>OU342573.1:5010000-10010000 GCA_910589295.1 Noctua janthe | reverse complement strand
CATTACGACTATGAAAATGTTTAACTGTTTTGTATTTAATCAAGGATCACTTCATCATTCTCTTGCCCTTATCACAATTAATTTGGGGTCTGCGCATCAAGTCTTCTTCTTCCATACTTCTCTATTACTCGTCATCTCAGCAGTCACCTCCTGTCTTGCTATAATCATCCTTCACACAGCCCTTCCATCGTTTCTTTGGTCTTCCTCTGCTCTTATACCCATCCACATTCATAGTCAAAACTTTCCTCACGACATTTTACTCATAACTCTTAGCTAAGGTATCGTTTTTCTTTTGTTTTTATAGAAACGTGCCGAGAAATGTGATAGATACCATAGGTACCAGGGTGTAAACAGACCCTTCACATAACCGTCAACCAAGCATTCTGTACATCAAACTAAGTAACTTTACGCAAAAATTATTGCAGGGAATCAACTTTTTTTTTTTGGGTGAAAAATCACGTTTAAAGGTAGGACTCGAAGGAAAGCACTCAAAGCATTGTGCTGATGGATGTATTGACTAGTACGGGGATCGTGGAGGTGTGTAAAGTAAAAATCTTACATTAAAACATGTATTTAAAAAAAAAATTGTGAAAAAGTTGGAACTTTGACCCCCAATATCTCCGTATCTAGAAGGTTCCCAGGTATGGTCTAGGACAAAAAAATGATCGCAAAGACGGGGAAAACAAGTGCCTTTCGATTATGTTAAGGGTCTATTTACACTCTTTATATTTTGATCAGGGGGGTTGCTATGACGTCTTAAAGTAAGAGTAATTCCAGTTTCGGAAAGAGACAGAGCTATACAGGTCGTCTAGCGCCATCTCTTTTCCACAATTACACCTGCTTAACGTCATGGTATAGGCCACGTGAACTAATTCCAACATTTTATTAGAAACTAAAATTAGTCCTAAAACTAGTACTAAACATTGGACTTAAACATAATTGCGCGCGTAGGATGACCACCGTATAAACGGGTTTTGTCGACGAAAGAATCGATGAAATGACAGATCAACAAAAGAAATCTGTCATTTTGTCGATTCTTCCGTCGTCAAAACCCGTTTCTACGGTGGTCATGCTACGGGTGCTGGTGAAATGTGGGTATACTATTAGGTACGCCTCTGCCTAGCCCTTCGGGGATTATAAGCGTGATTTTATGTATGTATGTAAAAATAATCCGACGTCAAAATAATAAATACCTTCTGAAAATTAATAAATAACATGTAAGTAAAAACCACGTAGGTAGTAAGCTATTTGGGCCAAGTTCGAACTTATTACTTTATGAAAAGAAATACGTAGTTCAACAAAATCTTGGAAATTATAGAAAATATTCAAAATACTTGAGCAGTTTGGGTTCATAGGTATTTAGGTTCACATTATTGCATACTATTTTAAGACCAAATGAGCACGAAGAAAGCTTTTAAAAAATGTTGATTGAACACACACACACACAACACTACACACCCACACACACTTTGTTGTTTGTTGTTACACTTTGTTGTTTTCAGTTATATTTTTTACTCTCAAACGAAGTTATGTTTTTGATCTATTCACACGTACTATACTTACATACATATATATAAATAAATAAAATTGATGTATCCGTGATATCAAAATAACAGCTTTATACTGAATGCAAATGAAAGTATATACGATAAACAAAAACACGTTTTTTTTTCAATTTTTGTCTGTCTGACTGTTTGTTCCGGCTAATCTCCGAACCGGTTTTTTACTACCGTCAGAGCGTCAGAGAGTCTTTTGCTGGCAGAGAGCTGATGTTATAAAGTCTAACTTAGGCTACTATTATTTTAGAAAAATAATTAGGGTTCCGTGCAACACAATTAAAACCCTTGAAATTGGTAACAAAATCCGAGTAAAAAAAAAGTAAATTTTTTGTAATAATTCCACGCGGACGAAGTCGCGGTTAACAACTAGTTATATATTTTTTAGTGGTCGCAAGGGTTGATTCCCAGGTCAGGCAATGTTATTTGGATTTTGTCATGAAGATTTTATTAGAAGCAGCTCGGTATCTTCTTCTTTCTCTTAACACGCTTTTATTGGCTTAGTATGTATCTACGTATCTATGTAACGGAATCTTTGAACGTCATTTTCATTCATTTCAAAACGTCAGATTGAATTGAAACTTCGCACACTTATCAAGGATCGATGACAATACAAGAAAGTTTATCCAGTAATCCTGATCAGGATCTTCATGGTTAAAATTTTTTTCCATATCTGAAGACACGGTAGTGTTTTGTGCTACGTACTAAGGCGTGTACTGAAGCATATCATTATGTGGCGTCTTCGTTACTATTAAATTATCATCGTAAAAGACTAAAAAAGCAAAAATAAATAATAGTTAAAAAAACACGCTTTTGAATAAAAGAAAAGAGTGATTAAGAAAAAAAAACATTTTATCGTATAAAAGCTTGCTGCAGCTCAGTATCTGAATATTTGTGTCTGGTTGTTGGCAATAGGCTCGCCCTCTATTACATGATGAGACTTAGACAATACCAGCGAATTGTGAATGCTATACATGACATTTCTGTAAAACCTTTTGCTAATACAGGCGTGATATTAAATTTATGATAAAATTTTCATCTCTCTAAAATACAGAGCATAGACCTACGAAAATGTATTTACTTTATCCATTTATCAATTACCAAAACAAAAGCTCGCACATAGTAATTAGTAAACACACAGTGAAATTGCTTAATTACACCTATATGAAAGGGTAGTTACTGAGGTCTATGAACTTTGAGCAATTCAATGTTAGTGTAACTTGGGAACTATTTGTCTTGAACCACTATTACTCCCATCCATTACCTTTATAGGCTGTTCACTGTACCATAAATTCCTCTGCTGGTAATAGGTGACAGAAATTAAGTCAGTTGGAAAGCAATCAAAGAAACCAGACTTTTCTTTAAGATAAAAGCTAATTTGATGCTTAGGTACTACTCTCAAAAGTTTAAAATCCATAAAAATTTGAAAACTGTTCGGAAAAATCATCATCTGCAGACCTTTTTCCCAATTACATGGTGTAAACGGACCCTTAACGAAGCCCGAAAGATACTTATTGTCCCCGTCATTGCGATCATTTTTTTTGTTATAGACCATACCTGGGGACCTTCTAGTTACGGAGATAACAAAACATATAGTAAAAAAAAACTAGTGAAAAAGTTGGAACTTTGACCCCCAAGGTCAAAGTTCCAACTTTTTCACTAGTTTTTTTTTACTATATGTTTTTAATGTAAGAACACCTCCACGACCCCCGTACTATTCAATCCATTCATCACCACAATGTTTTGAGTGCGTTACATTGTTTTTCACCCCCAAAAAAAGTCGTTTCCCATCAATAATTTTTGCGTAGGTTTACTTAGTTCGATGTACCGAATGCTTGGTTGACGGCTTCGTAAAGGGTCCGTTTACACCTTACTGTAATGTTACCTTCAACATAGATGACAAATAAGCATTGGAAACATACCGGACAATTAAAAAAAAGTGCGCGTCCTCAATAAATCTAGTACATAATCAGTCTACGATGGTTGTAAATTATCTTTTGAGGACAATTAATTTTATTTATCATCTAATGTAATTTATAACAAAATGTACATCCCCGAAATTATCAATTTAGTTTGGAAATAGTTTGTGACTGATAAGATCTTAGATAATTTCTTATCATCCTTATGTTATTGTCTATTTATTTGCGTTAATATACATAAAGCATAATCAGCCTATTAATGTTCCCACTGCTGGGACGCAGGTCTCCTCTCTATGAGAGGGAATGGGCTATAATCCACCACGCGGGCCCAGTGCGGGTTGGTAGATGTCACATGTCTTTGAATTTTTGTTTCTAGGACATGCCGGTTTCCTCACGATGTTTTCTTTCACCGTTTTGAGAGCAGTGGTGATGAAATAACTTACACAAAGTAATGCGCCTGGCTGGGTTCGAACCCACGACTTACTGTTCGTAAGTCGGGGTCTCCACCACTGGGCCACCGCTCTGATTTCATTTGCGTTAGATTTCTTTGAATTACATTGTAGGTTAATTAGGCACAACCTGGTGAGGGAAATAATCCTGAGAAAACCCGCATGTTCTGGAACCAAAAATTCGAAGCGTGACATCCACCAATTCATTACAGACCACTGAAAGGCTAAAAAACCGGCCAACTGCGAGTCGAACTCGTGCATGTAGGATTCCGTACCATAATTGAAGACCTTTAATTTATATATTTGTTCTTTTAATGGTAACAGAAATACACATTCTGTGAAAATTTCAACTGTCGATCTATTACGTATCATGAGAGCCTGCTGACAGACATACGGACGGACGAACGTACGGATGGACAGCGGAGGCTTAGTAATAAGGTCCCGTTGGTTACCCGTCGGATACTGAACCCTAAAAATAAACTGATTCTCTTGTATTTGAGTGCATCATTGATTAACACTTATTGTGCTTATGTTTTTGATATCGCTGAAGTACATAGAGCCTTGTATGAATGTAATCACGCTTATGAACACGCTGTTTATTTTATCACAAATGACCAGTTATAGGATCCCACTATTTTGAAGTATGCATAATATGACACTAGAGGAGCTCGTGGCTTAATAATAACAGCCGCTCGGGTTGATATTCAAGGTTAAGCTACGTTTGCCAAGGTCGATCTATGGATGGGTGACCATCATTGTATACCGAGTTTCCTCTGTGCCTCGGAAAGCACGTTAATCTGGTCTCGGCTGTCATTTGTAGATCTTTGACAGTCGTTACCGTGGAAAGAAATTCTGACAACCAGTAAGACTGGTTGAAGCGGTACCGTATTACCCAGTTGTGGAGGTCAGATAGGCAGTCGCTCCATGTAAAATACTGGTATTCAGCTGTACTCGGTAAACTGAAAGCCGACTCCAATAAATTTGGCAAAAGACTAGGCAGATGATGAATATGACACTGTAAGTACTGGTATTTAGCTGTATCCGGTAAGACTGGAAGCCGACCCCAATAAATTTGCGAAAAGGCTAGGCAAATGATGAATATGTCCAGCAGTGGACGTCTTTTGGCTGAAATGATGATGATGATGACACAAGGTAAGGAGAGGTCATCTTGTGAACTTCATCGATCGGCAGACATTTAATTAAAAGCACCACAACATTAACTGATGAAAAAAGTTTTTTTTTTATGATAAACTTGCGAAAATGAAACGCTAGACTTTTGACATAAATTTTTAACAACCGTATCGCCTATCGAGCAATGACTTTTGGAAGAAAAATTGGAGTAAAATAATAACACGTTTTTGTAGTGGAAATTTACTGTTTCAACTTTTAACAAATCAATTAGTTTGTTTTTCTTCCAAATGGTAAAATGTAGACAGCCCACCAGTGGCGAAGGCTCCATACAACTCGATTCCAACCGGTTTTCCTTTGAAAAATGGCACACTCAGTATTCTGAAGACAAATAATACAACATTAGTTTTAGTATATGCAAAACCTGAAACACGTGTCTATTATTTTTATGTAAAGAATCAAAATGTACAAAATTTCAAAACTGTATCATGAAAAATCACAAAGTTATAAGCTTGTTCTGTTACCTGGTTGTCCGCACTAAAACGTGGTTACCACGCGGCCTCCAGAGCCGCACGCGCGCCTCCAGAGTCGTCTTGAGCTCATTGATAATAATAATTTGGCAGTAGGTACCTAAATGATTGCGATAGGTACTTAGTGTCGCTCGGTGTTAAACTTGCAACCTTTTTAAATATTTTTGGGACAACATATAACATGGTTTAAAAATTATTGTAATCAATTCAGTTACTTATTCTGAACAAACTATATTCAGGTTTCGCATATACTAAAAATAAAGTTGTATAATCAAATTAAAGATATTATGTACTCCGGCTTACCTCTTACAAAAATTAACCCTTCGCTACTGCAGCCCTCTCAGGTTGGTAGCTTGGTTATGGTTAGCGAGGTAGGTGCTTAGGTGGGTGACCAATTGTGTGAGTACTATGTACTAGAAAGCTGTCATTCGCTGGAAACCTACGTCTTTTCTTGACTTGAATGTGCCCTGGCGGTTAGGAGTATGTCATGCTCACTCAAATGTCTCGCTGATGGTGGCACGTGTGTCGGATCATTTAGTTCCCTTCAAAATGATTGAGTTGAATGGTGCTGATACATGCGTCATGTTCGTGAACGGGCGCTGTCAGTTGTGACTGGTCATCTCTTATTTGCCACGGCTTATTTGAATTAATTATTTAATTGTTTTTACTTTGGACACTTTTAACGTACCTACACATCTTGATGCATCGTTCTCACATAATGTACCATCTGAATCTGAATGATGTAACCAAGGTTTTGTTAAACTATTCTGATTTAAAAGAGTGTCCATGGAGTTTCTTGCCCGTTCTTCTCCATAGAGATCTGCGTTAGGGAATGGGCAACTACAGTACTTTCACAGTTTTTGTGCCTTGTGACTGGGACTGTAGCTATATTTTACTGTTGTCTTTGTTTCGATAATTCAAAAGTGCCTGTAACTAGCCTACTTGAAATAAATGCTTTGATTTTGATTTTGATTGACCATCCATTACATACCGAGACTTCTCCAGTAGGTTAAAGGTATCTATAGGAGGAGCTCGTGGCTAAATAACAGCCGCTCGGGTTGATCTTCAGGTTAAGCCGGGCTTGCCTAGGTTGGTCAGTGGATAGGTGACCCATTAATTACCCAGTTTCCTCCGTGTTTCGGAAAGCACTTTAAGCCGTTTGTTCTGGCTGAAATTTGTAGATCTTGTAGATCTTTGACAGTCGTTCATTACTGATGGTGAGAAGCCCGAAAGACTTACAACCAGTCTTACAAAGTGATACCGTGTTACGCAGCAACTCGGTTGTGGAGATCAGATAGGCATTCGCTCCATGTTAAATACTGGTATTCAGCTGCATTCACTCAGACTGGAAGCTGACCCCAACATAGTTGGGAAAGGTTTGGCAGATGATGACGGTATAAGACAATATCTATTATTAGATTGTGTTGGAGCTTATGCCATCCATCCATACCATCCCAGTATTTATAGAAAGATGAATGATTAAAGACGGTAAGCCTGACTCAGGTCTTTGTATTGCAAACAATCTTTTGTCTAGTCTGTCGTTCAAGTACATTCTTTATTTAACAGAAATTTCAATGAATCCATCCATCTATAAAACAATGCGTTACCGATGACTGATAGATACTGAATTGCATTCAATTCTGTAATTCCTAGAATTTTGTTTATAAAACAATAAATATATCTACGAACGGGCGCCATGATTGGTAGCGGATACATTCAAATTGAATAATTCGGTATGTCGTCAGCACATAGTTTTTGAATCTGCATAATTGTGAAATAATGCAATTGATTATTGTTAATCAATGGACTGACCACACCATTAGTTCCTGCCGATGACGTCAGAGGATACCACAAAACATAATTAAATTATCCTATAGGTAATATTCATGAATTAACGTGAAATCAGGATGGATTTCTTATTTGTTACGTTATAATCAGACTTCCTGAAAGCGATAAAATGTCCTTATATTATGTACAGTAGAGACCATAAGTGCAGTAGCAGTTTCACAAAACGATCGCATCAAAACAAGTCGCACTTACGACCTTTTTCCATAACAAACATTTTGCACACATACACGATCTCGTATATCGCTCTCTTTCATAATTATCTAGTCAGAAAGAGTGCGATATAATGATCATTTGCCTTAGTGACAAGCCTGTCATGTCGCGACGGAGTATTAAGTTAGTGATATTTAATTTCAAACAAACAATTATTTGTCTATCTGGCTTAGCGGTTAACGCTATAGATAAAATGTCTCGCACAGTATAGTCTGCGTTCGAACCCAAGTCACATTACACTTTTTGTGTTTTAATTATAAATGATACGTTAGACCCGATGAGATATGTTTTTCTAAATATTAGTTGGAACTTATTATTAACAAAAAAGATGAGGGTGAATGTGAAACAAAATAAACTTCTGGATTGAACAAAGTAGTTAGTTATGACGTTGTTAGTTGGTGAACTTTGTTACGAGCGTTTGTGTTATTATTACGATTAGCGTATTGTTTGATTGTCTTTATTCAAGATGCAAGCTAATGTTAGTATTGATGACAGGGCAAATATTGTCACTTTGCGTAAAAATGGGCTTAATATTTTTCAAATTTCAACTGAAACTGGCTTAAAATGTGTAAGTTATTTTTAAAAATTATAATTATTATGATGATAGTTGTGGTGTGTGATTTTCATATTATTAAATAAATTGCTAGTTGCAAGTGTGTAATCATATTTTGTTTTTTTTTTTAGAAATTCTGTTAGCCGTTGGGTAAAGAGGTTTGAGGAAGAAGGTAGTCTGAAGAGTCGTCTAAGAAGTGAAAGGCCGCCGCTTATTAACCCGACTCAGCGACGTTTTATGGTGGAAGAATATGAAACAAATGGTTTCATTCCAACTATAATGTTTGCAGAGCAATTGGATACTACATTACAGACTGTTCGCCATGCAGTCCATGCTGAAGGTTTACATCATCGGAAGCCAGCTAAAAACCATTTTTGACACAAAAACACAGGGACGAAAGACTACGTTTTGCTCGAGATTATTTACATTTTAACTGGGAGGTGACTGTATTTTCTGACGAGAAGACTTTCAAGTCTTGCCAAAAGGAAGACTTAATTTATGGCAAAAAAATAATAATACTTAATTTAATAAGTAGACCGGGTAACTAAATATTTAGTAATATTAACATAACCGTAAATAAAAATAAAAAAAAATAAGAAATATATTTTAAATTTAATGATCTTAAATTGGGGTTTAGTTTCAATATTCTTTTCGTCAAGAAAATGAACACTTAAGCTATAACCTCAATACATTCAATGTGACGTTACATAAAAAAAAACCCGTTCATAAAGTCTAACTCATATATTAGTATTCAATGAATTCTGCTGAATACTGATACCTATAATAAGCGGGTATCAACAATTATATTTGTGTTATTAGAATATCCTTTCCGTGTTATGTTATTCTTATTATGAATTGACTAAGTGGGTATACAACAAAAAATCTTATGAACGGTGATAAGAGAACTTTTTTTTGCCTAGATAGGAATGTGACGTCACATTCTCATAAAAGTTTGTTAATTTTATAAATAAATAAAACGAATAAACATTTTTGTTATCATTCAGCATGATTTTTTTATTTCCCCCTTCCAACACCGAAAACATAAAATAAAAATCAATTAATGAGGTTAAATAATAATACAATAACTATCTAATATTTAACTCCTTATAAAAAATAAATAATAAGCATGACTATATTATAAATAAACATAAATACCTAACGACTTTCTGCTTAAAATACAAATATAATTAAGGTTTCAAAGAAACAAAAAACAGCCACACATTGTAATAACATGGATTCGAACTTGGACTTCATTGATCGTGAACCCATGCTCAGCCCAAACAGCTACCAACTCATGTTAATACTACGCGAATTTTAACAATGCAATGGTAAGAACAGGTCATCACTATGATGTGTATTCTAAATGCAACAGAAATATAATGCTATTTCGCGTAGTGTGACGACAGTTCATTAGTGTGTGTTATGTGTAGAATGTTGAGACATCACTCATACACGCACACGCACACACACTGCTGTATCGCCCTCGCACAGTTCATAGCAATGTAATCTTTAGCATGGTACTGCACTTTTGAGGTCAACTGTACACTTGCCAGAAAGGTACCAGACCATCAAGCTGAACAGTTTTCTTCAAACAAGGACAAGGGACAAGTTGGTCCTCAAGGGACTGACAAAACTTCATTACCTCGGGAGTATTTCCTTACAGTTAGATATCAGCCTAAGATTTTTGATTCAATCACGCAACAAAAGATTCTGATGCTGTTCAAGGCTTTTGACCATAAGGCCTATTACTTAAAAGGCAAAGATCAAATCGCCCATATCGAAACCTTTTTGAGCCAAATCATGTTAGTTAACTTATCTCCGTAAGATTTACCGTTCGATAGTGAGGCGTAGCAAGTACCAGGAGGGCAGAATCTGCAAGGAATTCTTTCATTGCCGACATGAAAATCGAACAGAATGCCTGCAAAGTGGTCGCATAGAGGGTGTAAATAGACCCTTCAACGCCAACCAAGCATTCTGTACATCAAACTAAGTAACTTTACGCAAAAATTATTGCTGGGAATCGACTTTTTTTTGGGGTGAAAAATCACGTTTTAAGGTAGGACTCGATGGAAAACACTCAAAGCATTGTGCTGATGGATGGATTGAATAGTACGGGGGTCGTTGAGGTGTGTAAAGTAAAACACTACATTAAAAAGATGTATTTAAAAAAAAACTTGTGAAAAGTTGGAATTTTGACCCCCAATATCTCCGTAACTAGAAGGTACCCAGGTATGGTCTAGAACAAAAAAAAATTCGCAAAGACGGGGAGAATTGCCTTTCGGTTATGTTAAATGTTTACACCCTTTATATTTTCATTGGAAACACTTTTGAAAAATGTTATACTTTTTTAATATAATCGTTTAATACAATAAGAGAATTGTATAGTTTAATTTTTTTTTGGTTTTTTTTTTTTGTGAACGCTTCTTTTTGTAACATGGCTGCGATGATTGTAAGAAAGACATAACAATATGGATGGCTCTCGGCTGTTTCAATATTTACAAAAGTCTTAATATATTCATATATTGCTTCCACGATGAAGGTATTTGAGCCAAATAAAACACGTGTTTTAATGAAAACACACACCCTGCACCCTGTATACAATACAATGGTATTGATACAATACAATGGTATTGTATACAATACAAATACCATTGTATTGTATACAATACCATTGTATTGTATACAATACAATGGTATTTTATACAATACAATGGTATTTTATACAATACAATGGTATTGTATACAAGGTGGAAGGGACACTGACGCTAAAACGGTTACAACGTATTCAGTACATCATTCTGAACCCCACAAAGGAATTTTTATAACATTTTGTTACATTTTTACCGTGTAGGCATTGGAGTTTTGTAGGAAACAACTGTTTTTCAGAATATTGTACTGAATACGGGTAAGTATTACAATACCGAAATTTAAAAGACCGTATTTTAAAATACCTATGGAAGAAATACTGAAAAATTAAACGCCGAATGATTATTTGGTCGAAAGTTTTAAATCCCGAAAGTTCATTTGCCCGAAAGCTTAAAATCCCGAAGTTCGCGGCAGCGGCCGGCGAGCGCTACGTCGAAATTGGTCGCAGTAATAAAATTAGGGCACTGCAACATTTATGAACCGTAAATTCGGGGTTTCATCCTTTCGGGCATTTGGACATCGGTATTTTATGTTTCGATATAACGGCATTTAAAACTTTCGGTATTTTGAATTTCGTTGTTTTGGACGTCGGTATTTCAGTCATAGTTATATAAAATTTCGGGATTTTAATACGTACTCACTGCATACGTGGTAACCGTTTTAGCGTCGGTGTCCCTTCCACCTGGTATATCGGGCTGGTGTCCGCAACAGTAAGTACATCCACAGCGCGTATTTGCGTAGAAATCTTACTTTTTTAGCTGCAATTCATTTTTACTACGGTCGTGCCTGAGCTGTTTGTAATTTAGAATTATACTAAGGTGCACACAGCGATACATAAAGCTATATATATCGGCTTCTTAGGCGCCTTCGGGCCTGATACTATAGTATCAGGCCCGAAGGCGCCTAAGAAGCCGATTCCTGCCGAAACAAGGCACTTTACATAGTATACATGGATATGTAATCCAGTATAACCTGACCTCGCTTTGTATGAGCTTCCGGTACAATGAAAGATCAGCTTAATTTGGTTAACATAGCTTATTTGGTCGTTGTGCGTAAATCTTCGATACGAGAAATTTTCTTGAACTGGGAAGGCGACCTTTCACATCAGAACAAGGTTTTGCTGTTTTAGCCCACTTTCATAAATCTGACTGCTTCCTTGATTTATCTTTTCGGAATCAAAGTGAGTGCTTGCTTATTGATTTTTGTTTATTTCTTCTCATGCGGGCGACGGTGGTGTTGGAAACCGGTATAAATGATTTTTGTTGATTGATTCATAACATAACATTACTTTGATATACTGGCTTGCAAATGCGGTGTAGCTAATACAGAGATCCTTTAAAAAAAAAATTCAAACTTAACAATGCATATGTTTACCGATAATGAAACATATTAAACACTGAAACTCATAAAAGTCAGAATCAACATTGGTGACCAGAAAATCGCCTAGGCAATGAAACTAGTCCCGGAGAAACGATTTTAAACTAAACTTTTAAACATCTAGTAATGTTCCGTTGAGTTTATCGCTTCAAGAATTCTGCAAAATGCAACCCATTATGAATTCAGTCGACAATAAGGATGCAATCTTTCAAACTGAAAATTCCAAGGCGATTTCCCTTCATGTTCATTATGGTTCGAGAAGGTAGGTGCCGCGTGGAACTAGAAAATCATATTTTTTTACTAAAATATTGCCATTTCTGTATTCATATTAGGGTTTAATGGCACCATACTTTCACAGCGTTGAACTTTATCATATCTGCCAAAATGTATTGCCAGTGTAGTGAAAATCATTGCAGATTATTTGTTTACAATAACGTAGTACCCACTTCAACATAGCTCTGTCATCGTGACTATCTCATATAGATCTGTGCATCAGTGTAAACGCGGTCATTGGCTTATCTATCAAATCGCACATAACCGACAGACACCGCTGCATGATTAACGGTTGTTGGTTAGTGGTATTAAGGTTCAGTTCAGCTTCTAATCGTCTCCACAATGAGCTATCAATGGTCAATGCTGATTCTCAAAGGAATACTAATTTCTGACCACTACGGATACTTTTGTAGGCATGACAACCAGAAACATTAGTTCAAGAGTGGTGTACATTATCGCATGGTATTGCATCCCAATCTAGACAAGTAAATAAAATGGAAGTGTCTATGTAACAGCATATGAAAGTATTTAAGGTACTTATTACAAAAAAAAAATTTTTTTTTATTTTTGTCTCTGTCGGTGTGTTTGTTCCGGCTAATCTCCGAAACGGCTAGGCCGATTTTGACGGGACTTTTACTTGCAGATAGCTGATGTTATAAGGAGTAACTTAAGCTACTTTAATTTTAGAAAAAAGATCAGGGTTCCGTGTAAAAAAATTAAACCCTTGGAATTGTTAACAAAATCCGATTTAAATGGTGAAGTAATATTTTTATAATAACTACACCTGACGATGGTCGTGAGGAACAGTTAGTACAAAATAACATGCGTTCGCCCTGCCTATTAAGTGCATACAAAATATACGTGAACGTGAAGTAAGAGGATTTTCTAAAATGTCGTGCGACCTTATCAAATATAAGGTCCCATTAAAATAGGTGGACAAATTTTAACACAGCGTACAGTACGTTTCACCAAAGATTATACAAGCAAAAAAAACACTGATTACAGTGATTTTATTTTGACCTAAAATCATTGGGTAACCAACATTGGTGTATTTTCGTTAGCTGATTTTTTTTCTTGTAAGTATCTAATGCGTTTATCTTATTTTTTTTTTACCATTTTGGTGGTCTGAATGATTTCTAAAAGTTTCTCCATCTATTTTAATGGGACCTTATACAACATTAGTTTTAGTATATGCGAAACCTGAAATCGTGTCTAGTATTTTTATGTAAATAATCTCTGTACAAAATTTGAAAACTATATCATGAAAAATCACTAAGTAATAAGCTTGTTCTGTTACCTGGTTGTCCGCACAAAAACGTGGTCACCACGCGGCACCGACGCCATCGCACGCGCGCTTCAAGCGTCGTCTTTAGCTCATTGATAATAATAATTTGGCAGTAGGTACCTAAATGATTGCGATAGGTACTTAAGTGTCGCACGGTGTCCAACTTGTAACCTTTTTTAAGTATTTTAGGGACAAAATATAACATGGTTTAAAATTGATTGGAATCGATTCAGTTACTTATTCTGAACAAACTATATTCAGGTTTCGCATATACTAAAAATAATGTTGTATATGCTGTTATTTAAAGTAGATGCTCTCCGAGAGAGACCTCCTTTAAACAGCAGGTACAAGGCAAGTAGTTCTGCTTTCTTCATCAAACCCTTGACCCAGCTACATTCGTTATTATTTCCAAATAAATCGGAATTCCCAATATTATGATTCAGACTGTTATGTTCGCCTTGATTTGTATCTCTGTATGAAACAATTCACAAATTAATCATCTTTTGTATCGTACGTTACGTTATGTGATAACGATAACAGATTGACGTTATTATTGTGTTGTTTAAGAATCAATTGATACTCGTAGTTTACGAGTTTTTATTTTACGCCAAGTGAGGAAATGTAGATTGTAAAACGCTTGTAAATAAATTATTTTATCATTAACACTATTTTCTGTTGTATAATGTAATGTGATTTTGTTTATTGATAAACTTAGATTTGTGTTTTTTTTTTAAGCATTAGCTATTACAACATTTTGTTTTAATAATTATAAACAACCACATATAGTGCATGTGGTGTTAACCTATAATTAATTGTTGCACTTATAAATGTAGCAGTAAATATTGTTTTATGAATGTATTGTGCAAACAATTGTTGGTTAACCAAATAAAAAAATAAATTTAAAAAAAAAGAAACAGTCGAACCGGGATATTTAATATTTACTTTTTTTGTTTTTTTTTTCTGTGCAAACAAACAGTAAACATGGTAAATATCCCGGTTCTGGTGTCAATGATAATGTTAGTTACCAGGATAGTTTAAAAACTTAAATTAATTTATTACCACAAAGTTCAAGTACATTGCACTGTTCCTAGTTTAGCATAGGTAAATAAGTAAGTACAATAGTTTCAACCCTGTCCCCTAAACTAGGCTAGGCCTGTATCTTAGGGGGCAGTGTCTGGCTATAGGGTATGCTTATCCTATTGTCGCAGACGTGCCGGTGGTCTGTGTGAAGTGGTTGTGTTCACGTGTTCAAAGTCTAAACGACTAGTCTTGTAAGACTAGCATAGATCACATTCGTGATAGGTAATATCGAGTCTATTGACGGACGACACTTTCAAGCTTATTATTAGGTTATAAGGGTGAAAAATGACAGGCCGTCAGTACGTGGTACGTGCTGATACCAAGATTATTCTAGTACAACTGTTATTTGCTAATCTTTACAATATCAACCGAAAAATCCTACCGATCACTGTCAAATAGGCATTTTATGATTAATCATAATTCTTAGATAACTTAGGTTATCAGCTATTAAGATTATGTATGGATTTGGGTTTGTACGGCAGCAATCCTTATCGGTACAAGTGTAGGACATAATGTGCTAAATACTAAAAGTTGCAGTATCATCATAATTTAAATCGAAAGAACGTTTACTGCTGGACATAAAAAATAAACGGTAAAACAAAACATCACGAGGAAGCTGGCAAGTTCTAGAACAAAAATTTCTTAGATATAATATGACATCTTCTAACCCACAGAGTCGAGGCCTGTGGACGTGGCACAGCAGAGGGAACGTTATATGCTGATGATGCTGGACGTAGGCCTTCCCAAAACATCTTCATAACGACTGGTCTTGCTTCTCGCATTCAACGGATTCCTTTCCCATGTAATCTTACTTCTTATTTACATAAATGCGATCGAATGGAGCGAATGGATGGATATGTCTGTTACTCTTTCACGCATAAACTTCTGAACGGATTTCGATGAAAGAACATTAGGAAGAAACGTCCCCACCTTCCAACAGATTTGAAACAAATATCATTCGAAGCTTCTGGCAGGCGTTGTGCATGTATGTGGCGTTTACTTGGAATACCTGAATATTTACACACAATAGTTTATAGCCTGAATTAACAGATAAGATTTAGGACTTTTACCCTGTTAGTACGATCTTGTGGCATAACTAGGTCCCGAACTCGACGCGGGTGAAGAAACTCCACGGGCAGTGTACTAGTGTTAACATATGAGAAAATAAAGACACAAAAGGTGAAGTGGGTATTATGTCAACCTTATTTCTTTTGACATAATCTCCTAATTACCTTTTACGAAACAAAGGAGAACTGAGGGCCACTCCTTTAGGGAATTACACGGGACTTAATAAGTATTATGTTATAGTGACCTGTTTTGTTACAAGCAAGATTTTGGGCAGTAATAGTGGGTCTTCCTTAGAGAATGTCTATTACGAAAAGTAATAGAGCACCTAAATCGATAAACCTACCTGATCTTTTTACTCGACAGGGCGACAGCAAGGACAGGACAGGGTTATGTATTACTTTAAGTTTCGATGGTCCTTTTCCACCACTGGTGGGACAGGGACACGTATAAAAAAAATCTTATTAAAAATCTAATTGGTGGTTAGGGGTCGTCCATTAATTACGTGAGGCTGGAAAGGGGGGAGGGGGTTCGGAAAAAATCACGAAATATCACTAGGGGGAGGGGCAGGTGTAGTGAGATATCACGTGTTTTGAACGCGCGATTTCTAAACCGAAATCGGTGCGTGACCTTGACATTTTTATCACGGTGCTTATTTTTCCAGAATTAAATTAGATTATACCTGTTTCTTTAAGATACTTTGTTCCAAAAAAAATACACGTGATTTTGGGTGGGAGGAGGGAGGGGTAGTCTAAAACTTCACCACGAATCACCATGGGGGACGTGGGGGTTAAAAATTTGCTAAAAAACATCACGTGATTAATGGACGACCCCTTACTGGGAAAAATAAATCAGCTGTTCCAAACACATTGACCGTGTAGGTATTGCACGTTTGTAAAGCACGATAGCGAACAGCTGATTAAAAAAAAATACCGATGAAACCTTTCTATGTAGCGGGGTTCAGAATGATGTGCTGAATACGTGGTAACCGTTTTAGCGTCGGTGTACCTTACATCCTGTATATCCTGTACACCGCCGCCGCCGTCGCTGCGCCCTAGCGATTACTCTGTCTTCTCGTGTATGGCTGACTATGAGACAGGTGTCCAAGAGGGTGGACTCTTACAGATAAAAAAAGACATCAGTCTACAGATTATAACTGGTAGTAATTGTGATTGTAGTTAATGTTTTGGATTATTTTGACATTAAGCTTTTTAACATTACACATTATGACATATTCTTCATTATATAATTTGCGAGAGATTTATATTTAATTCATTGATTATTATTGCTATTATTATTATTATTTTTCGTTTTAGTCCGATCTGTAATTACATATTAAATTTGACTATGGCTAATAATGATCATATCGATAGCTGTATCTATAGTACTATATTTAAATTCAAACCTAATATGTTGCATGCCGTAAGGTAAAATGTATCGGGACACTTAGCAAATATTCCAACTTATATGTATACCTACATTATCAGCAAATAAATTATTTATTTCTTTCTTTCTTTCTTTATTACAGCAAGAATTTAAAAAAAGAACATATTTACAAAAAATTCAATTATTTCCCATCAAGAAATAAACTACTTAACAACTTACTTACCTACTAACTAAATTGTTATGTTATTAGAACCTGGGAATCGAACTAAAACCCCAAAACATTCATCGACTCTTGTACGCAGGACGATTAATCCAGCTATACATTGCCAGTTTATGCGGATCTCTCTTTGTACGAGAAATCTATATAAAGCGAGGCCATGTTATACTGGAAATGTATAACCCAATATGTCGCCGTGTGTTCTACACTAATTTAATAACATACGCATAACAATCACATAATTTCCACCGCGGCAAATGACCTACAAATGAAGTTTGCATTATCTAGAACCACTCAGGGTCACTCAGAGGTCACTTATGGTTTCATTACAATACGGACCGTGAATGATACATTACAACCAAAATAAACAATAAAAGTAAACAAATTATTCTGTGGGACGTGGTTTGAGTTGAATAAAATGGCGTAGTCATGTTTCTGAGTCCGTTAATGAAGTTAGTAGATAATGCCAGAAAATCAACTATGAACACTGTTAGCTATTATGTGTTGTTTTTATTTGTTTCTACATTTATATCTACAACTAGCCTCCGCCAAAAAATCTGATAGCTCAGCTAATATGCATGATATAAATATAATTTAAAGCCCATAGCACCCACGAATCATATAGCTTTCTGCCAGTGAAAGAATTTTTAGAACTGGCTGATCAATTCCGGAGATTACCCCCTACATATAAACTTACAAACAAATAGCTCTCTAAAATATTAGTGTAGATTCATATTATTTATACGCCGTGCATATAAACGAGTATCTATCTCAGTCCACCGCTAGATATAGGCAACTCCCAAACTGAGCCACCACACCCGTAACAGTCTGAACCAGCCGTCGTCAAAAGATTGTTGGTCCATCTAGACGGCGGCGCCCCAAGATGCGGATGACAATGCACGGTAGCAAGATACGATCAAAACGTTGTAGACGAGAAAAATACACATGTCATTTGCTACACTTTTATATAAAACGCTCCGAGCTCGCCTCCGAGCTGTAACATCAGGGCTCTGTAGAAGTCACGCCGTGGTGGGGGTAGACTTGTAAGTAGGTCGCGTGACGTCACCACCAGCGGACTTGCGATTCATTTTATGTCCGTACTAATGTCCGGTTCCGACATACATATGATAGTCCTGCTAACCGTTTTCGGAGCCATCGTCGCGGGAGATATTATAGTGCATAAGTATGGGTGTAAGCACAGGTGCAATCTCTTCTCTCAACTTCATAGTCCCATGGGACGGCAATCTGACACGACCGGAGACAGATCTGGGGCAGGACCAACGGCGGTGCTTTCCGAGGCACGGTTTAGCATACCGCCAACTTCCAAACTCGCTGCTACTGAGAATTTCCCAGTGGATAAACCCAATATCAGGTTTTACCAATACCAATATTGATTACAGTTTGTACCTTAGACGTTAATAAATTAAGACTACATTCGAGTATAAGGGAGTAAAGGTCAGACCATGTAATATTATAATTAACGTAAACATTGGAAACGGAACATAGTGCGGAACGTGGCACTACGCAGTGGTCTAGCCATCGTTTTGACCCATGAGCATCACTAATAAAGGTATAGGTGCCTGATTGAACACCTAACATATCAACATCAACACACAACCAGTCTTGCCCGACCCAAGATCTTGGGTTCGATTCCCGGGTCGGGAAGCGCGCCTCCTCGTGGGGCAGCGGGGAACGCTAAGCAGTCGCGCTTGCGACCGCGAGACCAGCGAGTAGTTAAACATATTATGCTTTTAAATATATTATGTATGTAACAACATCCACCATCATCCACTAGATCTGATTTCAAACTATGCTCTCCAACAAGTTTTCCCACCTCGTGAAAATTCTTTTCAAACTCAAATTCCTCAGGTTCAAGGCACCAAAAAAACTAGTCATTCTTTCTTAAATATTTCTAGGATTTTTTCAACAAATATTTAACAAAGAATCACTAGTTTTGGACGTTAAAATATACCTCTGACATTTGCCGCTGTCTTTCTTTGCATCTGAACAGCCCGTTGAAAAATATTTAAGTTGACCTATTTCGACAATGTTCCCTCTTTTTTATACAAATTCAAAAGACTAAGCTGACTGGAAAATTAACAATTACGCTTGACCCATTTTCCAAACGTTTTCACTTTGTAGGAATTAAGAATGGTAACTGAAATGGAACTAATACAAATGGAGTTGTTTTCTTTTCGAATAACTTCTTTTTTTTTAAATGAAATCTAGAATTTTCGTGTAAGTAGTAACTAACATGACTTTCTTTTTTGTCTCTGTAGCAGTCGGGTAAAAAGGACGGTGCTGTATTACACTTTCTAATCGTTGGTCACGATAATATGACATTTTTAAAATCTGACAAATTACTTCGTGATGTCATTTTAACACTAATGGCTTTCAATCTTGGTGTTTAGACTAAGTAAATCTAAAGCGGTATGCTTCAGATTTTAAGCTCGACAATAAAACTTGTAGCTTCATTAATATTCTTTAGTGTATTTCAAAAACTGAAGCCCTTTCGAGATATTTTATACTTCATGACAATCAGGACCAAAAAAGAGGAGCTCGTGGCTAAATAATAACAGCTGCTCCGGTCGATCTTTAAGTTAAGCCGCGCTTGTCTAGGTAGGATGAGTGACCACACATAACATACCGAGTTTCCTCCGTGCCTCGGAAAGCGCCGTTGGTCCCGGCTGTCAGTTGTAGAGCTTTGACAGTCAGTACAGATAGTCAGTGGCTCGAAAGTCTGACAACCAGTCTTACAAAAGGGTATCGTATTACCTTGTACTAACTGGGTTGTGGATGTCAGATAGGCAGTCCATGTAAAATACTGGTATTCAGCTGCATCCGGTTAGACTGGAAGCCGACCCCAAAATAATTGGGAAAAGGCTAGAATGTCATTTTTAAAGACCTATCTATTAGACACCCCGCACGTATAGGATTGATGTTTTTTTTTTTTTTTAGTTGCAGTTCCTTGTATGGGGAGCCCCCTTAACCTTTGCTTTTTTTTTAGTTTTGGATAAAAATCGTAAAGCGGTTCATAGAATACATCTATCTACCAAGTTTCAAGTGTATAGTCCTAATAGTTTCGGAATAAAGTGGCTGTGACATACGGACAGACAGAAGGGTTCCGTTTTTTGCCATTCGGTTATGGAACCCTAAAAAAAGGCCTTATCAAAATCCAGGACTAACCAAATACTGACAACGTTAAAGGCTTGCATTTTAGTTACTAGCGAACTATGTACTAACTAATACAGCCAGGCAAGACAACAAAAACCATTAAAAACAATGAAACAATAAAAAAACAAAACAAACAGAGATTGGCGTGCGTCGAGTGATTTAATAAGTTGTTAACTTCAATAACGCGAGGTCGTAGCGGCGCCGGCGCAAGTGAACGTGGTTCTTTTATTACAGCCATGCTACTTCCTTTATTACTTTTACTAGTCTTTGTTATTTTTGTTTGTTTAACACTTTAGGTATATTCCACATACCTCAACGTCATGAGATCCTAGCACGTAGAATATTTACATAATTTTAAGAATTTATTTATATGGATGGCAATGATTGTGTTTGTTTGTAAACAATTTAACTGAAATGCTTAAGGATTATTGTATTTTCGATTCAAAAATGGACGTATTTACGTTATATTAACACAGCGCGCCCGTGCTAGGGCCTCTGAATGTTCACGGCTACGTATAGCATAGCATAGCAGCAGCCTATAATGTTCCCACTGCTGGGACACAGGCCTCCTCTCTATGAGAGGGAATGGGCTATAATCCACCACGCGGGCCCAGTGCGGGTTGGTAGATGTCACATGTCTTCGAATTTTAGGTTCCAGGACATGCCGGTTTCCTCACGATGTTTTCCTTCACCGTTTTGAGAGCAGTGGTGATGAAATAAATTACATAAAGTAATGCGCCTTCCTGGGTTCGAACCCACGACTTACTGCTCGTAAGTCGGGACCGCCACCACTGGGCCACCGCTGCTCTCTCACTCTCTCACGGCTACGTATACATAATTATAATACCCCTCTGACCATTGACTCTGGGATACTATACTGCACAAGCGTATGCGCAAACACAGCTGCATCGCTTTTCTTACTCTAATAACACACTAGCATAACACACAAAGAAAGGTACAGACCACTATTACAAAGCTTTACAAGAGTACATACTATTCATTGATACAATAAAATACAAATAAGGTTTTTTATATAAGAAACCTTATTTAATGTAACTCGAGGGGGTTGGCGCTGTAAGCCGAAATACACGTTCCTCCTAGTTCGGCTCCAGATGCTAAAACTTTTGTGTACAAAATACTGTTCATAACATT
This sequence comes from Noctua janthe, assembly GCA_910589295.1. Lineage (NCBI taxonomy): Eukaryota > Metazoa > Arthropoda > Insecta > Lepidoptera > Noctuidae > Noctua > Noctua janthe. Next base: position 9,988,152 of record OU342573.1, on the reverse strand, counting down.
TATCTGTAAACTAGATTAAGGACATTCAGTTAAAAAAAAAAAAAAATATTATTAATGGTGGCCGTACCACTCTCAGCGGGACACTCCGAGGCAGCGCGAGTGAGAGATATGCAGTATACGTATAGTAGTGCTCTTCTAGCCTCGGTACTTCGGTAGCCCTTCGTCCCTTGTCGGTTTTTTTGCGAGATGCTTAGGAGAGGCATAGTGAGAGTTCTAGGTCTAAAATACGCAGCCACCATCATAGTCTGGTATGGGTTTTCATTTGTAATTAGTGGCTCGCAGCGGCTGATTCTGCCTACATTTTTATATAACACGAAGCTAAGGTAACTTGTGCGCATAGCGTAGCCGTAGGCTACTGGAGGTGGAGCGGCGTCGGCGCGGGAATTTGTGTCGAATTCGGTCGAGATGTGTGTAGACAGGCATCACAATCCCACGGCACATGACCCTTTGACTCGAGCTTTATCACTTGTAGAAGTTTCTATATCCAGAACGCTGCATCACGGGCAATGCCTATTGACCTAGTGTTGCAAATACGGTATTGCATTGTCGTTCCATTTTGGAAAAAGATACTAAGTTAAAAAAAAACTTCCGGCAGTTAAGTTTTTTTTTAATATCGTCATCATCATCTGCCTAGCCTTTTCCCAACTATATTGGGGTCGGATTCCAGTCTAACCGGATGCAGCTGAATACCAGTATCAGCTGCATCTGCTGCATCTGCTGTAGTTTTTTTTTAATATACTCCACTCAAAGGTTTGCTGGGAGGAAATTCATTGTTAAATTAATCCCGCCTCTATAGGTTTAATATACCGCTTCCCAAAAAAATGTCATTGATTTTGTTCCACACAATTCAGACAAGAATGGCAGACAATAATGACAAGAAACCTTATCAAAATTTAATTGAACAGTCCTCAACTGTCAACAATCATACGATACTTTCTCATATTACTTCTAACTCTAATTTAATCTCATTCAACGCCGGACTGAATGATGCCAATCACGTGGTTTAGGCGCATCTTGGGACACGTGTCCAAAAACGCGTTCGCATTGCCTGCACGGGTAAAGCTAAGCGTACATTACAACCACGGCACGGCGAGTCACAGTCGCCGCCTTGGAAAACACCAAAGCTCATTAGGTGCTGCTTTGGGCTCTCGTGTTAGTCACTTCTTGTCAAGGATTGTACCCATACATATTTAGTCAAGTGCAATGGATAGGCTCGGTGGAGCGACGATTTTCCATGTGGGTGGCTGGTAGGAACTACATGAGAGTTGCCGAGAATCGAGTTAAGTTAAGAGGCCTATGTCCAGCAGTGGACAGATGATGGATGGGCACGCACACTTTTCGCCGGGCTGTACGTCATTGCTTTGCACGACACGCCGAAAATCTTCCCTGGGAATGACGTCTTAAAGCAGTTTTGTTTTAATGTCACTCCAGTGTGGGAGGGAGACGGAGCTATAGAGGACGTCTAGCGCCATCTCTTTACCAATCTGCCTGCTTGGTACGTCACCACATCACTTTCCCATGTACGAAAGAGATGTAGGAGGATTTTTGCAATGCGTTGAGTTCCGCGCTAAATCAGCATAATTATAATGTACCCACTGCTGTAATCCACCATACGAGCCTGGTGGAGTTGGCCGATATCAGGAACAGTCCAAGCTACCGGCGGCGGTCAGAGCTCCAGAGAGAGGAACCTTCTAACAATATGAGCCGTGTCCAGGAGTACCATTTTGTGAATCAAGTCCTTGATCCAGCGGTCTAACGAGTCCCCCAGGTAGGCTGAGTTCACACCCCCCATGTCGACAACCTCGCAGACCAAGTCAAGATAGTTAATTTCATTATCATTCTCGGCTTTCACGAGGTTCTCGTCATGCCGCGCCGGTACGTCATCAATTATTGTGCGCCGCTCCAATTGACCCACCACCACTATTTCAGGCTTATTGGCTACAATAGACATGTCAGTGTCACTGACTTCTAATTTTTGGTTGTAGGACATGCTCGCCCTTATCTACGCTAGCCTTAATGGTACCCAAATTATTAATGAAGCCATCCAATTGATCTGTAGTTCATTGGGTCATATTGATGATGGAGTTAATAAAAGTTTTGATGTCCAATAAATCATTGGTTATTGATAGAATATTTGTATTGGCGTTTTTAAGGCAATTCTTTATGTGAAGACACGTGTCTAAGTTAATTTTATAGAATCAAGCTTCCAATAGCAATAATCAGCATAATCATTTAGAATTTTCGGTTTCTTTACAATGAGGACACCGAATGAAGAATTCAAAGACATTATGACATTCTTCGGTACCAACCCGAATTGGGCCCGGATGGTGTATGAGGACATCTCACGCGCTGTAGACCAGTTCTAAGCGTATTATGTTGAAGTGCCTGTCTTGAATTCGAACTGACAACCGAATTTTCATTAATGTTTTTAAACACACATTTAAAAGCAGCGAGAATTAACATCATTCGAATGATATTTCATTGATATTCTTCTAACGGGAAACCAGTTTATTCACATTCGGGACCATGGCTAAGCCATTGGTCCCGGATGTCATTAGTAGTTCTTTTACAGTCGTCGGAAGGCGAACGTCTGACAACCAGTCTTAACAAAGGGTATCGCTTCCCCAATAACTTGGTTGTGGAGATCAGACAAGCAGTCAGTCCATGTAAAATAGTAAAAATAGTAGCCCCATGTAGTCAGTTGTTGGATACAACGTTAGACTGGAAGCCGACCACACCATTGTTCGAAAAAGGCTAAGCAGATGATGATGAGTGAAAATGTGGAACGTGAAATCCCCAGATCACACACATTGTCACAATATTATTGTTATGTTTGCATAGTGACAGATATGTGAAACCTCAAGCATGTCTTTTTTTGTTATTTTTACACTAAATAGGACTGATGTGAAGCGATGATGCGGGCTAAGGTGGAATACGTGCTTAGAAGAAACCGATCCACTCGAACTTTGAGAAAACCAGATTATAATGGAAACAGAGAAGCTGGCAGTGAATTCCACAGACTAGCGGTTCTCATAGTAAATATGGAAGCAAAGCGCTTTGTTCGGGTCCGTAAGACTTCCACCATATAACGGTGACGCTTCGCCGTATCTCTGCTCGTCCGATGATAGAACTGGGATAGGGGAATTAAATTGTGCAATGCCAAAGCACACTCTCCGAAATATAACTGACTAGCTGTTGCCCGCGACCTTTGTCCGCTTGAAGTTTTATAGCCTATAACCTTCCTCGATAAATGGGCTATCCAACACTAAAAGAATTTTTCAAATCGAACCATTAGTTCCTGAGATTAGCGCGTTCAACCAAACAAATAAACTCTTCAGCTGTATAATATTAGTATAGATAAAAAACCGAATAAAAAACTTTTCAACTCCTGAGGAATTCATCGTAATCTCAACCAGTAAAGAAAACACGTGTTATAAAAGGACAAGATTTAGTAAACCCACAATCATAACAGCCACGATCACGTGTATCTAGATGCGTACTGACACTGCGCGCACGCACATGTCAATTTAATTATGATTAATTCGAGCAACCTTTTGCTAGATACATCCTCAGCAATGTGAGTAATTTACGATCAAACATAACATAACAAAACGCCGCAAGCTCCTCTTTGTTCTTGTGATTGCGAGTCATACTGCTGAGCATAAGGTACTGTGTAAAGTTCCCGGGTCGGGCAAAATGTTTTTGGGTTTTTCCATTAGGAATTTCTCAGTAGTAGTCCGGACTTTGGATTTGTGCTTGCTTTATGACAATTTGTGTGATGTTATGTTTAAGTCCCATGTAATAGAGAGCAAGCCTAATATCCATCGGCACTAATCAAGACTTCGAGCCACCACTGGATGGAAGCACTCAAAAACTCTTCGCGGACCTGCGAATCGATCCCAAGACCTCATTCTCAATAGTCAACTCATTCTATCGCAGCTCACTGCTGAACATAGGGCTGCTCCAAGCTGTTTCACAACACCTTGTCCTCCCCATTCTGTATCAAGTCTGACCCAGGGACCTTTTTAAGGTCCTCAGACCTCAGTAGCATTTGTGAAGTACCAACAGGACAGGACAGACTCTGACTGACGACTCCGACGAGACAGAATGACGATGAAGTAGACATTTTTTTGTAAACATGCCATAAACATGTGTTTATCAAGGCCAAGATTTCCCAAGATCATGTCATGCGCATTACACAGAGTCGTAAAAGGCGCTAATTCGGATTTACTCTGCTTGAAGATGATGATTCAATACAATCATGAATGTAACTTGACTTGTTGATTTTTGTCTAAAATCTGGGTGATACTATTGTATTTGTAAATATTTGGCTATTATCAGCATTTTGTGTTCGCCTCTAGAAAAATACCATTCCATCTTTTTGCACACGATATCTCTGAACTAACTAAGAAGCGTGCAAAAGGAGCTGGTGGCCTACCATGATGTCTTAAAGCAGGAGTAATTCCAGTGTTGAAAGAGATGGCGCTAGACGACCTGTATAGCTCTGTCTCTTTCGCACACTCCTGCTTTGAGACGTCATAGTAACCCGCCTGGTGGCCTACCACAACGTCTTAAAGCAGGAGTAATTCCAGTGTTGAAAGAGATGGCGCTAGACGACCTGTATAGCTCTGTCTCTTTCGCACACTCCTGCTTTGAGACGTCATAGTAACCCGCCTGGTGGCCTACCACAACGTCTTAAAGCAGGAGTAATTCCAGTGTTGAAAGAGATGGCGCTAGACGACCTGTATAGCTCTGTCTCTTTCGCACACTCCTGCTTTAAGACGTCATAGTAACCCCCCAGGTGGCCTACCACAACGTCTTAAAGCAGGAGTAATTCCAGTGTTGAAAGAGATGGCGCTAGACGACCTGTATAGCTCTGTCTCTTTCGCACACTCCTGCTTTAAGACGTCATAGTAACCCCCCAGGTGGCCTACCACAACGTCTTAAAGCAGGAGTAATTCCAGTGTTGAAAGAGATGGCGCTAGACGACCTGTATAGCTCTGTCTCTTTCGAACACTCCTGCTTTGAGACGTCATAGTAACCCGCCTGGTGTCCTACCACAACGTCTTAAAGCAGGAGTAATTCCACTGTTGGAAAGAGATGGTGCTAGATGACTCTCTGATGTCTGTCTTTTTCCCACACTGGAATTACTCCTGCTTTAAGACATCATGTTAACCCCCCTGTGCGTGTCACTGACGACATTGTTAAAATGGCCGGCAACGCCTGGATGAGAAACTGACGTAACCATAGACAGTATCAGAAAGGAAGATCAAGGAGGTTAAACCCAACAGTAGGTGACTCCTGGCTCAATTAAAACCAACGAAATTCATTTGACTGCCTCTTAGGTTAGTGGTCGCATGCGTGACTGCTGAGAATGCAGTCCTGGGTTTTACCTTCATAATTTCTCAGTAGCAGCCACGGAGTCTAGATATGTGCCCAGTTGTTGGCAATAAGCTCGGTCCGTACAACATGGGACTTAAACATAACTTGCGAAATGTCGGTGTACTATTTAGGAACATCTCTGCCAAACCCTTCGGGAATAATTAATTATCTTTTTCTACAAAATAGCCCTCTATATATTTGCTTAAAATATGTATAAAATATTATATAATAAATTTCATTCATCCGTTATAGCCGCGTGGGCCAGCAGAACAAAAGACACGTCACCACACGTGTATGAAAAGGACAATATTTCGCAAGCACACCTCAGACGCGTGCGCAGACGGTAGCTTTAACCACCAACACAACTTGATACATCAGGGTGGCGCTGGTTGCTAAGAAAAACGTCCCCCACCTGTCAAATCCAGTACATTTAAAACGTAGTTCCAAATAATGCCGCGTGTCAAGTTTAATATATATTTGGTCAAGTAATACATATGTACGTCACTTTATGACCGTTAATATAATGTTATTATGCACGCGAATGACCCTGTTCTCGCGTTTTATTGTTTTGAGGTAAATTTTTGGTAGCGTACGCGTATGATGACTTCATTTTGATTTTGTGACGTCTAAAAAGGCTACAGGTTATCCCTATTACATCTTTGACTTTATAGTTTAATGTTATGCATAGTTATGACGTCGTGGATGCCAAAAGGTTGAGTTAATGAAAGTGGTTGAAATTTGGGAGATAAAGTATTGTTGCAGAAAATTGTGGAGAGTGGCGGTTTAGCCAGAGCGAGGCCTGTAGCAAATTCTAGCAGTTTCTAGCTCTAGCAAAGGGCCCCTTGTTTGTTTTTTGGTTCTAAAGTTTGTCCACGTGTGGGCTACCCAAAGCGTGGGGCCGGTGGCACTGAGTCAACTGCTACGTGGCTGTAGTAAGACCGTGAGGTGGGTTATAATAAAATTCTGGATTAGATTGAGGTCAAGAGTAAGCCCATACAGTATAAAAAAAAGAAAAAAAAAAGTTCGCTTATCACCTCTCCTTTACTCAATAATCATCTTTAAGTAAAGTCTTAAACTTATGGAGCAAGTAGCCCAAAGAAACAAAATGTGTAAAATTCGACCAACACTCAAATTCTATCATCATAAATCTTACTAGCACTTCGTCCGTAAAAATTGTGATAGCTCGGCTAATATGCATGATATAAATATAAATTATAGCCTACTAGCTTTTTCCGGCGGCTTCCCTCGCGTTAATTTAGAATTTGATATGAATTTCTATAATAATATAAATCAATCATGGTTCGAAAGATACGTGGCGCCACCTATTATCATAAGAAAGTTATCGTTGTTTTCCTCGGAAACAGTACTTATTTTCGGAATGAAAGGTACCCTATGTCCGTTTCTGTACACCTGACAACGTATATGCAAAATTTCAGGATGATCGGTTCAGTGGTTTAGGCGTATAAAGGTAACAAGCAAACTTACTCTCGCATTTATAATGTAAGTTAGGATTAGGAAACAGCTCCCACGAATAATGTAGCTTTCAGCAGTGAGAAAATTTTTAGAATTGAATGATGGGATCCGGAGATTACCCCATACATACAAACTTACAAACCCTCTTTATAATATAAGTATAGATTTACATCATGAAGAACCTAGTTTACACTGCTAAATCTGGACACAATAACTGCAAAGTATCTAAAGATGAAGTCATCCTAAAATAAACTAAAAAAGATCGGTCGACAGCTGATGACCAGGCTATATGAAGCTTCAAAATTGATACCACTTGTTAGACCAGACATGCTTAAATATTTACACTGAACTAAGCTTGTTGTAAATTATTTTTAACCATAACAATATTAGTTTATTAGGCAGGTCCAGCTGACAATACTTTATAACTAGGAGTTTAAATCTAGTATAGATATTATAAATAAAATAAAAAAATAGATTCTCACCGTTTGAAGGCAAAATAAATAGCCACAAAATGGATAGATACAGAAGGTACACATCTTGGCTGCGGGCCTGTTCAAAAGAGCTACCGCGGTCCTGGAGCACAATGGGCACAGAAGGAACATGGATGGGTTTTAGTCAGTACAAGTCTGACACTCCCTTCGCTCCGCCCAGAGCGGGGTGGGCCATTTGATAATTTCCCATCCGAAAAAAATGGGGCTGCCTTTTACTTTGGCTGAGGCTAAGTGTTGCCATAAAAAATGGCAACGCCGCCAGTCTCTTGGGCACATTACCAGCTGACAGCGTTAAGGAGGGGTCATTTGATGATATCAAAATTTAAAAAAAAAGGTACTGATGTGGCAAACTAGTTCAATCGAGAGATCACTAACGTTAACGTTTCTTAAATAAATCAGATAATAATATAAATAAATTTATTCAAAAAACAGCACAGATGAAGTCATGGTCTTGGATTCTGACTTTAATCTTACTGAATACCAGTATTTTACATGTAGCGACTGCCTATCTGCCCTCCACAACCCAGTTAGTACTGGATAATACAATATCCCTCGCTCAGACTTTCTGGCCACTGACTACCTGTAACGATTATCAAAGATCTACGAATGATAGCCGGTACCACCACCGGCTTAACGTGTTTGCGAGACATGGAGGAAACTCGGTATGTAACGGGTGATCATCCATCCGCGGACCAACCCAGGCAAGCACGGGTTAACCTAATTATCGATCCGAGCGGCTTTTATAATTATTTAGTCACGAAGAGATGGAGCTCTGGAATTACTGAACGCCCTCGTTGGCCTAGTTGTCGCAACTACAACTGCTGAGCATGTTGAGGGTTCGGTTCCCGGGTTGAGCAAAGTTTTATTGGATTTTTCCATTTAGGAATATTTCAGAAGTAGCTCAGATTTTGGCTAAACCCCCGGTTGATAAGGCTCGCATCTTATTACATGAGACTTAAACATAACTAGCGAAATATGGGTAGTTCCATGGAATAGTTATGGTATACCACTGCCTAACCCTTCGGCGAAATACAGGCGTGATGTTATGTTTACTGATATGACGTCCATATAATAAGAATAGGATCTGTCATCATTCTCTTGCCCTTATCCCAATTCGTTTGCGGTCGGCGCAGCATGTCTTCTTCTTCCATACTTCTCTATTACTCGTCATCTCATCAGACACCTCCTTTCTTGCCAAATCATTTTTTACACAGTCCATCCATCGTTTCTTTGGTCTACCTCTATTCAATATACCTTCCTCTACTCATATAGGATCTGTGATTTTAAAAATTACACATTATTTTTAAATTAACCTTAAACACGTACTTTTGCTGCGACATCGCACTCTTTGTGTTGCCACTCGAACACTTATAATTCCTATCGCACTAATGAGTACATTAATACGCATAATTACAGGTTAAGAACACAAAGAATTCACGGAAGTAGGTGAGGAGAATAATTCACAAATGCTTAGAAAAATATCTCCATGTTAGATGGGGCGACAGGGCCGGACTAAGCTGGCACATAAAGAATGCAAATAGTGCAATGCACGCAGGCCCGTTTCACATTTCATGAAAATAAATGCAATTTACTTTGTGTAATTTATTTCATCACCAATGCTCTCAATACGGTGAAGGAAGTCGGTCTAACGTGGTACCAACAATTCAACAGACATGTGACATCTCCCACACTCGGCTCTTGTGGTGGAATAAATCCTACTCGCTCTCACAAATAGGAGGCCTGTGTTCTAGCAATGGAGACATCTTAGACAGATTAAGTGCAGATGAAGGACTTCCTACACTTTTATTGAAACACACAAAATTAAAAGATATGCACGAAAATTGCAATAATATTACTTAATATTTAAAACGAGCTTGACTCAGAATTGGATTTCCTTTCGCAAACCTTACTTCGATAGTGAGATTTTTAGTCTATTAAAGTTCTGATAAAATGTATCTTTAGAGGCGACCCACCCTGGGCTTCGCAATAAAATCGATCCTCACAGTTGATCTAAAGGAAAAAGCCCCCGATATTATGTAGATAGTTTATATATATCTAAAACGACACTGGAAAACTATCTCTTTTATTGGCAAGACTCAGTGCAAAAAAGTAAGCATTATTATTTTTTTATTGCAAAACTAATTTTTGTATTGCAAAAGTAAATGAGTGCCACTGCTACCGGAAAAAACGAAATTAATTGCTTTATCAAAGGCCTCGAATCCTCAATGATTGACCGTCGGAACGTATCGTTCAATGACTTATCATGCCTATCTGTTACTGTTTACGGAAATTGATTAGAAAAGAATTGGCAATGGCACGTAATGATAAATTATAAAATGATGAAACTATGCTGCTAGTGGATTCAAGCCACAGCATCATCATGGTGGATGCTTCGATATGCTGGTCTTGCATTTTGGGTGAGAATTATAAATTAAATATCTTGCATATTTTAACTTTATCATATTTATTTATTTAACACTTAAAGCACAGAGTACAGAGGCGAACTTACTGCCATATGCATTTTTTACCAGTCATTCTTTGGGTCATGCAGAGACAAACTGTGATAGGATCTTCTTTCTCTAGAATTAAATTTAGCTCATGTTGTAGTGAAAATATTAAATACTTCACTCAAAACGCCTTATTGCTCATAAAACTGCTCCTCATAAAGATACTCCAATAGTTTATAATCATTAAATTTATGATCAACACACAGTACCTTTATTTAACAATTATCGGAAACAAATTCAGTTATATCAATCAATGGAATATTTCAATTATAATTTCCAAAAAAGCGGCCAAGTGCGAGTCTGACTCGCACACGAAAGAATCCGTCACCGTTCAGTATTTAACAATAAAACCACCGAAAAAAAAACGTTTCTGTATCATATATAAAATTCTTGGGACCTTTTATTGTTAATTTTATTTTATTTTTATTATTGCTATAGCAGTCATAGTAATACACACTCTGTGAACTTCCCAGTGTCTACCTATTACCGTTCAAAAGATTCTGTCCTGTGACAGACGGACAGACGGTCAGAAAGCGGAGCCTTGGCACCCTTCGGATACGGAACCTTAAAAAGGTAGAAATATTTATGTGCCGATCACTATAAAGATGGAGGCAGATTGAAATGTATATTAATTTAATTTAATTGTGAGAACAATGACTGGAGTGGATGCAATTGTTTCCTTGACATAAGGAAGCGTGTAGTGAAATACAGTTGGACGTAAGTAATTAATTTTATTTGACCTTTTGACCGCTATGTTGTGTAAACAACTTTGTTTGGTTAGCTATACTATAGGCACCGTCGTTTACTTTTAAAATAAATAAATAAACATTTATTTCAGAATCGCTTCCATATATGTTAGTAACAATGAAAACTTATATCCTAGTGTTGTAACATTTATTCTAATGCTGCGTGACGCACGCTGATCCTGGGGAATGTCTACTTGACTGCGTGCAGCCGTATCCACCGCCCCAAGATCGGGAAGTCCCACCTGACAGCCAACGTTCTAAGAATGGTGTTGCAAAATATTATGGTGGTGGTGGTATGGTGTTGCTTTTGCTTTGCTAAATTAAATTATCAATAAAATATCACAAAACTGGGATAGGTAGGCCGCGGAATCGCTTCACATCAGACGATTTGGTGGCCAAACGCAAGCCCAATTAATATTAAAAAAGCCACCTGTCATCGTTTTTAACTGCTGAAATGATTAGCAGAAGAAACATAGTTTTATCGTTTCGATTTTTGTTAAGTTTCCATCTTTCTGAATAGCCGACGATATTTTTTTAGTATTGCATAATAAGCCTATAATGTTTCCACTGCTGGGACGCAGGCCTCCTCTCTATGAGAGGGAATGGGCTATAATCCACCACGCGGGCCCAGTGCGGTTTGGTAGATGTCACATGTCTTCGAATTTTTGGTTCTAGGACCGACTAACCGTTTTGAGAGCAGTGGTGTTGAAATAAATTACACAAAGTAATGCGCCTCCCAGGGTTCGAACCCACGACTTTCTGTTCGTAAGTCGGGGCCGCCACAACTGGGCCACCGCTGCTCTATTTTTTGTATTAATTTTTTTTTTCCTAACAGTTGAAAAACTTTCTACTTAATAAAGTAGAATTGTAATTTTTCATTTATTTATTTTTATTGTTTGTTTCTTTTTACTGCGGTTTTCTTGTTCGTCATATTGTTAAAATTGTTATTTCCCGCTTTCTCGTGACAGATGTCACGTAAACTACCTAATTGTAGCCAAAATCCCAGTACAAATACGTCTATAACACTAAATAAACGTAACTGGGAGAATAATGAATGAACCATCACGTCACTGTAAAGGGTAAATAAATAAATTAATTAAAATACTGTGTTGAAGAATTTACAGGATATTTTTATTACTGAAACCACATGTAATCCACATTTCCTTGATTTAATTAATTCATTAAGTATTGTAATGCCCACATTACGTCCGATATTATAAGTAACGTCACACGCTGTAACAATTTTGGTAAACATTTTAGTAACTTTTCTTATTTGGTTAAAACTTCTTGGTGTAAATAAAATAAGTGCCGTATTTCGGATAACAACAAAAAAAAAAAAAAACAACAAGCTTATTGTTTTGATGATATTAACTTTTTAATATCAACTCTGTTGCAATTTCTGTGATACCTAAATTTGACCCTTACAATAAGTTCCCAATACATAGGTTACTAGGTCTACTCATGAAGTTTAAATAATTATCGAAATTACCTACGACAAAACAAAATATATATTTCACACAGTCACGGTTATAAATCAAAGTATAATTGTGTGAAAAAGAAATTAATATTTTGTGAAATTCATAATGTTAACATGATACAATTTCAATCAATATAGAAGGAAGAAATCGCTTTTAATGTAAGGGTGTTTACAGCAAAAGAACCTTGGTAAAATAATTCTGTGCTAAAACAGAATATCTATAGTTTTAAATCTTCTAGTTTTTTATACGTACATAATCAACCTATTCTTGCATCTTTCCCCCGACCCTAGTTCGACCCTGTCCTTCATTCACATAATGACTGATGTTGCAATAATACAGCCGTTAAATTGTAAACAAACGGTACATTACTATGAAGTGCAGATGTCAAAAAATCTTAAGCAATAGAAAAAAAAATAGTTTTGATAGCAATTTTCGCAGTTTTTCAACAGACAAATAAATAAGAATAGAATATTTTTCACTTATTGTTTTCTAAAAATATTTAAAAAATAAAACGTGAGGTCTAAAAGTGTCTGTCTGGGCTGCGGGACTGTTCGAAAGAGATACCGCGGCTGGGAACACAAAAAGTATAAAGCGCAGGCCACACCGCCAGCTGGCGGGCGGGCGAGCGAGGCGAACGAGGCCCTTTTCATAGTTCGTTCGGCTCTTTCGATAGTTCATGGTGTGAACCAAAGTATGAAAAGAGGTGAAACGATGCCTTATCCGCTTCACTCGCTCGCTCGCTAGCTGGCGGTGTGGCATACGCTTAAGTCTGACACTCCCTTCCGCTCGGCCCAGAGCGGGAAGGGTTATTAGATTTCCCATCCGAAAAAAAAAGGTCGAAAAGTGTTACATTGGTATAAATTACTAACAACTATGTTATGGAATTTGAGGCCGATAAATTCTATTTTGTGGGCCAAGTCTTGGACGTTTTTCCATCTTTTCTCTTACTACCTACTAACTATGCACATCTAAGGTAAGCAAGGTCTCTATTACATATATAGGGTGACTGGTAATTAGTGAGCGATACTTAAACACGTGATTGTACTCCTGCTAACAAACAACTTTCCCAAAGAAACTTTTTCTTTATACTCAGTCACTTTTATCGCAATAAAATTTACGGAGCGGGCTAGAGAGCTCTGACTACCCACTGTTGCACAGTACGATAGTAATGAGACAGAACGGCGCGTGGCGTCACGTGGCTAACAGCTGATAGGTTACAGACGCGCGCATGAGTTTCATACTTCTGTGTTATTGTGATAAAAGTGAATGAGTATAAAAAAATCTTTGGGAAACTTGTTTGTTATCATGAATACAATCACGTGTTTAAGTATCGGTCACTAACTATCAGTCACCCTATACATATATCTATGGATCAAAGCTGCCCGAAAATTATTTATTTATTATTTTTTTTAATTCTATGAAAATTTTAACCAGAAATGCATGCATTCATACCTGCGTCATACCTACTGCGATACGCCATACTCATAAAACCGTACTACACACATATACCGTTATCCGACTACAGTTGTGCACTTTATCAATAGCATGTTAATTTGTATAACAAACATTATTATTGATTACAGCACGTTGTTACGAATCGTTGCCCAACAGCGGCGCGTGTTTCCTTACCACGTGCACCACGTGTGATTGGCGCCATCTTGAATTTAACCGTTTTTTTTTTAATAATTTGACAGCTATCGATCTCGCCAGATAGAAAACAATGGGTGAGTTCTAAGATGACAGAAGCTGTTTGTGGAAACTTCTACGACTACAGAGAAAAAAACCTTTGACAACTTTGTTTTTTGACACTCTCGTGGTCAATGGTCAGAATTGGTAGTTAATATCTATTACGTTGACAGTTCAATTACACGCATAACATTATTTTCTAACTAAACTGATCTATCATAAGACATAATAATAAAAATAATGAAGGTGCATGGATCAAAAACAGAAAAAAATTAAGGGCCTCTAAAAATTCGTCTGCGTTTCTTTTAACGGGGAAAGTGCCGAGAAACTTGGATGGACATGGACACGTTGGATGGTAATTTAAAAACAGCTGATTCTTTGAACAAGTAATAGGCCAGCCCTCTGGTCACACGGGACGCTCGAACCCCATGGCCCTATTGTTTTAACCACAAACGGCTCAAAAACATAATTACCAATTGAGTTATTACAATGCGCCGTATTTGGGTACATATTCGTTTTAGATAGATTTTGGGTATTTTTTTCAAATTTTTGTGAATTTATTTACATTGTGTAAGTGTAATTAAAATTATGGTGTAATTTTAAAATTGGGTCAGCCTACTTAAGTTAATAAGGTCTGCTCAGTCAGCTTCGAGGTTCTTCTTGAGGTAGTCGCAGCCGGATAAGATAATAATTATAATAGAATAAACTGAGGTATTATATGTCAAATAAAATGCGATTACGTTGAAAAGGTTCGCAATTACAAGACAAGGTCTTCGCCTTGGGCCACATTGAGGTAGGCTTAATGATTCAACCTGCAACCAACTATCATCACAATGTTTAGAATTTAATTTAAAAAAATATCAGCATTTAGATTTGTTGTAATAGGTGTTATGTATGAGGAAATAAGTATCAACTTTTGTTTTTAAACTTGAAAATATAACCAGAAAGACAAAGGGCATTTTTACACAAACTCGTAAAAGTTAAAATATCTACTGTTTCACAGTGGCGAAGGGTGAAAATTGAGTCGGGAAAAGTCGAAGAAAGAAAATGAGAATAGAATATTTTTTGTATTTTTATTTTAGTTTTTATTCAGTTTATTTTTACCTTATTTTCGTTATCAGTGACCCCGAAAACCATTAAAATGATACCCATGACGAAAAAAAACAAAAAAAAATGACGATGCCATGTTTCATTCAAAAGCCCACTATCCGATCTTCACACAGACCTTCCTATACGACTAAAATGTATGGGAGCAACGGAATCCGAAACATTGTCATTTTCTTGCCCTTAAATTAATTTACTAGGAGTTCGTGGCTAAATAATAACAGCTGCTCGGGGTCGATCTTTAGGTTAAGCCGTGCTTGCCTAGGTTTGTCCAAAGATGGATGACCGCCCTTTAAGCCGTTGATCCCGCCTGTCATTTGTAGATCTTTGACCGTCGTTAGGTAGTCAGTGGCCCAGAAAGTCTGACAACCAGTCTTACCAAGGGGTATCGTATTACCTAGGTTGTGGAGGTCAGATAGGCAGTCGCTCCATGTAAAATACTGGTATTCAGCTGCATCCGGTTAGACTGGAAGCCGACCACAATATAGTTGGGAAAAGGCTAGGCAGATGATGATGATCTTAATTTTCTTTAGATTTTCGAAACATGACTTCTTTTCCGTAATAAACGTGATCTCAGTTAAGTAGCCACCGTTATCTAGCCATTATTTCACACAGTCACATCGTTGTTTCCTCTACGCTTATTATTAATTTAAACGAAAAATTTCAACGCTTGTGGGCCTAGTTTGTATCGCGAAGGCTCTTCCACCAACTATATTTCAGTTCCATCTCAGTCTTCTTCTCTATCGCGTGGTTAGTGCCTAACCTGGTGTCAGAGTTTTTATGCCGCCCATGGGCCTCTGACTTGGCTTTACATGCCGAAAAATATCTCTTCAGACATGCTGGTTTCCTCACGATGTTTTCCTTCACCGAAGCAAGACATAATTTTACAATACGCATATGACTCTGAAAAATCAGAGGAGATCCATCTCAGTTATCATATTATTTCCCTGTTTTACATCCCGACACGCAATAAGAGGCGTGTTATTAACTGGAAGTGGGCGTCCGTCATATTACATTACCAGTAGGAATTTCATCAAATCTAACTGCGTATGCGATTGACATTTCCAACAGTATTTACCGCCTATCGTTTTACACAACATCTAAATTCGTACCAAGTACCGACGTAATATTTTTGTTTTATGTTTTCTGGGTATTGTTAAACAAACAAGATGATAATTGTTTTTATCGGGTGTTCGTCATCGTAGGTTAGGTTCATGTTACAGAAGGCGGAACAGGGATAGTCATCATCATAATATAGTGTTCTATGTACAGTCACGAGCACCAATATGTATACACTTTTCTAAATTAAAAAGCAATTTTCGCGAGAAATAACGATTGCAACTTGGAGAGAGGATCTTTTTCATAAAAATGTGAGTTACAGAATACTATGTTCGAAACAACATGATATTTTAATCAGAAAAGTAGGAGAAAAACACTTTAAAAAGTTGTTAAGTGTTAACATATTATTGCTCATGACTGTACCTTTGGTAATTCAATGATCTTTTGCTATAAAATATGTACCTAAAGCCATTTGCAAACCATGAATGTTGTGAAATGCATAACTAGTATTGCTCTCACTTATTAACAACTAGCGCGCTACTTATTAAGAATTAAGTTTCTGGATAAATAATAACAGCCCCTCGGGTGAATCTTTAGGTTAAGCCGCGCTTGCCTGGGTTGGTCCGTGGATGGGTGACCACCCATTACATACCGAGTTTCCTCCATGCCTCGGAAAGCCCGTTAAGCTGTAGGCCCTGTCTGTCATTTGTAGATAAAGACAGTTGGTACTGGTAGACGGTATGTAAAATACTGGTATTCATCTGCATCGGGGTTAGACTGGAAGCCGACCACAACGTAGTTGGGAAAAGGCTAGGCAGATGATGATGATTATGATAACAGAGTACTATAAACTTAAATAACCCTCCTTTTGGGCTTCGCCGCAGTCGAGTAGACTAGGGACAGTGACATAGTGCACAAGTGAAGTGTTACTTTAAGGGTGTAAATAGACCCTTAACGAAGCCGAAAGACACTTGTTCTTCCCGTCATTGCGAGTTTTTTTTGTTCTAGACCATACCTGGGAACCTTCTAGTTACGGAGATATTGGGGGCCAAAGTTCCAACTTTTTCACTAGTTTTTTTTTTTAATACTTGTTATTAATGTAAGATTTTTACTTTAAACAGGTGTTTAAAGTAAAAATCTTACATTAAAAACAATGATGGATGGATTGAATATTAAGGGGGTCGTGGGGTCGTGGACCTCCTTAATATACAATCCATCCATCAGCACAATGCTTTGAGTACGTTCCGTCGAGTCCTACCGTAAAACGTGATTTTTCACCCCAAAAAAAAAAAGTCGTTTCGCAGCAATAATTTTTGCGTAAAGTTACTTAGTTTGATGTACAGAATGCTTGGTTGACGGCTTCGTGAAGGGTCTGTTTACACCCTGTATATCTATGGGCCAAAGTTGCCTGGAAATAAATTAATGTTGTTCTTGATTTAGCTGTAAAACTGTTTCAATTTGTGGTTTTCATTTTCAATGTTAATGAACGATTATTATTACCTAGAAGGGATATAAATAATAGGTAAATTAAAACCCACAGAACAAATCGTTATAATAAATTATTAATTGAATAATAAAGCGTAACAACTGTGGTTTGTATGACGAAATGGTTCAGTTAGGGAAATTATATAATTGCTGGTTGTATGGATGCTTTTGTGTCAGAATACACGTAGAAATTTAGTGATCTCTCAGCCTCTGATTGTGCTTGTTGAAAAAAATAAAAATAAAATGCCTATACTCAGAATAAATTGTATTATTGAATAAAAAAATCGACGTAGTTACTAGGACTTCAGATCCTGCAGGGTGCAGGTAAACGAAAATTTGAGACACTGAGATGTGTTTAAAATACAAATCTTACTTTAATATTATAAATGCGAAAGTTTTTGAGAATGGATGGATGAGTGTTTATTACTCTTTCACGCAAAAACTACTGAACGGAGAGGGATGAAATTTTTCACACAGATAGTTTATAACCTGGATAGAAAATCCTATGTGTTAACATAGGATTTTCTATCCCGTGGCGTGGGAATAATCGAACTCCACACGGGCGAAGCCGCGGGCATAAGCTAGTACTTATATAAATGTATAATTTATAGCATAAGCATAATAGTATAATCAGCCTATTAATGTTCCCACTGCTGGGACGCAGGCTCTATGAGGGGGAATGGGCTATAATCCACCACGCGGGCCCAGTACGGGTTGGTAGATGTCACATGTCTTCGAATTTTTGGTTCTAGGACATGCCGGTTTCCTCACGATGTTTTCCTTCACCGTTTTGAGAGCAGTGGTGATGAAATAACTTACACAAAGTAATGCGTCTGCCTGGGTTCGAACCCACGACTTACTGCTCGTAAGTCGGGCTCCACCACTGGGCCACCGCTGCTCTCGTATAATTTATAATTGCATTTATTTAAGTACCTACCTATCATAATCCAGAATAATGTGTTGGCAAATTCTTGACATTGAATACAGCACGTTGCAGCGATAGTTACTACCGACATGTTCAACAGATGGTACAGTGGTGCAATAGACGCCCTTCTAGCGATAGTATACCAGTTTAATTAGTAAAAGGAACCTTTCAAAAAATCACGTGTCACTATGTTCGAACTTGATAGCTAATCTTTGAAACTACCTAACCGATTTCAATGAAATGTAAATTGTAAATGTTGTACATCCACCCTCAACAAACGTCACGTAAGGCTGCAATACTGTCAAAGGTGTGACGGTAGCTGAAAATATCATCATCATCTGCCTAGCCTTTTCCCAACTATATTGGGGTCGGCTTCCAGTCTAACCAGATGCAGCTGAATACCAGTATTTTACATGGAGCGACTGCCTATCTGACCTCCACAACCCAGTTAGTACCGGGTAATACGATACCCCTTGGTAAGACTGGTTGTCGGACTTTTTGGGCCACTGACTACCTAACGACTGTCAAAGATCTACAAATGACACCCGGGACCAACGGCTTAACGTGCTTTCCGAGGCACGGAGGAAACTCGGTATGTAATGGGAAAAAAACGTAGCGTTCGTTTCGTTTGTCGTGTACGTTTTCGTAGCTGAAAATATATGATAAGTTAAACGAATCCTACAAGCCTAGTCCCTACGACCCTAAGCCCTATAAGCCTTACAGCCCTAACCTACTATAACTAGTAGGTGATAAATAAATATTTAAATAAGTTCAGGATGTCTGCACCATGCGACCTAAGGTTACAGACGGATTGTAGGCAGGATTTCTAGCTTCGGGAAGGGTATACTCACTGCCAGTCCCGCTGACTCATGACACTGATCAGAGATGGCTTAAGGTGTCTTGGCCACAGTGAGGGGTAATGAGACAAGAAAATAAAAATTCTAATCTGATTTATTTACAATAAAGGGTGTAAATAGACCCTTAACATAGCCGAAAGGCACTTGTTCTCCCCGTCTTTACGATATTTTTTTTGTTCTAGACCATACCTGGGAACCTTCTAGTTACGGAGATATTCGGGGTCAAAGTTCCGACTTTTTCACAAGTTTTTTTTTTAAATACATGTTTAAAATGTAAGATTTTTACACACCTCCACGACCCCCGTACTATTCAATCGATCCATCAGCACAATGCTTTGAGTGCTTTGCATCGAGTCGTACCGTAAAACGTGATTTTTCACCCCAAAAATAAAAGTCGTTTCCCAGCAATAATTTTTGCGAAAAGTTACTTAGTTTGATGTACAGAATGCTTGGTTGACGGCTATGTGAAGGGTCTGTTTACACTCTGTATGTAACAATATAGTTTATACAACATTAGTTTTAGTATAAGCGAAACCTGAAACACGTGTCTAGTATTTTTATGTAAAGAATCTATGTACAAAATTTCAAAACTGTATCATGAAAAATCACAAAGTTATAAGATTGTTCTGTTAACTTGTTGTCCTCTCAAAAACGTGGTCACCACGCAGCGCGCCCGCGTGCCCGGCTCTAGCGTCGTCTTAAGCTCATTGATAATAATAATTTGGCAGTAAGTACCTAAATGATTGAGCTAGGTACTTGCAGTCGCTCGGTGCCCAACTTATAACTTTAAAATACATTTTTTGGACAAAATATAACATGGTTAAAAATATATTGGAATCGATTCAGTTACTTATTCTGAACAAACTATATTCAGGTTTCGCATAAACTAAAAATAATGTTGTATTCTACATTTTCTTAACACACAATATTATACAAAATCTTTGTGTCCTATGCGTGTAAGATGCAACCAAATCATTCTTTTAACTGGGCCGCACGTGAGCCGGCCGAGTGCTGAGTCAATGTCCAAAGGTAACATTGAACAAATGTGTATGGCTGATTCAAACTCGAAAGATAGGATAGTTTTGAACTTGATCTGTGGCGCCGCGCCGTGCGAAACTATATAAAAAGAATAATTAAAAATCATTCTGAATTACTAACAATTAATAAAGAAACTATGCGGAATCAGAGGACAATGCAACAGAAAATATTTCAGACATTTGTGTACATATTACGTCAATTTGAGATAATGCGTGGGCGCATGTCCACAAACGTCATTCATAAGCTGAAATAGACAAAACTATATCTTGTTTCTTAACAAGTAAGGTTTAAAATTGATAATCTTAAAATAACTGAAACGTCAATGATAAACCGAAACGACCAAACACAACTGTCTCTTATTACTTCAAAGGTCAGTTTAAAAATTGGTTATCTTAAAATAAGTGAGGTAAAAATTTACATTTAAGGTGATAAGAATGTCGAATTTTCAACAATCAAACAAATCCACAAAAAACGACTAGTTTTAAAGACCAACAAAAACAAAACTTGTACTTCCTGAACAAATCCGCTTCACTACTAAACAATTAAAAAAAAAAACTGAATTCAACTGTCATAACGTGTCAAAAAGCGACCACGTGCTAATTGGTAGAATTGATCAATTTAATTGTGCGAGATACAGAATTTACATTTTGCATAAAAATACCATCGAGAACGGAATCGATTGATAAATACTGGAGTATCTATTACACCATCCACGAGTCACTTACTCGTGTGTTTCTATGAATAGACTACCTGCGACAACAGTCCAGAATAAACTTAAACCCTAATGGCATACTAAGTGTGGTTTCCCTCATAAGGTATTGCGTTGTCCCTTTTTGTTACCGCATTGAGGTGACAGAAGGTGCCCAGTGTCCTTTTAGAAGTTTTTATTATTGTTTACCGAATAAGCGAAGCGTTAAACGAATGAAATTATTTTTTTAATGGTTTAGTTAGGCAATGTTTTTGTTAGGAATTAATTGTTTTTCTTTTTTGATTTGAAATTTTTTGGAAGTCTAAAGTTATCGCGTAACCTGGTGTCAGAATTTTTATGCCACCCATGGGCCTCTGACTGGGTTGTATTGTAACAATACAACCCAGTGCAATACAACCCATAGTTATATTAAATGCATTTGGCGCTGTTGGTAGAGTAGGATAGGCCTAATTGCCTCTATGGACGGCACGCCCCTGGTTGTACAGTTTACATGCCATCGAGAAATATGTCTCAGGCATTTTGGTTTGGTTTCTCGACAATGTTTTCCTTCACCGAAGCTAGTGATAATTTTACAAAACGCACATGCATTCGAAAAAACAGGAGTGCGTGTCTTGGGTTCGAACTCGAGACCTATGACTTGTCAGTTCGACGGTTACACCACTAGACTATCACTGCTGAGCTATCTTTTTATGGAAGTAAGATACTATAGCAAAACAATGTGACGGAAACTCAGAATCGATGGTCAGTAATTGATCATGGGCTAAGCTAAGTTGTAGTAGAAAATCGAACCTTCATCCCCAGGCTGCTGGCTGCCTGGATGTACTGTCAATTTTTTTTTTCAAAAGTTAAGGGTACACCCCTGACCTTTCATCATAATTTTCTTTTCCTCATTCTTGCAAATATAATGCACAAATAGCGATAGATTTAATTATGAATTTTCTTTACTTGTACCCCTAAAGTGTATTTTTCCCTCTGGAACATTACTCAATGCCTTCGTTGAGTGTATTTTTCCCTCTGGAACATTACTTAACGCATTCGTTGAGTGTGTATTTTTCCCTCTAGAACATTACTCAACGCATTCGTTGAGTAATGTTCTAGAAGGAAAAATATACTTTACACAGAGGACATTAAAAACTTTATGTTGCAATAAATGTCGCTGCATCTTCTTTACCAGAACTATTCTCCATAAGGCGACCTTGGAAGACAGTCGTGTCATAAAAGAAGAGGTGATGGTAATTATTTAATTAAACTTAGTTAAATCCACGTGTTTATGATAATTAGCAGTATTTTTAGAGAAACGTGTTTACGTTTTAATTACTTAATCAGTGTGGGTCAGGCAAAAACCTTAGGGATATTTATAGCATGGCTAAAGAAGAACTTTGAATAGACAACCCGATGTAGAGATACACCAATTCGCAATTAAATTCACCAGTCATTCAAACAGATGCATTATTTTTAAGGCAGTTTTGTGAAAAAACCTTTTTGCACCAATTTCAATTAGAAGCATTGTCTATAGAGACCCATCTCTGGCTAGGAAAACAAGCTAAGACATAGATCCCGACTGTCATTTTGTAGGTATTTGACTATACAAGGTGTAAACGGACCCTTCACGAAGCCGTCAACCAAGCATTATATGTACATCAGACTAAGTAACTTTACGCAAAAATTATTGCTGGGAATCGACTTTTTTTTTGGGGTTGAAAAATCACGTTTTACGGTAGGACTCAATGTCACGCACTCAAAACATTGTGCTGATGGATTGAATAGTACGGGGGTCGTGGAGGTGTTTAAAGTAAAAATTTTACATTGAAAACATGTATTTAAAAAAACTTGTGAAAAAGTTGAAACTTTGATCCCCAATAGCTCCGTAACTAGAAGGTTCCCAGGTATGGTCTAGAACAAAAAAATGATCGCAATGACGGGAAGAACAAGTGCGTTTCGGCTTCGTTAAGGGTCCAGTTACACCCTTTATGTAGTTATTTAGAAGGCCAAACGTCTGACAACCAGTTATCTTCATAGTCGTTCTATCATGACAGAGTGGTTGTGGTCGTGGAGGTCGGCCACAACTGCGGTCGCTGCCTTCGCGATCCTTTTCCACCGGGCTCTCTTGGCTGCATGGCGAGCACATTCTGCCAGAGCGATCTTGGTGACAGTTTCGATGGAGTCTGTCCATTGGGTTGGTTATCGATCATGTGGGTGCGTGCTTTCGGCTCTACCAAACACAACAGCTAGTTAACCAGACAGCCAGTTATAACAAAGGGTATTAACGAGTAACTGGGTTTCGGAACAGGATGGGCAATCGTGTCATGTAAAAAACTGGTATTCAGCTGCATGCATGCTGGTTAGACAGGAAGCCGACCTAAACTTGGTAGGGAAACGCAAGCTTGGCAGATGATGAAGATGACTGTTGTCTGCCAAATTGTCATCGTAGGAATTCTTAAGACGATATCCTCAAGATAAAATAAAATTAGCTCCTAATGGATAAGATAGAAAGACAAATAGCCCACTGCTGAGCAAAGAAAATTGAATGGCCGGCCTAACTTCCGCCATTTTAATTTTTTTTTCAAAGTTACGGCCATAAAACATAAAACCTATATAAATCGATAGCTGGTATCAATACAAACTAGTTTTGTATGAGACAAAATGTTCTAAAATGTCACGTTTCTGAGATATGAGCTATCAAATTTAAAGACTATTTTCATCTTCAGCACAACTTTGATTTGATCAGCCACGAATAAAATCTGTATCAATCGATAGCTGGTATCAATACAAACCAGTTTTGTATGAAACAAAATCTTCTAAAGTGTCACGTTTCCGAGATATAAGCTATCAAAGTTGTGCTGAAGATGCCATCAATGAATGGACTTTAATTTTGATAAAAACGTGACACCTTAGAACATTTTACCACAAACAGAACTTGTTTGTGGTAATTGCCGCAACTTTAAAAAAAGTAAAATGGCGGAAGTTAAGCCGGCTAGGCTTCATTCAAAAATTTTCCAAGCCCTTTAAAAAAATATGAAGTTGATGTTAAACCTTACACTATTGGAATTTACCAACCTGTATAAGGCTTATGCCCGAATCGTCACTTTTCCAACTCGTCATCGAAAAACAAAAGATCGCAATTCACAACTGTTTCAAAAATTTTTGTTTTCTTAGTACCGATTCGTCATCGATGCTAAAGTATCGTCAAGTGAACAAACTATACATATAATTCATTTTTATTAGAAGGTAGGTAACGAACATTTACCTTGCAAAAAGTACTAGGTTATTAACATTGATTTATCTACTGTTACTGTAATAGGTAATACCTAAGTAATTCTGACGTCTCTGTTTTCCGTTATTGTTTTGTGTTGTAATTAGGAAGAAATTTTACAGTTCTACGAAAAAACAATCCAGTCAGTAATTTATTTGTTTGCGTTGTACAGTTTCAACTGAAAATGAATGGGGAAATACTTATACTAGCTATAAACATACGAATATGTCAACAGAAGAGGTACTAACGAGAATCCAATATTACGATTTCCACAACAACAACATTCATTTATTTACTGGCAACTTTGGCCCATAGATACAGGGTGTAAGGGACAACCCTCCACAAACTGACAGGGTGCATTCAGCTTCTTATTTTGACTCATATTCCACCGGAATTTTTCTCCGCAAAATTTTAATTTTTTGATTTTTTTTACAGTTACTATTCCTTTATTTCAATGTAAAATTACATTCCTTGTACGCAGCACTCCATTTATGTAGAATATACTGCTAAAATAATTAATCCAACAATGGATGTTGAAATACTCTAACGAACGACGAGTGAAATCAGTTGTTCACTTCCTGCCTTCCAGTTCACCGAACTCGTCGTCGCGCTTGCCGCCCGCTACGTGCGTTTTGTCACGGTAACGATACATTGCGTATGAGGAAATAAAACAAATCAAATTTATTGGATTCCCATAACATTCCTGAAATAATTTCTTGTACCGGTCATCTTAGTATGATATACTGAATTCACCCCATCAGTTTGTGGAGGGCTGTCCCTTACACCCTGTATATACCTTACAGACTAACATACATATGATAAAATGCAAATTGTGTTATTAAAAAGAACCTTAAAACTACGTTAGTAACACTTTATAACGTAGTTATGTATCCTTTTTACGTTTTCATTAAAACAATGTAATATTTTTTTCCTGGAAATAACTGTGGTCGATAAATATGAAATATTAATATTTCGACGTCACAACACATTTTGCGGTTGACGATATTAAGTAATTAATTGTTAAGAACCGAATTCCATACATACTGACTTTTATTTTTAGGTACAGTAACTTAACCATAAACAATTCATAGTTTAAAACCATTCGGATAAATTAGAAAATTTGTGGTAACTTGATGTGCTGACGAGTGTTCCTACTAGATATATTAAAAAAAAAGTAGCTTAGTAATAAACTAAAATTCTGATAAAGTTTATCTAATTATGTCTTTAAGTTATCAGTAGCGCTAAGCAAAGAGGCATTTGTTGCTTTAGTGGTCGCAAAGCATCAAGTTCTGAGTTCGATACCCAAGTCGAGCAGAATCGGTCGGGTCGGTAGGGTCGATTTTTCCTTTAGATATTTTCACTACTGGCCGGAGTCTGGTTCTTCGCCAGTTGATGTCAATAAACCCCCCAAAGAAACATACTCTCGCGTGGATTTCATACGGCTGTGAGTCAAAGTGAAAAAAAAAACCATAAAAAAATGTTTCCTTGGGAAAGTTGTTTGTTATCATGAGTACAGTCACGACTATAAGTATCGGTCACTAATTACCAGTCACCCTATATAAGTAAAGATAAGTACTCCGTTAAAGGATTATTAGCTTTCCTAAACACTTGTAGTTCAAGAAACCTTTCCACAGTCAAGTAGTACACACTACGCCAGTGGCGAAGGTTCCATACAACTCGATTCCTACCGGCTTCCCTTTGAAAAATGGCACAGTCGGTATTCTTAAAATAAATAATATAATCACCATAAAGATATGTACTCCGGCTTACGTCTTACAAAATTGACCCTTCGCTACTACACTACACTACAAATAAATAATTCATGTTGGCTTACATTCATTCGCAGCACATGGCACATTGTTATCTTAGTTCCCAGAGCTCTAGCCGCCCCACTTTCGATGATTGCGTCATGTTTAGCTCAAATGTACTGTTTCTTAGTTTCCGGATTGGGTGGCACAAGGTTTTGATTACTTTTTTGTAGATAGGTAAATACTACGTAATCGGTACTTACGACTAGAGATGTTACAGAGGAAATCGGAATCGAACCTCTGTGTGTGTTGTTTCATGAACCTGAGAAATGAGTACATTTATGGCTTAAGGACGCTGTTACATTTTCGATGAACTCAAATTTAGGTAACTAAAGTCGCACACAACAACATCACGCGTACGCACACATTTAACAACTCTGAGCGCTCGATTTTATACTTCACTTATATAATCTTGGTCCATTTTATTATTATGTATTTTTATTGATTCTGGAAGATTACTTGGACCTTTGAAAATGCATTTGATAACTGTTACTTAGTACCGTCGTCTTGATAAGCAGGTTAGTATTTTTAACCGACTTCAAAAAAAGAAGGTGCTCGACCCGTATGTATCCGCGATTTTCTCAAAAACTACTGATCCAATATTGATCGGGTTTTCGTTTACAAAAGAAAATGTTTTCAGGGAAGGTTTAATTGCAGAATGTATTAGGATCTGAGATTTTCGAAGATGGACAATGGAACTTTTCAAAAACAAACAGCAACAGACTGGCGATGCAGTGATCGTCTAACTATCTTACTTATATTATAAATGCGAAAGTTTGCGCTGATGAATGTATGGATGTTTGTTACTCTTTCACGCAAAAACAATTTTGAACGAATTTGGATGAAATTTGGTACACAGATAGTTTATAACCTGGATTAACACACAGCATACTTTTTATCCCGGTATGACTTTCCCGTGGGACAATAATCGAACATCACGCCGGCCATGCCGCGGGCATAATCTAGTATATATGCATCTTGGATTTTGGTTAAGACCCCATGTTCGATATAACCGACCCCAAAAACCATGAAAATGACACCCATGAAGAAAAGTTTTCAAATTTTTGTCGGCGCCATTTTGAACTTTGGTTATTATCATATATCCGATACTTGCGACCCCAAAAACCATGAAACAAATGACACCAAATTAACATGACAACAAATTGTCAAATTTTTATCGGCACCATCTTGTATTTTGATTTTGTCTCCATATTCGTCATACACACATACATACAAACCGGTTAACATCATAACCCTCCTTGCGCCCATCCACTTCCAAACCTCATCGCCGACAGCTTAACCTTATCCATCCCAATCCTAACCTTACTTAGAGCTGCATAACTCCACCCATCCATTCCGCAACCTTGTCAACAACTGCTTAACATCACCCGTCCAAATTCCGATCTTACCCAATATAATTTCTAAACCACATTCTAATAATAAAAGTATGAAACTCGTACTTAATTTTATTTAAGTCCAAAAAAGTATCAACTCCTTCCGATTACATTATACGACGACGCACACTGGTCCCAAATGATAAAAAAGGGGACATTAAGAAATTTTTGACAAAAGGTCAACCGATTCAGCTTATTTTTTTTTTGTAGACAGCTGATGCAATTACAAATCACTTTTGTACATTGAGTTTTTGCCAAAAAAGCCGTATTTTCAGAGAAAAAAAATATTCAAATATTTTTTGTATGAAAGAAATCCTAATTTTGTCTTTATCTTCCAAGATTCAAACGTATTCAAAATAAAACTTAGCGCAGCTTGTAGAGGGGCTAATTTCTCACTACTTTGTCATAGACACTCAACTGCGATTTTGTGCTCCTTTTGAGTTACATGCACTTTAAATATTTTTTGTATGAAAAAATCCTAATTTTGTCTTTATCTTCCAAGATTCAAACGTATTCAAAATAAAACTTAGCGCAGCTTGTAGAGGGGTTAATTGTTCATCACTTTGCCATAGACACTCAATTGCGATTTTGTGCTCCTTTTCAGTTACAGGCACTTTAAATTTTTCGTTGTCGGATGAGCTTTACTAGTTTTTTGTAGACAGCTGATACAATTACAAGTAACTTTTAAAGATGTATTTTTTGTTAAATAAGCCGTATTTTCAGAGTTAAAAAATTAATTCAGGCGGATTAGAAATAATCTTGTTAAAGATAGACTAAGATGTAATAACATTTTCTTCATTAATAAGTAACTCTTATAAATGTCTTTCTATTAAAAAAAGTCTTATTTTAAATATATCAAATAAACAACTTGGATATCTCAAAACGTGTACAGACATGTTCAGGTACAGGTAATTTAAGAGACAAAGAACGTCTTTTCTTCTGCTTATTTGTTAAATCTTCAAATGGTCGTTTATTTCTAGTTCTGGGAGTATTTGTGGTAGCTTCTGATGTAGATGCACCCGCTTCCTCTTCGTACGATAAATTATGCTCTTCTACGTCTACTGAAATGTCCTCTATGGTATATTCTGGATCAAACAACATAGGAAAATTCACAGAAGTTAAAGTTGGCCACAAAATTTTAGACTCCAACCACTCCTTGTTTTTAACACCAAATCTTTCGTTTCTACCTGAATTGTCCCATCTTCTAGCTAGGTTTGACGTATAATTTTGGCAAAACTTTTTGATAATACTGAGCTCTTCGTTTGGAATTTCACTTGAAATACGATTTATAATGGTTTGACACAGTAAATCACTATTTTTAAGGCACCCACTATTACTCAAAAAAGAAAAAATGTCTAAATTAGTCACAAATGTAGTCATTTTGATACAAAAATGTTACAGGCAAATAAATAAAAGTTACAATGTGGAGATAGTTGATAAAAAATTGTGTTGTTTTTACGAGCACAAGACGCGTAATGAACAAAAACGGGTTCCGCTTGCCCTTATACTATTGATATATGACTCATTACCCAACTATCCCGTTACTTAATGGGGTAGTTAGATAATGGCTCATTACCTAACTACCTCATTACTTAATGGGGTAGTTAGATAATGAGCCAAATATTCTTGCAATTTGGATGAGTCACGAGAAAATAAAACATACTAAGATGTGCTCCTACATAAATACCGCAAAACTACAAAGGGAATTTTTAATTGCAATTTATATACCTATTCATCATTCAGCGTTTTCGACGCGTTCGACTAGATGACCAAATAGAGCCGAAATCGTCACTTATAGGGTAATTAAGCAATGACTCTATACAAAAAAAATTTTACATACGAGTCACACAATAACTTACCTGTACATAAACATGTCTGAACACATTTTGAGATTTCCTTGTTTGTTTATTTGATACTGATAATTTCATATATTTGTAAGAGTTACTCTACAAGCTGCGCTAAGTTTTATTTTGAATACGTTTGAATCTTGGAAGATAAAGACAAAATTAGAATTTTTTTATACAAAAAATATTTAAAGTGCCTGTAACTCAAAAGGAGCACAAAATCGCAGAAGAGTGTCTATGACAAAGTGGTGAGCAATTAGCACCTCTACAAGCTGCGCTAAGTTTTATTTTGAATACGTTTGAATCTTGGAAGATAAAGACAAAATTAGGATTTCTTTCATACAAAAAATATTTCAATATTTTTTTTCTCTGAAAATACGGCTTATTTGGCAAAAACTCAATCTATAAAAGTGATTTGTAATTGCATCAGCTGTCTACAAAAAAAAAATCAGCCGAATCCGTTGACCTTCTGTCAAAAATTTCTTAATGTCCACTTTTTTATCATTCGGGACCAGTGTGCGACGGTACACACACGCATACACACTACAACATTTTCTAGTAATTTTATCGTATTTATATTTTGCGAGAGAGCGATACACCCGTCCTTCCACGAGCGCTTCTGAGCGCGGATTGATGAACCGCGAGTGTAAAATGTATGAAGAATTCGGCAAATGTTTTTATTTTAGCTAATAATTGAAAAAATATGTTGATTTTGATACAAAATAATTAGCTGAACCTATAAAGGACTATATATAACGCAATTTATTATAATTTTTAAGATAAAATATGCTGTAAATTTACCTAGACTGGTGCCTATTCTGACCCCATTTTTTTAAATTTTCTGCGATTATTGTGATGGGAAAAACGTATTTGTGCGAAAATTTTGAAAGACGTCATACAATTTTTCTGATGCCAATCTGGAGATGAATATACTATCTTTAAATTAAGACCATCATATTTTGACATTTGTGATTGCATTAAAATGGTACCAGAAAAACACTGTTATTTGTAGAAAAATGTAACAGCGTCCTTAATCAGCTTTCTCAAGTCGTAATTGGAAAAGATCAAGATCTCAAGATTACGTGTACTTAGTCCTGTATTACAGAACGTCAGACTTAACATAAGATCACGCCTGTAATCCCCGAAGGGTACCTATTAGTACACCCACATTTCACCAGTTATGTTTAAGTCTCATGTAATAGTGAGCGAGCCTATTGCCATCAACCGGGCACAATCCAGACTCCGTGATTGCTACTGAGAAGTTCGTGATGGAAAAACCCAATAACACTTTGCCTGATCTGGGAATCGAACCCAGGACCTTATGCACAGCAGTCGCGCTTGCAACCACTAGACCAACGAGGCAGTTCTTCTATTAAGAACTACAATTTTAGAATACCTCCATACCTATATAGAACTTTTCATCTATTATTATCTCTTACAGCCGCTTCTGACATCACTTGCTATAAACTTACAAACGAAATTAAAAATAACCGTTTATTTTTAACTACCAGGGAATCACGTTTTGGTAGGTATGTTTCAACAGACTGACAGATTCTTTTCACTCTGTTTGTGTAAATATTATGGGTACAGTCGAGAAAAAAGGTTACGGAATTCGTCTATTACTCACCTCTTTTATAATCAATCAACACATCTTATCATCACTCTATGACGTCAGGAAAGGAGATGGGATGTTATGTTGTGTTTTGCATACATGTCGGATCCGGTCATTAGTATGGACATAAAATGAATCGCAAGTGCGCCGGTGGTGATCTCACTCAACATACTTACACAAATCTATCGACACCACAGCGTACTTCTACATAACCCTGATGTTTAGCTCGTGGCGACGTCGACAGTCAATGTCTGATTGCAGCGAAGTTGAGACGTCCTGGAAATGTACCCGATTCATTGTGCCCCGTGTTATTGTGTTAAGTTGTAATCTCAAGTAATTTGTTAGTTTTCCTAGAAACAGTGTATCGCACCCAGTGTGAAACCCATCTTCTGCCCACATGATGTACGAGCCTAACAGAATAAATCCTGACATATCCGACATACATAACTATAACTTTGCAGTAAGTTATGGTGCGAAAAATATACAAAATGATTTTTATTAAGCATAAGTACTTTTCCTACATGTTTGGCGAAACAAAAATGATTTGTTTAAGCTTTTCGTGATTTTTTTGACTACTCCGGCCGTAGTCGATACTTCCGGGTTTAATCTTCGAGAAATTACGTTGTTGAGGTGTGAATTCTTTGATTTTGATTTATCTTTTTCACAAATATGATACCTTCTTGTAATATTAGCATTGTGTGACTAAGAGTGATGACTATAAATGTTGATGGATGGATAGAGAGAGGAAGATTAAGGCAACGAAGGATGAATTGTGTGAGGAATGATAAGAAAGACAAAAGGAGTAAATGATAGCCGAACAGTTGACAGAGGAGAATGTAAGAAAAAACTTATTGCGGCCGACCGCGAGTAACATTGGATAAGGGCATGGCTGATTATGATGAATATTGCCATTATGTGAATTATAACAAGCTTTTCAGTCGCTCCATGTAAAATACTGACCCAACATTGTTGGGAAAGCGCTAAGCAGATGATGAATAGACAAGCTTTTCAAGGGAGCTTCACCCACGTGGAGGTTTGAAGTTATCCCACGGGGACTTACTACCGGATGAAAAAGTATCCTATCTCCAACTCCAGGTCATAGCCTACCTGTATGCCAAATTGCATCGAAATCCTTTCAGTGGTCACGGCGTCATAAGGTGACAGACAGACAGAGTGACAGCAGTCACTTTCGCATAAAAATAGCACATAAGTTTGGGTGTTTATGGACGGTTTAGACCTATGCGGCGAGTCCCCACAGACAACGGCCCGCCTTCCATCAGTAACATTTACCCTTTTCTATTATTTTTATTTCTAGTAACATTTTTTGTAATGCATAGGAGGTCACCACGAATAAACTCTTTTTCATTTCCATTTTTTTTTCTTGCACCAGCTTATCACTTGCGCACTTGATTATCTATTTACTGCATCAGTGAGCGGGATTCGCGTGGCTGAGTTTTGGGCTAAACACATTTGAAGTTTTTGCCATTGATACGCTAAGAAGCAGAAGTTTGGATATCTGACTCTCGAACTGGAATCACTAATGACTTGGTAATTAATGGCTCAATGCAATCCTATGACAGCTTTTTTACCTCTGACGTAAATCTTATGGCAACGAGTAACAAGGTGAATGTACTGAAAGGACAGTAATGTAATAACCATTTAAAAGAATATCAAATTATTTTTACACGTGTAAATATTACCCAAATACCTACTAATTGAAATACCTAGTAACATGATATGAATGAAGTATTTTTATTATTTCCGCTGTTAGGCAAATAAATTTTTAATAATTTTCATTTTCATCTGATACTACCGTTTTACACTTTCGTAGGTAAAATGAACATTACGTTCGTGGTGAAACACCAGAAATATTGGGGTATTCCTCAAAGCGCAACTATTTTTAAACGTAAACAACTAAGCGCAACCATGAAAAAATAAAAATAATGAATCCATCATACGATAAGAGATGACTAGACGATCTGTATAGTTCTGTCTGTCATGGTAGGCCACCAGATGTCTTTACGTGGACGAGACGAAAGGAGTATGTAAGAATCGTAGAAAGTAACCTACCATACCGTAAGAAAGTTGCCTACCTTATGGGAAAAAGCCTGATTTTATGTATGTATTCAAATAGTTATCAAATACAAGTTCTCCACAGTAGATACCGCTTGAAAGTGAGACGAGTTGGGTTACAACTGTTGATAAGCAGCGTCATCGTTACATAATGACAGTGACAGTTCAGATGACAACTATCAGAATGGACTTTGACACTAGTGTCACAGGATAGAAAAGGACAGAGGACTTATCTCTCCGGCACGTTAACTTCAAATTCTCAATTACTATATTCCGTTTGCCAAATCAAATAAAATAAACGGCACGGTTGACGCATGGTGGCTGAGTGATTGGTTCCCTCTCTGCGTGGCGCGGCTTCGATTTCCTTTTTTTATTAGCCTTCTCTGTCCCACTGCTTGGCAAAGCCCCCATGGCTTTAAAAATTTTGTTTACTATTTGTCTTCTTAGAACAAATATTACGGAACAAATATTTGTACTGCCTACAGATAGTTGTTCCGAGTCAGGCTGTTTGTGTCTAAATATTTGTAAACGCACCAACGATATAGGAGAAATTCCTAGTAAAATAAAATTTGCCCTTACTGTTCTAGCCGCCAAGACACAGCTTTCTGTAAATTAATAATAATGTGCTAAGGAATTTTATCTAACTGACATATGTATTTTAATAGTTTTTTTTTTCTTACTGTAATCTATTGCCATGCCACCTTAATTGTAATTGCTTGTTTATGTTAATTTTATCCGCCATTTTGAACGCCATATATTGGCAAAACATAGTGAACATATTTTAGACAATATACTATCCGTAACAATACCTATGTTGATTGACCCCACGAAAAACCTGAACATCTTTCCAACAATTCATAGAAGTATGTTTATTGTTTAATTAGATGACTATCAAAACTTTGGTCAGATTGACGAGAAATTGTATAAACTGAACCTTCTGTTGGTTTTAGTGGCAGTAACTCCTCGTGAATTTTGACACCGAAGCTGTTTTCAATTCACGCACGTTTTACCTAGGGGTGGGCAGTTAGCCAGGTGGTCTTAATTCAAGGCTCAACGCGTACACAATTCATACAAAAAAGTCTTTTAATTTTTTAACTTTATTCCGAAGGAGCTCGTGGCTAAAAAATAACAGCAGCCGCTCGTATCAATCTTTAAGTTAAACCGTGCTTGCCTAGGTTGATCTGTGGATGGGTGACTGCCCATTACATACCGAGTTTCCTCCGTGCATCGGAAAGCACGTTAAGCCGTTGGTCCCGGCTGTCATTTGTAGGTCTTTGACAGCCGTTACAAGTAGTCAGTGGCCCAAAAAGTCTGACAACCAGTCTTACCAAGGGGTATCATATTACCCAGTACTAACTGGGTTGTGGAGGTCAGATAGGCAGTCACTCCATGTAGAATACTGGTATTCAGCTGCATCCGGTTAGACAGGAAGCCGACCCTAACATAGTTGGGAAAAACCTAGGCAGATGATGATATGTAAATACAACAAATGTATTATGTAATGCACATATTAATCAAACGTAAGTAAAGTACTTAGAAACAGCGATGAATGTTAAACAATGAGTTATGTATTTATGTTATGTATTTTAATGCTAGTATTTACTTTATGTATTTTAATATTGTGTAAATATTTATGTTCTATTGTTAATTCTATCCACGATCGTATTGTTTGACAAGGTACAGTCCAGTACAAAAAGCTTCCCAAACTTTGACTTTTAGTCATTTTCGTTTTAGCTCATCTAAAGGAATCATCGACCTGACAAATAACAAAAAGTACTACGTACCTCAAGTAGTTTGGTAGAGATCTCGCAAAAAAGAACTTATCCAGGGAAGTAAACGTACACATGGCGGCACTGAAGCTGTACATTTCCAGTATAAATTGACCTCGCTTTGTATAGATTTCATATGCGCTGAGAGATCCGCATAAACTGGTTTTGTATAGCCGCGATCGGCTGTCGTGCGTACATGTAGATGCCAATTTATAGCACCACTTACAAATTCAAAAACCTATAATCAACTTATACTATCAAACCATCAAATATTTGATTTATTTATCCGAAATTTTAACTTCAAATTACTTTAAAAATGTTTGAGTGTTGCAATGACGCGACGACGGCAGGGTTGGTGCAGTGGCTGCTGCGCTACGTTTCACGAGTTCGGCCTACATGTAGTTGTTTCGGAACTGGCTGTTTGTGAATGAGAGTTTAAATGTTTGTAATCGCAACCACGATACAGAAGAAACAATTTGCAAGAAAAGTCTGGCCATGGCCTTGTGTGGGGGTTTCATCGTTTTAAAAAATAAAGTTATTCATGAGACATGTTTCAGTACAGTTGGTAACTTTTACTCATAAAAATTAAAGGACTGAAGCATGTTCCTGTGTATACAACATTAGTTTTAGTATATGCGAAACCTGAATATAGTTTTTTCAGAATAAGTAACTGAATCGATACCAATAATTTTTACAAATTATTGGTATCGATTCAGTTATCAGTATCGATACCAATAATTTTACAAATTTTTACAAATTATTGGTATCGATTCAGTTACTTATTCTGAACAAACTATATTCAGGTTTCGCATATACTAAAACTAATGTTGTAAACTGAATATGACGAAAAAAAAACAAATTTGATGAAATCAAAACAATTCTGTCACCAACTGTACCACTATTTCACTTTTAAATCAATTAACCACTATTGTTTTCTACTGGTGTTAGTTAAAATATTTACCAGTTGATTTAAAATAACCCACAATCTAATTCAAACCTTCTGCCTGAAAGTAATGGTAGATTTTAGCTAAGCATGGTTTCCAGACTTTTCTTGCAAATTAGACACCACGTGGAGCATTGTTAATGAAGATGAATAGATGTCAATATTTAATTAAGAATTTATTTGAAGGAGTCGTTTGTTTTTTAAAACAAACGTGGAAACAAAATAAAATATCTGTGTAAATATTCATTTAATAATACTTTTTTATACACAGTACTTACCTATCTTTATGAAATGTAATAGCCTAATTGTTATTCTGACGTAATACAAAAGCTTTTATATACTTTAAAGTTTCATCAAATCCGTTTCGTAGTTTTTGCGTGAAAGAGTAACAAACCTCCAACCATACATCCTCACTAACTTTCGCGTTTATAATAGTATATAAGATATCTAGTAAAAAAATATTAGAAAATGTATGTTGTGTAAGCCTGAGATAGGACATAGCTTCATAAGTACAACGGCTGGTGAAAAATTAATATGTATTTATTTAATTTGACTCTTCAACAATGAGTACACTATTACATAATTATACAGGGCGTAACAGAAAGGATATAATCATATGTAAGGATATGCTTTTTTTTTTTTTTTCCCGGATGGGAATGGGCATCAAATGACCCCCCCCACTCTGGGCGGAGCGGAGGGGAGTGTCAGACTTGTACTGACTAAAACCCATCCATGTTCCTTCTTTGCCCTTTATGTTCCAGGGCCACGGTATCTCTTTCGAACAGTCCCGCAGCCCTGGCAGGCATCGGTCCATGCGGACCCCTACTTGATTGCTGACATCTCTTTGAGGCGCGCGTGGAACACGAACGCGCCGTCGACACGGCCTGTCGTCATAAGACGGCCGGACGGCGAGCTAGCCCATAACTCGCCGTCCACAGGCCAGCATGTAAGGATATGCTGCAGATCATTAAACTGAACAACTAACTCGATGGGAAAATTATCAGCTGTCCCATACATTTGGGTCGAGTAGGTATTGAAATTTTGTATGGGACAGCTGATAATTTTTTCGCATTTATAACACTAGTATTCAGCCGTACCGGTTAGACTGGAAACCGACCCAAACATAGTCATTAAAAGGCTAAACACAATGATAAGAAATATTATTACAGACTACAGTCATGTCTGAATCTTAGTAGGTATTTCTGCTACGTGGGTGGGATATCCATTGTCTATGGAAATGGTAGCAATAGGTATTATTGTCAGTCTACGGTAAATACATTTTCTTTGAACGAATCTAGTGATGACATAATAATGAGAAGAATACAATGGAAATAAAGTAAAATAGGATTGTAAACAGGCATTGTTAGCTCACGGAATAACTTATTTTGTTTAAAAATGTCTCGTCTGTCTTGAATAGGTTTACATGTTGAAAACAAACAAAACAGTTGCTTGTTTTGTACACTTAAGTCATAAGGTTTCTCTCTTTCAAAAGAGTATGAATGTTCGTTTGTTTATCTGTACTGTGCATTGTCCCTGTAGTTACTTTTATGTTACAGGGTGTAACGTAATGAAAAACTAAAGCAAGTAACATTTAATTAAAAGTATAAGCAAAGACAAAAAAAAAAATAATGTGTAAGCAGTGACAGCCTAGTGGTGTGACCGTCGGACTGCCAAGTCATAGGTCTCGAGTTCGAACCCAAGGCACGCACCTCTGATTTTTCGGATTCATGTGCGTATTGTATAATAGAGAGAGGAGCTCGTGGCTAAATAATAACAGCCGCTCGGGTCGATCTTTAGGTTAAGCCGTGCTTGCCTAGGTTGGTCTGTGGATGGGTGACCGCCCATTACATACCGAGTTTCCTCCGTGCCTCGGAAAGCACGTTAAGCCGTTGGTCCCGGGTGTCATTTGTAGATCTTTGACAGTCGTTAGGCAGTCAGTGGCCCAAAAAGTCTGACAACCAGTCTTACCAAGGGGTATCGTATTACCCAGTACAGACTGGGTTGTGGAGGTCAGATAGGCAGTCGCTCCATGTAAAATACTGGTATTCAGCTGCATCCGGTTAGACTGGAAGCCGACCCCAATATAGTT
Source organism: Noctua janthe (assembly GCA_910589295.1). Taxonomy (NCBI): domain Eukaryota; kingdom Metazoa; phylum Arthropoda; class Insecta; order Lepidoptera; family Noctuidae; genus Noctua; species Noctua janthe. The sequence goes on along the minus strand of OU342573.1, from coordinate 9,950,427 downwards.
GGGAAAAGGCTAGGCAGATGATGATGTGTGTATTGTATAATCATTACTTGCTTCGGTGAGGGAAAACATCGTGAGGAAACCAGCATGCCTGAGAAATATTTCTTGACGGCATGTTAAGCCGAGTCAGAGGCCCATGGGCGGCATAAAAACTCTGACACCAGGTTAGGAAATAACCACACGATAAAGAAGAAGATTAAAAGTATCAAAAAACCCAACTCCGAATTATATTGTGTACCTATAAATATATAGTTGTAATCTCATACATTCATATTTCCTCACACAATCCTTCCGTCCTTTTCATCCTGTCCCTCTTCATCCATCAACATTTATTTCATCATTCTTTTAGTCACATGCAATTCGTCCCTCCTCACCACATGCCCATACCATGACAGTTGATCCCTCTTCAACTTTTCTGTAACTGGCGCCAATTTTAAACTTCCTCTAATTTAGTCTAGGTTGGTCTGTGGATGGGTGACCACCCATTACATACCGAGTTTCCTCCGTGCTTTGGAAAGCACGTTAAGCCGTTGGTCCCGGCTGTTATTTGTAGAACTTTGACAGTCGTTACAGGTAGTCAGTGGCCCAAAAAGTCTGACAACCAGTCTTACCAAGGGGTCTCGTATTACCTAGTATTAACTGGGTTGTGGAGGTCAGATAGGCAGTCGCTCCATGTAAAATACTGGTATTCAGCTGCATTCCTAACATAGTTGGGGAAAGGCTAGGCAGATGATGAATTTACTCGTTCCTTAGATACTTTATCCATTCTTGTCACACCACACATCGAAATATTCCTTTCTTATCTTGCCTTACTCTCAACGTATCCCGTTTCACTATCATATCATTATTGACACGTGCCAAAATAATATGTCCATTGATAGAAACAACAGTATGGCTGACCGTGGACACGTGTTGGAGAAAGAAAAACAACTCACTCTTGACGCCCATTTTCACATCGGTATGGAAAATTTCAAATAAATAAAATATTCGTCGTCAGTTCGGGATTGGCTGGGACACGTTATAGGTAAGTCTAAAAGGTTAAGATTATGCAATGTGGTACAGCTTTGATTCTTGAAAAAGTCGAATTAAATAAAAGATTGTCGTAATCTGCTGCTGAAGACGGGCTAATGAAAAATAAGCAGATATGGGAAACTGACTGTTATGAAGGGTGTAAATAGACCCTTAACGAAGCCGGCAAAAGACCCTGAAAAAGGCACTTCTTCTCCCTGTCACTGAGATTATTTTTTGTTCTGGACCATATCTGGGAAACTTCTAGTTACGGAGATATTGAAGGTCAAATTTCCAACTTTTTCACAAGTGTTTTTTTTAATACTAGTTACTAAGGTTATAACTTAATTTTAAATGCCTCCATTTTACCGTAAAACGTGATTTTTCACCCTAAAAACAAGACGATTCTTAGAAATAATATTTACGTAGGGTTACTTAGTACAAAATGCCTGGTTGACGGCTTCGGGAAGGGTCCGTTTACACCTTGTATGTTAAATATGGGAAACAGTCAGTGTCTTTCAAATGAAATTTTCATGGCGACCAATCTCAAAGCGGACACAAGCATCGGACGCGGGAGACTTTATACTGCATAAGTATATCTGCTTCTCCCCATGAGCTCAGGAAACCTTCTTCGAAGGAGTCTAACCTTCATCGTCTTTGTGGACAACTCGTGGATACATTTTGGTGTGAAAGGTCTCAACAAGAGAAGACAAAGGGAAAAAGTTATGCGGGTCTTAATCCCAGGGCTTCGGGACTGTTCGAAAGAGATACCGCGACCCTGGAACACAAAGGGAAAAGAAGGAAGATGGATGGGTTTTAGACAGTACAAGTCTGACACTCCCTTCCGCTCCGCCTAAAGCGGGGGGTCATTTAATGATTTAGAAACAAACAAAAAAATGGTCATAATTATGAATTACACTGTATGTTCCGTCAACAAGATTTGAACGCAATTTAATCTGATGACGAAAATACAGTTTTCTTTTACTCGTCATCATCTGCCTTGCCTTTTCCCAACTATGTTGGGGTCGGCTTCCAGTCTAACCGAATGCCACTGAATACCAGTATTTTACATGAAACGAATGCCTATCTGACCTCCACAACCCAATTAGTCATTACTAATTGGGTTAGTAAGACTGGTTGTCAGACTTTCGGGCCATTGACTACCTGTAACGACTGCCAAAGATCTACAATAGAAAGCCGGAACCAACGGCTTAACGCCCTTTCCGAGGCACGGAGGAAACTTGGTATATAATGGGTGGTCACTCATCCACGGACTAACATGAAGGTTGACTCGAGCGGCTGTTATTATTTAGCCACGAGCTCCTCCGTGTTCTGTTACTACACAATTCAAATTCGCTCGTTTCATCTAAATATGCCTTCTGCAACTACTAACCTACCAAGTGTCACGTGTTTCTTTCCAAATCAGTTTGAATACACAAATATCTGAAGAAACGTGACCTTCGAGCATTTCATAAAAACTCCTATATCTACCTACGTTTATATAATGTACTGAATTTCATTCGAAGATATTATTATGCACCGTGTCTCTGTCGTTACGTAGGTACCAAATTGAATTTGTAAGCGATACTGCTAAAATGTTAGAAAAAGTATCATCATCATCATCTGCCCATCCTTTTCCCAACTATGTTGGGGTCTGCTTCCAGTCTAACCGGATGCAGCTGAATACCAGTATTTTACATGGAGCGAATGGCTTTCTGACCTCTACAACCCAGTTAGTACTAGGTAATATGAGACCCCTTGGTAAGACTGGTTGTCAGACTTTGGGCCACTGACTACCTGTAACGACTGTCAAAGTTCTACAAATGACAGCCGGGACCAACGGCTTAACGTGCTTTCCAAAGCACGGAGGGAACTTGGTATGTAATGGGTGGTCACCCATCCACAGACCAAACTAGACTAAATTAGAGGAAGTTTAAAATTGGCGCCAGTTACAGAAAAGTTGAAGAGGGATCAACTGTCATGGTATGGGCATGTGGTGAGGAGGGACGAATTGCATGTGACTAAAATAACTAAAATACTTGGTAATACGATACCCCTACATACACATACACAAAACACAACGCATACAACACATAACACACAAAATACACACACACAACACAAATACACATACATACAGAAACACACACACACATCACCTACACACACCACACCATCACATACATTAGAAAAAGTGTGAATCTTTAATATTTTTTGGGAGTGAATTGTATAATAAAATCTGTTGCTGTTGGTTCTAACCTTGACCTTACCAGTTTTGAGTCGTAGATGTTTTTCTCTTTTGTAGGTTTTTGAAGACTTACCAGCACATCAAGCTCCAACAATCTGTCAAATTTCTTTAATAGATTTTCAGCTTTATCGCTAAAGCATTAGGTTCAAGGTTGATTGGGAAAATTTGACAGTTTCAAGTAGCTAGATGTAATGGCGTCTGTACATTATATGGAACTCCACCGACACGTGGCGCTGATGTGGTGCGCCTGACCAAAGTTTGGCCCATATGTTGGAGTGTCCAAACACCTGCACTTAGGACTTTTGAAGGTCACATATTTGGCCTGTATGAATAATTATATTTACAAATGTCTGCCATCGATTTGAAATTAGCATAGTTACGGCTTTGTGTATGTTTGTGTAAATTGTCAGTTGTGTTTAAAATTTTGACCACGAATAAATATAGTAATTAGGTCTCAGACCACTGCTGCTCTCATTATTGCCAGTATTTTTCAATAAGGACGACCTAAGAACCACACCTAGGTGGACCGATGGCCTGGCGAAGGTTGCAGGGATCCGCTGGATGCGAGTCGCACGAGACCGGTCAATGTGGCGACACTTGGGGAGGCCTATGTCCAGCAGTGGACGTTTTTCAGCTGAAATGATGATGATGATGAAGATGAAGAACCACACTGATTCTGCGATTGACGTGACCTAATAGCCACCAGATCTATATTTTAACTACGTCTATATCGATACGAATAGAAAAATACATACAAGACGATGAGAAAAGCAACCAAGCACAAACAAAAGCAGCAACCATTATATCCACCAGCTATTTTATCTTAACAACGCGGTGAACAATTGCTTAAGGTGGAATTTTCTTACGTTTTTTGCTATTTGCAGGTCAGTTCCAGGCTGTATGTTGAACGAAATACCCTGGCGCTTTCTTCTTGACTTCAGATGACAGTCACCACCACATTGTCACCGCCACAAGAACTAAGGCGAATATCAGAGTTAACAGTCACAGATCAAATAGCTTGTTTACTGTAAACTAAACATTTGAACAATATTCTGTTCCGTCATTTGACGCTGATCATCAACAGAGAATACAAATCGCTAGATTTTCAATGTAATCATATTCTTTATCTTCGAATTATAAAGGAAAATCCAATGACAAACATTGTATGATCTAATAAAATCACTTTTGGGGTTTTCCTTGTTGATAATAGTAATCCTAAAAACGTGTGATGGATCCTTAACAGAAGCGAATCATTATAAAAGGATGTAAAATGAAGCCGAAAGGCACTTATTCTCCCCGCCATTTGCGCTCAGTTTTTTGTTCTAGACCATACCTGGAAACCTTCTAGTTACAGAGATATTGGTCGTCAAAGTTACAAATCTTTCACAAGTTTTTTCTTAAAATACAAATTTTAATATTGTAACTTTTAAGACCTCCACGATCCCCGTACTATTCAATCCATCCATCAGCACAATGTTTTGAGTGCGTTACATTGAGTCCTACCGTAAAACGTCATTTTTCACCCCAAAAAAAAAAAAGTCGTTTCCCAGCAATAATTTTTGGGTAGAGTTACTTAGTTTGATGTACATAATGCTTGCTTGACGGCTTCGTGAAGGGTCAGTTTATTCCTTTGTATGTCTTGTTTTGTAATCGAAAATCTATAACTAAAAGAAGAATTCTTTCTAAGTTCGGTCAGACTGGTATGGAGAATCTACGGACGTAGCTCTGAACACCAGACTCTGACAGATAATGTACAGACGACAGCACATCAAGCTACTACAATCTGTAAAATTTCTTTAACATAAAAAAAATTTAAAAATAAAAAATCAGCTGGTTCCTATAAAATTGCAATACCTACACGGTCAAAATGCATGGAACTGCTGATATTTTTTTAATAACTGATGAAATATATCTATGTAGGGGGGCTCAGAACGATGTACTGAAAACGTGGTAACCATTTTCGCGTCGCTGTCCCTTCCACCCTGCATGAGTCGCACGAGACCGGTCAATGTGGCGACACTTGGGGAGGCCTATGTCCAGCAGTGGACGTTTTTCAGCTGAAATGATGATGATGATGAAGAATCACACTGATTCTGCGATTGACGTGACCTAGTATACTACACTTGTATAACCCAGGCAATGAGTGTCAAAGTAAGAAACTATTGCCCATTTTCACTCTCACGTCACTTAAATTTCAAGTTTAGGTGTTGAGTACAACGTTGAAAATCCAACAACACGCCTTACACCCGTATTCCAGAAGCCGACTTAAGTCCATTTTTGAACTTAAAACGACATTTGTTGTCATGGCAACAGGTGAAGAACGCCCACCACCGCATCAGCAACACCCACTCAATGATGTTCATAAGGTGAGGACAGACTAGCTAGAAGTTGCATTTGTAACAAGACATGAGCCACTTGACACTTTGTTAAAACTTGATTTTGATTTGCTTGTAACATTTCATCGAGCAAAAACACGAGCGCGGGCAAATCGTACAACATGAAATGAGGTGCGTGGACTGAGGGGTCGTGCTGGTCGTTTCTTCTCCTAATGCGGTCAGTGTTTTTTTTTAATATAACTCATCAAGATAAACTGCAGCACACGCGACTTGCAAGTTCAACATATCAACGAAGAGTAAAAGCCACACAGTAAGGACAGTCACTAAAGAACACCACCGGCTTACTCCTTTTGCTTCGTTCACGTTCATACATCTGGTCACTGCCACCTGACCTTTTTGAAGAACAATACTAATAAAGTTTGTCCTTCTGGGGTGTTCTCTTTCGGGTTTTGTTAGTCGCCTTTTACTCGTCCTCTCAACATGACCAAGCCATCCAAACATCTCATCATCATTTCATCTGCTCATCATTTCAACCGCAACCTTGCATTATATCATTCCTCAATTTATCAACCAATGTTACAATACGTGGAAATGCTCATATGAGTACTCACCTTAATCTACCTCAAAAACATGCTGTCCATTTCAAACCCAAAAAAGTATGTTGCATGAAGGTTGCAAGCTGCTTTGTATGCTAAAAATGTTATATTAAAATACGTCACAATGCTAGAGTTATCATAAATTGATGTTCTACCCAATGCTCTTGGTTGACATCATTTGTCAAAGAACTTTTACTTGAAAATAAATATTTATTTTTTCGTGGTTCATTTATAAGATTTTCACTTAAAATAATGGCATCAAGAATTTTCTTTTTGGCTGGTGAAAAGTCGTGCGTACAGAAACTTGTCCGCAAGCACAAGTTCCATCAAAATACCACGTTGTCGGGCAGCCCATCAGCGAAAAAATTGTGCTTGGGCTCGCTGGGTTAGGCGAGCCCAACCAGTTACATCTGCTGAAAATGGAGGAGCAAAAGTGGCTGGTGAAGGCAGCAGAAGAAGCATACCAAAAGGCAAAACTCGAACGTTTGAGTGCCGCCCAGCTACTTCGATTCAGCGAGGTTACAAGAGACGCGGCCGAAAAAATAAATGAAGTTATTATTATACAAGCCAACTGGTTTTTATTTTATTTAAAAGTAGTATCACGTATAACAAATAACAAAATTATCTAAATTACACATTTATTGACAAGCAAAGGAAATTTTTAATTTTTATTCACGTAGGACTACGTTAGACTGGATCCAGTCTCTAGGTTAGTAAAACCCAACAACACTGCATGGCCTGGGAATCGAACCCATAACCTCACAGCATGCAGTGGCGCTTATAACTAGTTGTCCAACGAGAGATCAAAAATATAAATATGAACATCACACAATTATAAACATACTAGCTGTTGCCCTTGACCTTCGTCCGCGATTATTGAAAGCTGACAAGCTACATGGTTTGTTGAAGAAATAAGGCATCCGAAGTGGCTACGTCACTACCGTTATTATTCCATTTTTGCCAGGGATGATTGCCAAGGATGAATGACTGTGGTCGCGTGGCAATGTTTAATAAATTGTACCCTGCTGCCTCTAATCCGTCGCGGGTACATGCTGGTCTCTTCAACCCAGCGGTGATAAAAGAGCTCAGTAAGCTTCGAGCTTTTCTTCGCCAGTTCGCTCTATTAGAAGGTTCCGGTCGTCCAGAGTTGAGGGAAGAATTCAGTTGGACGATGAACCGAGTAGCCTTGAATTTCTTTGGATTCGTTCACCCAACATAATGGTGTGTTTCATATCGGCCTTTCTCTTCCTCCGTTTAACAGTAGCAAGCCGCCTGCTCATGTTTTAAGCGCGTTTTGGTTCCGGTTCTAACATAACGTAACTCATTTGATGGGGATGCCCTAGCTTACACCTATCCTTACCCGTATCATTTGAAAAAAAAACCTAAGATCAGCCGGCTAAACCCCTAACGCAACGGCGAATAAGAATTCGATTTGATTATTTTATTATTGCAATATAACAGAAACTGGCCACTACAGCGGCCGGCGAGCGCTACATCCAACTTGGTTGCATCAAATTTGTATTTTTTTCTTTCTCTTTCTGTTTAAGATCTATACAACTGCGATAGTACCGCAAAAGCAATGGGATTACCCGTATTATTACAGGTAGTAGGATTGGTAGTAACACGGGTAAGTCACCCCCTACTATCGCTTTATTGGCAACTAATTTATGCCCGCGGTTTCGTGGAGGTCGGGAAATGCCACCGGGATCTTACTTCTGAGATAATAAGTTATCTATGTCCTATACCAGACTATAATCTATCTCTGTACCAAGTTTCATTCAGATCTGTTCAGCCGTTCTGGCGATTGAGTAACAAACATCTATCCATTCAAACTTTAGCATTTATAATAGTTATATAAGATTTATAAGTTTTTACTTTTAAAGTTGAATAGGTAATAAATAATAGTTAATGTAAGTATTTCATTTTATTAGAGCTATACAGACACACTTGCGTTTTTCTTACATGCACTTACTTATAACTTGTTCATTGTAATATTAATTACATTACATATGTGAAATATTGATAACCTGGTTTGAGATTGGACACCGGTGACGACAATCAAATGATTCATTAGGAATCTACATAGACATAATACTTTTACATAATATTTAATATCAATGTCGCGTATCACGAGCCAACGCGAAAATCGGGTTTTCACATATATTTACAGACACGACTACCTCAGAAATATTCTTCCTACTTACTAATTGGTAAATGCGCCCCGCACGCCCTGCGCAACACTGTGCGCCATGGCCTGTCTACGTGAGTTTCGAAGCCCTATTTGACTCTGTTGGGGGATAATTTTGAAAAACTGTGATACATAATTGTCTCATAATTTTAATTAAAGAGTGTGTACACCAATTTCCAAATCAATCGATTCCGAGAATAAAAAGTTTCACAGAAAATTCAACACCCGATTTCACCCTCTTGGGGGTGGAATTTCAAAAAACCCTTTCTTAGTGGATACATACTTTTCATAAAGAATACACCCTCCAAATTTCATGTCTCTAGGTCCAGCGGTTTGGGCTGTGCGTTGATATATCAGTCAGTCAGTCAGGGCTTTGAATTTTTTAAGTATAGATAGATGATAAGAGCGACTTGGTGGTATCGTAGGTATAAACAAAACAACACGAGTATGGGCAAGCTCGCTCATAAGCACCATTCGCACCATTTTTAATGTCTGAGATTCAAAATGGTTCGTTAGTTTTCTCATGCTTTAGAAATATCACGTAGCTTGTATTATCTTTTATGTGTACGATACTCCATATTACGACTATTTGTCACGACTATAAATTATTATTTACGCGATCTTAATTACTAATTCAAACAATCCCACGATAATGAACATTTCCAAATGTCTACCGATTTGAAAAAGAAACCGTGCTTAATATATATTTACCACGGATAATGCAAGTGCTCGCAATATTAATAATAGTTCATTAATAATCCCGACTACAGACTAGCTGGCTTCGAAATTAAAGGCGATGGAAAATAGTTTTTATCAACAAGGGTCGATGGCCGTCCACGGGCTGTAGGTCAAAATTTCCAGAACGAAAACGTTGGAACCAAAAACGAACAGTGTTTTCTTCTACAGTATCTTCCCTATTTTATTTAATATCAGCCCTCTATGTCCCTCTGCTGGGCAAAGACCTCTCGCATAGCTTTCCAATTTTTGTACGGTTTCCTTCTGAAATCGAAAGTGTTTTTGGAACTGTTTATTGTTGTAACATTCTAACGGGTTGTCGGCATCGGGTCACGATATATAATTGTATGGCGTATCGTATACATAATCGACATATTCATCAAAATTCATCTTGCTTTGGCTATAAAAAGAAAACAATTTTACACACGTCGATTCACTTGAATTTCAGTAGGTATATATATCAGCCATAACGTAAGTTTCACGGTTTCAAGGATCTTCTGGCGCGGGCAAACATCGGAACTAACGCAGCCATCTCTTTCTTTTCTCAATATTTTTTACAAAACAATTAACAAAAGGTTTATCAACAGCGCCCCCCTGTCAGCTTCATTCGAGCGCCAAAAGATTCTTGTACTACAAAACTCTTTAAAAGTGGGCGTTTATGTCAAATTATAAACAAACTGTAGCTGTCAATATGTCTAATGGGGTGGAAAGTAGGCGTGTCAAGTCCGACTTAAGTTCAGTCCACGACTTAAACTACGGGTGTTAGTGTTAGTAAAACTGACATATTAATAATAATGTGTATATTGTGACAATACCTTCTGCCATATATCAATTGATTCGAAAACTACCGTCTTTCAATTGTTGTCACGTACGTCCTACTTAGACATATTCTGTCTCTGTCGCACACTCGCGGAATACGTGATATCACTTCTTTTGTCCCTATCGCACACACGCGAGACGTGATATTACGCTCAGGACATGACTTTGATTTCATACTTACTTTTTATGGTCTGTATTATCATTATGTTATGATAGATATCAAATAATTTAAATGTCTACTGTTTTATAATATCGCGATAGATAGCATAACTCGGGTTCTAAGCTTATTTTGTCGTGTTATCTGGCAAGTAGCCAAGTGTATCACTAATTTGGGATTTATGAACGAGTTTCGTGTTCTCATTGATCTTGTGATCGCAAGCTCGACTGCTAAGCATGAGGTCCTGTGTTCGATTACCAGGTCGAGCAATGTTTTTGAGATTTTTCATCCGGGATTTCTCAGTAGCAACCTGGAGTCTGAGTTGTGCCTGGTTGATGGTATAAGCTCACCCCATTGTTGTTATGTGTAAGCATTTAGCGGTTCCATACCTTTGTTTTTTCTTCAACCTGGCGAAAGCAAAGCGCGGAGAAAAGCAAATTAAATCATAGTTTTAATTCATGATAAAAATACTTTTCGTTCTATTACTTTATTTCTTCGAAAGTGTATTGAAGAACGTCGTTTGGTACGCGTGGGGATTGGTTACTGCGATTCTCGGCTCCATAACAACCCCGCCTGCAGCTCAGGTGTGAATTCCGCCTCGAATGCAATAACAAAGTTTCCCCACTTATATGAAAATGTACTATTTTGGCGTAGTTTTAGGTTTTCAAAATTGGAAAAACTGTCTTTCACTTGATAAAAATAAGAAGCATTCTTGTTCAGTAGTTTTCTTTTTCGAAGCGGGTGTGCGCGGTGCGGTGCGTACGAAAAAACCCCTTATAATCACTAAACACAAACCTATGGTGATAATACACCATTATTCCGCAACGACCTTGAAAAACACCTCATACACTTAAGACCACATTAAACCACCCATCCGTAACCACGAAACATGTAATAAATATTTATTATGTTTACTTATTTAGTAACGGCCCTCGATGCATACCAACTCCGAATGGACAAAGAAAACGTAGTAGATTTCCACACGAGGAGCATAAAATTTAACAAGAGCCATGGGTGGACGGTAAATGGGCTATTTTTAAGGGCAATCGGTGTATTGAACTTTGCTAGGTTGCAAGGAGTGGGTTTGGATATGGGAGGCCTAATTCTAGATTGGTAAGGCGATATGTTACCTTTTTTATTACGAGTATTGTTACTCTTTGATTGTTCTTTGTGGTTGGAAAGTTGGAAACTTTTTGGAGGATTAAATTAAACAAAAAAAAAGGTAGTTGAAGAATAAAAAGAGAGAGAGAATAAGACTATTCAAGGGTAAGTCGTCTATGGCACTGAAACGCAAACTTATTGGGCATGGTGTATTCTCCCCGTCTAAAACTATGGAGCACAGACTTGGTCTTTTCAGACTAACATCCAGATGTAAAAACTCAACCAGCCAGCGAGCAATGGAGCGCACTGCGCAGTATACTAGGTGTTAAACTATAGACCGACCGCTTTAATGAGTCCTCGCGAAGATATCAATTTAACTGGAATATTCTGAAGGTTGATCACGTATTGGTTCAATTAGTATGGTAATAGCTACGTGGATTATGTTTATTTTAAAGAAAATTACCTGTGGGATATTGTTAGAAGGACTCATTTTAGCGGTTGGTCTTTAACGGATCGTGTTCGAAACACATTACTGCGCTCTAAAACAAATATAACTGACGTAGCTCAAAAGGCTGCCCAACTTAAATGAGACTGGGCAGGACATGTCGGCCACGTGCCGGACAAACTGTAGGCCAAAATAGCAGGATACTGGTGCCTTGACAAAGTGAGGTGGGGTCGCGGCAGGCAGAGGGACGAACTGAACAGGTTCCGTTAGAACTGGAAGTAGGACGCGTGGGTTCGCGGGAAATGGAAAAAGTGGAGGGAAGCCTTTGCCCAGGAGTGGGACAGGAAAAAAAAGACTATTAAATGTTCTCATTGTTGGGTCACAAGTCTACGCTTTGTGAGAAGGATTAAATTAATTTATTGCTGTGTCTTTATTATTGAAAAATCTTTTATCTTAGATGTAGTTGAATTTTATGCATTGTTTATAATAATCGATATTAAATCAGAACACAGCACTAAAATAAATATACTACCTCAAATGTGCTTAAGCCCTAGTTACTAGGTAGTAGGAAGGTTAAGGGTTGACATCGGTAACCATCGTCTACTATACTATGTGTGTAGTACGATGTTCGTACTGATTCGGGAACACAAAAATTACCGAAGCGCATCCCTTTTCGGGTATTACTGTGCCTTCTTTTTTCAAATAAGTCGTAATAACAATAGGTTATTAACAGCACTAATTTTTGCCAAAGTAGGTAGGTACCATATTTGGAAATGATTAAATACTGATTATAAAGAATATTATCATTGAAGCACGCTCACCATGCATGCTTGTCATTATGTCTTGCCTAATTAATTAATATTCGTTTTGTTGTTACTATCAAACACAATAATTAACCTAACTAATATTATTAATGTGAAAGTGAGTTTGTTTGTTTGTCTCGCCTTCACGTCTTAACGGCTGAATGGATTCCGATGTAATTTGACATACAGATGTACCAAAACACAGGTTAGAATATAGGATAATTTTTAAACCGATAGGTCGTTCCTGTGGGATAATTATCGGCCGCCACAGGAGTAAAACCACGGGCGAAAGCTAGTAGTTATTTAAAGACAAAACATAAGTGCGTTGGTTGTCTGTTAAACGGATTAACGGTGATTAAAAACGGATTTAATGAAGTCATTACCGAACTTGACTTTGAACTTTTAATCGTTGGTTTAAGTGCACTTGAGTCCATATTATTATTTACTCCTTCTGAATACAAAGATATTTTGTTCTTAAAAAACTTGTAAGTTTTCTTGAATATTTTGGGATGAAATAATTCAAATAACTGTAGAACTCGGAAATATGCAGGTACCTACGTACTATTTTATTAGTAACGTTTACACAGAACATCAAGATGGCCGAGAGAGAGAAAAAATGTTGCCAACATAATGCACTTAAATTAGCAGTAAAGCCAACTGAAACATTAAATGAGTGCGTTCTCACTCACATTTTCGCTGAACTGATCTCTATAATAGGTAGTATTTCGTTCAGCTAATGCTTAATAACATCATAGGCATACTAACTGGAAAAAAAGTATAATAGATCGATATATTGGTTTCGATATATTGTTATAGTATTTTATATATCCTTGTAGTTTATCTTTGTAATTAATCAATTATTTTGCAGATAGATACACCTACCACTGTTTGTCTCTGCATCACCCAAAGGTTGACTGGTAGAAAATGCCTATGGCATTAAGTCCGCCTCTGTAATTTGTGCATGAAGTGTTAAATAAATAAATAAATAGATATGGCTACTGAGTTCTACGAAGTGTTTTAAGTGGATATATTTTTTCTTTAATTATAAGCATCTATTGTCGTTAAGATTTCGAATAGATACGAATCCTAAATTGTAAGTGTTATCCTTATTACCTATACATAGACATATTAATATTTAAACAAGTTGATGTGCCCTATTAAAATTCTATGTGTAACAAGTCCTAATATTTGTATGCCATTCTATGGCGAAACATGTTCACAACCCCATTTATAAGACCTTAATGTACCATGTTTTTACACAAATAAAATTATTCTATTCTGTAGAACAGAATACAAAAAAGAGTCTACCCATACAAATTATTCCACGTTACATTTAATGTAAACCACAAAACGATTAAATTCACATGAACTAAAATTACTAGTGTGCCAAAAACCCGGTTTTCTTCAATCAGCACTTTTAGTTGCACGATAAGAAACCGATAAGTATGTACCTCTTTTGTTCTCAAGTCGGTTACGGAATCTACCGTAGCAATATTAAGGCTGCGTTTCCACCAGAGATGAGCGAAGATGTGTAGCGAGGGATTTGTGTGAAACTTACCAATAATATCGCTACTTTTTCACATCTTGAGGTTTTCTAGCTATATAAGGTCAGGGAATCATCTAACGGCTATATCAAAGCCATTTCAAGGGATTTTTTTTTATCTAAGTATATTTTTTTATAAAAAATAAATAATTTAAAATTACTTGACCCACAAAATAAATACTGGCTCCTTATTTTTAAGCATCCATTACGGTAGTATACTACGTCGTATTTACCTACTGTTATTGTTAGAATATAGGAGTAAAGGTTTTATGCAAACTGTCTCCAAAAATTTTAGAATTATAATAATTTTGTAAAAAAAAAAACACTCAGATAATTTTATTTTTTCGTTGCTATGGCGACTTTACGACTTATAGAAGTTACTCTTAAAATATTTCGTGTATGAAAAGTTAGACCTTATATAAGGTGTAAGGGACAGCCCTCCACAAACTGACAGAGTGCATTCAGCTTCTTATTTTGAATCCTATTCCACCATTATTTCAGTTACTTTTCCTTTATTTCAATGTAAAATTACATTCCCTGTACGCAGCACTCCATTTATGTAAATAATACGGCTAAAATAAAAAATCTATCGATAGGTGTTGAAATACTCTAACGAACGACAGGGGAAATCAGCTGTTCACTTCCCGCCTAGCTACAGATTTCAGCGAACTCATCGTCGCACTTGCCGTTCGCTATGTGCGTTTTGCCAAGGTAACGATACATTGCGTAAGAGGAAATAAAACAAATCTTTATTGGATTCCCATAACATTCCTGAAATAATTTCTTGTACCGGTCATCTTAGTATGATATACTGAATTCACCCCATCAGTTTGTGGAGGGCTGTCCCTAACACCCTGTATGATTGGTTAGTTCCACACACGTCCCTGGCTACACATCCTCGCTCAGCTCTAGTGGGTATCCTAAATGTCTTGTTTAGATCACCAGTACCTGAGGGCTTGGAGAAAGTTAAATTCTAACAGTGATAACTATGACACAAATGACAAAGGTTACCAAGTTGGTCTAGTGGACGCAAGCGTGACTGCTGAGCATGAGGTCTCGGGTTTGATTCCCAGGTCGGGCAAAGTGTTGCTGGAATCTTCCATCTCGAATTTCTCAGTACCAGCCATGGAGTCTGGATTTGTGCCCGGCTTATGGCATAGGCTCGCTCCCTATTAAATTGGACCTAAAGATAACTTGTGATCTAGTATTATTATAATTATGGATTTTAATACGTTAAATTTTTTTTATTATCAAGAAATTTTATGATTTATTTTTTTAATATTTCCTTTAAGATTATGTTGAAATGTGGGTTTTTTAATAGGTACACCTCTGCCGAACCCATTCAGGGATTAATGTCATTATGTTATATGTGTTGTCTAAAACTCCATGTACAAATTTCCAAAAGAGCGATGATATCATAATTATAGTCATTGCAAAATGATGGCCGTAAAAATCTACGTCAATTTCAAAAAATGCAAAAAAAAATAACGCGCTCACTATGAGGTGTCGTCACTGTTACGTACCTATGACACCACTTACAAACGTCAGGGTATTTACCGCAGACGAATTGACATAATGGAAAGAAAGATAAAAAAAAAAGATCGTCACTGAGACAGGAGACTTTTGTGGAATCCCCAAAATCAAGGAAAATCTATAAGAACTTTATCTTTCCATTATTTTTTTTAAAATAAATATTCGTGATTCACATTTCTGAATTCTTCCCAAATGACGATATAGATTTCTAAGGATTTCACCAGAAACAATGGATAGTCCCTTGGCATTTATCAAAAACCTCGTACGATATTTATTTATTTATTTATGTACGTATAAAATACTTAACAGGACATAACATTAACATAGAAGCACAAAGGTACTGCTTATTTCGTGCGAAATTTTTTCCAACAGACCTTTGAGAGGAATGTTGGATTAGAAATTTAGACAAATAAAAAAATATAAAAGTTAAAAAAAAAATATTTAAAAAAAAGTTCTATACACTGTTGTGTAGAAAAAAACAAAACAGGATAAATTATTTTTATAAAGTTTGTCAAGACTTTTAAAATGATGATGGTGAAATGAGTTATAATCAAGAAACTTTGTTATTATGTGAAGAAATACACACATCAAAAGTGTCTAGAAATATTTAGTAATTCACGTATTTTAACAAAACTAAAAACGATTTCATAAAGCATCTTTATCTCAAAGTGCGAACAATTTTATTATAATTTTATACTATTGCAGAAAATTTAATTTGTGTTACTTTCTACACAACTGAAAGACAGTTTGGTGAAGGCTCAAATAAAAATGACAAATTAATGAGTTTTTTTTTACCCGACTGTGGCGAAGCCCAAAAGGAGGGTTATGTGTTTGACCTGTATGTATGTCTGTTTCTATGTTCCCTCGTCACTCGATAAATTATACGTCGTTCGTAGATTCGTCTTGGTGGCGCGAGTGTCACTGGCTACATTGAAATAAAAAACAGAAAAATGACGGATTTCGGGTGCCATATCGTGGAGTTTTTTTTTTTTTCTATCTATCCCAATTTTATATTCAAATGGACCCACCTGCTTCCAAGTTTGTTTAATTTTAAAATATGCTTGTTTTATGCTTTACAGTTTTTTCATTCACGTTTTTTAGTTTTTTCAACTACTTTTTTTACAATAATTTCGATATAGTCACATTAACACTACTATATATTATTATTATTGTATAATCATCACTTGCTTCGGTGAGGGAAAACATCGTGAGGAAACCAGCTTGCCTGAGAGATATTTCTTGACGGTATGTTAAGCCAAGTCAGAGGCCCATGAGCGGCATAAAAACTCTGACACCAGGTTAGGAACTAACCACACGATAAAGAAATAACACTACTGAATGTAAGTTCGAATATTCTTGATATCAGAGTTCGTTTTAAAATTCAATGATTATCTACCTCGGTTAACGCAGACATATTGGCATCGTTTTATTTTTAGACTGGACAAACTGGATATGAATTTTGCTAATATTTGTAGTACAATAAAATTAGTTGTTTTATATTAGTTGGATCAGGTGATACATGAACATACCTACATATTAAATAGGTAGGGTATTTACCTAACTTATTTGAGTTTTATGTAAATGATTTAAAATGAACTTATGTTGTCAGCCAGACATTTGTAAATCCTTACTTTCCCATTTTTAAACCTATCAGAATTCATCGGAAGACATTTCTTTATCTTATCACAAAGACAATAATATATTAATCCGGTGTTTGTCAACCACACCGGATCGAAACGGTCACACCGTTTTTTGAACACTAATGTCAAAGACAAATGAGGAATTACCTCAAATAAAAATTGTTGTGTCTGCTCTGCTCTTCTATTCTCAACAAAATACAAACACCGACCAGGACCTATGGTCATTGAAGCCTGAACTGAGACCAGAAATCGTCAAGCGTATTAAGAAAGCGGATGAGAAAGACTTGACGCTGAAGGAGAACCACCGCTGTGGCGCCTCTTCTTTTTAAGTGTGCATGGCTAAAAAAATGCTTAGCTCAAAACTGGGCCACCTGAGACCCGCTCACTGCCATAATATCAACTTGGAAGATACCTCTGTCCGTCAGTGAACTGGGTGGGACGATTACTGGAAGAAAAAAATCACAATAATCTATTCTATTTTACAAGGTATACAAATACATAAAATTGAATTGTCTGTTTGTTATACCAATATAACTGCTTTTTACTGAATGCATATGAAAGTATTACTTGTAACAAAAACGCATTTTTTTCAATTTTTGACTGTCTCTTTGTTTCGGCTAATCTCCGAAACCGCTGGACCGATTTTGACGGGACTTTAACTGGTAGATAGCTGATGTTTACTCTGATTTTAATTTTAGAAAAGGGATCAGGATTCCGTACAAAAAAATATAAAAATCCTTGAAATTAACAAAATCGGATTCAAATAGGGAAAGTAATATTTTTATAATAATTTCAGGCGTACAAAGGTCGCGGGCAACAATTAATTGATTAGGTAATAAAATTGTCGCACTATACGCTACCTTTCCGTTACCTTATCAATTTCAAACAAATCAATTCGTAATGGAATCTTTTTATTGATAAATCTTTATCTTTTGTATATTATGTAAACAATGTTACAAAAGATAAAATTTTGCAATCACATACTTTTTGTTAATCCTCAAGGAAAACGCTAATCAAACGCTAATCAAACGCTAATCAAACGCTAATCAAACGCTAATCAAACGCTAATCAAAAGCTGATCAAGCAGTATTTTCATCTATTGTGCAGGAAATTATTGGCGAGGTTCTTCAGAAAGGTCAGACACAACCGGCAACCGGCGTGCGTGTATGACCAGGGTGTATGAACGTGGACATGGCGAAAGGAGAGTGTACGGTTCCTAGCAGGTTGTGTCCTGGACTTTCTGCCCACCCCAATGAGATAAAGGCGTGAGTTTATGTATGCAAGATATTACAGCACACAGTTAGCTATAAATCTGTGTGTGCAAAATCAGCCTGTAACGTCCCACTGTTGGAAAATAGGCCTCCGCCCCGTGAGAGGGAATCCACCACGCGGGCCCAGTGCCGGCTGATGACACATGTGATGAATTTTTGGTTGTGGGACATTCCGGA
Source organism: Noctua janthe (assembly GCA_910589295.1). Classification (NCBI taxonomy): domain Eukaryota; kingdom Metazoa; phylum Arthropoda; class Insecta; order Lepidoptera; family Noctuidae; genus Noctua; species Noctua janthe. The sequence goes on along the minus strand of OU342573.1, from coordinate 9,931,830 downwards.
TGTTTTCCTTCACCCTTTTGAGAGCGTAGTGATGAAATAAACTACACAAAGCGAAGTGCAAATTGTCATCAGTCAGCGCTCTATGTACCTGGTTACTGGTGGAACGGAATCCGAGAGATAATCTTCTGTATTCAAAGTGGCTGGAGAGCCGCCTGCCTCTGAGCAAAAGTCTCTACGCAGTGGGTGTCTGAGGATGCACGTCCCCAAGGCCAGTCCAGAAAGCGGCGGCGGGATGATGTGCATTTCGATGGCTGAGTCGTGGTGGCTCACAATAAGTGTACCTGGAAAGATATGCGGAGGCCTTTGACATAAAAAATGCCCGTTTGAAACTATGTAAACAATTGAATACAACTAAATAAATGACTCTAATCGGCCATCGTAATACAAAATCTCCTCTAAGCAACGACACAGGAAATTCATCCATTATGTAATATTAAAATAAATATTTCACCTTCAATCCTAGCACAGAAACACCCGTACCTATGTTAGGCAAACGTGATCACGTAATTATTCACCCCAAACATACGAGTAACATAATCTACCCAAATTGAGACATTTAAGGTATGTTAGTCGTTCTATGGGTCGGTGTGAACTAGACCCATAGAACGACCAACATAGCTTAACACACAGTGATAAACGGAACTCCACAAAAATACGTCAACCAGCACGGGTAGCATGACCACCGTAGAAGCGGGTTTTGTAGACTTAAGAATCGACAAAATGACAGATCAACAAAACAAATCTGTCATTTTGTCGATTCAGTCATGCTACGCGTGCTGATTATATCTGACTGTTGGACAAAAGGATTTGTCTATAATATAACTGTAGCTCAGAATCGAGCATTACATCAACGAGTGAGGAAAACCAAGCATTACAGTGCGCAACCTGTAACGATACAATTTGTAACAATCACTTGTTTTTGTACATTACAGGCGAATGCTCTCGGTGAGGGATATATATATACAGAGTGGCATTCTTCTACATAATCACAAGTTTTATGTCTTAAGGGTAATCGCATAGTTACAAAGGCAATACCTTTCATGTTCACATAAAATCTCGCTCGTAATCCTCTTGCTCTTCTAATTTGTTTGACGCCAGCGCAACTTGGTGATTTTCTCCATCTATCAAGGTTGGTTGTTGCTAAAACTAAAATCCACAGACAAGCGATCTCCTAAAATCTCCAGGCCATCTAAACAGTTCCTGCGTTCTTTCTTACCGAGTGACGCTGATCAAAAATCCCAATGTATACTGGTTTTCCAGTAACAGTGCTTACTGTAAGCCACATTAATATTAAACATGGTCGGTGACCTTGACCTGGGTCACCAGGAGAACATGTCAATCGGGATGAAAAAATTGAGCGCATTATAATGTTGGTTTGACCGACGTCTGTCGGACGTAATTTAATTCTATTTGTGTCTATGTCATGGGGATCTAAACAGGCTTTATATTGGGGATTTCAACAACAGCATATCTTTGAGTATAACCGTTCAAAGATATGCTGTTGTTGAAAATTTATTGACGACTAGCTGTGCAATATACTACTACCTACCTACTGACTACTTACTGCCTACCCACTGCCTACCTACTGTCTACCTACTGCCTACCTACTGCCTAACTACTGCCTACCTACTGCCTACCTACTGCCTACCTACTGCCTATCTACTGCCTATCTACTGCGTACCTACTGCCTACCCACTGCCTACCCACTGCCTACCCACTGCCTACCCACTGCCTACCTACTGCCTACCTACTGCCTACCTACTGCCTACCTACTGCCTACCTACTGCCTTCCTACTGTCTACCTACTGCCTACTACCTGCCTAACTACTGCCTACCTACTGCCTTCCTACTGTCTACCTACTGCCTACTACCTGCCTAACTACTGCCTACTACCTGCCTACTACCTGCCGACTACCTACCTACTATTTCAGAATATAAGCTATCTTAATACCAAATTTCATCCAAATCCATTAAGCCGTTTGTGCGTGAAGGAGTAACAAACATACAAACTTTTGCCTTTATAATGTTAGTGTGACTAGGTATTACCCTTGACTTCGCCCGCGTAGAGATCGGAAATTATATCACGGGAATGTATAACCGGGATATTAACTATGCTTTGTCCTAACTCAGGTCACCATGGTGTAGGTACCTGTGTGCTTTTCATCCAAATCCGATAATCTGTTATTAAAACGTGAAAGGTTACAGGCGGACAGAGTTACTTCAAAGTTTTTAAATATTTTTGGTACACTGGCCGTCAAAAATATCGAGCCACCCACGTTTTTTTCATAAACTGCAAATAAATATATTTTTGTTGTTCATATTTCTGCATAGTACGTAAAATGTTGCGGTTAAGGCTGCGAACACGTAATTCTGGTTGAAAATGAAATAAAAAAAGTCATGGTTTTATTAAATAACTTACTCTAAACTTATCGAAAACTAAAGTCTATTGATCATAACACTAATAATGTGGAAAAGAGGTGCGTGAAATTCGAATAAAAAATAAATGCCAACACAAACTGCATATCATAATAAGTTGGGGGATTCGTGGGTTATTTAACTAAAACTGTATTTTATTAATAAACTTATTATAACTTATAATTAAAACTAACTAACTAACTAACTATCAGCCTATTAATGTTCCCACTGCTGGGACGCAGGCCTCCTCTCTAAGAGGGAATGGGCTATAATCCACCACGCGGGCCCAGTGCGGGTTGGTAGATGTCACATGTCTTCGAATTTTTGAATCTAGGACATGCCGGTTTCCTCACGATGTTTTCCTTCACCGTTTGTGAGAGCAGTGGTGATGAAATAACTTACACAAAGTAATGCGCCTGGCTGGGTTCGAACCCACGACTTACGCTCGTAAGTCGGGGTCTCCACCACTGGGGCACCGCTGCTCTCAATTGTTATATTATTCTCTCTTAATTAAATCTACTATAACTATTATCAAATACTACAACATCCCAAAACAAATTTTTCAGAATAACAAATAGACGCAACAATGTCAAACCAAATTTCCCTCCATAAAACTAACTTCAAATTACATCCTCTCAACTATACACGCGACCCATATCTGACCTCATCTGACACCGTTCAATAAAAACTAAAAGAGAAACAAATTACAAAACTACACTTCAACCAACTTATCTGTGCAGGTGGAAAAACACCGAACTAAAATAAATGTACTAATTTTGACATATCGATGCAAATTTTCTTGACAAGCAACGCCACCCTGAACTGTACACTTAAAGTGGTCACGCACCACCCTTGGCAATTCGTCCCAGTCAGTTTTCCAGCACTAATCATAACCTACAAACTGATAATATATTTTTACAAAGAAAATATTGGCAATTTCCTCCATTTTCCACAATTTTCGTAAGACGGTACGTTTTCTTTATTTATTTATTTAACACTTCAAGCACAAAGTACAGAGGCGGACTTAATGCCATAGGCATTTTCTACCAGTCAACCTTTGGGTGATGCAGAGACAAACAGTGGTATCACATTGTACCTTTACGACAAAAAAAAAACACATAGGTGATAATATGAAAACAAAAAAAAAAAACATTTTGTAACTAGCTAAAATACCTCATAATTATCTTTCATTAGTACGGATTGGCCGTTTAGAAAAACCGGCCGTTTACAGACTTGTATTGGCAAAATACATAGTTAGGTTTTTTCTTGTGGAATATAAGCTAAACGGCCTAATTATGAATAGTCGACAATCAAATTTGACGGCTCGGTTGGCGCAGTAGCTGAGCGATTGACTGCTGCGCTTCATGTCGCGGGTTCGATTCCCGCACGGAACAGATATTTTTGTATGTTACCTACAGGTAGTTGTTCCGGGTCTGGCTGTTTGTGTATGAGAATTTAAATGTTTGTAAACGCACCCACGATACATGAGAAATTCCTAGCGTGGGGCAACGTTTATTTAAAAAAAAAAAAAATTAACTACGGCTGAATACTAAAACATTCCAAAACATGTTTTTTCTAACGCTAGCAAAATACCGTAACATTAAACCTAAAATCACCAAAGGGTTCGGCAGAGGTGTACCTAACAGTACACCCTATATTTCGCCAGTTATGTTTAAGTCCCATGTTATAGGGGGCGAGCCTACTGCCATCACCTGGGCGCCAATCCAGACTCCGTGGCTGCTACTGAGAAATTCCTGATGGAAAAACCAATAACGCTAGCAACAATGTCTAACTTACCAAATCACCCAACATTCCATTTGAACAGAATATTTATTCATTGCTTTTATACTTGTACATATTTAAACCAACTTCAAATTGCATCTCTCAATAACACACGCGACCCTTATCCGACCTCATTTGACCCCGTTCTATAAAGAGCTAAAAGACAAACAACAAAGTGCACCTAGGCAATCGTTTTCCCAGTCATTTTTCCAGCACTAATCATAACTTTGTCCCCTCCCTGAGGGCGTGGGTACTGCATTCAGATGACACGTGCAGGCTTCAAGTCAATGAACTGTGATGTTATTTTGTTTACACGTGTTTTTAAGGCTTTAAATGTAATGCCTGGGGTTTGACTAGGTACGAAGTAGATGGAAAAATATGATAGTGTTGGTGGTCTAGCTGTTTTTTTTAAACGGTATTTTTAGATTGCGCTGTTTGTTCTTTGGGTCAAATTTAGTAATTGAAATGTTACCCGTTTCCTGTTGACAGATTGATCTGATAGTTGAACGCACCGTTAGTTCTGATGACAATAAAATTGAATTTATTCAGTACCTACCTATCATTATAAATCCAAGATGGCCGCCGCCACAAAATGGCGGATTGTTTATTTTAGGAGAAAGTACTTAAAGTCGGAAAACTGACTAGTTTAGGGCAGATTTCAGCAATACAACTATGCGATCAGCACATCTAAACGGAGTCAAGAGCTTTTAGCTTCATATGTTTGGGAATTCTGTTATCTTCAAACGATTGACAGTAATAAAGCGATTGTGGCGCAAGCTAGCCCATGACTAGGGGTACATTAAAATGTTAACCATCTTTTGACTCACAAGTCTGAGTTTGAACCATTTAATATTACCAATTACTTTAGCTCACATAACATCATGCGTGTAATCCCCGAAAGGGTAAGGCAAAGGTGGAAAACCAGTTGCCCGACCCGGAAATCGAACCCAGGACCCCATGCTCAGCAGTCGCGCTTGCGACCACTAGATCAACGAAGCAGTGCGTAACGTAAACATGTTAAAGTAAAATAGCTTCATGTTCTTATATTTCCCAAATATTCGCCAACAAATAGGCAATTTCCTCCCTTTTTCCCATGTTATATAACAAATTGTGTGGAAGAAATTTCAACAAAAACCAATAGCTTCTTAGGGCGCGGCCACAACACTGCGTTGCGACGTTGTATCACAAAAACACGCACAGCAATACAATGCGATGGCGCAAAAATTTCAACGCCAACGACATCGTACGACTAAACGCTAGCGTCCGTCAGTTCAGTTTCTAGTGAGACATGGACCGCACTAGGTGGGTCCTACTTCTGCCGTATAGTCATTAAACTCATCAATACAACCCTCTAAGTTCGTATAATCCCATTGAATTATTTTTTCATGAAATTGTTATTAAATAGAATTAAATGAACTTAGAGGGTTGTATTTATGATTTTAATAATTATAATTCTGTAACTACATACGTGTTACGGTCGCGATTCATATTTTGTTTCACATAATAGCCTGAAACTGACCTGCAAATTGCAAAAAGCCGAAGAAAACTTAGAATTTCGCGGGCTACCCTAACGCTTCCTTAATTGTAAAATCTAACACAAAAATCTCACTAACAAAGGTCAAAGCACTCGATTTTCTCCACCATTGATCGGCCTGTATTTTTGCTTTACAAACTTTTGTTATTAGCTCAACGGTTGGTAAAATTGGCTTTATTTGTTCACAAGGAGTTTGTAATAAAACCGTATTGGACTACGCAATAATTTATTGGCACAGTACGCCCACTACGCAAGTACGCACTGTAGTTTATGTTTTCAGTTAAAATATTATTTTTCTTTTTATATTAGAACCTTTTTGCTTGGAGTTCTGACCTACATTTGAGGCTCGTAATTCTGGTTTGTACTTAGGCGACCCTCCGACCCTTATTTGTAGTAAAAAGAAAGTTTACAACAAAAAGTTTTTTTGTTGTAAACTTTCAAACAGGGATAATTCAGGCCACTGGGACCGCGGTTACAGTTTGACAGTGGCCAGTCCAAGTTCCACAAGCCTGAGGCCCTACTACGAGCACACAGTGTAAACGAAAACGTAAATACTTGGACTTTTAATTAAAAAATACAACTCTATTTTAGATAATTTATTATAAGTGAAACTAGTATTTTTAGTTTTAAAATCGCTCTTATTGACGTTACGTTTCACCGCGCACTCGTGTTAGTTCATTGATTCTATGTTTATAACAAGCTATTAACAAGCCACATTTCAATGATATTACAAAACAAGTTTACTAATTTCTGGCTGTGAGGTTTATAAACTCACACCAAAAAAGTTTACAAACGGAAAACACGGTACAGAATAAATAAAATTGAAGTGTGTGTTTGTAATTTCAAAATAACAGCTTTTCACTTATTGCATATGAAAGTAAATACGGTATTTATAACAAAAAATAAACATTTTTATACATTTTTGTATGTCTGTCTGTTTGTTCCCGCTAACCTCCGAAACAGCTTGACTAATTTTGACAGGACAGCTGATATTATAAGGAGTAATTATCTGCCAGGGCTGCGGGATCTGCCAGGGCTGCGGGACTGTTCGAAAGAGATACCGTGGCCCTGGAACACAAAGGGCAAAGAAGGAACATGGATGGGTTTTAGTCAGTACAAGTCTGACACTCCCTTCCGCTCCGCCCAGAGTGCCCCCCCCCCCCCCCCACTCTGGGCGTTTGATGATTTCCCATCCGGAAAAAAAAAAAAAAAAAAAAAGAGGCTACTTTTATTTTAGAAAAAGTATTAGGGTCCCGTGCTAAAAAACCCATGAAAGTGTTAACAAAATTTGATTCAAATAGATGAAGAAGAGGGACGAAGGTCGCGGTCAACAGCTAGTACCTACTGTTATATAATGAAATGCCGAAACTTCGCCAAATCAAATCGTGGAGGAATATTACCCTAGTTTTAATATTTAAAATACAAATAAATTGTATATAAATAAAAACAAATGACGGTCGCAGAAGCGACTTCTAAATGACGTGCGATTGACCTCAATTTGAACTCCGAAGGACCTAATTTGTTTTATTTCTCTTCATTCGGATTGGGTAATTTGCACTGGAAATTGAAGAACTGGGACCTATTGTTATTATCAGAAAAGTAGAACGATCATAAGGTCCTTTAAGGGAAGCAGCCACGGGTACATAACATAACAGTAATGGAGCTGTAAATAAAATTCCAAGGGCTGTTCACCCTCGTAATAAACGACACAAGTAGGTACAATCAGCTGCAACTCAGAGGTGCTGGTAACACTTGGGTTAGCCTGGCTTTGTCATCAACTGCCTAGCCTTTTCCCAGCTATATCAGCTTCCTGTCTAACCGGAAGCAGCTGAATACCAGTATTTTACATGAAGCGACTACCTATCTAACCTCCACAACCTGGCCTAGCGTAGATTCAATAGAATAAGAAACCAACTTCAAATGCGACCCATACCTACGACACTTCAAAATTCACTTTCTCGTCAGAAAGACTAGCAGAAAGTTTTCTAAACGGACCATAATAGGTATACCTACTTCTGCTAATCAATTCCAGACCTTATTTCAACACAGTCCACTTACAGATAAGCCATAACCGTTTAATTCCCATAAAAAAGCCGTAAGCTTGATCGTTACACGTGGAGGATATACACGCTGAGATCTTAACGAGAGTCGATCCGCCCCCTTCAGTAGGTACCAAGCTATAAAAGCTATGGTAGGGGAAAAAATTGGTTTGTACACGTGCTTAGATAATTTGATATTGTTTGTGTAGAAAGGGGTCACAAAAAATATGGAATTTAGGTTTTTTGATCACGCCTGGATGTATAAAGGGTGTAAATAGACCCTTAACCAAGCCGAAAGGCACTTGTTCTACCCGTCTTTGCGATCATTTTTTTGTTCTAGACCATACCTAACCTTATCTTTTTAATGTAAGATTTTTACTTTAAACACCTCCACGACCCCCGTACTATTCAATCCATCCATCAGCACAATGCTTTGAGTGCGTTCCATGGAGTCCTACCGTAAAACGTGATTATTCACCCCAAAAAAAAAAATCGTGCATTTTGACCGTGTAGGTCTTTTGTAGGAAACAGCTGTTTTTTATTTAAAATAACGAATGAAAAATTTCTATTACAAACTGGACACGTGATAACCGTTCGTGCGTCGAGGTCCTTTCCAGCCTGTATGTATGTTTATGGTGATCTACGCAGAGTTGGTCCATAGAAAATCTTGGGGAAGACCTGAAGACCAAACACTTGACGATGACGATGTTAAAAAGTCAAAAATGTAGACTGAGAGCCTGTGTCATCCCACTGCTGGGCATAGGCCTCTCCCCATAGCTTCCAGTTTTTTCGATCCAGGGTTAAGATGGGCCACAAAAATGTATGGGACTAAGTGAATCGAAAAGCTTATGATAACTATAGGGTGTAAATAGACCCTTAACGAAGCCGAAAGGCACTTGTTCTCCCCGTCTTTGCGATCATATTTTTGTTCTAGACCATACCTGGGAACCTTCTAGTTACGGAGATATTGGGTGTTAAAGTTCCACTTTTTTCACAAGTTTTTTTTTAAATACATGTTTTTAATGTAAGTTTTTTACTTTAAACACCTCCACAACCCCCGTACTATTCAATCCATCCACCAGCACAATGCTTTGAGTGCGTTCCATCGAGTCTTACCGTAAAACGTGATTTTACACCCCAAAAAAAAAAAGTCGTTTCCCAGTAATATTTTTTGCGTAAAGTTACTCAGTTGGATGTACAGAATGCTTGGTTGACGGCTATGTGAAGGGTCTGTTTACGCCCTATAAAATATTGGAAACGTATAAGTACGAAACGGTTTGAAAACGAATGTCTAGACCCCCTGGATATGACTTGTAGACACCAGGAAAGCATAGCACAAGAGGAAGGTAGGGGTATAATCGGTGGTGGAACAGGGATGGCTATGACGATGCAGTTTTTGGAGTGAAGAGCTTAACGAGAGTCGGCTGGCCGTCTTTAGTAGATAGGTAGCTATCAGTAGCAAAGGGTCAATTTTTATAAGAGGTAAGCCGGAGTACATATTATCTTTAATGTGATTATATTATTTGTCTGTAGAATACTGACTGTGCCATTTTTCAAAGAAAGGCCGGTAGGAATCGAGTTCTATGGAACCTTCGCCACTGGTAGCTATGAACGCGTTGGTTTAGGAAAAACATCGGTTTGTACGCGTGTATCGATAATCGACGTTGTTTGTGAGGAAAATGGATTACGGAAAATAATGATGGTGATTTCGGTTATTTGTTACAGAGGCACGTGGATGTAAAACAAACAGTCCATAGATATTAACACGTTAATTGCCACATCGAGCGACGTCGCGTGAAGCTGCCTGTTATGCGGTGGCCGTGCACGCGACGATCAAGGCTGCCAACGAGGGTTAATGGTGATGCAGTTTTGGATGCTGTCACTTTTCTATTGTTTTTCTAATATCCGTATATTATTCGGAGATCTCTGAGCTTCGCTTCGAAAATGCATTAGATTAACATAAGCTAGCGAGAGCTAACGAGCTTCGAGATAGGAGTGCTTTGAAAGCTGTTCTTTCATAGTATCATCATTATCGTCATTTTAGGTGAAAGACGTCCACAGCTGGTCATAGGCCTCCCCCAAGTGTCACCACATTTTCCTAGTACCTATATCATGTTTAGATAGTGGAGTTTCCCTCGCCATATAATTTAACTTTGTAAATGAATGCCACAGACGTAATATTTGAAAATGGTTCACCGTTTTGATGACCTCATTTAATGAGTTGTAGATAAATGTTCAAGGATAGCATCTTCGAAGAGAGACAAATAATTTACGACAGTACACAAACGACTAGATTTACTTAAGACTGTTTTCTTATGAAACTTCGAGTCACTAGTGTAGCCATAATTACGTTGTCTACAATGTGTTCTTCGAATGTACTTAGATCCATTGCCAAGTACTGGTAACACGTCTCTTGTACATCTCCAAGATCATATTTCAACCTAATTTGCTTGGTTACTAATTTGTCACGGAACTGTAAAATAACTGGACACACCATTTCATCTAATAAGGAAATAAACCAATGTTGGTGTTTCTCGTCAAGGTCAATCAGAGAAAAGACAATCTACCGGCGCAAACGACGCGCGACGGTTGAAAAATTAGAAATGTATTGAATTGACTTTCAGCGGTTTCAAACTAGCGTTTTTTTCGCGCGTATACGCTCGTGTAGGCTTACGCCCTTACACGCCACATTTTGTGCGTGCGTTTTGTGCGCTCTAACCGGTGGGTTCAGTCAGTAGCAATATTTAAGTATCTCTCGCGGCTCGCGCTTATAAGCGCGTCAACGCTCGAACAATTTGCGTTTGTGGCAAAAGGCACGTGAAGACGCGCCGGCACGCACTTCCAAAAACGAGCTGATATGCGCCGAAAATATCCTAATCTGCAATTATGCTACTGGAAAGCTTAATAATTATGACAATTCTGTTGAATGTCATTATAGAAACATGAAACGCTTTGAAACCGATTGCAACTTGCCTAGGTCCCCGTCTCACAGTCTCTATCTCAGAAATGACGACAGAAAGATGAATTATACTGCCATCTATCTGATGTCACATTCCAGCCTCGTGCATAAACATAGTATGAACTATTCCGAGATTAAAGACATTTCATGGTCTAAAGATATCGGAAACTGTCATATTGCCGTAGTTCGCGGACTGTCTGCTGACGCTATTTATGAGTAATGTCCTTAGATTTGTGGACAGATATAGATGATGGATATGTTTCACGTCAATCAAAGTGTACTTTGAGAAAGGCAAATCTGGCGCCAATGCGGGCAATATACAGCAGATGGATTGATAACTTTTTCTTAAGGGTATTTTTATTTTCGACATTAGTTCAGTTATTTTTTACATTCTGGCTACGAGAAAATGTAGTCATCATCACCACGTGACTAGCCTTTTCACGGCTCAATTTCGGTATACCGGTATTCAGCTGCATTCTGTTATACTAGTTGGTGTTGATGGACGCTACTGAAAGTGCCAAATTTTGGGCTTACTCCATTTGAATTGTTATCGACACGCTAAGAAGAAGAAAAAGAAGTTGGTGTTGAGGTGCAGTTTGGAAGAGTCCTATATCCAACATTGGACTGCAACAGACTGCATTGATAGGTACCAGCATCAAACGATTATGTACTTATAATATGGTAAGACAAGCTTCTAATTCGCTAAAACTTAAAAGAACCTGATGGCCTACCGTGACCTCTTACAGCGGTATTGTTGTAATCTGACTTCAGTGTGGGAAAGAGACGCTAGACGTTTTTGTATAGTTTCATCTCTTTCGCACTCTGAACTGACATCACAGTAGGTACTACCGCTATAAGAGGTGATAGTACGGGCCCCGAGAGTTTCACTTTTATATACAGTCGAGCAAAAATTTTGCATTCTGTTAGGCTTCGTCCTCGCACTGACCTACGATGCCGGGAACGGTACGCGATGACAGACAGATTGGCTTGTCTATGCTACAAATCTACGTCGGTCATAGGAGCTTTGAATCAAACTGATTCATGTGTATTTTTGTTGCAGATTGCAGAATCAACATTTCAACAAGTTGTTAGCTCGTATTTAATCCAGAAATGTCTTTGTCTAGCAATTCTTTGTTTTGTAACTAGACGAGAAGAGTGAGACGTGTTCAAATTATTATTGACCATGTAATCTTTTTCTTAGTAATTAAGTATAAAAATAAGATATTGTAATGGCAACATAATTATAATTGGTAACATTTAGAATTAGCAACTGGCAACTCGCTCTCTCTTCTGTCAACGTTCAGTCGCACACTTATACACGTTTGATCTTACCAAAATTAAATATTATATCAAAAATTTTATGTGTTTTAATAATACGAGAGTGAAATAAAGGTATAAAATAAAACACCAGGCTATGTTGAAGAGTTAAAAGATGTACTGTACATATATGTGTAATACGGAATTATACGTTGTTCCCTTTCAGGGTTCTGGGTTAGATTGAAAATCATTTGAGATAAAAATAATACACTGATAGGACAAGAACCAATAAATCAAAAGAAGAACCATAATTTGATTATGAGTAAAAAATTTAAAACTATTCGTCATTAGTTTTTTTTTTAAATTCTTTATTCTTTCTAATCATAACCAAAACCGAATGAATAAGATTCAGTACCGACCTACGTGTACATTCAATGCCAAAACATACACAGTTATGAATAACGGGCGATACACGAGAGCCCAATAATTTAGTCTACGACGCATTTACTTGGCAAGTGACGGGGAAAGGCAAATACATCAAAACTTCTGGTCTTCCTAGTGCATGCAGATAGCATATTGTGAAAGTATCCCACGTGTTACTTTCTAAAGCTTGGTAGATTACATGATGTTTTAAGAATACTGACAAAATATAAGATTTTATACTATCAAGGTCACTAACATCATCATCATCATCATCATCATCATCATCATCATCATCATCATCATCATCATCATCATCATCATCATCATCATCATCATCATCATCATCATCATCATCATCATCATCATCATCATCATCATCATCATCATCATCATCATCATCATCATCATCATCATCATCATCATCACCATCATCATCATCATCATCATCATCATCATCATCATCATCATCATCATCATCATCATCATCATCATCATCATCATCATCATCATCATCATCATCATCATCATCATCATCATCATCATCATCATCATCATCATCATCATCATCATCATCATCATCATCATCATCATCATCATCATCATCATCATCATCATCATCATCATCATCATCATCATCATCATCATCATCATCATCATCATCATCATCATCATCATCATCATCATCATCATCATCATCATCATCATCATCATCATCATCATCATCATCATCATCACCTGACTAGTCTTTTCACGGCTCAATTTCGGTATACTGGTATTCAGCTGCATACGGTTACACTAGTTGGTGTTAATGGACGCTACTGAAAGTACCAAACTCGTCGCCAAATTTTGGGCTGAGTCCATTTGAATTGTCATCGACACGTTAAGAAGAAGAAGAAGTTGGTGTTGAGGTGCAGTTTGGAAGTGTTTGTAAGTTTGTACAGTCCAACATTGGACTGCGACTGACTGCGTTGATAGGCACCAGCATCAAACGATTCATCATCATCTGCCTAGCCTTTTCCCAACTATGTTGAGGTCGGCTTCCAGTCTAACCGGATGCAGCTGAATACCAGTATTTTACATGGAGCGACTGCCTATCTGACCTCCACAATTCAGTTAGTACTGGGTAATACGATACCACTTGGAAAGACTGGTTGTCAGACTTTTCGGGCCACTGACTACCTAACGAATGTCAAAGATCTACAAATGACACCCGGGACCAACGGCTTAACGTGCTTTCCGAGGCACGGAGGAAACTCGGTAAGTAATGGGTGGTCACCTATCCACAGACCAACCTAGGCAAGCACGGCTTAACCTAAAGATCGACCCGAGCGGCTGTTATTAACATGGTCACTAACATTATCATTAAAAACTAGAAACGGGATATTTACCATGTTTACTGATTTTTTTGAGTTCCCGATATTTCGGCGCTGTCGCAAGCACCATGATCAGGGATAAACTGAAGTTATTGTGGGTGGGTGTTTATGAGCAGACAAATCGGTCTACCATCTTTCTTGTTCGTTTTTTGCACTCAGTACCGCTACCACTGTCACTCGCAACTCGATTCTGTTCCCGACACACGAAACTCACTGTGTCCGCTCGCGGACTTTTTTCGGCACTTTTCCGCTTTTTACACAGCTGGACCACGGGATTCCCAAATCGGTAAACATGATAAATATCCCGTTACTAGTGTTAATGATACTGACAAAATGTTTGAATGTCGGCAGTTCGGCAGGCGTTCTGTAGCAGAACGCTGACTGCTACTGCACCTGGTTGAGAGTCCTTTGCACCTGACCTTTCTAAAGAACATCGCCAATTAGATCCCCTCCTTTTCTGTAGTGTCTGCCTAACCTCATGGGAAAAAGGGCTAGATTTGTGCCCGGTTGATGGCAATAGTCGGGCCCCTTATTACATGGGACTTAAACATAACTGGCGAAATGTGGGTGTAGTATTAGGTACCCCTCTGCCTTACCCTTCGGGTGTTACAGCCGTGATGTTATGGTATGTTTGTTTGTATCAAAATATTTTAACCGATCTAATATTACTATCATCTCTGCCAAAAGACTTCCTTGACGGGGTCCTATGCCTACTGTTGGGCAAAGGCGTCAAGGATGGCCAAAGCCCATCCGCTGATCAAACTCAAAAGCGTCGAATAAACCTTCAAGATCTATTCGTTATTGCTTAGCTACGACCGAAGGTGTCTTACATTTCTCATAAAACACAAAAATAAACTAAGATAGACATCAACATTTCTGCAGAATAAGTTAATCATCATCTTCATCTGGCTAGCCTTTTACCAACTATGTTAGGGTCGGCTTCCAGTCTAACCGGATGCAGCTGAATACCATTATTTTACATGGAGCGACTGCCTATCTGACCTCCACAACCCAGTTAGTACTAGGTAATACGATACCCGTTGCTAAGTCTGGTTGTCAGACTTTTTGGGTCACTGACTACCTGTAACGACTGTCAAAGATCTACAAATGACACTCGGGACCAACGGCTTAACGTTCTTTCCGAGGCACGAAGGAAACTCGGTATGTAATGGGTGGTCACCCATCCACAGACCAACCTAGGCAAGCACGGCTTAACCTAAAGCTCGTTCCATTATTTAGCCATAAAAAGAAAAAGTTAATCCAATTATTAATGGCATTTGTGACATTGTCTAAACTTTGAACGTTGTAAGATCTGGGGCAAAGATCAAGACTTCAGACACGTGCGAACTTTGTTGATTAGATAGATAGTAACTTTATAACTAACTTTAGTCTTTTACTGAGTTAGTTAGTTAGTTATCATCCGTTTCTTTCCATTTCTTTCATATGATTCAAACGGGAACGGCCAAGTCCAAATTAAAAGTTATTCATTGAAATTAGGCCGAAAATCAGTACTCTTTGAAAGTCAGAATTAGAGCATTCCCTAAGTTGACGGCCCTTCTCGAAGAAGTGGCATTACAAAACCTCCAGCAGTACATCTGTCTGAGCCGAAAGATCTAGGCTGACTAGAGCGCTGACTAGATCAGCTAGACCGATTTTTGCGACTTCAACCTCATCATCACACACAGCCCCACTCACTTCGCCCACTGCTCGCGAGCCAGCCTCATCCAGCTCAGATTAAGCCCGCAATAGCAACAATAAATCTTAACGCATAGATTTTGTTATGTTCATATTAGGTCCTTGCATTATACAGTATGGCGTCAAGACCGTTGCCTTCAAACATTCGCGGTGATTCATCTCGATATTAACAACTGCTGCAAGGGAAGTCGTCAGAAACGAACTTCAAAAATTATTTTAGTATGTAACGTTTTATCATCTGAGTTTATTTTATATCATATCGTAAATTAAGAGAAGATGTAATAGATCTTTCTGCTCGGACAGATGTGTTGCTGGAGAGTTTGATAGGATGAGATGACAAGTAATATAGAAGTATGGAAGAAGAAGACATGCTGCGCCGAACCCAAATGAATTGGGACAAGGGCAAGAGAATGACATGACATGACATCGTAAATTAAGAGAAGAAAGTGTACATCAAACAAGAGTGAAAAAAGCCTGCAAGACTGTCAATTCGAAAAATCACGTCAGATGCACTTACTGGCTGGCTTATTATCCGGGAGACACGGAGATCGTCTTGGGTCAAAAAGATTGCTTATATAATTTTTAAACTACGAAAATCACGTTGCCATATTTCTCTTTAGTTAAAGTTCACTTTCGTCTAACTGATTTTGACACGTACTCAACTCAAATCAGGGACTACCTCGAAGGCAAGTAGCACGTACTCGAAACTAAAAAAGCACCTGTTTGAACATATCGCACCTTTGCGATGATAATCTTGATTTTATTAAGTTTTTCTTTCTTTCAGTAAGACACGACATTGGGGACTGTCAATATGCCTTTAAAATTAATATTGAATATTGTTAAGTTTAGCCATAAATCTTTATTAACAGGTGATTGTTCAAACATAGTGTAGCTGTGTCTGTGTAGTGTAGCTGTGTGTGTTTGTGTGTGTGTGTGTGTGGTGGCTACTAAATATTCTCATCAAAAACCACCACCCGATCTTGAAATAATACGAAGATATCTTAGGTTAAATAAGCGGGTCATAATGATGCAACCCCACGTCCGAGTAACAATTTTCCACCGTCATGACGGGTTAAGCAATTATATATCCTGGCAGTGAAACACAGTAAAACAATGATATTATTAAAAAAACGACGTTTTAGCATAAAAACGGTTAAGGTCAGCGCCCACTCGACCCATTGCTTACCAATTCTTGACACGAAGAGACTGATGTCTGGCCCCCATTTAGTAAGAAGGAATAATTACATCAAATTATTCAGGTCAGTAGCCAAACCCTTTCTCTACGAACCTATTAAGCTAAAAACAATATATCTTTGACAACAAACAATGTTCCGAGTCAATAGGCAATGTATTGTGGAAACAAAAGGCTGGGGACCTAATTTCTCACGTTATGATTGTCAATAAAGTACAGGCATTTGTTTATTTGGACGAAAATGTTACAACGTAAGGACGAGGAAATTTGAATTCAGAAGGTCCAGTCAAAATAATCGAGGGACTAAATGAAAACACTCATAGTGTAGTTGCACGCGTAGCATGACCACCGTAGAAACGGGTTTTGTCGACGGACGAATCGAAAAAATTACAGATCAACGAAAAATATCTGTCATTTTGTTGATTCCTCCGTCGACAAAACCCGTTTCTACGGTGGTCATGCTACACGTGTGTAACTTCCAAAATTAATTTGCCCTTAGTTAGAGATTAGTTAGGTACTGAGTTTTCATAGTTTCTACAAGTAAACAAGATTATCTAAACCTAATTAACTCTGTTGCTACGCACAGTTATACATTGTCGACTTAGGACAGTGCTGCTCATTCAAGCGCTCATATTCTGACACTCGTCGACTTTATCAAAAGGACCAGAGGTCACCCAACCAAACTAGGTTATGTGAAGAAGACAGTATTACAAGCTTTTAAGACTTGTTTTTGCTTATCAAGAAACCCTGGAACCTTCTTGCTATAAATATTAAAATCCAGACAAGTTCATTACACCACACTTGCTGTTTTTACTAGCTTTATCCCTGGTTTTATTGTTAACACACTGGCACCTATACTCTCCTGGTACTTCTGCATCTTTCTGCTTACAGCCGTATTTGTCTAGGATTTATAGTAAACCAGCTTTTGTTAATTAAAGTTGCTTCATTGGGTCACCACGTCTGAACCACTGACCTGTCTGGAGTGGTCGGTAGCTGTTCGAACACCCTTAGTTAAATATAGCTACAACTTGTGTAAGGGGTATAAAAGTTCTTCTCTTGTTTTCGGCCTCAAGTAGGTTACCGCATGCCTTTTCTTTGGTACTATTAAAAGATAATAATAGGATAAGATGGCTTAATAGCCAATTGCCTCGACAAATGGCTTAATAGCCAATAGCCTCGACCAACATCTGAGGAGGCACTCACTTGGCAGCTGGATCAAGGGCTTGATTCAGAAAGCAGTACTTCTGGACACAGTGCGTTTCGTTAAGAGGTTCCTCTCTCAAGAGCCCTGACCACCGGTAGCTCGGACGCTGTTCCCGATGCTGGTGAGCTACTACTTTTTATATTTTTAAAAGCTTTCTGCCAGTGGAATATTTTTTAGAATTGCATCATTAGTTCCGAAGATTACGCCTGCATACAAACTTACAAACAAATTTTACCTATTAATAATATTATTTACAAAGAATGAGAGAGTGTCATTCACTGACACATATTAATTTCGTCATTGTTGGAAATCCTACATAAATTAATTAATATGACGTCAGTGAACTTGACAATAAACTTGTAGGTACCAACCTAGTTATTTCAAGCTAACCGATGCTTAACGGCAATTAACTTACATACAGAAAATTTACGTACACACCAAAACACACATATTACACCAGTAAAACACTCACAAAAGCACCCATACACACTCACACACGTTTACACACTATCACACCCCACACCAAACACGATTTAGTACCACACTTAAATTCCTTTTTTAATTATTCACGATTTTATAATTTTCTTTATTTCTTAGTCAGTTTTAATAAAATTATTGTATAATATCTAAAATAGTCTAGTCATCATCTGCCTAGCCTTTTCCCAACTATATTGGGGTCGGCTTCCAGTCTAACCGGATGCAGCTGAGTACCAGTATTTCACATGGAGCATCTGCCTATCTGACCTCCACAACCCAGTTAATACTGGGTAATACGATACCCCTTTTTATGACTGGTTGTCGAGACTTTTGTGGCCACTGACTACGTAACAACTGCCAAAGATCTACAAATTACACCCGGGACGAACGGCTTAACGTACTTTCCGAGGCACGGAGAAAACTCGGTATGTAATGGGCGGTCACCCATCCACAGAAAAACCCAGGCAAGCACGGCTTAACCTAAAGATCGACCCGAGCGGCTGTTATTATTTAGCCACGAGCTCCTAAAATAGTCTACTAGCAGTCGGAATTATCATATTATTTGTTTATAATAACCAAGCTTCTCTATAGAATTTTGTCTATGGTAGTCAACTGACTTCTAAGACACAAGTCAGGCGTCCATTTGGTTTCTTACAGCCTTTTTTTTGCATAAACCCTAATAGATGAAATTGTATTAGGCTACATTTTATTGAGTCCAATAAACGATTTATTTATTAGTTATTTAATTTAAGTGATAAGATCTTCTAGAAATCATATTTACCTACAGAAATTTTCTTTTAGTCAGAAAATACCGAAGCCATTAATAAAACATTGCACAATTTTTTTTAGCACTTCGTTAACGTTATACCCGCCATGACGCATTCTTGATTAGTCAAGGCAATCGATGCCCTTAACCGTTCCCACTCACCAATAAAACTAAAAGGCTTTTATTACTCTAGACTCATGAACGATAAAACGTGTGTATATGGTAAAACATTATTTCGAACGCTCCATCCACGACTTCAGGCGATCTAACTTGCGACACACGTCAAAATTCGCATCACCTGTGGTTTTGAACGGGGCATTAGTGATAATACCGTGTCCCAGTAACTAGTGGCGTGCTCTAAGCATTGTCATCTGCTTAGCCTTTTCCCAACTATGTTGGGGTCTGCTTCCAGTCTATCCGGATGCAGCTGAGTACCAGTATTTTACATGGAGCGTCTGCCTATCTGACTTCCACAACCCAGTTACTAGTAGGTAATACGATACCTTGGTAAGACTGGTTATCAGACTTTCGGCCCACTGACTACATGTAACTACTGATAAGGATCTTCAAATGACAGAAGGGACTAACGGCTTAACGTGCTTTCCGAGGAACGGAGGAAACTCGTCATGTAATGGGTGGTCACCCATCCACAGACCAACTTAGGTAAGAACGGCTTAAGCTAAAGATCGACCGGAGCGACTGTTATTTTTTAGCCACGAACTCCTCCTAGCTTCGAGCTCAAGGCAGCAATTTTTCTAAGCAATTGTTTTTATTTGTTTTACCGCATTTGCGGTCGCAACATGTGCGTATCTCGTGGCTAAACGGTAAGGGACAGCTCCACGTGTACTTAGCTTAGCGTTCTGTGATAATGTAGGCGAGATCATCCACTGCGACGCTACAGCTCTAACTTACAGCTCATCATCACGCGTTCCTATTTCCGAGGATAGACGAAGATTCCCGAAGCTTATACTTTTTCTGGAAAACCTGTATGGTTGCATGGATGGCAAACACAAGAACTGCGTAGCAAACCTCATCGTGTTCTGTCTACACTCTACTTAGTAGTGGACGGCCGTCTTTTTATACTTCAATAAAATTTAATTTATAACGATTGTTTCCATTTGTCATGAGTGCATGGTGTGTAGGAGTTGGATCGTTCCTATCATTGTCGTAACGCTTCGGTGGAGTTCTAAGTATTATATCCCGTAACTGGTTGAGTTTGTTATTTTAATCTATGTACTTGTGTTAGGGGCGCGTGGCTTAATAATAACAGCGATAAGGGTCGACCTTCTAGATAAAGCATCGCTTGCTGAAGTCGATTCGTGGTGGGGTAACAATCTATACATCCAAATTATAACAAAAACTCATTTTTTTGTTATAAGTAACAAAAACACACTTTTTCAGTTTTGTCTGTCTGTTTGTTCCGGCTAATCTCCGAAACGGCTGGGTCAATTTTGACGGAACTTTCACTGGGAGATGATGTTATTAAGCTTCTTTTATTTTAGAAAAAGGATTAAGGATCCGTGCAAAAAAAATAAAAACCCTTAAAATTGTTAACAAAATCCAATTCAAACAAGGAAGTATATTTTTTTTATAATAATTTCAATCGTCGGAGGTCGCGGGTAATAGCTAGTTTAATATTAATCAAAACCCTTTCATATCTCAGAAAGCAACGTTAAGCCGTTAGTCCCGGCTAACATTTGACAATTGTTACGGGTATTCAGAAGTCCGATTGTTTGACAACCAGTCTTACCAAGGGGAATCGTGTAACCAGTATCTGGGGTGTGGTGGTCAGATTGTCAGTAGCTCCTTGTAGAATACTGGTATTCAGCTTTATCCAAGCATTCTTCGAAAAATGAAATACAATCATGATTAGTTTTCAATCTTACCGGCGCGGTGAACTGTGGTCAACGTTTTACACTGTCACTTACGGGATATCTTCAGTGATTTTCAATTATTCCGAGCTTGCTGGATAACTGGAAAATTGCACCCGCTGCGGCTACTCACCATCTGCCTAGCCTTTTCTCAACTATGTTGGGGCCGGCTTCCAGTCTAACCGGATGCAACTGAATACCAGTATTTTACATGGAGCGACTGCCTATCTGACCTCCACAACCAAGTCAGTACTGGGTAATACGATACCCGTTGGTAAGACTGGTTGTCAGACGTTTTGGCCCACTGACTCCCTAGCGACTGTCAAAGATCTACAAATGACACCCGGGACCAACGGCTTAACGTGCTTTCCGAGGCACGGAGGAAACTCGGTATGGAATGGGTGGTCACCCATCCACATACCAACCTAGGCAAGCACGGCTTAACCTGAAGATCGACCCCGAGCGGCTGTCATTATTTAGCCACGAGCTCCTCCGCTGCGGCTACTGTTCTCAGAATAATTGAAAATCACGTATAAGTTTAGTTGTAAACAATAAAAGCTTAAAACAGTGTTTGTTGTAAACGTTTCCAGAAGTATAATACCTGGTGTTTCCATGCAAATTCCTCTACAAATCTGTTACCCAACATGCGTAGGCGACTGTCCCGTCAGTTATGCACCGTCGCACTGCAGAGTAAGCAAAGCGTTATGTGAATTGTTATCATATAATATTAATTTATTAACTCAATGTTATTGTTGGCTTTATTTATATAGGAAGAGACCTCTGGCGCTTTATTATCGCTAGTCATCGCATTTGGCTATTTCGATCTTATAGATCTCTAGATTTCAGTCATTTGTAGATCTTTGACAGTCGTTACGGGTAGTCAGTGACCCCAAAATTCAGACAACCAGTCTTACCAAGGCGTATCGTATTACCCGGCACTAACTGGGTTGTGGAGGTCAGATAGGCAGTTGCTCCATGTAAAATACTGATATTCAGCTGCATCCGGTTAGACTGGAAGCCAAACCCAACAAAGTTGGAAAAGGCTAGGCAGATGATGAGATCTCTAGATCATAATATGTTCTGCAGAAAGATTTTTCCAGTTATTGCAATTTGGTACTAGAAATTTTGCAACTGAAAGGTTCTAGACTTTTTTGGTGCTCCGACATTTCGGTAGTTATATTTGAGTCCCATGTAGTAGGGGATGAGCCTATGGCCTTCAACCGGGATCTGTTGGCTTGCAGTATCAGTATTTTTCATATTAACACTGTGCTTTCTACAGTTAGACTAATCTTTCTTTCTTCTTTTTCGAGTGGTTTGTGCCTAACCTGTTGACAGTGCCTAACTTGGTGTCAGTGTCTAACCTTGTATCAGAGTTTTTATGCCGCCCATGGGCCTCTGACTTGACTTTACATGCCATCGAGCAATATCTCTCAGGTATGCTGGTTTGGTGTCCTCACGTTGTTTTCCTTCACCGTAGCAAGTGATAATTATACAATACGCACATGAATCCGCTGGTGAGCAGCGGTGGCACAGTGGTGGCGGTCCCGACTTACAAGCAGTAAGTCGGGGGTTCGAACTCAGGTAGGCGCATTACTTTGTGTAATTTATTTCATCACCACTGCTCTCAAACGGTGAAGGAAAACATCGTGAGGAAACCGGCATGTCCTAGAACCTAAAATTCGAAGACATGTGACATCTGCCAACCCGCACACGTGGTGGATTATAGCCCATTCCCTCTCATAGAGAGGAGGCCTGTGTCCCAGCAGTGGGAACATTATAGGCTGCTGCTAATATGAATCCGAAAAATCAGAGGTGCGAGTCGTGTGTTCAAACTCGAGACCTATAACTTGACAGTCCGACGGCCACTCCACTAGGCTATATTGCTAAACTAATAAACAGATGAATGAATTGATTATCACCTAATTAGAAATGAGAAGTATGAAAGGGTTAACGACTTCAATAACACAATGCCCCAAATTTTTCGAGATGACTTTTACAAATTACACGAGCCAAAATTAGAAAAAAATAAATTTGGACTAGGTCTGTTTATTTTCTTTCATTTCCATTTAAGATTCTTGATTGATATGATTCATCATCTCTTTAGTAGTAAACAGAGCATACAAGAAAGCCGTTGACGAGTAAATATTTTTGATCAGTTATTAATGTGGGATCTTTTTCTTATTTGTGTGCCAATTTTTTTCAGTTCCTGCCGGTAACCGGTCAGTGGGTTGGAATGTTTAGGGTATTGAACTGAAGACTGGGGCAAAATGACCTTGTGCTTTAAAAATTCAAACCACATCTCTTTTATTCTTCTTTTAGTAAATCAGAATGGAGGAATTAAAGTTGAAGCCCTATTCAGTAGTTACCATCACACATTATAAAAGAAGGCTAGACCTCCAAATTTAAATTTATTTTAGTGATTATTATAGTTAAATAGTAGTATATAAGGTCTATCTTTTCATACACGAAATATTTTAATTGTAACTTCTATAGCAACGAAAAAAAAAATTATCGGACTGATTTTTGTTTTACGAAATTATTATAATTCTAAAATTTTTTGAGACTTTTTGCATAAAACCTTTACTGCCATATTCTAACAATGACAGTAGGTAAATACGACGTAGTAAACTAGCGTAATGAATGCTTAAAAATAAGGAGCCAATATTTTTTTTGTGGGTCAAGTTATTTTAAATTATTTATTTTTATAAAAAAATATACTCAGATAAAATAAAAATCCCTTGAAATGGCTTTGTTGTAGCCGTTAGATGATTCCCTGAAAATATTTCGTGTATGTAGTTAGACCCTATATTATAGTGGTAAACCAAGGTCTACTTCTTTTTCTAACATTACCCGTAACATATACATGTTACGGCTAAAAGCCGAAGTGCGGCTGCACCTAGTTCTAGCCGGCTAAACCTAGGTGCGGCCGGTTAAACTTAGATATATCCTACTTATCTTCGGTTAGAACATCGAATTTGGATATAGCGCTTGCCGGCCGCTGCCGCAGCACCGCTCGCTGCGCTCGCTCGGCTCGCGCATCATATGAAATTGAATTGAGTAAAATTTTGTGCTGGAAAACACTGAAACTTTTTTGGTTAGAAAAATGCACGCCATAAACCACGCGCAAAAGGCGTGGCGTGTGGCGGGAAGAACATTATGATCCTCGACTTTGTGAATTGACTCTTTACAACCGTTATGTAGCAATGACATCAGCCATAATATCAACACAAAACAGTTTTTTGTAAAACTGGTGTCCTTAAACTCATTACCCGAGTCAATTTATCTGTTCGGCGTTAATTGACATTCATTAACCTCTTAAAGTTTCTACTTTGGAATTTGTAACAAATTAGAGCGCGGTTCCTCTAGCTTGGTGACTTTCTTTAAAATATTGGAGGGAATGAGGGTAGCGCTCTTTTTCAACTTAATGATTTCAGTGACCTATTTTAAATTGCGTCGGTTTTTCATAGTATGATATTTTTTCTAGTTGAAAATAGAGACAAATGTGTAGCTATCATAAACAAAATAGTTATCAGGAAAACAAAGGTAATTTGCAATTTAACCCTTACAGCGTCAAGTTTGATTTTCAAAGTTCGACCTTCTCGAATTTTACACAGGCCTCCTCCCTGTGAGTGGGCCGTAATCAAACACGCAGGTTCAGTGCAGATTGGTGGATGTCATAGTGCATGTGTTCATGACAAGTTTAGTAATAATTACTGACGACCATAAATTATCAAATTATTAACTATCAATATTTACCAAACATCGAGGAGCTCGTGGCTAAATAATAACAGCCGCTCGGGTCGATCTTTAGGTTAAGCCGTGCTTGCCTAGGTTGTCTGTGGATGAGTAACCACCCATTACATACCACCGAGTTTCCTCCGTGCCTCGGAAAGCACGTTAAGCCGTTGGTCCCGGTCGTCATTTATAGATCTTTGACAGTCGTTAGGTAGTCAGTGGCCCAAAAAGTCTGACAACCAGTCTTACCAATGGGTATCGTATTACCCAGTACTAACTGGGTTGGGAGGTCAGTTAGGCAGTCGCTCCATGTAAAATACTGGTATTCGGCTGCATCCGGTTAGACTGGAAGCCGATCCCAACATAGTTGGGAATAGGATAGGCGGATGATGATTTACCAAACATACAAACACACGACTTATTTTCATATCAAACACCTTACATGTGACAAGACATTCGGCCAGTAGCGACCAGTGTTTCGTTACGTGCGTTCACACGATGGCGACAATGGCCCATCGTTTGTAGATATGAGTAACTAGCGATCGGTTGTTGCTAGACTAATTGACATTATTTACATTCGCTAGGTACATTATAATGGATGATTTTTTGAGCGTGGGCAACACTTAAGGGTGTATAATACCTAGTCATGTAAATAAACAATCGAGTTTAGCGACCATAAATGAATCAGCTGATAATTATCTCCAGTAAAAGACCAAATAAACGAATGGACTGCGTGAAAGATTATATGGCTAAAAAGGGGGGTAACTAATAGAGAAGTATAGAAGACGAAAACATGCTGCGCCTACCCCAAATAATTAGGGTAAGGGCAGAAGAATGATAAATAAGATAGTCGTAGTTTTAAACCAGCCCCCAAATAATCTCACTAAAATTCAGCCTGTCCCTTTGCTGCCAGTGACGCTCTAAGCCGAGGCTCGTACCCACAGGGATGCCCTTAGCGCTCTATGGCTTAGTTTATAAGTTGTTTGACCCTGGCTGGAGGCCTTACACTCAAGGCATCCACAGGATAGTCCGGTTAACCAGAAACCAGCCTCATACGTTGACCACCGAGAGCCTACAAAAAAAAGTTATAACGTTTCCTAGACTTCAGTTCGACGTGACGTCGGCTTTGTGTTTGGAAGATGAATTGGTATCATAATATCACGCCTGTAATCCCCGAAGGATTAGACAGAGGTGTAGCTACCTGCAGTATTAAGTTACGTTGACCTGCCAAAGTCTGTGGCTCACCAAACTCTTCCATGAGACATTTGGCCAGTGCCGACGATTCCCGGGTAGGACAAAGTGTTATTCAGTTTTTTTCATGAGGTAGATATTTTTTTTTATGCATTCCCATGATTAGGGTATCAAATGAAAGGTAAAACCTTGTTTTTTTATTTTTATATAAAAAAAAAAATGAATCGCAAGCGCGTCAGTGGTGACATCACGAGACCTACAGACAAGTCTCCACACACAGTCACCCACAACACAGCGTGCTACGTTGCTACGTTCTACAGAGCCTTGATGTTTACAGCTCGAGGCGAGGACGACATTGAGTGTCTGATCGCAGTGGACTTGCGACCTCCCTGAAACTGTACCCGATTCATTGTGACCCGTGTTATTGCGTTAAGTTGTAATTTCAAGTAACTTGTTAGTTTAATAGAAACAGTGTATCGCACCCAGTGTATTTTCATTGCACGTAACCGATCGTCTACCCACATGATGTACGAGCCTAACGGAATAAATCCTGACATATCCGACAAATATTTTATTATTTATGACCTCATTTATAAAATAACCTACCAAGAAATTAAAACCTACAAGTTAATTTCAATTTACATTTTAACTTGGCACTTAATTATGTCTGCGCAGTCACCATCAATTTTAATAACGTTATGGTATCTTTCAATTAATCTCATTGGCGGAAGTGTCCAAATGTCCGCCATATTTGTAAATAAAAGATGACTTCGTGAAGTCATCTGTTATGTGGTGGTGAGTGATGGCAGGCCTACTCTGTATTAAGGACCTTGGTAATAAGATAGGGCGGGGAGACAAAAGCCGGAGGTCATAAGTTTTGCTGTTAAATTATGGACGGCTGCCTCTGCAAATACCTATCTTCCATGACATCACGCCTGTAATCCCCGAAGACTTAGGCAGAGGTGTACCTAATAGAACATTATTATGTCTTATGGCATTCTGCTGTGGGGATCAGAAGCAGACGTTGACTCAATTTTGATTTTGAATAGTACACCCACATTTCGCCAGTTATGTTTAAGTCCCATGTAATAGGGGGCGAGCCTATTGCCATCAACCGGGCACAAATCCACTATACTCGTACTTTAAACCAGAAACATTATGATCATCTGAATTAAACTATACTGAAGATGCTGGAGTGGTCGCTTTGCAAGATATCCAATAATTTCTTTAAAATTTTCTTTATTTCTCATTTTTGTATAGAAAACAATGTGTTCTGATTGAACAAAAAAAGGTCACTTAACTAACGATTCTTCACAAACACATGTCATCCAGGAATAAGTGTGCACAACAGATTCCAGGAAAAGACATAGGCAGTCATTGTTTGTGAGCGATTATGAGGGCCAATGACCGGACAATTCGTACCGCTATTCAATTAGTAAACAACACTGACCTACGAACAGAGCTGAGCAATATACATGCTTTGCTTTAATTAAAATACAAATTACAAGATACTATCTCGCATGTATTTAAAATACGAAATACAAAATGTTTTTAAGTCATATTTTTGAAATACAAAATACAGTATTTTAATTATTTGTATTTCAAATACAAAATACAAATTACAGTCAGGTCTTAGGTTATGTTTGAATTACAAATATCAAATACGTATTTGTATTTTAATTACAAGTAATTCAAATACTGCCCAACCCTGCCTACGAAGCACAAAGCTCCCATGTTTTGTGATTATATGTGTTCATATTGATCCTGGATTCAATTATGACTTCAAGTGGATGGTTGACCACCCATTACATACCAAGTTTCCTCCGTGCCTCGGAAAGCACGTTAAGCTGTTGGTCCCGGGTGTCATATGTAGATCTTTGACAGTCGTTACAGATTTTCAGTGGCCCGAAAGTTTGACAACCTGTTTTGCCAAGCATCGTATTACCCAGTAATACTAACTGGGTTGTGGAGGTCAGATGGGCAGTCATTCCACGTAAAATACTTCAATTCATTCTGTATCCGGTTAGACTGGAAGTCGACGCCAACATAGTTGGGAAAAGGCTAGGCAGATGATGATGAGATGCTTGAGTTTGGAGAAGTGGTTACTCTCCAAACTCAAGCTCGTAACCACGACCGCAACTTGCAAGTTCAAGGTTTGAACCCAGGCAGACTGTTTACTTTGTCTAATTATCAAAATACCACTCAGCTCTCAAAACAAAAAAGAAAGACAATCTAAGACTCGCGAAATCCTCTAATAAAGCCTGGGCCCATATTAAATCGTATTCCGTCTCAGAAAGATGACGTCTGTGACCCAGCAGCAATTTTCCAACGACATCTTACCTCAACCTACAGTGTAGATTATTTATTGAACTTCAATTCGAGATTACAAACTACAAAAAAGGGCAGAATACAATAAACCACCAAAAGTTCAACAACTCATCATTTCAGATACCTTTTTGAGGATCAGAAATTTCGAAGAATGAAAAAATGCCTGAAATCTGTCACCAACCCAACTCAATACTGTTAAGAATACATTCAAGAATTCACCTATTACCTCTACCACGGCCACCCACGTCTTACACGTCAGTTCGCTGTCCTTACGCCTTACCTCTATTAAAAACCTTTCCCTCAATATCCACGAGTAGATCGGTACAGACGCCAGCACAACAAACTACCCAAAACTGTAAAATCGCAATCAATCTTGAATTTAGCGATAAAGTAGAAAATCTATTTTAAAAAAATGACAGATTGTAGTAGCTTGATATGCTGGCGTCCGTAAAGTCACCAGTACGCATATGGATACATATAGGATGTGATCGGACCCTTCACGAAGCCGTCAACCAAGCATTCTGTACATCAAACTAAGTAGCCCTATGCAAGAATTATTGAGGGGAAACGACTTTTTTTTAGGTTAAAAATCACGTTTTACGGTAAAGCAACGTTCAAAACATTGTGCTGATGGATGAATTGAATAGTAAACAGGCCATAAAGGTATTTAAAGTAAAGTTATAATCTTAAAAACTAATATTTAGGAAAAAAACTTTAGAAAAAGTTGAAACTTTGACTTACAATATCTCTGTAATTAGAAGGTTCCCAGGTACGGTCTAGAACAAAAAAAATTATCACAATGACGAGGAGAACTAGTGCCTTTCAGTTTTGTTAAGGGTCTATTAAAACCCTTTAAAATCAAAATTAAAAAAACAATACTGTGTCCTGCGCGTTCTCTTGTTTGTTCATTACAAGAACTGTTGGGCCATAATGAAGGGACAAAATTCGTAGCACGGTTCCCTTCGGAGTTTATGGTAACTTGCCATTGATATGTGCATTATACTGGTTCCCAATTCATTTGGGAAACACAAATGACACCCGGGACCAACGGCTTTACGTGATTTGGGGTCCGCGAAAGCATGTCTTCTTCTTCCATGCAGTTCCATATTAGTATCATAGAACTCAGAACGGTATAGCGAACTACCCTCCGCCGATGGTACGGTTCGCCGAAATAACTCTTAGTCGACGGTTAGTTCCACAAATAAATCCATCGACGATAGAACTAGAGGTTAAAAAAATACCTTGTTCGTAACAATACAATGACTTTTAAAATTGGCTTACTGTCACACATATTAACGCTCGTGACTGTACCTGTAATAAATAGTCGCACATGATTGGCTGGGTGGAATGACCGGACAACAGAGGCTAGGTACGTCAAAGTTCAGTGGAAAGCTTACATTACGTACAAAGGTATTATTAGAATAGGAAAACTTGAAGCCTGCAAATTGCACTGGAAAAATTACCTAATTTAGCATGACCACAGAGTTCGATTTGAATAGGAAAGTTTCAAGCCAGCAAAGTGATTAGTACCTGAATATAGGAGAATCATCTACACGACGTGTAAACGGATCCTTCACGAAGCCGGTTACCAAGCATTCTGTACGTCAAACTAAGTAACTGTACGCAAAAGTTATCGCTGGGAAACAATGGGTGTAAGATCATGGTTTAAGGTAAGACTCAATAAACACCGTGCTGATGGATGCCTGGAAAAGTACAGACGTCATGGAAGTATTTTAGTTAAGAGCGTTAACGTCTTACGGCATTTCATTTAAAGTGGTTTTTTTCTTTTTGAAATGACTGAACGATGTTAATTAAACTTCGTATACAAAAGCAGGATACATAAGTCTAAAAACTTGACAGAGAACATTTTCGAAAAATTGTGTTACAGCAAAATTAGACCGATTTTAGATTTTCCATAGAATCAGAAATTTAAAATTATCTTTTTCTTAAAAAGACATTTCGATATTTTCTCTGTCAAGTTTTTAGACTAACGTATCCTGTTTATGCGTACGAAATTTCATTAAAATCGGTTCAGTTATTTCGAAAAAAAAACACTTTATTTGTATGAAATGCCGTAAGACGTTAACGCCTTTAAGTTGTAACATTAAAAACTCTGGTACTTATATTTTACTTGTGGAAATTTTTTAACTTTAGCCACAAATTTTAATATCAACATAACTAGAGTTCCCAGGTGCCTGCAAGTGTCTTTCGGCTTTGTGAAGGGGCTTTTGATATCCAATACAAAGACGATAAATAAGACCAAAGACCTGTCCCGTTAATAAGTTATATCATTGCAAAAGAATCAGATTTAATTACCTTCATTAAAGCAGCCAGTTTTAATTGGTATAAATCGAAACTGATGGAATCAAAAAACCACTTATAACCATAATTACAATGAGACTAAAAATAGCACAATACATAAGTAGCGAGGAGCTCGTGGCTAAGTAATAACAGCCGCTCGGATCGATATTTAGGTTAAGCTGCGCTTGCCTAGGTTGGTCTGTGGATGGGTGACCACCCATTACATACCGAGTTTCCTCCGTGCCTCGGAAAGCACGTTAAGCCGTTGGTCCCGGGTGTCATTTCTAGATCTTTGACAGTCGTTATAGGTAGTCAGTGGCCCAAAAAGTCTGACAACCAGTCTTAGCAAGGGGTATCGTATTACCCAGTACTAACTGGGTATTGTGTATGATGTCACCAAATTAGATTTGTACCTAGATTTATATCATGTCTATGTATTACGATGTATCCATTTAAAATTTTGTTATTGGCAACGTTTGTTAATGTTTAAGGCCTGTGCAGACGAGGTACTATTTGTCCGCGAACAATTTGCAACAACCAATAGCTGAAAAAACAACACAACGACCAATTAACAGGAACGGTCATTTCTATCCGGCGGACTAAAGTCCCTCGTCTGCGCAGGCCCTTATGGTCTTACTCGAGTACTGATTCCGGGTTTGTTCGAATATGATCGAGTCACCTGTATCTTGTGAGATAGGGCTCCTGGTGAGTGTGCACTCGCCCTGCCTGCAAGGAATACCGAGGCTAGACGAGCGCTCCTATAAAGGGTCTAAAAAGACCCTTAACATAGCCGAAAGGCACTTGTTCTCCCCGTCTTTGCGATCATTTTTTTGTTCTAGACCATACTTGGGAACCTTCTAGTTACGGAGATATTGGGGGCCAAAGTTTCAACTTTTTCACAATTTTTTTTTTAATACATTTTTTTGTAAGATTTTTACTTAAAACATCTCATGACCTCTATACTATTCAATCCATCCATCAGCACAATGTTTAGAGTGCGTTACATTGAGTCCTACCGTAAAACGTGATTTTTCACACCAAAAAAAAACTAGAGTTTCCCAGCAATATTTTTTGCGTAGAGTTACTTAGTTTGATGTACATAATGCTTTTTTGACGGCTTCGTGAAGGGTCTGTTTACAACCTGTATACACACTCTTACTGGCACTGCCTAGGAGTGTCTCGGCGATTTACAACCACCTTTAGACGAATGAACATTACCATTGAAATGATCTTAAAATGACCTTATAGTTTACATATTTTGTGAAATATCTTACTTCAATCAAAATTTAAAAAATCTTCAAAAATGTGACGTATGCAAATGCTTTACACAAGACATTTTTGCCATTGTGGGTTAATCTGGGGTAAGGCTGGTACAGGAACGTGGAAATGGACACAACCAAAGAGAGACCTCCAGCATCGGGTGACGTCAGGCTGCAGACGATGATAATAATGATTCAAATACCTATGTACAGCAGTGGCGAAGGTTCCATATAACTCGATTCCTACCGGATTCCCTTTGAAAAAAGGCACAGTCAGTATTCTATAGGCAAATAATATAATCACACTAAACATATGTACTCCGACTTACCTCTTACAAAAATTGTCCCTTCGCTACTGATAGATAGCACTCATTCTTTAAAACAACAGGCATGTGGCGGTTACTTCGTAAAACATGTGAAATATCTTGTGACTTTGTTCTGGAGTAGAACAAAGACGATTGAAAAAGAAAACTAAAAGTTGTTTCACGACCGTTAATTACACCTAATAAAATACCATATTGAGAGACAGACAATGCATCATATATCTATAACTGGCGCCAGAACGGTCACGTTTCCATTGCACACGATCCCACCATGCTACTTGTCAAATTAGAATCTCCTCGAGAGATATACGACTGCCACGCTTCAAATATGACCGGTCAAGGTGAAGAGAATTTACTGTATACAGAAATAAATCTAAATATTGACATGGCGGATGTAATGGATACAATTGTGTGTGGTATTTTGATATATGACTTGAGATTTATAGAAATAAATAACTGACATTCTTCATCTTTGAGACCGGACTGTCATATATGGCCTGGTAGGGGATTTCTCGTGTAGGTATCTTTTTAGCAGTCAGTAAATTAAATATGCAGGATACGAAACATAAGCTGCCTACCTTTTCAACAACCATGCTGTGTATGGGATAGGCTATACAACATTAGTTTTAGTATATGCGAAACCTGAAACACGGGTCTAGTATTTTTATGTAAAGAATCTATGTACAAAATTTCAAAACTGTTTCATGAAAAATCACAAAGTACCTGGTTGTCCGCACAAAAACGTGGTCACCACGCGGCGCCGCCGCGCTCGCGCCTCCTGCATCTTGAGCTCATTGATAATAATCATTTGGCAATAGGTACATAATGTCGCTCGGTGTCCAACTTGTAACGATTTGTAAATATTTTTAGGACAAAATGTAACATGGTTTAAAAATTATTGGAATCGATTCAGTTACTTAATCTGAACAAACTATATTAAGGTTTCCCATATATTCAAAATAATGTTGTATAGTATCATACCTGTATTTTAGAAGAAGCGGCTGTCCTTACCCTAGTGAGACACCGTATCCGATATACAAAGTCAGATTCGGTCCAAAGTCTACAAAGATCTACGAATGACGAGTTCGATGGCCCTTGTACAAAGTAAATGATCACCCATCGAAAGACCAACCACGACAACGTAAGCCCATTAGCTTAGCCTTGATCGATCCACCCGTGCGGCGCACTTAGCCTCGATACTACACGAGTAAAGTCCAGTTTTCAGAAACCGTAAGCAAGCCATAAGTACTAGGAGTGTATGAGTGCAAACTGTTTACCCTAACGTATTATTGTCATGACGTCAACGCGAATGAGGGCAGGCACACTCAACTGGACCCACCCTCACCGTCTGCGAATATCTTCGATGGAAAGTAACGGAGCCTAATTAGCATAGAAACTTCTGGAAACCCGTAATTCGGTCATACACACGAAACTTTGCTACGCATTGCTTCGTCACGATTGACCCAGGTGCGACCTCTTTCATATCAGCACGCATGTATTCACTCATCCTTTATTAAGATACAGTCGCCAGCACATCAGATTACCATAAACTGTCAAATTCCTCCAAATGATTTTAAACCATAAAATGTTGATGGTTAAGTTCCAAATCAAATGAGAAAACTTTTCAGTTTGTGGTAACTTGATTTTCTCGCCTTCTCCATCCATCAACGTGATAGTGAAAACATCAAAATCCGTAGTGTAGTTTTTAAAAGAGAGCTCGGTCACGCTTGGGTTAAGCCAAGCCCGTTCTTTGCACCCGGAACGTTTTGATTCATAGCCAGACCGAAGCCAAAGTATCTCATATCTTTAAACCTATTCAACACCAAGAGAACTACTAAAAACAATAGTTTATGAGAACATAACCATTGCCAGGTATTACACCTAGTTTTATTTCTTCAAGACACTCACAGCTGGTGGAATTCCCGCAATAGTCGTAGGTAGTAACTAGTTTCCTGAAAATATGCATCAATGGAAAACTTTGGAGACAGCCAGACGCGTCAATTTTGTGAACCAGCGGTTCTTCATACAAAATCAACAAACTGAGCTAATGGGCATCCCTTCACTTCGTTCATCGTAACGAGAGGCGTTCTGGAAAATGGCGTGAGTAATGTGAGTATGTATCATTTTGTAAGACCTATTTTAAGCCAGCTTATTTCAATCCCAACACTGGGCAGTGATAGCCGTGCTAGCCATGTGGTGTGACCGTCGGACTGCAGGCATAGGTCTCTAGTTGAAACCCAAGACACGCACCTCTGATTTTTCGAATCCATGTGCCTCTTGTTATATAATTATTACTTGGTTCTGTGAAGGAAAACATCGTGAGGAAACCAGCATGCCTGAGTGATATTTCTCGATACCAAGTCAGAGGTCATTGGACGGCATAGAAACTCTGACACCAGGTTAGGCATTAACCACACGAAAAAAAAAGACTGGGTAAAGGACTCTTCTCTTGGTTACTCCGTGCAGGTAGATAACTGAACGCTACTAGAAACAATACTCGCATATACTCCTGTTGCTTCGTCCGCGTTCTGTCTGACCACCAGTCTTACCACGCGGTATCGTATTACCCAGTATTAACTGGGTTTTGTAAAATACTTATACTGGCATTTAGCTGCATCTGGTTAGACTGGAAGCCGGAAAAGGCTAGGCAGATGATGTCTAAAATGTTTAGGTTTTTATTTGTAAGTTGTTGTAAAAATACTTACGGATCGCTTTTTTTTTATAGCCATATGTCTGGAAAATCCGTAAGAGAACTAAGGTTACCGACGTAGCCCGAAGAATAGCCAAACTTAAGTGGCAGTGGGCAGGGCACATTGCTCGCAGAACGGATGGCCGATGGGGCCGGAAAGTTCTGGAGTGGCGACCGCGAACTGGAAAACGTTTCGTTGGAAGGCCTCCCACTAGGTGGACCGTGACCTGGTAAAGGTTGCAGGGATCCGCTGGATGCGAGACGCACGGGACCGGTCAATGTGGGGACACTTGGAGGAGGCCTATGTCCAGCAGTGGACGTCTTTCGGCTGAAATGATGATGATGATATGTCTGGGGCCCGAGTTACGGGCATGTTCGCCGTCGCAAGCATCGACTGCTTTTATGCAACGATGCGTAAGCGGAGCGCATCCCTGGTGCGCAGAGTGCGCGGTAGTACCAACAGCGTGCTGATGATGATAGCCGACAGGCTCGACTGTCCATACATGATACTCGTACGCTGCAGTGTCTTACACGTCACCTACAGTCGTCAGCTGTCAATATAACTGCGACAGTTACGGTGTATCGTGTTTTTTGTTTTGTGTGGTCATTATTTTGTGCGGTATTGGAATGTGTTGTGTGTGTTAATGTATCATTGGTGTTATTTATTGAATTCTGTGTATTGTAATGAGTCCTTGTAACTTGGATAAATAAATGAATTATTAGATATTATTTCCTTTATTTATTTTTATACAAATCTTATACATTTTAAAATATTTCTTAAACTAAAAACAATATAAAAAACACTTAAAAATATAAAAAATTGTAGCCCACCGGTATCGGGAACAGGGTCCAAGCTACCGGCGGTCAGGGCTCCAGAGAGAGGAACCTCCTAACAACATGAGCCGTGTCCAGGAGTACCTCTTTCTGAAACAAACCCTTGATCCAGCTGCCTAACGAGAGCCTCCTCAGGTATTGGTCGAGGCTCTTGGCAATTAAGCCATGGGCTGATACAACTATCGGCACAATGATCGCTGAGTCCACATCCCACATGTCAACAACCTCGAGAGCCAAGTCAAGATACATGATTTGCTTATCTTTCTCGGCTTTCACGAGGTTCTCATCATGCGGGACCGTTATGTCAACAATCATTGCGCGCCGCTCTGACCGATCCACCACCACTATATCAGGCTTATTGGCTACAATAGTCCTGTCAGTGATGATGGATCAATCCCAGTACAATGTGATGCTGCCATTTTCGAGAACTGGGTCGGGCACATACTTATAGTACGGTACTTCCGATTCCACAAGGTTGTATTTTAGAGCAAGTTGCTGATGGATAATCCTGGCTACAAGGTTGTGTCTATGCAAATACTCTCCGTTAGCCAGACGAGAACACCCGGAGATAATGTGACGGATTGCTTAGATATTAGATATTATTATTACTTGTACTAGGCATCTGATCTGTTTGATGGAGTCCAACAAAATGGATAATTAAGCAGAATTAAATTTGACCCTGCACTAAAAAGAAGAT
Organism: Noctua janthe; assembly: GCA_910589295.1. Lineage (NCBI taxonomy): Eukaryota > Metazoa > Arthropoda > Insecta > Lepidoptera > Noctuidae > Noctua > Noctua janthe. The sequence continues at coordinate 9,895,486 of OU342573.1, read as the reverse complement.
GAATTAAACCAGGTTTTCTCACATGTGCAAAATATTAATCTTTCCGAAGGAGTTCCTCATTCTTAGGCCTACAATAGACATGAGAAAACAAATGAATTGTAAGAAAAATATATTGGGCTTAACTAATGGTTTATTTACTTGACCTTATCAAAGTGTTTACTATTGTTTTAGGAAGCTATTAATTTTTAATACGGAAGTAGAGGGGTTCAATGTCTGGTTTATGTCAAAATAAAGCAGCTGATAGATAGATCGATCTAGATTTGGCCTTGGGTCGAACCGTTCCGTCTATCTGACAGATACTATGTTTGGTTTTATTTTTAAATTTCTGGATTTTAAAGCTGCATAAATAACTCAATGTTTAGCTTGGAATGAGCTCTGAGGTCTCACAATCCATGCTAATGTTATAAATGCGAAAGTAACTCTGTCTGTATGTTGGTTACCTTTTTACTCATTAATGGCTGAACTGCGATGTGTACAATGTATGGGTTAGGTTGTAAGATACCTTTTATCCTGATAGTAACATAACATAACATCACGCCTGTAATCCCCGAAGGGTTGGGCAGAGGTGTACCTAACAGGACACCCTCATTTCACCAGTTATGTTTAAGTACCATGTAATAGGGGGCGAGCCTATTACCATTTGCCTCCGTGGCTGCTACTGAGAAATTCCTGACGTAAAAACCCAATAACACTTTGCCCGACCGGGGAATCGAACCCAGACTTGGGGGTCTGGCTTCTGGAAAGATAAACTATCAAATAGTTAAATCATAATAATAGTTAATCGCTTTCCATCAGGCGCGATAGAGGTCAAGACCAGGCCCATTTTGTAAAAAAAAAAAAAAAAAAAATAGTTACCCAACTGTCATTTAGGTGCCATACTCAAAACTATAGTTCCGAAGCTATCGTACTCCACAAACGCCATTTATGGAAACGCAGACCATTCCTAACTAAAAATAGCCAAATAGCCAGCTGATCAAAACGCCAAAGACAAAGTGGTCAACCGATCACGATTGTGTGCGCGTTTCAGCGACGGTTTACAAACTGTGGCTACTTCTGTACTGAACCAATATAAACACAGCCTTGTATTGGTGATATACTCGCACGCGTAGCATGACCACCGTGGAAACTAGTTTTGTCGACCGAAGTATCGACAAAAGGACAGATTGTAGAAAGATTTCTATCGTCGTAGTTACATGGCGATGTTAAAAATGTAGAAAAGAAATGTTTCTATTCTTCAGTCGATAAAACTCTACAACGTCAAGCATGATGACAAATTTTTTCTCTACTTTTGTCACTTACGGGTAGAAACATTTATTTCCAACAAATGTCAAATAGTCTACTTCACACCGGACCTAGATAAGATTCTTTTTATTACTATTCTTTGTGTTTATTGACCTTTATTGATTAAAAAAACATGTCCCACCGTCGCCGTCTCCTCAGTTTTTAGGCTGAGAAAGTGACCCCGAAAGGAATGCTTAACGAGCATAAACCGCAGCTCTTGATCTCCTGTGTGTGCTGTGTACGGTAAAGATTTTCTCAGACAATGCCTAATGCCCGTTTTCACCAACACTAAGTGTGTACATAATTGTGGTACAGACATCAAGCTACTACAAACTGCGCGGGTCTGTGGACGGCGAGTTATGGGCTAGCTCGCCGTCCGGCCGTCTTATGACGACAGGCCGTGTCGACGGCGCGTTCGTGTTCCACGCGCGCCTCAAAGAGATGTCAGCAAATAAGTAGGGGTCCGCAAGGGTCGATGCCTGCCAGGGCTGCGGGACTGTTCGAAAGAGATACCGTGGCCCTGGAACACAAAGGGCAAAGAAGGAACATGGATGGGTTTTAGTCAGTACAAGTCCGACACTCCCTTCCGCTCCGCCCAGAGTCGGTCATTTGATGATTTCCCATCCGAAAAAAAAAAAAAAAGCTACTACAAACTGTCAAATTACTTCGATAGATTTTCAACTTTCTCGGTAAAGCGTTAGGTTCAAGGTTGATTGGGAAAATTTGACAGTTTCGGGTAGCTTGATGTGCTGGTGTTTGTACAAAGAATGTTCTCTTAATTGCACTCAATTAAGGAACTCAAATCCGTGTGCATTTACTCGTACCTAACTCACTGCAAAAACATCTCTGCCTTTCGGCACCAAATATGCACAACACCGAAAGACAAAACATTCTCAAATCGATTCTAAAATCGATTACAGCATCAAAACATCGAATGATTGATCACTTCGTATAGCCTAGGTTCACGCGATCAGTCCTGGTCTCCTAGTTGTCACGTGACCACAACAGGCGATCTTTGAAAAATCTTTAGTAGCCTAACATCACAGAAAGAGTGTATCAAAGCCAAATATGCAGAATTCCAAAACATATGAAAATTGATTTCAGGATCGTAAGCTAATCGATTAAATATCAAAACATCGATTGATTAATCACTCTTCATGACCGAGGTTCACGCGACCACTCGAATAGTCCTGGACGCCTGGTACTCACGTGTCCACAAAAGACGATTCTCTACAGCATAGCTTTTCACAAACGCTTCGATCCGGAACGTCGTATGTCTATCTCGCTCGCTTTCGTAATGACAAAAAAAGATAGACATACGACTTGTTGAATTGAAATCTAATCGAATCGTGAATAGCTATGCAGGAATGTCGCACATGCGTATACAGGGTGTATTTTCCGTTAATAGGTAGGTATTTTTGGAAGCTGTGAGGAGGGTAGAACAATCACGTGTGATTCACGTGTTTGACTCATGATCTTGGAATGTTGAGGACAGAAAAAGCTTTGAGATTAGCTTTTCGCTTATTATGCATGACTTAAAATGGATGTATAAACAGTATAACTACATTTAAAAGGCTGGAAGCTTCTTTGACCACAAAATAGGCCGCCGCTCTAGCCACGTGAAGACTCAACCGCACAACTCAATGAGTGTTTGGACCCGTTGGTCTAAGTGTTTCAGCCCAAAACGGCTTAACAATATTGTTCTTGTCCATAGTATTTTTGCTACAATCTGAGAATTCACAATATTATCCAGTTGTAGTAGCTGGCAGCAATTATCAATAAACACTTAACCGCATTGTTACTATGAACTGATTGTGTTTAACACTTGAATCTCCAGTGCCTTCCGTCCTCGTCTAGGCATAGTTTCGATACCATTCCCACTTCTGATGTAAAAAGACCAAATGTCAAATCGCCCTATGGGCTGAGGGCTAGGCAAGTTATTCTTGCTTTCAAAACGTATTTAACATGCTTTTGTTAGCTTCACCTTCTTCTTAGCGTTTCGATGGCAAAAATTTTAAATATGCTTAGCCCAAAACTCAGCTACGCGTACCCCGCTCACTGATGCAGTAAATAAATCAGCAAGAGCGCAGGAGATAGGGCATGCGGGGCAATATGGAAGGTAGGCCATTGTTTGTGGGAGACGCCGCATAGGCACTTGAGATCTGAGCCGTCCCCAGAGACCCCCATCCGCATAGATTGTCTTTGCTCCGGCCGACTTGGGTTCGAAGTCTGTTTAGAGATTTCCAAGTCGACCACGGCAACTCGTGTCAAGGTGGAAGGTTTTCTGATGAATCGTTGAAGTTGTCAGGGGGTTTAAACGTACTTACTTTTTTTTTTTTTTTCGGATGGGAAATCATCACCCCCCCGAAACGTACTTACTTCACCTGTAACTAACCGACAAGGTAAAAAAAATCTTAGAAGTTTTCCATACATGTATGGTTTTGATGTCAATGCATGATTAGCTAAGTGACGACTTTCTAAATACAATATGGCGGACTCCCAAAGATATCAGATTAGTTATTTTTATGCATTCTAGTTTTATGGGTATCAAACGAAAGGGTTTGCTGAGAAGAATACGAAGAATAAAATGACGTTACTGTAAAGCGTGTTTTTTCTAAACTATAATATAAATTTTACAATGGCTTTCAACAGTATTGATATTTCAGCTTTTCGGTAGGAGGATATGTGGTGTCTTATATGCCGTAGACTAGAAGGGAAGATGGAGGAAGAAAGTGCTGGAGTGGAGACCACGGACGGGACGGAGGAATGTTGGAAGTTAACCGATTAGGTGGAAGGTGGACAGACGATTTCATTAAAGTGGCCGGAAGAAACTGGATTGCCATGACACAAAACCGCCAGAAGTGGAGCCTTGGAAGAGACCTACTCTCAGCATTGGGTGGCCAAAGGTTGCAGAAGAAGAAGAAGAAGCATCTATTTACTGGGTAACACGATTCCCTTTGGAAAGATGGGTCGTCAGTGATGCTTAGCCTTGAAGATTGATGCGACTGTATTTATTATGAGTCGAGCTACTCGATCACTGACAAATGCTTGCACTGTCTGGACAGGTCCACTCAAATCTGTGTGGTTATTTCTTCAAAAGACCATCTCAGACATTAATCTACATGGTCCTCATATGACTTCAGCAATGTCTAAATTTTAAAAGAGACGGTGACCTCTGAGTTTGTTTCGGATGTTTCTTCTCAGAGTAGTCAGGTACGAAACACCGGCCCTATCTAGTTTTAAAACAACATGTTGACATGTAAAAGAGTTTTGTAAATCAATTTACAGAAATAAAAATGATGATTTAATGATTTAATGATTTATTCATTTACGTAACCACAGGCCTCTCCATTAAATGGGTCATCCCATTTCCCAATAGATTTCCCCAGGTATCTTATATTTTCTTAGAATAAGATACATTATCATCGAGTTCAATTCATTCATTATGAAACGCATATGTTTTCAATTGTTTTCCACAGATATCAGCTGTTTCTGATAGTCATGAAACTCCGGCGTGTCATATTGATGACGTATGTTGACGTATACACATTCCTGAAGTATGATCATAATGATTACTTATGAGTAGGTGCTTCATAAGTTCTTCTCATACACTTAATATACTTTTTTGACGGCAGGTTTATTGAAAGACAACTTTTTAGAAACTGATAAAGAAAATGATAGAATTTAAGTAAACTGTTAGGTACTAAGTAAATAAAAAATAGTTTTTTCATTGACACAGTATGATAAAAAATTTCAGAAGTGGTCAGCATACAGAATCCGGGATATGTAATAGGGCCAGCCTATTGCCACCAATCAGGCACGAATCCAGTCTCCGTGGCTGCTACGAATAAAAAAATCCTGGTGGTTAAACCCAATAACATTATGCCCGACCCGGGAATCGAACCCAGGACCTCATGCTCAGCAGTCGCGATTGCGACCACTAGACCAACGAGGCAGGCATAATAATACATTCAGGGTGTAAACAGATCCTTCACACATCCGTCAACCAAGCATTCTGTACATCAAACTAAGTAACATTACGCAAAAAAATTTGCTGGGAATCGTCTTTTTGTTTTGGGGTGAAAAATCACGTTTTACGGTAGGACTCGATGGAAAGCACTCAAAGCATTGTGCTGATGAATGGATTGAATAGTACGGGGGTCGTGGAGGTGCGTAAAGTAAAAATCTTACATTAAAAACATGTATTAAAAAAAACCAGTGAAAAAGTTGGAACTTTGTCCCCCAATATCTCCGTAACTAGAAGGTTCCCAGGTATGGTCTAGAACAAAAAAAATGATTGCAAAGACGGGGAGAACAAGTGCCATTCGGATGTGTTAAGGGTCTATTTACACCCTTTAGATACATTATTATACCTTAATATTGAACATGTACGCAGATGCATACATAGGCGTTTACCACATGTTTCATCGACGCCTACATCCTTAACGGCCTGTTTCTCACGGCATTTAGCTACAACTGGCATAATATGACACTTTGGTTGTCATGATGTCGATGAATCATTCGTTTGCGAAACGTTGCTGTCAGCTGAGAGACCTAATATCATCATAACTTCCTTAAAATCGCACAGTTCTCGGTCGTATCCAGCTTCGAAATGTGATTGAAAAAGTCCAGACAAGTAGCACTCGCACTCTCTAGCTTATGTAAACCTAATAATCCTAATATGAGATGTATTATCAGCAGTTTTAGCCTAGTGGAGTGACCTTCGGACTACCAAGTCATAAGTCTCGAGTTCGAAGACCCAAGACCACTGATTTTGTGGATTCATGGGCGTATTGTTTAATTATCACTTGCTTCGGTGAAGGAAAATATCGCGAGGAAACCAAATTAGCATACCTGAGAGATGTTTCTCTACGGCATGTAAAGCCAAGATAAAGGCCTATAGGCGGCATAAAACACTGACACCAGGAGTAATTCCAGTGTGGGAAAGAGATGGCGGTAGACAACCTGTAAAGCTCTGACTCTTTCCCACACTGGAATTACTCCTGCTTTAAGACGTCATAGTAACCTCCCAGGTTAGACACTAACCAGACGAAAAAGAAAGATTGATGAATGTATTTTCCATCATTTGTTATCGCTGATAGACTGTCACTTTGTTTCGGCCCTCGGTTAACATCTTCTTGACATCACAGCTCTTAATTACTTACCTACTACTCCGTCCTAAAACGATAAAATCGAAGACATATCTGCCAACCCGTGAACAAAGAACCTGTGTTGAATTTATAATCCACACCGTCTCAGAGAGAAGGTCTGCTTTCTGCTTTCCAGCAGTGGACTGAGAACATTATAGACTTATGCTAAATTTCATCCTACATTCCACAGTTTACAACATCAAAAACATTCCTATATTTACTAAGACCAACAGAATTACTGGGCTGGCCACATCTGCCGCATGCCGGAGGAGCTATGGGCTAAAGTAATAACACAATGGGTCCCAAACAGCAACAAACGGCAACGCGGCAGGCCCAGAAGGAGATGGTGGGACGAACTCGACTCTTTTCAGAAAGATTGGCAAACAACAGCTCTGGATAGCGATAAGTGGAAAGATGGAAGGGAGGCCTTTGCCCTGCAGTGGGACACAAATGGCTGATAATAAAAATAAACAGAATTACTATCTATTCGCCCACAAGTGAACTCTAAACCACTACTACGGCCAAACGTAAACCGGCGCAGTGGCAGTGTGGCGGCCATTGATACATTTTGCAAGCCACGTTGAAATAGAGCTGCGTCTGCGTCGTGACACAGCTGGCACGCTGTCAAGTATGCGCGTGCGCCGGGTTATACGTAGCGTTAGGGGGGATATGATGATGGGATACTGAGGATAGAATTTATTAAGCAAGCATTTTCCCAACAATGGTGAGGTCGGTTTTCAGTCTAACCGGATGCAGTTGAAGACTAATATTTTGGATGGAGTGACTGCTTACCTGACCCAGGTGCTGGGTAACACGATAAGAGCTCCTATGAAAGACAGGTTTGGAGACTTTCGGGATGCTGACTGCCCGTACGACAAAGATTAATTTGTGGAAGATAATTAGGGCTACCGGGCTCTTAGGCTTTTTACCATGGAGAATCGCCTCAAGGAAAGCGAAATCAAAATAATAATGTTTTCAAAATAGTGTACTTGAATATGTAGTGTAATTGCTCCTAGTAAGTCGCATTTAAACAGGTTTTTCTTTGACGTAAAGAGTTAACTTGAGATCATCAATTTCATTGTAAGTCGTGGGTTCGAACCCAGGCAGGCGCATTACTTTGTGTAATTTATTTCATCACCACTGCTCTCAAAACGGTGAAGGAAAACATCGTGAGGAAACAGCATGTCCTAGAACTAAAAATTCGAAGACATGTGACATCTACCAACCCGCACTGGGCCCGCGTGGTGGATTATAGCCCATTCCTTCTCACAGAAAGAGGCCTGTGTCCCAGCAGGGGGAACATTATAGGCTGATTATGCTTATCAATTGCAAACATTTCGTGTTATTTAAAATAAGGGTAAAAAACGACAATGGTAAAAGAGTATTATACCAGTTACTTAGTTCAGGTTTAATAATCCATGTGTTCGCTAATGGAACATAAACTAGAAGGTATAATAATTATGTAAAGTAAGACAGTCCGAAATCAAAGAACACTCATGGTCACAGTTGCCAGGATGCACAGTTCAACATATCTATTTATTATCATCCTATAACTCAAGGTGAGATACCACCAGGTCTGTGTACTCAGGTACCAGTGATGCTGCAACACTCTGCCCTAGTTCTAGGTTTATTGATTTTAGAAATAACCGGGATTATTTCTTGAGGTATACATATGTGAAGGAATGCATCGTGAGGAAACCGGCATGTCCTAGAACCAATCATTCGAAGATATGCTATACCCACCAAGCCGTACTGGGAATGTGTGGTGGATTACGGTCCTCCCAAAGAGGATGACTGTACAACACGTTCCCACCAGCAGTGGGAACATGTTTTTATGGAGACAGTAAGTTGCAGTGATAATGTCTGTCTGGTCTGTCTGTCCTGTTTAAATGCTTTCTGAGATTCATGCAATGAAAAGGGTAAGGTTAAAGAACTATATACCTACTCATGATCTTCAAATAAAATATTGAGAATGAATGTAGATCGCTATAAGAGTAGAGGAAAACGAAAACGATGGATGGACTGTGTGAAGGATGATATAGCTAGAAAGGAGGTGACTGCTGAGATGACGAGTAATAGAGAAGTATGGAAGAAGAAGATCCCAAATAAATTGGGATAAGAGCAAGAGAATGATGATGATCTTCAAATAATGTTTTTTTTTTTTATTTGGCATTTGAGGCAATCGGAAGCAACAACAGTCGTGCTGATAACGTCGTGCATATCAAAATGTTCTCTAGGAACATATGATATTGCGTAGTCCTACATAATATGATGTCCACTGTGTACTTGCTGACCCCTTCTCTCTATCCTTCGTAAAGGTCGCAGACCTATAATTTGATAAACTACAAAAAACCATTTTAAGAAGTGTTTTCTTTACATTTTGATAGTCAGGCTGTAAGTGATACTGAAGTGGGATCGCCTACATGACATGGAATCTTGCAAAAGCGGCTGTAAGACAGCATACATTTTTTAGGAGTGTGCTCACTGGTATCTTTTTTTAAATGAAAGTAGGCTGTCTGTATTTGTAGGTATTTCGGTGGAGTTGCCATACTTTTTGCAGATTGAAACGGAATATTCTTATCAATAAGTCTTTTAGCGGGGTATTCCTCAAAGCGCAACTATTTTTAAGCGCAACCAACTAAGCACAACAAAATTATTCCCCGAAGCGCAACCATTAGTTGCGCTCATTAGTTGCGCTCACAAATTCAAATTCAAATATTATCTGTTTATTCCTCAAAGCGCAACGATGATTGAAAATAAAATAATGAATCCATCATACCTCTCTCTATTTTTCATCATGGTTGCGCATTTTTAATTTGAATTTGTGAGCGCAACTAATAGTTGCGTTTAAAAATAGTTGCGCTTTGAGGAATAAAAAAAAAAATTAAAAAAAAAAAGAACACGGGAAGCAACCCAAAAATACTCTTATTTTGCTCGTAACTTTTCTTTGTCAAGATACTATTTATAAACAAAATGATTCAAAGAATACTTTAATCGTTGTTTGGTACATCCTTGTGATTAATTTTCTTAGAAAGAATCTCGGATGCGGTAATTAAAAAATACACCTATTATTGTACGGTCAGAGAAAAGTATGACAATCGATGTACAACATAATGAGAACTAATCGCTGGGTTTTTCTTGGTCTCCTTGCGCCATTATCCGTTGAAATCAGAAGAAGAATTTATTAAATGATCTTTTATCTGTTACGGGGACTGTCCCCGTAACAAATGATTGAATAATGGACATTAAGTGATCAGCTGAAGCCTCTTTTGACAGTCTTGTATAATACCCGAGTTTTTAACACGAACTTACGTCAACGTAACGCGAGGTCTCCAGTAGCGAAGGGTCAATTTTTGTAAGAGGTAAGCCGGATCTGTAATGCGATTATATTATTTGTCTATAGAATATTGACTGTGCCATTTTTCAAAGGGAATCCGGTTGGAATCGAGTTCTATGGATCCTTCGCCACTGGCAGTCTCTGTAATCTGTAGCACATCGGGCATGTTTGCTGAAGCAGATACCGATAGCTGTCATTATGCGAAAAGGAACAGCATCCCTGATGTGAAGGATTCGGGGGAGCACCAACAGCATTTTAAAGGTGATTGTGGATAAGCCCGATTGCCCGTTCCTGGGGCCCTGGACTCGTATACACTTACACAGCTGCAGGTCTAGTGCAGCGGGAAGCGGACATAGTTATAAGTTCTTCGATTAGTTTTATTTTTGTTTTATTTTATTTTAATGCGAAATGTTTCTAACATAGTTTTATAAGTGTTACTAACAACAATATGAATAATTTTTGTTCGATTGTTGTTGTAATTGTGTTGTGTAATTGAAGTTGCATTATTTAAAAAATACTTTTTTTTCGACAGTACAATTGGTTTCACTCATACAGGGTGTAAACGGACCCTTCACGAAGCCGTCAACCAAGCATTATGTACATCAAACTAAGTAACTTTACGTAAAAATTATTGCTAGGAAACAACTTTTTTGTGGGGTGAAAAATCACGTTTTACGGTAAAACTCAATGTAACTCATTCAAAACATTGTGCTGATGGATGGATTGAATAGTACGGGGGTCGTGGAGGTGTTTGAAGTAAAGTTTTTACATTAAAAACATGTATATAAAAAAAAACACTTGTTAAAAAGTTGAAACTTTGAAACCCAATATCTACGTAACTAGAAGTTTCCCAGGATATTCTAGAACAAAAAAAAATGATCGCAATGACGGGGAAAACAAATGGCTTTCGGCTTCGTTAAGGGTCTTGTTACCCTTTAGATACGGATAAAATTTTAAAACCAAGTAAATATTATGTGAAAAACGAGCATTTTCAATATTCCTTTCTCAGCGCTCGGTCATGCGTGATGTTATGATACGTAAAAACGAAAACGAACTCACGTTACGAAACAGAAATTACGCCGGGTATTGTATGTAAGTATGTAGGCCCTATAAAATACGAATTTGGTCGAAACAGATGCCTTACCTACTGCACCCGTTGCTCGGTCAGGGCAAACTGCCAAACATTCAGATAAAATTCAGTCCCAATTGCAGTCGCTGGATGGAAATGCATTGAGCTTGAATCCGTTATACACATCTGAGCGGTAATGGGAAAAAAGTAGCATTTCTAAGCGTGCCATTTTCGTTTGATTGGCTTTATTTTACCTAGCTTTGATGACCTAGATAGACGCTTATCATGTGGGCTAAAAAAGCAGTGATAGCCTAGTGATGTGACCGTCGGACTGCCAAGTCATAGGTCTCAAGTCCGAACTCAAGACACGCACCTCTGATTTGTCGGATTCTTGTGCGTATTGTCTTTGTTGTTATTGTGTCGCATGGCCAGGACATAATAAGTGTCTAACAGTTGTGGGCGCAGAATTAGATACGGGTTAACAAGAGAAATAACTCCTTTAACTTGTACACGGTTCATTGTTACAGAGTCAATTACTAACACTACTGTACTTACTAATTACTATGTCGGCGCCTCACATATGCGTGGATAACCGCGGGGAGGTCGCGGGGCTCGGAGTACCGAACCCGGCTGCGCGAGCGCCGCTGCGCGCCCTACCACGACACTGAGCTCACTCACAGCCACTCCGGGCATTTCATTGTACGGTCTTCAAATATTATGTTAATTGTGGTATTACACCTATAAATCATACAGTCCACTAGTTTCAATTATAAAGTCCCAACCGAGTCTATTCATTGGTCCTTCGATTGGGCAAAAATAATTACCGGTATTGCCGTAATTAACGCCGTCAAAATCATCGGTCGACGTGTTCACCTGTGCACTTAAAAGGAAACACAGAGCAGTTTCTAGACCAGTATGTGTCGCGACCACGCCCGAATGATTACTCTCGTTCCATGGGACCATAGTCCGTATCGGACACCACACCTCTAGAGTCAGCACAACGCCTAACAAAAGCGCTTGTGTTTAATTTTAAGTACACACTCGTCAGGATCCGATATATAATTATCACTTGCTTCGGTGATGGAAAACATCGTGAGAAAACTAGCATGCCTGAGAAATATTTCTCAACGGCATGTAAAGCCAAGTCAGAGGCCCATAAAAACTCGGACACCAGCACGCGTAGAAACGGGTTTTGTCGATGGAAGAATCGACAAAATGACAGATTTCTTTTGTTGGTTCGAAACGAAGAGGGAAACTAGTACTTGGAACGACGTGTCAAAAGGCGTGGAGCCCAGGAGTGGGACGACAAGGGCTAATAAAAAAAAAAATGTCGCAAGGAAGGTAGCCATAAATATATATTCTGCTGCGTTATGTATAGTAATAAAAGAGTTGCTAATATGCAAGCTCGGATTAAATAACTAACTACATAATGGATTTTTAATGCTATCCTACAGATCTTCATTACAACAAACACGCAAGATTTGCAGTCACGTGTTTATCAATTAAAATGAGCTGGCTGCAACGTAATATCAACTCGATGATTTTAAAAAAATATCCATCTTCTTTGTGTTCCAGAGTCGCGGTATCTCTTTCGAACAGTCCCGCAGCCCCGGCAGGCGTCGTCCCTTGCGGACCCCTTCCTTGTTGCTGACATCTCTTAGAGGCGCGCGTGGAACACGATCGCGCCGTCGACACGGCGTCTTCCATGCCTTCTAAGGAAATAAAGTGCCGTTACGAGAAATATCAAATCTTTCGAAAGATACGCTGGACCACTCCAGAACTAATAAAAAAAAGAAAAACCTTTTCCCATCATTCTTTTCACGCCGTGGTTCTTTTTTAAATCCCACGCAGCTGAATTACGGTAAATTATCTACGAATTCTGTAAGAAAAACTTCCATCAAAACCGGTTGCAGCCTTCAACAAGACAATAGGCTTGTTTTTCCGTATTTTTTTCTGCGTCAATTACTGTCAGATACTCGTATGTTGGTCCTGAAGTATAATCATTATCTAAATCGTTGGAAACAAAAAAATCTTAAGGAAACGCAGTTTTTGCCGACTTGCTCTAGAAATTAGTTGTTGTTGCTACAGGGAATTGGTAGTAATTGTCTGTGGTTAGTTAGGTTAGTCGGCCGCAGTTGTGGGTGGCCCCCCATTACCACAATCGCTCTGTCAAGAGTGAATACATACAGAGTGAATTTTCCTAGGTAGGATTCCTGGCTAGGAATATTGATTTTTCAAAAATCTAATGATGCAGTTTTAGTTATCGTCAAAATCGAGCTCGAGACCCCTTTGAGTATTTTTTTGCTATTCCTTATCGTTTCGGATTTGGCCATCCACGCCCATTTGAAAAATTCACCTTGTATATGGTGACTGGTAATTAGTGACCGATACTTAAACACGTGATTGTACTCATAATAACAATCAACATGACAGACGGACGGACGGACAGCGGAGGAAAACGAACGAAACGACAGACCTAGGAGGAGTTTATTTATAATTTTATCGGTGTCGTAATAACGTGTAATAAAACAAAGCTGATCAGTCAGTCAATTGAGTGAAGAGCCATCATCATCTAGCCTATTCCCAACTATATAGAGGTCGGCTTCCAGTCTAACCGAATGCAGCTGAATACCTGTATTTTATATGGAGTGACTGCTTATTTGAGAAAATAAATAATAACAGCCGCTCGGGTCGTTCTTTAGGTTTAGCCGTGCTTGCCTAGGTTGGTCTGTGAAGGGTGACCACACATACATACCGAGTTTCCTCCGTGCCTCGGAAAGCACGTTAAGCTGTTGGTCCCAGCTGTTATTTGCAGATCTTTGACTGTCGTTACAGGTAGTCAGTGGCCCAAAAAGTCTGACAACCAGTCTTACCAAGGGGTATCGTATTACCCAGTACTAACTGGGTTGTGGAGGTCAGATAGGCAGTCGCTCCATGTAAAATACTGGTATTCAGCTGCATCCGGCTAGACTGGAAGCCGACCCCTACATAGTTGGGAAAAGGCTAGGCAGATGATGATGACGGCCTCCGCAACCCAGTAAGTTGATGAGTCAAAAATTACAATTAAAACGATCACAGTCACTATTGTCAGAGTATTGTTGCAGTTCGATGAACTTCATTTTGGTCGAATTTTATTATTAGGTTCCCAGACGTCTGGCAGCTGTAATGATACCAACAAAGACTGATAAAGAAATATTGTGCCCATAAATTTTATAATTCACCTTTAATGGTATATGGCATATACACAATTTATAATTATTTATTGGCATAAATAATTATAAATTGTGTCATGCAAACAATCCTACAACACGTGTGGCTAATTTTGATGTTTTTTTTTTTTTTGTCGTCGTCTGTGTAGCCTTTTTCACAATAACTATGTTGAGATCGGTTTTCCAGTCTAAGTAGATGAAGCTAAATATTGATATTAAGCTACATCTCTCTGCCCTTCAGCACTTTCTTCAACAATGCTAGGTGGCACAGTATAGGGAGACATAACTTTTTTATGATAACACCATGTACTTACTTTTACCTATGTGTCGCTATTTCTCAGTAAGAAGTTTGTTCATACGTTCATGAGTTTCTACTTCTGGCGGTTTTCCGCAGATTACGAGTATGACAACATTAAAATTATAATTATTACTCGCAGTAAACCGACGGTAACCTCGCCGATCACCTTGTCCGCCAGTTCATTGACCACGCTAACTGCAGTTATTTTATTATTGACTGAAGTTATAAACCACAGTTTATTTCAACGACTCATCCGTTTAATTATGTACTTGAGAGACTATTAGTTCTTGTCTTCTTCTTCAAGTCACTGGCGGGACAGTTTCTTTTTTGGCCCAGAACTTCGCCACCTCCACGAGGACCTGGCGGCTAAATAAAAACAGTCACTCGGATCGATCTTTAGGTTAAGCTGACTTGAAGCCGTGCTTGCCTCGGTTGGTCTGTGGATGTGTGACACATACCGAGTTTCCTCCGTGCCTCGGAAAGTACGTTAAGCCGTTGGTCCCGGCTTTCAATTGTAGATCTTGGGCAGTCGTTACAGGTAGTCAGTGGCTCAAACCAGTCTTACCAAGGGGTATCGTATTACCTAGTACTAACATGTAAAATACTGGTATTCAGCTGCATCCGGTTAGACTGGAAGCCGACCCCAATATAGTTTAGGTTGTGTAGGTTTAGAATTATAGATTATTTAGTACTTCGTTTTAGTGTCTAGGCATAGATATCATGACACAACGTTTAACTAGCTCAATATTGTTTCCGAATACGATAAGCATATCATAAGCTTATTTGATTTATTAATATTGCTCTAGAACGCTCCATGGATTAAACTGATTAGCTACCTACCCGTCTCGTACGTGTGCCGTCGGCCTGTAACTGGGTTTTGACGAAACAGTAACTGCTTTTGTGAATGTATTCTTCTTTTAAGAGCAAATTTCAACAATGAAACTGAACTTGATCAGTTAATTGAAACTGTGTTCATGAGCTGTCAGTGTCATGTCTTGGGGCTGCGGGACTGTTCGAAAGAGATACCGTGGCCCTGGAACACAAAGGGCTAAGAAGGAACATGGATGGGTTTTAGTCAGTACAAGTCTGACACTCCCTTCCGCTCCGCCCAGAGCGCGGGTCATTCGGATGATGATGATAGCTTCTTATGTGATAAAATGACTTCGCATCGCACTCAGATTTCCTTAAGCAAAAAGTTACGGGAGAAATCCCAAATAAGACCTAATTTCAAACGAGTCCACGTACACAATTCCGTCGGCCCATTTAAATCTCTTACACGATACATTTCAAATCATTTTGAATCCGAGATAATGAAGCTTAAGCAGACAATCCTTCGGAATGACTCACGAAACGAAATTAACTGAAAGCGAACTCCCAAACAACGTTATAAATACGATTAACTGTTTTTTAACCGATTTGTAAATGAAGAATAGATTGTGACTAACAGTCTTTAGGAAGTCCATGAGTGAGGAAGAATGTGGTTATGGTGTTTTTCAATAGACTAATAGGTAATCCATCTTCTGGAATTTTCTTTAGAAATCATTACGAATTCCGGCTTGCAAGGCCACCCCATGAATGTGAAATTACAGGCGCATGAGTGTAATAAACACTGTAGGTGTTTGTTAGATTACTTCATTGAAATGTAATTAATTTTTAAAAATCGCCATGTTGTTGCTAACTGTACTGTGTGATTTTTGAAAATCTATTCACAGATTTCCAAAAATCACACAGTACAGTTAGCTGATCAAAATTTCACGAAAAATTATAGATAGCGTCCTCGTGTAGCTACAACGGTAGGGTTAAGGTAGTTGTCCTTAATGTCCCGCTGAAAGTTTCCAGCCTGTATACAGAATATACCTAAACTTGCACATTTTTTCCACGGGGCCGGGGGCAGGCTGTCGGCTGACACTACAGAACGCCAAATCGTTGGGAATAGTGTAATTTCATTTACGCATTGTCGTAGCGATTAAATTTATGAATTTAATAGATTTGTACTGTTAACAATACATAGAACACATGAATTGTTACTATTCATGTGAAAATAAGGTCAAAAATCGTTGTAATAAAAAAATATAAACTTATAACCTGCCCCTGTAAACCTACACGTAGTGCAGATACGCTCACTTTACGTATGGTAGATTCGCGGATTTGCACTAACCAGACGAAATGCTACGATTCTTACACACTTCTTTCGCCTCGTTCACGTTCATACATCAGATAAGTACTGCCTACCTAGCCAGTCTTAAATAATTTTCGGAAAACCATGTACAAAAAGAGCCTGCTAACATTTAGAATTGCCCCTCAAATGGTCCACGTATCTGCTTCTGTTTTGAAGGTAGCGAAATTAACTGACCTTTTTAAGAATTAAATTCCACTATCTCCCAAAATTAACACCTACCATATCCTTAACCGCAAGAACTACTTTCGACTCCGGTTAGTGGGTCAACCCAATCTTAGTGATACACTGTTCCCCACACATATTTGTGTTCAGTCTGACTTGATGTTTAATTAGTGGGCAGACCTAACCACTTCGTTAAGAGTTACACGTTCAGTGACCACGCGTCTAGCCTCAGCGACGACGGCGGAGAAAAGAAATGAAAGGCTCGGACTTTACCAAAGCAGAGACTAGCGGAGATGCGTATAAGCTAGGGTGTATCAACCGAAGCTGAACTGAGATTTGCGAAACGGAGTTGAGAGGAGATGTGCAAATCGGCACACTGCTCATGGCACACTGCTCACCGCACGCTGATCACCGCACGCCACACGCAGCACACCGCTCATCACACGCCGCCCACGTCTGTTCTCGTCTCCGCTGCCCTAAAAAAATACGAGACACCTCCTCTCCTCTCTGCTCAACCATTTCTACTAAAGCTAAGCGGAGACGAAAAAAACGGAATTCTATTGGTAGTTTCCAACACATCCCCTCTCCTCTCGTCTCATCTCCGCTTCGGTGGAGTCCAGCCCTGATCACCGCGACGCTACTTGCGAAGCGACGGTATTCATGACGAAGAAACAAGTGACGAACGAACGTGTCTTTTGAAGCCAGTCGCTTCACCCGTAGCCATGAATAAGGTCTAAGACCACATCAGGGAAAACCCTGCAAAATTTATGTTCCAATAATAGCAACATTAAATGCATCGTTCTGTTAGTACCATACAACAATTATTATTATAATTATGAGCCATCAATCTGATACATCATTGCTGCACTTGAAATGTTTATAAATAGTCAAGGAAAACTTCACCCAAATGCCAGGAATTTAATATGCTTATTTGTGTAGTATCACACGAGTAATTCGTGTAGTTTTAGGTAGAGACGTACCTATTTATAGTAGATAATACCTACCTGTTCACATGTCACCAGTAATGTTTAAACTCCATGAGAAAGGATGGGCCTTTTGCCATCAACCGGCCACTCGGGTACTCTGGACTACTACTAAATTCCTGATGGAAGAACCTTATACCACTTTCCCCGACCTGGGAATAAAATTCAAGACCACATGCTCAGCAGTAATGCTGGGAACCACTCGGCCAATGAGGCAGTCGGTATAGAAATAAGTAGGTATAAATCTATATCTAATTTCGCAATTAATCCTTGAGGAATAAAAAAATGATCTTCCTCGTTTATATTTAGTTTATTTATCGCTCCTGAGTAGCTAAAACAAACACTTAGCCTTGTGTTTGCTTTGGATTTTATTATCTCTACATTCATTTTGTTGTTTAATTAAAATCGGCATCGTATACGGCCTCTTAACCTAAGGCTTGTTTCACACGTACCACAACTACGCCACAACCACACCACAACAACAACACGTGGGCGGGCACTAATTTGTATAAAAATGAATAGTGACTACATTTTTCATACTCAAAAGTTGAAGAAACGAGTCTCGATGTATGAAGACCAAAATAGTTACGAAACGGGACTTTTGTGATGATATTTTGTTTAGTTGGCGAAACGGGAATAAGTTACCAAACGGGACGTACCTATTCAACCGTGTGGGCGATATCGGAAACATCGCAATCAGTAAGACCACGCACTAGCATCCGGACACATCCCAAATACAACGCTGCGCCGACGCAACGAAGTGAGCACGCCCTCCGATCTGTCTGCAAACACTAGCCACAACATAACTACGAGTACATCGCAACCGCTAGCGATAACGCCTTTCTTTGCTACATCATTTATTATGCGCACAGCCAAGAAGTGGAATTCCCTGCCTGCGTCGGTGTGCCCAAGTTCATATGACCCCAATCTATTTAAGTAGCGAGTTAATAGGCTTCTTTTGGGTTAGTTCGTTCAATCGTCGACCTCATCTCTGTTCTCAGGACTAGATTGAGGTAAAGAGTAAGCCCATTTAAGAAATTAAAAAAAACGCAACCATCGACATTTTTTATAGTTACCACAACGCAACTGCAAGAAGCTGTAGCGACACTATTCACACGTAACCACTGGCTGTGGTACATGTAAATTCTCCCTAAAATAAGCTGTTTATTTGCGAAATCCTAGAACTTTCACAGAATAACTATTTCCAATTATCCTGCGACACGACATACAACCACTGAATGTGTGGTGGCGTGATTTTAGATTACGCCGAAGACCAAACCCATGTCTTCCCAGATGCCTCGTAAAATTCTACTAACAGATTAAATCAAGGAGTGGACACGGACAGCGACAGCTGACAACCAGTCGTGAATAAAATCCATTAGCGTTACGACGCGCTGTGGGAGAAATAAATGTGGCTTTAATTAGTTGAAAAAAAACAGTGTTTAAGTTACTGTAAAAGCCCGAATATTGGTAAATCCTAGGATTCACCAACTTGTGTTGGCAAATTTGGGAAATGCTAAGTTTTACTTAGCATTTCCCAAATTTACGAAATGCTAAATTTCCCAAATGCTAAGTTTTAAAAAAATACAAATTAAGCACTAAATAAAAATGCATATTGACAGTATAAGTTTTTAAACTGACATGGACACTAACACTAACATTAATACTGAAAACGGGATATTTACCATGTTTACTATTTGTTTTGAGTTCCCGATATTTCGGCGCTGTTACAATCGCCATGATCACAGATAAACTCACTGTCTTAATAAAAAAATACAAAAATAAATATTTTATTTTAAAACAATGTGTCATACATAAACTGAGGCAGTTCCCGTAAGTTACAATAGTACTTGTGTCGGGGCTGTATATTGACAGTGTAGTATTTTGTTTTGTTAACTGTAAGTTTTTGCCTGTACACCAAATAGCTTGTCCGACTGTACATGAGGCTAAATCTTTCCTCAAAACACAATTCCTTCCTTGATATGTTGTCTAAACATTGAAGTTTCGATCACGAGAACTGAGCGACATAGTTTAAACAAACAGTATTACTACTATCGACGTATAAAACACTCAACATTCGGCCGACATCGACTATCGACAGCGTCTTCTGTAATGGCGGTTTTATCGACTAGTGATGGGAATTTGTCGATGATTTCTGACAGTTGAGAAAGTTTAGTTCAAATAGTGAATAGTTAGTTAGCGTTTGTTTAGGGTATTTACTTTCAATTTATTACCACAATTGAATTAATAAAACTATATATTGTGCTCATTGTAGATTTTATTTCAAAGTACTAATAGAAAACTAGCGAGCCAAGCTAATAAAAGCAAATGGCGACCCACTAGGATAAGTCTAATAATGTAGGTAACTGCTGACGTTTACTGAAATACCTTCAGCCTTCATATGAATAAATAGCTGTTTCCCGCGACCTTCGTCCGCGTAAAATTATATAGCCTAAAACCTTCCTCGATAAATGGGCTATCCAACACTAAAAGAATTTTTCAAATCGAACCAGTAGTTCCTGAGATTAGCGCGTTCAACCAAACAAACAAACTCTTCAGTTTTATTATATTAGTATAGATGTAAATACGAGTAGCCAAACAACACATTTAACTAAAACACAAAACATCGATATACCCATCCCAACACTATCGATATCAGCCAGCACTCAGTCTCGAGGTTGAGACAAGGCGAAATATGTAACAGTACACTAAAAGTCAATACTCAACTGATTTGTACTAACACTATGTCTGTTTGCAAATCCGAATAGTCAATAATCTGATACGAACGATTTTAAATGTCTGGACACAGTCGAGGACAGGTTTATTTGAAGTAAATGTTTGTAGGAAATAATAAAGGGTGTAACAAGACCCTTAACGAAGCCGAAAGATACTTGTTCTCTCCATCATTGCGATCATTTTTGTTCTAGACCATACCTGGGAACCTTCTGGTTACGGAGATATTGCGGGTCAAAGTTTCAACTTTTTGAAAAGTTTTTTTCAAAATACTTGTTTTTAATGTAAGATTTTTACTTTAAACACCTCCACGACCCCCGTACTATTCAATCCATCCATCAGCACGAAACAAGACAAAAAGTTAAAGAGAGCGTTACATGGAGTCTTACCGTAAAACCTGACCCAAAAAAAAAGTCGATTCCCAGCAATAATTTTTGCATAAAGTTACTTAGTTTGATGAACATAATGCTTGGTTGACGGCGTCGTCAAGGGTAGATACACCTCTATCTAATAGTACACCCACAGCTCGCCAGTTATATTTAAATCCCATGCAATAGGGGTCGGTTGGCTTTGTCGTTTTAGAGCAAGATTCACAGACTATACTTTGGCTTTCACTTTGTCCGTGCTTTGCGTCAAAGTACGCTTTGTGAATCTTACCCTAAGGACAAAGTTGAAAGCTTTTCTACATATTTAATAAAACGACAACATGAACTAATGGCTGACAATAATATGTTAAAGAAATTAAAACTCAACCGGTGAAAAACAAAAGAACATTAAATAAAACAAGCATGCCATCATCCCGTTAACAAATAAAACAATTCAGCTCTACTAACATTGAAAATAAACACAGACTTATCAAAAATTTACCATAAAGCCACATCTGTAGCATTACCATAGACAATTGAATCAGAGATCGGAATACAAACGTGAACACATAGCATTGACATATATTTGGATAATGGTAATAATTTGCTCTCTTTATTGTAAGTACAGGTGGATAAAACAGTACTATGGTAAATATTATATTATCTTTTCTAATAATTATTATCTACATGAGCAATGGTAGCCAAGTCAAGGAAACATGTCTTTAAATTCTCGTTAGTCTATCTGGTTACGGGAATTTGAAGACATGTTGACACGTCCAAGTCGCACTAGGCCCGCGTGGTGGATTACGGCCCACTCTCAAAGAAAAGAGGCCTATGTCCCAGCAGTGGGAATATTATCGATCGATAGTTCCCGGAAAACTTCAAAAAACGAACTGCCTCGTAGATTTAGTGGTCGCAAGCGCGACTGCTGAGCATGAGGTCTTGGGTTCGATTCCCAGGTCGCGCAAAGTGTTATTGAGTTTTTCTAACAGGAATCTCTGTGTTTGATGGAAATAGGATCGCCCCCTATTACATGGGTTTAACATAACTGGCGAAATGTGAGTGTACTATTAGGTACTAACCTAATCTTTCGGGGATTACAGGTGAGATTTTTTGTTACGTTAGATCCCGGAAGTTATTGACTTTTTTTTTTATATGTACTTTCGCCAGCGCATCAAGTTACTACAGACATCCTAAATCCAGTAACAAGATTTCTCTATCGTTTTATTACCTAAGTTATCAAGGAAAATATTAATAAAATAAACAAGGAACAACAAAATAAGGGATGATCTAATAATAGCATGAGGAAGCTTAAGAAATCAATTTGTGAGATCCACTCCCAACCATTTTATTATTCATGTAAGAAGACCTAAATGAATAATTCTTCAAAGACGGCGCGAGATTATTAATTTATTTATTCATATAAAAATCTCATTATATTGAACACCTTTTACGAACAAGATTTGAGATTTATTGATTTGTGGACGGCGAGTTATGGGCTAGCTCGCCGTCCGGCCGTCTTATGACGACAGGCCGTGTCGACGGCGCGTTCGTGTTCCACGTGCGCCTCAAAGAGATGTCAGCCAATAAGTAGGGGTCCGCATGGGCCGATGCCTGCCAGGGCTGCGGGATTGTTCGAAAGAGATACCGTGGCCCTGGAACACAGAGGGTAGGTAAAGGTACAAGTCTGAAACTCCCTTCCGCTCTGCCCAGAGTGGGGGGGCGTCATTTGATGATTTCCTATACGAAAAAAAAAAAAAACATCTTCAATACATCCCTCTAAGTTTATTTAATCCCATAGAATGACGAACGAAATAAACGAACTAAAAGGATTGTATTGATAATTTGAAAGATTATAATTCTGTAAATACATACGTGTTACGGTCGCAAATTATATTTGCTCAACATACAGTCTGACACTGACCGGCAAATTGCATAAAACGATAAAACTTAAGAAAATATGAATTTCGCGAGCTACCTTGGTGCTTCCACCGTAAATTGTATGAATTACCTACTCAGCATCAGTCAGGTCCCGTTTATAAGAACCCCTGTCATGTAAAACATTAACTTGTCTTAAAATGTAACCTTGTAACAAAGCTTTTGGTAAATCTTTTCCTGTTTACCTACCTGAGAAAGTTGTTAAGAGAAAAAAAAAACTGTTTTCATGTTATTATTACGATTTTTAAAGAGAAGTGATTTCTCAGACATCTTGTTTGTATTTGATATAGGAGATTAGGATGGAATCTCCCAGTTTCAATAATCAGTGTTTGAGGAATTCTACGACCATAATTTCTTGAGCCCTAATAACAATTAAAACTATTACAACTTTCCGACATTTTATTCCCTCATAGTTCTTAAGCTAGCCCGAAAAAATCAAATATTTACATACCAAAAACTTCACTACTTAGTACCTAGATTTTATTGCAATGTCATATCTTTCAGAGTTACAATAGAGTATATTGAAAACTTGACATTTGACATGTCCAAACATAGCACTTTAATGATCGCCAGTACCCACACTATGAGGTGTGTAGCAAGACACCAGTCTCGTGGTTTGCCGAGTTTGGCTTACTTGTGTTTAGATCCTGTACCAGGACAGAATGGAGCATTACCTTTATATTTTACCAGTTTAAATCGATAATAAACGCTTGAGAGTCATGGTTTTTTTAATTCCTACGGGAGTACGGGCCTTAATTTAGTAGTAACTTCAGCTAAGATTCTAAAATCATCCTGACACCGTATGATCGATCCATTCAAATACCAAAAAATCACTACTTAAGTCTAGCTTTTACCGAAATATCACACCTTTCGAACCAGCACATGTTTTTTATTGGAAACACGACATCACTTTAGTGAGCGCCAGTACCCACCCTGAGGTGTGTAGTCTCGTGGCCCACCGAGGTTGACTTACGTGTTTAGATCAAGGTACACGTGAGAGCTCCTGACCTATTTCGACTTACGAAGTACTCTGTTGAATATTTTTGCTTAGCCTCATGTTTCAATAAACTATGGATTAAAGTTAGATCTGTTGCTGTTTGATTAAGTTAACGTTTTCACAAACACGACACGTAAGTGAATAAAGTTATTCACTTACGTGTGTCACGCCAGTAAACGCCCCGAAGGGTTTTTCTTTTTTTTTTTCGGATGGGAAATCATTAAATAGCCCTCTCACTGGGCGGAGCGGAAGGGAGTGTCAGACTTGTACTGACTAAAACCCATCCATGTTTCTTCTTTGCCCTTTGTGTTCCAGGGCCACGGTATCTCTTTTGAACAGTCCTGCAGCCCTGGCAGGCATAGGCCCCTGCGGACCCCTACTTGGTTGCTGACATCTCTTTGAGGCGCACGTGGAACACGAACGCGTCGTCAACATGGCCTGTCGTCATAAGACGGCCGGACGGCAAGCTAGCCCATAACTCCTCGACGCCCAGGGCTTCTCCCACGGCGGCTGGGACGTGGCCCAATTATAGTAGAGCCACATTTCGCCAGTTATGTTAAGGTCCCATATAAATCCGAATCTCAAGCGGCGGCGCACCGCGAGGAGATGTATGGCTGACGGGTTCCTATGGAAAATCAGTCGTTAGTGCGAACCACTGCCGGGCCTGGCTATGGCTTATCTGGGTACAGGGGGCACTGCCCAGATGGACTTTTTATTTCCCCCATACTCGTGGGAACTGTATGAAAGAACAATTAACCCAAAATACGGCCGATAACGGCGAAGGAAGGAAGGAGAGGGATGCGGGGTCGGAGTCCGGCGCCGCATCCAACGATGTGAGCGCGGGAGGCTCAGAGAGCTCCCGGCGCGGGAGGCCCGGGGCTGCTGCGGGGAACAGGGAGTTCCTACGCAAGCGATCCAGGCCGGTAGGCGACCGAGAGTCGTCGTCAGAGGGGGAGCTGGCTTCGGCTCGCAAGATCCCCACCAGCAAGCGTGGCGGGATCCGCGGCAAGGGGAGAGGCCTCTCTGTCACCGAGAGGTCGGCGCGGCTTGCCGAGGAAGGGCGCCACCCGGGGGTGGCCGGTCACGGGGTGGATCGTTCGGGCTCCTCTGGTGACGAGGCGGTCGCAGACGGCGGCTCAGATGCGGAGCGCAAGGCCGAGTTTGCGAAGAAGGTGGAGGTGGCGCTGAGGGCTGTGTCCTACAAGCAGAAGCCCTCTACTAGACAAAGGGCCATACCTGCAGCGGCCGCCTCCATCATAGCGGCAGCGAAGGCCAGATATGCGGGGCCTCCACCAGACGAAGTTGCCAAACTGCGGGCGGAGGTCGCTCGCCTGACGGCTGCTACGGAGCTTCTCCAAGAGGAGAACAAGAAGCTCCGAGCAGACCTGGCCGATCTGCGCGAATCCGGCTCTCGCGAGGCGCCCCAAAATGGGAGCCAGCAGCGACCAAGTCAGCCCGTGTCGGTGGAGAACCAGGTTCTCAACCTGGTTCGGCAGGAGCTGGCTGCCTTCCAGGCGCGGTTCTCCGTTCTGGAGGGCATTGTCCTGCGCCCCCCCCTGGCGGCAAACAAGTCGGCCACATATGCGGCTGCTGTGGCCTCCGCACCGGGGCCGTCCAGCCAGCTCTCCGGCAGGGTTACGTCGGCCCCCGAAAAGCCGGCTCTGGCGAAACCGGCTCCGGTCGGGAGGGCGGCGGCCCTGAGGCAGAGCAAGGCGGTGGCCCAAAAGAAGGGCAAGGCGGCGTATGTACCGGCGCCAGCCGCAAGACAGCCGCCACCGCCACCGCCGCCTCCCCCGCCCACTAAGCCTTCTGTGGCCGAGTCCGGGTGGCAGGTGGCCGGAGAAAGAGCGAGGGAGCGAAGGGCGGCAAAAAAGGCCAGGAAGCGGGAGCGGAAGCGCCGACAAAAGGAGCGAAGCGTCGCGGCTGGGCTCAGCGCCCCGAAAACCGCAGCTGTGGTGATAACGCTACAGCCGGATGCGGAAAAGAGGGGCGTCACCTACCGCGACGTGCTAGCTAAAGCGAAGGCGACGGTGGATCTCAGAGAGCTCGGGATCGCCGGGGGCCTCCGGCTTAGAGTGACCGCAACAGGGGCTCGAGTGCTAGAGATCCCCGGCGAAACCCGTGGCTCGTCCGCTGACGCTCTGGCCGAAAAGCTCAGAGCGTCCTTAAATGCGGACGAGGCCCGAGTGTCCAGGCCCGTCAAATGCGCAGACCTGCGCATCCTGGGTCTGGACGACTCGGTGACCGAGGAGGAGGTGGTGGCCGCCGTCACCAGGACCGGTGGGTGTCCTGCCGAGCAGGTCAAAGCAGGCACCTTACGTCCGGATCTGTCGGGCATGCGAACCGTAACGGTAAGCTGCCCTGTGACGGCGGCGAAAGCCATTGTGGAGGGCCGAAGGCTCTTGGTGGGCTGGGTGTCAGCGCAGGTGAAGCTGCTGGAGCCCAGGCCTCTGAGGTGCTTCCGCTGTCATGTGGGGCACCACGTGTCGGTCCGGTGCACCTCCGAGGTGGACCGCAGTGGCCTGTGCTTCCGCTGCGGCCAGCCCGGTCACTTGGCCGCGGCCTGCTCTGCCGCACCGCACTGCGCCGCATGTGCGGCAGCTGGCAGGCCGGCCGATCACCGGGCAGGGAGCAAGGCCTGCGGTACTCCCGCCAAGATCAGGGGCAAGGGAAGGCCCTCCGCCACCACCGTCAAAACCCCCACCGTCGCCACCACCGCAGCCGCCGCCACTGTCGCCGCCGCTGCCGCTACTGCTGCAACTTCCGCAGCTGTGCCCTCACAGGGGGCTCGGGAGGGGGCTGAAATGGAGTGCCAGTAACGGCCCCATTACGCCTTCTCCAGGCGAATATCAACCACTGCGCCTGCGCTCAGGACCTGTTGCTCCAGAGCATGGCGCAGTGGTCGATTAACATTGCCGTGGTCGCTGAGCCGTACTTTGTCCCGCCCAGGGATGACTGGGTGGAGGACCTTAGCGGCTCAGTGACCATAATTGCGTCGGCCGCCGCCGGTACCCCGACCCTTGAGAGTGTCAGGAAGGGTCAGGGGTGCGTGGCAGCACGGTTCGGGGAGATCGTTGTAGTGGGAGTCTACTTCTCCCCGAGCCGAACTCTCGCCGAGTTCCACAACTCCCTCACGGAGTTGAGTGTCGTCATCGGAAGCCATTCCCTCCCCGTGCTTGTGCTCGGGGACTTCAATGCCAAGAACTTGGCTTGGGGTTCTCGTTACACGGACGTGCGGGGTAGGATGGTGGAGGACTGGGCTCTGGAGACAGGTCTAGTCGTCCTAAATCGGGGTTCTGTCCCCACGTGCGTGCGGATGCGGGGCGAGTCGGTGGTGGACATCTCGTTCGCTAGCCCCGCTCTGTCACCGCGTGTCGTCGACTGGCGCGTCATGGAGGGGGTGGAGACCTATTCCGACCACCGGTACATCCGGTTCGACGTCTCCACCCAGTCCTCAAGCGCACCGGTCCTACAGGCCCCGAGTGGTCCGCGATGGGCGCTGAAGCAGCTGGACCGGGAGCTCCTCCTGGAAGCCTCAATCGTGCAGGCCTGGGTGTCATCACCGGTCAGGCCTGCCGACATCAACAACGAGGCGGGTTGGTTCCAGGAGGCCATGTCCGAGATTTGCGACGTGGCAATGCCCCGAGTTCGGCCAGGAAGCGCCCGGCGTCAGGTGTACTGGTGGTCGCAAGAGCTGACGTCTCTGCGCAAGGCGTGCGTTGCCGCGCGGCACCTGTACGCCAGGCATCGCAGGCTCCGCATCCGCCCTCCGGATGCGGAAGCCATTGAGGCGGAGCTGTACGAGGGGTACAGAGCGGCGAAGACCGCCCTCCAAGAGGCTGTCCGGCGGGCCAAGAATTTGGCCCGCGAGGAGATGCTGGAGTCTCTGAACGGAGATCCGTGGGGGCGCCCTTACAAGATGGTGCGGGACAAACTCCGCACCCGGGCCCCCCCGCTAACGCAGAGTCTCCGGCCTGAGCTCGTGGAGGACGTGGTGAGCGTTCTGTTCCCTTCGCGAGGGGAGCATCCTCCCCCGCCTATGGCTCCGTCACCGCGTGCGGTGCCGGAAGCGGACCACACCGATGACGACTATGACGTTCCGGAGGTGACTGGGGTAGACCTGAGAGTGGCGGTACGCAGGCTGAAAGCCAGAAATACCGCCCCGGGACCCGATGGCTTGCCTGGCAAAGCCTGGGTCCTGGCCTTTGAGGCTCTCGGGCCCCGACTGGAAGGGCTCCTAAGCGCATGCTTGGAGAGAGGCCAGTTCCCGCTTCGTTGGAAGACGGGGAAGCTGGTCCTAATCCGGAAGCCAGGGCGCCCTGCGGACTCTCCGTCCGCATACCGGCCCATCGTGTTGCTCGACGAGGTGGGCAAGCTCTTTGAAAGAGTCATTGCCAACCGCCTCGCCGGGCACCTTGCAGGGATGGGGCCGGATCTTGCGGAACACCAGTTTGGTTTCCGCAAGGGGCGCTCGACGGTGGACGCCATCATGCGCGTGAGAGCCCTCACGACGGGGGACGCGGTGTCCCGGGGCGGGGTTGTCTTGGCGGTGTCTCTTGACATCGCCAACGCCTTCAACTCCATGCCCTGGACCTGCATTGCGGAGGCACTCCGGTATCACGGGGTGCCGACCTACCTTCGTCGCGTGGTCGGGGACTACCTGACGGATAGAGCCGTCATCTACCCCAGTCGGAGCGGAGAATGGAACCGGCGAGAGATGTCGTGCGGTGTTCCACAGGGTTCGGTTCTGGGGCCGGCCTTGTGGAACATCGGTTACGACTGGGTGCTGCGCGCCGACCTCCCTACCGGCGTCAGTGTAGTTTGCTACGCTGACGACACGCTGGTACTGGCGCAAGGGAGGTCGCACGAGGCGGCGGCCGAAAACATGACACGCGGGGTTGCGATAGTTGTGGAGAGGATCCGGCAATTGGGACTCGAGGTGGCATTGCACAAGTCCGAGGCCATGTGTTTTCATGGGCCTCGAAATGCGCCACCGTCGGGATCATTACTGATGGCAGGAGGGGTTCCCATCGGCGTCGGGTCGACGTTGAAATACCTAGGACTCGTCCTCGACAGTCGGTGGAACTTCGTGGAGCACTTCCGACGTTTGGCTCCCAAACTGGAACGGACGGGGGCTGCTTTCAAGCGGCTCTTGCCCAACCTGAGGGGTCCAAACGCCTCCTGCCGGAAGCTTTACGCGGGGGTCGTGCGGTCCATGGCCCTTTACGGGGCCCCGGTGTGGGCGCGTTCTTTGAGGCGGCAAGCCGCCCACTACCTGAACGCGCCCCAAAAGGTGATAGCCATAAGGCTAATCCGGGGGTACCGCACGATCTCTGGCGAGGCGGCTAGCCTCCTTGCCGGATTGCCGCCATGGGATCTGGAGGCGATAGTCCTCGCGCGCCTGCATGAATGGCGCGCGGAAGCACTATATAGGGGGAAAACTCCGCTGCCGCGACAAATTACCGCTCAGCGGACAGACCTCCGGCGTGATCTCATGGCGACATGGAGAGAGCGACTATCGCAACCCCGTGCAGGGCACGCCACCATAGTGGCGATAAGTCCCCTCTTTGAGGAGTGGCTAGAGAGGCGCCACGGCGCCCTCACCTACCGTCTGACGCAGGTCCTCACCGGACACGGTTGTTTCGGGAGGTTCCTGCACCGAATCGGGCGGGAGGAAACGCCCGGGTGTTTCCACTGCGAGGATCGTCCGGAGGACACGGTGGAACACACCGTGGAGGTCTGCCCCGCTTGGGCGGAGCACCGCCGTGTCCTCATAGCGGCGATTGGCGGCGGCAATCTCTCGCGTCCGGCCTTGGTTCAAGCCATGGTCCGGAGCGAGAGAGAATGGGAAGCCGTCACCTCCTTCTGCGAAGCAGTCATGCTAGTGAAGGAGGTGGCAGGACGTGAGAGGGAAAGAACCTCACGTCCCAGCCGCCGCGGGAGACGCCCTGGGCGTCGGGGGTCACGTGGTGGCTTCCGACCACCGTAGGCGCTGGCCTGTGGACGGCGAGTTATGGGCTAGCTCGCCGTCCGGCCGTCTTATGACGACAGGCTGTGTCGACGGCGCGTTCGTGTTCCACGCGCGCCTCAAAGAGATGTCAGCAATCAAGTAGGGGTCCGCATGGGCCGACGCCTGCCAGGGCTGCGGGACTGTTCGAAAGAGATACCGTGGCCCTGGAACACAAAGGGCAGAGAAGGAACATGGATGGGTTTTAGTCAGTACAAGTCTGACACTCCCCTCCGCTCCGCCCAGAGTGGGGGGGGTCATTTGATGATTTCCCATCCGTAAAAAAAAAAAAAAAAAAAAAAAAAAAAGAGGTCCCATATAAATAGGGGGCGGGCCTATTGCCATCAACCGGGCACAAATCCAGACTCCGGCTGCTACTGAGAAATCAACACAATTGTTGGAGTCAACAAGTTTTCATAAAACGTCATGTTATGTTACGCTATATTTTTTTGAGCTTTTGATATTTAAATATCTACTGTGTTATTTTTAGAAGCTCTCAAAAAGTTTAATCATCATCATCTGCCTAGCCTTTTCCTAACTTTGTTGGGGTCGGCTTCCAGTCAAACCGGATGCAGCTGAGTTCCAGTATTTTACATGGAGCGACTGCCTATCTGACCTCCACTACCCAGTTAGTACTGGGTAATACGATACCTCTTGGTAAGACTGGTCGTCAGACTTTTTGGGCCACTGACTACCTAACGACTGTCAAAGATCTACAAATTATACCCGGGACCAACGGCTTAAGGTGCTTTCCGCGGCAAGGCTTTCGGTATGTAATGTATGGTCACTCATCCACAGACCAACCTAGGCAAGCATGACTTAACCTAAAGATCGACCCGAGCGGCTGTTATTATTTAGCCACGAGCTCCTCTCTCTCAAAAAGTTTAATGTGTCTTCATGTTTTTCTTATGAATCCTAGAATTCAACTGTTAAACCGACATATTTCATACCCCACCAAATCTCTATTTACGTCTTAAATTCCTGAAAATCCCTTAAGAACAGCTCCTTCTCACCACCCTACCTATTTTTGGACCTGACAATTAGACGATGACATTTTCCCTGTCAGCCTTTTCAGCACTATCTATAAAAAAGCGCCCACCTTTTTGGATTTACGCCCACTTACGTTTCAAACTAGCATTTTCTTTTAATGTTTCCATCATAAACACTTAGGTTTGACCCTCGTTTTGCTGTTAAACCAGGCACTTAGGTAATCTCTAAGTAAGTAAAGCATTGCGGCCGATTTTTTTTTACCGCTTGGCCACTATCTACACGCTCAAACGACACGCGTCTTGCAACAGCGCATCATCATCTGAATAACCTATTCCCAACTATGTCGGGGTTGGCTGTCAGTCTAACTGGACTAGTATTTTACATGGAGCGACTGCCTTTCTGACCTCCACAAACCAGTTAGCCCTGGGTAATACGATATCCCTTGGTAAGACTGGTTGTCAGACTTTCAGGCCACTCACTTCCCGTAACGAATGTCAAAGATGTGTAAATGACAGCCGGGACCAACGGCTTATCGTCTTCGGGGTACGGACGGTGCCCGCGTAGTGAACAAAATATGAAAGATGTTTTATCGAACATGTCACGATACACCGCGACGCGTCTTGCAGAGCGGGGGTACTCACGTTTTACTTCTCGCGTTGAGTCGCATCACCCGAGGCCGTGAAAGCGGCCTTAAACTTTTTAAGAACCTAATGTTACTCTAGCTATCCGACATTGAAGTTCAATCGGGTACATTATCTGATCGAGTTCTAGCCTTCGAATGGAGTGACTTGGACATGTTTACCTTCTCAAATGCAAGGCTGAAGGCTGGTCCTATACCTTTTAAGATATTTTGGTTTTATTTTGACGGGGAGTATTATGACTGAATGTTAGTGTTAAAATCTAAAAGTAAGGCTTCAGAAAGGCTATAAATAAGTAACCTCAACATAATTTTGGAGTGTATTTAGTGAACGATTACCAAACCAAAGCAAATTATTCAAGAGCGTGGCTATTATACCCGTAAATGCACTTATCAATGTCTAAATCCATCCGCTCTCGTTTGGAAATGCGTTTGAATAATTCATTTCATTCACCCGTACAAAAACTCAAGTCCACATTTTCAGATCTTTCATTCCTTCTACAGAATCAATACAATATGACCCTTACGCAAACAAATAATGCGAAGCTATTTACAATTTCTAATTATAACAACACAGTTCAGGACTGTGCACATTGGTCTTTTCAAGTATTTCCCCTCTCAGAATGTATTCAGGTCGTAACGATGAAGTAATAATATGTAAGTGGTGCAATCGGGAACTCCATGGACTTTTTGGAAAAATAAAAATGGACGCCATACTACGGTGACGAAATTATTTTTCTATTTGCGTTTCTTCGGGGAATATTGGCCAATCATTGTCGAGGTTAGATAGGTAAAGTCGCTCCATGTAAAATACTGGTATTCCGCTGCCTTTTTACTGGAAGCCGACCCCGACATATTTGGGAATAACTAGGCTGATGGATGACGTTGGTGACGAATTTTTTTTTTCATAGTTTTCGGAGAATATTGGGCTCTATATCCAGTATTGTGTAAATTAGCTAAAATATGATTTGATAGCATGGATGGTTTTAGTCAGTACAAGTCTGACACTCCCTTCCGCTCCGCCCAGAGTGGGGGGGTCATTTGATGATTTCCAATCCGAAAAAAAAAAATGGGCTAGGCAGATGATGACTGGCCAATCATAGATGTATATTTGTATGTTTTTTAAAAATATTCAATCTTAGGTATTATGTAACAAGTCTGTTCTCGGGAACTATTTTAACTGTCGACATCGTTTCGTCGACATTTTTTCCTGTGAGAAAAATGTTTCACAACTTGTTTCGAGAAAAACAAGAAATGTGATTCAATTTCATGTAATGTTTTTGCTTTGTTTTAGCGTCCTATTCAATTAAGTTTATGTGGATCTTCTACAGAAATAAGTTACTTTTCAGTGTCTTAGAGGGGCTGGGCTTGTTTAGGGAAAATGGCAACTTTATAGCTTGTGAATTGTAGGTTCATTAAACCTACAAAGAAGAAGAAAATATTCTTAAGAGCGTTAACGTCTTCCGGCATTTCATACAAACTTTCAAGTGATTTTTTTTTCGAAATGACTGAACCGATTTTAATGAAACTTCGTACGCATAAGCAGGATACATAAGTCTAAAAACTTGACAGAGAACATTTTTGAAAAATAGTGTGACAGCTAAATTAGACCGATTTTAGATTTTCCATAGAAACAGAAATTTCCAATTACCTTTTTTTTAAAACACATTTCTAAAAGTTAGACTTATGTATCCTGCTTATGTGTACGAAGTTTCGTTAAAATCGGTTCAGTTAGTTCGAAAAATAATCATTTGAACGTTTGTATGAAAAGCCGTAAGACGTTAACGCTCTTAAGAATATTTTCTTCTTCGTTGTAGGTTTAATGAACCTACAATACGCGATTTTAATAAAATTTTGTGAATGTGTGTGGTTGGTTCCAGCTTGAAAGATAGGATAGTTATGGCCCCATAGGTGGCGCTGTGCGATGCAGGGGCGGGTCGCTAATATTAAACATACTGTAACAGGAAATTTAGCACAAGAGGCTAAAATATTCGCATTACTAGGATATACGTCTTCTGTACGTAAGAGGGAGTAATGGTCGGTGGTGGTGCATGGTGCTTACAAAATAAATTTGCGAATACAATTGATTAGCTTTTACCCAGGGCTTTGCTCTCGTTATAGTCGGAATTAATCCCGAGATCATCTACCCCCTTAGTGAAGGAATTTTTGGAATCGAACCAGTAGTTTCGAAGATCTCTTTATACTAATTGTATAGAACTTATGAAGTATGTCCCGTGTTCTGTAGCTGTGAAAAATCAATAGTTAGCAGCATAATCATTATAATACCTGTGATTTTATGAATAACATTAAAAAGCTTGCAACACCGAAATAAATATTTTAAAATTTTGCAACACAGTTACGCGCCATGGTCAACGATCTTTCGATAGGCACTTGAGTTCCCGAAATAAAAACCATCAGTTAGCTATTTCCTCGATAATAACTTTCATAATCTTATGAGTAATTTAAAAATATGCGGCAGCTTGTTTTATGTTCTTATATCTGTTAAATTATGCACTCGACATCACTGACTGAACGCATGTTTTATGCGTGGTGTTACAAATTTTGAGTAATCGTAATCGTAACTAAGAGAGAAAACAAAACCGTAAGTTTTTTGAAGACTTAAACATAACTGGCACTATATTACGCCAGTACATTATTTTTAGTATATGCGAAACCAGAATATAGTTTGTTCACAATAAGTAAATGAATCGATTCCAATAATTTTTAAACCATGTTTTATTTCGTCCCAAATATATTTTAAAAAGTTACAAGTTGTTCACCAAGGGACACTAAGTACCTATCGAAATCATTTAGGTTCCTACTGCCAAATTATTATTATCAATGAGCCGACGCTGGAAGCACGCGCGCGGCGGCGCCGCGTGGTGTCCATGTTTTTGTGCGGACAACCAGGTAACAGAACAAGCTTATAACTTTGTGATTATACATGACATAGTTTTGAAATTTTATACATAAATCCTTTACATAAAAATACTAGACACGTGTTTCATGTTTCGCATATACTAAAACTAATGTTGTATAAGGTGTAAACGGACCCTTTACAAAACCGTCAACCAATAAGCATCCATGCATCAAACTAAGTACTTAACTCGACGCAAAAATTATTGCTGGGAAACGACTTTTTTACGGTAGGACTCAATGTGACGCACTCAAAACATTGTGCTGATGGATGCATTAAATACTACGGGGGTCGTGGAGGTATCTAAAGTAAAGTTATAACATTAAACAAATGTGTTTAAAAAAAACTTGAGAAAAGGTTGGAAGTTTGACCCCCAATATCTCCGTAACTAAAAGGTTCCCAGGTATGGTCTATAACACAAAAAGTGTCACAATGACGGCGAGAACAAGTGCCTTTGCTTAACTCCTTCGGGGATTACCGTCATGATGTTATACCTATTATGTTACCTACAAAATGGTATGTCAAACCAAACTAACCCAAAAGTTTCAATGCACTTATATTTTGCTTATGTGTTGTAATATTTTATTCTCAGATCAAAATGGCCGACTTGGAAATCCTTAAACAGACTTCGAACCCAAGTCGGCCGGACCAAAGACAATCTCTGCAGATGGGGGTTCATGGACGGCTCAGACCTCAAGTGCGTATGCGGCGTCTACTCACATACAATGCCCACCTTCCATCTTGCACCGCATGCCCTATCACCTGCGCATTTGATGATCTGCTTACTGCATCAGTGGGTAGGGTTCACATGGCTGTGTTTTGGGGTAAACATAATATTTGAACATTTTGCCATCGACACGCTAATAAGAGGAAGATCAAAATCATGGTATAATAATATACCTCGCCTATTATTCTCTTCCCGTGACAGGTGGGTCACGTGATTGGCCCAAGAATACGTCATCAGTTGCGATACTGTGGATGTGTTGCCCCGGTGTGTGATTGAATTACCCGAGCAAAATGCATTTTTTAACTTAACAAAGTAATTATGAACTAATAATTAAATATTTAAATTAATTTAAAACTAAATAGATGAATCAAACGAGTTACTAAATAGTTAAGCTAGTTTGTAATTTATTTTATTTTCATTCTTAAATGAGATTCCCTAAATTTACTGAAAAGGACAATCAATGGTAACACTTATCGTGACGTAGTCTTGGGCCATCGTGGGAAGAGAATACCAGGCGAAGTATATTATTATACCATGATCAAAATCATCTGCTCTGAAATATGAAATTTCTCATATTTACACTTCGAACCCACAGACATATCCCCAAGCTATAATAATCATAATTACGATGTAAACAATGAAGATAATCGCTCAGGAAGAGATGCTGTGTAAACATATTATATTAGCGTATTTAATCCGTGTTCTGTGGTACAATTTCCAAGAGATTATGTCGTAAAATTTATCTTACTTTGGAATTTGAGCATTCTGCTTTTAAGGAAATCATATTAATATTGATTTATGACTAAACGAATTAATCCGTCCCTATTACTGTCTCCTTGGTAAAGTGCTGAGCATGAGGTCTATCCTGGGTTCGATTCCCAAGTCGGTCAAAGTGATATTGGGTTTTCCATCAGGAATTTCTCAGTAGCAGCCACGGTGTCTGGATTTGTGGCCGGCTGAAGACAATAGACTCGCCCCCTATTACTTGGGACTTTAACATAACTGGCGAAATGTGGGTGTACTATTATGTACGTCTCTACCAAACCCTTCGGGGTTTAAAGGCGTGATGTTATGCTATGCTAATTTTAATTACGCAGCTTTACCGGTTATTTGGGTGAACATATATAGATAGTATCTTAAAAGTATAAAAACCAGAAAGAACAAACAACACAGATTCTCAACAACCAACACATTGATTGTCAACAGTAAACTCAATCACAATAAAACCAAACCAACCATGAAGCGAAATGTTACGGTAAATTAAACAAATCAATTTCACTTACTTCTTAAATAAAAAACCGTTAACGGGAAGGCCTAAAATACACCATATTGTCAATCTAATCCATCTCGTATCTTCAGGAAGATTGGCAAGGCCGTCGTGGCTGATTGAGAAACAAAAAAGAAAAGAAAAACCGTACACGAGCCGCATTACCGAGCATAGACAAAAAGTCCACTTTATAACGGTTTTTATTGAGCCCTTGATCGCTTTTTACAACAAATGAATGATGACTAAAGAAGTGCGTAATTATTTTGTTGTTATGGGTTGCGATAGAAATGGGAATCGTAATCTTGTATAAAAATAATCTTGTGATTAGAAACACTGGGATGTGAAATTTTTCAAGACTTTATCACTAAAATTGAGGAGAAATTAAAGTTAATCTTGAAGCAAAGAATACACTTCTTTTCAGTATATTTAAAAATAATTACTTTTCGCCCACATTACCTACAGTTTTTACTGAGACTTTTATTATTTTAAGCTTTCCAGATGAAAAAAAGATCACAGCTCTTCTCCATTTCAATATCCTTGACTTTACCCAAAAACCTTATACGGTATACAGATAGCCAAAACGGCTACAAAAATAATAAACGTAATTGAAAACAGTTAATAAATTCACTTTACCATCAAAGCCTTATAATATAAATGTCAAACGAAGACAAACAACAATGCATCATTGTCCTGATAAGAGAGAAATCGTAAATAAAGCTTTTAAAAACATATCCAATTAGTTTTGAGAGGCGGAAAAGAGGTTGTATTTAAAGTATGATGTGCTCAGAATAAAGCTTCTTCCTTATTTAAAAAGATATCTTCGAGATTACTTGACAGAGTCCGGGTCAGTTTTAAAAAGTAATTGTCATTGTTTATGGGATCGACGAGACGTCGAGAATACAAGCTCGGTTTGAATTTTCTGGAATTTTTTGAACAAGGAATCTGTCGTTAAAATTTTTAATTAATATCTTTTAACAAGTATGAGAAGAAGGAAGAAATATTGCAGTATTTTACTGATTGCTTGAGATTGATTTGCCTTCTGCTGACCTATATTTTTCTAGAAAACATAATTATTTGCAATTAAAAACAATCAACGCCTCAATGAACATAACTGTTTAATCTCGCGTAGCGATTAAATGTGTATTACGATTACATAAAGACATAGTATCTTCTTTATTAGTAAACATGTACCCAACTTTGTTGGGTCCGGCTTCCAATCTAACCGAATGCAGCTGAATAACAGTATTTTACTTGGAGCGACTGCCTATCTGACCTGCGTTTTACTACGATTTTTCGCTTTTCGGTAACATACGGCAATCCAATACAATTTTGAATTTATCATCAATAGAATATCATTTTGTGTTTGCCCTCTAGATAAGTATAAAGGGTGTAAATAGACCCTTAACATATACGAAAGGCACTTGTTCTCCCCGTCTTTGCGATATTTTTTTTGTTCTAGACCATACCTGGGAACCTTCTAGTTACGGAGATATTGGGGGTCAAAGTTCCAACTTTTTCACAAGTTTTTTTTAAAAATAAACATGTATTTAAAAAAAAACTTGTATTTTTAATGTAAGATTTTTACTTTACACACCTCCACGAGCCCCGTACTATTTAACCCATCCATCAGCATAATGCTTTGAGTGCTTTCCATCGAGTCCTACCGTAAAACGTGATTTTTCACCCTAAACAAAAAGTCGATTCCAAACAATAACTTTTGTGTAAAGTTACTTGATTTGATGTACAGAATGCTTGGTTGACGGATATGTGAAGGGTCTGTTTACACCCTGTATACTAGGACTTCATGATCCACAGCCGCACTTATAGGCACTAGATTTTATGCCGGAAAGTGCGAAATATGTTACATTAAAAAATATATAATAGTTTCTAAAAAAGACTATTGTTGACTATTCTTTTAGATGAAATAAATCGTAATATAATGTTAAAGCGGTTAGAACATAGAAAGAAATCGTTTAAGGAGAAGTCATCTACATTTTTTCTTATTTATAAAAATGACGAAGGTAAAGCTTTCACTCTCTTAGATTCCAAGATGTGTAATCTTACTGATGCGTACCATAAAGTAAAAAAGACGTTCCATGACATGTCAATGACATCAACGGCATATGAAAATTTCTTCAAACTTCTTCCCTATGACAAACTAAACTGCTATCAAAAGATTAGCTTATAGCACGTTGCCATTTGATTTATCCAGGCACAATTCTTTTAGACCTTTACCCTAGAATGTATTTCCAAATACATAAGATCTCTCACACAGTCAGACTTGCAGCCACTACCCTCATGCATCATCAATCTGCCTAGCCTTTTCCCAACTATGGATGGCCGCCAGTCTTACCGTATGCAGCTGAATACCACAATTTAACAAAGAGCGATTGCCCATCTGATCTCCACAACTCATTTACTGGGTGATACGAAAACCCTTTTTTTATGGAAAAGCTCGCCACACTATTCCCAAACTGTAGCTCCTGGAAGCCAGTGATTCTGGCTAGAAAGTGGTGACCACCAGAAAAGAGCAGAGACAATGAAGCTCGACGAAGTCCCAGAGAAACAATTTAACTGTCTTGGATCCCGCAACGAATATATCAGAAAAGAATAGCGGAGGAGTAGGAAAAACATAATTTCCACTTCCCTCCAGATCAGCAGGAGACAGAACAAAACAAGCCCAATAGGCACAAAGGGACGTTTACAACTGGAATAAGCCCAGCTGCCTAGCACTACAGATAAATATTATCATTAACATTAATAGGTTCTAAGTTATGAACTGTTATTTTTTTTGCTCCTGCTGTTTTATTTGTGTTTTTTTGGTTAAGACGTCCGGTGTACTGAATCAGAAGGTCGCAAGTTCAAACCCTGCTCGCACTCGAATTTTTCTTTCCATTTCAAAACAGCTGTTATATTTGATTTCAATAATAGGTACCGTATGGCAAAAACGCACGGAAATTTGTTCTAGTTAAGGTAAATAACGATACCCCTTGGTAAGACTAGTTGTTAGACTTCCGGGCCACTGACTTACCTATACCGACTGTCAAAGTCTACACTCATGCAAACCCCAGTTATTTGTCTGAAACAAAACAATGTATCCCCCTTAACAGTCCGCGTGCTGCCCATCCTATCCTCCACAATTTGCGTCATAACGGCTGTCGAGTACACTCTATTTATGAAATGTCTAAACCAACCCTGAAAAAGTTTCTCGGAATACTGTATTATGTATAAAGCTCAGGACTGTCTTACACTATAGTTGTAAACGGAATTTAACACAAGAATAAATAAAAAATTATGACAGGGAACTTTTCAAATATGTATTTCCTGAAAACTAAAACGGTTTATGGAGAGATATTCTATGTTACATTAATTTTCTTCCTCGAAATTAAATGTAATAAATGTATTAGTAGTAGTTAACATAATTCTTGTATTTACATTATGTAAATTTAAGATACGGAAGAGTGGAGTGTCAGGCTTTTACTTGCTTAAAAGAACACTAATGTCACTAGCTATGTAGTACAAACCTTGTTAAAGAAAATAAACTATTTGTATTTGTATATAGACATAACAAATAACGTCTAAATAGTTTCATACAAAAATCTGGAACTTTTCCAGAGCTTGAGCATACTTACAAACCCATTTTTGCTAATTAAATTAATTTCACGGCGCAAAGCCTCTAACACACCTCCTTGGTTCTCTTGTCTCCTGGTACCTGAGTTCCTGTTTCGAAATGTTACAATGTCATCGACTGCCTAGGCTTTTCCCAACTACGTTGGGTTCAGCTTCCAGTCTAACCAGATGCAGCTGAATACCAGTATTTTACATGGATCGACTACTAGTTTTCTTATTATTGAGCTAAAATCATACCGGCTGTTTGTTTACAAACAATTTGTTTCACGTGGATTTCAAAGCTTCAACACACTTCCTTTACACCCTGTTTTCCTGGTACCCGATAACCAGTCACAAGCTGGTTATGCACGATTGCGTTGACTTTATATAATTTGATTGAGTCATTTCAGACTGAAGGCAAACCGTCTGTTTACAAACATTGAGTTTGAGCCACGTGGAAAAATCTCATTTCCTGTTAAAATAAAGATATTAAGGAAATCAGTAAAGATTTCACGAGCGAGCGTTTGTTTGATTTCTGTACCTAATCATTAATACTGGAATTGATGCAGTATACAAGGTTACCACGTATTCAGTACATCATTCTGAACCCTCCCCCTCTCACATACATTTATTACTGTGAATATGAGGACTAAGTGGGTCATACTATTATTATTATTTTTTTAGTTTAGTTAGTTTCATGATTGTCTGGCAGTTTGAGTACTTTATGCGGCCTACCCAAATGTCCTTTCTTTGGTATTGTTCGTTGTGTCGTTGAGCTCCTTGGGTTATGAGTCGAGCTACACAATCACTGACAAATGCTTGCACTGTCTGGACAAGTCCACTCAAATCTGTGTGGTTATTTCTTCAAAAGACCATCTCAGACATTAATCCACATGGTCCTCATATGACTTGAGCAATGTCTGGACTTTAAAAGAGACGGTGACCTCTGAGTTTGTTTCGGATGTTTCTTCTCAGAGTAGTCAGGTACGAAACACCGGCCCCATCTAGTTTTAAAACATGTGGACATGTAAATGAGTTTTTTAAACCAATTTACAGAAATAAATATGATTTATGATTTCATAGAAATGTTTCTGCGGTAATTAATTCCAAGATTGGAGAAAGTGTAATAAACCTCTTTAAGGAATTGGTTTTTTGTTACTCATAGATTATAAGGCGTAGAACAAAAAATATAGTTAATGAACCAGTAAAAACAAGCAAAACTAATTTATCACACTTCAGAACTTAAGCAATTAGGTATATAGTAAAAAAAAACTTACAAAGTATCATGTACTACGAGAATAAATATTTATTTAGTTACTAATGTTCTCAAGTTCGCAATTAAACGGATGAGTCGTTGAAATAAACTGTGGTTAGTCATAATCATAAAACTGTTTCCATACAAATAAATAAAATTGAAGTGTCTGTTTGTATTTTCAAAATAATAGCTTTTTACTGAATGCATAT
Organism: Noctua janthe; assembly: GCA_910589295.1. Taxonomy (NCBI): domain Eukaryota; kingdom Metazoa; phylum Arthropoda; class Insecta; order Lepidoptera; family Noctuidae; genus Noctua; species Noctua janthe. The sequence continues at coordinate 9,854,167 of OU342573.1, read as the reverse complement.
AATATGAAAGACTACACGGCACTTATAACAAAAAAAAAACTTTTTTTTTTCGTCTGTCTGTTCCAGCTAATCTCCGAAACGGCTGGACCGATTTAGACGTAACTAATGCTACTTTTATTTTAGAAAAAGGATTAGGGTTAACCTTTGAAATTGTTAACAATTTCACGTGGACGAAGATCGCGGGGCACGGCTAGTAACTGCAGACCACGTGGTGAATGAACTGGCTAGCAAGGTGATCGGCGAGGCTACCCGTTCACTGCGAGTAATTATAACTTTAACGTTGCCATAATCTGCAGAAAACCACGTGAAACAGAAAATCCAAGAGTGAGTAGACTGGTTTCAATAAAAAAATCAAGGTTTTGAAAGGTTCATACAAAAGCCAGTTAATAAAACGAAGAGTTAGGCAGAGTTGTAGCTAATAGTACAGCCACTTTTCGCCAGTTATGTTTAAGTCCCATGTGATAGGGGGCGAGCCTATTGCCAGCAACCGGGCACAAAACCTGACTCCAGGAAATTCCTGATGGAAAAACCCAATAACAATTGGCACGATCTGGGAATCGAACCCAGGACCTCATGCTCAGCAGTCGCGCTTGCGACAACTAGAGCAATGAGCAGTCAGAGTTCAAACACGTGCCTTTAAAAATAAAGATGTAGTCTGTGCCTTTTGAATTTCTCTGAGGCCATTACTTTGATCTTCAAGGACATTGACCATTTTCCCTGACGGACACGTGTATAATATAAATCAAGGAAATTGGACAAAAATAACTCAATATTTGACACTATGACCCCTACTGTACAGCCAATGGAATATTATCCATTTTAGGGTTTTTTCCTAATTATAAGGAAAATGATTGAATTTTCTTTTGTGTGACCATCAACTTTTGTTCTTAAAAGAATAGGTTTGTTTATTTGTATAAATGTAATAATGTAACCGCAATAGTCGAAAGTTTTGAACTAATATTGGAGTAGAAAACAAAACAATATGAGACGTGCAATCTTGTTTTTTAAACAAGCTTTAAAGCCTGATCAAACCTAAGCGGTATTCGCTGGCGCTGTGGGTAGAATGGCATGCATACCGCGCGGGTTTCGCTCAGGTATTTAGTATCAAGTTCCGCGGCTAGAGCTACCTGAGCGGTATTCGCTGCCGCTGTGGGTAGAAGTGGAAACCGTGCTGGTTTCGCTCAGGTATTTAGTATCAAGTTCCGCAGCTAGAGCGACCTGAGCGTTATTCGCTGCCGCTGTGGGTAGAAGTGCACACCGCGCGGGTTTCGCTCAGGTATTTAGTATCAAGTTCCGCGGCTAGAGCGACCTGAGCGGTATTCGCTGCCGCTGTGCAGAAGTGCATACCGCGCGGATTTCGCTCAGGTATTTAGTATCCAGTTCCGCGGCTAGAGCAACCTGAGCGGTATTCGCTGCCGCTGTGCAGAAGTGCATACCGCGCGGGTTTCGCTCAGGTATTTAGTATCAAGTTCCGCGGCTAGAGCGACTTGAGCGGTATTCGCTGCCGCTGTACAGAAGTGCATACCGCGCGGGTTTCGCTCAGTGATTTAGTATCAAGTTCTGCAGACGGTGGCGAAATCCGCTTTGGTGTGAACAGTAATATTACCGCATACCCACTCGGTTTTCTCTACCGCAGACGGTAGCGAATACCGCTTAGGTTTGAATAGGCCTTTACAATATCTTCGAGAAGTTTTGCCTGCTTTAAATAAAATATATTTCTCTCTGAATGGAGCTCGTGGCTAAATAATAACAGCCGCTCGGTCGATCTTTAGGTTAAGCCGTGCTTGCCTAGGTTGGTCTGTGGATGGGTGACCACCCATTACTTACCGAGTTTCCTCCGTGCCTCGGAAAACATGTTAAGCCGTTGGTCCCGGGTGTCATTTGTAGATCTTTGACAGTCGTTAGGTAGTCAGTGGCCCGAAAAGTCTGACAACCAGTCTTTCCAAGGGGTATCGTATTACCCAGTATTAACTGGGTTGTGGAGGTCAGATAGGCAGTCGCTCCATGTAAAATCCTGGTATTCAGCTGCATCCGATTAGACTGGAAGCCGACCCCAACATAGTTGGGATAAGGCTAGGCAGATGATGATGATATTTTTCTCTGAATTTTGCGGTTATTACCTCAAAAGAATGATTTCGAAATACTCGTACAAAGGTGCAAATACCCATAGTTGAATTTTAAAACCCTGGAAAGTTTACCTAACTTACTAACACAACTAATCTTTACTTATAGGAAACAGTTAAATTTTTCAAAATAAGTATCGTACCTACTTTTGTAAAAATGCTTTTTTGGCTAAATACCGGTGTTTGTAGTCTTACCAAGGGGTATCGTACCCACCGCTAACTGGGTTGTGGAGGTCAGATAGGCAGTCGCTCCATGTAAAATACTGGTATTCAGCTGCATCTGGTTAGACTGGAAACCGACCCCAACGAAGTTGGGAAAAGGCTAAGCAGATAGTGATGACTTGTGTATGCAGTTTTCTGACTGGTCGGTCGTCAGTGGTTGTACTGTTAGGGCTTTCTAGCCCTAACAGTACAACCACTGACGACCGTAGATTTTCCCGACGCACAATGCTGACGCGCGTTGCAAATGCGACAAGCGCTCGTGGAATAGTAGCGATGCAAAAACGCTTTTAGAAAACGCTCGACACCTTTCGGTCATTGCACACCCCTTGTTTTATGCGCTGAACCAGCTCGTTTATAGCGATACAAACGCAAGGATCGTGTGCAAAGGTAACAACCTGACTCCAGTCTTGCGTTTGCTGAGCGTCCTGAATGCGTTCTACGCGCGTCGTCAGCGAATAAAAAAAACGTGGTGTGCAATGACCCAAAGGTGTCGAGCCCAAAGGCCCTTAGCTACAAAAACTCGCCATGCTGGCCTACCATGACATCCTAAAGCAGGAGTAATTCCAGTGTGGGAAAGAGATGGCGCTAGACGACCTGTATAGCTCTGTCTCTTTACCACTCTGGAATCGCTCCTGCTTTACGACGTCATAGTAACCCCCCTGGACGAAGGGAATGTCAGTGACCACATCTCAACACTTAAACAATTTAATATCGTTTAACAAAATTTTAAATGCACAGAAGTAAAGAGTCGTAAACAGTTTTTTTTCAACAACAGATGCGATTGTTTTGTCTTCCAGGCAAAATAATGCACATAACAAATATTGAATATACCTATCATACATAACCCACAGATATATCCGGTGAGAGATTAATAAATTCTCAAAAACTTGTTGTGATAACAACGAGAAATACGTCAATGTGTCGACGTATTTCGATTTCTTTCAAAAAGCAAAAAAAAACTCAGGATTGCCAGAGTGAAAAAGTTATTTTGTCGTTGGTTTGTGGACACCTGATGATAATTTATTGTCAACAACACATTTCAGGTACATTAGGTACTCAAAGCTTTAATGTTCAAACACTGAGTAATGGCCACCAGCTCCGTTGCCAAAGAAGAAAGAAAGAAAACTGAGTAAGAACCAAAAATGGAAAGTTTTCATCACTTTTCTATACTCTTAAAATACGAGATATTTTAAGAGTCGATAACGGTCTCGTGACAACAACAACAATTTCCGAGACAACTCTTATAAATGCTTCTAGAGCATAGATTCCTTACCTCCCTTCCTTAACGGTTGAGAAACAGTGTTCTTAGAGATGAATGTAGTCTTCTATGCTAAACTCGAGTAAAAAACCAAGCCTTGATACTGCAGACAAAAAGGGTGTTTATCGTTTTTGTCCCTGAAATACGTTCCTGTGGGTTACTTTTTATACTTACTCGTACTCCATGCGAGAAAAACTATATACATAATAAATATGTCGGATCTGGTCGTTAGAACGAACATTTAAAAATGAAATGGAAAGCGCGTCTGTGTGCAATGGTGACATCACGCATCACTTACCAGTCCACCCACAACACAGAGTGCTTCTACAGCGCCCTGATGTTCAACTCGAGGGAGGGCGACAGTCAATGTCTGATCGTGGAGGAGTTGAGACGTCTTGAAACTGTAACTGATTCATTGTGCCCCTTGTTATTGTGTTAGTTTTGCTAGAAACAGTGTATCGCACCTAGTGTGTTTTCATAGCACGAAACCCATCGTCTTGCCCACATGACCTATCGTCTGATATATACCACAAATAAATGAACACACGGCTTTTTCCCATAAGTTCAGACAGAAACTACATAACGCCACCTTGTCCGATCCTTAAATACTCCTTTCGACTTGTCCACGTACATACCCGCACGCCGCGCGCCGGCCGCGATTACTACGCACCTGACATTTCTAAAGAAGCTTGAAAAGCTAGTGTTGATATAACTCGGAACTCCGTTGATCTTTAAGGGATTTTTCACAGCGATATTATTATCTCTATCGTGTGGTCTCGCCTAACCTGGAGTCAGAGCTTTTATGCCGCCCATAGGCCTCTGACTTGGCTTTACATTTCTCAGTCATGCTGGTTTCCTCACGGTGTTTTCCTTCACTGAAGCAAATGATAATTATACAAAACGCACATAAATCCGAAATACAAAGGTCGAACTTGAGACCAATGACTTGGCAGTCCGACGGTCACACCAGGGTTCCAACTGCTTATTATTATCATAGCAACAGGTGTGTTTCGCAAACCTTACTAAATAACTCTGTCAGTGCCAGGTCAGCGAAAAGACGTTTTAGCCTATTTAGAAGACAAATGCCCGACTTTTCCCTATCCTACTAAACTAAATACGTCACTAAAATGTTGCCAGCTAAATATATTGCACACATAATGTATTGTCAAATAGATGTCTGTTTATTTTTTACAGGTCTTTTCACGGGGAAATAATAGATATTTATAGGTCGATTTTAAAGAATAAAGGAGACTGTACCGATGGTGGAAAAAGTTAGTAACACGAATATTAGTATGTAATACTTTCAAATTAATGAGAAAATGTGTGTTAAAGATATTTATACTATACGACATAAATAAAAATAATCTGTGAACTAAAGCTGATCTGGAATCAAAACTCTTGCTATCAACTCCTGTGGGTACTGATATTGTCAAAGCCCACACTTGCCAGAACTCTTTGGATCACAGCCCAAATGCTTGCACTTGCCTAACCCTATCACTGGTTCCAAGTACCAAATACCTCGGAGTTCAAATTGATAAACACCTTAGCTGGCGTCCCCATACTGAAGCACTCTGCTCGCGAATTAGGATTTTTTTATATATTTTCAAAGAACTCAGGCACTCAGCTGATCGAGAAACTGTTTTCCTTGTGTACCAGAGCCTGTGTGTCTCTGTTCTTACTTACTGCATTTCTGCATGGGGAGGAACCTGCAAAACTCACCTAATTCAGGTTGAACGAGCCCAAAGGGCAGTCCTAAAAGTCGTGCAGTTCAAACGCAGAGATTATCCAACCGCTCTGCTCTACTCCGAGTCAAAGGTCCTTACTGTGCGACAACTGTACATTCTGCGTGCTGTTCTACGCCGTCACTCTTTGCTTCCTCTTGACGACAAAATTTTAAGGAAACGCAAAGGTTATCCAGTCTGCAATCCTAACCAACGTCGCACTTCATTCGCGGGCCACCACTTCGACGTACTAAGTGTTAGAATTCATAATAAAATCCATCGTCTTCTTCATATATATCCTCTCACCAGAAGTGCATTGATGACCAAACTTACCAATTGGCTCCAGGACTTATCTTACGATAGTACCGAACGTGTCCTTATAGTTAACTCATAGACCTTTAAGTTATAATATATCTTTTACAATTTCACACCAATATTTACGCGTGCAGCAATCTAACACCACACAAACACACACTCACATACACACATAATTCACTTACACCAAATACACACCCTCATAATACTTACCTCCCACAACACTGAACTTACCGCAACTACTAACAGGTGTATTGCTTTAGTACGACCTGACATTGTTACTCGGGGTGGGGACCTGGTGTCCTATAACACAGGCTATTAGCCTAGCTTAGGCACCAGTCTCCCACAATATTGAAGTATTTTTTAACATAATTTACTAAACAATATTTCCATGTAATCTTTAAATATTGTGGTGAGAAAATAAATTAATTTATTATTATTATTTCCTTTATTCATTTCTATACATATAATTTACATTTTTAAATATTTCTATACAAAGTAATATAAAAAAACATTTAAAAATATAAAAAATAGTAGCCCACTGGTATCGGGAACAGGGTCCGAAATACCGGTGGTCAGGGCTCTTGAGAGAGGAACCTCCTAACAATACGCGCCGTGTCCAGAAGTACTGCTTTCTGAATCAAGCCCTTGATCCAGCTGCCAAGCGAGAGCCTCCTCAGATGTTTGTCGAGGCTATTGGCTATTAAGCCATTGGCCGACACGACTATCGGCACAATGACTGCTGTACTCACGTCCCACATGTCGACAACCTCGCGAGCCAGATCTAGATATTTGAATTGTTTATCTTTCTCTGCTTTCACGAGGTTCTCGTCATGCGGAACCGTTATATCAACAATCATTGCGCGACGCTCCAATCGATCTATCACCACAATGTCAGGTTTATTGGCAACAATAGTCCTGTCAGTGATGATAGATCGATCCCAATACAACGTGATATTACCATTATCGAGAACTGGGTCGGGCGCATACTTATAGTATGGTACTTCTGATTCCACAAGGTTGTACTTCAAAGCAAGTTGCTGGTGGATAATCCTGGCAACGAGGTTGTGTCTATGCAAGTACTCTCCGTTAGCCAGACGAGAACACCCAGAAACAATGTGTCGGATCGATTCTCCCGGACGGTGGCATGCCCGACATATGTCAACCGTGCCATCCTTCACAATGTATTTCCGGTAGTTATTCGTCATCATAACTTCGTCCATTATTGCACAGACAAAACCTTCGGTTTCCCCGAATAGGTCACCGAAACGCAGCCAAGATACGGACGCTAAGAAATCTACATCGGGTCCATGTAGGGCCCGGTAAAAGCTTCCGTGAAGCTCCTTGCCCTGCCATACCTCCTTGCGATCATTAGTGTCTAATACTCTAGGTTTGCGCCAGTTCTCGTTAGCCAGAGAGAGCGGGGTGAGGCCCTTGTCCACTGAGACCACATCTCGGTGCATCCCCTCGTCGACTTCTAGGAAGTATTCCCTGAGGCTGCATATCTCACGGTTGTGCAGGGTCTTAGCATTTAAGAAGCCACGACCCCCGCACTTCCGCGGGATATACAGTCTCATCACCGACGACCGCGGGTGATGCATTCGATTTGCGGTCAGCAGTGCGCGGACCCTCCTATCCAGGGCATCAAGTTCCGTCTGAGTCCATTTGAGTATGCCGAAAGAATACATCAAAACCGGCATGACCCAACCATTGAAGGCGCGCACCTTGTTTCCACCTGACAAAAGACTGCTTAGTACTTTATTCAGGCGGCCAAAGAAGCGGTCCCTCAATGATTGTTTCATGTCGGCAGTATTGATACCTAATGCTTCCGACATACCCAAATACTTGTAGGTTTCTGTTGAGGAGAGGGATCTAAGGTGTATGGAATCCGAGAGTTGAGTTCCCACGGATTCCATAATCTCCCCTCGCTTCACATGCATGACTGCACATTTGTCCACACCAAATTCCATCCTGATGGCGCTACTGAAAGTTTCCGTTACCTTCAGTAGCTTCATCAGTTGCAAGTTGTTGGGGGCAAAGAGTTTCAGATCATCCATGTAAAGAAGGTGAGATATGACCTGACCACCTCTCCTCAACCGATAGCCTAGACCTGAACCCTCCAACAGTGTGCTGAGAGGGTTCAAGGCTAAACAAAACCACAATGGACTCAGACTATCACCCTGGAATATACCGCGCTCAATCTTTATCGGTTCGCTGTTCCCCTGGATCTGTCGACATCCTGGATAGCGAAGGACCGTTCTCCAGTGCCCCATACATGACATCAGGAAGGTACGCAGAGTTGCATCAACTTTATACAACTCCAACTTATTATTATTATTATTAACTCATCTGAGAACATTTTACATGAACCTACATCATCACCGCCATCATCGTTCTCCTGCCCTTATCCCAATTCATTTGGGGTCGGCGCAGCATGTCTTCTTCTTCCATAGTTCTCTATTACTCGCCATCTCAGCAGTCACTTCCTCCATAATTCACACTGACCATCCATCGGGGTATTCCTTAAAGCGCAACTATTTTTAAGCGCAACTAAATTGATGAAAAATAGAGAGGAGTAAGATGGATTCAATTTATTTTTTTCAATCATGGTTGCGCTTTGAGGAATAAACATATAATATTTTTCATTTGAATTAGTGAGCGCAACTAATGGTTGCGCTTCGAGGAATAATTTAGTTGCGCTTAGTTGGTTGCGCTTTGAGGAATACCCCCATCCATCTAAGCTTTTTATTTTCAGGTCTTTAATTAGAAAATGAATGTAAGAGGGTAAAAGTGAAACGTCCCTGAATTCCAGGACGAAAATAGGTGCTTCGCTAGTACATTATAATTAACCGGGTACCCTCGCACTTACTGTCCGTTGCTAAAACAATAAAGCACCTAATTTATTATGTGCTACAGCAGACGCTGGTTTTCCCCGAAGACAATTTTGTCTTTTCATGAAGAGGATAAAAGAGATATGTTATTTTAAGAAATGGGCTGTTTAATGATGTTATGTTAGTTTAGGTGCTGATAACTGCTTCTGGAATAATAGTGTTCATGTACTGTCGTAAGGTTTTCGGTGCTAAAGGTGGACGGTCATTTCCGGTAGTACATTTTCAAAATAATAATATAATTTCTCGCATGTTCTTTTGTTATGATCTTCTTGTGTGTGTTTTTTGTTTTTCTTTCTTGTAGTGGACATTATTAAATTGATTATTTTAATGTATTTGTATAAAATTGATAGAAAATTTTGTTAACTTTGATGAACGACTTTAATATTTGTATGTCAACAATGACAAAGCATAGTGCAACACTTATCTATTTAAGACCTTGACATGTATGATTAATGTATATATGTTCTTCACCTATGTTTTACAAATAAATAATTCTGATTCTGATTCTGATTCTGAAAAAAATAAAATAGTTTGCACGCCTCTGGAGGCGCTTAGCGCTCAAACTCCAGGTGCAAGCGATTTTCGCGGTGATCGACCGCTACTGCCCATTTTTAGGGTTCCGTAGCCGAATAGCAAAAAACGGAACCCTTATAGATTCGTAATAATTATGTTTAGTTTTTGAGATATGAGAGTTTTTCATCAAACTGCAGCAGTAACTTTGTTTTTCATTAACATACTATGAAAAACAAATTTAGATTTGCAGTTTTGTTTGGTGCTACGGAACCCTATGTGCATGTGAGTACAACTAGCACTTGGCCAGTTTTTTTTTACATAAGGATAAAGGTGGTTGAAGCTATTTAGAGTCAAAATCTTAATAAAGGCTGACGGAGATTTGGGCGAACATTGTCCTACATCACTTTTGTAGATTTTGTATGAAACCATTGCATACCGTTTTTATTGAACTGCGATACGTTGACCCAATGTGGCTGTAATATGCGCTTGGTTTAATAGATCAAGGAACAGTAATGAATAAATCATCTTAGTAGCTTAAGGTTTTATAATCTCATCAACCCTTACCAAAAATTTTGTTTGTTTTTTTTCTGTTGCTATGTCTGACACAGTTAACAAACGTAAAAACTGATTTTTCTTTAAAAAAAAAACTATTAAGAAGGCATGTTCTTATAATTTTCGTGTAAAAACTGTTGAGTGGGCGTCCGAGAATGGCCAATGTAGGCCACTGTGTGGAAGCTAATGACCATCTTCCGAGAGTAATGGCTTCCCATGAACCGCGTAGGCGGAACAGATTACCTGTATTTTGTCATTATTAACCAAAAAACAAAGATAAAAATATTAGTTTTCTACGAAATAAATGTACTTCATAAGACATTCCTACAATATTTTATTCGCAATTTTTCTTTGAACTACATACTTCATTCAGCTTAATAAAACTGCGATTAATGTCAGAATTGTCACGCTTCCACTTTCGAGACGAAATAACAAGAAAACTAGGCTGAAAAATTCTATTAATTAAAATAATGTTTTCAATAACCTTGCCCTCGAAGCGCTCTGAAAATAGTTTATGACAATTTCTAGGAAAATAAGTCATACGACATATTTTTTTTTATCTTGTTACTACAAAGTAACTCAGGACCATGCCTATGGCACCACTTTAGTGCTTTTGCAGCTCTTCATTGCAGCTTCCAGTCAGAAATGAACATAACATGGCGCTTGTAAGCAGAACTATAGGACAAGGCATAATTCATCATCATCATTTCAACCGAAAGACGTCCACTGCTGGACTTTACCTCCCCCAAGTATCGCCACATTGACCGGCCGTGCGACTCGCATCCAACGGATCCCTGCAACCTTCACCAGGTCATCGGTCCACCTAGTGGGAGGCCTTCCAACGCAACGTCTTCCAGTTCGCGGTCGCCACTCCAGAACGTTTGTCGCCTTAATTATGTTATAAGCCCCAAGCAACGGGCCTTTTAGCAATAACTAGCTGCCGTGTGCAATTCATTTTATCAGAGATCCTAGTTTTCCTTGACTGGTTTCTTCATAATGGCAAAAGACTACCACCGCTTGAATTTAGATAGATAATATAGCCTTACATGATATTGAAGGCTGTGCATTATATTATAATACCTTTTCCACCAACCCCAATAAAATAAATATTAATTCCATTTATTTCAGGTCCAAGACCCATATAAAAACCAAAAAATAGACAAAAATACAAATACAAACACATAAATTATAGCTAAAACCTAAATATCAGAATGTGTGTGTGTCCAATGTTTCATGAAGTTGAAGCAAAACATTTTTTTTTCACGAAACCCAGAAATACCTCGTGAAAACGGTTAATTGGTTTCCATTTTGAGAAAATACTTTCCAAATATAGAAGAAAACATAAAAATACACTTTCAAAAACATAAATACTTAACATATTTGTTTCCAATTCCGTGGGTGTAGCATAGCATAGGTAGGTAATCCTAATTTAGATCTACAGACGATGGGTTTCGTGCTATGAAAACTACGTTAAACTACGTTTCTAGCTAAACTAACTAATTACTTGAGATTACAACTTTACACAATAACACGGGGCACAACTCAACTCCACTGCGATCAGACATTGACTGTCGCCCTCGCCTCGAGTTGAACATCATGGCTCTGTAGAAGCAAGCTGTGGTGTGGGATGACTTGTAAGTAGCCGTGCCGTCACCACCAGCGCACTTGCAATTCATTTTATGTCCATACTAACGACCGGATCCGACATTCATATTTACATTAAAATCAGGTCATTCAATGAAGTTAGATTTTGTGAATGAACAAAATGACTGGTGAACTAAAGTGTAGTATATTTAGATCAGCCTTGTCCCTGATATTAAAAAGCAAATAACGCAAATCATGTTAGTGTAACATATGAATATGTGTGTTGCCTGATCATTAGAGTAATTTCTTTATGTTATGAACTGGTTTTGAGATGTCATACGTGTAAGGACATTTTGCAATATTTGGGAGAATGAATATCAGAAATGAGGGAGGCCATTGATCTGAGCTTAGCCTTGTATAGTTCATTTCATCACATAATTCATAATGAAAAGGTACTCCAAACGTCGCAATACAAATAGCAACGACTCTGATCTGGCACACTACCGATTTTCCACTAATGCAATTCCTGAAAGTCAGAATCTACTGTGGCGACTATCAGAAAAGCACTGAAACAACGAAGTACAACTAGCCCTGAGGGTATCTAGAAGTGACTGTACGCTTCCAAAGCTTTTCGTTTTTCCAACGACTTTAAACCAGATTGACGTAGACTCTTCTCTTCTTCTTCTTCTTCCATACCTACTTCTCTTCTATTAATAGAGAAGTATGGAAGAAGAAGACATGCTGCGCCGACCCCAAATGAATTGGAATAAGGACAAGAGAATGATGAATGATGATGACGTAGGCTCTTCGGCAACTTTCGACATGTCAAAACTTTTCCATCACCGTATCCTTATGCTGTCAAAATGTCATTTTGTCGAGAGCTGAGTCAACTGACATGCAACCAAACGAAAATTGGTAGGTACTATGGTAAGAAAATGGTAATTTCTTCACCAAGAATCAATTTCTAATTATTATGTATGTTTTCAGTTATTCACCTTCAAGAACCGGTAAACATGAGCCCTGACAGACCGCAAGGCGTTTCCCGATCGTTACCCAGACAGGCTAATAATAACACAGTACGGCTTTTGAAACACTGTAGGTATATTTTCGACTTTGTACCCATTATATCTTTGAGGAGGTGACTCTGAGATGAGTAATAGAGAAGAATAGAAGAAGAAGACATGCTGTGGCGACCTCAATTCAATTGGGATGATATCTTTGACCGAAAATTACTCAAAAAATGAGGAGGAGGTATTCGGCGTGAGTTTTTTTCCCGATATTTCGGCGCTGTTGCAAGCGCCATGATCGCGCATTGCGAATATCGGGAGCTCAAAATAATGAACAATCACGGGGGATATCCCGTAAGTGACAGTATAAGTTCAATGTCCTCATTCGGTTGTTGTCTAATATGTTTGGTAAAATATTTATTGAACAAATAATCTTTATCAAATAAAAGGAATACTTACACAAGTTGTGTTAACAAAAGTTATCGAAACAATAAAGCAGCTAAATGTAATAATAGGTCAATAAACTTATTTGATATTACAAGGTATATAGGGTGTAAGGGACAGCCCTCCACAAACTGATGGGGTGAATTCAGTATAACATACTAAGATGACCGGTACAAGAAATTATTTCAGGAATGTTATGGGAATCTAATAAATTTGATTTGTTTTATTTCCTCATACGTAATGTACGGTTATGTTATCTTGAACAAAACGCACGTAGCGAACGGCAAGCGCGACGGCGTTTTCGATGAACTCTGAAGCAAGGCAGGAAATGAACAGCTGATTTCACTCGTCGTTCGTTAGATTATTTCAACATCCATTGTTGGAATTTAGATTTTAACCGTATTATTACAAAAATGGGGTGCTGCGTACAGGGAATGTAATTTTACATTGAAACAAAGGAAAAAAAATCCGGAGAAAAATGTCTATGGAATATGATTCAAAATAAGGAGCTGAATGCACCCTGTGAGTTTGTGGAGGGCTGTCCCTTACAGACTGTATTTAAACAAGAAGTTGAAGCCCTGAGACATCCAGGCTGGTTGCGGCAAACCGAGGGGATTGGCGAGACGCCTTGGATGACTTCCGTGTGAATTAGCGAAGTGGAAGGTATGGGGGGCGACCTTTGCCTCGGAGTGGGACAATATGGGATAATTAAACGTGGTAACGGTTTTAGCGTCGGTCTCCCTTCCACCCTATACACAACATTATTTTTAGTTTATGCGATACCTGAATAAAGTTTATTCAGAATAAGTAACTGAATCGATTAAAATAATTTTTAACCCATGTTATATTTTGTCAAAAAAATATTTAAAAAAGTTACAAGTTGGATACCGAGCGACATTAAGTACCTATCGCAATCATTTAGGTACTTACTGCAAAATTATTATTAATGAGCTCAAGAGGACGCTGGAGGCGCGTGCGCGGGCGCGCTGCGTGGTGACCACGTTTTTCAGCGGACAAACAGGTAACAGAACAAGCTTATAACTTTGTGATTTTTCATGATACAGTTTTGAAATTTTGTATATAGATTCTTTATATAAAAATACGAGACACATGTTTCAGGTTTCGCATATACTAAAACTAATGTTGTATACGGTAGGAGGAAAATCTCCTTGTATTCTTAGAACACCGTTAAGCTTTTTATACAACAGTGTCGTATTAACAAATTGGGTTAGATGCTTCGGATATAGTAAAATAGGCCGTTCAGGTGCGCGTGTAGATATTTATTAATATTTGGGGTCAACAGACGGTAACTGTTATATGCGACTGTAGCTGTCTTCCTTAACATTGATCGATGGATTGATAAGTGAAGAATTCTGGAGTAATCTGGGTCGGGTTTCAATATGTCGTGATATTATGAAAAACAGCTGCTTTGTTTTCTGAAGTGTGTCACTCACTGACGAGCGGTCTACGGAAAGACTAAAATTGTGGCGAGGTAGTGAAACCTTACCGAACCTAACCCATTCGTTCAACCTGCTGATAATCTCCCGTGTCATGGCTGATCTGGAAGTCTTTAAATAGACTCCGGACCCTGGTTATTCGGAGCAAAGGCAAACCAGCTGAAGTGAAGATTCATTAATGACTCTGCACTTTTTTTTTTTTTTTTTTCGGATGGGAAATCATCAAATGACCCCCCCGCGGAGCGGAAGGGAGTGTCAGACTTGTACTGACTAAAACCCATCCATGTTCCTTCTTTGCCCTTTGTGTTCCAGGGCCACGGTATCTCTTTCGAACAGTCCCGCAGCTCTGGCAGGCATCGGCCCATGCGGGCCCCTACTCGGTTGCTGACATCTCTTTGAGGCGCGCGTGGAACACAAACGCGCCGTCGACACGGCCTGTCGTCATAAGACGGCTGGACGGCGAGCTAGCCCATAACTCGCCGTCCACAGGCCCGCGCCTACGGTGGCCGGGAGCCACCACGTGACCCCCGACGCCCAGGGCGTCTCCCGCGGCGACTGGGACGTGAGGTTCTTTCCCTCTCACGTCCCGCCACCTCCTTCACTAGCATGACTGCTTCGCAGAATGATGACTCTGCCCTGGATTTTAAATGTTCTGCTGTCCCACAAACGATGGGGCACTTAATATCGTGTCCTGCGTGTCCTGTTGATTTTTCATTACAGGAATTGAAGGCGCCAAACTAGTGGCTCGGTTCTGAACCGACACAATTTAGTTGAAAAAACATCATGTAAGTCGTATTTTCAGTGGAACAAAGTACTACCAGCGTAAGTTGAAAGAGCGCATCTGCAGAAAAATAAATAAAGGAAACTATGCCGTAATGAATAGTCAAGAAAGGCTCATTTTCCCTACTCCTCTTCCTCATAAGCGCCCCTTTTACTTACAAAATTAGGGTAGGCGACTTACCTGATGGTCAGTGTTGCCTTTGGACAGCTGCAATACCAGAGGATTCGCAATATGTTCCCGTCTCATAGACAAAGCTGAAATCTTCAGACTGCAGCGATACGACACGCGGTCGTTTCACTTGCTTCCTGAAGAGAACCGCGGTGACGGTGGTATGCTCTCTTCTAAGCATCTACATTTTTTTTTTTCGTTTTTTCTCTCCTCATTTACTTTTGCATTGTGGCCAATCGCTTAAGCGGCTAAAATAGGCACCTAGATTTGCTGATACAGTCGCCAGCACATCAAGTTACCACAAACTGTCAAATTTCTCCAAATTATTTTAATACATAAAATATTGGTGGTTAAGTTCAAAATCGAATGAGAAAATTTGGCAGTTTGTTACTTGATTTACTGGCGACTGTACCTAGATATATTTAGGTCCTTCACAAAGAGGAAGTAACCGTCTTATACAACTGCTAATGGGCAATGGGTGAGTATTAATAAAATAAAATAGTGGCAGGGTAACCAACAGGACCTATTACTAAGCCTTCGCTGTCCGTCAGTCCGTCCGTCTATCTGTTAGCGGGCTGTATCTCATGATCAGTAATAGGTAGACACTAGACAGTTGAAATTAAATATACATTAAAGGGGGCTCCCCTACTATGATGGTACGGAGCCATTCATGCGCGAGTCCGACTCGCACCAGGCCGGTTTTTTATTATTTTGCATTCACAGCCCACCTGCATCCAGCTAGTAAAAAAATGTTTAGCCAATAGGAGCGGGTTAATTGGCCGTGTTTTAGAGTTTGTTTAAACTCGTGCGCAAGTGACGCGTTAAATCCGGATTGAACTCATATTAATGGCACTTCAAATGTCAAGGGTACTGTACTCAAGTACAAATAAAGAGAAAATAGAGATGGACAAAAAGCTGCATGCGTCTGGCAGGTAGGTACAATCAGTACCCTGCAATACCTGACTCCTCATTCAAAGAAGAAGACTCCCGTCTTCTGCGAGAGAGCGTCATACTATGAACATTACCATAATTTATTACCTACCATAATGTAGCGGCACTAAAAAAGTACTACAGCAACATAGAACAAAAATAACTAAAGCGCCATCTATGACACAGATGATGAACTAAACATGGAAAGCCATCTAAATCCTACATCGCGGAATTAAAGTTATCCGCGACTTCAGAGTATGTATGACACGAATGATGAACTAAACATGGAAAGACACCTAAATCCTACATCGCGGAATTAAAGTTAACCGCGACTTAAGAGTATGTATAGGAGAACCCGACAACTCTCGGGCAGTAGCCCACCAGACATAACACCCGTCTGGTCGGAGGATCCCCCCTTTTCTATGGGTGATGAAGATCTTTACACCCTGTTCTTCATACCCCCAAAATAGATTTGTTGAACAGCACAACAGCTATAGATTTGCAGTGCATTAAATGAATAAACAAAGGTAAGATAAGTATTTAAATGACAAGAACAATATCTTAGTTTTCCTAAATAAAACCGCCCTGGACAAGACTTATAAAAATAAAATGTCTATGCTCTTTAATCAACTTTTTTGACAATCTTACTCAGGCTATGACTAACAGCATAGATTATAGCCCTAAAATCATAATTAGTAAACAAAGTTGATCTGAGTAACAGCCGATTTTAACCTCATTCGACCTGTTTCACACACTCAAACAGAAACTGTACCTAAATTAATCCAGTTTTAAGGCCATTTGCAGCAAAAAAAAAAAAAACATTTTTTTTTGATCCAGCTGTCAAATTTTGATTTTAGAAGAAAAATGTCATACTTGAATTACCAATTCCATGAATATTGGTTTTAAGTTATTTAAATGGTTTTCATATAAACAAAAAATCCCAGATTATGAACGAAAGATGAATATTTTGTTTTGTGACGAGCGGGTTTCAAAGTGCGATTTTTGAAAGTCAAAATCAGCTGCGCCAACTTGTCTTTTATGCTTAGATTTAATCACGTTAGTACCTAAAAAACTTAGAAATATTTTAAAATTACCGATAACTCATGCTTGTAACTCGATAACCATGATTATAATTACCACCATCTGCCTACTCTTTTCCCAACTAGGTTGGAGTCGGCTTCCATTCAAACCGGATACAGCTGAATACCAGTATTTTACACAAAGCGACCGCCAATCTGATACTGCTAACTACCCAGTTAGTCCTGGGTAAAATTCGACACCCATTGGTAAGGCTGGTAACGGTAACATAAAATAGATTTATTTATTCAGTTAGCGGTTCCCGAACGCACGGCGACGTTCTATTTTTAAAGTACGAATTTGAATTTGTAATCGTTCCACGGCGACCATTTTTGTGCTAAATATGCAGTGGCCACTGTGGCCAGTATAAATGAATCCAAAAAGTTTTCATTGTATTATTTAGCAGATGTTAAGTAGGTGTTGTTCTGTTATATTGATGTACAGCAGGATCTGATTTTTCTTATTTTTTTGTAAATTATTATGTTAATGAAATATAAACATACAATAAATTATGATCCCCTCTAGCTTCCCCTCTACCTTTACAATGTAAATTAAATGCTGAACTGAACTGAAACAGGAAAGAATGAGGGAACTGAATGAGGAAACACCTGGAAAGTGCAACGATTGCGATCTTGGAACCTTTGACTACTCAGATCTTAAAAGTGAGGGGTTTAAAAATAAACTCGAAAAATCAAAAAAAACGTTCCGTAATTGCAATTTCTACACGTGTCGAGTTTACCTCTGTTCACGACGTCAGTTCAAAAGTATAAATCGTTTTCATTCATCATTTTGCTCGAGGATCATTCCAGGTGGTCCTTATTAAGTCAATATTAGAAGGAAATGCGGGGGAGGACAAACAGCGGTAAGAATAATTTTCTTTAAGAATACGTTTTTCTAAAAAAGAAACTATTTTCGTTTGATAGGTAGGTTATTCAAAACTTCCGCAAACAATACATTATTATGCCAAAAACCTGTAAAGTCAATATAAGAAACTAGAGAAAATGTCACATTGTCGTCATAATTTTTACAACATATTAACTACTTTGTTCTAAATTACATTCCACTAAGTAGAGCCTAGCGTGAGTTCAGAGAACATTATTGATAAAATGGGGCTTGCGTCGTCGTCTAGTAGCCCCATATTAAAAAAAAATAGGTAACAGCTGTAACAGGGCAAGCCAAAGACCACACAATATAATTTAGGGGACAAGCTTAATGAATAAGAGTGTAGGTCGACACAACCTAAAAATTAACCGTAATAATTTACTGGTCTTTTTCATAATACCGGGTCATTTGTTATTGTAGGAAACACTGACCCACGCAGATACGACCGTTTCTTCGAAAACACGCAAGGAGGTTGTATAGTTTATCAAAATAACAGTTTTATTCAGACTTGGCATAATTCAAATAAAGGTGAATCACTGTGTGATATCATAGGTCAGTATTAACGGTTCTCTAGTTTCTGAATATCTATAAGCAATTTTATTTTATCGTGGAATAGCATCGTGGCATCTCTCATGTTTTAGAATTTTAGATCAAGATAACTGTAAATTAGGTATAAGTACTTTACAATGTCGATGCATTGGAGATGTGGTGCACCTCCTAAAGATCCCGTGGACATCGTTTCGCACCAATGTTTTTCATCCTCAAAGAGCTTCACATTAAAGACCGGCTTTCGACTACTGTGCAACTACGAATAAGTTCTTTGGTCACATCACTAGAAGCGAAAATTCGATGGAGACTGGTGGTTCAGAGCCAGGTGGAGGGCAAGAGATCACGCAGCCGATCACCAACTCGCTGGACTGACCTGATCAAAAAAGCTACTGAGTCCACCATGGTTCAGTATACTCGCAATGTCTCTAACCGGCAGAAATGGAAGCACATCGCTGAAAGAGCAATCCTCGGGGAAGCCAACGACCCACCGAACATCTCTCCGTGTACCTCGTCTGCGCAACCACGACCACTCTGACAAGAGTGTCCGACTAAGAAGAGGACTTTATAATGCATTATTCTACAACCAACTATTTTGTCTTTGTTTTATTAGTCTTAGGGCTTGTTTCACCACCTGCGATTTAGTTCCCGTTAAATTACTTGGCAGATAATTTCATACAAATTCTGTTCCATTTTTTAATTTATTCGGTACGTAGTGGCAATTCCGACGTCGTGAATAGGCCCTTAACGTTAATAGGTGATCGCTTTTTTTTAGTAAGTTTAAGAGATAAACTCGCAACATTCTGTTAATTATTTTCTCAAAAGCTTATTTCGTAGTTAAGATCATATTTATAGAACCAACCCATCCCTAAGATAAGAACGCATCCTTTGTAAAAAATATCAAAATGTATTTGGAACAAGACATGAACGCGCCACTCGAAACAGTTCACGGACTATTCGAATTTAGAATTGTAGAGCGGCGCCATGTTCGCTCGAAAATCCATATTTGAATTTCTATTAACCGTTAACCGTACACAGATGCAATTTTTGGTCGAATTACATAATAGCACCTGGTATTTACTTTTAGACCTTTATAAATATACCTTATTAACATGATGGGACTTATTACAATTTCTAAACAGAACTGTGGTTTATAAAGTCAATTACGTTTACTGTTAGGTTATGCAGCATAGTCCCAAAGGCCTTTTTACAATATCATTAGTAAGCATTAACGTAGGAGTTGATAATACGAGAATATGATTATAAATAAAGGATAAACTTTTTTTACAGCATTCTTCTATATGCTTCATGTTTCTTTTGGCTCGTGATCTGACGATTCTATCTTTTTTTTTCAATACAATCTCCTGGAAATTTCCCATGGAACTAATAAGTACCTACTATAAAATTTCCACAGACAATTTCACAAAAGTTTATTTTGGCGCTTGAATGAAAGACCAAATAATAACATTACGAAGACAATGTGCTTAGAAACATGAGGTAAAAAAAAGCTCCATGACTTATAAGCTGCTCAACCAAAATACATACTTACACGTGTTCGACTTAATAAATAGAAAAACATTCTTATTGCCCTGCTTCCCACACAAACCCATTATTATCAACTCTTTGACTTCGTCGTAATTGTCGTCATAAAACCGCTTTACCATTATAATCATTTGTTAGTGGGGACGTCTTGTTAGGCAGGTACCCTTATAATGGGTTTCACACACTTTCAAGACCATAATAATTATGGGGTTGAAAGCGTTTCCTCAATTGAATCTTCTATACCTGAGAATCAGGCAAAAGCGGTACCTAGATGTAGATCCTTCAATCCGCTATAACAGCAGCAATATAACATAGTGAAACAATGAAATACATAAATTCAGTCCATCTGCCCTCACAAGGATAGCTAGATTCACCCTTTTTTCTGTAAAAACATTGCCCCAATGTTCCACCCATTGCTGACCTCCTGTTTTTAGTGCCATTCTTGCCTGGTTTGCAAGTCTCAACCAGGTTTTACCCGCGATCTTCTGATGTCGTCCATCCTTGGCTGTTGGTTTCCCAACTACATAAAACATAATCATTAACACTTCAACCTGAAATGTTCCCACTGCACACACACACAGGTTTATATTCTCTGTGACAGAGAGTGCATGATAATCCTCCTCCACAATATATCATTGAACTTCGAAAAAAAAAAAAAATTTTTTTGGTTCTGAGACATGACCGCTTTTTAGGAATAAATCGTGAAATACAGTATAGCTTTTGTGAATACTTAAATCATTTAGGTATTCGTACTTTTACACGTTGGATTTAGTATCAATTGAGGAATCTGTAACTAACTTGGCAAAATTAGCTGCTTCAACCGATAAGACCACATGTTTCTACTCACAGACCGTAGACTATTTGACCTAAAAACTAATCGATATCAGGTCAATACATTAATAAAACCATAACAATACAAAATAAAGGATTTTCAAAATATTTTCCGTCAATGATTGACGGCTTGTAAACAAACTATGTGCTATAGTCTGGACAGGCTAATTCTAATATCAACAATTAAACATAAATATTGAGTTCAAGCACTTGAGTGTTTTGTTTTGCATAAATATTGAGAAAGAAGTTTTGGACGTCGACAAACTTGCGTGTGCTTAAAAAACTTTGTGTAGATATTTGGAATAAGGGACAATTAACTACGAGGGGTTGTGGTCTCAGTAGCTTTGCGTGTGGGCTATGATGTGGTCAATTTATTTCTTTCATAACACTATTGAAAGGCGAAAGCTGACAGGGAAGTATAGAAGATAAATTGTGCAAACCACAAGTGAATTGGGAGAGAGCTAGAAGGCATGTGGTGAAAGCCACCTAAGATGCCACCAGGGCAGAGAAAAGTATATTATTACAAAATGCAAATACTCTAGTGAGTCTAGAAATCAATAAATAAAAATTCTACGTTGATGAAGACGATGCTAGAGACAAGCACAAGATGAATGAAGAGATGTAACCAGTTGATGAAAGAAAACATCGTAAAAAAGCGAGCATATCTTAGAAACAAAATTCTAAGTAATGTGACATGACAACCACCAACCCGCACTCGATCCACCCCGTTTTACAGGGAGGTGGCCTGTGTCCCAGCAGTGGGAACGTTACAGGCTGGTTGTCTTAATGGAAATAACGAACAAAAATACGTTTACAATACAATTTTCAAATTAAAATTCTAGAAATTCCTTCCACACATTGGTGTCAAGCCAATTATAAATCCTCTCACACCAAATCACCCAGTTATTTACTCTCAAAATCCACACTTCTTAAAGTTGAATGAATCATGAAGTTTTTTAATAAAACAGTTTTATTCCATCAATAATATTTTTTGTGTACATTATTGGTCTATAAACAAAAATGGTCAATGCATCTTCGTCAGGTCATAGCGTCGACGCATAACAAATATTGGCTAATGAATATTTTTTTGAAAATATCTGCATATCGTTAAGCTTTAAGAGCAAACAGATTAATGACTTATAATAAGAAGTTTAAAGAGGATAATGTTTCCCTCCTGTTATTGTTTGTTTTGTGCCTAAAGAGGAAACAATTAGAATTTTTCTTTGAATTTTAGAGTGAATGGACGTTCCTAGAAATTAACGTGTTGTGTTGCAAAATAAACAAACTTGAAACAAAGTTCCTACTATATAATTATTAAACATATATTTACGCTTTACTACAAAAATCTGCTTCAAGCACAGGTTGTCGGGCTGCGGGACTGTTCGAAAGAGATACCGTGGCCCTGGAACACAAAGGGCAAAGAAGGAACATGGATGGGTTTTAGTCAGTACAAGTCTGACACTCCCTTCCGCTCCGCCCAGAGTGGGGGGGTCATTTGATGATTTCCCATCCGAAAAAAAAAAGAAAGCACAGGTTGTTTTATTTTAATTTATAATCTATCACTGTCTGCATCTGGTAATTTAGAAAATCGAACTCGAATTTCACAAAGACTTACGAGTACCTGCTTAATAATTCCAAATTCAAATCCAAAAATCACTATTAAAAAAGAAGTCGGTTCAAAAACATACCCAACTTCAAAAGAAGTTATCCAAACAGGTTTTAACCACAGAAACAAACCACCCTAATAGCAGCGCGTGCAAAAATTGAGGGCAGAACAATTTCGTCGTTGAATTATTTATATTTTTATATCAATCTGCCACCAGCTGTGATGATGAGGCTGAACCTTGAGACGATCCACGTGGAAAAGGACACGAGGTTCTTATGCTCGTGTGTGCCATTAAAATATTATGAAAAGTTTATGCACGCCATTCTCTTAAGAAACGTTTTTGTTTAATGGATTAAATTTTTGTTATAAATGAATTGCATAATATTAATGCTGTTAAGGTGTGTAGTGGATATCATAATAAAACTAAAAACATGTTAAAAAAATCGAAAAAGAAAAAGCGAGTTGGTTCCGATGACGAAAACCCATTAAAAAAGGTTTAAGGTCCTAAAACTTTGATACAAGTAGACAAACTTTGTCATTGCTGCCGAGGCCGAATTCAAGTGAATGCAGATCGAAATTGCTTGAAAAGGTATAGTTAGTCTCCTGAATCCGTTTTCCTGTACCTACAACGATTTAGGTACTTGTCCGTGCTGCCCCATCTCAATATTCCACCCTGTATAATTATCATTAGCTGAAAATACTTTCAATGACTTATTACCACAGTTCGATGGCAGCTCATGTGTGTAAAAGTGTTTATATATTTCCAAGCCCGCTATCGATCCCGAAAACAATTTCAAGAACAGTTTACTTAAAAGGTATGTTGTCATTTCGTATTGCATCTCCCGATGACGTTAATGTAAGCAACATTTTAAAATAAAACGTAAAAGCGTATTGTGGGGTGTGGCAGACATAAATATTTAATAAAGATCAAGGTTTTGTAGTGAATGATCGAACTGATCAATTCCTTTCTTCATGTTTACCTGAAACTCATGCCAAATCGTTGTTTTTGTGAGTGTAAATTATTAAAAGCTTACCTTGTCACTTTCTCTCGTTTTGGTACCTTTTTTTTTCGCACTTTTCTTTAGCATCTACCTACTTTAACAAATCAAAACATCAACCAGTCAATAAGATACAGACGTCAGCACAACAAGCTACCCGAAACTGTAAAATTTTCCCAACCAACCTTGAATGCTCAAAATCAAAATCAAAGCATTTATTTCAAGTAGGCCAGTTACAGGCACTTTTGCATTGTCGAAACAAAGACAACAATGAAATATAGCTACAGTCCCAGTCACAAGGCACAAAAACTGTGAAAGTACTGTAGTTGCCCATTCCCTAAAGTAGATCTCTATGGATATGCTTTAGCGATAAAATTCAAAATATATTAAAGACATTTGACAGATTGTAGTAGCTGGATGTGCTGGCGTCTGTACAGACTACCTTGTAATAGGAGTTCTAGCAAATTTAATGTCCTTTTGCGCAAGTGTACCAGATCCGACGACCTAAGAAACAGAGAAAAGAAGCTTAAATAAATACTAAAAAACAATTTCGAATCTTTACTCAATTATTACATATGCCAAATATGTTACATTACGTACTTGCCTAGTTAAATAAAAATAATTTCTATGACTTTACTTACATAGTAATATTTACTTACATAGTAATTTTACCTAACTCTAGTTTCTTAATATGCCACAGCATAATTATCGTCAGAATCTATATAATTGTTATTATTTGAGTCCCTATATTTTTCACTATCACCACCACCATTGTGGACTTCTCCATTATTAAAAAACTGCTGTATTTCATCAGGACTTTCGTAATCCAATGGTTCTTGCTGATAATCAGGCCTTTTTTCATCGGTATTTTCATAATAAACTTGTCCACCGCTTAAATAAGGTCTTAAGACATCATAGTTTGAGTTAATCTTACTACGAACAACAGTTGATTCTTCATTGTCTTCCTCGTAATCAATTGGGACAGACTGTACCAATTCTGGACTTGATTCTCCGTCATTGTCTGCATCATCGGTGTCAATACCTTTGACTTGGACCTTTGAATCATCAATCTGATCTATATCGTCTGTATACTCCTTGTGTATGTCTCTCTCACTGTTTTCGTCATTACCTTCATTTTCGCCACCTTCCGATTCCTCATTATCATCTGCTTCGACATCTACTTCATCGCTCGACCCATCGTTGTTATCTTTAGAATTGCCATTTTCATCGTAATTATCACTTTGTTCCATCACTTCGTTTTCAGCATACTTATATACATGTTCAGATGGCTGCATCAATTCAGCCTTACCATTCTGTGCAATATTTTCACTTTGATAATTGTTCGGTTGTGGACCATCGTCACTTAAATCTTCAGCACTATTATTGGCATCTTCTTCAACCTCAATATTATCACCTCCACTGTATGGAATATATTCAATATTCGGTGTATCGAAGGCTGGGCCAATCACTGTCTGTACTGTCACCACGGCATCGAACGGAACGCCTGGGTTACCCATCAATACTAATACAGCGTATTTGTAACCAGGTCCACCGTCAACTATGTTCGCTTTGAAAGCCGTTCCGAAGTCTATGCTACTTACTCGAAGGTGTCCTATTGTGTTACCGTCGCCAATCGCTGGGTATCTCAAAGCAACAGATCCTCCGGGAACAGATAATCTAATCTGTTCAGTATTTGTTTTCTCCAGTTCTTCATTACCGACGTCGAGTAGGAACACAGTGGGATATTTGTGGAATGGATTCGCGATTACAAGTACTGAGAGTTGACAAACGGTTAGTGCTAGTAGCATCTCGACTGTTTGGCTTCTAATGTTGGGTCATGGTACGATAACCAGATTCTTATATAACGCTATTTCACGGTTGATTCCGCTCATTTTTTGTGTGACCCTGGGCGAAGCGTGACGCCTCCAATGTCAACTGTATCTTCAATAATCGGAATCAGGAAAAAGTTCAACCAATTATCTGATGCTTTTGGCACTTTTCTTTGTTAAGAAGTAGAGAATTAACGCATGTAATTGACCGGAAAAGTTGATTTTATTATTACTTCAATGTAAATTATGTTGATCTTTTTATTAAAGAATTTTTTAATGAAAAATACAATTGCTTGCAACTAGCACAATCAGTATGATCCATAGATATGAATAAATTCGTAAAATTTTGAAAATATTATAAGTAATGTGAAACTACAGCAGGGCACACTTACAGCCGCCATCACTGGACACGGCTCTTTTAATAAACACCTCTTTGTCATAGGAGTCACAGTCAGCCCCCTGTGCCGAACCTGCAATGAGGAAGACGAGACAGCAGCCCACGTGCTTCTGCACTGCCCAGGGGTTGCGTTACAAGGTAAAGTACTTCGGTACCCCAGGTACTCTCCGCGAGATTGTCAGCAACATCAAGGCGCTGCTGGCCTTTCTAGTGGAGTTAGGGTGGATCGAATAGATTTCCCACCCGCACGCAAAATACGCGCTTTGACGTGGGGTTGCGGACACCAGCCCCTTATACAATAAAGGGTGTAAATAGAACCTTAACGAAACCCAAAGGCACTTGTTTTCTCCGTCTTTGCAATCATTTTTTGTTCTAGACCATACCTGGGAACCTTCTAGTTACGGAGATATTGGGGGTCAAAGTTTCAACTTTTTCACGAGTTTTTTTTTAAATACTTTTAATGTAAGATTTTTACTTTAAACACCTCCACGACCCCCGTACTATTCAATCCATCCACCAGCACAATGCTTTGAGTGCTTTCCATCGAGTCCTACCGAAAACGTGATTTTTCACCCCAAAAAAAAGTCGTTTCCCAGCAATAATTTTTGCGTAAAGTTACTTAATTTGATGTACAGAATGCTTGGTTGACGGCTTCGTGAAGGGTCTGTTTACACCCTGTATACAATACAAAGTACAACAACAACAATTAGTTTTAATTTTAAAATCGGCGTATTTACAGTACGTTTACACCGCGCGCTCGTGCCTCGTGCCTCAGTTCGTATGATGCTCCCTTTTCAACGGAAGATGAGGAACATTGCACCCTTTTTCTCATGCCTCTATCTTTCTTTGGTTCCAAAAATGGCCTCTTTTTGCAGTTCAGTCAACACCGTAAAGAAAAGAATGAATGTAAGTACCAGTGGCGAAAGTTCCATACAACTCGATTCCTACCGGATTCCTTTTGAAAAATGGCACAGTCATTATTCTATAGACAAAAAATAAAATCACATTAAAGATATGTACTCCGGCTTACCTCTTACAAAAATTTACCCTTCGCTACTGGTAAGTATTTAATTTTAAACTAAAATATCATAGTGGCGCGTACAGACGCAAATATTCCCAAAGTGGTCATTTGCTTAAAATATAGTATATTTTTAAACGGATAGAAATAAAAGACACGTTAATCACAGCTTGGTTTCTTTCAATAATGCTATAAATCATAAAAATATTACATGTTTCGTGTCTGACACTAACAATTTATCACAATACTAAGAATTCTGCGAACAGGACAGATTTGAAGATCAAGCTTAAATAGGGTTACAAGAAGAAATGGATATGTCAAAATCGTGCGTTATAGGGTTTTCAGTTCGGATCTATCTATAGAAATAAATATAATTGAAGTGTCTGTTTGTAATTTCAAAATAACGGCTTTTCACTAAATGCATATGAAAATATATACGGTACTTATAACTGCCTAGCCTTTTCCCAACTATGTTAGGGTCGGCTTCCAGTCTAACCGGCTGCAGCTTGGTAAGAATGGTTGTCAGACTTTTTGGGCCACTTAGTACCTGTAACAACTGTCAAAGATCTACAGATGACAGCCGGGACCAACAGCTTAACGTGCTTTCCGGAATTACGGCAAGCACGGCTTTACCTAAGCTCGGGCAGCCGCTCGGGTAGTTCTGATGAATTAGTAGAACATCAACTGAGAATAAATCAGTCCCCGGACAAAAAGCAATTGAAATCTAAATTCAACCCATTTATTCAATGTAATCATCATATAAAAGGTTAATAAAGCAATTCCTAATACAGTCACATTCAGACCTAAACAAATAATTGCCCTACATAAGCCTATTTACCCACGATTTTGACATTAACAACATTAAATAGAATATCAGGATAAGTTAAGATTATAATTTATAGTTTTACATACATTGTTATTATCTTTATAAAGGGTTAGATTAAATACAGATAATATAATATTGTCAACTAATGCAAATTCATGATTTTTATTACAATCACACTCACGTTAAAAGCACCAATTTCTTAATATTTAATTTAAATCTTTTTTTTTACATTCTATACACGAGAGATTTATAGAAAAAATTACATCACACTACATATTGGAATGGTATCTAACATTTACGGGCAATCATTATTGTTATAAATTCTAAATTAATTCTGTTAAATAATAAAATTAATTATAATGCCACCACCTCTGGATAAATTCCAGCTAACTAATATTGTAGATTTTTTTAATACAAATTCTGTTCCATTTTTTTATTTATCTGGATTGTAGGTAAGTCAATAGCAGACTATGATGTAACCCCGATTCCTAACTAAAGCGATCGGTCGAGCGAACATTATGCGGTCGTCGATAATAGGTAACTCATATATTCAAATTACCGGAAGGCGCGCGCTCAAGTTCGCTGAACAAAGCTTTTGTGCGACCATCGCTTTGATTAGGACGTGGCCTGAATCAAACCCTCCTATTTCATCTACCATTTTGGCATCTTGTATAACTTATTTATGAATGGAAAGCTGAGTAGAACCTAAGAAGTTGTGTATCAAGTAGGTATACAATATACAGGATGATTGATAATTGGGTGTCATTTAAAGGAATGCAATTACCAATCACCCTGTATATTAATAGTCGTCCTGACCGTTTTCGGTTACGACGACCAATCTTAGCGGAGATTAGCTATCGGCGCGGGAGATATTAAAAGTAGTGCACATCACAAGTGTGTACAATCCTTTACTCTCATAGATCCGATGGACAGGATACCATCAGTAGGTATGCGTGTGTATACTATGTGTGTAGTAGTACGTAGGTATACTTAGTGCACGTAAATATGAATAAGTTCTAGCAGTTTACTTTATCAAAAGATTGATATTAATAACTACAAAATACACGTGATCAAACCAGAATAAGCAAATTGATTTTTTACTTTCAATAATTGAGCATTGAAAATATCTGATCAACACAATATCAAACTTCAGACAGTAACAATATACATTGTACACTTACAGTAGCCAGCACATCAAGTTACCACAAACTATTCAATTTCTCCAAATGATTTTACACCATAAAATGTTGATGGTTAAGTTCAAAGTCGAATGAGAAAATTTTACAGTTTGTAGTAACTTGATGTGCTGGTACATACATGGATCTTTTGGCGCGTGGCCATCTTATTGTTTCAACACAATTTCTTGTCTAATAACGTTTTCTCAAATATTTACCAACAACACGTCCTTTTAAAGACATTCATGCGCCAAAAGACCCTTGTTCCTTGTCTACTACTACTATCTACCAATTACTACCAAGACATTCACTGTCATACAATGTATAGATGATGCAAAAGTAGCGTCAACGAATCGCCAACCAACGCCAGAAAAACGTCATCATCACAGTTTCCAGAACACAACCTAAAGCCCGGAGACGACCGGAGCGGAAAGGAGATGTGCGGAAATCGACCAATCACATTCGTTAAAATCCACATCGCTTCTCTCGTCTCTCCTATGATTGGTCGAATTTTGCACATTTCACCGCTCTGCTTTTCTCCGATTTTGTGGAGTCCGGCCCTAACGACCCCTTCATTAACCTCAAGCGAAGCGACCAGCGTCAAGCGACAAGCGCTTGCATTACTTGTTTTCGCGTGAGTATCGTCGCGTCGCGGTGACCCGTAGCGTTACTCTACGCAATTTCTTTCATTTGCATTATTTTCCAGTCGCTGTCGCTTGAGCATGTACCTACTTCGTGGCCAAGTAGTAAGGAAACAGGTTACTGTAAACACTGCCTGAAGTGTGACTCAAAAGGTTTTCAATTCCGTCGTCACCCACCGCTACACTTCCTCAAGAACCCCTATTCACAAAATCAAACGGAAACAGTACAGAGCCCTGCAAAAATATTTTAATGGAAGCTAATGTTTTATACACCTGAACATAGTTTTAATTTTCAATTTGCGAAAACACTACAACACTCTAAAAAGAATGCATTAAATACAATTAAATGCTTGAAAATTATTTGCGACGTTGCCAAATTACATAAAGCACTATTCGTAAGTAAAAAAACTGCAAAAGTATTTCGGACAAACAGCTAGATGATTTCTTGTCGAGTACTTATCTTTTTATAACACAAAAACACCGTTCCATCATCTTCAAGATCGTCACTTCCTGATCCGAGGACAACAGCGGTATTCCGTTCTAGATCTAGTCAGACCATCTCTCTTCCCAAGATTAAACCTGCCTAAATATTTTATCTATTTACTATCTTCTCACGATTTGGTAGCGTACAGAGAAATTCTTAAAACACGCACTATCTTCACCATCATTTCTGATATAAAGCAGTACTATTTTAATGTTACTACAGTGTAGAAAAGGGATAGAGTTATGTAAAACGCATAGGTCCATCTTTTTTCTACAATGATGCAAGTTCAAAGTAATACTGCTACAACAGATGGAGATACAGTCTCTGTTCTCACACGTAAAGCTGGAAGAACGAGTTAAAAGCTTGGGAACGAAAACGCTGATCATCTGCCGATTATACAGCCACATGATTGAAAGCTAGAATTAGATACTGATCAAAGACCCAGGCTTTCAAAACGGCAATTTAGTGAAATGGGTAAACATAGATCATGCCATACCAATTGCATTGTTTTAACTGCATATTTCTTAGAAGAAAAAGATGAACTGAACAGAGATCTTAACTAACCATCCTGTTATAATTATGATAAGTATGTTACGCAGTGCTCCTGCTTGCTCAAAAAGAAAATTTAGGCGGTTTTTATAGTGTTTGATCATCTGCCTAGCCTTTTCCCAACTATGTTAGGGTTGGCTTCCAGTCTAACCGGATGCAGCTGAATACCAGTATTTTACATGGAGCGTCTGCCTATCTGACCTCCACAACCCAGTTAGTACTAGGTAATACGGTACCCCTTGGTAAGACTAGTTGTCAGACTTTTTGAGCCACTGACTACCTGTAACGACTGTCAAAGATCTACAAATGACAGCCGGGACCAACGGCTTAACGTGCTTTCCGAGGCACGGAGGCAACTCGGTATGTAATGGGTTGTCACCCATCCACAAACCTAAAGATCGATCCGAGCGGCTGTTATTATTTAGCTACGAGCTCGAGCGGTTTATATCGCGTTTGATATCAATTAAAAACAGCTGATGAACCAGAATGAAAGAGACAAAGCACCAAGCGCAGGCTAACTCCATCACTTTCTTGCATATTTTTATGGGCAATAATGATCTCTGTGCGTAAACCGGTTATTATAGGCTGATTATCCCTCTAATACGGGTAAACCTTTACTCTAAGGTTTTACCTAACCCTTAAAAATACCCCTAACCTAACCTGACCTTAACCGTAACCTTTCGGTCCCTGGTTGGTGCTTGAAAGCGATGTCTTTGCCTGGCATTTTGTAGCTAAACATTTCAACTGGTCTGCAAATCTCATCATAATGATTCTTCGCAGCTCGTTCTGTCACAGACAAATCACTTTCTGTGCCTACTCAAATTAAAATGTTTTTTTAAATAGGTATCAAGAATTACGCGTACTGAAGCCCTTCGGTACAAAAAGCATCATTAGCTATCACCAGAGGAACAAGACATAAGAAACTATGCGGTTTTGAACAAGGAGAGCCACACAAAAAAAACTAACATATTAATAGAAAATTATCGTAAAAATGTCCGCATTTGCTTATTCTGTTTATTCAGCGACGCCTGAGCCCTATCTGCCTTATTAATCATCTGATCCAACTTACTAATTTGTGTATTCACCTGCTGCCCAATATCTTTCACAGCCGCTTTACCCAACAACGACATATTTTCCTGATCCTCCATCTTTTTTAAGTCGTCCAAAGCTGAGTTTATGTCGCCGCCATTTTTGTTTTGTTTTGTTTTTCCCGCGCGCGGTGTCATCTCATTGTCGTCTGGCCCAAGGCCTTGGTTTATAGAGCCTATGTCCGAGGTTGGTGGTATGTAATCTTTGTCATAGTTTGTCTGTCCCACGTAGCTGGGTTCGCTTGAATAGGACAGGTTGTCTTTTGCGGACATTTTCACTCGAAAGAAGTTTGTGATCGTTCCGCAAACACCCTGTAAAACAGGTATACAATGTTGAAGTGATTAAAATGCTAGTCATAGATGTGCATATACTTAGAGCCTTATCATAGTAGCGGATTGCGGGCGTCCTCAAAGCGGAGCGGACGCGCAACGAATTCGTTGCGAGTATTCACCACGCGTCCGCGACGTCCTCGCTCTGCAGCCGTAGCGTGTTCGCGACGCATTAACTGCGCACCCGCCCCACCTCGCAGCCGTTCGCAAACCGCTAGTATGATAAGGCCCTTAGTATCAAGTATGTGATCAAGTTAACATAACATAAAATCACGCATGTTTCTCCGAAGGTGTTAATTAAAACTGGAGTACCCATAGTCTACCTACCCACGTTACACAAGGGTTAGGTATGTCCAAATCCCACGTAACGGGGGCGAGCCAATTCATCATTCTCCTGCCCTTACTCCAATTTATTTGGGGTTAGCCTTGCATGTATTCTTCTTCCATACTTCTCTATTACTCGTCATCTCAGTAGTCACCTCCTTTCTAGCCATATCATTCTTTACACAGTCCATCCATCGTATCTTTGATCTTCTTCTACTCTTACAGCCATTTACATTTATAGTCAACATTTTCCTCGCCCTATTTTCCTCATTCCTCCGCAACACATGTCCATACCACGATAACTGATTACCACACAACTTCTCAGTCACCGGCGCTACTTTCAGGCTTCCTCTTTAGTACACATTCCTTATTTTATCCATTACACCACAAATCCCCCTTAGCATTCTTATCTCAGCAACATGCAATAATTGTCTATTGCGATAATCTTCATTTGCCTAGCCTTTACCGAAACTAAGTAGGAGTCAGCTTCCAGTCTAACCGGATGCAACTGATAACAGTATTTTACATTTTACCAGATTTTACCCTATTGTCATCAACCGGGCACAAATCCAGACTCCGGGATATCTATGAGAAATTCGAGAATTCGGAATTTCTCTTTTTTCCGGGTTTATCCATCTGACTAAAGAAATCCCTAAGTTGATAATAAGTTTGTAGTATGAAATTATTTTGATAATTTCGAGTCGAAGCAAACATGACGACGTTCTCTAGAATCAAAATATAAATGACTGATTATAAATTACCTTCAATTTATTTATTTTAGTCTGAGTAGAATCCAATATTGTGTTTAATTCTGTAAGGCCACCGCTGCCTTCCTTTAGCTGGTCATCTAGCATAGCAGTGTTCTGAAAAATACAACAATAATATCTAATAATTATGTAACAGGGATAAAATTTAAGACTTCTGAAAGTAAAGTTATTTTAGGCTTTTTTAGTTTTTTTTTTTGCAGAAAGTTTTTTGTTTTACCCTTTTTAGCTATTCTTGTCATGAAGAAAAAATACGATTTTTTTTTTCTATTGAAAGGAAATAAACAAATTACAGAACCGCTTTTAATAAAATTTCTGTGGGACCTGGGAATCGGGAAGTGTATCCTATCATATAAAACTAATAATTAAAATATATTTTTTTCACAAAAACAACTGAATTGAGAACCTTCTCCTGTTTTTGAAGTCGGTTAATAATAGGAGTAATTCGCATTTTTTTTCATTTTCATAAATTGGTATACAAGGATTCCAATTAGGTACCAACTTGATTATTAAAATCCTTGACCTATTTGGCACTCACTCCTCAATTATTACCTACACAAAAGTTTCGCAATCAAGAAAAAATAATCACACGGAAATTATTTCAAAACACACAATCAATTTTAATAAATAAAAAAAGTTACTTACCTCTGCCGTCCGAATTTCTACTTCCTCAAATTCTACGACATCCAAGTGTTTATGTTTTGATAAGAAGTCTTCTCGATCAGGCAAAGGCTGGCCGAATAATTCAGCCCTAGTGCAAGCATCTTCGTATGCCTTCAACGACATGATTGAAATTCACTAACGATTTAAAATAGGCACTTTTTAGTTGAAAATTCTTATTGTAAATGAATGAATTATCCAAGGGAAGAAGAACTCTATGACAGGAATACCTTTTTGGTGCAAGTGTCGTCTTAAAACTAGACCTTCGGTTGCTGGAGTTATTGATTTTTCGAGGTACAGCTAATCATATTTAACTTCGCTTGTTTTTGTCAAATACGCACGGTGTAAGAATTTAATATCATTACTTCGATCTTTAATATTTTAGACTTGTATGATTACAGCTCATGGTTATTAAAATTATCTATTTTTTCAATTAATCAGGATACATTTTGAATTTCGCGCTAGATTTTCAATGTTGCCAGAGCCGAAAGAATAAAATTATACTCAATCAACACAATTTTAAAAATCAAGTATTTTTGAAAGGAAATAATAAAATACAGACTGAAGTTACACTCTATTTATTAATCCTATCCTAACTTCCTAACTAATATTATAAATTCGAAAATAAGTTTGTTTGTTACCTATTCACGCCTAAACCACTGAACCGATCATCCTGAAATTTTGAAATAGGTTGTCAGGTCTACAGAAATGAAAATATGGATCTTTCATCCCGAAAAAAACCGGCCAAGTGCGAGTCGTACTCACACGCACACACGGTTATGCAGTATCAAACAATATACACGTAATAATAATATTTTGAAGGCTCATTCTTATGTTGTATTAACTTGTATTGTATTACATTCAACAGCAAACCTAAATTTGTTTTTCATAGCATGTTAACTTGTTGTTACTGCTGCAGTAACTTTGTAGTTTGATGAAAAAGTCCTATATCTCAAAAAGTAAACATCAAATCTTATTCAAACCAATTTTTGTTAAAAGTTTTTTTACCTTCTACAATCCAACATTTTTTCAAAATTTCCTCCTCTTACTTTAGAAATTAGAGGGGGGGGGGGGGGGCACATTGTCTTTCAAACGATAGACACCCCGCACGTGAACAGTGAAGTAAGAAGTTTCAACTGTGTAGTCTTAATAGTTTCGGAATAAAGAGGCTGTGACATACGGACGGACAGACGGACAGACATAAAGAATCTAAAAGGGTTCCGTTTTTTGCCATTCAGCTACGGAACCCTAAAAAGTACTGTTCCCGGGAACAACAAAAATAACGTTCTTATGATAATAGATGGCGCCACATGTCTTTCGAATCATGATTGAACTATATTAATACAAGCAGAGTACAACCCGAATTGATTTTCAAATTCTAAATTAACGCGAGCGAAGCCCTGGGCAATAGCTAGTTATAAAAAAAATTGTAAATTATGTGCAATCTAATTATCTAGCATTAAATACAGATTTGGAAGACCATAGACGTCTGCAAATCAGCTGCTCGTAGGGTCAATAGCCGAAACAGTGAACTTAGAACCACTTTGGGACAGCCTAATGAATGGATTCGAAAGAGATAGCAATATTTTCGTTGTCGAATCGGCTGCCTATAGGAACACAGCAACTGTCATGACCCTTATCTCAAGTGTCATAAAGATTAAATTGTTTATGTTGCTACCGCTAACTGGCATCGGGAAAATGGAAATTCCTTGTTATTTTTTTCCGTTGATCGAAACGATGTACTCTGTGGTTATCTTTTATATGATTTCAAAATAAATGCTTGCTAAATCACTTTCAACAGTGTTATTCAAGTGTCGGACGCGCCATTTGCTACGAAAAGCTTCTGCAGCCATGTCTACAGGTATACACATCACCTAAACTTTTATTTTTCAACTTAGAAACTCAAACATAACCTACCTTTCGTGGTATATTTTGAGCTTCAAATTGATTTTGTTTCTTTCTTACTCTGTAAAACGTTTATTTTGCCTGCCGAGTGTTCATTTTCATGTCGTGCTTTATTCAATAATTAAATGCAGTACATGAGTAAACAGAAAATTGCTGTGTCATTTTTGCCTGCCACATAAACAAAAATAAGCAATTAAAGCAGCTATAATTACAAAAGAGCTTGTAAGTTGTGTCTTTATTTTACTGAAAGGTGTTAAAAGTATCAAACCTTATTTGACAACACATTAATTTAAATAAAGTACAACCTTTTTTTCGGAATCACCCACAGGTGAGGTTGAAAACCATAAATTAATAATAAAAATTAGGTAGGTATGTCAATTGATTTGCCAAATTCATGTACAGTTCCAAGTAAATTAAAAATATGCAATTTTTACAATAATCCTCTCACCATGAAATGAATAATATAATCAAGTTACCGGTAAACAATAGCGTCATTGTAAGATTGTTAAGATATAGCAAACAAGTAGACCATAAAAGTGAGTTTTCCTTGCCAGAAATTTTTGTAACTCACATCCACAATTTTATTCCAAAATAATCCACATTTACTGTGGAAGTTTCTAACAATGGGGCTGGCTTAAAAATACTTCATCCTGGTTGGTATTAAATGTGAAATCTCTACTTGCCAGTACCAAAGTGTGAAGGTTTCCCAGGAAATGTGATAAAAGTCTGTAACAAACAGGCTGATAGATTGTGTCACATAGATAGAATATGGTATGGTTTAAAAATGTTACATAATATGTATTACATATGGTATAGATGTGGTACAGATTTGTCAGCATTTCTTAAGATATAGCGATAGTCTAAAGTATAGAATCAGATAGTCAGGCTGAGAATATTGATATCTATAGCACACATAAGTCAGATTCCTGGTTATTTTCTCTACATTTTCTATTGTGTTAATTCCCTTCCTCTGTATGGGTATGGTTTTAAACAGAATCCAATTCCAACTTCATAATCACCATCATCACCATCCACAGCCCAAATTCAGCCACTTTTGGGTATATGTCTTTTGGGTTTATTTTCCTATCTACATAATCACCATGGGGTAAACTTCCTTTGTATGGATCATTTATGTAATTTCAGTAGAAATAATGCATGACCACCACGAGTTTTGTGTTGTTATTGATTATAATAAGAATTCAAGCTCTTTCAAATATTTCAAAATATTGAATATTAACAACCCTCAAACTGGGCCTGCAAAGTGGACTACACCCCACTCCTCAAAGGGGAGACCTGTGTCCCACCAATGGGTACATTATAGGCTAATTTCACAATTGTCATAGTATTGTTATTATACAAAATACTAAATTCAATTAAAATGATATTTAACCTACTACCATTTTATAATTCCATAAAATAAATCATCTTTTTCTTTCAGTCCCGTTGACCTTGGACACACTATCCAAGTTCCACACTGACTTCTATTCAGACCCCAAAAATGAACTTGCACAGAATGCGTGCACAAGATTTGATCCATTCGAGGTTGCTATCAGCAGGAAGAAGACTGAGACCACCCTACACGTCTACAACATCAAAGTAAGATTATCACCAAACTAAAATTATTTCATTATTATAACTAGAAGACGGGATATTTACCATGTTAAATCGAATCGTTGTAATATCGGGAACTCAAAGAAAACAATAAACATGGTAAATATCCCGTCTTCTAGTTATAATAATTTTAGTGACCATGAAAGTTTAAAATCTTAAAATTATTTAAGGTGGAAGCACCAGGGTAGCCCGCGAAATTTAAAATTTCCTACGATTTTTGCAATTTACAGGTCAGTTTCAGGTTGTATGTTGATTAAGATATGATTCGCGACCGTAACAAATATGCTTTACAGAGTTATAGTCATTAAACTCATCAATACAACCCTCTTAAGTTCATATAATCCCATTGAATGACCTTTTCATGAAATAGTCATTAAATAGGATTAAATGAACTTAGAGTGTTGTGTTGATGATTTTAATGATTATAATTCTGTAACTACATACGTGTTACGGTCGCGAATCATATTTTGTTTCACATATAGCCTGAAACTGACCTGCAAATTGACAAAACCCTAAGAAAATTTGAATTTCGAGGGCTACCCTGACGCTTCCACCTTAAATGCTTTTTGCTTGACTACCTCATTGGTCTAGTGGCCGCAAGCGCGACTGCTCAGCCTGAGGCCCTGGGTTCAATTCGCAGGACGGGCGTAGTGTTATTATGTTTTTTCATCAGGAATTTCACAGTAGCATCCACAGTCTAGATTTGTGCCTAAACATAACTGGCCAAATGTGTGTGTTATAGTTACACCTCTGCCTAACCCTAGGTGATTACAGGCGTGATGTTATGTTATGTAAATTTTTTTAAACTCAAAAATTTTGTGAATTGAAAATAACCACACTGGCCCTGCAAATTATTTCACATGCTTGTTTTCACAGCATTGGTTTTTAATTATATTTAACCATTTAAGCTTCTAGCTGGAAAATGACAGTTGAGCAGAAACTTGCCAGACAAAAGTATGCAGATTCACCTCTATTGCTAATATCTGCATTGGTTTATTGGTCCATTGTCTATGTATATTCTTCCAGCTAGACAGAAAACTAAACTATCTTCTCTAGATTATAAAGTACATTCTCTATTGACAGCTTGATTCTGAAGCCAAGCCGGTGACAAACCAAGAGAACTCTGGACGCTGCTGGCTGTTTGCTGCGCTCAATGTAATGCGTCTGCCCTTTATGAAGAAACATAACATTGAGGAGTTTGAGTTCTCACAGAGGTAAGACTTATTTCCCTTTTTATATGACTGCCCAGAAAAGAGGGTTAAGTTTTCAGGGTTGGGGTATGTATGAATGTGAGTGCTTTTATTGGCATTTAAACTATTAGGGGAACATCATTTGTCTTGGCATGATATGAGGAGGCAAGAACCCCATGTTATTAAAATAGTGATATATTTTAATGGATTAATTTTGATGGATGGAGAGGGAGAAGAAGACCAAAGGTGATTGAATTGTGTGTAGGATGAATTGAAAGAAAAAAGAGTGAATGATAGAGCGACGGCTGACCGGGGAGAATGGAAGGAAAAAAACATGTTGCGCAGACTTCAAGTAATATGGGGTAAAAGCAGGAAGAAAATGACACTATTTAAGTTACTACACATTTCTAGGCTCTTCTAGCTCCTTAACCTATTGACCGCCACGGACGTCTATGGACGTCAAATCAAAAAGTGCTCACGACGCCTCGGACGGCATGGCACGTCGAAAATAACACTTTTTTAAAGCGCTTGGCGTAGAGAACAGATTTTCGTTATTGACGTGGAGGTCAAAAGGTTAAAATTCTTCTTTATAGCAACTTTTGACCAGGTTGTCGCCTTGTTCGTCCATCTACTCACAATGCGCGTGTCTTACCCGCGTTTCTGCAGCGCGTTTCTTTTTCGTTCTAGGTCTCCATTCATGGTTCTTAGAAAAACGTTACATAATTACGGGCGTAAGTTAGACGTTAGACCAATATCACACTAGCAAACGCCAGTGTAAGGCCCTAACGACATCATCATCATTCTCTTGCCCTTATCCCAATTCATTTGGGGTCGGCGCAGCATGTCTTCTTCTTCCATACTTCTCTATCACTCGTCATCTCATCAGACACCTCCTTTCTTGCATCCTCCATTATTTACACAGTCCAGCCATCGTTTCTTTGATCTTCCTCTACTCATATACCCATCCACATTCATACTCAAAACTTTCCTCACAACTACACCATTTCGTCAAGTGCCCACAGTCACGATATACGAAACGTGTTTGGTACTTAGTATTATCTTGTTACGTTTACCTTAACTTACTGCGGTCATAATTCAGCCCCTTTGTTGATTTATCTTCAACAATACCTTTTTTATGAAACCCAGACAAGTTTGAAATTAAAATCAATGATAATAAAGTATCAAGTTTAGGTTTTACAATAAATAATTGGTAATTATCCATTCTGATTGCTGACACGTCGGTACAAGACACTTTCCCGAAATGAAAACAGGCTTTCTTCAAGGAGATTTGTACTTGTTATTGAATTACAGTATGGACTGTCACACTTCACACAGTCTGCTTTAGAAATCACATCGAGCATTAGAATCATCATCACCATCTGCTTATGCTTTTCTCAACCATGTTGGGATCGGCTTTCAGTCTAACCGGATGCAACTGAACACCATGTACAGTAGACCTCAAAAGTGCAGTACCATGCTAAAGATTACATTGCTATGAACTGTGCGAGCGCGATACAGCAGTGTGTGTGCGTGTGCGTGTATGAGTGATGTCTCAACATCCTACACATAACACACACTAATGAACTGTCGTCACACTACGCGAAATAGCATTATATTTCTGTTGCATTTAGAATACACATCATAGTGATGACCTGTTCTTACCATTGCATTGTTAAAATTCGCGTAGTATTAACATGGGTTGGTAGCTGTTTGGGCTGAGCATGGGTTCACGATCAATGAAGTCCAAGTTCGAATCCATGTTATTACAATGTGTGGCTGTTTTTTGTTTCTTTGAAACCTTAATTATATTTGTATTTTAAGCAGAAAGTCGTTAGGTATTTATGTTTATTTATAATATAGTCATGCTTATTATTTATTTTTTATAAGAAGTTAAATATTAGATAGTTATTGTATTATTATTTAACCTCATTAATTGATTTTTATTTTATGTTTTCGGTGTTGGAAGGTGGAAATAAAAAAATCATGCTGAATGATAACAAAAATGTTTATTCGTTTTATTTATTTATAAAATTAACAAACTTTTATGAGAATGTGACGTCACATTCCTATTTAGGCAAAAAAAGTTCTCTGATCACCGTTCATAAGATTTTTTGTTGTATACCCACTTAGTCAATTCATAATAAGAATAACATAACACGGAAAGGATATTCTAATAACACAAATATAATTGTTGATACCCGCTTATTATAGGTATCAGTATTCAGCAGAGTTAATTGAATACTAATATATGAGTTAGACTTTATGAACGTGTTTTTTTAATGTAACGTCACATTGAATGTATTGAGGTTATAGCTTAAGTGTTCATTTTCTTGACGAAAAGAATATTGAAACTAAACCCCAATTTAAGATTATTAAATTTAAAATTTATTTCTTAATTTTTTTTTATTTTTATTTACGGTCATGTTAATATTACTAAATATTTAGTTACCCGGTCTACTTACTTATTAAATTAAGTATTATTATTTTTTCGCCATAAATTAAGTCTTCCTTTTGGCAAGACTTGAAAGTCTTCTCGTCAGAAAATACAGTCACCTCCCAGTTAAAATGTAAATAATCTCGAGCAAAACGTAGTCTTTCCTCCCTGTGTTTTTGTGTCAAAAATGGTTTTTAACTGGCTTCCGATGATGTAAACCTTCAGCATGGACTGCATGGCGAACAGTCTGTAATGTAGTATCCAATTGCTCTGCAAACATTATAGTTGGAATGAAACCATTTGTTTCATATTCTTCCACCATAAAACGTCGCTGAGTCGGGTTAATAAGCGGCGGCCTTTCACTTCTTAGACGACTCTTCAGACTACCTTCTCCTTCAAACCTCTTTACCCAACGGCTAACAGAATTTCTAAAATAAAACAAAATGTGATTACACACTTGCAACTAGCAATTTATTTAATAATAAGAAAATCACACACCACAACTATCATCATAATAATTATAATTTTTAAAAATAACTTACACATTTTAAGCCAGTTTCAGTTGAAATTTGAGAAATATTAAGCCCATTACGCAAAGTGACAATATTTGCCCTGTCATCAATACTAATATTAGCTTGCATCTTGAATAAAGACAATCAAACAATACGCTAATCGTAATAATAACACAAACGCTCGTAACAAAGTTCACCAACTAACAACGTCATAACTAACTACTTTGTTCAATCCAGAAGTTTATTTTGTTTCACAGTCACCCTCATCTTTTTTGTTAATAATAAGTTCCAACTAATATTTAGAAAAACATATCTCATTGGGTCTAACGTATAATTTATAATTAAAACACAAAAAGTGTAATGTTACTTGGGTTCGAACGCAGACTATACTGTGCGAGACATTTTATCTATAGCGTTAACCGCTAAGCCAGATAGACACATAATAGTTTGTTTGAAATTAAATATCACTAACTTAATACTCCGTCGCGACATGACAGGCTTGTCACTAAGGCAAATGATCATTATATCGCACTCTTTCTGACTAGATAATTATGAAAGAGAGCGATATACGAGATCGTGTATGTGTGCAAAATGTTTGTTATGGAAAAAGGTCGTAAGTGCCACTTGTTTTGATGCGATCGTTTTGTGAAACTGCTACTGCACTTATGGTCTCTACTGTACACCTGTATTTTACATGGAGCGACTGCCTATCTGACCACCACAACCCAGTTAGTACTGGGTAATACGATACCCCTTGGTAAGACTGGTAGTCAGATTTTTAACGACTGTCAAAGATCTACAAATCACAGCCGGGACCAACGGCTTAGCGTGCTTTTCGAGGCACGGAGAAACTCTCGGAAGGCTCTCTCTCTCAGTCAGGCCCGGCTTCCACCAGACCGGAGACGAGCGGAGCGGTGCGCAAGATTCTATTAATCACACGATAGGTTAGGCTCATCTATATATGCTCTAGTCGCTCACTTTGCTCGCTTTGGTAAAACCAAGCCTAATTTACACAGACTCTCTATATAGCCGTTAAAACTCGAAGTGTTTTGTTAACGACCAGGTGGCCTACCATGACGTCTTGAAGCAGCAGTAATTCCAGTGTGGGAAAGAGACAGAGTTATACAGATCGTCTAACGCCATTTCTTTCCCACACAGGAATTGCTCCTGCTTTATAGTCTTAGGAACCCCCCAGATACTTCACTACAGCTCCCAAAACGGTGCAGAAAAACGTGAAGAAACAAAATTCGAAGACGAGTGACATCTATGAAGCCGCAATGGTCTCGAGCGAATTACAGCCTACTGACTCTCATAGGAAGGAGGCCTGTGTCCCATCAGTGGGAACATTATAGGCTGTTTATTCTTCTTCAGGAGGCACACAATGTTATACTTTTTTGTTAAAAAGTTTTTTTCTTTTATTATTTTAGCTTTTGTGTGTATTTGTAGTATGAATGTTTAAATATTTTTTATACGCAAACCCTGCGTAGGGAAGGTTTTAACCTGCGACCTTCTGATTCTGTACACCGGACGTCTTAACCAATTAGACCATCGCGCCCTGCTCACAGTACTCGAAACCTTGCTCGCACTCGAATTTTTCTTTCCATATCAAAAACATTTGTAGCATGTGTCAAATTAGTGTATTTTTTTCTTTCTTCATAATTGGTCGTTACCTCCACAGCTATCTCTTCTTCTGGGATAAGATCGAGCGCGCCCACTACTGGCTGAATAACATCGTCGCCACTGCCAAGCAGGGAGAACAACTCGAAGGAAGACTTGTCAACTTTTTGCTGAAGGTAACCTTTATTTTATGCTAGCTTTTGCCTGCAGCTTCCCGCCTGAAGTTCTTCAGGTATAAAAAAGTATCCTATGTCCTATCCTAGGTCATGCATGATACATACGAGGGCGGGTCAATAAGTCCGTGACTTTTTGAATTTCTGACCTCTTTACTGAAACAGCAACACTGCTCCTGTCAACAGGCATCTGTCAGTTGACTCCTGTCAAAATTTAAACTTGCTGCGTCAGTTAGTTTGTTTGACAGCTATTTTTATCAGACTACTCACTAATTTGAGGAGAAAATGGAAAAAAGTGAATTTCGTGTGCTTATTAAGCATTATTTCTTGCGAAAAAAAACCATTACCGAGA
This sequence comes from Noctua janthe, assembly GCA_910589295.1. NCBI lineage: Eukaryota > Metazoa > Arthropoda > Insecta > Lepidoptera > Noctuidae > Noctua > Noctua janthe. The sequence goes on along the minus strand of OU342573.1, from coordinate 9,810,840 downwards.
CCAAGGCTAAGCTTGATAAATACTATGGGGACTCTGCACCATCGATTTCAATGGTAAAAAAGTGGTTTACTGAATTTCGTTGTGGCCGTACAAGCACTGAAGATGCCGAACGTCCTGGACGCCCAGTTGAGGTCTCTACACCCGAAACAATCGAAAAAATTCACGATATGGTGTTGACCGACCGAAGATTGAAAGTGCGAGAGATTGTGGAAGCCGTAGGGATCTCGCATGGCTCAGTGGTTTCAATTTTGAATGATCACTTGGGCATGAGAAAGCTTTCCGCAAGATGGGTGCCGCGTTTGCTCACAGTCGACCACAAACGCAATCGTGTAACAACTTCACAGGAAGCTTTGGCGTTGTTTAATCGCAATATGGAGGAGTTTTTGCGCCGTTTTGTAACCGTGGACGAAACATGGATCCATCACAACACACCAGAAACCAAACAACAGTCAAAACAGTGGGTTTCTAAGGGTGAATCGGCGCCAAAGAAGGCCAAGGTGGGTTTGTCAGCCAATAAAGTTATGGCGACTGTTTTTTGGGATGCACGCGGGATAATCCACATTGACTACCTTCAAAAGGGAAGAACAATCAATGGGGAATATTATGCCAACTTATTGGACCGATTCAATGACGATTTGAAAAAAAACCGACCTCATTTGGCCAAGAAAAAAGTTCTTTTCCACCAAGACAATGCAAGGGTGCACACATGTGCAGTTGCCATGGCAAAAATCCATGAATTGGGCTATGAATTGCTCCCTCATCCGCCCTATTCTCCAGATTTGGCTCCGAGCGACTACTTCTTGTTCCCAAACCTGAAGAAATGGCTTGGTGGAAAAAGATTTGACTCCAATGATGAAGTCATCTCGCAAATAAAGGCCTATTTTGAGGACCTCGACAAATCATTTTTTTTGGAAGGGATAAAAAAATTGGAGAAGCGTTGGACAAAGTGTATAGAGCTCAAGGGAGACTACGTTGAAAAATAAAATTATTTTTTTATCAAAAAATCTGTGTTTTATTCCAAAAGTCACGGACTTATTGACCCGCCCTCGTATTAATAGGTCTTTAACTATGAAATTGCCGATTCTTTCTCACATTTTCTTTTTGTAACTTTGACGTTTAGTTATATTTTTTTCCTAATTCCATTTTTAGTGTTCCGTAGTCAATAAGGAACCCTTATAGTTTCGCCATGTCCATCCGTCTGTCCACAGCTTAGCTCAGACTCTTAATACTAGAAAGCTGTAATTTGGTATGGCATGAATATACAGATTAGTTTTCAGGTTTTTCAACTGCAAATGTAAGTTTGTTTTTATTATGACAAAAAAATCATCGTTCGGAGGCAAATCCGCATATTTTGATGGGCAACTACGAAACCCTACATTGTGCGTGCCCGAACGCACTTGGCCATTTTGTTAATTACCTATCTCGGGTAAATCGCAAAAATCGTTACCTATTTGTTTAAATGATTATAGTATTTTAACTGGTATAAACATATTTATGCCATTGTATTTGGTTGACCATTAAAATCATGCAATAAAAATGTGCACTTTTTTCAATAATTAACAGTTTAGGTTATTGCGGTTTCGGTATCTCGATACCGAATAGTTTCGGTACCAATAACATTTCGGTACCCCAAAATTCAGGATAAGGACTTATCAAAATAATATGGGCGATTGCACATGAATGCAAACTTTAAAAAATATGCACCTTGGTAGGACTGCCTCATTGGTCTAGTCAAGTGGTCACAAGCGCTACTGCTGAGCATGACGTCCTGGGTTCGATTCTCAGGTTGGGCAAAGTGTAATTGTGTGTACAGCTACTAAAGAACCAGGTATAACACCTCTGCCAAACCAACCCAATAACAATTTGCTCGACCCGGGAATCGAACCCAGTAGGACCTCATGCTCAACAGACGCGCTTGTCACAGATGTGATGTTAGGTTATATCAGTAGGACTTATTTAATAAAGCATTTACTGCTATCAGAGCTGGTTTTATTTGTGTTGATTATGGTTATCAATGCAAATAATATGATATGTGCGCGTCTGTTTGTAATTTGTTTAGGTACAAGGCAATTAATCGAATGAATTCGTAATAGGTTACTTCCTAAAGTACCCAATTCTGTCATCCTCTTGTTGAATTCACAAACTTTTGTATGAAAAAATGTATTTTATTTTATTTTTTTCGATGCCTTCTAATGGCGGCTGGCGCCTCAGGTAACTCACGTGCCATACGCGCTCGGCCAATGAGCATGCATCACAGAATGACAACGTAATTAAAGAAATATGTGTATCTCTCTCTAACAAAAGAAATTCCGTAGATGACATTACATTTTCTTTCCCTTTCTTCGTGCGTCTAAATAGTTATCGAGCTACCGCTAGTATTTACGCTGTTTTCGAGTGCCGTGATGTTCATGCATGTCGGGTCTATTTATATTACGTCATTGCTCATCCCCCTGCCAAAGTTTCGTCAGTTCCTAGCCAAACAACTTTTTTTATTCTTATTCACAGGACCCAATCAACGACGGAGGGCAATGGGACATGATAGTAAACTTGGTCAACAAATATGGCGTCATTCCGAAGAAATGCTTCAGTGAGTCGTTCAGTTCCAGACGCAGTTTGCACATGAACGCACTTATTAAAACAAAGGTAATAACGTCATCATCCGCTTAACCTTGCACAACTAAAGGGTGTAAATAGACCCTTAACAAAGCCGAAAGGCACTTGTTCTCCCCGTCTTTGCGATCATTTTTTTGTTCTAGGCCATACCTGGGAACCTTCTAGTTACGGAGATATTGGGGATCAAAGTTCCAACATTTTTCTCAAGTTTTTTTTTTTTAAATACATGTTTTTAATGAAAGATTTTTACTTTAAAAACCTCTACGACCCCCGTACTATTCAATCCATCCATCAGCACAATGCTTTGAGTGCTTTCCATCGATTCCTACCGTAAAAAGTGAATTTTCACCCCAAAACAAAAAAGTCGTTTTCTAGCAATAACTTTTGCGTAAAGTTACTTAGTTTGATGTACAGAATGCTTGGTTGACGGCTTCGTGAAGGGTCTGTTTACCCTGTATGTAAGTTAGGGTCGGCTTCCAGTCTGACTTATCTGACCTCCAAAACCCAGTTTCTAAGAAACTCGTTATAAATTGACACGGCTGGCTATCAGACTTTCGGCTTAGCAAGAAGTGACATGTTGTAAAGTTTTCCTTCACAGTTTTGAAAGCAGTGATGACGAGATAAATGACACAATATGAAGTCCACGTCTCGGTTCGAACCCGCGGCCTATCGGGGCTGTAAACTGGTCAGCCACTGCTCGCATGTCGTGTCAAAATAATTCAACAGAAAGTAGTCCGTCTAAAGCGTCGCCATTATGACATGTGCTGTGCTTACGTCATGCAGTCGGTTCCCACGAACCTCGCCAGGTCATCAGTCCACTTTGTGGGAAGCCTATCACTGCGCCTTCCGGTACGCGGTCACCTCTACATAACTTTTCGCCCTTATCAGACATCCAGTCTGCGGTTCTACGAGAAATGTTTCCTGACGCAAGCCGCTAAAATTTTTAGCCAAACAATATTTAACGATATTAGTAACTTCACGCCGCGGCTTCACCTGCTTGGAGGTTAGAAATTATTCCACGGTAACTTATTATCGGGATAACCTACGACCTCAAATTTCATCGAGAGTCGTTCAGCCGTTAAAGGCATGAAAAATTAATGAGCAGACACACAAACAGACTTTCACATCTGCGATTTTTTTGTTCTGGATATCCATAACTTTGTCGGTGTAGAAATATTTAAGGTCAAGGTCCCTTTTTCACAATTTTTTTTTTAAATATAATTTTATTATGTAATAGCTTTACTTAATATACCTCCATAATCCCTGTACTGTCAATACATCCATCAGCACAATGTTTTGAGTGCGTTACCTTGAATCTCAAGGTAATCCGTGAAAATAACGGACGGTTACGGTAGGACTCAATGTAAACCGTGATAATAATCACGGTTTACGGTAGGACTCAATGTAAACCGTGATAATAATCACGGTTTACGGTAGGACTCAAGGTAAACCGTGATAATAATCAAGGTTTACGGTAGGACTCAAGGTAAACCGTGATAATAATCAAGGTTTACGGTAGGACTCAAGGTAAACCGTGATAATAATCACGGTTTACGGTAGGATTCAAGGTAAACCGTGATAATAATCACGGTTTACGGTAGGACTCAAGGTAAACCGTGATAATAATCACGGTTTACGGTAGCACTCAAGGTAAACCGTGATAATAATCAAGGTTTACGGTAGGACTCAAGGTAAACCGTGATAATAATCAAGGTTTACGGTAGGACTCAAGGTAAACCGTGATAATAATCACGGTTTACGGTAGGATTCAAGGTAAACCGTGATAATAATCACGGTTTACGGTAGGATTCAAGGTAAACCGTGATAATAATCACGGTTTACGGTAGGATTCAAGGTAAACCGTGATAATAATCAAGGTTTACGGTAGGACTCAAGGTAAACCGTGATAATAATCAAGGTTTACGGTAGGACTCAAGGTAAACCGTGATAATAATCACGGTTTACGGTAGGATTCAAGGTAAACCGTGATAATAATCACGGTTTACGGTAGGATTCAAGGTAAACCGTGATAATAATCACGGTTTACGGTAGGACTCAAGGTAAACCGTGATAATACCGTGATGAAAAATAAAGACAGCAACAGATTCTTGGTTGACGGCTTCGTGAAGGTTCCGTTTACACCTTGAATATTATTTGTTGTAGCTTCGCGAGTACGCCAAGGAGCTGCGCGACAAGGTGGCGTGTAACGCGTCGGACGAGGACATCCAATGCACCATCAAGCGGCAGATGGCCGTCATATACAACATCGTCGCCACTTGCTTAGGTAAATATTTCTACGATATATTACACTCTCCACGTCGATGATATAGCTAGAAAGAAGGTGACTGCTATGATGACGACTACGATGGCTATCAACTCTTATTCCTAACACCAGTTTATTACATAACTAAATATTCGAAACGTGACCATGCCACGAAATTAATCCACTGGTCAAACAAAACAAAATGCTTATACACCGTGTTCCGGACGATGTACATAAACTTCGTCCAGATGTTCAGACCACGGAAATAAAAATTTTTCACTAAGCATAAAGCATAGCATATGCTTAATGAAAAATGCTATCTATGCTATGCTATTTTTCATTATGGACACATTAATATGAACTTTTTTTTTTTATTTGCTCTCGGTTTCCTCTCGTACGTGCAAATGAAATGCAAATAGCATTTGATAATTTAATTGGACTAAGCGGCAACATAGGCCAAATTAAGACCCTTTCTTACTGCATTGCTCAAGTAAATTTCATTAAATGTAATTACAAATATCTTTGTAACGAAGGCTTTTTAAGTACTACTTCCTTTGTAAGATTTGATTTGTAAAAGCTATAGAAGCGTTTGCCAAAGTTTATTGATAACGTGAAGAACACGGTGTATAAAATAAAATCAATTATAAATTAATAAGTATCTACTCAATTAGCTATTGAAGTACTTAACAAAGGGATCATCAAGGACAGGAAAATGGTGATGATGAGGATGATCGATGACTAGGCCATGACGAGCAATTAACAGGAGCTTTGCATGTGGGACTAATTCCCTGACTGAGCATTAATGCACTACAATCCAGATTTTTTCATAGTTTTTAAGGTGATATATTGAAACAAATGTGGTTTTTCTATTTCGTGTAACTTGTTAAGTATGTGGAATCGAAAATTCAGCTCCAAAGCGGGTGAAAAGGCGTTGAAAGCTTGTACAGAAATCCGCCATCGAGCGCAGGTGACATGAAGATAACATTGTTTATCTCCCTCTTTCAGGTACCCCACCAGAAAAGTTCAATTTCGAATACTACAACAAAGAGAAGGCGTACAAGAGCTTTGGTCTGCTGACCCCGCAGGAGTTTTATGATAAACATGTCCGTCCCGTGTTCGATGTCAATGATAAGGTATTATATATATATTTTTTTTTGTAGACCTTCCCCCCGCACTAGGAATTTTTCTGTATCGTTGGTGCGTTTACAAATATTTAAATTCACATACACAAACAGCCAGACCCGGAACAACTACCTGTAGATCATACAAATATTTGTTCCGTGCGGGTATCGAACCCGCGACACGCACTCGCTCAGCCACTACGCCAAACAAACAAGGACAAACGAAAAAAAAAAAACGAAAAAAAAAAAAACAAAAAAAAAAAAACGTCACGTCATCGTTTATTTAGATAAACTATTGCACCTCATGATTTCAGAGTAAAAAGGAATAACGCGACTCTTATTTATACACTGTGACCAAAAAAAGCAGATAATGGTACACCTCTGTTTAAATATCTATTATTGTATCTGTCTATCAGAGGCGAAGGTTCCATACAACTCGATTCCTACCGGTTTCCCTTTGAAAAATGGCACAGTCAGCATTCTATAGACAAACAATCATCATCATCTGCCTAGCCTTTTCCCAACTATATTGGGGTCGGCTTCCAGTCTAACCGGATGCAGATGAATACCAGTATTTTACATGGAGCGACTGCCTATCTGACCTCCACAACCCAGTCAGTACTGGGTAATACGATACCCCTTGGTAAGACTGGTTGTCAGACTTTTTTGGGCCACTGACTGCCTAACGACTGTCAAAGATCTACAAATGACAGCCGCCGGGACCAACGGCTTAACGTGCTTTCCGAGGCACGGAGGAAACTCGGTATGTAATGGGCGGTCACCCATCCACAGACCAACCTAGGCAAGCACGGCTTAACCTAAAGATCGACCCGAGCGGCCGTTATTATTTAGCCACGAGCTCCTCCAATCTCATATACAAACAATATAAAAAAATATATATATATATATATATATTGTTTGTCTCTATAGACAAACAATATAATCTGATAAAAGATATGTACTCCGGCTTACCTGTTACAAAAATTTACCCTACGCTACTGCTGTCTATTATTAATAAATTTGTATTATGCAATTCTTTATGATTGTTTTTTTTACTGTCCAGGTTATTGAGACTTGACTGGCATGATTTCTTAATTACTTACAAACATTTTTGTGCCCTCTGGCATAACATAGCGAACTCTTTATTACCTTGATATACCATTATGATTGATTGTACCATGTTAAACAAATAAATAAATGATATCACTATGGTCTAGTGGTTGCAAGCACTACAGCTGAACACGAGATCCTGGGTTCAATTACCGGATTGGGCAAAAAGTGTTATTGGATTTTTCCCTGAGCCTGGATTTGTACCCGGTTGATGGTAATTCAATAGCCTCCTTATTCAGTAGAACTTAAACAGAACTGGCGGAATATGAGTGTATACAGTATAGGGTGCTCTGCCTATGCCTCTGGGGATTACAGGCGTGATGTTTTATTATTTATAATTGCAGGTGTGCCTAGTATCAGACCCTCGCCAGTCGAACCCGTTCGGTCAGTTGTACACGTTGCACTGCCTTGGCAACGTCGTGGGAGGCCGACAGACTGCGTACAACAACCAACCCATTGAGACCCTCATGAAGTTAGTCATTATTTTATTTCCATCATCATTAGTCGAACCCGTTCGGTCAGTTGTCACGCTGCTGTACACACAACAACCAATACATTAAGACCCTCATGAAGTTAGTCATTATTTTATTTTCATCATCATCAGTAGAACCTGTTCAGTCAGTTGTCACGCTGCTGTACACACAACAACCAACACATTCGAGACCCTCATGAAGTTAGTCATTAGTCTATTATCATCATCATCAGTCGAACCCGTTCGTTTAGTTGTCACGCTGCTGTACACACAACAACCAACCCATTGAGACCCTCATGAAGTTAGTCATTATTTTAATTTCATCATTATCAGTCGAGCCCGTTCAGTCAGTTGTCACGGTGTACACATAAACCAACACGTTAAGACCCTCATGAAGTTAGTCATTATTTTATTGTCATCATTATTAGTCGAACCCGTTCGGTCAGTTGTCACGCTGCTGTACACACAACAACCAACCCATTGAGACCCTCATGAAGTTAGTACCGAGTTCTCTGACGCTCATGGTCTGCCACTTTTCACCTTTATGACTAAAGCAATAAGGTTGAAAGTTGGTCGATAAAGGTCCTGTTTTTTTTCTATGGGGGTTGGAAGAAACAATAGAACGCCATCTGCTTACCTTTCCTTTCGCTTCGTCCACTTTCATACATGTAGTCATGAAATCAGAACTTAATTCCTTTACTACACATCGTCATTATCATCTGCCTAGCCTTTTCCCAACTATGTTGGGGTCGGCTTTCAGTCTAACCGGATGCAGCTAAACACCAGTATTTTACATGGAGCGACTGCCTATCTGACCTCCACAACCCAGTTAATACAGGGTAATACCAATACCCCTTGGTAAGACTGGTTGGCAGATTTTCGGGCCACTGGCTACCTGTAACGACTTACGACTGTCAAAGATGAATGACAGCCATTATCAACTGCTTAACATGCTTTCCGAGGCACGGAGGAATCTCGGTATGTAATGGGTGGTCACGCAGCTTCGGACCAACCTGGGCAAGCGCGGCTTAACCTAAAGATCGACCTGAGCGGCTGTTATTATTTAGCTACGAGGTCCTCCACAACATCCATCAAGTTGATTAGGATTACTAATCGGGCATGTCGGTGGCATTTGCAACTGAACGCGTATGAAAAAAACAAAAAAAAAAACATAATTTACAACATAACATATCTACGGTTTTGGTGCGTTGACTCCATAAAAGAAAGCAAAAAAAAATAAAAGAACACAGAACATCGACTTTAAATTCAAACTATTCTGTTTCAGTGCTGTCAAAGACAGTATCGCTGGCGGTGAAGCCGTGTGGTTCGGCTGTGAGGTGTCCAAGAGATTCGAGAGGAAGAACGGCTTCGAAGACTTAGATGCGTGAGTACCTAGTTCCCTATCCTTGTACTCTTAGGGTTGTTATTCACGCCTCGTTTTTTAACAGCCAAGGCGCGGTTAATTTCTTTTGGCCGAAAAGAGGTGTGATTGTAACCTTTGAACGCCAGAGCGTCCCACGCCAAGCCACAAATTCAGCGGAAATATCTACAAAAAAAATATTCCAACATCTTATCGATAACCAATTAATCATTGCTTTTCGTCCCATATTTTTAAATTTCCTTCCACTTTTCCATGCTGCTATCTGTCGCTCAGAACCGTCATTAGCTAGAGCGAGTAACAGAGCGTATTGCTAATCGCATAGTCGATGCTGCCGCGTGCAATAACATTCCCTCTCTAGCAAATGACGGTTCAACCCTTATGGTGCTCACAACAGCCCGATTTAAACGTGGTCCCATAGTAAAAGTTGTTTATTTTCACGAGTACTTATACTCCTGTGAAGTATGTTCCTCGTGTAACCAGTCAAAGTGAATATGTCCGTTACCATCCACAGCCAAGACTACCGTCTGCTATTCAACACGGAGGTGCAGATCGGACTGAGCAAAGCCGACCGGCTGATGTACAGCGACTCTTGGATGACCCACGCCATGGTCTTCACTGCAGTCGGCACTGATGTGAGCGTATATTTGTGTACTAGCTTATGACCGCGGCTTCGCCCGCGTTGAGGTCGGTAATTGTCCCACAGGATCGCACTACTGGGATAAAAATTATCTTATGTGTTAATCCAGATTATAAACTATCTGTGTACCAAATTTCATCCAAATACAGTCAGTAGTTTTTGCGTGAAAGAGTACCAAACATCCATACATCTACAGAAAGTTTCGCATTTATAATATTAGTAGGATTTAAATAAACATACGTGTAAAAAACCGGCCAAGTGCGAGTCGAACTCGCGTATGAAGGGTTCCGTAGTACCATCGTTAGTAGGGGAGCTCACTTTAATTTCTAATTTATTTTTATTATTTGTTGTTATAGCGGCAACTTCCTATTATCGATCATGAGATACAGCCCGCTGACAGACAGACGGATGGACGGACAGCATAGGCTTAGTAAAAGGGTACCGTTGGTTACCCATCAACCCTAAAAAAGTCTGCCTCGCTGGTGTAGTGGTCCTCTCCCATTCCCAGATCGGGTAGAGTGTTACTGGGTTTTTGGTGGTGTGATAAACCTTGTCCCGTTCTGCAAGTGTCGCCGATGGCCCTGCGCACGATCTCTCCCCGGTCTTATCGTATCGCCGTCCCTAAGTACTATAACTGAAGAAACGACAACGCACATGTTTGCGCACACAAATGTGCGCTCTAAAAAAGTAACTATTTATTCGGTCGCTCAAGGAGAACATAGGAAGCAAGACCGAGCGAAGCGAGCTCGGGACTTTGGCACCCCGACTCGAACAGGTTAGGTTCGAAGGGGATGGCGGGGTCTAGTGAGCGAGCGATGCGCGCGAACTAAGTCCCCGGCAGTCGTGCTGGGTTACTTTAAACCCTGCAAACAGGACTACTTCGACTACGCCTAATCTTATATTACAATCTAATTAAATTATTGGTTAATAAGCTTGTTTTAGTTTCTTTTTCTGAGTTCTTGAATTATCAGTTTGATCATTTTGAAGAACTAGTAACTCAAATTTGTATTTTCAAGTTTTAAACATTTGTATTCGCCCACTGTTTGTCGCCCAGATAGTATTTCAATGGCATATATTCAGTATTTTTGACACCTTTAATTTGAATTTATTTTCGCTCGTTTAAATACTACCCTTAGTATAATACTTACACAGTTTGTCTCTGCATCACCCAAAGGTTGACTGGTAGAGAATGTCATTGGCATTAAGTCAGTCAGTCAGTATTGTACAGAGGCGAGCAAGTATTAAATCTAGTATTATAAAAATCGATGACTGTTCGTCGGTTCGTCTGTTGGTACCGTATAGACTCCATTTCATTTATTCGTAAACCATTTATATTGTGTTGAATATGTACACATGCAATTCACATACAATTACAAGAACTATGAATTATTAGTTAACAACTGCTAAACTACTGAACCGATTTTGATGAAATTTTCAACAGTTCAACATAAGCGCATAGCATATATCTTTAATTTTTTTTCTGAAAAATGGCATTGCAACGCATGCCTCGCCGCAAATAGTAAATAAATAAATATGCAATGGTGGAACACTGAACAGTCCAGGACCATTAATAATTAGTTTATTTTTTATGTTTCCCAGGACAAAGGAAACCCGAAAAAATTTCGCGTAGAGAACTCTTACAGTGACAAGGAGTATGATAAGGGGTACTTACTGCTCACTGAGCCCTGGTTCAGAGAATTCGTTTTTGAGGTATGTACTTTTAATTTTTTTATTGACACCATAACCAGTACGCTTGTTATTCCCGAAGGTTCGGGCAGAGGTGTGCCTCAGTAGCTACATTTACATTTAGGCAGTGATATTTAAGTCGGAGTCTGGAATTGTGGCCGGTTGATTGCAATAGACTCGCCCACTATTACATGGGACTTACATAACTACCGAATGTGGGTGTACAATTAGGTACACTTCTCTCTCGGAGCAGCGGTGGCCCGGTGGTAGCGGCCCCGGCTTACGAGCATTAAGTAGTAAGTTCGAACCCAGGCAAGCATATTACTTTGTGTAATTTCATCACCTCTGCTCTCAAAACGGTGAAGGAAAACATCGTGAGGAAACCGGCTTGTCTTAGAATCAAAAATTTGACGGCATGCTACATCTATCAACCCGCATTGGGCTCGCGTGGTGGATTAAAGCCTATTCTCCTCTGGCCTGTGTCCCAGAATTGGGAACATAATAGACTGATCATGCTTATTGTGCTATTTTTCTCCTCAGGTGGTAGTCGACAAAAAGTACGTACCAGATGTCGTGTTACAAGTATTTAAACAGGAGCCAAAAGTGTTGCCAGCATGGGACCCGATGGGAACGCTCGCTTGCCCTTACTGTGACAAAGAATAGCGCTCCGATGTAATGGGTAACTAGTGTATGTATCTAACTATGGAGAGGTGACATATCTGTCATTTTTTGAAAGGGCACGTGAATTATAACTCAAACGCTCTTGATACAAAAATAATAACCTACACAGTGAATTTCAACCGTAATCTGTTGTTCATAGAGTTTAAAACAGGGACTGTATCACCATCGCTTATCTCTCTGTCTCATCTTAATCGCTTTTTAATTATGCTAAGTGTTTACATTTAAATGCTCATGACTGTACACTATACCCGACCTGGGAATCGAACCTAGGACCTCATGCACAGCAGTCGCGCTTGCGACCACTAGATCAAGTACCAAGAGCGTTTGACAAGTCAGCAGTGGCGGAGTTTCCATACGACTCGATTCTTACCGGCTTCCGTACTCCGGCTTACCTCTTAAAAAAAATTAACCCTTCGCTACCGCAACTCAGTTATGTTTAAGTCCCTTTCACATGTAATAGGAAAACTGTTTGAGTATGCACTGATTAATTAACCACTTTAGTAAAACCTTGACTTTACAAAATAGTTTTTTTTTTATATTTAATAGGTTGAAAGAGTTGTGAAAATGTGGTTGGTGGCTACTCCATTAAGCCATTTATTAATCAAGAGAACATTAATTATCATTCGAATGTGCCATTGTGCATTGTAAAAGGTAAAATATAAAACAACAACCTTTTAAAAGTAGATATTTCAATTTTTAGTAGAAAAATGGATCCTATTGTAAACAAAGTGAAGACCTTTTTGGTTGCAACAAGGTAGTGCGTACGCTCTTTTTAATTAAAAATTCCTCAGATATGTGATTTCTTCAAAATAGGAATATATTACTGGTATAGGCATTTTCTACTGAAGCATTATGTATTTTAGTGTTACAATGTATGGTCAGGGAAATCAATTGGTAAGAAAATTGTCTACCAATATTCATTTGTCATTCATAGACACATAAGAAACGGCCAAAACGCGGCAAATTGACGTAAGGTGTCAATTTACTTGATAATTAATTTCCCTTTCGGTAAATATAAATCATGCCTAAATTGTGTAGTTTATTTAAATATCTAGATAAATAATTTAACTAGCTGAAATGTCATTCATCTCCATTTCATTACCTATATATTTTTAGCAAATACTGAGTTAACTAGTGTTGCCATTACCTGAGGAACGTGAAGAGGTAAATAGTAAAAATGACTGCTAGTTACATCAGGTGCGAAGTTGCAACTTAGGTGTTTATTTGTATTATGGCTCAAATTAAATTAAAGTGTTTATATACCTATACCTAATATAGTTTATTTAAAAAAAAATGTTAACGAATCTCTTTATAATTGGGAAATCGCCAAACTAAGCCTAAGTTGTATATATTTGCCCTTACCAAATCATTTTTATTTTCATGGTGAGCCCCAAACTAGCGTCTGGTAACACCAGTTACGTAAATCCTACCTAAATCAAATGCAACGGGTAACATTATATCAAAGCACATGAATGGAGATGGAAATAAAATGAATTTATATTTTTACCATTTTTTGTTACAATTGTGTTCAGTATGTTACCAAAACCATGTTGCTATTATTAGTAGAGAAAATATTCGTTTCTTTATTTTTATATTGCCATATTATTCGTTTTTTAATCGATTTTTAACGGCTGTCAATTTAAGGCGGCAGCGTCGTTAGGGAATGCGAATTTAATATCATATTTGATAAATAAACGTTTGAAAAATATTTCCAGCTGTTGTTTTATTGAGAACCTTTTAGTTAGTAAACTTTTATCATCGCGTGTCCAGCGTGTGTCCACTGCTTGCCAGCGGATGGACGCATTCTATTCAGAAAGAGGGAAAAGAAAAAAAAAACAAGCTCTCTAATCTACCTATATAGGGTAGAAAGTTTTAACGGGGCAGTAAGGGGAACCTTAACCGTTGCAGCTACACAAAAATGGTCTAAGGAGAAATAGAACAATCCATATTTTTCGAAATATGGATTATTCTATTTCTCCATACTTAATGAAATTTTGTTTTTTTTTTTTTTTGAAAACCAAAAATTTTTTTTGATGTTATTCGTACCTGTTTCTGATCTTCTCACTCCTAAGAAAAAAATTGTGAATCTGAAATACGAAAAAATAAATAAAGACATTTTTGTCTTTTATTTGTTTTTATATCACCTTTGTGATCTAACTTTAAGTTTTTTGCGATTTCTGACTTTTTATAATACTGCAAAAATGTTTGGTCCAATAGAAGTTTTTGATCAGTATTAGAAACAGGATCGATCGGTCATATTCGTAACATCAAACAAACAAATTTTGGTTCAAATCAAACACAAATGGGGAAAGTTTTTTTGCAATTGTGAATTTTTTAGTAATCTAACCTGGGTTGGTCCCACAGACATTTTTGATCAGTATTAGAAAAAGGGTCGATTCGCTTCAAAAAAAATTATGGAGTAAAATGGCCATTTTCTTACTAACTGTAATTATATAAGTATCTATGGTAATTTTTATTTCAGCACTAGTAGAGATAAATGAAAAAAAAAAACAATTTTACAATTCCAAATGTGAAATGCATTGTATGTTGAACCTAATCGTAGTTCGCTAAGAGCCAGTTTATCGAGGAAGTAAGTCATCATCTGCCTAGCCTTTTCCCAACTATGTTGGGGTCGGCTTCCAGTCTAACCGGATGCAGCTGAATACCAGTATTTTACATGGAGCGACTGCCTATCTGACCTCCACAACCCAGATAGTACTGGGTAATACGATACCCCTTGGTAAGACTGGCTGTCAGACTTTTTTGGCCACTGACTACCTAACGACTGTCAAAGATCTACAAATGACAGCCGGGACCAACGGCTTAACGTGCTTTCCGAGGCACGGAGGAAACTCGGTATGTAATGGGTGGTCACCTATCCACAGACCAACCTAGGCAAGCACGGCTTAACCTAAAGATCGATCCGAGCGGCTGTTATTATTTAGCCACGAGCTCCTCAATCGAGGAAGTAAGTGTATTGAAAATAATATGGCTTGCAGTTTCTTAGAATCTGACCTGTGAAATTTTAAATGACAATCTCACTCTGACTTTTGAGTTTGCTTCGGATGTTTTTTTCGCAGAGTTGTCGGAATGAAACAGCGACTCCATCTCGTTTTAAAACATAAGGTTTATTTGATGTGTACAAATGTTTTTACAATCAATTTACAAAAATAAATATCGTCATTTTATCATCACATTTTTTTGTTCTGACTGAGATTTAGCGCGTCCACTAAAACACGCGCGGGTGCACGCCCGTGTCTGTATTGAAAAATATGTATGAGCGGCACTATAAGGCACGGGTGACGCGGTTTTCTACAGAGAATTTTGACGGTCGGCCGCTACGTGCACTCGCGCGAATTTCAACGGACGCCCTGTTAGGCCAAAGGCCCATTCCAATATGGTAATAGTTTATGAAGCAATAATATACATGCCTATTTATTGTAAGACTAACTTTAGTTATCTCTAAGATTGCACAGAACTAAACCTATAATCAAAATAAGAACTGGACTGACATTGAATGCATTTTAAAAGAATAAAAATTAATTTGTGAGTAAAACTGGGTGAAAAAGTGTCTTCGCATTGTGTGTGATGAACATGCAATTCTAATACTGGCCTGCAAAATTGCATAAAAAAAGTTAGAAAATTTGAATTTTGCTGACTAGCTTAGCAGTTTCTCAGCACATATATTCCGTATCTGTATTTATTATGAGAATAGTGCCTTACACACAATCAATAAAACGTCACAGTGTGGCAGCATGGCTAATCCATATTCTTATTACAGCCACATTTTACAGTTCCTGTTGAGTTTCAATATGGCAGAATAGTTCCTATTTTCACAAATTTATCTAATGAAAATATAATAATATAATTCCTTTATCAATGAGACTAGTAGTCCTAGAAATGCACTTACATATTGCTGGTTGAAGAGATTAAATCTCTTAAGATCACATAAAAGAGGATAATGCTTAGTCATAGTGAACTTTAGACATCTGTACATCTACAACATATTTCATATTATTGTCTTAGCATTCAGTACTTTTCCATTTTTGATATCACAGTCTTTACTCTGCCCCTCAGCATCATGTTTTAACGATCTCAAATATTTGAGTTTGGCCCAAACTCCGTGGCACATTCGTGTCAATCGCTTATCATGTGTTTCTCTTGCGAAGGCTGCTATGTTCCTCACAATGTTCCTTGATATATGGAGGTTCCCTTTCTGAGCTTGTGAGAGTGCGGAGTAAAGACGGCTTCTTGCTGCTAAGCCATCGTCACCAAGCATTTGTGAGAGCTTGTACTGCCTCAAGGATATCCTGCCTGCTTCCTCAGCCTGGAAGGTTTTTAGAAGTAAATTAAAATTAAAATTTGTTTATTTGTAAGTACAGCATCAAACGACAATTAATTAAATATAAATAAGCCAGTAATAGACACCAGTGTTCAGGGAATCACTTAATAAATAGATTGTTGTTGTGTTGAATGTGGTTACTAGAAGTTAAAATTTGTTTAATTTTGTTGCTACATGGCTATTAAAAATAGTATGCTGAGTGTTGTGAAGAGCCAATATTTGAGATTATTATTTCCTTTATTTGGCTTTTATACACACTTATAGCAGATAAAAAAATTATGGTATTGGTGTATCGGTTCCAAGGTACCGGTTGCTAAGGCATCAGAGACAGGACCCGCCTCACAATGCAGCCGTATATAGAATTACTACCTTCTGAATCAGGCCCTTGATCCAACCGCCAAGAAGAACCTCGACAGCTGTGCGACGAGGCTTCGCCATCAGGCCATTGGCAACAATCGGCACAATGACAAATATGATGAAAAATGACCTGGACGGTGGCACACCAGACACATGTACATAAACCTTCCCATCTTTCATAATATGTCTTCGGCAGTTGTTAGTCATGATATGATAAAAATATAAACAGAATTCTCAGAACACTAAGAATCAAGTTTGTTAAAGAGAAATAGAAGTAATTTTTCCTTTAAAGAATTCCCTTAGGAATACCAAGCATACTTACACAGTGATCAAAATAATCCCCCAGAGCAGAATAAGCACCTCCAAGTGTTGATAGCCAAGAAAATGCATTCTCTATTTCTACCCTCGTCCAAACCAGTCGCAAAATCCTTTCATTCCTTAAATTAGAAAAACAATTCTGAATGTAGTATGGATAAAAACAAAAAGCAAATATAAATTTACAAGTTTGTCATGGTAAAAGCCTTTTATAGAGTTTTGATTAGCTGTTGGTCTCAAACCATGGTCAGTGGATCATCTTAGCAAGTGCAGGAAAAGATACCACAAAGTAGTTGGTTAGAATAAGTTGCATAAATAATTTTACCATGCATAGTCAATGATTTCTGTATCTGGCGGTTCTAGAATCAACTTCAAAAATACTGTCCCACATTCAGGATATCCGCCCAGCCGGTTCAAATGTGATACCACGTTATATCTATACACATCAGAATTAACACACTCCTTGACGAATGGCTGCAAGAATAATGCGTTAGTCTTGAATCGCAGCTTTTTCTTAAGTTCGTTTTCACCGTCTATCTCTAATTCACAACAGAGTCCAGTCTTCACACCAATAGATTTGTAATATTGTTCATCAGGCAAGACACTCAGGTCTTCGGTAATGAAGAATATTGTATACGGACTTCGAAACAGGCGAATTCTCGCTACCACCTGCATTTTAGTTTGAGATAGGTTATATTTTTTCTAGGAAATAAAATTAACGTCGGCAATGATGAGTCGCAATTAAATTTAACAGTTTTAAGTAATTAATTCGGAATCATGAGGTTTATGCTGCTAATTTATTATTTACAAAATTTTGATTAAACTATCACCTTCGTAGAAAATTCTAATGTCAGTTATAATATTGCAATGACAAACTAATAAAAGTGACATTAATATTTTCTACGAAGGGTCAATGTCAAGACAGTCATGTTCTGTCAAAATTGTGGCTTTGTATTTTTTCATGCTGGCAATTCGTAGGGTGCGGTAGTCAGAGTTCTTACACGTAGTTGTGTGTATCATATGACGACCATGACACAATTTAAGGGTTTTAATAATTTGATATCTAGTCTACGCTCTTTTCATCATCATCATTTAATTTTTAGCCCAGAATCAGCAGCTCTCATTTTTTCTGCCATACCTACTTCTCAGTCCATACGTCCCTCATCATCTTCATTGACCTCATGTCACATGTCTGGGTCAGATGGGAGGATGTAGCACTGCCTTTCAAACATTTTTTTGTGAACTGGCAATACCGAACACGCGGCAGCAGTTAAGCATTCGCGATACGCTTATTTAAATTCCATAAGTTTTACTGTTTATTTCTGTTTTTGATGTTCCAAGTCTTGTGTCAAATACTGTTAACCCTGATTATACAGGGTGTAAGGGATAGCCCTCCACAAACTGATGGGGTGAATTCAGTATATCATACTAAGGTGACCGGTACAAGAAATTATTTCAGGAATGTTACGGGAATCTAATAAATTTGATTTGTTTTATTTCCGCATACGTAATGTACCGTTATGTTTTCTTGATCAAAACGCACGCAGCGAACGGCAAGCGCGACGGCGAGTTCGATGAACTCTGTAGCTAGGTAGGAAATGAACAGCTGATTTCCCTCGTCGTTTGTTAGATTATTTCAACATCCATTGTTGGATTTTTGATTTTAGTAGTATTATTTCATAAATGGAGTGCTGCGTACAGGGAATGTAATTTTACACTGAAACTATTTAGACACTATTTAGTATTCTTAATGCACGAATCACTGGTGCAAACTTTAATAAGTTTGTAGTTGCCGGAACTTTAAAAAGCCCTTCCCTCGGTCCCAACCGTAGCCTCCTGTCTGGAACGAGCAATCCCAACGATTCCAATATTCGCGGATTATTTAGTATACCACGAAAAACCATACAAACTTATTTTAAGAGAGCGAGGTTGAGCCTTACTTCCAACTTATTGTACCCAACCATCCTTATAACAAAGAGAGTTGGATACGTAAGTGGGTAGAAAGGGTAGACACCAAATTGCTTCCAGTACATGTATCGGGTAAACTTGTTCTGCATCCTTTCCAGCACCTGGAAATACTGCACTTCATAAGGATTCCAGATAATAGCACTAGTTTACAAGTTGCTTCGCAAAAACGCATTAAAAAGTGCTTTCACTGATGCCATATTAGTGAAGTCACGGGTTTCACGCTTGGCAAAACCAAGATTTTTTGCACACCTGCACTACATGAGCACGAAACGAAACGAAGAACGTCTTTGAATTTCGTATTAAATTTGATCGATCGCCCGAAAAACCGACTTGAGGTCTGTTTATAACAGTATAATAAGTAACTATGGGACTAGTCACACGTACGCCTCCCGCGTACTTCTGTTCATACTAGCTACGTCAAAACAAATTACGATCTAACTTGTTTATATACACGTAAACTGGGGTAGTTCTCATTACCCCGTGGCTCCAATTCCCCCGTATTCCCCTAATTATGAAGTAAATATGATTAGTGAATCGAGTATATTTATTTTTGCATTTTAAAATCGATAGTATATTCGTTATGTTTACACCGCGCGCTTGTAATAATGCCTCAGTACATCTTTGCAGATGAGCCTCTTGGAGCCTTTTGACTTGACAATCTCATCCACTGAACGTTCCCACGACATCAACACAATACTACTTCTTTCGTTTTCGATACAACAATAGATCGTACACTACGTAAACTAAAACTTAGTTACATCCACAAACAGGAATTAAGGAATAAACAAATCGGTCCGAATAGGAACCGTGTTTTCACAAACAAACGTAACGAAACGTAATTATTTTCATTCAATATACAGTCGGGGCGTTCCTCTGTAGGTTCGATTAAAGAGTCAAGCGTCTGAACGTTTAGTGAAAAAAATAAAATAGGCAACTTGTACTAAAAATGAAAAGAAAAACAAAGTAAGAAAATTCACCATGTTGGATTTTAGAAAAAATCTATTATTATTGTTGCTGGCAATTCATAGTAAGTTTTTTTTTTTTGAAGTGCGGGTATTGGGCTAACGGGCCCTATACATACAGCATGAAGCGGAAAGGTGTGGTCATGGTATACTTAGACCCATGGAGAAAGGATGGAGAAAAATGATTAGTTTGATAACTAATCATTTTTCTCCATGGGACCAACATCGTAATCGCGAAAAACAAATTAGCTGTCCGATAGTTTTGGATGAAGCTCTGGTCCCATAAACTTTTAAAACACGTTCAACTGTTCGCAACATACTTTAATTAGGGTTCCGTACCCGAAGGGTAACCAACGGGACCCTATTACTAAGCCTCCGCTGTCAGTCTGTACATCTGTCCGTTCGTTCGTCCGTCTGTCTGTCAGCGGGCTGTATCTCATGATCCGTAAAAGGTAGACAGTTGAAATTTTTACAGAATGTGTATTTCTGTTGCCGCTATAGCAACAAATAATAAAATAAATTAAAAATTAAAGGGGGAGCCCCCTTTTTATTTTTAAATTGTACAAATTTTTTTTTTTAAGTATTATTGAGTTTTTCTATTAAGAATATTATCAGTCACTGCTTCGATGGTCGACTGGTTGCAAGCGCGACTGCTGCTGCTGACCATAAGGTCCTGGGTCCGATTCCCGGGTCGGGCAAAGCATTATTGTGTTTTTCAATCAGGAATTTCTTAGTAGCAGCCCGGTTGATGGCAACAGGCTCGCCCCCGATTACATTTGACTTAAAAATATTATCTGGCGAAATGTGGGTGTACTATAAGTACACCTCTGCCTCACCCTTCTGGCATTACAAGTGTGATGTTTTGTTTTGTGTTTATATTTTTAGCACTTGACATCGATTGCTTGTTGTGGGGTCACATGCACTGCGCACCTGACACTAATCAGGATATGACCGAAGGCTCTGTGGCGGACATGGGACGGTTCCCCTGGCTGGGCTTGGTGCAACACGCCTTCTGTTAGTATATAGGATAAGGGTGTAATTGGGATTCGAGTCGTATGTTACCTAATGCTTTATATTTGTAGATAGATACATGAAGGTACGGTATGTAGGTATGTATGCTGCCAGCCACCTGGCCGTAATTCGCGTTGACAGCGATGCGATTGAACTTATAAAGTCCTACAATTCTATCTCTGATTCAAATAATAACACAAAAATATCTTGTAAATTGTGCAATATTTTTCTCTGAAAATAATTAATATCTATGCAACATTATTTTTAGTAATGCGAAACCTAAATATAGTTTGTTCAGAATAAGTAACTGAATCGATTTCAATGATTTTTAAACCATGATATATTTTGTTCCAAAAATATTTAAAAAAGGTTACATAGTTAGATACCGAGCGAAACTAAGTACCTATCACAATCATTTAGGTACCTACTGCCAAATTATTATTAGGTTTCTCGTTTTTAATTTTGGTATTTGTTAAAATATGTATTAGTTTATTTTATTTGTATATAAGTATTAGTATCATTATAAGTGCCTATATAAATTCTCGATGGCAAGAAGTTATTTTTATATATTTATTTTGTACCCTATCACAATGTTTTCTTATTTAACCCAAAGGTTGACTGGTAGAGAATGCCTTGTGGCATTAAGTCCGCCTATGTATCACTATTGTACATGAAGTTTAAATAAATAAATAAATAAATTATTATCAATGAGCTCAAAACGACGCTGGAGGCGAGCGCGCGGCTGCGCCGTGTGGTGACCACGTTTTTGTGCGGACAACCAGGTAACAGAATAAACTTATAACTTTTTGATTTTTCATGATAGTTTTGAAATTTTGTATTCATACACATAAAAAATACTAGACACGTGTTTCAGGTTTCGCATATACTAAAACTAATGTTGTATATTAAAATTATGTAGAAATAACGTCTCCTGAATCCACCATTTCCCTGTTTCGAAGACATAGGAGGAAGAACTCGTTATGCTGTTACCGGTGCGGTTCTCATCCACCCTGGGTTCGCCATAGCTGCAGCTGAAGACATCGCCAAGATAGCCCCTGACCAGATCGTGTAAGTCATGTTATTATGTATCACCTCGGTACTAGGTATGTGTTACCAATATTCCAATAGAAAAAACATTAATTTGTCATGTTCAATAATGCTACCTCTCGTAATCTTTGCACGCATTGAATTGTAGCGTAAATTGTTACGACTGTGTTACAAAAGCAAGTAAATAAAATAAATAGACTCTAAACCATTATGAATAAATGTTTTTGATTTTTACCTGGCATGGGTACATCAAACTACTACAATCTGTCAAATTAGGTACTTTAATAGATTTTTAATAAAGCATTACGTTCAAGGTTGATTGGAAAATTTCACAGTTTCGGTTAGTCATTATGTTTTTGAGTAATATTTTATTACTCAAAAATACGGTGGGGCTAGCGGGTTTTTTTTTTAATTATTTTAATCAATTCCAGCTGGCCCCACTAGTGGGGCCACGGGCGGTAGGTCCGATGAGAATACACTATTATAAGGTTTATGGTTCATGTAAAGTACCTACGTGAAAAGTTACATGAGACCGTCTCTCAAAACGCAGCCTTCAACAGTTTTGAGTATTTTTGCTCGGAGAAGTAGTGGCGGAACTAACCCCAGCTGCTAGTATTGGTAGCTGGATAAACGTCGTTAGTCGCAACAAGCATTTTCATATGTTTTTTTTTTCTTTCCAGGAACAACACTCAGTTGATAGTTTGGGGCGGCAGTTCACGTAAATTCGTGTTAGATGTTAAAGATTATATTCTACACCCGCAGTACCAAGAGAGAGTAACTTATGCCACCATTGCTTTGCTGGACCTCATCGCATGGGGCGAGTCTCCAATGAGCGAATGGAGAGGTGATAATATAAGGTCTAACTATTCATACACGAAATATTTTCAGGGAATCATCTAACGGCTATAACAAAGCCATTTCAAGGGATTTTTTTTTATCCGAGTATATTTTTTTGTTAAAATAAATAATTTGAAATTACTTGACCCACAAAATAAATACTGGCTCCTTATTTTTAAGCATCCATTACGCTAGTTTACTACGTCGTATTTACCTACTGTCATTGTTAGAATATGGGAGTAAAGGTTTTATGCAAAAAGTCTCAAAAAAATTTAGAATTATAATCATTATGTAAAAAAAAACACTCAGATATTTTTTTTTTCGTGGCTATGGCGACTTTACGACACGAAATATTTTAAAAGTAACTTCTGTAAAGTTACTTTTAAAATATTTCGTGTATGAAAAGATAGACCTTATATATTTAATTGTTAACTAGCTGTTGCCCGCGATCTTCGTTGGCGTGAAATTATTATAAAAAAAAACATTACTTTAGGTTTTTCAAGTCGTACTTGAAGTAAACCAAACTTTTACTACCAAAAAACATGTAAAAAAATTAGCAATGATGTTTAGAAGAATATTCTACGGTTACTTTTTCTCAAAAAAGTTTTTTTTTGTTTTAACAAGATATTATATAACAAGGCGGCACGCGCGATTTGTTTCAGTAGTCCGCTGGGCGTCCCCGAGGCATAAAGCTGCAAAATATAGTATTTTCAAATTAAGCTATAAAAAATTTAGTATATTTTTATGTTTATTTAAATTTACACTTCAAAAAAATATAGTATATTATGGAATAATAAAAAAAAGCCAAAGCTACATTTGTTATTAATTTATTTTTATAAAAACTACATATTTTTGCACTTATTGCAGTTTTTGTCTAAAATTAATGACAGTGTTACTGTCATAATTATGTTTTAGTACCTACTTTAAAAATTTTAAATTAATGTGATTCAAAAACTCATTTTTTGTTAATGAGAAAGTCAAAAAAGTCAAAAGTCAAAATTATTTATTTGCTGTAAATGTGGTACAAAAGATGGTAAAAATGACATGAAGTGCAATGACACATTTCGCCATAAAATAGCATGCAAATATTATTAAACACAAACATTAATTTAGGTAGCTAACTAAATAAAGTATTTATTTATAACAGCTTAGTTAGACTCTTACTAAGTTTAATTAACTAACATAAAACAAAATTTTGATATTAAATACTAAAAACGAATAATGTTTACAAATCAAAGTATTTTAACATACAACAAATTATTAGCCTAATATAATTGTTTAAGTAAACACACACAACATCATATAATGTAGGTAATTCTTTACAATGCAATTCGGTAGTGATATGAGTGACAATTAGATTTTTTGAGAAATTCCGCTATGGAATAAAAGCTATGTGAAATAAGCCATTTTTTCAGGACTTTGCAGAATTTTATGTAAGGAAGATCAGTGATAAAGTTTGGTAGAGAGTTAAAGATAAGTGGAGCCATATATACACAATTACGTCTGAATAATTCAATTCTAGGTACAGGCATTGTTAATAGACACTGTGTAACTGTACGTTTATTAAGATTGTTTTTAAGTTCAAAAAGTGAAGAGTTCGTTTTGACAAATTTCGCGACTTCATAAATACAAGGAACTGTGAAAAGGTTGTGTGATTTATACACTGGTCTGCAAGAATACCTACATAATAGATAATAGATACCTACTACTTCTGTTTCTTTCTTCTCGTAGGTACGAATACTGTTAAGCATTTGTCCCTCATTATAATAATTATAATTATTTTGTGAAAGTAGCTCCGGTACTTCCCATCTGCATGCCTGTCAAAGGTTCCGGAACGTTAGAACAGATATATGCAGTCAAAATGAGTGACTGTAAGTATTAATCAAAGTATTACGTAACAAACTCAAGTGTGAACCGTCTTCATTAGCTCTAACGACGATTAGTTGATATTGGTATTTGTTTTTGGTCTCGTGCGATTTGAGCATGGAGTTCTAGAGTCCGGGCCAAGTAATATTGGACTTTTTAGATTTTTCATTAGTAACCCGGAGTTTGTTGGTGTGATATTCCGTGCTTCGGAAACCACGTAAAGCCCTTGATCCTGCGCCTGGTGGCCTACCATGACGTCTTAAAGCAGGAGTAATTCCAGTATGGGAAAGAGACAGAGCTATACAGGTTGTCTAGCGCCATCTCTTTCCCACACTGGAATTACTACTGCTTTACCCCCAACCCCCCAGATCTCCCCGTAATCGCCTCGTATTGCCGTTCCACCATCGCACTGTTGGACTAGGTGGGTGGACGTACCCAGCATTTTTTAAAGGGTGGGGCAGAAGTAAATAAATGAAGTAGTAGGAAATTAAAAATGCTTTTTAACCGACTTCAAAAAGGAAGGGGTTTTCAATTAGGATGTTTATATTTATGTCACCATAAAATTGTAAAAACCGTTAGATTATAATCTATCTAGCGAGATTGTAAACTGTCGAAAGATTGTGAACCGTAGCATACTGATTACAATTTAACGCTTTATTTTTCGGTAAGTGTAACCGTCAAATTGTGAAATGGCATGCGACGGATCGCACCTCGCACCCTGATTGGTTGAACCTCATATGCCCCGAGCCGCCATATTTGTTTCACCGTAGGTACACCCAAGCCACACCTGTACACTATAATATGTCCTGCTTACTTGATTAAACTCCGTCGAAATTGGCCGCCGCCGGGAGGCTACAATTATTGTTGGCGCTAATTCTGATTCTATTCCAGCGTCTGGCACATTGGAAAAAGAGATTATAAATATGAAATACGTCGAAAACCAAGCTTGCGAAGAGTTTTACTACAAAGCCCAGGTAAGTTGTTCAGTATTTATCGTCAAAGTCGTCTTGCTTAATTGAGTTGGTGCCATAGATCCATGGGTTTTCCATAGATCTCTGTATATCACGTCAACCGTCATCTCTGCGGACTGATTTCCTAGCCATATCATCTTTCATATAATCAGTCCATTTTTCATAGGGCCGCTTTTTCTTTATTTGTTTTCTTTGTGTTCTGATGAAATGTCTATATTCACCAATAAACATGCAAACCGGTCTAAGCTTCGGCATTGCTGATGTTATAATTTTCACAGTTGTCTTACATTAGAATGAAACCAGTAAACCCGCTCTGCGCAGTATCTAAGTTTGCCAAAACGCCCTGCGTTTGGGACGCCGGTACCGCACTCATCACCAGACAAGCGTGGGGATATTGGAGACTGGTAAGTTGTACCTACTTCTAATATAGTAAGGTAAGGCAGATTATATATTTTATATTGCGCTCCATAGATAGAGTCATAACCACTTAATGCACAGCGTCTATCAGAAATGTGTGACCATATTTACGAGTGTAGTATGGATCATTTAACTCTCTCCATGGGACCACCATCGTAATAGCGAGAAATATCAATTGCCTCTTACATAGGGTGACTGGTAATTAGTGACCGATACCTAAACACGTCATTGTAGTCTTGATAACATACAACTTTCCCAAAGAAACATTTTTTTTAAACACAGACTTTTATCACAATAACACAACAGCCGTAGGAAATTCGCACGCGCGCGCCTAGCGGCTAACAGCTAACAGCTGATAGGTCACACTATCTGCTGTTAGCTGTTTAAAAAAAATCTT
The DNA here is from genome assembly GCA_910589295.1 of Noctua janthe. Classification (NCBI taxonomy): domain Eukaryota; kingdom Metazoa; phylum Arthropoda; class Insecta; order Lepidoptera; family Noctuidae; genus Noctua; species Noctua janthe. The sequence continues at coordinate 9,784,386 of OU342573.1, read as the reverse complement.
AGGAAAAGTTGTTTATTAACATGATAACATGATAACATCATCATCATCATCATTCTCAAGCCCTTATGCCAATTCATTTGGGGTCGGCGCAGCATGTCTTCTTCTTCCATACTTCTCTATTACTCGTCATCTCGCCAGACACCTCCTTTCTTGCCATATCATTCTTTGCACAGTCCATCCATCGTTTCTTTGGTCTTCCTCTACTCACAACATTTTCCTCATTCCTCCGCATCACATGCCCATACCACGACAACCGATTACCACACAACTTTTCAGTCACCGGCGCCACTTTCAGACTTGAGTACAATCACGTGTTTAAGTATCGGTCACTAGTTACCAGTCACCCTATATAAAGGTCTAAAAAGAAGGTTCTGAAGTTTGTGTCGGCTGTTTAGTTTTTGTCTGTATACCTAAAGAACAGTTTTTCTTTTGTTCTCTCATGTTGGATAAGTACATAATATTTATATACTTAGATATCAACAGTCTAGTCTTTATAACAATATACCCGGGCAGTGGAGTCTAACTAAGAACCGACGCATATCCGCAACTAGAAGGTTCCCACTTCCCAGGTATGGTTCGGAACAAAAAATTATCGCCATAACGGGGAGAACAAATTCTTTTCGGCTTCGTTTATGGGTAATTTTACACCCATTAATTAAGCCCTGATTTTCAACTAATCCTCGATATTATACATTTAGCTGGGTTTTGCTGTCCACGGCCCCGGTTGCGGTGCTCCAACAAGATTCCTGAACATACACGACTACCTACCTTGGATCACTGACGTCATTTCCCGATTGCCTTACGAAGATTCCCAGAATACTTACAAGTTGGGAGTACGAAGACAGTCATCGAATCCGTACTCATTTTCCATCTACAAATGTAAACACATAACCTTCTCCTTTTTTTAAGTTGATTTAAAAACCGGTCAAGTACTTGGGGGTCGTCCATTAATCACGTGTTGATTTTTAGCATCTTTTAATCGCCCCCCCCCCTGACCCATGATGATGTTTTAGACATACCCCTCCAAATCACGTGTATTTTTGGTGCAAAATATCTTTAAAAAATTCAGAATATTATCTTTAAATACAAGTTGACAGGTATAATCCAATTTAGTTCTAGAAAATTAACCACCGTGATAAAAATGTAAAGGTCACGCACCGCTTTTCGGTTTAGAAATCGTGCGTTCAAAGAAAAAATAAATACACGTGATATCTCACTACATCCCCGCCTCCCCCCTAGTGATATTTTGTGATTCCCCCCCCCCCCCTTTCCAGCCTCACGTGATTAATGGACGACCCCTTGTCGCACCTGTACATTTATGCCAAACAGATTTAAAAACCATTACGTATTAAACCGCCTTTTTGTTTTAAAACCACACTTAGCGGTTTAATAATGGTTTACAATTGTTTTTGTTTTTTAATAGAATCCGTGCACTGAGGCTTCTTATTCGTTATACAAGGCGTAACATAATAAACGCACAAGCTATCATGTGGTGTCTCGGACCATGAAACTAATCAACTTTTGTTGAGTACAAGAAAATACATTCTAAAAATATACAGTGACTGAGTAAAAACCTAATTAGACAATTTTTTCATGAATACTTAGCTACAACATAATTTTAAAATGTATAATAACTCAGATGAAAAGTTACTGGAAAAATGGCCACATTCTTAATAAGTTTTTTACTAAATTAAAATTTCAGCTGGTGAACCGATACCGAAAAATTATGGAAATTGCAAAAAGGGAGCGAACGACCGTGGTTTCATCCAATTTAAGGACAGCCAGGAACTTATTATTAATAAGAACTTCGTACAAGGTTTCTATTTTGTAAGTATTTCGACGTCTTTGTTGACGTCTGTGCTTCTCTTCTGCTTCTCTTTGATGACCTATCTTTTGGGAGTATTTTTACGAATGTCCACGAGCTCTAAGTGTGGTCCCCAGATTGCGTAAGGAGTTGCCATCCTTCTTTGGACAATAGGTGTCTTCTATGAACTGCTAAAATTCGTTCGTTTCGGTAAAAATTGGATTTGGCTAGAATAACATAATTTATAAACACACTTGTCGCGTGGGCAAAATCAGAACTAACGCCGCCATCTTATTTTTTCAACAACTACGTCAACCGTAACGTCATCCAAAAATATAATTTTCTTTCGATAGAATTTTTTTTGCACATTATTTTTGTATAGCAGTACATAAACAACACCTATTGATATTATACTTATTTTTTTGCTTAGCATTCGCATTTCATTCAATAATAAATTGCACCCGTGCGAAGTCGAGATGGGTCGCTTGTTTTTATAAGAATATCCTTATCCTTAATTCCTTACTAATATTATAAATGCGAAAGTGTGTTGTTTGTTTGCTACCTTTTCAAGTCTAAACCACTGAACCGATTATCCTGATTTTTTTTTAAATACGTTGTCTGGTGTATAGAAACGAACATAAGGTACCTTTCATCCCGAAAAAAAAGTACTGTTCCCAAAGAAAACAATAATAACGTTCTTATGATAATAGATGGCGCCACGTGTCTTTCGAATCAAATGTTTGAATTATATTATTACAAGCAGCGTACAACCCGAATTGATTGTTAAATTCTAAATAAACGCGAGCGTAGCCGCGGGCAAAAGCTGGTTAAAAATAATTATAACCTTTGTCATTTGTTATAAATTGACCTGGTTGACTCGCGCAGACCAGGGAAGCATGCCACAAAAGGGACAAAGCCTATTATCAACAGAGAGGGGAACAAGGCTGCCAATGATTCTGAAGATGATGATAATAATATGTGTTCCCAGTTGGAGATAACATCGATTGCAGAATTCACGTGCGCGCAAGTAGAGCTCGTGGTATCTCGGCAGACTAACGCCGCCATATGGGTCGAACACAACTGTCACAAAGATGTTATGGGGGCAAATGTAGCACCTGGCAGACCGATGAGAGAAAGGTAAGGCCCTTCATCCACTGCGAATTTTTGTAACGATAATGTCGCGCGTTAGTTGCACTTGTAACACAAACTTTATAAACATTAATTTGGCAAATGCTTCTCTTGAAAAATGTTTCACAAATGGTATTAAATCATTCATGCATTTTCAATACACTTTCGGGAAAATTGGTTCTTATCGCACTACGATTAGGTTCAACATGCAATGTATTTCACACCCGTGAATTTTTTAAATTTTTCCGCACACATGCGGAAATAAAAGTTTCCACAGATAACTAAACTTGTACTAAGTCAAAAAGGGAAAATGGAAATCCTAAGTAAGTGAATTCTAAGTTTTTGTTGTTTTATTTATTAAATAAAACAACAAAAACCCTTTTGCCAATGAGTTTATTTTTTAGAAAATTTCGTACCTAATAGTGCAAATATGCAAAATATTTTTATTTCAAACTTTGTTTTACGAGATGACATGAATATAAAATAAATTGTTTGTCAAATAAAAGTTTATCGGGTAAATATTTTTAAGTGAATTATTTGGCAAACTTGTTGCTGTAAAATGATGAAATTACCAATTGTGTTTTAGCCAATCGTTGCTTGTAGGTATTATAAATTAATTTTCGGTGAAATACCAGGATACCCAATAAAATATAGTTTACCGGAGCATTCGCCTGTAATGTAGCAATCCAAGATTCGATTTTGCGCATTACGTTATTAGATGCGAGGGAGCCATCGCCTTAACTCTTACAAACTGTACCACTGTTGCGCAATGTCATGCTCGGTTCTCCTCACTCACTACTGAAAAACTGAAGAACTGTTCCATGACAGGTGAGGAAAAGACTTCATGGGCTTTCGAACGTGTGTACATACTGACGTTTCATTTTATGTGTTCACAGAATGTCGTGTTTTATGTACTTCAAAACAACTGCTTTCGTCGAGATTCGGTTTCAATTTTCCATTAAAGCAATACTCGAAATCACAGTGTACGGTACAGAACACAAGAAAAGGATCATCCCAAATCCATTCAAGTCAACACAGTATACGACATCGTGGTGGCCGACTCCTGGGCGCTTAAGGATGGGCCAATGGACACCTGTGAATAAATGGTGGTGGTATATGTAAATAACAATACGCAAAAACAGAACATGTTTTAATAATCCTCTTATTCCACGAAGTTAGCCCTGGCACAGGGCATAACAGCTAAAATTAAAAATTTTCTACCGCTACCTCAGCTTAGACTGTTCTATCCCGCTCACACTATAAAAAAGATTATGTTAGGGAACTACACTAATATATTATCTGCCTAGCCTTTTCCCTAGGTCGGCTTCAAGTCTAACCGGATACAGCTGAATACCAGTATTTTACATGGAGCGACTGCCTATCTGACCTCTACAACCCAGTTAGTACTGGGTAATACGATACCCCTTGATAAGACTGGTTGTCAGACTTTTTGGGCCACTGACTACCTAACGACTGTCAAAGATCTACAAATGACAGCCGGGACCAACGGCTTTACGTGCTTTCCGAGGCACGGAGGAAACTCAGTATGTAATGGGTGGTCACCCATCCACAGACCAACCTAGGCAAGCACGGCTTAACCTAAAGATCGATCCGAGCGACTGTTATTATTTAGCCAATTACACTAATGATGGAACAAAAGAACGATGACAACCACAACAATAATTTTATCTCAATTTTATTTTCACTACACCTGCTCGTAAATATACACATACTCACCACACACACACTCACACACAGACACAAACATACGTCCAAGCACGCACACACATTTCGCCACCACATTCCTTATCACCTATCTAGTCTCCACTCTGGCAAGATACAGACGAACTGTCTAGTTCGGGGCTCACTAGCCACAACACTATGTTAACTAGTTTTAGGTAATATAATAAGCCACTTGTAACATCTCCTATGTATAATTGTACCTGTTTATGTATTACCAAGATAATAAATTATTTTTATAATCATCCATTGTAACCTATTTCTGGCTTTTCCTCCGATATCTCACTGTTAATCTACGCCATTCAACCACCTTAGCTTAGGCCGGCCTCGACTTCAAAGAGCATAAAAAAAAAAAATATCGTTTATTTATAAAAAGGGGCACATTTACAATAAAATATCTTATTAAATAAAATAGAGCACAGTTGCTTATTGCCTGAACTAGGTTGAACCTGTGTTTCAGGCTACAAGTTGCATAAATACCTACTTAAATAAATAAATTAACATTAAATGTAAACTAAAGTACTGAAATTAAAACTTACTTATAATAAACAAACACAAAAAAAAAACCTTAAGTTTACCTGCAAGTAAACGTTTAGGTGCTCCGGTTTCGGTTATGGATTAGTGCAAGATAGTATTTTTAGCTCTGATAAGGGCTACGCGCTACATGATCCACGGAGCAGGTCATACAGTGTGTTTGGCTACGGTTACCGATACTTTAAGGACATAATTATTAATATACTCATTTCTATCAACAAATACACGTTTATAAATTACATTATTGTTTACTAACACGTTGGATCATTGTTGTCCGAAAAATAAAGAATATTATTATTATTTCTATATGCATTTATTTTGCTCGACTAGCCGGGTAGCCGGGAAATACTGATAACACGGGCCTAAGCCAAGTGATTATCAGCTGGGTTAAGAGTTAAAGAGGTAGTAGTAGGTACAATACGGTTTTGCGTTGTAGCTTGAATGAGAGATGAGGGTATGTTAAAGTGGATATGTTGGTGCGGGTTGTCTGATTCACATTGCAGGAACTTCCTCACCAGTCTACAGGTGTTTAGTATCACTGACTTAAATCTTGGTAATGTCTTCCGTGTAAAGACTTCTGGCTCCACTCAAGTAGTTTGGTTTTGTTGTCGGTTACTTTTTCGTTTTTCTGTTCGGATTTGTCTTTTAAATTTAGAGGAGTTAAGTGGTGGTCGTTGTTTGCTATCTCCTTATGAAGTATAGAAGACTCTGCCTTGGTAAAGAAATATTGTCTAAGGGTTGTTACCTGTTTATTGTGTAAGTTTTGAATGTCGATGAGCCCCCTACCTCCTTCTTTTCTCGGCAGTGTTAGTATTATTATAAATACTCCTAACCCCACACCCTGCGAATGGCAGCCATTTTGTTTTTTTAATCGGCTGATCTAGGGTATGTTAAATGAAATCTTTGAATCTGAGAGACCAAGAGACGTGCAAATGATCTTAGTGCAAGGATAAACGCCGAGGCTATCAAATTATTAATTAAATTTTCCTATAAAATGAGCAGGAAGAGCCTAAAATTAAGAAATTAGGTACGGAATTTTACATAAATATTACTTATTTTTTTACATTTTCTACTTTAGTGCCAAATTAACCCGTGATCGTTGCATAGGTTTTTATGCGTAATCAGAAGCATTTGAGTCAACCTACAAAATGAAATCAAAGTATTGACTGTAGATAAATTATTTTAGGAGTTATTGTCATTTGAACATTGCCCTGCTCCAGCACATAGACTCCACAGACAGTGTTCTTTGCTTGAACAGGTAGATAAGGCACACGAGTGGGTGTGAGATGGCAGTAAGGTAAGTAAACGCATAGTCTTTCTGGTTCTATTACATTAAATTCAAGTGTTTACTGTATTTTTTAGCAACGTGTTCTTGCACATGCTTACTTTTGTATCCGTGTACAGTGCGCGACGGCAATAATTTCTTCAAATACCTACATTTGAAGAAATTATTGCATCAAGCCTACCCCCGTAGAGTGCGATAGGGACAGCAGATTATATTACAAAAATTTTGACTAGGTCGACTATTCATATTCCCCTTTTTTCTCCTCGAAAACTAAGCCGATTTAATTATTATTGACATTAAAATTCTAAGAAAGAGTATGTCTAGGTTCCTATCATTTTCTTTTATGTTACAAAACTTTTCAAATATGTCTGGTAGTCCCTAATCACAGCCGTAAAAATAGGGCATTTTTGTCATTATTGCAGGGTCATATTGTCTTTACTTATTAGTTGCTGAAAAAAAGGAAATGACAGGGACGTGCGTGCTCCAGAGGCAATATTAAGGAAGAAAAACAAGGAATACATTTGTATGGAGAATCGCCGCCGCGGTTCCCTCTTAAATACCTACATTCAAAATTTATTGTAAAATATGCACGATTTCAGTGACCACAACCAAAATTTCCACGATACCTACCTCATGTATTCAGTATTGAAGCTACCATGATGGAAATAAGTCAAATACCATTGTTGTTTTTGGTGGTGTCAGTTGCAAGAGGTAGAACATATTCCGGTAAGAACTTTGTGTTTTTTTGTAGTTCAAAAGCCTGGGTAAAGAGCTAAAAGCATTCCTAGATTTTTATTAGTCTCAGGTAGGCTGTCTCAAACGAAAAATCTCTGACATCAAAAAAGTTTTTGTCCGTTTGTCACCATTTTTAGGGTTCCGTAGACGAATGACAAAAAACGGAACCCTTGTAGATTCGTCATGTCTGTCTGTCTGGCTGCGTGCTGTAGGCGTGTAAGTACGACTCGCACTTGGCCGGTTTTGTTAAATCGGCTCCGGAACCCTAAAAAGCGTAATAATAGTGACGTGTCTAAATTCCAGATGAAGACTTAGCCAGTTTTCCAAAATTGTTCCACCTGGATGAATATAAGCGATGCCTCGCGAGGGTCGATGCGGTGTACTGTCTCGGGACCTTCGAACTCACCCAGGCGAAACAGCCACACCCGACTTACGAACTGATGAAGGTACCGACTTACAATTATTATATTTTTCTGTTCTGAAGTAAGCAAAGGCACCTAAGTTTCGATATTGTCGGTGGAAACGATTCAAGTCGTACCTAAAAATGAAAGCGCCAGAAAAAAAAACGTTTTTCTTAAACGAAATGTCACCCTCAACATTTTTTTATTATCACAACGAGAGTCTATACGGTGCCTCTCATATCATATTAATAAAGTTATTTGGTTTATTTTCATTTCAATAACGTTCACAAAAAGTTAAAAAATTGTAGTTATACCCACTGTTGATATAATTTATTTACGTACGGGGTAAAATGACACCGACGTGAAAACGGTTACCACGTACTAAGTATATCATTCTGAGAAAGACATAGAAATTTTTTATGGTTTTGGCGTGTGATCCCAACAAATAAGTTTAAAATATCCTGTAAGACTGCACCATCTAACTAAACGGCCGCTTACTTTTCCAGGCATACTCCAATGAAACGTACCACCATTTCAACCGCACGCGCATACATCGCGGCTACTGTTTGAGCTCGCGCAGTCCCACCTTGGCCACTTCGGACAACCCTCCTCTTGCTGCCGAACAAAACGCTTCCCTTCTGTTCGAGCGCTGTGCTGACCATTACGCCCAACGGAGCGACCTCCGAGCCTCCCTCCACACGCTCCACTACTGTCGCACTCATGCTGAATACATCTCCGAACGACCACCAACGAATGCAGAACTCATATTTAAACAAGTCGTGTTTGTTCTTGTCTTAGCCAATATTGTTGGGACTGTTTATGATGTCTATGCTGAAGACGGACCTACTAGTAAGTCAAAGGTTTCTGCTTACTCTCTGGGTCGAAGCAGCATCTCTTTTTCTTCCCATACTGCTCTATTAGTAGTGATAACTTTAGAAGTAACACCCTTACTAGTCATTTCATCTTTCACACAGACCATCCGTCCTTTTTTTTTCGTTTCTTCTGCTCTTATAGTCATTACATCATCATCTGCCTAGCCTTTTCCCAACTATGTTAGGGTCGGGTTCCAGTCTAACCGGATGCAGCTGAATACCCGTATTTTACATGGAGCGACTAGGCAAATAGGCATCTTACCTCCACAACCCAGTTAGTACTAGGTAATACGATACCCCTTGGTAAGACTGGTTGTCAGACTTTTTGAGCAACTGACTAACTGTAACGATCTACAAATGACAGCCGGGACCAACGGCTTAACGTGCTTTCCGAAGCGCGGAGGAAACTCGGTATGTAGTGGGTGGTAACCCATTCACAGACCAACCTAGGCAAGCACGGCTTAACCTAAAGATTGATCCGAGCGGCTGTTATTATCTAGCCACGAGCTCCTCTTATAGTCATTACATTCATCTACACCTCCTCACAACCTTCTTGTCTTTCAGAAAGCAAGTTGCTCTCTGCCTTCTCAATACCAGCCAACTGGCGCCGGCTGACATTTATTCATGAAGGTGGCGATCCTCGGCAGACAGCCCTAATTCCAATGGAAGGAGTCAGGTATTTTGATATTTTACTTCTGACGACAGCAACCTACCAGCAAGCATATTGTGGACTTTATAGTCAATACGGTATGGTTGGCAATTGAAGATCACTGGGATATTGACGGTCGTGCAAAATATTTGTGGTATTCCAGTCTACAATTAGGGTCACGACTGACCGACGGCGACAAAAAGAGCACAAAGAGCGCCGCGTACTTATCTTTTCGCATCGACGTGATGAACGCACTCGCTACAGGGACAATTAAAGTCATATGTACGAGCAAACCCGTGCAATATCGAATGTTTCAATTTTATGTGTATAGACAAATCGTCGAACGCCGTCGAACAATGCATCGTGACACAAACCTTGATGATTATGCACATCGCGTTGTTTCAGGGTCATGGCACTCGGCTTCACAACATATGCTCATGCCAGTGTATTTCATTACATGTTTCACACAATTAATCCAGAATTCTTAGAAGAGGTAGGTACCTATTCTAATAAAATATGCATGCATGCATGTGAACTTGTATCCTTTGACTACCTCATTTAATTTTGCTTTCCATTTCGCCACACATGTAATATGGCCGTCTTTTCTAAAACTACTTGACTGCTACGTGACTGCCTCAATGGTCTAGCGGTCGCAAGTGCGACTTCTGAGCATGAGGTCCTGGGTGCATTATGGTCTCCCTGGATATTTCCAAGTCGGGCAATGTGTTATTGGGTTTTTCCGTTATGAATTTCTCAATAGCAGCCACGGACTCTGAATTTGTGCCTTGTTAATATAAGAATAATTTATTTGAAAACAGCCAAGTGCGTATCGGACCACGAACAATGTAGGCTTCCGTAGTTGCCCATCAAAATATGCAGATTTGCCTCCGAACGATGATTTTTATTGTAATAATAAAAAAGACAAACTTACATTTGCAGTTGAAAAAACTGCGCTCCCATATATTACAAAAATACCCACATTTTTATAACTTGTTGAGTCTGTCTCTTATACAGAAAAAGTCCTAAAAACACTTAGAATCTAGTAGCAAGCGCATGTCTAGTTTAGAGGCTTTTTGCAAACCAAATATGTTAAGAATAAATACATTACATGCTTTAGGTATAGAGCTGATGTGTAGGAAATCTAAAAGAACGAAAGGTACCAACGTTTAGAATTGCTCTTTGAGCACGTTCCAGAGGTAGAAGAATTGAATTTGCCGCGCCACCCCAGGATGTTATACAATAGGTTAGAATAGACTGAAACAACGCTAAAAAAAACTGTTTATCAATTTTTAGTCGGCTACATCCTTGTAACTGTTTTTTGTTTATGCCTCATCAATATCATTCTCGTTTCTGTCTTGTAACGTCCAAATCATTTTCACTTAAACAGATGACTGGACGAATTGATGGTGTTTTTCTGTCGGATGGAACGTCGCTGATCCAAGGTTTCGTGATGATGTCCACCTTTCTTACCGGCTACAACCTCCTGATATACTCACAGAAACAACAGCTCGGCATACATATGTTACCGCTGTGTATTATAAAACGGGTTGTAAGGTGCGTATATTCTTCGGCATGATGCTGAAGGTACCCTCAGTATGATTTCGATTTCCAATTGCGAGTTCCAGTCAGTTTTTCTCGTGCGAGTTTTTATCACTGTCAAAACCTACACTTCAACTTGTGTGGAACGAAAAATTGACACAATAATACTAACACCAGGCAAGCAAAGAAAGAAGAGGAGAGATGACCTGGACGCGCACTGCGATAGCTGGTTCGAGGTGGCGCACGAAAGGGTATCAGCAATGATGTGGGGAGGCCTTTCCCAGCAGTGGGACATTAAGGGCTAATAAAAAAAAATACTAACACAGAAGGCACGTTCAGTTTCAGCACAAATAGAAGTTTACGCTGACGCAATTGAACAGGTTCAAAATCTCGCACTAGGTTTTCAGGTTTTAAACTTAAATTATCTTCTAGGGTAACTCCAGTGCACCTTCTGATTGTTGGCTACGGGGCGACCTGGTGGATGTACTCCCGGGATGGCCCTCTTGTCACTACCACCATAGGCCTGGAGAGCGAAGCCTGCAAGACCAAATTTTGGTCTCATGTTTTCTTCCTCAACAATATTGTGGACGTCAATAATTACTGCGTGACTCCGACCTGGTGAGAATGCTTCTGTTTTCGTGGTAGGGAAACGAACCCTCATACTAAGAACTGGCGTCAGCTTGAAGGATTCTTTCACTACTGTCTAGAAGACATATCAAATAAAAATAAAAGTGGGGCGGTCCAAAGTAACAGTATGTCAAATAATTATGTAAATAAATTAAACTTAAAAAAAACCGCACAAGTGCAAGTCGGGCTCGCCCACCGAGGGTTCCGTACAAATTTGTAAGTTTTCAGATTCTGATCTTGTAGTATAAGACGATTAAGACGATATTACTTGCCTTTCATAGTTTTAGGTCAACGGAAAGTACCCTATAAATTTTGAGGGGAAACTTATGTCGGACGTGTAAATGAACTGGTGAGAAGGAGCTAGACATCCTGTGTAGCTCGGTCTCTTTCCCACGCTGAACACTGCTTTATGAAGTCATGGTCGGCCACCTGAGACTTGAATTTCATTTTCCCCAGGTTTCTTCCCGTGAACATGCACATGTACATCCTGGCATGTACCTTCACACATCTGCTCTGGAGGCGGCGCAGTTTCGCCATCAAACTCTACGCTGTTCTATTCATCGCTTCATGTTTGATGACCGCTGTCGTCGCGTACATCAAGGAATACAAGGCTATGATACACATTACTTCTCCTGAGTGAGTATAATGTCAAAGGTAAGACGACACACACAAATTGGGACGGCCTGTGCGAAATAATCCGCCGATCCGTGGGTGTAGCGAGCGACCCTAATTGAATTTTACATTAATGGCAAATGGTGGGCCACTTGATGAGAAATGGCCACTGACCGCCACTAATGGACGACTGCAAATAAAGCAATACCACAATCATTACAGGTTCATTGGCTTTAATTTGTTTGTTGTTATTTCATTATACATTGTAAACGAACCCTTCACGAAGACTACACGCAAAAATTATTGCTGGGAAACGCCTTTTTTTGGGGTGAATTAGCACGTTTTACGGTAAAACTCAATGTAGCATACTCAAAAAATTCTGCAAAAGCAAGCTAAAGTCGATTCGGCATCGATTAGTGTGATAACTCTCTATAACAGAAATATGTATAACATTGCGAGTTTTTGCCCTCAGAAACAAACATTCATCTGACCATCAATCCTCACAAACTTTCAAATTTATTATAGACATAACACACACATTACACACATACACACACACACATACACATACACACATACATACACACATACACATACACACACACATTACATTACATTACATTTATTATATTTTATTTATTATAGTCTAACCGGATGCAGCTGAATACCAGTATTTTACATGGAGCGACTGCCTGTCTGACCTCCACAACCCAGTCAGTACTGGGTAATACGATACCCCTTGGTAAGACTGGTTGTCAGACTTTTTGGGCCACTGACTGCCTAACGACTGTCAAAGATCTACAAATGACAGCCGGGACCAACGGCTTAACGTGCTTTCCGAGGCACGGAGGAAACTCGGTATGTAATGGGCGGTCACCCATCCACAGACCAACCTAGGCAAGCATGGCTTAACCTAAAGATCGACCCGAGCGGCTGTTATTATTTAGCCACGAGCTCCTATATCCGAGCTTTATTATAGTAGGTATCTAAGTAATAAGTTAGATATGAAGTAAGAATTTCTATGTTTTCCAGACAAATACGTAGGATATTTCGAGAAAGTCCGTCGTTTACGGAGTTCTACATGTCTTCCTGGGGTGCCCTGCCGGCTTGTTTCCTGGGCCTGATACTTGCTCACATACAATTTGAGCTGGACGAGAGAAAAATCAAGCTTTCCGAGTATAACGTAAGTGTACTTTGATGTGACAAGTTGTAAACGAACTATGACAGAGATTGAATTATTATGTGTACCCAGTTTTTGTTCACACTTGCTTACATACCAGCGAAGGTTCTATACAACTGGATTCCTACCGGATTCCCTTTGAAAATGGCACAGTCAGTGTTCTATAGACAAATAATATAATCACATTTAAGATATGTACTCCGGCTTACCTCTTACAGAAATTGAGCCTTTGCTACTGGTACCGTTAATTTTGTTAATTCGTTTACATTTCATAAAGCACTGATAATTAAATAATCTATACTTCTATACTAATTTATAAAGCTGTGCAGTGTTTGTTTGGTTGAACGCACTAATCTCAGGAACTACTGGTTCGAATTCAAAAATTATCTCTTGGTGATCGTTATTGGTATATATATGCCGATACGATTACGATTAACATCACACTACGACCAATAGGAGCGGAGCATCAATTAAAAATGTTCCAAAAACGAAAATTGTTTTTTTTTTTAATAATTTCACGCGGACGAAGGTCGCGGGCAACAGCTGGCACACAATAAAGGGGACAAGAGGTCACTGCTGACGACAATACGTCATTTCAATGGCTACCTAATGAAGTGATGTATTGTCGTCTAGTCGTACAACTAATTATAAAATCGTTTCCAAAACAGTAACGTTAATCGTACGTATAATTAGCCCTACCTTGACTTTTGGGTCATGTTCAAGCTGGAGAGCCATGTTTAAAAATAAGTAGGTACATAGTTATTAGGTATAGACAAAACGTCATTGATAATTTGACTCACTAGTCTGCGGTAAGCAGAACTCTCATTGTACAGGAATTGTATAAAAGGCGAGGCCATGTTATATTGGAAATGTAGCTTAATGTGGTGATGTGTGTTAAGAAAAAAAAAAAGAAAGAAAAAATATTTATTTGTAGCAGGGACATGACGTACATACATCCTACATACAAAAAAAAAGTTAACAGCGTGAGCGCGTCCGTGTACTGTACACCTGCGTGGCTGACTAACCCTGCAAGGATTGCAAGCGTGATGTTATGTTATTATTTTCAAATCGCTAATTTACTTCTATTTTATCTGTTACAGTGGTTCGTCACGTTCCATTACTCATGTTTCCCTCTAATATTCGTATGGTCACTGACAGGCATGATTGCGCGCGAACAAAAATCTGATGTCTTCAAAGCGGTCTACCTGGCGCTGGACCGACCTTTCTTCTGCATTATTTTGGCCATAGGTCTAATGGGAACGTTACATGTCAACGGTAAGGACACTAAGGGTCTCTAATTGACTTTGATTTCCGTTTCCGCACTTAGTCCTTCAAGTGGATAATTTTACGTGGATACTAATACCCATATTTTCTTTTGCAGGTCCAATAAGAAGATTCTACAGCTGGAAGGGCTGGCGCTGCTTAGGTCGCATGTCTTTGACCGTGATGATGCTGCACTGGTGCGTCAATATGACAATCGGGAGCAGGCCAATGTCATACGGCACTTCGATACTTGATATCGTTAGTTTCTGTTTGTTATTAGAGTATTCTACAGGTGGTTGGAAACAAGTTACAGGCCTGGGATGTATGCTGTATACATCTGGCCTGTCCTGTAACTTATTCTATAATAAAAAAATAAAATAAAAAAATAAAAAAAGTGTGGTGGTATTAAAGGCTGTGGTCATCACCATCCACAGCCAGACTTCACCTACGGCTGAATAAAACTTTTTTTGTGCAATATGTGATCTCCAGTACTGTAGTCACAGTTTACGAATTACGACAGTACAAATAATTATGTTCTGTTTGATACAGACACCGCACCCTTAAAATATGAACACGAATCATATTTCTGATAATCTCGAAAAATTTATTATGTACACTCATATTTTTCTGCGTCCCAACGGTCCCGTGGCAAATTGCAGTAGCTCCCGAAGTCTGGCTTCGAACCGGCTGGTATGTGGCCAGTTATTGGTAATCGGTTAGAAATTTAGACATTGAGTTGTTACTCCTACTGGAAAGATATAATTAAATAACGCTTTTTTCGGTACAGAGACCACGTAGAACACTTTTTTTTTTCTCGATGTGGAAATCCTCAATGGATGTCCTCCGCCCTGGGGAGAGCGGAGGGGTCTGTCAGACTCGTACTGACGACTAAAACCACACCGGTGTTCCCTCGCACACTTGCGTCGGGGGGCAACGTGATCTGATGCGACTTCCGCTGCCCCGGACTAGTGCCGGCCCGCCTGACCTGCGGGCGTCCCGGGGGGGAGTACCACGTAGAACACCAGCCCAACTAGGCGATTAGAAATCTCATAGATTTTGCTTCCTCTTCTTCTTAGCGTGTCGTTAGCAAAATAAATTGTGTCAGTCCAGAACTGAGCTACTAGTTAGGCGCTTTCGGTAGCGTCCATCAGTTCCTGTAGTGAACAAACAACAGGACACGCAGGACACGATATTAAGTGCCCCATCGTTTGTAGAGCAGCTGCACATTTACACTCCAGGGCAGATTCATTAATGATTCATTAATAGTTTTTGCTAAGTTATTGATTAATTGTTGATTAAGTAATCGGTTTAATTGTTTCAGTTGGTGGACTGGAGTGCAACGAATTTGATTACTTACGCTGTCGCTGTCCCGATCACGATTATGGTAGAATATCCTATGCAGAAATTCTTTGATACATTGCTTTTTACCTGATGTTAAGTGTACTGTGAATATAAAAACGATACAGCAAAAAAGTATTTTTTTGTTATTTTATTATTTCCTATGTCATACGTATTAAAAAAAAAGTGTGAACACAAACCGTGGCGGTAATTTCTATTTATGTAAGATCCTTGGTAAGATCTAAACTAAAGTTATAGGCAAAAATAGGCTTGTACAGTACATGTAGAATGTGTGTGTGTTCTTATAGTATATATGTATTTGTTTATGATTGTTTAACATTATTTTGTGTATTTATAAAAGGTCTATCTTTTCATACACGCAATATTTTAAGAGTAAATTCTAAGTAAGTCGTAAAGTCGTCATAGAATCGAATAAAAAAAAAATATCTGAGTGATTTTGTTTTTACGAAATTATTGTAATTCTAAAATTTCTTGAGTCTTTTTACATAAAACCTTTACTCCCTATTCTAACAATGACAGTAGGTAAATTAAATACGAAGTAGTAGACTAGCGTAATGGATGTTGAAAAATAAAGAGCCAGTATTTATTTTGTGGGTCAAGTAATTTTAAATTATTTATTTCTTATAAAAATATACTTAGATAAAAAAATCCCTTGAAATGGCTTCGGAAAATATTTCGTCTATGAATAGTTACACCTTATGGGCCTTAGTTGCCTGATAATAAAATGATTATAATCTCCTTTATTTGTTTTCACAAATATTAGTTAATTACTTTTTAAATATTCTAATATAAAACAAGTAGCTTTTGCCCGCGGCTTCGCCCGCGTGGATTTCGAATAATATCCGACGGGAACGTACTACCAGGATTAAAAAGTTTTTGTTTCATCGCAATCGCTTCATTCTATGAAAATTTAGAAACGGTACAAGTGTACTTATATTATTTTTACTTGAATACAAAATTTAGCGAACGAACAACTTCAATACAAAACTTCATCCCCCTTTTCACCCTCTTGTGGGTTGAAAAAAAAAACAATGATTTACGTTGTGTTAGTTTCCAACCATGAGCCGAAATATTAGTGATTTTAACTTAAAAATACCTTTTTAAAAAACGCTAGTAACCGTTGAGGAGTTCCCTCGTGAGAAGACGATCCTGGCTGCAGGATGAGGTCATGATAAAAATCATCTTTATCTATCAAATTTTAACTCGTATGCAAAGTTTCGTGTCCGTACTATTAACCTTTGAAGAGTTCTCTCTTGAGGAGACGATCCTGGCTGCAGGGTTAAGGAATGTCTGTCATAAAAATGTATTGTCACCAGAAGCAAAGGTGTGTGCAAAATTTCAGCCCAACCGGTTATTCAAAATTGAGTTAAAAGATTCCTACTTCAGCCCCCTTTTTAACCCTTCGGGGGTAGAATTATCAAAAGCGCTGAGACACGTATAAATTAGTTTTGAATTCCCAAAAATCCTTTCTTAGTGGATACTTACTCTTCACAATGAACACACCCTCCAAGTTTCATGTTTACACTTCAACTACTTAATAGTGCTTCTCCGAGGCTATCGATGCTTGGAAACTCGCTTGCCCGAAGAACCCGACCATCCATTTTCCCAGAGACGGTGGGACGAGCCGCTCTGCAGAGTAGTTCAGAACAATCTACTGAACACATCTGCTACTACTGCTGAGCGTGCGCGCCTACTGGCTGTGGGTGAGTGGGAGTCGGGTCTTTGGCTTCACTCACTGCCGTCGTCGAGCATAGGCACATTGTTCGACGACACTACCTTCCGCCTTGCTGCTGCTTTGCGCCTTGGTGCTGCCTGCTGTTCTCCTCATCGCTGTCATTGTGGTGAAGCTGTCAACAACCTCGGTCACCACGGCCTGTCATGCAGCCGAAGTGCGGGCCGTTTTGCACGGCACACGAACATAAACGACATCATCCGACGAGCTCTTGTCACCGTCGGCGTTCCAGCTGTTTTAGAACCCCATGGCTTGGCACGCGACGATGGCAAGAGACCGGACGGCATGTCGTTGTTTCCTTGGAAGATAGGTAGGTAGTGTGGGACACAACATGCGTCGATACTCTTGCACCATCACATCTTCCAAGCTCGTCGTGCTATGCTGGCGCTGCCGCTGCGGCTGCAGAGAACCTCAAACGGCGTAAATATAGAAACCTTTGTGGTAACTATATTTTCGAGCCGTTTGGGGTTAAAACTCTGGGGTCGTGGGGTCCGAGTGCTCATAGCCTGTTTAAGGAAATTTCGAAACGCCTAGTTGACGCTTCCCGTGACCCAAGGGCTGGCTTTTACTTTGGCCAGAGGCTAAGTGTTGCCATACAACGTAGCAACGCCGCCAGTCTCTTGGGCACATTACCAGCTGACAGCGTTGAGAAGGAGTTTTTTGATGCCCTTTTGTAGTTTGGTTATTTAATAGTTTTTAATGAATAATGTATTTAGTTAGTTTATTCAAATTAATAAAATGTATATTAAGCAAAAAAAAAAAACTTGATTTAAACTATTTCATGAAAAAGTAATTCATGAAATTCTTATTGAATGGGATTATCCTTAGGGGGTTATTTTGATGACTTTAATGATTATAATTCTGTAACTACATACAAACTAACTACTTTGTACGTACTACGGACGCGAATCATATTTTCATCAACACACAACCTGGCACAAAATTAGAATTTCGCGGCGTTGTCGCTGACGCTGAGTAGAGAGCAAAAAGACTAGATTTCCTAAATGACGTTTCGCATAACGTGTGCAACCCGAATTAAAAAAGTAACAGCAGCAGCCATTTTGATTTCTCCTGTCTCTTGACAGGCCGGTGTACCGAGAATATTTCGATTTTATTAATGTACACCACGTTTTTGACGCCGAATTTGTGTTGATGAAGTGAAAAGTGTAGTGTTCATCATGGCGCGATACGGTCAGAGACCGGAGAATGCCCTTAAACGGGCCAATGGTTAGTACCGAAGTCCTATGATTAAAATACCACGTTGCATGTGAGGATGACCTTACGTTATTCGCCCCATCAGCAAATTAAACACACATTGGGATAAAAATAACCCCTAATATGACTTAAGATGTTAGATGCAATAATATAAGTTCAAAACTACCTATATTGTCTTCAGTGTTTCTAAAACATAACCAAAGGGCAAAGCCGCTTATATTCATTCAATTTTGCGTAACAGTAACATCTCGAAATAACCAGAGCATTTTTGTTTAACTTCATTTATCTAATATGCTAGGATATCTTGCTTACAAATGACACTCATCTGTGTAAAACTGTCTAGCACTACTAAATATAGTCCCTGCAGTACCTACAATTTTCCTTTCTCTTTGAAGTCAATCCAAAGATTGTCTTTGAAAAATAAGATCACCCATTTTAACACCCTAAACATAGCTCTTAGAAGTCAAATTATAATTTTGTTATAGTTACTTACATAAAACAATAAAAGTAATATCAATAACTCTTCTTTTGAGCTTGGCCGCAGTTGGGTGAATTACTTGTTTGTTTATAACTGATGAAGAATCTTCCACTAAAAGTATTCACCAAAAATAAATAAACTACTTTAGTCCATCCAAAAGTTGTATGGAAGATGCTGTTGTACCTATAGAATTAGCAATATTGTAAATAACTGTATAACAAAATCTATCTAACTTAACTTGTTAATTCTTCCATTCCACAGAGTTTATGGACTTGGACAAGCCAGCAAGAGCTTTAGATACTCTTCAAGAAGTGTTCCGCAACAAAAAATGGGCGTACAACTGGTCCGAGTCGGTGCTGGAGCCGATCATGTTCAAGTACTTGGAGCTGTGCGTGGACTTGCGCAAGTCTCACATTGCCAAGGAAGGCTTGTTTCAGTACAGGAATATGTTCCAGTCGGTCAATGTTGGGTCTTTGGAGCAGGTTATAAGGTAATAGACAATGAATTTTGATGCGGTTTTCAGTAATAGATATAGTGATTCAAGAGAAAGGTTTATATAAATATATTGCACCCGTGTGAAGTCGGGGTGGGTCGCTAGTTTCCTCATAAATGAAATTTCATTAGTACTGCCATCTCTCCAAGCTGTCATGCTAAGAATGAAAACAAAACATTCAATTTAATGTTTTTTTTACCTTATCTTGTGGAGCACTTTACTTTCTGTCAACTTAGACTATTAATTATTTTTATTTCCAGCTTATGAAATACAAACTACAATTTATGAAATCGACATATCATGCAACTTGTTTTTTATGAGCTTTAGTTCAAAGATTAAAAATAATAATATGTAAATAACTCTTGCACCACGTATGATAGACAAAGCAAAATGGAATTAGTTACAATGGTGGCTCTTAAGTTACAAAAAGAGATTTAAGATACAGTGTGTTTTCACCCTCATAGTGACACTGTCTGTCTCTCTGTTACAGCAGCTTATTTCAGACTGGTTTTTCCACTAATGGCATTGTGGAATTGATTTGTCCTAGCAGTCCTCTCGTTTCTTGCTATATAATCCATCCAACCGTAACTGTATTGGAGTTATGGTATTCTTAGTTAGGAGGGTAGTATTTACAACTAATTTGCTGAATAAATATTCAAATTCTTTATTGCAAACTAAGTGTACAGTATTTTGACGATGGTAACAATAGGTAGGTTCTTAGAACTTAGTTGCCTGTTAAGGCATTGCAATTTAAATGGTTTTGACCAATGCATTTACCTTATTTTCTCAGAGGCTACTTACGCATGGCCGAAGAGCGAACAGAAGCAGCTCGTGCCGCATCCACAGCTGCGGTCATTGAGACTGATGACCTGGACAATCTTGCCACTCCGGAGAGCATCCTGCTTAGTGCTGTATCTGGGGAAGACGCACAGGACAGGTCCGACAGGACTATACTCACACCATGGGTAAGATTTTTATTCATATTTGATTAACTGGTAACTCTGGTGGTCTCTCTCTATCTGTAAATAATTCATAAGATTTTATTTTGATCTTTGTATGAAAAGTATAGAGGGAATTCTTTGCCCAGCAATAAGACAGCATAAAAATCTAAAATAATAATCTATGCCATGGATTTCAACCCATTTCCTTTTAAACAATTCTAAATGATTTATGAAATTATAAAGCCTTCACTTTTAAAAAAAAACACATACACACCGTTAATAAACAAACATGTTGATGTTGTTGTTACGAAATAAAGGCGCAACCAAAGTCAAACTGTTGAGACATTATGGAACTACCAGTCTGTAGTTAAAGTAAATAAATAAGTCACTGGAGGCCTGACGGGGGAAATTTCCGTCGAGGTAGACCGCGGCGAAGGTGGTGTGACGATGTGATCTTGTTTGCGGAGCGGTCATGACAACAAGATAGGCAGGTTTGGATGGAGAAAGGGGAGGCCTTTGCCCAGCAGTGGGACATATGACAGGCTAAGAAAAAAAAAATGTGAAGCTACATTATCTCTGAGTATCATTGACTAAGGGGTGTAAATAGACCCTTAACATAACCGAAAGGCACTTGTTCTCCCCGGCTTTGCGATCATTTTTTTGTTCTAGACCATACCTGGGAACCTTCTAGTTACGGAGATATTGAGGGTCAAAGTTCCAACTTTTTCAAGTTTTTTTTTTTAAATTCGTGCTTTTAATATAAGATTTTTACTTTACACACCTCCACGACCCCCGTACTATTCAATCCATCCATTAGCACAATGCTTTGTGTGCTTTCCATCGAGTAAGACAGTAAAACGTGTTTTTCACCCCAAAAAAAAAGTCGATTCCCAGCAATAATTTTTGCGTAAAGTTACTTAGTTTAATGTACAGAATGCTTGGTTGACGGCTATGTGAAGGGTCTGTTTACACCCTGTATATTTAAAACATTCAAGTGGGGTATTTTACGACCATAACGCCAGCAACGTTGCGGAAAGTCGTTAATGAATTCCCCTTGTTAATTTACTCCTTTTTTCTAGGTTAAATTTCTGTGGGAGTCATACTGCCAATGTTTGGAGCTCCTCCGTACTAACGCGCACGTGGAGACATTGTACCACGACATAGCTCGCATGGCCTTCCAATTCTGTCTGAAGTACTCCCGTAAGACGGAGTTCAGGAAATTATGCGATAAGCTCAGGAAGCATCTTGAAGATATTTGCAAGCCTACGGTAAGATTTACATGATAATTTGTTGTTTTTTAAAGATGCATGTAGTTTGGTAACGAAAATCAACGACTTCTCAAAAGGGCTTTGAGTTATGTATTTTGGAAACATGAAGATTTTGTCTCATACAAAACTTGTTTTTATTGGTACCAGCTATTGACTAAAAAGGGTTTAATACATTTCCGCTATTTTGAAAATAAAATGGCTGTTAGGCAGGCCATGTTTAATATAAAAATCTTCCAACCCCATGTTCTATGATAAGGTTTCGGTTTCCGCATTTAGTCCTTAAAGTGGTCCATTGTCCGTGAGCCCACCCCTTTAATGTATGTCAAAACCGATTGGCTTCACAATTCAGACACTGTTGACCAACCAACCGATCACAGTTGAATTGACAGACACTTAACAATTTTAGCCTATCTATACTAATATTATAAAGCTGAAGAGTTCGTTTGTTTGAACTCGCTAATCTAAGAAACTTCTGGTTCGAATTAAAAAAATCTTTTAGTGTTGGATAGCCCATTTATCGAGGAAGGCTATGGGCTATATAACATCACGCTACGACCAATAGGAGCGGAGCATCAATGAAAAATGTCTCTGTCTTATGTGACGCAGACGAAGTTGCGCTTGTCAGCTAGTTCTGTAATAATTTTGAAAGCTAGAAACTGCGTGTTAGTCTCTTACCCCCTTGCCATACCTTGTTTATAATGTCATGTGTTTTCACAGGTGCAAACTGGGAATGTAAGCATCAGCAAGCCGGAGACGCAGCAACTCAACCTGGAGACGAGGTTGTTCCAGCTGGACAGTGCTATCCAGATGGAATTGTGGCAGGTTGGTACACTTTACCTTGAATCTAAGTGCCATAGGTCAAAACACAAGCTTTGAATATGAGAAAACCAAATGCATTTTTATCAGTACGTCTAGCTAAAGGGCTAAACAACAAAATGCGCCAAAAGTAACATGTAACACTATATCAGTGCTACATGGTACTTTTGGCGCATTACATACAGAGTTTCCTCCGGCCCCAGAAAGCACGCCAAGCAGTTAGTCCTGGCTGTCATTTATAGATCTTTGATAGTTGTTATAGGTAACTAGTTGCCCGAAAGTCTGACTTTGTCTAGAGGAATTGTATTACCTAGTACTAAATACATTGTTGTGGTCAGATGCAGGCAGTCGCTCCATGTAAAATACTAATATTCAGCTGCATTTGGTTAAAATGGAAGCCAACCCCAACATATTAATATGTTGTTGGGAGAAGACTAGGAGATGATGACCATGGCCATACTCGAAACTAATGTTACCATCTTAGTTTTTCTACAATCTCCCACAGACAATTTTACAATATGCCAGTGTCATTCAAGCCAAAAGCTGGGCTATAAACACGTCATTTATGTATGGATTTTAACATTACACACCCCTCTTCGTAAAACAGGAAGCCTACAAAGCCATCGAGGACATCCACAATCTGATGAACATGTCCAAGAAGACGCCCGTAGCTAAGACCATGGCCAACTACTATGGGAAACTGGCTCTGGTGTTCTGGAAGGCCGGACACTGCCTGTTCCATGCTGCTGCTTTACTCAAGCTCTTCCAACTGTCTCGGGAGATGAAGAAGAATATTACTCAGGAGGAGTTGCAGAAGTAAGTCTTAGCTCTTCGTTTTATTACATTACGCACTAGGGCGTTAATTGCACCACGCTGTACTAGTTCCACGTGGCCTACTTCACTACATAATATAAAACAAAGGCGCTTCCCGCTGTCTGTCCCTATGTATGCTTAGATCTTTAAAACTACGCAACGGATTTTGATGCGGTTTTCAGTAATAGATAGAGTGATTCAAAAGAAAGGTTTGTATATATTGCACCCGTGCGAAGCCGGGGCGGGTCGCTAGTGTTATATAAATTGCAAACGGGACTGCTGTCCCGAGTTCGATTCTTAGGTCCGGAGTAATCTTCTTTTTCTTTTATGAATTTCTCTGTAGCAGCCTAGTGCTGTGTCCGGACGGCAATGGAAGTTCCCCCTGATAGATTGGACTTAAACTAAAGAATGGAATGTCGCTGGAAGTTAAATGCCTCTTTATATACTTTGGTCAGCCCAGACCTAATACTACCCATTTATTTATTAGCAAATAACGCCTCCGAAATAAATCCCTCGGCTATCTCTATCATAGTCAGTCGTGGTAGGCCTCGGAGGTACATGATATGTTCGACTTGACGCGACAGGGTGCGCCAACATGGCCGCTCTGTGTTAATTTAAGCCGGCACAAACTTCTTATTCATAAAACGTCAGTATGAGTGAGAGCTGATTAACAATTTTACTTAGGAACGTTATCGTCTTCCGGCATTTCATACAAACTTTCAAGTGATTTTTTTTCGAAATGACTGAACGGATTTTAATGAAACTTCGTACGCATAAGCAGGATACATAAGTCTAAAAACTTGACAGAGAACTTTGTCATTTCCTCCCAGAATTTAATCCTTAATACTAAAACTATGGAATGGTGTAATAATACAATGTTTTTTTTTTTTAAATCAACGGGTTCAATTCCTGGTCACGGATAAATTAAAAAATCCAATGATGCAGTTTTAGTCTTCATCAAAATCGGATCAAGAACCTTTTTAGTATGTTTCGCTATTTCTCATAGTTTCTGATTTGGCCATCCAGGCCCACTTATAAAATTCATCCTGTATTCAGTGAAAAGCTGTTATTTTGAAATTACAAACAGACAATTTTATTTATTTGTGTAGGTAATACTAGGTAATTTAGTTTTTTAGATGTTGCATGGCAATATGCATTTCGTTATCAAAACTCTATAGGGCCAAACTTGTAGAAAAAACCCAACTATTCCTTTTTATTTTTCAAGTTTTCAGTGGTCACTCCTAGATTTAACTGGGTTACCCACCAACAGATCGTCTAATTCAAAGTTGCGCCTCAATCTACAGCTTATTACGTACAATTTAAAAGTATTTGTATAGAGGAATTTAAATCCGACGATCTTTATTCACTTGCAAATCATAAGAGACGTGTTAAATAGATATCTAATGGCAATAAAACAACAGAAAATGGTTGCTCTGTATTTAGCCGAGCTCTGTTAGGCCCTCTAACACTAACTGTTCTCTTCGTTCCTCAGGATGGCATGCCGCGTGCTCGTGGCCGTGCTGTCGGTTCCCTTGCCGTCTCTTCACCCGGAGTTCGACCGCTTTGTGGAGACTGACAAGAGTCCGGTTGAGAAGGCCCAGAGACTCGCCGTACTGCTCGGTCTCGCCCAGCCACCGACCAGGGCGAGCTTGCTGAAAGGTAAGCTTCATCATAGTCTAATGACAGCACCTATCACGCCGTATACGAACTACGCATCACCTGACTACACGCAAAATCCTATGATATGATGCAATTTTATTTTTCATCAAAATGGAGCCCGAGGCTCCTTTGATGATTTTTCACTACTTCTAATAGTTTCGAATTGGGCCATCCACGCCCACTTGAAAAATTCACCCTATATATATATCAGCCTCCAACAATCGTCGGGCAGTACCCACCCTGTTTTTCGTACTTCTACAGGGTGTAAACAGAACCTTCACGAAGCTGTCAACCAAGCATTATGTACATCAAACTAAGTAACTTTACGCAAAAATTATTGCTGGGAAACAACCTTTTTTTTTTTGGGGGTGAAAAATCACGTTTTACGGTAGGACTCGGATGTAACGCACTCAAAACATTGTGCTGATGAATGGATAAAATAGTACGGGGGTCGTGGAGGTGTTTAAAGTAAAAATGTTGCTTTAAAAACATATTTTAAAAAAACTTGTGAAAAAATTGGAACTTTGACCCCCATATCTCCGTAATTACAGGTATGGTCTAGAACAAAAAAAAAATCGCAATGACGGGGAGAACAAGTGCCTTTCGGCTTCGTTAAGGATCTTATTACACCTTTAATAGTCTACCATCTGGTTTATGAATACCAAACTAACTCACGAAGGCAAATGAGTTGCTGGGGAGTTCGTTCCGCCACTTTATCTTCCCAGCTTTGGGGGTCTGTTTTATGTTATTTAGACGTTTGAAAAGTGCAGATCATTTAGGCAAATCTCAAAAATTCATGCCATCATTGGTTTAAGAAATGATCTTAGAATGCCTCCGAAATAAATCCCACGACTATCTCATTCTATAGTCAGTCGTGGTAGGCCTCGGAGGTACATGATATGTTCGACTTGACGCGACAGGGTGCGCCAACATGGCCACTCTGTGTTAATTTAAGCCGGCACACAATATACAAAAATTGTTGCCTGAAGACTTCCCCTAGATCCTCAAACGCGAATTATCTTTATGCACGGTAAGGATTGTGATCGTTTGAACTAATTAGCAACAGCCGATTGCATAGCCTTCTTTTTTTGAATTTTCGTTTCTTTGAGTGCATTTTCGATTTATGTTTTCTTATGATGGACACGATAGTAAGACGTTCTCTGTAAATTTCAGGTAAACTAGATTGAAAGAAACAGCCAAACAAAGTACTCAATACTTTTATTACATCTCACATGTTATTCTTAGGTGGTAGACTTATAATTAGATCATATGGACCCTGTTGGGTACAGCAAATATGTGAGTTAGGAGAGAGGAAGCATTTGTAAATTATATAACGTTACATACTCATTCACTTTTATCACAACACAACAATATGAAACCCACGCGCGCGCCCCTTGGACCTATCAGCTGTTAGCCGCGTGACGCCGTTCTGTCTCATATCGTACCGTACAACAGTGGGCAGGCAGAGCACCCGCGCGGCTCACAAGCCCGCTCCGAAGTTTTATTGTAATACAAAAGAATGAGTATAAAAAAAAATGTTTCTTTGTTTAAGTATCGTTCACTAATTACCAGTCACTCTATGTAATTAATTGGACAATACATAGGGACTTTTAGAGTGCATTTTTAATCAAGAACTTGGTAAGTTTAGCCTACCGGGTTCACTGACGGTTGACCAGTTTTCAACCCTTTGCCCTCAGTAATAAGGTTGTAAGGTGGTCGTCCGTCTGAGCGCGGTAGTACATACAAAATAAGCTTAATAAAGGGTTCATAATTGCATCCTCTAACTGTAAAAAATAATATTGACCATCAAACATTATACTTGTATTATTTTAATGAATTTATTTCACTACAGATGTCGTCCGCATGAACGTGGTGGGCTTGGCAACGCCTCAACTGCAGCAGCTGTACTCCTGGCTGGAGGTCGAGTTCGACCCGCTCACTCTCTGCAACAATGTCAAGAGCGTCGTCAAATCGCTGGAGGACGAGCCTAGTGAGTATCATTAGCTTTTAAACCTATACTTTATAATATTATAAAGAGGTAATGTTTGTAAGTTTTGATGTTCCCCTAATCTTAGGAACTACTGAACCAATTCCAGAAATTCGTTCACTTATGGAAAGCTACATTATCCCCAAACGGGAACGTTTTATATATAGGGTCTAACTATTCATACACGAAATATTTTCAGGGAATCATCTAACGGTTATAACAAAGCCATTTCAAGGGATTTTTTTTTATCTGAGTATATTTTTTATAAAAAATAAATAATTTAAAATTACTTGACTCACAAAATAATTACTGGCTCCTTATTTTTAAGCATCCATTACGGTAGTTTACTACGTCGTATTTACCTACTGTCATTGTTAGAATATGGGAGTAATGGTTTTATGCAAAAAGTCTCAAAAAAATTTAAAATTATTATAATTTTGTAAAAAAATAAACACTCAGATAATTTTTATTTTTCGTTGCTATGGCGACTTTACGACTTATAGAAGTTACTCTTAAAATATTTTGTGTATAATAAGATAGACCTTATATAGCCTATGGCATAAGGAATATTTAAAACTTAGCCGTTTGATAATTTACGGCCATAACGCCGAGCCAAGCCGCGAGCAAAACCAAGTAGATACTAAATAAATTGACGAAATTTGGGTAACTTTTACTAAAAATTCATAAATACGTCGTAAATTTTAAAAATGACCTTAGCTTACCTCCGAAATAAATCCCTCGGCTATCTCTATCATAGTCAGTCGTGGTAGGCCTCGGAGGTACATAATATGGTCGACTTGACGCGACAGGGTGCGCCGACATGGCCACTCTGTGTTAATTTAAGCCGGCACACAATATTAGTGTTAAGTGAATTCCATTGGCAAGAGTCAGTTTTATCCCTACTTTTTCTGCATAGCGTGGTTTAGGGTGCAAGCTTGCATGGGTTTAGCGGACTTGAGCGTAGCCGTTCGACATTCATACGCATCGTAAGGTGCGAATGCTGAACATGAGGTCCTGGGTTCGATTCCCGGGTTGGCCAAAGTGTTATTGGGTTTTTACGTCGGGAATTTCTCACTAGCAGCCACGGAGCCTGGATTTGTGCCCTTTTGATGGCAAAAGCCTCGACCCCTATTACATGGGACTTAAACACTACTGGCAAAATTTGGGTGTACTATTAGGTACACCTCTGCCTGACCCTTCAGTGATTACAGGCGTGATGTTATGTTATTGACGATCGGTTTTTTTATGCTGTGAAACAAAACAACGCTTCGTAACTAATAAACTGTAAATATCTCCTGTAATCGTTATTTGACGTACGTACGTTACATTAACCAATTTTATGAAACAACCGTCCCTAAAAGTACTGTACAATATCTGTATCCATCACCTAACCACCACCATCTCTTCCAGATTCGCCCCTCGCGCAATACACGGTGGCTCTAAGCGACGTAGCGCTCGTCCGGTTGATCCGGCAAGTCGGCCAGTGCTACGCCTGCATCCAGTTCTCGCGCCTGCTGCAGCTGGCCCACACCGATGACCTGTTCCATCTGGAGAGACTGCTCGTCGACTGCGTGAGGCACAACGATATGCAGATTAGAGTTGATCATGCTAACAAGTAAGTGTTATGACCAACAGGGACAATTGATTTTAAATGTTGATGAACGGCGAGGGAGAGAAAGAGTAAAGGTTTTCTTAAATATTTTTACGTCCAGTTATCTGTAAATAAGCTACAGTTTTTTTATTTTAAAAATAATTGCAGAAAATCAGAAATTTTCAATTTTTTTGTCGTTTAATGGATGCACGCAGGTCACACTATTACGCCATGATATAAATCCATCGAATTTGAAGTTGTTCATAAACGAAAAAAAAATATACTAATGAAAATTAAAAAAAAAAATGAAGTCACGAGCGGTGAATTTTTTTTTAACTTTCTTCTCCTTTCCTCCAGGAACTCAATAAAAAAAGTCCCATGAAAATCCGACCACTATAAACTTTGTTCCACCTTTTGGGTATTTTTTGTCTAATTGCATTCGGCTAAAGTCCTTGTTCATATTTAATTCTAAACTTTATTTAGAGATATTAATTTGCGTGTATTTATTATTTTATTGTTCCTCCTCTACCTAGCCTTTTCTTAACTATGTTGGGGTCGGCTTCCAGCCTAACCGGATGCAGCTGAATACCAGTATTTTACATGGAGCGACTGCCTATCTGCCCTCCACAACCCAGTTAGTACTGGATAATACGATATCCTTGGTAAGACTGGTTGTCACACTTTTTGGGCCACTGACCCCCTGTAACGACTGCCAAAGATCTACAAATGTTAGCCTGGACCAACGGCTTAACGTGCTTTCCGAGGCACAGAGGAAACTCGGTATGTAATGGGTGGTCACACATCCACAGACCAACCTAGGCAAGTACGGCTTAACCTAAACGTCGACCCCAGCAGCTGTTATTATTTAGCCACGAGGTCCGACATCACTAGTTCGAGTACGAGTTCTTCTATTATTTTAGGTATATCAAATCAAATTTCATACCATCGAGGGTAGGAAAGGGAAGCCGTTGCCCAAATATACCCATGGTTGATGCCAATCTCGTAGCCAAATTCTGGGCCAATTCAATTCAGATGCCATCAACACAGTAAGAAGAAGTAAACTCATCATCAATCCTTCGCCAAGAATAATTTAAGTGGCTTAACCTAAGATGCCTCCGAAATAAATCCATTGGCTAACTCTATTATAGTCAGCGGTGGTAGACCTCGGAGGCATTATACAGGGTGTAAGGGACAGCCCTCCACAAACTGGTGGGGTGAATTCAGTATATCATACTAAGATGACCGGTACAAGAAATTATTTCGGGAATGTTATGAGAATTCAATAAATATGATTTGTTTTATTTCCTCATACGCAATGTGTCGTTACCGTGGCAAAACGCACGTATCGAATGGCAAGCGCGACGACGAGTTCGATGAACTCTGTAGCTAGACCGGAAGTGAACAGCTGATTTCCCGCGTCGTTCGTTGAAAGTACATCCATTGTAGGTTTTTTGATTTTAGCCGTATAATTTACATAAATGGAGTGCTGCGTACAGGGAATGTAATTTTACACTGAAATAAAGGAATAGTAAATGAAAAAAAAAAAAAAACGAGAAAAATTCCGGTAGAATATGATTCAAAATAAGGAGCTGAATGCACCCTGTCAGTTTGTGGAGGGCTATCCCTTACACCCTGTATGTTGACGCGACAGAGTGCTTCTCGAACCAGCCCTCGTTATCATGACATCAGTCGTATGATTAATGTACAAAATATTGACGTTGGCATTGCCTTGCAGATGCGTTCACTTCGGCGTGGAGGCCGGCGGCGGCGAGTGGTGCTCCACGGCTGACGAGGCCTGTGGCGGCGCCATACTGCAGGCCACGCCCGCTGAACAGGTATACATCTTTTTATGACATAATTTAATGTCAATTTCATAAAGTAAATACGCGGCCTTACTTCAAAATTATGTTATCGTCTCATCGTTATAAAATTAAGTATCGCGGAGCCGACTGATCTCTTTTAGCATCGTGAACTGACCCAATGTCAGTCATGCATAGCAATTCTAAATGAACGTGTCACGTACAGGTTCGCGAGCAACTAGTCCGCGCAGCCGAGGTGCTATCCCGGGCCGCCGCCACGCTGTTCCCGGCGCGGCGCACTGCCGAGCGCGAGCGCGCGCGCACGCACATGGTGCAGCACTACCACGAGCACAAGCACGCCGAGCACCACCGTGTGCTGCAGCGACACAAGATCATCGAGGAGAGGAAGGAGTACATCGAGCGACTCAACACTGTGCGCGAGGAGGAAGAGCTCAGGTATGTCATATTAGCATCATCAGCCTGTAATGTTCCCCCTGCTCGGAGATTGGGGTTCTTTAGAGAGCACTCTCGCCACCCCTGTCGCTGGTCGTTACCGACCGCACCCCGCAGCTATCAGCCAGTGACAGACCCCCCGAGCTGGCGTGAAGAAAGTGGCTCCTGTCAGTACAGTGCTTAATACCACCGCACCCACACGTATCTGTAAACAACCCGCCAGCCACGTTCCCTTACGGGGATGCAGCGACATCCACCACGATTGGGACTCTTCAGCTCTTGTTCTACTCCACCTCGAACATGCACTCGCAGTGCGCGTCTCAGTCGTATCCCAACTCTTCTGAGCACGCCCATTTTTAGGTACCCGGTGTGGAGACTTCAGCCCTACGGTCATAGTGTATGCGGCTCGCGTGACCCGCTCTATCCCATTTCAGACAATTTTATTATGAAAAATAAACAAATATTAACGTCTCTAATTTCCAAAGGCGTCAAGAAGAAGCATCACGCGCAGCAGCCGCGGCTGAAGCCCGTCGTCAAGAAGCCGAGCGCGAAGAACGCGAGCGTCGCCGCCATGAGTCCGAACTGGCCGCCATGCGCGAAAGACATCTGCGCGAGAGAGTCGCGCACATCAGCCAGACCGCGCACGGACAGAAGATGTTGTCCAACATTAATGAGGAGGTGTGTGAAAGAAAGAAATTATGTTAATAAAGGGTGGAAATAGACCCTTAACAGAGCCGAAAGGCACTTGTTCGCCCCGTCTTTGCGATATTTGTTCTGTTCTAGACCATACCTGGGAACCTTCTACTTAAGGAGATATTGGGGGTCAAAGTTCCAACTTTTTCACAAGTTTTTTTTTTTAAATACTTGTTTTTATTGTAATATTTTCACCTCCACGACCACCGTACTATTCAATCCATTCATCAGCACAATGTTATGAGTGTTTTCCATCGAGTCCTACCTTAAAACGTAATTTCACCCCAAAAAAAAAGTCGATTCCCAGCAATATTTTTTGCGTAAAGTTACTTAGTTTTGTGAAGGGTCTGTTTACACCCTGTATACAAATGATATTGTGCGTTTCATAAATAGTAATGAACACGTCACTTTATTCATGTTACAACTGCCTGATCGACTGAACACTCACATAAGCAATCATAACATCACCTTCGGGAATTACCTAAGGAGGCAGAGGTGCCCCTATTACAATACACCCACACTTTGCCAGTTATGTTAAGTTCTGTATAAAAGTTCTTCTGAAATTGGTTTTAAAAAGGTAGTAAGATATCTTAGCTTACCTCCGAAATAAATCCCTCGGCTATCTCTATCATAGTCAGTCGTGGTAGGCCTCGGAGGTACATGATATGTTCGACTTGACGCGACAGGGTGCGCCGACATGGCCACTCTGTGTTAATTTAAGCCGGCACAAACTTCATGAGAAAGATAATCTGTTATTAAGTAAAATACTCCATAAAATGTTTCATGCAATTAAGTCATTTTACATGCAAAGAAATTTAATGTGGATGCAGAATGGCCCCCAGGCCTGGACTTTGATTTTTCTAGATTCAGAGCAGCTGTACTTTCATATATCATACTGTGGTTTTGAAATACTGACAAATACAATTGTCTCTCTCTTATAACAGGAACTCAAAAAGATGGACGCCGAAGCCATCGCAGCGCGTGAAGCTGAAGAGCTGATGAAGGAACGCCGTGAACTGCAGGCTAGGCTCAAATCTCAGGAAAAGAAGGTAAGATATGATAAATCTACTTAAAAACACTTATAAACCTCTCCTCGATATTAACCCTGATTAAAGTTTGATCAAAACCGGTACAGACAAATGCGGACGCGGCTCCGGACAACGAACAGACAATGTACTGTCAATGTCCCTTGTCTGAACCTTAATAGTTGTAGACTTTTTACAGTTGACGCTGCGCGGCAAGCATTGCAGTATAAACCTTATGTTGTTTACTTCAAGAGTTACATCACGCTCGACATTTACAATAACTGTTCAGTACAGCATTATTAGTAAGAAGGAATAGAGGACCTCCGAAATAAATCCCTCGGCTATCTCTATCATAGTCAGTCGTGGTAGGCCTCGGAGGTACATGATATGTTCGACTTGACGCGACAGGGTGCGCCGACATGGCCACTCTGTGTTAATTTAAGTCGGCACATTCATAATTTTTATTTTTCATTATGCCTGTAAATTATATATTAGTATAGAGTATTCTTACATTTCGCCAGTTTTATGTCATTTGCAATAAGAGGCGAGCCTAATAATGCTTACTGCCATAATGGCACAGATCCAGGTTTCTAGCTGCTGCCAATTTCATTGTGGATTTGTTCCACGATCGATCGATCCTAGGATATGTGGCCATCATTACACACCGAAATCCCTCCGTGTCTCGGAAAGAACGTTAATCCGTTGGTCCCAGCTCATTTGTAGATCATTGACAGTCGTTACGAGTAGACTGGAGCCCGAAACTCCGACTACCAGTCAAGTAGCGCGCATCTTAGACGTAATCGATTTTGTCCGTTTCGCAAAGTAAAACTTAAGTTTCTTATCAGGTGGACTACTTCGAGCGAGCCAAGCGCTTGGAGGAGATTCCTCTGCTGCAGAAGAGTTTGGAAGAGAAGCAGGTGCAGGACAAGGCCTTCTTTGAAACGCAGGAGAAGGAACGCATACAACAACTTATTGGTAAGTGAAGTACCCTCCATCCCGTCGCTCGAAGGCCCACTTGCACTACAAATCGAAATACGTGTTTTAAACGAATTTAAAATGTCTTTTTGTAAATCATTTGAAGGTCACAGAAACAGAGTGATGTTTTAAAAACGATCTTAGTGTATTCTAGTGCTTTTGATATTACTCCTCAACTTATTTCTAGTAAACAAAGTGTAACATAATAAACGTAAAAAACTTCAAGAACTATACACAATAGTTCTTGAAGTTTTCAAATTCTTTTTTTTTTTCTTCTTCTCATCTGCTGTAAGTCATCCATGACTATGATCAGATGTGTAAAATACTGATATTCAGTTGCATCCGATTAGACTGGAAGCCGACTCCAATAAAGTTTAAGTAGACTGTAGAGAAGAAAGGATTCAAATATAAACATTAAAAATGTATGGTGAAATTAGAACTATTTTCTAAATCCAGTGTTTATTTATTTTTTGTTCATAATTCGCGCTTGTTCAAAATGTTTTTATTCACTCAGTGAGTAAAAAAGAGTTTTATTCACTGTTATCAATGAACAAAATGCCCTTTTTCGAGTGGCAATGGGAAAAAACTATTATTATTGTTAACACTAGTACTTGGTCCAACCATTGTCAAATAAAAACCAGCCACAATAGTAATCCATGTTCCCCTCCAGAGGCCCGCACCCGCGACGTGGCCACGTCGTCGCGCCTGGCCCGCATGGCGCTGCACCGCGACGCCTTCACCGTCAAGCTGCGCTCCGAGCGCGGCGCGGCGCACACGCAGCGCCTGGCCGCCTTCCGCGACAAGCTGGCGGCTGAGCGCGAAAAGCGCCTGGCCGAGCGGCGCACGCAGCGGGTGGAGAAGAGGAGGCAAGAGGTGGGTACTGCTACTATAGGGATCGTCGTGCGGCTACAGTTTTATTATTAAAAAAAAAAAAAAAAAAAAAATTTATATCAGCCCATACTGTTCCACTGCTGGACAAAGGCCTCCCTCTACTCTTTCATTTCTCACGGCGGCTGTTGAGGACCAATCGCTCATGAAGGCCTCTAATAATTAGAGAAGGTGGCGAGGTGAATTAGAGTCTAATTCATCTCCCCATCTACATCGCGGTGTTCCACGGCGTTGGTTTTTGTTATGTGGCAATCACTCAGATGTCAATTTTGCCCAGCGATCGTGTGCCATTCTAGATATATGTATGGCCTGTCAAGTAAGCTATAAAAAGGCACCTTGTTTTCAAAAATAAAATGGAACAGTAAAATTATACCAAAAAAACTACTTTTTACATTTAGACGAACACTCGAACTGTCTCTCTTGTTTCATTTTCTAAATACGAAATGGTTTTTATCTGCCTGTTACTAATTGTAAAATCGTACAAATCGGTTGCCTCCGAAATAAATCCCTCGGCTATCTCTATCATAGTCAGTCGTGGTAGGCCTCGGAGGTACATGATATGTTCGACTTGACGCGACAGGGTGCGCCAACATGGCCACTCTGTGTTAATTTAAGCCGGCACAAACTTTCAAATAAAAATACTACAGTTCCTTAGAGTAGATTAAAAGTTATCCTGGGTCATAATTTCGTCTGTAATGTGTTGCTGCAATATTGACATATTGTATTGTATTGTATAACGGGCTGGTGTCCGCAACTCAACTTTAAAGCGAGTATTTTGCGTGCGGAGACGTAATACAAATACAAATTAGTTTATTGTCACAATTGGCGTAATCAGTACATTTAAACGTGTTTGTAGCCTCCTTTTAAGCAAAACAGTGCCTGCATTAGGAGACTCCTAAATAATAAAAACCTGGTAAATGCTCTAACATTTTTGTTGAGCTACCGGATGATTGCTCCGCCATCGAAAACATTGATAATATTGTCCGAAATTATGTTTGAGAAGACGATGGTATTCGTGGTTTGCCAAGTAATTCTTGTCCTGACTGAATCTTTAGATTATCATATTAGCATACATAGCCCGCTCAAAAGCTCCTTCAGTACTATCAAAATTATAATGACTGAGAAATCGTGAGTCCACGAGAATATTTTAGTTTTGTTATTTAACTCACACAATTTTCTTCTCAGTGGCTGGAGCAGAAGCAGCTTGCGGAAGAACGCGCCGCAGAAGAAGCGAAACGCATCAAGGAAGAAGAAGAACGTAAAGAACAGGAGGAGAAAGAGAAGAAACATGCGGAGGAAATTGCCGCCGCCAGGGAGAGGAAGGAGAAAGAAGACAGGTATTTGTCATAACGTTATATCACGTTCTTAGTCCAATGGGCCAGTCAGAGAGATATCATCGTCAACCAAGCATTCTGACCATCAAACTAAGTAACTCTACGCAAAATCGACCTATTTTTTTGGGCACGGTTTACGTTTGGACTCAATGTAGCACATGATCCAAAACAAAAAATATCGCAATGACGGCGAGAACAAGTGCCTTTTGACTTCGTTACGGATCTTTTTAGACCCAAGTTAGTAAAAGCTCCATGTATTTATCGGTGGGACTTTTACTATGACAACAAAATGATCAGTCTTTGAAGTTCCCATAGTTGGGACGTGGTAACTCTGTGTCAGAGGGACTGGGCTGTAATCGACCGCGCGGGCCCAGTGCGGCTAGATGTCACATGTATTATTTATTTTTTCTACGACATTCCACTTTACTCACGATATTTTGCTATCTAATTTAAGAATAGTTATCATTAGATGTTATACGTCTGTATCAATATTTCTTAAAAAAGAAACTACATGAATTGTGGGCTATATCAGAATGGTTTGAATAAATTCGACTGATATTGCTAATTAAAATTGCGTAAAAATATTTTATTATACCTCCGAAATAAATGCCTCGGCTATCTCTATCATAGTCAGTCGTGGTAGGCCTCGGAGGTACATGATATGGTCGACTTGACGCGACAGGGTGCGCTGACATAGCCGCTCTGTGTTAATTTAAGTCGGCACAAACTCGATGAGAAAGACAGGACATTTTCTATCCTGATACATGTACGTTTCCATGGGATTATATCCGACATCTGCACAGGCGAAGCTAGGTATATAAATACAAAAATATGGGAACACCACACGGGCTTCCTCTACCACGTAAATCTGCGCAGTAATCACGGAGTAATTGGTGTGTAGTTCTGTTCAAACTTCATGGCGCCTCGGAAGTTAGCTGCGAGTGACGGTCTGCGCATTGTATAGTCAAGACGATGCGACCTCTGCGCCCCGCTGATACCTAAAATTGTGTTCTGCGCAGCTTTACGTTAGATGTTCCGAGCCGCCATAATGTTTGAATCGTTATACCTGCGCAGGCCGTCACTCGCTGCTAACTTCCGAGCCGCCATAAAGTTTGAACAGAAGTATACATAAATGAAAAAAAAATACTGGCTCACACATACCTCTTCCTTTTTCTGAAGTCGGTTTAAAATGTATTTCATCTTAGTCACATTATAGTAATTCATTTTAACATTTATTCCTTTGACAGAGAACATCAAGAAATGTTAGCTCGTACCGAAGCGAAGATCCGGGCCAAGGAGGCCGAAATCCAACGCAAGCTAGAAGAGCAGAAAACTCAGACGTCATCGTCGTGGCGCGACGGAGGCGCGGGCGCCGCCCGGCCCGCCGCGCGAGAGGACGCCTGGCGCGGGAAGGACGCCAAGGACGACAAGAAGCCTGCCGCCGCACCCGGCGACATGTGGCGATCTGGTCAGTACCACAGGTTCTTTTAATAATTCAGTTAGCACCTTTCCATAGCACCACCATCATTTGCCACTACCAGTATTAACACCGTTCTCTTTTACTATACACATTATTAATTTGGTTCGTACTCCGTCAGGTCGCGCAGCCCGCGATGCGCCGGCCGCACGCGAGGAGCGCCCGCGCGAGGAGCGTGCGCCCGCGCGTGATGACAAGCCCGCGCGTGACGACAAACCCGCGCCCAGAGAGGAACGAGCTCCGATTAAAGAAGACAGGTAAAAAACGCTTTTTAAAAAATTGGACGGGCCCTTTGGTGTACTAAAAGGGCAGGTGTAACGCACTTTCGCATTCACACTGAAAAATTGGTGGTGAAAACCATATGAAAACGTATCAAGTAGTACTTACTACAGCATAGCAAACACAGACAAAAGACTTTGAGATCGTCAAAGAAGGCCATAGAGCCTGTCTAAGCTGTTTTAAAGATCATAGACGTTGCATACTCATCCTTAACATAGTATTATTGAACTGGTCAGTGTACTAAGACCAAGGATGGTTTTATGAGACCTATTAAAACAGCCAGTGAATCAGAGAGACACAACTTTTATCTAGCAGAACCTATAGATGATGCATATGCAATTTTGATGAAGTTTACACATTACAATCAGACATCAAACTTTAGTCTTACGAATTGTCTCGAATTATAATTCTCCTACCCTCATCCCAATTTATTTTGTTATTCATTAGTCACCACCTTCCTGGCCTATCTCTAATACTTATGTTTATTTGTAGACGTGAAGAGCGGCCTCGCGAGGATCGTCCAATCCGCGAAGAGCGTGGACCTCCCAGAGATAGAGAGGAGAGGCCGCGAGACGACAGACCGCGCGACGAAGGAGGCTGGAGGTCCGCCAACAGGGAGCCCGCGAGGGAACGGGAGCCGGAGAGGGAGAGGTGAGATTTTTATCAGCATCGAGAGACAGACGACCAAAATAAACAACCGCATCATTTTTTGGTTCGGTGAACTGGAACGCGGTGTCGCGACAATGGAGGACGCTTTCCGGTTTTTTTAACAAATTTAGTGACAAATGAACCCGACGATTACGTATTCGCGCGAGCGATAGCTTTAGTTAAGACGCCAAGAAACCTTACGCATACTCAAAAACCGGGTTTCAAAATATGGTTTTCTTAAATTCATCATGAAATATTAAGTTTTCTAAATAAAATGACACTTTGTGATCTAAACTGTATTGTGTATGACCCCAGGCCTCGCTACGGCGGTCGCTCGAGCGCCGAGGGTGGCAGCTGGCGACGCGGACCCGCAGACCCTCCGCCCGCACCATCCGTAAGTACTCTACACTATTACTATTA
The DNA here is from genome assembly GCA_910589295.1 of Noctua janthe. Lineage (NCBI taxonomy): Eukaryota > Metazoa > Arthropoda > Insecta > Lepidoptera > Noctuidae > Noctua > Noctua janthe. The sequence continues at coordinate 9,745,674 of OU342573.1, read as the reverse complement.
TAATTGTATTACTCAGAAAAATAAACGTCAGTAAATAGTATTGCGCTATGCAGGAGAGGCTCGTGTAATAACACAGGAATAGAAACAAGGTGTAAAGTACCTCGTCGTCTATTAAAAAGTTAGGATTCTGTGACCAGACGAGTATTGTTTTTGGTGGACTACTGGCACGGCGTTTGTTGATAGGCTGTTGTATAACCTATAACTCTGCTTACGTGATGCAGAATTTTGCGTAGTTCGTGTAGTGCTTAGTAGATGCCACACAGGTAATGCAAAACTTATATTAAACTGCATATTTCCAACAGGAGCGCTCATCGGCATGGCGTTCTAAGGACGGTCCACCGCGTGAGGACCGGTTCCGCGATGCGCCTCGTGACCGCGATGGAGGACGTGGAGAACGCGACGGAGGCTTCCGTGGAGGCGACCGTGACCGCTTCCCGCCCAGGAGGGATGACCGGTAAGTTGGAACATAGGAGTTATTTGCTACAAAAACCGTATGCCCATGGTAATTCTCAAAATGACCTTCCATTCCCTACGTAATCCCTTTAGGTACATTATCAGAAATCCTTCTATCATGATGACCTTCTATATATATATATATATATATATATATATGTTACCGGCCAAACCCGATTTCAGTCCAAGCTAGGCACTCTGACTAAATGGGTTAGGTTAGGTTAGAACTGTGACCCACCACGCGCGAGCCGAGGGCGCATAGAAGGCCGATGAGCCCCACAGCAAAGTTGGGCGCATTGTAATTGCTTTGTTTGTGTTAGTGTATCCTGACACGATAAACACGTGAACTGGTTCGGGTTTGGCCGGTAACATATATAAAGATATGGTTGCTCCGAGTAGGTGTTCAGGTTAGCAAAAACAACTATATCAAGGACATCAGTCAACCAGAAAATGAAAGTATTGGGTAGCACCGGAAAAGCAAATTTTTCGAAAGAAGGTATTATAGAAAACAACTTTTTATGACAGCTAAGCTACGACTATCGTTGTTTTTGAGGATTAAAAATGTTGATCTCTCTGTAATGGTCCTCAGAACAAAGCTTATTTATTTTAGAGTAGTACGAGCGAAGATAAATTCAAATGAAAAGTAACCAAAAAAAAAATATAGGCTACTGAAATACGAATATTTAAAACGGTGACTTGAAAATACAAATTTGAGTTACTAGTTGTTCAATACGATCAGTGTGATAATTCAAGAACTCAGAAAAAAACTAACATGAAGTAACCTAACACCAAGGGGATGCAGAGTCGAGGTGCAACAAGTCGCAAGCTCGCTTCGCTCGCTCTTGCTTCCTATATTCTCCTTGCCGCAATAACCGGATAAATAGTTACTTACTTACTTGGTATAATAGTCGCTCATTCAGTATATTAGGCGCCAATTAAATTTTTTATTCGCACAATTAATAATTTCCCTTTATTTTATATGTATTTTTGTACGGACCGTGCATGATCTCCTAACATACTTAGATACTGCACATTTTAATCTCTAATTTTATTTTAAATATAAGATAATAAAGCATATAAATTAAAGCAAATTATAAGATAGAAGACGATGATTGTTAGTCATTATTTTCCTAATCATTTAACCTGATCAAATCTTAATTTCTCACAGTGACGGGCCTCGCCGCGACGACCGTGACGGCCCACGTCGTGACGAGCGCGACGCTCCCCGGCGTGACGATCGCGACGGGCCGCGACGTGACGAGCGTGACGCGCCGCGACGGGACGAACGTGACGCGCCGCGACGGGACGAGCGCACAGACAGGGACAGAGACAGGGAGGGCCCGCGCCGTGCGCCGCCGCGTCGGGAGGACAAACGTAAGTAGCTAGAGTGTTGGTCAGTAGATTTACCTAACGCTCCTGATGCAGGCTATAGAGGGACATCCCGTGACCGCCAGACCTACCTCATTTTATAAAAGCTGAATTTTTTCCTGCGGAAGTACCTTACTACACGTACGGGCCAGTGCAGACGAGGGACTTTAGTCCGCCGGATAGAAATTACCGTTCCTGTTCATTGGTTGTTGTTTTTTTTTTTTCATCTATTAGTTGACGTCCATTGGTTGTTGCAAATTGTTCGCGGACAAAAATTGTCCCTCGTTTGCGCAGCTCTAAGAATGATTCACTGTTATGAAAAGTCGGACGTTGGTGGCTTTGGCAGGTATCAGGTGACAAAGGTCTGCTGAATAGCTCCTACCTAAGTTATGTAATACTATGTAGCATGATTTTTTTTATATTATATAAGGGATAGTATGACGATACAGAAACACCTCCTCGACTGCCAAACACTTTGTTTGGTAACAACCCCTTGCCAAACACCTTTTAAAATATGTTAACTTGTTAATTTATTTCCTCACTACTACTATCAAAACGTTGACGGAAAACATCGTGGTCGTTATTTTTTACCCCTCACCATCAGCTTTATGTTTGCCACCAATAACATGAACTGATCATAATTTGACCGGGACCAACGGCTTAACGTGCTTTCCGAGGCACAGAGGAACTCGGTATGTAATGGGTGGTCCAACCCATCCACAGACCAACCTAGGCAAGCACGGCTTAACCTAAAGATCGACCCGAGTAGCTGTTATTATTTAGCCATAAGCTCCTGTGTGGCACAACCCTAACGTATATTAAATCTATCTTATTCATAATATCTCTGTTTTGTTTCAGCCCGCGACCCGGACGGTGATGAATGGCAGCCCGTCACCAGGCGCTAGACAAGCCAGCATAGTCTTACCCACATTTAACACGTTGTATTCATTTGTAATTATGTATTACGTTCTACTTTGTCTCGAGTTCAGCAGACTTTCATTTTTACTTGGAAAACATCATTATTCCGATGCCTGGAGAATTATTTGATGTAGTTTTATTGTGAGGCATTGACCTGCTAGACTATTATATCTCCCGTTCGACAGTAATATTGTTATTGTAAAGACAGTGTTGTCAAATCCAGTACATTTCACGTTACTAATCTATTTTGCCACTTTCATTATGATCCGTGTCGCACTGTATCTTTGATTGCGAAACTAACACGTGTAGGTTAAAAATTATCCTAAACAAACTGTGCCATCCATCAAGGTGTGAAGACAAACTTACTTTCTCATACATAATACTAGTAAAATAGTTTCATAAGAATTTCGAAACTGCATTTGCATATTTTCTGCTATTTATTTAGCAGTAAAAAAAAAGTTAATATTGAAAATGTCAACTGCAAGATATTTACGAAAGTATATCTTAGAAAGTAATGATCGATTTCTTTTAATTCTGGTATATTGTTGGAGTCTGGTATATTCTTGTATTCAGCTGCATTCGGTTAGTCTGGAAACCATCCCTAACATATTTGGGAACAGGCTAGGCAGATGATGATATTGTTGGAGCATCCTATTGATTGTTAATGGTAAAATGCTATAAATTTATATTTTATTAGCAATGCTGGTTCATTCTTTATCTTTCTTTGCAAACTGCTGAACTCTTTTTTTTTTGTCACCATTATGAGTTACAGTGTGACAGTTTTATTATTTTAAAGCGCAAGTGTAAAGCGCTAATGTAATCCTTATTGTATACGGGATAAGGGCTTATTTACTATACGCACGAGAGGATGCGAATCCGCGCCCTTTTTAGCCAACTTCAAAAAGAAGGAGGTTATGAATTCGACGTGTACTTTTCATACTTGACGTAAATAAGTATTTTTCCATATATTTTGCTTGTGTAACATCTCCAGAACCATGTTTTGAGTAGGTAGTAACTATTAATTCAAAATATATATGATTTCTATAAATTTTGTTTTTTTTTCTTGCCGGATGCGTGTTGACGCGGTTGGAATTCGCTCGTTGCCATCAAACTAGTTCATGCTTTTAGTTAGCTCCATATTACGACAAACAACAGCTTTATACTTTAGCTACGTTTGGACTACAACACACAAGATCGTATTTTAATCGACAAACAACCCGACACTGACCTGCAAATTGCAAAACGCCTATATAAGAAAATTTGAATTTCGCTGGCTACCCTGGCGGATGACTTGCTATACATTGAATGATGTCAGATCTTTTTTTTATAGGTTATGTTTCCCTGATGCTTATCTATCGGGATGAAAATCCTGAAATACGGTTTGTATGAAAGATCTCAACTTGGCTCAAATACGAAAAACAATAAAAATCATAATCATTAACACTAAAAACGGAATACTTGCCATGTTTGTTAGCACCATGATAACGGATAAACAGAAATAAGTTTATCGGTGAACATGGAAAGAATGCTTGCGTCAGTGCCGACATATCGGGAACTCAGAACCCGTATTTAGGGTACCGTAGTCAACAAGGAAAGGAACCCTTATACACTGCGTCACAAAAATCGCACCTCACCGAAAATAAGTTTCAAGCATGTCCCGCCATCAGCGAATACATTAAAACCAATTAATATTGGTATCAAATGAAAGTATGTTTAACGACTTTTAAATTAACAACAGTTAGAATTCCTAAACAACAAATATCATTAGCACGTAACGTTAACAAAAATGTTGTCAAAAACGCATTACAACGGCCACTAATAGCATAAGGGTATAAAAGGGGTGACCCGGGTCAAGCTACCCAACCTTTGAACAGACCTCACCACACCTGAACAGCTACAGTAAGAAAAATACCCCTGCAGATGAAGCCGCTCGTCATTACACTACTGCAGACAGGGATGCGGCAGTGTCTTGTTGCTCGGCAACTCAACTTGATTAGTTTTTCCGTTCGACGAGTGTTCCAACGCTTCCAAGAGACGGTGGCTATATCCGAAGACGTGGATCTGGAAGACCACGCTTGAAATTAGAAAGAGACGATCGCTTCATCGTTTCGACGTGTTTAAGTAATCGGTTCTCCGATGCTGTTGAGTTGCAAGAAAACTCCGATCAGCTCGCAGAACTTCTGTAAGCGTCTCTACGATTAGAAGAAGATTGCAACTCACAAGGCTGCTACAGGGCCAAAATTGCCTGCACACCATAGGAGAGATCGGTTGGAATTTGCCCACGACCATGTGGATTGGACTATAGATCAATGGAGGGCTGTGTCTTTTCTGTAACATGAGGCGCAGAAGAGCAGAGGCGGCAAGGGGAACGATTCGCAGATGCCTGTATTCAAGAGATAGTGGAATACGGGGGTGGCTCGTACATGTTCTGGGGCGGCATGTCAATTGACGGCAAAACGAATCTTGTGTGTGTTTCTCGGACGGGAAGTGCTCGCGGGCAATGGTCGCTGACTGCTCCTCGGTACATAACAAAGATCTTCGAGGAGCACGTGGTCCTTTATGAGGGTTTTGTTGGCAGTGGGTTCATGTTATTGCACGATAACGCTCGCTGTCACACAGTGGCGGGGCAAGACCACAATTTTATGTGGGCAAGGTACATTTAGCGAGGCCCTCTGTTGGCGCAAGAAGCAATGTTATAAATTAAAAAAACAGTTGAAAAATAGTTTTTACTACTTTATTATGACAAAGACACTGCAATCCAAACTATTTTCTTAGACTAACATTAAAGAAATAGAAATTTCCTGCTCTTAACCTTACTAAACTCCTTAATGACTGTACCGTAATTAAGCTTAGATGCTTGTTTTAACATAAATTATAGCCTAACTCAGTACATTATAATATAATAGTTACCATTCTTCAAACAAAGTTTTGAAATACAAATAATAATAATAAAATCGCGTGGACTAAATTCGTCCGCACCGTTAGTACAAAATATATACCTACAGCGGCGCGACGCAGAGTGTAAACAAATCATTTCACAACTTCGAAATCATAGCTAAATGGTATGGTAAAATATCAGAAACTACAATGGCTTTCTGTGTGTGCGTTACGATTGCTCCGCCAAGTTATCAAAACAGAAAAAAACTTCGCCAAAAAATTTGTCGAAATTTGTCAAAATCGAAGGGTACAAACCAAAAATTTGTCAAAGTAGAAATAAAGAAGTTATAAGGGTTTTAAGTTGGCCGCGCGAACGTAACGTGGAGGATTGCGCGGCCATGGATATCTCAGCAACTACTTGGGTTAGAGATCTAATTCTTTTTGTCAATTGAAGACTGAATTTGTCAAAAATTGTCGAAAAAAGAATTATAAGCTCTGGATCAATCCGCTTCGACGCTGGTGCGAGTTGACGTGTTTGTAAACGCTCCGCAGTTTTTATTCATACAAAGTGGATTTAAATATTATTTTCTCAAGTTATAACTTTTGTATATAGTGAAAAACTGACTTATAGGCATGGTAGGCATGATAGGCAAAACGATATGTCATTCTAATGAGGTTAAAATGTCGAATAAATGGATGTTCACACCGAAATCCTAGCAATTATAGATAATGAGATATCAGCGTACAAAGTAGCGTTTCGATCGCGCAGCCACGTATTTTTTGTTTTGGACTTATTTCGTCTGTTTAACTAAACTTTAGTAGTATTTAATGCTGTCGTTAGTTTTGACAAATTAAGACCTTTCTTCTTTTAACAGTTTTAATGTATAAAAATAATCAACAATAAAGAAACAACAAGTGGAGGATTGCGCGGCCATAACTTCCAAGGTGAATATTTCGTAAAATATTGATCCAGAGCTTATAATTCTTGTTTCGACAATTTTTGACAAATTCAGTCTTCAATTGACAAAAAGAATTAGATATTTAACCCAAGTAGTTGCTGAGATATCCATGGCCGCGCAATCCTCCACGTTACGTTCGCGCGGCCAACTTAAAACCCTTATAACTTCTTTATTTCTACTTTGACAAATTTTTGGTTTGTACCCTTCGATTTTGAGAAATTTCAACAAATTTTTTGGCGAAGTTTTTTTCTGTTTTGATAACTTGGCGGAGCAATCGTAACGCACACCTTTCTGTCAGTACAAGAACGAAGAATGTCGCTGTGTTAGCAAAATCGAAAAAAAAATAAAACAGCGTGTTGTCAACAAAACATATTTGTTGGCCAAAATTGGCCATGTACAGTTTAGAGTATTTTTTCGTTCCGGTCCCAATTTTGGCAATGGGTTTTCGAGGTGCCAGGGTGGTGCGAGGTGGCCCTCGTAACGCGAGGCCGTAGGCGGTGGCCCACGTCGCCTACGCCTAGCGCCGCCTCTGCTGTCACACCGTATTCACTGTAAGAGACTACCTGCAAGAAGTTGAGATCTCTGTTATGCGCTGGCTGGCCCGAAGTCCAGACCTGAACCCTATTAAGCACCTTTGGGATGAACTGAAACGGTATGTACGAGCACGTGATCCTGGTAAACATAATGTATGGGATCATAGGTTTTTCAACTGCAAATGTAAGTTTCTTTTTTTTCCTTTATTTATTTTCATACAAATTTTATACATTTTTGAATATTTATTATAATAAAAACATTTAAAAATATAAAAAATTGTAGCCCACCGGTATCGGTCCAATAAGCTAGATTTTTTTTTTATTATTACAATAAAAATCATCGTTCGGAGGCAAATCCACAATAATAATCATATTTTGATGGGCAACTACGGAACCCTACATTGTGCGTGGCCAGACACGCACTTGGCCGGTTTTTTAGTGTTAGTGACCATGTCCATTTAAAAACTTATATAATAAAGATCGTAACAATCAATTTCCTAAAACTACCAAAAGGGTAGAGGGAGGTAAAGTTAATAGAGAAGAGTATGCTGCGCTGGCGAAGACGCGGGTGGAGTGCTATTAAAAAATAATATATGATGTACTGTGTCGTAGTTCAAACCGCGCTTCTAATCATTACAATAGTGAAAAACCGGCCAAATGCGTGACGGGCCACGCACAATGTAGGTTCCGTAGTTGTCCATCAAAATATGCGAATTTCCCTCTAAAAATGATTAAACAAACTCGCAATATTTTTTGGAGACCTATCCATATGACATACCACAAAATGGGGTTCGCGAGAAAAAAAAAATCCCCACTTTACGTGTAGGTACAGGAGATACCCTAAAAATAATACTTTTCGAGATTTTATTATACCACTTTGCCTGCGTATACAGGGTGTAAGGGACAGCGCTCCACAAACTGGAGATGGGGTGAATTCAGTATATCATACTAAGATGACCGTACAAGAAATTATTTCAGAAATGTTATAGAAAGCCAATAAATTTAATTTGTTTTATTTCCTCATACGCAATGTATGGTTATCGTGGCAAAACGCACGTAGCGAACGGCAAGCGCGACGACGAGTTCGATGAACTCTGTAGCTAGGCAAGAAGTGATTTCCCGCGTCGTTCGTTAAAGTATTTCAACATCCACTGTTGGATTTTTTTATTTTAGCCGTATTATTTACATAAATGGAGTGCTGCGTACAAGGACTGTAATTTTACATTGAAATAAAGAAATAGTAACTGAAAAAAAAATAAGCAAATTCCGGAGAAAAGTTCCGGTGGAATGTGATTCAAAATAAGGAGCTAAATGCACCTTGTCAGTTTGTGGAGGGCTTTCTCTTACACCCTGTATTCAGACTAACAGACAGATGGACATGGCGAAACTATAAGGGTTCGTTTCCTTGTTGACTACGGAACATTAAAAATGGATTTACGAAATCCAAGTGTCTTTCAGATGGGGCGCGTTCATTTAACACGAATCTCTCTTTCCTCAGAGAAGTTGAAGTTATTATCTTACGCGTCTTGTGATAACATACATTCTTAATTATTCCAATGCACGGCGACACGCGACGACGCGGTTGCTATTTGAACGCTGATCGTGCGTAGTGTGCTTGATTATTCAAGAATATCTACGTTATGACGAGCGGCGTAAAGTATAAAATCTAAAGTCAGAAAGATTGTGTGCATCTGGATTGAGGGCCCATTTTTTAAATCCTTGAGAAACGAAATAAGACTTATAGGGGAATTAGTTAAAAATAGAAAAAACTTAAAACATAGTGCCATGAATTTCTTAAACGTGAATTAAAACTTTTATGATCAAATAACTTGGGCCCTCAATCCAGACGCGTGCGTAAAGTGACATAGTCTAAATCTCAAAAAGTAGGTACTATCTCTGAGTTAATCATTTATATTTAACAATTTAGTTAAGAAATTCCCAAATCTGTAGAACATGACATTACAAATTTATGGCGGTATATCTAGGGCCCTCAATTCAGTAATGTCTGGACTGAGGAAACTGCAAAACATGATTTTTTCTGAAGAATGTATTTCTTCAGAAAAAATACGACTTTAACATATTTTAGTTAGATACCTCTGTGAATTAGTTAAAAAGAAATAATGACACAAAAGTTAATTGTTAAAAAGTAAATGAAAGTCTAATTTTACTGAAACGTCTGAACTGAGAGCCCAATTGAGAGCCCAACATGCACACAGAAAGATTTGGTCGCGCCAAATAAAAACACGTTCGTGTAAATACTACTTATTGAAACTAACAGCTGTTGCCTCAATACCATTGTTACATGCTGTAGTTTAGAGCTTTGTCTACTTCTATAGTAAATAAATCATTGAATCGGAATATAGGTTTCATTTCTTCAACAAATACCCTAATTTTAAGTCTCGTTTTCATTAGGAAATACAAGTTGCGCAACATTGTTTCAGCAACATATTTTTGTGTTGCGGGAAACATGTTGCAATGTTACTGGCTATAAGGTAATGTTCTCTATTTATGAAAAACAAATTCCTAAACATTGTATTCGTAAGCACAGAACTTCAAGATAGGTTGCTAAACATAACAAGCTTATTCCAAGCGATAAAATTAATGTTGGCATGTAAACTTCATCAATAACATCACAGTACAAAACCAGCTAAGTTACTTTTAGTCATTGTGGCCTAAACTCGGTCGATATTGCAACAGCGATAAGATATCTAAAGACCTAGTTGCGCTCTATTTGAAGTAAAACCAGTCGGTGAACCTTGGTTTATGCTAATTTCGTACTTAGATTTGTAATCAAACTTATACTGTCGACAACGAACAATCAACACAACAACACACAAAAAAAATTGTTTGATGAACAATCACGGAAGATATCCCGTAAGTGACAGTATAAGTTTATTTGTAAACTGTGAAAGCTTAAAACAGTGTTAGATTTATAATGTTGATTGTTGAGAAAGGACTTTCCAAATTACCTCTTGACTCCCTGCAAAGTTTGTACAAAATATGTATCTACTTTGATTTTCCAACGAAAAAAGGGGGAAAATCCGATATTGCGTAGGTAGTGCGTTTGAAAAAAGACAGACACAGTAAGAAAAATATCATTATTGAGGTAAGTACCTATTTCGGTGGCATTCCAAATACTATTTTGGATGAACTCAGGTGGCACCATTGTATCTTACTCTTTCTGGTAGGTACATTGAACTGAGTTATTTTTACGGTAAAATTATGTGCCAATTTGTCCACAGACAAACAGAAGAGTTTGTAGATATTCGAGACAATAATATTTTTGTATGGGCACCTCTGGTCATCCACCTTAGTCAGATATGATTACAAAGATATTTTTATACGTAACTGCTGGGGGGCCCCCTGGGTTAAGTAGGTAGTTTCTACGGATACGGATAACAAAATCATCAACATAATTAGCATACCCTAATCCCAAATTATTAAGGGACGACGCAGCATGTCTTCTTCCATACTTCTCTACGGGTGCTGGAGGTACGAATGACAAAATATTAGATCTATAGGTACATTCTTGTATGAATGATCAGTAACGCGTTTGTACCTATCCATTAAATTGCTTGATTAATTAATGCATAATAAAGGAGGTTGGAGGAAATTACATTGAATCAACATCCGCCCATGTGGTACAGATAGATTGGTTTCTAAAGCCGGCGAGATAAGTACTTTGATAATATGCATGTATCCGATCGTAACTTATTCAAATAATTTATTGTGGATCATACGCTCATATGATGTTGTGTTAAGTACAGGTAAGACCGCTATGTTCCACCATTGAGGCATACAAAATTCGTATCATAAGTTCTGTACATACGTAGTTTAAATACCTAAAACAACTTACTGCTATCGTTTGTAAGTGTTCAATAAGAAACCTCGCCTACTGCCTCATACACTTTTAGGAAAACAATATGAAAGACAAAACAAGAAAAATCCTAAAAAAATATGTTTATTTTTGACTTATTTTAATCACCAATCAACTTCAGACTCCCGTAAATCTTTTCGAAGAATTTCTTCCGGGATAGTTATAATAATTTAGGTACAACGCATCTTTGTCACGAGCCGTCTTCTTCGCGCTGTATGCCATTGGGCGTAATAACTGACAAAATCTTTGAATTTTGCTGCCTTGTTTACCGAGGAATTTCTACGACTCCTTTATCTGTTAACTCATTTTTTTGGCCGTTTGCTCCATGGCCGGGCTAATTCCAAATTACAAACGTAATTCACCTTCGCCTGACGAACGAAGTCCCAAAATCAACCTAGCACCAGCACCAGCAATCTAGCTAGGGCACCTCTAGTCTTACTCACCTCTGGTCAAACCTATGTAGAGTTACCATTTACCTCGCGACTTATTCATCTAACTCCTCAATCTCCTCATACTTCATATCATACTCCATTGATTTTGCAGGTGAAGAAGACCTTTGTGAATGAACATCGTAATTTGAATCATTGTGTGCAGAGGAGCTTCCTGCTCTGAAATGATCTTTTAAAACAAACGAGTCTCGTTCCCTTGGGTGCTTATCATATGCCCCTATCTCAGCTTTATACAAAATGTTGTTTATATGGTATTGAGCCGTAGATCGAGCGTATGGACTCCCAATTTTCTTCAACTTCATTGCTACAAGCTCCCCGTATGTGGCATATTCGTCTTTCTCTTGACTTTTACGTTCCCTTTGTCTTAGAATATTGGTTCTATGTTTGAATGCCGGTCTTTCTGTTCTTATTCCATCGCCCTGCAGTCTTGTTTGGCTGATTTGTGCCTCTCGGTCTTGGTTCACCGAAACGAAACAAGTAGGTCTTTGGCGATTCTGAAAAGAAGTGAGTATTAAGATAAAATTGACTTAAATTGAAACAAGGCGTGACGAGCTGGACTCATATGAAAAGGATTGGACCCAAATAGCCAAAAAACAGAGATAAATGGAAAGAGGGAAGAGAGGCCTTTGCCCTACAATGAAAAAAGGTTAATAGGAGTTTTATAATGCGTGTCTTTCCGCTACTCCTGCATTGAATGTTTACAGTCTGTGAGTCAAAGTTGTAGAAAATGTTTAGTAAACAATGTGAATTGCATAGCGGGCTGCGGAATTCACTACATCTGGTGAGCCAAAGTAAAATAAGAGTATTTGTTGAGAGGGCCGGGAGTCGGCGCCTCGGCGGGATGCACTAGTTAACCGATAAACGTGACCATGACCTGTAATTCAGTCGCAGCGGCTGAACATTGAATCTAGAAGAACATTTGCATTGAAAAGTCCTCTCAGTCACACACCGTTGTTACCGATCTGTCTGATTAACAGTCGAATTTTCCGAATGTTGTGAGTGACCCAACGGCCTTACGATTTCTTAGATAAGCACACCCGTGTTCGTAATTCCAGTACCTATGCTATTTTGATGTTGGAAACCCAATCAATTAATTACTTAGTATTTTCGCGGATGTTAGAATGTTATTATAACTAGAAGACGGGATATTTACCATGTTTATTGTTTATCCGTGATCATGGTGCTTGCAACAGCGCCGAATTATCGGGAACTCAAAGAAAACAATAAACATGGTAAATATCCCGTCTTCTAGTTATAATAATTTTAGTGACCATGTTAGAATGTTTATCAACATTTGTATTCGTAACACAAAATTATGTTTGCAATTTGTGTCTGTGCCTACTTACCTGCCTACTTATTCTTATACATTTTGTTCATAAACATTGTGCGAGTTGTGATGAAGTTGGCCCACAAATTGTGACCTATCTTCTTTTGGATTGCTTTTTCAACATTTTGATTCTATTTGAGCACTGTACGCCTGGCATGTTGAGGTATATTGGCGAAAAAATTACCGATTTATACGACGCAGTTAAAAAACAAATCTTACCTTAAATGTCACAGCCATTTGCCGTGCCTTTAGAAACGATAACTTCTCGAAGGCAAACCATTTGCTACTACTGCGTCTCGTTAGTAACTCTCTACGGTACTGGCTCATAAGCATTCTCATTTTCCTTTCAACCGTGCTGACGTTTGTGTCCATAGCATTTGCTATTTCGTTCCAAGACTCTTGTTTTTTGTCTTTATTTCTATAAAAGTCTGATGAATAATCCCATAGCTCAGGTTTATCTTCAAACCTTTTGATTAATTCGAAAACTAACTCGTTTGTCCAATAGAAAGTGGTCATGTTTACAACAGCGGACAACAAAACGAAACACGTGCGTGCTGTGCGCAAATATGTCGCGAACTAGCCGGCCGGAGAGTACCGCCCTTCTCGTTCGCGAGACTGCTATACACAGACTGTGCGAGTGCGAAAGAAAGAGAATTTGTTTGTGAAGGCAGACGTGAGACGTTCCCGTTTATCGACAAGTTTGTAAACGTTGTTTTACAGTATAAAATGTTGTAAACCCGCGTCGGATTCCACAATTCGTTAAGCCCAAGTTAGATGGTGAATTGTAAAATTATTATTAGTGAGTACTTTCTGTGTTATGAACAGAGAGCGGAATAGGTAGCATATTTGTTAAAACTTCAAAGAAATAAGTAGGTAACATGTGGACTTCGTCAGACTTCATGTGGATTGTTGATAACACAGGGTTGTCATATTTTCAATAAAACAAAATTAATAATAATATAGTTAAATTCTAACTAGTGCACAATTTAAAAGAAAAAAATCTGGAATATTCTTCTTATCGCCAAAATCTCCGGAAAGAAACTTCCCTCTAATTTAACAATTTTATTTCGGAACTTAAAAATTATTCCGGGATTTTATAAGGAACATACAGGACCTGACATTTATGTATACCTAATTAGTACCTTAATAAATACGTATTATCTACCTATGTATTTACATGAGTCCCGACGGGAATCGCAATCTAAATACATACATAGAATATAGACGGATAAATTCGTATGTTTTCACTTACCGCTTCGATCGATGCAGTAGGGTTATTTTTGTTCTCCAAAAAACTTAACGATTCGAATGCAAACCATTTGCTTTGATAAACCGAATTTGCACCGGTACCAGCCTTTTTTGAGTAATTCTCTTTTTTCTTCTCTCTATAATACTGACATGTCAAGTTTTTAATCTTTCTTTCTATTTCTGTAACATGTGTATTTAACTTGTTTGCTATTTCATTCAATGCCTTGAAACGTTGTGGTCGACTTTTGTACTCACTATGTTCAGGATTCCACAGTAATTCGTTTATATGGTAAAGATTTACTAACGTAAGAGAATTTTCATCGTTCCACTCCATTTCGAAAAAAAAATACAAATGCACGACAATACGTGTTGAGTGCCGGCGGGCAAGTGCACAGAACATTGATACTCTGGCGGGGCAAGTGGCGCGGGGAGCGTTCGAAAATCACTGACATGCTGCCAGTCCATTATAGACTCTACAGCGACACATCAAAGGCCCGCCGGGTGCCGACAATGCCCGCCGACACAGCCCGGGGGCTTTAGTATGTACTTATGTAGATGTAGAGCCCAAAATAGACTCATGTCGATGACATGCAACCGCGCGTGCGTACCGCCGGCATGTCGGCGACTTTGGTAGATAGTCCATTACAGTTAAACGACAGCGTAGTATTATATTATCTGTGACGACAGTATTACGACTGACTGAACAGTAGCGCAACGCTTTTGACACGATACGTTATATGTACTATATAACATAGATGTGCCCTCACTGTACTTAGGTCGTGCGAATGTTTCTACATTGATAATATGAGTGAAGTCGCACATCACGCATGAATCGATGGACGTGAGACAACCAAGGTGTAAACGGGCCCTTCACGAAGCCGTCAACCAAGCCTTCTGTACATGAAAATAAGTAACTCTACGGAAAAAATATTGCTGGGAAACGACTTTTTTGGGTGAAAAATGACTGTTTACCTAAGTTAAGACTCAATGTTGCTTACTTAAAACATAGATGCATTGAATAATAGACTTAAAAAAAAAAAACATTAGCGCATTAAAAACTTGTATACAAAAAACTGAGATTTAACTAGAAGTTTCCCAGGTGTGGTCCAGAATAAAAAAATGATCGTAAATTCGCAATGATGTCGACGACGGGGAAAACAAGTGATCACAGCATAACTACACCGATTAGGTAGGTAGGTATACAGTTACCATACACGGCAATTACGGCGCCCTACCGTTAGGACCCTGGTAAATGTTATCTCCAACATCAAATCATCAACATAAACCCTTCACGTAGACGCGAAATAAAATAATCATGACTTACCTAACTTGGGTTCGAAGCCCCTGTACTTGTGTCTCGCTCAAGCTTTTTAATTTTTCTGTATTTTTAAATTTAGAAGTGTCAAATACAGCCTTTTCACAATTATTTTGCATCACTGTCATAAGCACAGTGATCTTTATTTCAGTTGGTATATGGTTGACGTTTGATTCCTGCTGTCAAACATAAAATAACTGCGAAAAGCGATTGAACTTTATTCACTGAGGTCAGCTAGACAAAACAAATGGCGGTCTCCATACTTTTTAAGCGACTTAAAAAAAGGAGGAGAGGGTCTTTTTTATGTATGTTCACCGATTACACGAAGACGCCTGAACCGATTTTAAAAATCCTTTTTTTTTTAAAGTATACTCCCAAGTTGGTTCCATAGAAATATTGTCATGATCTGATCATGGACTTCGGAGATATGGAACGGAACTCTTTAATAATAGACAGCAAATCTGTCGTAATTGCTACAATCGCTTGGATGTTTATTGTTTACACAACATCATAACATCACGCCTGTATGCTCTGACTGTACGCAGTGTGAACAGTACACCCACATTTCGATAGTTAGGTATGTTAAAATTCATTTTATTGGGGATAAGCCTATTACCATGAAACGTATTTTTAACAATGTATAATAAATGCATAGCAAACATTTGTATAGGATATTAAAAAAAATGGAAAAATAAAAAAACTTTTTGTAAAAAATAAAACCGACTTCAAAAACACAAAAAAGTGAAAAATAACCATAGCTTCTGAAGTCGGTGACTTTTGTTTGTTTTATTTAGTTTTTTTGTTGACTTCTGACAAAAACGTTTTTTTAATTTTTTATTGGTGCGAACATTATTTTTCTAATGAATTTTAGTAGCCTGTAGAAAATTGATTTGCAGTTACTGTAAATATGTAATAATATTTCGCTTTTAAACACTGTTTTAAGCTTTCACAGTTTACAACTAAACTTATACTGTCACTTACGGGATATCTTCCGTGGCCAACCCTTGATCATGGCGCTTGCAACAACATCGAAATATCGGGAGCTCAAAATAATGAACAATCACGGAAGATATCCCGTAAGTGACACTGTAAGTTTATTTACTTTTATCCCAAAGGACTCACATTTATCAACACAACGGGTAAATATTGTTGTGTGTGTTGTGTTGTACAACTGCAATTAGCTTTCCCTCAATCTTCGAACTCTTCATCTTATCGCAACAAATTAATATGAATTTAACTGCCAGTAATCATGTAAATAAATACTTGTCAACAGCAGTGCCTATTACCTAGCCATAGCAGCCAATAGGCAGGCTAAAATCGCGGTCGTTTGAGAAAGTTTATATTTTTTTCACCCGCCGCGCGCCAGTCCACACTCCGCCATCACACCGCGCGCATGCGCGTTCCCTAACAAAAAAAAAACCGGTTCCGTAATATCAACATAAGTACTAAAATTCTTTTGAAGAAAGTCTGTGTTCAGTGATTTATTTTGATGTTAATCTGAGGAATATTGGAAATTTTCAAAATGAATGTAAGTTGTTTTTCTTACTTTCTTATTTTCACTATTGTTTATTATTCAGTAAGATTTTTTTTTGTACTTGGTTGTGATTGTTGTGCCTTTGCCTCGGAGTTAAATTTAATCGTTTCGTACTGAATTCAAAAATAATTTGAGTAGAAATCCTTGTCCTACAATTTTAAAAGCCTGCAATTACAATTTTCTTAATTAGCGCGAAGGAATTCAAAGTTTTGTGAGTAAAGTAATTCCAAATTTAAAGAAATGTTTGCCAGCAACAATTATTTGTTTTGCGGAAATCGTTCTACTACTTGAAGTAAACTTCTACTAATCAATAAAAAAAGAAAATGAGTGCTGCTGCATGGAGGCCGTTGCACTTTGGAGCTGTTTACTGAGAGCTAACTGGTCCCATTCATAAAATAACAACTAAATACTGCACTGCAAAGTAGTTGATAGTTTCCATTCCTAGAGAAAAAAGCTTTTGTTAGAGTTAATAGTAAGGTCAACAATATAATGCGACAAATGTATTTATTTTTATTGATTTACCTTGAAGCGGTAAAAATACGTGGCCTGCCTCATTTCTAGGTCATTTGTCTATGCAAATTTTTGACGGTCTTTAGGTCAAAGAAAACGAAAATTTCTTGCAAATTTTACGGTGATAGGTAAAGCTTAGAAACACACATAAAAATGCCTTAGATAGATGCAATATGGTCATTACCCCATATTAGAAACCAAATAAAATAATTCTTCAATTGGAATTATTTTTTTAACCATAACTTTGAAAGATAACATCAAACTTCGGGGATTTTGGGTGGAAGTGGACCAATACAATATTATTAAAACATGACATTAATTTAGAAAATCAGGAAACATTAAAAAAAGACAAAGGAAGTAATGGTTCATGTGTTTCCTCACTTTCGAGTTCGCACACACAGACCATGTTTCGAATAACATTAAAAAACATTTTTGTCAAAACCCAGAGAAAGTGTTTGCTAGAAAACGACTCCACACGTTGTGTGTTACTTAGGTACTTTTACTTGTCACTTGACTAGACTTGCTAACAAAATATTTCTGTAAAAATTTCGCGAATGAGAACTTATTTGTTTTGATTTAATATCAAAAGATGTTTTGTCGGTATAAGACGAAAGTTTACACAGTACTAACGAAGCGACATAATTTGGGCTAGCCCATACTGTCTCATTGCGGGCTAAAGGCCTTCCTAAGTCATTCCAAGCGGGGTTGTACAGAAAGTGGGCAACGTCGCAAATATCTGTCAAATATTTCGCTGTTTTGATTAATTTGGCAAAATACTGTATGGAAATAAAAAATATGGCTAACTAGTGAACTAAAGTATTGATTATGAAATGCAATAAATAATGTCGTAACACCGAATGTTTAGTTTTAGATGTAGAAAAAGTATTTAAAAACTTTCCAAGTGCCTTTTTTACAGCTAAAACGGTTACAACATCAAATTCAGTATTTTAATTGCAATTCATTATTAATATTCTAGTTCACTAGTTAGCCATATTTCTTATTTCCATACAGTAATATTACAAAATTAATTAAAACAGGTAAATATTTGACAGCTATATGCGACGTCGCCAAATTTTTGGATAAACGCTCTTAAACCAACCCTTACGGTGCTGATCCGATAGTCCTGCCACGTTTTTCTAAGCTGACCTCAGTGTTGCAGTCCATCACCACTCACCAGGCACCCATTATTACCCTTGCCCAGTTGTTATTCTGCATGAGGCCAATATGACGATTATGATGAAATCCCTTTTGCGCCTAGCATACGTCTAAGTATTTACAATAAAGTAAATTGTTATGGCTACAGTTTCCCTTCATATATTAGTGACCATTTTGACTTTGCTTGTCTCTCCGTAAAACGTTTTTATAACAAATAAAGTTAAATCTTACAAGGCACTGAAATACGATACTATACAGCCACAGCAACTGACTCAAACAAGAGGTTGTTTTCATAATAATCTCACTAACTGTCAGTGTCAACAACAGAGTGATTTCACCTCAGGATTTTCGAAAATATTCGACATTGCTAAGTTAGCCAGGTGATGCTAATTTTTAAACTAATAACGTCGTCATATGGAAGCCTAACATCAAATTCTACGTTGTTTTCAGGCACTTTTGAATTGCCAAGGAAGGAGTCAATCAGTTACATAAAAACGTTTCAAAACGTATAGACATTCTTTGTAGAAGAACAGGCAAGAAACTCCATGGACACTCTTTCATGTTAAATATTACAAAAATGGTTCAGGACAGACCTTTGTATGTAGGTACCCAAGATGCAGCAAAAACAAGAGCCTGTAGCAAGAAGCAATTTTCTAACCAGTTTGGAGATATTTATGTCACCTGCCTGATGTCTGCTTGTAACTAGAAATGTACAAAAAGTGAGCAGCTGCATGTCTAGAACAATCTACGAGGATCTACTGAGGAACAGCTTTAAAGTTTTAGATGCACTAGTATTTTATACTATGGAAATGATGAAACTGATCGAAAAAAATGTTTCGGCTAGAATCCTTCTTGCTGGCGGCGTAACACAAGGCGTAAACAGACCCTTCACAAAGCCGTCAACCAAGCATTCTGTACATCAAACTAAGTAACTTTACGTAAAAATTATTGCTGGGAATCGACTTTTTTTTAGGGTGAAAAATCACGTTTTACGGTAGAACTCGATGGAATGCACTCAAAGCGTTGTGCTGATGGATGGATAGAATAGTACGGGGGTCGTAGAGGTGTGTAAAGTAAAAATCTTACATTAAAAACATGTATTTAAAAAAAAAAACTTGTGAAAAAGTTGGAACTTTGACCCCCAATATCTCCGTAACTAGAATGTTCCCAGGTATGGTCTAGAACAAAAAAAATTATCGCAAATGCTTTTCGGTTTCGTTAAGGGTCTATTTACACCCTTTATATCTTTTCAAAGACTCCTATAATAAGTGTTTTACGACTAATTGCGAACCATTATGTCTGGCTAGAGTCAGTAGGACGGCTTCGCCTGCAGTTTATGCCAGACAAAAAAAAGGAAGGAGTCGTCTCCTTTGTCTTCATGTCGCGTCAATGACTCATATTTTAGTCCAACTAGTAAGTACCTCCACCTGGACGGTGGATGGCTCTGTCGTTTGCCTCATTTAAGACCTGGAGAGTGATTTTTTCTACTGGGTCAGTACCTATACTAATAAATAGTTCCCATAATAATAATGTGCAATGTCCTATCGATCCATTAGTCAGCTAACAACTTTCTGTTATCAAACCACTAACTTAATGTAGTTTTTTGTGCAAATTACGTTACCAATTAAATGAAACATCGACTAACGCTAACATACTCTCACGTAAATAAATCATTAAAATTTTAACAAGCCTTCTCTTTCTTTAACATTCACCATAGACACTTTCACACGCCTTAAATTACTTGAAATTACCTTTATCGACCGCCTTGTGCCGGCCATTTTTATTATTTTAAAAGCGAATCCATCATCCGACCACTCTATTACGAAGTACACGTAATGTTTTATTACCATTACACCAATTTCATGGCAGTAATGGATCCGAGACGTTGATAAAAAGCAATGGCATGTGTTGAATATTTTCATTCGGACATTCTCCTGGTGAGGTAGCAGCGGTGGTGAGAATTCGCCATGTGTAGGTTAACTAGTGGCAGAAAAGAGGTCACTGGAGCAAGGATAACCCTCTCGATGTCAATAAATAAACGGTCAAACTTCAGTCCGTTACTGTTCTTAAGACCGTTTTACAGAACGTCATGTCACTCGAAACATTAGGTACTTAAAACTAGATTCAAGCCATTTCATTGGTTGAAACTTTTAATCTGTACTACCGATCAGTCTGCCTGGTGGAACTGTCGATGGAGATTCCAAAAAGACGCCAGCCCTCTACACATTACGAACAATTCTGCTGAGCAGCAGAATAAATGCCGTAACATGCGATGGAAGATTAATCGACATTCATCACGTAAATTCAAATGATTTTTAAAGCACGTAGTAATACTAATTAGTTTAATTAATATGTAGGTACCCTTTGCGATTGGTTTTAATCTATCTAGGCATTTGAGCAATGCCAATACACTGGTCAGCCAGCTTAAGTGCTATAAATTTTATGTTGCCCTTATCCCAATTTTTAACCGATTTTTTTTCAAAAAGGAGGATGTTTTTGTTTTTTTATGTTTTTTACCTCGTAACTCCGTCATTTGTAAACCGATTTGAAAAAATCTTTTTTAAATGGAAGGATTTACTTCCCGATTGGTCCCATAGAAATTTCATCAAAATCGGTTCAGTAATTTTGTTTTTTCTTAACACTAAAACTGTGTGTGTGTGTTGACTTTGTTTGTTTCATTGACTTTTTTGTCACCTCCTTTCCAACCTTACCATCTTTTACAGATTCCTTCGCGGCGGTACCTACTCTTATGGCCATCCACATTCATACCACTTCAAACTTTTCTCAAAATATGCTTTTACAAAAATCAAATATTGCAATTCTATTCGTTCCGGTCGTGTTGGTCACTTAAGTAGTCATTCGTTCTACTAACAATAGTAACAAACGCTGAGGACTTTTTAAAACAAGAAATTGATTTGAATATTTTGAACACTGATTTTAAAATTCTCACGATCTGTCTTTAGGTTTCACTTTCTGAATGATTAAGAAGAACTGTGAGAACCTTTTCTTTGAGAATAAAACAGGCAAAGGCGTTTTCCTGTGATCTATAAATAAATTTTCGTTATTAGTTATTTTCTGCTATGTTAATGTGAACTCTGGTGACCTGTCCTTAGTTTCGGGGAACTCGACTTCACGTACATTTCAATCGATTGGTGCCAAACTATGTATTAAGACCACAGTGAGTCATTGGATTCGTCAGACATTTGCCTGTCAACTGCACTGGAAAACGTGCCTAATCGTATTCTTATCGTTTTGATTTTTTTTATCTTGAAAACTTAAATAACTGTACTTATACCTACCACGATTATGAGATAGGTAAGTATTAGAAAACTACGAAATTAGAATGTAGGTATCTGAAGACCCTTCACCACTACTCCACACCTCACTGTTTCCAACAAAAGTTACTGTATTGTTTCCCAACAATCATCAACTCATTTCCGAAAAGTACTTACTTTCTAATTCCATGCTCAATGCTCATTATTGAGTTCAATTTTCGAATAGCGTGAATTGACTGAAAGATTTTCATATTTACAGTTGGTGGCAAAATACAAAATGTCAGGGATAAATGAATAAGTATTTTAGTCTATGGTTCTCAGTTCACTCAATCACCAAACTGAGTTTGGCCCGAGGAGTCAGCTTTTAGATTCCGATTACGTTGAACAAAATTGTCGGACCATCAGGCATCCTCAGTTTTACTAAGCAAAAAGGTTGATGACTGCAGCAAGCAACACAAAAACGGTTATTACGATGTTAACTATGTAAGACTTGCACTGATAACACTAATATTACCTATGTGGCGCACAATAACAGCAAAAAGTGAAGATTAGCTCATAATACGCTTCCTGAAGACCGAAGTAAATCAATCAGCATTCTGTAATGCGTAATAAGTATGCAACCAAGCAAAAAACACTATCATTTGGGAAGTGAATGTTTCAAGCTCATTGGAGTGTTAACCTAAGAACCTAGTCGTAACTGTAGCTGGTTACTGATTAATTTATCGGTTTTCAGGATTTTATAGAGGATTCAGATTTTTATTTTGGCTCTAAATAATGGTAGCAGTCATATCGAAGCATGTGTATTTCATTAAAATGTTTTTGATTGGCTTTAACACTTGTTATAGTAAGACGTGACTTTTAAACTTCGCCTCTTATACCTACGACGAAACTGTGTCCGATTTCTCTCACATACAAAAACTTTATTGTCAAAAATTTTACAAATAGGTTTTACATTGGCCCCAAACTAGGCAAAGCCTAGTTTTTAACAACGACCTTCTAAGGAGGCAGACACAAGCTTCAATTTTAAGTATTGTAAGAGTAATATTTTTTTTCAAGAACACCATTCAGCGTAAGTACCTACTTATAGACAAAATTCGACGCCGCGTTTGACATAACCTTGTCATAATGTTACTCAACAGAAGGGAAATTAAATGTTTTTGTGATGTATTCTTTGAATCCATATAATTTATTGTTATAATTTGTATTCTGTGGTAAATGAAAACTTTTTGATTGGCCAATATTTTCCCGCGCAAGACCTGTGAAACCGAGCGTTCTTTTTTTGGAGGAGAGTAGACTGAGTAGATTAATAACCTCTTTTCCAAAAAAAGAGCGCTCGGTTTGTTTTAAAGTTAAAATGTTGAGATAACTATGACGTATGACGTATTCAGTCAAAGATTAAAGATATTTGCTACAGATTATATTCCATAGCCATAACAAAAATCTGAAAACATCCGTCTGATGCGATTCAAACCATAAACTGAATCGAAGGAATCTTATAGATAAAAGGATGGATGGATTGACTATTTAGAACAGTCTCATAGCTCGTACACAGTATTGAATTTAGACACTGCTAGAGCCTAGAGGGTTACTTAATTTTTTCGGCATAGGCACCTTAATATTCTATAATAATTATGATTTGAAATGGTACACTTGTAATTTTGCTGTAAAACTTCATTCGAGTCTTTTTTTGTCTACTTAGCAGCTTAGGTAGTGCCACAGTAATTAACGTTAATTATGTGTAATACAAGAAAGTTTATTTATAATCACATTTAGTAGGCTGTATGGTAGGAGATAGTGATAAAATACACAAATGAAATCGTCACGTTTAACGCTTTGGCTGCACAATACTGTATTAAATTTTAGTATCCGTCATAGACTTCTAACTTGATAATGTTACAAGGCTAAATATAAAATAAGTCGTGACTAGCTCACTTGCAGATTTTATTATTAATGAACGAGCGTATAATATGTCACGAGAATTTTCTGGCAGTTTAGTTGTTCGCGTTGTAGATATTCAAAAATGGAGCCTACTTAAGTATTTGGCTTTTTCTAATTATTCCAGGATCATTGCATGTTTTCTTCATCCTCACAATCATATTGTATTATAAAGTGTGTAACAAGACCCTTAACGAAGCCGAAAGGTACTTGTTCTCCCCGTCATTGCGGTTTTTTTTTTGTTGTAGACCGTAACTGGGAACCTTCTAGTTACGGAGATATTGGGGGTCAAAGTTCCAAATTTTTCACATTTTATTTTAAAATAAGTACATGTTTTTATTGTAAGATTTTTACTTTAAACACCTCCACGACCCCCGTACTATTCAATGCATCCAATCCAGTCCTACCATAAAATGTGATTTTTCACCCTAAAAAAAAAAAGTCGTTTCCCAGCAATAATTTTTGCGTAAAGTTACTTAGTTTGATGTACAGAATACTTGGTTGACGGTTTCGTTGAGGGTATTGTTACACCCTGTATATCTATTCTGGCATAAATATACAGATTACAGCTTTATGTTAAAGTTATGAAATTTAAACTCTCGGTGTAAACACATAAAACGTATTTGACACCGTTTCAAGTGCATGGCTGGTAACTGTTCAATGTCCATGACGTCGTTCGCGTGGAAAGTTTGATATGAAAAAAGTAGTATAAATGTGCTATTCCAGACTGTAATCTATCTCTATGCCAAATTTCATCCAGATCCGTTCAGCCGTTCTGGCGTGATTGAGTAACGCACATCAATCCAAACTTTCGCATTTATAATAGTAGCAAGATTAGAGTGGGGAACCACTTCCAAGTATGTTTGAGAAACTAGAAACCATAGGAATATTTAAATCTCCTCGTAAGGAAATAGATGCCGTTATGAGACTAATTTAGATCACATATTTCCGGCGTACGTAGAGAAAGTTGCCATAACAAAAACAAAATCATAGCCGCTGGATCATTTTTAGGGTTCCGTAGCCGAATGGCGAAAAACGGAACCTATATATTCACTTATAGATTCGTCATGTCTGTCTGTCTGTGCGTCCGTATGTCACAGCCACTTTATTCCGAAACTATTATGACTACACAGTTGAGACTTGGTACGTAGATGTATTCTGTGAACCGCTTTACAGTTTTTATACAAAAATAAGAAAAATAAAAGAATAAGGGGGGTGGGGCCACCATACATGGAAAAACTAAAAAAAAGAAACATCAAACCTATGCGGTCTATATATAGATAGGTCTTTAAAAATGACATCGAGGTTCCTAAAACCATTTTTTCTCAAAGATAATCGTTCGAAAGATAGACTTCTACACTTCCAAAGTGGTGAAATGAGCCCCCCACTAATTTCTAATGTAAGAGTAGGAAAATTCTGAAAAAAATGTAGGATTGTAGAACTTAAAAAAACTTTCAACGAAAATTCATTTGAATAAGATTTGATGTTTAGTTTTCGAGATATGGGACTTTTCCATCAAACTGCAGCAGTAACTTTGTTTTTCATTAACATACTGTGAAAAACAAATGAAATTTTGCTGTTGAATGTAACAACATATGAATCAGCCTTCAAAATATTTTTATTGTATTGTTTGGTGCTACGGAACCCTGTGTGCGTGTAAGTACGACTCGCACTTGACCGGTTTTGGGCATTTAGACCAGTATGACATTAATTTTGTCAGAGGCTAGTAATACGGTACAGTCCTTCCGAAGTGTAGCTCTGATAATTATAAACCTTATGTCATCGAGAATAATGGTCACTGTGCATAATCAAAGGTTAATAAAATTACAATGAAAGGTCATTATAGTACAGACGCTAGCGGCATCTAGCGCAACTCTCCACGTTCGAGTGGTCCAACGTTCTAAGCGTGTTCTCCACTTCGCCGCCCTACTCAGGAATGTATGGGTTGACTTTTCAATTTCATGACTAAAATATAGGTAGGTAGATAAGTATACAGGGTGTAAGGGACAGCCCTCCACAAACTGATGGGGTGAATTCAGTATATCATACTAAGATGACCGGTACAAGAAATTATTTCGGGAATGTTATGGGAATTCAATAAATTTGATTTGTTTTATTTACTCATACGCAATGTATCGTTACCGTAGCAAAACGCACGAAGCGAACGGCAAGCGCGACGATGAGTTCGATGAACTCTGTAGCTAGGCCGGAAGTGAACAGCTGACTTCACGCGTCGTTTGTCAGAGTATTTCCACATCCATTGTTGGATTTTACATCCATTGTTGGATTTTTTATTTTAGCCGTATTCTTTACTTAAATGGAGTGCTCCGTACAGGGAATGTAGTTTTACATTGAAATAAAGGAATAGTAACTGAAAAATATTTTTTTTAAAATCCGGTGGAATATGATACCTACAAAATAAGGAGCTGAATGCACCCTGTCAGTTTGTGGAGGGCTGTCCTTTAACACCCTGTATATGTAATTTCGACTTACTAGATATCTACTTAACTTACCGGAATGTCTCCAAAATTGGAGTTCGAATCTTGAGTAATGTTGAAAGCCATAAGACTAGACATTTCCTGATAAGCGAACCATTTTGAAACATAAATGTCGGCTGCTCCGCTACCCGTTATGAGACCGTTAATTTTCTTCTTTTCTCTAACGTATTGTCCCCTGAGGCTTATCCATTTTAAATTGACTTCGTTTTTTGTAATTCCTATTATTTTTGATATCTCCAATAGGGCAGCTAGCTTTTTTTGCCTATCTTTATGCTCAGTTAATGTAGCGTCCCACATCACTGGTCTTTCTCGAATTAATTGTATAAAAAACAAAGTCTTTTTTTTATTCCACTCCATCACTGCACAAATATTCCAAAACGTCTGTATCTGGCGAGCACTAACATGGAATGAGTGAGTTCACTCCCCCCACAGGCGAACGCGGGGTGAGTTAGCCGGGTTCGACACTCCGCTGGGCCCATTTTCTAACATGTTATCATAACACGTTATCCATTCGACGCGGCAAACATTGTCTGTTAGGCCACGCCCCTTAATGTTTTGTGTTATTATAACACGACTAGCTTATTCCCGCGGCTTCACTCGCGTGGAGTTCGGGAATTGCCCACGGGATCTTACTTCTGGGATAATAAGTAATCTATGTATCAGTAGCGAAGGGTCAATCAATTTTTGTAAGAGGTAAGCCGAATTACATATCTTTAATGTCAATCGACCCCGAGAATAAAAAGTTTCACAGAAAATTCAACACCCCATTTCACCCTGTTTGGGGTGGAATTTCAAAATACCCTTTCTTAGCGGATACCTACTCTCCATGAAAAATACACCCTCCAAATTTCATGTCTCTAGGACCAGCGGTTTGGGCCGTGCGTTGATCATAATACATACATATATCAGTCAGCCAGTCAGGACATTGAATTTAAAATTGGGGGATGATTTTGGAAAAATTGTGATACACGTTTCTCATAATTTTATCTGAAGAGTATGTACACAAATTATTTCACCCTCTTAGGGGTTGAATTTCAAAAAATATTATAAAATTTTGTACAGAGGTTTCTGTGCAAAATTTCAGCTTTCTAGGTTCAAGTGTTTGGGCTGGGCGTTGATGAGTCAAACAGTCAGTCAGGACTTTTCTTTTTATTAACATTCATTAGGGCCGGATTCCACCGAAGCGGAGACGAGACGAAAAGAGAGGAGATTTACATGTTTTACCACCAATAGAATTTCGTTGACCAGAGAAAAGAGGAGATGTCTTGCAATTGTTTAGGCCAGCAGAGACGAGAAGAGACGTGAGCGGTGTGCTGTGTGGGGCGTGCGGTGAGATGTGTGCTGTGCTGTGTGCGTTGAGCGGACTGCGGTGACCAGAGTGCTGAGAGCGGCGCTGCGCTTTGCATATTTTCGCACAGCTTCGGTGGATACACCCTAGCTTTTACGCATCTCCTCTACTCTCCGATTTTGTTGAGTCCGGGCCTTATTGGGCTCTCAAGATAACTTTCACTGATAATGCTGGCAGACCGTATTATTTTATGTCTTGCCGAGTTCCGACAGTGCAAAGGTTAGGTACTATGAAGAGGCTAATCTTAAGATAGCATTTAATTTAAATGAAAAGGTTAATCGTTTTTAAGAAGAAAGCAATACTGTGTGAATCGACGAAATGACAAAACTTTGAAAGAAATTTCAACTATGAACATATTTTTTTTCAATTTTAATAAAACTATATTATTTACATTATATACAGACTACAAAATATAGAACTAAAGTAATGATAAAAATAAGACAGTAAATATAAACAACGACGACAATAGGACACTTAGGCGTCAAAGCACTCCTCCGCACCGCTGTCATCTGGAAACGTGCGCAGAAGACTGGCAGCATTGCCACGCTGAATGGCAATGCTAATTCTTTGGCCAAAGAAAGAGTCAGCCCTCTGGTCACGCGAAGTGTCGACCAGTCGGCGAGAGATTTCCTTAAAAAGGAAACGCGCACTCGGGCCCCATGACCCGAGCGTTTCGACCCCAAACGGCTCTAAACTGCAGTTACCAATAAGGTTACAGTATTTGCGCCGCTTGAGGATCTCAGCAGCCGCAGCAGCAGTGCCCGCACAGCCCGCCGTGCTTTGAATTATTATGTTGTGTACCAACAAGGACTCTTATTTCCTTACTTAATTATTTAGTAATTTTGTTGGCAACATGCCATATTAATGCATTGTTGAAATCCCTTTTAAAGTTATACCCCCCGTTTTACGCTGCCCTACATCCTTTCGCAAACAGCTGAATCGATTGCTTAATGGCTTTGTACTGTTTGTGATTATGCACTTCAAAAATCTACTAAACGTAATTTCGCGTCGTCAATATCTGCAGGAAATTGCTTCTCAACAAAAAATATCTGTAGTGTTAGACCATCTATAGCTTTTGCTGGGCAGATTGCCTAAGGACCCATAAAGTCTCTATATGTTGAAATATAAGGCAAGGGGCGTACGTGACAAGTCCAAGATAACAATAATTATGATTGACAATGAATACAAACATACCTAAATAAAACCTATGGGAATTGGGAATTGCATTTACGGATCGCGTGACGCGTTTGTAGATGTCAGTTCTTTTCCCATACATTTCTATGTCTTGACAATTTTGTCCTATTATTGTGTGAATTGTTGTGGGATGCCGTTGTTGTCTTAAAAGGCACGTTCATTTGGATATTTCGCCGTTGATCTTCTCTAGACGTGATTATTATTGAACACGGGTACATTACAGCATTTCAATAAGAATTTTAGAAGCTTTTTGTCTGTACCACATTTTCGCTGTAGGGTTAATAATAGGTAAGTAGGTACGTAAATTTCGTAAACCTACTAAGACAATATTATCTTCATAGAGATCGCCATTAATTTGCTTGGGAGGACACAAGCGCACAACTAGCGCAGTACTCAGGTCGGTCACTCCTTGATCACTTCGAATTTGAAATAAATCTACCTAAATCTATTAAAAGTACTAGGACAACATTAACTTTAAAGAGATCAGCATTAATTTGTTAGAGGAAAAAACCGCACAAATAGTGCGGTACTAAGGTCGCTCACTCCTTGATCACTTCCGAATTCGAACGTGATCTGCATCCTATATCCGATTTCTATTGTACTGTGTGCAAACCATTGTTTGAGACGTCTTGCACAAGGTAGGGCTAAAGCAATTTAAAGAAGGTTGTATTTGCGCATAATTAAAATATCTTCTCGTAATTAGGTAACTAATAAAAGAAAATTATGTTTGCCTTTACCGAGGAATTTTAAGGCTGAATTTGAATCGTGTCAGTGTTAAAACAGAATCGTAGTCACTTGCAATGTTGCTTAAATTCGAAATTTAAATATTTGAATAATGATATTGTAACGTACCTAGACTAGTGTTGCCATTATCATCTCCGAAATAACCTCGTGGGAAAATCTGCTTGAATGAATGTGTCTAGATTTAGATCTTTCTGGTCTAAAAACTAGTGTGAAATTAACAAATTACGTAATTGTTCACACAGATTGTTTCGCCCTAATAATCAGTCTGATAATAGCTGAAATGGTAGTAACAAACACACAAATAATACGTACAGTTTACAAATACCATTAATAATAATAAATAATAATAAATTATTTATTATTATTAATGGTATTTTTTTTTAAATATTATTTATTATTATTAATAGCTGAAATGGTAGTAACATAAACACACAAATAATACGTACAGTTCACAAATACCATTACTTAAAGTATTTTAATTCAATAGATCAAAATGCAAATCAGCTAATAGAGTTCACATCTAATCAATTCACCATCTTTTGATAACCTAAACTTTGACTCAAATGGAACTTTGTTTGGTCGTCACGTGCCATTGTCAAAACAAACACTAAAACATTGATTGTGAATGTGCAGTACTCTGCCGCATAATGTTATGCTCTGCTTTCATACTTGTATAAAAAATGGGAAGGTTTCATAAAAAAAAGAACTGATTGTCTTTAATCAACACACATGTGTTGCCGGAAAAAACATCAGGTCAATATTTCCGTTTTCCAATGTTTATATTGGAAAACGGAAATAAACGGTTAGTCTGTCGCCTGTTGTTTGTTATTATGTGACGACATTCTTCCTTTCCTTGTTTCCACATGCCAGTGAGAGTGCAACACAAGGAAATCGCAAATATCATATTAAGCCCACAATGCCGTGACCGACCGTCACCGGTTAATTGTGCAACCAATGTGACTCTAATAATAACAGGCATAGGACCTATAATAGATTGCACAAGTGCATACGCAACTTTATCAAGCCTTTCAACCGTGTAGTCGACAGTTGGTCGTTTCTCTTTTCGAATGGATACAAAGGACTTTTTGAGTTGTGCCTTTGCCTGATTTTAAATGACAGTGTATACACTGTCATTTAATGAAAAAAAAAACAACGAACAATAGGGTTCGTTGTGTTTTTTTTTTAATTTCGGGTAATTTGGGTAAAGGTCATTCACTGTCCAGCGTCTTGGTTATTTAGTATCACAATTATATCTTGATCTTGTTGGTCTCGTCTTTATGGTTCCTTTTGTGTTTAAAATATTAATATGTAACAAGAGGTCTATTTGTAACCGCAGCTCTGACCCGGAACAGTATTCAAACAGCCTGCGCTCGTGCTCTGTATAACTAGGTACCAAACATTTGCATAAGGTCAGCTCCTCAGGCTCCAGGCGTTATGTTATTATTCATATGCTAAACTTTCTTATAAGTTATACACTTTCATAAACACTGCTAAATATTGTGCACAGTTCTAGGAATTTAAGAAAATACAGTGTCATACAGGGTGTAAACAGACCCTTCACAAAGCCGTCAACTAAGCATTCTGTACATTAAACTAATTAACTTTACGCAAAATATTGCTGGGAAAGATCACGTTTTACGACTCAATGGAACGTACTCAAAGCATTGTGCTAATGGATGGATGGATTGAATAGTACTTGGAGGTGTTTAAAGTAAAAATCATACATTGAAAACATGTATTAAAAAAAAAACTTCTGAAAAAGTTGGAACTTTGACCCCCAATATCTCCGTAACTAGAAGGTATGGTCTAGGACAAAAACATGATCGCAATGACGGGGAGAACAAGTGCCTTTCGGCTTCTTTAAGGGTCTATTAATCTATTTACACCCTTTATTTTATTAGCCACTGAAACTCTACTGATTTCACGTGTATCGATACGTAGAGACGATATTATAGCGAAAACACTTTCATTTCAAGTAACAACAGCTCTGACTGCGGGATAGTACAGTACAATAAGAGGTAGGTTACTTGGAAATATGATAAATAAAACTTTTTTCGTGATTCACCGCCATTCCTTTCCATGAAATTTACAGAGTTAGTTTCGCTAGCCAATTAAATTTAGCCTTGTTTAGACGTCACAATTATTAAAAAATGAACCTTTGATTAAGAATACGTCGTTTTAAAGAAATAGATCAATCCGTGACTTCCCGGCTAGAATGGCCGATTAAAATGAAATCAACTGGTTTCTCCTTCCACGAAAGATATGATTCAACGAAGGTGAACCGGTGAAGGGCCTAATGTTAAAGTACCTTCCCTGTGCTTGAGTAACTTAGCTACACGTTTGAAGCTTTAAGTTAAGATCGGTAGGCAAACCAAGTCTCATATTTAACCCACGTCCAACCACCAACCACGGTCACTCACACCACACACCAAACACACACACACAAACACACACACATATAGACACAACACACTCACACCTACGCATAAACACACGCACACACACCATATAAGAGCACGCATGCATTATTTTTAATGATTAATTATTATTATTTTTGATAAAGAGATGCATAAAATGTTGTGAACTTTAGTACCAAAAACTAGTGAAGACACTGACTCCTGTAACGCAGGTCTCACCTAGCACTGGAGTCAGGGTTTCAAATGGAATTGTCTTTTTTCTTTGTGCCAATAAAAATATTTTATTATTACTATTATCGGTATACCTATTTTTTGCTATCCATTCAATGATGTTGGGATTTTGGCGCCAAAAGAATTACCGCTGCCATCTTGTATTTTTAAAATACGTTAAAAAAATGTGTTACAACCAGAGCGCCCCTTTGTCAATATCAACGTCATTAGAGCGCCAACTGATCCTGTTAGAGCTGTACACACTTGTAGTGGATTTCTATTAGAATTAAAAACGGAATTTTTTGACAATGTTGCCATTAAAAATATTCTGCAACAATTTCCCTGATTGTTAAGTTCATATTTCCGCATGACATTCTGACATCTGGCGAATCTCATTTCTAGCTTCGGACTGCCTTTTCATTATCTGGCTTAGTTCTTAGTTCTCATAATTATTGTCAACATTCTCAGGAAGTAGAACAATCTCCTCAAACAATAACTAAATCATTAATTTATATCTAAGTTCGAGACTTTTTTCCCACCTTTTATACGTAACATCCGTAAGACATTTGTAACTTTCTACTGTTAGGGCTACTGCTTACCTTGCTATTATTATACAATAATAAAGTGTCTGTTTTTATTTTATAATAACCATCCGTGAGGAAAATTGGACCAATTTCTTTTTTTAATGCTGGCAACAACGGTCGTTAGGTAATTATAACTGTATTTGTTTTCGTACTCAGCAGTTAGCAGTCACCTAAACAAGTAGGTAGTTTTAGGTTTGTAACGACCAAAAAAAAAACAAATTGCTTTATACCTTAGGTACGTCTGTACCTAAGGTATAAAGCAATTTGTTTTTTTTATTTGTTGCCAGCACATCAAACTACTACTGTCAAATTTCTTAAATAGATTTATTTTTTATATTGTATGGGCTTATTCTTGACCTCAATCTAGTCCTGAGGACAGAGATGAGGTCGACGATGGAACGAGCTAACCCAAAACAAGCCTATTAACTCGCGACTTAAATAGATTGGGGTCATATGAACTTGGGAACACCGACGCAGACAGGGAATTCCACTCCATTCCATTTTCAACTTTGAAGAAGAATAATAAATAAACTGTGTCCCAGCCACATATAAATTGCATTTCCTGACTCATATCAACAAATCTTATCGCTAACAACTGTATAGTCACCGCTAACCGCAACACAACTAATTAGCTTGTTAAACTTTTGATGAAAATTGCACAGTTATCTAGATGAATTCTTCTCAAATACTAATGAACCTGAATAATTTGATAGAAAATTGATAAATCATTTTAAAATAACAGTTTATAGCGCGCGTGTATCATATTAAGGATGAAAGTGTATCATAAATGGTGTAAAAAGACCCTAAAAT
This sequence comes from Noctua janthe, assembly GCA_910589295.1. Taxonomy (NCBI): domain Eukaryota; kingdom Metazoa; phylum Arthropoda; class Insecta; order Lepidoptera; family Noctuidae; genus Noctua; species Noctua janthe. The sequence continues at coordinate 9,712,136 of OU342573.1, read as the reverse complement.
ATTATTTTTTTAAGTTAATTACTTTATTTTTCATATCTCCGTGACCCGTTCACTATTCAATCCATCCATCAGCACAATGTTTAGAGAGAGCGTTAAATTGACTTTTTCCGTAAAACTTGATGTTTCACCCCAAAAAAAAGTCGTTTCCCAGCAATATTTTTTGCATAGGGTTACTTGGTTTGATGTACAGAATGCTTGGTTGACGGCTTCGCGAAGGGTCTGTTTACTCCCTGTAAAAAAACGAAGAACAGGGTGAAACGGTTCTCACCCTTCACAGAAAAGGGAGGTCGCAAGCGACTGCTGAGCATGAGGTCCTGGGTTCGATTCCCAGGTCGGGCAAAGTGTTAAAGAAGAAAGGTGTGGTCTTATTTAAGGATATGGCATAGACCATCAAACTGAATAAGTATCTCCATGGGACCTACATCGTTATGGCGAAAAAGATATCAAGAGTCAGCTGATTTCTTTTCGGATACATTTAGGCCGAAAATTTTAATACCTAGGCCTACCTAGGTATTGAAATTTTGTACGGGATACAGCTGCATTTTTTTTTAACATTTGTGAGATAAAGCACTAAAAGTGAAAGTAATGTTATGCAGCGCTAGAATGATGATAGACTGGCCAATCATAGAGATTGATTGATTATTTAAATACGGAATAGAAAAATTCACCCGGAACTAAGATCCTTAGAAAGCCGTTCTGAAAATGGAATTGAAGGATTTGAACCAAGGTGCTCAAATCGGGAGACTATGCTCAGGATTAGAGATTTGGATTTCAAAAATTACTTCCGTCTTTTACCCAAAGGACTGAATTCGTTTAACGGACTTCAAAAAAAGAGGATTTTAAAGGGTTATCAGTGGCGGATTTGCAAGTTTTCAAGGTATAGGCTGTACAGTTTTTGCCGCCCTTGTCTCTACAATTGTCATGTCCTACATTATTGTTACAATTCAACAATTTCGTTGAAATTGCACGTAAAATAATTTTTGGGTAGATTACCGATTACTGGTTGGGGGGCGGCGAACTAGCTGTTTTACTCTAGAATAAGGAAGATTGCTACTCGGAATGTGCAATGACAAGTGAGAGGGGAACGTCATCGGCAAAAATTGTTGCAGAGTTCTATCTGTAAAAGATCAGAAAACCGTCATGCCAAAATCTTTTTGATTACAATGAGATAGCAAAAAAAAAAAATTCGGTCCCCAAATTTGCCGCCCCAAAAATCTGCCGCCCTAGCCTCCTCAGCCTGCTGGTAAATCCGCCACTGAGGGTTATGTATTCGGCCAGGATCCCTTTTCTTTCGTTTTTCCTGTGTTACTGCTGGTGCACTGTGATTATACTCCCCGGTTTACGTGATTCTTTTTTCCATTGATGGAGAAAAGGCCGCGCAGTGGTCCATTAACCCTAATTTGATTAACTTAGCTCGAGCAGTTTTTGAGTTAGCTTCTGTAATACTTACATATTTATTTATTCATCGATTAAAAAAAAATACCAACTAACCAAACCATCCATTCTTGACAAATTAGTGTTTGATAAGAATTTGGGTGGGATACCAGAACTAGAAAGGGTAACCTAAAAAGTTTATAAAAAAGCTTACGTTACGTGTTCAAATAAATAAGCATGATATATAATTTTCTATACTTAGGTAGAGGTACTGTATTTAATGGCAGTCGTTTCCTCTGAAACCACAAATTATTAGTTGTCAACTACATTTCTTGTCGTTAAGTAACGGTATTCCAAAGAGAAATTCTAAATACTAGGTTTCTCGCAAATGCTCAGGTAGGTACATACTTATGTATCTAAGCAATTTGAGAAAACATGAAACTGGTTTACGATCCAATCATTAATGTGTTACTATTTATAGCAAAAATTAAGTACCTATGAGAAATTCAAATATTAATAGATATTTAAATCTTAAGATATATATAGAATTATAGCTATACAAACACGTAAATCTTAAATAGGTATTAAAATTTATTCTCTATTACATAAATTAATAAAAACAAAAAAAGTTCCAAAAACTTTAAAACTTTCACTCGAACGTTACTTTCGATTTGTTACCGTTGCGTTGCCAAGAATTAAAAAAGATATCCAAGTCGTTAGATTAAAAAAAAACAACCGTTGGTCACGAATTCACGATCACCGATCATTCATCCATCGAATTAGATTTAATTCAAAACAACGGAAAAACAATAAATCACTAAAAACGCGGCAAAAAAAAATGTCTATGGTTTTGTCCTTCACTGGTTCGGAAATACAATAAAAGAAATGTCAAAGAAAGTGGGAAGTCATCGATGGCAAATGGCAAAAACTTAAAGAACGAGTTCAAGAAAAGAAAATCTGCGTTACCAATTTATGATCATGAATGAGAACATGAACTCTAGCCTCATGCCATCTAAGTAGTCTAGCTAAAATGTGTAACAAGACTAAAGAAAACGAAATGACTAGAGAAATCTGTTATGACCAGGGCTGCCAGTAAATATTTTTAAATTATTTGTCAAAGTTTCTGAAATTATACAAAATTGAATGCCACGATACAAACAGTACTTAAAAAATTGTAAACAGACACAATAACGATTAATCTCGTGAACTTGCCTACGTTACTTTTTTCATTTACTATTGTAAACGCGCATCCATATAATAACAACTCAAAAAATATCACTATAGAATTTAGGCTTTCCGTATCCAATTATACATGAGGGTCCAGGATACAAAGAGGATACAATCAGTAACAAAATTATACAGTTTTTGTATCCAATTATACAATCTGGCAGCCTTGGTTATGACGAACAGTCGCGGAGAGTACTGTAATCCGTCTATGGCGTCTATGATGTGGGAACAGTATAGACTAGTGCTGTAATGCTGTTACTAACTGCTAGAATACTTGCCTCCCCTATTGAGTGGGCCATATTTCACCACGCAAGCTCAGAGTTCAGAGTGATTTGGTGGAGAAGAGTGCATTTTATTCAAATAAAAAACCGACGCTGCGATATAACAATAGATTTTTTTTGTCAAAGTATACGAGACATAAAAAATATTACAACCCAATTAAAAATGAAATATCCCAAATATCAAATCATTTAAATAATGACCAACCTTGAACTGATGATCCTATTTATATTTAGATCACATTTATTATAGTTCGACCAAAATGATGAGTTACTACATCTATGATTAATTCTATAATAGATACAGAAATTCGCATGATCATTCCAAAAACAAACACTTCCTTATTGAGGTAGTTCTTTTCCACCTAATTCCAACATTTTTTGTTTCATACTTTCTTTCTCTGTTCTATGTTTACCATACCTCTTCTGAAAAGCCTGACCAGTTGCTTCAGAAACATCTTCATTACCGCTTCACCAGTCACTGCTAACGAGCTGTATGTCACTGAAACAGATTTTATTTATCAGTCACAAGTACTACTCCCTTTTTTCCCCAGAAACACCTAGGTTCCAGTAGCGCAGGGTTAATTTTTGTAAGAGGTAAGCCGGAGTACATATTTTTATTGTGATTATATTTTTTGTCTATAGAATACTGACTGTGCCATTTTTCAAAGGGAATCTAGGAATCGAGTTGTATGGAACCTTCGCCACTGATAGGTTGACTTACCTAGGTTCAATAAAGCTGAAGAGTGAGATTGTTTGTTTGAACGCTTTAATCTCTGAAACAACCAGTCGGGATTTAAAAATTATTTTTGTTTATCTATTAGCCCAATCCTTGAGGAAGGTTGTTGTTGTGAATTTGTATTTAATATCACAACAGGACACGAAGCCGAACGGGCGCCGGCGGGTAAACCCGCGGGGCACATCGGTTCGATTTCTATTGCTTTGCTCAGGGCCAAGAGTTTAAATTCCAACGGTTCAATACTATTTGTAAGCATTCATTTAGAGCTGTCTCTATGTGATAGTGAAAACGAACCACCACTACGGACTTGTTGGTCTACTTATAAAAAATACGACAAATAATATTGCACACGTTAACTGAATGGAAACTCTCAGTGAATGGTTTAAGCGTAAGTGTTGTAAAGTAGACCCGGCTTATTACGTTAGCTATCTTAGGCTAACCGCAACATTCCACACCAGAAACCAGTAAATCATTTCCTCTGACTTCTACATTTCACACAGTTCATTTACCAACTTCCTAATCATAGCAGTCACTAAAGGCACATGTAAGTTTAGTGAGTCTAAGTAGGTATTATAGAAAATCGACTAATGTCGTCCAATGTCTGAATAAATCGTCCTTCTCATTTTTTTAAAACACAATGGGGCCGATGATAGGACCTTAAGGTACCCCTGTTCTTCTCACCGCAGAATAAACTTTTCTTGTTTGCTTATCTTTGAAGGAAATTACAAAATAATCGTTCGTATGGCTAACACTTAGTTCTTTTAGAACTTGTTAAAATTTGATTGAATTGTTAGAACTTGATGATTGACTTGATGTTGTTTACTGTAATTTAAAGAATTTCTAGTAGAAGGCTTTACCAAAAATTACATTCATATTTCAGCCGTGGAAAAGTTGGGGTAAAACGATAGTGAACTTAAAGAAGGTTGCTTAATACAAATATAACTTTAAAAACGTCGATTTCACTCCCAAAAATAAATTATTTAAGTAATTAAGGAACTCACAAGTTAGTGGAAAATCAACAATAGGTTAAAATATAGGAAACAGAGTGAAGGCAAACATGAAATATTACCAAAATGTTAGCGATGCATCGTGTCGTGTTCTCTATTACTTGTGCAGGTAGTAATTACATAATTATAATAATGAATAGCTTTACTAAAATTATTACTGCCTAAGGAAATTGGAAATCGACCAAGTGTAGTGCGTGTCCGACATATTTTTGTAGTAATCAGAACGTTGCGTGGAAACTGCAGCCACTATCTGAAGAATATATCGTTGATTTTTTCAACTTAATTTTCATCTATCTGTTTTTGGCTTAAATACCTATGTCATCATTTTGTTTCTATGGCAAGAAAGGAGGTATCTGATCAGATGACGAGTAAAAGAGAAGTGTGGAAGAAGAAGACTGCTGTACCAACCCTAAATAAATTGGAATAAGGGCCGGAGAATCCGTATCTATTTTAATATATCATCATCATTATTGATGCCTTGTCTCTTCCCGTCTACTGCAGATATTGCGGTCAGCTCCCAGTGTAATAGAACAATAGAGCCGGATGCTGTTGAATACCAGAAGTTATAAGTATCAATATAATTCTGAAATCTCCAATCTGACTTGAGCAAGAGTAGGCTAAGATGATAAATGCTCATGCCTACTCGGCATGAAAACAGGCATTTGTCCTTCGGTGGGAAAATGTGGCTTATAATAATCATTATATATCCTTATTTCCTTAAAACTTTCCACCTGTCATACGACATTAAAACTGCAATGAATATTTACTTGAATACTGAGCCAGTGCTTATAGCCATTTAAAGGTAAACACTTTCACCTGCGCCGGCATACTCCACAGTTTATTATACTCTCGTAGGACCAGTTACACGGGTAAGGGTTCCTCTTACTTTCCCTACTATTTAGTTTAATTCGTCTGCTGTCGTGTAAATTGCTGTTATATCACTTTAATTGACTCATCAATGTGTTATGTTCAAAAAAACATTCATAGAATGAATCTACTTAATTGATTCCATGAACCAATCAGTCAATCAATATTTAATTTAATTCATCATCATCTTATTCCAAATCAATTGTGTATGTAAAGAAACCACAGACACTAGAAAAATTATGTTTTTAAACTGAAATTATTATGAATCATACTAAACCTTACGTAGTTTAAATCTAAGTTCATAATCTCTATTCAATAACAATTTATAGCAATCTCGATATGAAGAAACACGTGATCAAATGTTGCGGAAAAACGAATAACATTGGTTTCATTGCTGATTTATTTCAAGCATTCAAAACTATGAGTTTACTACCTAACCTACTAAGGCCTGCTTGCATGCACCACATAAGACAAACAGGCTATCTTCAAACGATGGATAGAAACAGGACAACGATGCTTTTTTTCATACGTTTTACATAGTACAGTGGGTAAGTGATTTGTGATTGTGATGCAAGCAGACCTAAATATAAGACCTATATACATAGCATAGCTTCGTTTTTTGTGAGATCCATTTAATGCCCCACGAAACTTCCGGGTTGCCCGATTTAGAATGAAAAGCTCTTTAATTGATTTCGTCATTTGATTTGGGTCAATCAGCTTCTCCCATTATCCACTTTTATTTCTCCAATAAGTTATTATTAGAACCAAATCGAATGGTGTTATGAAACCCTTTCTAACACCCGAGTCTATAGTCTAACTAATTGCTTGAGTTTAAGTATTTACGCAAACATTTTATGCAATAGATAAGAATTTAAACGAAGCAAGAACCGTCAAAGAAAGCAAAGATAAGAATTCTAACTTTTGACAGTTCTAACTTCAAGCAATTACAGAACAAAACTCGTATCTTAAATAATGACTTTTACTCAAGTTATCACTTTGACTTGTTTATATATAGATACGGGTCGGCCTTTTACGTTTAATTGAAAACATGATTAAACAATAGTCTCGACATGAGTAACAAGTCACCTACAACCTACAATAGACTGTCCAACTAGGTGTAAATTTAAATCTTCTTTAATATTTTTTGGAACCTTCTTCGTAAATCTACCTACTATTTCTAGCCATGTCATCTACACAATCCACGCATCGTATCTGTGTTCTTCCTCTATTCTTACAACTCCCACTGAAAACATCAAGTGAGCGACCAGTAGTGTTCTGCAAAATATCTAGGTAAATATGTAAACACCAAAGACCTTTAGTACTTATTAGTTCCATGGTACACAACTACACCAGCATAACTGTCACTAATGTCAATTACTGTCAGACCTGTCGAATAGCGGGAAACGACTGAAAGTGAAGTTGAGCGAGGATTGGTGTGATGATAAGGATATAATCGGTCTATCGATTTAAATAGAGTTTCTTCACGGACACAGAGACCTTTCTTTAAAGGTCAATAAGGAAATCCAACATTACCACAAGACTAATCCACCTAAATCTACAATACAAAATCATCCAGAGAAAGCTTAACTTATGTAACATTGCCGTTAGTGTGGCCGTCTCGATTTGATTAGAAAAAATGGCATGTTGCAAACGAGCGTGTCTGATCCATTCATTTGTAAGCTTTGTCACGAACTCATCAACTGTTTGTACCTAGTTTAAATAGTACCTTCCTAATCGGTGTCTTATTGAGGTTAAGCAGTATTGTCGAGTGATTATTCTTTTGTCCATGTGGAGTGACAAAGATATGTAACACCAATATGTTACTCACACACTACAAACCTGTTCCGGTCCTATCATAATTTGGTCACGATAACTTTTAATTTTTATTACATGTTATATTTCTTTTGAATCTTTTTTCGGTACCTATACATAGATAAATAACTAGACCTGCAGCTAAGTTGGGTACTCGAAAAATTCCTTTGTTGCAGAAAACTGTCTTCCCAGAAATATTCCATCTACAATCAGTATTAGTGCTGTCTGTAGTAGGCAATGTTTAAGCATTAGACACAGCCATCAATTTAACACCTGTCATCACAAGAAAACACCAAAAGAAAGTCTATATTTACATTACTTACGGACCGCAGTGACATTCATAATGCATTCTCTAACTCTCAAAGTAAGTGCTTCCCTATTACACGCTAGCTTAGTGTATATGGTGAATTTCGCTAATACCATGACAATGGTCCGAAAGTTTCGTTGCGCATCTCCTAAAGCGTTTTCACTTTCATCTGCAATTCATTTCACGATCGCGACACATGCTTGCGTGAATACTAATCGACTAAGAACGATGACCACTCGAAGCGAAGCTCAGCCCTATTTCCCTGCGGCCTTGGAGTTCCTTGTTTGAAAAAAGAAAGGAATGGAGGCGGCCATGGTTTTTGAGAAAAAAAAGGTTCTTTGGTCTAGTGGTCGCAAGCACGACAGCTGAAGATCTTAGATACTGTCCCCAGCTCAAGCAAAGTAACGATAATTTAGTTTTCTCAATAGTTTCTCCGTAAGCAGTGTAATTACAATGACAGCATTCAGCTTAATCCCTTGAGTAAGTTGGGTAATACAGGTTTTTAAGTTTATTTACGTAGTTTAATAATTACTTCATTCTTACCTATTCATCAAAGACAAGCAAGTACTTTACTAGTTACATTATTGTATTTGAAGGTATGTACGGTACCTGAATACCCCAGAAATTCGGAATGTCAGAAACTCGGAACTAACATAGCATCCGCAAGAAGTGGTCGAAACTGCTTCCCGGAGACCTTCTCGAACCTTTTTAAAAACAAACATTCGAGTTGCTTCCGAATAAGCATGTACTCAATTGTTCCATGCTTCCGAATAATATTTATACATCTATTTTCCTACTAGCCAGTGTGTCTTGAATATTTAAAATTAAACCAACAACAATTATTCACCGGCCTATTTCTGAAATTACTCATGGATAGGTATTTATTTTATTTATTTAAAAATCCGATGAATCATATTGTTAGAAAGAATAATGACTGATATACGTATTCTATAAACAATTGTTGTGGTTACAAAATAAAATTAATGTAATGTCCACCTGAATCATTGTTGCATGCATCTCACGTCTACATTGCGGGTTGCCTAATAAACAATAATTGTTTTTATTAGTGTGGCAACACTTGTGCAAATGGCCTTTGTATAAATATTTGGGCAATTTTCTGCACATGTTCGGGCCAGTTAAGAATATAAGTTTCGAAATAGTAATCAAACAATTTCGGAATTTATTAGCAGACTCCTTGTGCACACTTGAGCCTTGGCGCGTTAGCCGTACTACAGCTGTCGGGCGATTTTGCCCCTAAACACTTTGTCCGACCTAGAAATCGAACGCAGAATCGTGCTCATTAGTAGCTGCTCCCTTAGGGGGGGAAGCGCCATGGTAGCCCACGAGATTCATATTTTAATCAACATACAACCCGACACCAGTGGCGATGGTTCCTTACAACTCGATTCCTACCGGCTTCCCTTTGAAAAATAGCACAGTCAGTATTCTATAGACAAGTAATGTAGATTATGTACTCTAGCTTACCTCTTACAAAAATTGACACTTCGCTAATGCCCGACACTGACCTGAAAATAGCAAAAAACATAAGAATATTTAAATTTCGCAGACTACTTTTAAATTTCGATTCACTCTGTTTTGTTTTTGTGATTTGGATCGATTCTGACGTAGTTCAATTGTTTGCAATACGACTCATCGTACAACAAACAATTGAATGAATGATCGATTCTGAATACCGAAATGTTTTTCAGTATCCAGAATCGATTGTCACTGCCGATTGTTACTCAGTAAACCTCGCCATTGAAATCGCTACATTTGCTAAACGTAAATAAAAAACATGTCTATAATTCATGGTTATGGTCTGGTTGGAGTACCTACTTCAGGCTAGGGTGCTAGGGCAATGGCAATAGACAGCAGCGAAATTTACGCGTGGTCTCAACCTGGCCTACCAAGACGTCTTAAAACAGGAGTAATTCCAGTGTGGGAAAGAGATGGCGCTAGACGACCTGTATAGCTCTTACATTATCCACATTTAATTCCGAAAGTTATTTTAGACATTTTTAGTGCTTTTTGGTAGTCGGTTTTTTTAGCAGAAAGTTTTTTGATAACAAGTAGCGCCGCCTTGAACGGCACATGTGATCATACCTGTGTCTTTGCAATTTAGTAACTTACTAGTAATTGCCTAAGTTTAGGTACTAACTGCTAAGTGCTAAAACAGAATTCCTTGCTGAAATGTTTGTCCAATGGCCCAGTTATGGCCTTGCTGAGTTTTGATTACTTTTGTCATATAATGTACCACTTACATCATCCACACACACACGCACATCTTTTACTCTTCTCTTTTTATCTCTATTTTGTTTTCTTTTCTTTTTTTTCTTCACATACATCTTTTCCATATACAAGCCTGTTTACAAAAAATAAAATAAGATAATTTGAAGAGCTTCTCATGAACCTGCGACGTTCAGTACCACGCAAAACGCCCCGCTCCACGCTCCGTCAAGCCACAGCCCAAAGGATGCGTTATGCATTTAAATTGACAAAAAGAATGGTATTCAGAACCGCATCCAGTTTCATAAAGTAGGTTTATGTAACGCATTGTGACGGGTTTGGCAATGGCTTTGTCATTCGTATTGAAAATATATAGAGATTGTTATTAAAATGCTTTTATTGTTTTGACAATCATTTGCTTGCTCTGACACGTGTACCAGTGTGTTTCACTCACGAATATCGGTTTATTTCGCAATCCTACATAAGGCTACACCTGCACTTAGGAAACGTCAGACACTAAGTCCAATTCGTCGTTTTCTATGGAGAAAACCAGTACCTAACAAACTAAACAGTTACTTTTTCTAGTTTTATTACCCCTTGGGTTCTTTACATTATCTCATTAAAAAAATATATATATATGTGAATGTGTTTAGTTTATAAGAGTCCCTAGCAGTGGCGAAGGTTCCATTATCTCGATTCCTACCGGCTTCCCTTTTAAAAATGGTACAGTCAGTATTCTATAGGCAAATAATATAATCACATTAAAGATTATGTACTCCGGATTACCTCTTACAAAAATTTACCCTTCGCTACTGGTCCCTAGTCCCTATAATCGAATATTGGCACTCAGTGTAAAGTTGCACATTTACACAAAACACACAAGTCCCTTTTTAACCGACTTCTAAAAAAGGAGGAGGTTGTATACCTATTCCACCAGCATCTCTTTCGTCATTTGTGTCTACACCAATTTCTCCATGATTACTTTACCACGATTTAAGAGATTCTTTTTTTATTTGGTAGAGGAAGCTTGCGCGATGGTCCCATATAAATTTTATTAACTTTGCCATGGGTACTTCATGAGTTATTCTCTATAATATGCATTTTTTCAATATAAGATTTTAAACTAGGTAGTCACTAACATAATCATTAACACTAAAATTATCATTTACATTAGACTCCGTGATCATGGTGTTTGCAACAGCGCCGAAATATCAGGAACTCAAATCAATCAGTAAACATGGTAGATATCCCATTTCTAGTGTTAAGGATAATACATTTTTTCTTCTTTGTCTGTGGATGATGTGCTAATAACTTTTTTTTTTTTTTTTTTTTTTTCTTTTTTTTTTTTTCCGGATGGGAAATCATCAAATGTCCCCCCCCACTCTGGGCGGAGCGAAGGGGAGTGTCAGACTTGTACTGACTAAAACCCATCCATGTTCCTTCTTTGCCCGTTATGTTCCAGGGCCACGGTATCTCTTTCGAACAGTCCCGCAGCCCCGGCAGGCGTCGGCCCATGCGGACCCCTACTTGATTGCTGATATCTCCTTGAGGCGCGCGTGGAACACGAACGCGCCGTCGACACGGCCCGTCGTCATAAGACGGCCGGACGGCGAGCTAGCCCATAACTCGCCGTCCACAGGCCAGCGCCTACGGTGGTCGGAAGTCACCACGTGACCCCCGACGCCCAGGGCGTCTCCCGCGGCGGCTGGGACGTGAGGTTCTTTCCCTCTCACGTCCTGCCACCTCCTTCACTAGCATGACTGCTTCGCAGAAGGAGGTGACGGCTTCCCATTCCCTCTCGCTCCGGACCATGGCTTGAACCAAGGCCGGACGCGAGAGATCGCCGCCGCCAATCGCCGCTGTGAGGACACGGCGGTGCTCCGCCCAAGTGGGGCAGACTATCGCCTCCAGATCCCATGGCGGCAATCCGGCAAGGAGGCTAGCCGCCTCGCCGGAGATCGTGCGGTACCCCCGGATTAGCCTTATGGCTATCACCTTTTGGGGCGCGTTCAGGTAGTGGGCGGCTTGCCGCGAAGAACGCGCCCACATGTGCTAATAACTTCTAGTTACAATGTAAAATTGATACTTGACGAGGATTCTCAACTAAAAAGGGTAAAATAAAAACTATTTTGCAAAAAAAAAATAACCGACTTCCAAACAGTTTGTTTCTTCCTTAATTTAAATCAATTCAGTGGGTCGGTTCTCCAGGTACTAATACCTGCTCTAGTTAGTATGGTATGTCACGTATTCATTACGGCTAAAATCAAAAATTCAACAACGGATGTTGAAATAATCTAAGGAACGACGCGTGAAATCAGCTGTTCACTTCCTGCCTAGCTACAGAGTTCATCGAACTCGTCGTCGCGCTTGCCATTCGCTACGTGCGTTTTGCCACGGTAACGGTACATTGAGTATGAGAAAATAATACAAACCATACATATTCCTGAAATATCTTCTTGTACCGGTCATCTTAGTATGATATACTGAATTCACCCCATCAGTTTGTGGAGAGCTGTCCCTTACACCCTGCATATTACGTACGGTATTCGTAACCAAAAACCGTGTGGAGACACGAGGCTTGTTTTCCATACACAATTCTATTCTTGACCCCCAATCAGAAAATTCTTAATATTATCAACTACAAAGTGCCTGCATAACAGAAAGTATGCATTATTCATGTCTAGTCAATAGAAACTTTGATGATAAAACATCAATCTGCAGACAATACGGGATTTCGACAGGTTCTCACGAAGATATTCGATACAATACATTGTTTTAAAACATGAGAGATGAGCGATTGTCATCCTGAGACAATTACGGGCTGTTTATATTAAACACAATATGAACTTACTTTAATAAGTATGTCATGTGGAGCAGAAACGAGACTAGGTTTTTCTTTCTCTGATTTGGCTGTTCTTCTAACCAATCTTTAAACGAACATGCTTTGCTGGTCCGATGCAGCTTTGCCAACGTCAAATGCTTATCAAACGAGTATAATCCCTAGTATGTCTGCTCACTTTGTCTTCGTGGAAGAACATCCTATGTCATCCGACAATAGTTTTCAGTGAAAAAACTTTTATAATTTAATAAATAAACAATCAAACAATAAATTTAGATTTGGAATTCCGAGGTCTGTTTCTAATCTTCTTAATCTAGATAAACAGAATTTCAAGTCTCTTTCCCTAGTCCAAAAGAACAAATCTTTCACATCATCGCTCATCTTGTACCAGGGTAATATAAACACAAGAAGTAATCAAACTTTCTCAAGTGAATAAGTATTACATCATCATAATTACTTGATTACAGCTGTAAAACACTTGCTCCACTAAATCACGTATTTTTTGGGTCATGGCTTGGATTATGCGTATGGGAAGATTCTAACAAAGGGCCGTAAAAAGGTGTAGTAGCTGTTTTATTAATAGTGGCTATAGATTTAAGAAACAATGAAGACAATATGCGTTTGGAGATGCCGATAAAAGTAGATGTATGGTCCATTGATCTTAGTAATGAAGGTTAAATGTATGGTCTTTGTAGCAAGATGGCGAAGGTTCTACGGAATTCTCTATACCTACCTTTTGAGCGCAACGTCAATTACGAAAATCTGTGTTCTCTACGCTACACGCTTTAAAAAAAGTGTTATTTTCGACGTGCCATGCCGTCCGAGGCGTCGTGAGCACTTTTTGATTTGACGTCCATAGACGTCCATGGCGGTCAATATGTTATTTAAATGTGTATGTAAAATGTATGGTAAGCTAGTGCTTAGTTTAAAGTGACTTTCGATATTAATGTTCTCTTTTTAGTTGGATCCTCAATTTATGCAGCACTGCAGTCTGCGACTATTGACCCCATTCTGATGATGGCCACTGACGTCAGCAAATATTCAAGAGTCTCACTTAGCTCTCGATAATCTTGATTCCTAACTTTTCAGCACCACTCTTTACGCATACACATTTATTTAAAATTCGCTCAGAGATTTTCTTAAATTGGTATTCGTTTACGGATGAGGAGAGTGTCTAAAAAGGAATTCTTGAACAACCTAGCTCACCTTTTTAAAAAACTTTACTGTTCTTATGAAACTGGCCACTTATAATAGACTCCAGTCGATCCGCCTCGTTACTGTCCGTCTCAAGGGACATTTACGTAGCGGTACTACATAATAGTACAGTCACAGTCATTTAGGTATTACGGACCGTTCTTCATAGCGGACTGTAGGCCAATGATCTGAAGTAGACTTACAATACAAGCTATTGGCCCTAGCCAGCTGTTTTTGAATGAAGCAAACCATAGATAAATATAGTTATAACAAAACAAACAACACCCAAACAAATAACAACAAAACAATCAAACAAAACAAACAAACAAACAAAAACAGAAAAAACACAAACAAACACACAGACTAATATAGTTTTAGTGTTGCCGCATCACGCCCTACCTACTCAGCTATTAAAGTCTTCATGCTGAATATGCTTGCTAAAAGCCCTCTGGGCTCCCTACCAATAGGAATTAAGAGCCCTCTTAAAATTTCAGCGTTACGCTAATTTTACAATTTACCTATAAGGCATACAACTAAAATGTATTCCATTATTATGAAAGTGAGAGATGAAAAATAAAAATAATGGTCTATATATAATCAACTACAAATTAGAGGTCCCACATCAGGCCTCCGTGAGCACAACTACGCGTATTTTTTTTTGTAAACTTTAAATAAGCCTCTTAATAATAAGTAAATAATTATGTGACAATGAGGGAACATAGAGGGTAGTACCTAACAGTTGGGGAGACCTTAATCCAGGAGTATAAAGACAACTGAAAAACCATAGGGTAATAAGACTTCCAACCGTCTAATCAATATCGAAAGATTATGCATTTCAGTCCTGTTTTTAACTCTGAACGTCGCAATTCTAAGGCAAAATTCTCAAAACCAACGAGTAACGAATAAATAATAGTAGAAAAGATGTTCTATGCAAATGAGAACTCATTTCTACTATAAACACCTACTTAAATTGCTAATGTAAATCCGGTATTCGCACGATTAATGTGTAGATTAGAAGATTTGCATCACTACTACGATTCAATGTCACGACCGCGTAAAGAGTGTAAATGAATGGAATAATTATGTGCAGAATCATTTAGTGATGTGCTTTGATATTTGCGTAGGTAATGGTATCGACACTTGGATATACTCGCAGAGACCATCCTTTTCATCCCTAAGTAATACGTGATCGTAGTCTTCATTTGTTTAAGGTTTAGTAGATTCCACATATGTACCGAGTCCATAATACTGAAATTGTAAGTTGTCTACCAAAATAACAGGATCTGCGCACGATGGCAAACTTATCATAGCTTCTATTTTTATAGCGTCTTCTCGGTCCATTGATGTTGAACTGTCCTAATTTCAATGATATACTGATACTGTTAGCCTGCGTCAGCCCTCTGCTGGCCTCTCCCGATGACTTCCAGTTGCTACGATCCATGGCTAATGTGGGCCACTGGTCGTTTGTTTTTTCCAGCTCGTCCCGTCATCTTCTACGAAGTCTGCCGCGACGCCTTCTGGCTGTGTCAGGGTTCAATGATATCAAGGTTTAAAATGACTAAGCTTGAAAAATAGCACTGAGGCACTGACATTGACAAGTCAAGCATCATACAGCACAAACTTCAAGAACAAAATCATAATAACGTTCAATACTCAAATCAAAAGATTCGCACTCAAATTGATTAGGTAATACTCGCTCTAGATCTAGTTGTAGATACCGATAATACTTATTACGAGATCGAGATGATTCACATCACTATGAGCATGCCGTTCAGTGAGAAGAATTCTTATGTCATAAAGTCATTATAAAGTCGTTAACCTGACTGCATCGTCAATGATTTCTATTTGAAAACATTGACCATCACTTTGTACAAGGCCGTTTATATTATGCACTAGCCTCAGCCCGCGGCGTCGCCCGCGTGGCTTACATGAAACAAATTCTTTTTATTTTTATTCAGAAACAAATATTATAAGCGCTCTCACTCCCTCTTTGACTCTGTTGGGGGGCGATTTTGGAAAAACTGTGCTACACGTGTCTCATAATTTCAATTGCAGAATGTGTACATCAATTTTCAAGTCAATCAACCCAGAGAATATAAAGTTACGCAGAAAATTCAACCCCCCATTTCACCCTTTTAGGGGTGGAATTTCGAAAAACGGTTTCTTAGTGGATACTTACCCATCACAAAAAATACACCCTCCAAATTTCATGTCTCTAGGACCAGCGGTTTGGGCTGTGCGTTGATATACCAGTCAGTCAGTCAGGACTTTGAATTTGATATCTTATATATAAAATTCTCGTGTCACAATGTTCGTTCCCGTACTCCTCCGAAACGGCTTGACCGATTCTCATGAAATTTTGTTAGCATATTGAGTAGGTCTGAGAATCGGCCAACATCTATTTTTTATACTATTTATATGGCAAAACAACGTTTGCCGGGTCAGCTAGTGTAGGTATAAATTGACGTATCTGTGGGTGTTTGTTTGTGTTCTAAATTCAAACAATAAACAACTATGTTTATTGACCAAAAGGCTAGTGCGCCTATAACACCTAAATGATTGGGTAGAGACGTACGAACATACAGTATTAGGTACACCCACATTACACCGGTTATGTTTAGTCCTATTTAGGTCCTAGGAGCCTATTGCCATCAACCGGCCACAAATCCAGGCTCCGTCCTGTAACTGAGAAATTTCAATTCCTGATAATATAATTCAGGACGTATTGGTCAGCAGTCGACTACTAAACTACCAACGAGACATCCTATGTTAACCAACAATTTGGCGTAAAGAATTGATTATAATTTTCTTTTGTATTTCGTTACCTAGCCTAGTCTAATCCGAACTAGTTTCAAATTATCATCAGGTATCTTTTTTCTTCACGAGGGTGAAGGAGAATCTTACTTACAGGTTTTGAAACAAGAGAGACTTGGAGGAGCTCTTGGCTAAATAATAACAGCCGCTCGGATCGATCTTTAAGTTAAGCCGTGCTTGCCTAGGTTGGTCTGTGGATGGGTGACCACCCATTACATACCGAGTTTCCTCCGTGCCTCGGAAAGCACGTTAAGCCGTTGCTCCCGGGTGTCATTTTGTAGATCTTTGACAGTCGTTAGGTAGTCAGTGGCCCAAAAAGTCTGACAACCAGTCTTACCAAGGTGTATCGTATTACCCAGTACTAACTGGGTAATACGATACCCCGATTAGGGACATTACATGTTTCTCTTGTCTTCTACCTCTATACAGCTTGATCAAGATACTTTGGTATAGCGAAATTTTACGCAACAAGGAATAATTTAGCACGCATTCAATCCTGCCAGGGCTGCGGGCCTGCCAGGGCTGCGGGACTGTTCGAAAGAGATACCGTGGCCCTGGAACACAAAGGGCAAAGAAGGAACATGGATGGGTTTTAGTCAGTACAAGTCTGACACTCCCCTCCGCTCCACCCAGAGTGGGGGGGGTCATTTGATGATTTCCCATCCGGAAAAAAAAAAAAAAAAAAAAAAAAAACACGCATTCAATAGATGCAAGAATTTGCAGGCGCCAAGACGGTCAATTACTGTATTACAACATCATCTCAGTAATTGCGTGCACATTTTCTAACAATGTTAGGTTTTAAGATGACTGATTACTACTTGACAAGTCATAATTGCCTGTTTAGTTGTATAATTAGAAAATGATCGTTAAATAAAAAGCAGTTGCGCAAAATTGAATGCGTTAACCTCATTTATGCGTAGATTTTATAAGCGAAAGTTAGTTCCTTCACAATTAGATACTTCTAAACTTATACTGTCACTTACGGGATAGCTCCCGATATTTCGACGCTGTTGCAAGCGCCAATAACAATCACGGAAGACATCCCGTAAGTGACAGAATAAGTTTAGTTATAAACCGTGAAAGCTTAAAACAGTGTTAGATACTTCTAATAGAGATTTATCTAATTGTACCCACAAAATAGCACATGTTTTTTTTACAATATAGAAAATTTATTAGATTTTCTGAACATAATTATCTGGATCTGCTTAAAAAATTTGTCTAAATAACTTGACCCAGATTAAACCAACGTTTGTGTTTCAGAACTAGGAATGTGTTTAGAATTGCTCGTTTATTTAATGTAAACAATAGTTTCATTAGGAAGTTGAATTGTTGGCATTCGTGATACAGGGTAATCCTAGTATGAGTGAGTCAGTGCCGAAGCACTCTTTTGACACTTAAGTGCACATTATATTCGAACAAAATATTTAGTCCTCGTAGGGTTATATACAATCCTTCCTGAAAATATTTGTTTCGGGGTAAGTGGAAATCGAACCATGAGTACAAGCGCAGAAGATACGCCCAAGCAGCCCAGGTAGCAGTCACAAAAAATAAATGAATTCCCCCTTGCATAACAAAACAAACATGATGCAAACTCAAATTCGTTACAGAGTTATTAAAAAAAAATCGCCCATAAACAAAAACCATAGAGTTTGTTGGCCCGTAACTAGGCCTGAACAAAACCAATTTACAATTACGATTTGCAACGGAGAGCGAAAGTGACCCATTATTTAAATAAACGATCTGTTACATGACGTAACTTTATGTAATAAATAAATAGCATTACATTTTGTTGACCGAGACGATGACTTACACCGAGTGTGGCGGATTTAGATAGATTATTTGAGGCCATCCTGGCAGTAATTAATTAATTTGAAATTAAAAGTACCTAACTATCGTTTTCCGGTACAGACGTGAGCACATCAAGTTAGTACAATCTGTCAAATAGATTTTAAACTTTATTGCTAAAGTATTAGGCTCAACATTGATTGAGAAAATTTGACAGTTTCGGGTAGTTTGATGTGAGGCGTCTGTATATACCTAGGTCTCCCAATTTAGATTTGATTCATTAGTTAGACAAAGATATTCGAGGTGTGAATAAAGTGGCTTTCTGGCCCTGCCATAATCGTGATTATGTAGGTAACATTTGTATTTGTACTACCATCAAACTGAGTAACTTCCTCCATGGGTCCAATATCGTAAATGCGAAAAAATTATCAGCTGTCCCATACAAAATTTCAAAACCTACTCGACCCAAATGTAAGGACAGCTGATAATTTTTTCGCTTTAATTACGATATTGGACCAATGGAGGAAGTTGTTTAGTTTGATGGTCTGCAGCATATCCTTTTATATGACTATAACCTTTCTGTTACATACTGTATAGGTAGGTAAGACCATAGTACAAATACAAATGTTACCTACATAATGACGATTATGGCACACACGCTTTTTTCCCACGGTGTGGGCAAAAACTACAGAACGCCATCTGCTACGATTCATAAAGTCTACGTTGACACCAACACATCAAATGAATATCAAAGTTCTATTAGAAAAGACACTCACGACTCCATCATCATTATGATCATTTCTATTAGAAATTTATTAGACATCAACAGTTCAATAAAATAGCCTTAAGAGGGAAAAGTCGCGGGGGCACAGGGCTGCGCAAACCGATTATTTATCCATACAAACGGAGAAAGCATAGTTTGATCCGGAGCCCCGCACTCGCACTCGGTGTTGGAGGAACCAATAATAACCCATTTAGCCAGATTATGTTTGCAGCGGCCTACTTGGGTACGCAATTAATTAAGAGCTTTCCAAATAGGCCACTGTAGTTCACTGCCGGGAGCCAGGTGTTCTTGGGGTTTTAAGAAGACGTGGGGTTGTGGACACTTCTCTTGCCACAACTTGCTTCGTACTTTAGGTGGCCTGTCTTGAATTGCCTGAGTGGAACGTAGGAAGCTTTATTTTAACTAGGCACCTGCTGGAGTGTCCCAGGTGTCCGTTTACCTGCACTCTTGACTACCTGAATAGCGCCTCTGCCGCTGCAATAAACGTGGCCACCTACTGGGCCTAAACCGTGTAATATGGAAGGAACATCGATACGAAAAGAAGAAGAATAACGGAGAAAGCCAAAAACTAAGCATTATTTGTCAATAATATGTCTCATAATTTTTTAGAATATCTAATCAAAACAGTAAAATCAAATTGGTTTGGTAGTTATGTACCTGAAAAGTTCCATATTTTAACATTAATTTTAACATTACTTTGGGCGTAAATAAATTGCATTAGTAACGAAGGGTCAATTTTTGTAATAGGTAAGCCGGAGTACATATCTTTAATGTGATTATATTATTTGTCTATAGAATACTGACTCTGCCATTTTTCAAAGGGAAGCCAGTAGGAACCGAGTTGTATGGAACCTTCGCCACTGTTAGGCTATGAAAACTTGAAAATAATTTATCAACAGACAGTTTGTTTATCGATAAGTTTTAATAACTTTATTTTGCAAAAACATATTTACTAGTTTTTTAGAAATAACCTTTTTCCTGAAACTGCACAGACAAAAAACATGTGCATTTCACTGTCTCACATGGCGCTTGGTGAAATAGCAAACATTTTTGGGTGACTTTGGCTGAGCAGCATCAGCACTCTCTGGGTTGTACTCTCTCTCTGTTGTTTGTTTGTTACATGACTCGGGACTTGGGGCACCCGGACAAGTTAGGTTCGAAGGGGATGGCGGGGCCCAGAAAGCGAGCGAACTAAAATCCCGCCATTCAAAAAATTGGCCACTATCGGTATTGATCTTGATGGAGTTGTTTCACCTATATCACTTTAATCAAACAACCGTTTAAGTCTAAGATCATGTACATGATAGGTTCGAAACACTGGTTTTTGAACAACCGTGATAGTGAAATTGATGCTTAAATAAGCACACGTGTTAAAGAATAATTTACTTTGTGGACACCTGCGTGCTACGAAGCCATTGGCATCGAATGTTCTTACTTCTTACCTCATAACGATGATTTTCACTAAACGGCTCGCATCGCATCGGATCCGGAGGTATACAAACGGATGCGGCGACAACCGATCGGGTCCGGCAGAATTTCAATGCATACGATCGACTCCGTACTGTCGCTTGCGGACGTGTCCGTCTTTACCTAGTCAAATAGTTTAATTTCTACCGTGTCGGATACAACTGGCGAACGGAGCCGGTCGTGCGTCGCAGCATACTTTAGGCTGCGATCGCGTGTCGCGGAAGTCGCCCGCGATCAAGCTGATGTGCGGGGCCTGGTTATATAGACTTTAAATACTGTGTACACGATTTAATATCGTTTATAGATTTTAAAATCCTTTCCGATCCGATGCGATGCGAGCTGTTTGGTGAAAATCATCCTTAACTTGCATGGATTTTGTGGGTAATCCCTAAACATAAGCAAAGGAGTAAGTATTTGTAGGTCATTCATGAACACAAAAGCTGATCTTAGGACCGTATTTCTTTTACCTGGGATACCCACGTTTTTTTAAAGTTACTATATTTCTGTTGGAAAATCTCAAGTTCCTATTCTACATTTGTATTCTATATTCTCCAAAGTCCTGAAGTGCCCAGGACCTCCAATACGTAGCAGCTGACCTTGGCTGACCTGCCTAATTAAAGTAACGACCAGAATGATTACTGCCTAGTGCTAAGTCTGGTGGTTCTAAAACAAAAGGCATTACCAGGACGGGATGGTTCTACGTTTCAAAATTTGTATAAATACATTAAATACGAGTACCACCACTTTCGCCGCTATTTATACCGTTATGGAGGTCTTAATAACCCCTTTCGATTTCAACGATTCATTCGATTCGTCACTAAACAACTAATAAGTCGGTCACTAAGTCGCTCGTTAGCAAACATTTTAGTACGATATCGTTAACTATTGCCGATCGGATTCATTGACGCATGTTGCTGCAATGCATACCCCGAAGTGTTAACAAGGCATTCTCGAACATTTTGGTAGCCGAGCGAGCTAAACCCACATACATAGATAGGTACTATTAGATACGTGATAAAAATGAAATTCGTTAGTTGGTTCCTGAACTCCTGCAAGCTATCGGATCCAACTAATTGATTAGAATTAAACCGAGGCAAAGTGCAAGCAACTAGTGCAACGTGCCTTTTTTAAAAACACGTAATTAATGTAACCCTATCTCTGTTCCAGATAATCTGGTGCTTGGCGGTGCTGGCAGTGACATGGCAGACCGCGAATGGTCACGGCAGACTCATCGAGCCCCCCTCCCGCGCTTCCGCCTGGCGCTTCGGTTTCGACACCCCACACAACTACAACGACCATGAACTGTACTGCGGAGGCTTCACACGACAGTGGACCAGAAACGATGGCAAGTGCGGAGTGTGTGGAGACGCCTGGGACGCAGCCGTCCCAAGAGCTCACGAACTAGGAGGCAGGTTCGGCAAAGGCGTTATCGTCCGCAAATACGCACCACAAGACTCCATCGTCCTAAAAGTAGAACTCACAGCCAACCACAACGGCTTCTTCGAGTTCAGAGTCTGCGAAGAACCCAAAGGAACCACCCAAGACTGCTTAGACAAATACGTACTAAAGTTAGACGGAAGAGAAGGAACAAAATTTTATCCTAAAGACGGCAACAAAATCTACGAGATGAAGTATAAACTACCTGAAGGACTAAATTGTTCCCATTGCGTCATGCAATGGAGATATATCGCTGGCAACAATTGGGGTGCATGCGGAAACGGAACCGAGGCAGTGGGATGTGGACCACAAGAAGAATTCAGAGCCTGTGCGGACATAGCTATAGGAGAACGCTTCGCCACAACAACGAGACGTCCCAGACCAACATACGTGCCTCCTGGTAGAAAGCCAACAGTGCCAACCCCAGAAGAATCTACTGGAAGCTCGTGGTACGGCTTCGTGGTCGCTATCGTCACGTTGCTCGTTGCTATCGGCGTTCTAGCAGGCCTGTACCTGTACTACTACAGAGGTGGCATTAAGATTAAGAACCTCCTGAGGTCGAAGGTGCCTCCCCCGGCGCCTGTTCCTCCACCAAGACACAAACGGGCGTCTCTATCAAGAGAACATCCTCCAGAACTAACACCACCAAAAATAGGGATGCTCCCTGACTCAGGATTTGAGACTGTTGACCTAAGAGCTAAATGAAGAAGAAGCGAGGCTATTAGAATAAGCAGAACTACCTAAGCTGCCTTTACCTAGTGATATTATGTCTTGTGTGACTGAATTACGTAGAGATTCGACTCCGAAGTCGGTTGTTAGGTGATTAACTTAATATTAATTTAGATTAAATCTACTTTTGTAAATTATATGTAGATATTTATGTTAAATTAAATGTTATAATTGATGTCTCGACTTTTTGTTCCCTGGCCTTACAAAACAACAATTTTACACAATGTTACACACGGAGGAAGATATTATCACATCATCATCTGCCTAGCCTTTTCTCAACTATATTGGGGTCGGCTTCCAGTCTAACCGGATGCAGCTGAATACCAGTATTCTACATGGAGCGACTGCTATCTGACGTCCACAACCCAGTTAGTACTAGGTAATACGATACCCCTTGTGTGCCCAAAAAGTCTGACAACCAGTCTTACACTGGTTGTCAGACTTTTTGGCCCACTGACTGCCTAACGACTGTCAAAAATCTACAAATGACAGCCGGGAACAACGGCTTAACGTGCACCGAGGCACGGAGGAAACTCGGTATGTAATGGGCGGTCACCCATCCACAGACCAACCTAGGCAAGCACGGCTTAACCTAAAGATCGACCCGAGCGGCTGTTATAATTTAGCCACGAGCTCCTCGGAAGATATTATCACAATCACGTATAAAGTGGATGCAGCCACCCGAGATAGCAGCATAAGCATCTTAAAGTTTAAATAGAAGAATTCAGTCCCTACGTTTATTTGCGTCGAAACAGAAACATGTAACCTATCCTTGTCTTTTCAACTCGCCGAAGTCGAGACGAGTGGAACGGAGAGGCGACGAAAATCAAAATATCGCTGGAAATACCCTCTCTAGTGACTAGTCCAATGTCGCACATCTCCGCACCGCTCTGCTCGACTCCGCTTTGGTCGAAACAGGGTCTGGTTACCAGAATATATTATAATATAAGCTGGTTACTTGAACTATTTACTTATCTACTTACATCTACCATTACTGGATTAGCCAATGCGATAAATGCGCATTATTTAATTCTAACTTAATTGATTTTTTTTTTCATCTGCGTGTATTTGCAATCAGCCCTAAGACTATGAGCAAATCTGTTCTGTGATGCTGTCATGCGGAGTGGCTTCCCATTGGAAGCTTCTACTCAGCTTCTGCCAAGAGCTATTGCCGGTCTTCTACCACTAGGATATGATGACGTTTTAGTTGTCTCACATTCTGGTCCATGGTGAGTTGGTGAGCAAGTTCGTTAGGGTGATGGATTAACCGTTCTTTGTATTTAGCTGCCAGACTCGGAATTTCCTCTTCAGTAGTTCTCATTTCAAGGTGCTCGTGAACTTCATTGTTGGTTATGTACCATGTTACTTTTGCAATTGTTCTTAGGATCTTGTTCTGTGGGCGCTGGAGTATTTCTGTTGGAATCGCTTGCGCCGCCCCATAGTTGCAGACCATATGTCCAAATGGGCTTCAGGATGACTTTTTACATAAGCAGTTTGTTGTCAGAAGAGAGTCTCAAGTTCCTTCCTAACATTCAGTATATGTTGTTGTACTTTAGCTGAAGCTCCTGCTTTTTACATTTGATGTGGTGACTCCAGGTTAGTCTACGATCAATGTTTAAGCCACGATATCTTACATAGTCACTGTGGCCATGGTCATTGGCCCAACTTTACAGTCTCCTTTTTTAAGGGTGAATGTCACCTGCACTGACTTTGCAGCACTAGCCTTTATTTTCCATTTTTGGAGCAATTAATTTACTTTGTTAAGGCCTTTCTGCAAGTTCTCTGATGCCAGTCTTGGATCCTTATTACTTGCTAATATAGCGGTTACGTCTGCAAATGTAGCTGTGGTTATCCCTGGTGTTAACGGTAGGTCAGCAGTGTACCTACAACGTGTGGAGCATGGGAGTGTCAATCTCTCGGAACTCAGAAGTGGCGTCACTTTCTTTCACATTATATATACGATCCTCGAGGTAAGATTTGAATATTGGAAAGTATGAGTGGGATTCTGCTTGATATTACATAGTAGGCCTTTGTGCCAGACCTTGTCAAACGCCTGCTGGATATCCAAAAACGCTGACGAACAGTATTCCCTTTGTTCTAAGGACTTTCTTATTGCGTCACATACTCTGTGGGCTTGTTCCACTGTGCCATGGCGTTCTCTAAATTGATCATATATAGCTAATTACAAACAATGCATTCCTTTTGAATTTACTAAGAACAGCAGAATAAGTTCGTATCAGTCGCTATGAGATTGAGAATGCCGAGTGCACGCGGCGACGATGCCTCCCTTAAATGATTGGATGAGGTGTTGTGTCTGGCGGGCTACTGCCTTACAGTTGTTGTCGGGTTTTAATATATGAACCTACCTATGTTCTTAAATCGCGGCGATTCAAATTTGATGTCAGTTCTTTTTTGTGGCAGAGGGCGCTGTAGTACTTTTTGTGATATGTTGCTCTAGTACTTTATGTACTGTCCGCTACAGCAACTTCCTGACTTACGAACTGCGCACGTTGGTTCAAAGTAAATAATTTTGTAGCAGTTTGTACGTGCAGGTACCTACATCGCTCATGATTCTACAACTGAATGAGACGAAATTTAAATCCTTACTAACTTTATCCCTACTAATCCTTACTTCCTTACTAATATTATAAATGCGAAAGTAAGTTTGTTTGTTACCTTTTCAAGCCTAAACCACAGAACTGATCATCCTGAAATTTTCCATATACGTTGTCAGGTGTACAGAAACGGACAAAAGGTACCATTTGTCCCGAATAAAAAGTACTGTTCCCGAGGAAAACAACAATAACGTTTTTATGATAATAGATGGCGCCACGTGTCATTTGAATCACGATTGAGTTATTACAAGCAGGGACCCGAACCCGAATTTCGGAAATTTTAGAAAATTCTATATTGCGAGCGAAGCCGCGGGCTAAAGCTAGACTTTTATAAAACGTACACTATGTAAGCACACATATTATACGTTGGGGGCTTACATTGATGATAAAAATGCTTGTATTAATGCTGCTCCTGCTCCACAACCATAGGGGCAAACTAATTGATTACCTTGTGAAGTTAGTGTGTTCGCGTGGCGTTTAGTTTATTTGGATCTACGGTTTCTAAAAATATATAATCGGTTCTGTGTAGGTTTGTTTTTAATGGCAACTTTCATTCAATATGTCACTGTCAATTGGCAACCACAGACAAAAATCGCAAAACAAACGTGCTGTGAAAAAGCCTAAAAAAGTACCGAAAGGCAATTTACTTTGCGAAAAAACCTTTATAAATGAAAAATGGCGGTGCGGCCACAGCACATGCACGACGGTGGAATTGTGGAGCGTCGGTTGCGACCAATTTACGGTAACAAGTTAGCTTGAGCAAGAGTTCAATACTTCAGACAACCTCTTCAGAAATGGGGATGTTTTTCAGTGAAAATATGTATATTTATGAATTTTTCAGACTGGTTGGACAATGGAAATAATAAGAAGGCGCTGCAAGAAGCGGAAAAGGTGCTTAAAAAGAGCCCTACTCTGCAGGCAGCCCGGGCTTTGAAAGCCTTAGCACTTTTTAGGTTAGGAAAAGGTCCCGAAGCGCACGTAGTGCTTGACGCCCTGGCTGACGAGAAGCCTAGCGATGATACCACGCTGCAGGCGATGACGATATCCTACAGAGAATCTCAACAATGTAAGTTTTTTAATCTTGTATTTATTATTGAACTAGGGAATATAGCCATTTTTAGACTCACAGACAAACTAATAGGGAAAGTGCAATAAAATCCATCAAACCATGCCATGTAGTATAAGTAATAAACAAATATGATCTTTGATTGTGTTTCAAGTAGCTTAAGTATAACATCATCAAAATTAGCCCACAGTCCACTCATGGCTTATACATCATCAGCAGAGCAATTTAATATATCTCTTTCATTAGACATCAGATCATTATTCAAATTTTTTATGAACCATCTAATCTCATTAAAACCCACAGTCCCCTAATACCTCTGTCTACCGTATTATAATACCTATATTATTATAAAGTCCGTACTGAATCGGAAGGTCGCAGGTTCAAACCCTGCTCGCACTCGAATTTTTCTTTCCATATCAAAACAGTTGTACTACTATGTATGTAAATTAACCAACGGGAACTACTTCACAAAAACGTAAAACAAGATAGAAAAGTTAACAAGCATTTCCAAAAAATCGGTAAAAAAAAATCTATGCTAAGAAAAATAAAGATATATTAAAGACTATGTTAACCAAGTGACATAAACAAAAAAAATTGTAAAAATCTGATTAAAAATACATTAGAACCTTAATCATCACCTCATTTTCATTAGGGTTCGGTTTAAAGACATTTATTTTCTCAAAGAACAAATAACTGTTCACTTAAAGAGAAACTTTACTAAATTAACAATAGGTTGTGTTACATTACGACGTTCAAGCTATCCAAAAAACTGAACACCATAATTTCATGCATTTATGCATGAAATTATGGTGTTCAGTTTTTATGTAGCAAGTATACAGTACTTGCTACAGACATAGTTTAAATGTTTGCAAATGCACTCACAATACAGGAGAAATTCCCAGTGTGGGACAACAAAAAACAGAAAAAAAAACGAAAGAAACAATCCACATTCAACTTATGTGTCTAATTTAAAATTTAAAAACCTAAAATTATGAGTTGCCATCTTTAAAACAAAAATCAAATAATTATCTACTTACATTATGCTTCCCTTCTTTCCCCAGTACACAAAGTGTGCATGTTATACGAAAATGCGGTGAAGTCTGAACCAGCAAGTGAAGAGCTGCACTCTCATCTCTTCATGTCATATGTGAGGGTCGGAGACTACCGGTCACAGCAACGGGCTGCCATGGCATTGTACAAATTTGCTCCTAAGAACCCGTACTACTTTTGGGCAGTTATGAGTATTGTTTTGCAGGTTTGTTAATTTAATTAATTAGCTGATTACTACTATTTTATGGGTATTAATAGCTTATTTCCTTATGTAACAAAATAATTATCTGGCACAAAAGTAAATAAGCAGATACAAAATTGCCCAGAGGTCCAGAAACCAGCCTTAACTTTATAAGAGGGGCCCTGAAATAACATGGCGTCATGCCTGCAATCCCCTAAGGGTTAGGCAGAGGTGTGTCGATGGCGCGTTTGTGTTCCACGCGCGCCTCATAGAGTTTTCTGAGGTTTTGGACCTGTATTTTATAACTAGGATTAATTTTAAATTTACTCCAACAGGCCAAAACATCAGAAGACAACACGAAAAGAGGCATTCTACTTGCCCTCGCTCAAAGAATGGTTGATAATTTTATATCTGAGAACAAAATGGAAGCCGAACAAGAAGCTCGCCTCTACATCATGATTCTAGAACTTCAGGAAAAATGGGAAGACATCTTGAAATTCATTGAAAGTCCGCTATACTCCCAACTAGTCCCCGGAAACACTGCTCAAGCCTGTATCCCTTACTTAAAGAAGCTTGGTGAATGGAAACGACTAAACATGGTCTGCAAAGAGTTACTATGGGACAATCAAGACCGCTGGGACTACTACGTCCCATACTTTGACTCCGTCTTCCGTTTAATTGAGGAAAATCAAGAAGACTCTGAAAGCGCTATTGACAACTCTGCAGAAAAATGCCATGAGTTCATTTGTACATTAGTAGAAAGTATGACATCAGGAAGGGCTTTAAGAGGTCCTTATTTAGCTAGGTTGGAGTTGTGGAAACGTTTGGCCGTTAACGGAGACCCAACTTCTCTAATTGGTAGTGGTCTGGCGTTGTGTGTGCAATACTTGAGGGTGTTTGCTAACAAGCCCTGTGCGGTGCCGGATTTGAGGCCGTACCTCGGCATGATACCGCAGAAGGAGAGAGAAGAACATTGCAGGGACTTCTTAACGTGTCTTGGTTTCGACGAGAACAGTGAACCTGAGTTGGTAAGTTATGTTTAAAGTATTTATATGCTCCTCTACTTTATAAATATGTAATACACCAAAACCAATGACGTCACGATTCTTATACAAACAACTTCCTAATATTCATTCATAACCCTTGTCCTGACTGAAGTGATCGACCTCGCGAATACGCAGTCTACGCAGCCACGGGTTCAGAAAATCAACGCGACAGTCGCGTGTTCGTGCGACTATGAGGCTATGGTTAGGTCGCAGCCTTAAGCTTTTAAGCTAGCTTCATAGCTAGGTCGAAAATAAAACATTATTAGAACAAAAAAAAACATAATGTCTACAGAAGGTAAAGGTGATGTCGACCAATAACCTGCTATTTACCTACCTTATATTATGATAAACAGCACTTTCGTATTTAAATAACAATATGCTACATGAATATTCATATTTGTCGTTACACTCCCATACATAAATTAATATTAAAGTATTCTTAACTCATCATTCTCCTGCCCTTATCCCAATTTATTTGGGGTCGGCGCAGCATGTCTTCTTCCATACTTCTCTATTACTCGTCATCGCAGCAGTCACCTCCTTTCTAGCCATATCATCCTTCACACAGTCCATCCATATCGTTTCTTTGGTCTTCCTTTACTCATATAGCCCTATATTCATACTCAACATTTTCCTCATCCCTCCGCATCACATGTCCATACCACGATAACCGATTACCACACAACTTTTCAGTCACAGGCGCCACTTTCAAACTTCCTCTTATGTACTCATTCTTTATTTTATCCATTCGCGTTACACCACACATCCCCCTTATCATTTTCATCTCAGCCACATGCAAATGCCTTTCATTCATCCCTTTTGTGGCGCAACATTCTGATCCATGCAAGACAGCAGGTCTATGGTTTTATAAATCTTCACCTTGAGCTTAAGGGGAATGCGGTAGTCGCATATTGTGCCCGTGACCTGCCGCCATTTCATCCATCGAGTGTTAATTCTGTGCTTAACACACCGATCTATTTCGCCATCGCTTTGCACGAGTGAACCGAGATACCGAAAGTCGGAGCAGACTGGAAGAAGCGCGCCATCTAGCGCTATGGCTGCAGAACTGGAGAGACGGCCGAAATCGCACTACATGATTGTATTCAGTTTTACTTCTGCTGATTTTCAAACCAACATTCTCCAGCTTCTGTTACCATTTCTCCAATCTGCTCTGGATCTCAGGTCCATCTTCACCGACCACAACAATGTCACCTGTGCCTCTTCCTGTATGTTCGACGTCAGAGCGTCCATAATCAACAAGAAGAGGTAAGGACTTAAAGCCGACCCTTGATGCAAACCTACAGCCACACTGAACTCGTCGGTGTTGCCAGCACCTGACCGGATGTAGGTACAAGATTAACTGTACATAGCACGAATTAACTCTACATAATTACCAGAACTTATCCAAGTAATCTTAATTCGTGTGTTAATTAATACAAATCATATGATACTGAGTCAGTGGTGACATCAGATATATTGTATGAACATGGACAGCAAAAGAAGTATATAGGGCTTATAGCAAGTGCATTTTCTGCTCACCCCCACGGGATAATAGCGTGAATTTATGTATGTACTCTTTACATTTTTATGTAATGCATGTCTTGATATCAGTAACGGTGGTAATGACAACTATATTATAGCCATAAACGTATGAGCAAGCACAATAGCAGCAATTGTGATAACGTTAACATTCAACTTTTAATGGCTGAAGAATCGTATTTGTGTTTATTGGTTACAAATACAAGAATCGCAGGTTTACATTAGGTAGAATGTAATGTCGATCACGAGCCATTTGTCGAGGTTCAATATTGTGGGGATAAAATGTCGTTCGAGATCACGGCCGTACTAGTCGAGATTTTGAGAGTGAACACGCGCAACGTTACATACTACGGGTTTTGAGATATCTTTTACAAAATGGTAATCTAGGTCCCACCAGATAGCCGAACCAGATCTCGATTGACCAATCTCGACCCCGCCTTAGCACTCGATATCTCGAGTTGTCTATCTCGACTCCAGAATGCGTTCCCTTCTCGTAGGTAGATCGATCGAGCTGTTGTAAAGAATAAAGCGCTAGCAAGACGAAAGGCAGGTAAACTTTACAAACTGAGAGTACGTCGAGAGTTGCTGGTAGGGCGTAATAACAGAACTTCGCAACTCACCTCAAAATCGCTTACCAATACAATAGATATGACTGCATTTTAAGTTTTGAAAGACAATTGTAACCGCATCATCATTTTTAGGCGGATGACATCCAACGCCACGTCTCCTGCTTATCAGCGTGGCGGTTGGTGGCGGCGCCGCTGCCTGTTGACGGAGCCCTAACGCTGGCCACTACGCTCAGGGGTCACTACCTACGCTGCCTGCAGAAGGGACTGGTCACTGCCAGTATTACGGAGTTCTGTGCCGCGGACACGTATGGGATACTGGCGGCGCATCATTATTATTATGCTGGTAAGATTCCTGTGATGTTTAACTTTCCTAAGCGCGTTTTGTACGCAAGAATATTTCGCACTGTGGCTTTACAGAGTAACGAGAGTTGATTGAGCCTCTGCTGGAAGACGGCGAGTTCCGTTCCTTCCGCTCCGCCCAGAGTTGGGGGGGGGAGGGTTCATTTGAAAAAAAGCCTCTGCTAGAATCTAAACCAGGGACTGTTAGGCCTGGGGTCCACAAAAGAGAAGTCGAGCGGAGCGAGGAGGTGACGTGCGGAAATCGACCAATCGCATTGGTTGAAATCTACATAGCATCTCTCGTCCTTCGTGTGATTCGTCAAATCATGGACATATTCGCACCGCTCCGTTCGTCTTCGCTTTGGTTGAAACTGGGCTTCAGGCTGGAAGGGACACAGGAGTTCTGAATGATGTACGGGATATGGATACGTAGTAACCGTTTGTGCGTCGGTCCTTTCCACCCTGAATAACTTATATTTGACTATCTTGGGTATCACAAGTACCAAATATTATACTGATTTTAAAGATATTTTTAACGCTGTCAGTAATCTCTTAAAGGCCTATTCAACCTAAGCGGTATTCGCTTCCGTCTGCGGTAGAGAACAAGTACTTGATACTAAATGTCTGGGCGAAACCCGTGCGGTATGCACTTCTACCGACAGCGGCAGCGAATACCGCTCAGTAGGCTAATTCACGTAACAAAAGAAGTGCAGTTGCAGTGCAGTTGCAGTTAAGTTTCGATCAAAACAACGCTTTTCGTATTCTCTACCGCTGTCAGACACGCTCGCGTCAAGTGCGCGTCACGCGAGCGCATTATCGGCATTCTACTGTTGCGCGTCTTTGGTGCTTGTTTCGGAACGCAACATGATCGGTATTCTACTATTCGTTTGACGTCTCAAAATGACAGCTAAGAAGTTTCAATTCGATCACCGTGCAGTGTCGGTTACGCGCAATTTAAGTTCTTCGTTATTTACTTTTGTTGGCATCAAATTGTATTTTTTGAAAATGTAAGTGTTTAAAATGGATTATTGTATGTAGACAAGTTAACTACAAGTCGTTTTCAATGAAATTCTAAATGTTTTTTTTAACTTTTGAGTGAATATGAGTTTCAAACTTGGTTTGAGAATTTTATCCCTTGCTGCCGAAGTTGATGCCCGAGAACGTCGTCAAGCCATAAGAAGACAAAGATTTTCTGTGGATCTAGTCCGTATTTCAGAACGGGAATTCCAGAAAACCTATCGTCTGAGCAAAAACATGACTCGGCAATTGATAACAACATTATGAACATGTATTCAGAAGGAGAGAAGGAAAGATGGTTTGAGTGTACAGGCAAAGGTTAGTCAATCCTGTTTATCTATAGTAATTTATTAAAGCTGAAGAGTTTGTATGTTTGAACGCGCTAATCTCTAGAACTACCAGTCAAATCAAAATTGGGTGAAACCGCAGGGTACAACTAGTAGTCAGATTCAACATGAAGAACAATATTTTAATAGAAAAGGATATCATTCTCTCAATGTGATGATTGTATGTAATCTATTTACCCATACTTAATCTATCTTAATCTACTTTATTTAAAAAACAAACAATACTTAGGTACTGGTACATAGGTAATAATATTATGCTTTACTGTCATAAAAAAAACTGTATCTACATTTGAAAATTATTGTTTTAGATATGTGATGCGGATCTTAACATTTTATGCATTGATCCCAGTAAACCTGGAGCAACCCATGATTCTTCAGTATGGCGTGATCACCCAACAAGCAATTACAGCCCTATCTTAACCAAAAATATGATGAAGAGGAAATATTTTAGCTCGGTGAATGTCCTTGCTTATTAATACATACTGAAAAAGTTTAATTTATTTAATTATGTTTATATTAAATATTGTGAATAATTATTTTAATACTTATTGTTCTTCCAGGTGACAGCGCTTATGCATTGAGGAAGATAATGATGACCCCAGTGTTGAATGCAATACCAGGTTCCCTTGATGTACATTATTATAAGCTGCAGGTCTCAGCCTGCGATACAGTAGAGAGATGCATTGGTGTCTTGAAAGCTCGATTCAGGTATGTATTTGAGTAAAACTAGTTTTCCCTAAGTTTCCTTTTCATAATAATTATACTGTTTTTATTATCTTTACCTCAAGAAGTCAAACCAAGTGAATGTATTGAGGCCCATGTTTTATTTTTGTATTGTTAGGTATTTATAATAGTTTCTAAATGTTTTTGTTTCAGGTGTTTATTAGCTGCATGCATGCTTTAGAATGCCTCTGCGGTATTGCACAATATAGCAAACAAGGCATGATTACCAGTACCACAACTGACACATCAAGAGTGTGAGCAAGAAGAGAGAATGCATGTACGGCGTAGAGCTGCAGAAAAGGATGTGCGTATGGAGAGCCTGAGTATTCTTGCTCAAAGCAATAGGCAGCCAAACAGAAATTTATTGGAAGGTCGGGCTGTCCAACAGGCTCATATTAATCGCCTGAGGCTACATAGGGAATAAGGAGTCAGAATTCCACTTAAGAACCTTAATTATTTATTTTTGTATTTAAAATTATGTTAATATTCTAAGTAAGAGGTAATATAAAATCTGCTTGTTTCATTCATCATCTGAAGAAGTAAAGAAAGTGAAAATATGTATATTGTCTACGACGGCGACGTGGATTGTTGCTTGGACGCTGTCTAGTTGCCTCTTGCTCACTGAAACAAAATAAAAATATTATGTTATGGAAATCAGACTGTTATTTATTTCCTAAATAGGTACGACAAGTTACTATAATTACCTTTCAGTAAAATGTGTGATGTGTTGTGTTACTGTGGGTGTAACATCAATAATAATATCTTCATTTCTGAAAAAATAAATAATATTTATGAAAATTAACTGGTTAGTAATAGTTATTGCACAGTTAGAATGTTAACTAATACTTGACATAAATTAAAACTTACATATTAATACAAGGGATTTATTTGCACCTCATTTTGGCGTGTGCCACTCCTCCTCACAGCTTCAGTGCCTGCTTCAAGCAGAGCAGCGATTCTTTCCTCCAAAAGGGATAAAGGAGTGGGTACGCCTGGCTCTCCACCTGTACCCCTTTGATTATGCCGAATCTGCTTTACACGGTTGAGTAAGCGGCACTTATAGTCGGTATACCACTAAAAATATTACAAATCTAGTTATTAACCCAAGTATAATGTACCGATACACATAGGTACAATATCGATAGAATCTAACAGAACTTGCTCCACTCTTTGGGAGTTCTGTGATCCCCGTCTGTCTCGGCATTTAATATGTTGGCGCACTCTGACCAAAGGCGTGATGTGAGGGCACTCTCCCCTCTCTAGACCTTAGTCTGCCACGGGCAAGGTCCCTGTGGCTCTCCAAATATTCCACCAGCAGTTCAATTTGCCGCAGACACACGTTTGCGTGAAGTCATACCTACTTAAGAATCAGGATGAAACTTGTATGAAAGGAATTTAAACTGCTACTTTATCCTTTCTTTAACTACATCCTTAAATATCATTTTATTCATAATCATTTATTATTATAATATAATACGTGCTTATCTTCAAAGTATTAATCTTTTTAAGTTTTCTATTTGCACCAGTGATTTGCACTGAGTCTTGATTTTCAACTTTCGCGCCATTGGCGGGTCTCCTGTTATTTTGAGTTTTGATTTTATGGGGCAACGATAAACCATCATTCAGCCTAATTTTAGCAAAATATGTGATTGATTGTGAATCAAAGCATAATTGTTTGTTTATCTAGTAAGAAAAAGCACTAAAAACTGTACTGGGTTATTATTTTAATATTATAATAACGTCATATTCATTGAAATGTAATCGATTCTATTCGATTATTTAGTGAGTAATATTTTTTCTCTCATATGGCCACACCATAAGTAAGTTTGGTAGCGTTTGGTTGTCGTACAGTTGACGTGCAGTTCACGCGCAGCTTACGCGCAGTTCAAAGATTACAAGAATACCGTTTATCACTCAAACTTAAACTTAACTGCAACTGCACTACAACTTCATCGGCGCGTCATAAAATTACGTGAATTAGCCTTCTGGTCGCTCTAGCCGCCGAACTTGATACTAAATACCTGAGCGAAACCCGCGAGGTATGTACCTTTACGCACAGCGGCAGCGAATACTGCTTAGGTTTGAATAGGCCATAAATCATTATTTGTACAAACTTTTCGTAATAATTGCAATAGGCATCAACATATGAACACAAAATAATAAAGTATGTAATCTTCTTTATTCAGGAGTACTGCAACAGAGTTCAGCGCCCGTGGTGGACGCGCTATGCCTCCTAGAGCTGGTGCTACATCACTCGCCAGCCAACTTCCACGCCAAGTTACTACTCGTCAAGTTGTATCATTTATTAGGTATGTGATTATGTGAGACAACATGACGACTTACAATCTGATACTAACCTGATAAATGCATAAAACTTAAGAATTTCGAGGGCTACCCTGGCGCGTTCCCCTTAAGACATTAAAAGTCTTATGGGCTTAGGTACCTAGTTAGGAATTGAAGTACTGATTATAAGCTATTAGTTGAGATATATTTCAATTATGTAGATCTTACGCCCAGAGTTCTTAGAAAAATTCACGAACTGATCTCATTTCAGTCCATGTTAAATTTAAGCTTTTCGTTCCCAGGTAACGCGTGGGCAGCTGACAGCATATACCAACGTCTAGAAGTAAAGCACATACAGTTGGTGTCCATAGGTTGGCTGCACTGTGCCCGCTTAGCGCCCGCCTGTGTGGCCAGTCGGGCCCTACAGCTGTTAGCGGACACGAGAGCTTTCCTCAAGCACCATGGCAAAGATGTTAGTATACAGTATTCGCTAACAAAGATAAAGTTAAAAAAGATAGAAGGTCATTTGAATACCGAATGCCGTGTTTTACAGCTTAACCTTATGACCGCCATTGTCATATATACGTGACAAACAAGCGCGTGCCCTGTAGAAAGAAAAATCGCCAAACAATACAAAAATGTGACAGAATGGTAGGTGAAATTGTGACTTGGTGTGGAGGGCACGCGCGTGCGTTTATGCTCTAGCGTTCAAAAGGTTAACATCTGTGCTGTAGCATGCAAATTACCGAACACGGACTTCTCTTGCAAGTGCCATGTGTTCGCCAAGCTATTTGCAATTTGGTTATAAAATTTAAAAAACCCCCATTGCAACAAAGAAAAGTGAACAAACATTTGAAAAGTCAACAAAATGGCTGAGCCGGTTTTGATAAAACATGTCTAATTAATGATACACATTCATTTGATACCCCACTTGGGTATATTTGAGAATATTTGATTATTCATCTCCCATTTCTAGTAAATGGCTGCACCGATTTTTGATAAAACGTAATCTAAGAAACCATTGCCAAGAAACTAGCTTTGAAATAAAAAAAAACTGCAACCAAATCGGTTCACTCGTTTAAGAGCTACGGTGCCAGAGACAGACACACACACACATTGCGGTCAAACTTATAACACCCCTCTTTTTGCGTCGGGGTTTAAAAATAATAAAGTCAATTGTTAGAAATTGAAAATGTTACAGGTATTTTACATTCAGACAGACCCACTAGTTAATTAGTTGAATTAGACGTAAAATACGTAAAGCTCTGGAAATCTAGTATAAGGTAATATGTAAATGGTTTTCTGCAAGAAGATTGAGCGAAAAAAAACAACCTTTCTTCAAATTTCTTTTGTAATATATTAATCTCCTCTGTTCTGCATGTCAGAGCGTAGAACACCTAACATACGCCTACAAGTACGGAACGTTCGAGAAGCTGGTGGAGCTCGGCGCGTGGGGCGCGCGGCTGGAGGCCTGCGCCTGGGGCGCTGCGGCCGCCAGGGACCAGGCGCTGCTGTCACAGCTTGCAGGCCCGCCCACCTTGCTGCACCAACCTACCAGGCTGCCATTGAATGCTACGTGAGTATACTGCGAGGCCAGTGGGTCAGGTCTCTGCAAGCATTGCAGAATCCTGAACTTTAAAGGAGTCTGCCCCACACTGTACCATACAATGAAAGGTGTCGAGTCAACAATTGTCAGCGAGAATAGTTTGCCGGTGCCGATACGCTACGTGCGCACGCGCCGGTGTTGATCTGTGACGGAACGGTATAGTGGGCAGGGCATAGTCTTAACAATAAAAAGTATTTTTATTGTTAAGACTATGGACTATCAATATAGTATTTTTTTTTTGACACAGTCTTGTGATTCTTGCGACCTTTACAAGGTCATCAGCCAACTTTGTGGGAAGCCTATCAACGGTGTGTCTCCAGGTACAATCGATCGCCACTTCAGAACCTGTCGACCACCGTCGTGCGAACAATTTTCTTCAATGCCCCTACCATTTGATACCTTGGTTTTACTGCGTTTTTTCTCATTTTCCGATTCGATGTCACAGGGAAACTCCAAGAATAAACCTGTGCAATTGTTGTTTGTTCCTTTGGGCAAGTAAGAGTAAAATAAAATTACGATTTTCGATGCATAAGGGAGCGTTCAAGTGTTACGTAAAATTTTTGAAGGTTTTTGACCCACCCTCCCCCCCCCCCTTGTAACGCGCCGTAACGTTTTTTTCCCCCTGCCAAATCGTTACGTAATATCCAAAGTGACTATAAGGTCACAATTATGTTGCGCAAAGTACCGGAAAGTCACTAAAATACCTTTGTTATGCCTTTAATCCGCTCGCACGCCGCTGCTGCGTGCCGCTGCTATTGTCATCATCATTTCAGCCGAAAGACGTCCACTGCTGGACATAGGCCTCCCCCAAGTGTCGCCACATTGACCGATCCCGTGCGTCTCGCATCCAGCGGATCCCCGCAACCTTTACCAGGTCATCGGTCCACCTAGTGGGAGGCCTTCCAACGCAACGTCTTCCAGTTCGCAGTCGCCACTACAGAACTTTCCGACCCCATCGGCCATCCGTTCTGCGATCAATATGCCCTGCCCATTGCCACTTAAGTTTGGCTATTCTTCGGGCTACTTCGGTAACCTTGGTTCTCTTACGGATTTCCTCATTTCTGATTTGATCACGCAAGGAAACTCCGAGCATAGCCCTCTCCATTGCCCTTTGGGTGACTTTAAGCCTTCTGATGGGGCCCATTGTGAGCGACCACGTTTCGGTCCCGTATGTAATCACTGGCAACACACACTGGTCATAGACTTTCGTCTTGAGACACTGCGGTAAGTTGGACGAGAAGATAGCACGCAACTTCCCGAACGCTGCAAAGCCGAGTCGGATTCGAAGATTAACCTCTTTCTCGAAGTTAGACCTACCTAACTGGATCGTTTGTCCCAGATAGACATAATCGTCTACAACTTCGAGTGTAGAGTCTCCGATCTTGATAGGAGTGGGTGTTACATGGGCATTCAACATGACTTTGGTTTTGTCCATGTTCATTTTAAGACCCACTCTTCCGGAAGCTCTACTGAGGTCATCGAGCATAGTACTGAGGTCCTCCATGGTCTCAGCCATGACCACTATATCGTCGGCAAACCGAAGGTGAGAGATGTACTCGCCATTGACGTTGATGCCTAGCCCTCTCCAGTCCAGAACCTTGAAGACATCCTCCAGTGCAGCAGTGAACAGTTTCGGAGATATGACGTCTCCCTGTCTCACACCTCGCTGCAGAAGGATAGGTTCCGAGGTCTGGTCCTGAAGTCGGACTGACATGGTTTTGTTTTTGTACAAACACTTCAACACCTCGATGTACCGATAGTCAATTTGGCACCGTTGGAGAGACTGCGGTCTGTACTGCAGTCTCTCCAACGGTGTCAAGTCAAGTCTCAATCGAATCGAAGGCTTTCTCGTAGTCCACAAACGCCAAACAGAGAGGCAGGTTATACTCTTCGGTCTTCTGTATAACCTGCCGCAGCGTATGTATTGTTAACGCTGCTATTGTAAACGTAGCATACAATCGAGGGATTCCCCGTAAGGCATGAACGAAAAGGGTTGCCAACTTGGGCGATTTTAATTCCCTAGTTTTTTTATTTAAATAAAAAAAAAACAATGTTACGTAACGCGTTCTGGGATCCCCCCTCGCGCCCCTGTAATGCATAGTAACGTTTTACAAGACCCATCCTGCCCCAAATGGTGTTACGTAATACTTGAACGCCCCCTAACTCCTTATTATTAGCACTATAGTAACACCTCTGCCTGGCCCTTCGGTGATAACAGGCGTGATGTTATGTGTTGTTCATAATTATGTTTACTTTCCAGCGACAACCGCGACCTAAACGTCATAGTCAACTTCGAGCCGCCACAATTTCAAGATGACCAGTTAAAGACCCGAACGTTCGACCAGGAAGTGTCCTATCTCCGGCTAAAGGACGCCCTAGTGTCGGCCATAGCGCTTTGTATCGAGTTAGCCGACAGCCGGCCTGTCGAGGAGAAGAAGGGGCATTATGACCAGCTGAACACGTGTGTGGACGCGTTTAGCGCTGCCATGGATAAGTGTCGGCAGATCTACTGTGAGAAGGAGAGAATTAGCATATCAGCGCCGTTCCCGTCTAGGATTATTGGTGAGTACACTGTTTTAAGCTTTGAGGAGCTCGTGGCTTAATAATAACAGCCGCTCGGGTCGATCTTTAGGTTAAGCCGTGCTTGCCTAGGTTGGTCTGTGGATGGGTGACCGCCCATTACATACCGAGTTTCTTCCGTGCCTCGGAAAGCACGTTAAGCCGATGCTCCCGGCTGTCATTTGTAGATCTTTGACAGTCGTTAGGTAGTCAGTGGCCCAAAAAGTCTGACAACTAGTCTTACCAAGGGGTATCGTATTACTAGTACTAACTGCGTTGTGGAGGTCAGATAGGCAGTCGCTCCATGTAAAATACTGGTATTCAGCTGCATCCGGTTAGACAGGAAGCCGACCCCAATATATAGTTGGGAAAAGGCTAGGCAGATGATGACACTGTTTTAACTTTCACGGACTTTTGCACGCCTTGCACTTATGGAATATCTTCCGTGATTATCCATTAAGCCATTATTTTCCATTAGGGAGCTCAGAATAATGGATAATCACGGAAGTAACAGTATTAGTTTATTGTTGAGTGTTCAAAATTATTTCGAAAGTCGTAAAAGTAATCTGAATTAGACCGTTAACAAGCACTTTTGAATAGTCCGTCACTATTCAGGTATTAGTTAATAGTAGTTAGGTAGTATTTAATTTGTCAGCAAAATTGCTAGACAGTTAGTTCTAAATAGGAATGCTTTTGAAAATACTTTCAAAGCATAGATTTTGGAGAAAATTGGAAAAGAAATTGAAATACTTCATATATTTACTTTTTTTTTCTTTTAATTTACTTTACTTCATATTTTTACTTTTAAATTTACTTTATTTAGTTTTTTTTTATACTAACCACAAACTTTTCTTTACTTATCACTATCGCTAAGTACGCACGACGGCCAATCAAGCTTTACAAAACCAGTTTATGCGGATGTCTCATTGTATAGGAAATCTATACAAAGCGAGGCCAAGTTATACAGGAAATGTACAGCTTCATGTGCCTCCGTGTGTACAAAATTATATTTTCTTGCAAAGAAATCTGTTCAGCTCAACCATTTTGTAATGGACTGTGTAATGTTTGTCAAGAATTGTGATATTGTCTGCTATAACTTACTTGCTATCAGTGGCGAAGGTTCCATAGGATTCGATTCCTACCGGCTTCTCTTTGAAAAATGTCACAGTCAGTATTCTATAGACAAATAAATATAATCACATTAAAGATATATACTCTGGCTTACCTCTTACAAAAATTGACCCTTCGCTACTGCTTGCTATTATAATTATAACACTACTGTAGTTTCTAATCATTTAAAAAAAATTCCAGCATTTGTAAACTCCCCGGTTCCCTACCGGGAGCTGTACGCGACGATCCTGCGACTAGTCGGCGAGCTGGCCGTCGGTCGCACGACTGCGACGCACGACGCATGCGACGCGGCCGTGCGACTTTTGCCTAAGGCGCAGTTGCAGCTGCAAACTGAGATAGCTTTAAAAGGAGACCCCGTCTGGAGTATGAGAGATTGTCTTGAAAGTTTGTCGAATTATTTAGAGGTAAGTTTGCTCAATTGATTTCTTTATTTTCCATTGATATTATTATTCATATGAAAATTTGCCTTGACATTGGTTAATAATGAGGAGCTCGTGGCTAAATAATAACAGCCGCTCGGGTCGATCTTTAGGTTAAGCCGTGCTTGCCTAGGTTGGTCTGTGGATGGGTGACCGCCCATTACATACCGAGTTTCCTCCGTGCCACGTTAAGCCGTTAGTGTCAAGACT
Organism: Noctua janthe; assembly: GCA_910589295.1. Classification (NCBI taxonomy): domain Eukaryota; kingdom Metazoa; phylum Arthropoda; class Insecta; order Lepidoptera; family Noctuidae; genus Noctua; species Noctua janthe. The sequence continues at coordinate 9,670,550 of OU342573.1, read as the reverse complement.
ACCAAACAACGACCAACGATTTTCAAAGAGATCTTTGACAATCGTTACATGTAGTCAGTAGCCCGAAATTCTGACAACCAGTCTTGCCAAAGAATATCGTATTACACAGTACTAACTGAGTTGTGGAGGTCAGATAGGCAGGCGCACCATGTAAACTACTGGTTTTCAGCTGCATCCGGCTAGACTGGAAGCCGACCCTAACATAGTTGGGAAAAACTTAGGCAGATGATGATAGTTGTCTATACATTGTATGAAAAAAAAAACGCCATTCGAAAAGAGAACACAATCAAAACAAAAAAACACCATACTGAACAATTATTTTTTCTTTCTAGTTCATAGGAATCATAACGTTCTTGCTGGGCGTCTGCAACGAGCTATTCGCACCGGCCAGCACCAAGAAATCGAAGAAGAAGACCCAACACTCGCCTGACGAGCTCAGAACCTCGGAGCTACTGAACAAACTCAACGAGACCGTACAAACAGGCATCAGTTTCCTCGAAAATATACTCGATGAGTGGCCCAAATACGAATTCACTTACAACCTAGACGAAACACTCGCTAAATTAAATCTAGAACAAGACGAGAAATACCAAAGCCCTGTAGAAAATAAACTTAAAAATGGACGAAACGAGATGCTCATGGACGTCAGTAATATTCTCAAAAGAAAATCGAAATACTTAAAGACTCTGCTCCAATGATGCCTTGCGTAAAGCGCTTGTACGAAATAGTTAAGTATTGTTTTTATAATAAATATACATATCTTGTAAATAGTTTTGTCTTTGCTGTTCGCGGTTGTTGAAGTGGGCTCGTTACGTCGAGACGTTGCACAGCTATAGTCACATATACGTGACAAGCAAGCGTGTGCCCTGCACGCCAAACGACACAAATGTGTGACAAAATGGTAGGTGTAATTGTGCCTTGGCGTGAAGGGCACGCGCGTGCGTTTATGCTCTAGCGGTCAAAAGGTTAACCTCTAACATGAATCTTATTGCTAAGAAGATAAAGTTCACAGCTATTTTGACAGTCTTGTCAATGCCAGCATCCCAAAAGCAATCTTATAGTAATGTGCACTAAAATCACTGTTATGTTGACAGTGATACAATTATTTTACTGATGGGCGAACGTCAGTGTTAGTAAAAAATAGTGATGTAGTCTTGGGCTATCGTGGGAAGAGAATACCAGGCGAAGTATATTATTATACCATGATATCTAGTAATTAGTACTAGTATAAGTGGTAATTATCTTGACATTCAGCGAAGTCATTGTTTGTACTCAACGGGGTTCATGCTTCGTTCAGTCATCTACATACATGGTGTGATACCTGATGTAATCTGTCCGACAAAAGTTACGACAATAGATACCTCACGACATGAAAGGCATTCTCGACTGACTCGTTGTTCAAAGTACACGCGCTACTGCCGAACTCGAGGCCCTGAGTTAAATTCGCAGGTCAGGTAACGTTTTATTGGTACTCGGTAACAGGCCTATATTTGTGAACGGTTTTTAGAAATCGATTCGCCCCTATTACCCGTGACTTAGACATAACCACTCTCCGGGGATTGTAAGTGTAGTGTAAAGTTATATTGTCGTTGTCCCACTGTTGGGAAAACATCTCCCTCAATCCTGCGCCACCTGGGACCAACATTCACGGTAGGCGTCCACGTCGTCTCGCCACCTATTTCCTGTCTATCAACCACTGTGTGGAGGCTTGCCCAGCGGTCGTCGTGTGGCTGTTACCAGCCCAATCACATTTTAGACTGGCAGCCTTTTTGCCAACAAAAAAAAATTGGAAATTTTTTTCTAGTTTGCCTTTCTCAGCTTTTTTGCATCACTGTCCAAATCGTATTGATCTATCATTTCGTTACGATAAGGTTACTTTTGGATTAACACTGACACGTCTGTCAAAATCACAGTGAATTTACAGTCTATTTTCTTAACGATAGGGATGATGTTTGGTTGCTGCGGTTAGAGGTAAAAGGACTGCGAGCCATTCGCGTGGCACCTGCTATTAAGAAGCGGTGGCTTCAGCAGCCGTATTCCGTCACATGCTCCCAATGGCAATCGCTTTCATTTTGACGGCTCAACTATATTGTTTGACAGACCGACGCTATCACCCGTATCGATATTCAAGTTAACGTTAACTGCTTGAGTTTAAGTAATTACTTATGTAACAGACAAGAATTTAAACGAAGTAAGAACCGCCAAAGGAAGCAAAGCTAAGAATTCTAACTTTTGACAGTTCTAACTTCAAGCAATAGGGAATATGCAAGAAATACAAAACATTTTTTATTTCTTAAAAATGCCTTGTATTCATCCATAAAAACATTATGGTACACTTGTTTAATTTTCTAATACAACACTTATTATACAATTTAATATTTTATGTAGCGTGTTTTCAGTGAAACGGAACGCAAACTCAAAACGCATCACCTCGAAAGCGGCGGTAGTGACGTCAAAGTCTATGTGTCAAAGAAACACTTTTATTTGAAAAGTACTTACAGTTTTACTAAGATTTTATTATAATATTGTTATTGCAATGTTTGCTTGAATAAAGCACATACGATTAGTAAAATTAATAAATTAAGGGTAAACAATTAGATGTACACAAGGCAGATAGAGGTAAATGACGTCACATAATATGACATGAATGGCCGCGACAGTCTTGGACGTTTGAACTGTCGTAGAAAATGTAGGAGTTTAATATTTTTTTTAGCGGCAATAGTAGTAGTAACTTAACTTTTAATTATTTTCTTGGGTTGATAGTACTATATTTTATTGATTTAAGTGAAGAAAAAATTACATGCGTATTCCCTATTACTAAACTACAGAATAAAAATCGTATCATAAATATTTACTTTTACTCAAGTTATCACACTTTGACTTGTTTATAGATACGGGTGTAAGTGAATACGTAAAGGCTCTCCCTCATCGGATCATTTACCTGTAATGTAACAATGCAAGATTCGATTTTATACAGAAACAAGGATTGTGTACAAATTCTATCGTTACAGGTTGCGCACTGTAATGCTCGGTTCTCCTCACTCGATGATGTAATGCTCGAATTCGACTGTTCCATTACAGACGACTACCTTCAGTAAGAGAGCACCTTTATGCATATTAAGGCACTTACATTACCAACGTCCTTTAATTTGAAAATTAAAATAAAATACATTTACGTTGACGTAAAAACAATTTTTTAAACATATGAAATTGTGGCGGCACGGTTGGCGCAGTGACTGAGCGATTGGCTGCTGCACTGCGTTTCTCGGGTTTGATCCCCGCACGGAACAAAAATTTTACCTACAGGTAGTTATTCCGGGTCTGGCTGTTTGTGTATATGAGTTTAAATGTTTGTAAACGCACCCATGATACACGAGAAATTCCTAGTTTGGGGCAATACATAAAGGTTTGTGTTGTCAAAGCGTAAACAAATATAATTAGGAGTGTGTGACGCAATTCGGCTGCAAGTTCTACTGAGCTATGTCGATTGTTGTAACTGATTTAGTCAATAATTGTAATAAATACGTCCTTACTTCATCAGGAATCTTCATTAAAATATAAAATTACAATTAAAACGATACCGTTGTACGATAATACAGTGAAATTTTTAAAATAAATAGAATTACAGAATTTTGCCTTATTATGGATGATAAGACATGAAAATAGCATAATCTTGTAAAGACAATAGTCGTTTAGTTGACTTACATCCAGCTTTAAAGCTTTACCTTAAGATAGATACTGATAAACAACGTTAAGAGGCTCCTATTGTACTGGCGTTTAATTTTCTAAGAGACGGGGCTACACATCCAGGTCAGTCGACCCATCAAGCTATGCAAAACCATATTAAGCTGATCTCTCATTGTACGGGAAGCTTATACACAGCGAGGTCAGGTTATACTGGATGGATATGTATAACTTGATGTGTTGAGCGTACTAGCGCGCTCACTGACGGTCGACCACTTTTAAAGCTTATGACCTGGGGCATAAGGGCGCTAGTACCTAAAGGGTGTAACAAGACCCTTAACGAAGCCGAGAGGCACTTGTTTTCCCCGTCATTGCGGTAATTTTTTTGTTCTAGACCTTACCTGGGAACCTTCTAGTTACGGACATATTGGTGGTCAAAGTTCCAACTTTGTCACGTGTTTTTTGAAATACATGTTTTTAATGCAAGGTTTTTACTTTTAACACCTTCACGAACCCCGTACTATTCAATCCATCCATCAGCACAACGTTTTCAGTGCGTTACTTTGAGTTCTAACGTAAAACGTGATTTTTTCACCCCAAAAAAAAAGTCGTTTCCCAGCAATAATTTTTGCATAAAGTTACTTAGTTTGATGTACATAATGCCTGGTTGACGGCTTCGTGAAGGGTCCGTTTACACTGTATATTTTTTCGCCCGGCTGCGGAATTGCACCGAATCAGACCGATCTAAAGATGTGTGTAACAGTAGCACGACTTAGATGAGAAATACGCATGCGTTTCTCTAGGGCTTAAGTCCTCCCCAGTAATAGGATCTTACAGACGTCACTGATTGCACTTCCAATTTTATCCAGTCTGTATGCGCAACTAGTCTTTCTGTGTCTTCAATGCAAGTTAAATAAAAATTGTATAAAGCAACTTATTCTGTAAGTTTCATTTCTATGCGAACTATAATAGTTTCTAATAAATATTATATTGGATTGTTTGAATGCTTAAATATTTCGTGAGATAACTGTAATCCATGCAATTTAATTACATACTAATATGCACATTTAAATTATTTTTAGGCAATATAGCATTTAATATACCTGCTAATACTGGTCAGAATACATACTGCTGTAACTGAAAGGCGATTATCAAATGATAAAATACTTTTTCGCGCCATACCTACTTGATACATAAAAAAATGCATAATAAAACACATGATTCTTGCTCCATTATTGCCTAGCAGAATAGATATTAAATTATTATTTTTGAGTAAAAAAAGAACTCGTAATCAATGCAAGTTTACGGAGGCATTTGTGCATCGATGGAACTGAGACTTTCGTAAGTCGCTATTTTTTATAATTGGACATTTTTATAATTATTATTAAAAAATTTGTTGATTGTTTGAACAAATTAGTTTGCATTAGAAAAATTATCACAATTTGGTGCTCAATCATACGCAAGCTAAAATTTAGTTCTAAAATGAAAGTAAAGAATCTTTTAAAAGATGTTTTCTGCCTAAAAGATAGTGTGTAATTAGATTAAACGGCGCATTGTTTGTACCTAAGAGTGAATTACGATTTTGTATTAAATTATAATTTATACAGCCATTTTATTTTGTTTTATTTACCTCTTAACGTAGACAGAAGGCTAGCCCATTACCGTTTCATTTTCATGCAACGCGGTAATGCTGCCAGCAGGGACCGACCGTTACCCGCCTATACTTCCGCACGCAAAATACGCGCTTTGACGTGGAGTTGCGGACACCAGCCCGTTATACAATACAATACCCGTCTATACGGAAGAACGAACGGGGTCCGCTGGAGTCCGTTGGAGTCCGGGCCTTAAACCCATAGGGGTTTTAGGCAACCGGATGCCGAGATGAGATGTGTAAGAGCTAGGGTGTATCCCGTGTATCCAGCGAAGGTGTGCGGAGAGATATTTAGAAGCTAGGGTGTTCCGGTATTTTTTTTAGGGATCGATGAAAAACCCTACAAAGCATGATAAATTGAAATTATTAACACCTTTTTTTTTTAATAGCCCACATTGTGTCCCACTATTGGGCAAAGTTCACCCCATTCTCCTTCTATCCTGTGCGATTTCTGGCCATGTTAACCCAGCAAAACTCATCAGATCGTCAACTTCGCCGCAGACGACCTCGACGGCGCTGTCTTTCCTCAGGCGTCCAGTGTGTGACGATCTTTACCCATACATCTCCGTGCGACGTCCCCCGCCCACTCCCCACTTCAGCCTGGCTGTTTTTTCTCCAACATCAGCTACTTATGTTATGGAGCGCAGGGTGGTGTTTCTAAAGCGCGGGCCACACCGCCAGCTGGCGGGCGGGCGAGCGACGCGAACGACGCCCTTTTCATACTACGTTCGTATCTTTCGATTGTTCGCGGTGTGAACCAAAGTATGAAAAGAGGTGAAACGATGCGTCTTTCGCGTCGCTCGCCCGCTCGCCAGCTGGCGGTGTGGCCTGCGCTTTACGCGATCTATTCGCTTATCACCTATTATCCTGCGCTCCATTGCTCGCTGGCAAATCTAGAGTTTGGACTTCTGTTGTTTAGTAAGTGACCAAGTTTGTGCACCGTAGATTAGGTTAGGACAGGCAGGATGCACATGTCGACTAGTTTTCAGATTCCACAGACGGCACCGACAGTAGGAAGGGGAATTCTCTAGAATGCGCAAGGATTCCCCGGAAGACGCGTGACCTTTTTTTTGGCTCGTATTTAGTTGGTATGTTATACAATTGACATAAAGTTCATTAAGCAGTGTACAATTTCGTTACAAAAAGTCGCTTTCATTCCATTCCGCGGCGGTGTAAATTGAGCCTTATTGTCATCATTATGATTCTTGAGAATAGATGAAGTAATTTTGTTGAGTTGGACTCGCGCACCAAGGGTTCCGTATAAACTTGTAGGTATTTTGTATTTAAACAACATATTTACAGTTTTCAGATTTTTTCCTTTACATATGCTGTAAGACAAATTTCATGATTCTAGGTCAACATGAAGTACCCTACAGGTTTTGATTCCTTTGTGAAATCGCAAAATATAAGACATAAACGGTCATATCTTTTGATCGCTTTGACTTACAAGTTTGATTGTTTCACTGCTCCAAGCAGACCTGAGTATTTGATATTATTGCCACCTCCACGTGTTCCTGAGGAAAAGGGTCTTGACAAACGGACAACAAAGTAATCCTATAAGGGTTCCCTTTTTGCCGACTGACGTACGGAACCCTAAAAAAGAAGCTTTTGACCAATAAACAGTTGTGTAACATATAAAAATAAAAGACAACCAAATATTTTATATTAAATATTTATTAATTTATTTACAATTTGAATATTGCAGCGATATGAAACTCTTAGCCAGTGTACAAAAATACTCATGACATTAAAGTATTTTACCTTTTTTTTATATCATAACAGTCTGCGAAACGGAATGTGATGATTATGGAACATTAGACGAACATCGTTTTGTAATACACTTTGCTCAGTGGTTACACAGATTTGTGCTGAGTGTGAAGTACTACCGAGCTTACTGACAGTCGACCACTTCTCAACCTTATTACTTAAGGCATAAGGGTGGAAAGTGGAAAGCTATTTGCGTTTTTTTGTGCGAGACTACTTTGGCACACTGTAAGGTTTACAAGATATCACTGATCGTGACAAAAAAGTGCAGTGTGCATCTCTAAATTTCTATTTAAGTTCAGTAACGACTGGCTTTCTTATCTACATTTAATAGGTAGGAAATATTGCAATTGGTGAGATAGACAATTAGACATACTAATGGTTAATTTGTTTTGTAACTTCTAATATGTCCAGAGTGTGGAAAAGTAGGGTTGTCTAACACCACAATTAACAAGAAATTTTAAAGAATTTTTTAAAAATGTAGTCTCGCACTTTTTTTTTAAAGCAGGCTTTTCCCACGGATCACGGTACAATCTAAATAATCCTAAATAATGTCGAAACTAGCAATAACAACAAATAAAATAATAATAGTTACGATGTACGCAAATATAACGTTGTATAAAAAATTTCAATGAAAAATAAACAAAGAAAAACACACACACGACATCCAAAGTATTAGATCACTTTACATTTTGACGGATTTTATACAATTTGTTAATTTCAAGATAGAAGGATTTCAGCCTCGGACCGAGATTTATAAACGTTACTTACAGGTGCTTTGACAGATATTCGTGTCTCTATCTTGGTCGGTAGTTTGAGAGTTGTGCGACAGTGACACTACCGCTTAGCCACAAAAACGTATGTAAATAACCAATATATCAGATTCATACTGACTAACTTGAAAAGACCAGATTGCACGTGAAGTTACAAAATTCAAGTGTTACATAGGTACTCCAAACATTTAATATTCATATCTCCGCTCACTCAAACTCCGTAGATTCAAGCTCTTGGCTTATAATACTAAGCAATACTTGAAAACACGACTTAGTAACCAACATTTTGATGATAATAATCAATTGAATCAACATGCCGAATTAAATAGTGGCATACTTAGAAAAGGGAAAAGGACCACACTTATACGCACGGGCAGCGTTATTCTGCTATCTCTCTCTGTCACTTAAGGTGGAAGCGTCAGGGCATTCAACCCTCTAAGTTCATGTAACCCCATTGAATGACTTTTTCATGAAATAGACATTCAATGGGATTAAATGAGATATCGGGAGTGGTATTGATGATTTTAATGATTATAATTCTGCAACTACATACGTGTTACTGTCGCGATTCATATTTTCATCAACATACAACCTGCAGATTGCAAAAAACGTAAGAAAATTTAAATTTCGCGGGGTACCCTAGCGCTTCCACCTTCCCCGTCATTTGCTAGAGTGAGAAGTACAACCCTATGTAAACCCGCTTTCAATGCGAGTGCCTTTAAGTGTTGCTCTACCGAATATGTACTTGAAGGCTGTACTCCGTACTCGGTATACAGTCCCCGCGCACTACAAAAAAAATGTTCATCATGCTGAATCTGTGATTACAAGTCTTGCCACTATGCCATTCGATCACCGTCAGTTGCTAAGCCGTTGAGATATAAATAAACTAAAGGAAATAAAACATTATGCACCATTATGACGCATTTGCGCGAACTTATCAACTAACTCATAGCCTAGATTCGATATTTTGTTTCTTATTCCATATACTACAGTGGTAACAGGCAGTCGATTTGTGGAGTTGTAACATAAACATAGAATCTATAGTTTGTTATTTGATTTTTAAATATTTCATAAGAAAGTACAGGTATAAATGTTACGAGCAAAGATTTGGATCATTAGATTCGCCCTACCGCGTCAAAAAATAAACAATAAAAAATTGTTTCGTTGACAATGACATAAATAGTATTATCTCGCTCAAAAATCGTATCCATCATTCTAAGCGGGAATTCTTGAGGTCACTCTTGTGAGTGATCTCTTCTTCGCGCGAGAGCACATCTAGCGATTCAAATTTTTGGTTAACGTAGTTAAAGGCAAGGCAAAATATGCTAAAGTCAAAGTCAAAAATTTTGGGATCTGTAAATGACTATAGCATATTTTACGTCCGCCATATTTTTCCAAAAAAAAATACTTTCTAAATATGTTCTTCTACATGATTTTTACAGTGATAGTTTGTCTATGAAACAGAATGAGTAGTAAAATATGAGTTCTATTAAATATTCTTGTTGAAAAACGTTAAAAAATACAGATCTCTTAGTATCGTCATTGTTGTACATATGGGTGGAGGGAAAGACTAGCAGTAATTTTACAATATGTGTACATAGGTAGAGTTAAAAATGATTGAAACAGAGGATTCGTGCCAGTCAGAAAATACTTTGATATCTTACCCTTACAAACTGAGAGATCTATAAATCAGTTTCACGCTGGGCATTCGCATAATTATGTATATTCAATAGATTATTCTAGAGGGACAAGGTCCTTCTTGTAGCCGTAGTCTGCTACAAAAGGTCGCTTACAGACGCACTCCTGCGCAGTGCAAACAAAAAACTGCGCGTTGACTTTCTCTTATTTTGGCGATCGCAATAATATACACAGGCTGTAAAATGATTTATTCGGATTGTCACGTATCCTCTGCATAGCAAAAAATAACGCAGTACTGCGAACGCAGCGTAAAGACGTGTGTCGAAAGCACAAAATGAATTTATTGCATTATTTCAAAGACATTAGGGTTGACAACTACAACACATAGAACACTATCATATTGAATATTTTAGAAGAAATAGTCAAATAACGTTTTATTTGAAAAAAAAAAACAATCTTTCATTTATATGAAAGATTTTTTTTTTCTTTTAAATAAATAAAGTCATCATTTTTGTAATTATTTACGGAATTAAAATAATGTGACTACTGCAACAATACAAGCCAATTGAACAAAATTGTACTTCGTAAACAATGTTTTTATTTTTTTAATATTTTTAACATTTTTATCATAGATATGTAATAATACGAATCTTATCACAATATATTATGATTTATTTTTCGAATTATTTTTACAATTTATATTACACAGTCTCCTCTTACTCTAGTTATATTCGGTATACTACTAAATATGTGACTGGGGTATTTAGAAATAAATATCAAATTTTCAAAAAGCTTGATAATAATCTTTGCAGATCAATTATTATGACTCAGAGATACAGATAGACTTAGATAACGCAAGTATCATGATCTGAATGAGAACCAAGCGTGCCATTTTTTGACAACTATGACGTCACAACTGTCACTAGCACTTAGTGATGGGAAAACCAAATCGATTCAAAGAAACCGCCGAATGCGGCTCCAGTCTCTACAAGTAAATATTCGATTGAACCTTATAATAAACAATTTAAGCTGTAGTGTTTACAAAAAGAAACGGAATTCTACCCTATTTTTATCTCTCTCTCTATCACTAAAGTTCGCCTCTGTAAATACAATTTCTCAATTACTGTACGAATACTATTTATTAAGTAATTCTGTACAAGATCTTTGACAGTCGTGTGGCTCGAAAGTCTGACAACCAGTCTTACCAAGGGGTATCCTATTACCCAGTATTAAGTGGGCTGTGGAGGTCAGATAGGCAGTCGCTCCATGTAAAATACTGGTATTCAGCTGTATCCAGTTAGACTGGAAGCCGACCAAGATGATGACATAGAAATCAATCGCTGCGGTCTATAAGTGAGATATTTTTTGTTTGCTGTTGAATTCGCCTTCGGTATTACACGAATTAGTTTGCGATTTTGAATGACCATTGCTTTTGTGTGACCAACTTTTGTTATCTATTCGATTTTAATTTTACTCGATCAACTAAAATGTGACCGTGTGACTCGCCTCGTCAGAACGATGTCATAACCATTACCTTCCTTTTTTTCATGTAACCCCAGTCACAATCGTGAGCATAAAAGCTGCCATACTTTGTTATATTTTTTTTATGACAAAAAATAAATAAGTTACCATAAGTTTAAAAGAAAAACTACAGCTAAGTCACTCACGAATGTAGAGTAAAAGTCTTCGCCTGGAAGACTTGAGGCAGATTTAAAATACTGTATGTATGGGAAACTAAATAGGAGGACATTTTATTCTTTTTTAAAGGGGATTTTTAGGTCGTTTTAAAGTTGACTAAAGGTTTTTTTTTTTAATAAAATGAAAATTTTCTATGCTCAGAATGATGTGCTGAATACGTGGTAACCGTTTTCGCGTCGGTGTCCCTTACATTATCAGTAGCGAAGGGTCAATTTTTGTAAGAGTTAAGCCGGAGTACATATCTTTAATGTGATTATATTATTTGTCTATAGAATACTGACTGTGCCATTTTTCAAAGGGAATCCGGTAGGAATCGAGGTGTATGAGACCTTCGCCACTGCACCCTATAAAGATACGGATACGGAAAATAATTCCTTAGTGAAATTAACAAGCCTATTTTTAGCCTATTTTTTATGATTTTGACTAGGTAAAGTAAGTAGGAGATTTTCAGTAAAATGTTTGTCTTATGCACCGTAAGAAGACAAAAAGAGATGTATTCCATTTCATAAATTAATAAATCATAATATTTTACACCAAAAATGCGCTAAACTTGGCATACAAAGTGATAAGTAGATTCGAGAAAAAGAAACGGATAACTACATAGTTATATAACCTCCTCCTTTTTTGAAGTCGGTCAAAAACTTAACGCTAATAATTTACAATACAATATACTAGATATGCATGATATAGAAAGTAAGGTATATTTCAATTATTTGGCTAAGTATTGAACATGTCGTCCTAAGAAATAATAATGCAATAAGTTATATTAAATATCGCGAGAAAGAAAAGAATATGTAATAGTGCTAATAGGCGTCCAAATAGGATATTCAGTTCCCACTGAAATAAACATTATTGCCATCCCTTTCTAACATATCGAACGAGAAAGAGACAGTGACACTTTAGAACTGTCAACATAGATTATGCAAAGTATTCTTAGCATTTTTTCAGCAAAAGGTGATCAACTTCTCTTTAGCTTAGTCATTTTCTGTAGTGCCTCAATTTTAATCTTCGGTCTCTTTCATTCCTTGTGTGCCAGTAAGAGATAGCAATAGTTATTTTTTTCACAGCTGAATATACCAATGGATATCCAAGCGCCACTAGTTAAAGATGTACAAAAACATTTCCAAAATGATAATTTATATTACCTAACTCAAGAACGAAGAAAAATTTACAATTCAGTTTGGTACTGAATTTTCTTATTATCTACGTTTCTAAAATGTCTGGTTACATGATCAGAAACACAGTCAGTGAAATGTACAATATAATATGGACTTAATTTGTTTTGCAAAAGGTCCATTCTACATAAATTACTATATACATTGTAAATAAGAAAATTCAGTACCGAAACATATACAGGCTGATTTTAAATTCATTGGTAAAGTTACAGGGGGTGTTGTTACTTGATTATGGATAACTTTTACTCTGGGACCAAATTGTGAAGTAGCTAATAAACCTAAGCTTGCTGTCTGGACAGGTCCAGTCAAATCTTTTACCAAAAGACCATCTCAGACCAGTAGCGAAGGGTCAATTTTTGTAAGAGGTAAGCCGGAGGAGTACATATCTTTAATTTGATTATATTATTTGTCTATAGAATACCGACTGTGCCTTTTTTAAAAAAAAAAGCCATGAACCGAGTTGTATGGAACCTTCGCCACTGTCAGACACTAATCTGCATAGTCCTCATGTGACTTGATCAAGATTATGTCTGGACCTTAAAAGAGACTATGACCGTATGAGATTGTTTCGGCTGTTTCTTCTTAGAGTAGTCAGGTACGAAACACTGGCCTCAAATAGTTTAAAAAAAATACGTGTAAAAGTGTTTGTAAAAAACCTATTTGCAAAATAATCATCATATATCATTAACAGATTCATACGGCTAAGTATTCAATTTTTGTATAAAACAGCAGATATTTTGTATTGGTAAATGTTATTTAGCACTTGTTTTAGATTTGATATGTTCCCAAATCTATCTTAAACTAGCTATCTTTGCCGGCTTTGCGAGTACTACTAACTTACGTAACGTACTTTGAGACTATACGTTATTTTACTTCTCACAGAAGCAACTCAAAAGCAACCTTATAGGTACTAACGCGAATAAAGATCACTGTACTTTTAAAATCTTTGCATCAAATTTTGTCACATTGTGTCGTATTCTGTGTATTTACACCCTCTGTAAGATTCCCAATGAATTGAAATTCAGCCATATTTAAATGGATATTTATACATTTACTCGCAGCCTTATCAATGACTACATTAGAACTAACATATTATTTTTACAAAATACCTACATTCATAACGTCACTACAAGTCATACTGAACTAACAAGACACACATTTTACAACAAATCTGACCATCATCCAAGTATCAAAGGAGACTTGTGATGATTATGATGACAAGTCGTTATTAAATTACCGTTTTTTTTATTATATTTTCTAGGAGATAACATGAGGTTTTGCGTTGCGAAAAGACAACAAGACATAGAAGATATTTTGACAGCTGTCAACTGTCATTCTTATCCAAAGAATGGCAGCTGTCAAACTATCTTCAGTTGAGTCACGTGACGTAAGACTCTTCAATATTGAATAAGTTGACTCTACCGAGTAAAGCTAGTCCGGGTTCAATCATGATGATGGAAATTTGAAATGCCATGGGTAGAAACATGATCGTGTTGTTAGGTTTTAAACAGTCAGCTTAGCGCCGTAAGTTCAAAATCCCACAGCACGCCCAATGTCCCTTACGAAATTTCAATTTTCCGTCGACTTGAGCACGTGTTTTTTACCGGATTTCGACCAATCAGCGCCAATTTTCACAGACACAAATCTCATATATCTTAGCAACATATGTACAACATTTATCGAGAACTGCGGAACCTACACATACGATACAATACGAGAAGAAAGCCTTACTCTAACATAACCTACCCACTCAGTCGTCGGATTGGTCGTGCGTCGTTTACGCTCACTATCACAAAGCACTGGTACACTGTACTAGTGTACCTACTGTCTTAGAGTTTTGCACTCAACTTACAGAGTATTGAACAGATCCCTGGCGTTATTCTTGGAATAACGCTTGTAGGAACAGTCGCTGAATCAGCTGCCACTGGAATGAGGAAATATTCATGTGTTAAAATTATGAAAACATCTCCGCATAATTATGGGCGATTTTCATCAATGAAACTGAACGCGGTCAGCATATTTAAACTGCGTTCAAGAGCTGTCAGTGTCACAAATCTATACTAATATTATAAAGCTAAAATTTGTAAGTTTGTATGTAGGGGGTAATCACTGGAACTCATAATTCAATTCTAAAAATTTTTTCACTGATTGTAAGATACATTACCACCACCACCACCACCTCCACTATTGTACATGAAGTTTAAATAAATAAATAATACATTATCCGTGGGTGGAATAGGCTATAAATTATATTTATATCATGTATATTAGCCGAGAGCAGCGGTGGCTCAACAGTGGCGGCCCGACTTACGAACAGTAAGTCGTGGGTTCGGACCCAGCCAGGCGCATTACTTTGTGTAATTTGTTTCATCACCACTGCTCTCAAACCGGTGAAGGAAAACATCGTGAGGAACCAACCCGCACTGGGCCCGCGTGGTGGATTATAGCCCATTCCCTTTCATGGAGAGGAGGCCTGTGTCCCAGCAGTGGGAACATTATAGGCTGATTATGCTATATTAGCCGAGTGGCGGGCGAAAGGCTAGTTCACAATAAAATTGCTGTGGAAATTAGAAACTAACAGCTCTTGAACTCCGTTTAGTTGTGCCGATTACGTTCAGTTTCATTTGTAAAATCTGCCCTGTCATTCTGCCTTTCATTTGTGCAATTTACGTAACAATCAAACCCTCCTATGGCTTAGCCTTGTTCGGTAAAATGTTCGTTTCTCAAGGAGTGCTGCTTGCTGAGTCACTTTTCATAAAACCACCCGACCTTACTCATGTTTAATTCTGCTGAAACCGGAAACTCCTCATTCAAAGGTATTGTTTGTAAAATAATGTAAACAACCAATAGATGTTACGGCAGACTTCGTTCGAGACGTCTCTTTTCTCGGCTATGGCTTACATGGTTGTCGTAAATTGGATCTTAAAACATAGCAAATAAAACTCAAAATTAAGAATATCCCCCTCTTCCACAATATTCTTGTACCACCGATTTATACTAAAGTTGGTAATTTTGGAATTTTAGAAAAAAAAAATGTCTGTGTAAGTGCATAAATTCAAAGCATTATTTAAAACAACAAAAAACTGAAATCCATCAACACCAGGCCTAGTATAATTAATTACAAATTGATTAATGGGACAAAGAAGAAAATTTCAATCATCGTGTCGCGGGTTCGATTCCCGCACGGAACAAATATTTGTATGTCCTACAGGTAGTTGTTCCGGGTCTGGCCATTTGTGTATGTGAACTTAAATGTTTGTAAACGCACCCACGATACAGGAGAAATTCCTAGAGTGGGGCAACGTTTTTTTTTTTTAAAGAACTACGAACCATTCCACTATGTGACAACTTGGACTGGTGTGACTACTTACGAAAAGGAAAGACTGGAAAAGTTCCAAAATCTCATATTTACCTTCTGTTAGGCATCGCCCGCCGCCTCGCGGTCTGCCTCTGGTGCTCAAACTCGAAGTCTTCCTCGGTAAGATTGAGTCGTGTCATGTGGTACATCAGGTAGTCCTCTCCTAGGATGCCCTCTGGCGGGTGACGTAGGACTTCTAGAGTCTCGCACAAGCCGCACGCGCGCTTGCGCACTTTGGCGGGTCCTAGTGCACCAGCTAGGATTACTAGCGCTGCTTTGAATAGTACCTGGAAGATAGCAGATAAAAATTTTACTATTATTGTTGTGTCGTATGGTGTTTGGTCGATTTTTCTCATAATAACACACTAGAGCGTTTAGTGTCATGCCATTAATTTGCTCACTCATAAAGGATTGGTCCGTATGCTTAGCACCCACAACGGAATTTTTCGTACGTATTTAATAAGTGCGTTTTATATGCACTAGAGTACAGTCGGCAAGGCATCACGTAACTACAAACTGTCAATCATTCGATTTAGAACTTAACCACCAACATTTTATGTTTTTGATAGTTTGTGGTAACTTGATGTGCTAGTGCCCTAGTGACTATACATTCGTGGCCGGCCGGTTAATGAGAAAATTCGCAATGAGACTAAAATACTCTTAGTCGCTACGACGCTACGCGAAATTGCCTCACTTTTGGTAGCAGGGTGAATCTCTCTTCATATGATTTTATTACTCTAAAAGTAATGATTACCTTCACTCCTTCACACAGGAAGCAGTCCCACACCCTCAGCAGGCTGTCCCACGGCAAGGTGCGCGTGAGAGCGCACAGGAACCACTCCGTGGCGTACAGGACGGGCTCCACCTTGTGCTTCACCAGGTGGCGGTGCACGGCGGGCGCGGTGCGGCGCAGGAGCGCGTGGAGGATATCACCGTCGCGTTGGAGGACCTGAAAGACGCGAACAGGTATTGAAATGATCTTCAAACGGCTAAGCAGATTTTTTTGAAACATAGCTAAGAACACTCGGTTAAGACACCTTTCAAACAAAAAAAAAACTTCATCCGATCAGTTCATCTGTTCAGGAGTTATGATGCCACAGACAGACACACAGATACACACTTTAAACGTATGACACCCCTCTTTTTGGTCGGGGGTTAAAAAAGGGTGGTTTATTTGCCCCGGAACTGTAATTGGAAGAACTCAATAATTGTTTCCTATCTGAGACCCCGTCATTGAGCCGGGTTCAGATTATATGCAACACATCATCTAATGCAACACGTAATGTAACATTTTCCATAAATTTTATTGTGTTTGTAAACCCTTTAAAAACGCGCATGCTACGTGCAACCCAGCTTAACCTTTTGTCCGCCATTGTCACATATACGTGACAAGCAAGCGCGTGCCCTGTAAGCCAAACGACACAAATATATGACAAAATGGTAGGTGAAATTGTAGCTTGGCGTGGCGGGTACGCGCGTGCGTTTATGCTCTGGCGTTCAAACGGTTAAGGGAAATGTTGCATTGCATGTTGTGTTGCGAATAATCTTTCGCCAGTCACAGTCATTGAGTAAATCTCGAGCAATTTGTCGTGATTTATTGAACACAACCAGTGGCGGATTTACAAGTTTTCAAGGTATAGGCTGTACAGTTTTTGCCGCCCTTGCCTCTACAATTGTCATGTCCTACATTATTTTTACAATTCAACAATTACGTTGAAATTGCACGTAAAATATTTTTTGCGTATATTACCGATTACTGGTTGGGGGGCGGCGAACTAGCTGTGTTACTCTAGAATATGGAAAATTGCTACTCGGAATGTGCAATGACAAGTGAGAGGGGAACGTCGTCGGCAAAATTTGTTGCAGACTGCTATCTGTAAAACATCAGAAAACCGTCATGCCAAAATCTTTTTGATTTATTTGAGGTAGCAAAAAAAAAATCGGTCCCCAAATTTGCCGCCCTAGGCTCTAGCCTACTCAGCCTGCTGGTAAATCCGCCACTGAACACAATATTAATAGCCAATCAAATCACTTGACACAGGTTTGACCACCGATCAAATTGGATAGGTCATTATGATCAAAAATACATATAAGTCAGTCAGAAGTCAAGTCAATTGATTTCAATTACACCAAACACAGGTTAAATAAATTTATATTGTACACCGATTCATGATGAATGACTACCGAGCTTACTGACGCTCGATGACTTCTCAACCTCATCACTTAGGGCATAAGGATGAATGTGGCAGAGCAACAGTGAACTCGCTGGTGTGTGTATGACTGCCTCGATGGGAAATATAAGAATTATCGCTGAGAATTAAGTTTCCGTTATCAGGTTTTTGCATGAGGAATTTCCCAGTAGCAGCTCCATCGTCTGAATTATGTGCCCTTATGTGTATAAATTAAACATGTCTGGCGAAATGCGGGTGTACAGTCACGAGCACCAATATGTAAACACTTAACAACTTTTAAAAGTATTTTTCTCCTACTGTTCTGATTAAAATTTCATGTTGTTACGAACATAGTATTCTGGAACTCGTATTTTTATGAAAAAGATCCTATCTCTAAGTAACAATTGTTATTTCACGCGAAAATTGCTTGTAAATTTATAAAACTGTAAACATATTAGTGCTCGTGACTGTACTATAGCGTATACACCTCTGCCTTACCCTTCGGGAATTAAGGCGCGATGTGATTCATATATTTTGTATCAGTAACAACAGAATTACAGTTATTTTTATCGGGCTTGATTTTCATATCTTTAGTGATAACAAAGATTTTTATTGTTTGCATTGCAATGTGGTGTTCTCTGTATGCACTGCTAATCAAAGAAATCAGAATGTCACGCGTATCGCGTGACATTCTGACTTCTTTGAATTAGACGTGTTTGATTGAGTAGGGAGCGTGTTTATTTCTTTGATACCTGAGATTTACCTCATTTGTCTAAAAAAAACATTTCTTGATGTTAAATCAAGTAGGCAAGGTCGCAAATAGCTGTAGAATACATCACTGTTCTGATGAATTAATTAATACAACTAAATTGTTTATGACATACAGGGAGTAAGGGACAGCCCTCCACAAGCTCACAGGGTGCATTCAGCTCCTTATTTTGAACCATAATCCACCGGAATTTTAGTCCGGATTTTTTTTTCATTTACTATTCCTTTATTTCAATGTAAAATTACATTCCCTGTACGCAGCTTTCAAATCAAAAATTCAACAATGGATGATGAACAACTTTCAGAATGCACAGTTTTAGCAACCAATTACTATCTCTCTACTTAACATAACATAACATCACACCTGTAATCCCCGAAGGGTTAGACAGAGGTGTTCCTAATAGTACAGTACATTTCGCCAGTTACGTTGAAGTACCATGTATAGCGAGCGAGTCTATTACCATCAACTGAGCACAAATCCAGACTCCGTGGTTGCTACTGAGAAATTCCTGATAGAAAAACCCAATAACAATGCCCGACCTGGGAATCGAACCCAAGACCTCATGCTCAGGAATTGAGCTGGTGACCACTAAACCAACGAGGCAGTACTCCCACTGTGCTAGTGTCCCTATATAGGGTGCCTGGTAATTAGTGACCGATACTTCAACACGTGATTGTAGTCATGATAACAGACAACTTTCACAAAGAAACATATTTTTTTACACAGACTTTTATCACAATAACACAACAGCCGTATGAAACTCGCACGCGCGCGCCTGTGACCTATCAGCTGTTAGCTGTTTAAAAAAATGTTTCTTTGGGAAAGTTGTTTATTATCATGAGTACAATCACGTGTTTAAATATCGGTCACTAATTACCAGACACTCTATATACTTGTCAATAATAAAGTTAAATATGTCCAAACAGTTCCTCACCTCAAGCCCTGGATTATAGTACCCGCTGAGGTACTTATCGCTGATACTGACGAGGCACCAGAACGCCTGCACGGACGGCATGTGCATCAGTAGGAAGGCAGCCACCGGCGCCTGCGCTTGGAAGTAGCCCACCTTCGGGTTTAGCACCGAGTAGGCTTTGAGCACCGAGAATAATTCTTGTTGGCTGAAATCGGAGAAGAATATAATTAATCTTGAGAAGTAAATCAAAATATCGTTTGGGTATTCGTAATAAGTGCTAAATGTAATTGGTTCTTGAGCAGTGTTAAAAAAAATATAGTTAAAATAATTTCATTTAAAATATTGTTAAAATAGTTAGTCGTGAAAATTTTAAATTGAAAGATTCATAATAAATTCCTCATCCAATAAGTAAATAAATGCAAATAAAAAAGGATGAAGCTCCATTAATTCACATTTTGGAGAAATATTTGTCATAGTATAGTCTTTACCTTACCAAAGATTTTTTCTTTAGGTCACGAAGTACCGCGGTCTATACAGGGTGTAAAAGGACCCTTCACGAAAATAAGTATTTAAAAAAAAAATTGTGGAAAAGTTGGAACATGGAAACAGTATCTCCGTAACTAGAAGGTCCCAGGATGTTCTAGAAAAAAAAAAATATCGCAATGACGAGGAGAACAAATGCTTTCAGCTTCGTTAAGGGTCTTGTTGCACCCTTTAGATATGTTATATTTAAATCATCATTTTCCTAACCTTGTCCCATTCTACTTGGGGTCGGCGCAACACGTTTTCTTCTTCCATTCTCTCCTGTCAGACGCCACGGCATCATTTACTCCTTTCTCTTTCATATCATTCCTCACACAATCCATTTATCTTTTCTTTGGCCTTCCTCACCATCCATCAATATATTTTATATTTAAATAAAGAATATTATTTAATTCTACATGCAATGGCAGATTTTTGTTGCAGTTTTACAATTACTGAGTCACAATTGCTGAACATGAATCATTTTAGGAATAAAGTGATGAGTGTTTGTGTTTATTTATTTATTTGTTTATTTAGTTGAGTCCAAGCTGAGGTACAGTATTAAACTATGGGGGAACAGTTATAAATACAATATGGATGCAGCCTTTGTTATGCAAAAAAGAGCCCTCAGAACTATTCTTCGCATAGACCAGACTGAATCTTGTAGAGAGCATTTTGTGAAATTAAAAATTCTCCCTGTACCTTGTCTTTATATTTTGGTTCTACTAAGTAGTTTTCTAAAAAACCTAGATAAATACGAGACAAAGGAAGAAAGGGAAACTAGGGTGCAAACGCGCAGGAAAGATTTGCCTAATTATTTGCAGCCAAAATTAAATGTTGTCAAGCATAGCTCTAAAGTGCAGTCTGTACAAATTTTCAATAAATTGCCATTAGAACTAAAAATGATTAATAGTCCAAGAATATTTAAATTCAAATTAAACTCATTCCTATTGTCGAAGTGCTACTATAGTATAGAAGAGTATTTTAGGGACAAAAATAATGCCACAGTTTAACTTGTTTATTTGTTTAAGTTTAGGTCTAGTTCTTGACATGTTATTTTTTTATTAAATTGAATGTTTGTTTTTTTTTTTTGACTAGGCTAATTGTGTTTTTTTTTTCATGTTTTATTTTTTATTTCAACTAAGTTCTTGATATTACTTATTTTATTTTTGACATTTTAACTATATTATTGATTGTAACTTTTATTGATTATTATTGTTGTATTAATCCTGTATTCGACACAAATGTATTTTTGTTCAGAATAAATAAATAAATAAATAAATAAATAAATTTAGGATCTCCAACAAAGGATGTACACAAATACACGAAATAAATAATCGACGACAAAAGTATTATGAAGTACTCCTTCACTGACCACAGCATGCATAATAAAATGTATAACTAAGCTAACAAAGTTATAGTAGCATTTAAAAATTAAAATCAAAACACATTAATATTTAGTAATAAAATTAAATTGGAAAAATAAAATAAAAAAAAGTCATAGTATCAATTAAAAAATGAAAACACATTTAGTAACAAAATTGAAAAAAATAAATTAACAAAGTCATAGTAGCAATTTAAAAAATCAAAACACATTTGGTAATAAAATTGGAAAAAAAATTAAAATCAAACAACAAGTTAACAAATAAACAAGTGTTTTTTGTAAATAAATGAAATTAATGATTTCTATTAATTCTACGTATTTTATGAATGAACACCCGATACAAATGGTTTAATTAGGTATAAAGAAGTGAAAGAAAACCCACACTAAAAAAAAAATAACATTCGTTTTATTGCAAAACAACCCAAGAATAAAACCGATACGTCATTCGCATGACGTGACGAAAAGCGATAAGGTTTAGTGAGTCACTACACAACTGTGGACAGTCCCGACCCTAACCACAACAGAGTCGCCACGGGGAGTGATAACATTGAATATTAATTATGATGAGTTTAAACAATGCGGTTTCGCAGCATCATCATCATAATGTTACGTCACTGCTGAACAGTTATGATTCAATTACTAAAATGCCAACAACTTACCTTACCACCGAAACCTTTGTGGAACACATTCAATTGTTTAAATCCATCTCGACACGTAACCTGCACATCCCTTTGGGCGTCCAGGGTCAAAATGTCCAAGTTTCAAGATATTATCATTAACACGAAACAAACGGGATATTTACCATGTTTTAAAACTTCTTCTTAGAGTGTCGATGGCAATCTGAATTGTGTCAGCCCAGAACTGAGCTACTAGTTTGGCGGTTTCGGTAGGGTCCATCAGTTCCTGTAGTGAACAAAGAACAGGACACGCAGGACACGATATTAAGTGCCCCATCGTTTTAGAACTAACTAACTTAATCCTCAAAATGTCCAACGGTGTCAAATTGCCCAAAACGACATTTTGGGAATTAGACATTTTGAGAATTGGACATTTTGACCCTGAACGCCTCTGGCGAATATGACAACACGGTTGGCGCTGTGGCTGAGCGATTGGCTGCTGTGCTGCGTGTTCGATCCCCCACGGAACAAATATTTGTATGGCCTACAGGTCGTTGTTCCGGGGCTGGTTGTTTCTGTATGTGAGTTCAAATGTTTGTGAATGCACCCACGATACAGTAGAAATTCCTAATGTGAGGTGAGACATACATAGCCTCACGCCTTTTTCCCATGGGATTAGGCAGTTAAACACAGAACCCCACCTGCTGCGAACCTTACATACTCCTTTTGCCTCGGCCCCGTTCATACATACGATTACATCTGGTTACACACGCACGCCGGTTGCGAGTACTACGCACGTGACGTTTCTGAAGAACATAGAGTGGGACAACGTTTTAAAAAAATATAAAGGGTGTAAATAGACCCTTAACGAAGCCGAAATGCACTTGTTCTCCCCGTCTTTGCGATCATTTTTTTGTTCTAGACCATACCTGGGAACCTTCTAGTTACGGAGATATTGAAGGTCAAAGTTCCAACTTTTTCACAAGTTTTTTTTTTTTTAAATACCTCTTTTAATGTAACATTTTTAATTTAAACAGCTCCACGACCCCCGTACTATCAATCCCTCCATCAAGACAATGCTTTGAGTGCGTTCCATCGAGTCCTATCGTAATACGTGATTTTTCATCCCAAAAAAAGTCGTTTCCCAGCAATATTTTTTGCGTAAAGTTACTTAGTTTGATGTACATAATGCTTGGTTGACAGCTTCGTGAAGCGTCCGTTTACACCCTGTATATTCGTGATGTTATTTTTATTTGTGCTAAAACGCCGAACATTGTAATAGACAAGTGCTAAATCTAAGAAATTAAATCATAAACTGAACTAATTATAAAAAATGGTGGGTCTATTGTTTTATGATCATTACATCTTTTACAATTAGTCCTTTGCCCAGTGTGATCGTAATAACTCAGAACTATCACATGAAATCGGGTCTAACATTAGTAGGGTCATCCCGAATCAAACCGGTATTTAAAACTACAAACAACAATCAATAAAAGTTGTCTAATTAATTATAAGATAAACATCAAAGCTATTAGTTAATTAATGGAAATACCAATGAATGTAATAATTACCAGAAACGCTTAACAACTCGTTACGAAATTAACTGGTTGCTACACTGAACGAGTGAACGCTTGAACTCAATTCAATCTAGATATTTCAGTCTTTGTTATCGGTTACATTGTAATCAATAAATTGCTAGTGAACAAAAGACAAAGGTGTATGAATTTATTGAGCCTTTCCACACACACTGGCCACACACCCACTACACACACAAACACACACACCCACACACGCGTACACTAGCCTTTATCCGGCAATGGCCGATTATAAAGTTTTCTGCTGCCATTTTCCCGTCAGACATCACGGCATCATTTACCTTTCTCTTTCATTTCATTCCTCACACAATCTATCATCTTTTCTTTGGCCTGCCTCTCCCTCTCCACCCATCAACATTCATATCCATCACTCTATTAGTCACATGCGTTTCATTCCTCCTCATTACCAGGTCCTTACCAAGACAAACGACTTCCGAAGTATGAACTGATAAATCAAGACGATGATGAAACACGACATAATTTACAACTATTACGAGATTTGATAATAATAATAACAGATAGCTGTGCCACTCAACATGGCAATTGTCCAAGTTCATAACGTGTTATGTGTTGGTGCACTTGGCAACTGAATGAAACGAGAGTGTAAACAAACAATCAGAGAATAATTGCTTACTATGCTGTCGTGGAAATGAAAACAGTATTTTGTGTTGTTGTTATTAAATGAACGTTGTTTTGGAATGCAACCAACTAAATGATCTGTGTAAAATTGAAATGTTCTACGGGGAGTATTTACTTTATCGTCAACTAACTTAGCTGACGGTCTACGTGTACCTGCACCCCAGTTGCTTAATATTATGTGTCGAATTTTTGAAGAAATTCCTAAATAAATGTGTTAAAAAAAAAGTCACAACTCTTAACTCGAATTGTGCGAAGACGGCCTGAACTGATTCAGTGGTGGTAGATGCCGTTGCTCGTAAAGTTACGAACCCGAGCCGAAAACTAATTAAGTCTAGTAATTGGTTCAGGTCAGCTTTGTTGTTCAACAAATACTTCTGAATCGTATGTATCGACCCGAACAACAAGTGTGTATGTGTACACCCCTTAGGAAATCAGGGGCGGATTAGTGATGCGAACATCACCATCTGCCTAGCCTTATTTATTTTTATTATTTCTGATGGAGAAAAATACTAGAACTGCAAATAACAGCCGGGACTAATGGCTTAACGTGCTTTCCGAGACACGGAGGAAACTCGGAATGTAATGGATAATCCATGGACTGACCTTGGCAAGCGCGGCTTAACCTTGAAGACCGACCCGTGCGGCTGTTATTATTTAGCCATGAGCTAAAAAAATAAGGGAAAAAAACAATCTCTCACCCAAGCCCCTCCTCCCTTATGAACATCTCGTGGTACGGGAACTGCCGATGCAGGTCCTTCCTGATGTCCTCCATGCACTTGGGGTCGCCGGGTGCCTGTAGCAGCTCTTCGTATTCGTTCGGATGCTTCTCCAGTAACAGCTGTCCACCGCAGAGGTAGAGCCAGGCTTTTGGACGCACTGATGCTGGTATGCCTGGGGAGATAATTGGCTTGGATATAAGTATTCTTAATAGGGTTCTCTTTTCGAGTGAGGGCTGGCAACTGTCCAGGGTTGGGAGAAGTCTATGAAGGGTGGGGGTGATCCAGAAGTGTACGACACGGTTGGTTGGCATAATGACGCTATTATCTCTGATATCAGGCGGGACCTAAAAGCACCTGGCTCTCATAGTCTGAAGGGACGGCAGTCCGACATCATCGCAGAGATATCATTATGACTTGAAACCCTGGACTCCTCACTCAGCAGTTACTCTTGCGACCATAAGATTAATTGAACAGTAAGCGTTACAGTAAGATTTAAAACCCACCTTTTCGACACCTCTCCCTGACTTTCTTGTAGTTCTTGCTCATGAACGCCTCCCAGTTATTGAGCATTCGCAGCCATTTTTGTTCCCGCTTCAGTATTGTGCTCGGCGATACAGTCCTTTTGCTGAAACAATGAAAACCTCCGTTAATATAAAATTCATTCAGATTCTCCATGGTATAGCTATGACATTCAGAGTTCATTTTCATAAATAGACTCCTAGAATTTGTAACGTAAGATTTCAGATTAGTAGTTTTCATGTCGAAAGCGAAGTCATGTGAGTTCCACCAACCCGTACTGGGCTTGTGTGGTGGATTACCTCCTCCTCCTCCTCTGAGAGGAGGCCTGTGTCCCAGCAGTTGGAAAATTACAGGCTGATTATGTTTATGCTAGTATTTCCAGTGCAATTTTTCAAGATCATAAATAAAAACATGCTGTCATATCAATTTATCTTACAGAGAACCTTGAACTGGACTTCGAATGATCCGGAGTGTGATCTAAACCCCGTCAAATCTATTTCAGTTTGTAATTTTTTTCTAGAAATTCCAGCATTTCTCAGTATAAGTTTTCAGACAATGAATAGTTTCAGTGGTCTTGTGCAATCTATATCACTGGTTACTCAATCTTCATTGTTACATAACTCAGACGTAACAATGTCCAGTTCAAAGTTAAGTGTTTCGATAAAAAGAAGATAAGTGGAATCGGTGAATGAAGTGCAGATAGAAGTAATTTATTAGAAGTGTTAGTTTCCCGTTACTCATTTAGTGAATGGTTTTTGCTATCAATAGTTTGATTAGTAACTATTCAGCTGCATACGGTTAGACTGAAAACCGACCCCAACACAGTCGGCTCGGCCGATGATGAGTTGCTTAGCAATTCGTATTAATTATCTTTGACTACCTTTCAGTCTCCAATAACAGTTTTTGAACGATTAGTTTTTAACAGGTAAACGAAAAAAAACTGCGACCTCCAATTACACATTTCACTAACGCGTTATTATTATTTCTTTATTTCAATCAACTTTGGATCATACAATTACGATTTATGCATTAGTTATGCATGGCCAATAAAACGAGTGTTTCACACAAATTAAAAACATTTTAAAAATAGTGGTATTTTCCATCATGCTAGTCATCCAGTCGCATGCAGGCAGGAATTCAATATAACCATAGAGGAATTAAAAAACACGCTCATAGTCGACGGGCGTCGGAATTAGTTGTGGCATGAAACACCGGACGCGCATTTTTTTACTTTGACATTTAATCTCCGCAGCTATGAAAGGAATTTTCTAAAGAAACCTTTTAAGAATGATGTAAAGTTCTCTGTAATTTTATTTTTAGGAAGGGTTTCGGTCAACATTCAACACCTCAACTGGAAATAATTGGTGATTAGTGGTTGTAATTAGCAAACGAAGTAGCACACTAGCGAATTGGATTGCGTGGCTAATGCATAGTTAAGTATCATAACTTGTGACATTGGTGGCTTACGTTGGAACTACCTTATCTGCTCTACGTGGTCGTATGTCAGTAAAAGTGTGTAAGAACTGCGGCCCCAAAAGTTGCAGGGTAATTTTGGCTTGTTGTATACCAAGATTCAACAACGATCCGGGCGAGGCATCGTTTCACCTCTTTTCATTCTTTGGTTCACACCGCGAACTACTGGAAGAGCCGAAACGAAGTATGAAAAGAGACTCGCCTGGCTCGTTCGCTCGCTGTATAGTTGGCGGTGGCGCTGGCTCTGCGAATGACCAAAATCAAACTTTCCCAGTCATAAAATTCTTTCCCCATGATTTCCTTCGGCGATTTTATCTTTGGTCTTCGTCCAAACTTGCAGGAGCTACAAGTTTGTAGTTCAACGAATCCAAAAGAAAAAAAAAATTTTAGGCAATGGTGTCAATGAATCCAGTTGAATCTTGGTATACAACATCCCAAAATCAAACTGCAACTTTTGGGGCCACGTATGTTACAAACTTTTTCTGACATATGAGCACGTAGAGCAGTTAAGGTGGGTAGTTCCAACTTAAGCCACCAATGTCACAAGTTATGATACTTGACTATGCATTAGCCACGCAATCCAATTAGCTGGTGTGCTACTTCGTTTGCTAATTACAACCACTAATCAGCAATTATTTCCAGTTGAGGTGTTGAATGTTGAATATTACATATTTTCTAGATCCTACTAATAGTTCCCGTCAAGGTACCGAATCAAAATTGGTTATTTTTTAGCTAGATGGAGCAGTTATCATAAAAAGGTGGCTGACGGAAAACCGTGTCTTGTGGCTACCTGTGAGAGGCCTTATAAGTACATTACAGATCCTCTATTGGCATCATGAAGGAGGTCCAAGTTCCTATTGCGGCCGGCGTTTTTAGTTATCGGTACCAGGAAAGCATAGCTCAAAAGATGTGAACAAAAACGTGCATAATGATGCCAATTTTTATGTGCAGCTGCTCTATGACCGTGAAATAGAAATACATGTCTGTTTCTGTAGTTTTTTTTTATTATTATTTTGTAATTGGTAGCAGCCATGAAAGCGATACAGCAGTAACTTATCTATGTAAGTAGTTTACAGTAAAATTAACAAGAATTTGAAATGAACGTCGTATCTTTACAGTGTGGTTATCAAAATGGCACACTGAGGTGGTGTTTCGTATCAAGTAGGCCATTTACAAACAACAACATTACGTTACATTGTAGATTTTTTATGATCGTCTGAAAATAGAAGACGACCTATAAATAAAGGTAACTTTATTGCTCTAACGGGCTGTTTTACAACAAATGGATTGTCTTCCAGATAAATGAATAAATGGAACAGAATTTATACGAAATCTTTCTGATTATGTTAACACTGCTCAACTGACTTACTACTGCTACTTGAGTGCGACTGCTGAGAATTTCTCAGTAGCAGCCACGGAGTCAGGTTAACAGGTATAACCTAATTTAATTCTGGAAAATTAAGCACCGTGATAAAAATGTTAGGTCCACCACCTTTCGGTTTAGAAATAGCGCGTTCAAAGAAAAAATAAATACGCGTGATATCTCACTACACCCCGCCCCTCCACTCTCGTGATATTTCCGAACCCCCCTCCCTTTCGAGCCTCACGTGATTAATGGACGACCCCTACCTGGACAAAAACCATTTCAATATACAGTTTAGCTATAAACACAGTACTATCGGTATTTTGAATGTACATCAAGTTACCCGAAACTGTCAAATTTTCCCAATCAACCTTGAACCTAATGCTTCAGCGATAAAGTTGAAAATCTATTAAATAAATTTGAAAAATTGTAGTAGCTTGATGTGCTGCCATCTGTAAAATGCTTCCATTCAATTAGTATCTCATCCATCAAAATGATTGATTGTTCAATACAAAAGTAAACTTTATTTCGTAAATTATACACATTTGGACTAATAAATCTGTATTATTTCATTAATAAATAGCTATGATAGTTCCTGCTCAGTATTTATAGATATGAATCACGCTATCTCGGTCGGAAAGTGATAAAAAAACTTATCAAACTCACAGCGGTTGATAACTGATAACGAAACTAGGTCTTTTTTAGGGTTCCGTAGTCAACAAGGAAAGGAACTGTTATAGTTTCGCCATGTCCGTAGCTTAGCTCAGACTCTTAGTACTAGAAAGCTGTAATTTGGAATGAATATACAGATTAGTTACGCCGACAAAGTGGTAGAATAAAATCTCGAAAAATATTTTTTTTTAGGGTATCTAGGGTATCAGGTAAAGTGAGGTTTTTTTTACTCGCATACCCCATAGTATGGTATGTCGTTGGATAGGTCTTTAA
The DNA here is from genome assembly GCA_910589295.1 of Noctua janthe. Classification (NCBI taxonomy): domain Eukaryota; kingdom Metazoa; phylum Arthropoda; class Insecta; order Lepidoptera; family Noctuidae; genus Noctua; species Noctua janthe. The sequence goes on along the minus strand of OU342573.1, from coordinate 9,641,180 downwards.
AAATATTGCGAGTTTGTTGAGATAATTTTTCGATTAAGGGATTCGTTTGTGAAATATTAAGCTTTACCCCCACTCTACTAGCTAAACGGTTGTGTTTGGATGTGTGAAAAATTCACGGTGGTAGCAATAACGAAATTAGAAGAAAAACTATTAGCTGTGATAGGCTTTACTTATTACGAGTAATATTCGACCAACTTATAAATTGTACTTGGACAACATATTTTCCTAAACATAATGTATTGGAGCACAGGTTTTTCAACTGCAAATGTAAATTTGTTTTTTATTATTAGAATAAAAATCGTCGTTCGGAGGCAAATCCGCATATTTCGATGGGCAACTACGGAACCCTACATTGTGCGTGGCCCGAAACGAACTTGTTTATTTATTGTTGTTGAATGTGCAGATTTTGGGCATTGATTGAGGAAAACTCTTCACTGACTTGTGACTGTCCAGTAGTCGCAAGAGCTCCTGTTGAGCATGAGTTCCAGCTGGGTTCAAACTGCGCCGGGCAGTGTCATGAGATTTGAGTGTACTACGTGAGGTCGACAAACGGATGTGCGATTAACTCTTATGCGACAAAACTGTACTGCGACTCACCATAGTTCGAATTCACGCTTGTACGACACACTGAATATCGACATCTCGAAGTACACTCATGAGATTTTTCCACTAGAAATGTCTCAGTAGCCCAGAACTTTTATTTTTTTAATTTAACAATTATATTTTTATAATATTAACATTATAAAAATATAATTGATTTGCCAGATTTGCCAGCGAGCGATAGAGCGCAGCATAATAGGTGCCAAACGATCATATCGCGTTAGGAACACCACCCTGCGCTCCATAACTCAAGTAGCTGATGTTGGAGTTAAAACAGCCAAGTTAAAGTGGGAGTAGGCTGGCCATGTCGCACGGATGCACCCGGAGAGGTGGGCAAAGATCGTCACTCACTGGACGCCTGAAGGTGGACCTCGCCGACGAGGTCGACCGCGGCGAAGGTGATGTGATCTGATCATGTTCGTGGGGCAAACGTGGCCCGAAATTGCACAGAACAGAGAGGTTTGAAGAGAGAAAGGAGAGGCCTTTGCCCAGCAGTGGGACACAAAGTAGGCTCCCAAAAAAAAAAAAATAATAATGCGTATTTAAGAGAGAGCAGCAGTAACCCAGTGGTGGAGACCCCAACTTACGAGCAGTAAGTCGTGGGTTCGAACCCAGCCAGGCGCATTACTTTGTGTAAGTTATTTCATCACCACTGCTCTCAAAACGGTGAAGGAAAACATCGAGAGGAAACCGGCATGTCCTAGAACCAAAAATTCGAAGACATGTGACATCTACCAATCCGCACTGGGCCCGCGTGGTGGATTATAGCCTATTCCCTCTCATAGAGAGGAGGCCTGCGTCCCAGCAACTGGGAATATTAATAGGCTGATTATGTTATGTATGTTATGCGTATTTAAATGAAAATACCTAGGCTACCGAGCTCAGCTCGGGTGAAAATAGAGAAAACAATTTTTACCAGTTATAGAGACCCAGCTAGATAATTTTTTCGCCCCCCTTTTTTTTTTTTTTTTTTTGGATGGGAAATCATCAAATGACCCCCCCCACTCTGGGCGGAGCGGACGGGAGTGTCAGACTTGTACTGACTAAAACCCATCCATGTTCCTTCTTTGCCCTTTGTGTTCCAGGGCCACGGTGTCTCTTTCGAACAGTCCCGCAGCTCTGGCAGGCATCGGCCCATGCGGACCCCTACTCGGTTGCTGACATCTGACGCGCCGTCGACACGGCCTGTCGTCATAAGACGGCCGGACGGCGAGCTAGCCCATAACTCGCCGTCCACAGGCCCGCGCCTACGGTGGCCGGGAGCCACCACGTGACCCCCGACGCCCAGGGCGTCTCCCGCGGCGGCTGGGACGTGAGGTTCTTTCCCTCACACGTCCCGCCACCTCCTTCACTAGCATGACTGCTTCACAGAAGGTGGTGACGGCTTCCCATTCCCTCTCGCTCCGGACCATGGCTTGAACCAGGGTCGGACGCGAGAGATCGCCGCCGCCAATCGCCGCTACAAGGACACGGCGGTGCTCCGCCCAAGCGGGGCAGACCTCTACGGTGTGCTCCACCGTGTCCTCCGGACGATCCTCGCAGTGGAAACACCCGGGCGTTTCCTCCCGCCCGATTCGGTGCAGGAACCTCCCGAAACAACCGTGTCCGGTGAGGATCTGCGTCAGGCGGTAGGTGAGGGCGCCGTGGCGCCTCTCTAACCACTCCTCAAAGAGGGGACTTATCGCCACAATGGTAGCGTGCCCTTTCGCCCCCCTTATTTAAAGTAAAATATTAATTATTTTAATATCAAAAGCCTTGACACATATTACACATAAAACTATACATACACCATAAAATTGAATTTAACAGACTCCCCCTAATACAGGGAAATTAACATAGCTGGCGAAATGTGGACGGTGTAGATACAGACAGCCAGCACATCAAGTTACCCGAAACTGTGAACTTTTCCCAATCAACCTTGAACCTAATATTTTGACGATAAAGCTGAAAATCTATTAAAGTAATTTGACAGATTGTAGTAGCCTGATTTGCTGGCGTCTGTACCTATAGCACCTAACAATACATTTTCTGAGTAGTAAATAATAATACAATTTCTGAGCAGCTCTAGAAATTGAATTTTGCTAGACACAGAATCTGCAAAAGGCTGGAACAATGACGCAATCCATTTACGTCACAGGAGCCACTACGACTAAGGGTTTCATACAAGCTTTATTAAAAGAACAAAAGGGAAAGAAATATCGACTAATATTCAACCAAAATACCAGGATATACTTGACTAAGAATAAATTAATCATTGTACGTCATACGATGATGAGGAAGTCTCTAGGTTATGCCGTGCTTACCTAGGTTGGTCCGTGGATGGGTAACCACCCATTACTTCCGTGCCTCGGAAAGCACGTTAAGCCGTGGGTCGCGGCTGTCATTTATAGATCTTTGACAGTCGTTTCAGGTAGTCAGTCGCCCGAAAGTCTGACAAACAGTCTTACCAAGGGTATCGTATTATCTGGTACTAACTGGGTTGCGGAGGTCAGATAGGCAGTCGCTCTATGTAAAATACTCAGCTGTATTCGGTTAGACTGGAAGCCGACCCTAACATAGTTGGGAAAAGGCTAAGCAGGTGAGGATATAATTATGATCACTGATCAGTCCAATTTTTTTTCTTTCTGCAGTCAACGAAACTAAACCGCGTAAAAGCGCTTTCAGTGTCAATATTTCACAACAATGCTGACACAGCTCTTGAATGCGGTTTCGATGAGCTGATCGCGTTCGTTTCATTGGTAAAATTCGTATTGTTAATCAAATTGTAACGATTTGTATTCGCATTTCTCATCCTTAGATAATGTTGCATAACTTTCCAGTTCTACCAGTTTGTCAACAATTCATTCAATATTTCGACTCAATCTAATAAATATGCATGATAAAATTTGAATTTACGTGCGACATAATAATAAAAACACAGATAATGGAGACGCCTCGTCCTGCGCTGCTACAGACGGCATTATCAACAGTTTTCATACAGACCAAGAGTCTCACAGGTTACTTGCAATAGGAGTTAGGACTTAAATGCAGCATAGAAGTTTAAAAAATAGCTAGGGAAACTCCTCAGTTTCATTAACCATAAGCATAATCAGCCTATAATGTTCCCACTGCTGAGACGCACGGCCTCCTCTCTATCAGAGGGAATGGGCTATAATCCACTACGCGGGCCCTGTGTGTGTTGGTAGACGTCACATGTCTTCGAATTTTGGCTCCCGTAAACACCTATATTGCCAATTTCATCAAAATCGCTAGTGCCGTTTTCGAGAACGTAATGACAAATATTTATATAATCATACAAATATTGCTCATTTTAATAGTATACGATTGTAAAATCTGTTGCCCGTTACTTTCGGCACTACGAATTTTATTAGCACCGCCGATGCATTCTCTAATTCTAAAGAATGCATCGGCGGTACTAATAAAATTCTAAATGCTACCTGCGCGATGCGGTGATCAAAAACTCCTTTATAGTCGTCTACGCGTGCGTTAGTGCAGCTCTAATTAATAACCACCAGCCTTAGACAGAGGTCGGTAAACTGGTGGTATTTGACCTCTCAATTACTTGTGAAATTGCATTCGCTTTGCATAAGTCGGAAGATGGGCTGTTTGATATAATTACATTTTTTCACGTCTGCGGTCAGCGAAGCGGAGTAAAGAGGAAGGGCTGTGAAATGTCTGTATTTGTGTGTGTCTTTAACATTTTCTACGTAGATTTATATTCCTTATTTAGTGTTTTTAAAGAGTGACAACTGATTACTGTCTTGGTAAGCTATTGACGAAATTCTACTGAACTAAAATAAAGACAGACGAAAGTTACAGACGAGACATAATTATGCTAGTTAACGAACCCTTGGATATCCTTAAATTCTCTTAGTTATTTAGTCACATTCTCGTCTTACTGGGCCCTACTACGGTACGAGAAGAGACTCGAAAGCAAAGCTACCAAAATGGGCTGAAGACGGTGTCTAAAAGTGCATATTTAAAAAGATGTCAATAAAAACGTTACTCAGATTACAGAACGCGGCAGATTACACAGCGAATAAAAACCCAGGTCTTTAATACACAATAATCAACAAGCAACAACACAGTCCAGTTCTCCTAGGCATTCGCTGATAGCTGCGTCAATGTTTCAAGAGCTTTATCAGAGAAACATTAATGATGTCATTCTGTTACGCGATACACCGTGTGCCTGGGGAATGCTAAATGATGACTAAGATGTACTAGAAGCATAATGTTTTAACTGGGGAAGTAAATTCAAGTAGGCCAAGACTGAGAAACAATTTGGTGAAGACATAACAACAGGCAGAGATAGACCACGGAAGCATGACACTAAAGGGAGGCCGATTGTCAGCAGTGGATGGAACAAGGCTGCTAACGATGATGATATCTGCAGAGAGGACGTAGTCACCGTCCAATTTTTGGAATCATAAGAATAAGATCTACAATATCAGATTCTAGAATTATCCGCGTGTTGGCCAAAATCGCACCAATTTCAAAACAGCTCATAAAAATACAGAACAAAACAATGTGTCAGAAACTGGCGTCGGAAACAATAATGGTACAATAATATTAACAGCAGTTTGTATGATTCAGTTGTGCAAAGTAATCGAAGGCCGTGGCGTTACGACACGCCATACTGGTGTTTCAAGCCTAATAAACTCTGCGAACAGACTAGAGCATTACGTATGGAATGCTGTGGTCAGTTTTATAGCTAGAAAAGAAAAATTGATTGTATTTGATACCCACCCATGTAAGGATCTACGGAAGCTATAATAGCGACAGAAAAAAAATTGGATGCCTCGAAAGTGTATTTCGACTGTGACAATATTTTTTGAGAGAACAATGAAAGTAGCATAGCCTGAACTGAACCGACATTGAAATACTTACTCGCTACAGAGTTGTCTTCAAACGCCTGACAATACTTGGTGCTTATCTGATGGACTAAATTCAGAATAAAATAAACGATTAGTTTCGACCTAGATGTCCATTAAAGACTACTTTCAGCAGAGCCAACTTAAAGAAATCATTAGCCCAAACCCACAAAAATGAAACTAACGACTTGAAATGTCCCATAAAACATTACAAAATATGAGGAAGCACCATACACCATGTATTACTATAGTCGTAACATTCGTATGGCACGTAATCAGCGTAATGGGGTTCATTACACCGAGTCCTATTGTTTATGGGGACCGAGCCACTTTCAGCCACATCACTGTGAGCAACTGAGCATTCCATTTCATTTCGCAGCTGGTATTATGCAAGCATTTTCTTTAGACGTTCGTCGCGTGCTGAGCATAGAGCTGAGGCTTTATTTAACCCATTGCAGTCGGGTTCCATGACATAATACTCTGTTAAACGCGGAAAATTATAAATAGAACTACCGACTCCTTTAATGCTATTTTTGGGATGTTCCTAACCGTTTACAACTCACTTTGCTGACGAATGGCTGCTTTAAGATCGTCCAGCAGTGGCGAACGTTCCATACAACTCGATTCCTATCGGCTTCCCTTTGAAAAATGGCACAGTCTATAGACAAATTATAATCACATTAAAGATATGTACTCCGGCTTACCTCTTACAAAAATTGACCCATCGCTACTGGTGTCCAGAGAACAAAGTTACCGTCGTTCTAATTGATCTAGCTACTCAGCTAGGTTGTTTAACTTTGGTACTAAACCCAATGCTGCACTCCTATCAGACACGGGCATATCCCCAGGGATCTCACAGTCAGAGTGGAACACGTGAAATTCTTGACACTAGGGTTATTAAAACTTCAAAGTCTCTAACTACTTCAAGATATGGCCTTTGGGAAACTCATATAAATTTAGCAACACTGTCTGTAAACACGTATGTGTAACAATACATTGCTCTCGTGTCTCATAGAAGTACAAAGTGTGTTATTGTGTAATGGGGCCTACGCCACGCAGGTCGCAATTTGAATGACATTCGCAACGCATTTCAATTACATTTAGCGGTTTTTAGGATTCCGTAACGTATTTCCGTAAGGAAAAAACGGAAGCCCTTATTACTCGCGTGCCTGTCTGTCTCTCCGTCTGTCACAGCCAATTTACTCCGAAACTATTGAACAGATTGAGTTGAAATTTGGTACACATGTGTAAGTCGGTGATCCAAAAATGGACGAGTAAAACGTAAATTAATTAATTTTAAACAGGGGGGTCACTTTTGGTGGGTAAATTAGAAAATGAAAAAAAAAAAGTTATGCAAACTATATCGTGTTACATTATCAAATGTAAGGGCTCAAATATATATTTTTATAATTGTAAGATAAATAGTTTTGAGTTATTTAAGAAAATAAGCGAAAATAGACCATTCCTTCCCCCTTATCTCCGAATCCACAGGGCCGAAAATAAAAAAAAAATACAAAAAGTAGTTCTTTGCCTATAGATTACAGGAAAACCTATAAGAAAGCTAAAGGGGACTCGCCTACTACGACGGTACGGAACCGTTCATGCGTGAGTCCTTTTTACTTCACTGCTGGCAGAATGAAAGTGTAAAGTGATCATTTTTTAATAATAATGTCTTTCATTTTCATCTGCTATAATTAAAATCTATATTTGAAAGCCTCGTACCACGAACTCACTAACTAAGTATGCAGACTTCGTGCCTCCTACTTCATCATCATCATTCATTCTCCTGCTCTTGTCACAATTCATTTGGTGTAATTGTCATCTCAGCAGTCACCTTCTTGCTAGCCAAATCATCCTTCACATATAGCCATTCCACATTCATTCTCCTACTTATGTAATCCATTTATGTACGTAATTCGTTTGTTAATTGAACCGAATAATATTGCAACTTTTCGCGTGAATAACTCTATAAAGCCTACATGACAGATATGTCCAAATCTGGACTAATGCATCCATACATGCATACAATGAATATGAAGTAACACAGCACAGCACAGTTATTCAGCTGTGTCTTAATCGAAATAATGAGGACCATTACACCTGCTATTTGGTTGACACGGTCTTCGACCACGCAGGTTTAAATCTGATTGTACGTATCCGTCGTGCGGTAATATTTTAGCTGGATGTATCCAGTTAGGAGCTCGTGGCTTAATAATAACATCCGCTCGGGTCGATCTTTAGGTTAAGCCGTGCTTGCCTAGGTTGGTCTGTGGATGGGTGACCACCCATTACATACCGAGTTTCCTCCGTGCCTCGGAAAGCACGTTAAGCAGTTGGTCCCGGCTGTCATTTGTAGATCTTTGACAGTCGTTACAGGTAGTCAGTGGCCCGAAAGTCTGATAACCAGTCTTACTAAGGAGTATCGCATTACCCAGTACGAACTGGGTTGTGGAGGTTAGATAGGCAGTCGCTCCATGAAAAATACTGGTATTCAGCTGTATCCGGTTAGACTGGAAGCTGACCCCAACATAGTTGGGAAAAAGCTAGGCAGATGATGCACTCAGTTAAGAGCACGAAAGATTTAGAGCACTTTGGATCTTAGGATGTCAGGGCGCAGGCCAAAAAATATGACTAATGGCTCACCAGTTGAAGCTTATTGAGTTAATTACAAAATTGAATAATAACTGGTTAGTAACGCCCCCTTTGCACTTGATACCGACAACGGTGGTCATGTGTTTTATCACATACATTGAAAATTAGCTGACGTCATCAATATACGGAAAAGTCGTGATCAAAACTAGGAAACGCGTTACGCATTATTTTAAATCCACACACCTGAGAAAATGACAAATAATAGAAACTATGCATAACTCGGAAATCCACAAAAAAATTGAACAGGGCATTATGGCATTTTGTTTAAAATTTTAGTTTTCTGTTATTATTTTCATGCCCAGTGAAAATAAGGTGATACCGAAATGATAGCCCGTATCGGAAAGGTGTGGTCATATTTAAGGACGTGGTATCAACCAAACTGAACAACGTTTTCCATGGGACTATTGGTCATGATTATTGAATAGTATTCACTATAGTACAGTAGTGGTAGGTCGACGACATCGTCAAAGTCGCGGGAAACACTTGGATAAGGGATGCACAGAACCGGGAAGTGTGGCATAAAAAAGGGGAGGCCTATTCCCAGCAGTGGGTGATGATGATGAGTAGTAGTCTATATATATGTATAAAATGGTAAACTGACTGACTGACTGGGTGATATATCAACACACACCCCAATTCGCTGGTCCTAGAGACATGAAACTTGGAGGGTGTATTCTTTGTGAAGAGTAAGTATCCATTAAGAAAGGATTTTTGGGAATTCCACCCCTAAAGGGGTAAAATAGAGGATGGAAATTTGTATGAAAGTCAGTCAGTTTTGAAGTTAGGATCCTCAATTGTGTTTAAGCTGGCGATTGAAAATAAATTTATACGTGTCTCAGCGTTTTTAATAATTGTACCCCTGAAGGGTTAAAAAGGGGGATGAAGGTAAGTAATCGGATTTTTTTCGACAACCACGCGGGCGAAGCCGCGGGCAAAAGCTAGTATAGCATAAAAGCATGAATTGTAGTATTTGTAGTTAGTAGTTACACCCATATTTACGAGAAATACTTTGACTTTGTTTCTATAGCATGGACATTTGGACAATCATTGTAACGGGCTTCGTTGTTCAATTCACCTGTTTCGTGGCCACAGTCCACAGCATCCAATCCATAGCCATCTGATTGTACACATCCGCTGCACACTTCAATTTTATTTATAATACCGTCTGGGTTGCGGTGCCATGCATTGCTTTCAAAGCATAATACGTCTGGGTTTTGGTTGAGATTAAACACAGCACCAAATGTATGCTGTTTATTGAAATCAAGAACCAAAGCACCAAGAACATCCAAAAACAAATTATTAGGATATTTATTAAAACTTTATGGACAATAGTGGTAAATAGGCGGAGTTAATGCCACAAGGCATTCTCTAAAAGTCAACTTTTGGGTTAAATAGGACGGCATTGTGTTAGGGTACAAAATAATATCTAGAAAATAACTACTTGTTTTCGAAAAACTAATAATTTATAAAAAAAATAGTTTGATTGTTCTAGTTTATCTTGGACTTGACGTCATCCGGAACTAAAACATTGTTTATTAGAAAGATCAAGAGAAACCTTACTACTTTTATAAATGCGAATATCTGTCTGTCAATTTGTCTGTTACCTAGTTCTACACCACTGAACCGATAGTTATGAGACAGGTAGATGACCATTGTGCTGGAGAAGGACACAAGCTTCTTTCCATCGTGGACATAAGCACCAAACATGATGAAAAAAAAATATTCGCAGTCGTGGGCAATATGCAGCTGAGTACTTGGAGCGACTGCCTATCTGACCTCCACAACCCAGTTAGTACTGGGTAATACGATACCCCTTGACTGGTTGTCAGATCACTTTCGGGCCACTGACTACCTGTAAGACTGTAACGACTGTCAAAGATCTACAATTGACAGCCGGGACCCAGTAAAAAAATATTAAGAAGAAATAAATCGCGCCTCTATTACTCCATCAGGCTTATTAAAATTCCTGGCGAAATGTGGAACCTTTGTCTAACTCCTCGTTGAAAAACGACGTGAAATTAGGAAATGAATCTAGCCTAGAAAAGCTAAGACCTGCAGGCAGCCTAACATTCTTGCATCGTTACGATACGTGCTAACTATTCTAATCAACTATGCAAATCGAAGATTTCGAACTTCCGTTAGTCACGTACACGTTCCAATGAAGCATTCATCGAACTGACACCTTTGAAAGGGAACTTATAATTACGGGAAGGAACAGACAATTTCTTTTCACCCTTTTGGAAGAGGTATTTTATAAAGAAAGATACGCTACGTTCATAGTGAGTGGCGTTCAAATATCATTGCGTAGTTACTACTGCGATAGATAATACGGAACGTGTGATATAGAAAGAGAAAGCTATTGCGCTTAAGGTACTTACATTACGACAATTGTCTGAATTCGTCAGCAACAATTTGCGCGCGCTAGTGCGAGATCTAACTCTTTTTATTTTATAATATCATTGACCACATTGCATGACAAACTTTGAGAGCATTAAAGTTCCAGGTAAAAAGTACATGAGAGCAGCGGTGGCCCAGTGGCGGAGACCCCGACTTACGAGCAGTAAGTCATGGGTTCAAACCCAGCCAGGCGCATTACTTTGTGTAAGTTATTTCATCACCACTGCTCTCAAAAACGGTGAAGGAAAACATCGTGTGGAAACCGGCATGTCCTAGAACCAAAAATTCGAAGACATGTGACATCAACCAACCCGCACTGGGCCCGCGTGGTGGATTATAGCCCATTGCCTCTCATTGAGAGGAGGTCTGCGTCCCAGCAGTGGGAACATTAATAGGCTGATTATGCTATGCTTATGCTTAAAAAGTACCTACATAACTGCTGGACTATAATTACACATATTTAACTGTGATTACAAAAACTACGGTCTTAACCACATCGACTGCATGGTGATAACAAAAAAATCTATCTCTGTGATTACTTCAATTCGGTCTGCAATAATTCCAGCAAGTTGAAATAATTTTGAACCATTTCTGTAATGGGCTGCAAAGCGCAACTTCGTGTAAGTCTCATTTAATCAATCATTCTTAATTTAGAGCTCGAGATTCACGAAGACAGCCGTAAATAAGACGTGTTACGAGATTAATTTACTTGAATATTTGAAAATCCATTAATATTTTCCCTAATAAACATCTACAATAGTGCCACTAAACAAACTAAGAGAATACTACCAAAAGTTCACATGGTCTTGTCAAAATTCTCTCATGGTCGAAATAACAGACAATGCTTGAGAACAGTCATTAAGTAAATAAGAACAGTAAATATCAATTATGTACAGGTGTATTGTGAGCAGTTTTTACCGATTAATATGAAATGAACGTGCAACGGTCACAACTCACATAAGGAAGGACGTTATAAATGACACCAGAATCCAGTTTTTCACATTTTTAAGCTCCATACGTCATCGTCATCTGCCTAGCCTTTTCCCAACTATGTTGGAGTCGGCTTCCAGTATAACCAGATGCAGCTGAACACGAATATTTTACATGGGGCAACTGCCTATCTGACCTCTACAAACCAATTAGTGGCGGGTAATACGATAGGTAAAACTGGTTGTCAGACATTCGGGCCACTGACTACTCGACTCAATACGTCATCATTATTAGTAAATAGTGTGTTGCTATCCTAAGCACATTCTATGATCCTCTTTATCCATAATTCTCTTTATCCATAAAAGGAGTACTTTAGAGACTGGAATAAATGACTATAAAAACACCTCACTATTATTGAACAGGTGCTTACATAAGCAACACGTTTTTTTTTTCAAATAGTTTGATCAAATTGGCACAAGCGTCAAGGTCCATCAGCACTGTTGATTTACACCAAAACCGGATCATTAGGTAACGATCAGAATGTTTCATAAACTGTGGTAGAATCGGCGGTGACGCTCAGGGAAAAAGCACGTCACGTCCTATAGCAACATGGCACCAAACATATTGCACGGAAGCCATCTTTCAAAATGATGATTTGTTTTACGGCATCCAAATCTCATGGTAAAACCAGTCTAATATGAAATCTTTTAGTGAAACGGGGTTTTTGATTTTATTCAAAGAAGAATGCAGAATTCTTTTGAGACGCTACCGGAAACTCCACGTGGTCGTACGTTATGAGTCAGTTTAAACATTTGTCAATACAAATAGAAGTTATTAACGTGTATAACTGTAGACTAGACATTTCACATAAAGGTACAAAAAGTATTACCCTCAAGTAAACCGTACCAACGCGCGAAATCATGTAACGCTTTGCGACGACGAAAAGGAACGTCCACATTTAAGTAATGCAATAAAATGTGGCCTGGAGCGTTCAGATAGATCGTGAGGAGATGTTCCAGTTAATGACACATTCCAACGCATGTCCTCATGCCATACCAGCCTCTATATTGTGTGAAAAACTCAGGGCAAAGATGGATGATGGATGGAGAGTTATGTGCGAAGTAGCATACAACGGCTGATTCTTTGACTCAATCAATACTAGGTTTTTCAGCACGTTGCGAGTGGAAACGCCCCAGAATGACACTGGTCGTATTGGCGATGGTCTTCAGTTCTTCAGAAAGATCAGGTTCGTAGTACATGCAACTGGCGTGCATATATGAACAGATGTATGAACGTAGACAAAGCAAAAGAAGTACTTATTCAGGGTCCGTAGCAGAATGCGTTCCGAAGTATCTGCTTACCTTCATAAAAAATGGAGTGAGTGAGTTCAAGTACGTATGATGTGTTTAACATTCCACCGCAAATTATATGAACAATATATTTTTTTTTTTTTTTTTTTTTAATGTTGCCCTACACTAGGAATTTCTCCTGTACCGTAGGTGCGTTTACAAACATTTAAACTCACATACACAAACAGCCAGACCCGGAACAACTACCTGCAGATCATTCAAATATTTGTTCCGTGCGGGATCAAACCCGCGACACGCAGCGCAGCAGCAGATCGCTCAGCCACTGAGGTAACCGTGCCGTCAATCTAACTAGCATCTAAAATTGTGGACACCAAATAAAGACTCGTTTCAAATAAATGAGTGACAGACATCAGAGAATACGTAATGAAAACTAATGACAACATTAAATTCTGCAAACGACATCAGTAATGAAAATACTTGATCGTGATATTGCAGACCTTATTTAATTCTGTTACATAAGGAACGTTATGTCATCGCGATTACGGTGTCAAGGGATTGCAGCCAACGCCTACATAATATTAAACGCTGTAGGCTCAGAGATAATTAATTTATCCATTGGGTTCTTGCAGTGCATAAGCTTGACTATTCAAGCCAGTGACGAGCCCCTGCGTCATTGGATTGCGTAATCCAACTTTGCGGTAACCGGTCATATAGTTTGTTGGAATTCTCCTTAATTTCTGGGAAAAAATCCAGTCAGTCACTATGGTGGTAGTGGGAAACTGATCTGACCTTTGATCAGCGGTGCGCTCAACGTATATGATCTTAAGTTCTAAATGGGGTAGTAAATAAACAAGTGTTGCTGTCATTAATGCCAATACATTAATATATTCATATCTTTATTTGCATTACATAATGTTTGAAGATCTGACAATGGTTGAAAGCTAGGGTAAAATAAACAAATCATACGCACTCCTACTGTGGTCACTATAAGGCTAGCCTAACAACCTTGTCCTTGATTTCTACATTACTAGAACTTCAAGAAACTAATTAAATACCTAAGCAATTTAAATGTCCATTTCGGACTGGATTTTCCCAATTCGTCATGACATTCGCTATACGAAATCGATACTACTTTTTTATGTAATCGAGGAAAAACGGCCAACATTTCATCAAATTATTCATTTCCGTTCGAAAAATATCTGAATTTGACCAAGTTCTGTACTCCTTAGCGTCGTAGGCATGGTGTCTCCAGCCATGTTTATTCAGGTGTCTGTATTATGAATTATTTGAAGGTGACTCATTGGGTTGTTGTGCTCTTCGTAATTTATTGAAAATTACGATATTTCTAAGACTTTTTCTTCAGCAGCTTTAACAAAAAGTCCATCCATCATAGAGGAAACGGACCGACGAAATAGTGGCACAAAAACCTGTTTCTTCAGAATACTTGAATAGGTTTCAACTTTCATCAAAATGAAAAGTGAAGCGAATTCTCTTTCTGCAGTCAGCTTGGAACATAATTATTTAGTCTGCGTCAGGAAATTAGACTAGAAGGTCGTGATCCATGGAGGTTCTTACCTTCAATAAAAGTAGTTAGATGAGGTAATCATAGTATAAGGGCAAAAAATCTCGCGAGAGATTGACGAGTCTGGATGATGTCAACGATAAATTGGATATTATGCATCTTGTAGAGAAAAACATAAAAGAGGATGAAAAGTAGGTATCCACTCAAAAGCGAAATAAAATAAATTATGATTTTTTGCTACATCTACTAATGAAGTGAACAAAATAAATACATCATATTTTTCATGTCATATTTGTTTCTCAATGTCGCGTAATGATAAATACGGTACCTATGGAGATTTGTATAATTGTTTAATATTTCAGAAGATATCATCTTCACAGACCTTAGATCTTTAGATCTTTGAAAGTCGTTACAGGTAGGTAGTCAGTGGCCCAAAAAGTCTGACAACCAGTCTAACCAAACGGTATCGTATTACCCAGCACTGGGTTGTGGAGGTCAGATAGGCAGTCGCTCCATGTAAAATACTGGTATTTAGCTGCATCTGGTTAGACTGGCAGCCTAGGCAGATGATGATGATAGTGAAACTATCACTTCGTTCAAAGCGAAGACGAAACACGCAAATCACGAAGAGATTGAAAAGGCACAAACAAAGAGAAAATAAACAAGTCCGTTTCTATTCTTCGGAGAACCTAGGCCAAAAACGATGCATTAGCCAAGCCACTGTACCCAATCTAAAACCGTCTCGAGTAGAAACACCGCTATCCTATGATTCATACGTCGATTTAACTCCTTATTGCCAGTACCTCTACAAAAGCGTACTAGCAATAACCCTTAACAGCCATATCCGGGACGACGAAGGCCAAATTACGTCTAAGTCTTGTCAGTATATTTTTCGACAAAATTATCCTTCTATTCGTAGGTATTTTTACAGCAAAATATTTCAATAAAACTGTGGCGATAACCTATGATCTGTCATCTCAACCATGAGGCGTTACAATAACAGAATAAAGAATGCGTGGAGGCGATTAATGCTTATTTTTTTTATCTTCTCTGATTGTTAAATGTACTGTTAGGTTTTTTGGTTTTCTGAAACATCAGAAACCTATTCCATGGTGGTATTTTAGTTTAACAGAACATAAACAATCATCAATTCAGCTCTGAATCACCAAATGCTAGGTGTAGGCCTCCCTCGAATTCTGGAGGAGTGCAAAAATAACAAAACATTCTAAGATCACTGTTAAAAATCCAAGTCTTTCTATGACACGATATTATGTTAACATTGCAAGAAACGGCCTTTTTTCTCTACGTCTAAGGTCTAAGTTCCATTTCTAATCTGGTCTGTACTGTTCAACCTATGTAGACTGATAACATAATTCTAGTTCTATTGCCGTGACCTCCACTACTTCCCACTGGTGACCCACTTCCGAGGCTGACGGTGGAGGCAGATAAGACGAATGCACATACATCAGTACAGTATTTAACAAGGTTTTTAATTGGTATGTTTAAAGTGAATTCAAGTTTCCAGTTAGAAAATGTGTAATAAAATTCAGATCAAATATCAGTAGTAACTGAAGATTTCTCGCAAATTATATTTCGATGTAACTTTGAAGTACTTAGAAAAGCACAAAAATAGGAAAATTACCAAGCAATGAAAAAAATATGAATGTGTCAGCTCCACAGACGTAAAAAATCTCAATATTGGCGTGATGATAATATCCAATTATATACAGCAAGTATTATTTATCAATTCATTTATCATATGGCTACGGACAGACGCGGTAAGTGCTAACAATAACCTATTAAGTAAATAATATTACAGTTTACATGACCAGAGCAGGGATTATTATCAATAGGCCTTGGTAGAGAATAAATAGTTTAATAGATGAAGGTAAGAGTATGATGACTGATGAGCTAGATAATGCGAAGCCGCTGGTTTTGGTTCAACTAAATGGGTTGATAATTTTAGAATTTGAAAGGCACAGTTATCAGAATTATTATACTTGTAACAGTTAAAAATATTAACCGTAGAAATCGTAAGGAATGTCACGAAGGCATGCATTCCAAGGATTGCGTTACTGAGGGAACACTAACCATGTATTGTACCAGCTCATTTTTGAAACGATTCAACGCATTCTGAAATGTAAAACGAAAATACTTATTGAGATTACATCAGTTTTGGATTGCGTGAGGCAATGTTTATTAAACCATTTCAAAATAACAACCTATTCTTTTCGTTATTTCAGATCAACATGAAACTCATTATCCTCTTGTGCAGCCTCATCTCAATCCAAGCTGGAGTGATCAAAGAAACTGATTGTCCCGGTGTTAAAATAAACGGACTCTATTATGAACCCGAAACGCTAAGAGAAGACCTCGACAGACCGTATCTTTTAGCAGTAGACTACAGCACCAACAATCTTTACTTCAGTTACAACGTCAAGGAAGATGATGACGAATTCAGGTCAGCGAGACTCAACCTTAACACCAAGGAGTTCAACAATATCGAAGGTGTCACCAACGGCTTTGCCCAAACAGTCGACCAAGGAACACACGAAATCTACATTGGTGGAAGCGATGGTATATACAAATACGACTATGGACAAAACAAAGCAGTTATCATTGGAGAAAGAGGTTCCAACATTTGGACATTATACTTCAAAGAAGTTCTATACTATTCCTTATTCCCTCATCAATTCTTATACGTGATGGAAGACGGACAATCTAGAAGGTTCCTAGATTTGGAAGACACAAAAGTGGACCATTTCGTTATTGATAATGAAGATGACATTTTCTTTTCAAATAACACGGGATTGTACTCTCAAAAGAAAGGGACGAAAAATGCTGTGCTGTATATGGAGGATCCTGTATTGAGGAGTTTGACAACAGATATCAATGGTAACGTGTACGCTTGTCTCCAAGACGGTATATACGCTGCGAAAAAATCAAGTAATTCTTTGGAAAAAGTTGTTGAAGTAAACGACGGTTTCGGTTTAGCCTTTGATAACGATAACAATATCGTATATTCGGAAGCCTCTAAGCTCATTAGACTGAAAGTTAACAGACATAAAAAATGTTAAGCCTAAGGTGTCTTTGAATTTTACATAATAGGCCTACTAAAATGAATAAACTTTAATTACTTACTGTGTTTGTCGTTTGTATGTTCATGGCTTCGGAAATTATCCAAACTGTTATGAATAATAAAATTTTCATAGAATGCATACTGTATTACTACTCACGTAGATTATAAATGCAAAAACTCATTTCAATGAAATTATCTGGCTTTTTTTCAATAAGCACCTATTTAATTGTGCTGCATATCATTACAGCCTAATTGTAATCATTATCAATTTGTTAATTAATCACGCATAAAGCTCATGTATAACCTTACTGCACCGCTTATCAAAGATAAATAATGCAAATTGTTTATTTTTAAAAAGATCGAGTCAACTCATCCCAAATCCAATGGTCCCAACTTTTGAAGGGTGAAGTTCATTATTCATTCATCACTAATGAACCTTGCTGGATGATGGCGAATGGTAAGCACACATTCTACCTTCACATATCAAACAGCTGGTAAGTTTACCTAGGTTACCTGTGGTCTGTGCGGCGTAACCGCTGTCCTTAATGGAAATCTGATGATATTCCGTCGCCGTACCAACCTGCGCTTTCAAATGACCACTGAGGTTTCTCCGCTTTCATCGATTGTAGCATTCGTCATAATGTTCAAACGTGTTATAAGTGAAGTTGTGAATTGTGGCAGTTTACAGAATACCTTCGAATTATTAGATGCAATTAAAGGTCTATCTTTCCCATCGGCCTGTCTGATAATAATAATTAGTCAATATTATAATTTAATAATATGATATATGGAATTTGGAGTGCCCTTACAGGGTGCATGTCTTAATACTGTGTCATGAAATTTTAATGCATGCCTACTAACCAGTGTTTTACATGTTTGCAAATAAATAAATAAATACATTTTTCATGTTCTAAAAGAAAAATGTGACCTTTCTGCCATTTACAAAACCTTAATTCACGATACAATTTTTATGTCAGTGCCTGGGCAAGTCCATTTGAACAATTCATCATTTATGCATGTTCGTTTCCATCCGCAAAGGGACCACGAACTGTTTGACATTTTGTGGGACCACAAAATGACAAGCGTGTGATATTTTCCCTTTTAAAATAAAATATAAGGAAGAGTAAATAACAGCCATTCGTTTTCCTCTACGCGGGCTCTGTTTTTGCAAGTCTTGAATATTTCTTTGCTAATAGCCTGCGGTCTCAACCATTGTACGACCATATCGCGACTTAGGAAGACTGATGTTATCGTGTCGTATTTACATTTGTTTGAATGTAACTTTATATTAGATCATGATTTAGACCTCTGAAAGTTAGACTTACTTTTGGCAGCGTCTTTATGGCTTATGAACATTCTACGATATAAAAACGCGAAATTGGAGCATTTACAGGATGCGAAAGATTCAAAGTATACTGCCCGTTGTACAAGGTCTATGTAGAGCAGTGAAGAGTCCAATTTGGCTAAACAGCCCCTGAAACATGAGTACCTAAAAGCTGTTCTCTTGGGCCTTTTAAAAGATCAATAAAACATACGACATTATTATTTTAAATTAAATGGAATCTAGTTACTCTTATCTCCATTTCTAGAGGGCTTTTTAAGGTTGAGATTGGCTAGATGTTTTAAGATGTGAGTGTGACTTTATCTATCTCTTAGGCCGTGTCTTATAGTCAAGTTCCACTCTGTTTAAAACATTTCGTCACGCGCTTATTCTTGTTTATGTCTATTATCTTGTTTTATGCCAGGGTTACGTAGTAGAACCAGATTATGGTTAGACTTCTTTGTATCAAAAGGATTCATTTTCACGCAGCGATTTACCTTCTTGTCCAAAACTATTTTATAGCAGCGAGCCCCGCATTCTAAAACAATACCAATTGTAGCATTACTCAGATAGATAAGATCAGTGACAAATGCTTTTGAGTTTTGTAAAATAGGGGCCTGAAACTATCCTCTCGATGGTAGAAGGAAACTTGTCTAATTTAGAGTTATCTGTGAGACTGTCCTATCGTGATCTTGACCCAGTAAGCAGTGGTGACCTTGGGTAATACCAACCATACTTTTAATTATGAGTAAAATTCACCAAAATCCTTCCGGCGCGTCCTGTAACCCTGCTGACTTATGTTACCGTGAGGTGAGCTATTCTTATTCCTCATCATCCCAAAACGAGAGAATCAGAAGGCGATGTCTATTCATTTAACAATCGGAAATTGCCACGCTTGTATCACACAGCAAATAATCTTCAAAAAGGATTTATAATTTAGCACAACACCACCTGATTACGCGCGTCACTATTGCATGGATCCAAACTCCTGTACACCTATCTATTCTGTGCAAACTACCTTCGAATATTACGTGAGATTGGAATCGCGGAACAATACCCAATACTTTGTCAGAACATGACTTTTTGCTAATTTAATTTATTGTTTCATACAATAAGTGTTGTTGGAAAAAGCCGACAGCTCTACTAGTTGTTACGCCAGACCGACAATATCTGGGAAGTTGAGAAACCAAGTAACTTCCGTTTCTTTCAATGTATTATTAGTGGGTAGTGGTACACGCGAGTCGAGTAGAGATGTTACTTTTAAATTGTAAGGTCAGTTGTAAGGTCAAAGATCTAAAAATTTTAAAATTTTAGGTCTTGTGGATGCACCCAGAGAGTTGGGCAAAGACAGTCACTCACTGGACGCCTGAGGGTGGACATCGCCGACGAGGTCGACCGCGGCGAAGGTGGTGTGATGATCTGATGATGTTCGCGGGGCCAACGTGGCCAGAAATTGCACATAACAGAGAGGTTTAGAGGGAGAAAGGGGAGGCCTTTGCCCAGCAGTGGGACACAAGGTAGGCTATCAAAAAAAAAAAAAAGGTCTTCTGCTGTGTAGTGTAAGCCTTTATTGGGCCAGATGGCATGATACAGAACTTATAGATGCCAAAACAGATAAATTATCAGTGTCTGGTATCTGGGTATTCAGTCTACCTGATGCGGATAAACACCAGTATTTTACATGGAGCCAATGCCTATCTGTCTTGCACGCCCTAGTATCACCCCAAGAAGCATATTGCCCTCTAGAAAATGAGTTCTACTTAAAATTGTATCTGGCTTTAAATTGTTTGTCAAAGATGAAATTCCAATTTATCATTATCCATGAACATGGTTACTGAAAAAATAGGTATGCAATATTTAAATCATTATTTCCTCTTCTAATTATTTAATCCTGAATAACAGAAAGATAGGTCATGTTAACCACAGGCTGGTACAATATAATACCTAATAAATTTGATTGTGTTGGAAAATCATGTTTCTAGTCATAGAAAAAGGTCAATCAAAGGATCAATTAATAATTCTATATATATATATTATTCTTGGGAATGTACGTGCCCGCACATAAATATTTCCAATTATTATTTATTACAACACAAGCATAAGCCATTAATACTAAATTAAATTAGATAATCTTTTTACTCGGTCTTCTCACAGAGCCTCAAACATTCTGACATTATCATCTTCCAATCATCGGTAAACAAGTCCAATCCAGGGTTAGTCTCAATGAGCATGTTGAGCATATTTGTAGTCTTTGTTGTCCCCTGCAGGGCAAAGGCCACCTTCTTCTACTTTACCTTGTTTGCAGTAACTGCACCAACCAAAACGGCAGGTATTGAAAAAGCAGTAATAGTTAAAAAGTGACTAACACCTATTTTATTTGATTGTGAACACACATCCATGCTAATTAAAACTGCTTTATGCCTTAGTATTCTTGCTTTTTATGAGTGCTTGGTAATTAAATAGTAAACACATTCATTAATTTCAATTATTTTAACTGAACACTGTTGGTTAGTAGGTACAGTTACACAAAAATGTGATTTGAGGTCATACATATTTTTATTAGTCTTATTGTTTTAGTACATTTACTACTGCTGACAATGGTGTCATTTTTTAGTTTCTGTTTCGGTGTTATTTATTTAAAATACTTTTTGCAGTGTCCACAGTTCATGAGAAAAGGCTTTAATATTCCTTCCGTACTTCTCAGTCTTAGAAGATATTAATTAACTTTATTTATAGTGCAATGAAAATCAAGGAGAAACATTCAGTAATTAAAAAGACACTAGAAAAAGAAGAAGAAAAATAAACAATATTTAGGACTAAAACATTTGTCTAAATAAACAAACAAACTTTTGTCAAGGATTGTCCTAAGAGCCTTGTTCAATTGACTTGGATGTTAGCTATTGTGTTGGGTTTGAATTTTAATGATATTTTTTTTTCAATAAATTCACTAGCTACGGAAATCTATGCTGAGTCCTCAGTTAAAAATCAGTGAAATCACAGGCATTTTTATGTATTTCATACATAAAAAGCAAAGAATTCATCATCTCATCGGGCTAGCCTTTTGACAACTATTTTGGGGTCGAACCCAGCTTAACCAGATGCAGCTGAATATCTGACCTTGAATAAGGAACGGTTACAATATTATTTATTAAATAGTAAAAGAATATAATCAGTGATAGTTTGATCAAGCTACGTTTGTGGTGATTCCTAGTATAACTGTCATCATCTGCCTAGCCTTTTCTCAAACAAGTTGAGGTCGGCTCCCAGTCTAACCGGATGTAGCTGAATACCAGTATTTTACATGGAGTGACTGCCTATCAGACCTCTACAACGCAGTTAGTACTGGGTAATACAGTACCCCTTGGAAAGACTGGTTGTCACACTTTCGGGCCACTGACTACCTAAAATGGTATGTCAACTATGTTAGAATTATATCAGTCACCATATTTAGATAGTTAGTTGGCAGTGATAATGACAAACAGAAACAGCAAAACCACAGTCAAGGGCCCCGATTCTGGAATAAAACCTTTTTATTGAAGTATTTCCCTCGATCACTCACTACACAGAATCATAGATAATCATGTTTACATGATTTATATCCTTTATGACTCAGTGATTTTGTCACTGTAATTGATAGCGGGGCGTTAGCTATTTGCAACACTTAGCTGTAATTTAATATGGGTATAATCACAATGAATATTGCAGGCACAGTACATAAAAGCTGCTGATTCTCACATATGCGTGGATAACTGCAAGGAGAGAGCAGGGCTCGGGGCACCGAAGCCGGCTGCACGAACACCATTGCGCGCCACACACTGAGCACACAGACACCGGAGACTATGGGCATTTCTTTGTATGGTCTTCACATGTTGCACTATATGTTAATTGTGGTATTACACCTATATTTATACAGTCCACTAGTCTTCTTATAAGTCCCAACCAAGTCTATTCAGCTGCTCTACAAGCTTTTATTACAATTCATGACATTAAATGAAAGAAATATACATTGGAGCAATTAATGCCTATTTATTCCACTTTGAAAGAGAGAAATTATTAGGGAATGTAGGCAGTGTAATTGGGTACATGAAGTGAAAACGAAAGTCTCCAATTATAATTGGGTACTAATTTGGAGAAACTATTCTCCAAATTAGTACCTACCCAATTTAATGTGCACTATTATTATTGTAGAGGCATGCAGTTATAATGCTTGTGGAGTTGTACAGTATAAACAAATTATGAATAAATGGTAAATGTGTAAGTAAATACTCCAAGCACAAGCTGTTTTGGCACACTGAAATTTGTTTATGCTCTAAAACATGGTAAACAATGATTATGACCCAATTATGTTGATGGTGTTTGCCTGTTTGGGATAAACAACATACTGCATTACAATACACAACTTGAGCACTTTTATACAATGTAAGAAGCTAGTTAAGAGTACTTACGGTTCTGGACTGTACTGAGCACCTCCGAAGAAACCGTGCCTGTCCGGCTGCGTCGTTACAGACGAGCATATCGATGTTGTATCACCCTGTTCACTCCTGTCTCCTCCCGCACTTTTTACACTCTTCTGCAGCGACATATTGGCAACAATCCACACTTATTCTACCTCCAACCCACTACCATCACACACTCTCAGCAACCACCACAGCGGACCACGGAGTGGGCGTACAAATTAATTATTACAAAACATGTATGCAACTGCCCCGCACGATCACGCCCGTCCACAAACACACAACTCCACTAAACAATTAGTACAGAGAAACGGCTGTTGCGCACAAGCCCCGGCGACCGCCACATAGCCGAAGACGGTGAATATGGTAACAAAACGTGCCTAGAATAAATACAAACTGTACTTTTTCTTATCAAAACTCAACGTGTGGGTGGGCGAATGAAGTGAACACAAGAATGTACGTCATTTTTAGTGATGCGCTTTTGCATCAACAAAACATTGACATTAAAAATTAATCGATTTATCGGTTTTACGGTTCATTGAAATTGACTAATCGACTATGTCTACATCAATACCAAAACACGGAAAATACAAGTTTTCGTAAATGATAAGCACAAGCTAGTCTTGTAATATAATTTTATTAGTTTTCAGAGTTAAGTCCGAGATGTTTTTTTAATGAACGTGAATAGGCCAGCAATATAGGGATATTATAAGCTAAAGTACTTTGTAACTAACACTGTGAACCTTTTGTCTTTTATATGCTTAAAATAAAACTCGGAACCAGTGCATTTCATGTGACCATGTAGTTTATTATAGCCCTATGTTGTACTTTAGTCGAGTTTGCCAGTCACCAGAATAGAAAATGAACTTCAGTGTGGACATCCCGTCCGGAAGTAGGACAAACCTATAATTCCGGATGTTTGGCTGATGCTGTCATCTGTGTTTTTTGACATCTTTATAATCAAAAAGACAGCTGACAGATGTCATAAGCTCTAGTAAAATTAGGTTATTTTTGTAAAATCGAAAAATACTGATAAACACAGATATTTAACTTAAAATGAATAACTTAAGAAAATTACTAGTAGCTCCAAGTTTGTCTAGACTTAGTTCTACAGCTCCAGCAGAATTCGTTAACAGGAACCCTCGAAACTTAGAGAAAATAAGGATTGCTCGCAAACCGGATGGTTACCACTTAGATGCCCCTGGGAAGAGATTCTGGCACAAGTTTGTATAAACAACATCATATCAAATTATAACTGTAACAGTTTGCTACTGTACAATTTAAATGAATATGGCCTAAGTCAAATATTATTTGCCAGAAAAATGTCCGCCTTTTTCCTTTTAATGTTATGGTTGTTGATAAATTATGCTCCTAATAATACTTAAGTAAACAAATATATTTGCTGTAACTTCTACCCCAACCCAATGCCTATATTATCACCCCAATAGTACTAAACAAATGTATAAATCAAACCGATGTCCTAATCTTCTCTGTTGTTACAGGTTAATACTAACAGCAAGTAACCGCACAGTGACTGCACAAGTAGTCCATTTTGTTAATGGTCCAGTTATTGAAGCAAAGACTTCAGAATGGGCACTACGCAAACAACTCTATAGTATCAAAGACACATGTGCTTACATTAACCTAGGCAAAGTCTTTGCACAACGGTGTATCGAAAGTGGCATTACAGAGATGTACTGCGACATCAGACCAGTTGAAGGTGGAAAAGTGAACAGGTTCATCAAAGAGGTTGTCAATGGAGGCATCAAGTTGGAAGAACCAGAAGTCTATAAGAAACCTAATCCTTGGGATCTACACCGGCCTGAAAAACCATGGGAAGTTGCTGAGGACTAGTATTTCGATTTAAGTTAGTAGTAAATAAGTAGGCAATAAAAACATAAAATAAATATGATATGAAGATGGTTTTGTATTGTTTTTTTTTTTGTTGGTTTTACTTATCTACCTATTAAATGTATGAAAAGCCAAGTGTTCAGACTGACATATCAGACCCAGCCCTAGTGACCAAGAGCTGATAATTTTAAGTTGCGACGTTTAAACTGTTACCACGTATACAGTACAGTACATCATTCTGAACCCCTGAAATCAATAGAAAAAATATTTTTATGAAAAATTATTCCATCTGCTTAAAAAAAAATGAACTTGGCACAAATATAGCTGGCTGTAGTAAAGCAAAAATTTACATTTGTTTTTTTGTGTACATATTATACATAAAGAATATTTTAAGGCGAGGTTATCCAGATAAACGTCGTTTTGTATTGTGTTTTATTCCTATATACCACGGATTTAAATTCTGAAAAAAATATATTACATATTTCACACTTCGATCTAGATATTTCGGCACAGCGATACACGATTACTTGCACTTTGTTGCATCCAATTAAATCGCAAAGACAAGTCTAAATGATGGTTTTTAAGGCGAGGTTATCCAGATAAACGTCGTTTTGTATTGTGTTTTATTCCTATATGGCACGGATTAAAATTCTGAAAAAAACATATTAAATATTTCACACTTCGATCTAGATATTCCGGCAAAGCGATACACGATTACTTGCACTTTGTTGCATCCAATTAAATCGCAAAGACAAGTCTAAATGATGGTTTTTAATATTATATCATTTGAGTTATAGGTTTTTAACAATAAAACTTATACCATTATAAAGGTCGTAAAAAATGTGACAGTACACGGCAATCATAATTTTAAATATTTAAAAAAACCTAAACAACCATTTCCAAAATTTGCTGTTTTCATCATTTCTTACTCGCATCGCTTGCTTCAGTCCCGAGCGGAACGCGTTGGAGGTCGGACGTGTGCCAATTTTTCGAACCCGCCACCCCACCCCCGCTAAGTTCTGTTACGAGCTGAGCCAAAAATAGTTTGTAAAAAATAATACTTAGTAAACACCGAGCCTAGGTTTATTTGAAATGTCATTTGTTCACAAAAGTACAGAGTAGGTACCGAATAGGGAACGTAGTCAGAACGTAGAAGATAAGAGTTACGCAATAGAAAGAGAGGCAGCTTCTAGGAGAATATAACTGTAGGTAATTAGCGCTGCGCGGCCTGAATTGAACTTTATTGTGTCGTTGCAAAAGTCGCTATTTATGATTTCGCAATATTATTTATAAATTTCGGTAACTTTGGAATGAGCAACTACAGTACTTTCACAGTTATTATGCCTTTTGAATGGGACTGTAGCTTCATTTTATTATCTTTTTTTTCGACAATTCAAAACTGCCTGTAACTGGCCTACTAAAATCAAAGCATTTATTCCAATAATTTCTTTTTGTAAGGAGTTCTAAAAAAGTTTTGTAGGGAGCCCGGTAAGCCGAAGATTATCGAGTTCGACATGGGCAGATAAAGAAAGTATGTAGGGGAGAACGAGACAGAATGAGTAATGGTCGTGGTCGATATCGTATTTTGTACGCACGACGGCCGATCAAGCTATACAAAACCAGTTTATGCGAATCTCTCATTGTATAGGAAATCTATACAAAGCGAGGGCAATTTATACTGGAAATGACAGCTTCATGTGCCGCCGTGTGTACCTACTAGTTTTTTTTATTTTGTTGACTTATTTACATATTTAAGATAAATCATTTTAATTTTTTTTTATTTTACTTCCTCTGCATTTTATGCTTTACTTTTTTTTCAGTTTTTTCGTCATGGGTGTCATTTTCATAGTTTTCGGGGTCGCTGATAACGAAATTGAGGTCAAAATTAAAATTCAAGATGGCGCCAATTAAAATTTTCAGCTTTGTCGTCATGGGTGTCATTTTTATAGTTTTAGGGGTCGCTGACCCTCACGACGGGGGACGCGGTGTCCCGGGGTGGGGTCGTCTTGGCGTTGTCTCTTGACATCGCCAACGCCTTCAACTCCATGCCCTGGAGCTGCATTAGGGAGGCACTCCGGTATCACCGGGTGCCAACCTACCTTCGTCGTGTAGTCGGGGACTACTTGACGGATAGAGCCGTCATCTACCCCGGTCGGAGCGGAGAATGGAACCGGCGAGAGATGTCGTGCGGTGTTCCACAGGGATCGGTTCTGGGACCGGCCCTGTGGAACATCGGTTACGACTGGGTGCTGCGCGCCGACCTCCCTACCGGCGTCAGCGTAGTTTGCTACGCTGACGACACGCTGGTACTGGCACAAGGGAGGTCGCACGAGGCGGCGGCCGAAAACATGACACGCGGGGTTGCGATAGTCGTGGAGAGGATCCGGCAATTGGGTCTCGAGGTGGCATTGCACAAGTCCGAGGCCATGTGTTTTCATGGGCCTCGGAATGCGCCACCGTCGGGATCCCTACTGACGGCAGTAGGGGTTTCCATCGGCGTCGGGTCGACGTTGAAGTACCTAGGACTCGTCCTCGACAGCCGGTGGAACTTCGTGGAGCACTTCCGACGTTTGGCTCCCAAACTGGAACGGACAGGGGCTGCCTTCAAGCGGCTCTTGCCCAACCTGAGGGGTCCAAACGCCTCCTGCCGGAGGCTATACGCGGGGGTCGTGCGGTCCATGGCCCTTTACGGGGCCCCGGTGTGGGCGCGTTCTTTAAGGCGGCAAGCCGCCCACTACCTGAACGCGCCCCAAAAGGTGATAGCCATAAGGCTAATTCGGGGGTACCGCACGATCTCCGGCGAGGCGGCTAGCCTCCTTGCCGGATTGCCGCCATAAGATCTGGAGGCGATAGTCCTCGCGCGCCTGCATGAATGGCGCGCGGAAGCACTACGTCGGGGGGAGACTCCGCTGCCGCGGCAAATTGCCGCTCAGCGGACAGACCTCCGGCGTGATCTCATGGCGACATGGAGAGAGCGACTAATGCAACCCCGTGCAGGGCACGCTACCATTGTGGCGATAAGTCCCCTCTTTGAGGAGTGGTTAGAGAGGCGCCACGGCGCCCTCACCTACCGCCTGACGCAGATCCTCACCGGACACGGTTGTTTCGGGAGGTTCCTGCACCGAATCGGGCGGGAGGAAACGCCCGGGTGTTTCCACTGCGAGGATCGTCCGGAGGACACGGTGGAGCACACCGTAGAGGTCTGCCCCGCTTGGGCGGAGCACCGCCGTGTCCTTGTAGCGGCGATTGGCGGCGGCGATCTCTCGCGTCCGACCCTGGTTCAAGCCATGGTCCGGAGCGAGAGGGAATGGGAAGCCGTCACCACCTTCTGTGAAGCAGTCATGCTAGTGAAGGAGGTGGCGGGACGTGAGAGGGAAAGAACCTCACGTCCTAGCCGCCGCGGGAGACGCCCTGGGCGTCGGGGGTCATGTGGTGGCTCCCGGCCACCGTAGGCGCGGGCCTGTGGACGGCGAGTTATGGGCTAGCTCGCCGTCCGGCCGTCTTATGACGACAGGCCGTGTCGACGGCGCGTTCGTGTTCCACGCGCGCCTCAAAGAGATGTCAGCAACCGAGTAGGGGTCCGCATGGGCCGATGCCTGCCAGAGCTGCGGGACTGTTCGAAAGAGACACCGTGGCCCTGAATGAAATTGAGGTCAAAATTAAAATTCAAGATGCCGCCAATTAAAATTTTCAGCTTTGTCGTCATGGGTGTCATTTTCATGGTTTTCGGGGTCGCTGATATCAAAAATGAGGTCAAAATGAAAATCCAAGATGGCGCCGACAAAAATTTTTGGTTTTTTCGTCATGGGTATCATTTTCATGGTTTTCGGGGTTGCTGATATCGAAAATTTGGTCAAAATGAAAATCCAAGATGGCGCCGACAAAATTTTTGGTTTTGTCGTCATGGGTGTCATTTTCATGGTTTTCGGGGTCGCTGATATCGAAACTTAGGTCAAAATGAAAATCCAAGATGGCGCCGACGAAAATTTTTGGTTCTTTTGTCATGGGTGTCATTTTCGTACTTTTCGGGGTCGCTAATTACAAAAATGAGGTCAAAATAAAAATCCAACATGGCGCCGACGAAAATTTTCGTTATTTTTCGTCATGGGTGTCGGTTTCGTTGTTTTTAGGGTCGCTGATAACGAAAATGCGGTTAAAATGAAAATCTAAGATGGCGCCGACAAAAATTTTTTGGTTTTTTCGTCATGGGTAATCATTTTCATGGTTTTCGGGCTCGCTAATAATGAAATTGAGGTCAAAATTAAAATTCAAGATGGCGCCAATTAAAATTTTCTGCTTTACGTCATGGGTGTCATTTTCGTGCTTTTCGGGATCGTTAATAACGAAAATGAGGTCAAATGAAAATCCAAGATAGCGCCGACAAAAATTTTTGGTTTTTTCGTCATGGGTGTCATTTTCATGGTTTTCGGGGTCGCTGATAATGAAATTGAGGTCAAAATTAAAATTCAAGATAGCGCTAATTAAAATTTTCAGCTTTGTCGTCATGGGTGTCATTTTCATGGTTTTCGGGGTCGCTGATAACGAAAATGAGGACAAAATGAAAATCTAAGACGGCGCCTACAACAATTTTTGGTTTTTTCGTCATGGGTGTCATTTTCGTGCTTTTCGGGGTCGCTGATAACAAAAATGATGTCAAAATGAAAATCCAAGATGGCGCCGACGAAAATTTTCGGTATTTTCGTCATGGGTGTCATTTTCGTGCTTTTCGGGGTCGCTGGTAACAAAAATGATGTCAAAATGAAAATCCAAGATGGCGCCGACGAAAATTTTCGGTATTTTTGTCATGGGTGTCATTTTCATGGTTTTCGGGGTCGCTGATATCGAAACTTAGGTCAAAATGAAAATCCAAGATGGCGCCGACGAAAATTTTCTGTTTTTTTCGTCATGGGTGTCGGTTTCGTTTTTTTTTAGGGTCGCCGATAACGAAAATAAGGTTAAAATGAAAATCCAAGATGGCGCTGACAAAAATTTTCGGTTTTTTCGTCATGGGTGTCATTTTCATGGTTTGCGGGATCGCTGATAACGAAAATGAGGACAAAATTAAAATTCAAGATGGCGGCAATGAAAATTTTCGGTTTTGTCGTCATGGGTGTCATTTTCGTGCTTTTCGGGGTCGCTGATAACGAAAATGAGGACAAAATGAAAATCCAAGATGGCGCCTACAAAAATTTTTGGATTTGTCGTCATGGGTGTCATTTTCGTGCTTTTCGGGGTCGTTAATAACGAAAACGAGGACAAAATTAAAATTCAAGACGGCGGCAATGAAAATTTTCGGTTTTGTCGTCATGGGTGTCATTTTCGTGCTTTTCGGGGTCGCTGATAACAAAAATGATGTCAAAATGAAAATCCAAGATGGCGCCGACGAAAATTTTCGGTTTTTTCGTCATGGGTGTCATTTTCATGGTTTTCGGGGTCGCTGATAACGAAAATTAGGTCAAAATTAAAATTCAAGATGACGCTAATTAAAATTTTCAGCTTTGTCGTCATGGGTGTCATTTTCATGGTTTTCGGGGTCGCTGATAACGAAAATGAGGACAAAATGAAAATCCAAGATGTCGAAAACCATGAAAATGACACCCATGACGACAAAGCTTAAAATTTTAATAAGCGCCATCTTGACTTTTAATTTTGACCTTATCAGAACTAAGCGGGGGTGGGGGCACCCCCGCTAAGTTCTGTTACGAGCTGAGCCAAAAATAGTTTGTAAAAAATAATACTTAGTAAACACCGAGCCTAGGTTTATTTGAAATGTCATTTGTTCACAAAAGAACAGTATTTACCTAATAGGGAACGTAGTCAGAAGGTATAAGATAAGAGTTACGCATTAGAAAGAGAGGCAGCTTCTAGGAGAATATAACTGTAGATAATTAGCGCTGCGCGGCTTGAATTGAACTTTATTGTATCGTTGCAAAAGTCGCCATTTATGATTTCGCAATATTATTTATAAATTTCGGTAACTTTGGAATGGGCAACTACAGTACTTTCACAGTTTTTATGCCTTTTGAATGGGACTGTAGCTTCATTTTATTATCTTTTTTTCGACAATTCAAATCTGCCTGTAACTGGCCTACTAAAATCAAAACATTTATTATAATAATTTCTTTTTGTAAGGAGTTCTAAAAAAGTTTTGAAGAGAGCCCGGTAAGCCGAAAATTATCGAGTTCGACATGGGCAGAAAAATAAAGTATGTAGGGGAGAACGAGATAGAATGAGTAATGGTCGATATCGTATTTTGTACGCACGACGACCTGCCGACGACGAAGCTGTACATAACCAGTTTATGCGAATCTCTCATTGTATAGGAAATCTATACAAAGCGAGGTCAATTTATACTGGAAATTACAGCTTCATGTGACGCCGTGTGTACCTACTAGTTTTTTTTATTTTGTTGACTTATTTACATATTTAAGATAAAATCACTTTAATTTTTTTTATTTTACTTCCTCTGCATTTTATGCTTTACTTTTTTTCGGTTTTTTCGTCATGGGTGAGATTTTCATGGTTTTCGGGGTCGCTGATAACGAAAATGAGGTCAAAATTAAAATTCAAGATGGCGCCAATGAAAATTTTCGGTTTTGTCGTCATGGGTGTCACTTTCATGGTTCTCGGCGTCGCTGATAACGAAAATGAGGACAAAATGAAAATCCAAGATGACGCTGACAAAAATTTTTGGTTTTTTCGTCATGGGTGTCATTTTCATGGTTTTCGGGGTCGCTGATAACGAAAATGAGAACAAAATGAAAATCCAAGATGGCGCCGACGAAAATTTTCGGTTTTTTCGTCATGGGTGTCATTTTCATGGTTTTCGGGGTTGCTGATAACGAAAATTAGGTCAAAATTAAAATTCAAGATGTGCGCCAATTAAAATTTTCAGCTTTGTCGTCATGGGTGTCATTTTCATGGTCTCGGCGTTGCTGATAACGAAAATGAGGACAAAATGAAAATCCAAGATGGCGCCGAGAAAAATTTTTGGTTTTGTCGTCATGGGTGTCATTTTCGTGCTTTTCGGGGTCGCTGATAACAAAAATGAGGCCAAAATGAAAATCCAAGATGGCGCCGAAGAAAATTTTTGGTTTTTTCTTCATGGGTGTCATTTTCATGGTTTTCGTGGTCGCTGATAACGAAAATTACGTCAAAATTAAAATTCTAGATGGCGCCAATTAAAATTTTCAGCTTTGTCGTCATGGGTGTCATTTTCATGGTTCTCGGCGTCGCTGATAACGAAAATGAGGACAAAATGAAAATCCAAGATGGCGCCGACGAAAATTTTCGTATTTTTTGGTCATGGGTGTCATTTTCATGGTTTTCGGGGTAATTGACAAAAAAAATTTTTTTTTGTTTTTGTGTTTATTTTGAACTTATTTTCGTTATCAGTGACCCCGAAAACCATGAAAATGATACCCATGACGTGAAAATAAAAAAAAAAATTTGTGCAATCGAATTTTCATTTTGACCTCATTTTCGTTATCAGCGACGACAGCGACCCTAAAAAGAACGAAAATGACACCCATGACGAAAAAAACCGAAAATTTTCGTCGGCGCCATGTTGTAATTGACAAAAAAAAAATTTTTTTGTTTCTGTGTTTATTTTGAACTTATTTTCGTTATCAGTGACCCCGAAAACCCTGAAAATGACACCCATGACAAAAAAAATACAGAAAATTGTCGTCGGCAGCATCATGGATTTTCATTTTGTACTCATTTTCGTTATCAGCGACCCCGAAAAGCACGAAAATGACACCCATGACGACAAAGCTAAAATTTTCATTGGCGCCATCTGGAATTTTAATTTGACCTTATTTTCGTTATCAGCGACCCCGAAAACCATGAAAATGACACCCATGACGAAAATACCGAAAATTTTCGTCGGTGCCAGCTTGGATTTTCATTTTGACCTCAGTTTCGTTATCAGCGACCCCAAAAACCACGAAAATGACACTCATGAAGAAAAAATCGAAAATTTTCGTCGCCAACATCTTGGATTTTCATTTTGACCTAGTTTTAGTTATCAGCGACCCCAAAAACCACGAAAACGAAACCCATGACAACAAAATCGAAAAAAAAGTAAAGCATAATTTTTTTTTAAAACCGAATGGCGCGTGGCGTGTAGTTTTGAATCATACCCGTATTCATGATCTTAGTGTCAGTCAGATTTTGAATTCACCTTATTCACAAAAATAAATAAGTATACCTTCTTATTTTTAATTATATCTACTTATTTTAATTGTTAGTAATTAGGTTCACGTTCATAGAATACGTAGGTTCCTAATCTATCTACAACCAATACTTTCTAGAAAAATAAAACAAAGTGAACTTATACATATCAATTCAAGTTGTTTTACTGCATCGCTCTACCCTGAAACGCAACTTAGTAGGTACCTATCCGAGTTCGTGAACTCATGACCAGTGCGCTAAGCGCGCGCGTTTTCGCGCCGCGTAATTTGTTACGTATCGCCTCTCCGTGCGGGGGCTGGGGTAAGCGATTGATGCATACGGCGCTCGGGGTAACCTCGCCTTAATTAGCATTGACTTGCAAGAAAATGTACCACAATAGTAAATATCGTAATCTTATAATGGAGGTGTTAGTCTGTGTTGTTCCTGGGGGACAGTACGACATACACGTTAGGGGTGGAGCCGGTACTGGGGAACATAAAGAAATACCCTATGACACTACTGACTGCCTGACCATGGCATCAAACTATAGATGGAATTGGGAGCAACAAAATAGTAGTAACAGAGAAGTATGGAAGAAGACATGCTGCACCGACCCCAAATGAATTGGGATAAGGGCAAGAAAATGATGATGGGAGCAACAAAAATTCGGCATGCCCTCAACAAACAACGTCGTGGAATCTTTGCGTGGCTCCACCGCATAGCTCATGGCTACTAAACCTGTTGGTTCATTTCTACACGAAACACATTACATTTACATTTCTGAACGTAGAGGTTCCCTTCACGGTGGCAAAAAATAATTAACCAACTTCTTACTGCATTAATCGTAAAATAATATTTTAGGACTAAAATTATAAAAAGTTCAATTAAAACATTATATTTTTTGAGTGTTTTGCATTTTACGTTGCATATTTTCTTAACAGTGAAAGAATTATATTTAAAAAGAAGGTCAACGTGAGCTTGTACTAAAATGGCGGAAAGAATGATGGCGTCTATTTCAAACGACGACGCAAAGACAAAACTTTGTTCATCTCTTTCTTACTTGTGTAACTTCTCGTAAACCACTGGGCACGCGTAGTGATCAATATGTCCACGTGATCTGTCGTCAGTCGCGACTCGCGTAATTGCAAATGCAAAATGTACAGGAAAGAAACGTTTGTGTTACAATGAAATCGTAAATATTTTGTTATTATAAGTTGTAGTGTTGTAGTTTTAAAATGCCTGCGTCTATTGGTGTCAATTTACGTGTAACTGGCCACTGTAGCCAAGGCGGGAGAAAGTATATGGAAGACTTGTTTTCCGTTGCTTATCAACAAACTGAAGACGAGAGGGATTTGGAGTATGCTTTCTTCGGAATATATGATGGCCATGGCGGGAGCGAGGCCGCAGCTTTTGCGAAGGAGCATTTGATGGACTCTATTGTAAAGCAGAGGCAGTTCTGGTCGGACAACGATGAGGATGTACTCAAAGCAATCAGAAATGGTTACATGTTGACCCACTTGAACATGTGGAAAGAGTTAGGTAAACACCAAATTTCACGTTATTAACTAACTTAATTACGATGTATCGTACTAAAACTCGGCTTTGTCTTGGCCCAAGGCGAGTTCTAAGTGACTGTAGCAAATATTTAGCTTGACCTTGTTGAAGTTATTCGTAATTTTTTCTTGAGTGGTTTGACATTGAGTTTACAGAAGTTTTTCGAATGGTCATTGTCGTAACAGTCCGTGCTATTGCTTTGTTAGTTAATAGCAAGTAAAACAAATCACCTTTGCAAAGTTTTTTGGGAATCCCATTCACTTTGCCAAGTGAAAGCAGTTTTACCAGTTTGAGTTTTTATTTTGGCCTGTTTTGTCTTACGAAAATGTTATGTATAAGGTCATTATTGCAGCTCTGAACAACTATAAGACCACTCAACCTCAAAGATAGCTTGCTGGGAAACTTGAGACTTGTTTGCCTATTCTGTATCAACAAGACAAGATTGTTTTACATATCTAATATTAATTTTTGGTATGCTTCTAGCTAGAATCTTATGTCATAGATTATGATGTCTCATGGTTTCTATGGCCAAATAATTCCATGGCTGGCATCTAAAAACAAAGCCATTATATTTTGTAGGTATAAAAAAACCAATTTCACACAGCTTACCAAACAACTTTCACACTGCAGTTAGTGGAAGAATTAGGTAAACCTCTTCCGGAAATAGCCTAAGTCCAGCGGTGGACTGTAATGGATAAGGAAGATGGAGCATTATCATAATTATAAACTTTCATTTGACCACTGCTCATGTTACGTTTTATGAGATTGCTCGTACTTTGCAAAAAAAAGAACGAGGTTAATTAGAATACAATACATTCCTTTCAGTTTTTAATTTTAAATACAATACATTCCTTTCCGTTTTTAATTAGAAATGAATTTTAATTAGATCTTGAGTTTTTAGCATAGTTGCTTCTAGTCGAAATTATTTCAACAGCTACTTTCAGTGAGAATGTTACCTACATTCTCACTGAAAGTGAGATCTAATTTCTAATTAAAATTCATTTCTAGATTTATAATTAAACTTGTCAACTTGTCTAGGTAAATAAAAAATGCTGTTTAATACAATGTATAAAGCTTACATCATAACCTTAAAGTTTAAACACATAATTCAGTTACTTTATATTTTGACCCTGAGAATGTCTATTGTTTTAAAATTACATTCAAATGTTATGCCTTATTAGTCATGAAGTAATTACAAAATATTCATTTTTTGTTACAGAAAAATGGCCAAAAACTGTAACAGGGTTACCAAGCACGGCGGGTACAACCGCAAGCATAGCTTTTATACGCCGTGGTAAAATATATATTGGACATGTTGGGGATTCTGCTATTGTACTCGGTTACCAAAAAGATGGTAAGTTAAAAACGAAACACCCTTTTTCAAAATGTTAAGGAAAAAGTTTACTGACTGACGAGTATGACAGGCCTGTCATACTTGTCAACATTAAACACTCCTTTTAAATAAATGTGCAGGCAAGTTAGAACTTGTATAGACGAGTTTGTCAAAGCTTTGCCCTGCATTTTGTGAATGTTTTGTACTGTCTGTCTCTGTTTGTCTCTCTCTGTGTCTGTCTCTTGTAAACTCAAAAAGTGCTGATTATCAGCCTAATTTCAATAAATTACTATTGATTTATTGATTATATCTTTCCACATCTTATCTGATTGATAATATTGGATCAATAAATAAAGGGTGTAAATAGACCCTTAAGATAGCCGAAAGGCACTTGTTCTCCCTGTCTTTGCGATCTAGACCATACCTGGGAACCTTCTAGTTACGGAGATATTGTGGGTCAAAGTTCCAACTTTTTCTCATGTTTTTTTTTAAATACATGTTTTTAATGTAAGATTTTTACTTTGCACACCTCCACGACCCCCGTACTATTCAATCCATCCATCAGCACTATGCTTTGAGTGCTTTCCATCGAGTCCTACCGTAAAACGTGATTTTTCACCCCAAAAAAAAGTCGACTCCCAGCAATAATTTATGCGTAAAGTTACTTAGTTTGATATACAGGATGCTTGGTTGACGGCTATGGGAAGGGTCTGTTTACGCCCTGTATATCATTGATTTATACCATAATCAATTTATTTTTTACTGTTTTCTGTGTTCTCATCTGCTATCCCTGACATGATGAGTACATCGTAGTAATTTTTTATCGGTTATTTAAACAAAAATCAGCTGTTCCATACATTTTGACCATGTGGGTCACTTTTGTAGGAAATAACTGTTTTTAGGGTTCCCTAGCCGAATGGCAAAAAACGGAACCCTTATAGATTCGTCATGACTGTCTGTCTGTCTGTCTGTCTGTCTGTCTGTCTGTCTGTCTGTCTGTCTGTCTGTCTGTCTGTCCGTCCGTCCGTCCGTCCGTCCGTCCGTCCGTCCGTCCGTCCGTCCGTCCGTCCGTCCGTCCGTCCGTCCGTCCGTCCGTCCGTCCGTCCGTCCGTCCGTCCGTCCGTCCGTCCGTCCGTCCGTCCGTCCGTCCGTCCGTCCGTCCGTCCGTCCGTCCGTCCGTCCGTCCGTCCGTCCGTATGTCACAGCCACTTTATTCCGAAACTATTAGAACTACACAGTTGAAACTTGGTAGGTAGATGTATTCTGTGAACCGCATTACGATTTTTATACAAAAATAAAAAAAAAATAGTTCGTTAGTAGTTCATTTTCATGTACAGGGAGCCCCCCTGTACATGAAAATGAAATGTTTGTAGATGTTTAAAGTAAAAAACTTACATTAAAAACATATTTAAAAAAAAAAGTTGTGATAAAGTTATAATTTTGACCCCCAATATCTCCGTAACTAGAAGGTTCTAAAACAACAAAATAATCGCAATGACGGGGAGAACAAGTACCTTTCGGCTTCTTTAAGGGTCTTTTTACACCCTCTATTAACTGCTGTAGCCACTTACTAATGGTGGTTTTCAAATGATTTTTATTTATTAATAATTTCTTTAAACTTTACAAAATTGTTTACATGGAAAAAAATATAACATTTCTTATACCAATCTTGACTCACATGGTATGATATAATTTGTTTTTATAGGTTGTGAGGAGTGGGCTGCAAAACCATTGACATCAGACCACAAACCAGAATCCACAGCGGAAATAGAGCGGATCCAAAGATGTGGTGGTAAGGTAGTCTCAAAGGCTGGCGTACCTCGTGTGGTTTGGAACAGACCTCGTCTCGGACACAAGGGACCAATCAAGAAGAATACCCCTATGGACGAGATACCGTTCTTAGCTGTAGCAAGGTCTCTTGGAGACCTGTGGAGTTATAATCCTCAAAATGATGAGTTTATAGTCAGTCCCGACCCTGATGTCGGCGTTTTGACTATAGACCCGTCGAAATTTCGGTAAGTTTCATTGCAATAGGAAATTAAACAAGGTAAGGGGCTGTGTCTCAGCCATTTCTGTCTCCCAAAAAAAGAGGAGGTCCTGTGTTCTTGTCTCTGTTTATTTTTTACGTAATTTTTGTTTATTTAAACTCGCATGTAGTTGGTTCCGTACTTTTATAATATTTAAAATGCGATAGAGTTTTTTCATGTCTGGTTCCTTCCTTCTGTATTTCTGAGTGATGTAGAAAGGAATAGAGTTACTTATGTAATTTAGCCCTTACCTTTTATTTTTTAATATAAAGAAAGAAAAAACATGAAGAAAATCAATACAATAATAATAATAATTTTGTGTGTTATTTTACAGGTGTCTGATCTTCGGCACTGATGGCCTGTGGAACATGATCTCACCAGAGGGCGCCGTCAGTCTAGTTCAGGCTACCGAGCGGCACAACGAAGCTGCGCTCGTTGGAGGAAATGGAAATCAGCCGAGAGACTGGCTGAACCCATCCAAGAGTCTAGTAGATCATGCTTTAGAAAGGTACATATTTGGAGAGAAACATATAAAAAAAATTATACAATTGAATCAGACAGTTGACAATGTTACAAAAAGCTGTCAAATATGAAATATTTTGAATACTTAAGAATTAAATTATGAAATATCACTCTGTGTTGCACTAAAATATTGCTGTAATAAGTATTGCAATAATACCACTGGATAAGGTGTTGTAACAGTTTAGAGTTGTATTGTAATTGTAAAAAAAACATTTGGGGGATTTCCAAGTGCTTTTTTGCTCCTAAAACTACATATTCAGTGGAACAACAATAAACAACAATTTATAATCAATATTTTAGTGAAGAATTACATTATAAACAATATATTTGATAGCTATGTGCGACATTGTCAACTTTTAGAATGAACTACCTTAATAAAAGTAAGTTACCTAACATCCAATTCTTTTCCATAGATGGTCAAACACTAGAATGAGAGCTGACAACACGTCCGTGGTCACCCTCATGCTGGACCCGCCGGGCCCGCCGCGCGCCACCGTCCTGCGCTCGCGCAGCAGTGCGGCGCGCCCCACGCCCGCCGCGCCCCCCGCCCCCGCGCGCCCCGACGAGCCGCGCGCCGACGAGCCCGAGCCGCGCCCCGTGCCGCAGAACGGCCTCACCATCATGACGCGATACTCGGACGGCGAGCGCGCCGCGCCCCCGCCCCCGCCCCCGCCGCCCGACGTGCCCCTCCCGCCCTGCGCCACGCTCGACACCCGCCTGCCCGCCGCCCCCGCGCTCGACGAGACCCCACGTGAAGCGCCCGATCCAGACGATGACGCCATCGTCAACTACGGCAACCCCGCTGAATCATACTTCATGGCTCGTCTCCTCAATCGTACGCGCGTCATAAACACGCTGTCGGCCGTCCACGAGGAGATCGCCGGCACCCCGGCGCCGCGGGAGCCTTCCGAGCCCCGCGAGCCCACACCCGCGCCCGCCACTGTCGTGTCAGACGTCGACACGGAATCTGACGCCTCCACTGCCAACCGTCCCCCTCTCCCGCCTCGAGCTGCCGCCGGCGAACCTGCCGCGTCCGCTGCAGAACCTACAAACCTGCTTGATGATGATGGCGGTATCCAGATCAATGAAGTCTCGTCGAGTTCGCCTACCGAGTGCCCACCAAAGCCGCGCGGCCGTCGTCCACGTACAGACGCAAAGCGCGACCCCTCGGCGACTGCGCCCGACCGAGTGCTGCGCTCGCACCACGACGCCTCCCCGCCGCAGCGCCCGCACACGCGCCAGGCCACGCGCGCCCGCCCGCCCGCCGCCTGTCCCGCGCCTCCGCTAGACCGCGTCGTCATACTCACCCGCCGCGCGCCGTCCGTACCGGTAACCGCGCCCCCGCCGCCGCCGAGGACCGACCGGCTGGTGGCTGGAGATGTGAAACCCTCAGGGCGTCGCGTTGCACCCGCACCCGTCGAGCCCATCCCTGTCGATGAGGAGGCGAAACGTAGCGGTACACGCTCCACGCGCTCTCAGGGTGCGCAGGGAGTGACACCTCTAGCTCAGAAGATAACGCGCAGCATCGGATTGTACGCTCGCGAGCTGCGCGGCGCGGCGGCGGCGGCGGCGGCTGCGGCAGGTGCGCGGGCGGGAAACTCGGTGCGCGCCCCGGGCCCGGCGCGGCGGACCCTGGCGGCGCGCCGTCCGCCCCCAGACCGCTCGAAGGAGAACCTCGGAGCCGCGCGGGGCCGCGCCCGCGCCCGCGCCGCGCCCGCCGCCTCGCCCCCGCCGCCCTCGCTCCCGCCCGGCCAGCCCGACCCGCCGCGCCCACGAACGAGACGCGCGGATAGCGCGCGCGACGACTCCGAGGTGCATTCCACCACGGCTGAGCCGCCGCCGCCCTCCGCATGTGCCGGCGCACCCGCCCCTCCTGCCCCCGCCCGCCCGCGCGCTCTGCGCTCCCGCAATGACGCGACGGAGCCCGTGCGAGCCGTGCGCGACCAGGGCGCCTGCAAGCGTACACGCTGCGGCGAAGAAGGTGGCGGTGGCGCCAGCAAGGCGGCGCGCCTGGCGCCCGAGAGGTGCGCGCGGGCGCTGGGCAAGCGCGCGACGGGCCCTTGGGCGCCGGCGCTGGCGCTACGCAACCGCTTGCGCCGGCGGCTGGCCAAGTAGCGCGGGCGACCTCCGCGCCTGCGCCTCCGCGGTCCGACGCCGACGTCGGATCCAAAGATGACTGCGTCGTATACGGTTGATTTTCTGTTATTGTTTTTTTTTTTATTTTTATCGCCGTCTCGGGCGTCGCCGCAGACGGCGGCTAGGCAATAGGTAGTAGATAGTCGAGTTGGGTGACTCTGTCTGTGGACCGCTCGGGGTGTCCCGGGCCCCGCGACGTCAGCAGGGGCCCCTACACGGTGGCCAGGCCCTGTGACGTCGACGAAAGCCCGCGGGTGCCGTCGACGTTAAACAATAGTACAAAGGTATATTCTATTTAACGTGTAAGTTTACCGCGTGGACCAGGAGGATTTTATTAGCCCTAGTAGATATTTATTTTCTCTATATTTATAGCTTCTGTCGTAATGCATTTAACCGTAGGCGAAATGTGAATCTGATTTCCATTGTTGTGTCGTTGAGTCAGAGGCTACGTAGTAACTTCAGATAGATAATCTGCCTTATAAAGCGAGAGTACAACATGTTAACATTTTTATAAAATATTTTATAAAATCACTTTATTTGAAACTCAAGTTTCAAGCAATAACACAATACATTCTCATCAGAGACTGTCGATGAAAAATTTAGAGTCATGACATATTAATAATTTGATAATGATGTAAATACTATCCCAGCATGTGGCACTTTAGCTTTACACTGCAGTATTTTGTTATAATAGAGTGATATCCGTTTATAATTCACACGATTTTAGACACAAATAAACATTTTGACAAATTGTTAATATACTTGATAGTATACATTTTTATTATAAAAAAATCTTTATTATATTACCTAATTGGAACTATACCAAGAGTGCTTTCTCGAAATATAACGTTAATTAAGAGTGCTATACCTAAATATTATGGAAAATGTACAGACGAATTGTGTACAGTTAACACCAAAATTATTTGTTTAGATTGTGCTAATGTGTATTTTATATAAACTTAGCTAGATATCGGAGAAGTTATTCTTTTGGGAAAAGAATTGTTTTATGTACTTCCTAATTAAGCTTTATTGATTTTAGGTCGTCATACTGAATGTTTGTTACATTTGTGCCGAAATAGTTAATTGTGACAGAGCTCAGCCGAGCGACGGTAACTTTTTACTCTAAAAACATATCTATTAGCATAAAATAGTTGTACTTGCACATAAAAGTGAAACTCAACTTATTTTCGGTTAAGGATTAGTTGTGCATGAACCATTGTTAGTTAATTCGTTCATCGATCTCCTTGTAGTTATCCATTTGTTAAATAATGTCTTACACTATCCACCTCCACTTTAAATTTAACTATCGAAATAATGTGATTATGAGACCATTGATTTATTTAAAAACCAAAAAAGGTTTTGCATGAATGCAACATTGTTGACACTGTAAAATATGAGAATATTTTTTTGAACAGCAACATAAATGATTTGAATAGATGTACCTAAGAATGGACTGAAGTTATAATGTTAAGTTAAAGAGTCCAAGTTATGTACATATTAATATAATAAATGAAAAAGTAATAGTGCCTCATTTGTTACCGACTTAACAAATACATAGGTAAAAGTGTTCTTTCATATATTGAGATATGTATTTTTATTGAAAATAAAATTTATGCATTGTAATTTAGCTGTAAAAGAGGATTTAATATAATTTGTTAAGCTAATTGTGTAAAGATTTTAAAGATTGGCAGTCTGTCGCTTATATCTTGAAATCAAGGAAAATGTATAGTTTTGTTTATTGAATTTTGTTTTGAAGACCTGTAAGAGACAGAATGTCAAGTTGAGACAAAAATTGGTGACAATTTTGTAACATGGAGGGTATGAATGCCTTGAGTAAGGGCCGTGACCTGACCACAGGGGTTATGGCAATCGCTAACGATATAGATTGAGATGCTAAAAACAAATTTTATTACTATACATAATTGAAAGTAAAAGGATTATTGTAGATTTTATTTTTTGATTTAAATAAAGTTTGTATGAAATAGATGTCGCATTTTTACTCTCCTATCCCGCTCCTAAGGAGTTTGTAATAATTGGTAGCTGTAGAAATTAGAACTATGGTTTTACTAAAGAAATTAATAAGGATCCAAAAAAAAATACTTCATGTCGCTTTGTTTGCGCACAAAAGGCTAGGGACTAATGAAAGCGTTGTTTCGCTCCATTCGCACACATTGTAGCATGCTTAAATATTTTGTAGTTAAGTGCTATACATATTCAATGGAATGAAAGAAATTACTGCTATTTTCTGCTCAGATTATTTTAAGAACCCACGATCAAAAGCCCCTAGCAGAGATTCCTTGCTCAAACTAAATTCAGTTCTCAAACATTTCGACCATCATCATCTGCCTGCCTATGTCCCAGGTTATTTGGGGTCGGCGCAACACGTTTTTAGTGTTCCGTACCTACGGAAAAAACGAGAAATAAGAAAACGAAAAAAAAAAAGTTTTGCCAACTATATTGTGTTACATATCAAATGAAAGGGCTATTTTTATTAAATATATTTTTTTTATAGTTTTGAAGTTATTTAAGAAAATAGGCGAAAATTTACCATCCCCCCCCCCCCTTTAACTCTGAAACTACAGGGCCGA
The DNA here is from genome assembly GCA_910589295.1 of Noctua janthe. NCBI lineage: Eukaryota > Metazoa > Arthropoda > Insecta > Lepidoptera > Noctuidae > Noctua > Noctua janthe. The sequence continues at coordinate 9,597,858 of OU342573.1, read as the reverse complement.
TTTTTTTTTCTTCCATTGTCCCCTGTCATTCCTCATACCTACTATCCTTTACTCCTTTCACCTTCATATCATTCCTCACACAATCCCTCCATCTTTTCTTTGGTCTTCCTCACCCTCTCGATCCATCCAAATTTATATTCATTACTCTTTTAGTCACATTTGCGATTCACATGCTAAACATTCCGACCAATGAGTAGGTCTATTCTGTTATGCCTTCAAATAATACTATTCTTCCCAAATTCTCAATCACATCGTCCCATTATTATTAAAATTATATTTCTTTGTCTTAGTGGCCATAGTATCTTATTGTGTGCCGAAACGACAGACTTTTGTGCACTTAAAATGAAAATAAGGGTGTTGTCAGAAAAACCTAAAAGCTGCGAATGTTTTTAATTGCGGTCACTGCGATCAGATTATAATATTTTTAGATGAAGTTTCTGACTAAAATTATGGAGCCCTTTTTGAACAACACACAAATGCCGTGTCGTTCGTGTGTACTTACCTGTAAACACGGCAAATAGCAGCAAATTGTCTTATAAACAACACTCTGAACCGGCAAATATAAAGCTTATAATATTCCACAATAATGATAGCTACGCGTTCAAAATAACTGTTTCATACCCCAGGTAGTTTTTACGCGCCGACCGATGAATGCGGAAGCTATCGGTCCAGATGCATCGTCCCCTAACATGAATGGCCACCAACCCGCCCTATTTTTATTCACACCACTGCCAAACGGCGCGCTCCCGTTCACCCTACTATTTCAACTCGGCTAGGTTATAGTTTGGGCGAGCTCTAGCGTCCTGCCGGGCTCCCTACTCGCCGGTCGTCGTCAGTTACGCGACGAACGTAATAAGTGTCGCATCTGTTTATTTACCGCAATCCGTTTAAAATGTGACTTTTCGTTATAAATTGTGGAAATAACATTGCTGTAGTATTTTCAAAAGTGGCGTTAACATAAACGATTTTGTAAGTGCTTTTCCGGCGTGAAAAAACGTAGTAATGACGTGAAAAAACGCGGGAATTTAGCCAATCGGCAGTGCAGTGCGTTTAGTTTATCGATCGTGTTTGTTGTGTTTGCTACTGCATTGGTGCATTCGAAATAAACTTAAATGTAGTTGTTTACCTCTCTCTCTTGGCTTTCTCGTATTTTACTTTGTAAATCCGCAGAATCGCTGCTATTATTAGCACGAGGGTTAATAGTTATCGATCGGAGATGACATTATAAACAACTCGGCGGTATCAGGGTCATTCAGGGTTGACAAAATATACATGTCGCCGGTTTTTGACATTTTGATCACGTTCACAACCGGATCCGAATAAATAAACATTGTTAATAGTGTAAAAAATAGCGAACTCGCATTCCTTATGTTACCTAACAAGCTCTACTAGTTTTTTATCCTGACATGGAGGATATTTCGGCAATACGTTATTTGCTGTTTGTGGCCGTTATCGAATGGTTTTTGCCGCAGTACTTAGTTAGAGTAACGATATTCGTTAGCAGATAATGATCTTTTGAATAATAGGGCGAAGTGCTGCTCCATAAATCGATTAAATAAGACCTTGGAAGTAGTCCAAGTAAAGTTTTTTGGTCATTTGGTAATGGCCTTTTCCGACAATAACAATATGCTTCAATTCAAGTCTTGTGTTGCAAGAGCTTTTACAATAGTAAATTTAGAGCATGTCGGGTTCCGAAAGATCTCATTGTCACCAAAAATTGCCAGAAATTCCTTCAGGGTTCAACCCAATCATTGGTGAACACAAATTATGTATAAGAATAATATGAGAATTGACGCTCAAGACTATCTCTATATCCTACCTATCACATATTTAGTAGGACTCTCATGGTCTCTCGAACTCGCGAGCTACGTCCATCCTCAAACTTTGTGACAAGATCAACGAATTGTTATTAATTTCAAGAAGTTCAATAGTTCTTGAAAATAAATTATACGTAAGTGCCCCTATCTACATTGAAGAACAAGATCCAAGAAGATGGACATTACAAACAGGCGGTCACCATGACGTCTTCGTAGTCCCACTTAACATAATACGCCTTACATGAAGAATCTAGTAAGATCTGTCAGACAATGCATCCATCACGTTTCTTCACGGTCCAGAGCTCGCGTGACGCAAACGAAACCTTACACTGGCTGGATAACGTCCACAAAACACCCTGCCTAGCACATTACTACTAGGTCTAGAAAAATGTGGTCTTAGGTACTCTTCTTACATTTGCCTACTGCCTGCATTAAATTAGTAGAGTTTGATAACGAATAATAAGGTCAAGTTAATTAATTAATCGATATGTTTTGTAAACAGTGGTTCATTGATAAGTGTTAATTTAATTAGCTCGTCTAAATTGGCAATTAGGTAACAATATTATCGGTTGATATGGCATAGGCTTGTGATGTGGCTGAATGAGGGATAAGTCGTGAGAAAAAGTTTTAAGTACTTATAAATGTAAACGCGATGGTATTTTTTATACCTCATAAAAAAAATGTGAAAGATGAAATGGCAAGAAAGAGGTTTAATACTCAGTTGACGGCTCATAGAGATGGCAGTGGAAAGATGAAGAGTCCACATAAATAGGGATAATTGAAACAGGAGGGAAGCATTGGATGAGATATTACTTATTCGGTTAAACATGGTGTACACTTACATGTGTAATGTTCATTTTATTTTAATTCTTTCCTTTTACAATCATTTTCCTCCTTGCAAACCGAATACAAATGCTCGTGAGAGTGTTGAAAGCAGAATTTTCCCTAAACACTATAGTCTGTGTAATTGCATCGACTACAACACACAAAATAATGCATCATTATAATGGTAAAAACTTATATAAAAACTTATAAACTTTCTATTCGTTGCAAAATGGACAAAACGATTTGGAAAGAAACTGCTGAATCCGTTAACCGCAACATGATAAAAACTCTGTCGTAGTAAACGGTTGTTCAGCACGATCCGTTTATTATCCGATAATAATACAATTAAACTGTGATCTTGTTACGAGACTTCGTACTTTGTTTGTGGAAGATTTGGTGTTATTTAGGCTTTTTACTGCTGGACTGGCGATGAAGACTCGAGTTACATTTCACACGACATCTCGTTGTAGTCCGTCTTTAGTACATCTTTCTCATCAAATCGAAGACTTGGAGAATAGAAATCTACATGATTTTTTCTAGGACTTTTCCACTGTAATTCAAATCAGTTTTTGATCCTGAAAGCAAGGCTGTAATGTTTTCCTCACTGAAACAGCCGTGCTTTGACCGATTTCCTGTACGCCTTTTATACATTATTGATGCAACCTAAGATAGGTACTGACTACTGAGCCTGTTCCTCCTGTTAGCTAGTACTAATACTAATTTAGTACCTATATATTGTAAATTGCTATTAAATATGTATGACACCTTGCCAGCAAATTATGATGCTCATAATGAATGAAGCGACTCACTGCGGAATTCCGAAATTGATTTGGGTCTACAAAAAACAATGTCATCAGTATAGCACAGTTTCCATTCAATTTTATCTATTTGCTTAAACTTCAAACACCATTCAATGTTGACAGCTGTAACGAACACGTTTCAGTCATTAATTTATTATCTATCCGTTCTAAATAGTAATAAATATCTCGTTTGTTATTTAGTTTGCGACTAAATAACAAACGATATCCTTGGGCTAATTACATAGTGTTTGTTAATTTGCATCTTAATTTTTGAGTGGTGCTTAAACGTCTCCGAAAGTATAGTGGCAAGGGCCGATGCCTGCCAGGGCTGCGGGACTGTTCGAAAGAGATACCGTGGCCCTGGAACACAAAGGGCAAAGAAGGAACATGGATGGGTTTTAGTCAGTACAAGTCTGACACTCCCTTCCGCTCCGCCCAGAGTGGGGGGGGTCATTTGATGATTTCCCATCCGGAAAAAAAAAAAAAAAAAAAAAAAAGTATAGTGACTAAAATCCTGATTCCTCTTTGATATCTGATGTTTGTGAAAAGTTGCAGTAGAGCAGAAAATGTTGACTCTTTCAGGAATTTTAATGGCAAGAGTAGATAGGACCTGAGACCCCAGATAACTTTTTAATTGCTTAGTTTGAGGACCTGTGGAATGAGTTTTAAACTGGGATACCGTTATTGCACTGTCAGCAAAACATTGCGTATTTTCACAAAACGAATGCCAACAAAGAGCAAGAAATGAATTGGACATGAATTTGGACTGCGCAACACAATATCCTACAAAAAAAAACTCACTCGATTATTCGATACTCAATGGGTAACTTTGTAACAAGCTTCCGGTTTTCACAGTCCATTGGTCCGGAACTGTCAACGTCATTGGTAATAATATTGAATAGCAATGAAATGTAAAATAGCTCTGATACAAATCTTTGGCAGTACCTATTGCGAATTCCGATGTTACTGATTTGCCACTTATTTTACAATTGTTTTATTACTAAGATAAGTAGACTGACTGGGTATGGTAGATTAGAAGGTAGCCTTTTTTTTTTCTGGTGGGAAATCATCAAATGACCGCCCCCGCACTCTGGGCGGAGTGGAAGGGAGTGTCAGACTTGTACTGACTAAAACCCATCCATGTTCCTTCTTTGCCGTTTGTGTTCCAGGGCCACGGTATCTCTTTTGAACAGTCCCGCAGCCCTGGCACTGAGACGGCCGGACGGCGAGCTAGCCCATAACTCGCCGTCCACAGGCCCGCGCCTACGGTGGCCGGGAGCCACCACGTGACCCCCGACGCCCAGGGTGTCTCCCGCGGCGGCTGAAGATAAGTAGACTGGCTGTCTGGGTATGGTAGATTAGAAGGTAGCCTTGGAGAGAACAGCTGATTATAATAAGTTAGAATAATTTTCTGTAAAATTTAAGATTTGGAGGTACGGTAGTACAAGTTTGTGTTGGCTAGATGTATGAAGGAAGGAGTTGGTGAGGATCGTAGCAAGTACCTATCCACGTGGAAAAAAAAAGCGTGAATTTATGTACGTTTTAAGAGATGAGAGAGTGATGAATATAAATGTTAATGGATGGAGAGGGAGAAGAAGACCAAGGAAACGATGGATGGATTGCGTAAGGAATGATATGAAAAAAAAAGAAGTAAATGATATCGTGACGATTGATAGAGGAGAATGGAAAAAAAAACGTGTTGCGCCGACCCCAAATGACATGGGTCAAGAGCAGGAAGATGGTGATGTTCAACAGATAATTTATGGTACGGTGGTAGTGGTAATGTCCAAACAAATGAATTGACTGTCTGTTTGTTTTCGCGAAACCCGGCTTCTGACAAACACTTTTTGATGTCGTCCGATACACCAGTGAGTTTACTCGATTTCTTGATTTCTTTCGGCGACGGCGACGCTCATTACAGTATGGCAACCATAATTTTACTGGAAAGTGGACTTTTAGTTGCCGTGGGGGAAAGCTTACGAGTGCTAGATGTATGGTTGGGCCTTGTGGGGTGACTATGTTCGTTGTTATTGCGGTTGAGCCGTGGCGTAGTTAAGATTTCATTAGGGAAATGATTTGGTAGCAGGTTATGGAAGTGGAGAGGTGATGACAGCAATTTTTCTGGCGAAAAACTGATTTCGGAACCTAAAACGAATGAAGGAAGAAGAAGAAGGAGGAAGTAAGGGATATCGAAGTGTGTGAATATTGAAATTCAGCCGAAGGACATGGATTTTGTATAATCCTTTTCAGTTTCTAACGCTGCGGTATTTTGAAAATGGTATACGGGGTGGAAGGGACACCCACGCGAAAACGGTTACCACGTATTCATTACATCATTTTAGCACCCCTACACAGACATTTTAAAAAAGCTGTTCCGTACATTTTGACCGTGTATGTATTGCACTTTTGTAGGAAACAGCATTTTTTTTTTTAATAACCGATGAAAAATTTCTTTGTCGGGGGGCTCAGAATGATGTACTGAATACGTTGTAACCGTTTTTGCGACGGTGTCCCTTTCACCCCGTATGCATTTATAGGTATAGGCGTTTGTGTCTGATTTCATGATCATTATCAGCTAAAAGCCGTCCGCTGCTGGACATAACCTCCCTCAAGCGTCGCCACAGTCCGATCTTATGGCGGATTCTCGCGGTCATCAGTCGCCATTGTGTAACCTTATGGCATTACAAAGAGCCTGTAACTCTGTCGCCATGTTCGCTGTATACTTTTATTTTAATTTCGTCTATAAATAACTTTGAACATCACATTACCTCAGTTATGAAGTATCCTCTATTTACCATATAGTGTGGGCACACCATAAATAGAAAACATGGCAGTTTACCTGCCGCGGTGTTTAGTGCAGGCAGCGATTCAAAGATAGATACACCATAGTGAACACAGCTCACTTCTCTTTTCTATGTAGGTATATGTACATATAATTGCAATTACACGTAATTAAATGAAAGTGTTCTCATGTTTATCGTACTTTTACAATTTTAATGCATGTTCTTGCTAGTAGGTAGGTACAGTTTGAATTTAGTTCTTACCTTGTGCTAACGATTGGTTCATTAAAAAAAAAAAAAAAGCGCGCCAAAATTGAGAGGTCGTGTGGTTTTCCGGATTTGGTTATTATTTTTTTTTTTCTTAGGAGACTCGTTTGTCCAAATAATTGTAAATAAATCATTTTTAATCCCACAGGTTCCGTTTCTAGTGTCTTCATATTAAATAACAGTTTGAACTGACTGAAATAATTTAACTTAGTGAGTGCAAGTGACTTAAGAGTTTTTTACTGTGATAAAAGTGAAAAAAGAGTGAGTGCTGACTGTAAACATTTGCTTAGTTCCAGCCAAAGGAATTTTCTAAACATGGGTAAGTTTATTATTGTTTATTCTTCTAGGAGATGCACGGCTCAGCGCGGAGGTTTAGTATTATATTATCAGTGGCCGAGGTGGCCGAGTGTTGAAGTTCTAACAGTGCAAACATATTTAGGCATTCCTTTAGGCGTTGCTAGCTGGGTGTTTAAGTTTATAGTGAAAACGGGCATTGATATTGAGCAGGTAATTCTTCGGTCGTATGTATTATATATTATAATGCCAGTCAGTCTGCAAGACGGTGTTTTGGCCATAAAATCATCTATCATTCGCGTTTCTGAAAATTACAGATTTTTATTAAAACATGTAGGTAATTTCGAAAAAAAAAAGTCTCTAGAGATGATTAGACTGAAAAAAAAGGTTTGCATTTTTTTTTTTCGGATTGGTTATCATCAAATGACCCCCCACTCTGGGCGGAGCGGAGGGGAGTGTCAGACTTGTACTGACTAAAACCCATCCATGTTCCTTCTTTGCCCTTTGTGTTCCAGGGCCACGGTATCTCTTTCGAATAGTCCCGCAGCCCTGGCAGGAAAAGGTTTGCATAACACACAGAGTTGTGTATGATGTAGGTAATTAGGTATTTTGTTAAAAATCCCTAATTTTCAGAAGCGTGAATATCATTATTCGCACTGGCGTGATGAGGAAAACCAACATGATCTATTTCACCATCGTCTACTTATTTTGACCTAGTTATTTGTCAAAACTTGGTGCTTTCATTTCCTTCACACTCGATTGCAAAGCGGAAGTGTACTGAAGCGTAAAGAAACGGCATCAAAATAAACAGCAACAGGCAAAATAAACAATCAAAGAAAACAACCGGTTGATTTCTTACTGCATTATGAAAAATATTTAAAAATAACTAGCTTTGCACCGCAGTTCACCCGACGTTTCGCTTTTTGCACGGTTTCTAAAGGTAGCAATATGATGTTAAACAGCCAAAAACCTTCCTCAAGAATTGGTCTATCCTTATTTTTCATAGCAATTGTGTCTCTCTGCTAGGCAAAAGCTTCCCCTTTCTCCTTCCAAACCTGTCAGTTTTGTGAAATATCTGGCCACGTTGGCCCCGTGAACATGATCAGAGCGTCACAAAAAAAAAATCGGATCCGACTGATATGTAGTTCGAGAGATTAGTGTGTTCCAGGTTCAAACACACGTTAGTAATGATTTATTGAGCTGGATATCCGAACTATTCAATATGGATGACCGAACTGTGCCCTTTTCGAACCTGGCTGAATGTTTAAACGGCACAGTATAAAGTGAATTCAGACATTGCTGAATACGTTAATTTAATACGTTTGTAGGTACTTTTGCCATGTAAAAAGTGAATAGACTCCTATATGTATGCATCGAGGTCCTAATGACAACCTAGGATCCACACAAAAAAAAAGTGTTTTCATGAGGTCTACTATTACGTATCCTAGTTTATACAGTCCTATCGCAAGTTTTCAAGTTTTTATATGCCTATAAAATAGTATTTACGAAAAATGCGTATTTTCTGATGAGATGTAATAAGGGACTACTACTCCCTGCCGATGGGAGTAGATCAAGGAAAAAATCAAACATTGACGTGAATAGCGTGATGACTAGCTAGGGTGGGGATTGGGAAATTCCCATTTTAGTGAAAACCGGGTTTCCCCACCTAGGGGAAAAGTTTGTTGACGTGTTCATAGGGAAGAGGGCAAGACTTGTGTTTTTCAAGACTGCCGTGACCTTTAGCTTGCTCACCCCTGATGTCTGCTTGTGTTCCATTTATTTTAATACGACTGCTGAAGCTTGTTAAGAATTAATTGTCTGAATGAATAGTGAATACTCCTAAAGGAGCCTTGTATCGGTGACGGAAATTTTAAATGGTGATATGGTTATGGATCCAACCTATAGTCTCAGTATAGCAGAATTAGCATAGTCATCATCAGCCTAGCCTTCTGGGGTCGGATTCCAGTCTAACCGAATGCAGCTGAATACCACAGGCCGGTTAGTACTGGGTAAAACGATACTCGGTTCCCTTAGTAAGACTGGTAGTCAGACTTTCAAGCCACTAACTACCTGTAACGACTGTCAAATATCTACAAATGACCACCGGGACCAACGGTTTAAAGTGCTTTCCGAGGCACGGAGGAAACTCGGTATGTAACGGGCGGTCACCCATCCACGGGCCAACCTAGGCGCGGCTTAGCCTGAAGATCGACCCGAGCGGCTGTTATTATTTAGCCAGGAGCTCCTCACTGCATTACTATTATCTGCCAAATAAGTTACATGACCAGAATGTCTCTGGTTGTGTTGAAATAGGCAGTACGTGCAAAATCTATGTGCTGATTTTAGTAGACTGATCCTATATAGATAAGACAGGAAATTGTATTAGTTATAACTTGACCCAATTTTGGTCAGCGCCTCAACTCAATCTTACGCTGTTCCTTGAAATACCCGTGGGTACCACCACCATATTGATTTTAACATGCTTTCATTAGATTCACCTGTAACTAACCATGTAAAAAAATCTTAGAAGTTAAATTTGAGCCACTGGTTTCCGATTGAGTTGAAATTTTGCATACATGTTTAATTTTGATGAAAATGCATAGTTAGCTAAGTGACGTCATTATAAACCAATATGGCGGACTTCCAAAGATGATGGACTAGTTATTTTTAGATTTGCGGAAAAAGAAATTCGAGAAATAAAAGTTTTTTGAACTATATAGTTTACTAAAACTTCTTCTCAACTTGTTTTTTTTTTGTTTTTGTTGTTTTTTATTTGTTTTTTTTTTTGTTTGTTTTTGTATTGTTGTTTATTTATAACAATCACAACGTCCCATCGACAGTAAAACAAGCCTCAGTGACATAACACCGTTGCTCAAGGACGAGCAGTTGACTCATGTGGATTGTCAGCAATCACAATTGACGGTTGTGCTAATAAGTGCGGTATTCTGATGGTGGTAGTGGCGATGTCGATCTTGTGTCGATTGTGGTACAATACGGGTTTATCTGAAGTAGGTACACTGATGTGTTTGACTGCACAATTTGGGCACCATTGCCTGAATGATACAGTAATGGTTGACTTTATAGAAATTCCTTCCTTCTTGTCTGCCTCATCACTGAGCTGAATCTTTGTTGGAACTTGCACCTCACACATAATTACGATCGCGATTCGTGTCTCCTCTTTCACGACGACGGTCCCCTTAAAAACGACGAGGGCTTCATCACTAATTGTGTTTTTATTACGTCGGTAGTAAAACAAGACTTGACATAATACCGTAGCTCAAGGACGTGCAGTTGATTCACATGGATTGTCTGCAATCGCAATTCACTGTTGTGCTGTATGCTAAACTAGGTGCGGTATTCTGATGGGAAGCGGCGATGTAGATCTTGTATTGATACTTGAACGATACAGGGGGAAATGGATTATTGCCTGAATGACCCATTAATGTTTGTTTTATATAAATTCCTTCGAAATTAAAGCATTTATTTCAAGAAGGTCAGTTGAACTGTCGAAACAGAGACAACAATGAAGTGTAGCTAGCTACAGTCCCAGTCAGAAGGAATAAAAACTGTAGTTGCCCATTCCAAAGCTTAGATCTCTTTCACTCTCTTTCGATCTCTCGCAGTCTCTTCCTTCTTGAATGCCTTATCATTATCATCATTAAAAGTATATTTGATCATATAGTATCGGTTCAAATTGTATGTACCATGCATGATGTACATAATTGTTAATTTTATCTTCACTATATCGTCTAATTTCATCAAAAGTATGCATTTATGAGAAATCAAAATCATTGAATAAATCGAGACCATCTATAGTTAGTCGTTGACATAATTGTAACCACATTGAATGTAGGATTTAAGTGTTCTTTTGACACTAAAACCAAACATCCTTTCTTCCCTCTCTCATCTCTTCCGGTCGTTCGGTGCAAATATTTTTCTCGTCCAATTTCCCTTGGTAAGTGTAGGTATCTAGTCACTGACTTCCTTTTCATTTATATCATGCCTCGGACAATCCATTCCACTTTTCTGTGGTGCAAAACCTAATTAAACATTGTTGTATCAGTCGGTGTGTTCAGAATACACCAGCTGACTTGTACGAAGCCCACGTGCCTCGCTGACCCGAATGTGCCGCCGACGCACCGGCTCACACCTTTCCGACATTCCCCGCCGAACCCTAGCTAGCTAGCTAGCTAGCTACTAGCTACTTTATCGTTTGTTTACTGTGCTACTGTCTACTGTCAATTGAATACGGAATTACGGATCTGTAAATGTACAATTCTTTCTTTCTTTGTCGTTTTGTGTTTGAGCCGTTTGGGCTTGAAACGGCCTTTCTTATACATAACGGCCATTAAGGAAAGGAAACACAGACATGTTGGCACATGAATATCATCGACTAGTGAATTAGCATAATCGGTGCCATGGGGTCCGAGTTCCCACCTAGTATTTCGGGATATCGCTAAATGGTTAGTTGACTCTTCTCGTGATCAGAGGACTGGACTATTTCTTGGCCAAAAATCTGCATTGCCATCTAGTGTGGTAATGCTGTCAGGCTTCTGGACATTTTCCCTGTTGATAGCGATGCGGAAGATTTTTTTTGAAGCCCTTTGATTCTTTTCTGCTTTTGAAACATTTTCGGTCTGCATAGTAAATAATGTATTCTTTTATAGAGAACTTTTATCAACTGAAATGAAACAGCTTAGGCCTGCTTAGGCTTATGATGTTGAAATACATACATACCCATGAAGAAATAAGTAAGCACGTACTCCGTGTGATCAGAATAAGTAACAAATAGTTGCTAATTGTTTTCAGAGGTGTGAAACTTGGGACAGTCTGTGCTTGTAGAGTATATCGAATATTACGTTTCATTTATTAATTGGCTACACAGTTGCAAAGATAAAGTTATGTGTGAATCATTCGGGATGGTCTTAGTATGCCACCCTGGGGTATACCACTGTACATCAATTGTTGATGTTTTATTTTTAAAAAGTAGGATACGTCTTTATGTTTTTGTATTGGTCATTGGGGTAGGCCATGGTCCTAAAATAAGTTATAACTTTACAAGTCCACTACGCATCCCATTTCCCTAATCAAGGTTACAATAGAAAGTAGAATGGTATCAAAAGCTTTACTGGGATCTATTATTATTCTTATTAAAGCATCTGCCACTGCAGCTGTGCTTACCCGGTGCTTATTATTCATAATGTCACCGCATTGTAAAGTTATCATAGCAAATGCATTTTTTTTACACATATAACATATCCCACCCACATGTCTACATTATGTATAAATTAATTTGTAGATCTTTTATAGTATGTACGTACTTTAATACACATAAATATTGTAAATTCGATGGTTTTACTATACCCTTAGAAAAATGGACCTGAAGAATCTACTGTACTGGTCCATCCATTAACCATTATCAGCGAACTATCATCATCATTCTCTTGTTCTTCTCCCAATTTATTGGAAGTCGGCACAGCATTTCTTACTTCTCTATTAATTGTCATCTCAATAGTCGACTTCCTTCCACCCATATCACCAGCAAACTATCACTTGACTTATCATTTGTGAAATGACAATGAAACGACCTTGATTGATGACGTGTTCATTTGGAATTTACATTTTCACAACTATGTTGGGGTCGCCTTCAAGTCTAGCCGGAACCAGCTGAATGTCAGTATTTTTCATGGAGCGACGGCCTTTCTTACCTCCACAACCGAGTTAGTACTGGGTAATACAAAATACTCACTAAAGATTAAAAATAATCTGAATTTATGTGACTGATGATACCTACTGGTTAGAGGAGAGTACGTCACCTACCCACTTATTAGCACAAATATATGGAAACTTAGTGGGTTGAACTTTTTTTGTATTCTGCAGATAGATGAATGAATTGTCTTGTAAATCTATTTGTACATTGTAATAGCTTTTGACTATATTTAGAATCTATATGATAAATCTGACAACGCATAAGGCAAATAAAATGGCCAAAGCGGTAAATTTTGTTGTTGTTCCATAAAATAACATACTTTAACTCAAACTTTATGTTCGATTTCCTGTAGCTTTTAGTTCTGTACTAGAAGTACATTGAAAGAAGTTGGTAAGAACATGTATTACAGCTTAACTGCTCTGATCACCTTGATCATGAGTGGTTTCCATATCCTCATTTTTCTTTTCAGGTCTTATTTTATTTATCTTTAATTCAGGTAGATTACCCATAGTATTCCTTAACCAATTCATATCAGAAAAGTTATTTAAGTATGTATATTCTATTTTATTTTGAAATTATATAAAACTCGACTATTGACGACTTCAGACAGCATCTCTTAGAGATCCAGGCATTGTCATAGTCTGTTAACTAATAATTAATGTATAATTGACTAAAACCCACAATAAATAGGAACAATACACTTTAGCTAAACATCAACTCATTCGAATATACAATCATACTAAAGTTTGTATCGATCGAAGTCTTATGTTTATAATCTCAGAAATCAGTCGACTACATTAATGTCATCATTATCCTGTATCTCACTTACATTAAAACAAAAAACTGCTATTATACCACTATTCAATCCATCATTAGATTCCGTTGGTTCATTAGTCAAGTTTTTGCTTACTAGTTATTCCTTCACTAATATCTTACTAACAGCTGGTTGCCCTTGAACTTGTTTTGTAACGATAGTGTTATTTAGTTGTCACTGGACTGTAGGGTCCCCATGAAGTTTTGTATCTATTGTTTCTATTCCGTTTGACCACGTTTAACTTCACAGAACAAAGAATAGACATGTATTTCAAGTCACAGAAATTATGTCACTTCAAATGGAAAGAAGACTTTTTAGAATCCGTCATATTGTCTTTCGTATCTTCTGTTTCAAAGCTTTCTAATGTATGTGTGCTGATAGGAACTGATGATGCCCACAACGTTGGCTCAGTGTTGTAGCAGTACACCCACATTTCGCCAGTTATGTTTAAGTCCCATGTAATAGGGACCGAGCCTATTGCCATCAACCGGACACAAATCCAGACTCCGTGGCTGCTACTGAGAAATAAAAATTGGCCCGACCCGGGATCCGAACCCAGGACCTCAAGCTCAGCAGTCGCGATTGCGGCCACTAGACCAACGAGGCAGTTGTAGTCTCCCAAGATATAGCTATCGTGAAACCCTGACTCCGTCCGTATTTTCGGTAGTCCTCGTAGTGCTGAAGTTTTTACCTAACTAACAATTAATCGTGATTTTGTACCGTATCAGTACAAACCGTAACCGTCACCGCCCTCTTCCCCTACTTCCTTTGGTGGCCATAGTTACAGATAAGCAACGATAAAAGAGTGGACAACTACATCCTCTAGATGAGACTGTTCTGATTCAATTTTGATACCATTATATTTAATCAATTTAACCAGTAGAGCTCTGAGTTTTGGTAGCTTGTAAAAAAAGGCCATAAGTAGATATGGCCTTTTTTTCGTGATCAAATTACACCTCGACATTAAAAAAAAACACCCCTAAAAAGCCCATTTAAAAGTAAACATCGTGATTAACCAGCGTGAATTTCTGCATAGTATCACGGTAAGTTCATAAGAAAAAAGATAATAAAAACAAATGACTTAATACTTTCCAATCACTTAACGCATGGTAAACACAAGAACTAATCTCCCACGCGGTATAGATTACACTGTAAGGCGTTATTATTCTGCTAATATTATGATTAATTGATTCGCTCAGTCATTACGATGTTTGCTCAAGCAACACATCCACACTCAAAACTTAACTCTAACTCTCTAAGACTAAAGTACCATTTCCAACACACGCTACCAAATCAGGTGCAAATAAGTGTGACATTACACGAGTCGATTTACTGCACGATTTAATTTCTACGATTTAACTGTTCTCTGTATTATCATGGCGTGTATGTGAATCTCTTATGATTTCTGGACTACGGTTTTTGCAGGCTAACTGTGGGTTTGCACGACATAGTCCGTCTGGTAAGCACTTAGGCTTGGATAGCGGATCTTTACTGTTGTTGGCAAGGTGGCGGCATATCTACTGGTTAGTCCACTTAGATGTGCTCCAGTGAATGGTAAAATCTGGCGTCTATTATACGGTACTGGTTATGTAGCTGCAATTATTTACAGCTGTGATTACTGTCTACGTTTAAGAGAGTATGAAAGTGGAGAAAGAAATATAACACTACATTTCTGTACACAATTTTTTTATTGAAGCCTTACCATCCTCACTGCTGTTTGTATTTTGGGTCAGTCGTCTAAGAGCCGTCGTCTCAGTATTCTCAGTAGCTTTAGTAGTTGTGTTTTAGCATGGCAATAGCGGTCATTGAACCACATACATTTATTGAATCTCTTCCTTTAAAAAACGTATACAAACCTGTTAATAGCCCCTGAATTGACATTGATTGTGATCCTGAACATTAACAGAAGAAACGATAAGTACACGGTTTATGGTTTCAGTTCGTGTAAAGAGATATCAGGGAAAGGGCAATGACCGCTATTGCCATGCTAAAACACAACTACTATAGTCACCATATTTTTTTCTAGCCATATTGTTATTTACACAATCTATTTTTATTTGATCTTTTCTTATTCTTTCAGGATTTATGTGTATTAAAATAGTGTCTCATGAATTGTTTCGAAAGTGTTAAATTAAAAAAAAAAGTAGCAGTAGATATTATTCATTAGATTGCCACTGTTGTTTTGTCTATACAGGCACTAATGCTAGATCGGCACAGTGAATTTTATCAACGACATTGACCGAGTTTCTGAATTTAAAGTTTGTGTACCTGTATAAGTATAGGTTTTGACACTTGACATTTTTGTCTTTGGTACTTTATTAAAGTGTTATCTTATAATTCTTAAATTGAAAATAATGCTCGGGTTTTCACAGAAATGCATTTTCAAGTTGTACAAAGACAGATTCGTCAGTCTTCCCTAGGGGTATCGTATTACCCAGTACTAACTGGGTTGTGGAGGTCAGATAGGCAGTCGCTCTATGTAAAATTATGGTATTCAGTTGCATCCGGTTAGACTGGAAGCCGACCCTAACATAGTTGGGAAAAGGCTAGGCAGATGATGATGATGACAAAGACAGATTCGTCAGGATTGCAAAAATGTTGAAATAAGAATGACTCATTCATGAGTTGTTCCATAAGTTTCAAGAATATTTGATTAAAAGAGAATAAATAGTAATATAGTAACTGCGACGGTTGACAGTAGTAAACTTGTAAATCATTCAATTTACGGTAGTCAACTATCACTAAACACTTTATTATATCCTGTGTTGATAGTGGTGTTTCATTGCTCTCTAGCTATGATATATTAATTTTAGATTGAGGACCGTTTCTGACTTGGGGACAAAATTGTATTCGGCTTTTGGTTCCATATGGTCTACTCTTTATTCTTTCGTCAAGGTTTTGGAAAGTGTGCACGATCATTCCATCTTCCTTTTGTCCTATAATAGGTGTAAAAATACCCTTAACGAAGCCGAAAGGCGTTTGTCCCTATTTTTTTTTTGTTCTGGACCATACATTCCCGATCCTTCTAGTTACGGATGTCTGTATAAGAGGCCAAAGTTTCAACTTTTTCAAGTTTTTTAATACCAGTTTTTATTAACGTTACTTTAAATACCTCTATAACTTCCATGTCCCCTGTACTACACAATGCATCCATCAACACAATATTTTTAGTGCGTTACATTGAGTCCTACCGTAAAACATGATTTTTCAACCCAAAAACAAGTCGTATCACAGCAAAAAATTTTGCGTAAAGTTACTTAGTTTGATGTACAACAGAACGCTTGGTTGACGGCTTCGTAAAGAGTCCGTTTACATCTTGTATATTCTAATCTTCTACTTTACTAACGAACTTTTCAACTTTTCTCTCATATGTCATGAACTGGAATTTAGCTTCTTGTTTAAGTGGATCCTCCATCAAAGGTACATTCAGTCCTCTATTGGTGGAGCACCATCTTTTTTCATCATTAAAACACTGTCAATCTCTCTGCTGGTAATATACCCTGATAATTATAGCCACGTCATTACAAAGTATCCAAGACGAATGCCTCCTACATCAACTGTAGACGTATCAATAGGCCTAAAAGGTGAAAGGGCCATACATTTGCCGGGGTTCTGAGCCGGATCCGATTCAGCCTGATGGCCACACTGGCTGACAATGCCGAGAACTGCCGAGGAGTGCCGAGGTGGGCCAGTGGGCGAATTACGACACACACACATTGTTATCCTGATTGCTGATACCTGATGGCATTGCGCAAATAAACATACTATTGACGAATACATGTGGGTGGGTTTTTCTTACACATTCACCTCGGCGTATGGTGGTAAATTAAAAAATTGTTTTGTAGAAAAAGTGGAACGTCTAGGTCTGTGCGATAAGTGCTTGAGTAAATTTTCCTTGATGTTGTCATTCATGGTTTGAGTTTATCAATGAAAGTCTGGCTACGAGTAATTAGAAGGTTTATTGTTTTTTCAATGAAACTGTTTGTTGTTTTATCTTGTTGCTTATTCGTAAACTCGAAAATGAGGGTATACTGTCTTTTTAAATGGGTACAAGCACTAGTTACCAAATTTTGATAAATTTTAGCTATGATCTAATAAATCTTATGAGCTGTTAGCTATCTGGAAAAATCTTAAAGCATTTGTGAATATAATATCGAACCAGAAAATTAAAACTCTAAATGAAGATGGCGCGTGATTTCAATAATGAGTCAATGAATTCAATGATGCATAATGAAGTCGTGTATTCCTTCCAAACTTGCTTAATTAATATTCACAACACATTTGCCAGGACACTAATTAGCATTATAAATGTCACATCTAACAGCATGGCGGTCAAAACAAACGTATAACAAAAACAATGCAAAAGCAAGAAAAATACCGCGAATTCGGTGTTATCACGACACCCACAGCTTTGACGCAATTCTCGATTCGGTCTCTCGCATTTAGTGAGCAACACAACATTATAGCGAACGCGCGAATCCACGCCGGTTAGAAAAAAACACGTGACAACTGACAGCAAATTGTTTACTCCAAATTCAAATAAAGAAATAAAAATTGTCGCGCCTTATCACTAGCATTTAATTTTAGTCTGTGTGCATCTGCGATAATAGACGCACGTGTCTCGTTTCGGTTCTAACGGTGTTGTGTGATTTCGATAACGGTTTTCGATTCTTTTTAATTGTTTGAATTTTAATCTGAAAAACCGTTTTGTTACTAGTGTTGTGATTTGTGTTGTTTTGGATTGAAGTGCCACCACCGGCACTCACAGGTTGGTTATCCGATTTTGTTAATTTGATTGGTGAACTTATATTCTACACGTACCTGACATTTGTATGACATCGTGGATGACCGTAGGATTAAAATTCTTGAACGAAATTAATCCTGAAATACTTACTAAGTACACATATTATTTCTGCAATTTTTTGAAGTTAAATGCAAATTATTTTAGGTATTCAAAAGACAAAGAAAAATTTAGAAAGATAGATGGCGTCAAAACCAAAAATGTGCCGCATTTTTAGCTCCAATAAATTATTCCAATTTTCGCACAAAGTTAACAACTTAACGCGTACTTATAAGGGAGTGATTAGTTAAACCACGTAAAAAGCGTCGAGATTAATCAAATGCCACGATTTAAGAAATACGCGGGATCCGGTTTACTCCATAAACGTTATTATAAAGCCATTAAAATATTTAAGAAGCGGTATAATTAAGAACGTGGGACATATTAGAGCAAAGATTAAAGCAGTTTAACATGAAAAACATTAATTTAAAAGATACGACAACGTAGGTCAAGCTAATTAGACTAATTTAAGGGGTCACGGCAAGAGTAGACCTACATGTACATATGCATATTTTGTCATATACCCGTGGGACAAATTTTGTAACAGGGAAAATGTCCCTAACAAATTGACTGGGCTGTTGGGATAAATTGCCAATGGCACCTGTTAGCTTCTAACGCGTAGTTAATAGTTATTTACCGATTTTATTTGCTAGCATTATAATTTTAATTATCATGTACAGTCACGAGTACCAATATGTAAACACTTAATAACTTTAAGAAGTGTTTTTCTACCGTTATGATAAAAATTTCATGTTGTTACGAAGATAGTATTTTAGAACTCATAATCTTATGAAAAGGATCCTATCTTCAAGTTAGAATCGTTATTTCTCTTGCTTTTAAATTAAGGAAAGTTTATACACATTGGTGCTCGTGACTGTACTAGATTTAGATTTTGTCTAGAATATAATATTTGCCTTTAATCACCATCTTCTTCTTTTCGAATACGGTACTCTTTAAATTACTTAGACCTAAGAGAAATGTTTATTCACACTTACATGGGCAACCTATCCTATCTGTCATCATATACCACACATTCTCTTCCGTTATTCAGTAAACTGGCGCCTAATCGCATCACAACCTGCCGTTACGTGACTTCTCATATAAGTTAACTAGTCTTTAAATAAATACTTATGCCACCTTTGGCTCGGCAGTTCATGCTAAACGTGGCTGGTGTAGTGACAACTCAATTAGTGTTTTACTGGTGAGGCTTCCTTCGGTATTACTTCATAGGTTGAGTTAGTTTTACCGGTAGTAGCCTTAACTAGGTCAGTAGTCGATAGGAGAGGATGTCTATCTTCAGGTTCATACATTTTTGTAAATCCTTCTTAGTTTTTCTTCTACTGATCAGAATCAGCATTCTCTAACATAACTGATTGGCTAATAATGGTCATTTTTTCAGCAGTTTCATTCATTTCATTCATTAATAAGATTTCAGACCTCGGTCGAGTGTCCAAAACTTTTAGAGAAATAACAGATGAGACAGATTCATTGCTAGAATAGGTTTACGTAACCTAACCTAGCAAAGAGTACCAAACTACAGCAAGTAAATCTGATAATTGGAATAAAAGTAACGTAACATAATATGAATTTATTCTAAAACATGTTATTATCCTGTCCTATGCAAGATGTCATTGACTAGCTTAGTCAGTCCCCGCGGATAAACATAGGTTTAAGTGTTGGCTCTAATTCTAGCTTGTATAAAGTTTACTGACTCGCTGTGTACTTACTTAGGTATTAGGCACACAGACATGAGTGGTACGTGCGTCTTACAATCGTTGTAGGTTGATAACGATTGATAACAGACTAGCGTTCTTGTTGAAGGTGGAATTTTCTTTATTTGACTTACCTTCCCTACATTTCTATAATAATATCGCTGTCTTTTTCATCCTCTTCTTCGACATTTTCGGCTTTACAGATGAAACGAATACTTACAATAGTTTGTTGTGGCCATTGGTATGACATCAAGGACACATATTGTAACTCTGAACCGAATTTGCAACAATACATTAATTTGATTCGTCGTCATTGAGTTGCGAATTACATCCAAAGTTTGCGTTGCCATTACTACCGTGATCATCTTCAAGTGGTTTTATGTTGAACCTGGTTATGGTGGCTCCAAAAGCTGCCATATTGTTTGGTTTTCGGCTTATCAAATTGCAAAGAACGAACCCATTCTACTCCATACTACTTATTCGCACCATTATTAATGTATATTAATAATGGTGGATGTAATCCAGAATAGTTACAAAAAGACTTCGGGAATCCTTATTCAGATAGGTATTTATTATAGGTGTAAAACGAATGGTTATTATTTCATTTCTTTCAATGCTATTTCTTCTTGGACTACCTATTCGCGATATTTACCACATGTTAGTACAATTAATTGGTAACGCTTCAAATAAAACTCATTTCATGACTTCATTCCCGTACACTGCACTGAAAGAAAATTTATCGAGCGTAGAGCGAAGCTTGTTTATATGTCTACGTCTACGATAAGCCCCGTGGTACTCAAGAAAATCACGAGGACGCGGACATTCAACAATTCAAGTGTCATCGTAACTTTTATTAGTGTAACTCGTCCAGTGTCTTCTGTCCCTTAAATAGCTTATCGAATGAATCATCTGTCCTGTTATTGTATGAGTAGTGCAATTATCAATTTGGATTAGTTAGAAGTTTCAAGGTGCTTGTTATTGAAATAAATCAGGGGAATAGTGACTATCTTTAATGCAGTTCTAATCTACTATGTAATCCTTGCCGGTTTATGTTCATTACATTTTTTTTTATTGTTTTTACGCAACAATGCGTAAAAGATGCGCTTCCCTGGTGCGCAGGGTGTGGGGCAGCGCCAACAGTATCTTAAACATGATTGCCAGTCACCTGGACTGTGTTTATGTGGGTCGCTGTTGTGCTATCACTCATGGGTTGTCGCAGCAGTGATCCACCGTTATTTCTTGTGTTGTTTTGTTTTTTTATCAGTGTTTACTAACATAGTCGTAAGTTTTACTAACAGTTTTTGAGTCATGGATACTCGATTAAAGAGAATTCTATTACGATCGTCATCGGCAACCTTGTACCGCCCACTGCTGCATACCTCTCTTCCCTTTCGTGCATTGCTTCCCTAGTCTGCGTGTATGTTGTCTGGATCTTTCTATAACATTCGACGTGATGAGAAGCCTTGCAACATTAAACTATGTTTCACTTTATTTTAACGCTAAATATTTGGTTAAACTTGACGTCACTATTTGTCTAATTCGTAAGACTAGACCGGACACAAAATAACTGATAATTCATAATAGTTCTGGCAATTATAATGACGAATCAAAACCACTATCCAACAATTTTGACACTAAAGGACATTGCGTCCTTAATAATTTAGATAGTTTAACCACAGAGGCTGAATGTACCATGCTAGACAAAGTTATCACAGAGATCGAAATTATCATTAATGGATTTGTCAATCGAGTACTGCGCAAACTAGCGATGCATTTCATGGATTAGACTAGTTTGCCAGGTGCCGGCATTGGCATTTACGTTGATAAACATTTGTATGTTTTTAATGTTACTAATTTTAGAATTAATCTGCTGGTGTAGCCTGACCTTGACCACTTCTCTCTATGCTCGACGAGGATACATACTTGTCTCTCTCTTCAAAAGTGATGTTTATTTTAAAATACCTTTCAGTCCTTTATTAGTTAGTTCTGAGTTTCCACTGTTAAAATCACAGTGATCTCTTATTCTCGTTAGAATATGCTTTCCGTTGAGTTATTGTTTTCTGCGGTAAAGCAACCTTAGACCTTATAAAAAGTCTACACACTTCATTTCATTTTGTCTTTCATTTGTTCCGTTTCGCGTTCTTATGCCATTGATTTTTATTACCATTCGGTGGCTAGGATCCTTATCGTTCCATCCGCTCGGAAACAAGCATTTCCAAATATCGCACTAAATATTTTTGTGGTTTTTACATGAGACTATATCAGCATTTATATCCTCTTCAATTCTTCATTATGATAAAAGTGTACGAGTATTATTATCACTTCACTTGATGGCTTTATAATGGAATGTGAACATGGGTTCATTAAGTACTGGAATCAATAAACCATGATCACCCGGAAGTCCATGGTTAATTTGTTTAGGGTTGACAGGTGATTTTTTTATGGTCTTTATTTCTTCTATTCAGTCTTTGGCATATCCTGCACTAATTGTATTTTTTTTTTGAGAATCATAAACATCACGTGATACTCCTATTCGCCAGTATATTTAATCGCAAGCGAGTTTATGCGAGAAATTCCTGATGGAATAACCCAATAACACTGTGACCGACCTGGGAATCGAAGCCAAGACCTCGTACACCGTGCCCCCCTCGTTATTGTTAAGTTATTTTGTTTGTATGCACGTCATGTCCCAGCGACAAATAAATATTTGTTCTTTCTTTGTTTCTTTACACAATAGTGGCGCTTGCGATTGCGACCACTAGACAATCGTGGCAATTCGTTGGGAATAATTTCCCTCAATCTAATCCACATCAATTTTCCAATTGGAAATCAGGTTAACATTACCCATACACTACCGACTCGCCAAAAAAACTAGCCCCACTAATGCATCAAACGATTTGCACATACTCGTACATGAATTAACTTTAAAAATGCAACTCCGCCGGTTGGTCCTTGCCGCAACGGTTGCGTAGGCGCAGGTTGCAGCACCGTTCTAGATATCGATCGCGACATCTTGCTGTGACATTCATAGATTTAAATCATAGATTCGCCATACTTCGCCCTTTCTATTTAGTTGACAATGACATTTGGATAGCATTGTCTCGCTTACTCATACCTATTGCACTTCGTTTCAGGCGAGATGTCCAAGGTTGCTCATCATAGTGTAAACATTTTTTGGCGCGACTTAAGTACGGTGAGGGCACATCTACGATTTAAATCTATATGGTGACATTCATGACTTCATTGCTTCGGTATCGGTTTGATTGGCATATCCTTCCGCTCAGGTGGCTGGTGACGTCACCAGAGAACCGGTTGGATGTGGGACCTGTAGTAAGTGCTGTTATTGCAATTGGGTCAAGGTGAGAAGATGTGGAGGGTTATGAGGCTAAGAAGTTACAATAAAGTGCATTGTGGGCTTCGTGAGCAAGCCAAAACAAGACAAGAGCCTATGGCCAAAATAATAGCCACACATGGTCTAAAAGAATAAGCAACGATTGTAGAAGATGGTCCGAGGATAGGAGACCATCTATTACTTACTAGGTTCCTTCCGTGTTCCGGAAAGCACGTTAGGTAAGTCGTTGATCCCAGTTGTCATTTGTAGATCTTTGACAGTCGTTACAGGTAGTCAGTAGCCCGAAAATCTGACAACCAATCTTACCAAGGGGTATCGTATTACCCAGTACTAACTGGGTTGTGGAGGTCAGATAGGCAGTCGCTCCATGTATAATACTAGTATTCAGCTGCATCCGGTTAGACTGGAAGCCGACCCCAACATAGTTTGGAAAAGGCTAGGCAGATGATGACATAAAGATTTCGCAAACCTTTTCCGAAGGACACAACTTCCCGGCAAACAAAATTATTCGCTGGCGACAAACGCTACCAATAAATATACAAGCAAGCATAATTTTGCAATTAAGAATATTAATAAAGATTAGTTTATTGGAGCTGTGTTAGAAGCAAAATCTAAATAATTTATTCTAATCAGAACATTTGTCTACGATGTACTGTCATATAAAATAACTCCCGCAGAGTTCCTTGGCTTAGCTTAGGATAAAATAAAACATTAAACTTGTCTATACACGGAATTTCTTTCTTGTTTGGTATCAAATCTTGCGCTTGTTTGGTATTTTTTTAAATACATTCTAGAACTGACGCAATGCCTTATTGGTCTAGTGGTATGCTGAGTATGAGAGTTCGATTCCTTTTTGGGCCACTGATTACCTGTAACGACTGTCGAAGATCTACATATGACAGCCGGGACCAACGGCTTAACGTGCTTTCCGAGGCACGGAGGAAACTCGGTATGTAATGGGCGGTCACCCATCCACAGACCATCCGAGCAAGCACGGCTTAACCTAAAGATCGACCCGAGTGGCTGTTATTATTTAGCGAAGTCGTACAGGTACAAAATCAGAATACTTACAAAGTCATTTCTAATCTACTACTTCTAACTACTTTGTAACGGTCTGCTAATGTCATACGCCCGATTGTCAGATAGCATTCGTGTGTCAAAAATCGAAAATTTTCGGGACCATTGTATAAAAAAAAAAAAACGAAAACAATAATCAAAAACAAAAAAAAAATCAAATTAAAAAAATCTCAAAATTTTTGAAGTAACGTTTTTTTCCTTAAACATTGTCTTACCTTGAGAAATGACGGAAATTCATCCTTCCGGGTAGACGATAGAGATTAAACTGAGATGATTGTTGAATTTTATTGGTACGTTTGCTCTTTGTATTTCAGTAATTTAAAAATTTAAAATTAATTTTGAAAACCGCGGCAAAAGTTGACCAAATGTCATTTTATATCTTCCGATACTTCCAAACGATTTCACCATTGAACCGGACACGATAAGCAAATCCCCGTTCAACAGCTGTCAGTATCAATAAGTCAAAGCAATGATTACGGCTGCTACGTTTTGATATGCTGATCGTGTTCAGTTTCAAGGGTAAAATCCACCGTAAGTCTGATCTGATAAATGAAGTTTACGTTTTACAAAACTAAATCAAAATCGCGGGGAATCAGATGGATGAGGGACGCACAGAACAGAGAAGAATGACAGAAGAAAGGGGAGGCCCATCTATTCCCAACAGTGGGTGATTCTGGACTGAAATGATGACTCGTTGGTTTAGTGGTCGCAATCGCCACAGCTGAGAATGAGGCCCTGGTTCGATTCCTGGGTCGGGCAGATTGTTATTGAGTTTTTCCATCAGGAATTTCTCAGTAGCAGCCACGGAGTCTGGATTTGTGCCCGGTTGGGGGGGGCCTAAGCTCGCATTCGCTCGGGGATTACAGCCGAGATGTTATTGTTTATGATTTGAAAACTAAATAAGTATACGTCGTGATAAATAAAGCCGTGCTTTTCGAATTGCAGTCACACCCTTGAAATAATATACCTGACATTTACACGGATATTATTCGCATGTATGTAAATTAAATTGATTTCATGGATTATTTCGAATTTGTTTATACCTATATTAGTTGTATCTGCCTCGTTCGTCTAGTGTGTTCGTAATCGCTGAACTTGTGTTGGATTCTCAATTAGGCCAAAGTGGTAATTTACTTTTTATTTTTCTTTATACATATTTATTGATATTAAAACCAGCCATATACAAAAAGTACTTAGATTTTGTCACAGGACTCACAGGTGACTCAAACAAAACTGGTGAAATGTTGGTTTACTAAATACAGGGTGTAAACAGACAGTTCACGAAGCCGTCAACCAAGCATTCTACATCAAACTAAGTAACTTTACGCAAAAATTATTGCTAGGAAACGACTTTCTTTTTTTGGGGTGTAAAATCACGTTTTACGGTAAGACTCGATCGAATGCACTCAAAGCATTGTGCTGATAGATGGATTGAATAGTACGGAGGTCGTCTTACATAAAAAACATGTCTTAAAAAAAAACTTGTGAAACAGTTGAAACTTTGACCCCCAATATCTCCGTAACTAGAAGGTTCCCAGGTATGGTTCAGAACAAAAAAATGATCGCAAAGACGGGGAGAACAAGTGCCTTTCGGCTTCGTTGTGTCTTTCTGCCTAATACCTCTAGAAAAACAGGTATTATTTTATTTCAATAATTTAGATCTACGACTCTCAAGTAACATGGTAATGGCCGGGAAGATGAGCTGATGATTTAGATGCAAATTCTTATGATTTACCACCTACGTCATCGCTTGTAATATTTTGAGCTCCCTAATCAAAATTAAATTGATTAAAAATCTAAAATGGATTGCCGTCGTTTTTGCTTCTAACTCGTAAATTCGTAAATTTTTATACATAAGTATCTCTAGGTAGGTAATTATTACGTTCACACAACGTCTAAGAATTGTTGTTGATATCATTATGTGGTGTGGTGGTTTAAGCTCTTTGGCTGATGCTTTTAGAACACAGGGGAGTTCGTGGCTAAATAATAACAGCCGCTCGGGTCGAGGCTTGCTTGCCTAGGTTGGTCTGTGGATGGGTGACCACCCATTACTTACTGAGTTTCCTTCGTGCCTCAGAAAGAACGTTAAGCCGTTGGTCCCGGCTGTCATTTGTAGATCTTTGACAGTCGTTAGGTAGACAGTGGCCCAAAAAGTCTGACAACCAGTCTTACCAAGGGGTATCGTATTACCCAGTACTAACTGGGTTGTCGAGTTATTCAGCTGCATTCGGTTAGACTGGAAGCCGACCCCACCATAGTTGGGAAAAGGCCAGGCAGATGCTGGCTGATGCTGTTAGAACGACTGCATTGCTCAATGGGATCATACAACACAAAGTTACGATTATGTAGTTATTAGATACACTTAGAAAGTACCTACATATAAATTGAAAAAGTCATATTGGTGCGTGCCCGGATTTGAATCCACAACCTCGTGCATGAGGTGAGGCTTTTTAACATCTGAACGTCTTAATCCATCATATCAATTTAAATTAAGTTGGTCTAGAATCTAGCTACTAATTTGGCACCTTTTTTTTTTTTTTTTTCCGGATGGGAAATCATCAAATGACCTCCCCCACTCTGGGCGGAGCGGAGGGGAGTGTCAGACTTGTACTGACTAAAACCCATCCATGTTCCTTCTTTGCCCGTTATGTTCCAGGGCCACGGTATCTCTTTCGAACAGTCCCGCAGCCCCGGCAGGCGTTGGCCCATGCGGACCCCTACTTGATTGCTGACATCTCTTTGAGGCGCGCGTGGAACACGAACGCGCCGTCGACACGGCCCGTCGTCATAAGACGGCCGGACGGCGAGCTAGCCCATAACTCGCCGTCCACAGGCCAATAATTTGGCACCTTCATATTAACAATGTATAATGACTGTGTTGTGTTGCATATATCAAGAAAAGAAGTCATTGTGAAACCGTCTCGCAAGACGACGTCTAGCCTGAAACCAAAGATGGCGTAGACGTAGTTCTGTAAACATACAGAACAATGCTGTTGTACTACAAATATTCTACAACTTTTCATGACTCATTATAAATTATGAAGGAGTTTTTCCTGATCGCGCTAGACTAGAAACTTTTGCAATTTACTAAGACAATATAGTGCAGAAGTGGCCGTACGACTTACTTACGTGTTGTGTACGTTGTGGGTTCGAATCCAGCCAGGGACATTACGTTATTTATTTTGATCACCACTGCTGTGAGAAAGGTGAAAGAAAAAGTTATCTTTAACACTAGAAACGGGATATTTACCATGTTTACTGATTGTTTTGAGTTCCCGATATTTCGGTGCTGTCGCAAAAAACGAACAAGAAAGAGGGTAGACCTGTTTGTCTGCCCATAAACACCCATCCGCAATAACTTCAGTTTATCCGTGATCATGGTGCTTGCAACAGCGCCGAAATATCGGGAACTCAAACAATCAGTAAACATGGTAAATATCCCGTTTCTAGTGTTAATGATTATGATGAGGGAAAACATCGGCAGTAAATTATGTGGAATTTTCTAACACTGAATTTGTAGGTAAAGGTAGCTCTAAAAGGTATCATGCTTCTCAGGTAGAATCTGCGTAAACTTATATCATTAGAGATAAGATAGAGTTTTAGAGCAAGGTTATATAGACCTTGATAATATTGCGTACATCTTGCAGAGGTGATACTGATGTGATAGAGCAATATTATACATTACATAGCATGCTTAAGTATAGTTTTCACGTGATATTAATGGTCCAATGAACTCTTAATTATGGGTCTAAGAAAGAGAGATATTGTCGATCATCCCAAAGGCAGAGAGAGTGCTCATGTTTTTGGGGACACGCTTGTGCACTATTTCCGCAAGCTGATGGTAAAGTACCTATCCGTTGTTTTGGCCGCCATGAATGAAATTCGGTCGGGAGGACTATTATTGAACTACTCGTACTAACATGAAATGGGATAACAGCCGTTTAATTGCCAGCATTGTTTGGTTTGCAACTAACGCAGTGTTAATTGGTTATCAGTGCTGTTATCATTTCTATCAGCACGTTAACTTAGGCGGTTTGGCCCCTCAATGACCGATAACTCGATAACACATAATTTTTGTATACTCATTACAAAGACCGATTCCTAAACGTTATTTTTTTTTATAATAGGCGTCTCCTCTATTAAATCTTTTTTAAAAAGCTATCCTTCCAAACTGTTGTTATAAATGCGAAAATAACTCTGTCTGTCAGTCTTAGGTTAGGATATACAGTAAAAGGTATACTTTTCGGTTTTATGTTCATTTATAATTTAAAACATCCACGTGGACAAAGCCGCGAGAAAAAGCTAGAAACTTATAAAATATGATATAGGGTACAAAGGATCCATAGTTGACAGTTCAAATTGTAAATTATCCATTCTGCCCTTTAGGTAGTTTGTCCATCTGTCCCGAAGCGCCCACATTCCCTTTCAGTTGTCCGTCAGCTAAAAATCCCACGTGCAGTACAGCTTTAATATTTTAATCGATCTTGACATGATATCATTGTGAAAGGGTTCAACGACTGCTGGATGTTTTTTGCAGAAACGAAGGGTGTAGTGTGGGCTGCAGTCGGTTTGGTGCAAGTTATAAACTGCTTGAGGCCGGGGGCGAGAAGTTTTCAAGAAACAGCATAAGCCAGATACAGCAATCAGAGAATCTATAACACAAACGTTTAACGAAGATACAGTAATTGCAGAAGATGTTTTAGAGAACGCACCTCGTGCTGCGGTCGGTTCGCGAATCCCTAGCATTCGCGGCTGTCATTCGAAAATTTTTGACAGACGTTTAGGGTAGTCAGAGGGCCGAAAGTCTGAGAACCAGTTTTACCAAGGGGCTGGGGATGTTGCACAGTAACTGTTGTGGAGATCAGTTGGACAGGTAGCTCCATGTAAAGTACTCCGATGAGTTGAAAGTCGATCCCAACATAGTTGTGAAAGCTGGAAGGGCTTTAAGAGACTACGAGAAGTCTGATGATGCGAAAGTGCAAAATATAGCGCTTTCTGCCCTAAGATAATTCTAGAATAACAACAGTGAAAACTCAGTAGCAGATAGCGAAGCACTAGCGACAGACAAAACACCTTTTCTTGCCCTAAAGGTAGCAGGCGAGTGACGATATACACTTAATAACTACACAACAAACAGTGGTTAGCACCAACCGAGTAATAACAGTAGCACTCGACTCAAAGCTATAGCGTTCCTGGAAATGCGAATATAACACGGAAATTGCGCAGAACTGGCAAGTACGGACAGAAGCGGGAAGTAAGGAGGGACCGTAAATGTGGTCTGATACTTTTTTTTTTTTTTTTTTTGGATGGGAAATCATCAAATGACCCCCCCCACTCTGGGCGGAGCGGAAGGGAGTGTCAGACTTGTACTGACTAAAACCCATCCATGTTCCTTCTTTGCCCTTTGTGTTCCAGGACCACGGTGTCTCTTTCGAACAATCCCGCAGCTCTGGCAGGCATCGGCCCATGCGGACCCCTACTCGTTGCTGACATCTCTTTGAGGCGCGCGTGGAACACGAACGCGCCGTCGACACGGCCTGTCGTCATAAGACGGCCGGACGGCGAGCTAGCCCATAACTCGCCGTCCACAGGCCCGCGCCTACGGTGGCCGGGAGCCACCACGTGACCCCCGACGCCCAGGGCGTCTCCCGCGGCGGCTGGGACGTGAGGTTCTTTCCCTCTCACGTCCCGCCACCTCCTTCACTAGCATGACTGCTTCACAGAAGGAGGTGACGGCTTCCCATTCCCTCTCGCTCCGGACCATGGCTTGAACCAGGGCCGGACGCGAGAGATCGCCGCCGCCAATCGCCGCTACAAGGACACGGCGGTGCTCCGCCCAAGCGGGGGTGGTCTGATACTTCAATCACTTATTTCCCATGTTCGTTTTTGATTATTTAGTCTAAGTTGTTGTCAGAAATCTTAATTTTATTTCAAAATTCAAATTCAAATCGTTATTGCTAACACAGTACATACATTTCCCGATGTTAAGTGAATGTGCAGTCTACTGTGTTCTACCAATTTAGGCATGCAAAAATTATCATTTAAGTTATGCAATTTTTTAAGTTCCAATAATAAGATCCTTTCCCTTCCTTTTTCTTTTTGTTTTCCTTTTTGCTTTACTTTCTTTCTTTATTTTTTTGCTTTTCCTTTTTGAAGTTAAACTTCTTGCGGAATACTTATTAAATCCATAATCTTTTATTGCGAAAATCTACTTATTGTTTGTCGGTCTGTAACCTTTTACTCCTAAACCAATGTGCACTGTGACTGCGACATTTAGAGAACACGTGCCCATCATTTGTTTTACAGATTCCTACGTTTCAGCCCAGATATTTCTCTTAAAATGAAAAGAAATGTACATACAGATAAATACGCGAGCCAGTGCACTCAGTCTGAATTCTTAGTTTTGAACCCACTGCGGACACTAAATTTAACTACTTATAAAACATCTTAAAAATGTCTAAGAACTATTTAGAAACACAAAACCACGAATCATAAATCCTAATTTGCATCTAATTACAATAAAATTACACCATCGCCATATTGCAAATTCGCGCACAGCTCAAATTGTGGTGTCATTTAATAAGTAGGTGTTTATGTTCAGCGGACAGGCTAATTGCCGATACGAGTATACCAAACCAACATGGGTGTTGGCTGTAAGGTTAGCCGTGGGAATATCTTTGAGTCTTGAACTGGTATATATTTTGGCATGTACGGTATATGTGCCAGCGTCTGTGTTCCCTCGTCAGACTTCAATGTAAAAGTGAAAAGACTACTATCCCTCACCCATGGAGTGGGAGGGCAGGTCGAGATCAGGAGCAGGCCATCAGTCAAAAAAAAAAACACCGTCTGCAAATCCTTAAAATGTTCTCACACACAAAAAACCCAATTGTATATTTTATTCATAGACCCGATTTAAGATATTACGGGTGCTAGAGACTTCATGGAAGTTAAATGGTATCTTTGAGTTCTACTATTCTATAATTCTCTTGCTCGTTTCTCAATTTATTTCGGGACAGCATATCTTTTTATTCTATTTTATCTCCAGTACCTATTTGGTAAAATCTTGGTGTTCACTAAGTTCACTTTCTTCCTAGTCATACCTAAATCATCTTTCACAGAAAACATCCATTATTTCTTTGGTCTCAGTTTTTTACCCGACTGCCAATGAAGGGTTATGTTTCTCGCGTGTATCTAGTATGTTATTACCTCGTATGTTCCAAATGACTGGATGGATTTCGAAGATTAAGGTATCATTAGATTCGTCATAAAAATCCAAGTGTCCTCAGGGGTGTCTTTAAAAAATTACAAAATGGCGGATTTTTGGCGCTAAATTGTAAGTCGTTAATATTTTTTTTCAACCAAACCTATCGAGTTAAATTGGGTATCAAAATGAAGGAAATTAAAAGATTACAAATACGTATAAACATAGGTACATAATACAATTTCTAGTCGGGTTTTTTGATACTTTTAATTTAATGTTACTTGTTAATAATACTTTTCTTGTCACACTGGCTGGATCCAAAAGCAATTTTTTTTTTAAATTTTTACATTCCGTTGACATTTTTCAAATGTTGACATTCATAATATGTTCATAAATCGATTTGATCTCCAAGAGGAGCGCCGGTGTTTTAAATATTGTGAATAATTAAATGATAAAATCAAGAATGATTTCGAACTACCAAAACACAAGAGAATATAAGTTTATAATGGTAATCCAATCAATCAACTATCTTGATAGATAATGAGTGTTTAGCGATAAGAATGTTAATTTATGCAGTAGTTGCAAGTAATTTTGAGGGTCTACACGTAGTTTCTTGGCCATGTTTAGAAAATCTAAGAGTGTGAGTACTGTGAGTGTTATTGTTCCTTTTTGAAGCATAGGTATTTCGGTTGGCGACAGTTCTATTTGAATGTTATCTTATGCGGTTTGTTGTGATAGAATCTTTAGAGTTCTAGAAATCCAGCGAAACTCCTGACGTATTTTATAGAATTGGTATTATTTGTGTTTTTACTTTACACATTATAACTTTTCTGTTGATTGAACAGCATGTTTTACGCGCGTTAGGCTAAAAACTGTTCAACACCTTTTTTCATAGCGTTATTGGCTTCATTTACAATGTTTCGTGTTGTTCCAGATCGAGGAGGTTATGCAGCAGAAGGCGCCCGGGGTGCCTAGTAACTTAAAACTCCAGTAAGTCGAGCATCTCGATATCTTTTTATCAGTTATTATTGTTCTTCGCCTTAGTAACGCTAATGTTTGGCTTGCAAACATTTTCCACACATGCGACTAGTAGCGCCATCTCTTGACACAACATTACATTACGTAGTAAAACTACACCACCTCTTTTGTAGAGGGCGCTGTTACTACTGTAGGATACGCTATTTTCGTCCACTTTGTCAGCGGGGATATAGCTCAGTGGTAGAGCATTCGACTGCAGATCGAGAGGTCCCCGGTTCAAACCCGGGTGTCCCCTGAGAAAATCCTTTTTGTATTTTTGTTTTTGTGTTTTTCCAGACATCCACACACAGCATCGTCTCAAGTATTGCGTGGCAAGAACTTTACGGCGAATTTTTTCAAAACTACTTTTAGCTATCGCAGCAAGGCGGTAACTCCCACTGCTTCAAGTACTGTCGAGAAAACTATCAAAATAGGCAGCGCGGAGACAAAGCCTGTAACTAGGAACAGGCCGAGGACAGGTAATGGAGGAAAAGATTAAAAAAAAATTACATTCATGCGAATCAAGATACTGGTAAAGTTTTTTCACAAAATTGTCTTTCTTTCTAGCAACTTTATCTGATTCGGGTACTACTAGTAATAAGGTAAAAGTTAAAAAGACCGCAGACCGAAGCAAGTCGACTGCCCAGTACATTGATAAGCAGGCCATCGAACCTGAGCGACCCCTCAGGCACAAACCTACGACCCCGGATCCAGGCGGACCGAAACCTATTAAAGATAGCAAAAAGAGCGATACAAAAAGCTCCAATGTGATTTTACAAATCGTGAGAAAATCTGCCAAACCACCAGCTCCGAAGCTTCCTGATAGCATCCTACCACCAACTTTGAGGCCGAAAACAGATACAACATTGAAATTAACGAAGAATATCAACAATAATGATGTTTGGGCAAAACCCATTGACGTCAAAGTCACTTCACGAAGAGTTCCTACATCCCCTATAAAGTAAGTATTGTTTACTTTTCATTAGCATACAACAACAATAATTTGCTGATCGAAGAACTAAGTTTCATTTTGAATATTCGCGCCAACTGGTAACAAAACTACCAACTACAAACAATACACGACCTTACGGTAAAGGTGTAAAGTTAAATTTCAATCAAAATACTTTGACGTCTCAAGTTGATTCATCCACGTGATGGAAGATATTTTTTGTCATTATATCCGTCTCTCTCTCGCGTAACCCTTCCTCTTTCGTAATGCTTGTGTAAGAAAGGATAAGGTATATTATGGTTGTTTTCATCGCACGTGTAGAATGTGATCGGCGACGTGTTACATGATCAATGTCGGGTGATAGTTCGGCGTTGGTAGGTTCAGGGTGGAGCGCATGTTTTGAATTTGTTGGGGTTATAGAAAGAAATGGACGAACAGCGGTTGGCTGGTTGTTTGAGCAAGGCAAGTAGCTCAACAGGCAAGTTTGTTTGGTGCGACGGGCCACGGATGTCGTGCCGTTGGCCGGGTGCTTTTTTTCGAACTTTTTTTGTGTTGGTGACAAACAAAACGAACTTTTTATGAGTTAGATCATGGTGGTTATTATTGTGCTCCTGTGACGTGTTGAATTTATGATTGGAATAAGTTGTGTGCATTGGTGTTTTTCTATCGTCGTCTACGTCGGTTGTAGACCGAGCTAACAAAAATTGAACTTATCCAACCGAGAGTCTTATTGCTCCCGCTTTCTCGTAATGGACAATCGGCCACTGAGCCACTGATGACATGACTGACAGACGCTGTACCTTCTATACAATCAGCATAAGCTTTCTTTTTATTGTTTTGAAGGTGTCCCAAATTGTTGTCCGTCCAGTCCTTTACTTGAAACATGTTTTAGCTTCTAAAACATTCCATGCCGGCGAGTAATTAGTATTTTAATGAGGTACTTAAAGGAATCGGGTTAAGTGGTGTGGGTAGGATTCCACTTCGGTTCTCAGAACTCAGATTAGGAATCAGTATTTCCAGTTTTTACCTGAGGTCTAATAGGTTTTGAATGATGAATCGCGGTTTACCTTATTCTATGAGGTAGTAAATAACAATGATTGTAAATAAGCGATAACATTTACATAAACGATGTTACATCCATCTTACATAAATTCGCGTTCTCTTCCTATTACATATATGTATATTTATGTACGATTTGTAGCTTGATTACCATTTCCGTTTATTGAGATTATCAGGTAAAGAAGTATGGCAGTAAATTAATAAGAGTCTTTAGTCTTTAAAAGGACATGTTCCGGACCCAAAGCATCCTCTTAAGCTGTATTAATGAGCAAAGTGGGAACGTGATTGTCTTTGGCCTATCGCTTTATTAGTGGCCCAACATTAACGGCTTCGACATTTGAAAATGTCAGGCCCCCAACAGAGCGGGCGTACGCGACATAAGTTGTAACTGTTGGTTTTGCAAACTTCTTAGAGTCAGTAAATGTGTGTAATATAACTTATTCGAGACTTACAAAGACTGTCGCCAATTTGGTCTGATCTCATACCTTGCTATCCGTAAGTTTTCTCACTAATCGTAATTCAAGGCGATTTGCGTTTCCTGTCTGCCTAAACCAAAGCAGACAAATCATAAACCATCATTCATACTTCAAGTTACGTTGATTTACAACACAAAAACCGTAGCAGGAAACTGAATTCATAATTTCGCAAAATCATTATCATAAAGGACTCATTCATCTGAATTTCATGAAAGAATTATCCTGTTATGCAGCTCAAGTACCTACCTACTGAACGAAACAGCACTTAAGTCATGACTAAAAATAATGTAAAGTTAACAAATTAATGGGGTTTCAACTGGGACAAAAATGTGCGACGTAGGTGCAAGCTTGCATATCCACATGTTTGAACAAGTTGTTTCTCAATAACAACTGGTGTTACGCTGATTATAGTTATAGACGAAAATTTTAAAACAAAAGATGAACAATTGAACAGCAATACCAGGCGAGCAGCCCATTTGAATTATTACATAAATTGCGAGAACACAGAACTTGCCGATTTGAAATCTGTAACGAGTTAGATACATTATGGCTTCTGGGACAATCGTCAGAAATGTTTGTTAAACGTAAATCAAAGAAAGGTAGGTTAATAGTAGTACATAGTTAAGTACTAAGAAAGACAGGAAGTAGAAGAGAATAAAAACCATAAAGAAAAAACTACATCTATATTTAATATCATCTAGGTTTATAAAAGATTTCAATTAACATCAAACATTAAAATAATAATCTGTCCAATCTGAAAGTCGATTGACAGCTCCACAGAATCCATAAACTTTGATAACTCTGAATTTTGTTTTTTGGAGATAATTCAGACAGTCTCTAACCGATTGAAGTTGAAAAAATCTGAATATCTATAAATAAATCCCAAATCTTTGAACGTTCAGTTTCCAAGTTTATCAAGAGGCCGTGAATTAGTATCGATAAGATACAGCACGAATGAAGCTTTATCTCTTCACACATATTAATATTTGCTGTTTCTTTGTATTTGGTTAAGGAAGTATTGTTGTGGACACGGTGATTATATCCTCAATTTCTTTTACTTCTTTCACAAAATTGCCACCCCTCTCATTAAAGAAGATATAGTTTTTCCAACTTTTGATATCGTTGACCATATTTATATTCGTGAGAACGAAAATTGTCAAACTTTCGCTAACCGAAAACTCTTTGGTATTCACACGAGCAAACTATTTACTTAACAATACAATGTCTCTTGTTTATGTAACTGTGTGATGCACAGAGAGCCTTGTGAATATCGAAACAAAAATACTCTTGTCTGAGTCTGAGAACGGAACGCGATAATTATTTTTGCAAATGTCCAATGACTAGTTATATTCTTACGGCACTTAAATGACAAAGCACTTCTGTCTTTAGCATTTTGACAGACTGGACACAACTTTTTATCATGTCCTCAAGATGCGGCGAATTAACATGACTCATTAATCAACGCTGGTGGTACCATATGGCAAGGAATGTTGTCGTCCTAAGCCCAAATTAGGCGCCGAAGATCCACAGTATCGAACAATAAAAAATCAATGACTTAAACGCAGTTTACTGTTGTTGTTTTTGTGGCCAGAGCTGGAAATATTTTATGATTCATTAGAATCCAGACAGGAAAAAATAAACCCTATTTTAATCTACGTAGGTGAATTGGTGACTACATTAAAACAACCGTCACGTGCCTGTCAACGGTGTTAACAATGGTTCTTACATCAAAGCCGTTCCCATTTTCGTACAACGAGGTATCTAACGCGTCATTTCTGACCAATAAGGTGGATCCGATATCCAACTATTGACACAAGTGTTACTCAAGGATTTGACTTTGTTCCTTCCTCGGTCGTGTCTGAATTTCGATACCGTATTATTTCTTGGCTCGGTCACATATGGCTGAGTCGTTCATATTTTTTCATGGTAAACATTATGGGTGTTATGTACATGTATCTAGTTGTCTTCGCTTCCTGTTGATGATGCAAGATGGCATCTATCATTAACGGCCAGACCTTGTGATAATTTTTCGGAAGTCAAATAAAAAAAAACATGATTCTGACTAAGTTTTTACTATTAGTTTTTCAAATAAATACAACACCTTTGTTCGGTAATTAATTCTCAAGTTTCCCTCATCGTCATTGTGTCCGTCTGTAGCGTTATCTCATGAACCGTAATGTTTTTCAATTCCATTTGATTCCTATTCAGTATTATAATCCTTGCAGTTGTCACAACTTTGGCTCAATCTTGGAATTGCGATGTTTACCTAGCTACACTTATTCCGTATCGTATTGTTCGTTTGAACAATTCAAGTAATGAATGTGTGCGCCTTGATACCGTTAGCTACTGCTTATTAGTCGTGCCCTTCCTTTCGCTGCCTGCATTATATCAGCAATTAACTACGTCTAGCGACAGAATGCACTGATGAATGTTTAAAAGCGTCTCACTTTACACATATCTCTATGTTCTCGTTACTGCTAGGGAGACGCAAATAACTGTATTGTCTGGGGTGTGTGTTTACTGAACATGAACTAAAATCAAAGTAAGTTATAACAAACTAGACTTGGGTGTTATTTGAACGCATAAATTATGAAGAAAATCCCTACTGTAAAGACGTAGCCAAAGAAACAGATCCCGTAATTCCCACAAATAATAAATAAAGCAAAAGTTAACCGACTTAAGCAATGCTGGCTACAGTTAACAACTTCTCTAATAAAGCGACCACTACAAACACTAATACAAACAGACAGACTTCACATGAAGCGCTCTCATCTCAGCAACATTGCTCTGAAACAGTCGGCCTTAGCACTTACTTGTAATGGCGATGCAGTTATTACTTGCAAACAGGTTTCGGAGTTTACCGAGAGAAAGTAATCTTACATTACAATCGTGAGAATATCTTTATTCTTTGATTGAAGAGTCGATGTTATGGAGATTATTTCTGTAGTTCCGTCCATTGTTCCTCTACGGCTTACCTACTATTCAAAGCTTAATGTTCATGTTAATAATGAAATAGAAATTTGATCGTGATGTTGATTTTGTTCGATTCCCAGGTCGGGCGAAGTGTTATTGGGTTTTACCATCAGTAATTTCTCAGTAGCGGTCTCTGAGTCTAGAGTCTTCACAACCCAGTATTAACTGGGTTGTGGAGGTCAGATAGGCAGTCGCTCCATTAGAATACTGGTATTCAGCTGCATCCGGTTAGACTGGAAGCCGACCCCAACATAGTTGGGAAAAGGCTAGGCAGATGATGATGGTCTCTGAGTCTGGATTTAAGCCCTATTGATTGCAATAGGCACGCTATTACATTGTAATCCTTATGCATGATGTTATGATGATTGTTATTCCGGGACTCCAAGTCGAAAACATTTTGAAGAATCAAATAAACAAATCCGATAAGCGCAACATTTTTATCTAAGACTAAAATGTTGAACGAAACGTCTCTAGAGTTCGTTCCTCGATTGCGATCGGACACGGGCGAGTGAGCAATACTGTGATCTTCGGTTCAATAGCACTCGATATTGAGTTTGTTACCGACGACTTTATTATTTTGTTTTTGAAGAAACTTGTATCTAAGTCTTCATTTTACTGGATTCTGAGAAGTACCAAGGAGTAAAGGGCGTTGAAGACGGCTTACCGGTCATGACCCATCTCAATGCCAAACACAATCCCCCGATGGAATATTCCCATCACAAAGATTGTAAACCAGATAAAAATCAAGATAAAAACAATACTCGATCATCGTAACATCCTCCAATCTAGGACATTTCATAATGCATTACATAAAACGGCCATTTTAAGATTTTATCTATTCAGAAGCTTGAAACTTGTTTGAAAAATGTATTAAAATTTATGAGCGTATTCAAAATCAAACTGGCTTGTAGCTCATACAAGAAAGCGACCTTTCTGGGTCGTGGTTCAGATACCGGTCGTCAATCTTTCACCGTGCACACATTGCATTTCTCTTTCAAGTAATGTGTCGTTATCGCTTGCTATGTTTGACGTTTATTCGTGTGTGGCTGTTTGATTTACCTTTATTGTGTTTGGATATATGTATATCCTGTCTGAATTGATTATACTGTTCTAAATCGACTTTTTCCGGTTTTACAGAAGCTATCTTATTACTTCCTTCACTATTAAATCGAGTAGTCTGTTCCACCGCATCGTTAGTACGAGGGCGGGTCAATAAGTCCGTGACTTTTGGAATAAAACACAGATTTTTTGATAAAAAAATAATTTTATTTTTCAACGTAGTCTCCCTTGAGCTCTATACACTTTGTCCAACGCTTCTCCAATTTTTTTATCCCTTCCAAAAAAAATGATTTGTCGAGGTCCTCAAAATAGGCCTTTGTTTGCGAGATGACTTCATCATTGGAGTCAAATCTTTTTCCACCAAGCCATTTCTTCAGGTTTGGGAACAAGAAGTAGTCGCTCGGAGCCAAATCTGGAGAATAGGGCGGATGAGGGAGCAATTCATAGCCCAATTCATGGATTTTTGCCATGGCAACTGCACATGTGTGCACCCTTGCATTGTCTTGGTGGAAAAGAACTTTTTTCTTGGCCAAATGAGGTCGGTTTTTTTTCAAATCGTCATTGAATCGGTCCAATAAGTTGGCATAATATTCCCCATTGATTGTTCTTCCCTTTTGAAGGTAGTCAATGTGAATTATCCGGCGTGCATCCCAAAAAACAGTCGCCATAACTTTATTGGCTGACAAACCCACCTTGGCCTTCTTTGGCGCCGATTCACCCTTAGAAACCCACTGTTTTGACTGTTGTTTGGTTTCTGGTGTGTTGTGATGGATCCATGTTTCGTCCACGGTTACAAAACGGCGCAAAAACTCCTCCATATTGCGATTAAACAACGCCAAAGCTTCCTGTGAAGTTGTTACACGATTGCGTTTGTGGTCGACTGTGAGCAAACGCGGCACCCATCTTGCGGAAAGCTTTCTCATGCCCAAGTGATCATTCAAAATTGAAACCACTGAGCCATGCGAGATCCCTACGGCTTCCACAATCTCTCGCACTTTCAATCTTCGGTCGGTCAACACCATATCGTGAATTTTTTCGATTGTTTCGGGTGTAGAGACCTCAACTGGGCGTCCAGGACGTTCGGCATCTTCAGTGCTTGTACGGCCACAACGAAATTCAGTAAACCACTTTTTTACCATTGAAATCGATGGTGCAGAGTCCCCATAGTATTTATCAAGCTTAGCCTTGGTCTCGGTAATGGTTTTTTTTCGCAAGAAATAATGCTTAATAAGCACACGAAATTCACTTTTTTCCATTTTCTCCTCAAATTAGTGGGTAGTCTGATAAAAATAGCTGTCAAACACAAACTAACTGACGCAGCAAGTTTAAATTTTGACAGGAGTCAACTGACAGATGCCTGTTGACAGGAGCAGTGTTGCTGTTTCAGTAAAGAGGTCAGAAATTCAAAAAGTCACGGACTTATTGACCCGCCCTCGTATGAAGAATTGAATTAACCACAGTGTTAAAGATGACGCTGTCTCCGTGGGATATTTCTGTCAATACTAATTTTGTAATTAATGTTTCTCACGCACCCAATTAAATTGTATCCTTCAGAAAAGCTATTCTTGTAGCTTTATCTTTATCATCTATTGCATTCAATCCACTGTTTCGTGTTTACTGTGTATAATTTGATTATAACTACAAAGCTACGGCAAATAACGTTAACACAATGGGTCTTTTGATATCTACGTCATACGACGTGAAATATTAATGTACTGTTGTTGAACCCATAAAAAATAATTAAGGAACGAAGCTTAAAATAATCGGGAAGAATACCATGTTCTGTGTAATGAACGACTATTTCATAAAAGGTTATTGGCCATTTCTGGAATATTGACGATTAATACAAGCGTCAATAAATTATTTATGATTACAAAATGATTTTGAATATTAATCGTATAAAAATTATAGATCCTTTCTTAGTAAGCTATGACATAAAAGGCTTAAAGCATAAAATCTACATTTTTACGCGATCATTAAAGGTGACACAAGAGTCTATTCGAAGCAAGATTATAATTTACTATATTGGAACTGGCCGCTTCCATATTGGCGTGGCGACCTCCCTAGGCCGCCGCGGCCATGGCTGGTCATTCACCCAGGCCGCCATCCTAGGCGCAAGGAATGCTGCTCTTTGCTCAATAGGCTTTGGAAAAAAAACTTGTATCTTTTAGCGCGTTTTGGGATACAGCGTTTAGAAAAAAGTTTGGAGCCAAGATATTTTTTTGTGGAGTTTACCTTTTTTGTAAGCGATAAAATTTGGGTTATGACTTGAAACTGGTAGTTATCTTGAACGTTTATTGAAGATGAATGGTTATAATTTGGCATGATTACGTTTTATGGCAAAATATATATTTCCTGTTTGTTAAGTTTCCCAAATTCTACAGTAGCCAGTAATTGCATCGTGATTTAATGCAAACTGCTTCTGGAATGTCGGCCAAATCTATTTATTTTAATGGTATTGCCCATGTTTGTCTATTTCTACTAACATTGTTACTGGATTGGTGACAATGTTGTCGCTACTTGTAACTATTTTAACTATTCGTCCTTCATGTTTTATGTTAACTACAAATAGTCAAGCTCTAACTGTAAAACTTTCAGGGGTTTCTTTAACGGTATTTAATTATGCTCGATCAGTTATGTGGGAAATGACTTCTTTCCTTAATAATCGTATTGGACACACCGCAATCGTTTTGGGATCCATACGAGCTTCATTTAACCCAGCTTAACGTAAAATCAATAAAATCCCAGTTTTATTTCGTTTTGTCCGCCCGTTGCGAAAATATCGCGAATTCGATAATTTACTCAAACCGTTAATCCAGCCTCTCAATGGAGGGAATTCTAATTAATTTGCAACTTCGTCTTTTTGAGAATCGTCTCCGAATATAGATGTGGTTGTATAAGCAAGTCCACTTATAGTCAACCTTGAGGCTTTTTAATTGAGGCTTACATTCGCTTATTTATAATGAAGTTTTATTCAAACCAGGGAGCTTGGCTTTCGTTATTCAACGATGCGAATAAATAGGCACTTGAAGGAGTCACAGAAACTGCATTACTGCATTTCTTTTTAGAGAATTATGTAATGCAAATTTAAATTAAATTAATAAAAAATATAGCGTCAGTCTTCTAGCAACGGGGGAAAGACCGTGACGTTAGTTACTACACAAATCGTTACGTACTTGCACGCTTTATCGCTGAATAAACTACTACTGTCAATACTCCATACAAACATGCAAGCAAATGGCTAATAAATACAATTGTTTAACTTTCTCGCATATAAGCTGCTTAGATATTTACATGTAAAACCAATCAATTGCGTGTTGGATATGCGCTTGGTGTTCTGTAGTTAGGTAAAGAAACAGTAACATACGATGACTGGACAGGTATACGTGGGTAAAAAACTAAAAATGATTTTAGTTCTTCCAATAGAGAAATCAAAAAATTGGGTCACAAAGACACATTCGTCCATAGATTCAGTCGGACAGACGAACATGACAAATTAAGTGTAAAAGTCTGTTTCGATTCGCCTACGGAACACTAAAAAGATGTCTATTGTGGAAGCAATTTATATTCATAAAAGACGTCAATATGCCAATAAATCTTACGTAGACGCCTAGTGGAGACGGCACCTACTTAGGCAGTTACAGTGATCGATCTATAGCCGCTTTAATATTCGCTAGAGGTTTAGAGAAAGCGCATTCTTTTCAACACCTTGCCGGCGGAATGTAAATCGGAAGGTCTAAATTACTTGTAAATCGTGTTGTTGCAACTTAGGACCATATTTAGCTTTGATAAACTGTTAGTCGTCGTAGGGCCCAGTACTGTTCCTTGTGGAAGTCGTCAATTAAATTCTGTGTACAAACCAGTAAAGAGTAGTTTTTCAGTCTGATTTATTGAATTTCGACTGGTGTTAACTTTTATTTTTGATCTTTTATCAAAAGCGCATTGATATTCTTTCAAATAAAACATTATCATCGAACGTTGCTTCTAAAACCTTGTTACATATTGAATGATCCTTCTGTTGCGTCACACGTCATTGTTTGCTCCAATTTCATTTTAATGACTAAGTTGAGTCATGATTTATACTCACCGGACTGTATTACATATTAAATTAGTTACGTAATATGCATACGTGTAGAAAATACCTACGTCTTATCTCTCTCAAGCTCGGAAATCTGATGCTGTGGAGCGTCGACCTCTTATTGCTAGGACGTAGATTCTACTTCATTCCTATGTTATGTATGAATGAGCTAATCGAGAGACCTACACATATTACGAGTACTAGGTACATAAGTTGCTCGATGTTTGAGAAAGCGTGATTCGTTCGTAGTTTTGCTTTAGGTATAAATGAATTCTTAGAAGTGTTTTTGTTTCTCATCGAAGTTCACGTTCATCTATCTGCATTTTGGAAGGAATGAAAAATCACGAAGCTAAATTATTCCGTTCAGGAAGTTGATATCCCCAACTTTAGAATGAACTGTTAAATTCCCTTACTTGCTATTCATCGTCAAGTACAGTTGTTTTCAATCCTTCATTGGCACACGTTCCTAACTTATAGCGAACATTACCCACTTTAAGTGCAGTACCATTCCTAAATCGGTTAGTTGGCGTCCGCTGGCGCGCACCGTCCACATACAAATCAGCCATACATTCATACATTTACATACACGTAACTACAGTATAGCATGTTTCGATTGAATTACTCGAAGTAAATTGACACTGGGCTGGGCATAAGCTTCGCTGTTTGGACTATGGGTGTGGTGTTGTGTAGCCATAACAATTACTATGATTATGAGGGACTAACCAGACATGCTATTGTGGGAAATTAAAGCCAATTAAGTAGTTCCGCCTTTACCCTCGATAATGTCGATGCGACAAGCAATGTAGAACAATTTTTGTGCAAAATAGGATCGGTAAATCAGAAACAACATGATTACAATCAAATATTGCGAGATGAAAATAACTGCACCGAAACAAAATAGTAGATCAAAACGGACCAAAATATAAATGCAATAAACAAAAGCGAAATAAAGCTTAAAACGACTGCAAAAAATAAGAAAG
The DNA here is from genome assembly GCA_910589295.1 of Noctua janthe. Classification (NCBI taxonomy): domain Eukaryota; kingdom Metazoa; phylum Arthropoda; class Insecta; order Lepidoptera; family Noctuidae; genus Noctua; species Noctua janthe. The sequence continues at coordinate 9,553,778 of OU342573.1, read as the reverse complement.
CATAACAAGTTGTTAACCAAACTCTTTCACACATTCAACAATCCAAAGACAACCTTAGCACTAAAAAAGTCCTATTGTAATCCTTGAATAGAACAACAAAAGGACAATGAACGTGACGATTTCAAATAAAAGCAATTGAATGTTCCTGCTGCAGTAGAGACAGAAACAAAAGCTGCCCTTCGGCCGGTCCCCCTATCTATTTGCATATAAGGGGACGCGGTGCCTGTCCTGTTCCGAGTAACTTGGATTATCGGATAAGTGATGGCCACCTATAGGGTAATTGTGTTTTAAATGTCGGGGAATTTTATGGCGAATCGTAGTCCTTTTTCCATGGTCGATGTGTACACGCTTGATAACGTTTGAATTTGGAATATGAAGTGGGGTTGCTATTCTTTGTTGAGAGTTTTGTCGTCATTGATTTGAAAGGGTGAATCATAAAAACATTATTTTATACTATAATCATCTTCGGTGACATCGCTGTGAAATATTTTGGATTTAAATAATCTTAGTTTGCGTTTGGTTTGTGTTTTAGGGTCCATAAGTCAATCAACTCTTTTTAGAGCCGGTTTGGCATTTGTCTTTTTTGTCACATGCTTCTGTGTTAGCTACATCTGAATATTAATCTTTGTTGCTATTCGATTAGAACCCATCATGGTCAGTTTGAAATCGTACTTTGAAATTTGTTCCAAATAACTAAACAAGTAGCATATCAGTCTTCAAGAGGTAATTGATGCATGCCACACTATTATTTACTCCACATCATGTATAATACAATGCCTTGATACTTGTTAATGAATACTGTGCGTGCCATGCAATTAAAATTAGTTGAGTCAGTCATACCATGCGTATTCATGCCTCTAGTGTTTCCCTTATTGTCATACTTTAACATTTTATCAATTAAATCTTGAATAATCTTATGTCTCGTTGTGATCACCTTTTTCTCATTTAAATCACATTAAGGTCTAATATTGTAGATATTTTTGAAAAATGTGAGAAGGTTTGAAAAGGGAATGTCCTCTCCTCCCAAAATGCGTCACAATTAAATTTTCTTCTCTTACTTTGACATACGTTCCGTTTTTGTCTACCGAATTATGACTAAAATCTTTTTTCTCTCTTACGTATTTGTCCTTGAGTGTTACAACTAGCGTGGGATGATTACCAGCTGACACGGTCCACGTATTTATTCCATTGCCAAATCCGTATGGAAATCGAAAACAACGTACTTTATTGACATATTTAATCTTTTCATTATTATCTTTTTATCTGTATTTAAATGAGTTGATAAATCTGTGGCTTTGAAGGCAATCGATAGGGAAATTATGTCAGTGTTCTGTGAACTGAGCGTGTTACCTCTGCTTACACGGCTATCTTTATAACCTTTGATTAATTACTGTATTTTATCTGATACACATAGTTCAGATAAGGTGTGTTGTTGTATGTTGTCTCAGACTCTGTCTTTATCGAGCTTGAGTAGTGAGAGTTTCTTGTGAAGATACGGGCATCTGTTGTGTGCAGCGATGCGCGGGACCATCGGATTTTTTGTACGCAGTCTAAAAACTTGTCGAGTGACTTCCGTTACGAAGTTGATCCTTTAGTTAGGGAGTGATAATTAATGTTTATTTATGAACCATGAATTGTTTCTCTTTTCTGTAGTAGCTACCGTTATAGTGAATCTAAGACGTCAAAGTATTCTATAACACAATGCACTAATCTAATTCCGATCACAACAGCAATGTACAAATACAAAGTGAAACAAACGAAATGAAACCGAACTCCGATCAGTGAAACGAAAACGAAAAATGATATAAATAATTCAAGATGATGAAGTTCAAATCATTGTTCCGTAGAGGGCCAAGTCAGGGGAAGCAGGAGTCGGGGACTCTGAAGGGGGCACCGTCAGTATCAAGCCTCGATTCGAAGCACCACAAGGTCGCACCAGCACGCGACAAGGCGTTGAAAATCTTTGGGTCGAAGGAGAAGTTACATAAAGCTCATAAGAAGAAGGATTTGGGAAATAACAATGCAGTTTTAGAAGACCCTGAGCTGAGGGAAGGGCTAGAGTATGAAGAAGGACAGGTTGGAGTGCACGCGTACAGCAGTGCCGAGGAGTTGGGGTCGGTAGATGGGCGAGGCTCGCAGGAGTACATCAGTCTGCCCGTCACCCTGAATGCCGAGCACATGCCCGGGTTCCAGGAAGTGGAGCTCAGGCCTAGAGTACCATCTGAGGTCAGTAACTGTTCTTTTATAACTTATTATCCGACTTGCACCAGCGTCGCCGGTGACGGATTTTCGTACAAAGTTTCAACCTCTATTTCACTTATTCCATCGGTCCGTTCTTTGAAATTAAATAGGAAGTACAAATAACGGTAGTTTTAATATTGAAGCGTGTCAGAAGTCAGTGTGACGCTTAGATTACATTCATATAAAAATACTTGAGACCGCTATAAATTGACACACTTTCTTATGAAAACAAACCAAAGGGACTAACAAATGATTGTATAAAAGTATCAAGTTCTGTGATTTTAATTACGCGTGAAGTAGCATTATACTTTAGATTGGATTTTTATGAGCTCTTTTAATAAATCTGGAAGCCTTGAAATATGACGAGTACATTTTAATTAGACTAACAGAAAGCCAAGAATAAATGTATGTAAAACGATCCTATCGTGATAAATATATCCGTAAGATTTATACCCATAACTAGGCTATACCCAAATGGATGCGATAAATAAAAGCGAATATATAGTTGCATTTTCAGCACTCTGCTTCACACCGAGGGTTAAAATTCCAACAATGCTGTAATATCTGGGCATGAAATATGGTGGCCTGGCCTCGTTAGTCTAGTGATCTCAATCGTGACTACTGAGCATGAGGCCCTGGGTTCGATTCCCGGGTCTGTCAAATTGTTATTGGGTTTTTCCATCAGGTATTTCTCAGAAGCACCCACGGTATCTGGATTTATGACCGGTTGATGACAATAGACTCACCCTCTATTAAATGGGACTTCAGTAAACATAACTGGCGAAATGTAGGTGCAGGTACACCTCTGCCTAACCCTTCGTGGATTGTAGGCGGGCTGGCGTGATGTTATGTTATGAATTATGGTGACGCTAAGTGTTATAGAAAGCTTAGCCTAGCCACCTAAATGGAAGCATAAATAAAGCACGCTGTTTGATTTTTGTCGCTGGGCTCAGCTCAACTCTTGATGTTTATTCAGGTGTAAAAACGTGCATTAGTTTATAATTTTTCAGTGTGGAGATTTATAGCTATTCTTATCCTATTTTTATCTGTTCCCAAAGCATTGCTCTCAGGCGTCGTTGGCATCCGGAGTCCGGGAGATCGAATCGTTGAGGAGGGAGCTCGAGGCCACAGTGATGGAGCGAGCTCAGCTGCAGGCCAGGGTCGAAGAATTGTTGGAAAAGGTCACTGAAGCCGACCGGCTGAGAGGAGAGCTGGATCGGATGAAGGTTTGTATGATGAGAAGGTATTTCATAGAAAGAGAGACCATGATCATACTAGTGTAGCAGCATGTATCAGCTAGTTTAATTGTGCTTACGCAAATTGTAAACGGTTTATAAAAACCTCTTATTTGGATCCGTTTCTGAACTTTTCTTTTTGTAAGATTCAGAACATGAAATGGGTCTACTAGAATGACGTTTCCCTGAGATTTTTGGAAAGGCTTAAAAAACTCAGAATACATGTAAAAGCGTTGTAACTTAGCTTCGCAAAAATTTGCGAAGTCACTCGGAAGAGTTACTCATGGAAATGTTCGAAGTTTTTGCGTTGGGGACTTGAGGTTATAGATACTGCTTTTGTGTCTCGGCACTTGCAGATAAACGCTAGACTTCCAGCTAAAAAATCGCTTCTGTTTTCCTTCAGAGCATGGACGCAGAACGGGAGGCAGCGCTGGAGCGGCTGGCCGACGAGAACGGCGCGTTGCGCGCGCGGCTGCGCGGCGTCGCGCACTCCCCGCTCTCCGACAGCGAGAAGCGACAACTGTTGCTCGCGCCCGCGCCGCGTCGCATGCACTCCTCTGCGCCCGCGTCTATTGCACTTGCTAATGTAAGTTTTCTACGACGGGACATATTTTATAATAATCTGTTTTACCTTTGATTAGTAGTCCACAGGCCCGACCGTGGCACTATACTTTGCGTAGATGGAAGATGGAAACATCGAGAAGAAACCTACTATTGCACTTGCTAATGTAAGTTTTCTACGACGGGACATATTTTATAATAATCTGTTTTACCTTTGATTAGTAGTCCACAGGCCCGACCGTGGCACTATACTTTGCGTAGATGGAAGATGGAAACATCGAGAAGAAACCTATTTTAAAAGGTATGAAAATAAATAATAAATCCTCTGTTATTTGTTTACAGGGTGAGGGTGACAGCGGCGAGCCCAGCACTCCGGAATGGGACAAGCACTCGTCGTCGTCGCTCAGCGAGGTGTCCGTCGCGTGTCTGCAGGACCGGATCCTGCAGATGGAGGAGCACCACTACAGGTAATAATGGTTTTTCTTTGACTTACAGTTGAGGATTATATTTGACTGTACCTACTTCGCTATTTGTTTTAGCAGTTCTAAAAATACAATTAACTACTTTTTGGCGATTAAGGACTGCTCGTTTTAGCTTTCAATAAGATTAAGTTTTTGCTATGGATCATGATTATTCGCAGCCGATCCACTGAATAAACCTCGTAAGCTTTGGGGCCATTCTTGGTCATTACCAGGCAATGGGTTAATATTATGGGCTGATAAATATTATTCCCTCTATAGTCTATGATGACCCTGGTACTTTATCATAATGACATTGATCTATTCCAGTACAAGCGAAGAACTGCAAGCCACTCTAGCAGAGCTGGCAGACCTGCAGACACAGCTGGCAGATGCTCACGCCGACAACGAACGGCTGGCTGACGAGAAACAAGTGCTGCTGGAGTCGCTGTGTCGACAGACTGAGAAACTGGAGGACAGCCGCACTAAGGTAAGAAATGGAAAGGGATGGGTAACCGTTATACCAACAGTTATAACTATTAACGCTAGCCGACGAGAAACAAGTGCTACTGGAGTCGATGTGAAGGACTGGAAACTGATAGATAGCGCAGACGGTCAACCACTTTTCAATCTTATAACTCAGGCCATAAGAGTCCTGCCAGGGCTGCGGGACTGTTCGAAAGAGATACCGTGGCCCTGGAACACAAAGGGCAAGGAGGGAACATGGATGGGTTTTAGTCAGTACAAGTCTGACACTCCCTTCCGCTCCGCCCAGAGTGGGGGGGGGTCATAAAAGCGGTCGACCGACAGTGAGCGCGGTGGTACATTATACAAATCAAGTATAATCATCATCATCTTGGTCTAAAGACGTCGACTGCTGGTCATTGGCTCCTTTCTTTGGTCTTCCTCTACTCTTACATTCAAACTCAACATTTTCCTCACTCTTCCGCATCACTTGTCCATACCACACAACTTTTCAGTCGCCGGCGCCATTTTCTTATTATATCCATTCGCGTAACACCACACAGCAGGGTCGGCGGAAGGACCTGTCCTACGCTTCCAGTGGATTGTTACAACCTTCACCTTCGGTATTTATTAGTCCATTTTGTGACGTCACACTGCGGCTTTCGGTAAGCGACCGTCAAGCCATTGAAATGGCAACTCTTCGAGGAGTCGACATTGCAGTGCAGTCGAAAGTATTGACTCTCATCATGAGATTTGCTATTTACCGTGCAGTTCTCCATGTCTCTCGCATTAGAAAATGATGCCATTAATACTTGGCCCAAGATTGTTTTCATAATAAAATTTAATTAAATGTTTCATCTGCAGGTGGACACCCTACAAGAGCTTCTACTGCGCGAAGGCGTTGAACCGGAAACGCTTGTCTCTGGTGACGCCGACCAGCAGCTCTTCGCTGTTCTCAAGGTCAGGAAATAAGTAAATAAATTCAAAATTTTATACTAAAGCTGTAAAATTGCGCCGTTCATTCATATTATGGACATACGGCCACGGGGTCAAGTTAAATTAGCCAGCGAAACTCCGTAGACATGATGGGTATTAATTTTAATAAATTTCTTTTTTTTTGTGTTAGCCTGTTCTGTCCCGCTGCTGGGCAAAGGCCAATCTTCCTTATGTCCAGTCTTCTCCGGCCAATCGTTAGGATTCGTCAAGCCAGCATTTCTTAGTCATAAGAAAATAAAATAAACTTGTTTTTTTTCTCTTACAGTAAATTATTGACGTTCAGGCTCCTTCAACTCGATAACTTTGACTGGTTCATCCTTTAACTAAAACAAGCTTTCTTTGAGCTCGTCGGCAGTCACAATTTCGTAAAATTCCATCACAAGAATGACTTTAAAACCGTTCCTAGAATTCTAGTAATTACTTTAAAAGTCAGTTTTAATCATAAACTTCGTTTTAACACATTACAGCTATCTCAAGAAGAGCGCAGGCACCTGCTGACGAAGCAGGAACAGCTGGAGGCCGAGCTGAACCAAGCCAAGACTGCGCTCGAAGAGAAGACCAAAGAAAATGAAACACTCGCGGAGAGGATACGGTAAGCATTGTTATAAAAATACTACTTCCCTATTTGAATCGGATTTAATTAAAAATTTCATGCTTTTTTTTGCAAGGAACCCTAATCCTTTTTCTAAAATTACTCCTTATGACATCAGCTATCTGCCAGTAAAAGTCCCGTCAAAATCGGTCTCGCCGTTTCAAAACGATATATGGACTGTGTTAAAAGTTAAATGACTCGAAAATGATTTACTTTAAAATCAATTTTGCTCTGAGTGCAATTATTCGTGCGGTGCTGATGCAAGCCTAGATTGCCATCTAAAACATGATAAATATTGATAAAATTAGTAATTGTAAGATTATGTTTGCTGACCACAATCTAATCAAATTACGAGACGATACTATCATTTAATAAGGATATTGATGAGATTTAATTAGTTGATTGAAATATTTTAGATTATTATTGGTCAGACATACTTTAGGCATTTCATGACGTTTCATTTATATAGACTTATAAGATTGCATAATTATAGCATGAAAACGAAAAATGAAAAATATTTTTATTTTCTCCAAAAGCTTCGTATACAATGAATTGTGTTGAGACCCTCCTTTTAGCCAAACAATGCCTGTGTTAGGAGACTCCGCTCTTCCATATCTTGAATATATTAGATTATTATAAATATTTGTTATTTTTTATCAATATACTAAATTTGTAAACTTAAAGTGTATCATGTATTCATGTGGTAAGAAGCGTGGTGTGCTTTAGTTTGCTGTAGTGTGGTTTTGATGTGATGTGGTGCGGTGTATAGTGTGGTGTGGTGAAGCGTGGTGTGCGTGAGGGCTCAATGGACATCACTGTGTCAGATGTCTATTACTAATAGATGAAAGCTACAAAATAATCTTCCAAAGCAATGTGAAATACTAGTAACATCTTTGTTAGTTGTATTTGTCATTTCGAAGGATCTACAGAGATCACATTGGCCACGACTCGATTTAGTTTTTTTTTTATAATGTCCTTTACATTTTCTTCCGTCTCCACAAAAGATATCATATATTTGGAATGTTGGATGGTTGCGTCAATATAATGATGGTGTTTATTTTGTATCCATAGAGTATTGGAAGGGAATCTAGAGCGAGCAGAGTCAGAACGAACGCGATGCGAACACGACGCGGACTCCGCGCAGGAGCTGGCCGCCAGCAGGCAGCATCAGATCGCCACACTCACTGATCTGCTCGATGCTGCTAAAGCTAAGGTGAGGCCGAAGGTGCTGTGATTCATCTGCCGAACCTTTTTCCAATATGTTGAAGTCTACTTCCAGTTTAATCTGATGTAGCTGAACACTAGTATTTTACGTGGAGCTGATGGAGCGTTCAGAATCTAGTTACAGGGTGATGGTATCCCTAGGTAAGACTAGTTCTCTTGGGTTTCTGAATCTGACTAACCATAACGACGGTCAAAGATCTTAGGAATGGCATCCGGGACCAACCGGTTAGTGAGCTTTCCGAATCTCAGCATAACGTTCTTGGCAAATCCATGAATCACCGAACTGAATCCAATACCACGGCAAGCATAACTTAACTTTGGTCGATCGATTCGTGCAGCTTAAAATTAAACGCGAAATCATCTGATTAATTCTAACTGTCGAGGATAATGTTTATTAGCACAAAAATAATCAAAAACATATCGCTCCTTCCAGTTAGAAGAGCGCGACGGCGTGGTGGAAGGCGCAGCGGAGGCGGAGGCGGCGGCGGCGGCGGCCCGGCGCGACGCGGACGCCGCCACGGCGCGCGCGCACGCACTCACGGAGCGCCTGGCGCACGCGCAGCGCCAGCTGGACCGCGCGCACGCTGACGCCAGGAAGATGCACGATGACGCTATGGTGACCACACATTTTGCTTTGTAACTGATTAGCGCATAAGAGTATAGAGGAATGTTTTCTTTGCACAGAAACAATTTTTAGAATTACAAACTGATTGAATAATTGGTATCTGGCAAATCTTTTGTCGAGAATATTCCTTAAAAATAGATTCCGGCTAGAGGCAACTCATAACAGATTATGAGGCGTTTGAAACTAAAGAATGCTCTAATATATGTCCTTACTTCATAAGTCACATCGCTCCCCGGCAAAAAAAAAGTAATAACGTAGTGTGTCGTAACATGACCATAATATGTAAGAACCTTTTTTGCTGGGGAGCGACATAATACGCTATCAAATGCCATACTTTCTACTAGTATTAAAATATTGATTAAAACATTGCAGGTATCACGAAACAATGCGAAGTCAACAATATCAGAGCTGGAGTTCCAGATCGAACAGCTGCGTCAGGAGAAGACGGCGATGCAGGGAGAGTTGAAGACGTTGCAGGACAACGCGGAGGAAATGCAGATACAGGTAAGAAAACAATCAGACAGGAATTTATAAAAAAAACAATTAGTATTTACTTTATCACATTTGACAACAGTTCTTAGGTAACCGAAACTTCATAAAGGTTCAAACCACAGATATTGATATACCTAGATAACGCAAAAGCACCTGCTTTGCGTGCTCGGCTTAAGCATTTTATGCTTAACGTGGCTACTGTCGCAGCAAGCTGATTTGTTTAATACAACATCGTTACAACTCAAGAACTTAATTTATTTATTTATTTATTAAAACTTTATGCACAAGTAAAAAAACTGTACAAAGGCGGACTTAATGCCATAGGCATTTTCTACCAGTCTACCTTAGGGTGATGCAGAGACAATATACAGTAGGTGCAATAACAGAAAAAAAGACTAGAAAATATTTATAACTAAAATATATAAGAATAAATACTTATATACATACATATATTAAACTTTATAAAGTTAAGAGAGATAAACAAGAAAAACTATAACAACTTAGTTCAGAGACGAATCTACTAACTTCTTGTGTATATATTCCCGAGCTTTCACTTTGAAAGTGAACTGACTGGTCGACGTCCTGATACTCTGAGGGAGCGCATTCCAGAGGAAAACCGCCTGGACAAAGAAAGAAGATTTTATAAAACCAGAGCGGTGAGAAGGACATCGTAAAAGACAATTATTAGCAGAACGAAGATTCTTGCTGTGCGCAGAGCATAAATATTGACAATTAGACGTCAGATAAGAGGGAGAAGTGGGTTTGTGAAGAAGAGAAAACAGGGTTGTCAAAGCCCTCAATTCTCTGCGCTGCCGGATGGGCAGCCATCTTAAAAGCGATCTATGCGCAGATACATGATCATACTTGCGGAGATTGAAGACGAATCGAATGCAGTTATTAAGAAGTCGGTCAAGTTTGTTGAGCAGATCTGCATTCAGGTCGTAGTAGCACACATCACCGTAGTCAATTATGGGAAAGATTAGGGACTGTACAAGCATTGCCTTAACGTGTGATGGGAGAACATTTTTCAACCGATAAAGCGACCGCAACGTTCCGGTGACTTTCTTGCTCACAATCGCGACCTGCTTACGCCAGTCAAGGCAAGTGTCAACATGCAAACCCAGATCCTGGACGTCAGAGCTAAACGGAATCACTGTGCCGTCAAAGGTCACCGCTGGCACCGCTAACCCATTCAGCCTTCTCAAGCTATGGGGGCTCCCTACAATAATAGCCTGGCACTTGGTTGGGTTAACAGCCACACCGAAACGATCAGACCAGCTTTTGACTACACGTAAATCCTGGTTTAGCTCCTCGATCGCACCGGATAAGCTGTCAACATCTGCCTGACAGTAGATCTGTAAGTCATCAGCGTAAAGATGATACGCACACTGAAGTTCGGTAGTTATGAGATCAATAAAAATTGAGAACAAAAGTGGAGATAAAATACCGCCTTGAGGGACGCCAGTTTCAAGATTACGCCAGCTGGAGTTAGAGTCACCAGCAAGAACTGACTGCTGAATTCTGACCGTAACAAATATACCGAAGAATAGTCTTATTGTAATTCTGTAACTAATACGTGTTACGGTCGCGAATCATATTTTGTTTCACATATAGCCTGTAACTGACCTGCAAATTGCAAAAAAAAACCTAAGAATTTTTTTATTTCGCGGACGACCCTGAACCTTCCACTTTAACTATTCCCTCGTTTTGAAAACTGTGTGTACAACTGTAGATGAAGCCTACTGCAGTCGTGATGCCACCATATATAAGGTCTATCTTTTCATACACGATATATTTTAAGAGTAACTTCTATAAGTCGTAAAGTCGCCATAGCAACGAAAAAAAAATTATCTGAGTGTTTTTTTTCTTTACAAACTTATTATAATTCTAAAAATTTTTGAGATTTTTGCATAAAATCTTTACTCCCATATTCTAACAATGACAGTAGGTAAATACGACGTAGTAAACTAGCGTAATGGATGCTTAAAAATAAGGAGCCATTTTGTGGGTCAAGTAATTTTAAATTATTTATTTTTTATAAAAAAATATACTCAGATAAAAAAAAAATCCCTTGAAATGGCTTTGTTATAGCCGTTAGATGATTCCCTGAAAATATTTCGTGTATGAATAGTTAGACCCTATATATCTATTTATTACAGACTGCTAATTTCTTTATCTTTTCAGGTGCAAGTAGCAACAGACGAAAAGCTAGCCCTAATGAGTCGAACGGGCGAAGCGCTGGCGAGAGTGGCCGACCTGGAGAGGCAACTACAAGACGCGCGCGCCAGGCATGCGCAGCTCACTAGAGACCGCGAGAGAGATGTAAGTTTGAACACAGGGTGTAATCGGACCCTTCACGAAGCCATCAACCAAGCATCATGTACATCAAGTTAAGTAACTTTACGCAAAAAATATTGCTGGGAGACGACTTTTTTTTTGGTGTGAAAAATCACGTTTTACAGTAGAACTTTGACCCCCAATTTCTCAGTAACTAGAAGGTTCCCAGGTATGGTCTAGAACAAAAAAATGATCGCATTGACAAGGAAAACAAGTGTCTTTCGGCTTCGTTAAGGGTTTTGTTACACCCTTTATGTAATGAGGATGTCTCCAATAATCTTTTTGTAACAATGTGCCTTAGATTTCTGTAGGTCATTCAATGTGGATTACACCAATGAAAATGACCGTGACTAGCAAATTTAAACGGCGTTCCAGAGCTATAAGGGTGAATATTTACACGACAGACACTGACAGCTCTAGGACGAGAATAGAGTCAGATTATACGAGTAACAAAACAAATTAGTGGACTGGCCGATAGTGGGCCGGGCTAGTCATACGCCACGCCACCCTATATACAGGGTGTAACAGAAAGGGTATAGTCATATGAAAGGATATGCTGCAGACCATCAAACTAAACAACTTCCTCTTTGGGTCCAATAAAAATGATCAGCTGTCCCATACATCTAGGTCGAGTAGGTATTGAAATTTAGTATGGGACTGCTGGTAATTTTTTATATTGGATCCAAGGAGAAAGTTGTTCAGTTTGATGGTCTGCAGCATATCCTTTCATATGACTATACCCTTTCTGTTACATCCTGTATAGAGTATTATACAGGGTGTAAGGGATACCGATGCAAAAACGGTTACCACGTATTCAGTACATCATTCTGAACTCATCCACACAGAAATTTTTCATCGATAATTTAAAAACAAAATCAGCTGTTCCATACTTTTGGCCGTACAGGTATTGCAGTTTTGTAGGAAACAGCTGTTTTTTTTAATAATCGACGAAAAATTCTACTTCGATCACTGGTTATCTGTGATATAGGTAACATGTCTTCATCTTCAACAAACTTTCCTTACAGGAAACCGAATGGAAGCAGTTCCAAAGCGACCTCCTTATGACTGTCCGTGTCGCCAATGACTTCAAAACCGAAGCTCAAAGGGAACTGGAGCGGCTGGTCTCCGAGAATAAGGTCGCGAGGGATAGGATACGACTGCTAGAAGACCAGATGCACTCTATCAAGGGTAAGTGGAAGAATGAGGGAGAGAATCTTGCGGGTTTTAATGTGGATGCGTTTGAAAATTTATGAATTGGCTTTGTATGATACACTTTGTATGAATTCGGTGATTTTTTTATCTACAATTCTTGTTATGGAATTAGTACGTCGTCTATGTATACAAAGTATTTCAATTTGTTGATATCCTGTGTCCGTCTCCAATGGACTAATATGTAAAATACTGTGGTAAAAGTTCTATTTGAAGTTTTTTATCTTCTTTATCTTTATTTGTGAATAATTCTAGGTGCTCAGTTTGATGTTTTGTCTATTTAACTTCAATGTTTTTACTTTTTGGGAGCACTGTATACAAAGTTTTTCTTTCAATTTTGTTTTGCTGCACCAATACTGAAATTGTTATGATTGGCAGAGTTTTCAAAAAAATTGTTTCCTCTATAAAACGCGCAAGTGAGAGCTTTGCATGTGTATGACAGGTAGATTTGAAAGTAGTTTGGAGTTTGTTAACATTTTTGTTATCTAGTCCTTGCTTTGTATCTTGCAAATGCTCAAAATAAAACGCCAAGTAAAGAACGTTCACTATAGCCGTGTGATTAATTAAGATAATGAGAGTTATGTTTTCAGGTAATTACAACATTTCTGTACAAAATTATATTAAATTTTTAAAGCTTTCGACGTAGTTACTGTTCATTTTGCATGAAGTTAAATAAAATAATAATGAGACGTTCAAACATTAAGATTTGTTCAACAATTTCAGCAGAGTTAACATGCATTTCCATGCGCTAATTCTGTGTAAAATGCTTAACTACGCAGACATTCATAAACTAACAGTTATCGACCATCAAATATATGTTAAACAATGTCTAATCTCAATTTGATGTACCAACACAGGTGTTGACAGATCGGAATCTATGGATAGCGTTTACTCAGATTACAATATATTAGAATCGAAGGAATCTGATAATTGTGACTCTCAGACAAGCGACGATTTGAGTCCATCTAAAGACGTATTCAAGAGTATAAGAACTAGATATCTGTCTAGAGTACACAGCGTTACTGATCCTCCAGCGAAAGAAACAAGCTTGATAGAACAAGCATTCTTCAGATCCAACATCCCAGAACAGAAGAATGAGTTTGACGATTTGTTGCAAGACGAATTCAAAATCAAAATCCAAAATGTCACCACAGACGAAACGAATGATGATGATAGTCCAAAATCACCAGAAGAAGAGTACCCAAGTCGAGTGTTAGCCGAAGCTGTCTTACCTCCTTTTGAAACCAAGGAGTTGAAAAGACAAAATGCTATCGACCTTCGCGATGAGACAAATGGTAGTCCACCAGTAGTACCAGAATTACCGAAGAAGCTAATCGATCTGAATCATAGTTTTAGGTTAATTAAATCAGATTCTACTTTCACACCAACCCCAAGACAACGTACTATCTTCAGTACAAATATGTCTGGAACATACAATGGTAAACCAAAGTCTTATAGTATGGATAATTTAAACACTAACGAAGAATATCAAGAAGCTTTGAATGAGGCCACTAGTGTAGATTTTCTAACTCTTAACACTCAAAGTGAAACATCTCTTTTCACCGAAGGTTCTGATAGTGTTTTTCTGTCACCATCGATTGAGAAAAATAACAACAAAGTCGGAACTATATTTGAAGCCAACAATAATGACGTAAAACAAGATATACGTGTTGTAAAGGCTGAAGAAGTGCTCCCTTTTCCATACCCTGGTGATATTAAAAAAGCCCTAGTAGTTGATTTGATTCAGCCCAATATAGATATACTGAGAGATATTCCTATTGATGATAAAGTTGAGAAACAACTTAAAATGGTCAATGAGGAACTAAAACTCACATTCAAAGCTGCAATAGACAGAATTATTGGTAATAACAGAGCTAAAAGAGGTTCTCCTTGCACAAAGGTATTGAAAACAAATGATGAGGAAATTACTTCTGAACCTGTTCCTATGACTAAAGATGAAATAGATAGTACTAATAACTCTAGACAGATTTCTCCACCCAGTGATCCAAAGTTACCAGAGATCGAACCTCGACACGATTCAAAACCGAAAGTGGTAGATACCAAAGAAATTAATAGTTTAGTTACCAATAATATTAACATACCCAGTACTCCAAAAGAAGAAAGTAACAAATCTTTCATAGAACCTATAAATGATACTGTTCCTCCTGAACCCACAACACCAGTTCCTATTGATGATAATGTAAGCTATCATCTAACAATAAATTCCACAGACTTAGGTGATGATATACCAAAGACAGCTCCAGTACAAAGTAATCCTAATGCTAATATTAATATAGCTGCAAATACTTTTAGAACTTTCTTGGCTCCTATTCAACTAGGTAACTGTAATATAGCACCGACATCTCCGATAATTATAAGCCCCGTATTGATACAGCCAGTGTTTTTCAAACCTCTTGCACCCCAAGAGGTCCCAGTAGAACAAAAGCAAGAGGCTAACAAAGGTACTGTTTACTACAGTGATATCGATCAAGTTGATACTGATAACAAAAAAGATACCAAAGTGACTGAGGTGAAGAACCTTGAGGACAGTACCAAAAGAAAAGGCCTTTATCAAAAGAATGTAAAAGCAAAGCAACTGCCTTTTCTGTCATGGAAAACTTTCGGATCTAACGAAAACTTACCCGAAAGGAAAACTCCTTCGCCAAGTAAAAATATAGCTAAACCTTTACCTTCGCCTTCGCCTTTGGAAATATCTAAAACTGCACACAATTTTGCTAAAACTCCAATAAAGCCCTTAGAACCACCAAAAACTGTAGGCGTTGTGCCAAAAGTTTTAGCAAAACCAACAGAAGTAACCACAACTGTTAGCAAGTTATCGAAGACTCCTCAATATTTGATCGACAACAAATACTACCAGCCTTTAGCGAGCGTCCCATTCGTCATAAACTCAACACAGTCTTCAAAACCTAAGCCAGTAGAAAAAAGTAAAGAAGACTTGAAAGTTACTCAAACAAATCCATTTACACCTCAAGTTGAACAAAGAAGATATTCCGAACAGGAAAATTTTTATGAAGAAATAGGACCTGTGATTTCCGAAGTAATAACCAAAGACAAAAATATAGCCGATGATGAAAAGATATCAAATAAAAAACAATCGTTAAACGATGAACTGGCTGCAATACCTAGAGAAGATCTTCTAAAAGTACCTCGACGAATCAAGAGGCCTAAGGCAAATGATAGGTATACAAAATCTAAATCGTTAGATTTCCTAGAGAGCCCGACTGCAGCCAAAGAGATGGCCAGCATTACCAAATCGATTATATCATTATCAAAAGCGCCTAGTGCTAAAGACGACCTACCAAAGAAACCTACTGGACCTATTGTAGAAATAGTCCAAAGCTTAGAAAAGAAACCTGACCCAGATGTACCGACAGACGCTGCGCCGAGAAAGTTTTCTCTTCAACATCCGACTTCACCAAATATAGACACGAATACAGGTTCCTTGCCAAGGGAAAAGCCATATTGGAGGACTTTGGAGCACAAACGGGTGTCGCACCCGTTAAGGTCACTGAAAGATCCCCCGCCCCGAAGACCTCTACGTAAGTCAGCGCTTTTGTGACCGGAAACCTAAACGTTCGAGTGTGAATTACATGTAAATAACTGTATCAATGTATGGAAACATGAGAGTCGTGTGTTTTGTCTCATTCGGTGGAGGTGACATGGTGGTGGTCTGTGTTTCATTTGTTTTTGGTGTTAAGCTTCTAAACGCTCGGTTACTTTATATGCAAGTTTGGCAGAAGATCGTTTTGGTTGGAAATCAGTGGTCTGATCAGGTATACATTTTTTGAAAAGTGTAGAGAGTTGCCACATTTATCTTTGCTTTCTCTCAAATTCACTTTATACTTTAATATTGAATCTGATATGCGCTGTAATCTTGAATTACGTATGAAGCGTTCAGAAGCTTAACCTACGCTTTTGTGCCTCATTTTACTTATTTTGGAGTACAAATTTGATTTTGTATAAGCAAGTTCCTTCTAGAAGGAATTGTTACTTCGATTTAGAATTCGTTTATTTCAGGGTATTATGGTGAAAAAAAAAATACAGCATGAAACATTATATGCGTTTATTTATTCGTCACGATATAAGCATGGTTTTTCGCTTCAGTTTTTATCGCACTGGGATTTGTCTGGTGTTGGATTCCTAGATTGTTATTTTTATAGTCATATGTACCAGACAAAGTTAAACCTTTACTATATTTGTCCTCTTCCAGAAGAATATTAAAATTAAATTACTTGGATAAAATGTATTTTTTATCATCCATTTTTTTTGGCATACCTTACCGCACCATTATCTTCTCCGACAAGCCTAAGTGCCTTCTGAACATTATTCTAAAACAATTGAAAGTACACTTCTGAAAGCAACATGGCCGCCTGAGGTTTGCAGTCGCCTTTGGAGCACCTTTACTAAGATAAGATCAGTAGTCCTTGCAACACCAGTCCATCAAATATACCACAGCCAATAACCTCTATGTCACCTCCAGCCATACCGCCTCGCACGGAGGAGACTCCACCACCACCGCCACTGCTCACCAGTGCCTCACTACAGGACATCATGGCCACTGCTGCCTCGCACAGGAGGACTAAAGGTAATGATGGCTTTTTTTAAAGTATGTATGGTGTGCGAATTAAAGTAGGGGAAATTATTTATTTAATTATGGCACTCCAACGACTTGTTCAAATTTCAATAATACTTTTTTGGGGTAATGTAACAATTGAACTTAAGATCTAGGGTGAATATTTAGTTACAGGTGTGCACAGCACTTGCATAAGTATTTCAAGTTTTATAGTATTACAAAGAGTACAAATAGGCCAAAAAAACAATAACAATAGGAATTAAACTGCGAATTGCCTTTAGATAATGCAAGAAAGGACAGATAGTATTCTCATAAATTTCTCGTTCGCACGGGTGGTTTGACTCGACGATTTTCTATCGATATTGTCTCTCTCCGAGAGTAAAAAAGTCACGAGTGTGGTTTTCTGCCGCGCTGGAGTGCTCTCTGCTGGATTCTCAATCGTCATCATCATTCTTCTGCCCTTATCCCAATTTATTTGGGGTCGGCACGGCACAGCATGTCATCTTCTTCTTCCATACTTCTCTATTACTCGTCATCTCATCAGACAATGTATTCTCAATGCTCTGCTCAATAATGAGATTTGAAAACCTAGTGTGCGATAAAAAATTGTCGCATTAAAAATTTGGGGGTGAGTAAAGTTCTCAAAACACATTTTCTGTAGTCATTAACTAAGGACTTTAAAGCATAATGTTAGTATTTCCGCGGATCTGCAGTTTTTCCTTTGGTTCATTATAAATTGTTTTTCTCAGTATAGACTTAATTAAAGATGTAAGCCCGGTCTTTGGGGATGAGACCGGGGAGTGTGGGTTTTTTACCGCAGTGGTCACCATCGGCACATGAGAGGAGGCACTGTTTCCTCTTAAAAGACGAAGCCCCCTCTGTGCTACGCCTGTTAGGGCTCATCCCTTGGGCGACTATACAGAGATCTCCCCTGAGCCTCGCTGTGCAAGTGTGCACGGCAGCACGTGACCACTGTGCTGCCGGTCATCTCCGAGGTCCTCGGTGAGCGCACAGAGTCCCTTACTCTGAACGCCCGTGACCCCAATGTCCCATACCTTTACTGCCCATACGCTTCAAGTATAACTAATGCTTCCAATATGATTGTTCCAGGTGTAAGCCGCCAAGACTCCCGCCTGTCAGTCAAGTCTCTCATTGAGAGCATAGAAAACGCAGCGAAGGCAGCTAAGCAGTCGCCTGCAACCACTCCAGTAGGAGAGTGGCCTCAGGTAAAGACCTAATGATGGACTGTCTCCTAACCAAAGCCACCGTTTGCGTATTCTATTTTGAACAATTTTGTTCGGCGTAGTGGGGGGTATGACATCTTAAAGCAAGAGTAATTCCAGTGTGGGAAAGAGACGACGCTACACGACCTGTATAGCTCTGTCTCTTTCCCACACTGGAATCACTCTCATGGTACACCATAGCCACCTGGTTGTTTTGCGAACAAATGATTGTGTATTAGCACGACCCGCCTGTTTGGTAATTTGTTCCGTAACAAAATCCATAGTGTTGTTTAGAGCACGGGGTATTATTACAATAAAACGACAAAGAATAAATTGGCTCAAGATTTCTATGACCGCCATCTTTGATTGGAGTAGCCTAAGCTATTCTTGGAGCTGTTCCTTTCGCAAAAACCGAAAACCACAAACCACCTGACTGAAAGCATTTCGGCTGTACAGGATGTTTAAAAAACTTCTCGTTTCTTTAATTACACAATTTTCTTGAATTTTTTTTTACTTTTTTTAGCAAACTACCGTAGGTGTAACTCTAACTACAACTTCAACTACGATAAAGAACGGTATGGCTGAGTCCACAGCGCCCACCAACGGTATGGGCGGGACCACCTTCTCCACTAAACCGCCCGCAGCCAGGGGCGCCCGCCCTTCACCTATCGCCAACGGTGAGTTTAGAAGTTTATTTAGCTTAGGATTTTATAATGTACATAGTTATAAGACGACGATGAGGTGATGGTGGATGTAGTTTTGAATTTGTATGTTCCCATGTCCGTGGTGTAAGTTATCAAAATGATCAAAGTCGTACAAGTGGCTAAAAACATGTATTTTCGTTTTGTTTACTCAGAATTTTAAATTAGATGCCCTGTCACCTTGTCTTATAATAGTGTAGGTACAGAATAAACTTCCTTTTTTTGGGGTAATTATATGCATGGAAGTAACAAATTTATTTAATAAATACGTAAAATCTTATATTTTATACGATTACATCATTATAATGAGTAGAAATTTCCAGCATGCTTTTATTTTAATTTTGTCTGAATATAGCGAAACGCAATGATTTTACAATAGCCCAAAGTAAAAATCTATAAAACAATTAATTAATTTTCTTTTAAGACTCCCAATTACCTAAATTAAATACGAGAATCCCGTCCCCGGCTACATATAATCGCATGAAAGTCGCTTATTTTTTCCAGCATGGCAGCATGAACGCGGCGCATAGCCCTACCCTTGCCTAATTAACGATAATTAACGATATGTGTTGTGTGCCACGTTACTAATTTATTTATTAAACTCTTAGTTCATTACATGATGCATGCCAATAGACTTTTATTTTTTTTCACCCTGTATATTGTTTTTTTTTTTTTTTTTTAATTCTTTTTTATTTTTGAGTGGGGCTTTTCCTTTGTCTAATTCAATAACTACGTTTTTTCTGGTTCTGGTGTTATGGTTTTTATATTTAGGATATTTTCTTATCTTTTTTAGTTCGCTCTGAGTTTTTTTTTGCAAAGAATTAGCCGTTTTGTTGTTCAATCATATTTCTTTACTCAGTTTTCGAACGACAATATTGTTTTTATTGAGTTAAACAAAGGAAACTAATGTAAAAGTACCTATAATGTTTTTTAAATTCACACCGTCTTCGTCATTTTAAAATTAAAATGGAGTCAGTACATATTTTCCCGCCAATCTTTCCCCCTATTCTTATGGAGTCGGGTCTTGTGGGACTGTAAGTTCACTCATTGGGGGCGGTACCACTCTGCATTGTTTGTGTTTACTCAGAAATATCCTCACTGGCTGACTGTGGGTATATTTCGCTCATGTACACCATCGACGGTTTTGTGATAAAAAATAGTAGGTGCCTAATTAAAAATCTGGAGAAAACCGGATCAGATTACTTTCTTGCCTCTGCGTACGGATAATGATTGCGAATGTGTGATGCATTTAGATAAGAATACCTCTGCACATTCTTGTTTCTGCATAAAGCATTATCTTGCTATTTTCTCCGTAAACGGTGGGGAGAAAAAAAAACAAAACATCTGTGCGGTAAACTTGCGCGCTCTAGGACAGTCGTAGTTTGTAAGTGGCGGTATAGATGTCTCCACTAATACTTTTATAAAAATAAAAATGTATGTTGGTCTTGGTCCAACACCATTTGACCATTCTCTATGCACTTATAATGGACAGTGTCTATAGTTTCTTTTCGACTAACACGTGAAACCTCGAGCAAAGCTATATTTAGAATCTTTCACGACTACTCTTATTGCAAATTATCACAAATCCGTCTGCGGTGCGCTTGTTTGACGTTGTGCCTAACGCGGCGGGGCAGAGGCGGCGCCGGCGCAGGCCAACATCCCCGACGAGCAGCGCGCGCTGTCGCTGCAGCAGAAGGCCATCGAGAGCTTCGTGCGGCGGAACAGCTACGGAGACATATGTGAGTCTGTTTGTGAACTATTCACTGGTATCTTGCTGTAGGTAGTGTAAACAACAAAGAATTGAAAATTCTTGTAAAAGGATCAGTGCGGCACATCACGTACCGTAACCGGCTGCACGCGTAGCATGACCACCGTGGACACGGATTTTGTCGACGGAAGAATCGACAAAATAACAGATTTATTTGGTTGATCTATCATTTTCTCGATTCTTTCGTCGACAAAATCCATTTCTACGGTGGTCATGCTACGCGTGCTAGTCACATGGCACTGTCCTGGACGATGTTTTGCGGTAAAAAGTCGAGATAACTTGTCTTCGGTTAAAAAAAATTTCTTTAAAAAAAGTTTTAAATGTTATACGGAAGAGCCTTGTGCTGGGAGCACAACAAAAAATATAGTTACAGCAAAATACGTACAGGTCAACGCTATGTGAACGGGACCTGTTCCTACCTGACCTACCTGTTCTACCGCCGAAAAGCTAGCATGTATTTCTTAAAAGAGATACGTACATCCTTTGTAATTTTCGTGAGCGAAATATGGGTGATAACTAGTCATCTAGGCGACGGGATACAGGGCCGAATCAGCCTCACCACAATGTTTGTTCACACTACAGTTTAAACTGAACTTGTGCTCGTTTTGTATTGTGGAAGATAAAGTGTGTGAGACGAGAAACGACGATCTTTTATTTCATTACTAGATGGCTGAACGTTCAGATTGGTGACCAAACAGTTAGTATTCTGGTCTGCGATGCGTTTACGCACCGCATGTAATATGGAGATAGAAAAAGTACGCAATCAAAACGGCACTTGTGTAATGTGCAACCTTTAACTTTACGCAGCCTGTGGTGACGTAAAACAAATGCAACGTATGTGCAAATTAAAATGTTTTTAAACATCAAGAAAGTATTATAATTCATATTATGCATTCAACAGCAGGTCTGCCTGGGTAAGTAAATACGTACTAAGCTTAGCTTCTATGTGTCTGCATGATAAATGTCGCAAAACAACAAACATCTATACACAATGTTCATTAACATTCCCAGAAAAAATGTTTTCCGAAGTCTTATAGAAACTGAACTTAAAATTGAACAGCTTTTCATGAAGATTTGTAACAAACCACAGGTGAACGGAAGGACCCGTTGAACGCGTTACAAGTGAAGAACGGCGGCTCCAAACGCAACGCGCTGCTCAAGTGGTGCCAACAGAAGACCATGGGATACAACAACATTGATATTACTAACTTTAGGTAAGTTTTTTTTTTATATATTGTTCACAAACATACATATTTTTTTGAATACAATTTACTCCCCAAAATTTTTAGTTTGATGGCGAGAACCGCTTGTTTCTACAAACAAAAATGGTAAACAAATAATCTGGTAAACAACTTGGGGTCACCACGACGTCTCAAAGTGACGACAGTACAGTCAAAAAAGCAAAAAAACCATCAACGACTTGTGGGTGTTACAAAGCCGCACGTTATGTTGGCTAATCTGGGCTCCATATATCTCTGGCTCCCATCGATTTATTCTTTATCTATACTAATATTATAAAGAGATAAAATGTGTTTGTAAGTTTGTACCTATGTAGGGGGTAATCTTCGGAACTACCAATCCGATTCCGATAATTCTTTCAACAACGAGAAGCTACATTATCTCCGAGTGTGATAGGCTACCGTGGGTTAATTTCCATACATAAGCCGCGAGCAAAAGCTAGTGATCTATCTGTGTGCTATTATTAATTCATTTCAGTTCAGCCGTTAAGGAGCGAAATTGAAACAGACAACTACAGACTGAAAGGCAGATATATAGAGTTACTTCAGCATATATTTATAAACTAGCTTTTGCCCGCGACTTTGCTCGCTTTAATTTTGAATTTGACAATCAATTCGGGTTGTACTGTGCTTGTAATAATATAATTCAGTATTGAAACCGCACGCAAAATACGCGCTTTGACGTGGAGTTGCGGACACCAGCCTGTTATACAATACAATATAATTCAGTCATGATTCGAAAGACAAGTGGCGCCATCTATTACCATAAGAACGTTATAGTTGTTTTCCTCGGAAACAGTACTTTTTTCGGGATGAAAGTTACTCTATGTCCGTTTCTGTACTCCTGACAACGTATTTGCAAAATTTCAGGATGATCGGTTCAGTGGTTTAGGCGTGAAAAGGTAACAAACAAACAAACTTACATGCGCATTTATAATATTAGTAAGGATGGATGAGTATGGATAAGACAGGATTAGCATTCAATTTTTTTTTCTGTTTTCCAGTTCCTCGTGGAACGACGGCATGGCGCTCTGCGCTCTCCTGCACTCGTACCTGGGCGACGGCCGCATCTCGTACGCATCGCTGTCGCCGCACGACAAACGCACCAACTTCTCTGTCGCCTTCGCCGCGGCCGAGTCCGTCGGTATACCTACCACGCTGGTCAGTAACATTTACACAGAATAAATTTAAAACACTGTCCCACTCATACACCATTGTTTGAGGCAGATGGGCTTCTATGTACTCACCTATATATATTTTTCTTCGATAATATGACATCAGAAGATCGCGGGTAAGACCTGGGGAGGTACTATGACGTCTTAAAGCAGGAGTAATTCCAGCGTGGGAAAGAGACAGAGCTATACAGGTCGTCTAGCGCCATCTCTTTCTCACATTGGAATTACTCCTGCTTTAAGTCGTCATGGTAGGCCTCCTGGTTTAGATTCGCGGAAGACCTGGGAAGAATAGCACTAAAAGGAGAAGGCTTATAATCAGCAGTGGGTAGAACATTGAACAAGACTGCCAATGATAATGATCACTTCCTCTCATTTGCTTATTAATTTTATGGTGTACGAGCCTTATCGTCAATGAGGCTTTTGGTTTAGGTACAGGTGTTGCGTATGTCTGTAGCGACACTACAAAAAGTTCTACAGCGCCATCTATGACACAAATAAAGTCCTAACATCAAAATTCTTAATCGCGCAGTTAAAGTTATCCGCGACAACAACAGACTGTCGCGCAGTAGCCCACCAGACACAATACCCGTCTGGTCGGAGGGTCCGCTCTTTCCTATGGGAGATGAATAACTTTACACCCTGTTCATCACACTCCTATATGTCTGTCTACAGGTAATATAAAGACACAAGTTGATTAACATACCTCCGTTTAAAGTAAAAGCCTTTGCCCATCAATGGCACATTAATAGTTTAGTATAGATATCACTGCAAAAATATTGACCCTTTTCTTTCTTTTGTCAACAGAACATACACGACATGATTCAACAAGAGAGACCGGACTGGCAGCAAGTTATGGCATACGTCACCAGCATTTACAAACACTTTGAGACGTAAACCAATGTGGACTTTAAGACTAGGTTGATAGAGAATAAATTACATCATATCGACAAAATCCTCATCATTTAATAGCGATTACTTTAGCAGCCCATAGATGGCGCTGTAATAGGTACGTGGCCCATGTGGATCGTGGGCCAGCGTAATAATTTTGCTTCTATATGGGATCAAAGAAATTTAAAACAGTTATAGGTCGGCCATTAGCAACATCATAAAAAAAAATCTCGAGCGTCAGTAGAGATATATTCGATTTTGACACACGAACGACAAGCGGGCGTATGACACTAGACAGACCGACTTGTTACAAAGTAGTAAAAAGTAGTAAATTATGATTTTCTTCGTCTTGTCCCGTCTATCGCTCGTAAATATTTTAATGTCTTTTTACGGGATAGACTATATATATATTTCAAGCCTGTAATAATAAATCTTGTTATCCATTTAAATAAAAATTTGGAACATGTAATTGCCAGACTGTAGCGGAAAATATTCTTTGAGACACGATATGCCATAAAGTAAATGTTTAGAATTTGTAGGTCATTTTTGAAGTCATATTGTAAAGGTGAACTCTGAAAAAAAAGTATTTTATATTCAAATATTGAAATAAAACTAGAACAATGCAATTATATCTATCGTTAGATAGCGAAATAATAAGAAATAATGACTTGCTCTTTCGAATAGGTTGTAATACATTCCTGAAAAAAAAAAACCTCATATTTTTGGACTGGTAACACTTTAGGTTGGGAACAATGAAATCGTTTAGGCTTAGAAAGGATAGTAAAGGGAAACCTAATAAGGAAAGAATTAGCAATGAATGTGATAGTATTTTTCGATATTGAACCTTATCTGTTCTTAGTTAAGTGTCTTTTAATCTTGTCTACATTTTAATGGATAGTCGACAAGATTTTCTTTGACATAAAGTTCAATATCGTCCAAAAATTTCTTGCTAAGGTAAAAGTGAGTGATAAAAAAAAAACTAAAATTGCCTTGTTTCGGCCTTAGGGGTTGTGAATAGCCGTCTTTCCAGAATGAAGACTGAATCAATAGTTTGTTAGGAGGGTAACATCTAACTAAGGGATACGACCACTACTTTAGTATGTCTTAAATTAAAAATAACTTATGAATTCGCCTTTTATTAGTAATGCTAAAGTACCTAATAATTAAACTTGAATTGTGTACATCCTGTATAGTAAGTAATTTTTTAACTATCGATGTTGTGTAATTCAAAAAGGCTTTTCTGTTCTAAGTAGTCGGAAAACAAAAATACTAACAAAAACACTCAAAATCACAAATAAACATAGCGTTTTGTGATTTATAGACATTATTACTAAAGCTAAAATTAAAAACCACAATATCTGCTGGCTGGTTATTCCAAGTGTTGCCTCAGAATCAAGTAAAAGAAAAAAAAAAAAAAAAAAGCAATATCATTGAATTAAAAGGATGCCAAATTTCGAGTCGATCAGACTTGAGCAAGTTGCGCTCACCTCCATCAACTAGAAATTCTAGAGAGAATACAATAAATACTAGATTAATTATTAGATTAATCGAATTGTCAAAACATAATTATGTAGTTCATGTATAAAATAATGAAATTTAATCTCACGAGATCTCGGCCTCTTCCCTTTTTGCCTTCCATGTATTTCTAATATCTAATTATATTATCTATGATATGATATGGCCTTCCAATGTGAACATGTTTGTCTATTTATTGTCTCAAGCATATGGCTAGGCTTTGACCATTTATGAATAAGTAAGATTTGCCTTTGTACGTAGAACGAAGTGCATTTTATGGAATTGAAGTGTGTGTAAGGCCGATTTATAGGAAGTTGACTAATTTAAATATAAGTACGAAAGAAAACTTCTAAAAACGGACGATACATCATGTTTTCGAGACGAAAAACGCCATGAAAGCCGTCTAAAATATCTTTCCAAAACGTTTTGACAGTTTCACAATGTTTTGACAGTTGCACAAATTGTCTTTCGTCCCTCTCTTATTTCACCTGATAGAAAGAGACATGCATATTTTTAAAGTAGTCACGTTTCTACAGTATAGGCCTATGTGTGACTTACACTATGAATACTACTGTATACTCAATGTTGTAACCTAATGTATAACGCTAAAAACTTATGGCGCGGGAAAGTGTCAGCTTCGCCTTTAATCCAATAGAATTTAAGCGTGGCACGCATGCTGATTGGTTGGTTAATTTACCGCCTTTTCTAAATGGGTAGGTAAACATTGTGATTTTATTATTTGATTTTCTCTGGATTTTAACGTTGTATCTAGTCCAAAACATTGAGTAAATAACTCTTTAAAGTTACGTAATTGGAAAATGTATTAAAAATCCAGTAATTTAATGAATTGGAGTAAAAATCGAGATCTATTTTTGTAGTAAATTATTTTAGCTATGATTTTGTGAAGTTAGTATGTTGTTTGGCTGGATGTTTTGTGTATTAGTGTTCGTTTTTATAAAAAAAGTGATTTTGACATCTTGAAATAATCGGAATTCAAAGACACGCTGTATGAGACTATATAATTTGAGTAGGATTATAAAATTACATATTTATTGGAGGCTGTTTCGTGCAGTGTGTGTTTGTTCCTCGATGACATTATCGGTTGATATTAGATTTTAAACTACTCTGTCCCATATTGCAAGGCATGAATTGTAATATGAAAATAACAAAATGTCCAGAAACTCATTTCAGAGCATTTAGACTCGGAAAAATGCATCAATTAGCATTACTGACCATAATGTTAACATCATAGCGTTTCAGTGTTACCTAAGTAAAAATAAAAGAAATCACAAAGATAAGAATTTTGTTGGAAAACTGGTAACTAAGTTTTAAGTATTTACTATTCGTGTCTGGCAACATGGTGGAAGTACTTTAGATATAATTTATGTGACATGCGCTGTGTTACATTTCTGAGTCGGTTGTTGATGCTTAGTAGTTTAATTATTACATATTTTGAGATAATTGTATTTTTGTAAATATAGCTTTTAAATAAAGTTCCTGATTTATTATAGCTGATTTTGTTTTATTCACTCTCAAGTATCCTAATTCATTTGGCAGTTGCGGTTATAAAACGTGAGAGCAGGACCGTGAGTGTCGACATCTCGCTCCCGCTTTCTAAGACCGTGGATGTGAAAAACGTTAACTCAATTTAAGAAGGTAAAATAAAACAAAAGGTATATTTAATAATAGTTATTATTTACAATATCATACAAAATAATCAAATAAATTGGCCAATTTAAGGGAATGTAACAAAAATTAATATACAAATGATAGAATTCGTCTTTGGTTTTACTACGAAAATGCCGAAACGCGCGAGATTTAACCACTTATACTTAATTAAATAAAAAGTAATGGTAAACAAAATAAATCGACAATATTGAGATTACCAACCTAAAATAATATTTTTCAAAATATTTGTAAAACGAATATTTAATAATTACATTTGTACTGTGCAGGGTATATATACGTCTATGATGTCTACCACTGCAGCTCCCCTGGGATGTACTTCTCGATCAGCTTCTCATAGTAAGGCCACAGCGCCTCGATGTCAGGGACGCCGGAGCTCTTGGTGTATAAGTCGTATTTGCTGCGTAGAACGGAGGAAGATTAGATGTTGGATTAGGAACGCCAAAACGATGGTGAAGGGATCGGAGTCGAGACGTGCAAGACTTCGAGACTAAAGACGAGTTTCCATTAAGCAAGTTACTTGTGTGCAAGTGGCAAATTGCACACAACTTGAACAAACCTGCATACAAGCTACAACTTGTATGTTTTTTTTATTTAAGTGACGTGCAAATTGAACGCGCAAACTTTAGTTGCACGTTTCGAATTGCAAACGAAGTTTCGAACAGGCCGGCGACGATGCTTCTGTTTTTTATTCAATCGGTAGTTAGCCAGAGATGTACCTAAATAGTACACCCACATTTCGCCAGTGGGGTCACCAAATCCAGACTCCATGGCTGCTAATGAAGGAAAAACCCAATAGCACTTTGTCCGATCCGGGAATTGAACCCAGGACCTCATGCTCAGCAGTCGCCCTTGCGATCACGCGACCAAAAAATACAGTCTGATTTGTTGATTATTACTGCTGAGCTGTTCAACCTCGTAAAGGACAAGGTGTAATATTCGAAGTTGATGGCCAAACTTAAGAACAGAGTTTTCTTTATAACGCAGATAGAAGTTGTTAATAACTTACTTGAACTCCAGCACGTGTTGCATGATCTTGTCGTCTCCTTCCTTCATCAGGTGTTTGTAGTCGCCACCCGCGTGCCACGGGTACAGGGAGTGGTATCTGGCGGAGACAAGAGCAATCAATCACACTAATATTATAAAGTAGTTTGTATGTATGTTTGTATGTCTGTATGTGTACGTGTTTGTTACTCCTTCACGCTCAAACGGCTTAACGGATTTGGATGAAATTTGGTATCAAGATAGCTTATATTCTGGATTAACACATAGGCTACTTTTTATCCCAGAAAAATGCGGTGTTCCCGTGGGATGATCAAATAACTCAAATATGGTTTTCCCGAATTTTGACTAAATCGTCTCTTTGGCGACCAAAAGTACTAGGTTAGCATAAATTCAAGGTGTTGTTTATTCAAACGAGGTAGGTAGGAGGGTAAGTAGGTTAGGTAGGTAGGTTGGGTAGGTAGGTAAGCAGCTAAGGTACCAGCTTTTAGCATCAAATTATCAAGAACATGAAAAAAATATTCTTCAAAATTTGATGTCATTCTTTTTTCCAAGTTTCAGTTCGTGTACATACGTGTGCAAACTTTTTCACCGCGGGTGTAGTTAGTTTAGCAATAAATCTACATTGGAGACGTTTTGTAAGAAGAGATGAGTAGTGTTCTTTGTCGGAAAGCCAAAAAAGAAGGAAGTAGGGAGTTCTCAGTGGTATTCCTAGTGGCCTACCATACACGCTGTTCAGAACCCTAACATCATAAAGAGAAGTAAGTTAGAAGATTACAATGGTGTCCGCATATAACATCTCTTGCAGGACGGCTGAGTTCAGCAGCATAAGCTGTTAGAAAAATTCGTCAATTTATTGACGTAGATACTCGTACCGCGAGGCTAGTCTATTTTAATTATTTTCATAGTATTATGTCATACGGTATTTTACTATGGGGACGGGCTGCAGACAAGCCAAGCTTTTAAGCTTGTATGAAAGTACCGCCACTATGTTCCATATATTAATAGAGGATTGGTTTACGGGTCAATTTTCTGTTTGCGCCGTTTTTTGGGCTGTTGTCAAGGTTGGCTCGTCTGATTATAATCAGTAGGTAGGTACAGGGTGTCTGGTGCATAAAAAATGAAAGAAAGTCCGATATTTGAACAAATATATCGCAGACTTAAAGAACTATCTCTAACTGACACTCTATTGTGTCACTAAAAGGACTATCTCTAAGTGACACACTAATGTGTCACCTCTGCCTACCCTTTTTAGAGTTCCGTAGTCAACAAGGAACCCTTATAGTTTCGCCATGTCCGTCTGTCTGTCCACAGATTAGCTCAAAAACTCTTAGTACTAGAAAGGTGTAATTTGGCATGAATATACAGATTAGTTATGCCTACAAAGTGGTAAAATAAAATCTGGAAAAGTATTTATTATAGGGTATCTCCTGTACCTACACGTAAAGTGGGGATTTTTTTGTCTCACGCACCCCATAGTGTGGGATGTCGTTGGGTCTTTAAAAATAATGCGAGTTTGTCAAAATAATTTTTCGATTATGGGATTCGTTTGTGAAATATTTAAGCTTTAAAGTGCAAATTTTTGTTAGACTTAAGTGTCCCCCCCCCCACCCCTCTACCAGCTAAACGGTTGTGTTGGGGTGTGTGAATAAATTCGCGGTGGTAGAATATACATGAAGTTAAAAGGAAAACTATCTCAGCTTTACAAGTTTACGAGTAATAGTCGACCAACTTATAAAATGTACATACTTGGCTAACATATATTCCTAAACATAATGTATATAAGCACAGGTTTTTCAACTGCAAATGTAAGTTTTTTTTATGATGGGCAACTAAAACAAACCCTACATTGTGCGTGGACGACACGCACTTGGCCGGTTTTGGGGATTAGAGGCGTGACAGCTACAGTAGATAAAGCATTTATCATTGAGTAGATTTACCAAATGTCACTAAGTAGTGCCTCGGAACAGTTTATTTTAGATAAATATGAGCCTTAGGAAGTAAATAACACATCAGATTATCACTTACAATGTTTATCTCTAAAATGACGTAGTTACGTATTCATTGAAAAATATTATAAGATAGTATAGTCGTGACTTTACATATTCAATGAGAGCATTGCAACATTGTTTCATTTGGTTATTATGTATACCAGCTAGTAATAAAACATGGCACAAATTATAACAGAAAAACTAATTTATTTTACTTAGAACTATGGCGGTCAGACGTAACTTTAAAAGCTAGATGAGCGGATAACATTTGCCATCGTGAATCGTCTCCAGGATGAGACAAGCGCCTGCTCAAGGACACGGAAACTGGCACAACCTATTCCCATTAATAAAGAATAGATAGATGCAAACGAAACTCAGTACGAATGTACTACTACAGAAACTCACTCAGAAGTCGACTCGAAAAGAAGGCGGTATTGCTAGAAGTTACCTAATGAGTGAAATCCGATTGAGGATGACGATGAAGTAACCATAGACTTGTCTTAAACAAGTAACTTATCTTGACGTAGACATCCAGAAAAACTACATAACATAAACTCACACCTTTTATCCACAGGAGTAAGCAGAGGCCACTGAACCAGAAAAACAAGGTTGATAGATATGATATCCGGTCATTAGTACGGACATAAAATGAATCTCAAGTGTGCTGTTGGTGACATCACGCAGCCTACTTACAAGTCTACCCACACCACAGCGTGCGTCTACAGAGCCCTGATGTTTACAGCTCGAGGCGAGGACAACAGTCAATGTCTGATCGCGGCGGAGTTGAGACGTCTTGGAACTGTATCCGATTCATTGTGCCCCGTGTTATTGTGTTAAGTTGTAATCTCAAGTAATTCGTTAGTTTGCTAGAAACAACCCAACTAGCAAAAAAGTTATATAATATTAGAACTATACAACTAACAGACATGTAAGGGCTGTATAACAATTTTGCAGCAACTAAACAGTTGTAAAGTAGTATTCAGTTCGACGCATTAGTTATAATAATTTAAGTCTTATTAATGTGTCCTGTAAACGTCATCTCAATAATTTATATGACGGTCATATAACGTTAAGTCGAGTAAACGTTTCAGTCAGAAAATAGTGATGAGTCGCCATGTTTTGTAAATTTAGAACCTTTTATTCAACACTTAAATAACAAACTGTTATATAACGATTTTATAGTTAACTATTATAAAATCGTCATAATAGGTCGTATATACCACCTTTAAGTAACTTTTAGGTTGAAACGTTATTCTAATATAACTTAAGAACCCTAATTGCAACCGTCATGGTGGACGCCATAGATGATACAAAAAACATGTATAAGACCAATAGTTATATAGATGTCTAAATGCAGTCGCCCAATGTCTATTGGCAATATGGCGGAAATTATTGATGCCAACTATGTATTTTATTTTTTATAAATAATATTGAAACACCAATATTATGGAGGCCCATTAAAATATTAACGAAGATAATCATACATATCATCGAAAATTTTAAATTCCCAACTATAAGTCACCGCTCGTCATCTTCCACCACAATAAGCTTTCTTTACATTAAATTAATAAATAATATTAAAACATTTGACTTATACTTTTTTTAAGTTTTATAACAACACAATAGATTGTCACACAAATTGTCTAGCTTGTACCACAGACCGACGACCAGCATAAGAAAACGTCAATACGATGATATAGTTACATAAGAGTATTACTAGAAACTATTATAAACCTTACTAGTTAAACTTACAATGTCTACGTGATTTTTACTCAACGTTATTGTTGCTGACGCGACTGCAAAACGACCCCTACACGATTAAAATGTTGTATAATCTGCGCCCAAACCCCCGTTATATTTACGTATAAAAAACTATTATAAAACCATTTTAATATGACTGAAAGTTAAGTAAAAAACGTTATTGTACCATTTATATGACATGATTTTGCTACTTGGGAATGTATCGCACCCAGTGTGTTTTCATAGCACGACACCCATCGTCTGCTCATATGATGTACAAGCCTAGCGGAATAAATCATGACATATCCGACATGTATATTATCTTGAATACCTACCTAAAAAAAGTTGAACCATACCTGATCATGAAGAGACCTTCCCTGGGGAACCTGGCCTTGTTGTGCACCAGCACCCTGTAGAGGTACTCGTCGTGTCCCCACGAGATAGTCAGGTTCTCTAGGCCACATTTAGGCTTGTAAATGCCACATTCGGAGCTGGAAGAAAAGTATCTAGTCATTATTTTGGAATTGGTGTTATGTGATAGAGGGGTCCTTACGTAGCCTATATGATGGACGATTTTTCATTACGCATCTCATTTGTTTGTGAGTTTTCTAAAAACAAATTAAAAGCTTACCCTACTTGAGTAATTAATGAGATAATCAAAAATGTTTCGTTATCTAATCCCTTAATTTAATTAATAATTTCCCTTCTTGTGATATCCAAAGAAATGCTGGACACATGACTGGACTTGCAACAAAATTGACACAAGCTTTTTGGTCTTCAGGTCAATTTGCATCAAAACGAACACTTTTATAATGCTGCCTTTTATCACAGATCGATACTATTATAGTATAAGTCTCCAACTTACTTGTACTTGGGGTTGTAAGTGTCTGGGTTGTCCTTGAAGCTGTCATCTCCGTACACGATGGACGGGCCCCACTTGCAGCCCACGGGGAACGTGTCTCCCACCACGCACCATTGGGGCTCGCCATAGAAAGCCATCACCTGGTCAAATAACAAACACTTTAGGTTGCTATTCCCCTTTGATGGTATGTTACTTCTACTGGTCTACTTCTTATAGATCCATGGATTAGAGGAGCTCGTGGCTAAACAATAAAAGCCGCTCAGGGTGATCTGCAGGTTAAGCCGTTGGTCCGGGTTATCAATTGTGAATCTTTGACAGCCGTTACAGGTCTGACAACCAGTCTAACCAAGGGGTATCATATTACCCAGTACTAACTGGGTTGTGGAGGTCAGATAGACAGTCGCCCCATGTAAAAATACTGGTATTCAGCTGCCTCCGCTGAGACGGGAAGTCGACCCCAAGATAGTTGGGAAAAGGCTAGGCAGATGATGAATTAGAGCAGAGAAAGACTCGTCTATAAATAATTTACTGATGGATTAACCAACCAATCTGGTTTTTCATTGGTTCTTTCAAAACTACGACGCAGTACAGGAAAAAAATAAAGGGTGTAAAAATACCCTGAACGAAGACGTCACGTCATTTCATATTTCATACATCTGCGGAACATCCAGATATACATGGTTCATCATCTAATCCTGCTCTTGTGGCCTTCCCTCATTTTACTTTTACGCAACGCCTTCTTGCTACATTTTTACTTATTAATTAAAATAAAGTCATCACATAAAGTTTTACCTTTCCAAGATCATGTATGAGTCCAATAAGATGGAACCAGTCCTGATCGGGGTGGTCTTCCCGGATCCTCTCAGCCGTCTGGAAGGCGTGCACGATGTTTGGGAGGTCGGTGTCAGGGTCAGACTCGTCTACCAGGTCGTTCAGCTTGATCAGGGCGTCCTTTACGGACATCTTGAAGTGGTTGAACTTCAGCCAATCGTCCATCCGTCCTAGAAAGTGGGAGATTATGGTGAGACACCCAACAAATGAAGAAATTAAGTGGTCCACTTGATATTCATGTCAATGTCGACCATTATACTGTAATTTTACATTGATTACATTTCATTCGTACTAACTGTTTGTTTCCGGGACCTTCATTCGTGTGAAATTAATATAAAACAAATATCTATAGGAAGTAGTCTTCCTTAGTTGGATCTGATTTTGTTAACAATTTCAAGTCGTTTATTTTTTTGCACGGAACCCTGATTCTGTTTCTTAAATAAAAGTAGCTTAAGTTACTCCTTCTAACATCAGCTATCTGCCACTAAATCAAATCAAAAACGGTTCAGCCGTTTCGGAGATTAACCGAAACAAGCAGACAGACACATAAAAATAAAATGTTTTTTGTTAAAAGTGCCGACTTTTCGACGGTAGTATATACTTTCATATGCATTCAGTAAAAAGCAGTTATTTTGAAACTCCAAACAGACACTTCAATTTTATTCATTTGAACAGATAAAAAAATTACGGCACAGGTACCTAAAAAAATATGAAAATAAAAACTTCAATCAGAAATGGCGCTTCATACCAAGACCCCAATAAAGGCTGATGAGTTTCTATTTGTTTTCGATTTTCCAAAGTTTCTTACTCGATCATTTGATTTATTAATCATTATTTATTGGTATGTGATAATACTTTGGGTATTCTGAGCCAGCGCTGATTTCGAAGTTTACAAATTGTTATTGATTTAAGTCTTTCCTCTCTCTAGAACTGTTTTAAATTTTTTCTGCGGTTAAAGATTTTAAAAACGAAGATATTTTTTAAACACACTAGGAATTTCTCCTGTATCGTGGGTGCATTTACAAACATTTAAACTCACATACACGAACAGCCAGACCCGGAATAACTATCTTCGTAGGTCATACAAATATTTGTTCCGTGCGGGGATCGAACCCGCAACATGCAGCGCAGCACCTTATCGCTCAGTCACTGCGCCAACCGTGCCGTCAAACTGTATTCATATTATCTTTATTTTAATTATTATCCATAAATACTAATAAAAAATTTAAAAAAAAAAATGCGGCTTACCTTTAACAAAATCGAAGGTCTGTTTAGTATGCATCTCGTAGTAAGTCCTGCGCACGCGTTCCTTGATCGGATCATTCACATCTATGTCGTAATTCCTGAAGGCTTCCACTGGTTTTCCATCATAGACCTTCTCCGGCCGAAGTAGGAGTGAGGGGTCCATTATGGAAACGGGGGAATCCTGAAAAATTGGTACTGGTGGCTTCATAATGCTTTGGAGAGCAACGACTAACTTGCTTGGATTGTGAACAGACGGCTAGGTATGCGTGTGGTTCTAAAATGGTAGTAGGTGATGGACTAAGATATCTGTCGGTCGTGAACGCCCACGATTCTATAATGACTCGCTTCCCTTCTCGTTTCAGTGTTGTGTGACATAGGCTGTTGATACATGCGCTATTTTTTACAAAAGGTTTTTTTTTTTCAAAATTATTTTTTTTGTGTTCATGAATGATATTGTACCCTGATTGACTGTGCAACACGACAACTAGCCTAGATAGCTTGTGCTAGGTAGTTCAAAATCAAAAAAAGTTTATTAAAATTAGACTGAATATCAGCATTTTTTAACGTCTAGGTTTATTAAGAGACGGTCCTTTAAAACGCGCCCTTCGCCACTTCCTAGTGTTTTAACTGGGAAGAAGTTTCCTTAGTGAGTTGCTAAAAGACCTGCTTAAAGTGTTGTATCCTTATTTCCTTACTAATATTATAAATGCGAAAATAAGTTTGTTTGTTACCTTTTCACGCCTAAACCACTAAACCGATCATGCCAAAATTTTGCATATAAGTTGTCAGGTGTACAGATACGGATATAGGGTACATTTCATCCCGAAAAAAGTTCTATTCCCTAGGAAAACAACAATAACGTTCTTATGATAATAGATGGCGCCACATGTCTTTCGAATCATGACTGAATTATATTATTACAAGCAGAGTACAATTCG
This sequence comes from Noctua janthe, assembly GCA_910589295.1. Taxonomy (NCBI): domain Eukaryota; kingdom Metazoa; phylum Arthropoda; class Insecta; order Lepidoptera; family Noctuidae; genus Noctua; species Noctua janthe. The sequence goes on along the minus strand of OU342573.1, from coordinate 9,517,946 downwards.
AAATGATTGCCAAATTCTAAATTAAGCGAAGCCGCGGGCAAAAGATAGTTATCCATATATTTCAAAAGATGCCTAAGTTGGTCTGATTCGAATTTCTTAGTTTTAGACGAAGGCATTCTGATCTTTTACCCAAAGCGACCAGGATTAACGTCACAATTTACACTAGTGATAAAATGCACGCCAAGAAAATCAATTTTGTTTGGGAATAAAACTTATGCAGTGTTGTGTACAATGCTTAAATGGTCGAAGTAATATATTTCAAAGTCGCTGCTTTTCTATATTTATTGTCTTGATCACGTTTTGCAATCGTAATCATTAGCTGCTTCATTAGTTTTTTGAATACTTTTGTAGATAAGGCTAACGTGATACTTATACAGGTCTGCATTAAAATACTCGTTTCTTAATTTCTAGCCATAAATAAAGTTTGAACAGTTCTTGCAGAGAAACGGAGAAAGCGTCAACACGAATTTAGTACAACAGCATAATTAGATAAGTTTTAATTTCAAAATCAAAGCATTTATTTCAAGTAGGCCAGTTACAGGCACTTTTGAATTGTCGAAACAAAGACAACAATGAAATATAACTACAGTCCCAGTCACAAGGCACATAAACTGTGAAAGTACTGTAGTTGCCCATTCCCTAACGTAGATCTCTATGGAGAAGAACGGGCAAGAAACTCCATGGACACTTTTTTAAATCAGAATACTTTTACAGAACTTTGGTTACCATCATCCATGTTGAGGTGGTACATTAATTGCTATCTTCTATGTTTTATAAATGTGACCGCTATCTCGTGAACATCTGCATCACCACAACACCTTGACAGACGGTATGCACGTCAAAATCTTAAGACGCAATTATTGCTATGGTCTGTCCAGGGCTCCAGCGATCGAAACTAACACAAGGGATGGAAAAGTAACTCGGTCTTTCTGTCTGTTAGCTTTTCACACCATAAAAGATTTGCTGACTCGTTTAAAAACTGTGATCAAATGTTTTTTGCAAGATTTCGATTATATTTACTTCGTTATGCTGGGGAAAACTTACTGACAAAATATCTAACCGCAAACAGAAAGCTACATAGACATGAAATGTTCTGAATCTTAGGCGTACAATGTACTCTGTGTCTTTTAGGCATTAGAGCTCAGTTTCTAGATCTCCTGTTTTTAGTTGGTCTAGTCTGTTTGTTAGTTTGGTTTTCTAACTATTGTAAATACAAATAAAATAAACTCACTGGTTTCGGCTTCATGTTTGGTGGTTACTGTGGCTATTCTCCAGTCGAACAGTAATGGGTCCCGACCACTCCATGCACAGCTTAAATGATAATTGATAACAGACGGGGTCAAGAGTTAAGTCAGGCTATCGGTGTTGTGTAATAAAACTCGCGAAAATATTACTTACCAATGACGCGGTGGAGTAATTAATTGATGATGTTTAATGAGATTTTTTTGGGGATCCGTAAGATTGTTGGGAAAACGCAAAGATAGTTGTAAAATAAGATCTACTGTTAAGAATAACAGCGTAGGTACTGAGGGTCCATGATTCGACAGTTGCATTGTTTATACTGCTTATCCACGGAAACGGAAATCATTTTCATAAAATGGTGGTTTTCGAAGTATCTAGGTATCGAATGTGATACCCAAAAAATCTAGAATTTCCGAGAAACCTGTGTAGACCAACTGCAACGTCCAACATTGGTTTCTCGGCAATTCATGATAAAACATAAAGGCATGGTTCGTTGCAACTGGAGGTCTACAGTTTCTGCCGACCCCTATGGGATAAGGTGACAGTTTATGTAGGTATTTATGTGTGCATAAATGCTGTCTACTAAAAAGCCAGCATTACGTATCAATAACCACCGGTCACCAGTGAAACCGATCATACACAGGTCACAACGTGTTGTAATACGATTAACCCCATTTTTTAAAGTCGGTAACAAAAGGCGATTGATTGAGAACAAGACCTTAGTTCAGATATAGATTCTCAAGCTCCTCAGTGTGCCATACACGTGGCTCAGTCGTGACGATACGACCGCATGATGCAGGTTCCATTGCTGGCCATTTTACGTTATCGTTACATCGGAGGAGCTCGTGGCTAAATAATAACAGCCGTTCGGATCGATCTTTAGGTTAAGCCGTGCTTGCCTAGGTTGGTCTGTGGGTGGGTGACCACCCATTACATACCGAGTTTCCTTCGTGCCTCGGAAAGCACGTTAAGCCGTTGGTCCCGGCTGTCATTTGTAGATCTTTGACAGTCGTAAGTAGTCAGTGGCCCAAAAAGTCTGACAACCAGTCTTACCAAAGGGTATCGTATTACCCAGTACTAACTGGGTTGTGGAGGTCAGATAGGTAGTTGCTCCATGTAAAATACTGGTATTCAGCTGCATACGGTTAGATTGGAAGCCGACCCCAATAAAGTTGGGAAAAGGCTAGGCAGATGATGATTACGTTATCGTTACATGTTGCAGTTTAGCGAGTGGCCATAGTTTGACCTAACGCTGCCATCAGTCAGGCTCCTTGGGGGGAGGGGGGGGGGGAAGTTCCTATATTATTATACGTTTTCCACATGATGATAATTTAAAAGAAAAATGAATTGATGCGACGGAAAATAAAGACTGGTTCCCAGCGAAGTGTAGCACTAGTGATTCGATACATTTTGAGGAAGCAAGCTTTGTTGAAGGAAAAAAAGCAAACAAATTCTGAGGGAACGGAACCCTCGCAAAGGCCCAAAAATACACGGCATGATGTCGTTAATAGAGAGCTTAAAAAATCGTTTATTAATGATGATCAAGCTAATTTGCTTCAAACAACCAACGTTACAACTCCAGAACTTTATTTTTATTTTCCTGTCTCATTAATATGTCCCAAAATCGATTAATAAATCGATTTAAATGATTGTGAATAATTATTAATTACTGTGCACAATTAGTTAATAAATAGTATTCGTACAGTAATTGAGAAATGGTATGTACAAAGGCCAGCCCCGGATCTAGGGGGGGGGGCAAGCCGGAGCCCGTGCCCCGGGCGGCAAATTCAAGCTTGGTAGACGAATACACTACTCAGCATTATCGCAACTTTGCAATTACTAACGGGCAGTATAATAAAATAAACAATTAATTTATTCTCCGCGGGGCGCGTAGGCGTAGATCGCAATTTCTCGCGCAGCGGCCGGTGCAGTGACACGTGGCAGTGTGCAAGTGAAACGCTCTCACATTTGGTGGCAGCGCCGGGCGGCGGTTAGCGTGCGTGCGAAACACATGCGTAGCTATATTTGAAAACTTTTTAAAATCTCACGTTTTGTTCTCACACCATATCTTGTCCTATCCTAATTAAAATATATGTCCAACACAGGCGCGGTCCTTGATGGCTTAATCTGAACGATTAAGCCCCCCCTCTAGGGCCGCGCGTAGGTCTAGGGCAAGAGAAACTAACCTTTTTCGAGGCAGAATTCTAAAATTCTCGAGCTCGCTTCGCTCGCTTATGCATCATTAATGAACAAATAGAACCTTAATACATAGGGCGGAGGCGGGCTGCTTCAATTTTGAGCTCTTTTATCTCGCTCTTGCATTCTATTAGTATCAAGAGCGGATCCGGTAGGGGGAGTCATGGCCAGGCGTCATGACCACCCCGCCTGGATTGGGCCTAGGTCGACCGTAATCATGTTTCTGAACTCATTGATTTAAATAAAATAAATAGAAGTCCGGCTCGCTTCGCTCGCTCTTGCGTTCTCTTCATCTTAAAACTTGAAAAATCTAACTATCTCAGGAGTTAGACCGTAGGCGGACGGACGGGTCCCTACCCGTCCCATCACCCCCCGGTGATGAGTGCAACCCGAAATCTCCGACAACTATTAAGAAATCAACCTATCCGAGGCGGAATGCAAAAATTTGCTCGCTCGCTTCGCTCGCCAATACATCATATACTTTTTCAATTATGCAAAAGTTGACAGAGTGATCCTATTCTCATTTCGGTATAAATTAAAAAAAGAAGTGGTGCTAAACATTTGTAGCTCGCTTTGCTCGCTCTGACATTCTGCATTCTTTTAAGTATATCATTATAAACTGACACAATTTCTGAAATCTAAAGATGCACCTCCCGGAAATAAGCCTTAGGCGCCCTTGATTGTTTTGTTTATTTAAACCCAGAGATGGTTGACATAATTTCGTTTTTCAAAAGTTGTTGGTAATAGTTTAACACCCTCACTTCCCCCAATCGGTCCCCAACGGTAGCAATAAAAAAAGTTAAAATATTGTCAGGAGGGGGCGGCATTTTTCAGTTTTTGCCCCGCCTCGAAATAATTCAAGATCTGGGGCTGACAAAGGGTGATAGAGAGAGATAAAAATAGGGTAGAATTCCGTTTCTTTTTGTAAACACTATAACTTAAATTGATTATATAAGGTGTTTCAATCGAATATTTACGTGTAGAGACGGGTGCCGCCAAAGACTATAAAACCACACTCTATGGGTGCCGCACTCGGCGGCATCTTTGAATCGATTTGGTTTTCCCATCACTAAATAGTGCTCGTGACAGTTGTGACGTCATAGTAGGTAGTCAAAAATGGCACGCTTGGTTTTCATTCAGATCGTGATACTTGCATTATCTAAGTCTATCTGTATCTATGATTTTTCAAAAGTTGTTCCTAATTGTGTTTAACTCATTGGTTGAATGATCTGCCTTTTTTTTTATTCGGAGTTACCCCTCCCAACCAAATTCCTGGCTACGGTTCTGAGTGACCCCCCTCCACACCCCCGTCCCAAAGTCTTTGGTTTGGCTGGGCCCGCGCCTGCCATCAACACAATTTCTACAGAAAATTTCACAAAAATGTTTACCAACAGCGATCTCTTGACAATGTCATTCACGCGCCGAAATACCACTACAGCACTGTACAAACTCGTCAATGGAACTTGTATAAGCGAATAGTGTGGTTAAAGATGATTGTGGGTTCACACAAGCATTGTTAGTTTATTCCCGGCACTTTGCTGATTGTTATGATGATGACAGAGAGATCTTTTTGTATGTTCTGATACTACGTTTTGAGTTTAGAACGCATTTAGTATTGGGTCAAAGTTTGAGTCGTGTTGTTGATCCCTGGCATTCACTAATGGGTCTGGGACTGTGTGCCAGTTATTTCTTACATTCTCCTTGACCACTTTTATTAATTGTAAAGTTGGGAAAAGGCAGACTGTCGTCACTAGTAATTTATCTTGTCCTAGCTTTTTTATTTACCTACTTTTTCGTTGACTTTACATCTAAATCGTAGACGTATAAAATATATGTCAAAGTTATTCAATTGAATCAAGGTCCGTAGAGAGACTCCTTGACCTTAATATAGTGGAAGAATAAATGAGGAAGTCATCCATTAAATATAAAAATAGAAGTTGACTCTTGAAGATACAGCTTAGGCTGGCATCAGACGGACTGCACCGCAGCAACCGCGCGCAGTCGATATATTCAACTGTTCCGTTGGATACACCAGTTGACTAAATCGACTGCGTGTGCAGTCGATATATTGGTTGCTGTGATGCAGTCCGTCTGATGGTGCTGCGATGCAGTCCGTCTGACGGGCCTTCACACGGACGCGACAAGTGTCATAACAGGAATTTTAACATTTTTTTAAATATTTTGTGTTATTTTATTACATAGTTATAATAAATGCATTTTGGCGCTGTTGGTAGGGTAGGCTAGGCCTAATTGCCTCTATGGACGGCACGCCCCTGCTGATGGCAGCCTTAGACCTTATCTAGATTAAAACCTATGCATACAGAACCTTGAATAAAAAAAAACATAATCTACGTATTTACATTGAATTAGATAAACTTTTGTGTAGTCATCTTATTTAAGAGGTTATTAATTAATTTCGCTGGACTGTTTTTAATTAATTTCACTTTATACCTGGGCATAAAGTGAATTAAAGTTCTACCTTGACTTGTCCGTTTTGTTTATTACAAGACAGAGATGACTGATTTGAGAAACAGAGGTCTACTAATTAGCCAGCTGGTGTTTAGTAACGTATGCTGTAGATAGATAAATAAGAGCGGGGAGTCGAAAAATAAAACACTCTAATTTAACTTTAATTTTGTTTTAATTAAAAATACAATAAGTTATTAAAAACAATAAGATATAACAAAATATAAACACGATTGTATAACATACGTATGTCAGTGCTTCTGCAGATAACAGTTATGTTTTGTTTGAAGACGAAAACCAAAACACTTCAGCCTTCATGATGATAACAAGTAGGTACCCATATATTATAATCAAAACAATAGTATATAAATATTTAATTTTCGGTGAAAACCAAAGCTTGAATAAAAGTTCTCTTAGCTGGATATGTAGACCTAGGGTTACTTGACCAGTTACCAACGTTTATTGTAGGCTGAGGTCCTAGCACGAGCGCGCGGTGTACCTAAACCTACGTAAATACGACGATTTTTGAATCGAAAAGAAAATTGTTTGCAACAAGCAATATCATTCTTTTTTTTATCCACAGATATGAATAAATTTTTAAAATTATGAAAATGTATCGAACCGAACCGAGTATTTTCGATTTTAAAATCGACTTATTTGCGTTACATTTACACCGCACGCTCGTGCTAGAGCCTCAGCCCACTAGAGCCTCTGGTCCTTGGGGCCATTACACATAAACACGATATGACGTCGCATCGTGCTACGACGCGGATAATTCTTTAATGTTTGTTTGTCTTTGCCGCGTCGTAGCACGATGCGAAGTGGTATCGTGTTTATGTGTACGAGCCCTTAGAACCCAGTCGGTTGCCCTCCTCAACCTAGACCGATGATTTGGTAAAGGTCGCGGGAATCTGCCGAAAAAGGGCAGTGCAAATCCGGTCATTGCAGTTTTTTTGGGAGAGGCATAGCTATAGTATTTTTTTGTGGAGATGACAATGATGAGTTGATAGTAGTTTTTAGTTGTTCAAAACAGATGTTATAAAAATTCAAGACATCCATTAGGCAGGCCAGGTCAAAACTCGCAGACTCCTGGGATGTACTTCTCGATGAGCTTCTCGTAGTAGGGCCACAGAGCCTCGATGTCTGGGACCTTCGTGCTCTTCGTGTATAAGTCGTATTTGCTGAGGAAGATCATGTTTTTTAACAGTCGAATTTTAAGACAAGGAACAGGGAATATTCTTCATCACCGGAGGTGCTTGCATTGCCATCCACACATCTCATCATTCCAACCCCACACTTAGGTCGATTTCGTCCCAAATCGAAGGAACTAGATCAGATGATGCTGAATTTTAATTCACGGACTACTTCTAAAAGGCTTACTTTTTACCAAGTTACGTAAAGTCGTTATTTGATTGGTCGGATTAAAACCTTCCATATTTATTTCGATTTTATTCAGTGGTTGATCTTGTCTTGGCACTCCTATGTCTACGTCCAAATTAATGAATCCAGCTGTATAACTTACTTGAATTCAAGTACCCACTGTAGAATTTCTTCGTCCTTTTTGTTGGTCAAGTGGCGGTAGTCACCACCAGCGTGCCAAGGGTACAAGGAGTGGTATCTGTGGACAATCGCCATGATTACAACAAGCCACCTTACTACATGTCAAAGGATGGAGTCGGATAAGCACTCTTCATAGGAGCTTTACCATTTTTTTCGAGGTCAGCGGTATTTTCACTAACGAGGCTTTCCAACAAATAACCAACGAGTTTCAAAATAAAAGTGACTTTGTGTAGTACTCATAGTAATACACAAAACGCTGGGAACCTGCACGCTGGAACTGGAACTATAAAGAATGTTACCTGATCATGTACAGTCCCTTCTCGGGGATGGTACTCTTGTTGTGCTTGAGGAACTGGTACATGTACTCGTCGTGGCTCCAGGAGATCTGCAGCTTGTCCAAGCCGCAGTTAGCCTCATACATGCCGTACTCGGTGCTAGGGACAACAAAAAAGTACTTATTTAGTGAAAGGCACCCTGCATAAAAAGGGAGGAGAAAAGTACAAATACTTTTCTCGGATTTAGAATAGAATAGAATGTTCTTTATTATGTCCACCATACAAGTAACATTCTTAAAAGAAAACGTCTCAAATAGGGTAATACAATAAGCGGTCTTATCGCTAAAAGCGATCTGATGTTGTATGCTAAGCTATAGCTAAAAAACTCTCTACTCGTAATGAACCTAAAACTTAATTTTATAAATCTGGATAAATACTAACTTGTATTTAGGGTTGTAAGTATCAGGGTTGTCTTTGAAGCTCTCGGGTCCGTACACGATGGAGTCAGCCCATTTGCAGCCCACGGGGAACGTGTCACCCACAACACACCATTGAGGCTCGCCGTAGAAAGCCATCACCTGTTTGGAAGCCAAAGAAAATTCACTATATCGCTTTCGTTTAGGAAAGACGTTGGTAGCTGAAGAATGTGTTGCAGACACACATTGGCTTCAAGTATTATGATTTCCGAATCTCAAGCGGCGGCGCACCGCGAGGAGATGTATGGCTGACGGGTTCCTTTGGAAAATCAGTCTCTAGTGCGAACCACTGCCGGGCCTGGCTATGGCTTATCTGGGTACAGGGGGCACTGCCCAGATGGACTATTTATTTCCCCCATACTCGTGGGAACAGTATGGAAGATTACAAAACCCAAAAAACGGCCGATAACGGCGAAGGAAGGGAGGAGAGGGATGCGGGGTCGGAGTCCGGTGCCGCATCCAACGAGGTGAGCGCTGGCTCAGTGTGCTCCCAGCGCGGGAGGCCCGGGGCTGCTGCGGGGAACAGGGAGTTCCTACGCAAGCGGTCCAGGCCGGTAGGCGACCGAGAGTCGTCGTCAGATGGGGAGCTGGCTTCGGCTCGCAAGATCCCCACCAGCAAGCGCGGCGGGATCCGCGGCAAGGGGAGAGGCCTCTCTGCCACCGAGAGGTCGGCGCGGCTTGCCGAGGAGGGGCGCCACCCGGGGGTAACCGCCGGTCACGAGGTGGCCCGTTCGGGCTATTCTGGCGACGAGGCGGGCGCAGATGGCGGCTCTGATGCGGAGCGTAAGGCCGGGCTCGCGAAGGAGGTGGAGGCAGCGCTGAGGGCTGTCTCCTTCAAACAAAAGCCCTCCACCAGGCAAAGGGCTATACCTGCTGCGGTCGCCTCCATTATGGCGGCAGCGGAGGCTAGATTTGCGGGGCCGCCGCCAGACGGCGTGGCCAAACTGAGGGCAGAGGTCGCTCGACTGACAGCCGCCACGGAGCTTCTCAAAGAGGAGAATAGGAAGCTCCGAGCAGACCTGGCCAGTCTGCGCGAGTCCGGCTCTCGCGAGGCGCCCCAAAATGGGGGCCAGAAGCGTCCAAGCCAGCACGTGCCGGTGGAGAACCAGGTCCTGAATCTGGTTCGGCAGGAGCTGGCTGCCTTCCAGGCGCGGTTCTCCGTCCTGGAGGGCATTGTCTTACGCCCCCCCCTGGCGGCAAACAAGGCGCCCCCGGGCCTGAGGGCGGCCTCATATGCGTCTGCTGCGGCCTCCGCACCGGGGCCGCCCAGCCAGCCCCCCGGCAGGGTTATGTCGGCCCCGACGAAATCGGCTCCGGTTAAGAAGGCGGCGGCCCTGAAACAGGGCAAGGCGGCGGCCCAAAAGAAGGGCAAGGTGGCGAATATGCCAGCGCCAGCCGCGAGACAGCCGCTATCGCCGCCCCCCCCGCCTCCTAAGCCTTCCGTGGCCGAGACCGGGTGGCAGGTGGCTGGAGAAAACGCGAGGGAGCGAAGGGCGGCCAAAAAGGCCAGGAGGCAGGAGCAGAAACGCCGGCAAAAGGAGCGGGGCGTCGCGGTTAGGCTCAGCGCCCCGAAGACCGCAGCTGTAGTGATTACACTACAGCCGGACGCGGAAAAGAGGGGCGTGACCTACCGCGACGTGCTCGCTAAGGCGAAAGCGACGGTGGATCTCGGAGAGCTCGGGATCACCGGGGGCCTCCGGCTTAGAGTCACCGCAACAGGGGCTCGAGTGCTGGAGATCCCTGGCGAAACCCGTGGCTCGTCCGCTGACGCTCTGGCTGAAAAGCTTAGAGCGTCCCTAAATGCGGACGAGGCCAGAGTGTCCAGGCCCGTCAAATGCGCAGACCTGCGCATACTGGGTCTGGACGACTCGGTGACCGAGAAGGAGGTGGTGGCCGCCGTCACCAGGACCGGTGGGTGCCCTGCCGAGCAAGTCAAGGCAGGCACCTTACGTCCGGACCTGTCGGGCATGCGAACCATAACGGTAAGCTGCCCTGTGACGGCGGCGAAAGTCATTGTGGAGGGCCGAAGGCTCTTGGTGGGCTGGGTTTCGGCGCAGGTGAAGCTGCTGGAACCCAGACCTCTGAGGTGCTTCCGCTGCCATGTGGGGCACCACGTGTCGGTCCGGTGCACTTCGGAGGTGGACCGCAGCGGCCTGTGCTTCCGCTGCGGCCAGCCTGGTCACATGGCCGCGGCTTGCTCCGCCGCGCCGCGCTGCGCCGCATGTGCGGCAGCTGGCAAGCCGGCCGATCACCGGGCAGGGAGCAAGTCCTGCGGTACTCCCGCCAAGGCCAGGGGCAAGGGAAGGCCCTCCGCCACCACCGTCAAAACCCCCACCGCCGCCACCACCGCAGCCGCCGCCACTGTCGCCGCCGCTGCCGCTACTGCTGCAACTTCCGCAGCGGGGCCCTCGCAGGGGGCCCGGGAGGGGGCTGAAATGGAGTGCCAGTAACGGCCCCATTACGCCTTCTCCAGGCGAACATCAACCACTGCGCCTGCGCTCAGGATCTGTTGCTCCAGAGCGTGGCGCAGTGGTCGATTAACATCGCCGTGGTCGCTGAACCGTACTTTGTCCCGCCCAGGGATGACTGGGTGGAGGACCTTAGCGGCTCAGTGACCATAATTGCGTCGGTCGCCGCCGGTACCCCGACCCTTGAGAGTGTCAGGAAGGGTCAGGGGTGCGTAGCAGCACGGTTCGGGGAGATCGTTGTAGTGGGAGTCTACTTCTCCCCGAGCCGAACTCTCGCCGAGTTTCACAACTCCCTCACGGAGTTGAGTGTCGTCATCGGAAGCCATTCCCTCCCCGTGCTTGTGCTCGGGGACTTCAATGCCAAGAACTTGGCTTGGGGTTCTCGTTACACGGACGTGCGGGGTAGAATGGTGGAGGACTGGGCTCTGGAGACAGGCCTGGTCGTGCTAAATCGGGGTTCTGTCCCCACGTGCGTGCGGATGCGGGGCGAGTCGGTGGTGGATATCTCGTTCGCCAGCCCCGCTCTGTCGCCGCGTGTCGTTGACTGGCGCGTCATGGAGGGGGTGGAGACCTATTCCGACCACCGGTACATCCGGTTCGACGTCTCCACCCAGTCCTCAAGCGTGCCGGTCCTACAGGCCCCGAGTGGTCCGCGATGGGCGCTGAAGCAGCTGGACCGGGAGCTCCTCCTGGAAGCCTCGATCGTGCAGGCCTGGGTGTCATCACCAGTCCGGCCTGCCGACATCAACAACGAGGCGGGTTGGTTCCAGGAGGCCATGTCCGACATTTGCGACGTGGCAATGCCCCGAGTTCGGCCAGGAAGCGCCCGGCGTCAGGTGTACTGGTGGTCGCGAGAGCTGACGTCTCTGCGCAAGGCGTGCGTTGCCACGCGGCGCCTGTACGCCAGGCATCGCAGGCTCCGCATCCGCCCTCCGGATGCGGCAGCCATTGAGGCGGAGCTGTACGAGGGGTACAGAGCGGCGAAGACCACCCTCCAAGAGGCTGTCCGGCGGGCCAAGAACTTGGCCCGCGAGGAGATGCTGGAGTCTCTGAACGGAGATCCGTGGGGGCGCCCTTACAAGATGGTGCGGGACAAACTCCGCACCCGGGCCCCCCCGTTGACGCAGAGTCTCCGGCCTGAGCTCGTGGAGGACGTGGTGAGCGCTTTGTTCCCTTCGCGAGGGGAGCATCCTCCCCCGCCTATGGCTCCGCCGCCGCGTGCGGTGCCGGAAGCGGACCACACCGATGACGATGACGACGTTCCGGAGGTGACTGGGGTAGACCTGAGAGTGGCGGTACGCAGGCTGAAAACCAGAAATACCGCCCCGGGACCCGATGGCTTGCCTGGCAAAGCCTGGGTCCTGGCCTCTGAGGCTCTCGGGCCCCGACTGGAAGGGCTCCTAAGCGCATGCTTGGAGAGAGGCCAGTTTCCACTTCGTTGGAAGACGGGGAAGCTGGTCCTCATCCGGAAACCAGGGCGCCCTGCGGACTCTCCGTCCGCATACCGGCCCATCGTGCTGCTCGACGAGGTGGGCAAGCTCTTTGAAAGAGTCATTGCCAACCGCCTCGCCGGGCACCTTGCGGGGATGGGGCCGGATCTTGCGGAACACCAGTTTGGTTTCCGCAAGGGGCGCTCGACGGTGGACGCCATCATGCGCGTGAGAGCCCTCACGACGGGGGACGCGGTGTCCCGGGGCGGGGTCGTCTTGGCTGTGTCTCTTGACATCGCCAACGCCTTCAACTCCATGCCCTGGAGCTGCATTAGGGAGGCACTCCGGTATCACCGGGTGCCGACCTACCTTCGTCGTGTGGTCGGGGACTACCTGACGGATAGAGCCGTCATCTACCCTGGTCGAAGCGGAGAATGGAACCGGCGAGAGATGTCGTGCGGTGTTCCACAGGGATCGGTTCTGGGACCGGCCCTGTGGAACATCGGTTACGACTGGGTGCTGCGCGCCGACCTCCCTACCGGCGTCAGCGTAGTTTGCTACGCTGACGACACGCTGGTACTGGCACAAGGGAGGTCGCACGAGGCGGCGGCCGAAAACATGACACGCGGGGTTGCGATAGTCGTGGAGAGGATCCGGCAATTGGGTCTCGAGGTGGCACTGCACAAGTCCGAGGCCATGTGTTTTCATGGGCCTCGGAATGCGCCACCGTCGGGATCCCTACTGACGGCAGGAGGGGTTTCCATCGGCGTCGGGTCGACGTTGAAGTACCTAGGACTCGTCCTCGACAGCCGGTGGAACTTCGTGGAGCACTTCCGACGTTTGGCTCCCAAACTGGAACGGACAGGGGCTGCCTTCAAGCGGCTCTTGCCCAACCTGAGGGGTCCAAACGCCTCCTGCCGGAGGCTATACGCGGGGGTCGTGCGGTCCATGGCCCTTTACGGGGCCCCGGTGTGGGCGCGTTCTTTGAGGCGGCAAGCCGCCCACTACCTGAACGCGCCCCAAAAAGTAATAGCCATAAGGCTAATCCGGGGGTACCGCACGATCTCCGGCGAAGCGGCTAGCCTCCTTGCCGGATTGCCGCCATGGGATCTGGAGGCGATAGTCCTCGCACGCCTGCACGAATGGCGCGCGGAGGCACTACGTCGGGAGGAAACTCCGCTGCCGCGGCAAATTGCTGCTCAGCGGACAGACCTCCGGCGTGATCTCATGGCGACATGGAGAGAGCGACTGTCGCAACCCCGTGCAGGGCACGCCACCATAGTGGCGATAAGTCCCCTCTTTGAGGAGTGGCTAGAGAGGCGCCACGGCGCCCTCACCTACCGCCTGACGCAGGTCCTCACCGGACACGGTTGTTTCGGGAGGTTCCTGCACCGAATCGGGCGGGAGGAAACGCCCGGGTGTTTCCACTGCGAGGATCGTCCGGAGGACACGGTGGAGCACACCGTGGAGGTCTGCCCCGCTTGGGCGGAGCACCGCCGTGTCCTCGTAGCGGCGATTGGCGGCGGCGATCTCTCGCGTCAGGCCTTGGTTCAAGCCATGGTCCGGAGCGAGAGGGAATGGGAAGCCGTCACCTCCTTCTGCGAAGCAGTCATGCTAGTGAAGGAGGTGGCGGGACGTGAGAGAGAAAGAACCTCACGTCCCAGTCGCCGCGGGAGACGCCCTGGGCGTTGGGGGTCACGTGGTGGCTCCCGGCCACCGTAGGCGCGGGCCTGTGGACGGCGAGTTATGGGCCAGCTCGCCGTCCGGCCGTCTTATGACGACAGGCCGTGTCGACGGCGCGGTCGTGTTCCACGCGCGCCTCAAAGAGATGTCAGCAAATAAGTAGGGGTCCGCAAGGGCCGATGCCTGCCAGGGCTGCGGGACTGTTCGAAAGAGATACCGTGGCCCTGGAACACAAAGGGCAAAGAAGGAACATGGATGGGTTTTAGTCAGTACAAGTCTGACACTCCCTTCCGCTCCGCCCAGAGTGGGGGGGGTCATTTGATGATTTCCCATCCGGAAAAAAAAAAAAAAAAAAAAAAAAAAAGTATTATGATTTCTCTTCTTCCAAAGTCGCAAATTAATATCCAAGCTCAATCGTCATTGTTCTTTAGAAGAAGATGAAATGCATTGATTTCTTCTTCTCTTTACCCCACCACTGCGGCGAAGCCCAAAAGGAACCCTTATATTATACGTTTGATTCAGCTTCAAGTTTCAGATTAGCAGCAGATTTCTTGCCTTTTCAAAAGTACCGTAACGTTGATATTTTATAGTTATATTTCATAATCCACATTAGTAGCTACATACGATGATAATAACAATTAATTACCCATCTCATCATAAAGATTAGATTTATCTATGTTTGTATGATTATAATGTTATTAACGCTGGTAAATTATGTAGTGCCTGGTTATATTATACTAGCTTCTACCAGCTACTTTACTCTTCTGGAGGATAAAAATTAAACCACAGGAACGTAGGTACTATCGAAATAAAAATTACCTTTCTGATGTCCTAACACAACCTGGTATTCAGCTGCATCTGGTTAGAGTGGAAGCCGACCCCAACATAGTTGGAAAAAGGCTAGGCAGATGATGATGTCCTAACCTAACCATCTCATAGTATGTCCGCATGTGTGCCTTGTAACCAAATCCGAAGGTTACAGCTAGAGCGACTGTATATACATTTTCAGTTACTTTAGCATTTATACAGGGCGTAACATATCTCGTGTGGTTTCTCAGACCACGAAACTGAGCAAAAAATTATCTATGACTTTAAGAAATTCATAACTTTTTTTTTATGTTACACCTTGTATATTACCTAAGCGGTATGGATTACGTAACTTTTATAGCATGGAATATTTTCCATAAGTTTTAATCAATTTTGCTTGAGCAGTTGTAAAAATTCCAGCTCGGGGCGCAGTATCTATGGATCAACAATTAAAAGGTCTGAATCGTAAAAGAGGTTATCAATAACGTGAAGATTAGCTTGTTTATGGTGATGTTCTCACTTTACCTACTATGCACGATCATTCCATTTCATTACGCGTTGCAAAGCCATTAACAATCTACTTAGTTATTGCAAAATAACTAAGTAGATTGTTAATGGCTTTTAGACTCCGAACCCAAGTCGGCCGTAGCAAAGATAATCTTTTCAGATGGGGGTTCATGGACGGCTCTGGCTTCTAATATGTATGCGGTGTGTCTCCACAGACAATGGCCTATCTTCCATCTTGCGCTGCATGCGCCTGCGCACTTGGCGATCTTATGACTGCATCAGCGAGCGGAGTTTGCATAGCTGAATTTTGGGCCAAACATATTTAATAAAAATTTGCCATCGACACGCTAAGAAGAAAAATGGCTTTAGATGTAGGTACCCACGTTTGACGGCGTTAATTACTTGAGATTAGTGGCGGATTTACAAGTATTCAAGGTATAGGCTGTACACTTTTTGCCGCCCTTGCCTTTACAATTGTCATGTCCTACATTATTTTGACAATCCAACAATTTCATTGAAATTGCACGTAAAATAATTTTTGGGTATATTACCGATTACTGGTTGAGGGGCGGCGAACTAGCTGTTTTACTCTAGAATATGGAAGATTGCTACTCGGAATGCGCAATGACAAGTGAGAGGGGAACGTCATCGGTAAAATTTGTTGCAGACTACTATCTGTAAAACATCAGAAAACCATCATGCCAAAATCTTTTTGATTACTATGAGGAAACCAGCAAAAAAATTCGATCTCCATATTTGCCGCCCCAAAAATCTGCCGCCCTAGGCTCGAGCCTACTCAGCCTGCTGGTACATCCGCCACTGCTTGAGATAGCTCTAAAAGAAAACTTGCTTCTAGTGCTGTACCTACGAGTTACACAAGGTGGAAGGGACACCAATGCACAAACGGTTACCACGTGTTCAGTACCTCATTCTGAACCCCCCCGTTTCCTACTAAAGCGCGATACCTACACGGTCAAATTGGATGGAACACCGATTTTTTTTTAATTATCGATGAAAATTTTTGTTGTGGTTCAGAATTATGTACTCATCTGCTTGCTTCCACTCTATATAGGTGGGTACTGCCCGTATCAATAAATATTTACCAGCCATGCGTTACAATTAAGTAAGATCTATCTTCCCGTATCACTCGTATCAGGTCCTGACTTTAAAGGACCTTAAAGACGTTATTATGGAATCACATTCGCTTGTACATACAAAATTTTTATTACATAGTTAAATGGTTGCCGGCGTGTTATCTGCACCTCGTCTTAGAAGAGGACTTTTGGCCGCAGAAACTGGTGTTCCGTCCCTTGACATGAACGCACAGTGACATAGTGCACAAGTGAAGTGTTACTAACGTAGTTAAAGGTACTTTTTACTTACACAATTTCTATTTTATCATATGTATGTATGTTAGTCTGTAAGGTATATATGTATCTATGGGCCAAAGTTGCCTAAAAATAAATGTTTGTTGTTGTTGTAAACAGCTGTTCATACCTACTGGACGATTAATATCTACCTACATCATAAGTAGTAATTGATGTTTCAACTGTTAACTTTAGTAATAGGCTAAAGTTAACACGGTCTCACGTACCTTGCCCAAATCATGAACGAGACCAGTAAGATGGAGCCAGTCTTCATCAGGGTGGTCTACCCGGATCCTCTCGGCAGTCTGGAAAGCGTGCACGATGTTCGGCAGTTCAGTGTCAGGGTCTGACTCGTCTACCAGCTCGTTCAACTTGATCAGGGCATCCTTGATCGTGCTCTTGAACGTGTTGAACTTCAGCCATTTTTCTTTCTTTTCTGTGAGGAGATTTATGAAGACATGAGTTAAAATTTGTTACCGAAAGGATAGCTTGAAATTGTCAGAAGCATAAAGGACTTGCGGTCTGTACCAACTGCAACTCGATATTCGCAAACAATAACGACAATGCAGTGATAATGACGTGAAATTAGAAGTCGGTGTTAACATTCTCCGCCGTTTAGTTAGGCTCATGTCATTAAAGTTATAAGGTAAAAGTATCGATAAAAGTTTGCATAAAATAATCAATAATTTCCATTATATTTAGATCCCCATGGGCAGACGTTTAAGGTAGTGGCTAGTACTGGCTGTCTATTATCTGCTACAGCAGTGAAGCAGGTGCTGGTGCAGCATGTGGGTATCAGAAAGGACTATACCGACCATCAATCCGATCAACTTTCTCCCAGGGACTTGATGGCACCAACATAAAAAATCGCGAAAAAAAAACAGTGATTTGGGTCTAATATAGGAAATTACATTTTGGGTGGGCTGAATAAGCTGAATATCTTTGTGGCGATTAGGTATGATGATAGTCCCATGTCTAATATAGGAAATTACATTTTGGGTGGGATGAATAAGCTGAATATCTTTGTCGCGATTAGGTATGATGATAGTCCCATGTCTAATATAGGAAATTACATTTTGGGTGGGCTGAATAAGCTGAATATCTTTGTCGCGATTAGGTATGATGATAGTCCCATGTCTAATATAGGAAATTACATTTTGGGTGGGCTGAATAAGCTGAATATCTTTGTCGCGATTAGGTATGATGATAGTCCCATGTCTAATATAGGAAATTACATTTTGGGTGGGCTGAATAAGCTGAATATCTTTGTCGCGATTAGGTATGATGATACCCAAGTAGCAAAATCATGTCATATAAATGGTACAATAACGTTTTTTATTTAACTTTCAGCCATATTAAAATGGTTTTATAATAGTTTTTTATACGTAAATATAACGGGGGTTTGGGCGCAGATTATACAACATTTTAATCGTGTAGGAGTCGTTTTGCAGTCGCGTCAGCAACAATAACGTTGAGTAAAAATCACGTAGACATTGTAAGTTTAACTAGTAAGGTTTATTATAGTTTCTAGTAATACTCTTATGTAACTATATCATCGTATTGACGTTTTCTTATGCTGGTGGTCGGTCTGTGGTACAAGCTAGACAATTTGTGTGACAATCTATTGTGTTGTTATAAAACTTTAAAAAAAAGTATAAGTCAAATGTTTTAATATTATTTATTAATTTAATGTAAAGAAAGCTTATTGTGGTAGAAGATGACTAGCGGTGCCTTTTAGTTGGGAATTTAAAATTTTCGATGATATGTATGATTATCTTCGTTAATATTTTAATGGGCCTCCATAATATTGGTGTTTCAATATTATTTATAAAAATAAAATACATAATTGTCATCAATAATTTCCGCCATATTGCCAATAGACATTGGGCGACTGCATTTAGACATCTATATAACTATTGGTCTTATACATGTTTTTTGTATCATCTATGGTGTCCACCATGACGGTTGCAATTAGGGTTCTTAAGTTATATTAGAATAACGTTTCAACCTAAAAGTTACTTAAAGGTGGTATATACGACCTATTATGACGATTCTATAATAGTTAACTATAAAATCGTTATATAACAGTTTGTCATTTAAGTGTCGAATAAAAGGTTCTAAATTTACAAAACATGGCGACTCATCACTATTTTCTGACTGAAACGTTTACTCGACTTAACGTTATATGACCATCATATAAATTATTGAGATGACGTTTACAGGACACATTAATATGACTTAAATTATTATAACTAATGCGTCGAACTGAATACTACTTTACAACTGTTTAGTTGCTGCAAAATTGTTATAAAGCCCTTACATGTCTGTTAGTTGTATAGTTCTAATATTATATAACTTTTTTGCTAGTTGGGTAGTCCCATGGAGAAAGTTGTTCAGTTTGATGGTCTATGCTACATCCATTTTATGACCATAGCTTTCTGAAACATGCTGTGTATAGAAATCTATAGTGGTAACTCACGTTTGACAAGGTCGACGGTGACATTGGTATGCATATCATAGTAAGTCTTGCGCACGCGCGCCCGCACGGGGTCGGACTCGTCCACGGTGTAGTCGCGGAAGGCCTCCAGCGGCTTGTCGTTGAACACCGGTTCCGGGCGCAGCAGCTGCGACGGGTCGATCAGGGAGATCTGTTCTTTCTTCTGGGGATAGGCAGAAAAGTAGATGATTTGTCAATCAAATCGCAAGATAAAGAAAGACTTTGACTGCTTGTTTTGGGGCACAGAGGGCAGGGATGGAGATAGGGCGTATTTTTCGAGGTTGAAGTTACATTTGACTTTTCACTTGGTTTCGGAGACGATTCTGGGCTATCCAAGTGGACCTTTGATGGGGTACTGGGGTATACTACATAAATACGAAAAACTTTATTCCGACAGTTACAAATACATTTCAAAATATCGATTTTCATTATTCCGAATGGTTCAAAATTTCTAGTATAACAACTCCGATCCGAACTCCGACTCCAATATTCCTAACGTTTATAATTACTATTTTCAAAATACCAAGTTTCAATAGATCGAATAACAAAAAGTCCGACTTATTGATAATAGGAAACATCAAAATTACGAATTCCGATTATTAAATTACCTAACGATTAATTAGAATTCCGAAATAAAAACGCCTTGTAAAACTGAATATCAAGACAAATAAACACATAACCAACATCTGGCGCTCGGCGGCCGCTCGAGCCGCTCGAGGGCACGCTCGCCTTCGCGCTTTAATGGTCACTGTTCTAACCTTACCTAACCCAAATGATTCACCAACCAATAGATGGTACCCGAAGCAGGTATTTAAGAATAAGAAGAAAACACAAAAAATAATATTAATACACAAATGTTAATAATTTCTTATTAAATTTCAGACGTTTTTAAATTTCATCAAACTTATAGATTTTGAATATACATTATATGCGCAACCGAATATAATACTAATTGAATCACAATCAGAATACTAATTTTAACAGTTTATTCGAAGTATTGAAAATCGGAATGTCGTTTTTCGGACCGAATACCCGTCGAGCATTTGATTCTTCGAACATATGAAAATCAGAAAACAAACAAATCGGGTTTACGACTTTCGGTAAAATAAATTTCGTGCATTTTAATAATAGACATTATAATTCTTAGGTATAATGAAAATCGGACTTTTGAAAATCGGAACATCGAAATTCGGAATAAAATATTTGGAAGTATTTGGGTGTTCCCCCTCGGATGGCTAGACGCTGCAGGAATCTGAAGCACCTTCTCTTTCTTTCCTGATGACCTCTGCATCATCATCGACGACACACACATCAACCTTCATTTGTTTAATATTTTAAACCTACCTTGGATTTTTTTGGAGGATCACATGACCTCTTTTCAACATCCACTTTCCTTTTTGCCTAAAACAAACATAAAATATCCATGCACTTGCAAAAAGACTTCAAAAAACCTTGACTTTGACCCTGAACTTTCATCTAAGCAAATATCAATTACAATTTTATTACCTGGGACGCCATATTTCTCCAGGGACCCCTTTGACACCTAAACTCTTGCCTGAGAAGCAAAGGTTTGACGTACAGTTCTCATCTCCTTGACATTTTATAGCGGGTTTGGAGCATCTCGAGTAGTCGGCGCTATCAGATAAAGAAGGCTTAACTTAATTGAGATAGTAATAATTCTTTAATAGGCTACAAGATCTAGGCATCCGGCTCTACTTGTTGTTTTTCGGTTTTGCAGTTAAATAATGACTTATTTTGAAATGCACATCAAAACACTTGTCACCCGTCAATTTATTTACATCAATTAAATATTTTTTAAATTAAAAAACTGATTGCACATACCAGAGCGTTCAAACGTACCTAATACTCACACATAATATAACAAAATATTTTTGCAACATATTTTCAGCGTAAAAAAGATATTGCGGGAAGGACAACACAGGAAGAGCGAGCGAAGCGAGCTCGGGACATGTGGCACCCCGACACGGACGGAGTTTCGAAGGGGATGGCGTGGTCTAGAGGGGTCGTGTTAGGTTACTTTAAACCCTGCAGACAGAAATAGGAGCCCTGCGCAGCGGGGCTACGGCGGTCGACTCGGTTTCACTTAAATAAATTGCTTTGTTTTAACAAACATGAATACTAAAGTTAATTGTGCGTTAGTTATTATTAGATCTCCGTTCATTAAAAAGCTCCGCTTTTCAATTAATAGCGATGCGTCACGAATTCAAATTGTTGTTAAAATAATATTTTGCTGTGCAATCAGTAACTATTTTGCTGAGCAACCAGTATTTTTTATTAGGATTCGGATGTTTTATATAACAAAGATTGTTTTATTTACAGTTAAATACTAGCCTTAAATAACGTTGGCTTTGATACTAGGTAATGCCTGATCCATCGGTGCAGCTGTTTAGAAAACATTGAGAGGTCGATTGGTCAGGTTTTTGGGTACCTACTGGACTTTGCTGAGTAAGAGTTTATTTGAAACGAACGCTAGGCTCTTACAAATGTTGAGAATGAAATGATTCAACTATGAGATAGGATGAGTTCCTCCAAAGAGGTTCTTGAAACTGTAAAAAGATGATAGTTAGGTTGTATTTTATATTAGTATATTATGTTTCATCCAATTTAATTAGTTTAATGGAAGGACCAGTTTTATAAAAACAAACATGCAGATTAAGTGCGAGATTGCGTATTTTTATATCATTTGTTTTCAGCTTCTTCTGGTAGAGGTTGTATAGGTGGCGAAGACTTCTGATTTATTTCCACATCTAGAAGACCAGTCTTATTTTTTTTTTAAACTTTGCCCCAGACTAGGAATTTCTCCAGTATCGTGCGTGCGTTTACAAACATTTAAACTCACATACACAAACAGTCAGACCCGGACCAACTACCTGTAGGCCATGCAAATATTTGTTCCGTGCGGGAATCGAAACCGCGACACGTAGCGCAGCAGCTAATCGCTGAGCCACTGCGCCAACCGTGCCGAACCATGATTGAACCATGGGAATATCTCTGTCTCCTTCAACCCATATCCACTCAATGCTGAGTGTCCCTCTAGTTCCCTTACATTGCACGCCACTTTACCCGGTCTCGAGTGTGCCGCATCCAACTCTTGTCTGCTACTCTAACCTGGTTCGTGGCCGGCCTCTGCTCCATGTCTAACCAATTCTAGGTGTCCACTCCAACACCATAGGGAATATGCTGGGAACCAATACTATAAGTAACCTAAACTACAGAATTAAATGCTTTACCTACTTATATTATATTTGCATAACATCACGCTTATAATCCCCGGGCACAAATCCAGACTCCGTGGCTGCCACTGATTAATTGCTGATAGTAAAACCCATAGGTATAGCTACAGGTATACCTACAGGGTGGAATGGACACCGACGTGAAAACGGTTACCACGTATTCAAACAGCTGTTTCCTACAAAAGTACAATACCTACACGGTGCAAATGTATGGAACAGCAGTTTTTTTTATATAACCGATAAAAAAATTCTAGTCGGTTCTCAAAATGATGTACTGAATACGTGGTAACCGTTTTCGCGTCAGTGTTCCTTCCACCCCGTCTAACTATTTGCCCGACCTGGGAATCGAACCCAGGACATTTGCTCAGCAGTCGCACTTGCGACCATTAAACCAACTAGGCAGTCTATTTATTTACCTTATCTCTATACACTTGTGTTGTACGTCTATCAATTTTATCTAAGAAAACTGGATTTACCACAAGCAAGGTAGGGCAATTTTTGATTGACATACTAATACGAGGAAGACAAACTAATCGAACCCTTTCATGATGACCGAAACCACTGTGATAAGGAAAAGTAGACTTTAACAAAATTAGAAATAAGATTCAAAATGTTATGTTGATTTGTGTTTGTTCTTTAAAATTGGATTGACAGTTCTTATTTATCTAAAGTGGAATTTCGCGGGAATCTCCAAGTGTCGAATAGAGGTGTGTACGTTAATGAATTGCAAAATGTGGGGAGGTACTGTATGAGAATTGATTAGATTTCGTTGTTGGTATTTTCACTATTCTGTTATTTTTGCTAGCTATAACTATATACTTATTGAGACTCTTCAACTTCAAAGATAGCCACTAACAATAGACAAATAAAAAAAATATAGTAAAAAAAATCCAAAAAAAAAGAAACTTCATTTCAAACATTTCGAATACTGTTTACGTCAGCCATCTTATATAATATTAAAATGAATCGCAAAATGTGTTGGTAAGCGCATAACTCAACAACGCCTGGACCAATTTGGCCAATTTTTTTTTAAAAATGTTCGTTGGATTTCAAGGATGGTTTTTACGGCGAGAAAAATTCGAATAATTGCCGGAAAAACCCTTAAAACAGCCATTTTTTTTTCCTATACAAACGTTTTCTAACTAAAACGTAGTCAATTTGAGCTTTATTGCTATTGTATAAAGTTCATATTAAATTTCTTTCGTTTTACTATCGGCACGCGACATAAATCTATAATATAAAAATGAATCTGTTGCTAAGCGCAAATCTCGAGAGCAGCTGAACCGATTTCGCTAATTCTATTTTTATTCTGTTTGCTACTGTCAGGACAAGGTTCTTAGGTAGGTAGTAGGTAGGTAGTTGGTAGGTAGTAGGTAGGTAGTAGGTAGGTAGTAGGTAGGTAGTAGCTAGGTAGGTAGTAGGTAGGTAGTAGGTAGGTAGTAGGTAGGTAGTAGGTAGGTAGTAGGTAGGTAGTAGGTAGGTAATAGGTAGGTAGTAGGTAGGTAGTAGGTAGGTAGTAGGTAGGTAGTAGGTAGGTAGTAGGTAGGTAGTAGGTAGGTAGTAGGTAGGTAGTAGGTAGGTAGTAGGTAGATAGTAGGTAGGTAGTAGGTAATTAGTAGGTAGGTAGTAGGTAGGTAGGTAGGTAGTAGGTAGATAGTAGGTAGGTAGGTAGTAGGTAGGTAGGTAGTAGGTAGGTAGGTAGTAGGTAGGTAGGTAGTAGGTAGGTAGTAGGTAGGTAGGTAGTAGGTAGGTAGGTAGTAGGTAGGTAGGTAGGTAGTAGGTAGGTAGGTAGTAGGTAGGTAGGTAGTAGGTAGGTAGGTAGTAGGTAGGTAGGTAGTAGGTAGGTAGTAGGTAGTAGGTAGGTAGTAGGTAGGTAGTAGGTAGGTAGCAGGAAGGTAGTAGGAAAAAGGTGCATTGCAACGCATGCCGGGAATAGCTAGTTATTAATAAATACAGGTAGAATGAACGATGGGTATCAGTAGCGTAGGATCAATTTTTGTAAGACGTAAGCTGGAGTACTTTATATTATTTGTCTGTAGAATACCGACTGTGACATTTTTCAAACGTAAGCCAGTAGGAATCGAGTCGTATGGAACCTTCGCCATTGATGGGTATTATGAGAGAGTGCATGGCGGTCAGACACTGCTGATGCTGCAAGCTGCGTCTGCCTTCGACCTGGCAATAGTGCTATGTATAGTACAGACAATCTTGTACCTACGTCCGGTCAGCTTGTGACAACACCGACGAGTTCAGTGTGGCTGTAGCTTTGCATCAGAGTCCTTACTTCTTCTTTTTGATTTTATGGACGCTCTGACATCGGACATACAGGAAGAAGCACCCTGGTGCATGCTGTTTGCCAACGACATTGTTCTTGTCGGTGAAGATGGACTTGAGATCAATAGCAGATTGGAGAAATGGCAACAGAAGCTGGAGACTGTTGGCTTAAAAATCAGCAGAAGAAAAACTGAATACATGTTCTGCGATTTCGGCGGTCTCTCCAGTTCTGCAGCCATAGCGCTAGATGGCGCGCTCCTTCCAGTCTGCTCCGACTTTCGGTATCTCGGTTCACTCGTGCAAAGCGATGGCGAAATAGATCGGAATGTTAAGCACAGAATTAACACTAGATGGATGAAATGGCGGCAGGTCACGGGAACAATATGAGACTCCCGCATTCCTAACCGACATCCCTAATCGAAATTGAATTGAAAGTGCTCTTTAGCGCCAAGCACTTGAAATGAAGTCAACGAATGACGTTATGAAACAAATAGAGATGTACAACATTTCTTAGTTCTCATTGACTTATGCATTTGCTTCTTTGATACTTATAATTTATACTGGTGTTTCTTACTAAGGAATACTAAGGATACGGTGAAATAAAACAAATATGGAAATATTTAATCAGTTTTTATTTATATTCGTTAAATTATAAATAAAAGTTAACTTAACGCGTATAAATCCCATTCGACGATTTCACGATACCGTCATCACTACTGTTTACTGTATATTTCGTTATATATTTATAGCTTGGCGCTAGGCGAGGCATTGAGTTCTGTGTACGTGGGCGGTGTAAAAGTTAATAGATTTTCAACTTATCGCTGAAGCATTAGGTTCAAGGTTGACTGGGGAAATTAGACAGTTTCGGATCGCTTGATGTTTTGGCGTCTGTACCTTGTTGCTACATTGGTTGAGTAAGATGATCTCGGCATTAGGATAAAGTAAATGAAAGGATTTGTGTCGTTTGGCGTACAGGGCCCGCGCTTGCTTGTCACGTATATGTAACAATGGCCGTCAAAAGGTTAACAGGATGTTATTAATATTATTGAAAAATATACACTCCTTATTCACTACAGATTTCATTTTAGCATAGTGTTTGCTACAAGACTTCAAAGACAACACTGCTCATCTCATCAAAAAACCGTTCAATATTCCCCCCACTCACCCTACAGGAGATACCCTAAAAAAAATAATTTTCGAGATTTTATTTTAGCACTTTGTCGGCGTAACTAATATTTGTATGCCAAATTACAACTTTCTAGTACTGTTAAGATTCTTTGAGCTAAGCTGAGGACAGACAAACCGACATGGTGAAACTTTAAGGGTTCCTTGTTGACTACGGAACCCAAAAAATTTAGGGATTATTTTATCAATGAATATTGTTTTTCTTTTCTATTATAACATTAATAAAATTCTTTAGCTTTGAATATTATATTTTCTTTATTAAAAAGTAGTATAAAATGTTGTGAATATATCTTATTATTATATATTTATTGAGATGATGACACTACATATTTTTTTACGATTTTATATTTTTTTATTTAATATCGATTTGGTGTTTTATGTTTGTATCATAGGTTTATTTAATTATGACTTGAGTAAGTGTAAAATTTCTTAAAAACTTAATAAATAATTTTATTTTTTCTATAGTTAACACGTTTTCTCTCATAACTCTGTCAGTTGCAGCCGGGTAGATTGTAAGCCCACCCCTACAAGAGGGGGAGAGGGTAGGCAGATGGTGATATATTGGGCTTCTCTATTTCATCTATAGTGAGGCTAAAAATACTAAGGCATCCTATATCGGTACATACGAGTATATTACATTAAATATTTGTGTACTGAAACATTTTTCGATCATTACAATATGATCAACGATTTTACGTTACACAAACTTACATACATAGGGGAAAATCTAATTCCTTGGACTAAAATACACTAGATTATTTGGTTTGTTCCCAACGAGTCACACTGTAACGTGACACAGTGTGACTCGTTGGGAAAAATTGGGAAAATTTGTGATTAAAAATGCCAACCAGTCACACTGTAACATGTCACACTCGTCGGTAACAAACGATAAAAAGTTGTCCTATCGAGTAATATTGTGACTGGTTGGGATTTTTTTTTACAATTTTTCCGAACGAGTCACACGTGACACGTTACAGTGTGACTCGTTGGGAAAAATTGTGAATAAAAATCCCAACCAGTTACACTGTAACATGTCACAGTGTGACTCGTCTGTAACAAACGATAAAAAGTTGTCCTATCGAGTAATATTGTGACTGGTTGGATTTTTTTTTCACAATTTTTCCCAACGAGTCACACTGTGTCACGTTACAGTGTGACTCGTTGGGAACAAACCGATTTTTTTACTATTTTAAGCTAGTACTAGACAATAATTTTTTGTAAGTACCTAAAAATGGGTTCTGAACAAAAATAATTACTGCGAAACTAAAATGTCTTATAAATGCGTACGATGATTCCTAATTTAATATACTAAACTAATTTAAAGTTATCAAAAATAACCTAATTATATTCTAAGAATCATTCGGTAAAATGATTTTTATATAACTAACATTTTAAAATATTTTATTACCTTAAAAATTAAAAAGCCAGTCTTTTATTTCTGACTGCAAGCCCGGCTGTGTTGTCTTTAATATCACTCAAAAACTCTTGAAACTCAATCTTATGAAGAACACAATACCATTTAATTTAAAACGCAACACGGACATAAAACACTTCCTAATATCGACAGATAACATTTCGTATTAATATGCCATTTGATCTAGAAATCTTATTATGCATTGCACACAATACAATTTCCTCTGCAATACGTTCATGACATCTTCATAATATACTCTAATTTAACATTCTAATATCAACTTAAACCACAAACATATAAAGTTGAAGTTTGTGTGATTAACTAAAGTCTATTCATCTTTCTTACTACCCGAAGACTTGGAATCTCCTTCACTATCGCTAGACCACTCCCCCTCACTGTACTGCCTCTCTGCCTTTCTCCTTAAATCTTTTACTATATCCTCGTCAGAAGATTCTTTTCTTACAACACTATGGTGTGTTATTTCTAAGTCTTGGAGAACTAACTCTTTGGTTGGTGAAGAAGTGCGGAGTTCTTTCAAAGTGTTTGTGAGGTCTATGTTGATGGCTACTGGTTCTTCCTCATCGACGTCGGGCTGTCTGCGCTTGCGCTTGTTTTTGGAGCTGTGCTTTCTTTCCTTCTTGCGTTTTTTCTTTTTTGTGCTGTGAAAGATAACATTGATTTTATTTTGATGTTATGAACACAGCTTTCTTCGTTTGTTGTGTAGGCGTGGTAAAAGTTTACATTAATAGATATTCTGTTCCACTGAAATTGACTGAAAATTTGTGTAACAGTTAAATATTGTAACTATTTTTTTTTTTTACTTACCCATCATAATCGGACTCCTCGTTGTCATCGGACGATCTGTGAACGATAGTTTTTCATTTATTAACCAAAACAAATTGACAGCATTGTGACTATATAAAAGATTGGCCCAGTTCATGACTAATTCCATATACACACAAATAAATAAAATTGATATGTCTGTTGTAATTTAAAAATAACAGCTTATTCTGAATGCATATGAAAGTATATACGGAACTGATATCAATTTTTTATTTTTTATTCTTGTCTATCTGTATGTTTATTCCGGCCTATCTCCGAAACGGCTGGTCCAATTTTGACGAGACTTTTTGGGAGACAGTTGACGATTTAAAGAGTAACTAAGGCTACTTTTATTTTAGAAAAAGAATTAGAGTTCCGTGAAAAAAAATGAAATCCCATGAAATTGTTAACAAAACCGGATTCAAATAGGGAAGTAATCATCATCATCTGCCTAGCCTTTTCCCAACTATTTTGGGGTCGGCTTCCAGTCTAACCGGATGCAGCTGAATACCAGTATTTTACATGGAGCGACGGCAAATAGGGAAGTAATTTTTTATAATAACTTCACGCGGACGAAGGTCGCGGACAACAGCTAGTTATTTATAAAATATCAGGACTTACTTGTACTTTCTACGTTTACTCTTTCTGTGTGATCTCTCGGACTCGTCTTCGTAGTCTGAAAAAGGAAATAAAACTTACTTTAGCACGACTTTTTTACACAAGAACTAGTATAAAACCGACTCCAGATATACTTAGCTTCAACGATTAATTTGACAGGTGAAAACTTTGCAAAATGCGATGACCAAGTGCAAAATGTGCATACAAACTTTATACACAGTTATGCTCAAACACCCGTGCCTCACATCCTGCTTTTACAAATATTTTAAGGTACTACCACGCTCACTGACGTTCAAACACTTTTTAACCTTATTACTCAGGGCATAAGGGTGAAAAATAATCAACCATCAGTCAACTCGGTAGTACGTCTGGCGCCGGCTATATACAAGATATTTGATAAAATCAGGAAAAATAACTGTTGAACAAATTTTTTTTTTTTTATTTATTATATTTTTTTTACAAGCAGTTACCTTGTGTAAACTGATGCGGCAAGTTAACATAGTGTTTTTATAATTATACTTTAAAATTATAATCACCTCTTCTGTCGCGGTGTCTTCTCTTGTCACGTCTGCGTTTCTTCTCTTCTTCTTCTGCCTTCTTCTTACGGATCGACTCCAATGTGTCCACCTGTGGGAAGAATGGTTTCAGTAAACAAGGTTGCGTAAACCGCTTTGTAGCCTATTTACGAATCTCTAGCTTATGACTGCGGCTTCACCCGCGTGGTTTTCAGTTAATGTCCCACTGGATCGTCCAGGTTTTATTCCATCTGTGTGCCAAATTTCATCCGAATCCGTTCAGTAGTTTTTGCGTTCACACAAACTTTCGCATTTATAATAGTCGTAAAATAAGATAGTAAGAAATAAGATTATTCTCAAACATAATATCTTATTTACTAGACAGAATTTGAAAATAATGGGTATTATCACAAGAAGAGCACTTAATTTTCTTTTTCAATTTTTTGTTATCAGTTTTTTCAATTTCTTGTCATCAGCAAAAGTAGAAATGTTGCATTTTCTAGTTCTCGTATATCACATGTGTACAATAGGTACAGGACCGGGCCCAGAAAACTTCCCTGTGGTACACCAGGTTTTATTTCTTTTAGTTCAGAATAGGCTTTTCCTTGCGTTACTCTAAAGACTCTACCAGTTATTATATGATTCTAATATATCTGCGAACTGTTTTGGCAACATAGTTCTTAGTTTATAAATCAATATTTTGTGCCAACCTTTGTCAAAAACCTGGGCTACATCTAAAAAATACAGAGGTACAGTAGAAGTAAAGTGGTAAAAAAAATCTAGGTTTAGGACAGCAT
Source organism: Noctua janthe (assembly GCA_910589295.1). Lineage (NCBI taxonomy): Eukaryota > Metazoa > Arthropoda > Insecta > Lepidoptera > Noctuidae > Noctua > Noctua janthe. Next base: position 9,488,093 of record OU342573.1, on the reverse strand, counting down.
ATCGTTGGTGCTCTTGCCAAACCTGATGTGTGTACACAACAAAAAAAATATTTTAACTTTCTTACACGAATGTTTTATTATCTTAGACTGAAATAGATATTTTTTTGCGATATTTTGTTCTATTTTTATTTTTTCAGAAGATTCATCGATTTCTTCTTCTATTCATTAATTACGAAAAAAACAGTTTTTATGTTGTCCTAAAAAGTTCTTAAAATTGCACATATTCGGTTTGGCAAGCGCACCGGCGATATTTAGTTTTACCCGATCTTTTTCAGACTCCAAGATATTTATTTGGGTACAATGCTAAGGCAGATAAGAAAAGCGATTTTGGGTACAACACTCGATTACCTGATCACACCGTGACAGTAGGTATCATAACAAATACTAAATAATTAATGTAATTGGCGTTAATATCATTTGCTTCTTTTACGATGTCAAAAATATCTTTAAATTCACTTACCATAGCGCTAGCTAGCGAGGAGGTGGGCAGTGCGGCGGCGGCGGGGTCCACTCCTACTTTCTTAAGGAACTCAGCAGCGCGACGGCGCCGCTCTTGTTGTTTTGCGCGTTCTGCCTCCGTTTCGCCTTCACCTGTTACAAAAAGCAAGATTTATTATTTGTTTGAAAGACCATCTTACAGTATTAATAGTTGCTTAGAAGCTAGAAAACTGCCTCTTAGTCTACTGGTCGCAATCGCGACTGCTGAGCAAGAGGTCTTTGGTTCAATTCCCGGGTCGGGCAATTGGCATTAAATTGTTAATTGGGTTTTCCTTCAGGAATTTCTCAGTAGCAGCCACGGAGTCTGGATTTGTGCCCGGTTGATGGTAATAGGCTCGGCCCCCATTACATGGAACTTAAACATAACTGGCGAATGTGGGTGTACTATTACATACACCTCTGCTCAAACCCTTCGGGGATTGCAGGTTTGAGGTTATGTTATGTGAATCGAAATCGAAATAGGACATAATAAAGTGAAAGAGTGTTTGTCAACTATCACTTTTACTATCACTTTTAGAACCTTACTTTGCTATATGTTTAGAAAACAAAGGTCAGCCACAAAATTCAGTAAAAGAAGTAGAGAAAACTCACCTTTAGAATCCGACTGATCTCCTGTCAAATCAATCAAATCATCCGAATTATCCTCTAAAGATATAATCTCGTTCTCCAACTCGTCCCTGCTATGTTTAACTCTCTTGCTTTCTCTTTCACTCTCCTTCCCTTTGTCCTTGTCTCTCTTCTTTTCTCTGTCCGCACTTCGTCTTTCATTCCGCCTTGAATCCCTACTCTCTGACTTAGGTCTATGTTCCTTTTTACGGTCCCTATGTTTCTTTTTATCTCTTTTATGTGAATTACTGTCTCTATCTCTGATATGAGGACTTTCCCTTTTGTAAGAACTTTCTCGCTTAGTAGGACTATTTCTTCTTCGAGGACTATCTCGGTTATGAGGGCTCTCCCTTTTTTGAGGACTCATGAGAGGACTGACTCTATTGCGAGGACTGTCTCTGACATGAGGACTATCCCGTTTAGGAGGGCTATCCCTTTTCTGTGACTCTTCTCTTTTACGAAGTATTTCTTTCTCCCTGTGCAAAACTATTTGCATTTTCTCGGCCACGGGAACATCGAAAAACGGGTTTTCCTTCATTTCTTCTATGGCTGGTGTAAGCGGTAATTCAGGTGTCATTGGAACAATTTCTTCTTGTCTCGGTATTTCTTTAATTTCTGGGATTATTATTTGGGGTTTAGGAGCCATTTTCACCGGATTCTCGGGTACAGGATAGGACCCCATCAAAGGTTCATTGTTATACTGGGGGTCAATCTTGTACATCACTACGGGTGGTATGTGATTCATAGGGTATATTTGCGGGTACACTTTTGGGGGCTCCCTAAATTCTTCCTGTGGCTGTTTTGAGCCGTCTAAGGGTTTCTCTGAGTCGTCGTCCGAACTGGACTCGTAAGGAAGTGCTGGTTTTGGTAAGATTGGATCCGGTTCCTTTAGTTTCTTTATGGAGAATGATACAGGTGCTGTGGAAGAAAAATGCGATGTAGAACACTTTAATAACATTCGTCGACTTAAGAATAAGATGCCCGATTTAAAAATAAGGCAACAGTCTAGAAAGCAAGCAACAATTACACTGATCGTATAGCTCGCTGGCTCCAGCTGGTCTATGTCATCTAGATAAAGATATATAGTGATTATGTCGTAATTTTACTGGTTTAATTTAGTAGTCCATAAAAAACAGTATTCTTTCCACCATCATCATTTTTCTGCCTATTCTACTTATGGTCGGCGCAACGCGTTTCCTTCATTGCATTTAAAGACGATAAATACTTCTTCTTCTAAAAAATACTATTTATCTGCTATTATCTTCTATATATATAACATGGTAAACTGACTGACTGACTGGGTGATATATCAACACACAGCCCCAACCGCTGGTCCTAGACACATGAATTTGGAGGATGTGTTCCTAGTGAAAAGTAAGTATAGACTAAGAAAGATTTTTGAGCATTCCACCCCTAAAGGTAAATAGGGGTAGAAGTTTATATGAAAGTCCGTCAGTTTTGAAGTTAGGATCTTCAAATTTTGTGTTTAGGCTGACGATTGAAAATTAATTTATACGTGTCTCAGCGTTTTTGATAATTCTACCCCCGAAGAGTTAAAAAGGAGGATGAAGGTAAGTAATCGGATATTTTTCGATATCCACGCGGGCGAAGCCGCGGGCAAAAGCTAGTATTAAATACAATTCTACTTAAAACTTAATTAGATCAGGTGAACCCAAAAAAAAAAAAAAAACAACCCTTTTATTAGGCTTCTAAATTTAAAAATACTCACCCGCCCTCTTCTTTTTCTCCTTCCCATTAGAATCAAAGTGCCCTCTCTTCATCTGCATCAGCTTCATATAGTACCTATGGTAGACATTCTCGGGGTCAAGGAAGGTGAACCGGGGGTCGTTCTTAGCGCGCACAATGTCCGCGAACTCGTCGCCATTGCGGGCCACGTACGACGCCATCTTCTCTATGACTATCGCAACGTCGTCTGGAGGTACAGTCATGGGGTTTTTGTCTTTGCTGTCCGTTGAGGAGCTGTCATCGAAATCTATGGATTAATTAAAGGATTAAAGGTATAGTAATCGATCAAGTACTGTAAGTAAGGAGGCGTTTGTAGATCAAATATTTCGACAATTGTTCTGGCTGTTTACAATGATTATTCAAATAACTATCTGAGTACCAAAAACAAAAATAGACTGCGACTATAAGTAAAATAACGTTATTTTTTTCGAGCTTTAAAGCGTCTGGCACAAATTCCGCCAACGGGAAGTATCTGGCACCGTTGATTATTATTTTTTAACAATATTCTCTGCAACATATACATATTAAAAATCAGCACCCGGGTTTTAAGAAAAGTGAGTAATATTTTTACAGCGCAAGTTAGCAGGTATGCATACGTTCACAGTACATATTAACACTACTCGTTGCCACACATTTTTAACCCACGACGCAAGAAGAGGGGTGTTACAAGTTTGACCACAACGTGTGTGTGTCTGTATCTGGCACCTTAGCTCTTAAACGAGAGGACCGATTTGAATGCAGTTATTTTTATTTGTAAGCTAGTTTCTTGGCGATGGTTCTTAGATACGTTTATCAAAATTGGTGCAGCCATTTACTAGATATGGGGGATGAAAGTGGCGATGAATAATCGAATATTTTCAAATATACCTAAGTGGGGTATCAAATGAAAGGGCATGATGTGTATATTGAAATTAGACAAGTTTTATCAAAACCAGCTCAGCCATTTTAACTTTTCAAATGTTTGGTCGCTTTTCTTTGTTGCGATAAGGGTTTTTTAAATTTTGAATTATTTTTTTATGTTAATCAGAAAATAAGTAAGGTCTGGCGGCCCTGGGACCTTGCTATAAGGTACTGCTGGTAATATTGACTTACCCGACGCGTCGCTGTCCGAGTCAGTGTTATAGTTCTTCATCAGGCTGAGTCCGGTGGACTTGAGGGAGGGTGTCTCCTTCAGCTGCGACTGTTGTTCTTGAGCTAAGTATTGGTGGTAGTATGCCGCGTATTGTTGGTAGTGAGCTGAATGCATTGGAGGGGCAGTAGGATCCACTGCAACAGAAATGGTAATGTTAGTTTACAGCTTTCGTGGCCAGTTTTTAAATATTTAAACAAAACCCATAATAATCGATCTCTAAAAACCTTAATTTCAATCAATAACGTTTGTGTAAATTAAATATAGATTAAATGTTGTTCAACGATATGAAAGCGAAAATCTACAAACCAACTGATGTTGACTGTCGTTGTCGTACTGGTTGCCGGGAGAATGGATAAGGACCGGTTTCTACAATCTACCACAGCGAAGACGAATCCGTCAGGGGACGTAAGAATGACCAATCAAGAAACTAGAGAAGCGATGTGCATTATACTCACAATGTTATTGGTCGATTCCCGTAAGTCTCCTCTACGGTTTGGTGGAGACTGGGCCTCATGAAGTGAAATTTTTGATAAAGCTTTTAGTAGCAGAATTTGGTTCGTATGCTGTGTATAAACAGAGCTGAAGGGACAACTAATCTATATTACTTATTAGCTTATGGCCGCGGCTGATGTTCTAGATTTGCCCATTAGATCGTACTTTCGGGATAAAAAAACCCTACCATAATCTATCTCAGTGCCAAATGTCATCCAGATCTGTTCAGCCGTTCTGGTAAGATTGAGTACCGGTACAACGGGGTAAATTGGACCGCAGGGGTGAATAGAGACAAATTTTGAAAGGGATTTTAACGTTGAATTAATTTGATTATGTTATCAAAAAGTACTTTGTTTTATTTACTTAGTTATACTTAATTATTTAGAGACCTTGCTAGCAATATAACGTATTAATTCAACGTTAAAATCCCTTTCAAAATTTGTCTCTATTCACTCCCGTTTTACCTTAAGATACTTTTCTCTTAGCCAGAGTTGAGATAACGATAAGTGTTTCTTTTCTTCAAGTTCCTATTCAAATGGTCACTTACCATGATTTCCATCCGGCCCCTTAGTATACATGACAGGCGGCCTGTATATCTCCCCGGCGGGGGCCCTCTGCCGCGGGGGCTCGGTCCCCGGGGGGGGCACGTCCCCGCGCGCCTCCCCGTCCTCCTCGCCCTCACCCTCGCCGCGCATCTTGCTGATCAGCATCGTGTAGTCGCAGTCGGCTGAAGGCTTGTAGTGGATGCTTGGGATTGCGGGGGCCTGGTTGGAGAAGATGGGTGAATTCATTCAAACTAATATTATGTGGTTTTAGTATGTCTTAGGTTGAAACCCAGGCAGTCAGTTTGCTAAATGATGAAGGAAATATAAACCTGTTTAGTTCTAACAAATGTACATGAAAGTTAAGTAATGTTGTGTTCTTTCCCATCATTGTCATGATCTGCCTTAACTTTTCTCAGCTATGTTGACATTATTTTTTAGACAAATTAGTTTTATATTTATGTAGAAATAATTTTAATACTGAATGACTCAATTGTTGCCTTTTATTTATTTATTTATTTAAACTTCATGTACAATAGTGATACGTAGGCGGACTTAATGCCACAAGGCATTCTCTACCAGTCAACCTTTGGGTTAAATAAGAAAACATTGTGATAGAGTACAAAATAAATATATAAAAATAACTTCTTGCTATAGAAAATTTATACAGGCACTTATAATGATACTAATACTTGATTCCTTTTCTTGATTGATGAATCTTTACATAAAAAGTCGCTCCCGCTGTACGGTAGACAGAGTGATTTATGCATCCGTGCGAAGCCGGGACGGGTCGCTAGTATAGAATATATACATAATATTAAAAAGAGAAAAGATTTTGTTTGTTTGTACCGTATAGGCTCCGAAACTACTAGACTGATTTAACTATTTTTTCACCAATAGAAAACGAAATTATCAGAAAGTGACATAGGCTATAATTTATTTTCAAAAAAATTAGAGATCCTTATAAAATTGCAATAATGTAACCAAAGAGTAAAAAATTTTACAGTTTGAGTTACATTATTATATGCCTATAAAATTCATTATTTGGCGTGCGCTGACAAAACTATTGATGATACATAAAAAATATTTACTTACTACATATACGCGGGTGAAACTGCGGGGTGCAGCTAGTGTAGAATATTTTGGTAATAGTTATACATTTTTTATCGTGTGGTTAGTGCCTAACCTCGTGTCAGAGTTTTTATGCCGCCCATGGGCCTTTGACTTGGCTTTACAAGCCGTCGAGAAATATCTCCACGTTTCCTCACGATGTTTTCGTTCACCGAAGCTTTATACTATAGTAAAATACAAACAGCAGACAATAAATATACTTACAGATTCAATAATGGTGGATGCCAAACTTGGATGTAAATATTCGTCGTTTTCTGGTGGTTTTTCTGTAAAAAATTTAGCCCTTATTAAATTAGATGACATTTTATTAGATTACGACGTAGCTTACACATTTTTTTGCAATACGTAAACCCTTTGATATTACAAATACATAAACCTCCTCAAGCCCATGATAATGTACTCGTTTTTAGTTCTGAAACCAAATAGATCGGACAAAACGACCAATCTACAGTGTTTAACAGAAAGGGTATAGTCATATGAAAGGATATGCTGCAGACCATCAAACTGAACAACTTTCTCCAAGGGTCCAATATCGTAAATGTATATCAATATCAGCTGTCCCACACATTTGGATCGAGTAGGTATTGAAATTTAGTATGGGACAGCTGATAATTTTTTCGCATTGCACATGACTATACCCTTTCTGTTACACCCTGTATAATCCTAGGCACTCAATCAAGGTGCACAGTCGGGCAAAAGCCACTCGAGTCAGCTCGGGTGTGCAGAATCCGATCATAATTTCAGCGATGGTCTTCGAAGTTTGCCGATCGACACGAACCGAATGTAGTAAAGTAATTGCTTCGGGTCGGCTTTACAGTTCATCAATAACTGCCGAATCTAGCTGAACTAAGAAAGGTAAACCTTTTTACATACCTTCAACAACTTCAACCTTCTTCTCAGGCCACTTCTCCGCCTTCACCAGCCCTATAAGCGCCGTGTAGTAAGGATGCAGGTTCGAGTCCCGATTGAGGAATTTGAACTGCACATTGTCCCCCTGCTTGGCTTTGATCAGGATCTCCATTTGGGCTCCTTGGGATGCTATGAATTTGGCTGTCTTCTCTATTATTGCGTTTTGTTTAACGGTTTCGGGCTGTTGGGAATAAAATGAATTTTTAGTTCAAGAATGTTCTATTGTTCGTCATCCATCCATAATCCATACTAGTATGATAAATGCGAAAGTAACTCTGCTGTCTGTCTGTAACTGTAACGGGCTGAACAGGTAACCTAGCTAGGTAAGAACCAACTATAGACCAGTGGCGAAGGTTTCATACAACTCGATTCCTACCGGATTCCCTTTGAAAAATGGCACAGTCAGTATTCTATAGACAAGTAATATAATCACATTAAAAATATGTACCCTGTGCTACTGCTATAGACATTAAAATTATGCTTATCTAGAAATCTGTGTAGTTAATTAAGTATTAGTTCAGTCTCACATTGAATATTACAAATTGTTTCGAATTCTTTAGGTAACAAAGGCGTGCGTCACACAATAACGATCACAATGGAGGTATTAAATATTAGATAATCAATCAACTGTTAGTATCATGAATATATTAACCAATTACAATTATCTTTGGGCATTAGAACTCATTTGAGTTGAGCTACATGATTACTGACAAATGCATGCACTGACTGGACAGGTCCAGGCAAATTTATGTGGTTCTTTTCCTATCAAGATGATGTCAGACACTAATCGGCATGGTCCTCAGCCTAGCATGACCTACCCATGCTGTCCTGTGCATGTCTGTGATTACAAACATGATTGTCTGGAAATTAAAAGACACTGAGCTTGTTTAGCTGTTTTTCTCAGAATAACTAAATATTAGGGTTTAAAGTATGAAATTGCCGATTTGTATGGACGATTTCGTGAAAAGTGATATTTCCATACTTACTAAAATTTTTTTTATTTTTCATGGAAACGTCTGAACCGATTATGATGAAATTGCAAACTATAGTTAGGGTGAATAAAGCTGCGCTGCGTATCTTAAATTCTCAAAACACAGTCTATGACAAAAATATACCTACTTGAAGTAGTGAAACTGACGGCATATTGAAACAAGTGTTTTGACACACTACCCTATGAGGTAATATGCAACTACTTGTACGGTTTTTAAACTCTAAAAGGTACGTCATTTAACAATTAATCCAATAAAAATGAAATTAGGGGTCGTCCATTAATCACGTGATGTTTTTTAGCAAATTTTTAACCCCCACCTCCCCCATGGTGATTCGTGGTGAAGTTTTAGACTACCCCTCCCTCCTCCCACCCAAAATCACGTGTATTTTTTTTGGTACAAAGTATCTTAAAAAAATCAGAATATTATCTTTAAATACAGGTTAACAGGTATAATCTAATTTAATTCTGGAAAAATAAGCACCGTGATAAAAATGTTAAGGTCACGCACCGCTTTTCGGTTTAGAAATCGCGCGTTCAAAGAAAAAATAAATACACGTGATATCTCACTACACCTGCCCCTCCCCCCCTTTCCAGCCTCACGTGATTAATGGACGACCCCTTAGGAAAAAATATAACTATACGTCAAAGTTACAAACAGAAAAAATTGAGAGAAAAAAACGGCAATTTCATACTTAAAGAACTATTAGTAAACATAAATCTTATCAAGTATTTATCATGTTTTGATAATATCATGAATTGATGAGTAAGCGTTTTTTACCTTGTTTCCAGAACAAACATAATTTATCTATCTACTTCTTATAATAAATAAACTCACAAACACAATATCAATCGGCAGCAGCGCCCTGAACGCCGGTGTGGGGATGAAGGGTTCCTCGTCCACCTCAGCAGGCTGTGGTGGCGGCTCGGGTTCCGCAGGTGCATCGTAGTTGAATCCCACCTGCCCGTAGCCGGCCGCGTGCAGGCGCTTTAATTCTTCCTCTGTGGAAGATAGAATATTGGTGAGCGTGGGTACAGAGTATTTAGCCCAGTTTTCTCGCAATTTTACACAGGTTAAAAAAATACGTGATATTAGCCGAGATATCCCTCTCCCCACGTGAGATTTGATGTGATTGGGCATGACTTACAGTCAACTAACGTGGAAACCGCATGTTGAGGAAATTTGTAAAAAACTTAACAGTTTTGCTCTTGCTCTTCATAAGCTGTCTAAATTTGTGAACCGTGACGTCGTGCTTACTGCTTACCATAGCTACGTAGAATCTGTTCTGAGATACGGAGTCGTTTTCTGGGGTAACTCGACAGACAATAATTACGTTTTCATCGCACAAAAAAAATGCGTACGCGCTGTATGTAATCTACACTCAAGAGACAGTTGTAAACCATATTTTGAATCCCTGAAGCTTCTAACATTGCCGTCATTATACATCTTTGAGGCGGCAGTGTTTGTTAAGACAAACCCACAGCTTTTCGAAACAAGAGCCCCAGCTGATCCACGGTTAAGGAAAAGGGATTCGAACATTCTTTGTGTTGATCGCAGTAAAACAGCCCTCCTACGTAAAAGTATTTATCGAATGGCTCCAGTTATTTTTAATAAAATTCCACGACGGATAAAAGATCTTTACAATAATATGTTTAAAAAGAAATTGAAACAATTTTTAATTCAAAAATGTTATTATTCCACAGCTGAGTTTATGGAGGACACTACTGACATTTAGATTATTGAAATATTTAATTTTTTTTATTATTATTATACATTGAAAATTGTGTGTTAGTACGTAAGGAATTGTGTGTTATTATGTAAGTAATTGAGTTATTTTATTTTAAATGTGTGTCAGTGGTTTCGACACAACTAACTTTATTATTATTATTTGTATGCTCTCGAGTAAAATGTAGCGAACTGACCATTTTCTTAACATCCTATTGTAATGAAACCTACATTTACAAATAAATTTGATTTGATTTGATTTGACTTATATGTCAGTAAGTGTGGTGGTAGCGGTAATCGGTAAAATCTCAACATGAATGATGTAATAATCTCAACATGAATGGTGTAACCAAGAATTTGTAAAAATATTTTGATTTAAAAGAGTGTCTATGGAGCTTTTTGTCCATTCTTCTCCATAGAGATCTACGCTTTGGAATATGCAACTGCAGTACTTTCTTAAGTTATTATGCCTTGTGACTGTGACTATAGCTTCGCTTCTTTTTGTTTTTTTGACATTTAAAGGTGCCAGTGATGGTCTAATTGAAATAAATGTTTTTGACTTTGAGTCTTCTGAACTACTGATCCGATTCAGAAAATTCTATCACTAATGGGAAGCTACATTATTCCCAAGTGTCATAGGCTATATTTGCAATGTTCCCATGGGATAAGATAATTCCGACTTTAACACAAGCAAAGCCGCGGGCAAAAGTTAGTCCCTCACAAAGTTGATTACTGTCCGTGCAAATAACATGTGACAATCTATTATTATCACATCAGAACAATGACATTTGTTTATCATTGCTCAACACTGTTTTGTGTCTTACTTACTGCTATGTAAGCTTTACAATACTGATAACTCATACAACTCCAGAAACACCAATAATATCGACAATGTACCAGTAGCGAAGGGTCAATTTTTGTAAGACGTAAACCGGACTACATATCTTTACTGTATAGAATATTATATGGCTATAGAATACTGACTGCCATTTTTCAAAGGGAAGCCGGCAGGAATCGGGTTGTATGTAACCTTCACCACTGCAATGTACTAATAGAAGAAGACATTAAAATTCATATTTTCTTCTTCATCACTCTCAAAGTTCTCAAATCTCCAATTTTTGTTGGTCTTCTGCAGTGGGGCCATGTTGTACATGCTGCCTCTAATAACAGCCTTGATTGCTTCCAACAGTCTTGCCAGTACTCTAGCCACCAACATTTGGCAGTATCAAAAAAGCAAAATAAACATACCTTTATACATTTCCTCTTCATCTTCATCTCTATGCAGTGCACGGTATCTCTCCTCGTCACATAGCTGTTCCACATCCAGCTCCCCGCGGGTAAGTTCCACCCGCCAGTCGTAGCCTCCCGGCGGTGCCTCAAGCCTCGACAGGTCATGCAGGGCTCCTCGTGCATCATACCTGTCCAGATAATATTACGTTGCATTAATTGAAAGCTAAAACGGTTAAAATAAGCCAGAATCGTTTGAGGGCTGCAATTTTTTTTTTGCGAAGAGAGACACATTCTGGGTTTAAAAATTTGGTGTTTGAAAACCAGATGTTGCAAGTAAGCAAGGACCTGGTCTTTAGTTGAACTTATAATAACTATGTTTTTATGGCATTTTGTAGTCAATGTGTTCACTTCACATTATCAAAATATTGATTACGTTTTATTAAAGGCAGATCCTTCCTTATAACACCCATATAGATCTAAATATTTTGAGTTATCTTTGAAAGCTTATAAACAATATGCCAGTATTTTACTTTACATAGACCCTGAGATAAAATAGTCACTCATGTTAGTAATAAGCCAATAGTCAATTTAAACAATCAAAGTAAAACAAAGTGCTTTTGAATATAATACAATGATTACAAATGTGAAATTACATCAAACCCCTACACTTCTCTTTACTTCTATTTCTAGCATAATGTAACAAGTCTAAAATCAACATTATCAGCTTGTAAGAACATAGAAGAAAAACTTTCTTTAGGGGATTGTTTGGATGTCTCAGAATCGAAGGGATTTCTAACCTAGTTTAACACCTGAATTTTTAAAATACATACTCAAGTGAACCGTTGCAGGTTATACATACCACCGGCGGGTGTCACCATAACATTACGCGATGCCACAAGCACCAGAGGCGCCTGACGCTCGATCTTCTTACACAGGACTTCGTAACAACATTCTCTGCGAAATACTTAAAGATCTTCCGAAAATTTATTTTTTTCTGATACATAACTATCTTTGTAGGTTTATAGCGCCACAATTAGCAGTCTTATAGTAAAAAACTGGTCGAACCTGTCGATCTTCAACGTTTCATCCCCCATCCACGGAATGAGGTGTTTGCCTTGGTCAACGTGAATGGCTTTATCATCGTCCCTGAACAATTTGCAGGAGTAGCCGAACACGAATAGGTCTTCTTTCTTCTCCTTGAAATCACTCTTTCTTAATATACCGGAATCACTTTGACTTCCAGGCCACTTTAAAGACATTTTTAAATCAAAATTTAGAAAACTATCAAAACTAAGAACTTCAGCCGATGTCGCACGCACCACACCATGATAAGAAACGTTCAGAAATGGGATTATCAAATGACAGTTACTGTAAACGTAAATAAAGCATGATATTGGCATGCAACCACGAATTTTGTGTTTGCTTAATATATTTTTGGAGTACGTTGATAGAATATCTGCCATGTTTACAAAACCGTGTAATTTTCTTACTGATGATTTTTAGAAATCTTTTAATTTCTGTTGTGTTGATCGAATTTTAGCAAACTTTTCTGAACGAAAAATAGAGTCGGATTGATACAGATAAATAAATGTAACGTTCGAGAACCTCCTATGAAATGTTCATGTTTTATTGATTAGGAATTTAGGATGTTTATTATATACCTAATTAAATATTGGCAAAAAGCCCACACCCATGTGGTTGTGGATAACTGATAAGATTGTATATTGTTATAGGCGCATGTTTTTAATTTTCGTGTCCTTGTTGTCAACAAATCTGAAATGTAAATTGCAAGAGTTTGATAAAAATTGTATACAACAAATTGCCAATCATAAAACAAAAGCTTCAAAATCATATTACAGCCAAATAGCTGGCGAAATAATTGAATTAATTACATAACACGTTTTAAATGAGGATTCCGTAATTTAAGTTTCTGAAATGAGTTGAATTTACTGGTTATCGAAACTCTTCCATCATTCCATGATAACTTTCCATACCACAAAGAACGCCGTTTTTCTAAAAAAAAACTAAACAATGGCAACTGGATATAATACGAACAAATTACGAATGCCAGAAATCACTCAATAACCTGCTGCAGAATAGCACATTGAAAATGGTCGTGTTATATACGTTTCAAAAGGCATATGGCGGACGTTTTATATATTTTTGCATCGAAAACTGATAAAATCTTTTAGTTATGAGTAGGTATCTTGTGACCGCTAGAGCGTATTTGTTAAAAATTAGATGATAAACGTTAGTTTGTAATGTGTAAATAAGTCTATTATATCTAGAGTCTTAAAAATATTGATAGTATTTTCGTGCGTGGACGTTTTGATCCGTATTGTTGAAAAACGAAAAGTCTGTGATATAAACAATACATAGGTGATAGATTAATTTCCTGAACAATTTTGTATATATTGTAAAGTTGTTATAGAATTTTAGCGAAAGTAATATATTGCGAGAAGACTGAGTAACTGAGTGGAGGATTTGCGAGCTATGTCAGCTGTGAACCTATTGTCTTCCTTGAGGGAGAAACCGACCGACGAGAACCCGGATGATGGCTCGAGCCCCGAAGGTAAGCTTCCAACATATTCCCTTTCTTATATTTTTTTCATATACCTTCATTGGTGCATTATCTTGCGTCAATAAGACCTCTATGCAGTTTACAAAACATTGACCCTGATTTCTTCAGTTTTGTAAGGGTTTTGTTGATGTCTAAGCAGATACCGTTCAAATTGGTATTAGTTCAACCTTGTGAAGCTGTCAATTCTTTGTGTTCACTGCATTTTATAAACAAATCTTGCAGTTTCTTAAGTAGGTCACAGGCAACACAAGATCTAATGTTTAGTTCACTATATTATTGGACCCTCAAGTTTTTTGCTTTTGGTTTACTCTTGCATCTTAATACTTTAGCCAAGGCACCTAGCTGATAGTATATCAGCTACATTTTTATTCAAATAAGAATAATTCTTATTGGATCACATTAGAAGTTAATTGCATTAGAAATGTCAGCTCATGTTAGTGTTTTGCATATTGTTTGCATAGGTGATTATAATAAGTCTTATGTGGTTTAATAATTTTATTATCAATATGAGATGATTATTATTATCTTATCGTGGTTATCATAATCTATGGAAGCTTGTTGTACTAATTCAATTTCTTGATTGATTTATTGACTATGAAGGTAAGTGATTGAAAGTTGTATCATACTTTCTAGTGAAAAGGAATCTTTTATTGAGAGAATATCAGGATGTGCAATAAGTGTTGTGTTATGGTACATGCACTTTAGTATGTTACAGTCTTTATACTGTCTCGGTGGACAAATCTCGAATACTCACATTCTGAAAGATCAAATGATGATTAAAATTTCATTTTGATTCTTATAATTCCAATTTTATTTATTTATCTGCATATTACCATTTTACATTAATCAAATAATCTGAAAAACAAGATGTTTACATTCTTGAATTATCAAAACAAGTGTTTCTTATTAACAATTTATTGTTGGTGGTAACACCAATGAATCCATGATGTGTGTAAAAACTGTTTTCAAATTATATCACTCAAGTGTCAACAACATGTACCAGTACCCTTAAATGTAGACTAAATAGTGTAGCAGAATTTTAAGTATCTACATTCTTCAGGACAAAAGGAATTGAACTCATAATGTAACATATTTCATATGTAGTGTTGGGCTTTGTATGTTAATTTTGTGTATGAACCTACAAAAACAAATGACTACTGTGAGCTGTGCTAGTTATTTAATAGTCATTCATCAATTATTTTGCATTGTTTTGTCTTGGAAACCGTTTATCATAATGTGCATTTTGTGCTGGGGAGTTTGTTCCTTCTCACTGGCTAAAATACGGAAGTAGTGAAATGCAGGCGTTTTGTTAGACTGTTGTATGTGATTTTGACATTCTGTTAGTGCTGATTGACAGCCAGATTTGAAGAAACTACTTTAGATTTGATTTTGCAATATATATGATACTTGATCACACCAGTATTTTTAAATGTAGTATTTGTACTGTGACTTGTGGGAGTAAGGGTACTTCAAAAATAATCACACAATGTCCCAGACTTAATAAGTATTAGGCAGCATTCAGCTTGTTATGACTTTCTCCATTGTCAGAATAGTCAACATCGGCTTTGTTTGCCAGTTTTTAAAAAGAGAATAGAAGAGACTGTCTCATTGGAACCACTTTCAAATAAGTTCTTCATTGTTCTTTCACTTTAGAGATTTCCTTATTTTATGCATCTTCTTAAAAATTAATAACCAAAGGACCTTATCAATTTTGATACAAACATGAGCATGTTTTAGCCCATAATTAAATTGCATTAAAAATAAGGTTTTTCTCAAGCAATGTATTTCAGGTTTCTATACTTATTGGTGTCATATTATGAATTTATTAAGATTATTGTTACCAAAAAGTAACAAACATTTTATAATAGCGAACTAAAAGAATAGTTCCATGGTTTGCAAGAACACGTGAACTGTAGTCGGAAGCTTTCAACACTTTATTAGAATCATCCTGAAATCCTTTAATTCTTGTAGATTCAAACCAAAACTAGACAGACTCTGTGTAAATTATCTCATTACAATTGCTTTCAAAATAGTGAAGGAATATCAATGATATTATAAAGAAAGATATGCTACGTGCATACTGAGCAGCATTCAAATATCGTTGCGTTTTTACGACTGCAATAGATAATATGGAACTTAAGGTACAAAAAGAGATAGCTGTTGCGCTTAAATTACGACAATTGTCTGAATTTGTCTGCAACAATTAGCGCACACACATAAATAGGTGCATTGAACTGTAGAACAAAACTACAACAAATATTTTCCACCTACACACAATAATATTACTTAGGGTACATTTACATGTGAGTAAGCTATCTAGAAATAAAACAATTAAAACTCGTATATCACATACCTGCCCTGTGTAGGACTAGTAAACCTATCTTGTGTAATCTGCTATTTCCAGAAATTAATAAAGATTTTCTAGGAACCTTTTACTGGACAGCATTTAATTTTAAAATTTCTTTTAAGGTATGTACGCCATATTTCTAGTAACGCCTGCTAGTTCCGGGAAACGGTCATCGCTATTTCGACCATTGTGAAAAAGGCTTCCAATTTCGGTCAGGTCTTCAATACTCGAACGTTCTGAGCTTCAATTTTCTATAATAATAAGATTTAACATGAATAGTGAGAGGAAAACATGGTGACGAAACATACAGTCATATCTTAGAACCAGAAATTCGAAGACATTGATATCCGTCAACCTGTACTGGGCCTGCGTGGTAGATAAGATGGAATAGCAGAGTTTCTTTCACAGAGAAGCCTACATGCTAGCAGTAGGAAGGTTATAGGCTGATTAGGCTAGTGAACGCGCCCTGAGTTCGTAATTTAAAAGCTCTTGTAATTACATATTTATGGCACTGTTTGTGTGAGAGAGTTATTAGAACGTTGACACAAAGTATTTATCATACTATGCAACATTGTCGTCAGGACTCCACGTAAACAATGCGACGTAGCGGCACGCTCGCGATTCTACGTGCGACTTTAAAAAATGGACCTTTCTTTTTAGGGTTACGTAGCCGAATGGAAAAAAACGGAACCCTTAGAGATTCATCATGTCTGTCTGTCTGTCCATCCGTCTGTATGTCACAGTCACTTTATTCCGAAACTATTAGAACTGCACAGTTGAAACTTGGTAGGTTTTTACTGTGCAGTTCTAATAGTTTATGATTTTTATTTAAAAAAAAAAAGATTAAGGCCCATACTAAAAAAAAAAAACAAAAAAACAACAGACCTATACGTGCTGGGTGTCTATAGATAGGTCTTTAAAAATGACATTGAGGTTCCTAAAACCATTTTTTGTCAGTCAATCGTTTGAAAGATAGACACTTCAAATTCTAAAAAAAATAGGATTGTAGAAAGCAAAAAAAAAACTTCAACGAAAATTGGTTGGAATAAGATTTGATGTTTAGTTTTTGAGATATGGGACTTTTTCATCAGACTGCAGCAGTAACTTTGTTTTTCATTCACATACTATGAAAAACAAATTTAGTTTTGCTGTTGAATGTAATACAAAACAACATATGAATGTGCCTTCAAAATATTTTTATTATATTGTTTGGTGCTACGGAACCCTGTGTGCGGGTGAGTACGTCTCGCACTTGGCCGGTTATTTGCGTGCTGGCCGAAAAGTATTTTGAGCATGAATATTCCGATAATATTCGAACCGATTTGTTTTTTTTTGTGGAGGTTTTCCTAATAATTTTATTTCCGTGCCTGCCGCCAGAACCAATCTGCTGTCAAAAACACCCCTCACCCGCACAATATGTGTATTAAACGAAGTTCATGAGAGAATTGACATATTTTCGTGCAATCTGAGTGAATTCGCAAAAGTGTTGTTGAATTGTGTTAGTTATATTTAGATATTAATATTCTGTGTTAAGATTTTTGTTGTTAGATTTTAAGTATTAGCCGTAAGTTGATTTTATTTGGTAACCACTATTGTATTGGGGTCATCCTGTAAAGATAGTGTGTGTAAGTTAATAATAAATAAATAAATAAATAAATAAATAATGTGACGAAATATCAAATACCTAACTGACACGATGAATCACAATGTTCAGATTTCATGATTTTTGTCAGTGGTTTCGTATTCTGGTGTAATGGACAGGTAGCTTGATGACGGTGAATTTATAACGTTTCCGGTTCCAGTCACCTGTCTGTCTATATTTCACGAATGCACTTTGTATGCATAACGGGAACGCCTGAAACGCACATTTCGCACTATTACAATATACATGAAAAAAAATCAGCAAGCTAATTTTCCACACACTCGTACAGTACAGACAGATGCATACCTTTAGTACAATAGATCTGTGTACTGATTGATTACACCTACCAACACAAATCACAATGCAATAATCGTGCTGATAAAGTATTGAACAGAATCACTACGTACATAGTATAAAACAAAGTCGCTTCCCGCTGACTGTTTGTCCCTATGTATGCTTAGATCTTTAAAACTACGCAACGGATTTTGATGCGATTTTCAGTAATAGATAGAGTGATTCAAGAGTAAGGTTTATATAATAAATATGTAGGGTCTAACTATTCATACACGAAATATTTTCAGGGAATCATATAACTATAACAAAGCCATTTCAAGGGTTTTTTTTTTTATCTGAGTATTTTTTTTATAAAAAAATAATTATTTAAAATTACTTGACCCACAAAATAAATACTGGCTCCTTATTTTTAAGCATCCATTACGCTAGTTTACTACGTCGTATTTACCTACTGTCATTGTTAGAATATGGGAGTAAAGGTTTTATGCAAAAAGTCTCAAAAAATTTTAGAATTATTATAATTTTTATATTGCACTCGTGCGAAGGCGGGGCGGGTCTCTAGTAATTAATAATACAGGTTTCGGAACTTTTCAAAACTTACCACTTTCTTCACTACTTCCTACTAAGCCTAGTCATTATGACAATTAGAACAAATCCGTGCTTATTTATTGCAAAACTTTTTTACTGCACCTATTTGTTTACAAGGCTTTTTTTATTTAAATTGAAATATCTATTTTTCGTATCTTTCAATATGAATACCATCACCATTCCATGCAAATTGAACAGAGTGCGTGCGATACGGCAGGTATCGTGTCGCGAATACCGATTTATTTACCGAAGTTTAAACGAAACTTAGGAAAAGTTTACCAATTTGTGACAGCATATCAAAATGCTAATTAATCAGGCGACTTAGAACAAGCAGTTTACTGAGCAGGTTACTAAGTATTTTGTTAACTGGACTCTTCGGGGCATTGGCGAAGTTTCCATATAACTCGATTCCTACCGGGTTCCCTTTAAAAAATGGCACTGTCAGTATTCTTTAGACAAATAATATAATCACATTAAAGATATTATGTACTTCGGCTTACCTCTTACAAAAATTGACCCTTCGCTACTGCTTCGGCGGGGTAACCCTTTCCCTTATCTCTCTTTGAATGTCAGCCCAGCCCCCCCTCCCCCGAGACGAATTCAATCAAGCAGTTTCCAAAACACTAAAAAAAAAAATCGAGCTTTTGTTGTGTAAATAAATATCCCACGTTCCGTCTACATATCGTTCGTGAAAGGTCACTGTATTTTTCCACATAACCCTATTTAAGTGATTGCGTTGCGTAACCTGAGCTCTCGGCCAGCCCTTAACATTGTGCATGCAGGGGTAAATATAGCAGGGAGGATCAAGGTCAACTGGTGTGCTCCCCCCGATTGTGCACAGTGCACCTCTATATGCACCCGTCTGCTCTGCAACTGTCCAGTTGTGATGGGAGATTTATGGCGTCCGGTGACGCCATTTTCTCATGATTGTTTTGATAAAAAACAAAAAATTGCAATATTCACTGTACCTTAGGAGTCAATTGGTGTATAAATAAGTGGAAATCCGAAAAAGTTTCATTCATATTTTTCTAAAATAAACCCAGAAAAACAACACGCGAGGCGTTGACTGGGAGACCATAAATTGTGATGTAGTAAAATCAAGTTAGTGAAGAGATGATGTGGTGCAAACAATTCATTCGGTGGCATTTGTCACAGATCAATATCGAAGCACATGGAAACAAGGCTAGTATGTTGATATTGTTTATATAAAATTATGAGCATAACGTTTATTTGTAAGAAAAACACACCTACCAGCGAAATCAGTAGCTTATCGCTTTCGCAGATAGCATTTTATCAATGAACGAAATGTTTATGAAACATGATTTTGAGTAGCGCTTCAATAATGTAAATTACGATTTTATAATATTTTTAATTATCAATTTAATGAGTCCTCTAGAAAGTTTGTGAGGCAGCGCTTTAGTGATATGACAAAACAAAACATGGAATTTCGCAACGCGACTGCATTGGCTGAAATGCTCAATGGCTGGCGTAAGACGTTCAACACCTTAAGGTCACGTCACAGTAGCCCGTGAAATTCAAATATTCTTATGTTATTTGCAATTTGCAGGTCAGTGTCAGTTCACTTAACCCCATTGAATGACTTTTTCATGAAATAGTTACGGAATAGGCTTACATGAACTTAAAGGGTTTATTGATGATTTTAATGACTGTAATTCTGTAACTACATACGTGTTAATGGCGCGACTCATTTTTCATCAACATACAACCTGACACTGACCTGCAAATTGCAAAAAAACGTAAAATAAAATGAATTCCGCGGGTTACCCTGACGCTTCCACCTTAATAACGGTATTGATTCATATTATATACAGCACAATTAAAGCCAAAATATAACCTTTGTCTCTAGAAATAATTGAGATTACCGCAACCGAAAACTGGTAGGTAGGTAGTTCAAAATAAGTAATCCAAAATTGTACTAATTTAATGTGGAAAAGATAATTTTAGTACTTATCGACCTTCATAATGTGATTTCTTTACTTGTGTACATAACTTAATTCCATTCACAGTCATCATCTGCCTAGCCTTTTCCCAACTATTTTGGGGTCGGCTTCTAGTCTAACCGGATGAAGCTGAATACTAGTATTTTACGTGAAGCGGCTGCCTATCTGACCTCCACAACCCAGTTCTGGGTCGTACGATACCCTTTGGTAAGACTGGTTGTCAGACTTTCGGGCAAAGTCAAAAGTTGAAAGTATTTCTGTATTCGCAATTTCGCAAACTTTACTGTTTCCGTTACAATACATCTGTATTGCAAAACCGCATTGCAGACGCTCTGCAGGATATTTTGACGGTTGAACTATATCCGTAGGGAAATGGAAGCGGACATCGAATATTAATTGATATTACATTGAAAGTTTTAATATAATAAAAGAACGTGTCGGATGGTGTTTGTAAAAACACCAACTGAATGTTGTTTACTAGTTACTTCTCTTTGTTCTTTCGACGTAACGATCTCAAACATAGTAATAATTCTAGAAAACCTTTTATTATCATAGTGTAAGGTAGTTTTGCATCACGCGAAAAATTCTTACCAAAAAATATAAAAAGTGGAGGGTAGTTCCATTTCGTCGAGTACTCAACGGCTGTCAATTTGAATCAGTCTTTGAGACGTGTTCGTGCGTTCCGTGTCGTTTGTGAAAATTCGTGATTTTCCTCTTTTTCGCTTATCTTTGACTATATTCTGCTTCTACAGTGGTAGGAAATATTACGTCGGTTACACGTAAATGACCCTCCGTTCCGCGCAACCGTCTCTCTGACAAACCCCTAGTATAGTGTTTTAGTGAGCTTAGGTTTTATATTTAGTTGTTTAGTGTTTTATATATTATTTAATTTTATACAATCGTTAATCTCATTTAATTTATCGTTAGGCTAAGTTTTAGTTAGGTTATTTTTAAGACGCCATTTTGTGGTGTCGCGTCTTCGATTATGACTGATAAAATGGTCAGTAAAGAGTCCGCGCCGCCGGTAGGTGAGGTGTCAAAGAAGGGGCGTCGAAGGACGCGGAGGGCCGGCAGCCGTGCTGCCAGGCGTCGCGCACGCAGGTCCTCGGCCACGTTAGCCGCTTTGACAGCAACTATAAACCCTGAGAAGATAAGTTCCCCTGCCAAATGCGCGGTGCACGCGTTTCTGCTCAAGTATCAGAGTGCGATGAGGAGGATTCCGGCTCAGTTGCCTCCGAAGGTGCATGCTGGTCCACCCACCAAGAGGGTGAAACGCGTGTCTTGGCGTAAGTTACGACATAACGTTATGCTACATGTATACAACCTCTAATGTTAATGACTTTAGAAAAACGGCTAAATTGATTGATCGAAGTATGGAAAACGTCAAACGGCTAAATTGTTTTCCGATAACCACTATTACAGTTCGATTAGGCTTGTTGGTCGCATCGAGAATTGCGGTGTGGCGCGGTCGGATACGAGCATCCCGTCCTCGTGTGAAAGTGACGGTCATTTAGCCGATACGATACTATACTTCCATATTGCCGACTTGGCTAATCGTTAGACCACGCTATCGTCTTTTTAATAAAAATTGTGTCGTAATTAGTTTTTTTTTATTAGTCATTGTTTTGCTTTCGCGAATCTTGCGTGGTTATGGTGACTGCGGATATGTAAATGACGTTTTTAAAAACACGTTTTACAAATATCATTATTAGGTTGAACGATTTAATTAATTTGACTACTAAGTATAGTTAAATGACTGTAATGACAAAAAATACCGATGATTACGTAAGATTGCCTAAAAATACTTCCCTAGTATTTTTTATGAAGATACCCTCTAAGTTTTAATGTTACAAACATTCTTTTGAACATGTGAATATTGTAACAGACATGAAACCTGCATTGATTTTATCATAGGTACTACTTTACATAGTTAATTTGATCATAAAATCCTGTGGAAAGTTCTTTACGAATATGCAGTCTTTGCAGATTTAACCATACTATGTTTGTTGAAACGCACATTCGCAAAAATCAATATGCCACATGTTTAGTAAATAGCTTCCTTGCGTCTGTCAGTATGTGAGCACGGACTTATCTCGGGAAATGTCCGAAGTTTTTTAAGTACTTTTTGCAAAAGTTTTCAAGTCTCTCAAATGTTTATTTGGTCAATAGATTTTGCTACGAATCTTACTTATTCTAGGCAAAGGAAATTATGGTGATCGATATACCTAATGTACGACATCGAGGTATTGACAAAATTACGCGTCTATTTATGTCGGGACCACATACATACTTCTTGTTTACAACCTTGAGTCATCCTAGTAATATATTTCCGTCGCACAACTTGCATCGCTCATTAGAATAATTGCACAAGAAAATATATTTACGTGCAGCAGCATGTGAAGATGCTCTTAGCGACCATGTTAAATATAGAGCATTGTTGTCGGTTGTCGTCTATTTGAGTGCACAGGCCGGGTTATATCAGGTAACTGGCTACTACCCAAGCTTTTCCTTTAATACTGTCATTTATTTTATAATTAAAGACGATATTGTCCAGCCAATCAATGCGGTGCTCGTGGCTAAATAATAACAGCCGCTCGGGTCAATCTTTGGTTAAGCCGTGCTTGCCTAGGTTGGTCTGTGGATGGGTGACCACCCATTACATACCGAGTTTCCTCCGTGCCTCGGAAAGCACGTTAAGCCGTTGGTCCCGGCTGTCATTTATAGATCTTTGACAGTCGTTAGGTAGTCAGTGGCCGAAAAAGTCTGACAACCAGTCTTACCCAGGGGTATCGTATTACCGGGTACTAACTGGGTTGTGGGGGTCAGATAGGCAGTCGCTCCATGTAAAATGCTGGTATTCAGCTGCATCCGGTTAGACTGGAAGCCGACCCCAACATAGTTGGGAAAAGACTAGGCAGATGATGATTGTCCAGCCAATCCTCGCTACATAGCGCCAAATTTTCTTGGGTGCTCTGAATAAGAAAACCAGTTTTGTTTGTCATTATTCTCAGGTGTAAAAAAGTCCTCTACTAAATTAAGTGTAGTAGACAGACCCGATTATGTTTCACTTAGTCATAGACTCGGCGCAGACGTCAAAAGGGTCTAATATTTAACGATGCGGAAAACGGTGTTTACTACATATTTTGGTGTAGGAAAATTATCGTAACAAGTTTTAATGCGTGTATACGCGATAGGGAATATTTTGGTCTGGAAGGTTCATTAAGCATCATGAAATAGGATATAATTATATCATCATCATCATCATCTGCCTAGCCTTTTCCCAACTATATTGGGGTCGGCTTCCAGTCTAACCGGATGCAGCTGAATACTGTTTAATAGTATTTTACATGGAGCGGCTGCCTATCTGACCTCCAAAACCCAGTTAGTACTGGGTAATACGGTACCCCTTGGTAAGACTTGTTGTCAGACTTTTTGGGCCACTGACTGCCTAACGACTGTCAAAGATCTACAAATGACACCCGGGACCAACAGCTTAACGTGCTTTCCGAGGCACGGAGGAAACTCGGTATGTAATGGGCGGTCACCCATCCACAGACCAACCTAGGCAAGCACGGCTTAACCTAAAGATCGACCCGAGCGGCTGTTATTATTTATATAATTATATCATAAGATCATTAAATCGAAAGGTCAATTTTCGTCCTTATGAAACTTCATGCCGAAAATCTCAATTTGTCAAAACTAGGGAAATAAGAGGTTTTTCTAATTAAGACTGCGAATACGGGATTTTTCCCTCTAGTCGTTGTTTTTTCTCGTGGTTTTAGAAGACCTACAGCAAACGAAACAAAGGCTCACACACTAGGCAGGCTAGATTAAATACTTTATGAGGGAACCTTCAAATAGGCTGACAGTATCAAGTAGGGTTTTGGCACTTGGCAGCTAGTGGGCCTTCAACGTTGCGGCACACGTTAGCGTATTTTCTATCGCTCGTAATACAAGTAGGCCCGTGAAAGTAGTTCCATTATTAACCATTGAAAGTACGCCAATGTTCACCATTGTGTATACGCTACTTGTAATCTATGTAAAAGCACTGGGCAATCGTACACCAAACGTAGTATTGGAACTAATTTTTGAACATAAATAATGTTTGTATTGTCACGCTATCGTGCAAATTGATATTGTTATACACGGTTGAACATTCGTTTCGTTGTTATTTTTTTTTTTTAGTTTTCATGCTCGATTTGTAAAGCAATAAGGTCACACTTCAATTTTATGAAGGGATCTTTATATTACTAAGTTGCATGAAATAGATCATCGTGTTTAGTATTAACTTATTCATTGTAGGTACAGTTGGTTTATATTTGACTCCTAGAACAAATATATTCAACTAAGTTCATTGGCCTTTAGCTGTTTTTTGGTACGCACGACGGCCGATCAAGTTGTACAAAACCAGTTTATGCGGATCTCTCATTGTATAGGAAATCTATACAAAGCGAGGGCAATTTATACTGGAAATGACAGCTTCATGTGCCACCGTGTGTACGTGTTTAAGTATGTTTGTTATTTAACTTAGAATATTGTGTTGAATGTTATCAATGAAAAGTAACATAAACCCGAAACCTTATAAAAATCAGAATTAAAATAAGCATATTATTAAAAAAAAAAATGTCTTCTATTCTATTTATTCACGGAGGAAATTACTCCAGTGCCTACTCAGTCAGGTGACCACTGTGATCATCAGCATTGCAGCACGAAACCAGCTGTTGGGTATAGGCCTCCCCCTTTTTAGGGTTCCGTACCTCAAAAGGAAAAAACGGAACCCTTATAGGATCAGTCGCGTGTCTGTCTCTCTGTCTGTCCGTCTGTCACAGCCAATTTACTCCGAAACTACTGAACCGATTGAGTTTCTGCCACTCTTCTCTGTTCTGTGCGTCCCTTATCCATCTGTTTCCCGTGATCTTGGCGACATCGTCAACCCAACGCGGTTTTGGGCTGCCTGGTTTCTTAGGCCCAAGCTTGGCCACAATTCTGTCAAAAACTTACTCCATCGGCCATCTCCACGTCTAGCCAGATGTGCCCAACCCCACTTTAGGCGCATCGCCCTGTCCTCGAAGTCGAAGACTTTCGTCCGACGACGGATTTCGGTGTTAGGCACTTGTTACTGGGCACTGTGTTGAAAAAGCTACATGTTTACCTCGACAGTGGCAACATGTTGTCATGTTGGTATTTAGTCAGTAGGGTTGCCCCGTTATGCAACTCGTATTCGGTGAATTGTCTCCTGTGTGAGCGTCCATGTCTCGGCAGCGTAGGTCAGCGTTGGCAGGACACATTGGTTGTAAAGGCGGGTCTTCTTGTACCGAAAAATATGTTCTCTGACATGGTTGTTTGTAAAGTCATCGACATAAACCCTTCCTTTTAAACCAGTCCAAAGATTCAGAAACCTGGATAAAATCTGCAAATTATTGCCTTATTTTAACAAAAAGTAGAGAATACCTGCTTTAATAATTGTCTTCAGTATAAAGGGTGTAAATAGACCCTTAACGAACTTACGAAGCCGGATGTCACTTGTTCTCCCCTTGTTCTTTGCGATCATTTTTATGTTCTAAACCATGCCTGGGAACAAGTTTCAACTTTTTCACAAGTTTTTTTTTTTTAAATACTTGTTTTTCATAAGATTTTTACTTTAAACATCTCCACTACCCCCGTACTATTCAATCCATCCATCAGCACAATGCTTTGAGTGCGTTCCATCGAGTCCTACCGTGAAACGTGAATTTTCGCCCCAAAAAAAAAGTCTTTTCCCAGCAATAATTTTTGTAAAGTTACTTAGTTGTACAGAATGCTTGGTTGACGGCTACGTGAAGGGTCTGTTTACACCCTGTATTCCCCCTGCCTTAGATTAATTTAGCGCATTTAAAACATTAAACGATATTAAGTTAATCTTTTACAAACAGTTTATTTTTTTTAAGTAGGTAGGTACTAACCGTTCCTTATTCAGTAAGTACATACCTACATACTATGCATTACCATTTACCCCATTAAACTATTGAGTTGAACTTAATTTGTGTAGGTACGAGGTACACTCAAGGTCACTCGCGCTGACGAGGGGGATAAAATAAGGGCACTGGAACAATGAGGGAACGCACACATTGGTACTAGCAAGCCTTTAGCTCACACATCCGATAGAGACTCGAATGGGTAAAACTTAACATAAAATTACGCCTGACGTCTACCCTGACGGGGTAAGCAGAGGTTAATAGTATAACCACGTTTTACCAGTACTGCGCTTGCCTGATGTCCGTGACAAACCTGATTGCTACTGATAATTTTTTAATGGAATTACGCCTGATGTCTACCCTGACTGTAAGCAGAGGTGAATAGTATAACCACGTTGTACCAGTCTTGCACTTGTCCGATGAACGTCATAAACCTGATTGCTACTGATAATTTCCTAATGGAATTAACCGGGGGCATAGTCCTTCAATCCTTTCTGCCGTTCTTCCGCATATTCGTCACTAAAGAGGTCCTGCAAATTTGACGATTCTGGCAGTTCAACAGGCTTTGGAGTGTCCCAAAAACGTTACCGAATGCTAGGTCTCCGATGGTGCACCTGGCGTTTGGATTCGAAGTACGGTTTGGATGAAAACGCTGCTCTGGGAGGCTTCTTTGGCGCCAAATCTGTATTCGACAAATTTTAGCTCCATTCTGATGTCGTTCCGTTTCCCAGGTGAGGACAACGTGGTGTCTGGCGGCGGGGGCGGCGACCCGGCTGTGCTGGCGGTGGGCCCGGCCCGCAAGCCGCTGCAGTACACCCGGGACCAGCTCATGCGTCTGCGCAACTCACCGCTCGTCAAGCGGAACTTGGAGAACGCGTTCGCCGGCTGCGAGGCGCTTGCGCTGTGAGTATCAATATTCCAAAAAATGTCTTACTCAAGTAAGTAACCTTAACCCATGATGTCCTCTATTTCGCCAATTTAGTTATGATTATTTTAATTTGTTTGAATCTATAATAATAGTTATTAATAAACATCCATAATATGGCCTCATGGAGTACAATATATTCTGCATTCGTCAAGAGATAATAAAAAAAAACAGCGATAGCGCAACGATTTAGGCGCTTGGCAAGCGTCTGTGTGGACCTAAGTTTGAGTCCCAATAGTTGAACCATTGTGAACGAACCCTTCTAACATAAGCTTCGGGGAAGGGGGAAACATGAATATTAGTAATTGAAAATACATATTCTGGAGAAAGATTGAAAATACATATTATTGCTAGTATTCTAATAATCTTTCTGACAGCTTTAGGGGTTTAGCTTTTGTAATTGCTAATGATGTGTCCCTCAATGGAGTGCCTAAGCGCCAACATCACGGCAAGCTAGGGCAAGCCCATAAAGCAAGCAAACTGTTCAGATACCTTTGAATTATGAAATGTTTCCATACAAGGGTAAGCTTAAAGGCTTGTATGATAGTGCCGCCATTAGACTTTCCCTATTGCCTAGAACAAAATAGCAGATGGCAGGCAGTCTCTAATAATTTGCCGACATTTTTTCAATCATTTATTATTATTATTTAATAGCTTATGCCCGTGGCTTCGCCCGTTTGGAGTTTGGTAATTGTCCCACGGAATCGGGGTTATCAACTATATATGTGTTAAATTTCTTCCAAATCTGTTCAGTAGTTTTCGCGTGATAGAGTAACAAACATCCATCCATCCTCACATACTTTCGCATTTATAACATTAGTAAGATTTATTATCAGGCAGGCAGTTGAGACAACTGATAGCTGCGTATATCCTGCTGTTCCCCACTAGATTATAATTTACTTGCTTCTAACGTGCTTCTTGCTACCTAAAAATAACGATATTGTAATTTTCCAGTGTGTTGAAGAGACGTTCTGATTCGCCCAATGAGGAAGACCGAGGCGCGAGAGGAGATGCGCCCAACGAAAACCATAAGGTAGCTAAAATTACTATTAAATTCTCGCAAATAAACGCTTTATACATATAAACCTTCCTCTTGAATCAATCTATTAAAAATACCGCATCAAAATCCGTTGCGTAGTTTTAAAGATCTAAGCATAAATAGGGACAGACAGACAGCGGGAACGACTTTGTTTTATACTATGTAGTGATACGGGTAGTATTATTAATAAATACGTACGTAAAGTTACAACCAGTATAATATAACCTTCAGATTTACCAACATTTTTAAGAGGATTGAGTTTGGCATGACTTTACTAAAGGTAAGGGTACTATTTAATCTGTAGTAAGGGGCCCAGACCATTGTCAACCGTCGTCGGCTTAAAATGCGTCATCATAATGTCTCAATGTCGCCGATCAACCGTTGTATGGATGCACCCTCGGCCTGAACTCACAAGGATACTCAAACATCTTTTGATCTAAGTTTTGTACATTATATATATAAGGTCTATCTTTTCATACACGAAATATCTTAAGAGTAACTTCTATAAGTCGTGAAGTCGCCATAGCAACGAAAAAAAAAATAATCTGAGTGTTTTTTTTTTTTTACGAAATTATTATAATTCTAAAATTTTTTGAGGCTTTTTGCATAAAACCTTTATCCTCTATCCTCCCATATTCTAACAATGACAGTAGGTAAATACGACGTAGTAAACTAGCGTAATGGATGCTTAAAAATAAGGAGCCAGTATTTATTTTGTGGGTCAAGTAATTATAAATTATTTATTTTTATAAAAAAATATTCTCAGATAAAAAAAAAATCCCATGAAATGGCTTTGTTATAGCCGTTAGATGATTCCCTGAAAATATTTCGTGTATGAATAGTTAGACCCTATATACAGACTACAAATAGAACTAAAGTACTGATAAAAATAAGACTAAAAGTAAGCAAATATAAACTTATGTTTATATTTGCTTACTTTTAGTCCAACAAATATAAACATAAGTTTATATTTGTTTATTTTTATTTATTTCAAAGTTGTTAAACTATCATTGGTCACTAACATTATCATTAACACAAGAAACGGGTTATTTACCATGTTTACTGATTGTTTGTTTGTCTGTTATGTTTGTTTGTTGTTGTTATGTTGAGCAATCAGTAAACATGGTAAATATCCCGTTTCTAGTGTTAATGGTAATCTTTTGATCTTTGATCTCTAATTGAGCATAGATCCCCCTAACATTCAAGTTGTGCCTCATGCAGACGTTTCTTATTGCCTGCAGATCAGTCTGCTCTCATCAATTTGTTCGTATTTAAGCGTAAACAATATGAGGACTTTTTTTTAAATGCGTGTGTTTTGTTGGGAATAGAGCGCTTTTCGCATATAGAAGGCTTTTTAAGTTATAGTATATCTGCACGCGTAGCATGACCACCGTAGAAACGGGTTTTTTAGACGATAAATCGACAAAATGACAAATTGTGTCGACACAATGACAGATTTCTTTTCACTATCTGTCATTTTGTCGATTTTTCCGTCAACAAAATCCTTGTCTACGGTT
Organism: Noctua janthe; assembly: GCA_910589295.1. Taxonomy (NCBI): domain Eukaryota; kingdom Metazoa; phylum Arthropoda; class Insecta; order Lepidoptera; family Noctuidae; genus Noctua; species Noctua janthe. The sequence continues at coordinate 9,458,245 of OU342573.1, read as the reverse complement.
GTCATGCCACGCGTGCTGTTGTTTATACATGTATGTTGTATTAACTGTCAAAAGATTCTGACCCTAAAAGTGTTACTAAAAAAGAATCTCTTTCAAAGAAATCAGCTTCTAGGGAATCTTATGTTGTATAATGCGGTTTGCCGTTTTTTAATTTTGATATGTCTTTTATATTACTGTATTCGTATAAATACATAAAGATATAAATAATAAAAAATTAAATATTTGAATTTAATAAAGAATTTGGTTTCTTAACCGTGCTTTGTATCCAACTTTGTTCTGTAGCCTCTTTGTAATTGAATGCTTGTTTTGTCAGGGCGTGTACGGACGCGACCGTGACCGCGAGCGTCGCTCGGCCGACCCTCGCGAGCGCGTGCGCAAGGAGAGCGAGCCGAGCGGCGGCGGCATCGTGCTGTCGCCGCAGCGCCGCAGCTTCACGTCGGGCTGCGGGGCGCCGGGCGCGGCCCCGGCCCCGGCCCCGCCGCCGCACCTGGCGCGCACCCGCCCGGAGTCTCCGCTCCCGGCCGCCGCGCCTGCCGGCCCGCCGGCCCACCAACCTGCGCTGCATCCGACGAAGCCTGATCAAGGTATGGTACATGGTGTTTCATAGGTTGTGTGTTTCATTCATATTCTAGTTGTGTGTGCCTATATCTAGAGCCTATACCAAGAGTATACAATATATTAAATATATTTTAAAGATTTGCATGCCATTTATACAACATGTAACGTAATTAACGCACACCCTCAGACACCCCAATTAGTATATTATGTTATAATCATAATACATACACTGAATTTTTAGTTAAACATATATGAGCATTGATTATTGATTGATTTAGTTATACTAATTCCGGAAGAATGTTGTGGTCATAGTACAAATCCACGAACGCAGACGGTCGCACAAGTAGGTATGAGGGTCTTGTTAGCCTAGTAGGTATTCGCTCGCGTTCGAAACGAGTTAACGAGTTTTTACTGTAATTTATGTAGTTTTAATTATTTTTGGGAAAAAAAAAATACCTATAATAAAAATTATAGAAATCGATTCAGTAAACGATTCTGAACAAACTAATTTCAGAATGTGCGTTAATTATGTTACATGTTGTATAACTGACTATGTTTAAGGAACTTAACTACTTACTTTAAGTTAAGACCATTACCTCATCGTTCTCGTGCCCTTATACCAATTTATTTGGGTTCGGCGCAGTATGCTTTCTTCTTACATACTTCTCTATTACTCGTCACCTCATCAGACTCCTTTCTTGCCATATTATCCTTCACACAGTCCATCCATAGTTTCTGTGGTGTCCTCTACTCTTAAACCCATCCACATTCATGCTCAAAGCTTACTGTATCATTACCTATTGTCATTGTAATTTGAAACTATATTATCTGGCAAATTTTTTCGAAAATATTCTCTGTCAATTTTTTAGACTTACGTATCCTGCTTATGCGTACGAAGTTTCATTAAAATTGGTTTAGCCATTTCGAATAAAATCACTTGAACGTTTGTATGAAATGCCGTATGACGTTAACGCTCTTAATACCACTGCAGTAAATACTTTCGAAATAGTTCATTAGTTACGCTTCTGCAGTTTCTAACACCAACCTTTTCCACAAGAACCTCTCATTTCCAACATCATAACGCCTATGTCTTGCACAGGAGGTCGGCGCATCGGCTCCGGCCGCATCATGGTGCGCGACGTGCCCAACAACGCGTGGGAGGAGGGCGAGTACCGCGGGGCAGAGCCCTACCGCCCGCCGCGCGAGAGGGAACGTGAACGCGAACGTGAACGGGAACACACCAGGCCTAATAACGACAGGTATGACCTGATCACCCGTTGTATTGCATGTAGCTTAAGTATAGTCAGCCGATAATGTTCGCACTGCTGGGACACCAGCCTGTAATTTGCAGACCCAGTGCTGGTTGAAAGATGTCACATGTCTTGGATTTTTAGTAAGTGTTCACAGAGCTGGCTATAGAAATCTGAAGTTCCAAAAACATTCATCCCAGAGAAAAGCTTTCACAGTTTCTTACATAGTAAAATTTGTTCATATTTAAAAGAACTAAGTGGACTATAGTCCCGAACATAAAATGATCACAATGACGGGGAGAACAAGTGCCTTTCGGCTTCGTTAAGGGTATTTTTACACCGATTGTTCTTTATATAAATGGCCTTTTCTGTCCAATATCTTGCAAATGAATCTAGATATTGTAAACAGTTATTTTTCGCATCAATAAGCCAATTACCAAGCTGAGAATTTGGTCATTAGATTATTGAAGCGGAATTGAAACGGATGCTAGTATTGGTTCTCGGATGTTGGAGCTGACTAGTATTCTGTATACATACATGCGTATGTACGGCCTAAAACAAAATGGCGGATACAGGTGATGCGCGTTTAAAGAATTTGCGTGCGTTGTATATTACTGCCTACATTTTATTATACAGATGGTATTTAAGTTGGGACTGTTTGCGAAAATAAAAAAAAGGTTTCAATTTTGGAGAAACTCATTTTGGAAAGTTTACACAATATTTTATGGGTAAAAATAAGTAGTTGTTTTTTTTTTCAAATAACTAAATCGATGAAATCACATTAAAAATAGCATTTCGCACGTCCTCTAAAAAACTGTCATAACACAAAAATAGCAATTTTGAGATAGACGCATTTAAAATTTTTTGTGTTCTTAACGATGCTTTGCGTTAAAAACTCGCTCGTGCCATTCGGCGACTTATTTTTGTATACTTATGGCGGTTTTTTTTTTTCAATGAGATTTTTCAATAGAGCAAGGACAATTGAAGTCGAGTAGATTTTTTTTTCCCCAAAATCGAAGATAATACATCCCTTGATTAAAACTACGACGGCACGGTTGGCGTTACCTGCTATGCTATTGGTGTCGCGGGTTCGATTCCCGTACGGAACAAATATTTGTATGGCCTACAAGTAGTTGTTCCGGGTCTGGCTGTTTGTGTATGTGAATTTAAATGTTTGTAAACGTACCCACGATACAGGAGAAATTCCTAGTGTGGGGCGACGTTATTAAAAAAAAAAATAACTAATCGTTTCAATTTTTCATATATGTAGTTCCATCGCAAAAACTCGGCCTCATCAACTTTCTTATTAATAAATTCTTTTTACACATTTTTCCTATTCGTGTTGCACAGGTTCGAACGGCGCTCGTTCGGTAGAGACTCCTACTCCTCTGACATCAAGAGGGAACGGGATGATCGATTCATCAACGAGAAGATGCAACACAGGTTTGTGGCTAAACATTTTTTAGGTTAGTACCACTCAAGTGGGTAAATCATTAATTCATTGTTGGGGGTTTTGAGGAGCTCTTGGCTAAATAATAACAGCCGCTCGGGTCGATCTTTAGGTTAAGCCGTGCTTGCCTAGGTTGGTCTGTGGATGGGTGACCACCCATTACATACTGAGTTTCCACCGTGCTTCGGAAAGCACGTTAAGCTGTTGGTCCCGGCTGTCATTTGTAGATCTTTGACAGTCGTTAGGTAGTCAGTGGCCCAAAAAAAGTCTGACAACCAGTCTTACCAAGAGGTATCGTATTACCCAGTACTAACTAGGTTGTGGAGGTCAGATATACAGTCGCTCCATGTAAAATACTGATATCCAGCTGCATCCGGTTAGACTGGAAGCCGACCCCAATATAGTTGGGAAAAGGCTAGGCAGATGATGATTGTTGGGGGTTTTCCAAGGCTCATTTAAAGACTGATCTGGAAATAAATATCAATACATACCAGTGGCGAAGGTTCCATACAACTCGAATCCCACCGGATTCCCTTTGAAAAATGGCACAGTCAGTATTCTATAGACAAATAATATAGTCACATTAAAGATATGTACTCCGGCTTACCTCTTACAAAAATTGACCCTTCGCTACTGCTACAAACTACTGTTATAAATGTGGAAGTAATTCTGTCTGTCTGTTAGATTTTCAAGCAAGGAAATCCATTGAGCCGTTATGCTCAATGGAATTCGATAAAATTTGGCACACAGAAACCATGACCTGACTTGTACGTTGCGAAGTCACGGTAAAATGTAGTATTCTATATTTCTTAGTATTCATTCGTTGGTACGGTATCTGTATAAGGATATTTATAGTTTAGAAAACGACTGCAGAATCAGTTCCATGAGAATTCGTTTATTTGTTAAACAGATCCTTGATCTATCCCCAAATGGAAGCCTCTTCAAGTATCAATGTATCAAATTTCTATTATGATTTACAGAGAGGACAACCGTAGATCTGGTGGTCGCTATTCTCAACGACGCCTTGAGAAGGATGATGAACCCGAATGGTAAGTATCTATATACTAATATTATAAAGCTGAAGAGTTTGTTTGGTTGAACGCCCTAATCTCAGGAACTGCTGGTTCGAATTAAAAAAAGCTTTTAGTGTTGGATAGTCCATTTGTCGAGGAAGGCTATAGGCTTTATAACACCACGCTATGACTAATAGGAGCCGAGCAAAAAAAAACAAGTCAGAAGCGGCGGGTGTAACCGCGGTGCACAGCTAGTTATTATGTAAAGTAAGAAACTGACTGGCTGACTGATTCACTGACTGATCGATCAACGCACAGATGAAACAGTTGGGTCTAGGAGCCTGAAATTTTGCACAAACGTGCCTTAAACGATGTAAGTGTGCACTAAAAAGGGATTTTTGAATATTCATCCCCTAAAGGATTAAAACGAGGGTTTAAAGTTTGTATGAAACTTGGTCAATTTTGAGAACGAAGTCGTGGGCAACAGCTATATTAAATTCTTAACTATTTTTTGTCTACTTCCTGCAGCAAATTATATCAGATAGTTCTCGTTTTCTGAGGCACGCTTGCTACGTAGTCCAACTTTATTAGAAGCTTCTCGTGAACCTTTAAATGTATAATGTGTCATTAGACCATGACATCCAGCTCGTAATTCCAGAAGGGTTATACAGAGGAGTACCTAAAGTACACTCACATTACGCCAGTTAGATTTAAGTCCCATGTCCCAATAGGGGACGAGCCTATTGCCAACAACCGGCCACAAATTCAGCTTCCATGGGTGCTACTGAGAAATTCCAGATTAAAAAGCCCAATATCACGTTACCCGACCGAATTTGTCATTAGTTCGTTTCTAAAGTATTGATTTGTTTAAATTCAATAAGTATTCTGATTTAAAAGAGTGTCCATGGAGTTTCTTGCCCGTTCTTCTCCATAGAGATCTACGTTAGGGAATGGGCAACTACAGTACTTTCACAGTTTTTATGCCTTGTGACTGGGACTGTAGCTATTTTTTACTGTTGTCTTTGTTTCGACAATTCAAAAGTGCCTGTAACTGGCCTACTTGAAATAAATGCTTTGATTGATTGATTGATTGAATAAATCTAGTAAGAAAACGAAAGTTTTTTTTTATTTAGGTTGCGTTCACGCGAGCTGCTGTCTCAATTGTCACCCTATATTCCACACAGCCCACGTGCTTCTGCACTGCCCAGTGGTTGCAACAGTCAGGGCAAAGTACTAGGGTAACCCAGGTACTCTCCGCGAGATCAGCATCGTCATCGTCAGCAACATCAAGGCGCTGCTGACCTTTCTCGGGGAGTTAGGGTGGATCGAATAAATTTCCCACCCGCACGCAAGATACGCGCTTTGACGTGGAGTTGCGGACACTAAGCCCGTTATACAATACAATACGGGTGACAATTGTAAATAACTAATACGAATGTTATGTTTGTTTGTACTTCAGGTTTAGTGCGGGCCCAACATCTCAGTTGGAGACGATCGAGCTGCGCGGTTTCGACGACCCTGTACCCAACAACAAGAAGAATGGCAACGCGAACAACAAAGAGACTGAGGTGAATAACACTACTATTTCAACTATATTTTTTATCTTTCTTCTTTACTAACAAAGAAGAAAGTTTGTAAGTGTGGGCGTAGGGTAATCTTCGGTACTATTGATCATACGATCAACATTGACATAATGGAAGCGATGCCGGGGGAAATTGCTAGTATTTTATGTAAGTTTGACTCGCATAGAACAAACTTATAACAAACATATATTTGAATGCAAACTGTGTTAAACTATTGGATTGTATCGTGTTTCGAATAGCCAATTAAACGTGAAAGTAGAAATTTATTTGGCATGGACGCAGAAATATGCACAGAGTTATATAGGGTGACTGGTAATTAGTGACCGATACTTAAACACGTGATTGTACTCATGATAACAAACAACTTTCCCAAAGAAACATTTTTTTATACTCATACATTTTTATCAGAATAAAACTTACGGAGCGGGCTTGGGAGCTGCGCGGGTGCTCTGCCTACCCACTGTACGGTACGATAGTAATGAGACAGAACAGCGTCACGCTTAACAGCTGATAGGTCACAGGCGCGCGCGCGCAAATTTTATACGGCTATTATGTTATTGTTATAAAAAAGAATAAGTATAAAAAAAAAAAATCTTTGGGAAAGTTGTTTGTTATCATGAGTACAATCACGTGTTTAAATAGCGGACACTAATTACCAGTCACCCTATATAACACAAGCTATTGGCTTTACCTGCTTACTTTGACAAACTGTTGGGTGACCGCAGTGTTCTATGTAGTATATGAAAAGATAATCATGACATAATCCTTTGTTGTCCTTAGTAGGGGTATCTACAGATGTGCTCAATACGTGTTTAATTTAATACATCTTCCCCTCATGACGAAGACTATTGAATACACGCCGTATTATCATAATCGACATCCCCATCCCCATAGCTGGGTTACGGCCTCCACTTTTTGTGAGGGAAATTAAAAGTAGTGTTGATTGTCCAAAAACCTGTTGGCATTATCACCAAGAGTCAGACCATTTTTTGTTGAAAATCAAGCACAACCAACAAAAAATGTGCATGTCAACGTGTTGTTTTGTACCAGAAATGGAACAACAGCGGCGGGTCGCGGTCGCCGGCGCCGGAGCGCTGGCGCGAGACTTCATCTCCCGTCGCGCCGCCCGCCAGCGACTCTGCCAACACCAGCAATGTATGTCACATGACCCTGTTACTGTAGTGTTCTTAGTTTTCGTTTTTTAGTTTAGATTTTTACGAGGTTCCTTTTCCTGTGGTGTACCTGTAGTACCAACATCAAAACCCACATTTTGCAAGTTTAAAAGTAATGGGATATAATTTGCCTTCGTATCGATACTTAGTTTTGTAGTGATTTAATGCCCGGACTCTACGGAGATGAGCGGAGAGTAGACGTGCGGAAACCGACCAATCATATTGGTTGAAATGGACATAGAAGAAGAAAGAAAGAAAGAAAACATATTTATTTGGCCCATGCCACAAGTGCACACAACAAGCACAGAAAAAATAACAATAAAAAAAAAAATATGTACAATAAAAATGTTAAAACAAAACAACAAAAAAAAGGAGAAAATATTGTGTGTCTCACGGCTGCGCCAAATAGGCCCAGTTCAGCAAACTGCCGAGCAGATAGTGCCCGACGCTGGTTTTCAACTGGACCTGAGATGGTGATGTGACGGACATAAAACAGTTCTGTTTCTAGTTAGGTATGTGTAGGTATGCATGAATAGGTACATAGTACATAGCGTCTCTTGTCTCTCCTGTGATTGGTCGAATCCTGCATATCTGCTCTCTGCTCCACTTTGGTGGAGTTCGGGCCTTATTCCATGATTGACAAAACAACAGTTCATGTAAAATCTATACAATAAAATTGAAGTGTCTGTTAGTAATATCAAAATAACAGCTTTTTATTAAATTCATATGAAAATATATACGGCACATAAAACAAAAACATACATTTTTCAATTTTTGTCTGTCTGTTTGTTCCGGCTAATCTCCGAAACGGCTGGACCGATTTTGACGGGAATTTTACTGGTTGATAGCTGATGTTGCAAATTCTAACATAGGCTACTTTTATTTTAGAAAAATAATAAGAGAAGCGCGCAAAAGAAAACAACCTTGAAATTGTAAACAACAAAATCTGATTCAAACGCCTAATCTCCGAAATGGCTGGACCGATTTTGACGGGACTTTTACTGACAGATAGCTAATGTTATAAGGAGTAACTAGGGTTTCGTGTGAAAAAATAAAACCCTTGACATTGGTAACAAAATTGGACTAAAAAAATAGGAAAGTAATATTTTTTTTTTATAATAATTTCACTTGAACGAAGTTCGAGGACGCGCTAGTAGAAAAATAATTGAACACCATCAGGCCAACCTTCATATATTTTTAAAATATTAGCAACGCGATCAAGAAAAAAAAACCTAGATTCCATTTATGAGGAACGGATTTAAATATACTAAATTCTCGTCTTAACAGCGTTAACGTCTTACGGCATTTCAACAAACTTCAAGTGATTTTTTTTTAAATGACAACCGATTTTAATGAAACTTCGTACGCATAAGCAGGATACATAAGACTAAAAACTTGACAGAGAACAATTTCGAAAAATAGTGTTAAATTAGACCGATTTTAGATTTTCCATAGAAACAGAAATTTCCAATTATCTTTTTTTAAAAAAGACATTTCGCAAAGTCTCTGTGAAGTTTTTAGACGTATGTCGAGAACAATTTCGAAAAATAGTGTTAAAATTAAAGTCCGAGTTTAGATTTTCATAGAAACAGAAATTACCAATTCTCTTTTTTTTAAAAAGACATTTCGAAAAGTTCTCTGTCAAGTTTTTAGACGGATGTATCCTGCTTATGCGTACAAAGTTTCATTAAAATCGGTTCAGCCATTTCGAAAAAAAAACCACTTGAAAGTTTGTATTAAATGCTGTAAGACGTTAACCCTCTTAATGCTTCAAGCTGAAATAGGCGTACAGGACCAATTTCTTTTAGTTTGTTTTTTCCTTTGTTTTAATTTTTTGTTGTTATTTTAGTTTTATTATTTGTCTTGTGTGAGTCCAATAAATGTTTCTTTCTTAATGAAATACGAAATTAACCTACGAATGTGTTCTCCAGGACAAGGATTCTGGCGTGGAATCCAAGAGTGAAGAGCCGCAGCAGAACAACGAGCAGCCGGAGTTCAACCTGGACGAGTTCCTCAAGTTCGACGCCATACCCGACGTGCTCACCGTGAGTACACACATGAAATGTTCATTCTGTATTCAAGAAATATACAAATCCATCATGCTTAGGGGGCAAGAATCGATTAATCGAATTAAATGGTTAACCGGTTAGCCGTATAACGTATATGTCTGATTAACCATTATACGGCTTAAACCTTATAATAAAGGGCGTAACAAGACCCTTAACACGTTAAGCGCCAAGTGTATAAGTCAATGTACACCCTAGTGCAACTCTCACAGGCCGGTGAATATCTAGTTATACACCTCGAGTACTCAACTTCAGAGGCCAGTGTATTGGTAAATATACACCGCGCTGAAGTTCACATAGTATTTTAGGACCAGGAGAATGCATTTATGCAAAAAAAAAAAGGGTAGCAATAAAACGAGTGACTGTAAATTACAATTTTAAGTGTCAAAATTAATTAATTTGGGTTATATAATTACTAAGTGAGCGACTGACTGTAAGTGACGAAAAATCAACAGAATAGTATCTTACAAACATTAATTTGAGTTACTTAAAATACAAAATGAGCAGCTTCATAATATTTGAGCGACTTAATATTTGTTTGAGTGTCAACGTTACGTCCTGCATTTTTTTCAATATTTGGCAAATGTATTTTTTATACTGAGCGGCATTTTATCTTAAATGAAGTGTTTCGAATACAAAAACCACTTCGAAAAATACACTAATGAGCAGAGTATAAGGAGCTCACATTAAAAAAAAAAAAAAACCTAACCTAACCTAACCTCACTTAGAAAAATGAGATCGATTCTATCTTAATATTGAAGTTGCCCTCTCTGTATTTCCAGTCGCTCACTTAGTAATGTAGTCGCTCGGATAAAATTTTAATATACGAAATGGATTTATCACAATCCACTTTTTGTAAGCTTGTTCTGGATTTTATTATTAATCAATATTCGTCGTTAGTTTAGTTAATTTTTCGCTTACTCAAATTCATACCGCTCAAGTTATTCATACAGTATGTCATCATCAGTCGCAAAGCTTTTTTTTAATCGCTCGTTTTATAATTCCCCAAAAAAAAATAGTTATTTCCACAATATTTGCCTCAGATGTGTCTTGGCGTTGAACGTGCGAATCCGAAAGGCACTTGTTCTGCCAGTGGTTGGTGACAACTCATTCTAACAAGAGTTATTATTTATTTATTTAAACTTCATGCACAATAGTGGTACATAGGCGGACTTGATGCCACAAGGCATTCTCTATTAGTCATCCTTTGGCTTAGTTATCTTGCGGTCTGTTCTTTATCGTGAGGTTAGTTCCTAACCTGGTGTCAGAGTTTTTATGCCGCCCATGGGCCTCTGACTTGGCTTAACATGCCGTCAAGAAATATTCTCTCAGGCATGCTGGTTTCCTCACGATGTTTTCCCTCACCGAAGCAAGTGATGATTATACAATACGCACATGGATCCGAAAAATCAGAGGTTGGGTTCGAACTCGAGACCTATGACTTGGCAGTCCGACGGTCACACCACTAGGCTGTCACTGCGGTCTGTTGAAAGTTTAAGCTCGAAATTAGAGGAAACACGTAAAATGACGCCGTAAACATTTTGATTCGTTTGGTCATGTTTTTTTGTTGTTCTTATATCTGAAGATTGCCGAGAATAATAAAATAAAATGTTAACAATAAAACTAAAACTGTTTATGTTTCAGAACGGCGGCGGCGAGTCGGAGGGTGGCAGTCGGTTCAGCCGCTGGTTCCGGCGTGAGAGCCCCACCAACGACGCCAAGCACTACGAGCGACTGTTGCATAATATGGTGGATGGTGAGTGCACGCAACTGAATGAAGGGCTTGAATGTTTGATTTTAGGTGTGCTCTCGTTAAATAAGGAGAGATTAACTTCAGCCTCCTTATTTACATGAAGTATAAATAAATAGGAATCTGTAAAATTCTGACGTCTTTTGATTTGGTGGCATTTGGATGCCTTTGATAATAAAATATTGAAGGAAAACGTGAGAATTAAAATCTTAGCGGTGGAACCATTTCTTGTCTTTTTTTTTGTTTGACGCTTGTTTTAATCATACCGCACCGTATTGCCATTAGCTCCTAAGTTACGGTATTAAATCGGGTTTATTTTCATCACACAAGAATAGAAAATGTCCTGTATATCTAGGCATTGTTTAACGTGACCACCTAACGGTAACCTGCTTGTCGCAGTCACGACGTGCAAGCTGTTAACTTGTATTTTTGTTTATTTCTGTCCTTTTCTATTTATAATATTTGGTATATGTTGTATGATTATTGTTGTTATTTTTTTTTGTATGCACGTCATGTCCCTGCGACTAATAAATATTTTTTCTTCCTTCTTCTAACCCCATGGGATTTCTTCCATAGGAGGATATGTTATTAATTGGTTTTGGCGCGACTTTGTCTGTATCCAAGATTGTCCTCTCCCAGAGCTGGACAACGGTCGCGCGTCGCCCAGCCCGGCGGTGTTCGCGCCCATCTCGCCGGCCGCGCGCGCTCCCTTCGCGCCGCAGCCCACCTCGCTGTTCGACCTGCTGCTACGCGCTAACGCCAACAGCCATGAGAATAGACCTGGTGAGATACATTACAAATGCGACACTGATTTATCGAGGTTTTGCGTAGTTGAGCCCGCTTGGATCACAAATAACTAAGTAAGCTTAGCGGTAAACGAATCTAACATAATAAAATTATCAATTCGTTAATAATAATATGATAATATTATAATAATATTTAATTTCACCCCGTGTCATTGTAAGCTCAACAACTTTTGTCGCCCACTTCGCACACTGAAAGTTCTTAATATAATATAATATCTTAACTTCCGTGACACATTGGCAAAAAGGAACGTCGAGCCACAAATATGTACATGTACAGTCACGAGCACCAATATGTAAACACTTAACAACTTTTAAAAGTGTTTTTCTTCTACTGTTCTAATTAAAATTTCATGTTGTTACGAACATAGTATTCTGAAACTTATATTTTATGGAAAAGGTTCTATCTCCAAGTTACAATCCTTATTTCTCGCGAAAATTTCTTTTAGATTTAGGAAAGTCTATACATATTGGTGCTCGTGACAGTACTTGCTCGTACGCACAATGACCAAACGATTCAAAACCAGTATAAAAGCTGATCCCTCATTGTTCGGAAAGCTCATTCAAAGCGGGGTCAGGTTATACTGGATATGTATAGCTTGACGTGTCGCCGTGTGTACGTCTACCACCTACTTTAATAACGGTCACTTAGCTGTATATGTACGAAAACGGAAATGATTTATTTAATTATCATTGCGATATCCTCTAATCTTAGAGAAAAGTTGTCATACACACTCACAATCTTTGTTTTAAGAGTTACTCAAACAAACTCGCTTGTTGCAGAGGTGAACCACGTAAGCGGCGGCAAAGTGCACAGCTTGGAAGAGTTGGAGGCGCGTCTGCGGCCGCAGCACTCGCAGCCGCAGCAGCAACAGCACCACAATGTACCTGAACATGATCTCACTGCCTTCAAACGTCTCGTGAGTACCACATTTACGTGTTCCTTATTCATGCTTCTTACTGCCTATCAACGAATAACAATTTTGAGGAACTCGTGGCTAAATAATAACAGCCGCTCGGATCGATCTTTAGGTTAAGCCGTGCTTGCCTAGGTTGGTCTGTGGATGGGTGACCATCCATTACATAGCGAGTTTCCTCCGTGCTTCGGAAAGCACGTTAAGCCGTTGGTCCTGGCTGTCATTTGTAGATCTTTGACAGTCGTTACAGGTGTAGTCAGTGGCCCAAAAGTCTGACAACCAGTCTTACCAAGGAGTATCGTATTACCCAGTACTGGGTTGTGGAGGCCAGATAGGCAGTCGCTCCATGTAAAATACGGGTATTCAGCTGCATCCGGTTCGACTGGAAGCCGACCCCAACATAGTTGGGAAAAGGCTAGGCAGATGATGATGTTACCTCTTCAATTTTGATTCCATTTCAACAGCATGATCATCTGTTTAGCCTTTTTCTAAATAGGTTGGGTCGACCTCTGGAACTCCAGATGTCAATATGCAGACGTAACCAAACAGAAATACCAAGGTCACTTACTACATTTCCATTTAACTTTATAAAAACAGAAATGTTCCTCTTTTTTAACAGAGTTCAATAAAAAGCAGGAGGTTCTTGTGGTTTGTTGAGATGAAAATAGTACAATAACTGTGTGTGTATTGTGTCCCAGCTGGCGCAGGTGTCGGGCGGGCACGCCGTCACGGCGGCGCCAGACCCTCCGCGCGCTCAGGCGCAGCCGCAGCCGCAGCCCATGAGCTTGTTACAGGTACACAACGCACTAGGTTGATAGCGACCTATAAAATTATCTTGAAACATAAGCCCCGCTTTCATAGGAAGAAAAGCTTTGCCAAAATTGTTTCCATAATCATAATGGTTTTCAGTTGTGGCGGTATGTACAACGCAACATACGATTATCAGAAATTCACAATATAGACCCATCAGCAGTGAAAGTTTTCGTCGATTCTTAGAAAGAGAATTACTGTGGGTATAAATTGTGTGTCGATATCCCTTGCATCGTGTATATCCAACAGCTCACCAAACACACCATCGGGTAGTAGCCACCAGACGCAACCAAAATGGGCTGGGAAGGGGGATTTCGTCTCCTTCCTTTTCAACGAAAGATGACAACGTTTACTTTCCTCACACCTCTATAACTTTTAACAGTTTTCACACTTCTGGATAGCTAGAATACTTTCAAAATTTACCCACATAAATAACATAATATCATTCACTCGCTATCTGTCGTTCAGATGCTGAACAAGAGCATGGAGCAGCAACAGAAAGCGCAGCAGCAGCAACAGCAGCAACAGCAGCAACAACAACAACAACAGCAACAACAACAGCAGCAGCAGCAACAACAACAACAACAGCAGCAACAACAACAGCCGCATATACCGCAAGAGCTCCTTTACAAGCTCTTGCAAGTGCAGGTATTTTCCGTTACAAATTTTGTAAAGGATTGTTGTTTTTAGTAGGCGGCTATTATTAGCTCCGAACTGTAGAAGAAACATGAGTTTTAATAGTGTCTCATTTAGATTTATTTTCTTTTTCTGAGATCTAATTTCATTAACCGATTTTCAAAAAGAGGAGGTTATCAAGTCGACTGATTTTTTTTTCTTTTTTTGTGTGTATGTTCAGCGATATCTTCGCCAATTGTGAACCGATTTTGATGATACTTTTTTTTTTTGTTTTTCTTTACACCCTTTGCTTACCAAAACAAACATTTTCAAGTAAGGTATCGCTTCTGTTTAGTCGCCGCATTTCTTTGAGTAATGTCTGGAATGATTTTTTTGAAAATACTCCGACATCAGATAGTCGTTCTATGGCGCTGACAGAGTGGTATGAACATCTCTATTTTTGTTGTGTGTGTTAAATGTCTGTTTGTTGTCCTCAGCAACACCAACAGCAACAGCAACAACAGCAGCAACAAGCGGCTTCGTCTAACGAGATGGGTGGCATCGCGCCCGCTGACAGAGAGTTGTTGCAGCGACCTGAGGCGCAAGCTATTGTGCGAGGTCAGTCACTAAATACTAATTCTAATAATACTAGCGACTCGCTCCTGCTTCGCACGGTTTTTAAGACTTGACAATATATTGTTGGTAAAGTTGGTGAACCCATATTTTCATTGCAGTCCTAGCGACTTTTTTTGGCGTACCAAACTCCTCAAAACAGTAGACAGCCATATTTTGCATTTTCTGACTCTGGGCCTTGGCCTCGATAACTCATTTAAGAGAAACTCCGCACAACAAATAAACAAAAGCATAACTACAATGCCTTTGTAATCAAAACAACAAATAAGCAAACACAACTAAAAGAAAAAAAAAAAGTAAGTACGTAATAAAGTTAGTTCCCTATTTCCCCGTCCTGGCGTGCACGTGCAAGTGCGCTAGCTGAGTGACGTTACGAACTGACAGATTGACATCTCTATAGAGTTGTTAAAACGATGTGTCATTGTGGTTTTGGCGCGTGGTCGTAATCGGAACTAACGCTGCCATCTTTTTTTTTTTTCAATATAATTTCCACAGACAATGTCATAAATGTTTACCAACAGCGCCACCCGACAGTGTCATTTAAGCGCCAAAAGAGCCATGACGACTTTTCGTCAACTCTAACCTTTGATGGGTAGATTCACCTGCTTAATATAAACACCATGCATAAACACTGACCTGCGCGGTCAGGGAATTTACATACAAGCTGTAACAAAGATGGCGGTATGCAAATGCCGAAGTCACCCGAACGTCTCGCTCGCATTCCCGATGTTGTGATCCCCGGGGATTGCATTTGGTGACGCGTCGTTACCCAGCGGTTAGTGCGTTTCAAACATTGTTCCAGTCTTCGTGATAAGATTTGGGTATGATTTTCTATGAGAATAAATGTTTTAATTCGCTATTGATGTTGCCTGCATGGTTGTATGGCGCCCTGAGTCCTTTTGCGTAGTAATTTTGGATTTTTGACCTTAAAAACGGATGCACTTTATGTTCAAGGCTTTATTCGGTTATTGGAATATGAACTTCTGTATTTACGAGTTGATATCGAATATTATGTTATCGGAAATATAGTAGTACTTTGTCAAATGAAAGTTCGCCTCAAAAATGCCAAAAGAAATCTATTTACAGATTTGCTTATGATAAAAAGTTTATAATAGTCAACATTTTCACGTTATGTTTGCGTATGAATGAGAACATACATATAGATAGGTACTTTTGTGTATCTACGAATGTTTTAGTTGAAACGTGGTTACAAATTGAAACGATATACAAGTACACAGGGTGTAAACGGACCCTTCACAAAGCCGTCAACCAAGCATTATGTACATCAAACTAAGTAACTTTACGCAAAAAATATTGCTGGGAAACGACTTTTACGACTTTGTTTTGAGGCGAAAAATCACGTTTTACGGTAAGACTCGATGGAAAGCACGCAAAGCAATGTGCTGATGGATGGATTGAATAGTACGGGGTCATGGAGGCGTTTAAAGTTAAAAAAAAAACCATTAAAACATGTATTTAAAAAAAAAAAACTTGTGAAAAAGTTGTAACTTTGACCCCCAATATCTCCGTAACTAGAAGGTTCCCAGGTATGGCATAGAACAAATAAAATATCGCAATGACGGGGAGAACAAGTGCCTTTCGGCTTCGTTAAGGGTCTTTTTTACACCCTATAGATACGTAGATATTAAAGAGTCGTCTCGTCTGGTGTAATTGGATTGCTTGCCGATCGATACAGGGGAATCTCCCCGACAGCATCCACCTGTTGTTGCTCTCTGTAAGGTGTACTTCTACGTAAAAGTATGAGTGAGAAAGAAATAGCTCGTATTATGTTTAGTGGTATTCGTGTTTATATTGTAACCTGTACATGCGTGTTTGGTTGAAGTGTGCCGTGAACAGCAGCCTACTTCATGTATCCAATGAATACTAAACATTCATTAAAAAAAATAAGTATTTATGAGATTTTAATAATTTAAAAATAAAAATATTATTCAGTATTATGACGCATGGCGTAGTTAAAACACCCTGTTGCGAGCGATGATCTACTGGACTTGAGTGCTGGGTAGGTATATGTTTTTCCGTTTGATACGTAAACATAATTAACAGGATGTCTCATAATTTTATTCTAATTTTTTATTATTATTTTTCTTTGTACCGATTATAGAAAGTTAAAAAAAATCGCGCCTGGACATAAAATATATGTCGGGTACATTGAGTGGACGACCTTTGTAAGACGACTAAAAACTCACGGTGTATAGGGTGACTGGTAATTAGTGACCGATACTTAAACACGTGATTGTACTCATGATAACAAACAACTTTCCCAAAGAAACCTTTTTTTTTATTGTCTCTAATTACCAGTCACCCTATATGCTCGTCCGACTCAGTTTAACACGTAAAATGGATTACGGTTCTTCATTTATGAGACGTGCTTTCACAAATGCTCAATCTTTGAGGTTTTTCGAGCGTTATTGATCTTTAAGGTTTATGCGTAGATGATGTATTTCGTCTTTCTTTTTTGAAAGAAAGAAAGAAAGGAGGTGACTGCTGCGATGACGAGTAATAGAGAAGTGTAGAAGAAGAAGACATGCTGCGCCGACCCCATATGAATTGGGATAAAGAACAATGCTGATCATGTCTTCCTTTTTTGAAATGGTGGCAATGTACCAACCTAACTACTTTTTCCATGAAAACTAAGTTTTTTCATTTCCAATGTTTCGGATGGACACCACATCGAATATACGTCGCTGATCGATCCCCACTCATCCAGTCAAAATAAGCACGTGTTTTAATACCACTATACTTTTATCACAGGACTGAAAACTGGCGAGATAACAGCACAGCATTTAATGCAACAGCTGAGTAACCCGGGTCTTCAGAGTCGTCACCGCGAAGTGTTGCTCACCATACTTAGAATTCACCAGCACCAGAGACAGGTAATGTGCAGAAACTAAGTTATATTCAAACACAGTAATTGACTTTTTAATTTTGGCATAATATAAGCTCTCAATGAGTTTGACACAAAATCAAAATATTTATTTCAAGTAGGCCAGTTACAGGCACTTTTGAATTGTCGAAACAAAGACAACAGTGAAATATAGCTACAGTCCCAGTCACAAGGCACAAAAACTGTGAATGTACTGTAGTTGCCCATTCCCTAGCGTAGATCTCTATGGAGAAGAACGAGCAAGAAACTCCATGGACACTCTTTTAAATCGGAATACTTTAACACAGTTTGTGAAACCTCTTAATTTACAGCGCGCAAGGCGCTCACTTATGGGATATCTTCCCTGATTGTTCATTATTTTGAGCTCCCGATATTTCGACGCTGTTGCAAGCGCCATGATCGCGGGTTGACTTAGAATGCTAGTGGATGGAAAATAAATTGTTAAAAGCAGACAAATCTATCTACCCTCTTTCTTTGTCTTTTGCTACGCGCACTACTGGAACTCGACACTAAGTCACGGCAAAACACACTCGCTTATTACGATGCCGATGTGCTTAGTTTACAGTTCTATCCAGGTTTTTCATATTTGGAAACCTTCTGGAACTGAAAGTTCCACTTTTAGTGTTGCTGACGTCCGCGTGTTTTTATCAATCCGTCCTTAGGTGCCAACAAGCCGCGTATTTGAAACTTTCAGTAATATTTTGGAAATTGAGTCGTATTTTCTGTACAAAATCAAAATATAGAATAATTACGCGGCAAATTGATGTTTTTTGAGGCTACCTTTGTCTGTGCCTGTGTTTGACGAACTTTATTAAAATAGTAATATTTGGAATTATAGTAAACTAACCACATATTTGATTCCTCAGATGGGCGAGTCCCCGCTGCCAGGCCCCCCGCATCTAGTCGTCCCTCCACATCATCAGCCGTTGCGTTTGTCGCCACTGCCGCATCAAGGTAACAATATTACCAGTAATCTTATTTACACATTACCAGACATGTCCCTTAAAACTACTCGAACTGACTCGGGTTGTTGTGTTTTAAAAATATTCTACTTTGTTACAAACACTCAGTACAGTTTATTTTCATGTTTTGTGTGTATCTAATTTTAAGTGAAATAGAAGAGCTCTGTCGGAGTTACCTATTTCATAAAATTATCTTGTAATTGAGATCACAGCACATTATCTGTTTAATCATTACCTGCCTAGCCTTTTCTCAACTATGTTGGGGTCGGCTTCCAGTCTAACCGGATGCGCAACACCAGGTGTTGGTGAATTTTCAAATGAGACTCCTTATTCTGTATAAAAAGTTCCCCATACAACATCACATCTCTCTTGATGATTTATTTACTGCATCAGTGAGCAGGGTTTGTGTGGCTGAGTTTTGGGCTAAACATATTTAAACTTTTTGCCATCGAACACTAAGAAGAAGAATCTCATAAAGATTGCAGCACACACGATACTCCCTAACAATGTGCTGCTTATTCGCGTTACTGATGTGTTACTTAACATTAACAACATTTTACTAATACGATTTTCATTTACTTTATCATGTGCATGGCAATAATCAACATAATTCTTACTAACACCTAATTTCCTTCACGGACGCAGCGTTCTGTGTGTCGCCCATAATGGCCACCAGTCCCAATACGTTAGCTGTACACCATCCAGGTAGTATATGTTTCATTACAATCGATTTAACCAGGTATAGCCAGGGGCGAGCAACATTTCGTGAGTTCGATCCTTACCTATTGCATTGCAGCATTTGCTTAAGTGGCTTAATGGCTGAAATCTAGTGAATAACCAGATAAAAGCACCTGCTTCTCTTGTATCTGGTGAATCTAGTACACTCTCTCCGTCTGGCTCACTACCTGTGGCATGGAATAACTGGAAAAATGTACACCTCTGTAGCTCTACCTAATCGTGGAACACGTGTGTTATTTAACAACACCAAGTTAGTAATCTAAATATATCTTGCGTGAGGATCTGGTTCCGATTCCCAGGTCGAGCAAAATATTCCTGGATTTATCCGTTAGGAATTTCACAGTAAGGCTGTCATCAGACGGACCGCATCGCAGCAACCGCGCGCAGTCGATATATTCAACTGTTCCGTTGGATACACCAGTTGAATATGTGGACTGCGCAGTCCGATTAATGGCAGCCTAACAGACGGGAGACTGCATGGCATGGTTGGCCGATGGCAATAGACGGGTCTATTGCCTCCTATTGCAAGAGAATTAACATTACTGGTAAAATATTTGTCACCTCTGCTTAACTGAGTAAAACCAGACATGATGTTGTGTATATTTTGACAATACCTATAATGTCTACACTGTTGATTTATGTCAATGTCAACGGTATTTGCTAAACGGAACCCTTGCTCAGGTAAGTCCTGCAGTCTGCACACCGTATTTTTGGTTATATGTGTAGTTTACTACAAATGTGGCATGTGTACTTATGATATATCTGTAAAACCGTATTACCAGTGTGACTGTGGGAGCAGTTGAGTTTCATAGCACCTTATGGCCTGGCGCCAACATAACAGAGCAGGGAAGCTTCTGCTGCGATATTTGGAGTATGGAGACGTATACGTATTACAAAAATAACAAAATAAGTCATGTTCCGCAAACTTACACAACCCCTCTCACACTCATTGACGAACAACTCCATCGTGTGATGGAGTTGTACGTGAATGAGTGTGCAAAGAGAGGACTAGTTTCACACCTATGTTACACTTATGTTACCTATGTTACAATTATGTTAACTTAAAAAAAAAAAAAATATGTTAATCTTTTCTTTTTTTTTTTCTAAATATACTTTCATAAGATACGTACATTCATACATGGGATCATTGCAATATCATAATAAAAATACTTAATTTGTAACTCGGGGAGGATCGGCGTTGAGGGCTGAAATACAGGTTATGCCTAGTTCGGCCTCAAATGCTAATACTTTTGTGTACTTCAAGAAAATGCTTAGAAGGCTAGTAGCAATCCACGTTGGTTGGCAATGCTGATTCTTTGGCCAAAAAATAGACCAGCCTTATTTCTACGTTGATAATTTAATATTGATACTCTGCAATCCTGTCTGACGGTTTACGCAAGACTTACAAGTTAAATAACAACCTCGTTCCACTAAATTAATGAATGAACCCTTCCTGGCAGGCGTGCCGGCCCGCATCCCTTCGCCGCGCGAGTTAGCCGCGCACACGCAGTCCATAATGCAGAATGCACTCATCAAGAAGAAGCTGGAGGAGCAGCGCGAGAACTACCGCCGCAGGCAGGAGATGTCGCAGCCCAAACAATCGACGCCAATATCATTCACACCCACCTCGGTGAGTATTTTAATAGTAGTATTTTTCATCATCATCATCATCATTTCAGACGTCCACTGCTGGACATAGGCCTCCCCCAAGTGTCGCCACATTGACCGGTCCCGTGCCACTCGCATCCAGCGGATCCCTGCAACCTTCACCAGGTCAAAGTAGTTTTTAAACTAACATGAATATCGCTGGCGAAGAGTGGGTGTACTATACTCCTCTGCCTCACCCTTCAGAGATTACAGGCGTAGTGTTATATATTGTTTCGATTATATTTAATAGTCACGAGCATCAATACACACTTTCCTAAATTTAAAAGCAATTTCCGCGAGAAATAACGATTGTAACGTTGAGATAGGCTCTTTTTTGATAAAAATATTAGTTCCAGAATACTATGTTCGTAACAATATGAAATTTTAATCAGTACAGTTGGATAAAAACACTTTTAAAATATGTTAAGTGTTTACATATTGGTGCACGTGACTGTACCCTGCAAGTGCTTTATTATTTTTATGACTATTCAACATACTGAACGTTATGAATTCAAATAACAAAAGGTGACATGGAACCGCTGTGCAGGAAAGGAATCCTTCATCATCATCTGCCCAGCCTTTCCCAATAATAGCGGGGTCAGCTTCCTGTCTAACTGGCTGCAGATGAATACCAGTTTTCTTTTTACATGGCTTCCTATCTTACCTCTACAGCTCAAATCGGTTACTAAATTGCAAAATAAATGCGTTCCAGTGGCAAAACGGCACTATTATCTGTTATGAGTGACATGTTTTAACCTACAAATTGTTTCAGGTATTACGTAAAATGACTGCAGAGAAAGAGTCTGACGCGCCAAGTCCGAAGCAGCAGCAATGGACGCAGCCACCCAAGGTGCCCCAGGGCAGGCCCATAGTTAAGGTAACACTGATCTAAATACACACATATTATGCCTACAATTTGATTTTGAATACCTACCGAGTTTATTGATATTTTCACTAGATATCGCTTTTGATGTCCTAAAATGCCGTGTATCTGCTAGGTATTTGACTAATGTTGCCGCTTCCTGCAGCTGCTGCGTATGCATTATCCTGCGAACAGGCTTTACCGTGAAGTAATTTCTTGACAACTCTGAAGTGTACACTCGGCGACACATCAAGCTATACATTTCCAGTATAACATAGCTTCGCTTTGCATAGATTTCCCGTACAATGAGAGATCCGCATAAACTGGTTTTGTATAGCTTGATGGGGTCCCAGTTACTGGAAGATAAATTAGTACAAATTTTGTTGGTTTCTGGCTAGCTCGGTGATAAAGAAGGTTATGTGGATACTGAAGCAGACCCTTATCGTAGATAATAAATAGCCACTTTTTAGATTATTGTAATGCTGATATTGTGATGTTCTTGTTTCAGGGTAACCAGAGTGGCACAGCGCCAACGATGGGCTACGCGACGCCCAATGATTACCAACAACATTATATCGCTCAGCAGCAGGTATGATACTTGTGAATTGATGTAATAAGATACATTTTTGACTTGCATCGTATAATATCGCGAGGTTCTGAGGGCCAAAGCAAATAACAGTGAAGTTATTATTTAATTATCAGACAATCATAGATCAAAATCCCTAACTTTAAATAAGCAAGCCTAACCTAAGTAATTTATTAAACATGTCCGCATCTCTCGGTGCAATTATTTTGATACATAAACGAAATAACTATTTTGTGTAATGTTACAGCATATGCTGGGTTCAGGTCGTCCCTTCCCTCATGCTCCTCAGAGGCAGCAAGTACCGAATTCGGTAAGTTATTACATAACAAAATAATAATTCGTTTTTGTATGCAGGAAGGTCCTATAGCACAGGATATAAAATGCCTTGAAACCTTTTTATTAACACTAAAAACGTATTTAGAACATCATTTTGTCTCTATGGTTAAAAACACATAACGATTTTAAAATAAGTTTAACTCGCGCTGCTTTAGTGGTGCAAGCGGACCTACGATTATCTTTTTTTTATCGTACGTCTTCACGCTTACACAACATTAATTTTATTATATGCGAAACCTGAAACACGTGTCTAGTATTTTTATGTAAAGAATCTATGTACAAAATTTCAAAACTGTATGATGAAAAATCACAAAGTTATAAGCTTGTTCTGTTACCTGGTTGTCCGCACAAAAACGTGGTAACTACGCGCCGCAGCCTCGCGCGCGCTTCCAGCGTCGTCTCGAGCTCATTGATAATAATGATTATTGCGATAGGTACTTAGTGCCGCTCGGTGTACAACTTGTAACCTTTTTTAAATATTTTTAGGACAAAATATAACATGGTTTAAAAATTATTGGATTTGTTACTTATTCTGAACAAACTATATTCAGGTTTCGCATATACCAAAAATAATGTTGTATAATTATACCCAGCCTATAATGTTCCCACTGCTGAGACACAGGCCTCCTCCCCATAAAAGCGTGTTGATTTTAATCTACCATGCGGCCCCAGTGCAGGCTGATCTTAAACTTTATGTCAAAAACGTTCTCTGTCATTTACAGTACAATAACATGAACAATATGGCCCGTGGCATGGCTGGTAGCACCTCACTCCATAAGCTACTCATCCAGTCGCACCAGAGGAGTCTTAATGGTGAGTACCCTTTTGATAGCTTACTAAAAACCTCATTGGAGAATGTCTGAAATATCCAAGTGATGAGTTCACACATCCAGTCTTACCAAGAGGTATCTTATTACCCAGTACTAACTGGGCTGTGGAGGTCAGATAGGCAGTCGCTCCATGTAAAATACCTTATTCAGCTGCATCCGCTTACACTGGAAGCCGACACCAATATATTTGGGAAAAGACTAGGCAGATGATGATGATGAGTTCACTTAAGTACTTTAGATTAGTCTCCTTCATTTAATTTCATAAATATGTTTCTTGAGTGATTATTGCTATATCCAAGGTTTAGTTAAATCAGCCTGTAACATTACTGCTGCTGGGATGCAGGACTCCTCTATGTAAGAGGGGGCCGTGCTGTACCACGCGGGTCCAGCGAGAGTTGGTACATGTCTTTAGAATTTTGGTTCTTTGACATGCCGATTTTCTTACAGTTACCTTCATTTTTTTTGGGAGCAGTGGTGATGCAATAAAATACCGGTTTCGCGTGTGCCTGGGTTCGAAACCTCGGCTTATAACTCATAAGGCCGGGCACTACTACTGCTGTCACTAACGGAGAGTTGAAGCCACATATTACTATTTTAGTCCACGACATAAATAATGACTGGCACAGGTAATTTCGCAGACATGGCGGGTGCCGGCGGCACCGGCGGCGGCGACAACCAGCTGGCGCGCTGGTTCTCTCCCGAGCTGCTGGCGCGCGCGCAGGCCGGCAAGCTGCCGTCCGTGCACGTGCCCAACGCGCTGGCGCTGGAGGACCTGGAGCGCCACCACCACCAGGCGCCGGTGCACAACTGAGCGCGCACACAACGAGAAGCATACGAGACCAGTGCAGACGTCTTCCCTATTAAACCCGAGTTATACATTACACGCTCAGTGCGGCCAGTCGTTACGTCGAGAGACTCGCCCTAAACGACATACCAAATTCTTTACAGTGAAACGAAGATTTCTCGGTCTATGAATACAAATGCTCAGTTTTTTAAATAGACCCTCGATTCCTGTAATAGCAATAATGAATTTGTCAAACTCCATTTAGAAAGTAATATAGTATTAATCTACTCCCTTTGTATAAAAGCTGAGATAAAACGTATAGAGAGTATTAAAACTCGTATTGTGCGCAAAAATAGCGCAATTGAATGACATAAACGCGTCACAGATTGCATGTATCGATAATTTTATGCAAACATAGTCCAACATCCTATCCGAGATTTAGATCTGAGATAATTGTTTTCGGTTCTACAAATTTGTCACATTTCGTATTTATTTGGAACATTGAAAAGATACAACATACATATTCTTACCTGCTTCCTAAGTGATGATGAGTGGGATAACATATAACAGCAATCCACTGTCATAGAAACTTAAGATATTGAGCTGTTAATAATCTCAAGACATCGAAATACATTGATAACTTACAAGCACGGACGATGTATGAAATATGTAGAAAATAGTTTAATGTATATCGTAAGACCTGATTTTGCCTGTTTGTAGATGAAATTCATTAATACGTCCGCGACTTGTAACCGTAACGTTGTAGAAATCTCAAATCGATGAAACATTTTTAGCAAAATTACGATGTCAGTGTTCGCTTCAAATTGTATTACTGGACAGAACAAGTATTGACAAAAGGTGAAGCTGATGGCGAGTAACAATTTTGATGTATTAATTTGTCTAGGCTATTTCGACTGATAGTCATTATTTTAACCCGCTGTCAGCTCCCCACTTCCAATTGACTTCATTATAGAGGAGTTCCTACTCCTTCCATGACACTCATGGACAAGCACTGAACGCAAGAAACAAACTGCCAAATTGTAAAGTGAGTCACTCGATCTGGTTTTCTTGTTTTCGGTGCTACGTTAGGTCGGTCGAGATGCGAGTGAGTGTGATCGGATGTGTGCGAGCGTAAGTGTGTAGGAACGTCTACGGTTGTGTTTGTAAGCATTTTTGTTACTATGTCGTTTATGTGAGGAGAAGATTTTCGTTAATAATAAAATAGAAGTATTGTCTTCCCCGCGTCTGAACTCAGCGAGGCGGGGAATAGACGTAGTTAGGGCGACCGTTTTAGTTCCGAATCGCGATTTCATTTTGTAATACGATTTTGGAATTTGGCACAAGTGTAACAAAAAAATTACATTTGTGTTTTAAATTCCTTGAATATATTTTTTTATGAATTTTACGATTCGCGTGCGATTTTAGCGATTCTTTTTTCATCATTGAGACCTGAGCTAGATGCATGTCAATTATCATTTCGGTTAGCCGCACAATAGGAGCGTATACAGACAGATTGACTCGGCAGTATAGATATTACCAACCTGTTTCAGTTAATGTTCCCTGTGTACGCCCGTACGACAAATGTAGAGTATTACCGTCCAGAAAGCGTATGTCAATCTCTTTGTTAGAAACTCAAGCAATTATACTACGTCTATGCCTTTTATTAATTTAATATGAATAAAATATAAAACCCTATTGTTTTAGATCAGCAACATGAATTGTTCACGATGGACATTTTAACCGAAGTTTCCAGATGTTTTAAAAGATGTGTAAAATGTTTATTTATCTATATTCAGTCTGTTGTATAATTGTCACATTATAAAGGAACTAGTCCAGGGTCCATCTGAACGCACACTGGTCGCATAGCGCAGGTTTCAAAGCATTTTGATGACATTTTGAGACGGATTTGACGGGCTCTAATCATGAATTGATGGTTTATTTGTGAGGGGACGTGGTGCCGTGAGCGACGCATGAGATGCGTCACTGGCGGTACCAAGGTACCAAGTTTTACTGGCGAAATTTTAGTGTAACGGGAATGTGAGCCGTGGCGACAGCACGGCGGCACGCAGCTGTGCCGACGCTTACTTGTAACAACACGAGAATGTCTGTAAGCTTTAAATTATTGATTAAAGAAAAAATTGAAAGTTCCTCTTTGTTTTATTGCTTGTAAGAACACTGGAATTTTAGTCTTAGTTCCAATCGATACTCTTCTTCAATGTAACTGTTTTGCTCATAATTTTCAGATGTGTCTCGCAACTTCCTGTTCCATTTTTAAAACTCCTTCTACAGTGAAGGTTGCAACGCATCACAGTATCTGGATGTGTGATATGATCCGAAAACGATGAATAATTGCTTCAAGGATAGGTATGTACTGAATATAATTACGAACACTTTGTCACACAGCTGAAAAAACTTATTAATAATAAATTAAACAAGATTATTATGATTATTATTATTAGTTGCTGATTATCCATCAGCAACTTGCTCTAAAATACAACCTTGTGGAATCGGAAGTACCGTACTATAAGTATGTGCCCGACCCAGTTCTCGAAAATGGCAGTATCACATTGTACTGGGATCGATCCATCGTAACTGACAGGACTATTGTAGCCAATAAGCCTGATATAGTGGTGGTGGATCGATCAGAGCGGCGTGCAATGATTGTTGACATAACGGTCCCGCATGATGGGAACCTCGTGAAAGCCGAGAAAGATAAGCAAATCATGTTTCTTGACTTGGCTCACGAGGTTGTCGACATGTGGGATGTGGACTCAGCGATCATTGTGCCGATAGTTGTATCAGCCCATGGCTTAATTGCCAAGAGCCTCGACCAATACCTGAGGAGGCTCTCGTTAGGCAGCTGGATCAAGGGTTTGATTCAGAAAGCGGTACTCCTGGACACGGCTCGTATTGTCAGGAGGTTCCTCTCTCTGGAGCCCTGACCGCCGGTAGCTTGGACCCTGTTCCCGATACCGGTGGGCTACAATTTTTTATATTTTTAAATGTTTTTTATATTGTTTTTAGTTTAAGAAATATTTAAAAATGTATAAGATTTGTGTAAAGATAAATAAAGGAAATAATTAAACAAAACTTAACTAGTTGAACACTGTAAGTATCCAAAATTAAAAACAAAAACATATTCGTTTTAACATCTTTATTATTTCATTACTTATGTTGCGCCAGTTACAAATCTAAAAGGAAAATAAACACTATTCTTGTCTCGCGGCGATGATACCTACTAAACTAGAATATATAAAATTATCATGAACTCGACGACTAAACGTCAAACTAGCGTAAAAAACATTAACGTAATACTGGTTGGAGGCCGGCTGCATTATTGTTAATAATACCTAATTACGCCTTATCATAATCGATGTTACAGTCGAGTAGAGGAAAATAAATGTTGGGTTTTTTTCCTTGACCTGTATTTGCTTGTGAATTCTGTAAGGCACATACATGTCAGTTACTACTTATACCGGCTGTAAACAGACCCTTCACATATCCGTCAACCAAGCATTCTGTACATCAAACTAAGTAACTTTACGCAAAAATTATTGCTGGGAATCAACTTTTTTTTTTTTTGTGTGAAAAATCAAGTTTTACGGTAGGACTCGATGGAAAGCACTCATAGCATTGTGCTGATGAATGTATTGAATAGTACGAGGGTCGTGGAGGTGTGTAAAGTAAAAATCTTGAATTAAAAAAAAACTTATGAGTATGTTGGAACTTTGACCCCCAATATTTCCGTAACTAGAAGGTTCCCAGGTATGGTCTAGAACAAAAAAAATATCGCAGTGACGAGGAGAACAAGTGCCTTTCGTTTATGTTAAGGGTCTATTTACACCCTTTATGCATAAGTACTAGTTACTACTCATATGTATACGTACTTAGGTAGGTACTCAAAAAGAGGATGTTAGCAAGCTGATAACAACTTGTTATATAGTAGAAGCGTTGATTTTAATACTATTATGTAAGTGTGTGTTTTGTAGAGATAGGTCCTAGCATCGCCAGCATGAACATGTTTACGACAGAATATAGTTAATTGTCATGTAAACAGTATTATAGTTTGCTACATAGGAACAAAATAGCACTTTTTTTGGTTGTTTTATCTGAAACACTCTGGAGAATTCCTTAGCTATAAAAAATACACGGAAACAAGTAAACTCCCAAGTAACACCCGCTTTTATTGAAGTTTGCTTCATAGATCAAACAAAATATTATGAATTCCAAATAAGCTAAAGCATTAACACTTCTTGACGTCAAAAACAAACAACCGCTCCTAAAAATGCTTATAAACCATTTCCTGTTGCTTAGCTCCGTAATTATCGTGATGGAAACTCATTATTGTGATGAGCTAAAACTGTTTATGGATTAAACTGGCCTTGGTAACCTTTAACAATGTAGCAGATAAGCAATTTATGAAAACAATACATGATAAAAAAATCTCTATAACTCTGAAAGCTGCTTACGTGTAAAACTAAAAAACATTTTCCTCAAAAAACGCACTGATAAACTTAATGACTAAACGAAGGAAAACACTCTCAAAACTCGTCAATATAACATTATAAAAATTGCAATCATTTAATTCTGAAGCGATATTTCGTTATTTAATAGTCTAACACTATATTATGTTTAAATACACTTTTAGTTTATATCCACGTACGAAATAAAACGTAAAACTCGATAAAGTACAAATAAAATTTCATTTAAAAATCGACACGCCCGTTCTCTATGTTGGTTGGAGGCGCACTGAATTGCTGCGGGGCCGCGGGGGCGGACGACCGCATTTAGTTCTTGTTCCACATAGTAAGTACAGCTCGTTCCGCAGCAACCGGGTGTCGTCACACTGCCAAGCGCCGACAGACATGCGCAGTTAGCACAGTAGGTACTCATAAACTTGTTGGTTGGTCGATACAGAAATAACCTTGTAGATAAAATGTTTTAGCGACCAGTAATATGTATTCAAGAGACACGATTTTAAGTTCAACAACAAGCAAAAGTTGACGATTATTTTGTTTTAAGAACTGATTATGAAATGAAACTTATTAAAAAACAAAATACATTACAATTCGTATAATGGTCACAAAGTTCATAAACAATTCATGAATTTTAACGTAATTCATCTGTTTGTCATAAAAATGTACTATCAACAGTAACAAAGGTGTGGGTATTTAGCTCCCTCGATTGGGGGAACTGGTTTGAAATTCAATTGCAAGATTGGCCAATACATACTAACTGACTAACTAACAAGGCAAAATAAATAGAAGCATAAAATAGCATTAAGAAAAATCAAATATTAGTTCTATTTTAATAATTGTAATGTTTGGCTCTTTGCAGATTATTGCTACCGCTACAAGATAATTCTTCTATAGCTACTAAGTATTACGAGTAAGAGACCGAGGTCAGCAGAGAATGCCAAGCTCGGCTTTACCGTGGAATCTAATTACACCATTATTGAGTTGAGTCACCTTCATAGTCGTTTCAAAGGTCCGTCTGAGTCTTAGCAGAATAAAATGTTTCGTTTCATAGTTACTACTACTAGAAATAAAACTTTAGAAATTATAGACTAAGGAAATAGAACTGGGGTTGGGCACTATAAACGTGTACTTTTATTAGATTTGACTCCCTAAACGAAATAAAAAGCGGATAATGCCAGTTTTTGAAGTCGAGCAAAAGTTGCCGACTGCACCCATCCGAATGCTTTTCCCTTGTGTAGCTAAGATTTTCTCTCACCGACCGTTATCCACCAGTAAGTCGTGCTTTCAAAATATCACATCTACGTTAACTTAATATACTAGCCCGTTATTTGAATTTCTGGAAAATCTTTGAAGCAAAGTTGCAAAGTCGACTTTGCTAATGCACACCCTGCAAAGTTCCTAAAAAAACGGGGGTCTAATGATTCGGATCATTAGACCCTCTGTCAAAACGGGTTTGAGCGACCTTTGCTTGATTTAAACAATTTTATATTTGTATTGTAGTTTGGAAATAGGATGTCTGAGCCAAACTTTTATCTTGTGAGATAATTTTTATCTGACGGTGACGGACAAACAGCGTTTTAGATACTTTACAAATTCGAGTCCGTCCGACCGACTTTCGTTGAGTAATCGGTCTATGGTGCCTGTATAATACCGTACTGCTTACGAGAGATTTAAATAATTAGAGGGATCTTAGTTTATATTACCTGGATGAATTCGGGTGGTAATGGAATTAGGGCCAATTAAAGACTTTTGTCGGCATTAAAGTGTGGGGGATGCGTGTAAAATTGTGTTGGTAATAAAAGTATTTGTTTGAAGTGGGAACAAAGACAATAAAATGAAGCTACAGTCCCAGTCACAAGGCATAATAACTGTGAAAGTACCTACTGTAGTTGCCTATTTCAAAGCGTAGATCTCTGAGGAGAAGAACGGGCAAGATACTTCCATGGACACCCTTTTAATTCAGAATATTGTTACGAAACCTTGGTTACATCATTCGTCGAGATGGTACATTATGTGAGAACGATGTAGCTGTAGCAAGACGTGCACGTTAAAAGTGCCCATAGTGATGACAAAAAAAAACCAATACAAAAATAAAATAATTAATTCAAATAAGCCGTGGCATGACCGTGGATAACCAGTTAACTGATAGCGCCCGTTCACGAACATGACGCAGGGATCAACAGTTCAGCACCATTCAACTCAACCATTTTGAAGGGAACTAAAGGTCGGATCCTTTAGTTCGCTTCACACTTTTACGGTACACACCACCATCAGCGAGACATTTGAGTGAGCATGACATACTCTCAACCGCCAGGGCACATACAAGTCAAGAAAAGACGTAGTGTCACATTATTTAATTTTTTGTTTAGATTAAACTTTTTAGTTTCCTTTATTTTTTTTATACTGTATGCACTAGTGGGATGTGTCAAATAAATGTATTTTCTTTATTTCTTTCTAGGTGTACCCAAAATTCGCCAGATATGGAATGTCCACTTACAAGTGACTCGTCTGAGCAGGCCTTTAAACGGGACACGATAATTCGGGTTACCTACCGAAATGCTGAAAGCTGTAATTACAAGCTTATTGTATAAAAACTCCTCGTCATCATTTATTTATAGTTTATTTAGGAAATTTTAAAGTGTGGGCGATCAAGGGCAATTATTTAAAAAAAAAAAAAATAGTTTTTGTCGTAATATCTCTTGTGAAATGTTATTCTTGAATTTCTTCAAAAAAATGGGTAAGTTACACGTTTGCCACGTAACTATAGCAACGGATGTTGGATCGAATGCCCAAATGCGTCTTAGCTACATAGCACAGTGCAACATTGAACGTTGAACTGTCGAACTTTGTGTCTCACATTTCATCCGTTCATCTACGAACACCAAACTTAGGTTGAGCTGGTTTTATTGTTACTAATTAGAGGAACATTGAACGTTGAACTGTCGAACTTTGTGTCCCACATTTCATCCGTTCATCTACAAACACCAAACTTAGGTTGAGCTGGTTTTATTGTTACTAATTAGAGGAACATTGAACGTTGAACTGTGGAACTTTGTGTCCCACATTTCATCCGTTCATCTACGAACACCAAACTTAGGTTGAGCTGGTTTTATTGTTACTTAGAGCCTAGAGGCCCACTAATCGGAACTTGTTTTGTAAAGATATCCGTGTATCCAGTAATTACCGGTCTGGAACTCGCGAAGTTTTGGGCCAATACAATTTGAAACACCATCATTGCAGCGACTCGGAAGAAGAAGAATATAGGCGGTGTGGATGTAGTCTCCCAGACTGTGTGGAAGGACCCATATTCAGCCGAAGAGTTACGAAT
Source organism: Noctua janthe (assembly GCA_910589295.1). Classification (NCBI taxonomy): domain Eukaryota; kingdom Metazoa; phylum Arthropoda; class Insecta; order Lepidoptera; family Noctuidae; genus Noctua; species Noctua janthe. The sequence continues at coordinate 9,426,169 of OU342573.1, read as the reverse complement.
ACATCACAAATAAATCATTTACATCTGTCTACTGACCCAATTTGTAACGCGACCCAGCCACCTATTTTATTTATGTACACAATTTTTGGTGCACTCGATTATTTCTTTGATGTCAGCAAAATATAGTTTTATAGCGAACATTATTGTACGTTGTACACTATTATAGTAGGAGCGTGTAAACCTTTAGCGCAACCTTATAATGCATGAAACAAAATAAAGCCTGATGTGCTGTCCACCCCACCGTATCTATAGATATCTGCTTAAACTTTACAGCTTACACTTTTAAGCTGTCGAGAAGTGCTACCCGTGCGAAGCCGGGGCGGGTCGCTAGTTTATAATAAACTAAAGCCTGTCATGGGAAAAGCAGTCCAATATGGGGATCTATGAAACTTTTATCTTTCATCCGACCTGCTACGTGACTTCTTGGTTCCTCTTGATACCAAAAGTAATATCACCTTCATGCAATGGTGAAATAACTAATTGTTTTACCTTTAACCGTTGAAAGTCCATCATTGATAACAAGCATTCTCCAAAAAATACCCTTTTTACTGTCATCAGCTAACTAAAGGGCAGTGAGCACAGAGCCTGCACACCACCGCAAAGGATTTTTGTAAGCAAAAATGATTTTGAGTCTTATTTGTTACCTTTAACACTCAAATTTCGTTTATATCGTTACGACGACACTCTGCAGCTGCTATTAAAATAGCAAGCGTTGGCAGACTAGACCATACATTGTTATTGGTTTGCCATGCCGCGCCGTGTGGTGTACTTGCAAAATAATAAAGTACCACACGAAATAGGCGAAATACCTCTCCGAATGCAGCAGGTGATTAATACGGAAAATTCATCCTGAGTTTTAATCCTACCCACCTTATTCACTATAAATGTCACACACTGCAGATTCTTCCAGAAAAATATTCGGAACTTCAGATTAAATTGATTGAGAAGCTCGTCACCCAGAACCAAACTTTCTGAATTTTCGGATCAATCACTACTTGCTTGATTCATAAAGGCATTCCTGACGTTTACGCCCAGGCTGAGAAGCTACAGACTGCTGATGCTGCTGTGCTAGGCCGACTTTATTTTTGTTGTTGGCTCATTTTGTACACTTAATACTGTATTAGGTGTATGTCCTCTTTATAAGACTGATTATGACTACGTTGGCGGCCATTAACTGCCACTTAATAAATACTTTCAAGTCTGCTAACCCCATCAACCGTGTCCTAGGATATTATTTCGCCTTTCTAAGAAATATTTATTTATGAAGTACCAGTATTCACAGTTTCAGGTGAAATGCATACGAACTGCGCATTACAGAGGAGTAATTACGACTGCAAAAATTTCCTACCTAGCCTACCTCACCAATATTTGGAAGACAATAATCTGCTCTATCAACTTTTCATAATGGTCGTGAAGCGTGTTAAGGATTTTCAGTTTCTTATAGTTAGGTAAAGGAAGCTGAGAGAAGTAAATGCAAGTAAGTATCTACACCATCCATCCCATAAAAGAGTAACCATGGAGTTCCTTGCCGGTTATTATAGGAAACGACCAACCTGAACCGTGCACCTTTTTCTCGGCGTTTTATAAGTGCCCATGTAGACAAATGTGAAATAAAATATTTTGATTTTAACATCATTAACTTTGTACCTGGAGATAGTCTTCGAAGGAAGATAAGTTTTTTTTGGAAGACTGTTTTATAAGTGCCTACGTAGGTAGGTACCTCGACTTTTCGCACAACGTGATAAAAGAGATTACTTACCTAAGAGTACCTTGGTTATCAGTAGAAGGTACCTAACTGACGTAATTCATTAAGAATTAAGAACAGCACACCTTAATTTCAATTTATAGTACTTAGGTAAGTACTTACATTTAATAAGTAGGTAAGTACCTACTTTCTTTTTCTCTGCGAAACTTATAGGCTAGGTTCCACAGTCAAAACCAAAGACTGCTTAGAGAGTTAGATGTCGGGAAAAAAAAAAGAAAATTAAGTTCCTTCTTATTAAAAATTACTTCAATGTTCAATACTTACAGCCTACCTAGGTACTGGTGCACTTAAAATATCCTCTTTTGCAAATCTCGTAGGTAATCGAGAAAAGGGTGAAACCCAATTCTGGGTTAAGTTCGCCTGTTTGTACATAAGCTATATTATTGCTATTTGTATGTAGGTATTGTTTCTAACCTAAAAATAAATACCTAACTATCTAGGTACCTACTTAATCTTTAAAAATCTTTGCTTATCAAAATTTTTGTTTCACCGCAATACCTACTCTTTATCCACACTAACCATTATTCTCATGCCTCTTTTCATAGCAGTAAATTTAAGTTCAACCAGGTCCTTTTCGACATAACATTTTTGTGCTCGCTTATTCACATAGGTGTAAATATTTTTTAAACAGGAGCGACTCCGCGCGGTGCAACCAGGCACATGTGTTCGGCACGGAAAATTATGTACCTACTTAGATAAGAGTCTTGATAATTTGCGCGGGTCAAAAAATTACATTTTTGTTAATAAAATTAAGTCTATGAGTATAAAGTTACTTCTGCAAATTGCAATTATACAATACGCTTTTATATTTTACTACACAAAATCGTTAAAATATGCCGCAATATTCACTATAATATCACATCACATTACTTCGTTACTTGATAGCTGTAACACTATTATTTTATTTTACTAAAAAATGACGCTTATCACACTTGACAGGTAACTGACAATTAAAATACATAGACTTTCTTTTAAAATAGATAGGTACCTGCGCGAGGATTGCGCAGTTTAGAACATTGATCATTGATGGCATTTACAATTTGTTTCTGGCTGGTCGACGACACAACACTAACTACGTCACGTAAAAAAACTCGCGATGTTCTAGAACGTACGTGTCACTAATTCTCTGAGTCCTGCCTGAGTGAGTGCACAAAAATGTAATGGCGACGTGGCGGGCGGAGGAACAACACAATAAAGGACCCAAGTGAACGAGCTACACACCCAGTGTGCTAGAGCGGCGGCCGTCCGTCGAATGATGATTATAAAGTCGACGCCGTTGGTGGAGCCCTAGTCGGCGCGGTGGGGCGTGGGTCGCCGTCCTTGCACCGCCGCTATTAACCCGCCAGCAGTCGCCATCCGCGCCCGAGACACGAACAAAGAGAAACAGGAATATAAAACTAGTCAAGGTGTTAATGCATATTGCATTCACACTAAAATGACAACAAATCCCTAAAGGAGTGTAAAAGAAGCCTAGGATTGTTGATTTTGTTTTGATTTTTTGAAAGGTTAGTAGTGCTTCTTTAAATACGTAATTTGGCCAGATACGCGTTGTTATTAACACATGCATGATGGCGCCGCCGCCCGTGGACATTTCTAATTGAAATAGGGATCTTTTGTAGGTCAGTGCATGACGTTATACAGTGTAACGCCAAGTGAGAAACGTATATGACACGATAAAGTAGATGTTGTGATAAATATTTCCTCATATTATAAATATTTTGTAGAATAAAATACCTACATCGAACTGAGTAAGTATTGATTAGCTCGTCTATAATTCCATATTATTATGCTAGGAAAAGTAGGTGTATATTATCAGGTATCAGATAATCATAACTGTTACCTAATTATATTTTTTACGATTTATTAGCTGCTCAAGCGGATCAAGATTGGCCATCGGCCGTGTAATAAAATGTCTTGGATAAAAAGGTATGTTGCAGATGAAATAGTATTCGATGTTTTTATTTCCCACGATCTTTAATTAATTCTAGGCACAATTCTTACGTACGTAAATAGAGGTAGCAAGGTGGCGTAATAGAGGTAGGTGGTGCGTAGCTAGAGGTTGCTAAAATTATTAACCCCATGACTTAGCACCACTCGTATTATTAGCTACGGATGTGATGTGACGTAGTAGGTACGAGTACAACTCGTATCCACTACGCTATTTCTGCTCAGTTGGTAGACCTGATCAAAATTAGAAGCAAGTTTACCTACCTATAATACATTAAAAAAAATGTGGTAATAAATTTCATACTTTTATCCACAATAGCATTAAAAATGTGTACAAAGAACAGAGTCAGTATTCTCATTGATTTACATTTTAGAGCAAGCGAGTCGCCATTTTGTTTCGCGTTCATTTCTTGCGGCGGCACGACACGAAGGGGACGCGAGCAAGGGCGCGCGGCGCAGCTGCTGCGCTGGTGTATGACGCCATTATTGTTACGAGAAATCACGTTTGGTTTTAAGAAAAGAGTGCGCGTGATGTTGTCAGTATTTCATATTGAAATAAATCGTTTAGTTTGTTAATATTGATGAGTGATTTAATTATATTAGGTGCATTTGAATAGAAGGTAGGTCAATAACTTTTTATTTTGATTGCGTGGAATTTTACTCGTTTTATTTGTTGGGTAGGTACCTACATAATATAAAACTTCGCCGTGTGTGTCTTTGTTATAATACATAAAAATATCGTCAGATATTCCCAAATACTGCGTAGTAAATATAAACAAAAACCTAGAGATAGATGTTCGCGTAACGTGCGACGGTACTTTTTTCTCTACTTGGACATAGTGCAATAAGGACAACCTTACTAAAACCGCTTTATTTTCGTCTACAAAAATAATGAAGAATAAGAAATTTCTTTCGGATGATCCTATTTTAAATTTATAGTAAGTTTAGTGGTTGTTGATAAATATGTAGATGGTAATAATTAAGCCCATGTGTATGTGCATTTTTACCTATAATTTTCAATTTTACTTTGTTTGCAATACCACTGTTTCGAATGCATGAAATATCTCTGAAAATCTAGGGTACTGTGAGTGTAAAACAAAAAACATCCGTATTCTTTTTATTTGACTTTGGAACATACTAATGATTTTAAATATATATGATTTTGTTCGTAGTGATAAAACGTAAAAAAGTCATAATTATAGCTTACTTACACAAAGATGTTTTTAAAAAAAAATTGTCGATGTAACCTTTCAATCGATGGACTTGGATGCGACTTGAGCACTACTTTTATTTTCGTGTTTTATTTTTGAGTAAATAATATTATCTTTCATGATTTTAATTCTACTTGAACACCCACGACGCCTTTGTGTAAGGCGATCGCAAAAATATTTTTTCGAGACCTTACTACACTTTTTGAAGTGGCAACATCGCTGGAACGGCTAGTGATGTTAAGGTGGAAATCGACTAATATTTTTACTCGTTGATATTATTTTTTTAATATTAAAGAAGGCTAAAAGTGTAGTGAAATATTAGAGGCAAGAGGGTCATCTTCGATTTAGGGGTGGTAGTTACCAGGAAATAATTTAGACCTTTCCTTTCATAATACGCTGAATATTTTACTTTCCGACATGTTTTTTGCATTGAGCCAGTTGAAATATTCATAACTGTGATGAATATTTTTGTTGCACAGGTACGGTACTTGAAAGGTCAACGTTATGAAAGAGACGGAAAATATAGTAGACAGTTGCAAGTTTTAATTATTTCGGGGACGGCCCTTTCAAATCTTTATTAAGACTTTCATTAAGATTTTGTGCACATTCTAACTCATTCATTGTGATTTGCATAACCAATATGCTACCCTGCTGACGTGGACGTCAGCAGGGTAGCAGTAAACTTTGGTTACCATACGTCTTTATTTTCCTGAACTTACCGGTTTCTTGGACCTGAGTTTTTGATTTTGTGCGGCTTTGTTATTTCTCGAGACTTCTCCACTTAAGGAGTTTTTTGGAAATTAAAACTAATGTGCCGAAAATTGTTTTTAAATGCTGTTTCGACTATAATTTTCTGTTTGTATCAATAGCTAGCAGCGATACAAACAAGTATTGTGTGAGACAAAATCTTCGACAGTAAAAGTTACGATTTAATTACACCCACCAACAAGATCGGCATTGATCGTTCGACAGAGTAATGGCTAGATCAAAGTAATGGCATTGACAATTCAATGGATTCAACCCAGGATTATTTCTGCCACCACGCTGCTGGAGACGGCATTGTCAATACTTTAAACCAAGCGTGTCACCTCCTCATGAAATATATGCGACATGGGTGTAGAAATAGGACGTTTGATCAGTTATGAATGATGGCAATACCTGATACCTACAAATTGATACACCAGCCAGTACGTAGCCAGTGACGTATCTATGTAGCCATATAGTATGGCGCTACAGTGGCCATACAATCATAATAATTTCTTAAATCAAACCGCTTTTTGGTTGTTAGAGATAGTCAGGATTTTCAAACAATGATAACAGGCATTAAAAAATCAGATATGGCCTGTATTTGCATATATTTGCATATTACTTACCTGCTTTACGTATTCTACCTACGTAGTATTTTATGTTTTTATTACGTAGGGATTTTACCAGGTAAATCATTGTTATTGTTAATGAACGGGCGAAGTTAATAGGCCGTTTGTGCTACACCTACCTAAATATTATGATACGGGGTCCGGGTGTGGCGTGGCATGACATTCTAGGAACCATTCGAGGGTTAGGGGGTTACCAAGATCGTATATGCAAATATACCAAGATCGTAAAGATCAATCTATAAAAGATCACACCAGCATCTTTTAGAGGTCTTGCCAAAATGAAATTGTTTTTTTTTTTAAATGAAATTGATTTTTTTTAAATTGAATAACGTGACAAAGTCCTAAAGGCCACCTCGGCGTACAGAGAGAAGAATGGAAGGCTATGGGGAGGCATTTGCCCAGCAGTGGGGCAATACAGTCTAAGGAAAAAAAAAACAAATTTAATTCTGTATTTCTAAGAAAATAAGAATTATTATGTATTAATTAATGGCTTTAGTGAATTAAATGGGTGTATTCGTAATATTAGTATTTAGTTAAAACAGTGATGTTTAGAGTATTATTTTTTTTCCTATTACAAAAACTATCGACAATTTGTTTGGTTATTTAATTATAGCAATATAATTGTGTTGTGTTTTAGAATTGTTTTAGTCCATTCCACGTCCACATTAATCAAATTAAATAAAACAAAGGATTGTTTAAGATTATTCGCTTCTCATTCTTAAAATCGCTTGTATTTTTTAATGTGTAAATAATCTGTTTAACTTTCATCAAAATCAACTTATCATTTAAACTCAAAAGACGAACGGAAACGACGTATGAAGAGTTCTTTTTTTTCCTTTAATCGGATGTGAGTTTCATAAGGAACGTCTTCCAGTGGTTTTGACGAATATAATCACCCCCTTAACACTTACTATCAGCCTATAATATTACCATCCCATTGCCAGGACACAGTCCTTCCTATGAGAGAGGGACAACGTCGTCCACCGTCAAAGCAATATTTGGTAAAGAATGATTTCACCGCGTATCAGATGAATTGTTTGAAGATACGATACCCATTGTGAATTTTATATTATCGTATATATTCGCGATGGAAAAATGATGACAGTTGAGGCTTCTCCTTAACGCCAGATGACTAAATCGAAACGCCTGTGGGCCTTAGTAACATTGTAACTTTACTCTCATTGTTTCATTTATCACATTAAGGATAGCTCGCGCATGCTATACGATATACAAACATACTGGTGCATTCGTGCGGGGTCGCTTATTTGGACATTATGAGTGAAGCGAGGGATTGATTAATAGTTTGTTTGTTTGTTTGAAATGTTGCAAATTCGCTTTCATTTCTTATTGTCATTGAAGATGTTACTAAAAATAAGTTGCTACTAACAAAAAAAACGATAGGTAACGAAAACTACAAAACATAATTATAGTTTTATTTGTTTTAGGCTTGAAATGAATTATGAATTAGTAATTTTTTGCCAGTGGCTTCGCTCGGGTTAATTTAGAATTTGACAATCAATTCGGGTTGTACTCTGCTTGTATCCTACTAATATTATAAATGCGAAAGTTCGTGAGGACGCATGGATGTTTATTACTCTTTCACGCAAAAAGTACTGACCGGATTTGGATTAAATTTGGCACACAGATAGTTTATAACCTGGATTAACACGAACAATACTTTTTATTCCGGTAGTACGATCCCGTGGTACAATTACGGAACCACGCGGGCCTAGCCGCGGGCATAAGCTAGAATAATATAATTCAATCATGACTCGAAAGACACGTGGCGCCTCTATTATCTCAAGAACGTTATTGTTGTTTTCCTCGGGAACAGTACATTTTTTCGGAATAAAAGGGGGGGACCTTTGTCCGTTTCTGTAGGCCTGACAACGTATATGAAAAATTTCAGGATGATCGGTTCAGTGGTTTAGGCGGTAACAAACAAACTTACTTTCGCGTAATATTACTTAGAATGTCAAGTTTACTAATATTTTCGTAATTCGGTAAAAAATCCTACAATACCCTACAATGCGGTACCCGGCGTTATTTTACTATCCGTTTCGGTCTCAATCCGTTTGATCTCTTTACACTACTTGATGTCCAGACTTCAGCTATTTCTTGTTGACTCTAGTTGTCTCAAGGAATTAATGCAAATCGATTTTGTATGTGTCGAACTTGATAAGCGATACCGTACATGCCTGCAAATATTTGGTTTGGATGTGGAAACCTGGCACCAACGGCGAAGTGAATCATCTCCCGTGCTAACAATGATTATTATGTAGATAGGGGGTGTAAAAAGACACTTAACGAAGCCGAAAGGCACTTGTTCTCCCCGTCATTGCGGTCCTTTTTTTGTTCTGGATCATACCTAGACACTACATTTAAATGTAAATGTTGACTATTGTTTGCGCTTATAGTTAACACAATCTCCACTTATCAAGGCAAGATGGAGATACTGCTTTATTTAGGTATTATGTTATTGCATTAGTTAATTGGTGTAAATATCAAAAACATTATACAAGTAATTGTTTTACAGCCGCCAAAATGGATTCCGAATACGACCTGAAGTTCGAGGAGATGAAGAAGTATATACCTTTTCTCGAGAGCATGATCAAAAGACTGGAAGCTACCGGCCCTGGGTCCGCGAATCCTCGGCAGGCGCAGCTAGATAAGATCCGATCTCTAAGAGATTTGCTCTTAAACAAGAAGAAAAGGTAATTAGCATTTTTTTTAATCATTGCTGTTATTTTCTAAGCTTTTATTTGTAAAAAGTTTTCATTAATTTGAACTATTTTCTATTTATTGTGTCAGCTTTAGTGAGTCTTAAGTTTTCTATCTTATTGGAAGTTAAATGCGACCCATACTTTTATGCACTCACTTATTTGTTTGAGTTTTATTGAGATGGGCACTGAATTGATCACAAATATTTGTGAATGTTATATTGATTACAATAAGACCTTGCAAAACCGCGAGGTGTGCAGTCCCTGGGAATACGTCCTTGAAGGCGACGTGGGGATGCACCGATATGTGATCTCAGTGGACAAGATGACAAGAGCTTCACCCTCAGCTTTCTTTGGCTAACGAGAACTGGCGCAAAGCTGTGGTATTGAGATACTAATAACCGCACGGAGATATGGCAGAGCAAGGAGTTACATGAACTCTTTTTTCGGGCTCTTCACGGGCCTGATGTAGACCTCTTTGCGTCCGTAGCCTGGCTACGTTTCGGTGACCTATTTGTGGAAACCGAAGGTTTTGTTTGTGCGATTATGGATGAAGTTACCATACGACTAACATTAGTTTACAAATTTTAACTTTTTTTTGTGTACCCTGCAAGATTTTATATAACATGTTACACCAAGCTCAGTTGTGTGAAGCTTAAAAGCCTAAAAGTGCTAGCACAAAAATTTTATCAGGTTACATTTTTTTACTGTCTAATCATATTTTTCTGCTACCTCAATTGGGGGTCGTAGTTTCATTACATTTATTCGACACAAACAATAAATAACTTTTTTCAAATTTTATTATAATTTATAGCAGAAAGTGTTTACTAAATTCTGATCTCTTTCCCCACATTGATGGACAGTTTATCATTTCAAAAATGAGAAAACCGATTAGAGATTCGTTAAAAAGTGCATTTCTACATTTATTCTGGATTTCCTGTTGTAAACCAAGATAAAAACTGGGTTCCCGAGTGTTTTGTGAATTTTTGAGAAACGTTTTACTGTATTGGTCAACAAGTTAAAGGAAGAAAAGGCTACCTAGAAGGCCGGTCTTTACCAAGATTACAGATATTTGAAGATCACCTATTAAGGGTTTTGCCATAAAAAAATGTTAGAGGCTGACTGTTGGACTATTAATTATAAGAAAAAGCAATCCACAATACTAAAAAAAGTAGACGAAAATTTGCCATTCTTATTTTTTTTTACCAAGACTCGTTTACATGTAAACTAATATGTCTAAAATCAGACGTGACGGATTTTTTTCTGGATAACTCTTTCATAATCAACAATAATTAACAACTAGCTGGTGTATCAAAATCGTGTAAACTAGTGTAATTATCAGAAATACATTGTCAAGGACCGTGCCGTTTACATCTATCGAGCTTGCCGCCGTCTCGGTGAATCGATCCGACATATTGTTTCCGGTTGTTCTCGTCTTGCTAACGGCGAGTACTTGCATAGACACAATCTAGTAGCTAGGATTATCCAGTATCCACCAGCAACTTGCCTTGCAGTAAAACCTTGTGAATTATGAAATTCCATACTACAAGTATGTGCCCGACCCAGCTCTCCAGAACGGTCATTCACAACTGTCACATTGTATTGGGATCTACCTATTATCACGGACAGGATTATTATAGTAAATAAGCCTGATATTGTGGTGATAGATCGCTGAGAGCGCCGTGCAATGATTGTAGACATTACTGTCCCTCATAACGAGAATCTTGAGAAACCTGAGAATGATGGGACAATCAAGTATCTTACTGACGAAGGTTGTCGACATGTGCAACGTGGACTGCAGTCATTGTACCGATAGAAGTTATGGTTAATGGACTAATAGCGAACCTCGACTAACATCTTAGAAGGCTCTCATTGCGCGGTTAGATCAAGGGCTTGATTCAGAAAGCAGAACTCCTGGACGGCATGCATAATGAGGAGGTTTCTCTCTGTAACCCTGGCCACCGGCAGCTTGGACCTTCTTCCTGATTCTACATTTTTTTTTAATATACTTGAATGTTTTTTTATTTCTTTTAAAATATTTAAAATGAAACTGACGATATAATATGTACAGAAAATAAAAGAATGAGAATAATATTTACAATAAAAATGAAAATTTAATTCCAAATATGAAAAGCACTTCACGTCAGTTATTGTTATCATTTGGCGTATTATAACAAAAAAAATATAGTAATGTCTAGCTTACTTCTTTTATTAATTTATTTACAAATTAATTATATTATTAAACAAGTTCACAAAAATATAAAACACATTTAAAGATATAAAAAATTGTATCCCACCGGTATCGGGAACAGGGTCCAAGCTACTGGCGCGCGGCGGTAAGGGCTCCAGAGAGGGGAACCTCCAAACAATACGAGCCGTGTCCAGGAGTACCACTTTCGAAATCAAGCCCTTGATCCAGCTGCCTAACGAGAGCCTCCTCAGGTATTGATTGAGGCTCTTGGCAATTAAGCCATGGGCTGATACGACTATCGGCACAATAAACGCTGAGTCCACATCCCACATGTCGACAACCTCGCGGACCAAGTCGAGATACTTGATTTGCTTATGTTTTTCTGGCCTACTTTATTATTAACAACCGATCGTGTCTTGTAGCTATCATTTTACGACTACATTGTGTTGTTGTTTATTTTTTAGGATGAAAATGGAGAACTTACTGAAATGTGAACAAGTTCTGGTTAATTTGTACGCAAAAGTTGAACAGGTAAGTTTATTTACACAAATTAATTTCAATAAAAATTACTAAGTTAAGTCAATACATTTTTTTTTAAATTTTGCAGAGAGATTCGGCTGTTAAAAAGGCACCGGATCCTGGATTTTCCATAGATCCTCCCACACCACAAGAGAAGTCAGATTTAGAAGCTGTAAGAAGTAAGCTCAAAACCGTGGCCAAACGGCAAGATGATGTCCAGGAGACATTGCCAGAGATTTTGAGGGTCGATGAAGTTGAAGAAATGCACACTGCAGGTTCTAAAGAACCGGCCCTTTTTCAGAGGAGGCCAAATAAATCATCAATCTCGCCAACACACCGCTCTCCAATTAATATAAAGGAAGAAAAACTTCCATCTCCATCTTCCGCTTCGAAGCGAAATTACACTCGAGTTTTAGTGTCACCCGATTCTTCTGCACGACTTTGGTCTACGCCCGATTCAGCGGAAGAAAAACCTCTTTTTAGCCGGCGGTCACCCCGCAGATCTCCAAGAAGGTACTCTCCTTCCTATCATAAAAAAGAAAGAAAAAAGTCTTTGAAAGAATCAACAGCACGTAAATCCAAAGATTTAAACATTACTTTGAACGTGCCTGAAGATAGTTTAAGCACTTTGAATACAAAGGATATATTCACCAGGATTATTAACTGCAAAGATGGTGACGTAGACATCGATACATTACGGGGATTGCGAAAGCAGATACTTACTGAGCTAAAGAGGACTGGAGCGAGAGATGATATATCTGATTTAATATTAAAGTCTTATAGTAAGAAAAAGGGAAAAAGTAGCAAAAAGAAAGAAGTAGAAGAGGGGGAACTATCAGATAGTGAAAGTGAAGTTATTCAAAATGTTTATGGCAGTTTGAGCGGTAACTTGATACTTAAAGATCAAAGTGATGCGCAAACTTCTACGGACACAGACAAAGCTCGTAAAATTCAAATTTGTCTTGTGATAAATTCTGATAAAAATAAACCTGATCCTAATACTAGTGCTAATTCCGACGTGTTGGAACTTGAAATGTACGATAATGAGAGCAAAGAAGTTGATAAAACTGGTAAGGATAAAAATGAGCAGGACATAATAAAAATTGGCGATGATGATGGTGGTTCGAAACCGATTCCTGATATGCAAAAGAATAATAAAGAGGATGATTATACTGATAAAGTAACAAGTAAAAATAATTCCACAGACGTAAAATTACAAACAGAACCAAAAGAAAAATCAGAAGCTAATACACCAGTAGAGCCGGTTAAAAATACAGCTAATTTCTATAAACCTATGAATGATAGTTCTAAACCTGTAGAAGCAAATAAAATAGAAGGTGGCAAAGACGGCGAACTTGCGCAGGTTGAAAGTCAAAGAGAAACAGACAATAAAACTGGTAGTAGAGCTGGTACTGGTACTGCTGTTTCGGAAGTTCCTAAAACTAACAAAGATGTATGTTTGATTGAAGCGGAACTAGAGAAAATGGAAAAAACTGTTGAAATACCATTACTCAACGAGCCAGTACCCAAAACCCCAACTAATAGTACGCTTTCAGAAATAGATATACTACAAGCTCTCAAAAATGAAATATTGAGTGAGTCTATTACTATCCCCGGCTCCGAAGCAGGCACACCACTTTTACACCAACCTAAAATCAACAAAGTGGCAAGCGCCAAAGAAATTATGCCTAAGAAAAGGATATCTATAGAAAACTATAAACAGAAGGCAGACAGAGATAAGGCTATAATGGAAACTAAGATATTAAGTTCGATTCGGTATTATCGTGAAAATAATGATTCTTTAGACGATCTTGTCAAGAAACCCAGTCTTAAATTGACAGAAAAAGAATGTGAGCGGTTTAATATACAAAAGAAAATGTCTTTTGATGATGACAGTTCAGACGTCGACGATGGAAGTGAAATTCAAGCAAGCGACCTTTATAGCGATCTCGCTCCTAAATCACCCGACCGTGATGAGTCAAGTAATATGGAATCGACACCTCCTGTCATAATACCTGGTGATCCAGTGAAAGCTGTGCCGGTAAATCGCAACGCAGATGTCGATATGAGAACTTTATCGATTTTATCTCCGAATCAAAACAAAGCACCTACGTTGTTCAGTAACATTTCCGGACTTTTGACTAATGACACGAATAGTGCTATAAAAACAGATACAAAAATTCAAAACAAACCCGTGCTATTGGACCCTCGTGTAAGAAGGGATGTAAATTCAAGCCAAAGTCCTAGTCCGCATACTGCTAATCCTGATAGGACGCCAAGATCAACATTTTCTAATATTATTTTAAGTCCAGCCTCAAATGCATCTATGACGCCTAATGTAAGGTCTTACGAAGTAACTCCTAACCATCAGTCCTTTGACGTTGACCAATCAAACAAGAAGCACGTATATGTTCCTTCGTTTCCTATGATTGATTCTAGAGAGGGAGAAAATTCAGTGGCAAAAGATTCGAAGATTGTGCTATCAGCTGAAAGAGAAAGAAAATCGCGTTTTGAGGATATTGGGGATACCAGTAGTTGGAGTTCAAGTGACGTGTCGATTAATACACGTTATACCGACACCTTCACTGGAGACAAATACAGTCAAGGACAAAGAACTGAAAGATATAATAGCCTCGAAAATCGAGACAGCTTTTCTTTTAAAAGATCGGAATGCCCCAGGACACCTCTACCGTCTTTTGGAAGATCCGATGTGCCGGTCACGACGACTCAAACATTTAGTAGATTAGACAACCCTATGACCCCTCTGCTTTCGTATGTGCGGGCTGACTGCCCTTCTACACCAAGTCACCACTTTGGCAGGTCGGAATGTCCACCTACTCCCAGTCATCCGTTCGGAAGATTGGATTGCCCACCCACTCCGAGCCACCCCTTCGGAAGGTCAGATGGTCCGGCCACCCCGATCCATTCTTTTGGGAGTCTTTCATATAACATTAATGAGCTCCCTCTTACTCCAAGTCACCAATTCGGAGCGACCGAGTGTTCAACGCCATATTATGGAAGAAATGAATGCCCAACTACACCAAATCACGGATTTGGTAGGTCCGACTGTCCATCGACGCCCAACCATCCGTTTGGAAGATCCGATTTTAATGCTCAAAAATATACTAAAGATCCCAGACTTAACAGAAAACCTGAGTATGAATCAAACTCTCAGCTAAACGAAAGAGACCGTGGATATTATAAAGATAGTGGCTACTATCGCGGCAGTTCATACCAATCTCAAAAATCATTTAGCGGATCAGATACATATACAAGCCAGGACAGAGAACAAGGCAGGAATAGTAAATACAGATACTATGCGCCAGAATTAAGTGGACGTCAATTAAGTAAAGATCCATCCAGACGTGAACTTACCGTTAGTTCAATGCCAAAAGAATTTGAGAATGATCGAGTGTTTTCAAGAGATCGTGGACAATACAACAGCGAGTACGAAGATTCTGGTTTTAGACGTGGCCACCAGCGCGAGAGAAGTATTGGGCGTAGCGTGCATCCAGAAGATAAACGTGAAAAGAGTATTGGACGGCATGTTCACGCCGAAGAAACACGGTCATTGTCTAGAGGACCTAGTATAAGAAATTCTCCCACTGAACCGAAAAATAAGTCATTAACTGTAAAATCAGACACTGGCCGTTCTTTCAAGATTGACACCAGTGTTAACGAAACTTTCCAAAATTTCCTTGAGAGTGGCAAAGGTATTCAAGTATCTGAGTACAATTTTGATGCGAGACGACTAAGAGCTGCAAGTGTTGGAAGGTCATTAGTCCAAGAATCCCGTTGGGAACCGGTGTCTGACAGTGCCGAACGGAACACTGAAACTCATAATAATAAAGAAGTGTTTCGAAGAGCGTCAAGTATGGGTAGAGATTCGGTAGATTCTGCAGCAGATAAAAGAAGCTTTCAAGAAATTAAAGCTGATTTTAAAACTTATAAACACCCTGGAAAAGAATCGAGCCTATTTGACACTGGTAAAATACGAAATATTGATACGAAATCTAAAACTAATACCGAAAGTATTGCCCGTAGTAAAAGAGAAAAAGAATACTATGCTAAACATAAAGAAGACAAGCGTATTCAAAGTTCTTCAAAGCTGACTTACTCTCCTAAAAAGAACTATAGAGATCCCAGAATGCGCAAAGAAAATAATACTAAAAGTAAATATGAAGATTCCCGCGCAAGGAAAAGTGGTATTGTATACTCCAATGACAATATTGTGAAGGGTGCTATTTTGGCTTCTGGTTATGGTGTCAAAAACTACAAGATTCCTAAGATTAAACGTGTTGTGGAGGAGAAACAAGTGGAGGCACCTAAAAAAGAGAAACCTGTAAACAAAAAGGATGAGAAGGAAAAAGATAAGCGAAAAAATGTCGACAAAAGTAAAGACGAAGAAATAACAACAAAAGAAAAAGCCAACGATCACAGTAAAGACAAAAATAAAGTAACACCGAAAAAAAAGGCACCAAATGAAAAATTCAATGAAAGCTCCAAAAATAAAAACAAGGGAAAAAATAAAGAAATAATAAAAGAGAGCGATACTATATCTGATTATGAAACAGAAAAACTTCAAATACAAATCGATGATACGAGTGGGTCTGATGAACAGATTGGAAGAAGATCAACAAGATTAAGCAGAAAACTGGCAGTGTCAAATGCTGTGAAAGATACAATTGCAAAAACTAAAAAACCCAAGAAGTCAATAATAAGTGACTCCGATTCCGAAATGGAAAATACTGCCTCAGAGATACTTCCTCGAGTCGCTGACACTGATTTACGTATTACGACTCCTACAGAACTACCCCAGATAACTAGTCCTGTCAAAGAGAAAAAAATACCCAAACAACCGAACGCTATCGATATGCACACTAACTTTGGCTTAGAACTAGAGATGTTTACCGATAATGTTGTGTCAGATCCCGTACTTGATAATATTAATGAGCTAATTGCAGATCTGGATAACGACCTTGATGCGACTAAAAGCGAAACTAGTAGTAATTTTACGAATGAAATTACGCTTGAGAATATGATGCAAAATATTACTTCTCTTTCATCTTCACAGGACAATTCAAGTGGAAGTAGAGATGAACTTTCTCAAGTACTTAAGGCTGTTGATGAGTTGTCTAAAACAAATTCGAATGAAGCTAATACAGTAGTTTTAAAAGATCTTAAAAATACTGAAGATTCAAAGTCAAATAAAAGTAAGGCTGCACAAAGTTTCGACAACCTGCTTGCCTCAGTTAAATCTTCTCAAAGTGCATCGGTACAAAATGATGCAGTAGAAATTAAAAACGATGGAGATTTAAATTCAAACAACCTTCTTTTAAGCAAACCTACCAACGAGGATATTGTTTCCACTACCGAAACCGAAGAAGATACCTTACCCGGTGAAGATAAACTAATAATAGATGAACGAGGTATAGATGGCTGCTCTACTCCGGACAGTACCATCAATATTGATGTCTTAGACAAAAATAAAAACGATGACTGCGTAGCTGATAGCACAAATGAAGAAGCGCACAGCGAGACTAATGTAACTTCTACATATTCTGTCGAACCTAAACCCAGTTTAACAAGCACAGAAACCGATTCGGATTTGGCATTAGGTAATTTGCTAACAATGTTACAAGACAAATCTAAAATAAAAAAATTGCTTAGTATGTTAGGTGATCAAACTGGTGACAACGATAAAATTAAGAAAAAGCTTGAGAAATTAAGCGAAATAGTGTCCGATGATGAAATTGAAGAAAAAACAGAACAACCAGAGCCGAAAACCAAAGCTGAAATTTCTGTTCACACTGATGACAAAAAACCTGATGCGAATCAGACAGTCGATGAAGTGGCAGCAAAAGAAACGGAATCACAATTGCATGATAGTGAGAAAACGAAATTGAATAAAGACGATGAGGAAAAGAAAAGGAATGAAAACGATGAGAAGACCCAATTTGATGAAAACAATGAGAATACCCAATTTGATGAAAACAATGAGAACGCCCAATTTGATGAAAACAATGAAAAGACACAATTGGATGAAAATGATGAGAAGACGCAATTTCATAAAGACCATGAAAATGATGAAAAGAAGCAATTGAATGAAGACCATGAAATTGATGCTAATCAGGATGAAGATGAAAGCTTTGAAGATTTAATAGGCGATGACGCCAACAAAGCCGACGGGTCAGACCTTCAGGTAACAAAGCCTAAGAATAAAAAGAAAATGACTGGCAAAAAGTCTAAATTTTCTAGGAAAGGAAAAGGCCGGTGGCCTAAAAAAGTTACGTCAATTGCAGAGAAACGCGTTACTCGAGCCACAGCTGCGATCGAGACCATAACAAAACCTAAAAAACCAACACGCGAGTTACAAAAACTGCATGATGATATTAAAGAAATGTTTATCAGAGATGATATTTTAAGTGCTACTGGCATAAGAATGTGTCGTTTAGCCAAAATGGTCGACGAAAAACCCGTACCAAAGGAAGAAGGTGTGTTACCGGAGTCGGAACCCGTAGTGGTTTTAGAAAAATTCAAAAACTCACCTGACAAAAGCCGTGATAACTCTATTCCTGAAAAAGTAAGAAAAAAGCCTGGACCTAAACCTAAGCCTAAAATATCTCCTGTTAGTTTACCTGAAATGCAAAAGCCAAAATACAAACCTGGACCTAAGTCAAAAACTAAATATAAAAAAGAAGACCCTTACGCATTTGAACCAGAACCAGTGGGAGACACTAGTATTGAAAATGCGAGCGAAGTTGATTCTGACAACAGTTCTGATTCGGAAGTTGGTTCACTTGCATCTTCGAAAAGCTTTGGTAGCACCGAAGTTCTGGCTGAAATAAAGAAAAAGAATAAACGGAAACGAGGACGGGGTTGGCAAGATGGCGTGATAAAGCCTAAGAATAAAAAGAAAAGACTCGAAACTAAACTAGAAACTAATGTAGAAACGGTTTCTAATTTTGATTGTTATACTGATAAACAGTACTGTTTCCGTAAAAATGAGCTAATTTATTCCTGTCGTCTATGTGGGTTTGAGGGTACCAACATCGTACATCATTACATTAGTGAGCACCCGCACGACGAAATCCCACTGTCTCGAATGGATCAGAATCAAGCTGATGAAGCCATTGCACAGAGTAAAGAAATTAATATCCCAGCAATAAGAAAAATGCCTTCCGAGAAGTACGTTTGCATATTCTGTTTTAAAGAATTCGCTTATAACTCCTCGGTTTTGGAAACTTTCTTTTGGCATATAGTGAGTATGCATACTGGTGAATACAAGCACAAGTGCTGTGAGTGCCCACTTGAGAAGACATGTCCGCCCAGTTTGGATATTCCACCACCTCCAAAACAAACCAAGGGTCAACTTATTGGCTACATTTGCACAAGATGTAATTATACTCAAATATCTCTTGAAAATCTTAAAAAACACGTCATTAAACGCCACGATGATGAACAAACTCCTGTTTATACTATTAATTTATCAGCAATGTCTAGAAAGACATTAAAAGAGTTTTTACGTGATAAGAAAAAGCTTGAGCCACCAGCAGTTCATGATAGTAGTCTACAAGATGTAACGGCCAAGCTAACTGAAAAACCGACTGATATCGCTGAAAGTGTTGAATCTGAGTCAACGCAACGTAAACCGGCGAAGAAGGTTCTACTTGCAAGTATTAAGTCAAAGATCACCTTTGAAGCTGATGACAATGTTAGTGAATTATCAGATTTCATTGGCGAAGAACCCATTATGGCTAAAGTAATAAAAATTGAACGGGTTGAATCGGAGAACACAGATGAAATTTCAAAGGACGAACCTCAGTCTGTTCACACCGCTAAAATAGACCAACTTGCAGAGGTAGACCATCAGCCTATTCAGTTAACGCATCAAGATGATCAACAATTTAGTCTCGGCTTGAGACTAGAAGACCTCGCCAATCAGCCTTCTAATGACATTGTTGACTATCCACATTTCAAAATCCATATCACTGAATCGGGTGCTAAAGAATACATTTGTTGTATCAATGCGAAAGACAATCACTTTAAGACGACCCTTCTGATTTCAATGAAAAAACATGTACAACTAAAGCACTCTGAGATTTGGGACGGATATTGTTTCATTTGCAAAGTAATAGTTACTCCTCAAGGGGCACATACATTCAAGGACTGCTTCCAACATTATCTTGATAAACATATGGATAACTTTCCTATTTACCAAAAGGAAATTGTCCCTGAATCTACAGTTCAAGAAATTCTAGATAAACAAGTTAGGCAAACAGACAGTCCTGCTTCTTCAACCCCATTCATCAATGTTAGACCCATCTGTGACTTGATATCTACAGCGGCTACCGAAACGCCAAACGAAACTTCAAGTTTCCCGATAATCCAAAGTGTAGTGAGCCTCGGAGCGGAGTCCCCGCGGATAAACCCTACCTACCCGTCAATTGGACAAGATAAACAACCTACCGAACCTATCTATAAATACGAGGAATCGCAAGCCAAAGTGATGTTAAATAAACACCGAGTGGTTCTGGAAACTATGATGGCTCTAGACAAACTTGTTCAGGTGTATAAATGTGCGGGTAGATTCTGTTCGTTTACATCCGACTCGGCCGAGGACGCGCTACTGCACGCCTCCACGCATCAGCGTATCGGAGGTGTCGACGCTTTAAATTGTTCCTATTGTGATTTCGATGCTCTGGGGAACGCCATCGATCTTGTGATGCACGTGTTCAGAGTGCACGGACACTGCCAGTATTCTTGCGGGCAGTGTTTCTACCGAGCGGCGGCCAGCCAGTCGGTGGGGGCCCACGCGAGCCGCGTGCACGGCGTCGCGCTGTCCGCGGCCACCTCGCTGCGGACGACCGTCGCGGCTACTGCTGGCGATGGTGGTGGCATGCTGACTCGAGAGCAAGCCGTGTCATATTATCGTTGTTGCCATGGTAAGTAATAAAAAATGATTATATTTAAATACTGTGCAAAAACGGTAGGTAGGACCGAACAACCAATTTCGCCAATGAAATCCGAACAGACTGAAACATTGCACCGTTTTGTTTATGAAACTGGAACGCTGGTACTTCTATTCTTATATAGGTCGCGCTTACATTCTTTTAAGATATAACGCTTATAGCTTAGCCAATTTTGATGCCACTACGCCCATAACGCAGAGTGCGTTCTGGGCGTAGTGGCATCAAAATTGATTTAGCAAGACCCAGACCATCTACGCCCTGCCTTGCTTGTCCCAGGACTTACTACTCAAATTGTCATCGACTCACTAAGAATGGGACATTATTACCATTTTATCACCTAAATAGCGGTGGCTTTACCTATTTAACATTTTGTTCATGTTGTTTTACAGCGAAAGGCAAATGCAAGTACCAAACTTTCACCCCGAACGAGTTCAAAGAACATTTACAACAGCATGTTGGCGCCACCTCGCATCGTTGCTATGTAAGTTAATGTTAAAATACATTTATCAAAGTGTCTGCCATTCCCCATGGGGTTGGCAGACACTTTGATATCAGCTTAAAATATTTATCTCAGTTTTTAGTTTCCATCTTGCATACAATCCATTTAGCTTTACTGTGGGCTGCAACAGCTTTCATAAAATATTTATCACTTGGCAGACTATACTTGTAGTCAGTAGTCGATCAGAGAGCCACATCGGATAGTTCCTTGAGACTGATGTTTTATGAGATTGATTAACATTGAGGGAAAAGATTATGGGGGTAAGATAACCATCATATTGTGCTTTATTATAAGAACGCTGTCTGTTACAATGCTTTACATAAAAAGGTAAAAGAAAGTTTAAAGTTTTAAAGAATTCTGTATCTGTGTGATTTAATATTTATTTATTTTTACGAAGTTAATTACGTCATTAGTTGAGTTATATAATTAAACGTAGAAACGTTTAATTATATAACTCAAGTTTATATTATAATACTAAAACACATCCACATTTATTAAATTACTAGCGGCTCGTCCCGGCTTCGCACGGGTGGATATCTATTTTTTTCTAGTAATATATATAGCCTATGTTACTCAGGGATAAAGTAGCATGCTAATGGTGAAATAATTTTTGAAATCGGTCCAGTAGTTTTCGAGTTTATTCGATACAAACATATAAAGCTTTCCTCTTTATAATATTAGTGTAGAAATGCCCCTTAAAAAAATCTTTAGTGATTTTTTTTTTTAAATTGTGTTTAAAATTTTATCTAGATTTTAATCGTTTACATTTCCATTATTCTCTCCATTACAGATATGCAAAGAAGAAGCACCATCGCCATTAGAACTGCTCACGCACATGACGTCTCACGGGTTGAACTTGTTTCAATGCACTTGGTGCGTGCTAGGGGCTGACAGCGAAGTGGAACTCCTGGCCCACACGTCTGCCGTACACCCCACCAAACAACCCCAAGCTTACTTGAGAACTATTACTGACAAAGTATGTGGGGTTTGTAGATAATTCTGTGAAATCAAGCTTAGCCTCAGTTAAGCTTTGCATGCGCATCCCGAGCAGGATCCGCTTCAGTTTTGCCAGAGTTTTAAGCCTATTTTTGCTTCGTTTATGATTAGTCTTTGTATAAAACTATCGTTTGGACACCCGGTTTCTAAAACGAATCTAATTAAACCACTTGACATGAGTTTTATAACCAGTTAGCTATAAGCTAATATATTTTGTTGATAAAACTTTTGTAGACGGTATAGACCGAGTATAAATAAGTTTTGCTGTAATTTCTATATGCTCATGGTCAATTTCTATATGCTCATGGTCAATTTCTATTGCAGCAGAGGGTCCTTCCGCTTACCTACCTGAACATAATCGAAGTCCCGAGCGAAGATGTGGCTCCGAGCGCTGTCAAGGAGAACCCAGTTCGTGAAGCAGAACGCTCCATAAGTCTGGAAAAGCTCATCGGTGTTAATTTGATGATGGAGATGCAGCAGGAACTTAGCGAACCCGTCCTAGTACATACGGAACCTGCCCCAGTACATACGGAACCCGTCCCTATGCAAATCCAACCACCTAAAGACATCATACTTGAAGCTGTAAAGCAACCAGTAGCTCCAGTTGCACTTGTAGCACCAACTGTAACTGTTGCTGAACTACCGGCCCCAGTTCCAGACGTTACAAGCCCACCCTCCGAGCATACACCAATCGCTGCAGTTAAGTCTGAACCGTCGCTAACTATCACTAAAGTACCTATTAAAATTAAGCTCGAAACACCTAAGGAGCTGCCCAGCGATGTAGTCGTGCTGGACAGTGATGACGACGAGCCCAGCCTGCCCGTCATAGACCTCTCGGATGACGACACCACTACCTCCGCTAGCGACAAGCACACAGTCCCAGTGCAGACCACCAGCCAAAAGGTGCCAATAGATATCCTCAGCACGTGCCCTAAATGTCAGCAAATATGCAAATCCATAAATGGCTTGAAAAAACATTTCTTCTACTGCTATCCCAATAAAAGTGAGGGCTGCAAGTGTGCGCACTGCCCTTACATGGCCAGCAGTAGAGATCACATCATGGACCACTACATGTTCGACCACTGCGATAAGATTACATACCAGTGCGGCGTGTGTCGCGCCAACCAAGTGAACCTCTCCATGGCCAAGCGACATCTCAAGGAAGTCCACAAGGAGAAAGACCATGTTGTCACGTCCATCATAGAGAAGGGGATTCCTTGTTACGTCGTCAATCCAACGAAAAAGGACAAGAAAGAGCTGCCTAAGAGGAAACATAGCGCAAATAACCCTGAAACCTTGAGCAAGCGTCGGTTTTGGCCTGGAGAAATAAATCAGCTTCCAATAAATCCTATATTAGAGCACTTGGTGTACTGCGAGATATGCGAGTTCAGCACGAAGGTGCGCCTGAACATGGTGCGGCACCTGCAGCTGCACGCCGAGCAGCAGCCCGCGCCGAACACTGCGCCCGTCAACCCCGTGCCGCACCTCGAGACCAACGAGAAGCACTTCGACCGCATGGTGAACCTCGCGTCCTCCTCGCTCGCGCCGCACCGCGCCGAGCGGCCCGCGCCCGAGCGGTCCGCGCCCGAGCGGCCCGCGCGCGCGCTGCCCGTGCCGCCCGAGCGGCTGGGGCGCTACCCGCGGTTCATCCCGGCCCGCCAGCGCAACACGTGCGGCGGCGTGGGCTGCTCCTACACGGCCGTGGACGAGCCCACGCTGCGGCGCCACTGGGAGGCGCTGCACGCCGGGCCCGGCAGCAACGCGTTCCGCTGCGTGCACTGCCCCGACAGCCAGACCACCGACACCTCCAAGCCCATCACCGCCGCGCGAGTGGTGCAACATCTGAAGATGCACGACGACACCCTGTATGCTTGCCCACAGTGTGACATGTATTACTACAAGCGCGATTACTTAGAGAAGCATATGATGGAGTTGCATCAGAACGCACCGTACTACATTGTGCGTGAGAGTGCGAGCGCGGCGGCAGCGGCGGCGGCGGCAGTGGTGACTGCGGCGGCGGCGTCTCCCAGCGCCGCGCCCACCATGGACCTCAAGCCGTGGCAGTGCGGTTTCTGTGAATTCAAGAGCATGTTGCGTCCCGAAGTAGCCGAGCATTGCTTCAAGTTGCATCAGTCTAAGATGCAGTTCAGATGCGGCTACTGCCCGTACAGGGCGTCCGCGTTGGAGAATGTCAACAACCACCTGGCGCACTCGCACCCCAAAGAGCCTGAAGATGTCATCTATTACTACTACAGGGAAGGCTCGCTGCCCGACGAGGTGGACGGCACGGCGCGCTGGATGAAACAGCGGCAGAAGGTGGGCCCTAACATGCCTCAGGTGAAGACTGAGGAGCAGGAGACCCCTGACGAGGCACCGCGAGCCTCCCTGCCTCCCGTCAATATTGACCTGAAACTGGTAAAGAAAGAAGTGGACGAGTCAACGGTTTTAGAGTCAGTAGAATCTATGGAGGAGTTGTGCAAGAGATTCGGGCAGTTCTGCGAGCCGAATGGAATCCAGTTCAAGTGCCCGCTATGCAATGTTATATCGGAAGACACCAGGGAGGCCATGCAATCTCATTTGTATGAAGAACTGCAGTATAGGAAGTAAGTTAACCAGATTATAAATATTCTTATTTTAATACAAGTGGTATTACAAATACTACAATTCAGTGGTAGTTTGGCTAATAACTTTAAAATAAACCGCTGGAATTTCTGTTCTCTATATGCTATATAAAAAACTCACTAATACTTTTGAATCATGCAATACATAAATTACAAATGACATCACGCCTGTAATCCCCGAAGGGTTAGGCAGTGGTATACGTAATAGTGCCTTAATAATGTGAGCTTTTTATAACTTTTAGTTGCAATCAAAAATGATGTATTGAAATACAAAAAATTACTAAAGTAATACCTAAGTGCTTCGATATTATAAGTTCTTTGGTCAAAACAAAAACAAAGTAATCAGTGGCATGTAAAATTATTCAAGAGTTACAAAGGGTTTATAAAGGGTGTAAATAGACCCTTAACGAAGCCGAAAGGCACTTGTTCTCCCCGTCTTTGCGATCATTTTTTTTTTCTAGACCACACCTAGTTACGGGCGATATTGGGGGTCAAAGTTCCAATTTTTCACTAGTTTTTTTTTTAAATACATGTTTTTAATGTAAGATTTTTACTTTTACTAATACTTTACACCCCTCCACAACCCCCGTACTATTCAATCCATCCATCAGCACAATGCTTAGTGCGTTCCATCGAGTCCTACCGTAAAACGTGATATTTCACCCCAAAAAAAAGGCGTTTCCGAGCAATAATGTTTGCGTAAAGTTACTTAGTTTGATGTACAGAATGCTTGGTTAACGGCTTCGTGAAGGGTCTGTTTCTACCCTGTATTTAACACACAATCTTTCAGATGGGGATGCGGCCTCTGCAACTACAAAGCTTTCCACAAACTCGGCCTCACGGAACACATGACCACCGAGCACTTCAGACAGTACGACCACATCGAGCTGCCCAAGGACGTCAACAAAGAAAAGTGGGTCGCAGGCCAGTTGGACCATCAAGCGGCTATTATAGATAAGCATAAAGCCAACTTAGCTAATCAGAAAATTGTTTGCGAGAGACCGAACAAGCCTGCACCAATCGCCAAGCCTCCTACCGATGACGTAGTTGAAAAATTCTCAGTGAAACAGTTGGAGGAAGCTTTCGGCGAGTTCGGAGCGCCCAGCAACATGATGTTCTGCTGCCCCAAGTGTGGCACGCTGCTCAAAGACGAAGCGGCCATGAGAGACCACTTGGAGATGGAACTTAATTTGATCAGGTATGCTGGTGTTTAGTAAGATAAAGTGAAAAAATCTGGCAGTTTATTTTAAGTGAAATTTTTGATGTGAAACATCTATATGTGCGCGTAGGCACGCGTAGTAAAACCGATCCGTATGGCGTGACGGAAGATGGCATGACGCTGTCATGGCGTGATGCCATGACAGCGTCATGCCAAAAATAACGTCTCCCTTTTTATAATAATCAAAATAATAACTAACGACCGCAGGGAGGTATGGCAGAGTAAGGAGCTTCACGTACGGTTTTTGCCGGGCCCCGCATGGGCCCGATGTAGACTTATCAGCGTCCGTAGCCTGGCTAACGTAGCCAGGGTACCTCTTGTGAGAATTCGAAGGTTTTGTCTGTGCAATTATGGATGAAGTTATGATGACGAATAACTACCGGAGTTTTATTGTGAAGGACGGTACGGTTGACAATGTCGGGCATGCCACCGTCCAGGCGAATCAATCCGTCACATTATCTCCGAGTGTTCTCGTCTGGCTAACGGAGAGTACTTGCATAGACACAACCTTGTCGGCAGGATTATCCATCAGCAATTTGCTCTAAAATACAACCTTGTGGAATCGGACTATAGGTATGTGGCCGACCCAGATCTCGAAAATGACACTATCACATTGTACTGGGATCAATCAATCATCACAGACAGAACTATTGTAGGCAATAAGCCTGATATAGTTTTGGTGGATCGATCAGAGCGGCGCGCAATGATTGTTGACATAACGGTCTCGCACGACGAGAATCTCGTGAAAGCCGGGAAAGATAACAAATCAAGTATCTTGACTTGGCTCACGAGGTTGTCGACATGTTAGATGTGGACTCAGCGATCATTGTGCTGATATTTTGCTTATACCAGTGTATACAATTGTTGGTGGGCCAAATAAATAAATAAATAGTCGTATCAACCCATGGCTTAATTGCCAAGAGCCTCGATCAATACCTGAGGAGGCTCTCGTGAGGCATCTGGATCAAGGACTTGATTCGGAAAGCGGGACCCCTGGAAACGGCACGTCAAGGAGGTTCCACTTTCTGGAGCCCTGACCTGGTAGCTTGGACTATGTTCCCTATGCCGGTGGACTACATTTTTTAAATGTTTTTTGAAAATTAATATTTCTATTTGTATAACGGGCTGGTGTCCGTAACTAATTAATATTTAAAAATGTTATTCATTTGTATAAAGATGAGAAAATTAAATTGATTTTATTATTATTTTTTTACTTTTTGCCACGTTTCTTACGATTTCATTAAAATAATTGTATTGTATGTACTTACAACTGTTTCTGTTTAACATAATTAAGTTTTAATCATTTATTATTTCAACATTTTCAGGTGGGGTTGCACTAACTGTTCTATCAAATATCCGACGTACCATGAGGCTCAGTTCCATTGCAAGGGTCACGACGGTCCGTCCAGGCCCAAGGAGGCCATAAGAGACCCGTCCATGCGCGCCGCCTGGCTCAACTACACCATACAGGCACAGAAGACGACCCTACAGACTGTCTCCGCTACCCCAACTACCTCGGATCCTTCCACTCCTGAAAAGAGTTTTACAGAAATCGATAATTCTCTCCTCGTCGTCCGCTACGAAGAGCGCGTACCCACGCCCGATCTGGTGCCAGTAAGCCGCAAGAGACCGGCGCCGGAGAGTGATGACGAACGACTCATCATCGACGAGGCCCCCGGCCACAAGAAGCCGACCGTGAGACAATGCCCGGCCTGTTCCTTCAAACATAAATATTACAATCCTTGGAAAGAACATGTACTCACTCATTATAACTTGAAGCCTTTCTCGTGCTACTACTGCGACTACTCTTGCTCTTATAAGGCAGGCATGGTTGTACATTTTAACAAATTTCACCCTGATTCCCATCAGCAGACAATAATGAACGCAGTACCCCCCGGAAAATCACATGTCATCGATCTGAAGAAGAGGTTATCAGCACAGCAAACTATGGCCGTACCTGCAAGGAGGAGTAAGGAAGGAAACAGCATATGTTTATTCTGTGAAAACTCAATACCAGAAACTGAAGTTGACACCCATTTACATGAGAATATCAGACCCGACTTTGCTAGAAAAGGCGACGTGGTCTACAAATGCTGCATTTGCTTAGTTCTTCGCCTCGACGTGAAGTCTCTAAATGAGCATCACAACCTGGTGCATCCGCATGTGCCGGCCAACTACGCGCTGTTCAAGCTGCATCATGACACCAGAGAAACGCATTACTGCGGTCATTGTGAACATACAGGTTTTAAATTCCTAAGAGACCTGAAGAGTCACCACAACGCAGTTCATCCCACGCTTCTATTCAAATACACAACTGTGCCATATGTGTATTCGGATTCTAAAAAGGAAAGAAAGAAGGAGGAGGCTCCTCTTCAGAGGAGATGCGCTAGGAAGTCGACGACCAAGCTCCCAGGTAACACTGTCGCCAAGAAGTCCACCACCAGACTACCTTACAGTGTTCCCCGTGTTTCAGAAGAAGGGTATTCCTATTATAAGACAAAGCCTGAATCGCTAGAAAAGTACGCCAATGTCACTACTCTCATGTCATTCTGCAATAGAATGGTGCCGTTCACTCTTAAGAAGTTGAGCGAAATCATCAACATTGAGCCGAAGGTTATTGTGAAAGATATGCGAGCTGGCACCTCCAAAAGTGATAAATAAGTGTAAAGTGCGGACAAAGTGTTGAACGATCAATTAGTAGTTATTAAACTTAATTTTATTTAGGAGTTGTATCGTTTCGAGGCCAGATTTGTGTTAGTTATAACAACGCTTAGCGATTGAAAGACATTCTCCTTTACTTGAGACTGATATACATTTGAATTAGTGCAGTGATTAGATTTATAAATAGACTAAGCGCAGTCGCACTAAATAGGTGGTCTACCAGCCATATATCTAGCTTTCATGGGTGAAATAGCCAAATTGTAATTGCCAATCATTTAACTTACTTAAATATATTAGTAAATATGTGTGCAAACTTTCTCTGTCAACGGTATGAATAGTTATGTTAATAAGTAATACTTCAATACAAAATTTTGATGCACTAACTAGCTATTTTACCCTATTGCAATTATGAATCACATGTTTCCTCTTTAATTAAGTAAAACAAAAAAATGGCATGGTTAAGCCTAAAACGATATTAAACATTTAATTAGTATGGGAATCTGTGATTTACGATACATTCTTGTAAGTTTTATATGTTAGTAGTAAGTAGGTATGTATATGTAATAATTTTGAGCATTTATAACACCTTAAGCGGTCGAGTTCCTTTGTTTATTTTTGTCAAGCCGTGGATTGAATTCTCATAACATAAGTAATTCTGTGTTAAAGTGTAAGTAAAAGTAAGCCTTGGATAGTCATTATATTATCTCATGAGAAGAATTATGCTACGTTTTATGATAACTAGTTCATATTTTTAGAAAACTTTAAAATTGTATTCTTAAATGTATTCGTTAGTTATGATTAAATGTGAATATTCACTATGTAGAAATATTAGTCAACACATTTTTCCTCAGGTCCACAGCTTGATTTAACTCAATTGATTGTTTTCTTTCTTTTTGTAATTCCAAAACTGTTGAATGAGAACAATTCCTAACATTTCTTTAATGATCGAACATGTTTAGATCAGACACAGGGTCTGTACTATTGCAATTTGTCTTGCTATAGTTTACAAAGGAAAGTTTATTTGCCAAATTATATTCCAATTCAGACAAAATAAAAGATTTTCGTAAAAACTTGTTTTAATGAATATCGGTAAAATGGGGTGAATAGTTTTAGTGAATCAGCACGCGTGGCATGTCCACCGTAGAAACGGATTTTGTGGACGGAAGAATCGACAAACCGTCAGATCAACAAAAGAAATGTCATTTTGTTGATTCTTCCGTCGACAAAACCCTTTTCTATGATGGTCATGCTACGCGCACAGGCGCAACTTAAAAAAATTAAAACCCTTTATATTATTTAAATCCGATTCAAATAGAGAAGTAATATTTTTATTACAATTTAAGGCGGACTAAGGTCGCGGGGCATAGCTAATATTTAAATTAACGTGAAATTACGTTGTATTCGTATGTCGATCTTTTTACCTTCAAATATCTCGGTAACGTGATACTTTGAGGTACCATGTTAGTTGACATTTTTTGTTCGTCTATGTGTCCTCTACCCATACATACCACTTTCAACGTGCGCCGCGATTTAAAAAAAAAATCAAAATGGCGGCGGGTAGATATGCCAGATCGGTTCTATCCCCTTTCATGCTCCTTACTTTGTAAATCAGTCTTTCATATAACCATTATTTTATCCTTTACTTATAATTACGCGCGAGTGAAGCCGCGGGCAACAGCTTTAATTTTACGTCTAACAATGCTTGTGTGCATTGAATGTTTATTCGTCCCTCGGTATTCTGCATGAATGCTGTTTTTTTTTGTAATTTCACTACACCATTGTTTAGCGGTGCACATAATAGAACTGTTATCAGTTGGTCGTTTTTATTCTTATAAACTGGGTAAAGACCATATTTATAACTTGCCAAAAAACATCGTTCTACAGTTAAATAACTTCGCAGAGAGCGATTAGCAAAATGGGACGTACGTAGGTACTATCTACTTAGTATTACAAGTATGCAGTTGAAAATGTGTAGGATGGAGCATGTACTGGCATTCTTAACAATTTACTTGGGGCTGGTGCATTCTAAGTCAAAGTCAAGTAAGTCAGTTCTATCTGGTGTGAGAACAACATTATCACAGTTTTAAGCGCAGGCCATACCGCCAGCTGGCGGGCGGGTGAGCGAGGCGAACGAGTCCTTTTTCATACTTCGTGCGACTCTTTCGATAGTTCGCGGTGTGAACTAAAGTATGAAAAGACGTGAAACGATGTCTCGTTCGCCTTACTCCTCCGCCCGCCAGCTGATGGTGTGGCCTGCGCTTAAATTTCTTTCTTTTAATTACTTACATACAAATTCCCTATAAGCCATACGGTATTTGTAGTGTGTTTACAACGGTCAATAGGACTGAAACCGCAATCATCATGTTCCTGTCTGTCTTCCGTGTTACTTAGTCGGCGCAACATGTTTTTTCATCAAGTTATGTGAATTCGCGATATTTTTAATC
This sequence comes from Noctua janthe, assembly GCA_910589295.1. Taxonomy (NCBI): domain Eukaryota; kingdom Metazoa; phylum Arthropoda; class Insecta; order Lepidoptera; family Noctuidae; genus Noctua; species Noctua janthe. The sequence goes on along the minus strand of OU342573.1, from coordinate 9,395,028 downwards.
TGTAGTGTGGTAGGTCAACTGAACCTCCACACTCAGGGCCACCCTGACAGGGCGAGACACCCCGAACCATGCGTGCCGTCCTCTAATAGGGGAAGACCAGGCAATGGGGATCAATTGGCAATGGGCATCACCCACACATCCACAAAACTAAACATCGCAGAAGGACCTCTGCACCCCGCCCTGTGGCCCCCGCCATCGTTACAAACGACGCGCGTTAATGGTCGGCGGGCGTCGATTTCACACCACGCTGTTGTAAATTTTCGTAATAATAAAAGAAAAGGTAAGGGTCTAAGTTGTATCAGCCCATGGCTTAATTGCCAAGAGCCTCGACCAATACCTGAGGAGGCTCTCTTTAGGCAGCTGGATCAAGGGTTTGATTCAGAAAGCGGTACTCCTGGACACGGCTCGTATTGTCAGGAGGTTCCTCTCTCTGGAGCCCTGACCGCCGGTAGCTTGGACCCTGTTCCCGATACCGGTGGGCTACAATTTTTTATATTTTTAAATGTTTTTATATTGTTTTTAGTTTAAGAAATATTAAAAAATGTATAAGATTTGTGTAAAGATAAATAAAGGAAATAAAAACAAAAGGTGAGGGTCTATTTTACAGGGCTGCGGGACTGTTCGAAAGAGATACCATGGCTCTGGAACACAAAGGGCAAAGAAGGAACATGGACGTATTTTAGTCTGTACACAAGTCTGACACTCCCTTGCGCGCCGCCCAGAGTGGGTGGCATTTGATGATTTCCCATCCGAAAAAAAAAACGGGTTTATTTTATTATTGTATCTTAGTAAGATGTGTATTTAGTCTGTCATTCAATATAGTGATTTGCTACTTAAATTGTGATAATAATTGGCTAGCCTAGAACTAAAGTGGTCTATGTAACATTTATGGCAAAATCTATCTATGAGCATTTTTGTATTTAAAAACAGAAATGAATCCGAGCTCACTAAAATTACATATGGATAACCAAGTTATGCATTTAACTATCGTATAAATGTTTAACAATAGACCACTTTAGTTCCAGGTTAGCCAATTGCTAGTCTATTTGATTTTGTACCTTTTTTCTCATTATTGTGGTTGTGAGGAATGAGGATCAGGATGATCCCTATTGTCCGCAGTAATTTGTCTGTACCTAATTGATAGTAAACTTACTACCTAATTGATATTAACCTACCCATAGCGAAAGCAGCTCGTGACCGAGCTGCTCCGTTTCTTGCTTACGGCAAAGAGCAAACTATCTCTCAGGTGCAAGTTGCGCCTCTATACCGCGGTGACCCGCCCCATCATGACATACTCTTGTGTCCTGTTCGCACATACTAAGCCCAGATATATACATTGGATGCTAGTACTTCTGAACCGGTTCTTACGAAAAGTCACGGGAACCCCTTATATGGTATGTGTATCCCCCTTCTCCAGGAGAGCGAAAGGGAAACTAGCACGCTCAAGAAGCACAGGCGCAAACAGCCGTCATTCCGCCCTCGCCGTCGAGGCCAGTCGCGACATCCCGTTCCACACCATCCCCGACTTGCTCGAGCTTGCTGAGCCTGTAATTCAAAATCAGCCCCCAAATAATGACAACACTCAGATCCAGCCTGTCCCCTTGCTGTCCTCCCCCAGCGACGCCCTAAGCCGAGGCTCGTACCCTATAGGGGGTGCACTTAGCGTGTAGTCGCTTAGACAAGTTTGTAAGTTTTTTGCCCTGGCTGGAGGCCTTACACTCAAGGCACTCACAGGATAGTCCGGTTAAGCAGTCGACAAGCTCCTAGATTGAATTGCGAGATGCCATTTCAAAAAAAAAAAAAGAAAAATATTCATTCCATACTCAACCTGCACTTGCGTCTCATTTTCGTACCCTGTGTATACAACACCCGTATCGTGTCCCTGGATTCCCTATTTGAGGTTGGCCCAATATGAATATCTCCTTCCATGAATCTCAATACTCAATACTTAAGTTTATATTGCATTCCATATGTATTACATAGATGGTGTAACAAGGTAAAAGATCAATATGGACCCTGTCGGGCACAACAACATTAGGAGAGAGGAAGAAGACTAAGTATCTCTAGCCATTTTAGCCAACATTTTACATTTGGCGTTATCCATCTGTTTAGGTTGAGAGTTGGGTATTAGATAAATAGTTTAATACTCTCTTGTTTTAGATACCGACTTTGACTTTGTCGTAAGCGGAGGAACTAAAATATTTATTTTATTCCGGCTCTGACTTTACTGAGAAAATAAATGCCTGGGAGGCTAAAACACCGACCAAAGCATTAGCGTACGACAAAAAGCGCCACATGCTCATCAGAGCCGAAGAAGACGTTATCCTGAGTAACAGCTACAAAGCCGACAAATACCATGGTCTTCGTTTTATTGAGAGACCTGGTGGTAACATCATGGCATCGCCTTCGACCCCGTCACAGACACAGTCTTCTTCACTGACACTAATGAGAGAACTGTCAATTGGTTTTCGGTAAAAATTATCGATGAAATTGATTCAATTCGAGCCGACACCCGTCACACAGACACCGATAACTTTGATAACGAATACAACCACGATGTGAGAGGATATCTTTTAATCAAGATGCATAAAGGGATCCCACGTGATATTATCGTAGACAGCTGTAAAGGGTACGTTACCAATAATAGTTTAATAATGTTTTACTTAACATATTGTGTTTAACTTCTTGATAGTAACAGCAGGTTTTATTTTTAAAAGGTATGTTTACTGGCTCAACACAGACAAATCCTACAATAGAGCGAGCCCGGTTTAGTGGTGCTGAAAGAGAAGTATTTGTGCATACAACTTCACTACATTTCAACGCAACTCATAAATTGGAGCCGCACAGTTTGGCTATCGATCATAATACACAAGCAATATACTGGTTTGAGCCCTATTCAACTATACAATACAATATGGTTCGTTGCGATTTGAACACAAGAGAGAAAACACGAGGAATTTATTATGAAATGGAACGTTTTCCAGTGATAGCGCCATATACATTAACTGTTTCAAATGATTATCCACCAAATACATTAACTGTTTCAAATGGATTATTTTACTTCGTGGCCTTTTATCGTTCTAGAACGGAAGTTTACATTTTTCCATTGATTTTAAATGACTATTATGTACATTTTGAACACATTCATGTGAATAATTATAAGATGAATGTCGCTATAGCTGTAGGGGACTACGACATTCAAAAGATACAGGACTGTGAAATAAGTCCGACCAAAATTGCTACAGACGCGACGTTTTGTGTTTTCGGTGTGAAAATTGATGGGGAATCTGCCTGCGACTGCAAACCTGGTTACACCGGTGAGAGATGCGATGTTTATGTTTGCAATAGATATTGTCTACGAGGGTGGTGCCGTGTCAATAATAAAGAACTTCCTGAATGCAGGTAAAACATGTTCTATTGCTTGTATTCTGTTGGCTTCCTTGCTTAGTTTTACAATGTTTTAAGTTTTGTTTATTGCAGGTGTTATTCCGGTTATACCGGAGAGCGATGTCAGATAAAATCATGTAAGGGATACTGCCTCAATGGAGGCAAATGTTCACTGAAAAAGGCGGGTAATCCGGTCTGCCAATGTGTTGGTGGTTAAAAGGGATCAAGATGCGAAGCAGATGGAAGATTATCCACTACATCCTGTTACAAGGCGAGAGATATAACTCTGTCTGATTTACTTGGGAGTCTGCATAAGAATGAATTCAATTTGTTTTAAGACAATCTAACTCATCATTTTAGTTCGACGAGCAATTATAAAAAAAAGCGGGCAAAGGCTAGCCTTCGCCCGCTTTCAACTCACTCCTAGTTTCTATAATATTCAATCATAATTCGAAAGACACGTGGTATTATCATAAGAACGTAATTGTTGTTTTCCTCGGGAATAGTAATGTCCGTCTGTACTCCTGACAACGTATATACAAAATTTCGGGATGATCGGTTCAAATTTAGGCGTGAAAAGGTAACAAACAAACTTTCCTTCGCATTTATAAAATTATAATAATAATTTTCTCTCTTTTGGCCACAATTTTTTATATTTTTAAATGTTTTTTATATTGTTATTTCTTAGGAATATTTAAAAATGTAATTAATTTGCATAGAAATAAATAAAGGAAATGGATAATAAAATTAAATACAATATATAGTTAGGATATAATATTATTTCGGATTAGGATAGGATTACTAAAGGTCCATGGGGCATTTTTCCAGGAACTCTGGGCGTAAGACCAACAGAATTGAAATACATCTCAAACTAGCGACCCGCCCCGGCTTCGCACGGTATACGTGTATACATACGAGTAACATATAAACCTTCCTCTTGAATCACTCTATCTATTGCTGAAAACTGCATTAAAGATCTGCGGAGTTTAAAATATCTAAGCGTTCTTACAGCGGGAGCGACTTTGTTACTATGTAAAGATGTTAGCTGATCATTAAGACTTCACTCCTACCGGACGTTTTATTCGAACTAATAAGAAACATAGTTTAACACTGGGGTTCCGACCATTACAGGACTCCCAAATATGCGTATATGCAGTATTCATTTTTTCCCGTTCATATTTCATATGGATTCTTTTCTACGTACCTTTGCCTAAATAAACCTAATCGTTGAATATTTGGTAAAAACGTGTTTCTCTACTAAACTCACAATAACTTAACGACAAATCAGTTACAGAATTAACTACTACGACCCGTATATTTATGATCCTTTCGTGTATCTTGCTGTGTTTGTTTCTCTTGTGACTGTAGCGAATCGGTTCGGCTGGTCTCCCACAAGCGGGTCGCTTCAGTTGAATTGAGAAGGTGCAAATAACTAGCTAGAGGACAGGCACATTGAGTACCTACTGAAGCTAGCTACCTTCAACTACTATTGGAAGAGGTTCACCTACTGAAAGAACTTCAAAAACTACTTGAAGAGCTATCGACTACTGGAAGACCACCAACAACTACTGGAAGAGCTTTCGACTACTAGAAGACCTTCAACATCTACTGGAAGTGCCTTCAACAATAACTGAAAGAGCCTTCGACTACTAAGCCAAAGAGACTTAAGTAAGCTATCAGTGCAAAAGACATGTTTCGAAAACATAAAAACTTTATGCGTCAACTACAATAATAGCAAGCCAGAAAAACAAAGGTCTACGTTAAAAAGCGGCTGTCCTCCTTAGAAGATCAATGGATGAATTTCAGCGCAAGGCATACAACACTTCTGCAGGACATCATCATCTGCCTAGCCTTTTCCCAACTATATTGGGGTCGGCTTCCAGTCTAACCGGATGCAGCTGAATACCAGTATTTTACATGGAGCGACTGCCTATCTGACCTCCACAACCCAGTCTGTACTGGGTAATACGATACCCCTTGGTAAGACTGGTTGTCAGACTTTTTGGGCCACTGACTGCCTAACGACTGTCAAAGATCTACAAATGACAGCCGGGACCAACGGCTTAACGTGCTTTCCGAGGCACGGAGGAAACTCGGTATGTAATGGGCGGTCACCCATCCACAGACCAACCTAGGCAAGCACGGCTTAACCTAAAGATCGACCCGAGCGGCAACACTTCTGCAGGACATTGAAGACCAAAACATTAAACTATTTTGCAGATGATATGTTTGGTAAGACAAGAGCGATGTATGAATCACATAAGCAGACATTTTAAGAATGAATAATGTTTTTAATAAACTACAAGGGAAAATTTTAAGTTCGGCGTGACGGGTTTGTTTGGAGAAGAAACTGAAGCAAGAGTGTAACTTCTGGGCGATTTATCGGGTTTTATTTAAAAATGATTTATAAGCCCTAGCTGAGACATGGGAACTTAAAAAATGTGCCACTCAAATATTGTTTTTCTTCATTAGAAAGACGATAAGTGCAAAATTAATAACTACAGGCCCATTAGTTTAGTCTTCTATTTAATCCACAATCGCATAGATGCCAAATTAGACTCGCACCAACCACCGGAACAGGCCAAGTCTTTCAATTACATACCACGTGCACACTCTAAATCAGTGACTAGAAAAATATTCTGAATTTCATGATGCCTGGCTTTCGTGGAATACATAAAGGCTTTTGACAGTAAAAAAAACAACGTCATATTCTCAGTTCTACAAAGCCGAGATATAGAGGAAACTTATAGAGAACTCTTAAAAAATATTTACAACAATAGCACGGCTAACGTTAAATTAGATTCTGTTGTGTCAACATTTAAAACTGCCAAAGGACTAAAACAGGGTGACCCGCTCTCTCCTAAACTATTCACCAGCACCCTCGAGGAGGTATTCAAAAACCTTGCTGACACATGAACAACGCAAGGCATTCCAATCGGAGATAAAATACTATCAAAACTTTCGTTTTGCAGACAGATTTTGTTCTTTTTGCTTCTGAAGCAGATCAACTGCAACAAATGCTCCAAGACCTGAGTACTGCAAGCCTTGAGGTTGGACTGACGATGAATCAGTCAAAGACTAAAGTTATGACCAATGTCGCTAAATATAGGGTCGAGGTCGATGGGCCGGAAATACACTATGTCGACGAATATATCAATCTGACCAGCTAGTTTCCTTCAACAATAGACAGACAAAGAGATCGACTTTGCGTCGAAAATGCCTGGAGAAGCTACTGGTCCATGGAGGCGCTTAAAGAAGGCGACCTTCCGATCTCACTTAAGCGTAAGCTCGTTGACATATGTATTCTGCCTATCCTAACATATGGCGCCCAGACTTTGTCTTTGACGGAGGCTCAGAAGTCCAAAGTCAAGGTATGCCAAAGAGCGATGGAGCCGTAGCATTTCAATCATCAAATTCACCGATCGAATACGCAACACAACAATTTCATTTATTTATTCGTTTAAACGTTTAACAATTTATATTGTGTTGAACATTACATATTAAATAAAATTATCACATGCAGAAAAAAAATACATTTAAAAGCCTATGAGTGAAATGTCCAGTTCAAGAGTCAATTCATTTAAAATAAGTCACAAATAAATACAATGTCAAATTAATAGCAGGTATAATATCAAATTCAATGTCAAAATATTCAGAGAACAACTTCGTGTCGGTCCTTCCGATCGAATACGATCCAATACAGGCATCGCCAATGGCGATAAGTCTGCGAGGTTAAAATGAGACTGTGCCCCCGTGCAGTCCCATTTAGAAATCCTTCTAGGATGGGTCAGAACAGATGGGCTAGAATCGTCACAGAGTGGGTGCCTGAAAACGGTCGTCGTCACCGAGGGAGGCCTAAGAAACACTGGCGTCATGATTTGGACTCGTTCCTGACTGATTGGCTAGAGAAGGCAAATCACCGGGAGAGAAGGAAAGGAATGGGGAAGGCCTTTGCCCAGCAGTGGGACAAATAGGCTTATTAAAAAAAATCAAGTACATAATTCACCAATGCATTTAATGAAGAAGATAAATATTAATTTTATAATGATTCAACTTTCTCACTACATTTTATACTTCAACAGTGATCGTTGAGTTCTGTGCCCCTAGCTTGTTGTTAGCCGGCGCCACAATAACTACTTGCGCTCTGAGGCACATGATATTGCGGTTGTTGTCGTCCTGGATCCTGATCTCGAGGGGCAGATGAGTTCCCTGTAATTATGTAAACAAACAGGTAAAAACATGGGATGTGGAGAAAATGAAAATAGGCACAGTTCTAAACCGCGGCGTATTTTTGGGTGAAAAACTGTGGTACCAGCTGTAACAAACACAACCTAGCGAGAGGAGCTCCCGAGTACGCCCGACTATTCTGAGTCAGTGCTAACGCCTTGCTGGCGATTATCAGGCTAAGCGTACTCCATCCTAACTTACGTGTAGTACTCAATGTACAAGCGACTGGGGCAAGCCCAACCTCAAAACTAGTGAGTGAAGTGATCTCACCTTTGCCGCGCTAGAATGACGCACTTTTGTTGTGAGTAGATAGATCGATGCCTCCTCTAGTCATGTGTAACAGGGTAAGCACACTTCGCTTGCTCGTTGTAAGAGTGAGCTTGCTCAACTCGCCTCTCTTGGGGGGTCAGTTCACTCCCTCATGGCTTGAGTAAGTACAAGTTGCTTTGAATGAGTGTGGGCATGACAGACCACAGTTTTTGGTCTTATTCGTAGAGTTGAAGACGCACACCCTGAGAGTAGTACTTTCAGTTGCCATTAGCAATTTTAATGCGCCCTTATTTGGTCCAGATTAGACTATAACTAAACAGTTCATACACCTCCATATTAAACTACTTCTAAATGAAGAGAGTCGCGTTTCTAAAAAAAAAGTCTCAGTCTTGCTTTACTGCCTCTCCAATTTTCAGCAGTATTTTTTAAATTCCTTGTTTCGACTTACCACAGGCATGAAGTTATAGGCATGTGGAGCGTGTGCCGGATGAGCTCGTCTTGCACCACAGGGCAGTTTGTGTTACTCAGGAATTTACAGGTTTCAGACCTCTCACCGAGGTCATACGGAAAGGGTATTATGGTTAAGTAAGCCCAAGGTATAGTCCTCATCCATTGTATGTCGTAGGCTAAAAAATAAATTTGTTGTTGAAAAATTACTAAGTAACGTCAGGCTATTCTCCTGATAAATGCTTAGTAGTTATCTTCAAGATGAGTTTTCTTCCTCTCCAAGCTCGTTCAACGTTCCCATCCTTTAGATGTGTTATGGTTTTGAATCGTGATAGACAGAGGATCACTAAAAGCTCGTTCTGAACCAATTTGCATAATCCTAAATAGCACAGGATCTACAACAGATTAAAAAGTCGTCTCTGACCATATCCATCCGCATCAGTGCGAAGTAGAGGTGCACTTTATGGTTATCTTGCACTTAATCAAAAAACTATTTATGACAAAATTGTTTTCATGGTATAAGAGCTGATGGTTCCAAATGGTCCATAAAGATTAGGATTTCCCCATACTGGACCAGTTAACAAAAGACGATTTGGTTCTGGAATGGAATTCTGGTTCTGGAATGGTTCTGATTGCGTAATGCGGGAATGCATCTGCTAGTAGAGGTAAAAATAAAATACTGCTTACGTGCTCTGAAGACGATTTCGACGACAGCATCTCGTCCCTGTTCCAGTCTACACGGCTGTATGTCACAACCATTTATGTAGACGTTGATCGGCAGGGGACCAGAAGAGTCAAGAAGGCCTACAAGCAAAAAAAAAACCAGTACTAAAACATACGCCTAATCGATCTCCATGAACTAAAATTAATCTCATGTAGAGAAGAGGGCCTAAACAAAGTTATATGCAAAAACGCTGATGGAACAGTCAAATGCTTGTCTGGGTCCTAAGGTGGCTATAGTTAGTTACTCACACTGGCTAACTAGAGTGGTTTGCCCTTTGGTAAGAGCCAGCACGGCACAGAACAACACTACAGCACGAAACATCTTGACTTGCCGACTGACTGATTAATTAGTGCGATCAAATTCCTTATATTTAAACATAATCAGTTATCTGTTAGATAATTCACACGTGTGATGCAGTAGGTGTCAAATACGTAGTAATCAATGATAAAAAAACAATTAAGAAGATCAAAGATTAAAAAAATAACCCCGACACAGAAAACCTGTAAAAATGGAAAAAAAAATATGTCTAAATATTGTCCCTCTAAACCAAAAAGAAGGTAAAATATAAGTAGAATGTAGGTTTAATATAAGTAGAATCTAGAAATCTGTACAGGGTGGAAGGGATACCGACGCTGAAACGGTTACCACGTATTCAGAACATCATTCTGAATATAATTCCACTTACAAGTATTAGTATCATTATAAGTGCCTATATAAATTTTCGATAGCAAGAAGTTATTTTTATATATTTATTTTGTACCCTATCACAATGTTTTCTTATTTAACCCAAAGGTTGACTGGTAGAGAATGCCTTGTGGCATTAAGTCCGCCTATGTATCACTATTGTACATGAAGTTTAAATAAATAAATAAATACAAATATTTCATCGGTAATTTAAAAAAAAACTGCTCTTCTAAACATTTTGATCGTGTACGTATTGCAGCTTTGTAACAAACAGTTCTTTTTTTATAACCAACGAACAATTTCACGTGTGTATAATGACGTAACCTTGCGTGTACTTAATGACGTAGCAGACAGCATAGATCTTTTTACTTGTTCTCTGAGTGAGTTCACAAAAATCACGATGTACAGAATATGTTATCACAAATAATAAAACTGTAATTATGGCCATACTATTGAATTAGGAAATACCTGTAAGGATAGTGATGATGAGTTAATAAATAAATAAAATAAAAATAAAAATATGTGAGGGTTCGAAATGGCGTAGTGACGTATTCAGTACGCCATTTCAGGTAACCGTTTTAGCGTCGGTGTCACTTACACCCTGTATAAATCTATACTAATACTAGCTGACCCGGCAAACGTTGTTTTGCCATATAGAAATTAAAAAAATGTCTAAAATTTAAAGAAAAATGTTAAGGGTGGACAACCCTTATCACTAAGGGGTATGAAAAATAGATGTTGGCCGATTCTCAGACCTACTCAATATGCTCACAAAATTTCATGAGAATCGGTCAAGCCGTTTCGGAGGAGTACGGGAACGAACATTGTGACACGAGAATTTTATATATAAGATTATAAAGCTGAAGAGTTTGTTTGTTTGGTTGAACGCGCTAATCTCAGGAACTAATGGTTCGATTTGAAAAAATCTTTTAGTGTTGGATAGCCCATTTGTCGAGGAAGGTTATAGGCTATACTAATATTATAAAGCTGAAGAGTTTGTTTGTTTGGTTGAACACGCTAATCTCAGGAACTAATGATTCGATTTGAAAAATTCTTTTAGTGGTGGATAGCCCATTTATCGAGGAAGGTTATAGTAGGCTATAAAATTTCACGCGGACGAAGGTCGCGGGCACAATTGGTGTAAAATAATCATGTAACAAGAGCAGAGAACCATGTATAGTGATGTTTAAGGACAGTGGTTTTTGACTATATTTTTAAAAGTGGTCATAGTTTTGGTTCATTCATTCCATAGCTGTACTGCTTCGACTGCAACAGATTTGTCGTAGAAGCTGGTAGAATCCATCGGCGTCTCAGGTTTAACGATGACCTCAGATATCTAAATGTGTGTCAGAGTAGCGAAGGGTCATTGAATTTAAAGTCAACCAAACACTATGTACATTAAACTAAGTAATTCGACGCACTTTTTTTTTTTGGGCGCGTAGTGGCGTTTTAAGGTAGGACTCAATGTAACGCACTCAAAATATTGTGCTGATGGATGCATTGAATAGTACAGAGGTCGTAGAGGTATTTAAAGTAAAGTTATAACAAAAAAAACTTGTGAAAAAGTTGGAACTTTAACCTCCAATATCTCCGGAACTAGAAGGTTCCCAGGCATGGTTTAGTACAAAAAAAAATGATCGCAATGACGGGGAGAACAAATGCCTTTCGGCTTAGTTTAGGCTACTTTAACACCCATTATACAACGACGACATCTGATGATTATAATTCTAGAAGTTAATGTTTGTTAGCCTAATATCTGAAAATTGCCAAAAAATATTCGTTTCGAAAGATTCGAATGTTGCAGGCTGCCTTAGCACATCCCTCTATGGTATATTGACGATGGTTTAATACTCTGAATAACTAAAGTCTTAGTGATTGTTTAAATTAAGTACTGATCTTTGAAAATGGGCCCGAAAGTGGTGGTGGGATGGTGAAAGTTCCACCCAATGCATTCAATGTAAAGTCTTTAATACTTCAGTGGTAAGTATTTAAGGGGTTTGCAAGAAAGGTTGCAAAGTTCAAAACGTATAAAGCATATGCATGTTACACATAATTATGTTCAAACGTAAAATACCACCTGTCTCCATATTGTAAGCTAAGAGCTGGTTAGACATTGACCCGGAATTCTCCAAAATTATCAAAAAAATCGTTTGTTTACTAGAAAAAACACCCGCAGTGTGAGTCATATGAGTAAACAGAGGTATTCGAAGCTGATGGCTTCTTCGGCTAATATCAAGCACTATCGGTCTGTTCATCGATTACACATTTCACTTGGTCACTAATACATTCAGTTATCTTACACTTTATCAGTTTAATAACGTCCGGGGAGTGGCAGGTGGACTAATTAACAAGATTTATACCTAATCCATGATTAACACAGTTCAATTTGAAGTGGCAGTGGGCGGGGAACTGATGATCAACAAAATAAAAACGTTCTGGAGCTGCGACCGCGTACTGACAGGCACAGTGAGTGTAGGTGCCCGAGAGGTGCACGAGTGACCTGGTGAAGGTCGCAGGTATCTGATGGTGGATCGGTCGTTGTGATAACTCTTGGTCGAGACGTATAGCCAGTAGAAAGCTTAGGCATTAGGCATCAAAAACTTCGCCTGCATCGCAATCAATAGGAACAGTGCCCAAGAGGTATTATTATCACCAGTATTAAGTACCACGTTGAATGGCAATCGAGATTCTTTTGGCTTAGTGGTCTACCCTATTGTACCTCCACAATATCACATTGCTCTTATTTGTCGAGATCACACGCAGAGATTGACAGAGTCAAAAACTTGAGTCATCACGAGTCGAGCAATATTTGGCGATTTCAATACCTATTAGTTCAGATTGTCTGATTAGGAGGTGGATAAAACCAGTGTTGTAAGTATAAAGACACCTGCAGTTAACTTAGGCAAGTTGAAAACAGATTATATATGTAAATGTAAATCGACCAATCTTATCCTTATTACACAGTTAGTCACACCTGAAGAGTCAAGATGTTTCGTACTGTAGTGTTGTTCTGTGCCGTGCTGGCTCTTACTAAAGGGCAGACCACACAAGTTAGCCAGTGTGAGGAACTTATTATAAAATACTAGCTGACCCGCGTAACTTCGTCTGCGTTTGGATTTTTACCCTTTTTTGCAATATAGCATGATGTTATATAGCCTATAGCCTTCCTCGATAAATAGGCTATCCAACACTAAAAAAAAAATTCAATTCGGACCAGTAGTTTCTGTGATTAGCGCGTTCAACCAAACAAACAAACTTTTCTGCTTTATAATATTAGTATAGATTATGTACACCTGTGATTAATGTTGGTGGACTTGTTCGATGCTCCGCTGCAAACTGAATTAATTCTTGATGTGTGTGTTTTAGAATTACTTTTTGTTTGCTTGCAGGCCTTCTTGCTGCTTCTGGTCCCCTGCCGATCAACGCCTACACAGCCGGCTGTGTCACGCAGCCGTGTGGACTGCCAGTGGGGCAGGATGCTGCCATTCAGGTCGTCTTCAGAGCTCGTAAGCATTTTGTTTTTAACTAAAGCTCACCAGATCTCCTTTCAGTTGCTTGCTTTAATATGGTATACAAACTACTTCTTTTTCTACCAACAAACTACTCATTTCAATCTGTATGCTTAGGCAAGCATGCCTGTAGTAGCGGCGGCATTAGTACCGGGTCACCGTAGAAACGCTTAAAATACAATATGGAAATGAGACAATAGAAGAGGGGATTACGCAAAATTCTTGGGTATAATAATTGACAAATACTGTAACTGGAAATCGCATATTGATGATCTATGTAAGAAGATAGATAGATTTGTATTCGTTTTATATAGACTAACGCGTGTGACTAGTGTTAACGCGGCACTATGTGCTTACCATGGCTATGTCTCGTCAATTTTGCGCTATGGTATTATAATATGGGGTAATTCAGTTGAATTTAAAAGAGTGTTTCTGGCTCAAAAAAAAATGCATACGTTCAATTTGTGGAGCGCACCCACTGGACAGTTGTGTTGCACTATTTCAAAAACTTAAAATACTGCCACTTCCAGCACTATACATTTTTGAAATTTGTATCGTTGCACATCAAAACAGACATGAATTTGACTTGTATAATGATGTTGTATCCAGACCCAGCCGCAAAGTGCATATGCTTAATGTCCCTAGGCGTAGAATTAAACTGTTTTCTAATAATGTATACTGCATGTCCATTATTGTTTACAACAAATTACCTGATGGTTTCAAAACCCTCAGCTTCAGAACATTTAAATGTAAATTATTTAACTTTCTTTTAAGTAAATGTTATTACTCGACTGAAGATTTTTAGACTGAAAAATAAACCTAAATATTTGACAATATTGCCTAATCGTAATCATATTTGATATCTTTGACTTATTTGAAATTTTGACTTATATAATTTATCTTTTTTATTTTTCTACTTATTTAAATTATTGGTAATGCCAATTCTATTGATTAATAATTTAATTGTAATGTACTTAATGATGACTCCTATTTTTATAAACCATATTTGTACGCCGGAAACGGCAGAATATTATGATCCTAATACATTATGAACCTAACAGCTTTGTACAATATTCTGACAAATAAATGCATTCATTCATTCATTCATTCATTCAACGGGTTTGTTGATCTATCATTTTGTCGATTCTTCCGTCGACAAAACCCATTTCTACGGTGGTCATGCTACGCGTTCTGAGCGTCAGATATGAAAGGTGCCCAAGGCGCCTCTACAATTCTGGTGTTTGCATAGAATTTATTTTCATCAAATCACTACCGAGGACAAAACTAAGTCCAGCAAGTAAGAGACAGTTGGAGTTGGGACCCCTGTTCTATGGGAACACTTATACGTACGCCAATTAAACGCAGCGAACTCGTATTTTATTCTAGCATTCTCTTATTTCTCAAACTTTTCGTGGCAAGGAAACTATTATTTTTAGATTAATGATCTATAGAAAGCCACTGTGATAATGCTCGAATGAGTAGAAAGTATCCATAATATCGAAGTTTAATACCTTTGGTCAAGACAGCCGTCTATCATAACTTATTTACTTTTCAGCCTACGTGATGCACCGGATGAGGACTGTGGTTTGGGCTTACTTAACCCCAATACCCTTCCCGCACGGCCTAGGCCAGAGGGCAGAGACCTGTAACTTCCTGAAGAACACTTACTCCCTGTGGTGAAAGACGAGGTCATCCTGTACACGCTCCACATGCCTATCGAGGAGTTCATGGCTGTAAGTTGAAGCAATAATAAAACCGTCCCGTTGTATCAAATTACCTGACAAGTAAACTAACGGGCCTGCTTAATAGTAGGTGGGTCAAACAGGCCCTTAAATATTTGAATATCTTTGGTCGTGGCCAAGCGATAACAAGTTGATCCCGGTAGCCTATCAATTTGTCAGATTTATTAATTTTCTCCACATGCCCTGTATTTACAAGCTTGTTCGTTTACAGGGAAATCAGTTGCCCATCGAGTTCAGGATCCAGGACGACAACAACCGCAACATCATGTGTATCAGAGTGACAGTTGCTGTCCTGCCACCAGTTAACAACATGCTAGGGGCACAGAACTCAACGATCACTGTTGAAGTATGAAAAGCACTGAGAAAAATGCGATTACGGAAAATTAAAATTAAATTCAGAGTCATTTCTGTAATTAAATGCGTTATAGAAGCTGCTTTTGGTGTTAATTTATTACTGCTTAACTTCTTTTGAAGAAGCACGAACCTTCACTAAGACTTCACTGTCAATTGCAGCCCCTTTTTGTGAAGCCACTGTGTGAATTACTTAAAAGTTCACTTCCAAGACATGGCGCAGAAAACACTTTGGTATTGGCACCACGAACGGAAGATATCGGAAGGTCGCCTTCTATAAGCGCCTTCATGGACCAGTAGCTTCTACAGCCATTTTCGACGCAACGTCAATCTCTTTGTCTGTCTATTGTTGAAGGATGGAGAAGGAGATAGCATGTATTTCCGGCCCATCGATCTCCACCCTATTTTTAGCGACATTGGTCATAACTTTAGTCTTTGACTGATTCATCGTCAGTCCAACCTCAAGGTTTGCAGTACTCAGGTCTTGGAGCATTTGTTGCAGTTGATCTGCTTCAGAAGCAAAAAGAACAAAATCTGTCTGCAAAACGAAGTTTTGATAGTATTTTATCTCCGATTGGAATGCCTTGCGTTGTTCATGTGTCAGCACGGTTTTTGAATACGTCCTCGAGGGAGCTGGTGAATAGTTTACGAGAGAGCGGGTCACCCTGTATTACTCCTTTTTCAGTTTTAAATCTAATTTAACGTTAGCTGTGCTATTATTGTAGATATTTGACTGTTTAAAGAGTGCCGGTAGATGAATGCTATCTTCTTACGCCGTCATCACCGAAGAATGTAAAGCCTGCAGAGTGCACTCCTGACCCCGCTGCCCCGCTCCCGTCCCTGTTTCTGCAGTCGTGGACATGACATCCCTCGGTGGCAAACCCGTGACTGAAAAGGTACCGATTCGGGCTGATGACGGTTTTGTGACGGTGTTGAGGAGGTAGTGCCGTCAACGTGCCAACAAGACCTGCAGCGGCACGGCTCCGATGTACATCTCCCGGGTACATTACACCATTATCGCGGAGGACATCTTAGAGTCCGTGCGTCAGAAGACCAAGTACTTGGAGAGAGATTTAGGAAAATCAAATCCACATCACTTGCAGCATTTAACTTAGTCAAATCAGTTTTAAATAACGTAAACTCGAAAATTACAACATCTGCTTTGTTTTTAAATCTAAGCAAAGCCTTTGACTTCGTAAATCATCCAATTCTAATTGATAAACTAAGTAAAATCGGTATTCGAGGTCCAGCCTTAGAGTGGTTCAGATCATACATATCAAATAGAAAACAAATAACGAGAATTACTAAATTTGATGACAAAGTGAATAGTGTCATAAACTTTAATTCTCAACCTCGACACAATTACTTTGGTGTTCCTCAGGGAAGCACTTTAGGGCCACCGTTGTTCCTTGTGTATATAAATGACCTTCCTTAAGCGATAGACCAAGATTGTGTTCTGTTTGCTGATGACACAACAGTTATTATAGATTATAAAAATGGTAAGTCACAGGAATCTAATATAAATAGCATTTTGAATAAAATAATTACGTGGTTAGATACAAACGCTTTAAAAATTAATCTAGAAAAAACAAAAATATTACATTTCAAAACTCATAAAAGTAAATGTCTACACCTTAAAATTTCGCACAAAGATCAAACAGTTGAACAAATTCATAAAACAAAATTTCTTGGTATTACAATTGATGAGCATTTAACCTGGAAGGATCATATTGATGAAATATGTATTAAAATAAATAGATTTGTTTCTGCCTTAAAATAAGTTAAAGACGAAACCTCCAGACAAACTGCGTTAATGGTATATCACGCCTATGTTTTCTCCATCATCAGGTATGGTATCATTGTCTGGGGAAACTCGTCTGAAAATACTAGGGTTCTTTTAGCACAAAAAAACTATTTACGCTCAATTTTCAATATGGACTGGACTGATTCTTGCAGACCAGTGTATAAATCACACAACCTTCTCACAGTTTATATTGTATTTATATATATGAAATCGCAAAAATTGTCAAAACTGACTTTTCACTTTTTGAACTTAAAAACAATCTTAATAAACGTACAGTTACACAGTATCCTTTAACAATGCCTGTACCTAGAATTGAATTATTCAGACGTAATTGTGTATACAACATGTAACGTAATTAACGCACACCCTCAGACACCCCAATTAGTATATTATGTTATATTCATAATACATACACTGAATTTTTAGTTAAACAGATATGAGCATTGATTATTGATTGATTTAGTTATACTAATTCCGGAAGAATGTTATGGTCACAGTACAAATCCACGAACGCAGACAGTCGCACACGTAGGTATGAGGGTCTTGTTAGCCTAGTAGGTATTCGCTCGCGTTCGAAACGAGTTAACGAGTTTTTACTGTAATTTATATAGTTTTAATTATTTTTGGGAAAAAAAAAATACCTATAATAAAAATTATAGAAATCGATTCAGTAAACGATTCTGAACAAACTAATTTCAGGATGTGCGTTAATTATGTTACATGTTGTATATGGCTCCACTTATCTTTAACTCTCTACCAAACTTTATCACTGATCTTCCGTACAGAAAATTCTGCAAAGTCCTGAAAAAATGGCTTATTTCACATAGCTTTTATTCCATAGCGGAATTTCTCAAAAAATGTAATTGTCACTCATATCACTACCGAATTGCATTGTAAAAATTACCTACATTATATGATGTTGTGTTTGTATACTTAAACAATTATATTACGCTAAGAATTTGTTGTATGTTAAAATACTTTGATTTGTAAACATTATTCGTTTTTAGTATTTAACATCAAAATTTTGTTTTATGTTAGTTAATTAAACTTAGTAATAGTCTAACTAAGCCGTTATAAATAAATAAATACTTTATTTAGTTAGCTACCTAAATTAATGTTTGTGTTTAATAATATTTGCTTGCTATTTTATGGCGAAATGTGTCATTGCACTTCATGTCATTTTTACCATCTTTTGTACCACATTTACAGCAAATAAATAATTTTGACTTTGACTTTTACTTTGAGAGTGCAGTTGCTAGAGTCGCGCTGCAACGTCAACTTTAAAGCGTTCGTGGTGCGAATACCAACGTGTTTTCTGCACCGTTTCTTGGATGTGGACTTTTCTTACACAGTGGCTTCCTAAAATGGGGTTTCAATTAACAGTGAAGTCTTAGTGAAGGTTCTTGCTTCTTCAAAAGATGTTGAGCAGTAATAAATAAACACCAAAAGCAGCTTCTGCAATGCATTTAATTACGGAATTTAATTAATTTTCCACAATCACATTTTTCTCAGTGCTTTTCATACTTCAACAGTGATCGTTGAGTTCTGTGCCCCTAGCATGTTGTTAACTGGTGGCAGGACAGCAACTGTCACTCTGATGCACATGATGTTGCGGTTGTTGTCGTCTTGGATCCTGAACTCGATGGGCAACTGATTTCCCTGTAAACGAAAAAACTAGTAAATACAGGGCATGTGGGGAAAATTAATAAATCTGACAAATTGATAGGCTACCGGGATCAACTTGTTATCGCTTGGCCACGTCCAAAGATATTCAAATATTTAAGGGCCTGTTTCACCACCTACTATTAAGTAGGCCCGTTAATTTACTTGTCAGGTAATTTGACACAAATTCTGTTCCATTTCTGAATTTATTCGGTGAGTATAATATACACATCACGACCTACACGCTCAAACGACACGCGTGGACACGCGTATCGCAACAGCGACTATGAACAAAACAAATGACAACTAATTTACATTAATTTAGTAAGTATGGGGTCTTGGGTGGATTTACGGTTCGGGCTAAAAATTGTAATAGGATTTTTCAATAGGAATTTCGTAGTAACATTTTGAAGTTTGGATGCTGGCGGCGTGACACCCTCGTACCTCGGAAAGCACATTAAGCCGTTGGTTCCGCGCCTGGTCTCTCCGCGGTCGTATCGGATTGAGGTGCCATCTGACTATGAGAGAGAAGGAAGAGAGAGTGCACCAATGTTTTGCGCACATACGTGTGCATTAGAATATCTCCTGCTAATTCCTCCGCCGTAGCCGAAATGTGGTCGGGAGAGTTTTATTATTGCTTCAACTTACAGCCATGAACTCCTCGATAGGCATGTGTAGCGTGTACAGGATGACCTCGTCTTTCACCACAGGGCAGTATGTGTTACTCAGGAAGTTACAGGTCTCTGACCTCTGGCCTAGGCCGTACGGGAAGGGTATTGGGGTTAAGTAAGCCCAAGCCACAGTCCTCATCCGGTGCATCACGTAGGCTGAAAAGTAAATAAGTTATGATAGACGGCTGTCTTGACCAAAGGTATTAAACTTCGATATTATGGATACTTTCTACTCATTCGAGCATTATCACAGTGGCTTTCTATAGATCATTAATCTAAAAATAATAGTTTCCTTGCCACGAAAAGTTTGAGAAATAAGAGAATGCTAGAATAAAATACGAGTTCGCTGCGTTTAATTGGCGTACGTATAAGTGTTCCCATAGAACAGGGGTCCCAACTCCAACTGTCTCTTACTTGCTGGACTTAGTTTTGTCCTCGGTAGTGATTTGATGAAAATAAATTCTATGCAAACACCAGAATTGTAGAGGCGCCTTGGGCACCTTTCATATCTGACGCTCAGAACGCGCAGCATGTCCACCGTAGAAATGGGTTTTGCGACGGAAGAATCGACAAAATAGATCAACAAACCCGTTTCTACTGTGACCCGGTACTAATGCCGCCGCTATTGCAGGCATGCTTGCCTAAGCATACAGTTTGAAATGAGTAGTTTGTTGGTAGAAAAATAAGTAGTTTGTATACCATATTAAAGCAAGCAACTGAAAGGAGATCTGGTGAGCTTTAGTTAAAAACAAAATGCTTACGTGCTCTGAAGACGACCTGAATGGCAGCATCCTGCCCCACTGGCAGTCCACACGGCTGCGTGACACAGCCGGCTATGTAGGCGTTGATCGGCAGGGGACCAGAAGAAGCAAGAAGGCCTGCAAGCAAACCAAAAGTAATTCTAAAACACACACATCAAGAATTAATTCAGTTTGCAGCCGAGCGTCGAAAAAGTCCACCAACATTGATCACAGGAGTACATAATATGTTATAATAAGTTACTCACACTGGCTAACTTGTGTGGTCTGCCCTTTGGTAAGAGCCAGCACGCCACAGAACAACACTACAGCACGAAACATCTTGACTTGCCGACTGACTGGTTAATTAGTGCGATCAAATTACTTATATTTAAACATAATCAGTTAAATGTCTGATAATACACACGTGTGCTGCAGCAGGCCTCAAATACGTAGAAATCGATGATAAAAAACGATTAGGAACGGATTACAGCTGCTGTTATTGTGATACTAGGCGTAATCGAAAGATTAAAAACTACAACATAGTGTGATTTTTAATTCGTAAACAATTTTTTATTTTATATTATTTTTATAGATCGATACTTAGATTTCTGAGGCGATTTAGTTCTTGGAGAGACTGTTTATTATGAAAAGCTAACGTGGATCTAGAACGACTCGAACTTTTTGTTGTTTTATGATTAAGATTCGCATCATTTTATTGTAGTTGGTTTTTGTGCAAAATATTTTAGTCTTTTCTAATATACTAGCTGTTGCTCGCGACTTTCGTTCGCGTAAAAAAAAAAAAAAATATTACTTCGCTTTGAATCAGATTTTGTTACTATGGTTTTATTTTTTTTTCCATGGAACCTTAATTATTTTTCTTAAATAAAAGTAACTTTTGTTAGACCTTATAACATCAGCTATCTGCCAGTCAAAATCGGTTCAGCTGTTTCGGAGATTAGCCGGAACAGACAAACAATTTGTATAGATGTGTTTGTTTATGTTTTCGAGTGTATGGCAGTGGCACTCGTGGGCTGCAGCTAAAAATCAGTGTCAGGTGGTACACCTGGTGTTGCCGTGTAGCATTATACTGACCTGAGGCCCTTTTGGAATTATTATTTTTGTTTGTCTATTTATTTTGTTATTTTGTTAAGGTGTTTATGATAATATTATCAAATTTTTAATTGAAATGCTACTCAATCAGACTTGTTTAGCTAGGGGGATAAAGAAAACCTCTATGGGGAAAAATAAAAACCTTATTTTTTCGGTGGTAGGTGTGAAAAAGTATAGACGTTTTTAAAATCCGGAATTTTATTTAAAATATGATTAATTGAAAAACTGATTAGTTTACGTCAGAAATAAGCTTACAACAGTTGTATAGCTAGTACTTACGGTTGTGGCACATTTATGTGACATAGAGAAGTTATATATATGTTACAGTCAAAACTGTTAATAGGTCAAAACCACTTCTGACTGGTGTCAGTCAAAATCCTTATTATTATACACACAACATTACAATAGTAAAATGCGTTTTCACCATTTAAAATATGTTGTTTCAGAACGTTGTAATTACCAAGTCCTAGAATTATAATAATAAAGCTTCATTAATTCCACATAATCAAACAATAACCAAATCATAATGAAATAATAACAATAAATATTAATAATAATCAAATATTTTTATTTATTTTTTATTTGATTATTATTAATATTATTTCCTTTATTCATTCTTTCTTTTATTAATATTTATTGTTATTATTTCATTATGATTTGATTTTTGTTTGATAGTCCTAGAATTACTACAACAATGTTTTGCAAAGAGTCATTAAAAAAAACATAACAACCTAAACGTTTCTAAGTAAATGATAGATATTATTAAAATACTTATCACCGGTCAAAAGTAGTTTTGACTGTTTAACAGTTTTGACTGTGACATATACACCATCTGCCAGCTGCTACGCCATAGTACAAGTTTAAGAAGCACTACATAACACAAAATGTCACAATTTGTCGAAGTCCTGGCTGCACAGAAAACACTGGAAGAAAACTTCTTGAGGAAGATTGGTGAGCTTGAGGCTCAGATACAGTGCGCCGGCGCCGGTTCTGCCAAGGATGCAGTGGCAAAGACAGCTGAGGAGTTTCGTTGCTTTCGAAGCTTGTTTTGAAACCTAGGCTGTAGATTATTCCTAGTATGCATACATATATAAATATGTCGGGTATGTCTGATTTACTCCGTTAGGCTCGTACATCATGTGGGCAGACGATGGGTTTCGTGCTATGAAAACACACTGGGTGTGATACACTGTTTTTAGCAAAACTAACGAATTACTTGAGATTACAACTTAACACAATAAACCGGGGCACAATGAATCGGGTATAGTTCCAAGAGTCTCAACTCCCCCGCGATCCGACACTGACTGTCTTTCTCCCCCGAGTTGGACATCAGGGCTCCGTACAACCACACCGTGTGTTTGTAGACTGGTTAGTAAGTCGCGTAATATCACCACTGCACACTGGCGCGCTTTCCAATTCATTTCATGTCCGTACTAATGACCGGATCCGCCAAATACAATAAAATACCCAAAGGAGAATGAACAAAAATGGTCCAAAGATCCACAACTAATGAGACTTCTTTTGACTTATTATAGTTCATTGAATAGAGAGTAACTTTACTTTACTTTTTATATCCGAGTCTGCTAGTACGCTCATAAATTGCTCGTACACTATTCATGCGAAGACACTCACTACCTCCTAAGAGACAGGATCTACCAAGTTTAGGAGTCAGAGCTCAAATTTTGTATTGACTGTACTTTACCCATCTATCGCACAATATTTCTGTTTGTTAATTTCTCTGTCCCCTAATGACTACTATGTGTACTTTATATGTGTCAAACTTGTATTTTGCTAATAAAGACTATATTATACGGTCCACGAGAACTCTATGTGTCTTTAAAGCTAGGTTAAAGTTTTTTCTCTTAGATAAATGTTACTATAGTATCCAAGAACTTATGGAAGATAAAATGTTAAAATACAGTTCAAACATGTATGAATGTGTGTATGTGTTAATTATAAAATATACTCTTTTTTATGTATAAAGTTAGATAAAGTTTAATTAATACAATATTTTTAAAAGAAAAAGAAATTACGTACTCACTGCAATATTATGTCTTAAGTCATCTCGAGGTGCCCTAACAGGGTCATGAACTCACTAGTTATACATTATGCACTAAACAAATAAATAAATAAATGTAGCTTGGGCAGTCGTGTGAAAATAATGAACTTCAAAATTTTCTCGTGAGGCAGGCATGATGTTACGTTATATGTTCATAGAATAGAGACATAGACTAATTAATGTTTTGAGTATTTAATCATCGAGTTCCTTAACATCTACATCACTTTTACATCTAAACAATTATGACTTAGTTCTTAGGCGACCGGAGGGGCAATAGTGATAGGTACTCGCAGACACATGAGGGACTCGTTGTTGCTCTCGTCGACGACACGGAACTCGATGGTCACTCGGGTACCCTGGAAAGGAAAAAATATTTATTATTTGTCCATATCTGAAATCTTGGGTAATAAATTTTGGGATGACAGAAGTTGTGTTATATTGATTTCATCAGTCACATTAAATCTCGTATTCATTGGAAGAATAAGCACGATCAGCTAACTAACCATAACCCAATTAATATTAGCATCTGCTTCACACACTACCCTGCACCGGTAGACCCATAAAAAAAATTAATTAATCAAATTAATTTTCATTACTTCTAAATTTTAGTCTAAATTGATTAATTAGACTGATAATTAGCATTTTTTTAACATCAAAGTTTACAAGAGAAGTCCCCCAAAACGCTCGCCCTTTTTTAGCTGCAACACACAATCTGTCTGTTACGTTAGGCTAGCCCTAACACGAGCATAGTGCGAAGATCAGCCATTACCAGGTCGCCATATTTGAGGGAAGGAGGTAACCTGACCCCCGACGCTACCACCAGCAATAACAAGGAAACATGACGAGTTAGCTGCCAGTTTTTGAGGTAAGAGTCAAGCTCGACTAATCATTTATTCTTTAGACTGCCTTCAATAGGACCTACTCGAAGGTTCTCATTTAACATGTGGCAGTCATGTTCTGCCGAATCCCCTTTGTGGTAAAAGAATAGAATAACATATCAACTCACCACAGGGAAGAACGGCTCAATAGGCATCCTGAGAGTGTAATTCAGCAGCTGTCCTCCTTCCACAGGGCATGAGGCGTTGGTCAGGAAGTTGCAGGTCACAGAGTTCTCCTCCAGATCGTACGGGATCGGCACGGATATCAGTCCAATGGGCAAGTATGCTGTCGCGAGGGTCTTCATGCTTTGAACTGAGCGAGCTGAAATGGAAATATGGATTCACATGTACCTACTTCAAAGTTTGTTTTTGTTTGACGAATAAGTCGTCCTGATGAAAGTTCATCATCCTACCTAGTCTTTTCTCAACTATATTGAGGTCTGCTTTCAGTCTCTTAATGAAGGTAAATACTAGTATTTCACATGAAGTGACTGTTTATCTGCTCTCCACAACCCAGCTACTGAGAATCATCGAATATCACAATAAAAATCAAACATCGATTTCCCATCCCAAAGTTATATGGCACCTTTTGGGTTTTTTTGGAAGTCGGCTTTTATTTTACTTCTAAATAAGTATTTTATTTGTCCGTTACGTTTAATTGTGTTTCTGAATCAGACTTGTATGGATGTGCGAAAGTAAATGATGATACTAACAGGGAACGAAGTCCACGTTGATGACGGCATCCTGTAGCTGCGGCAGCGCGCACGGCGGCGTGGTGCAGCCCTCGATGTACGTGTTGACGGGCAGGGCTCCGGAGTTGCTCGTACCTGGAACAAACAATAATAGGATATTGATAACAACAATAACTAGAGAAACCATCTCAGACAAATGACCCTCACATATGATGTCACCAAGACAATGGCGGGACTTTAAAAGAGAAACAATGAGATCTCTGAGCATCCAATATAATATTGTTTTTTATTACAAAATGGGCCTGCTCTTAACCTCGATCACACCTGATAGAAAGTGATAGATGAGGTCTATGATGGAACGAGCGTGCCCAGAAGATGCCACTCTTGCTTTGAAGGCTTAGGTTAAATGTGGGAGGGAACACCAGATGCCAGCAGAGAGTTCCACACTTTGACTGTGCGCATAATAAACGTGGATGAGAAGCGCTGAGTACGACTCGTCGGGATATCAACCAAGTGTGGATGGTACTCCGCAGTGCGTCTGCTAGTCCGGTGGTAAAAAGGTGATGGTGGGATCAGGTCGTGGAGCTCCTGTGCACACTATCATCAATATCCTTGCCTCTGAGTGTGTTTCAGTGTTTTTTCTCAGAGTAGTCAAATAACAAACACCGACCTCATCTTGTAGAAGCTGTTAAAAAGTTGCAGTGAAATACACTACCTTCTTATATAAATAATAATATAAGCCTTTATTCAGACACATACAGAATGTTTACATAATTGGCGACGTTGGAACCAGACTGATCTAAGGCAGAACAGTATGTAAGTGGACCTCATTACTTAGATCAGTGTGGCATGCCTTCACTTTGCAGACTGCACCAATTCTATAGTGACATGTTGTGATCCCCCTCAGTATTGGTAAAAATGTCATTTAGAACACTCCAGGTTCCAACGTCGTCAAGTATAGTTTGAATCTTTATCTAACGGTTTGTTTGCCCAACTTTGACAAAGGCCTCCTCAATTTCTTCACTCCGTTCTATTTTGCGTTCTTCTAGTCCATATTTTCCCTGCTGGGATCTTTATTTCGTCTTGCCACCTTCGAAGGAGTATGTTGCATACAATACACTTGTCACTTATCATGTATAGCTTCTTAAAGCTATATGTATTTGTTTGGTATTTTGTTGTGCTTGATTACAAAAGTATTCGTTTGAGGTAAGGAGGTAGTATTTGGAGGGTATATTCTCGTAATTGTCTCTAAAATAGCTGACATCAAATGATGTTCTCACTTACAATTTTTTTTTTAAACTTCCATTTCTGCTTGTTAGAGAGTACCATAACGTCATGTTAATTTAAAAGCTATACAAATAAATAAAATTGAAGAGTCTGTTTGTTACATCAAAATAACAGCTTTTTACTGAATGCATAATTATATGAAAATATATACGGCACGTAAAACAAAAACACGTTTTTTTCAATTTTTGTCTGTCTGTTTATTCCGGCTAATCTTCAAAACGGCTGAACCGAATTTGTCGGGACTTTTACTGGCAGACAGCTGATGTTATAAGGTCTAACATAGGCTACTTTTATTTTAGAAAAATGATTGAGGTCTGTGCAAAAAAATTAAAACCCTTGAAATTGTTATCAAAATGCGATTCAAAAAGGGAAGTAATATTTTTTTAATAATAATTACACTCGAACGAAGGTCGCGGGCTAAAGAAAAAAAATTAAAAATAATGATACGATGTACTTACAGCGGCTAACTTGAGTGGTGTTGCCATGTACGAGGGCGAACACAGCGCAGGACAAAACTACGAATCTGAACATTTTGCTTCGAGCAGTTGTTACTGGTGACTGAATGAGGAACCTAACACAGTTTACTTATTTATACATCAATATTATCAGTTAAATCACGATAGTATGCACGTGTGTAAATAATTAGAGAAATCCATTGATAAATAGTTATCAGTTGGAATATTATATGGTCTGATTTATGATTAAATCTGATTTAGTCATTGAACTACATTGTTGGATCTTATGTCATCACTAAGGAAAAAATATCTAATACCTACTTAAGAATTATCTGCTTTTGCGAACATTTATTTTTTCATGATTTTATCAAGATTAGTAGATTATTTATTTTTGTCGTAAATTAATAATAATTCACACGAGTTTGCAGATATCCAAATCGACGGATCGAATCGGTTTTATCATTTCCGAACAGATGTGTAAGATGCTTCTAAAATATAAAAAAAAAATTATTCAAAAGTAAACATCTAGAATCCATCGTAGTATTATAAATTATGAAAGAAATTTCTTCCGTCTGACTGTTCGTCTGTTACTTTTTTACATCTGATCGGACAGATCATGACCCGGATATGGATTATCCCGGTAGAACGTAAACACGCGGGCGTAGCCGTGGTCAAAACTTAGGCCTTATACAACTCTGATTTGCTTCACATTTTACGGGAATACCCTGTCCCCAAACAGAAAACAAAAATTTAATCCGCATTCCCTGAACACCAAAAATGTTATCAGCAATGCACGGACACCTGTGTTGATAACAGAGTCACCCCACCTGCTAAGTTTAGATAATTTATTAGATTGATTGATTAAATCGTTTCGGAACAAACAACTAATGAGTTAAGGTGAACGCACAGTTACAAACACGGACGGGGCCAGAATAGCCTTAAGAGCGTTTATTCTGTATAAACGCTCTTAAGGTAATGGCGGTCCCGTACTGATTCTGAAAACATTAACCATCTCAAATCAATTTATTTACATAGCCACCTGAAAGAAACTAGATAATAAAAAGGCCACACCACCAAGTTTTACTAAACCGGGCGTGTTCCATAAATCATATTTATTTCTGTAAATTGGTTTACAAAACTCTTTTACATGTCAACATGTTATGTTTTAAAACTAGATGGTTTTTCGGTGTTTCGTACCTGACTACTCTGAGAAGAAACATCCGAAACAAATTCAGAGGTCACCGTCTCTTTTAAAGTCCAGACATTGCTCAAGATGGTCTTTTGAAGAAATAACCACACAGATTTGAGTGGACCTGTCCAGACAGTGCAAGCATTTGTCAGTGATCGTGTAGCTCGACTCATAATCCAAGGAGCTCAACAACACGACGAACAACACCAAAGAAAGGATATTTGGGTAGGCCGCTTATGGTACTCAAACTGCCAGACAATCATGAAACTAACTAATCTAAAAAAAAAAATAACTATATGCTACCCACGTATTCACAGTAATAAACAAAATAATTGTAAAACGACACTTGAAAAAGTAAATAAAGTCAAGAAAAATAATAATAATACCAAAGGTACTTGAAAATGTAAATAAAGTCAACTAAATCGAACAATAATTAATTAAAAAAAAAAAATGTCAAACTGTAATAAAAGTAAAATAAAATGGTTCTTCTTCGTTGAATAAGAGTAGAAAACGGAATCTCGAGGCACAAAATATCGATAAATGCTAATACGATGATACAAAATTGCGATGCACGTTACTGCGAAGAATCATTTCTACCGAGCCGCGGGCAAAACCTAGTACCTAATAAACGCTTGAAAATTATAAATAAATAACCAAAGGAATTTTTAGGGAAAAATTAGTTTTACTTCTTCTTTTTATAACTTAATTTTTTATAATATGTATGCAAGACCATCTAAATATGTTAAAATATCCATGCCACCTTATATTTTGAGATGGTTTTGAAGTTTGATTTGTCTGTATTATTTTGTTTTGTGTGCAATAAATAAAATAAGTTATGATAAAACAAGTTTTCATTTTCTTCGAAGTTTTGTTTTACCATTTATGTTTATAGTTATTCTTTATTATATTTACTATTATTGTTTTGCTTGCTGTGCTTACTTGGCCTAAAAACCGACATAATGATCTGCTCAGCGTGCTATACAGGAGTACTACCGAATGATGCTACTACCGCGTCCTGCTTCCCGTTCGGACGGAACTTGTCCAGTTCATCCCGCCATCTTCTTCGTGGCCTGCCGCGACCCTGGCTCACTGTGTCAGATGATGATGGTGATACTGATGCATTACATATCCTACTGAAAATGACAATAAAAAATTGTTAAAAAAAAGTTGTACCCAAAATGACCACTGTATCCGACGATCAGGCAGTGTTCCGAAATGTTGGCAACACTCGTAAAACCAATTTACAAAGTTATATTCGCCTGGGGTTGCTAGTTCCAAATTAATATTTCCCACTGACTGTGTGTCAAAAATGGCTTATTAAACTTGTGTGACAAAACTTTATTAATTTTGTTTTTTTTTCTGTTTGTGGTCGGTGGAACATGGCACTT
This sequence comes from Noctua janthe, assembly GCA_910589295.1. Lineage (NCBI taxonomy): Eukaryota > Metazoa > Arthropoda > Insecta > Lepidoptera > Noctuidae > Noctua > Noctua janthe. Next base: position 9,365,752 of record OU342573.1, on the reverse strand, counting down.
TAAAGAGTTTATATGTGTTGAATAATATCATCAACACCATCATCTTCCAACTCTTGTCCCATGTTACTTGGGGTCGGCGCAACACGTTTTATTCTTCCATTCTCCCCTGTCAACCGTCACGCAATCCTTTACAATGTTTCCTTTTTTTTCTTTCTTTTTCGGATGGGATCATCAAAAATGACACCTTCCGTTCTGGGCGGAGTGGAAGGGAGTGTCAGACTTTTACTGACTAAAACCCATCCATGTTCCTTCTTTGCCCTTTGTGTTCCAGGGCCGCGGTATCTCTATCGAGCAGTCCCGCAGCTCTGGCAGGCATCGGCCCTTGCGGACCCCGTTCCTGTGTGCTGACATCTTTTTGAGGCGTGCGTGGAACACGAACGCGCCGTCGACACGTCTTGTATCGTCATAAGATCGACGGACGGCGAGCTAGTCCATTACTCACCGTGCACAGGCCTGCACCATTCTTTGCCCGTGTCCTTTCATATCATTCCTCACAAAATCCATCCATCTTTACCTTGGTCTTTTCTCCCTCTTCAACTCTCTATCCACTTTAATACATCACTCTTTTAGTCACCTGCGATTCGTTCCATACGAATTGAATAAATATTTTGCTACAATAATTATCAAGTAGTTATTTATCTCCATACTTCAATATACTTATTTAAAACGGGCGGTATGCGTCATCGGTTTTGGTTTCTAATTGCAGTTTTCACTAACGCTAGGCGTCACCTATATGGATACCTAAATGAACGCTCAGCGGTGAGCAGAACGTTGAAAATTCTACAAACTAAATTCCTCATGAGTTCTGAGTTCTTAGATATATGATTCTGGTCGTTACATTTACCCTGAGAGTCATCAACAAAAATAACTTTATCCTGTATTTAGTTGTTGCGCTGATCAGTTGACAGTTGTAGAAATGATAAATGATATAAATACGCATAGAGAGGAACAGCTAGACAACTATCGCCTGACATAGATACGTAAATAACCTCAATATAAAACTGACATAATATTTTTCACAAAGCTCTATAAAAACGGTGTCGCACCTCTGGTAGTAGCATCGGAGGGTTAAGCCTAATCTTTATGATCTACTCGCGACACAAGTAGGTTAGCGCCACTCTATAGTGCCTCGTTCGTATCATAACGGACGCTCAGGGTTAGCCAATATTTCTTGGGAAAATGATATAGGTAGTTTTTTCTAGCATTTTTCATCTTGGGGAAGAATGATGAAAATGTCGTGAGGAAAGTTTAGAGTATGAATGGCTAATTAATAGCCGCACGGGTCGTTTTAGGTTAAGTAGTTAGCTGGCCGTGGGCGGTCCGTGGATGGGTGACCATTATTACATACCGAGTTCCCTTCGTGACTCGGAAAGCACGCAAAGAGCATTTGTAATATCCGGTTAGACTGTAAGCTGACTCCAACATAGTTTGGGAAAAGGCTAGGCAGATTATGTGGATGGCTATAAGTGTAGGAGAACACAAAAACCGGACAACTGCGAGTCTGAAAGCGCACCGAGGGTTCCGTACAAACTTATACGTTGATAATTGGTCCATTACGGAAATCAAGTCTCAAAGATTCAAGTTCATAAGCTCTTGAGGTGGAAGCGCCAGGATAACCCGCGAAATTCAAATTTTCTTAGGTTTTGAGCAATTTGCAGGTTAGTGTCATGCTGTATGTGAAAAAAATATGATTTGCGACCGTAACACGTATGTAGTTACAGAGTTATAATCATTAAAATCATCAATAGTACCCTCTAAGTTAATGTAATCCCATTTAATGAATATTTCATGAAAAAGGCATTCAATGGGATTATATGAACTTAGAGGGCCGTATTGATGTGTTTAATGACTATTACTCTGTAAAATCATAATTTTTACGGTAGCGAATCAAATCTTAATCAACATACAACCTGACACTGAGGTGTAAAAAAAATTAAAAAAAAAAAATTAAATTAAAAATTAAATTTCGAGGGTTACTCTGGCGCTTCCACCTCAAGTAATAACAGTTTATGATAATCCTGTTGAAGTCATGGTACAGAAATACGAAACGCTTTGAAGACCCATCCGCGGTATAATTGCGGGATGCACTGTTTAACTAAGCAGCTCGATTGATGCTCGGTACTTTCTTTGAAGAACTCACAAGCCCCTGGCAATAGTTAAAAATACAAAACAAACAACATCACGCCTGTAATCCCCGAAAGGTTAGGCAGAGGTGCACCTGATAGTACACAGAGGAGGTCCCATGTTATAGAGGGCAAATCTATTGCCATCAATCGGGCACAAATCCAGACTCCATGGCTGCTACTGAGAAATTCCTGATGGAAAAACCTGTTTTGTCTGGAAATCGAACTTCTCTGCCTGCGTCGGTGTTCCCAAGTTCAATTGACGCCAATCTATTTAAGTCGCGAGTTAATAGGCTTCTTTTGGGTTAGCTTGTTCCATCGTCGACCTCTTCTCTGTCCTTAGGACAAGATTGAAGTCAAGAGTAGGCCCATTAAATATAAAAAAAAAAAACTTATGCTCAGTAGCCACCCTAACAATAGCCAACCATGGCTCGTTAGTAAAAAAAAAACTCCTTTTAAAAAATCACCCTTAGTATAGTAAAAGATAGTTCAAGTGCTCGGTGCTACCCCTGAGTGACATAGGGTGGTGTAATCTGGCCTATCAATCATAATTTACACTTTCGATACGGCTGAACGACGTACGTTGATAACGGGGTGCCTATGTGACGTGAGGTGTCGTTGATAAGAGAATGTGGTCCTTATCGGTGGAGTTCGACTCTTTGGTGGGATGGGGAGGAAATAGTTTTAGAAGAAAGTATGGGGTTTGGGATATCTTATGTGTTTTTAGCATGACATCACGCCTGATTTTTCCCCGAAAGAGTACGTAGAAGTGTACCAATGCGAAAAGCAAAGCATGTCTTTAGACATAAATACAAGATGTAAACGGACCCTTCTCGAAGCCGTCAACCAAGCATTCTGTACATCAAACTAACTGTACGCAAAAATTATTGCTGGGAAACGGCTTTTTTTTGGGGTGAAAAATGACTTTTTACGGTAGGACTCTACGTAACGCACTCAAATCATTATGATTGAATGATTTGATACAGTTACAAACTAGGTACTTAATTGCAAAGCGTTCGAAATAATAAAAAAATCATATTGCATTAAAAACAGCGTTGCTTCTCACAGTTTTATCCCTCGTCCTTTATGAGAATAATTGCATTTAACCGGGAGCGTCTTGATAATAACCCCTTCTTTGAAAATCTTTTAAAAATGATTAAGGAAATTGTTGCAGAATTTTTCTCAAGGAAAAAGAAAAACCCGGCAACGTAGCTTGAAGACCAACAAGGTTCGTTTTTCTTTTCCTCACTTTGAAAGTTGGAAAAAATATCAAAATTTTAGAAAAAAATACAAAATGCTTTTTGAGAAATGCTACATCTGCCAGTCGTTGTTTTGTCTATGCAATGCGATCTCAATGATCAGGAGGCGATCCTAGCTGCATCAGGTCATTTCTGCCAAACAAAAATGTATGGTCTTTAGTATAAATCAAGTTTCGACTTGGAAATATCATCATAATTTTTCTGCCATTATCCCAATTCATTTGTGGTCGGAGCAGAATGTCTGTTTCTTCCATACTTCTCGATTACTCGTCATCGCAGAAGTCACTTCCTATAGATACATTCATAAAGGTTGGAATCGCGCCACAACATCAACTTTAAGTCATTTGTGGTACCAGTTCCAGCCCAACATCTACAGACATGCCTGAAAGAGGACTTTTGGCCGAAGGGTGTCGTATGTCGACGTTTCCGAGGACGGTTACGCAAGACCACGCAGCGAAACACGACGCCGACAAGTATAGTCATAGTTTTTAAGGTTTTTTCAAATGTATTAGTTTATTATTGTATAAGATTATTTTGTGTATTTTATCAATGAAGGCCCATTGATAAAATACACAAAATAATCGCCTAATAGTTGCCTGATAATAAAATGATTATTTAAATAGATATATGAAATTATTCTCCTTTTAGTAGTAGGTTCTATAAATAAAGTTAATATTAGAATGCATACTTAATTAATAAACAACCTGAAATGATATTTGGAGTAAAATAAAGAATAAATATTACATTAAAGTATTTTCTTTTATCGTTTTCTATCGATCAAATCTGCGTACGACCTAACTATTTAATTTGTGATAGCGGGCCGCCTTCGGAATTGTACCTTTATTTATGACATTCATCAGTCATCAGGTCATCACGCATGTATTCCGCGAAGTGCACACTACAGCCACATTTCACCTGATATGTTTAAGTCGCCATGCAATAGGGGCGAGCCTTTTGCCATAAGCCTTGCACAAATGTTGCTGCTCCTGAGAAATTACTTATAAATGAGTGCCAAACGAGACAGTCATGTCCTAAAATATACCAAGATGTTCACTTAAGTGTTTCATTTCCGTGTAATTTTCACGGAGACTTCGCTCCCGGAGGGTACTCGTTTATCTATGGTATGGTATTATTTTCCCAATTGAGTCTTCACCTGCTTTCCTGTTCATTGATCACCTGTATTGTGTGTTCATATTATTTCCCTCCTTTTATATCTAACGGCATATTTTTGTGGCAGGCATAAAAATACGGTTTTGCCGAGTGTTAACGTCTTACGGCATTTCATACAAACTTCAAAGTGATTTTTTTTCGAAATGACTGAACCGATTATAATGAAACTTCGTACGCATAAGCAGGATACATAACAAAATACATACTTGACAGAGAACTTCTCGTAATGTCTTTTAAAAAAAAAAAAATTTGAAAATATCTGTTTCTACGAACAATCTAAAATCGGTCTAATTTAGCTGTAACACTATTTTTGAAAAAATGTTCTCTGTCATGTTTTTAGACTATATATCCTGTTTATGCATGTTTCGTACTGTAGTGTTGTTCTGTGCCGTGCTGGCTCTTACCAAAGGGCAGACCACACAAGTAAGCCAGTGTGAGTAACTTATTATAACATACTAGCTGACCCGCGAAACTTCGTCTGCGTTTGGATTTTTACCCTTTTTTGCAATATAGCATGATGTTATATAGCCTTCCTCGATAAATAGGCTATCCAACACTAAAAAAAAATTTCAATTCGGACCAGTAGTTTCTGTGATTAGCGCGTTCAACCAAACAAGCAAACTTTTCAGCTTTATAATATTAGTATAGATTATGTACACCTGTGATTAATGTTGGTGGACTTGTTCGATGTGTGAATGAATTCTTGATGTGTGTGTTTTAGAATTACTTTTGGTTTGCTTGCAGGCCTTCTTGCTTCTTCTGGTCCCCTGCCGATCAACGCCTACATAGCCGGCTGTGTCACGCAGCCGTGTGGACTGCCAGTGGGGCAGGATGCTGCCATTCAGGTCGTCTTCAGAGCACGTAAGCATTTTGTTTTTAACTAAAGCTCACCAGATCTCCTTTCAGTTGCTTGCTTTAATATGGTATACAAACTACTTATTTTTCTACCAACAAACTACTCATTTCAAACTGTATGCTTAGGCAAGCATGCCTGCAGTAGCGGCGGCGTTAGGGTAGGATGCGGTTTGACGACCGCCCAGCACGCGTAGCAGTTTCATTAAAATCGGTTCAGTCATTTCGAAATAAAATCACTTGAAAGTTGGTATGAAATGCCGGAATAAGACAACGCTCTTAAGATGTTTTGGTAGTGTTTGCTGTAAGTAGTTCTTTGTAATAACTGATAGCCCTCAGAGCGCACTTTTTGTTTTGTGAGCCTCTTTTATTTTTCACTGCTTGTCAAACTCCTCCCCACTCTCTGTCATCATCATAAACTTATAAATCTGGCGACATTGTAACGACGGAAGTGAAATAAAAACCGGCCAAGTGCCAGTCGGACTCGCTCATGAAGGGTTCCGTACCATCGTAGTAGGGGAACCCTCTTTAATTTTTAATATTTGAGGTTATAGCGGCAACAGAAATATACATTCTGTGAAATTTTCAACTTTTTATTTATTTTGTATCATTAGATACAGCCCGCTGACAGATAGACAGACGAACGGACAGCGGAGACTTAGTAGTAGGGTCCCGTTGATTACTCGGTACGGAACCCTAAAAAGGGCGAGAAATATTGTAGTCTTGACTCAAGACATTAGACAATAATTGACCAAATTGTATTAATATTGACATTTTCCTCGTGACTAATAAAAAGTTTTTATACTAAACGCAAGACTGGAGTCCTCGCCACCACCTTACCATAATCAGCCTGCAATGTTTCCACTCTCTGTGAGGATAATGGAACGAACATTTCGAGAGCTGTGAGCAGGGTGCGATGGTCTAATTGGTTAAGACATCCGGTGTACTGAATCGGAAGGTCGCAGGTTCAAACCCTGCTCGCACTAGAATTTTTCTTTCCATGTCAAAACAGCTATAGTTCCCTACGCAGGGTTTGCGTATAAAAATATTAAAAATTAGGATAATAATCCTCCCGTGAAGGGGAGTATAATATTATCACCATTTTTCACTTGCCCCTTTCTCAATCCCATTAAACCTCCACTAAAACTTTTTATAAAAAATATGTACCAACAAAAACCCAGATCGTTTACTTTCGACAATTTTTCACCAATTTCCTCCTCATTCAGCGGCCGGCTGGTCGCCATGTTACCTGATTTGGAATAATGCGACCAATTTCCCGCCACTTCGGGCCCAGATTCAGGATAAGAAAAGCACCGCTTAGTTTGAAATATCGCTGGCTCTAACCTGTAAATGCTGTCGTAAATGGGATTGTCAAAAGCGTGGCACGTGAAATAATGCTGATATGGCGTATGTTCAACCGTGTTACGCTTTGGGGGTTGAAATGCTACTATTGTAAGATGTATCAGAAACTACTGTCGCGAAAAATAGGATTTCGTCCATAAGTAGGTGTAAAAATACTGACATTATTTTCTTTTTGTTGTGCAAACAAACCTATTGTAGTTTCATCATCATCATCATCATCATTTCAGCCGAAAGACGTCCACTGCTGGACATAGGCAGGCCTCCCCCAAGTGTCGCCACATTGACCGATCCCGTGCGTCTCGCATCCAGCGGATCCCCGCAACCTTTACCAGGTCATCGGTCCACCTAGTGGGAGGCCTTCCAACGCGACGTCTTCCAGTTCGCGGTCGCCACTCCAGAACTTTCCGGCCCCATCAGCCATCCGTTCTGCGAGCAATATGCCCTGCACACTGCCACTTAAGTTGGGCTATTCTTCGGGCTACGTCGGTAACCTTGGTTCTCTTACAGATTTCCTCATTTCTGATTTGATCACGCAAGGAAACTCCGAGCATAGCCCTCTCCATTGCCCTTTGGGTGATTTTAAGCCTTCTGATGAGGCCCATTGTGAGCGACCACGTTTCGGTCCCGTATGTAATCACTGGCAACACACACTGGTACCGCAGTGTCACAAGACTTTCGTCTTGAGACACTGCGGTAAGTTGGACGAGAAGATACCACGCAACTTCCCGAACACTGCCCAGCCGAGTCGGATTCGACGATTAACCTCTTTCTCGAAGTTAGACCTACCTAACTGGATCGTATTGTAGTTTGCAAGAAAGAAATAAGAAGAAAAAAAAAATAAAGAAAGAGAATAAAGACAGAAGAATAAGATAAAACTGAAAAAGATATAGGAAACAAGATACAGTGACTTAGAAAATAGTTTGAAATATAAAATTCTAAAAGACACCTCTAATCTCAACTTTTCTTGGAAGGTTCAAGAAAAAATGTATGTTTATAAAGTTCTACTTAACTGTTGACAGTAACGGATCATTTAACTTAAAATACACGTTTGGTTCTTAACGATTTCCAAATGTAATGTGGGTTTAAGTTCCGAGCACTCACGTACTTCCTCTTTCTACTGCTCACTAGCAGCATTTACCATGATTTTGTCGCAGTCCGAAGACAAATAAAAACGGGTTGCACGAAATAAATTAAACATTTTCGGTTTCAGAACAACAACAATGTAACGTCGTGTTTCGATAGTCACGTAAACTGGAATTCAATTTACCTTTTTTGAAAAAAAGTGTCGGAAATCCGTACCCCAGTGCGACTGACATGTATTTTCCATTCGACGCCTCTAACGCTGGTGGCGCCATCTATTTCAGAAACGAGTTCATTCATCACTACTAAATCCAGATGACCGCAGACGCCATTTTGAAGTTTCAATAGGCTTCCCGATTTGAAATTGGTTTTGAAATCATGGATGTTCGGCTTTGCCAAGAAGTAACAACGTCATTTTTTTTTATTTATTATGGTTTATTGTTGAGACTAACATGTAGTTTGCGGTACCTAGCTAATTCACTGTTAAAACATGTGCATCTACCTTCTAGTTACAATATAAAATTGATACTTGTCAAGGATTTGTGTGAGATACCACAAGTAAAAAGGGTAAAATAAACACTTTTCTTTCGGAAGTCGGTGACGTTTGTTTGTTTCATTGACTTTATTTGCCATCGATTTCCGAAAGTGAAGTTATTTTCCACTTTTTATTGTTTTTTTTTGAAAGTCTGTTTTTTTTGCCAAATAGTTTTTTTTTCCAATTCTGTCAATTCACTCCTGCCAGGGCTGCGGGACTGTTCGAAAGAGATACCGTGGCCCTGGAACACAAAGGGCAAAGAAGGAACATGGATGGGTTTTAGTCAGTACAAGTCTGACACTCCCTTCCGCTCCGCCCAGAGTGGGGGGGGTCATTTGATGACTTCCCATCCGGAAAAAAGAAAAAAAAAAAAAAAAAAAAGGCTCATGTGCAGTAATAATAACATAAGAAGTAGAAAATAATTCTTCAATCAACAAAATCAAAAACGCTGAATTCATTTTTATTTGAAAGCCTACAGAAAAATTAAATGCGGAAATAATGCAGCATTGGCATTCATGGATATAATCCAATATCAATTTGGGAACTGACAGGCAACCATTTTGGCGCGAGGGGCATCTGACAGCTGCGACCACGGTTCGATGCGTTCGGATATTTACGCGAATGACACATGTGTGTCGCGAATGCAACAAAATATAAACGTATTGCGGTAGGTAAATGAGCCTTTTGTTTTTTTATGGATATGGTATTGGTTTTAAAACCGCCTTTACGAGTGACGTACTTATTGAAAGCCCGTTTGGGTTTGATTGGTTTGCCGTAGACGCCAGAGCGTAGGGCAGTCGTCAATTTTACTACCAACTTTACTGAATGGTTTCACGGCATAACATAGTTCGCGTAAAAATGAAAAAAACAGGACTTATTAACAAATTTGAATATTGATCAACCAATGTTACTCAGTCAATCCGATGATTCGGCACTATATGGCTATGACAAACCACTGGAAATTCACTAGAAGATCTTTTGAGGGTAATCATCATCCCGAAATTAGTTTCCTGTTAGGAAAATACCTATTTAATCAGACATCGTGAATTACTTTTCTTAAAACCAGAGCCTTAATACGCAGTTTTCCTAGAAATAATTCGCATTTCAAAGTCAGAGTATTTTAAAATTCCGTCTTCTATTTAACTGATTGGCAGCCATTTTGGCGCGCGCGATGACTGACAGTTGCCCGGTGCCCGCCACGAACGGATGCGTTCGCGAATTTCCAAACGGACGACTAATACACACCGCGTGGGCACTGCGAACGACGCTGCGACGGGCTGCTATAAAATAGTGACAGAGATGAACTGAGGATTGCGGTGTGTAAAAAGTTTGCAGAGAAAAAATTATATTGATTCATTCGGTCAAAAGCGGGACTACTGAGCATGAAGTCCTGGATTCAATTTCCAGCTCGGACAAAGTGTTATTGAGTTTTTCCGTCAGAAATTTCCCAGTAGCAGCCACGGAGTCTGGATTTGTGCCCGGTTGAAGGCTATAGGCTCGGCCCCTGGACTTAACATAACTGGCGAAATGTGGGTGTACTATTAGATGCACCTGTGCCTCACCACCCTTCGGGGATTACAGTGTGATGTGTATGTTATATAGTGGCACCTATGATGTGCTGAGTTTGACAGAATATTGTTCATAAGATAGTTGACCCGCCCCGGCTTTGCACGCGGAAAATTTACTTACAACAGCGCCATCTATCGGTTCCAAAACTCTCCCATATTTTCAACTGGAACTAACCCTAAATATTCATAAAATTTTTTGAAACGCACGTGTACGAACATATTTTTATACAACATTAGTTTTAATATATGCGAAACCTGAAACACGTGTCTAGTATAATCTATAATAGTCACAAAGTTAAAAGCTTGTTCTGTTACCTGGTTGTCCGCACAAAAACGTGGTCACCACGCAGCGCGCCCGTGCGCGCGCATCCATCGTCGTCTTGAGCTCATTGATAATAATAATTTGGCAGTAGGTACCTAAATTATTGCGATAGGTACTTAATGTCGCTCGGTGTCCAACTTGTAACTTTTTTTTAAATATTTTTAGGACAAAATATAACATGGTTTAAAAATTATTGGAATCGTTACTTATTCTGAATAAACTATATTCAGGTTTCGCATATACTAAAAATAATGTTGTATATTTTGATAGACTCGTATTTGTCCATTATCTTAACTAACGGTAAGAGATTTGATGTGGTCGATTATGGTACAATTTGGGAACTGTTGCAATTATTTATTGTTTTTCAGTAACAAATCTCTAAAGATAAGGTTCAAGTTTTTTACTAATTCCTATCCGCCATTTTTGTTTGATAACTAAGGGAGTTTTAACATAACCACCACCAAATACTGCCCTGTATTGTCGCATACAACTGAAATATTGTCAGAAACAATAAATTCATATCCAATTATATTTTTAGCCAACGTTGTTTGTTTCAATAAAATCCTTCGTCAACGTCCAACAGTGAATTAGATTGTAAATATATTGGTGAAAAATTGTTTTTAGAAGCTATTTTTCGTTGGCAAATTGTCAGTTACTTTATTGTCGCGTTGTCAGCTATGTTTTGCGAATTAAATGACAGAGTAGGCAGAAAGAAAATGTGTGGTGTTATTCTTCAAGATAATTTATTGATTGGATGTACCACAGTGAATGTAGCCACACTAGCCTTGATCCTTGATCACGCATATCTTCAAGCGATATTTGTTTTAAAGATACTCACCGCAGCGCTAGTTGCGATGCCACGGAAGTACACACAAAAACCGGCCAAGAGAGAGTCGGACTGGCGCATGAAGGGTTCCGTACCATCGTAGTAGGGGTGCCACCTTAAATTTTCAATTTAATGTTATTATTTGTTGTTATCGCGGCAACAGAAATACACATTCTGTGAAAATGTCGACTGTCTACCTATTACGGATGATGAGATTCAGCCCTCCTCTAATTTCTAAAGAAAGACTTTAGAAATTAGAGCATACACAGTTTACCACTTTGGAAGTGTATATCTTTCAAACGATTGACTTTGAGAAGAAATAGTATTAGGAACCTCAATGTAATTTTTAAAGAGCTATCTATAGACACCCCGCACGTATGCTTGATGAAAAAAGAAATAGTTTCAGTTTTATGTATGGAGCCCTCCCTTAATCTATACATATATTTTTTTATTTTTGTTCAAAAATCGTAAAGTGGTTCACAGAATACCTACATCTACCTACCAAGTTTCAACTGTTTAGTCCTAATAGTTTCGAAATAAAGTGGCTGGGACATACAGACGGACAGACATGACGAATCTATAAGGATTCCGTTTTTTGCCATTCAGTAACGGAACCCTAAAAAAAGGTATTGGTTTATGGGTCCGCCACAGTATTTTTTTCGAGATTATAATGTGGTTTGTTTTTCAGTTCGATAGTATGACCAAACCTCTCTGATACATGCTGTAAAAGCGGTATAAAGGGTTTAACAAGACCCTTAACGAACCCGAAAGGCACTGGTTCTGCCCGTCATTACGATATTTTTTTTTGTTCTAGACCTCACCTGGGAACCTTCTAGTTACGGAGATATTGGGGGTCATAGTTCCAAATTTTTCAATTTTTTTTTTTTAAATACATGCTTTTAATGTAAGATTTTTACTTTAAACACCTCCATGACCCCCGAACTATTCAATCCATCCACCAGCACAATATTTTGAGTGCGTTATATCGAGTCCTACCGAAAAACGTGAATTTTCACCCAAAAAAAAAGTCGTTTCCCAGCAATAATTTTTGCGTAAAGTTACTTAGTTTGATGTACAGAATGCTTAGTTAACGGCTTCGTGAAGGGTCCATTTAGACCCTGCTTGCTTCATCCACGTTCATACATTGTCTATAGAAAAATAATATAATCACATCAGGATATGTATTCTGGCTTACCTCTTGCAAAAATTGACCCTTCGCTACTGGTATACATACTTTTACCACATACCACCATACAAGCAAACAAATCGGACGAACCATTGTATAAGCAACAATACAACAACTTAGATTTGTGAAGAACAAATATCCGCAGCTGAAAAATAAAATGCTCACAAAACAGTCCCCGTATATTTTTTGCTTTGGACTTTTGTGAAAAATAAAAGCGTAGAGAAAGTTCGTACGTTCACATTTCACCGTCAGTGGCAGTTTCGGATTCAGTTCTCGAAATATAATGTTTTTTTCCAGCGATTCGGCGAAGTTTCGCGAATGCGGGACGGTGGCGTCCTGTTTTTGAGTGTGTGGCTTATGTATTTCGTGTAGTTGGTGACCAGAACTTTGTTGTGGTTTTATGTTCTGAAAATTGGAGGTTTTATTTGAATTAAAGTTTCCTTAGCTGCCTCGTTGGTTCGACTCCCAGGTCGGGCAAAATGTTATTGGGGTTTTCTATCAGGAATTTATCAATGGCACCCACGGAGCCTGGATTTGTGCATGGTTAATGGCAATAGGCTCACCCCCTTTTACATGGGACTTAAACGTAACTGTGGGTATTATTGTTACACCTCTGCCTAACCTTTTCTTTTTGGATGAGAAATCATCAAATGGAGCTCCCGCTCTGGGCGGTGCGGAAGGGAGTGTCAGACTTGTACTGACTAAAACCCATACATGTTCCTTCGTTGCCCTTTGTGTTCCAGGGCCGTATAATAGTATCTTTCGAATAGTCTCGCAGCCCCGGCAGGCATCAGCCCTTGCGGACCCCTTCCGGTTTGCTGCGCGTGGAACAACGAACGCGCCGTCGACACGGCCTGTCGTCATAAGATGGACAGAAGGCGAGCTAGCCCATTAGTCACCGTCCACAGGCCCGCGCCTACGGTGGCCGGGAGCCACCACGTGGCCCCCGACGCCCATACTTTTTTGACTCTCATTTAACGTAGAATAAGACAACTCATTAGTCTTTGTTGAGTCTTGAGTCAAGGCATGGCAGTTTAACACTCAACTTCATACAGAAGAAAAATAGATACAGTTTTTCCAGTACCGTACCGTTAAAATATGTTTTTTAACGTATTTATAATAACCATTTTTTGAGGTAAAAGAGCAAGAATTTGCATGGAGCAACACCAGCTGTTAGTCTATGTAAATTAATTTCGTTGTTCAGGAAAAACTGTAGCAGCAGGTATGCGGAGCTTGATTGATGTTTCACTTATAAATTGAACTTACTGTAGATATGCTGATGGATATCCAGGGTGTAACAGAAAGGTTATAGTCATATGAAAGGATATGCTGCAGGCCTGCAGACCATCAAACTGAACAACTTGCTCCATGGGTCCAATATCGTAAATGCGAAAAAAATGTCAACTGTCCCATACATTTGGGTCGAGTCGGTATTGAAATTTAGTATGGTACAGTTGATAATTTTTAAATATAGAGAGGAGGCCTGTATCCCAGCAGTGGGAACATTAGAGGCTGATTATTATGCTAATAAACATACTACTGGTAATGTTTGAGGTTGCGCCAAGCCTATGGCAATCTTGTTGAGAGCCATTTTGGAAATACGAAGTGCATTTGAAAGCGATTGCCTTTTGTCTTGCCCCTCAAAGCTACGTTGTCGTGTACAGGACATATCGTGACATTATAGGGCCCGGGGGCCCCGGCCCGAACGGTCCCAGGTTTGGGGCCCGTCTCTCTGTGATTTATATAACACAGGACTTTGATTTAGGCGTTTGGATTTCATTTTGAATTTATATGTGGAATTTTGAATGAGATGTTTAAGTTATCTATGTAATATCGAAACATTACTCATGTATTCCCCGTAAAGATATGGGATGGAATGGGTGATCCTATTATGGTGACCCTATTAGCATCATTCGGGCCCAAGTCCAGAAAAAATCTGATGGAAAAGCTTAATTAAAACTCTGCCCGACCTTGAAATCAAACTCAAGAACTACTCAGCAATATCTTTAGCGACCACTAACCACCACCAATAAACCACCGATAAAACAGAAAATAATACCTAATTGCACCTACGATTATCAGGTTAATTATTGTATTCTCAACAATTGGGCAGATTTCATTGGCAAATCCGATGCGGTCTGTAGATATAGTAGTATTATCTTTATCAATCATAGAATATCAACAGGCTCATCACGTGCTACACGGGTCCTGAATATTGAACGGGAAATATTTTGTATAGCTAAAATATCATCACGGCACACCCCAGGGGTAAGAGCAGACGGAATGATGTTATACTCAGCTTATTGGCAACACTCACAGAATAATATTAAGACTTTGATTTTAGTAATAGACTAATCGATAATTCTGAATGCCTTTGAGGAGCTCGTGGCTAAATAATAACAGCCGCTGAGATCGATCTTTAGGTTAAGCCGTGCTTGCCTAGGTTGGTCTGTGGATGGGTGACCACCCATTACATACATGTTACACAGATTCAGATTCCGTGCCTCGGAAAGCACCGGCTGTCATTTGTAGATCTTTAACAGTCGTTACAGGTACTCAGTGGCCCAAAAAGACTGACAACCAGTCTTACCAAGGGGTATCGTAACACCCAGTACTGGGTTGTGGAGGTCAGATAGGCAGTCGCTCCATGTAAAATACTGGTATTCAGCTGCATCCGGTTACACTAGAAGCCGAGCCCAACATATGTAGCTGGGAATAGGTTAGGCAGATGAGAAGATGATGCCTCTGTAGAGGTCTAAAAAAAGCTCTTCAGTCACACCTCTGCATAACCATTCACGGAATACAGGATTGATGGTTGTTTTATTGCAGTCAGACTATTTATTGCCGTCACAAGATTATTATAGTTTCATCTACATCAGAAAACAAAGCATCACGTATCTATTTGCACACCCAAATTTCGCCAGCTATGTTGTAGTCCACAACAGCCAGCCAGCCAGCCAGCCGGCCAGTTGTGTTGTTGTGTTATGTTGTTGTTAAATTGCCATCAACCGAGCACATATCCAGACTCCGTGACTATTACTGAGAAATTCCTGATGAAACAATCCAATATCACTTTGGCCGACTTTGAAATTGAACCCAGGACCTCATGCTCAGTAGTCATGCTCACGACCACTAGACCAACGGGTGTATATAGACCCTTAACGAAGCTGAAAGACATTTGTTCTCCCCGTCATCCCTTTTTTGTTCTGGGCCATACCTGGGGACCTTCTAGTTACGGAGATATTCTGGGTCAAAGTTCAAGCTTTTTCACAAGGTTTTTTTTTAAATACAAGTTTTTTATGTTATAACATTACTTTAAATACCTCCACGAATCCCGTACTAATCAATGTATCCATAAGCACAATGTTTTGAGTGCGTTACATTGAGTTTTACCGCAAAACGAAATTTTTCACCCCAAAAAAAAATAAACAATTCCCAGCAATAATTTTTGAGTAGGGTTACTTAGTTTGATGTACCTACCGAATGCTTGGTTGACGGCTTCGTGAAGGGTCCGTTTTCACCTTGTATGTCTATAATGTTGTTTGCCTAATAATTTCATCCTCCAAACAATCCATTAAATATTTACACCACAAACAAGTTTTCGAGATCATTTACATTTCCATTGTGTACGTAAATGTCAGTCTGTACAAAATGTTAACGTTTTATTCGCTTACTACTTAATACGATTGTGTTCAACTTCACAATGAATGTATAAATAATGCTTTTAGTAGGATTCGTTTATTATGGGTCTCTAAGCTAGTTACTATGTTTTGTTTATTAAATTAAAAAAAAAATTAAAATAACCTAAACTAACTTAAAATAAACTTAAAAAAAGCCAGCCACGTGGAAGTCGTACTCACACCACACAGGGTTCCGTAGCACCATGGATGATCGGTGAGGATGATGAAAAAAAAAATTTTGGTTCAGTACCTTGTATGGGGAGCCCCTTAATCTTTTTATTTGTATAAAATTCGTGAAGCGGTTTACAGAATACATCTACCTACCAAGTTTCAATAGTGTAGTCCAAATAGTTTCAGAATAAAGTGGCTGTGACATACGGACGGACAGACAGACAGACATGACGAATCTTAAGGGTTTCGTTTTAATGCCATTCGGTTACGGAACCCTAAAAATGTTGTCAAAAAACTCCTCCTCAACGCTGTCAAATCTGGTAATGTCCCTAAGAGACTGGCGGCGTTGACACGTTGTTTGGCATTAAAAATAAAAAAAGGCATGTGAAAAGGAGTTATAGTTAAAAACTTTTGTGGTATGTAAAAGCTCACTTAAAACGATTCACGATCATCCGCCTAGTCTTATCCCAAGTATTTTAGGCAGAATGCCAGTATTACTGAGTTACTCATTAACTGGGTAACACGATACCCCTTGGTAAGATTGGTTTTCAGTTTCTCAATCTTCGGACTACGGGTAACGACTGATAAGGATTTACAAAATACGACACCGGAGACGAAGTTTACGAGACAGGCGAGTTAAGGTTCTACATCTGAAACCATGTATGATATGGTTACCAAATAGAAAACCAGAATTATTAGACACATTGGTGATTACAATAGCCCATCGATCATAATACTTCACCCATAGAAAGAGTTCTCCAGTCCACGACCGAAAAGATAAGTTCACAAAAGAAAATACCCTTTCGCTTCGTCATAGTTTATTTGGAATATTAAAATACGCCACAATGGTCGGGCGGAGCGACAAAGTTGTGCCTCCATGCAAATATTATACTCCATACAACATGCGAGCTCGGATGATGTATTTTTATTCGTATTTCAACAACAATGCATTGTCAGTAGACGTACTTGTGTTTTCTGGGCGGCTGTTACACCGAAGTGAGTATTTTCTCTATTAAGTTATTATTTTTAATGGAAGTAGGTACTCAAGCTAAAGGACATTCCTTTTGCACGTGTGAGCAATAGTCATTTTATCATTAACTAGCTTTTGCCCGCGGCTTCACTTGTGTTAATTTAGAATTTGACATTCAATTCGGGTTTTATTCTGCTTGAAATAATACAATTCAATCATGATTTGAAATACACGTGGCGCCAAGAACGTTGTTGTTATTTTCCGCGGGAACACTACAGTACTTTTTTACGGGATGAAAAGTATACTATGTCCGTTTCTATACACATGATCGGTTCAGTGGTTTAGGCGTGAAAAGGTAACAAACAAACAAACTTACTTTCGCATCTATAATATTAGTAAGGATGACAGATGGCTTATGGTTTTGACGTAGGTAGGCCGAAGACGGCTCACTGCTGTGTCACCGCTCGCTTTCCGTTCTTGCTGGAGTCTTTGTGGCTTGTAGCAAATGTAGCGAGAATATATCAATACATTTGAAAACAGGAAATTGACGACAATATCCAGAAACGGGTGTGATTAGCAAGCAATTAGTTTTCATAAAATGAAGAGCACTCGATTGCCAACAAGATTTTTTATGGTAACGTTTATAATAATAGAGTTGTTAATGAAACCGTCTCCCCAGCACCTCGCCTTTTTTTAAAGATGAGGTATCTGTATACCTTCAGCTAGGCTCCTTGCTTTTCTTGGCCAAGTCACGAATTCTAATGTTACATTAGGTCAGCGTCGAACTCAACGGTGTAACAATCATCCCCGTGTCGAGCCCCCAGTAAATAGCATGCATTTCTTTTAAAAATCGGGCATTTTTCCACGTCGGACGGACATATCCTACCCGTGGGTATTGGAGCGTAATGATAGCGTTCAGCATCCGGTCCGGCCGGCTTTCAGCCAGTGTACAATGACGTCAAATTAGTTGATAAAACTGGCTTGTGTCGCTGTATTTCTTGTTATTTTGAACAGTATTCGATTGATTTTTATTTATTTATTTTAGTACATAGAGGACTTACAGCTAATAAAAACAAACAAAAAAGGAAACCATAGTCACCAGAAAGCCTATTTACTGTACCACTGCAACAAAAAGTTCTTGATCTTCTTCTCTTGATTCTTTTCTTTTCTTGATTTTTCGGTCGGCTTTTTTGATTTTTTTTTTGCTGCAGGTGGCATCGGCAATAGCTGTCCTCGTGCATACATCTGAATTACTAACATTGAGTACATTATAAAACCCGCTTGTTCGCATCCGCCGCGCGGTCATAGTAATTCAAAGTTTGTTTATAAATTAAATAATATTTTTCTTTATTTAATTTAAATTATGGCTACCAAATGAAGAGTTCTGATTCCTAGATTTTATAATAAGCAGTTAGTGGCTGATTATGCTGTAGAATATTTTACTTTATCGACCAGTTACTCTACGATCCACTGTGATCATCTAAGACATTTTGGATGAATAAGTAGTTCAAAACTTATACTGTCACTTACGAGATATCTTTGGTGATTGTTCATTATTTTGAGCTCCCGATATAATAATGAACAATCACGGAAGATGGGATATCTTCCGTGATTGACCATTATAAGTAAGTGACAGTATAAGTTTAGTTGTAAACCGTGAAAGCATAAAACAGTGTTTGAATAAGTAGTTCGTTTATAGTAATTAATTACCCACGATTGTCACATCAATACAATTCTAAGGGTTACGTTTTTCGTTACTTTATACGTAGATTGGTAATGTTAATGGTTCTTAGAATATTTTTGCTGAGTGTTACCCGCGTCTTAAACAAAGCGAACGTTCGCGCGAATCTGCGATCGTTGCTGTAATAATCATTTCATTTATTTGTTTGGAAATCTTTCTGTCGGTGTCACGACGCCGTCTGGTTTGTCGAAGAAAATGGCATGTTCGCGAGACGATCGCTTTGGTCAGGACGCAGCCTTAACTCAGTGGTTGTGCTTATTTCTTCCATAAGATATGAAACTCACATTTAGATTCCGTGTCCCGACGCCATTACTAAGAAAAGGGTACACTATCAATAATGATTCCTTCGTAGATGCTCATGCCTTTCATAGGCGGGAAGACAGCTGTTATCATATGTCCTATGTCACGCAAACGACGAAAAATGACCTGCTACGGCTTAAATCTGATATCCGAGTCATTTGACGCCTTTTACGAATATAATATTTCGTTTCGTGCAAATGTCATGACATGACATGAGGTTTATGAAATATCTGGTTGCATGTGAAGACTTTTTATTGAAATGTATGTGAGGGGCTCGTGGCTACATAATAGCAGCCACGCGATTCCTTCAAAAGGTAAAGTTACACTTGATGAGGCAATTGCAGGTAGTGGCCCGAAAGTCAGACAATCAGTCTTAGTAAGGGGTATCGTATTACTCAGAAATTGGATTGTGATTTTTCCGGTTAGACTCGAAACCGACCCCAACATGGTTGGAAAAAGGCTTTTTATTGTAATATATGTGTGTGTGAAAGGATACACACTCAACGGATGAACTGTTGACATTCTCTGAAAAGTGATAGGTAATAAATTCTGGCCTCTAGCGTTTAATAAGATTCCGAGACTGTCGGAGAAATGTCATACAAAGGCGGCCATTACTTCGTCATGTCAGACTAAAATGACAATTCTCATTTTGAATTGTCTATTTGATTTTTTATTTATTAATAAAGGTATTTACGGCAGCTTTTGTTTTTGACAAGGGTTAGACGAGAGTCAGGCCACGTTAAAATAATTAATTATGATAATTAATTTTGTTTTGTTTTGTTATAGTTGTTTGGTTTTGGATAGCGATTCGAATTTAGTATTTTTGGTTGCTAGAAGGAACGTTACTTCAGGAATCCGTTTGGCTTCCGTAATAACTTTTAACTGATTGATGTTTTAGAACAATTGAGTACATCAGAAGCTTCGTTGATTGTGTTAGGCATTTTGATCTACAACTTTAAAAAAAAAATAAGTATGTAACTTTATAAGGATCTTGTTTTTTCAAGATAATTTTAGCACAACATATTATTTTGTCTATGTTACAGGAGGTTCTTAATTGTTGCAAAGGGATCAAACTGTACGGTGCCCAGGAAAAAATACGTTGCATTGTCATCCTGTATAGATTTTACCATCTCTTACGTTGTCATCATTTCACTAGGCTATGTGCAACAGGAGTATTTACTAAAAAATAGATAAAAAGGGTATTTTCAAAATCGACATCAAAGCATTTATTTCAAGTAGGCCAGTTACAGGCACTTTTGAATTGTCGAAACAAAGACAAAAATGAAATATAGCTACAGTCCCAGTCACAAGGCACAAAAACTGTAAAAGTACTGTAGTTGCCAATTCCCTAACATAGATCTCTATGGAGAAGAACGGGCAAGAAACTCCATGGAACCATGAAACTAAAAATGGAAAAGTTAGAAAAGTAAAATATTGCTAAGGTAAGTCATGAAAATCCCGCCACCAAGCTTCGGCGGGATAGGCAGATGACATTGTTGCATTGGCATAAGCAAAGAGAGGCATAGAGCCAGGAGTGGATGAAGTTGGGCTGCGGATTATGATGAATACATGTTCGAACCTTGTGTAAGAATGAAAATATAAACATTTATTTGGCTAAAGCCATAAGTGTCTGCGGGACTGTTCGAAAGAGATACCGCGGCCCTGGAACACAAAGAGCAAAGAAGGAACATGGATGGGTTTTAGTCAGTACAAGTCTGACACTCCCTTCCGCTCCGCCCAGAGTGGGGAGGTAATTTGATGACTTCAAAAGCAAAAAAAAACCATAAGTGTGCCGCATTACACAACTAAAAGCGTACAACAAAAAAAACTGTTTTTGCAAGAAAAAAAAAACGAAACTTATTTGGTGTTATTATTAAAAATAAATATTTGTAAAAATATTTTGATTTAAAAGTGTGTCCATGGAGTTACTTGCCCATTCTTCTCCATAGAGATCTACGCTTTGGAATGTGCAACTACAGTACTTTCTCAAGTTATTATGTCTTGTGACTGTAGCTTCGCTTCTTTTTGTTTTTTTTTTTGACATTCAAAAGTGCCTGTGATGTTCTAATTGAAATAAATACGTTTGACTTTGACTATTAATTTTCCATTTTGAGCTTTTCAAGTGAAAGTTGGTTGTTTTTTTTTGCAAAAAGAGTTTTTTTTTTTCTAATGTTTTCAGCCTCGTATACATAGACATACGTGCTAAGGCCACTTTTAACTAACTCATTAGTTGTTTGTTCCAAGATATGATTTAATCAATCAATCTGATCGCAGCAGGTGGACGTTGAGTGTGTTATCAACGCAGGTGTCTGTGATGCATCGCTGATAACATTTCCGGTGTTTAGGAAACATAATAATTGTTATTTTTGGTGCGTCAGCAACACCTGATTGGGGACTGGGATTTTCCGTAGCTGAAAAAAATCCAAAGTTTATTAAGGTTGAAGCCTAAGAGTAGCCAGCGAAATTTAAATTTTCTTACGTTTTTTTGAAAGACTTTTTCATGAAATAGTCATTCAATAATAAACTTCGACGGTTGTATTGATTACAATTCAGTAAATACATACCGTGTTACGGTCGCGAATCATTCTTTTTTCACATACAACCTGACAATGAGCTAAAAAAAAAATCTAAAAAATTTGACGGCCTAAAAAAAAGACAAACCGTCAGACAGACTGAGTTATTTTTTTGACACTGGATTCTAGATATTTACTATTTTTAGTAGGAATATAATATTCCAAAAGCATTTATATTATTGATCTGTTTAGAAATGACAAAAACAAATCATCCTCGATTTGTTTTTGAAATTTATATTTTTGAGATTTAAATTATGATAAAATTAAATTAGGAAAAACCCTACAAAAATAAATGTGCGAAAAGTAGATAATCTTAAGAAGTATTAGGTATTTTTCCTTAGTGATAAATATTGATTAGGTACATGAGATTCAATAATGAATGAATCAGATTTAATCATAAAACAGACCATAATTATATTGTTCCGACTGATAACTATTGTCAATGAATTTTCTTTAATTAAAACACACGTGTGTACTATCGCAATATTGAACTGATAATATTGATGTATAAATAAGTAAACTGTGTTAGGTTCCACATTCAGTCACCAGTAACAACTGCTCGAAGCAAAATGTTCAGATTCGTAGTTTTGTCCTGCGCTGTGTTCGCCCTCGTACATGGCAACACCACTCAAGTTAGCCGCTGTAAGTAAACATTACATAAAAAAATAAAAATAATAGTAATAAAAATTATATTCATATTATTTATATTTTATTACTATTCCATCTTAATTTGAAATAGAGCTTTTCATAATAATCAATGTATGCTCGTAAACAAAAATAACCGACTTCCAAAGAACACTAAACAGTGAAAAATAGCTTTACTTTCGGAAGTCGGTCACTTTGTTTGTTTCATTGACTTTATTGCCGCCAAAAAACTTCTGTCTCAGAGACTTTTATGATTTTATTTTGTACTTGCCGAATCTCACTGAAACCTTTTTCGAACTGGAACTATTTTAGCAGCTTAAACTAGATGAGGTCGATACGTGGCTATTCTAAGAATAAACATACTCGGAGGTCTCATTCTTTCTCTTATTAAAGTTCCGACATCGTCTTGGTCAGAGTATCTTTTTGTTCTGGACGCTCTTAACTTGCACGTAATGCACATCTTTCTCACATATTATATGTATAATCTCATCATGAAGAAAGAAAGATTAAAAAGGGTGTCTATGGAGTTTCTTGCCTGTTCTTCTCCATAGAAATCTACCCTTTGGAATGGGCAACTACAGTACTTTCACAAGTTATTATGCCTTGTGTCTGGGATTGTACCTTCGCTTTTTTTGTTTTTTTTTTTGACATTCAAAAGTGCCTGTTATGGTCTAATTGAAATAAATGCTTTGAGTTTGATCATGTGTGACGACCATGCAGAGTAGCGTCTGTCATGGTTTCTCTACTAGTTGTAATTATAAATTTCCTATTATTGTTTGTGCCAGGTACGAGCAACTCCGGAGCCCTGCCCGTCAACACGTACATCGAGGGCTGCACCACGCCGCCGTGCGCGCTGCCGCAGCTACAGGATGCCGTCATCAATGTTGACTTCGTTCCCTGTAAGTATCTCATTTACTTTCGCTCATCTTTATGGGTGAATTAGGAACACAATTATAAGTTACGAGAAACAAACTTGTATTTTTTCTCTTTTCTCTTATTTTTCTTTTCTCTCTCTTTTCCTCTTCTTAATTTCTTTTTCTCTTTTCTCTTTTATTTCTCTTCTTCCTCTTTTTCTTCTTTTCTTCTTACTTTTCTTTTATTCTTTTCTCTTTACTCTTTTTTTTTCTTCTTTTTTATATTCTTCTTCTTTTTATGTTTGGTTTTGTAGTCAGGTTCATTTTACTGCAGTCGCTCCATGTGAGACACTAGTATTTAGTCCCATCAAGAGACTAAAAGCAGACCTTCACAACTTAGGACCCATTAATATTTATCCGTGGTGCTAGGCAACTGGGCCCAGTTGTGAACTTACGTCCCTTTGTGCCTATTGGCCTTGTTTTTGTTCTGTCTCCTGTTGATGTGGAGGCAAGTGTTTTTCCTACTCCTCCGCTGTTCTTTTCTGATTAATTTCGTTGTGGGATCCAAGACAGTTCAATTGTTTCTCTGGGACTGCGTCGAGCTTCATTGTTTCGGCGCTTTTCTGGTGGTCACCACTGTTGATTCTGGCTTTCAGGAGTGACTTAATTGCCAACCAAAGGGTACCAACTTTAAAGTATATGTATCCATATTCCGTTTACAGCTCGCCCAGTACAAAGCATGAAGACCCTCGCAACAGCATACTTGCCCCTTGGACTGATATCGGTGCCCATCCCGTACGACTTGGAGGAGAACTCTGTGACCTGCAACTTCCTGACCAACGCGTCATGCCCTGTGCAAGGAGGACAGCTGCTGAATTACACTCTAAGGATGCCTATTGAGCCGTTCTTCCCTGTGGTGAGTTGATATGTTACTCTATTCTTTTATCACAAAGCTTAAGTGGGATTGGGCTGGACAGATCTGTCACATGTCAAATGATATGGGTATGGGTTTAAAGAAACTAGCTCATCAGAAATGTGTAGAGAAAGGAAAGGAGTCCTTTTTCCAGCAGTAGGACAATAAAAGCTAGTTTGTTTGGCTACCACGATGCAGGATCAGGGTAGACTGCAAAACTGTCAACTCTGACAGAAAGACTTCGATACCTTCCTTCAAACTTGGCAGAAAGTAACACAGGACCGGGACTGATGGAAAGAATGGAAGGAAACCTTTGCCCAGTGCTGGGACAGTAGAGGCTTGCTGTAATATTAAAGCGCAGATGCAGGGTAGTTAAGCCAGCGCTAATATTAGATGGCTCGTGGTGAATTTGCTGCTGCGACAATATTTTTGATCTACACAGTTAAGCTAAGCTTGTCCCATCAATCCTTAGATGGGTGACCATACTTTAATCACTGATCATGCTTATTTCCTATGAAAAGAGGTTTTAGATGGATTTAATATAAATATTTGTTGCAAGTTGTGTTTTAAATGGACTAATAAAAAATGTTTTCTTTTTTCCAGGGTACCCGAGTGACCATCGAGTTCCGCGTCGTCGACGAGAGCAACAACGAGTCCCTCATGTGTCTGCGAGTACCTATCACTATTGCCCCTCCGGTCGCCTAAGAACTAAGTGATGGTTGTTTAGATCTTCTTTATCGTGTTATTGTTGAAATGTAAAAATGACGTAATGCATACCGATCATTAAATACTCTTTTAGTATTAATTGGTGTTTTTCTCTATCTATATTCCACCTATCGGGTCCAAAACTATCCTTTTAGTTTAAACCAACCATACACATTTCTTTTTTTTTCTATTTTTTTTTTATGGTGAAGAGAGGAGCATTCAGCAAAAGGTTGATAATGAAGTCTTATTTATATATAACTACTTCCGTCTCTTCAGAGTTCATAGGGGTTCTCTGCTGTACTTTCATAGAACTTCAAAATTAGACTTTATCGCGTAATTAAAATGTTCCTACCTGTACTTATGCCATAGTCTTAGAAACATCATCCTAACTTCACGCCTGTAATTCCCGAAGGGTTAGACAGAGGTGTACCTAATAGTACACCCACATTTCGCCAGTTATATTATGTTTTAAGTCCCATGAAATAGGGAACGAACCCATTGTCATCAATCGGGCACAAATCTAGACTCCGTGGCTGCTACTGAGATATTCCTGATAGAAAAATCCAAATCTTCTTCTTGAAAAGTTTAAGCAATTGTTTTTTACAGAACTGTTTAACTGATAAAGTTGAGTGGCGTACATTATTGTTAGCTATGTTTTATTGTGAATATTTAATACTATTTGTATTGCAACACTATTTTTCGAAAATGTTCACTGTCAACTTTTTAGACCCGCACGACGGCATTTCATTACAAACTTTCAAGTCCTTATTTTTCGAAATGATTGAACCGATTTTAATGAAATTGTATACGCATAAGCAGGATACATATTTCATTAAAATCGGTTCAATCATTTCGAAAAATAAGGACTTGAAAGTTTGTAATGAAATGCCGTAAGTCGTAAACGCTCTTAAAAACCACTCATATTTATAAATACAACAAGTAGACATATACTCAAATTATTTACGTGAACATCCACCTTGCTTCTATTATAACATAACCCATAAATTGTAGACCTCTCCAGACTTATCCTAAAGACACTCTCAAATCCTCATGTAACCAAACATTAATCAAAGGTAACCGCTGGAACGAAGCCGCCGCTAGGTGGCAGCACTGACTTATTTGAGGTTTTCTAGGCTATGATAGCATGGACCTCACAAAGCTGTCTCCATAGACGGATAAATAGCAGAAGGATCATAATGAAGAAAACTACTACAAGGTTAAGTTAAATTATCTAGCAAAACCGCAGGGCGCGCGAGTCGAGCGAGCGGTGCTGCGGCAATGGCCGACGAGCGCTACATCTAAGTTGGATGCGTATTTTCAATTCGCTCACAACATAAACAGTGTCCCTGAGGTAAAACTTAACATTACCGAGTGTATGGTGGTAAAAGTTCCACATGAACGATGATCACTGAATATGAACTATTCAGTTCGGCTTAGACTTGGTTAATCTTAGGTTTCCTGAAAAATCTTGGAATTTACCGTAGTTCGGGCTTTTACTGTAACTAATAATAGACTATAGAGTGAAAATATTTGCTCTAAGTAGTTTTATTTTCTAGGGAGAAAACAGGGGAATACCTTTGTACGGGCTAAGCGTCGCTAAAATAAAATTTGAAGAACTATAATAATTATGTAGCTTGTTGCATTTTCTTTTTAAATTAGGATTTTTAGCGATTAGACTGCTTTGACGTTGCGGTTTGCAGTTGCGGCCGGTTTGGGAATTATGACTCAAGAGGTCTCTGTTAGTTCTTACTCTGAGTTTATCTCTAACGAATGATATAAGTGGAGGCAAAGAAATGTGGGAAAGCTTTCAAGTTGGCTGAATATTTCATAGTCTTGCTTTGAATTGAAAACGTGTTTCAAGTAGGAATAGGTGTTTGGGTGAGGGTTTGTGATGAATAAGCTAGTTGTGCCGAGTGTAGATACGTTTCTAATCTATGCAGGCTTGGGCAGTAATTAAAATCCAAATACGTATTACGTATTTGTAATTCAATTACTTCTTAAAAGTATAATTTTGTAATTGATATTTCAAATACCTGACGCTGAGGTATTTTGTAGTTAGTATTTCAAATACTTTATGCTTCAAAATACATTTGAACATAAATACATTTAGCGATATTATTAATGGGTGCGTTCTTCAGAAAAGAGCGCTCGATAGTTTTCATAAGCAAAATTGCGAACGATAAATATGTCAACCTTTAAAACTGGCAACACTGCACCTGTGCCGTACGTCAAATTTTCAGGTATTATTTATCCCCACTACAAAATTTTCAGATGAAAATAATAAAAAAGCACTTACACCCAGTTCTTCCATTATAAATTCGAATTTGATGAATCTATCAGTTTCCGAAAAAAAAACTGCATATAACGACGTCTGAAGTGGCCTGTGAAACGACTAGCCTAAAGTTCATGGGAAAATAGAGGAAAAGCTCGTGTTTGTAACACACGAATATAGACTTTATTACATTTGTAATAAGTGCTGTTGGTAGTGGAAAAGATGATGGTTAGCTGGAAGTGGCAGAAAATTTATCGGGAGTATGCATTACTATAAATCTTGTTCCTTATTTAAATGTGTAAGTTGATTATGTAAAAGCAAAAGGATACCAGAATGTGGATAGATGCGTCGTTAGGCTGATCTTTTGAAAGGTCATTCATTTTTGGTTGGTGTTTCAGAGATCATGTTCGGGGAGCACGGCTGTCATTCCTTGAGCGCCTAAAGAACAAGCTACTATCTATACAGGGTGTAACGCTATAAACGTAAGGCCTCTTGTGTGGTCTCTCAGACCATGGAACTGAACAACTTTTGCTCTAATCTTTTGTCATATTTTTTTTTCATTTTTACCTTGCATCAGCTGATCGCGTCAGTTCCGTAGAAAGTCAATTTTTTTTGCGAATTTCAGGAACTCGTAGAACAAAAGTTGTTCTGTTTTATGGTGCGAGAGACCACGCGAAAGGTCTTGCGTTTATTATGTTACACCTTGTATATTATTCTTTTAGACAACTCTTTTTGACAGATATGAGTAAAGCCTGGAAGTTGTCGTGATATACTTTAACACAGTTGGGAAAAAGGCTGGTCGCAGGAACATATTGCGGAGTTTTTCTAACTAATTTTACCTTGTATTTATAGATAGAATTTTTTTCTCTAACTTGACTCTCAATTCATGATTGTTCCAACAGACTCACCATGCAGTAAAATGAATCAACACAGAGATAAAAAATAAGCCACATTTAGATAACCCACTCTTCCAGCTAATAGCCATATCTTCGTTTTTGTTCTGTAGCTCTGTCCAGCAGTTTTCATTTGACTTTTTACTCGAGCATTGAGTTGTATTACCCGGGGCAGTCGCAATAAACCACTGTTCAATAAAATTGTACGGGGATGAATGTATTTTGAAATCATTATTCGAGTTGAATATATGTTTTGTGAGATCACTGAGAATATTGCAGTCTTTTGAATTGTTTTGTCAATAAACTGGTGGCAGAATGGAAACTATGTATGAGTAACGTACATAGTGTCGCATGCAGGCATGATGTATGCATGCACGCATGCATAGTTTTCAGTTACAGTATTTTGGTTCTTCGAGGTTGACACTCTTTGGATCGTTCTGGATATATAAGCGAGAATAATTGTACACGTAGTGGGTGACTGAAAACGGGTGTCGTAACCGAGCCATGCTCAAGAAACGCTGTCGTGGAGATTTGGACTCGTTCCTAACTGGACTGGCCAGAGAAAACCCCCAATATAGTTGGGAAAAGGCTAGGCAGATGATGATGAGTCATATTTACGTGACAAGCAAGCGCATACCCTGTACGCCAAACGACACAAATATGTGACAATATGGAAGGTGAAATTGTGGTTTAGCGTGGAGGGCACGCGCCTGTGTTTATGCTCTGTCGTTCAAAAGGTTAAGGAAGATTGGAAAGGTTGGGGGAGGCTTTTGTCCAGCAGTGGGATTGATTAGGATAACACAATAAATATATTTCTTGGCTTGAATTCTCCGAAGTGATTGACAGAGATAATATTAAGTAGTAAGTACATGTATACTTACCCACTTTCCACAAGAGAGTTAACGGGGTCGAGTTTTCGCAGAGTTCGAATTATCAGGGTCGAATTGTAGGGGGCAAGTTGTTTCGATGCCGATCAGTAAAATATAATGAAGTTAAAAATAAAGATAAAAGTCATTTATTGAAAAATAAAAAAGACACTACGTCGTACTTAAATATATCTAGTAGCTACATTTTTAAACAAACAAAGAATACGAAAGACGAAGACACGACCAGCTTTCATTTTCTCATTTAGGTACCTAGTTACAACAAAATCAACACAAACAACTGTAATGAAAACACTTCTCAAATTAATCAAAATAATGACAATAAAAACAAAAAAAAAATGATAGGAACTTTACCAGTTTTATTCAATTTTACGAAGTCTCATCACGTCTTTTACGACAGCAGAACAATGATAAAGTGAGGGAAAAACAAAAATATTATTTTGCATAATTAATACTATTTTTCGACTAGTGGAAATGGAGTTACAGTTCTTCCACAATTATTTCCGCTGACAATTGCAATCCAACAACTACCTTATCAGTATGAGCATAAAGATCTCTGTAAATTTGACAGACTTGTCAGTGACAGCGTCTAAGGGCGCGTTCCCACTATGTCGTGACGACAGCAATCAAAATGTTATGTTAGTATAGTATGACTACTTTAAGTGTGCAGTTTAATGCGGCGCCGGCGCTTCTTGCGAAGAAAAAATGAAAAAATGCACCGATATTGTCATAAATTTGGAAGGTACATTTATTTTAGTTCTGTGTTTTCTAGCCTTCACAGATAAGTTGGCTGATGTTTACCTTAAAAACCACTATGATTTTGACAGTGTCGCAGTCAGAGGTGAAATAACTTTGAAAGAAGTGTAGACTGTAGGTACAGTTAATTATGACCAGAAATCGGTATAGTTAGAGTTTATTTGCCTAACCTTACTATGTCTTAAAGCAGGAGTCATTCCAGTGTGGGAAAGAGACAGAGCTATACAGGTCGTCTAGCGCCATCTCTTTCCCACACTGGAATTAAGCTTGCTTTAAGACGTCTTGGTAGGCCACTAGGTAGTAAGTAACAATACATGTGGATAATATCTCCCTATACAATCCCGGAATGATTTCATTAAGTTCAGAAATAAACCTGTTAAATTAGAAGGAGGTAATAGGTATCCACATCCACGTGTTACTTACTGACTTTTTTGAAGTTGTTTTGACATGGAAAGAAAAAGAAGAAGAAGAAGTTTGAAGCTTT
Organism: Noctua janthe; assembly: GCA_910589295.1. NCBI lineage: Eukaryota > Metazoa > Arthropoda > Insecta > Lepidoptera > Noctuidae > Noctua > Noctua janthe. The sequence continues at coordinate 9,335,628 of OU342573.1, read as the reverse complement.
TTTGAAGCTTTTTTGAAGTTTGTGCAAAATCCTATTCCGATCTCGGCCTATGACACAATAAAATTTACAAAGCCGAACTTTTGCCACAGCTCGATGCGCAAGCAAGTTAGCTTGTGAAGGCAAATATTGAAACTAAATGAGGTTGTTAACATCACTATTGATTGAAGTAAATATGATTCTGCTAGGAATCCTTGAGTCGTAGTTATCATGAATCAGTATGTATCCAAAAGGAAGGTTCCTGTCGAATCCTTGGTCTATAGGATCACTACTGGTGTGTGTACCTCTATCTTCTCTATCTCTGCCTCTATTCGCCGTAATACTGTCTTCTTTCTCCCTGTTACTGTATTTACTTACTCTATTCCTACTGTTTAATATAGGAGAAGTTTGGACACCCTCGTCTTTGCTTTGATTTTCGGAATTTTCTTCTTCTGAAAAAGGTTCTTCCTGTAAACGAGTTTTTAGATGTTCAACACTGTAATAATAAGAGCCATTGACTAACTAAGATTAGATGAGGCGGCGTGAGTTCGGAATATGGCCACGAGTCATAAGATCAAAACATAGTAAAAGGCAATTGCTCTTGGTAAATGCCGTGGTACAAAGTTTTTAGCCTTGCTGAAGAGTGAAAGGCGCTATACCATGACAACTATGGTAATTTGTGTTGTGATTCCAGACCCGACCACGACATGGAACGAGCCCTAACCACCGGTAGCTTGGACCCTGCTCCCGATACCAGCGGAGCACAATTTTTTTATATTGTTTTATGTTAGAATATTTAAAAATAAAGAAAGCTGACAAAATAAACTCCATTTTTATTTCTTACTCTGTAATCCTATATGACCAGTTTTGTTACGAAAACAGGTCAGAATTCAAATGTTAAATTGCAGACTAAATTATACATATAGTGTGACTACTTGACTTTATGCGTTGTGTATGCCATAGGCACAATTTTGTTTGACACATATTTTTGGCATAATCAGTAACTTTACTATTGATATTTTATTAGATCTGGTTGTGGTCGGGTCAGGAACCGTGATCCCCAACCCGACCACAATCGTACTCTTATTACTCAAAAAGTACAAGGCACAAAGAAAAATTCCTGGGATAAGTGGCATGATAAAACACAATTAAAATAACTAAAGGTTCAAGTCAAAGGTTCAACTTTTTGACAAGTATTTTTTTTAAATACATGCTTTTAATGCAAGATTTTTACTTTAAACTCCTCCACGACCCCCGTAGTATTCAATCCATCCATCAGCACGATGTTCTGAGTGCGTTACATTGAGTCCTACCGTAAAACGTGATTTCTTACCCCAAAAAAAAAGTCGGTTACCAGCAACAATTTTTGCGTAAAGTTATCTATTTTGATGTTCATAATGCTTGGTTAACGGCTTCTTTAAGGGTCCGTTTACACTCTGTATAACATACTCACTATATCATTTCCAGGATAGTCTTCGTTACTACTTTTGGCGGTTGTACCCATGTTTTCAGTATCTAAATTGGCATCATTAGTGCATTCATCATGATTAGGCTCTTCATTAGAATTCGTACCATTACTAATAAGTTTATCACTTGGTGATCTACTCATCGTAATCCTTGGTGCTATTTTAAGTATTGGCTCAGTTCTGATTCGTTTTGTCGGTGAAAAGGATGAATCTGAAATATCAAATAAGGTTTATCAAAGTATAAGGTTTGTATTGTTTCCCAGAACTATAATATCGATGATTTATAACATCTGCACACCTGAATTAGGACCGCGTGGTAGATTATAGCCAACAGGCCGCGCAGCGCCGCGCGCGTCTCTCAGAGATGCCTGTGTTCCACAGCAGTGGTAATATCGGCTGAGTTGAAGATCGCGGGAATTTACTGTTTTCGAGAAGCACAGGTCTCTTGTCCATCAGTGGAAATCTTTCGGTTTACCTCGGTAGTACCTAACTATAATATCCTGCACCCACGCGGGCGAATCCGCGAGAAAAAGCTTTTACACAATAAAGAAAATCGCTTGCAAAACATTGTCATCCCCATGAAAAAGGAATGTTTTGTGTTATTACTTGTGACAATGTAACAAGGAAACGACAGAATTTCGCCTCATTTAGCTAATAATATGGTGCGAGCTTACTGCTTCATCGTTTGATGTTACTAAGATTATTTATTTATATTTTTTTTGGTGAGACTTGAAATGATCTTCTTGGAAAAGGCAACGCGAACTTTTGTGAGGATGGATGTATGGATGTTTATTGCTTTTTCTTTCACGAAAAACCTACACAAATGTGCTACTTGAGCGCAGCCGTAGCTTGGTGGGTCCAATACAACCCGAGATGTACAAATATGGCCATTTACAATGGCTGTTCTCTTAGCCATGGCTGTGTCGGCTGAAGAAGAAGACTTCGGAGGACAACAAACGTGTCTCTGGAGCCACAAACAGAGCCATCTGATGAACCTTGGCCTTCCAAAAGAACACGAATGTGTGTATCAAGTTAATGCTTTTGTAATTACTGTGTATATTACTTACTCATAAAGCCAACCGTTGCTGATCGTGTCATTGCTTCAGGTTCTTCCACCGTAGATTCCACTGTCGAGGCAGAACTTTCTGAAGCTAAAAACCACACGTTTTCACGGTCTTATGAATTTGTATTCACGTAAATAGAAGTTACACAAGGTGTAAACGGATCCTTCACGAAGCTGTGAATCAAGCATTCTATGCATCAAACTAAGTAAGTTTACGCAAAAAATATTGCCGGGAAAGGCCTTTTTTTCAATAATCACGATTTACGGTAGGACTCAATGTAACGCACTCAAAGCTGTGCTGATGGATGCATTGTATTTGTAACGCATAGTACGATCCTGTGGGACATTTACTGAAGTCCACGCGGGCGAAGACTCGGGCATAAGCTAGCTAAGGGTTTAGGTATCTTTCGATTTCATTCAATGTTTACACTACAAAGTACAATGTTTCCAATTGCTTATAGTAAGTTACTTATAGTGCAATTATTAGTTATTATTAGTTTAATTATTAGTAAGTAAATGATGAAAACACTTAAAACTTTTTTAGAGGACGCTTAGTAGTTAAGAATAACTACTAAGCGTCCTCTAAAAAAGTTTTAAGTAACAACAACAACCAACAGTAACAAGTAACCGACAGTAACTTAACTAGAAAGTTAAGTTACTGTCGGGTTAGTTGACTATAAACCTTACGACTGGGTGCCTGACCCCCTCATTTGTACTAACTACATCACTCCACGTCCTTTCATTGAGTTTCCAAGTCCAGATGACGCACATCTGCCCCTTGCTTTTGTCTTTAAGTATCAGAACTAAAACTTGGCGGTCATTGTCGTTAGGTACTCATATTAGTTAGGGCGCCATTGACATTATGGAGTAAAGTTACGAATGGTATTATTCGACTAGGAAAGGGAACTGTTTCGGTTTTCTAACGGTCACAGGCCGTACTGCTGAGGATGAGGATCTGGAGTCGATTTCCTGCTCGGGAAAACTGTTATTGGGTTTAATCTATCAGGGGTTTCTCAGTAGCAGCCACGAAGTGACGGATTTGGGCCCGGTTGATGGTAAGAGGCTCACCTCTATTACATGGGTCTTAAATGAAAAGACTTACTGGCATAGAAATAGACATCGCAAGAATTTACTCAAATGGGGTAATTGCTTAAGGGAGTGATCAGAAGAGTTGTATGTCCTTGAAAAAATGAGTAATTTTAAGTTGTACAACAAGAGTGAAGCGACAGCTATCTTGCAAAAGCCGATCTAAAAATCTTGCATCGCACAAGCAGAGTTATTATACAGGGTGTAACAAGACCCTTAACGAAGCCGTCAACCAAGCATTATGTTCAACAAACAAAACAATGTTTTTAGTGCGTTACATTGAGTCCTACCGTAAAACGTGATTTTTGACCCCCAAAAAAAAAAGTCATTTCCCAGCAATAATTTTCGTGTAGGGTTACTTAGTTTGATGTACAGAATGTTTGGTTGACGGTTTCGTGAAGGGTCTGTTTACACCTTGTATACCAATTTTGAACTTACATGAGCTGTCCAGTCGATCTCGTTTGCGGCGGTATATTAAGTCTTCGTCCATTTTTATGACATCTGTAGGTGCAACAAAACATTGGCTATTAGGTATTTATCGCTTAATTATCAATATTGATAACTCTGTGAGGTATTACGGCTTCTGCTGTTTATCACGCTACTTGATAACAGGCAACCAATAATAAAACTTAGGTATAACTAATCTGCACCAATGATTGCTCACAAACCCGACAGAAATTATGTCTGTTAGTGTTCTTGACTGGAGATCGCGAATCAGCAACGTATATATTTTTTTAATGAATAGAATAGAATGGAGTAATAAGGTTTTTTGTGTTTACCAATTTGTGTCTACCAAATTATTGATTGAATAAATACACTTCGGTAGCTTCTGTCAATTTAAACCGTCATAATCAATAAATAATGAATAATAAAATCTTTTTTAACAGGTGGTTGTTCATACATCAGAGTAGCCCTGGCTCTTGTACTAGGATTGCCTGTATCACAAGAGCCATAAAACAATTGGTGAATAAACAACAACAAAATCATTGTTTCTAAGATTGCGTTTGACTCAACACTACCACGATTTAACCACTATGCTCGACAAGATTTTGACACATGACACATCAGCTGAATCGGCGGGGTTGATGCGAATTGTCATGAATTTCAAGAATTTTTGTGAACTTTCAGCATTCGATTTTATTATGAAAAATATGTCGCGGCAGCTGTTTCATACGATAAGTTTGTGGTTAATATCTCCAATAACGTGTTGATATCGGTAAAATGCCGTCAGTCAATTGCCAAATATGTGTAAATTACATACCACTACACCCTTCCAAAAATAGGTAACTTAGATGCACTGGAAATAATGTACTTAGACAAATTTCGCGTTTGCTAAAAAAACTCGAAAGGGCAAAATAAAGACAGTAACATTCTATCTGCGTTCTTATTTTTACCATTATTCATACATAATTTCATGAAAAAACACGATCAAAGTCTTGACAAATATTACTAAAAACTCTAGTGCTGATCGTTATCCAAAGTTTCATCATTCGATTATAAAGTTGCATAAAGCCTAATCGATACTCGCAATGAAATCAAGTTTGGAAAAAAAGAGTTGAAACGGAATTAAAACTCTTTGGTATAATTTCAAATAATTATTTAATTTTATACAAACCAATACCAAACAATAGAAAAATAAAATTATTAATTTAAAAATAATAATAATCTTATTTTCGAATTTTTAGTTTTGTTGTATTCTGTACATTTCTGATACCGCATCATTATATTTTGCTATTCACCGTTGAGGAGTGTCCTCATGAAAAGACAATCCTGGCTGTAGGTCAAATACGATAGAAATTATGTTTATTGATCAAAACTGAATGCTAATCTATCAAAGTTTCGTGTCTGGGCTATTAACCATTGAGGAGTTCCCTCGTGACAAGACGATTCTGTCTGCGGGATGAGGGCATGATAAAAATCATGTTTATCCATCAAATATGAACGCGTCTACAGATTTTTGGATCCGTGCCATTTAACGTTGAGGAGTTCCCTCGTGAGAAAGCCATTTTGACTGCAGGATGAGGTCATGATAGAAATCATCTATATCTATCAAAATTAAACGCGTATACAAAGTTTCGTGTCCGCGCTATTAACCATTGAGGAGTTCTCTCGTGAGGAGACGATCCTGGCTGCAGGACTAAGTAATGTTTATCATAAAAATGTATTGTCACCAAATCAAAAGGTGTGTGCAAAGTTTCAGCTCAATCGGTATAAGGAAACTAGTTTAAAATTCAATTGCAAGATTTGACCAATACTTACTAACAAGGGAAGTTAATTAAAAACTTTAAAAAAATCACAATAAATTATCTAGAAAAATACAATATAAATTTGAACAGTGAATGCATTCATAATTTAAATTTTAATGTGGGAAAAAAAACGGCGCGAATTTAGCCATAGATCAGTCTGTGCTGTTTGTTATGTCGGTTTTAGTCCCTACAATTTACGAAAAACTATTAAAATTACCAATATAAAGCTTAAAAAAATATTATTGTATTTATTTATTCTATTTTACACTTAAAACAGAATTATTTTAATTTCCATCTATCGATTTTTTCAATTCCATTATTTAATTTTTCGATTATCGAAATTTACAAAAAACGAATCGATTGAAATAATCGTTTCCACACATCAAAATAATTTAAAAAAAAAAAATGGTCGTCAATTTCGAATACAAATTGGAGGAGTCGTAATGAATAATACGAGTTATCGGTCACGTATTAGTAAATTACGCTAAGATCTGGGCATTCTCATGTTGTTTATAATATTTGGAATGATATTTGTCATATGTGTTATTGAATCTATACGCTTCTGTGTGATGTAATGTGAAAAATAAAATTGTAAACACGCACGATTGGCGCGAAACTTCGACTTTAGATATCATAACTCATCATTACCACTGCTTATTTATATTGAAATATGGATTAATTCGTCACATAATTTAATAATGAGTTAATCATTCTCAACATAGTGGAGCTTGGATGTCCGAAAAGCACAATTTTTATGATTTTTAGCCTCGGCCAGCAGTGACGTCAAAATGGCGATGACCGTATTTATGCACTTGGATTTTTAAAGGGTATATATTGAGAAACTTGCGCGCTAAATACAGAAGTTTTAATGGTGAAGACATGTGAACTTTTTATCCAACTCTCTTAATTAACGCACACTCATAGTATTTCCAATCCAATCCAGCGAAGGTTTGAGTGTTAGATCCCCAAAGGGGCCCGTACCGAACTTTATGGTTAAAATAAAGGATAATCATTTGAAGATAATAACGATTAAAATAAAACAATAAAATAAAAAATAAAAAAACATAAAATAAAAATTAATTTTAATTATTTAAATTATTAACAATTTCATTTGCGTAAGTAATTTTTTTTTTTGATAAACTTATCTACTTTTCAAGTGACAGTTGACAGGTCTTTGAGGTCACAACTTGGCGCGAGGTAGGTCAGTCCTATTCTCATTTGAAATGTATTGTACAGTCCTTACATGGTTATTTCACCTCCGCCCTGTCAAAATCACAGTGATCTATAAGCTCGTAGCAATACGGATGTTGTTAAGTTGCTATCTGTCAAAATAATAGTGTTTTTCTTAGCCGTCAGAGGTAAAATAAATGTGAAAGGACAGTAAGGTTGGATCCCCTTAGGCCGTGTTAAACATCTTAGCAGTTACAGATACTAGTCTGGATAAAAATGAGCAGCCAAGGATCTAGTTATCTGGTTTGTAATTGGCGGGACTTTTGTCCAGAAGTGAACTGCTACAGGCTCAAGGTGTGAAGACTACAATTTTGCCAAGACACATCATCATGTTGCCAAGACCCTTCATCAGACATCTGCCTAGCCTTCTCTCAACTATGTTACGGTCGGCTACCGGTCTAACCAAAGTAACGTAGGCTTTTAAGCGACTGCTGAGCATGAGGTCCTGAGTTCGATTCCCAGGTCGGGCAAAGTGTTATTGGGTTTTTCTATCAGGAATTTCTCAGTAGCAGCCACAGTCTGAATTTGTGCCTGGTTGATGACAATAGGCTTGCCCCTTATTACAAGGGACTTAAACATAACTGGCAAAATGTGGGTGTACTATTAGGTACACCTCTGCCTAACCCTTTTGGGATTACAGGCGTGATGTTATATATAAAGTAGTGACTCACCATCAAACAGCTTACCCAAGTTATGTCTGTACAGCTTAGCGGCCCCACCAACAAGGTTCGATGAGGCTCTTAGCGACAGTCTTCTGTTCGCCTTGACAGATACACTGGTCACCAAAGAATTTAGTTCTTTGCTGAAACAAAGATGTAATTTTTTCCTTTATTTACTCAAAGTTCATAATAATTAGGTACATTTTAGATTACCAAAGTACTTATATAAAAATAAAACTAAAATATTTGGTTTTTTTTTTAAAAACTCGCTGTCCCACACTAGGAATTTTTCCTGTATCGTAGGTGTGTTTACAAACATTTAAACTCACATACACAAACAGCCAGACCCAGAACAACTACCATAAATATTTTATAAAAAAAAAACATCATAACTATCATACTAACTGATCGAATTCGATTAGACTGGAGGCCGACCCCAACATATTTGGGAAAATACCTAAAATAAATTAAGTAGGTACTTAATTAATGCAAACTTACCAGATGTTTGGCAAATTCACTTTTTCGGTATTTCCAGTGTGTATGTTGTGGGCAAGCTTCCACACACCCCCAAGCGTTTCGCTGTTCACTAGAGTTATATCACTAAACATATTGAATTTAATAAGTGAAAAGTTAAAATGGCTACCGAAAAATAAAACAACACCGTTTGCCGCGCAGTGCAATTACCTTCTTTTTTCCGGGAGTGATTATGGTGATGTAGGTATACGGTGTATACAGCCTAGTTTTTTTTTAAATCATTTTCTTATTTTCCCGGTTTTATCTTTTAAAGTTCCGATTATTAGCAATACGTTGTTGTTATATTGATCTGACATTAATGTATTTATTTCCAGAATAATATTTTAAGTTCTGTGGTAATTAAGGTTTGAAAAATGTCGTGATTCAACCTTCTAGATATCTTACAAAATTACATTACTGGCCATTATGGGTCAAAAAAATTTAGAATGCCATTAGTGCTTTTTTCTTAATTTACTGTGAAGTTTTTCTACGAAATCAGTCAGTATCAGAAAAAAAAATTAAACATAGATGGCCTCCTTATTTGTATGCCTTTAATTTTTTTTTAGATGAACGTTCCGTTCAGACTTTCCGTTTTTTGAATCGGTGTTGTAGATTTTTAGAAAAATATTACATATTAATCTTTTAAATAACCAGCACCATGCCCTGATTATTTCCTACTTTTTTATGCAAAATAAAGTCAGCAGTAACAATTTTCTTTGAATTTACAGTTTTCCATTTTCTTTGTTTGAAACATAGGTGCAAATTGTTATTGTATTATCTGTGGTAAGCAATAAAGAACGTGGCGTTGGAATTGCTTTGTGGTTTCTACGGACTGCATAGGTAGCTACTACGTAAGTATTCCCGGTTAGAACTTGCAATGAGCACATTTAAAAAAGAAAAGTGTGCAGTGTGTGACATTCACAAATGTTGTGAAATTACGATTGATACTGCAACATTACATTGTTACGGTCGATGACGGAAAAACAAAATACATGGATAAACATTAGTCGGCTAAACTTAAGTTTAGTGCAACAGGGGGGGTGGCAGCAGCCCCTCTTTAGAGGCTCAAGTTTTTTTTTTAAGTTATAACTTTTCCTCTGATGCCACTGAATTAGAAAAGGAATCTACAATAACGGACCTAAATATATGTATATTTGAGGGACGGCAGGGGTGGGGGGAGGGGTGGAGATCCCCTTGCACTTGGGAAAAATTTAGAAAATGCAGTTTTTTTTTATAAATTTAAAAAAATCTCATTTTGAAGTTATGTTTTCGTAGTGTTTTTGACATTATAAACCCGATTTATGGGGGGCGAGAGTTCCCTCCTCCCTACGCTTCTCAACGTCTCGCAGTAGAGGGAAGCCCGGTGGAAGGAGCCCCGCTTCGCCGGGCTCCTACTTCTGAATAGTTAAAAAAAAAAATCGAGTCGGGGTGCATCCTAAGTTCTCTGTGCCTTTTAACTAGGTCGGCCATGTGTCAAGACTTGAGATAGGTTGTTATAATAAATCAGATTTTGACTGGTACATTAAACAGCTTTTTGTATTGTGTAAAAACACGCGTCACTTCAGATGGAGCATGCAGCTCAACAAAGTCCAAAACACGCGTCACTTCACTTCCACTACTTGATCCAGAGGATGGAGACATGGTGGCAGGGTATTAACAAAAAATATTGGTGTTACTCGTTAATATAAACTTTTATGCAAAATAAATGTAATACGGTGGTAAAAAAAAACTGAATCGAATAATCAAAAGTCACCGACTTCTGAAACTAAAGTTTAAGTAAAGTTTATTAAAGTTTCTAGATAAGTGCCGCGGCGCCATTAACACAGACAATGTACTGTAGAGCTTTATTGTTTAGAACTACAGTTCATTCACAATTTTTCAATCACAGTAATCATGCATTAGAAAGGTGTGGACATATTAAAGAAGACTGTTAAAAGTCCCTTAACGAAGCCGAAAAGCAAGTTCTCCTCGCCACTATGATCACTTTTTTGTTCTGGACCACACCTGGGAACCATCTAGTTACGGAGATATTGAAGGTCAAAGATCCAACTTATTCACAAAAATAAAACCAAAATTTGAAAAATAAGTTTAGTTTCAGAAGTCAGTGAGACTTCTGAAACTAAAGTTATTTTTCAAATTTTGGTTGTATTTTTTGCAAAAAAAGTTATTGTTCGCTGACACTACGGCTTTAAGTATAAACATAAAATTTCTAAAAGCAAAGCCTTTTCGCCTTGCAAAACGTAGAAAATGGACGCTCGCGCTGTAAAGAAAGTAGAAAAGCAAAGAAATAATCGAATTAAATCCCTCACAAATACTCTATCAGCTGTTTCTAGATAAGTGCCGCGGCGCCATTAACACAGACAATGTACTGTAGAGCTTTATTGTCTAGCACTACAGTTCATTCACAATTTTATTACCTACACCATACATTACTGTCAAAATCACAGTAATATACAGCATGCATTAGAAAGGTGTGGACATATTAAAGAAGACTGTTAAAAGTCCCTTAACGAAGCCGAAAAGCAAGTTCTCCCCGCTACTATGATCACTTTTTTGTTCTAGACCACACCTGGGAACCATCTAGTTACGGAGATATTGAAGGTCAAAGATCCAACTTTTTCACTATTTTTTTTTTAATAGTTGTTTTTGTGGTACTTTACTGTAAATATTTCCATGACCCGTTTACTTTTGAATGTTCAAATTACTATAATAAATTCAATCCATCATCACAATGTTTTGAGTATGTTACATTGAGTTTTACCGTTAAACGATGGTAAAACGTAATTTTACTCCCAAAAAAAAAAGTCGTTTCCCAGCAATAATATTTGCGTAGAGTTGCTTATTAATTTGATGTACATAATGCTTGGTTGACAGCTTCGTGAAGGCTCCGTTTACACCTTGAATACATTTGGATCATGTAGGTAATGAAATTCTCTATGGGACAGATATTTTTTCGCGATTACGATGCTGGTCCCATGGAGAAAGTGGGTCAGTTTGATGGTCTATGTTTATCATAAATATCCTTAAAATGACCCCTGGTACTAGCTGTATAGTTATTTTGTAGCAATAAGGTTTTCCAACGCAATGTCTTCCCGTTCGCGGTCAGCACTCCAGAACTTTTCGGCCCCATCAGCCATCCGTTCTGCGAGCATTGTGCCCTACCCACTGCAACTTAAGTTTGACAATTCTTCGGGCTACGTTGCCGCGTCGGTAACTTTGGTTCTCTTGCGGATGTCCCCATCTCTGATTTGATCACGCAAGGAAACTCCCACTAGGTGGACTGATGACTTGGTGAAGGTTGCGCGGATCTGCTGGATGCGAGTCAATGTGGCGACACTTGGGGGAGGCCTATGCCCAGCAGTGGACATATTTAGGCTGAAATGATGATGATCATGATAATGAATAAGGTTTTTATTAGGTTGCCATCACTGACAAATCTGTGAAAATTATATTGATCTTTATTTTCGTGACAATAAGGTTACTGTTGAACTGCACCTCTCGCAGGTAAGATAGCTTTGAAAGGACTGTATTGTGTACTAGCAAACCTAGAGAAATTTCTTTTGTTTTGTTTTATCAATGTCTTTGAAACACGCGATTTATTTAACTTTGAGGTTTTGTTTTAGTTAGAGAAGTATCGTTTAAAAAAAAATGTGATCTTGTTTTTTTCTGTAATTTATTTATTTTTAACCGACTTCAAAAAGGATCAGTTATCAATTCGGATGTTTATATATTTTATTTTATGTATGTTCGGGCATAACTCCGTCATATACATACATATAGACGGATTCGCAAAATTCTTTTTTTGTTCGAAAGAATATACTCCCAAATTGGTCCCATAGAATACTGTGATGATCTGATCATGGACTTCGGAGATATGGAACGGAACTCTTGAAACAAATGTTTGTCTAGGATATTAAAGCTATAAAGGAAAAATCTTTTTTGCAAAAAATAAAAACGGCTTCAAAAACACAAAAACTTGAAAAATAACTTTAGCTTCAGAAGTCGGTAACAAAAAAAAATCAAACAAACAAAAGTCACCGACTTCTGAAGCTAAAGTTATTATTCAATTTATTGTGTTTTTGAAGTCGGTTTTATTTTTTGCAAAAAAGATTTTTTTTAACTAGTTTTTTTTCTCGCCCCCTTTTACTTGGGACTTAAACATAACTGGCGAAATGGGGGGGGGGTACTATTAGGTACACCTCCGCCTAACCCTACGGGGATAATAGGCGTGATCTTATGTACTATCTTTTTTCCTGTAACATTGTCTGTCGTGCGCAGTTTTGGCCGAAAGCCGAAATTGTAAAGGTGAGTGCTATCACAGCTTTTTGCGACATAAGCAGAATGGCTCGGAATATCAGCGGGTAGCAATGAGCGGAATGTAGGAAATTCTAGTCGCGTGCTGACCACAGCTGGAACTCGGCTACCGAATAAGGAAAGTAGGTACCTACGTGGCCTACAATCCTTGCGTAGTTATTAACCGACTTCTAAAAAGGAGGAGAACGGAGCTGTTTGTGTATGTGAGCTTAAATGTTTGTAAATGCACCCACGATACAGGAGAAATTCCTAGAAGGGGGCAACGTTTCATTAAAAAAAAAAAACGGAGAGTACAGTCGTGATGTCATGTTATGGCTAATACTGTACTAAAGTAACTAGATACTCATGAGAGAGTCTTTAGTACTAAATAAGTACTAAAGACTACTATTTAAATAAAACATGTATTCGCATAATATGGCCATTTATGGACAGTACTTTCTACAGTGTCGATAGATATAGGTATCTTTCTGTCTTTTTAATGAGCTTAGAATAGCTTAGAGCGTACATTATTCTCTGGGCGTATTTTTTTTAAACAATGAATTTTGACAGTTCCCTCGGTAGGCTCACGACTAAGTTATTTTTGTATACGATTTTGAAACTTTTACCTACTGTACTGTCCTTACGCAGTTAATTTACCTCCTATTATGTTGGCTGACCTGGGGTTTTAATGATTCGCCAGTGGAACATATTTTGTGATTGTGTACGGGGTGGAAGGAACACCGACGCGAAAACAGTTACCACATATTCAGCACATCTTTCTAAACCCCCTGCACAGAATTTTTTCAACGGTTATTAAAAAAAAGCTTATCTATACATTTTGACCGTGTAGGTATTACACTTTTGTAGGAAACAGCTGTTTTTATTTTAATAACCGATGAAAAATTTCTATGTGGACCCGTTCAGAGTATGTATGTGATGTATTGAATAGCTGGTAACCGTTTTCGCGTCTGTGCTCCACCCCGTATTGTACTAGCAATTCGTCCGCGGCTTTATCTGTCAAAAATTGTGATAGCTCCACTAATATGCACGATATAAATATAATTTATAGCCTATAACACCCACGAATAATGTACCTTTCTATTAGTGAAAACAATTTTCAGAATTGGATCATTCGTTCCGGAGATTACCCCCTACAAAATTACAAATTACTGCCTTATAATATTAGTAAAGAAAAAAAGGACAGTATAAATGACGTAAAAACCTAATTACAAAAAACTGTCTGTGTAATAAAAAAAAACCACGCTCATTCGTGTTAATTTTGACCTGAAGCTCACCTTCCAAGATGAAGTACCGTACCATCTACCAACAAAATAATTAGTGTTAATATTCTCAGCAGCTACGGCGTAATACAACAGAAGTAATTAGGGTGATCAATCCTGTTGTCAAACGCTGCTCATCCGGCAACCACGCTGTTATCAGGAGAGAGGAGTCGTTCACCCCGCGCCGACCAAGAGACAAGAGATGTTGGGCTTAGGGTGTCTACAGATTGGATGTGCGATGCGCGTTTTAGCCGTGGGATGTGAAGGTAGATAGGTAGGTACGATTTCCTAGCTGTTGTTGTGTTGTGCTATAGGATAATTGTTTTCAATTCAATATTATTGACGTACTTACGATACGTTTACACCGCACACTTGTGCTAGTGCCTTATTTCAACTGGGATAAAAATCAAAGATTTTGACAACTATGTAAAATCGGAGGTAAAATAGCTCATTTTGTTAAACAAAATATTTTTTTTTTTAACTTTACAAAACAAGAGTTTTAATATTGTACCTATATTTTGTTTATTAATACTAAATATAATAATGTATACTGTGTTTAAAACATAACATAAAAAAAGCTTTAAACATAATGATAAATTATTGCTCTTCATAGTTTTGAGTTTGCAATAATTGAAATTATTTAAAAGCGCTTCAGCTGAAACTTACTTTAAAAGCTCGCAAAAACTGGCTTTCACAACTCTTATTTCAATCCGAAAACATCTAAATGTACGATTACAGTATAATATCGCGATCTATTCCGGTAAAGAGCACATACCTATGCCACACGGTGCGATCCTCCCGGTACTACAGTCTGAAGAGGCAGCATACTTACGGAAATTCGGCTGTACCGGCAGAGCGGCATCAGCGTTAGTATCTCATACCTCCCCCGTGACTCGAGTCGGGAGGACGTGCCGGTCTGTCGGGAGCTACGCGCGACGGTAGTGTTACTGTGATTGTGTGAACGGGCACGTAAGTTGACCTTTATTGTTTCTGATTTCGAATTTAAAAAGAAAAATGGAGGTGTTGTTGTTCGCTATATTTTTTTCATGTGGTTCGATTTTTGAATTGTGTTTTTTGTATAAGGTTGTTAGTTTTTTTTTTAATTGTTGTGGATTTGGTGTTCTTATTTATTGCGTAAGTTTTAGGAGAAATTGTTTATGAATAATTAAGGCGGTTTTACACAGAAAATTATTAAAAAATGTGTGGAAGTCTGATGGGATAGAGAATTAAAAATAAATTAGTGGTGGAACGAGTAGGTAGAGAATTTTTTTACATAAAAGATTTTATTTTCAAATTTTTGCTAACAGCTATGATCGCGCAAATAATTTGCTTATTAAAAAAAATTAAAATAAACGTTTTTAAAAATAGCAGTGAAACGATTTATTTCAATCAAAACTTCAACCAATTAAAATGTTTTATATTTAAGATTCAAAATTAAATATAAATTAAAATAAAAGTTAAGGCACAACACAATAAAATTCAAGACCAAAGTAATTAATTACGATAAATGTCTCACTTTTCAAATAAAACAACGTCTCGGACTTGGTTTGTCAAAGCTCGATATTATTATAACAAGCTTTCTCAAGTACCTATATTTTGTAAATTTTATAAGTATAGATTCATAACTATTACGTTATTTCCGTGTTTGAGCTTGTTTTTATACTTCGCTGATCTTAATACGAATTAAAGTAAAAAAGTAGTTTAAAAAACCTTAGTTTTAATCAAGCCCTTGTCTTATACTCATAATTTTTTTAAGTTTTGTAAGCTTAGGTTTTTTTTTTAAATTTAAACTTCTATGCATTTTCTTAAGCCATAAAAAGTTAGAAAAAGAAAAGTGTTTGACTCATATTAATAAATCAGAAAGAGAACATGACCTCTATTTTAATTCAGTTTAATTGTATGATCCAAAGTTGGTTGAAATAAATAAACAATAATTAATAAAAATATTTACAAACCAGTGTTCTCACAGATGCATGTCAAAAATGACAAACACATTATTTATTAGGTAATTAATTTAAATTAGTTAATTTAAAAAGGTTTTTTGCACCTGCAATAATTAATTACCTAATTTAAAAGTTAAAATATCTCGCCCACAAACATAATGTCTGGCGAAATGTGAATGTTCTAAAAGGTATGTAGGTATACCTCGGTCTAACGCTTCGGGGATTACTGACAGGAGAGTAACTAACAGGCGTGATGGTTTGTATGTGCCTATCGTTGTGCCAACCATTTTGGGGTCAGCTTCCAGTCTACCGGATGCAGCTGAGTACCAGTATTCTATCTGACCTCCACAACTCAGTTTCTACTGGGTGGTTCTTTGGTAGGACTGGTTGTCAGACTTTCGGGCCAATGACTACTTGTAACGACTTTCTGTGATGTTATGTACATAAGTATTAAAAAAATCCGGCCAAGTGCGAGTTGGACTCTTGCACCGAGGTTTCCGTATATCTTCGTTTTCAGATTTTTTCCTTTACATGTGCTGTAAGACATTTCTTCTTGACAAATTACATGATTCTAGTTTAACGGAAAGTACCCTATAAAGTTTAATTCCCTCGAGAGTGTCGAAATATACGTTTTTTGCGGTATAAACGGCCGTTTCTTTTTTTTTACGTTAACTTAGAAGTTTGATTTTTTCACAGTTTTAAGGGATGATAGACCTGAGTATATGGTTTTAATTTCAACTCAATACCTCCAGGCTTTCCCGAGATAAAGGGTCTTGACAGACAGACGGACAACGAAGTGATCCTATAAGGGTTCCATTTTTCCTTTTGATGTACGGAACCCTAAAAATGAACACAATGACATGTTAAAACGATGATAATGATATGTGTCGGTGACATGAATATTACATGTATTATTTGTAATCTCGTCGTGTACCGATTATTTTTTTTTTGTCATTAACAGTAATTGTTTTGTTTATAAACATTATTTTGATTATTAAAAAACTGTGACCCATTTCATTCAATTGCTTTGGAGATAACAAAACGTTGTTTTTTTTGTAGTCAAATTTTTATGTTGCCTACTTAGATAGTTTTTTTTTTAATTATGAATAAAACTCAATTAAAAGTGGGCCGATATTATTCTGTGAACTAGAAATATTTAACAAGTTGGTCTTTTTCCTTTACTTAAAATTTTATAAGGTAGATAGATGTTCACTACTCTATACAGGGTGTAAACGGACCCTTCACGAAGCCGTCAACCAAACATTCTGTACATCAAACTAAGTAACTCTACGCAAAAATTATTGATGGGAAACGACTTTTTTTGTGGGGTGTAAAATCACGTTTTACGGTAAAACTAAATGTAACGCACTCAAAACATTGAGCTGATGGATGCTTTGAATAGTAAACAGGTCAAATATCGCAATGACGGGGAGAACAAGTGCCTTTCGTCTTCGTTAAGGGTCTTTTTATACCCTATTTAATAAGATGGCGAGCAAATCGTACACATCAAAATTCAATGTTAAAAACCCCATTCGGTACATTTATTTATTTAACACTTCAAGCACAAAGTACAGAGCCATAGGCACTTTCTACCAGTCAACCTTTGGGTGATGCAGAGACAAGCATTGGTATGTGTATATCTGACACATATCCACTACCTTTTCAAATAAATCCTTATTATTGGTTACTGATGATGCAGGCTTGCATGTAAAAAAGCTGTTCATTTCTATCACAAATAAAAAAAAAACATTGGACGTTTTCACCAAACGTTCCAATTTCTAAATTTAAAAATATAAATGCCTGGTGTATACAGGCTGCGTCATTATTCGGTTCTTTCAGCCAGCACGTTAGCTAGAACTTGCCATTCAAAGGCTAAACGCTTGTTAGTAAAAGCAAAATGCAGACCGTTTGACAAGCTTTTATGTCAAGTTGTCGACGAACTACTAAGAATTGATTTTAAGTTGGAGTAAATAATATTTTACACAATTTCCTGTCTGTGAGTTCTATAATTAATCTATTCTGGGAATTTAGAAATTTTCTAGTAGGTATTTCAATGTTGGTTTCCTGACCTTTCGGTTCGTTTGAATTTGGAATATTTTAGAATGTAGTGTACCTAATGTATAAGCTTAATTAATACTGTGCATTGAAAAGTAGAACGTATTACACAGTATTTTCGTAAGGAAATCAGAACTGTGGCAATAAGGTCGGTTATAATTTGAGACATATAAGCATACACATATAATATCACACCTTTTTCCTTGGCGATAGGCTCTTGTTACAATCCTTACCTATTACTTTTTTTTCGTCCACTTACTTAGGCGATGGTATTCTAGTTATTAAATTATTGGGGACATCACTCAACACACTGACGGCCGCGTTGGTCTAGTGGTCGCAAGCGTGACTAGTGAGCATGATGTCCTGGGTTCGATTCCCGGGTCGGGCAAAGTGGTTTTCTATCAAGTATTTCTCAGTAGCAGCCACGGAGTCTGGATTTGTGCCCGGTTGATGGCCATAATGTTGGTGTACTAATGGGATTTTATGTTACTACAACACATTCACATAAGACTGTACGGGGGGAAGGGACACCGACGCGAAAACGGTTACCCATGTATTCAGTACATCATTCTGAGCCCCCTACTTAGCAAAATTTCCATCAGTTATTAAAAAAAAAACAGCTGTTCCATAAATTTTGACCGTGTCGGTATTGCACTTTTGTAGGAAACAGTCATTGTTTTTTTCTTTTTCCACCCCGTAGTTACATGGCATGAGCCAGAACAATGAAACCACTTCAACACAACCATTTTACACAGACTACCACTACTACGGGGTATCATTCCAATCTCAGATTAGCTAGTGGTAAATTAACGGTGAACAAAACCGGACAAGTGCGAGTTCGACTCGCGTGGAGAGGGTTCCGTACGTTCATAGATTTCTTATAGGTTTTCGTATAATGTATAGGTAACGAACTATTTTTTGTATTTTTTCAAGATTTTCGGCCCTGTAATTTCAGAGTTAAAGGGGGGGGGGGGGGGAATGGTCAATTTTCTCATATTTTCTTGAATAACTGCAAAACTATTTATTTTAAAATTATAAAAATCAAAATAATTGAGTTTGATATGTAACAAGATGTAGGTATTGCACTTTTGTAGGAAACAGTCATTGTTTTTTTCTTTTTCCACCTCGTAGTTAATGGCATGAGCCAGAACAATGAAACCACTTCAACACAACCATTTTACACAGACTACCGGTTGGTAGAAAGTTGTCTACAATACCACGGCAAGAGTGAGCGAACCCTTGTTATTCCCGGCTATAAAGTCTCTATTAATAGTCACAAACAAATTAAACTAGGTTTTCAGTTTAATGTACTAGAGCAGCAAATAAGCAGTTTTATTTCATGTATGTCTCTGCAGCTATTTTAGGTACCACCCACAAATTCGAGTTTTAGGTTGAGCTTTAAGTTTTATATCAGGGAATATGCATGTATTTTTTTCTGCACTTAAATCAATAAAATATAGTACTATCAATCCAAGAAGATAATTAAAAGTTAAGTTCAACTACTGCTTGTCGCTGCTTGTGGCGATACTTGGGGGAGGCCTATGTCCAGCAGTGGACGTCTTTCGACGAAATGATGATGATGATGAAGACTGCTTGTCGCTCAAAAAAAAATTAAACTCCTACAATTTCAACGTCCATGATTGTCGCGGCCATTCATGTCATGTTATGTGATGTCATTTACCTCTATCTGCCTAGTTTACATCAAATTTTTTACCCTTAATTTATTAATTTTACTAATTGTTTGTGTTTTATTCAAGCAAACATTGGAATAACAATGTTATAATAAAATCTTAGTGGAACTTTAAGTACTTTTCAAATAAAAGTGTTTCTTTGACACATAAACTTTGACGTCACTACCGGCGCTATCGCGGGACGATGCGTTTTGAGTTTGCGTTCCGTTTCACCAAAAACACGCTACATAAAATATTAAATTGTAAAATAAGTGTTGTATTAGAGAATTAATCAAGTGTACCACAATGTTTTAATGAGCCAATACAAGGCATTTTTTTAAGAAATAAAATACTCACCTCGTCCACGTTCATACATCTGGCCAAACACGGAAGTCGGTGGTTTTTTTCTTTTTATTTACAAAATCAGAATACCTTTTTTTTTCCTTTGCCCTTTGTGCTAGAGGGCCGCGGTATCTCTTTCGAACAGTCCCGCAGCCCAGAATAGATACACCATTCTAATTAATGAATTAGGTTGGTAACATTGTTTAATTTAAAATTCTATAGGTTCTAATTCCAATAGTTTACCACCTCCAAGTTAAATTAATTGTATTTCTGCGTAATTCTGTCTTTAAAATTATCCGCCGTTTACCTCGTGAAACAATATATTGGCAAATGTTTTCAATTAGACAACCTTTTTGTTGTCGAAACAAATTGGTTCAAGATTTAGGAAGTTTTATTGTAAATTAAAACCACTTTGGAACAATGGTAAACTTAGTTATTTTGGGTAAACAATATTTCGATTTGAGTTTACGATAAAGTGTAATTTAATTTTGTACTTTTACAGCGTTCATTTTAGGTAACGCATATTGATAAGGTGTTTTCTTTCTTATACTATCTTCTTTACATAGTATAAAATATAGTCGCTCCAGCTGTTTGTACGCTTAGATCTTTTAAACTATGCAATGGATTTTAATGCAGTTTTCAGCAATAGATAGAGACGATAGAGTGATTCAAGAGGAAGATTTATATGTATATTGCACCCGTGCGATGCCGGGGCGGGTCGCTAGTTTAAAATATAATAAGAACTAGGCTTTATAATTATAGTTTTTTAAGTGAAAATCTCAGTGCTAAAAGTGGTCGCTGACTAATTCTCGTTCTTCAACGTTATGTTTAAGTTTAATTTTTTTTTATTTTATTTGATTACCTATCGTTATTTGATTTTTTTATTTGATTACCAATCATTATTTGATTACGAATCGTTCAGTTTTATGTAAAAAAGGTTCTACATACAGGGGTATCATTCCAATCTCAGATTAGCTAGTGGTAAATTAAAGGTGAACAAAACCGGACAAGTGCGAGTTCGACTCGCGTGGAGAGGGTTCCGTACGTTCATAGATTTCTTATAGGTTTTCGTATAATGCTATACATTATAAAGAACTATTTTTTGTATTTTTTTCAAGATTTTCGGCCCTGTAATTTCAGAGTTAAAGGGGGGGGGGGGGGGGGGAATGGTCAATTTTCTCATATTTTCTTGAATAACTGCAAAACTATTTATTTTTAAATTTTAAAAATCAAAATAATTGAGAAGCTCACAATGAGGCCTTCCATTTGATATGTAACACGATATAGTTTGCAAACTTTTATTTTTAACAAGTGGCCCCCATATTTAAAAGTAATTAATTTTCGTTACACGTCCGTCTTTGGGTCTAATCGGTCTTTTAGTTTTGGAGTAAATTGATTGTGACAGACGGCCAGACAAACACGCGAATGATCCTATAAGGCTTCCGTTATTTCAGTAGGTACGGAACCCTAAAAATTATTAAAATATACAGATCATCCTGTACAAATTACCTCCAGTTCATTTCTAATTCCAAAGTATTCAAATTTCGAATCCAAACCGACAAGGAGGTCCATTTTTCTAAAACGCGCGCACAATGCGGCCAGTTCTCCAGAACAATAGACAAACGGATGAACAATAGGTGTCAACGTGGGGTTTTTACAGCCCTTTCTATGCTCTATGCCCATTCTACGGCCTGCCTTTCTTTAAGAATGACTAGACAGTTCTCATTCTACTACTTGACCAACATAAGTTGAGACGCGGTGGAATTTGGAATTACGTATAAATGTACTGGATTTGACAGGTGTATGAAGTTTTTCCTCGCAAGCAGCGCCACCCGGAGGTCTCAAGATAGGTTGGCCTCTGATAAGTTGTGGGCCGTTGTCGCCCTTTCTAAATAATTGTTTGGTTATCCAATGCTTTTCATGTTGTTGGCATGAATTAGTGGTATTGTTACAATGTATTTCATGTTTTGTTCGTCATTGCCGGTGTGAGGTAGATTGTTTGTTTATTTTATGAGCACTTGACGATGAAGAGTGTTGCGTCTGTAGGGAAGTTCTTGATTTTTTTACTTTGAGAATCTTAGTTGAAGTCATTCACAAAAGCAAAAACGATTTTATGGTACTTACTATAGCTAGAGAATCTGGATTTGCGGTCGGTTTTTGGAAAAAAAAGCCCGTCCCCAGACCCGTTCCCTTTTTACATGGGACTAAAACAGAACTAGCGAAATGTGGGCGTACTATAGTTACACCTCTACCTAATCCTTCAGGGATTACATGCTTGACGTCATAGTTTAATTATGTAACATACTCATTTTTATAATACTCTGTATTTGGTTTCAATTTAGGTATCTATTGTCAAGATATTCTAAGTTCAATTAAGATGACGTAGTTTAATTACAAATCAGAAACGACGAGACAACAGACAATATTTATAAATAATTTTATCTCTTAAAATATTTCGGAATTTATTTCGGGTTGACCTTTAACATGAATGGAAGTCTTCAATAATTATCAACCTACGGATTGTCTATTTAGTTGTTTGTTAGGTTAATATTGAAAATACTACAATCGTAATTTGTTAATAGTTTTTAAAACGCCATCTTTTTCCAAGATTATTTTTGCCTGTCTACTCGACTCTCATTTTATTTTTTCTTTCGAAATTGCGGTCATCCTCTATATATTATACTTATCTATGTATTAATAGCTGGCATCAATACAAACAGGTCACTGCCCCCAATTTATTTTATTTTCAAAATGGCTTTTGAAAATAAAATAAATTGGGGGCAGTTGGGCAAACCAGGGTCTATAGTAAAATGATCAAACCCTTTTGCGACCAATAAAATCACGGTTTTAAAACCTCAATGAATTTAAGTAGTCTTTATCAAAATTGTCTGATGAATGCAATTTAACTGTAAAGGTATTTGAATAACTATACATAGCTAAATAGTTTTCTAATCATAATAGGTAAAATGTAATATAAAAGTTCTTTCAAACAGACTTCGAAGTAACTTCTGTAGAGTTATTTGACACTCGTGACGTTTTTTCATTAAGGAAAACGTCTGCGTTCATAAAAGATTGAAAAAGAAAAGAAAATTGTAAAGAAACCATGTGTGTTGAAAACTTTTCTAATGGAACTTTTCACATTTGTGTTTTCTTATTTTAAATACTAACTTAGAATACTTATGATCTACGTTAAAACAAAATTGTCTATGTTTTTTTTTTGTTTTTAGAATTCAAAAGTAAACTAGTTTTCTAGTCGTAGTTGTCGTTGTTGTTGTGTTGTTGTTTGTTGTTGTCGTCGTAGTTGTAGTGTAGGTAGTAGTTTTCTAGTGTTCTAGTAGTAGTGTAGTCTTTTTGATGGACTGAATTCAGTATTTTTATCCGTTTTATTTTGATATATTATTAGCATGCCTTTACAGTAAAATTGCATTCATCAGACAATTTTGTTAAAGACTACTTAAATTCATTGAGGTTTTAAAACCGTGATTTTTGAGAGTGCTTTGAAAAATTGCATTATCAAAATAATGGCGTTTATTTGGCTAAGTTCTGACTAACTATGACTAAATATTTTCTAAAACCCTAGTTTTAAGACGGAATTTAGCTAAAATATTTATCACTAGCTTTTGCCGGCAGCTTCACCCGCGTGGATGGCGAAAAATTTCCGATTACTTACCTTCATCCCGCATTTTAACCCTTCGGAGGTAGAATTCTCAAAAACGCTAAGACACATATAGAATAATTTTCAATCGTCAGCCTAAACACAAAATTTGAAAAAACTGACGAACTTTCATATAAAACTTCCATCCCCTATTTTACCCCTTTTTTTTTTTTTTTTTTTCCATGTTCCTTCTTTGCCCTTTGTGTTCCAGGGCCACGGTATCTCTTTCGAACAGTCCCGCAGCCCTGGCAGGCATCGGTCCTTGCGGACCCCTACTTATTTGCTGACATCTCTTTGAGGCGCACGTGGAACACGAACGCGCCGTCGACACGGCCTGTCGTCATAAGACGGCCGGACGGCGAGCTGGCCCATAACTCGCCATCCACAGGCCCGCGCCTACGGTGGCCGGGAGCCACCACGTGACCCCCGACGCCCAGGGCGTCTCCCGCGGCGACTGGGACGTGAGGTTCTTTCCCTCTCACGTCCCGCCACCTCCTTCACTAGCATGACTGCTTCGCAGAAGGAGGTGACGGCTTCCCATTCCCTCTCGCTCCGGACCATGGCTTGAACCAAGGCCTGACGCGAGAGATCGCCGCCGCCAATCGCCGCTACGAGGACACGGCGGTGCTCCGCCCAAGCGGGGCAGACTTCCACGGTGTGCTCTACCGTGTCCTCCGGACGATCCTCGCAGTGGAAACACCCGGGCGTTTCCTCCCGCCCGATTCGGTGCAGGAACCTCCCGAAACAACCGTGTCCGGTGAGGACCTGCGTCAGGCGGTAGGTGAGGGCGCCGTGGCGCCTCTCTAGCCACTCCTCAAAGAGGGGACTTATCGCCACTATGGTGGCGTGCCCTGCACGGGGTTGCGACAGTCGCTCTCTCCATGTCGCCATGAGATCACGCCGGAGGTCTGTCCGCTGAGCAGCAATTTGCCGCGGCCTATTTTACCCCTTTAGGGGTGGAATTCGCAAAAACCCTTTCTTAGTGGATACTTACTCTTCACAAAGAACACACCCTCCAAGTTTCATGTCTCTAGGACCAGCGGTTTGGGCTGTGTGTTGATATATCACCCAGTCAGTCAGTCAGTTTACCATTTTATATAGATATCACTTTACCCTTAGAATATTCAAGTATAAATTACACGCTTCGCATGATAATATCATTTTAAAGTCTTGAGCTAGTTAGTGTTATGATCTCAAGACTCTAAACTGTAATACCGTAGTTAACGCCTCGAAACTCCGTGGGTCATGATATTAAGGAGCTGTTTGAGTTTATTAGGGATTAACATGAGACGGTTTAGATTAGTCTAGACTTAGTTTAGGGCTTAGGTCCGAGAAGATTATTCGTGGTGATAAGGAGTAGACTTTCAGAGGAGCTCGTGGCTACAAAATAACAGCCGCTCGGGTCGATCTTTAGGTTAAGCCGTGCTTGCCTAGGTTGGTCTGCGGATATGTTGCCACCCATTACACACCAAGTTTCCCACAACCCAGTTAGTACAGTTGGGTAATACGTTACCC
Source organism: Noctua janthe (assembly GCA_910589295.1). Classification (NCBI taxonomy): domain Eukaryota; kingdom Metazoa; phylum Arthropoda; class Insecta; order Lepidoptera; family Noctuidae; genus Noctua; species Noctua janthe. Next base: position 9,310,636 of record OU342573.1, on the reverse strand, counting down.
CGTTATAAGACTGGTTGTCAGACTTTTTCGACAATAAAAATGAATGCCTTTTGAATAAAAAAGGTAAAAAAAATAAATTTTAAATAACAGTCCATTTTCAAATAAAAATGAACGCTATGACACAAAGGGACATTAAATAGATTTTTTTATTTACTCAAAAAATAGGCTTCATAAAGTAAAGACCCAATTCCAATTTGAATACTACAAAATAAGTATTATTTTAGATCGTTTAAATGGTAAACTTAACAATTTATTTTTATTTTGGCAACCCAATGAGGTTTTTTTAGCGCAAACAGTTCCATTTTATTTTTAAATCGCTAGTTTGAATCATAGAACTATTTTAAATTGTTCCACAGCCTGAGAAAGCAATTAAATACTTATCAGTAGCGAAGGGTCAATTTTTGTAAGAGGTAAGCCGGAGTTTTGTAGCCGTATCTTTAATGTGATTATATTATTTATGTATAGAATACTGACTGTGCCATTTTTCAAAGGGAAGCCAGGAGGAATCGAGTTGTACGGAACCTTCGCCACTGGTACTTATTCTGTTTTTTCCAAGAGAATAAATTGTGGTCGGTTTATTTCTTCTTCATGTGGTTAGTGCCTAACCTGGTTTCAGTTTTTATGCCGTGCATGGGCCTCTGACTAACATGCCGTCGGAAAATATCTCTCATGCATGTTTGGTTTCCAAAAATTAATTAAGTAAAATAAGTATGTATAAAAATAAGTTTTTATAATAATTATTAATATGGTCGCTAAAATTCTTTTAGCCACAAATATTAGGTTTCTCGTTTTTAATTTTGGTATTTTTTAAAATATGTATTAGTTTATTTTATTTGTACATAAGTATTAGTATCATTATAAGTGCCTATATAAATTTTCGATAGCAAGAAGTTATTTTTATATATTTATTTTGTACCCTATCACAATGTTTTCTTATTTAACCCAAAGGTTGACTGGTAGAGAATGCCTTGTGGCATTAAGTCCGCCTATGTATCACTATTGTACATGAAGTTTAAATAAATAAATAAATAAATATGGACCTTCTTTGATAGAATATTCTACTTGTTTAGGGTTCCTTTCTTTGTATACACATTTTTTTTTGTTTTAATATCAACCATTTAGTACTGCACAGTTCTTTTGTCGCGTGGCCTTAAACGGAACTAAAAACGTCATCTTTTTTTCAATACTCTTTCAACTGACAGCCTGCTTCTTTGGTCTAGTGGTCGCAATCGTGATTGCTGAACATGAGATCCCTGGTTCGATTCCCAGGTCGGGCAAAGTGTTATTAGGTTTTTCCATCAGGAATTTCGTAGTAGCAGCCACGGAGTCTAGAACTGCGACCGGTTGATGGCAATAGGCTCGCCCCCTGTTAGATGGGACATAAACATAACTGGTGAAATGTGCGTGTACTATTAAGTACACCTCTGCCTAACCCTTCACGGATTACAGCCGTGATGTTCTGTTATGTAACTAAAGGCAAAGGAAAAATTACTGTGAAAAGACATACAATTTATTCACTGTCCAACACCACAAATTCCAGTGTTGCCAGTTTCGCCTCATCAAATTAACTAACCAAACATTTTGCCCAAAAATTAATTATTCGCTCCAGAGTTCATTACACTAGAGGACAAGAAAAATGACCCATTATTATTAATAGATAAATGTTCGTGAAATAAACTGGGCTGCGTATCTGAGGGCAAGGGTGACAAGATAGGCCTTGCGGAGTGAAGCAACTCTGTTGCGACAGTTTGTTGCCTCAGATTGTCGAGTGGGCTTTTACTTGGTAGCTTTTGCCCGCGACTTTACTCGCGTTATGGTCGCAAATTATCCCAAGGGAGCGATAAAAACTATGTCACTCGGGGGTAATGCAGCTTCCCATTAGTGAGTGTTTTTTTAGCATCGGATCAGTAGTTCCGAAGATCCCCCTACATCCGAACTTACAAACCAGTGTAAAGGACACTTAACGGAGCCGAAAAGCACTTGTTGTCCCCGACATTGGGATGTTTTTAGGGTTCCGTTACTCAAAAGGAAAAAAACGGAACTCTTAAAGGATCACTCGCGTTTCTGTCCGTCTGTCCGTCTGTCACAGCCAATTTACTCCGACACTACTGAACCGATTGAGTTGAAATTTGATACATACATGTAAATCTGTGCCCAAAGACGGACGTGTAACGTAAATTAGTGAATTTTAAACAGGGGCCACTTTTGAGGGATAAATTAGAAAATGAAAAAAAAAATGTTTTGCAAACTATATCGTGTTACTTTTTATGATTTTTATAATATTTTATTATTTTACTACTTATATGTGTTGCCAGTTTTTTTTAAATTAATATTTTATGGTGATAAATAGTGATAATGAGTGACTGGTGAAGCAAAAAACAACATCATTGACAACCAGGAATAAATTGACGGCGCGGTTGGCGCAGTGGCTGAGCGATTGGCTGCTGCGCTGCGTGTCGCGGGTTCGATTCCCGCACGGAACAAATATTTGTATGGCCTACAGGTAGTTGTTCCGGGTCTGGCTGTTTGTGTATGTGAGTTTTAATGTTTGTAAACGCACCCACGATACAGGAGAAATTCCTAGGGTGGGGCAACGTTTTTTTAAAATAAAAAAAAATTCTCTAAAATTGTTTACACAGTGCGCGAACATGGTAATCAATTCTCGTTCTTTTCCTCTGTAGCAAAAACTCTGCGCAACTTTATAAAAGCAGCGAGACGATTACAGGCTGATATTATTTTATTTATTACCTTGAAAATACGAAATATTTCGCTAAAAATGTGTTCAAAAATTAATATTAGGTAAGATTAACATCGTTCCAATATATTTTCAGTATTTTATTTTACCGTGCGTGGGCCATAGAGTAATAAAACCGTACAGAAGCGAAACTCATTTAGGTGCTTTAGAAAAAAAAATAACTGGTAGGTATAAATGACAGAGACAAAATGTTCAAAGCCTATTTTATTTAATGTTAAACTCGAGTACGTCATATTTTAGGCTAGACTGTAGGAGAATCTCTTCCACAGTCGTTTCACAGTTATTTCACCTCTGATTTTGATACACTGTCAAACTCACAGCGATACTTATTTTCGTTGCAATAAACTTGCTTTGGAGTTGCTACCACTAATAGATCTGCATAAAACCGGCCAAGTACGAGTCGGACTCGTGCATGAAGGGTTCCGTTCCATTGTGGTAAGAGGGTTCCGTACCATTGTGGGGTGCACCCTTTAATTTTTAAATTATTTTTATTATTTGTTGTTATAGCCGCAACAGAAATACGTATTCTGTGAAAATTACAACTGTTTACCTATTGAGGAGATTCAAAAATTTAGTACAACTGATGAAAATATAACTAAAAATTTTTTGTCACTGTGGGGTATTCTGACTAACTGAAATAACATTCCTATACTTTCTAGTTTAAAAATAATAATATATATTTTACGTAGAAATAGTATTTATTTGTTAAAATGTAAAAATGTCAGGGGATGTATGACTTTATGTCAGTTTTGTTATCATACTTGGAATCGAATAATAAATAAAACTGTGGGGGTTTCTACCACTTTATAATATTTATTCGAAAAATACAGTCTTTTTATATTATTTATCGAATCAAAAAGTTACAAAAACATTTTAGAAAACAGTTAAAAATACAATTATCTCTCGGGTTTGTTACCACAGTCTCCAAATCAACATTTGTTTTTCACGCTTATGTTGTAAAATGAACAATAACTTAATAAGAACATGTTCAGAAGTTGTAAATAATTAACATTTATAACCGAAACCAAGTATTTTCTTAAAAGTAAAGAATTTTACGACAAAATTAAATAAAATCTTTGAAAACCGAATAGGGACAGTAACAAAACCGACAGTAACAAAATTGTTAGGCTTGGTTTACATTGCCTCAACACAACAATAAAACTTAAAACATCTCTCGGCATTAATTAAATATAGCTTAAAAAAATCTTATTTTTTTTAATGAGATCCATAGAAAGGAACACAGTCAGTATTTATCTATTTATTGCAAATTATGCAACGTTTTATTAGTTACCTATTTTTAAATCTATTAATGGTATAAATAGTATTATTAATATTTAGGTATATCAAAATTTGTACTTTTTAGCATGCTATGGCTTCTTACAAAATAATCAACATTATTATGTTCATTTAAGTCTTCTTTAAATTAAAATAGTTTTAACAATCAACATTTCCAAGTAATATAATTATTCTTCACTAACAAAAATCTTAAAATTAAAAACGTTGTATATTATTAAAGGCACTATTTTTCAATCGTTATTAAGTTGTTCTCACTAGGTTTAAGAACATAATTATTGTGCATTCGTCTTTTGGGTAATGATCGTAAATGAACGCATCACAATAATCACACCAACATTGTAAACGATTTAACAGCATCTTTATATCGTTTATGTTCATTATTAGGCTAAAGTGGAACGGTCGAATTCCCGTAGCACTGATAGGTGTTACATTTACATGGCATTTCCCACACTCAGAGGAAAGGATGAAATGTGTCTCAGCCCATGGCCAATTTAAATTGTAATAATAATATTGCAGCAAATCATATTTTGTTAAAACTTTATCAATGTCCACAACAAACACCATCTTTTTCGTAGGTTTGACTCTAATTTGTCTCAATATCGTTTGAAGAAGATAATCAATCTGCAAAAAAAACTAATATTACTAAAATAAAGTTGAAATAATTTAGGAACCATTAGACAACCTGGAAAACTAACGATAGGCGAGCGTAACTCGCTATAACAAAAGACGAAGAAGTAATAGAAATACAATCACAAGCTTAGCTACACCTACCTACACCAGTAGTTGAAACCGCTGTGGTTTGAAAATCATGTGTGTGTGTTTGCATGTGTGTTGCAAAAAGAAATTTGAATTTTTTGAACTCTCAGTCTAGGATGGCAATCAATCTGTAAAAAAAGGTAAATTAGGAGATATTAACATAATTGAAAATATAATTTAATCTAGAACTAAAGTCAAGCGCAACTACCTTCACTATCTTGAAAGCATTTATCACAAATATAATCAAAAAAACTGGCACCGCCGCCGACGCAATCTTCGCAGTAGAATTGTTTACATGCCATACATTTAACTACCTGGCCGCTTATCCTTTTTTCTTCTCTCCACTCTTTTCTTTTTGATTCTGCTTCAGTTTGTGTCATTTCTGCAATTTTTTTCTTTTTTGATTTAATTCTTGCTAAGTTCTTTTTTCGCTGTTCCTCATACTTCTCTGGATTTTCATTTTTTAACCTCTCTCTATACCTACGCATCTTTTCTTTTGCTGTTAAAGGCATATTTCTGAAAAAAAAAATCAAAAATGCCTTTGGAAAACCCAATATTTTTCTAATCTACCTACCTAGTAACAATAAAACACAACCAACTAGTCTCCATAAATCTTAGCAACATGTTTTAAGTAATTTTTGAAGGTAGTAGGTACCTACCTAATTCTCAGTTAAAACCGCTATGTAAACTTAGCTTTATGCTGTCGATTTTGTTACTTTTTCGGTCCAACTATATGTTACCATACCTGCAGTAACAAAACCGAAGTAACATAATGTGTTAACCCAACCTTAACAAATAAATATTGGCGGTTCAGTTTCTCGCTAAGTTAAACTACCTAAACCAATTTGTTCAATATAAACCATGCATTTGTTTATTAAATTTATTATAAGGAATGTGTGGATAAGTAATTAATTGCGTTAGTACAAACCTGATGACGAATTTCTTCTCAGTCCAATCGGTAACAAAACACACTCTCACTGGGCGACGAAATGACACTGTCGTTAAATTTTCAAGTTACCCGTTTTTTAGACTATTAGTGTTGCCATATTTGGAAAACCAAAAAAAGCAATTGGTAGGATTATTTTAAAGAAATTGGCGTAACAAACCTGACTTGTCCGGAAGTAACAAATTTCGGGGACACTTATTGTTTTTAAGTTTTAAATAGTTTTGGGGAATTATTAGGCATTATTAATCATTTTAAATATACTTAAATAAGTTTATTTTGTGTAAACAACAAAACATGTCCAGGTATTCCAGAAAATATTGATAAAATTTGAACTTAATGTTTTCATTTATTACTGGGGACAAGCCAAAATAAAAGGGAAATTTTATTAAAATAATTTACAAATATTTAATTTTAGCTGGATTTCATTGGAATTTAGTTAAAAACGTAGTAAAAAGGGTAAATTTTCAATTACGAGGCTATTTTAACCTAATTAAGTAGAGAAACTCCTAGGAAAAAAAAAAAAACTTGAAGGACATGCCAAAATGAGAGTTGCACTAAATTTTTGAATCTCCTCTATTACGGATCATGAGATACAGCCTGCTGTCAGACAGACGGACGGACGGACAGCGGAGGCTTAGTCATACGGTCCCGTAGGTTACTCTTCAGGTACGGAAGCCTAAAAACACAGTGATCTTTATTCATTTTCATCATTCTCCTGGCCTCAAATCGCCGCAGACAGTCTTCTTCTTCCATACTCTTCTATTTCTCGTCATCTCAGCAGTCACCTCTTAGTTAGCCATATCATCCTTCCCTCAGTCCATCCATCATTTCTTTAAGTTTACTCATATAGCCATCGACATTCATACTCAAACACTGTTCTTACGACATTTTCCTCATTCCTCCATGACCACAATTTTATTTTTTCTTTATCTACATTGTGTCCCACTGCTGGGCACAGGCCTCCCCTTTTCCCTCCAAACGTCTCTGTTCTGTGCAATGACCAAATTGACCTTTATAATTGTGTCAATAAGGTTGTCACAGGTTAAATTATTTTGAGAGGACTGTACCTTTACATTTTTGATCTCTAGTTGCGCGTAAAGAACTCGCCCGAAAATATTTGAACGACAAAATTGCCTCGTTACTTTTTCATGTGAACCTAAACATTGCTGATGAGGACTGTAATTGAGTTTGTATTTCGTTCACTGGTTCCTGAAATTCATTTTTTTATGTGAAAAAACGTGCGCTTGATGTTGCCGTGTGTGCTTTTATTGCCATTAAGTCGTTTAGGTAGGTATATACTGAGATTCGTGAAATAAATTATGATTGACTTCAAATAGCTGGAAAAATAAATTTAATTAATGATTGATATGGAGAAAGTAAAACATGTTTTCATAAGCTTTTGAATTGCTTGACGAAGTCTATAGTATTTACCTATTATTATATGTTTTCTACTCTGCGGTATTTATGTAAGAAATATGACATGGTTAAGTATGACGAAAGAGTCTACACGCAACCACATCACCACAGTCCTCCCTGACCTCTCTGGTCAGTGAAGAATAACAAAATCTTTACGAAAAGTCAGGGAAATGAATTGCTTTGTAAATTGATTACCAACTTAAAATAACCATAATAGTATATTCAAATCACAACAGACTGTGATTCTTTGACAATTGTATCAAACGGCTATAACACGACTTTACATAGATATAGTCATAGTAACACTGGGTAAAACGATACCCCTTGGCACAGATAATATAATACTACGTACAGATACCCAATCCCATACAAAGAAATGATACCTCCCTAAAACTGGCAATCGGACCGGCTATTTTTTGTCCTCCATTTTTTCAACAGATGGTAGCACCAACGTCTCACTGATTACCAGAGGCAGTAGTTTTACAACGCCATCTAGGAGTAGGCCTAGTTTCTAGGTGGCATCGATACTAAGTGGCATCGATACTACTAGATGGCGCATAGATTCTCTACATCGCACCGTGCGTTCAAGGACAAATAGATAATAACAATACAACAAAAAATATCTCTAGTTGGCGAAACGGTTTCATTTGTGTGAGTGAGCTAACAAACATCTCTTTGCGGCGAATGCGTCTTCATTTGTTTTTGTTGAATATTTCAATACTTTTAGAGCGTTTAATACTTACGGCATTTCGTATAAACTTTCAAGTTCTTTTTTTTCGAAATGACTGAACCGATTTTAATGAAAATTTATACACTTAAGCAATATACATAGTTCTAAAAAATTATCAAAGAATATTTTCGAAAAATAGTATTACAGCTAAATTAGGACGATTTTAGATTCATAGAAACAGAAATTTCCAATTCTCTTTTTTTAAAATGACATTTCGAAAATGTTCTCTGAGAACTTTTTCGACTTAAGTATCCTGCTTATGCGTATGAAGTTTCATTTATATCGGTTCAGAAATTTAAAAAAAAAAGGACTTGAAAGTTTGTATGAAATGCCGTAAGTCGTAAACGTTCTTAGAGCCAAACCACACGGCACGGTGCGGCGCCGTACCGCAAGCCATTTCGCCGCACTGACAAACACACGGGAAGTGCGACATCGCAACGGCGATGAAAAAACTATTGGCTTGCCCTACGTACTACAGTCTGTAATAACAATGGATCGCAAACAACTGTGCGGTGCCACGCCGGCGCCGCTCTGTTTATCCATTCCCGCCTCGTCTCGATTCAGGCACGCGCGCGGTGCGGTGCCGGAGAGCACCGCACAGCGCCGTGTGGTTACAACACATTGTTGTATGTAGAAAACCGGAACGGCAACGCTCGGGCGCCGCGCCGGAGCTGCACCGCGCCCTGTGGTTTGGCTGGAGAAAACGCCAGGGCAGCGCGCGAATTTTTTTTTTTTACCATTTTGCAATGTGCAGGTCAGTGTCAGGCTGGATGTTGAACAAAATATGATGCGCGACCGTAACACGTATGTATTTACAGTATTATAATAATTAAAATCGTCAATACAATCCCATTGAATAACTATTTCATGGAAAAGTCTTTCAATGGTATTAAATGAACTTAGAGGGTTGTATTGATGATTTTAATTATTACAATTCTGTAACTACATACTGTATACTGTAACATACAGCCGCGAATCATATTTTAATCACATACAACCTGACACCGACCTGCAAATTGCAAAAAACGTAAGAAAATTTACTTACGTTAGATACTCCGACCCGCCATAAAGTTTGCAGATCATCACTTGCAGCTCATTATAGGTACTCAAATCAATCAAATCTAGGTATACAATTGCTTTTAATTTAATGTAGTTACTGCGGCAAGGAAATGATATGAAAAGGTAGGTACTAGGAGTAGGAGGATGAAAGATGGAAGTAGGTACTAAGTACCAACTTACATAAATAACAAAAAACAAACGGAATAATTTTATAAAAATATTTTAATACTTCAATCAAATACCTAACTGCTTTTGTAGTTTAATTTTTGTCTTTTAGTTTGTTTTAATTGCATAACTGTTAGGTTTTAACAAAAGAAACGCGAAGTCATTTGAAGTAAAAACTAAAATTATCCTTTTCAAGGCATTGGTACGTTGTCATCTAGTGTATGCCAGTATAGCATGGAATCCTATGTATGCTGTACATTCGCAGCGCCTCGAGAACATCCAGCGAGCGTTTACGAGACATAATTGCATACATGTCCACAGGAATATCCCACCGATGTCCATACGAAGAACGTTTGACTTTCTTTAAACTTGAGTCGCTTCGAAACCGTCGACAGTGCGACGGTTTCGAAGCGACTCAACTCATGACTTAGTTTTTCTCCATAAGGTTGTCAATAGTCAAATTGAATGCGAACAGTTGCTAGAACGTGTAATGTTGCCAGTCCCAAACAATCGTCAAGGGCAGCCAATTTCTAGACTTTTTCAAACGCAAACCAACTCACCAGTATCAAGAATGTGCATTCAATACTACGAACTCAACTGTAAATTACCAGACTTGGATGTGTTCTTTGGTTCCCTACCGAAGTTCAAAAGCGTGTTGCGCTCTCATATGAACCTACATTTAAATGGCTATAATTAGTTTCTTATCAGTTTTATTTGGATTTTTTTATTTTGTTTTGTGTTTATTAGTGTAAGTCAGTTTTTTGATCTCTTCTTTAGTTTAAGGCAAAGATGTTTTGTTTTCTATTTTATGTTACATTTTATTTCTTTAACTTTACAATAAAATAGCTATATTGTACTTGAGAGAATGTTGTGTACACCTGTAATTGGTACCTACATAAGAACCCTAACCTGTATATTTCTATTGTTAAATGTAAAATGTATGTACTGTAGGTGTATCTATTTTAAATAAATAAATAACTAAAAATTCTTGAAGCATTACTTTTGAAGTGACGTTTTCCTAAATTTATTATGTTACTAGCGACCCGCCCCGGCTTCGCACGGGTGTAGTATATATGTATATATAAACCTTCCACTTGAATCACTCTATCTATTAATGAAAACCACATCAAAATCCGTTGCGTAGTTTTAAAGATCTAAGCATACACAGGGACAGACAGACAGCGGGAAGTGACTTTGTTTTATACTATGTAGTAATTAGTTTTACTACAGGTTAGGTTTTTTTACAGTTTGTTATATTTGATTTTTTCTTTTTTGATCAACCTGGAAGACATTTGAAGGGTTATTTTTAATTTCTTGCACTTTGGAGTGTTCGTTGATTTCATTTTCTTTTATGTGTCAAAACATAAAAGTGCACTAGATGCAGTTGGTTCTTCAACATTTGGACTGTTACAAGTCAGTTGTGTCTTATACACTTTGGTTGCGAGTCAAAATTTTCAGTACAGGTGAAGTTTCTTGAGCTAAAAAAACAGATATAAAGGTAACGTAAGCTCTATGTTACAAACTATTGACGACCTGTAAGAACAGTTCTTGTCATTCTTAAAAACTTACACACAGAATTCCCATAAATGAGGGTACAATAAAATTGTGATTATTTAAAAAAATGCCTTGTGATGTTGATGGACATGGTGAATGCAGTGTCAAGACCGAGCATTGCACATCGTTGTGGTTTTGAGGCACTGCCATTTTTGATAATTTTTTCCTTTTGCCAGTTTTAGTCTGAATGAACTTATCACCGCAGTTCCTGATGATTAAGGTGAGCTACCGTCATGTTTCCTAAAATCACAAACAATATGTTATTGACTAATATATGGCCACATTTTAGATGTATATTGTTGAGCTATTAGTTTTCAGTTAGTTCTCAACATTTATAAAAACAATTTGAAGTAACCATTGGCTATAGACGTTAGTAGTAAGTACATATTTTATTTTATAGAGTCTTTATCACACAATACTTATCAATGTTACATTATAATTATTTGATCATACTATGTAAGTTAATTAGTTTCTGTAATGAGTAGTTAAAACTGAAAATCAGTGTATGTCCGAGTTCAGGAGACGTTTAACACCAGTTAAATTTGATGTATTTCGTCAATAATTTGATTTTTATTTTTAGTATCTCAAAAGTGACTACATAATATTTTAGCCGTAAATACACTTACCACAATTGCTCAACCAAACTGCCAAACGACTTGCATGTCCAGTTGGAATCCGACACATTGAGAAATCTTTCGATGACTGTTCGCTTAAATATGAGCACTTGATAGGAGCCATATTGTGTGTACTTTCTAAAATCAAAATCCAAAGTTTTTACTAGCATAAGTCGTCGTATGTGCAAGATTCGTTGTTGTACAGTATCCAGGGTCCAGGTCAAGACATAGGGAGGTGTCTTTTCTAAAATCCATAGTTCGAACCGAGGTCGGTTAGAAGAAAAGAAAAACGCATTCAAAGCTGGGTACTGGGAGTCAGACATGACCAAAACAGAATTGACATTGACATTGACAGACAGAGTAACTACCTACTTTGAAAACGTTTCGTGCAATGCTAGTTCCGGTTTTAGTTACATGAAAAAATTTATAATTATTTACCATAAACATGTTAGAAATATTTCTTACATTTCTGTGAACAGTAATAGATTTTAAAAAAATTACTGAATTTCCTTTAAATGAATTAACTAAACATATTTAGCAACGATTGTGGTTACATTGTATGTGACGCTTTGAGTAAAACGCCATCTATTGCAAAGAGCTATAGACAAAATAGATAACAGATAGCTCCTTTAACTAACTTTATCATTCTATGGGTTCGAATGAATTAGAAAAGTCTTCAGTTATTTTTTTGTCGAAATTACGTGATTTGTGAGTATAAATAGATAAATCAGCATTAAACAAGGAAGTTTTGATTTTTACTAATCTTACTTCAGCCAAAATCTGCCGTTTAACTCATTTTAGTGGTTGTTAATTTCATAACTGTTACCTATGCTGCCATCTATGATATTTTTTCAAGACTAATTATAATGTGTTCGAGATGGGACCCCATGCCCTTGGTAAAACTGGTTCTCAGACTTTCGGGCCACTGACTATCTGTAACGACTGTCAAAGATCTCCAAATGACAGCCGGGACCAACGGCTTAACGTGCTTTCCGAGGCACGGAGGAAACTTGGCATGTGGTCACCCATCCACGAACCAACCTAGGCCACCGCGGCTTTACCTGAAGATCGAGCGGCTGTTATTCCCGGCCTGTATACTTCTTAAAAGTCAAAACCCCACCACGAGCATTGTAATTCATCATCTGCCTAGCCTTTTCCCAACTATATTGGGGTCGGCTTCCAGTCTAACCGGATGCAGCTGAATACCAGTATTTTACATGGAGCGACTGCCTATCTGACCTCCACAACCCAGCACGAGCATTGTAATTATAATTATAAAATTAAATATAACTCTTTACATCTAAAAATCAGAAGTTTTCTAACAAATATAATTCAATAATTCAAATAATTTAATGTATTTATTTCAATTAGATCATCACAGGCACTTTTGAATGTCAAAAAAAAAAAAAAAAAAAAGCGAAGCTACGGCCACAGTCACAAGACATAATAACTTGAGAAAGTATTGTAGTTGCACATTCCAAAGCGTAGATCTCTATGGAAAAAATGGGCATGAAACTCCATGGACAAGGACACTCTTTTAAATCAAAATATTGTTACAAAATCTGGGTCACATCATATAGTAAATTAAATCCGTTCGTATACAAAATTTTAACATTAAGAGCTAACCTACTATAATATCTTAGCTTAGTATAAGTTTGGATTTCACAAGAAACCACAAGTCGAGTACAAAGGTGCGGTTTTCTTTTGAGAAAGCCATTAAAGGAAACTAAATCTATATGTACTAATATTATAAACAGCTACTTGTTGGTAAGGTTGTAAGTTTATATGTAGGGGGTAATATTCTGAAGTAATGATCCAATTCTAAAAAAAATTCAATGATAGAAAAATTAATTATTCAAAATCAAAATCAATCAAAATATTTTATTTCACATAGGCCTAGATGGTTTGCTGAGAAGATTACGAGAAATAGAATGACGTCACTCTAAAGCGGGTTTTTTAGTTTTTTGAACTTTAATATTTTAAGATACTTATGAGATAACACATACTTTTTCATTTTCTTTCTCACACACGCGCTCTCACTTACTCAGTAGGTAGGTTGACATCAATGTCAACCAAATGTCAACATTTACTTCAAAATTAAAGCTTTTATATTAGCCACCCAAAAAAATATTGTTGTTTGTGGTCTCGTTTTTTAAATTCCTTTAAAAGTCAGTCTAATAGGTACCACCGATTAAGTAGAATTCATAAAAAAAAAAGAAAATTCAGAGAACGCATTATATTTGGCCTTTTTTGCCCAGATTACTTATTTGCTTAGCAACAAGCTACTTGCGCGATATCCTTGGAAAAAAATACAGCAAAAAAAAAGTCATATTAGCTGTACGCACGAAGACCAATCAAGCTATACTAAACCAGTTTACGCGGATCTCTCATTGTACGGTATATCTATACAAAGCGAGGTCACGGATGTTTAGCTTGATGTGTCGCCGTGTGTACTGTGTGGAAATAAAGCCGCCATCTTGTTTGTTCAATACTTTTTACTAAACAATCATCATTCTCGTGCCCTTATCCCAATTTATTAGTATTTTCTTCCATACTTCTCTATTACTCATCATCTCAGCAGTCACCCCCTTTCTAGCCATATCATCCTTCACACATTTTAATAAACAATGCAGTTACAAATGTGACCAACAGCGCGCTCTTGGCAAAAATTTGGAAGACATTAAAATTTGTGACATCTACCTACCCGCACTGGGCTTGCGGTGGGTTACACCCAGCTCCCTAGGGTTTCAAAGAGAGGACGTCAATTTTCCAGCAGTGGGGACATAAAGGTTGAAGTGCCAGGGTTTTTTTGCAATTTACCGGCCAGTGTCAGGCTGTATGTTTAACAAAATATGATTTGCGGCCGCAAAACGCGTGTATTTACAGAATTGTAATCATTAAAATCATCAACACAACCCCATTTAATGATTTTTTCATGAAATAGTCATTTAATAGGATTAAATGGACTTTAAGCGGTTGTTTTGATGATTTTAATGATTATAACTGTTAAGCCACATTTGTTACGGCGAATTACATTTTAATCAACATACAACCTGTCACTGACCTGGTTATTGAAAAAATGTAAGAATATTTGAATTTCGCTGGTTACTCTGGTGCTGCCCCCTTAAAAGCTGAATAGGACCTCTTGTCAACGTCATTCGAGCGCCAAAACATCCTTGTCGCACTGTAACAACATCACAAAAAAGATAAATACACTAACCCGTTCGTTTCTACCGTGTACTGTTATGTCCTTATATTCCCCAATAAATATAAACCCAAGTACACACGCTTCGTCGAAAACTAAAGCAATTACGTCGACGGCTCTTATTGACGGGTTTTTTCTTAACCCTTTGAGGTTCATTCGAGTGCTCAAGTCGACCTTTTATGGTATTGGAATTTTTTGTTCCGGAGTATATAATTGTTTATGTAATGTGTTGTTTTTTGGTTTTGTTGTGGTCGTTAATTAAGTGTTTTGTGAGTTCTATAGCAGATCGAAGTTATTTTATAAAGGATGACGCTGAAATTAGGTGCTGAATAAAGAGATGTCAATCCCTGAACTTGTTTGTGATCCCTTGTTTTTGTCTGGTCTGTAACAATGCTAATATGTCTTTTTTAAAGATTTGTCTTGTCCAAAAACTATTTCAGCCCTATAATCGCCTTAATTTAACATACAGGGTGTAAGGGACAGCCCTCCACAGACTGATGGGGTGAATTCAGTATATGATACTAAGATGACCGGTACAAGAAGTTATTTCAGGAACGTTATGGGAAAACAATAAATTAGATTTGTTTTAATTCCTCATACGCAATGTATCGTTATCGTGGTAAAACGCAAGTAGCGAACGGCAAGCGCGACGACGAGTTCGATGAACTCTGTAGCTAGCCAGGAAGTGAACAGTTGATTTCACGCTTTCGCTTTGCTTTTTGCTGATTTCGTTCGTTAGAATATTTTAACATCCATTGTTGGTTTTCTGATTTTAGCCGTATTATTTACATAAATGGAGTGTTGTGAACAGAAAATGAAAATTTAACATTGAAATAAAGAAATAGTAATTGAAAAAAACAATAAAAAAAGAAAAATTCCGGTGGAATATGATTCAAAATAAGGAGGGCTGTCCCTTACACCCTGTTATTTTAATAATCCTTTTATTAGCCTTTTTTAAGCTATCTAATCAAAACTTACCATTTTCACCTCTAGTCATACGAATATCGAGATCCGATACCGGTATTTTCGAGACAAAAGCTTATGACGGCCTGTACTCAACCCTTGTAAATCTCAGGTGATGTTTATCGTAAAAATCATACTAAAAAACTCTTACTTCTAAATGGGATAAAAAACAGAACTCATTCAATATGAGCTTGACCGCTTTTACGAACCAACCTACAGGAATAAGTCATATACTTAAGCCTCTTAAATGAGGTCCACAGCTGTATTTGTGCTGGGATTAAGGAAATATATAGGTGGACCCCCACTTAAAGAAACTTGGTATGAAAGAAAAATTTCGGGATATTTTTTCGTGCCAGGTTTAAGTCCCCGTCAATAGGTTATGAAGGGTTAGGGTTAGGGATAAAAATAGTCAGGCTTTTAGGGTTGAAAGGCAGGTTATTTTTGTACAGATGCCAGCACATCAGGTTACTACAATCTGTCAATTTTTTTAAATAGATTTTCTACTTTACAGCTAAAGCATTAGGTTCAAGGTTGATTGGGATAATTTGACAGTTTTGGGTGGCTTGATTTGGTGGCGTCTGTACCTAAGTTTTTTATTGCATCGAACTGGAGTTGGGAAAATAATTGTAATTTTATTTAAACGAAACAGGAAAGCTTTAAAACTTTTTGGAAATAATCAGGAATCATATGAAGTCGTTATTTAATTAGAGTTAAAAACAAATCAACGGTGAGTTTCGAAAAGGACATTGGATTTAAATGTCCCTTTAAAAATTGGTTTTACCATCGAAAATGGGTTCCGTTTTTCCATATTAATGGCTTCCGAACCGCAAAAACAACAATCAATTTACAAACAAAAGCTGTTCTATGTGGTCTATACATAAACCAATCGTATACAGGGTGAAAGGACATTATTTATTTATTTAACACTTCAAGCACAAAAGTACAGAGGCGGACTTAATGCCATAGGCATTTTCTACTAGTCAACCTTTGGGTGATGCAGAGACAAGCAATGGTAGGTGTAAATCTGAAAATAATTTACATTATGGACGCACAAACAGTTACCACGTATTCAATACAGCATTCTGAAGGCCCACAGAGTAAATTTTTCATTGCTATTTTTTTTTAATCAGCTTATTTATTTATTTAAACTTCATGTTACAATAGTGATACATAGGCGGACTTAATTTAACAAGGCATTCTCTGCCAGTCAACCTTTGGGTTAAATAAGAAAACATTGTGATAGGGTACAAAATAAATATATAAAAATAACTTCTAAAAATAACAATAGTAAAGCTAGTAATAGCTAGTAGTAGTAGTAATAGCTTCTCTATGTTTTGACCGTGTAACCGATGTTATGTTAATTATTGCAATTTTGTAGGAAACAAGATTAAAAAAAAAAAAGAAAAATACTTATGAATTTCGTACGAGGGGGACGGAGGGGTTACGGAATACGTGGTAATCGTGTCGATTTCCTTTACACCCTGTATATCGTATGGAAAACCAACAATAATCCTTTCAACTCGATAGATACAATATTAATAGTCCGGTTTCACCAAAACCTGCCCAACAACAAAAGGCGTGAAAATCCGTCTTGTTTAAAATGTCACAAAACATGCGATCATTGAATTCAAAAGGCATTATTGCATCGGTTATGCGATTTAATGGAAAATACGATGTATAATCTCGATAATCGGATGCTTTATCGGTATACATGTATAGGAATGATAGTTGGTTTAAGTATGATTTGAGCGTAGTGCACGTTGAAATATTGGATCGAAGCATATTTTAGCAGCACGAATTTGTTGTTTTGCTAGCTATGGTTAGATATTTATCATACAATCTTTCATGAGCTTTACATAACGAAGGTGCTATATGATATACAAGGTGATTTTTTAAGTGAGCGTGGATAGCAAAATCCGAAACCATGAGGAATAGCGAAAAATACTCTTTTATTGCACTTAACGACAAAATAAGTAAAAATGTAATGAACATTCCAAAATGTTCAATATTCATACTTCAGTGACTGTCAGTCAGGCAGTGAACGATGAGACTGTTTTTAACGTGATAGACTGAAGACTTCTTCAGTGATGATTCTGTTTCGTTGAAAGTTCATTTAAATAGTTTTGTCTCGCTCTCTCACACTGAAAGTCGTGTCTACCGTTCCATGCGTGATGCGCGAGCTCACTTTTCTCAGGCACATCTAACGATTTAAATATCATTGGGCAGCTCACAGAAACCATTTAAAGCGGATCACGCATTTTACGGGAAATTTATACAAAGCGAGGCCATGTTATACTGGAAATGTATAGCTTGATGTTTCGCAATGTACCAATTAAATTGTCCAATGTTGGACCATTCTTCCTGTCTTATTTCCAGTCCAATCAAAAGCAGCTGAATAACAGTATTTTACATAGACCGACTGACCTTTAAAGAACTTTAAGGACACTGGACATATTTTTTACAAGACCCAAGATATTATTGACAAAACTGTCTTCATGGTCAGTCGACCGAGTGCCTTTATCATTGTAATAACAAATGGATGACAAAGGTCAGACGTAACCATATAAGAGCGAGATAAAAATGTGATTCATTTTTTATTTATCTTGTCATGTCTTGTTTTATGTCACGTTAACGCTCGTATTACTTCTAGCTTAATGGATTAAATAACAAATTATAGATTTACCTCGGTGTTTGTCTCGCAATAATAAGATTTATTCACGAATTAAATATTAAATTAAATAGATTTGACGGCACGGTTGGCGTAGTGGCTGAGCGATTGACTGCTGCGCTTCGTGTCGCGGGTTCGATTCCCGCACGGAACAAATATTTGTATGGCCTACAGGTAGTTGTTCCGGGTCTGGCTGTTTGTATATGTGAGCTTAAATGTTTGTAAACGCACCCACGATACAGGAGAAATTTCTAGTGTGGGGCAACGTTTTAAAAAAAAAAAAAAAAATTATATAATTGTTACTTAGCAAGAGGCAATGGTATCGAAGTAACAATGTAGTTATCAACGTTTTTCTCGCTAACAATTCACTTCTCTAAAACAAATAGGTATTTAACATAGGTCTACATTATTTTAACATTTATTTTCTGACATCAATGGTCACAATTTTATCACATAACTAGCTGACCCAGGCAAATTCGGCTGCGTCACATATGAGAGAGAGATAGGGTTTATTAATGTAATTGTAACGTGATGTTATATAGCCTATAGCCTTCCTCGATAAATGGGCTATCCAACACTAAAAGAATTTTTCAATTCGAACCAGTTCCTATGATTAGCGCGTTCAACCAAACAAACAAACTCTTCAGCTTTATAATATTATAAGACATATAGATCAAACCTATGTTGAATGTTATGCAAACATTTGTACACGTCACGAGGTTGCAAAACGGTCTTTGCTACGTCCATAAATGATTACTGGGGACTCTTTAAGTCCGTCTATGAAGATTCGGACCGGACCGAAAGTAGCTCGACACTTGGAAATGAAGCCTAACTCCCTATTATTTTCTCCATATTTTCGGATTCTTGTAAAACACGTGTCCTATCGTGTTATCATTTTTAGGGTTCCGTACCTCAGTCGGCAAAAATGGAACCCTTGTAGGATCACTTTGTTGTCCGTCCGTTCGTCTCTCAAGAGTTCAAGATCTTTTTTCTCAGGAACGCGTATAAAGTGGAATAATGAATATAAAATTCTCAGATCTGCTTCCCCTAAGACTAGTGAAAAAAAATAAGCTTTTAAGTGAACGCGATCAAAAGATATGACCGTTTATGTCGCATATTTTAAGATTTTACGAGGGAATCAAAACCTATAGAAAGTTTCCGTTGACTTAGAATCATGAAACTTGGCAAAAAGCAATGTCTTATAGCAAGTGTGAAGGAAAAAATCTGAAAACCGTAAATATGTAATTTAATAACAAAATACCTACAAGTTTCTACGGAACCCTCGGTGCGCGAGTCCAACTCGCACTTAACCGGTTTTTTTTTGTAGTTCACTCCCCTAGCCAGGCTTATGGTGGTAAGTCATATGGAGTAGGAAACCCTCGTAACTTCGGCCAAAACTACAGGTTTCGTGCTTAAAGACTAGAGTGGAGAGTACACCTCCCATGAGCAGGAGTAATTTCAGTGTGGGCAAGAAATAGCGCTAGACGACCTGTATAGCTCTGTCTCTTTCCCACACTGGAATTACTCCTGCTTTACGACGTCATAGTAACCCCTCAGTCTTGGATCCATTTTGAATACGAAGTAATAAAAACTTCAAGTGAAAAAAGTCCCGCCATAACTATCAAATGGCAACGTTCTGAAGACTTGTGAGCTTATCAGCACTTCCTAGAATGATGAGAATACAAACTTGCATATCGGCAGACGTGAGACGAAACCGTTGTACATACTAGGAAATGTGACTCAGATAATTTACTGATTCGAATATAGGCCTTTCTTAATGAACATCACATACAGGGTGTAAACACACTCTTCACATAGCCGACAACCAAGCATTCTGTACATCAAACTAAGTAATTTTACGCAAAAATAATTGCTGGGAATCGAATTTTTTGTGGGGTGAAAAATCACGTTTTACGGTAGGATTCAATGGAAAGCACTCAAAGCATTGTGCTGATGGATGGATTGAATAGTACGGGGGTCGTGGAGGTAAAGTAAAAATCTTACATTAAAAACATATATTTAAAAAAAACTTGTGAAAAAGTTGGAACTTTAACCCCCAATATCTCCGTAACTAGAAGGTTCCCAGGTATGGTCTCGAACAAAAAAATGATCGCTAAGACGGGGAGAACAAGTGCGTTTCGGATATGTTAAGAGTCTATTTACACCCTTTATACATAAGGTAACTTCATGCATACATTTTGATGCCTGGAAAAGGTCACCAAAGAAAAGATAGATGGATTGTGTGAGGAATGATATGAAAGAAAAAGGAGTAAATGATAGCATGACGGTTGACAGAGGATAATGGAAGAAAATGACCTGCTGCGCCGACCCCAAGTAACATGGGACAAGGTCAGGTAGAAAGAAACATAAATAAGCTCTTCTCGCTGTTTATCTGTAAAACAACGGTATTTATTGTTATCATCAACATTAGCCAACAGAATCCGCCATTAGAATTTCACTATGAAACTGAACTCGATCCTTGGCTACTCTGAACCATCCATACCAATCCACAAAGATAGTGGCTGCACCTTATCCTGTGTAGAATATACTGTCCAGCTGCTATCTGCCATCTTGCGAAGATTGTAGCTCTGCATAGACTGAGGGCCTCCAATCGTGAGGTCTCCTAACGTTTACCGATTCGCGATCTCCATTTAAAAACACGTCTACTTCTATAAGTCTGCTTTTGTGGTAATCTGTATTTAATCAAATTCTTTAAAAAGAAAACAAATTCCGTCGAGACCGAGTGACCTATGTACAGTCGCCAGCACAACAAGTTAACTGTCAAACTGAAAATGATTTTAGAAAATTTGACAGTTTGTGGTAACTTGATGCGCAAGCGACTGTACTTAGCAATACAAGTTGATAGTTCATCAAACTACAAAATGTAATAATAAACAAAAACAGCAGAAGGTATCAGTGATTGAGTGTCAACGTTCAACCTTTAACATGGCGATACAGAATGTCTGATTTCTTGACGTTTATAGTACTCGGACAAGAATAGCGGGCGTGTTTGATCGACTTCTAATAATATAATGAAGTTAGGTTATTATTAATGGAGTCTGGGTAATTACGAAACAAGTTAACTGACTAGTTATAAGTTAGTAACACTTAACTGACCTAAAGATACCTGTTTATAACGAGCAACAATTATTATTGTTATGATATGCATATTGACGGCAAGATTAGTGATGTGGCTGAAAGCTGGAATGCGTGTTTTCTACAGTTTCTATGAAAATTAATATGTTCTTTTGTCGTCGTTGTATACGTATATGCAGGTCCTTTAATTTGACTGTATATTCATATTTTGACATGTAAAATAATTTTAAATGTAATGCCACTACAATGTATGCCTATTAGGCAGGACATATTGGAACTTAAATTTATTGTTTAGACCTGTAATTAACATATGCCCACAATAAAATATTATGAATTTGAATTTACTTTTGGTCTTATTTTTTATTATTATTTTAGTTCTATTTGTAGTATGTAAACGGACCCTTCACGAAGCCGTCAACCAAGCATTATGAAGCGTCAAACTAAGTAACTTTATGCAAAAAAAAATTGCTGGGAAACGACTTTCTTTTTTTGGGGTGATAAATCTCGTTTTACGGTAGGACTCAATGTAACGCACTCAAAACATTGTGATGATGGATGGATTGAATAGTACGGGGGTCGTGGAAATGTTTTAAGTAAAAATATTACATTAATAATTTATAAAAAAAACTTGTGAAAAAGTTGGAACTTTGACCTCCAATATCTCTGTAACTAGAAGATTCCCAGGTATGGAACTAAAAAATGATCGCAAAGACGGGGAGAACAAGTGCCTTTCGGCTCCGTTAAGGGTCTTGGTACACCCTTTATAATGTACATAATAACCTTACCTTAATAAAACCCTATGCAGAAGTTACGTTACTTCATTATCTCGTTCTCCTGCCTTGGGATTTTGATTGAATTGGGATAACCCAATTATTTTTGGGGTCGGCGCAGCATGTCTTCTTCTTCCATACTTCTATATTACTCGTCATTGCATCGGACACCTCCTTTCTTGCCATATAATCCTTCACACAGTTCATCCATCATTTCTTTGGTCTTCTCCCACTGTTATAGCCATCTACATTCATACTCAAAACTTTCCGCACGAAATTAGACATAATTTACGTTACTTGTTTGCATAAAACGAAATAAGTAGGACTTGTAACTTGTGATTGACCAGTGTAAAAAGGTATGCTAAACTTACATTGTGTACTTAGTAGGTAGGTACTTTGGAAATGGGATTTTATTGAATTTATTTTAATATTGCACACACATAAAAAGACCTTTATCGAAACTGAAAGGCACTTATTCTCCCCGTCATTGCGATCATTATTTTGTACTGGACCATACCTGGGAATCTTCTAGTTACGGAGAGATTGGAGGTCAAAGTTCAAACTTTTTCACAAGTTTTTTTTAAATAGTAGTGTTTAAGGTTATGAATTTACTTTAAATGACCATGACCCGTTTACTATTCAAAGCATCCATCAGCGCAATGTTTTGTGTCCGTTACATTGAGTTTTACCGTAAAACGTGATTTTACACCCTAAAGAAAAAGTCGTTTCCCAGCAATAATTTTTGCTTAGGGTTACTTAGATTGTTGTATAGAATGCTTGGTTGACGGCTTGGTGATGGGTCCG
This sequence comes from Noctua janthe, assembly GCA_910589295.1. Taxonomy (NCBI): domain Eukaryota; kingdom Metazoa; phylum Arthropoda; class Insecta; order Lepidoptera; family Noctuidae; genus Noctua; species Noctua janthe. Next base: position 9,287,839 of record OU342573.1, on the reverse strand, counting down.
TTTACACCCTGTATGATACTGGCAAAGTATACCTACTGAGAGAAAAATACACTAATAAATATTTTTTCTTTCTTTCTTTCACTATGTTTATTGGTCACAGAAGGTATGAAATTTATTTCTCGCTAAAGTATTTCAATTAATCGCGTACGTGGCAAAACCAGGCTACTGAAAATGATGAAAATATCGTTTACACTGTCCACTCGATATTCAGAATATTGTAACTATAATAATTAATGTGTAAAACATCCCAGCTGCATATTCATTTTGTCGTTCGAATTACACGGTTCATTCCACAGAACAATAATTTAATCGTTGCTTTGTTTGTTTTATTGTAATTTAATATTTTATTGCATTATTATTTTGCCTGTTGTAGGTACTAGGTATTTAATATGAAAACCTAAACTAACGGTTTGGCCACGAGCTGCTCGATCAAGCTAAACGCGTGTTGTAACGGCGACTGCGGGAAAAACATATCAAAGAAGTTGTTTTGAGCATGTCACAAGTTATCGCGACGCAACTAGCGATCACTCTCGCGAAGGAAACAAGTAAAAAAAAAAATTTATAGAATAGACGTTCCCGTGTCGCGAGTCGCATTGTCATGGTGACGTGGCCACTGACTACGTACGTGACACTGAGCCTGTGAGTCGCCTAGCGAGTAGCGAAGTGAGATGAACATTCTAGAAGTTTCGCATTCGACCGCACTGTGCGCTTGGCGCCTTCGCCAGTTAGTAACCTTGCAGATGCGATTACTAGTAGCGATCGCATCAGTTCCTTTTACATAAAATAAGAATTTTACAAATCGGTTCACAAATGACGGAGTACACAAACATAAAAAAAAATGAAAACCGAATTGACAACCTCCTCCTTTTTGAAGAAAATAGGTTAAAAATGAAGCGACACTTAGCATAAAACCAGCCACAAAACAATAATTTCATCCACTCATATTGTAAAACAGTTATCACATTTCCAACGAATAGTCTTCGAGTTGTAACATTTTACTCCTCTCCTTTTATTAGGGTCGGCCTCCATTAGCGGGCCCTCTGTGCCCAGTAACGGCGACACCTTTATGAGCATGAGCTCAAAGGATTCTGTTTTATAGTACAGCTATCCAGTTGAGTCACTTACTTTTGTAAAGTAATTAAAAAGAATTGTGAAGGAAGAATAAATTATCCGACTAATCTTTCCCGTATTGATATAAATGTGATTTGTATGTCTCTGAATCACGCAATAACGCCTGAATGGATTTTACTAAAACTTTGTACGCAAATAGTTTATAAAATAGATTAACACATAAGATAATATTTATCTAGGTAAATGACATGGCTCAGACGAAGTCACTGGCAGAAGCTAGTGTGTTATAATTTTAACTTTCTTTCTTATGTTGTGTCTGTCAAGGCACCACTCTCACAGGGAGTCTCACAGAGAGTAGAACTGTGGTCCAGTAGTACACGGGACTACGTAACTGTCGAAGTGTCTGTGTTCGATACATTCCTGCTTACCTCGAGGAATACAGACGTGATGTGATGTATGATGTAAATAGAGCTAATATACTCGTAAAAGTAAACTTTGACCCTCATAATTATAACTTTGTTTACAAATAAATACTATTTGATACCTTTGCGTATACTACTTTTTTAGATTTGCATTTTACAGATCATATAAAATCCAGGTACGAAGCACTTTTTCAGCAAAACTGTCGCATGAAAAATCAGCATTTCAGCGTTACTATGAGTCGAAGTTGACACTGGCTCATAAAGTTAAAACGGAATACTTTTTAAAACATTCACAAGCACGCATACACCGTTTTGACGGCAGCTTTTACTCGAGGAAAATATACTCGCTAGATATTTCACGTTATTTATTTTTTGTTCAGGAAAATCGTGAAAAATATTTCATTACAAACTGGGCCTTTTAACTGTCAGTCGTGCTTAGGCCTATATGGATTTAGCAGATCAACAATATGCCTTCGCTACATGTTGTAATACTGCCTGTGCCGCCTCCAACCGCGCGTAATGTTTTTGATTGAAAGTTGTATTGAAGTGAAAGTACCTTATTTCCTTCCGTCCAAATTCTATGAAAATAGGTTCTTCATTTAACCGTAAAACGTACGAAACAGGCAAATAAGTTGGAAAAAGTGAACATAGAAGATAAACACGTTTTGTTATAGGTTAGGTAGATATGAATATTTATTTAGGCGGTGTTAGTTCAGATTTAGGCCCAAAAAGTCTGACAACCAGTCTTACCAAGGGGTATCGTATTACTCAGTACTAACTGGGTTGTGGAAGCCAGATAGGCAGACGCTTCATGTAAAATACTGGTATTCAGCTTCATCCAGTTAGACTGGAAGCCGACCTTAGCATAGGTGGGAAAAGGCTAGGCAGATGATGATGAGTTCAGATTTTGATCAAGCGCCAAAGATATAATGCAAGCTTCACGTTAAAAGAAATGCTATTATATCAAACTCGTAAGTATTCTATGTCAAAAAATCAAAATAAGGGTAAAACAAAACCCTATTAAAACTAAATAAATTTCAACCCTTCTCATATTACACAAAACATTACAACTGCACTTACGCTGTTTTGCCCCACCACATCTGGTCCCTACTCTTCGACATAATTGAATACGTAACACAATTCATAAATAACTTTGTTCTAACTTCATCAACAACCCTTTGTGAGGCACCTTGGATGATTTACATACAAATCGCATGCACATATACTCTCTAATTACTTCTAAAAGTTATAATTAATGAATTATACGTCGGTTTTCTGGTATTAATTTGTTTGAGGATGTTCTGGAGTAGTACCCACTCGGGCGCTTAAGTTGATTGTGCAGTGAAACGGACTGTCCTGTGAACTCCTGTGTTAAGCGACACAGCTCTAATTAACAAGTGTGTTTTCATTGTCATTCTGGGGTTTAGTTAGGGTCTGAGACTTACCTTAACTCCTTGCCTTGTAGCGTTAAGGTGGAAATTTACTCGTTCGGAAATCTAGTAAACGTTAGGAGATATTTTAGAATACTCGACCCACTAGCTAAATTAAGGCTTTCTTCTTACTTTTGCTGATGATTTGTTCCAAGTTGTAAGTACTTAAGTGAATTTGGCGCTTCTCGCCAGGGTAGCCCGCAAAATTATTATTATTTTTTTTTTTGCAATTTTCAGGTCAGTGTCAGATGCATGTTAAACAAACAAAAAAAAAACAGAGTTATAATAATTAAAATCATCAATACAACTCTCTAAGTTCATTTAATCCCACGGAATATTTATTCATGGAATAGTCATTCAATGGGACACTGACCTGCTAACGCGAGCAACCCTGGCGCTTCCTTAAGTCCTTCGGGCCGTTTTCTGTCACGGCGGTAAAAGTCAGCGACGAGTAGCCTTTGACGCAGGAAAAGTGCACAAATGTGAGCAAAAACACAAGTGCACTCTCTCTCTGCCTTTTTCTCGAACTCCGATGGGACTAAGGTTACCATCCGTCCGGCTTTGTCCGGTCATGGCCGGACTTCTAGACTTTTGTCCGGTTCTTTAATTTGTCTGGATTTTTTGGCTTAGATGGAGTACGAGTAATAAAACTTATATAAGTAATATCAAATAAGTCTTTAATCTGTATTAACTTTTTATTCATCTAAAAACAAAATATAATCTTAACGACATCAAACAATAAATCTTCTATTGAAAACAAACTATTTTTGTTTGAACAACGTTCAAACAAAAATAGTTTTACGTAAAATAATCAAACTTAACGCTAGTTTTCGGTATATTATTTTTTTAAATGTCCGGACTTTTATTAAAATGTCAGGCTTTTTGCGAGGACTTTCAAATTTCTAAATTGTAACCCTAGATAGGACGGATGCGACATGACCAGAGACACACTTTAATAGCTTAACAACAGAACCACGGGTTTATCATACTGCCATCTTCTTTTGGGTTGCCATTAAAGAATAAAGAACTTAAACCACAAATTGTCATGGTTTACTCTGGTAACATTAATTGGGAACGAAATCATTCGTAAATGAATACACAGGATTTTGTGGTTTTGCTCGTGCGGCTTGTATTATTAGATTCTGTTGTCGTTTGTCCTTGTGTTTAACTATTAACTTTTTTCCTATTTACTGTATACGTCAGAGTACTCAGCTGCCTCATCATCTGCTTAGCCATTTTCCTAACTATTTTGAGGTCGACTTTTTGTTTAGTGGCAGTGGCCCGAAAAGTCTGACAACCAGTCCTACCAAGAGGTATTACCTAATACTAACTGGGCTGTGGAGGTTAGATATGCAGTCGCTCCAAGTATAATATTGGTATTCAGCTGCATCCGGTTAGACTGGAAGCCGACCCTAACATAGTTGGGAAAAGGCTAGGCAGATGATGATGTTGAGGTCGGCTTCCAGTCTAACCGAATGCAGCTAAATACTAGTATTTTAAATGGAATGACTGCTTAGAGTACTGAGCTGCTGAAAGATGTATTTTCTGTTGTAAAGTTACTCTTGCAAAAACCTAATCTAAATAAAAGAGCTTGGGAAAAATTACATTCCATCAGAATTACCGATAGTAGAAAAATCTAAATTGTTTTGTATTCATGTAAACAACCGAAAACTGTGTCAATCTAGTTGACACAAAGTTGTGGTTGTTGTATTGTTGCTGTTGTTGTGTTTTTGTTTTTTGTTGTTGTGTAGTTGTTGTTTTTGTGACAATATTTTTTTTAGTTCTGTTTTAACTTATGTCGGTTTCCAGATGATGTTTGCCAGTGAACAACATAACATCACATCTTTAATTCCCAAAAGGTTATGCAGACCCACATTTTGCTAGTTACGTTTAAGTCCCATGTAATAGGGCGCGAGCCACTGAGAAATTCCTGATAGGAAACCCAATAACAATTTGCCCGACCCGGGAATCGAACCCAGAACTTCATTCTCAGGCCAACGAGGCAGTTAAAATACATTCTATATAATATCCTAGAGCTTTAATAATAATATAAACTAACCCTGAAACACGAACATCGCAGCGATGATACTCTAATGTTTGCCCCCAGAGATTTGCGGCCAGACTGGAAACACAATCTTCATAACGTATGGCAGACCGGGGACTTGCAATTTATACTAACCAACCACTGGATGTAGGGGAAACAACGGGAACAGAGTAGGATAATTATTATTTCAATAAGTTTAACGTATTTTACTGTCTAAAAATTTCATGTAAAGGCTAGGCAGATGATGATGATGGCAGTAGGCTCATTGCATTACAAGCCAAACCCTTTTGGGATTACAGAAGTGATGTTTACCAACCCTATCTCAGGCCTGTCAGGTTGTCAAATTCACAGTTATCCAACCGTACACATCAAAGCTTTTCAGTACCTACTAATCTAGAATCGGCAAGCTACCATTCTCATTTGACATTCAATAAATTAATTCCAATACCAATTTGACGTGCTTTGACTATGACCATCGATTTCCCTCCATTTGTTACCTGTCACTTAATAAGACTCGAGTAGTTCGAAACTCGAATAGTTGCGATTAAATTAATCGAGTCACTCGATTCGATAGAATTCGATTCATATCACCGCATTGAAATTCGTGTTCGTTCGCGTAGAACTTTGGAAGGGGATTGATTCATGCCGTTTTGTTAATTCACCTGTATTGAGTTCCTAGAGGAAATCGGTGGCAATTAAGGAGGTGTAGATGTAGTTGGAATACCGTCATTTATAAAGGCAATTTGTGAATAGCATGGTATAATAATATACTTCGCCTGGTATTCTCTTCCTGTGACTGCTGGGTCACGTGATTGGCCCAAGAATACGTCATCAGTTGCGGGGCTGTGGATGTGTTGCCACGGTGTGTGATTGAATAACCCGAGTAACATGCATTTTTTAACATAACAAAGCAATTATGAACTAATAATTCAAATATGTAAATTAATTTGAAACTAAATAGATGAATCACACGAGTTAGTAAATGGTTAAGGTAGTTAGTCATTTATTTTATTTTCATTCACTAATTTTGAGAAAGTCCCTAAATTTACTGAAAAGGACATTCAATGGTAACACTTGTCGTGACGTAGTCTAAGGGCATCGTGGGAAGAGAATACCAGGCGAAGTATATTATTATACCATGGTGAACAGTTAAGGTACATAGATTCGGTAAAAAGGCTTGGTCATAGATTTGTTTTTCGGTCGATATGAGAGAAGTCATCAGACAAAATGTTCTCTATGTTCCATAGTTCTATGAACATGATGTATATATACAACATTAGTTTTAGTATATGCGAAAACACGTGTCTAGTATTTTTATGTAAAGAATCTTTGTACAAAATTTCAAAACTATATCATGAATAATGATAAAGTTATAAGCTTGATCTGTTTCCTGTTGTCCGCACAAAAACGTGGTCACCACGCGGAACCGCCGCGAGCGAGCCTCCAGCGTCGTCTTGAGCTCATTGATAATAATAATTTGGCAGTAGGTACCTAAATGATTGCGATAGGTACTTAGTGTCACTCGGTGTCCAACTTGTAACTTTTTAAAAATATTTTTGGGACAAAATATAACATGGTTTAAAAATGATTGGAATCGATTCAGTTACTTATTCTGAACAAACTATATTCAGGTTTCGCATATACTAAAAATAATGTTGTATACGTGACGTGGCAGTACTCTCAATATATAAATAAACCTGTGAGAGGAAAAACAATAATATATTTTCTCGGATACCAGTAACTTTGTAAATGACTAATCGAGAAAAAATTGCGGACCGTCCAAATCATAAACAAGAAAATACTTCTTGTCGTGATGGCGAAAACAAACTTTGTCATTATTAGATACTTACTCATGTTCACATCACAAAAGGTAATCGTGATAGGTAGACAGTACCTCCACAGCTCATTGTGAAGAAGCTCTTCCGGAAAAGTAGCAGAACACCTAAATACATATATTCCACTTTGTTTCTGAGATGGCAAGGCATCTAAGGGATCTCATCCAAGACGAGGTAATCCGACAGAACCAGAGTTGTCGCCATAGCTCACAGAATAAGTAAGCTGAATTGGCAACAGCCGGTCATATTAGTCGTAGAACCGATGAACATTGGGGTAGACGTGTTCTTGAGTAGAGACCGCGAATCAGCCAGCGGAAGGTGGGACGCTCTCAGGCTCGGTGGATCGACGATCTTCGCAGGCTTACTGGATGAGAGTTGCCGAGAATAGAGTTGAGTGGCGTGCGAATGAAGAGGACTATGTCCATCAGTGGACTGTTGATGATGAAGGCATCTACAATGCTTCAGTTTGCAGATTTATGTCTAAAAGTGGCACAATTTACGTTTACAAGTTTAACACCGACGTTAAATACTCATACAAAACTCACCCATGAAAACTTTAGCAAAATTAGTAGGTAATTTATCGAAACAACATTAAACGGTGTGCAAGAAACAAAAGTAACAAGTTGATAACATGTTTATAATTAAATTATTGCTTAATGAAGTGTAATGAGTTGGCATATCAAGTTGTGCTTGTGTCTAACTTAAAGTTAACGGTACAACTTTAAGCTGAGATTTAAGCACGCGTCGATGGACATGGTGGTTTAAGTGATGAACGATTAGCGATTTTACTAATGATCGTTTTATCCATCGTTAGCAATTTTAATCTTCTTTCTTTCCCTGGTGTCAGAGTTTTTATGCCGCCCATGAGCCCCTGACTTGGTTTTATGTGCCGGCATGGATTGGTTTCCTCACGATAGTTTTCTTTACCGAAAAGTAAGTCATAATTTTATTATACAATACTCATATGATTCCAAAAATAAGAGGTGCATGTCTTGGGTTCGAACTCGAGACCTATGACTTGGCAGTCCGATGGCAGCATTGAAATGTTAATGTTGCCGGCAGATTGTCTAATTTATTAGTAGTAGAAAGAAAATTTGGTAGTTGGTAGTCTTTACCAGAGGTAGGCGTTGGTCATAGTTACGGAATAAATAAAATACTTTTGTCGATGATAAAAGTATTAGTAGCTGCATCTGGTTAGACTGGAAGCCGACCCCATCACCCCAACCTACATAATTGGAAAAAGCCTAGGTAGATGATCATGTTGGTAAAATCATTTGTTGGTCTATGGTTTTAAATCGTGTTATTTTTTTGTTCGTTGAAAAAGCTTTTTTACGTCCTCTACGCTTTAGGAAAATGACCGTGTTACTCGAAGAGTTGTATGTGCTAATCACAGATTATTTTAGTTTCTAAAGTTCATTAATATTCAGTTTTTAAAACGTACCTACTACCTACCGTTTGTGCATAGATATATCCTCTTTTTGCAAATCTCGCAATCGAAGTAAGGCTTGCTAAAAGAAAACACAGTTCTGGGTTATACATCGTTTGTCGTTGTACATGACCTTTATTATTACAGTTTGTTTGTATTTCCTGTAGTTTGTTTCCTTTTGTGTGCAATAAAGAATAAGAAAGAGTTGTTACTCGGAGGTCTAGAAACTGTAGTTTAGGCTTAAACGTTTACGATGGCATGTTCGTGTTCCACGCGTGCCTCCAAGAGATGTCAGCATAAAGGAAGAGGTCTGCAAGGGCCGATGCCTACCGGGCTGCGGGACTGTTCAAAAGAGATACCGTGGCCCTGGAACACAAATGGCAAAGAAGGAACATGGATGGGTTTTAGTCAGTACAAGTCTGACACTCCCTTCCGCTCCGCCCAGAGCAGGGAGATCATTTGATGACTTCCCATCCGAAAAAAAAGCTTTTAATGTTTTAGACACATACCTACTTGTAAACTTGTGGTTCCCCAACACGCTCTCCTCTTCTCCCTCACAGCATCCCACAGGAAGCTCCCCGATGTTATGATTAATAATTCAGGAGGGACGAAACATACCCATCCTAATCTCACATAATGAAATAAACTTCAACCGTTCAAGTTATCAAGTTGTTTGTTATCTTAGAATTACACACTAAGTTCTAACTTAGCTGCGGTTATCCAACACTAAGTATTTTCATTATTTTGCTTTACTTGGCCGTTACTGACGTTCGGGAATTTAATTAAAAAGATTTTTGGAAGTTTTTTTTTGAGGGCGGACTTTGTGGCTGCGTTATTATGGTTTGGTTAATAATGAAAGAATAATGGCTACCTACAGGTATTTATTCTTACCACAGATATTGATATTATACCTAGATAACGCAGGAGCACCTACTTCGAGTACCTGGCTTAAGCATTTTCTACTTAACGTGGCTACTGTCGCAGAAAGTTAATTACTTGAATACATTATCAATCAAAATCAAAATCAAAGTATTTATTTCAAGTAGGCCACTTACAGGCACTTCGAAACAAAGACAACAATGAAATGTAGCTACAGTCCCAGTCACAAGGCATAAAAATTGTGAAAATACTGTAGACACAATTACAATTCACGAACTTAATTCTAGATTTATATAACCAAAAACGTAGTCTATTTTGTTTTGTAACTTGTTTGTATAGTAACTAAATAGTGCTTATGACATCATATTAGATAGTCAAAAACTGGCTTGGTATTCATACGGATGGTAATCCACGAACTAACCCAGGCAAATGCGGCTTAACCTAAAGATCGACCGGAACAGCTGTTGTTATGTAGCCACTTGTGATAATTTACACATTTTTTATTTACTTACTCATGACAAGGTCAATTAAATTAATTAATATAATAATAAAACTACGCTTCTCATGATTAAATACTTATAGTTATGTCTGTACTTGAGAATTTGAATAAGTCGAAGTTCATTGGTTGTCAATACGCTGCTTACGTTCAGAAGAAATATATAAGGTCTATCTTTACATACACGAAATATTTTAAGAGTAACTTCTATAAGTCGTAAAGTCGCCACAGCAACGTAAAAAAAAATTATCTAAGTGTTTTTTTTTTACAAAATTATTATAATTCTACAATTTTTTGAGACTTTTTGCATAAAACCGTTACTCCCATAGTCTAACAATGACAGTCGGTAAATACAACGTAGTAAATTACCGTAATGGATGCTTAAAAATAAGGAGCCAGTATTTATTTTGTGGGTCCAGTAATTTTAAATTATTTTTTTATAAAAATAAATAATTTAAAATTACTACTCAGATAAAAAAAAATCCCTTGAAATGTCTTTGTTATAGCCGTTAGATGATTCCCTGAAAATATTTCGTGTATGAATAGTTAGACCCTATATTCTAAACAAAAATAGCTACCTACAAAAAGTTCTCGTCAAAAAGCACCACCCACACACGTCACATATTTGAGCTCTTCTCGATCGTGGATCTGCCTATTTGACTAACAAATTCCCCCATTGTTTGTCCCGAATCAATTGTTTGCCCCACTCGTTAACAGAATGCCATTGCTTCCAGTTTTTTTTTTTATTAAAAAATGTTTCATGTGTCCCCAAAATTAAGTAACAAGTAGTGACCTTTTGGGATTTGTTTGATTTAGGATAGGTTATGTATCAATTCCATTTTGCTTTTTGCTTGAATATACGTAGTTTTTTCGACATAGTGTCAGCACACTTTGTCGGACTGACTACTTATATTGGGGATGTCTGAAGAACCATAAATTTTCTGCAGGTGAATAGCTCCTAACGGAAGCTTTTCTCCACCTGCAGTAAAGTTCCCAGACGGACACCGTCTGCCATGGCCCACCTAGAAGACCCTAAACCGATTTCGTTGCCAGGTAGGTCGCTGCAGAACTTGGTCCAGTGGGGGTATTCCGATGAAGCTAGGTATGCGAATGCGGTGCCTCAACACAAACTATGGCTCACATCCTGTCCCTACTCTATTTGTGATTCCACCTGCACTTAGAGGGACCTGTTCGAAGCCATCACCAATACCGTCTGTCTAGTTTAATTCCTGGGCATTGACTAAGAGTTCGTGATGCAGCATCATTTCTAAAAAATCAAAGCCGCTACACCAGCTTAACCACTAACACATTAGCACGGTCGTTATGCCGTTTTACGGTCTTAACCCTGCTAAGTAATTACCATGTTCTTTTGTCGGTTCTTTGAATCTAGACATACGCGTACTTTCACGTACTGTTAAAAGTTATTTATAGCTGTTTTCACTGACATGAGGTACTCACGGCGACCAATCATATATAATTTAATATCATAATATATATATGTTACGGCTAAAAGCCAAAGTAAGGTTACACCGAGTGTATTTGCCATCCGGAAAAAAAAAAAAAAAGGTTACACCGAGTTCTAGCCGGCTATACCTAGGTGCGGCCGGTAACAGTTGTGTATCCTTTTTATTGCTAGGACACAACGACCAAATGGATTAGGTTAGGTCAGAACTGTGACCAAACGCGCGCGAGCCGAGCGAGCGCAGCGGGCGGTGCCCCGGCAACTTTGCTCGAGCCGGGAATCGAACTCAGGACCTCATTCTCAGCGGTCGTGCTTGCGACCACTAACCCAACGAGTCAGTGAGACACAAACAAAGTGATTAATTATTTTATTTAGAATCGGTATGAAAAGTGTTAGGGAGTTGTTATCACTTACGTCGGTAGGTACAAAACTCTGTTATCTATTTAAGGTGAAGTAGTTTTAGAATTACTTCTAGTTTCATATAACATCATAACCATCGTTATCACATAACATCAATATTTATTATTTATTTTTATCTGTAAATCTTACTATTATTATAAATACGAAAGTTTTGATGGATGGATGTTTATTATCATTAACACTAGAAACGGGATATTTAACTGAGATATGTTGTACCAAGGAGAATAAATAAAAATAATAGCAACCAAAGAAATCTATTAAATGAAATTTATGTATCTTTGGTCCAGTCTGTTTTAGTATATTGCATAACTGTGTGGGGTGGAGCAACGAAATCTAGTTTCCTAGAGTTAGAACGCGCTCAAAGAGCGATACTTAAGGTGATGTACTTCAAAAAAAGAATATTCTCCACTGAAAAGCTTTATGATTTATGTAATCTGCTGTCAGTGAGAAAATTGTACATCCTTCTGATCATCCTCAAAATGCACAAGGCGACACCATATGATCCCAAAATAGTAAAGAAGAGAAAGAAACATTGCATAGTCAACGTTCCCAGGACTAAAACAGAATTTGCCAGCAGACAATTTAAAAAACGTTCAGCCTTCTTATATTATAAAATAAATAAAAATATATATATCTATGATAAAAAACTAATTGAATGCAAAAAAAAACTTATAACATGGCTTCATAGTTTAAATTATGATGATACAGAGCTACTTTTGCAACGTGTGACTTAATACTGAAAACCATTTTTAATGACATAACACACACACATACATACACACACACATGCACACACACACACGCACATACACACACACTCTCTTTTCTTAATTACGTAATTGTATATTTATATTGTAAGGGAATGAGCGGAGCCTTCAACTACAGGCATTTCTATGCCTAAATGGAGACTCCTCGATATGCAATGTAAGCCAAATTGATATGAAATAAACTTATTTTATTTTTATTTTTATTTTTAACTGATTGTTTGTTGTCAGTAAACATGGTAAATATCTCGTTTCTAATGTTAATGGATGTTTATTCTCAATCACGCCAGAAAGGCTGAACGGATCTGCATGAAATTTGGCACAGAGATAGATTATAGTCTGGAATAGCACATAAGCTACTCTTTTGGTTTCTCACACATACACTTCAAAATTGCCACGCGACCGAAGCCGCGGGCAACAGCTAGTGTTAAAATATGTTAGGAAAATGAGTAGTACTAAGTACAGCACACCAAGATACTCGAAACTGTTAAATTTTCCCAATCAACCTTGAACCTAATGCTTTAGCTATAAAGTTGAAAATCTATTGAAGAAATTTGACAGATAGTAGTAGCTTGATTTACTGGCGTCTGTACTTAAATATAAGCAGACATATTCAAAGGTTACCTACATTTTTAATTATCAAGTTATCGTGTCAAACTAAGTAGGCAATAATTTATTTAAGCTTCATAAAACTTTACAGAAAAAAAAGTAATTAATTTTTAAGAAAATTAGTTCGGTTTGATTTATTTAAGTAGTCTAAGATAAGAAAACCCATAAAGCGGGCACGCTAAGAGCCCATTTTGTCATAAAAACCACGAACTTTCTTATCAAAAACCATTAAAGTTTAAAAACCTTTTTATTCAACATTCAATACTAATAGCTGGCTGTTTGGTTTGTGGCCAAAATTGGAACTAACGCCGCCATCTTGTTATTCTAATACATTTCATAATGATGAGGTGTGTCCTCTGACATAGACCTTATGACAACGAGAATAAGTCACTGTACTGCAAAATGAAAGGTAATATTACAAAGATCGTTTTTATTTAACATTCAATAGTTAGGCCCTTTGGTTCGTGGCCAAAATTGGAACTAACGCCGCCGCCGCCATCTTGTTATTTTAATAGATTTCATAATGATGAGGTGTGTCCTCTGACATAAACCTTATGACAACGAGAATAAGGTCACTGTACTGCAAAATCAAAGGTAATATTACGAAGATCGTTTGGTGCGTTGCTATGGCCATGATCGAAACTGATGCCGTAGGTACCTACATCTATCTCTATCTACCAGGGGCTGCAGTCTCGACATAGATAGCGACAAAAATCGGTCGTTAAGTCATAACGATGTCAAATTCCTTTAATAGATTTTCAACCTTAAGAATTCGAAATAAAGTTGAAAATCTATTAAAGAAATTTGACATCGTTATGACTTAACGACCGATTTTTGTCGCTATGTATGTCGAGACTGCAGGCCCAGGGCCCCATATCCTTGCAGTACCGTAAACTCAACGTAAACATTACTTCAAAACTATGAGTTATCAAAGTAGAATAGTTAACCGCATCCACTTAACTTAAACCCGACTTATCAGTAAACGTGAACCAGTCGGTTAAGTTCACCGAGGTCAACAACCCCGCTCCTGTATGCCTGTCCTTTTTTTTTTTCTTTTGTTATTTTATGGCCTTTTGTTGATCATGTATGTTGGTAAAAAGAATTTCAAATAGTTGTTCTTATTTACGTTTAGTCATGGTAGCAAAATAATGTTCCTATTGCTTGGTGTTTAGGTATGTTTTTGTACCTGTTTTGAGTTTGTATTGAATTGTCCAGTGTGGGCAAACATAAAAAAAATATTTTAATTTTTAAGAGGTTGTATTGTAATGTTCTGATTCTTTATAACCTTATCTCATTATTTTTGTTACTTTTTTTAAAAGATTCTTCATGATTTTTGGTCTCCTTAGAAATGTAATCTTAAAATCGTAAATAAAATCAATAATGGGCTCAAAATTAATTAAAACAACATTTTTTTTTACAAATTACTCGTAGATAAGGAACGGTTATTTCGCCGCTCTTTCGCAAGCCTCTTTAGCTCAGTGGTAGAGCACTGGTCTCGTAAACCAGGGGTCGTGAGTTCAAACCTCACAGGAGGCACAAGTCAAAGAATTATTTTTGGATTCTTCTTTTATTTTTTCACGTTATTTTTTTAAATAAAATCTTTAATTAGTTTTAAAAATAGAAAAAAAATCTGAGGAATTAATATTTATTTAGTAAGTGTTAATATTTATTGTTTCGCTTTTAAGAACAGGATGGTTGAGCTGATAAATTTCCTGTTTAGGAAAACAGAATCAGTTGAAAAAATATGGCCTATAAATCAAAAACAAACAAGAAAAAGAAATATACTTACACTACCTATTTATAAAGTAAAAAAAGGGTACCTAAATGATGTTCACGCTTGAACACAACCTTAACATATTTTTTTTTTGTTACAGAACTGGCTGTTCGCTGAAATTCAAATTCGGAATGACACGTAACAACGCGATACAAAATTTAAAAATTTAGAACACCCCAAGGATACTCGACTATCGACATTCTTTGATTTTAAAAGTTACTGTCAAAAAAGTTTAATTATTAATTTTAAAAGAAAGAAATCTTAGTATTTTTTCCAAAATGCTTCGTTACTGGTTGTGTTTCGCGAGTGCAGTGTGTTTGGCAGGTCATTGCGGGGCTAATTACTGTAGGGACGCGAACCTCTGCTGTCCGGGGCGGGATAGTTCGTGTGTTATTCAGAAAGCGCATCAGAACGCCATCATTGAAGACTTGACTGACAAGCCATGTTACTGCGATCATGCTTGCTTGAAGCTGGGAGATTGCTGTCCTGATTTCCGGGAAACGTGTGGAGGTAAGTTTTTTTCTTAACTTTTTTATTGATGTTAACTTTAATGAAACGCGTTTCCTTATCAGATATTTTCATTTTCGTTCTGACTGCGGACCTTTCATTCAGTTAATGTTAGTTTACAGTGCTAATTGACAGGAAAGACATATATGTTACCTATTAACAGAAAAAAAACTGGATTTATTACCGCGTGGCCAAATTCGTAACCAACGCCGCCATTTTTAATTTTAAAACATTTCACAAAACAGTTGCTCCAATAAATTTTCATGCCCCCTGACACAGAGAAAGATCCCTGTAATACTCAACCTAGATTGCTACGAGGCTAAAGCTAAATAAATTCTAAATTCATTCTAGCATTACATACTTAATTTACGAAACATTACATAATTTACGAAATAAAAAATAGATACTTACAAAAGCCTGAACAAAATTTACTATTCGGTATACTAGGTACTCATTTTTCTCATGTAGATGAATACTATTTACTTAGTAAAGTTCCACTGTTTTGGTCTATAAGCAATTACGCCAACCAACCACAGAATTAGTTCATTCAAATAATTACTGTTTTAGTTAATTAGATTTCCAGGATAGTTTTGTGTCTGTGAATATAGGATAAAACATTTTCTAGCTAGGATAAACTATAACTTTAGCTAGAAATTACCATTTGTACGAGCTGTATTCCATGATACCTCCTAAAATTTTAACGTAACTTTATTATGAATATTTTGAGTTTGTAGTCAGTATTTCTAACTACAGCGAAGGTGGTTGAAGAAATAACTATAAACGAAACAACTTATGTTCCATTTGTAATTTACTATGAGTAGGAAAGGTAAATACAATCATCATCTGCCTAGCCTTTTCCCAACTATGTTGAGTTCGGCTTCCAGTCTAACCGGATGCAGCTGAATACCAGTATTTTACATGGAGCGACTGCTTATCTGACCTCCACAACCCAGTTAGTACTGGGTAATATGATACCCCTTGGTAAGACTAGTTGTCAGACTTTTTGGGCCACTGACTACCTAACGACTGTCAAAGATCTACAAATGACACCCGGGACCAACAGCTTAACGTGCTTTCCGAGGCACGGAGAAAACTCGGTATATCGGGTGGTCACCCATCCACAGACCAACCTAGGCAAGCACGGCTTAACCTAAAGATCGATCCGAGCGGCTGTTATTATTTAGCCACGAGCTCCTCTAGGAAAGGTAAATACAATTAAAACAGAAAACATAAGTGGTACCTACCTACCTAAGCCCGTTGCCCGCCATTCGCCATGGGAGGAGTACCTACACGAGCAAATTAAATAAATAAACAAAAGCAAACATGAAGCGAACCCATTTTCATAATACAAATGTACTTAATTTCAAGCCACAAACCACGAATTTGTGGCAACGGTATGCAAAAACAAACAGGTACCTAGCTGGGTACACTCAGCCACAATCGAAACACCGAAACACAAAAATAACTTGAAAATCCCGCGAGCCTTTTAAATCCTCCATTTAATCCCTTTTCATTCCCTTATTCGGTTCCAATTACGGGAAATTCCACGAATGATTAATTTTTAATCTGTACTCTCCAATGCGCGGAGGTTAAAAATAATAAATCTGTTTCAAAGAAAATGAATTTATTAATATTCTTTGAGATTATGATATTGCAGTTTGTAAAAGAAATTTCGTTTTTGAGGAAGTACCTCCCTAAATTAATGATGACGGTGAATGTTTTGTATTGAAGGCTTTGAGAATTTTATAAAAAGAAATACCTTTTTTGCGTCGATCAATATTCCTGTTGATTGGAGTGTTAAAGAAAAATTGCTGGGTACAGGTAAGCACAAAATACGTTTGAATATTTTAAGCGTCTGTAATTTTTTTTTAAAGGCTACTCTAAATATAAACCTATTAGTTATTATACTATAGAGTAATATTAGTAGATAATAATGAATAGGTAGGTGAGCAAAAACTTGCTCAAGGTGTAATTTCGGTCGCAAAAAAAAGTTACTAATGTAATTATTGTTCGCTACAAGAACTTTGCGTGTTATTATTTGATCGTAAACTTGCTTGTAATTATCTTTAGCCATTACTAAAACTCAAATACGATTGAACAAAACATCGTAATACATGTAATTTGGGAACAGGTGCTCTTAATTGCAAATGTTCGATATATGGACAATAAAGGGTTATAAAATTTGATCATTTATAATGTTAACTGGTTCTTATGCGGGAGGAAGTACTAACTTAATAGGCATAGGTATTAGAACACTCAGTCATTGTTTTTATGACCTCTCAAATCGGCACGAAAAAAATAAGCTCATGCTGTGGTTAAAGTAGGTATTAAACAAGGAACAAGGTATCGAAGGACTGACTGCGCGGACGATCTCGCTAGAAATGACATGTCCTTATTAATTATATAATAATTAATAAGGACATCTTTATTTTAAAATGTTATGCCTCGTTGGTCTTAGTGGTCGCAAGCGCTACTGCTTAGAATGAGGTCCTGTTCGATTCCCAGGTCAGAGTCAGAGTATTTTGAGGAGCTCGTGGCTAAATAATAACAGCCGCTCAGATCGAACTTTAGGTTAAGCCGTGCTTGTCCAGGTTGATCTGTGGATGGGTGACCACCCATTACATACCGAGTTTCCTCCGTGCCTCGAAAAGCACGTTAAGCCGTTGGTCCCGGGTGTCATTTGTAGATCTTTGACAGTCGTTACAGGTAGTCAGTGGCTCAAAAAGTCTGTCAACCAGTCTTACCAAGGGGTATCGTATTACCTAGTACTAACTGGGTTGTGGAGGTCAGATAGGTAGTGGCTCCATGTAAAATACGGGTATTCAGCTGCATCCGGTTAGACTGGAAGCCGACGCTAACATAGTTGGGAAAAGGCTAGGCAGATGATGAGTCAGAGTATTTTGAGTTTGAACTTACACCATTTCCCCAATCGTATCTTCAATAACAAGATCAGTATCGATCGCTTAACGAGGTTTGCTTCATTAAGCGTGTCGCTTTCATCATTGTTGCAATCGCAGGCGCTGACGGCAATCCCGACGGAGTAAGATTGGATTCCAATGTTATAAGCAAAACAAACTGAGCAGACACAAGATGATAAAGCCGGATTTTTTGTGTTCAAATAATCTTCTAGGTACTTATGAACTCCTGGTACCCAATTGTTCTTTCTATAAATGACAACCGATGAGAAAGATGATCAAACCGGATTTTGTATGATCCAATCATCTTTTAGTTACTTATGAATTCCTGGTACCTGATAATATTTTTTGTTCTAAATGAGAAAGGTCTTCGGCATAAGTTATTAATATCAGAGGGTATTCTATGAGTGGTATTCTATCAATGATAAAAAGTCAAAAATATAATATGGTATTTATTGACTTTAGATTTCAGAAAGCTCATGTCAATTTCCTTATTTATGTCGTTGTAGAAATATGAAACGGTTTGACAGTGATTACCAGTTGTCTATATCCATAAAATCTAACTTGATTAAATTGACAGCTGCCAAACTAAAGGGACTAGTAGCTTTGCTAATCATCATCTGCCTAGCCTTTTCCCAACTATGTTGGGATCGGCTTCCAGACCAACCCGATGCAGTTTAACACCAGTATTTTATATGGAGCGACTGCCTATCTGACCTCCACAACCCAGTTAGTACTGGTTAAGCCATATCCGCGATGGCTTGGTCATTTCGAAATAAATAGTTACAAATACATTTATGTAGTCAGTATTTTATGCTTTGTAAATATGGGTATTTGTATTAAAGCCAATTAAATTAAACTATAAAAAAACATAGTCTTAATTAAATTATCGGCTTAAATATGTACAGACGCCAGCACGTCAAGCTACTACAATCTGTCAAATTTCTTTAATAGATGTGCAACTTTATCGCTAAAGCATTAGGTTCAAGGTTGATTGGGAAAATTTGACAGTTTCGGGTAGCTTGATGTGCTGGCGTCTGTACGTCCGACAGAGATTGCCATTTTAATTAAGTTAAATTTTAAGAACCATAAACCCCCTAGTAATTAATAAGACACGTAGAAATACCCGGTATACAGTTGGCTTATAAAGATACCACAAAACACGCTACAACCAATAGCTTGTATAATTCTCTTACCACTAATGAAAAGAAATCTCTCAGTCTCACAAATTACCAGTCCCTTTCTCCCAAATACATCAACACACGCCATTCATACTTATTTAATAAATAAAGTACTCTCTGTAATTCTGTACAGAAAGCTCACAAATGTGGTTGGCGTGTTAAAAAAAAGTACATTTAATATTTTGCCAAGGTAATAACAGACTAATCCTCGCGTAATACAGTCTGAGACTCAGAGCCCTGCACCACCCTTGCCTCCGACCTCCCCCCCTCACCTCTCAGAGGGCTCGACTCCCCTTTGTATAAATCCTAGTCGTTTGCATACACCGGCGTTATGACGCCTCAGCTAAGTTTCTCTGAAAAAAAAACTTGGTATAGCGCGAGGAGAATTTTTTACAGGTAGGGTTTTGTTTTGGATTTTAACGCCTGCAAATTTGCGCTTGTAGTTTTTAAATTGTAAGAAATGTGTGATTGGCTTGGGTTATCGCATTAGCATGTTGTCGACTTGATACGGTTTTATTATCCGAGAATCTATTTATCCTAACTAATGTTATAAATGCGAAAGTAAGTTGATTTGTTATCTTTTCACGCCTAAACCACAGAATAAAAAATTTCAAGTTTTTTTTTTCTTTTTTGGATTTTTTTTCCTGAAATTTTGCGTATAAGTTGTCAGGTGTACAGAAACGGACAGAGGGTACCTTTCATCGAGAAAAAAGTACTGTTCCCGAGGAAAACAACAATAACTTTCATATGATTGATGGCGCTACGTGTCTTTCGAATCATGATTGATTTATATTATTACATGCAGAGAGCGACCCGAATTGATTGTCAAATTCTAAATTAACGCAAGCGAAGCCGAGGGCAAAAGCTAGTACGAAATAAAAGATGCTAGTGGAATAGCCATATCATCCTTCACATATTTAAATATAAATGTGATTATAAGTAGTTTATAATATACATAAAACCAACAGTGCTTTTCATTGATATAAAATAACCTTTTTCTTAAATATTTTGCAAAATCCATGTTATAGGTACCTGCGAAAACAACTCTGTCTATTAGTCACCTAATCTCGCCTTAACGGCTGAAAGGATTTTGATGAATTTTGGCACACCACGACTTGGATGTACGATTTAGGACTACGACATAAGATACTTTTATTACAGCGTGTCGGTCTTTCCGCGTGATTACTTCAATCTGTTTGAGGATGAAGCCGTGGACAATGCTAGTATTCAAAGTCAAAGTCAAAGTTTTTTCAAATAAATATAAAACATTGTGTTGACCTAAGGGTCAGTTCACAACGAGACGTGACGCGACGCGACGAGACGTGCACTCACGCCATTTTATGCTTTATCTCCTTACGCGCGGCCGCCCGCGGCATCGCGAGACGTCACGCGGCCCGAGTCTTTTAAACCATACTATGCATTTCCTAATGGAGATAAAGCATAAAATGGCTTGACAGTGACACTGCGCTGCCGACCGCTGCCACTTTGGTATGAATTGACCCTAAGTCTAGTCGGAAAGCAACTTAAAAAAGAAACAGCATTCTTTAATTTCAACAGCAGCACAATATTACGCCAAAGAAGTTTGTGAAGTCAAGAACTTCATAAGTTCGTTACAGTTCAGCTTCTTCTTTTACAGCCAGTAACGAAATTAAGTTAACACTATCTTACTGAAGTTTTAGAAGAGATTTTTGAATGTAAACTGGCTAATTCTTATTTGTTGACGAGTACAAAAATCTTTGTATACTATAGTGATAATTTTGATTAAATCAATAGTTTGGTTCTGTGTGAAAGATGGCATAGGAAAGAAATAGGGTGACTTATGAGAGTATGATGATTACTACAAAAGTGAAGTATGGAAGAAGAAAACATACTGCGTCGAACGCTATAAATTGGGATAAGGGTATTAAAATGACTAATGGTTCTACTCGAATAAATTAAATGTTGTTACGCTAAACAAGACATCGCGTGCAATATAGTTATTGACATTATCTACTTGTAAAAACCACTGGTTACTGTCGGTAAAAGTGTTAAATGGTAAGGCTGCACTGAGAAATCTGATCACAGTTTTTTTTTTTATTATTTGGTACCTACTAATCAAAATTTCAAAATTGTGGTCGAGTTTTGTTACTGACTACTGGACTATTTACCAAAATCATATCACAACTTCTGAGCTTTTTACAAGCTTTTATAGTTGCTAAACATACAATCGTGACATTCTCATGTTTTGTCCCATTTATTACGGTCTAAAGTGTAAAGGGAGCTCAAAGAAGGCGCAGACCTGGTCCACACCAGTGAATAATGTGCCCTACTCACTTACACTTGTAGCCGTAACTAATGACCCACCGTGGTTTAGTTTTACTCCTTATGCCCCGTTCACAACTTCTGGCGATCCGACTCACACGTCAAGCAACTCGCGCGTTTTTCATTTGATTCTTTTGTGTGAGTACTTACGGGTCAAAAACGCGTTGGTTTGATTAAAATGACAACTGACAAACCAAAGAGACTAGTAGCATTAGTCGTATAGAAATAAATAATTACAAATGCATATTTATGCAGTTAGTATTTTATGTCATGTAAATATGGGTATTAATTAGGGTCAATTAAATTAAACTATAAAAACATACAGACAGTTTAATTTATAGGCAAATTAAATTTAAATGATCAAACTAAATTAATCAAGTTAACATTTGAGAACTATATGCCATTTTTTTAATATACGTTATATGATTTTATTTTAACTTGCCTTGTTAGTTAGTTGGTTAGTTGGTTAGTTAGTATGTATCGGTCAAGTCTTGCGACTGAATTTCAATCCACTTCCTCTCAACCGATTTAGCTAAAATTTTGCACACACATTTGGTTCTGGTACAATACATTTTTATGACAGACCTGATTTGATCCTACAGTCAGGATCGCCTGCTCACGAAAGAACTCCTCAGTGGTTAATAGCACGAACACGAAACTTTGAACTTTAACTTTCAACAATATTGACAGATAAACCTAATTGATTCTTATCATTTTAAAAAAAGCTTGCTGTTTAAAAAAAACAGTTTAATATATTTAACAGTCGCCGTCGCAACACGCGTGTCGTTTGAGCGTGTCGCTCGTGGTCGTGGCCAAGTCGTTACACTTTGTCACGCTGTGTTAACTTTAGTTGCCATACATTATTTAGGAGTTCTGAGCTTAAAGGGCAAAGCTTCTTGTAGCAGAATCTTGAGGGATATCTAAATAAAACATTAGAATAAAGTATATTTTTCTGTCTCAAGTGCTTTGGGTGTGCTGGTACTACATATTTACTTTTTGATCTCGGCTCAAGCAGAACTAATTTTAAAGTAAAACGGTAGGAAAATAAATGTTAAGTTGGACAGGTTAACAAAATAAATATATTTAAGGTTAACAATAGGTACAATTATTTAGGTTTTAGGGAGTCATTTTTCATAATCTGCAAGATTTTAGGTCATAATAAGTTGCTACTGTGATAAAGTTCCTAGGTAACAATGAGAGATCTTGCTAGGTAAATATTTGAAATCAAATCAGTCAGTCATTGTCATGTCAGCCTGAAATCACTCATTACTGGGTATAAAGGGAGGCCTCTCTTTTCTTCAACCATACTTCTCGCTTCTGTGCGTCCCTCATCCAGGTGTCCCGCCTTGGACGGCCCTGGTTTCTTTGGCTCCACTATAGCCATCATTCGGTCAGAACTTTACTCCATCGACCTTCTTCGCGTCTAGTCAGGCAAATAAAATATTATGATATTACCATTTTTTTAATTTTGACGGCACGGTTGGCGCAGTGGCTGAGCGATTGACTATTGCGTTACGTGTCGCGGGTTCGTTCCCCGCAGGGAACAAATATTTGTATGGCCTACAGATAGTTGTTCCGGGTCTGGCTGTTTGTGTATGTGAGTTTAAATGTTTGTAAACGCACCCACGATACAGGAGAAATTCCTAGTGTGGGGCAACGTGTTTCTTAAAAGAAAAAAAAAATTGCCTGTTCTGTCCTACTGCTGGGCAATGGCCTCCCCCATTCTTTTTCAACTCTCCCAGTGTTTTGCATCCTCTGGCCAATCAGTCAGGAACGAGTCCAATTCGTCACGCCAGCGTTTCTTGGGCCTGCCTCGGTGACGACGACCGTCTATTATACATTTATATATTTATACCATTTGACTTACAAAATTATCTAATTCGCCTTTTTTCAGGCATTTTAAACAACATGAAATATATCACTGTTCCTGTTCACCTAACATTATTTTACTGTTAGTTAGTCTAATGTGAAAATGAGAAATTACGGCTATTTAGCTGAAAGGACATGAAATATAGCGGCCGTTTTATATTCTTTTTAATGTTTTTGGTATGTACAATGTATTTGATTTATTATGTTAATGGCGTAAAGTTTACTTTTAATTAAATTGTGTTGTCCAGTCTTTGTTGACGGATAGATGAAAAACACGGGGATTTACACTGTGGGGTTTAATTTATTACATATAATAAAATACTTACTTTATTATCTTCGGTGAGTATCATTTAAACATGGCCACACACCTCTGGCCTCGGTTTCAAAAGGTGTGTATGCTATACAGGGTGTAAACAGACCCTTCACGAAGCCGTCAACCAAGCATTTTGTAGAACAAACTAAGTAAAATTAAAAATTATTGCTGGGAAACAACTTTTTTTTGGGGTGGAAAATCACGTTTTACGGTAGGACTCGATGGAACGCACTCAAAGCATTGTGCTGATGGATGGATTGAATAGCACGGGGGTCGTGGAGGTGTTTAAAGCAAAAATCTTACATTAAAAACATGTATTTAAAAAAAAAAAAACTTGTGATAAAATTGGACCTTGACCCCCAATATCTCCGTAACTAGAAGGTTCCCAGATATGGTCTAGAACAAAAAAATTATCGCATAGACGGGGAGAACAAGTGCCTTCCGGCTTCGTTAAGGGTCTATTTACACCCTTTATGCTTGAACCAGGGTCTTTAGTTATTACAGCGTACAACTTTAGGTTTTCTATGTATCAACATGCATTAGTTACACGAATAGTGTTAGGGTCGATCAATTATTTATTAACACAGTTCTACTAATAATGCTCTTTTTCACGTAAATGCCTAAATATTTTGGACTACCTCGTTGTTCGAGTGGTCACAAGCGCGACTGCTGAGCATGAGGTCCTGGGTTTGATTTCCGGGTCGGGCAAAGTGTTATTGGGTTTTTCAATCAGGAATTTCTTACATGGGACTTAAAACATAACTGGCGTAACGTGAGTGTACTATTGGGTCCACCCCCTTCGGGGATTACAGGTGTGATGTTATGTTATGTTATGTTTTGCAGTTTTAGAATTTCGACCCTCGATTCTGAGTCGAGGGTCGAACATTTAAATGAGATGTTTTATTTAGGCAGTTAATTAGGTGTCACCAAGTGTAAAAAACGAACATTAGTTTCTACTTAAAGTTTTAAAATCAAAATCGAAATACGGCAACTTGACTTGGATAGGATTGATCATTTAAAACAGGACCCCATAAAATAAAAATAAAACCAAACACGGTATGGTCCAAGTCCGACCGGACATACTTATACGTTGAGGTCATAAAACTGGTTGGACCTCGGGCAAGTTAAACCATTAGGTAGGATGTAGGTAGGATTATTTATCACAATACGTCAAAACTCTATGATTTATTGAGTATGGAACTAAATTGTCTGTCTGTCTGTTCTTATACAGCTTGCTAAAGAAAGGTGTGGTCATATTAAGGGTGCGGTAAACTGAACTTTATAATTAACACTAGAAACGGGATATTTACCATGTTTACTGTTTATTTTGAGTTCAGTAAACATGGTAATTATCCCGCTTCTAGTGTTATTGATAATTTTAATGACCATGGCAGTTTTAAAACTGAAGTTTATCCATGGGACCAATAAAATATCAGCGATCAGCCAACAGGACAAGGGTGTAACTAGACCCTTGACGAAGCCAAAAGGCAATTTTTTTGACGGCGCGGTTGGCGCAGTGGCTGAGCGATTGACTGCTGCGCTGCGTGTCGCGGGTTCGATTCCTGCACGGAACAAATATTTGTATGGCCTACAGGTAGTTGTTCCGGGTCTGGCTGTTTATGTATGTGAGTTTAAATGTTTGTAAACGCACCCACGATACAGGAGAAATTCCTAGTGTGGGGAAAGGTTTAAAAAAAAAAATAATTGTTCTCCCCGTCATTGCGATCATTTTTTTTTTTATACCATACCTGGCAAA
Source organism: Noctua janthe (assembly GCA_910589295.1). Taxonomy (NCBI): domain Eukaryota; kingdom Metazoa; phylum Arthropoda; class Insecta; order Lepidoptera; family Noctuidae; genus Noctua; species Noctua janthe. The sequence goes on along the minus strand of OU342573.1, from coordinate 9,262,365 downwards.
CTTCTAGTTACGGAGATATTGGGGGTCAAAGTTCCAAATATTTCTCAAGTTTTGTTTTTAAATACATGTTTTAATGTAAGATTTTTACTTTAAACATCTCATTCAATCCACCAGCACAATGTTTGAGTGCGTTTTTTTGAGTTTTACAATAAAACGTGATATTTCACCCCAAAAAAAAAAGTCGTTTCCCAGCAATAATTTTTGCGTAGGGTTACTTAGTTTGATCTACATAAAGTTTGGTTGACGGCTTCGTGAAGGGTCTGACTACACCTTGTATAATTATTTGTATGACCTAAAGGTACCTAGTTGTTCCGGGTCTGGCTGTTTGTGTACTTATGTGAATTTAAATGTTTGTAAACGCACCCACGAGACAGGAGGAATTCCTAGTGTGGGGCAACGATTAAAAAAAATACTTCAATATCTACTTAACCTTAACGTATTGTATAAGATCAAATACAACTGTTTTTTTTTTTTAAATATTGCGATAATGGTTCCATGGAAAAGGTTGTTCAGCTTCTCTCTTCAAAGGCGTTAACCTGCCACACGAGCGACGTCTCCACTCGGGTCGATTTTGGCAAAGCTTTAAGGTCGCAGCTAGACTTAAAGTGTGATGACCTTAAAGCTAGACCACTTGCAGCTGTGTTCTGACTTGTCCGCTTTGTGCTCGGAGTTTTTCAGCCAAAGTTGGGTAAGCTAGCCACTTGAGAGCTCATGACAGAGCAGCACACCAAAGCTCTCGACAACCTCCCTAGAAAGCCATCAAAATGCGCCGCGCAATTCATGTGGCCGAAATCGGCTAGATGGCATCAAATCAATCAGTTCAGCTTGATGGACTATCAATAAATATGACCATCCCACGTCTGATACATGCTGACATGCTGTTTAGCTATATATATGTTACCTGGTGGAGAAAGCTTATAGCTGTTATAACAATAGCTGTGTTTACCTTGTTTTAATCTTTTTTTTTAAATAATTTCGTTATTATAAAACTGTGAAAAGTTGCGTGACAAGGAGAGGTATCTTCAATCAAGCACGTTATTTACTTTGAAAAAAATCATAAATTCGTTCACTGATGGACTGTGCACAGCGTTAACTTTGTAAAATCAGAAAATAACATTTTCACAGGCCGAACATCGGTTAGGATTAAATTAGATAAGCCGATAACTCCTGTCCAACCTTAGCGATCCGGGTACCTTTTAGGTGTGGGGTTTTATAAACACGTTTTCTGTTATTTTACCACCAAAACACCCATCATTTTACCAAAATAATTTTCTTTCTGTAGTAATATTGATCAACAAGGCAATATACAGCGTGTCTCAGAAACTTGTGGTATTTTATAGGGTGTGGTACAGACCACCAAACTTAACAACATTTTGTTTGGGACCAACATTGTAACCGCGAAAAAATAATTGGCTGTCCCATACAAAACATGCTGTATAAAGTATTATTCAAATTCTTTCGCGTCTGCTTTATTAGAATCCAATGTGGATAAACAGGACGCGGTTAATAACATTAACTCGTACTTTGCCAATGTAGGAAGACAGCTTGCGGAAAAGATTAATAAAACTCCCTGTCCCCTTGCTTCAGTAGATTCTGTGACGGATTCTTTTGTTATGCTGGAAACTGATGACGCAGAGGTAAATGCGTTGTTGATGTCACTGAAAAACGACTGTGCAGCTGGTTATGACGGCATCTCCTCAGGGTTCCTAAAGAAGTTTGGTTCGATTATTGTGCCTCCGCTCACCTACGTTTGCAATTTAAGTTTGAAGACTGGCATTTTTCCAGACTTATTTAAAAAAGCCCTCCTTCACCCTATTTTCAAATCAGGGGATCGTAACCGTGTTGAAAATTATAGACCTATTTCAGTTTTACCAGCTTTGTCAAAAATTTTAGAAAAAATTATCAATACTAGACTTGTAGATTATTTAGAATCACGTAAACTCATTTCAGACAACCAATTTGGCTTCCGCAAAAAAACATCAACGGCTGATGCAGTACATCACCTGGTTGACCACATAGTTAAAAAGCTTGATAAAAAACAAAAATGTGTTGCTCTGTTCCTGGATCTTGCAAAGGCATTCGACACGGTTTCGATCCCAATCCTTTTGAAAAAGTTGGAGAATGTGGGGATTAGAGGCACTCAATTGTCCCTATTCCAGAGCTATCTCAGCGATAGAACCCAATGTGTGAAAATAGGGCCGCACACTAGTTCTGAGATGCCAATTGTTTATGGTGTGCCCCAGGGTAGCATCCTTGGACCAAGCCTCTTCATATGCTATATAAATGATTTGTGTAATCTTTTAATTGAAAATGGGACGATATTTTCTTATGCGGATGATACAGCGCTTGTATTTTCCTCGAATAATTGGGCTGAAACGTATCGCCTTGCACAGAGAGGCTTTAATGCTGTTAGTGACTGGCTTAGCAAAAATTTACTAACCCTGAACGTCTCCAAAACCAAGTTGCTTAACTTCTCCATTCGCAGTACCGCAATTCCATCTCATGCACTCCTTCAAATTACTACTACTAATAACACTTATAGTATAGATAAAGTCACTCACGTCAAGTATCTCGGCGTCGTGATAGACAGTCATCTGACATTCAAAAAATATATCGATCACCTCTCTAACCGTGTACGGAAGCTCATTTATATATTTAAGCAATTGCGCGAATCCGCAGGAGCAGACATTATGAAGATGGTCTATCAGGCGCTGTGTCAATCGATTTTAAACTATTGCAACACGACCTGGGGAGGTGCCGCCAAATCTAACCTGATAAAAGTCGAGCGCGCTCAAAGAGCGGTCCTCAAAGTTTGTTGTTTCAAACCCCGCCTATTTCCCACAGATAAACTGTACGATTACTGCCAAGTTCTGACTGTAAGGCAATTATTCATTCTGGCCACAGTCATCAAACAGCACTCTCTGTCTCAGTTCACACCGGGACCAGTGCGTCGAAACCGCCTTGTTGCCACATCTTTTCCAACCAAAACATCATTCAGCCGTCGCTTCTTTGTTTTCCTCGGACCATACCTTTATAATAAAATTCATAAAATTCTATCTGTGCACCAACTAAACCAATACGACCTTAAAGTAACTCTACAAGATTGGCTACTTCAGCAGTCATATACTGCAACAGAGAGTCTGTTGCAGGTTTTGGCTTAATCAATCTAAAATTTACAGGCACATCATACACATACACACTTACACACACTCATGAACATCAACACACACGCGCAAGCCCACACACACTCATACACACACACACATCCTCATGAAAGTAATTTTTCTAAATTGTTTTTGTTCTTATATTGCTTTTTATTTTTATTTCTCTAATGTTATACTTTTGTTTCTTTTAATTTGCTAACCATCCTTAAATATTTGGTACAAAACATTGATTTATTGTAAAATGTTTTCGAAGTGGAAACCTGGTGACCTGTAACACAGGTGTTCCACTACCTACCACAGGCACCAGTGATTCACAACCGTGTATTTGCGTGTTTATGCCAATAAATAAATTATTATTATTATTATATTATTTCACTAAAAGAAAGCTACATTATCCCCGAGTGTCAAAGGCTTTATTTAAAACGTTTCTGTGAGATAATTTTCTACCATAGCGAAAGCAAAGCCGCGGGCAAAATCTCGTTCATAATAAAGTGTCATAAGTCGGATATCAACACGATCCTCCGAAAATAAATCCCCTCCCAAACACACAAGTTTTATCCAGCTATATGTCCCTTTCCTACATAGATATGTCCTGTCACCAAAACCTCAGTTCTATCAAAATAATGCGGGGGACACTTTAATGGATATCTCTCATCCCTGCCCATCCTTGCCCATCCTCGCCCGGGGTAGCATAAATAAATCCGCCTAAATCAACACAGATTTACCGAAATATGAGGTATGTGACGAAAAAATGGGGTATAAAGTACCCAGTTGCCCAATATATCTTGACCGGTAGATCTCTCGCGCTTAAAATATGACAAAGTAATAAAAATAAACATTAATAACATTTGTAGATCTTTGACAGTCGTTAGGTAGTCGGTGACCCAAAAAGGCTGACAACTAGTCTTACCAATGGGTATCGTATTATCCAGTACTAACTGGGTTGTGGAGGTCAGATAGGCAGTCGCTCCATGTAAAATACTGGTATTCAGCTGCATCCGGTTAGACTGGAAGCCGACCCCAAAATAGTTGGGATAAGGCTGGGCAGATGATGATGATGATGATGATGAAGTAAGAAAAATACCCAGGTTATTTATATATATATATGTATATTTAACCAGCGAAATGTAATCCTACATTTTTTTATAATGAATACCCTCGAAGCGCGACTGCTGAGCATAAGGTCCTGGGTTCGATTCCCAGGTCGGACAAAATGTTATTAGTTTTTTCCATCTGGAATTTCTCAGTAGCAGTAACAGAGTTTGACTTTGTGGCCGGTTGATGGCAATAGGTCCTCCCCCTATTACATGGGACTTAAACATAATTGGCGAAATGTGGGTGTAGATACTTTTGAAACGCCTCTGCCTTTCCTTTCGGGGATTACAGGCGTGATGTTATGTTATGAATACATACGCATATTGATTACGTACATTATGAGGTTTATGACCGACGCTTGGGTTACCTTCCTACTGTTCTAAAACTGAGGAGATTTCGAATCCTTTAACTTCTACTTTTTTTTTTAATTGTTGATTTAATCTTTAACTCTGGACGCTCTTAATGTGCACGTCTTTCTACATCGTTCTCACATATATATGTATTATCTCAAAATGAATGATGTAACCAAGATCTTGTTAAAATATTTTGATTGAAAAGAGTGTCCATGGAGTTTCTTGGCCATTCTTCTCCATAGAGATCTACGCTTTGGAATGGGCAACTGGGTACTTTCACAAGTTATTATGCCTTGTGTCTGGGACTGTAGCTTCGCCTTAATTGTTTTTCTGACATTCAAAAGTGCCTGTTATGGTCGAATTGAAATAAATACTTTGAGTTCCATGTAATCATTCTGATGATAGATTTTTAGGTATTATGGACCAAAATACAGGGTGTAAACAGAACCTTCACGAAGCTGTCAACCAAGCATTCTGTACATCAAACTAACTTTACGCAAAAATTATTGACTTTTTTTTTTGGAGTAAAAAATCACGTTTTACTGTAGGACTCGATGGAAGGCACTCAAAGCATTGTGCTGATGGATGAATTGAATAGTACGGGGATCGTGGAGGTGTTTAAAGTAAAAAAACTTACATTAAGAAAAAGTATTAAAAAAAAAACTTGTGAAAGAGTTGGAACTTTGACCCCCAATATCTCCGTAACTAGAAGGTTACCAGGTATGGTCTAGAACAAAAAATGATCGCCAAGACGGGAAGAACAAGTGCCTTTCGGCTTCGTTAAGGGTCTATTTACACCCTTTATATCATCCATGTTGGTAAATGTTTTTGTTTTTCTCTTCAAACAGGGATATTATGAAGGGTCAACTTAAGCTGGGTACCCTAAGCCCGCCTGAGGTTAGATCTTGCCTTGTTTTACCCGAGAACGGAAAATATTATGCTGTGTTGTCGTTTTTCCTTTTGTTGTTGTTATTGTATTGAATGAATTTCATTGTTGAATCGATTTTCCACTGAGTTAATACGTTTTCAGGTTATTTTTTTGTAAATGGTGGGTAAAAACACGAGAAGTAGGCAGATACGTCTCAGAAATAAGTTGTAGTAGTTTTTCTTGAATACCTCTCTTAACTTTGTGTATGTATTAATATATGTATTTCTTCTTAGATTTGAGAGTTGGAAAGGAATGCGGGAGGCCTTTGCCCAGCAGTAAGAATCTATTAGGAAATTATATATTAGATATAAATATTTTGAGGAGCTCGTGGTTCAATAATAACAGCCGCTTGGGTCGATCTTTAGGTTAAGCCGTACTTTCCTAGGCTGGTCTGTGGATGGGTGACCACCCATTACATATCGAGTTTCCTCCGTGCCTCGGAAAGCACATTAAGCCGTTGGTCCCGGGTGTCATTTGAAGATCTTTGACAGTCGTTAGGTAGTCAGTGGCCCAAAAAGTCAGACAACCAGTCTTACCAAGGGGTATCGTATTACCGAGTATTAACTGGGTTGTGGAGGTGAGATAGGCAGTCGCTCCATGTAAAATACTGGTATTCAGCTGCATCCGGTTAGACTGGAAGCCGACCCCAACATAGTTGGGAAAAAGCTAGGCAGATGATGATGATGGTGATTAGATATAAATATTTTCTAGTATTTTTCTCTGCATCACCAAAGAAAATGCCAAAGGCATTAAGTCCATTTTTGTTAGTTTTTGCGTGTGGATATATAGAATTTATTCCTAAAAGTTTTTGTGTGTACTACATTCAAATAACTTAAATTCAAACTCCATGTTTTGTAAATTCATAAAACCAGTGTGAAACAGGGGCGGGACATTAAAAAACATAAATTATACCTGTCTATACAAAAACATATTTTCTAACACCTTTTTCCGAGCCACCCCAACACTCAAAGCACAATACAACTTTACCCCGCGACTCCACCCCATTCTATTTACATGTGCGAATGACCTGTAAACAAGGCCAGTCATGTCGCATCTACGTATCCCTTATTCATCACTATGGATCATGTTTTAACATAATGTTAGCCGTACAGTGTACACTCTGTTCGTTTTTGAAAATCTACCAGTGGCGAAGGTTCCATACAACTCGATTCCTACCGGCTTTCCTTTGAAAAATGGCACAGTCAGTATTCTATGTATAGACAAATAATATAATCACATTAAAGACATGTACTCCGGCTTACCTCTTACAAAAATTTACCCTTCGCCACTGTAATCCACAGTACCTACTTGTGAGCCACAAGACCACCGATTTTTTTTTCCCGAAAATTCTATCACTAATGGGAAGCTAAGACATCCCCTAGTGTCATAGGCTATATTAATAACGTTCCCGTGGTATAATTTACGACCATAAAACAAGCAAAGCCTCGTGTAAAAGCTAGTACTGTATAAACAGTGGACCGGCTGCCTGTCAGCTTGTAAGTGAATGGATAGCGAAAATAGGTCATTGTGTTGACCCAAGCTAGGGTAGACTTCACGTCATATTTCAGTGTGTGCTGCAGTTTGTTTATCAGATACTTGGGTATGGGACCCTTCCAAAGTCTACGACAACAAACTTGTAAGGTTACCGATCAGTAAAATGACACAGTAAGCAGTTTACCTTTGCTAATGTACTTCCACTTGAGACCAGTGGTTTGCGGATGCTTGCCGGTGCTGCGGGACTGTTCGAAAGAGATACCGCGGCCTTGGAACACAAAGGGCTAAGAAGGAACATGAATGGGTTTTAATCAGTAAAAGTCTGACACTCCCTTCCCGTCCAGAGCAGAAGGAGTCATTTGATGATTTCCCATCCGAAAAAAAAACAGCAGTGATTTCCCAGTGGCAGTGAGTAGGTCGTGGGTGCCAACCCAGACAATCACTTTGCTTTGTGTAATTTTATTTCCTTACCACTGCTCTCAAAACGGTAAAGGAACATTGTGAGGAAACCGGTATTTACTCAAAATTTGAAGATATGTGAAATCCAGCAAACGGCTCCGGGCCCGTTCCCTACTACAGGATGGAGGCTCATGTCCCTGCAGTGGGATTATTATTATAATTTACTTCCATTTGCTGTTTAGCTACTTCTGAATGGAAACCCGTGGCAACAAATTAAACGTACAATAATTAACTATACAACATATTCCAGCCGCTATGGTATCCCACAATATTCATACATGATGCTACACTAACACTATTTACCTAGAACAATTTCCATCAGCCTGTATAAACACATCAGAATACACGCTGTATAGTGGTCATCCTCCTAACCTCATTCCCAGTTTCCCACAGTTGCAATATAATACTAGTTTCCGACGGCAAGTTTCGACTGCGCGCCAAGTATTTAGTTCATTTTAGTACTGGCTGTCTGTTCCTGACTTGGGGTGCGGAAAGTGCTTGTTTTGGCACGGATTTCGTCGTAAAAGCCCGTCGATGGCCACTTGAGGACATGTTTTTGTAGGAAACTGTGTGGTTATCATGTTGCTATTATAATAATGTGTATGCAAATACTAATCGATTATGCTTTGATTCTATCTTCTTCGTCATTTCCACGTTCATTTAATTTTTTGTCTTTTTTTTTCACTTTCTTTTTTTTTCCTTCTTTCATGTCTTTTCTTTTTTGTTTTTCCATCTTTGATTAATAAATGCCTGAGATAAAAATAGTTGTTTGAACTACTAGCTGTATCGATGTAGGTACCCGAGTTGAATTTTATTTTTGATGTACCTGCGCAACAGTAGAAATGTAAACTTTTTTTGGAATATTTATTTTTATGGGGACCTCGTCAGCTATAGCACTATCCATATTCGTAATATTTGTGTATTTTGTTAGTTTTTAATGTAAAATTTCGATACGATGTAAGAAATAAGGTAAATGAAATGTTGCCCACGTCATCATCTGCGAGTATTTTTGCTTTTCATAATTTTGTATATATCCAAGATAAAAAGTAACCTATTTATGTGAACACCTATTTCTGGACAAAAATAAATGACCTACTTTATTGCCATTACTTATTGGGTCACCGGTCAGCTATTGACTTATCATGCGTGAAGTTCTGAGATCCATTTTCTAGTTTTTTTTATAATTTTGTAATAGTTTTAGTGGTGCATAGTAACGAAGGTAGAATGAGGTTGTCCTCCTATTTCAAGGTAGTTACGTTAACTAAAAACTTTACTTTAAACATCTCCACGACCCCCGTACTATTCAATCCATCCATCAGCAATATTTTGAGTGCGTTACATTGAGTCCTACCGTAAAAGGTGATTTTTCACCCCAAAAAAAAACCATTTCCTAGCAATATTTTTTGCGTAAAGTTACTTAGTTTGATGTATATAATGCTTGGTTGACGGCTTTGTGAAGGGTCCATTTACACCCTGAATACAAGATTACTTCTTCTAAACACAAGAGTAGAATCTATATTAATAATTCTCCATCTCAAACCGAAACGTCCATTCGAGGGTCCTACTTTAATCTTATAAATACATACTGCAGAGTTTACTTGAAGCCAGTCATGCATACATTCGTGTTCCGGAAACGTACATCGGAAGTCCAGTCAGAAACATTTTCTTGCATTATTAATTCCCGGTTTTAATTCCGCCGGTAATTCCGTACGTAATTCCCGGGTAATTCCTGCTAATCCCCGTTTAATTTCCGAGGGGAACGTCCGGAAAATTATACGGAGCCGTCATTGTGTACATTCGTCTTAGGTTTGAAGAAAATAAATGACTGTTCTGTCTCCCTAGGTTTAACTATGGCTTCTACTGGAGTTTTTAAAGTTATTAACGGCGGCGTTGACGTGGTTTTAATTAAGAATAATGTTAATTTACTCGTTGGTTTCTTTAAAGTGTGAGTTTGTTTTTGCCTGCCGATCTTGAGGGCTTGGGCCTGTTTGCACCCCAAATCACTTAAGAGCGTTAACGTCTTACGGCATTTCATACAAATTTTGAAGAGATTTTTTTTCGATATGACTGGATCGATTTTAAGGAAACTTCGTACGCATAAGCAGGATACATAAGTCTAAAAACTTGACGGAGAACATTTTTGAAAAATAGTGTTACAGCTAAATTTGACCGATTTTAGATTTTCCATAGAAACAGAAATTTCCAATTATCTTTTTTTTTAAAAGACTCTTCGAAAAGTTCTCCGTCTAGTTTTTAGACTTATGTATCCTGCTTATGCGTACGAAGTTTCATTATAATCGGTTCAGTCATTTCGAAAAAAAATCACTTGACAGTTTGTATGAAATGCCGTAAGACGTAAACGCTCTTTTGTATTATTGTCTACACATAAGTTTTAAAAACATTATTCTCTTTTTGTAATCTCCAAACAATTGACAGACACAGATGTAATTTAAATTAGCGCTGAAAATTAAATACTTTTGCGAAACCACTTGTATAAGTGAGCTTCAATTTAGATTCAAGTCGGACTAAGAGTAAAAAGGTTATTCCGAAAATTAAGTTTCGGATAAGATTTGACATTCGGTTTGTGCGTTTTATCAATAATTTTATAAAATGTTTTATTCTTATAGATCGTATAATGGGTGCAACAAGACCCTTAACGAAGCCAAAAGGCACTTGTTCTCCCCGTTATTGCGATATTTTTTTTGTTCTAGACCATACCTGGGAACCTTCTAGTTACGGAGATATTGGGGGTCAAAGTTCCAACTTTTTCACAAGTTTTTTATTTAAAATACGTTATTAATGTAATTTTTTTACTTTAAACATTTCCACAACCCCCGTACTATTCAATCCATCCATCAGCACAATGTTTTGAGTTGGTTACATTGAGTCCTACCGTAAAAGGTGATTATTCACCCCAAAAAAAGTAATTTTCCAGCAATAATTTTTGCTTGGTGTTACTTAGTTTAATGTACAGAAAGCTTGGTTGACAGCTTCGTGAAGGGTCCGTTTACACCCTTTATGTATATCATCTTTCTAGTCCTCTTAAAAGCAACAAGATTGCCGCAGCAATAAATAATGTAATACCGTCAGATGAAACCCACTCCTAGCCTCACTCACTATACGTCATCCTACTCTATCCTTTTCAAAGGCGATCCCCGCTTATTGGATGAGGTTGCATCGCTGTAATAATTCAGAAACTCATTGTCCGCTGACCATCAGCTTCTAATAAATCAACAGCTGTGTCTATGTTGAACATAAGGACACAGAATAGATAGGACACAAAAGGTCGACTTTGGACAACGAGTGGAATGCACGCACATTTTGCCTTTAGTCCTTTCACACTGAATTTATTATTAGGTTTGGTTAGTAATTAAGTAAATGAGGTTTAAATGATTCCCCAGTAAAACTTATTTTTACACACACTTCAGGTTAGCGTACTTATTAGTAGCTAACGGGAAACAGACTGTGAAAGGACAGCATTTGATGTAGTCAGTGCAAAAAACTCGAAAAGCGATTGGCATTAATTGTTTTGACATAGTTTGGTATCGACGTTCGTAGATTCAACTGCAGGCCTTTACATCGTAGCATCGTAGGGGCGATATTCGTAGTGCGCTAATGTGCGATTGGCCGAACAGTTGAACAAGCTATTCGGTATCTCAAATATTTAATTTTCCGCTATTTACATTGCCAATATTATATATATTTTTTAATGAATTGACTGGTCTCAGCGATTCACACCATATAATAATTATATGAGTCAGTAAATTGAGGTTGAGTTCCTGTTAACAAATAGCTTTGTTGACCGTTCGAAAGTACGCGTCTATGTGTGCATACGCTTGTTTACGCTCGTTGCATGAAAGACCTTCTGTTATTATTTACTGTGGTATTGACCATACGCAGTATGTATCTTGTTAGTTAATTACATAGCTTGGAGAAGGGGTCCGCTGACCATTTAATAATACACTGTCGGCTGAACCTGCACCTGTAATCCTTCAGATTAGAGTGATGTAGTGCTTGCATGGGTATTAGGTCCTCAACTCGTGTTGATAGGTCGTAATCATCAATCAAGTCGGCCTATTGCATAAGGTCGGACTTAATTACCTAAGGCATAAATTCTGCAATATACATGATGTTTGCACATCATACGTGCTGATGGACGCTACTGGATGTGCCAAACTCGTCGTCAAATTTTCGGCCGACTCAATTTGAAATTGTCATCGACACTCTAAGAAGAAGAGCATGACGTATTCAGCGTATAGTACACAGGCTTCCGCTTCATGAGAGGGAGTGGGCTTCATTTGGGTTGGTGGTATGATTTCACATAATACACCGTATTCTTCACGTTATCCATAAACTTTGGCAAACGCTTCTATAGCTTTTACAAATCAAATCTTACAAAGGAAGTAGTACTTAAAAAGGCTTCGTTACAAAGATATTTGTAATTTCATTTAATGAAATTTAATTGAGCTATGCAGTAAGAAAGGGTCTTAATTTGGCATATGTTGCCGTTTAGTGCAATTAAATTATCATTATTTTAAATTAAATTCGAGAGGAACCCGAGCGTAAATTAAAAAAATAATAAGAATTCATTAATGTGTCTATAATGACAAATGCTTATTTCCGTGGTCTGAACAGATGTTCAGACCACGGAAATAAGCATTTGCACCAGATGGTCGAATTTTATGTATATCGTCCAGAACATGGTGTATACCGGCTTCTTAACGATGTTTTCCTTAACCGTTATGAGATCAACGCTAATTAACTAAGTTACACAAAGTAAATTGCCTGCCAGGGTGTAAAAGTACGACCTGCAAACCGTATGTCGGAGCCGCTACCACTTAGCCACCACTGTCAATATGGCATACATTTACCAATTATGCATAGGTACCTTATTGCTGACGTCTCCTAAACTACGCTACAGTGCTTCCTTTACATATGAACGAGTGCATTCAAAACAAGACAGTAACGAAACAAACATGGAAATACAAGTTTGCCAATTAAGTATGCCATAACATACTGTCTCTTGTAAAAGGATCCTGTTATACGTCCTGTTGCAGGTATTTTTCATAAAATGTAATATACGTTCAGTCACACACTGAAAGCTTGATATAAAGTTTGTGAAAAACTTGTAAAACGGCTCTCTAAATGCAATCTCACGATCTACGCGTCATAAACGCCTTACAAAAATGTGAACGCAAAATAAAAATTTGTTTATAAGCGCGTTCCCTTACAAAGCGACATTACGTATAGGCGCTTATAACAAAATAGTGGCTGGTCGTTAATATGTAGATGGACACTTTTAACGTGCACATCTTGCTACATCGTTCTGACATAATGTACCATCTCAACATGAATGATGTAACCAAGGTTTTATAAATATTATATGATTTAAATTAATGTCCTTGGAGTTTCTTGCCCGTTCTTCTCCATAGAGATCTTCGCTAAGGAATGGACAACTACAGTACTTTCACAGTTTTTATGCCTTGTGACTGGGACTGTAGCTACATTTCATTGTTGTCTTTGTTTCGACAGTTCAAAAGTACCTTTAATTGGCCTACTTCAAATATTCAAATTCTTTATTGCGAACTAAGTGTACAGTATTTTGACGATGGTAACAATAGGTAGGTTCTTAGAACTTAGTTGCCTGTTAAGGCGTTGCAATTTAAATGGTTTTAAAAAAATATACATACTTAATATTATAATTAACATTATATTATATTATTTGACATTATTCAAACATTTTATATTAAAATACTCTTCTTATTTTAATATTAAATAATTATTTTTCTCCGAGGAATTCTTTTACTGACTAATATGCCTTTTTAATCAAGAAGTCTTTTAGCTTTCTTTTAAAAATACCAATTAAATGAATGCTCTTAATGTCTATGGGTAATATTATATATAATAATACTATTGCTGTATAGTGCAGTGTGGGATGTTTTATTGCGTAGTGTATTTCTAAGTCCACTATTGCTGTATAGTGCAGTGTGGGATGTTTTATTGCGTAGTGTATTTCTAAGTCTACTGCTTTTTAATGTGTCATAGCTACTGATATTTGATTTAACTAAAATTGAAGCCTCGTTGATATATAAAGCAGGGAGGGTTAATATCTTGAGGTTTATGAAATGAGGTTTATATGAATCTGTTTGGTGTATCCCACATATTGATCTGATAAATAAATGCTTTGTTTTTGATGTACGCCTTTCTCATTTATTTTACGTACTCATACCATTATAATATGCCAACCGCTAGTTTAGGCAAAGTAAAGCAACAATTTCCTTAACATATTTTCGAGCCACAAAGCTCTTCTCTATTTAGCACCGCTTATTTATAACATGGCTTGTATGAGAAGATTCTATAAAATTTTAGTGACGACGGAATTTCTTTTAGAAACAAGAGATTGTGTAAAATATTTTTACGAGGGAATTATGACACAAAAGAGGTTTTGTCGTTGACATAAGAGGCTCTAAAAGTATGTGGCGGTATGTTAAGTTAAGAAATATGATTACTTTAAGAGAAGAATTACTTGTATGCGAGTTATTGCTGTGACAAAATTATGAGGCGCTTAGAATATTTTAGGACCTTTCTGAAGCATGGTTATTCTGGAGTGTTTTAAACATAGGCCGTCGTCGTTTAACTATGCGTTACAGCTTTGAATTACTTTGTTTGATGTAATTTTTACGGGAATTACGTCACTTTTATTTTCCGGAGTGACTATCGGTGAATATAATTTGTGTATATTTTATGTCGCAAACGTGCTTTAAAACTAACTAACTATTTTAATATTCTATTCAGTTCTATTTTTATATATATTTCTTTTATTTTTATTTTTATTTTTATGGTCACAGGTTCAAACCCTGCTCGCACTCGAATTTTTCTTTCCATATCAAAACAGCTAACTAACTATTATTTAACAAGGCAAGTTAAAACTTAAAAAAAAAGTAAGTATGCTGTTTTTAGACACGTAAATCGTAAGCAACATTGAGTTTCGAAAAGCTGCGATTTTAAAACTTTCAACGATCAAATACTACTCAAATAAAAAATAGTTTGTGAACTACCTACCTATACCGGGTGTAAACAGACCCTTCACATATCCGTCAACCAAGCATTCTGTACATCAAACTAAGTAACTTTACGCAAAAATTATTGCTGGGAACCGACTTTTTTTTTGGGGTGAAAAATCACGTTTTACGGTAGGACTCGATGAAAAGCACTCATAGCATTGTGCTGATGGATGGATTGAATAGTACGGGGGTCGTGGAGGTGTGTAAAGTAAAAATCATACATTAAAAACATGTATTAAAAAAAAACTTGTGAAAATGTTGGAACTTTGACCCCCAATATCTCCGTAACTAAAAGGTTCCCAGGTATGGTCTAGAACAAAAAAAATATCGCATTGACGGGGAGAACAAGTGCCTTTCGTTTATGTTAAGGGTCTATTTACGCCCTTTATACCAACCATCAAAATCCAAGTTATCTATCATAGACAGATGAAGAGTGCATTAAAAGTTCATAAAGCGTGCGAAGTCCGACTTCCTCCATATTTGCCTGCATATATTATAATAGAACCAGGTACTTCTAAATATTGTATTGAATTCTCAGCATTCGAAGCTACTTGAAATACTACTCAATGGACTGCACTTGCACTATGTATATTGGATCCGCTTTGAGAGAACGTATTTTTAAATCGCTCGATATAATATTTACTTCACTGGTTTTGAAGAGGTTTAATTTTCTGTCGATGGTTTCTTGACAAAAAAGTATAGAGGACTTTTTGTAAGATTTGTATTTTTATGTACCTAAGTATATAGGGTCTAACTATTCATACACGAAATATTTTCAGGGAATCATCTAACGGCTACAAAAAAGCCATTTCAAGGATTTTTTTTTTTATCTTAGTACCTATATATTTTTATAAAAATAAATAATTTAAAATTACTTGACCCACAAAATAAATACTGGCTCCTTATTTTTAAGCATCCATTACGCTAGTTTACTACGTCGTATTTACCTACTGTCATTGTTAGAATATGGGAGTAAAGGTTTTATGCAAAAAGTCTTAAAAATTTTTAGAATTATAATAATTTTGTAAAAAAAAAAACACTCAGATATTTTTTTTTTTTGTTGTTATGGCTACTTTACGATTTATAGAAGTTACTCTTAAAATATTTCGTGTATGAAAAGATAGACCTTATAAATATTGTATTGTACTATAACGTATAACGGGCTGGTGTCCGCAACTCCACGTCAAAGCGCGTATTTTAACTAGCGACACGCCCCGGCTTCGCACGGGTGCAATATATACATATATAAACCTTCCTCTTGAATCTCTCTATCTATGAAAAAAAACCGCATCAAAATCCGTTGCGTGGTTTTAAAGATCTAAGCTTACATAGGGACAGACAGACAGCGGGAAGCGACTTTGTTTTATACTACGTAGTGATTAGTACGAGTAAATAGTTGACTGCTTCGTTGGTCTAGTGTTCTTCTACTAATGAGCACGAAGTCCTGAGTTCGATTCCTGTGTAATTCCTTCTAGAACTTCTTAGTAGCAGTCCGGTCTGGATTTGTGGCTAGTTGATGGCAATAGTAACAATAGCCAATGCTAAGCTCGCCCCCTATTTAGTCCGGTTTTTAGGCATTTCAATCTATACATTTGTACAAATAAATAAAAATTCAAGTGTCTGTTTAAAATTTCAAAACAGCAGTTTTTTACTGAATGCATAATTGCATATACTTAGTTTAAACGGTACTTATCATAACAATTTCTTTTTTAAATTTTTGTTTACCAGTCTGTCTGTTTGTTCTAGCTAATCTCCGAAACGGCTGGACCGATTTTGACGCGACTTTTACTGGCAGATAGCTGCTATTATAAGGAGTAACTTAGGCGTTAATTACTTTTAGTTTAAAAAAAATATTAGGGTTCCGTGAAAAAAAAAAACTCTTGAAATTGTTAACAAAATCCGATTAAAATATATGTGTAATTTTTTTTAATAATAATTTCTGACGAACGAAGGTCGCGGGTAACACATAGTTTATAATAATTTGCATGCAGCCGAAAATATTTACTACTATAGGTACACATCTGCCTAACCTTTACGGATTACAGGCGTATTATTATGTTGCTATAGTAAGTAATTACCAATAAAACTTTACTGTCACTTCCGGGATATGTTCCGTGATTGTTCATTATTTTGAGCTCCCGATATTTCGACGCTGTTGCAAGCGCCAAGAACTAATGAACAATCACGGAAGATATCCCGGAACTGACAGTATAAGTTTAGTTGTACACCGTGAAAGCTTAAAACAGAATTACCAATAAATTGTATTACCACTTGAGTACATAATACCAATTTCAAAGCCAGACGACGGGTGCCCGATAAAAAGGACCTTTGATATGTATGCACAATATTTTCATACTGTTAGGTATTTGTGAAGTTTTCCCTTAAATCGCTGTTGTGAACTCGCTCGGTATATTTCTAAGGTAAGGTTCTTTGCAGTACAGAAGCGAAGATGTAAAAGTGAATTTTACAAGACTTTATGTTTATAAGGACTAATATCACTTTGTTTATATGTGAAGCATGAATAAAATAATTCTAGGGGGAGGTTCGTATTCTTTGTGTAGGTATCCTAGTTATTTTTTTCCAGTTCCCATCCGGGAAAGAAACTCGTTGAATGTTTTCGTGAATTATTTTAAAAAGATTCCTGATGCAATGATTACTAAGTAATTGTGATTTTGATTGCTTGATAAGGCATTTTTGCCTGCACGATCTACATGGAAATATTCCACTGTTTATGCCAGGAAGTGTAATCAGTTAGGTAGGTTTTAACGCTATATTATGCATTGTTTTGTATTGTAAATATAACGGGCTGGTGTCCGCAACTCCTCGTCAAAGCACGTATATTGCGTGCGGAAAACTAATTAACTAAATTAACTTAAGTATCGAAATTCGTTGATGCTCTTTTGTGCCATGCATACTCAGAGAAATGAGGTCTATAGAAAATTTTAAATTATTACAAAATGTATCATACTGCCGCGGTGTTCTAGTGGTCGCAAACGCGACTGCTTAACACAAGATCCAGGATTCGAATCCCAGGTCGGACAAAGTGTTATTAGGTTTTTTTATCAGGAATTTCTTCGTTGCACCGACAAAGTCTAGATTAGGGCTCGGTTGATGGCAATAGTGTTGCCCCCTGTTAAATAACTGGCGAAATACTATTAGACACACCTCTGTCGAACCCTTGGGGAAGTACAGGCATGATATTATGTGTAACTATTGTACATAATTAGACCTTCAGATTCCATCTCACAACTTATACAATCGTAGGGTAGGTTTACGAAATATGTCTCATTTCAAAAGCTATTTATATGTTTGTGTAGTCCTCTCATACCGCCTTGAGAACACAAGACCTCTCACCTGCCTTCATTAGCGTCAAAGGATAGAATGGTCTCATGTTTGGCGCTGGAGAGAATCAGGGCGGAACTTGGAGGGACCCTTGTAAATCAACCAATCAAATTGGATTGCCGAAGCTGTTGAATTTGAATCGAAGTGACTTTTAGGTCCTATGACGTGTAGTTCTGATGGATGGAGAGGTTGACAGGAAGTCGGTTTGTTGGGCAAGTCTATTTGAGTTGTTGTTGCTTTTTCTAAAGTTTTAGAATGCAAAGAAAATTATGCCCAAAACACATCGAATGTGAATAACTATAATCGAAATTGCTATTTAGCTGAACCTCTTTCAGTAAGTGAAAGAGGGTAAGAACAGATCTGTCACTTTTATAACTTGGTCATTGATCCAAAATCGAGATAAAATTTATAAAAAAGAAAATAACATTATTTTATACAGGCTGTAACAGAAAGGGTCAATAGGAATGTATAGGTAGTCATATGAATGGATATGATGCAGACCATCAAACTGAACAACTTCCTCCATGGGTCCAATATAGTAAATTCGAAAAAAATGGCAGCTGTCCTACATTTGGGTCGAGTAGGTATTGAAATTTAGTATGGGAAAGCTGATAATTTAGCTACTAAAAAATAAGGTAAGGCAAAGCAACAAACAGACTCAAAATTAACTACATTTATATCACCGTAAAGCCCGCATTGAACCCAAAAACCTATTCAATTGTACACAACACTATTTTCTCGTTCATTTCGTTCAGTCGCAGAACAGAGGTATTATATTCATTTAAATAATATTATTACTACTCAATAATCGCTGCCCGAATGTAATGTGCTGGAAAATCTCATTGAATAATGAATGGCGAATGGTTTAATGTTTCCCTATCCGATTTGACCTGACGTTCGAGTAGGTTTAAATGTTTTCGGGGGATATTATTTAACCTGTTTCTTTTTGTAAGTACTTATTTGATACGTATAGATACATAACATAACATCACGACTGTAATCTCCGAAGGGTTAGGCAGAGGTGTATTTAATATTACACCCACATTTCGCCAGTTATGTTTAGGTCCCATGTAATAAAGGGCGAGTCTAATGCTATCAACCGGGCACAAATCCATTGCTCCATGGCAGCTACTGAGAAATTCCTGACGGAAAAATCCAATAATACTTTGCCCGACCCGGGAATCGAACCCAGGACCTCATGCTCAGCAGTCACGTTTGCGACTACTCGACCGACGAGGCAGTTATTAATTTGGGTATTATTCACCATCGTGGTATGGATATGTGATGCGGACGAATGAGGAAAATGTTGAGTATGGGTAGAGGTAGTAGTGGCTATAAGAGCAGAGGAAGACCAAAGAAACGATACATACACAAAGAGATGATATGGCTAGAAAGGAGGTGACTGCTGAGATGACGAGTTATAGATGAGTATGGAAGAAAAAGACGTGCTGGGTCGACCCCAAATAAATTGGAATAAGGGCAGAAGAACGATGATACGCCAATGTTTAACTTGGACATTTGAACAACCAAAGTGGTCACCATCGCGGGCCTGTGGACGGTGAGCTATGGGCTAGCTCGCCGTCCGGCCGTCTTATGACGACAGGCCGTGTCGTGTTCCACGTGCGCCTCAAAGAGATGTCAGCAAATAAGTAGGGGTCCGCATGGGCCGATGCCTGCCAGGGCTGCGGGACTGTTCGAAAGAGATACCGTGGCCCTGGAACACAAAGGGCAAAGAAGGAACATAGATGGGTTTTAGTCAGTACAAGTCTTACACTCCCTTCCGCTCCGCCCAGAGTGGGGGGGGGGGGGCACTCTGGGTGTCATTTGATGATTTCCAATCCGAAAAAAAAGTGGTCACCATAGCTCACAGAATAAGCGAGCTGAAGTAGCAATGGGCCGGCCACAATAGCCGTAGAACTGCATTAGACGTAGGGTAGACGAGTTCTTGAGTGGAGACTACGGTTCGGTAATCGTAAGGTAGGCTGGTGCTACCTGGATGAGAGTTGCTGAGAATCGAGCAGACTGGCTTGCAATTGAAGAGGCATATGTCCAGCAGCGAACTGCTGTAGGCTGATGATGACGTTGATCGACTTTAAAGAGCTGCATCACGACATAGTAGATGCTAAACTTAATCGCTACAGTACGGAATGTAAACTTTTGTCTTTTGAATTTTGTAGTACCGGTCTTATTTAGGGCATCCATCGTAAGCCGCGAGCGATTCGCCCAGATAAAATAAATTAGATCTCATTTAATATTCAAGTTAGACCAAGAATCAGCACGTTTTCATCGTTAAAAATCACAATTTATAATATTTAGGTTATGAATTGATTGGTTATGTTATATTAGTACGTAAATGTTGTAAAAATATTAAGTTTTTTAGAAAGCATCTGCTTGTTCCTCCGTCTATGTAGGTGGATAATAATATCGTAACCAAAAAAAGTGATCTGATTTCAATTCCGTTTTACATTTTCAGTTCGGAACTTAAAAAGCCAAAATTTCTAACTCACCGCTAAAGTCAAAACGTTCACCTAAAGGGTACATCCCGTAAAAGCAAACAAGACATTTACAATATCGGTGACTTTCCAAAAGTTGGAGCTTCCAGTATTCAACAGGCGTCGTAAGCATGAATATGGAAGAGGCTACGAGACGTGTAGCGTTCGTAGGCTCGTAGCGCGTAGCTCGTAGGCGGCGGGTGGCGTAGCGCTGAAGTTTGTAGCTATTCTCTCTAGAGAGAAAAACGATATGATGGAAAATGCACGTTAGAGTATAATGTGTTTTTAGATATTGTACACCTTGTGGTATTGTAATTTTTGTTTGTCAGGATATAGAGATATGATTTATACAGGGTGTAACAGAAAGGGTATAGTCTAATGAAAGGATATGTTGCAGACCATCAAACTGAACAACGTTCTCCATGGATCCAATATCGAAAATGCGAAAAATTTATCAGCTATCCCCATACATTTGGGTCGAGTAGGTATTGAAATTTTGTAGAGGACAGCTGATAATTTTTGCGCATTTACGATATTGGACCCAAGGAGAAACTTGTTCAGTTTGATGGTCTGCAGCATATCCTTTCATATGACTATAGCCTTTCTGTTACACCCTGTATATATGTTAGAACCTGTAACTGTTGGCCGCGTTGGGTGTTACACACCCCAGCGCATCCGTAAAGGCTTAGAACTTTTTAAATTCAGAATTTTGAACACTAAAGTTCCCGCTAGCTTCATAAAAACCCGTGTCCTTTATGCTCAAGTATCGAGTATAATCGTGATTTTGCATGTATTTCGTATTTGATTTATATGATGTCACGCACCCCACGATACCGTTTAAGTAAGTTTTTAGGCGCGCCCAATTAAGGGTTAATAATTAGCCTATGACGCTCGGGAAAAATGTAGCATACTTTTAAAAAATAAAAGGATATCAGTAGTTCCTAAGATTATCCTCTATATACAAATCTAATCAAAAAAAGTAAAAGTTCTTCACAAAAACTAACAATGAGTCTACTGTCATCATTATTAACTCTCATTACCGCGCCATCATTTCCGCAAACCGTCATTACCATTCAATGAGAGAACAGTCCCGCTCCACTGTATTTACATGTTCCCGCCCACAAAGTTAAACTCCCCCTTAATGCTTAAGGGTAAAACACGACAATACGAAAATTAAATTTTTAAAGGCCATTGTCGCATCTGCAATTCAAATATTTCTTTCTTTCTTTTTGTTTGGCGTACTTACGAGATAAAATGCTTTGTTTTGTTTATTCCATGTTTTTTTTCTTTGATCCCATTGATATTGTTCTCTTTGAGTTGTCTCGGCTTTTTGAGGACGTTTGTCGGATAAGAATATAAACCAGTCAAGTGCTTTTTTTGGTCTTCGTAATATTGTGAGGCGGTAAATGCCTATTTTGTGGGTAGTAAATTAGTTTGACGTTGATAAAAACAATATTGAGCTTGGTAGGAAAGGTTGCGGATGTACTTCTGACTACCTAGCAGTAGCGAAGGGTCAATTATTGTGGGCTGCGGGACTGTTCGAAAGAGATACCGTGGCCCTGGAACACAAAGGGCAAAGAAGGAACATGGATGGGTTTTAGTCAGTACAAGTCTGACACTCCCTTCCGCTCCGCCCAGAGTGGGGGGGTCATTTGATGATTTCCCATCCGCAAAAAAAAAAGGGTCAATTATTGTGTCACGTTGTGGCTTCCGGCCACCGTAGGCGCTGGCCTGCGGACGGCGCGTTATGGGCTAGCTCGCCGTCCGGCCGTCTTATGACGACAGGCCGTGTCGACGGCGCGTTTGTGTTCCACGCGCGCCTCCAAGAGATGTCAGCAACCAAGTAGGGGTCCGCATGGGCCGATGCCTGCCAGGGCTGCGGGACTGTTCGAAAGAGATACCGTGGCCCTGGAACACAAAGGGCAAAGAAGGAACATGGATGGGTTTTAGTCAGTACAAGTCTGACACTCCCTTCCGCTCCGCCCAGAGTGGGGGGGGGGGGGGGGGTCATATGATGATTTCCCATCCGAAAAAAAAAAAGGGTCAATTATTGTAAGAGGTAAGCTGAAGTACATATCTTTAATGTGATTATATTATTTGTCTATTGAATACTGACTGTGCTACTTTTCAAAGGGAAGCTGGTAGGAATCGAATTATATGGAACCTTCGCCATTGTTAGCTACGCGACATCATCATCTGCCCAGCCTTTTCCCAACTGTGTTAAGGTCCGCTTCTATTGTAACTGGATGTAGCTGAATACCAGTATTTTACATGGAGTGACTGCCTAAGACCTATAAACAACAGCCGGACCCAACAGCTTTACGTGCTTTCCGAGGCACGAAGGAAACTCGGTATGGAATGGGGTTTGTTTTAATGACGATTTGAAACTGAAACTAATTAGCAAGACAATTAGCAACCCATTACGTTCTTACATCTTTAGTATGGGAAATACTAAAGATGTATGAAAGCTAAAGGTACCTACTATAAGTGTAAGGTCAATGTTCTGTAACTATATTGTTTGTTTTCGTATATCCAAACAATTTCACATCACATATAACGCCATCACGCCAGTAATCCCCGAAGGTGAAGCAGAGGTGTACGCCTAAGAGTAACGCCACATTGCTCCGTTGCGTTGCGTTGCGACGTCGCAGCGCAAGATTTTTGTTCGACAACGCAACGGAGAAATGTCGCATGTTTTAAAATTTATATGTAAAATGACACAAGCGTTGCAAAATGCTGCGACGACGCAACGCAGCGCAACGGAGGAGTGTGGCTTCGGTATATTAGCCACCCACCCAGTTATTTTTAATTCCCATGTAATAGCGGCCGAGCCTATTGCCATCAACCGGGCACAAATCCTGACTCAGTGGCTGCTCCAACACAGTTCAACACAAACAGCTGTTTTAAAACAAGATCTACCCCCATTTATCCTCGCAGAATACTTCTCGAAACACCCTATTCCCCCAAAGACAGCCATAACATGATAAAAATGACGCATACTAAACATGTCATGAGCGTTTTATACTGTTTCATTATGCCTTATACTTTCGTCTTAAGGCCGGGTAACCGGGTACAGTCCCTTCACAATTACTTTACCTAACGGCTGTAGTCCAACATCGACTCTATTACATCGAAAACAAAGATCACAATAACTTTGACAGACTTGTTAGTGACATCAACTTAAGAACACCCTTATTGCAACTCACATAAAGTTCATAGTGATGTTGACTGCGATGCTAGGACGGAGGTAGAATAACTTTGAAAGGATGGTAGTCGGGTTCATGCAATGCAATGGTCCTCATTTGTTTTGATGTGCTCCTAGAAATCCGGGTAATGGAGGGAATGCCTCCAAATGTGAGTGAAATAAGGTTTTACTAAGAAACTATGTCATTGTCTTGTAGGCTGGTAGATAGAGGTGAATTATGACTAGATGGAGAATGATGTGGCATTAAGATATTGTTAACTGCTTATGCGTTCTAGTGCTTATTACAGATGTGATTTGTTTTTAATTTTTGCATTTAATTTTGATTTTAATTCTGTTTTTAAACTTTGATTTAAAATTTTACTTTAGTCTTTAGTGTAACATTTATTATTTTATGGGGAATGCGGTGTTAATCTATAAGAAATTGTTATACTAACCTTTGATATAAGAATCTTTATTTTAAAA
The DNA here is from genome assembly GCA_910589295.1 of Noctua janthe. Classification (NCBI taxonomy): domain Eukaryota; kingdom Metazoa; phylum Arthropoda; class Insecta; order Lepidoptera; family Noctuidae; genus Noctua; species Noctua janthe. The sequence goes on along the minus strand of OU342573.1, from coordinate 9,238,307 downwards.
TGTAACCGAATAAACAATTGTTGGTTGGCCAGAAATAATAAATAAATGTGATCATGCGACTACTGAGCATATATCCTGGATTGAGAAAAGTGTTATGAGGATTTTTCTTGGGCTACATACAAGATGTAAACGGACCCTTCACGAAGCCGTCAACCAAGCGTTCTGCAAATCAAACTAAGTAACTCTACGCAAAAAATATTGCTGGAAAACGACATTTTTTTTTGGGGGGTGAAAAATCACGTTTTACGGAGGGACTCAATTTGACGCTAGAAAAACACTGGTTAGACTAAAACCAACCCTAGTTGGGTACATGAATTCTCTAGATATATTCTGGGATTCTTTCTAAATTATTACTAAGAATTCCAGAATATCAGTTTCCCAAGCCCACAATAAAATGTGTTTGTAAAACTACTAACAAAAATATAACGTAGAAACTGTGTAATTTTAAAACAAAGATCAAACAAATTCACAAATTCTGTGTTTACAAGGTGTGTTGGAAATAAGAAAGGAAAGAGTAAATTATTGTCGGTACCGCACTAGTGTTCGAAAACAATGAAACAAATGTTTTCTCAACCGGCGCCGTTCTCGCTCAAGCGATTATTATATTTTCTCTGTAATCATTTATAGGAATTGAAGATAATAATGCTTACTTAAGTAGACATTGAAATTTAATAAAAACCAGAAATAACCGACCAGTTCTTTCTAATAAGGTGTTTATTATCAAGCTTATATAACATAACTTCACGCTTATAACCCTCAAAAGGTTAGACAGAAGTCTACCTTATAGTACACCCTCATTATTTTCACCACTTATTGTTTTCGAACAATGTAATAGAGACAAGCCTATTGCCATCAATCAGTCACGAATCTAGATTTCGTGGCTGTTACTGAGATATTTGTGATGGAAAAACCGGATAACATTTTACCCAACCTGGGTATCGAACCCAGGATCCCACGTTCAGCAGTAGCGCTTACGACCACTGGACCAACGAAGCACTAGTTTAATAACGTTTCAAAAATAAACAAGTGTAATTTATACTATTATACAAGGTGTAAACAGACCCTTCACATATCCGTCAACCAAGCATTCTGTACATCAAACTAAGTAACTTTACGCAAAAATTATTGCTGGGAATCGACTTTTTTTTTAGGGTGAAAAATCACGTTTTACGGTAGGACTCGATGGAAAGCACTCAAAACATTGTGCCGATGGATTGATTGAATAGTACGGGGGTCGTGGAGGTGTGTAAAGTAAAAATCTTACATTAAAAACATGTATTTAAAAAAAAAAACTAGCGATATAGTTGGAACTTTGACCCCCAATATCTCCGTAACTAGAAGGTTCCCAGGTATGTTCTAGAATAAAAAAATGATCGCAAAGACGGAGAGAACAAGTGCCTTTCGGCTATGTTAAGGGTCTATTTACACCCTTTATTACTGGCTGGTGTGACTATTTATTTTCTAACGGTCGCACTGTGGTCTATTTCTACTTGGACCATTCTCCCGTCCATATCTGCATATTAAATTTTCACGAGCAAACTAAGTGTCTATTAAGTATCTCATTTTGCACCATAACGGAACAAAACGGGTAATATTCACAGTTAACTTAACCTGTGGGCAGTTATGGGGTTATTGATAGCGTTTAGACATTAACATCTCGCTTGTTTTCACGATGGAATGGACAGAGGTGAGTACACCCAAAATGAACCAATACAAGAAAGAAAAATATTAATAACATATTTAACATAGGTAGGTAGACAAGATAACACCGGCAAGTTTGGGATTGTGTGTGCGTGTGTGTGTCTTCTGTGCTTTCATGTGTGTTTGTGTGCCGTGTGACAGTATAGGTTATGTCGTAGGTTTCAAGAGTTTATGATATGGCGAGTGAACCAATATCCACCTATAGGGAAGAGATTCTGCTGGGATTTTTTTTTAAATATCGTCCAAAAACACTTTCTCCAGGACTCCCTAAGTCCAGAACTTCAACTTCATCAGCTTACGCATACCAAACAAACGAGAAGAATTTTTTACATCATAAGGATTCAATCCTTCGTGTCGCATTTATAGCAGTCTACATGTATAAATTTCTTTGTAAGGCACCGAGATTACACATTCAAATTAATGAACTTCTGCGCTGTCGAGGCGAAATTAATGACCTCTTTTAATTGCAATTTATTTCATCAAATCCTTCCTACACGGAAACAACGCATCCAATTTTCTTAACGATCTCAAAAACTCTTAATAAACTGCTCAATTAATCACCAATTCTTTGGCATTGTTTACATAAAAAAGTATCCCTTTATTTACCCAACTACCCGCTTTAAACCGCCTTTCTCCAAAGCCCGGTTCTCTCTAATTATTCAAGTTAATTGAAGTTTTGCCGAGACCCAAATCTCGCAGGGAGAGTTATACGCCTTTTCGGACCCTAATTCGCAGCTAAATTAAAAAATACTTGCGAAATTAATCCTGGAATGAGAATATTAGGAGTCTGAAAGCAGCGGGGAAATCGGTCGTCCTATATGGTATGGGCATGTGGTGCAGAGGAATGAATATGACGTTAGGAAAGTTTTGAGCTACGAATGTTTTGGTTGAAGAACATTCATGATCGAGGAAGGCCTGGAGTCAAGAGGGTTACCGGGCTGTTGGGCCTCGCAAATGATGAGAAATTATAATTATTCGGAGCTAATGGCCGATGGATAATATAAGAAATGAGTATTTTAGAAGAAGTCTGAAAGTGGCGCCGGTGACTGAAAAGTTGTGTGGTAATCGGTTGTCGTGGTATGGGCATGTGATGCGGAGCAATGAGGAAAATGTCGTGAGGAATGTTTTGAGTATGAATGTGGATGCGTATATGAGTAGAGGAAGACCAAAGAAACGATGAATGGACTGTGTAAAGAATGATATGGTAAGAAAGGAGGTGTCTGATGAGATGACGAGTAATAGAGAAGTATGGAAAAAGAAGACATGCTCCGCCGACTCCAAATGAATTGGGATAAGGGCAAGAGAATGATGATGGAGTTGGTGGCCGACCCACCAACAAAAAGCGAACAGGATCTATGAATCCGGATGGCAATTAGAACAGGGGAAGAACAAAGAAACGACGGATAGATTTTGAGAAAGATGGCATGATAACAAATAGACATGTATGGAAAAAAAAAAAGCTGCGCTGCCTCCAAATGAATTAGGATTAGGGCGGAAGGTTGACATATAACAGGAAAGGTATATTTGTGAATGATGTACATAGCATGTGTTATAAATAAAAAAGATTTGTAGTCGGTACACGTTTATATTTCGTCTTTTTTGCTTGTCGTTTTTTTTTCAGAACATTAATTTGATTGATGACATACATTTTTCGTGTTTTTATGATTATGTCGTTATGATTGAATAGGTATGTTTTTTTTTTGTTTAATTGTTGTCCGTGTTTTCTGTTTTAATGCCGGGTAGGATATTGACTGGAATGATAAATCCGGAAGGGTCGCATTTGGACTGTTTTATGCTGATATTTTTATGTAACGAGGTACAAAGTTACATGTTTTTAACTCGGAAGTTTGAAAAAAAAGGTAATTTTATAATTAGGTACGTAGATAACTTTCTAGAGTGGAATTTTTGATTAAATGGGAAAGGCTTTTTTTCGAATAGTCGTGTAAGAATGTATTCTATATGATGGGTTTTATTGTGTTTGTTTTTAGTTTATGTCTTAAAAAAGTTGTAAACAATACTAGACTAAAAGATGACATTAATAGTTAACTAGTCCTGTCTGAAATATCGTCAATACATCAATGATAATGTTTTATATGGCATCGTGCTACCGGTTACTTGAAAGTACAAAAAAGTAGTCATATTGCGAAAGTAGGCATCGTGCTATGAAATCGTTTTAAACAAATCAAATCAATCTTTATTTATGAACATAAGTACAAAAAGGTGTTATTTATACATTTTAGCTGATCTGTATGTTCGGCCAATAATCGGCAAACAAATATAATATTAGTAAGCAGGTTATTTTTACTATCATAATTATTAAAGTCTAGGATAAAAGAAATGAAGCAATTGAAAAATGTCATGAGCCGCATACAATAAAGTAATTATTAATTATTTAGAATGTCAAAGAAAAATAAATTTAGTCATAATTTGTCATTTAAAAAGTCTTCAATCGAGTAATACGTCTTCAACCAGAAACAGGAGAACAAGTTTAAGCAATATAAGATTTTAAACTTTCGTGGTCACTAACATTATTGTACCTATAAGACGGGGAAAATCACCCATCCGCAATAACTTCAGTTTATCCGTGATCATGGTGCTTGCAACAGCGCCGGAATATCGGGAACTCAACGAAAACAATAAACATGGTAAATATCCCGTCTTCTAGTTATAATAAGTTTAAGCAAGACTTGTAGAAAACAAGTATATATTACCTACAACTAGTTTAAGACTGTCGCGTTGGTTTTGTGGTCGCAATCGCGGCTGCTGAGCATGAGGTCCTGGGTTCGATTCCCGAGTCGGGCTAATTGTTATTGGGTTTTTCTATTAGGAATTTCTCAGTAGCAGCCACGGAGTCTGGATTTGTGCCCGGTTGATGGCAATAGGCCCGCCGCTATTACATGGGACTTAAACATAACTGGCAAAATGTGGGTGTACTATTAGGTACATCTCTGCCTAACCCTTCGGGGATTACAATTGTGATTTTATGTTATGTAAACGCGAGGTAACAATTTTGCAATAGGCTTTTCTTTCGAAGTAGGTACCATGCAAAATTACTAACAAAGAAATAGAAACTAAATTAATTTGTCCTACTATTTAATGTATTATGCCCATAAGGCTACATACAACGCGTACGCTGCGTGGTTCCATGTGGAAATAATTTACTTTGCGCCTCAACATCAAGCCTCATTACCCTTGGGTGCTGGGTAGTAAGTATACACGGCGTTTCGTTTGAAAGCACATGTCAATGACCAACTGCCATTGTATAAAAGGGTTATGAATGTTTTAGAGTATACAATCGGGACTTACATGGAACAAACGACAGTTTAAAATAAATTATTTGGTTACCTTGTCGGTTTAGCTAGACAATATTCATAGAATAGAAAGCAAGCAATCAAACAGAGACAAGGATCGAACAGAGCCTAAAGACTAAGGTCTTCAATTAGTGCGTCCTGCCTGTTATGACTTAAGGAACTAAAACGTGGACACTCACGGTACGGCTGGTTCATAAATTTGTTTTCACCTAAATCGGTTGATGTTGTTATTTTAAACAAAAGTATGTTAGTAGGTTCCGGTAGGAGGAACTCGTGGCTAAATAACGTTCGGGTCCATCTTCAGGTTAACCCGATATTGCTTAGGTTGGTCCGTGGATGGATGACCGATTCCATATCAAGTTTCCTCCGTACTTTGGAAAGTCATTAAGCCGTGGTTCCCTGCTATCATTTGTAGATCTTTGACAGTTAGTCAGTGGCCCGTCTGACAACCAGTCTTACTAAGGGGTATCGTATTACCTAGTCCTAACTGGGTTGTGGAGGTCAGTAAAATACTGGTATTCAGCTGCATCCGGTGAAACTGGAAGCCGACCCCAATATAGTTGGAAAAAGGCTAGCCAGGATGAAATTAGTAGGTACATCTTAGGCTTAAATACTTAAACAGAAGAAAATAGTAGAAATAATTCAAGATCTCTCCTATGCTCCAAATGTTAAAACTGTCAGAAGTAATTCAAAACAGCCACAGAAAAAATACTTCAAAATATTTACCAGTCTTCAAAACACAAGATAAGTAACATTTCAGTTCGTCTTTCCCTAAATAAAGACGACGTTCTTCACGAACATTAACTGAAGCCCGTTTAGTTTGAACAAACATTGCGACAACAAGACAAACATTCAGCCTATTAAGGCGAAACATTCTCTTCTAATTAAAAGGCTTTAATCTTGAGACCCAAAGAGGAACAAGCCGAAAGACATCACTTAAAAGGCGAGCAGACGGACGACTAATTTCAACAACAATTGGTTGCTTGAAAAAGTAAATTGATAAAAATCTTTGATGCTAAAATAGTCTTAATAATTTTACGTAGATTCAAGTAAAAATCAATTTTAGTATTTTTATTGCTGTGAGCCTATGCTGCCCTTCCCTATTTCCACATTTCACGATCTAAAGCGATTTCAGAATAACAACAAAAATAAAACGCGCGCTGCAATTTTGAATCTTTTTAAAATTTCGGAACCCGTCAAGCATACATTGGATGAGGTTGTTCAATTGCCCCTGTACCAGGGCCATTATAAAACCAATTGTGCAATAAAGAAAGAGGTAGATCACAGAAACGATGAACGTAGATTATGAGATGGATTACATGGATTGCTGAAATTATACTGAGCGATATCTTAGCAACTATTTTCGGTTACTGTCGCGAAAATTATCGCTGTTAAAGTTGCCCGTGTGCAAGTTGAGACCTTATTTACATTGCTAATTGTCGAGTGTCGTTTTATGCAATCTCTTATTCAAATCCTCGACTGTGTTCAGTTGAATTAATGAGAAAGTTAATCAAGTACGTGGATTGATGGCTAAGTGGGGTAGTTCGTTTATTGGGGCTTGTCCTTTATGGCCTTCTTTGGGGTTAAAACTTGGTAGTTTGTTCATGTATTTCAATAGTTAATGGAGCTAGCTCCATAAATAAAAAACTAAACCCACAACATTTTTATTAAAAAGGTAACCAATTAAAACGTAAAAAAAAATACAATGCATTATTAATTTTGTAATCCTTTTATTGTTTCTGATTAAATATTTATTTACAATTTTAACTGACATTAGCTTTTAAAAGCTTACAAGCTCAACACTTAGGTACTCCATACCATTTATTTAAAAAAATAAATATCTGTTTATTCAAATAAAATGCGCATAAAATCAGGAGCAGCTACAGTGCCAATGTTGAGCTTCCACCGTGTCATGAAAACATGCTTACTTACAGGCAAACAAGTTATATGTATTAAATTAAATTGCAACTCTGTGCAAATTACTTTTTTCTGTACCTGTACTTATTTGGGCCAAAACGCATTAGACACGATGTTATATCGAATCGTGTTATCTTGCGACGTCCTGTCGGGTGCGTTCATTTCATTCCATCATTGGTGTAGGATTATATAAATGTGTGTCAGTTTTCACGACACGTCATCGGTACACGACGTCGCAACGTTTTACGATGCAACGTCGTATCGTGTGTATGAGTGTTAGCCTTAAGGAACTTTAATAGGTGCCAATGCTTGAATTCAATTGCAATCTTCATAGTATCGAATTCCTGTGTCCAAATTGTCAACGAAATACTCAAATTCCGACAAGCATTGAGTATAGCACATGCCTATGCATTAATTATTACCAAATCAACCAATTATTGAGTGTGTGTGTTGGAGCTCTAAGATACTAAAGACACTGTATAAAGATAACCAGTAAACCAACTAATTCCCTTTTGTGAAAACAAACGCGGGCTGTTAAGTTACTAAACTTTTTGTCGTGTTGTATAATACATACAGGGTGTAAACGGACCCTTCACAAAGCCGTTAACCAAGCATTCTGTACATCAAACTAAGTAACTTTACGCAAAAATTATTGCTGGGAAACGACTTTTTTTTGGGGTGAAAAATCACGTTTTACGGTAGGGCTCGATGGAACGCATTCAAAGCATTGTGCTGATGGATGCATTGAATAGTGAAGTGTCATCGTGTCATGAAGATATTAAAAGTAAAGTTACCTTAAAAAGTAGTATTTAAAAAAAAGTTGTGAACAAGTTGGAACTTTGACCTCCTAAATCTCCGTAACTAGATGGTTCTCAGGTATAGTCCAAAACAAAAAAATGATCGCAAAGGCAAGAGAAACAAGTGCATTTCGGCTTCGTTAAGGGTCTTTTTTACACCCTTTATAGCATACTAGCTTTTGCCCGCGGCTTCGAACGCGTGGATGTCGAAAAATAACCGACGGGAACGTACCGAGCAAACATAGTTACTTACCTTCATCCTCCTTTTTAACCCTTCGGGGGTAGAATTTTTAAAAACGCTGGGACACGGATAAATTAATGTTTAATCGTCAGCCTAAACAAAAACTTTGAAGATCCTAACTTCAAAACTGACGAAACTTATAAACTTCCATCCCTTATTTTACCCCTTTAGGGGTGGAATTCTCAAAAATCCTTTCTTCGTGAAGGGTCTGTTTACACCCTGTATGTGCGTTTGAGCTGATTCCGGTCATTTGTCCCTAGTTGAAATACTGTTTGTTAATACTAAAATGTCTACGGTGCTATGGAGCTCTAGTATATGCTATAAAGCGATATACTGTATAGGCTCTTCAATGTCTATTAAGATATTAATGGCAAGATGTTTGAACAACAAATTAATTGAAACGTTGTAGCTAATGGGACATTATGGAGGTTTCGCAAACAATGGTATGAGTTTCATAAAGGTATTATGAGAAAATTCTTAATTATGTATATTGTTTGAGTGACTTTAATTTTGAAACACATATAATAAATTTAAATAATGCTACTTAAAAATGAACTTTATTTAACAGTGATTGAGATTTACCTGCACGCGTAGCATGACCATCGCAAGGAAACAGATTTTCGGGAATCAAAAAATGTGAGATTACTTTTGTTGATCTGTCATTTTGTCGATTCTTCCGTAGACAAAAGTCGTTTCTACGGTGGTCATGCTACGCATGCTGAGGGTCTGGCGTAGACAAAGTGAAATACTATCAGCGATAACTAAGACAGAAATGTTAAAAGTATAATAATGAATAGACCTAGGTAAGCTTATCGTGTGATAACAATCATTTTCTGTTGGAAGTGGCTGCAGAAATATGAAACGCTTTTAAAGCGATTACCATTTTTATAGGCCCTGTCAGTGATGATTGTGACAGATCAACTATGATAAATTTACTTTACATAAGTGTAAAAATACCTTTAACGAAACCGAAAGGTTCTCTCCGTCATTGCATTTTTTTTTTGTGAACAATCTACCTGGGAACAATCTACTTACAGAGATATAAGGAGCCAAACTTCGTGCTCTTTCACAAGTTTTATTTTTAAAATACATTTTTTTTTTAATGTTATAACTTTACCTTAAATACAACCAATGCATTCATCAGCACAACTTTTTGAGTGCGTTACATTGAGTCTTACCGTAAAACGTGATTTTTCTCCCCAAAAAAAAGTCGTTTCCCAGCATTAATTTTTGCTTGGAAGTACTTAGTTTAATGTACAAAATGCTTGGTTGACAGCTTCGTGAAGGATCCGTTTATACCTTGTATAGGAAGACAGGAAGGACCCAATTGTAACAAATGCAGGTCGGATAGCATTTTCAGGATTAGGTATTCACTACTGCACACTGCATACAGTAGTAGCAAATTGGAAAAATAGTACAGTCACCCGTTTTAAAATGTAACTCGGTCAACTGTTCTGTCTTGCGATTCCTGTCTTGTGTAACATTTGTACACCGAATTTGATTCTATTCCAATTCGGTTTTTATTTGTTTTGTGTAGAAGAAGACAATCAAAGTTGCTTGTTTGATATAATAATTCTCACAAACTGTTCTCAGTTCTATATTTTCTATTGTCGTTTGTCTATCATGGTATGAAACAAACTGTTGAAGTTGTTTCAGACATGTCATGTTAGCGATTTGATATTTTTGAATCTTCTACAAGGATTCTACTCGTTTTGACATCTTGTTTTAGGTGTAAATTATATAGGGTGACTGGTAATTAGTGACCGATACTTAAACACGTGATTATACTCATAAAACTTTCACAAATATACATTTTATTTTTGTTTCACAAACATTCGCATGAAATTTGCGAGCGCTCTGTCTCTCGCGAATTTCATTCAGCTGTTGTGTTATTGGAATAAAAGTGAACTAGTATAAAAAATAGTTTATTTGGGAAAGTTGTTTGTTATCATGAGTAAAATCAAGTGTTTAAGTATCGGTCACTAATTACCAGTCAGCCTATACACTGTGATTTTTTAGTCGTCTTACAACGGTGGTCTACTCAATGTACCCGACATAAAATAGCTCTAGGCGCGATTTTTGTTTTTTTATCTACCATAAAAGGCACAAAGAAAAGTAAAACATAAAAATAAAAACAATACAAAAGAATAAAAATTATAAAAATCCTGTTAATAATATTTACGTGTCAAACAGGAGAACATCTGCCTAGCGCTCGAGTTCAGTAGATCATCGCTCGCAACAGGGTGTTTTAACTACGCCATGCGTCATATTCCTGAATAATATTTTTAGTTTTAAATTATTAAAGTCTCAAAAATACCTATGTTTTATATTAATGATTAGTAGTCGTTGGATACATGAAGTGGGCTGCCGTTGTAAGGCGACTAAAAAGTCACGGTGTATACATAATACCTACAATAAATAGAATCACTGCAAGAATTATAGCTGTATTTGTAAGTTTTTATTGATGAACACCAAGTACTAAATTGCTCACTGACGGTCGACCATTTTATCATTATGACCTGAGTAATAATAACGTTGAAAAGTAGACGAATTTTATAATTATAAAATTCTATCGATTCGTAATCTAAAAAATCTCATCCATTTATGCAAAGGTGGGTCAGCTATTTGCTATAACTCACTGTACATAAGACGGACTCCAAGCACATAAGAACTTTACAATGGTTATACATTTTATTATTGGTACATAGGTACTTGCGTATGTATTGGTAACCTGTCCCTGTAATTTTTGTACCAAGGAAGTAAGAGGGCAAAAGCCTATAATTCCGTTTTGTTATGTTGTATGGAAGAGGGAAACTTGTACCGAACTTGCTTGATTCGTAAGTTTTCCACGTAGCTGCGTAGGTAGGTACCGAACATCTATCATACTTACTTTGTTACTGAAACTTTCGTATTTCTACTAACATTCTGTAAGATCTTTTTGAGTTTTTTTTTTTATAAAGCTTTGGTTGACACTTCAGGGAGCATAAAATGGCCGCAACACGCAGTTACACACAGCTCACAGTTCTTAAAATGGTCACAAACGCAGTTAATAGTATGAATAGTCACTCTGTGATAATTTTACGAATTTTAACGTAATTCATTTTATTACTAGCTTTTGCCCGCGGCTACGCTCGTGTTAATTTAGAATTTGACAATCAATTCGGGTTGTACTCTGCTTGTAATAATATAATTCAATCATGATTCGAAAGACACGTGGCGCCATCTATTATCATAAGAACGTTATTGTTGTTTTCCTCGGGAACAGTACTTTTTTTCATAACGAAAGGTACCCTATGTCAGTTTCTGTACACCTGACAACGTATATGTAAAATTTCAGGATGATCGGTTCAGTAGTTTAGGCGTGAAAAGGTAACAAACAAACTTACTTTCTCATTTATAATATTGGTTAGGATTCTATTATGATTCTGCTAAAGCGGCCATTTTAGGCCCCAGTTCATTATCTGACAGTCTCCGTCCATAGCCGCAAACGTAATTTATCCGTACCAGTTCGATTGATATTGATACTGTTAGCCTGCGTCATCCCGCAGCTGGGCAACGGCCTGACTTAAATTTATTTCGATGTAAGGCTAACATGAACTACTGGTCGTTGGTTTCGGCTTCTGACTTTGTCAGGGCTCCATGACTTTGACCAATTGTATGGAGGGATCCACGTTACACAATAATCAACTTACACAACTCAATCTTACAGTACCTAATAATTTGTTAATTAGAGTCTGGTCCGAATTCCGTCTTTGGAATTGGGTCAGCTCAAAGTTCCAGTTACATAACGCCTCGCTCCAGCAGCCACAGAATCCCTATTGTCGTTCATTTGAAGCTGGTAGCTTTGTACCAGCCCTCATCCTTATTAAACAGCTGAATATAGACCGAGTATTCATGAACTCTGATTCGAATCAGTGCTGTCGCGAAAGCCTTTTGATTCTTACAGACATTATGTAGCGTGTTTTTCTTTACGCGTAGTCTTATGGTCTATATGGTACTTGTGTTTGTGTATAAACTACGGTACGGATATCATTGAGGTTTCTCTGAGACTGCCTCGTTGGTCTCAAGCGCGACTGCTAAGCATGAGGTCCCGGGTTCGATTCTCGGGTCGGACAAAGTGTTATTGGGTTTTTCCATCAGGAATTTCTCAATAGCAGCCACGGAGTCTTGATTTGTGCCCGGTTGATGGCAATAGGCTCGCTCCCTATTACATGAGACTTATGTTTTTAACTGGCGAAATGTGGGTGTAATATTAGCTACACCTCTGCCTAACCCTTCGGGGAATTCAGGCGTGATGTTCTGTAATTGTGTATTTATGTATCTTTGTGAAAAAGAAGATAAGTTTTGTTATTTAGTACAAGGAGAGCAGCGGTGGCCCAGTAGTGGCGGCTCCGACTTACGAACAGTGGGTTCGAACCCAGGCAGGTGCATTATTTTGTGTAATTTATTTTATCACCACTGCTCTCAAAGGTAAAGGAAAACATCGTGAGGAAACCGGCATGTCCTAGAACCAAAAATTCGAAGACATGTGACATCTACTAACCCGCACTGGGCCCTCGTGGTGGATTATAGCCCATTCCCTCTCATAGAGAGGAGGGTGTGTCCCAGCAGTGGGAACATTATAAGCTTATTATGCATTTAGTACAATACGAATCATACCCGACTCGTATTCGCGTTGGTGATCGCTTAGGTTCGAACACGCGTTTTATCAATTGGTTACAAACTAAAGTCTCTGGTAATTAATGTTTGATCAACTAACTAGACGAACTGGGAAATGAAAGAAAAACATTTAATCCAACAGTTTAACTTTGATTAGGAAGTTTTTTAGCACTTTGAGAGCGTTTATATGCTGGGTTTGTTTTGGTCATGAGCTGAGGTTTTTGTGTTCACTTTAGTTTATAAATAATGTAGATTAGATACATACTAATAAAACAGTAGTAATATAACTTGATTTGAATATTAATAGAATACTTAAATAATACTTAGCATTTGTGGGTGTCTGATACCAATTTACAATTTAATCAATTAGTATTCGTTTAAAATTATATTAATAACTTGGATCCATAGTAGACTACGAAAAATTATTCGTAAATTCAGAAATTGACTGTAAAAAAAAATGAACTACCAAAAAAAATAAACCTGATAACCAACTATCGCCTGTTTCGTTTGATCCACGATTTTCTACTCATCCTGTAAAATAGTCAGTTACATTATTTACTATCTAAATTTATTTACACAACTCCGCTCGCCTGCTCCGATTCACAAAACAAATGAGTAATAGTGTCCACCGTTTATAGCAACGTCAAGCCAGTCGCGGCTAAGTGGAATCTAAAAATATTTAGAGACTTCTAAGATGTCACATCAAACATTCTTCGAGTTGAGCACCAATAAATCCCAAAATTTATGCCCAGGCCAGGAAAATGAGTCATCGAAAATGCAGTCCAAACGATCGACTCAGGTTTTCCATGCTAGTACGAATGTCAATAAATTCGCAATAGACACCCGCCGACGTAGTGCCACTCGTTCATGACAAATGGCCTCTTAAGGCCATTTTATAGGCCATTACCCCCGCTCGGTACCCGTGTTCGAACATTCTCAGGCCTCGTAACGACATTTTTGAATATATTGCTTATTTAATAATGTAAAATTGTTTTATGCCTATAAATCTTTGTTGTGATTTATGTAGGAGTAAAAGCAAGGCCTAGAGTACATGATGCGACAAATTGGTGCTTACGTGGAGTGAACTCGGAATAAAATGATGTGAGCCCTAAAACTTGTTATGTAGCACCTAATTTATGACAGCGATATTGGTGGAGCCAACCTTCCGATCAATCGATAGGAGGGACTTTAAATTCTCACCCTTGCGCAGGTACCTTTCTTATTGATGACGTCATGAACGAAAAATTACCGTAAGATGTATGGACAGTTTACGTGAATGTACCAAAGAAGTGATGGCTGTAATAATAAAGGGTGTAAATAGACCCTTAACATAAACGAAAGGCACTTGTTCTCCCCGTTACGGCGATCATACTTTTGTTCTAGACCATACCTGGGAACCTTCTAGTTACGGAGATATTGGGGGTCAAATTTTTTTTGAATACTTGTTTTTAATATAAGATTTTTACTTTACACACCTCCACGACCCTCGTACTATTCAATCCATTCATTAGCACAATGCTTTGGGTGCTTCCCATCGAGTCCTACCGTAAAACGTGATTTTTTACCCCAAAAAAAACAAGTCGATTCCCCGCAATATTTTTTTATTTCTGCGTAAAGTTACTTAGTTTGATGTACAGAATGCTTGGTTGACGGATATGTGAAGGGTCTGTTTACACCCGGTATGTGAAAGATGAAATGATGAAGGAAATGAAACGACAAGAATGCTGATCGTTTTAAGTAATAGCATGGAAACAATGCAACGGGGGAGGGGCAGATGGTCATGACTTTTTCAGACTTATTTCGTATTACCCAGAACTAACTGGGTTATGGAGGTCAGATAGGCAGTCGCTCCATGTAAAATACTGGTATTCAGCTGCATCTGGTTAGACTGGAAGCCGACCCAAACATAGTTGGGAAAAGGCTAGGCAGATGAGGTGAACTTCTCTAGAACAACATTTTTAACTACAAGAATAACGTCGTCCAATTACAGATAAAGTCTGTCCAATTTTGTAGCTTTCCACCAATGCCTTTGAAAAGTTTAGTTATAGGCATCGTTCAAACTAAACGTATTATCCGCCCCCGACTGTGAGACTGTGGACTCAGTCTGCAATATGCGTTCTCACCAAGCCGATAATACGCGCAATCCGCCAATCAAATCACGCCAATCCGCGTCCGCCGTGCATAGACGCGTAGTACAATAATCGGCCACCGAGAGTCAGCGACGCACTACGTAATAGCGTATAGTTGGTTCGGTGTGAACGAGAAGTTAAATAAAATATGGAAAAGCAATAAACTGCGTAACGCGCGCTCACGGTCAGCGGCTGACAATACGTTTGGTCTGAACAATGCCATACGTATCGAAACACCATACAGAACATACATTACCATATATATGCCTTCACGAAACGAAACTTACACTTCATTCAAGACACCATTCGCCCGTGGAGAAATCTAAGTGTAAAGTTTTAGCTTTCAAACTTCCAAGTTGCAGTAACAAGTCTGGTTACTATTCGATTCGGTAACGACTGTTCAAGTTGGTGTAAGCCACTGCAAGCTACTGTGTTAACCACGATGTGTGGTTATTGCGAGTTGTCGGGCACAGGTGACCGGCTCGGGTTGTGTAGATGTGTACTAGGTGGGTATTTGTTGTATGCAGTTGATATTACAGGGTTTGTTTCACAGATATGGATCTCTGGGATGGTATGGATAGATAGATAGGATAGAACTATCTACTACGAATATACAAGGTGTAAACGGACCTTTTACGAAGTCATCAACCAAGCATTCCGTACATCAAACTAAATAACTCTTCGCAAAAATGTAGCTAAATCCTAGTGAGAGGTAGGTTTCTTTAAAAAATATTTAATGGCTTTTTTTCTATTTTTTTTTTTTTAAATCGTATAATCGTAACTGTTTAATTTCTGATTCGAACCTTCAATGCCTCGATACAGTGCAGAGTTTTTTTTCGATATTTAAATTCTTCCGACGTCACGCAGTCAGTCGTGGAACTGTTTCTTTATTATCTATATTGATTATAACTATTTCGAGCTACCCTCACCATTTAAATATGAAGTCGGGCTAATCGTCGTAAGGATTGGGTCACAGAAATTTTGTCTAACAGAGATACAGAGTAAGTTATTTTTCATGCGTTAGCAAAGCAGCAGCTTTTCTGATTGTCAAAAGCGTAACTTCGTGTAAAAATAAAGTCACCTTATTTAAAACGTCCTTTATCCTCAAGAAGATGAAATTCCATGAAAAAATAATTCACCATAATATACAGGTTGTAACAGAAACTGTCCTATACATTTGAGTCGAGTAGGTATTGAAATTTTGTATGGGACAGCTGATAATTTTTTCGCTTTGACGATATTGGACCCAAGGAGAAAGTTGTTCAGTTTGATGGTCTGCAGCATATCCTTTCATATGACTATACTCTTTCTGTTACACCCTGTATATAGCTCTAACCAATGAAAAACGTCCACCATGATCAATAGTATACAGTAAGTCAGCAACAGTAAAATATAGCTGCCAGTAGCAAATACAGCCAATGTTTCCAATCCATGGCCCCCACTCAATAGCCGGAGGCCTTTTTGTCAAATTGCCCGTCCTACTGATTTTTCGACCCACTATAAATAAAGCTTGGTACATTGTTGCTGAAATTTCCACTAAATCTGTGGTTCCAAAACTTATTTTGACCAGGGGCCACTTTGGTTTCTTTGTTTGTTAGCAGTTACCATAAGGTTTAAGAAATCCTGCCATTAATCATTATGTGCCTAGCCTTTTCCCAACTGTGTTGAGGTCGGCTTCAAGTCTAGGCGGATGTAGCTAAATACCAGTATTTTATACATGGAACAAAATCCTATCTGATTTCTACAACCCAGTCCCATAAAGGAGTCTGCCCACTACACCGTACCATATCATGACCGTGCTCTTAACGTATCATGCACGGAAAGAAACATGACACGGACTACTATGCCCATTAGAGCGTATCAACAGCGTATCATACCCGTTTATAACGGGTTAAGAACGGTCGTCATACGCGGTTATAACCTATATTCTTTATATTGAAAAGTATGAGACTATACCCACTGGACCGTTCCGACACCGCACCGATAGACGGTGTCGGTGACTTTCAATAGAAATAATATAATTTTTGCCTGACACGTTCCTAGAACGGTCATGGTCTATGATACGGTGTAATGGGCTCTGCCCATTACACCGTATCATAGACTCCTCTCTCTCTCCTCCTTAAGGTTCAAGAAATAAAAAAATAATTAAAACTTTTAGCAAACTCGTAGGTGTTAAATTCAAAAGTAGCATGCATTAAAAGTAGATACTATTTATTGAAAAGACAATTTTGATAGGAAATTATAATTCAGTTACCTCGATGTGATTTTTTAGTTTAAATCTTTTGTACAAGTTTAAAAGATTAAACTTTTAAAGCTCTCCCTCACCATATTTTAACTCTTGCGGATCAATGATGGCCCGCGGACCAAAGGTTGAGAACCTATGAAGGTACTAAATGGATTCAATGTTGGTTTCAATGTGGTCTGGATTTTATTTGACGTTTTAGTTTCACCACAGTACATTTCTAAAGCACTCTTCATACGGAGCTTGAATATTTCCAATAATTGTCAAAGAAATTAGATTTTGTGTGTTTGTGCTTTCGAACTAGTTAGTTGGAAAGTAGCTTTTATTCAATTAAAGAGAAATGCTTTGACGATTGATTGAAAAAAATAGTGAAATATTCTTGTTGTTAAGTTTCAAGATCATCATCCTTCTGCTATTCTTGTAAGAGCGAAACCACTCACTGCTCCGTTGCGCTGCGTTGCATTGGCGCAGCGTTGACGCCTGCGTCATTTTACGTATAGATTTTAAAATATGCCACACGTCTCCGTTGCGTTGTCGAACGATAATCTTGCGCTGCGACGTCGCAACGCAACGCAACGGAGCAGTGTGGCTTCACTCTAATATGGCAGAAAGATGATCATTGATGACAATGACTGGACTTTTTCTTCTACCATTGTTCCATGCCAACCATCCTTCTATCATTCAGTTCCTTCTCTTCTAAATCATTCTTCACACTCTCCATCCGTCTTTTCTTTTTATTTTTCAGTTTTTCAGTCTCAGCGTATCATCCCTTCTCATTATCGCGTTTGGTATTTCGAAGTAAACCCAAAATTTAGTTATAAATAGATAGTAATAATGCTCGCTTTTCTCAACCTGAAAGCTTAGAAAATTTTAATCATCTTGAAAGTATATACCGTTATATGCTAACAATATAGAAAAAGGAATAATGAAGCCGGCAATATTAAACTTTATAAATACCGCAAGCCGCCTAGTGGCTGTTAAGGGCATTGAACTGAGAAGGAGACCAGGCGTGCAAATTGGTGTATAAATAAGCCCTGTAGTGTTACTACACTAGAGACACCTACACAACTTTGTTCCTATGTGGGTACTGGAAACTGTTTCGGTAATACCTGTGTAGGTGATAGGATTTAGGTTTCCGGGGAAATTACTATCGTAGTTTTGTGGTTGATTTCCGTTTACGTATGGTATACAGGGTGTAAGGGACATTCCTCCACAAACTGATGGAGTAAATTCTTACACCCTGTATAATACAGAGCTCACGGTTCTTCTGAAATAAGTAGTAGTTTCTATTTTTATTTGTACATTTAAGTAGTATACAACGTGTAAATGGACCCTTCACGAAGCCGTCAACCAAGCATTTCTATACATCAAACTAAGTAATTTTTTTTTGAGGTGAAAAATCACGTTTTACGGTAGGACTCAATGTAACGTACTCAAAATATTGTGCTGATAAATGCATTGAACAGTACAGGGGTCGTGTTAAGTGAGGTTCCAACGTTAAAAACTTGTATTAACAAAAAAAAAAACTTGTGAAAACGTCAGAATTTTGATCCCCAATATCTCTGTAATTAGAAGATTCCCAGACATGGTCTAAAACAAAAAAAAATGATTGCAATGACGGGGAGAACCAGTGCCTTATGACTTCGTTAAAGGTATTTGTACACCCATTATTATGTCTGTACTGTACCAAACAAAACGTTGTTATTTGGACGGTTAAGTTTAGAGGTTTGTAAGTTTAGTTAGCATCTGGAACGACTGTAATTAATGATCCTCCGAATTTAACCAGGACCCAGGTGATGCTTCAAGTCAATTCAAGTTCAGAGAGTTTATAAAGTTCTTTATTTTAAACGGCTAAAATAAAAAACTTTATAAACTCACAAAAAATAACAATTTTATAACTGATTTATTATTCTTTGGTAATGTACAAAGATGGGAAAAAAACGTATGATGAGACGTTTACATTTAATAAACATGAAACTTAGCTTAAACATGATGGATTATTTTGTGGGGATCACCAAAGCCTATAGAAAAAAATATTTCCGTTCAAAGCTTGCAGGGTGATGTTATGAAAACAACAATACCACAAAAGACACAACTAACCCTTCTTTCCATTGTCCCCAGTAATAGACTGCGTGGTGTCCGGCTGGGGTCCATGGTCGGACTGCGACACAAACTGCGGGTCCGGCAGCATGGTGCGCAGTCGCCGCGTGGTACAGGAGCCTGCACACGGTGGGCGCCACTGTTCATCGTTGGTGCAGCGGCGAGCCTGTCAGGAGCATCGGGGTTGCTCCGCTGATAGCGATGTTCCGTTAAGAGGTAAGTTTCATTGACAGCATGAGCAACATCTTCTTCATAATGTGTCGATGGCAATCAAATACAATCAAGATACAAGGTGTAAACGAACCCTTCACGACAAATAAGCTATATGTACATCAAACTAAACAACACTATGTAACAATTATTGCTGGAAAATAACTTTTTTTTTTGCGTGAACAATCATGGTTTATGGTAGGACTCAATATAACGCATTCAAAAATTTGTGTTGTTGGATGCATTGAATAAATAGCTCAAGGGTTATGAAGGTTTTAACATTAATAACTTGTATTTTTTTTAAACTTGTGAAAAATTGGAACTTTAACTTTCAATATCTCCGTAACTAGACAGTTTCCAGGTAAGGTCTAGAACAAAAAAAGATCGCAATGACGCGGAAAGCAAGTGGCTCTTGACTTCGTTAAGGGTATTTTTTCCACCCATTATATTGAGATGGCTCAGAATATATATAACTAGCGCTATCATTAAAGGGTCAAAATTGAAAACAAGGCCTGCGATATTTAACTCACAAAGCAGATTACTGTTTAGCTGAGAATACTTTATTTTTTCGGTCTGTAGCGCTCAGCGAGAGCGTGCCATTTTTATAGCACTCCTAACACGTGATATGAATCCCAGTGTACATGACCGACTGTTTATATATGTATTAAAACAGAGCTACCATTATTATCTTGTTGCCAAATATTTTTTCAACATAACATAGAACATCACGCTTGTTTCCTTGTTGGGTAAGCAACGATGTGTCTGTAGTTGCAAGCGCTTGTGCTGAGCGTAAAGTCAAAGTCAAAGATCTTTATTGTGAGACAGTGGTTACAGAGTTGTTATTGAATTATGTTGGTGTGCGTTTGCCCTGCTCCACTATGTTAGGCATACAATAGTTTGAACATTACATTACAATTATTATCTTATCTTAGATCTAAGTTTATGTGATATATAACGTCCCATTAAAATAGATGGACCAACTTTTAGAAATCAATCAGACCACCAAAATAAAGACAATGTTAAAAAAATTATAAGAAAAACGCATATTAGGTACTTACAAGAAAAAACATCTGCTAACGAAAATACTAATATTGTGGGTAACCACCCAATGATTTTAGGTCAAAATAAAATCACTTTAACCAGTGTTTTTTTGCTTGAATATCTTTAGTTAGACGTACTGAACGCTGTGTTAAAATTTGTCCATCTATTTTGATGGGACCTTACATATTAATTCAAATAGACGTTTTAATTGAAATAATTATAACGTTTTGCATTTTCATTTTAATATTTTGCATCAAAACATAACGTCTTGGATTAGGTTCCCAGATTGGGAAGTGTTGGGTTTTTCAGGAATGTCCCAGAAGCAGGCAGGAGTTTTTTTGGTTGCCCAGTTGATGGCAATTTAGGCTCGTCCTTTCTTTAATTTTTTGTCTCTGTCTAAATGTTACTAGAGGTACGTTTGGTAAACCTCTGCCTCACTGCTCATCTGCGAAAACCAGTGTGATGTTATGTTATGTCGAAACAATCATGCACTATTTTTAAAGGTTAAGTACTTCAACAATGTTTCTTCTCATAGATGAGACTGCAATGCTCCTACCCGGTGGGCTGTCAGTGAGTCGCCACTCCAATGAAACGGTGGACATCCGCAAGAACCTGCGTCTGCGCAATCCTGACGACCCTGAATCTAACTCACATAGAGAGTAAGTATTCTAACATTTTATCATACACGTTCAAGGATATCAGCTGTTAGCTGCGGTGTAAAAACCGATATTCACCGACTTTTAACATAATTCTAGACTTCTTAAAGCAGATGCTTTAAGAAGTCTAGAATTACTAGCATAGCAATTTCATCACTAATGCTAATCCGAAAAAAAGATAGCAGAACCGAGCAGTGAAAGTCAAAAATGTATTTCATTGCCATTTAACCGCAACCCAAGTTGTTTTAGAAACACAAACACCTTTGTGAGTGGTTGTCCCTTACCTGGGCTACTAATTAATAAAAAAATCTACCTATTAGTGCCACTATACTTAATTATCAGTTCAAACATACGAATAATGTCGCCATAATTTGCTGTCATCATCTGCCTAGCCTTTTCCCAACTATGTTGGGGTCGGCTTCCAGTCTAACTGGATGCAGCTGAACATCAGGTTTCTACATGGAGCGACGGCCTATCTGACATCCACAACCCAGCTAGTACGGGTTAATACTTGGTGATTGGCTGTCAGACTTTCGGGGAACTGACTCTACCTGTAACGACTATCAAAGATCTACAAATGACAGCCGGGACCAACGGGTTAGCGTGCTTTCCGAGACACGGAAGAAACTCGATATACAAATGAGTGGTCACCCATCTGCAGACCAACCTAGGCAAGCACGGCTTAACTTGAGATCGACCCGAGCGGCTGTTATTATTTAGCCACAGGGTCCACTCGTAATAATTGGCAGTAATATGTAAAAATAAAATTGTGTGTATAATAATAATGTATGTGATAGAACAGGATGACAGCACAGTGATGTGCTCTTAGACAGGGTGTTTGGTTAAACGTGGGCAATACTTTAAGGGAGTGAAGTATTCATAAATATGAGCAACTCTTACTAAGGGGCTAACTATGAAATATGATTTAAAAAACCTGTTGTTGCCTACATTTTTTCGAGTTACGCGACCAATAATGTGTGGACCAGTTGATATATTTTCCACCATTTCATGGTCGGTCCTATAGTAAAAGTTGCTTGTTTTCATGAGTACTAAACGCCCCTAAAGTAATGCCCACGTTTGAAAAAAACACCTTGTATAATAAATATTATTCCGGGCATGGTTACTAAACCGAATAATTTAAGCTTCAAAAACCACCAGATAAAATAAGCAATGATAGCTTTATAACAGGAAATGTTTAGTAAAAAAATGTTCGTTTCAAACAATTTCATTTAAAAAATGTTAGCCCAAATAAAACAATGTTCTATCTGAAATCCCTTTGTTCTTCGAAACTGAATAAACAAAACATGATGTGTGACTGAAAACATCCGTTTTGTGATCTAAAATAACTTACTTTCACGATGTAATTTATGTTAGGTTCTTGCCCGCAAGTAAAATTATTTTATGAGTTTTTTTTTTACCTTTATAATTGCATAAAATATTCAATTACAATAAGGGCAATTTATTTATGGAAATAATGATTTAGGTTAAGTTATGAAATATTAAAAATAAGGTCTTTTTATGACGTGTATTGATTTGAAGACGATTTATATACGTTATAACTTATAATTTGAATCAACAGTTCTGGGTTTTTTTTAAAACTGTGGTTACACGTTAATATTTGTGGTAGCATACATAATTTATACATAGACATGTCGAAGGCTTATCTCAACCAGTTAATTCCAAGCTGTTCAATGTCAATCACTCCCCGACTGTATACAAGACAGATACCACGGTGTAGAACAATAACTGGCTCAGATACATTCAGATACGCCTCGGTCAGTTCGGTCCATAGACTATAGGATCGATATCCCGAGCTATTGATAGACAACAGGAAATGAGAAGCTCTGTGGCTACCAACCTAACAACGAAACCGCTATGCATTTAGAAGTATGTTTGCTCTTTCTGTTTTATCTGCGTAGGAATTTGTTTTGTTTCATAAATTACATTTTCAAAGCTATCAGGCAACTGTGTGAACCGAATAAATATTTGAAGTACGGCCTCGAAATTGATCGAATCGTAAAAAGAAAACTCTAATAAAATAAATAAAAGTTACTAGGATTTTTTTTTTCTAGGAACATTGTAATTAAACGTTAGGCCACTTATTAGAAGTTCTTTCATCATCATCTGCCTAGCCTTTTCCCAAATATGTTAGGGTCGGCTGCCAGTCTAACCGGATGCAGCTGAATACCCGTATTTTACATGGAGCGAACCCCTATCTGACCTCCACAACCCAGTTAGTACTAGGTAATACGATACCTCTTGGTAAGACTGGTTGTCAGACTTTTTGAGCCACTGACTACGTGTAACAACTGTCAAAGATCTACAAATGGCAGCCGGGACTTAACGTGCTTTCCGAGGCACGGAGGAAACTCGGTATGTAATGGGTGGTCACCCATCCGCAGACCAACCTAGGCAAGCACGGCTTAACCTTAAGATCGATCTGAGCGACTGTTATTATTTAGCCACGAGCTTATTAGTAGTTCTTTGTGGTATATTTTAAGAAATTTTATTGAGGTAAAATAGATAAGAAAATAAAATAAGAAAAAAAATTAAGTAATTACCTACTTAATTTTTTTTTCAAAGAAACATGCCAATTATCATAAAAAGCTCCTTACTTCTATTTGGATTTTACTAGGAAAATTACTTCTGTAAATGTTATTTAGAATATTTATTAGTTTTAAATGACTTTTTGGGGTTCCGTACCACAAAAGGAAAAAAAACGGATCCCGTTGTAGGATCACTCACGTGTCTGTCTATCTGTCCGTCTGCCACAGCCAATTTACTCCGAAATACTAGACCGATTGAGTTGAAATTTGGATTGATTTGGATTATGAAATTTCATAATATATTGTAAGATGGTGAAGACGAACGTGTAACGTAAATTAATGAATTTTAAACATGGGGGCCACTTTTAGGGGGTAAATTAGAAAATGAAATAAAAAGTTTTGCAAACTATATCGTGTCACATATCAAATGAAAGGGCTCATTGTGAGCATCTCAATTTTTTTTTTTTTAATTTTTATAT
The DNA here is from genome assembly GCA_910589295.1 of Noctua janthe. Lineage (NCBI taxonomy): Eukaryota > Metazoa > Arthropoda > Insecta > Lepidoptera > Noctuidae > Noctua > Noctua janthe. Next base: position 9,214,278 of record OU342573.1, on the reverse strand, counting down.
AATTAGTTTGAAGTTATTTAAGAAAATAGGCGAAAATTGACCATTCTCCTTAACTCCAAAACTATAGGGCTGAAAATTTTGAAAAAAAATACTAAAAATAGTTCTTTGTCTATAGATTTCAGGAAAACCAATATGAAAGCTATAATAAAAATAAATTAAAAATTAAAGGGAGCTCGCCTACTACGATGGTACGGAACTCTTCATGCGCGAGTCCAACTCGCACTTGACCGGTTTTTTATACTAAATAGGCTTGCAATTGGCCGCAACTCAAACGCAAACGATGATGCATGCGGCCTGGGGTGGAGCACGCTTGACCCCTGAGGGACTCCGGTATTTATAACCATTCGATCAGACGAGCACGTCTGGGTGAATCCAGGCATGAAACTAATAAATATTCTAAGTCTTTCAAAAACCGAATCAATTTCCGAGGCCTCAGAAAACATTTGTCATTTAATTCTGCCCAGTATAAGCACAAAGCGATTCCCAGGCTAATTTCCTGTGCGGAATCGAACCGATATTTTTCCAAATACGTTTTATAACCGTTATTTGTACCCCTATGTTTCATTTCCACGTTCTTTTGTCCAGATACTGTGCCCAGTTCGAGGTCACCAAGGTATCGAAGGCCTGCCACACGGATTCCGACTATAAGGCGTTGAGAGAAGGTACGTTTCACTTTGTGTTAAGTTAACGACGAGAAAATTGAAAATGGGAAACCAATCTAGAATTTCCGGAGCTTGTGTTGTATAAAGGTTGTAAAAAGTTTTCTCTTGAGTGCATTTTGAGCTTCAACTATTGAATTAATGAAAAGACGGCGTGGTTAGTTTTCTTAGAAAAGGTAATTGAAGTTACTTGCTTAATTAAAAGCAGTAGAAACCTTTTGAGTTGCCTATCGCATCGTGACTCTGACTGCCACTCAAGTAAGTAAGAGGAACTGCTGAATGCAGAAATAGGATTAATTGGATGCTGTGGCCTGTGCCTCTTTCAATATATGTATATATAATATACATTTATACATACCAGTGGCGAAAGTTCCATACAACTCGATTCCTTGCGGATTCCCTTTGAAAAATGCCACAGTCAGTATTCTATAGGCAAATAATATAATCACACTAAACATTTGTACTCCGGCTTACTTTTTACAAAAATTAACCCTTCGATACTGATACCTACGTATCTTGAAGGAGGTCTATAACTTTATATCCAGTAGTGGACATTGATAGTGTGTTATTGAATTTTATCGTTCCGTTCTGCTCATGTAGGCATCTAATCTAAGTTTACCTTCTTTTTCTCTAAAACGGAAATCATTATAACACTGACATCTCTTAAACGTGGCTTAGATGTGTTGATCGCGTTCAGTTTTATCTGTGAAATTCACATTTAATAAGAAAGATTTTCATTTCTTTTTAAAGAGAGAAAGAAGAAAGACACACGATTATATTGCACAAAGTGCATAATATAGAAGCAACGTAAGATTCAGTCACTAATCCACAAAACCCAGAGCCAAATTAAAAGATAACTGTGAGATCATTTCATTTTTAATTTGTTCCCATTGCTCCCAGGCGCCACAGTATGCGTTCTCTGCGAGACAGCAGCTCTCCGACGGGATCTAAAATGGCGCTGCAGTGGGCACGGCGTGGCTGGACATGCGACCCGTTTCTACGCACTCGTCGCTCCCCACTGCCACGGGAAGTGGGTAAAAGCGGCGCAAAACCCCGACAAAAGGAGCGACTGCTGCGCGAACCCACACTTTATATTCGTTTAGAGGTGATATTATGACTAATATGTATGTTAATGTATGACTTTTCCGCTCTAGGGGACATTTTATCTGTTGTAGGGGGGCACTTTTCACCTTAATGTTGCCCTGAAATAAGGTTGAAAATTGGTCAACCACTATTGCCCGCGATTGGACATGCGGTGCGAAATATAGGCACATGTGTCCCGAAACATTTTTGTAACCGTGCTTTCGTATTAGCGAAATTTTCAAAACAAGAAACATATTGTTTGAATAAAGACTTCAACATGTTTTATTTGTGAATGATGTGCCAGTGTGAACGCAGAGTTACTTGTGCTGCTAGAGTCCTAGAGTGGTTAAAAGCCTTTAGATTTGTTGGACGACAGAATACAGTTTAAGGTATAAGTTTAGATTTTTTTCGTAACGGAACAAATACCTACGTAGACATTGGTTTGATAAAAGTAAAAAAAATATATATATTTTATTTCCCTCTTAGAGTTTTTTTTTAATTGTGTCGAATAAAATATTGGGTCTGTTGAAAGAATATGGTATAATATATAGTGTGTTGCATTGCATTTATTAATTTGTAAGAAAAATATCGTATGACGGATTTTAATGAAAACAGTCACGATTGCATTTACTAAGACTTGTAAGCTCAATGTAACATGTAAATAAAGTAATTTCTAATAGGTTAGTATTTTACTTTTTAACTACTATTTCTTCAAGTGTAGAACACGGTAATAAAAGGCCTGGGTTCGATTCCCGGGACGAGCAAAACGAAAATGTTTTTTTTTGCATTTATTGCAAATCTGATATTTTGTAAGTTAATTTTATTTTTATTCAGAGGTTAGTGTGAAACTATCAATGATTTTGTAACTTTAGGAAATAATTTTGATAATAATACTTGATAAATAAATACAAATAGTTTGTGAATACATATCTTAACGACTTATGTACATAATAATGTTAAATAAATCTCATTATGAAGAGACATTTTGTTTATTTCTTGAACCTCATTCGTTATATATGTGTGGTCACGTTTCACCCCTTAATGGGGTGTATTTCGCCCTCAGGGGTGTCATTACAAGAAGCGTAAGTACCTTACGATTCTGCTTGAAAATTTACATGAAATATGGAGTGCTAACATAGACCGCAGCGAGAGACAAATCAGTAGTTCCATTGGCTAATAATATTCTAAAGAGGTAATGTTTGTAAGTTTGGATGTAGGAGGTAATCCTTAAAACTACTCGTCCGGTTTAAACAAATCTTTTACTGATAGGAAGCTTAACTATTTCCCATTTTGCCCGAAGCCGCATTCGGCTTCGGCCAAAAAAAAACCACATTTGGTTGGTGAAGGTGGCCGAAGACGAAGCCGAAGCTTCGGTCGAACACTATTCAAAATCAGGAATGCCTAGGTTTAAGATTAGCGTATTTTCGGCGCGTATAGGCCCGATTTTGCACGCGCGTCTAGTTTGCCATACGTGGAACTCGTACAGTCACGAGCACCAATATGTAAACACTTAACAACTTTTAAAAGTGTTTTTCTCCTGCTGTTCTGATTAAAATTTCATGTTGTTACGATCTTATCTCCAAGTTACAATCATTATTTCTCGCGAAAATTGCTTTTAAATTTAGAAAAGTGTATATATGCTCGTGACTGTACAAGATCGGCGGTACGAGCTTATAATTATTACGCTCTACAAAATGCCCTAGTCTGAAACCGCTTGTTAAGTGAACAACAGGTTTTTATTTTTACATTGAGTTGATCTTTTAGTAAAACTTGTTCATAATCATTGATTTTGATTTTCAGTTATATCAATAACTCCTTATCACGAATAAAGAAAATAAAAGAAAATATTCCATCCATAATGTACGCCATTTTAACTTTACCCATTCGTAATTTACATGTCATTTATTTACCTCAATACCTACCGGTATTTGAAACTCAGATAGGGTAGAAGTAGGTAATAGTATTGAGCCCAAAACAATAAAAAAGGGTTCATCAATCGAGGCTCTTAGCCGTGACGGACAGATTTGTTCAGTAAGTGGATCGGGAAGGGTTTTCAGGATGCTGCAGAAGAAAAGTGGAGGCAATATTTTGTTGTTTTCACTTTAGTAGATTTGTAGATAAGGCCTAGGACGATGTTTTATTGATTGATCATGCATCCTTACAGATGTTAAGTGTGTGTTTCTAAGTAACTAACTGCCTCGTTGATTTAGTGGTCATAAGCGCAACAGCTGATCATGGGATCCTGGGTTCGATTCCCAGATCGGCCAAAGTGTTTTTGAATTTTCCATCAGGAAATCCCTGCAGTTGTCTGAGGCCCAAATGTTGAACAAAAGAAACATCGAAACGGCCAACAGCTTAACGTGCTATCCGAGGCACGGAGGAAACTCAGCTCGTAATAGGTCTATGAACTAACCTAGCCAAGCGCGGCTTAACCTGAATATCGACCCGAGCGGCTGTTATTATTTAGCCACGACCTCCTCCCGACCTATTATTATGAACAGGAAATAGCATCGACTGCCACTACCCACAAAATCCTTATAGCTCATCAAAAATAATATATCTCAAAGAAAAACCTTCGAACTTCCTCTTATTTCCCGAATACGGCGCAATTATTTGAAGAAGCCACTTGTTTACACACACCAATACTTCCCTATTGTGATTCGACGCCATCTTTCTTTATTTGTCCAAATATAGAGATAAATCTTTCAACCGCTGTATTGGAATATGAGGGACTAGAAAAGGCCTCGAGTGTGGGTTCGATTCTCAGAAGCATACCTAACTGACACCTTTTTTATTTTGCTTACAATTTATTCTAGAATTTATTAATTTTTATATTTTATTGGAATGTTTTTTTTTTAGCGTGTTGACAATTTGAATTAGAATTATTTAATATTGTGTGAAAAAAATATTTCTTTTTTTTTTCTTTTTATACTGTTTGATAATTGAAAATCAGTTCTTTTGTAAAACAATATTTGTACGCCGATGACGGCTAGACATAACGTTAATTAATAATTGCAATATCTGCTGTACCCAACCTACCTATGTTCAACAAATAAAAATATTCGTATGTCTGATAGGGTCAGGGAGAGGCGTGTATTACTTTATATAGTAACCTAGGCGACCCAGCTCTGCTTGGGTAAAAATAGAGATGACAATTTTTCCCAGATATGACCTAGCTAGATCGATTTCTCGCCCTTGTAAACTCCTGTATTCGTATTGTAACTTTCATCGAAATCGTAAGGCGCGTCGCTCACTGGTAAGTCGGGGCGAGTCGCGACACGGTCGAGTCGTGGTATCTATGTGGAGTCGACGCGCGGGCTATGCTACCATCCCTTTTCTATTCGTTGCTACGCACGAAACGAAATAATAAAATGACGTCACACTCTGGGGCACTTCCGCGCCTATACCTCGACTCTGATCGTGATTACGAAAAAGAAAAAAAAAAAAAAAATATTAATAGAATATTGCTCATACAAGTGTTGATCTTTTAATAGTATATACAGGATTTACACTCATACATTTCACTAGTTTAATTTAGGGCCCATTCAGTAAGGGGGTGAACTTATTATATCCGAACACAAATCCAGAATTAACACCGATATTGCTTTTTCAGTACAATTTCACAAATGTTTGACCAACAGCGCCCAATGTCATTCATGCGCCAAAATAACCATGTTGCATTAAACTCACTTGTCTAGGCTATCATCCTCTAATTCTTGTTAATAGAATAGTGGGCCATTTAAATCCAGTTTCTGAGGATATCTTATTTGTTTGAACCCCATTGTGGACTGCGGGCAATATCACCGGTCGAGTGGTCAACGGAACGGGCTTTCTACGACAACTTTGAGTTCGGAGTCAGGTAATATTAACTTCTTGACTTCGGGCTACACGCTTCAAGTGGAAGCGCTAGGGCAGCCCGCGAAGTCCAAAACCTAATTTGCAGGTCAGCGTCAGGTTTTATGTTGATTATAACAGAGTTATAATAATTAACATCATTAATAGAACCAGTTCATTTGATCCCAAGGAATTACTTTTTCATGAAATAGTTACTCAATGAACTTAGAGGGTTGTATTGATGATTTTAATTTTGTAAATACACACGGGTTACGATCGCGAATTATATGTTGTTCAACATAAATAGTATGACACTGACAGGCAAATTGCAAAAAACCGAAGAAAATTTAACTTTCGACCTCATGCGACGCGCATTTAGTGACAGTGGCTGCGCGGAAACAATATTTTCAGACCGTACGAGAAGCCATCCAGTCGCGACTGGAAGAACGACGGTAATTACGCGAATAAAACACGTTGAACTGACGCGAGAACCAGTCGCATCGGCCGAGGCCGTGCACAGGCCTAAGTAAATCGTGCGAAGAACGATTTCCTGGACAAAGATTATTATTTGAAGAGGAAATTTATAAATACACCCTCAATGATGTAAGTAGTATATTATTGGTTTATAACAATAAGTAATGAGAACTTGAGGATACACGTTCTAAACAAGTCATCATTATTATCTATCATGTTTCGACAAAACTAATATTGGTTAGCAAATTTTTTTTAACCCACAACATTTATGGGTGTAGTATTTTTAACTATGCAAACACCTCCAATAAAATTCATAGATACTTTTTACCAAAATATGAGGCTGCGAAGGATTACCATCCTTCGCAGCCTCATATTTTTTGGATAATGAATATTAAGGTGGACGCGCCTAAGTAGCCCGCGAAATTAAAATTTTCTTACGTTTTTGCAATTTGCAGGTCAGTGTCAGGTTGTACGTTGATGAAAAATGAGTCGCGCAAGTAACACGTATGTAGTTACAGAATTATAATCATTAAAATTATCAATTCAACCCTTTAAGTTCATTTAATCCCATTTAATAACTATTTCATGAAAAAGTCATTCAATACGGTTACCTACAATATTTCGCCAGTTGTGTTTATGTCCCATGTAATAGGGGGCGAGCCTAGTGCCATCAACCGGCACGAATCCAGACTCCGTGGGATTGAGAAATTCCGGATGGAAAAACCAAATCGAACCCAGAATTTCATGCTTAGCAGTCTCGCTTGCGGCCACTAGACCAAGGATCAGGCAGTCTGTGATGAAATAAAGTACAAATAATAATGCGTCCGCCTGGGTTCGAACCCAAGGCCTCTGGGCCACCACTACTCTCCTTTTCAGACCCTTAAATACTACTTAAATCTCAATTAAGCCTATCTATAGGTACAACTAGATCACCGTATAATCGACGCACATCAGTCCTCAACCCCGTAACGCCACAGTATAACTAATTTGGCGCAATACATCAGCGCACCATGTGTTAGATCCATTAATAAACATTTAGCATAATCATGGAGCGACCGCCATTTTACTATGATGTTGAAACTTGCTTATAAGTAAGGGTGTAACGAGGGAGCCGATTGCTTAGATCTTTTAAGAAATAAGCCGAGATACAAATACAAAAAAAAATACAAAATACAAAAATGTTATTGCTTCAACAAGTTTACATTTACAATATTATAGCTCCAAACACAAATATTGTAATTGGGTTCGAACCCAGGCGGACGCATTATTATTTGTACTTTATTTCATCACAGACTGCCTGATCCTTGGTCTAGTGGCCGCAAGCGAGACTGCTAAGCATGAAATTCTGGGTTCGATTTGGTTTTTCCATCCGGAATTTCTCAATCCCACGGAGTCTGGATTCGTGCCGGTTGATGGCACTAGGCTCGCCCCCTATTACATGGGACATAAACACAACTGGCGAAATATTGTAGGTAACCGTATTGAATGACTTTTTCATGAAATAGTTATTAAATGGGATTAAATGAACTTAAAGGGTTGAATTGATAATTTTAATGATTATAATTCTGTAACTACATACGTGTTACTTGCGCGACTCATTTTTCATCAACGTACAACCTGACACTGACCTGCAAATTGCAAAAACGTAAGAAAATTTTAATTTCGCGGGCTACTTAGGCGCGTCCACCTTAATATTCATTATCCAAAAAATATGAGGCTGCGAAGGATGGTAATCCTTCGCAGCCTCATATTTTGGTAAAAAGTATCTATGAATTTTATTGGAGGTGTTTGCATAGTTAAAAATACTACACCCATAAATGTTGTGGGTTAAAAAAAATTTGCTAACCAATATTAGTTTTGTCGAAACATGATAGATAATAATGATGACTTGTTTAGAACGTGTATCCTCAAGTTCTCATTACTTATTGTTATAAACCAATAATATACTACTTACATCATTGAGGGTGTATTTATAAATTTCCTCTTCAAATAATAATCTTTGTCCAGGAAATCGTTCTTCGCACGATTTACTTAGGCCTGTGCACGGCCTCGGCCGATGCGACTGGTTCTCGCGTCAGTTCAACGTGTTTTATTCGCGTAATTACCGTCGTTCTTCCAGTCGCGACTGGATGGCTTCTCGTACGGTCTGAAAATATTGTTTCCGCGCAGCCACTGTCACTAAATGCGCGTCGCATGAGGTCGAAAGTTAAATTTTCTTCGGTTTTTTGCAATTTGCCTGTCAGTGTCATACTATTTATGTTGAACAACATATAATTCGCGATCGTAACCCGTGTGTATTTACAAAATTAAAATCATCAATACAACCCTCTAAGTTCATTGAGTAACTATTTCATGAAAAAGTAATTCCTTGGGATCAAATGAACTGGTTCTATTAATGATGTTAATTATTATAACTCTGTTATAATCAACATAAAACCTGACGCTGACCTGCAAATTAGGTTTTGGACTTCGCGGGCTGCCCTAGCGCTTCCACTTGAAGCGTGTAGCCCGAAGTCAAGAAGTTAATATTACCTGACTCCGAACTCAAAGTTGTCGTAGAAAGCCCGTTCCGTTGACCACTCGACCGGTGATATTGCCCGCAGTCCACAATGGGGTTCAAACAAATAAGATATCCTCAGAAACTGGATTTAAATGGCCCACTATTCTATTAACAAGAATTAGAGGATGATAGCCTAGACAAGTGAGTTTAATGCAACATGGTTATTTTGGCGCATGAATGACATTGGGCGCTGTTGGTCAAACATTTGTGAAATTGTACTGAAAAAGCAATATCGGTGTTAATTCTGGATTTGTGTTCGGATATAATAAGTTCACCCCCTTACTGAATGGGCCCTAAATTAAACTAGTGAAATGTATGAGTGTAAATCCTGTATATACTATTAAAAGATCAACACTTGTATGAGCAATATTCTATTAATATTTTTTTTTTTTTTTTCTTTTTCTGTGAGTAAATCTCTTTCATATTTTCGCTTCAATTTTTTGATTAAATAATTACAATATTTCCTATACCTAGTATAGGTTATTTTTAATATGTCATTGTGTGGGTCAAGTCTAGATTTTTTTTGTAGATTATTACGGTTTCTTATGCAACGTAGAATACCTGTGGTAATCCACGGCTTTATTATACGCTTATTATTAGGTACCGTTCGGATAGTGGTATTATTTTTTATGGTTTCGATTAGTTTATTTATGAGAAGAGTAGTTAATAAGTTGGGATCATTACAGAAGAGTAATTCAGATAAGTGTTGTTGTTGTAAATCTTTCAAGGCCTGCTCATAATCCAGTTTAGTGATAGTTTTGTTAGGGATGTGAACTTTTTTTAATTTAGTAAGTGCCAGAAAGGTGGTATAATGGTCGGTAATTGTGGTATGTAATATAGCAATAAACGCTGAAACCTTTTTCTTATGCACTTTTATCATGAAATGATCAAGGCAGTTCCTTTCTCTAGTAGGTAGTACATGTCCAGGTAGGATACCATACAATGCCAACATATTGAGATAGTTGTTGATAAGGTCACTGTTCGTCTCTGATTCTTTTGGTTTAATATTGATATTTATGTCTCCCGCAACGATGATATTATTGTACGAACTTAGTGTTTCTAAATGAGCGCTAAGCGAGCTCACGAAGTTATCAGTGTTAGTATTAGAAGGGGAACGATAAATACACAGTACAATATTGTTAAGTATGTCCAACTGAAGACAAGACGCTTGAGATAGCTTGATTTCTTTTACTTTGGGTTTTAATCCTTGTTTAATATAAACAACAACTCCATCATTTTGGTTTAATTGGCGTGGCGTAAAGTAGGACTGATATTTTTGTAATTGGGGAATTGGTTTAGAAGAATTAAGTCTACATTCCGTCAGAATTATGATATCAGTATTAAAGTTAAATGTAGAGATGTAATTGTTATTTTGTATTCATTTGTCAAACTTCGCTCCAAAATACAAATTACTGACGTTGCTCCAAAAGCCGCTAAGCTAAAGTGGGACTGGGCTGGCCATGTCTGCCGTATGCCGGACGAGTTTTGGGCCAAAATAACCACGATGTGGAGCCCTGACACAGTCAGAACGCGACGCAGTAGACCTCGTAGGAGACGGCAGAACGAGTTGGACAGAACCACCGACCAGTGGTCCACATTGGCCCTGGATCGAAAGATTTGGAAGTCATGGGGAGAGGCCTTTGTCCAGCAGTGGGATGACACAGGCTTACAGTAACAGTATTCGTTTAGTTTGATTATCATGTTGGTCTAGGTATAAAAAGCGCTACTGCTGTACCTGGGTTCAATTTATCATAATCAGAAATCTTTATTTATCTCGACATCATGAATTACAGGCGCTGGTTCACATACGCACAATCTTATTTAAAGAAAGGTGTCTAAAGTAGTAAGGTCGAGAGGTACAGATCCCCTCTCCGGCTTAGATACAACATTTTTTTGATAGAAAAAAGTTAACTCATGATCCGTAGTACTTGTAGTGCCACTACACTTTGATCACACATACATCATACATCATAAGAACGTGTCTCACCAAACTTATAATATAAAATTACCCCATACCTCGAGGAAACTAATTACATAGAAGGCTTAAGAGCTAATAAAGTAAGGACACGTGATATACGGACGAGCCGTTAATGGCTTAATGTGCTATAACTGGATAACTGCACGGTAATTGACATACTGCGGTTTGTTACACTGTGGCGGAGCGAAGAGAATACTCGTAGGTATATATTATACTATTTTTATGATACTATTTTTTGTATGAAGCAGTGGCTTTAAGCTGAAATGGACATGGTGACGTAGAGGACTGAGGAAAATGTAGTGAGGATAATTTTGAGTATGAATGTAGATGGCTATAAGATGGAAAACGATGGATGGACTGTGTGAAGGATGATATGGCTAGAAAGGAGGTAGCTGCTGAGATGACGCCAATAAATTGGGATAAGGGCAGGAGAATGATGATGGCTTTAAAAGAAAATATAGGTACGGCCATCTATATGAGGTAAGCTTTTTAAGAGCGTTCATAAAAATTGAATTTCAGACGGAAAGTATAAAAAAAAGACTTCAATAAAACATGCTATATTAATACTACATACTATATTTATATTATAAATAAAATATTCGTATAATTTTCACAATACGAATATTTTAAAATGGTTTTTAGTCATGTCCTAGAATCTAGGACATGACTAAAAACCATTTTGAAATTTGTAATTTTATAATCTAGGGCCTAGATTACAAAATTCCCAATAATAATATAACATCACGCCTGTAATCCCCGAAGGGTTAGGCAGAGGTGTAGTAGTAGTCTTCAAATAATATGACATCAATATATTACTTACAAATTAAAGTAACTAGAAAGGAGAAAGAAGGAAAGAAAAAAATATATTTGTCGCAGGGACATGACGTCATACAAAATTATAAAAAATAAACAATAAACTATAAATTCAGCAGGACGGAACAAAAAAAAAAGAAAAAGGTTAACAGCTTGCATGCCGTGACTGCGACAAGCAGGTTACCACTCAGCATGATGCTGTGCTATGGGGGACCCACAACACAGCGCTGGTTTTCAGTGGTCACCCGTGAAAAAACGTACTTCCGTACGTTTAAGACAGCATAAATATTTTTTAACATGAAAATGAAAATAAAATAAACAGTACTTGGGTTATAATATAAAACAACTACCTCTAGGAAATATAATAAACACTACAAAAAATATACAAGTATGTGTGCAGGCTAACCAAAATAAATAAATACAATATAATGAAGACATGGCGTGTTTCTGTCTCGCTCCTGCCCCACCTTCGCGTCGCCGTCGCTTGCGCGCACGCTGCCGATCAAACGACTTCGTCGTACCATGCATTTCTTCTCTGCGCCTGTTAGCGCGATGACGTAGGTACCATGCGTTAAAAGGTAAGCGCGGTGTCGCACGAGCATACTACATATTTAGTTGTTTTATTTTCCGTCAGAAATCATCAATTATTAGATACTATCGTGATTTCAACGGATGAACGACCGGACACGGTATCAGAGGACCGGAGGTGTGTTGTACGAACATCTTCCCTCTTTAGTAGAGTCCCGGCCTTTTAGTCCTCCATTCCGCGGTCGAAGTAAATTACAAACAACAACACGAAACCCAAAAACACAACTAAGTATTCCTTACACGTCAGTAAACAAAGTCACAGTATCTTTCTTCAGTAAACAGTTGTCCAAGGGTCCCCCAACTAGATTGTCGTCCATCCTGACTGCAACTGGCGGTCGCCCCTAACGCAATTTGTTCGTCTACGCCGAATTTGCATTTATATTGGCACACCTTCCATTTATACCCGCCTGATAAGAGGGGAGTACCAAAATTCGGCTTTGAAACATTTTCAGAAAATTTTAGAAAGCTCTTTCGACGTAATTTTAAGGGTAACGTCTGATAGGGACAGTAACAGGGATTGTTTTGAAGATTTTCTTGATTTTATGGCTAGAAGATTTTGTTAGTTCTCTTAAAGTTTATCGAAAAATCGTTTGGTAAAGTTTGTCGTCTGGATAAAGATGGCTTTTATTCGGTCGAGACTAGATTTTGATTGGATTGGGATTTCAATGCCTACTTTATATTTAAGTAGGTACCTGTGTTTTTATTCGTGTCACGTCTATTGCTAAGTAATTTTATTTCAAAGACCACTTTAGTTTATTTCTGTTTCCATAATAACCAGAGGACACAGTGGTTAAGGGGTTTCAACGCGTTTCGTGTTTCTACGGAGATTTTTGTCAAACCTAGGCAATTTTGACTTTTCAATTTTCGTTGTCGCTGGTTCAATGTCACTTAGTCTAAACCTAAGGCCCTCAGATAGAATGGTCAGTGAATGCAACACTCATGTTGCAGAAAAGTTATCAGAAGCTCAATTACCAAATAGTGAAAATAAAGTTCCACATGCTTTTTCAGTAATACGTCATCGGGCCACTTTTATAGGTACACACGGCGGCACATCAAGCTGTACATTTCCAGTATAACATGGCCTCGCTTTGTATAAATTTCCAGTACAACGAGAGATCCGCATAAACTAGTTTTGTATAGCTTGATTGGCCGTCGTGCGTACACTAACCTAAATCGTCCGCGTGAAATTATTATAAAAATATTACTTCCCTATTTGAATCGGATTTTGTTAACAACTTCAAGGATTTTATGTTTTTTGCACGGAACCCTAATCCTTTTTCGAAAATAAAAGTAGCCTAAGTAACTCCTTACAACATCAGTTTTCTGTCACTAAAAGTCCCGTTAAATCAGTAAAGCCGTTCCGGAGATTAACCGCAACAAACAGAAAGACAGACCGACAGAAAGACACAAAAATGTTTATTTTTTTATTAATCTACTTTCATACATATACATTCAGTTGAAAGCAGTTATTTTGAAATTACAAACATACACTTCAATTTTATTTATTTGTATAGATTGTTGGAGAGCTCGGCTATCTTTCGCCATAACCCGTGTTTATCCTGTCACCGTTTTGTCCTCAAGATTAAAACTTAACTAATTGCCAAAATAGACACTATAGCACCAAATAAAGCATAAAAAACCTCGTTATTAGCCCAACCGAGCCTATTACGAGCCAATTAAGGGAATAATGACAATATTCAACGGGTCTGTAATGGCGGGCTGAAGTTCTAAACAGGGGAAGTTTAACCACGGTAAGAATAGGAGCACGGCACAATGGGGGCGGCTGACTGGAACTAATTTACTGAACAGGAGATAGGTAGGTACGGCTTGTATTGTTGGTTTATTTTGTGTAGAGATGGCGGTTTGACGTGACGTGATGTGTATCTGTCCGGGATTCTATGGTTTCATATTGGGAACTAGCACTTCGCCCGAGATTTCGTCCGCAAAAATTGTGATAGCTCGGTTAATGTGCATGATATAAATACAGGGTGTAACGGACAGCCCTCTACAAACTGATGGGGTGAATTCAGTATATCGTACTAAGATGACCGGTACAAGAAATTATTTCAAGAATGTTATGGGAATCTAATACATTTGATTTGTTTCATTTCTTCATATGCAATGTATCGTTACCGTAGCAAAACGCACGTAGCGAACGGCAAGCGCGACGACGAGATCGATGAACTCTGTAGCTAGGCAGGAAGTAAACAGCTGATTCACGCGTCTTTCTTTAGAGTATTTCAACATCCATTGTTGGATTTTTTTATTTTAGCCGTATTATTTACATAAATGGAGTGCTGAGTACAGGGAATGTAATTTTACATTGAAGTATGTATGAAGTATGGAATAGTAACTGAAGAATAAAATAAAAAAATATCTGTAGAAAAATTCCGGTGGAATATGATTCAAAATAAAGAGCTGGTCAGTTTGAGGAGGGCTGTCCCTTACACCCTGTATAATTTATAGCCTATAGAACCCACCAATAATGTAGCTTTCTGCGAGTGAAATATTTTTTTGATTGTATCATTAGTTCCGGAGATAACCCCCTACACACAAACTTACAAACAAAATTTACCTATTTATAATATTAGTATAGATAAATACCACTCTTCGATAAATATTCAGAAGGGTCAGACGCGTTGTACTCGCCACTGCAATCAATCATCTACCTAGCCTTTCCCAACTATATTGGGGTCGGCCTTCCAGTCTTACCGGACTCACATGAATACCAATTTTACAAGGAGCGACTGCCTATCTGACCTCCATATCCCAGTTAGTACTGGGTAATACGATACCCCTTGGTAAGACAGTAATACTTGGTAGTATTCGCCACTGGCATGAGGTAGGTATAAGAACGCAACTAAATGTGTTTGTAGAGATCAGATAGCGTTCATTAGTTTCTGCCTACCTCCATAGAAAGAAGTCGTGAGTTTATGTATGTAAGTAATCAAAATGGGGGGCAAATAAGGATGTAAGGAAAAATTTAACGGAAGTGATCTCGTTGCCAGCGTTACCATCTGTCCCCATTCATCCCAAATACCTATTGATCTAGTATTAACATTGTGTGTTGGTTAGCTACGACGATTACAGCATTTTTTTTCATTGAAGATTTCATGGACAGTGCATATATTAAGGGGCTTATATTCAACATGGACTGCCCCGTTAGTCGAGTAGTCGCAAGCGCGACTGCTGAGCATGAATGGGTTCGATTTCCGAGGCGGTATCGGGTTTTTCCATCAGAAATTTCTCAGTAGCAGCCACGTATGGAGTCTGGATTTTCCCCGGGTGATGGAAATAAGCTCGCTCCGTACATGGTACTTAAAACTTGAGAGATTGAAGGAAGAAAGACTCCGCCTTTGTTTGCGCGAACACTCTTGCGCTATTATATTTCCTCATCGCATTAATGGCTAGTCTTCTATAAGAATGGCCACTATGATCAAAAACGGTCGACGAGGACTATTATCACACTCACATTTCACCAGTTATTCAAAAATCCCTGTACACAGGTGTTTAAAAAATACCCCAGCAAATCTAATGACGAAATTAACCGTCAGATAAATTGTGTACATTCTCAAAGTAATGTGGGCTCAATTTTAATTATGTAGGGATGTTTCTGCCTGTCAGTAATGTCGAGTGCGTCCCTGCGCGGTCAAAGGAGGGCGGCCAGGAATTTAGTGCTCCGTATCACACAGCGGTGGCTGAAATACCTATATGGAAATTATGTGAATATTTTACAGGTATATTTTTACGAAATGTAGGTGTCTTTTTTCGGAAAAAAATAATGTAAAGGAAGTAAGCATTAAAGAAAGAAAGGAAAAGTTTCTTTGTCTGGCATAGAATAAAACAAAATGATTAAATTAACAATAAAACAAAATTAGATAAAAAGTAAACATTTAAAAAAAAAAAAAAAGTATTGGTCCTGTTTGGGGCCAAAAGGCCGTATCTCATGGTGCTGTAACTTTTAAACAAATGGCTCAGCGCTGGTATTCTCATAAGGCAATAATATCATCAGCAAATTGCGAGCACCTGCCAATCAATCATTGGTTCTCCTGTGGTATGAACCTCGTTCGATTGCCTCACTTTGACGCGACAGGTTTCTATGTACGGGTAACTGTATGAACACAGTAACAGGCCGCAATGAAAGTGAAAAAAGTGAAACTAACAATACATTTACGAAAGCGTATTCACAGAGTTACGTATTAGCCGTGAGACTGCGGTCTGTTATCGCGATTGGTTGGCTTTGGCGCTGCGGTGTCCGGTTGCCGTCGCCTTAGGGTAGAAGATCATACGTAACGTGGGGAAGTCAGCATAAGAACAAAAAAAGGCCTAGATCCAGCAGTGGGTGAAGTCAGGCTGTGGATGATGATGATGATGAGCGTTAGAATATGTTTTGGTATAAACCTCTAAGGATCGTTCCATTCGGCGTTCTCTAGGTTCTGTTTATCGCTTAGCGTCGACCTAATCCTATTATGGAGTAATTCGAAATTCGGTCAACCACGAATTTTTTGCAATTTAGGTGGAGGGATCTGTCGTACTGTATTGATCTGAATGCTAGGCTCTGAAGAAGATGGATGAAAAGAGATTGCATATAGCGAAAATGAGAATGTTGAGGTGGATGTGTGGTGTGACAAGAATTGATAAAGTAAGAAATGAGTATATTAGTGAAAAAACGGTGAAGGAAAACATCGTGAGGAAACCGGCATGTCCTAGAACCAAAAATTCGAAGACATGTGACATCTACCAACCCGCACTGGGCCCGCGTGGTGGATTATAGCCCATTCCCTCACATAGAGAGCAGGCCTGTGTCCCAGCAGTGGGAACATTATTGGCTGATTATGCTATGCTATGCTATATTAGTATTCCCATACATTTGGGTCGAGTAGGGATTGAAATTTTGTATGGCACGGCTGATAATATTTTCGCATTTACGACATTGGACCCAAGGAGAAAGATGTACAGTTTGATGGTCTGCAGCATATCCTTTCTTAAGGCTATACCCTTTCTGTGACACCCTGTACATGAGCCTAATTATTTATTTTCCTACGTACCACTACAGAATTCAAAGATTTAATAATAACAGAAAGATGCTTATAAAGAACAGTCCGTGTATTTTTCGCTCGGACCGTGTAAGTTTGTTTTTTTGTTTGAACAAACTCCAATTGAAACAATACAATTGGAGTTTCTTTGTTAAATACAATATTTCCCGAGGGTTAAAAAGTTTGTATTAATTTAAACAGAAGTGTGAATTTTTGTGTTGTTTTGAAGTGAACTCGTGTTTTGAAGATCTTTTATTCTTTTTGAGAAGCTATTAATTTTTCTCTTGCTTTTGTATGTTATGTCAAATAAATTGTTCAGTTAGCCATAAAGCTGTGGCGAGGTAGTGCATCCTTACCTAACCCATTCGTTCCACCTGGTGGAAAACTCCCACCTGGATATGAGTTGCCATGGCTGACCTGGAAGTCTTTAAATAGACTCCGGTCGCAGGACGGAAAACCTGCTCAGGTGGAGATTCATTAATGACTCTGCCCTGGAGTGTAAATGTGGTGCTGTTTTACAAACGATCGGACACTTAATATCGTGTGCTGCGTGTCTGTCCTGTTGTTTGTTCACTACAGGAACTGATGGACGCTACCGAAAGCACCAAACTAGTACCTCAGTTCTGGGCTGACACAATTTAGACGGCCATCGACACGCTAAGAAGAAAAAGTTAGCCATAGTGTTATTTACAATGAATAATTGGAAATATGAATAACAACAACCATAATATCACGCCTTTCGTCTACAGGGTTAAGCAGAGGTGTGATACACTCACACGATAAAATAACTAAACAAAAATTATGATGTATTTACTCTAGTAATAATTAACTACGTTCGTCCTTCTATGTAGGTAAAAGCTTGTCATGTCGTGTTTCCAACTTTTGACCTGACTAAGGCTACCTGTCCATTGAAGTGCAGCGAAGCTGAGGAGCGGAACAACGGAGAAATATTAACAACAAGGATTTAAAAAAAATACAAAAGTAAAATTTTACCTTGAATAACTGGACAAGACACATCTAACCCTACATAGAATCTCCGCTCCGCTCGAGTATGCAATGCTATTGGTTAATATTTCTCAGTATCAATGGACAGGCAGCCTTAAACGATCACGGTGGTCCCATGATCTTCTAGGGTCTAGGCATTGACTACCCATTAGGCGATTTCAGATCATAAAATCAGAGATAATTTATGTGTTTTTGTGCGTATCATTGTAAAGTTCTCCGGACCATTAAAGGATCTCGTTTTCGGTATCATACTGGCTGTAAGTTAACATAACATAACATCACGCTTGTAATCACTTAGGGTTAGACGAAGGACACCCACATTAAATTCCTTTATCTATGGTTTTAAATGCTCCAAGCCACTTTTCACAGTCGCACATTGAGCTCCTGCAACCGTGGCTGAAAGTTGTGACAACGCAATTATTTCAGCAATTGCTGAAACTTTCAGTCAAAGTAAAATGAACGAACGTCCTTTATAATTTTCGCTGAAAACTTAACTAACTACTGGATCTGAATGCATAACTGAATTTCCTTCAAGACGAAGATTTTGACTGATTTAATTACATGAATTTATGTAGGGATGTTAGATGAGGAATTAAAAAAAAACCTTATTGTCAGGTAGATCAAAATTAGATTAGATTATGACTTGAGAGAGATTATGTCTGAACTTTAAAAGAGAGTAATTTGTTTCGGTATAGTCGAGTAGGATAAGATAAGATAAGTATATTTATTTGCTTAAACGTGTGTGTACACATACACATACAATAATAAAAAGTGCATGTAGTATAACATAAATAAAATAATCGTTCAGACATGTTTGCCACATACTATGGGCAAACATGTCTGAACGGTATGCAAATGTTTTACAAAAAAAATATTATCAATGTCTATAAAATTAGCAACTAGTAACAAATATATATAATATACATACATGTCAAAAAGTAAAACAATAAAAATAAAAATCATAATTAAAAAAAAAAAAAACATCGTCTAGTTCTTACAATATTTCTATTTGTGTTTATAAAAAAGTATTTACAGAAAAAAAAAATATCAGTTTTAGATAAACTTGAATTTGAAAATGAAAAGTAATTTATTAAGATTGGGCTCAGAATCAAGACTTTGAACGACAAAATTACATAAAACTTCACCACTCGTTCAGGTGTCATCTAGTGTTAGTGAAAACGAGCATTAAAGGTTCGCGCACATTATGTCAGGCGGCAGCGCAGCGTAAAATGATTACTTAGCACATTAATGACGGGCTGCGCTCCGGCATAGTGTGCGATAGTTTAGCACGTCAGTGGCGCGCCCGCGGCATAGTGTGCGATAGTTTAGCACGTCAGTGGCGCGCCCGCGGCATAGTGTGCGATAGTTTAGCACGTCAGTGGCGCGCCCGCGGCATAGTGTGCGATAGTTTAGCACGTTAGTGGCGCGCCCGAGGCATAGTGTGCGATAGTTTAGCACGTTAGTGGCGCGCCCGCGGCATAGTGTGCGATAGTTTAGCACGTCAGTGGCGCGCCCGCGGCATAGTGTGCGATAGTTTAGCACGTTAGTGGCGCACCCGCGGCATAGTGTGCGATAGTTTAGCACGTCAGTGGCGCGCCCGCGGCATAGTGTGTGATAGTTTAGCACGTTAGTGGCGCGCCCGCGGCATAGTGTGCGATAGTTTAGCACGTTAGTGGCGCGCCCGCGGCATAGTGTGCGATAGTTTAGCACGTTAGTGGCGCGCCCGCGGCATAGTGTGCGATAGTTTAGCACGTTAGTGGCGCGCCCGCGGCATAGTGTGCGATAGTTTAGCACGTTAGTGGCGCGCCCGCGGCATAGTGTGCGATAGTTTAGCACGTTAGTGGCGCGCCCGCGGCATAGTGTGCGATAGTTCATATAAAATACATACGAGGTATTTAAGTGGATTTATGCGCTGCGACCCGACCCGTTGCGGCGCGACATAATGTGCGCGAACCTTTAATATTCCTTTTTAAAATAAAACTTTCAATTTACAAGTCTAACCATTCCTTCACATTACCCCAAGTTTTCAGTACAAACGGAGCCTAGTTATATAAAAAAAACTTGGCGAAGCTTCCTGAAAGTTGTCAGAAACCGTCTGGATAGTTAGTGACGTCACCCTAAGTATAATTTACTGTCCCTTTTCGAGCCCTGAAGTTATGAAACTACATTCAGATATCAGTACACAAGAGGACGATTTGGAACCGTATGGTAGGTGTTTTGGAGTGATTCGAGGTATTATTTTCATGTTTAAAATGTGGTAACGGTTTTTATTACTTGAGTTTCTTGCCCGTTCTTCTCCATAGAGATCTACGTTAGGGAATGGGCAACTACAGTACTTTCACAGTTGCTATCTGCATATGCAGCTGTTGTCTTTGTTTCGACAATTCAAAAGTGCCTGTAACTGGTCTACTTGAAATAAATGCTTTGATTTTGATTTTGAAAAAAAACATCATTCATCGGTTATTAACACACACACATAATTTAATTTTTAACATAATTTTCATCGGCTCAGAATGATGTACTGAATCCGTGGTAACCGTTTTCGCGTCTTAGGTGTCCATTCCACCCCGTATTATAGGTACACAAACAAAAATCCTAAAACTATTTTGTAAATCGATTCGATTAGATAGATGGTCGGTCCAGAAATGATATTTCAAAATAACGAGCCGTCGCGCACCCGATGATTCGAGCTTGTTAATTTTTCGAGATTTTAATGCATCGAGATAGTGAACTGTCGCGCTCACAATTTATCGATTTCACTATCGAGTAAACGTTTTCGAGCAAGTGTTATTCGATCTCACGTCATTCGATTTGAAGTAACCCCCAAAACTCTGTCAACCAATCCTTACCAAGGGGTATCGGTATTCCGAGGCAATCGCTCCATGTAAAATACTGGTATTTAGCTGCATCCGGTAAGACTGGTAGCCGATGATAATGACAGTACTTCTCAGTCTTTCCTAAATGATGGTGAAAATCAAATTCATGTCAATAGCGCAGTATAGATGAACAGCGCGGTAACACAAAAATATATAATTAGTGACTTTATAATTTACATTGTTTCACTACCTCGTTGGTCTAGTGGTCGCAAGCGCGACTGCTGAGCATGAGTACCTGGGTTGGATTCCCAGGCTGGACATAGTGTTATTACGTTTTTCCATCAGGAATGTCTCAGTAGCAGCCACGGAGTCTGGGTTTGTGCCCGGATGATGGCAATAGGTGAGCCTATTGCCATCATCCGGGCACAAACCCCCTATCACATGAGACTTAAACATAACTGGAGAAATATGGGTGTGCTACTAGGTACAACTCTGCCTAACCCTTCAGGGATTACAGGCGTGAAGTTAAGTAATTTACATTGTTTCGTTCAGCAGCTTATTACTAAACAAAACAATCGGTTATCAGTTTCCCTTTTAAACGTAAAATCATCAACATTAAGATGTAAGATCTCGACAAACCGCTAGACAAGTATAGTCACAATGAAAAATGTGAACGCGAAATTAATCATGAAAATAATGTGGAATTTGCTTCCCGTACTTTTGTTCTCTCCGTAGTCGGATCAAAGCCTCTCATAGCAAAGCTTTGTCTTTTTCATTAAAAAAGTACTTACCTACTTTTGTAAAGACTTTCATTACATCTATAAGTATTTATTTTGGTGTAAAATAAAGTGTACTTACTTTATCTTATGATAAATATTCAAACACAAATGGTTTTACAATACAGTAACTAAATATTGAGTATATCAAAACCGAACAGATAGTTTAATCATTACGGAATAAACAAAGTAATAAAATAAAAAAAATAACAATAATAATTTAAATCATCATCTGCCTAGCCTTTTCCCAATTATTATTTTACATGAAGCGACTGCCTATCTGACCTCCACAACCCAGTTAGTACTGGGTACAAACATAACAACAAACAATAAACAACAATAATAATTAAAATAAAGGGTGTAAAAAAAACCCTTAACGAAGCCGAAAAGCACTTGTTCTCCCCGTCATTGTGATCTTTTTTTTGGCTTGGACCATACCTGGGAACCTTCTAGTAACGGAGATATTTAAGTTTATAAATTGACTTTAATTACCTCAATGACCAGTTTACTATTCACAGCATCCATCAGCACAATGTTTTGAGTGCGTTACATTGAGTTTTACCGTAAAACGTGATTTTTTCACCCCAAAAAAAAAGTCGTTTCCTAGCAATAATTTTTGCATAGGGTTACTTAGTTTGATGTACAGAATTCTTGGTTGACGGCTTCGTGAAGGGTCCGTTTACACCCTGTATAAATTAATTGATGATAATTGATACCGCTGGTAGCGTAATTCTGCCCGCTTGAATAATGTACGTACGTACTGTACTATGTACTATGTATGTACTGTGTGTGTGTGTGTTGTGTACTATGTATGTATGTTGCATACTATTGTCTGATTCACAGTTAATTAAACTAAGTTTAGATTTACATAGAGCAGTAGTATTACACTGGTCTCTGTAGTCAAGTTAAAGTAAGTAATTACTTTTGCAACCATTTTATGCAATAGACAATAATTGGAACGAAGTAAGAAACGTCAAAGAAAGCAAAAACAAGAATTATAAATTTGACAGTTCTAACTTCGAGCGGTTACTAAACTACAGAACAAAAAGTTATTACTTTTGCTCAAGTTATCACTTTCATTTGTTTATAGATACGGGTGTAAGTAAGGTCGTAGCCAAATAAT
Source organism: Noctua janthe (assembly GCA_910589295.1). NCBI lineage: Eukaryota > Metazoa > Arthropoda > Insecta > Lepidoptera > Noctuidae > Noctua > Noctua janthe. The sequence continues at coordinate 9,191,533 of OU342573.1, read as the reverse complement.
GTGTTTATCAGCCTATACAACAGTACTTTTAATATATGCGAAACCTGAAACACGTGTCTAGTAATTTTATCTAAAGAATCTATGTACAAAACTGTATCATGAAAAATCACAAAGTTATAAACTTGGTCTGTTACCTGATTGTCCGCACAAAAACGTGGTCACCACGCAACACCCCACGCGCGCGCCTCCATCGTCGTCTTCAGCTCATTGATAATAATAATTTGGCAGTAGGTACCTAAATTATTGCGATAGGTACTTAATGTCGCTCGGTGTCTAACTTGTAACTTTTTACAAACTATAACATGGTTTAAAAATTATTGGAATCGATTCAGTTACTTATACTGAACAAACTATATTCAGGTTTCGCATATACTAAAAATAATGTTGTATAATTATGTAGGTTTGTTATTTTGAGGCACTCTAGAGACCAAACGCTTTTGTCTTAGAGAAGTGTCAGTAATCAACATTTGCTTGTTTTTCAGTTTTTTTACCGCAGTCGGGTTTCAAGAGGTCCTGAGTTCGGATCGCGGGTCGGGCAAAGTGCTATTAGGTTTTTCTATCAGGATTTTTTTCAGTAGCAGCCACGGAGTCTGGATTTGTGCCCGGCTGATGGCAATAGGTTTGCCCCCTATTACATGGGGCTTGAACATAACTGGCGAAATGTGGGTGCCTCTGGCTAACTTTCCGCCATCATTGTCGCTCAAACAATGTCAGCTCGCCTTAGCCTTTAGGTATTGATAATTCTAATCATCTGCCTAGCCTTCTCCCAACTATGTTGAGTTCGGCTTCCAGTCTAACCGGACGCAGCTGAACCAGATACCTAGGAATTCTCCAAAACCCAATTTAAACGTAATGACTATGACTTCGGATGATACGTCCACCTCGTACCTGTGACATTTTATCTATTAAGTGTCAAAACGCCTTCCATCGACGAAAAAGGTTAATGTACGGTATACATCTAATATTCCTTTTGTCAAAAAATACTGAAGTAGGCAACTTTACCAAAAACCGGCCAAGTGCGAGTCGTACTCACGCGCACACAGGGTTCCGTAGCAACAAACAATATAATAAAAATATTTTGAAAGCTCATTCAAATCTTGTATTGTATTACATTCAACAGCAAACCTAATTTGTTTTTCATAGTATGTTATTGAAAAACAAAGTTACTGCTGCAGTTTGATGAAAAAGTTCCATATCTCAAAAACTAAACATCAAATCTTATTCAAACGAAATTTTTTTTAAGTTCTACAATCTTAAATTTTTTCAGAATTTTCCTGCTATTACTTTAGAAATTAGAGGAGATACACATTTTATCACTTTGGAAGTGTCTATCTTTCAAACGTATGACTTTGAGAAAAAATGGTTTTAGAAACCTCAATGTCATTTTTAAAGACCTATCTAAAGACACCCCGCACGTATAGGTTCGATGTTCCATGTATGGGGAGTCCCCCTTAATCTTTTATTTTTGTATAAAAATCGTGAAGCGGTTCACAGAATACATCTACCTACCAAGTTTCAACTGTGTAGTCCTAATAGTTTCGGAATAAAGTGGCTGTTACATACGGACGGACAGACAGACATGACGAATCTGTAAGGATTCCATTTTATGCCATTTGCCTACGGAACCCTAAAAATATAGATTAGGAATACTCAATAATAGGTACTCCTCCGCCGAGTCTTCATACAAATAAACTCCTGAATAAACACGTCCTCAGAAAATATCTTTCCATTTAAAAAGGTCTTCAGGTTATTTTTGCTCAAGGATAAACTACTTACCTATATCTAAATATATCGTCGACAAAATATTCTATTAAAACATGATATATTAATACATATTCCAACATGTATTAACAGTGCTGACACATCTAAATTTACCGTACAATGTATATGCATCGGTGGCCCAGTGGTGGAGACCCCGACTTACGAGCAGTAAGTCGTGGGTTCGAACCCAGCCAGGCGCATTACTTTATGTAAGTTATTTCATCACCGCTGCTCTCAAAAACGGTGAAGGAAAACATCATGAGGATACAAGCATATCCTAGAACCAAAAATTCGAAGACAAGTGACATCTACCAACCCGCACTGAGCCAGCGTGTTGGATTATAACCCATTCCCTCTCATAGAGAGGAGGCCTGCGTCCCAGCAGTGGGAACATTAATACGCTGATTATGCTTATGCTTATGCATCGATTGAAACCTAAAAAAAATCCTCCAATCTATTTTCAGCCTAGGAGAAACTATCCATAAATCTAAATATATTATCATCCCCAAACTACTCTTCTAAACCATGATTTGTTATTTACACGTAGCAACATTTACTCGGTGTTTAGACATTTATCTTAACATTTACTCGGTGTTTAGACATTCATCTTTACCATACTTAGTTTTATTTGTAACGTTTAAAATAAAAAAGACCTCCATTCTACTTTTATTCTTTTCTTTTTTTTTTTCAATCTATAAATCTTTTTTTACCTTTTTTTTTTTTAAACTTTGCTCCTTACTAGGAATATCTCCTGTATCGTGGGTGCTTTTACAAACATTTAAACTCACATACACAAACAGCCAGACCCGGAACAACTATCTGTAGGACATACAAATATTTGTTCCGTGCGGGGATCGAACCCACGAAACGCCGCGCAGCAGCCAATCGCTTAGCCACTGCGCCAAACGTGCTGTCAATCTAAATATATCGTTCCCAAAATATTATGATTCATGATTTATTATTTCATAGGTATAGCAACATGTACTCAGTGCTGCCACATTAATCTTAGTTTTATTAAAAATGCCTAAAATTAAAAAAAAAAAAAACCTCCCATCTAATTCCACCCAAGGCCAAACTATCTATAAATCGTTCTCAAAATATTCTACTAAACCACGATTTATTATTTCATATAGCAACATTTGCTCGGTGTTGCCACATCCATCGTTCCGTGTACGTCCAATCACAATGGATCGCGTATTTATGGCACGTCTGCTCTGTCAAACATTGTTGATTTATTGTGGCGGAGTTGATACGTGTGTTATAGAACTAACAATAGTGTACGTTAGTTATGAGCCGTTTGTGGGGCTACTTGTTTCTTACAGAGTTTAGGTGGAGAGCATTCCTTCATTATCTCAATCAGTAATAATCCTGCCATGATGAGCCACAATCTCTTATCAATTCAGTCAAAAGTCAAACTAATACCAAATATTTAAACGTAGTATATTAGGTAGGTACTATCTAGTAAAATCCGGTCTGTGGGTCGTCTTAGGGGCGGATTTGTAGGAGTTGGAGTATACGTTTAGGGGCACTATGAGCAGAAAAGAAAACAAAAAAAAAATCGGACATAGTTGCGTCTCAGAACGTAAATGGTTTCTACGATCTAGGTCAACCCGATACTGTAATAAAATTTTGAAATTTTGGAAAAAAACTAAAAATATTCTAAGTCCCAGATTTTTTTTTAATGTCCTCGCTCCATAGAGCCCCTAAGGTTACATTCCAACCTAAAATTCACCCCTTAAACATCCTGAACGTATGCTTAGAACACATTTGAAATTAATCAGCGCTAATTATCTAAATCCAATTAGGAACCTATATTATCCTCGAGTGCCGTATGCTATATTAAAAAAAGAGCGGACAAAAGCTAGTTTTCCTGTAAGGAAATACTCATCTATTTTTCAGATTTTCTTATTCAGCCTTATAGATTTATTATTATTTTATACAAAAATATTTTTTTTCAGGGCTCTACAGGCTATCTCTTCTTTTATTTTGCTTTCATAAATATGCATTTACTAAAAAGCCGTGGTGTAGTTGCCTCGAGCACTCGAAAACAAAAGCGAAACGAATGCGTTGCACTGCACACCGCAGCACATGTGGACCGCTCTGGTAAAAATCACATTACGATGCTACTTTTAAAAATCCTGGAAAACGAAATTATAATTGAAAAAAAAATATAATTGATTTGTACAGAAATAAATAAAGGAAATAATCCATTTATTTCAGGTAACAAAGACCCACAGATAAATACTTTAATCTAAATATACATACTAACAACATTTTTGTTGCTTATACTAACAAAAATGTTCAAAAAGGTTATTATTATTATTTAAATTATTAAACTTTTCCAAACAAGGAGCTCGTGGCTAAATAATAACAGCCGCTCAAGTCGATCTTTAGGTTAAGCCGTGCTTGCCTAGGTTGGTCTGTGGATGGATGACCACCCATTACTCACCGAGTTTCCTCCGTGCCTCGGAAAGCACGTTAAGCCATTGGTCCCGGGTGTCATTTGTAGATCTTTGACAGTCGTTAGGTAGTCAGTGGCCCGAAAAGTCAGACAACCAGTCTTTCCAAGGGGTATCGTCATCATCTGCCTAGCCTTTTCCCAACTATATTGGGGTCGGCTTCCAGTCTAACCGGATGCAGCTGAATACCAGTATTTTACATGGAGCGACTGCCTATCTGACCTCCACAACCCAGTTAGTACAAAATCAAAATAAAAAATCAAAATCAAAGCATTTATTTCAAGTAGGCCAGTTACAGGCACTTTTGAATTGTCGAAACAAAGGCAACAGTAAAATAAAGCTACAGTCCCAGTCACAAGGCACAAAAACTGTGAAAGTACTGTAGTTGCCCATTCCCTAACGTAGATCTCTATGGAGAAGAACGGGCAAGAAACTCCATGGACACTCTTTTAAATCAGAATACTTTAACAAAACCTTGGTTACATCATTTATTTTGAGATGGTACATTATGTGAGAACGATGCAGCAAGATGTGTACGTTAAAAGTGTCCATAGTAAAAACAATTCAAAAATAAAATAATTAATTCAAATAAGCCGTGGCAAATAAGAGATGACCAGTCACAACTGACAGCGCCCGTTCACGAACATGACGCATGTATCAGCACCATTAAACTCAACCATTTTGAAGGGAACTAAATGATCCGACACACGTGCCACCATCAGCGAGACATTTGAGTGAGCATGACATACTCCTAACCGCCAGGGCACATTCAAGTCAAGAAAAGACGCAGGTTTCCAGCGAATGACAGCTTTCTAGTACATAGTACTCACACAATATGGGCTAGGCGGCTATATAATACAAAAGAGATTGAATCTATACAATGCAAAGATAGTTATACAATCTTCAGCAGCTCCAAGTGCTCCAACAATACTATTTAATGCTATAAATTTAGGCGCCCCTGTTCTTGTGGAGCAGGACCGGCATTGAGCCAAGCATTTTTATCAGTGATATAATCGTCCAACTTGTAATATGCTTTCTTACATAGTGTGCGTTTAATGCATGATGCATGCATGTACTGGGTAATACGGGTAATCGTACGGGTAATCCAAGGGGTATCGTATTACCCAGTATTAACTGGGTTGTGGAGGTCAGATAGGCAGTCGCTCCATGTAAAATACTGGTATTCAGCTGCATCCGATTAGACTGGAAGCCGACCCCAACATAGTTGGGAAAAGGCTAGGCAGATGATGATGACTTTTTCAAACAAGAAGTAGTTGTGTTATGGCAACCAAGTGCCATAGCACCCCATAAGCTACTTACGGATATAATTCGCAATCATACGTCTTCATCATCGCGTAGATAACCATAGATTGCTCACCCTAATGATCGCTTCCTACATTGCTCAAAGAGGAAATTGCTCACCAATCTTAGCGCACGGATTGATGGTAACAATTTGTTGTTATTAGCTGAAGGAAGTAAGTTGCTTTTCATCATCTAGACAACCACTGGAGAGTTAATGTCTTTGTACTTACATGCGATCCATGTAGATCCAACCTGTGGATCTACATAAATGACTTTATATTCTTGAAATACAATAGTCAACGTTCAAATGTAATGTTTGTTTGTGTAATTCTTCATTTCCTAATGGATTCTGTCAATTTTTTTCTAATATGGACTATTATTATTATTTCACATGTAAGACACATAGAAAGGGAAAAGCCTTTGTCATAGGTAGGCTACAGGCTGCTGCAGGATTATCGTTTTCCTAATAAAGCACCTACAAGCACATTTCTCGACTACAACTGACCGTTGCAACTCAACGAGACAGTTTGAAAACATCGTGAGGAAGCCAGCATGCCATTTTTTTTCTTTTTTTTTTCGGGCGGAGCGGAAGGGAGTGTCAGACTTGTACTGACTAAAACCCATCCATGTTCCTTCTTTGCCCTTTGTGTTCCAGGGCCGCGGTATCTCTTTCGAACAAGCCCGCAGCCCCGGTAGGCGTCGGCCCTTCCTGGTTGCTGACATCTCATAGAGGCGTGCGTGGAACATGAACGGGCTGTCGACACGGCCAGACATCATAAGACGGCGAGCTAGAAGCCAGCATGCCTGAGAAATATTTCTTGACGGCATGTAAAGCCAATTTAGAGGCCTATAAAAACAAGGGCGGCATAAAAACTCTGACATCAGAAAAAGTTTGAAATGAAACACAATTTTCCTTGAAACACTATATTTTCTTCTATTTATGGCTAAATTTTATAAAAATAAATTCCGTCAAATTGTGAAATGGCAAGCGACGGAACGCACCTGGCGCGCTGATTGGTTGGACGTCATGTGCCCCGCGCCGCCATTTTTATTTATAATTCAAAATCATTTATTTGCTTATATGGGTAATTATATAAAGTTGTTAACTCGTTTGTTGTCGAATGTAAACTACGAATGTTTCGTAGAATAGCTATTTAATGTAAACTATTTTGTAAGTCACTACCCAATATTTTACGGTTAATTAGTTCCTTACAGTTTGATAATTTTGTTTCGACTTATTTCCATGAAATATTTATTCATCGCCAATAGCTTAAACAGAAACTGTGGTTTCAAAGGATATTTGGTACAAAATAGTATGAATGGAAATGTATAAAACTGACAGGTTCACTCGGACGATTTAATGATAAATGATTTCGATTCAGACTACGTCGCTATGACAGGTTAAAATCGGTTGGATTGTGGCCGTGAGAACAGCAGAGAATAACCCGGACTCCACCAAAGCGGAGACGAGCGGAGATGTGCGAAGCGGAGAGACGAGACGCGTTAGAGCTCGTGTGTATCCACCGAAGCTGTGCGCAGATGTGCACCGCTCACCACACGCCGATCATATTTATTTTACACAAATTAAACAATAACGAGACATCTTCTCTCCTCTCTGATCAACCGTTTCCACTAAAGCTAAGCGGATTAAACTGTAAATAATGAAAATCTATTGGTTGTTTACAACACATCTCTCCTCTCGTCCCGTCTCCGCTTCGGTGGAGTCCGGCCCTTAGACGCTTTAGCCGCTAAGCTTTTCCTCAGCGTCAGTACTAAAACCGTCGGTCGAGAAAATTCACGATCGTTGCATTCACGTCCCTCATTTGTTTGAAAAACTGACGATGCGTTCGGGCTCGCCGAACCGCGCGATGATCGTTTTGGGTAGGATGCGACCTTATAAGTAAGTAAACGCGAGATTATTTTAAGTTTGCTTGTGTATTGCTTGTATTTTGGAATTGATTACCTGTATGAAAGTTTGTCTTTTAAGATCAATACTTTTTTAGGTAGTGGTTGTTGTCTTACAAACATCACGCAGCATGGAGCTGCGGTATATATGGTTTCCTAATAAATCGCTACAGTTAAGCTCTGCAAAATATCTTTAAAGGTTGGACGGTCGCACACAACCGCTAACTTTGTGGCCTCGTGTTCAGTGTCAACGTCAAATCCTGGTTTCAATCCGATTAGCCGCTTTAATCGGGGCCCAATATTTTATGCCGTTTCGTTCTCAAACATCTCCATTCATTGAAATTAGCTTTGTGATGTTTGGAAACCTACATTTCTATACGAGTACAATTGGGAATTTACGGAAGATATTTATTTGTATGTTACCTATTTATTTGCGCACGGTTGATGGCAATTGTCTCGCCCCCTACTAAATAGGGGCGTCGTGTTATGTTATGTTTTTCATGAATCAATCAGGCTTGTAGAGGGGCTTTAGCATTTGCAACTTTTTTAAACAAAAAAAAAAAAAATACTGGATTTGCTTTCAAATACAGTGTAAACAATATTTTGATACTCGTAGTCTTGAAAAACCCGAGCAAAATGCACTTAAATACTCGTATTTTATATTTTAACTTTGTATAATTCATTTTTATTTACAATTAATGTTAATGGGTTTCATTCTGTGGTAAGTGGGTATATTAAAGGTACTCCTCTGCCTAGCCCTTTGGGAATTAACAAGCGTGTTATGTTATATGTTATTGTAGGTAATGGGTGTTATAGTAAAACATCGAAGTATCATTAAAATTAATATATTGAATTTTCCCATGTACAAAAATTAAATAAAAACCCCTTGCTTAAAAACGTCTATAGAAAATATTTTATTACTTGTAAATAAATTAATTCAAATGCCTACCTATTTATAAAGTATTCCTTTTATAAATATTTCCCTTTGTTACAATGTAATTACTTTAAGTTAACGTTACTTACTTGACCCCTTAAGTTCTACTTAGTGAATATTTGTTTGGTACTGGTGTCCTACGACGTCTATCTAACTACATCTATCAGTTACTAAGTAAGTTATTAAATTTTTTACAAAAATACGGCCATTTTTTACTATTTATTTTATACACAACAATAAATTAAAACATTCATTAGATTATCCCTTGCCTTAAATACATTAATACACGAACATTAAATACTTTTTTAGAAAAAATCGAATACAAAAAGTAAAAAATATTAAGTTGTTAAGTATATCTGTTGCGATAGTTTAGGCCTCGACTTCCCTAGCGCTCTCAACAATGCTTGTTACAATATTCTCTGTAGCCTTTCCTTTAGGTCCCTCATTTTCAACCACAGCCCTATTGATGATGTTAGCACAGTCCTTATTCTCAATTATACTGACATGGTTGCCTTCCAGGAAGTGCACTGTGACTGCGCTTTCCGTGAACTTGTCCAGACCGTAGTTATCTTCAACCACTACGTAAGGTGGGTTTTCCTTGGGACGGAGAAGAATGATGGGGGACTGGAGTTTGGTAAAAGCCTTAGGATTGAAGTTGAGAACTGTTTTGAGTCTGTCAAAGCTGGCTTTGGCAATGTTACCGATAAATTTATCGGAATATTTGCTCTGGACTGGGGAGGTGTTAATTGTGAGGGCGACTCTCTCTTCATAAGACTCAATTTCGTTGAGTTTGTCAATGAGTCCCTTGGTGACGTCATTGTTCGGAGCTATGATGTCGATGGTGTGACACAGGAGGTTGTTCTGCAGTTGGAAGTCGTTCTTGAAGCTGATGGTCATGGTCAGGAGCGCGTAGAGGAAGTCGGGGGCGCCGTCCAAGCAGAATACTGTACCCTTGAAACCTGGAAGGAATGGGTACATTAGTTTTGTATCTAAAGATTGTGATATTGAGTAAGGGATAATAACGGAAAGGTTTTGTAACTAGCTACGTAATAACTATTAGCCAAAGCAAAGCAATTTGTAAATTGGTAGTGAATGCAGTGTTAAAGAGGATCGCTAAGATAGCCCGCGAAATTCAAATTATCTTATGAGCTTTGAAGTTTGCTGGTCAGTGTCAGGATGTATATTGATTAAAATGTGATTCGCGACCGCAACAAACATGGATACAATCTTCAATACAACCCTCTAAGCTCATTTAATTTCATTTAATGAATTTTTACATGAAATAGTCAACTAGATTTTCGAGTTTTGGCTGGGAGATTGGAAGAAAGAAACGTGTTATACCGACTCCAAATAATTTGAGAAAAAGGCCAGGAAGATGATGATGAAACTTTCTCGATGTCCTCGTAAGTATGTGGGTACCTAAGCTAGACAAGAAATTGATGTGTAAGTGAAAGGACCAATTACCTTCCTTCTCCAATCTCGAAGCTAGCTCCAAGATGAGGAGGGTACCGTAACTGTACCCAAGCAGCCAGAAGGGAGCACCTGGAGCCAGTCTTGAGATCACCGTCTGAAAGGAAATAGTATGTTAGTACCACATAATATAATAAAAAATCTCCAATGGAATGGTTAAATAGGTAGTGTTCTTCTGGGTACACTCACTCTAATAGTTCTCTTATTATATTGTATCGTTTTTCTTAAGATTAAATCATCAGTTTCAGGGTGGTCTTGTTACATTTCTTTTTTTTTTTGAAGATAACAACAAATTTTTAGACGGTTACAGTTTTTTTTATGGTTTTGGCAATTGATATTGAAATTATTAGAGTTGTCGAAAAAATTATATGAATTTGATTGAAAACCAGTTTTCACTTTCCATCAAGCACACCGCCAGCCTGTTAACTAACCTAGGATCTAAGAAAAAACTCACCTGGTGCAGCCTATCAACCATTTGGTCCATCGTCTCATCCCTATGCTCCACTCCGAGCTGTAGCACGCAGACCTTGATCTTCAGCCTCCTGCAGAGCGGTTCCAGTGCTGCCGCGCAACCTTCCAACCCTGGCAGCATGAACATGACGCGCTCCATCACGTGGATGGCCTCTTCACCCTGGGAGGAATAAGTCACGTTAACAAGTACTTAATGTTACCTATAGGTACCAGGCGCGAAGGTACCTAAGAAGCCGATTCCGCTGGCTTCCCTTTGGGAACTAGGCACTCTAAGTTAGGTACTTGGGATACATTGTATACAGAAAGTGTTGCCTCTACTATTATATAATACAAAAAAGTGCCCTGTTAAAATATAATCCTTCTTTGCAGTAAAGGCAAAGAATAAAAATTTAAATTTTTAATTTTTAGATGTGCCCTCGTTATACTCAGGTAGCGTTAATAGTGTTAAAACTGAGAAGAGTAAGCTCGTTCATAACACTGATAGGACTTCCAGTGTAAGCGAGTGAGACAACATCATTCAAATGTCGATGGAACAGAAAAGTAATCAGTTTTTGACCCAGTAGGGTGATTCTAGCGCTTTTTAATCTATGGTAAAAAGGTACTGGATTTGTAACATACTCGTAGGATTGATTCCCGAACTTCAAAAAATTTGTGAACGTATTTCCCAGAGACCATTTATAACAGTCCTAATAAAACTTCAAATAATTTGTAGGTAGATCTTGCCGTCCGTCATAAAAAGCCAATACTTGATGTATTATAATTTTAATTATTTACTAGCGAACTGCCCCGGCTTCGCACGGGTGCAATATATATATAAACCTTCCTCTTGAATCACACTATCTATTACTGAAAACCGCATCAAAATCCGTTGCGTTATTTTAAGGATCTAAGCATACAGAGGGACAGACAGCGTGAAGCGATTTTGTTTCATACTATGTAGTGATAAAAAGGCATAAAGCAGACTTGACACTGGTTCGAGAACGTGGAGCTTGCCACAAGCAAAGAGAGGCCTATACTCAACAGGGGTTGAAGTGGGGCTGTGGATGATGATGATGAAGCAGACTTTATCATACCTACAAATTATTTTCTGGCAGAATAACTAAATGAACACAGTGTTCTTTTAAATTCTTAGAATATCTTATATTCACAGTATTTTTATACAATAAATTTTGACGGCACGGTTCGCGCAGTGGCTGAGCGACTGGCTGCTACGCTGTGTGTCGCGGGTTCGATCCCCGCACGGAACAAATAAGTGTATGATCTACATGTAGTTGTTCCGGGATTGGCTGTTTGTGTATGTGAGTTTAAATGTTTGTAAACGCAGCTACGATACAGGAGAAATTCCTAGTGTGGGACAAGTTTAAAAAAAAAATATCACCAAGCAAACAAAATATTATTTTTTCGAAATCAAAAACAAACAAAACTTGTATATAGAAACCAAAGGATCTTCTCAAACTGGCTCTGACCAGAAAGTTGTTGTGAACTTGCACCCGGGAGATGTTTCACATTTATCACGACTTTCCAAGCTCGATCCAGTTTCTTATTGAATGATCTATTAGAAAACTTTGCTTTACTCTGAGTAGAAAGTGTTGAAACTACCTATTGGAGAATAAACAGCACCGATCGTTCGCGAGTTTATTGTATTTCCTTGGGAAAATAAATTTTGCAGTGAATCTAAACTTGATTGTGGACTATTCGTCTGTATTGGAAACTTCTACCTGTTAAGTTTAAACTTAAAGTAAGGAATGCTTTTTATCTCTTTACCTTTTAAGCAAAAAACTTCGAAAAACAGTGAACTGTTGTCTTTCTTTAGACTCAGGAAAATCGATTGCTAGTTTTCTACCGTTAGTTTGTGCACTTAATGGAATATTATCAAATGTGGAGTTACCACTTATTTCATGTGCTCGTGAACCGTCGGGTCCTTAAAGTGTAGGGTCTGTGTGCCCAAGCGGCTTAAGCGGTAATTCAATTCAAATTCTCTGATTTTTAGTAAAACTTATAGATGCAAACATTCATATACTAGTCCCATGAGGGTAGACACAACATAACGTCTGCTGAAGGATCGATACTTGCTCCGTTCACGTTCATACGAGAACGCCGGTTACTGGGAAACGTCACCACTAAGATCAGTGTCTGTGCTTTTAGAGCGCCTTTGTAATGGTTATTTCGATTTAATGTTGCCTATTTTGGCACTTTTGTTGCATTTTTCGAGATGATGCATATTTCGACGATTTAATGTTGCATTTGCATATAATCCGGTTTCTATACATTATCAAATATTCTTACCTCAACTCCATCGCTGACCATGGTAGGCATGTAGACGAGAGGTTCAGACACGACGTTTTCTTCTCCAAAGTTCCTCATCAGCACCTTAAGACCGGCAGCACCCTCGATGTTGGCGGGACGAGACGCTGAGGTCGAGGCGGCGGCTTCACGCTGTGCCGTTAGTTCTACCAGTCTGGTGGAAGAAGAAAGCCAATTAGGATCAAGTTTTTTGTACTCGGCTACACTCAAAACAGAGTAGGAAAATATCGCGAGAAAACCGGTCCTATAACCGGTAACTGGAAGACATGTGACGTGCACCAACACGCACTGGGCGCGCGAGCTGGATAACCACCTACTCTCATGAAGACGTCCAGACAGTTTCCCACTGCTGAGACACAGGCCTCATGACTGACAGGCTGATTTTGCTTATGCTTGATTATTATACGGACCTTAACCTTTGTGGTCATTTAAGAATGAACTCTGGCACGTTGTAAAGAAAAAAGAAATTAACCATAAGGTTGAAAAAAAACAAGAAAATTTTAGTCAGCACGAGGTGTGCGTCAAAAGTATACGGGGTGTAAGGGACAGTCCTCCACAAACTGATGGAGTGAATTCAGTATATCATACTAAGATGACCGGTACAAGAAATTATTTCAGAAATGTTATGGGAATCCAATAAATTTGATTTGTTTTATTTCCTCATAAGCGATGTATCTTTACCGTGGCAAAATGCACGTAGCGAACGGCAAGCGCAACGACGAATTTGATGAATTCTGTTGCTAGGCAGGAAGTGAACAACTGATCTAACGCGTCGTTCGTTAGAGTATTCAGAATATACGTCCATTGTCGGATTTTTGATTTTAGCTGTATTATTTACATAAATGGAGTGCTGCTTACAGGGAATGTAATTTTACATTGAAATAAAGGAATAGTAACTGAAGAAAAAAAACCGGAGAAAAATTACAGTGAAATATGATTCAAAATAAGGAGCTGAATACACCCTGTCAGTTTGTGGAGGGCTGTTTCTTACACCCTGTATGATGTAAATATGAAATAATAATTTAACTTTTCAATAATAATTCAAATTTAATCGTCTAAACGCCTTATCACACTAATCACTACACCCACACCACACCCACACCACACATACGCTATTCTTATAGTACGTACTCTCGAAGACCCAGAGCTGCTTATCTAAATCTAACATTTCCTGAGGATGTTCCGTGTGAGGGCGAAACACGTGTCGTGTTAATAAAAGTTTGGTTTCCGTATTGCATTATAATAGTCACGTTTTCTGCATGAATGTGCATCTGTTTGCTTGCTCTGTTCTACATTCAAGCCTGGATCTACATTTTGGCGCGATTAAAACTAAATATTAAAATTGCATTATAATATTTTATAAGCACAAGCATAAGCATCAGCAGAGCAGCGGTGGCCCAGTGGTGGAGACCCCGACTTGCGAGCAGTAAGTCGTGGGTTCGAACCCAGCCAGGCGCATTACTTTGTATAATATTTTATTGTCATAGATTTCCGCAAAGTAACGTCTAACTGACTGAATGTAGAAGGCGGAGAATCAGTAGAATAGTAAAGTTGTCAGACATTTTGAAGAAAACTAGTAAGAATCGAAATTCCGGTTGGCAAGGTCTTTAGGATCAAAATTACTTTGTGTAACAACACAAGGCCAGAGAGGGTGCAATGAAATGGAAAAATCTTTCCAATGAGCGAAATTCTTTATCGATTCGTTTTATGAGGCAAAATTCCGGCCAGCCAGTGTGGCATAAAATAATAAAAGCAGAAGGTGTACCTTCAAGTAAAACGTGAACTAGATTTTAAAGATCTGATGATAGAATTTGAATTTCCATCTATGTATATACCGAATAGCAAGAGCAGCGGTGGCACAGTGGTGGCGACCCCGACTTACGAGCAGTACGTCGTGGGTTCGAACCCAGGTGTGCGCTTTACTTTGTGTAATTTATTTCATCACCACTGCTCTCAAAACGGAGGAAAACACCGTGAGGAAACTGGCATGTCCTAGAACCAAAAATTCGACAACGTGTGACAACCCACACTGGGGCCACGTGGTGGAGAATAGCCCATTCCCTCTCATAGAGAGGAGGCCTGTGTCCCAGAACATTCGGTATCCTATCGGTGCTGTACACGCTGTGCAGATGTCGATATACGTTCAAGCAAATCTCATCTTAGCTCGAAATTGTTCCGACCAACACGAATGAAATACAAATATGTCTAGTAATTGATTCAGGTCGGCTTTGGATAACACACCAAATACTAACGAAACGAATGTGCCAGAACAAGATCGTAGTTCCCTTGACGTTCATCAGAAGATAAAAGGAAGATCCACAGACGATAAGCCTGTGATTGACGCTTTGACGTTAATTAGGCACATCTCAAATGATCCAACATGGCAGGTAATGATTAAAGATATTAAGATCAAGCCAAGAACAATGGAGTCTAAAATAAAATCGAAAATTGATAAAGTCAAGTAAAATTGTGTAGAAATTTGATCTTTCGTCTAATTTGCGGGAAAAGTTTGTTACCTCAGAGGCCTTTGTCAAAACAATAGCGTTTGGCCGCGGCTTCACCCGCTTGGAGACAGGAATTTATTCCACGGGGACGTGTAACCGGGATAAAAAGTTCCTACCGAGATATACCCTATGTTCTAACTCAGGTTATGGTCTAGCCGTGTGCTAAATTACATCATTTGTAATTTGTTAGTCGTATAGGTGTGAAAAAGTAATAAACAAACGAACAGCATTTCACGTTTATAATATTAGTTAGGATCTCAGAAAAAATGAACAAAATGGAAATATAACTCGGCACACATTTTTCGCGTAGCTTCGAGAGTTTTCTTTGTGCTCGGAATAGCGTGTTGTATTAGAAAGAGTTTTTATTTTGTTTAGCTAGTTTTTTTTTTAATCCTTGTTGGAAAAGCGAGCCATTTCGAGTAGAAAATGTTTTTTCAAGTTTGTTTATGGAGTGACTCGCCAGTATTTTGATGGCTGACGAGTTATTCGCCAACAATTTGGGAGGCAGATTGCAGATTTGATACATTGCGATGCAGCGCTGCCATTCGCTATTAAATTGTGAAGTTATGATTTGGTTCAGAGATCATGCTCACACAGCTCAGGGTTAAGCTAGGTTCATAGAAACCGGTTCGGACCGGCTACGGACTCCGAATAACCCGACACTGACAAATACTTAAGTTCGGAATGTGTCGGTGCCCGGGGTCCAGAGCCGCGGACATTATTTGTCCGTACCCGGTTTAATGCCACCCCGGTTTAACTAAATATTAAAAAAAAGAATTAACCTAATGCGTAAAAGACTGCTCTCAAGTTCAAAGTCTGAACTAACGCCACCATTTTGTTTTGAATACAAATCTTACCAACAGCATCCACTCTCGACATTATTCAATCGCTTCTTTTGCTTCCGTGTCGATGGTATGACTTGTTTAAATTTCTTGGGTCCGGTATGTGACCACGTTAATTGCGGCGATTGTGGCGTTCTTAAGCCCTCTAAAGTGCAGGTGTTGGAACTCTTCGGACACTACACTAAGTGGGACACTGTCCGTTCGGGGGCATCGCATTCACACTGTGTGTCGAAAGGATCTTTGATCATTTTGGCAAATTGTGTTTACAGCGGCCTACTTGGGTGAGCAATCCAATGATTAAAAGATCCTTTGCATCGCTGTACAGGAACATTACTGTCATAAATAAAAGTAAAGATAAAAACGGTTTTATTAATAACTTACCTAGCGAACGTCAAAGTTCTAATGTCCTGCGCAGTCAAGAAGATCTCGAACTCTCTCTCCAGGGTCTGCTTGATCTCCACGGCCATCATACTGTCCATACCCAGCTCGGCGAGGGACACTTGTTGGGAGACAGTCTTCAAGTCCTTGATACCTGGTGGAGGAAAGATTGAATTGTGGTAAGTATATATGCGGAAATGGTTCTGTTATTCATTAAAGAGTTGCTCTGCCCGCTTTTCAAATAAAACATTACATAAAATCACGCCAGTTTGCTCAGAAAGGGTAGATAGTGGTGTCTGTGTGTGTGTGTGTATGGGTGGTGTGGGTGGATAGTGATGTGGGTGGATGGTGATGTGTGTGATGTGGTGTGGTGTGGTGTGGTGGTGGTGTCGTATAATATACCCGATGTACGCCTGTAGATGGTGTAAGCCTGTACGCCTACTTCGACCCAAATTCGCCAATTCCAATAACGAAAAATAACTTTACCATTTAGATTATGTACCACGTGTAACGATAGTACATTTTGAAAGTATCCCAATTATCAAAATTGTGTTCCAACAAAAGCTTATAATATCTCTAAAACATACTAAGTATAAAAGATGTATTGGAATATTATTGGTTGCCTATTTTTGCGCAGAAACATGCTTAACAGCAAGGATGTTGTTAATAAATTCGTAATAAAAAATTAAGGCATCGCTTTTAAAGGTTTTTGTCATAGAATTGCAAATCAAAAAACCCAATTTGAGTGCCACACTTAATGACTTCACATTAGGCCTAATTACGTCAGCGATTTCCATTTGTACGCATCCCTAAGTATCCCTTTGTGTATAATCAAGCTTAACTAAATATTGCCAATATAATATCAATGGAATTATTCACATGTAACTAATCTTACAACAGATTATAGTCATGTTAATGGTTAGGCCCCAACTATATTGTTATCATTGTTTAATGATATGGCATAGTTAACGGTAGTTGTAGCTTAATTTAATTTGGAACTATCTGCGTTAATTGAATTTGAAACTTCTGGATAAGATATACGGCTCAAGGGACGCTGTGCCCCAAACAGAAGAAAGAAACTGTTGCTTTTTATCCTTAACTAGCGACCCACCCCGGCTTCACACGGGTGCAATATATACATATATAAACCTTCCTCTTGAATCACTCTATCTATTAAAAATAACCGCATCAAAATCCGTTGCGTAGTTTTAAAGATCTAAGCACACATAGGGACAGACTGCGGGAAGCGACTTTGTTTTATACTATGTAGTGTTTTTTTACCGAATACACAACAGTATCCACAATTCCCTAATCGAAAAGTCGACCAACTCACCCATGATTTGTGCTACACAATCCACAATGTTGCCGCATCCGGACCCGCCTGCCTTCTTCTCAGCCACGACGATGGAGGACACGATGGGTGCGTCTTGCTTCATGAACTTGTCGAGGGCAGACAAGCAGGAGGATATCCTCTGTTGCAGGGTTCCTCCGATCTCGAGCTGGACGTCGTCGTCTTGCATGTCGGCTACGAGACCGACCTGGAGAATAAGGTTGGATTAGGGTTTTGATTCTGCCGGACGACCGGTGCCATCACTGTATGGATGACACGGCGCGGCATACGCTGGCCGAGTGTGCCGCGTGGGATGACCGCGCCGTGCCCTCGTTACAGAGGTAAGAGGAGACCTGTCGCTGCCGATCGTTGATCGCTCGAGGTCGGCAGCGCAGAGTCCTGGGACGCGGTGATGTCCTTCTGCGAAACCGTCATGTCGCAGAAGCAAGCTGCAGAAAGGGAGAGGGAGATGACGAGCTCCCGCTGATCCCACAGCAGACGCACCAGGCGTCGGCAGCGGGCAAACAACGCCCTCTTCCGGCCCTCCTAAATAGGTCCAGGGTGACTTCAATATGTTTAACTTCCATGTAATAGGGGGCGAGCCTATTGCCGTCAACCGCGCACAAATCCAGACTCCGTGGCTGCTACTGAGAAATTCCTGAAGGAAAAGCCCAACAACACTGCCCTACCTGGGAATCGAACCCAGGACCTCCTGCTCAGCTGTCGCGCTTGATACCTATATACCAACGAGGCAGGCTAATAATTGTTAGGTGCTTAATAACGAGCAAGGTTAATTTTCCTTACACGGGTATCTCAGTTTCTTGCACACTTTCCAAAAGAAACAAGAAAGTTATAATAGTTTTATACTCACATCACCAACAGCTCCCCACTGCACGGCCAGGGCTGGTAGACCGAGCTTCTTCCTCCATTCACAGATCCTCTCCATCACGGAGTTGGACAGGCCATAGTTGGTCTGACCTGCGTTACCGCGACCGCATGATACGGATGAGAAGATCACGAAGTCCCTGAGTATTGGAGAATATGATAAGAATCCATCTGGGATATCTAAGGGTCTTGAAGGAGACCTTAGGTTTTAGATCAAGAGATATTTTATCAGTGTTAAAAATGGCGGAAATGCTACCCAAAAAGCTTATGAAAATCCTGTTGAGTTGCTGTAAAAATCAGACACCTTTTGAAAACGATTGCAACTTGTACACCCTCAAGATCTGTAAGTGCCATCGAAAAAGAATGATATCCTGGAAGTTTTAAGGTCCACTAGTTTTTGGAGGATGGGAAATCATCAAATGACCCCCTTCCGCTCTGGGCGGAGCGGAAGGGAGTGTCAGTCTTGTACTGACTAAAACCCATCCAAGTGCCTTCTTTGCCATTTATATTCCAGGGCCGCGGTATCTCTTTCGAACAGTCCTGCAGCCCCGGCAGGAAAGTCCACTATACCAGACCCATTCATAATGGATTGGCCTAAAATACTAGATCTGGCACTAGATACCGAAACGAGAAACAGAGCTCTTTGCCCTGGAGTGGGACAGTATTATAAAAACCATTACCCCGCCTTCTGGGTCACTCGGGTAAAATATAGATGCATCAAGTAATTACAAAGTACTTTTCAAACGTTGAAATAGTTCGGTACAGCACCAAAACACCAAGGATTAAATTCTAGTATTTTTATTGGTACTGAATGGAGAAATAGCCCAGCGAACCAACTAAACCGAACCGTCGTATAATATTAAATTACTGTATTATTTTATTACTGCCGAAGAGTCATAATCCCAAAAACAGTAACAAAAACCCACGCATCAACTCCGTAAATGCGGACCTTTGTTTTTGTTTCCACCAGGGATTAATAAATAAATTCTGGACACTATAATTGAACTCCCGGGGAGAAACTTCACTCGTAAAACTTGTTCAATAATCTACTTCACCGAGATACTTCAATGTTGCTATCATTAAATAAATTTTGAAAGCAGATTTTATTAAGCACAGGATAATATTTTATATCCCTTTGTTTCCTGAGTTGCTGGTCGTACAACCATTGGTATAGACAACGGTGTAAAAAGTTGTACACTAAAAATATTCGGTACTATGGAATCGGCAAACAAAGGATTCCTTCTTACATGTTTTCCAATTACAGCTGATTTCTGAGAATTTTCTAATAATTTTCTTTTCCCTACGGAAGAGTTTAGCGTGTTCTTAAATATTCGCTGGTACATCCAAAGTGTAAATAGACCCTTCACGAAGCCGTAAACATAGCATTCTGTACATAATATTAAGTAACTCTACGCAATATTATTGCTGGGAAAAGATTTTGTTTTTGGATGAAAAATCAGGTTTAGCGGTAAGATCAACGTCAATATTGTCTTGGTAAATGCATTGAATAGAACGGCGTTCAAGGAGGTATTTGAATTATAAAAAAATAAAATAAAAAAAACTTGTGAAAAAGTTGGAACTTTGACCACCAATATCCACGTAACTAGACGGTTTCCAGGAATGGTCGTGTTTCACTCATTATTTACATAATGGGTGTAAAAATTATGTAAAAGTATTCAAATGAACCTGTCATCAATCGTCAACATTATTTCAGTCGCAAGACGTCCACAGCTGTTCATAGATCCCAAGCACCGTCACATTGTCCATCGAAATAGAATATTTCGATGGACAATGTGACGGACTGACAACCGCGTATCAAAAATCGCAGAGTAGCCTCATAAAGTCTAATCCTTATATCCAACGAATATCAACTTATTCCACTTTCAAGAATGCTGAGTTTAAAATGGCCAGTACCATTGAGGGTCAAAAAAATGTCTGAACTTTATGTAAGTCATTTTTCCAGAAACACAATGAACCACAAAAAAAAAACAAAAGACAACTCTTACCTCAAATTCGGACACATCTTTCTGGACAATTTATCCAAATTCATGGTAGCCAGCGCTTTAGGTCCATACGAGGTCTTGAAGCTCTCAGGAGTCTGATTCTGGAAGATGCTATCCTTCAGGATCACAGCCAGGTTGAAGATGGCATCCACAGGGCCCATGTTGAGAGCCATTTGCAGCATCTGCTCGCAGCCAGCCTCCGTGGTGATGTCGTTTACGGAGATTTGGACGTCGGCACCGTATTGTGCCCAAGCCCTAAAGGAGAAAGAGAAAACGTTAATTTTTTACTAATATTGAACCTTATTCTGTCTTTTCTAAGAGCGAGCTACTCGAGAATGTCTTACAAGATATGGATTCACAATAGTATATACTCGTAGTACTAACAATCGACCGCACCTCAGTAGGTAGTCACACTTTACTTACGGAAATCGCCCTTAATGCTTACTTAATACAGATGAGCCCAAAGTCAAACTGTTACCATGTGCAAAACCCGCTCATTTCTTTTCAAAAGTATAAATAAGTAGCATATTAGGTGATATTTGTGCTAAAAAAAACAGTGCAATAATCGATCGAAGTTGAAGAATATCAACTTCTATAAGTCTCCCACTAACCAATAGACGTTTGTATCATCAAAATAAACCCATTACTAATCGAAATAGCCACAAACCTAAGCCTCGAGGACTGGTATCCATTGGTGATCCCTCTGCGGGAGGTGAGAAGGATCTTCCTGGCACCTCTCATGATGAGCCAGTCAGCCAGCTCCAACCCGAAGCCTCCCAAACCTCCCGTCACGACGTACACGTGCTCCTCGTGACAGATGTACCTGTTTGATTAGATTAGTTAATAAGAAGGATGTGAAAGACTAGAAACAGAGTTCATTGGAGACTTCCAATCTATTCTATTCTATTCTATCTTCCAAATTAGAATCCTGTGAATGATAGCGAATGAGTGTAAATATAGTTGTACTGTGTACATATATATCGGTGCGTGGCTCAAATCAAAACTAACTGTTCTTCATCTTGTTCAACGCCAAAAGATTCATGTAGCACTATGCATTTGTATCGGAGTAGACTGGATGAAGAAGTCGAAAAATCGAATCGTTAATACATGGTTGAAGGGATATCGATGCACTAACGGTTACCACATATTCAGTACATTATACTACCTCCCCATCCCCCCACATAGAAATTTTAATCGGTTATTTAAAAAAAAAACTGCTATTCCTTACAGAAGTGCAACCCATATGGTCAAATTGTGTGGAACAGCTGTTTTTTTTTAAATTACCGATGAACTATTTCTATATACCTTCCACCCTGTACAGTAATCTAAAAATTTAGTTGTGTGGGAAAGATGAGAAATTAGAAAAATATGGTGACTAATAAAACTTAAGCTATCAGTTACTAATAGTTTTTGTATATAAAGCCGACTTCTTTACATTCGTTTTATTCATGTCACAATTTTTAGGATCAGTCGATAGATCTTCAGCTTCTTACCTAGGTACAGCGTCAATAGGTGTGACGGCGGGTCTTAATGGACGGTTGCTGCGCTCTTCATCACGGATCTTGACGACCACCTGCCATTCAACGTTAAAATATACATAAACAAGTAAAAGTATTCATCATCATCATCATTTCAGCTAAAAGACGTCCACTATTAAAAATAGGCCTCTCCCAAGTGTCACCAAAGAAGATTGCAGGCATCCAGCGGATCCCTGCAACCTTCATCGCTTCAGCTCCATCGGTCCACCTAGTGGGAGGCCTTCCAACGCAACATCTTCCGGTTCGCGGTCGCCACTACAGAACTTTTCGGACCCATCGGCCATCCGTTCTACGAGTAATGTGCCCTGTACACTGTCAATTCTTCGGGTAAAAGTATTGAATAAGTGAAATATACCTATGTATTTCACTTACGGAAAACAAATAAAAACTAAACTGGCAATATAATTCTCACGGATAAAAACTCCAGTCCTTCCAGTTATTTTTATCTCTGACCGTAGAAACTAATAAGAACCATATTCTAACGAGGATAAAGTTCACTGTAATTTTGACAGATTCGTCAGTTGCAGATACCTAATAGCAACTTTATTGTAACAAACTTACGGATCATCGTAATTTAGACACTGACGCAAAATTGTGGAAAGTCTGTGTAGGTATGGTTTGACACAAGTTGTAAATTTCAGAAAGATTATTTAAGAAAAGAATTTCTTTAAAGAAAACATTAATATGGCATACCTTTCCAATATGTTTACCGGCGGCCATGTAACGGAAGGCGGTCTCCACCTCACTGGCTTTGAACGTGCAGTACGTCAGAGGTCTGACGGCACCGTTCTCGATACCACTCAAGAGCAGGTCTTGCAGGCGCTGTAGGAAATGAGAGGAAATAAAATAAACATGCCTAGATCGAAGAATATTAAATAATTATGAATGAAAGAGTTGCAAAACCAGTTGAAAAACTTGAAAAAGTAGACGTATTTGAAAAAAAAAAATTTAATCAGATGACATAAATTGTTCATTTAAAAAATATTCTGTTATTGTCATTTCTCTGACTGATTAAGGTTAAAAAAAACACTGTTAGGGCTAATTTCCAGTATAACCGGGGCTGCATTTGTTTAGACTTTAAATGATGGTATTTAGCTGCCCAAATCTGACGTCGAACGAATCAGAAGATAAAAAGAATATTATAAAAAAGGAATCTACAGCGAATGGTCCACCTGAAGAAATACATGAATCGAATACACACCTTCCTGAAACTGAAGGTCTGGTCGAAGATGTAATCTAACATGATGCCGTGGAAAGAGGTCTCCTTCAAGAAGAAGTACATTCCGATGGGCGTGTTGTTGCTGATGTCGAACTTGCCGATCTCGAGGAAGCGACCACGGTAGGCTAAGCAACGGACGGAGGCCTATTAAAGAAACAAGCAAAAAAATAATATTAGTTTAATTTCTGTAACTATAGAAACATCTAAATCAATAGAAAAAAAACAGAAGTAAAATATTTAGGAATAAGTTGGATGTTAAAATATTCAGTGTATAATGATACACTGAAAAAAATATTATATACTTTTCGTTCCAAATTTTAAGAATTGTTTGATTCTAGTAAGTTACCTGTAGTTTCTCGTCTGATAGCGAGTTGAGGACCATGTCGACTCCCTTGCCGTTGGTCTCACGACGGATCATGTCCTCGAAGGAGGTGTCACGAGAGTTGCCGATGTGGCTGTCTGAAATATTATTACTCATTTAGTGTATTTAGTTTCAGTACACACGATGTAAGGGACACCCTACCCGCAACAAAAAAGTTCGACGCTGGAGGGTCTAGAATCGTGTTCAGAATTAATGGTAATAGATTGCGCAACGATGTTTATTACACCCTGTATTAGAAACTCTTTCAGGCTAGATGGAACGGCAATCTACGAAGAATGGTACCTGAATGAGAGTACCTTAGGCGTTCGATTGGAAAGGTTACGTACGTCCAGCAGTAAATTTCTATTGGATGATAATGAGTTTATTACATGCGAATTCAACTAAAAAAATAGGCAGACTGTCCAAGAGCAGTAATCGAATGCATCAACGACCCATTGGTTTTGCTTTGGTAAGGAATAAAATAAAATTAGTAGGTAGTTGTCGACAGAAATGTTGTACTCTATTGATCGGAATGCTGGACTGTGAAGAAGATGGATGAAAAAAGATTGCATGTAGCAAAGATGAGAATCTTGAGGTAGATGTGTGATGTGATAAGAATGGACAAAGCAAGGAATGAGTATATTAGAGGAAGTTTGAAAGTTGCGCCAGTAATAGAAAAGTTGAAAGAGAATCGACTGCCTTGGTATGGACATGTGATGAAGGGGAACGAATCGCATGTGACTAAAAGAGTGATGAATATAAATTTCAATGGATGGAGAGAGAGAGAGGAAGCCCAAGGATACAATGGATGGATTATGTGAGGAATGATAGGAAAGAAAAAGGTACTAATGATTGCGTGACGGTTGACAGAGGAGAATGAATGAAAGAAAAACACAGGACAGGACAGGAAGATATTGAGTAGTTGTATAACAACTAATTTTATTTTATCCTCACCGTATCATTGTTAATTTGGGCATGGTAAGATGGTGGTAGAGTTGACGTCAAAGAACCAACCTTTAAGTTGCGGGAACAGTTTCTTGATGAAGGCCCTCTTCTCAGCGGTACCGACGGTGGTGAAGACTTCGCAGCCGTAATGGAGGGCCACATTGATGGCAGCCTGGCCCACTCCACCCGAACCGGCGTGGATGAGGATGCTCTCACCACGTTGGATATGGCCTACCATGACCTGGATACAAGAATGTTTTATTTAGTTTAGACGAAAGAACGTAATGGTTTACGTACCTAAAAATTGAAGTGTAATGTAATTTATTTACAACTTACAATAGCATAGTAGACAGTTCCGTAAGCCACGGGAACGCTCGCAGCCTCCTCCATGGTCCACTCATCAGGGAGGGCCCACAGTAGGGCTTTGTCTCCCTCAGCCAGGTTAGCCATACCGCGGTTACGAATCATACCCATGACGCGAGAACCACTGTGGAAGAAGTCGTTATGAAGAAGAGTGTTAAAGAATATCAAAGAAGCGGAACCCAGAAAAAAAAATTACTGGCTACAAAATAGCTGAATACACTCACTGGCTACAATTGGCTGATAGAGTGGCTACAAAATAGTTGTTTCTATAGCATTAAGGATTTTATGGAATTTAAAAATGAATAATTGATTTTATAATAATATTAGTTGCATGATAATAATCACATTAATAGATTCAAGTAAATAATTTGCACGCTTGCTTGCAGGCAGAAAACAGTGACTTTTAGGATATAAGATCTTTCCTTGTAATTTTGTATGTATTTTCTTGCAAATAAACATATTTGATTTGATTTGATTTGATGTTTTATAAAGTCTTGTGATACTGTCATAAATTGGTCAATCTTCACTTAAGTCTGACTTTCACTTGAGTTAAAGCTTCACTCCTGTAAATGTTGAAATGTTGCGGGGTAATTTTGTAACACACTCGCATTTTGCATGTTATAATTTGACGATTAATTAATAATTAATTTAGTTTTTTAAATTCCAAAAACATTAATTGCTTGTTTTACGTTGTAAAAAGAACGCAGACGAATTTTCCAAGTTCCATTCATCCATATTCCATGTTCCATCGATATGCGAAAGAAAAGTGTGGTGGATCTTGGCTTATTCAATGAGTAAACAGGATGTGTAGTGATGTTACCATAAGGGATGACTTCTTTAGTAATATACACAATTGAGAGGGGGTGGGTTCGAACCCAGGCAGGCCCATTACTTTATGTAATTTATTTCATCACCACTGCTCTCAAAAACGGTGAAGAAAAACATCGTGAGGAAACCGACATGTCCTCGAACCAAAAATTCGAAGGCATGTGACATCTACCAACCCGCACTGCGCCCGCGTGGTGGATTGTAGCCCATTCCCTCTCATAAAGCAGTGGCCGTGTGTCCCAGCAGTGGGAACATTATAGGCTGATTATACTATACACAATTACACATTCAATCTTGTTTAAAGATTCCTAAAGCAATCTATAACTTAAAACCGACCACAAAAACTAGCAAAACCTTCAAACTATACGTACTTGGGAGTCTTGCCGACAATCTCGAAGCCCTGCACGCACTCCTGCGCAAGCCGGCCGCGAGCGACCGCGTCCACTGTCACACGGCCGGTGGCGGTCATGACGTCACGGAAGTTCAGGGCCGCGCAGTATACCTGGTGGAGGAAGATTATTTACGTAAGTACTTACGTATTTATAAACACATTTACGTAATATGACGCCAGTAATACCTGAAGGGTTAGACAGAGATGTACCTTATGGTACACCCACATTTTGCCAGTCATGTTAGAACCTATTGCCAACAACCGAGCACGTATAATAGCTACTGAGAAATTCCTGATGGAAAAACCCTACCCGTTAGGCAGAGGTGTACCTAATAGTACCCATATTTCACCACTGCCCTTATAATAGGGAGCGAGCCTATTGCCATCTACCGAGTCCAAATTCAGGCTCCATGGCTGCTACTGAGAAATTCCTAATGGAAAAACCCTATAACACTTTGCCCGACCTTGGAGTCAAACCCAGAACCTCATGCTCAGCAGTCGCTACTTGCGTCTACTAGACCAACGAGAAGTCGTTTTTTAAGGATCCAGTGTTTCAAAAGAAGTTAATATTTTAAAAGAGTTAATAAAACAATATGTACTTACATTAATAAGAACTTTCTCCGGATCTTTGAACTCATGGTCCTTCCTGATGGGACCTTCCACCCATCTCAACGACGACAGGTCTCCGATGGTAAGGGTGTTGACATAGGCGTGGTTGGCACAGACCGTGTCCAGGTCACCCAGAAGAAGATGGCGGTAGGTACCCCATTGTCCCTAGGATAAAGACAGGAGTAATATATAAAGAATGTTTTAGAACATTCATGGTTTCAGAACAGCAATATGCTATGGGCAAATATTGAAGACCAAATTAGAAGACCATCTATCCAAGATTCTCAGGAATTCAGTTTTAATGCAGTATTGTGGTTGTGGAGTTTGTAGTTATGGTTGGTGGTATTGTGTTACTGTTGTGTTGTCTTGTTTTGTTGTAGGGGGCGACCCTATTGCCATCAACCGAGCCCAAATCCAGGCTCCGTGGCGGCTACTGAGAAATTCCTGATGGAAAAACCCAATAACAATTTGCCCGACCTCGGAACCGAACCCAGGACCTCATGCTCAGCAGTCGTGCTTGCGACCAGTAGTCCATCGACGCAGTCAAAGGACAGTACTCTATCTACATAATTATATTACTATTCAGTAAATTGCCATTGTTTGCCTAGCCTTTTCCCAACTATGTTGGGGTCGGCTTCCAGTCTGACCGGATGCAGCAGTATATCCAAAATGTACCTTTATAACAGATTTAAAATTAAACAGCGGTAACTATCTAAAATCATTACAAATACTTTGGAAAATTTAAGAAATTTTGGTATATTTTGGCAGAACTACGCTCAATTTACATTCATTATGAAGCCATAACATAAAAATGTCTATATTAAATATCGATTCAACTCGTTTGTATTTCAATTTATCACATCGTTGGATTTTAATTAAGCCTGTTGTCACTTTACATCGTTATCCTGTGAATGCAAATATCTCAGAAAATGAATGTGTATTTTATCGTCACATACTGGTGACACAATCATCGGCTCAGGATATACGATGTCATTTCATGTCAAGGGATAATTTATTCATCATGATAATGATATATTTTTTGGAATATTTTCCATATTTATAGATACTTACGTTTTGGTAAACATTGAGAGCCAAATCCTTATCTAGCTGTTCCTCATAGAACTCCAAGTCAGGGTTGAACGGAGGTGCAGACGGGTCAGAAACCAGAACACCATACACAATCTCACCGCCAGGCTCCTTCCTCAAACAGTTAACCAAACCCAAAAGACCGTTGATATGCTCATCTTGGGAGTAAAGGACCACTTTCTGGCCTTCTTTGAGTTCCTCCTTGACTTTGTCGATCCAGCTGAAGCTAAGGTCCGCGGCGATGATTCTGACGAACTTGGCAGGGCGGGCTCCAACGCGTTTGCGGAAGAGAACGAGGTATTCGACGCCGGTGTCGTGGATGGTGACAATGTCGTATTGGTCGGAGTATTGCTTGGGGTCGGGACGTTCCTTTTCGCGACTGATGAGGAAGCATTTGTCGCGGAGAGTGCCGGCTGCTTGTGTTAGAATCTAATAGAAAGAATAAAACGATTAGTACATCTAGACGATATAAAAGAACCAATACTACTTTATCCAGAAGCGAATTTTAGGGTTTATTTATCGCTAATTTTAAGTACAAGTAATGTGTGGGTGGAGTACAATTTATAATGGAGATACAACAAGTAGGTTACACACACACATGTAATATTTTTGATCTCCAAACTAGAAACTCAATATTATGTATCTTGGGGCACTGATTGGAATTTCTATCTGACTTTTCCAATCTCAAAAATAAGTCCAAGTTTCAGTCATAATTTCATAAAGAATGTAAAATTGTAGGTAATTTACCTCAGGCCTGCCCAAAAGATTAGCACCAACAAATAAGATAGTATTACTCTCTCCACTCAGTTTCTTATTCTCAACAGTAATGTGTGGAGGCATTTCAATAGGTTCTTCGGAAATCATCAGCAGCTCAGCCTGTACCAAGGGCAGGTCTCCGAGCATCTCTCCAACAGTTTCCAGAATAGGTTCCAGTTCGTTCTTCTTGTACTCTTCGTCTACTAATTCTATGCTTTTGACTTTGTATGTCTGGATGTTTTCGAGGATCAGTTGAATGTTGGCACGGAGGATGTCTTCGATCTGGTTAGGGATAAAAAGTTTATTATAATATGGAGAATCAGATCACACCTTGTAATCCCCGAATGGTTAGGTAGAGGTGTATCTAGCAAGTACACCCACATTGCGCCAGTTATGTTTTTAAGTCCCATGTAATAGGGGGCGAGTCTATTGCCATCAACCGGGCACAAATCAACACTACTGAGAAATTCCTTATGGAAAAACCCAATCACACTTTACCCGACCCGGGAATCGAACACAAGACCTCTACCACTACACCAACGAGGCAGTCAGTAGAGCTTTTAATAGATAAACACAGGTTTTTCTAATCAAAAGCAAAACGAACATTGTTCTAAAGCAAATAGCTTCGGCAATGTAAATCTACAAAAATGGCGACAGGCTTCAATGTTGCCATCACCATTTTCATAAAGCTACGTCAACCAGTCTTGTTGCTGCGATCTGTCATAGAGATATATGGTTGAAGTCATCTTCGGAAGTTTACCTTTATCTATTTTATTTCATAAATAGTACAATTATAGTTTTTTTGTTATCAAGATACATGAATTCACTTTACAAGCTTGAAAGACCCAGAGCGTTTAAAATGTATTCCTTACCTTCATCTTAGACTGTCCGAAGTTGGCAATGAACTCGTTCTTCTCAAGAACTGGTACTCCAAGAGGCAGCCTCCTGGTGATGGGGGTAGCGTGGAGACCACGGACTTCGACACCACCAGCCCTGGACAAAAACAATTTGAGTTAATATCTTCTATCCATTAACAATTACTTTGACATCAAGAAAACAGGATGCAAGAGATATTTCTTGACAGCATGTAAAGCCAAGTCAGAGGCCCATGCACGGCATAAAAACTCTGACACCAGATTAGACACTAACCTCACGATAAAGAAAGATTACTCAATAGTTATTACTAAAATCTACATATGAAAGTTTGTAACAATGAATAAACAGACATACACACATACAGGGTGTAAATAGACCCTTCACGAAGGCATCAACCAAGCATTATGTACATCAAACTAAGTAACTTTACGCAAAAAATTTTGCTGTGAAATGTCATTTTTTTGGAGTGTAAAATCACGTTTTACGGTAGGACTCAATGTAATGAACTCACTCAAAACATTGTGCTGATGGATGGATTGAATAGTACGGCGGTCGTGAAGATGTGTAAAGTAAAAATCTTACATTAAAAACATGTATTTAAAAAAAAAACTTGTGATAAATTAGGAACTTTGACCTCAATATCTCCTAAAGTAGGAGTTGCTCAGGTATAGTCTAGAACAAAAAAAATATCGTAATGACGGGGAGAACAAGTGCCTTTCGGCTTCGTTAAGGATCTTGTTACACCCTTTATTTGTCTCATTACCGTTGATAATTGGCTATAACTTATTGTTACTTAAAGTTAAATTAGATTAAGTCATACGACCTTTTGCTAGTTATTCCCATCTTTAAATCCTACCACGTCCTGCCTATAAATTCAGCGGTATCTCCGCAGCCTTGTTGAAACCGATCCTAACTAAATTACAAATGCTAAGTGTGTTTGTGAGCCGTTTATATTGGCGCCCTAAATCTGTTTGTCCAATAGTTAGCACCATTTGGTAGGTAAATTGGTAAATTGGTAAAGGTGTATTGACATAATACCTCTAGGGGGAGGTAATAGGTTGCGAATTGATTAACTATTTAGCGTGTAGGTACGGTGGCATAGTGTGAAGAGTTTTGATTTAGGAGGGTTCGTTTACATTATGAACGTTGTATTTCGGAAAACACTTTAAGACGTTGGGTTACTATGACGTCTTAATTCAAGAATAATTCCAGTGTGGGTAAGAGATGGTGCTACACGACCTGTATAGCTCTGTCTCTTTCCCACACTGGAATTACTCGTCGACGTCATAGTAACCCCCTGGGCATAATTTGTCACTGGTCGTGTCAGATTGCTGTCCTATCGGAATATGAGCGTGAGGGAAGAGATAAAACCTGTGCCTGCATATTCAGTCTTGTGCATTATTTGCATATTTGCAAAATGTTCATGTAGCAAAATGTCTATCAGATGGTCTGTATAACATCTATGTAGATTTTTTTTTTCAAAAGTGTCTAATTATAGCTTTATCAATGAGCTCAAGACGACGCTGGAGGCACGCGCTGCGTGGTTACCACGTTTTTGTGCGGACAACCAGATAACAGAACAAGCTTATAACTTTGTGATTTTTTATGATACAGTTTTGAAATTTTGTACATAGATTCTTTACATCAAATACTAGACACCTGTTTCAGGTTATGCATATACTAAAAGTAATGTTGTATGTTGTTTACAAGCAGATCATACAGACCTCACTCTCCAGGGATGAAAAATTAAATATTTAGCTATGTTGCTACAAGCCTATTTCACCCGTCATACATTGGGCACGAACAATAGTTTTTTCAGTTACTCCCTGAGGATCTCCTCAATTTTCTAGAACAAATATTGAAATCTTTACCCTACCTACGTAAAAAAGTAAAAAGAAAGCTTGAAGAAAAATAGGGTGCTTGAAACTTCAAATAATAAAAGATTTTGTCATTGTCTGTCGTATGATCTACCCTCAGTTATAATTGGATTAAAAGTCATAACTTTGTTTTCTAGGTCTTCCATTATTTACTTTTATTTAGCTTTGACCTAACTTCTAAGTCGGAATCAGCAACAAACAACTTTAAAAAAATGTTTGAATATAGCTTTAATTAGACACTTTTGAACAAAAAAATCTACATAGATGTTCTGCTATACAGACCATCTGATAGTTAGACGTTTTGCTACATGTACATTTTGCTAATTAGACAGACTGCTCATTAGACGTTTTGCGCTGTTGAACATTTAGTTAGTTAGACCTTCTGATCAGGAAGGAAAATATTGATCGTGTTAATATTTTGGGTACTTAATATCCCACCCTATAAAGGGTGTAAATAGACCCTTAACATAACCGAAAGGCACTGTCCTTTTCTCCCCGTCTTTGCGATCTTTTTTCTTTGTTCTAGACCATACCTGGGAACCTTCTAGTTACGGAGATATTAGGCGTCAAAGTTTAATTTTTTTTCAAGTTTTTTTTTTTAAATACATGTTTTTAATGTAAGATTTTTACTTTAAACACCTCCACGACCCCCGTACTATTCAATCCATCCATCAGCACAATGCTTTGAGTGCTTTCCAACGAGTCCTACCCAAAAACGTGATTTTTCACCCCAAAAAAAAAGTCGTTTCCCAGCAATAATTTTTGCGTAAAGTTACTTAGTTTGATGTACAGAATGCTTCATTGATGGCTATGTGAAGGGTCTGTTTACACCCTGTATAAACCATAAATTATAACCTTTACAATCAATCGAAAAAATACCAAATATTTATCATCCCTAAATCTAAGATGATAATCCGTATCGGAAACAGCATACGAATAACAGTTAATAATGTGCACTCGTCCGTGAATTCCTAGCCAATATACTATTGGGACCAATACATTGAACAGTCGCCAATAAAGGGTTGATTAAATACTTAATTTATAAGGGTTGTCGTCAAGCAGAAGAGGTAATTACTCCGGCCCTGCAGTATGGAGGCATAATATAGAGCGCATTTGTAAGCTTAAGCTATACAATAACCTTTACTCATTGCGATATTAAAAAGATTAGCTAATCAGCAAAAATCATAACGAGGTTCGTGTAGAGCTTTCAGTTGAAGCTCCTTTTAAACCCAAGCTTTAGCATAAAGATTACTATGTGGAAAAAGAATGTGTCCTCTTTGACACAGTCTATTTCCGGCAGTAACTTTTTAACAACAAAGCTAATCAGGATCAATACTGATACTGTTAGTTTGCGTCATCTTACTGCTGGGCTAAGAGCTCTCCCCACGACTTGCAGTTTTTTCGATCTTGGGCTTGTCTTGCTCATTCGGTCATCTTCTACGAGTATCAATCATTAGTTATGCATATTCGACGTTCATTAGGCGGTATCGATCGGTAAACTCCGTACGGCTTTGACCCTTGCTTAATCATGTTTGGGGTGGCGCTGCACAATTTGAGCAAAGCCGAACGACTTTTTCCCGAGCCGAAAATGTGTATACATATTATACTTATTACATATTGATAATTTTGCAAGCTCGTCTTATTCATACTCTAAGCAGGAGCCCTTGGAATTAATACTGCTCTTTGTAATTTCGTTTATCGTAAGATAAATTGGACGGTAATACAAATATCCTTGTTTAGTTTAACTCATTTATTGTTACCGACTAGAGAAGCTGTTTGTTTGGAACGGATTTAGGGAATTGTTTGGTAAATTATTTTGAGAAAGATCATAATGTTATTGGTTAACAATCGACGGATCAATCGGGGATAAAGGGGCTTTTTCATTTTAAGCGATACGGCCAAGGATTTAAAAGTTTAGATCCTATCCTACCAGGCCTAAAAAAATAATCACGTTTTTGTTTCAGGGACAATGAAATAGGTGATAGTACCGAGTTGCTCACTCACACTGAAGATCTTTTCTCTCGTTCTATTCGAGATACGTAAGTTTACTCTTCTGAGTGTGACACTTTTTGCGTGATTTAAGTACGGCGAGGGTATTTACATCTGAAGATTTAACTCTTTGGATATGGCCATATTTCAGTGATTGTCGAGGATTAGGTCCTACATCTTTTCCTGACAGAAAATGCTCATCTATAATTGTTACATTTATGCTTCTTTAGTGACTTTTATTCAAAATTCAAAATATTTTATTGTGGGCATATGTTAGTTACAGGTCTAAACAATAAATTTAAGTTCCAATATGTCCTGCCTAATAGGCATACAATAATTATGTAGTGGCATTACATTTAAAATTATTTTACATGTCAAATTTGGTTATTATAAATGTCAAAATATGAATATACAGTCAAATTATTACATGTTCAACAATTCATTCAATGGTTTAAGAAATCGTGTAGTATGGTTTCTCAATTAAAAATTTACGCAGTTTATTTTTAAATAGTGGAAGTTCCTTAGTGCTCAGAATGTCAATAGGTATCTTGTTGTATATTTTTGATGCCATGCCAAAGAAGCTTTTGTTAAATAGAGCCGTTTTATGTGGTACATTAGAAATTTTTAACTTGTATCTTCTCGATTTAAGTTTATCAAATAGATTTTCATTTGTTTTTATAAATACGGCTACTTCATAAATGTAAATTGCAGGAAAGGTCAAAATTTTATATTCTTGGAAATATGGTTCACATGAATCAGGAACACGGATTCCGGCAATCGCACGTATACACCTTTTTTGCGCTTTAAACACTAAATCCCTATTAGTGGCATTGCCCCAGTATATGACTGCATATCTCAGTGTCGACGAAACATAAGCATGGTATGCGATCAAAAGAACTGATTTATCAACAATTATGGATAATTTATACAAAGCATATGAGTACTGATTAATTTTATTGCATACTGTGTCAATGTGTGTTTGCCAAGTCAAATCATTTTCTATCCAAAGCCCTAGAAATTTAACGCAGCTGACTTGTTCAATTTTCGTCCCATTATAATGAATATTGAGTTTGTTATTTTTATTGTTACGCCCGAAATTGACTAATTTAGTTTTTTCCAAATTTATAATTAAGTTATTAACCGTCAGCCAGTTAATTATATTGCGAAGAGTGGAATTTATGTCATTTTCAAAAGTATCAATATTTTGACCTGTAAAGATGGCTGTGCTGTCATCAGCAAAAAGTATCATGGGATGCTGTGAAACTTTAGGCAGGTCATTAATGTAGATCAAAAATAGCGGTGGACCTAACACGCTACCTTGAGGCACTCCATATAGTACTTTTTTGGGCATGGACTTATGTTTTTGTTCGGTATTATTTAAGAGATTAATGTTATTTATTTCTACTACCTGATATCTATCATTTAGATAAGATTCTAGAAGTTTATGGACGTTACCCCTTATTCCATAACTGTACAATTTGTTTAAAAGAGTTCCATGGTGCACATAATCGAACGCTTTTGTCATATCCATAAACATTGCAGAAACAGGAACATGTTTATCAATATTAGTATATACTGGTTTTAAAAGGTCGTAAATTGCTAAATTAATTGACCTATTTTTTCTAAAACCGTTTTGTTCTTTAGCAAATAGATTGAACTTCTCTAAGTGAGTATTAATTGCATTATATATAATTTTTTCAAATATTTTGGAAAAAATAGGGATAAGTGCTATTGGTCTGTAACATGCCATGTCTTGCTTGTTATTTTTCTTAAAAAGTGGCTTCACTACGGATTTTTTAAGTTTAGTCGGAAACACACCATGTTCAATACATAAGTTGAATATGTGACTGAGTACTGGGCTGATGATTGGATTAACTTCTTTTATTGAGGATGTTGTTATATAACCAGTACTTCTAGTATTTTTAAGTGATTTAATTATAATATTAATGTCATAAGGTATTACAGGGTTTAAAAACAAAGATTTATATGAGCAACTGGGTAATGTCAATTTGTTATTGAAAGATGTCAAATTTATATTAGAATTATTATTATTAAAATTGTCCGCAACTGATGAATTATTATTATTGAGTAAATTTATTGGTCTTATAAAATTAATATAATAATTATTAAATTCTTCAGCTATTGTTTGTGGGTCTGATATTGTGTTATTGTTAACTTTTATTTTATTAATATTTTCTTTTGGAAGTTGGATT
Source organism: Noctua janthe (assembly GCA_910589295.1). Lineage (NCBI taxonomy): Eukaryota > Metazoa > Arthropoda > Insecta > Lepidoptera > Noctuidae > Noctua > Noctua janthe. The sequence goes on along the minus strand of OU342573.1, from coordinate 9,155,934 downwards.
TTATTTGAGTTTATAATTTTCCATGTGGCTTTCGATTTGTTCTCTGCATTGGATATTAGGTAATTATTTTGAGACCTTTGGGTAAATTTAACAATTTTTTTTTTCAAATTTAGAAATTCCAATCACTTAATATGCGATTAAAACTGAAGCATACCTGATCACGACCATGAATAAAAGAGGAAAACTATATATGGATTCCTTAAATCAAATAAATAACCTAAAAGTGCTGGTAAAATAAAACTAATCTCTTACCTGATAACATCAACATCAGGATACACGCGAATCTCGAACGAATTTTTAGTGGAATCAGGGTTCATTTTAGAAATGGCGTTGTAGTGCATGTTAGCGTCGATGGAGAGCTTCTCGATCCTGGTCGGGACGAAGAGGCCCCTGGTGTCCTGGCCGATGATCTTCATCTGGAGCATGCAGTCCATGAAGGTGACCCAGTTGTTGACCCAGGCGAGACGGCCGCGGGTACCTTCAACGTTGCAGCCCAGGACGCCACGGAAGAGACCGCTGTTGAAAGAGGAGAAGCATAAGAAATTGTGGATACAAATGACTGTGAGCCTCCTAGAAGGTGCTCGATGATCAGAGAGGTCTAGACAAGTAGTAACCACTTTCAAAGCTTTCGTTACAACGACTTTCGAAGCTTTCGTTACAACGACTTTCGAAGCTTTCGTTACAAACGACTTTCAAAGCTTTCGTTACAACGACTTTCGAATTGGCATATGCTTTACGTTTAGTTACGTCAATCCAAGACAGAGTGTAAGGGACACCGACGCACAAATGGTTAACGATGAAAAATTTACAAGTAACAATGATGTTCTGAATATGTGGTAACCGTTTGTACGTCGTTGTACACACACACACCCTGTATATTGAGGACTTTTCTGTGATCGTTATCGCTGAAAAAAAAATACTTATATCTAGGCTAGGTCTAGGTGAACTATCGTGGAATCCTCAAGATGAAACCCATCGGGTCAGTGTATGTGGCGAGGTTTGAGGCAGCTCATAAGTCATACCCAGCATTGGACGTCTTTCGATTGTTGTTCATGGATTTGAAAAGACGGATAGAAGCTAAGCTCAGTTTTATGATGCTGATTTTGATCGCTTTTCTGTATTCGAGTATTATTTCTTGAAGACTCAATAGATTTATTTTTTTTTGTTATCAAAATATTGGTTGAAGATAAAATAATTTGAATTATAATAAGATACTGATTGACTTGAATCAGATGTTAAATAAATTAGTTTCAAATTTCAAGAATGGTAATTTTTGTTCTAAAATAATAAATATGAATAAACAATGTCTTTAGTTTTAAACTACTCCGTTTGGTTTATTCATTGGTTGGTTAGCTCAAAGTTAACAAAGGTATTCTAATTTCACTTTTATTAAGAACACCTAAACAAATGTCCAAAAAAAACGTGTTAGTGAACTTTCTACGCTCGACTCAGAGACAAAGGTTGGAAATCCAACAAGTTTTACTTAGGCGTCTACTACGACAAACGAGCATAATTTTAGTTATTTATAACACTAGGTACCTTTCTAGCTCGTAATTGGTAACTCTATATAAGTTGAGAGATATTTCGTGTTTCTATTAAAATTAAGACAGATGCTGAAAGACGTCTTGTGGTTTTCGTCAACGTAGGTGCTTTTAAAGGCACTTATTTCATTAAAGTAAATAATTGAGTAGCACTGATAAACGAAACACATTTTATAACTAGTTTCTGTGACTTTGAAAAACTAGGACACTGATTTGTAATTCATGAATTTGTTGTTATTGTAATTTAAACCTTATATCAATGCCAATGCAATTTGAAGTCTCATGCTGCTTGCTCATCATTTGTAAAACTGTTGTGGTTACCTGTACTGGTATCCTCTAAGACGCAGTTCCTTGTAGAAGTCCTTGGTAAGCATGTGCTTGATGCCAGGGCCGGTGACTTCGGATAAGTTCGGGAGCACTCGGTAGTCCTGCCCGACGTTCTTCTTCGCGTAAATGCGACCAGTCACGATGGAAGCACCGCTTTCTACGATCTAGGGGAGAATAGAAAGCAATTAATATCAAATGAAGTACAAAAAGAAAACTTGGTGGGACGTAATAGAATCTAAACTTGGTTAATATGAGACATTTGGAGTCACTGAAAGCTGGCAACTAAATAAAAGAATCAGTAATAGTGCTATAAACGTTTCATATTCGCCACAGCTGCTATGCCGTGAGAAACATAATTCTTAAGAGAAAATTCAAGGAATAAGCCATAAAAACACTTCTTTAAAATCTTGTAGCAGGGCTGACGCAGCATTTTGTATTCATCGTATGCGCAGCGCTCGGCGACATTAGTTCGCCCGTAACTGACAATAGTTATAGATGCGCTTGCAATCTAAATAACTACTCGATTGTAATATTTGTAACACGTTTCGCAATTAAAGAAATACCCAGTTCCGTCGCATGTCATTTCTCTCCGTACACACACACACACACATCTACAGACAATATACACACGCACACAAAAATCTTACCTCAAAGTTACCACTGCCCTTCTGGATCATAATAATAAACTCCAGGTTTCCTTCCTTGGGTATGTTGGTGGCTCTCTGGAAGCGGACGTTCTCGAAGACCACGGACACCTCAGTGTAAAGCTCTCCCATCATCATACCGAGGGTCTCCCACACCAGGACCAGGTAGCCAGTGGCAGGGTATAGGTTACGGCCTACGGAGGAAAAGGGATACTTGTAAATATACTGTGATTTTTAAAGCTGCTGTTGAAAGGCCTTTGTCCAGCAGTGGGGTGGTGCAGGCTAGCAGTATCAGTATCGTTATGTTGAAAATGATAAGTTGGTCACTAAAGATTTCTGAATCAAATCTATTCAATTTCAAATTCAAATTCTTTATTGCGAACTAAGTGTATTTTGACGATGGTAACAATAGGTTCTTTGAACTTAGTTGCCTGTTAATGCATTGCAATTTAAATCTCTTTCATTAAGATCACACGAAATGCATCTTGCATTAAGATACATCCACACGAAAGTTACTTTTTGTGGACAACCGATGAATTATCGTGTTTTCCGAGGTTCGGAAGCAACCCAGTATAAGTTATTTCTTGTGTTAGTCAGTATCTCTTTGAAAGCAAAGGTATTTAAAATTCTAGTTATGGCGTCAGCTCTTTTTTACTTGATGTGTATACGTATTTCGTTATAAAGTGACTTAATAAATACGCAATTGTACTTACTATCGACAACATGTCCACCCATGTATTCACAGTCTTCATCAACGATGGACATCCTGACGGTTCTCTCACCAGACTTCATCTTCTCTTGAGCCTTGTATGATGTTACGTACCTGGAGACAAAAAGTTAAGTTCAAATAACCGTGATAATTGCGTACCTATCATTGTTTTTATACATTTTTGTCCCAACGCGTTATTTACTTATGCAGAGTCTCAATTACCATCACGACTGTGGATTTCCACTAGCTTATTTAATCTAGCCTCCTAGAAAAGCTTTTGGGAAAGCAGGTAGACGAAACTGCTATTGTCTGTATCCATATCATCATCATCTACCTAGCCTTTTTCCCAACTACATTTGTTGGGTTCGCGTGTTCGGCTTACAATTAGACTTAAGTCGCGTTGACACGATCAGAATATGCTCGGACCGAGTAGACTCGGATATCTACTAGGACGCAACTCGTATTGTGGCAACCTATCCGAGCGCGAGTAGGTATCCAAGTCCACTCGGTTCGAGCATACTCTGATCGTGTCAACGCGGTTTTAACCGGATGCAGCTGAATACCAGAATTTTACATCGAGCGGCTGCCTATCTGAACTCAACAACCCAGTTAGTCTCCAAATCGACATCGTCTGTATCCATCTTTCTTATTTATAAAAATCTCGTGGCACGTTGTTTGTGGTCGCACTCCTCCCAAAACGGCTCAATTTTAAGTGAAAATAAAAGAAGGTTAACAACAGTTTCATAAATTCCTCTCACAGTACTTCTGACATACCAATAAAGTAACTTCGTCCATTAGCATTGTATTGAAACTATACCAATTTATTCTCAACGCTCAAGCGATCTATTCTACATTCAAACTCGCTATTGAATCCACAATTACTTTCAACAAGTGTTTGAGGTCGGTCTAGAGATATTCAAGTCGTAAGCTACCCGTCAAGTAGATGTGTTTGACTCTTGACGAATTGTGAAGTAATAAGACACAATTTTTGTTTGTCAAGATCTGTAGACCTTTTCGATAGAGGTTTTAATTTTCAAAATTGGGTAAAGAATATTCAGTGTTATTCATTACGTAAAATAGAATTCTAGAGACTCGAATATCCAAAAAGTGTTAGTTTTTTTTTTTCTTTTAAGTTACTTATGTAAAGTTCAAGATGCAGGCAATGGTAAATAATCGAATGGAAAATACTGTAAATGCAACTCAATATTGACACCTTTACGATGACGTGTTTATTTATTTATTTAAAATAGGTACGCCTACAGTTGATACATCAAACAAAAAAATTTAAAGGTTCAGATTCTTATGTAGGTACCAATTACTCAACACACTCTTAAGTATAATAAAACATCGTAAAGTTATATGAAATTAAAAGAAATAAAATTAAACAATATTGAAAACAAAACATCTATGACTTACAAAGATCAAATAACTAACAAAATAACCATATTAATACTTTTGAGGGTTGTCTCGTGCAACCTAGCAAGCCCTATACTTGTGCACTGGATTTCTGTTCACCTAAACGGGAATAAAAAATGACGAAAGAATGGACCTATGTTATTTTTTAAAGACTATGGGTCTACTCTACCTCGCATGTTTTTATTTTTGAGTAATTTTATTGATATTTTTATTGAATGACTTTTATTGATTTTTGTAATGTAATGATTTTAATGACTTTTTAATGATATTTTTCTATGATTTTCTACTTTATTTATTTATTAAAGCTTTATGCACAAGTAAAAACTGTACAAAGGCGGACTTAATGCCATAGGCATTTACTACACTTCACTACACTACACTTTACTTTTTACTTTACTGTTTTTATTCAATCTCAATTTATTATTTTTTGTTGAATAATGCCTGAATTAAAACACAATTTATTTATTTTATTTTATTTTAATACTACCTAATTCTATGGCCTCTGCCTACGGGGTATTGCTCAAAGCGCAACTATTTTCAAGCGCGACCAACTAAGCGCAACTAATTACAATCATCTTCATCAACTAATGGTTGTGCTTGGAGGAATAATTTCGTTGCGCTTATAAATAGTTGCGCTTTGAGGAATTCTCCCTGCCTACAGTCTCTTGACTGTAAACTGACGTCAGTTTTTTGAATTTAGAATACTAGCCTCTTTTCTAGCCAACCATAACTTCTCAGTTCCACAAAATGCACCATAACCATTTTTAATCCTCGTCTAACCGCATTGCAGCAATCTCTAGTTCATCAATCATACCAAACGTAAATGGCCACAGTACTCTTTGAAAAATAGCCGCTAACGTCCCGGTATATTGAAGTCAGTACAAAGTGGCCGCCATAGATCACACCCCAACGATTTGTTTGTGGCCGTCTGACGGATGGTCGGCAATTAATATGGCCGGGTCTTTATTGGAACTGAAGTTGTGGCTGCGTACGTAGTCGCTTAGTCGGTTGGCAACTATCAATGTTAGAAATATTTTGGTGAGGACTTTTGACAGCTACTATACAAGGTGTCAGCGGACCCTTCACGAAGCCGTCAAACAAGCATTCTGTACATCAAATTAAGTAACTCTAAGCAAAAATGATTGCAGGCTAATTTTAATTTTTTGGGTGAAAAATAACTCACTGAGCTCGTGGCTAAATAATAACAGCCGCTCGGATCGATCTTTAGGTTAAGCCGTGCTTGCCTAGGTTGGTCTGTGGATGGGTGACCACCCATTACATACCGAGTTTCCTCCGTGCCTCGGAAAGCACGTTAAGCCGTTGGTCCCGGCTGTCATTTGTAGATCTTTGACAGTCGTTAGGTAGTCAGTGGCCCAAAAAGTCTGACAACCAGTCTTACCAAGGGGTATCGTATTACCCAGTACTAACTGGGTTGTGGAGGTCAGATAGGCAGTTGCTCCATGTAAAATATTGGTATTCAGCTGTATCCGGTTAGAATGGAAGCCGACCCCAACATAGTTGGGAAAAGGCTAGGCAGATGATGGGTGAAAAATAACTCACTCAAAACATAGAGTACTTGGATGGATTAGATAGTACGACGGTCATGGAGGTATTTCAAGAAAAGTTATCACATTAAAAAATGTATTAAAAAAACTTGTGAAAAAGTTGGAACTTTGACCCCAATAACTCGTAACTAGATGGTTCCCAGGTCATCATCTCATCTGCCTAGCCTTTTCCCAACTATATTGGGGTCGGCTCCAGTCTAACCGGATGCAGCTGAATACCAGTATTTTACATGGACCGACTGCCTATCTGACCTCCACAACCCAGTCTGTACTGGGTAATACGATACCCCTTGGTAAGACTGGTTGTCAGACTTTTTGGGCCACTGACTGCCTAACGACTGTCAAAGATCTACAAATGACAGTCGGGACCAACAGCTTAACGTGCTTTCCGAGGCACGGAGGAAACTCGGTATGTAATGGGTGGTCACCCATCCACAGACCAACCTAGGCAAGCACGGCTTAACCTAAAGATCGAACCGAGCGGCTGTTATTATTTAGCCACGAGCTCCTCAGATGGTTCCCAGGTATGGTCAATAAAAAAAATATTGCAATGATGGAGAGAACAAGTGTCTTTCGGCTTGGTTAAGGGTATTTTACACCAATTATTTATAGTGGCAACTTCAAACCGCTTATAAAATAAAATATCAGCGTTTCAAAATGTCCTTCTCACCGCTCTGGTTTTAAAAAATCTTCTTTCTTTGTCCAGGCGGTTTTCCTCTGGAATGAGCTCCCTCAGAGTATCAGGACGGCGACCAGTCAGTTCACTTTCAAAGTGAAAGCTCGGGAACACATTCACAAGAAGTTGGCAGATTCGTCTTTTTTTTTTTGTTTATCTCTCTTAACTTTATAAAGTTTAATATATGTATGTATATAAGTATTTATTCTTATATGTTTTAGTTATAAATATTTTCTAGTCTTTTTTTTCTGTTATTGCACCTACTGTATATTGTCTCTGCATCACCCTAAGGTAGACTGGTAGAAAATGCCTATGGCATTAAGTCCGCCTTTGTACAGTTTTTACTTGTGCATAAAGCTTTAATAAAATAAATAAAAAGTAAAATAATAGTGCACAGTTATAAACTAGAATTTTAAACGAAAAAGTGCCATCCATTACTCATCTAACTTTTGGGAAGGCAGTATATGTATCAGTCTATGGAAATCTAAGGAATATTTTGAAGAGCAATGATGATGAATGATTCTGATGAATGAAGATGTGACTCAATTCCTCTTCAAAATATGTTTAGTAAAAATAATAATATTGTGAATTTTTTTTTTTGGAATATCTCAAGATTTATGTCTGTCTCTCAACTTGATAGACTGAATGAAAATTAATGTTTATTATTTTGAGGTTAATTTTACTCAAAGGCACTCCAAAACGAAGCACTAAATTTTACGATTTGTCGTAAAATTAACTGTTCATAAAATATATTGAAATGGCTGGTTTTGTTTACCAAATAAAGATAAGGAGTAATATTTGAGAATAGACATTTTTGGTTAAAACCCTTTTCAATAAGTTTCATTATAATTATGTAACTACATACGTGTTACTTGTGCGACTCACATTTCATCAACATAAAACCTGACATTGACCAGCAAATTGCAAAAACCCTAAGAAAATTTGAAATTCGCGGGCTACCCTGGCACTTCCACCTTAACAGAAGTTACTCAGACGGGGCTTCGGGAAACGGTGTCCTCTCATGTGCGGATTGTGACCACCACCGGGTTGGTTTTAGAAAGGTAAAAAACCCACGCTCACCGGTCTTATCCCCAAAGACCGGTAGCTTTTTGAAGGGTTCTTCCCGAAAACAAAAAAAAAGGTGCACCTATGTCTAGCCCTTCGGGGATTACTGGCGTCATGTTATATGTGTTTACTTACCAATCTTCACTATGTTCCCATTCGACGAGATGTGAAATCATAGGCGTGCCCTGTGACACGGGGAACGGCACGTGCGGGTAGATGTTTGCGAGGTGCGGGTTCAGACCCGACTCGTACAGTCTGGGGAAAGAAACACAACGTGAACATCGAGTTTTGTTTGGTTAATAGTGTCTGCAGACCTTCACGAATCATAGAATAACTTGAGGTTGTATCTAACTGGGTTTTTTAACGGAAAATCTAGAGTCTTAAATGCACTCTTTCGAAAATGTGCCACCAGTCGTAAGTAGTCGATGAAATTGGTGGACACCATTGGTGGTCACACATAGGTGGACTGGACCAGACTTCTTTGGACAGAACATGAATTTTAAGCTGACAATCATCTGCAATCCACTACTAGGAAATGAAGTTCTCAAAATTTCAAGAATACAGTAACTATAGTATGATGTACTGTAACTCGTGGGTTCAAACCCCGGCAGGCGCATAACTTTGTGTAATTTATTTCATCACCACTGCTCTCAAAAACGGTGAAGGAAAACATCGTGAGTAAACCGGCATGTCCTAGAACCAAAAATTCGAAGACATGTGACATCTACCAACCCGCACTGGGCCCGCGTGGTGCATTATAGCCCATTCCCTCTCATAGAGAGGAGACCGTGTGTCCCAGCAGTGGGAACATTAATAGGCTGATTATGCTATGCTTATGCTCACAAAAACGGTGAGGGCAAACATCGTGAGGAAACCGGCATGTCCTAGAACCAAAAATTCGAAGACTTGTGACATCTACCAACCCGCACTGGGCCCGCGTGGTGGATTGTAGCCCATTCCCTCTCACAGAGAGGCGGCCGTGTGTCCCAGCAGTGGGAACATTATAGGCTGATTATGCTTATGTTATGCTATGATGTTCAAATTCGTATGAAATGCTTACATCTTGCCCTAAGTAAAATAAAACAAGAAATTAATTACTCATCACACTCACTTTCCGAAAGCCGTGAACATAACTTGCGCATTGTCTTTGTGATTCCTCTGCGTCAGCGCGATGTTGATGACGTCCTTCTTCAGCGAGCGGCGCAGGATTGCCTGCAGCAGGCCGTGCGGCGCGATCTCGATGGTGATCGCGTTCGGGTGGATCAAGCGGGCTGTCTCTTCGAAGAGGACTGGGCTCTGTAGGAGATAGTGAGGTGAGTTTTGGGGGTTACCAAAATGAACGCTAACGAAGCCGAAAGGTAATTGTTCTCCTCGTCATTGCGATATTTTTTTGTTCTAGACCATATTAAGCACCAACTTTTTCACAAGATTTTTTAAAATGCATGTTTTTAATGGAAGATTATGACTTTAAACATCTCCACGACCCCCGTACTATTCAATGCATCCATCAGCACAATATTTTGAGTGCGTTACATTGAGTCCTACAGTAAAACGTGATATTTCACCCCAAAAAAAAGTAGTTTCCCAGCAATAATTTTTGCGTAAACTACTTAGTTTATGTACAGAATGCTTGGTTGACGGCTTCGTTAAGGGTCTTGTTACACTCTGTATTTTCTGTCCCGGAATTTAAACCATAAGAAGAGCATTTGAAAAAAAAAACGAGAGAAAACTTGGTTCATTGAGAAAAACCATTTTTTTAAACATTCGCCTGTCCTTATCACAATTTTTTTGAGGTCTGCGCTACATGCCGTCTTCCATACTTTTTTAAAACTCAACATGTCAGTTGTCACCCCTCTTCTAGCCATATTTTCGTCACATACATCTATAGTTTCTTTGGAATAAAATTTAGCGTAGATTGTTGCCTTGGTTGTTGTAACCAGCACTAAACTATCACGCAAACTTCCAAATGTTGAGCATGACGCATTACGTAAAAAATAAAAGTAAACGTAGCAATTATTTCTGTAGGTAATTAGATAGTGTACGACCTCTACGTCAGAATCTAAACCTTTTAGAACTGCGGTAAGTCTAGACATTTATAATTGTTTCTGAGAAAAAATATAACGAATTTCCACGAAGAATTGTATTTTATACGTAGGTAAATATTATCTTTTTAATAATAACTGTTTATTGAGCCTGATATACTGGTGGTGGATCGATCAGAGCGGCGCGCAATGATTGTTGACATAACGGTCCCGCATGATGAGAACCTCGTGAAAGCCGAGAAAGATAAGCAAATCAAGTATCTTGACTTGGCTCGCGAGGTTGTCGACATGTGGGATGTGGACTCAGCGATCATTGTGCCGATAGTTGTATCAGCCCATGGCTTAATTGCCAAGAGCCTCGACCAATACCTAAGAAGGCTCTCGTTAGGCAGCTGGATCAAGGGCTTGATTCAGAAAGTGGTACTCCTGTACACGGCTCGTATTGTTAGGACTTTCCTCTCTCTGGAGCCCTGACCCTGTAGCTTGGACCCTGTTCCCGATACCGGTGGGTTACAATATTTTATATTTTAAATGTTTTTTTATATTGTTTTTTGTAAGGAATATTTAAAAATATAATTGATTTGTATAGAAATAAATAAAGGAATAATGTTTATTGATCCAATAACTTCAAATTTTACACAAGAGCTAAACAAACTAGAATTATAGGTAGGAAAATATGTGATCAATATTGTTGTGTTTTTAATCTATGGGTGATTATATTTGGTTGAGACCTCAGAACTCTAAACTAGGCAAGATATGCCTGTTTTGTAAGTGTCTATGGACATTATTTTGAAGACACCTTTTAATCAGAACGTGAGTTAGTCAAAATTCCGAAAGTTTGTCAACCAGTCTCGAGGTGTACAGAGTACCCAGTAATTGAGTTGTGGCGGTCAGATAGGCAGTCGCTCCACGTAAAATACTAGTCTCCAGTTGCACCATGCTAGATCATTAATCGGCACCAACATACATAGTTGAGACAAGGCTACACAGAGGATGACTTAGTTTTTTTTTGGTTTGATTTCAATAATTTAGTTTTATTTTTGACTAGCTGTTGCCCGCGACCTTCGTCCGCGTGAAATTTTATAGCCTATAACCTTCCTCGATAAATAGACTATCCAACAATGAAAGAATTTTGCATATCGAACCAGTAATTCCTGAGATTAGCGCGTTCAACCAAACAAACAAACTCTTCTGCTTTATAATATTAGTAAGAATAAGGATTGTATTTTAACCCTCACTTACTCTCAGACCCTCTACTCACATACACATTCACCTTCACACCATCTCCTACACACATAACACAGATTACAGCGCGTTTTTTTTATAAAAATGCTGTGGATCTTTTCATTCTTTCATTTTATAAGTTTGTATAATATCATGATCAGGCTCAATAACTTAATAACAATTACAAAGCCTAAAGAAGGGCGGAACATCCTAAAACAAGCAAACTATTTGCTTAAAATTCGACCCATTGTAACTTTAATAAGTTATTTATGTTGAAACAATAAACATTTTTAATTTTTTAATAATTTTTATACATATTTTTTTATTTTATTGATAAATTCCTGTAATTTTGCCCCGTCTGAGTCCAATAAATACTTTTTATGTCTTACTTAGACAAAGTTAAGCATTGAAGACTTACCAGGAGATTGTTGGTGTGGTATTCAGCTGAAGACAGGGCAGCCTTGGCATCCTTCCACTGTGCTTGGGGCAGGGAGGTGGACACCCACTTCTCGGAGCGAGGCTTGGGGTCCTTGATGACCTGCCTCAGGTATTTCTGCAGGGTTGGACCTGAAAACAACGTTGAATTAAGCAAGTCATGTTTTTTAAATCCCTAATCCGTTTGGGGGTGACTATTCAGATACATAAAAAATACATGATTGCGATATCCACCTAAAAAAACTGAGTAAGCGTGGCGGATTTCTTTCAGACAAAAGGAGACTACAGTGGAACTATTTTAGGCTGATTACGAGTATATACTCGATGATAGGGACATCAATGCAGAAACGATTACAATGTATTCATAAACTTTTCATCGGTAATTTTGACTGTGTAGGTATCAGTGGCGAAAGTTTCATAGAATTCGATTCCTACCGGCGTCTCTTTGAAAATGGCACAATCAGTATTCTATAGACAAATAATATAATCACATTAAAGATATGGCCTCCAGCTTACCTCTTACAAAAATTGACCCTTCGCTACTGGTAGGTATTGCACTTTTGTACGAAACTGCAGTTTTTTTTTTTAGTTCAGAATGATGTACTGAATACGTGGTAACCATTTGAGCGTCGCGCGTCGGTCCCTTCCACTCTGTATACGTTCAATGATTGGAGGAAGCCTATGTCCAGCAGAGGACGATTATCAGCTGATATGATACTATGATAATTCCCTTTCTCATTCAAATTGTAAATTTTCTGTGACCCAGATTTAAAACAGCAAATATTAGGAGCGTTTCAAAACTTTGTTATTTGTAATTGAAGTTACCGTTTTAGATCAACAAATTAGACGAAAAGATGATAAACAAAAGTTTGATTTCAAAATGAAAAGTTATCAGACGTTAATAACTTTTTATCAGCTGAAGTCCTGGTCTTACAAATAAGTTTATTTCTTTGAATTTCTCTTTACATAAATATAAAGAGCTCTTGTCAATTTATTTACATTTCCGGGAAATATAAATAAAGTAAAATAACTTATTGACAACCGATTTATTATTATTATTATTACTTACTAGCGACAAGCCCCGGTTTTGCACAGGTGCAATGGACATATAAACCTTCCTCTTGAATCACTCTATCTATTGCTGATAACTGCATTAAATCCGTTGCGTAGTTTAAGAGGAAATGCGGTCGAAGAAACTTTTGAAAATAAGGTATTTGAAGATACCTATCGCTGTCGCACTGCGAGCGCGATTTCAACATTGATCGATAAGGACAACTGCAGATCCAACTGAATAGCCTAAGTAAAAAGTCATAATTCGAGGTTTGCTTCTCGACTGTTTCCTCCTCCAATATTCGAATTAAAAAGATATTTCATAAACTGAATAAGAAGGGTATATCCTGTGTCCCTATGTTTTTTTTTTTCATTAATAGTTGTCAAATTTGTACACTAGGCGTCTGTTGACAGCGGTCTAAATAGGCAATTTTGAGCATTTTGTAAAGGTTCTAGTGCTTATAAAGATTATGTATCATCAAAAAGGAAAAAAATACAGACTTAGAAGAACTTGATATTTATTTTACTGTAAAAAATCGGTGCTTTAAAGTCATAAACCAGAAAAAAAACGGGCGAGAGCGTTTGTATGGAGAAAAGACCACCTGCATTTCCTCTTAAAAGATCTAAGAGTACAAACAGCGGGAGCTACTTTGTTTTATACTATGAAAAGATTGGGACTTGGGGTCAGTCTCGGAAGTTTTATCCATAATAATCCTGAGTCTGAATTTGCTCGTTACAAGCAATTGACAAATTCAAACTCAGGGCTGCTACTGAGAATTACCTAATAGAAGTAAGCCCAATAACACTTTTCCCCGGAATTGAACCCAGGACCTCATCCTCAGATGTAGCGCTTGCGACCGCTAAACCAACGAGGCCGTTCATCGAGTGATTGAATAAAGTTACCACAATTAACTTACCAGCTTCAGAGATATAACGGGAATGGTAAGCGATATTGGAGCAAGGGACCTCCTTGGCGAAGATGCCTTGGGCGCTGAGCTTGGCGACGAAGCTCTTCATGATATCAGCGGGTCCTGAGATGGTGCTGGAGTCCGGACCGTTGTGGCATGCCACCTCGATCTCAGGGGGGCACATGGTTTTGATCTGAACGAAAAAAAAACAATGTAATGTGATACATGAATGGAATGGAAAACAAACTAAGTTTGAGGCCAGTTCAGAATAGAATATTTTTTTGTGAATTTATCAGCTGCAATTAAATTTTCCCAATAGTGGGACAATACAGGCTAATCAAAGAAAAAGTTAATTTGAACGTATCTTAGAAAAACTTGCCTGAAAAAAGTAACTGAGAGAAACAAAAAAAATGAAAGTACCGGAGAGTCTCTTGACAATTTGGAGAGATGAGAACTTAGTTGATCTACATGAGATTATGACTGTCGACAATTACCTGACTATATCCAAGACCGATGGCAGCCATTGATCCCTTGATGAAGGGCGTCTCGATGGAGGCAAGGCCTCTGCTGTACGCTGACAGGATCATCTCCTCGGCGGTGAAGCAGCCATCGGCGTACGCGCAACCGAGCTCGCCGACACTGTGACCTGATTAAAGGATGTTTGTATAAATATTGAGAAAGAAATTAGGTGCATTGTAAGTAGTGATTTCGATACATATAAACGTGACTAAAGCAACAAAAAATTTATAGATAGAAATTATTATTAATACAGATATGAAAAAGTTGATATTTTACATATTGTTTCTTCACATGCTGACACAAGTACTAGGCTAGCATAAATTCAATGTGTTGTTTATTCAAACGAGGAAGTAGGTAGGGTAGGTAGGTAGGTAGGTAGGGTAGGAAGTTAGGTAGGTAGAGTAGGAAGTTAGGTAGGTAGGGTAGGTAGGAAAAGTGCATTGCCGGGCACAGCTAGTATCTTCATATTGTATTGTATTGTATTGTATAATGGGCTGGTAGCAACGTGACATTTTAGACTTTAGTAAAGGTACCTAGATTTTTTTTGTTCGTTTACGTGTCCGACACAAACAAAGTAATGTAACTATTTGTAGAAACAAAGCCACTATAAATTATGAGCGCTCTCGTCGAGAAAGGTTTTATTTACTGGAAAATCCCACTGAAAATTTCCTACATGTTTTTACATCTAAAATTACTAAAAGGTCTTTGAAAGGTTAAATCTTTTGAAGATACTTTAGGCAATATTTGAAATTTCAATAACATGGTATAGTAAGTTCTCTGCATCACCTGACCCACTTACATACAAGAAGAGGGTAATAGGAGGACTCCTAATTCAGGGTACTAATTCATCAACTGCATCATTTGCCCAGCGTTTTTCTAACTACGACTAAAGTGAAAGTGGTACCTTTTACAGAAAAATTGAAAGGAAGAGTCGTTTGTCTTGGTATGGACATGCAATGAGGAGGGATGAAACGCATGTAACTAAAAGAGCAATGGAAATGCATGTTGATGGATGGAGAGTGAGAGGAAAGCCAAAGAAAAAGATGGAGGGATTGTATTAGGAATGATATGAAAGAGAAAGGAGTAAATTATGCCGGGACTACTGACAGGAGAGAATGGAAGAAGAAAACGTGTTGCGCCGACCCCAAGTAGAATGGGACAAGGGTAGGAAGATGATGATGTTGACTTCTAGTGTAAACGTATTCAGCTGAATGCCAGTATTTTACATAGACCGACTGCCTATCTGACCCCCACAACTCAGTTAACGGGTATCAATACGCTAATTCACTGACTGTACCATACAAAGTCATACAAATGCAACTCACCTATGATGTAATCAGGTTCAACCCCAATAGTCTTCAAGACATCGGTAAGACCGATCTGCACGGCCGCGATACCGATGAAGGAGTTCAGAATGTTGTCGTAGATCTTCGGGTCAGGGTCCGTGATGATCTTCGTCAGGTTCACGCCTTTGGGTGCTAAGGCTTTGTGGCACCTGGTTTTGAAATAGAGGAGTTAGTTTATTATGTAAATTAGTGATGAGTTTCTGTGATAGCTGGTTGATAAGAAAATTGTTTTGTTATTACCTAATTAACGAGTATTCTCATTGTGTGGTTGACCACTTTAATATATTTAAAGGGGCAGCCGCACTCGCACATCATCACACATGCGTGCTACTTTTGAATTTTAGTATTTTATATTTTCTTTTCCTTTTATTTTGTTTTCAATTATACAGCATACACTATAATGTTAAGTGGAAGAGTGGAGTCACTTAACACAAGCATCTCCTTGCTTAAAAGGTGATCTCCAAATCATGTTTGTTAGGCCTTATGTAATTGAAATAAACATTTTTTATTTTATTTTATAAAAGTGAAAAATTTTCACATTTGGCTGAGTTACGATAAACAGAAGACCACGTTCGTTTGGCTATGTGATTATCATTTGTTTTTATTGAAATCAAATACAGTTGGAATAGGTAAGCAACGACAATACTCCAGCGATAAAAAAGCACATCCCATAGGGAAGACATAAATAACTACTGTATTTGAACGAAGAAATAGCCGCGCGCGGCACAATACCTACACTCTCTTTAGAACCACAATTTTCTTCGAAATTGCTTAAAACTACGCTCATATAACTAAGGTATGCCTTTGCTACTCCTGTTAGCATTCTCTCGTAAGTTCTAAAAGCGAACCGAAGGAAGTTATTTGATTATATTTAACGGATTAGTGAGCGCAGGTGGTAATTGCTTTAGCATTGAACGCATTTTCGCAGCACAGCGTGCTTCTGTTAATTGCATTAAGCTTATCACATAATATGGTTCTATGAGGACGTAAGTAAAACGTCGTGCATGTAAAGGAAAATCTGTCAAAACTAGTGAATGTTACCTTAGCTCTTTTTATGTTACGCGCATTTAGATCCATGTTAAACAGACATTCTAACTTCAAGTTACCTTTTTTTGACAAGATCTGATTTGAGCTATCAAAGCCAAATTGAAGGAGCACAAAATTGGTGACTTGATGCTGGAACTGTAGATTTTGTTTCATTGTAACCTGCTGTCAAAAGCGGCTGCAACTGGACTATTTAAAATAAATGCTTTGATTTTGAGTTCGACTTACTTTTCGACAGCAGCAGCGAAGACCGGGATCCTCATCAGCTCCTTGCCCATACCAGCCCACTGGGAGCCCATACCGGAGTACACGAACCACACCGGGCGACGGACTCCGGAAAAGTACTGGATCTCACGCGCCAGGGACACGCTCTTTGTAGGGGTTGACCCTGGAGAGGACAGTGGGTTATCATGCATTCTTATAGGCAGCCAAGTGAAGTTTGAGGTCAAACCGTTTCGAGGGCAGTTAAAGCATAGGGCACCCAATTTTTGATCAAAGTAAAGGGCAATGTGAAATGTCGAACGATTTTGAACCATCTGTAATGCATTTAGAGTCACTTTGACCTGTCTTGCGCTTAAGCTGCTCTGCAAACTGCTACGATACGGCTCCAGGTGGCCTACCATGACGTTTTAAAGCTGAAGTAATACCAGTATGAGAAAGAGGTGGCGCTAGACGACCTGTGTAGCTCTGTCTCTTTCCCACACTGGCATTACTCCTGCTTTAAGATGTTATAGTAACTCCCCTGGTCTTTTAAGACTACTTCAAAGTATACTTTTGCAAAAGAATAATTGGCAAGAACGAAAACCGGATTTCAAATTACCTAGTTATTGGTTGAGTTTTCAATGTTTCAAACCATCTGACCTTTGTGAAACAATTAGTGAGAGAGACAGGTAATTATTTTAAGATCGTAATAATATTTTATTAGCTGTCAAACTTTAGTTAGGACAAACGGCTCTTTAATTTGTGAAAGCAAAGTCCGTCTTCTTTGTCATGCGACTTAATTTTACAGACAACAAAATTTATAATAATAAAATATATAGGGTTTAACTATTCATACACGAAATATTTTTAGGGAATCATCTAACGGCTATAACATAGCCATTTAAAGGGATTTTTTTTTATCTGAGTATATTTTTTATAAAAAATAAATAATTTTAAATTACTTGACCCACAAAATAAATACTGGCTCCTTATTTTTAAGCATCCATTACGCTAGTTTACTACGTCGTATTTACCTACTGTCATTGTTAGAATATAGGAGTAAAGGTTTTATGCAAAAAAGTCTCAAAAAATTTTAGAATTACAATAATTTTGTAAAAAAAAACACTGAGATATTTTTTTTCCGTTGCTATGGCGACTTTACGACTTATAGAAGTTACTCTTAAAATATTTCGTGTATGAAAAGATATCATATTAATATTATTTATATATATAAATAATATTAATATGATAGTGTGTTTATTTAATCAATTAATATTACCTCCAATCGCCTGAAACACAGGATTACCTAGTTCAGGCACAAATCATGGGTAAACTAGACATAGATTTAAGAAAAACTGTAAACGTTGTACCTTATATTTATAAATAAATTTTATTATTTATTTTTTTATATTATTTATTTAATATTATGTTGTGAGTAAAGGTACAATTCCAAAGGTAACTGAAGGAATTATGACACAGTACAGAGGGCTTTAGACGAAGTGACGTCTTTCAACGAAATCGATTATAGAATATTTAAAGTAAACTGACACTTATCAGAGCCGAAGGGAGTGAAGGAGCCGAAAGCCTCGAATTTTAGAATTACTTGTATGGAATCCTATGAAGCCACGCACACTTATCCGCGAATAAGACAAATAGATGACGTTATACGTATGATAGGACGTTTCGTTCGGCGCAGAAAAGTGTGCGTTTCTTTTTAAACTATATTTCGATTATCATTAGGTACTTCATAAGCTACCAGTGGCGAAGGTCCCATACAACTCGATTTCTACCGTCCCTTTGAAAAATGGCACAGTCAGTATTCTATACACAAATAATATAATCACATTAAAGATATGTACTCCGGCTTACCTCTTACAAAATTGACCCTTCGCTACTGTAAGCTACTGAAACTTATATTAAAAGTACATAGATGTAAAAAGGCGCTCCTTCACCGGGAACATTCGCCTGTAATGTAACAGTTCAAATTCGAGAGTTACATCAGAGAGTGAGGAGGACAGAGCATTACACTGCGCAACCTGTAACGATACAATTTGTAACAATGACTTATTTTTGTACAAGATTGAATCTTGGACTGTTACATTACAGGCTTTCAGGAAGCTCCTTTTAAAAAAAACACTTTAAAAATTATTGTGTCTGGTACATCCAAAGACAGAGAGACCCTGAACCGTTTCCAAAACTCACCCAGCAGACTATATCCTCTAACAACATGTCCTTGGATATCATCATCATGGATGGCGTGGAGAAGACGCACCAGCTCAGCGTCTACAGTCCTGGACTCCAGGTCATCCAGAATCCTGGCTACTGCTGACTCCGTACGGCCTGACACGCAGACCAGACGGGGGAGGTCGTCGGCTGGTATGCCGTTGTTGACCTGGTGGAGAAAAAGGGTGTTTAAGTGGAATTATGAGGTTATTGGAGCTGGTGTGATGATCCATTATGCTTAAGCAAATGACGAGAAGGCTTCCTACTGGTTGACGAAATCTAAGTCATCAATGAAGAAAAAGAAGATAAAAAATAGTTGATATTGGTAACGTTAATGGGGTAAGTAGAGAGGGTTTACTATGTGCAAGGCACAATTAGGTAGCTGCAGTTATCAATTTGGGCAGCTAGGTTGTAATGAAATGATTTTCCGTTTGATGATTCTTTAATGAGCATTTAGAAAAAGTCTGCCAAATTCTGATGATAGCTTTAAAAATATAAAATGGCAGTAGGAACATTTGAGTTCAGAATTAATATTACCATTAATTCTGAACTATTATATTTGAATGGTATGAATGAATATGGTTATAATTACTACCATAACCTTCTTCTTTAATCTTGAAATAAGAAGATTACTATGATTAAAATCGGAAATTAGAACAACCTACCCAAAACATAAAGATGCCAAAAAAGTACGATATTAAATGAATTTACTGAAATTTTCGAACAAACTGATTGCCAGATTCCAATAATAACATTTTAGAAACTCATTTCATTTGATGTTTCATCAATGAAAACAAAAGGCGGACATAATCAACAGATTGGTTATCAGATCGGTTAGAACTTTGTAAACTTTCTGAACTCGATGAAAACCAGCGTTTAGGCTCAATTTACATTGACGCGGAACAGAAAGGAAATTATGTATTCATATTTTTTTATAATTAAACTGTATAAAGCATAATTAACCTTAGTGGAGCAGTTATGACCATATGTTATGGCCCTGGCTTACTTGTTTGGGTTCGAACTCGGGCAGATAGGAACTTTGGTGTATCTCAGTTCATCACTATCTCAAAATGGTGATGGAAAATATCGTGAAGCAAAGGGCATGTCCTAAACCAAAGAAATTAAGACATGTGTTATCGACCTCCCCTGTCGACTGTCTTGGTATGGACATGTGATGAGGAGGGACGAATCGCATTTGACTAAAAGAGTGATGAATATATGTAGACGAACTGACAGGGAGAGGAAGAGCAAGGAAACGATGGATGGATTGTGTGAGGAAAGATATGAAAGAAAAATGTATAAATGACTGCCTGACGGTTGACAGGGCAGAATGGAAGAAAAAAACGTGTTTCGCTGACCCCATAACGTGGGACAAGGGCAGCAAGATGATGATGTGTAATCGACCAACCCACACTAAGCTCACGTGGCCGATCATGGCCCACCCTCCGTCATAAAGAGAAGACCTCAGTTCTTGTCTTCAAGAAAATTATCGTGTATTCTCGAGAACTCTCAAAGCAACGAACTCGTACATAGTTTGCATGTAACACAACTGACATAAAGTTCAAAACGCTATGAACCATTTTCTTACGAAAAAAAAAACACTTCCATTCCGTTACGCGACAATGAAAATTGAGCCTTATAGAGTTGATGGAATTAATAATTGCGGCTTCAAAGAGAGATTGATACTGGCTTGACGGCCAGAACAATTTGTTTAAGATAATGGATAATAACTACGTCTGTTAATAAACTGGGTAATGGCTTTGTTGTGTTTTTGGACTACAATGCTTTATCTTTCATTCCATTTTAATAGATATTTTCTTTCTTTCTTTTTCTTTTTTAAAAATAGAAAAGTTGCCTCGCACTAGGAATTTCTCCTGTACACAAACAGCCAGGACCCGGAACAGCTACCTGTAGGCCATACAAATATTTGTTCTGTGCGGGAATCGAACCCGCGATACGAAGCGCAGCAGTCAATCGCATCAATAGCGAATCATTACATCATCATAATTTCATTTATTCGTATCCATTTATTATAATACCTTTCCTAGTATTAGAGGAAATCGCTCCTAAATGGTCCAACCAGTCTTACCCAGTACTAACTGTGTTGTGGAAATTAGATAGGCAGTCGCTCCATGTAAAATACTGGTATTCAGCTGCATCCGGTTAGACTGGAAGCTGACCCCAACATAGTTGGGAAAAGGCTAGGCAGATCATGATGAACAGATTTCATTTTCAATCAATGGAGTCTGGAAATAGCTATGCCAGCGCCATTCGCTCCAGAGTTACCATCCCCATATCATAAGTTTCTCCTTACCTTGACTCTTGCAACATCCTTCAACAACGCATGGGCGTTAGCACCTCCAAAACCGAAACTGTTGACTCCAGACATGCCCCTGGACCACGGAGTCTTGTCGGTGACCACCTGGAGCCTCTTCTTGGCCAAGGCTTCTACTCCTTCTCGGGCCTGGTGGAAGTTCAAGTTGGGGGGCAGGTAGCCCGTGCTGTAGGCTATGCACATCTGAAAAGAGAGATTAATATTAAAACTTATTCAATGACTTGCCAATGAGCTTGCTTTGAGACTTTTCTTTTCTATTTTTTTTATCGTGTCCCCACACTAGGAATTTCTCCTGTGTCGTGGGTGCGTTTACAAACATTGAAACTCATATACACAAACAGCCAGACCCGGAACAACTACCTGTAGGCCTTACAAATTCTTGTTCCGTGTGGGAATCCAACCTGTGAGACGCAGCGCCAATCGCTCACTAGATACTGATAACATGAGTGAAGTACTATTTGTAATGTCTTTATTTCTACTTGAGCTCACAGTTGTGCACTGTACGGAAAAAATCTTCTGCTATTTTTAGTCTCCACACAGATTGTCCGAGATTACCAAAATTCTTTCAGAACCATCCACATTGCTCAACACACCAAACCACGTAATTTCGATCTCTCCACTCATTGTAACTTTGTATACAACTGTCCTACACACAAAACACGATAAGGCAGTACAAACACACTCGAGAAGACATCCACATAAATTATGAAGTAACTTTCAAGCAAGATAACATTAATTACGAACGCGACAGTTTTCTCAGGATTGAGGGCATTCACTGAGTACCTCCCTACCGTAGGGAATCGGACGCTGCAGGTACTCCTCCGGGCCTCTTAACAGAATTAACTCTGGTAGCTGATAATTATTTTATTCGGATTAAAAATTGTAGATGCTACGTTGAAAATTAAATAAAGCTGTGGCGACTGGGTAGGGATTTGTTTTTTTTTTCCGTCTTTCTACTTAAACAGCTGACAAGAGGCTTTAAATTTCAAAAGCTTAACAGCATGGAATAGCGCCCCCGATTTTAAGTGAAGAAACCAATATATTTTTAATCGAATATATTTTTTAATATCCTTCCGTTCGATTTCAGTCAAGGAGCCGCGGCCAATCCGTACGGAAAGCAGCCAAGTGCGCAGGAGATATTAACCTTTTCAACGCCAGGCCACAATTTCATTTACCATTTTGTCACATATTTGTGTCGTTTGGCGTACAGGGCACGCGCTTGCTTGTCACGTTTATGTGACAATCGCGTTCAAAAGTTTAAAGTTCACAAGTGTATGCGCAAAGTCACAAACATAGATGCACTCTCTCGTGTGTTTCTTTCGATCTCATAATCGAATTGCACGGCACTCCAACAAAACCTGGCAGAGATCAGGCACTAGGCGAACTGCTCGAATAATAATTTTGCATTGTCTCGGTGTTCATGTACTAAAACCGACATTTATCTATTTTTAGTTTTTTGAGAGCAAGTAAATATATATTTACCTTAGCAATAGAGCAAAGACCCGAGGCAGGCTCGCTGTGTCCCAGGTTGGACTTGATGGAGCCGATCCAGAGTGGGTCCTTGCGGCCCGTGCAGAAGACCTCATCGATGGCTAACAACTCCTCAGGGTCACCGACACGGGTACCTGGTGGCAAAGACATAAAGATTAGGACTTGTAGGTGCTTATGGAGAGACTCCAAGTGGGTCTTAATACTAGATTACCTAAAATCAGCCCTTTCAAGCCCTTTTTAACTAGAAGGTTCCCAGGTATGGTCTAGAACAAAAAAAATATCGCAAAGACGGGGAGAACAAGTGCCTTTCGACTTCGTTAAGGGTCTTTACTAATGTCATATTAGATATTCAGCAGTAAATGTATTCCTTTTCCATTATACCCCTGAAAAAATCGAAATTTAGCCTTTTTCAAGATAATCTAGTTTGTAAACTTCTATCCCTTCCAATTTTCAAAACAGACCACTATTTCACCACTCAACGGGCAACTCTGTCACCAGCTATTTCGAATGCAAAAAGCAAATCTATAAAGGTTATCTGCACGTCGTATCCGAGCTGGCCGGATTGTATCGTTGCCAAAACTCACCGAATGAAAGGCTGAACGCAAATGCGCTCTCGACCTAACCCTTTAGCTGCGAACCCTGGCTTCAAACTGAATTTTACGAACTCCAAGCGCCAAAGCCTATTATGGCGTAGTTTTGGAGAGGGTTTTTCAAAAAGTGTTTGGCTTTGTCAAAAAGGAGTGTATTATAGAAATTTTGGATGCAGTTGAGGCCAGCAATAACAGTGTTAAAACACGACAAAAGTTTCACATTATACCTTATTCTTTGAAATAAAGACTAGACTACTATGATTATATCAGTCTCAGCCACAGATATAGATTAATTTGAATAAATTACGGCTTAAGCATTTTAAACTTAACGTGGCTACTGACCACGTTAAGGTTTAAAACAACAACGTTACAACTCAAAAACTTAGTTCTAGACATTTATAGAACAAAAATGTAGTCTATTTTGTATGGTAAATAACTAAATAGTGCGTATGACGTCATAGTAGGTAGCCAAAAAATTGGTTTTCATACGGATTGTGATACTTGCGTTATCTAGGTATCTTTACTCCTTACTATAATACTCGTATTATAAATGCGAAAGTAAGTTTGTTTGTTACCTTTTCACGCATAAACCACAGAACTGATCATCCTGAAATTTTGCATTTACGTTGTCAGGTGTACAGAAACGGACATAGGGTACCTTTTATCCCGAAAAAAAGTACTGTTCCCGAGGAAAACCACAATAACGTTCTCATGATAATAGATGGCGCTACGTGTCATTCGAATCATGATTGAATAAATTATTATAAAATTGATTGTCAAATTCTAGATTTACACGAGCGATGCCGCGGGCAAAAGCTAGTAATACCTATATCTGTGGCCTCAGCCTATTACCGTTTCAAAACTGGGAATGGTTTTATCGAAATCGCGAAATAAAAGACATGCAATGTTCTTATCTACTTTTACAAAGACATCAAAGCAGAGCCATGACATCAATTATTCCTAATTTCACTCAAAGAGCATGGGGACGACATTCCTTAAGAAAATAATTACTCTTAAAATGTTTCTGTCTGTCTCAATGATTTTTGCCATGAGAGGGACTACCCTCCGTGCCTATGCTAATTTAAAAAGCAAGGGAATGTATTGACGCATTAACTTTGTTAATTTTCTTTAAGTCAAAGTGCGTCGGCTCTCAATGTAATTGAATATAATTATGTAATTAATTTAATTGCGAGAGCATAGAAGTGTATACGACGAACGATCAATGAGCTGATATTAAATTATTTGAGCTCTAAGTAGCTCGTAAAAGGTGTTTTGAACTCATTAACTGATGAGATTTATTTTACACTCAGTTCGTATATGTATATTTAAATAAGTAATATTTTGTAAGTAACATCGTTGTTTGTTACTCTTTCACGTAAAAAGTAGTGGATGGATTTGCATGAAATTTGGCACACTTTTATCACGGTAGTATGATCCCGCGGTGGAAAATTACCAAAACTCATACGGGCGAAGCCACGGGCACAAGCTAGCTAGTAGGTAATCCTATCATCATCAGAATAAAGCATTTCACGGTTGCACGTAGACCTCTCAAATGGCACGCCATTCAACAACGTAGGTATAACGTTCATGTCCGATTTCATGGAAATTATAGCTAACTAACCTAACGACCTACCTACCTTCCCTCTCATAGAGAGGAGGCCTGTCTCAGCAGTGGGAACATTATAGGCTGATTATGTTTATGCTTAACCTACTGAAATATTGGTGTAAACCATGAAACAACTATGTAAACAAAAATATACATACTCATATAACGTCACGCCTGCAACACTTGCCTGCATTCCCCAGGAAGAGGCAGAGGAACCTACAATACACATGACAGTAATCATGCATCACTGAACCCTGACCAAATACTAAGAATGTATGGCACAAATCTATACTACACTACAGATTCACACAGATAATCTAGTTACTGGCCCAGAACTTCCATCTCCAAATATAAGGGTGAAAGTTAAAATCCGCGTGGATACACACAGCGGGTGTCCGCTCCAGAAAAAACGTCCTAAAAACGCGATGCTCATACTTTTTTCAATAAACACACGCGATCGCGTGACGTCACGAAGACTAAATACTTAGGATTCAAGTAACCAGTAAGATACCAATATTAATCTAAGACTCGAAAAACTAATTTTAGCCCAAAATCTCCATCTCCGAAATTCAACGACAAAGTTTAGGGACAAACGTTTACGCACGCTTCACGTTATCGTATATTTGAATGAAGGCACGTCTCATGCTTGCCCAGCTCTCGGACAGTCCGGGTGTAACTGTTTTCCGTTGTTTGTCAAAGTTGAGGCTGCCGCCGCCGATAAATATCTGGAGGAACGTTGGGTTGTAATGCTACGGACAGTTTTGCTTGGGACTATGAAATTTTTGAGTTTAATCGCAGGGAATTTTAGCGATCATAAGCTGCAGGAACTTTATTCAGCTTTGTATGGTACTCAAGACTTTTCAGCAATAACTGGTAAATACCACTTGGTATTGGTAAATACCTCTTGGTATTTACCTACTGTTACAGTTTCATAAATAAACCAGCGACTTCAAAATCAAATTATTTTGTAGGCTCGTAGACTCGAATGGCGAAACAACTCTATAAAACCTTTAATAACTCCAAGCTGATAGACAACAGCTACAAATTAACAAGACGACTATCCTTCTCATATATTGATCACTAAGGAGATTCTCCTACTGCACCGCGCTCCGTCGCATAGCGCAGAAAAGTAACAGAGCCCGACGGAGTGCGGTGCCGTGGGAGAATCGCCTTAGTAACCATAATTTAGACACCCCACCCTTTATTTCGTGACAACAAGGAGATAGCATCTATTTCAGTAGCACACCAAATGTTTTAGCAATCAAAATGGTCTAAAAGCTTGTAAAACTTCCCTTTTATATTCTAGAGTAGGCGACATTTTTGTCGTAAAAGTGTTTTATTTCGGTATTTCAGAATGTTTTACGTTGAATTATTATATTTCCTGCAGCGGTTCTGTTTTTGGTTTAGAAAAATGTGGTTTGGTACTAGGTAGACATTTATTTTATACGTTCATGAATATGGTAATAGGAATTGTGATTTTTGGAAAGATAGAACGGCTTTCTAGTTAATATTGTGTTAAAACTGAAGTGAGGAGCTCATGGCTAAATAATCAGTAACAGTCGCACGGGTCGCTTGCCTAGGTTGGTCCGTGGATGGGTGACCGCCCATTACATACCGAGTTTTCTCCGTGCCTCGGAAAGCACGTTAAGCCGTTGGTCCCGGCTGTCATTTGTAGATCTTTGACAGTCGTTACAGATAGAGGTAGTCAGTGGCCCGAAAGTCTGACAACCAGTTTTACCAAGGGGTTTCGTATTACCCAGTACTAACTGGGTTTTGGAGGCCTGATAGGCAGCCGCTCCATGTAAAATACTGGTATTCAGCTGCATCCGGTTAAACTGACCAACATAAAAACCTATCCTAACCCTTAATACAATGTCAAGAGTTAGGTTAGGTTAGTTTATAAACAGTTTTTAAATAATCGTAATCTTCCATACTAATAATTTCACGTAGTTTAACACAATCATCATCTGCCTAGCCTTTTCCCAACTAGGTTGGAATTAATAACCCATGAAATTGTATTCAATCATTCTTGACATTTTATTACCTCTTGACATTGTATTTGATAGTAATTAACGTTTTCCAATCTCATCTCATTCTATGGTTTATTTTTAATTTAATTTTTTTGAAATATTTGTACGATGGAAACAGCAGAATATTATGGACATCATGTTTTGTGGAACACCTAAGTAACAACAATATTCTAAAAAATAAATTTTATTCTATTCTATTCTAAAAAGGCAGACTGAATAAAAACATAAAACATAAAAAACACACTGTAATTTCCCTTAAACTAATTACAAAACTGAAAACACAAAAGTACCCCATGTTGTTGAGGTTTTGCTTCCTAAGGCCTCTTTAATGAGGTTCACTGCAAATATCAAAAGAGAGAGAACAAACAAAACTTAATTGTTAGAACTCGAGATTTTGTGTACTTTGTACCTGTTCGCCGCCATTTTAGTTTTTTATGAGGTAAATAGAAGTTTCGGGGACTCGGGAAATGTAAGTTAAGTTAATATTTTGGTTTTGTTGATACTTATAAAATTATAATTTAATTTATTATTTATTTGCATTAATTAATCTTATATGTATATTTCAATTTAATTTATTCTAAGTCAAGTTAATTTTATTTTAATTTTAAATCCGTAGTTATCTGATCTGGATTACCTACATAAATGCTACTAACTTAGTCTTAAGTGAATTAATGTGTTACTAACAAAATATGGTCATTACCTAGTCTGAAATAAACAAATTTTAATTAATTTTATTTAATAAAAGGTTTTTGAGAATATTGTAGGGTTATTTTCTGAGATTTTTCTTGTTTTTAGGGTTCCGTACCTCAAAAGGAAATTACAGGATCAGTCGCGTATCTGTCTGAAATTCTGAGATGTTCCAGAAATGTATGGAGCCTGGGCACTATGTAAATATCGCTATATAGTACAGTTATCGTTTTTATTGTTAGTTTTCTTTAATTTCACTGTACATTCAAATTACACAACTTAAAATAGGATTATCTTATTATAAAAGTTTTCAAATGATTATTTTTGTACGCCTGTGCCCTCAAATTAATTTGTTTGTATTTTTATGAAATTCCCCTATTTATTTCCTATTTATCTATGTAGTGTACAAATAGTGGTAGCCTAAAATCAAACATCTCCTTTGTTTGTAAGTTTGTATGTCAGTAAACTTTAGAACTACTGGTCTGGTTCCGAAGAAGAACACTTACAGGAAGCTACATTATCACCGAGTGTCATAGGCTACATTTAAAACGTTCTCATGGGTTAATGTATATAATCTCATCCGTTATGTATAGAAGTACATATCGGGAGTGAAGCCGCGCGAAAAAGCTAGTTATTGTATAAAACCAGCAGGTACAGTCTGTAGCACCAATACGTATACACTTTCCTAAATTTAAAAGCAATTTTCGCGAGAAATAACGATTGTAACTTGGAGATAGGATCATTTTCATAAAAATATGAGTTCATAACAACATGAAATTTTAATCAGAACAGTAGGAGAAAAACACTTGTAGAAGTTGTTAAGTGTTTACATATTGGTGCTCGTGACTGTACCTATTTAAAAATCGTTCGAAAACAAATACACTCAGTTCTAAATACATAAAACAAAGCCCAAGTTATTATCAACTTTAGCATTCGACACAAAACTCATAATCGTCGTTACCAACTTCCCTTTAAAAGCACGATTAAAATTAATTTCAATTCTCTGCTTAACAGGCGTCACAACACAAAAGGTTTACAACCCCGCTTTGTACTGTAAACAATAGTTCATTTTAATTTCATCTCGAGTGCCCTTAACTATGCTTCTCTCAAGCAAAAGTTTTTTCTATCTTTTTCATTTTTCTCTTTGGAACTTTTCTTGCTAAGTTAATGTGCTTCTTTTAGGGTTCCGTACAGAAAGTGTGCCCTATTACTAAGGTTCCACTGCTTGTTTGTCCGTCCGTCTATCACAGGGCTGTATCTTCTGAATCTTAATAGGGTTGACACTTTCAGTATCATATGTCCGCTATCACAGCAAATGGAATAAAGTTAAAAATTAAAGTGTCCGCGGGGTACACTTTAATTACTACTTACCTACTACCTTACTATTTTTTTTACTAAATTATTAAGAAAAATGGAGCGTTAAGGGGAAGCATGAAGATAGCCCGCGAAATTCAAACCGTCAAATTCCAAAAATACGAAAGAAAATATGAATTTCGCGGGCTACCCTGGAGCTTGCACCTTAAAAAGTACGGTGTCACGGAACCCTCTGTGTGCGAGTCCGACTCGCATTAACCCGTTTTTCTTTTTTGAAGTTTTCTAGCCAAGTTAATGTGCCGTTCTTTTTTAAAGGTGCAGATGCATCAAAGTTTAGTAAAATGCAGGGATTGTGACTAATAAGCTGTTAAGGTGAGAGGTCGTTGGACTAGCTAGCTGTCTCGCTTATTTTAGTAGTTCTTAAGTTGTGCTCACGGGGACACGGGAGTGTTCGCTTGAGTTAAAATTTATTTTAGGAGGTATCTTTTTTGAGTTTTATTTCTTGGGGACTTGTGTGTAGAATGTTTTGTTTCGATGAATTTACTAACGAATACAAAGTACATCTAATTACCAGATGGTGTCACGGTATTTGTCTTTCCAACGATACCATCTACTGGTAGATATTAGGTACTCCCGAGTTCACTGACAGTCTGCCACATTTCAGCCGTATGCCCTATGTAATAAGGTTGAAAATAGTCCACCGTCACAGAACTCCGTAGTACATTTCACTTTCATGATAACATAACATCACGCCTATATTCTCCTAAGGCTAACACAGAGGCGTACCTGCATAGTACACCCATGATATTTTACTAGTTATGTTTAGGTCCCATAAAATAAAGGACGAGCCTATTACCATCAGCCGGACACAAATTTAGACTCCGCTGTTACTTTGAAATTCCTTATGGAAAAACCCAAGACTTATGAAAAAACTTCACGCGATCTTGAAATCGGAACGAGCCTCAAGGACAGCAGACATGCTTGCAATCACTATACCAACGAGACAGCCATCGGTTCCGATATACGGTTCCAGCAATAAATAGAAATAGAATTCCATTAAATCCGTAATAAATAATTAGGTAAGGTCAGAGTTTAGATCGGCGTTCGAAAGGTCAAAGGTCCAGTCCTGTCCCGTGGAATTACTGAGGTCTACCGCTCTTAACCCAGCCATATTATATAGGTAGTTACGTTGGACCCACTGTTGAACCGATGGTAATAATGATAAACTGACTAGCAAAGGCATTATCGATAAAGATGAGACTGGTCGAAAACAACTAAAGAAAAAGTATTTAATTTATGGATTGTTGTTCTTAATTTGAACGACTGAACAAGTGCGCTTCGAACTTTCAAATTCATTTGTTTTTTTTTTTAAGGCTACTGGGCTGATGTCCATATGATGGAGGTCTTTGATGTCTGTGGTAATTCCAATATTGGAAGCGCGCTAGAAGATCCTTATAGGTACAGCTATAATATGATTTTTGCTGACAGACCCGAAATAATAGCGATATAGAAGCCCAAAAAGAATAAAATTAAAGAAATATCGCGAGCAGCCCAGATTCGGCCGTCGTTGGATACCTGTCTCGAAATACTGTTTGCATATATTTAAGCAGATGATAATGAATAGGAAAATATTCTTACCTGTGCCGTGAGCCTCAACGAACTCCAAGATGGACGGAGGGATGGAGCACTCCTCGTAGAACTCGCTGAGGAGCAGCTTCTGGATGTGCCCGGCCGGGTACGTGATACCCTGCTCTTTGTAGCCGTCGCAGTTGGTCTTAGCGTGGAGCAGCTGGGCGTATACCCTGATGGAAGGCAAAGTTGTTGATTTGTTTAACGGTAAGGTTGTTTTAGAGAAGGATAATTTTTTACTCTGTGATTTAAACATTAAAATAGCAACGATTAAATATACTATAACTAGCTTTTGCCCGCATGGAAATTTATAAGAAAGTCCGTCAGTTCTGAAGTTAGGACCTTTAAGTTTAGGCTGACGATTAAAAATTAATTTATACGTGTCTCAGCGTTTTTGTTAATTCTACCCCCGAAGGGTTAAAAGGGGGATGAAGATAAGTAATCGGATATTTTTCGACAACCACGCGGGCGCAGCCGCGGGCAAAAGCTAGTATTATATATATAGATGTACGTGCTCACTAATTTTAAGCATTACCTAAATGAATGCCTAACTGTTATTGCTCTGATGGAACTTTCTCTATCGCTCTAGCGCTGAAAATCCAAAAAAGCGCTTTTAGAGTTGTGACTTTAAAAGGCAAAACGGAACCTGTATAAAATATTTTTTTCTCCGTCTGTCATAAATGTTTTTATTTATTTTTTACTGAAAAGAAATTTAATGTAAATCTACATCATCTGCATAGCCTTTCCCTAACTATATTTGGGTTTGCTTCCAGTCTAACCGAATGCAGCAGAATACCGAGTGACTCCCTATCTGATGTCCACAACCCACACACCATCACTGACTACCTGTAACGACTGTCAAGGATCTATAATTGACAGCCGATACCAACGGCTTAACGTGCTTTCCGAGGCACGGAGGAAACTCGGTATGTCATTGGTGGTCAATGTAATTTTACCTTTCATCAATATAATAATATTAAATCTTCTTTACAGTAGGTAAATTAAAATATGTCTAGGAAGTCAAATATCCAAGCGAGAATCACCATAACTACCAGGGCATCTAAGCCTCAAGAAGTATCGATTAAAATAGACTGTAAAATTGCAAGGTTCCCTTACCTTCTGGAGTCCTTAGCCTTCTGTAAGAAGACGACAACGATGGCTTCTGACCGCGCATACCCGTTGGCGCTGTTGTCGAAACTCTTACATCTACCGTCCGGTGATAACACTCCCAATCTAGAAGAATGAAAAAGATAAGACAAGAGGTGCTATGTCATGAACAATGGGTGAGACAACACAGGCCATTCTTTAG
The DNA here is from genome assembly GCA_910589295.1 of Noctua janthe. Lineage (NCBI taxonomy): Eukaryota > Metazoa > Arthropoda > Insecta > Lepidoptera > Noctuidae > Noctua > Noctua janthe. Next base: position 9,124,008 of record OU342573.1, on the reverse strand, counting down.
CAAACATCTTCAGAAATCATGCAGAAAGTATACTTCGTACATGTTTGAGCATGATTACGGAAGATGTAAGGTTTTGTCATGACAAAGGTACAAAATTGTAATCGCTACACTACAAGTCACATGTATGACCATCTAAATCTAAAGTATCAAGATTGAGAAGAAGATTAGCTTAGTTTTTCAAAGGTACAGTCAATCGCATGTCAGCAATAACACTTATACCACGAAAACTGCCGTACCTACTACGAAATACAGGTACAATCATTGACAAATTGATATCATAGATATGCAGTACGTGAGTCTGTTATTAATTATATAAAGTTACAAAACCACAAAATGAAAGCCACAACTTCCATTTTCTCTTCATCCTGCAGAATATTACGACATGTTATTGTATTAATAAATTATTTCCTTCTACCCGCATTGAAGCTAAAAACTACACTATAGTTACTGAGCAAACACTGCATTACAGGGACTTTTCCGGTCACTCTGTGAATTTTTAATGTAGTTTTCACGTCGCGAAAATGTAAATACCTACTTGACTACGTAAATTATTTAAAGAACAATTTATTCTTCTTTATAATATGAGCTATATTATAAAGAAGAATAAATTATTTTTGCCCATGCGATATAGTTTCAAATTTCTTTGGGCTGGAAGTAAGAACCGTCAAAGAAACCAAAGTTTGGTATTATAACTTTTGACAGTTCTAACTTCAAGCAATTACTACAGTACAAAATAAAAATCGTATCTTAAGTTATTACTTTTACTCAAGTGATCAAAGTGATCAATTTGACTTGTATAGATACGGGGGTAAGTTTCCCATTACTTAAAGAAAAAAACAGCTTTACTGCCTATCTTCAGCCTTTTTCTAATTATATCAGGGTTCACTTAGCGGAAATTAACCCAATAACTACTTCGTATTAAAAGCATATGTGGCGATCTTATTTTCTTTCCTTACCTGGAGAACTGCAGAGACACATAAGGATGGAGACAAAGGTTGGAGCCTCCAACGATGGCAGAATCACAGTGGCCATCACGGATAGCCCTGAAGGCGTGTTCCAAGGCGTAGAGGGAGCTGGAGCAGGCAGAGTCCACGGTGTAGGAGGGACCGGTCACTCCCAACCAGTACGAGATACGGTTGGCCAACATGGCACGGGAACATCTGAAACGGAAATGACATTAAGATTTTTGATGATTAACGGTAATTTAAAAAAAAAACGTATTACGACCTTGGCAAGCGCTGCTTAATCTTGGAGATTGAGCCGTGCGGCTGTTATTATTTAACTTAAATGCTATTGGATAATTTGTTTTTGATAGTTTTGATTCAAAAATCGACCTATTAACGTCACGTTTGCACCGAGTACTCACGCTCGCCTCAGTCCTCCGTGGCTATATTATGATTGAAACTATGGCCCCGCTCCTCACAAAACCGCGGGAGGCAATAACGTGGTGGCTCTGATCTCAATATTGCGTATCAAGCAACTCCTCATCGTTTTGCTATTAATATCCTGAATATTAAACTTACTCCTGACAGTTAGAATTAGAAAGCATTGATGTGGATTGAATGTTGTTGAATAATAAATGTTTTATTAAGACGGGTTTTAAGAACTCTGTAGAAGCGCCAGGGTAGCTCGCGAAATTCACATTCTCTTCCGTTTTTAGCAAATTGCAGGTCAGTGTCAAGTTGCATGTTGAACAAAATCGGATTTGTTCTCTAGTCTCGAATCCCATTGAATGTCTTTTTCATGAAATAGTTTAGCATTCCATGGTATGATTTTAGAGAAACGAACTTAGAGGGATTAATGATTAATGATTATAACTCAGTAAAGTCATATTTGTTACGGTCGCGAATTATATTTTGTTCAACCTGACACTGATCTGCAAATCGCAAAAAACGTAAGAGAATGTGAATTTTGCGGGCTACCCGTGCGCTACCGTCCTTACAGATGAGAACTTAATTGCAGACTAGGACTGCGGGACTGTTCGAAAGAGATACCGTGACCCTGGAACACAAAGGGCAAAGAAGGAACATGGATGGGTTTTAGTCAGTACAAGTCTGACACTCCCTTCCGCTCCGCCCAGAGTGGGGGGGGGGGGGGTCATTTGATGATTTCCCATCCGGAAAAAAAAAAAAAAAAAAAAAAAAAAGCCATTGTCATTATAATATTATATTAAAACGAAGATACTGGTATTGCAATCTTTATTGATGTTCTTTAAAATAGATGACATTCATTTTGCAGAAGTTCCTATTTTTGTTTTGTATTCTCTAAGTACATTATTAACAAACTACAAATAGATCTAAAATGACAGTAAAAATATGTACAAGTATCAAATTGAGAAAAGAAATTACCGGAAGTCAATATAAAAAATATACGGCAATGCGGTAAAAAGGTTCTAAAATGTGAATACTGAAATATACTTCCGGCATACTCTGCTGACTGGATCATATTTATCACGGCAAGAACTCACAATTTATTAAAGATTGTGCTGATACGAACGAAAGGGAATCGATTCTCCATTGGTTATTATTATATCATAATCTTCTTTCTTATAAATGCTACAACGCATGGAGCAGCAATACCATCTTAAGTAATTTCTCAAAAGATTGTCAGTTATTATTTTTATTTATCGGACGCATATCTTATATTGCGGGGTATTCCTCATAGCGCGACTATTTTTAAGCGCAACCAACTAAGTGCAACTAAATTGTTCTTCGAAGCGCAACCATTAGTTGCGCTCACAAATTCAAATTAAAATATTAAATGTTTATTCCTCAAAGAGCAACAATGATTGAAAAAAAAATTCTCTATTTTCATCACGGTTATTACTATTTACACCAATAAAGGGACCACATAACATAAACATCACGCCTGTAATCCCGAAGGGTTTAAGCAGTTGCGTTCCTAATAGTACAACCACATTTCGCCTTTATGTTTAAGTCTCATGTTATAGGGGGCGTATTGCCATCAACCGGGCACAAATCCAGACTCCGTGGCTGCTACTGAGAAATTCCTGATGGAAAAACCCAATAACACTTTGCCCAACCAGGGAATCGAACACAGGCAGTCGACTAAAGGGACGAATTTTCTAAAATCTATCCATAATGATCACTTTCTTTCATTTTTATAATATTATGTGCATCATAATAATATCATTTTTCTACACCCAGCGGTAGGTATACGCTATATTATATGAATTGTCTGTTTGTGATTCCATTAAGTAGAACTGCAGATACTGCATGTTCATTCCAAGCTTCTAGATTAAAATATTAATTTATTAAACAAAATCTACACTTCAAAACCTTACCACAAAAGGACATAACAAAATGACTGTTATAACATAACTATGACAAGTTTTAAATGCTTTCGAAGGCGTGAAGCAATTGTAATAATGAACGTTGAACAGAGTTGAAGCGTGAAGTTGCATTTAACCGTTTTATGCCGTTGCGATTATGTTGAAACGAATTTAATGGCTGTGGGCGAACATTTTAATAGTTCAGATGAGTTTTAGAGAGAATGGGGATTATTGGATGAGAGTATTTTGAGGATGCCGCGTAATACTCGTAAAATGAGAACCAATTCGTTTTGGACAAGACTTGTGATTACACTTATCTACTTTGCTTACCTCTCACATTATCTATAGTAAAGTTAAAGTAATAACTTGAGTTTAAGTAATTACAGCAAATATTTTTTTATGCAAAAGACAATTTAAACGAAGTAAGAACTGACAAAGAAAGCTAAGCTAAGAATTCTAACTTGTGACAGTTCTAACTTCAAGCAATTTCTAAACTACAGGATAAAAATCGTACCATAAATAATTTATTTTTACTCGAATCACTTTGACTTGTTTGTAGGTGATAATGTCTAAAATGAAAGTAATTTGAGTGAATTACTCATAAATAGGAGCAACTTTTACTATGGGGCTAAATATGAAATATGATTTACAAAATCTGCTATTGCCTACATTGTTTCGAGTTACGCGACCAATAATGTGTGGAGCAGCTGATATTTTATTCGCGATTTCATGGTCGGTCCCATAGTGAAAGTTGCTTATTTTCATGAGTACTACACGCCCCTAAAGTATATCCCACGTTTATAAAAACACCCAATAGGAAATAACTTACCCAGTAATACCGAAGCCGTTGACCTGCATCTTTTCGTAGAACCATGTCTTCTCCGACTCTGAGAAGCAAGCACCCACGAACACACCGGTCTTTGTGTCGCGAAGTTCTTTTGGATTCACACCTGGAGACGAAAATGTAATTTTGAAATTCTAAACTAATACTATAGAGGTGAATTTATCTACTCATGTTTAATACAACATCAAGCCTGTAATCACTGAAGGGTTAGGCAGCGGTGTACCTTGAGTACTCGTAAATTCCAAATTTCTCTCGCCTGTTATGTTTAAGTCGAATGTTATAGAGGCACCCATGTTTATAACGATGCAAGATACTATTAAAGATGCAATCTAGGTCTAGATAGTATCTGAGACTACCTTTCATGTAATGTGAATACGCTACATTGAATTAGACAAAATGCAACTTTTAGAGATGCACTGGACGAGATACGAGCGGGTCTATTCAAAACTTGTTAAAAAACTAAATTAATGAAGCGTTGATTTCGAAGATAAGTAAGTGTAAGCACCAGGAAAAGAAACATAGATTATAATTCTATAAAAAAAAGTTGACCAGCTGCTCTTAGCAAAGGCCCTTATCGTACGGTGATGACCATACAGTATTTTACTCTGTAATTTTGGGATTATCTTTTATCAAAAGATGAAAGGTTTATTTTACTGTTTTGTTACTTAATTTAATACTTACTTGCGTTAATTTTATATCAACTACAAACAACATCTAAAAATCTAAATTTTGGAGTTATGCCGTCATACTTGTCGCAAACGAGCGAAATGTCCTACAGTGAAGAAGTAAACGGTTGGAGCAAAAACTCGGGTTTACTTTCATAGATTTATAAATCTGTACAATCGTATTATATCAGTTTATAAGTAGGTGAAGGCAGTCAAACTTCTCATTTGACATATCAGTCAATATTCCATCAGAAGGATTATTGAATACTTCGGAATATTTCGTATTAACGCGTATCTTGGCTCCTGAATTATTCAGGAGAGCTGTCATGTAGTAATCTATTTATGTCGCTTCAGTCTTTGAAATATTTGGAGTGAAATCTTTAGATACGTGTTTTTAAGAAAGCCTTGAAACCCGTTAGTAAATTTTTTTTAAAAATAATTATGTGTTTCCGATTTATGTGAAAAATTTCAAAGGTTTTTATAAAGTCTTAGAATAAACTGTAGGCAAATAGCTTCTAAGTTTTTTACATTAGGTTGGGGAGTTGGAGACATCAAATAAGTAACGCAGTCAAAAGACAAGCACTTAGCTACGTTCCAATTGGTTAAGTACACCCAGACTTAGAATAAATAGTTGTTCTGCAAGCAAACGACCACGTAATGAACGATTCGTCTCAGTAGTTAAAAACATTCTCTGAGATACTGCTTTAGTTCAGTCGGCCATTTTAATTTTAGCTTTATTGGCGCCCAGCGTGGGACTCCTTTGTTGGGCGCCAATAGGAATGTTGCCTAAGGAACCTCGTGGTCTAACCGGTCATGACCGTGTACGACCATGGTTTTAATTGTAACCTTAATCGTAGAAGTTTTGACCAAAATTCGGCCATTCATATTGAATTACCGTACCTTACGGAGGCGTGCGTTCAATAGGCCGTTTCCATAGCTTAACCTGGTCTGCATGATTACTGCCCGTGGTTGTGGGCACTCAATGCGGGACGTCTCTAATATTACATATTAAAAACCGACAAATTTCTTGAACTACCAAAGAAATCTACGTGATCGAGACCACTTCAAAAGTTTTATTATCAAATTTGAATGCTTGGAGCCCGTCGCAAAGGCAATATTGAGTTATAATTACTCTGTGGACTGAAACTTTTAATGGATGGAAAAGATAACGGAACGCTTGCCCGCCTGGTTTGCGAAATGACAGTCACAATTGGTTTATTGTGCCTCAAGATAAGAATTCTTTATTAGTACTTTACGGAAAATTCTTTTAGGTGTTGGTGCTGTGCTTTGAAGAAAAGTGATGAGTGGCCTCCATTTTTATGCTGTTATATAATTTTGTAAGGTCAGGGGAATTTATTGCTAAGTCAATTGATTGCCAATTTAAAAATAGTCTGAATTTTCGATTTCATAGCACGATGCCTACTTTCGCACTATGATTACTTTTTTGTACTTTCAAGTAATCGGTTGCTCGATGCCAACATTTTGAAACCTAAAAAAATTAAAAAGTAGGCTTGCGATCTAATGTATGGTACATTAGATCGCAAGATGCCTACTTTTTAATTTTTGTCCCAGTGACATCGCAGTTTGCCAACATGATTTATAAAAAAAGTAAATATAAGAAAAAGATAAAACAAACGAAATTGGTCCTGTACGAGGCCAAAACGACCCCAACTTAGCAAGGTGCTGGTGTGGTTTGTGTTTGTGTAAATTGACGCAGGCTTTATAATTCCCTAACGATACAATTATTTACTAGAAATTTTTTTGTAAAGAAATAACCTTAAATAAAGCTCCTTTCAGATGCAATGTGCCATACAGAATCTGGTTTCCATCTCTGTCAAACGAATTCGTAGAAAGATGAAAATAATGACAAAAGGCGGTGTGTTTTTCAAGAATTCGTGCCTAATTGGGGCATGGAGTTAATGAGATTCTGTGTTTCTTTGAATATTACTTACATTGCATTACACGCATCAAAAGCAAGGCCATAAGAGAAAAAAAAAAAAGAATATTTCCTACTCAGTATGAGCTCTCAGAACGTGATAAAAAACCCTCATAATTATTAATAAATAGATACTTACTACGCCAAAACTGTTACATAGCTCTTTTATTCAAGATTCTAACATTTAAGGGTACAATGTCGGTCTACTCGCTGATAGCTAGTTTAGACAACCTTTGGATGGCAACACTAACTAAAAATAATCAGGCAAAACAAGAACCAACAAAATTTTCTACAAATCAATCATCGTTTTATATTTTACGATATTTTCATGAAAAGCTAATATTCTCAGACGTCACCAATGTTGGTTAGTTCATTGAACAATCCAATACATAGTTCATTATGTAACTTATACGCTATCACCCAGTTCTATTGGCTGGAGTTTCACCCAACTTTAAAGTCTACAGTTTACAAGTCTAATGATGGGACATTCTAACCTTTTCAACGGCATTGTCACATATATGTGACAAGCAAGCGCGTGCCTAATACGCCAACATCACAAATATGTGACACAAGGTAGGTGAAATTGTGCCTTGCGTGGAGGGAACGCGCGTGCGTTTATATTAAAGGCAAACCGAAATCTTTGTGGTACGTTTCGGGGACAAAATGCGGAGGTTTTTGGGGTTGAAAAGCCATAATAAAAATGTTAAGAGTAATAAAAAAAATCTAACTAAGCATTCGTTTTGGATGTTTATGGAACTGAAGTTATTAGATGGTAGCACACCACATTTAAAATGTTGAATTAATTTCAAGTATTAAACTGAATTAATAAGAGACTGTGGGTTACCTAATTTAGGTAGGACTGAGTCAGATTCTGGACCACAAATAGAAAATGTAAACATTTTTTATTAAAAAACGTTGCCCCACACTAGACATGTTTCCTGTATCGTGGGTACCTACGTTTACGAACATTTCAAGTCACATTTACAAACCCGAAACAACGACCTGTAGGCGACACAAATATTTGTTCCCCTCCGGGAATTGAACCCGCGCCACGTGGCGTAAAAGCCAATCGCTCAGCCACTGCGCCAACCGTACTGTCAAAAGATGGTTTAACCCAAACTACCCTGTCTTTTCCCATCCTTATATAAATCAAAGTAAATAAAGAACGTGATGCTCGTATATTGCGTGGTCTGCTGCGTATGATTAAAGTTGTAATTGGCTCGGAAAACTTCGGCAGCTAATTGAAACTAAGTTGAGAGGAGACGAGTTGGCGAACAGCGCTAAGTGTTGTGGATATTATGAGGTACAATCTGTATCTATAGATGTGTGAGACGATATTGGTTGAAATGTGTAATAATCGATTCTGAAAATGTGAGAAAAGGCAGTATGCTAGCTAAGTTTTTTATAATTTTTTTTATAGCATGTGACCTGCATTCGAAATACACTCGTCGAGAGGGGTCTCGACGAGTGGTATTCAAGGTATTCGCAATCTTGTGGGGACAAGATTGCGAATACCTTCACATCAAAGCACATTATGTCAAAAAAATAGTTTAATCACTGCAATAAAAAATTTTAACAACATACCAAAAGAGTTCAGAGAACTCCCTTTAAAATATTTTAAATCCAAATTGCATAAATGGCTTGTTGACAATTGTTTTTATAGTTTAAAAGAATTTCTTGATAAAAAAAGTATCCGATAGAAATGGCTTCTGAGTTCTTTAAGTTGATTTAATATTTCTTTTATTAAATGAGTCTATTATTGTTATTTTTATTAACTAGACATATAAAAATATAAATATATACACTAATAATTGTTGTTGTAATAAAATTCTATGTTTAAGATGTTCAAAAATTTGTATGCCATTTTATGGCGAAACATGTAAGTTCACAAACCTATTTATAAGACCTTAATGTACCATGTTTTTACACAAATAAATTATTCTATTCTATTCTATTCTATTCTAAGTAAAATCATTATCATCAGCCTAGCCTTTTCCCAACTATGTTGGGGTCGGCTTCCAGTATTTCACATGGAGCGACTGCCTATCTGACTTCCACAACCCAGTTAATACTGGGTAATATGATACCTCTTGGAAAGTCTGGTTGTCAGACTTTTCGAACCACTAACTACCTAACGACTGTCAAAGATCTACAAATGACACCCGGGATCAACGGCTTAACGTGCTTTCCGAGGCACGGAGGAAACTCGGTAAGTAATGGGTGGTCACCCATCCACAGACCAACCTAGACAAGCACGGCTTAACCTAAAGATCGACCCGAGCGGCTGTTATTATTTAGCCACGAGCTCCTCAATGAAGGGACGGAATATTGATGAAATATTATATTGCAAAATCTAAGAGATATTTTTTGTTATATTGATAAAAAAAATTGGTCGGGCAGACAAAAATGTCTACAAGACAAAACCAACGACATATTCTAAGCAATTCAGCTTTTAACAAAACTATTTTGAATTAATAGGTAACGAAAACTCGACGTCTGAATCTTTAAAAATATCTGCTCAATATGCAGACTGGCATGGCTGGACGTGGCAGAGTTCATGTTATCCGTCTTAAATAGCCAAAGACGCCACCTGCAACGATCCTCAATATTTTTCGTTTAGAACCCCTGAAATAGCATTTTAAGGATCTAAGAAGCGATAAAAATTCTCAAAATGGCTCCCGTGGCCGATTTAATTCATCCGAGTGGTTTGACTTGAGATTTAGACAAATTGGACTCTTTGGTGCCAAAGAAAGGTAGTAATCGATTGAAATGATTACATTGTGGGTAGTAAGTGGAGGACGCTGTTACACCGAAACGAATAACGATCGAAAGTGTAGGTGCCTCATCCGGCCTTTTCCCAACTAAATTAGGGTCAGCTTCCAGTCTAACCGCATACAGCCGAATTGCTATTACACGGGGTGTAAGGGACAGCCCTCCGCAGACTGATGGGGTAAATTCAGTATATCATACTAAGATGAATGATGACGGATACAATACATTATTTCAAGGACGTTATGGGAATTCAATAAATTTGATTTGTTATATTTCCTCATACGCAATGTATCGTTATCGTGGCAAAACGTACGTAGCGAACGGCAAGGGCGACGACGAGTTCGATGAACTCTATAGCTGGGTAGGACGTGAACAGCTGATTTCAGAAGAAAAAACCAACAATGGATACATCCATTGCTGGTTTTTTTTTTTTTGTCATATTCTTTACATAAATGGAGTGCTGCGTACAGAGAATGCAATATAACATTGGAATAAAGAAATAGTTATTGAAAGACCGATAAAAAAATTAACATTTTCCTGAGAAAAGTTTCGGTGGAATATGATTCAAAATAAGGAATTGAATGCACCCTGTCAGTTTGCGGATGAGAGGGCCGTCTCGAACACCCTCTATTACACAGCCTGTATCAAACGATGTGGTCATACTCAAGGTCCTTACAAAGCAGACGGACCATCAAGCTGAACAACTTTTTCCATGGGACCAAAGACATCCAAATATGAATTTACGAGCAATAGACGGGACAAGGCGAACAAAATCGTAATCCAGTACTTGTTACTACTTAGTAACTAGTCATTAGTTTGTCAAAATCGAAAATGTTCCTAATGAAATTTTTTGTATGATTTTAGTCCCTTTGCATGGAACTAACATAGCAATCATATCATAAATATAACGTCACGTGTGTAATCCCCGGAGATTAAGGCAGAGGTGTATCTAATAGTTCACTCACATTTCAGCAGTAATGTTTAAGTCCCATATAATTCCTGATGGAAAAACCCAATAACACTTTGTCCGACTCCCGAAACGAACCCAGGACCTCATGCTCAGCAGTCGCGCTTGCGACCAATAGACCAGCGAGGCAGGCAGGCAGCATAGTAATCGTGAAAAAATAATCAGCTGTCTCATACATTTGGGTCGTGTAGATATTGAAGCTTTGTTACATAACAGGATTCTTAATTTTCAGTATATTTTATACAAACACCAAGAGAATAAAAATTGAACGCTTACATTTCACAAAATATGAATTCAGAGACCTGTCTGACCCAAATTCAATATTTTACGTTTCCGAGAATTATTTTAAAATCACACAATGTTTGAGTATAAAATGAATTCAATAAATGGACATTCAACAAACAGTAAAAAAGGAGCTCAGAATAAATAAATAGACGTGAAAATATAAGCATTTCATACTTTAATCATTCATGTGAAATATTGACAAGTTGGTGACATTATAAAGGATTATTTTTTGCATTATATTCTGAACATAATAATTATACATGTTTGAAAGCTATTTGCAGGCTAGATAAGCCACTAGAACTGAAATCAGGAAATTAATTACTTTCTTAAATAGATGGCACCAACGTCACCGTAAGACGTTATTAATGGAACGAAAATTTCAAGAACTGTGAGCAGGTTGCGATGGTCTAATTAGTTAAGACGTCCGGTGTACAGAATCGGAAGGTCACAGGTTCAAACCCTGCTTGCACTCGAGTTTTTCTTTCCATATCAAAAACAGCTGTAGTAGGGAACTACGCAGGGTTTGCAGATAAAAAAAAATTTAAAATTAATTTAAATTCTGAATTTTACCTACTTATATTAAACAATTGATTGTTTAAAAGAATCAAGGTGGCAACTGACAGTAAAAAATAAAAATTATAAAACAATTATTGCGCAAAATGGAACTAGGGAATTCCGAATAAAACATAATCAGCTGATCATTATCAATCTCAGGATAACTTAAATTATTGCACGCGTAGCATGACCGTAGAATAGGGTTTTGTCGACGGAAGAATCGACAAAATGACAGTACAACATAAGAATTCTATTATTTTGTCTATTCTTCCGTCGACAAAATCCTATTCTACTGTAGTTCTGGTCATGGTCATCATCATCATCATCATCATCATTTCAGCCGAGAGTCGTCCACTGCTGGACATAGGCCTCTAAGTCATGGTCAAGAATAGACAAAATGACAGATTTCTTTTGACGATCTGTAAGTTTGTCGATTCTTCCGTCGACAAAATCTGTTTCTTCGGTGGTCATGCTTCGCGTGTTGAAGTAGAATAACCGGGTAAGGGCAGATAGTTGATGATTATGATGATGATGCAGTAGAATTACTACATGTTGCAGGACAGATTACTGTGTGTCACCCAGGAAGAATGGATAAGGATAATATTATAAGTAGTACCAATGAATGGACGGGTTTTATCACATAATTATGTGTTATTAAATTTCGTTTATCAATTAACGCAATAAATGTTCAGTACACGTGTGTCTAAAGCTTCTTTCCCGTTCGGTGTGAGAGATGGACATTTAAAAGTTAACCAGAATCAATGTTGCTGATTGCAAGGGTGAGGAGGGTTGCTAAAATGTTCCGTTTTCCATCCGGCTGATCACTCCCTAAGTCGCCATTCTTTAATCTTAACTTACTGTATATTGGATCTTACATAAAACGGCTAACAAATTGGTTAATAAGTTACAAATTCTATTACCAAATCGTGGCACATGTTTTTTTTTATGTATCTTAAGCTTAAGATACGGAAATGTTATTATCATTATTTTGGTTTGTTTTCCGGTTCAACATTTTGTAGACGATTTTATTATGCGTAGTTGTTATTCGTTTTTTCTTGGCAACGTAAGCTTTACCACTTTCGTTCAGTAGATTGGTGTTACAGAAAATACTATTTATGTTACAGAAAGAGGCTTTGAACTTTCAAAAGCGAAGTAATGGAGCAGACAGAACATGGTTGTGGTTTTTTTTACTCACATCTTTTGTTCATTTGCCAGCGTGTATTTTGCGCGGTTCGACCGTTTCCTCTCGATGGAAATAATTTTCGACAGGGCTCCAGTTTTGTTTTTATTCACAGAATTCGAACCATCAGTGGCAATAAAGAAAAGTTTTTACCTCCTATACTATACGACAAACCAGAACTACCCTCATTAGCCAAAGCGGTACCTATTTTTGATACGAACTAATCAACATAATCGTATTTTAGAACATTAAAAAGAAACGATAAACCAAAACTGCCCTGATTAGCTAAACCGGTACCTCCTTTTGCATCCGATTACTTGAAATATGTCGCAACAGATGAACTAATCAACATGATCGTATCTTTATTAAAACATTAAAAAAACCGCAAATAAAATATGCTTATGTCTCATTTTTGTACTTTTCTCGGTTTTCTCGAAACATAGATTTATATACTTAGGCTATTTGGATTACAGGGGCAGAATAACAATGGCATAAAAGGACTTACCAGCATCAATAACAGCTTCATAAGCCTTTTCTAGAATGATCCTGCACATGGGATCCATGGTGTGGGCCTGCTTATAGTGGACACCGAAGAAGGACGCGTCGAATTTGTTGACATTGTTGATCTTGCCGGTTCGCTGGGGGATCTCAGGGTGAGCCAGCTTCCAACGACGAGCGTCTCCGGAGATTAAGTCCACCTGGACATAACAATTTAATTCGTATACATAACACGCCTTGTAATCTCCGAAGGGTTAGGCAGAGGTGTACCTAACAATGTACCCACTGTTCGCCAGTTATTTTTAAGTCGCATGTAATAGGGGGCGAGCCTATTGCCATCAACCAGGCCGAAATCCAGACTCTGTGGCTGTTACTGAGAAATTCCTGATGGAAAAACTCAAAAGCACTTTGCCCGACCCTGGAATCGAACCCAGGTCCTCGTGCTCAGCAGTTGCGTTTGCGACCACTCGACCAACAAGGCAGTCAGTTGCAGACCTTATTTTTAAATTAAAATTATCAGAAATTTTATTATATATTTTTTTTTTTTATTATTAACGAAAGAGGTATTGCTATGGATTAGTTACAGGCCGTTCTATATCAAAACAATGTCTGTAACAGACACAAACAAGAGAGTTAAGAGTTTAACTGTATCTTGGGATAACATTAATTAATTTAATTTTCTGTTTTGGCTTCCGTACCTTGTTTTCAGGTGAAGACTCAAATCAAAGACACGTAGATTCTCTGTCTCGTAATTTTTAGTTTAGAAAAGACTTACTTAGGGTCTTTTTCTTCTTAGCGTGTCGATGGCAAAAAGTTCAAGTGTTTTTTTTTTTAGCGCAAAACTCAGCCATGCGCACCCCACTCACTGATCATCAAGTGCGCAGGTGATAGGGCATGTGGTGCAAGATGGAAGGTGGGCCATCGTCTGTGGGGAGATGCCGCATACGCAATTGAGGTCTGAGCCGTCCATGAACACCCATCTGCAGAGATAGTCTTTGGTCCGGCCGACTTGGGGTCGAAGTCTGTTTAAGGATTTCCAAGTCGGCCACGGCAACCCTTGCCCAGGTGGAAGGTTTTCTGATGGATCGTTGAAGTTGTCAGGGGGTTAAACCGCTCCCGCCAGAGATTCCACCTCATAATTAGGGTGTTACTGACCTTATTAAAAAGGTTGTCCTGCAGGTGTGCGACGGAGTCAGAGTCGGGGAAGTAGCCCGACACGCCTGTGATGAGGACCTCGTCTCCGGGTGGGGGGTGCGACAGCCGGTGGCCCGACGTCAGTCTGTCCTCAGCTATCGTTGTCGGCGCCATCTTGAAAACAAGAATATAGGTTAGAGATGCGATGTAACTGGAATATCTGATGGGTTATTTGGGAGACATAACATTTTATCGTCTGAGTACTAAAACCAATCCATGTTCCTTCTTTGCCCTTTGTGTTCCAGGGCCACGGTATCTCTTTCAAACAGTCCCGCAGCCCTGGTCTGCTACGCTTTGCTTACATATTTATTTTGCCTCGTTCACGTTCATGCATCTGATCATACACGCACGCCGGTTGTGAGTACTACGCATCTGACCTTTCTGAAGAACCTCACCAAGAAGGTCAGTGTGTGACCTACTAGGGCGACCCCCGGCGTTACCACTCACATCTGCCAAATATTTTGTTAGTCGACTTTCAATCATACTCTCCACATGACCAAATCATCTAAGCATACCCTTTTCAATTTGTGTTTCTACATCATATGAAACAAAAAATGTTGTTAAAAAATCTTGTCATTTGTTTAATATTGATGTGTGTAAGATCTTACACCTAGCAACATTATGGTCCCCACATTACCCACAGATGTGTAATGTAATATACTATTTGACTACAGTAGACACCTAAACACAACGAAGAGTGCCTTGGTCTCGAAGGAAAGCCGGCAGGAACCAGCTTCTTAGGTGCTTTCGGGCCTGATACCTACAAATAAAACTATAATGAGGCTCGTTGCTTGTGTAATTGAAGCTTCGACCTACGCTACGTCAGCTCAAGGCTTTAGTGGTACTTACCTGCAGCCTACAGTTTTAAATGAATAAAATGATGAGTTTGATATCAGATGGAGTGAAAATTTGATAAAAGAATTTTACAAAAACATGCACACCGCCCTATACTGTTTGCATTTTAGTCACAAACAGAACTCCACTTCACAGAGTAAAGTAAATACGCCTCTCATTTGCCAGCAAAATCAATTAATTCAACCTTTCCGACCATTTATTCTGTACCTGTATTTTTTTAAGCCAGCCAATTTGCTATTGCAAATTCCACTACGTACGTCAGCGGACGTTGTTTTAATGTATTAACTTGTTAATTTAACTTTAAACTTGCACTGTGAACCGCTCGATTTAAATATTGGCTCGACTTTGAATAATTTCGAGCGACGCATTAATATTAATTGTCTTTACAGAGTCGTGTACCGTAATGTTTTAATTTTATGTGCGAAATGGTTGAACAGATAATTTTGTTTGTTTAAGAAAATTAAATGACACTGTATTACTTTTACTTTTAAAATATGAAGCAATATACATACTTAATGCTTCATATTTTTATTGAAAGCTACAGTAAATCCTGACCTGACCTAGCCTAAGGGGGTCGTCCATTAATCACGTGAGGCTCGAAAGGGGGGAGGGCGTTCGGAAAAAATCACGAAATATCACTAGGGGGAGAGGGGAGGTGTAGTGAGATAACACGTGTATTTATTTTTTCTTTGAACGCGCGATTTCTAAATCTATAAGCGCTGCGTGACCTTGACATTTATCACGGTGCTTAATTTTTCAGAATTAAATGAGATTATACCTTAATTAGATTAACCTGTATTTAAAGATAATATTCTGATTTTTTTTAAAATACGTT
Source organism: Noctua janthe (assembly GCA_910589295.1). Lineage (NCBI taxonomy): Eukaryota > Metazoa > Arthropoda > Insecta > Lepidoptera > Noctuidae > Noctua > Noctua janthe. Next base: position 9,108,130 of record OU342573.1, on the reverse strand, counting down.
GTACCAAAAAATACACGTGATTTGGGTAGCGAGGAGGGGTAGTCTACAACTTCACCACGTATCACCATGGGGGAGGAGGGGGGGGTTAAAAAGTTGCCAAAAAAATCACGTGATTAATGGACGACCCCTAACCTGAAAAGGGGTATAAGGTAGGTCGGTCCCTATTCTGTCCTACATGCTTTTTCGCTAGTCTTGTCTATATAGTGGTTTAGATAAGGGTTTCTAAATAAATGGTCTAAATAGATGGAGATACTGACTTTCTTGTTTTTTTTTTAACTTCAACCTTATTACATAGGGCTAAGGGTGAAAAGTGGCAGTACCTACTTGGATTAAAAAATGTCTTATCAAACATCCCTCAAAAGCCGCTGAACGCAAACGGATTGAAGGAAGATTCCACAATATTTTGTAACTATTCTACAATCTTTATCATAAAGGATGATTTCCACCAAACGGCTAGCATCGCGTCGGATCGGAACGGAACGGATTTTAAAACCTGTAAACGATATTAAATTGTGTTCATAGTATTTAAAGTCTTTTATACCAAGCCGCGCACAGCAGCTTGACCGCGGGCGTCTTCCGCGACACGCGATCGTATCCGTTCGCCTGTCGTCATATCCGACACGGTAGGAATGAAACTATTTGACTAGGCACAGAAACGGATACGTTCGCAAGCGGCGGTAAGGAGGCAATCATATGCGTGGACATCCTGCCGGACGCGATCGGCTGTCGCCGCACTCGTTCGTATCCTTTCGGATCCGATGCGATGCGAATCGTTTGGTGGAAATCATCCGTAACCCGGGCAATAATTCTTTTCATCGCTTTCCTTTTCGTTTGATTGTTTTATGTTCGTACTAACATATTATTTTCGTGGATTGCAAGATGAGCATTTGACCCTCTCCCGAGGCTATGCGAACAAATCTGTGGGTAGCTTAAGTGCTTACACTTAAGTATAAGTAGGAGGTATATTTATGTAAGTTCTGTTTTGTTATACATTAGCACATTACGTTGTAGGTACAGATCTCCCGGAAAAAGTATACGCTTCTGCCATCATCGTCTATCTTCGTGATGCTAGCGCGGCTCAGGACGTTCGTGTTAATTCAGAAACATGAAGATTACCGAAGTGCATAAATTTTCTAGTTAAACTATTTGCAACGTTTGCTTTCACTCAATGTCTAGTGTGTGTTTACTATCTTTTTAGGGTTCCGTGCCCGATGGGTAACCAACGTTACCCTATTACTAAGGCTCTACAGTCCGTCCGTCTGTCAGCGGGCTGTATCTCATGATCCGTAATAGGTTGACAGTTGAAGTTTTCACAGAATGTGTATTTCTGTAGCCGCTATAACAACAAATAATAAAAAATTAAAGGGGTTCGATGGTACGGAACCCTTCATGCGCTAGTCCGATTCCCACTTAGCCGTTTTTTTCTTGAGTTGGAACTCTTTCTCATTGAAAAACTTAAAGTCACAATTTAAAACCGTTTGCAAATGTCTCAAAATGCGTAAATTACTTCGTAAATAAACATTTTATTATTTTCATTCCACTGTTTTCGTTTTACGTAATCAAGTATGCCAGACACTCCGCTATCACGTGCGTCCCTGGTCACCTTACCGTTCAATATTCATGATAGAGCTACATTCTACCCGTCTGCGTAAGTAGGTATTGTGTCTGACAATGGAAACTAACCCCATGTCAACGCTATGCCTGAATAATGACTACCTTCAATATATACATACATTTTAATTGAAATTCTGTATTGTTTCGCTTCATTGAATTGTAGATGGGTTATTTTGTGGTCTATTTTTGATAATATTTGCGGGGCTAACATGGCCTTGCACAGTATAGAGAGATATGGATGGAGAAGGGGAGGGCTTCTCTCTTTTAAAATATTTTCTCTTTTTTTTTTTTTTTCTTTCTTTGCCCAACAGTGAGACACGAGACACGATAAGGGCAAAAAAAATGTGTTTAAGAGCGTTCATCCAAAAAGTTGGCAATGTCGCAAATAGCTGTCAAATATTAACCTGTTTTAATTAATTTGGCAATACGAGTATTACTGTATGGATATAAGAAATATGTCTAACTAGTGAACTAGAATATTAATAATGAATTGCAATTAAAACCCTGAATTTGATGTTGTAACCGTTTTAGGAGTAAAAAAGGCTTTTGGAAAGTTTCCAAATACTTTTTTACATCTAAAACAAAATTTTCGGTTTTACCATATTAATTATTACATTTCATAATCAATGTTTTAGTTCACTAGTTAGCCATATTTCTTATTTCCATACAGTAATATTGCCAGATTAAACAAAACAGCGAAAAATTTGACAGCCAGCATTTGCGACGTTGCCCACTTTCCGTATAAACGCTCTTAAGTGTCGTGTCCTGGATTCAATCTCCCTCTTAAGTCTAGCCGAAGTGATAATTATATCATCAGCAGTATTAATTATGAAAAAAGTCAATTTCAATCCAATTAAGCATTGTAAGCGATTCCTTCTTTTCTCATAGACCGGATAACGTCTTATTGTGGTTTCCAAGAGTTTTTTCTGTAGTAGGAGGCTGTAGGTGTCATTAACTTCTTATGTTCACAGAAGGTACATCAACATTTAAAAAGTTCTTCCCAACCAACATAACATAACATCACGCCTGTAATCCCCGAAGGGTTAGACAGAGGTGTCCCTACTTAATAGTAAACCATATAAATTGCCATGCCTTAACAGGCAACTTAGTTCTAAGAACCTACCTATTGTTAACATCGTCAAAATACTGTGTACTTAGTTCGCAATAAAGATTTCGAATTTGAGTACTCCCACACTTCGCCAGTTATGTTTTAAGTCCAATGTAATAGGTGGCGAGCATATTGCCATCAACCGGGCGCAAATCTAGTTTCTATGGCTGCTACTGAGAAATAACTTATGGAAAAACCAAATAACAGTTTGCCCGACTCAGGAATCGAACCCAGGACCTCATGCTCAGCAGTCGCGCTTGCGATCACTCAACCAACGAGACCACGTGCCCAACCCTTCAGGAAAAACAGACTTGAGCTTGTGTAGGATATTTTTCTCAAATTACAACATAACAACAACATGAAAAGGCACATCTCTACTCATCTTAAAATAGAATCTGAGGGGATGTTACCTTTATCGATTTAGATTGAGTTGATGAAGTCTTTCATCGAGAGCTCTTTACGTTAAATTAAGTTGTAAGATGACAAAGACTACGTAGGCGTAAACCACTTAAGTGCTTCTAATAGCTTTGAGTTTGCCGTTAGAGAAAGTATCATAAAGTCATTATTTCATTTTGTCTCTAACGATAATGCCAGATGGTTCTAATAAAACGTTTCGAGCTACTTCTTATTTTATTAAAGAAAAAAATCCATCTTGTTATGGTATTCTTGAGACTTTTAGCATCTAGATCGCATTTAGATCTGCTTCATAATTGAAAAAATAAAAAGACGAAACATCTGAGAAGAAACATAGGTCTGTTATCCATTTTTATGATGAAATACAAGACATACGCAGGCGAAGTTGTGGACAACATCATCATTTGCTTAGCCTTTTCCCAGCTATGTTGAAGTCGGCTTCCAGTCTAATTGGATGCAGCTGAATACCAGTATTTTACATGGAACGACTGACTATCTGACCTCCACAACCAGACCACCACCAGTTAGTAATGGGAAATAAAGGATTGCGCCCTTTGGTAAGACTGGTTGTCAGACTTTCGGGCCACTGACTACCTGTAACGACTGTCAAAGAACTAGCCGGGACAAACGGTTAAACGTGCACGTGCTGTCTCATATATTTGGGTGGAGTAGGTAATGAAATTTTGTATAGGACAGCTGATATTTTTTTCGCATTTACGATATTAGACCCAAGGAGAGAGTTGTTCAGTTTGATGGCCTACAGCATATCCTTTCATATGACTATACCCTTTCTGTTACACCCTGTATAAATACGAGTATATAGTGAAATCTTCATCTAGTTATCCATGTAAATTCGCAAAACCGATAAATCCTTTCGTAGTAGCAAGAAGATTCAATTTCCAGGTGTTTTATTCAGCTCGAAATCCCTAAGATATATTACTTGAATAAAATAGAAACATCTTTGGTTAGATCCACAGAATACTTTTTGAGTTCTTTTCAGTCGTGTTGGATTTACTAAGCTGTCTTGTGAAACTGAGGCTTATGTAAAACATTAGGTAATAAGATTAGCAAGGTAGAACCTGATCAAATGTAGATTTTTTAAGGTTTATTCTCGTTTCTACTGTGTACTTGAAGAATTTTTTGACTTGCTGTTGTTGGCACACGTGGCTTAGTAAATAGCGCAAATCGATCAGTTTATCACAAAACTGTCTTGAAGTGGGCACGGCAAAGCAAATTGTATTTAAAAATGAAAATTGGCCCTAAAACCTACTATGTGGTCTTAGGTGTAAAGTATTAGAAAGTCAAGAGTTAGGTATTGGAACTGAACAGACTATATCCATACTAATATTATAATCCATGCTAATATTATAAATGCGAAAGTAAGTTAGTTTGTTTGTTACACAGAACCGATCATCCTGAAATTTCCCATACACGTTGCCAGGTGGACAGAAACGGACATAGGGTACCTTTCATCCCGAAAAAAAAGTACTGTTCCCGAGGAAAACCACAATAACGTTCTTATGATAATAGATGGCGCCACGTGCCTTTCTAATTATGATTGAATTATATTACTACAAGCAGAGTACAACCCAAATTGATTGTCAAATTATAAATTAACGCGACCGAAGCCGCGGGTAAAAGCTAGTCGCAAGTAAAAGTCTGAATAAGATCTTTCATGAGGAGTAAGAAAATGTGGGAACAAGTTGTAATCGGTTTCAAAACGATTACCAAAAGATTACGGAAGACCACCTTGTGATGGTCCTTGGGTTTTCTTACGATCGGCAATAGTGTAAGAACCCAGAGGATTCTATGATTATCTCGTGAAGTCGACTACACCGAAAAATATTGTTCTTGCTAGTTACAATGTGATCAAGTGGCGTCCAAAGACTGGAAAGAGAAGTGTTGATCGTCCTACGGCGGGATAGGCAGATGACAGTGTCGCCTTCGCGGGAATATCCTGGATAAGGTTGGTACAAGAACATGAAACTTGGCAAAACCAAAGAGAGTACTTACAGTCAGTTTTAAATATTCTAGGTATCTTCACATGAAATTACATCGTCAATTTTAAATTCGTTAACACATTAGACGATAGAATCGGTAAACAACATTATTATTCAAAGCGAATGCAAATGAGAATCAACGTAATTGACCCCGGGGTGACCGATTGTGAGTGATTCTGAATTCGATCAAATTGACGGCAAGCGAGGTCTTTTTTTCAGTCAAATATTTTAATCAGTTGATGCGGTTTACGTAGTTTAGTCCGTTCTAGAATTTTAATGTTCGTTGCGCGCCTTGAACACGAATTTTAATTTGAAGGGGAGGTCGAAAAGACTTCTGTTGATGACAAAACGAGACGATGATGAATGATTTAAGGTTTTAAACTATTCATGATCACTAATATTAACCTTAATTATCTTTGACAGTCGTTATAGGTAGTCAGTGGCCCATAAAGTCTGACAACCAGTCTTACCAAGGGGTATCGTATTACCCAGTACTAACTGGGTTGTGGAGGTCAGATAGGCAGTTGCTCCATGTAAAATACTGGTATTCAGCTGCATCCGGTTAGACTGGAAGCCGACCCCAACATAGTTGGGAAAAGGCTAGGCAGATGATGGTCACTAATATTAACACTAGAAACAGGATATTTACCGTGTTAAAAATCAGGAAATATCGGGAACTCAAATCAATCAGTAAACATGGTGTTGATGATGATGATGTATCAATGCCACATTCTTGATGATTTTTGTGACTAGGCCACGTTTGTTTTACATGGTGGGATTTGAAAAGACGTCTTGCTAATGTAAGAAAGTAGGTATCTAACCGGATTCAGAACGATTGTAAAATACTACCTCCAGTCAAAGTGACCTCCGTCCGCGTGAAATTATTTTAAAAATATTACTCCCCGATTTGAATCGGATTTTGTTAACAATTTCATGAGTTTTAATTTTTTTTTTGCACGGAACCCTAATCCTTTTTCTGAAATAAGACGTCACCTATCTGCCAGTAAAAGTTCTGTCAAAATCGGTAAAACCGTTTAGGAGATTAACCGAAACTACGTAGTATTATATTATCTGTGCCGAAACAAACAGACTGACAATAATTAAAAAAAGGAAGGTTTTTTTGTTATAATACGTACTGTAATACTACTTTGTTATGTTATGTCTTTGCTATGTTGTCTTTCAGTACAAAAGCTGTTATTTTGATATTACAAATAGACACTTAATTTTTTTATATAATTGTATTGATAAGAAACCTTTTTTGTCTCATATCACAAGCAGGCTATAATGCTGCTGTCTCCGCTATGTGAGAAGGAGTGGGCTGTTATCTACCACGTGCGTTCGTGGATGTTTTACATGTTCGATTTTTTAGTTCTAGAACATGCCAATTTCCTCAGGAATTTTTTTCGGTATTACCGAGAGCAGTAATGTTGAAATAACACATTGAGCTTCTGTCTAGGCTCTTATCCTCCACCCGTAATGGTGGAAGCGCCAGGGTAGCCCACGAAATCAAAAAGAGTGTCCATGGAGTTTCTTGCCCGTTCTTCTCCATAGAGATCTACGTTAGGGAATGGGCAACTACAGTACTTTCACAGTTTTTGTGCCTTGTGACTGGGACTGTAGCTATATTTTACTGTTGTCTTTGTTTCGACAATTCAAAAGTGCCTGTAACTGGCCTACTTGAAATAAATGCTTTGATTTTGATTTTTGATTTTGATTTTGAACCCAACTTTTCTTACGTTTTTGCAATTTGCCAATCAGTGCCAGGTCGTTTATTGATTAAAATATGATTTGTGACTGTAACACGTATGTATTCACAGAATTATAATCATTAAAATCATCAATACAGTCCTCTAAGTTCATATAATCCCATCGAATGACTTTTTCGTGAAGAAAAATGCATAATAATAGGCAAATAGCAAAATGTAAGAAAATAATAATTCCGCGGGCTGCCCTGGCTCATCTCCCTTAAGTTGGTTGTGTTATCATTGGGTCACCACAGTATCATGTTCACAAAGCAAACTATGATCTAGGTATGGCTAATGAGATAGGTTCACAGAATTTGTGCCTTATTCTATTCAAATTCTATTCTTGTATACTATTCAATATGTATTCTATTCGGTTCAACATAAATTCTCAAGTCCCCACCATGAAATTACGAATAACTACTGCTACTAGTTTCTCATCATCATCTTCATTTCAGCCGAAAGGCGTCCACTGCTGGACATAGGCCTAGACTAGTTTATCAGAAAACTTTAAAAACCAAACGTTAGTTAATTTTAAGTGTTCGCTAGTTGCCTACTTATGTTTGAACCACAAAAATAACTTCGGATTTTGAGTCCATCGACTTGCAAAGAAGAAGACTACGATAGCTACAAAAATACAATACATATCCTTTCTAAAACTAATATCCTACTAATATTATATCCTATTTCCTAATAATATTATAAATGCGAAAGTTTGTGAGGATGGATGGATGTTTGTTACTCTTTTACGCAACAACTACTGAACGGATTTGGATGAAATTTACACACTTTTGGCACACAGATGGTTTGTACCTGGATTAACACATAGGATAATTTTTATCCCGGTATACGATCCCATGGGAAAATTACCAAAATCAACGCGGGCAAAGCCGCGGGCATAAGCTAGTTACAAATAGATGCGAAAGTAACTCTAGCTATTAATTTTTATTAAAGCCCGAAGTCCAGAAGGGATGGATGAAATTCGTCATACGAATATACCTGGGTTGGGTCATAATATACTTTGATCTCGACCTACACGGCAGCCAGAGCCGCAGGGAAAATCTAGATTATTAATTAAGTTAACACTATATTAATATGGCAGGCACTTCATCAACAAAATCTAACTTTCACCCATAGAACTTCAAAATATTAAATACACTTTCCAAAGAACTTCAATAGAAACTGATATCCACACTCACCTTTCTATTTTTCTTTTAAAATATATGAAAATTCACAGTCTGGGATCGAACTTGGGACGTGGACACCGGCAGCCGACAACCACTCGTCTGGACTCTGTGACGAACGCGTTGTAGTATTTAAAACAGTTAATTTAAAAAAAAATATGCACAGCATGTTCACTAAAGAGGGTACAGTTTTTGTTGAATAAAACTATTTTGATACAAAATAGATTGTTTTACAGTTTACTCGTGATTGGCTAGCATTGTGTTGCGTTTCAATTAAAGCATAGAATTCATTGATTTTTATTTTAAATTATGACATTTTTTTAATGGGATGAATTGACTTTTTTTAGCGACGAAACTATCTTCTTTAACCTTTTGACCATTTTGTCACATATTTGTGTCATTTGGCGTACAGGGCACGCGCTTGTATGTCACGTTTAAGTGACTATGACAGCAAAAAAAGGTTAAGGGTCTTTTAACACACCGGTAATACATTGCAAATATTCCGGTCATGACTGTCTGAGCTAAACTATTATTGATTTAATAAGAACCGGTTTAAGTTTTCCCAACAGATTCATGTAGCTAATACCGTCGAAACATTAACTTAACAAAGGTTTAATAACTTATACTACTTAAGTCCCGTTAAGTTTCAATAATCCAACTGAATTTTCTGTCGTCACGTATTTTTCACTAACTAGGGAGGCCGAAAATGTCATAGGACAATCTATATTTAGCTGACATTTTAAGACATTTCATGTTGCTAGTATTTTCGAACTATGTTGGGGTCGGTTTTCCGTCTAACCAATAACGAAGGAGTATTTTCAATGGTATTTCGATAAAGGGACCTAACTAAATATTATGTAATAAATTAGTAATTGATAATGCTATGATAACACCAAGTAGTCAAAGATGGGTAGGTAGGTACTAAAAAACCTGTAACGTAATTTCTATCAAATTTGCTCAATTGACAAACTATATCAGATTTTAAACGTTCATGGTCAATAACTTCAGTTTATCCGTGATCATGGTGCTCGCAACAGCGCCGAAATATCGGGAACTCAACGAAAACAATAAATATGGTAAATATCCCGTCTTCTAGTTATAATAAACTATATCAGAATATACCATACATCAGAAAGATGTGATTAAGAGACAGAAAAATCTAGACCAAAGCACGTACTAAGGAAAGTTAAGACATTGCTGTTAAAGGCCCCATAGAACGTACGATGGCAATTACTGAAGAAAATGAATGAATGAAATGAATGATGATTGCTGATTGAATATTATTTCAAAAGGTGTACCTTTTTTTTTTTTTTTTTTTTTTTCCTGATGGGAAATCATCAAATGACCCCCCCCCACTCTGGGCGGAGCGGAGGGGAGTGTCAGACTTGTACTGACTAAAACCCATCCATGTTCCTTCTTTGCCCTTTATGTTCCAGGGCCACGGTATCTCTTTCGAACAGTCCCGCAGCCCTGGCAGGCATCGGTCCATGCGGACCCCTACTTGATTGCTGACATCTCTTTGAGGCGCGCGTGGAACACGAACGCGCCGTCGACACGGCCTTTAGTCATAAGACGGCCGGACGGCGAGCTAGCCCATAACTCGCCGTCCACAGGCCAGCGCCTACGGTGGTCGGAAGCCACCACGTGACCCCCGACGCCCAGGGCGTCTCCCGCGGCGGCTGGGACGTGAGGTTCTTAAAAGGTGTACCTTCATTTATACAATACGTGTTTTTAAGGTAAATTATTATCATTCACGTAACCGCATAATATTTGCGATTAAATAACAGAGCAACTCAGACGTACTATCTCTGAACAGTAGTAGATAGCGTGTGCAGGTAAATACACCACAATATTCTCAGGAAATTCGTCAAATTCAATTCAAACGTACAATGGCTCTTTATTGTGAAGGATTGTTCCTGTCGCCTGCAGGCATCACCAAATAATAATTAGTACTTCAACTAAACCATTCACACAAAAGCGTATTCCTCCATCATACTGCCTTATTTGCAGTGATATCGAGAATTTCGGTGGTTTGAACAAATAAGGAACCCACATCAAATAAATGCAACTGTAAAAATAACTTTTATCAAAATCGAATGCATTCTGAATTTAAAACTTCTCTATACATAGGTTTCTTTACGAATCACTTTTTAAAATCAGCCTGTATAAGAGTTACGTTACTTTGGACATTTAACGTCACACCGCAGTTCAGTTTAAATTCAGTATTGTTACAGAATGTCTAGAATCCTTGAATTTGCCTGTTACGACCCCGACGCTGTTATTACGCAGTAGTAAGGAAGTTGGAAATAATAGTACTGTTTCTTGTATAATCGCACAGTTGTATTTTTCTAGCACTGAGTAAAATATGAAAGTCTTTTTTTAATACAGGCAATTCTAAAAAAGAAACGACGTCGGGAAAGTTTTACAAACATTTTCTATCGCAAGCACCATTATTTTTTACAATTTTTTTAACAATTTTTTTTTGTTTATTAGTATAGTAACATTTTACCTGCCTGGTGTAAGGATAATTAGTTAAATTTTAGTCTTAATTTTTATTATTATTTTAGTTCTACTTCTATGTAGTCTGTGTATAATAGACATAATAACCTTACTAAACCAATAAAAAGTTAAAACAATGTTACATTTTACTAATGTATTATAATACATACATTATGACATGTAGTTCTTATAAAACACAGCACTTAAAGCTACTTACCCCAACTCAGTAGTCAGACACTTTTCCAACTGCCGTATTTCCTACTTGCACAGCAACAATTACAGCATTATAGCGGCTTTGTTTGTTAATTTTATGTTTTCAGTCCGTTTCGAAGCATCCCCTGACCTGCCACTTCAAATTACAATACACGTTGAACTAGTGGTTTGTGAATACACTAAAAGACAGTTTATAATACTATACTAGAATAGAACCAGAAAGCTTAAACACAAACAATCTTCAAGAAACACCTTATTCGTAACCTTCAAAATATAATTTTACCGCCAAAATCAAGTTGATTCTGGTATTGCAATATTCACTTTTTATTTGGCAAAGGTCACAATACAATTCTGCCTGGGTGACATGTTTTCCTCTTTTTCGTTAACTAAGCCTAGTTTTTATTTTTGACAGTTGTTAGAGCAAATATAACGTTATTTACAGCCGCAATTTTTTCTACGGGTTGCATTATACTGGGTGTAACAGAAAGGGTGTAGTCATATGAAAGGATATGCTGCAGACCATCAAATTGAACAACTTTCTCCTTGGGTCCCATGCAAAATTTTAATACCTACTCGACCCAAATGTATGGGACTGCTGATAATTTTTTCGCATTTACGATATTGGACCCAAGGAGAAAGTTGTTAAGTTTGATGTTCTGCAGCATATCCTTTCACATAACTACACCTTTTCTGTTACACCCTGTATAAGAGCAATACTAGTTTTACGTTACAAGTCGTGTACCCGATTATAATATTATCTTCCATCTGCAAAAATGTCACATACAAACTTTCTAAAATTAATATGGGATCTAACTCTTTAGGGGGACGAATATTGAAATATGATTTTTTAATGATGATTATTTTTGTTATATTATTATAAGCAATTCTTGTGCAATTTCTTTTGCTTGTGGACAAAGTTTGTGTATTAATAAAACATAATTCTGGCCTCCACATAAGCATTAATGAATTGTAGAACTGTCATAGTTTGATCACATGACTTCTCAACGCCATAACAAGCCAATCACGTGCAAAATTTAACGACTGACGTTGATATTTGACATTACTCTTGAATCGTTGACATTGGGTGGAATTGTTTATGGCCGTACAAACCGCAGGAAGTGAGCAGGGAACTTGGTTATACAGGCTGTGGTTTGATATTCGGGGATTTAATCTGTTTACCGGATTGTTAAAGTTCTTAAAAGCACTACTTACTAATTCCAGATCTTCAAATACTTCACATAGGTAGATAGATAGACAAACCATTTATTTAGTGCACACAAAAGATATAGCACAACATACAGAAGCACAATTAAATGATACAAATTACACGACTATGATTATACCTATATAAAAACTAATATAAAAAAGAAAGAAGTATAGTAACACCGTGACATACTTCAAATAAAATAACGAATATACAAGGTGTGGGGTGCGTCTTAAGGATGCACCAAATGGAAGTCCAGCTCAGCATGTGTCAGGCAAGCACCTGACGCTCTAGTAGGTAGCATCACGCATGTAATCCCTGAGGGGTTAAGTAGAGGTGTACCTAATAGTGCACCCGCATTTCACCAGTTTGTGTGTAAGGATGGTGGGCAAAATTTTTACCAAATCTTGGTATAACCAAGACTCACAGATTTGAAATTGATCTCAAATAGATAACTTGATATTTCAGTTCTGTTGAACCTACGCTCATTCTAACCACCATCCTTTTTCAGTTTGTTAAGACTAAATCTCGGACAGGGGAAGCCTAAAGTAATAATTGGATTCTAATCCAACAGATCATTTATTATGTTTTCGGATGGATGGACGAAGATTTGTTTAATATGTCAGAAGTACTGTGAGAGGAATTTATGAAAGTGTTGTTAACCTAATTTTATTTATGTTTTTACTTAAAATTTTGCTTTACTTTGTTATTTTGTATATTTTAATATTTGTTATTTCCTTTATTTATATCTTTACAAATGAATAACATATTTAAATATTCCTTAGAAAATACAATATTAAAAACATTTAAAAATATAAACAAATGTAGCCCGGTCGAGAACAGGGTTCAAGTTCCTTAGTACTTCAACTAAACCATCCGAACCCTGACCTGGAGTCAGGGTTCCAGAGAGACGAACCTCCTAACAATACGATTTTTTTAAATGTTTTTAAATACATATGAGTTATAGGAATTATTGTCTTTTTATTTTTATAATTTAAATTACGTTGTAATTAAATAAATAAATAAATAATAATAATTCAAAGCATACAAACCACAAAGTAATAACTTAATAATGCATTACCAAATCACCTGTTTAAGTATCACATAAGTAAAAGTTTTGTAATCAAAGTAAAGTTCCTAACTTGTAATAGTTTGGAACCGAAACAAAGTTCCTAACTAAGTTACGAGTTCTAAGTTAGTAAGCACCTGCTTTGAAAGATTATGCGTTACTACTATACATTAGTATAGATATGGAGAAGTTTAAGGAACTGTTGTAGGATTACTTTAGGATTATGATTTATTTGAAGGCTTTCACCAACACATTTATAGAGAAACTTAAAAAAGTGACCTACACAAAACTACTCGAAATCAAAGAGATTAAAGAAACGATAGAGAGTCTATCAGAAGACAAATATCATAAAAAAAACCAGCCAAGTACAATTGGATCTCGACACGAAGTGTTCCTTATTAATTTCTCAGTGAAGCATAATGGCATAATTACCAATTTTGTCTCGTTAAGCTAGAACAAGACGACGAGCAATGGCGCAAGGAGACAACGAATTTGTTCACGCTGTCCCGTCTATCTAGTCTAGAGTATATTGAAATGTGTTAGCTTGAAATAATATTATTTCAGACACTCTTTTGTAATTATAAAAAACAAATGCAAAAAGTGAATGAGTATAAAAAAAAATGTTTCTTTGGGAAAGTTGTTTGTTTTCATGAGCACAATCACGTGTTTAAGTATCGGTCATTATTGTTCACTAATTAGTAACCAGTCACCCTTTAAAGGGAGTAAAAAGACCATTAAACAAGTCGAAAAGAAATTGTTCTCCTTGTCATTGCGATCATTTTTTTGTTCTGGACCATACCTGGGAACCTTCTAGTTACGGAGATATTGCAGGTCAAAGTTTCAACTTTTCCACAACTTTTTTTTTTAAACTAGTATTTAAAGTTATAACTGTATTTTTCATGTCTCCATGATCCGTTCACTATTGAATGCATCCATCAGCACTGTGTTTAGAGTGCGTTATATTGAGTTTTTCCGTATAACGTGATTTTTCACCCCAAAAAAAAGACGTTTCCCTGCAATATTTTTTGTCGTAGGGTTAGTTGGTTTGATGTACAGAATGCTTGGTTGATGGCTTCGTTAAGGGTCCGTTTACACCCTGTATATGGCACAAGAGAAATGTGTTTAGTTCCAACATCAAAACTAAAATTCGAATTTTATTTAGCTGGCAGTTTCGTCACAACTTTAATGTTTTCTTCATTGTTTGTCTTTTTATTTTAGTATATCCGTGTAAATTTCTATTTACATATATATATATATATATATATATTGATATATATATAGTGTTTCGATATATTGTTATAGTATTTTATATATCCTTGTAGTTTATCTTTGTAATTAATCAATTATTTTGCAGATAGATACATCTACCACTGTTTGTCTCTGCATCACCCAAAGGTTGACTGGTAGAAAATGCCTATGGCATTAAGTCCGCCTCTGTACTTTGTGCCTGATGTGTTAAATAAATAAAAATGATCAGTGGAATATTTCACATTGTGATTAAACTAAAGGCCATTGCTTACCTAGTATAAAATCGTCGTCTGTAATACGTATCAACATTCAAGTTTTATGTTAATTTATGTATGTATTTATATTTGGTAGTCAAATACATTGTCTTTGCTTGACAGCTGCATTTCGTTTGTGTGAGAATCCTCAATTGTTTTGTATCGCGTTCGTTGCCATGATATTAACTGACGGATCAGTTTCATAGATATTCAATTTATAATCTATGTGCTGTTGCCCGCGGACTACGTCCACGTGAAACTATTATAAAAATATTACTTTGAATCGAATATTGTTAGCGATTTCAAGGGTTTTATTTTTTTATGTGAAACATCTATAACCGCACGAAAAACCGATTTCTGGCGTGGCGACGCATGCCGTGGCGACGCGTCGCCACGCTATATGATGGTATATATATACAGTCTATATGCAGTAGTGTGTACGGCGCGTCACCTGCTGGATGTATCTAGAGGCATTACAGTATACAGTTTTAATTTTTTTTTTTTTTATTTTTTTTTTTACTGTTCTTTTCTGCATTTTACTTTTACAAAATAATGTCGATGTTTCACATCTGCCAGGCGTCCCGTGACGGCTCACATTTTTTTTTTGCAAGGAATTCTAATTCTTTTTCTAAAATTAAAGTAGTTTTAGTAACTCCCTATAACATTAGCTACCTGCCCGTAAACGTCAAGATAGGTCCAGCCGTTTTGAAGATTAGCAAAAATAAAAAAATGTCTTTTAGTTGTTGTTTATAGTACCGTATATAATTTTATATGCATTCTGTAAAAAACTGTATTTTGAGTTAAAAACAAACACTTCAATTTTATTTATTTGTATAGTTATAACAGATTGAGGAACCATACCATGCCATGCCTTTTAGTGCAAGTTAAAGTAATTACTTGAGTTTGAGTGATTACTTTTATGCAATAGACAAGAATTTGAATAAAGAAAGAACCGTCAAAGACAGCTAAGTTAAGAATTCTAACGTTTGAAAGTTCTAACTTTAAGCAATTACTTGACTACAGAATAATTATATTACTTTACACGTAACGAAACATCCGACTGGGGCACGCAACCGGCGACCGTCTCGATCTGAAATAGCCCTAAGTACTTCCCCAGACTCCTTCATATTACCACCACTAAAATTAATATAATTATGGGTTTTCACTTCAACAAAATATAAACTAACCTATTTAAATTCAAAGTCAATATTGTAAGTATAAACTTTGATGTGGGAGGCTGAAAGGTGTTTAATTAAATATACTTAATTAACAAAATAGGTAGGTCACGTGTTTGTTCGCACTAAGAAAAGAAAACGGTCGGAGTTACAAACGTTTAGGTATAAATATCTGGCGAGAATATCACGCCGCGCTGGGCGACCGCGGGCGGGGAGCTGAAGTCGCGGAGGGGGCGCTCTAGCTGCGACTTCATCCACCGAGCGATTGATTACTTATTTCATTTTCGCTTTTTCGAATTTATTTAATCGTTTGTTTTCCTATCTCAAAACCTTATAACACTATAATTACACACAAACACACACACACACACACTATAATTGTCAAGTCTGTGTTTTAGCTCTCGCACCTCCTGGAGAATATCACCCATTCTCGTTTATGATCCTTCGACGTGTAATTGACTAGTTCCTGTGACAAATTTCAAAATTTAAAAAATGCTGTTAGAAAACTGGACTTCAAGACGACGTCTAGCCCTTCGTGCGAATCTGGCTCCGGTCTCCGGTCTTCAGCGCCTTTGTGAAGAGATGTATTTATTGGAGCAATAAGTTCTTCAGTGGTCATTTGGTTAGTCTTTGAAAATTATTGACGGCCATCTAGAAAAAAACTTCATCATCGTAATCGGAGGTATGTAATAAGCACTAAACACGGTCTCCCTCATCTAAACGTCGCCACGAAAGCGATGCCCACATTATACTAAAAAGGCATCACGTTACCATGATGTCTAAAAGCAGTATTGTTATATTCTTATTCCAGAGTGAGAGCGGGATGGAGCTATACAGGTCGTCTAGCGCCATCTCTTTCCCACTCTGGAATAAGATTGAAACAATACTGCTGACTTCATGGTAGAGAGGCGGCACTGTCACCATATATGCAAGCGATCTCATAGAGTTACATACAAAACCAGTCGAATTACTGCAGTCTAGGCTGTGCTGCTGCGGTTCAAGGTATCGATCGCCTCCAAAATTTGTATCCACATGCGTCTTGCGAAGAAGGTCGTGGCTAAATAATAACACCTGCCAGTCGATCATTAAGCCAGTCGGTCCGTAGATGGGTGACCATCCATTACGTTCAGAGTCTCCTCCGAAACTCGGAAAGCAGGTTAAGCCGTTGGTCCCGGCTGTCATTTACAGTGACAATGGTTACTTACAGGTCTGTTAGTGGCCCAAAAGTCTGACAACCAGTCTTACCAAATGCTATTACCCAGTACTAACTGGGTTGTTGAGATCAGTTAGGCAGTCACGCCATGTAAAATACAGGTATTCAGCTGCATCCGGTTAGACTGGAAGCCGCTCCCAACATAGAAAAAGGCTAGGCAGGCGATGATGAGAGCGCGGCGTCGAATACACCCAGTGCGTCACTATTACGACACAGTCTAAGTAGTATTTTCTCTTCATCTCACACAGCTCACCGCTAAGAGCTAATTTATGGCTTTTCATAAAAGCTGACGTTTTACGAAGGTGTGAACACCCTCGTTGTTGATGTTGAATGCTAATGTCTTAATATTAATACCGTTATGCGGTGAATTTGTATGGTTTAGAGTACCGTTAATGATCCTTACCCATTCGTGTTGATTTGGAACATAAAGGCGCCTTCAAGAGGCGTGAGGAAGCGCTGCAGTGGCTCAATCGAGGAGCGCTAGCCACGCCGCTACTAACAACAGTATCAACTGCAGCACTTCTCTAAGGTAGCACCACAGCTGCACTTCTTCACTCCGCTAATTTGATGACGCTAACACATTGTACTGTCCTTGCACAGTTTATTTACCGGGGTTCTGTTACACAGGGAAATAAACTAAGGTTAGCCAACTTCTAGCTAGCGGTAAATAAACTGTGCTTCTCAAAACAGTGGCTTGAAATTATCCTTGCCGACTCGAAGTCACAACAGATTATCACACCAGTATGACAAACAGGATTTTTTTTCCGTTTTTCACACCACTGAATTTTCCACACTGTGTATACGATAATTACTAGTGCAGTAAGTATATTCTAATATAAAGTCGATCTGCTGATCGGCGTTTGACGACTTTCGTTCGTTGCCGACTATTTAGATTTTTAGTTATATTATTTATTTATTTATTAGACAGTCAGCAGTTGTCTTGTGTCACTTCATCATAGATTAGGCACAATTTTTCACGATTTTAATACATACGAGTATAATTAGAACAATATTTGTTATTTGTTCCATTTACTCATTCTAACCAGTCTTAACAAAGGCTATCGTATTACCCAGTACTAACTGGGTTGTGGAGGTCAGATAGACAGTCTCAGTCGCACCATATAAAATACTGGTATTCAGCTGCATCCGGTTATAGACTGGAAGCCGACTCCAACATAGTTGGGAAAAGGCTAAGCAGATGATGATCTTTAAAATTCGTTTCGTTGTTTTCCATAGCGCTCATGAAAATTCGACGCTGTTGCAAGCGCCATGATCGCGAGTTGACTGCAGAATGCGGGTGGAAGGTAAGGTGTAAGGTTTTGGCTCTTGTGATACAGGGAATCCTAGTACAAGAGCCAGAGCTACACTGATGTTTGAACAATCACCTGTTAATAAAGATTTTATTATTTTTATAATTTTTTATTATTTTTATTTTAGGTAAATAAATTGCTAAGAGCAGGCAAATCTACCCTCTTTTTTTGTCTTTTGCTACGCGCACTACTGGAACTCGACACTAAGTCACGGCAAAACACACTCACAGTATTTTCGGGTTTTGTGAAGTCCTTAGTATGATCGAATATCGGGAACTCAAAATAATGAAAAATCACGGAAGATATCCCGTAAGTGACAGTATAAGTTTTGTTGTAAACCGTGAAAGCTTAAAACAGTATTCTTAAATTGGCTTAGGAAGTAGCTAACACTTTCCTAATGCGAGACCTATTCCTCAAAAGATCAATACAGTACTAAAACAACCTTTAGCTATTACTTCCTTATCCCTTTTCACGAAGCTACCTACATCATCATCTGCCTAGCCTTTTCAAAACTATGTTGGGGTCTGCTTCCAGTCTAACCGGATGCAGCTGAATACCAGTATTTTACATGGAGCGACTGCCTATCTGACCTCCACAACCCAGTTAGTACTGGGTAATACGATACCCCTTGGTAAGACTGGTTGTCAGACTTTTTGGGCCACTGACTACCTATAACGACTGTCAAAGATCTACAAATGACACCCGGGACCAACGGCTTAACGTGCTTTCCGAGGCACGGAGGAAACTCGGTATGTAATGGGTGGTCACCCATCCACAGACCAACCTAGGCAAGCGCGGCTTAACCTAAAGATCGATCCGGGCGGCTGTTATTACTTAGCCACGAGCTCCTCACGAAGCTACCTACATAAAATTAATTAATTCTTCTATTTCTAAATAAAACATGTTGACGTCGAAATGGCGAACCTGGCGTGCTATATTTTATTTAAATTACCACACAACTGAAGTTCCTTGATACTTACTAATGCAATGTTCTTGCTTTATCAATACACTAGCTGTTCAACGCGACCTTCGTCCGCGTAAAATTATAATAAAAATAATAAATAGGTGTCCCTTCAGTAGCTACAAGAATAGAATAGAATATAAAAGTAATAACCAGTTATACAACATTATTTTTAATTTAGGTGAAACCTGAATATAGTTTGTTCAGAATAAGTAACTGAATCGATTGCAGTAAATTTTTAACCCATGTTATATTTTGTCCCAAAAATATTTAAAAAAGGCTACAAGTTGGACACTGAGTGACACTAAGTACCTATCGTAATCATTTATCTACCTACTGCCAAATTATTATTATCAATGAGCTCAAGACAACGCTGGACCCGCGCGCGGCGGTGCCGCGTCGTGACCACGTTTTTGTGCGGACAACTAGGTAACAGAACAAGCTTATAACTTTGTGATTTTTCAAGAAACAGTTTTGAAATTTTGTTCATTCATTACATAAAAATACTAGACACGTGTTTCAGGTTTCGCATATACTAAAACTAATGTTGTATATTATTAATAAATGACAGAGACAGAGACAGACAGAGATTTACAGTACACAAGAATAGAATAAAATACAGGGTGTATGCTATTCTATTCTTGTAGCTACTGTAAATCTGTCTTATCCTTTAGGGAATACAAGCACGTTGTTATGTCTATGCAGTAACTGGTCATTTCGGAGGA
The DNA here is from genome assembly GCA_910589295.1 of Noctua janthe. Taxonomy (NCBI): domain Eukaryota; kingdom Metazoa; phylum Arthropoda; class Insecta; order Lepidoptera; family Noctuidae; genus Noctua; species Noctua janthe. Next base: position 9,088,197 of record OU342573.1, on the reverse strand, counting down.
GATTATGTCCAGCACCAAACACTAGACAACGTTAGTCAGGGATGATTGATCAAATCGGCTTGAACTAGTTTAGAATCAACAGTCCCGCGTATTACGCTTACATTCGCAATGCTATTCATTTTGAGAATTATTCAACAGTATTCATTGGTAAGTTATGGAAGGCGGTTTTACTTTGCGGAATTGACACTAAATATTGAATAAACATAGTAGTTTAAAATGTGGCCACTTATGTTTTCTAGCAGACAGACAGTTTTAGGCATTTTTCGAAATTGTCTTCGAAATACTTTGGATTTAAATTAGAAATTGTCTTTATGTTATACGGTTGCATGTTGCGTTACAAATCAGGTTACATTGACACTGCAATTATAAGTACTTTAATTCAAGTAAATTCTATGACGACATTTTAAATATAAATCATACAGCGTTAACAAAAGACAATTTAAAATTACGTCATCAAGGTTGATTTTCTCCTAAAGGTTAAGTTAGAGGTGTACCTACGTATAGGGCAGAAAATGGTGAGCTGGTGGCTGTCAACCGGGTGTAAATCCAGACTCCGAACCGCTCCTGTAGTCATGCACTTGGACAAGTCTTACAAAAATTCTAAGTATTGTACTATACTGTTCAACCTTTCAAGAAGTTCCAAAAACAGTTTTATTCCTGTAAAAAACTTTTATAGAAGTCGGTTATAAACCGTGACCTTTTTACAAATCGTGAAAACACTACAGATATTCAAAGTCGTTTTAAAGCAATTAGCTTCAACGAACAATTTGTAACATTCTAAAACATGACCCAACATTTTCCGCTACAGAAGCAGCACCTATTAAGAAAAAAACAAATTCAATTAAAGTAAACATTAATTAGAAAACCATTAATTAGTATCCACCGGGCGACGGGTGTAATTGAATAATCGGAAAAAGTCGAACGGCGCTTGGGAGCGCTACCGTCGAACAGAACCCGACGTCTTCGAGGGAGTAATGAGCTGCCGGGACAAGGAGCTACGAAAGAGGAATTTAACCAGTCGAAAGTTCAGATGAAGTTTTGGGTAGGTTTTCGAAATATGTTTGTGTTCATTAACATTAGAAACGGGATAAACTGAAGTTATTGCGGGTGGATGTTTATGAGTAGACAAATCGGTCTACCCTCTTTCTTCCTAGTTTCCACCAGCAATAACTTAACTCCGTTATCATGCAGGTGCTTGCAACAGCGCCGAAATATCGGGAATATGTTCATTATCATCATCGAGCCAATCCATGACTTTCTCTCACTGATGAACAAAGGCCTCCTAATGGAGCCTACACACCAAAGCTGCCAACTTGTCAATTGAACGCGTCCGAAATTTGACGTTATACTGCCGATATGCTGCGGCGGCTTTGATGTGGAGGCTTCATAAGCATCACTCCTGAATTATAGCGATACTTACAGACCTACTGGTGAAATTAATTGGCGATTTCCATGACTAGATTCAATTTAGGGGATCACATCGGAATATAATCGGTCGGTTTAACATGCTACACACAGCATTGTCACCCGCATCTATAAACAAGTCAAAGTGATTACTTGAGTAAAAGCCATCATTTAAGATACGATTTTTATTTCGTGGTTTATTTATTGCTTGAAGTTAGAACTGTCAAAAGTGAAGTTAGAACAATTCTTAGTTTTGTTTTCTTTGCTGGTTCTTACTTCGTTTAAATGCTTGTCTATTGCATACAAATGTTTGTAACAACTTAAAACTCAAGTGGTACTTTGACTTGACTATAGATATGATAGTGTATGAGTAAATGTTTTTAGAACGATCATACAGACACTGCCATGGAAATCGACAGCTTTTTGTTTTAATAATAAAATGGAATGGACGAAGAAAGGAGAGGAGTGGAGCAGCGGTGGCCCAGTGGTGGAGACCCCGACTTACGAGCAGTAAGTCGTGGGTTCGAACCCAGCCAGGCTCATTACTTTGTGTAAGTTATTTCATCACCACTGCTCTCAAAACAGTGAAGGGAAACATCGTGAGGAAACCGGCATGTCCTAGAACCAAAAATTCGAAGACATGTGACATCTACCAACCCTCACTGGGCCCGCGTGGTGGATTATAGCCCATTCCCTCTTATAGAAAGGAGGCCTGCGTCCCAGCAGTGGGAACATTAATAGGCTGATTATGCGATGCTATGCTATGCTATGGAGAAAGAAAACGTGTTGCGCCGACCGGGACCCCAAGTAGAATGGGACTAGGGCAGGAAGATGATGAATAAAAAGAAACTTTTACGTAGCAATGGTTTGACAAAGGCTGGATGAATACCTTTAGTGTGAGTACCAGTCAGAGTCATGGATGCGTAAGAGGGCGCTCTGGTGCGTGGCTTCGTCGGACCAATTAAGTCGTCGCTAGAACGTCGCGTCGTACGTGCCCTAAACCCGCACGGATTAATCCTATCCGGTTTGTCCATTTACCAATGGTCTCTATTCTTCTCCTCCTTCACACGACGAATAAAGCTCGGGCAAAGATGGTCTTGGTTTGGACACAGCCTAATAAAAAAGGATGACGCAGAAGTTAAGGCCTCGCTTCTCATGCATGTAGTTGTGGGTTCTAAATCGAGCAATTACCAATGTCTTTTTTTCTGTCTTGTTGTGTTTATAAATATTTGTGATGCGTTGTATGTTTATTTGTTTGTCATTTTGTATGATGCACGTCATGTCTCTGCGACAAATAAATATATTTTCTTTCTTTCTTTCAATGTGACTTCTTCATTCCGTACTTTCTAAGTTTATCTATGACATCATAGGCATCGGTGAAGGAAAATATCGTGAGGAAACCTGGACTTATAATTAATATAAGTCTGAAATTGGCAACCTGTCTTGAGCAAGCGTGATGATCAATGCTCGTGATTCTCTGTTCAAGAAGAGTCCTTTTCCCAGCAGCGGGATAGTAAACGGCTGGGATTATTATTTGATCCTCAGAATGGGGTGTCAGGCTTTGGCTTCTCAGTTTTTCTGATCAATCTAGATAAGTCAAGACCTACAAGAACTATGTATAGTACTAGTTTATTTACTATCTACTAGTATGGCAGGAACTCTGATAAAAACAACAGTAACAATATTTTGCTTCATATAAATAAAACGTCCTCTCTATCGTTTCTGAGCTCCTGGTACCGACGTAAAATATTAGCCGCCGTTGACTCGGCAGCGTCTATTGAACTAATACAGTTCCTCACAGACAGCCATTTGCTGTGCCAGTTCGCTACAAATTGTAATTGTCACCCGTTTCTATTTCTGTCTTACGAGGGAAACAATTTCTTTCTTTCTTTCTTTGGGTTTGCTGTGATTTATTCTAGTAGTGGAGAAGGGTATTGCAGGGATTAGGCCACCGTCTTTTTATCTAGCTGTGGGTGTTTAATCTCCTCGAGACTATTTTGTAATGACATACTCTAACACCCGTATCTAAAGTCAAGTTGAAGTAATAACTTGAGTTTAAGTAATTACTTAAGCAAATATTTTTATGCAATAGACAAGAATTCCAACGAAGAAAGAACCGTCAAAGAAAGTAAAGCCAATATGAATTCCAACTTTTGGGAGTTCTAACTGCAAGCAATTACTTAACTATAGGATAATAATTGTACCATAAATAATTACTTTTACTCAAGTAATCACTTACAGATACGGGTGTTAGACAATTTTGATGGCAACGCAACTGAATATTGCAATTGTGTGAGGGAAGGAAATAAAAAGGTAGTAACTGATAGGGGAAAATGAAATATTTAATTGATCAAATAAAAATCCATACACAATAAATATTCAATAAATATACAAGATAACGTTATAAACATATATGTTAAGACAGGGAACGGATTAGAAGGAACACTAATCCCAAATATCGATGCCATCCGCCAGCCGCCATATTGTCTTCGCGTCCTTAACCGTGGGACACGATTCTTCATTGTTTATGTTGGTAGATAGGTAGGTGGGTAGTTTAAATCACACACAATACTTGACTCAAACTTCAAACGTTTATTTCTATTAAACCATTTACAAATTGAGCCACCCGTTCGCGAACATGGTTCTTTATAAGGAGAAGAACGGGCTAAGAAACTTCTTACACACTCTTTTAAATCGTGTTGCAGTTCTTATTTACACAACTTAATATTGTTTACTTGAAAAACCACTTTCAATTACATGCTTCAATTGTTTTCCAATCGCGAGCTGCTAACTGACCTTTCGTTCTACCTACGCGCGTTCTGTCTGGGCGGAAGTACACCCAGTACAGTAATTTATTACATAGTAAGTTCATTAAAACTTACAGACAATACTAGAATTCTTCACAATTAATTACTCTAATAATTAAACAATGCCAATATTCATAAATGGAAAGGCGTTATTGAGTTAAAACTAATTAGTGGCTTCATTACTTTTTTACAACAATGGGATCTTGCTTAAAACCATTTCCGGCAGATCAAAGGATTTAATACAAACAGGTCTTTCACTAATACATTGCTCTGTGAAATAATCTTGTTACTTTTTAGTTTGTAATTAGTTACAGAAACTGATTTAGTTGTAGTTTCAAATTATAAATTGAGTTATTGATCATTAAAATCGTATTCGGCGCCACCTTCCACAATACTGTGGAATGTTGCCTCAAAACAAATCTTAGTGTTAAATGAGCAATTGTTAAAATCCCAATTGTCAAATATTTGCTTATCTTAATTTTAACTATAGTTCTAGCTAAAGACTTTCGTTTAATAAGTTTATCTTCAGAAGATCTAGTCACGAACTATCTCAGTACTAGTTAATACAGATACCATTAGATGGCGCTTATCTCTTCTGACAATCGATACATATGATTGTAATAGTTGTACTTGCAACCCACAGATGGCAGGATCAATATTATGATGGATGAGACCTTATACGTTGGTTATTATTTAGATTAACTAATATTCTTAGCAGACACACTTTTGCGGCAACATAATACAACATTATTTTTAGTATATGCGAAACCTGAATATAGTTTGTTCAGAATAAGTAACTCAATCGATTCCAATAATTTTTAAACCATTTTATATTTTGTCCCAAAAATATTTAAAAAAACTTACAAGTTGTACAACCGAGCGACATTAAGTACCTATCGCAATAATTTAGGTACCTACTGCCAAATTATTATTATCAATGAGCTCAAGACGACGAAGGAGGCCAGTTTGAGGCCAGCTTTCAGTCTATCAGTCTAACCGAATGTAGCTGACTACCATTATTAAAATTTCATAAGTTTTTAAATGAACTGCCTCGTTGGTGCAGTGGTCGCAATCGCGACTGCTGAGCATGAGGACCTGCATTTGATTCCCGGGTCAGGCAAAGTGTTATTGGGTTTTTCTATCAGGAATTTCTTAGTAGCAGCCACGGAGTCTGTATTCGTGCCCGGTTGATGGCAATAGGCTCGCCCCGTATTACATAGGAAGTTTAAATATAACTGGCGAAAGGTGGGTGTACTATTAGGTACACCTCTGCCTAACACTTCGGGGATTACAGGTGTGATATAAGTTTTTAAATTAAAATTAACATCTATTAATTCAGACTGGGTAACCTTTCTGCATAAGTACATACGTAATGGATTAAATTAATGTTATACTATATTTATTAGTTGTAATATATGTATATTCAATCGTATTTAAGGCGCTAGTCGTAATGAACTTGGTGGGTGACGACATTGCAGCACGTGAATAAATATTGGCAATAAAATGATTACATCATCAAGCTTGTTTTCCCAGAAGGGGTAGAAAGAGATGACTAAAAACACCAACCTTTTTCGTCAGATGACGAGCTAACTACCATCAACCTGATTCAGACAATTCTACTGCAAAATAGCGTGGCAATAATATAGAACTGTTGGAATTTAAACTCTTAGCGCTGAGTCGGGCGTTCATTTTATCTAAAATGTGTAACAAGACCCTTAACGAAGCCGAAAAGCACTTGTTCTTGCCGTCATTGCGATATTTTTTTTGTTCTAGGCCATACCTGGGAACCTTCTAGTTACGGAGATATTGGGGGTCAAAGTTCCAATTTTTTCAGAAGTTTTTATTTAAATACATGTTTTTAATATTTAAGATTTTTACTTTAAACACCTCCACGACCCCCGTACTATTCAAGCCATGCATCAGCACAATGTTTTGAGTGCGTTACATCGAGTCCTACCGTAAAACGTGATTTTTCACCCAAAAAAAAAGTCGTTTCGCAGCAATAATTTTTGGGTAAAGTTACTTAGTTTGATGTACATAATGCTTGGTTGACGGCTTCGTGAAGGGACCGTATACACCCTGTATAAGTGCACTTTCCGACAAGCAAAAACTGAAACCGAACTGGAAAAGCCACACTCCGTCGACCGTATTATAAATCTAAAAGTATAACTACTAACTACTTCACCTTGTACTCACAAGCCACGTCGATCTCACATAGACGAAAGCCACGCTATACATGCTATACTCAAGCTATACATATACCCACCGCAGCTGTAAGAATAATGTGACACTCGGCGTTAGGGCTGCGCGTAATTCAATAACGAGCTGCTTGCTTTGCAAACATACCTCTGACTGGGGATGTAGGGTTAGGAATATTTAGAGAGTCCAAAAAAAATTACAAAATGTTAAACTCTTTGGGAACGGAACAAAATTAAAAATCACCCCTCAACGAAATTTCGGTAATATAACATAACATCACGCCTGTGGATGGCGAGTTATGGGCTAGCTCGCCGTCCGGCCGTCTTATGACGACAGGCCGTGTCGACGGCACGTTCGTGTTCCACGCGCGCCTCAAAGAGATGTCAGCAACCGAGTAGGGGTCCGCATGGGCCGATGCCTGCCAGAGCTGCGGGACTGTTCGAAAGAGACACCGTGGCCATGGAACACAAAGGGCAAAAAAGGAACATGGAAGGGTTTTAGTCAGTACAAGTCTGACACTCCCTTCCGCTCCGCCCAGACTGGGGGGGGTCATTTGATGATTTCCCATCCGAAAAAAAAAAAAAAACGCCTGCAATACACAAGGGTTAACAAGCCCGCCACACAATTCCCAAACCAATGCAACTCCTGAAAGCCAGAATTAATAGTGGCGACCACCAGAAAAGCGCCGAGACAATGAAACTTGACGACGTCCCAGAGAAATAATTTAACTGTCTTGGATCCCGCAACGAAATTAATCAGAAAAGAATAACGGAGGAGTAGGTAAAACATAATTTCCACTTCCCTCCATATCTGTAGGAGACAGAACAAAACAAGGCCTACCCCCGAAGGTTAGGCAGAGGTGTCCTAATAGTCCGATTTAACAGGGGGCAAGCCTATTGCCACCAACCAGGCACAAATCCAGGCTGCTACTGAGAAATTCCTCCGAATTTCGGTCAAAGCAGTCATTCAACAGGTATTACAGTGCACAAGAGTGTTCGCTAATACAGGTGCAGTCTCTGTTCGTTTTCTCCGATAGTCCGATATGGGACGGCAATCCGACATGACCAGGGAGAGATCAGGCGCATTCTGAAGCACGGGCTGTCACAACACTAGGCTAATGCAAGTCGATAAAGAATGCAGAGGTTCTTTCTTTATCATATGGTTAGTGACTAACCTGGTGTCAGTTTTTTATGCCGCCCATGGGCCTCTGAGTTAGGTTTACATGCCATCAAGAAATATCTCTCAGGCATGCTGGTTTCCTCACGATCTTTAGCTTCACCGAAGTAAATGATAAATTATACACAATGCACATGAAACCGAAAATCAGAGGTGTGTGCCTTGGTTTTGAACTTGATACTTATGACTTGGCAGTCCGACGTCACACCATCGGTTCATCATCGGCTGTCTAGCCTTTTCCCAACTATGTCAGGGTCGGCTTCCAGTCCAACCGGATGCAGCTGAATACCAATATTTTACATGGAGCGACTGCCTATCTGACCTCCACAACCCAGTTAGTACTGGGTAATACGATACCCCTCGGTAAGACTGGTTGTCAGACTTTTTGGGCCACTGACTACCTGTAACGACTGTCAATGATCTACAAATGACAGCTGATACCAACGGCTTAGCGTGCTTTCTGAGAGGCACGGAGATAACTCGGTATGTAATGGGTGGTCATCCATCCACAGGCCAACCTAGGCAAGTATGGCTTAACCTAAAGATCGAGCCGAGCGGATGTTAATATCCACGAGCTCACACCACTAAGCTATCATATGCTATAAAATGCTTCGGTAAAACGAAATTCTCCATTCCGCCGCCTCTATTAATTCCAGCTCTACGATCGTCTAACCACAGTGTGCACTGTATGTCAATTCTAGTTCCTTAATGATGGTCTCACTCTCTCGCCTCCGTGTGTGCTAGCTTTCATCCTGCGCTATTCAGAGCACTTACCTTCTAAAGGTGGGTAGAATCATGAGTTGCTAGTTAGAAAATATATTTCCAAGTGACACTTTGAAATATTATGTTTGAAAAACTGTTATTAAAACACTAAAACGCGCGCCAGTGTATGACCAGATGTATGAACATTGACGAAGCAAAAGGTGTATATAATGATGGGCCTGTTTGGCGCAGACGTGACACACAATTATTCTCTTTTTTTGTTTAGATTTTTCTTTTTTTTTTCCCTTGCCATGGAAAAAGATGTAAGTTTTTGTAGCCATGTTTGTCATCATAGTCGGATCGTAGGTGCAAATCATGATTTAATTACCACGATTATCTCATTAAATGCTTCAGTTCTAAATCAGAAAATTGTTACTTAGGTACAATAGACGCTCAAAAGTGCAGTACCATGCTAAAGATTACATTGCTATGAACTTTGCGAGCGCGATACAGTAGTGTGTGTGCGTGTGCGTGTATGAGTGATGTCTCAACATTCCACACATAACACACACTAATGAACTGTCGTCACACTACGCGAAATAGCATTATATTTCTGTTGCATTTAGAATACACATCATAGTGATGACCTGTTCTTACCATTGCATTGTTAAAATTCGCGTAGTATTAACATGGGTTGGTAGCTGTTTGGGCTGAGCATGGGTTCACGATCAATGAAGTCCAAGTTCGAATCCATGTTATTACAATGTGTGGCTGTTTTTTGTTTCTTTGAAACCTTAATAATATTTGTATTTTAAGCAGAAAGTCGTTAGGTATTTATGTTTATTTATAATATAGTCATGCTTATTATTTATTTTTTATAAGAAGTTAAATATTAGATAGTTATTGTATTATTATTTAACCTCATTAATTGATTTTTATTTTATGTTTTCGGTGTTGGAAGGTGGAAATAAAAAAATCATGCTGAATGATAACAAAAATGTTTATTCGTTTTATTTATTTATAAAATTAACAAACTTTTATGAGAATGTGACGTCACATTCCTATCTAGGCAAAAAAAAGTTCTCTTATCACCGTTCATAAGATTTTTTGTTGTATACCCACTTAGTCAATTCATAATAAGAATAACATAACACGGAAAGGATATTCTAATAACACAAATATAATTGTTGATACCCGCTTATTATAGGTATCAGTATTCAGCAGAGTTAATTGAATACTAATATATGAGTTAGACTTTATGAACGTGTTTTTTTTTAATGTAACGTCACATTGAATGTATTGAGGTTATAGCTTAAGTGTTCACTTTCTTGACGAAAAGAATATTGAAACTAAACCGAAATTGAAGATCATTAAATTTAAAATTTATTTCTTAATTTTTTTTTTTTTTATTTACGGTTATGTTAATATTACTAAATATTTAGTTACCCGGTCTACTTATTAAATTAAGTATTATTATTTTTTCGCCATAAATTAAGTCTTCCTTTTGGTAAGACTTGAAAGTCTTCTCGTCAGAAAATACAGTCACCTCCCAGTTAAAATGTAAATAATCTCGAGCAAAACGTAGTCTTTCCTCCCTGTGTTTTTGTGTCAAAAATGGTTTTTAGCTGGCTTCCGATGATGTAAACCTTCAGCATGGACTGCATGGCGAACAGTCTGTAATGTAGTATCCAATTGCTCTGCAAACATTATAGTTGGAATGAAACCATTTGTTTCATATTCTTCCACCATAAAACGTCGCTGAGTCGGGTTAATAAGCGGCGGCCTTTCACTTCTTAGACAACTCTTCAGACTACCTTCTTCCTCAAACCTCTTTACCCAACGGCTAACAGAATTTCTTAAAAAAAAACAAAATATGATTACACACTTGCAACTAGCAATTTATTTAATAATAAGAAAATCACACACAACAACTATCATCATAATAATTATAATTTTTAAAAATAACATACACATTTTAAGCCAGTTTCAGTTGAAATTTGAGCCCATTTTTACGCAAAGTGACAATATTTGCCCTGTCATCAATACTAATATTAGCTTGCATCTTGAATAAAGACAATCAAACAATACGCTAATCGTAATAATAACACAAACGCTCGTAACAAAGTTCACCAACTAACAACGTCATAACTAACTACTTTGTTCAATCCAGAAGTTTATTTTGTTTCACATTCACCCTCATCTTTTTTGTTAATAATAAGTTCCAACTAATATTTAGAAAAACATATCTCATCGGGTCTAACGTATCATTTATAATTAAAACACAAAAAGTGTAATGTCACTTGGGTTTGAACGCAGACTATTCCGTGCGAGACATTTTATCTATAGCGTTAACCGCTAAGCCAGATAGACACATAATTGTTAGTTTGAAATTAAATATCACTAACTTAATACTCCGTCGCGACATGACAGGCTTGTCACTAAGGCAAATGATCATTATATCGCACTCTTTCTGACTAGATAATTATGAAAGAGTGCGATATACGAGATCGTGTATGTGTGCAAAATGTTTGTTATAGAAAAAGGTCGTAAGCGCGACTTGTTTTGATGCGATCGTTTTGTGAAACTGCTACTGCACTTATGGTCTCTACTGTACATAGTATATTTTCGTAATTTTTTGTTCCCAAGTTCAGACAGGGAAACTATGGATTTGACATTCTACTTATTTCCAAGTATAATTTTTTTTAAAACTGAAATCTATCTGCATTCAATCAATCATTTTATTGTCAGGCAACTAAGGCCCATAGATAAAAAAAAAACAAAATAATCTTATACAATAATAAACTAATATATATGTTTATATTTTCTTACTTTTAGTCTTATTTTTATCATTAGTTTAGTTCTATTTGTAGTCTGTATATAATGTAAATATAATTAGTTATTTTAAATTTAAAACAATATACAATATATATGAAAAATCTTATTTAAATCTAACTAGACACGTATCGTTGACGGCGTCATGTTTTGCTGCGTGGTGTCGCGTAACCGTCCTCGGAATTGTCGGTATACGACACCTTTCGGCCAAAAGTCCCCTTTAATGAAGGTCATTAAAATGAAGTAATACGTGGCTACAAGAAAATTCTTATTCTTCGACATTTTCTACTATTCCCCACTAGTAGGGGTCCCGTACAAATACCAGCAGAGAAAATTACTCCAATTCGTTTATGTAGACGCAGAACAAGCGGTTGGGACGTGCCGCAGACTTTGCTCAACGGGGCTCTTAAGGGCACCGCCTTTCCGGGACGACAGAGGAGCGACAGGGTGAAGAAAAGTGGAGGAATGGAAATTGTGTTGTACTATGATAGCATCTGTTTTAAATAAGGTGGAAGCGCTAGGGTAGCCCGCGAAATTCAAATTTTCTTGGGTTTTTGCAGGTCAGTTTCAGGCTATATGTGAAACAAAATATGATTCGCGACCGTAACACGTATATAGTTCCAGAGTTATAGTGATTAAACTTATCAATACAACCCTCTAAGTTCATAATAATTCCACTGAATTACTTTTTCATGAAATAGTTATTAAATGACACTGAAATAGACACTTTTTAATGAAAAATATACACTAAACTATAAATTGAACGTATGAAAATTTAAATTTCGCGGGCTACCCTCATACTACCTTCCTCCTTAATTTCTTTCTTGTCAATTAGGTAGGAATTCATGACGCAGATCGTCTTGTTATCGTTAGAATCATCAACGTAATCACGAGAGCACCAATATGTACGCATTACAGCAATTTCTAATAGTGATTTTTTCCCACTGTATTGTTTCATATTGTTACGAAGATGGTATTTTGAAACCCATGTTATTATATAAATAGGTCATATCCCAAAGTAGCTTTCGTTATTCCACGAGAAAATCGCTTTTGGATTTAGGTACTTAAGGTGAAAATTATTATAAAATTAATTTCAGCAGGTTTTGTGTTAATATTAAACTTAGTTATAGCACGGATATCTCGTTATTTCGATAACATGACACCAACAGTAGACTGGATCATAAATAAAGGGCTAGGCGCTAGTTTGCATACAAACACAGTCTTCATTTTCGACAATCTGCTTCCACTTAACACATGACATGCCGCGCCATGCACCACTAACGGCACGGCACGGCACTTACGGCATAACTCATGGCACGATACTGATGAGCTCACAAACCGTGCAAATGCTAATCATTGACGAATGTTTGTATGTGTGTTCAAAACTGCATAGTTATGGAGTTAAAACATAATCTTATTTTTTTATTTTTTTATCGTTGCCCCACACTAGAAATTTCTGTTGTATCGTGGGTGCGTTTACAAACATTTAAACTCACATACACAAACAGCCAGACCCGGAACAACTACCTGTAGGCCATATAAATATTTGTTCCGTGCGGGAATCGAATCGTGACACGCAGCGCAGCAGGTAATTGCTCAGCCACTGCGCCAACCGCTTGCAAAAAATGTATGCTTGTCTTTGTAAATAATGCCATAATATAGAGCTTTATGGTCGGCTGCGGGACTGTTCGAAAGAGATACTGCGGCCCTGGAACACAAAGGGCTAAGAAGGAACATGGATGGATTTTAGTCAGTACAAGTCTAACACTCCCTTTCTGATGATTTCTCAACCGAAAAAAAATATAGAGCTATAAACGTTGAGTCTATTGAAATCGTTGTCGATTGCTGTAATTTAATTTGCCATTAAAAATAACAAACGAATATCAATTTTATGCAAGTCTTATAAATACAACATTATTTTTAGTATACACCAAACCTGAAAATAGTTTGTTCAGAAGAAGTAACTGAATCGATTCCAATAATTTTTAAACCATGTTATATTTTATCCCAAAAATATTTAAAAAAGTTACAAGTTGGACACCGAGCGACATTAAGTACCTATCGCAATAATTTAGGTACCTACTGCCAAATTATTATTATCAATGCGCTCAAAACGACGCCGGGGGCACTGCGTGGTGACCACGTTTATGTGCCGACAACCAGGTAACATAACAAGCTTATAACTTTGTGATTTTTCATGATACAGTTTTGAAATTTTGTACATAGATTCTTTACATAAAAATAGTAGACACGTGTTTCTTGTTTCGCATATAGTAAAACTAATGTTGTAGAATAAAAGTTGATTTTAATAGTAATTCCGAAATTGACTCAGCGTTCGCTAACAGTAACTGTTTGAAGGTATAGCTGAGCTGAACTTTCTGTATTGGTATTGAAGTTGTTTTTCCACGTGCGTAAATTAATTTTGTTTAGTAACAAAATAGCGAAGCCAGAGTGCCTGTTATAAATTTTTTCTTTAAATTTGATTGTATGTGGCTATCTTGCGGGCAAGATTAAAGATGAGAATAGAAAAAGAAATGACTTTTTCAATAACACTACCTCTCATTTTGTCTAAAGGGCTTGGAAGATTTTTGTATGAAGCCTGGCTGGCCTAACTTAAGCCATTTTTTTTTCAACGTAGCGGCCACGTATAACACCGATTATTAATCGATAGTCGGTAACAATACAAACAAGTTTTGTTTGAGGCAATATGTTCTAAATTGTCACGTTTCCGAGATATGAGCTATCAAAGTTTAAGTCAATTTATTGATGGCATCTTCAGCACAACTTTGATTTGATCAGCCACGCATAAAACCTGTATCAATCGATAGTCGGTAACAATACAAACAAGTTTTGTTTGAGGCAATATGTTCTAAATTGTCACGTTTCCGAAATATGAGCTATCAAAGTTAAAGTCCATCCACTGATGGCATCTTCAGCACAACTTTGATAACTTATATCTCGGAAACGTGACACTTTGACCCCCAATCTCCGTAACTAGGAGGTTCCAAGGTCCGGAAAAAAAAAAAAAAAAGAAACGTAGCTTCCCAGGTATGGTCTAGAACAAAAAAATATCGTAATGACGGGGAGAACTAGTACCATTCGGCTTCGTGAAGGATATTTTTACACCCATTATTGTGAAACGAGAATCACTGCTGACAAACTGTTTTGCAGTTTGGCAGGCTTTTTACATGTTATTGTTATACAAAGTTAAATAAATAAATGAAAAAAACAATCCTCATTTCTACCATTTTCAACCGACATACTTTAATCAAAGATTCTCAACGCAAAACAGTGATCGAGCCATCAAAATGTTGCGAAGCCCCGGCCTTTCAGGAATGGAACCAGATGTGGCTCGACTGTAGCCCGAATAACTGGCATTGTTACTTGCTTTGCTTACTCAGAGGTACCTACTGGAAACGAAAACAGAATCGAATTTGTTCTTTTTGAACTGGTTTTTTATTACGGTTACACCTGGGCTCTGTTCGTAGTAGTAGATTTTTTTTGCGCAACTTAAAAAGGATTGGGGGTGGTATTTAATTAAGGGGCTAGTGGCTAAGTAAGAACAGCCGCTCAAAAGTTAAGCAACGCTTGTCAAGGTTGATCTGTGGATGGACTATCTAATGGGTGTAAAAATTCCCTTAACGAAGCCGAAAGGCACTTGTTCTCCCCGTGATTGCGATCATTTTTTTGTTCTAGACTATACCTGGGAATATTCTAGTTACGGGGATGCTATGGGTCAAAGTTACAACTTATTCACTAGTTAACTTTACTTTAATACCTCCACGGGCTCTGTGCTATTCAATCCATTCATCAGCACAATGTGGTGAATGCATTACATTGAGTCCTACTGTATCGCGTGACTTTTCACCCCAAAAAAAAACTTATTTCCTAGTAATAATTTTTGCGTAGAGTTACTTAGTTTGATGTACAGAATGCTTGATTGACGGCTTTGTGAAGGGTCCGTTTACACCCTGTATAACCCCGCCGTGCCTCGGAAAACGCATTAATCCGTTGGTATGGGCTATCATTTATAGATCTTTGACAGTTGTTACCAACATTCAGAAGCTCGAAAAGTCTGACAACCAGTCTTACCAAGGAGTACTGTGTAATCCAATAATTGGGTTGTGGAGATCAGATAGTCAGTGCTTCATATAAAATACCGATATTCAGCTGCATTCTGTTAGATTAGAAGCCGACCCCAACAAAGTTGAGAAAAGCCTAAATAGATCAAAATACACAAGCAAAAGAGAGGAAGACATCAAAACGATATTCATTTTCAAGATCCCAAATAAGAAAGCAGACAAAGGCAACATTTGTAATCCCAAATCGTCTTACTAAGTAAGGTAAGGTTGAAACGACGTCAACAATGAGGGCTCTGCGATATACTAATTCCAGGTACTTAGTTTAAGAGGCTGTTAATTACGCTAGCGAGTTTTTCCTTGTTGTGTTTTAAGATGGAAGCGACGGGTAGCTTTTACATGAAACTTTTACATGAAATAGTCATTCAATCAGATAAGGGAATCAAAACCTATTGGGTACTTCCGTTGACCTTCAATCATGAAATTTGGCAAGAAGCAATGTAAATAAAATCGTAAATAACTCGCCTATGGTGCGCAAACGTGGTCGCTTACAAAACGTCAGAAGTCCGCACTTGGGGTCTGCCAACGAGCTATGGAGCAAAGTATACTGGGTGTCAAACTTACGGACCGCATCAGAAACTCCATACTTCGCTCCAAAACTGTTGGATGCTGGCCTTACAGCTGCTAGGTTGAAGTGGAACTGGGTTGGTCACGTCTGCCGCATGTCGGAGAAGCAATGGACAAAAATTACCACTCAGTGGATACCAAACAGCAGGAAACGACAACGTGGCAGGCCCAGAAGGAGATGGCGGGATGAGCTGAACTCTTTCGCAAAGGATTGGCCTACAATCGCACTAGACCGCGAAATGTGGAAGTATGGAAGGGAGGCCTTTGCCCTTCAGTGGAACAAGATAGGCTTATAATAATAATAACTCACCCGTTGGTTTAGTGCAAATAATCGCGACTGCTGAGCATGAGGTCCTGGTTTCGATTCCCGGGTCGCGCAAATGGGTTTTTCCAATAAACTTCAGAGGGTTGTATTGATGATTATAATGATTATAATTCTGAATATAGGGTACATAAGTGTTATGGTCGCGAATCATATTTTGTTCAACATGCAACCTGACACTGACCTGGAACTTGCAAAAAAACGTAAGAAAATAATTTCGCGTGTTACCCTGGGCTTCCACCTAAAGGACTGGCATCTGTATCTTAAATCTGGAGAAGATGTTTAAGAACCTTGTACCCACGACTTGAATAACCTTTTGTAATACCTCTGATGAGAGTGAAGAGTTATATCTACTAATTACCAGGTACGGCAGATGGTTTAATTTTTAAAGACATTTTTTTATTTCAAGCGGTAATGTTAGCATAGTGGTGTGACCGTCGGACTGCCAAGTCATAGGTCTCGACCCAAGACACGCAACTCTGCATTTTCGGATTCATGTGCGTCTTGTATAAAGGATGTAAGAAGACCCTCAACGAAGCCGAAAGGCACTTGTTCTCCCCATCATTGCGATCATTTTTTTGTTCTAGACCATACCTGGGAACCTTCTTGTTACGGAGATATTGGGGGTCAAAGTTCCAAGTTTTTTTTTTAAATACATGTTTTTAATGTAAGATTTTTACTCTAAACACCTCCACGACCCCCACACCATTCAAAGCATCGATCAGCACAATGTTTAAAGTGCGTTACATTGAGTCCTACCGTAAAAGGAAACGCCGTATGCAATATTTTCTGCGTAAAGATACTTAGTTTCATGTACATAGTTGATGGCTTCGTTAAGGGTTTTTTTTTATTTATTTATTTATTTATTTATTTAAACTTCATGTACAATAGTGATACATAGGCGGACTTAATGCCACAAGGCATTCTCTACCAGTCAACCTTTGGGTTAAATAAGAAAACATTGTGATAGGGTACAAAATAAATATATAAAAATAACTTCTTGCTATCGAAAATTTATATAGGCACTTATAATGATACTAATACTTATATACAAATAAAATAAACTAATACATATTTTAACAAATATCAAAATTAAAAACGAGAAACCTAATAATAATTACCATGACTCGACTTCTAATAGAGAGAGAGCTATTTATTCTGACTTAAATAGTGGTTACGCAGTTTTCTTTTAAAACTGAATTTGCTTTCAGCTTTTTTAATGCCAAAAGGTAGCGCGTTCCAGAGCTTTATAGTAGAGATAGCGTGATCACTTGCATCGGTGAAGGAAAACATCCTGTCATTATCCTTTTGTTCTATCCTGTGCTGTGACGGCTGTACTAGTCCAAATACTTTTCACTACCGCTAGTATTTCATCTCCCTATCTTCCAAATAGGCGTCCTCTATTCCTCTCTCTATCTCTCGGATACCATGTCATTATGGTATTGCTCCATTTATCATTTCCTCTTACCCCATGTCCTGCCCAGTTCGATTTCAATTACCAAATCTACTTTAATTAAAATTACAAATTACTTAAAATTCTAAACTCGAGCCTAACATCCCAAAAACGAATCAGCATAGCTATTCACAAACGCTTCGATTCGATTTCGATTCGATAAGTCGTATATCTTTTTTTGGCATTACGAAAGCGAGCGAGATAGACATACGACTTTCCGAATCGAAGCGTTTGCTAATAGCTATGCAGACCCAGAAACCTCATCTTAAGCCCCATTGATTTTCCAGCCGGCAGCAGTACAAACTATTCACCTACATCTGCAAACACAGGGGACCCATTTAATAAAGGACCCCTAGCGACCTTACATAATTAAAACCAAGGGTGCCCACAGAGAAAATTATTTATTGAAACGTCCGGAATTGCGGTGTTGGTAAACAGTTAATTTAAATGTAGGTATGTTAGTACATGCTGGCGGAGTCTGACAACTGGAGGGACGTGACCTCGTTCTGTGAGCACGTGATGGTCCAAAAGGAGGCTGCCCAGCGGGATCGTGAGAGAGCTGATCCCAATAGGAGAAGAAGTCTTCGGGGAGGCAACTGCCTCGACGCTTAACACGCCGAAACCCTGCCTGCATTATCTATAGCAGGAGCGACATTGAGTGATTACTCTGTTCGCTCACCGACTGACCTCGGAGATGACCGGAGCAAACAGTGGTCACGTGCTGCCGTGCATACTTGCACAGTGAGGCTCAGGGGAGATCTCTGTATAGTCGCGCCGGGGATGTGCCTTAACAGGCGTTGCACAGAGGAGGCTCCGGAAGGTCTTTTAAGAGGAAACGGTGCTTCCTCTCATGTGCGGATGGTGACTACCTGCCTTTTGAAGGTTTCCCACCGAAATAAAAAAAAAAGGTATGTAAGTAAGTACAGAGAGCCTAGGAAAGTGTCAAGAGTTCCTAACGTAGGGTTCAAAATTATCAAGATAATAATTTACTTTGATAATTATCGTCTAATTTATCCATGTTGATTCATGACTTGAACTTTTCTGTTGCTTAGATCAATGCAATATATTTTAGATTTATCGACCATTATTTTCCCTCACATAGAATGTCAGTTTGTTTTCCCCTCCAAATATTTCTGCTTTATGGTCAGGTCAGCGCAGATAAAACACTAAAATATTCGAGCATATTCCATTTACTTTATAAAAAAAATTCAGTGATGGTTTGCTAATATATCACACTAATCACACTAATATTATAAAGGCGAAAGTCTGTATGTGTGTATGTTTGTTACTCCTTCACGCTCAAGGTATCAAGATAGCTTATATTCTCGATTAACACATAGGCTAGTTTTTATCCGGGAAATAGTAGGTGGTTGGTAGGTGGTTGGTAGGTAGGTGGTTGGTAGGTAGGTGGTTGGTAGGTAGGTGGTTGGTAGGTAGGTGGTTGGTAGGTAGGTGGTTGGTAGGTAGGTGGTTGGTAGGTAGGTGGTTGGTAGGTAGGTGGTTGGTAGGTAGGTGGTTAGTAGGTAGGTGGTGGGTAGGTAGGTGGTTAGTAGGTAGGTGGTGGGTAGGTGGTAGGTAGGTGGTAGGTACGTGGTAGGTACGTGGTAAGTAGATGGTAGGTAGGTGATAGGTAGGTAGTAGGTAGGTATTAGGTAGGTAGTAGGTAGACTTATCTACTTTTCTCGTTCCTAGATTTTACACTGCAAACTAAACTTACAATAATACAGCAGTTTGTCAACTGAGGAATTATCTTTATGAACTAATTTAATACCTACATACTATTACATGTCGGATATGTCAGGATTTATTCCGTTTGGCTCGTACATCATGTGGGCAGACGATGGGTTTCGTGCAATGAAAATACACTGGGTGCGATGCACTGTTTCTATTAAACTAACAAATTACTTGAAATTACAACTTAACACAATATCACGGGGCACAATGAATTGGGTACAATTCCAGGATCTCTCAACTCCGCCGCGATCAGACATTGACTGTCGTCCTTGCCTCGAGCTGTAACATCAGGGCTCTGTAGAAGCCACGCTGTGGTGTGGGTAGACTTGCAAGTAGGTCGTGTGACGTCACCACCAGCGCACTTGCTATTCATTTTATGTCTGTACTAATGACCGGATCTGACATACATAATAATTTATGGACCAGAGGTTACCAGAATCGGTTGTACGTACTTAAAATTTTAGTAGGTAAACAGTCATACATTACCGATGAAATGTACCACTGAAACAAGGAAAAGAGTAAAGAGATTAATTCAAAATTAAAATCAAATTTCATTTTATTTTATAATAAAGAGATGATCAGCACTTTATTACCATAAAAAATTACTTGAGACATAACATAACATCACGCCTGTAATCCCCGAAGGGTTAGGCAGCTAGGCAGAGGTGTACCTAATAGTACACCCACATTTCACCAGTTATGTTAAAGTCCCATGTAATAGGGGGCGAGCCTATTGCCATCATCCGGGCCCAGATCCAGACTCCGTGGCGGTTACTGAGAAATTCCTGATGGAAAAACCCAATAACGCGTTGCCCGACCCGGAAATCGGACGCGGCAAAATATCCAAACAAAAAAAACATCTAAATTTTTTCATCGGTTTAGGAGCTACGATACTACAGACAGTCGGACAATATAGAAATTTATAAGCCATTGTGTCTTAACAAAAAAAAACATTTTTAACATTAACATCACGCCTGTTATTCTCGGAGGATTAAAGATTAAGACCGATTAAAGAGGATCCAGAAGGATTTAAGAGCATTTATACTGATACTGATACTGCTAGCCTGCGTCATCTCACTGCTGGGCAAAGGCCTCTCCCCGTGACTTCCAGTTGCTACGATCCAGGGCTGATGTGGGCCACTGGCCGTTTGTTTTGTCCAGCTCGTCCCGTCATCTTCTACGAGGTCTGCCGCGACGCGTTCTAGCTGTGTTTGGGCTCCAGAAAGTGGTTATTTAAGAGCATATAGTTACCCATATTAACATACCCTAATGCCATCACCTAAACACAAATCCCAACGTCGAACTACTAATAGCGAAACTTTTGAATATTAATATTCTGCATAATATTTATATAAAATTCAAAATATAAGAACGCTTGTAGGTAATGTAAATGCAGACACAAGCACCCAGCCGCAGCCCGCTGTAAGCGGCAAGTTTTGCTGAATCGCAGCTCGGGTTTGCCGGGTTGGCGTCGCTACCCTAATATTTTAGCGAAATTAAAAAAGCTAATGCACCTTCCAGGGAACTTTGCTACAAAATATCAGTTGGATAAAGTTTGCTTTAATTATATTTTATTGCATTTCATATAATAAAACCGTAATAAAACCAAAATGTACAACTCTGATCCCCAAGATACAGACTAACGTCTAGTTTGGGGATCACCGTTCAAATTTCTATGTTTAATGTACATGATTATTAATAAATAATAATAAATAATAATAATAAGTAGCCAATAAGCCTGATATAGTGGTGGTGGATCGATCAGAGCGGCGTGCAATGATTGTTGACGCTTTCACGAGGTTCCCATCATGCGGGACCGTTACCGCATGATGGGAACCTCGTGAAAGCCGAGAAAGTTAAGCAAATCAAGTATCTTGACTTGGCTCACGAGGTTGTCGACATGTGGGATGTGGACTCAGCGATCATTGTGCCGATAGTTGTATCAGCCCATGGCTTAACTGCCAAGAGCCTCGACCAATACCTGAGGAGGCTCTCGTTAGGCAGCTGGATCAAGGGTTTGATTCAGAAAGCGGTACTCCTGGACACGGCTCGTATTGTCAGGAGGTTCCTCTCTCTGGAGCCCTGACCGCCGGTAGCTTGGACCCTGTTCCCGATACCGGTGGGCTACAATTTTTTATATTTTTAAATGGTTTTTTATATTGTTTTTAGTTTAAGAAATATTTAAAAATGTATAAGATTTGTGTAAAAATAAATAAAGGAAATAATAATAATAATATTTGGTGGTATTATTAGTACTTTTACCAAGGTTACCGACGTAGCCCGAAGAATAGCCAAACTTAAGTGGCAGAGGGCAGGGCACATTGCTCGCAGAACGGATGGCCGATGGAGCCGAAAAGTTTTGGAGTGGCGACCGCGAACCGGAAGACGTTGCGTTGGAAGGCCTCCCACTAGGTGGACCGATGAACTGGTGAAGGTTGCAAGGATCCGCTGGATGCGAGTCGCACGGGACTGGTCAATGTGGCGACACTTGGGGGGAGGCCTATGTCCAGCAGTGGACGTGATGATGATGATTGGTACTTTTGCTATTTTTTTTAGATTTTACGCAGTGGTTCAACTCCTAATACCTGTTTACCCTATCATTTAACAGATCCAATAGCGCTCTTCTATATTGGATGTAACAAGACCCTTCACAAAGCCGAAAGGCACTTGTTCTCCCCGTCATTGCCATCCTTTTTTTTGACTCTTTGGGAAACTTCTAGTTACGGAGATATTGGAGGTCAAAGTTCCAACACTTTCACAGGTTTTTTTTAAATACAATTACTTTACTTTAAATTCCTCCACTCCATGATCCCTGTACTATTCAATGCATTAGCACAATGTTTTGATTGCATTACATGAAGTTCTACCATAACCCGTGATTTTTACTAAAAAAAGAAGAAAAAAACTCGTTTCCCAGCAATAATTTTTGCGTAGAGTTACTTAAGTGGATGTACTGAATGCTTGGTTGACGGCTTCGTGAAGGGTCCGAGTACACCTTATTCATGTGTAGGCATTCAATTAGGCGCCGGTTAAAGAATATAATATGACCTACACTTAAGCATAATCATAATCAGCCTAAAATGTTCGCTCTGCTGGGACACAGGCCTCTTCTCTATGAAACGAGTGGGCTGTACACCACGCGAGCCCCGTACGGGTTGGTAGATATCACATGTCTTCGAATTTTTGGTTTCAGGACTTCTGCCTCTCGATGTTTTCTTTCACCGCTGATAAAATATTTCCAACTATTTTTCCACGGTCTGGAAATTAAATTCTCAACGTCTAGAATCGTATTCTCGCTGTCGCTTGCAATATGTCAAAGTCATGGCTTACCCGATCCCAGCATAGTAACTACACCCATAGCACATGCATTACGTAGAAAATGTATTTTTACAGGAAGAATTGAATTGCTGGCATCTGTGAACAAATAAGTAATAAAATAAGTAGTTTATAGATAAGCCATCACATCAAGAATCACAGAAAATGTGAAAACAATCATATGTCAAGTACTCGAAGGCTTGGGTTACCTCCATACTAAATGTAACATTATTCATACAGATCTGAAGCCCGAGAATGTATTGGTTTGTGTGGATGAATCTTACATCCGCAAGCTAGCAGCTGAGGCTACTGAATTACATTCCTTAGGCTTGCGACTGCCTCATTCTTTGATTAGTACTGCACCAAAGGAATTTCAAGAACAAGTAGTCACTGAATCCGAATTTTATTTACTATGAAAGTAGGTACAGGTTAGGTGTTGTACATAAATGAATGAGATCGGCTACAGTCTACATTAAAAAAAGATCCCTCGATCTAAATCACTTCGTTTTTTCTTTTTCGTGTAGTTAGTGCCTAACCTGGTGTCAGTGTTTTTATACCGTCTATGGGCCTCTGACTTGGCTATACATACCTTCAAGAATATTTGATAAAACATTCACAATTTAAGTAAAGTTATCGAGACGAACTGGACGCCGTACGGCGAGGGCTGGTCCCAGGTGGCGCGGGATAAAAACTCCTGGAAGGACTTGGGGGTGGTCTTTGCTCGGCGGGACAGCAGTTAAAATTGTGAATTCAACCGTAAATAATTATACAAATAAGGTTTAAAACGGTTAGACGGGCCTTTAGGATATTAGAGTTCACCTGTATACTTATACTTTCGGGGAAACGTAATCCATATGCGCCAAGAATTAATTAGAAAATTGAACTGCTTTTAACGAAGTAACAAAATGATAAAAGGAACCACCATCATCTGCCTAGCCTTTTCCCAACTATATTGAGATCGGCTACCAGTCTAACCGGATGCAGCTGAATACCAGTATTTTACATGGAACCACTGCCTATCTAACCTCCACAACCCAGTAAGTACTGGGTAATACGATACCCTTTGGTAAGACTGGTTGTCAGACTTTTTGGTCCACTGACTACCTAACGACTGTCAAAGATCTACAAAAGGCAGCCAGCACAAACGGCTTAACGTGCTTTCCGAGGCACGGCGGAAACTTTGTATGTAATGGGCGGTCACCCATCCACACACCAACCTAGGCAAGCACGGCTTAACCTAAAGATCGACCCGAGCGGCTGTTATTATTTAGCCACAAGCTCCTCTAAATGATAAAAGGAACCACTATTCATTAAAACTACAATTACAGTAACGCAATAAAATAAAAACAGCCAAGTAGTAAAGTTTACAAGTAGTTTAAGGTTTTAAGATTTTCATTCAAAAAGTTTTATTTCTGGGGCAAGGTGTAAAACTAGCGCCATATTTTCAAGAGATTCGCCAAGTGCCGTAGGTAAGTCGGTTTTCTGAAATCTCTAGTAAAAGCTTGATGAATAGTCCGAGGTGCAAAGTTCCGGAGATATTCACTGTTCTACTTCATGAGTACTTTATTCTGATTCTCTAGTAACTACTAGATAAAGAGAAGTGAAAAGGAGTAGACATAAAAGGTCTGCAGAAGAAAAGTAGGAGTGGCAAGGTATACAGGCTTGTCGTTGTCATCGTTTGTAGCCTTTTTAACCGACTTCAAAAAGGAGGAGGTTATCAAGTCAACTGAATTTTTTTTTTTTTATGTTTTGTGTTTGTGTTCAGCCTTTTTTTCGCCAATTGTAAACCGATTTCGATGATTCTTTTTTTTCTACCCACATATGCGTTCTCCCTTTCGCGATATGCTGCCCTGGTAACCTATTTGATTTTCAAGTCAGGCCTTGTTATCCGATATTAGGGCGTCTTAAGTATACAGGGTGAAAACAGACCCTTCACACAGCCGTCAACCAAGCATTCTGTACATCAAACTAAGTAACTTTACGCAGAAATTATTATATTATTTTTGGGGTGAAGAATCACGTTTTACGGTAGGACTCGATGGAAAGAACTCAAAGCATTGTGCCGATGGATGGATTGTACGTACGGGGGTCGTGGAGGTGTATAAAGTAAAAAACTTACATTAAAAACATGTATTTAAAAAAAAAACTTGTGAAAAAGTAGGAACTTTGACCCATAATATCTCCGTAACTAGAAGGTTTCCAAATACGGGGAGAACAAGTGCCTTGTGGTTATGTTAAGGGTCTATTTACACCCTTTATGTCACTGTTATCATCATAATTCAGCCAAAACACTTCCTCTACTGGATGTATATAGGAGGTCCTTCACGTGGCGCCATATTTCATATTTTATGGAATTAAACGGCTATAAATATTTGATAGAAGGCCAGGAGATTCCTAGAGTCTAGAGTTGGTCAGAAACAGCGTTGACCTGGTGGTAAATGTTGATGATGCCTTTGTTAAGGCTATCTAGAATATAAGAAATTATATTTATATCAAATTTTTAATATTTTATACGCAAACCCTGCGTAGGAAACATAGCTGTTTTTGACATGGAAAGAAAAATTCCAGTGCGAGCAGGGTTTGAACCTGCGACCTTCCGATTCAGTACACCGGATGTCTTAACCAACTAGACCATCGCAGCCCGCTCACAGGTCCTGAAATTTTCGTTCGTTATATTAAAAATTTGTTTGGTACGGCGACTTCTATACAACATTGATTTGACTGCAATGTCAACGTGTTGGTTTAAGTTAGTTCGATACTTTCTTAAATAGATGGCGCTAACGTCACCGTAAGACGTTATTAATGGAACGAAAATTTCGGGATCTGTGAGCGGGGTGCGATGGTCTAGTTGGTTAAGACATCCGGTGTACTGAATCGGAAGGTCGCAGGTTCAAACCCTGCTCGCACTGGAATTTTTCTTTCCATGTCAAAAACAGCTATATTTATATCAGTTTTTAAACTACCATGGTCAGTAACATTATCATTAAATGGTGCTTGCAACAGCGCCGAAGTATCGGAAAATCAAAATAATCAGTAATCATGGTAAAAATCCCGTTTCTAGTGTTAATGAAAATTACATATCTTCAACCACTGCTTTAGGGTTTCACGGTTTAAAACTAAACTATACTGTCACAAATGGGATATCTTCTATAATTATCAATTTCTAGCTTTAGCGCGCGGCTTCGGCGCTCGCGTTAATTCAGAATTTGACAATCGATTCGGGTTGTACTCTGCTTGTAATAATATCATTCAATCATGATTCGAAAGACACGTGGCGCCATCTATTATCACAAGAACGTTACTGTGGTTTTCCTTGGGAACAGTAGTTTTTTTCGGGATGAAAGATACCCTATGTCCGTTTCTGTACACCTGACAACGTACATGCATCATTTTAGAATGATCGGTTCAGTAGTTTAGGCTTGAAAAGATAACAAACTAACTTTCTCATTTATAATATTAGTTAGGATTTTGCGCTCAAAGTAATTGATAATCACGGAAGATATCCCGTAAGTGACAGTATAAGTTTAATATAAACATCTTACCTGTTTCTATAACCAATAATGCGTAATGAATCTTCACAATAGACAACACAATTATGTAGGTCCAAAGAAGCGTTGATATTAATAAGTAAGACTGAAAACAAACACTAGGTAATATTATAAAACGCTATGTTTTCTTTATGGTGTCGAGTATCAACACTGTCTACGCAACCCTCATGCTTTTGTGCTTCCACGCGTCCACATTGAGAACTCAACCATGGGCGAGCTTTGACGGACAGATGAACGTCGGAATATGAATGGATTCTGGCTGCAGGATCAAGCCATGTCTATCATAAAAATATATTGTCACTAGAACCAAAGGTGTGTGAAAAATTTTAGCTCAATAGGTTGGGGGGAACTGATTTGAAATTCAGTTGCAAGATTTGAACCAATACGTTGTCATATTCAAAATAATTGTATGTTTACTAATGTCTTATGTTCAACCCAATTTTTTTATAATAATCTATAGAACTGACTAGAATTTCATAAACAAACAGAATAAATGTTTATTTTAGCCTAATAATAACCAATGAAACACTTGATACAGCTAAACAATTCATTTGAAAAAACACAAAATAGACAATGTGTAGTTTTCAATTCATGTAAGTATTTAAAGTCCACGTTAAACAAAAAAAAAAAAAATTAAATAAAGCCAATAAACAAAAGTTAAAAAAAAAACAAATAATATTTAGAGAATATGGTTTAAACATGCACTTTAAAATACTATTTATTGTTCTTCAAATTTAATTGATTAATGAGTGTCGTTATTTTTTTTACACATTATATCTTTTATTCTTCTCGGATATGCTATTTTAACATTATTTCCAAATTTATACTGGCAAAATTAGTTCAATAGCTATCACTACATGACGTAAGAATAAATGCTCGGCCATTTTGTGCAATATAGTTTTTCAGTTCATTTCGTTGACAAGATAAAGACTTTTAAAAGTAAATATTCAATATTAGTCGAGTGCAATTAGACGATAAGGTGGAGAGAAGTTTATAGTGGTCGGATTTTCATGGGGTTTTTTTTTATTGAGTTCCTGGAGGAGTGGAGCAGAAAGTTAAAAAAAAATTTCGCCGCTAAGAGGGTTGTATTGATGATTTTAATGATTATTATTCTGTTACTACATACGTGTTACGGTCGCGAAATAAATTTTGTTTAACATACAGCCTGAAACTGACCTGCAAATTGCAAAAAACTTAAGAAAATTTGAATTTCGCGGGTTACCCTGACGCTTGCCCCTTATCACTTCTGACGATAAACGTAGCCACATACTGGGCCCAAACAGTGTAAGTAATAATATAGAACAGTTCTACTGTCACGAGCACCAATATGTAAACACTTAACAACTTTTAAAAGTGTTTTTCGCCTCCTGTTCTGATTAAAATTTCATGCTGTTACGAACATAGTACGGTATTTTGGAACCCACATTTTATGAAAAATATCCTATCTCCAAGTTGCAATCGTTATTTCTCCTGAAAATTTAAATTTAGGAAAGTGAATACATATTGGTGCTCGTGACTGTACCGTCGCGTCGATACAAAAGAAGAAGAATAACCACTTACGTCTAGAATCCTCGTAAAAAATAAAAACAAAAATACAATTCAGGGTTTACTCCCCAGCGTTAAGCATACCTAAGACGATGGTGCGCTCATACAAACAAATAAGAAAACTCGAAATAAAATTACAAAAATAATCTCCATCTCTACAGATAAATTCAAAAGTACGTCATCATTAGAAACACCGGCTGAACTCCCCCATTTTCACATATCCACACACATCCATCCATCCATACATACATACATACATTAACATCCACATTGGGCACCTCAAGCGAACGTAATCCAGCGATGCAGTCAGCTCCATTAAATTAAATACTTAATGAGACTCCACATCGTGATACCACCGAGTAGATGGGTACAGAAGTAACAGGAACACAAAAAATGAAAAAAAAAAAAAAAATACAATAAATCCTGTATAAGTTATGATGGATGGAAATTAAAATTTACCGTGATAAACTTGACATATTTTCAGTTCATAGTAACGTCACAAATGATTCTTTAATTTTTATATTTGATTTTTTTTTTAATTCACTGCCACGTATCAAAGGGCGTCCTTAGGCTTAAATTTGGCAAGAAGCAACGTCTTACAGCAAATGAAAAAGAAAAAATCAGAAAACCGTAAATATGTAGTTTAATAACAAAAAAATCGGCCTGCATGATAAAGTTTGTACGAAACATTAAACACCCATTTTTTTCCATCTAAGTACGCAGACACTATAGGCATTACATACTCCTTTTATTAAGTCCGCGTACCTTTTGTAGATGGGACCAGACCGCAGCAACACGACTGAATGCTTTTTTTTCGGAGGCGAAATCATCAAATGACACCCCCTCGCCCCCCCCCGCTCTGGGCGGAGCGGACGGGAGTGTCACATTTCTACTGACTAAAACCCAGCCATTTTCCTTCTTTGCCCCTTTGTGTTCTAGGGCTACGATATCAACAGGCAGGCATCGGCCTTTGAGGACCCCTTCCTTGTTGCTGACATCTCATTGAGGCGCGCGTCGAAAACGAACGCGCCGTCGACATAGCCTGACGTCTTAATTAAGACGACCGGACACGACTGAATGCTAAACTATGAAAGCGGCAACAGGCGCTGTATATTTCAAAATAAAATTGTGGAGGTGTAAGCCTGTATTCTACACTAATCTTAATTCAGTTCGAGTGATCCTTCTGGATTAATTTAGCAGTCGTCACCTGCGAAATAGTAGTTACTTGCCAACTTAACTCTGTACTTAAATATTGAGTTATAATACGTGTGAGTGGTTCTTTTCTTTACTATAAGCAATTTATTTAATGAGAAAACTTATAACATAACTTTATTCATTTATACGGTTAAGGAAATGTGATTAATTTGAGCGATTAATATGAGTATTATTCCATGAAGAGTTTGGTAGAGTTACGAGTATAGTTCACCCACATTAATTCATGTAATAGAGGGCAAGCCTATTGTCATTAATCAGCCATAAAGTTCCTAATTCGAAAACCGCAGACCGCATCTCTGCCGCATCCGCAAGTCATCAACCAGAACATCTCCAGCTTGAAACGTTTCCAGCGTTTTGACGGCGCGGTTGGAGCAGTGGCTGAGCGATTGACTGCTGCGTCGCGCAGGGTCGATTCCCGCATTCATTCTACATTTAGCGGTGTACCGGTAGACTGTATGGGCAAAGAAGAAAGTGATCACCGGTAGTTTTCTTGCATCGTTTTGTCTTGGTTATTTCACAAAAATATCTTTCATGTAGCAATAGACGATCAAGTAGTAAGTTGTTAGTCTGACAACCAGTCTTACCAAGGGGTATCGTTACCCAGTACTAACTGGCTTGTGGAGATCAGATGGGCAGTCGCTCCATGTAAAATACTGGTATTCAGCTGCATCCGGTTAGACTGTAATCCGACCCCAACAGAGTTGTGAAAAGGCTAGGCAGATGATGATGTAGCAATGGCCGATCGTCAGTATTGACTTCTATACGTGTATAAGACAAAAAATCAATATTGGTATTTATCTAGAGTTTGCCGCAAGAGATCTAAACATCGAAGACAAGTTTAATAAAACATTTTCGTAAACCAATATTTTAAGCCAAAATGAAGCCTATCATCGATAAGCCTCCCAAAATTAGATTTTTTTCCCATATTCTTTTTTAATTTAACAAAAAATGGTCGCCAATTTTACATTATAAGTCCATTTACGTCTCCGAAGTTCACCGAGATTCGAATCATCTCAAAAACTCGATTGTCCTTCACCCACCTCTTGATATCTAGAGACAATGGGATACTTCGTTGACTAAACTGATATTCAGCTTGACATCGACCCCAAAAATTTTGATGATTTGACGGTTTTTGAGATTAACTGATAAATTTTGGGATGGAGGAGCTCGTAGCAATATAATAACAGCCGCTTGGGTCGGGTCTGGTTTAGCCGTTATTGCCTAGGTTGGTCTGTGGATGGGTGACCACCCATTACATACCGAGTTTCCTCCGTGCCTCGGAAAGCACGTTAAGCCGTTGGTCCCGGGTGTCATTTGTAGATCTTTGACAGTCGTTAGGTAGTCAGTGGCCCAAAAAGTCTGACAACCAGTCTTACCAAAGGGTATCGTATTACCCAAACTAACTGGGTTGTGGAGATCAGACAGGCAGTAGCTCCATGTAAAATTTTAGTATTCAGCTGCATCCGGTTAGACTGGAAGCCGACCCCAACATAGTTGGGAAAAGGCTAGGCAGATGATGATGTTACAGCACACACTTTGGTCTCGCACAGGACCAATTTCATATGTTTTATCTTTTTCTTGTTTACTTTTTTATATAACTACTTTACTTTTTTATATTTTGTTTTATTGTTAATTTAACCAACTACTACTACTTTAAACTTTTGTTTTGTCCTGCATGAGTCTAATAAATACTTTTTATTACTTTCTTTAACAGTTATAACACAGAGCAGCGGTGGCCCAGTGGTGGCGGTCCCGACTTACGAGTAGTAAGTCGTGGAATCGAACCCAGGCAG
This sequence comes from Noctua janthe, assembly GCA_910589295.1. NCBI lineage: Eukaryota > Metazoa > Arthropoda > Insecta > Lepidoptera > Noctuidae > Noctua > Noctua janthe. The sequence goes on along the minus strand of OU342573.1, from coordinate 9,057,446 downwards.
GCGCATTACTTTGTGTAATTTATTTCTTCACCACTGCTCTCAAAACGGTGAAGGAAAACATCGTGACGAAACCGGCATGTCCTAGAACCTAAAATTCGAAGACATGTGACATCTACCAACCCGCACTGGACCCGCGTGGTGGATTATAGCCCATTCCCTCTCATAGAGAGGAGGTCGTGTGTCCCAGTAGTGGGAACATTATAGGCTGCTGTTATGCTATGATACTGGTACTTAGTGACAGTTGTAAACCATACTTTAAAGAACACAAAATCCTCACCTTGATTGGCATAATTATATATTTTGGAATTGTGTAAATTGGTGCGTAAATATCCTGACACATATAAAACACGAGGAGATACACAAACAAGCCATTCGTTTCGCCATAAGAACAGATTAAATTTACCTCAGTCCCATCTTAAAATGCACTCTTCTAGTCCTTATTCTATGTCAATTAAAATATACAATAAATTATCAGAGTACTTAAAACAAATAGAAAAATCTGATATATTTTTAAGCAAAGTAAAACAATTTTTAATTAATAAAAGCTATTACTCATTGAACGAATTTTTAAATGATAAAATTTAACTATTTCTTGACTAATAATTTGACTAATTTTACTGTAGGAATACCAAACAACTTCTGGTTTTTGCCTTTTCACTATTATTGTATACGAGTAGTATAAATAATAAATTATATAATAAATATATGACATTTTAAAATAACAAATATGCATCCAATAAAACTGAAATACAATAATATTACAAATTATAAATGCATAAAATAAATAAATGAGTGTTAAAACCAAATATAATCAAAATAATAAATAAATAATAAATAATTAATTTCAATAAAAAGCAATGATATAAATATAATAAAATAATCTACTTATTTTCCAATTTCCTTTAGTCTTACGGAATTAAACGGTTTAAATAATAAAAATGCACCCATTACATAAAATATAACTGTAATATCATAATATAGAATAAAGAAACGAATGATATTATCAAATATAATAATTAATTTCTTAATAAATAAATGATAGAATTAAAATAAAAAATGGTAAGTTGATAAAAGCGCTCTTCCTCTCTCCTTCCTAATTAATTTAATTTTGCTGTGCCCGAAAGGGTCCATAATTGTTTCTTCTTAATTGTATTTTACCACCTGTTTATGTACATTATGGATTGCAATAAATAATTTGAATTTGAAAAAAAAAAAATTTGAAGTGTTACTACGCCAAAAGTGATTCCTTGCTCCAAAATTACTATTGTCTTAACAGACTATCAAACTGGAAGTTTCCCGGCGTTACATCTGATCTGAAACTTAGTCGGTAGTTGTACCCACCCGCCGCTGCTACACCGGAGCAGGTAACTCGCAGACGTTACTTATTATCAGTTATTTGTTAGTTACCAACTAAGAACAAGATGGAGATCATGTCTCATCTTTGTCGATGGTTATTATTGTAATTGCCAACCTACTATATGGAGTGATCATACTTCACGTTGGCGAAAAATCTGTTTAGGGTGACCTGACATACACACGCTGGACCTCATGCTCAACAGCAGTTAGGACGACGACGCACAAACCACGTTAGCATGTGTCACACACACTAAACGAATTCCCTGCCTACGTCGGTGTTCCCAAGTTCATATGACCCCAATCTATTTAAGTCGCGAGTTAATAGGCTTCTTTTGGGTTAGCTCGTTCCATCGTCGACCTCATCTCTGTCCTCTGGACTGGATTGAGGTCAAGAGTAAGCCCAATTAGCAAAAACAAAAAATAAAAAAGCAGAAACACATACACATCACTAAACCAATTTTTTTAATCGGTTATTAAAAAATTCTGCTGTTTACTACAAAAAGTGCAATACATATAGTCAAAAATTTTATTTATTTATTTAAAATTATGTAAATAACACCTTTACAGCTATAACGCCAATGCGATGTTACCACCACCAAGATACAATAACTTACATAAGCTAACAAAAATACAATTAAAACACAATCAAAATACATATAAAAAGAAAAGCACTATTAAAATACCTACAATAGGAACACCTCTAAATATTTTCAATGCACTTCCGAAAAAAAAAATGTAAAAAAAAAAAAGCTAGCAAATGTATATAAGTACATGTATAGTTCTACAAAACACGTATTTAGTAGAGTAAAAAGTAGTACAAAATAAAAATCAAGTACAGCAGCGCGGAGTTATGATTTTATGAAACAACGAATCAAGTCTCAATTTTATGAAAATGAGCTTTAGCGACCTGCATTCAAACTCCATTTACCAGGTCTGTCGCTTTGATTCGTGGTCTGTGTCTTCGTCGCCATCCATTTTCATCTTAGAGCCTCCCTGCGTTCAACAGTGTGAACTAAGTCTAAGTCGGTGCAGACACGACTAATCTGCACACGTTACCTGCTAGTTACTGTAGTTACCAACTCACGCCTGAGACAAACCGCAGCACGATAGAAGATAGAAGCGACGGCTTTGCACTTGCTATTATGAGCGTTAACGACTTACAGCATTTCAAACAAACTTTCAAGTCCTTTTTTTTTCGAAATAACTGAACCGATTTTAATGAAACTTTATACACAGGATACCCTAATTCTTAAAAGTTGTCAGTGAACTTTTCGAAAGATGTTTTTTAAAAAAAAAAGATAATTGGAATTTTCTGTTTCTATGGAAAATCTAAAATTGGTCTAATTTAGCTGTAACATTATTTTTCGAAAATATTCTCTGTTTTTAGACCTATGTATCCTGCTTATGCGTTTAGAGTTTTATTAAAATCGGTTTAGTCATTTCGAAAAAAAGGTCTTGAAAGTTTGTATGAAATGCCGTAAGTCTTAAACGCTCTTAATTTTTTTAAATATACAAAAATAAAAATTTGGAAAAACTTATTAAAAATACCAAATCTTTTCACCTCGCTTATTATAAAGAAGCTACGTTTTGTCTTTTATTTACTCAATTTTATGTTTACTGGTAGGGCTATACAGGGTGTAAACAGACTCTTCACATAGCCGTCAACCAAGCATTCTGTACAAACTAAGCAACTTTACGCAAAAATTATTGATGGAAATGGACTTTTTTGGGTGAATAATCACGTTTTACGGTAGGACTCGATGGAAAGCACTCAAAACATTGTGCTGATGGATGGATTGAATAGTATGGGGGTCATGGAGGTGGGTAAAGTAAAAATCTTACATTAAAAACATGTATTCAAAAAAAAACTTGTGAAAATGTGGAACTTTGACCCCCAATATCCCCGTAACTAGAAGATTCCCAGGTATGGTCTAGAACAAAAAAATTATCACAAAGACGGAGAGAACAAGTGCCTTTCGGCTTCGTTAAGGGTCTTGTTACACCCTTTATTTATCGGAAAGAAACACACAAAATGAAAATGTAACCCGTTGAGAATTAGAGATGTTTCTTCGCAGCTGGTCAGTAGCAGCTGAATGAGAGCGGCGGAGAATCGAACCGAATGGCATTCGATTGGAGAGGGTTATGTCTAGCACTAGACTGCTGTAGACTGATGATGATAACATGAAGTTTACATAACGATTATGTAAACTCTACCCTGTGCCGATCTCCCGTTCAATTTACTGTGCAGGATTAATTCGAGCTTCATCTTACGCTTGCAACTACATCAATGATTTACTTATAAAATTAATAATGTGCGCTCTGCAAGTCTTTCTACATCGTTCTCACATATATGTATAATCTCAACATGAATGATGTAACCAAGATTTTGTTAAAATATTTTGATTTAAAAGAGTGTCCATGGAGTTTCTTGCCCATTCTTCTCCATAGAGATCTACGCTTTGGAATGTGCAACTGCAGTACTTTCTCAAGTTACTATGTCTTGTGACTGTGACTGTAGCTTTGCTTCTTTTTGTTTTTTTTTTGACGTTCAAAAGTGCCTGTGTTGGTCTAATTGAAATAATAGGTTTTTTACTTTTTTTGAATTTTGTTTGGAAAGAACTTAGAACAACTTTTAGCGGTATTAAACGAGTTTCTAGCGAATATATTGCCCAACTATTTATTATGTAAATTGAATTACTCGTGCTGAAACCTTATGGAAATGTTTCAGGATGCCGGTTTTCCTCATCAATATTATTGTTTTGTCTATACCGTTGCGTAGCGCAGAAACAACGTCCTTTTATTTAGGCATTACATTTAGGTGTCGCCTTGTGTTAGTGAAATGGGCAGGATGCTGTGGAGTAGCACATGCTGATGAGGTAGCAACGTAATGTTTCAACTGCAGAGTCAGAACCCCTTTTTATAGAGGGCTGGTTTACCCTTGATTCGATCAAGCCTGACCCTTGCTGTCATCTTTCAGCGTCGCCATATGCCGAGGCTCGTACCCCACAGAAGGTACCCTTAGCAGCTCCTGACTGGAGGCCTTACCCGAAAGTCACCCACAGGCTAGATAAGCAGACAAAAACCTCCTAGGTTGACCGGCGAGATGATTTTTAAAAAAAAAAAGGATTGCACCAATTTGGTAAGTTGGGTAAAATAAAAGAAAATTTTTAATTAAAAAAAATGTATTAAACAAAATCACAGCTTATATAATATAATCTTCAATATTGTCTTGTATCCAGGGTAAGAACTTGGCGACGTCAGTGAAGATGACGTAATGGTTGGGGTCGCAGGAGTACGCCGTGCCTTGCGTGGCCACGGAGAGAGAGACCACTCCACGGAGATACCAGCTGTCTCCCTTCTGGAAGACCATGCCGCCTCCGCTGTCGCCGTTGCAACCTGATTTACCTGCAAGTAAGGAACAAACATGAATATAAACATTGTCGCATGTCGTCTAAAAACTGCCATGACACAAAGATATTAGGTTTTTAGATAATACCCCAATCAACTTTCAGTTATCCTTTTCAATTATCCTTGCTCTGTAATTAAAAAATGCCACCATACGTGTACTGTGAAAATAAATCACCGAATGGCATAAGCGACAGTTTTAAAGGAAAGCATCGGAAACAAAAAACGCTAAAATGCATATATCTCAAAATTGCTATTTCTTGTGTTAATCTCGCTTGAGCGTGGGATCTTCGTTTAAATACCTAGTTTAACAAATGCCACGTCGTAGTCGTAGTTGTTGGATGTTTCCATTTTTCTCCAATAACGCATAGGATCCGGCTCCGTAATCGGACACTGACACATACTTCAGTGAGCAATTGAATGGAGGTTTCCGAAGCGACGTCCGCCATTTCTTTTTACGCGTTTGGCTGATCCTTTAGTTAATGGCAATAGAGGCTCGCTGCTTAAAACTGTTGAAAGTTGAAACGTTCTTCCAAACCCTTAAAAAATATGTTATAATTGTGGAGCGCAGTATTCTAGGCATCAAACTAACCGACCGTGTACGCAACAACAAACTGCGCTCTAAAACACAAATTACTGACGTAGCACAAAAAGCCGCTTAGTTAAAGTGGGACTAGACTGGCCACGTCTGCCACATGCCCAATGAGCTGTGGGCGAAAAAAAAACACTTTCTGCTGCCCTGACCCAGCCAGAAGGCATCGTGGCAGACCGCTTAGAAGATGGTGGGAGAACCTGAACAAAACTACTGGAACCTTTGTGACTGTGTAACCGTTAAGACTACATTCTTCTATTTGAAACATACGAACAAAGACAACGAGTAGTCCTGAAGAAAAGTAGTAAAAACAGATTCAGACATCTGAGACCGCTGTTTTGAAAGTAAAGAGTCTTTTATTTATTTTTTTTCTGATGGTTGATCATCAAATGATCCCCCCCCCCCTCCACTCTGGGCGGAGCGGAAGGGAGTGTCACACTTGTACTGACTAAAACCCATCCATGTTCCTTCTTTGCACTTTGTGTTCCAGGGCCACGGTATCTCTTTCGAACAGTCCCGCAGCCCTTGCAGGCATCGGCCCATGCGGACCCCTACTTATTTGCTGACATCTCTTTGAGGCGCACGTGGAACACGAACGCGCCGTCGATACGGCCTGTCGCCATAAGACGGCCGGACAAGTAAAGAGTCTGACATGGTGATTTAAAAAAAAAACTTTATCACCTAAAAAATGGTTAAAAATAAGATAAACTTACGATCTTTATATCCAGCGCAGTACGTCTTGTCAGAGGTGAATCTTCTGAAGAAATCTACGTAAGACCTGATGCAGGTATCCTGGTCTACCACCGACATTTGCCGTTGAGTCAGGTCTTCTTTGGCCACTCCTGTGGCCTCGAATCCCCAGCCAACAATCTGCGGAAATAAAACACAGGAGTTGTTAAAGGAATTCTTCTTTTAGAGATGGAACTTCTTCTGGAACATCTGGTGCTTCAAGTATGGTCCCACTAACTTTAAAATTCTGTTCATGCTTGTTCTTTGAGGGCCTAGAAAAAAGTGTCGTCCTATGAGCAATAACAATGATGATGGAAAATGAAAAAAGTCCTGAATTCAAGCTTCCAGTAAGCTATTAGAAACATGTTGGAATTCCTTGAAAATGCAAAGTGCTAAGAAAATATGTGCACTTGCTTAGGCCCTTGGTTGCGCACCCAGCCAGATATTTTTTGGCACCGTGGCCATGTTGGGCAACCATTCTGTCCAAGTATAATATAGCTCTCACACTGACCATGGAAATGTCTGCAACTCAAAAATAGGAATAATTGGAACGCTGCCTTAACTCAACGTCAGAAACGCCGAGCATCACTCCACAGGAACGTATTCCTTTTTTAATGCCATTACTCTTATGATACTTTTTGACATTTTAATTTGAATTTGATTTATTTAATTTGAATTTGATTTATTTAATTTGAATTTGATTTATTTAATTTGAATTTGTTTTATTTAATTTGAATTTGATTTATTTAATTTGAACTTTTTTTTTGTTATAACAATAAGCTTAGAAAGTATTTTTGAATAAATAATAATCATAAATTACTAGCTGACTGTTGCCTAGCTGTGGGACAGAACACTCAAATCAATTATTAGGTGATACATACCGAACCCATCTTCCCGACAACGTTCTCGAGAGCAGTTTGATGTTCTGGCCAGAGGCAGACAGGCTGGATCCTCTCGGAGAAGGAGACGCTGTCCCGCAACTCTAAGATCGCTAGGTTTGATTTGAAGGTCATTGCATCAAACTCTGGGTAGAGTAGGATTCTGTTCACCTGGAAAAAATAGGTTTCTATTAGAAACATTTATCTACGGAGCCTCCTTCACCTCGACCGAATGAAAGAAAAGAAAGAAAGAAAAAATATTTATTTGTCGCAGGGACATGACGTGCATCATACAAAATGACAAAAAATAACGCATAACAAATATTACCAACCTACACCAATACCACCACCACCAGAATGACACCATCTACCGGATAAATTAATTAACGGAGCAGTTTCACGAAATTATCTACCAGATAAATAATCAATCTAGAAATGGTAAAACAGGCCATATTTTGTTTCAAACGGAAAATCGGATAAAATGTATCAGACGCCATCTATGATACGCTTTTTTTTAGGATGGGAATTCATAAAATGACCCCCTCCTGCTCTGGGCAGAGCGGAAGGGAGTGTCAGACTTGTGCTGACTAAAACCCATCCATGTTCTTTCTTTGTGTTCCAGGGCCGCGGTATCTCTTTCGAACAGTCCTGCAGCCCTGGCAGGCATCGATTTGATTTGATTTGGGCCCTTGCGATCCCCTTCCTGGTTGCTGACATCTCTTTGAGGCGCGCGTGGAACACGAACGCGCCGTCGAAACGGCCTGTCGTCATAAGACTGCCACCAACTTACCATCTGCAGCCTAACCTAATTGCAATACATACTCACACAATCAATGTGACGTTGTCAACTTCATACATTTTACCCAACATAAATGTAGCATTGAAATATAAGCTTCCGTAAAGAACTTCAAACGTGATTGTGAGTGAGTTCCGCAATTGAAGTGCACTATTATCTTATGGATCATTAATTTTGGATTACTGCTAAAATACCGCTTAATGTCACAGCCAAATCACAAAGATACCGGTATGTACAATTGTACAGTGTGTTATACCAATTAGCTGATCCACCTTTGCATTAATGGTTAAGATTTTTAGAATACGAGTCGGTAGAAGTTTATAATTCTTTTATATTTTATTTATTTGAGGAAAAAAAAAAAAATAACCGTTCGTCGACCTCAAAGCTTCAAAAGCAACCTAAACACTAAAACAATGGCAATACCCGAAAGGTTAGGAGTTTGGATCAATTACCCTATTATTAGTAATGTACACGACCAAGGTTCTCTCAATCAATTAACCGTCCGGCTTTTGAACCGGTTTTGACTCCCGTTCGATAGCGACAAAGGATGCTAATCCATTTTAAGTAAATCAGATTGGAGTGGGCCACGGTAGCATGGTGGAGTTTGAACAGTAAGGTAACTCCGAACAGTACAGTGATTTTGCACAACGAAACACATAGTTTTCGCCACTTTTAATAATACTTTTAGAAACAGAAGTACCGTAACATAACGTCATGCCTGTAATCCCCAAAGAGTTAGGCAGAGGTGTATCTAATAGTACACCCACATTTCGCCAGTAATGTTTAAGTCTTATGTAATAGGGGAGGAGCCTATTGCCATCAACCGGGCACAAATTCAGTTTCCGTGGCTGCTACTGAGAAACTCTTGATGGAAAAACCCAATAAAACTTTGATATCAGTAACAGAACAAACTTGAAAAAAAAACAACAATTATTACTTTTCCTAATCTTATTTTAAATTATTACTTTTTCTGTTTTCAAAAGGATTGGGCCCAAATAGCCAAAGACAGATAAATGGAGAGAGGGAAGAGTGGCCTTTGCCCTGCAGTGGGGCACATCAAGCTCACAATCCTTACTTTATATTATTATATTTATATTTTATATTTATATTTATATATTTTTATAAATACGAATTTCAGTTTGTAAGTTTCTTTGTTTGTTTGTTACTTTTTCACGCCTAAACCACTGAACCAATCATCCTGAAATTTTGCATATACGTAGTCAGGTGTATAGAAACGGACATATGGTACCTTTTACCCCTAAAAAAAGTACTGTTCTGGAGGAAAACAACAATGACGTTCTTATGATAATAGATGGCGCCACGTGTCTTTCGAATCATAATTGAATTATATTATTAATTATTAACTTTAATTAACTAATATTATAAATGCGAAAGTAAGTTTGTTTGTTACCTGTTCACGTCTAAACCACTAAACCGATCAAACTTAAATTTTGCACATACGTCGTCAGGTATACAGAAACGGACAGAGGGTACCTTTCATTCCTAAAAAAAAGTACTGTTCCCGAGGAAAACCATAATAACGTTCTTATGATAATAGATGGCGCCACGTGTCTTTCGAATCATGATTGAATTATATTATTACAAGCAGAGTGCAACCCGAATTGATTGTCAAATTCTAAATTAACGAGACCAAACCCGCTGGCAAAAGCTAGTTAAAAATAAAAACTTTGCCAAACTCAAAACAACAGACGAGCAGTTAAGTCATTTGACGTCACAAGAATGTGAGAGGCCTGGTCATGGTCAAATTTGGTCAATCCTAGAATTCTTAGTATTCGGAAACTTTTGTGAATCAAGATGAACTGTTACTGTGAGATTCTTTGACTGTTGCTTACGGAAATCAATCCATCCTTCTTATGAGAGCAATTAGATAATAGTCTATTTAAGATGCGATGAACGCTGTATTTAGCTGTAATAGCCGTACATACCGTAGCCGTATAATATTGTTTTTAATGTACCTATTGCTGTTTGTGGGACAATGTCTAAATAGAAATCAAGTGCCACATATGTAACGGAGCGTCACTTGAAAACGGCTCAATCGATTTGGCTGGTTCTTTAAGGTTCCGTACCCGAAGAGTAACCAACGGGATCCTATTACTAAGCCTCTACTGTCCGTCCGTCTGTCTGTCAGCGGACTGTATCTCATGATCCGTAATAGGTAAACAGTTGAAATTTTCACAGAATTTGTATTACTATTGCCGCTATAACAAAAAACAAATAAAAACAAAACTTAAAGGGGGCTCCCCTACTACGATGGTCCGAAACACTTTATGCGCGAGTCCAACTCGCACTTGGCTGATTTTATTTTTGTTGTGGAGGACAGATAGGCTGTCGCTCCTCGTGAAATACTGGTATTCAGCTGCATCCGGTTAGACTGGAAGCCGACCCCACCATAGTTAGGAAAACGCTGGACAGATGAAACGGTGTTTGGGTTAAACCTTGTGTTTAAATTCTCATGGTTGTCCTGTCCATTCTGGTGCGAGTTCAGGTGTCTCTCAGACTCTTACGGTTACGACCGGCTCCTCCAACTATCCTTGACCGGGGCGTTAGTCGTCTGCGCTTGCATCCAGATCCCAGTAGGTACTTGCTTGCAAAAGTTAGAAGTTTACAACAAATATTTAAAAATTTCGAAATGTGTAAATGGCTAAAACGGGCCTCAGAACGTGACAATTACTAGAGAAGTATGGAGAAAGACATGCAGCGCCAACCCCAAAAAAAATGGGACAATGATGATGTTGATGAACTTAAAATACAGGGTGTAAACAGACCCTTCACGAAGCCGTCAACCAAGCAATCTGTACATCAAACTAAGTAAACTTTACGTAAAAATTATTGCTTGTAAACAATTTTTTTTTGGGGTGAAAAATCACGTTTTACGGTAGAACTCGATGGGACGCACTCAAAGCATTGTGCTGATGGGTGGATTGAATAGTAGGGGGTCGTGGAGGTGTTTAAAGTAAAAATCTTCATTAAAAACATGTATTAAAAAAAAAAACTTGTGAAAAATTTAATTTGACCCCCAATATCTCCGTAACTAGAAGGTTTCCAGGTATGGTCTAGAACAAAAAAATGATCGCAAAGACGGGGAGAAAGTGCCTTTTGGCTTCGTTAAGGGTCTATTTACACCGTTTATACATGTACTTACAAACTTAACTTGTACTCCATCCACAGAGTTCCTAAGGTTGTGTTTCCCCAGGTAGACCGTCAGGGTGTTCTTGTTCACGAGTCTGGTGGAAGACTTCCTGGTGACGCAGTGGCCCGCCGTGATAACGTGGCGCTTCGAGACCAGGGTGCCTCCACAAATGTATCTGAAGTCCACTGAAGTCTGGGAGAGGAGGAAGAATATGAATGTAAGAAAACATGAAAAAAATACGTCTGTTCGAAAGAACTAGAAATCGAGATGCCTTAGATGCATTAACAGTTATTATGTTCCCACTGCTGGCCTCTCGTTGAAAGGGTGTGAACTATCCACCATACTGGCTCAGTGTAGATTGGTATGTTACACAAGTTCTGGAATTTATGGTTCCAGGACATGACGATTTCCTCGCGAAATTTTCCTGCACCGTTTTTGAGCAATGGTGATGAATTAAAAAAGTAAAATACCTGCCTGGGATCGAGATCACAGCCTGATCTATGATTTCAGTTCGATGCTCAATTGTTTATATGTATATATGGCAATATTGTGAAAAAAGTTGGATGACGTGAACCGACGCCATCTTGAAAATATCAAATGCTGTCAATTCGAAACTAAATACCATGTACCTAATACCTTGTATGGTTTGTTTTGCAAATAATTTGACTGCGACTTACTTCGCAAAATATGTATTAGAAACAATCATATAAAAATAGCTACAAACCTGCTGCTGGTAGAGTGCAATTTGCCATGGCCACTGTCCTTCCAACGTGCTCGAGTCGTACAGGTTTACGACTTTGTTTAGTATCACCTTCCCGCACTTGGGCTGGAAATAACAATACTTGGTCTTTATCTCCTTAAATAATACCTAACTAAATAATAATAGCTGCCCGCGTCGATCGCCAAGGTTAAGCAAAGCTTGCCAAGGTCGGTCACTGGATGGGTGATCATCCATTACATGCCGAGTTTCCACCGTGCCTCAGAAACTACCTTAAACAATAGGTCCCTGCTCCGACGTAGATCTTTGACTGTCATTACAGGTAGTAATTTTCCCGAAAGTCTGACAACCAGTCTTACCAAGAGGTATTACCCAGTACTAACTGGGTTGTGGAGGTCAGATAGACAGTCGCCCCGTATAAAATACTGGTATTCTGTTGCACCCGGTTAGACTGGAAGTCGACTCCCCTTGGGAGAAGTCTAGGCATAAGCTAGGATGAATGCGTATTCGTGTCTAGAATACTTCTAGATTACAAACTAGAATAGTTAAGTGATGACTAACTAGCTATTATTAATTTTATCGCCGGTAAAAACCGCAGACCAGAAATTGTTGCATATCAATAGATAAATTTTGTTTAAAACTTGTTTTATAATATTAGCATTTTATATTACACGGCCTTTACCGACTGCGAATACCTGTATCGGTTTTTCCAATCTTGAACTAAGTATGGTCAAACTCGTTATTACATTATCACCCTTTTTTTTTTTTTTTTTCGGATGGGAAATCATCAAATGGCCCCCCCACTCTGGGCGGAGCGGAAGGGAGTGTCAGACTTGTACTGACTAAAACCCATCCATGTTCCTTCTTTGCCCTTTGTGTTCCAGGGCCACGGTATCTATTTCGTACAGTCCCGCAGCCCTGGCAGGCATCGGTCCTAGCGGACCCCTACTTATTTGCTGACATCTCTTTGAGGCGCACGTGGAACACGAACGCGCCGTCGACACGGCCTGTCGTCATAAGACGGCCGGACGGCGAGCTGGCCCATAACTCGCCGTCCACAGGCCCGCGCCTGCGGTGGCCGGGAGCCACCACGTGACCCCCGACGCCCAGGGCGTCTCCCGCGGCGGCTGGGACGTGAGGTTCTTTCCCTCTCACGTCCCGCCACCCCCTTCACTAGCATGACTGCTTCGCAGAAGGTGGTGACGGCTTCCCATTGAGTAGCACCCTCACCTAAGTTTCAATTTGCTTTATACTGACAGTTCAACAACATTAATTGTTTTATTTACGTTGTTAAGCAGGACAACCTATAAAGCACTGTATTATTAATTTCATTCATATGGGCATGTGATGCGGAGGAATAAGGAAAATGTTGTGAGGAAAGTTTTGAGTATGAATGTGGATGGGTATATGAGTAGCACCACGGAGTTAGACATACCTAAAAAACGCCAGTATCACGATCCGTATGAAAACCAAACGTGCCATTTTTTCACTACCTACTATGACGTCATAAGCACCATTTAGTTATTATACAAAACAAAATACCATACAAAACAGACTACGTTTTTGTTCTTTAAATGTCTTGAAATAAGTTCTTGAGTTGTAATGTTATTGTTTTAAGGTTAAGTGCCAGGGTAGCCCGCGAAATTCAAATTTTGTTAGGTTTTTTGCAATTTGCAGATCAGTTTCAGGCTATATATGAAACAAAATATGTTTCGCGACCGTAACACGTATGTAATTATAGAACTATAATCATTAAAATCATCAATAATCCCATTGAATGACTTTTTCATGAAATAGTCATTTAATGGGATTATATGAACTTATAAGGTTGTATTGATGAGCTTAATGACTATAACTCTAAAGCCATATTTGTTACGGTCGCGAATCATATCTTAATCAACATACAACCAGACACTGACCTGTAAATTGCAAAAAACATAAGAAAATTTAAATTTCGCGGAAAACCATGGCTCTTCCACCTTAAACAAATTAGCTTGCTGCGACAGTAGCCACCTTGAGTTGAGTGTTGGGCATGTGAAGTAGGGCTCTTGGTTTATCTAGGTATATGTAAGTCTGTGAGCAGCACCCTTTTTTTTTTTTTTTCGCATGGGAAGTCATCAAATGACCCCCCCACTCTTGGCGGAGCGGAAGGGAGTGTCAGACTTGTACTGACTAAAACCCATCCATGTTCCTTCTTTGCCCTTTGTGTTACAGGGCCACGGTATCTCTTTCGAACAGTCCCGCAGCCCTGGCAGGCATCGGCCCTTGCGGACCCCTACTTATTTGCTGACATCTCTTTGAGGCGCACGTGGAACACGAACGCGCCGTCGACACGGCCTGTCGTCATAAGACGGCCGGACGGCGAACTGGCCCATCACTCGCCGTCCACAGGCCCGCGCCTACGGTAGCCGGGAGCCACCACGTGACCCCTGACGCCCAGGGCGTCTCCCGCGGCGGCTGGGACGTGAGGTTCTTTCCCTCTCACGTCCCGCCACCTCCTTCACTACGCTTCGCAGAAGGTGGTGACGGCTTCCCATTGGTCACCTAAGTTTCAATTTGCCTTATACTGACAGTTCAACAACATTAATTGTTTTATTTACGTTGTTGAGCAGGACAACCTATAAAGCACTGTATTATTAATTTCATTCATATGGGCATGTGATGCGGAGGAATGTGGAAAATGTTGTGGGGAAAGTTTTGAGTATGAATGTGGATGGGTACATGAGTAGAGAAAGACCAAAGAAACGATGGATGGACTGTGTAAAGAATGATATGGCAAGAAAGGAGGTGTCTGATGAGATGACGAGTGATAGAGAAGTATGGAAGAAGAAGACATGCTGCGCCGACCCCAAATGAATTGGGATATGGGCAAGAGAATGATGATATTAATTTCATTCAAAATTTTGAGTTAAAGTGTGTTACGCAATGGAGGTGCTGGAAATTACTGTCAAAAGTGGCAAATCCATTAAGAGGTTGGCTGTATTTAAGGTGTGGTGGATAATCTTTATGTTTTTAAGGCGCATCACGACCACAAACAACATTCTTGTTCTTTTTCTTTGTTACACACAAAACAACGCTCGGGTCATGGGGCCCGAGTGCGCGTCTCCTATTTAAGGAAATCTCTCGCCGACTGGTCGACACTTCGCGTGACCAGATAGCTGGCTCTTTCTTTGGCCAAAGAATTAGCATTGCCATTCAGCGTGGCAATGCTGCCAGTCTTCTGGGCACGTTTCCAGATGACAGCGATGCGGAGGAGTACTTTGACGCCTAAGTGTCCTATTGTCGTCGTTGTTTAGATGTTTATATTTTCTTACTTTTAGTCTTATTTTTATCATTAGTTTAGTTCTATTTGTAGTCTGTATATAATGTAAATATAATTAAAAGGAAACTATTATTAATGAAAAAAATAAAAAAAATATAATCAAATAAAAAAAAAATTAAAAAAAAACTAAAAGAAATAAACACAGATGGCAATAAATAGCTTATGTACAATGGCGAGCTTAACCCAGAATTAGGTGTTCATACAGCAAATTTTAATAATTTAGATTGCGAGATTTGCAAGAGAGAATTATACCTAAACGAAACATGTAAGTTCACAAACCTATTTATAAGACCTTAATGTACCATGTTTAGACACAAATAAATTATTCTATTCTATTCTATTCTATGTGCATAGGTAAACATGTACATCTTCATAGTATTTATCGTACGAGTATATTTCAATGCCACTGCAATAAATGACAACATATCGTGAGATATTTCCTTTTGTGTATTAATGCAAGTTATCCTATTCCATAATTTAATATTCTTGTAGCGACTTATAAGTAGGTATAAGTATGTCGCACGTCTTTGCTAATAAGCTAGGAGTTTTGCAAAGACAAAATAAGAAAACTCGTTTTTATCGAAAACTAAAACAGTTTCGATATAATACAAGGTAATGTTATTTTTATTAGCGTTCATATCACAGATATAGATCATCATCATCTGCCTAGCCTTTTCCCAACTATGTTGGGGTCGGCTTCCAGTCTAACCGGATGCAGCTGAATACCAGTATTTTACATGGAGCGACTGCCTATCTGACCGTCACAACCCAGTTAGTACTGGGTAATACGATACCCCTTGGATAGACTGGTTGTCAGACTTTCGGACCACTGACTACCTAACGACTGTCAAAGATCTACAAATGACACCCGGGACCAACGGCTTAACATGCTTTCCGAGGCACGGAGAAAAATCGGTATGTAATGGGTGGTCACCCATCCACAGACTAACCTAGGCAAGCACGGCTTAACCTAAAGATCGACCCGAGCGGCTGTAATTATTTTGCCACGAGCTCCTCATCATAGATATAGACATAATTAGACACTAACTTAAGAGCACCACTTCGCGGCTTAAGTATTTTGGCTACTGTCGTCGAAGCAAGCTAATTTGTTTTAAACAACAAAGTTACAATATAATTATTCTAGATATTTAGAGAACATAAACATAGTCTATATTGTATAGTAACTTGTTAACGTAGTAACTTAATAGTACTTATGACGTCATAGTAGGTAGTCAAAAAATGGCGCGCTTGGTTTCCATACGGATCGCGATTCTTGCGTTATATATGTATATATCTGTTTATTCTCATCTTTGTTGTTCGCATCTAATACACCGTGTCTTTATAGTCGTTTTACAAGGCAGCCCATTTCATGTATCCAATGACTACTAAACATTCATAAAAAAAATATTTATTTATGAGATTTTAATAAAAATATTAAAAATAAAAATATTATTCAATATTATGACGCACGACGTAGCTAACACCGTGTTGTGAGCGATGCTCTACTGGACTCGAGACGTTATGGTACGTAAAAAAAAAAATCGCGCGTAGATCTGTCGGGTACATTGAGTAGTGTGAGACGAATAAAAAGTCACGGTGTATATACATGTATATTGGAAAAATGCTTGTCTATTTAAAAAATCCTAGAATTTTAAAATTGAATTCGTATTTTCCAAGAATCCTCCTACATAATGTAAAACTCCACATTTGCTGTATCAGTTGGTCTATATGTTTCATTTAAACAAATTTATTTTACAACTCGATATTATGAATACACCTTTATTTTTACTTTACGTCATATTTTCAATCAAGGAGCGCTGACTCGCTAAAAATGTAAAAATGTTATTGACTGCGATTAATTATTATTTTTTAAATAAAAACTGTTCTAACCATCTTTCTAGAGAACGTAAAAACAGTGGACCTGTTAGGTGTAATGACCGCACAGTGGGTATAACGAATATTTGGGGTATTCCTCAAAGCGCAACTATTTTTAAGCGCAACCAACTAAGCGCAACTAAATTATTCTTCGAAGCGCAACCATTAGTTGCGTTCAGAAATTCTAGTTAAAAAATTATTTATTTACTCCTCAAAGCGCAACCATGGTGAAAACTAGAGTGTGGTATGATGGATTCACATTTACACTACTACTCTATTTTTCATCATGGAATAAACATTTAATATTTAAATTTTAATTTGTGAGCGCAACTAATGGTTGCTCTTTGAGGAATAATTTAGTTGCGCTTAGTTGGTTGCGCTTAAAAATAGTTGCGCTTTTAATATGCAACTACAGTACTTTCTTAAGTTATTATGCCTTGTGACTGTGACTGTAGCTTCACTTTTTTTGTGTTTTTTTGACATTCAAAAGTGCCTGTGATGGTCTAATTGAAATAAATGCTTTGAGTTTGAGTTTTGAGATTTTTAAGGGCAAGCCAAGCTTTTATACTTGTATGAAAGTACCGCCACTAACTCACTCAATCCAAATGTATGGGACAGTTTATTATTTTTTCGAAATCACGAAGTTGGTCCCGTACAGAAAGTTGTTTACCATAATTGTCTGCATTACACCCTTAACCTTGACCAAACTTTTTGTATATCATGAATAGCTTAAAACTAAAGTTGTAATTCATTTTGTAACATACTTCGACTGCAGCTTGAGGTCCATGGTTGGGTATGTAGAATACGGGTAATCCACCACTGTAGTAGTCCTCTTGCCTGAAAGCATTTCAATAAATTAAACAGGGCAAGTTTTTGAGCAGAAATCGCTTGGAAAGACATCCCGCTTGGAAAGACAGCCGATCAATAGAAATGGAACTGATGGATGCTACCGAAAGCGCCAAACTAGTAGCTCAGTTCGATCGACACGCTAAGAAAAAAATAGGGGATCCCCCCTACTTATAAATTGATGATGTACTGAATACGTGGTAACCGTTTTAGCGTCGGTGTTCCTTCCACCCTGTATATTTGGTATTTTTGCGATGAAAAATTAAGAACTACGACTCGGTTAAAACGAACTAGAGTACTTATTTCATTTAAAAAAAAAAAAATAACACTAGCCGACCAGCACCAGCTTCGTCCAGTCATAGATTTTCAGCCAAATTTTCAACCTCTTATATAGAGGAGCTCGTGGCTAAATAATAACAGCCGTTCAGATCGATCTTTAGGTTAAGCCGTGCTTGTCCAGGTTGGTCTGTGGATAGGTGACCACCCATAACATACCGAGTTTCCTCCGTGCCTCGGAAAGCACGTTAAGCCGTTGGTCCCGGGTGTTATTTGTAGATCTTTGACAGTCGTTAGGTAGTCAGTGGCCCAAAAAGTCTGACAACCAGTCTTACCAAGGGGTATCGTATTACCCAGTACTAACTGGGTTGTGGAGGTCAGATAGGCAGTCGCTCCATGTAAAATACTGGTATTCAGCTGCATCCGGTTACACTGGAAGCCGACCCCAATATAGTTGGGAAAAGCTAGGCAGATGATATTACCCGCTTGTGGGTTGAATCTTTCAAAATCCTTTCTTATCCTACGTCAAAATCTGAATGCAAAATTTTAGCCCGATCCGCTCACTGGTTTGAGCTGTGCGTTGATAGTGAGTCGGGACAAACGATTTGAGTAGGTATGTTGTCAATAACTTTTAGTCAATAGTCTGCAATTGTGTAATTAGTGATGTTTGTATTGACCTTTCTTTGTTATTGTTTTTCATTTTTAGTCCTTAGATATCTTTAGTTTAGTCATATGATAAGTTAAGTAATGTGCGTTTGCTTTTTATCTCTTCCTTGTCGTTATTTCATTATTGTTACTCTTTTGTCTTCTTATTTGCGTTATTGTATTTTATACCATTTGTAATTTTTATTTTTTTGTTATTTGTACAATTGTAATTGTCTACACTGTATATTTTACCCAAGTAACATGTGGAAACGTAGTGGATTGTACATTAACTTACTTCTAATACGTTGTAATATTTACTGTAACATATATTGTACAATTGTTTGTTTTCCCTAAATAAATAAATAAATAAATGTTGTGTGTGTGAGTGTTTTTTGCCGTGTAGTGGAAAACAAGCCGGCGGCTCACTTCGTGATGTGGCAATTGTCACAAGACACGGCTGGTCCGCGCGGTAGGGCAGTTTTTTTTTTACATTTAAGGTGTAAGCTCCAGGGTAGCCCACGAAATTCAAATTTTCTTAGGATTTTTGCAAATTTGCAGATCAGTTTCAGGCTATATGTGAAACAAAATATGATTCGTGATTGTAACACGTATGTATTTAGAGAATTATAATCATTAAAATCATCAATATAACCCTTTAAGTTAATTTAATCCCATTTAATGACTATTTCATGAAAAAGGCATTCAAAGGTTTATATGAACTTACAGGGTTGGGTTGCTGAGCTTAATGACTCTACTCTGCAAAGCCGTATTTGTTACGGTCGCGATCATATCTCAATCAACATAGAACTTGACACTGAACCGTAAATTTAAAAAAAACGTAAGAAAGTTTATATTTCGGGGGTTACCCTGGCGCTTCCACCTTAACTGGCTTGTGTTTGGTGAAGTGGATCTCAGGCATCATTATGATGATAACATCATCATCATAATATCACAGAGGTCTTCTTCTTCGTTTTTAAAAAACGTTGCCCCACACTAGGAATTTCTCCTGTATCGTGGGTGCGTTTACAAATATTTAAACTCACATATACAAACAGCCAGACCCGGAACAACTACCTGTAGGCCATACAAATATTTGTTCCGTGCGGGTATCGAACCCGCGACACGAAGCGCAGCAGTCAATCGCTCAGCCACTGCGCCAACCGTGCCGTCAAAGGTCAGAGGTGTTCCTAATATTACACAAAGATTTCGCTAGTTAAGTTTAAGTCCTATGTAATAAGGGGTCTATTGCCACCCGGGCACAAATCAAGACTGGCGGCGTCACAGAAATTCCTGATGGATAAATCCAATAGCACTTTACCCGATCAGAAAATCAAACCATGCGCTCGCGACCACTAATACCAACGAGGCAGTCACAAATGATAATGGAGAATTTCAAGAATGCCACTCCTCTGAACGGATTGAAATAGGTACCTCCTCACACATCAGTTGCCTATGCACCACACGTTTATAAGGATAACAATGATGTCATTGATATTCTGAGATTTTAGTGTCGACTAGAGTATATTCATCTACCTAAGATATGATGTAACAATACTAAATTGATTGCCACCCACTATTATTGGATTTTATTTAGGATCTTTATTTTTTCAGTTAGACGTTATTCTTTGAGATATTCTTGTCAAACGAAGAGAACGCATTTTCGATTTCGACTTAAAGTTATACGATCTTACCGGTAACTGTTTTGCAAATGAAGAAATTTATTAGTTACTAGCTTTTTATTTGTAATTTTCTTGATGAAAGGTACCCTATGTCCGTTTATGTACACTTGCCAACGCATATGCAACATTTCAGGATGATAGGTTCAGTGGTTTAGGCGTAAAAAGGTAATAAACAAACAAACAAACTTACTTTTGCATTTATAATATTAGTTAGGATTGTATTATCGACCTTATTTGCTTCTTAATCAATACTAATATTGTAATTCATTGAAATGCAAAAGTAAGATGTCTGTTTGTGTGTCCTTTGGTACCCTGCCTTTTCACGCCTTTACTATTAGTAGAGATCGGATATTCGGATGCATATTTACCTAATCAAATCATATCATTTATTTCTTTGCAAACATGGGTAATAGGGGCATAGATGTTCTTTTATAATAAGGTTCTCCACATTTTCCGTCCGTCACATGGCCATGCAATTAAAGTTCTTTTTTTCCGGCATAGGGTACAAAAGTAGGGCAGCGGCTTCTAAAAATGCCATTTTTTCCCAAGTTCGCAGTATTCCACAAATAATACAGTGTGTATACAATGTAGTACTCATAAGCATAATCAATATTTTAAATCTATTTAAAATAAGGCAAGAAATTTGTTGAAAATAACAAGAAAATTTACAATTATTTATAATAATATCAATAATAGAATTATTTGATTTTAAAGTTTGCTGCTGAATATTCGAATGACAAAATGGTTAATATAAAAATTCATTTTAAGTAAAATAATAAAATGAATAAAAATTAACCGGGTTTTTTTCCGTACTGACGCGCGCTCCATACTAGTCAACACTCAAACTTTAGGTAAATATGCACCCGACTATCCGATCACTAATTATTAGCCATTAGGTACAGCTTTTATTAGCTGAAAGGGTTTGGTTGATTTGGACATTGGGACCTTTTTGACCCGCTAGCCTAATTTTTGCAAACATTTATGAAACATATGTTAGTTTTTAGATATTATTACGTACATCCGAAATGTGTCGTTTTTTTTTTAATATCTAACGGGAATGTTGAGAAATGAGCATCGCTCAAACAAGAAATAGTTTGCACTTTTTGCTAACTCGCTATCACATTTTTTAAATATGAATCGATTTCATCAAAACGAAAAATGTTATCTGTGGTCCCGTCGGTTTAGGCGCAGAAGGACTAGTTCTCAAAATGGCAAATTCCCTAAAAGCCTAATTCTCTGAATGGCCAATTCTCTAAAAGCGTAATTCTCTGAATGGCCAATTCTCTAAAAGCCTAACTCTCTGAATGGCCAATTCTCTACTGAGATATCTAAATTCATCAGGAATATTTTCCATGTATATTTAATCATTATTTAAAAATATTCATCATTAATACGCATCACACAGAGCCTTCTTGTTTTTCCAGACCTTATGGGAATAAGGTGTGGTTCTTGGGGTCGGTACTAAAGAAAACACCCATGATTTTATCGTAACCAACAAACTCAAAGAAGTTATTTCAATAAATGAAATCTTTGATTTAAAAGAATACCCAATTGTAGAAAATGTGCCATTTTGATAATTAGCCATTTAGAGAATTGGTCATTTAGAGAATTATGCTTTTAGAGAATTGGCCAACCAGAGAATTAGGCTTTTTTTAAATTGGCCATTCAGAGAATTAGGCTTTTAGAGAATTTGCCATTTTGAGAATTGGCCTTGTGCGCCTAAGCCGTCCCGTTGTTGGCGCGTTAATAATTGTATTTTTTTTTCTTTTATCAACCTATCTAGGTTAAAGGTCAAATAATTCTTATAAAAATAAATAAAGGCAACGTAATCTACTTATGGACTAATAAATAGTAATAAAAACTTTAAGCATTATGTATGTTAAAACCTAAAAATTAAAAAAATATTTTTATTATGATATAAAATATTTAACATGTTACCGGCAATCTGTATAATTCAGGTATTCTATACAATACCTAGGCAATGTATGAATTAATATGAATATTATTGTCCATTGCCTACTTTACCTAGGTCATTAATACAATTCCTAGGGATTGTACAGAGTACCTGCTGGTCCACCGGTAATTTGTAAAATAAATAGTTTTTGGTCTATATTTATCAATGTTAAGTGGCCTATCTATAAAATGACGGGCAAATGAAATATGTTGTATTACTTAAAATCAACTTTATTAAAATGAACAATTAGGGTGCTCCTTAAAAATAATCTTATGAAAAGGGTAGGCATTTTTCAACAGAAGAATTAAGAATTACTGCACTCAAAAAGATTTGTTTAATCTTAAGCTACTATGCAAGGAAATATTGACATGAAAACTTTTTAGTCATAATAAACTTTTATACAATCAATATCGCTGGTAAACATGTTACCTATTTATTTATGATGCCACTAAGTGGGGCCTGGTGACCTGTAATACAGGTTTTTCTAAAACCTACTTCAGGGACCAGCTCTCACAATGTGAATTTATATAGTTCAAAACTGTTAAGTGCTACAAAACCATTGTCAAAGAAAATAAATTATCATAATTATTCTTTAAAATAATCTTCAAAAAAGCACCTAAGTAGTACCTTTCTGTTACTGCAGTAAAATCACAATAAAATCGACGTGAAACTTAAAATTCCTCTGGCTAATAAGTAACATAATATAATTTGCTTACAAGTACTCAGGTACGTAATAATTATAAAAAACTTAAGAAACAAAACAATTCTATAAAAATGATAAGTAGGTCTACTGCCTAATCAGACTTAAGTAAGTGAGTAAAAAAATAAAAAATTCTTACATGAGGAACTATTATGACATTTTGAAGTGCATAAAATCTTACTTTTTAAGACAAGAACACTTTTTAGTATCGCAGTATTTTTTGCAACTACATTTGTCAAATCCCGGACCTGTCCCCGTAGATTGCAGAGTCGCAACTTTACGGAGTGTCGTTTCTAGATTAGGGACGTCGTCTTTTTTAAGTAATTCTTGATGACAAACTGATAACTCTTGTCTTGAATACAATGTCTTAACAACGCCTTGTTTGTGCCTGCCCGCACGTCATCTCCTTCCCTGCTCTCGTCTTTCACACACATTACCGGCTGCGCATTCGGATTGTATAGAATACCTAGGCAAAGTATAAAATAAATAATATTTCATACATTCGTTTTGATATGGAAAGAAAAATTCGAGTGCGAGCAAGGTTTGAACCTGCGAGTTGCCTGAGTTAGTTCGATACTTTCTTAAATAGATGGCGCCAACGTCACCGTAAGACGTTATTAATGGAACGTAGATTTCGAGAACTGTGAGCAGGGTGCGATGGTCTAATTGGTTAAGACGTCCGGTGTACTGAATCGGAAGGTCGCAGGTTCAAACCCTGCTCGCACTCGAATTTTTCTTTCGATATCAAAACAGCTGTAGTTCCCTACGCAGGGTTTGCGTATAAAAATATTATAATTTCATACATTGCCTGGACGCCCCAGGTATTCTATACATTGCCTAGGTATTGCATAGAATACCGGATTATACAGATTGCCGGTAACATACATACATCTCAGGCTTAAAATAAGGTATAATTCGTTAATGTTCGCCGTGGGTATTTTTTCCATACTTAAGGTCCCAATGTCTTTTGAGACACGGATAGATCATGAACTATGTAGGACAAGACCTAGGATACTTTTTATCCCCGATAAATCTGACTTCGAAGCCAGTAACGTAATTATAAAGTATTTTAAAGATTAAACTCTTACTTGACACTGTCATATTCTTCAATCTTATTAGGGGCTGGTACTGGTGGTTCAGTAGTTATCTGGTATTGATTATAAGTTACGCTGCTTCCATCTAAGATTTTTATTCCACCTTCATTTGAGGTGCTGAAAGTAAGACATTAGCATTACACATATGTATATCAATCAAATGGCCTGCACGTCTGGAATTGGCAAATAATCCCTGAAGGTGTTTTTGATATGGAAAGAAAAATTCGAGTGCGAGCAGGGTTTGATCCTGCGACCTTCCAAATCTGTACACCGGAAGTCTTAACCAGTTAGACCATCGCACCCTGCTCACAGCTCTCGAAATTTTCGTTCCATTAATAACGTCTTACGGTGACGTTGGCGCCATCTATTTAAGAAAGTATTGAACTAACTTAAACCAACACGTTGACATTACAGCCAAATCCAATCCCTGCAGGGTTAGGCAGAGGTGTACCTCATAGTAAACCCACATTTCGTCAGGTATGTTTAAGACCCATGAAATAGGAGCGAGTGTATTGCCATCAACCGGGCATAAATCCAGACTCCATGGCTGCTACAGAGAAATTACTGATGGAAATCCCAGGCTCTCGTGCTCACTAGTCGCGTTTGCGACCGCTTGACAAACGAGGCAGTAATAATATCATTATGTCCACCTTTATTGTAAAAATACAAAATATAGTCGTTCTAAGCATGCAGCATGACGTAATCAGTTTATAACTCTAAAGCATAATCTCTCTATAACCTTCCCACTGCTGGGACACAGGCGCGTAGGTGAGAGGGAGTGGCCCGTCCACCATCTCAGGCCTAGTGTGGGTCTAAAGATGATTTTAGGATATGTGCCAGTATCTTCACGATGTTGTCTTTGAATAAAACTGCGATGACTCATCATAATAATAGGTGTTTAACTATGAAATTGCCGTTTTTTTCTCACATTTTGTTCTATTTGTAACTCTTATTTTTTCGGTATTCCATTTTTATTGGATTAATTGTTAAATTACATACCTTTTAGAGTTTTAAAACCCAACTAGTTTTTGCATATTACCTCATAGGGTAGTGTGTCAAAACACCTGTTTTAATGTGCCGTCTGTTTCACTCCTTAAAGTAGGTATATTTTTGTCACAGACTGTGTTTTGAGAATTTAAGTAACGCAGGGCAGCGCAGCTTTTCTCACTCTAACTATTGCAATTGCATCATACATAATCGGTTCAGACGTTTCCAAGCAAAATAAATAAATGTTAGTATGGAAATATCACTTTTCACGAAATCGTCCATACAAATCGGTAATTTCATACTAAAACCCCTAACATAATCACAATCATCGACATAAACACAAACACTAAACAATAAGGATTTTAGTGAGCGGGAAAAATTATCATTCGAATTTAATTTGATCAAAAAAGGTACTTACTATCTTGAAGGGTCCACACCAGGTTGAACATAAGTCTGATAATTGTCTCCGGACCAAGTATGAACATTACTTGCACCTGCTGTTTTAACAGGTCTGAACACAGCCGTACTTGGTTGCCTTTGGTCTGTCTGCAGGTACGAGTCAACCGGTCGAGCTGGTTGCCCATTGTCAGATCCACTATAAGATTGAGGTCTACTCTCTCCATTACTATTTGCGTCGTATCGATTACCAGATATTGTCTGTCTGTCTTCAGGTCTTACGTATAAAGGAGTATCTTTAGGCTGGTCAACATTTTGTGTAGACTGTGCTGGTTTGATTGATACCTTCGCATAAGGTTGGTTCTGAAGTTCATGGTTTCCTGGCCATGTCGCTGCTCCTGTGGTATTATCAGTCGGAATTTTGGACCAATACTTTGTTTCTCCAACTTGTTTCACTACAATTTGTGCATTAACTGGTCTAGTGTCTTTAGAGCTAACACTTTGATTGACCTTTACATTTGCCCAGACCAAAGGGTTCACTGTCGTTTGCTCTTTAACTTCTTTCTTTATCTGATGTCGGTTTACAGATGAAGTTTGCTGATTATTTTGTCCTTGTGATTGACCTTGGGAGTAGTTTCTGTTTGTAGTCTGTGAATAGGACCAATTTTGTACCACTGTGTTCCGTTCCGTAGTAATGCGCGGCGTGCTTTCAGTTCGCGTTTGTGACCAAACTTGAGTTGTTGGTTTTTCTGTGCTTGAGCTTGTGACTTCAGTCACCGTTTGAGTCCAGTATATAGGTTTTAAAGTAGCGGTCGTTTGTTGCCAATATTGAGTTTTCTGTGTGTTACGTGGGCTCTCTGTTGTTCCTTTTGTCCAATACTGAGACTTTAATGTCGTCGTTGTTGTCGGTGTCTGTGGCTGCTCCGTTTGATACCAATATTGAGACTTTGTTTGTTGTTTATTATAATCTCTTGAAGTCGTACTTGTGGGTCGATCAGTTGTTTTAGAAATCACTTCGGGTCGTACTGCTTCATAGCTAATGGCCTTAACTGGATCTATTCTTTCAACGACTTTAGGTGTTTCAATTTGACAAATCTCCCTTCCGTTGAACCTTATGAACTGTAGCTTTGGAATAATATCATCCGGTTTGTATTGGATAAAGAAACGCACGGCCAGCGGTTGATCTGGACTGATCGTCAACTTAGTATTTTCTATTTTAAAATCCTTATTATCATCAGTCGTTACCTCGCCTATCCAGTTCTGAAAGAATAACAAAAATGTCTACACCTTGTAATTGGCAAAAAAGATTTGAACCCCAAAAAATATTTTTCGAAAATTAAAATGCAATGCGAGTCTATACTAATATCTTAACGAGGTAACGTTTGGATGTATGGGTGATCTTCGAAACTACTGATCCAATTCCGAAAATTATTTTACTAATGGGCAGCTACATTATCCCCGAGTCTCATAGACTTTAAACGTTCCTATGGGATTATTTCCGGCCATAACGCGAACGCAGCCACAGACAAAAACTAGTAAGATAATAAAGAAGAATAAGTTTTAAATAAACTTACCCCAAGGATGTTAGCCTTGTTGTCAAGCACGATGTCCAGCCACAGAGCATAGAGTGTGGTGTCAGTTGTCAAATTGACAATTCCATACCACTTGTTATTCTCCCCCGTCAGAGGCTCGTACGTAAACACCGTAGGACATGGCGAGACGAACTCCGATAGTTGCACGCTCTGACCAGAAGATGGCGCAGCCAGCATTAGAGCCAGGAAAGAGCTAACAGCTCTAATCTGAAATAAATTATAACTATCAATTTCATAATCACTGAACGGTGGAATCTGAGTGTTAGGAGCGTCTTCAAAAATCATGTTTATCGTTGTTAGCCAAAATTCAACTGCCGAAAGATTCTGCAGTTCTGTAGGTTAAATAGCTTCTAATTCTGTATTGTTCTTAGTAATGCCCTTTTGATAGCCGATGATGTAACGACTGAAAACTACAATAGGTTTTAATTAAGCATTTCATTATTCTCTAAAACAGGTGTTATTGTCATTTTTATCTGAAACTATAAACGTGATTTGAGCAAGATGATTTCATTTCGTGATCCAAAGGCAGC
The DNA here is from genome assembly GCA_910589295.1 of Noctua janthe. Taxonomy (NCBI): domain Eukaryota; kingdom Metazoa; phylum Arthropoda; class Insecta; order Lepidoptera; family Noctuidae; genus Noctua; species Noctua janthe. The sequence continues at coordinate 9,029,925 of OU342573.1, read as the reverse complement.
AAGTTAAGGTCAATTGAAAATAGCTAGTGAAACTCGACAGAGGTGAGTTGTACCACTTATAACTATAAAAATGATGGTATAAGACAAAAAATATCATCATCATCATTCATCATTTCAGCCGAAATACGTCCACTGCTGGACATAGGCCTCCCCCAAGTGTCGCCACATTGACCGGTCCCGTGCGACTCGCATCCAGTGGATCCAAAAAAAATATAACTTGAATAAACTTCAGCTGAATACGGTGTCAACGAACGCTGGTAATGTACTTACTTCAAATTATTTGCACTTACTTACTTAAAAAATATACCAGAGTTCGGAAAATCGTTATTAGACTTCGATATCCCTTTACAAAACATGTATAATACAACAGTGTACAACTATAACTATTTTAGCCTGCAATTTTATATGTTACTAGCTAATGCACGCAGATTCGCCTGCGTGGAGTTTGGTAATATTCCACGGGATCATACTACCAGGATAAAAAGTATTGTATGTGTTAATCCAGGTTATAACATACATGTGTGCCAAATTTCATCCAAATCCGGTCTGTTGTTTTTGCGTAAAAGAGTAAAAACATCCATCCATCCATCCTCACAAACTTTCGCATTTATAATATTAGTAGAATTTGTTATTTGTTGTTTTATAACCGATAAAATCAATCGTAATTGATCATTACGATTGCTGAATGCAGATTGACGTAACTACCGACAATTTTAGACCACAAAATATATACAAGTTTTTTAAAATATTTTCCTTAATCAAAATTTAGTACCTAATATTTAAGATTGCTTTAGAAAAAACGTTGATATTGATGTTTTGAATCAATGCCTACTGCATCATGCAAACCGCACAATGGTCCTCAAAGCATATCTACGACCATAACATCACGTCTTGTTAATCCCCGAAGTGTTATGCAGAGGAGGTGGAGCCTATACCTAACAGTACACACACTTTTTGTATGTAACAGGGGACGAGCCTGATGCCATCAATCGGTCAAAAATGCAGACTATGTGATCGCGAAAAACCCAATAACACTTTGCCCGACCTAGGAATCGAACACACAACCTCATGCTCAGCAGTAGCGCTTGACACGAGTCACTAGATCAACGAACCAATGACGAAAACGCAATATAATTATATTGATAGTAGTAATATTCGCGAACCCGTACTGGGCCGTATTGATGGGTTATGAGGGTGGCCTGTGTCCCAGCACTCCCAGGGTTACTACTAGCAGTGTGGAAGTACTTCTCGATATTTCTCACAGACGGTCTTTATGTTATTAGAGGTTGATCTCATATTGCACTAAGTAACCTCAGACTTCCAGGAGTTTCATTCGCAACATTAGATAACTAACTACCTAATATCGTGTCTAACTAGTTGACAAATTATTATGATGTTAGAAACATACTCCTGTAAGGCTTTATTTGGCACTAAAAATCTTAATTTAGGTATTCGTTAAGAATCATGTTTATTCATCTTCAAGATGAATAAACATGCACTACAGATTCAATAAACATGATTCCTAAATTGCAACACCGCATTAAGAGGTTATTAAAATATTAGATTTCTTAAATAAACTTCCTCCTAAGTTTGCCATGACGAACTTCATAAAATTCGACGAACTGTGATCGAAACAAAACAATTAAAACTTTTTCTTAGCATATAACAAACCGGTCCACCATCGATTTGATCACCAATTCACTTGAGATATTAGAAACACCACACTTTATCACAAAATACATCATCATCATCTTCAAACGTACTTATATCATCACTAAATTATCACCATAAACTAATCCCATCCTTACCATCTTTAAAATTCTAAATTCAAACTTAAAAAGGAACCGTTGGTTGTATTTTTAAACACATTCGGCCCCCGCGCCTCGTTTCGCAAGAATGACATTTATAAAAAGGATTAATAATTATAAAGTTCAAGTTTCGAACGAAAAGGAAGAGAAGAAAACATCCTTATGTGCGAAAGAGACAAAAAGACGTTATTAAAGAAGAAAAAGAGACAAACACATGTTGTGATTTATTTAATGAACGGAGATGCAAACCAGTTAGTTTATAATCTAATCGTGGCAGAGGTTATGGAATATTAATAATGTTTTTTATTCATGTCTTGCATCATTTAATTCCATGGTGAGCAAACAAAAAATATCGAGACTGCCGAATACTTCACTACATCTACGTTTCAAATCAGATACTATGCCAATCTTTGGTAGCGAGGTGACTAGGTCGTCCCTTCTTCGTCCTCACGTTGATTCAACTGGTTTTCAGTTTCTGAATATTCATTCACTTGATCTTCAAAAGTTTTATACTAACAATAAAACTTTAGTACATAAAATAATTCAAGGAATGGATAATAAACTACCTAACTACATATACACGTTAACAAACTGAAAGAGAAAAAATAAAATATCCTAAAGTAGCTAACCTAACAATAAACTAAAATCATCGCAATCAGACATCGAAAAATTCCACTACATCGTTTTCGGCTATTTATGTTTTAGCGCAATAGATCAAAATGTAACATGATTTTTTTTTCTGAGAAGTAAAGATCGCCGGTCGATGTAGCAAATAAAAGTAGGTGACTAGTCTTGCAAATGTTATAACCACCCGGCATTCCAGGACTGCATTTAAAACTTACCTATATTTGTTTACACGTAAGGCACACATTACTGCTTATTTTTTACAACCCACCACACTTTTATGTTTTTATTTTGCAGAATAGGTTGCATGCCGTCTGTGCTAAACAATTTTTTTTTCGTTTTAAAAGTGGTATAGACATTTTTCTAATCATTTTTATGGGTATAAATCAATGATATTTTAAAGGAAGATACGCTTCGTCCATACTGAACGGCGTTCAAATATCGTTGCTTTGTTACGACTGCGATAGGTAATACGGAACGTATGAAAGAGATAGCTATTGCGCTTGAAGTACTTAAATTACGACAATTGTCTGAATTTGTCTGCAACAATTTGCGCACGCTAGTGCGACATCTACCTCTTTTTATTTATAATATCATTGGTATAAATAGTATGAATTTTGCAACATACTTAAGAAGCACTATAGACAAACGTGATGGATTACTGCTCAGCTCAGTGCCTTTCACAGGGAGGAGGTATGTATGTGACTGTGTCCAGCTGTACCAGTAGCAGTAAGTACCGCAATGGAAAATCAGCACCCAGTATCTACCCAACCAGCACTGACCTCCAATAAATTAACAGAAAGGCAGCCGGCTGATAAAATAATTCGCAATCACTCAAACTAATTCAAATAATTTTCAGAGAAATTATAATTCAACTTCAAAAAGTGAAATACTTCAATACCGTACCTTAGTTTACGCGTTGGGAGGTATTCCGCTCAAGTTTATTAAAAAAGTTTTGAGTATTGTTCTTCAAAAGAAAAACGGCTGCGATTTTTTTATACTTTTTATTTGCGAACAGCTAGAACTTGGTACCTGGTATGGACGAGGGATCGCTGAGGCAAAATTGCGGTTGGCACTGTTATGACTTGGATAGGAGACCATTCTAAGAACCAAGCAGACGGAAGTCATTCACTGTTGGACATTACATGGCCTTCCCATTTTTTTGAATGGGGAAATCCTCATGGACCCTCTGTCTGGGAAGAATGGAGGGTTATGTCGGACTCCTAGATCGAAGCCACACTGCTCCGTTGCGCTGCGTTGCGTCGTCACAGCGTTGCAAGGCTGCGTCATTTCACATATAAATTTTAAAACCTGCCACACTTCTCCGTTGCGTTGTCGAACGAAACTCTTGCGCTGCAACGTCGCAACGCAACGGAGCAGTGTGTCCTCACTCTTACACACACACGCAGCCAGTATGTTCTCGCGATATTATCCAAGTTATCTTTCCACTGCAGATTCGATGTTCAGACGGCAGCACATCAAGCCACTACAATCTGTAAAATTTCTTTAATAGATTTTCAACTGTATCGCTAAAGCACTAGGTACAAGGTTGATTGGGAAAATTTGACAGCTTCGGGTAGCTTGATGTACTGGCGTCTGTACCTTTGATTAAAATTAGATTGTTTTTAAGTTTGAAAAATGGCTCAGGGGCTATCGATAACTTCTTTTAGCATAATACAGTCAAGTACAGTATAATGATTTGTAAAGCTCTTTGCAACTCATTCTTCTGTCCAAATGTTTATGATGCAGAGATCTACCATCTGGTTCATATCCTGAAGGGTTCAGTAGAGTATTTGTTATTGTACTAAGTTTTGCTCTATTACATGCTTTTTGAGGGAGTATTAAGTAGGCTGGTTTCGATTCCCAGGTCGGGCAAAGTGTTATTGGGTTTTCTCATTCGGAGTTTCTCAGCAGCAGCCACGAAGTCTGGATTTGTGCCACGTTGATGGCAATAAGCTCGCCCCCTATTACATGGAACTTAAACATAACTAGCGAAATATGGGTGTACCATTAAATACACCTATGCCTAACCCTTAGGGATTACAGGCGTGATGTTATGTTATTGTAGTACCTTAACTGGCATTAATTCATAAGACTGCTCCAAATACGCTTGAAAATATGTAGGCATGAAGGTAGGTACCTTACCTCTCCAGTAATCAGTAGCTGCACTTACAACAACTTACCAACGACTCACTCAAACTGATTGATACATTCATCAATGAAACCACATACTACTGTACTACATTCTACCATTAAGGCGACCGTCCACTGCTACGCAAAATGTTTATGGAGAGGTTATCCACGTTACCTGCGCTGTTCATTTATCTATAGCTGTGTCTTTATTAGGCGAGAAGTGAGCGACAGACTCGCGCGAATCGGTCGTAAACTCAATGTCCTGTGAGCGGCAAACTGTACGTCGGCGACCTCCTGGCTAAGAACGCCGGTCGCAGTTGGCGCAGCATATTTCATCGCCGAATGTCGCGTAATTTCGCTGAGCATCGACCGGTCACTGAATGAGTCGGCAAGCGAAACGACGCAAAACTGCGTACAGTACCTGGCGATGAAAACAACCTGGAAGCAAACAGTCAGTCGCTCAATGTTTGCCTAATGGACACAGCCTAAGGCTCCGGTTACAGCCTGGTGACCTAACATGACGTCTTAAGCAGTGTTGTTTTAATCTTATTCCAGAATGGGAAAGAGATGGCGCTAGACGTCGTCTATAGGTCCGTCCCTGTCCCACACTGCCATTAAAACACTGTGACATTAAAACAATGTTAACTCCCCTGATGCAACATGTGTCAAATGCGCGCCTCACTTGTATGTTGCCACAAAACTTGTGTTGCTTGAGTGTGTACTTCTTGGCCAAGCCGCATCCGTGCGAAGTGTGGCCGTGGGTCAAAGACGCTCGATCCCGCCTACATTTTCATTCAAAGCGAAGTTAAGGGTACCTATGTGCGTTGTGTGTAGGTTAGCAGTGGGCTGCTATGGAGTAGCGCCTTTATACTAACTACCTATACTCAATAAGGACTCATTAGTAGAATTGATTTTTGCCACAGATAGTAAGTAACGAGTGGGTATAGTGTGGGTATAGCCTAGGGTTCTGTACAGGCGTTGTTTTGCGCGGATGAATGTTGAGGAAATTAAGAAGGATGCGTCTGTGACTGATTGGGAGCCTATGTTGCAAGCCTCTTTGGTTGACGATAAGGTTGCGATATTTAACGATGTTGTGATCAACCTCTACAATATTCATGCTCCCATCAAAAAAATTAAACTAAAACGTCCTCCTGCTCCATGGATGACAAGAGGGATACGGATGGCAATGCGACGTAGGGACCGGGCATTCCGTAAATTTAAGAGGGATCGTACTGACGAGAACTGGTCATTATACAAGGTTGCAAGGAATAGATGCAACCAGATGATACGCATCGGTAAACGCCGCCACATTTTAGATAATATAACTTCTTCCTCTTCTGCCGATATTTGGAAATTTCTTGGAACTCTGGGTATCGGCAAACCGCGACATTTAGACCTTCCAAACTCTATTGACCTGGACGAGCTTAACCGACATTTTTCTTCTGCTTCCTCCATGGATCGCTTAACCAAGCAACGAACTTTGTCCCTAATTTCTGGTCTAACGCGCCCTAATATTAACCACTTTTGCTTCGTTCCAGCTGAACCGGGAGAGATCAAAAAGATCATCCTGTCCATCAAGTCGAAAGCAGTGGGTTGTGATAATATCACCCGTGGTATGATCATAACTCTTCTGGATGAGCTCCTACCTGCGATTACCCACATTGTGAATTTTTCCCTTTTTACCGGAGCATTTCCTTCCCTGTGGCGCAAAGCCTATGTTTGTCCGCTACCCAAGGTCCCTAATCCCTGTCTTCCTGCCCATTTCCGTCCCATTTCGATCCTTCCCTTTCTATCTAAAGTGCTTGAGGCCTGTGTGCACAAGCAATTCTCCGATTTTGTCCATCGGAACTCGCTTATCAGCCCACTTCAATCTGGGTTCAGGCCTGGGCACAGCACTGTTTCCGCCCTTCTTAAAGTGACTGGCGATATTAGGGCAGGACTAGAAGACACCAAGGTAACGGTACTGGTGCTGGTCGATTTCTCAAATGCCTTCAATACCGTTAGTCACGACATCCTTTTAGCCATTTTATCCCATGTCATGGTCTCTCCCGGAGCACTGGAATGGTTCTCCTCTTACCTTCAGGAACGCCAGCAGTCAGTTCATGTTGGGAATTCCTCATCATGTTGGTGTGATTTGGAGACTGGTGTTCCTCAAGGCGGTATTCTTTCTCCTCTTCTGTTTTCTATTTTTATTAATCTCCTTACTTCTGAGCTTCAGTGTGCGTATCATCTGTATGCCGATGACTTGCAGTTGTACTGTCAGGGGAGGGTTGACGAAATTCGAGATCTGATCGACAATTTAAATCGGGACCTGATAGCAATAAATACCTGGTCCGATAAATTTGGTGTGGCAGTAAATCCTAATAAATGTCAGGCGATCATCATTGGCAGCTCTCGCAGTCTATGCAAGTTGAATGGTACAACCTTGCCACCAGTTCTTTTCGACGGTACGGTCGTTCCTTTTAGTACTGAGGTCAAGGATCTTGGCTTGCATATCGATAGCTCTATGAATTGGCATACTCAAGTTGCTCGTGTCAGTCAGAAGGTTACTGGTTCGTTGCGGGCTTTGTACCGCTTGAGAAACTTTTTACCCTCAAATACGAAAACAATGCTTGTACAGTCCTTAATTTTTCCTATCATCGATTACGGTGACGTGTGCTACTTTGACCTGAATGCGGATCTCCTCGACAAACTTGACCGTCTTCTAAATAACTGCATTCGATTCGTTTTCAATTTGCGTAAATATGATCATGTCTCCGAACACCGGACTCTTCTTAAGTGGTTGCCCATACGTCAGCGTAGGGAGCAAAGGGCGCTTACCACCTTGTTTTCTTTTCTTGTTTCTCCCACTTCCCCTAGTTACCTTGCTCCCCACTTTCAGTATATTTGTGCCAACCATAATAGGAGCCTGCGATCATCGCAAAACCGTATGCTTCAATGTCCCTCTCACCGCACTGATTTCATTCACCGATCTTTCTTTGTCCAGTCTATTTCTCTGTGGAATACGCTTCCCCAGGAAATCAGGATGGCAACCAATCGCTTATCTTTTAAAATTAAAGTTCGTGAGTACATTCGGAAGAAGCTGGCAGTTTCGTCACAACGGTAATGTTTTCCCCATGGTTTGTGTTTTTATTTTGGTATATTCGTGGAAATGTTTATTTACATTAATTTAAATTTTGATATATATTTATAGTATTTGATATATATTTATAGTATTTTATATATCCTTGTAGTTATCTTGTAGTTAATCTTATTATTATTTAATATTATTTTCAGATTTACACCTACCACTGCTTGTCTTTGCATCACCCAAAGGTTGACTGGTAGAAAATGCCTATGGCATTAAGTCCGCCTCTGTACTTATGTGCTTGAAGTGTTAAAAAAAAAAAAAAAAAATATATAGTGATAGAACGTTTATCTATAAAAAATCATTAAGTAATTATGTTTTCCAATGAGCGGAAATTCCGCGATAGAAACAATTTTTCCTAAGTATTGGAATATTTTAACATAATTGATATCAGCTGGTTTCAGCCTAATTTGAGGGCTCATTGCATTTTACGACGATGGATCTTAACTTTTATGGCTTTCAGCAACAGAGTTCATTATGGTATGTCTTGCAGGTAATGTATCGTTAACTTATATTATTATTTTTGGTGGGTCATACTATTATTATTATTTTTTAATTTAGTTAGTTTCACGATTGCCTGGCAGTTTGAGTACTATTTGCGGCCTACCTAAATGTCCTTTTTTTGGTATTGTTCGTCGTGTCGTTGAGCTCCTTGCATTATGAGTCCGGCTACACGATCGCTGACAAATGCTTGCACTGTCTGGACAGGTCCACGCAAATCTGTGTGGTTATTTCTTCAAAAGTCCGTCTCAGACATTAATCTACATGGTCCTCTTATGACTTGAGCAATGTCTGGACTTTAAAAGAGACGGTGACCTCTGAGTTTGTTTCGGATGTTTCTTCTCAGAGTAGTCAGGTACGAAACACCGGCCCCATCTTGTTTTAAAACATAACATGTTGACATGTAAAAGAGTTTTGTAAACCAATTTACAGAAATAAATATGATTTATACTGATGTCTTCACCAATTCCCGAGTTTGAGGTTAAGCTGCACTTGTCACGATCATTTCATGGATACCACCATTCTTTATACGATATTCTGTCGTATTGGAAGTGACCAGATCTCAATAAATGAGAGGAACAAATATGGCCTACAGATAGTTGTTACGGGTCTGTTTGTGTATGTGAGCTTAAATGTATGTAAGCGCACCTTTTTTTTTAAAGAAAAAAAAAAACATGCTGAGTAGAGAAGCTTTCTTGTCATAGTCAAGGTATACAGCTGCCAACTATTTCTGATTGACTTTTGTTTTGTTTCACTCAAAATCTTTGATAAGGAAAGTTAATATCGTCTATAAGTAACAGCGAGAACTTTTGAACTTATTCTCTCTACCGGTGAGCAACTGGGTTACAGATTTTTAACTTTCAGGGCTTTTTTTTTTTTTTTTCGGTTTGGAAGTCATCAAATGACCCCCCCACTCTGGGCGGAGCGGAAGGGAGTGTCAGACTGGTACTGACTAAAACCCATCCATGTTCCTTCTTTGCCCTTTGTGTTCCAGGGCCACGGTATCTCTTTCGAACAGTCCCGCAGCCCTGGCAGGCATCGGCCCTTGCGGACCCCTACTTATTTGCTGACATCTCTTTGAGGCGCACGTGGAACATGAACGCGCCGTCGACACGGCCTGTCGTCATAAGACGGCCGGACGGCGAGCTAGCCCATAACTCGCCGTCCACAGGCCCGCGCCTACGGTGGCCGGGAGCCACTGTTTCAGATGCTTATAATCTCAATTCGGGAAGATCTGAAATCTGTTTATATGCACGTATTTCTGAGACAATAAAACACTCGAAATCTTTGATAAGGAAAGTTAATATCGTCTATAAGTAACAGCGAGAACTTTTGAACTTATTCTCTCTACCGCTGAGCAACTGGGTCACAGATTTTTAACTTTCAGGGCTAAGTCAATGATATTATATTTATAATGAGGCAGATATGTAACCAGTGCGCGCAGGAGAGGCCTCAAAAACGTCCCAATTGAGACATCTTGGCTTTAGTTCACGTCAAGAAAATCATAGTTTATGCGTCGACAAAACATTTGAAGTGTTTCATTTACTTAGTTCCTTATCCTAATCTTTAGTACTATTCATTAGTGGTACTTGTCAACATGTGTGCTCTATATGCATGTATACACCGTGTTCCGGACGATATACATAAACTTCGACCAGATGTTCAGACCATGGAAATAGGCATTTTGCAATGCTTATTTCCGTGGAATGAATTCTTATTTTTATTACTCTCGGGTTCCTCTCGTACGTGCAAATGAAATGCAAATAGCATTTGATAATTTAATTTCTCTAAGGCCAAATTAAGACCCTTTCTTACTGCATAGCTCAATAAAATTTAATTCAATGAAATTAGAAATATCTTTGTAACGAAGCCTTTTCAAGTACTAACTTCCTTTGTAAGATTTGATTTGTAAAAGCTATAGAAGCGTTTGCCAAAGTTTATGGATAACGTGAAGAACACGGTGTATACCTGTGCGATAAGATTTTAAACGTCGGTAACTTTGACATTGGGCCATGCTGAGTCCACCTTCCAGTTATTCCAAACCGCAGCTAATCAGCAAGCGTACCTTCTACTGCTACAGGGTAATCGAAATAAGCTCGAGTCCCTAATTTTAGGCAATACGCGTACATTCGACCCGCAGTCCGTGATTAGAAATGTGGGTCAAATACGGGTCAATTCCAATCAACAGATGTAGGGCCAAAATTCAAAATGTGGGCTTAAATTTCGACCCATGTCAGAAATGAAACGGTTGAATGAATTTAAGCGTAAGTGCTGTTAGGGTTGAAAAGTTAATAACGGTTGGATTTGTTACAGTAATACGGTAAACGGGGTTTATTTATGTAAGAGGAATTCCGTGAATACTGAATTTGGTAGTAGTTTAACCTCATTTCTGAAATCAAATGAAGACATCCGCAAGATAACCAAGGTTACCGACGTAGCCCGAAATTGTCAAACTTAAGTGGCAGTGGGTAGGGCACATTGCTCGCAGAACGGATGGCCGATGGGGCCGGAAAGTTCTGGAGTGGCGACCGCGAAGTGGAAGACGTTGCATTGGAAGGCCTTCCACTAGGTGGACCGATGATCTGGCAAAGTCTAGGTTAATGTGGCGACACTTGGGGGAGGCCTATGTCCAGCAGTGGACGTCTTTCAGCTGAAATGATGATGATGATGATGATAAATTGTGATCCACATCACAATTCAGGCCTAGTTGAAATCAAGCATCGGGCACTAGTTGCTGAAGTTAAACTGGGCCTATTTGGCGCAGCCGTGAGGAACAGTGTTAGGTACATTTATTGTTTAGATTTATGTTTTTTTTTTCTTGTATTATTCTTGTTAAATATTGTGTGCACTTGTGGCATATGTCAAATAAACGTATTTTCTTTCAATAATGGTGTCAAAATAACGGTGTTAAAGGATTGAAGAATGAGAATTAGTGAGTTTTTATACAAAAACAGGCGCTAGAATTTACCAAAAAGAATACGTAACATTGATATAAGCTTATAATGGTTCCATTTCTGGGACAAAGTATGCACCTTGTCCCAGAAGTGCAGTGCGGTGCGATGAATCCACCATTGCAAGTTGGTGGATGTCACATATAAATTTATTCAAATCAAATCATTTATTCTGCTTGAATATGGGTACACATAAGGATGAAACACAACACAACAAATATAGCTCAGGACCATATCCTACCCTAACAGATGTGTAAAACTAGTACATATAAGACTTTTTAGGACTAGGACATGCGGGTTTCCTAACGACGTTTCCTAACACCTTTGACATAATCCATGTCCGATTCACACGTGTGTCAGCCATATCCATGCAGCCGTTAAGGTGTCAAAACCGCAGTCGGAGTTACTTTCGCATTTATAATATAAGTATGGATAAATATCTGTACTTACATTATTAATGGATGCTGCATTTTAACCCAAATAAACAAAATAATCAACTTACTGATCAAAACACACAACGTCAACTAAATTATTATTATCAACACGTATTTCATAAAATTATTGCTCGTATTGTTTCGGAAGGTAACTCGATATAAATATCACTGTATTTTGGCATATTGGTAGCAAAGTAAATAAGGTAGTGTTGTATATAACTTTATTTTTGAGGAGCTCGTGGCTAAGTAATAACAGCCGCCCGGATCGATCTTTAGGTTAAGCCGCGCTTGCCTAGGTTGGTCTGTGGATGGGTGACCACCCACTACATACCGAATTTTACTCCGTGCCTCGGAAAGTACGTTAAGTCGTTGGTCCCGGGTGTCATTTGTAGATCTTTGACAGTCGTTATAGGTAGTCAGTGGCCCAAAAAGTCTGACAACCAGTCTTACCAAGGGGTATCGTATTACCCAGTACTAACTGGGTTGTGGAGGTCAGATAGGCAGTCGCTCCATGTAAAATACTGGTATTCAGCTGCATCCGGTAAGACTGGAAGCCGACCCCAACATAGTTGGGAAAAGGCTTGAGCAGATGATGTATATAACTTTATTTTACTTAAGAGAATGTTGTGTACACCTGTAATTGGTACCTACATAAGAACCCTACTTTTATTGTTAAATGTAAAATGTACTGTTGGCGTACCTATTTTAAATAAACACGTGTAAACACGTAGTTATGCCTCATTAAGACTCGAACTGACTCATAACTGACGCGTCATAAGGCGCTCGTCAACAGTGCAGCAATTATTTGCATATCATGAAATATTAATTACTTTGCCATGGTTTATACAGGGTGTAAACAGACCCTTCACGAAGCTGTCAACCAAGCATTCTGTACATCAAACTAAGTAACTTTACGCAAAAACTATCGCTGGGAAACTATTTTTTTTTTGGGTGAAAAGTCGCGTTTTACGGTAGGACTCGATGGAACGCACTCAAAGCATTGTGCTGATGGATGAATTGAATAGTACGGGGGTCGTGGAGGTGTTTTAGAAGTTCCCAGGTATGGTTTAGAACAAAAAAAAATACTCAATGACGAGGAGAACAAGTGCCTTTTGGCTTCGTTAAGGGTCTTCGTACATCCTTTTAGGGTGGATATTAAGTATCCAAAAATCTTACATTAAAAACATGTATTTAAAAAAATAAACTTGTGATAAAGTTGAAACTTTGACTTTGCCTATCCGACCTCCACAGCGCAGTTACTGGATATCAGCCTATAAAGGCTGGGTATTACCATAATCCTTGGTAAGAGTGGTTATCAGACTTTCAAGCCTCTGACTTGCCAGTATACTATCGTAGTCTTTACCACTGACTACCCGTAACAACTGTCAAAGATATGTCGCGCGTTTAGTGCTTTCCAAGGTATGGAGATAACGCTGAAGGAAAACATCGTGAGGAAACCGGCATGTCCTAGAACCAAAAATTCGAAGACATGTGACATCTACCAACCCGCATTGGGCCCGCGTGGTGGATTATAGCCCATTCCCTCTCATAGAGAGGAGGCCTTCGTCCCAGCAGTGGGAACATTAATAGGCTGATTATGCTATATGCTAAGACATGGAGGGAACTCGGTGTGTACCTAATTGATGGTCACCCATTAATGGACCGACCTTGCCAAGCGATGTTTAGTCTTGAAGTCGATCTTCAAGGCTAAGCATCGTGGTGGTTATTATTTAGCCACGAGCTTCTAGAAGGATATTATACGAATATTAATAAAAAATCAGTTGAATAAAGATCTTCATTTAATTAATCATACACTGAGAGGGCTGGCTCTTTCTTTGGTCAAAGAATTAGCATTGCCATTCAGCGTGGCAATGCTGCCAGTCTGCTGGGCACGTTTCCAGATGACAGCGATGCGGAGGAGTACTTTGACGCCTAAGTGTCCTATTGTCGTCGTTTTTTATATTTACTTACTTTTACTCTTATTTTTACTTTAGTTCTATTTGTAGTCTGTATATAATGTACATAATACAGTTTTTAAAAATCATACGCTTGAACAATCTTTCCACGAAAACAATGTTTTTTTTTGTAAAAAAAACAAGTTATTAAACATTAACTCGTTTATGAATATAAACTTGTTTGCTTGCGTGTACATTATTAATGTTTTGCTACTACGAGGTCAAACCTCGTATAGTGTGCATCTTTCTTATTTTAGTTTGTCATGGCATGATACACTTTATAATATTGATATAAGGTATTATTTAGAATGACTGACTGGTGTTTTAGAAGTCTATGTCCATTTAATCCTTATCCAATGACTTGAATGAATTATTAGCTCTCCTCTTTGCTCTCTGAGAGTTCGTAAGTCACTTCGCAATAAAATCGAAGTTTGTAATTAACACAATTAATTAATTTTAGTGCAAGCAGGGTTTGAACCTGCGAGGTTCAAACCCTGCTCGCACTAGAATTTTTCTTTCCATGTCAAAACAGCTGTAGTTCCCTACGCAGGGTTTGCGTATAAAATATTACAATTAGTTAATTCACAAAATGTGGGTGTACTATTAGAAACACCTCTGCGTAACCCTTCGGGGATTACAGGCGTGTTGTTATGCTATGTTAGTTCAGTCACAGAATCAAAAATCGTAAACAGTATTAGAAAGCCATGGCAAATATTTGGCTAAGTCTGTGTATATCACGTACTGAGTTGTGTCGCATCGCTTTCTGCCGGTGCCTGGTAAGGCTAGAGAAGCGAGTCCTCGAAGATACCACGTAGGACCAATCTTGAAGACCATGCCGCTGCCGGCACTCACACACTTTGATGTTTCTAGAAAAAGGAGAGAACCAATTCTGAGTTTTTCTTCATGAGTGAGGCTAGGAACGAAATTCGTTAGATTTCATCATCTATTTGGCCTTTTACCAATAAATGTAAAGAAAGAAAGAAAAAGTATTTATTAGACTCACACAGGATAAAACAAAAAAAAAACGAATCAGATAACAATAGTACAAAAATTATATAAAAAATATCATAAAAAAAAGATAAAAACAAATTAAATTGGTCCCGTACGAGGCCAAAAGGTCCCTATCTCAGCATGGTGCTGCAACATTTTTTTTTAAAAGTCACAGCGTTCACAATGTTGGTGTCGGCTTCCAGTCTAACCGCATGCCACTGACTAGAATTTCACATAGTGTGAGTGAAACTTGGCAAAACTGATTGTCAGGTCTTTGGACGTCCTCTAATGACAGCCGGAACCAACTGCTGAACATGATATCAAGCTTAAAACCTTGTCTTACCGTTTCTATTTCCAGCACAGAAAGTGAATTCTGAAGTAAATTGCGAAAATCTTTCGTACGACTTGATACACGTTGCCTGGCTCACCACCGGCACCTCCTCCTCAGTTAGGTCATCTATCAACTGGATTTTGTCCTTAAAACGCCAGCTTAACAACTGAAAAACGAAAGGAGACAGGCTTAACCCCAGGGACTTAACCTAAGGGAGGCAGAGGTGTATCCACATCTCGCCAGTTATGTTTAAGTCCCATTTAATAGCGGGCTTATTACCATCAGGCGCAAATTACGTGGCTGGTTCTAAGATTTTTTAATGGAAAAACCCAAATATGCTTTGCCCAACCTGGGAATCGAGCCCAGGACCTCATGCTTAGCAGTCACTGCTTGTGATCAGTAGACCAACCAGGCAGTAACCCCAGGTTATATCAGTCAACCAAGAATCTTACAAGATGGATCCCAATCCTCAGCACTTAAGGAAATTCACAGAAGAAAGAAATGGATCCCCAGCCAACGGTGCATATGCTTGCGCTGGCATGTTTTGGGTAAAGGTAATTTTTTGCCAGAGGCCACCATATTCTTTCTAAATCATTAGACCGACCAGAACAGAAGCCCTATAAAAGTAGGTTTCGTATTTCTACAAAAACTTTTCACAACCATTTTTATGCATAGTTTGGCTTTGCTATTTTCGGTGTCGCCGATAGAAGGCAAGTTTGTCTGGGACCCCTGTTGCTTTACCAAGCCGGCTCAGCCCGTTGGAATATTTCGAGACTTATAAAAACGTGTAGGTATTGCACTTTTGTAGGAAACAGCTGTTTTTTTTTAATAACCGATGAAAAAATTAAGTCCTGAGTACGTGATAACCGTTTTCGAGTCGGTGTCCCTTCCACCCTGTATGTAGAATTACTGTTTTAAAACTGTTACAAAGTCAATACATACTAATCCCTTTTTTCCAACCACATTCTTCAGATCTGTGTAGGGTTTTGGCCACAGACAGGCAGGTTTGACCCAGTCGGTGTACTTCAGAGGCTGGTGCAGCTCCAAGATGGCGACATTATGGCTGTAGGTGGAAGCGTTAAACAGCGGGTTTACTATTATTGTCTGCACCTGAAATTTTCAAATGAATTGTTAGTGTAGCTTATACCAGAAAGGTTGATCATATATTTTTGGATGCTCACATCAACATCTTAATCAGCTGTCATATTTTGGTCGAGTAGCTTTAGAATTTTTGTATTTTCCACTTCAACATGTATTTTTGAAATCGTCGAGATAGATAGACCAGGATGAGTACCTGGTGACCCTGTCTACTGGCCTTTGATGTCTTTTTTTTTTTTTGGGTGGGAAATCATCAAATGACCCCCCCCCCCCTCTCGGCGGAGCGGAGGGGAGTGTCAGACTTGTACTGACTAAAACCCATCCATGTTCCTTCTTTGCCCTTTGTGTTCCAGGGCCACGGTATCTCTTTCGAACAGTCCCGCAGCCCTGGCAGGCATCGGCCCATGCGGATGCCTTCAATTTATTATGACGGCTTCTTAACAGAAGACATCGAAGAAAGGTAGACAGACGAGAATAAAAACAATACATCAATGAAATACTTACATACCTAACCTGCACTCCATCATGCGCATCCCAAAGATTGTGCTTCCCCACGAAGACCGAAAGGATGTAGAGTTCAACGACACGTTCGGTAGACTTCATGGTGACGCAGTGAGCTGCCGTGATGACGTGTCGAGCCGACACCAAGGTACCTCCGCAAATGTACGAATTACTCCCATTCTGACAACGAGGGATGAAACTGACTTTACAGTACTATCGTTTTTATAAAATGACAAAAGGGAGATAAATATAAATTTTGATGGACGGAGAGAAAGAGGAAGATCAAAGATAGGATGGATAGATTGTGTGAGGAATGATGTAAAAGAAAAGGAAATGACGTTAGCGTGACAGTTCAGAAGGAAGAATGGAAGAAGAAAACTTATCGCTCCGACCATCACCACCACCGCACAATGATGAAAATAATCAACATGACTAATGGTGATGATTATTTTTCATGGTATTATGAAGTAGACCGTTTGCTGCACTTGATTACCATCCATAAATCCTGACTAAGGCCAATAAATAACTGTTACTATGCTTCTATTTCCTTGGGGATCGAACTCCTGGAAGTCTTGGCCTGGTTAATGGCACAACCTGGGTGGCTGGATTGCGCCATCAACCTCGATTTCTCAAGCTCTTAGTCCTCGATCACAGCCTTAGGCGATATAAGAAAACGAAATGCATCAAGCGATCGTAATGCCGTCGCTTCAAATACTGCAGGCGCTGTAAGTAATTGAGTAGGTAAAATTTGAGGAAGGGCAAGTTCGTTCGGATTCTTATACCTGAGAACTCATATAATGAAAAACTGTGTCTTGCGGAGGTCCCTCCTAGCCCCTTCCCCTCCCCTTGCCTCCCCCTAGGATAAAATTATTACCGAATGGACTACGAATTGCAGAATTAGCAGAAGTTGTATTAGTAGCTAAAATTTTCCTTGAAAAGCTCTTTCCAATGGTGTTTATCTTTGCTACTACTCAGATAATCTTAACTTCGGTGCCCAATTAGTCACCTATTTAAGTCAATAACTGCGAACGGACTGCAAATTTCCAAAGCTCGTGTTAGTACCAAAGGGTCCAGCAAGTCGCAACGCGGTTACTTGTGGCTACCTCTAAGCAACTTCGTTAATTTGTCACCTCCGCAGTCGTTGTTGCAACACTCTTGGGGGTTTAGTAGCCAAACGGTCAGCAAATCAAGGACCACGTCACCGTACTCTTTCTTACCTCAGAATGATAGAGAGTGATCTGCCACGGCCATTGATTCTGCTTCTTTGTTTTTACCGTCACTGTACCGCATTGAGGCTGCAAAATATATAAACAATACGATAACTATAAGTAACCCATATAAATAATTAATTTTTGTGCGGTTTGCATATATTTCCATTCCGCCCACGCCAAGGAAGTAGAAATTGCTTTGAGCGATTACAAACTGCCAGAAACCGATCCCTGTCTGAGCACTTTATCCTACAGCTGGCATGGCACCTCCACATGGCAGGAAAGAAATTTGCAAGCGGACCATACACAAATACACCACATTGTTCGGAGTTGTCCACAGTGTGCCGAAATATACAAGACGAAAAAAATTGCAAATGCTGAGGAAGAATCTTTTTTTGATATTCTAGTAGTTTTAGTCATCCTCATCACCATTGGCAGGCTTAATCCCTTAATCCACCCTCAGCTGAGTAAAGACTTGTTGCTTTTTGTACCATGACTCAGTGGTCTCCGCGTCTCAACCAGGATCTCATACTCATGAACTCATGATCTTTTAAATATCATTCAGCAATATGACTGTTGGTCTGGTTTCAGTGCAAGGTAGAGATATCAGTGATAGTCTAGTCGTGTGACCGTCAGACTGCCAAGTCATAGGTCTGGAGTTCGAACCACGTACCTCTGATTTTTCGGATTCATGTGCGTATTGTATAATTATTACTTGCTTTAGTGAAGGCAAAACATCGTGAGGAAACCAGCATGCCTTAGAGATATTTCTTAACGGCAATTAAAGCCAAGTCAGGGGCCAGGTTAGGCACTCACCACACGTCACAAGAAGAAGTGCAAGAGGGAAAAAATGGTGTATCTAATTAAAAATGAATGGCTCACCTTTCCATCCAGGCCTTTAGGGTTGGTAGCTTGTCGGCTAGTTAATAGTCTTAAGGTGATATCGACATTCCTATCCACCGGCCAAGGCCTGCCACTGAAGTAAAAAAGTTGGCAAGATGTTATTGTGATTCAATAATATGACAAAAATATGTTTGTTGCTTCCAAAAATGTATTAAGGGACAAGTAAGCAATCGGCTTGGTAAGTCCAAAAAGAGCGTTAAAACTGTCACCAAAGATAAGGAACGGTAGTTTTATGGAAAAAGATAGAATTACATTAAATTATGCACCAGAATTGTAGAACAGCAGAAGGGATGAATCACATGTAACTTATTGACTCTGCACACCGAAGCCAGTCAGGCATGATGGCGACTTTCGTACTGCTTTGGTGCGAAGAGTTTATAAAAAAGTGATAGCTATAATATTGACGAATGGAGAGGACAACAAAGACCAAAGAAAAGATGGATGAATTCTGTGAGGAATAAAATGAAAGAATAAGATGATAGCATGACAGATTACAGGGGCGAACTAAAAGAAGTAGTGTCGCCGACCCCAAGTAACATGTTTGCATGAATTGTAGAACAGCTCATATTTGTAGACACTACTATTATGAACTCAAATATTAATGTTGATGGATGAAGAGGGAGAGGAAGACCAAGGAAACGATGAATAGATTGTGTGAGGAATGATATGAAAGAAAAAGGAGTAAATGCTAGCGGGACGGTTGACAGAGGAGAATGGAAGAAAACAACGTATTGTATCGACCCCAAGTAACATGGGAAAAGGGCAGATGATGACTGCTATGAACTTACTTAGTTTAAAGCCCCGTACCTAGTTTTATTCCTAAAAGCAGAGTTGCTACTGTCCTCTTGAGCCCTTGCAGCCGCTGCTGCACAGATATCCACTCCATTCAATCTAATAGTCAGCAGCCTCGGTCGTTTCACTCCGTATTGGACAAAGAAGCGCACTCGTAAGATGCGATCAGGATTAATTTTAACGTTGGCGTTTTCAATTTTAAAGTTCTTGTTGTCACGAGTGGAGACATTTCCAAACCAGTTCTGGAAGACACAGGATGAGTAATAAGTCCACTGTCAAAGATGATTTAATCGATTGTCATTGGAAAATCCGGACAAATAAAATGTTGAGGAAGGAAAATATAGCTAGTGTACCCGTCCCTTCCCCGCATGGTTTTTATTACTTGTCTAAACACGGAAATTTCTTTATGACATGCAAATATAATAACAATGTATCAAACACATTTTCCACACACACACACTTCCACACTCACATCTTCCTTAATCATGGTTCTCCTGCCCTTATCCCAATTTATTTGGTGACAGCGCAGCATGTCTTCACCTTCCATACTTCGAGAAGTGGCAAAAATGACAAAGTTTCCTCCCAGTGGGGATGAACTTTTAAAAAATCCTTCTTTGCTCACTTTCGTTGCAAAAAGTTGTTCATATCCTTCATGGTTCAGGCTGTGTTGTCTGTCAGTGAGTGAATTTACGATTATTATTAAATTGTGAGTCCACAGAAAAATGTGGAAGGTTTATGTGTAAACTACATTAGTACATAACTAAAACTGTTATGTTGTTTTAACATATCGTCTCATAAGTACATTGCACCCAGTGTTTTGCAGGGGCGGTCGCTAGTTATTAAGAAATGGATAAACAAAATTTTGTTTTTCAGTTAAGTATATGTATATTTTGTTAATGGGCGTTTGGGTACATAGTAAGTACATCGCCATCTACTGGGGTACACGCCTAATGTTTTTATGACTAGAACAAAAAAAAAACCACCTGCTAAACCGGATGGATTTAAAGAAGGAAAATGCTTCAACTACGCAATGGCAGTGCTTTAATAATAACACAGTATGCTAATTGTATTTAAATCAACCATAAGATAATTGAGCTATGGTGTTGCTGTAACAACGGTATTACAAGTTCAAAGGACATTGGGACCTTTCTGACCCACTAGCCGAATTTTTGCAATAAGCATAGTATCAGCCTAAAAATTAAAAAATATTTTCTATTATGATATAACATATATTCCTGGATATCTCGATATTCCCATTTACTCACAATAATGCGCCTCGCGCTGTTATATCTATACAACATTATTTTTAGTAATGCAAAACCTAAATATAGTTTGTTCAGTATAAGTAACTGAATCGATTCCAATAATTTTTAAACCATGTTATTTTTTCCCAAAAATATTTTAAAAAGTTAAAAGTTGGACACGGAGCGAATTTAAGTACCTATCGCAATAATTTAGGTACCTACTGCCAAATTATTATTATTATCAATGAGCTCAAGACGACGCTGGAGGCGCGCGCTGCGTGGTGCCCACGTTTTAGTGCGGACAAATAGGTAACAGAACAAGCTTATAACTTTCTAATTTTTCGTGATACAAATTACAATTTTGTACATAGATTCTTTACATAAAAATACTAGACACGTGTTTCAGGTTTCGCATATACTAAAACTAATTTTGTATATCTCAGGCTTTAAAATAAGGTATAATTCGTTAATGTTTTTCCTGGGTGATCTTTCCATACTTAAGGTCATTTCTTCACAAATACGCTTACAGCCCTTATCAGGATTGGAACTACCTAACGGAGTCTGTATACATCATTGACTTAACAGCAAATTGCGAAAAGATGGCCTTAATTCTTTCTTAGTTCGGCTGGTAATGTCTTCTGTAGGTAATTATGTCCACCATACTGTCGGGAAGTATCCTATCTCTTAACCACTAGTCATGGTCCATCCCACAACGAAATTCGATCAGACAATTATGGGTGACAAACTAACATAAAAAAAAACTTACCCCAAGTAGATCGGCCCTGCTATCAAGCACAATGTTAAGCCACAGCGAGTGCAGAGGGCTGTCTGTGGACAACGAAACGACTCCGTACCACCGGTCGGGCTCCGAGCCGGGTGGCTCGTACCGGAACACGACAGGACAAGGAGATACGGGCTTAGAGTCAGAGTCCAGCTCAAATGAAGGTGCAGCTAATACCGCCAGTAACATGCACGGGACCACGATCTGTTGATTCCGATTAGATTTTTTTAAATAAACTGTTATAAAACTTATGACGTCAAATGTCGGTACATATTTATGTCGTGCATAATAATTCGGTGTATACATTATGCGTACGCGTTAGCTAGATCTCTTGGAAGCACTTTTGGGGGAAATATTTTAAGAAGAATCCTGAACACTGGTTTGTGAGCAGTTAAAATAGTAATCAGAAACATTACTAATGATTTATCACCTCTAACGTAATATTATAAACAAGTTCACTGACATTGTTGTCATCTCAAAATAATATCATAATTATTTAAGTTAAGAAAAACTCACACGGTTCAATTTCACATGAAAACATAATTTCACAATGCCCTTGTATGGTCTGTTGTTAGTTTAGATTCTTTTAGTGTTTTTAATTGTAATAATGTATACAGTTAGTTTATTAAATAAAGTTGACACAATGATTACACCATTATTTTTGTCCCAATTCTTACCATAATCAAAGAGATTTACTTTTAACGTTTTAACTTGGTTACAATTTTTACAAACATTTTTAATTTTTTTTTTTTCTTTTGGCGACGTTCGCCGCGCGCGCTCTTGTTCGTAAGAATGACAAAACGAAATCATGCCGGTAATCTTGGATGTCAAGGTATACTTGGTATGAGGAAACGAGAACTGAACCAACTACTGGTTTTATAATTATGTATTCAACGAATGACGTAACGTGAAGTGTTCATTTATCTTATTTAAGTATCCACTTTGATAGTTAGTAAACGCCCATACATTGAGAGCAGTGGTTGTGGCACATTGATAATGGGCCCCAACTTAACGCACGACCGGAGTGTTATTCATCATCATCACCAACCTACAACAGTCCATTACCAGTAATGGCTTATGGGGCCTATGTCCAGACGTAGGCCTCTTCAATCGCACGCCACTCAACTCGATTCTCGGCAACTCTCATCCAGTTGCTACCAGCCACCTTGCGAAGATCGTCTCTCCACCGAGCCTGAGGGCTTCTCACCATACGCTTGCAAATTCGCGGTCTCCACTCAAGATCACGTCTCCGCCAACGGTCATCGGTTCTACAGATAAAGGTGTATTACTTTGTATAAAATACTTCATCACCACTGCTCTCAAAAAGGTGAAAGAAAACATCGTAGGGAAACCAGGCATGTCCGAAAAGTTCAATTTTACGTTCAGTCTACCTTCACACTTATTCGATACTGTTGCTTTGAGCCAAAATTGAACTAGTTATGTATACACCACTAATTCATATTATGCCTTCGCAAAAGTTGTGTGGGCCCTCACAACTTTTAACAAAACTAGGCTAAATTATTAGAAATACTTACTTTGATCCTAAATGTGGCCCTGGCTGACCAAGCATGGCAGCGAGCCCCACTAACTATTCGTCTAGGACCTAGGTAGAAATAATGTACTAGATGGCTGGTCAGATTTTCAATCCACTGACTGCCACTAATGACTGTCAAAGATCTACAAATGACGACGGTTGAACGCGCTTTCCAAAGCACGGAGGAGTCCCGATATATCATTAATGGGTGACCATCGACGGGCCGAAATCGACATGTGTAGCTTGACCGTCAATTAAACCGTGCGGCTGTTATTATTTAGCCACGACGTATTTAGCAGTAATAAACAGCTCCTGTACCTACCTTTTCTACGCAAAAGATGACGCTTAGCGTGCTTCAAAAAGCATCAAAATAAACAAGAATCTTAAAACCGGTACGGACAAGTTTAGGACGTGGCTGTGAGTGTACAGGGAATACTTTACTGAATTATGTGTCAGTATACGGAGTCCCGTTTGGTGAGCCAGTTCGCAATACGTGCCTAACAGTTTGTCTAGGTAATCATTTAAATATGGAGGGTTCTGTTTGACAGCCTAAAACAGGTCGACAGTTACCTGGGTACTTCCTTGTTAAAGTTTCAAGTCAATGGTAGATAAACAACAAAGTTTACACGATCTACAACCTTGTGATACCCCGATAAAGGGTAGTTTTTAACCGACCAAAAAGGGTGGCAGTCGGTTCTCAACCCAACGTGTCTTTTTTTTTTAAAGTGTAAGTGTATGCATTGTGTGTGTTTTGTATGTGTGGCGGATAACAGCTAGTAAACAAACATAGGTATCATCATTTTATTACGTCATCTTTGGAATGTATTAAAAACAAGTTGTATGGATTTAAAATCCTCAATTTGACCGCTAATATTATAGCCATGATTTCCTTTTGTCATTCTATCAGACACCGGTGCGGGTGGCGATCGACGCCAAGCGATAAAATCAATATTTGATGTGAAAAAATCTTTACCAATGGAAGTTTTTAAGAAAACCGAGTAATTTTCGTTGAAAATGGTAAGAAATTTGATAAAGAGTTGTGTTTTTGTGATTTTTTCTAAGTGTGAAGTTATATTAGTGTGTGTTTCATCAAACGTGTTGTAGGTGGATAGGTATGTGCAAAAGATGAGTTTTATCCTTTTATGGCATATGTTAGATGTAACCTTTTACACTAATAGCAAGGTCGCACTAAGTATTTTTCTAAAAAGCATTGCCCCCTCTCCATAAGAGTTTGTACATCTAACGCCATTTTGTATACCAACAATATTTATTAACGTCAGAAGAATTTAAAGAAGATCTGAGGGGAGATACTAATCACACTTACAATGGCAATGCCAATCTTCCGATAATACAACAACAGTCATTGTTTTATTTAGGTACATTGTGAAGCTTACTTAAAGCATCATTTTTCAGACAAATTTAAAAGCAATGGATCTGGAATTTCTTTCAATATCCTTCGGTTTGTGATTGAAACTGTCTTACATAATTAGTGCGCTGTTTATCTAAGTCTTAATGGAGGACAGAAACGAGGAAACGAGGAACTTGTGGCTTAATAATTACAACCGCTCGGGTCGATCTTGAGGTTAAGCCGTGCTCACCAAGGTTGGTCCGTGGATGGGTGACCACCCATTACATACCGAGTTTCCTCCATGCCTCGGAAAGCACGTTAAGCCGTTGGTCTCGGGTGTCATTTGTAGATCTTTGACAGTCGTTAGGTAGTCAGTGGCCCAAAAAGACTGACAACCAGTCTTACCAAGCGGTATCGTATTACCCAGTACTAACTGGGTTGTGGAGGTCAGATAAGCAGTCGGTCGATGTAAAATACTGGTACGCGGCTGCATCCGGTTAGACTGGAAGCCGACCCCAACATAGTTGAGAAAAGGCTAGGCAGATAATGACGTTTATCTAAGTCTTCTAACAGAGAGATATGTTGCTGGAGAGTTTGTTGTACCAATTCTTCTCTCCCGCCAAACGCTGGGAAGTGTGCGGGGGTTTTGGGAGACTTTCTTATGTATTTGTCATGCCCAAAAAGAGTACTCATTTTTATCCTATCTAAGTTTATTTGATTAACATTTCGTATAAGGCAGTATGTTAATTTTATGTGATTGATACTCGGTAGTTAGTAATGATAGTTAGTATTTACATACGTGTACTGAACATTGAACTAAATTTCATAAGTATTTGTGTGGAAATGAGTCAATCTCGTGGAAAAAATGTGTTTCAAATACGTAAGACAGGGGTCGTCCTTTAATAACGTGAAATTCGAAAAGGGGGGAGGGGGTCAGAAATTAAACACTATTAATCACAATTTGTTATGTCTACTTTTTTTGAGATGGGACAATATGACAATCACGTTTATTTTTTTGTGAAACGATAAAAATAATTTAAAACGTGACATGTTAAATATTTATACCAAATTCATCATCTGCTTCGCCTTTTGCTAACTATGTTGGGGTCGGCTTCTAGTCTAACCGGATGCAGCTGAAAAACATTATTTTACATGGAACGACTGCCTATCTGGCCTCCACAACCCAGTTAGTACTGGGTAATACGATACCTGTTGGTAAGACTGGTTGTCAGATTTTCAGGCCACTGACTAACTGTAACGACTGTCAAAGATCTACAAATGACAGCCGGGACCAACGGCTTAACATGTTTTCTGAAACTCGGAGGAAACTAGGTATGTAATGGGTGGTCACCCATCCACGGATGAAAATAGGCAAACGCGGCTTAACCTGAACTCGAGCGGCTGTTATTATTTAGCCACAAGCTCCACCTTTGATACTAACACGAGTTTTGGCAATTCCCAGCCCGAAACAAGAAAATATCGAAACAATTAAGCGGCTGCTATTATTTAGCCACGACCTCCTCCATATTTTTTACCTATAATGAATTAAGAACCCGTTTTGTTTTTATTTTTATTAATAGGTATAGATTCTCAAACTATCAGATCTTTCAATAGTAAAAAATACACGTGTAGCTGGGTGAGTGGAGGAGGGGTAACCTGAAGGGAGGGGGAATTTAAAAGTGGTCTAAAAAACAAAACGTGACTAAAGGACGGCCCCACAGGTGAAAAAACCGGGCAAGTGCGAGTCGGACTCCCGCATGAAGAGGTCCGTACCATCGTAGTAGGGGAGCCCCCTATAATTTATATTAATTATTTGTTTGTTATAGCGGCAAAAGAAATAAACATGAAATGTGAATAAAATGTGAAAAAAATGTGAAAATTTCAACTGTCTACCTATTACGGATCATGAGATACAGCCCGCTGACAGACAGACGGACGGATGGGCAGCAGAGGCTTAGTAAAACCCCGTTGGTTGCCTTCTGGGTACGGAACTCTAAAACGGAAAAACTTGAACTATGTGTGTGTGTGTTTGTGTGTGTGTGTGTGTGTGTGTGTGTGTGTGAAACCTTGCGTGGCTGTGTGTGTGAAACTGTGTCTCACACATTTGTATATAAATCAATGTATCGTATCATTAATATACGACATGACATGACACATCGTCGACTCATTGACGACGATGAACAATCGTGTTGATCACTCGACGACGACTCACCGTCGTCAATTTCCAACGACGAAAACAAAGTCTCCTTTACAGAAAAGACTCCAGTAAGAACTTCGCAGGCTACCTAATTTACTCTCCTTAACTCGACAGATCGCAGCCCTCTGCCTGTTCCTGGTGTCCCTAGCCGCAATTACTCTGGAGCAGAATCCCGAAGACCTCTCGCCATGTCCCCACGTGTTCATGTACGGGCCGAGCAGGGCCAAGCCCGGCCGCTGGTACGGAGTCGTCACGTTGTCCACAGAAATCACACTTCACTCGCTGTGGCTCAATATTGTACTTGATAACGAAGCCTGGGTGCTTGGGGTAAGTTTACTACTATGCAGCGATCCACAGCAACTTGCCAACGATTCTTCTTTCTTTATCGTATGGTTAGTTCCTAACCTGGTGTCAAAGTTTTTTTGCCACCCATGGGCCTCTGACTTGGCTTAACATGCCGTCGAGAAATATCTCTCAGGCATGCTGGTTTCCTCACGATGTTTGCCCTCACCGAAGCTAGTGATATAGATTATACAATACGCACATGAATCCGAAAAATCAGAGGTGCGTGCCGTGCCAGCGATGTAAAAATCTGACGTCCACAGTAATTCTACATTCTATACAAGGATTTAGACAGCTAGCGACGTCAAAATGTGTGGATGTGAGTTTTTGACATCGCTAGTAGTAATATTAGCTTAATGTTTGTTGACTGCGTCGTTGGTAGCAAGCGCGACTGCCGAGCATGAAGTCCTGGGTTTGATTCCCGGGTTGGGCAAAGTGTTATTAGGTTTTCCATCAGGGATTTCTCAGTGCCAGCCACGGAGTCTGGATTCGTGCCCGGTTGATGGCAATAGGCTCGCCTCCTGTTACATGGGACTTAAATATAACTGGCGAAATGTAGGTGCACACCTCTGCCTTACCCTTCGGGGATTACAGGCGTGTTTGGAATATTATTGCGATTATTGGTTTGTAGTTCCCGCCTACCTCCCTGAGACAAACACGTGAGTTGATGTATGTATGTATCTGTGGCAGTAAAAACGAGGATCCAATAACTCCATATCTACAGGGTGTAAACGGACCCTGCACGAACCCGTCAACCAAGCTTTATGTACATCAAACTAAGTAATTTTACGCAAAAATTATTGCTGGGAAAATACTTTTTTTTTTTGGGATGAAAAATTACGTTTTTTGGTAGGACTCAATGTACTCAAAACATTACGCTAGTGGATGGATTAGATATTACGGGGGCGTGGAGGTGTTTACAGTAAAAATATTACATTCAAAACGAAATTTAAATAAAAAGTGTGAAAAAGTTGGAACCTAGAAGGTTCCCAGGTACGGTCTACAATAAAAAAAATGATAGCAATGACGGGGAGAACAAGTGCCTTTCGACTTCGTAAGGGTCTATTTACACCCTTTATAGTAAAACAAAAGTGATAATAAATAATAAGTGATAAATAATCAATGATAATTTTTCTAATTCTTGTGTTTCAGAACTCTGTAGGAAATGTCACCACGCAAGACAACAAGAATTTTCAAATAGAGAACGCAGTGATGAGGATTAACCCTGGCGTCGCCGAGGTACTGTATTTCTACGTGCAATACAACCCTTCAAGCGTCACCCCAAGACTTCTGGCAATAAGACTGAATGGAAAGGAAATCTGCAACTTTATCCTAACGCCAGTTAAGAAGCCATTGTATGTATTATTTTGCCAAAGATTTAAATTGTTAGATGTGTTCTCATCGTAGTTGGGACTGATATAGCGATTTTAATGTTTTATTTTTTTCATGATTGAATGTGCTAAGAACTGATCTGCCTCGTAACTGGTCGAGTGGTCGTAAGTGCGACTACTAAGCATGATATCCTTAGAACGATTTCCGGGTCGGGCAAAATGTTATTGGGTTTATCTATCAAAAATTTCTCAGTAGCTGCCACTTAGTCTGGATTTATGCCTAGTTGTCGGCAAAAGGCTCGCCCCCTATTACATTGAACTTAAACATAACTTGCGAAATGTTGGTGTAATATTTGGTACACGTCCGCATAACCCTTCAGGGATAACAGGCGTGATGTTTATATTATGTAGAACTGTGTATGCATGCTACTGTGTATGCATGTGTGAACATAAATTATTGGTTGGTGATTTTTATTCATCTATACAACATTAGTTTTAGTATATACGAAACCTGAAACACGTGTCTAGTATTTTTATGTAAAGAATCAATGTATAAAATTTCAAAAATGTATCATGAAAAATCACAAAGTTATAAGCTTGTGTTACCTGGTTGTCCGCACAAAAACGTGGTAAACATTCGCCGCCGCCGCGCGCACGCCTCCAGCGTCGTCTTGAGCTCATTGATAATAATAATTTGGCAGTAGGTACCTAAATAATTGCGATAGGTGCTCGCTCGATGTCCAACTTGTAACCATTTTTAAATATTTTTGGAACAAAATATAACATGGTTTAAATATTATTGGAATCGATTCAGTAACTTATTCTTAACAAACTATATACAGGTTTCGCATATACTAAAAATAATGTTGTATAAAAACCCTACCGAAACCATTGTAGGCTCATGCCGTGTTACCGCCTGACAAAAGACTGTGAATTTAAGCCTGCAAAATCTTAATTTCATTTTCGGGACTTTTTCTGCTCCATCTGCATACCCACCCTAATCCAATTTTTTTTCATTTTAGTAAACCTCCACACAAGGACGTCAGTAATATTAATGATAAACCTACATATACATATACAGAAACACAAATACAATACCAAGAGAATAATAATCCCAGAGATCCTCAAGGACAGGTAAGCCATTTGTTCTTCATTTCTATTTTAAAAGTATGAAAAAAATCTTCGAAAACATGTCAGTATCATCATAATTATCAGCCCGGAATCATCCACTGCTGGGTATAGCCCTACTTTCTTCTGCCCCACTTGCCGGTAATGAGCGTCCCTTATCCAGGTGTTTCCCGCGATTTTGACGATATCTTCCACCCAACGAGCTTTAGGACAACTTGTACTAGAATCAAAAATTCGAAGACATAAAAACATCTACCAACCAGCCCCTCACAAAGAGCATTCCAGTGTCTCAGCGGGCATTGTGATAAAATGAATTAGACTCGTTAGGCAGGGCATTACAACCGGGCCTGTTGGTCCCGGCTACCAATTGAAGATCTTTAACAGTCGTTACAGGTAATCAGTTGGCAAGATTAACAGAAGTCAGACTGACTTCTGTTAATCTTGCCAAGGGGTATAAAATTACCCAATACTAATTAGATTGTGGAGGACAGACAGGTAGTCGCTCGATGTATAAAACTGGTATTCAGGTGCATCCGATTAGACTGGAAGCCGACCCCTAGTTGGGAAAGGCTAGTGAGATGATGACACAGGGCATATAACACTGGACCACTAATGTTCCAATTCAATCCAAATCGTCTAATCTGTTTATGTAGCATAAAATATAGTATTAGTAACAAAACTTTGATTTTTGCAGGTTCAGTGCGGTGAGGTGGTGAACGGCGCACATATGGGAGAGCAATGGCCGTGGCAGATCGCTCTCTATAAAGTTCATGAAACAGTCCGTTAAATGTTACGCAAAATATTTTAATTCCGCTTTTTTTGATATTTATAAACTTATAATATTAGTGTAGATGCTAACGATTCCATTCCCCGTTTCCAGAACGAAGATAACAAATACATCTGTGGAGGTACCTTGGTGTCGGATCGACACGTCATTACGGCAGCTCACTGCGTCACCAGGAAGTCCACCAAGCGTATCGTCGAGCTGCACACCCTGACGGTCTACCTGGGTAAACAAAACCTTAGGACCACGGTCGATGGAGTGCAGATTGGTTTCGTAAGTATCTCCTCGATTCGATGGCGACATCATCATTTGCCCAGCCTTTTCTCAGTAACATTAGGGCTGGCTTCCACTGCAACTGGATGCAGCTGAAGATTCAGCTTTTACACGGAGTAACTGCCTATCTGAACTCTACTATATTCTTATAAAAAACTGGTTTCGTTCTTCCGACTGCCTGTAGATCTACAAATGACTGCTGGAACCAAAGGTTTAACGTGCTTTTCGAAGCACGGGTCTCGGAATGAAATGGATGGTCATTGAGCCCTACCTCGGGTGGATTTTAGGCTTCTATCATTCTCATTATCAGTAGTTAACTAAGTAACATAATAATTCCAGGTGAAAGAAATAATAGTTCATCCGAACTACAACGCCAACACCTTCAGCAGCGATGTGGCGATTTTGGAACTAAATCCAATGGCCTACACCGAGTGGGTTCGACCTGCTTGTCTCTGGCCGAAGCACGACACAGATATAAAGAAAATTGTTGGAAAGGAGGGCACGGTATGTGATAACTTTGTAATGCTCCTTAATCTTTGTGGTACTCCCTTCGCTCGGCCTGTTTGTAGCCTATAGCCTGTATACCCGACTGCGGTGAAGCCCAGAAGGAGGGATAGGTGCTTGACCTGTATCCCTGTCTGCATGTATGTGTGTCCGTTGCTTTATTCCCTCGTAACTCCCAAACGGATGAACCGATTTGGATAAGTTATACATCGTTAGATTCGTCTTGGTGGCGCGTATGTCACTGATTACATTAAAAGAAAAAATGCACCAAGTATTTGCTGAATGGTACGGAAGGAGGAACAAAATTTACATTTATCAGAGAAATTGAGAGCGATTACGAATAAGTACGGCTGGTCTGTTGAGAAGAACTATGTAGAAGGTCTCTATTGCCCTGGTATCATCATCTTTTCTCAACTATATTGAGATTGGCTCTTACCGGATATAGCTGAATGCCAATTTTACGTGGAGCAACTGCATCTGCCTGGGCTTTATTAATAACCTCAAATTTCTTTTGTGTTTCCAGTTGGTAGGCTGGGTTTTCGACGACGGAGGCCAAGTGATAAACGATCTAGTTCAGGAGAAGTCGCCGATAGTTAGCCAGGAGAGATGCATCGGGTCATACAACAGTTTCTTCGGCCGATATACTTCAGAATATACCTTTTGCGCTGGCAATAGAAAAGGTAAGATAGCTGGTGCCAATGGAATTTGTTCGTTTTGCGACATTAAGCAACCCCTAAATATAAAACCTAACCAGTAATATAAATGAAAGCACACTGTTTTTGAACTGCGCCTAACTAAGAATATCTCGCAGAAATCCGTTTTGACTAGTTAGTGAAAATCATACATTATTATCTATAAATAATGTTCCATGGTCGAGTAGTGGAGGCTTGCTAGCAACAACCCTAGAAGGTCGTGGGTGGCCAGCATTTTTTCGAACCATAAGCTCGAAGACAGTTGGACATCTACACGCACTGAGCCCTCGTATCAGATGAACCCGATGCTCCCAAAACGAAGACTTATGTGACTTAGGTACCAGCAGAAGTAACGATATAGGCTTATTATATTGAATGCCGTAAAATTGAAGTTTTGGACCACATCCTGCCGCGTCAGTTCAGTGAATGTTGGCGGGTCGCCGCCGCGCCGGAGCCTCATTAGTAGAAATCAGGGTGTGCCACAAGAAGAAGACTAGGCTTGAGTTTATAGGCTGTTATGGGACACTGACATCCCATCACACCATTACAGGTATTCTATAGTATTTTTCTCTACTTCTAGAAACGTCCACCTGCCCCAGCGCCGGCAGCGGCATGGTGTTCAAGAATGGCAACGCCTGGTATATCCGAGGTCTTGTCTCCTTGTCAGTACCAAAGCTAAACGCATTCCAATGCGACCCGAAACACTACACCATATTTACTGACTTGGCCAAATTCTCGTCTTGGATTAGTAGCATAACAAAGATTTAAATTTTAGATTCACCATTCCGCCAAAAAGTTTTTATATTGTTGACAGTGAGATTTGAATAGAATTGTCTCGCTCACTCATATTTCACATCCTATCTATCATTTCATGCGGGATTTACGAGCTCACTGTTCTTAGTGTGAACATATTTTCGCACGAACTTAGTACGATGAGGGCACGTGTATGATTTAAATCTATTTAAAGTTCATGATTTTTTTATCCTGTGATAAGTATAATCCACAGTCCTATCAGTTATTTTTACTCCTGTATTTATTTTTATCAGTGGCCAAATCACAGTGATCGTTATTCTGATTGCAATAAGGTTGTTGTTGGGTTACAGCTGTCAACGGCGAAGTAATTATGTTTTTTTTTTTAGGTTAGTCATATAAGGATGAGTTTGCATTTAAGTATTATTTAATAAATACTTTTACACAGAAGAGATTGTTTTTATTTTTAAATAATTCGTCACGTTTTCGATAATTCAGCTGTAAAAAGACATTTGTTCCATACATTTTGATGATGTCTTTATTTTTTGTATGCAACAGCACATTTTTTTATAGATGCTCCCGTTGAAAAGTTGTTCATTTGAGAACTGTTGCTTTTAAATTAAGGAAAGTGTATTTATGTCACATTGAAAACTGTTATTCAGTCAAAACTACTTTTGACCGCTGTTAATCAATCAAAACTACTTTTGACAGGTGGAAACTACTTTAACAATAACAACATTTACTTAGAAACTTATTAGGCTTGTTAGGTTTTTTTTTGTGACCCTTTGCAAAACAATATGTTGTAGTAATCCTAGGACTAGGTAATTACAACGTTCTAAAACAACATATTTTAAATGGAGAGAACGCATTTTAACATAATAATGATTTTGAGTCAAAAGTTGTTTTGACTGATTAACAGTTTTGACTGTAACATATACATATTGGTGTTCGTGACTGTGTTACCACCCCCTTCAAGTTTGTAACACCCCATCTTTTACCCATAATATAAAGATAGGATAAATTATTTTACGTCAAGCTTTGATACTATATGGCCCTCAAATTAATTCTCAAATAAATTTAATTCATGCCAGCCCTGGTTACCTCACAATGATTAAAAAGTAAGCAAATGTTTACGCTCGCGATGGATAATTAAGCCGTAATGGGCTTCATAAAGTGGATTCAGTGCCCAGAGTCCGGATAAAAAGTATGAATACCTCTATGTAACCGGATTGGAGCAACTTTTTTGACCGGGAAACTGGGAGTTTACTAAAGTTCAGTATGGGCAGCTGTATCGAGAATTTTATTCAGTTAGGTTAAACTACGGGCTGGAATAGAATTTCGTTTCAGCTTTGGTAGGTGCGTCGACAGTTTTGTTTTTTAACCGACTTCAAAAAATGAGGAGGTTCTCAATTCGTCGCAATATTTTTTTATGTATGTTCACCGATTACTCGAAGACACCTGAACCGATTTGGAAAATTCTTTTTTTTCCCAGGAGGTCCCATTTAAATTTTATCGAAATCAGTCGAGCGGTTTTTGAAAAACTAACAAAAATCTAAAAATTACATACATCGATGATATTTTCGTTTACTCCAAAACCTCGCTAAAAATAAAACTGACTTCAAAAATACATAAATGTGAAAAATTTAGCTTCAGAAGTCGGTGGCAAAAAAAAACTGAATCAAACCAACAAAAGTCACCGACTTCTTGTTTTTGTTTATGAAGGTACACCTATCCGCTACATAATATTTTCTTCGCTGTTTCAGTAATTCGGATGCGGTCTAAACAGTAAACCTGTGTGACTTGTAATGATGTGTTTAGGAAATATTTTTATTTATTTATTTTTCTTTTATTCTTCTTCTGAATCGCTCTCTCACTGCTGCGAGTCTTACTCCCTGATGGGAGTTAAGACTCGCAGCTTGTCCACAGTTTTTCTCCATCTGTTACGAGCAGTCGCCTGGTGGAGTGCAGGTGCAGGTGCTGATATTTTTTTTTAATCCTACTAATAATATTAATGCGAAAGTTAGTGAAGACTAATTCTGCAATGTGATTTTGTTTTTTTTTTTGCAAAAAACAAAATCACATTGCAGCTGTTCATCTCTGTACTTAGAAAAGATTTTAGCAAAAAATAAACCACTTCCAAAAAAAGTTCTTTTTTTCACGTATTAGTGCTTTTTTGAAAGTGTTTTTTTTTTTTGCTAAAATGTTTTCTAAGTACAGAGTTGACCAGCTGCAATTCAAAAATAAATAGTAAAATAGTGGTGCTAGTTCTAAATAAACTTAACATTTCCAGTTTAGAATTCAGCTCGTGTCCATGTTAACGTATGAAGTTATTAGCTAACTTCTATGAACTCACCGCGCGCCAGATGTTTTAGTTATTATTTTACATGTGTGTTTTACAAGGTTTTGCTACAATAATTTATTGAAGTTGAAAGTTGTTAACCGCTACGAGTGGCGAAAGCTTACCATTTCACCGACCTGGGAGTAGAGATTCAGGGCGTTTGCGATTGCGAAACCAAATAGGGCAGTTAATAATGGGTGTAAAACATAACACTCCTTTTTTTGAGCAGTCGCGTAAAACGACCCTTTGCGAAGCCGAAAGGCACTTTTTTTTCTCGCTTTTGCAATTTTTTTTGAGCCATACCTGGGAACCTTCCAGTTCCAAAAATTGAAGGTCAAACTTTTTCAAATGTTTTTTTTTTTTAATACAAATTGTTATTGTTATAACTTTATTTTAAATACCTACACGACCCCTGTACTATTCAATGCATCCATTATCATAATGTTTTGAGTGCTTTACATTGAGTCAAACCGTAAAACCGTAATAGAGAATATGCAAGAGATACAAAACTTTTTTATTTCTTAAAAATGCCTTGTATTGGCACATAAAAACATTGTGGTACACTTGTTTAGTTTTCTAATACAACACTTATTTTAAAATTTAATATTTTATGTAGCGCGTTTTTGGTGAAACGGAACGCAAACTCGCATTGTCCTCGATAACGCCGGTAGTGACGTCAAATACCATGTGTCAAAAAAACACTTTTATTTGAAAAGTTCTGAAAGTTTCACTAAGATTTTATTATAATATTTTCATAGCAATTTTTGCTTGAATAAAGCACATATAATTAGTAAAATTATTCTATTAAGGGCAAAAAATTAGAAGTAAACAAGACAGACAGAGGTAAGTGACGTCACATAACATGACATGAATGGCCGCGAAGTCACGGACGTTTCAGCTGTCGTAGAAAATTGTAGGAATTTAATATCTTTTTTGAGCGACAAATAATCGAACTTAACTTTTAATTATTTTCTTGGGTTGATAGTAATGTATTTTATTGGTTTAAGTGAAGAAAAAATTACATACATATTCCCTATTTTCTACTCTAAATAAAAAAGTTTACAAACTAACTGCTCAATATAAATTTTCACCACGCATTTTGTTTGCAGCCAAAGTAAGACTAAAATCACATTTACATGTAGAGAATTCGACACGATTTCTCGATTCTTTGTTACCTCTTTACACACGTCGAGCACATAAATTCAAATGTTTTAAAAGCACTGGATTATCACATACTTAAATAAAATGTGTCAATAAGACAGTCGTGGATTATTTTTGCTCTGGATGCTTCTTTGTGTCTACTTATGGATGCAGTACAGAAAATACCTACATTACGACGTTTATTATAAAAGGATTTTTACAAAAAAGAAAAAAGCGTCTCATATACGGCCTCATGCGATATGACCTGCGACACGAGCGTGCATCATTTGTTTCCTTCGAAATTTAAATAATGCTACAAGAGGTCCCTGATTCAGAAAAGCCGTGACATAATTCCTTTACTACTGTAGTACATACAGCATAAAGCGTTTACTACAATCTGTTACAGAAACTTTTGAGCCGCTTTCAAGCGCTGCCGTCGTGTTTATGACGTCATAAAGTAGGGTAGAAGCACGTGTTGGCGGCCACCCGCTTTTTATAGCGATAGTTTCCATTCTATGAGTACTTGTGAAAATGTTTTTATAGTACGCCAAATGATAAGGTTATTATTTTAGCGATATATGGCTTATGTGCTGAGGAAAGATTTTTATTATTCTGTGAGAGAATAAACTTTTTTTTTGTGATATTTATCATTTTCTTGTCGGAGTGCTTCACATTGAGGGTGACATTGGCCGCAAAATCGAATGTATTTTGATTTACTTTCGGGAAAAAGTCGCTCGGTTAAGCTCTTAAGGTGCCGAACCGATCCGAACATCATTCAGGGAGTGTAGATGCCGAACGATGATTGCCAATCGGTTCCAGCCAAATACGCAGTCGGCTTTGCTGCTCAAATACTGTCGAAACAAACGTGAAAAAAAAAACACCACTGACCTTTGAAAAATTTGTATTTATTGTATTGTTATGGTATTTAGTATGTATGCTATAATCAATAATACAACCTTATTTCACCTTATAAACACAAATAATATACGCGCTATCTTTTCTCCAATTCCCGTTGTAAGCGAAAACTCAAGTAAAAATCTGATAATAATAGCTGCGTTTATCAATAAAAGAAAATAGGGGATTATAAGGGTTAGGGTACAAAGGGCAGTCACAAATCTTTATCGGTGGACCTTATTGTGATTTATGGGAAGACTGCGGAGTGCGTGTGCTTCTACCCTATATAGGATTTGTTGGAGAAAATTCCTTTTAATTCACGTACTATTGGCGTTCGTTAGCAGATTGCTTTTTAGTTGAAGCATTGTAACTTTTCAGTGGTTTTCAGAATACCTCACCCTTTTACCTATTTTTTCTGATGTGAAATATTGAAATTTGCGATTTTTCAAAATAAATAAAATTAAAAAATCCGTGAAGCCAAGGATGTGTTATTGAAGTTGAAGAGTTCTTTCAGCCCATTCAATTTGGTAAACGATGTACCAAACACCCTGTATACTACACATTTTTTGTTATTTTTTTTTTTTTTAAACGTTACCCCACAGTAGGAATTTCTCCTGTATCGTGGGTGCATTTACAAACATTTAAGCTCACATACACAAACAGCCAGACCCGGAACAACTACCTGTAGGCCATACAAATATTTGTTACGTGCGGGAATCGGAACCGCGACACGCAGCGCAGCAGTCAATCGCTCAGCCACTGCGCCAACCGTGCCGTCACACGTATATGTTTACTGAAGAGACCGACCGCCTAATAGTTAAATGCTATAATATTATACAAAGAAAATCTTTGAGAGGTTTTTCATTTTAATCGTAACCGCTTTAGAATTAATTTAATAAGGCATTACAAGCCTAGAGAAGAAACACCAGGTATATCTAGAAATACCTAGTGTTACTTATTAAGTTTTGTTTTTTCTATCTGCATATTTTAATCTAAAAAGGCGTGTAAACTGAACAAGTAACAAAACAAGAGAATTTCCTTCATAAAAGCCCTTAGTTACTCCACAATATTGTTTTGCACGAAAACGTAGCCAATTTCGTTTTTCGTTTAGGAAACGAAATCCTTGTTCCGAAACTATTCGACGTTTTTTCTTGGATAAATGTCGTAACAAAATCAAAACCAAAGCGAATTATTTAGTTTCCTCACGGCCCAGAAGGTACAGTACCGATTACTAAGAGCTAAGGTACACGAAATACTTATGTACCTACCTAGACTTTTTCCATTTCACTGAAGTCTCGAAGGCTCGTGGCTAAATAATAACAGCCGCTCGGGTCGATCTTTAGGTTAAGCCGTGCTTGCCTAGGTTGGTCTGTGGATGGGTGATCACGTAGTCAGTGGCCCAAAAAGTCTGACAACCAGTCTTACCAAGGGGTATCGTATTACCCAGTACTAACTGGGTTGTTGAGGTCAGATAGGCAGTCACTCCATGTAAAATACTGGTATTCAGCTGTATCCGGTTAGACTGGAAGCCGAACCCAACATATTTGGGAAAAGGTTAGGCAGATGATGATGAAGTCTTATTTTGAAACTAGCACTCCGCCGGCGACTTCGTCCGCGAAAATTGTGATAGCTCGGCTAATTTGCATTATAGCCTACAGCACCCATGAATAATGAATCTTTCTATTAGTGATTGTTTTTTTAAATAGATCACTAGTTCCGGAGATTACCCCTACATACAAACTTAAAAACTTAGAAATACTTCTTTATAATATTAAGATAGATTTGAACTTTATGTCATTGTCGTTAAAGTGAAAAATGGTATGAGTGTAAGCAATTTTTCTAACAGTTTTTAAATTGTATCCTTAAATTTTTGTTTACCCTTTAATAGAAAAAGTCATTAAAATAATTTCGTAATAAACTGAAATCAAAAGTCATTTATTTAATGTTTCATTTCCCATTAAGACTCCTTCACCCCATTTCGGCTGAAATTCTCCTTTTATAGTGTTCATAAAATAAAACAGGCAACGGTATAAAAATCCCATTTAATTTAATTATTAATTTAGAATTCTTCGTCAAGCGAATGGCGAAAGACGAAGGCAGGACGAATGCCGAAAGACGAAACTGTGCCGAAGTCATACACATTCGTTTTCGTGCAACAGGATAGCTCGACGAACGTATCGGAAATGGTAAAAACTGAACACCACCACGATGGAGAAGAAGTATAGGACTGTAACAAAATTTTACTTCAGTTAATTCAGATCGAAGAAAGAAGACGGACGGCGCCACAGTGGCCGGCCCAGAAAAAGGTGACGAGACGATCTGGGCCCGTATCGCGATGGCTGGTCCGAGGAGGCACTGGAAAAGGGCACATGGAAGGAATTAGGGGAGGCCCTTGCCCAACATTGGGACAATACAGGCTAATAAAAAAGGCAGATCTAATTGCCTGTTTATCGCAATAATTAAAGCTAAACTATTATGGTGAGCAAGAGCAGCGGTGGCCCAGTGGTGGAGACCCCGACTTACGAGCAGTAAGTCGTGGGTTCCAACCCAGCCAGGCGCATTACTTTGTGTAAGTTATTTCGTCACCACTGCTCTCAAAACGGTGAAGGAAAACATCGTGAGGAAACCAGCATGTCATAGAACCAAAAATTCGAAGACATGTGACATCTACTAACCCGCATTGGGCCCGCGTGGTGGATTATAGCCAATTCCCTCTCATAGAGAGGAGGCCTGCGTCCCAGCAGTGGGAACATTAATAGGCTGATTATGCTATGCTATGCTATTATGGTGAGAGTACAGCCGTAAACTCTCGCCGAAGCGCTCAGAGGCACTAGTGCGAGAGTATAATGTGTAAACGATACAAGTAAGTAGTACATTACTGATCATGTAACCATACCTTTAGTGTGTCCACGTGATTATGAAAATACCAGTAGCTCAAATCATTGACATGCAAACTAGTTAAAGCGATTTGTAAACACTTTGCTCATAGACAAATTAGTAATTGGCAATTAGCTCACTTAACACGCGGTGTAGAAATAGTACATTTTGATATAAGTGGGGAAACTTTGTTATTGCATTCGAGGAGGAATTAACACCTGACCTGCAAGGCGAGGGTGTTATGGAGCCGAGAACTGCAGTAATAAATCCCCACGCGTATCAAACAACGTTTTTCAATACACTTTCGAAGAAATAAAATATTAGAGCGGAAAGTATTCTTGTCAGGAATTATTAGGAAACTATGACTTAATTTGCTTTTTTTTCGCTCTTTGCTTTCGCCAGGTTGAAGATGAAGCAAAGGTATGATGCTTCTAAACAGCCTAATATGAAAAATAGAAAATCCAAATAAATTGTTATTTAATCATAAAAGTAAATATTTGTTTTAAATAATCATGTTAATCTATGATATTGTATTTATAAACACAATTTAAATATTTACGCGTAAAGACGCATTTCTCTTTACCGAGATTTAAAAAAAAAAATAAACCGCCGACTATAAGCATTGAACAGATTTGGACTTAAATTTTGATTTCCACACGTGTGCGGAAAAATATTAAAAATCCACACGTGTAAAATACATTTCACGTCGAACCTAATGGTAGTGCGATAAGGGCCAGTTTTCGAGAAAGTGTAATGAAAAATAATTTATTTGCTTTACGTTAGGAACATGTTCAGTCGATCAATAAAGTGATTAAAAATAACTTAGGTATTACTCACCAGCTCCAAGGAATGTAAATAGTCCACTTACACAGGCCAAGTTTGCAAGTCTGTGCTGCTCATCTTTTATTTTAGGGGCTGAAAAATAAAATCAATAATGTTATAGTGTATTTAAATTACCTACATACTTGTCAATTGACAGCAGAAACAGTAATCCGTCTTCTGAAATACGGTGGGATCGTATACACGCTACACGCACGCTACGATGGCCTGGTGACGTCACTAATTGACGCGTAGCATGTATGACGTAGGCCAAAGCCCACGTACCCAACGACTTTTAAAGTTCAGTCAGATACGTACAAATTTTGGGCTGGCTGTAGACACCGGACACTGACATGTACCTCAGTATAATATATAGAGTGGAAACACCGAAGCATAAACGCTTACTACGTACTGAGTACATCATTCTAAACCCACATAGAAATTTTTCGTCGGTTATTTTAAAAAAATTAAACAGCCGTTCCATCACTTGACCGTGTAGGTATTGCACTTTTGTAGGAAACAGCAGATTTTTTTTTTTAAATAACCCGTGTTATTGTACCTATCGTATTACCCAGTACTAACTGGGTTGTGGAGGCCAGATAGGCAGTCGCTCCATGTAAAACACTGGTATTCAGCTGCATCTGGTTAGACTGGAAGCCGACCCCAACATAGTTGGGAAAATGCTAGGCAGATGATGGTATTGCAGTAGTAATGTAGTAGTGTGGCAGTTTTATTCGGTTCCTTATAAACCAAGAAATGAAACAGCTGTATTCACAAGAAGAAAATTCCTGTAAATACTGTTTCCACTGAAATAACATATTACAGCGCTGAAAAACTTTTTTAATTTTTTTTTTATTAGTTTACTCTGTCCCACTGCTGGGTCCCATTCCTTTCCAACTCTCCCGGTGTTTTGCCTCCTCTGGCAGTCAGGAACGAGTCCAAATCGTCACGCCAGCGTTTCTTGGGCCTGCCTCGGTGAC
Source organism: Noctua janthe (assembly GCA_910589295.1). NCBI lineage: Eukaryota > Metazoa > Arthropoda > Insecta > Lepidoptera > Noctuidae > Noctua > Noctua janthe. The sequence continues at coordinate 8,988,613 of OU342573.1, read as the reverse complement.
GACGACCGTCTTCAGGCACCCCTGTGTGACGATTCCGGTCCATCTGTCCTGACCCATCCTGCAAATGTGACCCGCCCAGTCCCATTACCTCGCAGACTAATCGCCAACATCGGCGATGCCTGCCTTGGAGCGTATTGTGGTGTTGCGTATTCGATCGGTGATTTTGTTCAAAATGCTACGCTTCATCGCTCTTTGACAAACCTTGAGTTTGGACTTCTGCACTTTTTCTATATTGTGTGATATTTTCTTCAAGAAGGAAAGCCCTAATAAACTAAAGCTAAGGTAGGAGATATAAATATGAGGGTTGGGCTCTCAAGGTATTACTACATTAAGATTCGATGGACGACCAGCTTAGTATTTATGTAGGTTGCTCACTGATTTATAAGTAAAGTTAATCTACGGTATTAACATCTGCCTCGTTTGGTCTAGTGGTCACAAGTGCGACTGTTGAGTATGAGGTCCTGGGTTCGATTCAAGGGTCGGGCAAAGGGTTATTGATTTTTTCCTTAAGGAATTTCTCAGTAGCAGCCTCGAAGTCTGGATTTGTGCCTTGCTGGTGGCAATAGGCTCGCCCTTTAATACATGGGACCAAAAACAAAACTGTGAAATGTGGGTACATCTCTGTCTAACCCTTCGGGGATTACAGGTGTGATGATGTTATGTTTTTATGTTATGGTAGGTACTAATATTTTAATAAGTTTATAGTATTATATATATTCTTGTAGTTAATCTTAGTATTATTTAAAATTATTTTCAGATATACACCTACCAGTGCTTGTCTCTGCATCACCCAAAGGTTGACTGGTAGAAAATGCCTATGGCATTAAGTCCGCCTCTGTACTTCTGTGCTTGAAGTGTTAAATAAATAAATAAATATTTCAATAACCACAAAAATAGAATAGGTAAGTATGACAAAAGTACTTGTTTTTCTCCTATTTCGTGGGACTAAATAATAAACAGGCGAAATGCAGAATTATTATAACTACACCTCTCATAGTATCGCGCCCGTATCCCTTCAGGGATACAGGCGCGATACTATGTTGAGTAAAAAGAAAATTGAATAAACTGCCGCATTGCAAAGTAAAGGCACTTACACACACACACACGTATAAAAGGCCTCTTCACATAAAATACAAACATTCCAACACATTTTTGTCAGAATCCTGTCTGTTTCCTACGACGGGGACTCTTACATTTACATTAGGTCGGAGAAGCCCCGCCGTTTGTTCCACATACTCAATTACATATTGGAATCGAATAGGGAACCAATACTGTAGAATAGTACAGAAGGTTGGCTACATACACTGCGAGAAAACGCACGCATGTGCCCAGACGATTCACATACAGACAGTGCAGGCGAATCCGCGACTGCCATTCGGTTGACTCAGTATGAGATCGCCGCCGTACATCATCATCTGCCTAGCCTTTTCCCAACTATGTTAGGGTCGGCTTCCAGTCTAACCGGATGCAGCTGAATACCAGTATTTTACATGGAGCGACTGCCTATCTGACCTCCACAACCCAGTTAGTACTGGGTAATACGATACCCCTTGGTAAGACTGGTTGTCATACTTTTTGGGCCACTGACTACCTAACGACTGTCAAAGATCTATAAATCACACCCGGGACCAACGGCTTAACGTGCTTTCCGAGGCACGGAGGAAGCTCGGTATGTAATGGGTGATCACCCATCCACAGACCAACCTAGGCAAGCACGGCTTAAACTAAAGATCGATCCGAGCGGCTGTTATTATTTAGCCACGAGCTCCTCGAGATCGCCGCCGTACGTAGTCGACAAAAGCTACGTCTGGTCATTTAAAACAAAATGACCCCGTGCATTCGATGACCTCATCTGATAACCGCCCCTTTTTGTGCGGACCAATAGCAGTAAAACAAAAAAAGACCGAATAATATGCGGGTTTTTATTATTATATTAATAATTTGTTTAAAAAAATATCAGATTTTGTTAATGATCACATATGTGAAGGCGGAGAAAAAAATAAGTTAAAAAAAGTTTTACATGTTTATAGCGGCCGGGCGCTGCAAACAGGAATAGTCCTTATGGTGGTCAGACGCAGGTTTGGCTGACTGTACGTTACAGCTCTCCAGAGAAACACATGCGCTTCGAAAATCCTCCAACCAAGCTGAAAGGCACGTTTTCTCCCCATCATTGCGACAACTCTTTTGTTTTGGACCATACATAAACCTAGAGAAATTGGTGGTCAAAGTTCAAAACTTTTTCATAAGATTATTAGAAATACAAGTTTTTCATGTTATTACTTTATTTTATATACTTTTTTTTTTGTTTTTTTTTTTTTTAAATAAACGTTGCCCCACACTAGGAATTTCTCCTGTATCGTGGGTGCGTTTACAAAGATTTAAACTGACATACACAAACAGCCAGACCCGGAACAACTACCTGTAGATCATACAAATATTTGTTCCGTGCGGGGATCGAACCCGCGACACGCAGCACAGCAGCCGATCGCTCAGCCACTGCGCCAACCGTGCCGTCAACTTCCATGACCCCTATATCATTCATTCAATACATTCATGAACATAATATTTTTAGTACGTTACATTCCTACCGTAAACCGTGATTTTTAACCCTAAAAAAGTCTTTTCGCAGCTGACCCCCCCCCCCCCCCCCCGATACAAATCTTTCATCGGTTTTTTTAATCTGCTTTTCCATATATTTTGACCGTGTAGGTATTGCAGTGTTATAGGAAATTGCTGTTCAGAATGACATACTGAATACTTGGTAGTCGGTTTAGCGTCGATGTCTTTCGACCCCGTATACTATTGAATATTCTAAAAACTTTTCGAACTTTTTGTATGACAGGTGACGACATAAAATCAGAACACACTGTCAGTAAGAAAACGATCATTCCGAAACACGAAGATTACCGAAGCAATTACTTTTTCTGGTTTAACTGTATCCATGTGCACTTGTTTTCACTCGTCAAATAGAGCGGACCTTCTGTAGGTACCGTCCGGGCCCAATCGAATACATAGTGAATTTATGTAAATAGTCAATGCTATGTAAAGCGAATGTTTTGCGAAGGCCGCAGGAAACGGTTCGGTAATGTAGAACGTTTATGAAGAGAGATGTGAGACAGAGATGCTCAACCTTCTTTATTGACGTTTTAACGGAGGTATCCGTTTAAATTTAATAAAAAGATCTGTATAACTTCATTTTGAAATCTATACAAATAATAAAATTGAAGTGTCTGTTTGTAATTTCAAAATAACAACTTTTTACTGAATGCATATGAGAGTATATAAGGTAATTCTATTAGAAAAAAAAAACGTTTTGTTTGTCTGTCTGTCTGTTTGTTCCAGTTAATTCCGAAGCGGCTGGACCGACTTACCCGAGCAGGTCAGATAAACAGTCGCTCCATGTAAAATACTGGTATTCAGCTGTATCCGGTTAGACTAGAAGCCGACCCCAACATTGGTGGGGAAATGTTAAATAAGGTTTTTTATTTGTATTAGTTTATTATTTTATAAGATTATTTTGTGTATTTGACGTGGCAGACACATCTAGATAAATTAAGATCTAAACTATATTTTGTCATGGGTGCGCTTCGAGGCATCGTCCGCTGTTTGCCGAAATCTGTTAGGTATATCATTTACAACTCTATGGTAAAACCTCACCTAGAATAACTAATAGAGGTATGGGGCACTGCAGCTAAAACACATTTAAAGCAAATCGAAACCTGTCAAAACAAAATAATAAAACTCTTATTCCATTACCACTTCCTAACTCCGACAGAAAAAATTTACAAATAGACTAAATTGATGACACTATCACAGATATATAAATATAACACATGCATATTAGTACATAAGATATTAAATAAAAATATACACTCTAAAATTACATTTACAAAAAAAGGCCAAACACAAAAACGTAGCACTAGACGAAAAAACAACATTTGCTTAAGACCACCACGAACTAATTTCGGTAGGAAAAATATACTATACGAAGGAGCAGAGTTGTATAATAAATTACCTAATGACATTAAACAGATACAGTCCTTTACTTTATGCAAAAAAACTATAAAACACTACATCTTAAAAAATTTCTCTAGGTTTTAAATTTAACCCACCACAACAATTTAATTTAAATCTACATTAATTACTAATTTGCTAAGTATAAACCTCACCAGAAAACCTTCTCTGTATTTTCGAAACATTACAGTACTTATAAATAGTTCAATATGTAAATTCCTATTGACTTGCCTTCAAGAATCGATACCGTACGTAATAGTACACTCACTTTTTCCTTTTACCCACAACACTGTAAAAATTGTGTGTCTACTACTAAACTTATTTACGAGTACCTACCTGATTTAAAAGTAATTCTTGTATTTAGTTTTAAGATTACCTTGTATTTCTCATATTAAGTGAATTTTATTCTTTTTGAGAAATAAATGTCTTAAACCGTATTTTCATCTATGGGCCTCAGTTGCCTGACAATAAAATGATTGAATGAAAGGCTAGGCAGATGATGATATATCGTAAATGTTAAAGAATATAAAGCTTTTCATGCAAGTCGCCCCAAATCTTTCCTACTTAGGTACCTACAAACAACATAGTGACTGGCAGTATCCTATATTTTTCCTAAAAACCTATTTTGGGACTTGCGTGCTAGCAGTTTGAGCACCATTTTCTATAAACACAAGTTTTGTAAGAGTAAATATTGTTGGTGTACTACGGCCACAATCTACCGAATTGTTTCCGATATTTTACTCTTCTAGTGTAAAAACAAGATTTTTTTAAATAAATGAAACAAGAATAAATACTGATTTGTTTGCTGTTTGAATTTTGAATTGATTTCAAATTCAAATTCAAAATATTTTATTGTGGGCGAATGTTAGTTACAGGTCTAAACAATAAATTTAAGTTCCAATATGTCCTGCCTAATAGGCATACAATAATTATGTATTGGCATTACATTTAAAATTATTTTACATGTCAAATTTGGTTATTATAAATGTCAAAATATACAGTCAAATTATTACATGGTCAACAATTCATTCAATGGTTCAAGAAATCTTGGATCGTGTAGTATGCTTTCTCAATTAAAAATTTACGCAGTTTATTTTTTAATACTGGAAGTTCCTTACTGCTCAGAATGTCAATAGGTATCTTGTTGTATATTTTTGATGCCATGCCAAAGAAGCTTTTGTTAAATAAAGCCGTTTTATGTGGTACATTAGAAATTTTTAACTTGTATCTTCTCGATTTGAGTTTATCAAATAGATTTTCATTTGTTTTTATAAATACGGCTACTTCATAAATGTAAATTGCAGGAAAGGTCAAAATTTTATATTCTTGGGTTCACATGCACATACACCTTTTTTGCGCTTTAAACACTAAATCCCTATTAGTGGCATTGCCCCAGTATATGACTGCATATCTCAGTGTCGACGAAACATAAGCATGGTATGCGATCAAAAGAACTGATTTATCAACAATTTTGGATAATTTATACAAAGCATATGAGTACTGATTAATTTTATTGCATACTGTGTCAATGTGTGTTTGCAAAGTCAAATCGTTATCTATCCAAAGCCCTAGAAATTTAACGCAGCTGACTTGTTTAATTTTCGTCCCATTATAATGAATATTGATGTTGTTATTTTTATTGTTACGGCCCGAAATTGACTAATTTAGTCTTTTCCAAATTTATAATTAAGTTATTAACCGTCAGCCAGTTAATTATTTATTAGTTATTAACCGTCAGCCAGTTAATTATTGACAGCAGAACATTAACTATTTTTAAATTAATTAATCAGAACACCCGGTCAAAAGAAAAGTTTCGTTTCGTTTGTTGGTGTGGTTTTATAAAACACTAGCGACCCGCCCCGGAATCGCACGGGTGCAATATATACATATAAACCATCCTCTTGAATCACTCTATCTATTAAAAAAAAAATGTGAGCCGTCACGGGACGCCTGGCAGATGTGAAACATCGACATTATTTTGTAAAAGTAATATGCAGAAAAGAACAGATTGTGATAGGAACCAAATATGTCATAATGATAAAATAAAATATTACGATTTTTTTTTAAGATAACGATGACTATTTATTGAATAAACATTTATTTTCATTAAATACAAAAATTTACTAATTTATTTCAAATCGTGACTACTTAATTCGTTTTATCAGTGACTTCGGTAATAGTTATATTCGATGTTGCCTCTGAGGACGGTATTACTGTGACAATTGGTCGATGGTAACTGAAGTATGTTGCAAAAGTATTGGACATAACATTATCAAGATAACTAATAAACACAGCATCTATTGTTGTTCCGTATCTGGTGGTAGGTTCTCTTGGATTGTTATTAATTTTCAGTTGAAATTCTTCTTGGAGAAACGTAATTAATTAATTAATTAATTAATACATCCAGCAGGTGACGCACCGTACACACTACTGCATATAGACTGTATATATACCATCATATAGCGTGGCGACGCATCGCCACGGCATGCGTCGCCACGCCAGAAATCGGTTTTACGTGCGGCTATAGATGTTTCACATCAAAAACCGCATCAAATTCCGTTGCGTAGTTTTAAAGATCTAAGCATACATAGGGACAGACAGCGGGAAGCGACATTGTTTTATACTATGTAGTGAAGCTTATCTCTCTCTTCAAGGCAGGCAAAAAAATATAGGGTTTTTCGGTTACCACATATTTAGATTCCTCAGTCAAACCCCGGAATCTAGTTTTGTACCCAATTAATAAGCCCTCTCCTATCTAAAATATCCTTGGAAACTTTACTTCGACCACGACAGCCAATCTCAACGGAGATACCCAGGAACTAAGAAGGCAGGATATGTTACCTATAGTGCACAAGTGTGTTTGCAAACACAAGTACACACTCTGTTCCTATACTCTCTTCTCTCCTTACCTTACTCTCTTTAGCCCGATAGGACAGACAAACCAACACAGTTGTGTTGACAAAAAAAAACCTCTTATCTATGCTTATATACTAACATTATAAAGCTGAAGAGTTCGTTTGGTTGAACGCGCTAATCTCAAGAACTACTGGTTCGAATTGAAAAAAATCTATTAGTGTTGGATAGCCCATTTATCGAGGAAGGCTATAGGCTACATAGCATTACGCTACAACCAATAGGAGCGGAGCATCAATGATAAATGTTGCAAAAACGGGGAAAATAGTATTTTTATAATAATTTCACGCCGACGAAGGTCGCGGGCTACAGCTAGTAAATTATAAAATAAAATGTGTTTTCTGGTCCTTTAACTTACTTAGTATACCTATAGTCATATAAGTACCTAGTAACATTTTGATCCAAGCGTCGGCGTCGTCGTCGTGTTGGGGGCCCGCTAAATCTCTAATTTTGAACTGCAAAAGCGGAACGCGCAGGACTGGAAGAGAGGGCATCCCTCTTTGCTTTGGGGTTAAAAATACCACGGCCTCTCACTTCTCACCCATAGCTGATGTGTTATGATCAAGTATGTTAAAGTGTGTAATTATTCTTACCGTCATTAAACCGGACACAGGCTCTTGCGATCTTGGTCACCGCCAGTGAGAACAGTAATTTCCACACAATAGCTGCGACGAAGAGGTATACCTGGTTTAAAAAAATATTCCATGATTAATATCATATGCTAGTGCCTGCAGTTTTACTCGCGTAAGTATTAAAGTCTTATTGAAGCGAATCCCGTCACGAGACCAAACAAGTATGGTTGGGTAGTCCAGTTATGATGGTGGGATCAGGTTGAGCTAAGAAGAATCAAATCTTCTTCTTAACGTGTCGATGGCAATCTAAATTGTGTCAGCCCAGAACTGAGCTACTAGTTTTGCGCTTTCGGTAGCGTCCATCAGTGGATGGTACCCTGAGTGCGACCATCCGCACTTCAGAGGATGTTGTAGGAGTCTAGGTGTAGGAGTCTCGTGGCTAAATAATAACGGCCGCTCAGGTCGATCTTCAGGTTAGGCCGCGCTTGCCTAGGTTGTCCGTGGATGGGTCACCATCCTTTACACATCGACTTTCCCCCGCTCCTCGGATATGATGTAAGCCGTTGGTCCCGGCTGTCATTTAGAGATCTTTGACAGTCGTTATAGATAGTCAAAGGCCGGAAAGTCTGACAACCAGTCTTACCAAGGGGTATCGTTTTACCTAGTACTAACTGGGTTATGGAGGTCAGGTCAGATAAGCAGTTGCTCTAAGTTGATATTCAGCTGCATCCGGTTAGACTGGAAGCTGATCCTAACATAGTTGTCAAAATGCTAGGCAGATGATGATGTCGTAGAGCTCCTGCAGACACTCTCCAAAGACCATTCTGTTGCACAGAAGACCAACAAGAGAGCCAAGTTAAGCTGATAAGTTAGGCTGTGAAACTTGGCCACCATTCAACATCTATGTGCGTTATTGCTCGTCAGTTCACCTTCTTGTGTAATAAGAACTAAGTATTACCAGCATCGCCCTGCAGTTTTCCGTCAAAGTGACGAGAATGAGCAACGCTCCCGCGCCGGTGATACCGCTCAACACGATGCCCGTCGCCACACTGATGACTGCAGAAAAATAAAGAAGCTACAGGTACCGCTCAGCTGAGACGGTGCCGCGGGAGGGTTGACAGGTCGGCAGAGGCCGATCATTCTTTCGCTGACGGGCGTCAACACCCCTTCCGCATCAGCTACCTCGGGCCCCGTCTCAATCAAATGGTAGGACTGTAGAAGGAATTACTTCACTTTGTGAAGTTGAGAGAAGTTCAGTTTCTGAGAGCCTTTCCAACTGACTACCTCACTTCTTACTACTATTATAAATGTGAAAGTTTGAATGGATGATGTTTGTTACTCAACCACGCCACTCAACGAACGGCTGAACGGATCTGGATGAAATTTAGCACAGAGATATGTGCTAGTCTGGAATAGGACATACGCTACTTTTTTTCTCACATATACGCCTCAAAATTATAAACGCGAACGAAATTGCTGGCAACAGACAGTACTAATAATGTTATAAAGAGGCATAAGTTTGCATGTAGGGGTAATCTGTGGAACTGCTGATCCAATTCCGAAAATTCTTTCTCAAATGGGAAACTACATCATCCCCAAGTATCATAGGCTATATCTAAAAAGTTGCCATGATATAATTTCAGACCATATGGCACGTCGCACGTCGCAAAGGCTGGGTAATATTAACACGACATGATCTCTGTCTCATACAGTTCACGACAATAATAGAGACGTGTTTAAACAACAGTTTGGCTTCATAACAGGCCGTTTCCCAGGCCAGGGATTATTGTCGACTTCCTGTCTACTTACACTGAGAACTTTGCGTCTGATGCATCTCATCATACTGTATGCCATGCGACAGGATCAGAGTTAACAGGATAGATCCAACCAGGACTTGACAGAAAGCTATCAAGAGAACTCCTGGAAATAGGTTGCAGACTCCGCAGCAGCTCTCAAAGTGACATCCTGGTTGGTGGATTGCGAAGTGTAGGGGGACCTGGGAAATTGAGAAGGGCACATCAAATGAAACAGTCATCACTATCTACCTATCGTTGATCCGACCAAGTTGGGGTCCGCTTTCAGTCTATGTAGTAGTTTACATGAAACAATGCCTAGCTGATCTCCCTAACCGAACTGGATTACACGATACCCCTTGGTAAGACTGGTATTCGGAAGCCTAGTACCGTGGCTTAACCAATATCCACAGAAAAAAAAAAAATATTCGGAAATTGTTTATAATCAGTATCTTGTTGAAATTGGACTAAAGATCGATGGAGTAATTCTTCAATTTTCCACCATCTTAATCTACATCTGAAAACTGAAGATTTAAAAGCATCAATAAACGGTTAAGATTAAGGTGGAAGCGCCAGGGTAGCCCGCGAAATTCAAATTTTCTTACGTTTTTTGCAATCTGCAGGTCAACGTCAGGCTGTATGTTGTTTAATATACCTTCATATACCTTCATATACCTTCATGAATTAGTCATTCAATGGGGTTAAATGAACTCAGAGGGCTGTATTGATGAATTTAATGATTATAATTCTGTAAATACATACGTGTTACGGTCACGAATCATATTTTGTTCAACATACAGCCTGACACTGACCTTGAAATTGCAATTACCGTTAGAAAATTTGAATTTCGCGGGCTACCCTGACATTTCCCCCTTAAATGGAAGCTTTAACTTTAAAAGCATTAAGGATCATTCCTAAGAAGTTTTGAGTGGTCCTCGCTGCTGCTATACGTCTTGTCTTGTCAGCTCGATACAGTTATTAATTGTCTATTAAAAGAAAAACCCCATGGGCACAGAATAAAACTGAGGGAGATTATAAGTATGTCGGATCCGGTCATTAGTACGGACATAAAATGAATCGCAAGTGCGCTGGTGGTGACGTCACGCGAACTACTTACAAATATACCCACACCACAGCGTGGCTTCTACAGAGCCCTGATGTTTACAGCTCGAGGCGAGGAGGACAGTCAATGTCTGATCGCGGAGGAGTTGAAAAGTCTTGGAGCTGTACCCGATTCATCGTCCCCGTGTTATTGTGTTAAATTGTAATTTCAAGTAATTTGTTAGTTTACTAGAAACAGTGTAACGCACCCAGTGTATTTTTATTGCACGAAACCCATTTTCTGCCCACATGATGTACGAGCCTAACGGAATAAATTCTGACATATCCGACAAGTAGATAATATTGTTTCCAGCAGTAGCGAAGGGTCAATTTTAGTTAGAGGTAAGCCGGAGCAGATATCTTTAATGTGATTTTATTATTTGTCTATAAAATACTGACTGAGCAAGTTTTTAAAGGGAATCGAGTTGTATGGAACCTTCGCAACTGGTTTCCAGTTGACCCAGATAAAGAAACTGAAACCCTATTTTTAATATTAAAACAAAAAATATTTCTTTAATGTTGAATAAAGCACAAAATGCAGTTCGAATTTCGTTTCCATATTCAGTCGAAGCCAAACGAATGCTGAATACGTCTTGTTGCATACATGGTTCGCTACAATGCACCCAACATTCGTGTGTTGGCAGCTTTGCCTACCGTGCTGTTCCCGTATTCAATGCAGGGCTCCTTTGTAGGCTGCTACCACACAATTTTGCTCCTTTGGCCTCGCTTTTGCAGGTTAGGGAACGAAAAGAATAAGAACTTTGAAGTCAAAGTACCTATGTGTTTCTTAAAGAAAAGAAAGCTTTGTGATTAATGCTCAGATTGAAAACGGGCCTCAATCAAAACAGCTTGGTTATATCATCATTCCAATTTATTTGGGATCGGCGCAGCATGTCTTCATCTTCCATATCCTCTACCATCATACCTCTCTATTAATCGTCATCTCAATACATCACCTATCACACAGTCCTTCCATCATTTCTTTGGTCTTCTTCTTCTATAATAGCCATACACATTCCTTTTACATTTTCCTATAGGGTTGGTTGTAGTATGACTTTAATCACATTCTTTAGAATTTCTCAAAGAAATCAGTCCCGATGGATCCCAGTCATCAACCCAGAAATTACATTTCAACAGTGTGTGCATAAACACAGGTGTAGAATGCATCTGTCCTTCCTTGCTTCTATAGTCTAATGGAACAGCGCTTGACGCGATCGAGGAGAGATCAGCCGAGGGAGCGATGGTTTTACCCGCTTTCCAAGGCACGGAGGGTAGCATACCCCCAATATCCTAACTCCGGGGTACTACTGAGAAATAAGGCTATGTATTATTAACCGTGGACTAAGTAAACGCATTGTACATACAGTGCTCTGCGTGTACAATATAATAACACGTTCAGGGTGCTGTTCGGGCTGCCGCGCCACTGCACCGCTTCAGCGATGTTTGCGGTGAGAAACGTGGATGGTTTTCATGCCATCATGCGGAGGCGTTGTGCGTCTCTTATGAAGCGCATACGTGCCAGCTCGAACAGCCTGCTGAGCGTGTTCATGGGCCGCTGGGACTCGCCGATGTGGCGGCACTGGATGCGACTACAAACTGCGGGTGGTCGCGTCCAGGGGTTGGCATAAACTGGCGCTAATGTGCGGTACCGCTTTTTTCTGTGTGTTTATTTTTGTATATACTAACAACAGCTTGATAATGTTTTTTGTGTTACTAACAGTATATGGACTACGTCTGAAATAAATGTATTCTATTCTATTCTATCAAGGTACTGAACCTGTAATGGTGTCGTACTTCTACTAGTACTCCTCGGCTTTTCGATTGATTTCGTATAATCATCTGTAGAAGTTTTTGGCATTTTCTAAACAATAAAACTTTATAAAAATACTATTGGCAATTCTTTGACATTGACGTCTGATCACAGAGCTTCATATGCGTCCTCTTATTGTTATGAGTAAGCGTCTGATAGTAAACTTTTTAAAACAACCAGCCTGCTGATTTCTTATGATGAAGTGAAGTTCTAACGTCAAACGATTTTTTTTTTCTAATGCGTCTGGTTTGGTAAATAAATCAACAGCCAGATTGGTAGCCAATCTACCGAAGATCGCGGAGAACACCTGGATGAGACTCGCAAAGGCCAGAGAAGCATGGCAAAAGGGAGACGGCCTACACTCGGCACTGGATGGGCCTTCCATTGACGGCCTCGTCATTAATCATCATAATCTGCCTAGCCTTTCCCCAACTATGTTAGGGTCAGCTTCCAGTCTTACCAGATGCAGCTGAATAACAGTATTTTATATGGAATGACTGTCTATCTGGCCTCCACAACCCAGTTAGTACGGAGAAATACGATACCCCTTGGTAAAACTGGTTTTCAGACTTTCGGGTCACTGACCACCTGTAACGACTGTCAAAGATCTACAAATGACAGCCGGAACCAACGGCTTAACGTGCTTTCCGAAACACGAGGGAATCTCGAAAAGGAATGGGTGGTCACCCGTCCACGGTCGAACCTAGGTAAACACGCTTAACCTGAAGATCGACCCGAGCGGCTGTTATTATTTAGCCACGAGCTCCTCAACGACCTCGACGGCGTCAAAATCAAAATGATTTGATAAAGAAGGTTATTTGTAATGAAACGTTTAATCAGATTCCATAATCCTCATCTATATGCTCAAAACAAGCACTCAAACACAAGCCTTTGACTATAAATCCATGGTCATTCAACCTGTTCATTCAATTACCTACCATCTGTTCTATTTCCGCCATCATTGCACAAATTAGGGTTCCGCTAAACAGCAATTGAATAAAGGTGTATCTCGTGTATGTGTATCTCGGATTTGAGTATATGAATAGAGTGGGGTAAACATTGGTAGTGTGTCAGCGAAACGGTTGCCGAGTTGCAAGTAAACACCAGTTAGTACGGAGCCTGTGTTGAGTTGTTAGGAGAACCCTGATTTTGGAAGTACTGGGATAACAGACAAAAATAAACTACAGCTATTTATTATCAACAGCCTCGTTGATCTAGTGATCCGCGACTGTTGACTATGAGGTCCTGGGTTCGATTCTTCCATCAAAAATTTCTCAGTAGCTGCCACGGAGTCTGCATTTGTGCCCGGTTGATGGCAACAGGCTCGCACATAATATGGGATTTAAACATAACTGGCGAATCCTGGACGTACTATTAAGTACACCTCGGCCTAAGACGAGGATTAAAGACGAGGTATATTATGGTATGTCTATTAATTAATTACAAAAAGGTCTTCTTTGTAGAACTTAGGGTGTCGTGTCTGACACCCTTTTGTCACGTGTGATCAACGCAAAATACTAACAGGCATTTAAATCTCATGTTTACTGCTATTCTTTTAATTGATTCCCTGAAAAACAATAACCTCTGACAGCTGCAATTCAACAGCAACCATAGTGTTTAGAAATAAAGTTGCATTTTAGCACACTTTTATTAGATTCACTTGTAACTATGTGAAAAATCTTATAAGTCAAATTTGACTTACATCCTGATTGAGCTGAAATGTTGCTTAGGTACATATTCAGTTTGAATGACAATGCATGGTTAGCTAAGTGACGTCATTCTAAATCCAATATGGCGGACTCCCAAAGATGGTGGACTAATATTTTGTTTATGCATGCAGGGGAGGGGAAGGCGGGGGTAAGAGGGTGAGTACTTAGGCCACTTTATGTTTAAAAATTTAAGTAAGCCCTCAGCTAAGTAGATGAATATCAGTTACCCTGCTGAATGAAAATCAAGATTGTCCCACAGAAATTTTGAACGCTGGTCACAAAGTATCATTTCAATTTCGTGGAGGTGCATTGTACGACTGTTCCCGATTGTGAGCGAACGTTTTACGGCAGCGATACATCAGTAATGTAACTAGACTTGGGAATAATAAAAGCACTTTAATAGAATATACTTAGGGAACATTCAGAATAGTATTATTAAAATTCGCATTCTGCATTGAGAGTCAGGAGAATTTGGTGAATGTTTACTAAATTTTTTCTACATCGACTAACAACTTATGAATATTTTTAAAAGAATAAGAGTACTCAAATGGAACTGGGCTGGCCATATCTGCTGAATGGAAAACAACCGCTGGACCAAGAAAGCTACTGAATGGATACCTGGAGACGAAACTAGAAGCACGAAGTAAAGGTCAGCCAAAGAAAAGATGGGAAGACATATTCAAAGAGAAAGTTGGACCTGGATGACCCAAGCCCGGGGCAGAAATATATGGAGGGTAATGGGGGACGCTAAATAATAACAGCCGCTCGGGTCGATCTTTAGGTTAAGCCGTGCTTGCCCAGGTTGTTCTGTGCATGGGTGACCGCCCTTTACATACCGAGTTTCCTCCGTGCCTCAGAAAACACGTTAAGCCGTTGGTCCCAGGTCTCTGTAGATCTTTGACAGTCGTTACAGGTAGTCAGTGGCCCAAAAAGTCTGACAACCAGTCTTACCAAGGGGTATCGTATTAAGCAGTACTAACTGGGTTGTGAGGTCAGATAGGCAGTTGCTCCATGTAAAATACTGGTGTTCAGCTGCATCCGGTTAGACTGGAAGCCGAACCCAACATAGTTGGGAAAAGGCTAGGCAGATGAATGGGGGGCCTACGCCGAGGAGGCGACTACTAGACAAGAGCCATTAGATAAGTAGTGTGTAAGCATATATAATTGTAGTGTATTGCATTGTTTTGTTTTGAGCATACCGTTTGTAAACCTAATGTATTACATGTTTAAAAAAAAAAAATCTTATGTGATTTATGTAAAAATTTTGGAGAAAGGGGGGGTGTGATGTAGAGACCCTGGCGAAGCGATTGCTGAATTGTACTTTCGATAGCCGCCGGGCCGGGAGCCCGCTCGACTCGCCAGTCGCTAACATACCATCGCCCTTCCACGTCTTAATTTAGTAAACTAGTTATAAGCCGGTAATGTAAACCTTTTATCAAATTCTTTTCAACCAGAGTGTCAATTCATTCTATCAGGACCCAATATCTGACTTGCACAACATAAGTATAAACAAAACAAACAGTTAATGTATACCTGTTCATTAGTGTTCATATTATAACTATGTATGTTATATTTTAGAAATAATGTAGTAGAATAAAAGGCTTTTTTTATTTTATTTATTTTTAATTAGTTTTCACATGTTAGTGATGGTTGATGGATGGCGACGCACCTTCAATGCTTCTAGCTATGCAAACATCTTTTGGCAGCGCTGATAACTTATTATGAGTAACCTCTGCTTTCCACCCGATAGTTTAGCACATTGAGCCTATAATGTTCCCAGTGCTGGGACACAGGCCTCCTCTCTATGAGGGAATGGGCTATAATTCACCACACGGGCTCAGTGCGGGTTAGTAGACATCACGTGTCTTCGAATCTTTTGGTTTTAAGGCATGTGATATCGATACCCGATAACATAATCATAAAAAAAACTACTGGACCCGACTAACTACCTAAAAACTACTGGACCCGACTAACTACCTAAAAAACTACTGGACCCGACTAACTACCTAAAAAACTACTGGACCCGACTAACTACCTAAAAACTACTGAACCCGACTAACTACCTAAAAAACTACTGGACCCGACTAACTACCTAAAAAACTACTGGACCCGACTAATTACGTAAAAAAAAACATGAAAACCGGTCAAGCCGTTTAGAAGAAAAAAACTACCTCCTCATCAAAATTTTATATGTAAAGATTTATCGAGATAAAGTATTAATACTCAAAAAATCTAAGAATTCAGGCATCTTACATCTTATTATAACTAGAAGACGGGATATTTACCATGTTTATTGTTTATCGGGAACTCAAAGAAAACAATAAACATGGTAAATATCCCGTCTTCTAGTTATAATAATGTTAGTGACCATGAAAGTTTAAAATCTTATATCTTACATACTTACTTTTCCTTCAACAGTTGATACAGTCCCAAACATTTAAACAAGATAAGCTGACCAGACAAGCGACAGAACCCAGCTTCAAAAGGTCAATTTGCGAAGGGCATACGTCTCGGTTGTCTGCAAAGCACCACTGTTTTCCACCGATAAGCTTTATTAGCTGTCAAAAGGGAAATTGACTGAGATACGGAGTCAAACTCGTGAGACAAATTACTGTGAAGAGTTCCGTCATAGAATAGATAGGGACAGAAGTTCAGTTCTATACAACGAACGATTTTTTGTTCGCACGCACACATTGACACAATCCATGTACACATTTTATTATTGAGCGGTTAGTAATATAAGCTTTGTTTTAGAATAAAAATATTTGTACGCCATATTTTGGCAGGATATGCTGGTAACAATATTGTAACATCTATTTATACCATATTCTAAGAAATAAACATTTTTTATTTGTTTTTAATGCAATAGTTTGTGAGAATGGATGGATGTTTGTTACTCTTTGACGCAAAAACTTTTCAACCGATTTGGATGAAATGTGGCACACAGAATACACAGATATTTTGTAACCTGAATTAAAACATAGGCTTTTTATCCCGGTAATACGATCCCGTGAGACAATTATCGAATTCGACGCGGGCATAAGCTAGTATATTATAATTATGGTAGTGTTAAGTGTACGTTTATTACGTTATTTATGTGTGTATGTATTGAAAATTGTATGTGGATGAATATGTGGGTAAGGATTTCATTTCAAATAATTTAATTTACCTGTTTATTGACGGATTTTTTGACGCCCTGTAACCCTTTTGATACTTGGTAATATTTTTATTACTATTGTAGATTTTTATTTTGCAAATAATGTAAATATTCTTTGGAATTTAGTAGATTCAAGATTCTTTATTTTGCATGAAATATGGTACATGATGGTCTTATAAAATAAAAGGTTTCACACATTTCGCTGACTTCCTTCAGTATGCAAACTTAGTAATTAATATACCTGTTTATAATATGTATATGTTTTGCTTCTTGGCTGTGCCAAATCAGGCCTGGACATGTGTAGTGCAGACGCCAGCACATCGAGCTACCCGAAACTGTCAAATTTTCCCAATCAATCCTGAACCTAATGCTTTAGCAATAAAGTTAAAAATCTTAATCTTTAATATCTGCCTGTTTTCGCTAGTTGTAAGGAGTCGACCTTCTGTCTTATTCTATTTTGTGGCTGAGTGCTGAATATTTATGGTTGACCCGGCTTGTTTGGGCTACTGCTTCGGGAAGTTTATGCTGGTCAGGGGTTCTTTAGTGGTGAAGCTGTAATTGTGCTGATGTGGAATAGAGATGGTGATGGTGTGTCATATACAAGGTGTAACATAATTAACGCAAGACCTCTCAGGTGGTGTCTCGGATCATGAATCAGCGTCAAAAGGTACACCTTGAGTGGCCATCTGGCATTATGCTGAGCTGAGGCCCTTTTGGCATTATTATTTTTGTTTATTTATGTATTTTGTTAAAGTTTTAAGATATTTTTGTTTTTAATAATGCCGAATAAACACATTTTTCTTTCATTCTTTTTTTTAGAAAAAATTACAAAGTTTTCTTGAGAAGTTCTATTAATTACCTACTAGCTTTTGATCGCGGCTTTGCTTCCGTTATGTATAGAAATAAACCTACGGGAATTTTTTAAATGTAGCCTGTGACACTCGGGGATAATGTAGCTTCCCGTCAGTAAAATAATTTTCTGACTCGAATCAGTAGTTTTGATGATTACCCCCTACATACAAACTTACAAACAAATTTTACCAGAGGAGCTCGTGGCCATACCGAGTTTCCTCAGTTTCACGTTAAGCAGTTGGTCCCGGCTGTCATTTGTAGATCTTTGATAGTCGTTACAGGTAGTCAGTGGCCCAAAAAGTCTGACAACTCGTCTTACCAAGCGGTATCGTATTACCCAATATTAACTGGGTTGTGGAGGTCAGATAGGCAGTCACTCCATGTAAAATACTGGTATTCAGCTGCCTCCGGTTAGACTGGAAGCCGACCCCAACATAGTTGGGAAAAGGCTAGGCAGATGATGATATAATGTTAGTATAGATTTCCTCTCTCATCTTATAAAGGGTGTAAATAGACCCTTAACATAGCCGAAAGGCACTTATTCTCCCCGTCTTTGCGATCATTTTTTTGTTCCAGACCATACCTGAGAACCTTCTAGTTACGGAGATATTAGAGGCCAAAGTTCCAACTTTTTCACAAGTTTTTTTTTTAATGTAAGATTCTTACTTTACACACCTCCACGACCCCGTACTATTCAATCCATCCATCAGTACAATGCTTTGAGTGCTTTCCATCGAGTCTTACCGTAAAACGTGATTTTTCACTCCAAAAACAAAAGTCGATTCCCAGCAATCATTTTTGCGAAAAGTTACTTAGTTTGATGTACATAATGCTTGGTTGACGGCTATGTGAAGGGTTTGTTTACACCCTTATTTAGTAAGTACTTAATTTATTAAGTACAACCAGATAAGATTCTGCAGTCCAATCACAAAATTAAAAAAGTCGGTTCGGTTCCTACTAATGATTGAAAGGGCAGGCTTAAATTATTAAAACCATAATCAATGCTGTAAGATACTTACCGATTGACCAATTATCTTGGACCACTGAACTCATCTCTTTACAAAGATTTCGTTTAAGACACAAAGGCCATTTAACACTGGATAACTTTTAAGAAAATTGTATCCAAAGATCAGTCTGTAAAAAGAACAACGAAAAGTCAACTTTATTTCTTTCACATATAGTTCCAAATGAATTGTGTCTTTTAGTAACGATGATAAACCTTTTATAGTTCGAAACAATAGACAGTAGGTTCTATTTCTTGTGAGATAAGGTTCTGTATCGCTTTGTGTGTTGTTTAAGCCCGTGGCCGCTAATCGGTCTGATCAGACGCTTTCCATCCGTCTCAGAATGTCAATGGAAGATTAGCGGCGTTGGATTAGTGATGTGACCTACGATATATTAAAAGTATCGATAGCATAATGGCTTTTTATTTGTTTTATAACATGACGCCTGTTATCTCCGAGGGGTTAGGCGTACCTAGTAGTACACCCACAATACTCTAGTTATGTTTTTAGAAGTATGTAATAAGGGGCAAGCCTATTGTCATCAGCCGGGCACAGATCCAAACTCCGTGACTGCTATTGAGAAATTCCTGAAGAAAAAACCCAATAACACCTTGACTGACCTGGGAATAGAACCCAGGACCTCATGCTCAGCACTGTAGTCTCAAAATGTAATTTAAATGCAAAAATGTTACAACTGCTGAAATAATATAATTATAATAGACTAGCTTTTGCCTGCGGCTACGCTCGCGTTAATTTAAAATTTGACAATCAATTTGGTTTAAAAAAAAACTCTTAAGACACTACTAAAGTTTCTATAATAATATAATTAATTAGGATTCCAAAGACACGTGGCGCCATCTATTATCATAAGAACATCAGTTACTGTTGTTTTCCTCGCGAATAGGTGACGTACCATGACATCTTAAAGCAGGATTAATTCCAGTGTGGGAAAGAGATGGCGCTAGACAACCCATATAGATCTGTCTCTTTCCCACACTGGAATTACTCCTGCTTTATGTCGTCATAGTAAACCCCCAGTACTATTTTCGGGATGAAAGGTACCCTATGTCCGTTTCTGTCCGCCTGACAACGTAGGTGTATGCAAAATTTCAGGATGATCGGTTCAGTGGTTTAGGCGTGAAAAGGTAATAAACAAACTTACTTTCGCATTTATAATATTAGTTAGGATGTTTTACTTTTTTCTTTCATCAACTTTCACATATTTATTCATCTATTCTTTGCTATGCTTCTTAGAGTCATCCTTATTCATATCTACTTAATAATGTTCTTGTCACAAATTCACATCACGAGGTGACAATGGGCCAACTAGCATTTGGCACCAGCTATTTTCATTTTTCGGTTTCCACCGACTCATCACAACATCATATTGTATTTATCATATTGTTGTTGTTGTTGTTGTTGTGTTGTTGTTGTTGTGTTGTTGTTGTATTGTGTATTGTAGCTAAGCGATTGATTGCTGCGCTGCGTGTCGCGGGTTCGATTCCCGCACGGAACAAATATTTGTATGGCCTACGGTAGTTGTTCCGAGTCTGGCTGTTAGTGACACCACGATACAGGAGAAATTCCTAGTGTGGGGCAACGTTTTATTTAAAAAGAAAGAAAGAAGATATTTAAATTCTTTTAACAACTCAAAACTAAATATTAAAAACCCTCTCCCGCTAAACCATGTATGCGGAACCCATTGTATGTATTTGACACATTGACAGGACCATCGGAAATGCAATTTTCACGTATTCAATAATATATATAATAAAAATAATATATATATTATCGTGCTGAATCGTAGTTTCAGCGCGTTGCCTGAGGACTCGTGATTCAGCTGTCAAGCTTTCAGACTGTAGCTTAGTTTTACGGTTTTACGCTTGTCTGAATTGCACACACGTTTTATTTTGATTTTGTTGTTTAAAAGTTGAAGCCGTAAAAAATTTAAACTGTTTTCATAATATTACAGGACTAGCTTATCCTCCGGAATCGCCCGCGTGGAGTTCGGGAATTGGCCATAGGATCTTACTTCTGGGATAATAAGTAATGTTTGTGCTATACCAGACATATATCTGTGCCAAGTTTCATCCAGATCTGTCCAGCCCTTCTGGCGTCATTGAGTAACAAACATCTGTCCATCCAAACTTTCCCATTTATAATAGTTTTTGTAAGATATATGTATGTGTAATATTAGTTTTTACTTTTAAAGTTGAATAGGTAATAAAGAATAGTTAGTGTAAGTGTTTAATTTTATTTGAGTAATACAGTAATATCAATTACATTACATATGTGAAATATTGATACCTTGGTTTGAGATTGGACACCGGTGACGACAATCAAATGATTCATTAGGAATCTATTTATAGACATAATACTTTTACATAACATTTAATATCAATGTCACGTATCACGAGCCAACGAGAAAATCAGGATTTCACATATATTTACAGGCACGTCTACCTCAGAATAGTCCTACCTTCTTATTACTCCCGCGCCCCGCACGCCCTGCGCAACACTGCGCGCCATACGCCTGTCTACGTGAGTTTCGAAGCCTTATTTGACTATATTGGGGGATGATTTTGGAAAAACTGATACACATATCCCGTAATTTTAACTGAAGAGTGTGCACACAAATTTTCAAGTCAATCGACTCCGAGAGTAAAAAGTTTCACAAAAGTTCAACACCCCATTTCACCCTCTTAGGGATCGAATTTCAAAAAACTCTTTCTTAGTGGTTACTTACTCTTCACAAAAAATACACCCTCCAAATTTCATGTCTCTGGGACCAGCGGTTTGGGCTGTGCGTTGATATATCAGTCAGTCAGTCAGGACTTTGAATTTTATATGTTTTGATATAGTTCTAGTTTTTGTCCAGAGATATGATCCCATATTGACGTTCCGAAGCTGGTCTTACAAATAATAATCATTAATAAATCGATTAAACAAGAAAAAATAGGTAGGTAGTTTCCCAAAAAAAATGATAAAAAAATCGATATTTTAATCGCCCCATCCTTGCTATCGACAGATAACACTCGCAAGAAGCTTCTCGGTACAGTTAAGCGAGGTAATTTTGTTGCGAAATAACTCCTTATTGGCGGAAAGTGGAAAAATGCAGACACAGGAATATGTTCTAAGCAATCACAGCTATTTTTCCATATATTTTTAGACTTTTCCTTGTACTTACCACAATTGATGAAAGAACCTTTTTAATACAGGGGATATAAAGAAGCCATCTTCTTTCAAAGTCTAACTGCCTCACTTAAATGCCAATATTAATAATAAGCAATCAGAGTTCCAATATTTACTGGTAAACTGACGTTAATCAGTTTACAACTAAATAATGAAACTGTCTGTCCAAAATATGATAGATTGAGAGTTAAGACCTGCTGGCCCATTAATGATAAATTATTCACCAAGGGGATAAAACAATGTTTTATGCCACAGGCGGTATATTGTCTCCCGAGTGGATCGAAATATTCTAGACCTTCCGAGCACAGCGACCCGCTGTGAGTTACCACTTAAGCAAAGCGAGAGAATTAAGACTAGAATCCTGAGAGTAGTGAGGGATAGTAGAGCTTGCCTAAGACAGATCCTAAGAGAGCCTAAAGAGTTGCTTTAAAGGTTTTTCAATACTAATTATACAGAGTGTAAACAGACCCTTCACATAGCCGTCAACCAAGCATTCTGTACATCAAACTAAGTAACTTTAGGCAAACATTATTGCTGGAAATCTACTTTTTTTTTGGGGTGAAAAATCACTTTTTACGGTAGGACTCGATGGAAAGCTCTCAAAGCATTGTGCTGATGGATGGATTGAATAGAACAGGGGTCGTGTAGGTGTAACTTTGACGCCCAATATCTCCATAACTAAAACGTTCCCGGATATGGTCTAGAACAAAAAAATGATCGCAAAGACGGGGAGAACAAGTGCCTTTCGGATATGTTAAGGATCTATTTACACCCTTTTAGAAGAGGTAACGTTTTCCCGAAGGGGGTAACCTTCAAAACTTCTGATCCGATTCCAAAAATTCTTTCACTATTGGGAAGTTACATTAAAATACCTATCCCTAATTGTCATATTATATTATAAACGTTCCTGTGAGATAATTGTCATATTATATTATAAACGTTCCTGTAAGATAATTGTCATATTATATTATAAACGTTCCTGTGAGATAATTGTCATATTATAATTATTATAAACGTTCCTGTGAGATAATTTCCGTGGTATCTTCTCGTCCAACTTACCGCAGTGTCTCAAGACGAATGTCTATGACCAGTGTGTGTTGCCAGTGATTACATACGGGACCGAAACGTGGTCGCTCACAATGGGCCTCATCAGAAGTCTTAAAGTCACCCAAAGAGCAATGAAGAGGGCTATGCTCGGAGTTTCCTTGCGTGATCAAAGCAGAAATGAGGACATCTGCAAGAAAACCAAGGTTACCGACGTAGCCCGAAGAATAGCCAAACTTAAGTGGCAGTGGGCAGGTCATATTTCTCGCAGAACGGATGACCGATGGGGCCGAAAAGTTCTGGAGTGGCGACCGCAAACCGAAAGACGTTGCGTTGGAAGGCCTCCCACTAGGTGAACCGATGACCTGGTGAAGGTTGCAGGGATTCGCTGGATGCGAGTCGCACCGGACCGGTCAATGTGGCGACACTTGGGGGAGGCCTATGTCCAGCAGTGGACGTCTTTCGTCTGAAATGATGATGAGTGATGAATAGGTGTTGTGAAAAGTAAATTATATGCATGTTTTTAAGTGATCTTACCGAGTGCGGCAGTAATTATTTTAGATATTACTTAGACCAACCTCATTTTAGCAAAATGACATCTGTTTGATTACGGTACTTTATTAAATCTAAGTGGCACGTCTAGTTATGTGATATTAATGATTTCCCATGGGGCTCCCAGTTTTCCTGCTGCGCGCCATATTTTTTCAGTTTGTTTGATTATGTTGCTATGTATTTTTTTGCCGGTCATTTTTATTTAGTTACTGGTTTGTGGAAGATTGATTCGTTTTTGTTTTTACTTTATTTACGTCTGAGTGTGCACACTGGGTATAACACAACAATAATGTTTAATAAACGCAATGTGTCTTTGGGAGTATCAATAAGAGGGTGTAAAATTCTTCATCCTTCATAGAAAAGGGAGGATTATTCGACCAGACGGGTGTTATGTCTGGTGGGCTAGTGCCGACTGTTGTTGTCGGGTTTTATTATGTAGTCTTAAATCTTGGATAACTGTAACTGCGTGATTTAGGAATTTGATGTTAGTTCTTCATTCGTGGCATAGATGGTGCTGTAGTACTTTTCGTAGTGCCGCTACATATTAAAACAATGAATATCGAACCAATAGCTGCTTATTGGATCGATAAACTCCGATTAACAATACCTTAGAATCGGGCCAGTACCTTCTCGTTTTGAAGGAAAATACTTAATAACTGATCATCATCATCTGCCTAGCCTTTTCCCAACTATGTTGGGTTCGGCTTCCAGTCTAACCGGATGCAGCTGAATACCAGTATTTTACATGGAGCGACTGCCTATCTGACCTCCACAACCCAGTTAGTACTGGGTAATACGATACCCCTTGGTAAGACTGGTTGACTTAATAACTGGTGAATCCAATTAAGTAGACAAAAATACCAATAATTGACTTGTTTACGTTTAGGTAAAATTTTCTAGAAACGTGCAACAAATCCATCGCCCATAAGTTTTAGTTACGCACGACGACCAATCAAGCTATGCATAGCCAATATAAGCGGATCTCTCATTGTACGGGAAAGCTGTACAAAGCGAGGCCATGTTATACTGGGTATGTGATATGTCGCCGTGTGTACATTATAAATATTATTTTTTTCTACATTTTTCTAATGAGCACTGCTTTTTTATATAAACGTATGAACATGTAGGTACGAAGAAAAAGGAAAATTGTAAGGATCGTAGCAGGTAGCGTTCTATCGGTTCTGCATACCCTCATGGAGAAAAGGCGTGAGTATATGTACGTATATACAGAGTGTAGAGTCAGATGAAAGGATATGCTGCAGACCATCAAACTGAACAACTTTCTCCTTGGGTCCAATATCGTAAATGCGAAAAAATTATCAGCTGTCCCATACAAAATTTCAATACCTACTCGACCCAAATGTATCACCAGAAAAAATAAAAAAATAATAATCTACAAAAGCATCACGTTTCCGAAATAATAAGCTAATCAGGGGGGTTACTAAGACGTCTTATAGCAGGAGTAATTCCAGAGTGGGAAAGAGACAGAGCTATACAGGTCGTCTACCGCCACCTCTTTCCCACACTGGAATTACTCCTGCTTTAAGTCGTCATGGTAAGCCCCCAGGTTTTCTCCAATGAACCAAATCATTTCGGATGTGGTCAAAGAATTGGTTAGAAACTGATAGCAATAATGAATTCTTAATTACACTTTCAATTAATTGATATAATCATTTTACCAGTTCTTTGGAACTTGATAAGGATTTCTGTTTTCCACTACGTCTGTGGCCTAGCTTCAATTACCAATTCCACGAAAACTTGGGTTTCGTAGGAAACCCAAAATTCAAATACTTAATTGGTTATGGTAATGTTATTGAATGGAATCTTACGAGAAACACGTTTATATTATACCGGGTGTAAACAGACCCTTCACATATCCGTCAACCAAGCATTCTGTACATCAAACTAAGTAACTTTACGCAAAAAATATTGCTGGGAATCGACTTTTGTTTTTGGGGTGAAAAATCACGTTTTACGGTAGGACTCGATGGAAAGCACTCATAGCATTGTGCTGATGAATGGATTGGATAGTACGAGGGTCGTGGAGGTGTGTAAAGTAAAAATCTTACATTAAAAACATGTATTTAAAAAAAAACTTGTGAAAAAGTTGGAACTTTGACCCCCAATGTATCCGTAACCAGAAGGTTCTCAGGTATGGTCTAGAACAAAAAAAATGATCGCAGTGACGGGGAGAACAAGTGCCTTTCGTTTATGTTAAGGGTCTATTTACACCCTTTATTGTAATACTGTATAGTTATGATGGCCTTGTGCTTAAAACCTCAGGGGATCTAAAATGGGGGCTTTAGCAGAATCGTAATAAGATAATAATATGAATAATTATCATTTTATAAATAAATAATAAATATATATTTCTTTTTTTTTTTTTTTTTTAATAACGTTGCCGCACACTAGGAATTTCTCCTGTATCGTGGGTGCGTTTACAAACATTTAAACTCACATACACAAACAGCCAGACCCGGAACAACTACCTGTAGATCATACAAATATTTGTTCCGTGCGGGGATCGAACCCGCGACACGCAGCGCAGCAGCCAATCGCTCAGTCACTGTGCCAACCGTGCCGCCAACCGTCCGTTTATGATTCTGCTATCACGTTAAAATTCTTAAAATGGCCACAGACGCAGTTAACATTATGAACTGTCACTTTGTAACCATTAAACGAATTGAAACAATAAAAAAAAAAGAATACTTACAAAAATTTTAATTCATATTATTATCTTCTTATGATTCTGCTAAAGCAGGCATTTTAGACCCCCAGCTATCATGAACTAGTCTGTGGGTTTAAAAACACACAATTATCGACGTGACATTTTGAATTCATTATTTTATTATAATATGTACTTTATGAGTTTATCCAGGATATCACTGACATCGGTGACGGAAAATATAAACAACTTTGAATCAATGGTCATACCTTCTGTGTGTAAGAAGAGGCTTTTGACCAGCCTATTGTTGTCCCACTGCCGACAGTATCCCATTGGCACTGTCGGTAGTGGGACACAACAATAGGCTGGTCTTATAATACAAGTAGGATGACTGGCAGCTAGTTGCGTTCATAGAAATGGATTTTTCTAAAGCTCATTTGGTACAATTGTTTTTGCTTCATTTGTTGCAAATTAGGTCCAAAAAAGAGGAAAACGTTAAAAAATCCAAAAAAAAAGAACAAAATGTACTCCCAAATATTTTTATGGAGCTCATCGAGCTATGAATTTCGAAGAATAGAAAATTTGTTCAGGAGCTATTAAAAAAGAAAGAGAGAGACATTAGGTATAACATTAGCAATTTTAAGTCGAAAGAAAGGAATATTATAACACTGGGTAGGTTGATCGTTTCGGGGATGCTGCGTCCTGCTTGTAGCTATGTCTATGGTTGGAAGCAAGCAGACTTCAATCAATACACCCCAGCTGTTAACTACGACAAGGGCCTCTTCCAATTTGAGCCACAGCATCCTTCGTTCAGTCAACTATTGTTGGTAGATAATTGTTTCGTCATACGGAATTTGTATGTTGCGGGAAATAGAACATCGTTCATGTAGATAGGTGACTTTGCCATCCCGATAAAAACTACCTACCTACTGTAAATTCAAAATTTAAATATTCCATCTAGATGCTATTAAACAAATAAATAAAATTGAAGTGTTTGTTGGTAATTTCAAAATTACAGCTTTTTACTCAATGCATGTGAAAGTAAATACGGTAACTACTTATAACAAAATGTATATCTGTCTTTCTATTTGTTCCGCCTAATCTCCGAAACAGCTGGACCGATTTTGACGGGACTTTTATTGCCAGACAGCTGATGCTATAAGGAATAATTTAAGCTTTTATTGTAGAACAAGGATAAGGGATCCGTGCAAAAAAATTAAAACCCTTTAAATTGTTTCTGCAGTTGCATACAAATTGCTTTTGTGGCTCGGCCAGGAAGTACCACACCAATTTACCCGACCTGGGAATCGAAAACAAGACCTCATGCTCACCAGACGCGCTTGCGGTCACTGAGACAAACACGGCAGTCAAATAAAAAAATATCATGACTTCAAATATCTATTAAAAGACAAGTGAAAATGTTCTATAGATACTGGCTCGTGTTCTGTGTAGGAAGGTGTAAAATAAAATGCCATAAGTACGTTGGAAACATTTATAATAGAAATTCGATTAATTGTTCGTATTTTATCAGTCTAAATTAATATTTTTAATGTCTTCTTCAGTATCAAAACTTCATTAGTACAGATGACAATTTTTCTTTATTACTTATTTACTAATATATTCGTAAAAAATAATTAAAAAAACACTAATAAAGCTCGAAACAAAATGTCGGATGCGAGTTTCAGTCGTGGCTGAGGGACGGAAGTAAACAGAGCTACTGACTAGTTGTCAGTAGTCAGTATGTAATAAGTAATAAGTCCAAAGAGGCAGAAAGATGATGAATATCTAGCTCGCAATAGCGTGTCTACAAGGACCTTTGGGCGAATGTCGAGTGTCCAAATTTTTGAACTAACGCAGCCATTTTGTTTTTTCAATAAGTATATTTCTTAAAATAATTTCTTAAATGTTCACCAACACCGTCTCTTTGTAAACTTCATTCGAACGCTAACAGATCCTTGTATCGCTATAGGTCTTATGGAATGTCCGAGCGGACTGTTCGTCCAGACTTAGGACGCGTCCAAGATTTTGTTTCTAGCATTACAGATATGAGCACAATATTGTACTTGATTCGTGGTCTAATAAAAGATCTGGCTGACACATAAGCATTGAATTTGTACTTAAGCACCTTGGAGCATTCAATAATTAAGGCACCATAGCGGACTGGCAGTTAACCACTTTCCAGCCTTATAACTAATTTGATAAGGGTGAGTTTGAATAAATAAAATTGGAAAACTGCTAGTGTCCGTACACATAACGGTCAACGTTTTTATTAATACACAAGAAAATAAATAATCAATAATCTTTAATCTCTCGCCGACTGGTCGACACTTCGCGTGACCAGAGGGCTGGCTGTTTCTTTGGCCAAAGAATTAGCATTGCCATTCAGCGTGGCAATGCTGCCAGTCTTCTGGGCACGTTTCCAGATGACAGCGATGCGGAGGAGTACTTTGACGCCTAAGTGTCCTATTGTCGTCGTTGTTTAGATGTTTATATTTTCTTACTTTTAGTCTTATTTTTATCATTAGTTTAGTTCTATTTGTAGTCTGTATATAAAAAAAAAAAATCATATTTAATTAAATCTCACAAAGGTACGCATATACGAATCTCGAAACTTGATTTTTGATGACCCATGCCCGGTTTTTAAGTTATTTTTAACCGGAGTTTAGATTTTGGATAATGCTAACTATGCGTTCATCTAGGGTTCTCATTAACCGAACTTAAATATCGATATGTTCGGGATAAAAAGATGTAGACGACATTCACAATTATTATCAAACTTGCATGTGATGAAATAAAGTTGAGAATAAATAAACTTACATTAGGTGGTTAGAGAGAGTATCAAAGCGAACGGGTGTTTATAGTATTTTTTCCGACTTTATTTTAAGAAATGCTATGTTGAAATTTGTTTATCAGGGAAAACTGTGCTGCATTGCATATTGCCAGGTATTAGCAGCCATTCGCAGCTCCAAAGTATTGATAAGTACATAATACGTCATTTCCTTAAAACTCTTCCAATCTATAAACTTATTAGTTTTAGCGCCTTGTTTTCTATAAAAACTTATTACGTATTAAATAAACTTACTACGTCTCGCTCTGCAATCATTAATTTGCAATTAGGGAAATACTTGAATAACCTAATATTAAAACAAAATGGCTGCCTTTTCAAAATGGCTGATCATTATTTCAAAGACTAATTTTATTATGAGGATTCACTCAAATCTCTACATTTATTTATCCGACCTTATGAAACTATGGTGAATCATTAGAATTGTTCCAAAATCAAAATATTTATCATAAACAATAAAATTATAATGATTTTTCGTCACATCAACTATTGAGCAAAAATTCAGGTGTACAGCTACCTAATATTTATAACCAATATAGGTAAGGTCATTGTCCTACTTGATATTCTATTAGATAGTTTCATCAATCGAGTTAAGGGGCTTGATTTTGATAATTCCGCTTAGCCTCACCGACATGTCCCACCAGCGGAACAAGGTACCTACAATGTTTTAAGCTTTGATGTCCACTTTGCCCCACTAGTTTATTTATTGCACAAGGATGCCAGTGTCGGATTTAAGAGAATGCATACCTAATGATGTTGCAAATACAAAAAAATAATTACCAAAATGTATAAACATACTGAAACTGACACTTCTAAAATTTCGTTATTTTTTTCTCTTATACAGAAGATATATTCTTTTAAATCCAACCCTGTTAACAATAAATCGATTACCGAGATAAAGTGAATATAAAAACTTGGAACATTCCTCTTTGTACCTCTGATGGAGCAACTGGGTGGGTCAGAGTGAAATAATATTGATTGATCCCTTAATATTGATTGCGTAGAGTAGGCTGGTTAAGTGGATTCTTAGTAATAAGTACCTACATTCCTTCCATTTCCCCATCCTTTTGAAAATGGCACTATGTGCGAGTGAGAGATGGGTATTTTACCAGTTCTCCCCTCCCTCCCTCCCCTCCACCCTCCTTTCGGGCTCCGCAGTCAGGTAAAATAACGTACTGATCCTCCTCATCAACAAAATTAGTCTTCAATAACATCACAAACTCAAAAATCGGAAACAGTAGCATAGATCCAAGGCAAGAATTTGGCTATGTCTGTGAATATAACGTAGTGTGTAGGATCGCAGCGGTATTCGTTCTGCCTGGCTACTGACAAGGAGACCAGACCTCGGAGGTACCAGACGCCGTTCATCCTGAAGACCATGCCTCCGCCGCTGTCGCCGTTGCAGACTGAGGTACCTAGAAAATGTAAAAGAAGAGTGTGTTACTATTTTTTCTGAGACGTCTTTCTCCTTTTTCTAGATTGATTTTCGTCGGACATAAGTAGATGACTCTGAGATAATGATGAATGGCATTCGATGACACGGTTGGCTGCTACCACGGTTGGCGCTGCGTGTCGCGGTTTCGATTCCCGCACGGAACTAATATTTGTTTGGCCTACAGGTAATTGTTCCGGGTCTGGCTGTTTATGTATGTGAGTTTCAATGCTTGTAAACGCACCCAAGATACAGGAGAAATTAGGTAGTTAGTAGTTTTAGGTATAAAAAAGAAGACAAAAGAACTTCATGGGTTTAAGAATAATGGACTTTTGTAGGTAACGGAAAGCAGAAAAGGCGCTTGCATAGCATCATATGCACCTTTTCGTCGAGTGGGGCTTATTTTTCTTGCGGCGGCAGAATTTTATTCTGTTTAATATTTTTTTACATCCTACCCTACTTTCTAATTAATATCATTAATGCGAAAAGCCAAGCCTTTTACCAACTATGTTGGGGTCGGCTTCCAGTCTAACCTGATGCATCTGAATACCAGTATTTTACATGGAGCGACTGCCTATCTGACCTCCACAACCAGAGTTAGTATTGGGTAATACGATACCCCTTGGTAAGACTGGTTGTCAGACTTTCCGGTCACTACCTGTAACGATTGTCAAAGATCTGTAAGTGACAACCGGGACAAACATGTTAACGTGCTTTCCGAGGCACGGAAGACACTTGGTATGTAATGGGTGGTCACCCATCCACGGCCCAACCTAGGTAAGCACGGCTTCACCAGAAGATCGATCCGAGCGAATGGCTGTTATTATTTAGCCATGAGCACCTCAGTAGGTAAGTAGGTACGAGTAAATGTAAGTTTTATTCCATAGACCTAGTAGTTGCAAACTCGCCAGCACTAGTTCGATCAATGCTACCAATACAACGAGACTTATCCTGCACCGTTTCTATTAGCTTTCCCCGAAAAGCTTGCTAAGCGAAATACAAGGCTGAAAAACGGTTAAAAGGTAGACAGATCCAGGCTAATTGAGAGTAGGTAATATTTACACAATGTTAACACTTAAGATCAAAGTTATAAAGGTCAATCTTACCGTCTCTATCGCCGGCGCAGTAGGTGTATTCCGAAGTGAATCTCACGAAGAACTCGCTATAGGACCTGATGCACGTCTCTTGGGTTACTACTGGCATGTCCACCATGCTTAGTTCTTCAGTCGGTGCGCCAGTGACGTCGAAACCCCAACCAACGACCTAGAATAACACATTAATAAGCTCTTTACGATGTTGTAAGTGTGTGTGTATAAGTGACTATAAAAATATTGGGTTCTTCCATCACGATTCTCAGCAGAAGGTAAGTCCGAAGTCTATGGGACAACGTAAGTGCCGTGAAAGGACTTTGGATTCCTTGCTACCTACAAAAACATACTGCAACTACCAATATAGGTTTACTGGTAATTAGTGACCGATACTTAAACACGTGATTGTACTCATGATAACAAACAACTCTTCCAAAGAAACTTTTTTTTTATCGGTCTAACAGCTGATAGGTCACAGGGGCGCGCCTGCGAATTTCATACGGCTGTTGTGTTATTGTGATAAAAGTCTTTCAAATTAAAAAAAAAACAAATATTTTATTTGTAAAACACAGGTAAACAAAAGTACAGATGTCAATAAAAAAATGAATGAATGAAGAAAAAAATTAAAAATGAATGATGAATGATGATGTCTTTGTATAAAAAAATGTTTCTTTGGGAAATTTGTTTCTTATCATGACTACAATCACGTGTTTAAGTATCGGTCACTAATTACCAGTCACCCTATATAAACATATCTGCACCAAACCTAAGTAGGTACCACTTATCTACCTATGTTTGTGCCGATACAAGATTTGAGTAAGTTTAGCCACTGCCTTCTCTTTCGGGGATTACAGGCGCCGTGACGTCATGCCATGACGTCATCTAAATGTTGTTTTTTTTTTTGTTGCGAATACTCCATTGCGTGAATTACTGCAACCTGTATCTAGTAAACTGCGTAGTATGTGTACCTAGCATTAAATGGTTCCAATAGCTCTCAAGGCGAATGGAGGTTTTGTTCAAATAAACCGAAATACATCCATTCATTACTAACACGAGGTATTTCCATAGTCTATTTTCTAGTATCAATTTAACAGTTATTTACACTTCGTCTTTCAGCTAATTAAGAGAGCACTATGGCGGGCACTAAGGCTGCTATCAGACGGACTGTATCGCAGCAACCGCGCGCAGTCGATATATTCAACTGCATGCAGTTATCTGCAGGCGGATGTGACTTTGCGCAGTTGACGCCACGCATCTAGCCCAGGAGCTCTGAGTAAGATTTGACGTCGAAATGGAAGCACAGACGTTACTTCGCTTATTTTTATTACGGCGCCGCCGCCGGCAGCGGTGTAATCGAATTGAAAAACTGCAACGTGCAGCGCGGATGTGGATACAAAACCATACAAAATTGATCAATTGATTCTCATACAAAAGCCCAAACATTACTGCGCTTTATTTTGTCACTATATTCTTGACTTTTATAATTCCAAATGCTGACTTTACTTTTTATTAAAGAAATAAATAAGTCGGTATCAAAATCCATTATTATTTAAACCGTTCGATGCGACCGACGCGCGTGTACTCCTTGACTAACTGTATGCGGTTAGCAATGGACAGCGTGCGTCGACACTACACGACTGTAGCCGACCGCGTAAAGTTGAAGTCAGGACTGTATGCAGTTAATTTTGACTTCACACGACTGTAGCCCCCGCGTGAAGTTGATATCATGACCGAACGTACCACTGCATGCAGTTGAATATATCGAAAGCGCGCGGTTGCTGCGATGCAGTCCGTCTGATGGCTGCCTAATTAAACGTTCAGCAGCAAAGCGTTTCAAAATTTCGGTGTTCGGAAAAAACTGCATTCGCAGCGAGTTGCCGGGCGGAATAGACGCCTGCGCCATCCATAAAGTTGCTAATTGACCGCCCGAACCATAGATCTGTTTGCTGTCTGACTTTAATTATCTGTGGTTCGTGTTTGGTGCAGTTAAACCAAAGTTAGATTCTATTTTGCAATTAATTATCAGATTTTTGTAACATTATTGGTACAGTTTTATTCCTAGGGCAAAAGATTGGTAGTTGACGTTGGTAAAAACGGTCTATTGGTCCTTCCTAATACCAAGTAATACAGAGGTTTTCCATTAGAAGTTCTTCTGTATGTCCAGGGTCTGAATTAGTGGCAGGGGAATGGCAGAGTTCCATATAACATAAGACTTAAATGCTCGAAAGGTACCTAGGCAATTGGTACACCTGTTTAACTTACATAATTTAGTTTCAAACACTCACCTTGTAATTCCTCCCAGCTTTATCCAGCACAAAGTAGAAAACAAAAATAAGAAATACATACCGATCCCCTCTTCCCAATGACATTGTTGAGCTCGACCTCGTTCTCAGGCCAGAGACAGGCAGGCCTGACCCAATCGGAGTACGTCACAGGCTCACGGAGCACCAAGATGGCCACGTCCCGGCTGTAGATGCTAGCATTGTAGTTCGGGTTCACTATGATCTCCTTCACCTGGGAAATTTATAAGATTGGTTAGGTC
This sequence comes from Noctua janthe, assembly GCA_910589295.1. Classification (NCBI taxonomy): domain Eukaryota; kingdom Metazoa; phylum Arthropoda; class Insecta; order Lepidoptera; family Noctuidae; genus Noctua; species Noctua janthe. Next base: position 8,954,328 of record OU342573.1, on the reverse strand, counting down.
TTCCTTTTTTAATCTATGGTAAGACATTATTGTATTAAATGAGTTGGGTCTGGTAGGCGGTCACGCCAATCTCTGTGGTCCTCAGAAGTGCAGTTGTTTCGGCACTTAGAACACTCCAACATCTGGGACATGGTTTGGTCAGGAGCGCCGTAATCGCACGGGTTGTCGGTGAGGTGTAATAAGGTTTAATTTGTTAAAAACATGAACTTCCAAACAAACTTTAGAGAAAAATCATAGATCAGTTGTGTTGTCAAATGTTATGTTTGCGGTTGGTTTTCTGGAAAAATAACAGCGAATCGGATTGGTTTGCAATATACCCATATTGAGTATTACTCCTCCTTAGTAATGCTAAAGTAAAGTTTAACATGTTCATAACTTTAAATTCTCAGTTCAGAAATTGGGTATAAGTATTTATGGCCAAACTAAAAAATAGAAATTATAGGTAAGTTCTCTATGCATAATCTGAAATAAAACTATCGCAAGCGGATGCATTTTTCCTTTACCATTTATTAGAGCATATTTCTATTGCTTCTCATTAAATAAAATGTCTGCAAAACTCTTTCGTTACCAATTAAACTCCGTTAATTAAAAGATTTTCGCAGAAAAAGGAAGCTGGAAGCCAATAGCGCAGTTGTGGAGTTTCTCAAGTGGCTGAATGAACAAATAAAAGCTATGAATGTTGAGCTGAATGTTGAGCTCAAAGTTTAAGAGAGCTCATTAGTGAGTCATAAAACTTTTGTAGTGGGAATAGAGTTCACAGATGAAGAAGACTCATCTTGAAGAAAGTTTCTTTAACTGTGTTTTTTTTTCAGCCTACGGGATCGCAGTTCTTTTGAACCACGATGAAGAAAAGTCTGTTGGAACACTTTTTTACACCAAATTAGAATTCAGGGACAAATTAATTCATAAAAAGATTTCAAGCTTTCTTGTTAAATTGATGTTTATAGAGGTTTTCTTACAACAAGTACATTGTTTTGTGTTTTTCGTTGAATTATTCATATGCTGACTAGTTTAATAAACTTACAAGTACTTAAGGAACCTTTGCTAATAAACGCCTCATTGTCGAAGTCTGTGTTTATCCGTGGATGTATACTGACATGAGTCTCTTGTTAGTGCCTCACGTGGTGCCAGAGTTTTATGACGTCCATGGGCCTCTGACTTGGAGTTTTACATGCCGTCCGGAAATATCTCTCAGGCATGGTGGTTCGATTTTCTCACGATGTTTTTCTTCACCGAAGCAAGTGATAATTATGCAATACGCACATGAATCCGAAAAATCGTGTCATGGGTTCCAAGTTGAGACCTATGACTTGGCAGTCCCACTGTCACACCACTAGGCTATGCCGGCTGTCAGAACAGCCAACAACAGTTTTCAATGTTTAACAGACGGCTTCAATTAAAAAAAAAAATCAAAGCAGTACTTACAAATCTAACCTGCACTCCATCGACGGAGGTCTTCAGGTTGTGCTTCCCCAAGTAGACTGACAGGGTGTTCACGTCTACGAGGTGCTGCAAAGACTTCTTGGTGACGCAGTGAGCTGCTGTGATGACGTGTTTGTGAGACACCAGGGTGCCTCCGCAGATGTACTTATTGTCCACAGTCTGTAATTCAGAGTCTTCTGTTGATTAATTGCAATGCTTTTATGTTTTTTCTGGTTTACAAAAAGGAGAATGGGCAATAATATAACGGGTGATTTTTTAAGTGGTATAGGATTTGATTTTCAAAAAAAACACAAAAAATTTGAAAAATTTGATGAAATCTTTATTGGAATCGATAGAACGATCAATATAATTTAATGTTTGAAGATGATTTCATGCAAATGCTGGCCGCGGCTCCGGTTTACATGGCCCATTCGCAAGGCCCAATTTCGGCACACTCTCTCCAACATATCAGCCGGTATATCACGAATAAATGCTTCAATATTGGCTCCCAGTGCGTCAATCGTTGCTGGTTTTATCCCTGTAGACATGAGCCTTAACATGGCCCCACAAGAAATAGTCCAAAGGCGGTTTATTTTTTTTGCCCAAAATGGAAGAATTGGACATGCCTGACATGTGGTTTCAACAAGACGGTGCCACATGCCACACGGCACGCGAAACAATGGCCCAATTGAGAGCCGCCTTCGGTGAACAGTTTATCTCACGTTTTGGGCCCGTCAATTGGCCGCCTAGATCGTGTGATCTAACGCCTTTGGACTATTTCTTGTGGGGCCATGTTAAGGCTCGTGTCTACAGGGATAAACCAGCAACGATTGACGCACTGGGAGCCAATATTGAAGCATTTATTAGTGATATACCGGCTGATATGTTGGAGAGAGTGTGCCGAAATTGGGCCTTGCGTATGGGCCATCTAAACCGGAGCCGCGGCCAGCATTTGCATGAAATCATCTTCAAACATTAAATTATATTGATCGTTCTATCGATTCCAATAAAGATTTCATCAAATTTTTCAAATTTTTTGTGTTTTTTTTTAAAATCAAATCCTATACCTCTTAAAAAATCACCCGTTATAAAAGATTCGTTCAGTAGAGTTACAATATTTAGAGGTATTTGTAGTTGTCAGATGGAAACCTTAAAAAGTGCTACAACACTTAAACAATCCGGTTTCGACGCCATGTTATCGAGTCTTCGTTGCAAATTACCTGTATACGTATACACATAACAGGGTACACTTCTCACTTTATCCAATTTCAAATCACCCTGTTATTTCGCCCAGCCTCCTTTTTTGACCAATTCATCGTTCGCCAGAATATTTTCTGTAAATACCTAAAGAGGCCCGCAGGAAATCTAAAAATCAAGAGAGTGGTCTAATATACTCTTACCCGAGTTTGGTAGAGAGCTATGTGCCACGGCCACTGTCCTTCCAAAGTGGGGGAACCGTTTACTATCAGCGGTATGGGGTTCAATACGACCTTTCCGCATTGAGACTGTGACTGCAAATTTAAGAAAATAATTACAGCCAGTTGTAGTAAACGTTTGACTGGTATTAGTAATGTTTTTTCTTTTCTTTGATTCTACACTGTACAATAACATTTTGTGGTCGACAATTCTTGGTTAAATTGTGGTCAGTGATATTAGAACATAAGTTACATGAGTAATAAAAATAAAAAAATATATTATGATTTCCTTTATTTATACAAATTAATTATATTTTTATATATTCCTTACAAAAAACAATATAAAAAACAATACATTTAAAAATATAAAACATTGTATATGTATATATATAATGATCTTTATTAGAATCTGTAAATTAATCACCACACTTTTCGTAGCATAGTTTTTAAAATATTAATTTGAGCTGGTTGGCCTTGCCATCATTTCTTTAAAAGATTTCCTTATTTATATTTTTCTGATATAAAGTTTCTAAAAGTAGCTAAACATGTTTAACTTAAGCTTGTGAAATTCTACATGCATAAAATGGTAATCTATCCTAGGTTTGTGACAAAAAGTGAACCCTATAGGTACATGACAATTTTGTAAATGTTTTCTGCAATCACTTATTAATTATTGGTTTCAAAACCAAACAATGCACAACTCATTAATGCGATAACATTAATTGATACAATATTTTCCATGCACATCGGAATCAGAACACGTTTGCCATCAAAATAGGAAATCCTGACCACATTATATGGTCAATTGAACGGAAAATATTAACTATCGACCACAAAATGTCAAATTAATTTAAAACCTGATATAAAACTGGAATTTGTATTAAGTTTTAGGTATAGGTAAGTAATAATAGGAATGAATAAAATCAAGATGAATTATTTATTTGATATGTTAATTATTTACCCGTAAACCTTTTACTTAAATGGCATTTGATCAAGTTTTTAATTTTTCTTTTACTTTGACTGTAGCTGATTTTTGAAATAACATGAATAACATCAAAACTTGCACTTCAGCCGACTTATCAGTGCAGACGTGAAAACACAGAACTAAAATAAATGTACCAAGTTTGACATATCGATGTGTTTTTTTTACCAGCACCGCATCTTGAACTGCACACACTTAAAGTGAACAGCAGGCATAGTCAAAGCGTTCGATACAATATTGTATAAGATTGACATAAGTCACTGAAATGCTTATGCCATCCAAATTGAAAGCCTTGGTAGAAATATGTAACAATTTGAAAGCGATTGCCACTTATCTAGGTCCTCAGGACACAAGAAGAAGTTTAAGTAAAAGGTTTAATTGAAATATGAGTTGGTAGGTATACAGAGCATGCTCTATAAGTTATTGTTTATCTATAGGACATGGTTTCTTTACTTTCTACGAGTGCATGAAGGAATAAATAAGAAAAAGATTCTTATCTCAATTCATAAGAGATTAGACGAAAGAAAACTGAATATATAACATAAAAATACCGTAAACAGTAAAAAAGATACAACGCAGTTGTATATAGGTAATATATATTTCAATATACTTTCTCGAAAACTGGTTCTTATCGCACTACGATTAGGTTAGGTTAGGTTAGGTTAGTATTAATACCGCCTTAAATGCAATTACAAAGTTTTCCCACTTATATCAAAATGTTATCGTGGATTGTTTATTTCCGCACGTGTGCGGAAAAATATTAATAATCCACGTGTGTTAAATAAATACATTGCATGCTCGAACCTAATTGTAGTGCGATATAAGAACCAGTTTTCAAGAAAGTGTATTGAAAATATAATTTTGCAACCATGATATCATGTTAAATATTATAGTTTAGGTACAGTCAAGGAGCGAAAATAGAAAGGAACGAATTTTCAAACAACGTCCTTTCTTTTCAAATATTGTCATTAAGTAGGCGGAAAAAAAAATAAGACGCAAATAAAAAAGAAACCTCAGGTTGCCCAAGACTTTTATTCCTTAACTGTACGTCATTCCGTCGTCGTCACTCGTGTTGTTTCTTTTTGTAATTGTGTCTAAGTTCGATCCAAAGTTTTCAGTCAGTTCACATAAAGTTTTCTCTCAGAAAAGGAAGAAATAAGCAGAAAGATAGAAAGACTCACCTGCCCACCAGGGCTGTTAGAGTTACTAGGTATTATAGCAGGTCCTATCCAGTAGTCATCAGAATCACTGAAAATACAAAATGTCATTAAAAACTTCTTAGCGTCTCGATGGCAAAAAGTTCAAATTATTTGGTCAAAAATTCAGTAATGCGAACTCCACTCACTTCAGTAAGTGGAGTTGAGCAGTCGAACATAAAAAAGTTTAACCAACACCGGGAATATTTTTAAATAATAAAAAAAAATCCCACCCATAATAATTAAGACTACATGGAACAATAAATCTGAATAAAAAAATTTAATGAGTTATAACGCCACGAGTTCTTTCTGCCGCAGCATCCGGTCAGTGCCCGTCTGTCATACTGAGGCTGTCTGGATGCTACATGTCGAGCGAGTGTGTGAATCTATTCCAGACATGGAACTAATTTCAATAACGCCATTAGATGTAGTCAGAGCAGTTCCTCCGTTACCGAACTGGAAATCACCGGGACCGGACGGACTGCACAACTTCTGGCTCAAATGGCAGGGTGGTTCACCCACTCGCCTGGCATGTCAATTCCAGGCATCCTTAGAGTCTGGGTCGCCGCCGCAGTTTCTAACAACAGGTGTTACCCACCTGCTCCGTAAGTCAGGTAGACCCGCGGAACGTAACAATTATAGACCGATTACGTGTTTGTCGGCCTATAAACTATTTACATCCGTTTTGAGAGCGAAAATTAATACACACATTGTCAAAAACTCAAGGGGTTCCACGGTACTAAGGAGCTACTCCTCATCGACTTGGCCATTAGCTAACAGGTTCGTCGACCCCGCAAGGATCTGTCGACATGTTGGATAGATTATAAGAAGGCCTACGATTCGGTGCCACATACATGGATGATGCTGGAGTTGTACAAAATAGATGCAACTCTACGCGCCTTCCTTGAGTCATGTATGGGGCAATGGAGGACGGTCCTTCTATATCCAGAATGTCAACAGATCCAGGGGAACGATGAGTCTGTATGGATTAAACGAGGTATATTCCAGGGCGACAGTCTGAGTCCACTTTGGTTCTGTCTAGCCCTGAATCCTCTAAGCATATTCAATTAAGCCAAAACCTGCAACAGACCCTCTGCTGCAGTATGTGACTGCTGAAGTAGCCAATCTTGAACCTTCCTTTAGTTGGTGCACAGATAGAATTTTATGAATTTTATTATAAAGGTATGGTCAGTGGAAAACAAAGAAGCGACTGCTGAATGATGTTTTGGTTGGGAAAGATGTGGCAACAAGGCGGCTTCGACGCACTGGTTCCGGTGTGTACTGTGACAGAGAGTGCTGAGATAGCTCTGGAATAGGAACAACTGAGTGCCTCTAAAATACTTTTTAACAAAACCATTTAGCAATATTTTTTACAGGTAATTAGAATATAAAATAAAATATATTTTTCTAAAATTATGTTACAGGAAAAAAATATGACTGAGGAATACCCCTGACAGACACTGCATAACTAGTTTGCAATGGAGTTAATGCAAATGTCTGATGCAAAAAAAAAAGATTAATTACTGTTTAGGAAAATTTCGAAAAAATCTGTTGAACTTAGGCCTAACCAATTTGGGAATCAAAATCAGCAACGATTTTGTCAACAGTGCCATTAGGAAGGTCGGTCAAAGCTCATTGTAGATGGCGTGTCCATAGCTAGGTCCCAAACTGACCAATGAGGTCAACCTATTTTGAAATGTAAAACGACACTAATAGATTCCCAACCAATGACGATGTTCGGAACGACTGGTAGCTAGACTAACGCTATTAGTCTCACAGTTACCTTCTCTAATTAAACGAACAAGGAAATCGAGAATACCAAAGCCGAGATAAAATGATGGTACTTGCGTTACTGATGGCGTCGGCCTCGACGATCTTGGTCGCGTAGTGGTCAGCAGATAACCATTGTCCCTGTCCCTGTCCTGGTTCTGGGGTTTACCGCTTTTCCTAGAACAAAGGCATAAGGTGAGTCATGTACAATCAGGGAAATTAGTTGTTATGCGGATTGGTGTTGTGTCAATTTGAGTTATGCAATATGTTAAATAAAGGCTAGGCAGATGATGGTGAGAGTTGAGAGCAGCGGTGGTCCACTGGCGGCGGTCCCGACTTACGAGCAGTAAGTCGTGGGTTCGAACCCAGGCAGGCGCATTACTTTGTGTAATTTATTTTATCACCACTGCTCTCAAAACGATGAAGGAAAACATCGTGAGGAAACCGGCATGCCCTAGAACCTAAAATTTGAAGACATGTGACATCTACCAACCCGCACTGGGCCCGCATGGTGGTTTATAGCCCATTCCCTCTCATAGAGAGGAGGCCGGTGTCCCAGCAATGGGAACATTATAGGCTGCTGCTAGACGATGGTGACAATATGTTAAATAAAAACCCTATCCTATCCGAAAGGTATCCCATTCACATTACCAAATTCAATAAGAAACATAAAATATTCATGAAAGAAACATATGAATGAATTTTAAAATGTACGATTACCACTGTTTCCCCAAAGTCTAACAATTTTTAAAAATGTGACTACACAGTCATCGTTTGATCATCGATTGTTTGTTTGTGACGTCACTAAACGAGAAGCGACCGGAGTGGCCGCTGCCTGCGGACCTGTATTTGCCGAGTAGGTTTCCCATTTTACTATTTATTTAATTTTCATAGGGAATTTTTTACCCGTTGTCTTAATTTGATTGCTTAATTTGATTCTATTCATACATGGTTTGTACTTTCTGGACCCATATTGTTCTTAAGTTAGAAGATTGTTTTTTGCAAGGAATGAATAAAAGTTGTTATGAGTCACTTTTTCAATTATTTCGGAAAACACTCGCATGAGAACGCTTTGACGTCGGACATACAGGAAGAGGCACCCTGGTGCATGCTGTTTGCCGATGACATTGTTCTTGTCGGTGAAGATGGATCTGAGATCCAGAGCAGATTGGAGAAAAGGCAACAGAAGCTGGAGAATGTTGGCTTGAAAATCAGCAGAACTAAAACGGAATACATGTTCTGCGATTTCGGCGGTCTCTCCAGTTCTGGAGCCATAGCGCTAAATGGCGCTTTTCTTCCTGTCTGCTCCGACTTTCGGTATCTCGGTTCACTCGTGCAAAGCGATGGCGAAATAGATCGTAGTGTAAAGCACAGAATTAACACGGGATGGATGAAATGGCGGCAGGTCACGGGAACAATCTGCGACTCCCGCATTCCCCTTAAACTTAAGGGGAAGATTTATAAAACAATGGTTAGACCTGCTGTCTTGTATGGATCAGAATGTTGGGCCACAAAAGGGATGAATGAAAGGCATTTGCATGTGGCGGAGATGAGAATGCTAAGGGGGATGTGTGGTGTTACGCGAATGGATAAAATAAGAAATGAGTATATAAGAGGAAGTTTGAAAGTGGCGCCGGTGACTGAAAAGTTGTGTGGTAATCGGTTGTCGTGGTATGGGCATGTGATGCGGAGGAATGAGGGAAATGTTGTGAGGAAAGTTTTGAGTATGAATGTGAATGGGTATATGAGTAGAGGAAGACCAAAGAAACGATGGATGGACTGTGTAAAGAATGATATGGCAAGAAAGGAGGTGTCTGGCGAGATGACGAGTAATAGAGAAGTATGGAAGAAGAAGACATGCTGCGCCGACCCCAAATGAATTGGGATAAGGGCAAGAGAATGATGATGACTCGCATGAGAACAATAGGTCTATAATTTTTCATATTTTATAAAGGGGTTTTTTTGTGAAGAGGTTTTATAACAGGCTATTCTAATCTTCAGGGATTTTTCCACTATCTAAATCTGTACAAAATCTGGCATAATACCACTTTACCGGTCCGGTCCGGTCAGGACCTACCTTATCGGTTTCGTTTCAATCCCGAAGTTAGGCCTCGGGGTCTCTGGTCTCTGTGTTGGACGTCTTCCATTATTGCCTTCGACTATATCAGGTCTGTTGACGGCAGGTTGTGGGGTGTTAGCATTGCATATCTCCCTGCCATTCAGTCTTATAGTCAGTAGTCTCGGGGTCTGGTTCAGAGGGTTGTACTGTACGAAGAAGCGCACTGCCGTAGCGGGGCCGGGGTTGATCTGCATGTCAGAGTTCTCAATTTTGAAGTCCTTGTTGTCTTGTGTGGATATGTCTCCTACCCAGTTCTGAAAGAGATGGGAGATTTTGAAATTACTTCGTTCAAACTTACAGCTATCAATATTATCATTGTCTTGTTTCATCCACTGCAAGTATAGGCTTCCTCCCTTTAATGTCATTAGGCTGTGTTCAGAACTAGCTGAATTGAGCAAACACCTAAAGATACGATTTCAACATTTAGCAAACATCAAAAATATATGACGCATAGCATCGTTTTAGGTATGTTTTTGAGACTCGAACGATTGGAATAAAAAGCTGTTCTGACACTGATTTCGTCTTTTTGAAAATAAGGAAGTTGCAAATATGTTGCTAAACTGGATATCAAAGAAGGAAAACGATTCAAAAAGTTCAGTTGGTTGAAACTGCAGACAGATTGTGTAGATCACAATAACACTAACTTATACTGTCACTCAGTCAGTGGACTGTATCTCTGTCTCTGTTATATAGGGAGCTCAAAATAATGAACAATCACGGAAGATATCCTGTAAGTGACAGTATAAGTTTAACATACTTTAAGTTCAAAAAATATTAGCTTGTTAGTATCACGATTAATTATGTTTTTTCAAGATGACTAGCAATACATTTTGGATATTTGGAATACTGAATGAGTAAAAACTAGCAATTTAGTTGGACAATGGAGTTCAGATCGCATTCGTATCAAAGTACTGCGCCTGGTTGAACTGGAATGTGATTTCAACTAATGAGAAAAGACTACATTAATGATTGATCCAAACATATGAAGAAGGACATAATTATGAATTTTCATCCCATAAAACTTCAGGAGAGCCATTTCCAGTATTATTTACAGAGAGAAAAAAGAAAAGAATTTGGACCAGGATTAAAAGTATCCTATGTCCTAAGCTAGGGCATGGGCTACCTGTGAACCAAAACATTTCAGCTGCGAAGGTGTAAAAAGGTTACAGACAGAAAGATAAACCGACATAGAGAGTTACTTTCGTCATCATCTGTCTAGCCTCTTTCGAACTATGTTGGGGTCGGCTTCCAGTCTAACCGGATGCAGCTGAATTCAATGCTTTGCCGCCATTATTAGAAATAGATGTGCATCCCTGATTACTCGTGTTCGCGGCAGCACCAACAGTATTCTCGGTGTGTTCGCAGATCGGTGGGATTCCCCGATGTTGCGAAGGTGGATGCGGCTCCATGCTGTATTTTAACTTGTATATTTTCATCTGTGTCTGTAACCTACTAACACTAGAACTTAAGTAAAATTGTTACTAACCCTATGGACCCTGGTCTGAAATAAAAAGTTTCTATTCTATTCTATTCTATTCAATCAGGATTTTACATGGAGCGACTGCATATCTGACTTTCGCATTCATAACAAAAGTATTTATGCCACTTACCCCAAGTATATCAGCCTTGTTATCGAGTACGATGTTGAGCCACAGCGAGTGAAGAGTGTTTTCTGTGACCAGGTTGACGACTCCGTACCACCGACCGGGCTCCGAGCCGGGCGGCTCGTACTGGAACACGTTGGGGCATGGCGATAGGGGCGTGGATCCGGAGTCCTGCTCTAGTGTGGGGACTGCTAGCAATGCCAGGATCGTGCAAAATGGAATTATCTGTGGAGAAAAAGATTGAAGTCACAAAAAAGCGGTATCATCAACTGCCTTGCCTTTTCCCATTTTTTGCTGAGTATGGCAAATAAATTTAATGATATGACAATAAAGGAAGTGTCTGATGAGATGATGAGTAATAGAGAAGTATGGAAGAATAAGACATGCTGCGCCGACCCCAAATGAATTGGGATAAAGCAAGAGAATGATGGTAATTAAATTTAAAAATAAAAAAGTAGGATAAATCATCGGTTTCATTCAGCCGAAAGACGTCTTGTGACGGCGACTTAAAACAACAAACGAAAGAAGTGAACGAGAGTCACCGAGATGCAACTTGCGGAGTGACGATGGTTTGGTCAGGAACGAAACAAGAGACGATCAAGGGTGTCTCTTGGTGGTACGTTCAAATGACCGAGGCCGTAGATATAGGCCACCTTTCAGCATCGCCGGAACGACCGGTCATGCACTTCTCGTATTCAACGGGTTCTAGCGACCTTCGCAACGTGATTTTTTTTTTAATTTATACTTTCTCAAAGCTCATCGCTTTTCAACTTGGCCGTTCAAATAGGTACCTAGATGTAACGGTACCTATAATTGCTTCTAGATTGTGAACTTGAAATATGAAGATTACCTGAATTTACTCCCTTACCTGACCTTACCAATTACGTATCTAGGTATATCTTTGGTTTCTCCAGTACTTAAATACAGTCACTTTACAATGGTCATAAATTTTTCAGTTAGACAGAAAATAATAAGACTTGAAACCTAAATTAAAACGTTGTTTATTCATAGTTGACAGAAAACGGCTAAGTTAAATGAAGTCTACGCTTAGGCCCACCTTGTGTTGCCCCGCATCGGTGTTACTGCGGTGAAGCTATCGACAGCCTCGGACACCATGGCCCGTCCTGCTACAGGAGCGCAGGTCACATTGCACGGCACGCCAGCATTAACGACATTATTAGTCGAGCCCTTGCCAGCGCCGGCGTACCAGCGGTTTTAGAACCAAACGGGTTGGTACGTGACGACGGCAAGAGACCAGACGGCATGACGTCAGGGCCTTGGAAAGTGGGTAGGCCGTTGGTGTGGGACGCAACCTATGTCGACACCCTTGCGCCATCTCACCTTGCAAGCACAGCGGGCTGTGCAGGTGCTGCTGCTGCGGCTGCTGAGATCCTCAAGTGGCGCAAATACTGTAACCTTATTGGTAACTACAGTTTTGAGCCGTTTGGGGTCGAAACGCTCGGGTCTTGGGGCCCGAGTGCGCGTCTCCTTTTTAAGGAAATCTCTCGGCGACTGGTCGACACTTCGCGTGACCAGAGGGCTGGCTCTTTCTTTGGCCAAAGAATTAGCATTGCCATTTAGCGTGGCAATGCTTCCAGTCTTCTGGGCACGTTTCCAGACGACAGCGATGCGGAGAAGTACTTTGACGCCTAAGTGTTCTATTGTCGTCGTTGTTTAGATGTTTATATTTTCTTACTTTTAGCCTTATTTTTATCTTTAGTTTAGTTCTATTTGTAGTCTGTAAATAATGTAAATATATTTAAAACAGAAAATCTTAATAAATTATCTCAAAGACCCTTGTACAATGTAGTTAGTCACTGATTGTTTCTGACAAAAAGGTCCATTAAAAGTTCTCAGTTTAAATTGTATGTTCTACATTTAAATATCTAGGCAACCTACTGGCCTACGTGATTAAATTCCAATTTACTGTTTTCGGGCGTTCAAATGTCCTTTCGAACTCAAAGTATGCGTCCGATGCCGTGAAAGTACTTTTTGGCAACAAACTCTTTGAAAAGAATCCTGAAAGTCCTCGGTTAAGACTCGAACGGACTAAATAATAAAAAGGCTACCTCCAACGAATTACAAACCGGTTCACCACCATTTTGATCACAACACGTATGACATTCGACTTAACACTTAAAAAACTTCCTCCACGGTTTTAATTACAAAAAACACAAACCAACATAATTGCATAACCATTAAGCACACAACACTATGTTTTTATGTCACTATTCTTACCATTTTAAAGGAATTTTCCCGGTGTTTATTAAAACGACTATTTGTATGGATTTTCACACAAAAAAATGTTTTTTATTTATTGATTGGCGACGAGCGCCATTCGCGCCGGTAATATCTTTAAGAATGACATAAGAAAATCGTAGCAATAATCTTAGAGGTCAAGTTTACGATGGCCAGGAGAGCGAGACAGAGGATTTTGACCCATGGTGTGCAAGAGACGAACGTAAGTATGTTGACCAGTTTGTCGGTTTTTTTTTTAAATTATTTTTTAATCTTTATTTATTTAGAGGTTTTTACCTTACAAAGGTACGTCTTATCCTAATCTAACTAATTATTACACGTAATTATAATTACGTTAGTGCCTTGGAAGGTGGGTAGGCCTTTGGTGTGGGACGCAACCTGTGTCGACGCCATTTCGCCATCTCATGTTGCTAGCACGGCGGGCTGTGCGGGCGCTCCTGCTGCGGCTGCTGAGATCCTCAAGCGGCGCAAATACTGTAATCTTATTAGTAACTACAGTTTTGAGCCGTTTGGGGTCGCGCGTGCGCGTCTCCTTTTTAAGGAAATCTTTCGCCGACTGGTCGACACTTCGCGTGACCAGAGGACTGGCTCTTTCTTTTGCTAAATAATTAGCATTGCCATTCAGCGTGGCAATGCTGCCAGTCATCTGCGCACGTTTCCAGATGACAGCGGTGCGGAGGAGTACTTTGACGTTTAAGTGTCCTATTGTCGTCGTTGTTTATATGTTTATATTTACTTACTTTTAGCCTTATTTTTATCATTATTATTTAGTTTTATTTGTAGTCTGTATATAATGAACATAATATAAATTATTCTCAATATTATAATATTACTAACACAAATATATTATTGCGTAACCTAGGGAGATAGTAATGCAGCAACCATTTCATAAATCAGTTTCGAATTAGAAGTTCTCACGAATTAGGTGTAGATAATATCTAATGAAAGCCCCAACATCATACATATTAACTTTAAAGTCCCGCATCACTGTCTCCCTTTCTCTCCTGTTCTTTTCACATTCCACCAGTAAATGTTGGACATCTTCGACTTTATTACACACTTGGCAATTAGGGGAATCGACTTTTTTCATTTGGTATAAAAAAAAATCCTGGACGGAAATAAAAAAAAAAAAAAATAATGACCAGAACGCAATCTGTGTGCATAACAACATACGACCTCTTTACATGACTTTTAGCGAACCAAGGAATTCGAGGAGGCTTACTTTGCATAGTTGCCATATGCCTTTTTCTTTAGACTTCCTGTCAAAATACTCTTTAAAACGATTGTAGCATAATATATGTTCTTGTAATAGATTAGTGAGGTTGCACGCACGCAAACTACTTAGCAACAATCATCAAAATTGTTATGGAATTAATGATTAAATGCAGTATGTTTATAACGTTATGTTTTATGGATAAAAAAGACTATTGAAATCTTGTACAAAATAAACGAAATGCACAGAAATGCTGACAAAAAAAAAACAAATATACTGCGGAAACAGTGTTATTTATTGCATTCGTTTGCATACATAAACACATTCCGAGGTACTCGTGCCTAGGAAATAGCCACTTTGACGGTCGATCCGTCAAAGTGGCTATTTAGTGGTTAAGCAACATAGTCACGGTCAAGTATTGGATGGGTTACTCTTACGCATCATTTTTTGTGTAGTAAGCAACGACTTATTGTCGGGCCTAGGCTGTCCCCCCATACTTAAGTACAAATGCTGTATCCATGATAATTGTAATACCAAATGATTTGAAAAGAGTAACCATAGAGTTTCTTGCCGGTTCTTATCCATAGGAAACGGCCAACCCGAACCGTGCACCTTTTTGTCGACGTTTTATAAGTGCCCATCTAGGCCTATGTGAAATAAAATATTTTGACTCTGATTTTGTATACCTCACAATATGTGTCTGCGGATTCTGAACAGCTGAGTGCCATGGTCAAAGATCATGGGAATTGCTACGTCGTTAAGGGCAGGCACCTCAGGAATCGGATTTTATCATAAAAACCTTCAAACTACTTCGATTTTAGAGGTAAAACAGTTATAATTCTGTGTTCAACACTTTCTTAAGTCTACTGAGTCATCTTATCGGCAAGGAGAGTATTAAAATAGCGGGTGCAGTCATGGTCAGCAGTTTTCAAGATCAGTTCGAACAGACGATGCTGTTATATTATGCTTAGCTTAAAAAGTGGTCAGAAATGACATTGAATCTTGCTTTGCCTTTGCGGTATTATTTTAAATATTTTCTTTATAGGATGTTAATAATAGTATGTAGGTACATTTATTTCCTTTTTTTATTTCTATATAAATCAATTTTATTTTTAAATATTCCTTACAAAAACAATATGAAAGAACATTTAAAAATATAAAAAAATTGTAGCCCACCGGTATCGGGAACAGGGTTCTAGCTCCAGCTCCAGCTCAGGGCTCCAGAGAGAGGAACCTCCTAACAATAGGAGCCGTGTCCAGGAGTACCGCTTTCTGAATCAAGGCCTAGGTAGGTACATTATTATTGACACTCATTCAAATTATTATTAAAACACTGTTACTTAGAATTAGGAAAACGGTTCCAAAAGTTTTTATTTTCATTTATAAATCATCAATATTTGCTCGTAGTAATTTTTTTCTTTGTGTTCATGTAATAAAAACCATTTTAACACACACTTAATATTCACTTTACACATTGTTAAAAAAGAAATCCTTTTTTTAACGCAGCGTTCCTTTTCACGCATCCACAGTAAGCGCTATGTCCTTTGCGTGAAACAACGCAATAAAAAATAAACGTCAAACAGTTTACGCGCGAAAATGCATAACTCAAAATGGCCGCCACGAAAGAGTTTTAACAACAGAGTACTTTTGGTGTTACCTCTGTTTGTTACCTATAGTCTATAGACAATAGACAGGGAAATGAGGAAACGAGGTAAATGAGCACGGTTGTCATGGTAACGGGTGGAAATAGGTTAAAAGGTGCAGGGTGACAAGAGGCGGGGTGATTAGACTGACAGGTGACGGGGTGACGGCGGTCGCACGGGGACACATTAGCGGAGTGAATGAAGGGTTGGTATGCACTGGGGATACGTCGGGTATTCATATAGGTCTATAACAGAACCTGGAAGTTTATTTTTAGAGGATGTGTTTTGGGGTCTTCGGATTAGGAATTCATGATTCGGTAATTAGTTATACGGGGTGTTAATTTGGAATGTAGCATGAAGGGTCTATCTTTACCAATGCTGTAGGAAATTATTCGTAGGAGATCAAGCACATCTTTTGCGTATTTTATTGATAATGCTTTCACAGAATTTAGAAAATGAAACAGTGGGTTGGAAAAAGCACCCAAATTGTTTATGGGTTATTGTATCGCATTATTTGTAGTCTATCATTTGGTATTCTCACTATCTTAGTCATTATTCTAGGTCTACATAACCTATTACCGTAAAACGGGGTGAATAAGACCGCAGGGGTGAATAGAGACAAATTTTGAACGGGATTTTAACGTTGAATTAATATGTTATGTTGCTAGCAAGGTATCTAAATAATTAAGTATTACTAAGTAAATAAAACAGAGTACTTTTTGATCACAAAAAAACGAATCAAATTAATTCAACGTTAAAATCCCTTTCAAAATTTGTCTCTATTCACCCTTGCGGTCCTATTCACCCCGTTTACCCGGTACCTAACTAGTAGTATTAGTAGCAGTATTGCTGCTGTATTTGTATCTATCTGATCTATTGTATTTGTATCTTAATCTGTAGAAGCTTTGCTATGCTTCGTGCCAATAATTTATTGCCAATTCGCCTTAATCGTTAGGCCGTTGAACATGTAAACTGTAGAAACGTATCGCAAATATTAGGCACTTTTATTTTTCCTAAAAAGACTTGGGTCCTGTATAAGGACATCACATAATTATACAACCTAAGAGTCTGTTACTCAGGGTGCAAAAATACCCATGACATAGTCTTCTAAAGCATTTTGTAAATCAAACCAAGTAACATCATCTGCCTAGCTTTTTCCCAACTAGGTATATTGGAGTCAGCTTCCAGTCTAACCGGATGCAGCTGAATACCAGTATTTTACATGGAGTGACTGCCTATCAGACCTCCACAACCCAGATAGTACTGGGTAACATGATACCCCTTGGTAAGACTGGTTGTCAGACTTTTTGGGTCACTGACTACCTAACGACTGTCAAAGATCTACAAATGACAGCCGGGACCAACGGCTTAACGTGCTTTCCGAGGCACTAAGGAAACTCGGTATGTAATGGGCGGTCACCCATCCACAGACCAACCTAGGCAAGCACGGCTTAACCTAAAGATCGACCCGACCGACTGTTATTATTTAGCCAAGAGCTTCTCAAAAAAAAAAAAACAAGTAACACTGAACTAAAGTTATGGCTGGGGCACGACTTTTATTCTTTGGTGTGAAAAATTGTTGGAAAAGGGTTCCCATGGTCCAGTACGTATTCTTTCGGCTTTGGTGAGTGTATTTTCACACCTGTTGTTTTAACAGAAATTAAAAATAAAAGAAAGCTCTGGGGTCTAGTTAATAACTAACTACAGGCAGACCCCAAAGTTTCAAAAACTACGTAAAGAAAATTAAACACACAAAGAATCACAGCTGTTTCTACAAAAATAACAACATTCACACAGTCGTACTCTTTTCATTTAACAAGTATAATTAACAAGCTCACCATTCGCAAACGTTAAGCGAATTAAGTCTGTCGCCGACAAAAAGAAAATTGAACAGTTGCTCGCCGTTACCTCGTCTGCGGGAGGCTTAAGCCTAGCATTCTGGCCACGTAATCCAAAAAGCGGTATCTCAAAAAATCGTAAATACTAGTTTTTTTTTACATCTGATAGCTTGAAACATCTGAGACACAGCTTCCGGGTAGTCATACCGGTAGTCATTTATAGATCTTTGGCAGTCGTTATGAGTTGTCAGGAGCCCGAAACAAACAGTCTTACCAGGGGGATCGATATCGTATTACCCGGTAACTGCGCTGTGGAGGTCAGATATGCAGTTGCTCCATGTTAAATACTGGTATTCAGCGGTAGGTATCCAGTTACACTGGAAGCCAACACCAACATACATGGGATAAGGCTAGGCAGATGAAGATGAGCTTGAAACAACTCGTTTCAAATGGACTGGTTTGTTTTTCTGTTTTAAAACATTGTTTTATTTTATCTTTCCACTTTTTCTGATAAAATATGTTACGAGTCCAAATGAGTGTCTGAATGTGATCTGATGGTCTCGTAACAGGTTTATTTTGTTACCACTCTTTGGCTTCCTACGAGAGCAGTATGAGCTCGCTCCGAGGTTTCGAAATCAGCAGTTAGCAGCTAAAGAGAGGTGATGATGCTGCACAGTTATCTGTCTGACTGTCTGTGGTTTTGTTGAGTCTGACTAGATACTTATTCGTTGGGTGCTTGAGATCATGGGTTTGTAGAATTTTGTGGGACGATGAAATGTTGCTATCGTTTGTTCTGTAGATGTGTATTTCTTTTTTTATTTTACCCATTTTAGTTGTGGTATCTCACACAAAACCTTGTCAAGTATCAATTTTATGTATTATGTAACTAGAAGTTAGCACATCATCCATATGGACGAAGAAGAAAAATTTCATGAGAGTATGATATGAGCACCAAAGAGATGTCAGCAACCAGTAGGGGTCCGCATGGGCCGATGCCTGCCAGGGCTGCGGGACTGTTCGAAAGAGATACCGTGGCCCTGGAACACAAAGGGCAAAGAAGAAACATGGATGGGTTTTAGTCAGTACAAGTCGAACACTCCCTTCTGCTCCGCCCAGAGTCATATCTCAAGCGAAAAAAAAAAAAGCACCAAAGCAAAAATTTATAATATAGATTACCAAATGAAAAAAGAATCACAAAAATCGAACGAGTAATCACGGTGCCGGTGTAGTAGGTGTAAAACCATAAAAAAAAAATTATGCTTATGTAATACATAACCTCTTCCTTCTTTAGACGTCGGTTAAAAACTAGTGTATTTCTGCGCTCAATGAGTCCACCTGGTGGACTCATCCAACCAACCGTAACTTTATTGGAACATTCAAAAATCAGCAAAAAAAAACATGCGTATCTTATTTTTGCACCGCGTGAAACACAGACTTGTTGAGTTATTGCTTTTTGGCTTACTGCAGGGGTAGTATTAGCTCGCTCCGACGGCTCGAAATCAGCAGTTAGCAGCTAAAACGAGGTGACGATGCTGTGCACTGCAGTTCGTACTGTCTGACTGTCTCTGTCTGTGGTTTTGTTGTGTCTGACTGCCTGTATGTTCGTCTTGTTCTTGAGACCATTTGGTACTAGATAAGGTGGGACGAATAAATGTTGCTGTCGTTTGTTCTATTGATATGTACTACCGAGTTCATTCGTAGTGCGATAAGAACCAGTTTTCGAGACAGTGTACTGAAAAAAATATTATTTAAAAGAGTAACCCTGGAAATAGCCATTTCTTTCAATTCGAACTGTGCTTGTAGCTTTTGAAGATTCATAAGTGTCATGTAGTTGTAGTTTTGTGTGAAACTAGCTGTGCTCCGGACCTTCGTCAGTCGTCGTCGAAATTAATATAAAAATATTTCTTCCCTTTTTGAACGGATTCTGTTAACAATTTCAAGGGTTTTAATTTTTTTGCACGGAACCCTAGGGATCCTTGTTCTAAAATAAAGCTGAAGTTACTCATTATAGCATTAGGTATCTGCCAATAAAAGTGCGGAACAAACAGACAGACAAAAATTAAAACAAATGTTGTTTTACTATAAGTACCGTATACAGGGTGTAAGGGACAGCCCTCCACAAACTGATGGGGTGAATGACCGGTACAAGACATTATTTCAGGAATGTTATGGGAATCCAATAAATTTGATTTGTTTTATTTCCTTATACGCAATGTATCGTTACCGTGGCGAAACGCACGTAGCGAACGGCAAGCGCAACGATGAGTTCGATGAACTCTGTAACTGTAGATTTTAGCCGTATTATTTACACAAATGGATTGCTGCGTGCAGGGAATGTAATTTTACATTGAAATAAAGTAACAGCAACTAAAAAAAAAAATTAAAAAAAAATCCGAACAAAAATTCCGGTGGAATATGATTCAAAATAAGGAGCTGAATGCAGCCTGTTAGTTTGTGGGGGGCTGTCCCTTACACCCTGTATACTTTCATATGCATTCATTACAAAGCTGTTATTTTGAAATTAGAAACAGACACTTCAATTTTATTTATTTACAGTGTATATTTAATACAGGTTTTATGTGTGGCTTATATTTTCAAAATAAAATAAAATGTGAGACAGTTAGGCAAGCCGAATTATGTAAACCCTTTCCGAAATTATTCACAACTTTTCAACGCGAATATGAGTTTTACTGTGTGCTGTATCACGGATTCACGATAGCATAAACATTGACATCCACCTTTGTGGACATCGGTAAATTATCTTACCACCTAATTACCTATAACGGGTGTAAAAAACACCCATATCGAAGCCAAGAGACACGTGTTTTACCCGCCATTGCGATATATTTTTTTTTACTCGACCATATCTGAGTTACGGAGATATTGAAGGTCAAAGTTTCAACGTCCCAGTTTCAAATGTTATTACTTACTTTAATTAAAGACCTCCGTGGCCCCCGTACAATGCATCCATCAGCACAATGTTTTGAGTGCGTTACATTGAGTGCTACCGTAAGCTGAATTTTTCACACCAAATAAAGTTTTCCAAAATGTTTTTTGCGCAGTGTAACTTAGTTTTTAAGGTACAGAATGCTTGGTTGACAGCTGTGTTGGGTCCTTTTACAACCTGTACATTTCGTACGTCGATGCTCATATTACTTATAATAATTATAATTGCGAAAGTTTGTTAGATGGATAGATGGATGTTTGTTATGAGTAACACAGTGAGAGTTCACGCAAAAACTACAGAGCAGATTCGAATAAAATTTTTTTTAATTTTTTTTTTTGTTTTTTTTTTTTTTAACTCTCGGATTGTTTATAACCTGGAAACACACAGGACGTAGAACACACACAAAACATACACAGGACACACTAACATAGAATACAAACGTAGACATAGGATACTGGTATGGGTTCGTATACATAGGATACTTTTTACCCCGGTAGTATGATCCCGTAGGACAATAATCGAACTCCACGCGGGCTAGCACGCGTAGTTTCTAAACGTTATAGAACCTGTTACATGAATTAGAGAAACGTCATTTCATGTAGAAAAGGCAACAAAAAAACAGATAAATTATCAATTTCTGGTAGGTAGTTCGTAAATAATTAAGAATTGACCAGGTGGCCTACCATGACGTCTTAAAGCAGGAGTAATTCCAGTGTGGGGAAGAGATGGCGCTAGACGACCTGTATAGCTCTGTCTCTTTCCCACACTGGAATGACTCCTGCTTTAAAACGTCATAGTAACCCAATTTATAGTGACGTAGGAACCTTGGTCAGAACGCAGACAAATCTAGTTTGTTTCAAAGACAACGATTCTCCTTATCGTTTACCTAAAACGTACGCTCTTATTATATAACGGGTGTAAATAGACCCTTAAAATAAACGAAAGGCACTTGTTCTCCCCGTCACTGCGATCATTTTTTTGTTGTAAACCATACCTGGGAACCTTCTAGTTACGGAGATATTGGGGGTCAAAGTTTCAACTTTTTCACAAGTTTTTTTTTAAATACATGTTTTTAATGTAAGATTTTTACTTTACACACCTCCACGACCCTCGTACTATTCAATCCATCCATCAGCACAATGCTATGAGTGCTTTCCATCTAGTCCTACCGTAAAACGTGATTTTTCACCCCAAAAAAAAAAGTGGATTCCCAGCAATGATTTTTGCGTAAAGTACTTAGTTTGATGTACAGAATGCTTGGTTGACGGATATGTGAAGGGTCTGTTTACACCCGGTATGTGCATACGGGGATTCACCCGTTATTAAGTATTTTCCTTCAAAACGAGAAGGTACTGGCCCGATTCTAAGGTATTGTTAATCGGAGTTTATCGATCCAACAGGCAGCTATTGGTTCGATATTCATTGTTTTAATATGTAGCGGCACTACGAAAAGTACTACAGCACCATCTATGCCAAGAATGAAGAACTAACAACAAATTTCTAAATCACGCAGTTATAGTTATCCGCGATTTAAGACTACATAATAAAACCCGACAACAACAGTCGGCACTAGCTCACCAGATACAACACCCGTCTGGTCGGATAATCCTCCCTTTTCTATGAAGGATGAAGAACTTTACACCCTCTTATTGATACCCCCAAAGACACATTGCGTTTATTAAACATTATTTTTGTGTTATAACCAGTGTGCACACTCAGACATACAAAGTAAAAACAAAAACGAATCAACCTTTCATAAACCAGTAACAAAATAAAAATGACCGACAAAAAATTACATAACATAATCAAATAAACTGAAAAAATATGGCGTGCAGCAGGAAAACTGGGAGCCCCATGGGAAATCATTAATATCACATAACTAGACGTGCCACTTAGATTTAATAAAGTACCGGAATAAAAAAGGTCATTTTGCTAAAATCATTTTTATGAGGTTTGTCCGAGTTACACCTAAAATAATGACCGTTGCACGTGGAGACATCACTTACAAACATACAAGGTGTAAACAGACCCTTCACATAGCCGTCAACCAAGCATTCTGTACATCAAACTACGTAACTTTACGCAAAAATTATTGCTGGGAATCGACTTTTTTTTTGGGATTAAAAATCACGTTTTACGGTAGGACTCGATGGAAAGCACTCAAAGCATTGTGCTGATGGATGGATCGAATAGTGGGTCGTGGAAGTGTGTAAAGTAAAAATCTTACATTAAAAACATGTATTTAAAAAAAAACTTGTGAAAAAGTTGGAACTTTGACCCCCAATATCTCCGTAACTAGAAGGTATGGTCTAGAACAAAAAAAAATCGCAGTGACGGGGAGAACAAGTGCCTTTCGTTTATGTTAAAGGTCTATTTACACTCTTTATAAATAACTTTTCACAAAACCTACTCGATACTATCAAATTATATGCCACTAGGTTTTCCTCGCGGCTTCGCTCGCATTACGGTCGAAAATTATTCTACGGGGACGTTTATAATATATGACACTCGGGGATAATGTAACTTCTCATTCGTGAAAGAATTTTTAGAATCGGATCAGAATTTCGTCTGCGCCACATCAGAGAGAGGGTTAGAGAGAGTGTGAGTCAACCTTAAAAGATAGACATATGGTATCGCGGACTCATGATTGTTGCGTAACTTTAACCGTTTACACAGCGCACGCAACGGAAGCTCTCAAATGGAATACATTTTCCCTATTTTTGCAATATTTTTCATTGATGCTGCGCTCCTATTGGTTGTAGCGTGATCTTATAGAACCTTTAGCCTTCCTCGATAAATGGGCTATCCAACACTAAAATTTTTTTTTTTTCAATATTTCCTGAAATTAGGTCGTTCAACCAATCAAACAAACAAACTCTTCATCTTTATAACATTGGTAAAGATTCAAGTAGGTAACAATTTAATTTCTCGGAAATTTTTGCATTAATCGCTAAAATATTCTACTTAGGTTTTTTTTCCAAATAAGGGCTTCTCTCGACAGCCTTAATTCTTCATCCTTTGACACTCGGGGACAGTCATACTCCAGCTAGGTATAAAGTTCGTATCAAGGTGCAGTAAATGAGCCGAGACACGATAAAGCTGCTGTAAACTGTTGCTGACCTCTTGCAACTGCCTGCCGTCTCCATCGGCAGTC
Organism: Noctua janthe; assembly: GCA_910589295.1. Classification (NCBI taxonomy): domain Eukaryota; kingdom Metazoa; phylum Arthropoda; class Insecta; order Lepidoptera; family Noctuidae; genus Noctua; species Noctua janthe. The sequence continues at coordinate 8,930,766 of OU342573.1, read as the reverse complement.
TTTCCATGACAGTCATACTCCTGGCAGGTTTAAAGTTCTCACCAAGGCGTGTGAAATGAGCCCAATAACAATATAGCCGCTATAATCTGTTGAGGACCTCTTGCAACTGCCTTCCGTTTCCATCGGTAGACCGTCGATGACAGTCATACTCCAGCTAGATCTAAAGTTCTCATCAAGGAACATAATATGAGCCGCTGTAAACTGTTGAGGACCTCTTGCAACTGCCTTCCGCCTCCATTGTTAGACCGAAGATGAAAGTCATACTCTAGTTAGGTTTAATGTTCTCGTCAAGGAGCATGAAATGAGCCCCTATATAGCTGCTGTAAACTCTTGCGGACCTCTTGCAACTGCCTTCCGTATGCAAAGCGCATGGAAAGCGATCGAACACACACTCTACAGGGTATAGGCTATGTAGATTTTCAAAGCAGTGTCATGTAGACTAATCTAAAGTACGCTATCATAACTTTTTACCAAAGCCGGTCAGTCAATTTTAAAGTTATCTTATGAGCACATTTTTATTCATTACTACCATTTTGGTTCAATAGATGTCGCTGCATGTATCTTACATATTGATGGTAAGTTCTTCTAGAACACTCAGTATATTACAGCTACATAAATACTCTCTATAATAGAACTATTTATTTGAAAAAAAAATAATACTATGATAGGTACGAATGTAACCAACTTTTTCTACCAGTGCGATCTAATGAAATTTTAGAACACAAAAGCTGCTATTGTGACTTAACTATGATAGGTAGATATATGCTCTCCCGGACTTTTTTGTAGGTAATAATGGGTACTTTAATCATGTATCATCATTTTTAAGTATGATCAATAGTTTTCTCAGCGCACGCCAAATAATGAATTTTATAGGCAAAATTTTGCTACTTTGGGATACATTATTGCAATTTTCTTAAGGATCTCTAATTTTTTTGAAAATAAATTATAGCATATGTTACTTCCTGATAATTTAGCTTTCTATTGGTGAAATAATGGTTCAAATCGGTCCAGTAGTTTCGGAGCCTATTCGGTACAAACAAACAAACAAAAAAATCTTTTCTCTTTATAATATTAATATAGATATAGATAAAGATGAAACTTAAAAGCAAATCATTGGGCTCTCTTAATTATCTTCGTCTTACGCAAGCTTGTATCCCTCACTGCTCTCAGGATTCTAGTCTTAACTCTCTCGCGTAGCTCAGGTGGTAACTCAGAGCGGGTCGTCTTTATCCCCTTGGTGAATAATTTATCATTAATTGGCCAGCAGGTCTGAACACATGTAACGTCCACAAGATACTTGGGAGTTATAGTTGACGAGTGATTAACTTGGCATTCGCATATTGAGATTGTTTCGTCACGGGTGAGAAAATTTATATGGATTTTTAGAAATCTAAGATAATAATATGTGATGCCCCAGAATACATTAAATAGCATCTATATTGCGCTCACGCAATGTTATTGCATACTGGTTACCAGTCTGGGGTGGAGCCACTAAAACTAAATGTATGTACAACACCTCACGTCCGTCCGTCCGTCACGTGTGTGTTTTGTATCCATGTGTATGTGTGTGTGTTTTTGGGACAAATAAACATTTTTCTATTTTTATTTATTTTTTTAGGTCTTAACACTCAATCTTTCATATTTTGGATAGACAGCTTCATTATTTAGTGGTAAACTTATTATAACTTACTGTTTACCAGTAAATAGGTATTAGAACTCTGATTCTTATTAATATTGACATTTAAGTGCGGCAGTAAAACTTTGATTTTAAAGAAGATGGCTTCCTTAAATCCCCTTTATTAGAATGATTCTTTCATCAATTGTCATACAAGGAAAAGTCTAAAAATATATGGAAAAATCGCTGTGATTGCTTAGAACATATTCCTGTGTCTGCATTTTTCCACTTTCCGTCAATAAGGAGTTATTTCGCAACAAAATTACCTCGCTTAACTGTACCGAGAAGCTTCTTGCGAGTGTTATCTGTCGATAGTAAGGATGGAGCGATTAACATATCGATATATTCTTTTAATCACCTTTAATTTTGTAACACAACCTACCTATTTTTTCTTGTTTTAACCGATTTATTAATGGTGATTATTGGTGTTAGTAAGACCAACTTCGGAACGTCAATATGGGATCATATCCCTTGACAAAAACTAAAATAAAATGATCAATCAAATAACTTTATCACTTTCACATATAGTTCCAAATGTATTGTGTGTTTTAGGAACGATGATAAACCTTTTGTAGTTCGAAACAATAGACAATAGGTTCTGTTTCTTGTGAGATAAGGTTCTGTATCGCTTTGTGTTAAATAATCTAACTATAGATTTTATAACCCTCTATTTACTTATTTATTTCTTAGTCAAATAATCACTTCACACCACACTTTTAACCTACACATCTTGCTGCATCGTTCTCACATAATGTACCATCTCAAAATGAATGATGTAATCAAGGTTTTGTTAAAGTATTCTGATTTAAAAGAGTGTCCACGGAGTTTCTTGCCCGTTCTTCTCCATAGAGATCTACGTTAGGGAATGGGCAACTACAGTACTTTCACAGTTTTTGTGCCTTGTGACTGGGACTGTAGCTATATTTTACTGTTGTCTTTGTTTCGACAATTCGAAAGTGCCTGTAACTGGCCTACTTGAAATAAATGCTTTGATTTTGAATCTTTAAAAGATTCATCCACCTATTATTTAACTATTTATTAAATATACATATGAAGTGTTAAAATGGTTTTTATTACATTTACACAAGCAACAAAATTACTACGTGCAAACATTGATGATTTATTAATGAGTAACAAAAACTTTTGTAAAATTTTCCTTGTTCTATGCAACAGTGTTTTAATAATAATTTGAATGAATGTTAATAATATTTACCTACTATTATTAATACCCTTTTTTTTTTTTTTTTTTCCGGATGGGAAATCATCAAATGACCCCCCCCACTCTGGGCGGAGCGGAAGGGAGTGTCAGACTTGTACTGACTAAAACCCATCCATGTTCCTTCTTTGCCCTTTGTATTCCAGGGCCACGGTATCTCTTTCGAACAGTCCCGCAGCCCTGGCAGGCATCGGTCCTTGCGGACCCCTACTTATTTGCTGACATCTCTTTGAGGCGCACGTGGAACACGAACGCGCCGTCGACACGGCCTGTCGTCATAAGACGGCCGGACGGCGAGCTAGCCCATAACTCGCCGTCCACAGGCCCGCGCCTACGGTGGCCGGGAGCCACCACGTGACCCCCAACGCCCAGGGCGTCTCCCGCGGCGACTGGGACGTGAGGTTCTTTCCCTCTCACGTCCCGCCACCTCCTTCACTAGCATGACTGCTTCGCAGAAGGAGGTGACGGCTTCCCATTCCCTCTCGCTCCGGACCATGGCTTGAACCAAGGCCGGACGCGAGAGATCGCCGCCGCCAATCGCCGCTACGAGGACACGGCGGTGCTCCGCCCAAGCGGGGCAAACCTCCACGGTGTGCTCCACCGTGTCCTCCGGACGATCCTCGCAGTGGAAACACCCGGGCGTTTCCTCCCGATTATTAATACCCTATAAGGAACACAAAAGCAAAGCAATATTAAATTCAATCTCATTTCTTTCTAACCACATTTTTAGCTTAGCATAATATATTATAACAGCTTCGTCTGTTCGAACTCATCTTGAAAACTGCTGACCATGACAGCACCCGCTATTTTAATACTCTCCTAGCCAATAATGATGATTGAGTAGACTTAAGAAAGTGTTGAACAGAGAATTATAACTGTTTTACCCACAGATATAGATAGAGTTTTACCTCTATATGTGGTTTAAAGGTTTTCATGATAAAATCCGATTCCTGAGTTGCCTGCCCTTCCCATGACCTTTGGCCATGACGCTCAGCTGTTCAGAATTCGCAGACATATATTATGAGGTATTGATGCGTAAGTCACCCATCCAATACTTGACCGTGACTATGTTGCTTAACCTCGATCCGTCAAAGTGGCTATTTCCTAGGCACGAGTACCCCGGAATGTGTTGGTGTATGCAAACGAATGCAATACATAACGCAGTTTCCGCTTAAGACTACACAAGTACCTATATTTGTTTTTTTTTGTCAGCATTTCTGTGCATTTCTTTTATTTTGTACAAGATTCCAATATTCTTATTTACCATAAAACAACGTTGTAAACATACTGCATTTAATCATTAATTCCATAACAATTTTGATGATCATTGCTAACTGGTTTGCGTGCGCGCACCCTCACTAAGCGACAAACCGATCAACATACTTTCGTCTCTTTCACACCATGAGTCAAAATCCTCTGTCTCGCTCTCCTGGCTATCGTAAACTTGACCTCAAAGATTATTGCTATGATTTTCTTTTGTCATTCTTAAAGATACCGGCGCGAATGGCGCTCGTCGCCAATCAATAAAAAAAAAAACATTTTTTTGTGTGAATATCCATACAAATAGTCGTTTTAATAAGCACCGGGAAAATTCCTTTAAAAATGGTAAGAATTGTGATACAAAAATATGGTGTTGTGTGCTTAATGGTTGTGCAATTATGTTGGTTTGTGTTATTAGTAATTAAAACCATGGAGGAAGTTTTTTAAGTGTTAAGTCGAATGTCATACGTGTTGTGATCAAAATGGTGGTGAACCGGTTTGTAATTCGATGGAGGTAGCCTTTTTATTATTTTACTCCGCTCGAGTCTTAACCGAGGACTTTCAGGATTCTTTTCAAAGAATTCTCCCCAAAGAGTTTGTTGCCAAGAAGTACTTTCACGGCATCGGACGCATACTTTGAGTTCGAAAGAACTTTTGAACGCCCGAAAACGGTAAACTGGAATTTAATCACGAAGGCCAGTAGGTTGCCTAGATATTTAAATGTAGAACATACAATTTAAACTGAGAACTTTTAATGGACCTCTTTGTCAGAAACAATCAGTGACTAACTTCATTTAACTTAGCCGTTTTCTCTTTATGAATAAACAATGTTTTAATTTAGGTTTCAAGTCTTATAATTTTCTGTCTAGCTGAAAAATCTATGATCATTGTTAAGTGACTGTATTCAAATACGGGAGAAACCAAAGATTTACCTAGATACGTAATTGGTAATGTTCAGGTAAGCTTGATAGTTCAAGTTCTTCATTTATGGTCACAATCTAGAAGCAATTATCGGTACCGTTAGATCTAGGTACCTATTGGAACGTCCAAGTTGAAAAGCGATGAGCTCTGAGAAAGTATAAATTATGAAAAAAAAAACTAACAATTCTTAAATGCCAATATAAAATAATAAAAAAAAAACCTAAAAACTAATGTGAGACAATAATAACTTCAACAGAAATTCATATATGATTTACATAAATTCAAATCATCTTCACAAAAAAGTAAAACCACTCTTAACGTCATTGGTTCCCCACTTTTTATTCAAAGTTCAACCACATTAAGTAAACATTAAGTAATATTGTTTATCAAATGCCTAAGTATAAGTTTATGTTGCCATTATTGAATTTCTTTTTAAAAAGAAAACACGTTTCGCCTTTGGAACAAAGACAACATTTTGACATTGTTTTTTTTTAGTTACCCGACCGAAGTTCATAGTAGCGGTAAATAAACTGTGTAAGGACACTTTCACAGTTTATTTACCGCTACCTCTTAAGTTGGCTAACCTGAGGTTTGTCCCGAAAAAAAGTTCTACGGGGGCATCATTCAGGTTAGTCAACATAATAGCTAGCTGTAAATAAACTGTGAAAGGACCGTAGTAACCATAGGAACCATGGTATATATAATTCGACTGGTATTCTCTTCCCACGATGGCCTAAGACTACGTCACGATAAGTGTTACCATTGATTGTCCTTTTCAGTTAATCTAGGGACTCTCATTTAGTGAATGAAAATAAAATAAATTAATAACTAGCTTAACTATTTAGTAACTCGTGTGATTCAACTATTTAGTTTTAAATTAATTTAAATATTGAATTATTAGTTCATAATTACTTTGTTAAGTTAAAAATGCATTTTGCTCGGGTAATTCAATCACACACCGTGGCAACACATAGACAGCATCGCAACTGATGACGTATTCTTGGGCCAATCACGTGACCCAGCTGTCACGGGAAGAGAATACCAGGCGAAGTATATTATTATACCGTGTGATAGGAACAAAACAAAAACAAAACACAGCCATTAGATTTAAATGTGGAACTCGGCAGCCAGTATCGGCTACTTATCGAGCTCAGAAGGATTGAGGAAAAGGTTTAATTCGTTGCTTACACCGAAACAAGAATTTATTTATGGAGGCACTCAGAAAACGCTGGTTTTTTGGGTCAAGATGGCTGATATACCGGTCGCGATGTGGTGTTTACGCGAAAAGGATTATTCGATATTGGTTCCGTGTTTATAAAGTTCTCACTTAAGTACTTATTTACGTAATTCAAGGAAAACTAAGTGAAGTCAAGCTATGACAGTTTCATGGTAACTTTGAATTAGGGACAGAAATTACAGGAATAAAATATTACATTATTATGGATTTAGGTTTAAAATGCAAATTTCGATAGTCAAAAGGTTCCTGATACGCATGCATTCGTCATGCTCCTGCTGTGTTAATGTTAAACTGCCTTAAAAATAAATAACCGTTACCAACACAGATGGTGCCTTGATTGTGTGAATAACAGATTTAAATGAATTATCACAGCAACCGGCCTGAAGTTCGTGTAAACAATAAAAAAATAGGAAATGTTTATAACAGTATTTTTTTAACATCACATCATCGCATGGCGCCTGTTATCTCCGAATTGATAAGCAGAATTGTACCAAATAGTACACCCACATTTCGACAATTTTGTCAAAGTCCCACGTAGGTAATTGGGGCAACCTATTTCCGTCAACCAGGTACAAACCCCGATTCCAGGCTCCAACTATACAGGAAATTGTTTTTATTAAGTAAATTATTTGCCAAGCATGATCTTTGCGAACGTAAATTGCATGTGGTTAGGAATGAATGACACACTGTCAGACATGTGTCACTTTCTGTCAAATAGGTTAGCTGTCTGTCAAAATAGGGGTAACCTGACTACAGGAATTTTTAGTGACGTATCAAATATTTAAACTGCACACATAGCCTCTAATATAACGAGCGATAGACGGAACAAGACGAAGAAAATCGTAATTCAATACTTTGTTACTATTTAGTAAGGTCTGTCTAGTGTCATACGCCCGCTTACCGTGATGTCTGGGATGAAAACGTTGCTTGCTCTATAAGTCTTTAGTAGGTATCTCTTTGACTGTACTACAAGGTCTAAACAGGTGGTAATCGATTTCAAAGCAATTCGTTTTCCTACAACTGCTTTTAACAGGGTAACCGCAAGCGTTTCGGTAACTTAAGAGCGTTTACGACTTACGGCATTTCATACAAATTTTCTTTCTTTTTTTTCTACACATACTTTCTACACATAAGCAGGATACATAGTTCTAAAAACTTGCTATCGAGGAAGGCCCTCGGGTACTAGGTTCCATTATCTGGTCAAGCCAATTTCATTTGATTTTCCATCAATCATTTCTCAATGTAAGCTTGGAATCTATATTTGTGCCAGTAAGTGGCAATCTGGTTGCCGCCAGACCGCGTGAGATTGTAGGTACTCAGTTCACGGTACCTTTGTACCATAACTTTGTTCTCGTACGTACAGAAAAAGTTTTTCTGCATTAACAAAATAGTAACCAATTTATAAATTCAGCCAATCGCAATCCAGTGCACACATCGGAGTTAGTACCACTTCATAGAATTCTCTAATTGCGACAAACAAACAAACAAGTTTACTCAATTATTTATTTATGTTTTCATGCGAGGTATTTTATACATCTCTGTACATTCCCACTTAGTTAAAGACTCGTGGCTAAACAATAACAGCCGCACTGGTTGATCGTCATAGTTACGCAATGCTTCCCGAGGTCGGTCCTTGGATGGGTGACCATTAATTACATACAGTGACCTCTGTGTGTCCAGGCTGTCATGTGTACATCGTTGACAGTTGTTACTGTCAGTCAGCTGCTTAAAAGTCTGACAACCAGGAGTATAGTGTTACTCAGTAACTGGGTCGTGGAGGTCAGATAGGCAGTTGCTCCATGTAACATACTGGTATTCAGCCGCATACAATTAAACTGGAAACTGACTGCTTAATAGTACTAGGAAAAGGCTATACAGGGTGTAAAAGGACCCTTCACGAAGCCGTCAACCAAGCATTCTGTACATCAAACTAAGTAATTTTACGCAAAAAATATTGCAGGGATACTTTTTTTTTTGGGGTGAAAAGTCACGTTTTACGGTAGGACTTAATGTAACGCACTCAAAACATTGTGCTGATGGATGGATTGAATAGTACGGGAGTCGTGGAGGTGTTTATATTAAAAACCTTACGTTAAAAACAAGTATTTAAAAAAAACTTGTGAAAAAATTGGAACTTTGACCCCCAATATCTCCGTAACTAGAAGGTTCCCAGGTCTGATCCGGAACAAAAAAATGATCGTAAAGACGGGAAGAACAAGTGCCTTTCGGCTTCGATAAGGGTATTTTTACACTCTTTATTATTGGACCTACATCTCTGTCTATCCCACTAAGTACATAGTCTGAACATCCACGTGAAGCGTAACCTCATTAATCAACGGACAACTTTGAGGAATTTTATGACATTCGCACATAAACAATTACGGCTAATAATCATTATGAGCTTAGATAGACATTAGACATTGTTTTCTCAGAATTGTATGTTTTTCCTCAACAGTTATATCAATAACTTGTTAGTTCCAATATTTAATACAATTTGTATTAACAGGGAAGCGAATTATTAAATATTCATGCCTCATTGGTCCAGTGATCGCAAGCGCAACTGCTAAACCAATGGTAGTGGGTTCGATTCCCAGGTCGGGCAAAGCGTTATTGGGTTTTAGCATCAGGAATTTCTCAGTAGCAACCACGGAGTCTGGATCTGTGCCCGGTTGATGGCAATAGGCTCGCCCCCTATTTAACTGGCGAAATGTTTGAGTAAGGTACACCTTTGCCTAACCCTTCGGGGATTACAGGCTTGATGTTAATAAATATTCATCGTCCTATAATATTCATACTGCTGGGACACCGTGCAAGCTCATTGCGGGTTGGTCAATTCTAAGACATGCTTTTTTCCTTTACCCTTCTTAGAGCTGTTCAGGTGGCTTACCATGAAGTCTTAAAGCAGGAGTAACTCTAGTGTGGGAAAGAGATGGCGCTAGACGACCTGTATAGCTCTGTCTCTTTCCCACACTGGAATTGATGAGCGTTCATATGCCTAGCCTTTTCCCAACTATGTTGCGGTCGGGTACCAGTCTAACCGGATGCAGCTGAATAAAATATTTCACATGGAGCGACTGCCTATATGACCTCCACAACCCCGTTAATGCTGTAAGACTGGTTGTCAGACTTTCAGAAGACTGATTACCTGTAACTACTGTCAAAGATCTACAAATGACCGCCGAGGCCTACATTTCCGAGGCACGGAGGAAACTCGGTTTGTAATGGGTGATCACCCATCCACGGACTAACTAACCAACCGGCTTTTTTTTTATTTTTTTCGGATGGGAAATCATCAAATGACCCCCCCCCCCACTCTGGGCGGAGCGGAAGGGAGTGCCAGACTTGGACTGACTAAAACCCATCCATGTTTCTTCTTTGCTCTTTGTGTTCCAGGGCCACGGTAATCAACATACAACCTGACACTGACCTATAAATTGCAAAAAACGTAAGAAAATTTGATGATTACCCATCCCAAAAAAAAATAAAATAAAAAGGTTGTATATTGATTAAGATATGATTCGCGACCGTAACAAATATGGCTTTACAGAGTTATACTCATTAAACTCATCACTACAGCCCTCTAAGTTCATAAAATTCCATTGAATGACTTTTTCATGAAATAGTCATTAAATGGGATTCAATGAACTTAGGGGGTTGTATTGATGATTTTAATGATAATAATTCTGTAACTATATACGTGTTACGGTCGGGAATTATATTTTGTTTCACATATAGCCTGACACTGACCTTCAAATTGTAAAAAACCTAAGAGAATTTCGCGGGTTAGCCTTAAACTTCATATATAAGAGTGGTACATAGGCGGACTATCGAAGCCAATGTACTCTTTTAACAGCTATTGAATTAAACTTCTTCCGTTGACGTAAAGCAAATAATAACATCGAAATGAATTAATTAATATTATGTTGTTTTTTTGCAAGCACCATGTTTTGAGGTAAAACAAACTAAATTCCATGTTGGGAAGGCGTCATTCCATTTTTTGGCTGCTTAATGTGCGTTCAGCCTACCATATCATAACATGTTTGTAAAGATCGGTTTTCCGAATTACACACGCAATTAAAGTATTATTATAACCAAGATATTGTTTCTAGTATAAGGTAAATCCCCGTTTTTGAAGCTTATTGAATTTAAAATCTAGTGTCTTCTGAAATAATAAGAATGTTTCTTTTCGAACGATTTTATTATAGCTAGATATGTTGACTTTTAACGGACGTCCCGTTAAAAGTATATACAGGGTGGGTAAAAATCGTGGAACAAACGAAACAGGGCGATAGTTGGGGTTATTTGCAGTAAAAATATCTCTGTAGCAGAATCCTGACTATTTGAGTGTTAAGAAAATACCAAAATTTTTACAATTATTTAAAATATTTAAATATGCAATTAGTGTAAAATGGGTACCTATTTCAAAACATAAAATGGTGTTTAGTTGCTGCTAGGAAATGTACCATCACTACAAAAGTGCTTTTATGACAACTATGTACCATGATGTACCATGATTTATGAGTATTGGTACTTTTTTCAATATATTTTAAGTCCCACAAAAAATTATTTGTAATTTCAGAACCATACTGTAAAAAAAAATGTATAAGCATAAGCATAATCAACCTATTAATGTTCCCACTGCTGAGACGCAGGCCTCCTCTCTATGAGAGGGAATGGACTATAATCCACCACGCGGGCCCAGTGCGGGTTGGTAGATGTCACATGTCTTCGAATTTTTGGTTCTAGGAGCAGCGGTGGCCCAGTGGTGGAGACCCCGACTTACGAGCAGTAAGTCGTGGGTTCGAACCCAGCCAGGCGCATTATGTATAAGTTATTTCATCACCGCTGCTCTCAAAACGGTGAAGGAAAACATCGTGAGGAAACCGGCATGTCCAAAAAAAATGTACTACCAAAAAATTACCATGATAACCCAATTATCGCCCTGTTTCGTTTGATCCACGAATTTTTACCCGTCCTGTATATAATTTGAATTCAAAACTGATCAAAACCCTGTCTCGGGCAAATGTTATTGTCATACTTAAAAGTCACTCAAAAATGTATATATTCCTTTTGATTAAACTTTCAGTGTCTGAACATTTAGTGCATAAACCTCTATTTCCCATTTTCGCGAACACTGACAGCTAAATGATTGGCTAATTGGCTAAACAGCTAAAACGGCAATGTTTGATTTTCAACGTTGAAAATCCAACATGACGTATAACGTGTTTTAAATATCGCAATTCATCTTTCTTACTTAATATTATAAATGCGAAAGTTTGTGAGGATGAATGGATGGATGTTTGTTACTCTTTCACGCAAAAACTACTGAACAGATAGTTTATAACCTGGATTAACACATAGGATACTTTTTATCCCGGTTGTATCCCGATGGGGGTAGGCAGAAATTAAAAAACGCCAACTAATGTACTAGTTTATTTTTTATTTTTTTGTTATTTTGTATGATGTCCTTGCGACAAATAAATATATTTAACTTTCTTTCTTCTAATGTTCTTACGTCTTGGCAATATTAGCGATAGTAAAATTCTTCAGTATCCATTTCATTGAACTAAATAATGACAGCCACTCGGGTTAGCCGCGGTCAAGCCGCGCTTGCCTGAGTCGATCCGTGGATGTATACCAAGTTTCCTCCGTATCTCGGAAAGTACGTTAAACCGTTGATCCCGGCTGTCAATAATACCTAGATCTTTGACAGTCGTTACAGGTGGCCCAAAAGTCTGACAACCACTCTTACCAAGGGGTATCGTATTACCCAGTACTAGCTGGATTGTGGAGGTCAGATAGGCAGTCGCTCCATGTAAAATACTGGTATTCAGCTGCATTCTATTAGACTGGAAGCCGACCCCAATATAGTTGGGAAAAAGCTAGACAGATGATGATCCATTTCATTAAACAAAATTCAAAAATGTAATTTTAGTTTAGAATAAGACATTTACAGAGTCTCATCTGATGGGTCCTTGGCATAAGTGAATAACACATTGCATCTTTACTTAGGTACATACACCGTTACATGAAGATCATTGGCTGCAAATAACTACAGACTGGTTGCTCGGTGGTTGCTAGCGGTAACCGGTTACCTTAAACAGGGTGCTCACAAAACTTTATTGTGGCGGCCAGTTTTAATGGCTAGTCTTACCGGTTTTCTATTTATTCTCCATAAAGGATAGTGCAAATTCGCGAATCTACCATACGTAAAGTACGCGTATCTGCACTACGTGTAGGTTTACAGGGGAAGGTTATAAGTTTTTTTTTTATTTCAACGACTTTTGACCTCATTTTTACATGAATAGTAACAATTCATGTGTTCTATGTATTGTTAACAGTAGAAAACTATTAAAATAATTTGCATTTGTCAGATACGCGGAATTATCCAATGCTAGTTCCGTGAATTTGCACTATCCCCGACGACATATGTTATTGCTCTTTTTAGTTTCCAGCTTGATAGATGTTGACATAAGATTACGTGTTTTTTTTATTTCAAAACAAAGTTACTAAGAAGACATGCGTACGTCAAAATAACAACAATATTATTTAATTACTTATCAATTAGAAAAACGTTTGATAACAAAAAGAAACTGTAAATGCTTACTATACTTTTGTAAAACCCAAAATCGTCATTTACTACCACAAATACAACATTAATAGGAAAAACTACGAAATTAACTGTGACTTGTTGAAGTCACATACAAACATACAAATTAATGAATGCATCATTTAAAACATAATCATTGAGGAATTTATTAATTGATTACTTTATAATATTACGTAGTAGAACTTAACATCACGGTGCATAAAGTATAGGTACCCTCAGCGGTTCACTAATGGTCATAGGTACTAGGCCTCTCAAATTACACGCCACTCATCTCGATTCTCGGCAACTTTTATGGAGCTAGTAACAACCATCCTGCAGAGATCGTTGCTCCACCCAGCAGGTCATCCTCATTTCACCAGATTTGTTAAAGTCATGTAGGTAATACGGGGTGAAATACCGATAGACCTTCATTAACACAGGTTGTTAACTAGTATTCCTATTTACATGTTGTTCCTAGCTACTTACATACAGGGTGTAAGGGACAGCCCTCCACAAACTGACAGGTGCATTCAGCTCCTTATTTTGAATCATATTCCACCGGAACTTATTTCCGGAAATTTTAATTATTTTTTACCATTTTTTCAGTTACTATTGCTTTATTTCAATGTAAAATTACATTCCCTGTATGCAGCACTCCATTTATGTTAATAATACGGCTAAAATCAAAATACAACAATTGATGTTAAAATACTCTAAGGAACGACGCGTGAAATCAGCTGTTCACTTCCTGCCTAGCTACTGAGTTCATCGAACTCGTCGTTGCGCTTGCCGTTCGCTATGTGTGTTTTGCCGATGTAACAATACATTGCATATTAGGAAATAAAACAAATCAAATTTATTGGATTCCCATAACATTCCTGAAATAATTTCTTGTACCAGTCATCTTACTATTATATACTGAATTTACCCCATCAGTTTGTGGGGGGCTGTCCCTGACACCCTGTATTTATGTTGTTGCTAGCTACTAACATAGTGTGGAGTTTACTATTTCAAGATTCAGTAAAAAGGTTAAAATAAAAACAAGTTTGATACAACTTGCTACAAATCAGGTTTCATACTAAAACAAGTTTACAAGTTATTGCAACAGCTCAAAGAAGACCAATCTTGCAAAAATGCTAACAGTGTTGACCCGGATTTGGCGATACAAAAGTCAAAAAAAAACCTCCCCAAATAGGTATGCGGTCAGAAAACCCGTTGCAAGTTGGTCAATGAACCTTTAAATACGATGGAGCTGACTTAGTACACAAGATACAGGTACAGGCACTCTTGTGAAAGGCCAATACTGTAATGGGTCCGTTTTTACTGAGCGTTATTAACATAACCAATATAAGACCTACCTAATTTTTTTCTTCTTCTAGTCAATGATTCCAGGAATTCAGGATTGAAATAACTGAGGAATAATTGAGGAACCAGGATTTGAAATTATTCTGATAATGATTTTGTTTGATAATTATCGGATACTAGCTTTTGCCTGCGGCTACGGTCGCATTATTAATTTTGAACTTTTTTTTTTAACTCTTATTACCTACACTGTTAAAGTTTCTATAACAACATAATTTAATCATGATTCAAAAGACACGTGGTACCGTCTATTATCATAAGAACGTTATTGTTGTTTTCCTCGGGAACTGTACTTTTTTTCGAGATGAAAGGTAGGTCCGTTTCTGTACACCTGACAACGTATAAATGCATTTTAAGATGATATTATGTTCAGTGGTTTAGGCGTGAAAAGGTAAACTTACTTTCGCATTTATAAGTAATAGTAGTTAGTATTTATCAAAAATCAAAATCGATTTCGCCAGTTATTTTTAAGTCCCATGTAATAATTAGGTATTCATGCTGATTCAACATTTGATCTTTTAAATTTTTGTGTTGAACCGCTTTTTTGTTCAACGCACTCGAATACAGTTAAAATAGGGTCTTTATTTTTCCGAATTTTCACAGCTATCGCTCTGGTCCCATACAACATTAGTCTTAGTGTATGCGAAACCTAACACGTGTCTAGTATTTTTATTTCAAAACTGTATCATGAAAAATCACAAAGTTATAAACTTGTTCTGTTACCTGGCTGTCTGCACAAAAACGTGGTCACCACGCGGCGCACCCGCGTGTTCGCCTCCAGCGTCGTCTTGAGCTCATTGATAATAATAATTTGGCAGTAGATACCTAAATGATTGCGATAGGTACTTAGCGTCGCTCGGTATCCAACTTGTAGCGTTTTTTTAAATATTTTTGGGACAAAATATAACATGGTTTAAAAATTATTGGAATCGATTCAGTTACTTATTCTGAACAAACTATATTCAGGTTTCGCATATACTAAAAATAATGTCGTATGGCGGAATAGGAAAAATTAATAAGTAGGATCAAGGAAATCAATAGGAACAAATCATACTAAATGCGTTATAACCCTGGTATGGCTTTTATAAAACCAAACATTAAAATACCTATTCTACTCATATGACCCTAATCTCAAGTAAGGGTGGAATAATCTGAGGGTTACTGCCAAGTAATATGAGGAGTGTTTTGTGGCGAATTAACTGAGTGATTATGTAATATCCTGTTAACGGAAACGCTTTGGTAGGATTACTAATTATGTGAGTTGATGTTCTCTTGTTTTGTTGCCAGTATGTCGGAATTGTTGACATGTGTCAGATTTGAGCGGGAAATATAATATTTTCGAAAAAGCTATTATTATGTAAAGACGTTATTGTGCATTTATTTAGAAGTTCACCTATCTACGTTACATTTCAAGAAAACAAAAGTTTCAGTATTTCTAGTCATATCAGGGTGACACAGAAAATCCGTAGGTAATAAGATCTTTGAAGAAAGAGGTATCGTCTTATCTAATTATTGCATTTCGGAGGTCAGATAGGCAGTCACTTCATGTATTTTTTTTAATATTCAGTTGCACCCAGAGTAAGACTGGACGAGCTATAGACAGATGATTTACCTACTTACCGTTGAATACTGACCTAGAAGAAAAGTTTCAAATGATATTTAGTTACTTATGTCATGAGTATGGCTGAAAGGCCCATTAACTTCCTCATTACTGCTGAAAACAAATCCGGCAAATAGTACCTATAAACGTAAAAAAAAAACTACGCGTAACTGTGTATTAACCATTAACCATTATTTATATCGCTACAATATCATGTAGATCGCAACAAGGCAATACTCCATGATGTGCGAGATGCGAGGTGCGAGATACAAGGCTTATTCAATTATTCATAAATACTTAAAACTATTATATCCGTCATTAAGTAACGTATAGGACATTACATAAAATTGCTGATTATATAATGTAGTCATATCATATAGCTAGATACCAAGAAGTTGGTATATACACTGTAATAACTGCATATTTACTGTTTGCTCTTATGTGTTACCTATTACCTGTTTAACAATGCAAAATTAATGATAATGATAAAATAATAAATTCTAGGAAATAATAATATCTATAGGTGTAATTATACCAACCCGCACAGGGCCCGCGTGGTGGATGACGGCGCTTTCCGTGTCACTTTCAGGAGGCCTTTGTCCCAACAGTGGGAAAATTGTAGGCTGATTTTGTATGTCATATACAATCTTTGTCAAGGGTAGGAAGGTTATATTTTCTGCTGGAAATTGGTAAATACGGCATCTTTTTCTACCTAGATGTGGCAGAGAAGAAAACTATTCTATATCTAAGACACAAAAGTTTTCAAAGACAAAATAACCTAACTCAACAGTTTTTCCTATATTTTTCCTTAATATACTCATCTCATGTTATAAGTTACTGCATCATCATCTGCCAAGCCTTTTCCCAACTATGTTGGGGTCGGCTTCCAGTCCAACCGGATGCCGCTGATTACCAGTATTTTCCATGAAGCGACTGCCTATCTGACCTCCACAACCCAGTTAGTATTGGGTAATACGATACTCCTTGGTAAGACTGGTTGTCAGACTTTTTGGGCCACTGACTACCTAACGACTGTCAAAGATCTACAAATGACACCCGGGACCAACGGCTTAACGTGCTTATAAGTTACTGCATGCGTCCTATTTGCCACATCGCGATCGCCGGCATTCTCCTCAAGTCAACCCGTTTTCTAAATATATCGCAAAGTGAACTTACTTAGGTACTTGAACTTGAGCATCTTGCCATCATCTGAAAAGTTTTATGTTCGATATTTTTCTTTATGAACGTAGGTAAGGAATAATCCCACTTATGAACTACGTTTAGAGTTTTACGGTCGAACTAAAATTCTGGAAATCAACTAAATGAAACAAAAAAAAGAAGTCTGAAGAAGCATCATTTTTCTCCGAAAAATCCAAATGTAAATCAAGTTACATAGATAATAAGTTTGAGCCACTCTTAACCTGATAAATGATAAAAAGGTCCTTCATAATCCGTCTCAACCACTGATCATCTAACAAAATAACTGATTGCTGTTATGTATATTCAAAATAGCCAACCAAACGACAACTTTCATATCGAAAATTTTCATTAACCTACGTTAAAAAACGCAAAATAAATGTTTGTCGTCAATGTTACCATATATATTTAAGAAAGCATTCATTCGAAGTGATTTTGGTTCAAGATCTATTTTAACGATAGGAACTTTATTGACTTCGCTGGCTGGAGGCCTCACACTCAAAGTACCCCCACAGGATAGCTAGATCAAGCTGAAACTGTGTTTCTTACAGCCAGTAAATTCTTACGATCTAGACTACTATATTCTCGTGAATTATGTTTTCACTAGCTGTGCCCCGCGATTTCCTCCGCCATTGCTCGACTCCTAAAGCTCGTAGCGTGATGTTAAATAGCCACAAGAGTTTGGTGATCAAATGCAAAAATATTTTTTTCAAATCCGTCTAGTATTTTCAGAGATCCTTAATTACCTAATGTAATTTCAAGGTGGACTAATCACGTCGCGAAGGTCGCTTGAATCTGTTGAATACGAGAAGTGCATGACCGGTCGTTCTGGCGATGCTGAGAGGTGGCCTATATCCACGGCCTCGGTCATTTGAACGTACCAAGAGACACCCATGTGCGTCTCCTGTTTCGTTTCTCCCCAAACCACCGTCACTCCGCAAGTTGCATCTCGGTGACTCTCGTTCACTTCTTTCGTTTGTTGTTTTAAGTCGCCGTCACAAGACGTCTTTCGGCTGAATGAAACCGATGATTTATCCTACTTTTTTATTTTTAAATTTAATTACCATCATTCTCTTGCCTTTATCCCAATTCATTTGGTGTTGGCGCAGCATGTCTTATTCTTCCATACTTCTTTATTACCCGTCATCTCATTAGACACCTTTTTTTGGTATGCCACAAAATTTAATGATATGTCATTAAATTTATTTATCACACTCAGCCAAAAATGGGAAAAGGCTAGGCTGATGATACCGCTCTTATTGTGACTGCAAACTTTTTTTCCACAGATAATTCCATTATGCACGATCCTGGCATTGCTAGCAGTCCCCACACTAGAGCAGGACTCCGGATCCACGCCACTATCGCCATGCCCCAACGTATTCCAGTACGAGCCGCCCGGCTCGGAGCCCGGTCGGTGGTACGGAGTCGTCAACCTGTCCACAGACAGCACTCTTCACTCGCTGTGGCTCAACATCGTGCTCGATAACAAGGCTGATATACTTGGGGTAAGTTACATAAATATTTTTGTTCTTGCTGGAAGACTGGAAGCCGACCCCAACATAGTTCGAAAGAGGCTAGGCAGATGATAACGAAAGTAACTTCTTTGTCTGTCTATATCTCTGTCTGTTACCTATTTACATCTTAGCAGCTGAAAGGTTTTGGTTAACAGGTAGACCATGTCCTAGCTTAGGGCATAAGATACTTCTATTCCTGATAGTAGATTCATAACCAAGGCATAATTTCAGTCCTCCACTCCAATTTTTTCCCCTCTTCTCTGTGTAAATAATACTGGAAATGGCTCCCTTCAAGTTTTATGGGATGAAAAAAATCCATAATTATGTCCTTCTTCATATGTTTGGATCAATCATGAATGTAGTCTTTTCTCATAAGTTGAAATCACATTCCTGTTCAACTAGGCGCAGTTGAATGTCAGTACTTTGATACGAATGCGATCTGACCTCCAATATCCAACTAAATTGCTAGTTTTTACTCATTTAGTATTCCAAATATCCTGCTAGTCATCTTGAAAAAACTTAATTAATCGTGATACTAACAAGCTAATATTTTATGAACTTAAAGTATGTTATTATGACATACTTACACAATCACACACACACACAATCTGCACAATCTGTCTGCAGTTTCAACCAATTGAACTTTTTGAATCGTTTTGCTTCTTTGATATCCAGTTTAGCAACATATTTGCAATTTCTTTATTTTCAAAAAGACAAATTCTATGTCAGAACAGCTTTTTATTCCAATCGTTCGAGTCTCAAAACATATCTAAAACCATGTTTGCTAAATGTTGAAATCGTATCTTTGGGTGTTTGCTCAATTCAGCTAGTTCTGAACACAGCCTAGTGACATTAAAGGGAGGAAGCCTATACTTGCAGTGGATGAAACAAGACAATGATAATATTGATAGCTGTAAGCTTGAACGAAGTAATTTCAAAATCTCCCATCTCTTTCAGAACTGGGTAGGAGACGTATCCACACAAGACAACAAGGACTTCAAAATTGAGAACTCTGACATGCAGATCAACCCCGGCCCCGCTACGGCAGTGCGCTTCTTCGTACAGTACAACCCTCTGAACCAGACCCCGAGACTACTGACTATAAGACTGAATGGCAGGGAGATATGCAATGCTAACACCCCACAACCTGCCGTCAACAGACCTGATATAGTCGAAGGCAATAACGGAAGACGTCCAACACAGAGACCAGAGACCCCGAGGCCTAACTTCGGGATTGAAACGAAACCGATAAGGGAACCACCTAGAGAGTCTCCTAGTCCGGTTTTCCAAAGACCTTCAGGCAGCAACAATGCTATTCTAAATATGTAAGTATAAACTTTACATGACTTCGTAATAAAAAATTAAAAAATACTGTGTACTATGCATACGTCTCCACAACACTGCGATATGGATTAATATTCTGGAGTAATTCTACGGATAGGGAAGCGGTCTTCAAAGTCCAAAATAAATGCGTTCGTGCAGTATGCATGAATTTTCACACTTTAACCCTTTTGTTGAACCATAGAGCAAATCTATTGGCACGTTAAT
The DNA here is from genome assembly GCA_910589295.1 of Noctua janthe. Lineage (NCBI taxonomy): Eukaryota > Metazoa > Arthropoda > Insecta > Lepidoptera > Noctuidae > Noctua > Noctua janthe. Next base: position 8,910,647 of record OU342573.1, on the reverse strand, counting down.
AAGCGAGCATACAGCAAAAGAAAGCAAGCAACCAGAGCTGAACATAAATGACATCACAGCCGAAATAAATCCATCATGGCGTCCTACACCAGTGTAGGTAGCAAAGTCGTAATGAGCAATTGATGACAACAATCATTAATATCCTGGTGCTATCTGCCACTGTCGTACAAATTACATCGTACCGCATGCTCGGTGATTAATTATCTCTTTTATTATGGAAAAAAAATAAAAAACAATCAGTTACGTCATAATGATATTGAAACGACTAATAATTGCACCGGACTTGTGCAGTAATTGAAAAGAAATGTGTTATAGTTTACTTCTAATTGTATCTAAGACAATCCGAAGCTTTCCCAAGAAGACTTCACTGTTTGTAATAAGATGCTTATACCTGCCTGTCCATTTAATATTGCTTGTTAAATTGAATCCGATTCATATTTTCATCAACATACAATCTGACACTGACCTGCAAATTGCAAAAAAAGTTAGAAAATTTGAATTTCGCGGGCTACCCTGGGGCTTCCACCTTAATCAACTTAAATTATCGACAAAGACATTTATTTAAATATGATAGACAGAAAAACGCGACTTAAATGGCTGCAAGTGTCATGGCATGGCGTCACGATTTTTCTCATTTTTCTATGACATCGAGGATCAAACATACTAACGCCGATGATCGTTGTCACATTTTTAAAAATTGTTAGACTGTGGGGAAATAGTGGTAATTTGGGCACAAAAATTGTACATTTTAAAATTCATTAATATATTTCTTTCATGAATATTTTATGTTTCTTATTTTATTTGGTAATGTGAATGGGATATCTATACGCCCATTTCGGATTGGACAAGGTTTTTATTTAACATATTGATAATATCTTTAATCTTTCTTGCAAATTCAAAGAATAAAACGTTACTTGTGACAATCACATGGAATGGCTTGTAAATCAAATAGACACGACATTAATACGCATAACAATTGATTTCCCTGATTGTACATGACTCACCTTATGTCTTTGTTATAGCCCAAGCGGTGACTCCCAGAACCAGGACAGGGACAGGGACAGGGACAATGGTTATCTGCTAACCACTATGCGACCAGGATCGTCGAGGCCCAAGCCGTCAGTAAGGCAAGTACTATTATTTTATCTCAGCTTTGGTATTCCCGACTTCCTTATTCGTTTAAATAGAGAAGGTAACTGTGAGACTAATAGCGTTAGTGTAGCTACGAGTAGTTCCGAACATGGTCACTGGTTGGAAATTATCAGTTAGTGTCGTTTTACATTTCAAAATAGATTGACCTCTTTGGTCAGTTTGGGACCTAGCGATGGACACGCCATCTACAATGAGCTTTGACCGACCTTCCCAATGGCACTGTTGACAAAGTCGTTGCTGATTTTGATTCCCAAATTGGTTAGGCCTAAGTTCAACACATTTTTTCGAAATTTTCCTAAACAGTCATTAATCTTTTTTTTTGCATTAGACATTTGCATTCACTCAATTAAAAACCAGTTATGCAGTGTCTGTCATATTTTTTCCTTTAACATAACAATTAAATTCTAATTCCCTGTAAAAAAAATTGTTAAATGATTTTATTCTGATTTATTGTTCCATGTAGCCTTTACCATTATGCGTCAGTTTTTTTTTTAATATTTAAAAATATTTCTACTGTTAGATAAGCCTTTTTATAATTTTATACGCAAACCCTGCGTAGGGAACTACAGCTGTTTTAACATGGAAAGAAAAAGCTAAAAAAAAAAAAAAAAAGCTAGAAAAAGCTGCTCGCAGGTTCAAACCCTGCTCGTTTTAGCTTTTTTATGTTCGACTGCTCAACTCCACTTACTGACGTGAGCGGAGTTCGCATTACTGAATTTTTGGCCAAATAATTTGAACTTTTTGCCATCAAGACGCTAAGAAGTTTTTTAATGACATTTTGTATTTTCAGTGATTCTGATGACTACTGGTCGGGGCCTGCTTATATACATTTACCTAGTAAATCACCTAACTCTAACAGCCCTGGTGGGCAGGTGAGTCTTTCTATCTTTCTGCTTATTTCTTCCTTTCCTGAGATAAAACTTTATGTGAACTGACTGAAAACTTTGGATCGAACTTAAAAACAATCACAAAAAGAAACAACACGAGTAATGACGTACAGTCAAGGAATAAAAATGTTGGGCAACCTGAGGTTTCTTTTTTTATTTGCGTCTTATTTTTTTTCCGGCTACTTTATGACAATATTCGAAAAGAAAAGAGGTTGTTTAAAAATTCGCTCCATTTCATTTTCGCTCCTTGACCGTAAAATTAAACATGTTATCATGATATCAAAATTATCTTTTTAATCTGTCAAAGTGCGGAATTGGTAGAGGTAGAGGAAAACTACTTAAATGAAACACGACAGGCAAAAAAAAGAGGATTGAGGAAAAGTTTTATAAATACTAGGTGCTAAATCGATTTTTTTATTTTATAAAAAATACTTTATAATAACGGGTTTGCTCTTGTGTGTTTGACAGGGATTCCCTTGAACTTAGTTATTTTATGTATTATTTATAAATGTCTTGTCACAGCCTATTAAATGAATTCTATTTACATTATTAGCATACTGGACGTGGCTGAGTGAGTCAGGTTCGATTTTTAAATGACACTTGAACTGTCAAATGACGTCACAAATAAGACTTGTCTAGAAAGTAGTTGGTATGTTTATGATCCTCTTTGTGATGATTTGATTTCCTGTAACACCTTAACATCTGAATTAATGAAAGCTATATGATATTGTTCATAACAATCAATTTATCCATCTTCTAAATCTAACACCCGTATAAACAAGTGAAAGGGATGACTTTTATATGTAAAGGTTATTATTTAAGACGATTTTTAGTCTTTAGTAATTGCTTGAAGTTAGAACTGACAAAAGTTAGAATTCTTAACTTTGACTTCTTTGACGGTTCTTACTTCGTTTAAATTATTGCCTATTGCATAAGTAATTACGTAAACTCAAGTTATGAGGGCCGTTTTTGAGCTCAGCAGACTGCGCCACTGGCGAGTAAGGTCCTGTCACTCATTCTATTTCATACTTTAAATTACCAATAACTTCATAAACAGTTTATTTTATTACGTACAACAACATAGTGTAAACTTCAGATACATATTTACAATATAGTCCCTAAAATTAGCAAGCATGAAATATTTAAAAATTATTCTTCCTACAAGTACTAACAAGTTAGATCCTAACTTACTATTTAAAATTTTCAAGTCATAATTAATAAGGAATAACTCCATCTTGGCCACAATCGTGAATATTAGTAGAAATACGTGATAAAAAAAAACGCACAACAAGCGAATCTGGGGGGTTACTATGATTTTAAAACAGGAGTAATTTCAATGTGGGAAAAGGCAGAGCTATTCAGGTTGTCTAACGCCATCTCTTTCCCACAGTCATGGTAGGCTACCTGTCATTTCTGAAGGCCTTACTCCACAGTTCTACACGAACACCTATTAGCGATAGCCCCCATTAGTTTAATTTGACTTTAGATACGGGTGTAAGAATCAGCTACCAAGAATACAAGAAAAAACAACAAAATGTTCATTAAAAACTCGTTCATATTTGTTTTATTAATATTGTTCAACGTCTCTTGTAGCAATCGTAGCAAATGTCAAAAGGTCACCGTCGGTGATGTTGGTAAATGTCATTATCGAACTAACGTCCTCATTTGGGCACGGAGACAAACAGGGGACTGAACTGTGCTCGATGCTTTTACTTTAAGTAAGAGTTTGAAGTTATTTGAAAATATGGCAAAATATATATAATTCTGAAAAAAATATGAATTTATACTTTTAAACCTACCTGTATAAAACCTTCGTCGCAAAAACTGTAATAGCTCGGCTAATACGCGTGATATAAATATAATTTATAGCCTATAGCACCCACGAATAATGTAGCATTCTGCCAGTGAAAGAATTTTTAGAATTTTTTAGAGTTAACTCCCTCCCTACATACAACCTTACAAACAAATTATACCTCTTTATAGTATTAAACCCCACACCTATATGGAACAGCTGGATTTTTTTTCTCGATTATGAAGTTAGTCCCATGGAGTACATTGTCCAGTTTGATATCATAACACCTTTTTGATACATAGTATAAGTAGAATTTTTCAACGGCACCTGTAGGGAAAGTACTATAGATACTGGAGATAGAAAATTTACTCAAAGGTAAAATTCCTTTATTTTTAAAAAGAAATAAATTTGCATTCAAAAACTACTACACTACTACTAATCTATTATTCTTATGTTTTATTCTTTTTTTATTATCTTTCAATAGTTCTGCTTTATGTATTCCATTTTCTCTTCTTCTTTTACACACTATGTCTACACCTATTTCTTTAGAAATAAGCATCACCTTTGTACTATTTTCTGTTCCTTTCTTCTTTCCTGTATTTAGTGTGTACATAAATTGTTAAATAAATAAATAAATAAATAATCTAGAGTACTTTCCCTCCAGGTGGCGTTGAAAAATTCCACCATATGTAGTTGGTAATACATTTAAATTTTTCATTTAATAACAACCAATAGCAATACCACTTCTTTAGAAAAGATAAAATTAAAAAGTAAAGTTATGTCTTCTAAGAATCGTAGGGGTAAAATCCTATAGTTTTCCTAAAAGTCTTTCCCGGAAACGATGATTATAAAGAACAAAAATCTCTGTAAAAATAACATATCGACACTAGTGCGACAATAACGAAATTATTATTTTTATCGAATAACTTAACTTTGCAACACGAAAACATCCGGGTTCGAACTAAAATCAAAACCCATTTTTAGCCTCTCGTTAATTGTGTAAAAAGCACATTATTACGTGACCTTCAAACATATCTTGTAATGAAAGACTTTCACACAACATTCTTTATTTGATTTATGTCTAGATTCAGACAAAGCACGTGCGTAAAACATGTTTTGTCGTATCCGTATCGTAATTTGTAGGCATTCTAGAAGAAACCGGAATATATTTTTTAACGACATTTTCTGTGAAAGTGTTGAAGGGCGTTTTATCTTTAAGTTTTAACACATTTTGATAGTGAAGGGAAAGACAATGGGGTTGGAAGATTTTTGCATGAAGGTTGGCCTGCCAACTTTTACCATTTTAGTTTATTTTCAAAAGAACGGCCATGCATAAGGGGTATTCCTCAAAGCGCAACTATTTTTAGGAGTAACCAACTAAGCGCAACTAAATTATTATATTTTTACATTTATATTTTTTAAATTTATTTTGTGAGCGCAACTAATGGTTGCGCTTCGAGGAATAATTTAGTTGCGCTTAGTTGGTTGCGCTTTAAAATAGTTGCGCTTTGAGAAATACCCCATGCATAAAACCTGTCAGTACAATTTTAATAGCTTAGGTATATGTCGTAAACATGACGCTTTAGGAGACTTTGTCTCATAAAAAACTTGTTAAGGTAGTGATACCAGCTATTGATAATACATGATTAATGCGTGGCCGCTATTTTTAAAATAAAATAAAATGGCGGATGTTAGACAGGTCATATGCTTACTAATAATACAGGGACCTACAATAACCTACCAATAGGTTAAATGTTGTTAAGGTGTGAAAAAAAAGTCAACCAAAATTTGCGTGATTTTATTATTATCCTAGATTCTGCTAAAGCGGTCATTTTAGACCCCTGAGTTGAGCTTGTTACTTTCATCAATTTAGTATTTATACGAATATCAAATTGTACTAATTGATACGGAAAGATACCCATAACAATATTGCAGATTCTAATGGCTATAATTACATTACATTATGCTAAAAGGTAACAATACATATATATCTTTTCAACTGATTTAACAATAAAAACTTGAGTATTGAGTATTAATAAACCATCTACCAGAAGCCAATCAAAAGTGGTGCCTCCACGCATACCTAATTAGTTCCTAGAAGGAAAAAGCTACCTAATATTATTACAACCACTGAGAAATATTATAATACAAATACATTTTAGAAGAAGCACCTTTGCACAGCTGGTTACAACAAGGTCAAATTGAAGATTGAGTGATACAGTCGAAGAATAAAAAGGCTAACCTTTATGTAAATTTTCAGTTTTATAAACTTTATGAAATAAATGAAATTCTGAAAAAGTGACATTAGCCCTCTAGGTCAGAAAATAATGTGTTAAAGATTTATTGTATCAAGAAAATTGATGACCAGTTTTTATAAAAGACTTTCCTGTCTATTGCGTAATCCGTTTATGTTTCCTTATATTCGATCTATTCACTTATATTGCGTGTTGTCGTAGTCCCTATAATACAGGTACCTTGTTTATGTATCTACATAGGTACATAATTGCCAAGTAAGTAACGTGTAAGCACTGGACCGTTGCAAATGAGCACCTAAGACCATCAGACGACCACGAGGTTTTCTCACGTTTTATTCAATTAAATAATTACTTTTAAATACTTAATGTTTTGGATGTTTTTGTAACGTACGTTTAAATATCTTAACCTACCTATCAAATGCGTTTGATTAGGAAGGCCAATTGCTTATTGAAGAACAAGAAATACAGAACAGCGTTATTTTTAGTTAGACTAAATTTTTTTCATTATATTGCCAATATTTTTTTTTGCATTGAAACCTTTTATCAAAAGATGAAAGGTTTATTTTACGTATTTCGTTACTTCATTCAATACTTACTTTCGTTAATTTTATAATATTCAACTACAAACAACATCGAAAAATCTAAATTTTTGAGTTATGCAGGCATGCCTGTCGCAAACGAGCGTAGTATGAAACCCACTTGTCATTAGAGTCATAGCATTAGCCTGCATACTTCCAACGTATAAATAATTAACTTGCTTAATGTGAGCTAGTTTTGCCCAAACGATATCAAAATAACTTGAATTTCCGATATAAATTATTGGTGAGGTTCTTCAGAAAGGTCAGGTGCGTAGTATTCGCAACCGGCGTTGTATGACCAGATGTATGAATATGGACGAGGCAAAAGGAGTATGTGAGGATCGAATCAGGTGGTGTTCTGCTTACCCCCATAGGAAAAAGTCGTGAATATATGTATGTATGTATGTAAATCCAAAAAAAAATCGCGGAATCATTAAATTCACCCGGTAATTTCTCACTAAATTACTTTTCTGTAAAAACTGTAGTAGGTACAGTACATCACTAGTTCTCCGTCTACACTAGTGAATCGTCTTACTAAAATATTCATAGGCTGATGATAGTCTATCTTATAACTTATGCAATTATTAGGCACTGATGTATTCCAGCCACTGTATCTAACATTAATAACTGAGGTACTCCTTTATTATTTATGTGTTCTAAATTGATGGTTTCGAAGCTAGTCTGTTTATGGAACATTGTAAAGGTCGCTATACAAGTATTTCCTTTAAGCCCCTGCATAATATCATAATCTTCAGCAAAAGAAATCATGACAAAAAAGTAAACAACGACAAAAAGTATTACGTTGGTGATCCTTCACTTATAAAGACATCTGATCAAAGGCTAGTGGGCAAAATGGTTTCACCTTCAATAACATAACTAGCAAACAATGTCAGTGTATTGGTTGAGAATGGCTCCCGTATAATTTTGCCCATTCATCTTTAATTTATCTTTACCAGTTATGTAGAGTACTTACCTAGTTAAAATATTTCAACTCAGAAAAAGAAAAATAATTGGTCTTTACCTATGTAATTGGAGATTTAATAACCAGCATTTTCAGATTTAATTATCTGTGGATTGGCGCGCAATTCGAAATTCAAATAAATTTTATTCGAAAGCCGTGTTCTTTTAATTTAAAATTCAGTCATTTGTTTTTAGATAGTTTTTTGTTTTTGTGAAATTGTGTTAGTTTTTGGCGCCATGGATAAACTGAAAATTCGTACAATTTTCGAATATGAGTTCCTACGTGGACATACCGCTGCGCAAACAACACGAAACATTAACGACGTGTACGGGCCTAACACTGCTTGCATAAACACGGTCCATTATTAGTTCAATCGTTTTAAATCTGGAAATTTTGAGTTGAAGAATGAGCCTCGCAGTCGGCCGGTAACTATTGTCGACAACGCCGAATTGAAGGCGGTAGTGGAAAAGGATCCAACTCAATCAACGGCTGAGCTTGCTGCGGGCCTTGGAGTTAGTGTCAAAATGACATTGAAGCACTTGCGTCAAATCGTAAAGATAAAAAAGCTAGATAAGCTAAAATAAAAAAAAATACAAATATTTGTTTTTAAAATTTTCATACAAATCTCCAATTTCATAGGTAAAGACCTAATATATCGTTTTTGAGGTAAAGAGTTCAAAAATTGACCATGATTTTCAAACAAATTATATTGAATTCAGTTTTTACTGCGTAACTATTTTATGGAGTTATTAACAGACCCGCATTATCCACTTGTAGACAATAAATAAAAAGCAGCAACATGTGCAAATTATAGTTATTTATGAACATAAATCAATTTTTTTTTAAACTGAGCAAAAAATCCAAATCCAAAATGTTTTTCTGTAAACCACCGAGAGGTCGAGATATTCTAGTTTTTAAGTTCATATTAATTTAAATTCGGTTTCAACCCAAAGAAGACACGTGTTGCAACATAACATGTGGGTAAATATGATATCTACATAAAAGCGAAAGCTTAGGTATAATATTAAAGTTACCATTGGTTCTTCAGTTCACATCAAACTATCTTTATTACGAATGCAAATAAATGGCTTTGCTTAATTAAAACGAAAGTCATCTTTGACATAAAGATCTTAATCTTGCAAGATTTCTAGCATGATCATTTTAGTAGCAGGACACTTGCGTGAATGAATTTTGGCCCAGTCATTTTTCTCCTGCGGGGTAATTGCGCAACACACTTTATACCCATTTGACAATTCAACAATATTCATTGCGTTATTTACGTGGTCGTACAGATGTATTTTTAAACTTACGAAGCAATGGATTACGAGTTTCCTTCAAAATCCTTTGGATTGTCATAGAAAAGTGTGTCACGCAATTGGGGTGCTGGTCATTTTTATCCCTCTGCCTATTTCAGCCAAAACTAGCATAAAAAATGTGTAACCTATAAAAGTACAACTGCGTTGTATCTTTATTACTGTTTATGTTTTTTTTTATATTATATTTTCAGAAGTTTTCTTTCGTCTAATCTCTTTTGAATTGAGATAAGAATCTTTTGCTTATTTATTCCTTCTTGCACTTGTAGAAAGTAAAGAAACCACGTCCTATAGATAAACAATAACTTATAGAGCATGCTCTGTATACCTACCAACTCATATTTCAATTAAACCTTTTACTTAAACTTCTCCATGTGTCCTGAGGACCTAGATAAGTGGCAATCGCTTTCAAATTGTTGCATATTTCTACCAAGGCTTTCAATTTGGATGGCATAAGCATTTCAGTGACTTATGTCAATCTTATACAATACTGTATCGAATGCTTTGACTATGCCTGCTGTTCACTTTAAGTGTGTGCAGTTCAAGATGCGGTGCTGGTAAAAAAAAACACATCGATATGTCAAACTTGGTACATTTATTTTAGTTCTGTGTTTTCTCACGTCTGCACAGATAAGTCGGCTGAAGTACAAGTTTTGATGTTATTAATGCTATTTAAAAAATCAGCTATAGTCAAAGTAACAGAAAAATTAAAAAACTTGATCAAATGACGTTTAAGTAAAAGGTTAACTAAATTATTAACATTTCAAACAAATAATTCATCTTAATTTTATTAATTTCTATTATTACTTACCTATACCTAAAACTTAATAAAAATTCCAATTTTATATCAGGTTTTAAATTAATTGGACATTTTGTGGTCGATAGTTAATAGATTCCGTTCAGTTGACCATTTATTGTGGTCAGGATTTCCTATCTTGATGTCAAACGTGTTCTGATTCCGTTGTGCATGGAAAATAATGTATCAATTAATGTTATTGAGTGGTTTTCAAACCAATAATTAAGAAGTTATTGCACAAAACATTTACAAAATTGTCATGTACCTATAGGGTTCACTTTTTTTCACATACCTGGGATAGAAAACCGTTTTATGCATGTAGCTTATTGAATTTCATAAGCTTAAGCTAAACATGTTCAGCTACTTTTAGAAAAGAGTTTGAATTTAATGGCTTAACTTCCGCCATTTTAATTTTTTTTTTAAAGTTGCCGCCACGCATAAAACCTATATTAATCGATAGCTGGTATCAATAGAAACAAGTTTTGTATGAGGTAAAATGTTCTAAAGCGTCACGTTTCTGAGATATGAGCAATCTAAGCTAAAGTCCATTTACTGATGGCACCTTCAGCACTACTTCGATATATCATAAAAAACTGGTTTGTATTGAAACCAGCTATCGATTAGTATAAGTTTTAAGTGTGGCCGAAACTTGGAAAAAAAAATGGCGGAAGTAAAGCAAAAAAAATCGTAAAAAAATCTTTCAAGCCCTTTATATCAGAAAAATATAAATCAACATAAGAATATCTTTTAAAGAAATTATGGCAAGGCTAACCAGCTTAAATTAATATTTTAAAAACTTCGCTACGAAAAATGTGATCAGTAATTTACAGATTCTAATAAAATGTCTTTTTTTATTACTCATCTAATACGTAACTTATGTTTTAATTTCACTGACCACAATTTAACCAAGAATTGTTGACCACAAAATGGCATTGCACCGTGTAGAATCATAGAAAAAAATCATTACTAATACCAGCCAAACGTTTACTACAACTGGCTGTAATTGTTTTCTTAAATTTGCAGTCACAGTCTCAATGCGGAAAGGTCGTATTAAACCCCATACCCCTGGTGGTGAACGGTACCCCCACTTTGGAAGGACAGTGGCCGTGGCACATAGCTCTCTACCAAACTCAGGTAAGAGTATGTAAGACCATTCTCTTGATTTCTAGATTTCCTGCGGGCCTCTTTAGGTATTTACAGAAAATATTCTGGTGAACGATGAATCGATCAAAAAGAGGAGACTGGGCGAAATAACAGGGTGATTTGAAATTCGATGAGTGCCTTGAAAAGTGTACCCTTATGTGTATACAGGTAATTTGCAACGTAGACCATGGCGATGAAACTGGATTGTTTTAGAGTTATAGCAGTTTTTAAGGTTTTCCATCTGACAACTAAAAATATCTCTAATTATTGTAACTACTTAAATATGTATTCTGCTTGACGAATCTTTTATATTTTTGCTCGTCGTCCTTTTTGTAAACCAGAAAAACAAAAGCATTGTAATTAACCAAGAGGAGACTCTGAATTACAGACTGTGGACAACAAGTACATCTGCGGAGGTACCCTGGTGTCTCACAAACACGTCATCACGGCAGCTCACTGCGTCACCAGGAAGTCTTCGCAACGCCTCGTCGACCAGAACACCCTGACGGTGTACCTGGGGAAGCATAACCTTAGGACCTCCGTCGATGGAGTGCAGATTAGATTTGTAAGTACAGCTTTGATTTTTTTTAAATTGAAATCAACTTAAACACTGAACACTGTTGTTGGCTGTTGTAACAATCAATCAATCATTTTATTGTCAGGCAACTGAGGCCCATAGATAAAAATACACAAAATAATCTTACAAAATAATAAACTAATACATATAACAGCATGCAACATGCAACAGCATGTTACAGCCAGCGGTGATAGCCTAGTGGTGTGACCGTGGGACTGCCAAGTCATAGGTCTCAACTTCGAACCCATGTCACGCACCTTTGCTTTTTCGGATTCATGTGCGTATTGTATAATTATCACTTGCTTCGGTGAAGAAAAGCTTCGTGAGAAAATCGAACCAGCATGCCTGAGAGATATTTCTCGACGGCATGTAAAACACGAAGTCAGAGGCCCATGGACGGCATTAAAACTCTGACACCAGCTGATGCACTAACTGTTATAACAAGAGACTTATGTCAGGATACATCCACGTAAAACATCGACTTCGACAATAAGGCGTTTACTAGCAAAGGTTCCTTAAATTTATTAAAGTCAGCTAGCTAGTCAGTAAATTAATAATTCAGCGAAAAACACAAAACAATGTAATTTTTCTAAGAAAACCTCTATAAACAAGAAAGCTTGAAATCTTTTTATGCATTAATTTGTCCCCCAATTCTAATTTGGTGTAAAAAAGTGTTCCAACAAACTTTTATTCATCGTGGTTCAAAAGAACTGCGATCCCGTAGGCTGAAAAAAAAACACAGTTAAAGAAACTTTCTTCAAGACGAGTCTTCTTCATCTGTGAACTCTATTCCCACTACAAAAGTTTTATGACTCACTAATGAGCTCTCTTAAACTTTGAGCTCAACATTCATAGCTTTTATTTGTTCATTCAGCCACTTGAGAAACTCCACAACTGCGCTATTGGCTTCCCGCTTCCTTTTTCTGCGAAAATCTTTTAATTAAAGGTTTTTAATTGGTAACTAAAGAGTTTTACAGACATTTTATTTAATGAGAAGCAATACAAATATGCTCTAGTAAACGGTAAAGGAAAAATGCATCCGCTTGCGATACTTTTATTTCAGATTATGCATAGAGAAATTACCTGAGATTTTTTTTTAGTTTGGCCATATATACCCAGTTTCTGAACTGAAAATTTAAAGTTATGTACAACACAACTGATCTATAGGGCGACATCTTTCAATTGAAGATGCCCCTTTAAATAAAGAGAAAAAAAAACTGATCTATGATTTATCTCTAAATAAAAAATGTTTTAAATCCCCACTGAAAGTTTACGAATTATTTTAAACAATATCGAGCCTCCAATACGATTTGTGTTCAAATAAATTAGCACCCTTTGTCTGATGGGCTGCTGAATTACAAAACAGGATCAGAAATCAACAAGATTAATTAACTCAGGGCGAGAAGTTTGGCCGTGTCCATTGCTTAATTTACAACTGATCGATTCTGGATGCTTCTCCTTTGATAGAGCCGGTTTGGTGGGACGCGGAATAATTTATGGGCAATGGTTTGCTGGCCTGCGCGGTAATTGCGTAACGCGCTTCCAATGGCAATGCCTTTCCTTTTGGGAGTTAAAAATGTTTATACATTATTTACGTAGTTGAGCTGACGATGTTTTTAAACTTATGAATCAATAGATCAGTAATTTACTTCAAAACCCGAATTGAATATGTGTGAGTTTCAATGACGGCTTATTGTTTGTTTAGTTTTTTTACGATGTAAATAATCAATTTCGGAAGTTTTTAAATATGATGTGTAATAAATACCCAGTATTTTCCGTATAAAAGAAGTTAGTCGGCTGGTAGATTGCAATCCTAAATTTTCTGGGTTTAATATTGAAAATGTACAATGCCAGAGCATAAACGAACGCGCGTGCCCTCCACGCCAAGCCACAATTTCACCTACAATTTTGTCACATATTTGTGTCGTTTGGTGTACAGGGCACGCGATTGCTTGTCGCGTATATGTGACAATGGCGGTCAAAAGATTAATGTTACATTTTTTTCTTTCAACTTGTATATTTTGGAAAATTGCTTAACATTTCGCTCGTAGACCGTAATCCATGCCCATGGTATGCCTATAGACTGGTACCGTCGAAATTATAACCTCCAGGCACATTTACTAGTATGTCTGCCAGTTATTTGTTAAAACCATTTACGTCCGTCTGATGACCATGAAAGTAGAAATTACAACAATGCAAAAATACTGACACTCTCATTAAGTTGTCGCTTAGTTATATATAGGTACTTAGTCAAAACGGGCATCAGTAGCAGTCTAATTTAAGAAAACGATCGGTTTTAAAACTTAGGACATTAACTAAAATATCTTCAAGCATTATTAGAATAAAGACAAAACGGCGACTACTCTTTTTGGCGCCAACAGAATGAAAATGGACGGACAAAAATATACAATAATTACGTAGAATGAGTGACACCGGCTCGGATGCTGAATGTCATATTAGTGACAATTAGTAACCCCCGGTACCATGTCCAGCGTTTACGTCCTATCCTGAGTTGAATATTGATTTACTATGTGTGTTGGCTGGGATGTCATTTCGTAGGCTGAGATATGGAAAGTACAATTACAAACAAACGAAATTGCAAGGTTACATACTACATAATTAATTGTTTAATATAGTTCGTTTTCTCTACTACAGTATACAATAATAAAGCGAAGTTTAGATCATTTATTTATTTAGTAATAATAATCATTCTCCCGATGCATTAGTGTTGCTCTTTGGTCTAGCTTAGAATGAACACAATATAGGTATTATCCTTTCAAAGTTTATAAACACACAGTTTATAAGGTTTGCGTAAGAAAATAATGCTCTACAGGGGGGAATCGATCAATAGTAAGGTTAGTCAACTTAATAGCTAACACTAAAAATAGACTGAATTCTATAGGTAGGTACTTATTTACTACCTACCTACATGCGATTTATGGTTCCCCAGACAAGTCTGGAATATAGATACTCATATTTACTTAGAGCAGTGGCAAATTGCCTTGATTCGGATAATAAGTTTGCAATATTTTGAATGCTTCCGACGACAGCAGTCAGTTGAAAGATCTTCGTCAAAAATCTTAAATTTACTTACAGACAAAGCACAACGTCAAAACTGACAACTACGTTTCGGCTCCAGAAGCGTTAAACTTTTGTACAGAAGTTATAACGAAACTGAGCATTGAGCATTTATTTTTGAAAATTCGTCCCCTAATGATTAAGGGGATGAAGGTTTGTTTGGAAGTTCATGATTTTAACAAATGAAACCTTACTAGACCTCACCGACACCCGTGCGATTACGGCACTCCTGACCAAGCCATGTCCCATATGTTTGAGTGTTCTAAGTGCCAAAACAACTACACTTCTGAGGACCTCAGAGATGCGATTGGCGTGACCGCCTACCACACCCAACTCATTTAATAAAATAATGTCTTACCATAAAAAATAAAAAAAAAAATAAAAGGAAGACCTAACCAATCTTATAAATTTTCCAGGTGAAGGAAATCATAGTGAACCCGAACTACAATGCCAGCACCTTCAGCCGTGACTTGGCCATCTTGGAGCTCCGTGAGCCCGTGTCGTACTCCGACTGGGTCAGGCCTGCCTGTCTCTGGCCTGAGAACGAGGTCGAGCTCAAGAATGTCATCGGAAAGAAGGGATCGGTGTGTATTTCTTATTTTGTTTTCTATTTTTTGCTGGATAAGGCTGGGATTAGAAGGCGAGTGTTTTCAAACTACATTATGTAAGTTAAACAGGTGTACCAATTGCCTAGGTACCTTTCGAGCATTTAAGTCCTATGTTATATGCAACTCTGTCATTCCCCCGGCACTAATTCAGACCCTTGACATACAAAAGAACTTCTAATGAAAAACTCTAGAATTCTTCCTATTAGGAAGGACCAATAGACCGTTTTTACCAACGTCAACTCGTCGTTTATCTTTTATCTCAGGAATAAAATTGGCCAATATTTCCATACTAAAACTGAACCAATAATGTAACAAAAATCAGATAATTCATTGTAAAATAGTATCTAACGTTGGTTTAACTGCACCAAACACGAACCACAGATAATTAAAGTCAGACAGCAAACAGATCTATGGTTCGGGCGGTCAATTAGCAACTTTATGGATGGCGCGGGCGTCCATTCCGCCCGGCAACACGCTGCGAATGCAGTTTTGTCCGAACACCGTAATTATCCAACGCTTTGCTGCTGAACGTTCAATTAGTGCCCGCCATAGTGCTCTCTTAATTAGCTGAAAGACTACGAGTAAATAATTGTTAAGTTGATACTGGAAAATAGACTTGAAAATGAATACATGTATTTCGGTTTATTTGAACAAAACGCCTTATAAGCTATTGAAGTATTAATAAGGATAGGTATTGGAAGCATTTATGCTAGGTACGCATACTACGCAGGTTACTAGAAAAGTACTCACCAAGATACAGATAAGTGGTACCTAGGTTTGGTGCAGATGTGTTTATATTGGGAGTTGCAATATGTTTTTGGAGGTGGCAAGGAATCCAAAGTCCGTTCACGGGACTTACGTAGTCCAATAGACTTCGGACTTACCTACTGCTGAGAATTTCGTGATGGAAGAACCCAATATTTTTATAATAACATACACACACACTTACAACATCTTAACGAGCTTATTTATTGTTTTATTCTAGGTCGTTGGTTGGGGTTTCGACATCACAGGCGTAGCGACTGAAGAACTGAGCATGGTGGATATGCCAGTAGTAGGCCAAGAAACATGCATCAGGTCCTACAGCGAGTTCTTCGTGAGATTCACTTCGGAATACACCTACTGCGCCGGCGATAGAGACGGTAAGATTGACCTTTATAACTTTGATGTTAAGTGTTAACATTGTGTAAATATTACCTACTCTCAATTAGCCTGGATCTGTCTACCTTTTAACCGTTTTTCAGCCTTGTATTTCGCTTAGCAAGCTTTTCGGGTAAAGCTAATAGAAACGGTGCAGGATAAGTCTCGTTGTTGATGGTAGCATTGATCGAACTAGTGCTGGCGAGTTCGCAAGTGCTAGGCCTATGGAATAAAGTCTACATTTACTCGTACTTACCTACTGAGGAGCTCGTGACTAAATAATAACCGTGGCCGCTATAACAACAAATAATAAATTTAAAATTAAAGGGGACTCCCCTACTAATGACGGGTATCGTACCATCGCGATGGCTTCATGCGCGAGTCCGACTCGCACTTGGCCGGCTTTTATCCCGGAAATACGTATATTACTTATTATTTTAAGTATAATTTCCCACCTCCACCCGGGTAATAGCCAGTTATGCTCTTGTAAACTATACTAGTATATCAACAACATCAAAATCTGCCTAGCCTTTTCCCAACTATGTTGGGGTCGGCTTCCAGTCTAACCGGATGCAGCTGAATACCAGTATTTTACATGGAGCGACTGCCTATCTGACCACTCTCGCCACTCCACACTCGCTGTGTGCGAGTCACACATGCAGCTGCACTTGCACTCGTGCGTGGCTGTTGAAAAACAAAACTTGGTAACTTACATTAGTAAAATATGGCATCATGTGGATTGTAAGTGAATATATAATTCTAGTTCTTTTTTATCTATTCTTCTTATTTTTTTTAATTTGCATTGAAATGAAAAAAAATCATGCAATCCCTAGCCCAGCTTTTTCCCAACTATGTTGAGCTACCTGACCTCCACAAGTTAGTACCGGGTAATACAATACCCTCTGATAACACTGGTTGACAGACTTTCAGGCCACTGACTACCTGTAACGACTGCCAAAGATCTATAATATATGGCAGCCGGGATAAACCGCTTAACGTGCTTTCCGAGGCACGGAGAAATCTCGGTATGTAATGGGTGGTCACCCATCCACAGACCAACCTAGGCAAGTGCAGTTTAACCTAAAGATCGATCCGGGCGGCTGTTATTACTTAGCCACGAGCTCCTCAAAACTACTAGTATATCATACTTGGTTAAGAATTTTGGTGGAACTAAACTAGCTATTTATGAATCCTTT
The DNA here is from genome assembly GCA_910589295.1 of Noctua janthe. Classification (NCBI taxonomy): domain Eukaryota; kingdom Metazoa; phylum Arthropoda; class Insecta; order Lepidoptera; family Noctuidae; genus Noctua; species Noctua janthe. The sequence continues at coordinate 8,893,171 of OU342573.1, read as the reverse complement.
GTTTTATACAAAATGGTTAATGCTTTTAGTGAAAATAGTATATAGAGCAGTTAGCGTAATGAAATGCTTGTTGCTTCCAGGGGTCTACAACGAAAAGAACGGCCGTAGGGAAAGTATGTTTACTTGTTTAGTTCATTTAGTTTGTTTCATAATACTCTGCTAACTAGGTAACGGTAGCACAACCGCTTTAGCACCTTATACTTACTAAATCTTTATTTTTTATATATGCACACAGTCACCTTTTTTATCCATCAGTACCTAGGCTTGTACTGTTAACCTTCTAATGTACTAACATGTAAATGAAATGTAAAATGAATAACATAAATAAAGTAAGTAAGTAGGTACATAAAGAGAAATAAATGGTTGTTAGGTAACCTATATAGGGTGTAACAAGACCCTTAACGAAGCCAAAAGGCACTTGTTGTCTCCGTCATTGCGATCATTTTTTTGTTCTAGACCATACCTGGGAACTTTCTAGTTACGGAGATATTAGGGGTCAAAGTTCCAACTTTTTCATAAGTTTTAAATCCATGATTTTAATGTCAGATTTTTACTTTAAACACCGCCAAGACCCGTCTATTCAATCCATCCATCAGCACATTGTTTTGAGTACCATTGAGTCCTACCGTAAAACGTGATTTTTCACCCCAAAAAAAAGGTATTTCCCAGCAATAATTCTTGGTTGACGGCTTCGTGAAGGGTCAGTTTACAACCTGTATAAAAAGTACCGTTTCTGGTTAAAAGATCTGTAGGAAGGTAGGTAACCTATTGCACAAAAAAAATCTATAGCACAATTAAGCGTTATTTTTTTATGTATTTTGCATGACTAGGTTATGGATGGTCGGCAACATCTTAGTCAAAAATTTATTAAACAGAATAAAATTCTACCGCCGCCGCAAGGAAAATAAGCCCCACTCGACGAAAAGGTGCATATGATGCTATGCAAGCGCCTTTTCTGCTTTCCAATACCTACATTAAAAAGTCCATTATTCTTAAACCCATGAAGTTCTTTTTTCTACTTTATTATACCTAAACCTGATACGAGGAATTTCTCCTAAATTGTGGGTGTGTTTATAAACATTTAAATTCACATACACAAACAGTCAAACCCGGAACAATTACCTGTAGGCTAAACAAATATTTGTTTCGTGCAAGAATCCAAACCGCGACACGCAGCGCATCAGCCAATCGCTTAGCCGCTGCGCCAACCGGGCCGTCGACTGCCGAATGAATGTCGAATACTGTGCAGTTCGATTGTTAAAATGATTGAGACTGATCATTATCTCATAGTCATCTACTTATGTCCTTCGTAAATCAAAATTCTAGAAAGAGGAGAAAGACTTCTCAGCAAAAATAGTAACACACTCTTCTATTACATTTTCTAGGTACCTCAGTCTGCAACGGCGACAGCGGCGGCGGCATGGTCTTCAGGATGAACGGCGTCTGGTACCTCCGAGGTCTGGTCTCCTTGTCAGTAGCCAGGCAGAACGAATATCGCTGTGATCCTACACACTACGTTATATTCACAGACATAGCCAAATTCTTGCCTTGGATCTATGATACTATTTCCGATTTTTGAGTTTGTGATGTTATTGAAGACTAATTTTGTTGATGAGGAGGATCCGTACGTTTTTTTACCTGACTGCGGAGCCCGAAAGGAGGGTTCTGAGAACTGGTAATAAACCCGTCTCTCACTCGCATAGTGCAATTTTCAAAAGAATGGGAAAATATAAGGTATGTAGATACTTATTACCAAGAATCTACTTAACCAGCCTACTCTACGCAATCAATATTAAGGGATTATTTCACTCTACCCCACCCAGTTGCCCCACCAGACGAACAAAGTGTTTCCAGTTTTTATGTCCACTTTGTCTCAGTAATCGATTTATTGCGTTATAGTTAACTGGGTTGGATTTAACAGAATATATAAATACCTCTTTATATAAAAGAAAAAGCTCGAAATTTAAGAAGCGTCAGTTTCTGTATATTTATACATTTTCGTAATTATTTTTTGTATTCGCAGCATCATTCTCTTAAATCCGACACTGGCATCCTTGTGCAATAAATAAACTAGTGGGGCAAAGTGGACATCAAAATTTTAAACATTGTAGGTACCTTGTTCCGCTGGTGGGACATATCGGTGAGGCAAAGTGGAATTATCCAAATCAAGGCCCTTAACTCGATTGATGAAACTATCTAATAGAATATCAAGTAGGACAATGACCTTACCTATATTGGTTATAAGATTAGGTAATTGTACACTTGAATTTTTGCTCAATTGTTGATGTGAAGAAAAATTATTATAATTTTATTTTTCATAAAAAATATTTTGATTTTGGAACAATTCCAATAATTCACCATAATTTCATAAGGTTGGATAAATAAATGTTGAGATTTGAGTGAATCCTCATCCTCCAAATTAGTCTTTGAAATAATGATCCGCCATTTTGATAAGGCAGCCATTTTGTTTTAATATTAGGTTATTCAAGTATTTCCCTAATTGCAAATTAATGATTGCAGAACGAGACGTAGTAAGTTTTTTAATACGTAATAAGTTTTTATAGAAAATAAGGCGCTACAATTAATAAGTTTATAGATTGGAAGAGTTTTAAGGAAATGACGTATTATGTACTTATCAATACTTTGGAGCCGTGAATGGCTGCTGATACCTGGCAAAATGCAAAGCAGCACAGTTTTCCCTGATAAACAAATTTCAATTTAGCGTTTCTTAAACTAAAGTCGGAAATAATACTATGAAGACCCGTCCGCTTTGATACTCTCTCTAACCACCTAATGTAAGTTTTTAGTAATTCTCAACTTTATTTCATCACATGCCATCATCAATTGTTGAGCAGGGAAAACGACGCTCCGCCGGGTCTTTGAATGTCGTTTACCTCTTTTTATCCCGAACATATCGATATTTAAGTTCGGTTACTGAGAACGCTAGATCAACGCATAGTTAGCATTATCCAAAATCTAAACTCCGGTTAAAAATAACTCAAAAACCGGGCATGCGTACCTTTGTGAGATTTATTTAAATATGATTTAATTTCTTGTGTATTAATAAAAACGTTGACCGTTATGTGTACGGACACTAGCAGTTTTCTAATTTTCACCCTTTTCTAATTAGTTATAAGGCTGGAAAGTGGTTAACTGCCAGTCTCCGCTATGGTGCCTTAATTATTATATGCTACAAGGTGCTTAGGTACAAATTCAATGCTTATTTGTCAGCCAGATCTCTTATTAGACCACGAATCAAGTACAATATTGTGCTCATATCTGTAATGCTAGAAACAAAATCTTGGACGCGTCCTAAGTCTGGCCTAACAGTCAGCTCGGACATTCCATAAGACCCATAGCGATACAAGGATCTGTTAGCGCTCGAATGAAGTTTACAGAGGGGCGTTGTTGGTGAACATTTATGAAATATTTTAAGAAATATACTTATTGAAAAAACAAAATGGCTGCGTTAGTTCCGAATTTGGACACTCGTCATTCGCCCAAAGATCCTTGTAGACACACTATTGTGAGCTAGATATTTATCATGTTTCTACCTCAATGGACTTATTATTTCTTACCTACTGTCTACTGACAACTAATCAGTAGCTCAGTTTACTTCCGTCCGTCAGCCACGACTGAAACTCGCATCCGACATTTTGTTTCGAGCTTTATTGATGTCTTTTTTATTATTTTTTACGAATGTACTAGTAAATAAGTAATAATGAAAAAAATACATCTGTACTTTATGAAGTTTTGATACTGAAGAAGACAACATTAAAATATTTATTTAGACTGATAAAATACGAACAATTAATCGAATTTCAATTATAAATGTTTCCAACGTACTTATGGCATTTTATTTTACACCTTCCTACACAGAACACGAGCCAGTATCTATCTATAGAACATTTTCACTTGTCTTTTAATAGATATTTGAAGTCATGATTATTTTGAGATATTGTTTATTTGACTGCTTTCTTGGTCTCAGTGATCGCAAGAGCGACTGGTGAGCGTGAGGTCTTGGGTTCGATTCCCGGGTCGAGCAAATTATTATTGAGAATTTCTCAGTAGCAGCCACGGTGTCTAGATTTGTGCCCGATTGATGGCAATAGGCTCACCCCCTATTACATAGGACTCCAACATAACTGGCGAAATGTGAGTGTAGGTACTATTACGTACACCTCTGCCTAACCCTTCGGGGATAACAGGCGTAATGTTAGGTGTGTATGTGAAAATATGATAAGCCATAAAATATAAAACTCAAATGAAACAAAAGAATAGTGTTATAACATTTATAATGTTACAAATAGAAGAAACTCTTGTAGAAATAAACAAACTCAATGCAACGTAATAATAAAATCATAATTACAAAAAATACACAAATTTACAAAAAAAAAACTTACGTTAGATACGAGAAAATACATATAGGTACATATATGATGTTTATTCGTTCATTCAATGTGAAGATTATCGATCAAAATTATTATTTTTTTAATTGAAGATAATGCAAGCACAATATAAATTCATGATCCAGCCATCATCTATCTAGACTTTCCTTAAACTATGTTGGGGCCGGCTTCCAGTCTATCCGGGCGCAGCTGAATACCAGTATTTTACATGGAGCAACTGCGAGTCTCCACAAACCAGATACTGGGTAATACGATACCCCTTGGTGAGACTGGTTGGACCTTGCACAATCTAGTATATCAATGAAAGGTCTTGATCATATTTAAAACACGATCACGCCCTAAGGATTTTCAGTAATGGCTTCTTTAATTGATCTTTCTACACTAAATGAAGAAAACAATCAAGTCCCTGTTTTATCTAATAGGACAGTAGTGCCCAGTGGAGAAGGTTCCATACAACTCGATTCCTACCGGCTCCTCTTTGAAAAATGGCACAGTCAGTATTCTATAGACAAATTATATAATCACAAAAAAACTTGACACATTTCACCTAAGGTGTCTGAGATCCATCCTAGGCATTAAGTGGCAGGACCGCGTGGCTAACACTGAGGTTCTGCGCCGTTCTGATATGTATGGCATAGAAGACCTACTGATGCGGCGCCAACTCAGATGGTGTGGGCTCATCCTTCGCATGATTACCGATTGCCCAAAGTGGTCTTCTACTCTGAGATGGCAGAGGGCAAACGGAAGCATGGCGGTCAACATCTCCGCTATAAGGACGTGCTCAAGAGGCATCTTAAAGCTTGCGCTATTGATCCGACCGGTTGGGAGAAGCTCGCTTTGCATAGGTCGTCTTGGCGCTCTACTATCTACAAAAAATGTAAAAACCTTCGAAAACCAGCGACTCGATACATTGAACGAAAAGCGCCGAATACGCATAGAGAGACCTAATCCCTCCTACACCTACACCTATAACTCCACCGGTCAACTCTACTGCTTTAGTTGTGGCCAAATATTTAAGAGCAAATTCGGTCTGGCCAGTCATATAAGGTAACCAGCCACGCAAGGAAATAGCATTAAATGGCCGTCGTTACCGAAATCGGTAAGGAGGACTATATATATCACATTAAAGATATGTACTCCGGCTGGTAGTGCCACGAGTAACTGGCTATACAATACCCAGATCCACTGGGTCTTGCAATAATCTCAGGGTAGGTACCGTTATCATTCAATGCAATCAACACTGCCAACTTTAAATAGTACACAAGGTTGAAAATTGCTTGACACTTCACTTTTTGTCAAATGGTAAGGTAACATGGCTCAAGTACTGTACTTTTATCGATAAATGATTAGGAGATATAAGCCCTTAAGTCTAAAAAAGAGCGCTAATATGTGCTGTCCTGCTCTCGCATTTTATTTCATTGGATGAACAGGTATAGATAGACTAGGTTTCAGACAATAAAGAATAATCGTAGGTAAGTCTAAAGAAGAGCGCTAATATGCGCTGTCCTGCTCTCGCATTTTATTTCATTCGACGATTTCACACGACATCCCATCGCCACATTGAGTGAAGAATAATAAAAGTCTAAGACTAAATGAAATGAAAATATTAAAAGTTATGTAACATAACAAAATAAATCAAAGTTAATGAGACGAAAACGAAACGGTTATTCGTCAAAAATATGAGCAAAACTAAACAAAGCATCTTCGAGATAAAGTCAAAAAATAAAATTCAATGAATTAAAAAATAATTGACAGTTATTTCTTACGTGGAAGTAAAAGTTTATGTTGTTATTCTAGTCTGGGTTCAATAAAATCTAATTGTTTTAGCGAAATACCGCACATATGTTACGGCTAAAATCCTAAGTGCGGCTACACTTAGTTCTAGCTGGCTATCCCTAGGCGCGGCCGGTAACAATTGTGTGTCCTTTTTATTGCTAGGACACACCGACCAAATGGATTAGGTTAGGTTAGGTTAGAACTGTGACCAAACGCGCGCGAGCCGAGCGAGCGCAACGAGCGGTGCCGCGCCAGCAACCGCTACATCTAAATTGGTTGCCTGTTCTAACCGAAGATAAGTAGAATACATCTAAGTTTAACCGGCCGCACCTAGGTTTAGCCGGCTAAAACTACGCTTCGGCTATAAGCCATAAAAGATACACAGATATACGGGATATATCTAGACAACGCAAGTATCACGATTCTTATGAAAACCAAGCGTGCTATTTTTGGACTACCTACTATGACGTCATAAGCACTATTTTTAGTTATAAGTTTTTATACTATCGTGCTCACTGACATTATTATTAACACTAGAAACGTGATATTCGCGAGCGGACACAGTGGGTTTCGTGTGTCCGGAACAGCATCGAGTTGCGAGTGACAATGGTAGCGGTACTGAGTGCAAACAAACGAACAAAAAAGAGGGTAGACCGATTTGTCTGCTCATAAACACCCACCCGCAATAACATCAGTTTATCCGTGATCATGGTGCTTGTAACAGCGCCGAAATATCGGGAACTCAAAACAATCAGTAAACATGGTAAATATTCTGTTTCTAGTGTTAATGATGCTATTTAGTTACTATAAAAAATAGACTACGTTTTTGTTCTTTAAATGTCTGAGTTGTAACGTTGTTATTTTAAACAAATTAGCTGCCGAGCAAAAAACAACAAAAAATACAGAAAAAAGGACGGTTACGGTTAACTTGATATTACCGAAAATAATTTATTTACACAATCAAAATCTACATAATTATTACCACGGATAATGTGTTTACAATGTTTGCGAGGCAAATATATGAAATATGGTATAGTTTTTTTAATGGACTTGTATGAAGTTGAGCAAAAATCTACAAAAATGCGAGCTGGTGTGATTTCATGTGTTTGTCCATATAAATATTTTGGAGATATTAATTCAACCAAATCTTTAATATGTAATCTTAAAATTTTGCGTTTCATTTTTTCATAATAATGTTCAGAAGATTAAATATATTTTTGTTAAAAGTGCGCTCCGAATTCGCCATGCAAAATTACTACGAACGCGCTGTGACATGGCGCGTGGCATGTCGGTACCGTGTAAACACACTCTGCTGCATAGAAAAACAAGGTACGTGACATTTTCGATATCTTGAATTTAATTGAATTTTATCTTGTAAAGAATTCCGTTAGTCAAATGAGTTGTTGCTTAAGTACGGTATATTTACATAACATAGCATCAACTATTCTTTTAGGAAATATTTAACTACCTACTGTAATTCAAGATGAAAAATTGACAAATGTGAATTGTAAAAGAGTATAATATTGTAAACGTTCCTGATTAAACAATCTACTATTTGTGATGTTATTTAATAATTCAGAAAATATAAATACTGTGTTTATTATCAAACAACCTGCTGTTTGATATGGTCCATCATGTACCTATAAAACGGTACTGTTTTTTTTTTGTCTTGTCTTATCATGTCCACCGTTTGAGAATTCCCCATTACATACCGAGTTTCCTCCGTGCCTCGATAAGCACGTTAAGCGGTTTATCCCGGCTGCCATATATTATAGATCTTTGGCAGTCGTTACAGGTAGTCAGTGGCCTGAAAGTCTGCCAACCAGTCTTACCAGAGAGTATTGTATTACCCAGTACTAACTGTGTTGTGGAGGTCAGGTAGCGCAACATAGTTGGTAAAAAGCTAGGCTAGGGATTGCATGATTTTTTTTCATTTCAATGCAAATTAAAAAAAATAAGAAGAATAGATAAAAAAGAACTAGAATTATATATTCACTTACAATCCACATGATGCCATATTTTACTAAATGTAAGTTACCAAGTTTTGTTTTTCAACAGCGAGCGCATGAATTTAAATACCAAAAATACCGCTCGCCAGTTTTGTTCGGCACAGTCTTAAACCGGACACGCGAAGTAGATACTCCTGCATTATCTAGGTATATCTATATCTGTGAGTAAATGCGTCAAACAGTAAACAACAGGTGGCCTACCATGACGTCATAAAGCAGGAGTAATTCCAGTGTGGGAAAGAGATGGCGCTAGACGACCTGTATAGCTCTGTCTTTTACCCACACTGGAATTACTCATGCTTTAAGTCGTCATAGTAACCGCTCTGGTCCTTTAACAGTTATTGTGCCTTGTTTTTGGTCTATGGCTTCGTATTTTTGATTTTGACAAGTCAAAAGTGTCTGTAACTGATCTTTTTTATTTAAATAAATGCTTTGAGTTGTATTTCATAATAAAAGCTTCACAAACACTATCTGTCCTTGTCGTTTCCAAATCAATGAAGTGACGGCAATCTTCTATTTAGATCAAGATCAATATCTGTTCGTACCGTATAGACTCCCTAAACTACTGAACCGATTTTGATGAAATTTTGTACAGCTGTTGTACATACGCCGGAGGTTTATGAAAAAAAAAAACAGAAATAAAAGGCATTGCAAAACAGGCCAGACATAGCTAGGAAGCTATAAAAGATAGCTTATCATTGCTTCCACATAAAAAACAACTGTCTAATAAAATGCAAAAGCACGCCGTGACAGAGCACGTAGTTTCAGATTCTAAAATTCCATCGCAAGTATTAAAATCTCTAGTATAGCTGCACATGGATCTTTTGACGCGTGGCTAAAATTGGAACTAACACCGCCATGTTGTTTGTTCAATACATTTCACAAATGTTCACCAACAGGGGTACCTGTCAACGTCATTGAAGTGCCAAAAGACCTGGCAGCACTCACGATCATTCATTCAGATTCATTTTTTTTTTTATTTAAAACCTAATTGTTATGCCGCGTATGCATTGTTGGCCAAAGTTGGGTCCATTTATTCACGGCTCCCGCAACACAAAAACATGCTGCCGAAACAATGTTCGCAACTTTATGTCACACACAATGAAAACGAGGCTTTACAGCAATGGCTTAAAAACTCATGTTCTTGAAAAAAGAACGTTTCACGCACACACACACACACATTACTACTCTATTTACAATTCGTAACTAGATTACAAGGTCTATATGATACCGTAGACTTCAAAAAGAATGCAATTATCGACTTTGGTTTGCGAATTAAAGACTTCTTTACTTTTCCGTAACTACTTAATTATATTAGGAACTGTAAAATTAATCTAGAACACTGTCTTGTGTCGTGGATGTCACAGAATATCAATCAAGATGCAAGACTCGACGAAACTGTTTAAAAATCTATGGATCAAGTTACGACTGTGTAGGATTTTTCATTTGGATACAAAGTTAGGATTGTGTATAGGGTCTAACTATTCATACACGAAATATTTTCAGGTTATCATCTAACGGCTATAACAAAGGCATTTCAAGGGATTTTTTTTATCTGAGTATATTTTTTTATAAAAAATAAATAATTTAAAATTACTTGACTCACAAAATACATACTGGCTCCTTATTTTTAAGCATTCATTACGGTAGTTTACTACGTCGTATTTACCTACTGTCATTGTTAGAAAATGGGAGTAAACGTTTTATGCAAAGTGTCAAAATTATAATAATTTTGTAAAAAAAAAAAAACCCTTAGATATTTTTTTTTTTCGTTGCTATGGCGAGTTTACGACTTATAGAAGTTACTCTTAAAATATTTTGTGTATGAAAAGATAGACCTTATATATGATTGCATATTGTGCAAACTTGCGCATAAAAGACCACCTTATTGCATTTTGTTATGACTTACTTTGCTTTGTCAGCTTAGCAAAGGATTGATAACGACCCTCTGAGTTATTGCTCAAGAAACGGCAACTAAGTGACATCTTTGACATAAAACCAAATAATTTATTTAAAAAATAATAATCAAAAATTTAAAAAAAAATCAAAAACCACTATTATTAATATCTCAACTTTTCCTTATCTGACACACTTCATTCTTATAAGAAAAACGTTGACCTTCTTTTATAATAACAGTCTATTTAAGCACACTTATTTGCCTTATCTGCCTTTACTTTTAAATTCTGCCATTTTCACACCTAACAATAGGACCCATCGTACTATGGGAATAAACACAGGAAAGAAACGAAATTATCATTATTCAATTGGACCATTTCTTTTATACTAACATAACGCCTGTAAACCCTGAAGGTTTAGACATACCAATGCACTAAGAATAGATTCTAGAATATCATATAGACCAAATAAGCACTAATTACTAATATAACTTGACTCTGCTTTCGCCCGCACACTATTTACAAAGTACTGAGATCAAATTCACAACTGTCCGCAAGTTACAAGTTATAAACATTACTACTATATACTCTATTCTACGGATCGTTGTGTTGTACTAGTGGGGGTATGTACCTACGTGGTCAAAAATTGGAGGCAACGAAGAACATTTTTGACTTATAAAATGCTTGACCTTACCCGTGACAGACTATTATTTTTTATCTCCGTAGTTTAATGTAATCGCCTGATTCATAGATATTAAACTGACTTGACTACAAGTTATTCTAATTAATATCAACTTTGAGTAGTAGCTTCTCCATCTAACATATTGAACGTCCACCTTAACACCCCCACGTTAAGTTACTATAAGCAATCCGTACAAAACGTTCGAATTTAAACGTAATTAATTCAAACGTAGAACTAAACGCCATTTTGAAATGTCAAACCGTTACCAATATGGCGCCGGTGCGTTTCTGCATCGCTGGCCTTTATAGCGGTCTTCGGCCCCAAAGTTAGGGGCCCAGGGGAGGTTGCGGCCTCTGTTCGCTCGTGGAGCCCCCTTTCCTACGTAGTTGGGTGGGTACGCCCGAGTGTTGACGCAGACTCCGGGTCGACAGCCGTTTCTTGGGGTCGTGGGGTGACTGCCCGGTAGAGGGGGTGACGAAAACCTCTCCCAAGGATCTGGCATCATACAGTTACCGCATGTCCACGCGTAATCACCTAGAAAAATGGAAGAAATTATTTAGAAAAAGAGATATTAATACATCACGAGAAAATGACTCGTGTGAATGAGAATGGAGTTGACTCATGAGATGACCACCAATAGAGAAATATGGAAGGAGGCATGCTGCGCCGACCCCAACTATAATGGAGTTAACCTTTTGAACACCAGAGCATAAAGGCACGCGCGTGCCCTTCACGCCAAGCTACAATTTCACCGCAAATAACTACAAAAATAATAGGTATTCCAAAACTATTTAATTGTTTATTTCGTGTTACAGTGCACAGCATTTTTGTCACATATTTGTGTCGGTTGCATACAGGGCACGCGCTTGCTTGTCACGTATACGTGACAATGAATTTCAAAAGGTTAAGGGCAGGCGTATGTTGTTGATGATGATGATGAAATAAATGTGTACTAACTGAATGGTAATAAAAATCATCATTCCTGAATAATATTTATTTTTACATCACTATTTATCGTTTGGCCGAAGTTTGGAAGAATACTTTTGCATTTTCGTTCGACCTAACCTTAGTTGTTTTACGTACACTTTAATACAATCACAAAATACTATATCGTAATATTAAAAAGTATTCATATTTTTGTATATTTTAAAACATTATAACGCTATTTAGCCAATTTCACATTATTTGATATTTTGTGACAATATTCCTTCTGTCTGGGCAAGGAACCTACAGTTTATCTTTAAAAATCGTATTGTCACAAATATCAGACAATGCAAATATATTAGGATTAATGAAAATTGAGAAAAAATACATTTCTTAGGTGACATTACTAGGTACCATTGAAAATATTAAAAAAGAAAGTGCGGTAAGTATTTTGTAAGAAAACCAATAGTTTAATAGTAAATAATATTTTCGTTTTATATAGATAATTATCTCATATATTCCTCTCTCGATAAGCGAAAACTACAACATTAATAAATAAGTAATTTACAGTCAAATATGTATGACAAATTAACCGCTAATAGTACAATTTACTAATAAATAAATAATTTTACAAATATCATAATTATTAACTGCTAAAATATTCGTAATAATAATAATTGAATTATTATCATAAGAAAGAACTTAAATCATTATAATTTATACAATAATTATTTTCATAAGGCCAATTATAGTGTTAACAGATTAGTAAAGACGCTAAATAAGCAAACTCGACTAAAACACGTCACTGTTTCACATCACTATTTAATTATTCAATTTTAGAACACATCTATTTCTCTAAACATCAATAAATGTCATTGTCATTATATTATATTCTAATTTCAAAATTATATTCTTTTTTTACAACAACATTATTAAAAAGTATGGCTGCAAACAGGTCGTATGTTTAGTCGAGTTTTAACATGAAATAGAAAAACATTGTCACGCCACATGCATAGTTAATATTAAATAATTGTATTATTATATAACTAACAGACTCCACGCAATATATAATAACTACAACCACATAATATAACAACAGTACTGTAACAAGCATTCACGCAGACACTTTTATATAACATTTTTATTTTATATTTTAAAAATATTATAAGCGCTACAAGATTTACGAAAGTGATTGTCATATTTATATTGTTCATGAAAGGATACTTTAAGTTTAAAATTTACTAAATAGCTTGAAACACACTTATTTTATTCTACTAGCATGACGTTAGGGTCACCCCTTATCATAGGGGGGCCTACCAAATGCCATCAGTGACTGGTTTTTTACGTTATACACCCCTGTCCTACCCTTAGAAGAATGGTTAATACTTCATTAACTACGACCTTTACCTAACGTTTCTATATTCACAATATCAGTCGCATTTACTTGACAAAAGCAAAATGGTCGTTTAAGGGCAGTAACGCGTTAATTTAAGTCGTTGAATTAAACGTTGAAAGAACGTCTCGTCTTAAAATTATAAGAGGAAGTTTATTTACAAAGAAATGCCAACACTACCAGTAAGGCTATCAAGGTGCAGCGTGACAATATTTTGACGTCTAATTTTCTCGCGCTAAACGAGAAAGGACTATGTTCTTGCATAATATTGTCTCGTTCTGAGGAGAGAGATAAAGCGACGAGAAAATTTTGTCGCGCCCTGCAATTAAGCCCTTTTGATACCAAAACGCGCTCACACAATCACGTTCCTAAACTTGTCACACTTATCATAAACAAGTTACATTGGGTGCTATCTCAATCAACTAAAGCTTACTTTACAACATTATGTTTATTTATTAGCATATTTATTTATTTATAATTCCCAAACCTTGAATTTTGAGAATAGCACCCTACTTACACATGTTTAAGTTTTAATTATAACTTTTAACAAGTTTTTAAATTTGTTCAAACGGTAGACTTCGTGAACTCGATAGTACATCACTTAGAAATACGCTTTATTTAGGCACAATTCACATTTGGAAACTAGTTCTAGCATTCTATACCTACGTTCCGTGTTCAGTGAGGAATATCGAGCTTGGAAATTAAATTACAATAAAAGAATAATGAAGCATATAAATAACATAGTCTTAAATTAATGTTACAGATATAGGAAACCTACACTTTAAACTTATACTGTCACTTACGGGATATATTCCGTGATTGTTCATTATTTTGAGCTCCCGATATTTCGGGATTATCGGTTTTTTTTTGAGCTCAAAATAATGAACAATCACGGGAGATATCCCGTAAGTGACAGTATAAATTTAGTTGTAAACCGTGAAAGATTAAAACAGAACTACACTTTACATAACAATTTAACTCATTTAAAATTACAACTAAAACACAAAGCCACAAAACATCTAAAACTACATATTTTAAAATATCTCTACAGTAACTTATAGGAACACAATTTATACGAGAACTTATTTAAAATACTACTTATTTATTCAAGTCGAGAAATACTACCACAGTCTACCAAAATATCTCCATACAGTAAATCAACGCGAGCATACTGCAGTGTATTCGTTGTAAGAAAATGACCGGAAGACCGTAAGTCCTTACTTGGGACACAACTTTAGGTTGCTATGTTAGTCTTGTAATCGGTTTAAAAATACCCTCAACGAAGCCGAACGGTACTTGTTCTTCCCGCCATTGCACAATTTTTTTGTTCAAGACCATGAACCTGGGAACTGTTGCTATGTTAGTCTTGTAATCGGTTTAAAAATACCCTCAACGAAGCCGAACGGTACTTGTTCTTCCCGCCATTGCACATTTTTTTTGTTCAAGACCATGAACCTGGGAACTGTTGCTATGTTAGTCTTGTAATCGGTTTAAAAATACCCTTAACGAAGCCGAACGGTACTTGTTCTTCCCACCATTGCACAATTTTTTTGTTCATGACCTGGGAACTGGGAAGACCTGGGAACCTTCTAGTTACGGAGATATTAGAGGTCAAAGTTGCAACTTTTTCACTTTTTTTTTTCAAGTTTTTAATGTTATAACTGTGATTTAAATATTTCCATGATCCCTGTACTATTCAATGCATCCATCAACACAATGTTTTGAGCGCGTTACCTTGAGTCCTAACGTAAATGATCTATCATCCAAAAAAAAATGGTCGTTTCCTAGCAATCAATTTTTGCGTATAGTTACTTAGTTTGATGTACAGTGTTTTTTTTTTTTTTTTTGTATGGGAAATCATCAAATGACCCCCCCCACTCTGGGCGGAGCGGAAGGGAGTGTCAGACTTGTACTGACTAAAACCCATCCATGTTCCTTCTTTGCCCTTTGTGTTCCAGGGCCACGGTGTCTCTTTCGAACAGTCCCGCAGCTCTGGCAGGCATCGGCCCATGCGGACCCCTACTCGGTTGCTGACATCTCTTTGAGGCGCGCGTGGAACACGAACGCGCCGTCGACACGGCCTGTCGTCATAAGACGGCCGGACGGCGAGCTAGCCCATAACTCGCCGTCCACAGGCCCGCGCCTACGGTGGCCGGGAGCCACCACGTGACCCCCGACGCCCAGGGCGTCTCCCGCGGCGGCTGGGACGTGAGGTTCTTTCCCTCTCACGTCCCGCCACCTCCTTCACTAGCATGACTGCTTCACAGAAGGTGGTGACGGCTTCCCATTCCCTCTCGCTCCGGACCATGGCCTGAACCAGGGCCGGACGCGAGAGATCGCCGCCGCAAATCGCCGCTACAAGATGTACAGAGTGTTTGGTTGACGGCTTCGTGAAGGATCCTTTTACACCCTATAGATATTGTATAATGGAAACAATGAAGATGTTATTGCCATACGTCACCGTAGGGACTTATGGTAAAATAACAACAGCCATATAAGTGGTTCTTTAAGCCAGTGGTCACGCCTGTCATTTGTAGATCTTTGACAGTCATTAGGGGTGTTCAGAATCCCGAAGTCTGATAACCAGTCGTACCAAACTGTATCGTGTTACCGAGTGATTGGGTTAAGGAGTTCAAAAATACAGTCGCTCCATGTAAAATATTGGAATTCAGCTGCATCCGTTTAGCATTGAAGTCAACCCCATCATCGTTGGTAAAGTCTAGGCAGATGATGATATTACTGTATGGAGAAGATAGTCACACTTTAATACTAGTAAAGAAATATATCACCACAAAGAGATTCCCACTGAACTCGAGTACTTATCAGAGGCTACAGTTATACAACGTGTAACAAAAAGGGTATAGTCATATGAAGGGATATGCTGCAGACCATCAAACTGAACAACTTCCGCCATGGGTCGAATATCTTAAATGCGAAAAAAAATATCAGCAGTCTCATACAAAATTTCAATACTTACTCGACCCAAATGTATGGTGTCCCTGTTAAATTTTTCGCATGTACGATATTGGACCCATGGAGAAAGTTGTTCAGTTTGATGGTCTGCAGCATATCTTTTCATATGACTATTCCCTTTCTGTTACACCCTGTATAGTAATAATATATAGTTATAGTTACTATCCTAGAAAGGGACGAGAATATGTGATGGGTATCGGGACGACTTACCTATCTCTCTCTTTCTTAATACAAACTTTTTACATTCTTTTTTTAAGTTGCTTACGACTCTAATATGTTCCAATACATTTACTATATATAATTTTGACTACTTTATTGATGAGCTAAGAGTAATTTTCATCTTAGGAAATCTTGAAACCAAATTGCTGGCTTACAAACATAACATCACGCCTATATGCAGCCTTAATAGTATACCCACATTTCGACCATTATATTTGTCCCAGGTAATAGGGCGAGCCTTTTGCCATTAACCGAGCACAAGTTCAGACGCAGTGGCTAAAAACTTTTAAAATATTAACGGTAAATTCGGAAAAGATTAGAAAAACAAGTTTTAATTTAACTTATGGATACTTGTCCAATATTTTTACTCTGTGACAACTACTTAAAGCCAATTTCAAATACGTACAAACCTCCTTACTATAACCTAACACGCATCCGGACACCCATCACATAGTAGAACAGGAACGTATTCGATACGGGAACAACACTCATAAACTCCGAACTACTGAACGTACGAATCACCGGTGGATATTGTCAATGTAATTCCGGCATAATGAACGCTATATTTTTTACGTAAGGTCTTTTTTGCACTGGCGTTTGTCTGGCGTAGGAGCGCTAACGTATGTGCGTATTTCGAACTCATTTGACGTTAAGTTTTTGAGATTGCTGCAATACAAGATCAAAGGGACACCGACGCGAAAAAGGAAAAAACTTCTCCATGGATATTTTCATCGGTATTCCTTTTAATCAGCTTTTCAATACATGTTGAACGTGCAGTTTTGTGGGAAACAGCTGTTTTTTTAAATAACCGTTAAAAAAAAAAATATGTGTTATTGGTTCAGAATGATGTACTGAATACGTGGTAACCGTTTTAGCGTCAGTGTCCCTTCCACCCTGTATAGAAGGGCCGCGTCCATTTGGCTACGCAACGCATTGCATTTATGTCCACATCAGTGGTTTTTAGATGCCGGTTTTTGCGACTAAGTAATCAATCACTTAAAAACAAACAAAATTCATAAGACGTTCAAAAAGCAGTTATTGAGTTTTGAACATAGGCATTTAAGGGGTCGTCCATTAATAACGTGATATTTTTAAGCAACTTTTTAATCCCTAAGGTGATAAGTGGTGAGGTTTTAGACTACCCCTCCCCCCTACCCAAAATTCGTGTATTTTTTTGGTACAAACAATCTTAAGAAATTCTGAATATTTTCTTTAAATGACAGGTTAACAGGTATAATCTAATTTAATTCTGGAAAATTACGCACCGCGGTAAAAATGTCAAGGTCACGCACCGCTTTTTGGTTTAGAAATCGCGCGTTCAAAGAAAAAATAAATACACGTGATATCTCACTATAACCCCCCCCCCCCCCTTCCCCTAGTGATATTTCGTGATTTTTTGCAAACCCCCTCCCCCCTTTTGAGCCTCACGTGATTAATGGACGACCCCTAAGATATGTCCGTGAATGATTCTAAACAGAAATACTAGTAATTACATATATCCCGCCATTTTATAATACAGGTAGTAGATATGTGACGCGACACAAGGATTTTACACAATACGCTGGGCAAACGCCAGTCTGATATCACCCTAAGACACGACCGATGTCGATTACCTAAATTATTATTGTAAGATGATTGTATTAACTTTCAAATTAATGTCTCAAACAGCAATAACACAAGATTATGTTGGCAGCATTGCCAACAATATGGCCGCCGGATGCGCTAGACCGAGCGTCGACTTTAGTCGGTCATCGGAGCCTTAGCTGGCCGGGGCAACGCTAGAAAGACGAACAAATATTACCATTTTATTATTTTATAAATTATATTGTATTAACTGCAAATATTCGAAGCGCATTTAACTAAGTAGCTCTCGATAATATTGTTTGAGAGTTTGGTTTAATTCAAAATATCTACTTGCCAAAGATGTAGTAAGCGTTTTAATATCTCTTTACGTGCCTGTCAAAAACTTGACAGTTTAGATCTGTCAAAGCCAAAGCTTATTTACCCGTCTGTCACAAATAAGCGTTCATTACGTCAGAAGCTTCCCAATTACGTATGAAACTAACATCAATGTGTATTAAAATTAATTATTTTGTACATATCTAGTGCAACAATGTGTAAAATACTAAGCTTAATAACTAATTGCCAACGTTTTACGCGTCTACTGCTGATGGTGTTAGAAAGCGACGACTTTGTAGCTGTACAAGGATCATTTGGCGCGTGGCCGAAATTGGAATTATGGTCGCCATCTTGCTATTTCAACACCATATTGTCATTGCACAAATATTTACCAACAGCGCCTCACTTCTTTATCGTGTGGTTAATAGTCACTGAAAACATCATTTGTGATCTTTAGCTCCTTGTGGGACTTTATATGATCTGTCAGATTATGATGCCGTTTCGAAGCGTGGTGTTGATAATTTTTTCTAAATGTGCTTATGTGTCATTTGTCTAGCAGTGGCACATTTTTTCAAAGTTATTTTAACAGCGGTAACGCAATAGCAACTTTATTGAGGCGAGAATTAAGATCACATTTTTACTTGGGTAATCGCTGTAATCGATAAAAACTAAGCGCTACAGGCAATGAACAGGGTGATTAAAGCTTTATTTGAATTGAAATCATCATCATTATTTCAGCCGAAAAACGTCCTCTGCTGGACATACGCCTCCCCCAAGACGCACGGGACCGGTCTATGTGGCGACACATTGACCGGTCCAGTGCATCTCGCATCCAGCAGATCCCGGCAACCTTCACCAGGTCATCGTTCCACCTAGTGGGAGGCCTTCCAACACAACGCGGTGGCCACTCCAGAACTTTTCGGCCCCATCGGCCATCCGTTCTGCGAGCAATGTGCCCTGCCCACTGCCACTTAAGTGAATTAAAATGCATGAAGCAAATTCGTCGTCGCTTTTTAACACAACCTTCTATCGCAGGTACAACTCATTAATGAGATCAACAGCCTAAACTGTAACAATAAAGTGCTTAAACATATTCCTGATAATATTATCTAACAAATAATTCAACAGCATAAGATCTAGACAAGCGCGTATGGCTCAGCACACCTGTGGAGGTCCCGCGAAGACGCTGAGCAGACAACAATTTAAACTAAACCCTAATTCTATAACTTACGGTTAAAAATGGCATGGCAAAGATATTTTTAAGCGGAAGGCAGTGTATCAGTCATGCCATTTCTAACCTTAAGTCTTAGAAAATAAGGTTTTGTTTATATTGTTTTGTTCTCAGTCTCTTCGCTTGGCCTATGGGTCTAAGATCACGTACTTTATAGTGAACTAATGAAAAGCTTGTATTTATACAAACGACTAGCTACGACGCTGTTTAACAGACAATTATATATTTATTTCTATTGAGCACATTATGTTTTCATAAGCCGATAAGTGGGTAATGTTGTTCACACAAATTCATTGAATTTAGTTATGATAAGTTTCAGAATTTTTACGAATCCAGTTGTGAAATGCCCAGGTGGACGTTTCAACTCATAAAATCGCATCTTAATGTGTAGCCAATGTGGTCACATCCTAACTAATATTTATGAGTGCGAAAGTAAGACCGCTTTCACATTTAGGCGACTTTAGCAGCGCGACAGTCGCGCGTCTAACGTCCACACGGTAAAAAAACGTTTTTCTTTTAGTTTTTGTTTGCGAATGTGCTTCTGCCGCGCTATTGTCGCGCTGCTAACGTCCTAATGTGAAAGCAGCCTAAGTTTGTTTGTTACCTTTTCACACCTAAACCACTGAACCGATCATCCTGAAATTTTGCAAATACGTTGTCAGGAGTACAGAAACGGACATAGGGTACCTTTCATGTTGAAAAAAGGTACTGTTTGCCAGGAAAACAACAATAACTTAGTCATGATAATAGATGGCGCCACATGTCATTCGAATCTGGATTGAATTATATACAAGTGGAGTACAACCTGAATTGATTGTCAAATTTTAAATTAACGCGAGTGAAGCCGCGGGCAAAAGCTAGTTTAAATTATAAATGTAAAAGTGTGTTTGTTTATTTGTCACACCACAACAACTCCACGGCTGAAATTTTTCTTATTTTTATCCCAGCCCCCAGGAGGACGCTTCCCTGGGAAAATTTTCGACTACCATGCGACCCTAGCCACGGGCAAAAGATAGTTTCTTGTTTTTAATAATTTGCAAATGCTAGACAAAATTAAATTAATTACTAGTTCTTGCTTTGTAACAAGTTTAAGTTCGTTTTTTAATTCAAATTCAATGTTTATTTGTGACACATAGATAAAAGTAAGTACTTACTTTTGGCGTTATCAAAAAAAGTTATGTCTCACTATAACAATCAAATGTCATAAAGAATAGCTTGGTATACAATACTGGTATTCAGCTGAATCCGGTTAGACTAGAAGCCGACCCCAACATAGTTGGGAAAAGGCTAGGCAGATGATGTCATAAAGAATAGCTTGGAAAGCATTTACCTAACAAATGCGGTAATTAAAACTGAATATTAATATAATTATTGTCTATACTACTAAGTTCCTCTTGTGTGAACAACTTTACGAAGATAAAATTAATAAATTGACAGTTTTGCACAACTTATGTTATTTAAATGATTTCGTTCATAGTTTCAGACTAGTAAATACGTAATAATATTCTGTTATTGTAGATTCAACATATTCGATACATTAGCTTAGAATTACAACTAAAATATTTTTTTAAATTAAAACGGCACTAAATACATGTTCTATTTAAAAACAAGGCTGCGAATAAAAACTATTTCAAGAGGCTTTCAAACAAAAAGAAAAAAAATTACTTTAAAAAATACAAGGTCTTTAAATACAATTTAAAAAAAGAATTTGCAACGATTCTTGCCGAAACGCCCAAAACTATTGTAGAATAAGACGTAGTACAAATACTATTAAATATTACATAATAAGTCATTTCTTATTTAACACTACTATTGGGTAAACGTTGCGAGTGATTTTCTATGCGACGTCTAAAGTCTAGAAAGTTTCTAGAAAATTCTAGAATAATAACAGGATTTTTGTGCTGAGACGGGTCCCTCAGTTATTTAGTTTAATTTTCTGATTAGGTTTTTTAATTATTAATCTTGTGTTGAGTCGAAAAGGATCCCACTGGCTTGAAATACATAGTTGTTTTTAGTGTTATTTGATGTGAAATTTGCTTAAAGATTAAGAAACTACTCTTATAACGGGAGAACTTTTAATCGTGACGAAATTCTTAATCGACGAAATTAACTAAATGGTTTAACAGAAGATTTGGGTTAAAAATATAAGACTGTCAATAAAAAAGTTCGTAACATAAAAAACATGGTGAAGTATTAAAAAAAAAACTCTTTTTTTTCAACCCAACACGAGTTCATACTTTAATATCCAAAACTTTAACGTTCCAATTTTACATTAATATTGTAACATCGCCTCAGTCGTGGCCAGCTCAAAAAGTCGGGAATCATTTTTGTTTTTTTTTTAATCCGGCAACAAAAAGGATTCCCGTAACTGGCAACACCGTCGAACGTTACCATCCATAGAGTATAGGAGTCTTGTCTAACTTAGTTTAAAGACGAAGCGTAGGATTTTAACAATGGATGGGGAACTAAGCGCAAATTAATGTTTAAACCACACTTGTACCAAGAGTGTTCTTGTGGGAATCTTTGAGGACACCATTATTATATAAATTTTCCTTTCTCCTTATATTAACACTTACGCCGAAATAGGTGGGACCGAAAGACACTATACAAAAACTTGAAGAGATCATTTAAAGTTTCTTTGGTACAATTTTTCCTAAAACAAAAAATAAAGAAAAAATTCACTTTTCCTACCACACTCAGTAGCCCAAGGTCCACAATACACAACAGCACGACCCCCACCTCCTCAAAAACTCCCACAATCGCTTAAAAATAATAAATTACCATTAACACCAACACTATATTACACTACTAAAATGAAAAGTCTCTCCGTCTAAATCCTCGTATCGTTTAGACGGAATTTCTTACAGTAAAGCCCTTTTCAAAATGGGCGATGGTGGCTCATATAAGAGGGCTGGTTGTAATAGTCGCGGCGGAGGTAGCGGTTGGACAGGCCGCCGTACATGCCGTAATTGGTCGTGTAGTCTTGTCGGCTGTGCAGCATGTCTAGCTGGTCGAGGCTGTGGTGGCGTTGGGGGGCGATTGAGGCTATCCATAGCAGCGTGCGCAGTTGGTAATGTTTAAGTTTAAATAATTCTACAGTTAAGAATTAAAGGTTAAGCAAATTCAGGGACGTATTAGTTTTTAAAATATCATGGTCACTAACATTATCATTAACACTAGAAACGTGATATTTACCATGTTAACTGATTGTTTTGAGTTCCCGATATTTCGGCGCTGTTGCTAGCACCATGTTTTGATCACGGATAAACAGTCAGTCAGTTTGTCCGTGATCAAAACAATCAGTAAACATGGTAAATATCCCGTTTCTAGTGTTAATGATATAGTTCAGGGACGTTTCAACTTTCAGTGAACCACACTTGATGAATACAAAAATGAGAAGAACAGGGAATATGAAGAGCTTAACCTTTTTGTTTGCTACTATACGTCTTTTGAAGTCAAGCAGTCGTTGTAAATCGACATAATGCATTTTAATCCCGGTTTTAACATACCGTATTGTAAGTTCGGTTTTTGACTTATGACATGTTATCAATCGGAGGCCGGAGCAGACTAGAAACCGGGGTATATCTTGGAAATCCTAAATGTTTAGGCGACCCTCAAAAAAGTTAATTCTTTGAAGGTTTTCCATGTGTCGCGCAATATAAGAATCCGAAAAATTCGAACGAAAACTCCGAACTATAAATCGATTATATCCTAATATCGTTTTCGATTACGAAATCATCGTACTTACTCACCTCTGTTATGGTGGAACCCCGCCGCCCATCCCGCGTAGTACGCCGCTTTCTGCTTACCATGCTCTTCAGCCACCTGAAAGCATCAAAATGAAACCATTTTCAACATGTAATAAAAAAAAAATTGAACGCTAAAATAAAGCAATGTACAACCCTGTCACAATTACTTTAACTCTGACTGCAGCACCCGAATAGCAACCTTACAGTAATGGAAATAAAGACAATTGTAATGTTGACAGTTTTGTAACATTTTGACAGTCTTGTAATATTTTGACATTCTCGTAACATTTTGACAGTCTTGTAACATTTTGACAGTCTTGTAACATTTTGACAGTCTTGTAACATTTTGACAGTGTTGTCATTTTGGTAGCAACCCAATTTCAACCTTATTTAAGTGATGAAGTCAGAGATTAAATAACTATGAAAGAACTGTTACATTTTCGTGTACACATAGATAAAAACACTTTAAAATTAAAATACACAATGGCCGATTTTCAATATAATTTTGGATAAAGGACATCCATGAGAATATTTGAGTCTGGAGAAAAGTCTTTGTGTTCTGTAGAATCTCCACAATGAATCCAAAACACTATAATTGGTCATCATGCGTAACCATTTTGATTATTAAAGGTAAACGCACACTTGTAATCAATGCATGGGACCAGCACCGTTTCAGCCCATTTTTACTAGCTGATCCTGATCCCACGCAAAGCCATTAAGATGCCAAAACGTGTGCTTTATCAATATAATCTAGATCTCTTCAAAGTTTGAGTGAATCAGTTTTTTTTAGGCAAGCGTGCTCCACCCTAGGCCGCGTCATCGCTTCACATCAGGCGAGTTGTGGCCAAAAGCAATCCTATTTAGCATTATTTTTAAATGTAGTTTCATTTGGCAATGCTTATCCCATGCAGTGCTTATAGCTATGCGTTGACCTTTAACCGAAATCATTTGTAACTTGTTTTCATTGTAATAGTACCGGCCATTGTACATTTAAAAAAACATATTCATTCCGACTACCGAGTCACAATTTCATACCGCATACAGTAAACAAACATCCTCAAAAATCATGAAAGTCAGCTACCGTCAAAGCTTACACAAAAAAAATCAATGACACAAAAATAAAAAAAAAGAGATGAGAGAAAAAATGGCAGAGGCGTGAAGAAAGAAAAAAGATGACGGAGAGAAAATAGCACCATCTGGCACTTTGAGCTACCCCTCTAGAGACACAGAGTTGTCTTTCTATAATGATTGCAGACAGAAGTACGACTGTGTGCCCCCAGCGGCGTGACCCGCGCACCATTGTGTCACTGTGCAGCCCGTGGCGGCTGCGCCAGCGCGGGCCCAGGCGCGCGCACAAGGGCTCACTGCTGGTCGGCTGCAGAGAGATATCACAACAATTTAGACCCGACCCCGCCAATAGGACATGCACCCGTGCTGGTCTCAGACGAAATGACGTGTGAGAAGATTATTGTTGCGTGTTTTCTAGTAAATTTGATACTAATTAATGCGTAACTGGTGAAATGTAGGAAGTTCTATACACATCTGCCTAATACTTCACAGTATAAAAGCGTGATGTAATGCTACCAAAAGATAAATATGACATCTGTGGTGTGATGTTCCACTCTCAAAAAGCAAATTCCCATAGTCATTGGACATTGCTTCTTTAATTGTAGTGTTTTTAGCGTGGCAACACTGTGCATTATAAAGTAGTGTTAACTGTTGTAAAATTGCCATGTTTTTGGTAGTCTCTATCAAGATGTTATGCAGTCTTCAAATTAAAAACTGAGCAAAAGTGAACAGGCATCTTCTGGGTACCTTCGTTCCATGGTCTACCTCAGTGATTTCCATCAGGCGAGATTGCGGTCTAGAGCAGACATTTCGCAGTGTGCAGTGTGGTGTATTTGCTTATTTTGTTTTTGCAGTAGTGTTTGTTACAAATCACAATAAATTTACAGAGTAGATAAGATCCTTAACATTGCAGAAAAGTGTTATTCTATTTAGTAAGTTTCCGAAACTAAATTACACAAAATCGACTATTAGACTAACTCAAAAGTTAACGGACTAAAAGTATCTGCAAAGATAGAGTTAAATAATATCAAAAAGACTTCAATTAGCAGAGGAAATCTCCAAGAATATCTAATAGTCAACAACAGAAGGCAAATCGACTAAGCTTATTTTAATAGATTTATCGTTAACATTGATTACAACAGTAATACTAATACGCTTTGTAATGATAACGCAGGATCTATAGTCCTGCATTACAAAGCGTAGTAAAGTTACTAGAAGTTGAGTATAGATGGCGCTACGTACCTTAACGCTGAGTGGCTCAGTGCCGCCCTCTGGTATCACATTGTTAAGCGCTGCTATCGCCTCCTGCGCCTCTTCGCGTTTGTCGAATCTGAAATACACAAGATAAAAAACACATAATATCCAAAACTGTTTGTAAAAAGGCTTTTTGGGGCCTTCCACGTGGAACTAACCACACCACAGATATACCTAGATAACGCAAGTATCACGATCCGTATGAAAACCAAGCGTGCCATTTCTTGACTGTCATCTAATAGCCGACGCCTGACGTCATAAGCACTATTTAGTTACTATACAAACAAGTTACTAAATGTTTTGACTTTGACTTTGACTACAATACAAAACAGACTACGTTTATGTTCTTTAAAAGTCCAGAATTACACTCTTTGAGTTGTAACGTCGTTGTTTTAATCAAATTAGCTTGTTGCGACGGTAGGCACGTTAAGCACAAAATGCTTAAGTCGGGCACGCGCAGTAGGTGGTCTTGCGTTGTCTAGGTATTACTATATCTGTGAACTATAAAAAACAATCGACTTGTCAATATTCGAAATGTGTAAGATAGTAACTGTCAGAAACCTGTGTTCGAATTTGCTGAATTCGATGCCAATTACTTTTGACGTCTACGTCTAGTAGGTATTGATACTATAAAACCGAACAAGTATCGATACTGAGTATTCATTTGATACTGAACAAGTATTGTTACTTTTCATTCTAAACCGAACCAGTATCGATACCGAGTATTCATTTGATACTGAACAAGTATTGTTACTTTTTATTCTAAACCGAACCAGTATCGATATTTTTCATTCGATATCGCCCAGCCCCCGTAGCATGAACACCGTAGACAAGGATTTCTTTGACGGAAGAATCGACAAAATGACAGACAGTGCAAAGAAATCTGTCATTGTGTCAACACAATCTGTCATTTTGTCGATTCTTCCGTCAAAGAAATCCTTGTCTACGGTGGTCATGCTACGGGGGCAGTTTCCTGCGTCGTACGTACCTTACAAAAGCAACTCCCCGTGGCGTGCCATTACTCTTGTCCCTCAGTATATGCTTCTGCACTATCCTGCCATACTTGCCGAATATTGTCTCTAACTGTTCTTCGGTGATGGCGCGCGGTAGGTTCGTCACGTAGAGGTTCGTGTCTTTAATGTCGTCACCTGAAGGGCGTGCGTATGAGACCTGGAGACAAAAGATAAATAGCCATGGATAAAATAATGATTTGGAGTTTTTTGTTTTTTATAATGGGCTCTATACAATCTTACCGACATCACCGATATTTTATTTTAATTCCTTTATTAATTTTTACACATATAAAGTACATTTTTTAATTTTCTAATATAAAAAAATTATATATATAAATAGTAGCCCATCAGCATCGGGAACAGGGTCCGAGCTACCGGTGGTCAGAGCTCTTGAAAGAGGAACCTCCAACATTACGCGCCGTGTCCAGAAGTACTGCTTTCTAAATCAAGCCCTTGATCCAGCTGCCAAGCCAGAGCCTCCTCAGATGTCGGTAGCAGGCTATTAGCAATTAAGCCATTGGCCGACACGACTATCGGCACAATGACTGCTGTACTCACGTCCCACATGTCGACAACCTCGCGAGCCAGATCTAGATATTTGAATTATTTTTAAGTTGCGTCACTTAAGCAAGTCTTTTATTTAAAAAAAAAAAAAAGGAATTAGAGGTGAGTAATTTATTATTTATTTTTTATTTTTTAAATAAATCCCTTCGTTTGCGTTTGAGGCCTTAGAAAAGAGCAAGGCCTAGAATAAATAAAAGATGGCGTAAAAAAATAATAGGCAGAGAAATACAAGTTATAGGAAGCCGTGAAACCGCCATAGGAGACCATTTTACTTTTTTCAAGGTTCTATTAATTTTTCAAAATTGATAGAACACCTTGAAAAAAGTAAAAGAAAGCCTCGGAAAAAGAGGATAAGTGCTCAGCAAGACATACCTTTAACCGTTTATTTCTTAGCTGGTATCCGTTGAAGGTGTCGATCGCCCGCGCCGCGTCCTCTTCCCGTGTGAAGTTCACGAAGCCAAACCCGTAGCTGTAGCCAGTCTGTAACCAGCATCACCTTTGTTCGCTTAATGTATTCAATAGAAAGTAAATAAATTGCTAATTTGAAACCTTCGGTCCTTAAGGACCTTAAGGTGGAAACGCAAGGGCAGCTCGCGAGGGCCGATGCCTGCCAGGCTGCGGGACTGTTCGAAAGAGATACCGTGGCCCTGGAACACAAAGGGCAAAGAAAGAACATGGAGGGGTTTTAGTCAGTACAAGTCTGACACTCCCTTCCGCTCCGCCCAGAGTGGGGGGGGGGGGGGTCACTTGATGATTTCCCATCCGAAAAAAAAGGGCAGCTCGCGAAATTCAAATTTTCTTACGTTTTTTTTAATTTGCTGATCAGTGTCAGGCTGTATATTAAACAAAATATGATTCGCGACAGTAACACGTATACGTATTCACAGAATTGTAATCATTAACATCATTAATACAACCCTCTAAGTAAATTGCAAAACACGTAACAAACTTTGAATTTCGTGAGCTACCTTAGCGCACCATCTTTAAAGGTTTAGATACATACACACACATACCCATACATACATACGCACACACACATACCCATTTACACACTTAAGTATACAATTTTTAGCCTTGAGACCACTGTGTCAAGGAAGTGTACAAATCAATTCAAATCCTTGTATTTCTGCACAAAATAATTGTGTTGCATGTGTTGGAACTGTACCACAATTATCAATTTATTTGCTGCTGTATATTGCAGCATCTTATTACTATTCAGCATAGGATCTCGCGCGCAAGAGTCTGCGGCTAATCCAACAGTGCACAGTGTGCGCAGTGTAGCTCAGTTTTACTCAAAACAGGCATTCGTCTACTTCCGTCTCAGTATGAGGCTAGACCTATTATGATATACTGGACTATCTAGTCACCGCATAAGACAGTCCAGCAGTAGCGAAGGGCCATTTTTGTAACAGATAAGCCGGAATACATATCTTTAATCTGATTATATTATTTGTCTATAGTATACTGACTGTGCCATTTTTCATAGAAAATTCAGTACGAATTGAGTTGTATGGAACCTTCGCCACTGCAGTCCAGTCATCGTCTTCCTAGTCTTTTCCCAACTATGTTAGGGTCCGTTTCCAGACTAACCGGATGCAGGTGAATTCCAGTATTTTACATGGAGCGACTGCCGATCTGACCTCCACAACCCAATTAGTACTGGGTGATACGATACGCCTTTGTAAGACTGGATGTCAGACTTTCGGGCCACTGACTACGTGTAACGAATGTCAACGATCTCCAATTGACAGCCGGGACCAACGGCTTAACAAAACAGTCCAGTAAAGGGTCTAGATGCTTATTCATCTATAAAAAATCCCACCAACCTTGAAATCCTTCATAACTCGACAACTCTCTATGGGTCCTATGGTCATGAACATCGCATACAGGTCCTTCTCGGTCATAGTCTGCGGTAGGTAGTTGACGATGAGGTTGGTCTTGCAGGAGTCGCCCCCCGCAGCGGACACCCCCCCTCCTTCGGACATGCTGCCCCAGCAACGCGCACCCGCACCTGCCCGCCCTCGGTACTGTTGTTGGATTTGCTGGAACAGAAACCAGCATACTAATGTAACTAAAACACATCCTTCAAGATTTGAACGACTTGCCTCTTTGATTTGTCGCTTAGATCGAACTGTCTAAGTGGTTCTGGATACCTTGGTCTTGTCGTCATTTTGACTACACAAATGGTATGTACTGATGGCATTCAATCGTCACGAAGAATATAGTTGTTCAAGAATCTTGCAGCCATCTTGTTTTTTTTTAATACAATTCACAAATCATTCTTGCTAACATCGGCCCTGTTTCAACGTAATTCAGGCGCTAAAGAGCCTTGCATCACTTATCGATGATATCTGGCATCATCGTTTATTTCAAAGAGTACATTCCCATAGTTAGCATCCGGAATTCTGATACGACGTACGTACGACAATACCTTGGACGCAGCCAATGACTTTGATAAGAGATTTCATGCTAAAACCATTTTTTTTTCCTTTAGCACGGCGTTGTACTGGCCAACTGCCAGAGACAGTTGTCTGGCTTGTGATACTATGTGTTGTACTCGAAAATCAATAATAAAATTATGGCAGGGGTTACGTTAACTCAGGAACACGGAAACAGATGCGATTTTACGATTAATAATAAACGTGATTACCTGTGCCCCGCGGTTTTACACGCCGTGTCTTTTGCTCGGCTCCTAAGGGCCGAAGCGTAATGTTAAATACCCTACAAACTTCCTCAAGAAATGGGCTATCGAATGCAAAAAGGTTTTTTCAAATCCGACCGGTAGTTCTAGAGATTAGCGCGAAAACACACAGAAAATCTCTGTAGCTTAATAGCTTTATTATATTAGTTTAGATTTCGATAAGTAGAAGTCCGTTTAGCTAAAGGCTGGTTAAGTTAAAAAAATAACGAATTAAAAGCGTCTGTACACACCAAGGCTAAAGAAAATCAATTAAAGGGCTTATACCT
The DNA here is from genome assembly GCA_910589295.1 of Noctua janthe. NCBI lineage: Eukaryota > Metazoa > Arthropoda > Insecta > Lepidoptera > Noctuidae > Noctua > Noctua janthe. The sequence continues at coordinate 8,863,146 of OU342573.1, read as the reverse complement.
ACTTAAATAACTGCTTATCAGCTTTATAATCAGCTCGATCAATCTACAAGGTCATGGAAAGTCGCCACCTTCCGCCCTTACGGTGACCAATGAACATCACGCAAAAGCAAAGCGTGTAGTTCCTTTTGTCAACATTTACAACAAGGAGTTTTCTTGGTTTTTGTGAAGCCGGTTTAGGCAGTTGTTTCGACCGCTCCTGCAGAAACATTCCCGGTATTATTTTGGAAGATTTCTTATCCACTGAAATTCTTGAAAACCGAAAGCTACACTTGATTACACCATATCATCGCCGAGGCTAAGAAACACGACGGGTTCTAAAAAATCTGCTAAGTGTATCCGTCAGTTAATTTAATATTCATCTGGTACAAGACTACTATCCGGACGTAGTGAAACAAGTCCTTAATTTCCTGAAGCCCCAGCCAATTTGGTACTAACGCCGAAATAATCCAAAACTTGTTTTTACCAACCTCAGGCGCGTGAAATTAGATACAGCCTCGAGGGACCTAGATGCTGTTATGATATTTTGGGCAGCCTCGATTGACCTAATATTCTATCATGTATAATATTACTAGCCATTGTTTATTCAAGGACGGACCGAATACACAAAAATGTATTATAATTTGACATCCCTGAAAATATTACTGTATAATCTTTACGAAGATGAATTTAGGTCGTACAAGTTAACCCTAAATGTATCCAAGAACCAAAAAGCAGCATTTAAGAGCGTTAACGTCTTACGGCATTTCATACAAACTTTCAAGTGGTTGTTTCGAAATGACTGAACCGATTTTAATGAAACTTCGTACATATAAGCAGGATGCCTAAGTCTAAAGATTTGACAGAGAACTTTTAGAAAAATAGTGTTACATCTAAATTAGACCGATTTTAGATTTTCCATAGAAACAGAAATTTCCAATTATCTTTTTTTTTAAAAAGACATTTCGAAAACTTTATAGACTTATCGCTCTCAAGTTAATCCAGCATATTAACCTAATTATGTTCTACAAAATAGGCGTCTAATAACACGTAGGGTTACATAAACGTACATCTGAGATCTGACCGACTTAGTTCGGTGCAACTCGAAAACCGTTGGGCAGACAAACCGTAAATCTTATCGCACGAACGGAGCCAAGAATTAGTTATAAAACGCGCAATCCTAGAGTACCTACTGAAATTCCATTACCAAGTGAACGTAGAAGAAAAATACTTAAAGTTGTGAAAAGTTTTGAGTTATGAAGGTTAGTTTTCAGCTGGGATGATTTGGACCTATTTTTTGGCTCTTTCTGTCTTTTAACCAATACTTTGAGAAAGATTACAACTCAAATCTTAATCAAAAATATTTATCGATCTGGAAATCGGTTACCAAAGGTACCATTTATGATAGCCATAACTAACGCCATTTATCAGAAAAAAAAACCGTGGTTATCGTGGCTATAACAGTTATAGCTTCGAGTAACTACTGTTTTTTCTGTGTCTGAAAATTGATTAAAAGGAAAATTCCATTTTATCACAAAAGATCTGCCCAAGGATTTGACTGATAAGGTTACTTATATAAAAGCAATCAGGCCAACGCGGTCCCCGTCACTATTCATTTTTTCAATCCAATTGAAATTTTATTTTCTTACTTAATTTAAGTTACGTGTAAAGGCCTTACACGCACATTTAATGATCATTAACGTATCGCGGCTTGACGAATAATCAACATAAAATCAATTTTAATGAAAATGAAGCGTTTAGTTTTGCATGCCAGACGTAAAACGACCAATATAACAAGTAGCTGGAACCATCACGACAGATGCTCTCCTTACTACACATTAATTGATATTATTTATTGAACTTCAGCTGCTGAATACCAAGGATATTTCCTCTTACAAGACTTATAAGAGTCTTGTAAGAGTAAATATACGATATGCTATATCTAGCTGTTTTGATTGAAGTATTCTATAAACTCGAAGGATTTGGAAATCAACACCTTTGCCAGAGCTCCTAGGGATTCTGATTGTCATGTATCGAGCAAAATGTATTCTGAGCTGCAAGAATTTACATCTAGGCCCTAAACTGATGAGAGACGAGGTACAATCGTACCTGGTGTAGGCTATCGGGACCTCTACCAATCGCGGGCGATTCTCATAATAACCATTCAATAAGACGCGTTACAGAACTTAAGAGTTATTTTCTCTATTAGGCATAATTTATCACGCAGCACCCTCACTTAATACGGTCTAACCATTTGGAAAAAATGGAGAACATACAAACAAACGACCTCTCGCCCCAAACGCATACCTCCTCATTTTCACTGAAGCCTCGCTTCTTTCTTTTATGTTACAAAATGAATGGTACATTGTACAAGATACATATTCATCAGAGGCTGTGTCAATTTAAAACAAACAAACAAGAGCCGGTAAACTTCACAATCAAACGAAAAACCGGGCAATACAAGCGGCCATGACCTAAAAACCTGTATACGGTACCTACCACTAGATTAACTCACTCGATTTACACCTGAAATATTGTAGATGATAAACTTTTCAGTTTTAAACAACAGTTCAGCCTCATAATGAGATTTAGGGAGCTATAAAATAATCACAAAGTGACGATCTTTTAGAATTCATGACTTCTAAAGATTCATTGGTAGTTTACTCAAGGAACTTTTCCGAGGAAGTTACACTGCCTCTCCAAGTTCTTCGTGCAAAGTTAAAGAACGTCGGCACAGCCGACTAGATGGCATCATAATTCACGGCCAGTGTGTGAATATGTGGAGTACGTCATTATTAACCTCGTTATTAATAATGCGACCTTACAGGCTCTCCCTTGGAGGTCTAATTAAAGGAGTTGGTATTAGGGGAAGCATATTTCATGGGTAATAACGAGCTAAAAGTTGGCGTCTTTTAGAAAATAGCCGTTTTTTATGCGTGTCAAGACTGTCAAGGAATGTCTACCCAAGTATGCTCTTGAATGGAACTCTAGTAGGTATAAGAATGAGGGCCATGGACTAATACGAGCCAACTTGAGCCATTGTTTAGTGGGTGTCACAGGGTGAGTCAAACTGAGACGAGCCAACACGCCGCATAAGTGCATCGACACAGACTGAAGCCATATTTCGTTTGACGACTACACGAGCTACATTATGAAAATCGTGTAAGGAAGGCGTGCTCATTGCCGTTAAACTCCTGAATTGATCATTTCCCCGACTTGCTCCATTTACATAAATTACATTTAGCAAGAATCAGTCGAAAGAATTGAATAACACTATTTGGGTGCTTGATAGTTTTTTTTTAATATTTGGTCGAAGGAGTGCTTCTGAATCAATGTCCAACTCCATTAACAACCAAAAAGGAAACTGCCATAATCACTACGCTTGGCAGATCGATTTCCTGAGCCACCCAACTCTATAATTATGGTAATGGACTCCACAAACTATTCGATCTTTCTGAAATCGACCAAGAAAAATGGTATTGTACGAGAAATTCAAAACTGGTGCATTATCAGATCGTAGTACCGACAAACGAATATGATAAAAGGTTCCGCAATCGATGACATATTCAGCTGCAATGGTTACTCTAAGATGTAGGTTAAACATGCTACGAGGCTACACGGGATAAAAAGAATAGATAGTACAATAGGTACGTGACCTCTTGGCATTCTCGTGTTCTTTTTAATAGAAGTTGATGCAGAAATGTAAAAATCTTTTTTCAAGCGCTCGCGAAAGTATGGGATGTTCGTGCCAAAAATATTATATTAATCAAATTATTGGCTTAGCGTAAACTGTCGCAATGGTAACATAATATGAATAAAACACTGCAAAAATGGGTTACTAGGTTGAGGTATTCCGCTTGTAAAACTAATATTCGTAAGTACGTAGATTTCAGGTTGAAGTCGACTATTTTGTTTTCGTGTCTAGCAAGTTTGCGACCAATGAAAAAAATATTTCGATGTGATGATGATAAACAATTTAGTATTAGCACACATTTATTTGGTAATGAAAAAACCCAGCAAAATACTCCGAAAACCCTACATCGCCAATCGATAGCCAAAAAAATCTATTATCCCACACCACCACAGCCACCCTACATCTTGCACTGGCGTTTGGTGTCGACAAGCATACTGGCAAGTTTCCAATGTAAAATGGAACTTGCCTCTTTACTAAAGCGTTAGTTACAGAGCTCATTAATAATGGGCTGTTGAGAGAGTCATTAGGTATGGTTTCTTTTTCTACATACGGATTTTCGTACATCAAAAGGCCTGGTTGCGTGACGCACTCCTAATAGCGAGCTTTTTTGACGGTCCAAAGGCATCCGTTGCAATGAATTGTTCATCGTAAATATGGATTGTGAAACATAGGTACGGCGCAATGGATATGGCTGAACTGTAAAGTGTACAACGAAAACGATTGCTATTAGGAGTGTGGAACGCAATAAAACTTCCGAATTGTTCAAATTGAATTCGCGAGATTGTAACTCAAATACGATCTTATAAAGGAAACAATAGTATTAGGCTGGGACAACGACGCCGGTTAGGCTCCGGTAGCTTTACTTTGATTCGTATTTCTGACACTTAGTCAATGTTCTAAGAATCCAATCTAACGGAAAGGTAGTTATTTTTAGAACATTAATAGGTTTACAGGAGCGATAAAAATGTGTTTCGTACTATTTACTCTCTGGTGGATTAAATTACATAGTGATTGTTAGTAATCAGTGACTCAACTGCCAAATATTTGATGGATCTATGCTTTTAATGCCTGGAATTGTGTCAGTGTAATTTCTATTTTCCAGTAAGGAATTGGCAAATTAGAGTTAGCCTGTGGGATCTGATAATCACGTCTTTTTCCTGTTTTCTGGGTAGACAGAAAGTACAAATCACCTGCTATAATACAATGTTTATCTACTTATTACAATCATTGTGCAAAACTTGATATTGTAAAAAAAAAGTTTGTGGTTTTCTTTTTAGGCTCTCATTGGGATTGGAAAACATAAGCTGTCTCCATATAGACACCCCTCAGGGAGACAAGCAGGTCTCGTCAGCGGGTCATGTTAAACTGGTTTTTCATGTACGATTCTAGTTCATTTATGTCATAATATTGGTGTACAATAAAAATAATCATCAAAATCTGTTCACAATTGGCGAAGATTTCACTGAAAATACAAACAAAAAAAAAAACGACGAATTGATAACCATACCATTACAAAAGTCTATTTTTTATAGTTAAGAGAGATTTGAAGCCATGGATACGGGATTTACATTGCCAAGTTACATCAACAAAAAAAATCTTTTAATTTTGAAATGAAGGAGTAAGAAAGGCCTAGCCAACCCAAAATTAGGACCATGACCATAGACATGTAAAAAGATGTTAAAGGCTAAAATAATTAACTAGAAAGTACTTACATGTAAAATCAAAAGCCACAAATTTGTTGTGCGGACTAGCCAATAAAAACAATTCTCTGCCTGGGCAATCACAAGAACAAGATGGAGAAAAATATAAAATTGAAATAAAGTTGATAAAGAAAAAATATCACCACTGCTGCTTCAAACAAATAACAAAAACTGTTATTTTTCAAATTTTAAACCATCTAGATTAATTCGGTGATCTATGTGGCTGATATTCTAAATATGATATTAAAGAATGGCTGAATTTAGATAACACCTGATACAATTAGCCAAAAAAAGTATTGTAAAAATTAAGTAAATCAACTATTCTATAGTTGATTTACTTAGTTTTTAAGTTAAGAAAGTTCTTAACAAATATAGGTGGGAAACCAACCGTTTATACTAATATTAACATGATTTAGAAAGAAATAAAATATTATCGGCTGTACATTTGGAAAATAAACACCCTAGTTTCTACACTTAAATTAAGCACAGAAACATCTCAAAAATGTATGCCCAAAATTATAATAAGATTTACAACTAGTAAAAAAAGCAGTTACAAAAACTTCCCTCCTCTTACATTAGAAATTATAGGGCACATATTTTATGACTTTGGAAGTATCTTTGAAATGATTGACTTTGTGAAAAAATGGTTTTAGGAACCTCAGTGTCATTTTTATGTGTACAGGTTTGATATAAGCCCCTTCAACTTTAAATTTTTGTGTAAAAATCATAAAGCAGTTCACAAAATACGTCCATACCAAGTTTCAACTGTGTAATCCTAATAGTTTCGGAATAAAGTGGTTGTGACATATGGCCAGACAGACATGATGAATCTGTAAGGGTTCCGTTATTTGCCATTTGGCTACGGAACCCTAAAAAATGGATTTATTTTGTAATAGGTTTAAGAGATAAAAAAAAATTGGAATGAAACTGTTTTCCCAAAGTTATGAATAAATAAACACAAATATAATAAGATCCAAAACTATGATGGTAATTGAAAAAAAAAAGAAGAATGAAAATCAAAGTACTTACATTTTCCAGTGAATTGAAACTCCTGTCCCAACTACTGACAGGAGTCCCCCCGAACAAATACCCCGGGTATCTTTCACACATTTATTACACTTATAGCACACCGTTTTCAATAAATATAATACTAACTTCTATTTATAATATTGAGCAATTACTTTTATAACAACATTTTTTATCTACAAATATTTTTACTATTTTTTAAACTAATATTTGGTTTTAGAAACTAATAAGTCTGCGTTCTGTACCTGAAAGTAATAATGTATTGTTTAATTACTGGATAAAAAAAAATATTCCAGTTGTGTTTATGATCACAAATTCAAAGGAATAGGGATGTTGACCCCAAATGAAAGGTCAAGATGCCAAAAATAGTGTCATTGACATAAAAAAAGCGGGAAAAATATTTCAACCATTTTTTTTGTATCAATATTTGAAGTCCTATTACAGCACTACAATTTGCTTCTATGTGATGCTGATCTAGTGTTATTTGGCATTTTTTTTATTATAACCTGATATTGTCAGAATTTATATATTGGAGTTCCAAGAGGGTGCAGTTCAATTAAATAATATATAAATTCAACTTGATTTCATCAATTAGGGAATCCTTACAATGAATTGGATAAACCTCAACTTGACAATTAATTTTTCACTGTGTAAACAACAGCTGTTTTATAAAATGAGCAAGTATTATTATTATTTTTGTACAATTTATATGTAAATAAGGGAATAATAGAAAATAACAGATTATTTACTTGACCATTTTTGACAGCGTGGTAGGAAATAGACACGAAATAAATTACACTACTATATTAAAAACCTAATAAACACACTTACGTCCTATATCTGAGAAACGTGGGTTTCTTATTTCTTTTGAAAACAAGATTCTTTTTAGATTTTTTCTTCAATTATTAACAATATCGTGACAAGCGTAGATCTGAAATTCTGAAACTAAACCAACTCATTCGTTCAATCATTCATTCAATTTTTGGAATAAGTTGCCATAATGCAAAAATAATCAATGTCCAAGAAAGCAAACTTTGCGATGATTGTAATGGGAGTGGGATGGCCTCTTTTTTGTAGGTTCTTGGTGAATCTGGTTGTCCCCGAAAAGCAGTCAAACAACAAGACAAGACAACACAAGACATGACAAAAAGACACAAAACGACAAGACATTCATTTTTTTTATTTTATTGTGGTTTGTTTTTTTTTTTTTTTTTTTAATTAGGCCCTTTTTCTTTGTTTCATTTAGATCCCATTAGAACTTTCCACCCTGAACAGAGGCTTAGCTACCGCCGCTTCAACTTTTAAAGCCCACTTCGCTCGCTCTTTGATAAAGGCTCCACCGATCGCGGTCCAGAAACCGTAGTAACGCAAGAGGGCAACGCACGTCATCGCAGCGAACTAGCACAGTTCAGACTTCATTCGACAATAGATCTGAACAAACGTGTTCTACTGTTACTTTTTTACGCCACCACCGAAACAAACATGAAACAATACAAGATTCTGGATATCTATAATAGTGATGATCAGTTTAATAATAATGTCAGTCTGTCATAACATCTGAGTTCCAACTATGCAGAGCATCAACCTCCCCATTGCTAAAATTGACACTAACTAAAAAATACTGTAACATATTAACAGACAGACCGACATGACGAATCTAAAGCGTTCCAGTTTTTGTCATTTGGCTAAGGAACATTAAAAATAACTATTTCATAAAGTTACTAAAATAATGTTGCAATCCTTATTTCATTTCCGTTTCCGAATGCTCTGTTTGTCTCTGCCGACTTGCTGGCCCACTGGCTGTCAGCCTGTCACTCACTATCAGAATCAGTCTATCGTTAGAAGAAACGTTTTGGCTGTCCGCCATCTTGGATAGTCGTCGCAATTTACTAGCTTTTTCTGTGTTAATTGTACTGGATTTAGATTGAATTGGAATGATATACTGCATATGTGATCGTAGCATATTGTGAAAGAACTGTGCCTAGAAATGTTGCAAAATTGAACGCGGTAAATAAGGTTTTAGCGTTATAGAGGTGAGTGATGTGAATTTGTGTTTGGGCGATCAAGAAAACGCAGCGTGATGGCGTCATTACTTGTTTCAATAAGTTTTATTCGCATCCGTATTGCACTCTTTTGCTAAATTTAGTCAAGCTGTACTTATTCCAATTTCAAACCGTGAAATAGTCCCGAACTTTTAAACCTTTACTTGGACAATAAAAATCATTATCAAACTAACCTTTTTTCTGCATACATACCTCCTGCCCCGCGTACTACTTATTTGTGTAAATACGATTCTGTTTCGTTCAAAGAAATTGGAGTTTTAAAATCATAAAAGTGTCAAAAATATTACAAAAAACGTTTTAGATACAACACACAAGCGTTTTAGGTAAACCAACTACATTATTACTGCAAATTAGCTTTACGTAACCCTAAACAAGAACCATACCAAACTCATAAAAATGTTGTTATCGCCACACAAATGGATGTTATTGACACTAATGTAATTAGGACTTAGCATTTTCGAAACGGTTTGTAACATTCAAGTAGTTGAAATGGCAAAAGTACAACACAACTTCATGTTATTTATATTCAACAATTTATGCAAATCGAAAAATGGACTGGCTATTTTCGTTTTTATAGGTACAAGCACCGTGAAGCACCACAATGAGTGTCATCATTAGACTGCAGAACCTACCATGGTCTGCAAATGCCCTGGACATTAGGAATTTCTTTCGGGGCCTCTCCATTCCTGAGGGAGGAGTACACATCGTAGGCGGCGAGCTTGGAGATGCGTTCATTGCGTTCAGGTAGCTATATGTAACATTCAAATTATGACACAAGCCAATCTGGTAATATTTTCTATGGACACATTCCTTCAAAATATTCTAGAAACTTTGATCTCACTATATTTAGATAAAAATATATATTTTAAGTTCAAGCAGATTTAGCAAGTAAGTTTTGTTATATTTATTCTTAATAAAAGGACAAAACTATGTCTGTTTTTAAACCCATAAGTGAGAGAATGGAATGCTAAAAAAATGCTTACTATCCAAAAAGGTTGGCTATGGCTGAAAAAACAATCACATTGCTAAGGGCCTGGACACAAAACCACGGTGCGGTGCGATGCTGTGTTTGGTGCGCCCGCCTGGCAGTTAATTCAAAGAGTTAAAGTACACGCGGCAGCAACCATCAATTCTAATTGATGGTTGCTGCCCAGTGCGGCCCACCGCTGACAATGTGTCCGGGCCCTTACACTAAAACTACTTCGGCCTTGCACATTGACAAAATGGATTGCATATAAGTATATATGCACTTTGGAATAAACAAAAAAACAAATACAAAAAATTTTAACATTAATATATATTTATACTGATGAAACAACCTATTAGGACTTGCAAGAAGTATTGTTTTTTTATTATCTAAACTGGTTAGTAGCTAATGTTTTGTCTATTAGTGATAATTTGTACTGTTTATACATGGTAAAAATTTTGTTTGTGGCGTAACTACAAAATGGGGACCAAAACATCACCATACATTAAAAAAAATATTTATTTATTTTGCTACATAATAGAATCAGGATTAGTGAAGCCTATGTGCAGCTTGTGGAAAGGTTTTTGTAAATAATGTACTGAAGACTGTCTCATTGGTCCAATAGTCAACTGCTGAGTATAAGATACTGAGTTCGAGTCTCAGTAGCAGCCACAAAGTCTGGATTTGTGCCTGGTTGATGACAATAGGCTCACCCCATTTTTTTTATAACTGGCTGGTGTCCGCAACTCCACATCCAAAGCGTGTATTTTGCGTACGGCACACCCCATATTTCATGGAACTTTAAATATTACTGGCAAAATGTGGGTGCACTTTAAGGTACACCCACTGCGTGACCATTCAGGGATTACACTCGTTATTTATGTACTGAATGAAGAAATTAGTTTCTACTACTTACACTTTTCTGCCTACACTACCTGTCTCTAGCGACATTTTGTTAGTTCAGCCTACTCTATAGTTACGCCACTGCTTGTGCTACGCGACTAAATTCTGGGTAAGTATTTATCTAGTGACTAAGATTTTTCTTATTTGCAAACAAAAAAAGACACATCTCCCTGAAGCGGTTTATTGAAAAAAAATAACTGTTGGGATGGGTGCAAGGAATGTTTATTTATTTTTGTGTAATTGCTTACTTTAATACATATATTATGTTTAAATTGTTGACGTATGTGCGGTCCGGAAACACTTATCACCAGGATACGTAAACTACGCTAGATCTTATTGTAATTTTTGGCACATATTTTATTTTTTGCCTCCATGAACTGAAATTTTTTTACGAGTTAAACACTTAAGACTTTGTCTCGCTTGCTTCAGTAATCACTAATGTGTTTTGCAATAAACATAGTTAAAACATCACTGTCTCTGTCAACATGAAAAGGTTGACAGAAATAGAATGATAAGTTTAGCACTAAATACAGTTAATGATTTGTGGTGCAAGCTGGTCCTAGCGGTTGCTGTTTTTACAACCATGAATGCTTAAGTAGCAACAATACGGGCATAATATCAATACTGACTAAATAGGATTATTCGGGACTGTCGGCGAGCTTCGACTTTGCTGCCTTCAAACTTCGCTTCTGAGCATCACACGCCACTTCCGGAAGGATTAGCTGTCACACTTCAACCAAAAATATAATCCTTTAACACTCTACAGCGGAAAGATAGATTATAAAACATTCTTAAAAAAAATAGAAACGTTCATTCAATAACGCAGCAAAAGCAACAATGACAATAACTAAAAAGCAGAAGTATAGCAAACTGACACATATAAATAGAAAGGTCATCCAAGATGTTATGACGTTGAGGATACGGTTCTAAATATTTTTATCAAATGACTTCTCAATAGAAAACTTCATCAAAACCAAAGCATTTATTTAAAGTAGGCCAGTTACAGGCACTTTTGAATTGTCGAAACAAAGACAACAGTAAAATATAGCTACAGTCCCAGTCACAAGGCACAAAAACTGTGAAAGTACTGCAGTTGCCCATTCCCTAACGTAGATCTCTATGGAGAAGAACGGGCAAGAAACTCCATGGACACTCTTTCTACCATCTCTACAGTAGGTAGGTTCGGATCAAACAATCACTCATTATGCTGCCTTTAATTACCACGAAGATAAGTTACTACAGTTGCGGCGACGAGATCATAATTTGCTATGGGACCCCGATTCAATTTAGATAGTTTCTAACGCGATAAAACCTTTGCGAGCTGAATTTAGTTTCTTCCATCATCTCCTGTCTGAACACTTAACTCCTGGCTTCTTACTAGAACGAGACTAGCGTACTCAACTTAGGTTTTTTAAGTATTTACATAAGGCAAAATCTAAAGTATAGCTATAGAACATAAAATAACTAGACTTTCGTCGTGTCAATGTTCTACTTTTGACACTCCTAGCTTCAGTGGTCTCGTAGCTTTGGTCGACTGCTCGAAGAGAGCCTCTCCTCCGGAAGTATGTGATGAATGAGATCTGTTGGGAGTATGTGAGTAAACAAGCACATTGTTGTGTGACACTAACATGAACCTTGATCACTCTGATTGCATTGCAAGCAACGTATCGGATATTTTATCACATAAAAGCCTGAACGGTTTCACCGAATCGTGTGATCATGATCTAGGTACCGAAGACATCATGGATAAAATTTCAACAGACTACTTGACATCAGGAAAACGTAAGATACTGAACCCTCGTAGACTGCTGCGAACCATCTGGATTATATCTCTCGAATCGTAAACCAAACTCGGATGAGGGTGACAACTAAAAGGATTCGTATGAGGTTTATACTCTGTCGAGTCTACTCACTTCATAGCACTTTGATAGATACTGCAGAGACGTAGTGATACTATCATTATTCCAGGGATACAAGTCATCAGTCGTGTTTTTAACAAATGGCGGAGCTAAGGACGGTTGCAATTTCGCGGACGATATTAGTCTTTCGAAAACCACAAGCAAGCATTTGCTGTACGGTGTGGGTACTTTGGCAACGACAGCTCACAGCCGTAAATGACGAGATCTGCTTTGGCGATATCCTGGGATTCATGAAATTTACAAAAGAGGCCTAAGTGAGTGATACACCGAGCGTCTTTGCATTATTTCGAAGTTTTTATGACTTAGCATGAATCCAGAATCTAACAAATATCTTACTTCGTTTCGGAGCTATTTTGGGTGTAGACAAATGACTACCCCAAAATATCTTCCATAAGGTTATATATATAGTAAGTGATCAAGAATATTGTACTGAAAAGCTTCTGGTTACATGGTAGTTTTTCAGAGGCTTTGATTATTTTATTCAGGGCAATTTTTGTTTTCATGGCTAGTAATGGATGGATAGCAATCGCAAGCTTGGCACTGTTTCAGTCGTGGACCAAATACTTAAGGTGGAAGCCACGGAGCCACGGTAGCCCGCGAAATTTAAATTTTCTTACGTTTTTTGCAATTTACAGGTCAGTTTAATGTTGTTGATTAAGATATGATTCGCGACCGTAACAAATATGGCTTTACAGAGTTATAGTCGTTAAACTCATCAGTACAACCCTCTTAAGTTCATATAATGCCATTGAATGACTTTTTCATGAAATAGTCATTAAATGGGATTAAATGAACTTTGAAGGTTGTATTGATGATTTTAATAATTATAATTCTGTAATTACATACGTGTTACGGTCTCGAATCATATTTTGTTTCACATATAGCGTGAAACTGACCTGCAAATTTCAATAAACCTAAGAAAATTTCAATTTCGCGGGCTACCCTGGCGGTTCCACCTTAATAAGAAACTTCCTAAATAGGTAGGCCTAACGATAACTTTTTAACACAAAATACCAATTGTGTTGGTCAAAAGAACGACATGGCGTGGCGTGACGTCGCTACCTATCAATAAACTTCTAAGGTGCATAAAAATAAACTTCTGATAGAACAACCTAAATTTCAAGCATGGGCGATAGATAAATTAATCTTCAAAAAAATATAATCTAATTAGGCATCACGGTAATTGTGGCTCTCATCATTCTATAGATTCGACCTGGGAGCAGCGGGAATGAGAAGAGGCGCCGCTACACTACGATTAATTTATTAGTGCCTCATCTGCCGACATCCGTTATCAGCTATCCATTATCATTTATTAGGAAGAAATTCTGCATCTTTTTAGAAGATTTGCGGACAAGTATTTTTAAGGCGAAAGCGCCACGGTATCTCGCGAAATTCAACTGTCCTCCCTTGGCTAAAGGTCTTGGTCAAAATGGGCATTAGTCAAACAGAATTGTTAATGTTTCAAATCATAGCTCACAATAAGTTCTCCAATTCATATTATTGCGACATGTACTATAGTCGCCGAGGACCAGAGCTATGGCTAATTAAAATAATGCAATTTTCTCTATGTTGTCGAAGATTTGACTAGAACTGCAGTCATTAGTTTTTGAAGTAGATCACGTTGAAAACGTTTTTCTAAAGCTAAGCATGCAGTAATTAATCTCACGCCGGCGAAGTCCTGAAATCGACTAAAAACTAAGAGGCTGCGTTACGGAACTCTCTTGGAAAAATACAGAAAAAGCAACATATTTCAAGTGACTGTTTCTGTTCTCCGGCGAATTAGGTGCTACATAGTTGTTTTAAAATGAAGTCTTAACTATAAGCTACGATTTGAGATATGTTTTAATTCTGTTGGTCGTGCACGCGAATTCATAGAAAAATGCCAATGGCCCCTTTATGAGAAAGCAGAAAGTTGGAGGATATGACGATACGTAAAAAAATCCCACTCATTTCGAAAACAATCAGCGCGTGACTTGAAGGTTCAAGGTGTTTTTTCTTAAACACTGCTTAAGGATATGTCATGATAAGCAACTGTTTTGCCATACAATTTTGACATTTAAACGTCTCATCTTCGGTATTAAATTTATATAAACCTTCCAAGGTGTTTAGCTAATTTCAATGTTGAACGTACTTACAATACTTCTTACTTACTTGACCTATGTTTAATAATACTTACTCTGTTGCTCTGAACTACAAAATTCACAAACTTGAATGCTACCCATCTTGAGGTCACAACGTGATCGCAGAACCTCTGATATCAATGGCATGCTTTATTTTTGTAGCTGAAACTACACAGTTCGGTGGCAGCAGCGATCTAAGTCGGACTGTTTATACTAGTTACAGTACATAAAACAAAAACAGTTAATTTTAATAATTCATCTTAGCACTATTCTCAAAAATCGACACTATTTGCAAAATTTTAATTTCGAACATAATGAATAGACTGGTCTACCTACTAAAGAACACCTGATTTGACTGCGCCACCATGGCGTAATGTTGAGATAGTAGGGCCCTACTAATCGCTAGCCCGGATTGAATACTCCACCAGCCAGTAACAAGCTTCAGGACTGGGTCGGGATTGAATTTCTGGGAGCCTGTTCATTGGAGTGGAGAGGAGATATGCTGACCTTAACCTGTTTTTGTTACATCCCAGCTCTGTATTTCTCCGCTCGTATTGGTTCTAATTTTCCATTCATATAAACGTGCTGCGAGGACCACAAGTAACATGGGACAAGGCTAGGAAGATGACGATGATTCATACAAAAACAGGAACTACGTAAAGCCAGAACGACGGAGCAGCAATGTTTTTTCATTACTCCGTGACTACCCATAATTTCGTAGTTTTGTATGTAATCGAACGACGAAAACGTGAACCTATGAACCTTGAACTGGCTGGCTCAACTTATGCTTGAGTTATTTGGAATACCTGCCGTTCTTAAGTTATTTGGGCTTTCCGCGTTTCACTATTTTTTAGAATAATGATCCGTAGAAGCGTTTTTTACAAAAAGAAAATGTAGGTAGTTATGCTGAAGGTACCTTATTGACTTTGAATAGACCATAGAAGCAGTTTCACGCTGCAACTTTCTATGACAATACAAACTGCATCACGACTCCGTGTTACTCCGATCCGGTCCGCTAAATCTGATCCATTAGTGGAAAACACCGCTGAAAATCCCTAGATCCTATTTGGGGACAGCACTAGAAAAACTGGTGACATGAGGGTGAAGTAAGCAAAGTAGCAATCTAGCAACTGTCACGATACAAAGTCGCTAGCACGCCAACTTGCGTTTTTATTATACAACCGCCCATCGTAACGTGCTAAAGGTAGGTAAGTTTTTACTTTACGCTGGTATTTGACTGATTAAGCATACATATTAGTGTGTGACTATTTTATATTTCGCCATTTTAGCGCCGCACACAGTTGACACTTTCTCATCTAAGTATTTTCTTCGTGTTTTTCGTCGTCTTAAACCCTTGCTTCAGGGTTTCTTAGTCCCAAATAACGTATCCATGCGGTCGTCGTTAGCATGATTGGATAAATAAAGAATAGAAATTAGAAACTTGACTAAATTGGGCTATGATTTTGAAATGTACCTGTTAACGGAAAATTATGTTCCTAAATAGCGATCGGAAATGTATAACATTCTTAAGCTCTTAAATACAGCGGGGATAGCGGTGCGAGGATCGAGTCGGCACACAGTCGAGAGCGTTTATCGTACTCTTATTTTTTTATGTTACCCTAATACACTACACACCACATCAACATAATCAAGGCATTGTGGCAAGGAAAACTTAGGATTTTCTTAGCTCGGGACTTGGGACAGACCCCGACTCCGGACAGGTTAGGTTCAAAGAGGACGGCGGGGTATTTAGAGCGAGCGAACTAAGACCCAGTCATCTCCTTCGGTTTAGGTTACTTTACCTAACACGAAGGGGATGATGACCCTGCAGACAGAAATAGGAGCCCCGCGTCACGGGGCTACGTCGACTACGCCTTATTTGATATTTACCTTGACGTTGAATTTATTCGTATTTTATTCACAGAGAGCATTCGTTTTTATATATGTCCTAGTATCATCTCGGAATTCTATACAATTCCTAGGCAATGTGTGTATTATAGAATCTTTTAAACATTATTTTACACATTTCCTAAGTAGGCTCGGAATTTTATATAGGTACATGTGTTTCATACATTTATGGTAACATATCTAAAGTATTCTGTATCTCATGTACAACTGCCATCAACTTGCAACTAGTTCAGACCTATTATTACCTGCAACAATTTATTGACTCCACAGTAGAATGTTTGTAACAGGATCCATCTGCTTTCAAGGCTCTGAAGGCGCTGATTAATTAAGCAGCTATACCAACAGAACACGCCACAGATGTTTGTGTCTGACGTTAGCTGCGAGAGGTCTTTTACCGTTTGTATAGTCTCAGTGAAAACGGTATGATATAAAGAAAAATTAACTTCAAATCAAGGAAATTTTAAAAGCCTGTTGATAGTGGACAAATCCTGTCTGCAGCTAACTTCACAGACACAAATATCCGAAGTTCGTAGGTATGTAGATAGAATCGCAGGACTGGAGTTGACGGAAAACTGTGCGTTAAGCCTGATTTCTGACCCAGTAGTCAGCAACTGTACATTCTGCTGTCTGTACAGTACTGTCACTTTTCCGACGTGTTCTCACTACTGGGTCTGCATAGGAGACAGCAGTATACAGCTACTGTGTTATTAGTTCTGGCCAGATGTTTCTGACTCATTGAGTTGCGTTAGTATGAAGCGAGTGACAACCCAGTAGCTATCCTTGTGGGAGTGGGAGAAGGTCAGTGGATAGTAGAAACAAAAAAATTAAAGTAGCTGACAGACAGCAACTGACCGGTCAGTACTGGCTCAACTTTGTTTTCAAGGACCCAGTAGCTGCTAGACAGTAACTGTTCTTCACTGTCCGCCAGCTACTGGGCCTGTGAAACCAGGCTTTAGCATTGGCGAAACATTCACATACAAACATGTCTGCTACAGATAGAGATTTAAACTAACGGAGAAAAATCGAAATGTCGACGTATTTTATGTAGATGTTTCGCAAGTGAGAACGTACGCTAGAACGTAAGAAATTTCATGTTTCCTACACCTATTTTAGCATAGGCAGTGGTTTTTCGTCTTTTAGCTTAGAAACCTAGTTGGTAGTACTAGTATGATTTGTTAGTTGTGGACTGTGTTACCTATTCTGCGCCGGCTGCAATGATACACGATGCACATCTAGCTAACAATCTGAAGCTTGGCGTACACGGGCTAGCGTGCTCCAATGCACATAAACAGCTGTTCAATTCATTTTCCCCTCTTTTTGATCGACGCAAGGTACGAGTTCTACTACATTGTTGCTTTTCCAGATAACTAAAATGCCTGGTGAAAATTCGACCGCGACAAAGAATCGCCACCGTATTAAAACTGACGCAATAACCTAATTTAGAGTAAATTAAAAGTGGGTTAAGCATTCATGACATCAAGGCGTTACCCGACGGGCTACGCGTCCCAGGTACTTTTAAGAATAGGCCGCTAATAGACGCCGCAATCGACCCTGCCTGGACCCTATACAATCCGTTTAAGCGTCCTGGAACATGATATAATTATTTTGTTGAATAGCATACCTCACAAATTGGTAGTTATACCACCGTCGCTGAATCTGCGGCCTATGTCTTCCTACTCGCAAATCTAGACTGCTGGTTCTGCCGCCACCTCTCATCAACTATTCGGTTATGCTCCTAAAGTCAGGGCTTAGAGTGCCTACAAAACTGAAGTAGCTGATCACTGCTGCTAAAAGTATGAGTCAAGTTTAGAGTAGGTAGTCCATGGATCAAAGTCAGATCCAAGGTCACTAACGCCTCCATCTTGTATTATCAAATATGCTTATTTTACAAAACAATCAAATGCTCACCAACAGCACCCTTCTGACAACAGTATTCGTGCGCCACAAGATCGATGCAGCAATCTAGGTAGGTATAACTAGGTCATTTTTTGTACATACTTCTTCAATGAAATAGGGTAGTAATATCTTCCCTACTTTGCAACCGTGATTAGCTCGCATTTGTTTAACTATTTAACACATTCAGATTTTTACAAAAAAAACTTTTTTGCAAAAAAAAACTAAGTTAAAAGAAAAACAATAAAAAGTGGAAAATAACTTGACTTTCGGAATTCGGTGACTTCTGTTTGTTTCGTTGACTTTTTTGCCACCGACTTCTGATAGTAAACTTTCCACTTTTTAGTCTTTTTTTGGAAATCTGTTATTTTTATAGTCTATCTGTTATTTGTATAATCTGTTATTATAAAGTTTTTATTTTATCCTTTTTAGTTGTGATAACTCACACAAATCCTTGTCAAGTATCAATTTTACGTTATAACTATAGTTGCTGCCAGTTAAGATGGCAATAGCGGTCATTGCCCTTTCCCTGATATCTCTTTACACGAACTAAAACCATAAACCGTGTACTTATCGGTTCTTCTGTTAATGTTCAGGATCACAATCAAGGTCAATTCAGGGGCTATTAACAGGTTTTTATAAGTTTTTTAAAAGAAGAGATTCAATAAACGTATGTGGTTCAATGACCGCTATTGCCATCTTTACTGGCAGCAACTATAGAAAATACATATTAGCACAACTACAAAATGCATATTAGCTATAGTAGATAAGTCACTAAGCAAAGTTAACAAAATTAGATTTTTGAGTGACTATGGCTGAGCGCTGCGGGCTCACTGCCCTGTATCTCAAAAGCGGTAGAGCGTATGAAAAAAAATTCTATACAAAGTCGCAAATATTATTTTCTACAATTTTATCATAAATGTTAACGTCATTCTTCTTTATCGTGTGGTTAGTTCCTAACCTGGTGTCAGAGTTTTTATGCCGCCCATGGGCCTCTGACTTGGCTTAACACGCCGTCGAGAAATATCTCTCAGGCATGCTGGCAACGCCATTGAAGCTATAGAAACCGAGATAATCGCGAATAACTTATTTTTGTTACTTGTTTTTGTAACAAGTCGACGTTTGACCTTGAATAACTTTCGACGCAGACACGATATTTTATGAGACTTTTGAGACAACTTTCAGAACACCAAAATGATGGTGTATACGATTTTACAGCTTATTATCTCTCATTCCGAGGTGTAACCCCTAATATGACTGGATTACGTACTGTAAACTGTAATACCCATCGTATAAAAATAGCTGTGTTATTTAAGGATTGTGAGAAATTAGCTTCTGACCTGCTACATTTGACTTATGAAAAACAAAGAGGTTCCCTCTTTTCTGTGTCGACTTTAAAGATGAATTGTTCAAATTAAAATTATTTATTTGTAAAACATAGGTACAATATAATAAGATGTAATTCTAATGTCAGAATCAGTAATATTAGAAAGATAACAGACGGATTTATATTATTAGTATCTATGAATAACCAGTCGGTTGATAATTCTCATTTCCCATGGCAAGTTCTAAACGAAACGCCACCCGTGCAGCAATAAGTAAGTAGGTAGACCGAACACGGCTAAGCTTCACTGGATAACAAGCTCCGCATATTAAGGGGGGTTGCTGTGGTGACCACTTTACCTCGGTTCTTTCACCAGGTAGGTACTGCTTTGCTCTGACATCAACAAATACCTACCTAACGCAACTGTGCGCTATTTAATTTCTTATACAATCAACTAAAATGTTATCTAGGTACCTCGCTTTAATTTCGGTTTATTTAAAATAATTATTGTAAAATGTCTTGCAATTGGGAAATACTTGTCATTTCTACAATTCAACTTTCCGACTGCTAGCTTAATTACATATTAGGTACCAACTTACTTATCCTGTTTTTAAAGGGGACGGGGACTCTACAGGGCGGCGGTAACACTGACTTTGTGCAAGCCTAGCGACCTAACTTTATGCTAGTAGCGTAGAGCTTGGAATTTACCACAGACGCGATTGAATTTAACATTACCTTTCTTCCATCGCGTGCATATAAAATAATGTGAGAAAAGAGTCCAATGTGATGTTGCTGTTTCTGTTAGCCTGTGTCATCCCACTGCTGGGCTGTGATGTGGGTGACTGAAGGATATTTACATGACAGACAATTTCGTGTTTTCACAATAATCTGACAATAAAGTAACAGGATGCCAAATATATCAGCGTTAACCACTGAGAAAGGCAGAGGAAGGTTCTGTGTTTTCAAACAATTATGATACAAAAGATTTTAGTTAAACCACGTGATAGTTCAGCGTTGATAATTTAAAATCAGTATTCTCTTAATTATGATCCTTGAAGCAATCCATAGTTAATTTAAATTTACGGTGATTAAGTTTGTTAAGAAAGGTCTCAGAATCTTGCCTTGAGGCATCCCATAGGTAGTTGATGTCAATTGTCGCTTACATGATTTACAATATTAGACATTTGGTGCGTTCCTTAATTACATCACGGACTATTGTCTCGAGGAGAAAGACCTGCGTATCCCTGGAAGCCAAATTTTGGCTTGCAGCAGAGGAATGTATATAAAGTCAAAAGGCTTTGAAAGATCAAGTGTCTCTCATTCTTCATTAAGCATAAGCCATGGTTGAACCAAGGTTGAACCGAATCGTAGAAGGGGTGTAGCGATTACATTTTTTTCAGGAAAGGTGTTGCCACACGTTCTATAATACGATTCGATATGAGTGGAATTGTGACTGAGTTACGCATTTGGGAGCAGATGGATGCGATTAGAACGACAATTCATTGTAAGGAATATCAGGTATGTTGGCGACGAATGCTGAATACTTCTGAATTCGGATACGTTGGTAAAACCTAGGTAACGTCAATCACGAAACAGAATTAAATCCGCGATTTACCATTTCTATCAGATAGTTGTGAAAATTAATTTTAGCTTGAATGATCAGTGTGTTAAAATAAATGGAATTTTCAATTTGACGATCCACTAACGGATGCTGAGGCAATGTGTAAATCTATAAAACACCTTTTCTAAACTCACCAAGGAGCCATATGCAACCAAATTCGGGATGTACGTACCTTTCCAATCCCAGCTGGTACGTAGCGCTATTTACCACCTATTTACCACCCTCACTATCATCGTTTCCAGTAAAATCCCCGGTGTTTCGAGAGAAAATTATTGACACTTCTAAATTAAACGCAAATCCTCTCGATATGATTGGAATTGATATAATTCACTCAACCACATCCCGACTTGCACATTTTAAGTAACGTGTAAATCTATCGATCCATATTGCATTGGTCTTCATCCAGTCAATTTTAACTCGTGACAGTTATTTGAGTTGAGACCTAAGGAATCCAACACAATGCCGGAATCTGTTTTAATCATATCATGTAGGTACAACACAAGTATGTCGTTGATCGGTTGTTTGTCGTGCCGAATTAAACGTGTATTTGGAGTCGATCTTGAGTATTAGCGCTCACCTGGAACGATGCTAACCATACTTTTTTTTTTTTTTTTCTGATGGTAAATCATCAAATGACCCCCCCCCCCCCCCACTCTGGGCGGAGCGGAAGGGAGTGATGCTAACCATACTGACGTGGCGAGCGCAGGGCGGTGAGCGGTGAAGCGAAAGGGGCACTCCAGCGAATTGTGCAGTTAATTCGATCAACTGAGTTGCAATATCGCATATTCACATTACAAAATAGTGACTTTACTTTGGATTTGGGAAGTGTATTTGGTCCGATAGCGCAACACTTCACAACACAACAGAATAGTCGCACGTACCGATCGAAATGTTCCGCTCAACAATCACACCGTTCGATCAACCCACGTGGCATCTCAGCACTAGACCTCGACAGCTCGATTCTGATCACTCGTCTCCAAAATTGAAACAAATATTTTTTAGTCGACGGAGCTTGCTTCTTTTACCATCTGCTTAGCTCGGAGTTATCGGAATAGAGTTCTGTTGTACTTGAATTGTTGAGATCAAGTAGTCTGGGTTGAATAGTAATTGAGCAGAGTTTTCTGGTCTCGTGATACCTTTTCAGGCATCTAAAGTGGACGTTAGCTTGATTTTGGAATAAAACACTTAAGTAGAAAGGTAGTTTACATAAAGACAACAATTGGTATGATCGGATGGCGAAAATGGTTTTTCGTTACAAAAACCGTAATATGATAATCTTTATTTTAGGAATCATGGGTTACCTGAAACTGTTCTGTGCGCTTTCTGCTATTGTGAAATACAATGCCCGTATATGAAATTATAACATAGCTGCAATCCCACTGCTTGGTCAAGGCTTCTTCAGCGATCAACCTTCAATTCCTCATACAGAAATGAGAAGACGGCACAAAGAGTTATTTGGAAACCAAAAGTCGTCTTTGCCAATATGCAAGCCACATTTAGGTATTTGTAGGTTTCCTGATTTCAAAAAGGGAAAAACAGAAACAGGATCACATTGACTACCACCAAGGCTCTTTATTTAGGATAGAGTAGGGGTATCAAGTTAAAATTTATATCGAATACTAAGGTCTACGATCCCTTAGACGAGTGAAAAACTCAAGCTCTCTGTGAGTTCTATGTCAGCGCAATCAACAAATGCGGTTTATTATGTAACTTCCCTACCTATTTTGAAGATTCTCACTCTTCAAATCGAATATATACTTTATTTCGTAGTTGCGAGCAGCGTGGTGTAGGATGAGTGCTATTCAAGGGAAACCTTTTTTTCGTCCACTAAGTTAAGTTGGCTCTTCAACCCGGAATCTTTGATAGATCGAGCGTATATTGAAGTTCCTATCCATTTATTCTTTATTTCATTCAAATTGGTCCACTCTCCATTGTAGCAAAAGTTTTCTTTCATTTGCAAAGTTCAGTTTGTCCTTATTATTTAAATTAGGAACAGAAAATTCAAAGGCCTTTTCTCTTGAGTGAAGCCGCAGAAATGTGGACGGTTGATAATCAACCCTCAAGATGTGAGTTCCACTCACAGTAGGCCGGTTTTTTTTATCAGATTCAGTATGCATAAGTAGAAACTGCTACACCTTGTAAGTCTATATTTCCCGATCGCTAAAACCTTGGAGCTTTCATACCTTTAGTGAATATTACTTCTCGGCAAGCGTGCACCATCGGTTATCTTCAATCAAGTCGGTTAGTAATCAACCGCGAATCTACCAAATAAACGGATTTTGTAGGTATTCATGTCATGGATAATTTCGAAAGTACCTCGCACGTAGTTATGTCTGTCAGTATTTAGTATGTTTCTTCTCTGTTAATTTAATTAAGAAGAAAAAAACCGACTGAAAAACTGAAAAGCATAAAACAAGCACATTTTAAATTAAACAAAAGCTGGAAGCAGGCTGTGACCATTTGAATATAAAATTATGAAAAAAGAATGGGGCCTGCTTCCAGCTTTTGTTTAATTGTAATCACCATTTAAAACCCTTCATTTTGATACCCCACTCGAAGGAATTGGAAGAAAAAAAGAAATTGAACTTCACGATATGGCACCCGAAATCCGCCTTTTTTTATTGTTTTTTTTTAATTTCATACATACATAGATTCGTCTATCAATACGAATCTAACCACGTATAATTTATCCAAATCCGTTCGTCTATTTAGGACTTAGGTGGGAACATAGAAACGGAAATACATACAAGTCAAACACTTAACCCTCCTTTTGGGCTTCGCCGCAGTCGGGTAAAAGGAATGCAAAGACGGTATTTATTTATTCAAAACCAGTCGCCCTGTAATCGTGTTCACTAAGGGAAAATGTCTCACAACATGTGTCACTACAGATATCGGGCGAATTCAAAAGGCGCTA
This sequence comes from Noctua janthe, assembly GCA_910589295.1. NCBI lineage: Eukaryota > Metazoa > Arthropoda > Insecta > Lepidoptera > Noctuidae > Noctua > Noctua janthe. The sequence continues at coordinate 8,839,118 of OU342573.1, read as the reverse complement.
CATGTCAGGCGACATCGAAATCTCTAAAACAGTTCGCGAGGTTAGACGCCTATCGACATTGGCCGAATAGTGGAACTCCTTGTGAATGGAGGTACACGAGGCTTCCGTGAACAGTTAACGTTGCGTTAGTTACCCTTAAGGTGGAAGCGCCAGGGTAGCCCGAGAAATTTAAATTTTCTTACGTTTTTTGCAATTTATAAACGTGTCAGGTTGTATGTCAATTATGATATAATTCGCGACCGTTCAAATATGGCTTTACAGAGTTATAGTCATTAAACTCATCAATGCAACCCTCAAGTTCATATAATCTCATTGAATGACTTTTTCATGAAATAGTCGGCATGGTGTATGAAATAGCAGATTTTTTTTAAAATTGCTAATGCAAAATTTCTATGCAGAGTGGTTCAGAATCTACACTGAATACGTGGTAACCGTTGGTGTGTCGATGTTCCTTCCACTCTATAAGTACAATATGTTAAAAAAAAACTGTCCGATCCGTTAGGGCATTATTGGGTATGGAGATTAGATTTTATTTATGTATTTATTTTTGAAGAACAACCAAAAAAAAAAATTTACCCGGTGAAAATTAAAAAAAATGTACTAAAATTACGAAACATATAATTATGGCGACACAGGGGCGCGAGCGGTCGCTTCTCGGGTAGTGACTCCATGAAAAAACAATTGACGATCGAACATATGCCGAAGATGGTGTTGTCACGTTTTAAAAGCTTGTTAGAATTTAGCGAAAAAAGTGGTAATTTAGAAACCGTGCATTTCAAAATTCATGAATATTTAATATTTCTTATTTTATTTGGCAATGACATTAGTATACCTATATGCCCCTTTCAGATTGGAGGTTTTTTTTTAATATTGTATAATAATATACATATAAGTAGTAAAACGGGATGAATAGAATCCCGTTTTCCCCGGTAACTTAATAAGTAATTACTGCCGGAAATGGCGATGATAACATATCCGTGCCTCGGAAAACACGTTAAGCTATGGTCCTATTTACCACTTGTATATTTTGAGTCTTCACAACTAGTCTGCAGCCGGTCCTATCAAGGGGTGGGGTTTGGAGGTCAGATAGTCGGTCGCTCAATGCAAAAAATCTGGTATTTAGCTGCGCTTGGCTAAAGTGCTGCTGATCAGGGCATATTGGTACGCTGACCTTTTACTGACCTACACACCCTTACACAGTACCTGTTGCTGACCTGATCAGTAGGTAGCTACTGCTTCTATGTAGGTAGGTTCTCCGTTAGCATCGACTGGTCACGTCGAGAGCAGTTGCCATAATACTGGCATTTAGCTTTGGCTGCTCGAGTAACGAGAGCTGCTGTATTATGGCGCGGCGACGGATATACGACTGGCGAGTAAATTTATACAAAAAATATCAGGTACTCGAATGGGACCTAGTGACTGACTTGCATAAGACAGTGATTCGTATGTTAAGGTCACACGCTGCAAGTACCTGAACCCTGTGTAGGCAACTGCCAGGGTCGGACTTTAGGCGCAAAAAAAATCGTGTTGTGTACGAAACACGCTATTAAATGGTCTTTCTATTATTAATTTATGATTAATCGCAAGGTCTATTTGTCAGATAGTGCGTAGTCACTTGGGCGGAGCACCGCCGTGTCCTCACAGCGGCGATTGGCGGCGGCGATCTCTCGCGTCCGGCCTTGGTTCAAGCCATGGTCCGGAGCGAGAGGGAATGGGAAGCCGTCACCTCCTTCTGCGAAGCAGTCATGCTAGTGAAGGAGGTGGCAGGACGTGAGAGGGAAAGAACCTCACGTCCCAGCCGCCGCGGGAGACGCCCTGGGCGTCGGGGGTCACGTGGTGGCTTCCGACCACCGTATGCGCTGGCCTGTGGACGGCGAGTTATGGGCTAGCTCGCCGTCCGGCCGTCTTATGACGACGGGCCGTGTCGACGGCGCGTTCGTGTTCCACGCGCGCCTCAAAGAGATGTCAGCAATCAAGTAGGGGTCCGCATGGGCCAACGCCTGCCGGGGCTGCGGGACTGCTCGAAAGAGATACCGTGGCCCTGGAACATAACGGGCAAAGAAGGAACATGGATTTAAAAAAAAAAAAAAAAAGATAGTGCGTAGTAATACCCTTGAGAACCATTAGTCCAGATCAGGTACTTTACTTGATATACCTACATAATTTTTTCATGACTAAGGGTAAAATTCACAATTCCTTAATTTTTAAACCTTATTTTTGCACAGAATAAGAGCCTCATGCTTATTAGAACCTTATTCCTATAATGTTGATATTCGCCTATTGTATGTAGATCAAAACATTAGGCCCATAATTCTGATCCCCAACGGGATAAACATAGCAAAGTTAAATTGAATACACCAGCTACAATTCATCAGGTCAATTAAAGTAGGTATTGATATGTAATAAGGAGCGAGGGTATTGCCAATAATTAGGCATAAATCCAGATGCTGTGGCTATGGTAGGTACCTAACTCTTTGCTCGACCTGGGAGTTAAAACAAAGACTTTCAGTTGACTAACCACCACAAAACTAACGAAGGACTCAGTAACTTAAAGGTAGTTAGTAAGTAGGTAATGTCAGCTAACACAACTGCGACACAATCCACGTTGTTTTGTTGTTTGTTAATTGGTTATTGATGAGCATGATACCATCTCGCCGATTTTTGCCACAACGACTTCATTCGACAGTTTTCGCTAGGGTGGCTGTTGATGTGCTGCTCTGTCATTGCTGTCAAGCAACTAGCACATTAAAGAGACCTTTTAAAAAAAATATTTTGTACGTACTTACCCAACAAAGAAAGAAATCATTTTTATGAAATATTACTAACTGTTGGCACTAGTAAACTACACGACACTTAAGTAAAAGGACAGTGCTGAATTTTCAACGTTGAGTACCGCGATTTGAAATTCGAAAACAGCGTAATATGGGGCAGCCTAAACCAGCCATTAACCGGGAACAAATCCACACCAGGCTACTACTTATGGTAATAGTATTTTGGGGGTTTGGAGAACAGGGTGTAAAGTTCTTCATCCCCCATAGAAAAGGGAGGATCCTCCGACCAGACGGGTGTTATGTCTGGTGGGCTACTGCCCGACAGTTGTTGTCAGGATCTTCTATATAAGGTCTATCTTTTCATACACGAAATATTTTAAGAGTAACTTCTATAAGTCGGTAAAGTCGCCAAAGCAACGAAAAAAAATAATTATCTGAGTGTTTTTTTTTACTAAATTATTATAATTCTAAAATTTTTTGAGACTTTTGCCATAAAACCTTTACTGCAATATTCTAACAATGACAGTAGGTAAATACGACGTAGTAAACTACCGTAATGGATGCTTAAAAATAAGGAGCCAGTATTTACTTTGTGTGTCAAGTAATTTTAAATTATTTATTTTTTATAAAAAATATACTCAGATAAAAAAAATCCCTTGATATGGCTTTGTTATAGCTGTTAGATGATTCTCTGAAAATGTTTCGTGTATGAATAGTTAGACCCTACATAGGGTCTGAAAACTCTGAAAAGATAGACCCTATATAGTCATAAGTCGCGAATAACTTTACTTGCGCGATGTAGTATTTAGGCGTATTTCGCAATTAGTTCATTGTCTATGTAATAGATGGCGCTGTATTACTTTTTGTTCTATGTTGCTGTAGTACTCTTTGTAATGTCGCTACAGTATAAAGATTAAACTACAATTACATTCATCTGCGTAGCCTTCAACTATGTTGGGGTCGGCTTCCAGTCTAACCAGATGCAGCTGAATACCAGTATTTTACATGGGGCGACTGCCTATCTGACCTCCACAACCCAGTTAGTTCTAGTACTCGTTTACCTAGGTAAAGGATACCCTTTGGTAAGACTGGTTGTCAGACTTTCGGGCCGCTGACTACCTGTAACGATTGTCAAAGATCTACAAATGACAGCTGGGACCAACGGGTTAACGTGCTTTCCAGGGCTCGGAGGAATCTCGGTACGTAATGGGTGGTATCCCATCCACAGATCGACCTAGACAATCGCGGCTTAACCTGAAGATTCATCCGAGAGACTGTTTTTATTTAGCCACGACCTCCTCTCATACTACTGAGAAATTATTATATTATTTTGGTTTTTTCATTAATAATAAAAAAAAAACAAATATTAAGCCCAAGTGCCCAACCTGGGAATCGACCCAGGACCGCATGCTGAGCTCTTGCGACCTCTAAATCAACAAGGCAGTTAATAATCCAAATAGTGCAATAACGTTTGTTGTTTTAAGAACAATAAGTTGTTCCAATCCACGGAGTCTGGATTTGTGCCCGATTGATGGCAATAGACTTAAACATAACTGGCGAAATGTGGGTGTACGTACTATTTGGTACACCTCTGCCCAACCCTTCGGGGATTACAAGCGTGATGTTATGTTAATTGTTAGTCAAAACAGGCATACGTACTAAAATAATTTTAAGAGCTAGCAATAATATTGGTCTTAGCAACGTTGGATTTTCTACTCTTGGTTCGCAGCAGAGTGTTCAAAAATCTAGATAAGTACCTATTTATTGCAAGACGCAGGTCGGCTACCTTAGCAGCAATAAGGACGTACGCATACGCTGAACTCGCGCGGATGCACGGAGCGCTCCGAACGTCCTAATTTCTATTAATCTTAGATAACCCGTCGCACGCGCGTGCGCCTATTAGCTTTGCTCATAATATTTTTCAAAGCAGGCCTACTAACGTTGGACTGAACTGGAGCAGTGTGGCCCCACGTTAGTGATCACTGACCTCGAGTTGGTAAACCAATTAGCGGAGCACGGATTTTTAATGGATTAACAGGTTTTATTAGCACCGAAGTATCTACCTTTCTGTTTCCCTTTATTATCTGAATGAACGAATGATTTCGTATTTCCATTTGCCTACATATCATTATAGCAATTTTTTTTTTAAATGTTTTCTAAAGAATAATTAAAACTAAATCTTTCCAAAAATGGCCTAATTTATAAAAAAAAAAACTAACTAAATAAACAACAGGACGCTTAGGTAGTCCTCCACACCGCTGTAATCCTGAAACGTGCGTGATGGTAATGCAATTAGCATTACCATCCAACGTGGCAATGCTGCCAGTTTGGCCAAAGAAAAAGCCAGTCCTCTGGTCACGCGAAGTATCAAACAGTCGGCGAGAAATTTCCTTAAAAAGGTGACCAAGTGCGCGTCACCTTTTTAAGGATATTTCTCGCCTGCCCCATAACCGAGGGTTTCGACCCCAAACGGCTCAAAAATCGGTAAAACCTTTTTCATGTTGTTGACTTTGGTATATCATATACCTACCACCACCTTGAAGAGAATACCTATATTAAAAATAAACAGATGCGTAACGTGCACCTAACCTCGATCATCAGATATGAGGTGAGGTGCACGTCACCAGCAATTTAGTGAGATCAAAGTTGTACAGACAGAAACAATATAATTATTAGAATATACTTTTAAATCTATTTTATTTAATGCTCGTCATTTTATTTGTTACAGTACGGACGAAGACGCTCGCCAGGCGATGATGCTGGACGGCGGTAAGATCAAAGAGATCCAAGTGAAGCTGTTACTCAGCTCCCGCTCAGAAATGCACAAGGTGATCGAGGCAGCGCGGCAGAGCGTCCCCCTGCTCATGGCCGCCGCCGCACCTGCGCCGGCGCCCGCACCCGCCCCTACTCCCGTGCCCGTAGCCCCGCCTGCTCCCGCTCCTGCTACTATACCCCCTGTTCAACAACCTCTCAGCATGCCCGGCCTCACTCCGTTCTCTGCCGCACTTGGAAGCAATCCTCTTGCAAGCTTCGGCATTCCTGGGATCGGAAATCCCCAAGAAATTCCACAACCCGCTGTCATTGAACCTCCCGCGCCTATCGTCAGCCCAACGCCCATTACCACTCCTAACGCTGATGAGGAGAAAGATGAAGACAAATTAGAACGAAAGCGAAGCAGGGAGAAGGACAGGCGGCGGTCTAAATCGCGCTCCAGGTCCCGCGACAGGGACAGGAAAGAGCGCAAGAGAGACCGACGCGATAGGTCCCGGTCCCGCGACAGGCGGCGTCGCGATCGAAGCCGCAGTCGAGACCGACGTGACCGTAAGCGAGACAGGAAAGACCGCAGCCGATCCCGCGACCGGTCTCCATCACGCCGATCCCGTGACCGTAGAAACAATGACTACAGAAGTATTGAAGGCTCTCAGGAAAAGTCGATCATTATGCAGGATGGGCCAGCGATGGTCGCGCCACCTCCTTTTGGAAATGCTAAGAATCTAAACATGCTATTGCCTTCGCCACAGATGATGCCTACAAACAACATGATACAAAACAACAACTTAGGTCGCGACTCGCCGATGACTCGCTTCAATGATGCCTCCATGGCTGACGCATTTAACAAACTGCAAGAGCTCGGCAAAAAGCGTAATCCAAATGCATTCCAGGGTGAACAGAACGGCGGCGGCGGCGGCGGAAGAATGCAGAGTCCTTCAATGCGCGGTGGTATGGGTCGCGGTGGAAGCAACTTCAGGCGCGACGGACGACAAAGTCGTTTCGCTGACGCTGATCAACAGCGAGACTGCAGCGTCGCTATCCGGAACGCACCGAATCATACGAGTTACGGCGACGTCCGACGCTTCTTTCCATTTTTGATTGATAAGCATGGTATCAAAATGATTAATGATAATATGGGACGTCGCACAGGCAATATCTATGTGAGGTTCTGTGACCCTCGTTCGAAACAACTTGCGTTGCAAAACAAAAACAACGAGTTGAAGGGTGCTCAAGTGATCGTAGAAGCGCTCGATGATGAAATTTATGAGGCAGCGGTGGATTCGTTCCTTCCGTACCGCCAAGATAATGATGAAGATTCCAATCAGGCTATGACTGGGCAATCAGACATGCGACGTGACAACATGCGCTTCAAAGTGCTTAAATTAACAGAACTGCCACACTTTGTTAAAGAACACGATATAATAAAAGCTTTCAGCGATTTTTCTCTGCTCTCTATTATGGTAAACGAATGTCGCATGACTAGAACTAAAATTGCCTACGTGCAGTTCGTAAAGCCTGAAGACGCAACAATAGCACTGAAAAAAAAAGAAGGATACATCTTTGGCAGAAGACATCCAACAATCATTCCTATTTCAGAAGAAGAGTATGATAAAGTGAAACAGCAGGGTGATAAGCAACAGGAGCCGCCAAATATACCGCCACAGAAGGACACTCCTCCTCCAGCAGACGTAGCACCACCGCGGGACCCGCGCCAGAGACGGCAGTTCGAAAATGGACCCGGAGGACCTAAAGGAGGTCCACCTATGCAAGCGCAACCCCAAGGATCACCTTTTTTCACGCCACCATTTCCGCAGCAGCAGGGTTTCCCAGGACAGTTCCCGGGACAACAGTTCGGAGCCTTTCCGGGTGCCGGGCCGATGGATCCTCGGGCAGGTGCTTCAAACTGGGTTAATCGGCAGCAATTTCCTAACCAAGTAGATCAGATCGCTACACCCCAAAATAACGCCAATACTGTCGACATAGAAAACGAACCTCTCGACTGCGTTCTGATGAAAGGTTTACCTAGAGATGCTACCGACAGAACCATCGTCACATTCCTCTCTGACACGAACGCAGTGCCCGCCCGAATACATCTTATGCTAGACACGAACGGAATGCCGTCCGGAGACTGTTTCTGTGAATTTAGATCTACACAGGAAGCGAGGATGGCGACTACTAAACACGGACAAAATCTTGAGGGATGTCGTGTGACTGTGGACTTGGTGCCGCGCAGTGTGGTCGAGGAAGCTTTAGAAGGACCTAAGCAGTCTGACTTACGCGACGGAATCCTCGGTAATGTTCCTCAACAGCAGCCGCAGTTCTTCGAGTCGATGCAGGGAGGGCGAGGGGGAGGGTTCCGCGGTGGGTTTAGGGGGCGAGGCGGCGGTGGCTTCGACAGAGGGGGCTTTGATCGAGGCGGTTTTAACCGCGGCGGCTTTGACTCGGGGCGAGGTAATTTTAGAGGTCGAGGTGGCTTCAATGAGAGAGGTCGTGGGTTCGATCGAGGTCGTGGTGGAGGTCGCGGCAGAGGCTTCGGGCGCGGCGGAGCGGGCGGGGGATTCGAAAATGGCCGCATGGAAGACGGCGACCATGATCCCGCTCTCGATGACTTCGGAGCTCCAGGTTGCGTAGTGTCCATGGAGAATGTGCCCTTCCGCGCTTCTATTGATGACATCATGGACTTCTTCTCAGACTTCGAATTGACGCAGGACGATGTGATCAGGCGATACAACGAACGCGGCCAGCCGACCGGCGACGCGCGAGTCGCGTTCCGGACGCCCTTCGACGCGCAGCGCGCCGTCAAGACGCGCCACATGGACATGATCCACGACAGACGGATCAGTTTATGTATTCTATAGTATAGCGCCGGGAGCCGATCTTGCTCCGAATCAGACTAGTTTATAACATTGTAAATATTTGAAAGATAGAGAGAGTGTGACCGTGTCAGAACATTACCCACCGTGTTGAATGGGTCTATGGTATTTCGCAAAGTTCTTTCGTGAATCCTTGCAATAATAATTGCATATCTGTCGCGTCGTAAAGGACATTTACCTATATGATTACTTAGGTTACGAAATTTAATAAAAAATATGTTTTATAATTAAATTCGGAGTTTTATTTCTCAAACGCAACACAGTATTACTGAAGTTTACATTAATATCATGGTTTGTGTACATAAGAGAGCATTTTAAAGAACCACTGACTGTCCAAGAGAGGCAATAAAACACAAATTAATTCCATAGTTTTAATGATAATTATCGCTTTTGCTTAGGTACATAGTCTTATTTTAGTATCCCTTTGACTAGAACTTTGTTATACAAACTAAAGTTCGACATACCATAGCTCCACCTGGACACGAAATACATTTAATACATTACACAACATACATGCAGTTAAATATTCATATTAGTAACGAAATCTTATTCAGATGATCAGTAAACAGGGCATTATTTATGTCATGTAAATAAACGCTGAGCTCCAACCAAGTTAAAAGTGAAGTGGTGCGTAGTAATTAATTGCATTGCTATTTATTTAAACAACAAGCGCTATGACAATTCTAGAAACTAGACTTGCAACAATTTTGAATTCTACTTATATTATACAATAGCAAGGCATAAATATGAAAAGAGCACCGCATGCATAACATCAGTCGGTCAACTTTTAGTTGATCAAACAAAATGTGATCAACTCATGAAAATGTGGTCTCAGGTTAATTTAGATTTAATTTCGCAAAGTTGACCGGTTTTAAATCGCCTCGTGAGAACGTCGCTTTATATATAGCTGACACATTTGACACAATAACGCCCGGATTCCACCGAAATGCTGACAAACGGAGCGGAGAGGGGACACGGGAATCCACATCGCGTCTCTCGTCTCTCCTGTAATTTGGTTAAATCTTGCAATCTCGTATCCGCACCGCTCGTCTGTGTTTTGGTGGAGTCCGGACCTAACTCACTAAATTAAACAATCCGGCAGTTTAAAATACAGTTTGTTGAAAAAATAGAAAATAAAGTAACAACAACATAGAATGTAAAAGTAGTTAATGGAAAGTTGAAGAAATTCGTTCACAGAAGAGATCAGACCTTAAATTATTATTTATAAATCTTAGTTATCGGACAGCTATTGTCATTAGCTTTTTGTGAGTTGTAAGCGAATAAACCAAGTTATTGTAAATAGTGCATCACTCAAGCAACTTTAGTGCTATCAAGTACAATATTACAACTGCCCCTTTCCTTAGCCGTACACAACAATATTCAACCGAGTAGCAAAACTAAAACAATATTGTGATGAGATAAACTTAATAGATATAGTGATAAACTCCGTGTAGGAGATCATTCATAAAGAGATACTCTTTACAGACGAAATATAAATTAATGAGCCATTTTCAACAAAACTAGAAGTTGCACCCCTTACTATAATAGTTTCGTGCAATATTATAAGGCACATAACTTCTGCCAAAGTTTGGTATACGAAATTCAAATAATAGTCTTGAAACGGGTATTACGAGTCACAGTGACGAAGCTAAATCAGAACTTCGATGTCCCATTCATGTTCGACTACCTGGTACCCGGACCCTGTGTATAAATTACATAATAGAATGAATAATATAGCAAGGATGTGTCCAATACAATTTTGTTGAAAACAACCCCGGTGCATCTAGCCAAGTGCAGTAGCTCTTAAAACGTAACATAACTAAGATATACAATTAAAAACAATAAGTTACACGCATGTGTCAGATATTTGGATGTAAAACGACCCTCGTCGCTCTCGCTTCTATTTTGTTAAAATAAAACCTACCAGTTTTACCACTGCCTGTAAAAGCTACTTGGAAGTACTACGAGGAAGATTCTTGACTGAGTCGGGGAATTAGCGTCTTGGCTTGAAAAATATGGAGTTATATGGTATGGAGGCCATTTGAAGGAGAAGTGTCAACTTTTGACATTATTCATGGAAGTCTTAAGGGAAGTACTGTGAGCTCGATGGCAGTATTATGACGAAAATCTAAATGATGGTTATCGCATTACGTAAGTATATATATATTATATATTAAAAACGAGGAAAGAATATTAAAAAATATCCTGTTAGGCAGTGGTAACACTGGTACGCACATAAATACTTAACAACTATTAAATACTATTATATTCCGCAATATTTATTTATATATGCATATTACAACAATTATTGTATGGAATTGTACGGAAGCTGAGACATTTTAATAGATCATTAAAGATAAATATGTCAACGTTCTTAACGTTTACAAAGACACTTGAATGATTACAAATTAGTATTTTCTCAAAAAGACTGTCCTTTAATTCCATTTTATTGAAATTATTCGCATTAATTATCATTTAAATTCACAAATAGACATACAAAATATATTATTTGTAGTGCTACAAGAAGAAAGTTCACATTGAACTGACACATAATAACAAAAAGTTTATTTCCTAAATTCTAATAAATACATAGACATACATTATTTTATTAAATGTAGAGTAACAGTAAATAGTTCCAAAACTGCCGTAGTTAAATATAATATATTTTTGGGCTGGCAATACCACGCCGTATTTTCTTTACAGAAAAATAAATTGATCATAAATTGAAATCTGAAAGTTATTCTGCTTTATATTTTAATCAGTCGAAATCAAAACTTTATGAATTATTTAAAGAGTATTGTTCTAATATTTAATAGGTACAAACGGAATGCAGTTATTAGAATCAGAAATCAAAAATATTTGTGAAGGTACGGCGGTAATACTTTTTATAGAAAAATAATAATATTATGGAGGCAACCCAACTGCGTAGTCCAGGTGCATAAATGTGTACTGGAATAGAATCTAAACACAGTTTCCACTATTTTAAGGCAGGCAGGTCTGCAGTAGGGTTCATGTAAGAACTGTTTGAAAAAATCTAGTCCAACTACGTGGTCCCTGTTATAAGTCGTGGGCCGAATATAAGAGCGTGTTACAATTAATGCAAGACTTGTGTTTAAAAAGAAAATATACAAGATTATTTTTAGTATATGCGAAATCTGAATATAGTTTGTACAGAATAAGTAACTGAATCGATTGCAGTAAATTTTTAAACCATGTTATATTATGTCCCAAAAATATTTAAAACAGGCTACAAGTTGGACACCGAGCGACACCAAGTAACTATCGCAATCATTTAGGTACCTACTGCCAAATTATTATTATCAATGAGCTCAAGACGACGCTGGAGGTGCGCGCGCGGTGGCGCCGCGTTGCGACCACGTTTTTGTGCGGACAACAGATCAAGCTTATAATACTTTATAATTTTTCATGATACAGTTTTGAAATTTTGTACATAGATTCTTTACATAAAAATACTTGTTTCAGGTTTCGCATTTACTAATACTAATGTTGTATAGCCCTGGATTTTTCGAAAAAGATGTGTTATCTCTGACAATTAGTACATTATAATCTATATGTGGAACTGAATCACTACCTAATAGTCAAAATCCCTCCCGACGCATGCGTCTTGAGTTATACAGGGTGTACAGTTCCGCGGCGTATGATAAGTCCAGCTTTTGCAGGTGATCAGAGATGTCAAAAACTTCAGGAATATTTTCGCCCCATTTCTGCGACGAACCTTAAAAGGTCAATTCTGCTCAATGTCTTTGTGAGTCCACCAGTAGCGAAGAGTCAATTTTTGTAAGACTTAAGCCGGATTATATCTTTAATGTAATTATGTTATTTGTCTATAGAATACTGACTGTGCCATTTTTCAAAGCTAGTAGGCATCGACTTCTATGGAACCTTCGCCACTGGAGTCCACTATTATCATCGCCTCTTATACCGGGCCCACAGGTATTCTTGAACTACCAACAGCTACAATTTGGCTTACCAAAAGAACCTTAGTTTGGTCCGTCCAACTGTAGAACTTACAACTACACATTGAGCTTACGCTACATATTTATAAACATTAATTTTAACATCGATTAGGAACCATTCGTTTATTACGTCACAAAACAGGACTATCTTAATGGAACTTTAATAGTAGCCAGTTAAAGTTTATAATGATGTGACAAAAAAACTATACATCTTCTAGGCTCTTTTTCTAGCCCAACTTGAGATAAAACGAAGACAGACAGAATTTCAGTTTGGAATTACAGGTAGATGAACAAACGCCCGTGAAACGTACGATCTCGGTACATAAGAATAAGAGACATTTTCAAATGTTCTTAATTCCTTTACTTTGTTGCATTGTATCCAACCACCATAACCAAAAAATTAAAATAACCTTCACAGTGTGCCGTAATTTACGAATAGTCCTACAAAAGGAGTGCATTTGACCGCTAGATGGTGCTAGTGGCAACTGACAAGTTTTTAGAAATACACGCGTAAGCAGTAAGTTCCCATTATGCGTAAAATAAATCAGAAGTATTAATAAATTAAATACTATTTTAGTAAATACTTCCCTTTCCATATCAGATTAATATTTATATCTTTGTGCTCATGTTATTAATGCTAATTTTGGTATATTCTTTGAGATAGGTCCACTAGCGCCACTCGCGGCAGTTTCTACAAATAATGCCTCCGTATTGTTCTAAGTGCTACAAGCCTTGAGGCCTCACTATCCGTTATTCCGTTTAATCTCGATTACTTCATCTATTTAAATAATTAAATATGACTCATCGCCATAGTAGAAACATAATGTCTGATAATCAGTAGCATTGTATTGAAGCAGTGACAGCCTAGGGGTGTGACGTCGGACTGCCAAGTCATATTCCTCGAGTTCGAACCCAAGTCACGCGCCTCTGATTTTTCGGATTCATGTGCGTATTGTATAATTATCACTTGCTTCGGTGAAGGAAAACGCGAGAAAACCAACATGCCTGAGAAATATTTCTCAACGGCATGTAAAGCCAAGTCACTGTGGGCACTGACCACACGATAAAGATGAAGTAGCATTTTAACTAAATATTCTTTTAGTAGTTATACATTTCTAGAAGCATGTTCCCACTGCTGGGACACACGGCCTCCTCTCTATGAGAGGGAACGGACTAAAATCCACCACGCGGACCCAGTGCGGGTTGGTAGATGTCACATGTCTTTTTGGTTTTAGGACATGCCGGTTTCCGTTGTTTTCCTTCACCGTTTTGAGAGCAGTGGTGATGATATAATTACAAAAAGTAATGCGCCTGCCTGGGTTTGAACCCACGACTTGGTCTTCATAAGTCGGGGCCGCGACCACTGGGCCACCACTCCTCTTCTAGAAGATCCTCTACTATTTAACTACCTCCCAAAACAGAATGACCATGTTCAGGGTTTATGTATGTGATTTTTGACATATTTCGCTCAAAGATTTTAAAAACACAAGTCATATTGAACAATTTAAATTGATGAATGACATAACAAATACTAGCGTTTGATGGTAATCGCTTTCGGTGTTAACAATAATCTTGCAGTAGCGTGTGCGAGTGTACTTGCGTGGTGAAAATAGATGGTTAATACTTACTTGTGCCCATTTTAGAACTTAAGGCTGACATATTGACAGATTTACTGTCTGTAACAATAGGAAAGGCTTGTCAATGTTCTTTGTAGATGGCGTGACGATAGCTAAGTCCCAATCTGACCAATGCGGTCAAGGTATTTTGAAATATAAACTGACATCAACAGATTATCAACCAATGACGATTGTTGGAAGTGTTGGGACTAGCTATACTAGTGCTATTAGTTTCACAGTTTGGCTACCCCATTATGGGCCTTAGCTACCTGATAACAAATGATATTATATACAAAATCAGGCAGATATGTTACTAGCGCGCATTGTGAGGACTCGAAAACGTCGCAATGGGGAAGACCGTTGAGGAGCTCGTGGCTAAATAATAACAGCCGCTCGGGTCGATCTTTAGGTTAAGCCGTGCTTGCCTAGGTTGGTCTGTGGATGGGTGACCGCCCATTACATACCGAGTTTCCTCCGTGCCTCGGAAAGCACGTTAAGCCGTTGGTCCCGGCTGTCATTTGTAGATCTTTGACAGTCGTTAGGCAGTCAGTGGCCCAAAAAGTCTGACAACCAGTCTTACCAAGGGGTATCGTATTACCCAGTACAGACTGGGTTGTGGAGGTCAGATAGGCAGTAGCTCCATGTAAAATACTGGTAATCAGCTGCATTCGGTTAGACTGGAAGCCGACCCCAATATAATTGGGAAAAGGCTAGGCAGATGATGATGGGGAAGACCGTTGAAAGCTAATTGTACCATAGCCAGGTCTCAATCTGGCCAATGAGTTCAAGCTATTTTGAAATATAAAATGACATTACCAGATTTTCAACCAAAAACAATGCTTGGAACTAGCGATACTAGCGCCATTAGTTCCACAGTTGCCATCCTCATTGGGACATCGTGTCTTCAGTCCGTGCCAAGAAAATCATAATCTATGCCTCGACAAAACATTTGAAACGCAATCGTTCAAATAATAGTCAACTCTTTTACTTACGCGCTTATCTCATTTTTTGTACTATACATTAGTGGAACTAGTCAACATGTGAGCTCTATAGGTATGTATATCTTACGGCTAAAAGCCGAAGTAAGGTTACATCTAGTTCTAGCCGGCTGTACCTAAGTGCGGCCGGTAACAGTTGTGCATCCTTTTTATTGCTAGGACACACCGATTAAATGGATTAGGTTAGGTTAGAACCAAACGACCAAACGCGCACGAGCCGAGCGATGCCGCGTCAGCGGCCGGCGAGCGCTACATCCAAATTGGTTGCATCAAACCAAAGAGCTTGGGTAATACTAAGTTTACCCGGGTAAACCTAGGTTTACTTCTTCTTCTAGCATTACCCATAACATATATACCAGCACAACCAGATTTAAATTGGTAACTATGAACGTAACATATCTTGTGTAACAATATCATTGCCTGATAATAAAGTTATTATTGCCTGATAATAAATTATTAGTAAGCCTTATAACTTAGCCTCGTGATTTTCTCCATGCAAGCACCTATTACCTACGTACGCCGTGTAACGACGCAATAATATCAAACGGTGCCCTTGATTACTATCTTACAATAATTTGTTCGTCCTATAACATTAATCGTCGCACACGCAACTTATGATGCGATCAAAATAAGGATAGGATAGACACGCTATAATGTAGCACTATAGAAGGGATGCCCATTAATAGAGAAGTATGGAAGAAAAAGACATGTTGTGTGACCCCAAATAAGGGGAAAAGAAAGATGATAGAAGTCCTTCTTTAATTTAGTTGCGTTGTCGTGCATCTATAGTAAATGAATGGATGGCAAAATATAGTAATTTCACTCTTGATTGTTTGTTGCGAAAGTAACACAATACTGCAAAGCTATGAACTTTGTTTGGCGTAATATTCTTGGAAGGAATTTGACATAGTAATCAAAACATTTGTAACTCGAACGCCTGTCGGAGCAACTCAAGACCCTATCCTAATTTTGATCGACCAATATCCCACCGATAGCGATTCCCAACGTCCCTGCCCACCTCAACCTATCCCTTAGCGTGAAGCCTCACCATCCCGAAGCGACCTCACAAATAAAATAATATAATACAAACTAAGCTACAGACTGCAACAAAACTGAACTAAGTAATCCATTTTGCGTTCCATTGCGCGTTTCCACCTACAAGATCAATGGTAGCGTTAGGTGTTTTCATAGAGATGGCGCAATGGATGGTGTGCACGGAAAATGGTAATTTCTGTGCTGTGTATTATGGAACACAGACCTCAACTGTGTGTGGTGTTGTCGTGAGACTCTGCTGTTGTACTGTAGACGAATGTCTCTACGTGTCCCTGCAAAAGAAACATGGTAAAGTTAGTTGATTATTTAGACATCGTTTTTTATATTACTGTAGACGAAAATGAGCTTCGAGACGCAAGAAAATATGTCGCGAGACTAATATTATAATGTGTTATAAAATAAAGTGAGGAGAAGAGAGAAGAGCGAGAGTGAGAGCGAGCGAGCGAGCGAGCGAGAGAGAGAGAGAGAGAGAGAGAGAGAGAGAGAGAGAGAGAGAGAGAGAGAGAGAGAGAGAGAGAGAAGAGAGAGTGTAAGAAAGAAGAAATAAAGAAGATTCGAGTTCGTCGTTCGCTTTTGCGACAACATCGCCAGCCTCGCCTTACAACAGAGTCAATACTCTGACAATACTGGCTGACTCTTTTTTTATTGTCATTGACACGCTAAGAGAAAAAAAGGGGACGAGCCTATGGACATCAACCGGACACAAATCCAGACTTGGTGACTACTAAGAAAATTGATGGAAAAATCCAATACCAGTTTTCCCGAATGGGGAATCCAACCCAGGACTTCATTATCAGCAGTTGCACTTGTAACCACGTGAGACGGTGTATCAATATAATTTGAACTTACTTTCTACTCTTTGACCTAGTAGGTGAGTTGTGGTTTGAGTTGTGTGGACTGTCGCTCAGGTCGGAGCTCGAGCTTCTGATGTCACCATCCATCTGCAAATAAAGATCATTTTACAGTAAATAAATGTTCATATTTCCTGGGTAATCATGGATTCAGTCAAACACTAGTATGTCAAGAAAATTTTCAATACGCTTTCTCGAAAACTCGTTCTTATCGCATTACGATTAGGTTCAACATGCGATGGTCTAATTGGTTAAGACATCCGGTGTACTGAATCGGAAGGTCGCAGGTTCAAACCCTGCTCGCACTAGAATTTTTCTGTCCATGTCAAAACAGCTGTAGTTCCCTACGCAGGGTTTGCGTATAAAAATATTAAAAATGCAATGTATTTCACATGCGTGGATTTTTAATATTTAAAATAAAAATTTCCACAGATAACTATACTTATACTAAGTCCAAACGGGTTCGACTATAGTCCGGCGGTGTTTGATTTTTTTTTTAATGTCGGCAAAGAGAGAACCGTCTAAAGAAAATAAAAAAAAAAATTAAAAAAAAAAAAAGATTATTAAAAAAATATTTAGGCCGTAAACGGCCTAAATATTTTTTTAATAATTTAAATTGTGTTTATAATAAGAATATCATAGATAAACAGGATTATTTAAAACAAATATTTACTTTTATGATCAAATTAACATTTATAATACCCTCGCCTGGGGCTCGGGTGTTAATTCCGCCTCGAATGCAATAACAAAGTTTCCCCACTTGGTATGAAAATGTACAAAGCAACCACAGATTAATATTGCAAAGTAATAACACTAATTACAAATACTTAATGACTTTTTAAGTACAAATTTTTATTAAACAATGTTTTAAGCTTACACGGTTTAAAATTAAACTTAATCACGGAAGATATCCCAGAACTGACAGTATAAGTTTAAATTTTTATGACTTGTTTAAAGACACTTGTTAATTACTATAAAAAAAATTATTGGTTTTGTATGTTTCTAGAATTTAAAAAAAATCAGCTGTTCCATACGTTTTGAACCTGCAGGTAGGGTTGCAGGGATGTAGGTAACAGCTATTTTTTTGCACACATAGAAATTTTTCTGAATGATGTACTGAATACGTGTCGTTCTCGCACACTGTCGTCCCTTCCAGCCCGTATGCAGGGTGGAAGAAATCAATAAAAGCATTTTCAACAAGTTTTATTTTGTTTTTTACTCTCTAAGGGTTCTCTTAGATAGGCAGTCAGTCGCTCCATGTAAAATACTGGTATTCAGCTGCAGCCAGGTAGACTGGAAACCGACCCCAATATAGTTGGGAAAAGGCTAGGCAGATGATGATGACTCTCTAAGGGTTCTCTCACCTGGCCCGCCTTGATAGCCACATAAGCAATCTGCAGGATCAGCCAGGTCCAGACGATATGCAGGACCAGTAGCAGGCACAGCAGTGAGTTGAAGATGTAGTAGGCAGGGAACATCGGCAGCAGCATGGGCGCACGGATCGATGTGCTGGAAAAAAAAAATGTGTTGACTTTTTACATTTTTAGATAAAGTGGACATTTTAAGGACGTTTAGGTGTTGTTGAGACACCAATCTTCTTCTCTAGTATCGTTCAAAGTTAACATCGTACTGATCAATAAGGGCAATTAATAAGCCCGCGGTGTCATCTTTGTGGTCGTATATACGGGTGACGTCATTTGATAGGCGATATTGGCCAGTCCTGACACGCACGCAGCTTGCCTATGTATGCGTGCGTGGGTAGCACTCGTGTCACGGCACTATAGCGCCGCTTCACGCCACCACCCGGTGGGAGGAGACCAGCGAGAGACCAGCGACAGTCTAATCTTAATCTTTGGTATACAGGATGTAACAACACCCTTAATGGAGCCGTCAAATAAGCATTCTATACATCAAACCAAGTAACTTTACGCAAAAATTATTGCTGGGAAACGTCTTTTTTTTAGGTGAAAAATCATGTTTTACGGTAGGACGCAATACATCTCACATTAAAAACATGTATTTAAAAAAAAACTTGGAACTTTGACCCCCAATATCTCCGTAACTAAAAGGTTCCCAGGTATATTCTAGAACAAAAAAAATAATCGCAATGACGGGGAGAACAAGTGCCTTTCGGCTTCGTTAAGGGTCTATTTACACCCTTTACATGGAACGTGAATCCGTGCAATACCGTTATACTGCCGGAACGAGGATCCACGACAAAACGACCTCACGCGGTTTTTCCTTTATAACTTTAGTTTAGCTTGCGGATCCAAATTCCGGCCATATCAAAGTCCCACTGTATCAGGTAAAGTAAGTATAGTTTTACAAGGATCTTTAGGCGCGTTGTCCAAAAGGCCTCGTATCCATAAATCTTTTTTCCCATGAAATTCTGCGGTAGATTCGCTGAGAAAATATGCAGTGCTTTGTGGATCACTATGAAAGCTGTCTATGTCATTTAGGGTTTAACTCTAAAGCGCCAGAAGATCCTTGTAACCATGAAACCGGTATTGGTGAATAGTGATGATGTCTCACCTCCATATGAGGTAGAAGGGGTAGATG
The DNA here is from genome assembly GCA_910589295.1 of Noctua janthe. Classification (NCBI taxonomy): domain Eukaryota; kingdom Metazoa; phylum Arthropoda; class Insecta; order Lepidoptera; family Noctuidae; genus Noctua; species Noctua janthe. Next base: position 8,819,648 of record OU342573.1, on the reverse strand, counting down.
CCGACGCGGGTGACTATCCACACCACGATGAGCATCAGGAACAAAGTATCGCACAGCTTCTGGTATTTCGCGTACTTGGACGCCTTTACCGACTGTAATACAAACATTTCGTTTATTTATTTTTACACACATCTTTAATATGTTTACATATTTCTTTAAAAAAAACATTTAAAAATACATAAAATATAGTAGCCCACTGGTAACAAGAACAGGGTCCAAGCTACCGGCGGTCAGGGCTCCAGAGAGAGGAACTTCCTAACAATACGAGCTGGGTACAGGAGTACCGCTTTCTGAATCAAGCCCTTGTACCAGCTGCCTCCTCAGGTATTCGTCGAGGCGCTTGACAATAAAGCCAATGGCTGAAACAACCATCGGCACAACGATGGCTGAGTTCACATCCTACATGTCGACAACCTCGTGAGCCGAGTCAAGATATTTTATATACCAGCATAATTATTATGATTTGTTAATAGATTCTGAAATGAAACTTTTGGAATAGTATGTAAAGATATTACAGCCTTTTTTATTTTTTATTTCGTCTATTTTATTAGGAGTAGCCTGAAAGAGTTTTGCTCCGACTTAGCCGTATAGTAAGTAGTTCACAATCAACGTGAACTCCGTAAACGCCGGTCTAAAACAGCGCTCTGAACGCGCGTAAGGTTTGTATGGAACGGGGTATTATAACAACGAATTTCCTATTAATTAACCAAATATTGTCACCAGCACTGCATAGCCAGAGAACCAGCTCGTTAACGCCTTTTAAAAAAGTACTATAAGTATATACCTCAACAAATATATCAGCACAGTCATGCAGCAGCAGCACGAGGGTCCCGATCCTGTGCAGATTGCAGACCCAGCTGAAGGACAACAGCAGTATCGTCGCGATGTGATGCACGAACATCTGCCAAAAGTCCTTGCGTCTCACGTCCCAGAACTGAGAGATGGTAAGCGACCAGTAGAAGGCGGCTGAGATCATGTAGTACCACCAGATGTCGTTTGTGATTCCCTGGAATTAAAAAAATATAAATATTATCATCACGTCCGTTATCTTCGAAGGGTTTAGCAGAGGTATAATATTAACCATAGCACACCCGCATTTCACCAGTTATGTTAAAATCCTAATTCGTATAGGGGCGATCTTACTGCCATTAAATACTTTCGGTGTTCAATTTTCTGCTGAAAAGACAATATTCGGCTCGTACGACCAATAAATATTGTAGTTTTGCTGCGTATCGAGATTAATTTCACTTAGCATAACTTTTGACTCTGAAAAGCTACGACGTTCGTTTAAGTTTCAATCGTTAGCTCTCGTCAAAATATATTGATTGTTTACAAAACATTAGTGTAAAATAGTGACACTGAATATAACGTGTTGGAATAAAAAAAAAAAATATATAATGTAGGCCTATACGCGTCAAAAAAGCCAAATTCAAATACAGAGATCGGTATACGTTTGGAAAGGGTTTCTCAAGAGCAATCGAATGGTGCCAATAAAACAGCATATGACCGAGTCAAGCAGTGCCGGGACCGTAAAAGAATAAATGCGGCCGAGCGGATCAAGCACGGTGCCAGTAAATTTGCAGCTGGCGCGGTTGAAATTAAGCAAATGGCTGATGAAATCACTTCTATATCGACACTGGACTGTGTAGGCATCGATTGTGTACGATCGTAGATTATGAAGACACATTGGGCTGCAGCTAGTGCACGTTTCAATACGACGTTACTTCTTAGTGTTCTAACATTATTATGATAAACATTAATAATATATATTGAGCCAATAGCCTCGACCAACATCTGAGGAGGCTCTCGCTTGGCAGCTGAAACAAGGGCTTGATTCAGATAGCAGTAAGCGGTGTGCAGCTCCTAGACACGGCACTCATAGTGTGGCGGTGCCTCTCTCTCTGGAGCCCTGACCACCGGCAGCCTGGACCGTGTTCCTAATGCCGATGGGCCATCTGTTTTTTTTTTAATATTTTTAAATGTTTTGTTTACTTTTATTTTTTTTAAAGTTTTTTAAATATAGTTGTCCTTTATTCATTATTTCTCTTATAGAAATAATGAATAAAGGACATAACTATATTTTATAAAGAAAATATTACCCGTTACGTAAATGTATTCACGTACAACACACGGCCGTGTTTGTTTATATTAAAGGCAAAGGCTAGGCAGATAATGATGTTGACAGAAAAAATTACACTTTTTTCACAGAAAAATATACACTTTTTCAGGGTTTTCCATATTCAAATAATCATAAATTGTGTGATTCAATTTCATAGTCCTACGATTAATAAAGGCTGGAAGGGACGCCTATGCACGAACGCTTACCACGTATTCAGGACATCATTCTGAATTTCTGAACTAAAAATTGGTAAGTAATTTTTTTTTTAAGTTTTTTTTTCGAGTTTTTCTACAAAAATGCAATATCTACACGGTCACAATGCATAGTCACAACTGTTTTTTTTAAATAACCAATGATAAGATTCTACGTGGGGCTGTGGGGGATGCAGAATGACGTACTGAGTATGTGGTAACCGTTTGTGCTGTCACCCGGTATAGTGTCAATGCTTCATCATCATCTGCCTAGCCTTTTCCCAAGTATGTTGGGATCGGCTTCCAGTCTAACCAGATGCAGCTGAATACCAGTATTTTACATGGAGCGACTGCCTATCTGACCTCCACAACCCAGTTAGTACTAGGTAATACGATACCCCTTGGTAAGACTGGTTGTTGACTTTGCCACTGACTACCTATAACGACTGTAAAATATCTACAAATGACAGCCGGGACCAACGGTTTAACGTGCTTTCCGAGGCACGGAGGAAACTCGGTATGTAATGGGTGGTCACCCATCCACAGACCAATCTAGACAAGCATAGCTTAACCTAAAGATCGATCCGAGCGGCTGTTCTTCGCCACGAGCTCCTGTATAGTGTCAATGCACTTATAAATAAAACATTAAAAACCAAAAAATAATTACGTTGTCACGGCCCCAGAAACAGTACAGCAACTCATTAGGGTACGGTTAGCATAATTATCGTAACATTCTACAATGATAACAGTGTAACAATTACTTCAATTTACAGCTGTCAGTTTTTATGTGTACTAATTGTACTGGTCTTTCAATTTGATTGTTCGACCGTGCGTGGATTAATATCGTGTTCATAAATATAACTGTTACCTACCACAAAATGGATAGATACAGATGGTTTCTATTTACTGGCATTATAAAAGTTTTTTCAAGCGTATAATGCTTTTGAGCTAGTAGCATTGTGTAATCTCGGCGGCTCTCTGGCGTATTATTTTCTGTCCGTACAAACTACTTTTATTACACACTGTTTTACTATTTGAACTAAATTTATTAAGAGCGTTAACGTCTTACGGCATTTCATACAAACTTTCAAGTGATTTTTTTTCGAAATGACTGAACCGATTTTAATGAAATTTCGTACGCATAAGCAGGATACATAAGTCTAAAAATTTGACAGAGAAAATTTTTTGTTTTGCAGTTTGGTGGGTGCATAAAATGTTTGGTCCTAAATAAATGTTTTTTTGTTATCTGGTTTGAGTTTTGACTAATCAAATGGATAGGCTAAAATGGGATTAGGCTGGTCAGGTCAGCCGTATGCACGATGACCGCTGGGCAAGTCTCCACACGATGGTTGCCGGAAGACGGATGGCGCCGCCGAGGCCGGCTCAGAAAGAGGTGGCGAGGCGATTTCGATGCGTACCGCGAGGGCTGGCCCGAAGAGGCGCGGGAAAAGAGCACATGGAAGGAATTGGGGGAGGCCTGTGCCCAGCAGTGGGACTGTACAGGCTAATATAAAAAAAAAAAAAATATGGTTCGTAGACGTCGGAGTCTCGTTAAAAACAACACTATTAGCCACCGCTTTGCGGCTTACGAAGTTAAAAGATGGTCACCTGTAGACGCGCTTAATTATATTTAGTAGTTCTTTTAAAACAATTATGCATTTAGCTACCAGCATTTAGAATATTTATTAATTACTGATGATTCATAAGATAAAATGCAAATTCTATCAAACTAAAAAAATATGCAAATTATGCGACGGTGCATTTTCAAAGACACATTAGTTAGTTTGACTTTGAAATGACATTATTCTTTGAGGAATATAAAATTAATAATTCATTAACCTTATGCCAAAATCAGATTGTCTAGGAATCTGCTTATCATTTAGTCTATTCTAATATTGAAAGATCTTAATCAATATAGCTAATGAATCTACTTGAGTTCAAAATACAGTTTTTTATCATTTTTAAGATACCATGTTAAAGGTCAAACCATAATATCAGATTCGCCTTGTGTTTAGTTTATTGATAGGTGAAACTGTGATATTTTTACCATACCTACTAATAAGTAGGTTTATTTAATTATAAAATAATAATTTTTTCTTTTAATGTGTGCATCTAACAATTAAAGGACATTGAGCAAGTTACTATGGCACTTGGTTGCGCAACTTTTGACACAGTATAGTAATGAAAATTAGACACAAAAAGGGGTAGTGTCATACTTTAAAACAAGGTTAAATTCAAAATTAAATATTGTGGGGTTTTTGAAAAAAAAAACATAAGTTGAAAACCTACCTATTGAGGTTACGTTACATCAAAACAATCAAAACGTCAAAGCTAAAAACAATATTCTCGGCTTACCGAGTTAACACGGTTAACAGAAAACACCAATTTGTTTGACATTTCATCGAATAGTGTTGTGACACGACAATAGACTACGGCGTCATAACATTATCGATTATATCTTAATTGTTTTATTTTTGCCTAGAAATTGCTTTTTAACGAAAAAATAGTAACATAATTAAAGAATAATAATAATGACAACTCTTAATACTTTTAAGTTGCAAATGTAGATTATTTTGTTGTTCCACGATTTATGTTAATGTTTAATCGATCGATTATAATTGAAAAAGGAGTCGCTTCACTATAAAGTAAGAAATGACTACTTATTGTATTAAATACTAATTAAAATTAAAATAGAAACCCCACAAATTATTTCAATGAATTTAAGTCAAAAATTGATTAAAATAATAATATTATGAATTATACATTATCTCAAATGGCCATACGCGTCAAAAAGTGAATCTATAAGTGCTCAATCTCCTTTAAACCTTATGTCAATGTACGGAAGAGACGTAACACTCGAAATATGCAATGAATAAATAATTATACCTTGCGTCTGTCATTTCAATCATCATCACCATCTACCTAGTCTTTTCCCAACCATGTTGGGGTCGGCTTCCAGTCTAACCGGATGCAGCTGAATACCACTATTTTACATGGAGCGACTGCCTATCTAAACTCCACAACCCAGTTAGTAACCAGTCTTACCAAGGGGTATCGTATTACCCAGTGGTAATACGATACCCCTCGGTAAGACTGGTTGGCAGACTGTCATTTCAATATTCAACCTTATAACAATATGCATAAGACTCACACAAACAACAAACATAAAAATCTCACCTGATGAGGATACCCGATATAACACTGGTCGATGTCCCAAAGCCATTCCTTGTCCCACAGAGTATACAGGCCATAGGCAAAGTTGCAGGTATAGAAGACGACCTTCCAGGCATTCTCGGAGAACTTGACGAGGGTCGAGGGCTTGTCCTGACCACGGCGGAGACGCCACCAGCGTTGGACCTCACGCTCGGAAAGATCGAGCTTCTTGGCTAAGAGTGCCGGCTGAAAACGCAAATGATTAAAAATAAATTACAATTACGTTTAAAAACGTCAGTGCCTCCACTAACGACTAGTAACCCGAGGTATTTCTGTTGGCCATAGGCAGATCAATCAGCTACCAACTTTTCAGATAGTTGATGTTTTATGGAGGTCTATATCCAGCCGTGATTGGCTTTGGGTTAATATTATGATATAGCTATTCCTGTAAAGCCGGTACCAAGTACCAACGCAGCGCAAGAAACAGAAGTATAGTTCAATATCCTCTGCGTAAAATGCTGAAGACAACAGCATCTGGTTAGAATTGAATCATCATCAGTAGTTGGCAAAAAAAGGCTGCTGGTATTAATTCACTATAAGCCGTGGTTCTTCCAATATCTTTAACAAACTTCGCAGGTAAACTCATACTCCCCTCCCTTCCATTTTGATATAAGTGGGGAATCTTTGTTATTGCATTCGAAGCGGAATTAACACCCGAGCTGCAGGCAAGGGTGTTATGGAGTTGAGAACAGCAGTAACAAATCCCCACACGTATCAAACGACGGTTTTCAATACACTTTCGAAGAAGTAAAATATTAGAACGTTTCGTGTGAGGATCGGACCGATTATTACCCTCAGCGCAAAAGCCAATGCGCTCGTATTACTTTGTCCTTTATTTACCTCCAACCTTGTATTCAATCGATATTAATGTCTGTAGACAAATGAGGTGAAATATTTGTGACCTTAGCGTGAGCTCCACATAATTTGCCTGATGCATATTTCCATAGAATTTCAGTATGCATATGGTTAGCTTCAAAGTGTTGTGTATTGTTATCCGATCTTACGTGCCTGTAATGATTGCGAGGTGAAACTACTCGCTTTAAGTGAATCAATATGTAGATATTGCTTTACTTTTACTTTGGTAGGCGATATATAGACGTTGCTTACGTTTAACGCACAAAATGCGATGGCAGTCTGTGTGGATTTGATGCCTGCCGTTAAACTATTTCCATTTGGTTGTCGAGATCTTGTGTGGAAACCATATCATTAATTACACCTCGACTTCAGCTACTGTTGGAAATATAGCTCTCTCTTAGCTTGTACCAGTCCCTACGTTCCTGCACAGGCCTCATTCAGGTTCTATCTGCGATGGCAACAGTCGCCCATTTTCCGCCAGAGACCAGATGTCGAAATTATTTCAAACACGTTTTGATTTGAGATTGCGCCGTCTTCCTAGATAATTTGAAATTGGAAGAAGTAGAGCAGTATCGTGAATTCGCAACACATGGAAGGATTAGAGCCAAGTAAGAGATTTGTAAGGATTGCCCAGCAAATGGACAGTCATCATCTGCCTAGCCTTTTCCCAACTTTATTGGGGTCGGTTCAGGTTCCAGTCTAACCGGATGCAGCTGAATACCAGTATTTTACATGGAGCGACTGCCTATCCGACCTCCAAAACCCAGTTAGTTGTGAGTAATACGATACAGGGGTATCGTATTACTCACAACTAACTGGGTTTTGTACCTGTAACGACTGTCAAAGATCTACAAATGAGAGCCGGGACCAACGGCTTAACGTGCTTTCCGAGGCACGGATGAAACGCGGTATGTAATGATGGTCACCCATAAAACCGTTTCATCTGTGACCATACCCATTAAACCTTGAAGATCGACCCGTGCGGCTGTTATAATTTAGCCACGAGATGAATGAGCCCAGCAGATGAACAGTACGGGTTAGTAATAGTAATATTACAGCGATTGATTACTGCCATACAGTCAAGGTTACACCCACAATGTCTCGTATGGTAAATCTAACCTTACGTGCCTTCTCTCACGGCCGCAGCAAATAGCAACCAAGTAAATAATATTGCTAGGAGTTCCTACAACGCCTACAAAACAATGCTGAACGCCACTCATCATTTGTAAACAGATATGATACGCTATCGAATATATTATGTAAAACTATTGATAATAAAAATTACGCTTTGTTAATACCGTTATAGTACCGTATTATCGAATTATCTGGTTTTATAATTCACCTGATTACTTTTTTTTTTGTTTAAATTTGCCGTAAAATTCGTGTTTAGTTACGTTTAAATTTGTTTATTGGGAATTCCTATACCGGGTGTAAACAGACCCTTCACATATCCGTCAACAAAGTATTCTGTACATCAAACTCAGTAACTTTACGCAAAAAATATTGCTGGGAATCGATTTTTTTTTTTGGGGTGTAAAATCACGTTTTACGGTAGGACTCGATGGAAAGCACTCATAACATTGTGCTGATGAATGGATTGAATAGTACGAGGGTCGTGGAGGTGTGTAAAGAAAAATCTTACATTAAAAACATGTATTTAAAAAAAAAACTTGTGAAAAAGTTGGAACTTTGACCCTCAATATCTCCGTAACTAGCAGGTTCCCAAGTATGGTCTAGAACAAAAAAATGATAGCATTGACGGGGAGAACAAGTGTCTTTAGTTTATGTTAAGGGTCTATTTACACCCTTTATATCTAGATACATTCTTTTAGTATCTATGTGTTAGTCATTCGTTTATATTTAATTGTCGACTACAGGCCTTTATTGATTATAGATATAGGACATTAATCACCGCTCATAGCTTTCCGCGTCTTTGCCATGTGTGACCATTAATTAAGCATTTTGACTCATGGCAGCTTTTATAATTGCTTTCTAACGACATTATTACTGTCACATAATTGACGACTGACTTCTCACATCCTTAAAAAGTGTATTGAAAACAGGACTTTTATAAACGAATATGGTAAGTATCACATTGCACTTGTTTTATTTCAGGCGCCTGCGCCGAAGCCCAATAATCATTTTCTTGCCTTTATCCCAATTCATTTGGGGTCGGCGCAGCATGTCTTCTTCTTCCATACTTCTCTATTACTCGTCATCTCATCAAACACCTCCTTCCTTGCCATATCATTCTTTACACAGTCCATACATCGTTTCTTTGGTCTTCCTCTACTCATATACCCATCCACATTCATACTCAAAACTTTTCTCACGACATTTTCCAATATGTGGGTAATATTTTATATTCATAAATGGGGATGAATTACTTAATTTATTGCCAAATTGTAGCTTCAACTTTTTCCGTATCGATGGTACGGCATTATAAATTTCATGGGCCTAGTAAGTGACCACGTTAATCGCGGCGTCTGTGTGTTAAGTCATCTAAAGTTTGGTGTAAGAACACTGGGCATTTTTAGACACTTGGGCTATGGTCGTATATGGTCGGCTCGGAAGCATCAATTCCAATCTGTGTCGAAGGGATCTTTATTACTCCATTTTGCGAAAAGATTTTTGTAGCGTACTACTTGGTCGCGCAGGATTGAGTGTTTCCCATCTGAATGGCGTCCAAGAACTGGCAAAAGGAACGTGGGTCGTCCCGCGGCGAGATGGGCAGACGACATAGTTGCCATAGGGGGAAAAACCTGGATGCGGCTGGCACAGGACCGGGGAGATTGGCACAAGAACAGAGAGGCCTATACCCAGCAGTGGGTGAGTTCGGGCTGTGGATGATGATGATGATGATGGTCATTGTCGTCACAACTTAAAATACTCAACACAATATTACAGCTATCATAACTGACTTCTTACAAGTCACAAAATTGTACTTCAAGCATTATAATTTCAGTTTAATGTATACGATTTGAATGTCGTTATCATCACCGGTCGACAGTTCTCAAGTAGTGTTCACATATTTACCGTAGATAGCACAAGATTAGACGGTTTACATAGTATTTGGGGACCACTTGATAATAACGACATTTATTTTTCCATCAGGGAAATAATACCTTTTTATTAAAATTTATTGCAGACCTGTCCGTAAAAAAAATATTTTATCTCTGATATGTTCATATCCAAGGTTGCAAACTGGCGAGGAACAGCGTTATCTATATTACTTTTAAATAGAAATTAAAATTCCGCAAAAGTCATATCTAGCCAGACTGAAACTATGATAACAGTAATAGCTTACTGGTACAGTCAGCAAAGAGAGTCAGATCACACTTCGGTTTTTTAAGCGATTACAAATCACAACTTCTTGCGTACATGAAAGAGGGATACTGAATAACTTTGCATTAGTTTAGATATGTGTGACTTTCGGTGCTAACCGTACAAGATAACTTCATCAATGCATTGTCTAAGATTTCACATTTTGATGATTTTATATTATTCTGGTATTTGTCGTTGTTTTTGTGTCATGTCAATGTCATTTACATTAAGAGCTGAAAAAACCAACATGTGATAATTTATTTTTAGAATAAAACACGGTAAAACGTTGCAATATTTACCTGTTTCAGTTTAGGTGAAGACTTGTAAATATTCTCAAGTTTAGGAATGTTTGGTGCTCGCCGTGGTTTCGTGTTCTTTATGCCCAAGTATGTACCAAATGGAGCGATGGCAAATCTGCAAAAAAGTACGTCGTGATTAAGTTTTTGCTTGGCTTGTCTCGCGACCAAGAAAACCCCTTGACCCAGTAATTTCAGTAATTTTAACTAAGATAGTCAAAACCAACTTTATACTATTCTGTTCGCAGTCTTTTTTAACCGAAAAGCGTGATTATCACTATGGGGTTAGGGGATTTCATCAAAAGTCTTAAGGTCACTTCAAGATAAGAAAAACTCTCAAGGTCTCTTGGATTCTCTCGAAATTAATAGCAAAAATGGTGCTTAAAATCCGTCCAAAGATTCTTATCTGGTATCTCAGTAGTTCTTATTTTGGGATCATAGATAAGACACTGGCAGTGTTTGTCGAGGCTGCATTACATTTGACTACCATAAACATACACAAGATAAAAAGGAGGGAAGTCTTTGGTAACCTCATTTGGTGTTTGAAGACTGTCTCCCATTTTAGTGCTGCCTTAGCTCAGTATTAGACTGTGCGAAACTGTTTCTGGGGCAGCAATACGAGACAGGGAATTCTCGATCAGGTCTCTTCGATTGATTGAATGGACGCTACACTCAAGATCTATGAATTGTTGTTCGACATGTGTTACCTACAAGTCGAAATCACACCATCGGCGTTGGTTTTTTTTAGAATAACACAAACACCTTTTGGCCTCGTTCACAAGGCAACGATCAGTACGATACTTTTTGCTGTATAATTTTGGGATCTCGGTTACTTTTCAATTTATTTTTAACGGATATGTAGTGGAATTTTGACGATGATAATAGTTTTTAGGTACATACAGGAAAATATCGTAGATAAATCGCCGTGTGAACTGGGCTTATTGATACCCCAATCACCAATAAGGTCAAACCAATATATTGTCAGAAGAGGCATAACATTAATCAATATTGCAATGACAAGTTGCAAGTCCATGAACCTGTAACCCTTACGTCGGATGATAAGAGACTGATATTTAATGTTTTTCTTTTATTCTCTGATAAGAGAGGCAATATCCGAGTGGATACAGGGGTTAACTGCAGTCATTCATATCATATACGTAAGCACTGGAAAACTAGACTGTGATTACACTAGGTTAAGTGAGCTAGGTTTACGTAAGTCTCTGTTGGGGTGAACGTGGAGAATGCAATTGTGCGCCCACACCCCAGCCAGAAGACAGTGCGTCAGATGAAAGATGCAAATTGTGGAGGAACACACATCCCACCCCTCCTCACTTCAACAATTCATGAACATTTTCCTCCTGGACAGGAACTGCAGTGGCCAATCTGGAAATCTCTTAACCGTTTGCGGGCTCAGGTTGGCCGCTGTAGAAATAATCTGGCCAAATGGGGTATCATCGACCCGTCCCAAATACAATGTCAGTGTGGAGCCCCTCTGCAGGATATGCCCCACCTCCTTTCTTGCCCATCCTGCACAGCCACCTGCACCTTAATGAAGCTAAGATAGAGATATGCAGGTGGCAATATACTGGTATGGTATTATGTGAGTCTATCGACACGCAAAGAAGAAGACCCCAGTCAGAAATCACGAGGATGAACACCGTGTGGTTTTAGTCAGTAGGAGTCTGATAGACCCCTCCGCTAGCCCCATGGCGGAGGAAATCCATTGAGGATTTCCAAAGGGTTTAAATATGTAAGTCTGGCGACGAAAACGTTAAAAGGAAACTTCGTGAGGATGTATAAGGACAAAAGTATTAAAGATATTTGAACCAATAACCCATCCTAGGTTCGCATGATGGATAATGGATTACGGCTAGCCATCAAGGAGAGGTGGATTAAATCTCAGCAGTGGGAACAATAGAGGCTGAATATTGTAGACTACATTCCCACGAGCGACTTTTGTATTGGTTCAAAGTTATGTCCCGTGTCTGGTATAGATGTGGTTTTTTGAGGTTCCAAACAGATATAAGGGGTCTGGCTTCTCAGACTAACCAGAAGTGGTTCGATTTCATTTATTTTACAGTGACATGCAAGTAAGTACCAGTAGCGCAGGGTCAATTTTTGTAAAAAGGTAAACCGGAGTACATATCTTTAATGTGATTATATTATTTCTCTATTATATGTCCATTTTTAACGGATATAATAGACAGTAGGAATCGAGTTGTATGGAACCTTCGCCACTGGTAAGTACAAATGAAAATCTACTAAAAAAGGCAAAACCTACTTGACACAAATATTTGTATTGTTGTTCGTTTCATGTACAAAGTATATATGTGTATTACAGATATAACAATGCGTACTCTCGTTATTCACAAATGGCAAGGTGAGGTCGCCTACCTAAGCTAGTCCATGAACGGAGATTAGCACATTTTGTTGGCACGCCAAAATGTCTAGCAGAAATTATCACACGCTGACGAACAAACAATGAAAAAGAAAGTATTATTTGGGTTACTTTCTCGTGTCAAATTCTCTATTCTTACAGTATTTTACACGGTGTAAAGTTGATTGCCTCGTTGGTCGAGTGTTCGTCAGCGCTTCTGCTGAGATTGCGGTTTTGGGTTCGGTCCCAGGTCGGGCAGTGTTATTGGGTTTTTCCTCTAAGTAGCGGCCCGGAGACTGACTGACAAATACTCTGACACAATGTAACTGGCGAAATCTAGGTGTAATATACGTACACCACTCCGCGGCTATTCTTTTCTGATTTATTTCGTTGCGGGATCCAAGAAATTGTTTTTCTGGGACTTCGTTGAGCTTCATTGTCTCTGTTTTTTTCTGGTGGTCGCCACTGTTGATTCTAGCTTTTAGGAGTTGCCGTGGTTTGGGAACGGTGTGGCGGGCCATGTTCCAAAAAAAAAAAGTACACCACTGTCGATTACAGGCGCAATGTTATGTTTTAGGGAAACGTAAAAGTTCGAGGTCATGTAAAAGTTTGCGACAAATTTTACGGCTGCATTCAGGGGAAGCCATTACGGTGTTTCGGTATAAGAAGCCTTTTGACAAAGTTTCCAAAATATGTATTCGATTAAATCAAAATTATCGTAACATTTTAGTTGGAATAAACACTCCAGAAGACACGACTTAAGAAACAGAAAAATATGTCCCACACTAATTTGGCTAATTGTTATGGCCTTGTATGGGACATAAAAGTACTACAAATTCTGCCCTCTGCATATTTTTATATGTCCCTCGGCAACATGTCTAATTACGGGTTCAAAGTTCCTCTTGAGATTTTTTTACGCGCGAAAATATGTGCTATGTTTACAAAACCATATAAAATGACGTTTTGAGCATCAATATTATTTCTACCATAATACAATTATGGTAGAACACTATAGTTATACAAGTCATCATCATCATCATCTGCCTAGCCTTTTCCCAACTATATTGGGGTCGGCTTCCAGTCTAACCGGATGCAGCTGAATACCAGTATTTTACATGGAGCGACTGCCTGTCTGACCTCCACAACCCAGTTAGTACTGGGTAATACGATACCCCTTGGTAAGACTGGTTGTCAGACTTTTTGGGCCACTGACTACCATATAGTTATACAAGTAAATAGCTAATAACTATCCACTTGCTACAACATAATTAACAATAATAATCATTATTTGCATACTAAACTAAGACAGACTAGTCCCAGCGACAGGTTAAAAAGGGCACGACCAAGTCAACTCAATTTGATCTAGCCAATCAATAAATACGAGCGTCTCTGACAAATAGCCATAATAAATAGATAACAGTCAAACTCATTTGATGTTATCATAATAAATGTACTTAATCTATATAACGTGTTTGAGTCATATTCTCACGAATTGTGACTCAATTTGTTTAGGAAATTCTACTGTTTGAGAGAGGAAATACTGTTAGTCACAGCCTCAGGGGAGCGTGTTTGTTTTTTATGACTTATACAGGGTGTAACAGAAAGGGTATAGTCATATGAAAGGATATGCTGTAGACCAACAAACTGAACAACTTCCTTCATGGGTCCAATATCGTAAATAAAAAAATATCAGCTGTCCCATACATTTGGGTCGAGTAGGTTATTTAGTATGGGACAACTGATATTTTTTTCGCATTTACTACTAATATGTGAGCGGTCTATGAAAATTATGAGGAAACGAAGGCATTTGCAAGAACCAAAAATCTAAGACGTCACGTCCTCTAACCGTCACCCGGCCCGCGTAGCATAAGCATTGGCATAATCAGCCTATAATATTCCCACTGCGGGGACACAATCCTCCTCTCTATGAGAGGGGATGGGGCATAATCTACCACGCAGGCCCAGTTGGTAGATGTCACACGTTTTCGAATTTTTGGTTCTAGAACAGCCCGGTTTCCTCACGATGTTATCCTTCACCGTTATGAGAGCAGTGGTGATGAAATAAATTACACATGAATGCGCCTGTCTGGGTTCGAACCCACGACTTACTGTTCGTAAGTCGGGGCCGCCACCACTGGGACACCGCTGCTCTCCCGCGTAGAGTATTATCGTATTACGGCGGTGTTGTACAAACCCACATCGAGAGTTTATTCACCAAAGCCAGCAAGAATGCAGTTGGAAGTTCCATAAATTGGCGCGAAAATAAAACAGCGAAGTTGAAAAAAAAAAGAATTAGACCACGCCAGTCATGGGAAAGTCCGTGGACTTGGCTGCCGTATCCTATGCTTGGCATCTCAGGTGTATGTGTAGTTTCAGAAAATTTTAAGTTACATAAGATCTTGTGATTTTAGTGGTGAGAGAATAGGTCTGTTATGATGTTGTCTTGTTATGTTACAGACATTTTTCACATCCATTCAGTCTCTGATGTTTTACCCTTGACACACAAAATAAATATGTATTTGAGTAAATTATTCGTCATTTTTCTGTGACAATGCTAACAATATAAGCTTTTCTAGCACATTACTGTTAATGGATGAGATATTTTTCAGGAAATTCATAGTTTTATAATTCCTTCCAACTCTAGCACAGTAATAAATAATATGAAATAAGGAAAAGTCCATAATCAATAAAAAAGCAATTTATGAAAACATCAAATTCATAGAATTAAAATGAATGAAACTTTACAAAATTAAATATTTTATGACCTATTGTTTTTTATTTATACTACAGCAAAGTACCTATTATGACCCCACTAATCAAATAGACAGAGGTCAAGGAAAAGCCAATGAGCAACAAAATACTCAGTGGTTTTAAGAAAATTTTAAGGTAAATTGGCCCTGAGCAACAGTATGGAGTTTTCTAATCATAAATTACTTTGATGACTATAAAAGTTTTGTAGTTATTATAAGAACTCTTACAAAGAAGTAATAAGGAATAATACATGCAAATAATACATGTAGATTTATTCAAACAATGCCAAAGATGGTTGCGGTAGTTTGAGATTGTTGCAAATGGAAATCTATAGGGGAGGCATTGCAAACAAATAAAAATGTGTGCATATATTGCTTGTTTGCGACAAAGTGACATAACTTGAAAAATAAGAAATACAGGTCAGTGTCTTTTTTAAATTCAACAATTTTTTTCATTATAATGTCAATATTTTTTTGCACAGAAACTTTATTTTACGTATTTCGTAACTTAATTGAATACTCACTTTCGTTAATTTTATATTCAACTACAAGCAACACTGAAAAATCTAAATTTTTGAGTTATGTCATCCTTGTTGCAAAGAAGTGATTATGATGAGTTCCCCGTTGTGACTTCGCCTATTTGACATTTCGATTTTTAGCACATATCTTATTACACTCGGAAATATAAGGGCTTTTATTAATTTAAATTTGATCAGGAGATGCGACCTCCCACATCCCAAATTTCTCACTTTTCAATTTCAGTGAAGATGACTGAACTTGAGTTGGTATAAAACTGGTTGAAATAAAATTCACTTTGAAAGTGTTTGAGATAGGTTCAATTTTATGCTTTGAAAGACAGAGGGAAGACGGGTATTTTATCTTTATAAATACTATCCAAGAAAAAATTACCACTATAAAACATTGGTATATTAACAGTTACAAGTTAATTTATAACTTTTACATTGGCATGTGGAGTAAAGCGTTTTGTTTCTTAAAGACATAAACATAAAATGTTTGTTAAGGGAATAAATAAAAACTTACGTCTAGACATATAAGGTTTGAAAGGAAACCATAGTTTAATGGTCATCGTTTTTGGTTGTATGAGGTCATACTTCCTGTATAGTACGGAATAAGTAAAATTATGAACACCTACATCAATCAGCATTTTGTCTATGATAGGTATGTACTTTTCTATTTTAGTAAATAGCAATGTGTGGGAGCTGTCTAATACTTTTCAGTTTCCACTTAGATGTATAATTTTTTAATAATGTATGACCATAACTAAATTGGCACCTTACAAAAACACCTGCTTCATCTCTTAATGACATATTTATCATTATTTAGGTATTCGCATGTGTAATTTATTTTATAAGTATCGTAATGTTCGTGCCAATTACGCTACGGAAATAATTCCAATTGCAAATAAGAATTCGATTTGACGGAAAACTTAATTACTAGTATATTTGACTTGGCTGCAGTGTTAAAGATGAATTAAAGTTTTGAAAGCATTGTTAATTCACGCTTCATCGAATTTCGTGAAAATTCAAAAAAAGAACATTATTCAATTTTTTTGCTAGTCACACGATAGTATGCCTCACGCGATATACCGCGATTAGGTTAGCACACTTGCTGTTTTTATAATTATCATTACAATTAGATTAACATAATAAAATATATGTGGTTACTTACTTTTCTAACACGTAGCGCAGGAATATAAACACAAATGCTAACGGTATAGGAAAGAAAACGTGCGTATGATTGGTGTAAACCACCGCCTTATCGGGACCAGGAGCGATGTCTGCCCATGTTGTATTCGGCGGCAACCAAACGTCTTCATTCCAAAACTTGTCGATGTAATACCTCAACATATTCGGCACTATATTATGTTTTGATTACTATTTAATTAAATCCAATTCGATTTTTACAATGTGTACGAGCACCTTCACAGCTTCATTGAGGAAAAAGTGACAGATAATTGAAGCGAAGTTGCCATATAAAGCTTATAAATATTCACTGTCTGGAGTTTGACATATGCTGTGAAGTGTTTTTTTTTTTATTATTTTGCAAGCTAGAAAACAATTAATATATAGCTACAAAACAGCAATGAAATGTAAAAGAAAAATTAATAGCAAAATAGTTCATCTTAACTATGGTCATTTACTAATGACGTGTTATACCAATGCTTTTTAATCCTTGCTGCTTTCATGATTTATTTTCCGGATGGTAACACTGATCAATTTATAGGGGATCTGACGAAGTGTTGTTACTATAATGTTTCGTTATTTATTTTTGGAGTTAAACAACGCTGCAAAAATATTTTTATTTGGTAAAATGTACTGGCATAATTCAAAAATCAAGTCGATTCAAGTTTATTCAAATTAGGTTGTTAATCAGCACTTTTTGAACGTCAAAGTTTACAAGAGACAGTCCGCTATAACGCCTGCCCTTCGACACTTCCTAGTGTCTTAGCTGGGAAGAAGTGGCGGAATAAACACCCCAGCAAAAATTTGGTAAATTATATGTAGAATAAACACAATGAAAGAGGCATAACACTCACCATAGATTCAGGAAATGGTCCCGCAAGAGCTCTTGGTGTTGTTCGCGAAAGTCTCGGTCAGCCAGTGCTGGTGGCTTTGCTCGCACGAAGGCTCTTACCAGTTTTCGCGCCGAACTATAAAAGTGCAACGTCTTATGGTATTTTTATATGAAAATTCTTATAATGGTTCCAATTATTTTTTTAATCGTCCACGTTAGCCGAGCCGTGCAATTAGACAAAAAATACTCAAAAGGTGAAACGAAGTTTATAGTGGTCAGATTTTCATGGGACTTTTTTTTTGAGTTCCTAGAGGTGTAGACACAAGTTAAAAAAAAAAACGCCTTTCCCAAGTTTTTTTTTAATTTTCTTTGTAATATATTTTTTCTTTTATGAATAACTTGAAATTCGACGAATTTATATTGAGGCATAAGAAAGACCTGTGTGTATCCACTAAATGCCAATTTGGTCTGTTTATTTGTTCAATATTCATATTTCAAGTTTTTTTTTTAAATGTCCTATTTTCTTCAATTATTTCTAAGTTAATTTAAGACTAAGATTTCTTTTGAAATTGGTAAGGGATACATTTTTACTGATAACTGGACAAGAAAGTGTTCAAGAAAACCATATTCATGAGACGATTTCCTGATATTTGCGAATAAATTTTTAGTCACTTCTCTCGTAAATGAGGAGATTCAAAAATTTAGTACAACTGATGAAAATATAACTAAAAATTTTTTGTCACTGTGGGGTATTCTGACTAACTGAAATAACATTCCTATACTTTCTAGTTTAAAAATAATAATATATATTTTACGTAGAAATAGTATTTATTTGTTAAAATGTAAAAATGTCAGGGGATGTATGACTTTATGTCAGTTTTGTTATCATACTTGGAATCGAATAATAAATAAAACTGTGGGGGTTTAAATTAAATAAAATCTTTGAAAACCGAATAGGGACAGTAACAAAACCGACAGTAACAAAATTGTTAGGCTCGGTTTACATTGCCTCAACACAACAATAAAACTTAAAACATCTCTCGGCATTAATTAAATATAGCTTAAAAAATATCTTATTTTTTTTAATGAGATCCATAGGAAGGAACACAGTCAGTATTTATCTATTTATTGCAAATTATGCAACGTTTTATTAGTTACCTATTTTTAAATCTATTAATGGTATAAATAGTATTATTATTTAGGTATATCAAAATTTGTACTTTTTAGCATGCTATGGCTTCTTACAAAATAATCAACATTATTATGTTCATTTAAGTCTTCTTTAAATTAAAATAGTTTTAACAATCAACATTTCCAAGTAATATAATTATTCTTCACTAACAAAAATCTTAAAATTAAAAACGTTGTATATTATTAAAGGCACTATTTTTCAATCGTTATTAAGTTGTTCTCACTAGGTCTAAGAACATAATTATTGTGCATTCGTCTTTTGGGTAATGATCGTAAATGAACGCATCACAATAATCACACCAACATTGTAAACGATTTAACAGCATCTTTATATCGTTTATGTTCATTATTAGGCTAAAGTGGAACGGTCGAATTCCCGTAGCACTGATAGGTGTTACATTTACATGGCATTTCCCACACTCAGAGGAAAGGATGAAATGTGTCTCAGCCCATGGCCAATTTAAATTGTAATAATAATATTGCAGCAAATCATATTTTGTTAAAACTTTATCAATGTCCACAACAAACACCATCTTTTTCGTAGGTTTGACTCTAATTTGTCTCAATATCGTTTGAAAAAGATAATTAATCTGTAAAAAAAACTAATATTACTAAAATAAAGTTGAAATAATTTAGGAACCATTAGACAACCTGGAAAACTCTAACGATAGGCGAGCGTAACTCGCTATAACAAAAGACGAAGAAGTAATAGAAATACAATCACAAGCTTAGCTACACCTACCTACATCAGTAGTTGAAACCGCTGTGGTTTGAAAATCATGTGTGTGTTTTTTTTTTTGCATGTGTTGCAAAAAGAAATTTAAATTTTTTGAACTCTCAGTCTAGGATGGCAATCAATCTGTAAAAAAAGGTAAATTAGGAGATATTAACATAATTGAAAATATAATTTAATCTAGAACTAAAGTCAAGCGCAACTACCTTCACTATCTTGAAAGCATTTATCACAAATATAATCAAAAAAACTGGGACCGCCGCCGACGCAATCTTCGCAGTAGAATTGTTTACATGCCATACATTTAACTACCTGGCCGCTTATCCTTTTTTCTTCTCTCCACTCTTTTCTTTTTGATTCTGCTTCAGCTTGTGTCATTTCTGCAATTTTTTTCTTTTTTGATTTAATTCTTGCTAAGTTCTTTTTTCGCTGTTCCTCATACTTCTCTGGATTTTCATTTTTAAACCTCTCTCTATACCTACGCATCTTTTCTTTTGCTGTTAAAGGCATATTTCTGAAAAAAAAAAAACAAAAATACCTTTGGAAAACCCAATATTTTTCTAATCTACCTCACAAACACGTCCTCTAAAACACGACCAACTAGTCTCCATAAATCTTAGCAACATGTTTTAAGTAATTTTTGAAGGTAGTAGGTACCTACCTAATTCTCAGTTAAAACCGCTATGTAAACTTAGCTTTATGCTGTCGATTTTGTTACTTTTTCGGTCCAACTATATGTTACCATACCTGCAGTAACAAAACCGAAGTAACATAATGTGTTAACCCAACCTCAACAAATAAATATTGGCGGTTCAGTTTCTTGCTAAGTTAAACTACCTAAACCAATTTGCTCAATATGAACCATGCATTTGTTTATTAAATTTATTATAAGAAATGTGTAGATACGTAATTAATTGCGTTAGTACAAACCTGACGACGAATTTCTTCTCAGTCCATTCGGTAACAAAACACACTCTCACTGGGCGACGAAATGACACTGTCGTTAAATTTTCAAGTTACCCGTTTTTTAGACTATTAGTGTTGCCATATTTGGAAAACCAAAAAAAGCAATTGGTAGAATTATTTTAAAGAAATTGGCGTAACAAACCTGACTTGTCCGGAAGTAACAAATTTCGGGGACACTTATTGTTTTTAAGTTTTAAATAGTTTTGGGGAATTATTAGGCATTATTAATCATTTTAAATATACTTAAATAAGTTTATTTTGTGTAAACAACAAAACATGTTCAGGTATTCCAGAAAATATTGATAAAATTTGAACTTAATGTTTTCATTTATTACTGGGGACAAGCCAAAATAAAGGGGAGAATTTTATTAAAATAATTTACAAATATTTAATTTTAGCTGGATTTCATTGGAATTTAGTTAAAAACGTAGTAAAAAGGGTAAATTTTCAATTATGAGGCTATTTTAATCTAATTAAGTAGAGAAACTCCTAGGAAAAAAAAAAAAACTTGAAGGACATGCCAAAATGAGAGTTGCACTAAATTTTTGAATCTCCTCAAATATGGATTTCTTGAACATTTTAACGTCCAGTTATCTGTGAAAAGTATCAGTTACCAATGACAAAATAAATATTTGTGTTAAAACACGGTATTTTAGACATAATTGAAAAAATAGGAAATTTTCGTAAAAAAAAATAAATATGCATTTCGTCGACAACAATGAACGAGGCAACAGACCAAATTGGCGTTTAATGGATGCACACAGGTCCCACTATAATGCCACAACATAAATTAGGCGAATTTGAAGTTATTCAAAAACGAAAAAAAAGATTCAAAAAGAAATTTAAAAAATAAAGTCGCGAGTAGCATTTTTTTTTTAAATTTTCTTCTCCACTACTCTAGGAACTCAATAAAAAGCCCCATGAAAATCCGACCACTATAAACATCGTTCCACCTTATAGTCTAATTGCACTCGACTACGTGTATGAATTTATGAATAAGTACGAAATAACAGAATGTGTAAGTGTTGATTCTTAGTGGCCAAAGAAAAACAGTAATATTTCGTATAATTTTATTATTGTTTCATCGCATACAAAATAGACTATCTTGCAATTCATTACAACTCGCACAAGTTACCACGACACAGACACTGCACAGTGTACGCACGACGACCAATCAAGCTAAACAATTTAAGCGGATCTCATTGTACGGGAAATCTATAAAAAGCGAGGTCACGTTACACTGGAAATGTATAACTTGATGTGTTGCCGTGTGTATGATACTCTCAATCTCTCATTTATAACAATACATTTCTTTTTCTTTTTAATAAAAATAGCGCCATTCTATACAAAGTTAGTCACTAGTGTCTCTCTGGCGTGTCTACAAAAAGGTCAAATAAAATTAATTGGCAAAACTTAACAGACGTTATGTGTATCTCGAGTTTTTATCATCGTTATGCCCATTTTCACTAAAACTAGGCAAAAACTCAATTAATGCGTAAATAATATTACACTATCGAAACAAACTCTCGGCGCAGAGCCAAGCGTTCAATATCCAATAGTGTGCTTTCAGACATCGGTACCTAACACATCTGTGGGGTTTCGCTAGTTAAGGTAACCCGCGAAATTCAAATTTTGTTATGTTTTTTGCAATTTGCAGGTCAGTGTCAGGTTGTATGCAATGCAATTAAATGAACTTAGAAGGTTGTATTGATGATTTTAATGACTATAATCCTGTAAATACATACGTATTACATCCGCGAATCATAATTTATTCAACATACAGTTTGACACTGGCTGGCAAATTGCAAAAAACGTAAGGAAATTTGAATTTCGCGGACTACCCTGGCGCTTCCCCTTAATTCAGTTTACTCCGTCAATAAAAGTGTCTTCGCACTGAGCGTTTGAATAGTGTAGTCGTCGACAACATATGGACGCTACGCTAGCGTGATGTAGATGTGATTGTTCAAAAATTACGTCGCGTTCGTAGAGCGTTTACGTTGCGCATACGTTTGTACCACTTGATTAACAGTTCTAGTAAAAAAAAACGTCAGGTTTGTTGTGTGAAAAAGACTTTAATAAGTCTAATACATCTATAAACAAGTCAAAGTGATTACTTCAGTAAAAGTCTTTATTTAAGATACAATTTTTATTCTGTGGTTTAGTAACTGTTTGAAGTTAGAACTGTCAAAAGTTAGAATTCTTAGCTTTACTTTCTTTGACGGTTCTTACTTCGTTTAAATTCTTGTCTATTGCAAAAAAGTAACTCAAGTAATTTCTTTAATTTGACTATTGATTCGGGTGTTAGAATTTAAGAAAGTAAGAATTTACTTTCCTCAAAGTTATCCAGTCGTGACTAACTTCGCGAATAGAGCAAAAAGCTCGTTACCCCACACCAAAGACAACAACCATAAGATACGCACATTTCTTTTTTAATTTATATTAAAAATTTAACCGTCATATTAAAAAATAAAACTTTGTTGACAAATGCAATAAGGACAGAGATCAACACATACACTATAAATTATTATAATTTTGCAACACACATTTCTATTCATCATATTTATATTTAAACGTTACATATGTATATCAGCAACATTTAAAATATAGTGAAAGGCACCAACGTATCATGATAATGTTTTATTTGTACATTATTTGATTGTTCGAAGTAACAGAACAGTTATACAGGGTGTAACTGAAAGGGTATAGTCATATAAAAGGATATGCTCCAATGTCGTAAATGCGAAAAAAATATCAGCTATCCCATACATTTGGGTCGAGTAGGTATTGAAATTTAGTATGGGACACATATTTTTTTCGCATTTACGATATTGGTTCCATGGAGGAAGTTGTTCAGTTTGATGGTCTGCAGCATATCCATTCATATAACTATACCCTTTCTAATATACCCAGTATAGACAAAACGATACTGCTACTAAAATAAAACAAGAATTGAGAACCTCCTACGTTTTTAAGAAGTCTGTTAAAGTCCACAATCTACTAGATTACTTGGAAAATGGAACATAACATTACGCCCGTTACCCTGGGGGCTACGCAGAGTTAGATCCATAGTACACCAATATTTCGCTAGTTATGTTGAAGTCCCATAAAATAGGAGAAAAATGGAACAAAAAAATAAATTAATAAGAAAATATCTGCTAGAGAAAATGCAACATAACATCACGCCTGACATCCCAGAAGGGCTGGGCAGAGGTGTACCCACATTTCACTAGTTATGTTTAAGTCCCATATAGTAAAAGGGAAGACTGGAGGTCGAACGGAGCGAGAAAGTTAAACAGGCCATTGATATGCATTCAATATTATTATTAATGGATAATTTACTCAAATTTTACTCATAAGGCCCGAAACTTTAAAAGGGGAATTACTTATACAGGGTGTAAACCGACCCTTCACGAAGCGGTTGAAAGCATTATGTATATCAAACTTTTTTTGGGGTAAAAAATCACGTTTTACGGTGGGACTCCATGTAACGCACTCAAAGCATTGTGCTGATGAATGGATTGAATAGTACGGGGGTCGTGGAGGTGTGTAAAGTAAAAAACTTATGAAAAAGTTGAAACTGACCCCAATATCTCCGTAATTAGAAGGTTCCCAGTTATGGTCTAGAACAAAAAAAATATCGCTATGACGGTGAGTATAAGTGCCTTTCGGCTTCGTTAAGGGTCTTGTTACACCCTTTATTGTTGTTTTATTCATAAGCACACTGTCTTTATTCCTATACATGCTATATTTCTTATATATTAGCAACCAATTCATAAGTACCATTTGTAATGTAAAATAAATACTATGAAACATACTGGTATTTATATAAAAACTAGAACAACACTTTTATGCACCTTTAAATTAAGTTGATCCTTACATTATAAACTCCGAAATAAATATTTTGGTGTACTTAGAACAGAATTTAAATGCTACAATGGGTCGTAACATTTTTCAACGCAGAAAAACTTATAAAATTAATTAAGTGCGCGTGCGCAACCTATATTAATACTTATACCGAGTTACAAGAATCTTTTGGCGTCTCGCGCATTCGTGAAATTTTATTGAAAAACAAGATGGCGTCATTAGTTTCGATTTGGACCACGCGCCAGAAGATCCATGTAAAAATGTACATGTCAATTTGAATATAAAGAAAACAAAATAGGAAATATTCATTTTAAATAATACTCTACGGTTTGAACCAACAAAGAGAACAAAGTAAAGAATTTTCACATAATTGTTAACGATTTGATAAGAGCAATAATTTATTTTAGGACTTGTATTTCTCATCTTGACTTATATCTTACGAATGTACGTCAAAATGACTCTTATGTCCAAAGAAATAAGGTTCAAAATAAGAGTCTTTAATGCACGTATAATGCAACAAATACAGTATGTATTTTTCATGAACAATTACTTTAAAAATTTAAACAAAAAATAACATGGACATAAATAAAAAATGGTAATCTTATAAATACTAACCTTGTAAATAAAATTATTACTCCTTAATACTATTAAAATTTATTTTTAAGCTTTATATAGTGTCTTTGGGTGTATTCGATAATACCGCTTTTCAAATATACTTAATATTAGTTGTGTATCGAATAACGACTATAGTGCGACTAAAAAGTCGTAGTGCGATTCCACAGTCGGCTAAATACTAGTCGATGTAGGCTCCCTCGTAATTGCTTTACCACTTTTAACAACAATCAAAGTTTTAAAACGCTACATTCGCCCTATAGCCTCCAAAAATGTAGTCACAAGCAATGAAATGTATACACTAATAGCGGTTTCTATTTTAGAAGTCCTATTTCGTAATGGTATGGCTTCCAAAATTCAAATTTCGTAAAAAACTTGCTGCGTGTATCAGTAGCGAAAGGGCCAAGTTTTGTAAGAGGTAAGCCGGAGTCTTATCTTTAATGTGATTATATTATTTGTCTATAGAAAACTGACTGTGCCAATTTTCAAAGGGAATCCGGCAGGAATCGAGTTGTATACATTTCATTGCTCGTGACTGTATACTTTTTGTGCTTTGTGTGTGTGTGTTTTTCAATCTTTGAGTGATGCAGAGACAAACTGTAGTACAATAAATATTCATATGTCATTGAATATTATTGTCTCGCTCACTCTTCTTAATGTAAGCAATTTTACGTGCGTCCTGTTAAGCGTTGTATATTAATTTATTGTTTATTGTATGGAAAGAAGAAATAAGGCTAACTAGTGTACTAAAATATTGATTATGAAGCAAATGCAATAATTAATATCGTAACACCGAACATTTAGTTTTAGATGTAAAAAAAGTATTTGGAAACTTTCCAAATGCCTTTTTTACACCTAAAACGGTTACAGCATCAAATTCAGTGTTTTAATTGCAATTTATTATAAATATTCTAGTTGACTAGTTAGCCATATTTCTTGTTTCCATACAGTAATATTCCCAAATGAATTAAAAAAGTTAAATATTTGACAGTTATTTGCGACGTTGCCAACTTTATGGATGAACACTCTTAAGGTCCTTTAGTACGGCATGGGCATTAACTATTTAAATATTTGTCAAAAAGTACCAGTAAATTAGAACTCTGCTAAGGTCTAAACTTTGTATCTTTCACGTTGTTCTCAAGGCAAAATAGGCCTTGACGTTTTAAAACGGTCAAGTGATATTCAACCTTTAGGTTAGCAATCACAAGGTCGACATAACTAATTCACTAACTAACATGTGTGCAATAATTTACATTATGTCAAATGATATGATTAATATTTGTTTGATAGTATTTCCTATTACATAATAAAACGACAAAAGACCACACCAGCGGAATCGGCGGGAAACTTTAAATATTTAACTTGATTTTTAGAATATATTTGGACTTTCTCAATAAAATTTTACTGAATATCAGGTAACCTAGACTCAATATATTCTTTACTGATGGTCACTAAATATAATTATGTCATATTAATTTTCTTTTTGTTCATCTTGGTTTAGGATATACCAGGGTCTCGGGCATTTACAGATCGGACTTTGCGTTTCAAATGAATATCAACATTACCCTTAAAATAATAAGGTACGTTTTAGTATGAAACTCTTTACTCATATTCGCTCATAGGAATATGAACATTATTTAGATAAGAATAAAGGTTAAAACTCGTATGAACCACTAACTTTACGTACCGCAGAAAAGCCAAAATACGGTCTGGTATTTTTGCCCTTGGTTACTCGTAAACTTTAAATAGCTTAAATATAAGCTTACAGAAAACTTGTGAAATAGAAACAGGCGGTACGATCGCGTAGAGGTAAAGTGTACTTATTTGGATCGCTTTTAAAGCCTATTTTCGTTTGAATGACTAAACTATTAAGAATTGTTTAACATTGTCTTTTGTATTTTTTATAGTAATTTTCTATATTTTAATTTGTGACCTATATTTTTGTGTAAGGGACATCGAATCGCAAATTGTCACCATGAATTCAGAGCATTATTCTAGACATCTATTTCGTCGGTAATTTAAAAAATAAATTATAGTTAAAAAAGCAAAAAAAAAATTCGCTTCATAGTGACGTCATTTTATTTCTCATATTCTTCTTAGCAAACCCTTTCATTTGATACCCATATCATGGGAATGTATAAAAAATAAATAGTCCGCCATCTTTGGGAGTACGCCATGTTGGACTTAGAATGACGATACTTAGCTAACTATGCATTGTTATCCAAACTAAATATGTATGCAAAATTTCAGCTCAATCGAAAACCGAGAAGTGGTTCATAGTTAACATCAACATTTTTTTACATAGATGTAGCACATTTTTTTTACACAGATGTAGTTAGTTACAAGTAAAGCTAATAAAAGCGTGTTAAAAAACCGCAATAAAATTTGAAATGTAACAGCAAATTTTATTTTATAATAAGATGTATGTTGCAATGCGACATAATTTTCCTGGGCCATAATTTTTTTTGGGCCTGGAACCTGCGCAGGCGTACAAAGAAGGATCCACCAAAGTTTCGTCACAATCGTCTAGGATTATGTACTAAACGCATGGTAACGGTTTGAGCGTCAATTTCTCTCACATTCTGTATATAATAGTTCAGCAGTATCCTTTCCGCGATATAAATTTGGCTTAAGCGGCCAAATAATAAGTAGTTTATTCATACAACTGCACTGGAAAAGCATACAATTGATTTTTTTTACCATGAATTTAGTGAAAAAAGGCATTCTGAGGCCATGTTCTCGTCCAATGTCTCATGTAAATAATTCAGTTTATTTAAAATGCCCAAAAACTACTCACCTCCATATCCTAACAGTAATAAAGCGATCTATCAATGTACTTCTTACTAGTATTTTATTTATTTCTAATTTTAGAATTCTAATAAGACAAGTTCTGCGCGTGTGTATTTTAGGCACTAATAATTTTTATTATAGTGTTATTTTTATCCTATGTAAGAGAATAACATAATAATAATATAGTTTGTTTATCTCGTCGCAGTTTAGAAAGTTGAATTACTGACAAAAACTTAAGTTTTTAAATATTTTATTTAATTCAATTCATTTATTTATTTAAATCGGACACAACGATCCATAAATTTTGTTGGTAGGATACATAAATATAATGTTAGTAATAAAATAATCAAAGATAAATAATTTAGTTGTATGGTAGCAGTTATTATTTTTATCTTAATTGAAATTACGGACGTGTAATAGTGTTATTAACAACCAAACTTATACTGATATCTTCCGTGATTGTTCATTATTTTGAGCTCTCGATATTTCAGCGCTGGACGCCACAAAACCTAGCGATACTGTGAGTGTGTTTTGCCGTGACTTAGTGTCGAGTTCCAGTAGTGCGCGTAGTAAAAGACAAAGAGGGTAGATAGATTTGTCTGCTCTTAACAATTGATTTTCCATCCACCCGCATTCTCCAGTCAACCCGCGATAATGGCGCTTGCAACAGCGCCGAAATGTCGGGAGGTCAAAATAATGAACAATCACGGAAGATATCCCGTACGTGACAGTATACGTTTATTTGTAAACCGTGAAAACTTAAAATTGTGTTTATTAACAAGCAAGTTCCTGAATAAATATCATTTATCAGGATGTTAAT
The DNA here is from genome assembly GCA_910589295.1 of Noctua janthe. Lineage (NCBI taxonomy): Eukaryota > Metazoa > Arthropoda > Insecta > Lepidoptera > Noctuidae > Noctua > Noctua janthe. The sequence goes on along the minus strand of OU342573.1, from coordinate 8,791,012 downwards.
TTTTGCTCCAATTTATTGAATGTTCAAGGTTTTTGATTTGGCAGACATTTCGCCCTGATTGATGAACTACGAATTGCATTTTAACAGATAATATCCTATCATGATTTTACTAACATAATTTTAAAAGGGGAACTCTTTTACAATTAAATCTCCTTGTAAGTAGTTTCAGACTAGGCTTCGCAAAGTATACATTGCCCGGCCAATATTAATATTTCATGCAAGATACTTGTTCATATATTAAATCAATATGATCCGACTGCGTGGTCCCCCAATAAATAGCGTACTTACATTTATTATACAAGGTCAAGTCGAATTACCTAGCGAAACTCTACAGACGTGAACGGTATAAAACATGATAAAATCATGATTTTGTAAGTCTTGTTTTATAATATAACATCACGCCTGTAATCATCAAATGATCGAGCTGTCTGTAGTTGTACTTAATAGTACACCCACATTTCGCCATTTATGTTTAAGTTCCGTGTAATAGGGGACGAGCCTATTACCATCAACCGGGTACAAATCCAAACTCCGTCCAGCTACTGCTAAGAAATTCCTGATGGAAAAACTCAATAACACTTTGTCCGACCTGGGAATCAAACCCAGGACCTCATGCTTAGCAGTCGCACTTACAACCACTAAGCGGTCCGTTTACACCTTGTACGAGCATATCGATACCATCACATCTGTTGAGTGTCCCTAACTAATTTATTATGACCCTGTATGTATTATTTATTAATACTAAACTTATCAAATATTTATTTAATTTTAGCTATTTAAACAATCACCTTTTCTGCCTGCCAAAGCACGACAATTACACGATTTAATTATCTTAAATATCTTAGAAAATAGTACCAATTATTCATCATTATTAGCGACCTTATTAAGTATTGTGACTGAGAATGGCAACAAAGAATAATAGACTCTATCGCATTAAGACAAAGTATTGTTTTGAATGCAATGTTGAAAAGAAGAAAGAAACAAAATAAGACTTAAAATAATAGTAATAACAAAAAAATGAACCCTTTTGTTCACATACCTTTATAATTAGACCGAGTTCACGAACTTCTAGGGTATTCCCTAAATCTTTAAGTATTACTTGAATTAACAAAATGAATTTGTTCGATCTCAAGAGCTTATTTTAAATACATGAAACAAAGTATTTGGCCGCGTAGTTATTTTAAAATACTCTTTTTAATGCGGTTTTATTTAATTCTTCAAACACACAAATGTACGAAGGCGAACTTAATGCCATAATTTCACAATAATTTAGAGAATTTATTCCGTAAGTTTTATGTTTAGATTAATATTTTGCTAAAATATACGCTGAAATCTCCATGTTTATAACATCAGTTCATCGTAACCGAGTGAAGCAAGGGCAGGTAACTAGTTAGTTCCCCCGTCTTGCAAAGAAAAAAAAAATATTGAAATAAATGCTTATTTTAACGTTTACGCTAGTTTTTAGAAGTTAGTGAGTGATAATTTAGTTTTCAGCACCGTCGTATTTTTGGTACAATTTATTTATATAAATATTTCTTATTATTACGTTTAATGGTTTTGTTCTGTTATTGTTTAAATTAATTTTCAGTTCACAACATGGATTTCAAATTATGTCAATTTTACATAACACGATGAAATAATATTAAAGCGTTTTCGAAGTTTGGTTTTTGCTTATTTTAAAATTATAACATTTTAACAAACATTTTGTAAACAGGCGTAAGCAATAAATATTTAAGCGTATAGGAATCTAAATTAGATTGTATGCTTTTAACAACAGCAGAAAAGTAAATAAAAAGCTAACTTAAAAGTAATTCAATCTAATCAAGATTCCTAATACACATAATTCATAATTTATAAACTTTGCGTAAGGATGTCATCACATTTATCAACAATGAATCGAATGTCGTCACCGTATTAAATAAATAATATCGATATCGATTTTCCACGTCGATAAATACGGAGACATCCTTAACCCGAAAAACTTTACTTCTATCAATACTTAGAATTCACATTTTTATTATAAATACGGACTTAGATATAGTTCCATTCATTCGTGAATGAATGAATGAACAACACAACAGGACGAAGACTTTGGGGCCACACTACTGAACTATTTTGTGATTTTTTTTTAACTTTATCAATCCCATCTGTTTTTTTGCAGCTTTTTTATATAATCATCAAAACAACAACACAGAATAAAAAAAAAAAAACAACAACATAAGGTTAAGAATTAAAGAATACATTTAATATATTATTTGTGCTTGTGTTTAATATTGATATATTAACTACCATGATATGCTCAGGCAGTATAGTACCTAGTTTAGGTACTCTGTACATTTATTTTCTTACGCCTTCGCGAAATAAGTACTTACTAGTACCATACTCAGAATTGTAAGTTTAGCTTGGCTCTCACTTAAAACTATAGGAATTTAATGATATAATTTTAACAACGACATACATAAAAGGCACCAGCTTTCAAGCTTGCATATACAACAAAGCGTCAATGTGGCCCCTTGTTAATATTAGTGATATATTTATATAACTAGTTACAACCTCGTAACGTGGAGTGATGTAGTCATGTGCGTGGCCGCCAGATAGCGCCGCGGTCGCTGGGCGGGTCGCCTGCGCGGGCGGCCTGACCCTATGTCTCTCTGGAAAGATGGAGTGGGGTGTTAGTTGAGAGGTTGTGATTGTGATGAGGTTTAGTCAAAGAGGAGTTAATAAATGGAGTGTTAATAGTAACCTGACGTATTTTGCGTCACTCAAAACCTATATAAGTAAACCAGAAAAGGTATGGCGCTTCAGTAATTTTTGTGTTTCTGAATTAGATTGAACGTCGCATCACAGAGTTACTCTCCACGGAGCACTCAGAGGCAAAGTCTCTAATTTTCGTATATTTTGCGCGTTTGTATGGAGTTGTACCTCTTACTCAAAAGATTTTTGGAATTGTCTATAATTTTGTTATCATGACAATGCAAAATATGCCAGTATTTCCATGGTTGCAACACCTCTATGTAGGATCTTATAATTATTCTTATTTCTCGAGATTGGCGATGATTTCCGAAGCGCATACTTTTTCTGGGAAAGCTGTTATTATGTCATTATGTATGGAAACCGATTTTGAGTTACGCGAGTCTGGTCCCACCCTTGATGAATGTCAGTGATTGTTGCTGATTTCTTTACAAATACTACTGTTAAAGTATTCAAAGGTCGTCAATCAAAAAGCATCAGTCTCTTTACACCATCACCTTCTTCGAAAAGTCATGCTTTCGATTTCAGTATCAAAATCATCAAAAACCAAACGCAAAGCCCGCAAAAATTCTTCATATTTTTATCTCAACGGCAGAAGGTTCAAAATAGCACGCATTAGTATTAGCCGGGTTTAAAAATCAATACCTGGGACTGCCTATGACTACTTCTAATAGCAGTATTATTTTAATCTTATTTCATTGTAGACAAGAGATGGAGCTGGATGTCCGGTATAGCGCTATTTCTTTCACACACTGAAGTAAGATTAAATAAAACTTGCTACTAGACTTGGTTGTTACAGTCCCTGATTTTGGTTAAATTATTTAATTTCAGTACTTGCTACGCAGCAAGTGCGGAGCGCAAAGCCTTCACCAATGGAGAACAAGGTAAATTAAAAAAAAAAGGTTTGGTATCGAGGTTGAAACCTATTCAGGATGCGCGTAATGAAAAATGCCACACGTGTTCCACAGTCGTTAAAATAGCGTCATGCAGGGAAACAATATTTGCGGCTCACTGTATAAACCGGGCAAACCTTCGAGCGTTGCCCGGATAGACCGGGCATATTAACATTTTCAAGTCACTTGCTCTATCACTGGGCATAGAGACCGTTCCCTAGTCATCGTTGGTCGTCGAATGATTAACGTCCCGTCTGGGCTTCTTGTGTATCTGCCGAGTCTTCTTCTGAGGAGAAATGTGTGTGTTAGCATTCCATTTGTTCACTATGCTGTGGCACCCGTAGCTTGGAACAAACGTAGTCAGAGTGCAGAGAGCTGACTAAAAAATCTCGCTCAGGAGTAGAAACCCGGGAGCAATAACCGGTAGTGTTTAAGCGTCGAATGTCGTGTCACCTCTAAAGCCATGATATCGACCCGAGATGCTTCACTCGAGTGAATTTTTTTTTTAATTCTTTGTTTGCATGACACCATCAAAATTAAATAGGAATTTGTATTTAAGTCAGGAAGTAGTTTAAAGAATTTTGTTGACATTTAGCTCCTTTCATTTTTCATTTTATTCTGTAGGCGAGTGGCGAGTCTTATCAGCGACGGTTCGGCTCACTAATAAATTAATTGATAAGTTTTGATTAATTTTGTCTCCAGAGTCCAGATGTTTCACTTCGAGTGAAAGACATTAACAATATACAACACAATAAAGGCGTTTTTAGCAAAGCAAAAGCGTTTTCTACTTACTTTTTATTATTGGCACGATTCGGCGTGCTGTGGTTGGATTGATGTGAACTGTCGCTTATTTCTGAACTTGAACTTCTAATGTCACCATCCATCTGAAAATGATGTAAAATGAATATTTTAGTATGTATCAGGAGCTCGTGGTTAAATAATAACACACGCACGGGGTCGATCTTCAGGTTAAGCCGCGATTGCCTAGGTTAGTCCGTGGATGGGTGACCACCCATTACATACTGAGTTTCCCACGTGGAAAGCACACTAAGCCGTTGGACCCGGCTGTCGTTTGTAGACCTTTGACAGTCGTTACAGGTAGTGGATAGTTATTAGCTATTTACTTGTATGTATAACTATATGGTAGTCAGTGGTCCGAAATTCTGACAACTAGTCTTACCAAGTGATGTCGTATTACCCAGTAATAACAGCGTAGTGCCGACCATATTTTTTACTAAAGCCAGAATAAAATTTAATTAGAATCTTACCTGCCCAGCACTAATAGCTTTGTAAGCGACCTGCAGTATAAGCCAGGTCCAGACTATATGCAGCCCCAGCAGCAGGCACAGCAGTGAGTTGTAGATGTAGTAGGCAGGGAACATCGGCACCAGCATGGGGGCACGGATCGTTGTGCTGGAATTATAGATGAATAAGATTAGGCTGATTCTTGCCAAGAAGTATTGTGGTATCCAGTGTGATCCCAAATTAATAAAATAAACCCTATTTTATTCATTTGGGAAAACAAACGGTTACACCACAGTGTTACAGATAGAGTTTGAGTTTGAATTTTAGTTTAAGTTTGAGTTTGAAAAAAAAGTGAAAAAGAAATGTATGTATAACCAACGACATTTTCCACATATTATAAAACAATTAGTTATTAAAACATCATTCGATGTGCCCTTACAGTTCAATTAGTACAATAAAATTACATAATGTGTTATTTTTAATGTAAACAAGCATTTAAATAAAAAATAAAAAAATACAAGCTTTTATGAAAAAAAAACGATTGTGGAGGTCAGGTAAAATACTGGTATTCAGCTGTTTTTGGGCAGACTGGAGACGGACCCAAATAAAGTTGGGAAAAGGCTAGGTAGATGAAGGCTAGACTGATTAGACATCAGTTTGCTAAGTGATATTACAGGTTAAAATTGTCACGGTAGAAATAGGCGACTCCATACAGGAATGCACTAAACTGGTGTAGGTACCAGTAGTGAAGGGTCAATTTTTGTAAGAGGTAAGCCGGAGTACATATCTTTACTGCATGGAATATTATTGGCTATAGAATACTGACTGTGCCATTTTTCAAAGAGAATCCGGTAGGAATAGAGTTGTATGGAACCTTCGCCACTGGTAGGTACTTCATTTTAGAATGTGAGAAGAAATGCAGTACAAGGAGGTATAGTCAGGAAGATGTGTAAACACTTAGCAAAACTCAAAAGCCATTTTCTAGCAAAAATAAAGGGATCTACTTTGAGATAAGACCTATTTTATGACTTTCAAAATACTATGATTGAGAAAACGTACAACGTTAATCAATACAGTACAAAGGAAATAAGTTTTGAAAGTTAATTCGTGTTTACATATTAATGCACGTAACTGTACTCAAACTGGGGTAAAATGTCGTGGAATAGTAAAAGTTCAATCTTTTATTGGCGCCCACCGTGGGACTACTAATAAAGTTGAATTAGCAATCCTGAATTAATGGCAAACAAAAATAGCAACGATAAAAACTCACCCCCACATAATGTAGAACGGGAAAATATATAATCTCGTAAAGATCCACAATACTGTGAAAAATGTGAAAATGACATCGCAGAAGCGTTGGTAGTTCGCGTACTTTGCCGCTTTGGCTCCATCCAAGAATATGTCAGCACAGTCATGCAGTAGAAGGATTACGGTGCCGGTTCTGTGCAGATTGCAGACCCAGCTGAAGGATAACAGTAGTATAGTGGCAACGTGGTGCACGAACATCTGCCAGAAGTCCTTGCGTCTCACGTCCCAGAACTGAGAGATGGTCAGCGACCAGTAGAAAGCTGCTGAGATCATGTAGTGCCACCAGACGTCGTCTGTGAGACCCTGGAATAGGTTAAAATTGTATCACTATAAATACTGTTAGCTACAGGACGAAAATACTCTTGTTGTATTAAATACTAGCTATTGCCCGCGGCTTCGCTCGTGGTAACTTAGAATTTGACAATTAATTCGGGTTGTACTCTGCTTGTAATAATATAATTGAATCATGATTCGAAAGACACGTTATCATCATCATTCTCTTGCCCTTATCCCAATTCATTTGGGGTCGGCGCAGCATGTCTTCTTCTTCCATACTTCTCTATTACTCGTCATCTCATCAGACACCTACTTCCTTGCCATGTCATTCTTTACACAGTCCATCCATCGTTTCTTTGGTCTTCCTCTACTCATATACCCGTCCACATTCATACTCGAAAGACACTTTATCATAACAACGTTATTTTGGTTTCCACGGGAACAGTAGTTTTTTTCAGGATGAAAGGTACTTTATGTCCTTTTCGGTACACCTGACAAAGTATTTACAAAATTTCAGGATGATCGGTTCTTAGGCGTGAAAAGGTAACAAACTTACTTTCGCATTTATAATATTAGTTAGTATTCACACCGACGCACAAACGGTACCACGTATTCAGTAAGACGTTCCCCCTACATAGAAACTTTTCATCGGTTGAAATATTTCTATGTACCCTGTAATAGTTTACATACTATTGAATAGAGTAAGTCCTTCTAACTTAACAGACAGAGGTGTTGCTGGAGAGTTTGTTGCGCTTGCGCCACCTCTTCCCAGACTAGGAAGTGGTAAAGGACGGGCGTTTCGAGAGACTGTCTTATGTAATTTCGACGATTAAAAAGTGCCTAATTTGAATAAATTACTCTTCATTTTGACTGTCGGGTTCTTAGGGGTTCTAGTGTAAACTTCAAGGCAACTGATATAGACGGTAAAAAACCAACATAACCACCCGTCGAAACGACTTGCTCAGAGCCGTTCCCATGCCTGTCCCTTCATAGGGACAGATGAGGAAGTAGTGCCATTGTCCCCTACACAACTGGCATCAGAGTTTATAGGATACCCCCAAAAAAGAAATGGTTCATCAACCTTTTCGGTCTGTGTTTAGGTAATTATCATTTTACGTAAGGCCTATATTATCAGTGAATATTAGGGCGCAGGTGATAATACTATCTTAATGATAAAGTTGCACCTGTTATGATAAGTTTAGCTCTTTTTTTAAAAATTGGTAAAAATCGTACGAGTAATGGCTTTGGCTTTGATCTATAAGGGTGCCGTTTTTTGTTATTTCGCTACGGAACCCTAAAAAGGGTAAAATAAAAAGTTTTTAACGCACGCTTTCAACCAAATTAGGGACTAGCGGAAAGGAGAGGAAATGTGCGGGAATCGACCAATCGCATTAAACGAAATCCACGTCGACTCTGTGATTGGTCAAATCTTGCACGTCACTTCTCTGCTCCTCTTGCCTTCGCTTTGGGGGAAACTGGGCCTAATGCCCACGTACTCATTGTAAACTGATAAATGCCCATATTACCCCGTGTTTCAATATAATAATAATAAAATGTTTTTATTGACACAAAGATAAAAGTTATACATTTCCATTTGGAACCCTGACTCCTGTGCTAGGCGAGACCTGTGTTACAGTAGTCAGTGTCTTCACCAGTTTTTGGTACATTTTAAGCATCAAAAACCAAAATAAATAAATAATAATAATCATTAAAAATGTCGAAACAATAGCCAGACAGTCCTCTCGCAACTATGTAGCATCTACTCGTTATATCTTACATAATTGAGAAGATTCGTCATCTATTAGTACTATTCGTGCAGCGCTATTTAAAGCGCTGCAAGTTACATTTTGTTGCAGCGATAATAGTCTAGCTGTTCGGAGAATAGGATACCGTACTTCAAAAGAGTTTTATTAATTAGAATAAACTAACTAAATACATTAATAATTAAAAACTATTAAATAACCTAAAATAAATAAACTAACAACAAACTACAAACTCCTCCTCAACGCTGTCAGCTGGTAATGTGCCCAAGAGACTGGCGGCGTTGCCACGTTGTATGGCAACACTTAGCCTCTGGCCAAAGTAAAAGCCAGCCCTTGGGTCACGGGAAGCGTCAACTAGGCGTTTCGAAATTTCCTTAAACAGGTTATGAGCACTCGGACGGTCGGACTCCACGACCCCAGAGTAAAAATGACACAAATAATATAAATGGAAGAAGATGGTAGCTATGTTTCGAGAAGTTTTCTCTTACTTTCACGAAGTAAAAGTGGGTATCGTTTTAAAACATTAACAACGCTGGTGTCTCCGGTATCTGTTTGGTTCTAACTATTAGTATAAGGGGGCATTACGTCAGTCGAGCCTTCCCCCTTGGTGACTTGGCCCCCTCCATGCCCCTCACTATCACACGTGAGATTTATCAAAATGCGTGCTTTAGTATAAAAAAAAAACACGGACCCGGTGCGGGTTGGTACAATTCGAAGTACAATTTTTGGTAAACATCTTCATTGCTTATGTTTCATAAATTAAATTTAACTACAATCTCCCGTATCTATCACTAATTGACAATCCCTGCAATTGTCACGAGATCGATCGAATGACGCTTCTGATCACGTGCACGACAAAATCAACAGCCTGGGCTACGTTATAAATTATCGGCCAATTTTTGGAAAACATAACACATTATATCACGCCCGTATATTCCCGAAGGGCCGAGGTGTGCCTACTACATCCTAATAGTCCCATGTAATAGGGGGCAATAGGCTCATTGCCAAAAACCGAGCACAAATTCAAGCTTCGGGCTGCTAATAAGAAATTCCTGATGGAAAATCCAACAACAGTTTGCCCGGCCTGGAAATCGAATCCAAGCTCTCATGCTCAGCAGTAGCTCTCGAACACTTTCTTTTAAAAGAAGTCTTTTAAAGAAATGCTCAGTTTAAATCTATCTTCTACGTACATGCTAGATAGGAAAATGAAACTAACCTGATGAGGATACCCAATATAACAAGAGTCAATATCCCACAGCCATTCTTTGTCCCACAGAATAAACACCCCGTAAGAGAAGTTGTACAAGTAAAATGTGGTCCTCCACATGTTCTCGCAAAACTTGACCAGGGTCGAGGGCTTGTCTTGACTTCTCCGGAGTCGCCACCAGCGTTCCACTTGCCTCTCCGTCATGTCCACTTGCTTTGCTAACCCACATATCTGCAAAAGGTAGTTCTTGATTAGGGATTGAAGAGGAAGTTATAGAGAGCAAGCAAAGATTGAATTTGGCGAAAACTTAGAACTGTGAAAAGTTGTGTGTTAGTGTTAAGTATTGTTAGACACAGGGTGTAAACGGACCCTTCACGTAGCCGTCAACTAAGCATTCTGTTCATCAAACTAAGTAACTTTACGCAAACATTATTGCTGCGAATCGACTATTTTTTGGGGTGAAAAATCACGTTTTACGGTAGGACTCGATGGAAAGCACTCAAAGCATTGTGCTGATGGATAGATTTAATAGTACGGGGGTCGTGGAGGTGTGTAAAAAAAATTCTTACATAAAAAACATGTATTTAAAAAAAAGTTGGAACTTTGACCCCCAATAATAATAATAATAATAATAATAATAAGCCCCCTAAACAACCACACGTCCTGATTGACCATCTAATCACGTGGGGGGCGGACACACGCATGAGAAATTACTGGCGTGGCTAACGTGGCTCTGGAAACCCACTAAAAATGGAGACTCGTTCAAAGAAAAAACGTATAGGACCGCTGCCCGGGGGCGATCGCCGGGGCGCACCTGGAGCTGACGCTGGGTGTCTCAGCATGCGAACCGTCAGCGGTGAGGAGTTGAACAGGCGGGCTCCCACCGACAAAGATACTACAGCCGAAATCATTGACGATGGTGACAGACTGACGGACAGGACAGACACCCCTGTAGAACCGTATAGTCCAAGCACAGTATCATACACACCTTCTAGGCGATCATCACCATCCATACCATCGTCACCTACACCTACACCTTTATCACCCCCCATTATTAGTTTAAATACTGTTTCACCCACTCCGACCTTGAATGCTGCGCGGGGGGTATCTACCTTTTTGCCCGCGTCCACCAAGGCTGGAAAAGCAAGAGTTCGCATGAAATGGAGCAAAGAAGTAAACACATTTATCATGCGAACTTACCTATACATCACTAAATTAGAGACCGATATGACCACCTACAGACAACAACTGCATGAACTTTTTATACGTCGATATCCAGAGATTACCGTTTCTGAACAAAGGATTTCAGATCAAAGAAGAACTATCGTTAGGAATAAACTGTTGTCACAAGAAGAAATAGATAGGTTAAAAGTAGAAGTGCGTACACAATTACACCTAGAATCAGTAAATGATGAAGACACTAATAATATCGCAGTAACACAAAATACGATCGAAAACATTCAACAAGAACAACCACAGTCATACGATCAATCAGAACCTTACACACAATCTCAACCATACTTTTATCTATCATCACAGGCATATTCACAAATCACGCATACATCCACACAAACCGAAAATGTGACCATAATGTTAGAAAATGACATTGAGGTTCTAGCAAATATAAATCAAAACCCGCCCACAGATACGCGTATTCGAGAAATACACGATAAATTTAAAACAGCTCTCACTCAATACTCTGGGATGGACCCGGCAGCTCGACCAAAACTACCAAAACTCAGGTACACACCAAAACTTGCTCAGCTCGTTCATGTATTTAATCAAAATATTCTCACTCAGTATATTAGCGAAGATACTCAACTCACAGACGTACATACTTTAATATACTGCACAGCATTAGTTATATCCGAAGAACTCAATTTTAAAATCACAGAATACACAGGCAATGCTAGACAATCAAATGTTAACAAACCTGCATGGCAGCAGAGGCTTGAAAAAGATATAGAAAAACTTAGAGCAGACTGTGGTAGACTAACCCAATATATAAACAACAATCGATCAAACAAAGTAGTCAAAAGAGTAGAAGTAATTTTCAAAAACATGACTGTTCATACTAGGCACGAGAATCACAATAGAAGGCCGGAAGAATTTTTAGATACTTTAAAACAGAAATTAGCCCTAAAAGTCCACAGGTTGAGAAGATATAAGAAAGCACAAGAACGTAAAAATGATAACGCTTTGTTTGCTACAAATGAAAAGAACTTTTATAGAAAATTACAGAAACCGCAAACTGACACCGATACACCGGTAACCGAAAACACCATAGAACTACCAACAACGGCACAATTAGAAACCTTTTGGGCTGGCATATGGGAAGAACAAATACATCATAAGGAAACATCTGAATGGATTCAAGACGAAGAAACTAAATGGAGCTCACTTGAAGAAATGGAATTCATTGAGTTATCTGAGTCTGACATAACTAGTGTTACAGCGCGACTACACAATTGGAAATCCCCTGGTATTGATAAAATACATAATTATTGGTATAAAAAATTAGAATCATTGCACAAAATTTTAGCTAAAAATCTAACGGAAATCATTTTAGGAAAACAAAACATTCCGGAATTTATAGCTACAGGGATAACTTACATGTTGCCAAAAACTCATTACTCATCACAGCCTTCCCAATACAGACCGATCACATGCCTACCCACAATATACAAGATCTTAACGTCAGCAATCACTACAAAAATCAATAAACACGTAGAACATCACAACATAATAGCAGAGGAACAAAAGGGATGCCGGCGAGGACACATGGGATGTAAGGAGCAACTAGTCATAGATTCGATCATACACAAGCATGCTGCCACAAAAAATAGAAATTTACACTGCACTTATATTGATTATAAAAAAGCTTTTGATAGTATTCCACACTCCTGGCTTATCCAAATATTACACATATACAAAATAAACCCACAAATCATTGAATTCTTACGAAATATTATGTCCCGATGGAAAACTACGCTTCAATTAAATTATCGCAATAACGCTGTCACAACTCGCCAGATTGCTATAAAAAAAGGTATTTATCAGGGAGACTCCCTGAGCCCTTTATGGTTCTGTCTCGCTCTGAATCCTCTATCTCACCTACTACAGCGCTGTCAGGCTGGATATTGCCTTAAACAAACAACAACAGAAGAAACCACTATCTCTCATCTTATTTATATGGACGACATTAAATTATACTCAAAAACAGAAAAAGAGATGAAAAAACTAATAGATATCACAACAGAATTTAGCAAAGACATAAACATGCAGTTTGGACTAGACAAATGTAAAACAGTACATATAATAAGAGGCAAAATTAAACCTGGCGACTATGCAATTAACACTACTGACACTATTACAGCTATGGAACCCACCGATTTGTATAAATATTTAGGATACAGGCAACTAAAAGGATTAGATCACACAACAATTAAACAGACTTTGAACACAGAATACAAGAGAAGAGTGGTCGCAGTATGTAAAACTCAACTCTCCGGCAAACATTTAATAAAGGCATTAAACACATACGCGATCCCAATACTAACATACTCGTTTGGAGTGATTAAATGGTCAAAAACTGACATCCAGCAAATCGAGAGAACAACACGAACCACACTTACTAAACACAATAACTTACATCCTAAATCTGCAATAGAAAGGCTAACTATAAAACGACAAAACGGAGGGAGAGGCCTAATCGATATTCATCATCTTTGGCAAAAACAAATAACTAGGTTAAAAACATTCTTTAACAGTAAATCTCACACAAGTAACATACATAAAGTTATAGTAATTAACGACAACAGCTACACCCCACTTAACCTAAATGAACAGACAGATACACAAAACACCAACAATGAAGACCCACAGAAACAAAAGTTAGAAGATTGGAAGAAGAAAGTGTTGCACGGACGGCATCCGCATGATCTTGAACAACCTCATATAGACACACTAGCATCAAATAAATGGCTTAAAATTGGTTCTTTGTTCCCGGAAACCGAGGGCTTTATTATTGCGATACAAGATCAGATCATAAATACTAAAAATTACAGGAAATTCATCATAAAAGACCCCACAATGACTAACGATAAATGCCGCAAATGTCACACCCAACCAGAGACCATACAACACATTACAGGAGCTTGTACAACACTCACACAAACAGATTATACTCATAGGCACAATCAGGTAGCAAATATCATCCATCAAAACTTAGCACTCAAACATAAGCTCATTCAAGACTCAAACACTCCTTATTACAAGTATGTAGCACAACCAGTTGTAGAAAATACCACTCACAAACTCTTTTACGATCGCGGCATATTAACCGATAGAACCATTCACTACAATAGACCAGACATAATCCTTCAAGATAAAGTAAATAAAGTCACATACCTCATAGATATAGCAGTCCCTAACACACATAATTTACAAAAAACAATAGGTGATAAAATAAGTAAATATGCAGAATTGAAAGAAGAGGTGACCAGAATCTGGAGGCAAGAAAAAGTGTACGTAGTACCCATAGTAGTCTCCACCACGGGTGTTATACCCAACCACCTCCACCATAGCCTCAAATTATTAGACCTCAAAGACTCAATTTATATAACACTTCAAAAAGCTGCGATTTTAAACACCTGCAGAATAGTAAGGAAGTTCATGCAAATCGATGAAAATGAAATATCACACAACTCACACACACACACGCTACGTTGACTTGGTTAAAGCCCGTTAACGTAGCTTAAACTAGCCAAAGAGCTAAGAAACAGAACATGTTTTCCAAAATAATAATAAATTTATTCACGAATTTATATATATAAATATAAATAAATATTATACCAATATCTCCGTAACTAGAAGGTTGCCAGGTATGGTCTAGAACAAAAAAAATGATCGTAAAGACGGGGAGAACAAGTGCCTTTCGGCTTCGTTAAGGGTCTATTTACACCCTTTATAATGTAGATACATAATAATATGGTAAATATTTAAGTAAAAGCTGAGTACATAATAGTAATAATCCAAAAACATGCTGCAAAACACAATACAAAGCACACAATATGTCATGCAGCTACTTACAAAAGCGAATGAACAATCTAAGAACGTAAAAAGAGGACTGAAGAAGTAATTATAATAATGTGACTATTTTGAGACAAAACAAAACTAATACTACATCTCTTACTACTTTGATACATACTTGTGACAAATTTTGTAAAGTAGCGTATATATGGAACAAATCTAACGAAAACTTGCTCCAAAGTAAAAAATAATTTAATTAGACTTCCCATTCGACAGATGGGGGTTCATGGACGGTTCAGATCTCAAGTGTGTATGCGGCGTATCTCCGCAGACAATGGCCCACCCTCCGTCTTACGCTGCATGCCCTGACACCTGCGCACTTGACGATCTTATGAGTGTATCAGTGAGCGGAGTTAGCATAGCTGAATTTTGGGCCAAATATATTTTTTACCATTTTGCGCGCTTCACAAATCACATTTGAAATCTCAGCACTGTAGATGTGGTAGATGACTTAATCTATTGACCGCCACGGACATCTATGGACGTCAAATCAAAAAGTGCTCACGACGCCTCGGCCGGCATGGCACGTCGAAAATCAACACTTTTTTAAAGCGCTTGGCATAGAGAACACAGATTTTCGTTATTAACATCGCGGTCAAAAGGCTAAGGTCCATGCACAGCCATAAGTACTGCTCAGGGTCAGCCATCATCGCCTCAACTCGAGCCTTTACGGATTCTTTTTATGAAACTCTATAATGCTCAGCAGCATCAGATAGCTATCCATCCTGTGCTGAGCTTTTATATAAGTGTTCTTTAAGCCATAATCTGTGTGTACTTAGCCTCACCGTAATGTTGCTTCATAGAATAATACTACTTCTATTATAATTGCGAAAATTTTGTGACGATGTACCTATGGATGTTTTTTACTTTTTCTCGCAAAAACTACAGAACGGATTTGGATGAAATTTAGCACACAGATAGTTTATAACCTGGATACTTTTTGACCTCGTGGGACAATTATCGAACTCCACACGGGCGAAGCCGCGGGCATAAGCTAGTACAAAATATATTCTGTATAAACATTGTTGTAACTATTACACACAATCACGAATGTGCTCATCACTCTATCAAGGATTTGATTCAATCTATTAGCGAATGTGCTTATTGCGTCGTGCTCATACCAAGTGACAAATAATTGAACATTGTTTTTGTGATTTCAAATAAAGAATTTTGAGATAATACGCACTAGGGATAAAATGCTGAAGCCGAAATACGACTTCACCTTCTGTTAATTTTTGACTTTCATTCACTATCTTTCAGTAGAAGTGAAACGCCAGAACACAAAATAGATCAATAGTGAACGTGGAATAAAACAAAAATGAACATTCACTCGAGTGAAGCGTCTGATATCCGTTTAGTAGACGGTAGTCGCAAGCCTGTCAATTTCTAAGCAGACGACCATCGTGTAATAGCCAATGTAGCACGGTGGAAAGGGCTTTTTGAATTTTTAAACCCGTTCAAATTATGTAGAACATGGTAAATGACTATAATCTAGACGAATAAATAAGTTGAAGTGCTTGTTTGTAAATTTCAAAATAATAGGTTTTTACTAAATCCATATGAAAGCATATACCAAATAACAAAAAAAAAACTATTTTTTTAAATTTTTGTCTGTCTGTCTGTTTGTTCCGGTTTATCTCCAAAGCGGCTGGAACGATTTTGACAGGACTTTTACTGGCTTCTACGGGATAGCTAGCATGTTAAAACGAGCAACTTAGTCTACTTTTGTTTAAGAAAAAAGATTTCCGTTTTAGAAAGAAGGGCTCCTAACAAAAAAAAATAATTAAATATTGTTAACAAAATCAGAATCTAATTGGGAAGTAATATTTTTATAATAATTTAAAGCGGACGAAGGTCGCGGGGCATAGCTAGTCAGTCATATAATGGAGACTAGACTGAGTCGGAAATCACAGTTGATTTTAATTGTTTCTGTCAATACTTTTAGGTAGGACCGTTAAAACAGAAGATCTGATACGACTTTTGCCATCAGTTCTGCTTCTCCAAGGTTCTACTGCATTATTTGTATTTATGCGACAACGCTAGGGGTCACTGTTTTACGCTATAAGGTCGATAGTATTCTGCCGTAGACACTGAATTATGCAGGAGTGATGCCTACTGCCTAGGGAACAAAGCGTACTACACAGGTGCTCGCATCCACTTGGCAGGGGAATCTGCACCCTATTGCGTAACACTCAGCCCGTATTTAGTCTACTTACAGCTCGATTCAAGCAATCAAACGGTCTTAAATCTATGCTCAATGCGAGGTCTGTACTTGCATTTCGTTCTTTAACAGGTGAGGTCTTTACAATGGCAATGTTTTTGATTCTGATAATTCAACCATATTCATTGCGTTATTTAAGTTGATGAGCAAACGATTTTGCAAAACTATACAGGTTATTATATTTATAGGGGTCGTCCATTAATCACGTGAGGCTCGAAAGAGGGGGAGGGGGTTCGGAAAAAATCACGAAATATCTCTTAGGGGAGGTGGTAGTGAGAGTTCTTTGTACGCGCGATTTCTAAACCGAAAAGCGGTATGTGACCTTGACATTTTTATCACAGTGCTTAACTTTCCAGAATTAAAATAGATTATATCTGTTAACCTTTCACCACGTATCACCATGGGGGAGGGGGTTAAAAAGTTGCTAAAAAACATCACGTGATTGATGGACGACCCCAAACGCCAGCACATCAAGCTACCCGAAACTGTCAAATTTTCCCAATCAATCTTGAACCTAATGCTTTAGCGATAAAGTTGAAAATCTATTAAAGAAATTTGACAGATTATAATAGTTTGATGTGCTGGCGTCTGTACCTACTATAGGTAAGTGGAGTAATAAGCTATTCTATTGGTGATACTCAACGTAGGTACTTAAAATACGTCAGCTGAACATAAAAATAAATGACTAAGAGTTTTATCCCTTTCCTGTTAACAACGAACACGTATGGATATAACAGTACATAACATTTAACCCATATAAAAAAACCGCACGATTTTATCGCATAGGGGGAGCATCTACATTTGTTAAGTAGTTGATTACGGAAGGAAAAGTGCACAGAATATTATTTCTGAGTCTGACTGATTGAAAGCTCTCTATTTATTTTTATTTATTTATTTGGCTCTTCAAGAATGAGTACACTATTACATATAAACATTACAAACTTAATTCTAAGTGCCCCATTACTTAAAGAAGGGCACTGTATGCACTATATTATGCGCCTAAATATCTAATTAAACAATGAAATGATTAAAAATATAAATAAAAGACAGAAAATAACAGCAGTATCGATAATATTAGGTAAGTTATGGTAAGCCAAACAGAACAACTTTTTTTTTTCCTCTAAATGTGGTTTTAAACCAAACGAATATTGAACAAGAGCATTATTTCATTTCGATATTCTTGACATTTTAGAAGGGAGAAATCAAAGAAAGACTGCTCTATCCTCGTTAACCCAAAAATAATTTGAGATAGAATGGTGGGTCGTGGTGGTGGAATGGTGTGGTTCTAAAGAGCCTAAAGCCTCAGCCTAAAGATACATAACAAACTTGACATTTGACATGTCCGGACGACATGTCAAATATCAAGATTTCGTTTAAAAAAATATATCTTTTTGAAAATATTGTGCACTACACACGTATACAGCGTATTTAGCTTTCGAGGACAATTTTTGACAAAAATTACCAATATTGTTTTGGAGTCCACTTTTTTATTAAATTTTCCGTAACAAACTATGGACTCGCAAACTAGGCTAATTAGCAATATTACTCTACCAATGTAAACTGAATCTAACTACTATACGTTACGCGAGACTTCGTAAATATTTATCACCTAATAAATCGGTAGTCCCATCTAAGAAATGAGCTCCAGTAATAGTGCTGCCTCTTATCTACGCTGGCAAACATATCGATAAAACAAACTATCGATAACCATGCACTTATCGAGTTGGTCTCACAATGAATCATGGAAAAGGTTGATGACATTACACGTACATTCCTGTGATCGAGATTACTTTGAAAAATATCGATTCAATTTAAATTAACACAACTTTATATGGAGAGCTGTGACTGCCATGGAAGTATAGATATGCCTTGAGAATAATTCAAGAACAAGCAAGCGTATAAAAACTTTGTCCTTGTAAAAGCTTTGGAAGTCATGAATTTTCATTCACAACTCGTAAATGGCCATTGTAGGACCGTCCCATAAAACGCGGTGAGGAATAATAAAATTTACGGCTTTTAAAGAGCATGACAACATCTTCAGTTTCGATCAGATGGCGAACAAAATTCAGCAGGGTTAGAATAGAATGGAAAAATCTTTGAAGAGCCTTTCGTCAGTCCATCAAACAATTGGCCAGAAATAACCACACTATTTCCAACTACTGCAAATCCTGAAAACTAGAATCAACAGTGGCGATCACCGAGGCAATGAAGTTCGACGAGTCCCGAAAAAACGATTCAACTTTCTCCCTCAACGAAGTGAATCAGAAAAGAACAGCGGAGTAAGAAAAAACTGGCCGAATGCCACACGCAAATAGGGGCAATTGTAATACACACTCAAAATTTCAAGTGCCTACCTTAAGTGGCTCAAAAGATCCAGTTCTGTGACAGAAATGTGTCTTAGAAATAGGGTCCATTGGCACCTTTGTATACGGAACGTTAAAAACATAATCTCCAATTTAAACTACAGTACAGTCATTGACAGAAACGTTGCCACGCCGAACGAAGCTGACGTCACAGTAGATCTCATCGTAGTATTCAAATGTATAATTGCAACCACAATACTACAATTTACTGGACCTATGCCAACAGTTACTCATTGCGACAAATTAAATGAATAACATTTTATAAGAGTACTGGCTGTTAGTATTACAACAGTTCACTCTTTATTTTACTTTCGGTTGGGAAATCATCAAATGACCCCCCACGCTTTGGGCGGAGCGGAAGGGAGTGTCAGACTTCTACTGACTAAAATCCATCCATGTGCCTTCTTTGCCCTTTGTGTTCCAGGGCCGCGGTATCTCTTTCGAACAGTCCCGCAGTCCCAGCAGGCATCGGCCCTTGCGGACCCCTTGTTGCTGACATCTCTTTGAGGCGCGCGTGGAACACGAAGTCGACACAGCCTATCGACACTACCTATATGTATAAGACGGCCGGACGGTGAGCTAACAGTTCACTCTTAACTTTGGAAATTTCAACCTGCCTTTTGAAGTATAGCCTATACAACACTAAATAACTAACTTTAGTACCTTTCTGCATTTGCATTTTAGTTTTCAAATAATTGATTAAAAATAATAATTATAATTGGCAGCTTGATCAAGGGCTTGATTCAGAAAGCAGTACTTCTGGACACGGCGCGTATCGTTAGAAGGTTCCTCTTGTTTCGGGAGGTTCCTGCACCGAATCGGGCGGGAGGAAACGCCCGGGTGTTTCCACTGCGAGGATCGTCCGGAGGACACGGTGGAGCACACCGTAGAGGTCTGCCCCGCTTGGGCGGAGCACCGCCGTGTCCTTGTAGCGGCGATTGGCGGCGGCGATCTCTCGCGTCCGACCCTGGTTCAAGCCATGGTCCGGAGCGAGAGGGAATGGGAAGCCGTCACCACCTTCTGTGAAGCAGTCATGCTAGTGAAGGAGGTGGCGGGACGTGTGAGGGAAAGAACCTCACGTCCCAGCCGCCGCGGGAGACGCCCTGGGCGTCGGGGGTCACGTGGTGGCTCCCGGCCACCGTAGGCGCGGGCCTGTGGACGGCGAGTTATGGGCTAGCTCGCCGTCCGGCCGTCTTATGACGACAGGCCGTGTCGACGGCGCGTTCGTGTTCCACGCGCGCCTCAAAGAGATGTCAGCAACCGAGTAGGGGTCCGCATGGGCCGATGCCTGCCAGAGCTGCGGGACTGTTCGAAAGAGACACCGTGGCCCTGGAACACAAAGGGCAAAGAAGGAACATGGATGGGTTTTAGTCAGTACAAGTCTGACACTCCCTTCCGCTCCGCCCAGAGTGGGGGGGGTCATTTGATGATTTCCCATCCAAAAAAAAAAAAAAAAAAAAAAAAAAAAAAAAAAAAAAAAAAAGGTTCCTCTCTCAAGAGCCCTGACCACCGGCAGCTCGGACCCTGTTCTCGATGCCGGTGGGCTACTACTTTTTATATTTTAAATGTTTTATTTTATATATTACTTTGTATAGAAATATTTAAAAATGTAAATTATATGTAAAGAAAATAAATAAAGGAATAATAATAACAAATAAAGTTCAGTTTGTGCTAAGAAGTATTTTTTTACATTGTTTTGGTTATTCTTAAATCAATTTAATTTATGAATTATGAATTTATAATGGATGAGTAGCTCCCAGTAGTTACGTAGGTATAATATCTTTTTAATAACTAAATCTTCGAGTACGTACGTACGCACGTACAGTACGTACTCGAAGATTTAGTTATTAAAAAGATATTATAGCGCTTTTGATTTGTTATAACTAGTAAATGATTGTAAACTAATCAGTAGATACTGACTTGATCCCTACACTGAGTATCTATGCTACTCTTCTGCTCTTCGAATGTTTCGTTCTAGGACATACCGGTTTCCTCACGATGTTTTACTTCACCTTTTTGAGAGCAGTGGTGATGAAATAAATAACACAAAGTAATAAGCCTGCCTGGGTTCGAACTAACGACGAGCAACTCGTAAGTCCGCGCCGTTACCACTGGGCCACTTATCATAATAGAGGCGGACCTTCATTTACCTACGGAACCACTTCAAAAAAGGTTAATTCTTTTTACTACAACCTACGCAAATATTACAATAATCACCCAATTAAATTAATCAATCACAGATTTATCAGAAACAGAAGCAGTTATCACCGATTTCCAGATTCCTGAGTAGATAACATTATCATTATGCGTAATTACCTATCTTTATTTAGATTTTCTAAACCGGTCACTGTTGTTAAAAAAATATTATCTATGTATAAAGTTGATACGAATATAAAAAAATGCGAAAGTATCTGCCTCTAAGGTCGTTAAGCCGATATCAGACGCTTCACTCGGGAGGCTGTTCATTTTTGTTTGATTCCACGTCTAGGCAACACCGACAAATACAAAACTACATACAAATTAACTTACATCTACTTCTTTCATTATATTTTACTCGAGCCAAAACCAACAACGTTCGATCAGATAACTATTTAATTTATTTTCCACTTTTGATTTCCTGATAGGAGTGTGGAACTTAGTGAGTATGTGAAATTTCGAAATTCACATGAAAGAAGTGTAGCTAAGCACTACTACACTATACTGGTCACTAATACGGTTTAGGTTAACTGATAAAAGCCAAAAAGGGGTGTGACCTTTCTGACAAGAAGCGCGTGAGGAATTAATGGACGGCAGCCAACTGTAAACTGTCCCATTCCAATACCATTCGCCCGTTACATTTATGACATTAGCTAGGATTCATTAGCTTGTAGCTTGTATCGCTACATGCATAGCATAGCATAATCAGCCTATAATGTTCTCACTGCTGGGACTCTGGCCTCCTCTTTACGAGAGGAAATGGGCTGTAAATGCTGTAACCTACCACGCTGGCCCAGACCGGGTTGGTAATGTGATAATGGCGTTCTAGGACATGCCGGTTTCCCCACGATGTTTTCCCGTGACCTACAACGCATGTGTTCGGGCCGTTACCACTAGCTCACCACTGCTCTCGCGATGGACGAAAAGATATATTGTCCTGGTCAGTGAAGAGACCAAACGGTCGACCGACTCGATCTTCTTTGGAGCTAACTTTTCAAGAAGCCTCAAAAATATTCCAGGACCGACATACCTGGCGCCAATTCAGAATAAGAAATCAACAAGATAAGTCAGTAGTCTCAGCACTGACAGATCGAGAATAGAGAAGAATATAACCGAATACACGGCCCTTTTGCCTTAAATTATTGTCATGTTCTATAGACCAGCCAAATGGACCAAAGAAGGCTTTTGGGGTAAATACCACTAGGCAGAGGAACGAAAGTTATGGCTCAACCAGACAAGCAATAATAACTGATAAAAATTACACATGAGTGCTGGAAAACACTGCTCAAAATAAAACTGGATTACGACCATAATAACATGTTTGCTCCGACAAGACTAATCTCTCTTGCAAGAGATAAATGAAATGAAAACCTAGGATGACTGTTGCTAACCTGAATAGGCATCTTACAACTTAATCCTTTAAATCCGTTATCTATTTGCAGACTGCGTTGATAGTGACGAAACAATGGTGATTAAGCACATGGATAACAGCAAGTATTCTAGCGTAACAGCTGCTGATAAGGCATCGTATGATGCTTTGAGCCTATTCAAAGTACGAAGTTCATTCAGAAACGCGAAAATATGAGTGATTAAAATGCGATTTTTGCGTCATTCGGGCTGAGGCCATTATGACAACTTCGACAAAAAGCCCACTAAGCAATAATAATCAAAACTTGTTGCAATCATCCTTCTAAAAACACGTAACTGGATTTGAAGACACGGCAGTCAAAACAGACGGTAGGAACAGAAAGGAGTTGCGACATGAGATAGATTTTTGCCTTTTGGTTTCACCTCAGCTATCAATAAAAAGTTGCAATCACAGTAAAACCAAAATATTTCAAACGAAGATGACCGAAGTCCTAAGCAGCAATGGCTAGTAAATGGATATTTATTGACCACATCACACCATGGGGGAATCCCAATCCTTATTACCTACTGGTTCAGCCCTTATCGCTGTTTGGCTAACGTTTATTTACGGCATAGGCTGTGTCATATTTTATAGGAAAAACAATATTATCAGCATTCAATGCCAGCAAGCATCCTGTTATAACGTGGCATTCATCAATTAAATTTAAAACGTTACTAAAATCTTTAGCACATCACACAGTAATTGATTTACATTTTCTTGACCTTCAATTATTGATCGGAATCGACGAAGCGTTTATAAAAAATAGTGAAAATATCATAAAAACGTCAGAGGTTCAGGCAAAGGAAACTGGGTCGTGCGGTCAGCTCAAGGCCCATTTTAGAGCTCAGGCCGTAGGCGCTAATTGTGTACTCAATGAACGTTTATTGTCTCAAACGTACAGTGATTGCTGTATACGTATGTTTGCCTATCTAGGACAGGGTTGTCAGGGATTTTATTTAATATTTTTTTTACTAAGGACATTTTCATGTAAAATACAAGATGCAATATTGCGAGAAAAGAGAAAGAATATCGAGATGAAAGTTGATAGAGAAATTTGGAAGAAAGAAGAATATAAAGCTGGCCCTAAACAAATTGAGTAAGAGCAGAAGGATTATGCTGATGAAAATTTAAATCTCAATAAATGCAGCAGGAAGGAGCAGGCGCTTAGTGGCTTTATCTGACATTCAGCATACTCATGAATCAGAACCGGATAATAAATTACCTGTATCATTACAAGATAAGATATTGATGACGAATCATACCTACGGGACCTAAATAAAACGCAGAAGCTTTATTATTTTGATGATTTCATAAAATTCAGAAATACTCATAAGAAAGATTCTAAACCTGAAAATGCTCAAAGAAAGCCTACAAAGCTCTATGATAGTGTAGAATCGTATCACAACCTGTGTGAATAAGTAGATACCATAGACACGCAAAGATACAATTACTCCAGGAGTCATTGATATTTACAGTCAGCCCTTCAATTCCTATAATAACAAGGTCATAGTTCATCGTTTGGTATTGGAATTTGATTTCAATAGGGGGCTTAATAGACATGTACCCTGGTTTGATTTTAAGGTAAGATAAGAAAGGGTGAATCATGATGTGGGGTGAGTAATTCAACTAATGGATGGAAGCAGAAAGACTGATACATTTAGTTTCAAACATTATGATTCGGCTTTACATATGGCATGACTTAGCTTCAATGACTTATATGTGTCCAAGCATGACCGGTTTGTGACCCATAACAGCGAGTGCTACTTCCAAAGTGAAAAATACCACTTCCAATTAAATAGCAATATTTAATAAAGAACCACTCAGAACAGCCAGCTCTGAAGGCGTATATGATCTTCATATACACACAGCAATGAAAATAGGTCGAAACCGCGACTCGCAGACGCGTGGCTTCAAAGAGATCTTTCATTCATACCAGTTAAAGCTGAGGTTACTTCTCATAATGAGTCGTTAGTCTTTAAGCTTTCAGTATACAATTTCAGTGATGCAGTAAATAACATCTTAGTTTGGCAAACATACGTAATGTTTATGGTCGTCAATTCCGGAATTCCGACATTTGAAAATGTCTACATTATGCCTCGCTGCAGAAGGAATTGAGGAAATTGGAATAGATAAAAGCGGAAGGCAATCTTTTCGAGGAATATGAGAAACAGTATCTAGAATATTGGATGCACTAAGAAAACTACGAAGAAATCCTCATTCGGTCAGTTCTTGGGGACACGGTGCCGGACATTGGTAGACAGACCATTACTCTTTTTATTAATCAACTAAAAACTACGGAAACAAATATAAACAAAGCATAAAACTTGGATGTTAACCTCAGCCCCCAGGGAGAGGCTGTCAGAAAAAGTTTAGGAAACTATAACTATGGTAAGGCCATTGGCTAAATGTGGGGGCGTTAGGGGTGCGGTAACCTGTCGCAAAGGCACATTAGTTCGGGCTGTTACTGCTCGGATGCTTTCCATGTAAATACATACACACAAAGCTTTATATTTTGGGCATACGATACGTATGGAGGGACCTTTAGCTGTAGGCGTAGATGATGTACGTAAATGGATATCAAACGATAATTATATCAAGGATGTTTCGATGAATGGAATAATTCAGTTCATAGCAATTAAATCCTCGTCTAAACTACATCGAGAAATGACGAAAAGGCCGATTTGAAAAACATGATGAATTACCAAAGTATATTGATTGAAGCCAATAACGAAACAGCCATGTCAATTTTTTCTACTCCCGAATAAATTACGTAAGAACCTTTTTTTAAATAAATCAATGATATATTTTGAGCGGGCTACCAACTACGGTCACTTAAGAAGACAATATCACGATGGTGTGATAAATTCTTTGTCCTATTTAGTCAATTAATGGGTTACTAGCATACGGGTGCAGACGAGAGTATTAAACTTTTAAACACACAAACTTTTTATTGCACACAGCTGAATTATACAATCCATCTGGACTTTTATTGTGTGCAGCGCTTACAAACCTTGGATGCATATGAGAAAGAGCGGGTGTTATGTATGAATATTAGATACTCTCCGTAACAGCTGAAATTCTGAAAGCATTTGGACAAGATTTGAGAAGAAATATATACTGCAGTGTAACGTGTACATCGTTAAGAAACTCAATCTTTTCATGACAGTTAATTGCAGAGAAAACATTTGCCGAGAGGTGGAATTGTAGACAAAGGCACGTCGACTTACACAGACACAAAAATATAGTATACTGATTTATAAGCACTAGATACTGCTGCAAATTCTAGAAATAAAACTATCAGACTGATCAGAAACACTCAAGAGATTGAGCCCACGCATTGTCCAAATGCGCGAAAAACATATGAGAATGTGCATAGGTAGTACGTAGAAGTAGTGTTTTGCTATACTTAACGAAAGTTTTTTATTATAAATGTGGATGGTTACAATAGTAAAGGACTATCAAAGTAACGATGGATGAATTTTGTGACACATGACGTGTCTAGAAAAGAGGTAAATACTGAAATGGAAGAGAGGCTAGAGAGAGGTATAAGGAAAAAGATGACATTCTGCGCCGAACCAAAATAAATTGCGATTAAGGGCATGTGGATCATAAATGATAATGGAATGACGAATAGCTGAATAGCAGTTGAAAGTGAATATCAGATATCAGATCAGATAAGTAGATAAAATACGAAAATACTCAGGCATTCAAATCTATGACGATGATTGTGTCATGTGATCATGTCCATATTATTTTGTTGTAACTGTCGTGTAATCTAAATAAATTAGAGTCGTTTTATCATGCTTATTAGTACGTGCCTTCAACCTTTCATAATCTTTGTTGTGCTATTTGAATAAAAAACCTGTTGAGGTATTAAAATGTCAATAAAATACAAATATATTTTTGTAGGCTTGGTATTTGGCTGCATGAATTTGCCGCAGAGACGACGCAGTACAATAAAGAGTATGTGAAAACAATAATTTTGATTAAAAACGTAGGTAAAAGGTTTTGAGATTAAACAGTAATACTTTTTAAGAATTGTTACTTTTTATTCTGTAGCAATCATCCCACCAATTTTTTTTCTTTCCAATCAGAGGAAAGGCTAACTTCTAAAATAATTCTTTCTTTTTTGAAGTTTTCAATCAGACAAAAGGCGATCTGACGAATTGCAACTTCGGAAGGTTTCTCTGATTTCGAATAAAAGCCCTCATCGAAAATGCAACATTTTTTTCATTCTAATCTACTCAAGGACAGTCAGATAAAAAATTTGGTTTTAATAAAATAGGTTAAGTAGTTTTCAAGAATGGCTAACTCATTATTTACTTAGATAAGATATTGAAGTTATAACTGTGATTATCTTTAAAAAATCCTTGACTGACGTGTGTGTGTAAGCTAAGGTCATATTTTTTATTTTTTATCTCTAACAAAGGTAGATGTGTCATTGTGCATTGAATTCCTTGTTATAATATTATGATGACGAAGTAATACTAAGTATATTTATTATTTTGGTTTAAATAGAAGAAACATCAGAAGCAGGATTTTCCTTCCTGAATTGCAAAATATTTATGACGTCTTGACCATTGTATGATCGTCCACCTGAAGACTTATTCGTAAATATTTTGCATATTATCCTGTTATTAACCCGGAATATATGTTCATAAAAATTAAATAAAAGATTTATTAAAAAACCGAGTTCTCCACATTTTGCCGTCACATGGGCATTTTAAAAGATATTTTTTAAATTTTTACGAAGGAAAGACCTGGTGGCCTACCATAACGTCTTAAAGCAGAAGTAATTCCAGTGTGGGAAAGAGATGGCGCTAGACGACCCGTATAGCTCTGTGCTGTTGCACCAAAGTGTCGGTTGCTCCAAAGTGTCTATGCCAAAGAAATTGAGCTTCCTTTTTGTTCATGTCAAAATATAATTTTTTGCCTGAAATTGCTTAAATAGATCTAGAAGTTGTTCTACCTGAGCTAGTTAAAAGCAGACCTAGACAAATATAACTCTAAGATAACCAAGATTTACCCCCTTTGTTAGAAACGCTTTCAAGCTAAGCACTACCGATCAGCGGTTTCAGTGATGGAACTCGCTTCAGTGAGACGTGAGGGGAATAATTTCTCGATAATCGAAGGATGCACTGTTCTGGCAGATTTCAAGATGACCTTTGAATGTGATGAGACCATTCAACGAGGTATTGTGTTAACAATGAAACGAAGGAATTAACCCAAGGTTGCTGATATTAGTTTCGGAATAAACTGGCGGATTGTTTAGTTTGATGTTTGTCGAAAGATTGTGGCTGTCTTTTTTTAGCTAGGAAAATAATTACAGATTTCGATAGAGATGTTAATGAACCACGTCTGCACAGCTACACTAGGAAGTGGAGAAGGTTTAGACGTTTAAGGGACTGACTATTGTAACTGTACATGTTCATAAAGTGCTGAGGCTCAATCTAATTTTAATTGTGTACGATGTTATCAGAGAAAATTCTCACATAATATTAAACTAGTTACGTATAATAATACAAGTGTATTCAAAAAGGTAATATCAAACGCTTTAGTTTTTATTCATTTCAATAACATTTTTGTCGTGTGAACATGGAATAAAATAAAAATGAACATTCACTGTGAGTGACACACACGAGTGAATGAACCGTCTGATATCAGCTTCAGATATTACCTAGTCCGATATTTTCCAAATTACATTCATTTGATTGGCAACCAGAGTACACAATAAAAACCATACTCCGGCCAATAGCAAACTAATATTGACCAAGAGGTCGTTTCAATAATAATTTATTGGTCAAACTGTTCCGTATTCAGTACTGTATGTTAAAAATATATAATACCATGCACTATCTACAGATCTACAACTGTTATAATTATATGAGTGAAAATACTGACAATTACTGTGATGTGAATCGTGCACTATGACAACAACGTAACGTAACGTAGGTCTGAAAATCCGCGAAAAAGCGTTCGACAAAAATAAGACCTGCATTTTAATTTTTATACAGTTGTCTGAAAGTAAGGAGACCTGTGTCCCAGCAGTGGGAACATTATAGGCTGGGCAGGCGTGTTTATGTAGTCAATAATATTTTTTTCTACAACCCGAGATTGGACATGAATGTTGATGGATGGAGAGGGAGAGGAAAGCCAAATAAAAGATGGATGGATTGTGTGAAGACTGTTATGAAAGAGAAAGGAGTAAATGATGCCGGGACGTCTGACAGGGGAGAATGGAAGAAGAGAACGTGTACCCCACATAGAATGGCCCGAGGGCTCCTGAAGATGATCTACAACCCGAGATTAATTAATCAGAAAGCAAAAGTTTGAACCTACTGCAGCGCTGTTCAGTTTCGTTGATTAAATAGCAACACTATCGTGCAATGTTAAGATACAGGAACTGGGTCAGTGTGACAAGAATGGATAAAGTAAGAAATTTGTATTGAAAGTTGCGCCAGTTATACAGAAGTTGAAAGGGAATCGTGTGTCTTGGTACGGACATGTGATGAGGGTGGATGAAACACACGTGGCTAGAAAATGATGAATATAAAATAATGTTGATGGATGGGGAGGTTGAGGAACCCAAAGATGGATGGATTGTATGAGGAATGATATGAAAGAAAAAGGAGTAAATGATAGCGTGACGGTGGACAGGTAATGTAAAAAAAAAAACGTGTTGCGCTGACCCCGACAAAGAAGTACTATCGGAATTGCTTTAGCATGACATTAACGACGAAAAGAAATAATGTACCTATTAGATATATTGTTGATAAAGGAAAATTACAGTCACGCATAAAAACAGATATACACATCAAAATTTCACGACCGAGACTCAATCGTTATCGAGACAGAAACACAGGTGTGTTAGATTCCAGCCCAAGCTCAGGTCGAAAATTTTCGGGGGAGCGTTGACAACAGTTATCGTAGATTCCCGGTAACGCTTTTGCCTATCGCTGACTTTTAGACCACACCTTAAAAGTGCATGCTTCTAACTACACAACAAACTACATGCAATGTTATCAAACGTGCTGACGTGCTACGTATTATTATGTGCAACATTTACCTCATCCTTGTTCAAAAGGAACTGAAAAAAAGGAAGCACGGTTAACGTTTAAAAAGCTTTATTAAGCGTTATTATACTTAGAATTAATTAGTATTATTTTTGCTAAAGGATGTGTCCCAGCTGTGACGGTTCAATGGGTTGTTGAAACTTGCATATTTAATTTTCGCGCGAAACGGAACAGCTGTCTCTATTCTGGTGGGAAAAATCGATAGTTTGTCATCGGATAGTCCATTTTTTGTGTGGAGACAATCTATATAACTCTGTTTACTTGTACTGTTCCCCGTCCCTTCTACCGTCACTGCTTCGGGTTTTTAATTATGACATTTCAGACGGATTAGGTACAGTGATTTTGTAACGATTATTTGAATTACGTTATTCTCTGGCTTAGACTGTGATCATCATTCTCTTGCCCTTATCCCAATTCATTTGGGGTCGGCGCAGCATGTCTTCTTCTTCCATACTTCTCTATTACTCGTCATCTCGCCAGACACCTCCTTTCTTGCCATATCATTCTTTACACAGTCCATCCATCGTTTCTTTGGTCTTCCTCTACTCATATACCCATTCACATTCATACTCAAAACTTTCCTCACAACATTTCCCTCATTCCTCCGCATTACATGCCCATACCACGACAACCGATTACCACACAACTTTTCAGTCACCGGCGCCACTTTCAAACTTCCTCTTATATACTCATTTCTTATTTTATCCATTCGCGTAACACCACACATCCCCCTTAGCATTCTCATCTCCGCCACATGCAAATGCCTTTCATTCATCCCTTTTGTGGCCCAACATTCTGATCCATACAAGACAGCAGGTCTAACCATTGTTTTATAAATCTTCCCCTTAAGTTTAAGGGGAATGCGGGAGTCGCAGATTGTTCCCGTGACCTGCCGCCATTTCATCCATCCCGTGTTAATTCTGTGCTTTACACTACGATCTATTTCGCCATCGCTTTGCACGAGTGAACCGAGATACCGAAAGTCGGAGCAGACAGGAAGAGACGCGCCATTTAGCGCTATGGCTCCAGAACTGGAGAGACCGCCGAAATCGCAGAACATGTATTCCGTTTTAGTTCTGCTGATTTTCAAGCCAACATTCTCCAGTTTCTGTTGCCATTTCTCCAATCTGCTCTGGATCTCAGATCCATCTTCACCGACAAGAACAATGTCATCGGCAAACAGCATGCACCAGGGTGCCTCTTCCTGTATGTCCGACGTCAAAGCGTCCATAATCAACAGGAAGAGGTAAGGACTTAAAGCCGACCCTTGGTGCAAGCCTACAGCCACATTGAACTCATCGGTGTTGCCAGCAGCTGACCGGACGTAGGTACAAGATTGACTGTACATAGCACGAATTAACTCTACATACTTCCCTGGTGTACCTTTCTCTTTCAAGGCCCACCACAACACATCCCGAGGTACCCTATCATACGCTTTCTCCAGATCAATGAACACCATGTGCAAGTTTTTGTGTGCACGTCTATACTTCTCGCACAATTGGCGGAGTGCAAAAGTGGCGTCCATTGTTCCTCGACCTGGCATAAACCCAAACTGATTTTGGGTAATCTCACTCTCCTCTCGCAATCTTTTCTCTATCACTTTCTCCCATACTTTCATACTATGTGACATGAGCTTTATCCCCCGATAGTTGTTGCAGTCTTGCACATCACCTTTATTTTTGAAGATGGGCACTAGCGAACTATTGCACCATTCTTGTGGGATCGCTCCTTCATACAACAACTTATTGAAGAATAAAGTCAGCCACATACATCCGTCTTCTTTTAAGCACTTCCATACTTCTACTGGTATTTCATCAGGGCCCATGGCCTTTCCATTTTTCATACTTTGAACTGCCTTCCTCACTTCATCCATGCTAATTTGCCTCACCAAACCCATATTTACTTGTACCTCGTTAAGCACACCGCTCCATTCATTCTCTTCATTCATTAGCTTTTCAAAATAACCCTTCCATCTCCTTTTTATTTCATCATCTTTAGATAAAACCTTACCAGCGCCGTCTTTCATACACTTTATATGATTCATATCTCTCGTTCTCCTTTCTCTTTCTTTTGTAATCCGGTAGAGCTCCTTCTGGCCTCTAGGACTGTCCAGTGAGTCATATAACTTCTCCTGTGCCTTAGCCTTGGAAACTGCTACCGCCTTTTTTGCCTTTCTCTTCCATTCTTTATAGATCCTCTTCTTTTCTTCTTTCAAACTATCGTTCTCGTTTGCTACACCCTGCCATTCTTTAAACGCAACCTTTTTCTCTTTCAGATTCTTTTGCACCTCTTCATTCCACCACCATGTATCCTTGTCTATCATACCTTTCCCTTTGGATTCTCCAAAAACATCTTTTGCTACTCTCCTTATACAATCTGCCATCTCTTTCCAACATTCATTTACAGATTTTCCTTCCATATCCTTCATTTCAATCATCTTATCTACTACTTGACTCTTAAACATACTTGTACATTCTTCATTTTCAATCATACGCCATCTGGTTTTGGGTGGGGGCCGTTCTTTGTTTGTACTGGCCGAGACACTGACTTTGACCTCCATTATGACCAATCTGTGTTGGGAGACTAAGGCTTCGCCTGGCAGCACTTTACAGTTTTTGACGTATTTAAGACTGTCCCGCTTGACCAGGAAAAAGTCTATTTGCGTCGCGTGGTGGCCACTTTTATACGTAATGAGATGTTCGTCTCTTTTTTTAAACCACGTATTTGTTATTGCCAGGTCGAAGGCAGACGCAGCTTGAAGTAGTGCCTCGCCGTCATTGTTACGGTCTCCATACCCCCAGCCACCATGCACTCTCTCATACCCATTCTTCATTCTTCCTACATGCCCGTTGAAATCACCCCCCACATACACTTCTTCACTCTCTTGCACATCCAACATCACTCGATCAAAGTCTTCCCAGAACTTCTCTTTTACGCTGTCCTCACTTCCTGACTGGGGTGCATACACACTAACTATATTTAGCACCAAACTATCCAGAATTACTTTTACAGCTATCACTCTATCGCTCACTCTTTTAACATCCACCACACATTCTTTCAACTCCGCATCTAAAACTATTAGACTGTGATATGAGGGCTAAATTAGTAATGTAGTTAGACTTTAATACAGCCATCGTGTTCACCAATATCAATAAGTACTTTATCCTTATTTCGTATCTAGATTTCAGATACTTGTCTTTTACTTCATAGATATTCTCGCTAAAATAATTTTAAAAAAAGGGTATAAATAGTTGGATCTAGGAAAATCTGTCAAAAATGTCATTAACATGTAACCTTGGGATTCGGTACTATCATGTTCTCTATTTTTATTACAACTTAATGCTGTTAGATTTTCCTCCCACTGAAGCAGCGTACTCGTAATAATTCTAATTTTGTAACGTATAAGAGAATTTTTTAATTTACCTCTCCCGCTGGTAAACCGAGACGTTAAGACAAGTTCCAAAAAAAAGTTATCTATTTTAGTTGTAGTAGAAATACGAAACGCTTCGAAAACGTCTAGGCCGTCTAGACTAGTGACCAGGGAATTGTGGAGACAGAAAAAAAAAGAGGCTTGCTCTATTGTACACCCATCATCTGCCTAGCCTTTTCCCAACTATGTTAGGGTCGGCTGCTAGTCTCACCGGATGCAGCTGAATACATGGAGCGACTGCCTATCTGATCTCCACAATCCAGTTAGTACTAGGTAATACGATACCCCTTGGTAAGACTGGTTGTCAGACTTTTTGGGCCACTGACTACCTGTAACGACTGTCAAAGTTCTACAAACGACAGCCGGGACCAACGGTTTAACGTGCTTTCTGAGGCACGGAGGAAACTCGGTATGTAATGGGAAGTCACCCATCCACAGACCAACCTAGGCAAGCACGACTTAACCTAAAGATCGATCCGAGCGGCTGTTATTATTTAGCCACGAGCTCTATTGTAGACTCAACCGTGTGTAATTTCGGTATGTTATTATAAGACTCAATTTCGTGTGTGAAAATTGAATTTTTCTTAAACCACGTGCACACTTTAGGTTTCACGATAAGTAAATCGTACGATTCATACCACTATTTACAAATAAATTCTTTTGATTATCTTATCGATAATGGAGTCGTTGCGGATTCAGATAAGTCAATTATAATGTTTAGAGTACCGTACACGTAACAGGTATTCATTTTGTAAATTATTATTAGGCTTCTTTTATTAAGAAGACTGTGTTGAAGTCAAGTAAAAATTGCATTGAGAGCTTATAATTTATTTTTAACGCGCTTAATCAAAAACTTAGTTTATCCCTGCAAAAATATTCCCATAAAATTGGATTGTGATGCTAATTAACAAAAATATCTTGATAATTATTTTTTTCCAAGCACAACACATACAAATCTGCACAAACATGCAATATTACACACCGAAAACCATTAATAATGCAATATTTAGCAATCATTATAAAATATATAAATGGACATCCTAAGCATTGTAGTTGACACATGAAGTCTACACTTTATTGGACATTTACTTACTATTTTATTATTGTATGTGTTGTACACACGACAACCAATCAAGCTATACAAAACCAGTTTATACGGCTGTCATGGTATGGGAAATCTATACAAAGCAAGGTCATGTTATGGCTTCTAAGACACAGGCTTCTTGCCTAGTTTAGAAGTCAAATATTCATTTATAAATGGTCTCTGTTGTACAGCTAAATTCTGTCACCAAATTGTAACACAAATAAAAATAAAACATTTATACAGGAAATGTATAGCTTGATGTGTCACTGTGTGTACCTGTGCACTTAAGAATACTAGTGTAAAACCAAGCACACATTGTCAAACAGATGTTTAGATAAGTATTCAATGAATGATGAAGGAATTTCTCAGCAATATTCAGCCCGGAGACCGAATTAGTACCCAGTTGATAGCAATAGGCTCACCCCCTATTACATGGGTCTTAAATAACCAGCAAAATATAGATGTACTATTAGAAAACCTTTTGTTTTGTCAATGGTTGTGTACTATGAAGTTATGAATAGATTCAATAACTTTTGCAGTTATCACTCTCCGTGACACAATCAGCCGTTAACACAGATTTCATTTTAAGGGTGCTTACATAAACAAATTTTAAGGGTGCTTACATAAACAAACAGGTTTCCGGTACGGGTGGGTCGGTACCGATTGGTGCAGCTATTAATTTCTATTTTATCTTATGCCGACTACCTGGAATGAGTCATACGGTAAGTGCAGTTTGTCGTATCTACACTCATGTAGCCTTCATATAACTAGATTAAGGATATTGTTCAAATTTCGAAACTTTACATTCAAAACATGTTATGGGTTCAAGTCATATCGTCAATACAGACAAATTAACCTGTTTCTATACGCAATTTAACCCTGCACAAATCGGTAGCATGCTGCACAGATTTGTCTGTGTAAACTAGCTTCTATATGTAAGCACCCTAAGAATAAGCCGATTATCTCTGACGTCTTGCACTTTTGTAATAACTTGGCAGATTTGAGATGCTCTTTGGATCAACATACATATCTTTAAACATTTATCTATCTTTAGATAAATGTTTAAAATTTATTTTTTTGTATGCTTGCTAGAATTGAGAATTTAAATAATTTAGGTACCCAATATTTAGTATATTTATTTAATAAGTA
This sequence comes from Noctua janthe, assembly GCA_910589295.1. NCBI lineage: Eukaryota > Metazoa > Arthropoda > Insecta > Lepidoptera > Noctuidae > Noctua > Noctua janthe. The sequence goes on along the minus strand of OU342573.1, from coordinate 8,755,554 downwards.
TCAATTAAATTTATTTATAATTTGATAATGTGTGCCCAGAGTTGCTCATACCTGTTTGTGCTTAATTTTTGGCAACTCCTGATATGCACTCTCCAACTTGGGATTGGTTGGAGCTTTCTTTGGCCTTGTGTTCTTAATACCTAATGATTTGCCGAATGGAGCAAACCAGTACCTGTAACAAGGATTCATTATATTTATTGTAATGTATAACGGTCTGGTGTCCGCAACTCCACATTAAAAGCGTGTATTTTCAGTACGGGATTATATTTAGAAAAGTGTGATTTTGTTATCTTCTTCCTATTCAGCTGCTCTGGCTCCTTTGCTGGGCTGGTCAGAGAGTAATTTTAGGGTTGCATATTTCTTCCAAAACTCAGCCCTCATCATCCCATGTTTGGTCATAATCATTTTTCAATCAATCCATTATGTTTCAATTTTTCTATAAAATTGCTCTGTCCCTCCAAGAATAAATAATCAACCAAAAAAGATAATAAATTATCAAGCCATGTTGCAGATAGATAAGATAGGGATATACCTTGGTCTTTCTCTCCTACTTTAAATTATTTAGTTTTTATTTATTTTATAAAAACTGTGCCTACACAACAAGCAACTTTTGAATGTTTTAAGAAAGTAAATTATAATCAACTCCAGTCTTTTATGTAAGCTGTATTGATTAAAATTAATTAATGATGACTGAGATTCTGAGAATAATAAGTATAATAAAAATTTTTGTTTATTAAAATTCCATATAAAAGGTGTTGCTTAAGTATTTTTTACTATATTAATTCACGGATTTATTAAACTTCAGTTCAAATGGTTACAAAAATAATTTACTAAGACATCTGCAACATTATTATTCATTAATAATATTATTGCAATAAATTGATAAATAATTTATTCATATTTTTAAGCTACTTTTGAATATTTTACAAGTCTGAGAGATCATTTTGTTTGTTTTTCTGAATAAAATTGTCATAGTTCTCCTGCCTTTATCACAATATATTTGGGGTAGGCGCAGCCTGTCTGCTTTTAGTACGAATACATATTAAGTGCAATATTTTTAGGACCACTTTCACTTGAGTAGATGTACAACAAACAAGAGAAAATGCCGCAAATTTACACAATGTAGACTAAAATAGCTAGATCCGGAGCCTGCCGTGAGCCTGAAGCATGCATTCTTCACTTACAGAGCACTGAAAGTTCTGTACTTTCGATAAATTGATATCTAATGAGTCACTGAGTGCATCATTAGACTTTATTCATCCGTGAGATGCAATGACATACATTCTAAAACTTAACGGCAGAAAGTAGTTTGAACTTACTTCTCCAGAGTGCGCCGCAAAAATATCAGCACCAGTGCCAAGGGCAGGGGGTACAGGAGGTGCGTGTAGTCATTGTATATCACATCCTTGTCGGGACCCGGTGTTATATCTTCCCATGTAGTATTTGGCGGCAACCACACATCTTCATTCCAAAATTTGTCTAGGATATATCGCAACATTATAAGCACTATTTGTCAAAAATTAAGACAGCTTGCAAACACACTACTAAGGTCTCTAAATAATTATATATCACACCATAAACACACCCTAAAATATTTAGCGACGCGACCGTTCAACAGTCGACATGACACAGTTTTGTGCGATTTGATATGCCAATGATGTCAATTTCATAATGTCAGTTATATGCACAGGTTATGTTGTGGTGACAATGGACAGATGAAAAATAATTTGCCAAACAATGGGTCCAGTTTCAAGAGTGAAATAAATTAAATTTGGTGTTACTTTTTCTAATTTAATTGATGTTTTATTTCAAATAAACGAAAATTTTAATTGTTACCAATAATTTTTTCTAAGGAAATGAGGACTTCTACCTCAAAGACTAGTTTCCCAGTTTTTGTATAAATGTCAACAAAACTTTTTTCCACAGTATCATTCATTCATTTTCGTAGTTCAATCGAATTGAGGAAAAGAGAACGAGAGATCAATTTGCTGCTGTTTTGGAAAAAGATAGCACATAACCTTTGTTTATCTAATTTTTATGATGTGAATCTTCGAAAAACTAAGTGTATAATTACAGCTGCACAAAATGACGGTGTATTGTTCGTAACAGTATAATGTCCACATGGGTAGAAGCTTGTGTGAATGTACGTAAACAATTTGTTGCAAGTTAATAATGTTATTTTGCCCGACGTGTGCCAACGTTCTTATGGTGGAGGAAGGTCCAGAGTCTGGACTGCGGTACGCCTGTAACACTTGTCCTTATGTCTTCAATGTAAAGAGGAAGGTATCCTCGCGCACATTCCCTAAACTGAAGGTAACAACTCACTTCAATTACAATAAATTGCATCATCCTTCCATGCTTGTTTGGGATCAATAGAATCCATACTTACCCTAGTCCTAAGAGTATTTTGTTTTAAGTTCCCTATAGCTTTAAGCATACCCATAGATTATGTTACAATAAAGTGCTGGACATAGTTGCCACTATGGTTATAAACAGGCAAGTTTAACACACACCCAAAATAATTTGATATTTTTTTCAGGAACTCGACTATATTATGGGCGGAGCTGCCGCCTGGGAGAATGTAGACTCGACTGATGCTGTGTGCCCTAAATGTGGACATGGTAAAGCATTTTTTATGCAACTGCAAACTCGCTCGGCTGATGAACCAATGACTACATTCTATCGCTGCTGTAACCACAAGTGTGCACATAACTGGCGTGATTAAACTTTAAAGACTTAATAAACATTGTGAGAATTTTAAATACCATCCTAGTATTTAATTTAAGACTTTTGCTAGATTCGAGTATGAATTTCTTCCAAAAACTTAATTTACTACATAGTTTTCTAGTTAGATATAAAGGTGCTACACCTAAAATGAAGATAGAAAAGATGGCTTTAGTAATATCAAGCTCTGAAGACTTTGCTTGTGCCAAGGCAGCAGAATTTTTGGGCAAGGGACAAGTCATAGCAGTGCCAACCGACACAATATACGGACTGGCATGTAGTGCCAACTGTCCAGAAGCTATAAAAAAGTTGTATGCAATCAAAGGCAGGGATTCTGCCAAGCCAGTAGCAATATGTGTGACATATGTATCAGATGTCAGAAAATGGGGTGAAGCTGATCACCTGTCCGATGATCTCCTCAACAGTTTGCTACCGGGCCCAGTGACAGTTGTTCTAGAAAAGACTAAATATCTTGATAATCCATTCCTGAACCCTACAGCTACCAAAATAGGGATAAGAATACCTGATCACGACTTTGTGAACAGAGTTACAAAGATTTTTGATAAGCCTGTTGCATTAACAAGTGCAAACTTTAGTAATGAACCTTCTACTTTGTCTATCAAAGAGTTTGAACATCTCTTTGGTCATTTGGGAGCTGTTTTTGATGGCGGAGTATTAAGTCAAGGGCTGGATCAAAATAGGACTGGGTCTACTGTCATAGACTTGTCCCAAAGGGGTGCCTATAATATTATAAGAAGAGGAATTTCTTATGACAGGGTAGTGAAAATTGTTGAAAATTTTGGTTTAAAAAGTATTCTATAAGTTATTTACTGACCCTGTGATAGATTCATGTATGGAATAAATGTTATATTTTTAATGATTTGTTATTGTTTTATAGAACATTATACAGGGTGGAAGGGGCAGCGAAGAGAAAAAGGTTACCACGTATTCAGTACATCATTCTGAGCCCCACCACATAGAATTTTTTTTTTTTAATTATTTTCTGATTTACACCTACCACTGCTTGTCTTTGCATCACCCAAAGGTTGACTGGTAGAAAATGCCTATGGCATTAAGTCCGCCTCTGTACTTCTGTGCTAAATAAATAAATAAATTTTTCATTGGTTATTTTTTTTAAATGATCTGTTCCATACATTTTGACCAAGCGGGTATTGCACTTTAGTAGGAAACAGCAGTTTTTTTTTTTAATAACCAATGAAAATTTTATATGTGGGGCTCGCAATGATGTAATGAATATGTGGTAACCATTTTTGCGTTGGTGTCCTTTCCACCCAGTATATTATTTCCTTTAGTTTGCAGATGATGATGAGATGTTATCTGGAATGCAACAGGTTAAATTAAATACGTTAATTATTGTAATAAAGTACTTACTCTCCTGTCTGCAATAAAACTAGTTTGTAATAATAAACAATGTTTACTTTCTGGATTATAACAAGAACAAGCAATTCAATCTTATAAATTATAATTTTGGCTAATATCCATTTAACTCATTTTTTAAGTTCATTTTTCATTTACACATTCCATGATGTAATTTATAATATCTTTTAACATAAATAATGGTAGAATTAGCATTAGCAATAAGTACATTATTTAAGGAAAGAGAGAAACACAGGCTTATATTATATTGAGATACATCATTGAGTTGACAGAACAACAATCTCTGATTGAAGTCTTACATAATAGCAATAAATATAAAAATAAAATTATTAAATTTCACCAAGACTGTTGAGATGCCATCAAATTAATTAATATTGAGTTTTCTATCACTATTTTTCACTAAAACATAGGTCTAATTATTTTTTTTCTAAAAAAGGTTTTCTACTTGGTGGCAACTTAGCTTCTAGTTTTTGCCATCTATTAGGTGGCCAGACAATGTATGCTGCCCTGGCGTTAACTAAGCCCAATGAGATAGGCCCAAAGGTGTTGCTGTCGAGTGTGTGGCCAGTGTGATCACCTTCCACCCAACAATGTCCTTCAGGAACCCTCACATACTGCGACTTGTAGCCCAGAGTACTCACAACGTCACCCTGCAGCCCAACAATGCGTTTGATAATCTTTTGATTCGGATCTTTCGGCGACACCAACGATATCACGTCACCTCTCCGCACATCATAGTCTCTGACCGACCATCTCGACAGGAACACATAGTCGGTGTTTTTAGAATCCGGGTTGAGCACCGGCTGCATGGATATACCTTCCACTCTGGCCACATAGCCTACCGTGTCAAGAAAGGTTATACCGATCGGTACACCTAAGAGGACGGACTTGCATAAACTTCTCAACCACATGAATATATCGGTATGTGATTTTGTAACAGAGATGTGTCCGGCATAGTAGTTCAAGACATCGATTATACTATTTATTGTTAAGTAACATTTTTACTATATTATTTTAATGAGGTAGATAGAAATGAGAATTTTGACAAGCAGTGACAGGCTATTGACAGGTGTCTTGTAATGTTAGACAAGCTAACACAGGTAATAAACAAATTATGAGAATTGACATGTATAAAGTTTTGTTATCTGTGAAGAAAGCATTTCATTTCACAGGTGGTTATCGAGAATATCTTCCCTGTCACGTCACGCTCATTCAGTAGTGAATGACCATAGAGACATTTCGGTCTTTACAAATACTCAAAAAAGTGTTGATGCTTTCTATAGTAAATTACAACCAACCAAACAGAAATTTTGGACATTTTATTTGTGTGTAGCGAATAATATCACTTGAATTAAGTTGAATAAACACATGTTTCTAACAATCTGACCCTGAGGAGTGATCTGAAAACAATCCTTGATAGATGGAAGTGTTCCGTGGTCGAGAAAAACTTACAATCTGCATAATCAGCTGTCAGTGAGATAGATCATCTGTCCCTGTAAATATAAAAGCTAAGACAATCACAACACGTTTTAAGTTGATATGTGTGTATAATGAAGTAAACAATCGAGCTACGATGTGACCCTGGTTGCGCTCGCGACAGGCAGCGATCTCGAAGCAGATATGGGGTAATAACCTAACAGTGGAGTGAGGCTGGTTATGGTATGGCTGGACTCCCGTGAGGCGGACGCACGAGTTTCAAGATCGGATCATTGGTTAATGCAGAAATATGTCCGGCGACTACCCGTTCGCGGCGAAGATCGTGAGCCCGGTTAAGTGCAATGAGAAGCCCTGGGACCTGTGGGTCAGTGAAATAGGGCACCTGTCGCCGCGGCGGGACGATGACGCCACGTTCACGTCGCCGGCGGCGGTGGACGCCAAGGGAGGCGCGTCGGTGCGGCGCGTGCACGACGCGCACCCCTACAAGCAGGCGGTGCAGGCGCGAGCGCGCCGCCCAGGCCTCAACCGCCTTAAGCATGAGAGTATGAGTCTCCACGGACTGTTCCCTCAGATGGACAACTTGAATGCTGCAGTGTGTCATATGTGCGGTGTGACAGTGAAGTGCAGTGCGGCATACAGACACTTGCTGGAGTCCCACACGGGGGCTGAGCCTCTCCCCCCGCCCCCACCACCCGTCCCCACACACAAAAGTCGCAGCCGACATAAAAAGGAACCACCACCGCCCCCCATCCCTGTAGATATACTCCCAGTGAAAATGGATTCTTCCCCAGTCCACTCTGCCACCCCGCCATTATCTAGGCTAATGTTACCACCGCAGCCTGATCTACAGTACCTGGATGAGGCCAGCACATCCTCCGCTGTGACGGGGGAGGTGAAGGTGAGCATGGAATGTGGCGAGTTACCAGTTGTCAGTATACAGGACACAGAGGATCTGCCCCTCGGTGAAAACTTAACAGATGATATTTTTGCAATAATGAATTCTGAAGGCATTCAAAGTGCAGATGACATCACAAATGCAGCTGACTGGAAAAATATTATCAGGGATATTGGAAACATGGGGGAAATTAATTTTCCCCAAGCTTCAGACAGTGTTCCAACGCAGGATTTGTATGCACCACTTCACACATCAGCACTCTCAGCATATGCAATATCAGATTCAGATCTATCCAATATTCAATTTGCGCCCAACACATCCCCGATGTTGTCGACGGTGATGGAAACCAATGTACTGAACCCTCCACCACCACCACCACCCTTGAAACCGACGGTGACGCCGACCACACCGTCAACAAAATCGTCATCTAGGTCTAAAACTAGTAAAACGAAATTTAATTTACGAGAATACGATCCGAACAAACACTGCGGTGTGGTGACCGCGGAGAACCCCAAGCCGTGCACGAGGTCGCTCACGTGCAAGGCACATGCGCTGTCGTTGCGGAGGACGGTCGACGGGCGCTCCAAGCCTTTCGACACCCTGCTGGCGGAGCACAGAGCGTCGCGGGACGCGGGCGCGGCCGCGGTGGCGGCGGCGGCGGCCGCGCCCGCACCCGCGCCGCTCGCGCCAGCACCTGCGCCTCCGCCCGCCGCCCCCCTCAACCTCCCACCGCTCCTAGTCAATGCGTCGTTAGACCTCAGCACCTTCAACGGCCTCACCGCCGAGCAGCAGGTCAACGACATCTACGCGAGTCTGCTCAGCGTGGAGGACCCTAACTCCGTGCTGCCCGACACGTCTAGCATCACGTCTCTGCTGAGCCAGCCGCTGGCTCCGGAGGCGTTCCTGATGCCGGACGACGCGGAGATCCCGCCCGACGTGCCCATCCTGAGCATAGCGTCGCCGCTGCCGACACCGACGGCGCGGCTGGACGACAAGCCAGACGAGGCGCCGCCGCCGCCGCTGGTGCCGGGGGACGTGTGCTGGTACTCATCGTGCCCACGCCCGCTGGCACTCTGCACCTTCAACGCGTCGCACGCTGGCGGCGCTATCACTTTAGGTAAAAAATTTGCAACAGTGCGGAGTAACATAAAGTCTTCGCTTTCGCGGTCGCAGTGCAAGTCGTCCGGCAGCTCGAACAATTACTATTATAATCCGAACGCCTTGTCGCTATCGAAGACTGTACATATGAACACTAGTAAAACGATTAAGCCCGAAGTGCGTAAACTGATAGTGACGTGTAGTAGTGGTGTGAGTGGGGCCGCAGCGGGCCCGGCCGGCAAGGAGGTGCAGCAGACATTGAGCGAGCTGTTCGGCGGCGAGGTGCGCGCGCTCAACGGGCACGCGGCGCACGCGGGTCTGGCAGGGCTGGCGGGGCTGGGCGGGCTGGCGGGGCTGCCTGAACGCCGGCGCTCGTCGCTCAAGCACGCGCCCGGAAAGCGCCCGCCCGCGCCCGTGCTCGACCTCGGCTTCTCGCTCGACCCGCTGCTCGCCGACGAGAAGTGCTGAGCACTAATAAGCAATCATTGGTTGTGTAGTCACATAATAATTGTATATTTATTTTTCTGTAAAGAATCGAATCGGATTCACGTATGTAAAATGTAAAATAATCACGAATTTTCCCGAAAGGAATTTAATGTTATGATAATGTTAAATCTCATTTTTTTTTCGTCGACAAGCAAACTGATGTTTGTATAATTTTGTATATTATTTTGTAAGATTTTTTTAAATCCTTCTCCGATGCGAGAGTCGGTAATGTGTCAATGAAGAATTAAAAATAGATTATTACAGAATGGTTGTATTTTTTCGAAATGACATATTACTCATTGTTGATACTGAATTGAATACTGATAAATGGCCTAGGATTAATAATGGTTTAATGTGATGAAAATTTCCATGTAAAAATATAAATACTATTAAAATAAGAATATCCGTAATAGTAAATCGCCTCCTTTGGAAAATAAAGGCAAATACCTCAATAACTGAAATAACTTGTTTTAATTGACCGGTTCGCACCTAAAAATGTATTGATATGAATAAATCGAGCGCGGGAACAGGTTTCCCATTAGTTCCTATGAGTGCGTTATGCTTGTGTGAAGATTTTTTAATAGCCTCATGTGAGTTTACCTTTGTAGACAAATAGCATAGATATGAATACTGATTCATGTTCTTTATTCACGTCCCACGATTTTGGCGAGGACACGCGAAGGTCTTCAGACAAACAGTTCATGTGTGTACAAAAACCAGCTAACATGAGTTTACAATTGGCATGTCCACGCAAGCGTATAGGGGCGTGCGTCTCCTTGGTAGCGATGCATCTGTTATTATAATGGACGTGAACGATGCTAGCGCAGTAATCAAATCAAAGTTGCTACTTACGTTGCATCCGTTTGATATGTTATTTTTACACACAATAGGCTTGACTGAAACATGTGGTTTCCGGTGGTACTGACGTCTTTTAGCTCTTGATTGTTGGTTTATCCAATAAAAATTAAGCTTTATGTTGGAGTTCTGCAGATTTTTCTACATAACGAGAGATGGCAGTTACATTGACGGCCATGAACAGTACATACCTATCTGTTACCCACCTATAGGAAATGGCTTCCTCTAGAACCATTCTACATCAATAATTCCGTCTTAATTCGTCTTATACGTAACGAGTGCATCTTTGGATCGTATTGGTAACAACCGCATGACTATCTCAGTGTTACTGCTTATCACTTTGACGCAAAGCTTTAGTCACCTCTTGTGACATACATACATACAAATACCAACATGTTACAGAAGGAAACTTTCGATCTACTCGGCCAAATAAAACACGAAAAAAAAAAAAGACCTTTTAAAAATATTGAATTAGCGCACAATATTCCACATGTGCATTAAGATTATTCCCGAGTTGCACCACTATGCGACGCCACAGGTGTCTTCATTAAACTGAAACACCTGTACGAAGGATGATCACAATGTGGCCACTCCTCAAAGCTACAGGTAGCCATACACCTACTTTTGAAGTAAGTAGGTATTATAGATCGAGAACTTAAACAGTCATCATCATCATTATTTTAGCGGAAAGACGTCCACTGCTGGACATAGGCCTCCCCCAAGTGTCGCCACATTGACCGGTCCCGTGCGTCAAGCATCCAGCGGATCCCTGCAACCTTTACCAGGTCATCGGTCCACCTAGTGGAAGACCTTCCAACGCAGTCGCCACTCCAGAACTTTCCGGCCCCATCGGCCATCCGTTCTGCAAGCAATGTGCCCTGCCCACTGCCACCTAAGTTTGGCTATTCTTCGGGCTACGTCGGTAACCTTGGTCGGTAAACAAACAGTAAACGTGGTAAATATCGCGTTTATAGTGTTAATGATAATATTAGTGACCATGAGAGTTCAAAAACTTAGAGCCTGTAGATTACCTACATTCAATTTTCCTTACTCTTTATCCTTCTTATCTGGATGAACTTTCAAAAAATCTAAATATTTTATTCCACATAGGCCTAGATGGACACTAAAAAAACGTCGACAAAAAGGTGCACGGTTCGGATTGGTCGTTTCCTATAAAGAAGAACCGGCAAGAACCTCCATGGTTACTCTTTTCAAATCATTTGGTATTACAATATTATCATGGTTACAGCATTTGTACTTAAGTATGGGGAGACAGCGTAGGCCCGAAAATATGTCGTTGCTTACTACACAAAAGATGTAAAACAAGAAAAAAGTTAACAAGCAGCTGGGAATCTACTTTAGGAAGGAAAACGAAGACTAAACTACGTTAGGAAGTTATAAGAATCTCATGCCTTGCTCAGGATGCGTCTAAAGCCTTCATACATCATTTTCGCCACCCCATTGAGGAACTTTTCAGTCTATAACTAAGTTAATTTACAACGAAATCCCTGTCAAAAAAAGAACTAGGTAAACCTTTACTTCAAAAAATTGTTTATCCCGACTACTCTGCAAATGCTATCCTAAACACTCGCTAAGCTTGGCTTTGAGTCTTATTAACTTGGTTACAGGTGACGAGGGATGACTGTAGAATACAATTTCACGATCAGTCGCTTTCATTTCCCTCGCACATGAAAGGTCATACGTCAAAAATCTAGTAGGCTGATCTGTTTGTAACGTTTTTGGTTCTTATCAAACTGATAATATGTAAATGTATCTACTCCGAAATACGCAAACTGTATTATCCATCATGTTTCGATTGCAAGAGTATTGATCGGCATCTATACTTCTACTTACATTATACGTATCTGTAGGCTGACCTACGATTATTTTTTGGGGATTATCGTAGAAGTTGATTCCACATCACTGGACAACAAATAAATATCTACGTCTGTATCAATGAGGCCCATCTTCTAATCATGAACCCTAACACACCTGTAACTTCGTGAGGTGGCTGATTTTTCTCCCCGGAAATGTGGCCTAACACTCAGGTGTTGCACAGTGGGAGTTCCGGGGTGGTATATTAAGAGGGAACAATGGGTAGGTACCTACCTCCCATGTGCATCAGCACTCGTTTGGTTTCTTCTCCACCCCATTTTTTGTTAGGTTTTTGTGAGTTAAGAATACCACACTCCCAGATCTCATCTAGAAGGCAATGGTGTTCCTGAAAATCGGCAACCGGCAACAAAAAAGTGGTCTAGGTACTGTTTCATAAGCCTACGTAAGGTGAGCAGGTATTTCTACAAAGTTCCAACAAACCAAAGGCATTGAATAACAACATGTAGGTAGCTACCAATCATAGCATGCACTCAATGGATGTCACAATCCCACAGTGATTGAATGCGGAGCGCATTCAACGGCTCGACTCGTGCAAATTACGAAACAACTCAATCTAATTGGCTGCTACGCGTTGCTGGAGCGATGGTCTGCCAACCAACCATTATTTAATCATCAACACAATTCAAGGATAAAGGTATTGTAGAAGACTTGTCTAAAGAGTCTGTCGTGGTGTCCTAAGTTACTGGAATCAAACACCGATAGTATGTATCTTATTTACAGCATTTATATTAAAATACACTCTAGCTAGTTTGCCATATTCCATAAATCAATTTTTATACCGTAGTTAGGTAAAATGGTATAATACCTTACCTTATAAAATAGCAAAACAAATGAGAGCTTCAGGCAGTAGGTACCTGAAAGCTACTTCCACTTGGAGATCAGTAAATGTCCACGGGAACGTACGATCAAGTCCTAGTACGGCCTGTGAATTTTAGCCGAAAAGTTACAGACAGACAGAGTTAGGTACTTTCGCATTAATAATATTAGTATGGAGTTATGGGTAAGTACCTACCTACGGTTTCGTTGAGTGGATGAGAAAGTCATCTAGGTAAAAATCTAAAGTAACCTAAGTAGCTAGCTAAGCAGTTACTTTTTGTACCAGTATTAGGCGCGAATTACACAGAAACGGCGTAAGGTGAAGGCGCGATGCCGCTTCAAAACGTTTTCAAACAAAATGTACGAAGGCGACGACGTGTCGTGAAAAAGCAGCGCTTTCTTTCGTTTCCTTATAAATTCCACGCCTGCGCCGCACCGTCACCTTACGCCATTTCTGTGTAATTCGCGCCTTACGTTATTATAAGATTGAGTAGGTACCCAGTTTAGTTCAAAACTCAAGCAAGGTAACAACGTTGTAACGGTAAAAACTTAATTGCAAAGCACCCAAAAATCCCCAAACGACATTAGAAGATGTTTTACGAGCTGAAGATCCATCTAAGAAAAAAGATCCATCAAACCATTTGTATCCATTTTGCGGTTTCAATTCGAAATCGGTGCACATTGGTACCCTTAAATTAAAGGCACAAAACACTGGACCGGAACAACTATCTATCTATAAGTATGGTACTAGGTAGGTCCGTGCGAGTCAGGACGACGACGAACGACGCTCAAGGCACAGCTCAAAGCACTAGACGGATCGCGCATGCATACAGACAGTTATAATGACGTAGGCATCGGCTAAGACAGGGTTATGGAAAATTCAACATTAGTTGTTGAATTTGATGGTTTAGTCGTGGGTGAAATAAGGGTTGAAAGTTTTTATGAAAATCAGTAACCGCGCGAAACTGATGCATATAGGTAGTCTACAAATAAAGGCGATACAATTTATTATGTGTTCCGTGCAGGAATCCAACCCGCATCCTGTAGTGTAGAAGTCGATCGCTCAACCACTTCAATCGTGGCGTGGCGACCACCTTCGTTATTTATAAAGCAGTTTACAGTCTGAAACGTTGACTAAATACCAACAGTAAATGCCTACCATTACTTATATTTGTTTTTCCTTAACTAGCTAAGCTATAGGTATGTACTCCTAGGTATTTATTTATTTAAAATAGGTACGCCAACAGTACATACATTTTACAATACAGGTTAGGGTTCTTATGTAGTAATATGTAGGTTGTACTTAAGAGAATGTTGGGTAAATTATCTTAAGTACAAAATACCTAAATTCTCTTAAAGTTATAGAAATAAAATGTAACATAAAATTGGAAACAAAACAGCTTTGATTTAAACTAAAGTAGAGATCAAAAAACTAACCTACATTAATAACAATAGTAGTACAGACAAAATATCCAAATAAAAACTAATTTTAACCGTTTAAATTTCGGTTCAAATGACTCGTATGGTATCTAGCAATAAAGCAAATACTATCTTTCCACTTTTCTTTAAGGTACAAAGACGCCGGTTGTCGTAAAAGGCTGCTAATGGATCGTATATGAGCACATCCTGCCTACCTTTATAAAATAACTAGCTGTGCCCGCGACTTCGTCCGCGTAGGCTTAGATATTTCTCAGCCTGTTATAAAACGCAACATGACTTTGTCTGTTCGTTAGTATGACTGCTTACACCATTGTTTTGGTGTTTGTTGATTGGGCAGCTTATAGATTCAAACTCAATGCATTTATTTCAAATAGACCTGTAACAAAGTGCCTGGTGTAAGTGACAAGCTGAGGAAGGTCTAAGTTCGTAAGTATCTGAATACGTTTTCCTTTTTTTAACTATCAGATTCACATCAATACTTTTTTTATCTGCCACTTCACATAGATTTACAAAAAATTGAGTCGAGCTCTTGCCACCGCTGCCGCGCCGTGGAGAAGCCACCGACATGTCTTAGAACAATTCATTACAAACTGCTGGGGTTCGATTCACCGTTCCAGGAATTATAATAAGCCCTTTATTAATGTCCAGAGTTTATGCCAAATTTAACTTGATCTTTAAAAATATATAGTGAAACTACTGTTAATTCTCCGCGCTTATTAAAAAGGTACCTATTTCAAAAGAAACCCAAATAGCATCCTCAAGTTTTTCGTCGTAAAAATATGACTTTGGCCATATCTCTACTTAACCCCTCGATACACAAGCGTTATTATTTTTATTCCACCTATTTATCTCTAGCAGCAAATTGGAAACCAATGAGCGATAACTAATTAATTATTTACAAACAAATCTATATCGGCAATATTGGCGATGTTGCCATTTCGATCACAATGTGTTTTCAATTGTATCAATACAAACTGCAAATATCAAAAGTTCATGAACGTAGTTATAGCTCTATTTAGCCTTAGTTTATGGATCGATTAGGATATAATTGAACAGGATTGACAGGTGTAATGAATTTATAATTGGGTTGTATTTTTAGCGTGATGTGGAGGAACGAGGAAAATGTCGTGAGGAAAGTTTTGAGTATGAATTTGGATGGGTGTAAGAGTAGAGTAAGACCAAAGAAACGATGGATGGACTGTGTGAAGGATGATATGGCAAGAAAGGAGTTGTCTGATGAGATGACGAGTAATAGAAAAGTATGGAAGAAGATATGGTGCGCCGACCCCAAATAAATTTTAGATAAGAACACGAGAATGATGATGAGGTAGGCCTAAGTTATTATCAAAAGTCAAAACAGGGTATTCTATAGTTACCATGCTTCGCTAGTTATGAGAAAAGAAGACACCAGGTCTGACTATGTTCTGGGGCACCTGCATAATTAGCTTATAACGTTCCTACTGCTGGAACACAAGGTCTCCTGTTTGCCTTACAAACAGGAGACCTTATACATGTGTTCTAACCCTCCCACTTGCAACAGTCGCGTTTGAATCTCAGTAGACCGATGAGCAACTTCATTTTATTAGCTTCATCTGTACCTATGTAAAAAAATATTGGAAGTTTAATTGGCCCACTTCCCGGTTTCTGAACTCAGCCACATCGACGGCATTAGTAGTGGCTTCGGACAGGTCTCTTACAGTGCTGGTGCCGACCCTAATACGAATATTAACATGATTTAAAAATAAAAAAAAAACAACCTATGGTAATTTAGGAACTGTCACATGCAAGCAAGCAGTCACGTACAGTCGCATGCATGTGCAAGTTGCACTAAGAGCAGTAGATCAGGAAGTGGGCCATGACTGGGGATGAAATCCCACAGTCGCAGTCTGCTTCATCGGAATACCGGACCAACCTTTTGAGTTGAAAGCTCAATATTTCTTTTTTATTTAAAAAAACGTTGCCTCACACTAGGAATTTCTCCTGTATCATGGGTGCGTTTACAAACATTTAAAACTCACATACACAAACAGCCAGACCCGGAACAACTACCTGTAGATCATATAAATATTTGTTCCGTGCGGGGATCGAATTCGCGACACGCTGCGCAGCAGCCAATCGCTCAGCCACTGCGCCAACTGTGCCGTCGAACAATTATGCATGTACTGTCAAGTTATCAACAACTATCTAGTCATTTATTGTCGTTTGATGGACAAAATGGATCAGTGGTATCGACTTCTACTTACGATTCAAGGTCGTGCGTGGTGCAAAGTAGAAAATCGAGGCAGGCAACGTAATTTATTTCATTACCAATGCTCTCAAAACGGTAAAAGACAATATCTTCAGGAAACTGGCATGTTTTAGAACCAAAATTCGAAAACATGAGTCATCTACTAACCGATACTTTTTTTTTAAACTTTGCGCCACTCTAGGCTTTGCCTCACTTGTTTTTTGATCTGTAGGCCATACAAATATTTGTTTCGTGCGGGAATCGAACCAGCGCGGCGACACGCAGCGCAGCTGCCAAGCGCTCAACCATCGTGCCAAGTGCTATTGATCTCGGGTCCGCTTGGTGGATTACGGGCCAGTACCTCTCTCGGAGAGGAGCAGGCCGCCTGTGTCCCAGCAGTGGACAACATTCATCATCTGCCTAGCCTTTTCTCAACTACGTTAGGGTCGGCTTCCAGTCTAACCGGATGCAGCTGAATACCAGTATTTTACATGGAGCGACTGCCTGTCTGACCTCCACAACCCAGTTAGTACTAGGTAATACGGTACCCCTTAGTAAAGCGCAGGCCACACCATCAGCTGGCGGGCGGACGAGTAAGGCGAACGAGACATCGTTTCACCTCTTTTCATACTTTGGTTCACACCGCGAACTATCGAAAGAGTCGCACGAAGTATGAAAAAGGACTCGTTCGCCTCGCTCGCCCGCCCGCCAGCTGGCGGTATGGCCTGCGCTTAAGACTGGTTGTCAGATTTTTTTGGGCCAACATTATAGATTCATTTTGACAGTCTAGCTAGATGTTCTCCACAATCCACAACTTGGTAACATCATGACCCTTGACAGGACTGGCTGTCAAACTTTCGGGACTTCAGACTTTCTATAACCTTGGTGGGTACCACAGATATAGATATACCTATATAACGTAAGAGCACCTACTTCGCGTGAACGGCTTAAGGTGGAAACGCCAGGGTAGCCCGCAAAGTTCAAATTTTGTTACGTTTTCTGCTAAGTGTCATACGTGTCGTAAGCATTTTATGCTTAACGTGGCTTCTATCGCAGCAAGCTAATTTGTTTAAAACAACAACGTTAAAACTTAAGAACTTAATATTAGTCATTTAGTAGTTTTAGTGCTTGTGTGCATAGCAGGATGTCAAAAATGCCACGCTTAGTTTTCATACGGATCGTGATACTTGCGTATCTGTGTAAAGCTATATCTGTGGGGGTAACTCATAAATAAAACAATACAATATTTCATGTTGATTTATTTTTTATACTTTAAAGTTTCAACATTTCACAAATCACGATGTTTGATTGGTCGAACGTAAGCAGGTTCAACCACAGAGTATAAATATTTATGTAGGTATTTTTTTAATGTGCTACCTACTAATTCGGGCACTGAAGCTTTGAGTAACATAATTATGTTACTCGTAATAGATTCACAGATTGCTATTCGCAGTTTGTCAAAAAGTTCGTTTTTTTTTAATGTCTTATTTTTTTTTACCAAACTAATAATTTTAAGAGATAGCTAGTTTGTTGACAAAATTATACAGGTGTAACAGAAAGGGTATAGTCATATGAAAGGATATGCTGCAGACCATCAACTGAACAAGTTTCTCCTTGAGTCCAATATTGTAAATGCGAAAAAAATATCGGCTGTCCCATACATCTGGGTCGAGTAGGTTTTGAAATTTTGTATGGGACAGCTGATAAATTTTTCGTATTTACGATATTGGACCCAAGGAGAAAGTTGTTCAGTTTGATGGTCTGCAGCATATCCTTTCATATGACTATACCCTTTCTGTTATACTCTGTATAGTGATTGCTTGCAAATGCAACTGACTGGCATTGGCATGTCTTTATATTTTTTTGAAAAAATGCAATTCATTTCAAGCTTTGACAAAGAAAATGATAATAGGACGAGATGATTTACAATTTAAATATTACATACAAGTTATAACTATTTGACTAAAGATAGATCTCATTTCTTCTTTATCCTTCCTCCCTTAGTTTTAGATTTAACGACGCCTTTGAACTGCTTCGATGTCACGGCTTTTTTCCTGCAATAAAAGAGTTGCATTAAAATGTTTTAAGAAAAAAAAGTTGCTGGTGGAATACATAACCACCTCTTTTTTTAGAAGTCGGTTAAAAAATAATAGTCCTTCTGACCGTTAATTGTAAAGACGGCAGCACACCAAGCTACTTAAATCTGTCAAATTTCTGGATTTTCAACTTTATCACTGAAGCGTTAGGTTGAAGGTTGATTGGGAAAATTTTACAGTTTCGGGTAGCCTGATGTGCCGGGGTCTTTACACACGGCGGCACATGAAGCTGTACTTTTCCAGTATAACTTGGCCTCACTTTGTATAGATATCCTATACAATGAGAGATCCGCATAAACTGGATTTGTTAAGCTTGATTGGCCGTGGTGCGTACAATATGTGAGCCACGCAACGTGCCGTAGCGTGTAGTGTTAGGTCGCGAAACACCGTTTAAAGCTCACATTTGAATGCAATGAATGGAACTGGTCAAGTCGTTAAAATGTACGATGACAACATTACAGATTTTTAAATTTATAATATTTTGATTGCCTCGTTTGTCTGCGACTGCTGAGCATGAGGTCCTAGGTTCGATTTCTAGGCCGGGCAAAGGGTTATTTGGTTTTTCCATCAGGAATTTCTCAAAGCAGCCACGGAGTCAGGACCAGTGCCTAGTTGATGGCAGTAGGCTCGCCCCCTATTACATAAGATTTGAAACATAACTGGCGAGATGTGGGGTGTCGTATCAAGTACATCTCTGCCTCACCCTTTGGGGATAACAAGCGTAATATTATGTTTGTAATATTGTGGAATACAAAACTGCAAGTTTCCTTCATTCGTAAAACAACATGTAATGTCAATGATTAATGTCACACAACGGAATGATGTTTTTTTACTCCACTTGGAACAAAGCCAAGTCAAACTAGACGAAGTTCATGAAAATCGGCGCAGTATTTCCGGAGAATAGGACGTGACATACAACTTAATGTTGCTATTTATGTAGTTGGGGATATTACCTTTGTCGCGGCCTAGTTTTATTTATGTATAGTCAGCTACAAAAATATGTAAACACGGAGAAGCAACCATTTTATTGTCTACAAACATTTTCCATAATTGTGTTTACAATGTAAGCTACAAAACATAGTAAACAATTCGTTTTTTTTTTTAATAGAAAAGTTATAGTAGATAAAAAGGTTTATTTTAAAATGAGTTAGGACCGATTTTACAACTGTAAGACAACTTTTGTTTGAAGAATAAATATTACGGTTTGACATATTTAACTAATACAAGATCTATCAAAGCGTATTTTTTTCCTTAGATGAAAGTACAGAAACTACTTTCTTTTTTGCAAAAGAATATGGCGGTTAATGAAAAAACTTAATATTTAAAGACGATTAATATGTTTGTAACTAACTGTATTCATAAAAAAATTGAGACAAATAGGAGACTCGAGGGCGAATTTCACTAATGAAACGGAACACAATTAAACCGCGTTCAAGAGCTGTCAGTGTGCCTGAGCCCGGTAAACCCACACTGCGCCTCGCGAAGGACGATTACTCGCGGGTTAAGAGGGAATAGGGCCTGCGAAGAATTTAAAAAATAGGTATTTGAAGAAACTATTGCCGTCGCTTTGCGTCAAGGTTGCCCCCGTAGAGTGCGATATACAGCTGCAGCTCAGACTGATTACAGAAATTTTGACGAGATCGACTTATTGTATTCCCCTTTTTTCTCCTCCAAAACTGAACCGATTCAATGCATTTTTTGTAATTTTTGGAGGGTCATATTTTCTTTACTTATTAGTTGCTGAAAAGAGGTAATGACAGGGACAAGTCTTTAGCAGACCTTGTTTCGATAAAAAAAATGCTCTAGAGGCATTATTCGGGAAATCGGGAAGAAAAATGGTAAATACATTTTTATGGAGAATCACAGACCCTGTTCCCTCTTAAAGAAGCGCTGCGCAGCGCGAAACAGCCGGCCTCTCTAAGCATTGTCACGTCACGTCGCGTGTCGGTGTGAACCAATCGTAAGGCCACATGCCAAGAAATCCATGTACAACTACAGTCACTTACCTCTTATTCAAATTCTTCCTGGACAGCGGCAGGTACGCATACGGATCATGTTTTCCTTGCTTTTTGATGTCGCCCTTCGCTTTCTTGGACTTGTATTCTGTGCCCGCACCGGATGCTACCGACGCTGCTGAGCCGAGGGGCCTGGAATACAATATGTTGTTAGCACCGTTGCGTCATCGCTGAAACATGTTCGCTTTAGAATTGACTGGCTAGCTCATTCGCTGGTCTTCTGCGCTTGAGATCCCGATTCCACTAAAGCAGGGAGTGAACTACGAATAACCAAAGGAGATTAGATACTGACTCGTCGGTCAAGATATCGCAACCGCGACTGCTGAGCATGAGGTTCCGGGTTCGATTCCTGGGTCGGGCAAAGTAACATTGGGTTTTCCATCAGGAATTTCTCAGTAGCAGCCACAGAGTGGATTTGTGAATGGTTGATGGCAGTAGGCTCGCCCCCTATTACATGGGACTTGAACATAACTGGCGAAATGTGGGTGTGCTATTAGGTATACCACAGACTAACCCTTCGGGGATTACAGGCGTGATGTCATGTTATGTTACTAGAGACACCATGTGGATGTCAAAGATCAATCTATACGATTGGTCCATCCACCCCCCTTCGAAAACCACGCCTTAAGGCCCGCCACTAAACCTGGCCACGTTTTATTATGACCAAGTGGTCGTGTTTACCAACAAAGTCACGGTTAATCATCGTCTAAGAAGGGCTAGGCCTAATATGCGTTGGTACTTAAAAACGAGCATTTATTTGTGAGTTGATAGCCACAACATTATAGCGGGTGCAAAAGTACCCTTAACAAAGCCGAAAGGCACTAGTTCTCCCCGCCACTGTGATCATTTTTTTGTTCTAGACCATACTTGGGAACCTTAAATTTACGGAGATATTGGGAGACAAATTTTCACGAGTTTTTTTTTAATACAACTTTTTAATGTTATAAGTACTACTTACAACGTTACTTTACTTTACTTTAAATACCTTCACAACTCCCGTACTATTCAATGCTTCCATCGGCACAATGTTTTGACTGCGTTACAATGATTCCTACCGTAAAACGTAATTTTACACCCTAAAAAAAAAAGTCGGTTCCCAGCAATACATTATTGCGTAGATTTACTTAGTTTGACGTACAGAATGCATATTTGACGGCTTTATGAAGGGTCCGTTAACACCTTGTATACAAGTTTAACTGAAGCACTTACCTGTGAATACCCTTGCCTCCCGCCTTGTACTTGGAGCCCACAGTGACAGTGGAGGCTCGACTCCTGCCAGACTTGCCACTCTTCACGCTCAGGATGTCATCGTAGCGACGCTTGGCGCCGGGTTTCAGCAGTTTTGAAGGCTTTGAGTCTTTGTTGTCTTCGTCTTCAGCATCTAGAAAAAATGTATAGGTATAGCGACGAATAAAAGATCCATTTTATGTGACTTGCCGTTCAGAAATATGGTAGTACCCCACAAGTGATAGTTTGAAATTGCTGTCGTGCAACGTATGAACGATCAGCTAGCCCAGCGCAGGTCTGAAGAAGAAGAATTCAACTAAAGAAGAATACGAGCGCTATTATCGCTCATATATTTAAGACAAGCTGACAAATCGACAGCATCGAAACGCAGCACAACGTATTACAAAACAAAAAGCCCAGTGTTGGCCCAAATGTGGCGCCAACCTTTGTTCGTTTAAGGAGCAAAAGTTTCTTGGGACTAATTATTATCGGTATCAATAGATAGCTGGCTAGGCCGGGACTCGTCATCACTATCATCGAACGCATTAACAGTGATGATCAGTCTTCCGTCTGACGCGGTCTTCAAGCCGCCATTTTAACATTGTACTTACCAGTGTCATCGGTATGGATATCCTCGCTCGGCCTGGGTTCGTCATCACCATCATCGAACGCGTTATCAGTGATGATCAGTGTGCCGTCGGGCGCGGTCTTGAAGCCATCTTTAACATTGGGCTTACCAGTGTCATCAGTATCGGTATCGATATCCCCGCTAGGCCGGGACTCGTCATCACCATCATCGAACGCGTCGTCAGTGATGATCAGTCTTTCGTCTGGCGCTGTCTTGAAGCCACCTTTAACATTGTACTTACCAGTGTCATCGGTATCGGTTTCGATATCCCCGCTCGTCCTGGGTTTGTCATCAGTTCATCACCATCATCAAACGCGTCATCAGGGATGATCAGTCTCCTGTCTGACGCGGTTTTGAAGCCGCCATTTTAACATTGTACATACCAGTGTCATCGGTATCGGTATCAGTATCTCCGCTAGGCCGGGGCTCGTCGTCACCATCATCGAACGCGTCCTCAGTGATGACCAGTCTTCCGTCTTGAAGCCATCTTTAACATTGTACTTACCGGTGTCATCGGTATCGGTATCGGTATCCCCACTAGGCCTGGGCTCGTCATCACCATCATCAAACGCGTAATCAGTGATGATCAGTCTTTAGTCTGGCGCCATCCTGAAGCCATCTTTAACATTGTACTTACCAGTGTCATCGGTATCGGTATCGATATCCCCGCTAGGCCGGGGCTCGTCGTCACCATCATCGAACGCGTCATCAGTGATGATCAGTCTTCCGTCTGGCGCGGTCTTGAAGCCGCCATCTTTTTTCTTCAGTGCTTTCACTTCTGAAGCCTTCTGTTTGCGGGATGGGTCGGTAGCTGTGAGAAATTGGGAAGATTAATATAGGCCTAGGACCCTGGGTTTTATGCCAGATGTTAAGTTCAAAAATTGTATGGTTAGGTAAGTAGTAGGTTGTGTTTCGCCGTATCTAAGACTATACCATTAAAGATCTAAAGTCACCCTTCGTTTTATTTTTTAGATAAATAAGCTAGAAGGCTATTAGTAGCGTTGGCTTACCATTGGCGAAGTGTATAGGCTATGCAACATATCCGTTCATCGATCGAGACTTTGGCGTGGCGATTGTGTGTAGTACACAGAATTGCCACGCCAGTCTCATCAACGAAAAGTTCTTAAACCTCTAACGTTCAGCGCATCTTTACACATGTGAAAATTTCAGTCAACATTTCCATGAACATACCTGTTATCTTCCTCGACGCTGACACATCAGCCAGATCCACAATATTCTCCGGATCATCCTGGATCCAGGCCTGACTCCTGCCCTTCATCATCTTTTTAACCTTCGGCTTCGGCCTGTCCTCTTCCTCATCCATGAATTCCATGTCCGAGTCGGAATCCTTGAGAATGTCTTCTAAAGTCTTCGATGTGCCCTTGATTTGCATGTCATTGTCTGAATCGTTATCAGATTGGTCTCTGCAAGAAGAAGGTAAGTTAGGACTGTTTGTGGTAAATGTGAAATTTACAGGCAATAATCCAGCTAGCCCTTTGCAAAATCCAATTATTTTCGCCAAAAAATTAAGGTCTTTTTCAATTATCCTGCGACATTATAAAGAGGTGCTAAGGAATGCGGTAAATATATATATTTGACATGCATGTGATCTGATCAAGCGTGTAAAAACAAGAATTGTTATATCTGTTTTCGTAAGAAACGCTACTACATTTAGCTTTAAGCTAAATACAGTAGCGTTTCTTAAACGTAAACTGCCAAATTCTTCAAGTTTGGTAGTTTACGGATCAACCCAAATCAACCACTCACCGCTGATTCTCCTTCTGCCTCTTCTTCCTATTATCCATCTTCCTGATATTTCTCAATCTCCTCAGCATGACATCATCAGTCTGTGGTATGAGTTTCTCCACGGTATCGGCGCCAAACTTCCTCATCATCTTATTTAGGAAGTAGCCGATCTCCAGGCGGGAGTGTCTCTTGCAGTCGTCAGGCATTGAGGAGAGGGTTTTGAAGATCAGAGGTAGGGAACCTGCTAGTACGTCTGTGGGTAAGACTTTTGTGTATACCTGGCAAAAAATTGTTAAGGTAAGTAGTGAAATTGGTGAAGAAGAATACTGTGTCACATTACTTTAGGGACAGGAATTGACGTTGTTTTCAAATTCTTAGTTGACTATAAATATAACACGGTGACCGGATTGTGGTCTTGAGACAGAATAAGTCTCCACAAGACTCACGCAATTCTAGCAGGTGCCCAATGATCATTTGCAGGCCAAGCTATGGGTAGGGCAGGGTGACAGAAATCGCATAACATTGAACTGTCCATGACCATCTTTAAGAGAATGGTGCTCTCCTATTGTTTGCTCATTACACGACCAGATAGACGCTACTGAAAGCGCCAAAACTCGTAGGCAATTACTAGCGGATGGTAAGCTTGCAGTGCACTAACCTTCAAGAAGCTCATAGACGCAGCGACCACCTCTCTGTTACTGTCAGTCATGTGCGTGACCACGGTCTCCAGCAGTGTTTGCACTGTGCTCAGTTCCATGTGCTCTGACAAGTTGAAAAGCGCCGAGGCGAGAGCTCGCAACGTCGCGCTTATGATGCGCGGGATAGGCGCGGCGAGGCCAGAAGTTAGCATGTTGACGAATGCTTGCATGCCTGGGGAAAAAGACTGAATTAAGTATGTAGTTTTGGCACGTCGTATATAGGGTATAAGGGACAGCCCTCCACAAACTGATGGGGTAAAATCAGTATATCATACTAAGATGACCGGTACAAGAAATTATTTCAGGAATGTCATGGGAATCCAATAAATTTGATTTGTTTTATTTCCTCTTACGCAATGTATCGTTACTGTGGCAAAACGCACGTAGCGAACGGCAAGCGCGACGTCGAGTACGATGAACTCTGTAGCTAGGCAGGAAGTGAACAGCGGATTTCACGCGTCGTTCGTAGGATTATTTCAACATCCATTGTTGGATTTTTTATTTTAGCCCTGTTATTTACATAAATGGAGTGCTGCGCACAGGGAATGTAATTTTACATTTAAATGAAGGAATAGAAACTGAAAAAAAAAATTAAAATAAAACCGGAGAAAAATTCCGGTGGAATATGATTCAAAATAAGGAGCTGAATGCACCCTGTTAGTTTGTGGAGGGCTATGCCTTACACCCTGTATTGGGGATTTTTATCACTTTCTTTACACATAAGTCACAAGATTTATTCAAATATTTCAAACTAGCTTTTGCCTGCTGCTTCGCTCTCGTTTATTGTCGTAAATTATCACACGGAAACATTTGAAATATTATAGCCTGTGACACTCGGGGATAATGTAGCTTCCTTATAAGGGAAAGAATTTTTTCGGTCTCGGATCAGTAGTTCCGAAGAGTATACCTTAACCAAACTTTACGTCTTTATAATATTAGTATAGAAGTATGAAGTATGCAATTCAGTGTTTCAGTGGTCTGACGGTGTAAATTTCATCCACAAAAATTATATTGTCTGCACCACATGGTAATATAAAACAACAAATAATTGGATAATGTGCTGAAAATTCTTTGGAATAAAACATTAAAATGAAGTTTGGTTCTGTTGAGACGACGACTATTAGAGATGTATGGAAGAAGACATGCTGCGCCGACCCCAAATGAATTGGGATAAGGGCAAGAGAATGGCGGCTAAAATAGTTACGTGCAAAATATTTTTCATGACATCCTACATTTTTACTTATATTTGTTTAGTAGTGATTAAGCAGTGTTGTTTTAGCGAATGTGAGTACTAATACAAACCATCTCTGGTTTAATGGTACAAAACAAACGAACCTGTATTAAGACTATATGTTTAAATAAATAAAAAAATAAAAATAAAAAAAATGATGATAATCGTGACTCCATCCAAAACCATTTTTTATTATGTCCATATGGATGACACTTAGATGATATTGAAACCCACATACCTCCTTCCTGCGTCTTCAGAATCTCGCCAACAGTATTGATAAGGTTGAAGGCACACTGGCGACATTTGCTGTTGATGTCCTTAGTGCATATGACTGATTCGGCTATAGCACTCTTCAGTAGCTTGCTCTCAGCGTTCAGGAAAGGTGTTGTATTTATTAAGTATTCTATGCATCTGTGTAAGAAGTTGTTGAAAAGGTTCTTTAGTTTTACTAATTAAAAAGATAATACTTTTGTTTAGTATACAGGGTGTAACAGAAAAGGTATAGTCATATGAAAGGATATGCTGCAGACCATCAAACTGAACAACTTTCACCTTGGGTCCAATTTTGTAAACGCGAAAACAATTATCAGCTGTCCGATACATTTGGGTCGAGTAGGTATTGAAATTTTGTATGGGACAGCTGATATTTTTTTCGCATTTACGATATTGGACCCAAGGAGAAAGTTGTTCAGTTTGATGGTCTGTAGCTTGTCCTTTCATATGACTATACCCTTTCTGTTAGACCCTGTATAAATCTATAAGTGCCTTGTTGGTTTCATGTTCATTATTGCAGCGATCTTTGGTCCGATTCTTGAATTGTCTGATTCAAAAATCGATTCAAATATCGTTGAAATAACGATGTTTCATTGGATTTGTCTGTTACTAAATTTGTCAATAATAAGAATAAGAAATTTGGAATTTGCTCGATGAACAGAAATGACACGGGGCTGACTAATAAAATATAAATAAAAAAACAGACAGATTTATCTACGAAACTTTTTTTTTTTGATTGAGTAAAAATAAAAGTCATAGACTGCTGAATTTAAATTTAACTATAATTTTGAATAAATGAAGTACCTTAATCTAGCCGCTTTACTGCTATCAGCAACCTTATTCAAAGAACTCATCAACAGCTTCTTAATCTTCTTATAATTATCTTTCAAAAACTGCTTACAGCTCTCCTTATCACTTTTGAAAATCTCTTCCAATATCCTATATGCTTTCTTATGTTCCATTTCTAATAGTTTCGATTTCTCCTTATATTTCAAGTCTCTCTTTTTCTTGTCTCCTTCCTCATTTTCTCCTTCTGTTTCCATTTCTTTCTCCTTTTTCGCTTTCTTGTGTTTTTTAGGGTCTTCCAAGACGGTTTCGCAGAGTGGGTAGAGCCATTCTTCGAAAAGCTTAGCAATTGTTTCGCTAGATTGGTAAAGAACTAAGGCTCTTATGACGTCTAGGATAGATTCCCTTTGGAAATGGTTGTCTTTCGAGGTTTCTAGCTGCTGTAGCGCGTTCGTGAATAGTTCTTCGCGGAGTGTTTGTTCGCTGATTGTTAGGTATACCTGTGCGGAAAATTTCGTTTTAGAACATCGCTTCCTCATCGGGAGCATTCGCCTGTTATGCTACAGTTCAGATTCGGGCGTTACATCAGTGAGTGAGGAGAACCGAGAAATACAGTGCGCAACCATACATATACTTATTTCTGTACAAATTCGAGTTTTGAATTTTTTCATTCAGGGACCGAAAAGTTTACTGGTTAACCGTATAGGAGTTTTAATGGGGTAAATTTTTAGGACTCGGTGAAAAACCCTAGAGTAATGGTTAACCCGTATTTAAGGGTTAATCCGTAAGGGTTAATGGTTAACCCGTTAATGGTTTACCCGTATTTAAGGGTTAATGGTTAACCCGTATTTAAGGGTTAATCAGCCTATAATAACCGCACAGAGTTCATTTTTTTCCATAAAAAGTATGGATGAAAGGGACAGAGTTGGCCCGAAGTTAATCAGCAATATTTAAATGGTTAACCCATATACATAATATAAGGGTTAACCCGTATAATGTATGGCTTATAAGTCTAACAGTTTAACCTGATTAATCGGTCCCTGTTTACACTACTTGCGAATGCTGCAGTGAGGGAGCACCTTAGTTTTAAATGATAAAAAATAGTTGGAATTGAAAAAAAAATATGAGATAAAAAAAGACCCTATTTATATTATAAAAACAAAAAAAAATGTTTTGTAAGGCAGAATCAAGAAGCCGATACGCGTCAATTTTGGTCTGTCGTCTAACAGGTGGGCTGACAATTTTATTTTAACGAAAACTTTTCTAATGATCATAGAGCTGTGAGGTTTCTATTGCAAAATGAGATAATTTTTTTGGGACTTTTCTGAAAGATGGTACGTATTGTTAGAACTAGCCATTTGGAGCAATAGTTAATATGGCACAAAAGTTGTAGGTACGCTCTGAATCAAGTTATACAAGTTCGATGATTACGAACATTTATTGATTTTTGAAAATGCTGGGAAACATAAAATAATGATACATTTAGCTATAACTAATGACACCGGCACTTTCAGAAAAGGCCCAAAAATGTATGGAGCCTGTCCTTTGACGCTATTGCCTTTTGTCTCTCTCCCGGTCCCGACAATTACAACTGCATGACTGCAGTGAGCTCGATTTTTTTCTAAGCCGTAAGACATGTAAATTGAATAACAAAACTGTTGATAGTCACCTGTATAGTTTCCAAGGCCGCTAACCTCTGTCCCTCCGCGCTGCTTCCTTTAGCCGGCGACATATAAATGTTCAACAAAATCGGCAAATAATTCTTAGCGAACCTTCCCAATTCTAATTGATCTTCTTCATTATCAACCGAACAAGAGATCAATTTCCTTAACGCCTGCATAACGGACAGTCTGAACTCCGGGTTATCCTTCAACACACTACCTAACACTCTTGCAACAGACTTGAAATTATCTTTTATATCTTTCGGGCTATTGCAAAAGGATGGCAATAAGGCCCAGAATTGATTGCAGAGTAACTCGTAAGTGTGAGATCCGGGGGTATCCTTTAATTGGGTTAATTCTCGGGATTTTTTCCGGCAGAATGTTGCCATTTCTAAAATTTCTGTTGCGAAGAATTTTAGGTTTGAATTGGTGATTTTTTCTTTGAGTACTGGTAGTAACCAACTCCGTTCTAGATTGATCGTCTCTGGTCCGTCTCTTAGAGGTATAATTCTGAGTACGAACTCGGGTCCTAGAGCTTTTATGGCACATCCGGTGGCGTATTCGACCTCCTTGTCGTTATCAAAGTTGTGGCTCTCGCGGCGGTCGTTGAGCTTTCGTAGAAGAGGTCCCAGGGAATTTGCTACTTTTTCGTTACCGATCTGTGGAATAGGGTAATTTATATTTGAAACTTAAACTATACATTTTGGAATCAGTATTTTTATAAGAAAATAATAGAGGGTGACAAAATAGGATGCTAAACCCAAAAAGTACTCCTTATACTGTGAAATTAGATCAGAGGATTTTCGTCATGGTATATAATGGGTGGTCACCCATGCACAGACCAACCTAGGCAAGCGCGGTTTAACCTGAAAAAATATCCAAGCGGCTGTTCTTAATTAGCCACGAGCTCCTCCAAACAAATATCAAAATTCTGCGTGAAAAAAACAATACACGGAAAACTCTTACCTCAAAACAAACAGCTATTGTCAATATAACATGTCTAATCGCTTGATTGAACGGGTTGTCTAAACCGGTGCCGATGCTCTTGAATATGGCGTCGATGTGTGTCTTGTGTTTTACAAACGTCTCATTGGAGTCCAGGGCTAGCTTCACGCAGTCGAGGAGGACTGCCTGTAGGGGGAAATATGAGGGTGTTTAGTTAACTGGGAAACGAGAGTAGGTGTAATGCAGTGGCGAAGGGCCAAACATCCCGAATCTTACCGGCTTCCCTTTGAAAAATGGTACAGTCAGTATTCTACAGATAAATAATATAATCACATTAAAGATATGTACTCCGTCTTACCTTTTACAAAAATTGACCCTTCGCTACTGGTGTAATGCTATTTAAAGTTATACAGAGTCAAATTGAATTAGCTAGCAAAACCCTGCAGATTTGACGAGTATCGATGTCTAAACAGGATTACACAAATAACTTTTTTTTTGGGATCACCATGACATAAACATAACATCACGATTTGTAATCCCCGAGGTATAGGCAGAGGTATACCTAACAGTACACCCAAACGCCAGTCAAGTGTATTTCTCATGTAATAGGGGGCGAGCTAATTGCCATCAGCCGGGCACAAATCTAGACTCCGTGTCTGCTACTGAGAAATTCCTGATGGAAAAAAGCCAATAAGACTTTGCCCGATCCGGGAATCTAACCCGGACCTCATACTCAGCAGTCGCGCTTACGATCACTAGACCAACGAGGCATTAAGAATATTTGTACAAATACGCGAAGGGCAAAATTACATTGGGACAAGAAATTTCATTTAGAATTTCGCATCTAAATCAGAGAACCTGATACATTAGACAAGGGTGTATAAGACTTCTTACCTTCAGAGCATTAGTGGATGCCGAATTGATATCAGCGACGTCAGATAGCCACAGCTCAGTGACGCAGATGTTCACAAAAGCCGGCAGGTTGGGCATGCACAAGTTCAGGTCCAGACTGGTGAAATAAAATATCATTTATTAGAATATATCCATCAGACAGCACTTGTCAAAAGGGTCTAATTATGCTTCAGTTTTTGAAATAATAAAACTAATCAGTTAATCATTGGCTCTGTATTATACAGTATTGAAATTTAGTATGGGACAGCTAAAATTTTTTTCACATTTTCGATATTGGACCCAAGGAGAAAGTTGTTCAATTTGATGGTCTGCAGCATGTCCTTTCATATAACTATACCCTTTCTGTTACATCCTGTATATGACTTAAGCACCAAACAAATAATGTGATTTTTTTTTAAAAACATTTGACAGTCAAACATAAAGTTAAACATTAGGGCAACCACTTCTATGGTTCTTGCAAACCGTGAAAAAAAAAAACACCAATTTGAATACACAAAAACAAGAACTTTAATGGCGGTCTACCCCTTCGAGGATTAAAGGCACAACTTACTTGGCGAGACACCCGAAGCCCTGCGTCAGTACGGCCGCCCAAGCCTGCACTTGTCCCGTATCGTTCGCGGGAGGCCGCGCCGCCATCAGCGCCCTTGTTAGCTGTACCGCTAGGGACGCGGTCATATTGCTAGAGTCGCGGGCGTTCGAGAATAGAGCGTGTAACGTGTGAAGGCAGCATGTTTTTATGTACACATTGTTGTGGGTCATCAGTGAGAGGATCGCTTCGCAGATTGACTGGGAAAGAAGATGAATTAGATTATTGATAATTTCGATAAACTGAACTGAATTTCCAGGCCCGTGGCAGATGCGGTCAAAAAACGTGCGAGGAGGACGGCAAATCTTATATATAAAAATCTCGTGTCACGCTGTTTGTGGTCGCACTCCTCCGAAACAGCTAGACCGATTTTTATAAAAATTTTCTTTTATATTTGTTAGATATGAGAATAGGTTGTAAATTATATTTCACACCGCTAATTTCACGCGGAGGAAGGTCGCGGGGCACAGCTAGTATATATACAACATTACTTATATGCGAAACCTGAATTTAGTTTGTTCAGAAAAGTAACTGAATCGATTCCAATAATTTTTAAACCATGTTATATTTTGTCCTAAAAATATTTTAAAATGGCTACAAGTTGGACACCGAGCGAAACTAAGTACCTATCGCAACCATTTAGGTACCTACTGCCAAATTATTATTATCAATGAGCTCAAGACGACGCTGGAGGCGCGCTTCGTGGTGACCACATTTTTGTGCGGACAACTAGGTAACAGAAAAAGCTTTTAACTTTGTGATTTTTCATGATACAGTTTTGAAATTTTGTACATAGATTCTTTACATAAAAATACTAGATACGTGTTTCAGGTTTCGCATATACCAATACTAATGTTGTCTAAGGTCCCATTAAAATAGATGGAGAAACTTTTAGAAATCATTTAGACCACCAAAATAAGGACAATGGTAAAAAAAACAACGAGAAAAACGCATTAGATACTTCCAAGAAAAAAAATCAGCTAACGAAAATACACTAAAAATGTTAGTCAACTGAAAGTTGCTATTGTTAAATACAGAATGATATTAACAGAACGCGATAAAGCCGGCCTTTCACTATTTCTGATTGAAGCGATTGACAATCAAGTAGTAATATCTCTGCTTTCTCATCAAGGGAATATCAGTGCCAAAGAGAATCCTAATTAACCGCTTACATTAACATCCTAACTAACTGGGTACCTACTTACGAGAACGCGCGCGGTGGGGCGCGATTACAAGTACCTACCCATAATGGATGTGTTTATTCTAGAGTGCCGGCAATTTATTATTTTAGGTTAAAATAAAATCAATGTAATCAGTGTTTTTTTTGCTTGGATATCTTTGCTTAGACGTACTGAACGCTGTATTAAAATTTGGCCATCTATTTTAATGGGACCTTATACGTATTGTAAAGGATTCCTGAGAGCTCATGATCTACACAATATCTAAATGAGGGTGCCTCTTGTCATTTCTCTCCTACGTCCTATAACCACAGCTGCATAACTACTATAACATAAGCCAACGTCGCGGACGGGATGGGAGTCAAACTCAATTGAAATCATAGATGCAGTTGAAATTCCTAGAAAAAATTCTGGATAAATACTGTAGTAGCGATTACTGTTGCCTCATGTAGTGTAGTTGAGAATACGAGATTCATCATCATCATTTCAGCCGAAAGACGTCCACAGCTGGACAAATGCCCCCATCCTAATTATATACGATATAAAATTTATTTTAGTAGCCTGCAACATACAGAAACCTGTATAAACTATCTAAGAAATTCCTCTTCTTTCCAACTACTTTCTCATCATCAGCAGCGTTGTTCCACCTACTGCTTAGACTAGGCGTCCATCCTTTTGTGTCCTTCCCAGGTCTGCGCGACTCTCAACCAGGTCTTACCGGTGATCTTCTGGATGTCATCCACCCCACTAACATACTCTCTTCTGCAACCTTTGGCCACATAATCCTGACTGTATGTCTCTTCCAAATCTCTCCACTTTTGGCGGTTTTGTGTCATGGCTATCCAGTTTCCTTGCTTTGCCTTAGCTACCTTGTTGAGATTATCTGTCAAGTCGCCCACCATAGATACCACAATCACAACACATACATACCTTAATATAATCCTTGCTGAACGCCGGCAATACATCTCTAAGCATGGTCAGTGTGTGCAGCACAGTTCTATGTCCGGCTAGCAATGCTTCTGCCTTGATCTGAGACAGACAGTACTCAGCCACGCGGTTCGAACCTGGGTGGAGCTTTGGTACCTGAAATATATGAGTTTATTAGCAAAAGGATGAATTGTATTAATATTCGATTGGTAGTGTTGGTTAAAAGGAGGACTGGCCAGTTTGTGGCCAGTCCTCCTTTTAACTGATTTTTATTCTAACTGATTTTCAAAACACCAATACTACTAAAAATTCGAGTACTTGTATATTTTTGGCAATTTTAGGGCAAATTTATCTACCCCTCATATTGTATGAAGGAAATATTAGGTTCTTAGCCCTGCATTAAATGCGCTCATTATTAGGGGGGGGGGGGGGGGGGGTTGCAAGCGGGTTGGCGATTGCAGTACAGTTGTTATAAAAGCACAGAAAAGGCTGCACATTGTCTGGCTACGACACCCACGGGAAGATATGGCATGGAAATGCCCATCTCCACTTGCACACTGAAATAAAGTGTTACCTTATTTTTCTGATCATCAGAAGGTATCATGAAACAGCTGCCGCGCAAAACAGACGTCACGGCGTGCTGAGCCGCTTTTCGGACCTTTGAACAAATAACAATTATGTTAATAAAAGTTACTATTATGTACCAGTATTTATTCGTTCTTCATATGAAATACTAGCTGATGTGACAGACTTTGTCTTGTCCTTTTGTATTTCGACAGTAGCGCCACCTATCGGGTCTTAATATAAGAACATCCAGGTAAAGCAATAAGTAAAAAAAAAAACCTACTATATGAAAGAAAGAAGAAAGAAAATACATTTATTTGGCACATGCCACAAGTGCACACAGTATAAAAAAAAAACAAATAAAGAAGTGAAGCTTTCATGAGGAGAACCTAACATGATCACACGCACACCAGAATTTAATGTATAAAGATATTAAAAATAATGTAACTTACCTTAGGCTTAGAATGCAGTGCAAAAGCCAAGACTGACTCAAAGATCCTCATCGTAGACGAATCACCCCACAGGGCATACTCCTGAGCCCTCAGCAACACAGACAGACACCCAATAGCACTCCTCAGCAAAGCGCCATTCTCACTCTGTTCATTCTTCACAAGTATGTCCGTGAAGATTGTGGCTGAGTCTGAGAACTGTTTTCTTAACACTGCTTGTGGGACAGCCTTTATACCCATGGATAGTAGGGTGAGTGTTGCAACTAGATTTTCTTCCATTTCTGCTGATTTTAGGGTTTCCATCTGTAAAGAGGGATTATATTATGATTTTTTTAACTGATTTCTGTAATATGAATGTTTTAGTTGTTTAGTAAATTATATTTGGGTATTATTTTAATGAGCGAAAATAAATTCAAACTGAAGGTGTTAAAAATATTGAAAATAAGCTACTGAAATACTAAGTGAGCGACAAACAGTGGGCGAATACAATTAATGTTTAAAACAGCGACTTGAAAATACCAATTTGAGTTACTAGTTGTTCAATATGATCAGTGTGATAATTCAAGGACTCTGAAAAAAAACCTAAAACAAGGTTATTAACCACTAGATTGTAGATAAGGCGTAGCCGACGTAGCCCCGCTGCGCAGGGCAGGGCTTCTATTTCTGTTTGCAGGGCTTAAAGTAACCTAACACGAAGGGGATGTCCGGGGTCTTAGTTCGCTCCTAGACCCCGCCATCCCCTTCGAACCTAACCTGCCCGAGTCGGGGTGCCACAAGTTGCTCTCAGCCTTCGCTCGCTCTTGCTTCCTATATTCTCTTTGCCGCAATGACCAGATAGATAGTTACTTGGTATAATAGTCGCATATTCAGTATATTGGTCGCCAATTAAATATTTATTTGCCCAATAAATAATTTCCCATTATATTTTCTCCATTATTCTCTATAACTAGCAGATCTGTCTTCCTACAGATTGACTTTATTTTTGGGGTGAAAAATCAAGGTTTTTGGTAGGACCTACTCAAAACATTGTGTTGATGGATGCATTGAACTCTGCAGGATCATGGAGGTATTTAAAATTAAATTATAACATTAAAAAATTGTGTTAACATAAGTAGAAGGTTAGGTATGGTCCAGAACAATAGATGATCATAATGATGGGAAGAATAAGAGCCTTTCAGCTTTGTTATTTGTCTTTTTACACCCATAGCAAACACTTTATGTTAAGAAACTCACAAGTGCCGCAAAGTATTCAGTAGTAGACTCCTTGCCGCCTTGCTCTTTGATGACCTCAGTGACTGCAGCCAGAACTGCTAGCATCTCCTTGTGAAGACCATTGTTTGAGTCAAATTTTGTCAGTAGCCTGAAGGAACATACATAGATTGTGTTAGGAAACAAGTTGTAATATTATATCAATTATGTTTTTTATGTTGACAGCACGGTTGGCGCAGTGGCTGTCTGCTGCATCGCAGGCTACTGCTCCGCATGTCACGGTATCGGTTCCCACGCGGAACAAATACTTGTATGGCCAGGTAGTTATTACAGGTCTAGCTTTTTGTGTAAGTGGGTTTAAATGTTTGTAAACACACCCACGATACATGAGAAAAATTCCCAGTGGGGCAATTTTTTTTTATAGATAAGAATTAAGGATTTAGTCATATACATTCTATGCCTAACAGTAGACGACATACTGTTGTGTTTTCGATATATCAGTGGAAGATACAATTTTTCATCTAATTTAATTATGTCTGTCTTTTCACATTTGAACCTCTCAAAGATTGTTATTCTTCTTAAGTTAACTAGGCCTATTTTCAAAGATCTTTTATGAATAAAAATTAAACTAAATTATTTTTGTTCCGACTACAGGCAGCAGATCTAAATACAGAACAAATAATAACAACGAAGGAAACTTACTTGCTAAAACTAACATTAGAACATTGGCTCCAGTCAGACGCAAATGTCTGGAAAGTCTTATATGTGCCAGCTTTGAAAGAACCAGAGTATTCAGTGTCTGAGACATCATCTGTACTCTTCATAGACATATTCTCTAGTTCCTTAGCTATAATCAACTCTGATTCAGCATCAGATTTGTTTTTCAGTGATGCATGCCCATATGTCATCATGGCGTCGTGTTTTGAAACAGCCTGTTGGGTTAAACCCGTGCTTCCTATAAAGTTTAAAAAGTTATTACAGACAGTGGTAGTAAAATTCTTAGAAAAAAATATTATACTTGGGTAATGAAAATGGGATTTTTTATTTGTTTTCGTGGTAGGTTAGGGGATCAAACATTTCGCTTTATAAACAAGTAAATCTATAATATAATTTATATGACAGGGAAGATATAAAGTTGAAGGTATGTTAACAAGATAAAAATTAGAAAATATAACCCAGAATACCTAGATTTTCTTGGAAAAACCGGGACTTTGCCATCTCCCGATATTTTTGTATTTTCGGGTTGGAGTTCGACGACTGACCCTTCTGCCATCGCTTCCCCTTCGATTTTCCTTTTAGTTTGGATCTGAATTTTCCCATTTTTCTTATTTCATAACACGAGTTTCCAAATTAAAAACACCGCACGTGGTTGCGCGACTATTTGAAATGAAGTTAGCTGCAAATGGCTGTCAATAGTGACAATATTGACGTTGTCAAGAATTCAGGTTAGCCAACTTTCCGCGAAAGTCCTCGCCAAAGTCTATGCTTGGTAGAATTATGAAGGACCCAATTCAAAATGACTAAAACGTCTTCATGATTTATTTGTAAAAAAATCCTTTAAAAAGGAAATTATTAACCCCTTGTTTAATTTTTTTCAATTATTTATAACTTTCCGAACTATAAACAGTCAATTACCTATTGTTTGCAATGTTGAGTTTTTGATCCAAATTGACTGCGTTCCCAATCACGTATAACGCGTTTAACTATTCAAGAACAAAAACAAAAAACCATAAACAGACAACATAACATCAAGCGTAACGGAACGCAGTTCTAATAATTTTTCTTCATTCACCTTCGCTTTACTTGTTTCATTGACGTTTTTCTTGTTTGTAAATAATAATTGCTGGAAATAGTACGCAATGTGAAATTGTACGCATTCCTCGTTCTATTGCACATTACGTAAACGTTAAACATCGTTTTGTAGTTGAACTGATAGCGCAAGAAGTATCCTAACCTAATGTGTATCTTGTTCTGTTGAGGTGTTGAAGCTATGATAGAAGATAATGCCTCAATTTAGAAGAAAAAAGGCGTCAAAGTCGTTCCCTGTTAAAGTATGCACGCTAGACGCTGAATTGGAATTTAACCTTGAGGTGAGAATTTTGACAAATGTTGTTATATTACGTATAGGAAAGATTACATTGTTATTGTTTATTGTTGAAATTGGTGGGTAAGCGCGATCCTTGGCGTACAATGAGTAGGTCGTGAGTCACCGTCACTCGGCGAACTCGTAAATTACCTTAATAATACACACTAGTGATAATTGGGGCCTTGTTTAGTCATTATTTACCCTTTTAGTACAGTTGGCTTGGTGAGTCGTGTGTAGTCGTGGTACAGGTTCGATTCCGAGTCATACATGTTTTGACACACATTATTTTGAACATTGTTAAGGATAAGGTATTTTTGTCTATTCTTGAAGATTATTTTTAATTCAACAGGTCATTGTTAAAACAATGAATGGAATTCAGAATTTATTCATAAAACATTGTAACCTCACCAGGTTCCTTCCATATTTGGAAAGTCTGAATATGTACTGTACAATTGATCACTATGACCCCAAAGGTTAAGAATGCAGACATTTTAATATGTATGGAATGATAATGTGAACACCACTGTAATTGCTAATCATGTCTAATTGTATAAGCAATCAAACAAAGCATTAATTCACACATTCTTTTCATAACTAATAAAATATATTCATTTAGTTTGCACACTGCTAATTGTTGTTCTCCAAATAAGATTATTGGACTAGGCCTGTTTAGTGATCCTAGTTTCATAATTTTGGGCCTGTTATAGTCCCTAGTGGCTCTTATCAGCTCTAGTGCCATAATAATAAAAGACATATTTATTCGACATGGGATACTAAACCATGACCATGATATGAAAATGAACATATCAGGCATGATATGACTACTAAGCCCAATAGAATGTATCACACCTGTTTATAACTGGTTTAGAATGGTTTTCATATGTGGTTATAACCATATATTACCTACAATTTTTGGTGTCATCTCATCAATCGTGGTATGATATGTGGGCAGACTCCTTTAAAAATAACTGGCAAAATGTGGTGTAATATGATGACCTCTGTCTAAACCTTCAGGGATTACAGGCGAGATGTTATGGCTTATCCTTTTGTTATAGCTATATATTTATATACACATCTTGCTACATCGTTCTCACATAATGTACAATCTCAACATGAAAGATCATGAAAGATGGAGTTTCTTGCCCATTCTTCTCCATAGAGATCTACGTTAGGGAATGGGCAACTACATTATTTTCACAGTTTTTGTGCCTTGTGACTGGGACTGTAGCTACATTTCATTGTTGTCTTTGTTTCGACAATTCAAAAGTGCCTGTAACTGGCCTACTTGAAATAAATGCTTTGATTTTATAAACAAAATATTGTAGAATCTGTAGTCAGCTCACATTAGTCACAGGATGCCCACCAACTTAATAGATGTTTGACATTTGATAACAAATGAACCCAACACTGATAACTGTGTTATGTGCCAATATTGTTGTAACACAAATATAAACAGTATGCAATATACTGCAATCAAGAACAATATGTATGTCGGACTATAAATAAACTTTGAAAGCAAAAAGTTGGTATACAAAAATGCCTGTCAGAGAATTTCGAATTTAAATAACAACGAAATAAAGATTTTGTTCATTTTATTTGTAGGGAAATTCTCAGGGATACGTCTTGTCCTAGGAGAAAAACACAGTCATACTAATTAAACTCACATGATGTTCTTCCGGCTACTGCTAGCACCTTTTACAGGTTACACCCCACCTCCTTTCCTGCCCATCCTGCACAACCACCTGCTCCTTCCAGGATTTAAATGAAGCCAACAATAGAGCTGTGCAAGTGGCTATGTACTAGTTGGATAAAATATGAGTCCATCAATACACAAAGAAGAAGATTCATTTGTATAAACATGTCCCCTATTGAAACAAGCCGAAGTAATTAGAACGAAGCTGCAAGCTGTTCTGTTTTCAATTATTATATAACTTATTATTGAATGTATTGTTGCAGTGGCGAGCAACGGGAAGAGATCTGTTTGATTTAGTATGCAGGACTATAGGTCTGAGGGAAACATGGTTCTTTGGGCTGCAGTTCGAAGACACAAAACACTTTATAAGTTGGCTGAAGTTGGATAAAAGAGGTAAGTTTATTATCGGCCTAGTACATTTTTGTTAAAACAGCTGGCGCTCATAATTATGGTGTACGATCACGTGCAGTGGCAGCAATAGATTTGCTGCATACTTTGATTTGCATTACCTTTTTTGCAATTCCGATCTCAAAATCTCTGCAACACTTACCACTTTCAGGCTTCTGAAACTAGAAAAGAACTGGGGGTCAGTCGCCTTGAGAGGAGCCAGTACTCGCCAAGCTAGTCTAAATTGGCTGTCCTACAGAAATACCTAACCCGAAAGGGCGGTAATTTCGGTACAATAGCAGCATAACTGAGAGGACAAAACGAATATTAATTGCTTAGATTTAATTTCTATTAGTTGTTTGTTCTTTCGTTTTGCCAATCAATTTAGAACGTCTATTTAATTGTAATCATTACTTGAGCAGATAATTACATTATGTAATTCCCATTCATTACACCTTATCAACAATCTGTAGTGTTTATTATTACACTAAAGTACTTGATAAGAATATTAAGTAACTTTTAAGGTAAGTCTGAAGTTTATGTATATCTAGGAATTTCAATGTTTTTGTTGACATGTTTCAGTAGTTGTAAATAGTGAACCCACTACACTGCTGTAACATATCAACAGAAATATTGAAATTACTTCAATCGTTTTATTTCAAGTATCAAAACAAACTGATAAAAGATAACCCTCGGCTAAATAACTAGTTGAAAGTATGAATGGCTTATTTATTGTAAGTGTTTTTAAACATGATTGCCAGAGATAGATAGATAAACTTATACTGTCACTTACGGGATATCTTCTGTGATTGTTCATTATCCCGTAAGTGGCAGTATAAGTTTAGTTGTAAACCGTGAAAGCTTAAAACAGTGATAGAAAACAAAAGGCAAGGCTCAAAAACTTTAAAATTAACTTATAGTTCTGTTCAAACTTTGTGACGGATCGGAAGTTAGCTGCGAGTGTCGGTCTGCGCATACAGTCAAGACGATGCGTCCTCTGCGCCCCGCTGATACCTAAAATTGTGTTTTGGGCAGCCTTACGAAAGATGTTCCGAGCCCTCATACATTTTGAACCGTTATCCCTGCGCAGACCGTCACTCGCAGCTAACTTCCGAGCCGCCATAAACCGCCGTGGGTTGAATTCTCAGGAGGGGAAATTGATGACGACACACTCGTCCCCCATTGCAAGGAACTAATCTAAAACATAACTGGCAAGCCTCTCTGAAATAAGTAGTATTTAACATAACATAACATCACGTCTGTAATCTCCGAAAGGTTAGGCAGAGGTGTACCTAAATAGTACACCCATATTTCGCCAGTTATGTTTTTTAAGTCCCATGTAATAGGTTGCGGGCCTAGTGCCATCAACCGGGCACAAATCCAGACTCCATAGTTGTTAATGAGAGATTCCTAATTGAAAAACCCAATAACACTTTACCCGACCCATGAATCAAACCCAAGACCTCTTACTTAGCAGTCGCGCTTGCGAATACCAGTGTAACGACTGTTTATAAAAACAAAATTACATGATCTATAATATCCAATGAGACTGCATCTACATTAATTTGCAAATCGACAAACAACTAGTGTTTGTTGTTCTTGTGATAGCTAAATTAAATTAATTTATTTATTTAAAAACCTATTTCAAGAATCTGCCTTCCTTTTCTCAGTGCAAGACCAATGCGTCTCCCAGATGCCAGGAACCCCCTTCATGTTACTCTGCAAGTTATACCCGGAAGACGTGGCCGAGGAGTTGATACAGGAAGTGACGCAGCACCTGCTCTTCCTGCAAGTCAAGCAGGCCATACTCAGCATGGACATATACTGCCCCCCGGAAGCGTCTGTCTTGCTTGCCAGTTACGCCGTGCAGGCTAAGGTTGGTTATGTAAGCTTGATGAATGTCATTTTTTTAATTTTAGTTAGTTGTTATAGTTTAGTTGTAGACAATTGGATTGTTCCATAACTGGTGCGACTTAGGTGCGTCAGACGAGAGATGCGAACTGTGGAGAAATAAACATACCACCCCTCCACACTTCATCAGCTCCAGAAGAACACCTGCCGCCCGGATACGAACTGCAGTGGCCAGTCTGGAAATCCAGGCTCTGGTTGGCCGCTGTAGAAATAATCTGGCCAAATAGGGTATCCTTGATCCATCCTAGACAACATGCCAGTGTGGAGCCCCTTTGCAGGATATACACCGTGACTTTTTAGTCGTCTTACAACGGCAGCCCACTTCATGTATCTAATGAATACTAAACATTCATAAAAAAAAAATAGGTATTTATGAGATTTTAATAATTTGAAAATAAAAATTTTATGCAGTATTATGACGCATGACCTAGAAACATCCTGTTGCGAGCGATGATCCACTGGACGCGAGTTTGATACGTAAACATCATTAACAGGATGTTTCATAATTTTATTCTAATTTTTTGTTATTAGTTTTCTTTGTACCTGTTACGGAAGATAAAAAAAAATCGCGCCTAGAGCTATTTTATGTCGGGTACATTGAGTGGACGACCTTTGTAAGACGACTAAAAAGTCACGGTGTATATCCTACATCCTGCCTATCCTGCACAACTACCGGCACCTTTCAGGATTGAATCGAAGCAAATTTTAGAGCTATGCAGTTGGCTACATACTGGTCTAACACGATTTGAGTTTCATCGACACGAAAAGGAAAATAAGACATTAAACCCGCGTGCTAACAAAAGTGTAATGTCGCGTGAAGCCTCTCGTTCATATATCACTCATTTTATCGGTTAAAGCCAGGCGCCTCTGTTGGCCCGACCACGTTATCGGGTTTGCCGAACAAAATGAACACGACCGTCGTGTATTCGCGCGACAATCGCTTTGGTTAGATCGCGGCCTAACACGCATAGTGTACAATGCAACGCGAATCTTGATAGCCTCCCAAGATTATAAATTTGACTACCTTTACCCGCGGCTTCGCCCGCATGGATGTCGAAAA
Source organism: Noctua janthe (assembly GCA_910589295.1). Taxonomy (NCBI): domain Eukaryota; kingdom Metazoa; phylum Arthropoda; class Insecta; order Lepidoptera; family Noctuidae; genus Noctua; species Noctua janthe. The sequence continues at coordinate 8,714,014 of OU342573.1, read as the reverse complement.
ATATCCGATTACTTACCTTCATCCCCCTTTGTAACCCTTCGGTGGTAGAATTATCAAAATCACTGAGACACGTATAAATTAATTTTCAATCGTCAGCCTAAACAAAAAATTTAAAGATCCTAACTTCAAAACAGACGGACTTTCATATAAACTTCCATCCCCTGTTTTACCCCTTTAGGGGCGGAATTCTCAAAAATCCTTTCTTAGTGGATACTTACTCTTCACAAAGAACACATCCTCCAAGTTTCATGTCTCTAGGACCAGCGGTTTGGGCTGTGTGTTGATATATCACCCACCCAGTCAGTCAGTCAGTTTACCGTTTTATATATATAGAAGATAACTTTTGTGTATTTTTAATTGACTGTCGCGGTGAATTATTATTATTATAGCCAGCCCACATTGTCCCACTGCTGGGCAGAGGCCTCCCTCCACTCCTTCCAAAGGTCACGCTTCTGTGCTACTTCTTTCCAATTCTCAACGAAGACATCCAGTTCGTCCCGCCATCTCCTTCGTGGTCTGCCGCGACCCCGTGTCACTGTCTCAGGGCACCAATCCTTAGCTTTACGGGCCCACAGTTCGTTCGCGATGAACTATATTACTGATATTTGAAAAATAAATCCGTTGTAACAACTTATAGAGAACTACAGGACAAGGAAGGAACCGTGGCCCTGGAACACAAAGGGCAAAGAAGGAACATGGATGGGTTTTAGTCAGTGAGTCTGACACTCCCTTCCGCTCCGCCCAGAGTGGGGGGGGGGGGGGTCATTAGATGATTTCCCATCAGAAAAAAAAGGGCTTGTCGTGTTTTTTATTTTATTTTACAATAATTATAATGTTTTTTCAACAGTATGGTGACTACGATGAGAGCGCATACAAGCCTGGTATGCTTGCCAGCGAAGACCTGCTGCCTCAGCGAGTCATCGACCAATACCAGATGACGCCCGAGATGTGGGAAGACCGCATTAAGATATGGTATGAAACACACTATTCATTTCATGAACCCTTGTTATCTTTCTACAACATAACATAACATCAGTGAGACAGAGGCGTACCTAATAATACACCCACATTTCGCTAGTTATGTTTAAGTCCCATGGAATAAGGGGCAAGCCAATTGCCATCAACCGCCATGAGTAGAAGCCTGTGCGCTGCAGTAGGACAGTATTTATCACAAAAATATAGAATTTTTTTTTTTCATCTTTGCCCTACAATAGGAATGTCTCCTGTATTGTGGGCGGGTTTACAATCATTTAAACTCACATGCACAAACAGCCAGACTCGGAACAACTACCTGTAGGCCATACAAATATTTGTTCTGTGCGGGAATCGAACCCGCCAATCGCTAAGCCACAGCGCCATCCGCGCCGTCTCGCCGCCGCGTCGCCGCCTAATTACCGACATTATTTTATTTGTGTGAGACCGTCATTTCAAAAATGCTGGTGACTCTTTCAGTTTATAAGTCAGCTTGTCCCATAAGGCCTACTTTTCCTTCTCTAGAATAAGCTTCATGGTTGAAATATCCTTATTAACAGGTATGCGGACCACAAAGGCATGTCTCGGGATGAGGCCGAGATGGAGTATCTGAAGATAGCACAGGACCTGGACATGTATGGGGTCAACTACTTCGCTATTAAAGTAAGCCGAATTAGATATATCTTCTATAGTAATATTATAAAGAGGTAAAATTTACGCGCGGCCGCTCGCAGCGCCGCAAGACGTCACGCGGCCCGAGTTTTTCAAACGATACTATGCATTTCCTAATGGAGATAAAGCATAAAATTGCTTGACAGTGAAACTGCGCTGCCGAGTGCCACTTCGGTGTGAATTGACCCTAACTTACCATCACGCCTGTTATCCACGAAAGTTAAGGCAGAGGTATACACCCACATGTCGCCAGTTACGTTTAAGTCCCGTGTAATCCTTTAGCAAAATATTGTAGAAAAAATGTCCGATCTAACCACGAAAAATGATTGACGTTTCTGAATACAAAGATCAAATTGAAAAATTCTATCCCTTTTTTCAAGAACAAAAAAGATACGGAGCTCTACCTCGGTGTCACAGCGCTGGGGCTGAACATCTACGAGAAGGACAACAAGCTGACTCCGAAGACCACCTTCCCCTGGTCGGAGATCAAGCACATATCGTTCGACGATAAGAAGTTCGTCATCAAGTTCGTTGAGAAGACGACGAATAACTTTATTTTCTTCTCGCCTAAGGGGATGAATAAATTGGTGAGTATTAATTTTCTAAAGTCTTGTAAGCCCGTAATTACAAATGCTTTCCAATGCACTTTTAAAACTGAAAATTTTACATTTAGTTTGTGATTAATAATAAAGTTTACCTAATAGTACAACCAAATTTCGCCAGAAGTTCATGTTATAGGGGGCGACCCTATTGCCATCATCCGAGCACAAATCTGGACTCCTACTGAAAAGTCCTAATGGAAAAACCCAATAACAATTTGCCACCCGGGAATCGAACCCAAGACCTCATGCTCAGCAGTCGCGATTGCGACCCTACACCAATGAGGCAGTCATAATTAATTAAATTTAGCTAAAAACTATTGCCATTTAAAAAAAATAATTAAATTATTTTTATTTTGTAAATTGTTAGCACCACAATTTAAAAAAAAAAAATATTTATGTTTTACTTGTTCGACTACTAAGAAAAAACACCGAAATAAACTCAGAAATCACATTCTCTTTAAGAGTCCAGACATAATCTTGGTCGAGTCATAATAATATGAGGACCATGCAGGTTGTATACATTCCGCAAACTTATTAGTTCTTGTTGTAATCTTTTCAGATACTAGACTTATGTATCGGGAACCATGATCTGTATATGAGGAGACGGAAACCAGACACCATGGAAGTACAACAAATGAAAGCACAAGCGAAAGAGGAGAAACAGGTACATTACGTAGAAATTAAGATCTAAGCCTGTAATCCCGATGGTCTAGGCAGAGGTATACCTTAACACTTCAAGCACAAAGTACAGAGGCGGACTTAATGCCATATGCATTTTCTACCAGTCAACCTACCTGTTACCTTATAGTACACCTACATTTTACCAGGTCGCGTGTAATAGGGGGTGATTCTATTGCCTTCATCATCATCATTTCAGCAGCGAAAGACGTCCACTGCTGGACATAGGCCTCCCCCAAGTGTCGCCACATTGACCGGTCCCGTGCGTCTCGCATCCAGCGGATCCCTGCAACCTTTACTAGGTCATCGGTCCACCTAGTGGGAGGCCTTCCAACGCAACGTCTTCCAGTTTGCGGTCGCCACTCCAGAACTTTCCGGCCCCATCGGCCATCCGTTCTGCAAGCAATGTGCCACTTAAGTTTGGCTATTCTTCGGGCTACGTCGGTAACCTTGGTTCTATTGCCATCAACCGGGCACAAATCTAGGCTCCGTGGCTGCTACTGAGAAAGTTCTAATGAAAAACCCAATAACAATTCGCCCGACCCGGGACTCGAACCCAGGACCTCATGCTCAGCATACGCGATTGCGACTACTAGATCAATGAGGCAGTCTAATTAAGATCTGATTGATTATATTTACGTCATGATTCGTGATGATTTTTCAAATTCGGCTACCACTCATTAATAACAGAATTGAATATAAAAAAATGTGACACTTCAAGATGGTGCAAACTATTTTTTATAGCTTGACTGTCTTTAATTAAAAATTTAATAAAAAATACTTGCAAGTCTTGCTCCCTCAAATTTCCAGTACTTTACGCAACATAATTGTGACTATGGTCAGTTTGGATGTTACGTAACGTTTTGGGAGGGGGGTACAGTAAAACGTTGCAGCGCGTTAAATGTCGGGGAGGGAGGGTCGTCATCTGTCGGCTTTCGCAATTTCATCTGTCCGTAACCTAGTATCTGCCTTTCCTGTTGACAGCGTCGTCAGATAGAACGCAACAAGTTAGCGCGGGAGAAGCAACTGAGAGAGGCGGCGGAGAGAGAGCGACAAGCGATGGAGCAGAGGCTGAGGCAGTACCAGGAGGAGATACGGCTCGCCAATGAAGCGCTGGTCAGTACATTGAATTTATGTTGTTACCGGCTACAGCAGCCGCACTGACTTTGCATGTTGTTGAAAAAACATCAACAGCAAGAAGGCTTTTGATGTATACATGGTGTAAGGAACAGCCCTCCGCAGACTGATGGGGTGAATTCAGTATATCATACTAAGATGACCGGTACAAGAAATTATCTCAGGAACGTTATGGGAATCCAATTATTTTGATTTGTTTTATTTCCCATACGCAATGTATCGTTACTGTGGCAAAACGCACTTAGCGAACGGCAAGCGCGACGACGAGTTCGATGAATTCTTTAGCTAGGCAGGAAGTGAACAGCTGATTACAGGCGTCGTTCGTTTGAGTATTTCAACATCCATTGTTGGTTTTTTTTATTTTAACCGTATTATTTACATAAATGCTGCATACAGCGAATGTAATTTTACATTGAAATAAAAGAATAGTAAGTACTTAAATGAAAAAAACGATGAAAAAAAAAGAAGATCTTCCTGAGAAAAAATCCGGTGGAATATGATTCAAAATAAGGAGCTGAATCAACCCTGTCAGTTTGAGGAAACTGTCTCTTACCGTATTATTTATTGATTTATATATCCCTGAGATGTTTTATGTAAGATTCAGATTACATAGGCCTCAAGTCACTTGAACATACAAAATATCATAATAATATCGTCATAGAATAACAAATATTCATACTAGTATTAGAATGCTAGTATTATTAAGATAACAATCACCTCTCACGTTTCTAAACACCTTTTAAATAAACTTGTAGCGTCGTTCAGAAGAGACGGCAGAACTTCTAGCAGAGAAGGGTCGCGTGGCGGAAGAGGAGGCGTCCCTACTGGCGCAGAAGGCGTCCGACGCCGAGCGGGAGAACGCCAGGCTACGCCTGTCCGCTATCAAGACTGAGGAGGAGAAGGTAGGCTATACAATTTTAATGATAGACAGCAGTAGCGAAGGGTCAATTTTTAGAAGAGGTGAGCCGGAGTGCATATAAAACACCATTTATAGACAAATTATATATGAATATATAATTTGTCTATAAATGGTGTAAACAGACCCTTAACATATCCGAAAGGCACTTGTTCTCCCCGTCACTGCGATAGTTTTTTTGTTCTAGGCCATACCTGGGAACCTTCTAGTTGCGTAGATATTGGGGGTCAAAGTTCCAATTTTACTTTTCACAAGTTTTTTTTTTTAAATACATGTTTTTAATGTAAGATTTTTACTTTACACACCTCCACGACCCCCGTACTATTCAATCCATCCATCAGCACAATGCTTTGAGTGCTTTCCATCGAGTCCTACCTTAAAACGCGATTTTTCACCCCATGTACAGAATGCTTGATTGACGGGGATGTGAAGGGTCTGTTTACACCCTGTAGAATACTGACTGCCATTTTTCAAAGGGAAGCCGGTAGGAATCGAGTTATATGGAACCTACGCCACTGATAGACAGCTATAACGTTTAATTACGGTCCATATGATAAATCTGACAGAAGATAAATATAAGCAATTTTTAGTTACCGATGGAGCGTAGTTTCATGGGCGAATATACATACGTAATTTTTACAATAGATTTTATACCGTACAGCTAACATCATACCGTTCAAAGTCGAAGTTCTGTGCGAGTGTGCGGTTTTCAAAACCACATTCTACAGTTGATGTTAGCGATTCAGTTTTGTTTAGAGAACAAGTTTGCTTAATATTGAAATACCAGCCAAAAACCCTTATAATACTGCTCACACACGCATCTCAAAATTAGTATGGCGTACTCCGCACTTGTTCGGGTCATCCGTTCGATTCCCGCACGGAACATATATTTGCATGTCTTCAGGCAGTTGTTCCGGGTGTGGCTGTTTATGTATGTGAGTTTAAATGTTTACACACACGATACAGGAGAAATTCCTAGAGTGATGCAAAGTGCCTTAAAAAAAACTGCCGACCTATCAGTGCCATGTTAGGCTGAGCCGAATATGTGAGCAGCGCCCCTAACGTCTACTAAATATTGACAAATTACCAGTAGCGAAGGGTCAATTTTTGTAAGAGGTAAGTCGGAGTACGTATCTATAATGTGATTATATTATTTGTCTATAGTTTTTCAAAGGGAATCCAGTAGGAATCGAGTTGTGTGGAACCTTCGCCACTGCTAATTACTTATTTTTTTCCAACCACTACAGGTACACTTAGAACGAAAAACCCGCGAAGCTGAATACCTAACCGCCCGTTTAGTAGAAGAATCGGAAAAACGGGCAGCGGAAGCGGAAAGGCTGAAAGCGGAACTAGTCTCAGCGAGAATGGCGGAAAAGCAAGCCAAGGAGAAACTCCTCAACTTCCTCAGCAGAACTTCCACCGGGTCGTTGCCCCCCGTGAGTAAACCTTCTAGAAAGTACGAAGAGTCTATGGAAACGAAGATGACTGAGAAGCAGGCGAATGAAAAGCTGATCAATTTCTTGAGTGATACGGTTTATAATGGATCGTGGGATCTTGGACCTCCGGTGAGTGTTTGTGTTATTGAATTTTCTTCTTCTCTCTGCTTATGCCATCTTCTACTTCGTATATTATGTTAGGTAGGTAACTTTCTAAAGTAAAAGAGCTAACTTAGTCATTGATTACTAAACTATGTCAATCTGGGGGATGATCTCAAGCCTAGGTTTTTTAAGAAAGTGGTACCATTTAGATGGTCACAATATAAAAATCGTAATTTTCACTAATGAATTAACTTAATTTTCACCGATGGCTAAATAATAACAGCCGCTCGGGTCGATTTTTAGGTTAAGTCATGCTTGCCTGGGTTGGTCTGTGGATGGGTGACCACCCATTACATACTGAGTTTCCTTCGTTTCTCGGAAACCTCGTTAAGCCGTTGATTCCGGCTGTCGTTTGTAGATATTTTTTTCTGCTCTAAAAGTCTGACAAAAAGTCTTACCAAGGTGTATCTTACTGTCTTATCCAGTACAAACTGGGTTGTGGAGGTCAGATAGGCAGTCTCTCCATTTAAAATCCTGGTATTCAGCTGCATCCGGTTAGACTGGAAGCCGCCCCTAACATAGTTGGGAAAAGGCTAGGCAGATGATGACTAAAGGACGTTAAAAAGGGCTCTATATGAACAGCCGTTTAATGATAGCATCACTTTCTTAGGAAACCCGGGATTAGGACCATCCTACCAGATTTAAAAATGACGACGACTAGTTATATCTTTCATTATGTCATAGATAATTCAAAGAGCGGGCATTGTTGTTTACATTATTAGAAAAAGCAGGTAAACTATTTTAGTCTGCAGTCCGTTAACCTTTTGACCGCCACAGTCACATATACGTGACAAGCAAGCGCGTGCCCTGTACGCCACACGACACAAATATGTGAAAAAAGGGTTGGTGAAATTGTGGCATGGCGTCCAGGCCAGAAAGCATGCGCGTGGCCTGTAGGGCACGCGCATGCTTTCATGCTCAGGCGGTAAAAACTTTAAATTTATTAAAACATAAAATATAACAGTTAAAATATACTTCTTAACTGTTCAGTATTCACACAAAAGAGTGTCTATTCCAAAGCGTCGATCTTCTCCATAGAGATCAACGCTTTGGAATGTGCAAGATCAGTCTTTTCGCAGTTATTATGCTTCTGGCTGGACTGTAGTTTTATCTTCTTCTTTTTGACAATTCAAAAGTAAAAAAATAACACGTAACAAACCTTACATTCCAGTCATCAACAGTCCCGTCGAGTCTGTTCCCATCCACGTGCTCTCTGCCAGCGGAGCTCGGGGGCGAAGTCCTACAGAACGGCACCGTGACCGTCACGGAGCCCGAACTCAATTCATACCAGCTTGTGCCGGATGACTCCGACCCTCATATACATAGGTTGTCTTTGGAGATTGAGAAAGAGAGGTAAGGCTTTATCGTAATCATATCTTATAGCGCAAAACGTTAACGTGGCTCCTAAGACTGCCCAACTTAAATGGGGCTGGGCAGAACATGTCTATCGCATCCTGAACGAGCTGTGGACCGTAAAGCTACATGTCTGTCGCATGCCGAACGAACTGTGGACCGTAAAGCTACATGTCTGTCGCATGCCGAACGAACTGTGGACCGTAAAGCTCCGTGTCTGTCGAATGCCGAACGAGCTGTGGACCGTAAAGCTCCATATCTGTCGCATGCCGAACGAACTGTGGACCGTAAAGCTACATGACTGTCGCATGCCGAACGAACTGTGGACCGTAAAGCTCCATGTCTGTCGAATGCCGAACGAGCTGTGGACCGTAAAGCTCCATATCTGTCGCATGCCGAACGAACTGTGGACCGTAAAGCTCCATGTCTGTCGAATGCCGAACGAGCTGTGGACCGTAAAGCTCCATATCTGTCGCATGCCGAACGAACTGTGGACCGTAAAGCTACATGTCTGTCGCATGCCGAACGAACTGTGGACCGTAAAGCTCCATGTCTGTCGAATGCCGAACGAGCTGTGGACCGTAAAGCTACATGTCTGTCGCATGCCGAACGAGCTGTGGACCGTAAAGTTCAGGATTGGTGCCCTGAAACTGTGACACGGGGTCGCGGCAGACCACGAACGAGATGGTGGGATGAACATTATGAAATTCCTTAACAATTGGAAAGAAGTAGCACAGAATCGTCGACCGTTGGAAGGAATGGACGGAGGCCTTTGTGTAACTGTGGGACAATGTGGGCTAGCTATAATAATGATATCTTATAGCATATTGTGGTTCAATTTTTGGTTGACAGATTCTGACAAAAGCGGGCGCTATTAAACGACATCAATAACTTGACTGATGTTTGAGCTTACAAAAAAAAAAAACAAGGTGATCGCCGATGTCAATCATAAATGTGAAACTCTGCCCTCTTCTAAAGGTTATTTTTCCTATACCGAATATCAAATTGAAGGATAGGCTAACATAGACTATCATGTCTTTGTCAAAAGACCGAATAGTGTCAGGGGGCGGGCATTTCGGGAGATTATGTAATTTCTCAAAAAGTGCTGATTGTCACTTTACACCCACCTCACCTTCACCTTCACCTAACCTTTTCGCCTTGTCTTTTGGTTGAGTATTGCCAAAGAAAAATTTCTGAAAATTATAGATCATTCTTCTTCATCAAAATTATAGATCATTACCACCAGATAATTCCAGACCTTATGTACCATTCCAGAGTGGAGTACCTAGCAAAATCGAAGCATCTACAGCAACAACTAGACGAGCTTCGCTGCGAGTTCTCAGTTCTCCGCGTGGACCAGTCCACCGCGACCCTGGACCGGCTGCATGAGGAACAGGCCCGCGCCGGAGACAACAAGTACTCCACCTTGAGGAAACTGAAGCAAGGGTCTACCAAGACCAGGGTCGCCTTCTATGAAGAGCTGTGACGAAGGTAGGTTAAATATTCGCGGTTCCATCTTTACCCGATCACTTTCAGTAGCGTCCATCAGGGTCCTGTATAAATATGCAACTCAGCCATTACAACTCGTGTCTAGCTAGGTTGAAGATTTTCAGCAAGTAGCAGAAATGGGTTTGGAAGAGGAATATATCGACAACCTTGATGTGTACCAAGTTTCGCTAGGGAATTTAATTTAAACCTATATAGGATGACTATTAGTGACCGATACTTAAACACGTGATTGTACTCATGATAACAAACAACTTTCTGCCGCGCTAGCGAAAAGAGCAGTAAGTATGTTTTGCATAGTTTTGAGTAATTGGCGCGCAAAGTTTTTGTTACAATTTTGTTTTTCCGGACTTCTTTTCACATAACTTAAGTGAAAGTAAAACTTAAATGATAGAGCTTTACTTGTAACCCTGGGTAACTATACTTACTGTTGTTATGTTACGGAAGATTTCTCATTTATTGGACTTCCTGCTTTTATCCTTAACGAAATTTACTAGTTCCCGATAAGCTATTAAAACAGCTGTCAGCACTTCTAATAGAGATCATTGCGCTGATTCAGGATCAATATTTAACTCATTTTGTCAAAAAATGCACTTACTGCTGATATGGCTAGCACGGCAGCTTTCCAAAAGAAACATTTTTTTTAGACACGGACTTTTATCACAATAACACAACAGCCGTACGAATTTCGCACGCGCGCTCCTGTGACCTATCAGCTGTTAGACCGTTAAAAAAAATGTTTCTTTGGGAAAGTTATTTGTTATCATGAGTACAATCACGCGTTTAAGTATCGGTCACTAATTACCAGTGACCCTATACATATATCAATTTTTAATTCATCCATTTTATTTCCAGGTACTCAGTACCAGATTATTCTCAACGATGCACAAGTAGGTGATCGAATGACAATACAAATTAGTTGCTATCAATAAATTTTGAGTCCAACGAGAAATGATTACTGTCAAAGGATATCTTTTTGGATGGCACAATGACTGGAGAAAATTATTGAATCACCAATTTGCACACCACGAATGGTGATGACTGGTGATCAATGGCGATGGCTTTCCAAGATTATTTGTCTGTGGAAGAGTTAGAGACAGTCTATGGTCAGTTGTGTAGGACCTGCCATAGTTTCGATAATGGAAATATAAAAAACATTGAACATGTTGTTCGATTTTGGACTTTCTGCGTTGAGCTGAACGTTGAAAATTTAATAGCGTACTCAATGTCACCGTCGTTTTTACAAAATGATTACTCAATATTGGCACATGATATTTTGTGAGAGAAAATTACGTTGATATTAATCATTATAATATATTGGAGACAAAAATCATTTTCATGCGATATTGAACTGTAAGCTTATAATAATAGGTTCCATATAAAATTAACGCTATGATTTATAATTTTTTTGGTCACGTCAGATAGTTATGAACTCTATCTAGTGTACTGTTAGGATCATTGTCGTTTGTATAGGTTCCCATTTCATTTCAAGATACCGTAGTTAGTTGAATTTTAAAACTAATAACAATCATTTGGCCGCGTTCGTTCACGGGCAAATAAGAAAAAAAAAAACGTATACAGGGTGTATTTATTTGAACCTGTGCAAAATAATCTGTTTTAGTAGTCGGTCAATGTCCAGAGGCTCTTAATTATATAAAGTAGCTAAATTAATTCATTGAAATATAAGAATTATTTTAACATTTTATTTCGCTAGGGTTCATATATTCAACCTGTTTATTGCTTAAATGTGACCTGTATGCATAATAATGTTAAAGTCAGTTATATAAAGAAACGGCGACTTTTCAAATGCTTTTATATTAATTTAACTTTGCTTTATTGAAAATAATCCTGACGTATGTTAAGAGGACGCATCAGAGAAAATGAGCCCGAGAGGATGCGTCATGTTTGGCTCCCAAGACTCATTTTTTATCAGTTTATCTTACCGTTTTGCTTACGTCATCAGAATTATGTATTTCTCTCTCTTGAATTGGTATCTGGGCAGTGCGCATTAAGGTGAAATCGCCATAGTAGCCCGATTGATTTTTTCATGAAATTTTCATTGAATAGGATTTAATGAACATATACGTTATATTGATGATTTTAATGATTATAGTTCAGTAAATACATACGTATTACGGTCGCGAATCATACTTTAATCAACATACAACCTGACACTGACCTGCAAATTGCAAAAAAAGGTAAGAAACTTTGAATTTCGCGGGCTACCCTGGCGCGTCCACCTTTACGATCCCCAGCTCGGGAGACCCCTAGTGTATTATAAGGAGTGCCACATATTTCGGGTCAGTCCTTTCGATTCGGTGGTAGGTATTTGTTGACAAACAATGCCGACGAAAAGGAATTACTACAGATATTCGGGTGTCACTCGGGAAATTCTGTTCAGCATGTACCAATGCTGAATCATGTACAGTCACGAGCACCAATATGTATACACTTTCCTAAATTTAAAAGCAATTTTCTCGAGAAATAACCATTGTTCCTTAGGGATAAGATCTTTTTTTATAAAAATATGGGTTCCAGAATACTATGTTCGTAACAACATGACATTTTAATCTAAACAGTAGGAGAAAAACACTTTTAAAAGTTGTTAAGTGTTTACATATTTGTGCTCGGGACTGTACATAGGCTCAGCAGAATTCGTAGCAAGCTTTTTGTTTATACTTTTCTGATTGATTTCGTAGCGGGATCCAAGACAGTTACATTGTTTCTGTGGGACTTCGTCGAGCGTCATTGACTCGGCGCTTTTCTGGTTGTCGCTACTGTTGCATCTGGCGCACAGGAGTTGCAGTGGTTTGGGAATGGTGTGGCGGGCTTGTCCCAAAAAAGTCAATGTTCCCACTGCTGGCCTTCCTCTCCAGGGGCTGCAGTCTCGACATAGATAGCGACAAAAATCGGTCGTTAAGTTATAACGATGTCAAATTTCTTTAATAGATTTTCAACCTTAAGGTTTCGAAATAAAGACTCGAGACTGCAGCCCCAGAGACGAAGTGGGCTATAATTTGCTGTCCTTATGTTCCGAAACATGTCTGGAGTACCCTAACGAAGGATATTATAATATGTATGCCTGAAAGCTTTAGTATTTGGAGCTCTAAGCGTAAGCGTTAAGATTCCTAATACCGTGTCTATAGACACATGTTCCTAGGAAATGTGTAGTTAAGTGGAAGTGCCTTATTTTAAAATTAAATGTTATATTTTATTTAAAAATTGTTACGGTGCTCGAAAGCAAACTATATCGAGTAATTCGAATCAAAATGTATCGTAAATAAATAATTATTTGCAGAGTAATACGCTAGTTGACAGTTTTTGAGAAATCGTTCTACTTAACATAACTTAATAATAACATATCGTCCCTAAATGGTTAGGCAGAGGTGTACCTAATAGTACTCCCACATTTTGCCAGTTATGCAAGTCCCATGTATAGTTCTGTTCAAACATTATGGCGGCTTCCAAGACCTAACGTAAAGCTGCGCCGAACACAATTTTAAGGTATCAGTGGAGCATAGAGGACGTATCGTCTTGACTGTATAATGCGCAGACCGGCCACTCGTAGCTAACTTCCGAGCCGCCATAAAGTTTGAACAGAGCTGTAACAGTGTTTAGGCCTATGGCCTTTGACCGGGCACTAATCCAGACTCCGTGGCTGCTACTGAGAAATTCGTGATGGAACACGTTGCCCGATCTGGGATTTAAACCCAGGACCTCATACTCAGAAGTAACACTTCCAATCAAAAGATATTTGGTTACTGTCAACTAGCTTATTAATCGATTCAGTCAAGTCTCTTCATATGACAAGGCTATCGTTCTAAATTACTGATCTCTGGAATAAATATTCACTTAGTAACGAAATTAATCTAGCCTTAAAAAATGTAATTGAAAATATGGAATTGGCAACTACAATGGGTGTAAAGAACCCTTAACGAAGCTGAAAGGCAATTGTTCTCCCCGTCAATGCGATATTTTTTGTTCTCCCCGTCGTCATTGCGTTTTTTTTTGTTCTGGACCATACCGATATTGGCAGGTCAAATTTCCAAGTTTTTAATTTACTTTTTCTATCCTTTTCTTTTTTTTTCATTTCTTTTATTTCTTGCATTTTTTTTTTTGTTATATTGTATAGCGTCCATCAACACAATGTTTTGTTTCGCGTTACATTGAATTCTACCGTGAACCGTGATTTTTCACCCCAAAAAAAAGTCGTTTCCTAAAAATAATTCTTGCGTAGAAGTTACCTATTTTGATGTACAGAATGCTTGGTTGACGGCTTCGTGAAGGGTCTGTTTACACCTTCTAGTATAGTAAAACTTTTTATAAAAATCAATGATGAAACAAAATCAATTTGTATTTTATTAAATCATTTTTTTTTTAATTTTGAAATCGCATCAAGGTCTTCACATACCATTTCGAAACCAAAAACATTGATCTGTTGTAAAAAAAGAGAAACAGTAAAAAATCTTTGTCTTAGTATTTTTATAAATTATGCTTGCAGTCTTTTCACAGTAATTTTGCCTCTGATTTTGCATCTTGATCTTTATTTCTGTTAGGATAAGGTTGCTGTTGGCTCTCTGCCAACGAGACATATCCTGTCAAAGTCACAATGATTTTTATTGTCCTTACAATAAGGTTGTGGTTGATTTGATTAGGTCAGAAGTAAAATAAGTGTGAAGAGGCTGTTAAGATTCTTTGTATACAATGAAAAATAAATTAAGTGTATAATATTAAGATCTGTGTAGATATTTTTCCATATTTTATAATTTTTTTAATTTTCATTTTTTGTCATAAATCATACACAAAATTAACTCACAAAAATTTGTGTCTAATTCAATAGTATTTTATATTTACTTTTAAAGTCTAACACCACCAATTTAAATTAACTAATAATTGATTCCTATTATTGTATATTTTTAAACATTCACATCTTAATAAAAAAAAAACATTCAAAAAACAATAAGTAATGGATTGAGTCCGTAAAATTCACACAGTTTTGTCAAGCTTTATAGGCATTAAGCATAGATAAACATACCTAAAGACCCCAAGAGCACTTACTTCGCGTGCCCGGCTTAAGCATTTTATGCTTAACGTGTCTACTATCGCAGCAATCTAATTTGTTTAAAAAAAGAACATTACAGCTCAAGAACTTATACTAGACGTTAAAGCAAGAACATTACAACTGAAGAACTTAATTCTGGACATTTAAAGAACAAAAACGTAGTCTATTTTGTATAGTACCGAAATAGTGCTCATGACGTCATAGTAGGTAGTCAAAAAATGGCACGTTTGGTTTTCATACGGATCGTGATACTTGCGTTACCTAGGTAGATCTATATCTGTGGTATTAAAGCCTTAGAATCTGCGGGAAAACAGTTTTATTTACTGGTCTACCACGTAACGAAGAAGGAATCTGAAGGAACTCCAGGCCTAAGGTTGAGATCTATAAAGGCTACTTAGTAACCTTATGGACGTTGGCTTAACGTTAGGCCCGACCTTCACTGAAGGAGAAACGAGAAGAGATGAATTGTAAACCACCAAAAGAATTTGGTTATTTACACTTCTCGTGTCCGCGAAACGGTTGAGCAGAGAGGAGCGAAGATGTCTCTTGTTTAGGCCAGCCTCTGTACTCGGCGGCCAAGCAGCGCACAGCGGAAACGAGAAAGTACGCGGTGCGCGACAGTCGGTAGACTGGGCGTGAGTAGCAAGTACACACATCTCTGCTCCGGTCTAGCTAGAACGCATCTCCGCAATGTTCGGTTGATACACCCTAGCTCCTAAGCATCTCCGCACTTGTCCGCTTTGGTGTACGAAGTAAGCCACGTTAATAGACCTCGCAATATGGGGGTGTATTTCAAACATGAGATTGGACGCGAGCAGGGCATCCAAACTGTATTCAGTGTCAATATTCCATAGCAATGATGAACTGACAGCTCTTGAACACAGTTCAAATGTGCTGATCGCGTTCAGTTACAGTGGTGACATTGGCCCTAAGTTTCTCTGTAAACCCGCCCGAGCCATCTGCGTAGATAGAAAAATATTAAAAAAAAACATTAAGAGATGTAGTTATAACAAACAGTTCAAAACATTATACCAGACCATTCTATAACGTACCTTTATTTTAGTTTTATTTATGACTAGCTTTTGCCCGCGACCTTCGTTCGCGTGAAATTATTATAAAAAAAATATTACTTCCCCTTTTGAATCGAAATTTCTTACCAATTTCAAGGGTTTTATTTTTTTTTGCACGGAACCCTTATTATTTTTCCAAAATAAAAGTAATGCCTATGTTAGATCTTATAATATCAGCTATCTGCCAGTAAAAGTCTCGTCAAAATCGGTCCAGCCTTTTCGGAGATTAGCCAGAACAAACAGACAGACAGACAAAAACTGAAACTGTTTTTGTTAAAAGTGCCGTATATTTTTTTTTATAACGAGTAAGAATAAAAAAAATATGTTTCTTTGGGAAAGTGGTTTGTTATCATGAGTATAATCACGTGTTTAAGTATCGCTCACTAATTACCAGTCACCCTATTTGACGTATAAAATATCGAACGGCTAATGACAAAACATAATTTTAACCAAACATTGCATCATGTCCTATTGTGAGTAAATTAGTAACACCACAGCCTTTCTAACGATATTATTATAGTAAGTAAGTATAAAAAATATTCCTTTTTTTTTCTTTTTATGCAAGGCCGTTGTCGACTATTCTGCCAATGTCTTAATAATGTTATTGGAAGAGCAAGAAGTGTATTTTAAAAATCTAAACAAATAAATAAAATTGAAGTCTATTGTAATTTCAAAATAACAAAGGCAGAATGTACATGGACTCCCTAATCATTTTAACACCTTATTTCTAATTCCTATATACTTTGCAAATAAAGCATTCTATTCATACAGTTTTTTTTTACTGAATACATATTAAAGTATATACGGTACTTATAATAAAGAAACATTTTTTTTTGTTTGTTTGTCTGTCTGTTTTTTCCGGCTAATCTCCGAAACGGCTGGACTGATTTTAACGGGAGTATAGCTGGCAGATAGCTTTTGTTATAAGGAGCAACTTAGCCAACTTTAATTTGAGATCAAGGATTAGGGTTCCGTGCAAAAAAAATAAAACCCATGAAATTGTTGACTTCAAATAGGGCAGTAATATTTTATAATAATTTAACGTGGACGAAGGTCGCACGCAACAACTAGTAAAACATTAAGTTGAAACATTTGTTTCTATCAGTCTTTTGAAGATGACAGAGACAGAATGATTGAAATATCTATAACGTTAAACGCGTTTAGTAAGTTGTGGTGTAAGCGGGCGTTAAACTTTGTTAGTCACTAGATAAGCATACAATTGTGTATTTGAATTCAAATAAGCTTGCTTGAACTAAGAGTATTATGAAATTCGGAGCTGAAATTAAAAAATCTCAACTTTAGAGTAGTATTAATTAAGTTTATTTTACAATGACTTGAAGGTATGGAAACCTCAAAAACATGCTGAAATTGCAGCGCAAACTGAACGTTCTACTATACCAACCTACCAGTCTGATAGCAGTGATATCCTAGTGGTGTGACCGTCGGACTGCCAAGTCATAGGTCTCGAGTTCGAACCCAAGACGCCTCTGATTTTTCGGATTTATGTATTATATAAGCGCAATTACCTCTTAGTTGGTGGTTCAGACAACACTAGACAGCTATGCCTAAGGAAAATAGTTCGAAAAAAAAATTAAGGCTTACACAGCTGACAGAATTAGTATGTAGAGCCAAATTTTTTTTTCGAATCATTTTCCTTATGGAATGTGGTCCAATTTGGTGGTCTGAACCACCAGGACATATTACGCTTATTTTGTTACTCCCTGTAGGTATAGCCATCATGTCTGCGAAAAGTTAAATAATCATCTGCCTAGCCTTTTCCCAACTATGTTGGGGTCGGCTTCCAGTCTAACCGGATGCAGCTGAATACCAGTATTTTACATGGAGCGACTGCCTATCTGGCCTCCACAACCCAGTTAGTACTAATACGATACCCCTTGGTAAGACTGGTTGTCACTTTCTGCGGAAAGTTAAATAAAACAAACAATCATGTGAGTTTCGCTAGCAAATTCAATTTAACCTTGTGTCAATTATATCATAAATCATACATTTATTTTTATTTTCATTTATTATCATAAATCTCCTATTTATGACGTCTTGACATGTATGTGCTTTAGTGCAGACAACCCGTAACTATAACCCATACAAACGCTATAGTTAAGTGGTTCCGTGTTATATGTTTAGCAGTAAGTTCAATAAACTATGTAATAAGAATGTTTTGTGAAAGTACACTGTCGATTGCCATGAGTTGAAATTGTTATTGTTCTCAATTATATGTAGATATTTCCGTCGAAAATATGGTAGTTGTAAAACAGGCAAATTGTGAAAAAATTACAGGGGGTATCACACTCATGTTCTAGTCGAGCAGACTCGGGAGGCTGGATAGCAAAATCATTCAAAAAACCCCACATAGAAATATTTCAACAGTTATTAAAAAAAGACATCAGTTTCTTACAAAACTGCAATACCTACACGGTCAAAATGTATAGAACAGCTGTTCTTTTTTTTAATTACTTATGAAAAATTTCTATGTTCAGAATGATGTACTGAATACGTGGTAACCGGTTAAGCGTCGGTGTCCCCTCCATCTTGTATTTTGCTGCCGGGTCATGTCGAATCAGGACTGACTGAACACGAGTATCACTAATATTCGTTATCCTTTATCGGAAAAATATTCTCTCCCCACAGTTTCGGTTTGTCCAAACACTAATGAGGAAACCCGTAACCAGAGTTTCCTCATTCAAGGCTCATTCTTTA
Organism: Noctua janthe; assembly: GCA_910589295.1. Classification (NCBI taxonomy): domain Eukaryota; kingdom Metazoa; phylum Arthropoda; class Insecta; order Lepidoptera; family Noctuidae; genus Noctua; species Noctua janthe. The sequence continues at coordinate 8,695,733 of OU342573.1, read as the reverse complement.
CGTCAAAGCAAGCCATTTTTAAACAAGTACAAAATGTATGCAAGCAATATTTATCTTGTAACTGACAGGATAGTACGCGGCTCTGATTTGTTTGGATCTAAACTATAAACTCTCCCACACATATAGGGTCAGGTATGAGCGCGATTCAATCTTAGTCTCAATGCCATTTATCGCGCATCTACTGCTTTCGGACCCCGTGTGTGCCGGAGGATTGGAAGTTAAGCTGATAAGCGATATCAGCTTGTACTTGCATGAAAATAGAGGGAAACCCGCGCTCGATGTATTGCAACACGATAGTTTTAAATTTAATAAAAGTGGCCTTATTAAATATAAGAAAGTTTAGGACGACCTGCCTGTCTCGGTGGTCCTTTTAGTTCCAAAGTGGGACCGAGGATGCTTATCTATGATGGGCATTAATGACAAATTCATTGAGAAAAATCCCCCAAGTTTGGTACCTGTAGATCGTCTAATTTAAAATTACGCCCACGTGCATTGCTTGGAACTGACGTAAAAAATGACCTATTAGTTTAGATTTAGTGCAGAGGAGGGCAATTTTAAACAGGATGATCTGTAGTCTGTACCTATGTTTGAGCTGTTCAAAATTCCGGACCCGCTATTAAAATAGGTAAATAGTCGTATAGAAAAACTACGCATAATTAAAAATGTATTGTATGTAGACATGTTCTTAAAATGCAACAAGTGTAATGTTACACCTAAATAAACAACTAAGTAAATGATGTATTATTGTTGCCAAGAATGTTCATGGTTAACGAAACACATGTAATGTTGGCATTTTATTTGGCGTATTTGTTCAAATATTCGGGTTACTCCATACAAAATATACCTTATTTTCTACAAATAAAATTCATTTTGTGTTATTTTAGAATATTTTGAACATTTTACGCCAAATGTAGTGCCAGTATAAAGTTATGTGCCTCTCTGAATAAGTGTTGTGATTATAATCAAGTAAATATTTAAGTCTTCTCTGTATGTGCCTTGTAATCAAAATTTTATATTTTGTAAATATATTTATAGTCAATTTAACACCTTTGTTTTATTTTTCTGGTCTTGTTGAATATTGCGACCAGTCACTTTCAGATTTCTTAAAATTTAGGGTTGAAGCTAAAAAAATAAAATTGTTTATTTCAAGTAACAAGACTCATAAACAAACAGAAACATAAAAGGATACAGACAGGATAACAAGCGCAGACAAAAACGAACACTCACAAGGTTACTTGGCTGGGGAGTTTGTTCCGCCAGTTCGTCGGTCCAGCTAAAACCTCTAGGAAGTGGTGAAAGGCGATCATTTTCTGGCGTTCAAATAGTGCCAATTCGTCCCAGCCTACTTTGGTTAAATGACTTAATTTGTGAGCAGGCAACGGGGTATGTGTGGTGTAGCGCGAATGGGTAAAACAAGGAATTAGTAGGTACAGTGAGCGATATATTTTATTTGCTCAAATAAACAAAATACAAAATAATTATAAAATTCTATCGATTCGTTTCTAAAAAATCTCAACCATTTATGCAAAGGTGGGGCAGCTAATTGCTATCACTCAGTGTACATAAGAGGAAGTCTGAAAGTGGCGCCGGTGACTGAAATGTGTGGTAATCGGTTATCGTGGAATGGAGATGTGATAAAGAGGAAAATGTAGTGAGAAAAACTTTGAGTATGAAGGATGGCTATAAGAGCAGAGGAAGACCAAAGAAACGATGGATGGACTGTGTGAAGGATGATACGAATAGAAAGGAGGCGACTGCTGAGATGGCGAGTCGGTAATAGAGAAGTATGGAAGAAGACGTGCTGCGCCAACCCCAAAAAGGTTGGGATAAGAGCAGGAGAGTGATAACTTACTTTGTGGGCAGCAATAACAGTACCGAAACATTACGGATAGTAGGTAGGTACAAAAAAAAAACATGTACTCTATATTAATGCAGAAGAACTCTGACACGCCAATGAATTTTCTACGTACGATACAGATAACTCCGCGTTATCAACACTTGTCGATTGATAATGCAAAGCGCAGTATTAAATGAGATGTATCGGCATTACCGCCGCCGCCGCCGCCGACCATAACGTGGATTTTTAATGTTCCAAGGTAATAGTCATGTATTCGTAACCCTGTATAATTATATCTAGCCAGACCGCGCCACGGTCTATTAGTAATAAATGCTTACCTTGACAACTACAATCGAATGCCCGATTTCACAAACTCTATATGACAACTAAATAAATGCCTAAATAAAAACGTACCTAAGAATATTTAAAATTCGAAGAAATGTGACATCACATTACCAACCCGCACTGGGCCAGCATGGTGGATTATAGCCCATTCCCTCTCATAGAGACGATGCCTGTGTCCCAGCAGTGTGAACATCATAGGCTAACTTTTTATAATATATATTATACAGTCGGTATAATACAGTGTATTATACCGACCGTAGCGGCTGTAGCATCCCTCAGATTTGACAAGTGTGGGAAGTTCATCAACAAAGGAATCAAAATCAACATACAACTTGGCTTTAATTTCAAAAATATACACCACAATCTTATAACAATATATAAACATACACAATGTAATATGTACAGTCTAACATTGTTAAGTTCTTTTATTTAAATAAATATTATATTATTGCAAATTCTTGCAAATACCGTAATGACTAAGAGTTTATTATTTATGTGTCAACACAGAATAACTAGGACTTTGATAACTTGATTAGATAGGAAAACAATGCGTTTAATTTATAAACACGACGATATTTTATTTAGCAGCTATGGCTATGACTATGAGTTAATTATCTATCGTATATACGACAGTGAAGTAGGAAGCTTTTATCAAGCACTTTAGATATCAATCGGACTTCCATATTATTCTAGTACTTATCTACTGGGCATAGTAACATCGCGATAAATTCTGTGCTAGCGGTTTGCGTCCTCTACCACCATACCAAACACTGGTTAAATTAATTTTAATACTATAAACAATCACATCTTATTAAAAAATAGTTACTCTAACATCACTTCGGCATAGTTTAAATTAAGTATATAATCCAAGGTTATATCAAATTATAATCCGAGATCACGATACTAATAATTGTGCAAAAATTCAATTTGATTATTTTTTTATGTGTTGACGTTTTCACAATAAAACACGGAAATTGGAAACTAAATTTAAAATCTTTTTTAATTAAGTTGCTTGATATTCAGATACAGGTTTTTTCTTAGATAGAATTAGACTGAAAAATTATGATGATTCTAAATATTGAATCAAGTAGCAAAATAATCAACCTTCCGACAAACTGAAATTAAAATGAATCTGCATTGCTGTTAGTACCTAGTTACTTTCATTTTATAGCCTCCTTATCAAACGAACATAAATAAAATGAGTTCATTATATTAACAACTGGTTTCTTCCACCAATGCAATTGTTTGATAGCAGCTCTAGCATCCGTCTGTTAAGGATGTATTAGATAAACATAAAACATTACACCCCAGTAACAAACAAAAATAACACACAGATATAGACCACTAATAAAGTCTATGAACTATAAACTTCGTACGTTAATAAAGTAGGCAGTGATGTCTGTAAACAATACAAGTAAGTATTGAATCCACGGACAATGGTCCATTTTAAGGGCTAAGTGCGGAAACCAAAACCCTTAACATAGAAGTAATGAATCATATTTTTGGTCGGTTGTGCATAAAAAGCGTACATATCAGTCAAGCAATGGACAATGATGGTGCACCCATCTCACTAAGGCATCCACACTTCAAGGCTTGTTGTAAAGCCTTCTATAACCCGCTCCGTTATCACAAAACTCGTTCATGATTATTCTGCACAAGAATAAATGGAAGACAACAATAAGAACTATAATTGATATCCAGAATAAGGGATTTAGGCCTCCTAAAGTGTGGCCATGTTTATGTAATGCTATTACATGGTGATCGTGAGCGGGAGCTTCTACTACTTCTTTGACATGTATTGCATGTCTCAGATCTTCCATATGCTGCTTGTCAGCTGTTACATACAATATAGCTGTTAAAGGCTCTGTTAATTTGACAGGGAAGTATTTTCTGTAAGGCCCTAGTTGCACTGGAGAGTCCAAGCATCCGGCATCACAAGCATAGTATGTCTTGTCCGAGCGGTCCAGAGCCACAAATATAGCTGCCTTATTATCTTCCTGTAAGATAACACTTATATTGACATGGGTCATATTTCCATAATTGATTCGGCGGAATAGGAAGTCTCTATGTAACTTTGAAGGGTGAATGTTGTATTCTAAGTGCTGATTGCTGAAACGCAAACTTCCAAAGCTTAAGATCATTGCTTGATTGACCCCACTCGCTCCAGCTTTTAATAAATTATGGCATCCTTGTTTTTCTAATGTTAACAGCCAAACACTGGCAACTGAGTTTAAATTTGATAAACTATTCAATGGTTTCCATAAATTGAATGCGTCAAGTGTTGAATGTCCTTCGTAACAGCCCTCTGAGTAAGTTAAACTCCTCATAATCTCTGATTTCGTACTGGATTTTATATTGTCCTCATGTTCAAAGCTCCTTACTTGAGAGAGTATGCCATATATTGTAGCATTGATTCGGTCACCGTTGATGATACCTGCAGCTTTGGAGTCAGAGATATAGAACCCTGTGTACCATAGTCCATTCCAAACTCTGGCATGGTTCTCTTTTAGTGCCCTTACAGCTGTTCTGTCACCCGTTAGAGCAATCACTTTTTCCATTTGCTCAATGGCTTTCTTTTCAACAATGTCTTTATGTTTTGCATAATCTGCTTTTTTTATTGGTTTACTATATTGCACTGTGGTTAGTATAAGAATGTCCAGTCCATCTTGGGCTTCCACTTTGACAGTTTTAGCCATTTTTCTGCACACTACTGCCGCAGCTAGAACATCAGCACTGTCCGGGATTGGTATCATACCAGTCACTACTTCATACTCCTTTGTATCAACTCCTTGGTGCAAATTGATGGTCTGCTTCACAGAGGTTGGCCAATCAGAAATTCTAGGTGTTGTCCAATGCAAATTTTTCGGAGTTTTTGTTGGATTATTGACCCAAATCTCTTGTACAAACAATGAAGGTATCGTTCTGTGTGCATAATACTGATAAGATACTTGTAAACCTGAGTTTGAACACTGAAACCTGTGTACAATGCCCTTTTTGTATTCAGCTACAGTAAATTCCTTCATTTCGTAGTCGTCTATGACATACAAGGGATGGTAGTACATTGGTAATGAGAGAGTCCTACCATGTTTGATGTTCAAATGAGGAACTTGTTCAAGTGCCAAGCCCAATAAGCCATTTCCAACATAAGGCACATAATTGTGGTTTAGTGAGTTAAGAGTCGCTGAGGTTTCTTGTCGCAGGTACACGTCGTAATCTTTCAACGATGATTCGAAAGGCATCATGAAATTCTGTACACAAATATTTTGGTGGGTTGTCAGTCTCTCAGGATCGAACATCCAACTCATAAAACTAGGTCCAACGTATAGAACTAAGAAGATAATAACCAGACATATTATCACCAGTTTCTTTCTCGTCATGGGCCCATCAGCTATTCTGTTGATACGCCTCAAAACATCCCCGGCGCGGCGGCTCATGTCTGCGACGTCGGAACGGATCCTTTCCATTACAAATCTTTGACAGCTCTAGAAGGTATTCTCTTGGTATTTAACTTCGTTCAAGTAAGCCAATTGTCATCTTAAATCGGAAATTTCTATTAAATTGAACTTTTATTTTTTATTCAAATGCACGGAACAATATCACTTGACTTGCACAGATAAAATTTATTTTCATTTAGGTAGGAGGCCGACCAAAGTCGTATTTATTGACAACTTGTCAACCATGTCAATGTCATTTTCTCAAATATAATTTTCAATCAGGCAACTTTTGATTCCCGAACACCACAGAGTACAATATTTCATCAGTGTCACAACCCAACAGCAAATTAGCAGAGGATAGCCACAGGCCACAAGCCTGCTATGTACAGTAGACCTCAAAAGTGCAGTACCATGCTAAAGATTACATTGCTATGAACTGTGCGAGCGCAATACAGCAGTGTGTGTGCGTGTGCGTGTATGAGTGATGTCTCAACTTTCTACACATAACACACACTAATGAACTGTCGTCACACTACGCGAAATAGCATTATATTTCTGTTGCATTTAGAATACACATCATAGTGATGACCTGTTCTTACCATGCATTGTTAAAATTCGCGTAGTATTAACATGGGTTGGTAGCTGTTTGGGCTGAGCATGGGTTCACGATCAATGAAGTCCAAGTTCGAATCCATGTTATTACAAGGTGTGGCTGTTTTTTGTTTCTTTGAAACCTTAATAATATTTGTATTTTAAGCAGAAAGTCGTTAGGTATTTATGTTTATTTATGATATAGTCATGCTTATTATTTATTTTTTATAAGAAGTTAAATATTAGATAGTTATTGTATTATTATTTAACCTCATTAATTGATTTTTATTTTATGTTTTCGGTTTTGGAAGGTGGAAATAAAAAAATCATGCTGAATGATAACAAAAATGTTTATTCGTTTTATTTATTTATAAAATTAACAAACTTTTATGAGAATGTGACGTCACATTCCTATCTAGGCAAAAAAAAGTTCTCTTATCACCGTTCATAAGATTTTTTGTTGTATACCCACTTAGTCAATTCATAATAAGAATAACATAACACGGAAAGGATATTCTAATAACACAAATATAATTGTTGATACCCGCTTATTATAGGTATCAGTATTCAGCAGAGTTAATTGAATACTAATATATGAGTTAGACTATATGAACGTGTTTTTTTAATGTAACTTCACATTGAATGTATTGAGGTTATAGCTTAAGTGTTCATTTTCTTGACGAAAAGAATATTGAAACTAAACCCCAATTTAAGATCATTAAATTTAAAATTTATTTCTTAATTTTTTTTATTTTTATTTACGGTTATGTTAATATTACTAAATATTTAGTTACCCGGTCTACTTATTAAATTAAGTATTATTATTTTTTCGCCATAAATTAAGTCTTCCTTTTGGCAAGACTTGAAAGTCTTCTCGTCAGAAAATACAGTCACCTCCCAGTTTAAATCTAAATAATCTCGAGCAAAACGTAGTCTTTCCTCCCTGTGTTTTTGTGTCAAAAATGGTTTTTAGCTGGCTTCCGATGATATAAACCTTCAGCATGGACTGCATGGCGAACAGTCTGTAATGTAGTATCCAATTGCTCTGCAAACATTATAGTTGAAATGAAACCATTTGTTTCATATTCTTCCACCATAAAACGTCGCTGAGTCGGGTTAATAAGCGGCGGCCTTTCACTTCTTAGACGACTCTTCAGACTACCTTCTTCCTCAAAACTCTTTACCCAACGGCTAACAGAATTTCTAAAAAAGAACAAAATATGATTACACACTTGCAACTAGCAATTTATTTAATAATACGAAAATCACACACCACAACTATCATCATAATAATTATAATTTTTAAAAATAACTTACACATTTTAAGCCAGTTTCAGTTAAAATTTGAGAAATATTAAGCCCATTTTTACGCAAAGTGACAATATTTGCCCTGTCATCAATACTAATATTAGCTTGCATCTTGAATAAAGACAATCAAACAATACGCTAATCGTAATAATAACACAAACGCTCGTAACAAAGTTCACCAACTAACAACGTCATAACTAACTACTTTGTTCAATCCAGAAGTTTATTTTGTTTCACATTCACCCTCTTCTTTTTTGTTAATAATAAGTTCCAACTAATATTTAGAAAAACATATCTCATCGGGTCTAACGTATCATTTATAATTAAAACACAAAAAGTGTAATGTCACTTGGGTTCGAACCCAGACTATACTGTGCGAGACATTTTATCTATAGCGTTAACCGCTAAGCCAGATAGACACATAATTGTTTGTCACTAAGGCAAATGATCATTATATCGCACTCTTTCTGACTAGATAATTATGAAAGAGAGCGATATACGAGATCGTGTATGTGTGCAAAATGTTTGTTATGGAAAAAGGTCGTAAGTGCGACTTGTTTTGATGCGATCGTTTTGTGAAACTGCTACTGCACTTATGGTCTCTACTGTACAATCATCATCGTTATCTGCATAGCCTTGGCCGTGCTGGGGCCAGTCTTTAGTTTAACCGGATGCATTTTAATACAAGTATTTTACATGAAGCGACTGCCTATCTGCCCCCGAAATTCAACAATTACTAAAAGTCATGGAACAAAAATAAATTATGGGTTTCGTGTTATGAAAAAATAGGGTGCGGTACACTGTTTCTAGCAAAACTAATGAATTACTTGAGATTACAACTTATCACAATAACACCAGGCACAATGAATCGGGTACAGTTCCAAGACGTCTCAACTCTGCCGCGATCAGACATCGACTGTCGCCCTCGCCTCGAGCTGAACATCAGGGCTCTGTAGCAACACGCTGTGGTGTACTAGTACGTAGGTCGCGTCATGTCACCAGTGCCCACTAGCGCGTTTGCCGATTCATTTTATGTCCGTACTAACGGCCGGATCTGACAAACAGATTCTTATGGAATTACTGTACTTAACATTGTGGAAAGAAATTATTACATAACTCGGAAATGTAACGCTTTAGAAGATTTTGTTTCATAGTCAGGGCAATCTTTCCCATTGGGCACTCTGGGCCCACGATCCAAGGGGACCCCAAGTTCCTGTAATAGTCATAGCTAGGTTCAGTCAAAAGAAACATAACTTATCTCATGCGTGATACTAAAATCTTTGAGCTCGCTTCGCTCGCCTTTGCATCCTACAATCTTATGATTCTCTAGTTTTTCAGCGTATGACATGATATTACTTATGAAAATGAAAAATATTTTTCTGTGTTTTATTTCATTATAACGTTATCCGCATCTAATAAAAAAAACACATTATTTCTGTATGAAAGAAAACCTAGCGTATTCGAGGCGGGATGCAAAAAATATCGAAATCGCTTCGCTTGCTCTTGCATCCCCCAAGGGCCCCATTATTTTCAAGTGTTCAGGGCCTCCGGCCTCTAATTGGTTAAAGACGGCTGCTCATAATAAACTTGTTTTTATTGACACCAACTTACTCTTGATTAATGCAGGTTTTATGCGTCACCGCTATTTTGAAAATAAAATAAAATGGCCGGCCATGCTTCATGCAATAATCATTGAACTCCTATAAGAATCGGCAATCGAGCATGCCATGCCGTCCAGCGCGGTCCCAGGGGTTAAAAATAGCGATTTTTAGTTTAGTTTTTTCGGATATAAATTATTACCTAATTTCTTGCTTAATCGTTCAACAGGAGAAACTAACCTTTTTCGAGGCAAAATTCAAAAATTTTCGAGCTCGCTAATGCATCTTAGTTATTTTTATTCGCATCTCTGTATGAATGAACAAATAGAACCTAATACACGGGGTGGAGGCGGGTTGCTTCAATTTTGAGCTCTCATCTCTCGCTCTTGCATTCTATTAGTATCAATAGCGGATCCGGCAGGGTTAAGGGACATCTCGCCTTCGCAAAAACTGGCCTATGGGCCAGATTCTCGGATCTCCTATTAAAAAGTAAAGGGATATTTCGGCAAAATTGTATTTTTTTAAATTAAATATCTGATAAATCTGTAACTCATAGCATCAGATGGCAATTATTTTAACAAAAAATACAGAGTAAAGTAACCATAATATTTCAAACTTATAGTACATAATTAGGAGGAGGAGGGTTAGGGGTAGGGTTTTTGGGGGGAGGGTTAGGGGGAGGTTTTTTTTGGGACATGGCCGGGCGTCATGACCACCCCGGCTGGGTCGGGCCTAGGTCGGCCGTGATCATTTCTGAACCGTGTCATAAAAACCGTGTAAATAAAATAAAAAGAGGTCAGTCACGCTTCGCTCGCTCTTGCGTTCTCTTCATTGTAAACCTTGAAAAATCTAACTATCTCAGGGGCAGGGCCGTACGCAGGGTGCGGGGATGGTTCAACCTCCCGAAATCTCCGACAACTATTAAGAAATCAACCTATCCGAGGCGGAATGAAAAAATTTTCTCGCTCGCTTCGCTGTTTTTTTTACAATTTTTCATACCTGATGCCACAAAATTAGTAAGTACGTAATACTCTCAGACTCAAGAACCCAAACTTGGTTCGCTCGCCCTCGTAGCTTTCTTTCTACTTTCCCTTGAATCTTAACATTGTATATTATATTATAAGTCACCCAAGTAACTCCGTCAGGTCGAAATTCGAAACAATTCTAACTTTCCTGAGGCTGTGTTAAAAAAAATATCGAGCTCGTTTCGCTCGCTCTAGCAGCCTACTTCCTCTTGAATCTTGGCTTTGTAAGTCGAACAAGTAATAACTCCTGTATGAAGGGTCGAAACATTTCTAACCTGACCAAGGTAGGATATTAAAATGTTCGTGCTGGCTTCGCTCGGTATTGGAGCCTTAGTTCCTTTTGTTCTTAAAAATTGTCTCCCTAAGTCGATTAAGTAACATCTATTTCTGAAATCGTGGTAACCGTTTGTGCGTCGATATCCCTTCCGCGCTGTATTACAGAGGCGGGTACAAAAAAAATCGAACTAGCTGGACTCGCTCTTGCATATTATTAGTTTCTTCTTGTAAAAACTTTTTTTATTTTTTATAATAGATGGGCTTACTCTTGACCTCAATCTAGTCCAGAGGACAGAGATGAGGTCGACGATGGAACGTGCTAACCCAAAAGAAGCCTATTAACTCGCGACTTAAATAGATTGGGGTCATATGAACTTGGGAATACCGACGCAGGCAGGGAATTCCACTCCTTGGCTGTGCGCATAATAAATGATGTAGCAAAGCGCTTCGTGCGGATATGTGGAACATCGACAAGGTATGGGTGATAACCTGCAGTACGTCTGGACTCCCGATGGAAGAAGGGAGATGGTGGGATGAGCTCGTGGATCCTTCAACAAAGTATAATCTGTAAAACACCGACAAACATGCAACTTTGCGTCGGTGGGCCAGGCTATGGAGCCTGGTACCAACCAGCTTATCATCACCAATGAGCCTCTTGGCTCTGCGCTCAACAGAGTCGAGTGGCCGACTTCTTTGGTAGAGAAGATTTTTCGTCTTTTTTTGTGTCGATGGCACTTGGCCGAAACGTGGGTGGTCATGATCACACCAATTTTGCGGGCTGGTTCCGTACTTGTGCCGTCGCCTGAGATTGGTATGGCATTATTCGATCAAAAGCCCAAGCCCAAGCTACTATACACGAGGAAGTTTATAAAATAAAAAAAAAGTGTGACTGGTAAAGTTTTATTAATTACTACAATATCAATACGGAACTATCACATTGCAAATACATAAAAAATAATGTGCAATATTCAAAATTGATTAAAAGCAGCTTTTAAATGTTCGTATAAAAAATCGTTATTATTACCATTGCTGATTTAGGGCTTATTTTTTAGGAGATTCGCTAAATACCTATACTTTTCTACATCTACGATATTTGTTACTTTTTTTTAAACAGTTTATATCAAAATTACTAAACGAATAATATCTCAAAATTAATAAATTGTTGTTTATCTATACAAATAAAAAAAATTGAAGTGTCTGTTTGTATTATCAAAATAACAACTTTCTACTGAATGTATATGAAAATATATTCGGCACAAAACACATTTTTACACCCATAACAAACTTTTTTTTCTAATTTTTCTCTGTGTGTCTGTCTTTCTGTCTGTTTGTTCCGGTTAATCTCCGAAACGGCTGGACTGATTATGACGGGACTTTTAATGGCAGACAGCTGATGTTAGAAGGTCTAACATAAGCTACTTTTATTTTAGAAAAATAATTAGGGTTCCGTTAAAAAAATTAGAACCCTTGAAATTGTTTACACAATCCAATTCAAACGGCTAATCTCCGAAACGGCTGGACCGATTTTGACGGGACTTTTACTAGCAGATAGCTGATTATAGTCTAACTTAAGCTACTTTTATTTTAGAAAAATAATTAGGGTACCGTGAAAAAAAAAAAAACCTTTGATATTGTTAACAAAATCCAAATAAAAAGAAAAGTAATATTTTTTTTATAATAATTTAACGCGTACGAAGGTCGCGGGCAACAGTTAGTACATAAATAGGTATAATACATCGATAGATCTAATAAAGTTCATTATTTAAAAAAAGGATTATAATTTAATAAAATTCATAAATATTGAAGTTACGTCTCCAAAAATAATAAGATAATAATCGAGACCTATGAAATAAATTTTAATTGGACGAAGCATTGATGAGAAAGTGATCACCACATTCATCACACTCACTCATCACTTTCATCATCATATTGTACGCTAATATATTAGCACATTAAATTACATTCGCTTAGTTATTTAATAATATACAGTTGGACAGGAATACAATTTAATAAATAAGTTAATGTATATTATAAATCGTACCTTAATAAAATCGTATTAAAGAAATATTTGTAAAATGCTTATAAATATCAAAATATGATGTGTTTTGACAACCATTTTTTGTTCCACAACAACACATTTTTTTTATAAATTGTAAAATTCATTGCGACCCTGTAAGGTACCATTTAAGGCACTGATTGATATAATTTTATAATTATAATAAGAATATATAAAGCCCCTGTAGTATAAAAATTAAGGCACTTATAGACATAATTTTATAAAAATATCAAAAATATATAAAGCACAAGGAATAAGACAGGAATGTACAGATACGTAAAGGACAAAAATAAACTTATTGTCTAACATTTCTATAAATATAATTATACTTTGTTTCGTCTTGCTTATATACTTATACTTCAAACTATTGTTTAATGTTTACTGTTGTTTATTTAAAAAAAATGGTAAAAGAATTCCTTTTTTAAACTAAGTTGAAAGACGTTTTACCAATGAACGGAATGAGAGACAATATTTTTTTATTTTAATATATTTTTTTTTGTGTAATACTGATAAATTAAAAAAAAATGTCTTTTAGAGATCTTTCCCATTTTTATAAAATATAAATATCAATTTAAATATTCCGCCAGCTAAGATTAACATCGTCCGGATTTTTTTTTTTACTTTTTCTATTAACAAACAACATTTAAAATAACAACCTTCTAATTTAGTAAATAATAGGTAAACAATATATTTGTCTAGTGTAAAAATATTTCGTTTCGTCAGTTACATTGTACGTAAAACTATGTATAATTATTTACTACCATCATCATCATCCTCGATTAGTCAAATCATGAAATATCTAGTCAGTTCGGATATTATCTATCGTCTCATATCGTCATTACCCGATCGACTCCAGTTTTGACATTAGTTAGTACAGATAACATATTTCCTAATAAAATAAAATTACTGATGTTAGGAGTTTTATTTTTCTGAGGCTCATAGAATCTAGAAACCTAAAAGTATTAAATCATTCAGAATTTCTATGTTTTTGTGTTGTGAAATGTTCACTGGTGTACTGGTGTGTAATACGGGTACGAAAATAATTGCAATGAATACCTTATCACTTAAGAGTAATATAACGCGCACCCTTAAGGAGGATGCGCTAAGGTAGCTCGCTAAATTCAAATTTCGCTTCCCTCCAGTAGCGAAGGGTCAATTTTGTAAGGGGTAAGCCAGATTACATAGTCTATAGAATACTGACTGTGCCATTTTTCAAAGGGAAGCCGGTAGGAATCGTGTTCTATGGTACCTTCTCCACTGCTTCCCTCTTATCTTGCTTTATCTATAACTGTAAATGATTCTACAAGCCTCAGATTGTACTTAGCGATGACTCTTGACAGTTTGTCGTGCCTTTTCTCTCTAGCATGCGCCTGCTATATAGCGCTGTCTCTCTCTACCACCCGAATGCAAATGTCATCGCTAAACACGTAAGCTTCACAGTTAGTTTACGGCTGATTGGGCATCTCTGTCAAAATAACAGTGATCTTTATTTCGTTACGATAAGGTTGATGTTCGGTCGCTGACACGGTTAAGTCGGTCAAATAAAAGAGATCTTTATCCTCATTAAAATAAGGAGGTTATTGGGTTGCTGCTGTAGACGTAAACGAACTGTGTAACGGCTCTGGTTTATTCTTGGTCAACCTGTTTCCATTCTCTTTCAGTCCTGAGGAGTACTATGTCTTCTTCTGAATCAGTTTCCGAAGGTGGTAGATCTTCTTCATCGAAGTACGGTTTGCGTATAATGTCTGAAAGAGATAGTATTTTTCAAGTTTTTCATAATATAATATAATGGCACCAATAAAATACTGCTAAGATGGGTCAATTTAAAAAAAAATAATAACGAATGAGTTATTTTTTTTATGTACTAATGCCCAAAAATTCTGGCCGCTTATACATTTGCGAAGGTTATGGCTTTGAGGAAATATGGTAATAATATCTTGCATGTTGGTATCGGAATGATTTTCAACTCCCGTTCATATTGAGAATCCAATAGAGCTTAACCCAGCGCATCAGAACTGCGCACTGTTGAAGTTTCAGCTCTCTCTTCAACTCAGCAAATTTCCCGCGGGAATTAGGGTTAATAGTTTGTAATCGTCATCATTAGCCTTCATCAGTCCACTGCTGCACATAGGCCTCTTCAATCGCACGCCACTTAACTTGGTCCTCGGCACTCTCATCCAGTTGCTACCAGCCACCCAGCGAAGATTGTCGCAAGTGTCAATGTTTCGGCCCCGTAAGTCATAACAGGCAGGACGCACTGATTGAAGACCTTAGGCTTAAAGCTCTGTGGAATACGCGACGAGAAGACGAGACGAAGCTTCCCAAATGCTGCCCATAGCATAGCATAATCAGCCGATTAATGTTCCCACTGCTGGGACGCAGGCCTCCTCTCTATGAGAGGGAATGGGCTATAATCCACCACGCGGGCCCAGTGCGGGTTGGTAGATGTCACATGTCTTCGAATTTTTGGTTCTAGGACATGCCGGTTTCCTCACGATATTTTCCTTCACCGTTTTGAGAGCAGTGGTGATGAAATAAATTTCACAAACTATTGCGCCTGGCTGGGTTCGAACCCACGACTTTTTGCTCGTAAGTCGGGGTCTCCACCACTGGGCCACCGCTGCTCTCAAATGCTGCCCATCACAACTGAATTCTTCTGCCTTCTCTTAGCCTCCCTCTCAAAGTTGTTCTTACCAAAATCAATTGTTAATGTATTACTATAACTGCTAGTTTTTACTTCAGGCTCGTGATAGAACACTATCTCACCTGATGTGTCCTCGCAGAGCGGTCGTTTGTCATCGCTCGGTATTTGAGTGAACATGTACTGTCGGCGCGAGTCCTTCGCCTTCTCGCGGCAGCTGAAGCACCACGCTGATATGGTTACTACTGCTACTCCGATTACACCTGGAAGAAATGGCGATATTATGCAAGGTGCATATGGACCCTTCCCGAAGCCGTCAAGCAATCATTCTGTACATCAAATTAAGTAACTGTACGCAAATATTATAGCTGGGATTTTTTTTTTTTTTTTGTGAAAAATCACTTTTTACGGTGAGACTCAATGTAATGCACTCAAAACATTCTGCTGATGGATGCATTGAATAGTACGGGGGTCATGAAGGTATTTAAAGTAAAGTTATAACATTAAAAACTCGTATTAAAAAAAAACTTGTGAGAAAGTTAGAACTTTGACCTCCAATATATCAGTAACTAGAAGGTGACGGTAAAAACAAGTGCCTTTCGGCTTTGTTAAGGGTATTTTTACACCATTGTTATCACATTCTTATTGAAGATCGTGGGTGCATAGGAATTTGGGTTCTAACAGCCTGAAGACTGAACCTGTGGCGAGATGGGGCTTACCTAGCCGTCCCATCCGTTCCACCTTCTTGTTAAAAATCATCAACCTAGACATGAGTTGCCTTGGCTAAAATAGACGTCCAAAATAGACACATGAATCGAAGCGTTTGCGAATACGGGGGCCAATAAGATTGATAGCCGATTCTAGCCTGGAGTGCAAATGTGGTGCTGTTCTACAAATTCTACAAACAATGGGACACCTGGTGTCCTATGTGCCCTGGTGCCTGCAGACTACAGGAGTTGTAATGCGTAAGTGATAGCGTAAAAGTTGTCGCTAAGTTCTGGGCCAACTCACTATACTCAATACTTTTATTGCACCTCACATGTTATTCTTAGGTGGAAGACTTATAATTAGATTGTGGACCCTGTCGAGCATAGCCAATAAATGAGATAGGAGAGAGGAAGCATTTGTAAATTATATAAAATTACACAACAAACTACTATATTATATAGATGTAGGTACTTTCTGAGGTAAACTGTTTATCGACTCGCAAAGAAGAATGGAAGCAAATCTTTAAGACAGGTAGTTTACACCTAAGTCTAATTTGTGATAATACGGACCTGCTAACATGACGAACACAAGTCGCGGCATGCCCAACACGTAGTCATCGCTCTCCAGTTTGAATAACACGTTCGGAGTCAAGTTCTCTTTACCGTTTATCTGCAACAAAAAATATAATTCTTCAGATATTCTTTGTTTTCATTGACCGTTGTAGCTTTTATTTACTGTTTCACATTAAAACGAAGAAACTGCTGAGATTTGTGCTAAATCATAAAAATTAGAACATCTCTAATGAATAAAAGAATTAATAACAATAAAATAATAAATAAATAAAAATATTTAAAAATGTATTTAATATGTATAAAAATAAATAAAGGAAGTAATAATAAAAAAATATTTTAATAATTCAATGAAATAATATCTTACCACGATATGTTTCTGCTTAGTAATGTATGAGCTGACAGAAGCGCTGGCGACCACTTCCTTAGCCTTGTAGTCCAGTGGTAGGGTGAGGACGAAGCGACCAGTAGCGTCGCTCTCGTTCTGAGCTACTATGTGCGACTTGGCGCCTATTGGGCGGATGTTTACTGAGACTGAAGGCAATGGGTTGCTGTTTTTATCCAGTGTTAGACCTGAGGATGATAATAATGATAAGTAATTCAGTTCATTTATAGGGTTCCGTAGTTAACAAGGAAAGGAACCCTTATAGTTTCGCCATGTCCGTCTATCTGTCCACAGCTTAACTCAAAGACGTTTAGTACTAGAACGCTGTAGTTTGGCATGAATATACAGATTAGTTACGCCGACAAAGTGATAAAATAAAATCACGAAAAGTATTTTTTTACTATATCCCCTGTACCTACACGTAAAGTGGGGATTTTTGTTTTCGCGTACCTCTTAGTGTGGTATGTCATTGGATAGGACTTTAAAAATTTAATTTTAATTTAATATTGCCCGTTTGTACAAATAATTTTTCGATTAAAGGTTTCGTTTGTGAAATATTAAGCTTTAAAGTGCTAATTTTTGTTAGACTCAAGTGTGTCCCCCCTCTACCATCTAAACGGTTGCGTTTGGGTGTGTGAAAAAATTCACGGAGGGTGTAAACAGACCCTTCACATAGCCGTCAACCAAGCATTCAGTACATCAAACTAAGTAACTTTACGCAAAAATTATTGCTTGGAAACGACTTTTTGTTTGGGGTTGACAATCACGTTTTACGGTAGGACTCGATGGAAAGCACTCAAAGCATTGTGCTGATGGATGGATTGAATAGTACGGGGGTCGTGGAGGTGTGTAAAAATAAATTTTACATTAAAAACATGTATTTAAAAAAAACTTGTGAAAATGTCGGAACTTTGACCCCCATTATCTCCGTAACTATAAGGTTCCCAGGTACAAAAAAAATATCGCAAAGACGGGGAGAACAAGTGCCTTTCGGCAATGTTAAGGGTCTATTTACACCCTTTATATAACAAAATAAAATCTACGTTTTAGACTGAAAACTTACCGGTAACATAAAGTACATTAGGGTTGTTGTCCACCTTCACCTCCGCGAACTGTCCTCCCGGTATGGTGTCGGAGTTGATCCGGCGCAATATGATGTCCTTGCTCTTCAGCACGCCTTCTATAACTGTCCATGTCAGCATCTGACGGAAAGCGTTTAGATATAATATGCTTGGTAGACAAACACAACATCACGCCTGTAATCCCCGAAGGGTTAGGCAGAGGTGTACCTAATAGTACACTCACATTTCGCCAGTTATGATTAAGTCCCATGTAATAGGGAGCAAGCCTATTGCCATCAACCGAGCAAAAATCCAGACTCCGTAGCTGCTACTGTGAAATTCTTGTGGTCAAAACGCTACAATCCTTTACCCGACCTGTGAGTCGAACAACAATCGCTGCGACTACTAGACCATGGAGGCTTAATGGATTTTAAAATATTTATTTAGACAGTCTGTAAAGTTATCCGGAAACCTGGTGCCATTTGAATTACGTTAAGGACCAATTTTTTTTTAGTCTTACAAATTATCGAACGGAAAGAGATGGCGCGCATGTAGACCATAACCTGCGTTAGGTTATAAGATACTTTTATCCCAGTAGTACGTGCTACTCCTGTAGGATAATTATGACCTCTATGCGGATGAAATCGCGAACAAAATTAGTAATATGAATAAATAGTGTGCATTGTAAGTTTTTTTACGCCATTTTTCGATCAAACAAGTAAAATCGGATAGCTAGCTTCTTTGCGATTAATTTTTGACGTTCAAAATTACTGTTAAATCGCGTTTTGCCCTAGTGTTCTTACCTGGTCTTCATAATTATGGCACCTTACGATGACCTTGTACACTCCCGGCGGCAGCATGACGCGGTAGTGCGCCTGATTGCGCGTGACGCGGTACTGCCGCTCCACGCCTGTTACTGCCACGATGGCTTCCCGCATCGGCATGCCATCTTCGTTCTTTATGAAGCCCACCACACCTGCAAAATAAAGCAGTGATAGTCTAGTGGTGTGACCGTCGGACTGCCAAGTCATAGGTCTCAAGACACGCACCGCTGATTTTTTTTTTCATGTGCGTATTGTAAAATTATCACTTGCTTCGGTGAAGGAAAATATCGTGACGAAACCAGCATGCTTGAGAGATATTTCTCGACGACATGTAAAGTCAAGTCAGAGGCCCATGGGCGGCATAAAACGCTGACACCAAGTTAGGCACTAACCACATGATAAAGAAAAAGATCACAACTGCAGATTGAATTTGGACTGCTGCGATATATTCACATAAAAACATGTTGTGTGATGAGATAAAATATTTTAATGAATAGAAGAGTGAGAGAGAAAAATAGAAATTTTAATATGTTTTATGTGAATGTTTCGCCATAGGGAAAAAAAAATCAAAATACAAATAAATCGGAAGATCTTAATCGTATAGAATTTATTGTTATACTTTGAGTTGCAATGCTTACCTATAAGAGTTGTTACTATTTTTTGGTGCTTTATAAAGAAAACTACTGCAGTAAGATTGGTACTTTACCTTCAAAAATTTCACAGTAAAAGAAAACATTAAAACAAATTCATAATACAAATAAACATAAAAGAACACTTACCAGTATTAGCCAGTTCCACAAACTTCATGATTCCCCTCAGATTATTCCTCCAAACCCACGCAATCTCACTTTGCACCGGCATCTTACAGCAGCTTAACCCAGCCGAGATCACAGGGGTATTAAAGCTCTCACACAGTACATCGATCAAGTCCCCACTCTTCACTCCCAACCCCTTGCACTGATACTTATCCTCCCCACTTCTGCTATCCTGGTACCTCTGAGCGAACTTATCATACAAATTCTTCGATAACTCCGGGTAGATAACGTCTTCAGACCCAGACGAAAGTTCTAGAATAACATCATATTTTTCTACTTTTAGCATGTCTGCGAATGATTTTTCTCTAGTGTAGTTTGATAGAGGATTTAGGTCTTTCTTTGTTAGGTAACTGTATAGGCTGTCTCCAAATTCTTCCTCTAAAGGTTCGATGTCACATTTTTCGGTACCATCGTACTGATTGATGACTTTTTCTGATAGTATATCAATGTTTGGTATGAAATGCAAGACTGCGTTTTGTAACAAGCGTTTGTGTATGGGTTCTCCGATCGTATAGGCCGTGCCTATGTGGCGCGCGAAGTTTAGAAGCATCTCTTGACCTAACGGCTGGGAGCCGTAGAAACTGCTGCATATGGCGATGTGGAATTTTGTTTCTTCTGGGGAGCCGACCTGTGGACGAATTCATTTTTTAGGTTGGATAGTTCAAATTAATTGTTTTATATGAGCTTGATAAACTAAATTAAATTAAACTAATTTTAAAAAAACAACAAAGTCGTTTTAATTGACCATATAGAATATGAGAATTGATACCTACCTACTGCTACAACTATATAGAGGAGGGATATTTTTCATGAAAAGAGCTTTGTACAATCTAGTATTGTGCGACGAAATATAATGGACTAAGTACTTGCTTTTTACCTTTAGGCGTATGCCTAAATTGATAACATTTATATGGAGAAGCTTATAATCAAAACGTGAATTCTTTTTTTTTTTCGGATGAGAAATCATCAAATGACCCGCTCTGGGCGGAGCGGAAGGGAGTATCAGACTTGTACTGACTAAAACCCGTCCATGTTCCTTCTTTGCCCTTTGTGTTCCAGGGCCGCGATATCTCTTTCGAACAGTCCTGCAGCCCTGGCAGGCATCGGCCCTTGCGGTTCCCTTCATTGTTGCCTACATCTCTTTGAGGCGCGCGTGGAACACGAACGCGCCGTCGACACGGCTTGTCGTCACTGGACGGCGAGCTAGCCCATTACTCACCGTCCACCCATTAGTCACCGTCCACAAAAAGCGCATTGCTCTTAATTTATGATTTCGATAAAAATTGAGGATACCTATGATGGGTATCTCCATTATTTTAGCCTTGTCTTTTTTTTCGCTCCTTGTCATTGGTCGCCATTGGTGTTTTTTGGTTGGCTGACATTTACATAATATTACCGCAGTAACTAGGTTGTGTCAGATATCCAGTCGCTCCAAGTAAGATACTGGTATTCAGTTGCATCTGGTCAGACTGGAAGCCGACCCCAACATAGTTAGCAAAGGCTAGGCAGATGATGAACTTACCTCGTCGGTCATCTTCAGCTGATTGAAGGTGGAAGTCAGCATACTGTCTCCGGCCCTGAACTCTGCGATGCTCGGGAACCTGTTCTCCAGCTCCGCCAGCGCCGCGTAGATCTCCAAGCGAGTGTGGTACCGCGTGTTTATTATGTTGTCCAATACGCTGTTGATTAAATCAATTGTCAATTGTTGATGTCATATGGTTAAGTAAGTATGGTTCTATTTACAAGTTTCAGTGCAAAAAGCCTCGTATTCATAGTAACCAGAAAGATATGCTGGATTTTCATGATGCTTGAAACATGTTGCTGGTAATTATAGTGTATGCAGTATTTTGGTATAAACAGACCCTTCACGAAGCCGTCAACCAAGCATTCTGTACATCAAACTAAGTAACTCTACGCATTTTTTTTTGCTGGGATACGACTTTTTTGGGGTTAAAAATCACGTTGTTCAACTCAATGTAATGCACTTAAAACATTATGCTGATGGATGCATTGAATAGTACAGGGGTCTTCGAGTTATTTGAAGCAAAGTTATAATATTGAATTTTTTTTTGTTGAAAAAAATCTTGTCAAAAAGTCGGAAATTTGACCTCCAGCATATCCGTAACTAGAAGGTTCCCAGGTATGATGGTATGTTCTAGAACAAAAAAATGATTGCAATGACGAGGAGAACTTGAAGTGCCTTTCAGCTTCATGAAGGGTCTTTTTACACTCATTATATCTTAACACTATCCATGTTGCTGCAAAAACGTTGCGTTGTACTGGTTACGATGAATACAGCGCCCTACGCCGAGTACTTACAAATTCTAAGAGATAGATCAAACCTGACAAAGCGCAGTCAAATTATAAATAAAACTACAACTAATCTAAGCAAGTTACGTCTAGGTATTAATTTTCCGGATGTTATATGGAGATTTATTTGGAATGGGACCTGCGCTGCGTTGCTTACCACCAGGTCGCCGGTCTGACTCGCTTCCGTCGTTCCCTTTGCCAGTAGGTTATATCCCTTTATAGAGTCGTTCTGACGCGCCCTTCCATTTGAGAGTTTGGATGATTTTTGTATGAAGCGTGGCCTACCTAACTTCCGCCATTTTATTTTATTTTCGAAATAGCGGCGTATTAATCAACAGCTGGTATAAATTCAAACAAGTATTGTATGAGACAAAATCTTCTTAAGCGTCACGTTTCCGAGATATAAGCTATCAAAGTTACCATCTATTCAATTCTTCTTGAATCGATGAAGATTTTATCCGACCAGTAGGTACATAGCGACCTGGACAGTCCATAGTTTTCCTCAAGTCAAATCCTGGAGGGTGCAATTAGTTCAACACGACGGGCAGGAGAGAAGGTGTGGCATAGTACCCTGTGTTGGGGGGGTTCCACACTCGCATTGTATCCGTATGCTGATCGCGAAGATTGTAACTTTGCTGGCTTATATCTCGGAAACGTGACGCTTTAGAAGATTTTATCTCATACAAAACTTGTTTGTAAGTATGCCAGCTATTTAAAAAAATAAATTAAATGGCGGAAATTAGCCAGACCAAATAATTCAAAGCCCTTTACAATTTAATAACTAGCAAACTACAAGAATGTTAGAAAATTCAATACAAAGTATTTGCAATAAAGAAAATTTCAGTTTACCTGTATGTCAAGAATCAAGTATCAAGCCAGGTTTCTTGCATTTTATGAATTACAATGCTTTCAATCAGGATAAGTACGCAAGACTTACTAATAAAGTGATGAATGATTCATTCCAAACTTTTGAATGAGCATTAAATCTCCTGTTGTGTGGACCTTCTTGATCAAAACCTCGTTTTAATTTTAATTGTGTCATGTATAGTGTAGTTATTAGTAACAACATACAATTAGTGCAAAAAACAACACATTTGCGTGCATATAAGTTTATTAATAAAGGTTATAAGCAATATTAATACAATGTGACATACAAATAAACTAATATTAAAAACTACCGTTAAGAATCAAGCCATAGGAAATTAAGAGTAAAGATTAACAAAGAAAATATTGTCTAAAACTATATTTGTTGCCGCCATTGCAACTTAATCTCAAAAAGACTTCAATACTGTTTTAGATCAATCGCTAATTTGAGTAAATTGTCCATAGAAAATACTTTTGAGTTTTCGAACTATTAAGGTGCCTTTTCATACAAAAAATATTGCTTATTTTGTACCTTGTACCTTGATTTTTTTCTTTCTGTACACAATATCTGTTATTTCTATTTATTATAAGTCGACTCCATTGCATTCGGTCCGTTTTACATTGGCTATGGCCATTTTAAAGGCACCGTCAAAGGAGAAATAGAGAGCAAAATAGAAGTAATACTATCAAAATAAAGCTTAAAAATGACGAATAAATATTCAGAAATCTGTTTAGTAAACTTGTAAAAAATATAGATCAATTTGAATGTCAGAACTAAAAATGATTTTATAAAAAAACTGACTGTCAAAAACTATTAATTAAATTTTATAAACGAAGACATATAATAATTAAAAATATAACTGATATAATTTTATAAATAATATCAATATATCAACGTATAAACATTTAGAAATCATAATTTTATATTATTAAAAAAAACTTGTATAAAATATAGAGATCTATTTGAATTTCAATGTAAAAATGACACTTTTTTAAATAAAAACACAAGTGACATTCGAAAAGGTAACTGTGAAATAGTTTAAAAACGAAGATGTATAATAATTAAAAAAGAAAACGAAATAATAATATCAATATTTTGACGTATAAACATTCAGAAATCATTATTTTATATTGTTGAAAAATTTGTAAAAAATAGAGATCAATATGAATTTCGGCACTAAAAAATGATTTAGTAATATAAAAAAAACTGACTAAAAACTGTGGAATAATTTCATAAATAAAGACGTATAATAATTATAAAAAAAAAACAGAAATAATTTTATAAATTATATCAATTCGACGTATAGATACTGTTGTATTAAAAAAAGTAACTGAGATTTTATTAAAATGTTGTACATGCTTATAGAAAAAAATATACACTAAGAATAAAAAATATACTGTAAACAAGCATAGTGCATTGCAATCACAACACGGTGCTTAGAAAATAATAAAGGGTAGTTTAACAAGGAATTTCATTAAAATAGTACCGTCAGGGAAATTAAATGTAAGCAAATTGACACCCACAAACGCCCACAAAGGAGACTGTCCACCGAGTACGAGTGGCACAAATGGCCATGGAGCGAGCCATGTTCGGCATAATCCTCTTAAATCGAGTGCGTATTAATACTGAACTTCACCGTCGGACGAAAGTCTACGACGTCGGGGACTGGACGGTGCGCCTCAAGTGGACTTAGGCAGGACATCTGGCAAGACGCGGATGGACGATGGCGCTTTGACCGAGTGGTGGCCAAAATTAAGCCAAAAAAAAAAGCGTAAAGCTCGATGGGTCGACGATATCGTCAAAATCGCGGGGAGCACTTGGATAAGAGACGCTCAGTACCGGGAAGTGTAGCAGAACAAAGGGAATGCCTATAACCAGCAGTGGGTCATTCCGGGCTGATATGATGATGAAACTGACACCCTTCGTCAATTGGCCCTGTCTATGTTCATTTACCAGTCATTTCATACAACTGTCAAAAAATGACAGTTGTAATGTGTTTATACGGACTATTTAAATTGGTAGTCAAGTTGCTTAGGAATTTATTTCTCTGGTTTACGTTCTGAATCTTCACGAGAACAAGTTCGTTTTAAGACTACTACATTATCTAATTGATATGAATGATGTATACTTCAGGAACGAAATATTATGCATTTTAATTAGATTTAAAAATAATATTCGAAGTAATTCCTTATAAAACTAACCCTTCGAAACATTCACATGAACGTGCTTAAAAAAACATATACAAGTCAAAAACATAGCGTACAAGCATCGTGAGAAGCGTGGTGACAAAGCAAACACGTGCGTATTGCCACTCCGTAAGGTTGAGATTCGTGTGACTCACCGGAAGTCGTAGGCTGATGACCAGTGCTGAGGATCGTCCGCCATTAAAGTGAAGTTAACGCTGACGGAGCCTTCCGCGGGAACTGTCACCTGTTCTGTTATACTTTCGTAACTGGGGACAAAAGAATTACATGGTGTCAGTGAACTGGTGTATAGCATGAGTCATAATATGGTGATATTTATTCTTACGATAAAAAATCCAAAATTATGAAAATATGCTTAGATTTTGGAACTTATCACGTTGTTTAACCTTTGTTCGATTATGCCGACTTCGGCGCTACGGTTGCTTGTTCGATTTTTATAAGGATTCTCTAACAGATGAGCTCCTCCGAAACTTAGATTTGGCAATAATTTGGATCACATGATCTATATCATGTAGAGGCATATATACCTTCTCTTCATGAAACAAAGGTGGTTGAGCTGGCCGTCACAATTGATCGCTAACCAATATCGATTTTAGACCTCCAGTCATCTGCCTGTATACTGCATGGTATTGGTAAGACAATCCACAACTAGCCGACACCACACAACCACACAACCACAACCACACACACACAACAACACCAACCACACCACCACACACATACACAACAACCACAACTGGCCACAACTGGCTGTAGGCAGAAATGGGCAATAGAGTCTTTATTACTATGATCGGCTATCCTACTGCTAAATTTACAAAAAAAAACGACTACGTTAAATGTTGAATCGTTACTCGTTATGGACAGAATAATAGCCCAACGGTCCGAAAGCCTAAGTGGATACTTTGCTTGCCTAGAAGTGTATTGCGGGGCTGTGACAATTGTTCTGTGTACAATACCGATTCTGACATCCGGTTTCTCAGCATGTGTCAGGTTTGTACCCAATTTATTTTTGATAATAGTTAGACTGGAGGCCGTTCTCAGTCTTACAATATGCAATATGCTTACCCCTGTTTAACAGCCGTGATATTGTAAGTGCCAGGCTCCAGCAGTCGCCAAAAGTCGCCGTCTTTAGCTGTCTTAACCGAATGAGTGATGCCGTTCACTTTGATGATCGCGTTAGCAAGCGGGTGTCCGATGTGACTGTGGACGAACCCGTTGACGCCTGTGTGGACCTAGGCAGAGGAAGAGTAAGGTTACATTGTTTATAAAGTTAGGATTCAAGATTCAAGATTCTTTATTTTGCATGAAATATGGTACATGATGGTCTTATAAAATAAAAGGTTTCACACATTTCGCTGACTTCCTTCAGCATGCAAACTTAAAATTAAAATACCGAACACAATGTACTCTTGGTTTAGGTACTAGTACTAGTTAAAAATTTAACAAAATGTAATAAAATTAGAAAAAAAAAAATAACAAATCAAAAAATAAAATAAAAATAGGAACAAAAGCTACTTAACCATTACAAATGGGTTTATATGTCAAAAAGTCATTAATTGTATAAAACACGTTATTAAAGAGCCATTTCTTAAGTTTTATTTTGAAGTAATTAATTGGAAGTTCTCTGATCTGTTTCGGTATTTTATTGAAGATTTTGACCGACATACTATAGCAATGCAGGAAGCGTTGGAGTGTAAGTATATATAAGTATACTGGTAATTAGTCACCGATACTTATACACGTGATTTTACTCATGATAACAAACAACAATCCCAAAGAAACATTTTTTTTTTATACTCATTCACTTTTATCACAATAACACAACAGCCATATGAAATTCGCGCTTACGGAGCGGGCTTGCGAGCCGCGTGGCTGCTCTGCCTACCGACTGTAGCAAGGTACGCTAGTAATGAGACAGAACGGCGTCACGCGGCTAACAGCTGATAGGTCACAGGCGCGCGCGACTTGCATACGGCTGTTGTGTTATTTTGATAAAGTATGCGTATGTGTACAAAAAATGTTTCTTAGGGAAAGTTGTTTCTTATCATGAGTACAATCACGTGTTTAAGTATCGGTCACTAATTACCAGTGACCTTATATGCACAAAGATTATGCAATTTATTAAAGAGCGTGCGCTTTTCGCATCCAGGTCCCCACTAGGTGGGGTTCAGAAATTGGTTCGTTCTCACTAGTTCTACTAAAAAGTTCTAATATTCATTAGTTCTGCCGTAGAACTGTTTAGTATAACTAGCTGATAACTAGGAACTAACCCAGAAATTAACCCAAAAAAATCTACTACCACGATTATAGTACTCAATATCCGTCCTCAGGGCATGGCTACATTCCGCCGGAAGCCTGGTGACAGCTGTGTGATCTGATTTCTATGCCGAGTTTCAAATAAGGAATCTCGAGGCGAGGCGAGGCGATCTTATCTTTACACAGGTTGGAAGGGACACAGACGCGAAAACGGTTACCAATACATCATTCTGAGAAATTTTTCAACGGTTATTAAAAAAAAAAAAAACTGTTTCCTACAAAAGTGTTTTTTTTAATAACCGATAAAACATATCTATGTGGAGGGGCTCAGAATGATGTACTGAATACGTGGTAACCGTTTTCGCGTCGGTGTCCTTTAATTTTGGTTTGACTTTTCAACGTAAAATCGGTGTGAAGTTCTATGGTTACCTGTTCAATAAACTTCAACAAGGCTTCTTTATTATCTTCCCAGTATGTAGGCAGGTCGCTGGCAGGGGGGAACTTGAAGCAGCCCAGCTCTAGAGTTATTTCCATGTCGTTTGTGTGCAAGTAGTTCCAGTCTTGCATGCCACCGGCTAACACGTACCTGGAACATTAAAGGAAATATGTTGAGAAGGGGCTCCAGTGAATTTCAAGTCTTATTTTCCAAGTGATTTAGATGAGATTGCATTATGAGCAACATGCTCAGAGATGTTATGGAGCTCCGTAACCGTAACCGAAACTATCGGATATCCGAAATAAAAATATATCCGTAACCGTAACCGTATCCGTTTCACTAGTTTCGGATAGTTACTTACCTATATGACTGATTATAATACCAAATGATAACCTAGACTAGATAAAACCTATAAATAAAACCAAAGTATTACATACTATTTGTGTTTATATTTTCCTTCTATCTAATATCCATAACCGAAACTATCCGAAACTAACGGATAATTCGAAATAATTACATATCCGTAACCGATATAATTTTATTCCTATATCGATATCCGTATCCAGATCCGAAATATCATATCCATAACATATCTGCTCTCATGTTTGTTTAAACCCTAAATCATTCTTGGTACGCGGTAAAACCTACAGAATTTAAAACTCTAAACAGTTATGCGTCGAGCTTAAAATTGTACGGTCGCGTGGTACACATGTTTAAGAACGTTAAAGCAGAAATTACCATTTAGCTCCGTTAGTGATGCCCTCCGGAAATTTCTCACTGGGCAGGTTCCTACATGGTTGTCCCAAGTGCATTTTATGATGAGCCTGAAATAATACAATTAAAACTAAGTATGTCGCAATATCTTCGTAAATAGTGATGCTACTGCATCATGTTTCAATTTGCAAAAGATAAATTATGTATAATAAAGTGAGTATAGTAAATCATCTGCCTAGCCTTTTCTCAAGTATTTTGGGGTCGGCTTCCAGTCTGACCGGATGCAGCTGAATACTAGTATTTTACATGGAGTCACTGCATATCTGACCTCCACAACCCAGTTATCAGGAAATCATGGCAGTAGAATGTTATGTAATTTCTATATTCAATTTTAATTCAGGCAAAAACTAAGCACAGGCTTGGTTAAAAGCAGCATTACTTTTTCGCTCGAAAAATATGCATATACAGGGTGTGACAGAAAGGGTATAGTCATAAGAAAGGATATGCTGCAGACCATCAAACTGAACAACTTTCTCCTTGGGTCCAATATCGTAAATGTCCCATACAAAATTTCAATACCTACTCGACCCAAATGTACGAGTATGTACCCTTTCTGTTACCCCCGGTATAGAAGGAAGGCGACAATTATATTATAATAGCATAATAATATCAGCCTATTAATGTTCCCACTGCTGGGACGCAGGCCTCCTCTCTATGAGAGGGAATGGGCTATAATCCACCACACGGGCCCAGTGCGGGTTGGTAGATGTCACATGTCTTCGAATTTTTGGTTCTAGGACATGCCGGTTTCCTCACGATGTTTTCCTTCACCGTTTTGGAGAGCAGTGGTGATGAAATAACTTACACAAAGTAATGCGCCTGGCTGGGTTCGAACCCACGACGTTCGAACCACGGCCACCGCTGCTCTATATTATAATACAACAACTTAAAGTTGCTTGCACACCATTCTCGTGGAACACTGGTATCCTTACTAGTTGTATTATTTCGTGCAAGATACACCTATAACCCGCCTTGCCACTTCAGTTTGCTACATACCTATGTAGTAAACTGAAGTGGCAATAGGCCGGCCCTCCTAGCCATAGAACCGATGACCGTTGGGTAGACGTGTTCTAGAGTGGAGACCGCGAATCGGCAAGCATCGTGGTGGGGTGCCCTCAGGCTTGGTGAAGCGACAATCAGCGAAGGGTGACCGGTAGCAACTGGATGAGAGTTGCGATCGAGTTAAGTGGTGTGCGATTGAAGAGGCATATGTCCAGTAGTGGACTGCTGTTGGCTGGTGATTTACGGCTTAATTAAAACACTTTAAACAACGAACTGGCGGAATAAAGCATTGTCGCGTCAACACTTTTATTTTTTCCTAGCTTGCTATGTCCCACTCCTGGGCAAAGGCCTCCCTCCACTTCTTCCATTACTCGCAAACCTGCGCGTCATCCTTCCAGTTCTGACGGAACCAGTCCATATCGTCCCGCCAGGGCACCAGTTTCCAGCATTTATTTCGAGGGTCTCAAAACTTACCTCAGAATAAATATGAGCGAGATGTACGAACACAGGGTGGTCAGGCGTGAGATACTCGATGCCACTCCTCATATTAGGGTTGCCATCGTACGGGTAGTTCGCCACGAGGGCGCCACCGTGCAGGTTCGCCGATAACACGAACGGCTCCGATAGGGACCAGTTCATTACTGCCTGGGTTTCTGGTTCTGCGATTTTGTTGTCCTGAAATAGGGATATAATATTTTCTTTACTAACTGTGAGCCAAAGTTTCGCCCGCATGGCGATTCCCAGAGGAACCGTGACTTTTTCTGGCATGAAAATTATCCTATGTTACTCGGGAATAATGCAGCTTTCTCACAGTGATATAATTGGTGCAATCGTGCGAGGTATTCCGGAGATTACCTGTTACAAATACACAAAAGTTCACTTTCAAAATTTATTAAATTAGATGAAGTACTTACCTCTGTATCGCCGAATTGATCAGGGAAGTTCCTGTTAAGGTCCACATCATGAGCATTAGCCCTTCCTTTCACACTGCTGATATCACCTGCAAATTGATAATTATTATCAAAATAAAGTATTTCCCTTTAGATAGTGTTAGGTTAACCCATTTCTTTTTAAAAACTATGAAAAGGAACCAAATACTCTAAATCATCTTCGGAATAAAAATTCATCGGTTTTTTGACAACAATACGAGTTCCTCAAATCTCTGAACCTACTGTCAAGTCGCATCTTTCACTATTTTACACCTCTTGACAACTTCAACGATCCATCAGAAAACTTTCCACCTGGACACGTGCTGCCGTGGCCGATTTGGAAATCTCTTAACAGACTTCGAACCCAAGTCGGCCGTAGCAAAGACAATCTCTGCAGATGGGGGTTCATGGACGGCTCAGACCTCAAGTGCGTATGCGGCGTGTCCCCACAAACAATAGCCCACTTCCATCTTCCACCGCCCTATCACCTGCGCTCTTGATGATTTATTTACTGCCTCAGTGAGCGGGCTTCGCGTGGCTGAGTTTTGGGCTAAATATATTTAAACTTTTTGCCATCGATACGCTAAGAAGAAGACTAACCTAACAGACAGATGTGTTGCTGGAGTTTGTTCCGCCACTTCTACTTCCCAGCTAAAACACTAGAAAACACTAGGAAGTGTCGAAGGGTGGGCGTTTTGGAGGATTGTCTTTTGTAACGTTTAACGATCAAAAAGTGCTGATTATATCAGCCTAATTTGAAAAAAATACTTTTGTGTTTAACTATTGTTTGGCGGACAAACCAAAATACCAATGAAATGAGTAAACAGAAGATGACATTACAGTGCCCAGTTGTAATTGGGTGATTCTTTGAAAACGTTCTTATTACGCGGTCCTCTCCCAAATAACTACTTAAGGAGATAAAAGTTACGTTGTTTTTTTTCTCGTTAAACTTAGTTCCAGCACTACCATACAGCTGTATATAACGTATTCCTATTGTTATAAACAATAAATGTTCATAAACGTCCCTCAGATCTCGTCACCATTCCTGTCCCAATTCCCAAAATTGAGCATTCGATTCATGCTCGAAAAGTTGTAAATAAGGGTATATTTACAACTTTTCGAGCATGAACTGCTAAAGATCGTATATAATTAAGTAATTTTTAACGACTTTTAAAATTGTCCCAACACTTTCACTTACTACCATTTGTAAACACAGACGCGGTTTAATTTTTATCCGCGTACGTATTAATATCTCAAAGGATAACTCAGCGGTCGCGCTCAGCCCCACGTCACGACTCGTACGGGGTGCGGGTCACAAGTCTAAAAGTGTTTTGGCGCCAACTGTAAACTACCTTAATCGCCGTTCGAGTTTTCCGTGGTATTCTTATTTGTGATTTTTATGCACTGTAATAGTCGCCATAAGATACTCTTTGCTTTAATTAAGTTCCCAAGTTATTAAGTTCTATAAAGAACGTATAATGTGAGAAAGTATACAAATATCTAATTACCGTTCATATAATTAACATTTTTCCCATTCGTATTTTGGCGAACTGTAATGAGACATCGAAAATGGTAATTAGTAGCAGTTTATGCTGGCCTCTTATTGTATCGAAATTCCTTAACCCATTAGGTCATTTTTAATACTAATTACCGTGCATTTCATATCTTATCACTATTCGACGAAAATTTCCAAAAAAAAAAAAAAAAAACAGCTTCAGATTCAGGTCTATATAGCAGTTCAATTACTGTGCGTTTTGTTTGCACTATTAACATGCACTATAAATTTTACGTTAAATCCATAAAATTTGTAATTGGAAGCATTCTTTGAATTCAATTTTCGAATATTCACAAATCAAACACTAGCTGTTTTGACATGGAAAGAAAAATTCTAGTGCGAGCAGGGTTTGAACCTGCGACCTTCCACACTACAGCGACAGCTATAGTTCCCTACGCTGGGTTTGCGTATAAAAAATATTAAAAATCAAACACTGTTTTTAGCTCTTACGGTTCACAACTAAACTTACATAGTCATGCGCGATTACGGCGCTTGCAACACCGTCGAAATATCGAGAGCTCAGAATAATTAAAAATCACGGAAGATATCCCGTAAGTGGCAGTGCAAGTTTATGACAAATCAAGCTTTAGAAAAAGTTCGGCTTTAGAGAGCGTCTCCGTAACTCATATAAATGGTTTACGCAACAATGACGTCGATTTACAAGTCATGTCTGTGCGATAGTCTTTTTTAAATCCCGTCTCAATTACCTCAACGCTCGGATTTAACAGTAGCTTCCAAAATTCCCTGCTAAATATAAGGATCTTCACTAATTCTTACCGATCTCCGACCTCTCATACCCATCAGGGTTCATGCTCGGCAACAGATGTATCCTGGTGCTGTTGAGCATGCGCTGTATCCTCTGGTTGCCGCTCACGTACTCCTGGCACAGGTACTTGGCTAGGAGCAGGAGGAGCTCCCTGCCTATCACCTCGTTACCGTGCATGTTTGCTACGTATTTGAATTCTGGCTTGCCTGTAGGATGGTAAAGAGTTTTAGAGTAATAATATCACGCTTTGTAATCCCCGAAGGGTTAAGCAGAGGTGTACCTAACAGTACACCTACAGTTCGCCAGTTATGTTTGAGTCCCATGTATTAGGGGGCGAGGCTACTGTCATCAACCAGGCACAATTCCAGAATCTGTGGCTGCAACTGAGAAATTCCTGAAGCCAAAACTCAATAACGCTTTACCCGACCCGGGGAATCGAACCCAGGACCTCATGCTCAGCAGACGCGCTTGGGACTAGTAGACAAACGAGGCCTCTAGAGAAATGTTGCCTGTATTCCATGAAGGGGTGGAATGTTCAGTTATTTAAGCCTATTGAGCACAAATTGAGACGTCGAGCTGTTATTAAAAAGGCTTGATTTAAAAAACCAATGATATTTTGCTTGACCTGACAGGTCAACACAGGATATCGCGTTGAGCACGACTACTAATCCAACGACATCATTTTCGGAGTTTTTACTCTAATTAGTAGAACGTTATGATAGGGGTAACTGTAAAAGGGCGCATTCGCACTGAAATACATATGCAGCGTTGCTATGTTCCAATTTGAAAATTCCGGTTTGAATTTGAAAACTTCAATCCAAGATTTCAGGTGCAGTAGATAGCTTTTCCTGCGACGCCTATGGTATTGCAGATGCTTCTAGACGGCGATAACCACCTTCCAGTCAGCTATATCATCTGTTTGTCTGTCTTCTACCGTTAAAGAAGGTAAATAAATTCACTCACCAGGCTTATGGACTCCAGGCTCATTTGTCACCTCAAGCACATAAAGCTCCCTTCCCTCCACAGACTTGCCGATGCTCCTCAGTTTGGTCAGGCGTGGATACTGCTCGTTCAACTCCTTGAGAAAGCTCTCCATCTTCATGTAGTCGTGGTGTGCGAAGTCTACTGCGGAAATACCGTCGATGTCGTGACGCTCGCGCCTTTTATGCACTGGAGATTTGCCCGGTTAAGTTTGTTTTAGAATTTATTGGCGCCATTTTGGATTTTTGTTTTTTTGTGTGTGTGTCTGTCTTTTGTCTTACTTGTGTTGAGTGGGCTGTGTACTTACTTTTTTGAAGCTAGTATTCTTGATATAATTATAAGGAAATGTTTGTTTAAAATAATTATTTCAGTTCGAAATTCAGAGCAAACTAAATATTTTTAAATATAACTACAGTATTAGCACTTTTAGTTTAGATTTTGTTTGTATCTTAATTTGATTTTTTATTTAGTTAGTAATAGTAATTCTGTGATGTGTGTACTTACAGCTTTTTTCATAACCTATAATAAGCACCTTGTAAAATAGTGTTTTAGTCAAAAAAGAAATATGTACCTATGTTTAGAAAACTTGCATTTAAAACTCACATAAACAAGAAAAATAATTTTGTTTAAAACAATTACTTTGTCATGCAAATAATTTATGTTTTATACAAAGTGGTTTGAAAACAATTTTGGCAAGCACATAAATGCGTTTGTCTACCAGGAATCCAGGATTGCAAAGAGGTGGTTCTACGTACGTTCTACACAAGCAAGTTTCGAAAAGAATCGGGCAAATCAACAGTGCACAACAGAACAGTATAAAAAACCACCACCAAAGAAAAAAAAATGAAAAATAACCAACCACCAAATAAAATCACCACAAAAAAAATATAAGAAAACACCAATGAAAAAAAAAAAGAAAAAACCACCAAAACTAAAGGGGAATATTTGAATATCCTAAAGAATGTAGTCAGATTCATTTACGAACTTGATATAACTTAATTTTAAGAAAGTATTATCAGAGTCAAAACTCATTGTTATGATTGGTCGACAAAGACAAGAACAACCAATCATAAGTCCATTTGAGATTTGACAAAAGATCAAATTGGAGTAAAGGTACAATTTCCAAGGCGAGCGGCACAATCTCTAGGACATACCACAGCTACCAGTAGCGAAGGGTCAATTTTTGTAAGAGGTAAGCCGGAGTACACATCTTTACTGTATGGAATATTTTTGGCTATAGAATACTGACTGTACCATTTTTCAAAGGGAAGCCGGTAGGAATCGGGTTGTATGGACCTTCGCCACTGACAGCTACACAATTACTTTTAAAGTCTTTTTTTATTTCTTGGCGGCAATGTGGGCAACATTGCCGCCTGTTGTCGATTTCATAGTTATACAGGATGTTTGGTAAATCGTTTGCCATATTGAACGGGTTAAAGAAAAAGTCATTTGCTATCTCTCCAGGCCAAATAACTCATCCTTGATCCTACAGATTCTTTTTTTTTAAATTAATTATATTTATTTTGAAAAATCGCAAATTTCAACATATTTTACATCCTAGGCTGCATTATCGCTCTATATCAGGCTAGTTGCGGCCAAAAGCAAGCTATTAGTCTTAAATTAAAAAAAAAAGTTATCCAGAAAACCGACCAGTGACTGTGGTCTATCATTACGAATGAGCGGCTTTGCTGAATTGTACCTTTAGCCTTTCAGTCTTACCAATTTTCATTAAAATTAGTACTACAAAAATATTTCGAGCTACTAAATAACTAAAAATGTATGTTCGCAATATGAATCAAACTACTTTGAAGGTGTTAAGTAAAACAAAGCGTTAGATTACTGTGTACCTGTGACGTTTATTGTTCATATACATCGCCTGACGGCCATCTATGTACAAACAATTATTACACATCGTTTGGTAAATCGTTGCAAACTATTGTCAACTTTAAGACGGTTTAATGTAGGTTTGTTTCGGAATGACAAAGTTATAACATAACATCGCGCCTCTAATGGCAGAGGTGTACCTAATAGTACACTCACATTTCGACAGTTATGTTTAAGTCCCATGTTATAGGGGGCGAGCCTATTGCCATCAACCGGGTGCAAATTCAGACTCCGTGGCTGCTACTGAGAAATTCCTGATAGAAACACCTAATAACAAATTGGCCTACCTCAGAATCGAACCCAGGACCACATACTCAGCAGTAGCGCTTGCGACCACTGGAGCAACGAGGCACTCCAAAAGTTATGTATGTCAACGAGGGAGTGACAAAGTTATGTATTTCATAAAATAATTATAGCTGTACTGAAAACTAAATTTTGAGACATGGGATTAAAGTTCCGATTTCCTTAAGGCCAAAATAAGTTTATTACAAAATTTAGTGTATTCTATAGAGTAATTAACATTGATACGGACATCGCATTTATCGCTATAATCGCTTGGAGACCTCTCTTACAAGCGTGCGAAACAAGCAAAAATGAGGTTCGCAGACAATTTATTTAAAATATTATATTAATAATAACGACCACAGGTTTGCAAGAATTTACCAATCGCTAAATAAATACGAATGTATAAATAAATGACACTTTCCCTTATACTTATCAAAATATACACAACCAACTCCTAATAATATGTTTTTTAAATCACAATTCATTTCGAGAAATTTTCTCATAATTTAACTAAATAATTGAATTACAATCACTGAGATCCGCTTTTAGAATTTATATTAATAATTGATCAAATAATTTATTAATTTATTGGCACAGTAATACTCCTGGCAGCCTTAATTTTAATTATTTTCTATAACATACGCCTAAATATACAACAATTTTGTAAAATTTAATAAATTAAAAATAAGACAAAAAATCTATGCAAGATTTAAACTTCATTAAAAATGTTAATGAGACCAAATGTTTGAGAATCGACACAATACTTTTTTTTTCAATGCTTACCTAATAATAATAACTTTTCAC
Organism: Noctua janthe; assembly: GCA_910589295.1. Classification (NCBI taxonomy): domain Eukaryota; kingdom Metazoa; phylum Arthropoda; class Insecta; order Lepidoptera; family Noctuidae; genus Noctua; species Noctua janthe. The sequence goes on along the minus strand of OU342573.1, from coordinate 8,659,209 downwards.
TTCTGCAATAACAGAAAATTTTGAGCAATATAATTTGAAACTTATTTCTAAAAAAATAAAGTTAATATTTCATTGTTCATCTAAATAAAAAAAAAATATTCGACAGCGTTATTCTTATTAGTCACTGGCTGGTCAATAGACCGTTATTCTTATTCTAAATTTGGTAAAAAAAAAATCATTCAAATTGGGCCTTTTACGCTTATAGTCCCAGGTTAGATTTGCAGTACACTAGTTTCGACGTTATTGCTTTGTCATTAAGTTTAGTATTACGTCACAAAAGCTAAATCTTAGTGCTAAATGAAATGGAGTTAGGAAGCCCGATGGTAATGAATTGGATGATTTTACATTTTACATACAAGTCTACTAATGTTTCAATTGAATAATTAACTAAAACAATATGAAAATAGTACTTGAAAATAAATTATAAAAATTGATTGTTTTTGCATATTTCTTTCTTTGCAGTGCTTCGGTAGAAGGGCAAATGATATACCAGGCCTATAGAATAAAATTAAATATTTGAAAAATTCAAGTTCATCATCATTTTCTCGCCCTGGTCCCACAATTAAATTAAATTTATAAGTTAAAGTAAATTATTTAAATAAATATTAATATCCTTTGATTTATTAATTTAGTTGGAACCTCTTTAGTTTGTCATAAAACCAGCAAGAATACGACGTACCCACTATAGTTATAATTACTCTAACCAAAGAGTAGTAAGAATGGAGTAGTATTCTTTGCATGAATGAACACAACCTCTGGGCGACAGTGCAAGACAGTAGCCTATCAGAAACAAACCTTATGACGCGGCATTAGAACCACCCACTGACAGGCTGGACAGCCTTTCTACACACCTTTTAAATTAAAAAAAAAATACGAATACTGTCACTCTATAAATTACTACTCAGTGATCCAGGGCTAGTGCGTATCTCTGTTGACAGTTAATAGTTACGAGTTTTGATATACAATGAGAGTTCTGCACGGGTAGCGTCAGTTGAAACCAACAAAAACGGTTATTGTATATCAAAACTCATAACTATGAACTGTCAACAGAGATACGCAATAGCCCTGCAGAATGAATGACATTACAGTTAAACCAGAAAAACTATGCGCTTCGGTAATCTTCGTATTTCCGAATTGCCACAGCGGCAAGGCCGTTCTGCATAGCTATTCACAAACGCTTCGATTAAATTTCGATTCGACAAGTCGTATATCTATCTTTTTTTGGCATTACAAAAGCGAGCGGGATAGACATACGACTTTCCGAATCGAAGCTTTTCTCAATAGCTATGTTGACGCAGTTTGTAATAGTTCACCCATCATTGCACGTTTGTATGAAGTTTTCTTTCTGTCGGTTTACCTATGCCAGTCGCAAATCGTCGGAATTGTATCGGAGTGGTCTTAAATCACGGTAATGACTTGCCTAAATAGACATGTGTTTCCAAGAATGTAACAGCTCTATATCAATCTCACCATAATGCCTTCGTATTAACGAATTTAGACGATGATTACCGAAGCACATATTTTTTCTAGGAGATCTGTACTTATTTACTAACTAAGCTTTTATCTGGTCGATAAATTCTATTCAGAAGCATATTGTACTCTTTATATTGGAACCATTAGTTAACCACAAGGGATAAAGGCGCTTTCTTAATTAAATGGCACTGAACGTTATGGCAATATTCTTTATCCTAAAGTTATTTTTTAATTTATTAACCCTTAGAAGAAAAGTCAGAAATAGAAGCGTAGTATACAACCATGTAAAGGCTTAGGTAATTCGTATTTTAGTTCACGAATAAAGTTGCCTTCGGAAATCTTCGGATACCGAAAATCGCCGAAGATAGTATCCAATAATAAACGACTTTGGAGGTAGTCAGCAGATAAAAATCGACTTTACGACTAAGACTCTAGGTTTATTATTGCTAGGCAGGTTAGAGCTTGAAGATATTTTCCGAATGACCTCTTTGCACGTGATCCAAGTACATAGTTACAAATGTTAGTGGACTTGATGAAATTGACAGTCAAGTACAGATTAGACAATAGAATTCGAACTATGTAAGTTATCAAAATTGTTATGTGATCCAATGATGTTATTATAACAATAAAGATTTGTATGTGAAAAGATTGTTCTACAGTTAGGTTATTTACACCCTGCGATATGTAATGAGAAAGTTGTAGGTTACGCAGATAAGAGGGTAGTTGACTTTTTTGGTGGATGGTACACTGACGCACAAACGTTTGTCACGTATTCTGTATATCATTCTGAGCCGGCCACATAGACCTTATTTAAAGAAAAAAAAAAACAACGGTTCTATACGTTTGACGTGTAGGTATTGCACTTTTGTAGGAAACAGCGTTTTTTTTTAAATTATCGATGAAAAATTTCTATGTGGGGGGGCTCAGAATGATGTACTTGTCGGAACAAAATGAATCGCAAGTCCGCTGGTGGTGACGTCACGCGACCTACTTACAAGTCTACCCCCACCACAGCGTGGCTTCTACAGAGCCCAGCTCGAGGCGAGGAGGACATTGAGTGTCTGATCGCAGTGGAGTTGAGACGTCTTGGAACTGTACCCGATTCATTGTGCCCCGTGTTATTGTTTTAAATTGTAATGTCAAGTAATTTGTTAGTTTATTATAAACAGTGTATCGCACCTATTGTTTTAATAGCACGCAACCCACCGTCTGCCCACATGATGTACGAGTCTAACGGAGTAAATTCTGACAAATCCGACATACTGAATACGTGGTAACCGTTAGTGCGTCGGTGTCCCTTCCACTCTGTATATTTCAAACACGTCAGTTGTATTGTAACTGTCTCAGATTACGCTTCTCTCCAAACTGTCATAAATGATTTTAAAATATAGTCAACTACCCTACTGTGGTTGAGGCATGATATACATAATTATAATATTAGTAATAATTATGATAACCAACGAAGATCGTGAAAACCAGTAGCTTTCAATTTGACGGTCACCAAAAACCTGATGGTCAATATAAAAATCATTCGCTAGACAGAGACAGACATACTGCGAAGTGACGCCAAGGCAAAAAAATCCTAGCCCAAACTACATCTTGTCTAGGAGATGGACGATGAACTGTTACAGTTTTTTTTTTGTCAATTTTTCACAAACTGTCAGCGAGAGTGGGTCACGATACATCGTCATCTTGACAGTGACGAGTGACGACTGGTTGGTGACCGTCCAATTGTACTGCTATATCTACCCCCTCAAACCTCCACAAGTAGCACAGGAAGTAGATTGACTGCCAACACCGAGAAGTGCGTGAGCGCGGTAACAGCGAGCGCGGGTGACGGTGGACCGTCATGTTGACGGTAACAGGTGACGACTGGTTGGTGACCGTCAAATTATACCGCTTTATCTATCCCTCAAGCCTCCACAACTAACACAAGCAGTAGATTGACGGCCAGCACCGAGAAGTGCGTGAGCGCGGTCACAGCGGAGTTGTCATGGTAACGCAGCTGCGACTTACCGGCTGTCAGCAAGCGCGGGTGACGGTGGACCGTCATGTTGACGATGACGGGTGACGACTGGTTCGCTGGGACAGTTATTGTAGTATAGGGTGGGATGGAGTAGCTGTAAAAGAAGTTGTGGTTCTGTTCGGTCCTTTTGAGAAAATCTAGGTTAATAAAATAGTGGGTGTAAAAAGACGTTAACGAAGCCAAAAGGCATTTGTTCTCACTGTCATTGCGATTTTTTTTTGTTCTGGACCATACCTGGGAAACTTCTAGTTACGGAGATATTGGAGGTTAAAGTCCCAAGTTTTACACTTAAAAAAAAATACGTAGTCAATTTTTAATGTTATAACTTTACTTTAAGTATCTCCATGCCGCTGTACTATTCAATGCATCCATCAGCATTTTTCAACCCAAAAAATAAAGTCGTTTCCCAGCAATAATTTTTGCGTAAGTTTAAGGTTTGATCTACAGAATCCTTGGTTGACGACTTCGTGACGGGTTCGTTTACACCTTGTATATAGGCTATAAGAGTTGCTGTCAACCAGGTGACAGGTTTTGCCCAAGGTGGACTGGAAATACCAATAATTTCGAACTATTCGACGCCTTCTTATATCAGAACGATAGTCGGTTTCGTGTAATCGTTAAAGCATTCAGCAACCAAACATCCGACTTCTGTGCAACCTCGGACAAAAAGGATTCTCTTTCTACGGTTAAGAGCGTTAACTTCTTACGGCATTTCATACAAATTTCAAGTGATTTTTTTTCGAAATGAATGAACCGATTTTAATGAATAAATAATGAATAAATTTCGAAAAGATCTCAGGTCAGGTTTTTAGACATATGTATCCTGCTTATGCGTACGAAGTTTCAATAAAATCTGTTCTACACTTCGAAAAAAAATAACTTGAAAGTTTGTATGAAATGCCGTAAGACGTTAACACTCTTAAATAATGAAATATGTTTTAAATTAAGTAGGACAAATAGACAGAATGAGTTATATCAAGCATCCACTTGCTTAATTGTTATGAATATTCAACTTACCCAGACGCAACAGCAGTAATGTTGTACTGTCCAGGTAGCAACATGCGCCAGAAGTAGCCGTGGTCTGTTGTGCGAACTACATGATCGTTGCCCTCCACTCTGATTTGAGCGTTCTGGAAATATTATGAGTGTTCAAATAAAATATTCTATCGGAAATATTGTTTCAAGGTTTATGATAAAGCAGTGATAAACATATCACGAGGAATGTATATTGTGATGGTGACAACGGAATCTTTTTAGCCGCACCTAAGCGCACACACAAGGAGCGGGCGCGGGTCGGGCGCGGGACGGGCGCGGGACGGGTCGGGAGTACGGCGGGTGTAATATCATGTACCATCACCAAAAAATTAATCTGCTCATTTCTAGAATCAAATCCCGTGCACTCGATGACCACATCTGTTTACTGTGCGGACCAATAATAGTAGACCGAAAAATATTCTAGTTTTTTTACTATATTAATACTTTGTTTAAAAAAAAAATCGGCGCAGTTAATGATCACATATGTGTGACCAGCCTTTTTCGACCAATAAGAACGAAAAATAGTCTTTACGGTGGTCAGAATAATTTTTTTGGTGATAGTACTTAAATGGACAAAATCACACAGAGAACGTGCGCGGGTGGATTGACTACTTTTGATCGAAAATTACTGTTAGAGTTTTGGATCAAAAGCAGCCATTTTTTTGGGGTTTCATAGCTAAATCCACAATGTTTCAAAATTCACCTGTTTTGGGGTTCGGTTTATTCAGGACATTTCCTTGCATTTTTAGGCAGCGGGACTTACCTTGACAGGTTCACCAGCCTCATCCACCACGACTCCAGTAACACCAATATGCGTCTGCTCAATAAAAGACAAAAGAGCATCCTTGTTCAGATGCCAAAACTTCGGGAGCTCTGCCGCGGGAGGATACTTGCAACAGGACAGTTCGAACGTGACCTCGAAACAGTTCGAGTGAATGTAGTTGAAGTCTTGCATGCCACCTGGAAATGTGATTATGAGTAAGCATAAGCAGCCTATAATGTTCCCACTGCTAGGACACACGGCCTCCTCTCGATGAGAGGGCATGGCCTATAATCCACCACGCGGGCCCAGTGCGGGTTGGTAGATGTCACATGTCTTCGAATTTTTGTTTCTAGAACATAACACGATGTTTTCCTTCACCGTTTTTGAGAACAGTGGCAATGAAATAAATTACACAAAGTAATGCGCCTGCCTGGGTTCGAACCCACGACTTACTGTTCGTGCCGCCACCATTGGGTCAACGCTGCTGTGAGTATCTTTGTGAAAAATCACAAATTTATAAGCTTGTTCTGTTACCTAGTTGTCCGTCCAAAAATGTGGTCACCACGCAGCGCGCGCCTCCGGGGTCGTCTTTAGCTCATTGATAATTTATTATTATCAATGAGCTAAAGTTTTGGCACTAGGTACCTAAATTATTGCGATAGGTACTTAAAGTCGCTCGGTGTCAAATTTTTAACTTTTTTAAATGTTTTTGGGAAAAAATATAACATGGTTTAAAAATTATTGGAATCGATTACGAGTTACTTATTCTGAACAAACTATATTCAGGTTTCGCATATAATAAAAATAATGTTGTATAATAAAAAATAATATCAGCCAATTAAAGTCCCACTGTCGGTGAAAGGATTCTTCTCATACAGAGAAAGCATGATCATTGATCACCACGCTTGCTCAAGACGGGTTGGCGATTTCAGATAAGGAAATCTGGACTTATATGGATTATAAGTCCAGGTTTTCTTACGACATTTTCCTTAACCAGCCTATTAATGTTCCCACTGCTGGGACGCAGGCCTCCTCTCAATGAGAGGGAATGGGCTATAATCCACCACGCGGGCCCAGTGCGGGTTGGTAGACGTCACATGTCTTCTAATTTTTTTCAGTGAATTAATTATTTCTAAAGACTAAAGAATATCAGCCATGCATTACAAACCTTGCACAGAATACCAATGCGCTCCATTAGTGATTCCTTCGTCGAAGTTCTCCGGTGGACAGGTGTTGCCCGCGCGCATCTCCTCGTTACGGGACGCGAACACGTTGGCCAAGTGCTTGAACAGCTTATCGTCCGGGGAACGACTCTCTTCGCAACACTCCTTGCCTGTACTGAAAGGATGACATAATTGTTTTAGAATTAGGACTTAAGACTGCTCCTTTGGTTGAGTTATCGCAAGCGCGACTGTTGAGCATGAGGACCTGAGTTCGATTGAATCAGACAAAGAGCACATTGAATCGATCGATTGGGTCGGGTCAAAGGGATACTATCAGGAATTTCTCAGTAGCAGCCACGGAGTCTGGACTAGTGCCCGGTTGATGGCAATAGGCTTGCTCCCTATTACATGGGTATTAAAACATAACTGGCGAATTGTGAGTGTATTATTAGGTACACCTTTACCCTTTTCGGGGATTTCAGGCATAATGTTATGTAATTAAGACTAATTAATCCTATAATTATCACCGCCTACTAATAGCGGCTGTCCGCGTCTACCAAGGTATTACGCTTATAATCCCCGGAGGGTGGGGCAAAAGTGTACCTAATAGGGAGCATTTAGGCTGTATCCAAGCTGCGTTTAAGTTCGTTTAATACACTAAAGTAATGTAAGCTGCAAACGCTTTATAATATCCTTATAAAGAGTTAAACCTGCCTAAATTACACATCCTTTTGCGTTACTTTAGAAAAGTATAAGAAACTATAACTATGATTATTATCTTATAAGTATCTTGTAAAGATTAGAGTTGTCACTGAATAAGTTTTTTAGAGTTACAAAAGAATAAAATTAAACATGTTTTCGATGACACGACACCAGGATGCGACATAAGAAGTGGGATGGCGGTTAATATTTAGTATAATTTGTAATTGTAATCATAAGTAATCTTGGATTTGGATATCTGATAACGTTAACTGGAAACTAATGAATGTTGATTAAAATATTCACACGCCAAATAAAATTTTCGCGCGCAAAATAATCAAGATAAAATAAGTAGAAAATACTAAATACGGTAAGTTAGTGTACCTACGTTTTTAACATTCCAATTATCATCATCTTAGTGCCCTTGTCCCATCTTGTTTTCAACATTTAAATAAATAATAATGATTAAGTAATTAATTAGGGCACAGTGATCTTTATTTTCCCTAATAAGGATTCGTGATTCTTATTCCAGAATAAATACCTACAGGGTATAAACAGACCCTTCACATATCCGTCAACCAAGCATTCTGTACATCAAACTAAGTAACTTTACGCAAAAATTATTGCTGGGAATCGAATTTTTTTTTGAGGTGAAAAATCACGTTTTACGGCAGGACTCGACGGAAAGCACTCAAAGCATTGTGTTGATGGGTGGATTGAATAGTACGGGGGTCGTGGAGGTGTGTAAAGTAAAAATCTTACATTAAAGACATGTATTTAAAATAAAATTGTGAAAAAGTTGGAACTTTGACCCCCAATATCTCCGTAACTAGAAGGTATGGTAGGTATGGTCTAGAACAAAAAAATGATCGCAATAACGGGGAGAACAAGTACCTTTCGGATATGTTAAGGGTCTATTTACACCCTTTATAAGTCAGTTATTTTTGTAAGTACGCAGTAACGCTTGCGATAAGTAGCCCAACTAGACAAAAATAAACTATATCAACTGATAATAACAAACCTGGAATCATCATAAGGATAGCTAGCAACCACAGCGCCTCCATGCAGGTTGCCAGACAGCACAAACTGCTTGCCGGTCACCCATCGCATAAGCGCCACGGTCTCCGGTTGCCGACCACCGTACAAGTACTCGTCATCATTGGACTTGTTCTTGTCGAACTGGTCAGGGAAATCCCTGTTTAGGTCAACGCCTTTAGCGTTGTTTCTGCCGAGGTATTCTCGAAGGGATTCGCAGTTGTTCTCCTGTAAAAAAAAATAAAAATAATTAACATAACATCACGCTTGTAATGCAGAGGTGTACCTTAAATAGTACACACGGCGGCACATGAGGGGTATCGTATTACCCAGTACTAACTGGGTTGTGGAGGTCAGATAGGCAGTCGCTCTATGTAAAATACTGGTATTCAGCTGCATCCGGTTAGACTGGAAGCCGACCCCAACATAGTTGGGAAAAGGCTAGGCAGATGATGATGATGATGGTGGCACATGAAGCTGTACATTTCCAGCATAACTTGCCTTGCTGTGTATAGATTTACTATGCAATGAGAGATCCACATTAACTAATTTGTATAGCTTGATTGGCCGTCGTGCGTACATGTACCCACATTTCACCGGTTATGTTCAAGTCCCATGTTGACCCCGAACCTATTGCCATCAGCCGGGAACAAATCTCCGTGGTTGGTACTGAGAAATTCCTGATGAAAAAACCAAATAACAATTATATCGACCCGGGAATCGATCCTAGGACATCATGCTCAGCAGTCGCGATAGTTCATTTTCAGTTACTAATGTCTAGTGAAAATCAAGATCTTCTAATTAATCTAATCCTTATAATAAGGTCATTCATTCGTTTTGGGAAATTCATAGTTGCAGGGCATGTTTTTTCTGTCACCATTCTCTTGCCCGTCTACCAGTTTATTATGTCTTCTTCATCTGTACTTCTCTTATGCGGCATCTCAGTTAATCACTATAGAATACCACATAGTTCATTCATCGTGTCTTTTGTCTTAATCTTAAAGCCATCACACCTGTAATCTCCGAAGGGTAAGGCAGAGTACCTAATATATATATATTTTTTTTTTTTTTAAACTTTGCCCCACACTAGGAATTTCTCCTGTATCGTGGGTGCGTTTACAAACATTTAAATTCACATACACAAACAGCCAGACCCGGAACAACTACCTGTAGGCCATACAAATATTTGGTCCGTGCGGGAATCGAACCCGCGACACGAAGCGCAGGAGTCAATCGCTCAGCCACTGCGCCAACCGTGCCGTCAAATTACACCCACATTTCGCCAGTAATGTTTAAGTCCTGCTTAGAGATGCGTGCATGCGCTCTCAATCGCGGCGCTCTCCGAGCACACACCAAAAAGCCATTTTCAGGGCTAACAAAACTATCGTGAATATGAACAATAACACACTTTCTTCAGGTCATTTCTCTTCTTCCATCGCATCACTTACCAATTCAATAGCAACCAATTCTCCTTCTAATTGTCTTATGATTTGAATCTTTACTTAACAAGACTTGCTAAGTCTCACACTGGTATGTGAAACATAAGTAATAAGGTGGTCACGATACTGAGTCGTTCAGAAACTCGCTAATGAACCTATGTTCATGTCAAACTAGATTTTGCTCGCGGATTCGCTCCTGTCACGTACGGGAACGTTTTAAATGTCTAACGTGAGCCTATGAGAGAACAAGTGCCTTTCGGCTTCGTTAAGGGTATTTTTAAACCCGGTTTAAAAAAAATCCCGTCAGGTCGTTGACTCGCGTTCCGGCAGTGTAACGGGTTTCATCATTTTCAATGTTTTACTCGATGTAAATATTTGGTTTTACATTATTCATCGCTGTCTACAGTCTAAAGCTAAGCATCAAGATTATTGGCAGACAGAAGCATTCTCTAGCCAGAACGTCTTCAACAACAACGAATTGCACGATCGCCAATCCTTTTACAAAGGACAATTTTCTCTTGAACCGTTCATTATAACGGTCACTGAGACCTATATTTAGCAACGTTTGATGGCAACAGGAGCGTGTATATGAATACATATTGCAATTATTATCAGTAGGTACTAATTAATGCATCAACATGTGATGCATTGGCTGTGCGTAACTATGTATTTTACCCTGATAATTAAGACGATTAATTAACCTTTAACTCATTAATTCACATATTTATGACAAGCAATTATAGACTTTATTTCTAGTGTATTTAAAGAATGTTTTAAATTTTATAGTCCACATTTCAAGCCAATCAATTCACACATTTATGACATACAATTATAGACTTTATTTCAGGTGCTTTTAAGGTATGTTTTAGGTTTTATAGTACACTTTTAAATTAAGTGGAAAGTTTCAGTGTTTATGGAGTAGCTTTCTATTATCTAAAGTGAAGTCAATGACCTATTGGATGTGCAGTTGCAATAATAATTTCCCTGTCCAAGTCAATACGGTGATAAGACTCTAAAGTTGATAATAGCACTTTATATTGTACTTTAAGAAGGGTTGCTAGAGAAAAAATGATTGGTGAGTAAAACAATAGTTGAAAAAAGCTTGAAGCAGGCGGGGCCCATTTGAATATAAAATTATAAAAATGGAATGGACCCACCTTCTTCTTTATATTTTCGGAACCGGTCAATAGTACGGATATAAAATGAATCGCAAGTCTGCTGGTGGTGACGTCACGCGGCCTACTTACAAGTCTACCCCCACCACAGCGTGGCTTCTACAGAGCCCAGATGTTACAGCTCGAGGCGAGGAGGACATTGAGTGTCTGATCGCAGAGGAGTTGAGATGTCCTGGAACTGTACCCGATTCATTGTGCCCCGTGTTACTGTGTTAAGTTGTAACCCAAATAATTTGTAGTTTATTATAAACAGTGTATCGCACCTAGTGTATTTTCATTGCACGAAACCCATGGTCAGCCCACATGATGTACGAGCATAACGGAATAAATCCTGACTAAGCCGACATATTTTTTAACATACAACCTGACACTGACCTGCAAATGACAGAAAACGTAAGAAAAAGTGAATTTCGCGGGATGCCTTAGCGCAACCTCCTTAACGCTACTTACATGCCGAGATAGGCCTTTTGGCCTCGTACAGGACCAATTTCGTATATTTTTTTCATGATTACTTTTTAATTTAATTTTGATTTATTGGTCATTTAACCATTTTTTGTTTTGTCCTGTGCGACACAAATAAATACTTTTTCTTTCTTTCTTTCTAATTGATGTTTTAGTGCCCGCATGCTGCACGCACGCACTGCAGGCAGACATTGAGCTAAACTTCCGGACATGTCCAGAAAGTTCCGGACGTATGGTAACCCTGCTTTAACTGGGGTGCGTTGTCAGAATTCCTCCTCGTGTGCCTGATGGCTGCCGGTCCCTCTCGATACGTCTGGAGGGAATAGCAGCTGCTGGGCCGGTGCACCCTGGGCGTGGCCAGTATCCTTCCCCGAGGAATGGGAAGAGATTCTTATTCCTCGGGGAATGTTACTGTCCATGGCTAATATTCTGACATGGGCGGGTCCCTCATGGACCAAGGGGGCGTTGCTCCGCGTGACCCTCTGAAAAGCAGAGGGCACAGCGGAGGAGCAAGGGCGGGCTCGGTGTGCACTTACCCTGCCTCCGAGCAGACAGTGAAGGACGTGCGTTCCTCACTGTCTCCGTCGATATCGTAATCCCACCGTCGAAGTGTCGTGGAACACGTCTCGCGGCTTCGATTGGGACCGAGGGTCTTGGCTTAACCGCCCGGACCACGAGGTAGAAAACCTCTATAAAAAGTTACCCCGAATCTCAAGCGGCGGCGCACCGCGAGGAGATGTATGGCTGACGGGTTCCTTTGGAAAATCAGTCTCTAGTGCGAACCACTGCCGGGCCTGGCTATGGCTTATCTGGGTACAGGGGGCACTGCCCAGATGGACTTTTTATTTCCCCCATACTCGTGGGAACAGTATGGAAACAAATACAACCCAAAACACGGCCGATATCGGCGAAGGAAGGGAGGAGAGGGATGCGGTGTCGGAGTACGGCGCCGCATCCAGCGAGGTGAGCGCGGGAGGCTCAGTGAGCTCCCAGCGCGGGAGGCTCGGGGCTGCTGCGGGGAACAGGGAGTTCCTACGCAAGCGGTCCAGGCCGGTAGGCGACCGAGAGTCGTCGTCAGATGGGGAGCTGGCTTCGGCTCGTAAGATCCCCACCAGCAAGCGCGGCGGGATCCGTGGCAAGGGGAGAGGCCTCTCTGCCACCGAGAGGTCGGCGCGGCTTGCCGAGGAGGGGCGCCATCCGGGGGTGGCCACCGGTCACGGGGTGGCCCGTTCGGGCTCCTCTGGCGACGAAGCGGGTGCAGATGGCGGCTCCGATGCGGAGCGTAAGGCCGGACTCGCGAAGGAGGTGGAGGCGGCGCTGAGGGCTGTCTCTTTGAAACAAAAGCCCTCCACCAGGCAAAGGGCTATACCTGCAGCGGTCGCCTCCATTATGGCGGCAGCGGAGGCCAGATTTGTTGGGCCCCCGCCAGACGGCGTGGCCAAGCTGAGGGCGGAGGTCGCTCGACTGACGGCCGCCACGGAGCTTCTCAAAGAGGAGAATATGAAGCTCCGAGCAGACCTGGCCAGTCTGCGCGAGTCTGGCTCTCGCGAGGCGCCCCAAAATGGGGGCCAGAAGCATCCAAGCCAGTCCGTGCCGGTGGAGAACCAGGTTCTGAATCTGGTTCGGCAGGAGCTGGCTGCCTTCCAGGCGCGGTTCTCCGTCCTGGAGGGCATTGTCCTGCGCCCCCCCCTAGCGGCAAACAAGGCGCCCCCGGGCCCGACGGCGGCCTCATATGCGTCTGCTGCGGCCTCCGCACCGGGGCCGTCCAGCCAGCCCCCCGGCAGGGTTATGTCGGCCCCGACGAAACCGGCGGCTCTGAAACAGGGCAAGGCGGCGGCCCAAAAGAAGGGCAAGGCGGCGAATATGCCAGCGCCAGCCGCGAGACAGCCGCTATCGCCGCCCCCCCCGCCCCCTAAGCCTTCCGCGGCCGAGACCGGGTGGCAGGTGGCCGGAGAAAAAGCGAGGGAGCGATCGGCGGCCAAAAAGGCCAGGAGGCAGGAGCAGAAACGCCGGCAAAAGGAGCGGGGCGTCGCGGTTAGGCTCAGTACCCCAAAGACCGCAGCTGTAGTGATTACACTACAGCCGGACGCGGAAAAGAGGGGCGTGACCTACCGCGACGTGCTCGCTAAGGCGAAAGCGACGGTGGATCTCGGAGAGCTCGGGATCACCGGGGGCCTCCGGCTTAGAGTCACCGCAACAGGGGCTCGAGTGCTGGAGATCCCTGGCGAAACCCGTGGCTCGTCCGCTGACGCTCTGGCTGAAAAGCTTAGAGCGTCCCTAAATGCGGACGAGGCCCGAGTGTCCAGGCCCGTCAAATGCGCAGACCTGCGCATACTGGGTCTGGACGACTCGGTGACCGAGAAGGAGGTGGTGGCCGCCGTCACCAGGACCGGTGGGTGCCCTGCCGAGCAAGTCAAGGCAGGCACCTTACGTCCGGACCTGTCGGGCATGCGAACCATAACGGTAAGCTGCCCTGTGACAGCGGCGAAAGTCATTGTGGAGGGCCGAAGGCTCTTGGTGGGCTGGGTTTCGGCGCAGGTGAAGCTGCTGGAACCCAGACCTCTGAGGTGCTTCCGCTGCCATGTGGGGCACCGCGTGTCGGTCCGGTGCACCTCGGAGGTGGACCGCAGCGGCCTGTGCTTCCGCTGAGGCCAGCCTGGTCACATGGCCGCGGCTTGCTCCGCCGCGCCGCGCTGCGCCGCATGTGCGGCAGCTGGCAAGCCGGCCGATCACCGGGCAGGGAGCAAGTCCTGCGGTACTCCCGCCAAGGCCAGGGGTAAGGGAAGGCCCTCCACCACCACTGCCAAAACCCCCACCGTCGCCACCACCGCAGCCGCCGCCACTGTCGCCGCCGCTGCCGCTACTGCTGCAACTTCCGCAGCGGGGCCCTCGCAGGGGGCCCGGGAGGGGGCTGAAATGGAGTGCCAGTAACGGCCCCATTACGCCTTCTCCAGGCGAACATCAACCACTGCGCCTGCGCTCAGGATCTGTTGCTCCAGAGCATGGCGCAGTGGTCGATTAACATCGCCGTGGTCGCTGAGCCGTACTTTGTCCCGCCCAGGGATGACGGGGTTGAGGACCTTAGCGGCTCAGTGACCATAATTACGTCGGTCGCCGCCGGTACCCCGACCCTTGAGAGTGTCAGGAAGGGTCAGGGGTGCGTGGCAGCACGGTTCGGGGAGATCGTTGTGGTGGGAGTCTACTTCTCCCCGAGCCGAACTCTCGCCGAGTTCCACAACTCCCTCACGGAGTTGAGTGTCGTCATCGGAAGCCATTCCCTCCCCGTGCTTGTGCTCGGGGACTTCAATGCCAAGAACTTGGCTTGGGGTTCTCGTTACACGGACGTGCGGGGTAGAATGGTGGAGGACTGGGCTCTGGAGACAGGCCTGGTCGTCCTAAATCGGGGTTCTGTCCCCACGTGCGTGCGGATGCGGGGCGAGTCGGTGGTGGACATCTCGTTCGCCAGCCCCGCTCTGTCGCCGCGTGTCGTTGACTGGCGCGTCATGGAGGGGGTGGAGACCTATTCCGACCACCGGTACATCCGGTTCGACGTCTCCACCCAGTCCTCAAGCGTGCCGGTCCTACAGGCCCCGAGTGGTCCGCGATGGGCGCTGAAGCAGCTGGACCGGGAGCTCCTCCTGGAAGCCTCGATCGTGCAGGCCTGGGTGTCATCACCAGTCAGGCCTGCCGACATCAACAACGAGGCGGGTTGGTTCCAGGAGGCAATGTCCGAGATTTGCGACGTGGCAATGCCCCGAGTTCGGCCAGGAAGCGCCCGGCGTCAGGTGTACTGGTGGTCGCGAGAGCTGACGTCTCTGCGCAAGGCGTCCGTTGCCACGCGGCGCCTGTACGCCAGGCATCGCAGGCTCCGCATCCGCCCTCCGGATGCGGCAGCCATTGAGGCGGAGCTGTACGAGGGGTACAGAGCGGCGAAGACCGCCCTCCAAGAGGCTGTCCGGCGGGCCAAGAACTTGGCCCGCGAGGAGATGCTGGAGTCTCTGAACGGAGATCCGTGGGGGCGCCCTTACAAGATGGTGCGGGACAAACTCCGCACCCGGGCCCCCCCGCTAACGCAGAGTCTCCGGCCTGAGCTCGTGGAGGACATGGTGAGCGCTCTGTTCCCTTCGCGAGGGGAGCATCCTCCCCCGCCTATGGCTCCGCTGCCGCGTGTGGTGCCGGAAGCGGACCTCACCGATGACGATGACGACGTTCCAGAGGTGACTGGGGTAGACCTGAGAGTGGCGGTACGCAGGCTGAAAACCAGAAACACCGCCCCGGGACCCGATGGCTTGCCTGGCAAAGCCTGGGTCCTGGCCTCTGAGGCTCTCGGGCCCCGACTGGAAGGGCTCCTAAGCGCGTGCTTGGAGAGAGGCCAGTTTCCGCTTCGTTGGAAGACGGGGAAGCTGGTCCTCATCCGGAAACCAGGGCGCCCTGCGGACTCTCCGTCCGCATACTGGCCCATCGTGCTGCTCGACGAGGTGGGCAAGCTCTTTGAAAGAGTCATTGCCAACCGCCTCGCCGGGCACCTTGCGGGGATGGGGCCGGATCTTGCGGAACACCAGTTTGGTTTCCGCAAGGGGCGCTCGACGGTGGACGCCATCATGTGTGAGAGCCCTCACGACGGGGGACGCGGTGTCCCGGGGCGGGGTCGTCTTGGCGGTGTCTCTTGACATCGCCAACGCCTTCAACTCCATGCCCTGGAGCTGCATTACCTACCTTCGTCGTGTGGTCGGGGACTACCTGACGGATAGAGCCGTCATCTACCCTGGTCGAAGCGGAGAATGGAACCGGCGAGAGATGTCGTGCGGTGTTCCACAGGGATCGGTTCTGGGGCCGGCCTTGTGGAACATCGGTTACGACTGGGTGCTGCGCGCCGACCTCCCTACCGGCGTAGTTTGCTACGCTGACGACACGCTGGTACTGGCACAAGGGAGGTCGCACGAGGCGGCGGCCGAAAGCATGACACACGGGGTTGCGATAGTCGTGGAGAGGATCCGGCAATTGGGTCTCGAGGTGGCACTGCACAAGTCTGAGGCCATGTGTTTTCATGGGCCTCGGAATGCGCCACCGTCGGGATCCCTACTGACGGCAGGAGGGGTTTCCATCGGCGTCGGGTCGACGTTGAAGTACCTAGGACTCGTCCTCGACAGCCGGTGGAACTTCGTGGAGCACTTCCGACGTTTGGCTCCCAAACTGGAACGGACAGGGGCTGCCTTCAAGCGGCTCTTGCCCAACCTGAGGGGTCCAAACGCCTCCTGCCGGAGGCTATACGCGGGGGTCGTGCGGTCCATGGCCCTTTACGGGGCCCCGGTGTGGGCGCGTTCTTTGAGGCGGCAAGCCGCCCACTACCTGAACGCGCCCCAAAAGGTAATAGCCATAAGGCTAATCCGGGGGTACCGCACGATCTCCGGTGAAGCGGCTAGCCTCCTTGCCGGATTGCCGCCATGGGATCTGGAGGCGATAGTCCTCGCACGCCTGCACGAATGGCGCGCGGAGGCACTACGTCGGGAGGAAACTCCGCTGCCGCGGCAAATTGCCGCTCAGCGGACAGACCTCCGGCGTGATCTCATGGCGACATGGAGAGAGCGACTGTCGCAACCCCGTGCAGGGCACGCCACCATAGTGGCGATAAGTCCCCTCTTTGAGGAGTGGCTAGACAGGCGCCACGGCGCCCTCACCTACCGCCTGACGCAGGTCCTCACCGGACACGGTTGTTTCGGGAGGTTCCTGCACCGAATCGGGCGGGAGGAAACGCCCGGGTGTTTCCACTGCGAGGATCGTCCGGAGGACACGGTGGAGCACACCGTGGAGGTCTGCCCCGCTTGGGCGGAGCACCGCCGTGTCCTCGTAGCGGCGGCGATCTCTCGCGTCCGGCCTTGGTTCAAGCCATAGTCCGGAGCGAGATGGAATGGGAAGCCGTCACCTCCTTCTGCGAAGCAGTCATGCTAGTGAAGGAGGTGGCGGGACGTGAGAGGGAAAGAACCTCACATCCCAGTCGCCGCGGGAGACGCCCTGGGCGTCGGGGGTCACGTGGTGGCTCCCGGCCACCGTAGGCGCGGGCCTGTGGACGGCGAGTTATGGGCCAGCTCGCCGTCCGGCCGTCTTATGACGACAGGCCGTGTCGACGGCGCGTTCGTGTTCCACGTGCGCCTCAAAGAGATGTCAGCAAATAAGTTGGGGTCCGCAAGGACCGATGCCTGCCAGGGCTGCGGGACTGTTCGAAAGAGATACCGTGGCCCTGGAACACAAAGGGCAAAGAAGGAACATGGATGGGTTTTAGTCAGTACAAGTCTGACACTCCCTTCCGCTCCGCCCAGAGTGGGGGGGGTCATTTGATGATTTCCCATCCGGAAAAAAAAAAAAAAAAAAACCCTGCTTTAACTGGTCTAGTTGGAAGTGTTGAAATAAACGCTTTGAGTTTGAAGAGCAGTAAACCGCAACACTAGCTCACAGTCGGTGGCTGGCTGGTAATGCGTTTGTTCTGATCGCAGCCTTATTGCACGGTAATAATATCTATTATAGCAACCTGAATATAGCCAATTATCTAATTGCCTACTACAGATGACCTCACTTGCTCTGCCACTGGTGCATGTAGATCATAAGATAAAACAATAAAAATCTAATTATATAAAAGGTAATAACAATGCACAGATGAAAAGGATGTGGTTCATGCTTGTTTGTGTTATATTTGTCATGCTAATTTTACCTATTTATGTATGGGATTTTAATGGCTTTGAAATTGTATTTAAACCATCTGACACTATTATTAGTGTCTTATTCAGTTCATATTTTTATTTGATATCCCTTCATTCACTACTATTTGTGGGCCTGAGCTGGACTATGCATAACAGCTCAGAAAACTGGTTGAGCTCCCTTTCACAGAGAGGAGCCCTGTGTCCCAGCAGTGGGATTATTATAGCCTGATTCAGGATTTCACAAATCTACATTACTAGAGAATATATTATTTCTTCAAAATTATCAGCATAATATTTATATTTATTGTAAGCCAATCTTGTGAACGTCCCAGTCGCCGCGGGAGACGCCCAGGGCGTCGGGGGTCACGTGGTGGCTCCCGGCCACCGTAGGCGCGGGCCTGTGGACGGCGAGTTATGGGCCAGCTCGCCGTCCGGCCGTCTTATGACGACAGGCCGTGGTGTCGACGGCGCGTTCGTGTTCCACGAGCGCCTCAAAAAGATGTCAGCAAATAAGTAGGGGTCCGCAAGGGCCGATGCCTGTCAGGGCTGCGGGACTGTTCGAAAGAGATACCGTGGCCCTGGAATTCAAAGGGCAAAGAAGGAACATGGATGGGTTTTAGTCAGTACAAGTCTGACACTCCCTTCCGCTCCGCCCAGAGTGGGGGGGGTCATTTGATGATTTCCCATCCGAAAAAAAAAAAAAAAAAAAAGCCAATCTTGTTAATACAGTAAATAATGCTTGAACTCAATTTACAAGTACGGATAAACTTGACCAAGGGTAAATGGAATTATGGAAATAATTGATTTATTACTGAATACAAGCTAAACACACACTTTAATGTACAGTTTTCTTAACTTTTTGTTAAAGAAAAAATCTGTCTTGTAATACTTAAACTGTTATACATAAAATACCCTTGAGTAGGCCTCCTTTACGATGTTGTCTTTCTGCTTCTTCTACAGTATTAAAACCATAATGAATGTACTTGTAATACTTTCTTTTGACGTTATATGGTCTACAACCACATAACTATAGTGAGGAAATTCAGATCAGATAACTTATTTATGAGCAGACTGTTATATCATATTCAAAGACTAATTCTTAGTTGTCTTACATTGAGAGAAATAGAAAGAGAGTGGTGACCTTAAGGTCTTTGCCATGGAGTGGGACATGGATGGGGTTTTAAACCATCAGCCATTGCCTACATTCCGCTCTCTCCTCATAAGAGCAGGAGAGATGGCTTAAAGGTTTAATTTATAGTTGTTTCGAGGAGTACAATTATTTTTCTTATGTGCAATTGCAGTTTCATACAACATAACAATAAAAATCCCAGAAATGTTATAGATGAAAAAATAATAAGCATGATGTTTAATATGTGAGGAGATTCCTCTCTCTGGAGCCCTGACCATCGGCAGCCTGGACCTTGTTCCTGATGCCGATACGCCATCTATTATTATATTTTTAAAAGTTTTGTATATTCTTGTTTTTAATTGACAAGAGAAAAGATGGATAAAGGGATGTTAATATATTTTAATATTCTAATACTTAAATGACTGTAATATTCCTTAACAGTTGTATAGAAAATTATCAATTAATTGGATTCAATTAAAAGCAAGGTACACATTTTCCTTTTGTGTTACATATATGTATATTTAGAACTGTTTCATGAATTAACTGTTGGTATGAAGTTTTTATAAGTTTCAATGGTACAATTATATTGTCTAGTAATTCATCAAGATACATGGATCCTCTTAATGTTGGGGTAATGAGTAAATCCCCTACCGCCCTTTGCCGCCCTTGCCTCGACAATTGTCATGTCCTGCATTATTTTTACAATCCAACAATTTCGTTGAAATTGCACGTAAAATAATTTTTGAGTATATTACCGATTACTGGTTGGGGGGCGGCGAACTAGCTGTTTTACTCTAGAATATGGAAGATTGCAACTCGGAATGTGCAATGACAAGTGAGAGGGAAACGTCATCGGCAAAATTTGTTGCAGACTTCTATCTGTAAAACATCAGAAAACCGTAATGCCAAAATCTTTTTGATTTCTATGAGGTAGCAAAAAAAAAAAATTCAGTCCTCAAATTTGCTGTCCAAAAAATCTGATGCCCTAGGCTCAAGCCTACTCAGCCTGCTGGTAAATCCGCCACTGGAGTCGTGCAAATTAACCCATTATGGGGTCATCTTCTAATCATGTGAGGTTTTCGAGGTCACTTTTCGATCTCCCCTCTCCCTTGGTGATACGTTGTGAGGTTTTAGGCCACCCCTCTTCCCCACTCCCAGCATCATGTGTATTTTTTATAATAAAGATCAGACTTATTAAGAGTTCAGACTACTGCATGGTCCAATGGTCGCAATCGCGACTGATGACCATCATCATCATCATCATCATCATTTCAGCCGAAAGACGTCCGCTGCTGGACAAAGGCCTCCCCCAAGTGTCGCCACATTAACCGATGACCATGAGGGGTTCGAATTTGTTTCCTGGGTCAGGCAAATCATTATTAGGTTTTTCCATCAGGAATTTCTCAGTAGTAGCCACGGAGTCTGGATTTGTGCCTGGTTCATGGCAATAGGCTCGCCCTCTATTACATGGGACCTAAATATAACGGCGCAATGTGGGTGTACTATTAGGTACACCTCTGCCTAACTCTTCGGGGATTACAGGCTGTTGTTTGAAGAGATCAGATAGTTATAAATAGAAGGAAAAAACCGTTTTTTTTTTTACCAAATTCAGTCGCTTTTTAAGTGGTCACACAATTCAATTCATATTGGTAATAAATTTATTTTTATTATGACTAACAACAAATTCCAAAAAATTTTTTGTGGCGTTAAAAAATTATGTCACATAATCCCCAGAAAAAAATCACAATTTATCACGAGGGAGGGGGCTCCATCTCGATTTTTTCTGCCCCTGTCTCCTTGTTAAGACATCACATGATTAAAGAATGACCCCCAAGTGATTGCTTCTTATAAGAGTTCAGCTTTAACTGTATTTATTGCTGTTTAAAGTACTAATTTCTTGTGTACTATTGCAGTACATACATTCATTTGTAGGGTTCAATGCATTAAGTGGATATCTTTAAGTGATAGGGGTGTAAGTGCCCTCTCTACATATTAATGATAAAAAATATAACACTAACCAAATGAATGAAAATATAATTTTGTATTTATAAATATGCAAATTCAAGAGTTGTTCAATGACATTTAAATCTACAAGTATGACACAATCCATATCAAATTAATGAATAATAAAGTGATTCACAAATTTTCCTTTATATGTTCATTATTACCATAAAAAATAAGCTATTGATTTCATACCTGTGTAATTATAAGGATGTTAAGTTAAATAAATGTTTTAGGGAGCTAGAGACAAAGTGTGGTTTTTCCCATCAGCTATAGTTTTTAGAAACTATAAAGCAGTATTTATTACTTTATAACCAGACACAATAACCTGTAATTTGAGAGAACTGGATTCATTGAATTGTGTTGAGTAAATATTGAAGATAAAAGAAATACATTTGTTAATGACATTGGCATACTTACAGTTATATTCAATATATTATTCATAATAACACAGTTACACTTACAAGTTATGTAAGCATTCACCAGCTATACACACAGACCTGTTGACACCACTAGCTTTGTAGTGAGAGACCAGTTTCTTATAAGAATTGTTATACAGTCCAAATAAATAATAAAGCTCCTTACCTCACTACTCTCATATCCATCAGGATTTAATGAAGGCATCAAGTGAATATCAGTTGTATTCACCAGCTTCGTGACTCGGTCGTCCTTGCCATAGTTGGCTAACAAATATTGGGCCAAGTATATCATCAGCTGACGGCCCACAGACTCGTCACCATGCATGTTGGCCACATACTTGAACGACGGCCGCTCATAGTGCGGTGTTTTAACATCCTCGCTTATTTGCAGAACCAACAGTTGCCGTCCTTGCACAGACTTCCCAATTGAATACGACTTGATCAGATCCGGGTACGTCGACTCCAATTCACTAGTTAACTTCACCAAATCATCGTATTTTGGGTACTTAGGGGACACAAGGAAATGTTCGTCAATCTCCTCGATAGATCGGGGCACACAGCTATCAATAAATAGCGCAAATAACACAAGTAAACACGTGTGAACGAGCAACATGTTTGCTCCTCTATAGAGATGTAGTCATGTGCGTGAGGGTTTTTACCGTTTACAGACGATGTAGAAACGTAAACACTACTTTATCGCCGTAAACATGGTAGGCGGCGCGACGTATAATGTAAATTAATTACAAAAATGATAAGAAGGGCAACAATAGGTTTTTGTACGCTTTGACAGCTGACGCATTTCGCTGTTCGGATGACGGACGGACGGGGAAAAACAGTGTTGCCAGACTTCGTCAAAATTTAAAGATCATTATTTTACAACCATTCAAAAGGCCACTGCCGTTGTCGCACCAACCGCTCTAAGGAATGATGGGTTCATAAGTCAATTTATTACGATTCTTGCAGTTTGAGAATATTTCGTCGAAAAACAAAAAGGTAGCATATATCAAAATTAGCCGAAAACTTTCGTTTTTCGGTAAATAAATCGTCATCTAACTAATTTAGATACTGAGCCTTGTTATTAGCAGCAGTGTAGCAACTGTAACAGTCCTAACTACACACCAAACCAAATATTTGTAAGGACCCTGATTTAAGGTAATTTATTTTACGTTGGTATTATTTCGGACAGTGTGTTCTTTGACGTGTCATTTTAAGTTGCGTTGCGTTTTACGCAATAAGCCAACAATAAGTTAACACAGCGTAAAATTAATATTATTTTTTAAGAAACGAAAACATTATACAAGGGTTTATCGTAAGTTAAGTTTTCATATTTCATTGTGTCAATACTGCTGTTCTGGGTTTTGTGGGGTGTCTCATTCTCAGTAGACTTTTCATGAGATCGCCTTTAGGGCTTCAACAAAACAAAAGATTCCAGAAGAACATTTTCTATGAAATTTCTTAATACAGTTTATTTACAGTAGCATAATTTGTGAACTCGAACCATTGAACTAATTATGTAGTACAACTTGAACAGACACAACCGCAATAACACAGTGGCTGTCAATAAATAGGGATTAATCTCTCGGGCGCAGCTTACAGGCCTATTTGCACTATAAAAAACGTACCTATAAGGTTTATTTATCAACGTCCTGAAAATGCTATTGCCCAAGTATCAAAGTGGAAATGAATGAGAACAGTGAGTTTATGCGAACCAAGTCATCCAGGACATTTTAATGTATCTTAGGCTACGTTTCCATCACAGATGTGCGAGGTAGCTGGGCGGTGGTGCGAGGATGCGTAACGAGGCTGTGGAACGGTGTAGGCGTTTCCACCAGAGATGATCTAGGCCGCTGAGCGGTGCGAGGATGCGTAGCGACGCTGTGAAACGGTGCACAGATGAGCGGTGAGAGAATGTGTAGCGGGTTCGTTTCAGACCGACTGCTATTTTTTCGCTCGCGTCCCTCTCTAGCACACATCCTTCCCTTGTTTTGTATATCCAAAAACTTCGATCCGCTGAGCCATTTCACCATCCACGTAGCTAAAATGCGCCGCGTGTCTGTGCACAGCATGCGCTACGGTGGGTTTGCACCTTTATACTTGCCTAGTGGAATTCGCTCCTTAGCTTAAGGTGTAGTCGCGAAGTAAATAACTCGAGATGTAGTGGAATTATGGTAGTAAAATAAACAAAACAGACATAAAAATAATGCAGTTTATTATCTTTCTTTTCTGCCGTTATTAATCTAAAATAATACAACAAGTATTGTGCAAATAAAACAGTAGGTAGGTACAGGATAACACAGGAACTTATTCTAACAAATTCACTTACAAATAAACTTAACATTAATGAAAATAAAGGTCAAATTTAATTAGCTAGAAAAACTCTACAGCGTAATAGGTATAGATTTTTTGTTTGTTTTATCTTGTTAAGATATCGATCGATTCCCACATCATTAAATTTATTATGCAAAATATTTAGTTTTAACTGTTGTATGGGTATGTTGTACTGGGTTCTATTCTCAGGTCACGCAGTGTTATTCGGTTTTTCCGTTAGAAATTTGAGCCTGAATTTGTGCCCGGTTGACGGCAATAGGCTCGCCCCTTATTACATGGGACTTAAACATAACTGACAAAATGTGGGTGTACTATCATTAGGTACACCTCTGCCTAACCCTTCGGGGATTACAGGCCTGATGTTCTGTTTAGTTTTATTTCAAAAGTAACGCCTGATTCCATAACTTATATCGATACCTACCACATCTGTGTGTAGTTTTGCTAGTTAATTCAACTTAACCTTGTATAATAATATATGTATAATCTCAAGGTACTGTACTTTATGCGCATTTATTGTGTATTTCTTTGCTCGTTAATTTCATTTTTGTTACTGGGGTTTAAAAGCCCACAAAATCCTGTTAAAGCTATTTATTATAGTGGGTACATTTAATCAGCGGTAAATACAGTTTGGCTTCAGAATACGAAAACTTTTATGGTGAATAAAAAATAAGTCCTTTCAGTTAATTTTCTCTCAGGTTTAGCATCCCTATCACAATCAATAATGACCTTTGTAGCAGGGCTTTTAATTTTTTTTTTTTTGTGACCTGGCAAGACCGCCCACGACTCCGCGACTTGCCAAGTTAACCCTAAGATTCACTAGTTTTACAGTTTATTCCTGTTTTTGTTTTTCAAGTTCTGTGTTTTTACCTCTGATTATATACTTTTTACTATTTAACGTACGTGAACTCATTCCATAACCCAAATATCGAAACCGCTGAGAAATTCTTCTTAAACTTTTATTTTCGTTGCAATAAGTTTGCTAGGAACCCAATTCCTGTAACTGACAAGTCGGACTAAATCAAAATGACCTTTATTCACTTAAAAATAAACTTGCTATTGGGTTGCTACCACTGATATAGATATACCTAGATAACACAAGTATCACGATCCGTATCAAAACCAAGCGTGCCATTTTTGACAACCTACTATGACGTCATAAGCAGTTTTTAGTTACTATACAAAATGGACTACGGTTTTGTTCTTTAAATGTCTAGAATTAAGTTCTTGAGTTGTAACTAGCTTGCTGCGACAGTAGCCACGTTAAGCATAAAATATTGCAACCGGGCGCACGCGAAGCGTAGGCGTATTGATACTCTTGCGTTATCTAGGTACATCTATATCTGTGGTTGATTAAAATGATCTTTATTACCGGAACAATAAGGATGCTACTGTCCAAGGTAAAAAACTTGAAAGAACTTGGTCAAGACTTATTTGTTGTTACTATCACTAGCTAAGAATAATGGCGAACAAGCCATTTAAATGTAGTATAGACAACTGTTTACTCTAAAAATAATAAATACAACAAAAAACATACAAACTAACATGAACACAGTGAAACTCTTGCTCACCTACCACTGCTTGTCTTTGCATCACCCAAAGGTTGACTGGTAGAAAATGCCTATGGCATTAAGTCCGCCTCTGTACTTATGTGCTTGAAGTGTTAAATAAATAAATAAATAAATAAACTCTTGGCTTGTTAACATTTACCTCCATTTTGTAGAAGTTTTAGTATAAGCAAGATTTACATCAACATAGATTTAATTGTATACAGGTTAGAAAGGACACCGAAGCACAAACGGGTACCACGTATTCAGTGCATAGTTCTGAACACCCTCACATCGAAATTTTTCTTTTTTATCACTCGACTGCACGACAACATACAGGGTTGTTTTTTTTTTAAATAAAGTATTGAATGTCTAACTGTGACCAACATTGACCATTGTGTAAACTGCTACAAACCAAGAGCCGCTACACGATTTACAACCGTACAAACATCTCTGTACATAAAAACAAACATAAATAATACAATATAATGGCAATTACAAGACATCTAGCAGCTAACAGTTACGTTCATATTCATTTATTTATACTAAAAACAATAACAACACCCAAAATATAGGAAATATACAAAAAATATTACAACTGTGTACAAAAAATAGTATTAAAATGTAGAAATCGACAGTAAATGCATAGAAACTAGTAAGTATGTACATTTTTATATTAAATAAGGCACGTGATGTGTTTTGTTTCACGTTCATACCTTATACGACTATCAAGACTTAACATAGGTACATATATAAAATAGCATTTATGTTTTTGTGCGGAAATTGTGCTTATACAGGGTGTAACAGAAAGGGTATAGTTATATGAAAGGATATGCTGCAGACCATCAAATTGAACAATTTTCTCCTTGGGTCCAATATAGTAAATGCGAAAAAATTATCAGCTGTCCCATACAAAATTTCAATACTCGACCCAAATGTATTGGACAGCTGATAATTTTTTAGCTTTTACCATATTGGACCCATGGAGGAAGGAGGAAGTTGTTCAGTTTGATGGCCTGCAGCATGTCATTTTATATGACTATACCCTTTCTGTTACTTACACCCTGTATACCGAACTAAAATTCGAAGATAGTTTTAGGAACAATATTGGTTTATTGTATGAAGATTATGAGATTTTGTGCGTTCTGAAATTAATGATTTACAAATAAAAATATAATGGCATATCAGCAACAATTAACTGCATCTAGAAATATATTTGTCTAGCTGCTTTTATAATAGAGAAACTAAAGCAAAGCTAGTAAATAATGTATTTTAATTTAATTCGTAGAATAATACTCTTTCAGGCTCCGATTTAACCTCATTTTCTCATTCTGAACCCCTTAGACTAAGCGAGCGTATACTGGACCTCAGTAGCGAAGGGACAATTTTGTAAGAGGCAAGCCTGAGTACATATCTTTGTGATTATATTATTTGTCTATAGAATAAGGACTGTGCCATTTTTCACAGGGAAGCCGGTAGGAATTGAGTTGAAAGGAACCTTCGCCACTGGGACCTATACGTTTCTGAACATTGAAGCTTTAGAACGCCCCGACAAACGGCTGTTTAGCCTAGAGATAACCTGACAACAAATACTACCTCTATTCGATGCCAATGTGACATTTTAACCGACATACCATACAGGGTAGAAGGGAGACAGACGCTAAAACGGCTACCATGTAATCAGTACATCATTCTCACCAATTTTTCATCGGTAATTAAAAAAAAAAAGTTGTTCCATACACTTTGACCGTGTAGGTATTGCAGTTTTTTTTTAATAACCGGCGGGTCGAGAATGATCTACTGTATACGTGTTAACCGTTTTACCGTCGTTGTCTTTCCACCCTGTATATTTGCCCAAGTATTGGTGGCCAGCGGTTTTCTTTTCTTACATCATATCAAGGTCAGGGGGGTAACTATGATGTCTAAAAACTGTAATAATTCTGTCTCTTTTCCACACTGGAGTAATTCCAGTGTGAAAAAGAGACAGAGCTATACAGGTCGTCTAGCGCCATCTCTTTCCTACACAGGAATTACTCCTGCTTTAAAACGTCATGGTAGGCCACCAGGGGGGTTACTATGACGTCTGAAATCAGGAGTAATTCCAGTGTCGGAAAGAGACAGAGCTACACAGGTCGTCTAGCGCCATCTCTGTCCCACACAGGAATTACTCCTGCTTTAAGACATCATGGTAGGCCTGTAGCACAGTTTAAATAGCTACTTATTTCCTTACAAACAAGCATTCACATTCTTACCTACAACTATTTACATACAAGGAAACTTAGCTAATTTCTATATAGTATCGTTTCTATGGCAACGCTACAGGACGGCACAGAACAATACTGCAGTTACACAATACTGTACAATGACATCACAATACATAATAATTAGTTTTACATTTTACTAATGCGCGTCAGTCATTGGAATTTATACCTTATAACAACTGACGTATGCTCGTAAATTGCAAGGACTATATAAAGGTGGATAGGACATCGTGGCACATAACTTTATTAGATTTGAAAAAAAAAATATTGATTCAGTAATATGCGTCAGCCGTTTCATACAAAAGTGCAATACCAACAAAGACCAGTCCATGTAAAATACTGGTATTCAGCTGCATCCGGTTCAACTAGAAGCCGACCCTAACATAGTTGGGAAAAGGCTGGGCAGATGATGACTTGTTTGTACTGATGCCAGCTATTGATTGATACAGGTATTATGGGTGGCTGCTATTCTGATAATAAAATAAAATGGTGGAAGTTACAACAGGCCAGGCTTCATACATACGCTTACAACCTCTTTCAATGCTGCTTGCTCTAGAATGATGTACTGAATCTATGGTAAGAGTTTATGTCACGATGTCCTTTACATTGTCTATGTATGTATGGTGATATCACATCACAAATTCATATTATATCAACTTACTTTAGTGTACTCGTATAAGCCAGGAGCGAGAAAAATACGTACAAAAATACATGCATGCTTACAAGAACAATCCTTTAAAATCTTAATACCCAAAGGCACTATAATATATTTATTATGAAGGCAGTAGTTTTAATGTATTTTTATAAAGGTTTTTTAAACTTACTTTCGAAAAAAAAAAATTAACAAAATTAGATTAATTTTTCAGTTGTAATTGTTTGTTTGTTCGATAATAGTTAAAAATAATTGAATAAGGCAAATTCTGCTTAAAAAATTTAATTTAAACTATATTTTTGGTAAATCTGTGAAACATATTAATTGACAAAGCCCATAAAAACCGTTTTGTAAAGGAATGGAGTTTTATGTAGTCTATAAAGTTCAGTATATTATACTAAATACATGGGGCATAAAAGTTAAATACCTATTAAATAATTTACTTATAGAAAGCTCCAAAAATAGCAATATTACTACAGAAATAGGCCACAAGGTTCAATTAAAAAACACTAAGTTACCATCTTCAGTTAGGAAAAAACACTCTATGCATCGTAGAATACCTTCTTTTTTTTCTTTGCTAGTACCAACATTACGCGGCCATATACATTTTCGTTGACTTTTAAAATACCGCCAAGAGAGCAAAAATACAATGCCTATTCCGGTCGTTCAAATTTTTATATTTTATGTTTTAGGCTTCAAACAGCTCTTTGTCTCAAAAAGCTTTTCAACTACATAATATCCAGATACACTCATTCAATAAAGGTGTACACTGTCGGAACGCGGAACCACGACAAAACGACGTCACACGTTTTTTTTTTGATAACTTTACTTCGCGGATCCACGTTAGGTCATACATTCGATGGGTCACTCGGAAAGGCCTATTTTGCAAATTTAAGCCCATTTCTAATCTGAATATTCGTAATTAAAGCAACAATCGTAAAAACGATGATCTTGGGACAGTGTCAAATCGTTCGCAAACGCCGCTAATACACTTTCAATGTAGGCCCATTTAAAGCCCGAATTGAAATGCGTGGTGGATTGTACCTCATGCCTTCTCGCAGAGGAGAGGCCTGTCCCAGGGGTAGAAACAATATGGGCCGATTATTCTAAGCAAGAATATTCTGGGAGCGTTGTATAAATCGTCCACAAATGCCTTATTATATTTCCAAAGCCATGCCTTACAATAAAAGCCACTTCACAGAACACACAAGAAGCCAGGTATCATCAGGTACCTAATAGTTCAGACTTAGAACGGTGAAGACATAGAAGCTAGTGGACAGGTTGGAACCTGGCCTTCCAGAAGATGTTGGCTAGAATGCCCGCCAACATCAGAGAGAAGTACAGCAAGACTGCCGCCCACCAGACACGCTTCTCCCATTTCCTCCTTTCTAGGTTACGAAGAACACCGATGCCTACTAGGAGACCTAAAAAATAAAAGTGAATATTTAAGTACAATCTCGAAAAATTAAGATATTTCTAAGGGTGCAGTATGAAGACCACCTGAGTCCTGGCCGTTTTTTATTCATAGAAGCCAATCTCAGCAGAGACTAGACACAAGTGTGTGCGTAAACATGGGAGCACTCTGGCTGCCCTCACTTTCAAAGTCCGATGAGATGGCAATCCGGAGTACCTAAACGACCGCAGTGAGATCACGCGCAGGACGGCAGGACCAACGCGTAAACGAGCTTTCCGAGGAACGGGGGGTTGAAAAATTCCTCGTGGACATTATAACAATATACTTTGCCCTACCGGGGAATCAAACCCAGGACCCTAAGCTTAGCAGTCACGCATGCGACCACGGGCCAGTAATAGGGGTGTTAGGGTGTAGTAACATCCTGCAGAGACATGCGACTGCCACCAACTCGCACTGTGCGCGTGGTAGATTACAGCGCACTCCCTCTCACAGCGAGGAACCCTCTGTCCCAGTGGGAACATTATTATAGGCTGATCTTGTAGTAGTGACTACATACCGGCAACAGCGCCAGCTAAATGCGCCACGTATCCGATATTCTGGTCCAGATGGCGCCAGTAGCGGTCGTACACGGCCGTGCCGATGTCAACCGAAGCCAGCAGCACGAACACCAGCAGCTGGATGATCGCGAACTCCATCTCTGACCAGTTCTGAAATGAACAGGTGGAAATTATTCAATATTCAACAGAATTGACAGACAAAATGAAATTAAACAAATGAACGTGACCAAAATATTTTTAGATCTACATCTCGTTCAAAACTCACCATGATAATAGCAACAGCAGCGATCAACGCATACACGCTTCCCAAAGCACCCGCTAGATAGACTGGGTCCTAGGGAGACCCGGTCAGGTAGACCAGGCGAACTAGTTGCCAATACCAAGGATAAACCAAAGAACGATGTTCTTTGGGTTCTAAACGCACCATGGTTATCGGCGCAACATGAGCAGCATAAACTCCTCCGGAAGCACCCGCTACATATGCCTTGGCTGGCAGACTGGTTGCTAGGGACCCCATAGCGACCCCAACAAGGTGACTAGAGTAATTGGCAATACAAGCCAAAATAGAAGAGCATCTAGGTACTTCGAAACTCACCATGATAATAGTAGCAACATGAGCGGCGATCAACGCATAAACGCCTCCTGAAGCACCCGCTAGATACACCTTGGGGTCTGTCAGACTGGTTGCTAAGGAACCAGCTGCAACCCCGGCGAGGTAGACCAGGGCGACCCGCCACCATCGATGGACCATCTCTAAGGGGACTCCCAGGAAGAGTTGCACGAGGAGGTTGACTAATAAGTGGACCACTCTGGAATAGAAATTGGTAAGAGTTGATATGTTTTTATAACATTAAACATTGGGTTAGTTAAAGGTGTACCTAATAGTACCTACACCAGTGGCGAAGGTTCCATAGAACTCGATTCCTACCGGTTTCTCTTTGAAAAATAGACAGTCAGTATTCTACAGACAACTAATATAATCACATTAAAAATATGTACTCCGGCTTACCTCTTACAAAAATTGACCCTTCCCTACTGACCTACACCCACATTTTGGTATGTACCTTTTTTTTCGTACACTAAATTTGGCATAGTAGCTAGGTACCGTATTTAATATAGTATGTTGATAGAGAACGGAAATGAATGAGGCATTTTCTTTAATGGAATGTTAAGCACCTTCTCCTCTAGTAGCTAGTTAGGACAAAGAAAGACCTCGATCAGGAAATATGCAAACAAAAAGTGGTTTTTTATATATTGAAACTGCATGTTGGTGATTATAGAATAATATAAAAGGTCGAGTGCATTGCTGTATATTACCATAACAATACTCATAAATAACTCAGTTCTGTTTAACAGTATTGTAGGCAAATAAATAAACCCCGGTGTTTATTATTGAAAATGCGTTTTTGCACCTATTATAGGTACACACAATGCCAAGGTTTGTGTAAATACTTGTAAAATGTAACAGTTTCATCACAAAGCGCACAATGAGGCGTTTCCGAGTCTGATAATATAATTAATTTACACTCTCAACTTCCAGTCTGTCCCTAATAAGCATAAAAGCACACTTCTGTTTCTCGTGGTTATATTAGTAAGCGAGCTATCATCAAAATCATCTTCCTCCTGTACAGCCCGCCATTAGGTTTTGCTGTCGTCCTCGTTTAGTTACATTTTAATTAATTAGTTTCTATGTATCACGCTATATTATATTTATTTAGTTTATATTCATCTGTAACTATGTAAAAAAATCTTAGAAGTTAAATTTGACCCACTTCCCGGTTACCGATTGAGCTGAATTTTTTAATACGGTACATGTTTAGTTTGGATGACACTGCATGGTAAGCTAAGTGGAGTCAATCTAAATCCAATATGGCGGAATCCCAAAGATGGCAAGCTAGTTATTTTTTATGCATTCCCATGATATGCAAGGGTTTGCTGAGAAGAACACGAGAAATAAAATGACGTCACTCTAACTAAAGCATGTTTTTTAAAAACTATAATATTATTTTATCGTACTTTTTCACGACAACGTTACCATCATCAGACAAAAAGTTACTATATTAAGACCAACTCGCGTTCGCAATTCATGGCGGATATCTTAGATCCGGTTGAACATAATTGACAGGATGATGCTGTTCTTAGTGCCCATTTTCTTAACATTATAACCCAGTTATATTCTAAGATTTAGCCAGATCAATGCAATGCTACAATAAGCTCCACGTCATCTATATTCATCAAAGGAACATCGATTACACATCCTCGTCGATTGTATCTCACGTTACGCTAGCTGTCCCATACAAAATTTCAATACCTACTCGACCCAAATGTAAGGGACCGCTGATAATTTTTTCGCATTTTCATTGGACCCAAAGAGAAAGTTGTTTAGTTTGATGGTCTGCAGCATATCCTTTCATATGACTATACCCTTTCTGTTAAACCCTGTATAAATAACTCCTAGACGCACTAAACTAAGCTATTATTTTAATAAATCAACCACATTTCAAATAACAACAAGTGAATAACTATAAAATTACTGACAGTAAAATCTTAAAAGTATGGTTAACTCAAATCATATTTCGCTCAAGTTATCTTTCTATTGAACTAGCAGCAATGTTAGCTAAGGTGGAAACGCCAGGGTAGCCTGCGAAATTCAAATTATTTCATGAAATAGTCATTCAATGAGATTAAATGAACATAGAGGGTTGTATTGATGTGTTTAATGACTATAACTCTGTAAAGCCATATTTGTTACAGTCGCGGATTATATCTTAATCAACATACAACCTGACACTGAACTGTTAATTGCAAAAAACGTCATCATCATCATCATCATTTCAGCCGAAAGACGTCCACTGCTGGACATAGGCCTCCCCCAAGTGTCGCCACATTGACCGATCCCGTGCGTCTCGCATCCAGCGGAAAAAAACGTAAGAAAATTTAAATTTCGCGGGCTAACCTGGAGCTTCCACCTTAAAAACTAACTCCACTTTCCTTACTCACCCAACATGCACCAGCATATAAGTGATAAACCGCCACGCCTCCTGCCTCTTGTGTGGGTTATAGATGCACGCCTTGGCAATAGTTCCATTGGCCTGCGTATGCCCTTCAGCAGCGTCGTAGCAGAACAGGACGATCTCCACCAAGGAGATCAGGATCATGCAGACAGCTGGTGGCCAGCAGCTGTACTGTTCTTCGTAGGTTCCGTCTATTGAGCACCGGAAGTATGATTGGCTATGGGGTGCTGGATAACGCAACAAATATGGGGCGGGGCGGGGGAAATGTTACAGAAGGATAGGTAGGTCATTTTTTTGTGCAAAAATTTTAGCGTTGTTTTTTTTTTTTGTGGATGATATTTATAGTGACAGGAATTCGAAAATAAAATATGACGATATCATTGTCATGAAAGAAAAAATGTATCATTTAAACAATTAATCAATAATATCCCCGATATCAAGTAGTGATCCATTCATAAAACATTATTGAATAAAGGAATGAACAAAACAAATTTATTTTCGTTTTAAAAATTGTTTTTAACAATGGTATGGTGACAATGGACCAGAAATAGAGCACGAGACGGCCGAGTGACAACCATTACGTATATTGCGACATCAACGGGATGTATTAACCAATTAGAGACAGGAACGTTACAGGACAAATTGATTTTAATTAATCGGTAAACAGTTTAGGGATTTTTTTGTTTGTTTTCGCCGAAAACGACCGTTATATTTAATTATTTGTTTAAATTAAAGTGGGATTTGTGGTATAAGGATTATTTATGAAAGTGTGATAGTTTTTGGGATAGGAAAGACAAACATAACAAAAAGGAAAACACAGAAAAAATATATTGTTAGTAAATTGCATTCAAACTTACAACTAAAGTTATTAACTGAGCATAAAAGCGGATACAAGGAAGCTATGATGACAAAAATTCTTAAAATAAAAATTGAACCAGTTGTGAATAGAAAAAAAAAATGTTAAGGCCAAGTTCTTCTGGCATCTTATAAACAAACATCCATTAAAACGTCATTGTATAATGACGTTAACATTTTTTCTCTGCATCATAGCAACCATAGTATTGTTTCAATTCAAAGCGGTTACAGTCCGTTCACAATTTTTTTTACCTCTGACAGCAACAACAAAACAACAACCTTATTCTAAGAAGAAGTATAAAGTATCAGTAGCAGCAAACCAAACGCTACTTTACTGTAGCGAGATTAATGAAATTAGTTATAGTAATTAGCTGACCCACCATTACTGAAGTAAATAAAATATAAAAGAATTATAAAATTTTATTGATTTCTATTCTAAAAAATCTCAACCATTTATGCAAAGGTGGGTCAGCTAAATGCTATATCTCACTGCACATTGCGATTTTGACAGTGACGTGAAATAAGAGGTAATTGAACACGAAAGGACTGTAATAGATGACATTTAATTAATAGCATTTGCGCGCTAAGCCATACAGTCGAGCATAGTCCCTTCACCTTGGTAGACACAAACATGCAATGGTGAGCGTTCTATAGAACATATGATCCGGCCAGCGATTAAGTCCAAGGGCGCCATAATAAATGGAATCCTTGTATGTATAAGTGTTAATACGAAAAATATACAAGCCACTGAACTGATTATGAAGGCGATAATTTATAGATTATACTGAAACACTGATTTAGAACATTTGTTTATGTCTCTGAATGTTAGTACTAACAAGTTTTGAATGAGGAGATTGTTTAAGAAAATACGTTTTCAAAGTAGGTTTATCTATATGAACTAAAAATAGATAAATGTGCAGCTAATACGGGTTTAAAGAACATTATATCTGTTATAATATTAGTTGGTGACATACCGAAGTATTCAACAATCTGTTTCACGTACTTCAACGTCTTATCCCACGTATATTTACACACACTGAACCCATACTTTTTCTGTTCACTCAAAACTTTATAACTACACCTATTTGTCATTTTACACATTCTGTGCCACATTACAATACCACACTAACACCAAACCTTCGACTGATACTCTACACGTCTACATAATTACAATTGCATTTAAAAAATAATTAGACAACTTTTTTTTTTTGTTTTTTTTTTTTTTTTTAACAAGGTCTTGCTACACGGAAACACACATTGTACACTTCACCTTGGTATCTCCCGGCTTCCACTTCATTTTGGATTGACTGAAAAAGTTTTCTCACTCTGACCTCACGTTACATTTTAAAAGGGAACTCGTGAGGTCGCAAACTCGCAATAAAAGCGTGCACTTGATTGCGATGTGTTTGACATACTATGGCAAAACCTTCGGAGTTGAGTGCGGTCCACGCTATGCACGGGTGAACTGTGACGAAATGATCCAATGGACCACTACCTTCGGCTCTAACAAGTGGACACTGGCTGGAATTGTATGATTTGAGACATTTCCATAATGACAGACTGGGCTGAATGGGTCCAATTTAGGATCGCAAATTGAGCTGCATTTAGATACGTAGATAGATAGACGTTCTGCGCGAGACCGACTCGCGCTTGGCCGGTTATATTTTGGGACAAGCCGGCCACACTATTCACAAAGCAACTCCTGAAAGTCAGAATCAGCAGTGGCGACCACCAGAAAAGCACCGATACAATGAAGTTCGACGAAAGTCCCAAAGAAACTATTTAGCTGTCTTGGATCCCGCAACGAAGAGAATAGTTGAGAAGTAGGAAAGTTATAATTTCCACTTCCCTCCATATCAGCAGGAGACAGAAGAAAACAAGGCCAATAGGCACAAAGGGACGTTTACAACTGGGATAAACCTAATAGAATAGAGTACCTATACTTTATTGTACACCAAAATTGTAACACACTTTTGCAAAATGCATGATTATATTTAAACCGTGATCTTTGACCATCAGAAAAAAAAAACTCCTTATGACTTGAATACCCTTCACTAACAAGCTAAATGGATATTTTTTTATACCGTACGACATAAGATAATCTCTTCAATTGCCTGAGTCACACAATTTTCCTGTTAGGAACGAAATGAATGGTCTTATACCATCTTCATAGTCAAAGTACTTCAGTTTAATGACCTGGGGGGTTACCATGACGTCTTAAAGCAGGAGTAATTCCAGTGTGAGAAAGAGATGGCGCTAGATGACCTGTATAGCTGTCTCTTTTCCACACTGGAATTACTCCTGCTTTAAGACGTCATGGTAACCCCCCTGAAATAGAGTGAATGATATTGCTTGCGTTCATATTTAGGCACTTATTTAGATGTCACCTATCGTTAGTGCAAAAAGGATTTAACGTTGCTTAGAAGTAGGTATTCTTTTAAAGACCAGTCATAACCTGTTATCATCTCGAAGTTTTATTTTAATTCGCAATTATTTTAATAATTGTGTCAAGATTTTTTTGTGGTTTCCTTCTATGAGATTTTCCTTGCAGAACGTTGTTATTTCAAAGAAATAAAGCGGTTAAATAAATAAGTAAGTACGCACGACGGCCAATCAAGCTATAAAAAACCAGTTTATGCGGATCTCTCATTGTATAGGAAATCTATACTATGCTAGGCCAGGTTATACTGGAAATGTTCAGCTTCATGTGCCGCCGTGTGTACTATAATAGTACTTATTTTATTGTATTTATGTTCTTAATTGTTTTCTCTCAAGTTTTGTGGTTAAGGATATTGTGAATAAATTGGTAAATAGAATTAATTACAAGTAACGTTTCGTTGTATGAATTACAGTTGTCAAGTTATTTTCCTTATTTTTAGATAAATAGTCTGGAAGTCATCAATTTGAGACACTCAGTCAGATCACAGTGACACTTGAACCTTAGTTAATACAACCGACAATGGGATATACAGGGTGTAAACAGATCCTTCACATAGCCGTCAACCAAGCATTCTGTATGTCAAACTAAGTAACTATACGCAAAAATTATTGCTGGGAATCGATTTATTTAATTGGGGTGAAAAATCACGTTTAACAGTAGGACTCGATGTAAAGCACTCAAAGCATTGTGCTGATGGATGGATTGAATAGTATGGGGGTCGTGGAGGTGTGTAAAGTAAAAATCTTACATTAAAAACATGTACGTATTTAAAAAAAAACCATGTGAAAAATTTGGAACTTTGACCCCCAATATCTCCGTAACTAGAAGGATCCCAGGTATGGTCTAGAACAAAAAAATGATCGCAAAGACGAGGAGAACAAGTGCCTGCCGGATATGTTAAGGGTCTATTTACACCCTTTATTCATCAAAAATTGCTAAATTGTCACCTTCAATTATCTTCATAACAGGTCACCATCAGCCTAGCCTTTTCCCAATTATCTTAGGTCGGCTTCCAGTCTAACCGGATGCAGCTGAATATCAGTAATTTTACGTGGAGCAACTGCCTATCTGACCTCCGCAAGCCACAACCAATTTGCTGGGTAATAGGTACTTGGTAAAACTGGTTGTCAGACTTCAGCTCTTTACGATAGACGCCGTTTAATAAAGCATTACTATGAAACCACTAGTAAATTAAAAGTCCCTGAACTGAAAGTAAATTATTATAATTAATTAAATACTAATTTGTGGGTTCTCGATGGGAACTAAAGGTAAGACGATTAATGCCGTGAAACTCTGTTATTGGCTTAAGAGATAATTGTCATTATCTCGCTGTCAATGTTCAGTGTATGCAGACTTTAAGATGCTAGTTACTTTGTCGCAACTGCACGGTGCTGTTCATTGATAGTGGGGTGAAATTTCACATAAAATGTCATAGTAATAATAAGCTGTTGAGTTTCCAATAAATAAATAAATAAGACATTAGTCATTAAACTAATTGATAACAACAATAAGCCTAAGCCTAAGTACTTGACACGATATTGAAACTGATAGTGAGTTTATTAATAGTTTGTGTGTCCATCAGTGGCGAAGGTTCCATAGAACTCG
Source organism: Noctua janthe (assembly GCA_910589295.1). NCBI lineage: Eukaryota > Metazoa > Arthropoda > Insecta > Lepidoptera > Noctuidae > Noctua > Noctua janthe. The sequence goes on along the minus strand of OU342573.1, from coordinate 8,621,025 downwards.
ATTCCTACCGGCTTCCTTTTGAAAAATGGAACAGTTAGTATTCTATAGACAAATAATATAATCATTATGTACTCCAGCTTACCTCTTTTGTAACAGGTAAGCCGGTGTACATTATCTTTAATGTGATTTTTTCAAAGGGAAGCCAGTAGGAATCGAGTTGTATGGAACCTTCGCCACTGGTAGGAAGTAGGATGTTATGTATGACACTTCTAAAACTACTAATAAAACTATTTTGATTTAAAAGAGTGTCCATGGAGTTTCTTGCCCATTCTTCTTCATAGAGATCTACGCTTTGGAAAGTGCAACTACAGTACTTTCTCGAGTTATTATGTCTTGAGACTGTGAATGTAGCTTCGGTTCTTTTTGTTTTTTTGACATTTAAAAGTGCCTGTGATGGTCCAATTGAAATAAATGCTTTTGACTTTGACACAAAACCTAACCGTTCCATTAGTTACTTTAAAATCGAAGTTAAAGTGCAATCAAACAACACTTTGCTAGACAACTCTATCAGGCGAATACTACGAAGCGCAAGCGCATAATTAGGAATTTCAATCATCTGCCTAGCCTTTTTTCAACTTTGTTTTGGTCGGCTTTCAGTCTAACCGGATGCAGCTGAATACCCGTATTTTACATGGAGCGACTGGCTATCTGACATCCACAACCCAGTTAGTACTGGGTCTAAAGATCACAGTATTTGGGGTTGGCGCAGCATGTCTTCTTCTTCCATACCTCTCTATTACTCGTCATCTCAGCAGTCACCTCCTTTCTACCCATATGATCCTTCACACAGTCCATCCATCGCTTCTTAGGTCTTCCTCTACTCTTATAGCCATCTACATTAAAATCACAGTATATTCAAAGAAAATGTAATTAAATGAAATGGTAATTAGGAATATCAATGAAATGACAGTATAAAGGGTGTAAATAGACCTTTAACATAAACGAAAGGCACTCTTTTCCCCGTCACTGCGATCATTTTTTTGTTCTAGACCATACCTGGGAACCTTCTAGTTACGGAGATATTGGGGGTCAAAGTTCCAACTTTTTCACAAGTTTTTTTTAAAATACATGTTTTTAATGTAAGATTTTTAGTTTACACACCTCCACGACACTCGTACTATTCAATCCATTCATCAGCACAATGCTATGAGTGCTTTCCATCGAGTCCTACCGTAAAACGTGATTTTTCACCCCAAAAAAAAAAGTCGATTCCCAGCAATAATTTTTGCGTAAAGTTACTTAGTTTGATGTACAGAATGCTTGGTTGACGGATATGTGAAGGGTCTGTTTACACCCGGTATAATTTACTGTTGTAATATGTCACACTTGATTTTTACCTTTGTTTGGCATAGCCTCATAGGTGGGTAATCAATATACCTTTACTTGGCCATAAAATACAGACTGGGTTAGTCATGTTTGTTTATTGTGTATTAATGAATTAGTGACATTATTATTTTTAATTTTGTATTTTTTGGTTCTTTTTACTTTATTTTATTTGACATTTTATATAATTTTGACATGATTTATAATTATTGTAGAATTCTAGAATTATTGTTTGAATTTCAAAAATGTATTTGTTTAAGAAAAAAAAAAAAAACCTTTGATATTTTGTATGCCTTTTGGCGGGGCACAGCTCGGTCCTAATTTATTTATAACATCTTTTGTATACACCCTGTGTTCACGAAATAAATGAATTTGAATTTGAAAGAATGCTCAATTTAAACAAAAATAACATTGCGGTATATTTTAAAATAAATTAAAATTCAAATACTTTGGGAAATCGCCACGTAAAGAATACATAAGTTTATTAGTCACACACAAACCAAACTGTAACCAAATTCCATCTGTCGCTCTTCGCCAGAAGAGATCGAGTAAATCTACTTATTAAGGCCGATGTCAGACGTTTCACATGAGTGAACGATTCACTCGGGTTTATATTCTGTTCATCTTTGTTTCATTTCATGTTCACAGCGAACGGAACAGGCGTTAACGTTAATTTGCTCCTCTCATCTATTGTCCGATCATTTTATAGGAGTTGGAGTGTCGAAACCCTGCTTAGTTGGATCAGTTCAATTTAGTTGACTAATACCTTTTAACTTTATATTCATTTTATGTGCAGACGTTTCACTTCGAGTGAAAGATTTTGAAAGTGAAGCGACTTAAATGAGTTTTTTTTGTAAAAAATGTGGGTGCGGACTTTTTGCTGCCAAATCATTTGGAATTTGTCATGAATTCATGATATTATGTATGAACAGCACAAAAAAACACCTGTGTGGATAATAATGCTCATAAAAATTTCTTTTGTATTACTCGTATTTATAATCGTCTACTATTATGTATGAATCTGAGTTGGAAACTGAAATTACGTTGATTAATATCCTGCCGTGGAATTCAGTTCACGGTAATTTAACTGAACAATGTAATGTCATTTCCCTTTCCTGTATTTATTTAAGAACCAGTTCTGATGGATTTTTTTCACATACTCGAATACTTATTAATTTACTAATGGGGAAGGTATAGCTGGTTCCAACTATCGAGCTTCGTCATTGGTTAACAATCTTTTATGTCATTTTATATTTCAAAATAGCTCGACCTCATTGGTCAGACTGGAACTAACTATGGAAACGCCATCCATAATGAGCCTTCTACATACAAGGTGTAAACAGACTCTTCACATAGCTGTCAACCAAGCATTCCGTACATCAAACTAAGTAAATCTACGTAAAAAGTATTGCAGCAAAACGACTTTCTTTCTTCAGGCCACACCGACAGCTGGCGGGCGGGCGAGCGACGCGAACGACGCCCTTTTCATACTACGTTCGTATCTTTCGATAGTTCGCGGTGTGAACCAAAATATGAAAAGAGGTGAAACGATGCGTCTTTCGCCCGCTCGCACGCCCGCCAGCTGGCGGTGTGGCTCGCGCTTTACGGTTGGACTCATTGTAACGCCTAAAAACATTGTGCTGATCGATGCTTTGAATAGTAAGGGGGTCATGAACTTATTTAAAATAAAGATATAACATTAAAGACGTTGTAAATAAAAAAATTAAAAAAACCAAGAAAAAGTTAGAACTTTGACGTCAAAAGGGTGGGGTAAAAAAAAAGTGATTGTAATGACGGAAAGAACAAGTCCTTTTTGGCTTCGTTAAGGGTCTTTTTACACCTATCAGACATCCATTTACAAATTCAAACGTATCCAAAACTCGATATGCCTTAACGATTCCCTATTTTACCACAAAAGCAGTCATTTACCTTGTAGTTTCGTATCAGTTTCCACCGTTCTTGACTGGAACCGATGATCGTCTGTACGAGTGGCTATGGTACGTATTTCTTTACGATCAGGCGAATATCTTGGGCCATGTATTACGTGGAATATTTGCTCACTTATTGGGAGCTGCCGTTGTCTCTCCTTTCCTATGAGAGATAGATAATGTACAGACGCCAGCAAATCCCAAACTGTCAAATTTTCCCAATCAACCTTGAACCTAACACTTTAGCGATAAAGTTGAAAATATATCAAAGAAATTTGACAGATTGTCAAGCTTGATGTGCTGGCGTCAGTACATGTCATAATCCAAACAGAACTCAAATAGGCCACTGCAAACCACTTTGGCAATCAGACTTTGACATTTGGTGTGAATGCGGTGCTCCCGACCAGACCATGGCCCACTTGCTGGAATGTCCAATGGCCCTACACCTGCAGATTCGAGGACTTAAAACGCTACAGACGTCCAGAAGTCTGCTAGCACTCTTAGCCAGCGCTGGCTAGCAAAAGGGCCAACCAACACATTTTATTTTTGGCTCCAGACTTATCGATCTAACTCAATTGATGGCAGTTATAGGCGCCAATGTGGAATGAAGTATCAATTAACATGAATTGCGAGTGCTGCAATCAATTAAATGTGATACTGATAAACTATGAACTGTCTCATTGAGGTTTCTTGAACGTCCTGAATTCTGGATTCGCCATTTATGTAATACTAGCTGTACCCGGCATGCGTTGCAATGCACTTTTTCCTACTACCTACCTACTACCTACTCACTACCTACCTACCTACTACCCACCTAAGAACCTTCTCCTGACAGTAACAAACAGAACAAAAAAAGAATTAGTGAAATCGGTCCAGCCGTTCACGCGTGATGGCGTGACCAAGGGAAATATCATTTTTATATATACAGATTAGTTTATGCACCCGGCTCCGCCCGCGTGGAGTTAATACATAGATCTGTGTTTAATCAAGGTTTTAAACTATAATCATGTGCCAATTTTCATCCAAATCCGTCTTTGAGTGAAAGAGTAACAAACATTCATTATTCCATCCTCACGAATTTTCGCATTTATAATAGTAAAATTATTTTAAATTGGCAAGGAAATTCACGGCATTTATTAAATGAAAATAACTTTTAATAAAACATGACATTATAATGAGTTCATTGTGTCCGTTTGACCCCAACTCACCCACACACGACAATGGGTTGTGAATAAAATGTCTTATTGAATCTTGTACACACGGCGGCACATGAAGCTGTACATTTCGGGCTGCGGGACTGTTCGATAGAGATACCGTGGCCCTGGAACACAAAGGGCAAAGAAGGAACATGGATGGGTTTTAGTCAGTACAAGTCTGACACTCCCTTCCGCTCCGCCCAGAGTGGGGGGGTCATTTGATGATTTCCCATTCGAAAAAAAAGCTGTACATTTGCAGTATAACATGGCCTCGCTTTGTATAGATTTTCTATACAATGAGAGATTCGCATAAACTGGTTTTGTTTAGCTTGATTGGCCGTCTTGCGTACCACTGTTCAGTGAAATCTTGCATGAATTTTACACAAAATTTTTCATCACTATAATTTTCCTACTCTAATCCCAATTTATCTAATTTTGAACGCCACTGTCCTTCCAAACTGTTCTGCCCTCGTGTGACACCAGCGTAACGCACGGCAATTGATTTTTATAAGAGAGATGTAATATTATTTTGACTACTCTACGCATCTTTCACGAACTTCGGTGTTATGCGAATCGTTTTTATTTTCATAAATAAACATTACGTATCGGTATTACTTCTAGGCAGGGTGCGGTGACTAACCAACGTACAAGGTCGAGATAACACTATGTGTGGGATAAGATACGGATTGGTTGGAGTGCATTTTTATCAAGAGAATTAATATCTCGTTCATCAGAAATTCCGATATTTTGACGGATACGATTTTGGCAGAAAAGGGCAGTTTTATTTTCTGAAGTCACAGTGTAAATGCAAGTTGTTATGCAATTAGACAGCAGACGAACTCTTGCTGATGATAATCCATACTCCACATGAGGGTCAGTCAGACTAATGGTAGGGACAAACTGCAACAGTTGCGGACACCAGACATTGACGGACACTTTAGTAGATATTTGTATGTAGGTGTCCGTGTCTGCATCCACAATTTGTCTATTAAGGTCTCTTTATTTTTTCGGGTGGGACATTATCAAATGAACCCCCAGCTTTGGGCGGAGTGGAAGGCAGTATCAGACTTCTACTGACTAAAACCCATCCATGTTCCTTCTTTGCCCTTTGTGTTCCATGGCCGCGGTAACTCTTTCGAACAGTCCCGCAGCCCAGGCAGGCATCGGCCCGGCCCGGCCTGTCGTCATAAGACAGCCGGACGGCGACCTAGCCCATTACTCGCCGTCTACAGACCTGTATTTATTCAGGTCTGACCGCACCTTTAAATTGTACCTATTTCCTGTAAGATCATCGGCTTTAGCGAACCCTCTGAACCAAATTGATAAGAACAGTTTCAACTTCCATATCTAAACTCTGGTTTTAGTTATCTTATTACGATTGAATTACTAATACTAGCTAGGAAATAACCAGACAGCACTAATACACGCAATGATTATACAGGATGTCCTAAAAACACGAGTAAAACAAAACGACGCGTTGCGAAATGGAAATTCTTTACAGTAATTAATGACACTGATTGATGTCTATTTCGTAAGAGACCCTGAAAAAGCGTAATCCATCGATTTTCTACGTCTATTAATCTCAATGAGGTTTTTTAGACATCAGTTTTATTACATGACCTGAAAAAAATAACATCAAACAATACACCTATTTTCACTGAATACCTATTAGTACACACACACATTTCGCGCGTTGTGTTTAAGTCGGTATATAGACAGACTTTAGCCTTCCTGTAACCAACATCCTGTATATTTTATATTGGGGATATAAAAGATATCAACACGATATGTAAAGATATGGCATTGCCGTGTAAATATCGATATTTTTCTATGATAGGAGAGTCAAATGAATCAAGGGCATATTCACGAGTCAGATATTAAGGGTTTTCCAACGCCATACGTAGATAAATAATTTTTGGTGACTTTTCTCTAAAAAACTAAACCTCCGAAAATTAACATTAATTCCGTAAAACAAAGTTGACTCCATTACATTTTTTTACTGAGACTCGTAATTTTTGCACAGCGGTGTCAGCGAGCTCTTTTGAAATGTGCGTTCGCGCGACTTGCTACGCGCGAAGGTAAGTATTTCCTGGCCTTAATGGGTTTATCCGAAGAACTATGTAAGAATGGTTAAATGACATTATGCCGAAATACGTAGGCCTTTTTTTTCTTAAATTTTTATTTATAGACTTTGACAGCATGCCCGTTTACACGAACAAAGCACGATACTTAAATGAAAACGTAACCATTATTGCACTGTGGGAATTTCAACTCTCATCGCTAAGCCGACCAATGATAATTTTATTTAGGCATTAATTAAAGTGGAGCTTATTATTATGGGATTAGGCTTGTATCTTCTAAGTTTTTACGCCAGACCCATAAACAGGGGTGTTTATTTTTTTTTATTTTTTTATTCATTAACACATACATTTGTTTTAACAGGTAAGACCCAAGTTAACAAAAGTGGTCATATATTGCAAATTCTAATTGTGTTATAAGTATAACGTGAGTCTGTCTGTGGCATCGCAACTCCCAAACGAATGAACCAATTTTGATGGAGTTAATGGGTACCTAAGTAAGACTGGTTTTCCCTATACCTGACAAGAATATTTTTATAAGTAGATACTTACGCTCCCAAATTATTTTTAACAATAGAGGAAAATTGACAAATATAAATGTCATTTCATATAATTTAGGTGCATTCATGTCAAGGTCGTTCGTAATAAATATGTTTATGACATTGCAGGGCGAGCACGTACTGTAAGATAACGTCAATAAATAATAATGAGACATGTGTGGTATTGTTTTGTAAAAATGACTAAAAACCATTAATCATACGCTAGCATGCATCCGCTTGCACAAGAACTCAAACACATCACGGTTGTAATCTCTGAAGGGTTAGGCAGAGGTGTAACTAAAGGGCAAAGAAGGAACATGGATGGGTTTTATAGTCAGTAGAAGTCTGAAACCCCCTTCCGCTCTGCCCAGAGCTGGGGTGGGGGTGGGTTGGGTCATTTGATGATTTCCTATCCGAAATAAAAAGGTGTAACTAACACTAGTCCCACATTTCACTAGTTATGTTTTAGTCTCATTTCCCATTTAATAGGGGGCTAGCCTATGCCATTAATCGGAACCAACCCAGACTACGTTGCTGCTACCGAGAAATCGCAATAACAATTTGCCCGACCTGAGAATCGAACCCATGACCTTATGATCAGCAGTCGCGCTTGCGGCCACTGGACCAACGAGGCAGTCAAAATAAATAAATTATATTTTTATTAAATTGAATTGTTTAGTAAGGTAAGTTGTATAGGTACAATCGTTATCGTTCGTGACTCCTATTGTTCATATTCAATGAAATTAATTTAGTCCATGACTATCCGTATGTTATATTGCTTAACGAAGTGATTAGGCTGCACAGCTGGCGCAGTGGCTGAGCGATTGACTGCTGCCCTTCGTGTCGTGGGTTCGATTCCCGCACGGTACAAATATGTGTATGGCCTACAGGTAGTTGTTCCGGGTCTGGCTGTTTGTGTATGTGAGTTTAAATGTTTGTAAACGCACCCACGATACAGGAGAAATGCCTAATGTGGCGCAACGTCTTTAAAAAAAAAAGAAAAAAAGTTAATTTCCTTAAAATTGATTCATTTTTAAAGTATCGTGTTATTTCTGAATCCGTGATAGGACTAGCTGCCATAAGAACGCTGTCTATGTCAATAAGTCAGTTGTCCCGGTTTTGTTGGCATATCAGAATAGAATCGTGAAATTTCGCGTTTATTCAGCTCACGTGTGTTAAAGGCGCTGTTTCCGCATGTGTCTCGAAAAATTTCTAAACCGCTTTTACCGCAATTGAAAATGAAGCTGTGCTGTTAGCTAACTAGTCCCAAGCTGGTATTGTCCATCCCCTCCTCCCCCAATTATAAATCCTGTACACGGCCCTACTAAGTAGATATTAAAATTGACTAGTGTTTGCGCCAAAAAAAAACCTGACAACATCTACTAAAATATCTCTTCATAAACACAGAAGCCCTCGAAACATGTATCTTGTCCACATCATCATCCATGCATTACCCTACTCTTATTAAAAAAAATATAAAAAAAACGAACAAAATAAAAAAAAAAATATATAAATATCGGCGTTTCAGCATTTATGGCAACCCTACTTTAGCTAAATCTTTTATGAGTATATGCAACAGACAGATGTGTAGTACCTAAAGTACTCGCACATTGTTCCAGTTATTTTTAAGTCGCATGTCATTTATTATTAAAATGGTCAGACTAACTGCAGTCATTTAACACTGTAGTTAATGGAATGTAAACCTAATTAATCATAATTAAGACGCAAATTAGACTAGCTAAACTCTTAGTGCACATTGTCATTTTTCTACAAAGGAGATCAGAAGTAATTAGCCATAGATTTAATAGGTATGATGATCTGTTGTGAATAAGGTTTGGCTCAGCTAGTTGAGGTATGATTGGAAACAAATGAACGACAACATTGACATTTAGACAACAATGAATTTGGAATGAATTTAGAAGCCAATTTTGAATTTAAACAGCAGTCCCCCATTGCTGTTTAAAATAAGTTTTAAATATACAAGCTTTTTAAATTAATTCTTAAATACCAGGTTATAAAATAGGAAATTTAAAAGCTAAACTATATCCATGATATTAATTTGATACAATTATAACATAATTTAAAAAAAAAAACTTTTTACTATTTTTTTTTATTAATTTAGTAATAGCATGTATATTTAAAAACTCCAAGCCGAATGATAAAAAAAAAACATAAACCAATTTAAAAAAAAAAACATTAAAAAGAATGTACCGCCGCGATCACTCGAAGTAACAGCCCGGAAACCTGTCCATGGTCCTAGCGAACAAAGTTAGCTGTTATTTTATCTTAAAATATGTATATATTACACTATTGTTAAATACCTAGAATGCATGAAATAACACATTTTACAGCGAGAAATATTTACATAAAGACAAATAATAATTTTGTCCATGGCTATAGACATTTTGTCCATCGTTGCGTGGAAAATCCGTCAATGGAATCTTTTGTTGCCGTTTACGATTATAATTCGGCAGTTTCATGATGCCTTTCTTAAAAGAAAACTTAAATGTGGATCGTTTTGGTCTCAAGTTTACCCATGTCAACATTTTTTATATGGCTAAAGGCTTGAAGCTGGTCATCATGGAAACTTGGAGAATTTCGTAAATTCGACTTCCTTTTTTTTAATAAACTTTATCGAAACTAGATCTTACAAAGATGCCTATTGGTAATCCTGCAATGACTGATGTGTTTATTTGTGAGGAAACAGCCGTTTTATGGGAAAAAATAAACAATTGCATAATTATGTATTTACATCCTGCTTATTGCTTACAAAACCATGTTATATCTAAGCAAGCTCGTATTCACATTCCGCAATCAACTAAATAGGTATATTAATAACACCTGTTTACACGCTAATTAGTTCAAGTGATAAGTCAATTGAAGAAGCACACGTGCTTGACACGTGTAAAGTTTCGACATATTCTAGCCTATGTCAATCCAATTTATATTCGAACTGCGAGCGAATTTCAGGAATGAAACATATTGCCTAGCGTCACATGTTAGCGGTTTAATTATAATCTTACTTCAATGTGGGAAAGGGATGAAGCTATATAACACGACTATCGTCATCTCTCTCACACACATATTGCTTTATAAGGTCATGATAGGCAACCTGAACGCAATTTTCCATAACAACTATGACGCTGATAGGTCTTGAACGCGGGTTAGATGTGCTGATCGCATTCAGGTTTATTGATGAAATTCGCTCTTAGACACTGTGTTGTTTTTCCTTACTTATCTTATTTGATAAATGATCGTGCAAATCACGAGTTTTCCCATCAATCACACACTTGCAGGAGGGTACAACCGTATTGACCTCTATTAGAAACACATACGGTATGAATTATATTATAAAACTACTTCTGTAATCCCGAAGGTTTAGGCAGATGTGTATCTAAAAGTATACGCACATCTCGCAAGTAATATGGGGCGAGCCTATTACCATCCACGGGACACAAATCCAGACTCATTGCGACACCGTATTATTTTGTTTACCAAATAAGACAAGTAAGGGAAAACACACATGATGAAGAATATAATTAAATTACTAATTTATCACTTGCACTTATTTACGTGTAAACAGAACTACATAAAAAATATGTACAAGCTGTTCAAAATGTAGGTGTAACTTGGATATACAATTCAGAATTTAAAAAGAAAACATGGAGATAGAACTGATCGAAGAAGTGCGTAGTGCCAGTGTGAATAATGAAAACCTTTAAAACACGCCCAAGTACACGTCCACTACAGTTCTCGTGAATTTACTACGCAAACAAAACAATAGTGATAAAACACGTGCTGTGTTTTGTTTTTATATTATAGTTACTACCGTGAAACTGCTAAAATCGAACTGGTTAACACTTTTGATTTTAACAAAGAATTTGGGTTTTGATGGCATAATAAAATCAGTTTATAACGTTTCCACTGCTCTGACATAGGCTTTCTCTCCGTGGTTGCAGGGATTTCTCTTGTCTCTCTCTAATAAGTATCCCATAATAGAATTATTCTCCAATAACATTAATTTAATCGTTTAAGGTGGAAGTTTTTCATCAAATAGCCATTCAATGGGATTAAATGAACTCAAGAGGGCTGTATTCATTATTTAAAAGATTATAATTCTGTAAATACACACGTGTTACGGCCGCGAATCATATTTTGTTCATCATACAGCCTGACACTGACTGGCAAATTGCAAAAGACGTAAGAAAACTTGAATTTCGCAGGCTACCCTCGTAGACCTCGCAGGAGATGGCGGGACGAGCTGGACAAAACTAACGACTAGTGGTCCACATTGGCCAATGTGGACCACTGGTCGTTAGTGTACTGTATCGAAGAATTTGGAAGTCATGGAGAGAGGCCTTTTCCCAGCAGTGGGATGACGCAGGCTAACAGTAAGTAAGTAAGGCTACCCTGGCGCTTTCATCTTGATAAAACAAGAGAAGACCACTGTTTTCTGTTGGAAAAATAGGATAAGTGGTATTTTACCATAAAAATTTATGATCAAACGCCAATAACTCAATTTGCATACAGTTAAAAAAATGCTGTATGGAACAGCCATGTGATCCCAAAATTATACTGCAAAATAATCTACAGATTAACGACGTCTGAATGGGGTCTTTTGGCAGTTTCGTCGGTCTGCTTATGGCAAGCGCTATGTGCACGATGATGCACTTCTGATACCATGTGGGGTTTATCTATTATAACACCGTGCATTAAACTATGTGGCATGAATACTAATCCAGTTACACCTACGTTTGTGAAACAAAACTTCTTCTCAATCCAAGATGTTCAGTATATTTTGGCAGGTCGTAAATACATAGCAGAACTGGTCACTTGTTTGTTAATTGTTTGTTACTGTCTGCCAAGATATACTTACCGAATATACATAATAATAACAGAGTCTGTAGAAGTCACCTTCGTTATAAAAAAGTCAAGAATCAACTAGACTTTCCTATACACCACATCTACAGTCCTTAACAATTATTATACATCAGACAGCAGCCACCTAATAGCAACCATATCGTAATAGGTATAAAGATCAAAATCATTTTGACAATAGATGTAAAATCCAAGATCAAATAACTGTAAAAGGACTGTAAATGCGATTATACCCACAGATCCTGGTCATCAATTACCTGTAGTATCCACAGGTCCTCGATGTGGAATGATGGAGTGCACGTATCTGGCCACAAAATGCCCAAAGACAGCCTTCAAGTCAGGGTTTTGCATCATAGCGACGAACTCGTTAAAGTCGAGGTATCCCGAATTGTCTCGGTCTGCGAGACCCATGATCTTATCCACCACATTGTCGGGTAGGTCGTGCTCGTACTCTCTTGAGTTGATGATCTCTTTCAGCTCAACGTAGGAGATCCGCCCATCTTTGTCCTTGTCGTACTGAAATCAAAGGAGAAGTATTTTTAGTAAAGGCCTTTTGGATATTTCGTGATGGTCTTAGGGAACGTTAAAAAGTAATTAAGCTCTAATACACGTGATCTGAGTCTGATGTAATGAGGAGGGACGAATCGCATGTGACGAAAAGAGTCCCCATACTAAAAGAAACCCAGGAAACGATGGATAGGTTGTGTGAGGAATGATATGAAAGAAAAAGGAGTAAATGATAGCGTGACGATTGACAGAGTAGAATGGAAGAAAAAAACGTGTTGCGCCGACCCCAAGTAACATGGGACAAGGGCAGGTAGACAATGATGATGATGATGACACATGATCTGGGTCAGGATTCGGTGCTTCAGGTCATCAGGGTTTTAATGTTTCGGAGTATACTCTGGCTACACTGGAAGGCCCGAAGCCGAAAAGTACGACAGAGTGACATCCTATATCATCATTGCCTTTATAGATTATTTCAACATTGTTACGAATACTCAAAGCATTTATGAAGGAAATGAGGAAATGTTATCAAACGGATGCATATATGGTGAATCATTCCACAAAACCGCCGCTCTGTTCCTAAATAAAGTCCCTGAAAGCTACCGTAGCAACTGCATATTTCGCGAGAGAGGAAAACAGAACACACTCCGTGAATACAATGTAGCACAAGTTTGGTATACAAAATGTCTAATAACAGAACTGGGAACAAAAGCAAAGATTCTGAAAGGAAAATAAACCACAAGAATGTAGGTATGTTAATAACAATATTTGATGATGTTGTTATTAACATATTTCTCGTTTATTTTAGTAAATAAATTTTTGCTTTTGTTTCCGAGATTATATTCTGGTAGATTTTACGGGTACATCCCGCTTGGTAACTTCCCGTTTCGCCAACTAAACAAAGACGAGCAAAAAAGTTCCCTTTTCTAACTATTTCATCATACATTGATTCCCGTTTCGTCAACCATAAATTTAAACAGTTTTTTCTACGGTACAGTCAGCTCCCAAAGTTACAAGGAAACCTCTTGTTGATGTTGCTATTTTATGTCTCTCTCTGGCACACTAAGGTTTGTTACGAGAGAACTCAATTTAGAATTAGAACAAAAAGTACTAGGAGCACAGAATCAAGGAGACTTTACTTTTGCAAAATATTTCAAATCTAGCTGATAACCTAATTGTTTCAATTATCTTCCTTGAAATTAAGGAAACATTAGCGTTCGCTTCCTCAATGTTTTCATTAGTGTTCGGAATGCTTTTGTTAATCAGTTTATTTATTAATTGATTGATTTTCCTGCAAATCTAAATTAAGCTCGAGCTTCATTTTACTACAAGAATATGAATTAACCTCGATGGAATCTTGAGAATCTGGTGCGATGTGCACTGTATTTTTTATTTAAATTAGTCAGAATTATCATTGTACTGCTCTTATGGGTTATCCTAATTTATTTAGGATCGTTGCACTATGTCTTTTTGTTCTCCATAAGTTATTTAATTAAGGTCCAGGTTAACTACTCTTAAAGCTTTACATTCATTCCTCATGTAATTATGTTCAGCTTACAATGTTAGTTTTATTTCTATGATTATAATATTCTTCTACAAATTGAAGACCTAGATTCCCCAACGTTTTCTTCTACAAGTTTAGTATTACAAGGTCGTCAGTTGCTTCTTGTTAAAACATTATTTTGTTTTCAGCACGCGTTCATCGAGATACTGTGTCGAATGGCTTTGAACCGCGAGTTCGAGTACCACGGCCTCATTAAAGTACAAAAGTTGGCAAGCGATGACAGTTTTCGAAAGTTAGTGATAATTCGTTAACAGTACCGATTTCTGTGAGCTCTCGATACGTTGTTTGAAAATTGGGTGAGTTATGGGTGTCGGTCCAGTTTACTGAGGCAGAATATTACAAATTCATACATATTTTTTTATTTCATGTAGCATTTAGCTCATCCGCTCCAGATGCAACTCTGATGCTGACCACGATCCTCAGACATGAGGGACCGACCCCAGAGAGAGAGTATTTAGATGGCTGTTGACTATTAGATTAGGGGAAGGCTAAAGAAACGAAGGATGTGCAAAGGAAGATATGGCTAGAAAATTTGCAACTACTGCGATGGGTGACGACTAATAGAGAGGTATGGATGAAGAAGACATGCTGCGCAGACCCCAAATATATTTAAGGATAAAGGTAGGATGAGACAGAGAGATGCCTCTGGACACTGTGAGACCGGCCCTTTATGAGTTAACATAACAGTAGAGATAATAATATGATACTTGTTTTTCCCTTAAACTTATCGATGCGAGAAAGTTACGAGACTTGAAAGTCTATGATCGTGCAAAACAAAATGAATTGAATTTGGAAATAAAAAAATGTTTATAATTGGACTTTAGTCTGTTTTATTTAATTTAATCAGTGAAAAATATAGGTAGGTCCATTCGAAGTAAAATCAAAACACGGCAAGGTTTTTGGACATAACATTGATAAAGTTAATTATATTGATTGTGTTATGTAATTAATTAATTTCGTTTTGCAGTGGAAATGTCAAATCTTTCGTATGAGCAAAATATGACGTTTTTTTTTTTTGTTTATACTATATGGGCTTACTCTTGACCTCAATCTAGTGCTGAGGACAGAGATGAGGTCAACGATGGAACGAGCTAACCCAAAAGAAGCCTATTAACTCGCGACTTAAATAGATTGGATGACTGTACTTACATAAGTACCTAAATGTTTTACACACTAGGTTTTGTCAAGCAATAAGGTAATAATTAAATTACTATAACATTGTAAACTTTTTATAGATCGGTACGTGATCTATTAACACTAATAGTGCCATTATTTCGAATATTATGTATACTATACAGACAGTGTGGACCAAATAGTGAAGTCATGAAAAAAAAAAATTATAATTCGAATACTGTTACTCAAGAAATGCGGAATCGAATACCCCCGGGCATGAGGAAGTATTTTTTTAAGAGGTTTCTATTAGGACCATCCTGTATACAGTAGGCTCTTATGCTAGAAGTTATTAGGTAAATGGAAACAGTGTAAATATTATATCATAGCATATCTAAACACTTTAGAATCAAACATACTTTATCACCAAGTCTATATCCGGACTGATACGGAAAGTGATTCACCAGTACTTATCAAGCCCCTGAAATAATTCGCAGAAAATTGAAAAAAAAACATATCACACACGATCGTTATCAATCAATGTAAATATGATGAGGACGAACTAAGAGTTATTTATTAAGTGCGTTCATCCAAAAAGTTGCCAACTTTGCAAATAGCTGTCAAATATTTACCTGTTTTTCAATAATATTACTGTATGGAAATAAGAAATATGGCTAACTAGTGAACTAGAATATTAATAATGAATTACAATTAATACACAGAATTTGATGTTGTAACTGTTTTAGGAGTAAAAAAGGCATTTGGAAAGTTTCCAAATACTTTTTTTACTTATAAAACTAAATACTCGGTGTTACAATATTAGTTATTGCTTTTCATAATCAATATTACAGTTCACTAGTTAGCTATATTTCTTATTTTCATACAGTAATATTGCCAAATTAATCAAAACAGCGAAATATTTGACAGCTATTTGTGACGTTGCGCACTTTCTGTATAAAAGCTCTTCACTTCAAATGTGTCGTATCGTATACTTCATGAATCATAAAACCTTGACTCAACCTGAAACATTGTTACACGTTATTAGTTGAATACAATTGACAATAATTATAGTTTGTGTAATAAGCTAGCTCACTGCAGACTTTGAAGCAAAACATTATTTTTTTGTGAGAATAATTAGGAGACAGCGAACTGTTCTCGGCAATACGGCAAGATCGGAGTCCAAACGATATTAGATAGATTTTAAACCACGGCCCTCTTGTATTATGAAAGTGAAATTTGTAATTAAACATATTTCTATGACAGCGGCACCTCATTGTATGTATCATCATCAGCCTACAACATTGCACTACTAGGCCTGTCCAATTCGCCTCCTGCCGGAGGCTATACGCGGGGGTCGTGCGGTCCATGGCCCTTTACGGGGCCCCGGTGTGGGCGCGTTCTTTAAGGCGGCAAGCCGCCCACTACCTGAACGCGCCCCAAAAGGTGATAGCCATAAGGCTAATCCGGGGGTACCGCACGATCTCCGGCGAGGCGGCTAGCCTCCTTGCCGGATTGCCGCCATGGGATCTGGAGGCGATAGTCCTCACGCGCCTGCATGAATGGCGCGCGGAGGCACTACGTCGGGGGGAACCTCCGCTGCCGCGGCAAATTGCCGCTCAGCGGACAGACCTCCGGCATGATATCATGGCGACATGGAGAGAGCGACTGTTGCAACCCCGTGCAGGGCACGCTACCATAGTGGCGATAAGTCCCCTCTTTGAGGAGTGGCTAGGGAGGCGCCACGGCGCCCTCACCTACCGCCTGACGCAGATCCTCACCGGACACGGTTGTTTCGGGAGGTTCTTGCACCGAATCGGGCGGGAGGAAACGCCCGGGTGTTTTCACTGCGAGGATCGTCCGGAGGACACGGTGGAGCACACCGTAGAGGTCTGCCCCGCTTGGGCGGAGCACCGCCGTGTCCTTGTAGCGGCGATTGGCGGCGGCGATCTCTCGCGTCCGGCCCTGGTTCAAGCCATGGTCCGGAGCGAGAGGGAATGGGAAGCCGTCACCACCTTCTGTGAAGCAGTCATGCTAGTGAAGGAGGTGGCGGGACGTGAGAGGGAAAGAACCTCACGTCCCAGCCGCCGCGGGAGACGCCCTGGGCGTCGGGGGTCACGTGGTGGCTCCCGGCCACCGTAGGCGCGGGCCTGTGGACGGCGAGTTATGGGCTAGCTCGCCGTCCGGCTGTCTTGTGACGACAGGCCGTGTCGACGGCGCGTTCGTGTTCCACGCGCGCCTCAAAGAGATGTCAGCAACCGAGTAGGGGTCCGCATGGGCCGATGCCTGCCAGAGCTGCGGGACTGTTCGAAAGAGACACCGTGGCCCTGGAACACAAAGGGCAAAGAAGGAACATGGATGGGTTTTAGTCAGTACAAGTCTGACACTCCCTTCCGCTCCGCCCAGAGTGGGGGGGGTCATTTGATGATTTCCCATCCAAAAAAAAAAAAAAAAAAAAAGGCCTGTCCAATTGATCGCCATTCAATTTGATTCACGGAATTTATTATTCTGCTGCTACCAGCCACCTCGAGAAGATTCTCACTCCACCTAGCCTGAGAGCGTCCCCCCTTGTACGACCCCCGAGTCCCGATCCACTTATAGCAATCCTCATACCCGAAAAATGAAAGGAAGCAGCACATTCCCAACTGTATAGTCACAAGTCACTGATAATAAGTCAAAATCATGATCAAAGCATACAGCCACATACCAAGGAATATACTGAGTCATGGCAAAGGGGAATGATTCCTAGATGTCATTGATATGAATTGAAACAATTGGTGACACAGAAAACACAAATGGACAATGACTAAGCCGTCTAGACTAATTTTTATGAATATTTTATAATAGATTGTGTAACGGTGAGTTTTTGTCAGGAATTGTGTTAAGCGTGTGAAGGGGGACAGATGTTTAGTGCTTATAGTAACTCAGATGAAACGTAATACCTACATTATCCAACCTCTATCGTATCTTTTACCTAATCTTTTTGCTTCAGATACCAGTGCACTTGTATTACCATTATTGTATGTACGTCATATTCGAGAAATACTATTTTAGAAAAGTAGGGTAGAAAGAGTCGTAAAAACGCGACTATTTTTTGTTTTTGCATAAAGATGCAAAAGAAATGTGGCACACACGAAACCCTGTATGATGACCACCATTTTTAAAATACAACTATATTGCATTATTTATAATACATGAGAATAATGATACAGAATAATGATAATGGTGAAGGTTGCGGGGATCCGCTGGATGCGAGACGCACGGGATCGGTCAATGTGGCGACACTTGGGGGAGGCCTATGTCCAGCAGTGGACGTCTTTCGGCTGAAATGATGATGATGAATGATACAGACATGCAGCTTTATTTATTGCTTGTTATGTATGTTGCTTATCATGAATCATAGGCGCACTTGTTGTTTTATAGAATTAATGCCTTGATTCACGGTTAAAATTATTAGTTTTTAAACCATTTTACATACGACAAGAGAGATAAAATTGATGGAAACACAGTTTCTAGTTTTATTGTTGTCTAATGACAGTATCATACTCGGTAATGATTTCTTTAATGTGTCCTTGCGCCAAGCTTGTCTCAATTAAAGTGTCGTATAATACATCTGTCAGAAACTCCATTAATATCATACAGTAATTTGACTAAAAGTAAATTGTTGAAATTACCATGCCCGTGTCCTAGATTAGATCCCCGGGGAACCCCTCTTGAACTTTTTACTGATATATTGGTATTTTTAACCAATTTAACTAAAAGCTTGTCTAAAAATCGATCGATCATTATAAATCGCGCAGTATTTGCAATTTACGGTGAAGTGGTGTGGGTAATTAACGAAGTCGAACGCTTTAGTCAAGTCACAAAACACGCCCGATATACAAATAGATAATAATTGTGTTTTTTTTTGTTGTGTTTGTATGTGATATAGGATTACAAATGCGTGTAACTCAAAATGTGAGTTAATGGATGTGTATTAAGATCGTAATCTGTCCATCATGGCATTGTTAATGAGACACAATTTCCTGTTATTATATTATATCACTAATTACTGTTACAGATTCTGCAGAGCTGACAATTAAATCGACTCGCAATATTTCGTGCAATTCTTTTACGCTTTCTAGTTTCATTGTGGTCGAAACTGAAATAACTTTCGTCATTTGCATGGAATTCATCAATTAAAAATGTATTAATAGAAGTTGAATTATTGCCAATCAAAATAATACTTTTCATAGAGCTAACTCTGTGAAAAGTGATGTATTAAATTACTGGACAATTAAAGCAGCATAATTGTGTAGTGCACTTACGTTAGAATTGCTTTCACCAGCATAGACACAAAAAGATAAATTACTAGCTTATGCCCACGGCTAGCTCGCGTGGAGTTCGGTAATTGTCGCAAGGGATCATACTAATACTACTATACTACCGGGAGAAAAGTGTATCCCATGTGTTAACCCAGATTATAAACTATTTGTGTGCCAAATTTGATCCAATCCGTTTTTGAGTGAAAAAGTAGCAAACGTCCATCCATCCACACAATTTTTTTCAATTTATAATAGTAGTAAGATTCTTTATAAAATAACCTAAGGGAAAGTTAATTAACCAGGAATCTTCGGATAACTAAATTAATCTAGTGAAAATCAATTACACACTTTCAGTATTCAAGTAATTTAGTTTGACCCAAATGGTTGTTTGGCTAGTTGATTGTGTAAATATTCGCCGCTGAACAAGTTTGCTGTAAGTCATCGTGTTTGGTCTGTGACATCACGCATTCCGCGGTAATTACCGCGTGCTCTATCTACCTGGTTAGTAGATTAGGAAAAAAGTCTTACATCGATTTAATCGTTCCAAAAACAAGTAAATTACTGGTAACAAAGGATTTGCTGTTTCGAATAGCGTATTTAAGTATGTTTGCTTAGTGCTCTGTATTACCTAACCCCTCTCTCAAAAAAGTCGCCTCGACTGGGAACAGATTTCAGATAATGCAGAGTACTAACTACTTAAATTCCTTTCTTTGCAGATTTGTGCGAAAATAGAAACTACTTATTCAAGGTCGTTGATATCGGGAGAGTTTGGTCTGCCAGCAATAGTACATATACCTGAATGTAAAACTCATCCTGCTTAACCCGTGGTCTGTCTGTACGTTTTACGAATTGTTTTTAAATTTTCAGAGCAAAAGTAGTTTTGTACCGGTAGAGGACTCTATAGATACTTACTGAAAATCTAATTCGACATTTAAATTCGAGATTAGGAGTTACACAAGGAAAAATGCGTAACTCAACATCCTGATTTCAAACTGTAATCGGGAATAAAAATAATTAATCATGAACTTGAAAGGTCGCCCTCAAAAAAGGAAACCATACAGTTAAAGTTTGCTTAACCATTATCATACAACGTCATTTGCATGAGTCACCCGGGGAAAAAGGTTTTTACCATGGGGTCCCATCTCGAACACATTATAATTAGTCTTGAAAAAATATCATAGATGGCAGCATAGGTAACAGTTATGAAATTAACAACCACTAAAATGAGTTAAACGGCAGATTTTGGCTGAAGTAAGATTAGTAAAAATCAAAACTTCCTTGTTTAATGCTGATTTATCTATTTATACTCACAAATCACGTAATTTCGACAAAAAAAATAACTGAAGACTTTTCTAATTCATTCGAACCCATAGAATGATAAAGTTAGTTAAAGGAGCTATCTGTTATCCATTTTGTCTATAGCTCTTTGCAATAGATGGCGTTTTACTCAAAGCGTCACATACAATGTAACCACAATCGTTGCTAAATATGTTTAGTTAATTCATTTAAAGGAAATTCAGTAATTTTTTTTAAATCTATTACTGTTCACAGAAATGTAAGAAATATTTCTAACATGTTTATGGTAAATAATTATATATATTTTTTCATGTAACTAAAACCGGAACTAGCATTGCACGAAACGTTTTCAAAGTAGGTAGTTACTCTGTCTGTCAATGTCAATGTCAATTCTGTTTTGGTCATGTCTGACTCGCAGTCCCAGTACCCAGCTTTGAATGCGTTTTTGTTTTCTTCTAACCGACCTCGGTTCGAACTATGGATTTTAGAAAAGACACCTCCCTATGTCTTGACCTGGACCCTGGATACTGTACAACAACGAATCTTGCACATACGACGACTTATGTTAGTAAAAACTTTGGATTTTGATTTTAGAAAGTACACTCAATATGGCTCCTATCAAGTGCTCATATTTAAGCGAACAGTCATCGAAAGATTTCTCAATGTGTCGGATTCCAACTGGACATGCAAGTCGTTTGGCAGTTTGGTTGAGCAATTGTGGTAAGTGTATTTACGGCTAAAATATTATGTAGTCACTTTTGAGATACTAAAAATAAAAATCAAATTAATGACGAAATACATCAAATTTAACTGGTGTTAAACGTCTCCTGAACTCGCACTTACACTGATTTTCAGTTTTAACTACTCATTACAGAAACTAATTAATTTAGGAGTACATAGTATGATCAAATAATTATAATGTAACATTGATAAGTATTGTGTGATAAAGACTCGATAAAATAAAATATGTACTTACTACTAACGTCTATAGCCAATGGTTACTCCAAATTGTTTTTATAAATGTTGAGAACTAACTGAAAACTAATAGCTCAACAATATACATCTAAAATGTGGCCATATATTAGTCAATAACATATTGTTTGTGATTTTAGGAAACATGACGGTAGCTCACCTTAATCATCAGGAACTGCGATGATAAGTTCATTCAGACTAAAACTGGCAAAAGGAAAAAATTATCAAAAATGGCAGTGCCTCAAAACCACAACGATGTGCAATGCTCGGTCATGACACTGCATTCACCATGTCCATCAACATCACAAGGCATTTTTTTAAATAATCACAATTTTATTGTACCCTCATTTATGGGAATTCTGTGTGTAAGTTTTTAAGAATGACAAGAACTGTTCTTACAGGTCGTCAATAGTTTGTAACATAGAGCTTACGTTACCTTTATATCTGTTTTTTTAGCTCAAGAAACTTCACCTGTACTGAAAATTTTGACTCGCAACCAAAGTGTATAAGACACAACTGACTTGTAACAGTCCAAATGTTGAAGAACCAACTGCATCTAGTGCACTTTTATGTTTTGACACATAAAAGAAAAGGAAATCAACGAACACTCCAAAGTGCAAGAAATTAAAAATGACCCTTCAAATGTCTTCCAGATTGATCAAAAAAGAAAAAATCAAATATAACAAACTGTAAAAAAACCTAACCTGTAGTAAAACTAATTACTACATAGTATAAAACAAAGTCACTTCCCGCTGTATGTCTGTCCCTGTGTATGCTTAGATCTTTAAAACTACGCAACGGATTTTGATGTGGTTTTCATTAATAGATAGAGTGATTCAAGTGGAAGGTTTATATATACATATATACTGCACCCGTGCGAAGCCGGGGCGGGTCGCTAGTAACATAATAAATTTAGGAAAACATCGCTTCAAAAGTAATGCTTCAAGAATTTTTAGTTATTTATTTATTTAAAATAGATACACCTACAGTACATAGATTTTACATTTAACAATAGAAATATACAGGTTAGTGTTCTTCTGTAGGTACCAATTACAGGTGTACACAACATTCTCTTAAGTACAATATAGCTATTTTATTGTAAAGTTAAAGAAATAAAATGTAACATAAAATAGAAAACAAAACATCTTTGCCTTAAACTAAAGAAGAGATCAAAAAACTGACTTACACTAATAAACACAAAACAAAATAAAAAAAAATCCAAATAAAACTGATAAGAAACTAATTATAGCCATTTAAATGTAGGTTCATATGAGAGCGCAACAGGCTTTTGAACTTCGGTAGGGAACCAAAGAACACATCCAAGTCAAGTAATTTACAGTTGAGTTCGTAGTATTGAATGCACATTCTTGATACTGGTGAGTTGGTTTGCGTTTGAAAAAGTCTAGAAATTGGCTGTCTAGGACGATTGTTTGGGACTGGCAACATTACACGTTCTAGCAACTGTTCGCATTCAATTTGACTATTGACAACCTTATGGAGAAAAACTAAGTCATGAGTTGAGTCGCTTCGAAACCGTCGCACTGTCGACGGTTTCGAAGCGACTCAAGTTTAAAGAAAGTCAAACGTTCTTCGTATGGACATCGGTGGGATATTCCTGTGGACATGTATGCAATTATGTCTCGTGAACGCTCGCTGGATGTTCTCGAGGCGCTGCGAATGTACAGCATACATAGGATTCCATGCTATACTGGCATACACTAGATGACAACGTACCAATGCCTTGAAAAGGATAATTTTAGTTTTTACTTCAAATGACTTCGCGTTTCTTTTGTTAAAACCTAACAGTTATGCAATTAAAACAAACTAAAAGACAAAAATTAAACTACAAAAGCAGTTAGGTATTTGATTGAAGTATTAAAATATTTTTATAAAATTATTCCGTTTGTTTTTTGTTATTTATGTAAGTTGGTACTTAGTACCTACTTCCATCTTTCATCCTCCTACTCCTAGTACCTACCTTTTCATATCATTTCCTTGCCGCAGTAACTACATTAAATTAAAAGCAATTGTATAGGACCTAGATTTGATTGATTTGAGTACCTATAATGAGCTGCAAGTGATGATCTGCAAACTTTATGGCGGGTCGGAGTATCTAACGTAAGTAAATTTTCTTACGTTTTTTGCAATTTGCAGGTCGGTGTCAGGTTGTATGTTGATTAAAATATGATTCGCGGCTGTAACATGTATGTAGTTACAGAATTGTAATAATTAAAATCATCAATACAACCCTCTAAGTTCATTTAATACCATTGAAAGACTTTTTCATGAAATAGTTATTCAATGGGATTGTATTGACGATTTTAATTATTATAATACTGTAAATACATACGCGTTACGGTCGCGCATCATATTTTGTTCAACATCCAGCCTGACACTGACCTGCACGTTGCAAAACGGTAAAAAAAAAAATTCGCGCGCTGCCCTGGCGTTTTCTCCAGCCAAACCACAGGGCGCGGTGCAGCTCCGGCGCGGCGCCCGAGCGTTGCCGTTCCGGTTTTCTACATACAACAATGTGTTGTAACCACACGGCGCTGTGCGGTGCTCTCCGGCACCGCACCGCGCGCGTGCCTGAATCCAGACGAGGCGGGAATGGATAAACAGTGCGGCGCCGGCGTGGCACCGCACAGTTGTTTGCGATCCATAGTTTTTTCATCGCCGCTGCGATGTCGCACTTCCCGTGTGTTTGTCAGTGCGGCGAAATGGCTTGCGGTACGGCGCCGCACCGTGCCGTGTGGTTTGGCTCTAAGAAAGTTTACGACTTACGGCATTTCATACAAACTTTCAAATCCTTTTTTTTTTAAATTTCTGAACCGATATAAATGAAACTTCATACGCATAAGCAGGATACTTAAGTCGAAAAAGTTCTCAGAGAACATTTTCGAAATGTCATTTTAAAAAAAGAGATAATTGGAAATTTCTGTTTCAATGAATCTAAAATCGTCCTAATTTAGCTGTAATACTATTTTTCGAAAATGTTCTCTGATAATTTTTTAGAACTATGTATATTGCTTAAGTGTATAAAGTTTCATTAAAATCGGTTCAGTCATTTCGAAAAAAAAGAACTTGAAAGTTTATACGAAATGCCGTAAGTAGTAAACGCTCTAAAAGTATTGAAATATTCAACAAAAACAAATGAAGACGCATTCGCCGCAAAGAGATGTTTGTTAGCTCACTCACACAAATGAAACCGTTTCGCCAACTAGAGATATTTTTTGTTGTATTGTTATTATCTATTTGTCCTTGAACGCACGGTGCGATGTAGAGAATATATGCGCCATCTAGTAGTATCGATGCCACTTAGTATCGATGCCACCTAGAAACTAGGCCTACTCCTAGATGGCGTTGTAAAACTACTGCCTCTGGTAATCAGTGAGACGTTGGTGCTACCATCTGTTGAAAAAATGGAGGACAAAAAATAGCCAGTCCGATTGCCAGTTTTAGGGAGGTATCATTTCTTTGTATGGGATTGGGTATCTGTACGTAGTATTATATTATCTGTGGTTTTTACGTAGCGGACACAAATCACTTTTGTCTTTAACACCAATTGCAATGCCATGAACGTGTCTTGGCTTACTACCAAGATCAATGTGGGATCTCTCTTGTAACATATCGTCACGTCAAAGTTTAGTGACCTCTTTAAAACTAAAGTAGGTGAAAAACTTGATTAAGATACCGATGACTTAGGACTTACATTAACCCAGAACCAGTTTATGACAGGAAAAGTGAATGACCAGTGATACCTTGAGATGGAGCCAATGACATATAAAATTAGTTTGATCGTACTCCGTCAATTATGTAGACGAAGCTTAAGGAGTATGTAAGGATCGGTAAAGGTGGCGTTCTGCAATTTCTGCCTGTAATGTGGAAATACGGTTTTTCTCTAGATTTTACTAATGATGTTGATATATAGCTACGGTAAATACAATGGTTTAACATCTAATCGATATTTACATTAATTAACTAACATCACAGGTACGTCTTGTATAATATAAGAAGCATTACAAGATAATTATGTTAATAAACATAACAAACATTCTTAAATCTTCTTTACATAATGTTAATAAGCTGCCATAAAACTATTTACAATGTTGTTAGAAAGACTCATAAAGATGGTCCATTATTTACAAGATTCAGCGTCTGTGGGCCGAAACGCCAACGCAAAAGTTTTTATAATTTGAATAATATTAAACAGACTGGGATTTGAATTCAGAGCGTAGAAATTCCACTTACTAACAAAATATGGAACATAAGAGGTGGGATGAATGACTTGTCTAGTAAAATGGATGCAGACTGTAATAGAAGTACCTAACTACGACATTCTACAAGCATACTTTGAGTTTTGACTGGTCTTACCATGCTTTCGATTTCATTCATTTTTTCTTTTGTTTTCCAGGTTTTATTGACAGATTCTTCCAATGCATATGCATTGTGTAGTAGCTGATATTAACGACAACTATTCATCCGAAATCCTACCTACTTTACTTACCAAACTTTGCTAGCAGTAGTCGAAGAAAAGATAACGTTCATCTGCTTTTCTATACACTTGTTAATACCACGAGACTGACAGTCTTGAAAGTAGGAACACTACTCCCGAAAGTACGGAAGAGTAAACCGAAGCGTTCGCTTAGGTTGGGTACATTCTCTCAGTCAAATGAATCGTATTTTGCTGAAGCTTATAATAGCAGCAGGAAAAACGTTAATCTATTCATAAATATTATCGTTAAACGGAACAATTCCGGTTTAAGAGGTCAACAGCAATCAACGTGAAGTCGATAAAGCAAGGACTTTTTACATAAATTGCATAACGTAAAGGTTAATCAAGGGAAACACCCAGATCTACTTAATAAACAGAATGACTAAAGTAATGTCTTTGAATACGTAATAAAAATTGGCAACGAGTAAAATTTATTGTTTGAAAATACCAATGATTCGTCATCAATGGAATTACTCAGTACATCAGAAACTATTTCTATTCTTTAGTTTCATAATGTGTGGTACAGACGAACGGTAGTGTTCGTCTGTTTCTTGGGCTTGTTAGCGCTCGCGAAACGAATAAGGCCAAAGAAAGCTTGCAAAATCCAGTTTTTGGCTCGGTCTGTGCTTCTGTAGTCAGCATTATCGTGACTGCCTAGTTTTCCTTCAAGCATGTTTAAATCAACTTGAAGTGAATCAGTTGTTTGATTTGGATATGCTATAGACAACACTTTGTGATTATGGGTTTTATTGATGGGAAACGATTTTAGTTTTTTCTTAGGAATGCCTGCATCGATAGTATCTGCGTTGTAGCTACGAGTATAAGCTGTTCTTTTTCAACCGAAGAATAGGAAATTATGAACAAGGACGCGGATGTCATCACAATCTCTTATATCATCAATCTCGTGTTTTCCTTCTCCGTCTTTTTCCATAGTTTTGTTATCGGTCATGAAAATACTGTATTATGCTTAGCAAATATTTGATGACGCAACGCAGACTCTATGAATGAAAATAATCGTGTTCTTGCATTAAATTACGCTACGCCGGTACTGCAGTTATTTATTGATCGTAAATATTTTGTAGATATACGTGAGAGAGTGCCGATAAATATGTAGGCGCAAGTGGTACGTTATAATAATATTACATTGCTCTTTGGCATAGTTATTTTATCCGGATTTATGAATGTGTATTGTATTATAGTGTAGGAATCCAGTAGAGCTAGTAATTTGTCACTCTACCATATTATCAACAACTCGAATTGGATACGACAACGGATAGATTATGAGATATTTGTAATGTGATTCATAAAACATTTGTAGTAAAAACTAATTTTGAAAAGACGGGAAGTCCAACCTTTCACAAGTTAAACGTACGGGACAGTCTCAACTTGGGATTTCTCGTTGGCCCAAATTGTTTGAATCTAGAATTCTCGCCCAGAAGCTACGGCCATTGGTTTTCCGAAATTCTTATTATATTAAGACATTAGGACGAGAAATAACATCCAAGTTTATGGACACGTTAAAATATTAACGATTGTTTGCAGAGTTCAATATTCATATAATCGTTAGTCAAACCAGATTCACATAGAATACCAAGTTGACGGAGAATACATATTTTATGGTAATTTCGAGGAAAACCTGATATATGAATAGGTAGATAGATACTTAAGTTGGATTATCCAACTACGTTAGTAGTTAACCAACTTGGATAACACTTTGCTGGGGGGTTTGTTAACTACCACTTCTTCCCAGCTAAAATAATGGGAAATGGTGAAGGGCGGGTGTTTTGGGGGACTCTTAAGTACATCATCATCATCATCTACAGCCCGAACTCACCCACTGCTGGGTATAGGCCTCTCTTTTCTTGTGCCAATTTAAGTACATACCTAATTCTAATTTTTGACGTTCGTATCAGCCTAATTTGAATAAATGACTTTTGGTTTTGAACCAAGTAGGATCCGCATAGGAATTCCTTTGTCGAAATTGCAAAGTTTTACGATGAGCTTACACAGGCAACAAAATTGAGCAATATTGCGCGATACTGGGCAATTTTGTCGTGTATGACATCTCGGTAAAACAGAGTAATTTACAGCAGTACCTGGTTCGTGTGAGAGGAAGATCAAAGAAAAGATGAATGAACTGTGGGAGGAATTTATATGAAGGAAAAAGGAGTAAATGACAGCGCGCCGATTGACAGGGTAAAATGGAAGAAAAAAAACGTGGTGCGCCGACCGCATATAACATGGGACAAGGGCAGGAAGATGACGACCAAGTTTGTGTGTAAATTGTCAAAAAATTGAACAATTTTACTCGATCTTGTGGGCGCACCTTTATTACGATAGGTAGATAGATCTAATTTGATTCTGTCTGCTACATAAGAATTCCCGATTCAAGACCTTGACATTAAAAGTAAAACGCTATGAACGGTGGCACAATTTTACGATATAATGCTTCCGAATTTTATCGCCCATTCGTTTTAATTGAAAGTGTCGTATTTTATGAGCTAATTGTTTATTTTTGCTTCATTATGTTTCTAGTAGACAGCACTGTTAAAGCTCAGTTTTTCTGTGTGTATGGCATCTCGCAGGGCAACCTAGGAGGTTGTCAACTGCTTAACCGGGTTATCCAGTGGGTGCCGTGAGTGTAACGCCTCCAGCCAGGACATAAAAAACTAAAGTCAGTACAAGGCCTACGAGCTAAGGTTACAACCTGTGGAGCACGAGTATCGGCTCAGGACGTCGCTGGGGGACAGCAAGGGACAGTCTGGGTTTTATCCCGTAACTGTGGGCCCAATTTAATATTAAATTAGGCCCACACTTACCCAACCAATTACCCAACCCAACTTCCCCAAAATACCCAACTTCCCCAAATATTTGGGAAAGTTGGGTAATCAGTTCAGACTAGAAAGTTTTTTCAATTCTGAATGTTTATACTAGTAAGATGTTTGAAGCTGAATGCTTCAAGAATTTGAAGTGGGTCAGTGTGCCCACTATTTAGGTAAATAAATACATATAGGTACTAATTCTGTAGTTGATGGGCCTTGGCATAAACAGATTTCACTTTTGCCAGTCTCAAGGAACAGTGACGTAGGTATTTCTATGATTAAAATGTTCCAGATTTTATCATTTTACTATTATATGTTATCATTACTCTACTTATATACTATGTAGGTACCTAATTGGGGGTGAGTGCTCCCATATCGTAAAACATATGTCAAGAAGATAGTCTAATAAATATTTCATGGCTTGAACCTGTGCCAATACTAGAGCAAGAACAGTACGAAAATAGAGTAAGGAAGAGGTGTCCACAAATAATGAAAATGTGCAACTAGATTTAATTAAAGTGTCTCTGAGCAAAGAACTGTTTATTTAAGTAAATAAAGGTGAAATTTATGTGTCTCAGCAATTTTTTTGTAAAAAGAATATGTCATCATTTTCCTCATTGGAACTTTTGAGTTGAATCTCTCTCTTTATGTGTTATAAACTTATAACTAGCGATAGACACTGTTATATTTTATGTCTCAATAGATTACCAACTAATTCATTTATGCCACAATTTATGCCATACAAACCATTTACAAATTATGCCTAATGAAATACTCGTAACTTAAAGAATAGCTAAAATCCCATCTTAATTCTTTATGATTTCTTATAATATCCACAGCGTAACAAGTCATTATAAGGACTTCATTCACCTTTTACTTCCTGATATCTGTGGGCTCAGTGATCTTTGCTTTTTATTATTTTATCGATGAGTTTGGTTGGATACAAAATGTTACAGCTCGAGAAAAAGAAAGGATAAATAATTATAGTAAGTAGGTATTTGTATATTGTATAACAGGTTGGTGTCCGCAACTCCACGTCAAAGCATATTAAGTATCATCAAGTATTTTGCGTCCAGGTGGGAAAATTATTCGATCCACCCTAACTCCCCGAGAAATGCCAGCAGCGCCTTGATGTTGCTGACAATCTCGCGGAGAGTACCTGGGTTACCGAAGTACTTTCCCCTGTATGTTGCAAACACTCGCCAGTGCAGAAGCACGGGGGATGCTGCCTCGTCTACCTACATGCAGGTTTCGCACCGGGGCGCTAGTTGTAGTAAGTAGGTATAAAAATTAAGGCATATACTTACATACAAATAATTGATATGACTAACCACTTCAATACTTTTACATTGTTGTCTCATTGACAAATTGCACAATATAAATTGCTTTTGTATAAATACTGTGCATAATTTGAGTAATATGAGTATTATTAGCGCAATAGATTGCACAGTTAAAATAAGATTTTAAAAAGCAATTAAAATAACAAGTAAAAATATTGCTTTTAACCTTATTCACACTAGTTAACACAACAATAGACCATGCATCATAATGTGTGTCTTAAGTAGCTAGTAATAAGTTCTAATTGCGTTGCATCATATTCATTTCAAACTAGCTGAAACATAATACTTACAGATTTGTTTTATTTCTAAACTTCTTAAAAGTAAAATGAACTCAACCTAAATCAAATCCTTGGAAGTTTTTTCTAGAGAGTTGAGTCTAGGAAAAACACAGGGACTGATATAAAAGTGTTCCTCCCAGGTTTTGGTTCATGCCGTTTGGAGAATTACCTCGGTGAAGCCCTGACTGCTGATAACTGGGACTGCATTTCTGATACCAGTAGGTTACTATTTAACCATG
Source organism: Noctua janthe (assembly GCA_910589295.1). Lineage (NCBI taxonomy): Eukaryota > Metazoa > Arthropoda > Insecta > Lepidoptera > Noctuidae > Noctua > Noctua janthe. Next base: position 8,590,159 of record OU342573.1, on the reverse strand, counting down.
CTTTTTTTTTTCGTAAAAATGAGTAAAGGACATTACTTAAAAGAGATTCAATGTTATTTGGTAAATCTATGATGCCAGAACTAGAATAAATTCTACTTCCTTGTGAATTTTGATATTCCATACTGGCCAATTTAAATGTAGTTTGACCAATTTTAATTTACATGATATTGTTTGATTTAAAAATATTTGTCAGCAATGATATATTGCCATAGACAAACATTATGATAATGTAGTTTTTTTGCTACACAGCAAACAGATAATGCCTATTATTTAACAGGTTCATAGAGTTATTATTTGCAGATACTTATACAAATGAGGCAGTTGAATTAATTTATAAGATTTGTGACACAAACTACCACCAACGTATAAAATGAATAAAAAAACCGATACATAATACCAAGATATTGTGTAAGGATATAGTTACTTCAAACTGATTACAAACACAAAGTAAGGTAATTATCCTACATTATGCTACTTTATACAATACTTGCTTCATAATAAGTCTAAGAAAAATCTGTACATATGTGTTATCAATATAATGTAAATAGTAGGTACAATCACAACTAGTTTTGCACCTGTCTATCCGGAGTTATAATGCTTTGTTATTCCGTACCTTTTCAAAAATCCTCCGCCAATACAAATCGGACCGCGACGGTGTCAGCGGCATCGAAACAGCCGTCTCTCGTCCAGAAGGCATTTTCACTCAAAAAATCAACAGTAAATATCGGTAAATGTAAATAATTAAGCTAAGTAGCACATCATAACACAGCCGTAAACAAGGCACAGTGATGATTGAACATGATCGATTAATCCTACACAATACGTGATAAGATAACGATTGTAGGAAAAGGTAGATATTTCGCGATTATCTTTTTTACATTCGTGTTTATTTTACGGAAATAAAGACGACAAACTCTCTTAGAGTACCGTTAGCGACTGACGGGAAAATAACAATGAACGAATGGCTTCGATTTGTTTGACAGTTTTGACACTTTTGACACTGGCCATCTCAATGACAGTGGCACGGATGCATGAATGAACGGAATGAAATTGTCTCAGAAAATAGTAATGATGGCAACATTTGATGATCAGAATGCGTTAATTACGCACCTCGCACGTCATACGCTCATTTTTGATTTTTGATTAATTTTTTATATTGAAGAAGTTTTGTCTGTTTTTGGGCGGTAATTAATTATTTCAAATGTCTCTAAGCGGTCCCGAACTTTTTCTCATTTTTGAATGCAACGTAACATACTTAAATTAAGTGTAAAAGAACGCGTTTGTAACGGCTGTCATCGGTTGCCATGGCGATGGTTATGGAAACGGCATACAATTATTACAAAACAAAACATAGGGCCAGGAAGGAAAAATAGTTGCAAAACTCGAAAACACTGTTATATCTCATACAATGAACGACTTTAACCGTTGTAATAAAGTTCCAGGTGTATACTGGCTAAAGAAGGATATCAGAGATTTACAAATAAAGTGAGTTTTATTCATATTAATTAATTATTGTTTGCTTAACATTTGTATAACAGTTTATCCTTGAATAACTGCTTTAAGACAGTCGTTTTACTGCATTGCCTACTTACTAATCTGATAATAGCTGTAGCGACAACGGATAACGAAAACTAACAGTTTAAAGTCTTGCACCTACGGGTCTTTTAATTATTCTTCCTTTTGTTGCCATTGTCACACTTTTTATGGTATTTTTTTAGAAACTGTTACCTCTTATTTTGATAAAGCAACAAGGAGACCCAACTAAATTCTATGTATTTAAGTTGGAAGCGCCAGCATAGTTCGTGAAATTCAAATTTCCTGTTGATTAAAATACGATTCTCGGCCGTAGGCGGCGTAGTACATATGTATTTACAGAATTGTAATCATTAAAATCATCAATACGACCCTCTGTCATTCAATGGGTTTAAACGAACTTAGAGGGTTGTATTAATGATTTTAATGTATCTCAGTGAAGCCATATTTGTTACAGCCACGAATCATATTTTAATCAACTACAACCTGACTCTGACCTGCAAATTGCAATAAAACGAAAATTTGAATTGCGTGGGTTACCCTAACGCTTCCACCTTAAAGCTGTTTTTACAGAATTATAAGAAAGATACCTACTAAAATTGCCAAATTTAATATGTTTTTTAGAATAAAACTGAAGCCCCAAGATGCCACCATATCACTGCCAAAATTCGAAAACTGTACTATTGGAAGTAATATTTTAAAATTAGAAAACACTGCAGAAGAATTCTCTTTTAAATGGCAAGAAAAATTCTTCAGCTTATGGGAAGTACAGCGTTATTCAGAAATTCACAACTGCATCACAGATACAGAATTAAATTATCATGAAATGATTGAGAATATGGAGTACCAACCTTCTAAGATGTGCACTTATGTGGATGAAGACTGCTATTTACCGTTGCCTATTGACTGTAAGAAAAAAAATAATGGTCTTCTCAATTTGGATTCATATTTGGAAAAAATAAATTTGAATGATGTGGTTGGTAGAGTATTTGGAGGTGATACCATTTCAACAACTCTTCTGTTCAAGAGTGAAGAAAATATTGCAATGGAAATGGAGGAATGGAGAGCAATGCATGTTGTGTTTGATAATTCTGATTATAATGAGTAAGTTTTCCTTATATTTTACCATAAAGAACTTAGTAAAGCCATTATTTATTTTAGACCCCACACAGGAGCCCATGACGCCCATGGGCGGCATAAAAACTGACACCAGGTAAGGCACTAACCACATGTTAAAGAAGAAGACAGGATTATTTATAGTTTAGGTCAAAAAAAGTAAGCTTTCCTATAATTATATTCTTACTTTGCCTAGCTTTAATATTGATTTTAATCAGGTCATTCCCATCCCAGTTTGGGATAGGTAGAAGTGTGTAGTTACACAACATTCACTATTAATACTATACTATGATGAAGTGAGAAGTCTCAGGTATTATTGGGTAAGCCAGGCATAACAACTTTTTAAGAGAATTGCTATAATATTGTAGTGAGCTACTACATTTATTTATGTATTTTATCATATACAAACAAACAAATGTGGACAAACTTTTTCATATATTTGTCGAATTCGGTCATTAGTACAAACATCACGCGACCTGTTTACCAGTCTACCAACACCACAGCGTGCTTACAGAGCTCTGATGTTCAACTCAAGGTAAGGGAGACAGTCAATGTCTGATCGCGGAGGAGTTGAGACGTCTTTGAACTGCGCCGGATTCATTGTGCCCAGTGTCATTGTGTAAAATTGTAATCTCAAGTAATTCGTTAGTTTGCTAGAAACAGTGTATCGCACACAGTGTGGTTTCATAGCACGAAACCCATCGTCTGCCCACATGATGTACGAGCCTAACGGAATAAATCCTGTCATATCCGACATATTTAAATCCTATATAAAACCTCCACGCTTGTTAGTTTTCATTCTGTTCCCTATTGTTTCTGACGTTCTTGCTGTCACTCCTGTGGAACTGATATTTTTATGTAAAATTTGTGTGTGTTAAAAATAAACTTTCTTTCTTCCTTCCACTATTATTGGGAATTATTCAAACGTCACACTTCAGCCACTATTTCCTACAATATGATAGAATTTCAAAAAATCTTTCTCGTTCAACATATGAGTTATTAAACTGTCATGGTCCATGAACACATGTACATGAACATGGAAAAAATCCCGTTTCTAGTGCTAATCATAGTCCAAGATAACAATTTTAAAAAAAAATATCAGTTGATTTTCATTTTCTTTGATGTTCTATCTTTCCAGAGACTCCCAGTTAATCTACAAACAGGAAGTGACAATCCTCTCCATCTACCACAACACAGCACACAACTACATGGTCATGATGCCAGATGTCAACAGCTTGGAACTGAACCCGTACTCAGTGGAGACTGCCGCTGGTGTGCCTTGGGGATACCAGTACGCTGTTGAGATGGAGTTTGAGGATGTGTGCGGGGAAGAGTTAGTTATGTTGGTATGACTGTTTCATATTCACTCATATTAAAAACGCATGTAATGAACATGATATCATGCTTGTGTTGTGTTAGCTAAAAGGGTAGTCAAAAGTCCCCCATTTCGCCAATTATGTAAACGCTAATGTAGGGCAAGCCAAATCTTGACTCAGAGATGGTTTTGAGATATCTATACAAATAAATAAAATTGATGTTTCTGTTAGTAGCAAAATAACAGCTTTTTATTGAATGCATAGGAAATACGGTACTTAATAGCAAAAACACTTTTTTTTAATTTTGTCTGTTTGTTGCGGCTAGTCTCCGAAACGGCGGCACCGATTTCGACGGAACTTTTACTGGCAGATGCTGATGTTATAAGGTCTAACTTAGGCTACTTTAATTTTAGAAAAATAATTAGGGTTCCGTGCAAAAAATAAAAGCCCTTGAAATTGTTAACAAAATCCGATTTAAAAAGGAAAGTAATAGTTTTTTAAATAATAATTTCACGCGATAAAGGTCGCGGGCAACAGCTAGGTCTTAATAATATTTTGCACAATCTGGGGTTTAAAACCAGGAGCCTAACAGCACAGCAGTCTGTCGGGCTTATAACCACTGGAATCAAGACGCTGTCAGACTAGTGTATTGGTCTGGTTACCTGGTCATGTGAGATTGTGAGCGTGGGGCTCCAAATGATCAATAATCTAATCGCGATCATCTGAAATATAAAAGGTGTAGAAACACCTTTAACGAAGCCGTAAGGCAATTGTTCTTCCCGTTATTGTGCAATTTTTTTTTGTTCTGGACCACATTTGGGTACCTTCTAGTTACGTGGAGTTATTGAAGGGACCGGCTCTATCAAGTATAAAAAAAGGTTTATTTATTATGACTTCACTTTAAATACCTCCACTACTAACTAGGTTGTGGATGATGGGTCAGATAGGCAGTCGCTCCATGTAAAATACTGGTAAATACAGGAATTCAGCTGCATCAGGTTAGACTGGAAGCCGACCCCAAAATAGTTGGGAGAAGGCTAGGCAGATGATGAATTTAAATACCCCCATGACCGCTGTTCTATTGAATGCATTCATTAACACAATGTTTTGAGTGTGTTACAGTGACCGCTAATGTAAACCAAACAAAAGTCGTTTCCCAGCAATCATTTTTTGCAGTGTTTACTGTTATTTACAGAATGGTTGGCTAACAGGTTCGTGAAGGTTCCGTTTACACCCTGTATGTGTTAGTCAAGTCGTGATATTTATAATGCCATAACCGAAAATATCATTTTTATTACCAGCTAAAAAAACTTCACAAAAGATGGGAGAGGAAACAGAGATATTTGCTGAACTTCGTGATGCCTCCTGTTGGAAAGAAACAGTACTATGTCACAATAGAGATACTTACTGCTACAGACTTTGATATGGACAACGTGTACATAGAGTTTGATATCAAGGTAAATATTCTATACCTGTCTATGACTGTGGTAACCCCCGACTTATGAGCGAGTTGTAGGCACATTAATTTGTTTATTATTATATATTATTTTTTTTTTTAGAAGAAATATTGCGTTTACAAACAACATCTAAACTCAGATACACAAACAGCCAGACTCGGAACAACTACTGGTAGGCGTTACAAATATTTGTTCCGTGCGGGAATCGAACCCACGCCACGCAGTGCAGCAGTCAATCGCTCAGCCACTGCGCCAACCGCGCCGTCAATTAATATAATATAAGTATAATATAATAGTTAGTTAGTGTGTATTGATCAAATCTTGTAATTGTATTTCAAACCAGTTCCCCCCAATCGATGTAGCAAAAATTTTGCACACACCTTTAGTTCACACCTTTAGTTCTGGTGACAATACATTTCTATGACAGACATGACTTGATCCTGCAGCCAGGATCGTCTCCTCACGAGAGACGGTCAACGGTTAATAGCATAAACACGAAACCTTGTATACACGTTCAATTTCCATAGATAAACCTAATGTTGTTTATTAATTTTAATAAAAGCTTGTTTAAAAAAATAATTTATCATCACTGCTCTCAAAATTGTGAAGGAAAACATCGTGAGGAAATCAGAACCAAAAATTCAAAGAGCAATCCTCACTGGGCCCGCGTGATCGATTACGGCCCACTCACTCTTACAGAGATGAGGTCTAAGTATACCATAACATCACGCCTTATTCCCAAAAGATTTTTTTTTTTTTTTTCCAATTTAAAATTGTCAAATGACCCCCCCTACTCTTTGCGGAGCGGAAGGGAGTGTCAGACTTGCAGGCATCGACCCATGCGGACCCCTACTTATTTGCTGACATCTCTTTGAGACGCACGTGGAACACGAACGCGCCGTCGACACGGCCTGTCGTCATAAGACGGCCGATTCCCGAAAGCTTAGGTAGAGGTGTACAACTGTACAGTTATGATGATGTGTGCGATTATGAATGTTATATTCTGCTTTCTTCAGGTGCCGGAGGACATTCAATGCACCGACACTCTCCAGGGGAGAACGCATACGAGCGAAGCTGTGACCTTCGACGGAACCAAACGATGGTGTTACGGACATATTGTGGAATTGTCTCTACTCATTAATACTGGTTTAGGTAAAATAATTATTAATTAAAAAAAAAAAAAAAACGAACGGGAAGTTTGTAAATGAAACCAGCTAAGTGCGAGTCGGACTCGCGCATGAATTGTTTCATACCATCGTAGTACCCCTTTAATTTTTTATTTTTTTTTATTATTTGCTGTTATAGCGGCATCAGAAATACACATGCGTCGTTGCGTCGGTGTTCCCAAGTTCATATGACCCCAATACCTATTTATGTCGCGAATTAATAGGCTTCCTTTGGGTTAGCTCGTTCCATCGTCGACTTCATCTCTGTCCTCAGGACTAGATTGAGGTCAAGAGTAAGCCCATTTAGCATAAAAAAAAACATTTTGTGAAAATTTCAACTGTCTACCTATTACGGATCATGAGATACAGCCCGCTGACAGACAGACGGACGGACGGACAGCGGAGGTAATAGGGTTAGTTACCCGTTAGTTACCCTTCGGTACGGAACCCTAAAAAGGACCTTTCTACTATCCAACATTTGTTTCGATTTCGATTCAACACCATCTCTCAGCCAACTTCCCATCGAGATTAAAAAATAATATGCTCGTTGCTCTAGCGGTCACAATCGCGATTGCTGAGCATTAGTTTTTAGACTGAGAACGAATTTCGTTTGGGCTGGATGCTAGATGAGCATAACTGCCATGGTTTATTTTTTGAAAGTATCTTTTTACTCTGGTCGCTCTAAACTTGCACATCTTTATACATCGTTCTCACATAAATGTGTCTCCACATGAATGATTTAACCAAGATTTTGTAACAATATTTTGATTGAAAAGAGTGTCCATGGAGTTTCTTGCCCATTATTCTCCATAGAGATCTGCGCCTTGGAATGTGCAACTACAGTACTTTCACAGGTTATTATGCCTTGTGTCTGTGACTGTAGCTTCGCTTTCTTTGTTTTTCTGACATTCAAAAGTGCCTATAATGGTCGAATTGAAATAAATGCTTTGAATTGGAGTTTAACATAACATCACGCCTGTAATCCCCGAAGGGTTAGGCAGAGGTGTACCTAACATTACCACCACATTTCGCCAGTTATGTATTTTTTAAGTCCCATGTAATAAAGGGCGATATTGGCACAAATCCAGACTCCGTGGCTGTTACTGAGAAATTCCTGCTGGAAAAACGCAATAACACTTTGCCCGACCCAGGGATCGAACCCAGGACCCCATCCTGGGTCCTGCTCAGCAGTCACTTTCACTAAAATAACATTCCTGTTAAGCTGATAAGTAAAACTTTTCATTACAGAACCAGCACCCATAAAATTATTCCTCGAAGCCATATCCTCGGACTGGTGGGGTCGCCATCGTACCGAAGGGTACTGCTACCTGCCCCTCGCCCTGGACCCTGGCTGCTACTCCAAGCAGCTAACTTGCACCCGCCCTGAGGAGTTGGATACAGTAGCAGCCGAAAGCAGGCGGTTCTTCTTAGGAGGATGCCACCTGATCAAGGATTTGAATGTACTGGCTGAACCACAGTTGCAGGTGATTTGATTTTTAATTCGGTTTATTGGGATGGCCAATATCATAAACTGATTGGGGGTGTTCACAACGGGTGCAGGCTGGCAGAATATCCTTACAAAATCGCAGCACGCGCCCGCGCCTCTTAGAGTTGCTCATACTATTTTTCAAGACAGACACACGAGCGTATACTAAAGGTATAACTATACAGGGTGTAAACAGACCCTTCACATAGCCGTCAATCGAGCATTCTGTACATCAAACTAAGTAACTTTACGCAAAAATTAATAGACTTTTTTTTTTGGGGTGAAAAAACACGTTTTACGGTAGGACTCGATGGAAAGCACTCAAAGTATTGTGTTGATGGATGGATTGAATAGTAAGAGGGTGGTGGAGGTGTGTTAAGAAAAACATCTTACATTAAAAACATGTATTTAAAAAAAAAAACATGTGAAAAAGTTGGAACTTTGACCGCCAATATCTCCGTAACTAGAAGGTTCCCAGGTATGGTCTAGAACAAAATAATGATCGCAAAGACGGGGAGAACAAGTGCCTTTCGGCTATGTTAAGGGTCTATTTACACCATTTATTAGTCACATTCACATGAGATACACCACACCAGACTGGACATGTCCACTCAAATCTGCGTGGTTATTTCTTCAAAAGACCGTCTCAGACACTAATCTGCATGGTCCTCATATGACTTGACCATTGTCTGGACTTTAAAAGAGACGGTGACCACTGAGTTTATTTCGGTTATTTCTTCTCAGAGTAGTCACGAAACACCGGCCCCATCTACTTTTAAAATATAACATGATGAGACATGTGTAAAAGTGTGAAAAAAAAAGTGTGTAAAATTTATTTATTTATTTTGGGTTACCAAAACACTTAATATGATTTACCATTCTTGCCATCAATTGGGGTCATATCTGGAATTCGTACTGCTATTGAGAATTCCCTAACTGTGAAACCTTGCTTGACCTTGGAATCTAACCCAGTGTCCCATGCACAGCATGACCATTATTCATAGCCCAGCCTTTTCTCATCCACAGGACACAAACTACACATTCACATCAACAGGCTCCATCAACCTTCGATGGACCATCATCTCACAAGCCCAGGTCGGTGGCCTCGTAGCGCCACCTCCTCAACCCGGCACCAGTACAGCATCAGCACTACTCCTGGGTGCTGAGGCTGCCCTGAAAAAGTATAAGAAGGCTAGGGCTCGACTCGCGGCTGCTACGAAGGATCTTAGTGATGTGAATTATTTGGGGACTGGGGATGGGGGAGAATAAAAAGTGGTGGGTTTCTTTGAGAGCTACTGGCAAGAATGTATACTGAGGCCCGCTTACACCACAAATAGTTTATAGCATAAATGCTGAATCACTGAATGCGATAAACGCGTTCAGTGATTTATGGTGCAAGCGGGTCTTAGAGTCCGTTCACACCGAGACGTGACGCGATGCGACGCGGCGTGTACTGTCAGGCCATTTTATGCTTTATCTCCATTAGCAAATGCATAGTATCGTTTGAAAGACTCGGGCCGGGTGAAGTCTCGCGGCGCCGCGAGCGGCCGCGCGTCTTTCAAACGAAACTATGCATTTCCATACATGTCCTTAAGCCGTCTGCTGAAAGTCGCGCGGGTACACGATGTGGGTGTCCTCTGTCAAAATATCCATAAAAAACCTGTCACACGTAACCCGCGCCTTTCAGCGCTACTCATGCTATTTATCAATACAGACACGCGATGACGCGAGCGTGTACCCGCGCTTGCACTCGTGCATTTAAGCGAAGGCATAGCTATGTGGATAATGTAGATGGTCTGCATTTAGAGTGCAGCTTGATTGTGGATTTTGTGTATACTATCTGACTGAACTGTCGACAATTTACATTTCCAAATCACGTATCGGCGCATTCATGAAGTGTATAAGTTAAAAGACATGACACTTATGACCAAGTTATTAGATATCTCGTACTATATAGTACATTTCTAATCTAGTCTAGTAATTTATAAAAATCACCGACCCACTCGCACATTTTATGACTCTGCGGTCTTTAAATGTGCGAGTAGGACGGAATGATATTGGAAGGAGCATACGCTTTTACGGACTGTTGTACATAGGGATTAGTTACAAAGGATTGTAAAAAATCAAACCAAAAGTAATTTTAGATGTAAATAATTTATTAGTGATTAATATTAAAAATAAGTTACACAAGATTACGTTTACTTTTACCTACAAATACAAGTCACATAAAGAGGTAGTTTTCATTAGAATTCAACAATTTACACTACGCAAGGAAAAAGTCTAATTTGAAATGGGGCGTATGGTATTTGGACGAAATACCTATTCTAAGATGATTAGCTATTAGCACAACTGCTAACACATAGTAACACATAGTATAAGATTTCATTAAAATGGGTGTTTATTTAGGACAAGAAACATCAAATTACAAAAAAAAAAGAACTACCTGCATTTTACCTACACACTGAATATTGATTGCCACGACATAAATATACCGGTGTGGTGGTCAAGCGTAAGCTATGATGCTTATAGTAAACGTATTGACGTTTACTATAGGTGTCAAACACGTTACAGGCAGATGTGGTCATGAAATGTAGAAGTGAGACGTCACGAGTACTAACAAACAACATACAAGATGACGACGAGTATAGCCTTTCAGAATTATTTTACTTCTGCAACCCCAGCATAAAGTAACGAAAACTGTGACTTTGACTGTATGCTCAATGGTAGCTAACCGAAGAGAAACCTTATCTATATATACATATAATAAAATCGTAAAATTCTAAATCGATGTTCCGACTTGGTGCAAAAACTACTGCATAGATCCTATTCAAATGTTGCATAAATATTCATTACAGGCTTCTTCAAATGTTACGCTATATATTATCACGCTACTGACCCGCCCAGTCCCATTTGAACCTAACACACATATCGCCAACATCGGCGATGCCTGTCTTGGAGCGTATTGTGGTGTGGCGTATTCGATCGGTGATTTTGATGTTTAAAATGCTACGCTCCATCGCTGTTTGGCAAACCTTGAGTTTGGACTTCTCAATCTCCGTCAACGACCATGTCTGGGACCATAGGTTAGGATATGCAGGATACCCAGGTCGACGAGTTTACACTTAAGTGAGATTGGAAAGTCGCAATTTTAAATATTCTTGACTTAATGATTAGGCAACCCATTCGATATGTTTCTTTATGTATTTTAAAAATATTTTTCATTCGGTGAACAGATGGGGGCTGTATTGGGCATTTTTTCGATACTAGGCAGGCTTTATTTACAATTGTGGAGATACCCTAGAGTGAAAAGGAATAATATCTGTACAAGAGACTGCTACACTCGATTGATCTGCGTCTATTCTTAAATTTTTTGCCCGTTGATCAGTGTGTTGGAAAAGTATCCGCTTAGGCATCATGCTGACACCCAGATGACTACGTTATCGCGTGTCAGTAGCGTTTTCGACAGTAAACCCTCTAATACGTAGGTGTAGGGCAACTTTGGACACTCCAGCGTGGTCGGCAGTAGCGAAGAGTCAATTTTTGTTAGGGGTAAGCCGGAGTACATATCTTTAATGTGATTATATTATTTGTCTATAGAATACTGACTGTGCCATTTTTCAAAGAGAAACCGGTAGAAATCGAGTTCTATGGAACCTGATGGCCTTATCCACATTGAGCTGCTACAACCACGGGAGTACATACCTATTATGTATCACCGTGGTTAGAATATTACAGATTTTCAACTAAAATTTTTTCAAAACTTGAGTAACATAAATAAGACGAAGTACGACCAAAGGGGAGAGACTTTATAAATGCACAATGAATACACTACAATGCGTTGAAAAACCAAACTTGATTTTTTTAGTTTTTAATGCTATAAACCGTTGGGACCCAGGATAGATCATGAGTTGCATCTATATTTTTCGTTCATAAACTTTGACTATGACAAAAGAATACGCGGTCACGTGAGCGAAGCCGCGGGTACAGCTAGTGAATAATAAAATTTAAGAAAAAAAAACTGTGACAGGAATGAACTGTCCTTTCAACAGTATTTAACTTCTGATTTGGCAGTAGAGAACTTTATCTGCCTTCTCATAAGGTTTATTTCAGAGATAAATAACTGTGACAAGATTTAAGAAACCTCAGCGGGCCATTACCTTACCTACCATACCTAATAGCATCTCGAAGTTGCTCGGTAACAACAGCCAGGTTCTTCGCGCGCCGCCTCCTTGACTCGCGGGCACGCATGAGTCGTACACTGCGCGCGTCTGTCAGGGCCGCATTCGCAGCGTGATGCGCGCGTCGTGCTGCGTCCATCGCTGTCACTTCTTGACGGAGGATCGATGACTCCCAGGAAGAAAGGGCGTTGTGTATCGCGACGCGCTGGAAAGAACGAGTACGGTGGGTACACGAAAGTTAAACTATCGTAATAAGAATGTAACCGATAATACTGTATATTATCTACCTGCATTTGCTCAGCTATGTTGGGGTCGGCTTTCAGCCTAACCTGATGAAGCTGAATACCAGTAAGTATTTTTTACATGCAAAGAATGTCTCTCTGACCACAACCCAGTTGTATTGTTACGTCGGTTGTTTAATTTATCCCATACCCAGCTCGTAACAGTATCATCAGATTTTCAGTCTTCAAGCCGTAATTATTGTCTAAGATCATTGAGTAACAGCCGGGACCTAACACTATGTATGGTGGTATAATACTTTCCTTTGTGTCAAAAGTTCGTATAGGGTCCGTATGTGCGAAAGGTAGATGGAGCTATCTATGCCATATAGCTCCATCCTGTTTTCGCATTGGGCCACAGTTCAAGCTACTAGGTGTACCTGTGTGGCATCTCTCAACATCTTCGTTCGCTTCTGCATAGCATTGTCGGCTTTTCTCTGCTTATCAATGAGCTCCACGTGTTTCCTGAACTGTTTGGCGTCGTCCATACGTATACGTCGATCGGCAGCAAGTCGAGTGCGCGCCTCATCTTCAAATGCTCTCCCTACCAAGCAGCAAGCCTGAGGAATTATAAAAAATCGACATGAAAATGAGACCGTATTTTTTTTTTAATTTTGGCACTCTTGTCTTCATGATTGTTAATGGAGATGGGCTTAGTCCTATTATATTCTGATAACATCGACAAATTCACGGCACTAGCGTTCATACTTCTAAAAAAAGATTAAACTTTTCTTGTATAAGAAACTTTTGATAAGAAAGTTCAAAAACAATCATTTCCTGCCTTTTATTTGAAGTGGCAACACACCATATTGGTTTCCCATAACGCGGACAATAACGTCCGAGAAGAATGATTAAAAATAGTCCGGAATTTAAAAACGCTCGCAAGTCATCTCGCTCCCACGTTTTCTGACCACACCTGACAGAATTAAATAAGCCTATTGCCTGCAGTCCACAGCTGGACCCATGCTGCCCAACATCAGACTGTCCTCCGCCTGCCGCAGTCTGACCTGGCCTTAAGAGTGCCTTGTTCCCGAAGGCAAGTCGGCAGGAATCTGCTTCTTAGGTGCCATCGGGCCTGCTAGCCACCTTTATAATGCCATTGGTCCATCTAGCTTGGGAGCGTCCCACACTACGTTAGCCGATACGCGGTATCCACTCCCGGACTCGTTTGGTTTACACCTGCCTGAATGTCGCTTAGAAATTACCTTCTCATCATCGATCTGGGCGAGCAGGTCAGCAGTGCGCTGTTCTTTGTGCCGGATGCATTCAAGTAGTTCCTGTCTCTTGATTTGCGACTCAAGTGCCTTCTGATACTGCATGTACTCATAGTGAGACTTCTCTTTGCGCCGCTTTTCGTCTATATAGCGCCTGTACTGGTTTACGGTTTCAGCTTCGAGCTGGAGTTGAATAAGTTAGTTTTAATGCATTAATCACCATAACTATTTCAGTCTGAAGACGCCCATTGCTGGATATAGGTTCTCCCAAGGGCCTAACCAGCGCAACATCGATAGCGAAGCCCCATCGCTGCATTTACCGGCGAGCGAGTTCCGCTTACCTGCATCATTTATTTTTCATGCCTTTCATAAGTTCAGATTGTATAAAACGATCATGTTCTACACCATATAAAGGGTATAAATAGACCCCTAACGAAACCGAAAGGCACTTGTTCTCCCCGTCTTTGCAATCATTTTTTTGTTCTAGACCATACCTTGGAACCTTCTAGTTACGAAGATATTGGGGGTCAAAGTTCCAACTTTTTCACAAGTTTTTTTTGTTAAATACACGTTTTTAATGTAAGATTGTTACTTTAAACACCTCCACGACACCCGTACTATTCAATCCATCCATCAGCACAATGCTTTGAGTGCTTTCCATCGAGTCCTACCGTAAAACGTGAATTTTCACCCCAAAAAGGAAAGTCCGTTTCCCAGCAATATTTTTTTTCGTAAAGTTACTTAGTTTGATGTACCTACAGAATGCTTAGTTGACGGCTTCGTAAAGGGGCGTCCCAGGTATGGTCTAGAACAAAAAAATGATCACAAAGACGGGGAGAACAAGTGCCTTTCGGCTTCCTTAAGGGTTTATTTACACCCTTTATTTTGGGGTCAGCTTCCAGTCTAACCGGATGCAACTGAGTACCAGTATTTACGTGGAGCGACTGCCTATCTGACCTCCACGACCCGGTTAGTACTGGGTAAGACGATACCCCTTGGTATGACTGGTTGTCAGACGTTTGGGCCACTGACTACCTGTAACGACTGTCAATGATCTACATATGACAGCCCGGACCAACGGCTTAACGTGCTTTCGTAGGCAAGCCTAAAGATCGGCCCGAGCGGCTGTTATTATTTAGCCACGAGCTCCTCCTTAGGATGGAACCTTACCATATATAGGTTTTTAGGGTAGAACCCTACCTCAAAAGGAAAAAACGGACCACTTCATGCGCGAGTCTGACTCGCACTTGCCCTTTTTTATTTTATTATAAGTGATAGGTTCGCGTTCGTTGCTCGATGTCCTTATGGTAAACGATGAAGCATGCAAACCGGCCCCCGTAGCATAACCACAGTAGAAAAGGATTTCTTTGACGGAAGAATCGACAAAAAGCTTTGTCTACGGTGGTCATGCTACGGAGCTGGAAGGAAACTACATGTTACAGCACAATAATCAAGTCCAGACTAACAGTTTCTCTTTCTACTTTCTCCTTCTGCCACAGCTGTCGGAACTGGTCGGCGAGTTTGTCTCTCTCGATGTCTTCTTCTCTCTTTCGTGCTAGGGCTGCTAGGAGCTTCCACTCTTTCTCAGGGATGGAGTCTAGGATGTCTGTACTACAGTTCTCGTAGTCGAACGAGCGAATCATCTGGGACATGGAGCTGCGTACTGGAACAATGCGAGATATGACTTTTTATTGTGAAAACTTTGGATTTTTGTCGTCCTGTTTCTTATTAGAAATCTGTAAGCTTTAAAGACCAAAAAAAAACATCCTTATAGAAGAAGGTAAGGCATTAAATGACCATTTAAAGAGTGTTGTTTCCTGCCAGGGCTGCGGGACTGTTCGAAAGAGATACCGTGGCCCTGGAACACAAAGGGCAAAGAAGGAACATGGATGTGTTTTAGTCAGTACAAGTCTGACACTCCCTTCCGCTCCGCCCAGAGTGGGGAAGTCATTTGATGATTTCCCATCCGAAAAAAAAAAAGAGTTGTCTGGAACGCGCCTAAAGCTTTACGTTTATAATAATGTCTGTTCGTGTCTTGACAATATTGTTTTGATAGGCGCTAGCTTGCCACTTTTAACTTTATTTTATTTTAATTACATACCATAACATCATCGCGCCTGTAATCCCCGAAGGGTTAGGCAAAGGTGTACCTATTAGTACACTCACATTTCGCCAGTTATGTTTTAACAAATCCAGACTCCGTGGCTGTAACTGAGAGATTCCTGATGGTAAAACTCAATAACATTTTGCCCGACCCGGGAATCGCACCCAGCACTTCAAGCTTAGCAGTCGCGCTTACGACCACTCGACCATCGAGGCTGTTTATTTTATTACTTGTTGTTATACCGTACCGGATATAGTATTACATACTACTTTGTGAAAATTTCAAGCGTCTACGTATGATGGTATAAAAGATTCAGTCCTGTGACGGAGGGATAATGGAGTCCCGAGTCCTAGCATTAGGTCTCGTTGGCACCCTTTGTACCCAAAGGGTATATTTTATTTCGCATAGGCCTACATGGGCACCAGTAGCGAAGGGTTAATTTTTATAAGAAGTAAGCCGGAGTACATATTTTTAATGTGATTATATTATTTGTCTATAGAATACTGACTGTGCCATTTTTCAAAGGCAATCCGGTAGAAATCGAGTTGTATTGAACCTTCGCCACTGATGGGCACGTATAACACGCAGAGAAGGTGCACGGTTCGGGTTGGTCGTGTCCTATGGAGAAGAACCGGCAAGAAACTCCATGATTACTCTATTAAAATGATTTGGTTTTACAATATTATTATATAAGCATTAGTACTTAAGTATGAGGAGGCAGCATAGGCCCGACAATATGTCGTTGCTGCCTACTAAACAAAAAACGTAAAACAACATAATAAGTTAACAAAATTTAACAAGAATCTAGGAATTTACAAGGCCTACACGCTTCAAACATTCACAAACAATCGGTAAAAACGAATCTTAAAAGAGTGTCTATATGGAGTTTCTTGCCCGTTCTTCTCCATAGAGATCTACGTTAGAGAGTGCCTGAATCATCAAACGCTCTATGGAATCATTGTTGCGGGTAACGTGTCCAACTTAAATTACTATTAATGCAATAATAATTCTGTCTGGAAAGGGTTTAACGGCTGAACGGATATCAAATAAATTTAGCACACAGAACAAGACTTGGGTCAGAAATCAGGACATAGAATACTTTTTATCGCGGTAGTACGATCCCAAGGAGTATTTTCCGAATCCGACCACCACGCCGCTGGCTAAAGTTCGCTCGCAAATAAAGCTACATCTTATCGTTCAGATCACCTCTTAAATTACCATCTTACCATTACAAGCCGCGGACTTCTTCCTCGGAGACAGCCCGGGCCGGCGCGGACTCTCTGTTATTATTTTGTAACAAAACACCATTATGTCCACTTCCTCAGTTTGTTTCGATTGTGTGCAACGTTTTATTGAAACTTCTTCTTATTTTATTGTAGGAACAAATTTGTGATGTTCTAAAGTTTTTAAGGATTACTTTACTACACTATTCCCAAACCACTGCAACTCCTGAAAGCCAGAATCAACAGTGGCGACCCCCAACGAAATTAATCAGAAAAGAATAGCGGAGGAGTAGGGAAAACATAATTTCCACTTCCCTCCATATCAGATGCACGCGTAGCATGACCACCGTAGATACGGGTTTTGTCGACGGAAGAATCGACAAAATGACAGATTTAATTTGGTGATCTTCTGTAGAAACGTGTAGCATAACCACTGGTGCACTTGCAGGAGACAGAACAAAACAAGGCCAATAGGCACAAAAGGACGTTTACAGCTGGGATAAGCCCAGTTGCTCGGGATGTAGAAGTAAGTAGCGATAAAAATTTTAAAAACCCATCCTTAAGTTAGAAATAAGGGTTGTTGTCTCTCTTCCTATAAGGATGGTGATCACCGCGGTGTTATTATTGAGGTAAAAATACCACACGCTCGTCTTATCGCCAAACTACGGACGCCTTTCGAAAGTAACCCCTAGTCTATGGAACTAACTGAAATATTAATTCTCTGTTTGGTCTTCAACGTGCTGATTTAAAGTGTGCCGGCAACTAAAGAGGTCGTCTACAACACGTCCATAGGTGTTAATATCCTCTTGCAGATAAGATCACACTGCCGTCATCTGCTACCAACCGTGATAATGCCATTACCCTCAGGACCATCGACTGTAACGGTCAGTACCGTCCACGGTGCGCCACGTCTAGCAGAGGAATTTTACAGCCTAACACGCACTTGATAACCTTGTTTGCACCTTGTCCTTGAACTACACCCAAGGATAAACACAATAAAACAAACTAGAGGGGCACAGATGAATACAGAATCCTTTTTGCACATTAAAAGCACAGTTTCAAGCGCTTTTTTTCACAAAACTATCACATCGCGTTTTAGTGTCGTCTCCAACTGGCGGCAAACTATGGTTGCTACGTTTGTATCGATTTAACTTTACTTGTACTTAATGGTATCAAGGTTATGTTGGAAACAGATACTATGTACCTATAATATCGTGCTGGTATATATGTAGATACCAACTATGAACGGTGCAGTGCACAGTGTATGAACGAACGGCGAATAAAAATTTTCAAAGAAAAGTACGAATTTAGTTGCAGTTGTTCTCTGATAAGAGTACAAAATGACGTGGTAAAAGAAAACGTAGTGAAAAGTGTGAAATTGGATGAACAATAGAAGAATAAATATAGTTTACAGAGCGTCGAGCGTCTGAAATGATTTCCCGTTAAAATA
This sequence comes from Noctua janthe, assembly GCA_910589295.1. NCBI lineage: Eukaryota > Metazoa > Arthropoda > Insecta > Lepidoptera > Noctuidae > Noctua > Noctua janthe. Next base: position 8,571,638 of record OU342573.1, on the reverse strand, counting down.
AGACAGGCTAAAACTTACTGCAGCGAAAATGCATGAAAATTAAATTAAAAAACGATAAAATCTTTTTTTTGTTTTTTTTTTGTTTATAAAAGGGCATTGTTTTCCCCGTGCTTGAGTTTTCTACCCTTCCTTTTAAACTAAATAGTTTAAACAAATGCCAGCCTATTTCAGAAAAGTTACATGTGGGGTTGAAGACCATATATCAATGACAACTACGATTGGCCAATCATCTTGTTGGGGGGTTAACTTTGTTGTGTACCTAATACACCGAAAGGCACTTGTTGTCTCCGCCATCGCCATTGCGGCCATTTTTTTTATACCTGGAAACCTTCTAGCTACGGAGATATTGGGGTCAAAGTTCTAACTTTTTCACAAGTTTTTTTAACTTATTGTTATAACTTTACTTTTAGTACCACGACCCCGTACTATTCAATGTATCCATCAGCACGGCATCATTTACTCCTTTCTCTTTCATATCATTCGGCCTTCCTCTCCATCCATCAAAATTCATACGAATCACTCTTTCTGTTACACGCGTTTCATCCCTCCGTTGCAGGACACATATCGAAAGCAGGCATTCAAAAGGATGATTTCTACACATTACGACAATTTCCTTGCGTAAAGAAAACGCAACGTACTTACTTACCTACCTTCATAATGATAATGAAACAATAAAATATTACGTAGTAGGTAGGTACAGTCCCTTCACAGTTAATTTGCCTCTGGCAGCTGTAGACCAACAGCAACCTTGTTGTCAATAAAAAAAAGATTACTATAATATTGACAGACTTGTCAGTGATAGCAACCCAACAACATCCTTATTGATACGGTCATAAAGATCACTGTGAGTTTGACAGTGACGCAAGGGCACAGGTAAAACCGTGAAAGGACTGTACTGTTGCAGTAGCTGTCAGAAACTAAGTGTGAGTATATCAATCACCTTGACGTTTGCAAGTACGTTTAAGTGGCTTCATTATACACAATAATAATAAACATATTTCACGTATTTTAGCGGATGTAAGTGGAAAAACTATTATTCTTTTTGCATTTTATTACTTCGAGTGCCCAATGACTTCCTAGCAATTTCCTTAATTGTACGTCTTTACGACACCCGCACGCGCCACGATTATTTTGAGTGCTTTATCATGGAAATGGTTTGTTGTTTGTTATTTGAAAGAGAGGCAATTCTTTCCCCTGTTACAAGTAATATTTGTTTGTAAATTGCAATGGAAGAAATACTATGCCTCATTGGTTTAGTGGTCGCAAGCGCGACTGCTGAGCATGAGGTCCTGCTTTCGATTGATCGATCCCCAATCCCCAGGTCGGGCAGTGTTATAAGGTTTTTACATCAGGGATTTCTCAGTAGCAGCCACGGAGTCTGAATTTGTGCCCGGTTGATGGCAATACGCTCGCCCACTATTACATGGGTCTTTTATGTACTGGTTCCGGCTCTTGGGCAACTCCTTGTTTGAAAGACATCGATAAACAACATGAAGATACAATTATATAGGGATGATCTAACTAATGTCTTCCTATTTAAGTAATAAGTAACCTAATCGCCTCATAAAACAAATTACCGCTTGGGGCACTGTTTTAATAAAATCTGACATCATAGCTACGTCCCAAGTTACGCGTTACCCAAAAATAGTTGTTTCAGTAATGGACGACTGGAGAAACACGATATTATCAACCTTTCGAACAGCTGCTGCCGCGTAAACTTGTAACGTAATGATCCAATTTGACCCTGAAGGCTACCCAAGGTGGTAAACTAGTGTGAATAGACTTTACACATCGAAAGAACAAATGAAACTATAGCTACCGAATCTACTGTTTTTACACATAAATCTTGTCTAAACGTTACGTTTCCAGACCATTGTATTTTGATTATTTAGCGCAGGTATATCAAACAGTAATATTAGTTAAGCACACAAAACATGAGAGAATATTATCAGCGCTTATCAGTTTCGAAGATATCGTCGTTGATAAGCGCCAGTCGAAACCACACCGCGGGCCGGTGATGACGTCCGACATGGACAAAGATAAGCCCAGACCACCCATCATCAGACGACCTGATGTCTTGAGAAAACTCAACGCGGACAGCTTGTTCATGATAGAACGAGGTCTGCTCGGAGACCTTCCGGACAAACTAAAACCAGCTCCATTAGTGCCATCTCGAGCGCAATCTCATGAACTCGCCGTAGCTAAACCATCCGGATTCTTATCTGCATGTCTGCCCATCCCGGAATCACCCGTGTCGGAGAGACTGTCATCATCCGACGAAGAAATCTCCAGTTCTCCACTGAAAAAGTCGTTCAGCTTCCGCGACAGACTCTCCAGAATAAGTTTCTTTAACAAAGACAAAGAAAAGGAAAAGCCAAAATGGAAAACCATAGTGGAGGACGAGAAAACGGAAAACCCAGTAAAAGAGCTCGGAGCTCCGAGGCTAGCACCAAAGAGATCCGACACCAAAGCGGAACAAGACTACAAAAGCAACAAACGTTTCTGGTTTTTCAGAAGTAAAGAGCTATCTGAAAAGAAGGAAAAGGGTCATAGGCCCGTCTACACACGCAGCAAGAGTTTCGAATTCCTGCCCAGAGCTGCTATCGAAGAAGAGGACGAAGAATTGTCACCAAAAATAAAGAAGAATAGTTCGTCATATGTGTTTGGAAGCAGTGATACTATGGGAGAAGCATGGACGTCCAATGAGAGCCTCGAATATATAGCTAACATTTACCATGACAGTGACGACGGAGTGTGCCTTAAAAGTATTAAAGAACTGGCTTCAGACCTCTCGCGTGATAACTCCAGTACATCAATCCCGACGTCTGGATCTAGTGTTAACGCTCGAAGCATTTTGAAGACGGAATCCGTCGAGAATGTCTTCCAGGAGTTTAAGAAGGCTGTGGAGTTATTCAGCGAGACTTATCTCAGTGATTGTGAACCGTACACAAAGTCGAAGGATTTGACAATAAAGCAGAAGAGAAAGAGTTCTTCTTTCACAACTTTGCCGTCTCCGAAAGTGGTGCAAGTGAATAAAGTGAGTGAAGCAAGTGAAGACTTTAAGAAAGAGTTGTCAAGAGTGTTAAGCATTAAACGTGAAGTGCGGACGGCTAGGAGAGGTTCTGTGACTGACTGGTTTGTTCTAGAAGACAGTGCGGCTGCCGCCCCTGCTGCCTCTACTGTCCCAGAGTCCAACAAATATAGGAGGGGAAAGAAGAAAGACGTGAACCGAGTTCGGAGAATCAGCTCGACGAAATATGTAAGTGGACCTTTTATCTGATTGATAGTACCGTGTTGCACTATGATAAGCACGTTTGAACGCTGATTAGCAACGTTATCTTTGTTAGGTCTTATTTGTCATTGTTGTGTGTATTTTTTCGAAACGGAATCTTTGCACAGTTTTGAAGAGGAAACAACCTATTTTTTCTTAATATATCGCGAATTCATGATACTTACATAAATTTAATTTGTTTCTATAATAATTTCATTGTGATCTTTGCAAGGAAACATCCTAGGACCAACATAATTTCACGATCGGAATTCCCAAACAAAGAGTTGATAGAAATTATGACTATATTAATTATTTATCTAACAGCATGACAAAAACATATATCCATGAAAATCAACGACTACCAAAATGGAAAGTTTTCGTCTGTTTTGTTGTTTATCTAGTACCTGATGTAGTTATCGTTTTGTTATGTACAGCGCCTGAAATTATAAGCGAATTTCATCAGACCAATTTACGACTACTCCTACTTTTTAAATACGACTGAAAACTTAATTTCTCCGCTCCAGTAACACATAGCCGTAATCAGAGCACGCGTTGCCCTATTTTACCAATTAGATTACTGCTCGTCTTATCGGCAGTTAGCTGATAACGACACTGTGTGACTCGATAACTAATGATTTCTACACTTGTACGGACCTTTAGTTATTTGTTGTGATACCGACATTCTTTAATTTTGCTTCATCACTGGCTAATATGGTTTTGATTAGCACGTGTGACTGAGGGCCATGAGTCACGACATATTGATTGATAATGTATAGGTCTCAAAACAGTATTTTGAAGTACACAATAGGTGCCCCCCCGGTCTTGGTACTAACCAAGACTCAGCTTTTTATAGACAATATAAAATAGAAGCAGCAGAGGCCCAGTAGTGGAGACCCCGACTTACGAGCAGTAAGTCGTGGGTTCGAACCCAGCCAGGCGCATTACTTTGTGTAAGTTATTTCATCACCACTGCTCCCAAAAATTCGAAGACATGTGACATCTACCAACCCGCACTGGGCCCGCGTGGTGGATTATAGCCCATTCCCTCTCATAGAGAGGAGGCCTGCGTCCCAGCAGTGGGGACATTAATAGGCTGATTATGCTTATGCTTATAAAATAGAAACTGCAGTGTTAATAATATGGCTGTGCACTTGTTAAAGAGAGCATGACTAGTTTCTGCAAAGGGGAATCTGAGACCTGACAAAAGGTAGGACGAACAACAGGACTGCTGTTTAGGTAGAAGATTTTGTTACAGACTTGGCTTAGCTATTCATAGGTACGTACTGCCTTTTCGGGTTAGGTATTCCTGAATGATTATTAATTTTAAAACGGTGAAGGAGAAAATCAAAGACTTTGAAGTCCATTAGGCGATGGACTTCGAAGTCTGCTCTGGGCTTATGATAACAACAAACCATCTTCGTAAGTCAACCTATAAGAGCGACCTTTGTAGGTAAGTAGTTCTGTGGATAATGATTACATGCAGATCGAGTAGTGATCCTAAAAATACAGCTAACTTTATTGCCGAAGCTAAAAAAGGAGAGAGGTGTCTGTAGACATGTAAAAAATCTGATCCATACATTTGAGTCGAGTAGATATTGAAAGACTGAAGTCCACTACTGCATTCTTCACTGGGCTTTTTTTTTTTCGTATGGGATATCATCTTATATCATCGTCGCTCCATGTAAAATACTGGTATTCAGCTGCATCCGGTTAGACTGGAAGCCGACCCCAATATAGTTGGGAAATGGCTAGGCAGATGATGATGTATGGGATATCATCAAATGACCAACCCCACCCCTCCCGATCGGAAGGGAGTGTCAGACTTGTACTGACTAAAACTCATCCATGTTCCTTCTTTGCCCTTTGTGTTCCAGGGCCGCGGTATTTCTTTCGAACAGTCCCGCAGCCCGAACAGTCTCGCAGCCCAACAGTCCGGCAGCGCAGCCCTCTGCAATGGGCTTTTGATAACAACAAAACATCCAAATAAATTATACTTAAGAGCCCGTGAAAATAGCAGTCAACTCAATAATCAACCGCTCGTTACTTGCTACAATAATGTTTTCCAAGCAAATAGGTTTCGTCTTATCTAAAATATATTAAAGTAATAAATAATGGAGTTTATCTATTCGATATTTTTGCTATGTCTGAGTCACTATTTTAGATTTATCTGGAAATTCGACGAATTGTTGATCGAATTACGTGCCTATATGAAGTGTTTTTTTTTTTTACATGGCCACTCGCATTTTAACTCGATATTGTTGCGATACAGCCAGCCGGACTATCCTTTGGTGACCACATATGAATCAGCCGAAATGCTTATGGGTCAATCTCATAGGGATTTTCAGGTAACACTTTATGTACCTACTCTATTTTTTTTTTCGACATGGCAACTCGCAGTTCGACCTAGGAGGTTGTCGTCTGCTCAACCGGACTATCCCGTGGGTGCCTTGAGTGTAAGGCCTCCAGCCAGGGTATGTACCTACTCAGTCTCTCTCCGAAGGATAACATAATTAAAGTCGTTTCTTCTAAAGTACCTACTTAATGAATTTTGATGCGGTGTCCGTAATCGTTTAGAAAATTATGGTGTAGATTGGTATTCAGCTGTATCCGATTGGACTGGAAGCCAGCCCCTAACATACATAGTTGGGAAAAGATTAGGCAGACGAATGTTGTAAATTAGATGAATAGATGGAAATAAAAACGAACTTTATAAGATAAATGTCCAAATAAAGTTGGACTATGCCTGACAGTCGGCACATTTGATTGGATTATCGTACATCGAAACTATTGTCATGATTGTTTTGCGTTCCTCCGCGATTTGTCATTTATTTGGCAATATTTTCCGCGTACATAAATACGTTTTGTTCAATGACACTACTCGCTTGCAAACTGATAAAAACTTCACTGATAACAAACACGGATTAAAACGTAAAAAGTGCGATATTTCAATGGCGCCTAAATGTGGCTAATGTCACTGCATTTTATGTTGCTCTTTATCAATGAAAAAGAAAGCAGTGCTGCATAAGAATTGGAAGACATTTCAGAATTGCCAGATTACAATTTGTTAGATGGAAACCATTATGTTAAGGAGGTTGTCTTAAACAAACTCTTTCAGTGAAAACTTATCAAAAAGTTTTCAAACTAATCTATGAACATTACATAACATCACACCTACAATCCTTAAAGGGTTAGGCAGATGTGTACCTAATAGTACACTCACATTTCGCCAGTAATGTGTATGTCCCACGTAATAAGGGGCGAGTTTGTCCTTAACCGCGCACAAATCTAGACTCCGCGGCTGCTACAGAGAAAGTTCTGGTAAAACAAACCCAATAACACTCACTCACTCACTCACTCACTGCAGTAGTAGCGCTTGCCCCCACTAGACCAACCTATGAAAGATCAATAAAATTGAGAATATTTTATTATCAGAATACTGAATAATGCAGCATAGCTCCTTTCTTAATTCAGTTTAGAATACATTCAAAAACTGAGCATGACTGTAGCCGTACCCATGTCAAACCTTTGTACCAAAGTAGGATGCCACTATTATCAAGGTCGCCAAGGTCATATGAGAATAGACTAAAGACCAAGGTTACTCATATGAATCAACCTGATGACAATGAAATGAAACTAGGCATTGTAGTTCAGTTCAGATTTTATGGTAGGTATTTCTATTGCTATTGATTGAAGGAAATATGGTTAGTTAGACTGGCCTACAAATTGATTGATTCAGGAGTTATAAACGGCTTTGAATTTAATGGCAGGCCTGACTTCCGCCATTTTTCTTTTTCAAATCGATAGCTGACGTCAATACAAACAATTTTTGTATGAGATAACATCTTCTAAAGTGTCACGTTTCCGAGATATAAGCTACTCGTATCAAAGTTGTGCTGAAGATGCACTGAGTGAATGGACTTAAACTTTGATAGCTCATATCTCGGAAACGTGACACTTTAGAAGATTTTGTCTCACACAAAACTTGTTTGTATTGATACCGACTATCAATTAATGTACGTGTTATGCGTGGCCACAACTTTGAAAGAAAATTAAAATGGTGCAAGTTAGGCAGGCCAGCCTTCATAAAAAAATCTTCCAAGCCCTTTATTATGATTCCAGAGATTTGTACCCTGCAAAAGGTGCCACCGGGACCCCATTACTACGGCTTCGCTGTCTGTCCGTCTGGTAACAAGGCTGTGTCATTTTAACCGTAATAGGTAGACACTTGAGTTTTATTATTATTTTTTTATTTATTTATTAAAACAAAGTTTATTAAGTTTTTTTTTTATCTTCACTTAGAACCACACTCACGCCCCAAAATACTGTTTTCACGGCTTGTCTGTGAAGACGGATCAAACGGTTTTTAACTTATGTTTAAAAACCGTGCGCATAGTGTACGCATTAGTGCGGACACTATGTTTACTTCATCATCATCCTCCTAGCCTTTTCCCAACTATGTTGGGGTCGGCTTCCAGTCTAACCGGATGCAGCTGAATACCAAAATATTACATGTAGCGACTGCCTATCTGACCTCCACAAACCAGTCAGTACCGGGTAATACGATGTCCCTTGGTAAGACTGGTTGTCAGACTTTCGAGATACTGACTACCTGCAACGATTGTCTACGTCTGGCTGACCCCAACATAGTTGGGAAAAGGCTAGGCTGATGATGTAAGCTAAGAGTGTTTCAATCAATAACATGTATTTTTATTGACCACCTTCGTAATTATCCCTTTAGAAGGCAAAGACAATATTATTCCCACCATGTTTTTCATCTCATTAAGTAAATAATGAGTTTCTGGTAGGTATTTCATTGTTGTACAAAGGTTATTTAAAGACTTATCAATTAGTCATTAAATATTCAAAAAAAAAAATTGTGAAGTGATTTTTTTTTCTACCAATAATACCTATGCCTATTTGGCATTATTTTCTGATTCCCAGATCGTTATGCCTGTTAAAGGGCTATGTTATAATGCCTACAACTACGTGACGTTTTCACATACCGCAAATTCTTAACATTTTCAAAGTAACATTATAAAGATTTTCCAAGAAATACGAAACACAAGGAGACCAGATAGCGATCGATAGCGTAGATAGAATGTGAGCTATCGCTAGCTTATCTATCGAGTGAATGAGATTGACGATAGCTTAAACGTCAGCGTCAGCTGATTGCACGTTATAACAGCCTGACAAAATTTTAGAAGAACCAGAGGGGTTGCAAAAGTTACAATCACTTATCAGTTTTTAAATCACAAAACAAAGCAATCACAATTATAAAACAATAACACAAATCACACTCACAATCAATCGCTTTCAAATCAAAGCGCTCCGTATATCCACAACGACTTCATTTATTTGCAGTGCTGCCAATAAAAAAATTTCGATTCCCCGCGTCAGTGTTGTCAATTCCCCGAAATTCCCCGCTTCATTTTTATTCATTCCCCACAAAGTCCCCAAAATGATATTTTTGGAATAAAAACGCTGTTTTATACAAAATTTGTTTAATAAACTACTAAAACTTTGATAAAATACTATACTTTATAATCTTATTTGCTGGGAACAACGGCGGCTCTCAAGGAAACCGTATTGCACACCTCGACAAACTCAAATTCTGGGTTCCGGTTAACTTATGCTGAACATGCAACCTACCTGTTTTTTAACAGTAGCTGCACTTTTTAACCACTTTTCCATAATTTTAGTCAATGATGTAGAAATGAATGCGTTCAGAAATACAAAATCGTGTTCAAATGACAGCTGAGCAGGCATTTGAGTGGTGCTGCCATTTAAAATTATGTTAGTAATGTCGAGCTGTTTCTGCCAAATCCAAACGTGATTTTATAGGTGTAAGCAATACGGGACATAAAATAGTTTTACACACACCGAAAAAATTGGCCTGGATTCCCCGAAATTCCCCGATTTTTATCATTCCCCGCGGTCTCCCCGCGCTAACCGTCAATTCCCCGCAAATCGGGGATTTTCCCCGCGATTGGTAGCACTGTTTATTTGGTACACCAACAGCAGTACTTACCATAACATCACTCCTGTAATCCACGAAGGGTAAGGTAGAGGTGTACCTAATAGTATACCCACAGTTATGTTATATAGTCCCTTGTTAAAGGGCCGAGAAAATTGCCATCACCCGGTCATCAGACTCCGTGACAGGTATACGCAGCACATATCACCATTGTGATAATCAACAAGCTTTTCGGCAACCCATGTCAGTCCCATACATTTTTGGTGATATGATGTTGATTTTCCATGACCTCGTGGTGGAACTGCGCTATGGTAACGAATATGCAAAAGAGTTGGCACTCCATATGTATTATAAAACCATCTAGATACAGCATGTCAAAGAATTCAGAAAATGAAGACATAATTATTGTGACATTTACCAACCACATTGGGTCAACTGGACGATTATGGCCCACCCCATCTTATTCTAGAGGTAAATTTCCGTGCAGCGGGAACGTCTGAATTCTGATGATTGAGAGGCCACCCTCTTGGTGGACCGATGACCTGGTGAAGGTTGCAGGGTTCCGCCGGTTGCAAGTCACACGGGACCGGTCAATGTGGGGACACTTGGGGGAGGCCTATGTCCAGCAGTGGACGTCTTTCGGCTGAAATGATGATGATGATGATGATGATGATGATGATGATGAGAGGCTGATTATTCTATGAATGTTTGTTGTCGTTACATCAAACTATAGCTTCGGAAATAGGGCTAAAACTGCCCTAGTTATAGCTCATTCTGATAAAGCAAATTGACCTTTTGGCAGTCAGTAATAAAGAGAAGACAGACACTTCGTACCATGGCCCAGTTATGCAATTATACGTAATGACGACATTCATTGATTTAGTATTTATTGTAGTTAGATGTTAGGTAAAATATTCAGTTTTAATTCCGCGAAAAAGGTCCAGGCTTAGATGCAGATTTATGCACTAGTTCATGCAAAATTAGCATGCTCGATCCTACCATACCTATAACTCTGATTAACGCCTCATTCCATGGTTTATACATATTTTCGCATCATCAGAATTACTTACATATGTAATTGCTAAAAGTGGCAAATAAAACCCGTTCGTTCGAAAAACAGGAAACAATCAAAACTTATAAACTTTTTATAATAAACTTTATGGCAACTGGAAACGGAAAGGATAATATATTGTGAAAGTACATAAGCGATTTTAATTAAAGAAACAACACAAAAAGACATAAATGTTTTTATATACTCACATAATTAAGAATATAAATGTTTATGGACGGAGAGGAAGAGGCAGACCAAATAAAACATGGATGGATATTGGATAGTGTGAGGAATGATAATGAAAGAATAAAACCTTTTTTCGAAAAAATAACCGACTTCCAAAAGAAAAACACTAAAAAGTGGAAAATAACTTTTATTGACTTTTTTGCCACCGACTTGTCTCTTCCTATTTAGAAGTCGGTTAAAATGGAGTAAATGATACTGTGTGTGACGGCTGGCTGACAGGGGAGAATGGAATAATAAACGTGTTCCAACAACATACATTTATTTTCAGGCAACTTTGACCCATAGACCTTACAGACTAACATACATATGATAAAATACAACATAATTATCTAATTTTGGTTAAATTAACTCTCGCGGTAATGTTATACCTAAACAAACGTTAGTTAGGTACTTTGTACTTACTGTAATGCGTTAGCGGTGATAGTATTATGGAGTCAGAGTTCCAAAGTTCATTTTAATTAACATTTTCTTTTTTTTGCCCTCAAAACGTGATCCTTGTAAGGAAGTTTCGGTTTCCGCGAGACCGTTGCCGAAATTCGGTTTCGGTCATAAAAACCTATTTCGGTCGGACACTCCTTTAAACCCTGCAGACAGAAATACGAGCCCCGCACAGCGGGGCTACTTCTACTCGGTTGCACTTAAAAAAAATGCCATATGCGTTAAAAAAATCGAAACTTTGTTTTAACAAAAAATAATTATAAAGTTTATTAGGTGTATATTATAGAGGTATATTATTAGATATCCGTTCATAAAAAAGCTTCAATTTTTTAATTAATAGCCATGACATAACCATGCAGATTAGTGTCTGAGATGGTCTTTTGAAGAAAGAACCTCACAGATTTGAGTATACCTGACTATCTAGTGCAAGCATTTGTCAGTAATCGTGTAGCTCACGGCAGAACTTAATCTATTCAAATAAATAAAATAAAATTGAAGTGTCTGTTTGGTATTTCAAAATGACAGCTTTTTACCAACAAAAAACATATTTTAAAATTTTAACTGGCGGATAGCTGATGTAGGCGTAACTTGCTTACTTTATTTTAGAAAAAAAGGTTAGGGTTCCGTGCAAAAAAATTAAAACCCTTGAAATTGTTAACAGAATACGTTTCAAATAGGGAAGTAATATTTTTATAATAATTTCACACGGACGAAGGTTGCGGGGCACTGCTAGGTACTTAGTCTAATACCCGCATTTTGCCAGTTTGGTTTACGTTCCATGTTAGAACGATCATAATAAAACACATTTCGGCTCAAATCTCGGTTCAATAATGGTCATTTACGTCTGACATTTACGGTGTATGTTGGTATAGAAGTGGCGGAGCCCTGGGGTCGTGGGATCAAATGGTGCCGTTTGACTCCGCGCTCCGATTGTGTGTACTATGTCCGGTCTGGACATTGAGATGTATAAATGGAGTGCTAGCTAACACGTTCATTGTTGTCCTATCGAACAAAATTAGAATCGAGTTTTATTATACACTCTGATTGCGTTAGGAAAAAAGTTATGCGTTTTGTTGACAAACTCATGACGGATTGTCGATAAAATTATAATTTCTGCGCAAATTATCTTATACGTCTTATACTGCCCTTATGCCACAACATTTGCAGTCAAATTGACCTCTCCGATACCACTGACGACGCCGACTCAACAAAGTGTTAAGTATTGTGGTGCGAGTAAAACAAAGACGACAAAGCTCTGCAAAATGACAACTGCTTCTAGGATTCACGGATATACAGTTTATTCGATCGTTTGCGAAGTTGTGCGGCACTTCAATTTCCCTGAAAGCATGCATCGGCACATAAGCGAATGAACCATTCTTACTGTAAGAATTGACATTTCAAAGATCATTCATTCAATTATGAGTGAGTGCTCCATTTCCCCCTACTCCTTGGCTTAGGAGAACCACGCCCTACATGTTGCAATATTCTGTGATAGTTCGTAAAGGGCATGGTGTATGTGACGGTTGCCTTGGTTTCCAGTATTAGTTGAACCAAATAGTTTAACCGTTAATAGGTTGCCTTCACTTTGCTGTGACCTGCTGCAAACGGATTTTTAAATCTTTTGTAACATTTTAAAGAGTGATTGAGTTTAGATGTAGCAAGTAATTCCCGAAACTCCACTTCCATTTTGAAAAAATCTTGGCTCATGAAAAGCCACACTTTTGCCAAGTGCCATAGTGTCTTTCAAATGGGCAAAGTCGCGGGTAGACGCTGGTTTAATACATTTTGATTAATACTTCGCTATAAATAAAACCTTGTCCTAATTTCAATCTAAAAGGCTAAGCTGTCGAGTCGATGTATGCAGATTGGATAGCCTCTACGTAAGTGGACGGCTCAAAGGCTTCGTATATTGGATAGTTGGGGCCGACCCATTGCCTAATTAATGAAGAAAGGATCATCGTACGGCGTAGTAAATTAATCAAGATAAAGGACGGCCTGGTTTACAATCTATAGGAAAGTGATGAGCTAGTAAGAAAGAAAGAAAGAAATAAAACATATTTATTTGGATCTAGCCCAGTAATTTTGTAAATAAGAAAGATTAATTTTAGACAATATCCAATAATTCAACCATTCTTCTGTCACTTTACGCAAATAAATCAATAATTACTAGTGCTACGGTTACTAGATAGAATTGAAGACAAAATATTGACATTGTGAATCTAACCGAAAGGAACTGATCTCGAATTAATGAATTTTAATCTAACTAAAAGAAAATTCAACTAACACAATTAGAAATAAAAGGTGTTTTAGATAAAATAATGACATAGAAGGAAGAAAATGCTGAGATGACAACTGATACACAGATCAGGCAACATGCCGCACCGTTCTTTATACAGCAAACATATTTTATGTAGATTAAATCATGAACTGTTCGAAAGAGACACCGTGGCCCTGGAACACAAAGGACAAAGAAGAAACATGGATGGGTTTGAGTCAGTAGAAGTCTGACACTCCCTTCTGCTTCCGCCCAGAGCGGGGAGCGGGGAGGGGGGGGGGGGGGGGTTATTTGATGACTTCCTATCCGAAAAAAAAAGAGGTCACAATACCGCGCCAAAAATGTTCACGTTTCTGTGCAGAATGAGATTTGGATAGTATTACATCTCTCACTCATACTGCACCCGGCCACCTGGTATCTATCAAATACGGGATGTGGGACTTCGCTCATCTAAGTGTACCTGTACTTAGGTCGCGCGAAAAAGTGCGAGGGCGCATCTATGACTACAAAAGAAAGTGTAAGAAAGAACGCTATTATACAAATCACCTCATAACCATACCATAAAACATAATTACGACTCATCCAACATCAACACATGCATAACAACACATCTCCAACATGCTCTGCGCGCTGTGCTAGAGTATCGCATGCCCTGCGCAGACGCACCGGACGGTGAAAGGCGACAGCGTTCCGCCCTGAATGGTGCGCTAGCGCAAGTCTGTTCGCAGTTTCGCTTTTACTAGTACTTGCGTACTAATTGTAGCAAAGCGTCAACATCTACCTAGCCTTTTCCCATCTATGTTGGGGTCGGCTTCCAGTCTAACCGGATGCAGCTGAATACCAGTATTTTACATGAAGCGACTGCCTATCTGACCTCCGCAATCCAGTTACTGAGTAAAACGATGCTCCTTGTTAAGACTGGATGTTAGACTTTCGGGCCCGAAAATTTGACCAACAACACGGAGCCGTGGAAGACCAGGAAAGAGATGAGACGCTGCGACCTGGATGTCTTTCTTAAGAAATGAAAAGCAGTAGCGAATAGTAGTGCCTGATAGAAGGAATGGTGGGAGGCCTTTGACTATCAGCGGAAAAGGGAATCATTACGTTGCGATGATCACGTATTATTGGCGTTTTCTAAGAATGCTAAAAGGACAGATAATTCCATTGTCCACTTTAGAAAGAAAGCGGCCAGTCATATTATCTTTGGAATGAACGGCGGCAGATAAAGTATTTATGATTATCAAAAGGTAGTAGGATGCCTTGAGAATTATTGGAGTTTTATTGTATAACTTAACAGAGAGATGTGTAGCTAGGAAGTTTGTTCCGTCACCTCTCCACCTAAAGGCAAAATAAACGGGCCTGTGGACGGCGAGTTATGGGCCAGCTCGAAAAAAAAAAAAAAAAAAAAAAAGGCAAAATAAAGGACTAGAAAGTAGTTTAAATCGGGTGTATTTTAAGCAATTTTGACGTTCAAAAAGTACTGAATCCCAAACAAATGACTTTTGATTTTTCCTGACAATGTTGCCTTCAACATCCACAAAACGAAAGGAAAGTCTGTAACCTTTTCTAACATACAGTACATACCAGTGGCGAAGGTCCCATACAACTCGATTCCTACCGGCTTCCCTTTGAAAAATGGCACAAACTGTATTCTATAGACAAACAATATAATCAAGATATGTACTATTTTTTTTTTTTTTTCGGATGGGAAATCATCAAATGACCCCCCCACTCTGGGCGGAGCGGAAGGGAGTGTCAGACTTGTACTGACTAAAACCCATCCATGTTCCTTCTTTGCCCTTTGTGTTCCAGGGCCACGGTATCTCTTTCGAACAGTCCCGCAGCCCTGGCAGGCATCGGCCCTTGCGGACCCCTACTTATTTGCTGACATCTCTTTGAGGCGCACGTGGAACACGAACGCGCCGTCGACATGGCCTGTCGTCATAAAACGGCCGGACGGCGAGCTGGCCCATAACTCGCCGTCCACAGGCCCGATCAAGATATGTACTCCGGCTTACCTCTTACAAAATTCACTCTTCATTACTGGTACATATCTATTGCAGCAAAGAAATTTAACACTATTGATCTGCATCACCACATTCTCGCCATTAATAACCCGATTAAAAACTGTCACACGCGTCTAATTTAGTAGAAAAGTATCAATTAACAGACACACAGACCTTTGCGAGCCCGACAACCGTAACTAAGTACTGTCAGTCATTAGTGCTCACAGTATCTAGGTTAGAAAGCGATTGTGCCATCTGCCTATTGCTTGACGTTGAAAAACGAGGCTAATATATCATATTGAAGCATAAATTGTTGGATGAATGCTGTAATTGTCTGCGAGATCCAGCTGATAGGTCGTTAATATTAGGTGTCAGGTCGTTATCTTTATGAACTGGTTCAGTCTGGCTTATCAAGGCTTGGTTTTGCTACTACACTTTTTAAATTCAGCCAACCTGTTCGGTTGTGTTTATATTTTACTACTAGATGTTGCCCGCGATCTTCGTTCGAGTGAAAATATTATAAAAAATATTACTGCCCTTTTTAAATCGAATTTCGTTACCAATTTCAAGGATTTTAATTTTTTTTTGCTCGGAATCCTAATTCTTGTTCTAAAATAAAAGTAGCCTTAGTTACTCCTTTTGATATCAGCTAAAGTCACTGCTAAATCGTCGTTTCGGAGATTAGCCGTTTGAATCGGATTTTGTTTACAATTTCAAGGGTTTTAACTTTTTACACCGAACCCTAATTATTTTTCTAAAATAAAAGTATGCCTGACTTAGTTAGACTTTATAACATCAGCTTTCTGCCACTTAAAGTCCCATTAAAATCGGTCCAGCCATTTCGGAGATAAACCGGAACAGACAGACAGACCGACAAAAATTGAAAAAAATGTCTTTTTGTTAATAACTTTTTTTTTTTTTTTTTTCATATGCATTCAGTGAAAAGCTGTTATTTTGATATTACAAACAGACACTTAAATTTTATTTATTTGTATAGACTTCGATAGTAAAGTATGCGTAGGTACTCGTACTTCTCCGGACGAATTCTTTCTCTGGAGTCAGAAAGCTCCACTTACTATCACATAATTTGCACACGGAAGACAACAAGTGGGAATGTGCAAAAAACAATGAATTCCCATTTTGTAGGTATGTTTATTTTTTCTCATTCATTCTAAGCAGTTATCAATCACAATTAGCCGGTTAACAGGTGCCTTGACTTGCTAAGTTGGTACGAATCATGCGTGTTGAACATCTTGTAATCGTGTTGATTTACCGATGATTGATGGATCACTGTTCACAATCATTATCACAGAATTTTTAGAAGTCTTGTCAGTCCGTGACGAGGTGATAAATACTGATTAGTCTCGCGATCTATTTGCTAACGTAAGTTTTACTGATAGTCTTCATATGCCATCCATCATCATTTTATATCTTGTAAAGCATGTCCTCGTGTTGATAGAGAATTATCGGGATCCTCCTGCCTTTCATCATCTTCATCGCCAACAGCCTGAGTTCACGCACTGCTCGGTATAGGTCTCTCTTGTTTGTGCCATTCTTCACGTTCCTGTGGCCGTCTCATCCAGGTGTATTCCATGGCAACAATGTCTGCCTTAACTTCTATCAATTTGATGCATCCTGTTTTCTTTTTCGATAGGTAAGCGGTCTTCGTCCAGTCACCCTCTTAGTAGTCCTCTCTTTTTGTTTTATTGTGAATTCAACCATTTTTTTTTGTTTTTCTTGTGTGAGTCTAATAAATACTGTTTCTTTCTTAATAGACAAATCATCTTAACTTCATCCGTCCATCTTTGGTGTTGTCTTACTCATAAAGTCATCCACATTCATACTCAAAGCCTTCACGACATATCCGCCGTTCTTCAGCGACACATACCCATACTCATGATATGACGATACATTTCCACACAACTTCTCGGTCCCCGACACCATTTTGTTGACGGGGATTCGTCGACAGACAAATAAATAACCCAGGGCCCTATTTATCCTAAGTTACCCAACTATACAACGCTTTGAGGTACAAAATTTAAACGGGAACGTGAGAAACCTTTACCAGTAAATGTCCCAATTCACAAAGACACCTTTAAGCACTGAATTACGCTAAATGTCAAGTATGACTGTTGAACTTAGAAACTAATATTATTCGTACTCAACCGCATATTATCCCACAAAGGATGTGAATGATATGATATCTAATAAGACATGAACTGCTATCATTAAATAAATATTTACTAAGGGAGACAATGGCACCTTTGAGGCCCGCTTGCACCACAAATCATTAAACGCATTTATTAAATCGTTCCATTTCCGTCAACCGGTTGAAGTCAGAGAGACAAAATGATGACAATTCGCCAGTAATGTTTATATCTCATGTAATATTTCATAATAGATGTTTGCTATGTTATGTACCGAATATGACTTTGTCGGGAGTACCTGCTTTCCTCGTCTACCAAGAGTATTTCAACCTCATCATCATTATCTTGCCGCATAAGCATAATCGGCCTTTACTGTTCCCACTGCTGGGACACAGACCTCCTCTCTATGAGAGGGAATGGGCTATAGTGCGGGTTGATACATGTCAGATGTCTTAATTTTTTTGGTTTTAGGGCATGCCGGTTTCCTCATGATGTTTTCCTTCACCATTTTGAGGGCAGTGCTGATGAGATAAATTACACAAAGTAATGCACCTGCTTAAGTTCGAACCCACGACTTACTGCTCGTAAGTCGGGGCCGCCACCACTGGGCCACCGCTGCTCTCTATCTTGCAGTGCTTATCCCAATATATTTGGGGTCGATGCACCATTTCCTCTCCCATTCTTCTCTTTCAGTTTAGCCGTCGTCTTCTTTCTAGCCACGTCATCTTTCGCAAGTCCATTCATCGTTTTCGTTCGTCCTCTAGTCTTGTATGCGAGTAAAGAGTATTTCAGCCTACGAAGATAAGCACTATCGTTTCAATGTATTATTTACATATACATATTTACGTGTCGGTGCGAAGGAGAAAGTTGCAGTCAATGCGGATGAGTCGAGATCCAAGACTTCGCTTGCATTTAACGTTGAATCGTGTTAGTCGACGGGAGGGAGCGGAGGCTTAAGTATAGCTGCTCTTATTTGACTATCATGTGCTACGTTGTGGATTTCATGGGAACCGGAATTGTAGTTTCCAGCATCATGGCCAACAATATACAGAATGGCAATTACGTTGCACGATAAATAAATCAATTCGTCGTTGATAAATTACATAATCAATCAGAATTAATCAAATATCCTTCAGCACCTTAGTGTGTGTGATGAATTTTCCATTTGTCTAAAAATATATTTTACACGCTCTCACTTATATTTTGTATAGTTTCAAACGAGCTCAGTGTAATTATGTTTTTTTTTTTAATTTTAAACAGAACCATCAATAAAACAAGAATCGATTACAGCAACTCTCTAAACAATCGATTGAACGTACCCAGACTAGCAGGTCATTCGCAACACTACAGATATTCATAAATGGAAGACAATACGCATAGAAAGGCGGGAAACGTTACGTGTTATGAAAGCGACAGTGACTTTGACAAACAGCTGATTATGACATGTGTCACAATTCGTACACGTTCGAGCATGCTACGTTAGGCTAGGATTAGGCATCAATATAAGATATTTCTTGATATTTCTATGGGTTTAGGCTATATTTAGACAACTCCGATATAGGTTGAGGGTCAAGTGTGGAAGTAAGGCGTAGTAAGGCAAGCGTATTGCGTCGGAAACAAGTGTGTATTGTAGATATATGCGATATGGTCAAAAACGGAACTAGCGCTACTGTAACATTATTCAATATAGTAAATAATAATCGTAAAACATTTAAACAAATCATTACCAAACGTGACCCTCTATCTTAGAAGATAGTTTGACACAACGATGTCAACGCGAAAAATAAAGTTTTTTTTTAGTCTTTGTCTAATGTCCCTTGTTGCTTCGTCTCTTTGTAGATAGTCACTCTTTGAGTTATCTCTTAAAATACCATGGCCTTCTATGGTTTAATGCAGGGCCTAGCACCTGTTATTGTACCGAAGACTTCTAAGTGTCTTTGCTGGAGAGTTCGTCCCACCACTTCCGATTCCCAGCTAAATCACTAGGAAGTGGTAAGGAGCCGGCGTTTTGGGGGACTGTCTCATATAAGTTTGACTGATATAAGTTCTGATACTCTGCCTAATTTGAGAGGAGCTCATGGCTAAATAATAACAGCCGCTCGGGTCGATCTTTAAGTTAAGCCGTGCTTGCCTAGGCTGGTCTGTGGATGGGTGACCACCCATTACATACCGAGTTTCCCCCGTGCCTCGGAAAGCACGTTAAGCCGTTGGTCCCGGGTGTCATTTGTAGATCTTTGACAGTCGTTAGGTAGTCAGTGACCCAAAAAGTCTGACAACTAGTCTTACCAAGGGATATCGTAATCCCCAGTACTAACTGGGTTGTGGAGGTCAGATAGGCAGTCGCTCCAAGTAAAATACTGGTATTCAGCTGCATCCGGTTAGACTGGAAGCCGACCCCAACACAGTTTGGAAAAGCCTAAGCAGATGATGACTCTGCCTAATTTGAAGTAATGGATTTTGAATTACTTTTATTAAGAGTAAATTCAACCCGAAGTCCACCCCGAGTGCATTCATAGATATACATTTTAAATCAATGCCTTACTGTGTTTAATCCTAATTATATTTATTCATGCATGTAGAGTGGAATCGGTTATATGCAAATGTGATCACACGCCGAACGCATAATAAATGCATAATTTGCAAGTTTTACTCTGAATCTCAATAAGCATTGATTAACTGTAAATTATTCGTGACTAGTTGTCGGCCGCGGTTTCAGTCGCAGGCTAGGTAAATTTCTATTTAAGTATCTACCATACTTTCTAACACAAACTCACGCGTTTTTTTCCCAAAGGGCAGCTAAAAACTACAAAAGGCCTCCTGCTAAGATATTTACAGAGTCTTTTTGCTTTGCCTACGGTCATAAATCTAGTCATACATGGTCTACCATTCAGCCGTTAAAGCCTGCAATTCACTGAGGGACTAAAGTCCCTTGACACCTGTCTCCAAAGGCGTCGCCTGTCTTCACACGATACGATATTTCTGAAGACCTGGAAATTATTGTCGTCAGACACATTGTGCGAAGACTTCGTCGGGCGATGTCTCTGAGACACATCATCTGCCTAGCCTTTTTAACCGACTTCTAAAAAAGGAGGAGGTTATGTATCTATTTCACAGCATCTTTTTTTTATTTATTCATGTATGTTCACTAATTTATCCGTGATTACCGATCGTCCGATTTAAGTGATTCTTTTTTTTTCATTTGGTAGAGGAAGCTATCGCGGTTGTCCTATTTAAATTGTATTAACATTGTTTAGGTATTTTATGAGTTATGCTCTATAATATGCAATTTTTCTTCTTCGACCATGTGACTGATATGCTAATATTTTCTATTTACAATGTAAACTAGTTACTTGACAAAGATTTGTGTGAGATACAATAACTGAAAAGGCTAAAATAAAAATAAAGCTTGCCCTTCAACATTGGGGTCGGCTTCCAGTCTAATCAGATACAGCTAAATGATGCCAGTGATTGCATTCGATGGCTTTCTAGGGTGGTTGTTGAGAGCTTTAGTGTTGTTCTCCAGTGACTAGCATATCGCCGTTATACAGCGAAAACCAATTATCTCGAGATTTTGTTAAATGGCTATAAGAGTAGAGGAAGACCAAAGAAACGACGGATGGACTGTGTGAAGGATATGGCTAGAAAGGAGGTGACTGCTGAGATGACAAGTAATGAGACGAAAGAGCACGTCAAATAGGGTAGGATTGTACTGTTAAGTTATTTTTTACAAAATCTCGAGATAATTGGTTTTCGCTGTATAACGGCGATATCCAAGTATGGTCAAAAACTCTAGAGCACGAAGTGGACATGTCAGAACACCATTGACGACATTTGCAGCTGAATACCAGTATTTTAAATGAAGCGATGTCTTTGACAAAACGTGACCCGTAACATCTGTCCTCTAGTCACTAGCGAGCACATGCCTAAAGATACTGTGGTCTAGGACTCTAGGGCCTTCGATCGACGACAAAATGCGACTTTGTTTTAAACTATTATATGTATGTCGGTTCCGGTCCGGACATAAAATGAATTGGAAAGCGCGCTTTTGTGCAGTGGTGACATCACGCGACCTACTTACCAGTCATAACACAGCGTGCTTCTACAGAGCCCTGATGTCCAGCTCGAGGCGAGGGCGACAGTCAATGTCTGATCGCGATGGAGTTGAGACGTCTTGGAACTGTACCCGATTCATTGTGCCCCGTGTTATTGTGTTAAGTAGTAATCTCAAGATATTTGTTAGTTTGCTAGAAACTGTGTATCGCACCCAGTGTGTTATCATACCACGAAACCCATCGTCTGCCCACATGATGTACAAGCTTAACGGAGTATATCCTGACATACCCGACATGTAGATATAGAAAATAGAACGAGAGATTTAGATGATTTGAGGATACAGTCATCTTATTAAAAGATTTAGGTTAAAGTGACGCAAATGTACCGTACATAATGTATCTATACATTCTACTATCCATAAGTTCAATTATTCAAACATATATTATACACTGTCACTAACAGTAACAGAGAGACATCGTTTAACACACAAGTGCTAACAAAGATGCAATTCAAACAGACCGCAAGCGCACGGGCAAGCGCATCATTACAACGCGCACAGTTACGCAAATATCACTTTACCATGAGAAAATACTTCACAACTATTTGCTCTTAATTTGTTACAATAGTTCACTATTTTAAGGAGTTCGTAGCTAAATAAAAATAGCCAAGCTAAATGAATTACCGAAAAATTAACTGACAAAAAGTGCTGCAAACATAAGCTTATTCAAATTACAATTCTACGAAAAATAATCTGAATTTTGCAAAAAAAATACAAGTCTTCCGAAAAAAATACTAAGTTTCCGAAAACATGTTCTGCTAAAATTAATCTTAGGATGCAAGAGCGAGCGAAGCGATCTCGGGACTTGGCGCACCCCAATTCCGGACAGGTTAGGTTACTTTAAAATTAATTATTTTCTTCCTGAATTAATACTGTATTGACGTCAGCAATCAATACTGTATTGATTTATCGGAATTTTCAGTATTTTATTCGGTCGTTTCTTTATATGTATTTGCATATAAGTTGTCGAAAGATTAGTATACAAAGCAGTAAATATTTCCGGAAATCTTTTTTTTAGACCCTAAGTCCGCTCTCCGTTGGTAGATTTTTGCAACGTTTTATACGACTCCAAAAGAAAGTAACAAATTGGTCTTAGTCAGACCACACAAATCGTAATCATTATAATACCATATGCAATCATAGACAAGTTCTACTTTTCTTACATTCTAGAGGCATAGACAAAAAGTGTGCCATCATTAAAATCACATAATGTATGCAACGTAACATACTCTACTCAGGTCTAAGTGCGAAGACGGTGTTGCCAGACCGAACTGATTAAAAAATAATATTGATTGACATAATAATTTTCGTTATAGCGATGAGTATAAAAGAACTTCAGAAGAAAACCAAAGACACGATGGCTATACTGTTTGAAAAAAAAAATCTGACTAGAAAAGGTTAGGTTATACATATGATGACGATTAATAAAATAGTACTTATGCAAAAAGATGACATATAACCCTTATAACAAATAAATTGGTGTAAGGGCAGTGGGTCTAAAAAGAGCCGCTTTAGCAGAATCATAATAGGTTAATAATACATCTCGTTACAATACGCTAAATGGTCGCAGACGCGCTTAATGTTATGAATTGTCACTTTGTGTTCAAGAATCCTTTAAATATATCGTACATGTTTTTGGCTATTTAAAGGATTTTTGAATTACAATAAGTACCCTTTTAAACTATCTTCGACATCGCAAAAGCTGTTCAGTTCAGACACTTATTCACAGCTAAAATAATTCAATTTCAAAGTTTAGATTAGCAACACCGGCCAGCCTGCAACAATGACGTGAAAGTAAAAGCCGTCATAAGTCGTGTGATCGAGTCACGGAGGCGATACGAAACAATATCACGAGTCGATCGATACTAGTCGCTTGCAAGTTGTTGTCATTCTTAGCACTTAGCACAATATGGTGAAATACGGTGACGTCGATACTACTAGTGATACAGAAAAGGGGTAAAAAATAACAGTCTTTAAGTAAAAAAAAACATAACATAATACCAGGCCTGTAATACCCGAAGGGTTAAGCAGAGGTGTACCTATTAATACACCCACACTTCGCCAGTTATGTAAAACATAACTAACATAGACCCATGTGAAAAGGAGTGAGCCTATCAACCGGGCACAAATCCAGACTCCGTGGCTGCTACTGAGAGATAAAACCTAATAACACTTTGCCCGACCTGGGAATCGAATCCAGGACCTCAAGCATAGCAGTCGTGCTTACGACCTTTCGACCAACGAGCAAGTAAAAAAGTTTAGGTCTATTCCAACGGATAACAGTCAGTCATTGGTATAAATTTATTGGTCGTTTGTAATTCAAGCGTGGCAAAACAGTCGGGAGCGCCTAGCAGCACGTGCAGCATGACCATCGTAGAAATTGTTTTATGTCCGTCACATCACCATCTCAGGTCCAGTTGAAAACCAGCGTCGGGCACTAGCTGCTCGGCAGTTTGCTGAACTGGGCCTATTTGGCGCAGCCGTGAGACACACAATATTATCTCCTTTTTTTTTGTCGTTTAGTTTTAACATTTGTATAAATTTAAGATTTTTAATTTTTTAATATTTTTTTTTGTGCTTGTTGTGTGCACTTGTGGCATGGGTCAAATAAATATGTTTTCTTTCTTTCTTTCTTTCTTTCAAATTTGTCGTTTTGCCGATTCTTCCGTCGACAAAACCCGTTTCTACGGTGGTAATGCGCGTGCTGAAATAACAAGTTTGTCTACCACGATGACGGCTTGTAACGTGTTTTTATAGTATACTTCATCATCTTAAAGGTCACATCTAAAATCATACAATCAGATTAATAACTTCCCGATGTCTGTTGGTTTTTCTTAGATCGCTTTTTTTACCCGACTGTGCCTACAGCTACAAAAGTGTTGTTAGTCATAGGATCTTCGTAGAATCCAATGATTGATTCCACGAGATCTTTAATTACCCAATAACAAATATTAGAAACGAAAAAAAAAATAGCAGAGGAAACTAAAAGTTACAAAAACCTTTTTTTTTTTTTTTTTTCGGATGGGAAATCATCAAATTACCCCCCCCACTCTGGGCGGAGCGGAAGGGAGTGTCAGACTTGTACTGACTAAAACCCATCCATGTTCCTTCTTTGCCCGTTGTGTTCCAGGGCCACGGTATCTCTTTCGAACAGTCCCGCAGCCCTGGCAGGCATCGGCCCTTGCGGACCCTTACTTATTTGCTGACATCTCTTTGAGGCGCACGTGGAACACGAACGCGCCGTCGACACGGCCTGTCGTCATAAGACGGCCGGACGGCGAGTTGGCCCATAACTCGCCGTCCACAGGCCCGCGCCTACGGTGACCGGGAGCCACCACGTGACCCCCGACGCCCAGGGCGTCTGCCGCGGCGGCTGGGACGTGATGTTCTTTCCCTCTCACGTCCCGCCACCTCCTTCACTAGCATGACTGCTTCGCAGAAGGAGGTGAAAGTTACAAAAACCTTCAAATTACGACCAAATCATATTATTCGTGCACGCTAATCTTCGAATCCACCCAACTAATTTCAACGAAATTTTGTAAATGTGATTGCTTGGTTTCAGCTTGAAAGATAGGATAATTTTGGACCGAGAAGCTATTTTGACGGCACGGTTGGCGCAGTGGCTGAGCGATTGGCTGCTGCGCTGCGTGTCGCGGGTTCGATCCCCGCACGGAACAAATATATGTATGATCTACAGGTAGTTGTTCCGGGTCTGGCTGTTTGTGTATGTGAGTTTAAATGTTTGTAAACGCACCCACGATACAGGAGAAATTCCTAGTGTGGGGCAACGATTATAAAAAAAAAAAAAAAAAAAAAAGGTCCCCCCACCACATAGTTTTTTTTTTTAAGAATGATGTACTGAATATGTGGTAACTGTTTTAGCATCAGTGTTGCTACCACCCTATGTCTTCCACCGTATGGTATATTTTCTATTATAATTTTTTGAGCCTCAACTTCACACTATTAACAGTCTAGACTGTAAATAAAAATGCTCTACACAGTCACACATGTGTCAAGTTTCCATGCTCTCGAATAGTACCTACCTATGCGTATTTACTATTTACCGGTAAACACGACTAGTGTTATGTCGTGTGCTGCACGTGCATCCGGGACATCGTGGCGCACGTGTGCTGCCGTGCGCCGTCATTGTGAGGACTTAGTGATGAGCAGAGTGAAAGCGATTTTATTTTTTGAAAATATTTTTGGAAACTGTGTACAGATGCCAAGATGGGCGGAACTTGTTCTGGCAAAGCTAAAAAGTGGACCAGTAAAAAGTGAAAGACCACAAATGAGCACAATTAGATTCTTAACAACTTTGATTTTTAAGTAAAACTTTGTTTTTCGGGTATTCCTTTGAGCGCTTTCAGAGGTGCATGGTAAGGCGTCAACGTAAACGTCATTTTATAAGTTGCTGAAAACATTTTAAAGAGACCACACGATCAGTGGTACTTTGAAAGCACCATCGCGGTCTTACGGCAAGCCGTTGTATGCTGCCGATGCTGGTCTTTATAGCAGACCCTAGCATAATACATTGCGTGTACAGACGACAACACATCAAGCTATTACAATCTGTCAAATTTCTTTAATAAATTTTCAACTTTATCTCTGAAGCATTAGGTTCAAGGTTGATTAGGAAAATTTGACAGTTTCGAGTAGCTGTCAAATTTTCTGCTGTTGATGTGTTAGCTTCTGTAGTTGCGTGTTCAGTTATGGCTGACATACTCCGCACCTGCCACCACGGTCCACTCATGCTCGCAATAATGCGCTAACCATCAAATGATATCAAGCGGCTAAGATTTGCACGAACATTGTCTTCTTCTTTCCACGATTTCCTCAGATAATATCGTACGATTATGCCAATGTGTGATAAATAGAATAGACATTATATAAATAGAGATATACTATCTAATCTGTCATAGCAAATGTTACGATTTGTAACTAACTGAGGTTTGTCACGTAATGTTAGTCTGATAAAAGAATAGAAAGTGTGACTTTTTATGAAAATCCATTTTGAATTAATCCTTTTTCTCCTCGACCAAGCCTTAGTTGAGGATATCGTACTTCTTCTTAGCATATGTCGATGACAATTCAAATTAAGTCAGCCCAAAATTTGGCGACGAGTTTCGACACTTTCAATACCGTTCATCAGCTCCTGTGATATGCAATCAACAGGACAGGCAGAACACGATATCAAGTCTACCATCGTTTGTAGGGCAACACCTTATTTATACTGACCAAAAATTGCTACCTCTTTGCTACCTTTTACTACCTATAGTCAATTAATTGCTACCTAACTTGGAAACAAAATAAGGGGACTTCAAAATGACCAGCCATTCTGATATCAGGATGGCTGGTCAACTCTCCGTTTGTGTGAACTATTCAAGTTCGTGTTATTATTTTTACTTGAATAATTGCTACCTGATTGCTACCCTCACGTATTTCAATGTCCACCTTGTAACTTTAACGAGTAAAAAGTTGCGACCATTTGATTTTTTTACAGGGAATGGATTATAGTAGGAGAGCCGACTGAAAATTTCCAACCTACTTGATACCGCGATAAAATGCACAATGGGAAGTCCGAATTTGATAGTCTGCCACGGCGGAACTTGCCGAAAGTAAAAAAAAAACATTTTCGGTGCGAAAAATGGGACGTTACTTTACCCATCTGATACTGAAATAATAGTTATGGCATCAGTTAGAAATTTAAAGGTAGATACAGAAAAGCGAAATCTGTCAGTATTTTTTTTGCCGGACGTGCTTGGCAGACGCTCTCAATGGTGACCCCATCGGGACCCCTAAATATACCCATCTGATACCAGCATGAAACCAATTCCAGTCGGTAGGTGAATCCTCATTTCTGGAATATATAAGTCTGCCAACGCTTTTTCTGCCGAAACACCTTGACAGACGAGATTATGTAAGCAACATCCGTAGAACCCGTATTTTGGAATTGTACAGATTACGGACATTTTAATTACTGAAGGCTTATTGTATTGCATGTATAATCATTATGAAGGTCTGTCTTCTTCTTATTCTTATCGTATCGATGTTCCTTCCATATTAGACGGTTTGGGCCCAGTAGGTGGCCACGTTTATTGCAGCGGCAGAGGCGCTATTCAGGTCGTCAAGAGTGCAGGTAAATGGACACCTGGGACACTCCAGCAGGTGGGGCATAGTTTGATCCGGAGCGCCGCACTCGCACTAGGTGTTGGAGGGACCAGTAATACCCCAATTTTGCCAGATTATGTTTGCAGCGGCCTAATTAGGTACGCAGTCGATTCAGAGCTTTCCAAATAGGCCACTGTAGTTCACTACCGGGAGCCAGGTATTCTTGGAGCTTTAAGAAGTCGTGGGGTGGTGGACACTTCTCTTGCCATAACTTGCCGCGTACTTTGGGTGGCCTGTTTTGGATTGCCTGAGTGGAGCGTAAGAAGCTTTTGCGGCTTTTTAGTCTTCCCGGGTTAGGTGTGTGGTCGTAGAGGGGATGTCGGGAATCGGATTCTTGGTTCTTTTTTTCCAGCGTGCATGCGACATCCCTTCGTACAGCAGGTGGTGCGATACCTACTTGCGAGTACAGCTTATTGAGAGAAGTCGGTTTTAGACAGCCCGATATTATCCGACACGTCTCGTTTAGAGCAGTATCTACTTGTTTTGCGTGAACGGATCGATACAACACTGGGCACGCAAATTTGCTAGCAGAAAAACATTGGGACATGCCGGTTATTCGAAGAACTTCGGGTGCTGCTCCCTAGCTCGTGGAAACTAAGCGACGTAACAAGTTGTTTCGGGTCGCGACTTTCTGTTTTGTACTATGACAATGTGACTTATATGTTAAGGCCCTGTCCAACGTGACACCTAGGTACTTTGGAAGGTCTATGTTAGGTAGTAAGTGATAAAAATATCTACAGGTGAGTTTTTTTTCACTAGCTGTTTTTAATATTAGCAATTCTGGTTTAGCAACTAGTTTGGTATATCCTCTTTATCGCGTTCCCGTAAGTTTTGATAGTAATTATATCGAAATGACACTTTTTTATTTTATTTTTTTCGGATGGGAAGTCATCGAATGGACCCCCTTCTCTGGGCGGAGCGGAAGGAGTGTCAGACTTCTGCTGAATAAAACCCATCCATGTTCCTTCTTTACCCTTTGTGTTCCAGGGCCGCGGTATCTCTTTCGAACAGTCCCGCAGCCCTGGCAGGCATCGACCCTTGCGGACCCCTACATTGTTGCTGACATCTCTTTGAGGCGCGCGTGGAACACGAACGCGCTGTCGACACGGCCTGTCGTCATAAGACGGCCGGACGGCAAGCTAGTCCATTACTCGACGTCCACAGGCCCGCGCCTACGGTGGCCGGGAGCCACCACGTGACCCCCGACGCCCGGGGCGTCTCCCGCGGCGGCTGGGTCATGAGGCACTTTCCCTCTCACGTCCCGCCACCTCCTTCACTAGCATGACTGCTTCGCAGAAGGAGGTGACAGCTTCCCATTCTCTCTGGGCCGGACCATGGCTTAAACCAGGGCCGGACGCGAGAGATCGCCGCCGCCAATCGCCGCTACGAGGACACGGCGGTGCTCCGCCCAAGCGGGGCAGACCTCCACGGTATGCTCCACCGTGTCCGGCCCGAAACAATCGTGTCCAGTGAAGACCTGCATCAGGCGGAAGGAGAGGGCGCCGTGGCGCCTCTCTAGCCACTCCTCAAAGAGGGGACTTATGGCCACTATAGTGCCATGCCCTGCACAGTTGGTCTCTCCATGTCGCCATGAAATCGCGCCGGAGGTCTGTCCGCAGAGCGACGATTTGCCGCGGTAGCGGAGTTTCCCCCCGACTTAGTGCCTCCGCGCGCCATTCGTGCAGACGCGCGAGGACTATCGCCTCCAGATCCCATGGCGACAATCCGGCAAGGAGGCTCGCCGCCTCGCCGGAGATCGTGCGGTACCCCCGGACTAGCCTTACGGCTACCACCTTTTTGGGGCGCGTTCAGATAGTGGGCGGCTCGCCGCCTCAAAGAACACACCGGGGCTCCGTAAAGGGCCATGAACCGCACGACCCCCGCGTAAAGCCTCCGGCAGAAGGCCTTTGGACACCTCAGGTTGGCCAAGAGCCGCGTGAAGGTAGAAAATACTCGGATCCCGACGGTGGCGCATTCCGAGGCCCATGAAAGCACATGGACTCGGACTTGTGCAATGCCACCTCGAGACCCAGTTGCCGGATCCTCTCCACGATTATCGCAACCCCGCGTGTAATGTATTCGGCCGCCGCCTCGTGCGACCTCCGTTGTGCCAGCACCAGCGTGTCGTCAGCGTAGCAAACCACGCTGACGGCACTAAGGAGGTCGGCACGCAGCACCCAGACATTCCAAACAACCAAACATTCTGTCATTGTAACAAAACTGTTCGCAGTACCAAGTCAAGCGGCAATGCAAATGGCGGGCGGTGGCGTTAACCGTCCGTTTTTTTTTTTACGGCTATACCTAAAGATTAAGCCAGGTATTATGTCGATATAA
Source organism: Noctua janthe (assembly GCA_910589295.1). Classification (NCBI taxonomy): domain Eukaryota; kingdom Metazoa; phylum Arthropoda; class Insecta; order Lepidoptera; family Noctuidae; genus Noctua; species Noctua janthe. Next base: position 8,541,617 of record OU342573.1, on the reverse strand, counting down.
TTACAATCAAAACTTTGCGGGAACGCGTTAAAGAGGATATACTAAACTAGCTGCTAAACCAGAATTGCTAATATTCTCCAAACCTACTACTAGTGAAAAAAACTCACTTGTAGATATTTTTATAACTTACTACCTAACACAGACCTTCATAATGATTATACATGCAATACAATAAGCCTTCAGTAATTAAAATGTCCGTAATCTGTACAATTCCAAAATACGGGTTCTACGGATGTTGCTTACATAATCTCGTCTGTCAAGGTGTTTCGGCAGAAAAAGCGTTGGAAGACTTATATATTCCTGAAATGAGGATTCACCTACCTACCTCTTCTACTATAATCCATTCCCTGTAAAAAAATCAAATGGTCACAAGTTTTTACTCGTTAAAGTTACAAGGTGGACATTGAAATACAAGTAAAAATAATAACACGAACTTGAATAGTTCACACAAACGGAGAGTTGACCAGCCATCCTGATATCAGAATGGCTGATCATTTTGAAGTCCCCTTATTTTGTTTCCAAGTTAGGTAGCAATTAATTGACTATAGGTTGTAAAAGGTAGCAAATAGGTAGCAATTTTTGGTCACCAGCCTGACGCGAACCGATACAGGCAACCAGCCATACTGACGCACACTATGAATCTCTACCTGAGCAAGTTTTTACGTCTGAATTCGCTCCGCTTATCACCCTGCCCTCTACCGTGACCAGTAGTCCAATTTGTGCTCGCCACGTCATGCGTGACATGCATACTAATAAGGAACCTCGTTTATTATGTCTTTTATTTACCTTTGGATAGATGACATGCTCTTTATAATCGCTCCATTGAAATACAACTTAATTATGTTCAGGAGTAAATGAACTTGAGTGCTACGACTGATTTATAATGGATTTTGATTCCTTTACATTTGAAGCGTGTTTGATAGGTTTAGAAATAGGCGGTTATTCTCGTGTATTTGTTAAATCTCTCCTACTAACAGTTTTAGCAAAGTTAAATGGTTTCTGGAAATGAGTAAATTCGTACTGTTTTGTGTAATATGTATTTTGACATTGAATGCCAATAATACTTCCCTTATAACACTGACCTTCATCTTTATCATAATCAGCCTAAAAGTCCACTGCTGGACATAAATCTCTTAATTTACACGCCACTTAGCTACATTCTCGGCAACTCTCATGCAGTTGCTACCAGCCACCCTGCGAAGATCGCCGTTCCACCTAGCCTGAGTGCGTCCCCACCTTACGCTTGGCGATACGCGGTCTCCAATCAATAACACGTCTACCCAAACCGTCATTGGTTCTACGGCTAATATGACCAGCCCATTGCCACTTCAGCTTACTTATTCTGTGAGCTATGTTGACAACTTTGGTTCTCTGTCGGATCTCTCTCTCTCGTTCTGGATTCGATCTCGCAAGAGACTCCAAGCTAGCCCGTTCCATAGCTCGGTGAGCAACCTTCAATTTATGGACCTGCCGTACCGTAAGTGTCCACGTTTCGGCCGCGTAGGTCATAACAGGCAGGACGTACTAATTGAAGACTTTATTAGTCTTTAGGCGCTGTGAAATACGCGACGAGAGACTCGCCCAGTCCAGCTGAATCTGTTTACCTCCCTCTTAAAGTTGTTCTTACCAAACTGCAGAGTTGGCCCGAGGTAAACATATTCTCGAATAACCTCGAGAGGACCGCCGATGACGACAATAGGTCCTGGGGTGACGTTTCCTTGAACAACCTTGGTTTTGTCCAAGTTCACCCGGAGACCAATGCGTATTGAAAAATCAACTAGGCACTGGCGGATTTACAAGTTTTCAAGGTATAGGCTGTGCTGTTTTTGCCGCCCTTGCCTCTACAATTGTCATGTCCTACATTATTTTTACAATCCAACAATTTCGTTGAAATTGCACGTAAAATAATTTTCGGGTATATACATATATACCGATTACTGGTTGGGAGGCGGTGAACTAGCTGTTTTACTCTAGAATATGGAAGATTGCTACTCAGAATGTGCAATGACAAGTGAGAGTGGAACGTCATCGGCAAAATTTGTTGCAGACTTCTATCTGTAAAACATCAGAAAACCGTCATGCCAAAATCTTTTTGACATCTATGAGGTAAGGCAAAAAAAAATTCGGTCCCTAAATTTGCTGCCCCAAAAATCTGCTGCCCTAGGCTCAAGCCTACTCAGCTTGCTGGTATATCCGCCACTGCAACTAGGCCATCCAGCATCTGCTGCAAGTCGTGCAGTGATTCAGCCAGTATGACGATGTCTTCTGCAGATCTCAAGTGTGAGATGTAGTCGCCGTTGATGTTAGTGGCACGTCCTTCCCGGTTCAGCGTCTTAAACACATCTTCCACTGCCTTGTTGAACAATTTCGGGGAACACTGCCCTTATTTAGTTAATGAAGTATAAAAAATCTAAAATCATCCAGATTATTTTTTATCAAATTCATAAGAATAAACATATAAAGCTATAGAAATACCTTTAGAAGTAAACAGAATCCTTTAACATTTCACAACACGTATTTGATAAAACCCGCAATGCAGTGCAACCAATCAATTTTAATACTTGTACGGTTTCGATTTAGAGGTGAAGGTCACTCCTCTACGGCTTCCTCTATTAATACTGATTATTATTTTACGCACCAAACTAAAATAAAATAAACTCAATTTGGTAAGCTGACGTCATTAGTTTCTAAAAAAAGCGTATTTTTTGTCGATGTCTGTCTAGACGAGATAAATTCGGTATCGTTGGTACAGGCATATGTATGTAGGTAAGTACGTAAGTGTACTGCATGTCTGCTGTTAAGCATATAGGTAGGTAGCATTTCATTTACATGACACATAACATCATGCATGTAATTCTTGTAACATTAGTGCATCTATATTACTCCAGTTATGTTTTCAAGTCACATATAATGGGGGGCGAGCCTGTTGCCATCAACAGGGCACAAATCCAGACTGCGTGTCTGCTTCTGAGAAATTCCCGATGAAAAAACTCAATAACACTGCCCGAACTGGTAATCGAACCCAGTACCTCATGCTCAGCAGTCGCCCAGTCCAACGAGGCAAATAAAATTAATGAATTTTATTCTCCAAAAATGGCACAAATAGTTGATATTCTTAGTATAAGTCCATATTAGGGATGCAAGTATTTGTTTTAATGGTTTTAAAACTATGACATTAACCCACATACCTAATGGCTTTGTAATCGCACCGTGTGGGCTGTGAATTGCTGCAGCCATTGTAATTTTACTTTTTAGTTTAACTATAAAATAGAAAGTTGTTGTATGGTTCGATTAGATGCTATTCTTGCCTATTGAATATAAAAAAGAGAGATGTGCACGTTTTGTAGAAAAGTTAGTGGACAGTAATATACGACGATAAAATTAAGAATTTCTTTTCTGTGTCTTTAAAGAAATGTTTTGTTGTTGTTGAATTTTATTTATTCTGGAATAAAAATAAAATAATAGATAGTTAAACGACACATCTAACTTAATGTTGAACCTGAAGTTTTAGTATCTCGATTTCTTCTTGCGAAAATGGCCGTAGCTGGCAAATTCAAAGTCGATTTAAGTCTCATGCTGAGTGACTTTTATCCAATGTCTGCGACGGACGTATTTATTAGAAAATCCATAATATTCTTAGGAATAAATATTGAATTAATAAAAATACCACTAACGACTAAGAAAATTTTGATCTTAGCAGCATCAAGCCATACCCCCACACTAATGTTATAAAATGCAAAAGTAACTGCCTGTCTGTTATCTTTTTACGACTTAAAGGCTGAACAGATTTGGATGAAATTTTGCACACAGGTAGATTATATATGATTTAGGTTAGGACATAGGATACTTTTCGAAATTTCAATTAAAATTAAACAGATTTTAGCAGCATCAATATTGTAAAGAAGGTAGTCAGAAAAAATAATACTATCAAAATCAAGCAAACATTGTAACAGCGAACAGAAACATACTGAATTTTCCCGCATGATCTATGTCTAGGCCAAACTACTACTTAATAACAACCAATTAAAATGAACGATGATTATTAGTTAATTACAAATACTCTAATGAAGAACGACTGCCAATGACTGGGAGTCACGGAATAGCTAGGAGTATAGTAGGAGGCAAGTGATGACTTCAGTGTAAGAGGGCGTCGGACGATTCGCCATAGTTTTGATTGTGTAGGCGACGTTAAGGCTACGACACTGACTTTGTGACATTTTTTTCTAAAAAGTTGATTACATTTGAATTGTAAAAGGTGAAACCAATATTTATTTTGCATTTATGATCGTATACGTCAACATAGAGACCCCCGAATAATTGCTTTTAAAAACCCGTTGTCACCACCTTCAGGCTTCAGCAACAGCTAAATAAACACTGCTGGATTTACAACAAGAAACAGCAAATTCCAAAAGTGCAGTACTATTTTGGGATGCATTAATAAGTCCTCGGTACCAAATTGATTTTAATTTGCTTTTGGTTACTTTTTATTTCTACCATGTCTTTATTTACAATTTTTTTAACTCTGTTTAAACTCTAAACAATCTTAAAAACAGGTGCAACTTCGAATTTGAACTTGGTCCCATTTGTTCCCATAGAAACAGCCAACGCAATTACTTTCTTTTACCTATCCGACACATTGTAACTTAGATTACAAGAGCATAACGACATACTGACGATCTGAAGTAAGAAACACAAGTTGTACCACAAACGAGTTACGTCTACCAAGATTCAGGAAGTAAAGATAGATTACAAAGTAACTACACATTTGATATCATCTGTATGCGATCATAGCTCAGCATATGAATTACATAAAACATACATAATCGCGAGCAGACGTCCGTGTGGCCATAACGAGTGATCTTCTAGGGGTAGTGGTGTAAATACTATGATTGGATGGATTTCAACAGAGGAGGATGTTATGTTTCATGTTGAAATCGGAAGTGTATAAGTATACCTATAGAGATGACAGGTATTCAGCTGCATCCGGCTAGACTGGATGACGACCACTACAAAGGAAAAGGCTAGGCAGATGATGTTAATGACCTACATAAAGAATTTGAATCGGCTTGCGAAAAAATGCAATAATCAAAATATACTTTCTGAAAGATTACAAAACAAAGAATTCATGTTAAAGATGGAAAAGTTAACATGACGGCTAAAACAAATGTGGAGGAAAAAAAGGAATCTGTAATCATCAACATTTGCAAACAGGACAGCGATCACAGTACTTTTTTTAATGCAATCATTGATGATCCCCTTGTTACTTTGACAGAGACTAAAGGTAGGCTAGGTGTCGGTCAATTTAATGAAATCACGCTACTTATCTCCGCCTTAAATGCAGTTTTTGTACGTCCGCCTCTCAACATTAGTTACCGTTACACTTGAAGCGTCGTTCCAAACAAATATGGTCAAACGGTGACCGGGTTTCCAGATTATACACGACACAGAAACATTTAGATAAAAATGTACGACATGACATGTGACAAATTTTGTCATTTCTTTGTTAGTTTTAGCAAATGAGTGGAAGTGAAATGTAGGGTACGTAAGGCTTCGTAGTAACATTTGTTCGACATAATTGACACAAGTTTTTATACCGTCTGCCTATAGAGACATGAGATGAGGGCTGTCAAAGATAGAGTTGTCTTCTTTCTAGTCTTAAGTTCACAGGATTCCGTTAATTGAGAATGAACCTTTAGAATAGAATAGAATATCCATCCAAATAGTCTTTATTATGTAAATACACCATACAATTAACATTCATAAGAGAAAACATTTCACATAGGATGAAATGACAGACAGCAGAACGAGAATCTGAGAGACTTTTCTAACAACGTTCATCATCATCTGTCTAGCCTTTTCCCAACTATATTGGGGTTGGCTTCCAGTCTAACCGGATGCAGCTGAATACCAGTATTTTACATGGAGCGACTGCCTATCTGACCTCCACAACCCAGTTAGTACTGGGTAACACGATGGCCACCCCCCCACCCCTACTTTTCTAACAACGTTAATGTTCAGAATTTGACAAATTGTGTAGCGCAAGACACTAAAGTATTAGAAAAATAGATTTTAATACTATTGTTTATCGGAACTGTCGATCAGTTTTTTTTATCTACAGATAAATGAACGATTTAAATGAGCTCATCCGGTAACTACCGTTACCAAATCCAATTCTAGACTTCCACAAATTGCTGACTAACACAGTCGGCGAACCAACACACAAAAGGCTTCCCATGAGTTCAGATAAACGTATGACTCACGTTCTAACTGTACAATATACACCAAACATGAACGTATTAATCTTTTATAATCACAATAGCACAAAATGTCCGACTCATCGCGTCATTCGATACTTCCGCCAAACCTTTTATTAAAGCCCCATCAACTAAAGCAGAAACTGCAAACAGAGAAAATGCTACACCAACCTCAACTTTATCCCCTTCTAATAACAGTGGTATAGTGTTGTAAATACAACAAAGTGCCGGATGTGGGCAATGGAACGGTTGTCGGGTTACCTGACATGCGGGTCTTGAGTACACGGTAGAACACAGACCATGGATGGTTGCTTACATTGTGCCAGTGGTCCCACGATTGGAAGATTCACCATCGGCTTCAGAAAACTTATTTAATTATATTTGTGGGGTAATTGTGAAACACATTAGTAATCCAAATACTGTTCATTTACGTTGCCGAGCAGATTATTTCTTTCTATATAAAGGAATGTACTACGAATTATATAGGCTTGCCCCCAATTGAACCCCCTATGGGACTTAGCGAAATGTGGTCGTACTACTAGATACACCTCGGCCTAACTCTTCGGGGATTACAGATGTGATGTTGTGTTTGGGTTAGAAAACTGTGCTAAGCCATTGGGGTGCTGTTTTCTAATCTCATAAAAACGTTGGTAAATAACTGGTAGGCAATTTGATAAAAGAAATAGCGTACCATTTTGACTGGTCAGATTATTATCTTGTCTTGCACATCTGATGTGACCATAAAAAAGGCGGTTGCAGGAAGAACATTATTGCACGATAACGCAACCAAATACCGATAGCAGAAAAGGGTGACATGAAGAAATTACAGAAATATAGAGATCCATATTCCACGAGATTGATAGATAAAGATCCTAGTAAATATAAAATTTGTTTGAAGTTATTATAATACCTAATAGTGGTATTTTCTTGCTACATCAAAATTGATCAACTTGCTCTCGATATGAACATTAATTTTCATAACTATAAATCACTGTTTGAGCCGCTTGAACTATATTAGATTTCATGATGAATATCATTATGATACGTTGCTCAAATGTTACACATTATTGTAAGCATGTATGATGAGCAAATTAAGGCTTATTTCTCCATGCTTACAAAACGATTTTTTGTGTAATAGATGTACTTTGAATTGTGAATTGTTCGACTAATGTCCGATATCATTATGATCAAAGTTACTTGTAGTTTGTGGAGATCATAGTTAAGATGAACGGTCCTTGCGTCTTTACAGATTTGAGAAATCGGATGTTGAAATAGGACAAGCATTCTTTATTCTGTCGTGTCGTCATTCACTGGGTTATGTTATGTATTTTTTTCGCATTTTCATTAAGGAATGTGATTCTTTGTAAATTCTCTAGTATATTATTTTATAAACCCACTTTAGATATATCTAGTTACTTTTTTGTCTTCAAGTCTAGACAGACTTCAGTCAATTGTATTTTTTCATGCCGGGACTAATGTTTCTAGTTCAAGGTCTTAAATGTTAAACGAATGTCTTTAGTTCGTTGGTCAAGCGCTACTGTAAAGCATAATAGTCCTGGGGTTGTTACCAGGTCGAAAATGTGGGATTAGGTTTTTCCCAAATTCTCCGTGGCAGCATGGATTCTGGAGTTGTAATAAAATAGTAATGCCTGTATTTACATGGAACTTAAACGGAACACAGAACAGGAACGGACTGCTTCGTTGGTTGAGTGGTCGCAAGGGCGACTGCTGAGCATGAGGTCCTCCTGGGTTAGATTCCCTGCTCGGGCAAAGTGTTATTGGGTTTTTCCATCAGGAATTTAACAGTAGCAGCCACGGAGTCTGGATTTGTGCCCCGTTGAGTGCAATAGGCTCGCCCGCGAAATGTGTACCTACTATTAGGCACACCTCTGCCTAAACCTTCGGGGATTACAGGCGTGATGTTATGTTAAACAGAACAGGCAAAATGTGGGTGTTCTATGGTTATGCAGAGGGTAGGCCTTTCGGGAAAAATAAGCATGATGTTAACCAATATTGTTAAAGCCTCCAGCCTTCAAGCAAAACATCAGTGACTACTAGTCTAGATTTATTCTGACAACAACTAGTTTAATTCAGATCAAGTTCATCACAATTTGTGTCAGGCAAGTGTACCGAGCGTCGGACTTTAGACCATACAAAAGTTAATCCAGTTTTCCGACAATAAAACGTGGCCAATTCGAGGTTTTTGTGGGAAATGTACCGTGAAATAGATTTTTTAAAGCAATTGAAAGGCAGTGGATGAAGTGACAGTTATGGTACAGATGCCAGCACATCAAGCCTACAAATTGTCAAATTTCTTTAATAGATTTTCAACTATATCGCTAAATCATTAGGTTCAAGGTTGATTGAGAAAATTTGGCAATATCGGGTAGCTTGATGTGCTGACTTACATCAAATTACGATAAGAGACTTTTTGTTTGGTTTTTTAGTTAAATGCGCGAAGCTTCTTCTTCGATACGTGTTTTATTGTAAGAATAGTTGATTGCGCGGAAAAATATTAGTCCGTCTGCAATTTGAGCATTGTAGATTGAACGACGTGTATGCAAATAACTTCCTAGAGATTGGGGTGAGCCTGACTGCGTATTGGCTACCAACAATCTAGAAACAATAAATCAAACTACTTTTGCCACACATTTGCCTGTTTCTGTTTATCATGATGATTTCAGAAAACCAATTTATAAGCACAATTTCTTACTGCTTAATGTTCCGAGTTTGAAATCCAAGCTCTGATAGCTTCAGTAAGGCATCTTTCAGAGTCCGATATCCAGCACTGTGACCCTAATTTGTCCGTACTTGCATGACCTTTACTCGGCATGCTACACAACTGTAAGGTGACCCATTACATTAACCCCAGCCCAATCTCTTATAACCAGCAAATTCACCAGAACAGTTCCTCTTGACGTCAGCCAGTGACGTAGATGTCTGAGTTTCGAAGATGCCCCCAAATTGACGTCAGGAAAGGGGAGAAGACGTCAGAGGCGACTAACCTTAACCCGCTTTATTATAGGAATTGTCGGAATAGTGACGCGGGGAACTAAAAATAGTTTGGGGCTGAACTTGGGTAACCCCAAATTGGAGTATTAAACGATTTGTGGTGATGGATTGTTGTTAAGATAGTGGGAAACGTCATAGAATAGTTGCAAGTGTCTTAGCTACATAACAATGTATTATAAAAAGTGTAAATTTTTGTAAGAGGTCCATCGGACCGAAATAAAAAAGGAAAATGCCTAGAACAAGCCAAAATCTGTGGCTGGCTTCACGCAATTTTATCCATATCCTCTAACAGAATAAAGTGAAAAACAAAAACATACCGAACAGAAGATGCATTTAGAGACAAGAGGAATTGAAGGTTCGAGTCTTCTAGTTGCCTTCCTCTATTTTCAGAATTAAGGCTAGAAAATAATGACGTCATTTTCAGATGCCATATGATAAAGATTACTTAACTATATACCGGGTGTAAACAGATGTTTACGATTATTATTTACTATATTGAATAATGTTATAGTGGCGCTAGTTCCATTTTTGACCATATTGCATATACAGGGTGTAAACAGACCCTTCACGTAGCCGTCAACCAAGCATTCTGTACATCAAACTAAGTAACTTTACACAAAAATTATTGCTGGGAATCGACATTTTTTTGGGGTGAAAAATCACATTTTACGGTAGGACTCGATGGAAAGCACTCATAGCATTGTGCTGGTGAATGGATTGAATAGTACGAGGGTCGTGGAGGTATGTAAAGTAAAAATCTTAAATTAAAACATGTATTTAAAAAAAAAACTTGTGAAAAAGTTGGAACTTTGACCCCCAATATCTCCGTAACTAGAAGGTTCCTAGGTATGGTCTAGAGCAAAAAAATGACGGGGAGAACAAGTGCCTTTCGTTTATGTTAAGGGTCTATTTACACCTTTTATAGAAAGATATAACTAATACAAGTGGAGTTTTTGCAAGCCTTTCCTTTTTCTTTTACTCATCCGTCTTCCCTTACCAAAGATACATCCTGTCAAATTCCAAGGCGTAAAGCCAACTCTATGTACGATGCTACCATGACATAATATCGTCATATCTGCAACACACCTCGCGTCACGTTCACGTTTAATTAGACTGCGCTCGCGCAGTGAAAGCGAGCGGAAACGCAAACAAGATGGCCGCCGGAATAACAATGGTGTACTTATTAATATCTTGCGCGGATGATTATGAAAGATTAATTTGTTCAATTTTAATGGTGGTTATATTATAACATCGTTAGTCTCTTGTTGTGGGTGTTGACAGTTGTATGTTTTTGTGGTGAGAAACTGTCGGAAGACGGATATGAAGGATATAGTGGAAGAGTCGGATTATAGTGTGTCAAGGTCTTAGTAGTTGCCGCCGAATTTGTGTTGGGTACTAGCAATGCTTTAATTGAAAGAACGAAAGATACAATGGGTGGACTGTGTGAAAGATTTTATGGTTAGAAACGAAGCGCCACATGAGATGGCGGCTAATACAGGAGTGTGGAAAAAGACATGCTACGGCGACCTCGAATTGTGATAAGGTCAAAAATAATGACTAGAGAAAAGGAGAAGTGGAACTTCAAACTCGAGTTTGTTCTATACATAATTATATGGTTTCAAGGTCATCAAGGTAGGAAGGTGGTTTAGCATAGCTGAGAAAGATATCTGGCGAAGTGCTGTTACAATTAGATATTATCTTTGAGGTCTGTTTACCCTTTCAGCTACGGATTAGACAAAATATCTTCAATCCTGCAGCATCTTAATCTTCTAACATTAATCAAAAGTTAATGGAATTTTGTTCAGAATCTATAAATTCATAGTTTCAATTCGAGACTTGCGCAATATGCATGTGGGTATCAAAAATGGCTCGTAGCCAGACGAAACTATTTATCTATTTTAGTTTAACAACGTCTTTGTAATCTTGTGCGTTCAGTCCTGTTACGACTGTGCGTTACGACTGATAACTTCGGATGGATTACAGTCTTCCAACTAAGCTAGCATTGACTTTATTATCATCATCTGTCTAGCCTTTTGCATTTCTTTTTCTCACACTTATATATCAAAATTTCCACGCAAAGGAAGTCGCGGGCAATAGCTAGTTGTTAATAATGTAAATGAAGTTTTTAATGATATTCAGGTTACATAGTGCAAAAGGTAAGACAGAATTCTAAACTCAATCTACCACATTACTGCTTCTAAACGTGATTTTCAACTTAGCACATAAACTAGTGGAGCAAAGAAACCTAGCTCAAGTTTTAAACATATTAATATTAATTTAAAACTTCAACTTTCGAACGTAGCTGAAGTGAGTGAACATGAACCATTTTCCATTTAGGTATACTTACATGAAATCATTCTAGATTTTAATATAAAACTAGAACCAAGATAGTAATAACTAGCTAGCCATATTTAATTACAGTATAAACGTCTTTCTTTTATACATTTCTCAAGTCTTACGCGGAAACCAAGTCAGTGAGTTGCAATTACGTAATTTTCCGTTCCATGCCATGAAAACACGCGCGACCTCGAAAAGTAACATATTTTTTTGTAACTATTAACATTTGTAAATAGCGTTACACTAATTAATAAGTAGCTTGTGCCATAATTATAAGATGCACAGCAATTATTTTAAGATAACAATCAAGACGGTGATAATTTAGAGTTAAGTTGGGTAGGGAAAGGCCATGAAGACGGCGAGAAAAATATATTTAAAGATGTTCTTGAGTCAGTCGAATGTGAATCAAAAGTAGCTATAGCTACAAAGTAGGTACTAACTATCGAGGCAAAAAAGGTCGTCGAAGATTTTAACGTTGGATGGTCAGATTTGGGGGAAACGATGGATGGACTGTGTGCAGGATGATATGGCAAGAAAGGAAGTGTCTAATGAGATGACGAGTAATAGAGAAGTATAGCAGAAGAAGACAAGCTACGCAGACCCCAAATATATTAGGATAAGGGCAGGAGAATGATATGATGATAGTCAGGTTTGGAGGTTGGAAAGGAAGAGGACTGCCAAATAAAAAATGGATGAATTGTGTTAGGAGAGAAAGAAAATGAAGTGATTGATAGCGTGACGGATAGTAACATTAGACAAGGGCAGGATGATATTGATGATAGTGAGATTTAAGGGACTATATATGAACTATCAAGTATTTTAGTACTGAGCCTACAAACCCTGGGAGTTACGCGCACTAACTGATTACATAAATAACCTATTGTATCATCGGAATAACCAGCCCAGCCTTGATTACAAACTTCATAAATTGTTTTGGAATATAGGATTCTACGTCTATATTTAGACATTCCAATTCCACAAAATCACAGCAGACACCAACATTATCCAAGATATTTCTCCGCACTAGATTCTAACCACGAACAATTCAGTTTACCGCAAACATAGTAAACACAATTCCTTCTAATGAGTTCCCCGCGGTTCTAGTGGCCTCTGTTATGAAACAACTCTGCTGGTATCACGTATCTCTGTTGTCATCACTATACGTAACAGTTAGTAACTAGAGTAAGTAACTATATGTATTAATTATCACCTTCTGTCGTCTGGTCTTTTTCCCTGTTGGGATCGGCTTCCAGTGTAAACAGATGAAGCTCATCATCATCTGCCTAGCCTTTTCTCAACTATGTTGGAGTCTTCCAGTCTAACGAGATGCTGCTGTATACCAGTATTTCATATGGAGTGACTCCACAACCCAGTACTATAGGTAGACAGTGTCCTTCGCTTAGACTTGTCGTCAGAGTACTTTGGTGCTTCGGACTACGAATGCCGAAAATGTACGATTACAGCCGCGTCTCTCTGAACTAACGGTTTAGCATGGGGTCGTTCTATGTTTGTAATGATGAACGACCTTATTAGCGTTGCTTTACCTAGACGATCGAACAGTGCGACTGTTTCGACATTATTTTGCACAAACCTGTCGAATGAACAATATTTTTGTTATAAATGGTTTAATGCACGACTTTCTGATACCTGTATTTTTTGCGGGACTGGTTTTTGAAAGGATTCTGTGCAAAAAATCTTAAGGACAGATGGGCGCAATCGATCAGCTCGCAGCTGGCATTGAAAGAATTGGATTAAAAAAACATAATGCAACTTTTTTCATTGAAGGTTATATTTGATCATTGATTTGATACATTTATTATGAAGAAATTATTTCGGAATCCTATGAATAAAGAATGGTTTTTTGAAATTGATTTTGTTACATTCTGGGGCGTGTTTAAAGTTTTAAATCATATGCATGACACAATGCAACCTCTTTCCCCAGAAGGAAACAATATTGAAGTGATACTGATATTATAAGTAATAGGTTGCGTAAAGTAACAAAGGCATTACAGAAAGATAGACTAAAAGTAAAAATATGGCCTACCAATAATAAAAAAACGTGGTGCAGTTTTAGACTCAGAACTTCGAAAAAAAATGTAACTATAACAATCACTGCTCTGTTAACAATTGGATTGTGAGCGAAAGTGAAAGGAAGCGAAGGGCCAGCAGCCAGTACAATACTGACCTACCGCGATCATGTCGGGCGTGCACTCTCGGAATTTGAAGCCGGTCCTCCAAAACTATGGGTGTGGAGTACTATGTAGATTTGTATCAGTCATAGTATGCTGCCCTGGGGAACACTTAGGAGACTTATAGTTTTAAAAAAAATATTTTATGGAGCTTTACATTTTCTACTGTACATTGTGTACTGTACTGTCAACCGGCGTGCGTGTTACTGAGGATGAAGTAAAAGGAATAAATTAATAAGTAAGGATCGTTGCAGATTATGTTCTGAAGTTTTGGAAAAAGGCGTGAGTTTATGTACGTATGTTTTAATTCGAGGATTGTAACGAACGAATAGAGCTAATTGAAAAGGAAGACAATAGGATAAATCATAGGATTAAGAATACATAAATAAATAATAAGACTCGTTTTAAGCTTTCACGGTTTATAACTAAATTTACACTGTCACTTACGGGATATCTTCCGTGATTATCAATTATTCATCACCAGTCATCACGCGATCATGGCGCTTGCAATAGCGTCGAAATATCGGGAGTTCAGAATAATTGATAGTCACGGAAGATATCCCGTAAGTGATAGTGTTAAGGGTATTTTTTTTATAAACGGTGTAATTGGATACAAATAACAAACACCGTTATTTAATTCAAGTGCATTGCACCTTTACTTCGGAAGCCATAAAAATACACCTGTTCGATTTGAAAATGATTTACTGCATCATTTTAATTCTGCTGGATTGAATTTAATAGGATTTCGCTTATTATAGGGATTGGTATTGGAAATCTCTTCAGCTTTACTAAATCCCGAAAATGTCTGTGAATGACAGCTGTCTACTCGATAGAAGTGCGTTATATCAATGTTGGTGAGCATCAATAATCGTTTACATGAGATTCTGAAATTCGTTGGATTTAACGTAAAGAAAAATGTTTGTACCTAATTTGAATAAAATTTTCTTGGGTTCTTGAAACTGAAGTAGTAAGAAATTGTAATTCAATGCTATGTAGATTTCATTTTTCATGTGTGCTTTATAGTATGAACTTAATTTATTTAATTTTACGAAGCAATACTGCTAGTAGTAGTAATAACAATTAAATCAACTGACCATTTTGTTAACACGGCAATAGCATCATTAGCATCAGCCTATAATGTACTGCTGGAACCTAATCCTCCTCTCTACAAAAGAAAACGGTATCTTCAAGATCAACCGGAGCGGCTGTTATTATTTAGCCACGAGCTTTTCATACTATTGTTTCTATTTTTTTAAATGTTAAAACAGGTCAGTAACTCCTTGGTTCTTTCCCTGCATATTTCTAAAGTCAACAAAGGTAAACTGGTTGTTCAGGTGCTTGTGAACAATAGGCTTGCAACCTGTTACCCTGTGCACTAAGCATTGTCGTAAATTTTAACGTAAGACCTTAGTGTTTGTAAAAGATGGGTTCTTTAGTCGTTTTCTGTTTTAGGTTCCCCGTTCTTAGTAAACTTTGGTTTTGAGTCACTGGTTGCAAATTTGCTCCTCTACTAACTAGTTATCTGAACCAGTTTTCATCTGTGGTTTTAAATTATAATTATGTTTTCTTCATCACCATCTTGTTGCCCTTGTTACATGTTATTTGGGGTAAGCGCGTTTTCTTCTTCCATTCTCTCCTGTCAATCGTCACACTATCATTTACTCCTTTTTCTTTCATATCATTCCTCACACAATCCACGCATCTTTTCTTTGGTCTTCCTCTCCCTCTCCATCCATCAACAGTTATATTATTCATCACTCTATTAGTCACATGCGATTCTCTGAATTCATTTGAACTCCGTAATTTTCAGTCCCTGTTCGCGAAATTATCAAAGCTACGGACATTATGTTCTTCATTAAGTTCTTGTTATCACTCTCTGACGAAACAAGTATGGTACTATAAATACATATGTGAATTACTTTATATTTACCTCTCACATAATATATAACGACGTCCTCCGACTAACTTTTATGTAATACATAGGAAATGGCTTTGAGGCTTGTGTCAGCGTCACGCGAAATGTTCGCAAGAAATGGATTGTAAGTCTTGTAAGTGCAACTAACTACAGACAAAGATTAGAGCTGCAGATACCCTGGCTTATTAATTGTTTGTGTTAATTTTAGTTTTATTATTAGTGTTAGGCTGGAAAGGTTTGTTATAAGGTTCTACATTAGTGTTAGGTGTAAATTCTTCAGTAAAATGTTCTGACTTTTAAAGTTGATCCAAAATTACCGATACCTTATCTTCTTGGCGGTGTTTAAAATAATATAACCTTGGCAATGTTGTTTTTAGTAGGTAAGGTATAGACAGGCAGTTTTTGATCTCAGTAAATGTCGATCAAGTAAATACACATATTTCTCAAAATTGTTTTAAACGTTGAAATAGTCCCTGAAACAAGCGGCTGTTTCGTTAGTAGTTACTGTAATTAAACGGACGGTTTCGTCTCTTTTAATTACTGCGCCAGCTTCATGTGGCTAGACTATAAAACTTAATTGCTCTTTGATTTCGACTCTAATTGCATCACCCTTAATTTCTTAACAAAGCCCTTTCTATAAAATACGGAGCATCTTGAAATCTGTTTGTATGATTACTTGATTAATTTTAAAACCTTTGGCCTTGGCCAGATATTCAATGACATAACCCCATCTCAAAGTAGTGACTCAACGAATGCTCTAATCTAGATATTAGGAGTGTTTACCTAAAACTTTAATAAGGTCGCAGCCGATTAACTTTCTACGAATGTTTACTCTATGACCGCCGAAGAGCGCAGCCGTCGCCGGCCGCCGCGCGCTCAGTTGCGACTCGGCTATGGCGCGGTATACATGTTATATTTACTGCGCGATTTTCACTGTATTGTTTACGTGAATAAGCCTGTTTCCTATTTCATTGTTAGTATTGTTACTACCGACTTTTGTTGACGCGAGTGGTGGTAAATGATCAGTTTGTAAAGTGCTAGTGTTGTGTGAAAAATGGCTAACTTGACGCTTCGGTACCTGGATGAGCTGTCCTATGTTTTGAACAGCCGAAGGCATTTGGCGAATCAGGCGAAAGCATCTTCTGTTGGAGATTTGCTTAATGCTGAGGAGGAACGGTTCACACCGGTATGTAATGCTTGTGGCACTGTTGCACTAAGATTTTATTTAGTTACTAATAATTTTGAAATAAACAGCAAACTGACAATCACTTGACTGCTGACGTTTGAAATTCCGTTTCAACGAAAAAAAAAGACAAAAAGTATACTTTTTTTTAAATGACGTTTGCGTTCGAATTTCGTTTGTAATGGGAACGTTGTTAAGGTGAGATTTCACTGCATACGATTTAACTAGAAGATTGTAATCAATTGATTGTGACTTGTCGGCCGGCTTGTCGCAGAGATTCAAGGTCAAATTAATAATTCAGTGATTAGTTTTCCACCGTAAATCGATGGACTGAGTTGAAACTATACACGGTTGAAAGGAAAGCGATTAATTGATTACTTATAAATAGGTATTATGTGTGTAGTCACGTGTTATGATGACATTTGCGATAAAAATACTAAATGCATTAAATATTATTAGGTACCGATATCGTTATTATATTGCACCTGGCTAATGAATATTAATGTCGAACAGGTATCGAATTCAACATTGAATTTGTTAGAATAACAAAAAAAAAACTTGATTCGTGAAAGGAACACAAGAAGGCAAAAGCTAAATGAGGTCGCAACGGCATGCAACCTTTCAGATGCAATCCAATAAATAATACTGTTGAGACTAATGAAATGCTTAAAGTAATAATCTCTTTAATGCACTTTGATTACATGATTTAAAGTTATGCATTAATATTGCCAAAGATCACATTTTTTTATTTATTTAATGTTATTATGGTACAGAGGTGTTGCTTAATTCTAAACTCTCCAAATTTTTACGTTTGATGGTCATTCGAGTTATTGTATTTTTCCATCAGAAATTTTTCAGTAGCAGCCACGGAGCCCGGAAATGTGCCCGGTTGATGGCAATAGGGTTGCCCCCTATTACACATTAACTGGTTGTCAGACGCTAGCACATCAAGCTACCCGAAACTGTCAAATTTTCCCAATCAACCTTGAATCTAATGCTTTAGCGATAAAGTTGAAAATCTATTAGAGTTTGACAGTTTTTTTGTAGCTTGTTTTTTTTTTTTTGAGGAGCTTGTGACTATATAATAACTGCCGCTCGGATCGATCTTTAGGTTAAGCCGTGCTTACCTAGGTTGGTCTGTGAATGGGTGACCGCCCATTACATACCGAGTTTCCTCCGTGCCTCGGAAAGCACGTTAAGCCGTTGGTCCCTCTGTCATCTTTGACAGTCGTTACAGGTAGTCAGAGGCCCAAAAGTCTGGCAACCAGTTTTACCAAGGGGTATCGTATTACCCAGTACTAACTAGGTTGTGGAGGTCAGATAAGCAGTCGCTCCATGTAAAATACTGCATCCGGTTAGACTGGAAGCCGACCCCAACATAGTTGGGAAAAGGCTAGGCAGATGATGATGAGTTTTTTGTAGGTTGGTGTGCTGGCGTCTGTGCTTAGGTACTAAAGGTTCAGCTTTGCCTACCTCGGGATATAACACGAGTAATGTTATGCTATGTAATAAAGTTTTCAATGATAACATAACAGTTGTCACTTGTCAGAGAAAGTAGGTATTAATAGAAGTTAAACGTGTAAAATCTTGATCATAATGGTGTTTATAAATACATTTGCCAATCACCTTTGTATTCTATATCCCACGCCAATTGTTAACACACTTTGTGCTCATAAGCTAGCTAGGACAAGATAAAAAAAGTAAACATTTAATCGTACTTCATATTTAATAAACATATATTATCTCCTTTTACATATTACATAATATAACATAACATGACGCCTATAATTACCAAGGAGTTTGACAGAGGTGTACCTAATAGTACATCCACATTTCGCCAATTATAAAAGAAAAAAAAAAATAAAAAATAATATAATTATTTGTTAATTATTTAAATCCCATGTACCTTTTTTTTTTTTTTTTTTATTTTTTCCGGATGGGAAATCATCAAATGACCCCCCCCCACTCTGGGCGGAGCGGAAGGGAGTGTCAGACTTGTACTGACTAAAACCCATCCATGTTCCTTCTTTGCCCTTTGTGTTCCAGGGCCACGGTATCTCTTTCGAACAGTCCCGCAGCCCTGGCAGGAGCGGACCCTTCACGAAGCCGTGTACCTTAATAGTGGATGAGTCTGTTGTCATCAACCGGGCACAAAACCAGACTCCGTGGGTGCTACTGAGCAATGTCTGATCGAAAAACCTAATAAAACTGTTCATCAGTAACGCTTGCGACCACTAGACCGCTATTTTCTATATATACGGTTATACTCGTAGCGTCTTTAGATTTTGAAAATCGAATCTTTCGAACTCCCCCTTAACTTCATAGTGACCAGCGACAACGATTTAACATGGAAACCTATTTGCTTGTTGCAAAAAGAGTATTATTGCATATAAAGGGTTTTGAATCGGACTGAGAATACTCCGATATCGGATACAATAGGAACCGGTTGCGTCGTGGTTCAACGGTTTGAAGACCATTCATGAGAATCGGCCCTGTGAGACTGTGACCGTTCTGTTTATTCATAAATTGAACTATTTGTATTGAACGAGTTACACAGTAGCATAGTGTAGTTTGTATAGAATTCGAACACTTCCAGCGCATTTGGCTTGGCAAATATGCATGATATTATAAATATAATTGATAGCCTATTATATAGCACTCACGAATAATGTAGGTTTCTGCTAGTGAGAGAGTTTTTAGAATTGGATCATTAGTTCCGGACATTACTCCCTACAAACAAACTTACAAATTTTACCATTTTCATAATATTAGTTTAAATATAATTATTAACTTCCGAAGTTGTTTTAATTGTATTTAAAGTGGACTTCCTTGAATTTTGCGATAATTATAATTTAGCGCGACGCATGGAGCCGTAACGACATTTATTTCAGTTTCATGAATTCAATTAAGTACGCTATCAATTGTATTTTCGTGTGAATTTTTAAGTGTTTTGCAATTACTTACTTGTAATTTTAGACGATACTAAAGCGGACTACAACTGGATGAGAGTTGCTGAAAATCGAGTTGAATGGCGTTCGATTAAGGTGGCCTATGTCCAGCAGTGGAGTGCTATAGGCTGATAATGATGTTGATAAAAGCCAGTGCTGATTGTTTATATCTACAATTCGATTTGAGTAAAAAGAGTTTGTCTATTTTTAAATTTAAAAAGTTTGATTTAAGTTTTTATTATTTTATCTCAGCTTTCGTGTTCATCGTATATTTTTAATGCTTTATTTAGTTTCTCTTTCATTCTTAAAAAAGAGTGCCTGAGGTTACTTACTTTTGTTTAAAAATAATCTGTAAGTTTTATAGCTTCAAAAATCTATCTAGATTTCACACAAAAACATCGTAAACTATTCGAGCAACATCAATATGCTGAAATTTAGCAACGGTTTATTATCGTTGGTGTGAAAATATAATAATAATGGCTTACTTCATGGTTGTTCCGTCCAAATAATCAAATTTAGACGTTGACTTGATAATTTTACAGTGTATTTTGCTTCGATATAAGCTACAAGTGAATCTTGTCGTGTCTGAAGAACAGATTGATGACTTTTATTGCGAGACACGAACGTTTTCGCTTATTTTTTCAATGTTAAACGGTTTCCGAGATTGAAATACGAGTTCATACTGTGACTTCGGAGTTCGGCTTGAAGAAATACGACGCTTGATGATGGTGATTTGAATTAGTTTATTTCTGAGGTAATGTTAATTTGATTATGAAGTTCTAAGTTAGGTGTTTTCAACTTTTTAGACTACTAGCTTTTGCTCGCGGTTTTACTCCCGTTATGTACGAATATTAACCTACGGAAAGGTTTTAATGTAGCCTAGAACGCTCGGGGATAATGTAGCTACCCGTTCGTGAAAGAATTTTCAGAATCGGATCAGTAGTTCGAAGATTACACCCTACATAAAAACTTACAAACAAATACCTCTTTATAATATTAGTACAGATGACTTGTTTGATATCATGGTGTTAGTTTTTACAAGGTCGGACTTGTGTCTTCGTCATTATCATCGCGATTTAAGTATACCCCTGGACTAGACCTAGACGTATAGACCAGGAAGGTCTTTAAGTTTACACAAAATATTATCCATTTCTAAAACACATCTCGATCCTCGGCTCCTTGTATGCAGCTTCTACCGTGCAAAGATGGTCGCTCCACCTACATTTAACCTTTTGGTAATCGTTAGTAACCTATCCTTATCAATTGTCTTGTAAAACTTACTTAATTTCGCCCTCAGATAGCTACATTAATATCGGGCTAATCATAAGATCGGGCTATTGAGACAATATTTTCAGAGTATATAAAACCTGAGATTACAGGAAAGATTTATTCTTCAAATGCCTGTATCCCATTTGCAAAACACACACCTCACAAAGAACACACATTTCCATCAGCAAGTTTCAATATAAATAGTTCTGCGGCAACACAATCCAATGAAGCAACATTTGCCAGACAAATGCCTCGCAGCCCCATTTGTATTTAATTCTCATACAAACAAAGAAATCTAAATGATGTCGTTGTTTACGCAAACATAAGGACAGAGGAATTACTTGTGGACATTGTGTTAAGAACAATAGATTATTGAGAACAGTAAGTAAGTAGTGATTAGCTTTTTTTTAACAATTCTTTGATTATAATAATGCTGTAAATGAATAAATAAGAATTAAACTCCACAGCAAGGATAAATTGATCTCCTGCCGTCTGTGGATTTTCTTCTGCTTTCTACTTCTTGTTTATGAGCATTCCTTGTTTTCAAGTCTTCTTATTCTTTTCCTATCAATAAAAGTGATGATGATCAGCTTGCTCTTTGGCTGAGGTCCTCAGATGTATCACAATGTTTTCTTACTTAACCCAAAGGTTGACTGGTAGAGAATGACTTGTGGCATTACGTCCGCCTATGTATCACTATTGTACATGAAGTTTAAATAAAATAAATAAATAAATAAATGTATTAACTCTTGATAGCCGAAAATTCGATTACGTACGCCGCTGCAAACATAATCTGGCAAAATGGGGTATTATTGATTCCTCCAACACCGAGTGCGAGTGCGGCGCTCCGGATCAAACTATGCCCCACCTGCTGGAGTGTCCCTAGTGTCCGTTTGCCTGCACTCTTGACGACCTGACTCTTGGCGTCTCTGCCGCTGCAATAAACATAGCCACTTACTGGGCCCAAACTGTCTAATATGGAAGGAACATCGATACGATAAGAAGAAGAAGACGAAGATTTTACGAAGCCATCCATCTTTATCCTTTTAAGCCAGTGCCCAAAGAAGTGTGTCAAGGTATTGAACGGAATAGCACGACAAAACCTTTAACTACGAATACCTCACAAACCGGTTATGAGTGAAAGGATTTCACCTGTCCTCTGGAGTACAAGTTACATACTCCCTAAGGCCTGAACTGTCACAACACATCGCCTTAGTCCTCACGTTGAACATTGCGAAAGTGTGGCAACGTCAGGAACCCGCTTAGAATTATAAGTAGACCACAAAGGCGGACCATCCATTAGGATTTTGTACCTTTCCTGGATACAACTTAATTAATAAAGAGGACGGCAGGTATGATCCTGGAACGTGACAAACTTGTAATTAAGATATAGGTATGTCGGATATGTCAGGATTTATTCCGTTAAGCTCGTACATCATGTGGGCAGATGATGAGTTTCGTGTTATGAAAACACACTGGGTGCGATCCACAGTTTCTAGCAAAATTAACGAATTACTTGAGATTACAACTTAAAACAATAACACGGGGCACAATGAATCGGGTACAGTTCCAAGACGTCTCAACTCCGCCGCGATCAGACATTGAATGTCGCCCTCGCCTCGAGCTGAACATCAGGGCTCTCTAGAAACACGCTGGGGTGTGGGTAGACTGGTAGGTAGGTCGCGTCATGTCACCAGTGCCCCCACTGGTGTGTTTGCCGATTCATTTTATGTCCGTACTAACGACCGGATCCGACAGGTACATAGCTTAATTTTGTTGATGTCACAGTTTTATTCTGATTTGGTAAGGGCCGTTAGATTTCTCTGTCTCAGGAGTGTAGAGATTGGCACAAGCGAGGAGGTAGATCTTGATGGAAGATGATGATAACTGGTATTCCATCTTTTTTAACTTTAATAACGTCGATAATGATTCTGATAATAATGTTTCAATCATAACATCACATCTGCCTAAACTTGTCCTAACTATGTTAGTGTCACCTCTGAACAGGTGCTGTGAAGTACTAGTTCAAAACCAGTTACCAAAAAAAGTACCAACTGGTATTGAACCAGAACTTTACATGGAGCGACTGCCTTACTGATCTCTACAAACGAGCTACTGGATAACACGATACCCTTTGGTAAGAATGGGTTCTGTGGTGCTAGAAACGAGAGACTTTTTAACAGGGACTCAAATTTCACAAATTGTTCATTATATCAAATTGTCCATCATATCATAGGATAATGTTAAGAGGTTAATTGTTACCATGAATTTGACTTTATTAAACGTTAACTAAAGGCGATTGATAACAACAACTCATCATCTGCCTAGCCTTTTCCCAACTATATTGGGGTCGGCGATCGATAACAACAGCTATTTATCAATAATTTATTTGTGTCATTTGTAGATCTTTGACAGTCGTTATAGGTAGTCAGTGGCCCAAAAAGTCTGACAACCAGTCCTTCCAAGGGGTATCGTATTACCCAGTACTAACTGGGTTGTGGAGGTCAGATAGGCAGTCGCTCCATGTAAAATACGGGTATTCAGCTGCATCCGGTTAGACTGGAAGCCGACCCCAACATAGTTGGGAATAGGCTAGGCAGGTGGTGGTGTGGTGATTTGAATCACCGTAAAAACAATTGGTTAAAACTAAATAGGAAAAAAAACGGGAAAATTCATATTAAATCTGTTCACTCATGGCTTACTAATGTCCTGTTTATTTTTATAACTTATTATTGTGATTAGGTACTTCAGTTGCAATCAATTCGTTTTCCTTTGTATTTTGCTTTATGGTTAATCTTTTATACTACGTACATATCTATTCACATACAGGGTACAATAAATATTAACAAAACTACATAGTAATAAGCTGACATCTGGAAAAACACAGAAGTGAGAACAAATGTCTAATCGTGTTGTCATTAATTTTCAGTTCGGGCCCCGAACTAATGTTTTGTATGTAGGTAACTTCAGCCGAAACTACGGATTTCGTAGTTCCCCTTCAACTGAAACTCCGTACTACGCCAAGCAAGGTCAAGGTCAAGGTCAATGATTGCTTTATTAAGACCGACGCCGACGAGCAGTCTACTGTTTTGATTCATGCTGCAAACAAATATTTGTATTTGTTAATAGTATTTTCTTACTATGTTAGTTTACTTCTATTACTGTGTTAATATTGTTTGCAGTTGCTTACCGTCGCTTAAGTTCTAAAACCACGTAAGTCAAAACTAGCAAATTTACAGGAGAGTGAAAAAACTGCATAACTTTACATAGATACCAATGCAATACCATTTTATAATTTGTGTACACTTCAAATAAGAAAGAGACGTTGCTTGTTTCTGATTGGCTGAAACAACGCGTCTACTGGTTCTTTAGCTAACGGTATCAAAATATCAAAACAGTCTAAAATTGACTTACGCGGTGTTAGAACTTAAATGACGTTATGGTTTTGGCAATATCCTTTAGTTGAACTTGAAAAATGATGCTCTGTGATTGAGTTGTTTAAATATTTGATTGCCTACAGTACAACTGTTTTAAAGAGTTTCGTTTAAATATTGGGAATTAAATGAAGGTCAACTCCTGTTTAGCTACAGTGTAAGAGGGAATCTTTTTTTACTAATGTGTTAGTACTATTCTGTTCTAGCTCAAGGCTATACAATAACAGCCGCTCAGATCAATCTTCAGGTTAAGCCGCGCTTGTCTAGGCTGTTCATTACATACCGAGTTTCCTCCGTGCCTCGGAAAGCACGTTGAGCCGTTGGTCCCGGCTGTCAATTGTAAATCTTTGACAGTCGTTACAGGTAGTCAGTTGGCCGAAAGTTTGACAACCAGTCTTACCAAGGGGTATCGTATTATCCAGTAATAACTGGGTTATGGAGGTCAGATAGGCAGTCGCACCATGTAAAATACTGGTATTCAGCTGCATCCGGTTAGACTGGAAGCCAACCCCAACATTGTTAGGAAAATACTAGGCAGATGAGGTGATGTGTTAGAACTATTTCGTCCTGCGATACCTGTTGTTTGTTCATAACAGGAACTGATGGACGCTACTGAAGACGACAAACTAGTGGCCCAGTTCTTGGCCGACACAATTTTTAATGCCATCGACACGCTAAGAAGAAGAAGTAGGTTTTATTATTTATTCTGTGCTTTATGTCTTCCTCTTTATAGAATCGGTGATACTTTAGCCGTAGGAGTATACTTTAGTATAACTGAGTTCAGGTTTAGACAGACAATTGATCCTAACTTTTAATCATCATCATCATCATTCTCTTGCCCTTATCCTAATTCAATTGGGGTCGGCGCAGCATGTTTTCTTCTTCCATACTTCTCTATTACTCGTCATCTCGCCAGACACCTCCTTTCTTGCCATATCATTCTTTACACAGTCCATACATCGTTTCTTTGGTCTTCCTCTACTCATATATCCACAATTCCACATCCTTACTCAAAACATGATCATGATCCTAACTTTTAATGTTTTCCAAAATAAAAACTCACTAAACTTAATCAAGGTTAACGAACAATCAAAGTCTAGCTTTCAAAAACGATCATCATCAATATCTATCGAGTGATAGACAATAAACTTAGCGTGTTTAATTTTTATAGTCAACTTTCATTAGTCTACGTCCGGCTGACTGCCTGATGTTCCTTATTATAATTGTCTATGACTTGATAACATGAAGGGCACGTGGCTAAATAATAACAGTCGCACTGGTCGATTTTTAAAGTTAAGCAACGTTGGCCGAGGTCGTTCCAGGTATGGGTGACCATCAATTGTGAGTTGTGACGCTCTTGCCTCAAAAAGCACGTTAAATCATTGGTCCTGGCTGTTGTTTGTAGATCTTTGACAGTTGTTACCAAAGGGTATCGTGTTACGTTATGACTTGGCTGTGAAAGTCAGATATTGAGTCGTTCTATGTAAAATACTGGTATTCAACTGTATCCTGTCAAACTGGAAGCCAACTCCACCATAAAGTATTTGGAAAAAGGCTTGGCAGATGATGGGGAGTCATAGTATAATTCTTAATAATATTGTTTACAACATGGGTTGTTTTGTTACTTGTAACTAAAACTTAAAAGTTTTAATGTGTTTTGTGCGGTGTGTGTGTGTGTGTGTGTGTGTTTGTGTGTGGTGTGTGTGTATGGTGTGCATGTGTGTCATATTGGTGCTCATGATTGTACATCTTTGGTTTAATAAAACAGCAGTAATTTTCAAGGTCAATGAATAATGTAGCTGGGAAAAGGCTAGGCAGATGGTGATGTATGAGTTGCATGACCTGTGACGTCTTTGACTCTGCTACAATAACCTCTTAAATTAGTATTGTTTTGTTTTGTGGGAAAGAGATCGCAATCCACAAGACGTTTAGCTCCATCACTCTCCCACACTGAAGAAGGATTAAAGTAATTCTGCTATATGAGGTGAGGTGGGAGGTGTTACAGTACATCGACATCGCGAAATCAAACCTCGTTGGTAGAGTGGTCTCAAGTGCGAGTCCTGAGCATGAGCTCCTGGGTTCGATTCCTGGATGGGGCCAGGTGTTATTGGGTTTTTCCATTAGGAATTTCTCAGTAGCAGCCACGGAGTCTGAATTTGAGCCCTGTTGACTAAAGGCTCGCCCCCTATTACATGGAACTTAAACATAACTGGCGAAATGTGAGTGTACTATTAGGAACACCTCTGCCTAAACCTTCGGGGATTACAGTCTTGATGTTATGTTATTTGGTATGTCTTGGCTGACAACAGGTATTGACGTTTGACGGCCTGCTGGAGAGAACTACATATTTTAAATTTTAATGAAGCTGTTTTTGATATGGAAAGAAAAATTCGAGTGCGAGCAGGGTTTGAACCTGCGACCTTCCGATTCAGTACACCGGATGTCTTAACCAATTAGACCATCGCACCCTGCTCTCAGCTCTCGAAATCTTCGTTCCATTAATAACGGCTTACGGTCAGCTGTAGTTCCCTACGCAGGGTTTGCGTATAACAATTAATAATTTAATGAAGCTGTTCTATAATTTGTGTTGTGATCGATATATCTAATTCTTTTGGAAGATAATATTGTTACAGTATTGTTATAATTTGTTATTCGGTTGTGTTTGTGACATAAATTCCTTGATAAATTTGAAACCTACTTACTTATAAAACTTGGAATTTTCAGTGATAACCCACGTATGAATGCGGTAAAACGTGGCTGTTATATATTCAGTATTGCCGCCATAGCTGTGCGTGACATTACCAACAGTTAATAATTTATAAATCTGCTATAAAATATGACCTCTTTAATTTTCTTAGGTACCTAAAAAAATAAAAGAGGAATTATATAAAAATTGATTTAAAAGATATATAATAAAAAACATATAATAATTTTTTTCTTACTAACTGTACTTTTTTTTTTTTGAAACTGGCCACACACTAGGAATTTATCCTGTATTGTGGATGCGTTTACAAACATTTAAACTCACACACATAAAGCCAGACCGGGAACAACTACCTGTAGGCCATACAAATATTTGTTCCGTGCGGGAATCGAACCCGCGATACGCAGGGCAGCAGTCAATCGCTCAGCCACCGCGCCAACCGTGCCGTCGTCCGTTTTGATACGCATACTGATGGAAGACAATTCGGGACACTTTGTATGGAAAAAAAATGGTGACTAATCGGAACAGTGACGAACCAGGAATAACTCCTTTTTACCATGGGCGTGGGCAAAAACTAATCTCTTTTTCTTATAGGTTCGAAATTGGGCATTCTTGAACCCTTGAAAAGTCACCGTTGCTGCCAACCTTCTTTCAAAAAAGAGGCCTTCTACATCTGAATAAAACCGCATTTAGATTTATTAAAATTCATCCACAAACCATTTCAACACATTAAACACATATAAACATAAACAAGCGGACTGTCAAACTACGTGACAGCATCCGCGTAGAGATTTACGCAGTGGCCTTTACTGCTGATGGAAATTCAACCTTATGTGTTAGTGCTAAGGTTGATGGGTTGGTGTGTTTGTCTGATGATAGCAGGAAGCTGTGGGGAGCGACAGGATGGCTGCAATTGAATGAGTGCCCTTGCCAGAAGATCATCCTGTTCGTTTGATTGCGCCTCGGGCATTGTTTGATGGCCGTGACTGACGCAGCCGTTGGATATTATACAGGGAGGTTTCAGTATACAGGCTGTCGAGGATTACGTATACAGGGTGGCTATTTTGTGACTGCCGAGCATGAGGTCCTTCCTGGGCTCGATTCCCAGGTCGGGCAAAATGTTATTCGGTTTTTCCATCTTGATTTTTTCAGTAGCAGCCACGGAGTCTGATTTGTGCCCGATTGATGGCAATAGGCTCGCCCCCTATTACATGGGACTGGCGAAATGTGGGTGTACTATTAGGGACACCTCTGGCTTACTCTTCTGGGATTACAGGCGTGATTCTCCGTCATACTAAACAACTTTCGCCATTAAGCTCAGATCTGAATCGTAAAAAAAACTTTCAATACAATTGAAACAATAATAAATTATGCTTGAAGTTTTTTTTAGTTTTAGGCTTAGTTATTTTTTACACAATACCTAAAAAGGGGTCATTGTACTCATTTTTATGAACAATTTTAATTATGGGACCGAACCTCATATCGTGGTATTATAAAATCAGCTGCTTCATACGTTCGTGTTCACATGAATAACACTATACGAATACATAATATTTAACGATAAAATGTATGCAGCAGCTAGTGATAAGACATAGAATGTTATTCAATAAGTATTAACTTAAGGAATATATAATACGTGTTGGACTGGAGACTGTAGAGAAGACTATCTTTCACCATTCCACCTTCCACTTTTTTTTAAAAAGGTCTTCCAGTGTCTTCTTTATTTGCCACATAATTCAACTGACTTCAAGTTTCTGAAGATGTCATTTACCCAATCCAGGTCAGATCCAACTTCGTGTCTTTTCGTGGAGAAAATAATATGAAATAGTTCTTTCAAAAAAAAGTATGTTATATGTAGGATGGCCAGCCATATCGTGAGGAAAACCGCTGCTTACAAAATAATCAGGAAAAGGTTAACGCGACCACATTGACATACATTATCTGTAGCTACTAGTTTAGATTGTGGTAAATATTTGTACATACGCCTAATGAGCCCATAACCTTCCCACTGCTGGATCACAGGCTTCTCTCTCCCTGAGAAGGCATGGAATATTGTTAAGGAATATTTGTACACACGCCAGCACATTACTCAACTCGCTTACATGGTTAGAATGCGGCGCGGCGGCGCTTCCATGTCATACGGTCTGCGTGTGAGAGAGACGAAATAACAACAACATATCGGACCCTCTCGCACGATTCGCAGCGTTCAACTTCTAATAGTTCAAAGTCCGAACAGTCCAGCTTGATGAGCGGTCGTGTGTACATAACCTTATCTAACAAAAAACCTAACAACCAGTCTTACCAAGGGTATAAACGTACTACCCAGTATTAACTGGGGTGTGGAGGTCAGATAGGCAGTCGCTCCATATAAGATACTGGTATTCCGTTGCATCCGGTTAGACTGGAAGCCGACTCCAACATAGTTGGAAAAAGACTACACCCGTAGTTTAAGTCGTGGACTGAACTTAAGTCGGACTTGACACGCCTACTTTCCACCCCATTAGACATATTGACAGCTACAGTTTGTTTATAATTTGACATAAACGCCCACTTTTCAAGAGTTTTGTAGTACAAGAATCTTTTGGCGCTCGAATGAAGCTGACAGGGGGGCGCTGTTGATAAACCTTTTGTTAATTGTTTTGTAAAAAATATTGAGAAAAGAAAGAGATGGCTGCGTTAGTTCCGATGTTTGCCCGCGCCAGAAGATCCTTGAAACCGTGAAACTTACGTTATGGCTGATATATATACCTACTGAAATTCAAGTGAATCGACGTGTGTAAAATTGTTTTCTTTTTATAGCCAAAGCAAGATGAATTTTGATGAATATGTCGATTATGTATACGATACGCCATACAATTATATATCGTGACCCGATGCCGACAACCCGTTAGAATGTTACAACAATAAACAGTTCCAAAAACACTTTCGATTTCTGAAGGAAACCGTACAAAAATTGGAAAGCCATGCGAGAGGTCTTTGCCCAGCAGAGGGACATAGAGGGCTGATATTAAATAAAATAGGGAAGATACTGTAGAAGAAAACACTGTTCGTTTTTGGTTCCAACGTTTTCGTTCTGGAAATTTTGACCTACAGCCCGTGGACGGCCATCGACCCTTGTTGATAAAAACTATTTTCCATCGCCTTTAATTTCGAAGCCAGCTAGTCTGTAGTCGGGATTATTAATGAACTATTATTAATATTGCGAGCACATGCATTATCCGTGGTAAATATATATTAAGCACGGTTTCTTTTTCAAATCAGTAGATATTTGGAAATGTTCATTATCGTGGGATTGTTTGAATTAGTAATTAAGATCGCGTAAATAATAATTTATAGTCGTGACAAATAGTCGTAATATGGAGTATCGTACACATAAAAGATAATACAAGCTACGTGATATTTCTAAAGCATGAGAAAACTAACGAACCATTTTGAATCTCAGACATTAAAAATGGTGCGAATGGTGCTTATGAGCGAGCTTGCCCATACTCGTGTTGTTTTGTTTATACCTATGATACCACCAAGTCGCTCTTATCATCTATCTATACTTAAAAAATTCAAAGTCCTGACTGACTGACTGATATATCAACGCACAGCCCAAACCGCTGGACCTAGAGACATTAAATTTAGAGGGTGTATTCTTTATGAAAAGTATGTATCTACTAAGAAAGGGTTTTTTGAAATTCCACCCCCAAGAGGGTGAAATCGGGTGTTGAATTTTCTGTAAAACTTTTTATTCTCGGAATTGATTGATTTGGAAATTGGTGTACACACTCTTTAATTAAAATTATGAGACAATTATATATCACAGTTTTTCAAAATTATCCCCCAACAGAGTCAAATAGGGCTTCGAAACTCACGTAGACAGGCCATGGCGCACAGTGTTGCGCAGGGCGTGCGGGGCGCATTTACCAATTAGTAAGTAGGAGGAATATTTCTGAGGTAGTCGTGTCTGTAAATATATGTGAAAACCCGATTTTCGCGTTGGCTCGTGATACGCGACATTGATATTAAATATTATGTAAAAGTATTATGTCTATATAGATTCCTAATGAATCATTTGATTGTCGTCACCGGTGTCCAATCTCAAACCAGGTTATCAATATTTCACATATGTAATGTAATTAATATTACAATGAACAAGTTATAAGTAAGTACATGCAAGAAAAACGCAAGTGTGTCTGTATAGCTCAAATAAAATGAAATACTTACATTAACTATTATTTATTACCTATTCAACTTTAAAAGTAAAAACTTATAAATCTTATATAACTATTATTAATGCTAAAGTTGGAATGGATAGATGTTTGTTACTCAATCGCCAGAACGGCTGAACAGATCTGAATGAAACTTGGTACAGAGATAGATTATAGTCTGGTATAGGACATAGATAACTTATTATCTCAGAAGTAAGATCCCGTTGGCATTTCCCGACCTCCACGAAACCGCGGGCATAAATTAGTTGCCAATAAAGCGATAGTAGGGGGTGACTTACCCGTGTTACTACCAATCCTACTACCTGTAATAATACGGGTAATCCCATTGCTTTTGCGGTACTATCGCAGTTGTATAGATCTTAAATAGAAAGAGAAAGAAAAAATACAAATTTGATGCAACCAAGTTGGATGTAGCGCTCGCCGGCCGCTGTAGTGGCCAGTTTCTGTTATATTGCAATAATAAAATAATCAAATCGAATTCTTATTCGCCGTTGCGTTAGGGGTTTAGCCGGCTGATCTTAGGGTTTTTTTTCAAATAAATACGGGTAAGGATAGGTGTAAGCTAGGGCATCCCCATCAAATGAGTTACGTTATGTTAGAACTGGGACCAAAACGCGCTTAAAACATGAGCAGGCGGCTTGCTACTGTTAAACGGAGGAAGAGAAAGGCCGATATGAAACACACCATTATGTTGGGTGAACGAATCCAAAGAAATTCAAGGCTACTCGGTTCATCGTCCAACTGGTTTCTTCCCTCAACTCTGGACGACCGGAACCTTCTAATAGAGCGAACTGGCGAAGAAATTCTCGAAGCTTACTGAGCTCTTTTATCACCGCTGGGTTGAAGAGACCACCATGTACCCGCGACGGATTAGAGGCAGCAGGGTACAATTTATTAAACATTGCCACGCGACCACAGTCATTCATCCTTGGCAATCATCCCTGGCAAAAATGGAATAATAACGGTAGTGACGTAGCCACTTCGGATGCCTTATTTCTTCAACAAACCAAGTAGCTTGTCAGCTTTCAATAATCGCGGACGAAGGTCATGGGCAACAGCTAGTATGTTTATAATTGTTTGATGTTCATATTTATATTTTTGATCTCTCGTTGGACAACTAGTTATAAGCGCCACTGCATGGTGTGAGGTTATGGGTTCGATTCCCAGGCCATGCAGTGTTGTTGGGTTTTACTAACCTAGAGACTGGATCCAGCCTAACGTAGTCCTACGTGAATAAAAATTGAAAATTTCCTTTGCTTGTCAATAAATGTGTAATTTAGATAATTTTGTTATTTGTTATACGTGATACTACTTTTAAATAAAATAAAAACCAGTTGGCTTGTATAATAATAATTTCATTTATTTTTTCGGCCTCGTCCCTTGTAACCTCGCTGAATCGAAGTAGCTGGGCGGCACTCAAACGTTCGAGTTTTGCCTTTTGGTATGCTTCTTCTGCTGCCTTCACCAGCCACTTTTGCTCCTCCATTTTCAGCAGATGTAACTGGTTGGGCTCGGCTAACCCAGCGAGCCCAAGCACATTTTTTCGCTGATGGGCTGCCCGACAACGTGGTATTTTGATGGAGCTTGTGCTTGCGGACAAGTTTCTGTACGCACGACTTTTCACCAGCCAAAAAGAAAATTCTTGATGCCATTATTTTAAGTGAAAATCTTATAAATGAACCACGCAAAATAAATATTTATTTTCAAGTAAAAGTTCTTTGACAAATGATGTCAACCAAGAGCATTCGGTAGAACATCAATTTATGATAACTCTAGCATTGTGACGTATTTTAATATAACATTTTTAGCATACAAAGCAGCTTGCAACCTTCATGCAACATACTTTTTTGGGTTTGAAATGGACAGCATGTTTTTGAGGTAGATTAAGGTGAGTACTCATATGAGCATTTCCACGTATTGTAACATTGGTTGATAAATTGAGGAATGATATAATGCAAGGTTGCGGTTGAAATGATGAGCAGATGAAATGATGATGAGATGTTTGCATGGCTTGGTCATGTTGAGAGGACGAGTAAAAGGCGACTAACAAAACCCGAAAGAGAACACCCCAGAAGGACAAACTTTATTAGTATTGTTCTTCAAAAAGGTCAGGTGGCAGTGACCAGATGTATGAACGTGAACGAAGCAAAAGGAGTAAGCCGGTGGTGTTCTTTAGTGACTGTCCTTACTGTGTGGCATTTACTCTTCGTTGATATGTTGAACTTGCATCTTGATGAGTTATATTAAAAAAAAACACTGACCGAATTAGGAGAAGAAACGACCAGCACGACCCCTCAGTCCACGCACCTCATTTCATGTTGTACGATTTGCCCGCGCTCGTGTTTTTGCTCGATGAAAAGTTACAAGCAAATCAAAATCAAGTTTTGACAAAGTGTCAAGTGGCTCATGTCTTGTTACAAATGCAACTTCTAGCTAGTCTGTCCTCACCTTATGAACATCATTGAGTGGGTGTTGCTGATGCGGTGGTGGGCGTTCTTCACCTGTTGCCATGACAACAAATGTCGTTTTAAGTTCAAAAATGGACTTAAGTCGGCTTCTGGAATACGGGTGTAAGCAGATGTTGATGAATTCATTATTAAGTTCAGGACCCGGGTCTGACACTTTCAGCCTAGCGAAATATGGTGCAATGTGGACAATGAGTAATAACTAAGTAGCATGTAATACGATCTACTTATTGTTAAAATAAATGACTCATCAACAATATTGACCAACAAAATGAATTATTCTATTTATGCTCTGCTATATTTAGAAGAGAACCATTATAGATGCCAGCTTATCCTTAGGTTACATAATTATGTTGACGAAACTCACGCCTTATTACCGTTGGGAGTAGATATAGACAGGAACTACATACAGAACGTTTCGCTGCTGCGATCCTGAGTTATTTATTTTACTTCGTGTAAAGTGTAAGCGCCAGGGCAGGCTGTGAAATTCAAATTTTCCAAGGTTTTTTGCAATTTGAAGGTCAGTTTCAGGCTATATGTGAAACGAAATATGATTCGCGACCGTAACACGTATGTAGTTACAGAATTATAGTCATTAAAATCATCAATACGACTTTCAAAGTTCATTTAATTCCATTTAATGACGATTTCATGAAAAAGTCATTCAATAGGATTATATGAACATAGAGGGTTGTATTGATGAGTTTAATGACTATAACTCTGTAAAGCCATATTTGTTACGGTCGCGAATCATATCTTAATAAACATACAGCCTGACACTGACCTGTAAATTGCAAAAAACGCAAGAAAATTTGAATTTCGCGGGCTACCCTGACGCTTATTTGTTCATACGCGAATGCCAGTTGCGAATATTATGCACATTCATTAGATTAATTAATCTTAATCCATACTTCCATACTTAGCATAATCAGCCTATTAATGTTCCCACTGCTGGGACGCAGGCCTCCTCTCTGTGATAGGGATTGGGCTATAATCCACCACGCGGGCCCAGTGCGGGTTGGTGTGTGTTCCATACTTACACATTATAAATGCGAAAGTAACTGTTTGTTTGTTACCTTATTACGACTAAACGGCTGATCGGATCCTAATGAAATTTTTCAAGGAGATAGATTATATCCTGGGGAAGGACATAGGCTTTATTTTTTCTCACTTAATACACATCAAAATTTCTACGCGAACGAAGTCGCGGGCAACAGCTAGTACAATTATAAATGCAAAAGTTTGTGCGGATGGATGGATGGATGTTTTTTGCTCTTTCAAGCAAAAAATACTGTAGTAAAAGCAGATATTTAAAACCTGCATTAACACATAGGATACTTTTTATAAGCGGTAGCAAGATCACGTGGGGCATTTACTGAATGAACTCCACGCGAGCGAGCCCGCGGGTAAAAAGCTAGTTAATTATTAATCTGCTACTTACTTGTAAAAAGACATAATAGGTATATGTACTAGTAGGTATGTGCAGCGTTTTATTTTATCGGTCGTAACTAAGCTGAAGCCACACTATGTCAACCGCAGAAAACAGCTACATAGGTAATAGGCACCTACGCATGTATTGTGACTGAATATGGAATCACTGTTTTGCCCTATCTCTTAATTTATCGACTCATTAGGTATAATCTAATGTAAAATACGATGTTGTAACTTTTTCATAAAATAGTCATTCAGTGGGATTACTTAAATGAACTTAGGGCTGTGTTGATGATTTTAATTATTATAATTTTTAACCGACTTCAAAATAGAAGAGGTTACCAATTCGGATGTTTTTTTATGTGTGTTCGGGCATAACTCCGTCAAATATAGACGGATTTGCAAAATCTTTTTCTGTTCGAACGGGGTTTATTCCAAAATGCTCCCATTTAAATTTCATATATAGATCTGATGATGAGTTTCGGAGACAGATAATGAAGCTCTTCAAGAAATGACATCAAAGCAACCGCGATTGCTCCTATCGCATAAATATGCATTGTTTACGCAATCACAGAACATAACATCACGCCTGTACACTCGAAAGGGTTACGCAATTTTGTTCAACATACAGCCTGCCACCGACCACGACCTGCAAATTTAAAAAATGGCGCTGGTCCCGGCTGAGATTTGTAAATCTTTGACAGTCGTTACATTTAGTCAGTGGCCCGAAAGTCTGACAACCAGTCTTACCAAGGGGTTTTGTATTACCCAGGGGCTGGGTTGTGGAGATCAGATAAGCAATCGCTCCATGTAAAATACAAATATTCAGCTGCATCCAGTTAGACTGGAAGCCGACCCAACATAGTTGAAGAGAGGCTAAGCAGGAAAACTGGTGGCCCAGTGGTAACAGTAGCGACTTACGAATAGTGGGTGGGTTCAAATCCAGGTAGGCGTTACTTTGTGTAATTTATTTCATCACCACTACTCTCAAAACGATGAAGGAAAACATCGTAAGGTAACCGGCATGTCCTAGAACCTAAAATTAGAAGACATGTGATATCTACCAACACGCACTGAGCACGCGTGGTGGATTATAGCCCACTCCCTCTCATAGTGAGGAGGCCTGTGTCCCAGCAGTGGGAATATTATACTTATGGTAAGCAGATGACGATTCTTTTGAGTCTAAGTTAGGTATAAACTTGTTGACATAGGTTGCGGTTCAAGTAAGATTATTATTTATTTTATAAAATAACATAATTATTGTGCTCCGTTTATTTATTACTTATCTCTTCGGTTTAACCATACCTATTTCATTAAACACGTATTTCACATCTATTATTCTGAAAGTTCAAGGAGCGCGTAGCTAAATAATAACAGCCGCTCGGGTTGATCTTTAGGTTAAGCCGTGCTTGCCTAGGTTGGTCTGTGGATGGGTCACTCATTACATACCGAGTTTCCTCCGTGCCTCGGAAAGCACGTTAAGCCGTTGGTCCCGGGTGTCATTTGTAGATCTTTGACAATCGTTATGTAGTCAGTGGCCCAAAAAGTCTGACAACCAGTCTTACCAAGGGGTATCGTATTACCCAGTACTAACTGGGTTATGGAGGTCAGATAGGCAGTCGTTCCATGTAAAATACTGGTAAGCTGCATCCGGTTAGACTGGAAGCCGACCCCAACATAGTTGGGAAAAGGCTAGGCAGATGATGATATTCTGAAAGTTTTGGAATTCCTAATTAGAGTTGTTTTGCCTAATGGCATTTGTGGGTATTAAGGAAATATTTATTGCAAGAAATAACACATTTTGCGTTATGAAAACAAAGCATTGCGAGGTTGGGTAACAACAACGTCATTTAGTTTCTCATCATAATAATAATTCCGTTGACACTAAACGGAGTCAAATTCAAAGCATTTATTTCAAATAGACCAGTAACAGGGCAGCAATGTTAGCCTAGTGGTGTGACCATCGAACTGCCAAGTCGTAGGTCTCGAGTTCGAACCCAAGACTCGCACCTCTGATTTTTCGGATTCATGTGCGTATCGTAACATAATCACTTGCTTCATTGAAGGAAAACATGTTGAGAAAACCAAACCAGCATGCTTGAGAGATATTTCGCGAGGGCTTGTAAAGCCAAGTCAGAGGCCCATGAGCGGCTTAAAAACTCTGACACCAGGTTAGGCAATAACCACACGAAAAAGAAAGAAAGAAAGACACCTTTGAATTGTCAAAAACAAAAAGATGAAGCTACGTCCTCCCAGCATAACAACTGCGAAAGTACTGTGGTTGTCCATTCCAAAGCGTAGATCTCTATGGAGAAGAATGGACAAGAAATTCAAAGACACTGTTTTACTATTCTGCCTCGTTGGAGACGGAGTCTGGATTGATGCCTGGATGGTGGCAATAGGCTTGCCTCCTATTTCATGGGACTTAAACATAACCGGCGAAATGTGGGTGTACTATTAGGTATACCTCTGCTTAACCGTTCGCGAATAACAGGCGTGATGTTATATGTTATGTTACTAAAGTATTTAATATAACAACATCCGTAATAATCAAAGAGTACTCCTCACCAAACTCAATAAAAAAAAACCATTTCTACCCAATAAACAAGGAATCAATTTCATTTTATAGTTACGAACGGTAAATAAGGAAATCGTTTATCATAGTTTTTGCATGTAAATGGAGATTTTTATATTCTGTTATTGAGTCTGAACATGTTAGCACCGTTATATCCAGTTATGCAATAAATTTTAAATCTCTAGTAGAAGAAATCTTAGTTAATATGCTTCACGCTACATTGAGTGATTGGGCAGTGGACCTCAAACTGTATGCTGTAAGAACAGGTAATGATAGACCTGAGGTTTACCGTTCAAGTTTACTAGTGATTGGTAATGAATTGGTTCATTTTAATATAGGGAAGAGGTTCGTAGACGTTAGTGAAGTTGAAATGAGAGTAGATGATCTCATTGTAAATGAAAGAGACGTAAGAGCAGACCTTGATCAAGAAGTAAACGCTGTTAAAGCTAAGAATACAGCTATTGGTCCAATTACGGTTGTGACAGATATGGTAGCTAAGCTAGGAGATGAGGTTATGACGAAGGTGTCGCATAGTTCAACAATAAGATACTCATAGATCACGGAAACGTTTATTTTATTTTCGGAGCTGAATAATGCGAAAGAGGGTTTTTAAAGAAAGATATACGGATATTCATGTTACCGAAGTCTGGCACGTGTAGATTAAAATATGCATTTTACTAAACACATGCAATATTGTGAAATGCAATGTACTTTGTACATGTAATTTTATTGTATGTAACTAGAATCGCCAAATGCCGAATATAACAATCAATGAAATACGATTCCACTGGCATTGTCCAAATACTATCGTATTTCGACGACCTTGTGCCTTGAAACAGCGAAGTTTCGCAATAAGTTGACTAATATAACATAAGCAGATATTAAATAAATCTAGTTACGCAAGATAATGGTCGCAAATATTTCTGTAACTATAGCAGTATAAACCAGGAGCCATCATTATTGAATGTTGGCTCTTTTGAAACAAACATCGACAATTTGATTAAGAAACTTAGAAGATATATTGATGAAGATATACTAGATGAAAAAGAAAATCACGAGACGGGGTAATAAATAATTAATGATATAAAAGAAAATAGATTGACAGAAGATGAATAAGAATCTAAGACAGAATACGATTTGAGGATCATAATAGATGAGTCTTAAATTATAAATAAATGTAATTGGAAAAGTGGCGCATAAAGATATACCGAGAAGCATAAAAGTCTATTAGTTAACAGAATTCGCAATACTACAATACGCTCAAAAACTGGAATCGCTGATGTGGGCTATAAGTCTGCTGAATTGAAGTGAGATTGGGAGGGCCATGTCGATAGAATGCTTCAGGACCAATGGCGCTGCCCATGGACCGCTGGTGTGACGACCTAGAGGCGTTTGTGATAGATTAGTCGGAGAAAACCGTACGGAAGGAGAAGAGTGGGACGCTACGGGGAAGCCTTTGCCCAGCAGTGGGACTATAGAGGCCATTTAATAAAAAATAAAGTTGCGTGTGTTAGAAACGTAAGGTATCTAAATGATAAGCATTTCAAAAGTAACAACTACCTTTATGCAAGTAGCGTTTATGTCAGAAACAGTTTCTTGTATTTTATACTAGCACTTTGCCCGACTTTGTCCACAAGAATTGTGATAGCTCGGCTAATATATATGATTTAAATATAATTTATAGCCTATAGCACTCACGAATAATGGAGCTTTCTGCCAATGTAAGATTTTTTGGAATTGGATCATTAGTTACGGAGATTACCCCCTACATGCAAATTAACAAACAAACTTTAAGCTCTTTATAATATTAGTACAGATGAAGAAAATCAGAGGGACCTTGCAAAGGATCATTTTATCGGCGATACGGATAATGATGATAGAAGAGTCAGAGCAGAAATGTTGTTCGATGGAAAATTGAAGGTCTTAGACCCACGCACGCCTCAAAGAGATGTCAGCAACAAGGAAGGATTCCGCAAGGGCCCGATGCCTGCCGGGGCTGCGGGACTATTCGAAAGAGATACCGTGGCCCTGGAACACAAAGGGCAAAGAAGGAACATGGATAGGTTTTAGTCAGTACAACTCTGATACTCTATTTGATGGTTTCCCATCCTAAAAAGAAGGTCTTAAGACCCGAAACACTTTAAAACAATTGCCACTCGGCGAGGCCCTCTTATATTTCAGCTCCACCTAAACTAAAATGTTTTGGTTTCTAACTGAATTTAGTAGATTTCATTAAAAGAACCTTTTATATAGTATCTGCTCTGCTCTAAATATACCTTTCAGATCACGTCCTTAGAATTCGATTTCCTTTTTTTTTCAATTTATTAATACTGTTTCGTGTTTCTATTTATAGAGTGATCCGTCGGATATTATTTGAAGGTAAATGTAAATTGAATATAATATCTATACCACAGATAATATAATACTTCAAGACGTAGATACGAGTTAAGATATCCCGTAAGTGACAGTATAAGTTTATTTATAAACCGTGAAAGCTTAAAACAGTGTTTACAAGTGTTTAAATTGGTGAATTTGCCGTAACTTCAGATCTTTCATCAGGTACCTCGATCATGTGTACGATGTGTTTTCTAGCCAATAGAAGAAGAAGTTCATGCAGATTTTTGGATGTATCTGTATGGTGTTAGTATGATGTGTATTTGTTTCCTTTTTGCCACCCTTACTTTCTTAAGAAAATGTTACGGATTGAATAATTTTTTAAAATATTTTTTTTTTTTTTAATTAATTATAATTTATTTGAATGTATAGTATGTACATTATTTACAAACTAGAAATAGATCTGAAATAATAATAAAATATGTACAAGTATCAAAATGGGAAAAAAATTACAAGGCGTCAAAAAATTCGTCCATATCGTTGTCAATAGGAATAGTTCCCAGAAGGTTGGCAGTATTGCCACGTTGGATGGCAAAGCTGATATTTTCATTATTGTTGCCGTGTGGACGTGAAAGAATCCAAGTCTTCCACATTTCACTTGCGGAGACATGAATATCTGCATAAATACAATTACGAGCACTTTCAAAACGCTTGCTCAATGAAAGTCTTGCTGGAGTCGTTTCTTTATTACCTACGCTTTGTCCATTGGCTAAACTGTTTCTGTTGTGGCATTTGTCAATTATTCTATAGTGTCTGTTTGTAATTTCAAAAGAGAATTTTTGTCTGTCTGTGTGTTCCGGCTAATCACTGAAACGGCTGGATTTTGACAGGACTTTTACTTACAGATAGCTGATGTTATAAGGAGTTACTGTGATTTACTTTTATTTTAGAAAAAAGATTAGGGTTCCGTGAAAAATAATTAAAACCCTTGAAATTGTTAACAAAATCCGATTCAAATAAGGAAGTAATATTTTATATTAATTTCACGCAAACAAATGTCGCGGGCAAGAGAACAGCTAGTCATTCATACTTACGTATCTAAATTATCATCAGCCTTAGCCCAACTGTGTTAGGGTCGCCTTCCAGTTCTACCGGATGATGATGAATACCAGTATTTTACATGGAGCGACTACTTGTCTGTCCTTCATTACGTAGCAAATGGGTAAGACGATAGTTCTTAGTGAGACTTTAGGCCTCCTGACACCATACATGTATCTAGGTACGAAATAAAATAAAAAGAGATTAAATAGAGAGACATCATATAACATCAAAATGCTGCCCAACTGATCTCATCATCTGCCTAGCCTTTTATTTATTTGTTTATTTAAACTTCATGTACAAGAGTGGTACATAGGCGGACTTAATGCCACAAGGCATTCTCTTCCAGTTAACCTCAACCAGTACAAAAAAATAAAAAATAAGGAAAATACCATTTTGTTAGCATAGATTGATATACGTAAATAGGTACACACCAATACATATATATACAGTAAAATTAAATAAACTAATAAATATTATAATACATACAAATAGTCCAAAATACGAGAAACCTTATAATAATTGCTATGACTACTAACATCTAGCTTGTGAGAAATTAGTTTAGCCTTTTCCCAACTATGTTGAGGTCGGCTTCCGGTCTAACCGGATGCAGCTGAATACCAGTATTTTACATGGAGCGACTGCCTATCTGACCTACACAACCCAGTTAGTACTGGGTAATACGATACTCCTTGGTAAGACTGGTTGTCAGACTTTCGGGCCACTGACTACCTGTAACGACTGTCAAAGTTCTACAAAAAACAGCCGGAACCAACGGTTTAACGTGCTTTCCAAGGTACGGAGGAAACTCGGTATGTAATGAGCTGCTGGCCAACTGATCTATAGAAGAACAAAACAAGATTATCTCATTGTTATCACAGTAGGACCAAAGCTGTGTTTAATTAGGTAATTAACTCTTTCGTAATGTTAATTAATAAATTGTTAAACGTGACCATTGTGTGAAGCATGGACACAATAATTAGCGTCACTTTTCTGGGATTTGTGTCAAACTACGTTATTCATATTCATGTTACAAACAGTTCGGTCTAGAACTGCGCTATATGGAAATAGTATTTATGTAATGGCACCAAGGGTCTATAATAAATTAGCAAAATGTATAAGGAGTGAAGATAATGTCCGCAAATTAAAAAGTAAATCTAAACAAAAAATGTCGGTAACACTGTGTGCCTCATGGCTGCGCCAAATAGGACCAGTTCATAAAATGCCGGGCAACTAGTGCCTGACGCTAATGGGTGCCATCCATAAGTAAATTGTATTTATTTTATTAGATAAGACGTACTACTCCATAGAAGAATTTTTAAATGATAAAATATGGCATCACTAACCTTTTAATACAATTTACCTTTGACATGCTTGTAACAATAAATTATAATTGATTAATTGCCTAATAACAGTACCATTAATTGACATTATTTAAAA
Organism: Noctua janthe; assembly: GCA_910589295.1. Lineage (NCBI taxonomy): Eukaryota > Metazoa > Arthropoda > Insecta > Lepidoptera > Noctuidae > Noctua > Noctua janthe. The sequence continues at coordinate 8,498,812 of OU342573.1, read as the reverse complement.
TATGATAAAGTGGAATATTGTTCGTCTTTTGATTTAATTGACATTATTTACTAGAACTTGACTTTTTATTGTATAAATAAAGACTTATTACTAAAAAACGAATAGATATGTACACCAATTTCATTGGTAGGACATAGAACTCGACTAAATTGTATACATAAGACCTTTATTGTAATACCTATGTTCACAAATAAAGTTTGATTGATTGAACATACCATAATATACATAACATCACGCCTGTAATCCCCGAAGAGTTAGGCAGAGGTGTACCTAATAGTACACCTACATTTCGCTAGTTATACCCTGTAATAGGGGGCGAGCCTCAACCGGACACAAATTCAGACTCTGTGGCTGCTACTGAGAAATTCCTAATGGAAAAACCCAATAACAATTTGCCCGACCAGGGAATTAAACACAGGACCTCATGCTCAGCAGTCACGATTGCGACCACTACACCAACGAGGCAGTCGAATTACACAAATGTAACACAGAGTGTGTAATTAGTATAACAACGAATTTTTTTCTTTAAAAGGTAGTTTTCTTCAATTTTCCCAAGTCTCTTTGTTATGAGCGTTAACGTCTTACGGCATTTCATAGAAACTTTCAAGTATTTTTTATCGAAATGACTTCATCATCATAATCATCATCATTTCAGCCGAAAGACGTCCACTGCTGGACATAGGCCTCCCCCAAGTGTCGCCACATTGACCGATCCCGTGCGTCTCGTATCCAGCGGATCCCCGCAACCTTTACCAGGTCATCGGTCCACCTAGTGAAAGGCCTTCCAACGCGACGTCTTCCAGTTCGCGGTCGCCACTCCAGAACTTTCCGGCCCCATCGGCCATCCGTAAAACGATATCCTCCATCCATCCGAAATGACTTAACTGATTTCAATGAAACTTCGTACGCATAAGCAGGATGCATACGTCTAAAGATTTGACAGAGAACTTTTCGAAATGTATTTTAAAAACAAAAGATAATTGGAAATTTCTGTTTTTATGGAAAATCTAAAGTCGGTCTAATTTAGCTGTAACACAATTTTTCGAAAAGTTCTCTCTCAAATATTTAGACTTATGTATCTTGCTTATGCGTAAGAAGTTTCATTAAAATCGGTTCAGTCATTTAAAAAAAAAATCATTGAAAGTTTGTATGAAATGCCGTAAGACGTTAACGCTCTTAAGTGATACAGAACTATCGTATACCGATTCTATTTCTTTCAATACTATGACGTTAGAACTTCCACTCGATCGACGACGACTGTTCGCCTCGACTGGATTCATTAACTTGCATTCAAAGTTAATTCGCACTTGCCTCTAACGGTAGCGTCATTCGGTGAATTACGCGCATTTCGACTTACTGTGTCCGACTGTCCGTGGCCAGCGTAACTTGATACACAGCAAAAAAAGAACTAATTTGAAATGTCTCGAAATATTTGCAAACAACGCCATCTTGATATTAATGTCCTGCAATTATATTTGCTGTTAATCGAACAGCTAAAGTTCCTGGTCGAATAATATTTCTAATACAACAGATATTGGTCACTGGTCAGCCTAGGTTGCATATTATACTGTTTGGTCTGTTTTACTTGATTTGTTTTGGTAGCCATCATATAACTGTTTGTGTATGTGAGCTTAAATGTTTGTAAACGCACCCACAATACAGGAGAAATTCCTAGTGTGGGGCAACGTTTTATAAAAAAAAAAAAAAAAAAAAAAAAAAAAAAAAAAAAACTATGTTTCAAAGTGTGACTGCCTTATAATCATAATCAAATTAGCTGTGCCTATATGCATGCGTTCTCACACATTCCCATTAAACAGCGCGGGCAACTGCTAGTATTATATATTTACATGACAGTAAGTTCCCTCCTCCTCTACTAATCAGCATTGGGCCCGTGTTGGATTAAGGCTCACCCCTTCTAAATGAAAGAAGACCTGTGTCCCCAGGTGTAGCTAGAGATTCGTGTATTTCATAATCAAATGTAAAATTATCTTGTAACAATTTATCATCTGCAAATATGAATATAAAATTTGTCATACTCATAAATATTGAACAAATGCTGAAATAACTGCCTTTACACGAAAGCCTTGCTTGTCATTACGTCACAAACAACATGAAAACACTTTTATGTGACTAAAGCGAGTACTACACACCCACAACATTACGCTGTTCCTCGCAATTTTTTTATACGCTTAGGAATTATTCATATCTGGCCGAAAACTTCATCTTTTTTTTATTTCCTTTTCCTTTGTCTGTTTATTCTGGCATTGCCATCCTAGTTGGTATGACATAAGAATGTACTTGTCTAGTATGAATTTTAGGAAACAGACCAAACATTCTTTTAAACGTAGACCCCACATTAGGAATTTCTCCTGTATCGTGGGTGCGTTTACAAAAATTTAAACTCACTTGCACAAACAGCCAGACCCGGAACAAACATCTCTTCTTCTCTTTCATCGGGGTTCTATTAGGGGTACTGGTAGTCAACCAAATTAATCAGTCAGCTCAGTTTATCACAGTCTACTACTGGCCTGGAACCTTACAGATCCAGTAAGTCTCAGCCACTTGTGGGTCCATCTAGCTAGTGCTCAACCAAATAAGCACCAATAAATAGCATCGTATTGTAAGATAAATGTTGATGGATGGAGAGGGAGAGGAAGACCAAGGAAATGATGGATTGATTGTGTGAGGAATGATATGAAAGAAAAAGGAGTAAATGATAGCGTGACGGTTGACAGGGGAGAATGGAAGAAAAAAACGTGTTGCGCCGACCCCAAGTAACGTGGGACAAGGACAGAAAGATAATGACGATAATATCACAGGGTAATCCTTCCACCCTTTTAGCTTTTGACCCTTAATTAGCATTGGAAATTTAGGATTTTAATCTGCATCAGCACGCGAGCATGACCAATTCCATCTCTATTCTACCAAGAATAGACAAAGCTCTTTCTATACAACTCGACGTGTCTTCTGCCCGAGCAAACGGTGACCCGTAGACTTGAGTTTCTCCGAAGACAAAGATATAGAAATTCCTTCCAAAGCAACGGGGAAGTAGCTAGTGAGAGATAGTAGATAATGTAATAATTGTAACTGTTAGTAGCTCACGACTGTTAGCAGATTTTACAAAAACTATTCCTCCCTTGTTTCATTCTTCGGTAGTCTAGGCGGTGGTATGTCGTCAGCCAGTCATGGAATTATTTTTATGATAACACGGCCTCCATTATCATATTAATCGTTGCATTTTAGTTCATCATCAGTATTCACATCATTATGTCCACTCCATATATCACTGGGTTATGGTCAATATATTCAGATTATTCTGAGAGAAACGCCGACTGTAATAAACAGATTAATGGCTACTAAAATTCTCTGTCTGGTAGCATTTGAATAGAGTTTATGTTTATACATTAGAAGCAGCGACCTTAAATGTGCAGATACGAAGTTTTTATGATTATGTTTCTTAACACTTTTGTTATTAAGTTTATTTTTGTTAATTTATATTTCCCACAGAGCTTATTTACAGAAATCGTCCTTGTAAATAATTTTAGATGCAACATTTTGTGTTCAATCAGCGATGTGGTGTTTTATTTGAAACACATTCACATTCTAATGTGTTTTTGTTTTGCTTGTTTTCCGATGTAGATTCTTGCCAACCAGGAGTATAAATTTCTTTGATTGGCTTATTCGTTGTAATTATGTTAAGCCATAGTCTTTTAGACTGAAAATTCAAGAATAAGATAAGACTAACATCAGCATTAGGACTGTCAATACTGAAAATTATGATATCAGAACCTCAGATAAAACTAACAAAACAGTAATAGTGACGTGGCTTTTTTTAGAAACAGTAAAAGCGAAAGCGTAGGCGGCAATAACAAAAGTAATAGCTAAACAGATTTCAATGTTTCCAGTAAACCAGCAGTAAATACAGTCATTAATTTTAAACAAAATGAAGACCTTTCCCCAGCCACGACTAAGTAATTGCAAAATGATCACAGATACCTGAGAACCTCACACAATGAGTGACGGTAACAAACGGTAACATAATGCATACTTGTTTGCTCAACGTTACGGAGGTAATAGCAAATGGAGTGACCATGTACGGGGCATATAGCGTGAAAGACAACACATAAAATATTCTTTGAAGAGACATAAACAACCATATATGGGAGGTAAAATGAACCATCATGTCTGTTATCTAAGTATTTCTTATGATGATAGACATGATCGCAATGTCAAGATGAAAAAGATGCTTGACGAAGCCGACTCGCTTCGAGTATGGAGTCGATTTCGAGAGCATCTATTGACGTTGCTTCCAAGCTGCTTACCTGCTTCGAAGTTTTGCCATTAGACACGTGCTTGGCTTTATTTTGGTATACAATTAAGGATATTCAAACTCTTATCTTCCATTTGTAATCGTTTAAAAGCAAAGCCAGTGCCGAATATCGCATGTAAAATTTGTGAATCTTATCGTAGTACTGTGATCTTGCATTAACGAATGCTCTTTGTTGGAGTTTGCATACCACCATAGCATTCCATTTGCTAATTACTCCGTGGTTAACCCCGACTATTGTTATTTTTGTACACTTTGCGCAAAACGGGAATTGAATTAGTGCCTGTTACAGTTGTAGAATTTTAATGCCAAGGTGTCTTGAATGACATTTGCAAGATACCAGCTGTTGAGACAAAACGTGTTGATAGTGTAAGGAACAGTTATAATAACAAAAGTAAACAACTGTATTGTAGCCTTTTTGAAAGTTGGCTTGTAAACCATTCATTTGTTTATTTGATGACCAATAACATGGCTTATGCCCGACTCGTCACTGTTCTGATTGGTCACCAATTTTTTTCCCATACAAGAAATCCTGATTCGTCATCATAAGAAAATAAATGAATTTTTATTTAATTTTGATGTTCCCGATTCGTCATCAGTATAAATTTGCCATGAACTGCTTTAATTTGGCTAATGATATTCTCTGTGGGGTTAAATGTTTCATATTCTGAGTCTAATCTGATATACGCATGTTTTTTTTTAATAATGGCATCTCTCAGGACAATGAGGCTGCGGTCAGCTTAACTGGACTATCCTGTGGGTGCCTTGAGCTTAAAGCCAGAAGGCGCAGCCAAGGACGAAAAATTTAGAAACTAAACGACTGCGACGCAAGAAGTAAGGCTGCTTTTATCGATAAGACACTGCTCATCGTAAATGTCTTTTTTCATACGCATAACTTGTATGGCGTACATAATAAAATAGTAACCATTCTATCTATCAAAAGCATGATTATAGTTTCTAATATATTATTTATTAATCATTTATCTCAGACATTGTCCATATAAAAATTATAAAAATTAAAATTACAATAAAACACACGAACATTAAAATAATCAATAAAAAATAAAATTACACACAATTATACAACCAACTTAAATTAAATTTAGATTTTACTCATAATATTATACAATAAAATTTAAAACTTATTCATAAATAACAAAATAAACACACAACAATTACAATTTTCTAACCGGCGCTGGAACAGCAACATGCCTGCCACAACAATGCCGGATATGAGGGCAGTCCAGCCTGTTGCTAATGCATCATTTACAAAACCAGGAACCGATTTCTTCGTGTAACCTTATTATGAGTCTACCAGTGGCGAAGGTTCCATACAACTCGATTCCTACTCGCTTCACTTTGAAAAATGGTACAGTCAGTATACTATTGACAAATAATAAATATAATCCCATTAAAGATATGTACTCCGGCTTACCTGTTACAAAAATTGACCCTTCGCTACTGGACTCTACCCTACTGCATCATTACATACATACCTACATGTATGTGTATACTGTGTAGTAAGTTTAATTGACTCTAATTGACAACAAACATAAATCAGCAGCGGTATACTTGGCTTCTTTCACATCCTGGAATTGAAAGCAGAACTTTCGTTAAAATGTTCATAATAGGAGCAGTAAATAAGATTATTGCAGGCAGCGAGCGGACCGGTAGCTCTTACACGAAAATTACATTATCGGGAAATTTAGTGTCGACTAGCGATAGATATAGTCTTCTATTTACGCCTAGCTGGATGTAAGTCGGGATATACGCCTTGAAACTTTAGTCGTCATACAACGGCAGCCCACTTCATGTATCCAATGAATACTACACATTCACAAAAAAAAATAGGTATTTATGAGATTTTAATAATTTAAAAATAAAAATATTATTCAGTATTATGATGTATGTCGTAGTTAAAACACCCTGTTGCGAGCGATGATCTACTGGACTCGAGTGCTGGGTAGGTATATGTTCTCTCGTTTGACACGTAAACATCATTAACAGGGTGTTTCATAATTTTATTCAAATTTATTATTATTTTTCTTTGTACCTATTATGGAAGATAAAAAAAAATCGCGACTAGAACTATTTTATGTCGGATACATTGAGTGGACTACCTTTGTGAGACGACTAAAAAGTCACGATGTACATAGACATCATCTCTTGTTGTTTAGTGTAACAGCTGAGCTATGGCCGTTTTACTGATTGTTGCGTACTTTATTTTTAAAACGTCACGTTTCTAGCTAAAAAATGTTTTTTGTTTCTTTCTTTTAGCCTTGCCTTTTCCCAACTAAGTTTGGGTTGGACTCCAGTCTAACCGGATGCATTTGGATTTCAGTATTTTGGATGCAGCGATAGCATATCCGACCCTCACAACCCAGTTTCTTGGTAAAACGATGTCAGATTCCTTTTGTCCAGGCTGCCAGATTGATATAGACGTAGTTGTCTATTTCCGTCTATCTGCGGCAATAACACAGGATATGTTCGGATCTACGTAAAATAATTGCGTCAATCGGTAAGAGGATGACGTAGACGATATCTGATGTAATTCCCGTAAATCAACTGAGCTTGAAAATGGCTTCTTAATAAACATTCAAGTAAATCCCTTGATCAAGTCAAAACACGCTTTCAATAATACATTAATTGTATTCAGATAGTTTGATGAATTCATGCCGATTTATTTTTGTGAATTTTTGTCTGAATTGAAGACAATGCTGCTATAGGACAACATCGTCAAAACCGTTTTTGTTTGAGATTTCTTTATTCGATGACTTTGCTAAGGGAGTTCCCCTGTTCATTGCTCAGACCACACACTGCCTGAGATTTATTAATAAACAAACAGAAGAATCGGAACATCGGTGCCAAACAGTCGCCAAGTAACAATAGAGTCAAGTATAAATGAATGCGTATTATCGCAACTTGATCAAGACGGTATAAATCGACGGGTGATCAGGCTCGAACAATGAACAATGCCAGTCCTATGTGCCTACATGTGGAAGTAGATGGTAATGCACCTAAGTACTATGAGAAGGAAAAGAATTTGAACTGATCGTGTTTTGTTATAGTGGTGTCTCCTGTCGGAAATTGGCCACCCAGAGTGAGTGCGAAAATATAAACAGGGTGAATGGACATTGACGCACAAACGGTTACCACGAGTTCAGTACTTACATCATTCCGAACACACCACATTGAAAATTTTCATCGGCAAAACAAATCTGCTGTTTTCTTCAAAAGCCAATGAAAAATATTTATGTTCGGAATGATTTATTGAACACGTGGTTATCGTTTATTCATCGATGTCCATTCCACCCCGTATGAAGCGTACATCTAGCCTCGGTGTTCCTCGATTGGTCTCCGTTCCGTGTCGGTGATTTGCGAGATGTCTCGTACAGCGTACGAGTTTCATAGTTGGATGTAATTTTAGGTTGCCGTGTGATCCCAAAATTACTCTGCAATGTTCGGATCGACGACTTGTGATTCTTCTTCTTTATCGTGTGTGAGTTAGTTATCTGGTGTCAGAGTTTTTATGCCGCCCATGGGCCTCAGACTTGGCTTTACATGCCGTCGAGAAATATCTCTCAGGCATGCTGGTTTCCACACAATGTTTTTCTTAACCGAAGCAAGTGATAATTATACAATATGCACATGAATCCGAAAGATCAGAAGTGCGTGTCTTGGGTTCGAACTGGAGACCCATGACTTGGCAGTTCGATGGTCACACCACTAGACTATCACTGCTTATAGCTGCTGCTTTATGCTGTTCTGCGAATATAAAACTCTTTGGATGATAGGGAATAGATGACCAAAGAGACTAGTGAAGGTTTTGAGCTTTGTGTGTTTGCAAGTATAGGATAATGAGTTAATTGTTGATCAATACATTATAATAATGATGTAATAGAAATCGAACTTTCAATTACAACATTGGCACGGTGCCCATTAGTATGCTGCTTTTAATAGTACCGCTAATAGAACAATCATTTCACCCACATTTACATTCTCTTAAATTTGCGTTTGTTGTTCAGGGCATGTTTGCATGCTTTTAGTCTTTTAGTGTTCAGAGTACTTTTAGAGGCCCGACGGCTGATTAATAACAGCCAGTCGGGTCTATCTTCAGGTTAAATCGCCGTTGTCTAGGTTGGTTCGTGGATAGGTGACCACCCAATACATATAGAGTTTCGTCGGTGGTTCGGAAAGCACGGTAAGCCGTTGCTCTCGGCTGTTATTTATAGATCTTTGACAGTTGTTACAGGAGTCAGTAGCCCGAAAGTCTGACAAACAGTCTTACCGAGGGGTATCGTATTACCCAGCACTTACTGGGTTGTGGAGGTCAGATAGGCAGTAGCTCAATGTAAAATACTGGTATTCCGCAGCATCCGGTTAGACTGGATGCCGACTCCAACATAGTTGGGAAAAAGCTAGGCAGATGATGAGTACTTTTAGAGCATTTTACAAAATTTCGATCGGTGACCGATGAGATCGGGGCACAGACATATTGTAACACTCTGTTACCTGGTTATTTTTAGTTTTGTACGCTGCTGACAGACGATAACCATCATATCCGTAAAAAAATGTACGTAATAAACCGTTTTTTGTTAATTAACTATAACTATAGATAAGCTATATCTGTCATAATCGCTAAGCCTATAAAAATAATAAATAGTTCCTCTAAAAATAACCTCACGATGTTTTTAAAGGTAACACCAAAAGTATACAAAAATATATATTTAGTGACGTGAAGCTAATTTGCGTCAAAACAATAAGCCAGACTGCGCCGGCGCACGTTACAAAAACTAACCGACAATCGACATGTTTACTTTCACGTCGCAAGCGCCACAAATGACTTCCACAGTTTGTTCAGCTGCCACAAGTATATCTGTCTCGCTCTCCTGTGTGCCTTTTGAAGGGAAAGAGAGAGATGGATAGAATTTATGACGTTTTTATTTTGGAAAGGAATGTCTTCTTTTGCATTTCCGTAAACAAAACTGTATAGTGTTTCAGGTTTAGTGTGTTTCGGTGTTTTAAAGTTTATTGTGGACGATATAACATGAACATGTAACAATAGACAGACTCACATTCTGTCGGCTTAGGTTAGTCGTGTTACATAGCATACATAACGCTTGGAATTCCCAAAAGGTTAGGCAGAGATGATGTAGCTACTACCTGTAAGTACAGTACACCCACATATCGCCAGCTATATTTTTGGCCCATTAAGGTGGTAACTCAAGGGTAGCCTGCGATGGTCCTCACCGGACACGGTTGTTTCGGGAGGTTCCTGCACCGAATCGGGCGGGAGGAAACGCCCGCGTGTTTCCACTGCGAGGATCGTCCGGAGGACACGGTGGAGCACACCGTAGAGGTCTGCCCCGCTTGGGCGGAGCACCGCCGTGTCCTTGAAGCGGCGATCTCTCGCGTCAGGCCCTGGTTCAAGCCATGGTCCGGAGCGAGAGGGAATGGGAAGCCGTCACCACCTTCTGCGAAGCAGTCATGCTAGTGAAGGAGGTGGCGGGACGTGAGAGGGAAAGAACCTCACGTCCCAGCCGCCGCGGGAGACGCCCTGGGCGTCGGGGGTCACGTGGTGGCTCCCGGCCACCGTAGGCGCGGGCCTGTGGTCGGCGAGTTATGGGCTAGCTCGCCGTCCGGCCGTCTTATGACGACAGGCCGTGTCGACGGCGCGTTCGTGTTCCACGCGCGCCTCAAAGAGATGTCAGCAACCACGTAGGGGTCCGCATGGGCCGATGCCTGCCAGGGCTGCGGGACTGTTCGAAAGAGATACCGTGGCCCTGGAACACAAAGGGCAAAGAAGGAACATGGATGGGTTTTAGTCAGTACAAGTCTGACACTCCCTTCCGCTCCGCCCAGAGTGGGGGGGGTCATTTGATGATTTCCCATCCAAAAAAAAAAAAAAGGGTAGCCTGCGATATTCAAATGTTCTTACATTTTTTGCAATTTGCAGGTCAGTGTCGGACACACACACGTATGTAGTTACAGAATTATAATCATTAAAATCATCAATTACACTCATATCTCATTTAATCCTATTTCATGAAAAAGTCATTCAATGGGGTTACATGAACTTAGAGGGTTGTATTGATAATTTTAATGATTATAATTCTGTAACGACATACGAGTTATTTGCGCGATTCATATTTTCATCAACATACAGCCGGACACTGACCAGCAAATTGCAAAAAACGTAAGAAAATTTGAATCTGCGGGATACCCTGGCTTCTGCACCTTAAGGGCGATCCGTCGAACGAGCACAAATCCAAACTCCGTGGCTGCTAATGGGAAATTCCTGATGGGAAAACCAAGTGATACTTCGCCCTAGCCTTTTCCCAACGATGTTAGGGTCGGCTTCCAGTCTAACCGAATACAGATGTATACCAGTATTTTACATGGAATGACACATTAACACTTTGCCCAACCTGGGAATGAAATCCGGGACCTCATGCTCAGCAGTAACGCTGCCAACCAATAGTATATTGTATCCTGGCAATGATAGCCAACAGGCTGGACTGCCCTTATATCCGGCATTGTTGTGGCAGGCATGTTGCTGTTCCAGTGCCGGTTAGAAAATTGTAATTGTTGTGTGTTTATTTTGTTATTAATGAATAAGTTTTTTTGATTGTATAATATTATGAGTAAAATCTAAATTTAATTTAAGTTGGTTGTGTAATTGTATGTGTAATTTTATTTTTTATTGATTATTTTAATGTTCGTGTGTTTTAGTGATTTTAATTTTTCTTTTTTTTTTTTATAATTTTTATATGGACAATGTCTGAGATAAAAGATTAATATAATAATAGCCCAACGAGGTGGTCTCCACTACTTAATATATCCGAGTCGGTGTTATATGAAGTTCTAAAACAATGGCTTTTTCCTCAAAAGATAAGAGGGCAGCATAAATTATGTAAATAATAAACATACATCATTCTATTTAAAGTTATACAATTAGGTGTTTAATGCTTTCCTCTTCGCTACAACCGGCGCCATTAACATCCTCCAACGGACGGATGCCTGCTAGAAATCTTGTTGAATTGCCTTTTTTTGCCTGCCTAGATTAGTAATGATATACGTTATGTCTATTAAACTATTGATTATTTCCTGAATTACGGGATCTTTGGATTAAGATAATCGTGAGAAAAAATTAAAGATTAACACCACATAACATCACATCAGTAGTCCCCGAAGATATTGAAAGACCTCTGTCTAACTAGACAAAGGTCGATGCTTTGCGCCATATAATTAGTGGCTTGTACTAGGGGGGCTCCCGGGCAACCGAGGCTCAAATCCCGTAGTCTGGATTTGAGCTTCGGCTGATAGTAATAGGCTGCTCCTAAGAATTTTTTGATACAAAAAACCAATAGAACTTTTCCTGACCCAAGAATTGAGCCCAAGACCTCATTTTTTGTATTAGCGCTTGCGATCACTATGCCAACGATGCTTTATAAGTACCTAGATACCGTATACATAGGCAAAATCAACCTAAACAAAAAGACAATTATAGATCAATTTGGAACCGCCCACAGCCCACACCAATTCGTTTTAAGGATTTTCATATCCAAAAATAGAATCTTCTTACAATTCCTTTCAATTCAATTTCTCTTTGAACCAAAGAGGCTTCTCTAAAAATAAGATAGGAAAGAAACCCACTTATTTGATCTTTTACAAATAGATTCTCCACATCAGTGATTTTCATCATCTTTATGTAAGATCAAGGGCTCTTTGTGTACATAAATAATTATAAATGCCTAATATAGCGAACACACACGTGAACATTTACTTTTAAAGGATTCTTCTTGCTCTAGGTTACTCGGGGTCGACGCAACCCGTTTTCTTCTTCCATTATCTCCTGCCAACCGTCACGTCATCATAACATGTCCAACAAAACCATCACTGAATAAAAACAAAACAACCAAAATGGATGAATCATGTGTTGGGCTCTCTCAATGGTAAAAGTGGTTGTATCATCGATAAGAACTTCTAACTCTTGAGAACGTAACAATGAATTCAAAGTCATAGACCCTGTAGTTAGTGAAGTATATCTATGAACAGCTAACGATCTAAGGGGGATAAGAGCTGTAGTCACTATGCTTGGCAGGCTGACTGGTAATCGCAGGGAGACTTTATCAGCATACAATGTTGTTGCCCTAGTGCATTCGAAGATTTTGCAATGCCTAACCAAGGTTTTAAGAAAAGGCATTCGTACATGAGTGAGCCTATCAGAGACACAATACTGCTTAATTATATTTCGATCTAAGTTACCAGTGTTGTGTCTGTGTTTGCAGCAATCATATTCAGAAATTAATCATCAATATTTGATAAGATTCGAATTTGATTTGTAGAAGTTTCTTGAATGTCTTCGTTCGTAATTCTTCACTATAATCGACGTTTTCGACAATTTCAGTAACAATTATCATCATCTACTCTTATCCTTATTTCCTAGTATCAACTCGTTACTTCTTAGTTCTTCCACCATTTCTATCGGGTGTCACCTGATCGTTCACTTCTTCCTACAAAACCCAACCTCCTGAACCCAACCTCCCCCAACCAACCAACAACCCAACCCCCAACCCCCAACACCCTACCTCCTCCTCGTCCTGTTCCTTCTTCTTCTTCTAATCATGATCTATATCATCAATTCATCTTTTAGTCTCTATCTCTGATGACTGTGTTCATCGTAATTCTCATCATCTGCCTAGCCTCTTCCCAACTATGTTGGGGTCGGCTTCTGTCGAGCCGGATGCAGCTTAATACCAGAATTTCACATGGAGCGACTGCCTAACTGACCTCCACAACCCAGTTAGTACTGGGTAATACGATAACCCTTGGTAAGACTGGTGTCAGACTTTCGGGCGACTGTCAAAGATCTACAAATGACAGCCTTCACCAACGGTTTAACGTGATCTCCGAGGCATGGAGGAAACTCGGTGTGTAATGGGTGGCAAGCGCGGTTTAACCTGAAGATCGACCCAAGCGGCTGTTATTATTTAGCATATGTATAAAACTATAACAAAATGTCTGCAGCTCGAATCCATTTTATGACTGCACTATCCAACACTCGAGGCCGTCCGTTCACTCGCTCTTTAAATCCCGCGCTCCATATTGCACCACACTGTCTATACAATATACATAATACATGAATTATTTTTATTATATTGCTACTTTTAACATTTATTATGCCAATTCATGTATAATTGATCGTATTGGCCAATCATGCTACGGAGATTATTCAGGTCTCGAACGATACTTGATATGAATTGGTATTTAAGAACAGATTTGTATGCAATCTGAGATATAAATTTGAGCTACTTGTAAAAATAATGACAGGTCAAAATAAAACTATAGAGAATGGCGGAAGACGAATTAAATAAAATAGTAATGACTGGTGCAGTTTTGAAAACATACACATCACCACATCGTACGTCCACGTCCATGGATTGCTAGAAAAGATAATTTTGCAAATAAAATAATAGATAAAGGAATCTACCTGTAGAATTTGCAAATACTTAAGTTACCTTCAATAAATTAGCGTTCAAAATCATCAATCGTGCGTGACGTTTAAAACCAAAAGGAATGTCAGAAGCTGTGTGTAAGAATGAGACAGAAACAAACTACCAAATGTTAAGGATGATAAGGCTGGAAAGAGAATAACTCTAACTGAGATGACGCCTAATAGAGAAGTTTGGGAGGAAATAACATGCTGCACTAACCCTCAAATAAATTGAGATAAGGGCAAGCGATTGATGATGATGATGTTAATACCAAAGTTACGCAGTAAAAAAAGACAAAATATATTAAAAGCGAAATAATAGCGCATGAAGATAAAAAAGAAACAATGCCTGATAAATCATTTCTACTGCACATGTTTCAAAGGTAACATCACATAATGAGATAAAGACGCTTCGTTGGCCAATCTCGACGGACCAATCTTGGAAGCCATTATCGTAGATACTTTAGATAGTAAGAGTATAGAAATGTACTCAATACTGGCGTTTGGTGATGTAATTTAGTTGAGTTTATTGTCTCTATTCGAAGTGAATGCAATTTGTATTTTGTATGGGTTTTGTGTTAGTTACTGATTTTTTTTTACTTTAGGCAATTTCAAGTTATCTTTTTCTACAAACTTCTGCAGTCCTCTTAGAATTCCCTTCTTACGTATTTAATCATACACACTTCATCATTCATATTATAGTCATCTTGAAATAATCTGACTTCTAATAATTTTGCTGGAAGAAATTGTGAAGTTCGTTACTTATTACGCAAACTCTTTGGTCGTGTTACGTAATAAAGATTGGTCTTATTTTTAAAATATGACCGTTACGAAAAAAAACTCTGGGTTTACAACAATTATATTGTGACCACACTAATAACAATTAATATGCGTAACAACAAAATTATTGCTTTACGTGTAATGTTCAATAATAATGGACGCATTAATTACATTTAAACTTTATTTCAACACCTTCTTATTAAAATGCTGCTACAAATATGCATGAGACGTGCTATTTTTACAATGGAATTACACGCGATTATAGCAATTTTCTTCAAGAAAATACAGTGTATTTTTGTGTGCTGTGAATAGTCTAAATAAAACAGTAGTTTACCCGTTTTTATGGTGGTTATTACGCGTACCGAAAAAAGATCTATTGTGTCCAGTTACATCAGTTGCTTGCGGTTTTGAGTTTCACCGAAAATTTCGTGTCATGCTTTGTTGTCGCCGCTTTGCAAGTTGGTTTTAAGAGTTCTTCGAATAATACTTGAAAAAACTCATTGCACTCTGCAGAAATCTCATGAATTGTGAGCTAGAGTAAGCTAGCAACAAGAAAGTAGAATATTGCCTAAATTATAACGTTCGTTGCTACTTGCATCTAACTTTTAAATACCATTTGTTTTTCGTTGTTCTTCATGAGTATCTCTAATGATTTCATTTACAGTAGCTTGGTTCGGAGTACTCATTAGGATACTAACAAGTCTATAAGAATATAAATTTTCATTTTCGCTCTTAATCACAGTTTTATATTTTTTTCAAGCTGTCTGCCAGAGATTTCTTTAAAAATTCATTGTATAACAGTAAGTTATCATCATAATCTTTTCTTTGATCTTTCGATTTGCGTGTTCAATGTTATGTATTTATGCATAAATGGTGTTATAATAAACACATAAAAAAAGTCTCCCATAAAAGGTGGACACGGTTAAATGCTGCTAACTGTGAGCTCTGTAACTACAGTTATTGAATATTGAAACCTTGGTGATAACTAGAGATGAACCGACCAGTTAGTTATATAATATAATGCTTCTGACTTGATCTTGATAATGTTTATAATAGATAGATGGATAAGCCTTTTGTTAAAGTCTCATTTTGTTATCACTTTCTATGGGAATTTCTTATTGTGTTTTTATCTAATTTCTCTTTTACTGCTGTCTAGGAGATTGGATTTTTATGAGTGCTTGCAAATGGCTTGTTCTAAAGTTAGTCTTCAATTCTTTTGTCTCGGCAATGTTTTATCTCACTGGTTCTTTTCTTTAAGTAACAATCCAATGGAATTAGAAACCTCCTCTTTCTATCCCTGGTACAATCCGATGTCCCTGCTAAGCTATGTGAAATTCATGCTATCGTAAGTTCATCACGATAACACTGTATGAAGATCTTCCCTCTTGCTCGGGATCCTACACGTTCAGTCCTTAATTTATCACAAATCGATATTCCTATCTTTATCTTTCCATCTTCAGAGCCTTCATTAATCAGTTCTTGTGGGCATGCCTCTACATTGTCCTAACCTTTTTAATACTTAGTCAGCCTTATCTTTTCTACGATCATTTCTGTAATATTTTTTATCTTTATTCTTTTGTTGGATGAACACAGTTTATTAGCAGTGGGAGTAAGCTAAAAATAGCGATTAATTTTGTGACCTTTCGTAAAATAATATTAGATTTTATTATGTAGTTAGTTGTGGTAATTTGATTCCGAATCCATGACTAAGGGATTATGACTGTCTTCAGTGACTATCAGGGGTAGGCAGTAGCTTCTCTTGGCTATTACAAAAAGCTAAGATCACAAAGATTTATATCTTCGTTGAGAAGATATGGCCAGAATCTCATGACCTCATAGAAAGCAAAGTCCAAAGACGAAATGGAAATACAAACTGAAGAAGCAAAACCAAAGCAGATCCCCAGGTCCCCACAGTGTAGGACTGAATCAAGGAACAGAGAGAGGAATAACGGAAGACAACCCGAGAGATGTGTAAGATATGGTAATTACGCGCTCCATAATCCAGTAAGACTACAACAAGCTAGGTTCAATCAATTCAGCCTGTCGCAGTCCACTGCCAATGGAACAGATGAGTCCCAGAGTGGAGACCGCATATCGATAAGCGTAGTGTGGGAAGCCCTCCAGCTAGATAGACCATCATCTGTCTAGCCTTTTCGGCTTCTAGTCATCAGATGTAGCTGAATACCAGTATTTTACATGGAGCGACTGCCTATCTGACCTTCACAACCCAGTTAGTACTGGGTAATGCGAAACTCCTTGGTAAAACTGGTTGTCAGACTTTCGGGCCACTGACTAGCTGTAGCGACTGTCAAAGATCTTCAAATAACAGCTGGGACAAAGGGCTTAACTTGCTTTCCAAGGTACGGAGGAAACTCGTAATGTAATCGGTAAAACCCATCCAGGGACCAACCCACCCAAGCACGGCTTAACCTAAAGATCGACCCGAGCGGCTGTCATTATTTACCCACGAACTCCTCAGCTCCAGCTAGGGGGACCGATGACCTTAAAAGATGATTGGGTCAGACTAAATTCGGAAGACGGAGGACCTGATGTTGTGGCGTATTTTGGGGTGAGGCCTATGCACAACAGGCTGAGTTCAATAAAACATTTAGGTTACTACCTACAGCGTAGGTATCCTAAACGAGAAATAACGTCAGGGGCATCCCAGCAATTAAAGTCTACCGTAATAAAAGCATTGTGTACGTTGCACGGAGCGATGAGTAACGTGTCGATTGCCTGTTAAATGAGTGTGATGACCTTAGGCTGCGCGTACGCTTCCTAGTGCGCCGACGATCGACTGGCAGGTTAGAAAAAGTTGAGAATTTTAGATGACTGTGTTTGATGTGGTCTTTTGTGGAGAATGGAATACATAGAGAAGACAACTTGTGACTCTGTTGTGGTAAATAAAGAACCTGGTTACTCCGGAAAAGAAGACCAAATTTTTCATAACTGAAAGCAAAATGAATGAACCAGTATTATGTCCAGGATGAAAGCTTTTGATGTTAGAAATGGTTGAGTAGAGATGGTAGAATTAGCGTTGGTAGATCATCAGCCAGATGAGTGGGCGATCTACAAAAGATCGTGTCGAAGGGCAGCCTGAGGCCTTGCCAATTGCCTGAGGGCATTTACAAGAAGCAATCGCTTCGATAACGTTTCGCATTTCTATACTGGTTTTCAAAGTTTGACAGGTTGGCGCAGTGGCTGAGCGATTGACTGATGCGCTACGTGTCGCGGGTTCGATTCCCGCACGAACAAATATTTGTATGGCCTACAGGTAGTTGTTCCGGGTCTGGCTGTTTGTGTATGTGAGTTTGAATGTTTGTAAACGCACCCACGATACCGGAGAAATTTAAAGTTTAAAAAAAGAAAAAAAAGTTATCGACATATTTTTTTCGATATTTTACGTCAATCCCAAACATTTTTGAATTTTTCATTGACATTAGCGATTTATAGCTGGTCACTTTGGTTGCCTAGTAGTTAGGGCCTCAGTTTTATCTATGACAGGCCGTCTGATACGAGGGTCCGAACAGAAGGAAAATGTTAGTGACTTTATGATAATTTAAACGGTTAATTTCTTACACAAAGTTGTTCACATCTATACGGGACTTCCCTGCTTCCGTTCAGACTCTCGACATTACTGGTTTCCGAACAAAAAATAATTTATATAATTAATAATAAATAAATAATTTACTTATTTAATAATAAATAAATTATTATACCATTACAATTATTTTCGCTAGTTAGGCACTAACTGAAAAACGAATTATTTTAATTAGTTTGCAGCCAAAATACGCGCTTTGACGTGGAGTTGTGGACACCAGCCCGTTATAAAATACAATTATACAATACAATACTTTATTTAGTTAGATGTTTTGAAGAATAAATTATGAATGTATGTGGTTCCTTATTAATTTCTTAACACTCGAAAGTGACATACGAAAAACAGAAAACACTCGAACTTCGACTTTTTTAAAAAACGAAATTACGGCTGGTTTCAAGGTTGTATGTCAACATTTTTCACTAGCATTTTTCACTCCTTTGTAAGGTGCTCGTTCACATTTAAATCGTATTAAAAACTTCTTTGTTAGTACGATTAATGAAAGAAAAACAGTTGGTTTACAAATGAGTTGATAATAGCTGCTACTAGACAATTTTCTTATAAATTACATGCTACATCGTTGGACGGTTGACAACTAGCGGTCGTTGACCTTATTGCATTACGACTATTGCCAAAGCAATTACAACAATGTTGCAAAAGGTTCGATGTGAAAAAGGTACGAATTCAAACTAACGTAGGATTTAATTTTTTTTTTTAAACTTTTCCCATGTTTTTTAGAATTTCTCCTGTATCGTGGTTCGTGTAATTGTTTGTGGTCTGTTTAAAACTTTTGTCATGTATCAGAAATATCTGCGAAATTAAAGGTGATTCTAGTTTGGAGTGCAAAATGTAGTGCCACAAATTGGGAAAAACTATATCGTTTCCTGCATGCTGCATGCCTACACACTACAGGAATTGATAGATGCTAAAGTAATAGCGTCAAATTCGTAGCTAAGTTCTGGGCCGACTCTTCATAGATTGCTACAGACGCGCTAAGAAGAATACACTAAGCAACTGATTTTGTTACTAGTGACGGACGGTCTACCGTGCAGGTAATTGCTAGAGTTTTCCTGCCTAAGCTATTAATAACCAACAAAATAATATTAGGACGGTAATGATATTGGTGTCAACTTTGTAGTTAGGTTTCTGGGCGTAGTTTATTAATTACTGGAATAATATTTACATCCGTGTAACCACCATCGAAATTACTCCAACCGCACAATAATAAAATCACCAGGATAAAATTATAATGTTGAGGTAGATTGGAAATTGTCAAATATATTCACAAATACAATTGAATGCAGGAAAAACCATGTGTATGGGTTATAAGCCGTGAAGCATTAAAAAAGTAAAATGGCTATGTGTCAAAAATCGAAATGCCTGAATCTGGTAGTCTATCAAGACGAAAGAGATGGCGCTAGACGACCTGTATAGCTCTGTCTCTTTCCCACACTGGAATTACTCGTGCTATAAGTTGTCATAGTAACCCCCTGATATTCTTTTTCGAGTGCTTCTCCAATTATTTGGACATCAACTCCAGAATAGTCCTTATTATTTCTCTTTGTCCTTTGCGAGGATTTGACATAAGCCAACGAAAATTGGTAGGTCTTCCACAAGGAGGAGCGATAACTTAGTGAAGGCAGCCGGAGACCGCTGGCTATATGAACCACAGGACTGGTCAATATGGCGACGACACTTGATGATGATTAATTATGTCCCGCTGTAGACGTCTTTTGGCTGAAATTATCATGATGATTCGACGAACGGAAACTGCTAAAGCACTCTGTTGAGTATTTTTGAGGGACTACTTTGATTAGAAAAGGCACAAAAGTTATAACAGAGACCATAATTATTAAGGAGTATTTTGCAGAAGCTACTGCAGTAAAACCTGATAACAAAAATAATTACCTTCATAAAATCCGATTCAGTGATTTTAGAGATTAGCACTAAATTACATACTTAGACCATAACTTCCTTTGTTCTACACAACGGAATTAAACGTTTTAGTATGTATTAAATACAGACCTGCATTATTTATAAGACTTTTGAAATTACCAGCTAGGCTATAACATCTCCTATTTACACCTTTTCTCTGCTGTGAAACCTAAAAAATTCATTGTCTAGTTGCAAGTTCAATGTTATCTATACCTAGGTGTTCAACTGATTTCTTCAGGGATTTCCTCAGTAGTTTTATGTTCTACAGATTTCTGTATTGCATCTAGGTCTATTTTAGCTTTGTCTCCAATTTTATTTGTAGTTTCAATCTCAACTATACGGGTAGAGTCTAATTGACCACTTCATTACTAACTTAATTAATTGGCTTTAAAGACGGGATCGGAAATAAAAATGTTGAATCTAGTCATATTCAAGGTCACTTTGAGAATACAGAAACGCTAGAAGCTGGAGCTCCTCATTGTGTATTTAATTCATTATTCTTAGTTATATTCTGAAAGAGCAGCTTAAATGTATGATCTTCTGCTATGGGATTTAACAACATCGTAAAATTATTTCACATCTGTAATCCCCCAAAAGGTAATAAGTCATCATCATCCGCCTAACCTTTTCCCAACTTTGTTGGGAATGAATGCCAGCATGCAGCTGAATACCAGTATATGTAAATGGAGCGACTATCTGACCTCCACAACCCAGTTAGTACTGGATAATACGATACCTCTTTGTAAGACTGCGGGCCACTGACTACCAGTAACGACTGTCAAAGATCTACAAATGACAGC
This sequence comes from Noctua janthe, assembly GCA_910589295.1. Lineage (NCBI taxonomy): Eukaryota > Metazoa > Arthropoda > Insecta > Lepidoptera > Noctuidae > Noctua > Noctua janthe. The sequence goes on along the minus strand of OU342573.1, from coordinate 8,477,876 downwards.
CCAGGCGACCAACGGCTTTAATTAACGTGCTTTCCAAGGCACGGTAGTTCATAGGTATACTTATAATACACACAAATTTCACTAGTCTTGTTTAAGTTTCATGTAATAGGCGCCGGTTGGACACTATTTAAAAAAATCCTGTACATTTTCACACAGCGGCTGTATCAGATATATAGGCAGGAACTATATCTACACAGTTACATAGGGATTTCCTCTCGGTGACCCGCTAAATGTCAAGGTCGGAGCGGCCTTGGCGCGTTGCAGCATCCACCCTCGCCCCTCCCCTCAAAACCTGGGGGAGGCGGTATTACCACAGACCCTGTAGGGTGGTGTTGCCAAAAATAGAGCCAAGTAAGCGTTTAGTTTTAATGAACTGAAAGATATTGTTATGAGGTTACTAGGTGTGTAGATTCTTGGAGTCTTATTTTGAATTGGGAGGTGAAATTGTATTATTAATGGGGTGGGAGAGGGTTGAAACATATTATTCTAGGTACAAACTTATCCTATACACTCTTATTAAGCCAGTAATTTGGCAATATTGTTATCTAAAACGTGAGGATCTCTAATAGAGCTTATTAAACTTTTGAACGCCATTGTCACATATACGTGACAAGCAAGCACGTGCCCTGTACACCAAACGCCACAAATATGTGACAAAATGGTAGGTGAAATTGTGGCTTGGCGTAGAGAGCACGCGCGTGCGTTTATGCTCTGGCGTTCAAAAGGTTAAAAAAACTCAACATTTGTGGAACATGCATATGTATGACAGTACTGGAAATCTGGTATTAAAATAGCTTGCTACTTCAATTCCAGATTTGAAGTCCTTATTCAAATTTACCTTTCGCATGGACAGTTTAATAATTAGGTTCCTTAAAGCAGTGCCAAATTGTTTCACTACCAAAAGAGGAAGTTGGAAATACGAGCCAAATTTGCTTATCATTCAAATCATGAAAGACTTAAAAGGAAAACTGATGTCGTAACGCCTCAATTATTGCCAATTGGTTAACAATACCCGCAGATAAGTGATTTCGACTTTCTTGCTTCCTAAAGTCATATAATCCTGGGATTACCACTTACGACTTCACCAAAACGTTTCTTAGAAACATTTAAAACTGTAGCAATGAATTCTTCCTGTGTATTCTAATCTAGGAAAGAATTCTCCAACAATATGTCGGTTGTTGTTAAAGTCCCGGAACTTAGCAATTGGTGTATTACGGCTAATATCTTTTCATCTATTGAGGATAACGCGACGACATTGACTAATTGAGGCCCAAATGAATGTTCCTTCAAATGTCGTGGTCCCTTTGGAAAGTTTATCCATTATGTTTCAATTTGGATAGACCTTGACCGTATTGTTTTGAATCGTATAGTTTGTTCACGTCTGGATTTGGGCCCTTAAAATTTAATTTTTGAGTTTTCCGTCTTAGACCTAAGGCAGATACCCAAATCTAGAATTAAAATGTAGTAATAAGTTAATGTTTTTAACACACGTTTATTGGTTTTACCTGTTAGTGTAACTAATTGTTTGTTACTGGTAAAGCTAATAAAAGCGTGTAAAAAAATCTTAGAAGTTAAATATAATCCACTTCCCGGCTTCCGATTGAGCTGAAATTTTCTAAACATGTTTAGTTTGGATGACAATGCATGGTTAAGTAATTGACGTCATTCTAAATTCAATATGGCGGACTCCCAAAGATGGCGAACTAGTTATTTTTTATACATTCGTATGAAATGGGTATCAAATGAAAGGGTTTGATGATAAGAATACGTGAAATAAAATGACTTCACTTTAAAGCATGTTTTATAGTTTTTTTTAAACTATAACATTATTAAAGACCAGCTAAGTTCAGAACCCACACCACAATAATCCACAAAAGGCACTACACATACGTTTGCAACTGTTTTTGAGAAAGCGCATGAAGACAGTGGATATTTACAGTCTTAAACACAGGTAAACTATGATAAACATGTCGTGTTTCTCATCTATGTATGTAACAACATTAGTGTTCATTCAATCTTCCGAGGCTGCAGCCTACAAAATATATGGCAACACAATTTGCTAGCGATATTTTCGCACACTTTATTTCTGCAGTTGGCAACATTCTCCCGCCCCCTTGTAAGTGGTCGCCGTTTGGGGGATGATGGATCGTCCCCCACCTCCTTTCGAGCCCATTCCGACGTATTTTGGGATCGCAGTGTAGGAGGAACTTCATAGACATAATCGGATATTGTTATAGTTCTATTTTGGTATGTTTACTGTACATTAGAAGGTTGGTTTTCGGTTGATAACGTTTTTGTAAACAAATGACGAAAGGGTTATTTAAAACCTTTTTGAAAATCCCTTGTGTGTATTTGCACTGGATTCATTTTCTTCTTCATTATTATTTCGTAATGAAGTGGCTATGTTGTTTGCAAATCTGAAATAAATTGCGATTTTTAAAGATAGTATGGCTTTGGGAGCTTTTTCAATGTCTTAAGTAATTTATGTCGTCACCAGCCGGGATTTTTTTGCTCTAAAATTGCCAGAACGCAGACATCAAAAGTGTCGTCGTTTCTCGAGCTTTTTTCTCGGTATGAGAGGAAGCCTTTGCTCTTGGGACAAATCAAGACTATATTCAGTCAATGCTATCAGATCTTGATGAATCATTGATCGATTATGATTATGAAGTCTGCCCACATGTGCCATCGAAGTAATCTCCTTTGAGCACAAGAGTACGAATGCTTAAAGTACCAAAGATATTCCCATATGAGCACCCAGCAATATTTAGCTTCGAGTAAGCATCGGCACCTCTTTTGTTCCTAAAGCGATCAATCTTGATTACGAAGACACTAAAGTTCTGTTCATGGTCATCATGGTTTTGAAGATACGTGTATGGAATTTTGAATATACGATGTTATAGCACTGTCCTTTTAAGGTTGAGATGATTGATGGGTTACATTGTTAATCGTGGTGAGGAGGTAGATATTAAATAAAGAACTAGTGGCCGGATTTGGTTATCAGATTTTGAAGGTTCGACGACACCACAAGAAGTACCTAGTGGAATAATCATTAAGATACTTGATCGACTACATCGTATCAGTACTTTTTACCCGACTGTGCCGAAGCCCAAAAGGGGGGTTATTATCACATTATAAGTGGAAGTGAGGGGCTGAGTGACTTAAGTAATAGCGAAAAGCAAACCGTTTATATATCATCATCTGCCTAGCCATTTTCCAACAATGTTGGGGTCGACTTCCAGTCTAACCGGATTTAGCTGAATACCAGTATTTTACATGGACCTACTGTTTATCTGACCTAGTAATGTTGTCCAAGGCCCAAATTTACCCATTTAAAATTAGATTATTTTTGTATTTGCGAGCTACCGAACATAAAAACCCTTTGATTTGAAGAACTTGTCTTGTAAACTCAGATTTATCGCAGACAATTTTTGTTGCTGTTTCAGTTTTAGTTCAAATAAATCTACAAACGGACTGTCTGTCTGGCCGCCATTTTATCGGTCGCTGTAGTTAATGACCTTTGCGCTACAATTACATTGGCGCGAAAGTAATAATAGCTAACGGTGATATCCGATCGACCTTGTTGTTAATAAGCTAGTGAATATACGGGTAATCTTGTTACTGGCTAGGTAAGGTGGTCTGACTGGTTCGGGTGGTACGTGATAATGTGTAGGAATGAATATTAATTCATAAACTGTTTCTGAAAGGATGATAAAGAAAGAATTTGAATCCAGGAGTTTATTTGTGGATGTAGGTATTTGACTATATCAAAGTACTACTTTACCAAACATATCTCAGAGGATTCCTAAGGCAGATACATTTAAACTAAAGTACAAGATACGTTGTGATCTAAACTCACAAAGAGACTGTGAGTGTGCTTCCAGAATACCTAAGAATAAAGAATACAGAGAAATAAAACACTTTAGTTAAAGAGAGATAAGACGCAAATATGTTCCTACGTGAGCTGTCTTTTATTTGTAACTAGCTTTTGGCCGCAACATCACTCGCGTTACAGCAGAAATGATTAAATATAACCTATGTCACTTGGCGATAATGGAACTTCCTATTACTGAAAGATTTTTCGGAATCAGATCAGTAGTCCCGAAGATTATCCGCTACATAAAAACATACAAACTTTATCTCTTTATAATGTTAGATATATGAATTCAAGTGACGAAAATATAAAGTCTCTTATCTATGAATAACATTACGAAGAAGGTGAAGTGAACTGAGTAAGCAAAGCCAGGACAAGTCGAAAGAAGTCTGCAGAAAATTGGAGTGGACATAACGCTGAATAAGACCGAAATGGATGCATGTAATAATGAGAGGTAATGAATTATGCATACGTAAGAAAAACGTTACCAAAATTTTGTAAAGAACAGACTTGTAAAGCACATAGTTTGAATTTCGACAGGCTTTTCTTTTTTTTAAGGATTCGGCGGTTTTTTGACACTAAGCTACTTTGATCGTGTTATAATGAACAGGGGATTACTATGACGTCTTAAAGCAGGAGTAATTCCAGTGTGGGAAAGAGACAGAGCTATACAGGTCGTCTAGCGCCATCGCTTTCCCACACTGAAATTGCTCCTGCTTTATGACGTCACGGTAGGCCACCAGTTCGGAATAATTTGTACCTATACAAAAGTTGGAAGAGCATTCAGCGTTACCTTTACTTGTGTTTACAGCTTATCATAATATACTCAGGCTCTTCATCCTCTTAAAGGTTCAGTAAACCTATCATGCAAAGCTCTATTAAGACTGCGTCTTTCATGACAAGATCATCTTTGACACAATTAACCTTTTTTTCCTGCGTTTTTACCTCATGATACCCAGATCATTCTTAGATAAGCACTTCAGCTGTAACAACATACTGTTTTGCAAAGCCGTCACGACAGCAATTATCCTAACTACCGGTCGACATGAAAACCTCTTAGCAACTGACCGAGACAATTGCAAAACAATTGTTTGTTAACGGCAATTGTACGATCGTCGCTGACTCGTAATTATATAATTAGGTCATTGGAGATCAATTAGGTATGAAGGAAAATGTAGATGAATTTAGAGTTCTAAGTGATGCTAGATTGTTTGATAAAGTAGTTAGTAGAGATGTTCTGATAGGAACTGTTGTAGATGATTTGTTTCTAAGAAATGTTTCGATAGAAATAGAACACAATATACTTTATTGTAGATAAACCAAAATTGAACCACAGCTATTTTTTTTATGTCATCATCATCATCATCATTTCAGCCGAAAGACGTCCACTGCTGGACATAGGCCTCCCCCAAGTGTCGCCACATTGACCGGTCCCGTGCGTCTCGCATCCAGCGGAGCCCTGCAACCTTTACCAGGTCATCGGTCCACCTAGTGGGAGGCCTTCCAACGCAACGTCTTCCAGTTCGCGGTCGCCACTCCAGAACTTTCCGGCCCCATTTTCTTTTATGTATCTTTGTGAAAAGAATGAACGAACGTAGTTTAATTGCGAACTTGTGGAAGACCCTGTCGGGAAACAAAATTTTAGAGACAACATTAGTAAGATTCTACGAAACCTTGAAATAAGAACGAATACGAACGAAGACATGTTCATCAAATGCTTTCCCAAAGACTATTAACGGCAAACCTTTGCTTTTACCTAGCTCCTAGACATTTTCTCTAGGGACCTAACCCTCGATCCGAGAGAATTCCCAACTGATCATACTAACAGCTGAAGTTAGGTCCAGTACATTAATATTATAACCAAAATTAACTTAGAAACTTCTACCAGGCTATTAGATGTCTACATACTAATGTTCACGTAGGCAGTAGACACGACAGCAAATCAAGCTACACTTTCCAGTATAAAGTGACCTGTTGTCGTACAGAAAGTCTTTACTAATACGAGGTCAGGTTGTAATGGGAATGTTGGTAGTTATAGCTTGATATTGTGCCGTCGCATGTACTACATACTTCATCTAAACATTGCACCTTGCTTCCAAACAGGTTAGTCTCGTCGCGAGGATCCCGTTAGGCACCAATGTAACAAAATATACTTACTATAGTGAATAATACGGGTTTTAATTGATAGCCTCCATCATGGGTTCGTGTTCGACTTTCTCTTCACTTGTACATTTATATGAGTTTTTGATTAGTTTCCGATGCTTGTGAGGTTCTGTTTGAGTGGATTTGAATGTTATCACAATACTAATTCTTGTGCTTTCCTTTTTTTCAGGTAAGTTATCATTCCTGTGTTCCTGATGCCCTGCAGCACTGGTGATAAAATTATGTATTTTGTCGGAAATTGTCTTTACTTCTTTTAATTTGTGTGTACTGTCTGTGTTTATATCTCGTTTCTTAACCGACGAAAAAAAGGAGGTTCTACATTTAACACGTAATTTTATTTTTAAATCTCCGTCTATTCTTTAATTTCGTTCGTCTGTATACTGTACAACAAGTATTTTGTTCTTGTTACTCCACTTAAAAATGGCTTGCCCACAAACCTATGATCTCATATTCTGAAGAAAAGCGACCGATCTTATATTTTTTTCCCTTAAACAATCCCAATCAAAGTATTTCTACCAAAATTCCAATTACAGGCACATTTGCATTGTCAAGGTGCTAAAAATTGAGATAATTGCCTATTCCGAAGCGTAGTCGTTTCTATGGACTGTGTGAAGGATGATATGGCAAGAAAAGAGCTGTCTGAAGAGATGACGAGTAATAAAGAAGTATGGAAGAAGAAGACATGCTGCGCTGACCCCAAATAGATTGGGATAAGGCAAGATAATGATGATGAGTAGGTTCCTACGAAGCAAAACGGGTACGAAACTTCATGGACAGAAAATAAAAGGAATTTGGTACCTATAAATAAATAGTGTAGTAACATTTGGTATAATATAATGAGGGAAATACCATTCACGTAGAAATGTGCAATACAATTGATAGTCGTAACGTAAAGGTCAGTGGGGCGCTTGGCTCGCTGTCTGGTGGCATCCGAAAAATGCCGGCGATCCAACTGGATTCCGTCCGGTTACGGAATGGTCGTAATACCTTCTAAGCTAGTATTTTCGACATTTGGAGTATATAATATTGTCGGGTTTTTCTTTGTATTTGGTCTTCAGTCTCGGAGAACTTTAACAGCGCGATTCAGAATTTTAATGTTAGTTCTTCATTTGTGTCATAGATGGCGCTGTACTTTTTACCCGACTGCCAAGGAAGGGTTACGTTTTTCGCGCGTACCTTGTATGTTTCTTTGTTTGTTTTTTGTAAATATCTTTATTATCTCGTATGTTCCAAATGGCTGGATGGATTTCGATGAATAAAGTATCATTAGATTCGTCTCGAAAAGCAGTGTTATCCCAATTCATTAGGGGTCATCGCAGCATGTCTTCTTCTTCCATACTTCTCTATTACTCGTCATCTCGCCAGACACCTCCTTTCTTGCCATATCATTCTTTATATTATTTTATTTTTCATATTGTCCTTATACAGCTGTTTAAAAAAAAAACAAAATGGCGAGTTATTGGCGCTAAAAGTCGCTAATATGGTTTTTTCAAACAAACCTATCGAGCAGGGTATGAAAATGAAGGATATTAAAAGGAGATTACAAATATATTTATATATAGGTACATAATACAATTTGTAGTCGGGTTCTAGATACTTTTAATTAAATGTCACTTGTTGTACTATATTGCTGTAGTAGGTATGGACTTTTGATAGTGCCACTACACTCTTTAAATTAACTACTTAGCTATAGAAGAAACAAAATAGACGCTGAGTAAAGATCTACAAGTGCCCATAGTGTTTTGCTTACAAAGAGAAACACAAAGCTGGGTGGCAACCTTCATTTGTGGGAGAGGCACTTTAGGAAATAGAAGGCCACGAAGTGTGACTGTAGAAGGTCAAATTAAGTTTTCTTTTCTCTTGAGTCGACTATTTGGTAATGGTAGTAATGTAGTTTATAATGTTGAGTAGTCATAAGAAAATCCGTTTTTTAGGGATCCGTAGCCGAATGGCAAAAAACGGAACTCTTATAGATTCGTCATGTCTGTCCGTCTGTATGTCACAGCTACTTTATTCCAAAACTATTAGGACTACATTTGACACTGTCGGTTGAATTGGACATGTCGGTTTCCTCACGATATTTCCTTCACCGTTTTGAGAGCAGCGGTGATGATGCAAATTACACTTTAATAGTAACCCCATGATAAACTATCTAAAGAAACAAGCCGTACCGTATCGTAAATCGTCAATTTCTCACAACCTCCCACAACAATACCACAATTTGTTTTCTCGCCTCTCGTACGGTACGCAAAACGGATTACCAATTAATAAACAAATGCATTGTCTATCAAAAGAACCGTTATATTTCGTAGTTTATCTGCACCCACGCCAGACACACAGACAGACAGACGATGGGAAGTAGGACACCGATAACTTTGAATTGATTTGCCGACAGTTAATGCAGATTGATAAAACGACCAATAAAACATGTGAGCCAATAACTAATTGTGTGAAAAATAAATATTGTGTCCATAAAGGCATGTTATAATCGAACATATTTTGAAACAGAAACCAGGCGTGATTAAATTATAATTATGAACCTGTGACACGTCAATACTTGAGAAAGATTCCACACATGGCTACTGGCCTGGTCGAGACGACGACGCAGGTGTAAAGCCACAGTCGAACTTTTTTTTTAAATCTTAGGTGACATATTTACGGAAATTCAGACTCCTTGGCTATCTACTGGGAAATTCTTAATGGAAACCCTCGATAACACTTTTGGACACACACACCCGGGAATCACACCCAGAACCTCGTACTCAGCAATCGCGCTTTAAACCACTGGACCAACAAAGCAGTCCAATGTGTTAACTAGCAGTTCACCTATTTCATAAATCATTTGACATTCCCAAAATATACTATGACCGCATTTTCAGTCGTACAACACTAATTTTGAAATGTCAAAACTATTTCAACTTTCCCATTTTCAAAATCATTACAAATCTTGTTTCATGCGTCATAAAGACCTTTTTGCTGTGTCAACTAATTCCAACTTGTTAAAAAGTTACTTAGAAACGGTTTTGAATGGTATTGCCTGAAAGATAGAGTATATTTTCTCTTACAATACCAGATTGTTGCAGTGTGAATTGCTGTTATGCTATTTTGGACTGTAGATTTCTAGTTTTAAGGTTAGTTTTTTATTGAATGTCACGGGATTAAGTTGTTAGGGTAGAAATAAACTGGCTAGTATTTGGGCCAGACTGTTTGGCGCCGTACCAAATAGACAGCCACCAGTTTCCGATTTAGAAACTAAATCAATGGCGGCTCAACCGGACTTTTATTTTGGGACGATCCATTTTATTTATGAACAAGAATTTGTGTGATACCAGAACTAAAAAACCTGACTAATGAATAAAATGTAGCCTATGTTACCCGGGTCATAATAACAAATCGATTGACGTCTTATTCATCAAAATCGGATTAATAGTGTAGGCGTTACGGAGGAACATACGAAAATACAAACATACATACATAGTCTGCTAAAATCATAACACTTCCTTTCGGCATCGCCGTAATCGGGTAAAAAGTTTAGCTTTTTTTACTAGTTTGTTGCTCATCAGGTTGCTTATTTTATTTCTACAACGACTTTGAATCGTATAATTAATATTTATAAATTAAAACATTGTCGATCCTATCCTACCTCTACAGACATTTTTCAAAGACAATTTAAAAAAAAATCGGCTATTCCATACCATTTTCACCGTATACGTATTGTTCTTTTGTAGGAAAAACCAGTTTTTTTATTACCGATGAAAAATTTATATGTACAGACGCCCAGCACATCAAGTTACTACAATCTGTCAAATTTCTGTAATAGATTTTCAACTGTATCCCTGAAGCATTAGGTTCAAGGTTGATTGGGAAAATTTAACAGTTTCGGGTAGCTTGATGTATATTACTGTCATAGTAGTGCAGTTAAGTAGTTAATGTACCTAGTTAAACTACGCCTTTGATTAAACCTCCCAGTTAAGGATTTAATTGAACAATGACCATTAAATTTGAATTGCAATCGTAAACGTAGGATTACACTTCTGGGTGTGTTTTAATCAAGTGTTTTAATTATACTTTCGGAACGAATGTCCCAATTACTTACCTTAGACAAGTCCTCCAGCGTATCTTAGAGAACTGTACACACACTCACACACACTCACACACACACACACACACACACTCCACTATACTGTTTATCCGTGATCATGGTGCTTGCAACAGCCCTGAAAAATCGGGAACTCAAAACAATCAGTAAACTTGGTAAATATCCCGTTTCTTGTGTTAATGATAGTCTTAGAGAACTGTCCTCAAACAATTCTTGACAATTTGGGAAGTCTGAAGAGTCACCTGTCTGCTGACGATACCAAGAACTTCATAAAATCTCTATATAAGAGAAGTTTTAGATGCCAATTAAATCTTTAACTGAGATTATGAGTAGTTTTCTCACCTGTAGATTGCAGATGCTTACTACTGTTTATATCGAATGATACTTCCATTAGTCCTGGTGACTTGTAATACAGGTTCTTATAGATACCTACTTCAGGCACCAGTCTCTCACAAAGTAAATTTCTTGTTCGTGCGCCTCTGTAACCCTAGCATTAAGTAACTTGTGTAGAGAAAAAAAATGATTTATGTTATTAGTACCATTTATCATTAAAAATGGTAAAATGTAACATAACATAACATCACGCCGCATCCCCAAAGAGCTAGGCGTAAGTGTATCCCATAATCAACCATATTTCGCTTTAATTTATTAAATTTAAATTAGATCATCATCATCATTCTCAAGCCCTTATCCCAATTCATTTGAGGTCGGCGCAGCATGTCTTCTTCTTCCATACTTCTCTATTACTCGTCATCTCGCCAGACACCTCCTTTCTTGCCATATCATTCTTTACACAGTCCATCCATCGTTTCTTTGGTCTTCCTCTACTCATATACCCATCCACTAAATCATTAAATTAAAATTAATCGATTAAATTTAAGTCCCTTGTAATACGGGGCAAGACTATTGCCATCAACCGGGCACAAATCCAGACTCCTGGCTGCTACTGAGAAATTGCTGATAGAAAAAGGCACTAACACTATTCCCGACCTGGGAATCAAACCCAGGACGTCATGCTTAACAGTCGCGCTTGCAAGTCTTGCGAATAAGATTTGATCTTACTTCACAGTTTTCAGCTGCATTTCAGACATCCATAACTCACTAACTCAGCCATCTGTGCACTTAGATTTGTTTGATATTTATGCGCAAAATTCCTCTGGATCTGAAAGTCCCACGCATCTGTTAGTCAGTTGTCTACTTCACATGTACCTATACCTATTATTATACCTAACCATTTAGGTGTAATAATAAACTGGATCCGTTGGGCGTGGCTGCTTTGTGGGCCATTGACCGTATCGTTACACATGACTGCGTCTTACCTCCACAAGTGTCCACAACATCTATAGAATTAAGATGAATTCTGTTGTATTTGTTGAATTCTGTTAGTAGAAATCTCGCCTGGATACACATACTGTTACTGTTAGTCAGCGTAATCCCACAGCTGGGCTAAGAGGTTACCCCGTGTCTTGCAGTCCCCTCGACCTAGAGTCAATGTGGAGCATATTTTGTTGAGCACGTCGTACCTCCGTTTCCTTCGAGGTCAGCCATGACGCTGTTTTTTTTTGTGTATGGCATCTCGCAGGTCAACCTGTCGGCATAACCGGACTATCCTGTGGGTGCCTTGAGAGTAAGGCCTCCAGCCAGGGACCGTAACGCTGTCTGGAAGTCCACATAGTTTATTCTCACACGGTTTTTGTAACCAGTTTTCAATAACTGATGAGAAGACAGCAGATTAATTAAAAACAGTCGCCGTTAGAAACCAACAAATTAATTTGAAGACAGCAGCAAACTTTTAAAAGCCAAAACAACGGTGACTAATCGATTAAGAACCGATAACTACCGGTTTTGCTATCGGTGTCGAGCGTGTGACCTTCTGACATCCTTGCGAACAACCAGCTGGAAAGCTGTTGCCAAGGCCGTCATACAAGGTCGGCCGAACAAGCTCCGTAGAATCTGATTAACTTTAGAGGGCAAGTAGCTTTTAAGAATAAAACACAAAGCACTTCACCAATGGCTTTAGAAGTCTCGGACAGCTGGTGGATCCTGGCTTTTATCCCTGCGATAGGTCTCCGAATGTAATGGAAGATCATCGATCCACGGACTGTTCTCGGCAAAGGTTCCTTAACCTTGAAGAAGACCCTTGTGGCTGTTATTATTTACCAACGAGCCCTGTCTGGTAATAATAAGCTCGTTAATAATGATTCCCCACATTGCGTGGGTTATGTGTGTGACCATCCTTGTAAAGTTTCCAGCTGGAAAACGTTGACCAAGGACAAAATGCAAGGTCGCACGTGACTGGCTCGGTTTCGTGCTTATTACACGTTCTTCCACTAATTATGGGTGCAGGTAACAATTACCGACACGATCGTCCCTATCATATTCCGTATAACTGCAAAAATATGTAACAAACAGACATCTACTACAGCCATACCTAATACTACAGCCATATTTCGTCATAATAGGGGACGAGCCTATTCCCACTAACCGGTCACAAATCCAGATTTCGTGGCGGTTATTTAGAGATTCCGGATGGAAAACCCCAATAACAGTTTGCCCGACCTGGTAATCGAACCCAGGACTGTTCAGCAGTAGCACTTGCCACCGCTAGTCCTACGAGGCGGTTCAACATAACCTTAGTTCAGATTAATTTATCAAATATTCCTAAATTGATATTGTAATCCGTTTGCTTCGTTACGTTGCTGTGATGCTGGTTTGTTAAATTGCTATCTCCTGACTCTGTGCTGCGGTGGAATAGAGTGAGTTGTATATTTTTTTCTGTGTGTGGAATACAATGGAGATATTGTATTCAAATTTATTGTAGTTAATGGCTTTAAATAAAGTTGTTTTAACAACGCTAATAACTGTTTCAGTTGGAAGTCTATCAGTCTTTCTAGTCTATAAATACTAAAGATTACTTTTCTCATCTTCGGCGAAATTCCAAGGTCACCGACACGGTTGTTGCGTCTTTCTGAGCTCTACCTACTTTAAGATTCTCTGCATCTTCGGCGTCTGGCATTACTCATACACATCACGTACGCAAACAATGCTAACTACCTGATTTGGAACATGTTTCTCTGTAGGTCATACAAATGTTTGGCCCACTTGAATTTTCTTTAAAATCCCTGACTTGTTAGCTGATCTGTACCTACCAGTAGCGAAGGGTCAATTTTTAGAAGAGGTAAGCCGGAGTACATATCTTTAATGCGAATACCACATTGTACACTTAGTTTTGACTTTGATTATATTATTTGTCTATAGAATACTGACTGCGATATTTTTCAAAGGGAATCCGGTAGGAATCGATTTGAATGGAACCTTCGCCACTGGTACCTACCTATCTGATTTCTAATAAAAGACTAAGGGCTCGTTCACATAAACACGATACGACGTCTCATCGTGCTACGACGCGGATAATGATTTAATGTTTGTTTGTCTTTGCCGCGTCGTAGCACGATGCGACGTATTTTTAGTGAGCCTACCTCATTTACAACGTTCATACTTTTGTTTCGTACGGGTAGTGCCTAACCTGGTGTCAGAGTTCTTATACCGCCCATGGGCCTCTGACTTGGCTTTACATGCCGTCGAGGGCCTCAGTCATGCTGGTTTGGTACCCTCATGATGTTTTCCTTCACCGAAGCAAGAGATAATTACACACGCCAGTAGCGAAGGGTCAATTTTTTTAAGAGGTAAGCCGGAGTACAAATCGTTAATGTGATTATATTATTTGTCTACGGAATACTGATTGTGCCCGTTTTCAAAGGGAAGCCGGTAGGAGTCGAGTTGTATGGAACCTTTGCCAATGCATTTTTCGTATTCATGTACGTGTTACATATATACAATACGAAAAATCAGAGGTGCCTGTCTTGGGTTCGAACTCGAGACCTATATAACCTGGCAATTTGGCAGTCCGACGGTCACACCACTTGGCTATCACTGCTTAGCTGATACTTAAAAGTTTACTCTGTAAGCGTGCTCTGTCAGTTATAATAAGTGGATGGGCTGCGGGACTGTTCGAAAGAGATACCGCGGCCCTGGAACACAAAGGGTAATGAAGGAACATGGATGGGTTTTAGTCAGTACAAGTCTGACACTCTCGTTCGCTCCGCCCAGAGTGGTGGGGGGGGGGGGTCATTTGATGATTTCTCATCCGAAAAAAAAAAAGTAGATACTTAACAGCACAAATTGAATTATACTCGTATGTATAAGGCCCCATTAAAATAGATGGACAAATTATAACACAGCGTTCAGTAGGTCTAACCAAAGATATCCAAGTAAAAAAAAACACTGATTAAAATGATTTTATTTTGTCCTAAAATCATTGGTTAACCAACATTTTTTGTGTATTTTCGTTAGCTGATTTTTTTTCTTGTAAGCATCTAAAGCATTTTTCTTATTTTTTTACCATTGTCCTTATTTTGGTGGTCTGTATGATTTCTAAAAGTTTGTCCATCTATTTTAATGCTAGAAAAAAATCTCTGTATCTGCTTTAGCCAAAACAACGTCATTAACAGCAGTAATTAATTAAAATATTAATGATGCTTTTGTCGTTCCTAGATTAGTAGGATTTGCGTGGGCGGCGCCAGTGGGTAGCCTATCTGTCACTGATAGCTGCTGCGTGCTGCTTACCACCACATACCATATAGGATGTCTATAAAAACGGTTTACAGCCCACATGAGAACCAAGCATAATTAATTAATCAGTTTTTTTTCCTTTTACATTCTAAAACACAAGCAAGCATAAAACCATTTTCCAAATCCACCAAATAAAGTACTTTGTACTTTTTTGCTATAAAATCAAAATCTAGTCATTTTTAGGGTTCCGTACTCGAAGGGTAACCACCGGGAGCCTCCGCTGTCCTTCCGTCCCTCTCTGTCAGCGTGCTGTATCTCATGATCCGTTATAGGTAGACTAGACAGTTGAAATTTCCACAGAATGTGTATTTGTGTTGCAGCTATATCAACAAATAATAAAAATAATTTCCAAACGCTTCCAAGTAGTACAAGAAGTAGTAGCTGGAAAAAGAAGTGGCGCAATAAACTCCCCAGCGACACAACTGTCTGTCTACGTATACTTGCCCAAGTTATTAAGAACCTACCTATTTAAACAACATAACATTACGCCTGAAATCCCCGAAGGGTTAGGGGGGGTGTACCTAATAGTACACCCGCATTTCGCCAGTTATGTTAAAGTTTCATGTAATAGGGGGCGAGCCTATTGCCATCAACCGAGCACAGATCCAGACTCTGTGGCAGCTACTGAGAAATTCCTGTTGGAAAAACCCAATATCTACCTCTTTGCCCGACCCGAGAATCGAACCCACGACTTCTTGCTCAGCAGTCGCATTTGCGACCACTAGACCTATTATCAGCCTAAGCCATTTACTCTTATGCTAAGTACATGCTTTAAAAACTTCAAATACTCTTTCTGACCTCTTAATACACCCACATAAACCAACAGAGAAAGCAGGCAGGTATGCGAATATCACACTGTTAACCAAACCAATCATCGCGCAGATCCAATTACAGTCGCTTGCGCAACCACAATTTCATAAATCACGGCTTGACTGCGCCTGCGCACCGGAACGTTAGATCGGCCATTGTGTGTGCAGGCTTTGACCTAGCAAGGTCGATGATTTATTTCTTAGAAAGGACTCAATTTTGAGGCCAGAGAAAGCACTAAATTCGTCTCAATAACTGATTAATGCGTCCCATTTATCAGCTAAAGCCATGTCTTGGTATCAAAGGAGGTTCGAATCTATAGGATGAGATATATGGCTTGTCAAAATGAAACACGTTGAAGTATTTCTTAACCGGAAATGTGCTGATGAAGGTCAATTTGTAAGTTTCGTACTAATGCATGTTATATTGGTCTATTAGATTATTGTTTGAGGAAATTAGAGTTTTTTTTACAGGGTTTTGTGTTGTTAAAATAATTACCGTCCTCGGATTTGGACTTTGTCTATAAACTTTGAATCTGTGAATCAGCTAAGCCACATAATTGGCTAGTTCTTAATAAAATAATATTTAGGTTCTTATGTCTCAGTGCTTAATGTAAATAATAAAGAAAAAATTATGTTAATTGATTCGTTACAATAATGCTATAAGTAAGTAATAATTCATTTTACACTGTTGTTCAAAACTTCGTGTGAATTTTAATATTCCCACCAAAACAGCATGGTTCCATTAGCAAGAACTGTAAGCGCCATCTAGTTCGATCGCGTGTAAACTAAAGTATTAGACAGAGCCAACCACACTGAGTCACTGAATACTAAGCTTGCACGTAGTTCATTATGATGTAGCTAGATGGCGCTAACAGCCACTTCATTTGTTCTTTTCAATAATATTCGTTGTGGTGTATTCTCATATTCTGCACTGTAGATAAACAAGTTATTGACTTATTGTCCTTATTTTGAGTAAAAAATAAACGTTACTCAATCTAAATATAAAAGTATTTATGCGTAATCGACTCATTGTGTCGTGAAATAAATTAACTATTATTTATTTACAAGAAAATATTTTTTTCAGAATGCATGCCTATTATATTTAGTTTTGAATTCACACACAATAAAAAACAAATTTAATAAACTTATCAAATAAATTGATTAAGTCCACAATATACATACAACTAATATTTACAAGGAAGTATAAATCTTTCCAAGTATTTCTCCGGCCACCCAAATAGTAGACTATCACCACATCCTCAATGCATCCCTACCGATCGATTCCCATGTTCTCTGGGGGATAAAGCCCATAAATTATATTAACACGTGCCTTGCAGCGGACGTGCACTAATAATAGATATATTTTTAAACACAAATAGGGCATCTGATAGATTCATTGGATCCATTCATTGGTGTTATGGTAATAAGGGAGAATGTTTAATGTTTATTCATGTTTTGTAACATATGGACGTCTGAAGACGGTTTTGGGACTTAGTAAGCAGAGCTTTGGAGGATTCTAAGTTTTACTTCCCATCTGGTACCTACCAGGTTTTGAATATAATTAGTGAACTAGGAAGCTCATGGAACTGAGCTGAACAACGGGAAGTTTATTGCGTAGCATATTTCGATAGCAATGTCTTACATTTTGATAATTTTTACCGTTCAATGACATTTATATAATGCCAATTACCTACGTTGATATGCAGATGAATTTTCCAACTAACGGAAAAACCGTTTGCGACTTACGGCATTTCTTACAAATTTTCAAGTCCTTTTTTTTTCGAAATGACTGAACCGATTTTAATGACACTTCATACGCTTAGGCAGGATAGTTATAGTCAAAATAGTTATCAGAGAACATTTTCGAAAAATAGTGTTAAAGCAAAATTAGACCGATTTTAGATTTTCCATAGAAACACAAATTTCCAATTATTTTTCTTTTTAATAGACATTTCGAAAATGTTCTCTGATATCTTACTACATTTTTTTCAACAATAGCATAATTAATTTAAGACTTGAAATAATGAAGCAGAAATAAAATATTCATAAATACTGCCTCGTTAAAGATTTCTACAATTTTAACTCGCTGACTAGTGTCACTTTTTATGCTTTGTAGGCGACTAATATATCATGAATACTGTATGCAAATAAGATTGGCAATGTCGTCATTTTCTACTGAACAAAAAAAGAAACGGTAGGTGTCAAGCATGTTAGCTAATTAAGTAGCTCGTTGCAGTTAATTTTTAGCAAAAAAAGTCCTTGAAATATCATTCAGGAAACATGTTTTATATTTGCATCTTATTATTTCAATAACTACAGGTCATTAGTTTATCGCTAAACGTCGTAATAACTTGATTAAATACAAAGTAAAAATAATGTTTCTGTTAATTTTGTTAAAGACTCTTTTGTTTTATTCTTTTAGACATAAACATTAATAACGATTGCTGAAGGTACCTATTCATACAACGTTGTATTCGATTAGTGAGATATTCAATGTAGGTGTGTGTACGAAGGCCTTCGCTCCGTTACAGAGAGTTCGAAGTTAGTCTAAGCTAGGATGTCTGCTATCGTCTTAATATGATGTTAATCTTTCAGGAACTTTTTTTTTATTTTGTTTGGTTTTTTTTGTTTTCGGGGGGAAACCTTCGAAAGGCGACCGATCTTTGGGGATAAGACCGGGGAGTGTAGGATTTTTACCGCACTAAAACCACCCCGGTGGTCACCATCCGCACATAAGAGGAGGCACCGTTTCCTCTTAAAAGACTTGTCCGGAGTCCCCTCTGTGCTACACCTGTTAAGGCACATCCCTGGAGTGACAATACAGAGATCTCTCCTGAGCCTCGCTGTGCAAGTGTGCACGGCAGCACGTGACCACTGTGCTGCCGGTCATCTCCAAGGTCAATCGGTGAGCGCACAGAGTCCCCACTCTGGATGCCCGTGACCCCAATGGTTTCGGCGTGTTAAGCGTCGAGGCGGTTGCCTCCGCGACGACTTCTTCTCCTACTGGGATCGCCTCTCTCACGATCCCGCTCGGCAGCCTCCTTTTGGACCATCACGGTCTCACAGAACGAGGTCACCTCCCTCCAAGTCTTTCATGAGCCTAAAGCCTAGCATGTTCGAGCAGTGTGTCCTCCCAGTCATGACGTACGGGGTGAAACTTGGACGCTCACCAAATACATTATCCACCGCATGCAATTCACTCAGATGGCTTTGGTACGAACCATGTTGGGGATATCTCTACGACCGGGTGAAAAACACCGAAATACGGAGAGGAACGAGACTTACGGACATAGCAAAAGCGATATCAAAAAGAAAGTGGAAGTGGGCGGGCCATATATGCCGTAGATTGGATGGAAGATGGGAGAAGAAAGTACTGGTATGGAGGCCACGGAATCACGGAGGAATGTGGGAAGACAATCGACTAGGTGGACAGACGATCTCATTAAAGTGGCCTGAAGAAACTGGATAGCTATGACACGAAACCGCCAAAAGTATATAATCTAAGTTTTAGCTGAGAGTTCTTTGATTCTCAGCCAATTAGATCCTGAAGTCATCACTATCGTCCACCTGTTCATATTATTAGCACAGCATAGCTTAAAATAACATAGCATATAAGCGCAATCTGGTACTAACCACTAACAACTTATGGACTGATATATTAGTCTAAAATAAAGATATTTTTTTTTTTATATTCCGTTTTATTTGGTGACAGTCGAACTGTGTCTCAGCACATTCATACGTTTTGACTACAAATCAATGCTAATTCTTTTTATTTTCTATTTTCAGGTAAGTCTACATCATCATTGATAGATGTCTGACGGATATCCTGCAGACTGGTGAGGGCTGAAAAATCTAGCATTGCATTTTTCTCTGAATATTATAGTTTAAGGAATTATCATCCCAAGACACTGAACTCATTCAGATAGAGACGTTTCATTTAAATCTCATTTACTATGGTAGCTTCCAGTAGCGAAGGGTCAATTTTTGTAAGAGGTAAGCTGGAGTACATATCTTTAATGTGATAATATTATTTGTCTATAGAATATTGACTGGGCCATTTTTCAAAGGGAAGCCGGTAGGAATCCAGTTCTGATGAACCTTCGCCACTGGTAGCTTCATGAAATTTTGCGCAGTTTTTCTTACACGTATAACGAAGGCAAGCACTGAAGAAGATTTAAAAAATACGGGATAATTGGGAGGTCAAAGTTTGCATTGAAGTTAGTCAATTTTGCCGATTGCAATTCTCATCGGTCACACAGATTATAAAGATATTAAATAAAATCTTGTTGTTATAAATTGCCCTTATTTTTCTACTAATGAAGCCATAATAGGTACGTTCATGTTTTAATTCGCACCCCTATAGTGATAAAAATAATAACTATCATGTTTTGACACTATCATGCGGGCGATACGATTAAAAATACGATATCATTCCGTATCAATTAAAAAGGTAACACCCTTATGTAGGTAACCCTTTTGTCATAATAAAAAATATCGTTGCTTGTTATGCAGGTCACGTCAATTCAATTTATAAACCGACTTCTAAAAAACGAAGAGATTATGTATTCCACCAACATCTTTTTTATATTTATTTTTTATTGATACCTTCGAGCCTCTAAATACATTATAAGTATCTATGTTGATCTACAATCACTTTTAATTTTGTAAACAAAAGGTGCAGTTTTATGTACGTTGGCTTCCAGTTGAATCAGTCAAGTCTCTAGCAAATGCAACATTACTCAGTGTTGTCATTACTCAATCTTTAGCCAACTTGATCACATTTGTATGTTCATGTTACTAATGGCGAAATTACACTTGGTCGTTAGCCCGAATTCGATTGCTTATGGAATTCGGGCGAACGACCAAGTGTTAATCAACGAGTTCGAGTACGCCCGTCTTCGGACAAACTCGTTCGGCTTCATCGTTTCGGGTACAGGTGCAAGTACTAATGGAATACGAGCTAACGAAGAGTAGTTTGAAAGAAGTCGATTCTTTCAAACTACTCTTCGTTAGCTCGTATTCCATTGCAATTACCAGTGCAATAAATGCATCGGGTGCCTGAATTCGATTAATAAAGTCATTCGAACACTCGAATACGGGCTCAACGACCAAGTGTTTTTGCGTCCAGGTAAAGTGTTCTTAGATAGGAAAGAAGAACGCTTGATCCATACAAATAATTTAATGGAAAAAAAAACAAATCATGCGTGTCTGTGAAGCAGAACACGACGGCAACGCGTAGTGCGCATTATCAATATGTATGCGTTACCCGGGAATCGAACCCGCACCATCATTACATGATATGCATCGCAGATGAACATAGAACACTGTGGTTAATGTAAAAAGCTAATTACATACTTAATTATGCTTTCTACACTTGCATATCAGATTGCACGGAAATACGGCAATTATATGTTTTTTTATTCGCCACTGAGCCTACCTTGCATGAATTTGATATGAATTTCTTTGACAACAATGTGTACTGTAAATAGTTCATTTTTCAAGTAAGGAAATCCAATCTAAACAGCTTATTCTGAACTTGAAGTGTCGCCTAATAACTTAACGTTTTATTTCGATGCTTAATGCGGCATTTATGATTGTTCTACTTATTCTATTCTTGGTCAATAGTATATTAGTAAGGTACACACAGCGGCACATGAAGCTGTATATTTCCAGTATAACTTGGCCTCGCTTTATATAGATTTCCTATACAATGAGAGATCCGCATAAATTGGTTTTGTATAGCTTGATTGGCCGTCGTGCGTACAATAAAAAAAATCCAGTTTTATTATATTATCTTAGTCGCCGAGGAGGGCCTAGAAAACGCTGGCGTGACGACCTAAAGGCGTTTGTGAGAGATTGGCCTGAAACCGCACGGAGACAAGAGTGGAAGGCTATGGGGAAGGCCCATGCCCAGCAGTGGGACGTTGGAGCTATACAACTTAGAATGATCGGATCACTCTATGTAAAATAACGCAAAATAGAAAGAAATGGAAATGGAATGGAATAGATGTACGTACATCCCTGATGACTCGTGTTCGCGGCAGCACCAACAGTAAGTATTCTCAGTGCAGATCGGTGGGTTTCCCCGATGTCGCGGAGGTGGATGCGGCTCCACGATGAATTTTAATTGTATATTTTCATGTGTCTGTAACCTACTAACACTAGAAGTTAATTATAATTGTTACCAACCCTCCGGTCTGAAATAAAAGCTTTATTATTCAATTCTATTCTAAAATTATTCTGTCGGACACAAAGCGTCTGAAATAACCACTCACCACTCAGCATTTATTATATTTGTCTAAGTTCGTCCATTTTACGAACGTAGTGGATTCTAATAAAATATTTACGAGCTATCAAATTGATACATTAATGGAGATCCCATAAAAAGCTTGTCTTGAGCTAGAAGCCACTTTGATTACATACTTAATAGTGCCAGCACTTTCGGGTTGATTGAATTGAGGGCTTTTTAGACATATTTTTAAAGGCTTTTTGGACATAATTTTTAAAAAAACAGGCGTACGTACCTATAAAATTCACTTAAGAAAGTTTTTTTGTCACACCATGAGTCATGGCACAAGGATGCGCCCTATTCCTGACACATAACATTAACCTTTTGAACGCTAGAGCAAAAACGCACGCGCATGACCTCCACGCCAAGCCACAATTTCACCTACCATTTTGTCACATATTTGTATCGTTCGGCAAACAGGGCACGCGCTTGCTTGTCACGTATATGTGACAATGGCGGTCAAAAGATTAAATAAAAGCACAAAAGAATAAGTACTTAGGGGAAACTATGCATCATATAAAACCGCTAGGTGACTGCTGGTATGTGCTCATCATCTGCTTATACTTTCCAAGGTATATTGGGGTCGGTTTTCGGTCTGCAGATGCAGCTGAATACCAGTGTTTTCGGCCAGGGCTGCGGAACTGTTCGAGGGAGATACCGTGGCCCTAGTACACAAAGGGCAAAGAAGGAACATAGATGGGTTTTAGTCAGTACAAGTCTGACACAACCTTCCGCTCCGCCCAGTGTGGTCATTTGATGATTTCCAATAGGAAAAAAAAAAAACCAGTGTTTTGGGGGTGCAACTGCCTATGAAATACATATAATTTTATTGTTTCAGAAGTACATTACATCAAAAATAGGTCTCTGGTCTCCACACTAGGGTTCCCTGTATCGTGGAGGCCAGTCTCCTTCATTACAGCACAAAGAAAATTGCAAATTTCATCAGTTTCTCTGTAACACGATACCCCTTGCTAAGACTAGTGTTCGACTACCGGTATGGGCTGTCAAAGACAATGGTCTATCTTATGACTTCATGCTATATACACCATGTTCTTCACGTTATCCATAAACTTTGGCAAACGCTTCTATATAAGTAGTACTTAAAAAGGCTTCGTTACAAAGATATTTGTAATTAAATTTAATGAAATTTAATTGAGCTATGCAGTAAGAAAGGGTCTTAATTTGGTCTATGTTGCCGCTTAGTGCAATTAAATTATCAAATGCTGTTTGCATTTCATTTGCACGTACGAGAGGAACCCGAGAGTAAATTAAAAAAAAAAGAAAACAAAACAAAATTGAAAGAATTCATTAGCATAATAGCATAGCATAATCAGCCTATTAATGTTCCCACTGCTGGGACGCAGGCCTCCTCTCTATGAGAGGGATTGGTCTATAATCCACCACGCGGGCCCAGAGCGGGTTGGTCATAATGAAAAATGCTTATTTCCGTGATCTGAACATCTGGTCGAAGTTTATGTATATCGTCCGGAACACGGTGTATAATTTTCTGTCAGTTTTATCTTTCAGTAGACCTCGGCGGCAGTGAGCCTATGCCCTTGTGAGCCAATACTAGTTATACTTCGGTATCTCATAAGTACTGAGCAAATACGGTTTTTACATTGTCCGAAATCATCGATTTTCACGCTATCATGAGGAAAACCCGCATAATATTTCGTGGTACATGCGTTATCACTTATCAAAACACAGCATACAGATGCTGTTGCAAGAAACACTATCTCTTCTGGCGTTCCCAGACTTAGATGAACCCATAGAGTCCTTTTCATTTTATGTCTCCCAAATTAACAAAATATAATTCTCCGAAGGGTTAGGCAGCCTAATACTACACCCACATTTCGCCAGTTATGTGTAAGTCTCATGTAATAGGGGGCGAGCCTATTGCCATTAACTGGGCACAAATCCACACTCCGTGGCTGCTACTGAGAATTTATCGATGAAAAAACCCAATAACACTTTGCCCAAACAACGAGGCAATCTTTTTTTTTTAAATTCACACTCTCCTAAGAGCCTCTTATAAACTTGTAGATTGATAACTATAGCGCTCTCTAAAGTGTGTGTGCTCTTGAACAGTTGACAGACAGCTGTTCGGTCCAGTCACCCGGTCGAGCACCAATTCAGGCAATTTAGACTCGCCAGCAGCTATACTAATTGTGGCCAATGTAGCTCAATTAGAAGATCATGTCGTTTTTGGACACTGTTTGTGGATTAAATTGTGGTGTGTGTTTTTTCGGCTTGTTATTTTGCTGTTTTTAATGCCGACGTAAATATTATGTAATATATATGATTTACTTACTGTTAGCCTGTGTCATTTCACTGCTGGGGACAGGCCTCTCCTCATGACTTCCAAATTCTTCAATCCAGGGCCAATGTGGACCACTGGTCGTTAGTTCTGTCCACATCATCCCGCTATCTTCTGCGAGGTCTACCGCGTCGCTTTCTGGCTTCATTGATTTATGAAGATTCAAATCCTGCACATATTGACAACAAACTTATCGTCAGCCGATCGCCAGACTGTTTGTGATGTGACTTCATGTGATTAACCCATAAATACCATACTGATGATTTTATGGCGGTATATTGACAATATCAGTTACTGATGTTAGTTGGCACATTTTGATGATTACCATCATCATCTAGCCTTTTCCCAAGTTCCCAACTATGTTGGGGTTGGCTTCCAGTCTAACCAATATTCTCTAGTCTAATACCAGTATTTTACATGAAGCGACTGCCTATCTGATCTCCACAACCCAGTTAGTACTGGGTAATTCGATACCAAGGGGTAAGACTGGTTGTCAGACTTTTTGGGCCACTGACAACTTGTAACGACTGTCAAAGATCTACAAATGACAACCGGGACCGACGGCTTAACGTGCTTTCGGAGGCACGGAGGGAAACTCGGTATGTAATGGGTGGTCACCCATCCACAGACCAACCTAGGCAAGCACGGCTTAACCTAAATGATGATTACCATCTTCAAGTGACATGAAGTCAACACCTTTTCAAGCTTGATTTTCGTCATTCTGATTACAATTATAAAGACACATGAAGGGCTATATCTACTGTTAATTGAGAATTAAAGGGCGTGTTTGTCTGGTAATTCAGGTTAGCGATAACAACCTACATAAGTACTAAACTTTTTCCTATAAAAGCCATTTTATACCAGGCAAGTTTTCCGATTAGAAAGCAAAGTAATAAGGCCTACAGGAAATTGAAAAATTAACAACTTGAGCTAAGATAATGAACTATGTTTTAATTACCAACATGAGCTTGATGGTCGTTTATTTCGGTAAACGGTGTAGGACGGTTTAACTAGCTGGCAACTTTTTAGTTTTATAAACTCGTAACTCCGTACTTTAAAGCTCATACTGTCTTTGGTCGAACCCTGGCAGGTCCTGGAACACAAAGGGCAAAGAAGGAACATGGATGGGTTTTAGTCAGTAGAAGTCTGACAGTCCCTTCCGCTCCGCCCAGAGCGACGGGCTCATTTGATAATTTCCCATAAGAAAAACAAAAGAACGGGTGTACAGAACAGTTGAAAATTCAGTGGTATGAAAGTCAAAGTCAGTTTTGTCGTCTTTGAGAGTCTTACATCTTACTAATTATTATAAATCCGAAACTTTGTGAGGATGGATGTCCTGGATGGATGGACTCTTTCACGCAAAAACTACTGAACGGATTTGGATGAAATTTAGCACACAGATAGTTTATAACCTGGATTAACACATAGGATACTTTTTATCCCGGTAGAATGATCCCGTGGGACAATCATCGAACTCCATGCGGGCGAAGCCTCGGGCATAAGCTAGTCTTCTAAAAATAGGAAACTCATAAATTATTTGAATCAATGGCTGCTTCGTAGCATTAAATGTCAATTGATTGATTGATAACGATTGGTTGAAAGTATCAATCAAACATTGGCTGTAATTGATGCTTCATGAACAGACAGATGGTCTTTTTTATAAATATTTTTTTTTTTAAATAATAAAATCTCTGTTCAGAATCCTAAAAGGTAAAATACAAAACTCTCTTAAACTAACATCATCATCATCATCATCTGCCTAGCCTTTTCCCAACTATATTGGGGTCGGCTTCCAGTCTAACCGGATGCAGCTGAATACCACTATTTTACATGGAGCGACTGCCTATCTGACCTCCACAACCCAGTTAGTACTGGGTAATACGATACCCCTTGGTAAGACTGGTTGTCAGACTTTTTGGGCCACTGACTACCTGTAACGACTGTCAAAGATCTACAGATGACAGCCGGGACCAACGGCTTAACGTGCTTTCCGAGGCACGGAGGAAACTCGGTATGTAATGGGCGGTCACCCATCCACAGACCAACCTAGGCAAGCACGGCTTAACCTAAAGATCGACCCGAGCGGCTGTTATTATTTAGCCACGAGCTCCTCTCTAAAACTAACAATGATGCCTGTAATAGGATAATGTATCACAGGCTGCCGGAGCTCTAACAATAACGCTATTTATTGTAGGACAGTAGTTTTTTGTTTTTATATATTTATTTAACATTACAAAATGATAAATACATGACATATTATTTTAATAAACTTAAACTAGTTATTCTTTTTCTCTGTTGTTGCTTTATGCAACATTGAATTTTACATCTCTATCACTATAATCTGTTGTTTTATAAAATGCAATGTGTTGTTTTATAATATACAATCTGTTGTTTTATAAATACAATCTGTTGTTTTATTAAATGCAATCTGTTTTTTTATTAAATGCAATCTGTTTTTTTTATAAAATGTAATCTGTTGTTTTATAAAATGCAATCTTTCGTGTTATAAAATGCAATCTGTTGTTTTATAAAATGCAATCTGTTGTGTTATAAAATGCAATCTGTTGTTTTATATAATTAAATCTGTTGTTTTGTTATTTTTCGTTAAAATCATACTAATTAGTGCTTTACAATCCTCTTATTGACCCTGTATGATTACATTTATGTTGACTGGTCAAGTATTTCTGAATAAAAACTTACTTACTCTGTGACTTATATTATTATCTTGTATTATTGCTTGTTCGTGTACTTAATGTAAATATGTCACCACCTTGTTATTGTAATTATCATAGTTTAAATACGCCAGTGCAAATACATTCATGTCTAGTTTCTTAGTTTACTTTGTCTCGATTTTCTTTCTACATTTTTTTAGTATTTTCGCACCTTCTGCATGTGCATATTTTGTGGGAAAGTGGACCTGCATTTTTTATAGCTTGGATCTAGCATTTTTGCACAATTAAAACTAAATTTTACTATTCTTACTGGAATGTTATGTACCAACTACATTGAGTTTTGTTACAAGAAAATAAACAAACTTAAATTGCCATTTGCGTCGATTTTAGCGCATAAAACTGAGCACAAAATGGCGCAGGGAATAAATTGGTCAGTAAAATGTACGTAAAGTTTAACAATGATATTTATTGTTTTACTCTTGAACTAACTTTAATTGAAAGTTCAACTGTTAACTGCTCCAAACGTTCACTGCTAACGAGTTACGCAAACGGAACCTGTTGGAATCGAAGTTTGGAGTGCTTGGGAACTTTTAAGTTAGCTTTTAGTTACGTTAGTACTACTTAGTTAACTGAGGGTTGACTTTTCAACCTTATTACCTATAGCAAAAGAGTGAAAAGTGCTAGAACGTCAGTGAACTCAGTAGAACACACGGCGTTACATGGAGCTATACAATTCCAATATAACTTGGCCTCGGTTTGTATAGATTTCCCCAACAATGAGAGATTCAGATAAACTGGTTTTATAACTTGGTTGGTCGTCGTGCGTACGTATTTTCAACAGTCAGTCTTTGTCTGTGCAATAACAACGCACCTGCAAAGCCTCAGGTACCTTCAAGTATTGCAGATGTCTAATAGCGCTAGTAACTAATAATTAACGTCAGGTGGATCGCCTACTTTTTTACCACACAATAACATTTAAAAAGTCAGTTTCTGCATGAGTAGACACTAGATACTTATATAGTCCTTGGCAATGAATATGCACAATTATGATTATGTTTTAATGCAATATATTTTTAAGCCAATTTTTCACCATCTTTTCTTTTTTATCGTAAAACAGTTTTCATTAGTTCTGGCCAGTGTGAGTTAATTAAGCTCAAACAAGCGTGTAACGTACTCGTTGTAGTTGTAATCTAGTTGTTAATGACAATTATCCAATTGGATTTTCGTCGCTGAAAACTTAAAATAATATTAACATAAAATCAACTCAAATTATTCACCTACTTTCAAGCTTATTTTGGTCCTCATTTCCTTAGAGGAAATGAAAGCCACTACCTCATCATAGCATCTTGACATGCACATGCGAACTCCTCAAACAGTGGCTATTCATCATGCTTCCATAACACCTACCAATTAACATTACACGTTGTATTCTAAACGCTAAAGTTGATATTACGTCGTCAGAAGTGCGATATCATAAGTCTTGCCAAATAAAAGCGTACTCTGACACGTAGATTTTTAAGTTGAAATTGTAGTAGGAGGTTTAATATTGGTATTCCACATGAATGGGCTTTGTGATGCAGTTAACTTTATTCATTCAGCTTTAGGTGACCATTCTGTTGAGGAATTTCAGGATAAAAGCTGCTAAGTTGGTTTGTTAGGTTGCCATTGTAATATATGGATTATAAAAGGTCATACCATAAGTACATTAAACGCTGCAAGTTCATCAAACTGTCATCTAATTTTACAGTTATCTTAATTATTACTTTAGAGTATACATTAAATCAGAGCAGCGGTGGCCTAGTGATGGCGGCCCCGACTTACGTGCAGTAAGACGTGGGTTCGGACCCAGGCAGGCGCATTACTTTGTGTAATTTATTTCATCACCACTGCTCTCAAAAACGGTGAAGAAGACATCGTGAGGAAACCGGCATACCATACTTCCTATCCTTCACTATTACTCGTCATCTCAGCAATCACCTCCTTTCTAGCTACATCATCCTTCACACAGTCCATCCATCGTTTCTTTAGTCTTAGTAGGTTACTTGGTTTCGTTGATGGTTTTGGTTTGGGCTGTGGTTTTTTTTTTGTTTCTTTGGTTATAAAAATAAGAACACGAACCATTTTGGAAGGAATAAAGTAGAAAGTCGGAAACTGATATTATTGTCGTTTCGCATGTTCACAATGTTATTACTAAATTGATTTCAGTTCAAGAGTTATGTAATACATAAAATGTTTCTTCCGTATTACATTAATTCATCCTGTAAAACTGTATAACGTCTTCTCAACATGGATTACCCGACTGCCAAGAAGGAGGGGTTATGTTTCTTTGTAAATTTCCTTATTACCTCGTTTGTTCCAAATGCCTGGATGAATTTCGACGATTAAGGTATCATTAGATTCGTCCCAAAAACCCAACAGGACAGTGACAGTGACAGTGTTAGACAAATGTATATAAAAATAAAATGGCGGAGTTTTGGCGGTAAATTGTAAGTCGTTAATATATTTTTTTCAATCAAACCTATCGAGTAGGGTATCAAAATGAAGGAAATTAAAAGGAGATTACAAATATATATATAAATAGGTACCTAATACTTTGTAGTCGGGTTTTTTGATACTTTTATTGAAAAAAATGAAACTTGTTTGTTTACTTGTTAGCTGTTATACAAGTTAGCATATACGCAGCTAAACGTCACACCTGAAATCCCCGAAGAGCTAGGCAGAGGTGTCCCTATGGTGTGAGTACACCCACATTTCACTATAGTGGACGAGCCAATTGCCATCAATCGGGCACACATTCAGATTCCTAGCTGCTACTGAGAAATTCCTGATGGAAAAACCCAATAACACGTTACTCGACCTAGGGTTGGAACCCTCCAATCGAAGATCTCGTGTCAAGCAGTAGCATTTGCAGTCACTATACGAGGCAGTCAATTGGTCAGTGGTTTTTTGGAATACAGATCGAAATATATTACACTAGCTGACCTGCGCAACTTCGTCTGCGTCACATAAGAGAGAGACATTTTTCATTGATGCTCCGCTCCTATTGGTAGTAGCGTTATGTTATATAGCCTATAGCCTTCCCCGATAAATGGGCTATCCAAAACTAAAAGATTTTTTTAATTCGAACCAGAACTTTTTTAGATTAGCACGTTCAACCAACCAAACAAACAAACTCTTAGTATAGATTTGGTTCGATACCGATAAAATAAATGGCTCGAACGTTAAAAAATAAGGTAGGTGTAATGGGAATGTGAATTAACAGAAAAAAAAACTAGCTAATATTTCTACATATTCAGATTGATTTCTTTGTTTTTTGAAAAAAAGAAATGTTATCTATCCGAGGTGCTGAAAATTTTTGAGCTCGCTCCGCTCGCTCTCTTTTTTTGTTATTTCCGGGACGGCAAACCGCAAGAAAAAACCAGTGCTGAGCTATTTTTTTTTCTTTGCATATCATTTTCGTAAGTGCAAACGATCCGTGACTTTAAAAAGGTAAAATAGTCCATTGATATAGTTTTTCTGTTAATCCAAAATATGCTATTGTTCTTGGTAAAACAAGGATAAAAAATGATACAATAGGAAAAATATCACTGAAGGTAAAAAGTTTATTCTAAGGATTTCCTGTTGAATTTTGAAATTATTTCCAGAAGATGGATTTTAAACATTATGCTTCGGCCTAGGTCATCAATGTATCGTCATCCCGTCGCAGCCCTTTTGCAAACTTTATGTGGGTCGGCTGGTAGTCTCACCAGATGTGCCTAAATACCTTTCTTTTTCAACTTTTTTAGTAACAATATTATTTTACATGAAACATGGATTGCAGGTAACATCCCAAAAGTAGAATTTAATGTATTACTAGCTTCCGTTCGCAGCTTCGCCCGCTTTAATTTGATTTTTTGCAATTATAAAATAAATAAAAATAGTATCATTTTTAGTTTTTTTAAATTTTATTTTATATTTTCATAAAAAAAAATATATTTAATTTTAAAATATTATTATATTTATTTATTATAGCCTATGTGTTATTGTGATGTATAAACTACGTTACTGTCAAGTTTCATCAAAACCCGTTCAGTAGTTTTTGCGTGAAAGAGTAAGAAACATTTGAATACATCACAAACTTCCTTGATTTTTTTTTTTACTTTGCTGTTTTCTTTGTACTTACTTTTTATTTCAAGTTACCTTATCTAATCTATTTAACTGAGTTACATGTATTCATTTCTTCATCATTTTGTAGGTCCAACTGTGGCTCTGAAGATATTTAACTGTAACAATAAAAATACATTGTAAAACTTATTTCACTTTGAATCAAAACGATACTACCAACTGTTCTTACCAAGAACTGTGGTCATTCTCAACTCAATATTGGTGTCAAGTCCGTAACTTACGCAGTGTAGTCACCCTAGCTTCTGTGGGCTGCGCCTGCGACCACATTCAAAGTGAATTTTAAGGAAAACTGCGCCCATAAAAGTCGTTTGATGTAGTTTGGAATTGCGAAACAAAGGAGCAACTCCTTCATTTTAATAGCATATAACTTGATAGCTTCTTTACTTTTAAGTGAGTGTTTCAAAGTGGGCTTGCTTCAGATCTAAAACCATAAAAGCCAGGAATTATTGTTGTGATGGAC
Source organism: Noctua janthe (assembly GCA_910589295.1). NCBI lineage: Eukaryota > Metazoa > Arthropoda > Insecta > Lepidoptera > Noctuidae > Noctua > Noctua janthe. The sequence goes on along the minus strand of OU342573.1, from coordinate 8,446,400 downwards.
CTCTCTCCACAGTAGTTCTAAGGTTTGGTATACCAAACTCAACATGTCTAGCAAAACAATTTGATGACACGGTTGGTTTGTGTGTGTGAGTTTAAATGTTTGTAAACGCACCCACGGTACAGAAATAATTCCGATGTTATGGCAACATTATTTGAGATAAAAAAAAAAAATTGCAGAATTAGTGATCGTTACAATCAGTACATCATTTAGAACTTATGAACGTAGGAATTTTTCATCGGTAATTTTAAAATAAAACAACTTTTCCGTACATTGACAACACATTAACATTATATTAAAAAAAAGATATTGATGAAAAATGTCAATGGGGGGGAGGGGGGGGGTCAGTAATCGTTTCTGCTTTGGTGTCCTTTCCACCTTGTATAAGGCATCCAGCTACTAGCTTGGGAGATACTGCTTTTGTGCTTTTGTCCAACCTTAACATTAAGTATCTACCTCTCTATAAGTAGATAGGAACCTAATGTGAGTGCTTAGTCACTTCTGTGACGCCTGCAACTTGCATCAACGTCACAAAGAGTCAAAAGACATCAGTTCCGGTAGACTTATAGTATTTCAGAAATGCTCACAAAATCTAGAACACATGGTACAGTTTTCATGGAATTTATTGTTCAATCGCTCTTCTCGATTATCCTGTTCAGAGGATTTAACAACACACTTCTATTATGTTCCTTATTAGTTAGAGAATAGGTTTTAAATTGGCACAGGACTTTATTAGACGCATTTGGCGTTCCTAAGTTCAGGACAGGAAAATATCGAGCAAAACAGATAGATACATTTAAATTTAAACAAATATTGCTTGAAACTCGAACAGGAACACATATGGTAATGAATTTAAATTGTTATGCCCTCCAATGTCTGTACATACTTACTTGCTTTAAGTTTATTGGCCAACCACACGACTTTACCGCCCGTATCAATACAATTAAACATAGCAATAAATATGTACATGTCTCGGCGCCTGATCTGTCTTATCTAATGCACATTGCATTTAGTTTTAGTGTGGTTGCGCCACGCTTGCTCCAGCTGCCACAGAAATAACGTAGAATATCGGTCACACAGACGCGAGCGCAGAATGAACGCATCCAATTAATTGCCGGACGGCGCACCACTATCGTGGTGGACGTGCCGCGCGCGGACGCTTCCGCTACACCATTTAAAATTAAAAAATAATAAAAAGCGCGCGAACTTTACAACTGTCAGTGTCAAAATTACCGCCTAAAATTTTTCGTATTTTTTTTTAGAAAAACTTTAGTGCTGTGACAGAAAATATTTTGAAAAATACAGTGATGTCTCACCAAAAATAAGAGGAGCGAAAATAGTCAGCTATCAAACAAAGGTCAAATATGCGTTCGTCGTGTATAATTAGGAAAATAATGATAAGCGATCGCGGTCGAGTGCAAATGTCGTCGATATCGTACGAGCGCTCTACACTGCTATGGAGACGTCAAAGCTTAGTTTCGCGGAATCCCGCGTGTTGATTCATACACCGGTTATCGTGCAGCGGCGGTAAAATGTGTGAACTAGCAAGTTGGATTCCGAACGCAGTCGCGGACACACTGCGCTCCGAGACAGCGCAGCCGATTATCGAATGGCTCACGACGATCCGGCTAGCGATCGAGGAGTACGACCCGCTAATTACGGTCACACCGCCCGAGCCCGAACCCGACACTTCTGACAGCAAGTTCGACGAGATACTGTCGCAGCTCGGCAAGGAGATCTACAAGCTCGATGAGTACCAGCGCCACCTGGCGCCCTCCGAGAAAGAAGTGTCCCTCAGCATTCTCAACATATTCGACGAATGTTTGGAACGCATGACCGAAGAAAAACAAACAAAACACAGTGAGAGTGAATGTGAATCGACCCTATCGGACGTCTCTTTCGTGACGAGCACACCGTCTAGTGTCAAAGTGAATAATAACGTAAACACGATCTTCGACAAGGGCATCGGCACACCGGTACCACCGCGGCGGGTTCGGTTAAAATCGATGTGCGACTATTTGATTACAAATATGGAAGCGAATAACCACGAGAGCGAATCGTCGAGTGATTCAGAGAGCACGTGCTGGAGTTACAAAGAGTGTAGTACTGACGACAACGAAGCTAACCCTTACGCCGCGGTGTGGGCCCACTCTACGGGCTTTCACAATTCCGACGAAATAATACGTCGAGTTTTATCGCAGAACCACGCTACAGTATCGCGTCTATCGTTCGACACAGCGAGCGATTTTATACCTGCTCGGTATTCAGTGTACTCGCTGCACGAGGTGGGAGAATGTAAGGACAGGTGTGTTGACAGTGGCTCAGTAGCAATGACGCCCGACAAGCCGGCGGACGACGGCTACGAGCCAGTGCGGGACGCGATCACCGACGAGAATATATACGAGGAGATCGAATATGGATATAGTTACACCGACGAGGGGTGTTCTTGCGGTGGTAGTGTTGAAGTGGAAAGTTGTTCGATCAGTGCCAGTTCTGAGGGTGTCGGCCGAGACAGTCCCATGTACGCGAATCTGAGAGACCACGACGCATACGCGATACCTCCGGATGTTATTCATTGGAAGAACCTACTACTGGATCCGTTCTTTAACGACGACGAGGAAGACGAAGTAAGTGTTTATTCATTAAATGTTTATAAGCTTTGTTAGTTGCGTAGAAAGGCTATCCTTGCGTGTGAATAGGTCCTGCTCGAACGTTCCGTTTGATCTTTATTTAGAACGTTAATTAAGGCTGTGTTGTTTTCATTACGTGTTCGAATCAAAATGAGATCGGCTTTAGATAAAGGTGCAGTAAATGCACTTGATAAATTCCAGATAACTTCCTTTATAAATGTCAGGTTTCTTTAACACTCCGCCATTTCCGTTTGTCCTCGACAACCCTTAAGAAAATCAAGTTTGTTTGAGTTCTGTGATTTAATCAGTACACAGGTGGATGCTGCCCATCCTGTCGGATATAATCCCTTTTTCTCTGCTCACGATCCATCACTAGGGGTAGGGTGAACTATTTATAGCGCACAGATCATAATATTATGATAAAAGAAATAAACAAGTGTTAATACTAGCTGTTGGCTGCGGTTTCCCCCGTATCCTAGTGGAACTGTTCCATTTACCAATATAAAAAATACTCTACTTATCAATTCACAATTTGATGAATCTTCTGGCGAAATTTTATTCAAATCTATGGACGTAAAACATACAAATACATTTAAGGAAAATCCAGAAAAAATCTGGATAAAGTAAAATGACCCTTGCCAACATAAAGTTTCCTCAGGAAAGTAATAGTGATCTCATCAATGCAAATCATTGCATTCCATTATTCTCTCCAAGCCTATATGACGCACTATTCATAACAACAACTCTTTCGGAACAAACATAAATCGTATGAAGTAATGTGCAATATTTATGATTGAAGACTGACGGCTAAATAAATATAAAAAACCCAACATTTCTTATTGGTATGTTCGTCGTTGCGTCAGATATAAAAAATAAACAAGAAATAGTTATACGTCTTGGAATAAATATAAGAGCAGTATAAAATGGTAGTTAACATGGTTTTACTTTTGATGTTTCCTGAAATTGGAAACTAACCAACGTATATTTTGCAAGCCTGTTTGACTTTTGTTACTCAATCACTTCAAAGAATAAGATTGGATTATGGAGAAGAATAGAACGTAATAAGAAATTCTAGGAATGGTATTCGAAGAACTTCATTGAAACTACTTAATCCAATTGAAATTCAAAGTATTCATAAAGCGATAAAATACAATGTTGATTTAAAAGAGTTTATTAATGCTGTACAGAGAGAAAACAACACTGAAATATGTCAAAAAAAAGAATGGTTTTCAGAAGACATCATTGATACTTCTTAATCCTATTTGAATATGCAGTGAATTCTTAAAACAATAACGGTCATCTTAATGATGATTTAGAAGAGTTTATAAATGCTGTTGAGCGTTATAAAGTACCCGAAAATGTGTCAAGAAAACATCGTAGTAACAATAAAATGATCCGTAAAATTTTACGCCAATGAACCGTTTTATTTGCTCGCTGGTCAGTTTTATAGTCCGCTATAGATGAGCTTCCGTATCAATGAAAATTAGTTTATTTATGTAACTATCTTGAACAACCGATAAAAGGCAGGATGTGAAAGAAAGATTATGGGAAGTCTTGAAATGTCGACATGCCTTGAATTCTGATTAAGAATTAATTTATTGTTGAGGAACAAACATTTATAGGAGGACGAAAAGAGGTTGTTGAAGAAGAGTCAAACGTATTTCGAAGACGCTAAAGTTGAATTTTGTAATGTTGAGAGAACGGAAGCAATTTCTCCTTGCTTGAGTAATGTTTAAATTAAAATGAGTGTAAGATTAAACAATGATTTTGATAAACATTTAAGTACAAGACCTTGACTCAGTCATTGTACTGTAGAAGACAATATTCGTCAGTTTGAGGACTAACAACAGTCATTATTAAAGTTGATAGAACAAGTAGGATAAAATTATGTAAACAATGCGTCACCCGTACTAATTAATGCTTTTAATTTCTATTTAACTATGATGACTAAGACATCATAATGTTTTTTAATAAGTAATACTAATTACAATAACGACGTTAAACAGGAATTTTAATATTGTAATAGAAAATCCGGAAATGGTAAATACCTGCTTTATGACCTACGGACTATTTGACATCGAATACAAATCAAAAGGATAAAATTGAAGAACATGAATTGTATAACGAACCTTTATCTATTAGAAAGGTTTCTAAAGACCAAAAAATCTCTTTACTGTGTCTTAAACCAGCGACATAAATAGGTGTGGAATCCCAACTTAAGTTATGTCAACACGGTCCAAAAGCACAATTAATCAAAAATGTAGGACCACTTCTAAGATAAGTATGTTGTACATTACAAAGATGGTAATAAGACCAAGTTTCGCTTAAGATGCGATGCGAAGAATTAAAGATATTTAAGTATCCAGACCAAAGACTATACATATCGTAGAAATCTGACTAATTTATTAACAGAAGACGATAAAGATATATTAAGTTCTATAGTATCCAAGGAGAAATACCAAGCATACTAGGCAAAACGTATAGTTTTATCATAACATAGACAAGCTGGTAGTTTTCTAGATGAATCATAAAATAACATTCAAGCGTATAATGATTAAATTCTTTGATTGCAAGCAATTATAATGAGTATGAATATTTACATGGGCTGGATGACTATAAAGATACTAGTCATTGCATAAATCATACTGGTATTGCAAAAATATCATAAAACCCATAATTTAAAAACATAAACCAGATAGAACTCCTTCGTTTTGTTTTTCTTGATACGCTCTACAGAGAATCAAAGGATAATCTTACTTGAGTCTACAGTAAACAGTTCTACAAAAACCTTATGAGGCTCGTATGAAATTGACATGAGAGCGCTGTTGGTAAACATTTATAAAACAGCAGTGGATAAAAAATATGGCGGCGTTAATTCTCATTTTGAAAACGTTCCAAAAGATCGCCATACGGAATCTACAGCGTATATTCCTCCGTATTGTTTTTTTTTTCATTCAATCCTTCTTGATACCGAACCTCAGGTCGGAATGTTGACGTAAGAAACTCCAAGCTAATTCTAGCCTCTTTGGTCTCACTTACGCTATGATGAATAGCGTGGGCTTCATTCATCTTGATCTAAAGTACTCCTGAATAGATTAATAAACGTCTCTTGCAAGGCCGTGGACCAACGGATGTGGCTCTTACGCACTGTTACCGTGAAGATTGATGCTAAATGTTTTGTGAGATTTTGTTTTCTGAGTCTTTAGTCCTTAATGTCATTTTTCCTTAGGTTATGATTTTAGATCTTAGCACCAACAGATTTTGTTTAGTCTGACTATGGTTTACGGTCAAATATACTAGATTTGAAATGAGATAAGCGACAGACAGCTGCTACTTTTAATGTCATCCATCTTATCATTTTTCAAATAAATTGAGTGTCATTTGCGTAGTCTCCGATAAAATTTGGCTTCAAATTGAACTCAAAGATACCAGTTTAGCATTTAAAGCGATAAGAGGTTGTTATTTAAACACACGAAAATATAAATAGTCTGACGTTTATACAAATCCAATTTAAAATGCTCGCAATTTTTCAGTCATTTGGTATTAAACGTATCATTTACTTGAATAATTACGGAATTTAAAAGACTTAACACGACTTATGCCTTGTTTTACAATCACTGGCAAATTAAGATTTATAATGCTAACATTATTCTTCTAATAACTTCATTAACAAGCCTCAGTAATGATGAGCAAAAACGTCATAAGCGACATAGTTTTGCTTAAGTACCTTTTCCACGAAGGACCATATTTCTAAGAGGTATATTCATGCCATTAAGAAATTCTACTTGTTAAAGAATTTTGGCAACTAAGCTTTTAATAATTATATTACCTGGCTTTGGAGACGTGCCAAAATAACATAAGCGACCATTTTTATTGCCGTTTAAAAGTAATAATCCTCCTTGTTGTTTTCGGGCATGGCTGCCAATTTTAGAGAAGACTGTCCATCGACCCAGGAAATATGTTACACAAGTGTGTTAAGTGTCAACATAGGAACACCCTATTCCCTATCTCACATAGTCCAATATAATTTAACACCAAAGTACAGAACCCTAATGAAACTGCCAAGGTGCTGCAGTGCTTCGAGCTTGTTTGCAGAAGCGAGGGTTCCGGATTTTTACGCCATCATGAGGTCGAGGGTTGCGTCCTTCTGGCAAAGTTTGAGACGCTCCAGTAACAGCATTTTGGGGGTTGTCTCGTGCAACCTAGCAAGCCCTATACTTGTGCACTGGATTTCTGTTCACCTAAACGGGAATAAAAAATGACGAAACAATGGACCTTTGTTATTTTTTGAAGACTATGGGTACCTGTACATACTCGTACCTCCATGTTTTTATTTTTGAGTAATTTTATTGATATTTTTATTGATTGATTTTTATTGATTTTTGTAATGTAATGATTTTAATGACTTTTAATGATATTTTTCCATGATTTTCTACTTTACTGTTTTTATTCAATCTCAATTTATTATTTATTATTATTCTTATTATATTTTGTTGTATATGGGTATTATGCCTGAATTAAAACACAATTTATTTTATTTTAGTTTTTATTTAAAGTACCTCGATTACATGAAAGGCATTCCCAGTGTATACGTCACTTCCTATTTTCGCCCTTCTGTTTTTATTTTATTTACTCAACCCAGCTAAGCTTTGTCGCGATGTTCAGAAGTTATAATTAAACCAGCCTGCCTATCATGATGTCATATCCGAAGACGCGTCATACTGTCATATAGTACCATTGTGGACTTTTACGGAGCTATTGTTAACCGACTTGTTCAGTGGAGCATTCTTTATGAATTGAATGTTTGTTGTTTGACTTGAATTTGATTGAAGAGAAAAAGGGTGGAGTTTTAAGTGTGGGTGTGTTTGAAATTAAATTGATGTTTAAAATAATATTTATATTTACCAAAATAAATCTAGAAGTTCAATGACTTAATTCCGTTTAAGATGTAGAAATTTCATCCAAATACGGTCGCTAGTTTTTGCGTGAAAGAGAAACGATCATCCAAAATTCGATTCGATTCGTTTCGCACAAACTTTTGCATTCATAATAAGCAATAGTAAGATTTCCTTCAAGAAATGGCCTGATAATGCGGAATCAGTGTGTGTCCTGAAAGTGAATGAAGCAATTCTCAGGACGAGCCTTGGGTTCGCGCCCGGTTGATGGCAATAGGCTCGCCCTATGCTTTTAGTTAACACATAGTACATAATTAATAAAAATGGTATGCCTCTATTTATGTTCTGAGGCAAGAAATTCCTCATCGAAAGATTAAAAAAAACTAACCAAATTTTTGCAAAAAAAAAATGAGGTAGCTGTCAAATATTTTTTTTGACCAGTCAACAGCTAGATGCAACTTACTATCCTATTCAACATTCAATAAACCTACAATGACAAAATAACAAAAGAAAAACGGATAAGTACAAAAAAACACCATGCAATTTAATATACCAATATTCACATGAACAATTTGACAGCTCTCAAAACAGCTGCTTACTGCATATTCTTCCGCTTCCCCGACCAAAATGGGTTACAGAGCATATGGGCTAGCTGTACAGTCACAAGCGCTAATATGTGTCTATATGAAGCAACATTTAAAAGAGATTTTCTTCCTACTGTATTGATGATAATTTGATGTAGTTACAAGCACAGTATTCGACGAGTCAATAATAGTGCTCATTAGCAGGAAAGTTTTGAGCACGAATGTAGATGTCTCTAAACAAGTTGTAAACGGACCCTTCACGAAACTGTCAACCAAGCATTCTGTGCACCAAACCAAGTTTCCTAGCAAAAAATTTAGCTACGAATCGACTTTATTTTTTGGGGTAAAAAAATCACAGTCTACGATAGAACTCAATGGAACTTACACAAAACGGTGTGCTGATGGATGCAGTGGAAATAGTAAAGGGGTTATGGAGGTGTTTAAAATAAAGTAATAATATTAATAACTTGTATTTAAAAGAAATCTTGTAAAAAGTTTTAACTTTGACCCCAACATCTCCATAACTGAAAGCTTTCCAGGTATGGTCCAGAACAAAAAAATGATCGCAATGACGGGGAGAGCAAGTGCCTTTCAGCTTCGTTACACCCATTACATACATATTAGTGACCACGACTGTACCCACTATAGACACGTCCGTTCAGTGCACATTCATATCTAAACCAAACATCGTTGCCAGTTGCACGTGGCATTAATATCTGGACTGGAGTTTGTTTACCTCTCGTACTATGTGTGTAGATATAGTTTTGTTAGTCTGTATGTATACAATGTATTGATAAAACCTTTGAACTAGTGTGTAAGAGTGTACTGTTGTAGAAACAGTTAGTTTAATAGTATAACTAATTAATCTAATTATGCAAAATGCGTCGATACTCTTGCGCCATCACATCTTCCAAGCTCGTCGTGCTGTGCTGGCGCTGCCGCTGCGGCTGTAGAGAACCTCAAGCGGCGTAAATATAGAAACTTTTGTGGTAACTATATTTTGGAGCCGTTTGGGGTTGAAACTCTGGGGTCGTGGGGTCCGAGTGCTCATAGCCTTCCCGTGACCCAAGGGTTGGCTTTTACTTTGGCCAGAGGCTAAGTGTTGCCATACAACGTGGCAACGCCGCCAGTCTCTTGGGCACATTACCAGCTGACAGCGTTGAGGAGGAGTTTTTTGATGCCCTTTTATAGTTTGTTGTTAGTTTATTTATTTTAGGTTTTTTAATAGTTTTTAATTAATAACGTATTTAGTTAGTTTACTCTAATAAATAAATAATAAAATAGTAATAACACGATTATGTACGTAATACGTTGTGTTTAAATTAGATGTCTAAGGAAAAACATCAATAGCCGGGTATTTACATAACACATTGCCATGCCGATGCCTTTTTTTTTAATTCAACAATGTTCATTACGATTGTGAATTTTTCAAACATTTAAGTAAACGTTTTTATGAAAAATTCGATTCAGCAACGGATTCTGAATTTCTTTCATTGAAGTTGTGTTAGCAATGGGTGCTTAGGTACCAACATCAACAAAATTCGTCACTTACGTACTTAGTAGACTGTGTCCGTTTCCTGCACAATAAATAGCAGTCATTGAAAGTTGTACCTTGGTCCTTTTTCAATTCAAATCAAAAACATTTATTTCGAAACAGAGTCCATATGGAAAAAAAGAAAAGTCGTACTAACATAGCTCTTAACTGCTCACCTTAAGAGCTATGTTAGTACGACTTTTAGAGAAAAAAGAAAAAAAAACCAGTCATTATTAAAATAAAATCTAAACAAAACTTATTCAACAATTCAAATTAATCGATTAAATATAATTTAATTTAATGTATTCCAATTTAATTTGGGTTTTTGATTTGGTCTTTGTACTTACCTAATTATTTTAATGTTGATGTCTTTTTCATAACTTATTTAATTCCTTGACCTTATGACCTGGTGAAGGTTGCAGGGATCCGATGGATGCGAGTCGCACGGGACCGGTCAATGTGGGGACACTTGGGGGAGGCCTATGTCCAGCAGTGGACGTCTTTCGGCTGAAATGATGATGATGATGATTTAATTCCTTGGGCAATGTTACATTAGATCAAGATCTTGAAAAATGTTGTAGCAGTTTTCGGGCTTCCTTAGCTCCTAATTAATTTAATCAGGAACTTATCTCGTTAGAGTAAAGTGCCACTCGAAAACCCCAAGGTCCTTTTAAAGTGTAACCTAACCAGTTTAAATTAACTACCTGAAGTTCTTTAGTGCTTTTAATGAATTTTTGGTCGCAGATTTAACAAAATAAGGCACTATTAAATGATGAGACACTGATTTTGAAGACATTTTATAAGTAAGGGAATGGGCAACTTCAGTACTTTCACAGTTTTTATGCCTTGTGACTGGGACTGTGGCTACATTTCATTGTTGTCTTTGTTTCGACAGTTCAAAAGTGCCTGTTACTGGCTTACTTGAAATAAATGCTTTGACTTTGTTTTGTAAGGACCAAAAGGATCATGGGCGCTTTGGTATGGACTCTATCCTCACCCTCCAACAGTCAGGGTATACATGGGATTTTTTAAATAGGTTTAGTTAGGTGCGAGGGAACACCGGGGTGGTTTTAGTCAGTACGAGTCTGACAGACCCCTCCTCTCTCCCCAGGGCGGAGGGCATCCATTGAGGATTTTCACATCGAGAAAACTAACCTATTAAAGGTTAGGTTAGGAAAATTCCAGGTATTACCCCCATTTAAGAACGTGCAGTTGCAAAATCGATGGGATATTTTTGTAATCATAAAAAATCATCGCTTCAAACGCTACAGTAAGGAACTTTTTGTTTTGAGTAAAAGTGGTAAAAGATTATTTGTTTAACACGTCGTTATGAGTTTGTCGATATAAGCACAGAATTTTAATGAATAAGTACATTTTGTCATAAGTGGTAAAACAATTCATGGCCTCATCTTAACAATCATGACTTTTTTATTATTAATTTAATTTCGCATAGTTTTGAAACACTTTATTTCTAAATAGCTAGTTGCCCGCGACCTTTGTCCACGTGAATTGATTTTAAAAATATGACTTATATTTGAATCAGATTTTCGTAGCAATTCTATTCTAATCCTTTTTCTGAAATAGAAGTAGTCTAAGTTACTTCTTATAACATCAGCTATCTGCCAGTGTAACCCGTAAATCCCGTCGAAATCGTCCTAGATGTTTCGGAGATTAGCCGGAACAAACAGACTGGCAGACTCTCATAAATGTAAAAAGCTGTGATTTGAAATTACATAGACACTTCAATTTTATTTATTTATATATATGCATCGATCTAGCTATAACAAAGCCTACCATAAAACTTGTTAGTTAACATGTCTACATGTTGCTAAACGACGGCTGTCCTTGTTAACTTGTTAGAAGTATGTCCATTCACATTCTCAAAACCTGCTGCTCCAATTTTCGTGAGTTCTCTCTTTACTAACTTTTGACACGACTGCCCCAATATGTAACTGTGTGTTCAATGGAATCTGTTTTATTACACGCTGATTGTTATCTAAAATACAGAGAAACTGTAAAGGAGGTTCTATTTGTAAACAAAATAATAGAGCTCAACATATAACCCAACCCATATTCCCCGAAGAGCTGAAGGTGTTCCTAATAACCAACCCACATTACGCTAGTTACGTTTAAGTCCAATATAATAGGATGAGAGCCTATTGCCCAAAGCGCCACGGGGCAGAGGTTCGAATCCGGGCAGCTACTGCGAAAAAAAACTCTAAAGAAAGAACTAAATCCCTAATAATTGTAACTAATTTTACCTGAAGCTTTGTTTGGAACTTACGACTTCCTCATTAGCGTTTTCCTATAAGTCATTAGTTCAGGTAGCTGTACTTAGCTGCGGTTAATTAGTTTGATTGTCTATTCATTAGTTTATTACTGAAGATTACTAATTGTTTCTACTAATAGGCCTTATCAGAGTATTAATATCATTTAATAAGTTGTAGGCCTTATCTGGTTTTCAAGATCAGCTAAAGTTATAAGTTTATGCAATATTGAGTTTTGATTTGGAATAATTATGTAAAACTTATTATAGTATTACTTAAAAAAAAAAAAACTGGCGTTGGCCAAAGACTTTTTACTAGTTTCAGGGCTGTTAATTCATCACATAATATTGATATTTAAAACTGCCCAAAGTAGGTACTATTTTATTTAAACCCAAACTACTCAAAAAAGGGGTTTTTCAGGATTTCTCCTGTTGTTAGTCCGTCTTGCAGTTAAACAAAGTTTATGTTTTCGGTATTCCCCCAAAAGCGACAATAAAACGTACTAATAGGGTCTAACTATTCATACACGAAATATTTTCAGGGAATCATTTAACGGCTATAACAAAGCCATTTCAAGGGATTTTTTTTTTATCTGAGTATATTTTTTTTATAAAAAAATATATAATTTAAAATTACTTGACCCACAAAATAAATACTGGCTCCTTATTTTTAAGCATCCATTACGCTAGTTTACTACGTCGTATTTACCTACTGTCATTGTTAGAATATGGGAGTAAAGATTTTGTGGGAAAAGTCTCAAAAAATTTTAAAATTATAATAATTTTGTAAAAAAAAAACACTCAGATGATTTTTTTTTTCGTTGCTATTTAGACGACTTTACGACATATAGAAGTTACTCTTAAAATATTTCCAGTTACGTCAACACATTGTCAACAATTTGGACTGAATAACACAATTTTTTATTGCTTTTATTTCGTAACAAATACATTAAAAACAATTATCATAAGCCTTATTGACTAGTAGAGCGCACATTGCAATGTTTTGCACGCGAACACTTGCTTAAGTGTTGGGGCAAAAAATACTAAGCGCCAATGGACCAATAAACGCTAAAACTTTTGACATTCATTGGTGTTTAAAACTTAGGCAACCTAGATAGTCTAGTATCAAAATATAGTGATTGAAAGTGTGGTAACCTTCGAAAGTAATGTATGTTTATGAATTGGTTTATTTTATAATTCTTTTGTCTTGTAAAATTACATTTGAAGGTTTTTTTTTGGTGTTTTGTTCAGAGTTGATTAAAATGAATAAGGCCAATAATATGAGGGAAGTTAGTTTTCTTGGTAACACCACAGTTTTAGTCTAAAAAAAAATAAACCAATGCTCAGCTTTTTTAAGTTTTTTTAAGCTTTCGTCCTTTTTTTTTTTAAAGATCCTATTTTCTAAAATCATACACACATACAGCTCTTAACATTACTCATGCGTATTTATATTTTCTTAGATGTTGAGAGACCATAATAATTGATTTCTCCATAATCTAAACTAGATATTATACGAAAGTGAAACTCACTGACCCATCCAGAACATGTAACATAGATCACAGTCTACACGCAGTAATTAGCGGGGTCACAAAATGTCAATCAGTCATCCAGACAGGACGGAATTTATGTCATGTCCGCGTCGAAAGTATTCAATTGATCTAAATATAGTGCACACCAATACATAGACTGTTGAGATGCAAGACGACTTTATATAACTATCTTATTAATTTAAAATACTGGCCCCCTAAATTAAGTCGACGTATTTGAGTCAACTCGACTCAAATAAGTCTTAGACATTTTTGGCAACTTAAAAGGAAAGGCCAGATTTTTTACAGCAGCGACATATTGTCTTTTCACAGTTTATTTACCGCGGTTTGTGTACAAAAAAAAAATGTTCTACAGAGGAATAATTCAAACCCCAAGTTAGGCAACGTAAAAGCTAGCGGTAATAAACTTTGAGAGGACTGTAGACTGTACTCAAGTCGAAACGTCAAATTTTTGACAGCTGTGTCGTAGATGTCATTTTTGACAGCTGTGTCATAGATATAATGTTTTGCTTAGGAATTTCCCTGACGCGTAGCGAATGGTACTATAATATCGCAACCACTGCAACTCCACCGAAAGGGTGACTGAAGAAAATTAAGATCACTTCCTTTGCCAGACTTAAGACCGCCAAATGTGAAAAAGCGTAAAACATACGTCAATATATCTTTATATTACAATATTAAAAAATAATATCTTGTTACAACTATTGTTATTTGTTACGTAAAATATCGAAATCATATGTTATGTTTTCCGTGTGCCCTCTATAGATTTCGTGACTACAACTGCAATATTATTTATGGACGTAAAACAATATGACATATTGTAATTGTCTTTGGACATAATGTATTTGTTATATTTCTGGATTGTAACAAATATATTAGTTAGTCAAAACTTTCTTCATAAAATACTAATTCCTATTTTAACTAACACTAACCGACACCTAAATGGAGGCCAAAATACGAGTATAATTGCGCTGTTGCAACGTTAACTCTCAGTTCTGAACACAAATTAACCACAAAATACAAATTCTCAGTAATTCTTATCTCTTTAGTAAATAAACACTAAATACAAGCTGGCGATACCATCAATGTCATAAATAAGTCAACAATTTACCTCATTACAAGCCTGTACCAGCAACTTGAACTCATTTACATTGTTGATTAGTTAGAGAAACTGTTCACAATCCAATGAGCAACTGTTGGCAAGAAACAAACAAAAAAAGGAAAGAAAAAAATGTACATAAATACACAAGTCGTTGGTCGATAAATGAGCAGTTTGTTGCAATTCCTTGTATACAACGTATTAACATAATTTATATGTATGAGTTGGTATTACTGAGTGCTGTTTTTTAATGTATGTTTTTAATTGGCAACCCTAAAAGCTGCTGTTAAAATGTTTCAAGTCAATTTCCAAATAGACTACTTACATAACAACTAGCAGTGATTGTCTATAATACTGATGGATACCAATATCATCATAATATCATCATCATTGACAGTTTTTGCTATCAACTGCTGAGAATAGGCCAGTTCCTTTTTGTGCATTTTTTATATCAAATGGCCTAACCTACTCTTGACTTCAATCTAGCACCGTTGTCTGAGGAAGTCTCATCCAGGTCTTCCCGAGATCTTAGTATAACCGTTTTATCATAATAATACATTGTCTATATAGTTAGTTATCATTGTCATCAAAAGCCATCATGTCTGTTGAGTTTCGCTAACAAATTTTATTTAACCCTAAATTACTTCGATTTTTTATATTGACTCTCGACAAAAAATATAAATGTTGGAAACTCCTTTTAACATTCTTTTTTTTTTTATCAACAAATTGTGTTACATACCAGTTCCTGTTTTTAAATAAATAAAAAAAAACAAATGACAATCTCCGCCCGGCCCTAGGCAATTTCGTTGCAGTGGAGTATCATAAATCTATCAAGTAGTAATTGGTGGCCATATACCGAGTTACGGCAGCGAGGTTCCGACTGATTGGTCATGTGTGCCCAAGGACAGGAAGCTCATTCTGAACGACCATTGACTACTAATATCCACCTACATGCAAGACACTTATTGGTATAATTATTGCTAAATATTTACTTATAATAAAATCGTTTGTCCTGATTGACCATCAACAGTATCAATGCACAGCTCAAACTACTGGACGGATCTGGCCAAAATTTCGCATACAGACAGCTTTTATGACGTAGGCATCCGCTAAGAAACGAATTTGGAAAATTCAACCCCTAAGCGGGTGGAATAGGGTTAGAAAGTTTGTATGAAAATTCGTCATCAGGCAAAGCTGGGGAGGTCGGCTAGTATTAAGTATGGGTGACGTCAGGTTTGCGAACGTCATGCATTTAGTATTCATTTGTAAGCAAAGTGATGGGTAGTTAAGATTGTTGCACTAAAGTATTGTAGAAGCTACCTTTTAGACCGCTTTCACATTTAGGCGACTTTAGCAGCGCGACAGTCGTACGTCTAACATCCGCACGGTAAAAAAACGTTTTTTTTATAGTTTTTGTTTGCGAATGTGCTTCTGCCGCGCTATTGTCGCGCTGCTAACGTCCTAATGTGAAAGCAGCCTTATGTGTAGCCAGTTCTATATCTATATCGATTCCAGCATGACCACCGTAGCCAAGGGTTTCTTTGACGGAAGAATCGACAAAATGACAGATTGTGTCGAAACAATGACAGATTTCTTTACACTATCTGTCATTTTGTCGATTCTTCCGTCAAAGAATTCCTTGTCTACGGTGGTCATGCTACGGGGGCAGGAAGTACAGTTTAGCCAATGCCAATGGCAAAATAAAAAGTATTACTTTCTTAAAAAAGAAGAGGCAATTTGTTTGGACCGTCCGACCAGTGTTGTAGCACTTTATAACCTATCTTTAAGTAGTAAAGGTCCAATTAACAATAACGTTCTATGCGAAGATAGCATGGCGCTGATCAATTAAATAAACAAGATACAGCAGTTCTAAAATACCAATTATTGCCTGATCTGAAACTGATTAAGTTTAAGCATTAGTATGCTTAAACTTAATCAGTATCAGATCTTCGTCAATTGCTCTTCTTCCCACTTAGGTATGCCATTTGAGATGAAGGCTGTTTTTAACTAAGAAGCTCTGATTTTTTTTTCTTCTGAAAGTTTTCCCAACTACCAGAGCTTTAGTAAAGGATTATCTTATCAAGCGCCCGACGAAGCTAGTCATACATGTATTTAAAGATAAAATTAATTTATTTAGGGTAAGCCTTCCTGAAAAGGTCCACAGGTAGGACAGTGCGGATCTAAAGGTCAAACGTTTCAATCACAGTTTATGCTTCCTTGGCTGTCAATAAGGGTGGTAAAGCTTTAAATAGTCTGCTATGCGCTCGAGTTCAGCTGGATCAATCGCTTGATTGCATATCGGCGCGGACTCGACACGAAAACTATAATTTATTAACATAAATCTATCTGAAATTTTGTGTTTCAGAGGCGATTTATTATTATTGTTACATTTACAACAGTTAATTCAAGAGCTGCTTTGTAGTAAAAAACCGACCAATTGCGAGTCGTACTCACACGCACACAGGGTTCCGTAGCACCACACGCATCGCGCGTATAGGTTTGATGAAAGAAAAAATAGTTTCAGTTCCATTTATGGAATTATCCCCATTAATCATTTAATTTTTGTATAAAAATCGTAAAGCGGTTCACAGAATACACCTACCTACCATGTTTTAACTGTGTAGTCTCTGTGTGTGTTTGTAATACTTTCGGAATAAAGTGGCTGTGATATACAGACGGACAGGCAGACAGACAGACATGACGAATCTATAAGGGTTCTGTTTTTCGCCAGCTTTACTAGTAAAACAGATATTCTAGTCGTACGTACGTGTGTAGTGGACACAGCACTTATCTTGCAATGAGGTCGAGCTGGCATCTGGCTCTGGCAGGGGACTAGCCGGTGTAATGTGTCACTGATATTAATTTTATATAACCAGCCATTTGTTTTGGACTCCCTTAAAACAGATGACTTCTACCAGTAGCGAAGGGTCAATTTTTGTAAGAGGTAAGCCGGAGTACAAATCTTTAATGTGATTATATTATTTGTCTATTGAAAACAGACTGTGCCGTTTTTCTAAGGGAATCCGGTAGGAATCGAGTTGTATGGAACCTTCGTTACTGACTTCTACTGATATCATTTTGTTTGAAAATCTAGTGGAATATGGTTTCAAAAGGTTTTAGGTCTAGTAAAAACATATTTAAGGAGATGTCGTCCTCGTTACAAAAAAAATATTCTTTTATTATTTGTTTTCAATCTTGTTTTACCTCAAGCTGCAGTTTAATTATATAACATTACGCCTCTAATCCCTAAAGGGTTTGACAGAGCTGGTGTACCCATTAGTACACCCACATTTCGCCAGTTATGTTTATATCCTATGTAATTTAGATTTAGTTTCTCTAAATAAAGTGTTCGTCATCAATGTTTCAGACATCGTAGAAATTATTCTTCATTCGTCAGTTTTCACGACAACTTTGACGCCTTTCTTCAGAGGCGAGAATAAATTTACAAGTTAATAAGTTCTAGCGCAGACGACGTCATGACATCTGCATATTCGCTTCCTACTCTGAATAATTCAGAGCACATGTAAACACATCGCTTTCTGTAGACAAGGAGACAGATTCCAGCATTCAAAAATGAAGTCGAAAAGTATGGTTATGATTTTTTTTTAAACTACACGATTCGAGACAAGACATAATCAACTTAGTAATTGATTTTTTCAATTAAAATATTCAATTTACACGTCAAAAAACGACAAGGTCTATGGTCTGTTGATATTTTCAATCTGACTGAAGTTTCAATGCATCGGCAATTATTGTCATTAATGCAATTACAATGTGGACTGTACTTAAGCTTAGGTAAATGATAGGCTCCAAATTTTGAGTACTGAAATATGCACTAAAACTTATATCATATTATATACTCTTGCTATACATTCGTGCTCTGAATCGTGCAACAAACAACGCACTTCAGTTATAAAGTCCCAAATTGAAGGTTATATTGATAAAGCGTGGTGAAAAAACGAGCTAAATAAATAGAGACATCGCTTGAATTCATGGCCGTGTTTCTATTGACCACTCCTTTGCGAACTGTTTTTTAGATTTATTTATTTTTGTAAAACATTTTAGAAAAAAAAAAGCCGGCCTAGCCTTGTAAAGTATTAATTATGCACGATAAGCCGTTGGTCCCGGCTGTCATTTGTAGATCTTTGACAGGCGTTACGGGGAGTCAGAACCCCGAAAGTCTGATATATCCTTAGTCTTATCGAGGAGACTGCGTCGTTGGACTAGTGGTCACAAGCGCGACTGCTGAGCATGAGGCCCTGGGTTCGATTTCCACGTCGGACAAAGTGTTAATGGGTTTTTCCGTCAGGAATTTCCCAGTAGCAGACATCGAGTCTGGATTTGTGCTCAGTTGATGGCAGTAGGCTTGCCACCTACATGGAACTTAAACATAACTAGCGAAATGTGGGTGTACTATTAGGTACGCCTCTACCTAACCCTTGGGGGATTACAGGCGCGATGTTATGTCATCAAGGGGTAGGGTTATCCGGTAGTTGTGTTTTGGATCTCAGAGAGGCAGTCGCTCCACGTAGAATACTGGTATTCAGCTGCATCAGACTAGATTGGAAGCAGATTCGGCTTGACCTCCACGATCCAGTGAGTACTGGGTAGTAAAATACCCCTTGGTAAGACTGGTTGTCAGACTTTTTGGGCCACTGACCTGTAACGACTGTCAAAGATCTACAAATGGCAGCTGGAACTAACGGCTTAACGTGCTTTCCGAGGCACGAAAGAAACTCGGTATGTAATGGGTAGTCACCTATCCACAGACCAACCTAGGCAAGCACGGCTTAATCTAAATATCGATCCGAGCGGCTGTTATTATTTAGTCACGAGCTCCTCTTTAGGAAAAGGCTGGACAATGATGTAAAGAATTTATCGAAGTTGAATGGGTGGTTGTTGGCTCGCTTATCCATTGCCCACGTCATGCGATGACTCGATGACACAGGATTTGATCCCATTGCAGTAGTTTTTATTATATTATTATGTTAAATAATAGTAATAATTATTAGTCATGTATACCATTGCTTATTTATTAGGAATTGTGGTTATGACTTCCAATGATTGAGACAGCTCTGTGATAGTTTGGAAATGGCGAGGAAGAGATATGTACGTCATTGTTGAGTCATATAGTGTTTACTTTGTGTTTTGATTTGTTGTTTTAAATTGTTATTACCATTGGTATGTTACAGTAACCGAGGGTCATTTTTTGTAAAAAGTAAGCCGGAGTACATATATTTAATGTGATTAATTGATTATATTATTTGTCTATAGAATACTGACTGTCATTTCATTGTGTTAGTGTAGAGCAAAGATAAAACAATTTAATCCCGAGATTTTAATATTACACTTAATTTCCCTTAGCTTACTGTAGTCAGTGTCGTCCATAGGAAGTAGTCCTTCGCAAGTTTCCTAACAAGAGGAAAAAAAAATAAGAGGAATAAAAAAAAAATATCTTTGGTACTACTTGGTTTTTATTTAGTTGTATTTTTTTTTCTGTTTGGCCATTAGTTTTATGATGACCCATTTCAAGGTTATCCATTAATTACCGGACACCATGTATATTATTTATAACTTTATACAGGGATTGGGATTTCTGTAAACGGACCCTTCACACAGCCGTGAACCAAGCAATCTGTACATCAAACTAAGTAATGCTACGCAAAAAATATTGCTGGGAAACGACTTTTTTTTAGGGTGGAAATCACTTATTACGGTAGTACTCAATGTAACGCACACAAAACATTGTGATGATGAATGCTTTTAATAATAGTGGGATCTAGGAAAATTTTGAAAATAAAGTTATAACATTAAAAGCGTGTATTTAAAAAAAAAATGTGTAAAAGTCGGAACTTTGACCCTCAATATCTCCGTAACTAGAAGATTCCTAGGTATGGTCTAGAACAAAAAAATGATCGCAATGACGGGGAGAACAAGTGCCTTTCGGCTTCGTTAAGGGTACTTTTATACCCTTTATATTATGTAAACGTAAACATAAACTACTTTATGTAGTCCTATTGAGGGTCGTTCGTTATGGAAATACGAAATGCTTCATAAGCATATCTTTAGGAAGTTCTCGAGAAGATCGTGTTATATTTTATTGATCTTTGTTTCTGAAAGCTGAAAGTAGCCCAACAGTTTTTTCTCTGAAATCGTTTCGTAAATCTATTTAACTTTGTAAATTATTGAAATAGAGTTATTTATTATTGTAATTTATGATGAAAGATTTGACGTTTACGGCATGTTTTGCATAGAACTATGATAATAATTGGAAACGTTGTTATTTTTCTGCTTCTTTTTTGTTTTTCTTTCCTCTGAATTATCACGGATTTTTTATGTGTGCAATAGAAACATTATCCTACTAATATTATAAATGCTAAAGTTTGTGAGGATGCATGGATGTTTGGTTGTTTGTTCCTCTTTCACGCAAAAACTGCTCACCGGATTTGTAAGAAATTTGGCACACAAATAGTTTATAACCTGGATTAACACATAGGATACTTTTTATCCCGGTAGTACGATCCCGTGAGACAATTACCGAACTCCACACGGGCGAAGCCGCGTGCATAAGCTAGTTTACAAAAATGAATATATTTGCCTAGAATTCCATATATTATTTGCATATATCTGACCAATTCTTACGAATTAGAGTCAGTAGTTGGTTTGCTTTCCTAATTTTACGATTGAAATACTTTACAACATTTTCAACATTTTCAACTTTTTCATATTTTCAGTTAGTTTCCGATCCGGTTGCAGCAATTAAGATACAAAGTATTTGTGATGCCTTGGCTTATGTTTTTAAATAACATTTCAAGTGTAAACTTTACGGACAAACTGAAATACATTCAAACTAAAAAAAAAAAAACATCCAGCCAGTAGTCACTTCGCGTAATGCATCAAATAATTAATCCATGTCAAGTGCGCATCTTTATTTGACATTTGCACTGCACATGCATCGCGATCACTCCAGCTGATTACCGATTTCAAGAACAGTTTTATTTACTTGTATTGCGCATGCGACGTTTGGGGTCTTCCCTTCTGCGAAAAACCGTTTTGTTTTTGTTTATAAAGGAGTGTCCTCACTTGTCGGCTTGAGCCGGTCAGTAAGTTTTTTTTTCTATGCAATTAAAACGAAAAAGACGTCATTCGTTTTTTTTTTTGATTCAGACTATGCGTCGACATATTCGCTTTTATTCTATCAATGGAAATAAAGCACTTCCTGTTCAAGGAAAGGAAAGAGAAGTGTTGGTCATCCGGGGGCGAGATGGGCAGACGAAATTGTTGTCATCGCGGGTAAAACCTGGATGAGGTTGGCACTGGCATAAACATAAAGAGGCCTATACACAGCAGTGTGTGAAGTCAGACTGTAGATGATGATGATGTAAGCTCTTTCTTCCCGGCTTAAGCCTATCCGGGTCGAGTGTGGTCACACCTTTATAGTCGTAATAACTGAATACTAATGCTTAGAGTTATTGTTCAGATGTAACTGATTGTGAAATCGTATGAAGTCAAGTGGTCGGCGAAATACGAAAATTTCGTTCATGTTGGATTTTTGGACGGGGTTTCAAATGTTTTAAAGTGGATCTGATAAGACTTGATGAAAGATACTAAAAGTGTACTTAGATAGTCTTTTTTTTGTATTTTTTTTAACCTTGCCAGAATCCCTTAAACTATTAAGGACACTTAAACTTTTTACTTTGTCGAGTGGGTCGTATAGTGGTATTCTTTACGACATAATTATCAGTTTAAGCTAAACATGGGTCTGCCATTCAAGGCAACGATAAGCGGCTTATTGATATTGATCACCATGCTTGGAAGATACCACACCAACTTGTTGAGTATGAGCAATAACCAGCGACATCTTTTAGAACACCCAAGACTACCATAGTGGTAGCTGGTGTGTGGTTCTTTGTTCGAAACCACACAGTCTACTATCTTCATAAAGATAGACAATATTAGCTTTTGCCTGCGACTTCGTCCACGTGTCTTTCTTCAGGTACCAGGCTACCTATCTGTCAAAGATATTCAGTGATTTAGGCGTAAAAAGGTGACAGACAGAGTTACTTCCGCATTATAATATTATCGTTCAAGTATGGTAATACTTACATTTCAATTCATATTCGCCTCAGTAAACCTTTCCATAATTTTTTGTCCAATATTTCATAGCAAAAACAATATTAAATCAAAATGACACTTGATTAATATCACAATGTCCGTGGTAAAGGCCTGCCGACAGTCACGTAGTTTGACACGTAGACTGACGGACGCCCTGCAAGGAGCTAACTCATGTATCTAATATGGACACTGGGCTGCGATTCATGGTTAGAATTTGTATAAGTAGAGATGGGTGCGACTGACAGCGGGTAGATGTGGATGTACTAGGCAGGCATGACGTAAGAAGAGTTGTAACTAGTAAGGAATGGTAGGACAATGACAGTTATGATGTCACTGAAGTTGGGATGACACTGCAATAGCCCTATAAAGCAGATGGTGGGATGAGCTGCACGTTAAAGAAGTGAGATGAGGAAAATGGCAAATGGCAGGAGGAATAACACTGGAGCGGTTCTAGAGGACTTAATATTTTTATTTGAAATAGTTTGCGAAGGAAAAGCAGCACTTTATTTAGTACCTATCCAGGTTTAATACTAACCATTAGCTGTAGAGTTTACCTACGAGTTGTTGTATTTCGGTCAGATTGATTTGACAAATTAAGATAACTTAATAACATGTAGGAAATGGACAGAAAATACTTTTAAATTGATTCTCGTAAATTTTTGTAAAGTGACGTTTAATGGTTTCGAAGAGGACGTGAAGAATGCATAATGAACCGAATACGTGCATGAATTGTAAATTAAATAACTGTGGAGTTGATTTTATTGTCTTTTTAACTTTTATGATTATCATACTATTGTTGGATTGCTGCCTCATACTTTTTTCTGTGATTAGTCTAATAGGATTTATTTTAGATACCGGAGGTAAAAATGTGGTATGTGTTGTATTTTAGCTTTGGCAGATAGTCATATTTAATTTTGGATATCCCTGGACTGTTCCAAATGACTCTCAATGATTTATTTACATCCCTAGCTACACAAAACCTCAAGGACGACCTGTATGAGACTCACACAGACCAGGGAAGCATAGCACAAAAGTGATGAGACGACGAGATGACCTATCATGTAGTCTTATCCCTATCTCTCGCTTGCTAAGTCTTATCTGCTTTCGAAACTCGAAAACCAGTCCTACCAAAGGGATATCGCATTACCCAGAAAGTGGATAGTCCAGGTCAGATACGCAGTCACTCCTTATGAAATATTGGTATTCAGCTGCATTCGGTAAAACTGGAAGCCGACCCCAACTTGGTTGGGGAATAAGGCAGATGACGCTTTCGCAAATCGCTTGCGGTGGCACCTTTCTTAACACCTAGGTAGGGACACGCCTAGTCCTTACAATAGCGTTTGAATACTAAGTCGAGGTCTTAAGTGATATGTAAATGTTCCCTTTGTGTATTATAATACACTGTTAATGTCACTTCCTCGTTTGATATGGGTTTTCACGTTCCTTTAATGAGATATATTAGGAGCTTCGTGCATCGATACTAAATGATAATGAGGTTGTATGGAAATGAATTGAAACCTGCTTGGTTCTTCATTTGTTTTTTTTTTCTTTTCTTCGTCAATGTTGTTACTGTCTGTTTCCTTTCTGTGATTTGAAATAAGAACTCGATTATTATCGATCGTCTTGTACAGTCCTTTTAGAATTATTTTACCGCCTATTTAGTTTAGCGTCATTGTTAAAGTTGTAGTGATCTTTATTTTCTTTACCATAAGGTTATTGATTGATAGGGTTGCTATCAGAGGTAAAATAATTACCTATACTTTAATTACGTACAGGATTGGTTTTATTGAATGTTTTGGAATCGGCAAAAGCGACAATATTGAAAGCCGTATCAGCAGATATTATATATTTCGTCGTATCTGCCTTGATATAAACACACTAAATAAAATGCTATATAAAATAAAATTGATACAGACCAGAGAGATCAACGAAATTAACTTTTTAATTTTCGTCCTATCTTGCAAACAATAATATTGTTTATTGGGAATAGGAATAATCCCTTTATTGAAAATCCCTTATAAAAATTATCTCTTTTATTTTTTTAATTGCATCTATTTTTATCAGTGCATGATCAAAATTGCCACCACTATATATGTGTGCTTAAAGAGTAAATTCTCTTTAAAGTCGAAAATCTAAAGAGAATTTACTCTATGGTACCTTACAGTGGCGAAGGTTACATAAAACTCGATTCCTACAAACTTCCCTTTGAAAAATGGCACAATCAGTATTCTATAGACAAATAATATAAACACATTAAAGATATGTACTCCGGCTTACCTCTTACAAAAATTGACAGTTCGCTACTGGTAACTTAGTATTTTGGTCGAATGCCCAACTACGGATTACCCGTTAATGATAACAAGCAATTACAAGCATTATGTCAAGTTACGTCTTCTTATAACCCTCCATTATAAATTCCACTTTCGTATCATGTAACTACAATAATACTTCTTTGTAACATTTATTCCCACAATTAACACACAATGGCATATCCACCAGATAAATGTCTATATTTGGCTAAAGAACAATGAATAAAGAATCTTATGATTTGAGAAAAAAAAAAGAATTTCTATTTCAATGGGTTAATGGTTATTGTTGCGGCCTACCTTTTTATTAACTTTTAAGCTCTGGCTTAACTGAGGCGGTGTTGAATGCCGAAACTGCGCGGTTTTCTAAATCTAAATTAGATTGACAACTTGAATGAAAGTGTTGAATATGACGTGAATAGTCCGCTGACTTCTTAGGGTGAATTTGACGAGCTCTCAGTTTCAATATTTCTAGGGCTGTAGGGCATGTACCCGGTATATACGATTCTTTCAAGGTATTTGTAGAACCCTAAATATTTCATAACAATAATGACGCTGACAGCTTATGACAGTGAGTGGAGATCAAATGGTTGAGTTTTGAGCTAAACACAATTGAATTTGTTGCCATCGATACGCTTAGAAGAAAAAGCTCTTGAACGCGGTTTAGATGTTCTGATCGCGTTCAGTTTCATTGGTGAATTAAAGTAATCAAGGCGTTCAGTCTCGTCTCACATCACGCGCGAGATTTGCCGCAGTGTGGCCTGGGCTTTACTTTTTTTTTAATGCGCAAAAAGTAGGTGAAATTAAAAAGAGGTTATGCATAACATAGTGCGTAATACTAATGTCAATTGCCTTTTTACCCGACTGCCAAGGAAGGGTTATGTTTATCGCCCGTATGTTGTATGTTTCTTTGTAAAAAAAAATATTACCTCGTATGTTCCAAATGGCTGGATGGATTTCGACGATTAAGGTATCATTAGATTTGTCTCAAATTCCGAAGTGTCCTAAGGTATTTTAAAAAACAAAATGGCGGATTTTTGGCGCTAAATTGTAAGTCATTAATTTTTTTTTTCAACCAATCCTATCGAGTAGGGTATCAAAATGAAGGAAATTAAAAGGAGATTACAAATATATATGTAAATATAGGTTAATAATACAATTTGTATTCGGGCTTTTTGATACTTTTAATTAAATGTTACTTATTTGATAATTTGAAAAGTCCTTTCCTCTTCCATTCTAATAAGGCTTATGGTGTGGAGAAACCCGTTTAGCAATACCTAGCCAATTTTTAGTCATTAAAGAAGTTAATCACATAAGGTTTTAGTGCCTACTAAAACCATACATGAGTGACATCAATCAACTATGTACAAGTACAGTATGTGTGGAGTGTGTGTGTGTATCAAGAGTGTGTGTGTGTATGTACAAGTATTAAAAGGGAAAAAGAATTACAGGGCGTCAAAAAATTTGTCCACACAACATCAATCCAACAACCAACCAACATCAACAATAGACATCCATCCATCCATCCATTTTTAATAATAGACGTCACCTAAATGAATGCCTACTAATATTCACTCAAGTGTTCCTTAAAGTTAGTTAAAAAGAGAAACGGGCACCTGAGGCCTTTCATAAACAATTCGATATAATATCGATAAGGTATGCAAATGTAGGGCTATATTTGCATACCTATTCTACACATAGCCATAATTATGACCGATCCCCACGTTCACGTCGTATAACACTCGGTAACAAACCAGTCACAATGCTGCGCACACGCATTATTGACGACTCCTTCCGCGCGCGTCTACTAACGCCCGTAACTTCCTGTATGCTTTGAACAAACAACTCGGGACTAACTATGGAAACTCGAACGGTTTCGAGAAGTTAATTCAAGTGTGAGTGAGGTTAATTTTTTTAGAAGATAAGTTTTATCATGCAGTTTTTTGCACTAGTCCCTAATACACAAGTATTATACTAAATACTTCAAGAACTAAGACACAATATAATAAACGTAGCGTGACGCTTTACGGTTCCGTGTCGATTAGTCCTCACTTATCCCGGGCAGCGAGTGCACGTAACCTTAAAGTAGTTCATCTACTTACTGATAATTTGGTGGTTTTATTCTAAACACTAACTAGTGTTTCTAGTGAACACCACATTCTGGTTAAAGATGATGATTCTTCTTTGTTTTTTAATGGTTTTTTAAACAATTTAAACTTTTTTGATTGGTCTGAATTACTGGTAACAGAGTCCAATCAAAAAAGTTAAATTGTTGAAATTTCTTCCTGTTGGGTTAAAAAGTACACCGTACAGTTATGTTTAAGTCCCATGTAATAGCGGGGCCGCCTATTGCCATCAACCAGGCACAAATTCAGATTCTTTACAGATAATAATAATATAATTCTCTAAGAAATTCCTGACAGAAAATCCAATAACAATTTGCCCGACCCGGGAATCGAACCCGGAACCTCATGCTCAGCAGTTGTGATTGTGACTACTGGACCACGAGGCAGTCAAGTTAAAAGATATATAAAGATTAATAATAAAAATAGGAATGATTTATACTCTGTGTGCAGAGTTATATACAAAACAGACTCCTATAGATAGCATGTCTACACAGTGTCATACAGATTTCAAATGTTCTAATCGTGATTCTCACGCCATGAAAAAATCACCAATAGTAGTGGCTAAGGTCAGTTATATAGGTTATTGCTCTTTTAGGCCAGTAATGTAAACAAGTAACAACTCGCACGCAGGGCTCTGAATCACACCACTAGCAGCGAGTTAGCACCGGTCTAAACGAGGCATGCTTGTGTATTGATAACTGTAATTATGTGTTCTAGGTAAATTGCGAAAGTACTGTTGTATGTTGTTTTGTTTTAGATAGGTATGATGATGTAGGAATGAAACCATCGAAAGATAATAGGAATAGTTCTGTTTCAACAAATATTTGCAGTCCATCATCTGCCTAGCCTTTTTCCAATTGTGTTGGGGTCGGCTTCCAGTCTAACCGGATGCAGATGAATACCAGTATTTTACATGGAGCGACTGCCTATCTGACCTCCATAACCCAGTTAGTACTGCGTAATACGATACTCCTTGGTAAGACTGGTTGTCAGACTTTTTGGGCCACTGACTACCTAACGACTGTCAAAGATCTACAAATGACACCCGGGACCAACGGCTTAACGTGCTTTCCGAGGCACGGAGGAAACTCGGTATGTACTTGGTGGTCACCCATCCACAGACCAACCTAGGCAAGCACGGCTTAACCTAAAGATCGATCCGAGCGGCTGTTATTATTTAGCCACGAGCTCCTCTAATATTTGCAGTCCATTGCTTAAATAAGAGTTTTGGTATTATTGTGGCTATAGATATGTTGTCCCATTGCTGAGCAAACGTCTCCTCCAGGAGCACTGTTCGCTAGTCCTTATTTCATTTCGCCTTCTTCCTCTGATCCGTCAAGAACGATCGTCCAGATAGCCAGTGATTCCTAGGGTTCCTTTGCCGACGACGCCCGTTTCCAGAAATCATACAGAATTAAAAAGCCAAAGTAGTACCCATCAAATGAGCCATATACATACTTTTTACCCATAGTAACGACATAGCTATTAAATTCAAGTGTTCAACACAATTATTGAAACAATAGAATTCATTCTCATTGACCAATTTGACTCATGTTCATTAATGGTCGGAAATCAAAAATGGATTTGCTAAATTGAACCTCGTCCTGCGGTTAACGAGACGACGGACGAACAAAAACACAAAGCTTTGATGATATCATCAAACAAAGTTAGCAATTAGAGAGAAACTTTGATACCTACTTGTGACAATGTGGACTCAAGAGCTATGTGAAAGAATGTGAACACACTGTGAAGTTTGGCGTACGATGTTGAAAACTCAACTAATATTAATTCGATTAATAGTTTCATCCTAATATGAAATGAGCATTGGCATTTCTTGGAAGCTAAAATATTTTTAATGAAGTGAGAAGTGGAAATCCTCAACATTGTCGTCTTTAGAGAAAAAAGATAAAGAAAGAAGAGCGGAAATCCCAACAATTAATTCTCTCATGATTTCGTTAACCCTGAAATAAGCCTTTAAATGGATTTAATCAGAACTTTTTTTGCATTTTGTCGACAGAAACTAGAGACCACCCCACGTGCTGTAATTCTTACATTTATTCCTTTTCTTCTTCCGCGTTCATACATATTTATCAGGCCTATAGAGTTGTTAAAAAAAGGTTACCAAATATTATAAGGTCTTTGTTTACGTTAAATCTCTACAAATTTTCATATCTGACAACACTTAACATGTTGCTTCTCTTCGTCATCCATAGGCCGCTGTATACACCACAAGGTGTGAACGAAAGCTTCCAGTATTGAAAAATCACTTATTATGTTAAAAATACGCTTCATATCTGGACAAAAACAAATCACTTTCATGTAGGTATGTACTTTTATATCCGTTCCATTTACTATCTTACGACACCTCTTCATAGTTTTTAGACAGTTGATAAACAAGTAGTAAGCAAGTAGCATTACCGTTTTCTGCATCTTATTTCTTGATTTTGTTGGATTCGCCTGACACATTTTCATTTTTGCAAGATTCGCAGTTACTTTGGGCCCAATTCTTCCTTTTCTGTCCTTCCATTTAACTCAGAGAGGAACTGTGTGGAAAGAACTAAACCTTAAGACGACCTGAATGTGGTCCCTATGTATATTTTTTCCTGCCGTCGATGATTCCACTCTTGAACAATCTACCTCTTCAATCATCAGCTTTTTCAAAATCCGTCTCTTCAGTCCTGGTTTAATACTACCGTATTCTTCACTTGTTGCATCTTGCTGTTGAATTATTCTTAAGGAATTGTCCATTTTTTACTTCTTATGTCCTAAATAAAAGGCCATATTCATATTATTATCTACTGTAACAAAATATTATCTGCTCTTGGAATGTGTAAGGAAGTGTCATATAAAATGAATCGGAACGCCTCCGCCACCGGATTTAATAAAGACGGCGCCACAAAATGACTTAACCTAAGTGTACATGGTGACATCACTATTAGACATAAAATAGATAATTCACGTATTGAAGAAACACTCCTTTGTGAGTCACGTGGTGCTTGATTTAATCAAATACCTAACAAAGTGAACATAGAACTAAATGTAGCCGTGATGGTATTGAGGAAACCACAAAAATTATCATTCATTCCTTGAATTTGGTTTCAATCCCAGGAATGTGTTTACATATGTTATTATTGTTATATACACTTGTTTTGATGTCATGGATAACAATGTTTTTGTTTTTAATTCGTTGAAAATTATTGTCACTCTCGTTATTTGATATGAACCCAACCTTTATAATGCTTTATTAATTATTTTGCTTTGTTATATCCGTTTTGCCATTCTGTTATGTTGCGTTTATGCTTGTTTTGGTGCCAAAATTTCACATTTGTTTTTTTTCTATCGCTCTTGTTTTTCATCCTTCGTGCCGACCCCAAATAGAATGGGACAACGACAGGAAGATGATGAATTGATGATTATGATTTTCATTCTTCCCGCTGTGTTGCTAGATTCAAGATTCAAGATTCTTTATTTTGCATGAAATATGGTATATGATGGTCTTATAAAATAAAAGGTTTCACACATTTCGCTGACTTCCTTCAGCATGCAAACTTAAAATTAAAATACCTAACACAATGTACTCTTGGTTTAGGTACCTAGTACTAGTTAAAAATTTAACAAAATGTCACAAAATTAGAAAAAAAAAAAAAATAACATCAGAAAATAAAATAAAATAGGAACAAAAGCTACTTAACCATTACAAATGGGTTTATATGTCAAAAAGTCATTAATTGTATAAAACACGTTATTAAAGAGCCATTTCTTAAGTTTTATTTTGAAGTAATTGGAAATTAGCTAAAGCTACGTTGTTGACTTTATTTTACTGAATTCCGCAACTGATAATGCAGTCCTTCCTTACGAAAGCTTAATTAGATTCTGGACATTCCAAGACCATAATACAATGTTTATATGGTTATTGTTATCATTGAGCAAAACTGGGCTGGGTTTCGCTAGTTTGTGCAAGGCAATTGTAATTGAGAGTACATTATTCTCTTTGCCTTTACTTACATTTTATTTTATAACATTGTTTCGGTTACCAAGGCTAAAAATAAATAACTATCTCATAGGGATTTACCCAATAACTAATGATACTAACGTACATTGTTCTATGGATATAAATAACTAAATTGCTGTTAAAATGAATTGAAAACAAGGATAAATTAAATGTGTTGCCTGCTGCTGTGGGAGCTAGTCAATTAGATCCTAATACATTTATTTTATTTAAATTGGTATGCTATTCTGTTAGATTTATTTTTATGAATCAAAAATTGCGTGGCTGCTAATTCTCTGCCTATTTTATCCTGCTATCGATGAGTCCACTATTGAACAATAAGCCACTTCACAAAGCATCACTTCGAAAGTCTATATTTCCTTCTCTTCAGTCCTGCTTCTAACCTTGGTCTTCACTTAGCTTGCCCTTTAATTACTCCTAAATCATTATCCATATTTGTCTTACTATCACTAGTTCCTCTTTGATGACTTGCAGGTGTGCATTTAAACCTATTACAACCAATTATTACAAAATGCTAGATTATCCAATTTTGGTGTATGGGTTGTTGTAACTGATAATACAAGAAATAGGAAACAAAGCGAACCATCCAGTATTCAATTTAGTATAAAAAAAATTGTTTCATCATTATCTTATCATCATTCATCAGACAACCTTCCTGTCTTTACTAGCCTCCAATTTAACATTTGTTAGCTAAACAACCATTTCCATCTTGTCTTGCTGGATTACCGAATATAGAAGGAGAATGGTCACTTACAATTTCAATAGCAACACATGTCGTAACTCTGTCATCATTCCTACATTTCATTCCAACAATACACCACCATCCGTTTGCTAGTAACAATATTTTGACAGATACTATTGTTTGTTTAATCGCAGGCTCGGCTAAGTGCACTCTTGTGGCATCACTGAAATTCTCATGCGTTATTCGATTGGGTTCTTATATGGCTAATATGTCTATGTTTGTTGAAAGAAAAAATAATTAAGAATCATTTGAACGTGCCTTTGTGTTATACACGTCAACGGATGGTAATTGATATTTGTTTCTTAACGTTTTTGCCTGGAATGGTTGCTCTCTGTTACAATTCGTCTTCTTTATCAATAAGTCTAAATTAAACCAAATACCTACGTATTTGGTTTAATTTCTTTAATTGTGTCACTAACTGAATTCCAACTTTGTTTGCTCCATTGTTCCCATAAAAAGTAACTTATTTTATGTAATTTTCATTTTAAAGTGTACTAAACTTTAGCTACTATTGAACATACGCTGTAGACAACTATCATATGGCACTCAGTAAGAATCTGAGAAACTCCCAACAAAAAGTACGCATCGGGGGCCAGTTTCTCATCATTCTTCAAAACAATTTATAAATCGCTCGTTTTTTGTTTCAATTGAGCTCAGCGTCTGCCACATACATATACAGAAGAAACTTTTTCACTCTGATCCAATCATTCCTTAAATTAAGAATACACGACTAAAATGGTATCCTACAGCGAATCCAATTAAGTATCATGGTTAATTGACTCTCATTGACTTTACTTCCTGTCTCGTTTCGCAAGCTGAGCGTACGCTGTGCCAGAGAGGGACAGAGCATCGAAGTCATGAATGGGAGCTCCATTCGCGTTGACTTGTAAGGTCAATAAGGTGGTTCAACTCTTGATATCATGTTATTAAGGGGTATTAAAAGAATGGAAAGCACACTGGGCTGGAAAGTGAAAGGCATACAAATTATTACCGATTTACGAGATTTTTAATTACGTAGTTTTGCACCTGTCAAGTTGGATTTACCTTTAAAGAACTTCATAAGAATGTCTATTCTTTTCGTTATCATGCAGGAAAGAAGAAGAGATCATCCTTATCTATGTTTTTTTGCCACTTCCATAAAATGTTATTATAAAACAAGATTATCATAGCATCTTTAACAGCTACAGCATCAAACTTCCCCTTAACACCTAAATGAACGCCCGCATCATCAATTCATTCATATTCTTATTCAGTGTGACAGAGACAACACATGTCAATTAGAAGAAACAATAACGGCTTGATATCATTTACTTTATGATAGTACGATAGCAAATAATGAATGAGTTCCTCTGGTAATTTAGTTTGTTCGCCAGACTGCTTGAAGGCAACGAAATCAGTGCATGCAATTTATTTGCAAGATTTATTCATCGTCGTGTCCTGTTTTGCATGTGCAACGGAACAGACTTCGAGGCAATGGAATGGAAAAACAGTGTGTTTTAAACCCTTCTATGGTAGTTGCTACAAGTTCAGTTATAGCTGCCAGGTGTACATTTCTTCTTTGTTTTGACCTTGGTCAAGATAAGTTAGCATTATCAGCTCAGTTTGAGAATATTTCATCATGAATACAAACTAGTATGTCATCCTCATCCATGAGTAATTGTTTCACTGTTTTTCTATAAAGACCCGAAGCCCAAGTCGAAGCCCGAAGTATATTATTTTTATGGTTTGACATCAACGATTAGGAGTAACTATTGCCCTGCATTTGAACAACTTTGGAGACTGTCAATGTTCTCTGATCTAAATGAGAATGTGCTTGAATTAGAATGAATTTTACATCGAAGCAAACTTCAGCTGATGTCTCTAATAGTTATTTATAATTAGTCAGACTAACCTCGATTATTTCAGCTCCAAAATTAACTCTACAACAATACAAAAGAAAATAACTAACACTCAAACCGCGTCTCCGAATGCAATAAATAGAATTTGAAGCAGTACAGTGATTCCTTAGATCGGTATAGCAAAGACATACAGTCGCGTATCTCGAGTTTATTGCTTGTGATACAACTGATAGAGATGAGTTATTCTCTTGATTGTAATTAATGTTTTCCTTGATATGTTAAATAGTTCCCGGCTGACATTGTGGTCCTTCGGTACTGTAGTTCGTATGTATTTGTTTAGCATTATCTATTGGAGTCACGGTCTGTGCGACGTGAACGGAAACATGTTTTATGTAGTTGTGTTACTTCCATGTGGACATTTTCTTTCGGCAGTTAATTAAATTACTTTTTCTTTGGATTTTAATTAGTAGATAGTTTATCTACTACAGTTTGACGTGATTCTGTATATAAACATACTAAAATATTGTATCCATTAAATTTTTATGACATCCCTTTGCTCTCAATAACCTTACTGCAGTCTCATTTTCTGGAACTAATCTTATTACATGCTTTCAAAAGCGGAACACCGGCCCTTTAGATACTATTTCCATACGAACTACCGTCTTTACTATGTCAGCTGTATCGCTTTAAATGATAAACAGTCTATCAAGTTTTGTCTCTAAACGTAACATTTCATTGCCAAAACCTACAAGATCAATAACCTCAGACGTCTATTCCTCATTAGCATCAACACATCAATCAGTACCATTCATAACTTCATCTATAAACAAAACACCATCAAGCAGGTTTTATCTATCTACTATAGCACTGTAAACAAACTCCAACGCAAACTAGTCTTTAGGGTCAAGGAGACTGTATGTAACCGGTTCCGAAATCGCATCATCTCATTCATGATTTGAGTGATTCATGGCTGTGGGTAGACGTTGAAGGAAAGACGTAAGATTTTATGGTAATATGGAAAAACCCTGCTGCATCGTCATTAAGGTCAGATGATGATGACACTGCTGTTATGGGGACTGATAGGTTGAGATGTTTAAAAGAAACAATTTTTAAAAGAGATGGTAAATTCAACAGCAGCGATAAAATCAAATTTTGTCAATGCTTAGCTTTTGTTAAATATTTATTTGTTAAACTATTTTGTAATATTGTTGGGCTGTACAGCCATAAAGATGCAAATACGTTCTTAGACCATAATGTGACACTGATAGAGGTAGAGGTTAATGCCTATAATTTATTTACAAAGTCAGAAACTGCTAAGCTATTGAGCTTTAACTAAATGGAAGCCTTTATCTTGCAGTAGTGAAGCTGAGCCAAGTAATTGATTGCAATTTATCAGCGAGGCTTAGCCATTTCTGGACAAAAGCTTCCACTTAATTTCGTTACTGTATGTTCACCTGCGTAAACGAATTTAGTACCTAATAGATTCTGTAGAAGATGCAAAATATCATGAACATGGGTTTTGTTGACAGCAGACTCCATCTAGCCTACTACCTATATTATTTTCTATGAGTTTTTTTTTTTTCAAAAACATGCTTGGATATTAGCAAAAATTCTTCAGTAATCGTTTCCAAGGTTGCAAAAAAATGACAATCAGCGGTTTCTTTTAAACTGACGTCACAGCTAGAAGAGGCGTTGTCCCAATCAGAGAGTGAGTCACATGAACGACCTACAGGTCAGTTACAAATACCAATATCCGGGTGCCGTTTAGAATGTAAAGTGGTACCAAGGCCACTGGAATCTGACTAGGCAGCCTAACTGTAGATCGGACAAGAAAGAGCTGGATTTCATTACGCTTGATCTGTGGACTTATTATCACATGGTAAATATCCCGATTCTAGTGTTAATTACCATGATAGTTTAAAATCTTATATTATCACATGTTATTATGTTGCCTTTTTTTACTCTTCTACTTATTTCTGATTAATTTCGTCACGGGGTCCTAGACATTTGATTCGTTTCTCCGGAGTCCGAGACCTGTTGAGCTGTCAATGCCTTGGCGCTTTTGTGGTAGTCACCAGCACCACAGTTGATTCCGGCTTACGAAGTATTTAGGAATAGTGTAACAGGCTTATAAAAAAAAAAGGTTGTGGACTATGCTACCATATCTTTGTCGATCTTTATTAATATTTTTACGTGGTTATTTCTTGGCGCTAACGACATTTTGACAAAACCTGGGTCGGTACATAAAATGGTGAACAGTAAATATTTATCCACGTACCTCATAGTCTGATAGGGGTATTAAATGTGAAATAATAATAGCAGTGAACTATTTCATTACTTTGGGCAAAAAATATTGAATGATGTTGGAATTTTCTGAATAAATTGATAAAATTAATGAATGAACTTTAACTTAAGCCGTCATAAGATAATGTTTATACAGCTTTTTTGAAGTTTCCATCTCGTAGTGTTACTATTATTTACTGTGTGTGTATGAAATAAAACAAAGACTGTATACCTACGTCTTCAACACTGGTCGACGTAAATATTTTTCTAGTGCACGTGTTTTTTACTCATAGTAAAAGGTAGGTACCTACTATTAGTCAGGGATTAGCTACGTGTTATTAGTAGTATGTCATTTGCTTACGCTGTTTGTAGATAGGTAGAAACATCATAACTTTACGCCTGTAATCCCCGAAGGATTCGGCAGAAGTGTACCTAATAGTACACCCACAGTCGCCTGTTATGTTTAAGTCCCATGTATTAGGGGGCGAGCCTATTGCCATCAACCGGGCACAAGTCCACTCCGTGGGTGCTACTGAGAAAATTCCTGATGGGAAAACTTAATAACAGTTTGCCCGACCCGGGAATCGAACCCAAGACCATTAGACCAACGACGCAGTCTTAGAGATAGGTAGTGTTTACTTATTGAAGAGTGTTCTAGAAGCACGTTAACATTAAGGCGTTGATTGTTAGATAAAATCAGCTCATCACAGTCTTGAAGAGTTAATTTAATGAGAAGCATTTGATTCCATTTGCCTATATCGGGCATATCTCAGATTTAGGGAATGCAATCTCTCGAGCTAACAACTCGAGATTTCACCTGCCAAGTCTATGTATTGGCAATTTTTTGTTGGCCAAACCTTGCCAGCTTGAGAATCTCGTCCGTAATCTCGACCAATATGGTTGAAATCTCGAACAAGATTTAAAAAACGAGACTCTTCTTACGAGTTCAGTCTCGTAAATGGCTCAAGATTGAATATGCATTACAATCTCATTCATAACAACGTTTCTATTTTGTGATTTCTACAACAACGTATCTAAGATCAATCTTGGAGGTTTCTCTTATGTTACAAAATACCACATCACTTCCTACATCTCCAAAAAAGTCTTAAATATCAAAATAATGAGAGTAACTTCGATTTCTCGGCAAAAGGTCAGCATCAGCATCGAAAACCAACATAACACAATCAGGTGGCATTACTAAGCATTTTTCTAATCGCAAACCAACGAGAGTGACTTACAGTATGTCAATAAACCAGTATATTTTAAAACTTCATTGAGGCGCTGCTTGCAACGCAAACAAGTGAAAATCAGCACAATATAATGTAGTTCCTTATTTCGCCGTATCTCAAGATTTATTGGGCCTTCTATACAGGCATTGATTACGGAACGTTATAGCATTTACAAACGATTACAATATTACAATCAAATTGTAATACATTTTAAAATCGTCTTTAATGGAGGATGTTATGCAATATGACATTTCCTGATTCCTATTTGACGTTTAAATGTCAAAATTCCAAATTGTAAAGACTCTTTAAGTGCCTAGTAAAAGATGATCATTATTGTCTAATTGTGTAGATGCGTGTGAAATACTCTTAGAAAGTAGGTATGGAATGGACGTATTACGTATAAAATGGTCTATTGTTAGTCATAACAGAAGTTTTGCTAAGCATTTGGTAATTATTATTTCAGTTGGCCTGTAATCTGACCCATAAGTGATAAGGACCTCTGGCCCAGGGGACCTAAAGGCCTATTGTATAAGTTCTAATGTCTAATACATTCAAGGATACTGTGTCCCAGTGGCGAAGGTTCCTTGCAACTCGATTCCTACCGGCTTCCCTTTGAAAAATGGCACAGTCAGTATTCTCATCATCGTCCTGCCCTTGTCCCATGTTACTTGGGGTCGGCGCAACACGTTTTTTTCTTCCAATCTCCTCTGTCAACCGTCACGCTATCATTTACTCCTTTAACTTTCATATCATTCCTCACACAATCCATCCATCGTTTCTTTGAACAGTCAGTATTCTATAGACATTAAAGATATGTACTACGGCTTACCTCTTAAAAAAATGTACCCTTCGCTACTGCTGTGTCCATTCATTGTTCCAAGCTCCAAAGACCAATATTTTTACTAAAATGTTATGCTGCCTATAAACTAGACTGCTAGGTTAACGATCCGTTTTGACTCATTAACCGAACTAAGGCTAATAAATCTCTACTCAAATAAAATTTCTTCAAATTAGGCTGATAATCAGCATCTATTGAACGTTAAAATTAAATGAGACAGTCCTCAACGCCCGCTCTTTGCCACTTTCAAGTTTTTTAGCTGGGAGGAACTGGTAGAACAAACATCATCTATTGTCTACATAATACCTATAATTTATCCAATAAAGATTGATGTACCACTTGTACTTTTATCTCGCCAAGATGGCAAGTAAGATCTAATCTAGATCTCTAAAACTCTAACTGGCAATTAACGCCATCTATCGCTCATGACCTCAACTGCATCAGCCAAGTGTCTTGACACTTCGAGATACAAAGACAGACATAACTCAAATGATTGGTACTCAATAGAGTGTGACTTGGCAACCGAAGACGTATGTGAAAATAAATCATGTTGTAGGTGATCTTGTGTTGTTACAGATTACTGATGAGATAGATATTTATTATTTATTTAAGTAACTAGCTTCTACCCGCGTGGAGGTTATAAATTATCCCGTGGGAATATACTACCGGGATGAAAGTATTATTCATTCTAATCTAGGTCCTGATTTTTCATTTTATTCAAATTTAATTCAGTTGTTATGGCGTGAATAAGTAACAAGCAGGCAGACAGACAGACTGAATGACAGACGGGTGGTTACTTTCACATTTATTTTAATAGTTACCATTAAATAATTGCCGAATTACGCAAGATTAAATAATATAGTTTTTAATTGTAAAATCAGTTGGATTGAATTCTGCAATAATGCCAATTCCTTATTAAAAGATTCTCGTTGCCACTTGTCGAATAAAACCAAGTAGACTTCAATCATGAAAGACTTAGGGATTACAACCATTGAAGTAGGGAAGCCAGTAAGTACAATAAAGACTGGTGTTAACTGGCCTTCCATTGATCCCCATCTGGCGCCATCAAAGCAGGATGTGCAACAAGGAACACTGAGCAAGCTGAAACATGATCGTGAAAGGAAATCATTGTGTTTCACCATCAATTAGCATTTAGTCTTAATGGATAGGAATGCTATTGCCTGTTGCGAATTTTATGATGTTAGTGCGTGGATGTCTGTAGTGTATAGTGTCAAATACTTTGAACGTTAAAACCGTACTCAACTGACTTCACATTAATAACATGCTAACTGTTTTGTTTTTAAATCAGTTCGAATTTATACCTCGACACCGTCGCCATTCGAAATTCAAAGTGCTGTTTGACAGCAACTCTGAGTACTGCCTATGTCTCTTTTAGTGCCTGGCGAAAATCGGAACTAAGTCCGCCATCTTGTTTTTTGTTATGATACACTTCAATAATTTTTCCAAATCACGCTACAAATCTCAAAACTATAAGCATCCCATGCTCAGGTGGTTTAGATTGTTTTTTTTTGTTTTACTGACCTGTGAAATGTAAAGCCGCGTTGACACGGTCCGAGTATGCTCGGACTCGGGCGCAACTCGTATTGTGGCTACCCATAGTCCGAGCGCACTCGGATCGCGTCCTACTTTTCCGAGCTAGCTCGGATACGAGTAGGCTCCGAGTAGGAGAAAAAAATGGCGGATAATAAAAACAAACAAACCTCTCGTACCAAAAAAAAGTGGTCAGAGCGTAAAACAGCTAGATTTGTAGAACGAAGCAGAAGAGGTTCTCTGGAACGTAAGGTTAAGGGGGAAGCACCAGGGTAACCCGCGAAATTCCAAGCACACTCGCACCGTGTCAACGCGGCTTTAACTTTAATTTTCAACTTTCGTCTGCCAGGACCAAAACAATTACAGTAAGTTTAACATTTTCTCTGCCAGTATCTAACATAAACCTCTCCTTGTCTACAGTGGATAACACCAGAAGAATGTGCAGTGTACAGTAGAGAACAGAGGCCACCTCTAGTCATCCCTCGCATCACGCAGTTCAGAGCTCCTCGACCCAGAGCACAGCCGATTGGACATGGATATCATGAGGTAAGGGACCAAAACTTCAAGTTTTTGTACCAACAAGATATTCTTCCTTATCAACACCTCGGATCGTTGAGGCTCACACGAGAATTTAAACACCACTCTGGAGATCTTATTTTATAAGGGACTCTTTTTCTTCATGTAATAAATTGAACTTGAACTAAAACGACACGGGAGGCGTCCGGGTATGCTCATCTACTGAATCAGTCTTCAAAAATATCCGGTCGACACGCGCGTATTGCTAAGACTATAAACTAGACAAAGCAAAAAGAATATATTGATTGCGTAATCCATCAGAAGGAAGGCTTGTATGTATGTTAAATTGATTCAAAAAGAATGCACAAAGCAAAGCAAAATGTCCCCCCTTCTCCTATATTGCAACATATGAGCACAACGAGGTATATTCAGCTAATATTCAAAAAGATAAGAGGTGCTGATAACGTTACATCTACGTTGCATTCCTTGTTAACTTGTGCAATTACAGTTAAATATTAAATAACCGTGAACATATAGTTTACACGGCGGCACTTGATGCTATACCTTTCCAGTATAACTTGGCCTCGCTTTGTATAGATTTCCAATATAATGAGAGATCTACATAAACTGGTTTTGTATAGATTATTATTTATATGATTGACCGTCGTGCGTACAGTACATATTCAATTACGACGTAGAGAGCTTCTGTAATTCTTTGAAGAAAACGTTTTCCTTTAACTTGTAGCTTTGACGGTGCAATTTTTAACTTCGAGTTTAGGCAACCAGTAACGCATAACTACAGTTTATAACGTTTTCCATTATATGTAATTTAAGAAATTACGTAGACGTAGACAATCCTGCACCTACACCTTGAAACCTATCGCAAGTACCGAAATTGTCCTTTTAAGCGTTAAGCAGAAAGAGTCTCGTCTTTTTTTCGATATTTGAAAGCCTAGTGTCTGATGAGTAAACCAACTGACCAGTATTGACCTTAATTCAATATGACAACAACCAATTACAAGTTGACATCCCATAAAGCCAATGAGCATGGTTGAATCATAATAAAATGGCTGCGAAACAAACGACCTCCTATTAGACACACTAGATGGCGTTATACTCAATTATTTTATTCAGCAGGATATTCCAAACA
This sequence comes from Noctua janthe, assembly GCA_910589295.1. Lineage (NCBI taxonomy): Eukaryota > Metazoa > Arthropoda > Insecta > Lepidoptera > Noctuidae > Noctua > Noctua janthe. The sequence continues at coordinate 8,405,145 of OU342573.1, read as the reverse complement.
AACTCTACTATCAATTTAAGTACCAAACTATTTTCCTTGTTCAGCAAAACACAAGCAAACAGAATAAAGGCGTGTCGTGAGTCAGCGAGGACCGCAGGACCATAGGTCTGTGTTAATTTGTCCGATTACTGCTCGTCGTGCTGTTAATTTATGCGCAAACGCACGCATTGTGTTGTTCACCCGTTCTAATATGGCGGCCGGCAGACTGTAGGAAAGAACCGTAGGTCAAGTTTTAAATGTTGTTCTCCTTACGTGTCTCAAATCATTGAGTGCTATTATGACTCAACTTTAGATAAACTTATAAGGCTCCAAAAATGGCTCAATCTAAACCATGTACCGATCAGGTCTAAACAGGTGCAGCTGAATAGGTACTAGTATTTTACATGGAAAGACTGTCTATCTGTGCTCCATAACCGTCACTGAGCAACACGATACCCCTGGTAAGACTAAATCTCAGAATTTCAAAGATCTTCAAATGACAGGGGACCAACGGCTTATCGTACTTTCCAGGAACCGACCTCGGCAAGCGTAGCTTAACGTTCGATTGACAGCTGCAGCTGTTATAACTTAGCGGTGAACCGCTAAGTTATAGGTAAATCGTCGAATTGTAAACAGTGTTGAAAATGTAGAAATGGCAATATTTTCTGTCTTGTTCGATTTAAATTTCTGTAATTCATCTGTCCAATGTTAAATTATAATATGGCGTCGTGCTCTGGCCAATAGCGAGTATCCGGCGCGCCCTTCATGTCAATGTATCGACTCAATGCGCGATTCATTCGCGAAATTCAAATGGAATTTAGGTTTCAATGGAAACTGACGTCAATTTTATTTTCAGTTTTCATGCACAGGCTGGGTTGCACAGGTTGGTTCATATGTATAATGCCACAAGGATCTTTTGGTTCGAATAATGTCTACAGGAGGCGCTGGTTTAGACTGTAAAGTAATTCAACTGTATTGAAAAAACAAGATGGCGGCTTTGGCTCCCATTTAATTTAGTGATGCACCAAAAGATATCTCATCATATCTCCGAAACTGTTCACCGCTGCACTGGAGGATGTCTTCAAGGTTCTGGACTGGAGAGGGCTAGGCATCAACGTCAATGGCGAGTACATCTCTCACCTTCGGTTTGCCGACGATATAGTGGTCATGACTCAGTACAATGCTCGATGACCTCAGTAGAGCTTCCGAAAGAGTGGGTCTTAAAATGAACATGGACAAAACCAAAGTCATGTTGAATGCCCATGTAACACCCACTCCTATCAAGATCGGAGACTCTACACTCGAAGTTGTAGACGATTATGTCTACCTGGGACAAACGGTCCAGTTAGGTAGGTCTAACTTCGAGAAAGAGGTCAATCGTCGAATCCGACTCGGCTGGGCAGCGTTCGGGAAGTTGCGTGGTATCTTCTCGTCCAACTTACCGCAGTGTCTCAAGACGAAAGTCTATGACCAGTGTCTGTTGCCAGTGATTACATATGGGACTGAAACGTGGTCGCTCACAATGGGCCTCATCAGAAGGCTTAAAGTCACCCAAAGGGCAATGGAGAGGGCTATGCTCGGAGTTTCCTTGTGTGATTAAATCAGAAATGAGGACATCCGCAAGGGACCCACGGTTACCGACGTAGCCCGAAGAATAGCCAAACTTAAGTGGCACATTGCTCTCCGTTCTGCACATTGCTCGCAGAACGGAGAGTTTGGAGTGGCGACCGCGAACCAGAAGACGTTGCGTTAGAAGGCCTCCCACTAGGTGGACCGATGACCTGGTGAAGGTTGCAGGGATCCGCCGGATGCGAGTCGCACGTGACTGGTCAATGTGGCGATACTTGGGGGAGGCCTATGTCCAACAGTGGACGTCTTTCGGCTGAAATGATGATGATGATGTTGATGATGCACCCAAAGATCCAAATTTACCTACAATTAGAATTAATTTTGGAAGGATACTAAAGATTCAAAAACGTTATAAGGACAAGGTTAGTAAGTGTGGCGGACAAAGAGGCCCATACATAGATGAATAATTAAAAAAAAAAACGTGTTTCAAGGAAAGTATTTAATGCAACTTACGTTAGTTGAATACAACAATTACATATTTGTTATTTTTGCATTACTATGATGTCTATCGAATATAGTAAAGAGACGCCTTTGTGGTTCCAAGGTTATTTTACTGAGCACTGACATTAGTTGCAAAATTCCAACCAGAAAAACGATTTCTAGAAATCGTGTCGTTATCCTGTTTCATTTCTTAATCCTGATCGATAGCGTTTAATTTTGGTAATCGCCTCCATGTACGTTGCACAAATGAAGTGAATGTTACATCACTTTTTAAATCAACCATTATTGTTTCTTCAGCTCATCTCCTATTTTTTTTTATTTTCCTTGTATCTCGTTCACATTTGTAGTTTAATTTCTTTTGGTCACGAGAATCAAGTCCTTGTGTGGTGCGCAAAACTTCCCGATTGCGGGATATTCGACTTTCTGCTGTTGAAATCTTGTCTCGAATTGTCATCATTGTCTCTGGGGTATGACTCCACTCCATTTTTTCCCCGTAACCTTTTCTTTCCATTCTTGGTCTAGAGTGATCGCGACGATAGGCCGTGGTGGAGCAAAATGAAACGTGTAGTGGACTGTATACAAGATTAATATATCTTGTATAAAGGAATTAAATTACAACGGTGGTAGGAACTAAATAAAAAAAATATTTGACGCTCTCACAGAATGTACCATTTCAACATGAATGATGTAACCAAGATTTTGTTAAAGAGTGTCTATGGAGTTTCTTGCCCGTTCTTCTCCATAGAGATCTACGTTAGGGAATGGGCATCTACAGTACTTTCACAGTTTTTGTGCGTTGTGACTGGGACTGTAGCTATATTTCACTGTTGTCTTTGTTTCGACAATTCAAAAGTCCCTGTAACTGGCCTACTTGAAATAAATGCTTTGATTTTGATTTTGACGCTAAGAGAAAACGTGCGTGGAGGCGTGCAACAGCTGACTGGTGTGGTGCGGGGGCCTGCGAGGGCAGACTCCCCGCTGTCCCCGCGAGGGCAGACTCCCCGCTGTCCCCGCACCCTTCGTTCACTGCCGCTGGCGTGCGCCGATGTTGGGAGCAGCGGTCTCAACAAGAGCACAACTCTTTCTACAACCAGTTACTGTGAATAACTGAATTGTTTTTTTTAATGGCATCTCGCAGGTCGACGTTTTCTTCTGTCTTCGCTTTTATAACTCCTTCTGACCTCGCAGCTCTTTGCAAATGAAGTTCTTTATGATGATGCGTAATTTATCGCTGAAGTGGTTTTGTGGTTTTCCTCCCAATAACGACAAACAGTAAGTACTTTCATTCAAATTTTATAACAAAATTCATTGACGAACTTAGTAGTTACTAAATCGTCAATGAATTTTAATACGGCGTTAATAATTAAAAAATATTTGTATTGTATAAGTACAATACCATAGATAAACATGATACTTTAACAAACAAACATATTTTATGAAAAAAATAATATTTATTTGTATTCTAAATTTGAATTTTCTGTTTTTCATATTAGGCTGTTTAGAGGCTTCATACCTTTGCTTCTCCTTCGACCTAGCGAAAGCGCAGAAAAAAAATCAAATTAAATCACAGTTTCCTAATATGTTTTTTATTCATGACAAAGATATGTTTCGTTCTATTATTTTATTTCTTCGAAAAACGTCATTTTGATACAAGTGTGCCTTTGTTACTGCAGTTCTCTGCTCCATAACAACCGCGCCTGCTAAGTGGGCCCACTTATCAAAATGTACTATTGCTGCATCGTTGGTGTAGCGGTCTCAAACGGTACTGTTCAGTTCGATTCCCAGGTGTTATTGGGTTGTTCGATCAGGATTATCTCAGTAGTAGCCCAGGATCTGAAATTGTGCCCGGTTAATGACAATAGGCTCGCCCATATTATTGGGACTTAGACATAACTAGCAAACTGTAGGCCTCTGCCTCTTCGGCGATTACAGTCGTTATGTGTGTCATTTCTTTTCCTATTTGACATGTAGGCCTTTTTTTTTTTTTTCGTTTGGGATATCATCAAAGGACCCCCCCTTCCCACTCTGGGTGGAGCGGAAGGGAGTGTCAGACTTGTACTGACTAAAACCCATCCATGTTCCTTCTTTGCCCTTTGTGTTCCAGGGCCACGGTATCTCTTTCGAACAGTCCCGCAGCCCTGGACATGTAGGCCTCTAGGGCAAAATCTAGGAGCTATGCAATAAACGTAAAACTGCTCTACTAGAGTTGTGCAGTAATTAAAACTAAAAATTATTAATAATTACAATGCATATCGTAGACACTCGTAGTATTCTTGAACGGCACTAATGCAACACACATGTTTGACACTAAGCATACTAATGAGATTTACATTTAATATTACTAACATTAACTTACGTAGCTGTTGAAATATACATATTGAATACTATTAGAACCTTCATAGTCCGCAAAGTTAATTGGCTGTTTGTAATCCCCATGAAGTATGCAAGCATAATTTAAAAAAAAATAAGAGATTGTTTCCAGTGTTGTACCAACTTTGATAGAATACATAGTTGAAGAATTAAGCTATTTTTACAAGCTTACACACGTTTCGAAAACTCAAAAGATCTTTCTTTTTTTCTGGTCCTTCGAATCGAAGTTCAAAATTCGACGAAGGCGCAGAATTACCAAATTAACTTCAACCAATATAAACGTATTTATTAATTACAGTTTTAAAAGAGTAAAAATGAGCTCAGTAATCTGCAAGCGATGACTTGTCAGTACTACAATAAATCTTACACTGATGCACCTTTACCGATGTTATTGCTGCATGGAACACACGTGTTTAGCATCACTTATGTTTACTCGTAATCTTGAACGTTTGTTTACATAACAAAGGTGTAAAAACGTCATCAGTTTACATTCATACAATTCGCATACCGAGTCTTAACGAAATTCCTACAGCTTCGGCGCTGAATCAACATTTTAAGGGCTAATTTTTTTTATAGATATCTATTGAAAACAAATGGTCGACATCATGTGGAAATATGCTTAAAGCGAGCACACAAAGTAACAACAGATTTAACTGGGCTATTTCCTCATACACGTATACGTGGGATGATTGAAGACTCAGGTTTCGCTAGTACGGCCACAGAGTAGTTAATATGCAGTGGTTCATCGGCATATGTCATAATGACAGGGTCAACGTACGATACAAATAACACGAATACTGAATGACTTATGTACTTTTAAAATTAGAACGCTAGCCTGAATGTTGTAACCGAAGCTGCTAATGTAATTATTACGATAGCACAGTCCTTTTTCAGTTTATTTACGGCTTGCTAACCTGAGTTTTGAATTATTTCCCTGGAGAACATATTTATTGTACTCAAACCTCATTTTAATAACAAAAAAACTAGCGGAAAATAAACTGTATAAGGACGGTAGTCAGAGTTTTACACCCAAAGCTGTTAATGTCATTATTACGCTAGCTTGCTCTGTCATCAATGCTTCGTGGAATATTGTTGACTAACTGTACATAGTTAGGCTGTGGTTCTACTATAGTTGTCCGTTGTCAGTGGTACCGCCTAGTGTGGCTACAGACAACACAATTATAATCAGTGCAGAGTAATAAAGTAAGATAACAATACACTTCCTAACATCGAATTGACGACCCGCCGCAGATAAGAGCACACTAGTGATGCGACATTATTTGTTCCGTTCTCCGGAACTTGACTCTAAATGCGGACTTTACTTAGCTTAATTTTTAAATAAATTTTATAAAAATAATTATGATAATATTGAATCTAGCAGAGTTTCATTAAAATTTATCTTTGCTAATTGTTTACATATGAAAACTTTTTATGACAATTATATGTTTTATTGCACAAAACAGAGAGGTTTCGAAGAAGAAAGATGAGGCCTTCGCCCAACAGTGGGACACAGACTTAGCTATGAAAAAAAAATGTTTATACATATAAATACGTACATCATCATCAGCATCCACAGCCCGACTTCTCCCACTGCTGGATATAGGCCTTTCTTTGCTTAGGCCAAGCTCCACGGTCTTGAGCCAGTCTCATCCAGGGTATTCCCGCAATGGCAACAATGTAATCTGTCCATCTTGCCGCCGGACGACCAATACTCTTTCCATTCCTTGGACGCCACTCGGTTACAGCTTTACTCCTACCCAACTCCATTTGAGTTCCATAACGTGATTTCCAAAATCGAAGAACTTCGTACGTCTCCGGTTTTCGACATTTATAACTCTGTCTATTAGTTTTATATCAAGCATGGAACGTTTCATGGCTCTCTTTACGTACATTCTATTATATGTTTTCATAATTTTTGTATTAGCAGTATACCAATATTTCTTCCTTTTTAAATACATTTTGTTTGTATTTTGTTTAATTTACTACAGCTGTTACTCATTTTAAGCACTCATTGTTATACGTAAAGCACTAACCATTTAATTACTTAATATTTTTTTAAATTTTCCTTGTTCAGTTCCCTTTCGTTATTAGTGTAGCAAACAGACTCCTGTGTACTTGTAAATGAACGAACATGACATTTGTAGGGAAAATGATGAATACGCGATGTGTCTGTGTGTCTACACAGTCCACGAGTATATAGATTTTCTTTTGTCCGTAGTCAATTCGTAGGGGTATTTAGTGTGGCAACATGAGTTTGGAAGTCTGTCCACCAGTCGTACCAAGGGGTATCTATAATGTCACCCAGTTTATGGGGATTAGATAAGCAGTCGCTTCATGTAAAATACTGGTATTCAGCTACATCTGGTTAGACTGAAAACCAATCCCGACATCGCTGATGAATTCGCATAGCAAAGCAAGTTATAGATTCGTTGTATTAACTATTTTGCTATTTGTTGGAGAATAGAAATATTTATTAATAAGGATACTCACGATTAACTACATATTTCCTTATTGACAAAATATTTGTTCCAATTCGTAATAAACCATAGGTATTAGTAAACTAGGGAACGACAGCCGTTAGAAATGTATCGACATATTTGCTCATCAGGAAAACATCGACAAAAACCATCGACGAATGCCCATCACTAAACAATATCGCTACAATGACACAACTGCAGTCAGTGTGTCACCCGCTACACGAACAAGACGAATTTATTGTCGTTTTCCTTTAAATATTACTTTATTACAACACATTTATATGTTTAGTTGGACATTAATAATATTACAAATATGTGGCCCAGTGGTGTAGAGTGAAAATATAAGTTAAAACAAAGTTTTTCAAAGTTTTATTATGTTTAAACTGAAAAGAGGGAAGACATGGTTCCGAGAGGTAAATGTTTTAATATTATTTGTTCATAAATTGTTCCTATAGGAGTGGCTACAGCGCAGGTCGATTGATCTACCCGGTTAAGCAAACTTGCCGCGGTTACGTAAATGATGGGTGAGCTCTTCCCATTACAAATGCAGAGTGTGATAGTCTGATAAGCAGTTAGACATGTATGTAGTCTAGCCATTGATGGGGACAAGAATATTCCAGCCAGCCCTACGGACCCTCTGACAATAAGGCACTTGCTTGTACGAAAGACCAAAAGCTAACTACATGGAATGCGACTGAAAACTCTTACTAATCGTCCCAAAAATGGGTCTTCTCAATTCCTCATGGTTCATTGTTTTGCGACACAGCTTCACCATCCACACCCAACCAACCTATATAAACTCACGCCTATTTCACATGGAGCTTGACAGAAACTTCAAACCCCATGCTACATTCCTTACATAGTACTTTTGCTTCGTCCAAGTTAATTCACCTGGTCGCACACGCACGCCTGTTGTGAGCACTACGCACCTGATCTTTCTGAAGAACCGTGGAGACTGGTTTTAAATATAAGCATAAGGTGTTACAAATGTATACAGAAGACTAAACCTACCTAAATATAGTCCTCTCTTTATCTAGTTAATAGTTCAATTCATGACCATATAAAGAGGTCACAAATGTGATGTGAAACCGTGAATCATAGCTACCGAACTATGTGTCACGAACAACAAAATACTGAAACAAATAACGGTCATTACGCCGTCATTATAGCGTAACATAATAATATTCGTAATAAACATAGTTTTGTATGTATTTACGAAGATAATCGCAAGATTCAATGAACTGCGTCTGATAAGAGCGCGATGATTCATAGTCTTCCAGCTGTTATTTTAATTGAACTATTTAAGTAGTGTGTTAGAGAAATTAAACGCTAGATTCAACTACGAGTATTTAGGTTGGAGGCAAACGAAGTCAAAGTTTCCAGTGCCCTTTAGGTTCGTGTTATAAAACTATACCGTGAAAATGTAATACATTCTTACTAACTAATATATTGTAGATGAAAAAAAAAAAAAAAAAACAAAAGTAATGGCAGCAAGCTAGATTTGACCCTGAGGAGGTTTTACTAACAAATATTCGAAACAGAAAACTAGAGAATGGTCCTTGTCCGTCCTTATTTATGTTACTGGTAAAGACATGCGGACTAAAGTAAGAAATTAGTTACAGGGATTAAGCCCAAGAAAGACAGTCCAGCGTTAAGGCATCTTACTTCTCTTTACAAATGGTACGTGTTACCTCGAATACTGTTTCGTAAATAACCATAGAAACTCAGACACCTTTGAAAAGAGACCTCATCTTCAATTCCTGCCATGTTTTAGCACAAGGAATGAATTATCAGTCTGTCAAGAAAACTAAATGTTCCCTAAGTCTCCATCTTTACACCACCAAGATGGCTCTTGGAACATTGTTGAACAGCTGATTGTTATAACCTCAACTAATCTGTACTGACTCTAGACCAGGAGTCAACGAATCGGAAATGCTGATTAGACACGGATATAAAACGCTTCCGGTTATGTATTTTAATTTATCGACATACAATTATTTGGAAGAAAGGCTGAAATGTATCCGGCTCGAAGGACCAATAAACACGTACCGATAATATGGCCGCGTGGTGAAGCGTGTTGTAATAACTAATTATCTAACGATTATAAAACTTGGTTGATGTTCCGACGAGTCGTTTTCAGAGCTTCTTCTCAATATTTTATGCACTCATTCAAAGTCAAGTGCTTAAAATGGAACTCTGAACAATGAACCAACATATACATGTTCCCTGCTATTTGTAACATTTTAATCTACAAAGCAAGAGTGAACAGGCTTCTTCTGGAAAGGTTTGTTCTATAGTAGACCTAGTTCATAATATTCCACCAGGTGAAATCAAGGTCAGAAGTGACCCTTTTTAACCCGCAATGAAAAAGAGGGATGTTATAAGTTTGTAGTGTGCATCTGTGTGTCTGTCTGATGGCATTGTAGCTCCTGAGTTTTTTATTGAGAATACTTGGAGACCTCGTGGCACATAGTGACAGAAGGAAAAGGTTGAAAAAGTCAAAAACCTATTAGAACGACATACATAAGCTACCATAAAGCTTCAACCAATCTTGTTGAAAACCGATGAAAGCTTAATGTCAAACCTTTTGAAAATCGTTGTATAAATCTCAACACACGCACACACTACACAATTTGAAAACGACAACTATTTGTCTAGTCTAGACTCTATGCTATTGATTCGATATTTATTATAGGTACCTACTTAGTAACAGTAGAACTCCATGAATGGTTCTGACGTGGATTTATTTTTGTCATAACACCTTACTGTATTAAATGATGACGTGAACAAGGACTGATAAGCCAATTAGCCAATGGGACTTCCAACTTAGTCCTGTCGGGTGTAATGCAATAACGCATGGCCTTAAGTTTGGTGGACGTAATATTTCGTTATCGTGTAGTTAGTGCCTAACCTGGTTTTAGAATTTTTATGTCACCCAAAGGCATGTGACTTGGCTTTACATGCCTTCGAGAAAAATCTCTCAGGCATGCTGGTTTCCTCACGATGTTTTTCTTCAACGAAGCAAGTGATAATTGTAAAATACGCACAAGAATCCGAAAAATCAGGTGCGTGGGTTCGAACTCGAGACCTATGACTTGGCAGTCCGATTGTCACATCACTAGACCATCTCTGCTTATGATGTCATGTAACATCAGGCAAGACGTGTGCAAGTTCTCACTAACTCAAACGTCAAAATAAAAAAACTACCGATGTATGCTATCTCTTTCACTTTACGGAGTAATGTGGAGACAGAAAAACTATTCAGAAGGCCAACAAAGATCATTATCTGTCAGAATCCGGTGTTGCTGAAGTATCTGACAGTGTCCTCTCTCTAGTTTCCGCAGTCAGCTCGACAGTTGCCGGTTTGACTGACCTTTACAGTTAAAAATGTCGTTTTAGTATCTGGTGGTTACGAAATCACGATAATTAGACGCAGATTTATGTTTTGATATAAAAGTAAACAAAATAGCTCGTGGCTAAATAATAACAGCCGCTCGGGTCGATCTTTAGGTAAAGCCATGGTTGCCTAGGTTGGTCTGTGGACGGGTGACCGCCAATTACATACCGAGTTTCCTCCGTGCCTCGGAAAGCACGTTAAGCCGTTGGTCCCGGCTGTCCTTTGTAGATCTTTGACAGTCGTCAGGCAGTCAGTGGCCCAAAAGCCTGACAACCAGTCTTACTAGGGGGTATCGTATTACAGTACAAACTAGGTTGTGGAGGTCGGATAGGCAGTGGCTCCATGTAAAATACTGGTTTTCAGCTGCATCAGGTTAGACTGGCAGCCGACCCCAATATAGTTGGGAAAAGGCTAGGCAGATGATGATAAAAATAAACAAAATTATGTTCGTGCCATATTTCTAATTAGTTCGATATATTGCCGGCAGAGCAGATAAAATGCTAAATCAACCGAGTTGCGACCGGACGCTGTGATCGCTTATTTTTCCTTTCCTTATTTGCCCGTAAACTGTGTGGTCAACTGACATTAGGTAAAAAAATAATATAAACGTTTAAAATTAACTAACACGTCCACTGAAAAAGGTTAGCTATCTATTTTGCTTTGTTTTGAATAACATTCTGTGATATGTTTTACCTTTCCTTAATATTGCGAGGCTAACAGAGATAATCAACAATTAATTTATTGGCTTTTTCCCTGTTAGCAACAACATGTTTGTTGCCTTTTATGTATATCTCTCTCGTTTCTGACTTCAGCTATAACTAGGTATCCGTCTTATATGATTTATCAGGCTGTTACTCATCAGGCACAGGCATAGGTTTGATAGATGCCACAGGCACCCAGACATAAGTTTGGTAGATGCCACCAGTGACCATGTCGTCGAATTTATGGTTTTTTGTCATGCAAGCTTGCTAACAATGTTTTTCATCTCCATTTTTAGTTATTCGCCATTTATAAAAGTGCAGTGCAGTGTAGTTTAGTGTACTAACTAAATTATGGATCATTATATGTATATATTTTTTGTCTTTGTTATATAATTATATAAAAAGAAAAAAAAAATATGAAAAATGCATACTGCTTCTTCTTAGCGTGTCGATGGCAATTTAAATTGCATCGATTCAGAATTTGGCTACAAGTTTAGCGTCTTTACAAGCGCCCATCAGTTTCTTTAACGCAGACAAACGGACACACTACTTTCAATTAATACAAACTATAATACCAAAGAAATAATCTTCTGATAGCGTCTCTATAGTATCTGGGATCTCTTTCCGTAGTACCAATACGTTAGACAGAGATCGTTTACCTAGCCTTTTTCTTCTTGTAATTGGTGTCGACCTAACCACGATGTTTCCATGATTCCAGGAGGACATCCCAGAGCAAGGCTCCCTGCGTGCGCGCGGGTACGAGCACCTCAACAACTGGAGCCCCACTTCCGAGCGATGCCGCGCAGAACTCGACCTTGGGTACAACAAGGCCAGCTCTGACAGCCCGCCTTTTGTCCGGATTAACAAAAGACTGGGTAAGTCGCGTGAACCCTGGAGATTGAACCCACAACGAACTGATGAACTGGTCATTAGAGTAACCTCGATTCTAAAGACATTAAAATCATTTGAAGGAAGTATTATTTATGTGTATCGGCTCATTTTAAACCTTCGATTGTGGTTTGCCGGGCGTTGTCTTAAGATGAAAGCAAACTCCTTAAAAAGAGGCTTACTCTTGTTAAAACCACTTTGAAAAAATAAATATTTTTGGCCAGTAATGTTCTTGCGACGTCATTAACGATTTACACACCATAAAAACCCAGTATTTTGTTCCAGTAAAGTGACCTGTAATAATAAATATATCAAACTAATTCAAAACATCTCAAATTTCCAGGAGGCTCTACAGAAAACCTCCTCATCAACCCCAGACGACCGAATCACCTGCAGCTCCCAGCGTCCTCGTCTGGGGACAGCCTGGATGTGGAGATCAGGGAACGGGAGCCGGCGTATGTCAGGAATAGGAAGTCCAGGTCCATGGTCGCGACTAAGAATCGGATGCAGTCGCCCATACCTGCGCCTAGGTTGACGTTGCAGCAACCGTCTGAAGTAAGGATCTTGAAAATAATGTCGATTTTATCAACTGCCTGCTTGGCACTTTAGCAATTTTCAACACATTGCTCCTGAATTATTAGCTTCTCGTACTTAAACAGCACTCTTCAACATTTATTATAGGCTCCACAGGAACTGACTCTCCTAAAGTGGATTTTGTAGTATTTTTTCTCAAAATCTTGCATTTCTATGTTGTTTTCTTACTTCATCCCTAATTGTGTATAAATTTCACATTGCCTAAGTTACACAAAGACATAAAAAAGTACGTTAACTCCGTAAAAACAAGAGTACATGTAAAACTAAGTTGATAAAATACGTTGTTAATTCACAGGTGATTCTAGAGAGTCCTATCAAACGCACCAAGTTCCTGGAGGGCACAAAGAAGTCCAAGAAGAACTGGATAGACTGCTACATGGTCCTCACACCCACCGCTCTAGTCTTCTACAAGGACCAGAGGACGTATTATGCTCCTGTGAGTATTAGGTTTCATAGAATACTACAGAATATTCCTCTGTTCGGTCCCTGCTATTGTGAATACTGACGCAGCCAACTGTTTCTACATTCACGTCGCATAAAAGTAACTGCGATGGTAGCTCCACATTTCGGTTATTTCAACTTTCAAGCAATATATGGGATCGTAGCGAATAAAAGACTGTGTTATGAACTACAACCGCTTTCTTTACTTATTTAGCACAAACTACAAGCGTTAAATCTTTTTAGAATCGTCGACCATCCCTTTCTTATCTGTCACGCTTTCTCACTCGCACTTAATTTCTTCTCAATCCCATAATATATGTCATGTTATCATCATTATCTGTCTAGCCATTTACCAACTGTTGGAGTCAGCTTCCAATCTAACCGCAGACCTCGACAACCCAGTTAGTACTGGAACTCAACCAGGTCTTACCCTGAGATTCATCCTCCCATCTGCTTGTTGGTCTAGCTACACTCTTCCTACCGTCTTTCTAAGACTATACTGTTAGACTATAATAACCGAGTGTATTATTACAGAAAGTCTCTCGTCCCCCGGGCACTCCGCCCAGCCCGTCGGCGCCGCTGGCCGAGCTGGTGCTGCCGCTGCGTAACGCACACGCCACGCAGTGCATGCAGAAACACACCAAGAGGTAACGGGATTTTTTAATCTACGAGTATCATCTCTGTTTAGCCTGTCTAAGATCCACACTAGGCGCTAAACTCAGTTCAAGCTAATAACTACGGTCCTCGAATTTGTTATACTGCCATTTCTTACAGTTGAAGCTTCGAAGGTACTGCCGTTTTTCGGTTATTCTAAATTTAAATAAGCTAAGTGGGTCTCCCTTGACCGTATTACGGTATACCTAATTGCTTGGCTTGATAAGATTGATGATAATTGTTATAATCAGATAGTTCTGGCTATCATTGTGATTACTTTTTTGATACAATTTACCCATGAAAAGCTCCAGTGAACTACCAAAAAATCTGCAACAGCATTTAAAGATATCATCTTGATTTATTAGTCCATCTGAACTGAACTCTAAATAACATTGTAATTTACTTATAGGTACATTAGATCCCTCCTGCTCATAGTGGGATACGATCAGTACCTGATACAGGACGAAACAGAAGATGGAGCCAGGAAGTGGCTCGGACATATTCGAGGAGTTATTTATAACCTGGTAAGAATCTAGCTATTACCTACTTCATACTTTTTTTAAGAATCCGCAATTTCAAGTTTCTAAGGGCGAATTTCACCAATATAGCTAAGAACTTAATTAGGACATTTAAACCGAGTTTAAGAGCTGTCGCTGTCCTCCGTGGAATATTTACACAGATAATTTTATTAGTGAAATTCGCCCTTAGCAATTATGTTGTTGTTATTACCTACCTATAAGCGTATTCGGCCCATAATGTTCCCTCTGCTGGGACACAAACCTCCACTCTGTGTGAAGGAGTAGGCAGTAGTCCACCACATGACTGGTGCGGTTTGGTTTTGTATGCATCTTTTTTTATTGTCCACAGCAATTCTAATTGAGTAAGGCAATTTTGTTTCAAAACAACCTTATCATTAAATATAAGAGTATTAATTCATTGATAGCCGATATTTTTAGTAGATTATATGATTACTCTAATCTATTAGCTGAAAATGGAGCAAAGTTCCAGATCTAAAAAAACATTTATAGATCTGGAACTTTGCTCAGCATGCACTTTGGCTAAGCAGTATTCCTGTTGCTGTCGTACAAACTCAAACTACAAGTGAGAAATAAGATACGATAAGAAGGAGATAGAGACAAGGCGCGAAAGTGAACACGATCAAGATATCTAAACCGAGTTCAAAAGCTATCACTTCGATACTCCATAGTAGTTCTGACAGCTCTTGATCGTCGTACACATGTTCTGATTGCGTTTAGTTACAATGGTGGCATTCGCCCTTTCCAAAAAACTTCTAATAAATGTTTATCGATCTCTTTTTCGCATCTTAAACCCTCTCTTTCACTGGAACCACATATCACTGACAACGTAATGTTTTCCACAGTACCAGTGCAGCCTGGCAGGAGATTCTCCGCCCCCAGCGTTTTCTCAGAGCAGCAATACAGACCTGGAGAGCTTAGGAAGGACCCCCCCAGCCGCCAGACACGTCAACAGGAACAAACAGAAAGGTATATAACATTCAATGATCAGCGTATCATGTTCCCACAGATGGGACTCTGGTCTCCTCGGTATGGAGAGGGAATTTAAAGGTAACATTCAACATAAATATAACCTAATTTCGCACATTTTACACATGAATTCTTTTGAAAGAAATGGTGTTGTGCTTTCACAAATGGTTTTCTGATCCACCATTCTTAGACAGTGCATTTGATGAAAGCATTTACCTACACATAAAACACACTTTTTTAACAATTCCCAAAGTTAGAAAAAACCCGTTTAATTTGTTAAAATATTTCCCCTTTTGTGAAAAGATCGCAGAAACCCACAAACGGTGACCAGAAGACGGTATAAATACTTTTTCTTTGGGATATCCTTGCAAACCTAAAGTGATGCACATCAAACTAAGCAAAACCCTGCATCACGGATACAAGGCATGAAAAATTGTGAAATGGTTTTCCTACACTTCAGCTTTTGTCAGATGTAAATCTTTGAATGTGGAAAACAATATTCTTCATCGCGAATACAAGGAATAATTAAAATTTCGAAATAGTTTTCCTGCTCTTCACTTTTTGTCTCATGCAAAATCTTTGAGCGAGGAAAACCCAAAACCGTTGGTAAAACCAGTAAAAAAAATATATAAGTCGTAACTTTCGCAAAAGACATGACGCAAAGAAATTTTATGTTCCTACGTCACAAAAACGTGTGGTAACCCTCAGCTTTATATTATTTATTATTTAAATTACCTCACATTTACTGCAAATTGTTTTGTTTTCCCACTTCTTGGGCCATGACGAATCGTTTCCCGGTAAATGCTGTCTGTTACTGGCTGTTTAGATTTTCCTCATTCACGTATTAGCGAGCACTGTGTTATGAACTCCCGCTGCTAGAATTTAAGTATTATTCGAACCATAGACGCGAAAGTTTATGCAGTGTTCATTTAGTGTTGTGGCAATACAGCTGGCTAGAATTTCAGTGACAAAATATTCACAAAAAGAATTCAGTTATGATTTAAAAAAAAACGTGTTGTTACACTGGATTTTGTTTATCTGCGGATTAATTTACGTTGTCGAACTGAATTTGTTTATGCTGTGGACACACTTTTGTTTTTGTTTTGAACTGATAATGTTATAGCGTTTTGCTTGTAAAATGACTATATTGTGCGGGTGTCTAAGTAACGGCTATAGTCCGATGAATTCATGTAAGCATTTTTTTATTTACTTTCTTAATATCAGGTTTAGTCAAGCTCTGTCAAAATGCATTTTTCTAGTACATACTAGGTATACCAATTCTGTCTGAATCCATCTAGCCGGATGTGTCAGTTTTGAACTTGAAAATGGTAACCTACTTACCCCAGTTCATCAGGCTGTTTGTAATATTAAAAATAAATAATCCATTATTAAAAAAAAAATGTGAATTAAAATATTTACCTATAGGTAGGTATTAACGCGAACACATGCAGTTATCTTGCACGTTTTTTTTTTTATTTATTTACGTTGTGATTTAGTTCATTATGAGTAATGTTTATCTTATAAAAATTATAAGACCATTTTGCTACATCGATTGAGATCTTTAAAGGAATGCTTAGCACGTGTTCTCGCCTCTGTCTTGCACAATTGAAGTTTGACACCTGTGCGACATTGACAGGAATAGTCCGTCCTAAGTAACGTTTGTAGAACACAGCCTTATTTTAATTGGCATTTGCAGAGTTGTCGACTTCGGCACAATTGGCATAAAAAAAATATTATGGTGTATCCTACCCGAAGCTCGCAAAAATCTCATTCTAAATATTTATTTTAAAACTCAGAAACAAAGGATTTCTCTCAGAAATATTCCACACGTATACCTAGTTTTTCTTGATAGCGCTCAGAGGAAACATGACATCGCCTAGTTAAAACAAATGATGTCATTACACTGCAAAAAACAAACATGAGTTCTATTAAAGTAAACAAGTGTATATCTGTTTACATACATCATAGTTAATTGCAATTGTTCCTTCATCTTAAATAAAAACTCCAGGTCTTTAGTCATAGTTTTTTTTTTGTTTTGTTGTGTTTTGACATCGATACTCAGAACGTCTCCGGGGTTCTGCCGATTATTTAATTTGGCTCTTTATAATTGTGGTAAAATAATTCATATTAATTAGAAAATACGGTCTGTTCTGCTTGATTTTATTTCTTTTTTTAAGAGCGATCTCTTTTGAGGTCGTAATTTCAGCATCGTACAATTATAGTAAGGTTAGATTTTGTGCCAGTGTTTTTGCAGTTATTTGTCCTTAATAATGTGATGTTTTTAGCGTGTGGTTTGAGCTTTGTGAAGTTTCACTAAGCAGGTACGAACAGTCACGAGCACTAATATGTAAACACTTAACAACTTTTAAAAGTGTTTTTCTCCTACTGTTCTAATTAAAATGTCATGTTGTGACAACTATAGTATTCTGGAACTCATATTTTTATAAAAAAGATTCTATCTCCAAGTTACTATCGTTATTTCTCGCGAAAATTGCTTTTAAATTTAAGGAAGTGTATACGTATTGGTGCTTGTGACTGTACATACCAGTAGCGAAGGGTAAATTTTTGTAAGAGGTAAGCCGCAGTACATATCTTTAATGTGATTATATTATTTGTCTATAGAATACTGGCTGTTCTATTTTTCAAAGGGAATCCTGTAGGAATCGAGTTCTATGGAACCTTCGCCACTGGTACTTACCATGTGTGTGGTCGATAAAACTTCACAGTCTTCTTTTAGATTTTATTAGAGTCTTCTGCGTTACTTTTGCTCTCGTGTAAGGTAACAAACTCAGTGCCAAGAAATAAAAACTTCTATGGAAGTTACACAATTATATGACTCAATATAAAACAATAATTTGGCGAAGTAAAGAGCAAAAAGAAGAATCAATCAATGCATTCATTGGACCAGAAGACTATACAGCTGTCTAACTTTATCTTCATTATCGTAATCCTCAGGTGGGTAACTGCCCCACTAGTGGTATCGAAAAGCTTTCACTTGCGGAATAGCCGTAACTTGCGGAATAGCCGTAACTTGCGGAATAGCCGTAACCTGCGGAATAGCCGTAATTTGCGGAATAGCCGTACCCCGCGAAATAGCCGTAACAATTGGTAGCCGTAGTAAAGTAGTAGGTATTCAAAAGCCCATAACGGCACATTAATCCACATTTACGTGGTTGAGATGCTGATTAGATATTTCGTCATGCGTAATCTAAACGTGAATGTGAGTCAGAAATATTTAAACATATAATATATTTCCATTTCGAATAACTCTAGGGAATACTAAATAAAAGCACTCAGTTGAATTTTCAACCCTCTGTTCAGCGCCTAGAGTTGAAGTTCCATCAATATTTAATTTTGCGGTAGTTCAAACGGAAATTAGTTTGCCATTCTAATATTTTACCCTAGTAAGATAAATAGAAGTCAAAGTTCAAACTCAAAACCGCATTCAATACATCCATGATGTCATGTTTCATTCTTAGTAAGTAGTAGAAAAAACTTCTAATTTTAGTCCTTACATTCATGCTCAATGGGTACTGAGAATATTCAATTATTTGTGCAAATTTAGAAACTTTTAATGAAGTCAATTTTTAGAAGAATAATAAACTTTTGTACGTAATGTGTTTGTAGTAGCAAGCATCATCATTCTCATGTCTTTATCCCATTTGTTTGGGGTCAGCGCAGCATGTCTTCTTTTCCCATACTTCTCTATTAGTCCAGTACTACCCATATCATCTCTTATACAGTCCATCTTGTGTGCTGAAACAAATTTTCGGTTTTGACAAGGTCCAGTGAATATTTAATTGAAGAATTTCCATAAGCTGTCCCCGCCACTGCGGACATAAGAACCAAACTGCACACAGCACCACAAAGCAAAGCACAATGTAAAATGCCTAAAGACTTTGAAATTAAAGTTCATCATCAAATAATGAAACAATACTAGATGCATAGGAGAAAGTAAAAATACCTACACTTCATGAAATATAACGTGACTCAACGAGATTAGCAAATAGTTTTACGCAATCACAATGAAATTTTAACGGCTTTGTTTATCTTGTCTATTGTCTTTTCTTCTTCGTCAGTTTTTACGACAACTAGGAACGGCTTAATAGGGTGTGCTCAGATAAGTATCTTGGAAGAAAACGATTACATCAACGGAATAACCTTAACGAGCCAATTAACTCCAAAATTCGGCATTTTGGAGTTATCATAGAACGTTTAATCAAAAAACACATCCGCAATATTTTACCGGCTGGTATCCACTATCAGATAATGTCTCATATTGATAACAACAATCACTAATTGCGCCAATCGTTCAGTGTTTCACAATCTATAATGAGGCATTGTCATCTGCATTGCTAAGTTACAAATATCTTTATTGTTGTGTTCAATCCAGACTTGTTACAAAGTCCCTAACATTGTTAAAAACATTGTTGTACTCAAAAAAACAAGTGCAGAACAAAAATGTGTATGTGTCAAGTGCTAAATGAATTTGGACCTTATTTAAAGTGAAATGGAACAGAAAGTAGTAGACTCTTTAGTGCGCTATATACATAAGAAAATGCCAAGTGATTCAATGAATAAACCAAAGAAAAGTCCTACGGAAAAGACAAATAAGTTTAAGGAATATTTTGGATCCCATCATGATTTGAGAATATTTGGATCCCATAAACGTAATGTACCATTGATCAGTAGGTTAACAACGTAGAGGATTTTTCACTGTAATGTCCTCATTTTAGGACACATTATAAATTATCAGCAACCAAAATTAAAATTGTTGTTATTTCCTTCGACAAGTGTCCGTATTGTATCGAACAAATATGTGTTTGTAGGCATATCTTCTGTTATCAGATTGTATTATGTTTTATCTTTCTGTTAAAGTTTTATGTTACCCAAAAAAGGTTCATCATCGAATTTGGTGATAATTCGCCAATTCACCACATGCTTTGATAGCTTATCGACTATTATTGGTAGATCACGCTCTCTAAGGGATCCATGATTAGCTATATCTACAGGCCTGTCGTCATCTGGCCAGCCTTTTCTAACTATATTGACTTCCAGTTTAACCAGGTACAGCTGAATATCATTATTCTCTGAGGCTGATTAAGAAAACCACATAATTTCGAAGTTGACTGAGCCTGCAAATTACACAGCAATCTTAATGCGTATGTTTAACAATGTACATTGCGTTGAACAAGTTGTCGAACAAACCATTTCCACAAACGTATGCAGCAATGGCCTTTGTTGTATCTCCAATACGAAAGTGATTTTTATTACCTACGCAATTTGGGTACAGTTTTATTCAAATGCGAACCTAAATGTAACAAGCCAACATTGAAACATGAGCATGTGGACTCTATGACTCAGTGATCAACACCATAATCGCTTGACGATAATCTTAACCCTACAGCACAAAATCTTAGATCTGTCGATTATCACCGGACGTAACGATGTAGCGGATGCCCAAGAAAATAAAATAGACACGCCCATACAGAATAATGGTAAAGTCGAAATGGTCGACGGTGTATTAAATAAGTGTCGATACCATCTTATCGTGTCCACACACAATTGATAACGAGCGCCTATCAATTTATCTGTAGCATGCATGACGAATTCTACTGTTTTTTTCAATAGTATTGAATGTATTTCTTGTATTAGTATCTCCAAAAAGAAATATTGCATAAAATTTGTAGTGCTTTTTGGAATTGAAATCATATCGTTTCGTCGACATTTTTATCGTTAGTGATTCTAGTATTACATTCTAGATCATAAATATTAGTTATTTTCTTATATTTTATGGTGTGAATTCAGGATACAGGCGAAAAAGGTAAATTGACAACAAAATTAATATTTCCGAATGTTTTGGCCTCAATTTGTGTTCGTCTCAAATGCCTGTTCCTAACTTGTATCGTCCGTGTCATTTTAATAATCTTCTAATTCAAAGTTCATCTTTTTGGTTATAACATTATGTGACTCACTTATTGAGATGACAATTATGATTTAAAACCTATTTATGTTAACCTTGTTTGTTAAGACTTTACACGTCATTCTGCAAATGCCACTTGTTTCCTTCGAGTAGTTCCTTTGAAAGTAATACATGCTCATGTACCCTTACTCAAAAAAACCATAACAGTAACTGTTATTTCTACACAAGATTTGAAACTTCTCGTATGTGTCGTTAAGTAGGTAGGTACATTACCATGAATTTATTGTAACTTAATTTCTGTGTCGTAACCAAAGCAGCGTTTAATATTAATCCATACTACATTCTGCCTTTCTGGTTATGGCTTTGAACCCAAACTATCTTGCTGTGGTATGGGGTACCTTAATTATATAGTGTCCTTTAAAGGATTGGCGATGGGAAAGACTTGAAAAAGAGTTCCACTAGGCAATACAATTGCAAAGGTTTCAACATTATTTTGTCTGTACTCTTTTCTACCGCTAATACTTTAGTAATCAAGCTGCCAATATCCACTGATTGGCAGCATGAAATCTCGCAAACCCTCTGGCTACATAATCGTATCAAATCTGTTCGTTTGTTCTGAAAATAGTCAAAGGAAAAATTTTCCGTAGCGACTACCATTACGTTGAAATGAGAACAATACTCATAGAGTTACCTGATTTGATGCGATCGTGTTGTGTGGTATTCTTTTGGAAAAATAGATTGGTGTGCATATATTGTGGAATATTAAAAAAAGAATACTGCCCAAAGAATGTAGCCTTCTGTCTCCTGCTTCACCATTTCAATCTCTTCTTGCTATACCAACTAACAATTCGTTTTCATCTTCAATGTTCTACATTTCAGCTGGAGGAAGCAGCAATGAAGATCTGAGCGACTCAACAGAAATTTCTATACAGAAATCACATGTGAGGAGTAGGTTAAGAAAATTCTTCGCCAAAAGACCTGCCATGGAGCAACTTGTGAAGAAAGGGATTTACAAAGGTTCGAAATTTGATCTTTGATGGTTTGAGTGGCACTGAGTAGATGTAGTTTTAGACGGTAGATTTGGTTTGGTGTGAAAAGAAGCTAACATTTTTTGGAGTGAGTTAAAACCTTTTTGGAGTTAACTGTATCTAGTAGTTGGTGGAAAAGTGATTTAAAATTAACTGGAACATTTACTGTAACAATTTTGAAGATTTTGGGATTAAGTGAACTAAACAGAGGTTGACATAAATTTGTATAATAATTTGGGTTTATTTTAATCTTTAATTTCTGCTTAAACACTGCTTGATAGTTTAAAGTTTTCAGTGCTCAAATTTTTATCAAAGGTAAGTGCTTATTTTTAGACAGTTGCATTTATTATGTATATATTGTTTTGTAAATTTGTTTTCACACGTATGTATTATAACAATTAGTTGTATAAAATCTAATTGGTGTTTTATTTTTTACCTATGTGCGCCTGTATTTTGACCGTTTTACTAGAGCAGATGGGACAATTGTATATTGTATTATATTTGCACAATATCTTAATAATCCTTAGGAAAAATACGACGTAACAGTTTTCTGCAATAAATATGTTTGTGTGTCATAAAAGTAAAGTCAATACTTTGTAAACAAATCGTGACGTTTCATTATTAGGTTAAAAACAATGTTATTGATGTTTTAAGACTGCATCGAGCGTTTTAAACTACGGTTCTTTCATATTTTTGTTACCTTTGGCATTACATCACTATCAAAATCAAAGTAATACGTATTTTCGTTACAATAGTGTTGCTTTTTGGTTAAACTGGTGTCAAAGGTGTAAAACAGCTGTAAAGGATTCTCAAACCCATTAAAAGCCCTACGTGGATTTATTATGACGCAAGAGGATGACTTTCCAATGTTTCATCATAGTAAACGCAAGACGTTGTTACACGTATACTGTTATTGTTTTCAGCTTCTAATGCCTACTCTTCGTTGTAAACATTGTGGTTAATGTTAGCTTCAATTGTGTGTAAATAAGCTTTAAAAATTTCTGCATCCGCAGCTTTAGTTTTAACTATTCCTTCGTTCGGATCGGTAGTGCTTTCTTATCTTTGACTATTATCGGTGAATAAATCTCCTACAATGGTGAATAAAAGGCTATTGAAGATCAAATTAAAGAATTACTCCTGGAATTCTTTAGTTTGTTGGAATCGTCATCCGAAACTTCTTTTGGGTACCATATTATTTTTTTTCGATTTTTATTGTGTAAATGTTTTATAGTTTCTTTTATGGGTATTATTATAAAATAATAACCATATCTGTTTATGGATTTTTCCCTGAAATATTAGAAAGTATACATATAACCCACGCATCTAAATTTTTATTTATCATAATTAATCGAAGGACACTTGATCGATAAAAGTTTAAAAACGATTTTTTGAATCATTGTTGAGCTGATCATTCTAAAAACAATCATTTTAATAATATACATTGTTGATAATAATAAATCATTTGTTAATAAAAAATATTATCTACCTATGATTTAAATCTAACCAGTCAACCAATTTCTCCACAGACGAGCCTGTATTCGGGCGGAACCTGGAGGAGGTATGTCCCCCCACCAGTCCGAGGGTCCCGGAGTTCGTGGTGGCGTGTGTGACCGAGATCGAGAGGAGTGACGAGAATATGTGCACGGATGGACTGTACCGAGCCAGCGGTAACCTCAGTCAGGTCCAGAAGATTCGATTAGAGGTGAGTTTTGCATAATCATCATCATTACCTAGACTTTACATTATCCATGTTGGGGTTGGCTTCCAGTCTAACCAGATGCAGCTGGAACTAATCGTCATAATAATTATCATCATACCATCACCCTGGTGGACCAAGTAGGCCGCTGAAAACACAATTAAGAAAAAAATGCGATACTCATAGAAGATCCTTTCGACACGCACTGAAATTGCGGTGGTCCCTAAATGTAGGAGTGTCCAAAGTGATTATAGACTTGCACTTTTGGGGACCCGCGACTAAAGGAAACAAGTTATCATTGGTACTAAGTAAACCTTACAAGTACCCACATATTATACCTACAGCTTAACAAAAAGAAAGATAGATACCTTCTCTAAGAGCTAAAACAATTAGCTTTATTCAACCACATACATATTTTGATATCACAGCAGTTTAAACAACTAAGGGTTTATTAATAACTATTATAGAGGAAAGTAAACACGTTGATATTATCCTTCCTTGTGTTGACATTAATAATGATGATAACCATCATTAAAACCGTCATGCTGCTGATTTAGAAACCACATTATTTAATAACATACGCCATTTAAGAGAATAGAATAAGAATAAGAATAATTTATTTAAAAAGTATTACAAAAAGTGTACATTTAAGCGCAGTAGTATTATTTCTCATACTAATTATAAGTACTTATAAGTAATCTATAACTAAAATATATTTTACAGTCGCAAGTATTCAATAGTTCAATTTAGATGTCAGCGACCTGCCCGAACTAGGTTTATTTAAACCTGTGTTTCAGGCCAATCAATAATTCATAATTGTGAATTTTGACCTCACAGTTATTTTAAATCTTTCATGTTTTATCTGTGCAGAATAAACTTCTACTTCATTCCTTTTTCTTCTCTTCATACCTGATCTTTTCACGCGTTTTGAATCCAACTTGTACTATTTGTGGTTTGTACTTTTGTTGGAGACACTATCTCGTAATTCTCTATCTTATATCTAAACTAGTATCTTTCAATATTTTGAATGCTACAACAGTATTCATGTTCCCAGGTGGACCAAAATAAGATGTCGGTGATAGAAAACAACACAGATATCCACGTGCTGACCGGTTCGCTGAAATTGTTCTTCAGGGAGCTGAAAGAACCGCTGATTCCCTGCACCATGTTCGACAGAGTACTCGCTGCTTGCTGTAAGTACCTTTAACAGAAATCATCAATATCATCATGCATTTTTACAGGCCATCCTCTTTACGGAGCAGTACTGTAAAAGCTGCATTGACACATTGCGAAGAAACAGTTCTTCGCAGAGAATTTTTATTTGGTCAAAGAATAACAACATGTAGGTCAGAAAAAACTGTTACTGAACAGTCTTTTATTAAATTGCATCCAATATGTTTGCTAAATCGGACTATAATGTTCCCAATGCTGGTAGCAGGCCTTTTCTGTTTGAAAGAGATTGAACTGGAATCTACAACACCTGCCTAGTACGGGTTTATAGATGGCACTATCTTCGAATATTTTGTTCTAGGATAGGCATGGTTCCTTACGATGTTTTCCTTCACCTACTAAATATTTATTAATTGAATTATGTAAACTGTAGATATTAATATCAACACGTATCACGAAATTGCGAATATTTTAAAGCACTTGAGTAAATACTTTCGAGGATTACGGCCGAATCATATCGTACATACTTCAAATCTAAAATCTAATACCAATACCATCCCTCTGAGGGCCTCTTCAATGTTTTATATTGAAGTCGACAAGGGTTGAAGGGAAGGGTTGATCCGGACAGGAATGTCTGGGAATTGTAACATGGCTGAAATCATTACTTTGCTTGTTTATAACCAGTCCCGAAATGTTTATAGAAACGGCTTATTTCTTTTGATTTAATATAAAAAAAGAATTGTACAACATTGTTTTAGACGACACTGAATTTACAATTGAATGTCAAGTGTAGAGTAGACCCAAAAAATATTTAGATTTGTAGGTACAAAACAATTGTTGATTAAAAGATAAAATAAATAATGTTCCGGTTGTTTCAATTTCAGCACTAAAACCCAAGGAAGCGAGAATCAAGGAGTTCCAAGAGATCGTGAAGGCTCTACCACAGTGCAACAGGGAAACGCTCAAGTTCTTATTAGAGCATCTGCTTAGGTAAGTCTTCGAATAAAATAAACCATTTCGCTAGCAGTCAGACATTGAAAGAAAGATTTTTTTCCGTCGCAGTATTTAGGACAATATTTTTTTAATGTAAAATTGTTACGACAGCCCAAAACAATTTAAAGTCCATTCGGTCACCAAAATTCTTGTACTACAAATAGTTCTAATTTAAAAATATTTTTCAGGGTAACACAACATAAGGAGCAAAACAGAATGCACACGGCAAACCTAGCGATCGTATTCGGTCCCACTCTCCTGTGGGCGCCCCCGGAGCAGGCCCACAACATCGCGGTGGACTGCATCCAACAAAACAATGTCGTCGATATACTCCTCACAGACTTCAAAGAAATATTCGTAGAAAATGGAAGTAAAGGGAAGAAAAAGGCGTGACTCTTAAACAGCCGTTAGCTACGGGTAGTATTATGAGCCCTAGTATTGGTTATTGTGTCAAGATGCCAAAATGTTCAGTTGCATCCAGTTTCACTAGTCGTGGTGAGTACAAAAGCGTTTATTGAGAAGCTAGTATCTACATTTCTTTAGTGAAATAATTAATACTAAGTTACATCGCAAGTTAATTTATTTAAAGAACGAAAAAATATTTCGATCGCTTTTGTATGTCACTATTAGACTTGGGAACAGGATATCATCAAATGGAAATGACAATACAAAATCAAAAACTATTAATTAATAGGAGTATAACAATAACCAATCATTCCAAAGGGTTAAGTTTTGAGAATTTAAGCGCGCTAGATTGTAATATGTGTACGAAAAGTGTGCTATACTACGTATTGTAGAGGACGTTCTATTTTGTATATATAGATGATGGTGTGATTACGAATATTTTGAAGCCTAGAGATATTCGGTATGATCTCTGTTGCTTACAAAACTTATTTAATGTATACCGGCGATTAGAATGGTCTGACCACCAATGAATGGAGTATAATGTTCTAACTAATAGCTTATAAAACACTGGAAAAAGCCCATCGAGTGAATTTTTAATAAAGCCATACTTTATAAATAGCAAAGTCAGGCCGATTTATGGTAAAGTAATTACCGTGCAAATGAGTTAATCTATTATTTAAATTGGACTGTTGACCTGAATTAATTTCATTTCGTTGGTAGTCAGACTAAAACTAAATTACATTTATAATTCATTTTAAATTTATCAAAATTCAATACTGAATGAGAGTTGTGATTGTGAAGCAATATATTACGGAAAGACTGTCCGAGGCTAGAGATAAATAATATATTCAAATATTAATTATGTATAGAGTAAAAAAAATTTGAAAAACGAAAAAAAATATACGTTTCTTCTATTTGTATATATTTGTGGCACATCGCACAGAACCGCTGGATCGCTTTCAGATCTGGTCTTGAAATTATCCAATTTTACATAGTTTGAGCTCTGGCATTTTAATATTCTGTTCTAGTAAATTGTAGATCTAATAATCTAGATGGAAAGAAAAATGTTGGAATAGAAGCTATCAGTAAAGTAGTTAATAGAGAAACGATTAAGTGTGATGTTATAGAAACCGTAGTTTTAAATCTTTATCAACAGCATTATTTTGGGGCCAATTATGTATATATTATGAGTCCTAGGGTGACTGGGGCGAGCGATGACAATGAAGGGTTTTATGGAATAGTGGGTACTCAGATTGATTTCTTGATGAAAAGAGATATTGATATTCTTAGGACCATTTCACCAATTAAACAGAACTCGGTCAGCATCGCTCTAAACCATGTTTAAGGACTGGTCAGAGTTTTCATCGTTATGAAATATTAACAAAGACAGCTCTTGAACTTGGCTTAGATGTCCTAATTGCATTCAGTTGGTCCTAAATAGTTTATGAGTGGATTGAACACATGATTATTTTTCCCTTAGATATAAAATAGTGCCAAAATAGATTTGATGTCAAACATGATTCAACCAGATACAGTTAGTTACTTGTTCCGTCTTGTCTTGCTCGTTTCATTACTCCTACATTATAGTGGCTGAAAGCCAATTTATAATTTGTGCCTTAAGCTATGTAAATATTCATCATAGATGATTTTCTTTATAATGTGATAATCATTACGTTGTTGTATCTTAGTTTAATTTCGTTATATTAACTTTTTAAGAATAAACAATGCTTGCAAACGTGACAGTCTAGTCCTATACAGTTTGAACTGGGCTTCAGTAAAGGCTTTGCTTTCGTCCACATACCTTTTTCAATGCCTTTTTAAATGAGGTCAGGAATACACATGCTATAATTTTTTTGTTTGATTGAGACGGTAACTGCGGTAAATGCATGTACGGCAGGGAGATATGTTCACATGTCCCGAGAGCTAATAAGCTCGCGTCATTATGCGCCCCGCAACACGCAACTACCTCAAGCATCGTCTTAATCAAACGGCAGGCCTGTAGTTACTTGTACAAGTTTATGTAAGTAGTCAAAACATGCCTTCTGATTGGTTACAACATTTGTGTCAAATTGGCATGCAAGCTACATCCATACTTTTATGCAAGTTACTGCGTGTATCCCCGGTCTGATGTTCATTTTTGAATTCATCATTCATTAAATCTGTATCTACGTTTAATTCAATAGTTTTGTCTGTATTTGTAATAGATTGGACGTTTCAAATTTGTTTTCTTTGCACTGTAAATATTTCCAATTGTTTAAAAACAATTTTCGTATTTTATTTTTACTTGCTGTAATTCTTTTAACAAAATTCAGCTTTCATTTGTAAATTCATAAGATTGAACGCAGACAAAAGCTAGAATAAATACTCAAGGTAGAAACACCAATATTAAATGTAAATTTTCTAATAAGCTAGTAACCAAAGGTTTTGTATTCGGCTGATAGAGTAAAAGAAAATAATTATATTGTTGTGTAGTTATTACTATATGTATGTTACGCCAATAATGCTTGGACATAGTTAATGAAGTTACATGAAATAAAATCAGATTATTTTAATGATATCTTTATTTTTTATTTTCAACTTAACCAAAATAACAAAAACACTGCAGAATAATACAAAAAAAAAACAACGATCTGAAGAAAGGTAACGTCGGGTGTGGGAAGTATTTTCCCATAGTCTGGTAGCCTGGAAATGGACAAAGTCTAAATTATAGTAGTCGAATGTAGTAGGTGCTGATCACTGCTGGTAAACTTTGATGATGACCAGCCACAGAAAGTTCCTTACACTAAAGAAGCTGGAACTTCGACTGACTGGCAATTGCAACCAGACTACGGTTGATCGCTGTAGACCAACCGAAATTAACCGCCTCCACATCGACAGCCAGACAGTCTGCTGTGGACCACACTGGATTAGCCTGAAACGGTCGATGTCCTTATAACTTTTATAAATATGTTGCTGACGATGATAACGATGATAAGTTGTACTTATTAAAAAAAAGAAAATCAAGGGATCTATTTCAAGAAAGCCAGTTACAGGATCTTTGAATCGTTAAAAACAAAAATATGAAGCTACAGTCCCAAGAAAGTATAGTAAGCCGTAGTGGCCCTTTGCAAGGCATAGATCTCTATGGAGAAGAATGGGCAAGAAAATCTATGAAAACAGCAGTCCAGCACTGGGTTGATATCTAGTGAAGGCGTCCAAACTCTTAGGCTGTTGTGTTATCATGGTAATCATCATAAAAATGGGATCTTATCTTTTACTATTACCGATAATATGGTTCATCGTTGTTATGAGTAAATGCATGAAACGTGTCAACAGCTGTCATGTTTTCGGAAGTCATAGAAATTTAATTATATTTATTTCTACTTGCATTGTTAATTAACATAAGAGGCTAAAAAGGAGCTCGTGGCTTAATAATAACAGGCCCTCGGTTCGATCTTCAGGTTTAGTCACGCTTGTCTAGGTTGGTTCGTAGATCGGTGCAGACCACCCTTAACATACCGAGTTTCCTCCGAGCCTCAGAAAGCACGTTAGCTCATTACAAGTGGTCGAAAGTCTTACCAAGGGGTATCGTATTACCCAGTACCAACTGGGTTGTGGAGGTGAGATAGGCAGTCGCTCCACCTAATATACTAAAGAAAGAAAACATATTTATTTGGCACATGCCACAAATGCACACAAAAAACATAAAAAAAACTTAAATTTACACAATACAAAAGTTAGAACTAAACATAAAAAAAAGAGATAATATTGTGTGTCTCACGGCTGCGCCAAATAGGCCTAGTTCAGCAAACTGCCGAGCAGCTAGTGCCCGACGCTGGTTTTCAACTGGACCTCAGATGGTGATGTGACGGACATAAAACAGTTTTGTTTCTAATGAGGGATGTGTATTGGTATGCATGAATAGGTATTTAAATATAACTAATCTGTGTAATCTGTATAGTATTCAGCTGCATCTGGTTAGACTGGAAGTCAACCCAAACATAGTTGGGAAAAGGTTAATGATGATTATTAACATAAGCAGAGATTTTGATTATGGCGTCGTGAAGAGAGATGCTTTGTGGTGAAATCGGTTGAATCCGGTTTGCCGCCTCAACTCCTTGTTTCACCCGCAATGGAAACGCACCCCTATATAAGGTCTATCTTTTCATACACGAAATATTTTATTAGTAACTTCTATTAGTCGTAAAGTCGCCATAGCAACGAAAAAAAAAAATATCTGAGTGTTCTTTTTTTACAAAATTATTATAATTCTAAAATTTTTTGAGACTTTTGCATAAAACCTTTACTCGCATATACTAACAATGACAGTAGGTAAATACGACGTAGTAAACTACCGTAATGGATGCTTAAAAATAAGGAGCCAGTATTTATTTTGTGGGTAAAGTAATTTTGAATTATTTTTATTTTTTTTAAATATACTCAGAAAAAAAAATCCCTTGAAATGGCTTTGTTATAGCCGTTAGATGATTCCCTGAAAATATTTCGTGTATGAATAGTTAGACCATATATGTATAAATACATTTTTATGCGACATATCCACAACAGTGCTATGGTACTGACAGCGCAGCGAATCTACTCCG
Organism: Noctua janthe; assembly: GCA_910589295.1. Classification (NCBI taxonomy): domain Eukaryota; kingdom Metazoa; phylum Arthropoda; class Insecta; order Lepidoptera; family Noctuidae; genus Noctua; species Noctua janthe. Next base: position 8,374,274 of record OU342573.1, on the reverse strand, counting down.
TGCACATCAGAAGTGGGAAGTGGACTTCATAATATAATGGGGAGTAGTGTAACAATGACTTAGTATTAAGTGCATAAATCAGAGGGTCGGTGTGTGTGCTTATACAGGTGTACTATCTGCCCTTATGTACAGTGGTACATAAGCGTACGACACGTGGACTACTTGTAGTCCACATTTCTTTCATATACCTAAATGCTGAACATTTTACCGTAAAGAACACGAAAGACAGCTCACATTTCAATGCATTACTGTGAGTCGCGTCGAGGTGGAGCTGGCGTCGAGTCTGTGTAATGTGTGAAATCCTTTACACACATACTCCGATGGAACGGCAATCCGTCGTGGCCGGAGAGAGATCAAGCGCCAATGCCTTACGTGCTTTCCGGCACCGAAGTGTCACACCTCCATCTTCCAAAGTCCGGGTTCCTACTGAAACATTCCTAACTGAAAAACGCAATAACTCTTTGCGCCACCTGGGAATCGAACCCAGTAGCGAAAACGAGACCAAAGATAGGGTTAAGTCAGTGCATTATTATTATAATAGTAGTTCGACAATGATATATACTAGTATAGCAACCAGTCTTACCAAGGGCTATCGTATAACCAAGTACTAACTGGGTTTTGGAGGTCAGATAGGCAGTCGCTCCATAAATATACAGATATTTAGCTGAATCCGGTTAGCTTGGAAGACGACCCCAACAAGAAGCTATACAGTAGACAGATCATAGAACTACTGACGGATCATATTGCTCTATAAACAGTACTCCTCAATTCAATAGCAGCAACTGGACTTAACCTTGAACACTCGGGAAGTTATATGTACAAGGAATCCCAAAGCCAATCTATATTTAGTTGATTTTACCAAAATAACGTGCGATGCTTTTCCATTCAGTACAGTTTACATATTTTACGCAGGTACCTACGTGCTTGCGTTTGTATTCATCCAATTCTTTATACCGTAGAGGTCGGCTTCCAGACCAAATCAATTTGGGTGAATCAGTACCATACATTATACTGTTATTATTCTTGTTCAGTTCGTGCTAGGGAGTTTTTTTTGCTAAACAAGTCGGTGTGTTTTGAGTTCAGTCGCTTTGCAGGTGTGCTTTTCTTAATGAAATTTACTAAGTATTATTTGGTTATGTTAAGTCATTTCTAGAGTTCAGTAATAGTGTGTACCTGCTATATAATTATGCACTTCACAGATGAATAGTCCTTCTGTCCGTTTTCAATCGTGGCGACCAATCGCCCAAGCCATCGAAGCAGGAATTTTTATAGTACACTTTAATAACAGTGCCAACACTTGAAAGAGCCGTCCCTACCAGTCCCTAAGATGACTCTCTGACCACAATCATCATCAACATTTTCACGCCTGTAATCCCCGAAAGCTTAGACAGAGGTGTACCTAATAGTACACCCACAGTTATGTTGTCCCATGTAATAGGAGCGAGCCTTCCTATCAACCCGGCAAAAATCCAGACTCCGTGGCTGCTGCTAAGAAATTTCGAATGGAAAAACCCAATAACCCTTTGCTCCACTTGACACTAAAACCCAGGGAATCACACTCAGAAAACGCGCTTGCAACCACTAAAACCAACAAAAAAGTTACACTATTTGCCTAACAACTCCGTCCTTGAATATAAGTTCTACATCTACACACTCAAGTTAATACTACCTACATGAAACCATACCTCCTCCGTAATTACATTACACAGGCCGTTCCTGTCCACTTACTGTTCATTACATAGACGCTATGCCCACAGCATTTAATGGAAGTAATGGAATTCCCATCCTACACGGAACGCAATACTCTGAGCTTGGCCTATTGTTCGGGGTGCGGCTTTTATGTAGAGGTATCTGTACATATGTGTATACAACTTAACAATGACGTTCTTATAAAGGATGTAAAAGTACCCTTAACGAAGCTGAAAGGCACTTTCTCCCCGTCATTGCGATATTTTTTTTTGTTCTAGATCATACCTGAACCTTCTAGTTACGGATATATGTATTGGGGTCAAAGTTCCAACTTTTTATAACTTTATTTTAAGTACCACCACGGCTCCCTTACTATTCAATGCATCCATCAGCACAATCTTTCGAGTGCGATCCTTGAGTCCTACCGTAAAAAGTGATTCTTCACCTCAAAAAAAAAAAAGTCGTTTCCCAGCAATAATTTTCGCGTAGACTTACTTAATTTGATATCAGAATGCTTGGTTGACGGCTTCGTGAAGAGTCCGTTTACACCTTGTATGTGAGATTAACACTTGCTGATGATGACGCTCGGCTCAGCGTCGAGAGTACAATCATATTTGGGCATAGCATTGCGTAGTCCCCTAGAGTTACCTGTAACCTTAACAACGATCAAAATGATGACAAAGCTTGAGATTTCGAGAAGCTAAGATAACCAATCGCACGGCTGTCGTGAAAAAAAAGTGACTCATCAGGCAATGATAAAATAAGTAGGTCTGAGTTGACTAAGGACATTTGCGGTATGACTACGGTTGAGGCAACATCATGAGCAGCCTCAGATCTAGGTCTCAGTTTTTGTAGTGGTTCCACCAGGACGCTCATTCATCTTTTTGATAAAAGTAATCCACATCAATCTTAAATCAACGGAATCCGAGCGTTTAGTGTGACAAGACAACACAGGCTTCAAATAAAATAAATTCCTTGCTACAGAATACGAGCTTCAAAAGCCAGAAATGCGTGCAAACCTTTTTTTCGGTTAATCGGACTTTAATCAAAGGTTCAACGTTTGTCATAAAGTTCCCAACAAAAATGTAATCTACGATTGGTTATTAAGTTAACGTTAACGAGAAAATGATTAACGGTGAGTTCACGTGACTGAATCGGTGATGTAACTCGGTGATTTTTATTTAATGTTGAAATTATTATGCAGATTTAATTTTAATATATTTTCCCAAAACATACCTAAACCTGTGTTTTTCCAGAAGGTTTATGTAAGAAGAGGTATTTTTGAGCTATTGTTTAAGTCTCAACCACCCAATAGGAGGCCAACTTATTACCGGGCATAAATCCAGTCTCCGGAAATTCCACATGGTAAAACCCAATAACATTTCATCCGACCTGGGAATCGAACCCAGGACCTCATGATCAGCCGTAGCTCTGTCGACCACTATACCAAACCCAATCAAAATAACTAATGCCCGTTGTTACTGACATCGTTCGACACCAAAATAAATAATTAAATAAAAAAGCGGCCTTGAATTGTCAACTCTTAGCTCAGCAAGTCAATTTGATGTTTGGGAGTTCGAAGAACAGGGTGTAAAGTTCTTCATCCCCAATAGAAAAGGGATGATCCTCCGACCAGACGGGTGTTATATCTGGTGGGCTACTACCCGACAGTTTGTCGGGTTCTTCTATATAGTCTTAAGTCGCGGATAATTTTACTTGCGCGATGTAGGATTTAGATGTATATCGATGTTTATTTATTTATTTAACAATTTATGTACACACTAAATACAGGAAAGAAGAAAGGAACAGAAAATAGTACAAAGGTGATGCTTATTTCTAAAGAAATCTCTTCCAGCATACCTGCGAAAGGAGATACTAAAAAAGAGATGTAGACATAGTGTGTAAAAGAAGAAGAGAAAATGAAATACATAAAACGTAAAGCAGAACTATAAGAATATACTAACATACGTATAATACAAAGACAAAACATAACAATACTGTAAATACAATAAAATAACTAATAATAAATACTTATGCAACTATGACGAAATGGAAAGATAAGTTTAGTTCATCTTCTGTGTCATAGATGGCGCTGTTGTACTTTTTGTTCTATGCTGCTATTGTTGTTGTTGTTTGTTTTTGTTGTTATTGCTTTTTGAATAAGAATAAGAATAAGAATAATATTTATTTGCTTTGTTGTTATTGCTTTTTGTTGTTTTTGTTGTACGTACTCTTTGTAGTACCGCTACAGATGAAAGGCTTGGATGCAGCATGTACATACCTACCGAGCGGTCCACTCTGCAGATGACCGCATAATTTGGAGACGCGTCCTATATGGCAGTATAGCATTGGAAGAACGACGAAGAACAAGAAGTTATAGTGAAATCTTCCATCTTGCAACGCACACCTGTCACCTGCGAACATATTGACGTTTGCACTGTATCAGCAAGCGGAGTTCGCGTAGCTGAATTTCGGGCCAAACATGTCTGAACTCTTTACCATCGATACATCGATAACCATAATAATATATATATTTTTAAAACCTTGCCCCACACTGGGAATTTCTCTCCTGTATCGTGGGTGCCTTTACAAACATTTAGACTCACATTCACAAACAGCCAAACCCGGAAAAACTACCTGTAGGCCATACAAATACATATTTGTTCCGTACGGGAATCGAACCCGCAACACGCAGCGCAGCAGCCAATCGCTCAGCCACTGCGCCAATTGTGCCGTCAAAATATATTGATAGAAGAAGGAAAAACAGGCATAAGATTATAAATTTGTAACGAGACCTTGGTTTGACAACCTGTTGCTTACGTACCACTTATTACGAGCAGCGTTAGAGATTTATAACTCGCTTAATTATTTATTAAAAGCATAAATTGTTCGGTATGTAAAGTTCTAGTAGTTTATGTTGGCTAGGACTTAAACCTTAACTACTACAGTACACCAGTGGCGAAGGTTCCATACAACTCGATTCCTACCGACTTCCCTTTGAAAAATGGCATTCTATAGACAAATAATATAATCACTTTCAAGATGACTCCGGCTTACCTGTTACAAAAATTGACCCTTCGCTACTGCAGTACACCAATACCTTTAACGAAGTCGAAAGGCACTTGTTCTCTTCGTCATTACGATCGTTTTTTGGTTCTAAACCATATCTTCCTGGGAACCTTCTATTTACAGAGCTAATGGTTAAAGTCCCAACTTTTTCTTAAGTTTGTTTTAAGATACATTTTTTTTAATGTTGTAACATAATTTTAAATACGTTAACGACCCCCCGTGCTGTGCATCCATCAGCACAATGTTGTAAGTGCGTTTCATTCGGTCCTACCGTAAAACAAGCTTTTTCGCCTCAAAAAAAACTGTCGTTTCCCCGCAATAATTTTTGCGTAGAGTTACTTACTTAGTTGTTGACGGCTTCATGAAGGGTCCGCTTACACCTTGTAAAGACGTCAAACTTACCTTTTTAAGTTCAATTTCACACATTCCTCGGGGGCATTAAAAAAACAGTAATTATAATACCAGTATGTAATTACGAATGAAAAATGGTTACAGAAGACAACGGAAACGTTTATTGGCTAACAATTTATTCTTCTTCTTTTTTTCATAATTTTTACGCAGTCTTATTTATTTACTGTAATTATATCGGACAGAATAATTTACGTTTTTTTTTTCTAAACAAAATTGCGTTACGGAATGTATTTCTACAATAATAATTACAAAAATTAATATCGAAATTATTTTTCTTTTACAATAATTAAAATTATTTTTCTTTTACAATAATTAAAATTATATTTCTATTACAATTTACAAACTAAAATTTAACATTATTAGTTAATCCTACCTAACTTATTTACTATTAACAAATTATTGTAATAACTAACAAAATTATCATTTTACAACTAATGATAAAATATTTTTACTGATCGGTAAAAGTGTAACATAAAGATGTTTAAAAAAACACGTGCTCTTTACACGAACGAATTCATTGACGAAGCACGTGCTGAAATAATCCAATTTCAGGTTTCACGTGTATTTAAGTCGTCTATTATAATTAAATTACACTTTTACGAAAACTACTGTTATTATGATGCAAATAATTATTATTTGTATTAATTATGTGACATTAATATTTAAACTAGGACAAACATTTAATATGTAAATGGACAGTGTAGAACAAAAATGCACAATTGAAATGCTGTAAAAATGCCTATGCATACGGCGATCTTATTTTCACGCGTTTTTTTAAACGCATCGGCAGAGACGCGCGTTTTTAAAAACGCCATTTGCATGGAAAGTATGGATACAACGGATTGGTTCCGTATGTACATTGCGTGGCTACAAAAAATTACCTATCCACATTGAATATTTATTTATCCTGTTAATACATAACAGAACAATAAGTATCATATAGCATTCTCCTCCTATCACAGTCCAATATATAATTTTCCTTGCTTATGTACAACCAGCGCAAACATAATAGCTTAAAACGATACAATATTAAAAATGAACTAACTGTCTAGTGTAAAAAAGCTATTTATAGTAATAAAACTTACAAAGCTCATGTTTTCATGTTTTTATATGTTTGTCGGTGGTTTGAGGCAATTTTTGTTAAATATATACTTTTAAGTATTTTGAACAGGTTATTTATTATTTTCAGATTATTCATTTTATAACGTTAAAAAATAATCGATATTCCTTTATTTTCAAGGCATGTCCAGTAAAAAAATCACAAGAAAAGATCTAGTTACATAACAAGGCGATCGTTAAGAATTTGATATAATACCTCCTTTGTATAAAACCGTAACTTTACGAATAATCCTACCCCAATAAGATAGGTTTTTGTCGGTAAATATCGGATATATAATGGAACACGATGGATAAGGGACAAAAAGGGGGAATATGGGACCAATTCCCTCAGGTAGATAAAGCTATAGGTATATGGAAGGCATTCTCTGTAGGCTTTGAAATACCTACCTACCGGTAACTCTTTCAGACATTATATCGAAATACCTATATTTTATGGAAGAATCCTTTTGATATACAAGCTTTGTTAGAAAAACAATAAGTATTATTTATTATTATACCTACGTATTTAGTAAGTAGTAGGTACATACCTATATAAATAATTGTAAGTAAAAGCATTAGGTACTTTTTTGATACAGACTATAAGGTCTGTATTTTGGTTATCCGTCACTCTTTTTTTGTTACTGTCTTAATAGTAACAAGAAAAGAGTGTGACTATGAGTGTGTGTGTGTGTGTGAGTGTGTTCCCATTGATTTTATTCGAGGAAACGCCTCTTGCAAGTCTGTTTATAACCTGAAAACCCAACCAAACCATTCCGAATAAACATTTACTATTTTCACATTCAAAATAGGTTTACAAAAGATTTATAAATCCACGTTTTAGATTCTTATCTTTACAAATGGTGGAAAAAAAAAACTAACCTAAGTTTGAGAAAAACAGTTTTTTTTCCACGAACTCGTGTGATTCTATCAAGATCGGTTTTACAAAGTTAGTGGAAAAGTGAGTATACCGCCCAAGTTTCAATAGATACCAGATTACTTAGTTTGGAATGAATAAGTTAGGTAAGTTTTATTGAAACACATTGTCATTATTTACGGACAAAATTCTGCATCCATAACTGTTTCATGAATTACAAACAGAATGCTTTGAGCTTGAGATAGATACAAGTACTCTTTAATAAAATAACATTCCCTCATATTCTAAAGATTTCTTACAAAGAAAGCGTTAATATTGCTATTAATATTGATGCAAAAGCTATTTTAAACAAACCTTGGAAGAGAAATTAGTTGAACAAATATTTACAAAAGGAAGACTGAAAATAAATGCCGTTTGCGTTTATTTCTATTAATAATACATCTGCACCTGCAGGTTATTGAAAGAGTTAAACGGTTATCGGCTTAATGCATTGAGTTTTAAAGAAAACTCTTCAAACCATCGACAAACATACATTTTAATAAATTCCCTACACAACAACACGTTGTACAAAATTTCGGATGTACAAATATATAAAAAAGTGCATAAAATGTTCCAAAAATGTGTTTCAACAATCCATTGTCTCGCCACTAATTTCTTTCTACATAATATATAATATCACTAACAACCATTGCAAAGGAAAATACAATTCTAAATAATATATTATGTATGGAATTTTCATCTACTAAGCTCTCTATTCGATTGAAGCATCGATGTATTTTAAAGAAATATTTTTAGATGGAGATTTTGTAATATTCTTTCTATAATGCAAAAGTCTTTGTATGAAAAGACTATTAAACATTTGCACCACTAATCACTAAATACATTGAGGGCTAACTAAATATTTTAAAACATCATTCTTAGTCAGAGAGCCTGCCTGAGATTGACCTTCACTCATCTGCTTACTGAATGAAAAATACTATTTAGAAATCGTAATACAAGAATAAAACATATTGCGAATGGCTTGCCTGCTGCTTAAGTCATGTCTAACTTTTACAAAACAAATATCATCAAAAATAATCATGAAAATCATTATTTTTTTAGCATCAGTAATATTAATTGAAAGTACAAAGCACTCCCGACCACAGAGTTGCCAGGCGTGAATAGGTCAGTTGTTATTATGTGTGTACGATTATCTGTTTTCTGTTTTTATTACATGTTAAAATACAGATCATTTTATACACGGTGATATTAGGTTGTCAAGATAAATCGGTCCAGACTCAGTTGTCGCACTTCGTCTTGACTTATTTCATCAGGCAACCTGTTCGTTATATGATTGTATACACCGTGACTTTTTAGTCGTCTTACAAAGGTGGTCCACGCAATGTACCAGATATAAAATAGCTCTAGGAGCGATTTTTTTTTACCTACCATAATAGGTACAAAGAAAAATAAATTATACTTTAGAATAAAATTATGAAACATCCTGTTAATGATGTTTACGTGTCAAACCAATTTACCAATTTTTTTTTTTAAATAATTCTTAGTAGTCATTGGATACATGAAGTGGGCTGCCGTTGTAAGACGACTAAAAATTCACGGTGTATGTACTAAAATTGCTAAAAAATATTATTCATTCATTCGGTAAGCACATGAGTGAAGGTCGGTATTAGGCGGGATCTTATACTATATGTTGCCTGTGATCTTCAAACGATTGATAGAATTAAAACGATGTTTTAAATTCGTTTAACAATAAATAGATTCAGCGATTTGCGGTGCAAGTAGGTTGTATTCACAAGTACTAAATTGAAAAAAAAACATTCGTTTTTCACATTGATTGTCTCATAATCATAAAGGAGGTATTTCCATGATGAGGATTATAACATTTTTTTCACCTCAATAACCGGGTTTCTCGTTAGTAAAGACATTAACACGTCCACCCACCCTATCAAGTACATAGCATGTTTTCAGGGCATGTCACGCGTTGATGGCTGACAATCAAGTATAGAACTCGAATAATTATTTTTCCATTAGTACGCCGTTAAGCTAATTTGTCATGTTTTTTGTCTATTGTTAGTGAATGATTTATATCATAACATTTATTGATTTGTAGGTATTCATCGAATTTTGTGGTAAAAAGAAACACAAGCATACATACATGAACCCTGAAAACATCACATATTTTTTTTGGGGTGTCGATGTCGTTCAAAAATTAGGCCCACTTGCACCTCAAAGTAATGTTTTCAAAATTACCGAATAAATTCGAAAATAGAACAGTATTTGGATGAAGTTAACGGGAACTTAATCGTAGGTAGTGAAACAGGCCCTAAGTATCTTTGTCTGTCTTTCAACTTAAACGTCTGACAGACACAAAACAATGTTTTAAAAAACGAAACGCGTTAAGACTCAGACAGCGGGAGTGCAAGCAGTCCTGCACTAGATTATCATGTTTCTCAAAGTCTATCGAATCAATTTTATGCTCTGAAACAAAAAAACAAATGGTTCCTCATGTAATCTCAACCATCGTTAAATATTTATTTAAAATAGGTACATGTACATTACTTATTTTATAACAAATCGACCGTGGCCTAACATTGGTTTTATACAATTGAAATACATTTGTAATAAAAAGATTGCCATAAATCTTCAATACTTTTATTGTACCGTTTCTATATCGTAAAATTAATGGGTTTTTGATCGCCGTATCATGGCAATGTTTGGTTTTAGATATCAATAAGACGAATGCTGTTCAAATGGGGTATATAAGTAGCTTTGAATTTCGTGTTTCAATACAATCATTCAAAATACTCATCACATTTGTAGCTTTATTTAAAAAATCAATGCTTTGACGTGAATCGCACCTTTTTGGCGGTGCTTAAATACAAATTCTGACTAAGAAACATTGTGTCAAAGAAACCTTCTCATTTAACACCTCTATTAATCAAATCACTAATGCTCCAAAATCACGATTTTTATCGCGTTAAAAAGTCAGTTTTTTACCTTTTACCAGCTAGCTTTATAGTGTCATAAATCCATTGTGAATGTCGATGGTCTTTTCACAAGCTTAGCATAAAAAAAATGATTTTCATGTAATTTATGCGTCTGAAAAAAATCAAGGTGATTTGATGGTGAGCGCCCTTGATCCGTGGCACGCGATTCGATCCTTGTCAACTGTTTATTACCATAAACTCTGTTTTTATTTTGTTTTTCCCCTTATTTATAACGAGCCTGTCAATTTCGGCTGTCTATACCAAACTTTACAGTCGTTATAGTATTTTATATCAATTTATTTCGTCTCGGGATATTTTTTGTTTTGATTTTTTAACATTGTAACTTTTTAAAGAGATCTTTCATGTTAATGAAAGTTAATCTTGAGTATAATTGCTGCTATCGCAGTTATTTCAGTTACCTACTTTTGTAGATGTAATATTTAAGTATGTCAACGTATGAAATAATCAAAAATATCTGTACATTCACCTCATTATTAAAATTGACAGTGTAGAGTATTTAACAGGTGAATAACTGTGAAACAATAGCTGATAATGTTTACCGATATGGAAATCAATACCACCGTGTCGACAGTAACGAGACTCGACCAAAATATTCGGCTGAAATATGTATTACAACGAAACCAATGTCAGTCCACCGGCCAACCGCGTGAACACGCAATAACAACCATATACGTATACTACTGCTTCTCAAAGCGGGGTCAACAAAAACTCAGTCACAACTAATTAGGAACATTTTAATACAAACAAACTGTTCTTAAACACTAATAACATATTTTCTCTCCTTACAAAGCACAATCAGTCTGTGGCACCATTTTTTTACTAAAAATACACTTAGACGATCTACGGGTGCTATATCTCGTCCGAGTCCGACCTTATTGAATCATAGTTGGACGTTTTGCTCCTCAGCATCCTTAGGAAGGAGCCTACCGCGAAGATCGTTCTCCTGTGCCTGTGAAAGATACCCTGGTACAACGCTTCCCTGAGCGCCTTCCTGTCGTCCGACATCGAAGGCTGAGTGCTTAAAGTTATGTCGGAATGGGCCTGCACCACCACAGCTTTCTGATGCCTCAGGCCGCCATGTTTCTTCTCCAAAGACTTCTGATTCGGCAGACTCATTGTCGATTCTATTGATGAGTTTTTCGTTTTTCTCAAATTTAACGTCTTCTTACCTGGCTGTGTCTCTGAGGACGACCTAGTTGGAGCTAGTTTCGATCGATGAAGAGGATTGTTAGAGCCCTCCGGATGAACCATTATTTCGACGGATTTTTGGCTCACAGCACTCGACCGTGTTAATGTTCTCTGTGGATGGGATGTCGTAGCCTCCGGTTTAGGCATCCGCTCCTCGTTTGGGAGGGATTGTTCAGTTTCTAAAGCAATCATTTTGCTTGATTAGTTTTTCTGTGATTGTTAAACGTACAAAACCTAATCACATCATCGGAGGGCGAGCCTCATCAATGCTGTCAATAGCGGGCACGGCCAAATGAATGTCGACGTCCTTATTGTTCGGAAGGTCACTCCTGGCGTACCCGTCACAACAGTTACTGAATGTTATCGTAGGTACTTTTGCATCACTGTCTATTTTCACAGAATCCAAGTTTTGTGCCAAACAGTCCACATTGGTGTCGTTCTGGGAGTTTCGGTCATCGGAGTTTGCGCTCATGCTCGGTGCGAGCCATTCCTCCTCGTTTTCTGCGTCTGTCTTTTCTATGTCCGGCGACGGCCCGTGGTCCTCGCGGCTTGGAGACAAGCGCTCTCCCTGTATATTCAAACTAATCAAATCTGCCAAGTTAACGTTGAAATTTTTGTTCCTTCTACTGCCTGCCTGATGATGATCCTCGACAGTTTTAACTTCGTCAGTAACTAAATGGTCTGCGATAGTTTCAACTTGTTCTCGTAACTCTTGGTCGTCTTCGTAGTACTCGGATAAGTTCTGAAGGTTCTGGAAACAGTTCTTTTCAAGGATGCTGGGTTGAGACTTATTTTTGTCAGCGTTCGATTGACGGTACTGTTCGATGAGAGGTTCTAGGGATTCCTCGTGCTGACGGAACAGGTAGTGGTAGGTCTGACTTACGGCGTAGAGGGAGTAGGCAGATTTTGGCCTCGGCAACACAGACGCTGATCGCTTCGGCGGTGCGACACATCCATGCCACACGTGGCTGCGCACTCGCTCGCACAGTATTGCATTAGAATTAAGAATCCTTTCAAAGTCGGTCACTTGTTCGGCTTCGCTGATCTGCAACAACAGTTTGTTCTCCGTCCCTTTCCCGCAGCCTGCAGTGTCACACAGCCTCTTGTTGTCGCCGACCTGTTTAGGAGGATTACAACGCTTAGTCTTGTTAACATCGATCCGTCGATTGTGTACGTTCTGAGGAGGATTGGAGGTCGAATGCCTGGATTTCGGTTCGTCCGCGTACTTCATAGGTATGGATAAATTTTGTACGGAAACCGTGAATGGAACTTTCTCGACTACTTTTCTGTTTTGTTGTTTAACAACAACATTACTTTGTCGGCGTTTGGTATCGGCAGTGGTCGCTGGCCGTTGGAAAAACTGTTTGTCGGCGAAGCGTAAGCGGTTATTAAGATCGGCGCTGCGGACGGCGCGAGCATATTTAGAGCGCGGCCTCTCCGCTAGACAGACACTTTTGGCCCGCAAGGGGATATCGCGAGCCTCCTTAGGGTCACCTGCCAGTTTTACGAGCGCGCTGTCGTATCGTGATTCGATTGAATATGTATGGGGGGCGAGCGAGGGAGGAGACGAGCGGCGTCCGCGTGCTCACACGACTGACTGCTTGCAAACCATGCACCGCTTTCTTCGAAAACTCTAGCAAAAAGTAATTTATCGCGGTGGCGTGCCCGACCAATCGATCCATTTGTTCCGAATCAACGTTTAAAAAGATGCGCATAAAATTTGGCGAATGTACGATGCACGATTACCTCCGAACGACGTTTTTATAATCCTTTCGTGATTCTTTTTCGTTGAGACTTACGTGATTTGTATTTATTACGACTGTTCATGTTCTGACCGAGTTGACGTGACTTTCGTATTGCGAATCTGACTGGCGTGTTGGCGTGATCGTGGATTTACATGCGTGCAAGTTTGAATATCGCGTGTTAGGAAGAGTGTATGAATGCAAAGTTTATTGGGAGATATGTCGATTCAAATCTTTAAAGGAGTGTCGTTTAACTGTTGAATAGCATTTTAAGTGGGTCATAATATTTGTAAATAATGGTTTTGAATGCAAAGAGTGAAAGTAGAACTTTTAAACTTTGTTTTAGGCGGTCATCATCTGCCTAGCTTTCCCAACTATACTGGGGTCGGCTTCCAGTCTAACCGGATGCAGCTGAATACCAGTATTTTACATGGAGCGACTGCCTATCTGACCTCCACAACCCAGTTTGTTTTAGGCGGTAACTTTCATAATAATATGGCGAAAATACAAAAGGAAATGTTTAAAGTTTCACTTTTCATTAAACATCTGTTTTAATTAGAAATTTTTGCTCACAAAAAATATTACTCTTTTGAATAGTTCTATATCGTCGTAAGTAGGTAAGTACAAATTCTAAAAACACAAGAAATCTTTAAATATTAATGTACTACCTATGTGTTACACCCACACCCATATATTACAGATTTATTAGCATACTCTTCTTGCGACCGTTACATGGCCAAGACGGAAACTTTTAAGATATTTTAAATTGCTAAAACAATGTGATTATTGAATTTGGTGTGGTTTATATTAATATTTTTGAATACTATTTGGGATTTTCCAAATATTTAACATATTATGTTTGGAGTATAAACAACAGAAGCAAAAAATAACTCCTCATGTATACTATGAATGTCAAAATTATTGATGTTTTATCTGTGGCCGAGCGGGATCTTTTATGGCTCATGTGGACGCTTTGAGTCACAACCCATCCATCAGAAGTAATCATTCGAAAAAAATGGTTAATTCTATAACAGAGACAGGCTGGCTCTCAACAGTTCAGAATTCAGATTCAGAAGTGGGATTAGTAGCTCAGTTGGTGAGCGACGTTCGTGGAGTCATCACTCGTTATCGAGTACGTTGATTTTGTAATATTTATCATTGAAGATGTGAAATTAGATTTGTTAATTAAGATATATTTTATGTTGATAAATATATATATTTAAAATGGTATTAAAGGTTGTTATTGCAATTCTACGACTTTTTTGTTTGTAATAAATAAAACAAAGCATAATAAGAAACTGCTCTTTTTTTGTGATGTACTTTTTTAGTCTTTTAAACCGTTTCAAAAACACTATAAAATACTAATGAATTATAAACATAACTTACTAGAGTGTTAGAGATTTGTATCAAAAGAACTATCACTTTAGTTCATAGCTACCTCTTCAACTTTTATTTGATGTAAGGTATACACGAAATGGCATATTGCTGTTCTGCCATCGACCGTTTAGCGGGTAACAAGTACACTTATACAGTCAAAAACACCATTTATACAGGATGTAAGGGAGATCCCTCCACAAACTGATAGACTACTGCAGATTCATAAGCAATTGTGACCACCATTAAGTGGGTCGTCGTTACAGGTAGTCAGTGGCCCGAAAGTCTTACAACCAGTCTTACCAAGGGGTATCGTATTACCCAGTACTAACTGGATTATGGAGGTCAGATAGGCAGCCGCTCAGTGTAAAACACTCGTATTCAGCTGAATCTGGTAAGACTGGAAGCCGACCCCAAGTCACCAACATAGTTGAGAAAAGGCTAGGCAGATGTTGATGAAAAGGTGGGTCACCTGCTTGTTAGCCAACCAAAAACAAGAATAAACATCTATCGGCTTTCTTAACGTCGCCGTCGGGGAAGGAGAACAAAATATTGAGGTATCTACCTACAGGTTAAGCCTACAGACCATTGTTCGAAAATTAAATTCTAGGGTAAGATTAATTTTCCTCAACATAAGCACCCACAAACCTAAATAAATTCAAGATGAAGTTGTTTGTAAAATAAATCTACCATTTATTTGTAGGCGGTCTGGAAACTGATTAATTTATCGACCCACCCCATTTTAGTACCACGATTTTTCTTATAGACGATTTACAATTTTCATTAGGTACGACGTCTTGGACATATCTACGGCGGAAAAAAATGTAACTAGGTTGCGGTTTTGTTGCTCGAAAAAATGACATGACATCACAACAACTCGTGCATTTGTAATTTGTTTGTTTTTTTTTTTAAAAAACGCTGCCCCACACTAGAAATTTCTCCTGTATCGTGGGTGCGTTTACAAACATTTAAACTCACATACACAAACAGCCAGACCCGGAACAACTATCTGTAGGCCATACAAATATTTGTTCCGTGCGGGGATAGCACCTGCGACACGCCGCGCAGCAGCCAATCGTGCCAACCGTGCCGACAATTAATTATTGAGTAGAAATATTCAATAAAAACATGATTTTATTTTAAGGGGCAAAAAAACAGTGTGCCAAGGATATATATATAGTTGACTGGCAAATGTTTTTACATTGAACAATGTAACTTATTACAAACGCAACACGGTCTAGATGAAATACGTTTTCGCCTCAGCAGGGCACAAAAATTCAACAATATTCATTGCGTTATTGACTAGACGAACTTTTCAAATTTAATTATGACGCAATAAATTCTGAATTGCACTCAAAATCCTTCCGATTCATAGAAAGTTTGTTTCGTAATGGTATTCAGAGGCCCTAGTACCAGCACGCGGTGTACACGACACGTAAATACATCGATTTTTGAAACGAAAATACAATTATCCTATAGTATTTTAGTCTAATTGCTAACAACAAACACAATCAGTATCATCAATCAATAAATTATGGAAGAAATATACGTCAAACGAGTGTTCTTAATTTAAAATCGACGTGTTTATGTTACGTTATGTTACCGCGCGCTTGTGCTACGGCCAAAGAGATGTCAGCAAATAAGTAGGGGTCCGCAAGGGCCGATGCCTGCCAGGGCTGCGGGACTGTTCGAAAGAGATACCGTGGCCCTGGAACACAAAGGGCAAAGAAGGAACATGGATGGGTTTTAGTCAGTACAAGTCTGACACTCGCTTCCGCTCCGCCCAGAGTGGGGGGGTCATTTGATGATTTCCCATCCGAAAAAAAAAGGCACTTTATACCTCAAACTACTCCTTCACACTGTCCTGCTTACCTTAACCTTGCTATTCCTCTAAACAGAAAATACTCTCAAATATAACACAAAGAAAATAATGCTCTCAATACTTCCCAGTTTATGAATTCGCAAATGAATCATTTTACTACGCAGTTTGGTTATAAAAAGCTCATGTTTACTATCGGACATGTATGTTTTACATCGTTATATCTTGACCGGCTGCAGACGAATCGGGTGACCTTTGCTTATTGAGATATTTTTATTTATTGGTTGGTTGCTCAAGGCCAGGTTCGATGGAGTCGGTAGGAGTCGGGAATGTTTTTTGCGCAGCGCAAATGTTTGGAATTGAATTTGTAACTGAAATTGGGCTGTAAGTAATGTGTTTATTTGCTTGCTTCCAGTTTTTGTTTATTGTTTTTTGAAGGAAGTGTGTATAAATGGAAAAAAAAACTGCGTGAATTGTATCAAAAGGTACTCGACTACATACTTGAACAATCTCTTATCACAATTCGTAGAAAAATACATAATAATCAACGAAATAACCATTGCTATCAGGCACTTAGTAATTTTTCTTTTTGAAATGTAATTCATATGATCAAAAACATAAAAAAAAATATTACAGAGATGACGTTGTGGAGTGTATTTTTATTTCAATTGCGTTGCGCTAACAGATTTATAGTTGTAGTACATATTTTAATAATAATATGAAGCATATCACTCCTCGTGGCGACATGGAGAGAGCGACTGTTACAACCCCGTGCAGTTCACGCTACCATAGTGGCGATAAGTCCCCTCTTTGAGGAGTGGCTAGAGAGGCGCCACGGCGCCCTCACCTACCGCCTGACGCAGGTCCTCACCGGACCCGGTTGTTTCGGGAGGTTCCTGCACCGAATCGGGCGGGAGGAAACGCCCGGGTGTTTGATAGGAGGAGCTTCCATACCAGCTGACAGCGTTGAGGAGAGGTTTTTCGATGCTCTTTTATAGTTTGTTGATAGTTTATTTAATAGTTTTTAATAGTTAGATTCATCATTATCTGCCTAGCCTTTTCTCAAATTTGTTGGGGTCGTCTTCCAGTCTAACCGGATGCAGCTATATACCAGTATTTTACATGGAGCGACTGCCGATCTGACCTCCACAACCCAGTTAGTACTGGGTAATACGATACCCCTTGGTAAGACTCGCTGTCAGACTTTTTGGGCCACTGACTACCGAACGACTGTCAAAGATCTACAAATGACACCCAACGGCTTAACGTGCTTTCCGAGACACGGAGGAAACTCGGTTTAAAATGGGTGGTCACCCATCCACAGACCAACTTAAGCAAGCACGGCTTAACTTAATGATCGACTCGAGCGGCTGTTATTATTTAGCGACGAGATCCTTTATAATAGTTAGATAACTCTACTTAATAAATAAAAAATAGTATATTGTGTGTGTGTGTGTGTGTGTGTGTGTGTGTGTGTTATTTGTGTTAGTGTTATGTGTGTTTTGTCTTTTCTAATTGTTAATAAGATTTGTTTCTATTTATTTATTTAAACTTCATGTACAATAGTGATACCTACATAGGCGGACTTAATGCCACAAGGCATTCTCTACCAGTCAATTATTATTCTATTCCTCTCTTTCCAGAAAAAAAACCTAGGTTTTAAATACAGTATTAATGTCGTAGTGACAGCGATCTGGCTTATCGCCTGCAGCTTCCATTAGCCTACTTCTCCTAATCGAGTCTTGTCCCGGATGATAAGTAGTAATAGGTACATGGCTTTACTCGGAAAAATTCGAGGACTTGCAATTAATTTGATGGAAAATTAGATTTTGTTAATGATGTGATTTGTTTGACTTTGTAAGACAGTAGCTATAAGTCTTTTTCTAGAAACATTGAATGATAAATGCTGAATAACTGATTTATCTTAAAACGCTAGTTTGGTTTAGTGTTATTATGAATTAAAGATTAATCTTAATTGTTATCTGTAAGTAATAGAATTATAGATAACAATTATTTATCTAACAACTAGGTATCTGACTCCACTCGGTCCGAGCATACCGACTGGTTGTCAGACTTTCGGGCCACAGACTACCAGTAAAGACTATCAAAACTCTACAAATGACACCCGGGACTAACGGTTTAACGTGCTTTTCCGAGGCACGGAGGTATGTATTGATGGTCACCCATCCACAGACCGACCTTGGCATCCGCTGCTTAACTTTGAAGATCAGCTCGTGCGGCTATTATTATTTTTCACGAGCTCCTCCGTCTCTAAATATTGAGAAAAAGAAGCATCAACCTAATTAAAAAGAAACAAACTATCATCTAATAACCTAGTCCCAATTACAACTATTTATCCAAACACTTTTATTAAGACAGTGTCTGTCGGTTCCAAGCATCCGTTCCAAATAACATAATTACATTAGGTTGATACTAAACGTAGCAGCTTGTAAAACAGACCAACAGGGCAGTTCAAATTGAGTTCTCAACGACTCGACAGGAAACCACTAAAATGTATACTGTTTATATAACACACAGCTGAACATTGAATTAAAAAGAAATACGAGTATAGGGAATCTTCCTCAAGGAATGAGTGAATGAAAGTAATCGGAATGAGGTAATCTGTCTCAGAGTCAGATGTTGGCTTTTCTTTTCTTTGTGTGGGAATAAAAAGTAATTTAGGTACATAAACCGTTTTATTTTGCTATCTATTTTTTCATATCATTTCTCTTGTTTGAGAGATTTTATATCCATTTTGAACATCATTCAATCAATTTTTCAATTCATTCTATTTTATTTGCTTATATGGGCACAATAGTCAATCTACAAGAATAACACTGTTTTAAGCTTTCACGGTTTACAACTAAACTTATACTGTCACTTACGGGATATCTTCCGTGATTGTTCATTATTTTGAGCTCCCGATATTTCAGCGCTGTTACAAGTGCCATGATCGCGGAGTGACTCAGTCAACCCGAAGTACAGAAGACATCCCGTAAGTGACAGTATAAGTTTAATCTACAAGAATGTTGTCCTTATCTTGTTCTTTATCGTGTGGTGAGTGCCCAACCTGGTGTCAGGGTTTTAATACCACTCATGGGCCTCTGTCTTGGCTTTACATGCCGTCGAGAAATATTTCTCATGCATGCTTGCTTCTTCACAATGTTTTCCTTCACCGAAGCAAGTGATAATTAGACAATACGCTCATGAATCCGAAAAATCAGAGGTTTTTTTTTTTTCGTGTCTTGGGTTCCAACTTGAGACCTATGACTTTGCAGTCCGACGGTCATCTGCCTACTCATTGCCTATTATCCTTATGCCAACTTTTGACATCCAATGATATAACAACATAAGGTTATGTAAGAATTAAAAGGTAAGGTTGGTAAGAAACTAAATGTTAAAGTACCTATCTAAAATCTTCTATTCCTTTCTGCCAGTCTAAGTGAACAGCTGGACAATCTGGGTATACCTAGAGTAATACGAAAACCCATTTTAAATAGTGCTAACGCGGTTGGCATACGATCTGCTACCGCGGCGCCAGCTTTCTTCAACCAATTCTGAAATCTAACTACAGGTCAAGTCCTTGTAATCCAGGCGTCTGTACAACATCGAACATAACATCACGCCAGTAATGTCTGTAGGATTAGTTATGTACTTAAAGTGAACCCACATTTCGCCAGTTATGTTTAAGTCCCATGTTATAAGGGCAAGCTAATTGGCATGACAGTCAGACCTGCTACTGAGGAATTCCTGATGGAAAAACCCAATAACATTTTGCCCGACCTGGGAATCAAACCTAGGAGCTCATGTTCAGCAGTCGCGCTTGCGCCCACTTGACCAACGTGTCAGTCATACAGGTCAAGACCTTGTGATCCAGGTATTTATATTAAGAACGAAAAAAACCTCAGCCATTTTATTATATCCAGCCAGCAATGTTTACACTAGTACTAATAATAAAACTTTTTACATCGTATATTCAGGTCAAACACTTTTAAACGTTACATCTATGAAGACTTACGTTACATATTTTTATATTTCAATGTCAGTGTGTAACAGGTATGTTTGTTAAACTGATAACTTCTGTTGAATAGAGTAATTTTCGTTGTTTGTTTAGTTTTAATTTGTTTGTCTCTATGTCTGTCGACTGTTACAGTTAAAATAATATTGATTTTTCTTTTTAATATGATATTAAAGGAGACAAGAACTATGATGTATACACACAGTATCACGCCTGTAATCTCTGTAGGGATAGGCAGAGTTGTACCCTACAGGTAGAACTCTACCTATACACCCAAAATTTGCCAGTAATATTCAAGTCCCAGAGTCAGTAGAGAGCGGTGGCGCTTGTGGCGAAGGGTCTATTCAACTCGATTCCTATCGGCTTTTCTTTGAAAATGAAAATAAAAATGAAAAAATGAAAAATGGCACACTTAGTAGTATTCTATAGACAAATAATATAATCACATTAAAGATATGTACTCCGGCTTACCTCTTACAAAAATTGACCCTTCGCTACTGATAGGGAGCTATTGCCGAGTATTGCCATCAACTAGGCGAAAATTCAGATTTCGGTCTACTACTGAGACATTCCTGATGGAAAACTGAATAATCCCTCGGGCAACGAATCTAACCAGGCAGTGGATCAGTAGACTGACGAGGTAGTCACCTACCTATCTTGATAGTAAAAACGTAACTTCGTTAGTGAATCATGAGGATAGTTTTGCAATCTCCACCTAGAACTAGATTTTGATTCATCATCATCTGTCTAGCCTTTCCCTAATTATGTTGGGGTCGGCTTCCGGATGCAGCTAAATACCAGTATTTTGCAAGGAGCGACTGCCTATCTGACCTCCAAAACCCAGTTAGTACTGGGTAATACGATAGTCTTGGTAATACTGGCTGGTTGTTAGACTTTCGGGCCACTGACTACGTGTACCGATTGTCAAAGATATACAATGGCAGCCGGGACCAACGGCTTAACGTGCTTTCCGAGGCACGGAAGAAACTCGGTATGTAATGGGCTGTCACCCATCCACAGACCAGGTTGGTCTGTGGATGGGCAAGCACGGCTTAACCTAAAGATCGACCCGAGTGGCTGTTATTATTTAGCCGCGAGCTCCTCGAGTATATGTAAATAAAAAAATTCAAACCAATAACACATTCGAAGAAAATAAGTTTGCTAAAATAATGTTGCATAACAGAATGAACTCTTCTAAGTGGGTAACAAGGTCATAATTAAGATTAATCGTACCGTCAGAGTGGATTAAGGAGGCAGCCTTAAGAATTCTGAAGCGTCAGGTTAATAAGGTCACGGCCACTGCTTAATTGAAGCTCTAGTTTGTAAAAAGAAAATGAGCTAACTAATTGAAATGAACGTACAGAGTAATCATAGGACAGAGTAATCATTCTAGAAGAGTCGTGTTAATAAATCAGTTATCAAGTCTCAGGTGGGCTTCACAGTCCTCTACGGGACAGACCAGCTGACCAGTCCATGTAGCTGGGGTCACCCAGACCCCAGCTACATGGACTGGTATAGAGTGCGCTACGCTTGTCGATACAATCTTCACTCCAGGTCTTGTTTGCTCCATATCGCCCATAGATCGAAGGCCAGCCCAATTGCTGCTTCAACTTGCTATGTCTGTAAGCTATGACGGTAACTCCAGTGTTTTTCTGGATAATTTCATTTCGGATCTTATTTAAAAAAAAAACTCCGAGCATAGCTCTTTCTACAGCGCTGAACGACTATTTACCGTGTTCGACTGATAGCAAAAACTACCACCCTGATTTACAGACATCGCTATCTGATGCATTTCTTGATCATATGATCAGAAATTCTGTCGATAACTTTTATATTAGCCTATCTATAACGATAAGCAGAATACAGTACCGCAACCAGTCATGAACCAGAGGTAACTCATCTAGAAAATTCTAAGAGTCTTTGAATTGCTTCACGTGTTACACATGAACTACGTTTGTACTCAAAAAGGTTCGTTTCAAGCAGGGCTCGGAACCGGTTTAAAAAGAGTGGTTAATTTCGATTAAATACCGGTAAATATATCGTTCCGTTAAACAAGTGAACTGTTTTTATGTAAGCCAAATGATAAAGTTTACCGGTTAAAACCGTAATTCGTAATTTTTTTCGTCTACGGCAACGTCCAGACCTTGCGAGCGAGGGTGACGGGGGCCGGAGCCCTATCAAACTTGGTTTTAACCGGTAAATTTTCACTATCAATACCAAAATTCAAGAAAAACCGGTTTTCCTCATAAACCGGTAAAAATAGGTAAAGTGCAACCTTTAACCTAAATCATTTTACTACTACATGCCCTACGCTGTTACATAACACGGTATTTACAGGTGGAGCCTTAGGACTTCCAAGGCTTCAGGTAAAGGTCAAAAGTCGTGTTTTCTGTAGCGAAAGCTGGAACGTAGTTTATGACTATAGTGTCCTGATATGTACACATCTTAATATCAGGAAATTATAGCCATGTTGATGATAATTGACAAAATAATAGTAGTTTTGTGAAATTGAGATACATTTTTCAACTGTTTGTAAATTACTAACCGAAAAACGAATTCAATGTCTAAACGAAACTAGCAACAAACTATACAGCCGAACATAAAATCTCCTCCTTTTTGAAGTCGGTTATAAATGGCATCAAAAAAGGTCCTCAACGCTGTCATCTGGTGATGTGCCCAAAAGACTGGTGGCGTTGCCACGTTGTATGGCAACACTTAGCGTCTGGCCAAGGTAAAAGCCAGCCCTTGGGTCCCGGGAAGCGTCAGCTTGATGTATAGAAATTTCCTTAAAAAGACTGTGAGCACTAAAAAGTTTTAGTTATTTTAGTTTATTTAATCGATTTTAATTCTAATAATGTATAAAGTTAGTTTATTAAATCAATGTCCTATAAAAAGAGACGTCATTTATTTACAGTGGAACTGCTTACGATGAGTTTTCAATAGTTTTCATTCATTGTAAACTGAATGTCGAAACCTTGTGAATAAATTAAAAAAAGAAAAAAAACTTATAAAAAAATTCCAGCTTAAAATTGCTGCTAATGAATGGCAAACTAAACCCATTTCTCAATAACATTCTAGATACAGCCGAATCGCAGTGTGCTCCACCGTGTCCTCCGAACGATCCTCGCAGTGGAAACACCCGGGCAAATATCGGAAATTATGAGTGGTTTATTCACACTAAGCAGGTCTTATAGTACGCCTCTACCAAACCCCGCGGAACTACAAGCATTTTGTTTTTATTTTTTACTGAATCATCTACACTATAGCTCAATGAAATTCCGAATAGTTTTAACATTTTTATGTGCGTTCCTCACGCATTACGTCAGTGGCACGCCATACAGTGTGGCTGCAATACATGATTTATGAGCATACTCCAAAAATAGATAAGCACCTACGTGCCGACATCATCCAATTAACTATTTTGGAGAAACTTACTATTTTCGTCCTAATGTATGCGAAGTTCACCTTTCTGCCACCCCAAATAGTGGCGGTATTCGTGAGCTGTGTTTTAGCTATTTTAGCAGCGTGTGAGCCAAGTTTGTTGACATAGGTTAATAGCATTTTTTCATTAATTTGATTAAGTGTTTACATGATATTGAAAATGGTGAAGGAATTTTGTATAGGGTTGCATTGTATTATTTTTACGAGCTTGTTATTTATAACACATGAAAAAGTTACTAAGTTTTCCTTTAGGAAAACTTAGTAACTTTTTCATGTGGAAAATTGTTTACTAATTAAATTTGTTCGCTTGGAAAATATAGGACCACCTGTCTGTGGATTTGTTGAATGGACGGGAGGAATTTACGCCTTCAAAATACGATTTAATCATTCTGCCAAACATGGCTATCACAATTTTCCTGTTGTCCTTAAGTAAGTAAATAACTATATTTATTTGCATAAAATGTGGTATATACAGGACGTTACATAAATGTTATAGAGCAGGACACATTCCGCCATAATTATAGCATGCGAATTTAAAATCATTTTCTAAAAGCATGTTATCTATTCATCATCTGCCTAGCCTTTTCCCAACTATGTTGGGGTCGGCTTCCAGTCTTACCGGATGCAACTGAATATAAGTATTCTACATGGAGCGACTGCCTATTTGACCTCTTTCAATTATGATTTGTGCCCTCTGGACAAATCTCGGAAATTATGAGTGGTTTATTCACACTAAGTCAACCGTGGTGCGCAAAAATCATTTAGCTAACCATTAAACCGAATAGAGCGATGAAAATATTTCCGTCTCAATACTCAGCTCCACAAAATTAGAAATTAACACTCATGCACTCTGAAGTACCTATACTTGAATAACAATGAAAATTCAATGGACCTGTTTAAATTGTCGTGTGCTGGCGATTTTGGCACGGAGGCGAACTTATTCTGAACTGAGCTGCGTTCTTGTTGCTGAAATGAGTATTTCAATTGAAGTTTTATGCTGACCTTACAGAATGAAGGTCTCTACTAGAGTGCCCTGTTTTTGTATATGTAGTTAGGTATATTATGGACAAACATTTTTACTACCCATTAGCTACCACGTGGAGGTTTGACCTTCGACCGGCGCGCCGTCCGCCCGGTAATGTTTGTGATGAGCTGAACTAAGGTCGTCATCATTAGAAGTAATGGTATCCACAGGTATGACCAATACCTCTTTCCTAGTGTTGTAAGAGTCTTTATAATCGTTAAAATCAATATATCATATGTAAAAACACCTAGGGTTCTTTGGTCAACTGATACTGTCAACTGAACAGGCGGGACGCGCGGATCCACTCGATCTTTTGCATGTTTGAATTGGTCAACTGGACCCGTTGACTAATTTTGTGATTTGTATAATCAAGTAGAACAGTTTTCTTGATATTAATTTATGTCTATTATTTGTAGCCAATTATACCCGTAGACACTCGAAAGCCCATTTGGCTTTGTCTTATTCAGTCACCATCTCTATTATTTTCGCGAGGTTACTGCCCATAACTAAGAGAACGTGTCGCGAACAGAATACATTCCTAAATGTACGACAGCCTAGTACATCTTTCTTAATCTCCAAAGTTTTATAGGTTCAAACGTCTGGCGAGTAGGAATTAATCAATTGACTACATGGTTGGCGCAGTGGCTGATCGATTGGCTGGTACGCTGCGTGTTTTTGAGTAATATTTCACTACTCAAAAATACGGTGGGGCCAACGGGAACAATTTTTAATTATTTTTATGCCTCCTAACATTTTTCTACACGTTTGTACTAAAATTTGAAATTCGATGACATTTTCTTTTAACTTTAACAGCGGGTCCAGTCAACAAAAGAAAATAAAATATTAAAAAAAATAAAAAAACTCATCCCGCGAGTCCCAAATGAGTGGTACCAGTTGACTAAAGAGCCCTACTCTTGGTCAAAATCTAGGATAATATTGTTTTTAACAGTCATTTTTGTGTGAGATATAATCACAGTGTCTTTGGGCTTATAGGTACCAGGCTACAAATCGTGATATACCATCAACGATGAGCAATAGACTCATCAACAATTACTGTTATGACCAAATAAATAAATCTATTAACCATTGTTAAGATAATGATCTCAAATGTGGTCAGTAATTACTATCAATCATGGAGGACCATTACGAGGACCTGGGAACTGCCAGAGATGATGAGACAATAAGCAAGGAACACGCTAGTGTGACGTTTTGGATTCATTAATTTATTTGAGAAAACATATACAATATAAGACTTAAATCAAAGCTATATTAAAATAAAAATGACAAGACGACTGCATAAATCAAATACAATATGATGTCTAATCAAGTTTCTGTTATCTTTTCATAAAAAAAAAATTAAAAGACACGAAAACGGCCTTTTCTTTTAAAATAAGATGGAGGAATCATCTTTCCTCCATCTAAAATTCTAAACTAAACAAGAAAATGAGAAACTGCAAGTAACAATATTAAATAAAACCTTTTCAATTGCATTTTATAAGGTAGCATTTTATTTTCAACATTTTAATCAAGAAAATCTCTTAAACAACATTGTTTTTGCCCTCTGGACCTGAACCTGAATTTAGTTTGTTCAGAATAAGTAACTGAATCGATTCCAATATTTTTTAAACGTTGTTATATTTGTCCCAAAAATATTTTAAAAAGGTTACAAGTTCGACACCGAGCGACTCTAAGTAAATATCGCAAACATTTAGGTACCTACTTTCTAATTATTATTATCGATGAGCTCATGACGACGCTAGGGGCGCGCGCGCGGCGCCGCCGCGTGGTGACCACGTTTTTGTGCGGACAACCAGGTAACAGAACAAGCTTATAACTTTGTGATTTTAAATGATACAGTTTTGAAATTTTGTACATAGATTCTTTACATAAAATACTAGACACGTGTTTGCGCATATACTAAAACTAATGTTGTATAACTGTTCGTTTTTGAAAAACGAGACAGAGAATGTTATAACTAAAAAAGTAGTACATTTTATCAAAAGAACAAACAAAGTGAACTGCATTATGGACACCAGAAAGAGAAACAGGCAAATAAGAAAACTCTTCAAAGTTCCTGAATATTGTATAAGGTAAGCATATTACGTTGGAAATATTTTTACCTTCATTTTTCCAGAGTACATAATACAAAAGAATAACGTTACTCTTACGTATGAGGCAAAATAAATTGCTTGTATAGAGGCAAGTGACATCTCGTTTAGTAGATGCAGATCAATCAAGCACTTGCTCGAGGCTTTTAAGAGATTAGGGTCATTTGTCTACGTGAGGGGAAATACCGTCAAATATAGGTACCAGTGGCGAAGGTTCCATAGAACTCGACTCCAACCGGATTCCCTTTGAAAAATGGTACAGTCAGTACTCTATAGATAAATAATATAATCACATTAAAGATACTCCGGCTTATCTCTTACAAAAATTTACCCTTCGCTACTGGTAGGTACCAGGGTCGAAGACACCTAAGAAGCCGATTCTTACCGGCTTCCCTTCGGGAACTATGCACTCTTCGTAGTATCTAGGTGTCTAGTAGGTACTCATTAGATTGATAATACTTCTGGTGCGTTCAGTATACAGGAACTGAGGTGCATCAAAAGACAATCACTTTCTAAGCGCTTCTTGTTTCTTAAAACGACTTCCGACAGGATTGATATCAGCTTTTCGGTACGGTAGTACATTTATATTATAGCTAGACCGCCTCGCTGGTCTATTAGTTACAAGCGCGACTGCTAAGCTTGAGTTCCTGGGTCGGAATCCCGAGTCGGGTAAAGTGTTATTGGGTCTTTGTATGAGGCGTTTGTAGGTACGGAATCTGGATTTGTGCCCGGTTGATGTCAATAGGCTCGCCCCCTATTACATGGGACTTTAACATAACCGGAGAAATGTGGGTGTACTATTAGGTACACCTCTGCTTAAACCTTCGGGGTTACAGGCGTGATGGCGTATTAAATTAAAACCTTTTTGACTTTTCAATCATCTGTATTTTGTCTAGGCCGTCTGGACTGGTCAAACTTATGGTGAAATTCCGCAACTGCTTGCGTCTATTGTACATATAAATATTTATATTATGTCTGTGGTTTTAATTATTAAAAAGTTACGTGAATATTTGTACCAGTTTAAGCACCTCACTAAGTTGACAAAATCGACGCTAGCGATTTTCGAACCTGCTACCCACGGAGGCTTTACCTCGGTTTTAAACATTAATCTGTGCCACGAGTCCATGACATGTCGGAACGTGATTTTATTTTGGATGGTTTTATGTTTTTTTTAATGTTACCGTATTTTTTCACTATTCGTTAGTTTATGAATACGGTTTTTGCAGCTTCAGGGACATTAAAATAACTGGCGAAATGTGGGTGGATCTACTACCTACAGGATGATCTCTCCCATACTTTACCCAACAAAAATTTATTTCTTGTGTGATCAGTGCCTAACCTGGTGTCAGAGTTTTATGCCGCCCAAGAGCCTCTGACTTGGCTTTACATGCCGTCGAGAAATATCTCTCACGCTTGCTGGTTTCCTCACGATGTTTTCCTTCACTGAAGCAAGACATAATTAAACAATACGCACATAAATCCGAAAATTCAGAGGTGCGTGTTTTGGGTTCGAACTCGAGACCTATGATTTGGCAGTCCGATGGGCACACTACTAGACTATCACTGCTTAAAACATTACCAACCGCTGTCTCGAATTTCTAACAAAATAGTATAAGTATAGTAGGAATCGGCTTCTTAGGTCTCTTCGAGCCTGGTACCTACCTATATTTGACGGTATTTCCCCTCACGTAGACAAATGACTCTAATCTCTTAAAAGCCTCGAACAAGTGCTTGATTGATCTGCATCTACTCAACGAGATGTCACTTGCCTCTATACAAGCAATTTATTTTGCCTCATACGTAAGAGTAACGTTATTCTTTGGTTTTATGTACTCTGGAAAAATGAAGGTAAAAATATATTACACTTACTCGTTACCTTGTATAGAAAGTGTAACATGCCAGCCTAATGGAACAAAACAAGTATCGAAATCAAGGTTAAGGAAAACTTCACAAATTATAACGTAGCATGACATTTTTTAAACGTTTAGTATCGACTTATTGAGTCATTTCAAAAGCTTGACTATCAAAAATTATGTTCTGATAACGGTCGGCTGATATGGTTGTATTATTATCATTTATTTCATCATTATCTGTCACAAAACATTAGTCGTAAATTAAACTAAAACACATAACTTTCCTTTTTTGGGTAGTCGGGTAAAATTAGTAATTACTTTTACTGCTACGTGGAGCCCTGACACAGCAAGAAGGCGATGCGGTAGACCTCGCTGGAGATGGTGGGATGACCTGGACAGAACCAACAACCAGTGGTCCACGTTGACCCTGGATCGACGAATTTGGAAGTCATGGGGAGAGGCCTTTATGCCCAGCAGTGGGATGATGCAGTCAGATAACAGTAACTTATACCGCTAACGTTTGGTAAGATATAGGAACCTATCTTACTAATATTATAAAAAAATAAAGTAGGTTTGGATGTAGGGGGTAATCTTAGAAACAACTGATTCAACTCCGAAACTTCTTACAGTAATGGGAAGCCAGATTATCCGAGTGCCATTAGCTATATTTAAAAGGTTACCGTGGGTTAATTTCCGATTATAACACGGGCATAGTCGCGGTTAAAAGCTTGTACATTATATAAGTTTACAGACAGACAGGTACAGACCCGTGAGACATAAATAAATCGGACCCCGGACGGGGACTGAGTTGGATATGACCCAGAGGTAAAAAATACCATCAATACAATAAAAATACTATCATCATCAGAAACATCATTTTTAAAACATTATAGAGAATATGGAATTAATAATTCATTCAAAAGGATGATGAAACGATTTCTCTCGGGACTCAAAGTTTACAGAGCTCATATTTATTACGATTCTGAAACACGCAGAAAATATAAATCGCGCTTCCAAAAATATGTAAACATTTACGAATCTCTGACATAGGATGTACGGCTAACAAAATGAAGTATGGTTATACCATGGGGCTAAAGAACGCCTTTGAGGTCAGTGGGTTAGATTTGTACTGGTATTACAACCTTTTTACTTACATAACTTTTTCATTTTGTAGCTACGGGCCTACAAAGTTATAAATTATATTAATTATGAACGACCGAAAATATTATTAGATTCATTAATAAATTAAGAAGGCGTTACCGAAACAGTGACTATTAATAATTCAGTTCAATAAGACCAATGAATTCAATAGTATCCTTCAAAAGTTATAGTGATCGTAGCAAAATGTCGTAGCGCGTAGACCCTAGGCTCGTAGCACGCGTAGGCTTCGTAGCAAGTCGTAGACGACATGATGCCATTTATAAGACTACGCGGGGAATTACGAATTAATTATGAAGTGCTTACTGTGCTCTGTAATTTAGTAGTAGTTTTTTCACGTTACAATTAGTACCAAACCAAAACATATTGTTTTCAATCTTTTTGGACAATGGCACGTATGGATATAAAGGATGTAAAAAGACCCTTAACGAAGGCGAAAGGCAATTGTTTTCCCCAACATTACGATCGTTTTTTTGTTCTAGACCATACCTGGGAACACGGGAGGGGAGTTACGGAGATATGGGGGTCAAAGTTAAAAAAATTCCCAACTTCTTTTTTAAATACGGGTTTTAATGTAAGATTTTTACTTTTCCGACCCCGTAGTATTCAATACATCCATCAGCACAATGTTTTGAGTGCGTTACATTGAGTCCTACCGTAAAACGTGATTTTTAACCCCAAAAAAAAAAAAACTTTTCCCAGCAATAACTTTTGCGTAAAGTTACTTAGTATGATGTACAGATTGCTTGAGGGCTTCGTGAAGGGTTCGTTTTTACCCTTTATAATTCCAAGAAAACAAAAAAAACCTAATTTATCAGTATAGTGTATCCCCAAGTAAGTGTTGATCGGCTCCCAGCTAACCGGATGCAGCCAAGTATGTACCAGAATTTTACATGAAGCGACTGCAAAAATAACTAACTGGAAAATTTATTCCCCACTAAACACAAAAAGGGCCCTAATTAATAAAAAACAACTCGAGTCATAACGCTTTCGACTTGACTGCACTGAAGTAGATACAAAGTTTTAATAAATTTAACTATTCATGAATAAAATGCAAAAAATGCAGTTTTGCAGCTTTTAATTAATTTTCTAGGTAGACATGCTTTAAAGGGAAGCGGTTTACCTCAAGGCAGATACTTACTTATTCATGTTACATAGAAAACAGTAAAATAAGTTAGTGATCTGGAGCTCAAAGCAGTCCATTTTTTTCAGTGACGAATATAAATATAAGTGATTGGAACTGGACTGAGTAATATATCAAAACACAGCCCAAACCGCTGGTCCTAGAGACATGAAACTTGGAGGGTGTGTTCTTTGTGAACAGTAAGTATCCACTAAGAAAAGGTTTTTGGGAATTCCACCCCTCATCATCTGCCTTGCCTTTTCCCAACTATATTGGGGTCGGCTTCCAGTCTAACCGGATGCAGCTGAATACCAGTATTTTACATGGAGCGACTGCCTATCTGACCTCCACAACCCAGTCAGTACTGGGTAATACGATACCTCTTGGTAAGACTGGTTGTCAGACTTTTTGGGCCACTGACTACCTAACGACTGTCAAAGATCTACAAATGACAGCCGGGACCAACGGCTTAACGTGCTTTCCGAGGCACGGAGGAAACTCGGTATGTAATGGGCGGTCACCCATCCACAGACCAACCTAGGCAAGCACGGCTTAACCTAAAGATCGACCCGAGCGGCTGTTATTATTTAGCCACGAGCTCCTCCGATCTCCTCCTTTAGGGGTGGAATTCCACCCCTAAAGGGGTAAAATAGGGGATGGAAGTTTATATGAAAGTCCGTCAGTTTTGAAGTTAGGATCTTTAAATTTTGTGTTTAGGCTGACTATTGAAAATTAAAACGGACCGATAAACCCGAAGGGTTAAAAAAGGGGATGAAGTAACTATGTTTGTTCGGTACACGACATCCACGCGGGCGAAGCCGCGGACAAAAGCTAGTCTGGTGTAAGGGACAGCCCTCCACAAACTGACAGGATGCATTCAGCTCCTTATTTTGAATCATATTCCACCGGAATTTTTCTCAGGAAAATTTTAATTTTTTTATCAGTTTTTTTAGTAGCTAATTCTTTATTTTATTGTAAAATTACATTCTCTGTACGAATGTTAATAATTTTAAACATAATGTGACCTTTACCACGGAGGAACCGGCTATTACTACAGAGGAACGGACCATTCCCACAGAGGAACCGACCATTCCCACAGAGGAACCGACCATTCCCACAGAGGAACCGGCCATTCCCACAGAGGAACCGACCATTCCCACAGAGGAACCGACCATTCCCACAGAGGAACCGGCCATTCCCACAGAGGAACCGACTATTCCCACAGAGGAACCGGCCATTCCCACAGAGGAACCGACCATTCCCACAGACGAACCGGCCATTCCCACAGAGGAACCGACTATTCCCACAGAGGAACCGGCCATTCCCACAGAGGAACCGACCATTCCCACAGAGGAACCGACTATTCCCACAGAGGAACCGGCCATTCCCACAGAGGAACCGACCATTCTCACAGAGGAACCGGCCATTACTACAGAGGAACCAGCCATTCCCACAGAGGAACCGATCATTTCCACAGAGGAACCTGTGTCAGTAACTGACAACTGTTTTCAGTTGTAAACTTCCCTTTGTGCCTATTGGCCTTGTCTTGTTCTGTCTCCTGCTGATATGGAGGGAAGTGGAAATTATGTTTTTCCTACTCCTCCGCTATTCTTTTCTGATTAATTTCGTTACGGGATTTAAGACAGTTAAATTGTTTCTCTGGGACTTCGTCGAGCTACATTTTCTCGTCGCTTTTCTGGTGGTCGCCACTGTTGATGCCGGTTTTCAGGAGTTGCAGTGGTTTAGGAATAGGGTGGCGGGCTTGTCCCAAAAAAAACAAATTTTAAAAGATTTTATCCTACGATCCAAAGGCAGTAGGTAGGTACTAGTAACAATTCTAAGTAGTCTTAAAACTGGACCACATCAGACCGAGGTCATCATCAATCATAAACTGGAGACATGTGCCAAAACTTCAGCAAGGAATGGAACGAAATATACAGGGTCATTTATCTAGATAGAACTGCAAAGTGACATAGCTATAAGAAATTTATCAAACTTGTT
This sequence comes from Noctua janthe, assembly GCA_910589295.1. Classification (NCBI taxonomy): domain Eukaryota; kingdom Metazoa; phylum Arthropoda; class Insecta; order Lepidoptera; family Noctuidae; genus Noctua; species Noctua janthe. Next base: position 8,341,276 of record OU342573.1, on the reverse strand, counting down.
AATCAAAGAAAATAAAATATTGGACTCCCAAAGCTTGGGTACTTTCTAGGGTTCCATACCCGAAGCGAAACCAACCCTATTACTAGGCGGCCGCTGTACATCCGTCCGTCCGTCTGTCAGTGCGGCGGGCTGTATCTCATGATCCGTAATGGTAGACAATTGAAATTTTCACATAATGTGTATTTCTGTTGCCGCTATTACAACAAATTATAAAAATAAATTAAAAATTTAAATTAACCCCTACTACGATGGTGCGGAAACTACACCTTACAACATCAGCTATCTGCCAGTAAAAGTCCCGTCAAAATCGACTAATCCGTTTCGGATTAGCCTTCACAAACAGACAGATTGTCAAAAAATTTAAAAAATATTTTTATTTTGTTATAAGTACCGTATACACATATACTTTCCTATGCATTCAGTAAGCTGATATTTTGAAATTACAAACAGACACTTTTCACAATTTTTTTTTATTTGTATAGATTTGATAAATGAGCTTTGTTAACATATTACTGATACTGACATATTAGACATATAATTTCCATCTATTTGTCGATAATATCAATTTTAAATACCAAAATAGTGAAAATACATACAACAGTAAATAAAATGATAACCTCCTATTTAAGCTCGCATAGGTTCAGATTACGCTCCGTTACACCAACACAATATCCCACCCGACCGACACAGTGAATATTCCACGCTGGGAATTAAATCAATCAATCAGATTTTAGGAACCCCTGCGAAAACAAAGGAAATAGGTCACCCTGTTATGTACAGTAACGAGTACTAACATGTATACACTTAGCACGATTCAAAAGCGATTTCCTCCAGAAATATCGACTGCAACTTTGATATAAGATCTATTAATTCCATAATAGTAAGGGACCCAAAACAACAACATAAAATTACAATCGGTACAGAAAATTCGTTTTAAAAATGGCTGACATAACATCACGCCTGTAATCCCTGAAGGGTTAGGCAGAGGTGTATCTAATAGTACACCCACATTTCGCCAGTTATGTTTTAAATACCATGTCATAGGGAGCGAACCTTTTAACATCAACCGGGCACAAATCCATAACACTTAGCCCGACCCGGGAATCGAACCCAGGACCTACTGCATGCTCAGCAGTCGCGCTTGCGACCACTCGGCCACTGAGGTAGTCATAAAAATTGCTAAATGTGTACATATTACTGTACGTGAGATTGTACCCTGTTTTCATGGCGATACCCTACTTAACCAAATTATTGATATTTTACTTTGAACTGGGGAAATTCTAAGTAATGCTAATGAAACCTAACCTAGCTTAGTTAAATATGGGGTGGATGGGACACCGACGCGAAAACGGTTACCACGTATTCAGTACATCATTCTGAACCCCCACCCCGCCACATAGTCTCATCGATTATTGGATAAAAAGTATCCTACGTGTTAATCCAGGTTATAAACTATCTGTGTGCTAAATTTCATCCAAATCCGTTCTGTAGTTTTTGCGTGATAGAGTAACAAACATCCATCCTCACAAACTTTTGCATAAGAATTAGAAATATTGATCATAATAATATTCATCAAGGCTAATTATGAAGTTCCCAATTTCATAAACACAACGAGAAGATAATGTTAATTACTTTTGCAATTAAACAAGTTACGTGATAGATAACGGACGAAGTGTTGTCATTTTTTATTTGAGTAAGTGACGGAACTGGTTTTAATTTGATAACAAAATAACATTATCCTCTATTAAAATTGCATAGTGGCCCCATCGCTAGGATAAGGAAGGAGTGGGCCACACACGAGTCCAGAGTAGGTTGTCCAATGTCCAGGTTTGTTTAACATAACATCACGCCTGTAATCCCGTAAGTTTAGGCAGAGGTGTACCTAATAGTACACCCACATTCCGCCAGTTATGTTTCATCCCATGTTTTTGCTTGGGGTCGAGCCTATTGCCATCAACCAGGCACAAATTCAGACTCCGTGGCTGCTACTGAGAAATTAATGATGGGAAAACTGAATAACAATTTGCCCGACCCGGGAATCGGACCCGGGACCTGGACTAACGAGGCAGTCGCTCTGTTGTTTGTTAAACATCTCATTTATTTTCTGGATGGCAATTATTTGCCATCTAATACCAGTTAACCAGGCAGTTTTTCAATTTCTTCCAGTTAGATTGGAAGCCGGCACCAAAATACCTAGTTAGGATAAGGCTAGGCATGTGATTACGATGAATGGCAAAGAGTCTAGACAGCTCACCTGATTTGCAGGCTGAGAGATGTTACGTGTCTGTACCATCTTAGATACGTTACATTAGGTATATCTACATAACCCGAGATCCACCCTGTATGTCTTTACAGTGTGCCTTTTTTTCGGATGGAGAATCATCAAATGATCCCGCTCTGGGCGGAGCGGAAGGGACTGTCAGACTTGTACTGACTAAAACCGATCCATGTTCCTTCTTAGCCCTTTGTGTTCGATGGCCGCGGTATCTCTTTCGAACAGTCCCGCAACCCCGGCAGGCATCGCCCCTTGCGAACCCCTTCCTGTTTGCTGACATCTCTTTGAGGCGCGCGTGGAACACGAACGCGCCGTCGACACAGCCTGTCGTCATAAGACGGACGGATGGCGAGCTAGCCCATTACTCACCGTCCACAGGTCCGTTTTACAGTGTGCCTGCCATGCAGAGATAAAGTGCAAACGTCTCGTGTGCTTCCAATTGGACCTTCAGCCCGGAACACGGCAATTTTGCTAGTCGAGGAAATACCTAGGTCGTTTACGTTGTAGCTTTTTCCATGGATGAACTATTTCACAAAAGAGCTTTACAACTGCTAGATAATGACTGTCTCCCGCCTGCCAGGGCTGTGGGGCCTGCCAGGGCTGCGGGACTGTTCGAAAGAGATACCGTGGCCCTGGAACACAAAGGGCAAAGAAGGAACATGGATGGGTTTTAGTCAGTACAAGTCTGACAGTCCCTTCCGCTCCGCCCAGAGTGGGAGGGGTCATTGGATAATTTCCCATCCGAAAAAAAAAAATAAAAAAATTACAGTCTCCCCACTGTCCTTACACAGTTAATTTACCGCTAGCCATTAAGTTGGCTAGCTAGAAGTACATTTATGTGCACAAAAAAATATGTCACACATAATTTAATTCTCAGGTTACCCATCATAATGTCATCATCTGCCTAGCCTTTTACCAACTATGTTGGGGACGTTCAATCTAACCGGATGCAGATGAGTACCAGTATTTACATGGAGTGACTACCTATCTATCCTCCACAACCCAGTTAGTACTGGGTAATACGATACGCCTGTGCAAGACTGGTTGTCAGACTTTCGGGCCACTGACTAGCTGTAACGACTGTCAAAGATCTACAAATGACAACATAATAACTAACTTAGCGATGGGACACTTGATATAGTGTCCTGCTTGTCATGTTGTTTGAACATCACAGGAGCTGATGAATGCTTCTGAATGTGCCACACTTGTAGCCAAATTTTGGGCTCTATCAATTTGAATTGTAATCGACACGCTATGAAGAAGAAGAAGAGATCTTGTAGCTTGTTACTTCTCAATATAATCAGCGAAATATTCCTGCCAGAAATTTGTATTTTAAAAAGAAAATCCGCAGACTATAAAACATTGATGTTTTTGAACTCCCAATAAACAGATTTCAGCACTTCCTTCGAGGTAAAAATAAAAGAAATGAATGCTTCAGGTTGTTTATCATTCTGCGCAAGTCACAAAAGTCGATTGAGGGTATTGCACCCTGCGATACAGCGATAGACAGGCACAGTGCATATCTTTAGATATACACATGTTCTCGTTTACGTGAGATTTGCTATACGGTGCGACTAGCTGAGCTATTTCTTAAGTTTGGGCTCGTATAGTATTAAAATCTAGCCTGAAAATATGTTGATTTAAGTTTTTAAACTGTCATGGTCACTCACATCATAATTAACACTAGAAATGGGATATTTACCATGTTATTATATATATTGTTTTTGTTCTTTTTTTTTTTAATATCGGGAACTCAAAACAATCAGTAAACATGGTAAATATAATTTCTAGTGTTACTGATAATTTGTTGATATATTCTAAAAAATAGTCACATAAATTGAATAAGTGGTTCTAGAGCTATGAGTCCACTAATCAACTGACAAATATGTTTTGTAAGAGTAGGAAAGACACTGGTATGCAAATGGTGGAGGTTAGACTGGAAGCCGACCCCAACATAGTTAGGAACAGGCTAGGCAGATGATGATAAACATACGTAGGAAAGGTTGGTAATAGACTGATTTTCGCCTAAGGCCTGTATAAGCCCTATTTGATGGGTCTCGGTTTTGTTTAAATGTAAGTTATATATAAAATAATGTCAAGTACCAATATCAGCAACGAATTGCTGAGATAGTTTACGTTTATCGATGACATTTTCATGGTTTACATCGCAAAAGCCCTACAATATCGAAAATGGCAATTTAAGTACCCATTTAAAATAATGAGATACGAGAGCTTATAAATATTAAATGAAACATCAAACAAACGAAAACACAACCCATATCACATTTAGTGTCATATTTATATCACTTCGTGCACTCAAATGGTAGGTAGAGACTGATTAATTATGATTTATCCTCGAATTATGGTAATTCAAGCATGACCATGTTATAATTCAAATAGTTTTTGCTTTGAAGTCAACAAAATTTACGTAAAACATATTTCTTTTTTATGTTTTCATAATTAATGGAATCCAGAGCAATGTTAGTTAAATTGGTAAAGTAATAAAAAAGTCGTTAAGAATTTGAATTTGTTAGGTTTGAATTTAATTATAACAAAAATAATATCGGCTGCAAGATTCTTTGTTTTTGTTCGTTTTGTTATCTTTGTTTTTGATTCACTTGTTTTTGTTATATAAATACGCAAGTAGATAATCGTGCATCGTACCTAAGGTCAAACGCAAATTCTGTAGAATACGTCGCAGTTCAATTATCTACGACGTACATTTAAAAACATACCTAAAATAAAAACCCGATAGGATAGTAATATTCTTATTTTAATCGTAAATTATCTTTTTATTTACCGATGTTCATAAATCACGAGCTTCGTCCGACTCAATAAAGTCCGCTTTATAAACCGTACATGATTGATGATCTACACCTACGTATGAGTCGCCAAAAAACTCGCGAAAATACGTAAACGATCGTGCCAGGCACAGGCACACAATCGATACCGGAACTCTTCCGTAAACAATAACAGAGGAACCTCCAAAACCTCCTCCGAACACAAATTAACCCACTAAATTGAAAACACCAAAAAAAATACGACGAAAACAACCAAATGTACACAATTTAAATTCGTCGAGTAATCAATATTATTGTGACCTACTTTACTTACCAAAGTTATGCGTTAAACAACACTCCCAGAAGGCACTGTGTTTTCCTAATAAAATACTTTAAATCACTGCCACATGTTTATTTTATTTAAATTTTACACTTTAGCGTGGATCGATAAGTCTACCATGCTGGTACAACGGCCGTCTGTGATCAGAGCGCGTCCATTCAATACTGGGAGAGGCATGCGTAGAGGGACGCTCGCCTCGACGCCGAGCGCGGGAAAAATGACGTTTTGTTTTTTTTTTAAGATGAGAGCAGAGAAGCACAGACGTCCACGTTACAGCCAAGAGACAATGTATGTGATACTAAATAAATATCATTTTATTAAATGTTGTGTTAGCAAATATTCATGATAGTAACTGTTTTAATTCTAGAATATTATCAATGAGTATACTTACAGTAGCTCTTTGCGTTTATTACTTAGAGAATAAGCAATAAATCAAGTGGTATTGCTATTTAGATTGATGTTAGATAGTTCATTATTTACTTCATGACAGTTTGTAGAACGATTTTTCACGCCATGAAAGAAAGAAAGGAGTATTGTTGCCTGTGATGGTAAATAAACGTTTTAACGTCGATAAAAACACGGTTTTTTGTGGAAAATAAAACAACAACTGCAAAAGAAATATTGCAGTAAAAGTAAGTACATAATGTAGTATTTATAGCCCCACAAAGTAGACATCGCTTACATTTTCCGTCATTTCCGGACCAAAACAGCAGGCATTTTCCAAGAATAACATTATTTATACGCGAATACATCTGGCCTAATACAATAATAAAAAAGTAGCCTTAAAAAAAAAGTAGCTCTTTTAAACCATTGTAATAAGGTCAAGCAAGCCTTTGTTAAATCATTTTTGAAAATCGAACGGCATGTCATCATCATTTTGGACTGAACAAACCCTTTGAAATATTGACGAAAGAATCTTTAATATTTTTTCGTTTACTAAAATATTTTGGCAAGCAATAAACCAGCCAAAATTAATAAATCCAAACATTTTCATCGATATTTACATTACTACTATTATGATATCAAATTAAACAGTTTTAAAGCGAGGAAAAACACCAGGCACATAATATAGGCCGTTATGTATCTATATTAATGTGGAACATTATTAAGGAAATGGAAATACTTGGCAGCGTAGGTCAGGACGTCTGGCGTCGCACAACCGGTGAAAATAAACAACGTTAGGCTGCTTGCAGAGTTTTTATTCCTGTTCAAAACTAAGCGGTATTGCTACCGTCTGTATGCACTTTTACGCGCGGCAGCGAATACCGCTCAGCTCGCTCTAGCCGCGGAACTTGATACTAAATACCTGAGCGAAACGCGCGCGGTATATACCTCTACCCACAGCGGCAGCGAATACCGCTTAAGTTTGAATCTGCCTTAACGTGGGATTAAATTTTTCCTCCTACTGTTAAGGGATCATGTCTAAAAGAAACCCAAGACAAAGTAGGGCTTGACGTGAACAATTTTAAGATTTTTCCTAGCTTCAAACGCCGTAAATGATCTCGGATTTTACAGAAAAAACAACTATAGAAAATTATGATGTTTGTTAGTAGTTTTCAGAAGTCTTCAGAAGATTTGTATCTATCACTGGCGAAGATTCCATACAACTCGATTCCTACCGGATTCCCTTACAAAAATGGCACCGTCAGTATTCTATAGACAAATAATATAATCAGATTAATTAAAGATATGTACTCCGGCTTACCTGTTACAAAAATTGACCCTTCGCTACTGGTATCTATGGTCAACTTAAAGTAATTACTTGAGTTTAAGTAATTACTCATGCAGCCATTTTTATGCAATAGACAAGAAATTGCACAAAGTAAGAACCGTCAACGAAAGCAAAGCTAAGAGTTCTAACTTTTGACAGTTCTAACTTCAAGCAATTACTAAATAAACTACAGAATAAAAGTTGCATGTTAAATAATTTTGATATTAAATAATAATGACTTTGACCTGGTTATAGATACGGGTGTATAATCTGAATAACCGTAGGATTGACATTTTTTCATATCTGCAGGTTGTATCAGAAGCCTGAAAACACTATAATGTTAAGTAACATTATGATAAAGCCATTAACTTTAATTATTAATACTTAATATCTCTAAAGCGTCAGAATCAGGAACGACGCTGACGCTGACGCTTTTTTCTAGACTTGTTCGGCTCGCAATCAACCACCTGATATTTTTTTTTAAACATAACATCACGCCTGTAATCCCTGAAGGGTTAGGCAGAGGTCTACCTAATCGTATACCCACATTTCGCCAGTTATGTTTAAGCCCCATGTAATAGGGACCGAGTCAATTGCCATCAACCAGGCACAAAAAAGACTCCGTGGCTGCTACTGAGAAATTCCTGATGGAAAAAAGCAATAACAATTTGCCGTCCTGGGATTCGAACTCAGAACCTTATGCTCAGCAGTCGCGATTGCGACCACTGGACCAACTAGGCAGTCGATGGTATTTTTATGTCGGTTGAAATTCCTTCTGCACAGTACATACTTGATTCCATATCAAATATCTTCCATTTACCACTAGCCTAACTCTCCATATGAAACATACAGCGGGTTATTTACTGAGCGGGCTGACCTGCCGCGGTCGACAACCCTCCGAATGGGGTCAGTGGGGGCGATCTCACTCTCTACTTAAATATTCAGCCTATTATTACCCTTTGTGATGCAAGCGGAGTTATACGAGCGAAGTGAACTGTTTTAATGGTTAGCTTTATTTGTGAGCGATTATACCTAATTTGAGATTTAGTTTGGTTGAAGGGCATTTCAGGATTGTGGGCTGTATAGTCAACCGCAAAATTGTACATTAACTAAATGTCGTTGGAGTAAGGGCGTTTTTTGTACAACTGATGCGCTTGACTGTATGTAATAATTACATAACCAATAATTTAAGCTCTCTGTACAACTGAGTCTGACAGCCGCCTAGACGTAGTGTCGTTGCAAGTTTGGGCATATTTCAGTTTTATTAGGGTCGATTTTTGTAATAGCTAGCGTAGGCGTTCGCTGGCTAAAGGCAATAGTTACGCCCACTTACCGCGACAGACGTTAGTTGCAATGCGACGCTTGCGCAGCGTCTACCCACGCCTGATGTGAAGTCATCCCACGTCTGATGTGGATAGAATTAAGACAAACCTAAATTTAGTGCCTTTTCTTTCTTTCTTTAGTTTGCTGACATGGAACCTCTGCTATTTCAAGGAACCTTGAGTGCAGTATTGGTCTAACAGTAGTCGTACACCCGGAAATAATACATCTTATGTGACGCAAAAAGTATGGTTGTTTAAATACTTGAGCAACTGGAACCGTTTAAACAAATACTTCGTTGTTGAATGAGTGGTTAGTAAATATTTGTATTGTACTCAATTGTTCTAAGTCATCATCTGCCTAGCCTTTTCCCAACTATATTGGGGTCGGCTTCCAGTCTAACCGGATGCAGCTGAATACCAGTATTTTACATGGAGCGACTGCCTATCTGACCTCCACAACCCAGTTAGTACTGGGGTATACGATACCTCTTGGTAAGACTGGTTGTCAGACTTTTTGGGCCACTGACTACCTAACGACTGTCAAAGATCTACAACTGACACCCGGGACCAACGGCTTAACGTGCTTTCCGAGGCACGGAGGAAACTCGGTATGTAATCGGTGGTCACCCATCCACAGACCAACCTAGGCAAGCACGGCTTAACCTAAAGATCGATCCGAGCGGCTGTTATTATTTAGCCACGAGCTCCTCAATTGTTCTAAGTCCGGAAGTACTCGTATAAATAAATCTGTATTACTAATATTTGTCAAGCCTTTGCGGTTTTGTTGGGTCTGAAAATTCTTCGGATTCAGCTGTTATAAGTAGGTACATCCAAGGCAGTTTACGTCTGCTTAAAGTAGCTAGTGATTGTCACCACAAACTATAGGGATCATCATCCACAACCTGACTTCACCCAGGTCACTCACACCTCTCTTTGCTTGTGCTAAGCTCCACGCTCTTGTGCCAGCCTCTTCCAGGGTATTCCCACAATGGCAACAATGTCATCTGCCCATCTTGCCGCCGGACGATCAATACTTCTCTTTCCATTCCTTGGACGCCAAATAAGTATATAAGAGGAAGTCTGAAAGTGGCGCCGGTGACTGAAAAGTTGTGTGGTAATCGGTTGTCGTGGTATGGTCATGTGATGCGGAGGAATGAGGAAAATGTCGTGAGGAAAGTTTTGAGTATGAATGTGGATGGGTATATGAGGAGAGGAAGACCAAAGAAACGATGGATGGACTGTGTAAAGAATGATATGGCAAGAAAGGAGGTGTCTGGCGAGATGACGAGTAATAGAGAAGTATGGAAGAAGAAGGCATGCTGCGCCGACCCCAAATTGAATTGGGATAAGGGCTTGAGAATGATGATGATGATGATGATGGACACCACTCGGCCACTGCTAGCTATGGGTTCGTCTCCTATTACTGGCAACTTAAACATAACTGGTAAAAACTGATACCTCTGCCTAACCCTACGACGAACCCAAGCGAGATGCTCTCTTGTTCCTTTTATTTGTTATCTCTTATCAGACATGTAAAGATGCCTGGAGTAAAATATGATGCACTCTGCATCTTGTTTGTCCTTTTATTAACACTATGTTTGAGCAGTAATTAGCAGTATCTTTGTAATATTTGCTCATGAACAAAGTTGTAGGGAAAATTACGGATATAATAATTGCTAATTTACACTGAATAAAGACACTACTAGAACTTTGAACGAACAATGTTGCGAATAGTAGAGAATATGGTTGACCAATTTCTTTGATCGGGGTCTCTCGTCCGATCCCGTCACGGTACTAATAACTAGTGTTTTGTTTGTAAAGAACTCCGTCCACGTTGATTTTGGTACAACTTACCATAAAAACTTCACTCACAAGTTTAGGAAATATTTTTTAGAAAAAAATACAGAGTGTAATTGTGTAAAATCTCAATCTGTCTCTATAACAAATTCATCAATATCGTTTCAGCCGTTTAACCATATACAAACAGACTATACCTACAAACAGAACCATTCCACATTTAAAATCTTATTTTGGAAAGAAAAATACATGATTTCAGCAAATTCCTAAAGTCATACTACACATTCCGCAAAGTTTGGAAGTGAAATTCTAAAAAATACGACATATTTTATTTTCCTAGATTTTTAAAACTCTCTATATTTTATCTAGACTTGCAGCAACAGCAAGTCTAAATATTTTATAACCCTCCATCGGGTCTTCAATCGATGAGAATGTCACCCAAAGGTAATTTGCATTGCTGTCTTTCTTTTTAAGTAGGTTAGACAAGTTAAACCCCCATCGATCGACGACCATAGGTTAATGCACTATTAGGAATAACTTATAAAAATACTGTGATTTCCTCAGGGACTCAAAAGAAACTAATTTGCAAAGTACTTAGGTACAATCGAACAAATCAATGTATTTCACTTAAGTGGGTACTCCAGAGTCCACCGAGGGTCGACCACTTTTCAACCTTATTACTTAGGGCATAAGAGTGATAAGTGGCTGACCGTCAGTGAGCTCGGTAGTACCTATAGCAGTCTAATACTGAATTTGGCCTCCAAAAATTGGGACACGCCAAGCAGCACGCGAAGTTAGCTTGTAGATGTAACATTAACATAGGTACATTCGTTCTGAATTATTAGTATCGACGTAAGAGGTAGTACTTGACGATGTAGGTCCCAGATAGCCCTCAGGTGGAACCGTGAAAACCAAACCAGTTAGCTGACTGCTGTGACAGCTAACTGGTTTGGTTGTGTGACTGCTTTCTAGGGGAAATCTATACATATAGGAATAACACCCATGTCTAATCAAAGGTGTTTTTCGAGCCGTGTCGTCGGCGCGTTCGTGTTCCACGCGCGTCTCAAAGAGATGTCAGCAACCGAGTAGGGGTCGGTGCCTGCCAGGGCTGCGGGACTGTTCGAAAGAGATACCGTGGCCTTGGAACACAAAGGGCAAAGAAGGAACATGGATGGGTTTTAGTCAGTACAAGTCTGACACTCCCTTCCGCTCCGCCCAGAGTGGGGGGGTAATTTGATGATTTCCCATCCGAAAAAAAAAAAAGCAAAAAAAAAAAAGGTGTTTTTCGAGTAGGGTTGCCATCCGTCTCGGTTTCTCTGGATTTGTCCTAGTTTGGTGGAAGTCCGAAGATCGTCCGGTTTATAACCCGGGTACCTTTTGTGTCAGGGGAAAACAGGTGCGGCGCGCCGAAACCGAGTGAGCCAAGCGTGTGACTTATTTGGTCAATATCATCTAACTGCTCGTTTCGCGATGTTTTTTTTTTATATTCTTTTTTTTTCTATTATTATTTTCTTCTGCGGTGTCCGGAAAAAAAACTCAATTTTACCTAAATTTCCGGGATTTTTTTTAATGTTTTGGTGATGGCAACTACTTTCGACTGTAATTATAAAACATTATTATAATGCTCATCAAGTCATCGAAGTCCATCGGACAAAGAAACATTCCAGAATATTTCTTTAACTTTTCTCAAGTGCAGTTTATCGTCTGATTTTGTTTGATCCCATCGTCAACATTACCATCACTTGTATTGTCGGGATTTGGGATTTTTCGGGCAAATTCGATACACTGTTCCCAGACCACTGCAACTCCTGAAAAACCAGAATCAACAGTGACGATCACCAGAAAAAACACCGAGATAATGAAGCTCGACGAAGTCCCAGAAACAATTTAACTGTCTTGGATCCCGTAACGAAAATAGGTAACGGGAGACGAATAGCGGAGGAATAGAAAAAAACATAATTTCCACTTCTCTCCATATCAGCAGGAAACAGAACAAGGCCCAAAGCTCAAAGGGATGTTATTACTGAATAAGCCCAGTTGCCTACCACCACGAATAAATATTTGCAGTAAGTTTTTTGAAATTTCTGACTTTTTTAGTACTCCAACGATGGTTGTCTAGTAGAAGTTTTGTATCAGTATTGGAAACAGGATCGATTGGCACCAATAAAAAAAATTGTGTTAAATGGCCATTTTCATGCTTACGGTTTTTTTTTTTTTGAAAATCTGTGAATGAGGATCAGTATTTCACAAAAAAATATGGATAAGAGACTATCCATATTTTAAGGCCAATTTCGTGTACCTGCAACGGTTAAGGTAGTTCCCCTTACTGACCCAGTGAAAGTTTCCATCCCTGTATTTGATTGACCCACCCTTTTTTCACCCTGTTTATTTTTTTTTTATACATACGCCAGAAGGCTGGTTCGAGGTGGCGCAGCAGAAGAGTACCTGGAAGGATATTAGGGAGGCCTTAGCCCAGCAGTGGGACATTCAAGGCTATTGAAAAAAAAAAAACTTACGCAAGTACCGTGGAATAGTTTATAGAGCCAAGACTGCGACGCATAATCTAGCCGAACGCTTTCGTTAAACAAGCCCAGTGTCATAATGTCACCCCGGAACTGAATCGAGTTTATCCCCACCGCCCACCCTGCGATCACCACCTCATAAACTTACCGATTACCACATAATATACTATCACTATCAGGACGTTACTCAATCGCGCCGAGCATGAGGTTATGACCCCTTGGACGGCTACGTAATCTATCGATTTCTTTGGCAAACATAGAATTAGGTGATGGGGATAGTGATTTATATGAGTGTAGTGACTTTAATGGATATTACTGACTTAGTCAGTATTGTGTATAACTGTTGATACTTTTACTAATTATAAGACACTAGCTGTTTCACGCGGACGTGGTTATAAAAATATTGATTCCCAAATTGAATCGGATTTTGTTAACAATTTCTTGGGTTTTAATTTTTTTTGCACGGAACCCTAATCCTTAGCCTAAGTTATCATTATAACATCAGCTATCTGCCAGTAAAAGTACCATCACAATCGGTCCAGTCGTTTCGGAGTTGGTTACTTATTATAAGTATCGTATATTCTTCTTACTGTACGCATTCAGTAAAAATCTGTCATTTTGAAATTACAGAAGGCTGGAATTGCCACGTTGGATGGCAATGCTAATCAGCATTGCCATCATTTGGCCATAAAAAAGGCCCGCCCTCTGTCTGGTGGCTTAGCGATATTTCGAAAACTAATTGGGCACTCGGACACCATGGCCCTCTAGTGTTTTTACCCAAAACGGCTCAAACACATAACTACCAATTAAGTTACTGTACAGGGTATAAAGGACAGCCCTCCACAAACCGATGAGGTGAAATTAGTATATCATACTAAGATAACCGTTACAAGATAAAACACATTACACAAAAATTGTTAATTTGTTGTTGTTGTTAATTGTGGTTGTTGTTGTTGTTTGTTGTTGTTGTTGTGTTGTTGTTGTTGTTGTTGTTTTTGTTAGTTGTTGTGTTGTTGTTGTTTCAATTTTTTACATTGAAATGAAGGAATAGTAACTAAAAAAAAAAATATTCCGGAGAAAATTTCCGATGGAATATGATTCAAAATAAGGAGCCGAATGCACCCTGTCAGTTTGTGGAGGGCTGTCCCTTACACCCTGTATTTGCGCCGTTTGAGGTTTTCAATGCACCAAGCCGCTCCCGCCGTCCATAGCCCGCCATGCTAGGTAGTAGACCGTAAGTAACTACACTTAAGATATTTCACAAAAAATATCTCAGACTCTTGTTACATCAACGGCTTCAACATTCCTAAACAATGTAAAAATAGTTTAATTTCTCCATTCCAACCTTAAACATACCCTCTTAGATCTTATCTCATATCCTCAACGACACGATAAAGCCATGAGCCCTATGTAGACGTAGGTATCTATTTAAATATTTACGATATTATTATGATATTAAGATCACCTATTACGCTACAACGTTTATCTTTTTGCGTAAGACGACAGAGATAAACGATATTGTTTTTGTTAAGAGTATGCAAGAAGAATAAATACGTGTTTGTCGTGTCTTGGACTAACAAACTTGAGAAAACAGTGTAAGGTGTATCTTGATAAGCTAACCGGGTTCATTTGCATGTTGTAAGAGATTCTATGTAGGACTGAGCTATCTGAGATGTCTACTCGGTTAGCATTTAGTTTCCAAAAGCATTTCTCTCATTTTGTTTTACTTGTAGCGCTATTTTTGTGTGAGAACTTTAATTTTAGTAGTCGTAAGCTCGCCCCCTAGTACACCTCTGCCGAACTCTTCGGGGATTACAGGCTTAATGTTATGGTATGTACAGACGCCAGCACATCTACGACAATCTGTTAATAAAGTTATAGCCATTAAACTCATCAATACGATCCTCCAAGTTCATATAATCCCATTGAATGACTATTTCATGAAAAAGTCATTCAATGGGATTATATGAACTTAGAGGGTTGTTTTGATGATTTTAATGATTATATTTCTGTAACTACATACGTGTTACGGTCGCGAATCATATTTTATTTCACATACGACCTGACGCTGACCTGTAAATTGCAAAAAACATAAGAAAATTTAAATTTCGCGGGCTACCCTAGCGCTAATACGTTAATAGATTTTTAACTTTATCGCTAAAGTATAAAATTCAAGGTTGATTGAGAAAAAAATACAGATTCGGGTAGCTTGATGTGCTGATGCCTGTATTTACAATCGATTGTGGCAGTAAGTGTACCTACCCTTGCTGCATTGATTCATTTACTAGGTAAAACCTTTCCTTAAGGAGACATTAAGTGTCCTTGAGCGAGTCGTCGAACCGTTACCCGCTAGGGCTCTCGCTTCAACGCGCAAGTTAAAGTTAAATCTAAATCCAAGTTTATTCGAAAAAACAACCCTTGATTGACTTGATTTATCAAACACAATACAAATAAAAGCCGTATATACTAAAATATGGGTCATTAAATTGTTTTTTAGATGGTCAAAGTTACATGCAAATACGCCCGATATTGTTTGCGTGATTTTCGTTTTTTTGCCCGCGTTAGACATTACTTTACAAATTAATTACACTATGTTTTAAAAATATAATGTCACATTTTCACATATCAAATTTTGAAGAAAATTGTCTAGTATAACATATATTTTTTTCAAAGAAATAAGACTAGAAGTTTAGACGTTATGTTCAATTTGAAGTCATTAAAAGTCGTATATGTGCCCCTTGCTTTTGAGAAATACCTTTACGCATTCTACTAATGGAGGCCTTTATATCCCTTTCTATAAATAGTCTGCATGTTTACCAGATCAAAATAAACAGTAATTATCTAGTTGTCCGACTATTTGCCGGCCACACAATGCCGGACCCACGTTCAATCAACTTGGCAAATATTTCATCATGATGAGAAAACTACGGAGGAGCTCGTGGCTAAATAATAACGGCCGCTCAGATCGATCTTTAGGTTAAGCCGTGCTTACCTAGGTTGGTCTGTGAATGAGTGACCACCCATTACATACCGAGTTTCCTCCGTGCCTCGGAAAGCATGTTAAGCCGTTGGTCCCGACTGTCATTTGTAGATCTTTGACAGTCGTTACAGGTAGTCAGTGGCTCAAAAAGTCTGACAACCGGTCTTACCAAGGGGTTTCGTATTACCTAGTACTAACTGGGTTGTGGAGGTCAGATAGGCAGTCGCTCCATATAAAATACGGGTATTCAGCTGCATCCGGTTAGACTGGAAGCCGACCCCAACATAGTTGGGAAAAGGCTAGGCAGATGATGATGAGAAAACTACGGGAACTTCGATGTTTATCACGACGAGAGGTAAGAGGTATGGGCAAAGATAAAGGTCTTTATTTATAAGCTACTCGATAGCTGCTACTGAGTTATACCTGAGGAAAAACCCCATAACACTTTGCCCGACCTGGAAATCAAACCCAGGACCTCATGCCCAGCAGTCGCGCTTTATGCATGTAATTTCAATATTGACATAGCTGACATTTTGTGTAATGTAATTTGATGATTTTAATTATTCAGTGAACTAAATTGATTTGTTATTTATTGATATTCATTTTTGTGAAGCAATTTAATTTCATGTGCCTAATTTGAGAAACATTTAGTATACATAGATAGTTTCTGACTTATGTTCACAAAATAAATAAATTTGAATTTGACCACCGCGACGAGGCAGTCGATTGTAAGTATAGGTAAATAAAAATTGTCAAGTTCTAACGCAATTTAGACTGACATCGACACTAAGAAGATTATTTATCTAAATAATAACAACCGCTCGGGTTGATTGCCTAGGTTGGGCCGTGGATGGGTGACCACCCATTACATACCGATTATCCTCCATGCCTCGGAAAGCACGTTAAGCCGTTGGTCCTGTCTGTCATTTGTAGATCTTTGACAGTCGTTACAGTTAGTCAGTGGCCCGAAAGTCTGACAACCAGTCTTATCAAGGGATATCGTATTACCCAGTACAAACGGTTGTGGATGTCAGATTGGCAGTCTATCCATGTAAAATACTGGTATTCAGCTGCATCCGTTTAGACTGGAAGCCGGCCCCAACATAGTTGGGAAAAGGCTACGCAATGATGATCATGACATATTATATTCTAATCATTTTGGTAACGGGTACAGCAGTCACGCTCGATGCCTGAATTATTCCAAGTTATTTTGTACCCTTAGCATAATGTAGAGAATCCTGATGTCAGCTGTTTAGATTGTTATACGAAACTATCATCATTGAACTGAAACACAATCGATGCCGGACATAGCCCTCTCTCAAACATCGCTACGATCAGTCCTGTACTTCCCACGTTCAGCAAACTTCCTCACCTTCAGCAGGTCATCATTCTACCTCATGGGAGGCCTACACACGCTGACTCTTGAGGTACGCGGTCCCCCAACTCAGAACTTAACGGCCCTATCGACAAAACAACAGTCAAGCAAGAAATGTAGCAGACTTTTTAAAACGATGTTTAATCTAAAGAATTTGGAGGCCCAAAAAGTCTGACAACCAGTCTTACCAAGGGGTAACGTATTACCCAGTACTGACTGGGTTGTGGAGGTCAGATAGGCAGTCGCTCCATGTAAAATACTGGTATTCAGCTGCATCTGGTTAGACTGGAAGCCGACCCCGATATAGTTGGGAAAAGGCTAGGCAGATGATGATGAATCTAAAGAACTTGGAGTCATAATATCTTAATATCTAATCATCATCTGCCTAGTCTTGTCCCATGTTGCTTGGGGTCGGCGCAATTCGATTTTTTCTTCAATTCTTTCTTGTCGACCGCCATTCTATAATTTACTCCGTTTAGAGCCATTTTGAGAGCAGCGGTGGCCCAGTGGTGGAGACCCCGACTAACGAGCAGTAAGTCGTGGGTTCGAACCCAGCCAGGCGCATTACTTTGTGTAAGTTATTTCATCACTACTGCTCTCAAAAACGGTGAAGGAAAACATCATGAGGAAACATGTTCTAGAACCAAAAATTCGAAGACATGTGACATCTACCAACCCGCACTGGGCCTGCATGTTGGATTATAGCCCATTCCCTCTCATAGAGAGGAGGCCTACGTCCCAGCAGTGGGAACATTAATAGGCTGATTATGCTAGAGCCATTTAAAGTCCAAATTAAAAGAGACTGTTCCATGTTTGCGGTTTCAATATTCTCTATTACATCCTCCGTTTCACGCTCAAATAGACTGGAGGTTCAAATTGCTCCGCCTGCTACGAACGGTTTTCAAACATTGCTTAGCAAACGCAATATTTGGTGCACTGGTCCGTGTGCATTGCGCTTCACTTGTTGATTCCGCAATATGCTGTAGGAGGAGATGTTACAAACTCCGTGTTGGTAGTAGGTACCTACATAGGATTGGATGTGGAAATATGACAGCTTTATCTCCTAGCTAGGTATACAAAAAATCAAGGTAGGACTCGATGGAACGCACTCAAAGTATTGCGCTGATGGATGGATTGAATAGTACGTTAAAAAAAACTTGTGAAAAAGTTGGAACTTTGACCCCCAATATCTCCGTAACTAGAAGATTCCCAGGCATGGTCTAGAACAAAAAAACGATCGCAAAGACGGGAAGAATTAGTACATTTCGGCTTCGTTAAGGGTATATTTACACCCTTTATACTTATAATAGGTTTATAAATTAGCCAGTGTTGCTTTCGCAGAATAATTGGAGAAACCGTTTTATATGCCAAACCTTAACAGACAGGGTTTTTTTGCAAAATTATATTTTTTTAAACAATATATTTTCATAGTATTCAATGACATCTAAGTATGTAGTGTTAGAGTCAATTTTACGTCGATTGTCAACAAGCCTCATAACGTCACCCAACATAAGGACTCGGTACTGATCTCTGTGCTAAATCTGCCCCTCGTCCTCCCTCTCAATCAAGCCAAAACTCAAGTGTGTTAGTTAAAAAAAAAACTAAAAAACCCGACTGGAAAAAGTGAAAAGCAAAAACAAGCACATTTTAAATTAAACAAAAATTGGAAGCAGGCTCGTTTGAATACAAAATTATGAAAATGGAGTCGTGTCGAGTAGAGTCATAGTAAAGAGCTAAAAAACAAAACATTACAATAAAGACTGAGTTGCAAGCGCGACTGCTGAGCATGAGGTCCTAGGTTCGATTGCCGGCAAAGTGTTATTGTGTTTTTACAACAGGAATTTGTCAATGGCAGCCACGAAGATGGGATTGATGGCAATAGGCTGGCTCCTTATTACATGGGACTTAAACATAACTGGAGAAAGGTGGGTGTACTATTAGGTACACTTCTGCCTAAACCTTCGGGAATTACAGGCGTGATGTTATGTTACATTAAAGACAATTGCCGTAAAAATGATGTAGCAACAATTGCACGAACGTGTACAATTCCTCGTAATGCCAAGAGATGTCACAGGTCAGATCCATCAACGGGTGGAGTGTTTAGAAGTCCCCGGTGACCTGCCAATGACTCTTCATTGATCGCATAGCTTTTTTATTAGCACAGCATTGAGATTGGTCGCCTGCGCATGAATTTTGAATGTATCAATTGTACTCGATAAAGCGGAATATTGGATGACGTTGGGATATTTTATTAAAAACAATTTCATTGTATATTGAAGAGAATATGGAAGATATGAGGAATATGAAGGATGTATGAACTCTCATACATCCTTACATTGTAGTCCATGCAATTTTACGTTTATTTATTTATTTATTATTTCTGGCCAACCAACAATTGTTTATACGGTTACATTTTAAAATAAAGATTCTTATATCAAAGGTTAGTATAACAATTTCTTATAGGTTAGCACCGCATGCCCTATAAAATAATAAATGTTACATTAAAGACTAAAGTAAAATTTAAATCAAAGTTTAAAAACAGAATTAAAATCAAAATTAAATTTAAATACAAAATCAAAATTAAATACAAAAATTAAAAACAAAATCAGTGTTAAATACAAAAATAAAAAACAAACTTAAAAATAAATACAAATATTAAAAGCAAAATCAAAATTTAATACAAAAATACAGGTTTACAGGTAAATATCTCTATTACTTTCAGAAAAGAAAGTCAGAAAGAAACGATGGATGGACTGTGTAAGAAAGAAAGCAATAAATAAATATATGGCAAGAAAGGAGGTGTCTGTTGAGATGACGAGTAATAGACAAGTATAGAAGAAGACATGAAATTAAAATATTTTATATCACATAGGCCTAGATGGACACTTATAAAACGTCGACAAAAAGGTGCACGGTTCGGGTTGGGCGTTTCATAAGGAGAAGAACAGACAAGAAACTGGTTACTCTTTTCAAATCATTTTTCACAATATTATCATGGTTACAGCATTTGTACTTAAGTATTGGGAGACAGCGTAGGCCCGACAATAAGTCGTTGCGTACTACACAAAGTATGTAAAACGAGATAAAAAGCAAGCAGCTGGGAATCCACTCATGGCTGCGGCATGCTATGCCGACCCCAGATAAATTGGGATAAGGGCAGAAGAATGATGATGATCTCTATTACTCACCTTTATTTATTAACACAAAAGGTCTACAATGGAGGCTCCACACAAAAGCCTGCAACTTTCTTACGCGCTTAGTTGACATGCTGCAGCCATGCCCATTGCCTGGCTTTGGTGTGTAGCAGTAGCGAAGGGCCAATTTTATTATGTACATAATTATCTTTAATGCGAATATTTATCTATAAAATACTGACTGTGCCATTTTTCAAAGGGAATCCGGTAGGAATCGAGTTCTGTGCAACCTTCGCCACTGGTGTGTAGGCTCCATAACACTCCTCAGTCCTCAGTGCCGACGTTAGGAAGGGGGTGCGATGAAGCGACGGCCCGGGGCGCAAAATTTGGAGACGCCGAGGTATGGGGCTGATATGGCAAACGTTACGTTATACGTTCAAATTGGTTCAGTAAAAATATATTTCCTTAATCTATTGACCGCCACAGACGTCTATGGACGTCAAATCGTCAGCGTTTTAATAAAGCGTTATTTTCGACGTGCCATGCCGTCCGAGGCGTCGTGAGCACTTGATTTGACGTCCATAGACGTCTGTGGCGGTCAATAGGTTAAGTGGGCGCCACAATATTCTTGCCCGGGGCGTCAGTGGCCATAACGCCGGTACTGAGTTCTATTAGGTGCTAACAATCGGCTACCAGTCCTAGATTACTCGTGCCCAGTTGCTGGTAATAGGCTCGTCAATAACTGGCGATAGGTACACCTCTGCCTTTACCCTTTCGGGCCTAATTATATGCGTGATGTTACATGTTAAAAGGTCTGAAGGGTTTAGTAGTGTATACCAGGTATATGTAGGTATCGCTTAAAGCTAATGTACTCGCAAAAAAATTGTTAAGAGGTGACTAGAAAAGCATGTCTATTGTCTCGATTGATTGCGTCTACAGAGATCCATCACGGTCTGAAAATGCTCATTGATCTTAACTTGTGTAAATTGATGTATGGAGAAGACATTCCGTTACAGTCTAACTAACACTTATGTCTTTCCTGTTGGCTAGTTTTCTTTGCATGTAATAAAATTCAATAGGTATCAGTTCAGGGGCTGCGGATTCGCGACGATCAAATCTTACTATACCTACTAATAAAAACGGTAAATTTTGGATGGACGGATGTTTGTTACTCAATCACACCAGAACCGCTGAACGGCTCTGGATGTAATTTGGCACAGAGATATATTATAGTCTGGAATAGCACATTGGCTATTTTTTATCCCGGAAATAGGATCGCGTGGGCAATTCCGGAACTACACGCGGGCGAGGCCACGGGCATAAGCCAGTGTTTTATAAAGAAAATTCGCTAAGTAGCATTGCTGTATCCCGGAGTGATGTTTAGGTGTAATAGGCACATGAGAAACTTCAGTTTTGTTTCTTGGATGATAAGTAACAACATTAATGTCATAACTGTCCTGTGATTGCCATATGCGTCATGAAGTGGCCTTGCACTTACATTCAGGTATTGTGCGCCACCCAATAGGCCAATATCATAACAAAAGCAAACAGATTTTAACACGGTGCTTCAGTTCTCGAGATAAAAATAAACTTTTAGATTATTATCTTTTATTGTAAATGTAAAATGTGTCTTTCAACTCATGACGCAAATCTTGGGGTGCATATTGCGTCAAAATCAAAAATGCGTCTGAAGGATTTCCTGTGCACGCACTAGCGATCTCATTTTGTTAATTTCTGACGTAAGTAGATCTCGCGAGATAGCACTATTCGTACGTAATCAGTGGGTGGGTTTACACGGTAAACTGTGGTTGAGATCCTCATGAACTATAGATACACGTAGATTGGTAAATAATGAATAGTGCCCAATCAAAATTGGGCAGTGTAGTGTATCCAAGCTAATTGATTAGGAGATATTTCCACTGACCCAGATTTCTGTTCGTAATTGGAGATTAGGTGTGTCCCATCGCAACATTTACCTATTATTTCGTCTGTCTGTTCTGTAACCAAGGTTTTCATTTACGGACTATGTAGGTCTGAGAATTAACAGTTTTTATTTTTTATTCATACACTGTGACTTTTTGGTCGTCTACTCAATGTACCCGACAAAAAATAGCTCTAGGCGCAATTTTTTTTTATCTTCCATAATAGGTACAAAGAAAAATAATAATAAAAAATAGAATAAAATTATGAAGCATCCTGTTAATGAGGTTTACGTGTCAAACGGGAGAACATATCCCTACCCAGCACTCGAGTCTAGTAGGTCATCACTCGCAACAGGGTGTTTTTTCAGGGTGTGTCATGTCCCTGCGACAAATAAATATTTTTTCTTTCTTTCTTTCTTTCTTTTAACTACGTCATGCGTCATAATACTAAATAATAATTTTTATTTAAAAATTATTAAAATCTCATAAATACCTATTTCTTTTTAAGAATGTTTAGTATTCATTAAAGGAGGAGCTCGTGGCTAAATAATAACAGCCGCTCGGGTCGATCTTTAGGATAAGCCGTGCTTACCTAGGTTGGTCTGTAGATGGGTGACCGCCCATTATATACCGAGTTTCCTCCGTGCCTCGGAAAGCACGTTAAGCCGTTGGTCCCGGCTATCATCTGTAGATCTTTGACGGTCGTTACTGGTAGTCAGTGGCCTAAAAGTTTGACAACCAGTCTTACCAAGGGGTTAGACCCAGTACTAACTGGGTTGTGGAGGTCAGATAGGCAGTCACTCCATATAAAATACTGGTATTCAGCTGCATCCGGTTAGACTGGAAGCCGACCCCAACATAATTGGGAAAAGGCTAGGCAGATGATGAGTATTTATTGGATACATGAAGTGGACTGCCGTTGTAAGACGACTAAAAAGTCACGGTGTATAATGTAGAATACTTAGTTGGCAAGTATTTTTTTAATCTAGGTTAGACGATCGACGATCTAGTTTATAAGATTTGCAAGGCCAGTGTCCCAGTTATGGGAACATTTAGGAATCGCACCATTCCATTTATCTTTTACTTTAAGAATCGCGCATTAAAATCATTGCTACAGGGTTCTCCTTTTCCTGTAAAAACCGGCCAAGTGCAAGTCGGACTCGCGCATGAAAAGTTCCGTACCTACCATCGTAGTAGGGGAGCCCCATTAATTTTTATTATTTGTTGTATTGGGGGCAACAAAAATACACATTCTGTGAAAATTTCAACTGTCTACGAATCATGAGATACAGCCCGCTGACAGACAGATGGACGGGCAGCGGAGGCTTAGTAATAGGGTCCCGTGTACAGAACCCTAAGAATACCTTATGATGAAATGACGCAGTGCCTACTTAGATATTCTAATCCACAATAACAATACCTGGTAACCTGATGACTCCTAGTTTAGTCAGACGTCCTAGCCACTACTTACTCCAACAACAGTTCAGTTAGACCTCCGATTATTCTATTACAGGTTCGAATATAGACCCCACGTGCAGTTATTATCCAATAGAATTGTGCACGTTGCAATTTGTGAATGCATCCAATTGGTGGAGGTACCGAGTGTCCCTGCCTTGAGGGGAATAAAGCTGATTACTTATATGTTTGTGACCTTGTTGAGTTTGAATTGTTGTGAGGTCTGCTATGGACCCTAAGGAAGAAGATAGTGTCCAATTAAGTGTGTTTTATGCCCATCTTTATGAATATACATTGTTCAAAAAAAGTCAAAGATGTATTTGTAGAAATACTATGCACACTATTAATTAATTGGCTCGTGGCTCAATAATAACAGCCTCTCGGAACGATCTTTAGGTTAAGCCGTGCTTGCCTAGGTTGATCCGTGGATGGGTGAACACATTACATACCGAGTTTCTTCCGTGCCTCGGACTGCACGAAAAGCCGTTGTCTCCGGCTGTCATTTATAGATCTTTGACAATCATTAGGTAGTCAGTGACCCAAAAAGTCTGACAACCAGTCATACCAAGGGGTATCGTATTACCCAGTACCAACTGGATTGTGGAGGTCAGATAAGCAGTCGCTCAATGTAAAATATTGGTATTCAGCTGTATCCGGTTAGACTGGAAGCCGACCCCATCATGGTTGGGAAAAGGCTAGGCAGATGATGATACGCACACTATTAATTACTGACTATTCTCAGCACGTACTTATTGTCATAGTAAATAATTAACCACACTGTTGCTTTCAAAAATTCCAAACAATTTCTTCGTGTTGTATAGAAGTTTTCTTCTTTCGTAAGTCGGTAACGCCTGTGTATTGGTGTATAGTAGTTTCACAAAACGCATGCTATAGTAATATTGCTATACCATTTTTTACAGGCACTCTATAGGTATCATTTGGAGTTACAACTTCAATGTTCTGACCATTGCGCATTGGCGTAACAAGTAACAAGGTATGGACCTAATGACCATGGCAGACTCAGTTAATAATATAGGTCTTTAACTAAGAAATTCCCGCTTTTTTTCTGACATTTTGTTCTGTTGTAACTTTGACGTATAGTTATATTTTTTCCTAATTCCATTTTTACTGGATTAATTGTGAAATTACTTACCTTTTCGAGGTAAGAACCGTACTTTTAGTTGCATATTACCTCATAGGGTAGTGTGTCAAAACACCTGTTTCAATGTGCCGTCGGTTTCACTACTTCAAGTAGGTATATTTTTGTCATAGACTGTGTTTTGAGAATTTAAGATACGCAGTGCAGCGCAGCTTTTATCACACTATAGTTTGCAATTGCATCATACATAATCGGTTCACAGGCTTCCAAGAAAAAAAAAAAATGTTAGTATGGAAATATCAGTTTTCACGAAATCGTCCATACATTGGCATTTTCATACTTTAACCCCTAATATTATGAATTGTCACTTTGTAATCATTTTAGGAATTGTAACGTAATTCATATTATTATCCTATAGGTAATGATTCTGCTAAAGCGGCCATTTTAGGTCCCAGGTGTGACCAGAGCACCTAATAAGTTAATGTGAAACATAGACGACTTGCAATGTTTGATCGATTTTTTCTATGCGGCCATCTGGTGGAACTACAAAAAAACACGCTCGTTGTTTTTTCTAAGTGGATGCAGTAACTCCAGGGTAAAAACGAACCTTTTAGGGGTCCTACCCGAAGCGTAACCAACGGGATCCTAAATTATCGCTGTCCGTCCGTCTATCTGTCAGCAGGCTGTATCTCATTATCGAACCCTTCATGCGTGAGTCCGACTCGCACTTGGCCGGTTTTTTTTTTTTCTGTAAGTGCAGGTGCGATATTTTATTGACCATCGTAACGGCGACTGCAGCTGTTACGAGGTAGTAGGTACCATCAATTTGATGGGTAGGAGAAGCTCCTACCCATCAAATTGATGGTACCTACTAGCCTAACTGGGTTCAAACCTTTCATAACATAGCATAACATCACGCCTGTAATCCCTGAAGGGTAATGCACAGGTGTACCAAATAGTACACCCACCTTTCGCCAGTTATGTTTAAGTCCTATGTAATAGGGAGCGAGCCTATTACCATCAATCCAGACTTCGTGGCTGCTACTGAAAAATTCTTGATGAAAAAACCCAATAACAATTTGCCCGATCCGGGAATCGAACCCAGGACCTCATGCTTAGCAGTCGCTCTGGCGGCCACTCGACCAACGAGGCAGTCAAACCTTTCAAATTTAATTACTTTACCAAAAACAGCTAATATCCTTAATATTAATATCATATCTGCTGTTGTAGCAGTAGCATTTCGGTTTAATTGATTAATTAATGATAAGATAATCATCTGTCTAGGGTGCATTCAAAGAAGTCAAAACAGTATCCTGAGGGTCCAGAGCGGCGCCCTGGCACGCTCGCAACTCATCCATGAGCACCAGGAAATCCCAACGATCCTTGAAGAAACGAAACGCTATCTAGAAAAATAAAGATAGATTAACCAACCATCCCAATCCCCTTTCTCGTTTACTATTGATGCCAAATCATGCTAAGAGACTTAAGAAAGCCGATATTGTGCTGCCTGATTAAGTAGAATTAGGACACTGGTCCTGATTCTATAAAAATTGTGATGCATCTTTCCACACATCTGATCATAGTCATGGATGAAATAGGAGATGAGAAGAAAAATAAAATCTGTCTAGGGTTTCCCCAACTATGCTGGGATCGGCTTTTGGTCGTCCCAGTTGCAGCTGAATTCTATTGTAAACCCGGATATCCGGGTTTACAATAAAATTCAGCAGGAAATATATATAGGAAAGTACCAATTCTGAAAAATAAAACAAATATCAAGTTCGAAAAACTGCATTTTATTTGGAGATATTTTGGTTTTCAGTCTATAAATAGGCAAGTATAAATTAAGTCTACAATTAGTTCAACTAAAATATAATATTAATAAAATAAATACACGTAAAACTAAGAAAAACTTACACTAAGTGAATTAGCATTAAACTATACATTAACGAATGTGGCAAGCAGACACTGAAATCATTCTGAATTATTATAAGTAGGTAGTATTAATAAATAAAAAGAAGCATTAGAAACGGTGGGAGGACTAAGGCTGCATTTCCAGCAGAGATGAGCGAGGATGCGTAGCGAGGGATGTGTGTGGAACTAACCAATCATATAGCTAGAGGTATTCTAGCTATGCGATTGGTTAGTTTTTTTGGTTATAAATCGAAAACGGAGAAAAAAAATCGGAATCAGATCGGATCGGATCGGGAATCGAAATGTCGGGAGCTCAAAATAATGAACAATCACGGATAAGTGACGGTATAAGTTCGGTCATAATTCTAGTTTAAACATAATGTTCCAAGACTTTCGTTTGGATTTAAAATGAACAAATACTGAAAAAATGAACAAATACTGAAATATATAACTTAGTTACTATAGGTATCCTATAACTAACACTTTGGAATTTATTATGCTTTGGGCAAAATAGGAAAATAAATCTTAACCTATAAAATTAATAAATTACATCTTAAAAATAAATGACAATGTATAAAATCACAACTATAAAGTAAGTCCATAATTAGATCTTCATATTTATACAAAGGTAGATTTAAAAATCATGTAAGGACTAAAGCCTATAATGTGATACTTTCTTTTATACAGGGTGTAACAGAAAGGGTATAGTCATATGAAAGGATTTGCTGCAGACCAACAAACTGAATGAACCTTTCATATGACTATACCCTGTAGTCATATGAAAGGATTTGCTGCAGACCAACAAACTGAATGAACCTTTCATATGACTATACCCTTTCTGTTACACCCTGTATAGAGCTAATGGCGAATACAAAAAATCTGCAAATAAAGATATGCAGATTGCAATATGCTTCTAAAATTCATAAAAAAAATTGGTGCAGTAATTATGCTCATTAAAAATCAAGCTGATTACATATTTTGCTGCAAAAACTTCCTCTCATTAATACAGTTTTCCAATTCATCATGATACTTATCAATTTTAGCATCAATCCCTGGGCTCTGAATATCATAATCAAAACTGTTTCCAGTAATCACTTTCTCTTGATTCAATGTTGAATCAAAACGAACCTTTTTACCAGGTGTATTAGTTTTATTATGGGACACATCAGAATTCTCACTTCTTTCTTTTAAAGGAGTAATATTCATGTTAAGATGTGTGTTTCTTAAAGTTTTTACTGTCTCATATTGGTGATTGAGATCATCAATTTCTTCTATCTCAATTTCATCAGAATTGTCCAAGTTTAGTGCTGGGTTTTCAATTCCTGATTCTTTTGTTTCTGTTTTTTGCTTTGGTAGTTTTCTTGGTACTTCATAAGGATTAATGGCAACATTGTTCTCTGATTTATCTCCTTTGAAAGTCTTCCTTAATGTCTTGAATACTCGTTTCGATAATCTGTTGCCAACTTTCAAAAAAGGGTTCTTTGCTTTCTTGCTATCATTGGATTCATTAGAAGAATCTTGGTGAGCATTTTTGTTCAAGTTTATGATGTCTACTGCACTAAACTGCGACACATCATACCCTAGAATCCTGCTTTGTTTGTTAAATTCGTTAGCTTCATCAATATTTTCATATACAGGGCTTTCAGATCTATAGTTATCTATATTTTCATATTCTGGTTGGCCATCCAAAGATTCATTTACAGTTGAAATTGTACTGTTTGTATCTCCAAATAACCTGCGAGGTTCAAGAACCTTGTCTGTTTGAACTGGTACTTCTACAGGCCTACTTAGAACTTCTTCATTGTATTCTAATTCAGGTTTCATAGCATCCAGGTTCAAAAATGGGTTTTGGCTAGGTGCCACAATAGGAACATTAACATTGCCTATGTTGGGATCTAAGAAAGGATTCGTATTTCTAGTATTAATCCTTTTTTTCTTAGTTATGATAGTAATGGTCTTGATCTCCATAATATTGCTCTCATTCAAATCATCATCGTAGAATAAAGACTGATTTGACAGATTTGGTGAGTCCAATGCAAGTCTGTCAATAAAACTGAGGTTTAAATTGCTTGAATTGTTGATAAATACCTGGTTTGTTACATTAGTTTGTATATTAGTTATAGGGGAGAATACTTTGGTGTCATCATTTGTTATAGCGCTTAAAGATTTTTGTTCTAATACTGAAATACCAGAATCCAAGTCTTCATTTGGCACTGACACTTCCATAATATCATTATTGTGCACCACTGTTTGTGAATTAAAGCTATTTTGTGTCATATTGGTTAAATTTAAAGAATTATCTTGTCGCTTTGGTAGCTGGGGTACTTCTGACAAATTTGCATAAATTGGTTCGGTATCACACGGTGCATCCATACTTTTGTCATCTGTAGTTTCATATCTGACATTCTGTTTTACATTTTCAAGTTCTCTAGCAAGTAGCTTGTTGACTGTTTTCTTATTTACCCCTAAGTCTAGAGCTGAGTTGTCAAACGTAGCGGTATCGCCACAGCTTCTGGTGCGTTTCCTCTTCTTTATTGGAATCTCCATTGCAGTGTTGCACATAGGGTCCTCGTTTGCAAGGATGTCTAAAGCAGGGTTGAGGTAAGCGTTGGAGCAAGGAGTTGAAATCTTCCGCTTGCTCTTTCCAGGTTTTATTTCAAATTGATTGTTGTCTACTGAGTCCATTGCAGTCTGGAAATTAAATAAAATGAAGTTAATTTAAACATAGAATGTATATTGATTTTTTACACTCAGAAATTCAGAGGGTCATCTGAATGTTTGCTAACATAAATAAGTTGTAAAATAAACAATAATTTACTTTAATCCATGAGTGCAGCAAAAACATGACTCTCGTTAAAGATATTTGAATACTACAGTATTATTTTGTCAAATGTTTGTAAGCTAACAAAGCCAACAGCATGGTAAAATATTTTATTTTTAGTGATTCTTTGTTGGTGGATAAATTCCTAAATTTTATACGATGTTTATGTCATTTTCATTTAATAGTTTCACAATAAAAATAAGACAATGAATAGTAACTTCATACCTTGAGGAATCCAAAATAATGTTGCGAACATCAAGAAAACCAATATATTCACGCACAAAACCCAATTAACTTCACTGTAAATCAATAATTCATTAACTGAACAATAATTTTCATTCATAACTTTCCGTTTGAAGATTGTAAACAAAAAATCGGCAGGTGTTAAGCAACCGTTATTATGTGACAGTTAAATCCAGTTGCCACACGTCAGAAAACATTTTCTACTATTGCTACCAATTTATTGTACTAGATTTTTGCGACGGATGGCGCTAGTTTTCAGTAATCGAATTTTCAATGGTATTTTTAAGAGCTATTCATGTTTTAAGAGTGACCATTTTACATTTCGTATTGCAAACGGATTTTGATCAATAAAATACACTTTATTGCATAAAAATATATTTCTAATTCAAATCACAATTTCCGATTCTTGGAATCAACATAACATATTTTTTCAGTAACACAAGCATATCACAAACTTTGATAAGGAATAAAGTGGAATATTCAACTAAAACTAAACTACTGTGCACATAAATACAAAACCTTAAGTACCTACGCTACCGCCACCTAGTAATGACGCGTGAATTTTCACATGACAACATGTTTTAAAACCAAGACCAGAATTTAACATGGAATGCGTGTTTTAACGATTCAGGTCCCAATTTATTTTTGTCATATTAGCTCATTTATCTATGGCGCACCTTTTATTTTTTGTCAAATCGATTCGTTAATCAATAGGGTAAAAAGGACATCATTCTGATTTTGCGATTATGTTTTCGAACACGAAACACTTACCATATAATAAACAGTTGCCAATGTATGCTATTAATGACTTAACCATTCAATGAACGTGACCCCTAGCTCATTTTAATTTTAATGCATTAGTGAGCGTAATTTGTGTAGTATATCGGACATTGATTTTACAATGGCTTAAGGAGGAAGCGCCCGGAGTGCCCGCGAAATTAAAATTTTCTTACGTTTTTTTGCAATTTGCAGGTCAGTGTCAGGTTGTATGTTGATTAAAATATGATTCGCGATCGAAACAAATATGGCTTTACTGATAATCATCAAAATCATCTATACAACCCTCCAAGTTTATTTAACCGCACTGAATTACTTTTTCATCAAATATTCATTCAATGGGATAAAATGAACTCAAGAGGGTTGTATTCATGATTTTAATAATTATAATTCTATAAATAAATACATACGTACGTACATACATTACATACGTATTACGGCCGCGAATCTTATTTTTTTTTCAACATACAGTCTAACTCTGTTCGGCAAATTGCAAAAAACGGAAGATAATTTGAATTTCGCGAGCTACCCTGGCGCTTTCACCAAGTAATACTTATATTTACACAAACCTTTTCTTTGCAGATTTAGACCTTATAGATTTAATAGACCATTAAGCAAGATTTACAAACAGAGATAAATAATACATATGTCTTTCATGAAATACATACTAAATTGGAATATGTAGAAAATAAACCAAAACATTCACTATCGGCTTTTCAAAAAAGTAATTATATTAATCTATTCATCGGTTTATCCTATCGATTCTGACACAAATTATTTTATTTTCAATTTTTAAATAATATATTTTTTCGAATACAATTTCTTTTTGGATATTTAAGTAACGTAGACGCCATTTTTAATATGTTACTATTTTTCTCGCTTTTGTATCACATCATTAGATTGATAAGATAAAATTTTGTTTTAACACTTCTTATTATTTAAATGTGTATGAGACGGCATATACTTGGAACGATGAAAAAGTTACATTATCGTAAGTAATAATTAGTATGTTCAAAGTAATGAAGGTCAAAGATTTGCAACGATAGAACTACTAGCCGTCTATTTATTAAAATCTCACGTAATAATTACATGCTGCGCCGACCCCAAATGAATTGGGATAAGGGCAAGAGAATGATGATCACGTAATAATTACCACGGTAAGGTAATAAAAACCTGTTCCTTCTTGAAGTTGGTAAAAAATGGACAATTATTATGCCTTTCTTTCACGGCCAATAAGATTAATTAATTCGTATCAAAAATGAATAATTGATTACATGTTAAGAATTTTTTTATCAGGTGATAACAATTGAGAAGCCAAATCCAATCCTTTAGGTACAAATGCGTGTCGTCTTTTTTTTTTTTTACTTTACAATGCATGGCAACAGTGATTATCACTTCCTGTTTAAATTAAAAGTATTAAGATAGACATTGCAAAAAAATATTGGACACCAATAAAATTAAGTAATGTACCTTACATAATTTTAGCAAACTAATCGAAAGTCACCCAATTTTGGGGTAGACATTTTTTTTCTGTCACATCGTCTGTATAAATGTTTACATAGATATATATCATATTTAATTTGATTGGTTAAGATACGTTTTATTTTTAATGCGTATTAGCAATTATAGATATAGCCAGCTGAACACTTAACAATTTTTAACCATAAATATAATGCCATGGTTTGGCGTCATGTATATTTTCATAGCTTAAAGCTAACTCTAAAGAAAGCTTTTGTCAAATCCTAATAATGACTTGCTAACGTTTAGATTTTTTTCCAAAAAAACAATACTATTCAATTCTGTTTTAACTAAAATAAAACTTAGTACATTAATTTCTGATCTGCCATCAATTTTTCTCATATTAACTACATGTATGATGTAAAAAAAACAATCTCCAAAAATTATATATTTTCTGCATATTTTTTTTTGTAGTTGTCCATCCCAACACATACAGGTTGTAGAGATTTTGGTGATAGGTCTTTTCACACTCTGTATAACTGAATCAGTACTATCTCAATCCTTATCTATTGTAATTATAGATTTATAATTGACGATATTTGAAATGCACGTTTGCACGAAAATCTTTTTTCGAACATAAATAATATTCACCCAAAAATAACTAAATACGATAAACGTATCGTACTCAACACCACTATCATTTAATTTAATGACTTCCAACTTAAGTAATATTGAAATGCATATTGTACTAAAATGAAAACTCCTTCCAAGGACTGAACTGGCAATATAATGAAAACGGTAACTAGAGCTGTTAAAAATCTCTTCTACATACTAAATAGTAAAACAACGTTTAAGAGCTAATTTCCCAATGAAATTGAACGCGATCATCTAAAGGACGCGCGCGCGACTTTGAAGGGCTGTCAGATTCAATGCTCCATAGCAATTACCTTGACACCGACTGCTCTTGAACGCAGCTTAGGTGCTGATCTCATTGAGTTTCATTGTTGAAATTCGTTCAAAAATAGAAAGAATTACATTTAAATACAAGTTATTAGGAAACAAGCGGTATATCCATCGCCAATTTAACTACTCTATTGAAAACAGACAGCGATACCTTTAAATTTTTCATTATAATACCAGGATAACGTCGAATTAAAGAGTTAATCGATATCCAAGTTCTTGAAAGCCCTTTCCATGGCCTTCTCTCGCTTCTTGTCTGGTAAAGCCGCGATCCTCTGCTCCTCTTCAGCTTTGAAATAGGGCTCCATAAGTTGGAGTTGTTGCATGCACTTCTTGTGAAGGGTCTGGGTGTCAGGGAGGGTGCCACCGTAGTCTGGAGGCAGTGATGATCGCGGAACTACTGTCTCGTAGAACTTCTCCAAGTCTTCGTTCTTGTTGTGGAATTTGAGCTGAAAAGATAAGTTGGAAGTTTTTAGTAAATTGTGAATTATGATAATTACAAAACCTGGGCAAAACCAGACATTAGTGCATAAATGTAAATGGTGTCATTTGCTATTATAATCAATATTTCTCAACGATCCTTATTGGGAATAGCACGGTCACTTTTCGTAATCAACCTCAAATCATTGTTTTTGGACTAAGCTCTCAAAAATGGATTCCGGTTCTACTAATTTATGTACCTATAATGGTATGATGACCGTATGAGTGATGCAACCTTATTCTCTTGAAACTGACCCACGAAGTTAACCACCATCGACTTTAAGGTAGAATTAATACGAGGAACTGGTTTAAAGCGGTTTTATAATATTCCAAGGTAGTGAAAATGTTGGCAGAATCTGTTGGAAAAAATATTAAAAATTTGGTGACTCTTTGAGTAAAAATTTATCAGTTATTTATTGTGCCTATTACCAACCGGTAATTTGCATAGTTATTTTATAGATTCTTGGTCAAGATCAAGGTCCAGTATGCTAAGATGAATATTCAATATTTTACTAATTTATAATATTTAAGTTATGTGAACGTTACGTAAAATTAAAATGTGTACAAACAATATTATCTAAGCCAATGTCTCAAGCAATATTAATGATGGACTGAGTACAAGAGACGGATAGGTATACAAAAAAAATGGATGACAAATTGATTTTACGCATTATTTCATGGAACGCTAGAAACAACGATAATATTTCTTTAGCACTTTTTTTTACAGTTCAGAGATTTAAAGCACTTATTCATGTAAATATTTTTACTATAGAAGCTATTCCCGCTTTATTTTTATTCTAAATTAATAAACGGCAAAAACATGTTTAAACAAAACTCGTTTAAATATTTTCTCGGTAAAAGGACTAACTACTAACAAACGAATTGAAAAATACTACCTATTACATAAAATATCACAATGAACAGCAAAGCGATTCTCATTGCTGTACGATAGATAGGTATACAGTTGCATTTAGTGATAGGTACGGCACTAAAATGGTAATACAAAAGCAACCAAGAATCGCAATAATAAAATTAATACACATTAATATTTAATCAGTGTTTAGTTTAGAAGTGGTTATTGTGGAATTCAGTGAATTAAAAATAACTAGTAGGTATACCAATTCCTGTTAAACATGTGAAAATGACTTTTAATTGTCCGACAAACTATTATTTGAATCAACTACATACCATCACACAGAATCACATTCAAAAAAACAATTTCAATTTAAAATCAAACCTGTAAACGAAAACCATAAACGATTTCTGAATAAATTGAAAATATTTCTTCTACCTTTTTTTCCTAGACACAAGACTCAAAATTGTATCTTATCTATACCAAGGCCAAATGGTCCATTTGCAAGTTGAACAGTTAGAAGTAAACACTTACATAAAGTAGTGTCAGATCAAACAAATATCACCAACATAATTATGTACAAAGTAGTACTTATAGGCACATTGTGCGCAGTTCTATAATATTAGATTTATGACAAGGTAAAAACAGTAACTTGTTCCTTATTGAAAACTGGTATAAACTGTGATCAACAGCAGTTTTAAAAGAAATTAAGTAACGCAGGAATTGTTTTAATTCCAATTCAAAAACAAAAAAAAATATTTTTTGAAAATTCTTTTGGCACGTCACTATTAAATATAATAAAGTACCATGAGTACCTTCTATAATCGCATTTCTACTGCACTGTATACAGAGATTAAAATCAAAGATAAATTAGACAGATAAGTCGACCTTTTCCTTTTAGTATGGTAATACACAGAGGCGGCGCTAGGCGTAGGCGACGTGGGCCATCGCCTACGGCCTCGCGTTACGAGGGCCACCTCGCACCTCAAAAACCCATTGCCAAAATTGGGACCGGAACGAAAAAAAACTCTAAACTGTACATGGCCAATTTTGGCCAATAAATATTTGTTGACAGCGCACTCTGTTTTATTTTTTTTCGATTTTGCTAACACAGCGACATCCTTCGTTCTTGTACTGACAGAAAGCCATTGTAGTTTCTGATATTTTACCATACCATTTAGCTATGATTTCGAAGTTGTGAAATGATTTGTTTACACTCAGCGTCGCGCCGCTGTGTATTTTGTACTAACGGTGTGGACGAATTTAGTCCACGCGATTTTATTATTATTTGTATTTCAAAACTTTGTTTGAAGAATGGTAACTATTATATTATGATGTACTGAGTTAGGCTATAATTTAGGTTAAAACATGCATCTAAGCTTAATTACGGTACAGTCATTAAGGAGTTAAGTAAGGTTACTCATAGTGCAAAATGTTCCTTATACTAATACCAGTCTGTAATTCAAAGCGCTTCAGAATCTATCTGAGGAGAAAAAAGAAAAAAAGAATAAAAACATCTGTTGTGTAGGTTATTTATTTTTTTTTTTTTTGGATGGGAAATCATCAAATGACCCCCCCACTCTGGGCGGAGCGGAAGGGAGTGTCAGACTTGTACTGACTAAAACCCATCCATGTTCCTTCTTTGCCCTTTGTGTTCCAGGGCCACGGTATCTCTTTCGAACAGTCCCGCAGCCCTGGCAGGCATCGGCCCTTGCGGACCCCTACTTATTTGCTGACATCTCTTTGAGGCGCACGTGGAACACGAACGCGCCGTCGACACGGCCTGTCGTTATAAGACGGCCGGACGGCGAGCTGGCCCATAACTCGCCGTCCACAGGCCCGCGCCGACGGTGGCCGGGAGCCAACACGTAACCCCCGACGCCCAGGGCGTCTCCCGCGGCGACTGGGACTTGAGGTTCTTTTCCTCTCACGTCCCGCCACCTCCTTCACTAGCATGACTGCTTCGCAGAAGGAGGTGATGGCTTCCCATTCCCTCTCGCTCCGGGCCATGGCTTGAACCAAGGCCGGACGCGAGAGATCGTCGCCGCCAATCGCCGCTACGAGGACACGGCGGTGCTCCGCCCAAGCGGGGCAGACCTCCACGGTGTGCTCCACCGTGTCCTCCGGACGATCCTCGCAGTGTAAAAACCCGGGCGTTTCCTCCCGCCCGATTCGGTGTAGGAACCTCCCGAAACAACCGTGTCCGGTGAGGATCTGCGTCAGGCGGTAGGTGAGGGCGCCGTGGCGCCTCTCTAGCCACTCCTCAAAGAGGAGACTTATCGCCACTATGGTGGCGTGCCCTGCACGGGGTTGCGACAGTCGCTCTCTCCATGTCGCCATGAGATCACGCCGGAGGTCTGTGCGCTGAGCGGCAATTTGCCGCGGCAGCGGAGTTTCCCCCCGACGTAGTGCCTCCGCGCGCCATTCGTGCAGGCGTGCGAGGACTATCGCCTCCAGATCCCATGGCGGCAATCCGGCAAGGAGGCTAGCCGCCTCGCCAGAGATTGTGCGGTACCCCCGGATTAGCCTTATGGCTATTACCTTTTGGGGCGCGTTCAGGTAGTGGGCGGCTTGCCGCCTCAAAGAACGCGCCCACACCGGGGCCCCGTAAAGGGCCATGGACCGCACGATCCCCGCGTATAGCCTCCGGCAGGAGGCGTTTGGACCTATCAGGTTGGGCAAGAGCCGCTTGAAGGCAGCCCCTGTCCGTTCCAGTTTGGGAGCCAAACGTCGGAAGTGCTCCACGAAGTTCCACCGGCTGTCGAGGACGAGTAATCGGTGTGGTCCGCTTCCGGCACCGCACGCGGCGGCGGAGCCATAGGCGGGGGAGGATGCTCCTCTCGTGAAGGGAACAGAGCGCTCACCACGTCCTCCACGAGCTCAGGCCGGAGACTCTGCGTCAGCAGGGGGGCCTGGGTGCGGAGTTTGTCCCGTTGTGTAGGTTTTACATTGACGAACAATCATAACCAACAGCTTATTTTTTAAATAAAAGACGGTATATTATAAATAAATGGATTATATTATTATAACAGTTATATCTTTTATTCATCTTTTCTCTTATTTTATACATTTTTAAATATTTCAAAAAACAAAACTAAACAAAACATTTAAAAATATAAAAAATAGATGGCCCATCGACATCAGGAACATGATCCAGGCTGCCGGTGGTCAGGGCTCCAGAGAGAGGAACCGCCTCACTATTCGTGCCGTGTCCAGGAGTACTGCTTTCTGAATCAAGCCCTTGACCCAGCCGCGCAATGAGAGCCTCCTAAGGTGCTGGTCGAGGCTCGATGCTATTAGTCCGTTAACCGTAACGACTATCGGTACAATGATTGCAGAGTCCACATCCCACATGTCGACAACGTCGTGTGCTAAATCAAGATACTTGATTTTTTTATCATTATCAGCTTTCATGAGATTCTCGTCATGAGGGACAGTGATGTCAACAATCATTGCACGGCGTTCTCGGCGATCCATCACCACAATACCAGGTTTATTTGCTAAAATAGTCCTGTCCGTGAGATAGATCGATCCCAATACAATATGGCATGACCGTTCTCGACAACTGGGTCGGGCACGTACTTGTAGTATGGTACTTCAGAACCCACTAGGTTGTATTGAAAGGCAAGTTGCAGCGCGTGTAGCGAGGCGCTACGGCGCCCTCACCTACCGCCTGACGCAGGTCCTCACCGGACACGGTTGTTTCGGGAGGTTCCTGCACCGAATTGGGCGGGAGGAAACGCCCGGGTGTTTCCACTGCGAGGATCGTCCGGAGGACACGGTGGAGCACACCGTGGAGGTCTGCCCCGCTTGGGCGGAGCACCGCCGTGTCCTCGTAGCGGC
This sequence comes from Noctua janthe, assembly GCA_910589295.1. NCBI lineage: Eukaryota > Metazoa > Arthropoda > Insecta > Lepidoptera > Noctuidae > Noctua > Noctua janthe. The sequence continues at coordinate 8,303,218 of OU342573.1, read as the reverse complement.
GATTGGCGGCGGCGATCTCTCGCGTCCGGCTCTGGTTCAAGCCATGGCCCGGAGCGAGGGGGAATGGGAAGTCGTCACTTCCTTCTGTGAAGCAGTCATGCTAGTGAAGGAGGTGGCGGGCCGTGAGAGGGAAAGAACCTCACGTGCCAGCCGCCGCGGGAGACGCCCTGGGCGTCGAGGGTCACGTGGTGGCTTCCGGCCACCGTAGGCGCGGGCCTGTGGACGGCGAGTTATGGGCTAGCTCACCCTCCGGCCGTCTTATGACGACAGGTCACCGAAGCGCAGCTTATAGCATACCTCCTTGCGATCATTAGTGTCTAATACTCTAGGCTTGCGCCAGTTCTCGTAAGCCAGAGAGAGCGGGTGAGGCCCTTGTCCACTGAAACTACATCACGGTGCATCCCCACGTCGGCTTCTAGAAAGTATTCCCTGAGGCTGCATACCTCACGGTTGTGCAGGGTCTTACTATTTAAGAAGCCACGAGCCCCGCACTTCCGTGGGATATACAGTCTCATCACTGACGACCGTGGGTGATGTATTCGATTTGCGGTCAGCAGTGCGCGGACCCTCCTATCCAGGGCATCAAGTTCCATCTGAGTCCATTTGAGTATGCCGAAACAATACATCAAAACCGGCATGACCGAACCATTGAAGGCGCGCACCATGTTTTTGCCTGACAAAATACTGCTTAGTACCTTATTCGGGCGGCCAAAGAAGCGCTCCCTCAATGATTGTTTCATGTCGGCAGTATTGCTACCTAATGCTTCCGACATACCCAAATACTTGTAGGTTTATATTGAGGAGAGGGATCTAAGTTGTATGGAATCCGAGAGTTGCGTGCCCACGGATTCTTATTATTCTATTAATGAGACTTTACAAAAAAAACTTGCTTGCGAAACTAGCGAGGTCGGGACTGGACTCGGGTGGTAGAATAAGTACGATAACAAAATAATAATAATATTATTTAACGTAAACGTAAATAAAAATATCAAAAAAGCACCAAAAAGCCATAAGATAAGTTTTTATATACTATGTAACCCCGTGGATGTTTTTTTTTTTAAATAATTTTTTTTTAATATCTCTTCATGTAAGGAAAATAAAAAAAACTATTCCGATGCATGGCCAGCATTTGGTCCAAAATGGTCAATCTCCTTTCTGTTTCTTTAATGTTAGTCTAAGAAAAAGTTTGCATTGCAGTGTCTTTGTTATAATAAAGTAGTAAAAACTATTTTTCAACTGTTTTTTTAATTTATAACATGGCTTCTTGCGCCACCAGAGGGCCTCGCTAAATGTACCTTGCCCACATAAAATTGTGGTCTTGCCCCGCCACTGGTAATACAGACGTAAAAGTAAGACCTACAATTTTTACTGTTTCTTTCCTCAAATGTATGCAAAGTTTTACTATTCTACAAAATGCATTACTCTACGAGCATTACCGTAAATTACTTGCTTTGTGTCATATATTTTATGCCTTTAAAATGCTAAGTTCTATAACGAAGTAAAAACTTACCATATCAAAGAACCTCTTGTCCATAAACGGCCTAATCAGCAACATTAATTTGTCTAAAACTGGTTCTGTGTTGAGTACATGTATGGCGCGCATGCGAACTGGCATCGCCTCCTGGACATACTGGAAGAATTTTCGGAGGGACCTGGAAGCGTTGGAATTTGTGTGAATATTGTGAACTTTTTGTATAACTTGTGGCTAGTTTACATCCAAGGACTCATGATAGTTAATGACTTTGTAGCAACTTTCCGGGTCACGTTATTGGTTGATATACATACATGTACCGTGTACAATTATGGATTTTCAAGTATAGGCTTTTAAACAAGAAAATAAATATATACTGCGTGGAAGGGACACCGACGCTAAACGTATTGAGTACATCATTCTGAAACATATACATTTTTTCATGGGTACAGAATTTAAAAAAAAACAGCTGTTCCAAACATTTCGTTCGTGAAGGTATTGAAGTTTTTTAGGAAACAGCTGTTTTTTTAATTATCAGCGAATAATTTCTATGTCCCCGAGGGGTTCAGAACGATGTACTGAATACGTGGTAACCGTTTTAGCGTCGGTGCCCCTTTCATCCTGTATTTTGCACTCTGAATCTACACTGAAGTTATAATGTATGACAATTAAATTAAACTCTTCTTATTTTAAGAAACACAAATGTCTCCGTCTGGTGAGAAAAGAATGAAATTTCTCAATCACGATTCACAAAAACTAGATATTTCCACTTAATATATGTAGGTAAGTAACCAATTGTATGACGACACAAAGTAGGTACAAAGACTTCTTTTTTTACAGTGGCATACTAGTACAATACACACTACATCGTAACTAAAACATTTATTTTTTAAATAAATACAATGTTATGTGTTTTAGAAACTCTCGTGATAAATGATGACATTAATTTAAAAATTTACAAGCGACAAGTGGGACATTTATGGGCATCTTTTACCTTTGTCTATCCTTTTGAAAGCTATGAAAATATAAATATGTAGGTATACTATCATAATATTTTTTATTAAAAACATAATATTGTTTAATTGTTTTGCAGCTGATAATCCATTATTTTGGGATAACTAAGATAATCACATATTAACAACACTATAAGTACTGTTGTAGTAGAATATAATCATAGTAATTTTACAGATCACACTAGTAGGTCCGCAAAATACATGCGAAAATGACAAATCAAAGAATAATGGATCCACAGCACAAATTCAAACATAAGTTGATACTTACGATAAGCTAACTCTTGTAAGATGGCCGAATTTTACTCCACGCATATCGAAAAGGAACATGTAGCCCGGCTGTGGGCCCCGCTTTGTGAGACATAAGTCTGAAAAAAAGAAATTAGAGAATAAATAAATGGTTATTTTGCGAAAAAATCTGATAGTAACATAAAACTACTAAAATGGTAGCTTTTGCATAGGCGGGATCATTGATTTTTCGCGGGCTTCTTTCGTCTCAAGGCTAAGACAATTTTCATAGCTGCCTTTTCAGGATCTTTACATAAGTATGTAAGTAAGACTAAATATTTTAGTCGTGCCTTTTCCAAAGCGAATGTCTAGAAGCTCTGATAACATCACTTAGAAAAAATCGTAAACGAAAAATCTTGACCTATTCTTTACTTAACTTATGTACGTGGTTATTACACTAAACTTTCCTGTTTACACGTGTAGTTTAGCAATTTTACCTACCTACAGACTTGCATCGATTTAATACTAATAAAAGGTAATGAATAAAACATTTTACTAGAATTTATTACTAATTACACCGGCCAAGTCTTCTTAAAATCAGGTTTCTTCGAAGTCTTGATCTTACGGAATGCGTAGATTTAACTTTCAAATTAAGTAATTTAGTTGGAACAACTTAGACAAAAGGATACCTACTTAACAAGGTATTACGTAAAACATACAGAAAATCACGCCTTTTTCCCACGAGGTAGGCAGAAAGGACAGAACTCCACCTGCTACGTCCCTTACATACTCCTTGTGCCTCGTCCACATTCATACATCTGGTCATACACGCACGCACGCCGGTTGCGACTGTTGCGAGTACTAAAAAGGTTTTGTAAGGCAATTTTCGTTGTTTATGGTGTTATACTTACAAAAAATAAATTGCCTCAAAAAACCAGAAAAAACATAGCAAAACGTCTCAGACATTAAAAAAAAGAATAGACATCAAAGATTCAAACAGATAGGTTATCTTGTTACCTTCACCTACTCCGAGATAGGTACAGTTGGAGCAAAAATAGGTCTACCATTCGAAGATTGAACAAAGTGTTCACGTCGCCACAAAGGGGTATTTTCACTGGGAAAAATTGTCTGACAATTAATCATAAACGAACTAGACGCCTTCATGAGAGCCAGTTAGTTTCACAACAGCAATGAGAAATGGAAGACGTCGAAAAATAATAATAAATTATAACTAGCTAACCGAACGCCCTATTTTTGATCAATAATATACATACGTGTATATTGTAGTAACGCAATGCGATTGTTATACAGAATGTAGGGTAAACCAAAGCGATATATCCAGGGACATGACATGTTATCAAAAACTGATAGACCATCTCTTTTGGCCGACCGTACGTCTCTGTTCTGACGTCATGTTTTGATTTCATATAATCAATACTCCGCTATTCCGTCACGGGTGGACTACTGCAGGGACTACTATTATAAAAATGTTATCTCACTGTTATGTTATATGTGCTATGTTAGATCATTGTTTACTATGATATCAGAGGAGAAAATACTCCTCCTCCCTACTATGACGTCTTAAAGCAGGAGTAATTCCAGTGTGGGAAAGAGGTGTCTTTCGACGACCTGTATAGCTCTGTCTCTTTCCCACACTGGAATTACTCCGTCTTGGTAGGTCACCAGGACTTGAATAAGACAAACAGCAGAGCTGTCCAGGCCGCTACGTAATAGTCGGACAAAATCTGAGTCATCCTTTCGAGAATATGAGTAGAAACTGTTCATAATCTACCTAGCCTTATCCCATTTTATTTTTTATTTATTTTTTTCGGTTGGGAAATCATCAAATGTCCATCATCACTCCCTCCCAGAGTGGGGGGGGTCCCACTCTGGGCGGAGGGGAAGGGAGTGTCAGACTTGTACTAACTAAAACCCATCCATGTTCCTTCTTTGCCCTTTGTGTTCCAGGACCGCGGTATCTCTTTCCAACAGTCCCGCAGCAGCCTTATCCCATTAGATCGGCTTTTAGTAAAACCGAATGCAGCTGACTACCAGTATTTACATGGAACGACTGCCCAGTCATTGGGATATAATTTGGCAAAACTGGTTGTTATTTGTCAGATTTTTTTTGACGACTGTCAGACATCCACAAATGACAGTCGGGGCCAACTGCTTAACGTGCATTCCGAGGCACGGAGGTGTGTCGGTTTTTAATGGATGGTCACCCATCTATAGACAGTCCACGGCAAGCATGGAACCTTGAAAAGCGACCCGTGGCGCTGTAATTATTTAGCCACGAGGCTGACTACAAGTGGAAACGACAATAAGTTAATATTTAATAGTAGTTTAATCGCAATTTTATTGTACAAGTTTTGCAAATACACACAGGTTAATAAGTTATGGTCAAAGTATTTAATTGCAGCTGCTAAGTAGTTAATGCAAATTCCAAGCATAGTTGTTGTTCTAGGCAGATATGGCACCACATTTGGAACGCGCGACTGCTGAGCAGGAGGCCCTGGGGTCGATTTTCGGGTTGGGCAAAGTGCTATTGGGTTTTTCCATCAGGAATTTCTCAGTAGCAGCCGGAGTAGCAACGGAGTCTAGATTTGTACCCAGTTAATAAAAATAAAAAAATAATAATAATTTTATTTCATATCAATTTGGCTTACATTGCATATCGAGGAGACTCCATTTAGGCATAGAAATGCCTGTAGTTGAAGGCTCCGCTCATTCCCTTACAATATAAATATACAATTACGTAATTAAGAAAAGAGTGTGTGTGTGTGTGTGTGTAGTTAATGGCAATAGGCTCGCCCCAAATTACGTGGGACATAAACATTACTGGCGAAATGTGGGTGCACTATTAGGTACATCTCTGCTTGACCCTTCGGGGATTACAGGCGTGATGTTATGTTATTTAGAATTTTATTTTATATGTTAGGTTTGTGCCTGTGGCGTTTACCTGTAAATGTCTGCCTATTATTAGAGAAAGGCCTGATTTTATGAAGGTACTTTAATTTTTGGATATTTTTGCGCATCAAACATATTACAGTCAAGTACCTTATACCTACGTCACTCACTAGCCAGTATGAACTCGAGACAAATGACCCAGTCAATAATAGTAGAATGTAGGTGTATCTACAAATATAAAATTGCTAAATAATACAGCGACCAGTAATCCGCCTGCAATGCGTAGCGAATTTCCCGCGACGGCTATTCTCGGTAGCGGCAGATTACATAGATACTAGGTACCACAGTGTAAATAATAGTACTATGTAACCATAGTGTAAACATACACTCAATCAATATAGTCAGTGCTGCATTGAATTGACATTACATTATTGAAGGCCGCTCGAAAAAAAATGGCCAGGGAAATCTAAAGAGGAGCTCGTGGCTAAATAATAACAGCCGCTCGAGGTCGAACTTCAGGTTAAGTTGCGCTTGTCTAGGCTGGTCCGTGAATGGGTGACCACCCGTTACATACATACCGAGTTCCTCCGTGCCTCGGAAAGTACGTTAAGCCGTTCGTCCCGGCTGCCATTTGTGGTATTTAGGTAGTCAGTGGCCCGAAAGTCTGACAACCAGTCATATCGTATTTCCCAGTACTAACTGGGTTGTGGAAGTCAGATAGGCAGTCGCTCCATGTAAAATACTGGTATTCAATTGCATCCGGTTAGACTGGAAGCCGACCAACCTAGAATAAAGCTACCTAACCTAGGATGAAGCTAGAGGGGAATATATACATGCGTTGCTGTACATCAACCTATTTTAATGAAAGCCCATGTTTAGCAGCGTATTTATGGCGCTACGTAAACGTAGCAAAGGCACGTCAAGGGCACAGCGTAAACAATATCGCGTTAGTCAACTGTTTTCTTTTAATCTGTGGTATGGTCGAAATGGTTTACCAACGTGCAACGAAGCGCAGTATCCTAGGCGTCAAACTTACCAACCATGTACGCATCAGCACACTGCGCTCCAAAACACAAGTTACTGACGTTGCTCAAAAAGCCACTAAGCTAAAGTGGGGCTGGCCATATCTGCCGCATGTCCGACGAGCTGTGGGCTAAAATAACGACGATATGGAGCCCTGACACAGCCAGAAGGCGACGCGGTAGACCTCGCAGGAAATGGCGGGACCAGCTGGACAAAACCAACGACCAGTGGTCCACATTGGCCCTGGATCGAATCAATCACCCAGCAGTGGGATGACACAGGCTAACTGTATCAGTATGGTCGAAATGCAGTGACAGAGTATATATATATATATATATATATATATATACTGCATTGTACGCGTAGTTTAGTAGTAACCAAACTGTGGGAAAGCCTGTGTTTGATTATGGACCTTTGTGGGTTATTAGACTGTGAACGAAACATTGTAATCTGTACAAGGTATCCAATACTAAAATAATCGATATTTTCCGTATATTATTTCCTATAATTTTTCCGTCTATTCGTATTTTCCATTGCCATAACCGAATGCCACGGGCTGTTGGACATTGTAGGCTTTCATATCAATTGGATCAGTCACATAATCTTATCAGCCCTTTTAGACCTCAACCTACAGCGTTTCGTCAAAGGACGGAGGAACAAATAAGTACCTGACTAGCTACCTACCCTATCTAACGTTGCTTTTCAGTGTCTCCCGACCGTGAAATCTCGGGATCGCTTCACGCAAGACTTCGTTTAGTAGTATTGATTATTCAGCGTCCCTCATGTTTCATACTTGCCTGGTATGTGTGAGTCTTATACATGTGACTGTTCCTAAATTACCCTAGGCTGATAATATTAGTATTAATGTCAGTTTCCCCTGAAGGGGAAGAAAGAGGCCGCGCCCCGCCACCCGCGCGGCCTTGTAAGGACCGTCCCAGACTGTGTGTCTTCCCACCGACTAAGAGTGCTGGACCAGTTCTTACTCGAGGTCTTTTATACACTCTCCGGGTGCAGCTAAATACCAGTACTTTATATTGGCCTCAAAAACCCATTTACTGGGTAGCAGGACCTTTTGGCAAAACCCCAAGATTACCCGTAGGTATTACAAAAAATATTCGCAAAACAGAAGCTACCTCTCTGATAATAGCAGACGTGTTTCTGTGTTAGACTTTTTCCTTTTTACATAACATCATACGTAAAATCACGCCGGCAATCCCCGAAGGATTAGGCAGAGATGTACCTAATAGTACACCCACATTTCGCCAGTTATGTTTAAGTCCCTTGTAGGGCACCTATTGCGTAGGGGCTAGCCTATTGCTATCAACCGGGTACAAATCCAGACTCCGCAGCTGCTACTGAAAAATTCCTAATGGAAAAACCCAAAACACTTTGCCCGACCTGGGAACTGAACCCTGAACCTCATGCGCGACAGTCGCACTTGTGACCACAAGAGCAACGAGGTAGTTTTCATTTGTAACTTTCCCCTAATCACATAAATATTACTTGATATTTGTTATAGTGTTGGCGAGCTACACTATCATAATAAAATATGGCTAAAGCATTCAACAAAATACACCGTGACTTTTTAGTCGTCTTACAACCGCAACCCACTTCATGTATCCAATGACTACTAAACATTCATTAATAGTCATTGGATACATGAAGACTACAAGGTATTTATGACATTTTAATAATTTAAAAATAAAAATATTATTCAGTATTATGACGCATGACGTAGTTAAAACACCCTGTTGCGAGCGATGATCTACTGGACTCGAGTGCTGGATAGGTATGTGTTCTCCCGTTTGACACGTGAACATCATTAACAGGATGTTTCATAACTTTATTCTAATTTTTTTTTATTATTTTTCTTTGTATCTATTATGGAAGATAAAAAAAAATCGCGCCTAGAGCTATTTTATGTCGGGTACATTGAGTAGACGACCTTTATAAGACGACTAAAAAGTCACGGTGTATAAAATGCACTATGGAATATAAGTAAATAAAGTAGCACAACTCGTCTACCTTGACTGTGGCGACAATTTGCGTGAAGGGATCATTTCGCAAGTCTCCGCGAAGGATAATGTAGGTCGCGTCCTTTGCAAACATTGTCTATACCACGCTACCTTATTTCGGGGTTCGTTAGGTAGGTAGGTAGTTACTTATTACGGGGTAAACAATGGCCTTAGTAAAAATCAAGGGACCTTGAAGAAGATAGACTAAAGAATTACGGAACAAGGAAACTAGGAAGGGTGGATCTTTAGTTTTTGCGAGGTATTGTGATTTTTGATGAGAGAACAGCGATGGCTCACTTTCTTTCTTTGACTTCTTTAAAAATAAAACGTTGCCCCACACTAGGAATTTCTCCTGTATCATGAGTGCGTTTACAAACATTTTAACTCACATACACAAACAGCCAGACCCGGAACAATTGCATGTAGGTCATACAAATATTTGTTCCATGTGGGGATCTAACCCGCGACACGCAGCGCAGCAGCCTATCGCTCAGCCACTGCGCCAACCGTGCCGTCAAAATTGGAATTGGTTTTAAGTTCGAGTGTATTTTCCATGTAGGGTAATCAATACAAGTCGCATGTGGCCTGTCTGGAAATATTTCATGAAGATGTGCGAGTCTTATACATGTAATACCTACGGGTAATCTTGGGGTTTTGCCAAAAGGTCCTGCTACCCAGTAAATGGGTTTTTGAGGCCAATATAAAGTACTGGTATTTAGCTGCACCCGGAGAGTGTATAAAAGACCTCGAGTAAGAACTGGTCCAGCACTCTTAGTCGGTGGGAAGGCACACAGTCTGGGACGGTCCTTACAAGGCCGCGCGGGTGGCGGGGCGCGGCCTCTTTCTTCCCCTTCAGGGGAAACTGACATTAATACTAATATTATCAGCCTAGGGTAATTTAGGAACAGTCACATGTATAAGACTCACACATCTTCATGAAATATTTCCAGACAGGCCACATGCGACTTGTATAGTATATATGTCCTTGTCCAGATACATGAACATACAGGGTGTAAACAGACCCTTCACGTAGCATTCTGTACATCAAACTAAGCAACTTTACGCAAAAATTATTGCTAGTAAACGAATTTTTTTTTTGGGGTTGTAAATCAAGTTTTACGATTAGGACTCGATGGGACGCACTCAAAGCATTGTGCTGATGGATGGATTGAATAGTACGGGGTTCGTGGATCTGTTTAAAGTAAAAATCTTACATTAAAAACATGTATTTGAAAAAAAAACTTGTGAAAAACTTGGAACTTTGACCCCCAATATCTCCGTAACTAAAACGTTCCCAGGTATAACAAAAAAAATATCGCAATGACGGGGAGAACAAGTGCCTTCCGGCTTCGTTACAGGTCAATTTACACCCTTTAGATGAAGAAAAAGGAGTAGAGGAGGGGGTAAGGATCGTAGCAGATGGCTAAACCGAACCATATTTATGTCCGTCACAGGGACCTGTTGGCTCTGGTTATAAATATCTAACCCTCTCACCTCCTGCGTCTGTTACAAGAAGAAGCAGAAAGAAGCAAATTGACAATGTAAGGAAAACGTATTTTCATAATATGTGTCTTGGTTGACGATATTGCGCGTGCACGTGTCTTTCTTTCTTATTTTCATAAGCCTATGTAAATAGTTTCAAACTCAAATCACGTTCTGTCATCCATCATAAATACAGAGGAACTATTTAAAGCCGATTCAAAAATATTACGAAAATAGTCATGAAACGATTTAAACATTTGCAATCATGCGTGTAGCTAGTCAGGATCACTATACTGACGAGCTACACGTCGGGCTACTGTTGCGTTACTATAGAGATAGTTTTTTTTTCTGAGGAGAAATTATAAAATGACCCCCCCCTCCCCACCCCACCCCACTCTGGGCGGAGCGGAAGAGAGTGTCAGACTTGTACTGACTAAAACCTGTCCATGTTCCTTCTTTGCCCTTTGTGTTCCAGGGCCACGATATCTCTTTCGAACAGTACCGCAGCCCTGGCAGGCATCGGCCCTTGCGGACCCCTACTGGTTGCTGACATCTATTTGAGGCGCGCGTGGAACACGAACGCGCCGTCGACACAGCGAACGTCGACGGCCGGACGGCGAGCTAGCCCATAACTCGCCGTCCACACTATAGTGATAGTAACGCAACAGTAGGCTGACGAGACCACAGGACGGTGGAATATGGGATTTTAGCTGTACTTGTTACTATGTAAAAAATCTTAGAAATTAAATTTGACCCGCTTCCCGGTTTTCGATTGAGCTAAAATTTTGCACAGATGTTTAGTTTGGATGACAATGCATAGTTAGCTAAGTGACATCAACCCAAATCCAATATGGCGGACTCCCAAAGATGGCGGACTAGTTATTTTTTATGCATTCCCATGATATAGGAATTGCTGAGAATATGAGAAATAAAATGACGTCATTCTAAAGTGTGTTTGTTTAGTTTTATTTAAATATAATATTTTTAATTTAAAGAACAAACAATATTTATAGTTAAACCGTACTGACTATTATTTCCTCCCAAGTCCCACAGTGAAGAAGTCTATTATACCCCAGCCGTGGGAACATTATAAGCTGATGATGATTATGCTATATTAGTTAACCACTTATTAAGCTCGTGGCCTCATAATAACAGCCGCTCGGGTCGATATTAAGGTTAAGCCGCGCTTGCCTAGGTAAATCTGTGGATGGGTGACCACCCATTACTTACCGAGTTTCCCCCGGGCCTCGGAAAGCTCGTTAAGCCGTAGGTCCCGGGTGTCATTTGTAGATCTTTGACAGTCGTTAAGTATTCAGTGGCCCAAAAAGTCTGACAACTAGTCTTACCAAGGGGTATCGTATTACCCAGTACTAACTGGGTTGTGGAGGTCAGATAGGCAGTCGCTCCATGTAAAATACTGGTATTCAGCTGCATCTGGTTAGACTGGAAGCCGACCTTAACATAGTTGGAAAAGGCTAAACAGATAATGATGACTTAACCACTTAATATATTATTCTTGTGATCGTCAAAAAGGCAATTAGCAATTTCCAATTTGGTCGTACTTAGGTACCGTACCTAATTAGCTCAATTGATAAATTATCCGCGGAACATGGCAGGAAACAAAACGTGTTTCATAAGCAAAGCGATATAAATTCGATAACATTGTGTTCAAATCGATCTACACATTGTGGAATACGGATTAGGTTATTAATCCGTTCCATATGTTTGATAAATTAATTACAAGATAGTTACGTGTGATTATTTCCGTGACTCGTATTTAAATTCCCTTTCATTATCTTTTTTTTATTTATTTATTATTATGAGCCTGATGTGTCCCACTGCAGGGCAAAGGCCACCCTTTACTCTTTCCATTTATCTCTGTGTTAAGTTTTTTTTAAAAAAACGTTGCTCCACTTTAGGAATTTCTCCTGTATCGTGGGTGCGTTTACAAACATTTAAACTCACATACACAAACAGCCAGACCCGGAACAACTACCTGTAGATCATACAAATATTTGTTCCGTGCGGGGATCGTACCCGCGACACACAGCGCAGCAGCCGATCGCTCAGCCACTGCGCCAACCGTGCCGTCGTTCATTATCTTACTACTATTATAAATGCGAGAGTTTGGATGGATAGATGTTTATTACTCAATAAAGCTAGAACGGCTGAACGGATCTAGATGAAATTTTGCACAAAGATAGATTATAATGATGATTATAATGTTATGTCTTGTTGAGTATTTTGTGTGTACATAAATAAATAAATAAATAATAAATAAATATACTCTGGAATTAGATTATTATAGATTATACATTAGAATTTTTCTTGTTATTTTGATATTACCAGCAGACACGTCAATTTTATTTTATTTATATGGATTTACAATTTCACAAAATGTCCTTTATACAAGTCATGCTTAACCTCAAAAAATGCAAACGGGACAAGCTATGATAGGAGCCCAGGGGCTGTACTTCAGGCTAACATTGTATTTCACCGGTAATTAATATTTACTTTGTAAAAAAAATGAGTTATATTATTCAAGGAGTACCTAAATGATACCGTGTCGGTTGACAGAGGAGAATGGCAGAAAAAAATTTCTTGCGAAGATCCCGAATAGTATGAGAGACAAAGGCAGAAAGACGAGGATAATGGTTTTTGTTTTTTCGAAATATTTGCATAAAAATTGAAGGTTATAACGCACATATACAAGGGACATACCCGATCGGCGATCTTAATGCAATCAATATTTGCTAATTAAACAATAAAATGGGATGCATGTATGTATGTACGTGAACCCACATAATTATTATTATTTTATATTAATGTCAGTAACCTTGTGATTTTCGACCTTCCATTCGGTTCAAAGTAAACAATGTTTTTTTTTTTTAAATAAGTACAAAAAACAGATTTTATTTTTAAATTCGATTTTCTTTTTTTGTTAGGTACAGTCCATTTAGTTGATTCAATGAGAAAAAAATATATTGACACTGAAACGGAAAACACCACTGTCAAAGTCAATGCTTTAACATAAAAATAAAATATTTATGCTAACCCGTGAACACCATACAGCAAAATAAGGGAACATCCAACCCTAGGACTCAACCTTAAAATCTCCGTTTTACGCAACTAAATTATTCCTCGAAGCGCAACCATTAGTTGCGCTCACAAATTCAAATTAAAAATATTATGTGTTTATTCCTCAAAGCGCAACCATGATAAAAAATAGAGAGGGGTGTAAAATAGAGGGGAGGAATAATTTAGTTGCGCTTTGAGGAATACCCTGTGAAATGTGGCAGATCGTCATGCGTCAGTGAGCTCGGTATAGTACCTACACAGCCCTTTCTTCTTTTTAGCCATAATTTACGTTGGGGCTCCAAAAAGCAATGTCGACTAATATAATCAATCAATAGCATTACAAGGGGCTCAAGATTATAAACTCCATGGATCAATACCTGCAAGATACTCTTCCAGTAGTTTCTCTTTGGTGTGATCACTCTTATTTCATCTTCACGAATAGAAAGTCCGACTCTATGGGTTACTGGTTACCATTTCGAAATTCGAAAAGTCGTGACGTAAGCGACATTTAACTTTTTAATCTTTCTTTTTTTCGATATTCATTTGTTACATTTTATTTAAAAAAAAAAACCGTTTATGTTGTAATGTCCGTACGAATGACAAGCCCAGACAAAGTCCGGACAGAGGGTTAAAAAGCCGGATATGTCCGGTCAAATCTGGATGGATGGTAACCCTAACCTAGTCCAACTAAGTTCTTTGAAGAGTATGACGTACTCTCATAAGCTAAATTGGACTTCAACCGTCAGAGGTCAGGAACATTTCCTTTTGCCTCACGTATCTTAGGCATCAATCTTTTTTTTATTAATTTATTCATTCGTCAATACAAAACCAGTCTCACAACACGAAAGTCAATGACTCACAAAAAGATCAATGTTAATGTCCCAATAAATAATTATGACACAGAGGACATTGTGAAACGAATTGAAAATAATATAATGTCGTAACGTAACTGCATCGGACAAGGCTGGAGCTATCATAACAGGATTATTAAAATAACTAGTTTTTGCCTGCGGTTACGCTCGCGTTTTTGACGAAAATTATTCCACGGGAGCGTTTAAATGTATTAATGTAACTCAGCGATAATGTAGCTCTCCATTAGTGAAAGTATTTTCGGAATCAGATCAATAGTTCCGAAGATGACCCCTTACATACAAACATACAAACTTTACCTCTATATATAATATTAGTATTAGTATGTTTTATCTTAATGAATTACTTGTTTTACTGTTTATCCTTTATCCTTTATCAGGTACCTATAATTGACCTGACCTGACCTGTTGACAATGCACTATGAATGCTCTGTTGTTCTGAGAGCGTGCAAGAGCAAACAGTGCACAGTATTGTCATCAATGAGGTGATTGTATTTGTGCTTCATAATATTAAAATTATTGAAAGAGACATCTATTGAGCAGGGCCTCTAACCTGTTCTTAAAAATGTAATTAAAGCGTAAAGATTACGTTAATCTTTACCTATACTAATATATAAAATTGAAGTGTCTGTTTGTAATTTGAAAATAACAGCTTTTTACTGAATGCATATACGGTACATACAAAAAACCAATCTTTCTAATTTTGACTGTCTGTGTGTCTGTTTGTTCCGGCTAATCTTCGGAACGGCTGAACCGATTTTGACGGGACTTTTACTAGTAGATAGATGATGTTTCAAGGAGTAATGCTAGGCTTTATTTAAAAAAAAAAAACCAGTCAAGTGCGAGTTGAACTCGCGCACCGAGGGTTCCGTATAAACTTGTAGGTATTTTGCTTTAGGTGCTGAAAGACATTGCTTCTTGCCAAATTTCATGATTCTAGGTCAACAGGAAGTACCCTATAGGTTTTAATTCCCTTGAGAGTGTCGAAACATACGTTTTTTGCGGCATAAACGGCCGTATCTTTTTTTTACGTTCACTTAGAAATTTGTTCTTTTCACATATTAGTTTTAATTAGAACTCGATACCTCCACGCGTTCTTGAGATTAAGGGTCTCGACAGACAGATAAGTAAGTAAGTAAGTTTATTTATTGCTCCTTCAAGATATAACATATTGAACAAGATTTAAGTGTAGTTAGGAATAAGCACAAAGAGTAATATGAGCAGCTGTGCCTGAGCTAGGCTGAGCCTGTATTTCAGGTCACAGTGGTCAACTAAGTGATCCGGTAAGGGTTCCGTTTTTTCCTTTTGAGGTACGGAACCCTAAAAAATTCCGTGCAAAAAAAACAAAAACCCTTAAAATTGTTAACAAAATCCGATTCAAACAGGTAAGTAATAATTTATAATAATATCACGCGAAGCTCGCGGGCTACAGCTAGTATTATTATTACATGGTGTCCGATCAAAGAACACTGTGGCGAAAAGGATCTCCCAAAAATTCGTGACATTAGTGTCCGATGGAAGTAAGCCAGAATCACTAAAATCGTCACCAGTTTCAAAAAAAACTTTCATTTACTTTCTCCGTCGTAGCTCGTTGCCAACAGCTAGGGGAGAGGAGTCACATTTTGGAAAAATAACGACCTCATTCAAATCTGATACACAAAGATGAAGTGAGATAACTTACCGACGGTCATGAAGAGCAGTTTGCATCCAGATTCCAGGTTGTACTTCGAGGGTTCAGTGTCGTGGAGACGATGGTAGATGATGTCGTACCCTTCGCATGACTTGCCCGGGAAAACGGAGAACTCCCTGCAAATAAAACAAACGCAAAGGTTTATAACAGAATCAGTCTACGGTGGTCCCACTGCTGGGACTTGACGGCACGGTTGGCGCAGCGGCTGAGCGATTGACTGCTGCGCTGCGTGTCGTGGTTTCGATCCCCGCACGGAACAAATATTGGTATGATCTACAGGTAGTTGTTCCGGGTCTGGCTGTTTGTGTATGTAAGTTTAAATGTTTGTAAACGCACCCACGATACAGGAGAAATTCTATAGTGTGGAGCAAAGATTAAAAAGAAAAAAAAGGGACAAAAGCCTCCTCTCTGTGACAGGTCCCAGTGCGGTGCGGTTTGTTCAATGACACACACACGACTTAGAATGATTTGGTTCTATGACATGCTGATTTTTTCTTACGACATACATTGAGTAATTTTTGGACGAAAAGATTTGGCATCTTATAAAGACAAATCGCGAAGATCTTTTTATAGTTTTATAGCCTATTCTAACTTTCTAGACACGTTTACGTTTTTGACCATTTATGCTATTTCTCTGTTTATTTAATGATGTTTCAGAGCGTTAACGGCTTACGGCATTTCATACAAACTTTCCAGTGATTTTTTTCAAAACGTCTGAACCGATTTGAATGAAACTTCGTACGCATAAGCAGGATACATGAATCTAAAAACTTGACAGAGAACTTTTTAAAATGTCTTTTTAAAAAAAAAGATAATTGGAAATTTCTGTTCCTATGAAAAATCTAAAATCGGTCTAATTTAACTGTAACACTAATTTTCGAAAATGTTTTCTGTCAAGTTTTTATACTTGGGTATCCTTATTATGCGTACAAAGTTTCATTAAAATCGGTTCAGTCATTTCGAAAAAAAATCACTTGAAATTTTGTATGAAATGCCCTAAGACGTTACCGCTCTTAAAGACTGTCACATTTTCGAAATCAAATGTAACTCATCTACAAGTGCTAACCACGAGGCGAGGTCGCGTGTCCAACTGTAATAGTTCAACGGAAGAAACACGTGGGTGTAACTGAATACAAAGTTACAAACATAGTACTTCGTTTACGTCAGTAGCGACTTACTGAAATTAGTTTTTTTTTAGCTAGTGAAATGCTATTACAGCAAAAGCTCATTAAGTTCTCTTTAGGTGCTGACGACGTTAACGGGCTGTCATGAATGATGACTTTAGGGATCTAGAATATAGTTAGTTCTAATACACATACACACATTACATACTCATACACACACACACACATCCATACAAACATAAACACACACACTCATATTCACATTATTCTTGCTTTTTGAGTAATGGTCTCAGATTAAACACCTAAATTCGCTTAAGTCTTCTAATAAAGAAGGCTAGAAGTTTCGGCAATATAAACGCTAGAAATAAATTCCGCTTCGAAGCTATCCTTATAATATGTTGAAGCGAACTGCTCTGCTGGCATGGTGGAATGTCAATATCGCAGGGATGAATTATGTGAAGATATCTATGGCATGGAGTTATGGAACTCAATTTATGACAAGACTCGCAGTGTCTGTGGTTCTTCCGGCGAAAAAATATATCAAAATGAACGTGAACTAGTCTTCAGATAAAGTAAAGAAATACTTAAAAGTGGTGGTTGCCGGGAATAATATTAATAAGTCATGTCACTGTCCACCAGTGGTGCCTAAGGGGAAAAAAAATAAAAAAGTTGTCTCTCTGTCCTGGTGGACAGCGCGAATTTGGACAGGCCGGGGCTGGACAGCGGCAATCATCGTTAAATGTGATCAGCAGCATAATTACTGTAGAATATTAACTTGTCCAATTTAAAGGACAAAACACATTTGAGATACAAATGAGCTATTCTTCTATGGTCTTAGTTTACAGAAAGTGTAGACCAAAACATATTGCCATCGGCCATTAAAGCGCTCTTAAAGTGGTCTGTACAGTACTTAAAACAAGGTCTAAATTGGTGCCAAAACCAAGCAGGTGCAACCTACGCGAAACTTTATCGCCTATTACAAACCTTGGCCGGATAAAAATGGCAAAAAAAAGACATATGTTAGCGAAAATAAAAACGAAAATTGAATTTCCCGTGTTTTCTCAGAGGTTTGCAGAGCAAAGCTTTTGTGTAAAATTAAAATTGAATTTTCAGTGTTTTCTCTAGTGCCAGTTACAAAGCCATTGAGAAAGGATCCCTTTTGGTAACGCCAGTTTTTATTATAATTGAAAAATATACAGGGAAAGTTTCTCTTTTGTTGGTTTAGGTCTTTTATCAAGGTTAATTTCGGGATTCTCGATTTTTTCTCTACAATTAGGAATGGCAGATTTTTTTTCGTGAAAATGTAAAATTCTATTTTTGGTTTGCAAAAGTAATTAAGTATGCAAATAGGCTTATTTAGCGTGTCTAGCTCTTTTTTGAGATTTTGACAAGTATGTGCAGTTCTACTAACGTCCAATTTGGTTTTCCTTACTTCGGTCGGTATATTTTCTAAGCCAACACTACTATGTGGCTTCATAGCCATATTATATTAATTTAATGCGATTTCCACATTTTTAGCGCTGTTCATAGGAAACGCACGTGTAATTATAGTTGCTATACGTACGGATTTTTCCACACAAGTACGGAATTTTAGCTCCAGTCGAATGCGAAGGGAATTTCCACAAAAATGCCAAAAGTAATATATTCGGTAAATTTTTTTTTTAATACATTCAATTAATATACTGTATAATTCAAAGGATACAAAAGTCCGGAATTTTCTCTAAATGTCCGGATAATTTTCCGGTAAAAACCGGACAGAACCTTACGTGTTATAATACCGGTTTACGACATAAATTGTGGTAGGTTTAATATCGGGTCATAAACTTAGTACTAAAATGACGTAGTACGCAATGCGACCAATTAAGTTAAGCAGACCCGTATAAGTGAACCTCTCATTGTAAGGGAAATTTATACAAAGCGAGGCCATGTTTTACTGGAGGATTTTTATGAATGTATAGCTGGATACGCCACCGTGTGTACCTACCTTTTGTTTCAAAATCTTGAAAAATTCTAGTCTTATTCGCTTAGGTATATGTAATAATGTTAACGAGTTTATTTATGACGGCATAAAGGAGTGGTTGTATTTGAAAATTTTAAGCAAAAATTCACTTGAATGTACACGATTTAAATAATCTAAAATTAATATAAATCATAAACAAACTCAAGTTTAGATAGTTATTACATTGCAATAACAACACCACGCCTGTAATCCCCGAAGGATCTGGCAGTGGTGCACCCACATTTCGCCAGTTATATTTCATGTAATGGGGCGAGCCTATTGCCAACAACTGGGTACAAACCTAGACTCTATAGCTGCTGCTGACCTCATGCTCAGCAGTTGCGCTTGCGAGTACTACTAAATCAACAAATTGTTTAATGTTACAAACATAGTTTGTTTTAGATTATGCAATATTTTATAGCTTTTTAAATGGCTTATTCATCAACTGGCGAGTGTAAGACTCGCGAGTACACGCGAGTTGGCACCTTCCGATTTTACCTATTTTTTTTGTCGTCAACTTGCTCGCACATTATAAAGTACAGTCAAATAAAAACGAATTCAAACCAATCACTATACATAACTAGCTATTGCCCGCGCAGGCTGATTCGGTTAAGTACTATCTATCTACTTAGATTTCGGGATACAGAGAGGGGGATGCGGCCGACGACGCATGATACCCAAGCAGGCTATCCAGCGTTGCCAGAATGTTACTTTTGTAACATTTTGCGTTACCTTTGACCTTCTCATGTTACCTCCGTATTTTATTTTAAAGTCAAGTCGTATAAAATGTCTTGTACTTTTAAAGTACAAGACATACCTATATTATACATTTTATAAGAAGTTTTTGTAACTGACTGTACATCAAGGTCGAGCGAGTTGACGACAAAAAATATAGGGAAAATCGGAAGGTGCCAGCTCGCGTGCACTTGCGAGTTCATCAACTCGCAAGTGCACGCGAGCTGGCACCTTCCGATTGAAATGCTTATTCATCAATAAGCATTTTAAATACTATAATTATCATAATAAGTTAACCACGTTATTATTTAGTTATCAGAGCAAAACAGGCCTTGTTTGTTGGCAATAAATGAAAACATGCGTCATAGAGCTCATAGACCCACAATATCTAGTCTAACCTCTTTGCAGCAAAATTAATGTTTATTCATTTTCAATGCAAATTCAATATCAAAGGTACTATAATATGTTGTATTCATAAAATTGTTTACTTTGTGATGTGGGTATAATCATTGTTTTTCTGCATGTCAGGTATTTTTTGTTACAGGTATATGAAATTTAAAACCAATTAATTTATTATACCTAGTAGGTAGGCTAGGTGCGTCATCCGATCGTCACTAATATAAAGTATGCTCACTTAAGTACAACAACTTTACTCTGTTGTACTTAAGTGAGCATACTTTATATTATTATTTTATTTTTGTTTATAAGTTTATTAATTTTCTCCTTAAAAATATAACATGTTGAACATTATTTAAATGCAGTTAGAATGTATTAAGCGCAAAGAATAAATATGAGCAACTGCGCCTGAGCTAGACTGAGCCTGGCATTAACAATGGTTGGACATTTCAGTTAATCGCTTTTTAATACAGAAAGTAATAAGAATCAAATTCCAATAAGTGGTTTGATGTGTGTGGTGTGTGTGTTGTATTGTGAGGTGATTGTGAGTGTTGTGTTTGAGTGTGTGTGTTGTGTTGTGTGTGTAGTGTTTACATGGACGCTTTGTAATCTTATTTAGTAAACAAACACGGGAATGGCAATTTTAACTACTACAACCCAGTCAGACGATACCTTTC
The DNA here is from genome assembly GCA_910589295.1 of Noctua janthe. Taxonomy (NCBI): domain Eukaryota; kingdom Metazoa; phylum Arthropoda; class Insecta; order Lepidoptera; family Noctuidae; genus Noctua; species Noctua janthe. The sequence goes on along the minus strand of OU342573.1, from coordinate 8,282,511 downwards.
GCTACGCCTGGTTGGCAGTTAAGTGTTTGGACTTCTGACATCAGTTACGACTGTCAAAGATTCACGAATGGCAACCGGGACCAGCTGCTTACCGTGCTTGGCAAAGCACGAAGGGGTCTCGATGGCGACCCACCCACTGATCGACTTCGGCAAACGTTGCTAAGCCTTTAAAAAACGTGCAGCTGTTATTATTTAGCCACGAGCCCCTCACAAATAAAACCTCATTTAAAAGAGTGTCCATGGAATTTCTTGCCCGTTCTTCTCCATAGAAATCTACGCTAGGGCATTCCCAGTTCAAAAGTGGCTGTTACTGGCCTACTTCAAATAAATGCTTTGATTTTGAATCATTACGAAGAAAAATAAATTGAGAAAGCTTCTTTTACTAGCAACGCTGGTATGACCCTAACTAATTGATCGTCTAAAACCCAGTAACCTATTTTCAGCCGTTTCAGCGCTAGTTTCTTACAGGGTAGGTAATATTTCATGAAGCGACAGACACGATGAAAGGGCAGACTGACATGCTCCATTTTAAGTTTAGGTATTACATCGCTCCAGCTGTTTTTGCTCATGAAGTAGGTATCTGTAGGTCTAGGTCGAACTTTTAGCAAAATAGCATAGTCATAGTTCGTGACTGATCTAGAATTATAAAATGTATTTTGATTGGTAGGCACGAATTTTTTTAATCGACTTCCAAAAAGGAGGAGGTTCTTTGATCGTGTGTATAAATTTTATTCACTTAGAGTTAGCTATTTTTATTACTTCTTTGCCTACGTTGATGACAACATAATCATAATAACTTCTAGTTACAATGAAAAGTTTATACTAACCTAAATTTGTGTGGGATAACTAACTAAAAAGGGTAAAATAAAAACATTTTAGCAAAAAAAAAAAAATAGACTTAAAAAAAACTGTAAAAAAATAACTTTACTTTCGGAACTCGGTGACAAATTGGTTTATAGAGTTTTTTTTTGGAAGTCGGTATTTTTTTTTAGGGTTTCGTAACCAAATGACAAAACGAAACCCTGGGCAATTGATAGGTCCTGTATATTCAGTGCATTGCTAAACAATGTTTCGTCAAAAAAGTCATATTTGCGGAATGTCCTTTATTCTCAAAACGCCTGATTTGCAGGAACAATATTCAGTATTTCAGGATTTTTCAATTGCTTTGGTACTAGTACATTCTGCGTCAAAAACATAATGTTGCGGGTACAGGAAATAGGTATACCTACCACAGACTAGGCTTGAGTCTAGATTAGTAGATATTAATCGTCACTGACCTTTTTAGCTTGTCAATAATTTACTAACTACTAATTTACTTGGTTTGAAACCGGCTATCGGGCATTAAGTATGCCCTAGCTATTAAATGTCCGTAACATAACTAACTATAAAGCAATAACTGATGCAGTGGCGAAGGCTCCATACAACTCGGTTCCTACCGGCTTCCCTTTGATAAACGGCACAGTCAGTATTCTATAGACAAATATAATAATCACATTAAATAATTGACCGTTCGCTATTGAACTAATGTCTAATATTTACATCACATGAAGGAAGAATAAGCACGTTAAGCCGTTGGTCCCGGCTGTCATTTGTAGATCTTTGACAGTCGTTACAGGTAGTCAGTAGCCCAAAAAGTCTGACAACCAGTCTTACCAAGGGGTATCGTATTACCTAGTACTAACTGGGTTGTGGAGGTCAGAAAGGCAGTCGCTCCATGTAAAATACTGGTATTCAGCTGCATGCAATTAGACTGGAAGCCGACCCCAACATAGTTGGGAAAAGGCTAGGCAGATGATGATGATGAAGGAAGAATATGCTGAACATGATAGAACCAAAACTTGTGGTCGAACTTTCACCCATTTTTCTGTGTTGAAAATTTAAACGACTGGGTATTTCTGTTGATAAAGGTTGTAAAAAGACCCTTAACGGAGCCGAAAGGCACTTGTTCCCCCCGTCTTTGCGATCATATTTTTGTTCTGGATCATACCTGGGAACCTTCCAGTTACGGAGATATTTGAGGTCAAAGTTCCAATTTTTTCACAATTTTTTGTTAAATACTAGTTTTGAAGGTTTAAATTGACTTTAATTACATACATACATACCGACATCCGTAGTATTCAATGCATCCATCAGCACAATGTTTTGAGTGCGTTACATTGAGTTTTACCGAAAAGCGTGATTTTTAACCCAAAAAAAAAGTCGTTTCCCAGCAATAATTTTTGCGTTGGGTTACTTAGTTTGATGTACAGAATGCTTGGTTGACGGCTTCGTGAAGTGTCCGTTTACACCCTGTATAATAACATAGTTTAGAAGAGCAATAGAAGACTAGAGAAAAGATGGATGGATTGTGTGAGGAATGATACGAAGGAAAAAGGAGTAGATGATAGCGTGACGGTTGACAGAGGAGGATGGAAGAAAAAACCGTGTTACGCCGACGCCAAATATCATGGGACAAGGGCATGAAGATGGTGAATTGAATAACATAGTTTCATACAATTGTAACTAACTTACTTGGGAGGAAAGTTTTGAATATCAATGATGGCGATTAGAGAAGTGGAAAACTGCTGGGATGAAGACTAGTAGAAAATTAAGTCATTTATTCCAATTAATTTAAAACCATTATAAAACATTTACAAAAGAAATGGGTTATTTCTATTAAATTTATCAACGCGTTAGTTGGTGATTAAAATTACCCTGAAAGACAATGTCAACTATAATATATTCCTCCTGTCAAGACAGAGGTAGGTACTAAATTATCGCGTCCTATGGGACACTCCACTACGCTGCCGTGGTATAACTAAAATGCCGTTATCCAACATCTGGTCGATTTTCAACTTTTGATGCTATATTAATGAGAAAAAAAAAATCTATCGATCTGTGTTTGCGGATTTTCAATATCTTGAATAGTTTTGGAAATAATAATTTAAATAATGCCGTTAAGTAGGTACATATTTCTCACGTGTGAAATATGCAAAAATAACCTTAAGTAACTTTATGAGTCTCAGATAACGGCATTATACATAGTTAACCCACGTGTGATATTTTAAAATTAGGTACTACGAGACGAAGTTTCGAGTTCGTTTTATCATGGGGTCCCATCTCGAACACATTATAATTAGTCTTGAAAAAATATCATAGATGGCAGCATAGGTAACAGTTATGAAATTAACAACCACTAAAATGAGTTAAACGGCAGATTTTGGCTGAAGTAAGATTAGTAAAAATCAAAACTTCCTTGTTTAATGCTGATTTATCTATTTATACTCACAAATCACGTAATTTCGACAAAAAAAATAACTGAAGACTTTTCTAATTCATTCGAACCCATAGAATGATAAAGTTAGTTAAAGGAGCTATCTGTTATCCATTTTGTCTATAGCTCTTTGCAATAGATGGCGTTTTACTCAAAGCGGCACATACAATGTAACCACAATCGTTGCTAAATACGTTTAGTTAATTCATTTAAAGGAAATTCAGTATTTTTTTTTAAATCTATTACTGTTCACAGAAATGTAAGAAATATTTCTAACATGTTTATGGTAAATAATTATATATTTTTTCATGTAACTAAAACCGGAACTAGCATTGCACGAAACGTTTTCAAAGTAGGTAGTTACTCTGTCTGTCAATGTCAATGTCAATTCTGTTTTGGTCATGTCTGACTCCCAGTACCCAGCTTTGAATGCGTTTTTGTTTTCTTCTAACCGACCTCGGTTCGAACTATAGATTTTAGAAAAGACACCTCCCTATGTCTTGACCTGGACCCTGGATACTGTACAACAACGAATCTTGCACATGACTTATGTTAGTAAAAACTTTGGATTTTGATTTTAGAAAGTACACTCAATATGGCTCCTATCAAGTGCTCATATTTAAGCGAACAGTCATCGAAAGATTTCTCAATGTGTCGGATTCCAACTGGACATGCAAGTCGTTTGGCAGTTTGGTTGAGCAATTGTGGTAAGTGTATTTACGGCTAAAATATTATGTAGTCACTTTTGAGATACTAAAAATAAAAATCAAATTAATGACGAAATACATCAAATTTAACTGGTGTTAAACGTCTCCTGAACTCGCACATACACTGATTTTCAGTTTTAACTACTCATTACAGAAACTAATTAATTTAGGAGTACATAGTATGATCAAATAATTATAATGTAACATTGATAAGTATTGTGTGATAAAGACTCTATAAAATAAAATATGTACTTACTACTAACGTCTATAGCCAATGGTTACTCCAAATTGTTTTTATAAATGTTAAGAACTAACTGAAAACTAATAGCTCAACAATATACATCTAAAATGTGGCCATATATTAGTCAATAACATATTGTTTGTGATTTTAGGAAACATGACGGTAGCTCACCTTAATCATCAGGAACTGCGATGATAAGTTCATTCAGACTAAAACTGGCAAAAGGAAAAAATTATCAAAAATGGCAGTGCCTCAAAACCACAACGATGTGCAATGCTCGGTCATGACACTGCATTCACCATGTCCATCAACATCACAAGGCATTTTTTTAAATAATCACAATTTTATTGTACCCTCATTTATGGGAATTCTGTGTGTAAGTTTTTAAGAATGACAAGAACTGTTCTTACAGGTCGTCAATAGTTTGTAACATAGAGCTTACGTTACCTTTATATCTGTTTTTTTAGCTCAAGAAACTTCACCTGTACTGAAAATTTTGACTCGCAACCAAAGTGTATAAGACACAACTGACTTGTAACAGTCCAAATGTTGAAGAACCAACTGCATCTAGTGCACTTTTATGTTTTGACACATAAAAGAAAAGGAAATCAACGAACACTCTAAAGTGCCAGAAATTAAAAATGACCCTTCAAATGTCTTCTAGGTTGATCAAAAAAGAAAAAATCAAATATAACAAACTGTAAAAAAACCTAACCTGTAGTAAAACTAATTACTACATAGTATAAAACAAAGTCACTTCCCGCTGTATGTCTGTCCCTGTGTATGCTTAGATCTTTAAAACTACGCAACGGATTTTGATGTGGTTTTCATTAATAGATAGAGTGATTCAAGTGGAAGGTTTATATATACATATATACTGCACCCGTGCGAAGCCGGGGCGGGTCGCTAGTAACATAATAAATTTAGGAAAACATCACTTCAAAAGTAATGCTTCAAGAATTTTTAGTTATTTATTTATTTAAAATAGATACACCTACAGTACATAGATTTTACATTTAACAATAGAAATATACAGGTTAGGGTTCTTATGTAGGTACCAATTACAGGTGTACACAACATTCTCTTAAGTACAATATAGCTATTTTATTGTAAAGTTAAAGAAATAAAATGTAACATAAAATAGAAAACAAAACATCTTTGCCTTAAACTAAAGAAGAGATCAAAAAACTGACTTACACTAATAAACACAAAACAAAATAAAAAAAAATCCAAATAAAACTGATAAGAAACTAATTATAGCCATTTAAATGTAGGTTCATATGAGAGCGCAACAGGCTTTTGAACTTCGGTAGGGAACCAAAGAACACATCCAAGTCAAGTAATTTACAGTTGAGTTCGTAGTACTGAATGCACATTCTTGATACTGGTGAGTTGGTTTGCGTTTGAAAAAGTCTAGAAATTGGCTGTCTAGGACGATTGTTTGGGACTGGCAACATTACACGTTCTAGCAACTGTTCGCATTCAATTTGACTATTGACAACCTTATGGAGAAAAACTAAGTCATGAGTTGAGTCGCTTCGAAACCGTCGCACTGTCGACGGTTTCGAAGCGACTCAAGTTTAAAGAAAGTCAAACGTTCTTCGTATGGACATCGGTGGGATATTCCTGTGGACATGTATGCAATTATGTCTCGTAAACGCTCGCTGGATGTTCTCGAGGCGCTGCGAATGTACAGCATGCATAGGATTCCATGCTATACTGGCATACACTAGATGACAACGTACCAATGCCTTGAAAAGGATAATTTTAGTTTTTATTTCAAATGACTTCGCGTTTCTTTTGTTAAAACCTAACAGTTATGCAATTAAAACAAACTAAAAGACAAAAATTAAACTACAAAAGCAGTTAGGTATTTGATTGAAGTATTAAAATATTTTTATAAAATTATTCCGTTTGTTTTTTGTTATTTATGTAAGTTGGTACTTAGTACCTACTTCCATCTTTCATCCTCCTACTCCTAGTACCTACCTTTTCATATCATTTCCTTGCCGCAGTAACTACATTAAATTAAAAGCAATTGTATAGGACCTAGATTTGATTGATTTGAGTACCTATAATGAGCTGCAAGTGATGATCTGCAAACTTTATGGCGGGTCGGAGTATCTAACGTAAGTAAATTTTCTTACGTTTTTTGCAATTTGCAGGTCGGTGTCAGGTTGTATGTTGATTAAAATATGATTCGCGGCTGTAACATGTATGTAGTTACAGAATTGTAATAATTAAAATCATCAATACAACCCTCTAAGTTCATTTAATACCATTGAAAGACTTTTTCATGAAATAGTTATTCAATGGGATTGTATTGACGATTTTAATTATTATAATACTGTAAATACATACGCGTTACGGTCGCGCATCATATTTTGTTCAACATCCAGCCTGACACTGACCTGCACATTGCAAAATGGTAAAAAAAAAAATTCGCGCACTGCCCTGGCGTTTTCTCCAGCCAAACCACAGGGCGCGGTGCAGCTCCGGCGCAGCGCCCGAGCGTTGCCGTTCCGGTTTTCTACATACAACAATGTGTTGTAACCACACGGCGCTGTGCGGTGCTCTCCGGCACCGCACCGCGCGCGTGCCTGAATCGAGACGAGGCGGGAATGGATAAACAGAGCGGCGCCGGCGTGGCACCGCACAGTTGTTTGCGATCCATTGTTATTACAGACTGTAGTACGTAGGGCAAGCCAATAGTTTTTTATCGCCGCTGCGATGTCGCACTTCCCGTGTGTTTGTCAGTGCGGCGAAATGGCTTGCGGTACGGCGCCGCACCGTGCCGTGTGGTTTGGCTCTAAGAAAGTTTACGACTTACGGCATTTCATACAAACTTTCAAGTCCTTTTTTTTTAAATTTCTGAACCGATATAAATGAAACTTCATACGCATAAGCAGGATAATTAAGTCGAAAAAGTTCTCAGAGAACATTTTCGAAATGTCATTTTAAAAAAAGAGATAATTGGAAATTTCTGTTTCTATGAATCTAAAATCGTCCTAATTTAGCTGTAATACTATTTTTCGAAAATGTTCTCTGATAATTTTTTAGAACTATGTATATTGCTTAAGTGTATAAAGTTTCATTAAAATCGGTTCAGTCATTTCGAAAAAAAAGAACTTGAAAGTTTATACGAAATGCCGTAAGTAGTAAACGCTCTAAAAGTATTGAAATATTCAACAAAAACAAATGAAGACGCATTCGCCGCAAAGAGATGTTTGTTAGCTCACTCACACAAATGAAACCGTTTCGCCAACTAGAGATATTTTTTGTTGTATTGTTATTATCTATTTGTCCTTGAACGCACGGTGCGATGTAGAGAATCTATGCGCCATCTAGTAGTATCGATGCCACTTAGTATCGATGCCACCTAGAAACTAGGCCTACTCCTAGATGGCGTTGTAAAACTACTGCCTCTGGTAATCAGTGAGACGTTGGTGCTACCATCTGTTGAAAAAATGGAGGACAAAAAATAGCCAGTCCGATTGCCAGTTTTAGGGAGGTATCATTTCTTTGTATGGGATTGGGTATCTGTACGTAGTATTATATTATCTGTGGTTTTATCAAGGTTTTTACCTTCCGATTCAGTTTTTTGTGTCGGTTCTCCTAGTCTCGTCGTTTTTATGTGCCACGATACGAAGAATTATAGAGATATCACAGACTCTCGAGTATAGAGGCAAAATATTTGAATAGGTTAATTCGTAGGGAGCGCAAATATGCGTGCTAAAGTAAACATAGGTATATTGGGAGCAATAAAAGAGCCTATACCACAAATGTGACGCTTAAGTACATCACACCATTTCTACCAGCGCATCCTGGCTGTCAGTCTTGCTACCAACTTTGCCGACTGCCTCAAGCGATTGCCACAATTGTGAGCAACTTCTTCGTTAAGCTAGCACGAAGACGGTACGCTTATGATGGCACTACTCTTGGCAGATCTGGGCAAATATTCGCCTTCTATCATTAAAACAAAGTGAACTGTATTCAATAGGCATAAAAAACATTATTTGCCTAAACTTTTTTCTCAATTATGTATGTTGGGGTCGGCTTCCAGCCAAACTGGATGCAGCTGAATACCAGTCTTTTAAATGGAGCGACTGCCTATCTGGCTTCCACAACCCAGTACTGGGTAATACGATACCCTCGATAAGACTAGTTGTCAGACTTTCGGGCCACTGACTTCCTTTAACGACTGTCAAAGATCTTGCTTTTGATCTGATTCCGAGGCACGGAGTAAACTCGTTATGTAATGGGTCTGCACCCGTCCACAGGCCAACTTAGGCAAGCGCGGCTTAACCTGAATCCGAGCGTAATTTAACCTAAAACGAATGTAAAACAAACACAGTTTTCTCAGACCAGTAATTTTCCGATTCGCAACAGCACTTGAGTGCTCTAAAGGCTAAAGCTGTCTCCCAAAGGGATACCAAGAAGGCTGGTTTCGCGACAAACCGACAATGCGCCAGTGACCTGATTAGGTGCCATTACAACGCGCTGTTTAACTGGGTCCGAGTACACCGCGCAGTTTTGATGGATCAATAGATTTCATTGGAAAAGTAGTGGTGACCTGCCTTAGGCTAGGTGGGTTGTGGAGGTTAGCAAGTACTATGGCAGAGAAAGAAGTTGCTGTATGCTGTGATAATGTGCGTATAAGTGAGATTGCACTGGAAGACATCTTTTAACCTTTTGACCGCCACGTCAATAAGGAAAATCTGTGTTCTCTACGCCAAGCACTTTAAAAAAAGTGTTATTTTCGTTCGACGTGCCGTCCGATGGCGTCGTGAGCACTTTTTGATTTGACGTCCATAAGCGTCCGTGGCGGTCAATAGGTTAAGACCTGAATGAAAGCGAGAAAGAAGTTGCAGCTCCAATGAGTTTATGTTTGCATCATCTAAAACGTAACGTTATTTAAACACACACATTAAACATGTATGTGTTTAAATAATAAATAAATGCGTGAATGAATGACTAATGGACCAAGATGAGCAAAAAATTGCATAGCAAATGGGACTTCTACTAGGCAATAAAATTGAACGACAAAGCTCTTGATACTGAACTCTTTAATATTGAGACACTGCAGTTGTTTAATTAGTTCAGCGAAAAGTCAATTAAAGAATTTGGATTTGAAAGCAATAGGAGTCAAGTGGACCAAGAACTGTCTTTAACAAGTCATAAGTTTGCAGTTTCTAAAATAAGACCTCCAGCACAACAAAAGGAATAATATAACACTACCTAAACATAATAATGTAGACGTCAAAACGCAATGTTGTGTATGCATTAGCATATTTACTTATACAAACCGCTGACAGGTCAAATCGATACAAAATCTTTTGTGTGTCTTTGTGTGATTCCATTGTAAACATCATAATAGCATGTCGAACGCTTACGCGAAGTTTTTGCACGAAAGAGATTGTAATCATGAAGAAACACTTACGACGCTTTTTGTAACCGATTGTGACGAAAGAAGGGCAATGCTTTTCCGCGTGTGTGTACATCAGGTACAACTCTTCCAATCGCAGTGCGATTATAACATGATATCGCGTTGACATCGATACGGACTTCGAAGCCTTAAATGAAAAAAAGAGTAAAATTTTATTGGAGCTTTTAAAAGAGTTTGCAAATCTGTCACGTCTCGTTGTCACATTGAAACGGGATGAGGGATGGCAGCCGGTCTTAAGTGGCCTTCAGGGTAAATGTCCAGATGTGATAAAGTGAATTCAATTAAATTTTTCTCTAGAGGTCACTCCGGAACAGTTATTTGAACGAAGGGTCGGACCCTGATCTTGAACGAGCATATAAAGGCGACCTTTGATCCACTCCAGATTTCTGGAAGAGATTTGGAATTAATTTAATGGTCTTCAGTAAGATGTATCCGAGATACTAAAGTTCCAAGCCCCGGGCAGTTTTACATTTCGGACAAAGGTCTGAACTCCAAAAACTCCAAACGAATGTGTTGTGGTACTTGCCAAGTTACTTCAGACACTTTAGTTAATCTGTTCTTCCGTCTTCAAGGATTTGCACAAAAGATTAAAGAAGCTAGGTAATTATTCCTGCTGCAGTTCAAGAACGTGACTGCGCCGTATCTTTGCATGTAGTCTGATCTACGAAGCAGATAATATTTTATTTCGAAACATTCATGAATATCTCTCGGGACGTAACAATGTTTAACACAGAGAGATCGTATAACGAATGGCCGCGACCCTTGCCCTTTTAAAAATTCACGGATGCTCGGGAAAGTGAGGTATTTCAACCGTTAATAAATGTCTGAATATTTTTAACATTTGGTTGGGTATTTAAATCTGAACATTTCAGTTATTTGCTGAGCCTTTTTGGCGAATTCTTTTGCCTTACACATTAAGCAGAGCATACGTCGATAATTCAGCTTTATTACCACCTTTCTCAAGAATGTGTTATTTGAATGACAGTCAGCATTTCCTCAATATCTGACGACACAAAATGTCGACTTATTTCCTACAACTTAAGGATAAAATCATTGGAGTGAAAGTTTTTAATGCTGCTTACTTGATGAATATGCCGCAGACCTTTAGCCAAGCAAATAAGTGATGTCTTGACATTAAGATAGGTATTAAAGGAAATCACGCATTACTTGGTTCGGGTATAATTGTAGGTTATTTAAATCTTTGTTATTGGGGAAAAACGTAAGTTGTAAGTGATAGCATAACCTGTTTGGAAGCAAAAAGCCTAGTCTTATCAAGAGTTTAAATATTAAGAGGACAAGTTTATTTTTTCATCTCGCTATTCCTCAGATCAATACGCGTTGTAAAATAGGTATGACGATTACTCGTTGCCCTGGAAACTCTCTTAATAATTCTAAGCATTTCACTCTAAGTGGCCCCGACCATAAATCGGTGTAATGGGTCCTTTCAAGTAGCCAGACGGGTCCTCTTTAGTCAGCGGGTAATCGCGTAGAGTAAGCTTGCTTGAACATTAAATATAAACTTCACTTTGACCGAGACTTCGGCAACTGACAAACGTAGGATGCTCCAATGATTTTCTCCGTAGATACCATTTATTATCTGTGCAGGCGGAGAACACAGAACTACAATAAATGTACCAAGTTTGATATATCGATTTTCTGACTTGTTCGTCAACTGGCGACTGTGAAACTCGCGCTTGCGCGCGAGTTGACACCTAGCCATTTTACCTATTTTTTTTGTCGTCACACGTATCTATAGTCAAGTTGAAGTAATTACTTGAGTTTAAGTAACTACATGACTATGCAATCATTTTTATGCAATAGACAAGAATTTAAACGAACTAAGAACCGTCAAAGCAAAGCAAAGAATTCTAACTTTAGAATTTTAACTTTATTCTAACTTTTGACAGTTCTAACTTCAAGCAATTACTTACTAAACATCAGAATAAAAATCGTATCTTAAATTATTACTTTTATTTAAGTAAACACTGTCTTATTTATAATACGGATGTTAGTCTCATTTTTTTGTTTATTTCCTTGTAGTAAGACTTTCTCCCACGTGGCCAAAAGGCAGCGCTGCTCAGGTTTGCAATCCAGCCCCAGAATTAGTACTTGTAGCCACGGGATCTGGATTTGTGCCCGTTTGATGGTAATAAGCTCGCCCCGTATTACATGGGACTTAAACATAACTGGCGAAATGTGGGTGTACCATTAGGTACACCTCTGCCTAACCCTTCGGGGGCTACAGGCGTGATGTTAATGCCCTGAGCGTAAGACTGTCTCCCAAAAAACGAAAAATAGTATTTTAAATGCATTAAACTGGTAAATAATTTCGAATAGCGGTACCTTGAATAAATAGAATTTACATGACAATGGAAATGGAAGGTACCGTTTTCAAATATTTCAGTAATGAAAGAGGTATTTGTGTATTTAATTTATCTACTGTTGTTTACGGTTACTTAATTAAAGTTAAAACAGCTGTAGGCAAGTGACCTATTAGTTGTTTTGTTATTATCTTGCTTTCTATTGCCTTCTCTGTCTCAAGTTCTAACTACCTCCTCTGTCTCAAGTTCGTTTGCTGCTTCGACTTTTGTGTTGTCTTTGAGTTCTACCGTTAAAACATTTTCAGATTTGAACGAAAAATGGCAATAGATCACCATAGTACTATAGTATGTCACATTCGACAGTTCTGCTTATAATATCACCACAAGATACAAGCAAAATATCTGGTAACATGCAGATTCGTTTGCATGGTAACTCTAAATCTATACTCTATCTCACTATTATAAATGCGAAAGTTTGGATGGATGGATGTTTATTACTCAATCACGCCAGAACGGTTGAACGGATCTGGATGAGAACAGAGTTGTTGGGTTGTTTTTTAGGGTTCCATACCCGAAGGATAACCAACGGAACTCTATTACTAAGCCTCCGCTGTCCGTCTGTCTGTCAGCGGGTTGTATCTCATGGTCCGTAATAGGTAGATTGTGATTTATGGGAACAACAAATAATAAAAATAAATTAAAATTAAAGGGTGCCCCCATTTTAAGATGGTACCTACGGAAAAAAAACGTACAAAAACCGAGTGCGAGTCGGACTCGCAAATGAAAGGTCATTTGCGAGTCCGACTCGCACTCGGTTTTTGTACGTTTTTTTTCTTACACTAACATCAAAATCCATCCACGCGGAGCAAGTTGCGGGCAACAGCTAGCATCCAATAAATCTTTCAAATAGAAAAAAAAATACATAAACATTATTCTAACAATCTCAACATCGATGTCAATTCAGATCTAAAGGAATATGCAAATATGTTAGGAGCCTTTTACGAATTTCATTTGAGAGAGAATAATGTCAGCAAGCTCTCGTATTTTTGGAGAATTTAATTAAATGATTTTGATTACGCTCTTCAAAGAATTTTATTGGGTACCGAGCCCGATTTTCATCCAGTAAAATAAACAGGCGACTTGGTGAAGGACGTGTCCTTGGAGTTGGCGAAACCTCTTTTATATTAAGCTCAGAACAGTTTGAGAGGAAGCAGAATTGGCTGAACATCTTCCAGATTAGTTGAGTAGGTAGGTATACTAATATAATAAAACAGAAGAGTTTGTTTGCTTTATGTTTGAACGCTCTAATCTTTGGAACGACCAATCAGATTTAAAAAAACCGGCCAAGTGGGAATTGGATTCGCGATTCATTAATTTCACCTTGATACCTCCACGCGTTCCTGAGAAAAAATGGTCTTGACAGACGGACATCAAAGTGATCCTACAAGGGTTCTGTTTTTGTCGTTTGAGGTACGGAACCCTAAAAATCACAAAAACATCATATTTCGACCCTTAGGAGTCAAGCAAAATGAGAAACGGCGGGCGATACCGCGAGCACAGCTAGTTATAAATAGATATTAAATATCCAAAACGTTAATGTCAATGTCATATCGAAAGTTCATTCCAAATTGGGTAGCCATTAATTCTATGGCCGCTAAGCATGTCAATAGCCGATAGCCGCCCATTATCATTTTGTTTAAAAATATCAATGTCTTCTGAAGAAACGTGAGTTTTCCCTCGCATTAGAATAGATTAATGGCCTCGAATGGGGCTGAGGGCGTTGTCACTAGTTCGGAGTCAGCACATTCTTTACATATCTTACCAACAGCGACTCAACCGATAAGAACCAAAAGTAATTTATTCAAATTATGCAAAGAATCAGTTCAGTCGTTGAACGTCAAAAAATACATAGAACAGTCACCACTTCCTAACAAAATAAATAAAATAAAAATGTTTTTATTGTTTCTCATACAATTGTTCTACAGCACAAAATTGATGCAGCCCCGGTAAGTTATAAGGATACTTGTGATGGGGTTACCTCGCAACTTCCCAAGGGTTACAATCTACAATGTTGAGACATAATTAAAAAGTAAAGAAAAATTTTTGGTACTAGGATTTTAGAAAATTGTAGTAGCATGTTCAGGTATGTGTAGTGTTTGTGTGTGTGGTTTGTGAGTGTCAGTAGGTCTGTGTGTGTGTGGTGTGTGAGTGTGAGTAAGTCTGTGTGTGTGGTGTGTGAGTGTGAGTAGGTCTGTGTGTGTGTTAGTGAATAATTGATTCATGTATGTAAAGATTGGTATAGTTAATTTTTTTTGAAGTTTATGATTTTAACCATTTCGTTAGAGTATTCTTACATTCATACCGCAGCATGGGGAAAGATATTCAATGTGAGATTCAGTTTATTAACTTACTTCCTAATTCTTTAGCAACAGAAAAGTGACGAAAAAAACTGCAAAGCAAAACATGACACAAAGCACACAATGTTTTTTAACCTCTCACAGGCATTGGTATATTTTATAGCAAAAAGGTTTGACTATTATTCTCATTTTAATAGCATAGCACAGCACCTATGTACTATGTAGGATAATAGCCGACTATTGATGTAGGATAATAACTCCGGAGCGAATCTCTGACGTCAGAGCAAACAGAAACCTATAAAAATAATTGGTTGTTCAAGAAAGGATATTTTTATTGCGCATTGTGTTTTCTATAGGAGTATACTAGTGACGTGTGTGGTAAAGAAAGTCGTAACTAAAGTGTTGGGTAATTTGGAGCACCATAATAATCAGAAATGGACGGAAGTTCTAATGGCAGAATTTGACATTGTTTAAATTAGAGCGAATGGCGATCAAAAGGCAAAGCAGCCAACTTAACAGAAAAGGGATCAGACGAAATGTCAACCAGCACGCGTAGCAGGACCACTGTAGAAACAGGTTTTGCCGACGGAAGAATCGACAAAATGACAGATTTCTTTCGTTGATCTGTGATTTTATCGATTCTTCCGTCGACAAAACCCGTTTCTGCGGTGGTCATGCTACGCGTGCCAAATCAAAATGAGCTGGATAGATCGATATTTAATTATAATTAGAAGATCTATCCAACTCATTTTAATCCTGGTTACCATTTTTTCGAATTTCAAATTTTCGAACGTAGAAAGTGTGACGTCAAAAGACAACCGGAGGAAAAAGACGAAACTTAGCGTCAAGGCCAATCTTTTTAAAGGGCGAACCGAGCAACCGTTTTAGAACGAAATAGATATCCGCCGTTTTCATGAAAACTAGGCAACACCTTGTTGAATTATCAACACTTGGATGCGTGTTGTTCACTTTTCACGAGTGGAAGAATCTTTTGGTGTTCTAAAAATGTCGCAAATAGGCAGTCGCTCCATGTAAAATAATAGTATTCAGCTGCATCCACTTAGTCTGGAAGCCGACAGCAAAATAGTTGGAAAAAGGCAGATGATGATTTAAATGTCGCCTAATACCTAATATCAAGCAGCATTAATAGTGGTTCCATACAAGACCAAAAACAAAGCGCAATTATTTTTAGTTTTCGCTCCATTCTGAAACTAGCAAACGTGATTGTGAGATTGCGTCCTTGGACTTGTGTATTGCAATTTCCAGTCCGCGAAGGTTTTAATCGATTTTTTCTCGTTCAAAACAATGAATAGTTTCCGTCAATTGGAAGTTGTTCTAGAATATTTTCAAAAGGTTATTAACTTGGAAATTTCTGGTTGGCTCAGTTTTATCTGTTACTAGCTTTTATTTATTTATTTAACACTTCAAGCACAAAAGTACAGAGGCGGATTCAATTCCATAGGCATTTTCTACCAGTCAACCTTTGGGTGATGCAGAGACAAGCAGTGGTAGATGTATATCTGAAAATAATTTTAATTAATACTAAGATACTTTTGCCTGCTGTTTTGCTCCCGTTATGGTCATAAATCATCCCAGGGGAACGTTTTAAATAATAACGTAATTTTTTTACCCCCAACTGTCCTATGACAGTCGGGGGTAAAAAAATTACGTCTTACATCCAAACTTAGAAATTTCACCTCTAAAATATTAGAATAGATTGAAATTTGACGACGTAGGTACCTATGCCTGTACACATTATGCTTTTCTGAAGGTTAACCGCCACCGCCGTAATGAAGTATGCTACTGTACCGTACGCTAAAAACGCGCTTGGACGTGTGTCCAGTGTCCGCAATTCTGTTGCGGACACTGGCCTGATATACGAACACCCAACATTTAATAGTAAAAATAATGGCACTAATCACAATTTGAAACACTTCATAATAGTCGTAAAGCGCACTCACTCGTAAAATACATTTTGAACGCGATAAGAAAAATACAAAATAAATACTAGCACGCTAGAATGAACCACAGCACTACTGAAACATATTTTAGTTTTAATTCTGAACTGTTCAATATTTGCAACAATTAGGTCAGGTCAGGAAAGACCATTGATCTATTGCATCTATGGGAAACAGTGCATCTGTCGCAAATGCTCCCTTGCATTAGGTTCTGGATTCGCTATGCATTATGCCATTAGTTAACTTAAACAGTATATGTACTTGATACTAGGTACATTTTCATTTTGCCAGTTCCATTTAATTCGCACGTAATAGGGGGCAAACCTAATCTCATCAACAGGGGTCTCTTTTTAACCGACTTCCAAAAAGAGGAGGTTATCAAGTCGACTGTTTTTTTTTTTTTTTGTGTATGTTCAGTGATATCTTCGCCAGTTGTGAACCGATTTTGATGATTCTTTTTTTGTTTTTTTTAAATCTCGCTATCACAATGCGGTTTGCTGTTAATAGGAAAAGTCAATTCTGCTTTAAGCTTGCCTTTGTACATGAGCTGTAATATTGCAAGATGGTTTTTTTTGTGTACAATAAGGAACGAGAACATTATATCTCTATGCTATATGTTAGGGTTTCAGTTTCCACACTTAGTCCTTAAAGTGGACCATTGTACATGACATTATGTCTCAATTCCAGCATGCTACTGAAAAATTGCTAATAATGTTCGTCCTGGGGACCACACCTGGCGTCACTCGTCCATATCCGTAACCTTACAACAAAAAAATATTTTTTCTTTCTTACCCCGGATGGTGAGCACCCTGAGCAGTCACACTTGCAGCTACTGACACTACTGTACGTACACCTAACTGACTGTGATTTTGTTAGATATACAAAAGACAAATAGCTAGCTTTACGTAGATTTTTTTTATGAAAGAATGGTTTATAGTACTTGTTTTTTTTTTTTAAATCATTTATGGTGATTTAACAAGATTGTACAAGTTACTCATCATTCTCCTGCCCCTATCCCAATTTATTTGGGGTCTGCGCAGCATGTCTTCTTCTTCCATACTTCTCTCGTTACTCATCACCTCAGCAGTCACCTCCTTTCTAGCCATGTCATCCTTCACACAGTCCATCCATTGTTTCTTTAGTCTTCCTCTACTCCACTCCACATCCACATTCATTATCAAAACATTCCTGTACAAGTTTTGAGTTTTAAGCATAATATATGATGGCAGTACATACACAACAGTCAGTAAGTACCGGTAAGTCTAGTTGTTATTAAATAGCTACCATTGTTTATTGAAACAACTATGTCCATTGTTTCTGCCTAATGATTATTAGAGACTTATGTGTGATAACATCTTGAACATATCATTTTCTTTGCTTTAGAAATACACATGTCTGTATGAATAATGCTCTTTTTTATGCAATCAAGGATTAATTACCAGCTTGGTAATCATTTGTTAACATACATTTTAGCAATATATTTCACAATTTCCTGTATTAGATATTCTTGCTTGAAAAGTCAAAAGAGGTACACCAATGTGTACCTCTTTTGACTTTTCATTAAGTATTTAATTTTTTTTTTTTTTTTTTTAATATTTATTTTGGGATAGGCGATCCTGGTGATTAATCCTAGTTTTCTATGCCAATGCATTTAAGAATAGAGAAATTGTAAATTGCATAGTCAAAAATATATAATATATGTAGAGTTAGGTAATGTTTTCATTCATGATCGTCGTAAATAAGTAAAGGAGAATTTGGTGGATTATGCAATGTTTGCCAAAGATAAACAAGCATCTGTTTCCTAAACAGCTGTCAATTTCAGAGGTTGTAAACTGAAACATCAATATTGTCAGTTTAACTGACCGTTTGTATTTTTAAGACGACATAGTATTATTAAATTAAAAGAATGATACTCACAGAGCCTCTGCACTTTGTTTTAATTCTTCGGTTTTCAAGATCCTGTTGTCGAACAGTTCTGGTCCATTTTTTCTGCATGAGTAATACTTTTCTATACACGTTTTTGTCTTGTCCATGTCCCCGTAACAAGCATTATAAAACAACACTAATTGTTTATCCGTTAAATCCTTAGGCACATATTTTGATTTATCCAGCTTCTGCGTCCAGTAACGTAACTCGTTTATTTCCTCTTGAGAAAATTTATCCATGGCTGCTGTCGCCTCTTTATAATCGAACTCTAAATCCACTTGCATCTTTACGCTTTTTTAATCTATTTTATCGTAAATTTTATGCGATTTTGTTAATGACCAACGTACACCCAACCTCGAACGCGATAAATTGACAACTAATGAAAAAATTTAACAATTAAAATGATAGGTCTCTATAAATGTTGCCATTGCTCGAAATAGATTTCTACCAAAAATATTTAAACAGCGCAGGTTTTTTTTCTGGCTTATCTGGAAAATCATACATATTGATCATAGGGACTGAACCATCGTGATTACCGAAACCTTCGCGACATATTTTTAACGTCAGGTTAGTTAATTCTAAGCAATACATAATTACAGGTATCTGAGTGAAATTGTAAATTAAAACATGGATTCTGATACATCGTCGTAAGTTGTCTTGGAGAGTCCATAGAACCATTCATTAATATGAAATACTCAACGTCAATTACCTTTGTTTTTTCCACAGCAGCGTTACGAACCTTGTGATAATTACCAGAAGAGATCGGTATAAGTTATTCTGCAGGACTTATTGGCGAACATTGGTTATTTTCATTACTCCAATTATTTTATTACCAGTTGCTCTTTTCAGTGATAAAAATGTAAGTACCTACGCAAATACTTAAAACTAACCCCTGAATATTCACGGGCAACAAAGATAAACGTGGTAAAGAACTCCCTACATTACAAATTAAATTATGCGCCAGGTGTCCTTCTGCAAGGATAGTTTAATATATTTACTTAGCGTTTATAGCACATTGTCACGGGGTGATGATGGTGGTAAGCATTAGTAAAATTGTCTGTTGGAAATACTAGTAAAAAAACAACGTATTTATAAATATTTGTTATGCGTTGTATGTTTTCTTTTTGTGTTTTTGTATGCGCAGCTCTGCGACAAATACGTATTTTTTCTTTCTTTCTTTTCTTTTAGTTCCGATTAACGCGCCAACACATTGTTGCACACACGAGGTAAATAGACTGGCAACACCGTACCTACGTACGAAACGCTTGAAGAAATACAACTTCATCTTAGCAGAAATCTGATTTTCGCACGTGGGTACGGTGTTGTGTTGCCAGACTATTTAGCTAGTAAGGAAGGTCTAGTCTGGTCTGCACGTGTAGCATGACCACCGTAGAAACGGGTTTTGTCGACGGAGGAATCGACAAAATGACAGATCAACAAAAGAAATCTGTCATTTTGTCGATTATTTCGTCGACAAAATCCGTTTTACAGCGGTCATGCTATTCGTGCCGGCCAGCCCAAAATCTGCGACACTTGATATTTGACCTTGGTTTAAAAAAAAATATGGCAATGCCACTGCCATCTCTCTACAGATATTTGTAATACCTACCAGACGCGTAGCATGACCACTGCGGTAACTGGTTTTGTCGATGAAAGTATCGACAAAACGACAGATTCTAGAAATGTTTTCTATCGTCGTAAGCATGGCGATGTTAAAAAGGTAAAAAAAGAAATGTTTCCATTCTTTAGGCGACAAAACTCTACAACGTCAAGCATGACGACATGAAAATAATTTCTATCGCCCCATGCTCGGGCAGAAGACATGTCGAGTTGTATGGAAATAGCTTTGTCTATTCTTGGTAGAATAGAGATGGAATTGGTCATGCTATGTGTGCAGAGGCATCGCAGATTCGTTATCATTTTAGAAATATTGCATTTCTTTTCAAACCTTTCGGTCTGATATATACCTCTGCCTGGAATCATACATAAACCGGATGACCTGATCTTATATAAACGTCTTGCCAGCTGGGCAGATTTACTGGTATAGTGCTTAGCGCCTAGAGCACCATCGCTCGACTTGCCTTGCGAGTAGCTGTTTCATTATAATAACTGTAAAACTATGCACCTCGCATAAGTACCAAGACGAGCTCCTCCACCCCATTTGCAGGACTACAAGAGTTTCTACGTGTTCCTACTGATGGTCGTGTACTGGACGTTGGACGTGCACCATCCTGCAGTGCTGGCCATCATACCCATCGGCCTCTCGTGCATCATGACCGGGACCGGCAAGAGTTTTCTTAGTGAGGTAATACTTACTGCTGTGATGTTCGCAGGCCTTTTTTTTCTGTGAGAAAATCGTCATAGATAGATGGACGTCCCTACATCTGAAGAACCGGCTTATGTTGGTCTGCTACTTTTCGTAGGATGATTCATACCTTCCATACAGTAAAAATGTCAGGTTATGTTGGAGTCCTACTTTCCAAATGAGAAGAACGCAGGGTTATGTTGTTGGACTTCCAAATTCCAATATGATGTGGAGGCTTATATTATGACGTTGCGTCGTCATTTGCCAGAATAATAATTAAACTTCCAGAATGACATAGTGAGATCGTAAAACGATACTGGTGCTATCAAAGCTTTATTGCTTTTTAATAGGTATCATAAATCATATAAAAGTGTTTTTTGTAACATTGTTTTTATCACTGGGTGGGTACCTACCTCTGTATCTGGACGTTAATTTATAATGCTATCTCGTTTTGTGTCATCGTCTGTCTTGGGGTAGGGATGAATCGCATATGACTAAAAGAGTGATGAATATAAATGTTGATGGATGAAGTAGAAGAGGAAGATCAACGAAACGATACATCAAAGTTGGGAAAAGACTACATCAAATCTACATCTGCCTAGCTTTTTCTCAACTATGTTGGGGTCGTCTTTCTGGATTGTGTGAAGAATGATATGAAACAAAAAGGAGTAAATGACGTGACGGTTGACAATGTAATGGAAGAAAAAAACGTGTTGCGCCCACCCCAAGTAACAGGGACAAGCGCAAGAAGATGGTAATGATAATGATGACCTCACTTATGAAAAATCATTTGTAAAGCACGTCTCTCATGAGCTTCACACACACACACACTCATGCAAAACGCACAAAACGACATTGACTGCGCAGAAAAGAAGAAAAAAATGATTAAATATAATTATCTATAATGTAACGGTGAAGGAAAACATCGTGAGGAAACCGGCATGTTCTAGAACCAAAAATTCGAAGACATGTGACATTTACCAACCCGCACTGGGCCCGCGTGGTAGATTATAGCCCATTCCCTCTCATAGAGAGGAGGCCTGCGTCCCAGCAGTGGGAACATTAATAGGCTGATTATGCTATGTGTTATGCTATCTATAATGTAAATACCACAAAAGCCATTTTACTATTTTAATTTAATATTTCTTAACTTTTTAAAAAGCGCCTAAATCCTCTTTCCTATTACCAATTAATTTAATTGAGTAAGAATCAAAGAAGTGGTTGAGTTAGTACATTCCGTCACCAAGACGAGACATGCGGATGTACGATACTCACGCTCACGCCACGGAAACAGAGGACGCGCACGCGTTTCTTTTGACGCAAGCGGCGTCGCATGTTGCATCGTCTGAGGCCATGAAACTAACTCATCATTATGGGTCTAAAGCTTAAAGTAAAAAATGGACCAAAAACATTCTAATTGCGTCAGTCTATGCGCTATTTGGTATGGGAAGTCTAAGTTTTTTTTCGATGCTTTTTCCTTATGGCAAGTTGTTCAGTTTGATAGTCTAAATCACCACCGAGATATTGCGCTTTTTGCGTTACAGCTTGTATAATTCGTCCTAAAAAAACATTTCACATAAAAGCAGTCCTAACTATTCTAACTTCCCTAGGTCTTGTTTGTAGGTCGGTCCTCAAGCTCGCTTATGTTTCCAGATGTACATCCGAAATGACCTGCTGGACTGTATCGGGGTGATGATAATCATGATAGCTATAGAGAACTGCAATGTACACAAAAGGCTCGCCCTTAAAGTGTTGCTCGTGTTTGGATGCTCGCATTATAGGTAAAGAAAACGAAATCATCGAAACGGCCTTGATCCTTAGCTATAATGATTTGTATTACTCGGCCGCCGTAAAAGGGATAAATCTGGGGAAAAAATGTACAGGAAAATTATTCTTACTAAACAAAAAAAGCCCCTCTAGCCAGGTTTATTTTCTCCCATTCCTTTTCCTCAGATGCGCCACTTTTACTTACAGCTGCAATATTTTGAACACCAATGTTATGTGGCGGGCGGTGCCTGCATACAAGCCCAAAAACTTGGCTTGCCCTTATAACCATCTACTCTGTATAATGTCAAAGTATCTGAACAGTCTGCTAGCCGTATGAGCTTGGACTAGCTTGCCGTAATATACAATACTTATTAGTTTTAGTATATGCGAAACCTGAAACACGTGTCTAGTATTTTTATGTAAAAAATCTGTGTACATCACAACTGTAAGCTTGTTCTGTTAACTGGTTGTCCGCACAAACACGTGTTCACCACGCGGTGCGCTCGAGCACGCGCCTCTATCATCGTCTTGAGCTCATTGATAATAATAATTTGGCAGTAGGTACCTAAATGATTGCGATAGGGACTTAGTGTCGCTCGGTGTCCAACTTGTAGCCTTTTTTTAAATATTTTTGGGAAAAAATAAAACATTGGAATCGATTCAGTTACTAATTCTGAACAAACTATATTCAGGTTTCACATATTGTAAAAATAATGTTGTAGACCCCTAGACGCTGCACTGGTGGCGTCGTGGATCACAGCACTGCCTCTTAGAGAAGAGACCGTTCTGTCTCGGTGGTGTGACATTTTTCTGAACTTGAGAAGTTCTCACAATCAAAACTGATCCCTCCTGATTACCATCTTGATTTCAGATTAAGTTTCATTCTGTTCTTCTCGACCATGTTTCTTTCAATGTGGATATCGAACATCCTGGCTTGTGGATTGATGATGCCTCTCGTTAAAGCCATTCTTACTGAACTTGAAAAGGTAAGATTTATTAGGTAGGTACAACTAAGGTATGTCCTCCTGCCTGGGTTGTTCAAAGGGGTCTGTCAGACTCCTATTGACTGAAACCACACGGTGTTCGTCAACCACCTTGGACCGGGGTGCTGGAGTACTTGCGCAGTTCGTCTCGATTTTGGCCCACATAAACTTAGGCTATCGTCTTGTTCACTAAAAGTTCGTAGTGTAAGCGTTACCGCTGGATGTGCTGTACGGTCTACCTAACTAATAATATTCATTTTAGATGGGGATCGTGGAAATCTACCAAACCATTGGAAAAGCTCAACAGAAATCCACTCGACATGAACAAAGGTCAATAAAATTATAATATTTATCATAATAAATATTTTCAAGATTAACAATCGCTAGCTCGTTATGGAGGGGCTCATGGCTAAGTAGTAGTCGTATCGTTTTCTTATGTTTACTTTTTACCCGACTGCGCAAAGCCCGAAAGGAGGGTTATTTACATAATTTTGTTTTAATTGTTTATTTATCTTCTTACTTATTAATTACATTTTTAAATATTTCTTAAAAAAAAACCATATAAAAACATTTAAAAATATAAAAATAGTGGTCCGCCGGTATCGGGAGCAGGGTCAAAGCTACCGGTGGTTAGGGCTCCAGAGACAGCAACCTCCTCACAATGCGAGCCGTATCGAGGAGTACTGCCTTCTGAATCAGGCCCTTGATCCAACCGCCTAAGGAGAGCCTCGAAAGATGTCGAGGCTCTTGGCTATAAGGCCATTGGCCGTCACGACAATCGGCACAATGATAGCCGAGTTCACATTCCACATGTCGACAACCTCGTGTGCCAAGTCAAAATACTTTATTTGTTTCTCTTTCTCAGCTTTCACGAGGTTCTTGTCATGCGGGATGGTAACATCGACTATCATTACGCGGCGCGTTGATCGGTCTATCACCACTATGTCAGGCTTATTGGCCACAATTATTATTGTTATTGTTTTGTCCGGTGCGAGACTAATAAATACTTTTTCTTTCTAAGTAAATCTATGCTTGCCAAGGTCGATCGCTGGATGGGCGATCTGCCATTAATTATCGAGACTCCTCCTCAGAAAGCACGCTAAGCCGTTGCTGAAGAATGTCATTCTAAGATTTTTCACGGTCGTTACTGGTAGTGAGAAACCCGAACTCACGACGTTTAAATAGTGGAATTCAGCTGCATCCCGTTAAACTACAAGCCGACCCTAACATAGTTGGCAACAGGCTACGAAATCATGATGATTTTCTCATTATGTCTTGGAAGTTTTGTCAACTCATTGCATAAACCGTTTTTGCATATAACAAAGCTAATTGTTGCAGTGTGCCAAGGCCGTCAGACTTCACCGTATTTTATTTTCTCGGAATTGCGTATTCGTCATCCATTGGTACGTGTGACAACTTGTACTTATACACTATTTCTTGTAAGGCTGATTATATGATAAACATAAGAGCATATATTTAACTGACATGAAAGTAAGAAAATATAAAAATCTAAACAACGACGACAATAGGACACTTATGCGTCAAAGTACTCCTCCGCATCGCTGTCATCTGGAAACGTGCCCAGAAGACTGGTAGCATTGCCACGCTGAATGGCAATGCTAATTCTTTGGCCAAAGAAAGAGCCAGCCCTCTACTCACGCGAAGTCGACCGGTCGGCGAGAGATTTAGACGCGCACTCGGGCCCCATGACCCGAGCGTTTCGACCCCAAACGGCTCAAAACTGTAGATACCAATAAGGTTACAGTATTTATTATTATTTTATTTACTGACATGCATTTAAATATAAGTACATAATACTTAACTGCTCTACATCTTCTTAGCGTGTCGATGGCAAGTGACAATTAACCTAACCTAAATTAAATCAGCTCATTTGGGGACGAGTTTGGTACTTTCAGTAGCGTCCATCAGGTCCTGTGATGTGCAAACAGAAAGACAGGCAGCACACGTCATTGAAGTCTCCCATCGTATGTGACACAACGCCACAGTCACACTCCAGGACTCATCTATGAATTTTCTCCTGAACAGGTTTTCCTTACTTCAAATAACCTGTGTCCGGAGTCTTCTGTGATTGGTAGACCCACAGGTTTGACCAACGTAACAACTCTTGTCATGTGTGATGGAATTATTTTGCATCTAAGTAGGCCACAGTACAGCAGATCGCACATCAGCGGCAAAGCCATTATAAATTCCCCTTATGTTTTAATGAAATTCTATACTAGCGCTAAGCCAGCTCTGGGTTAAATTATTATCGGATCACTACCGTGCGGTCGACTGTCCTATCGGATACTTTAACGCTAGCTTTAGGCTGAAAAACGCCAAGAGATTTTAGAAATTTGTAGATTGGTATGTAATTGAATTCCAGGTGACATGGCGACAATGTTGGGTAGTCAGAACAATCAAACATTCAAGATCTTCTGTGAAACGTTAGTTTTGATAGAGGTTCTGTATCCTGTACCTACCAATAGTATCACTATACTACGTAGTATTATATTATCTGTGACTATACCTAGTATACCTAGGTACCTGCAAGTAGGTACACCTTGGATTAATTATTAAGTCTATTTAAATATTTTTAAACGCAAACCCTGCGTAGGGAACTACAGCTATTTTTGATATGAAAAGAAAAATTCAAGTGCGAGCAGGGTTTGAACCTGCGACCTTCCGATTTTCTGTACATCGGACGTCTTAACCAATTAGACCATCGCACCCTGCTCACAGTTCTCGAAATTTTCGAATTTTTTAATAATGATTGCAACGTTCGGATCATCGCCGAAAGTCGAAAATCCAACAGCACACTCAATAATATCCAAACCAAAATCAATATACTCTCAATATCTTGCGATATCAAACATCGAAGAAAGCTATAATTTTACGAGTTGTGCTAATTACGGAAGAATTTGCAAACGCAGCTTTTGATTCCCCTAGCGTGTTTACTTTCAGTACCTGAAGACTGTTAATTAAAGTTTGAATCCAAGTGGAGTATCCTTTGATAATTCTAGCATATGTTAAACAACTAAACCGCTGAATGTGCTTTTGACTACAAAATTTTCCTCAGTTTACACCAATACCATTATTTGTCTTAACAAAAGAGCCTCCGCTCTTTGTTAGAGCTAGTAAATGACCCCTTGACACATAGTCGTGAATGACGCTATTGTTGTCTGCGACTACCTACCACCTAGGTTATTTATAAATACAACCTATTAACTACAGTGCTACAATGATCTTTTTGCGGGTGGGGTAGTAGAAATGGAGCGGTTTTGGTAATCAATGTTATGTTTATGGTTTGTGAAATGCATTGAAAAACACAAGGTGGCGACGTTCGTTCTGATTTTAGCCAAGCACGTAACTGCAACTATACGTTAGGTACGTAATCATTCTGTTTGATTTCTTTGCAAGGATATTCCCTGCTGGACCGAAGGTAGAGTTCCCACATTTCATGCTGCTGAATCTCCCAGGAGTTCTGGTCATGGAGACTCTGCTGTATTTGTGGATGAACTTCAATTTCTTAGGGATGTTCAGGTTAAGTCGAAACAATATTATAATAGGTTACAATTATGACACAAACGCATAAAAATACTTTTTCGTAAGATTGAATGCCCTTCAAAAAAATTCAGTTCAGAAAGGCGATGGTTAAGATCGAAAGAGGTCGTATTACTCTTAAAACATCACTAGGTAAATTTTAACTTGTACAGGCTGATCGACCAGAGAAAAAATATTCACGCCGTATGAACATGAAAAATAAACCAATTAAATTCTTTACAAGATTCTTTATAATTGGTTTAACTTTATGGCATCTTACTTATTTTTTCATGAGAAATGGCCAAAAATGGCCGCTGTCAATTTATGCACGCGAAAAAAGTTATATAGAATAAGGTTCCATGTTTGCCTTTTTTTAGTATAGGTACGGTAGGTTTGTATGTAACGGAAAACTAAATTAATTTGAAAGTAATGTTTTTAGATCCCGAAGCGACATAGAAATGGGAATGACGGAAGAAGAGGCTCAATATATTGACGCTCTATTGGTAACGCAGTATCAGCAGCTCGGGAAACTTAAGTTTCATGAGTATGTTAGTATAGCAGTAAAAATAATATGTTTCACTTGTCGTAGCCTCATTCTAGCTAGACCCGTAAAAAAAAATACTTTTGTGTTAACTTATAATATAAGTGCGGAAACTTTGTTATTGCAATCGAGGCTGAATACCCGAGCTGCAGCGAGGGTGTTATGGAGCCGAGAACTGCAATAACAAATCCCAATGCGTATCAAACGTTTTTCAATACACTTTTGAAGAAATAAAATAATAGAACGGAAAGTATTTTTGTCAGGAATTATTAGGAAACTATGATTTAATTTTAAGTTTGAATTTGAGTGGAAGAAGAAGCAAATTTATGATGCCGCTAAACAGCCTGAAATGAAAAATAGAAAATTCAAATGGTTTTGAATTTAGAACACAAATAAATGTTAATTTGTTCATAAAAGTAAACTTTTGTTTTAAATAATCATTTTTATCTATTATATTCTATTTATAAACACAATTTAAATACTCAAAAAATATTTACGCCGTAAAGACGCATATCTCTTTGCCGAGATTAAAAAAAAAAATACAAAAAAAAATCACCGCCGACTATAGCCATTGAACGCATTTGGACTTACTTCACTTTACTTTCCACATCTGTGGAAATTTTTATTTCCGCACGTGTGCAGAAATTATTCAAAATCCACATGTTCGAAAAACATTTCATGTTGAAACTAATCGTAGTGCGATAAGAACCAGTTTTCGAGAAAGTGTGTTGAACAATATTTAGAAGGCTTCCTTGCAAGGCTATGCTATCGGAATCACCCCAATGCATGTTCAGCATAGTTCAGCAGATTGTAATTTGTATACTTAATTTTAATTATTTTCTCTTTCTTTATTCATATTTGTTTTCATCATCATCATACGTATTTCCAATATCACAATTCGCGGCGTTGTTCCATCTTCTGTTGAGTATAGGCAGGTAAAAGGACAGAGCCCTTTTGTGCTATGCCTCCCTGGTCTGCGCGACTCTAGCCAACCAGATATTACCCGCATTCTTCAAATCACCAATCACCCTGTGATCATAGGTTCATAAGTACCGTGAAAATTCATAAACTTTGACATCAGGTGGTCTCCGCTGTGGTGGTGTTATCTGGTCTCCTGCAGGCGACGATCAGCACGGCACAAATCGACCAGTTGTCTCATGGCAGTACCGAGAGTCACAAGTATGTACCATTTTTATCTAAATACATAAGAAACTTCAGGCTTTTTTCCCATGGGGTGGGCAGACACCACAAAACGCCACCTGCTAAGATCCTTACATACTCCTTTAGCCCTCGTACATAAAGGGTGTAAATAGACCCTTAACATAAACGAAAGGCACTTGTTCTCCCCGTCACTGCGATAATTTTTTTGTTCTAGACCATACCTGGGAACCTTCTAGTTACGGAGATATTGGGGGTCAAAGTTCCAATTTTTTCACATTTTTTTTTTTTAAATACATTTTTTTAATGGAAGATTTTTGCTTTACACACCTCACTACCCTCGTTCTATTTAATCCATTCATCAGCACAATGCTATGAGTGCTTTCCATCGAATCCTACCGTAAAACGTGATTTTTCACACCAAAAAAAAAAGTCGATTCCCAGCAATAAATTTTGCGTAAAGTTACTTAATTTGATTTACAGAATGCTTGGTTGACGAATAAGTGAAGGGTCTGTTTACACCCGGTATATTAATTTAAAAAATACCTAGTGAACTAACTTTCATAAAATTAGCTAAATATTATACCTATACATTTAAAAATTAAAATAACCTAAAGTAACTCTCAACAATAAAAAAAAAATGGCGTCAAAACACTCCTCCTCAACGCTGACAACTGATAAATGTACCCAAGAGACTGGCGGCGTTGCCACGTTGTTTGGCAACGCTAACTAAGCCTTTGGCCAAGGTAAAAGCCAGCCCTTGGGTCACGGGAAGTGTCAACTAAGCGTTTGAAATGTCTTTGAAAAGGCTGTGAGCGCTCGGACTGCACTGTCCTAGAGTTTCAACCCCAAACGGCTTGATACCAATTACCAAATACCTTAATTAGAGTAATAAGTAACGTCCCATCCGTACTATCCGTACTCTGTGGTGCCGCTGAGGTGGCGGAGCTATCGAAGAAGAATAAAAACTGCTATCCCGTATGGGTATCACGCTGACGCTGCCTATACTTATAACTGGCTAGGTGTAATAAGCTACTCGCCAGTTGTAACATAACCAGTGTAGGCTGACTACGAAACTCCATTCTACGCTAGGCCAGCTCTAGGAAGAAGTCCTGCCAACGACGACGTGCGGTCTAATACAGTGGTCTCGCAGTTGTTTTAGATAAATCGGATGAGTAGGTAATTTAAGTGTTTGGTGATATTAATATTCTTGAATATTTTCTTAATTCCAGTCACTACCGAGTTTCATCGCCATGTTTCATGTGTGTGATCCTACTTTTCATAATGCCTGTTAATTTGGACTTCATGAAATATATCAAGAGGCGAACAGGTGAATTTATTGTTAGTATCTAATGTTACGTATCTGCAATCCAAAGAAAACCAGCGGTATGCTGTGAAACCTCCATAGCACACCATTCGTTTTGTTTTGTGGTATTTCCTTTCAAGTTTCGGACTTAGAAAAATCGCCGCATACTGAACCCAGCGTGGCTGACTCCCGGATTTGGAGACGAGGACTCTCGAAGAGCCAACACCCATACAGGAATGAATCCTTGGTACTGGATGGCTGTCCGAAAACCCAATCTTAGTCCTGGACCTGACAGACCTGACTTCATAATTGGAAATATAGAGGGAGCACAAAACTGGAAGGTTTAAGTTTTGTAGCTTCGGTATAGTACCTATTGACTAGTGACAAAGGCCTCGAAAAGAAAGCGAAAAGGGAACAGCTAAGGGCTCAAAATAAAAATAAAGAAAAATCAGCCTTACTAAATGCATTATTTATCTAGTACGTAAGGTGCATTTTTCTTTATTTTTTTTCTCGGAAATTCACCATTTTTGCTTACATTGAGACTCCAGACAGGTAATCCACCTTGCAAAGTAACAACATCGCATATTACATCGCCTACCACACGTTTGTCACATGAATGACGCTCAGATATAACAAATAATCAATAACCCTATATTTAGATGGGAACCGCGAGCCGCTGCCCACAACCCAAACCAAATCGTGTCTGAGTTGGGACATGGTACAGAGGGAAATTTATTGGAGCATACCTATAATTATAGGTAAGACAGAAATAGATACTTGCCTCAACATTATAATTATTAAGTAGTAGGTACTTCTAATGTAGAATTAGTAACATCTATGCATCTTCTATACAAATAAATAAAATTGAAGTGTCTGTTTGTAATATCAAAATAACAGCTTTTTACTGAATGCATATGGAAATACCGTAAGTCATGGGTTCGAACCCAGCCAGGCGCATTACTTTGTGTAAGTTATTTCATCACCACTGCTCTAAAAACGGAGAAGGAAAACATCGTGAGGAAACCGGCATGTCCTAGAACCAAAAATTCGAAGACATGTAACATCTACCAACACGCACTGGGCCCGCGTGGTGAATTATAGCCCAATCCCTCTCATTGAGAGGAGGCCTGCGTCAGCAGTGGGAACATTAATAGGCTGATTATGCTATGCTTATGCTTATATGAAAATACATACTTACTGCACTTATAACAAAAACAATTTTTTTTTCAATTTTTGTCTGTCTACGTGTAAACTTAACGCCTTCAAAACATTTTGTTTGTGGATGCCTTGAATGGTACAGGGAACAACATTTACTCGTAGTATTAAAAAGAAATTGTAAAAAAGTAGGAAGTTTGACCCCCAATACCTCCGTAACTAGAAGGTCCCAGGTATGGTCTAGAAACTCTAGAACAAAAAAAAAATGATCGCAATGACGGGGAGAACTGCCTTTCGGCTTCATTAAGGGTCTAGTTACACCCTTTAGTTATTAAGTAAATTAGATATTCTTCTTTCAGCCGGCAGCAGCACTCTATTCGAGTCCCTGAGGGATTCAAAAATGACCGATGAGTTTGAGCGGTTCCTAATGAACTTCGAAGGTTGGCCGGCGTCGGCTGTGGTGTTTATCATAGTGGTGTTCTGTAAAATACTCACGGAGTTCGCCTCTGATTTCTGTGTGATTTACTCGCTATTGCCTAGCATTGCTAAAGTGGTAAGTATATCTAGAATATCTAGGTAAATTAATTAGACGATAGTCTACTTACAAAACGTCTAATTAATTTACCTAGATATTTCGTTCGGGCGCAGCATGTCTTCTTCTCACTAGTTACACCCTTACTTGTGATGTCATCTCTCACGTATTCCATCATCCTAGCTTTCTTTGCTCTTACCCTGCTGTTAAATCCATTTACAGGGGGGAATGGACACTGACGCCTTCTAAACCCCTCTGAACACACACTCATTGAAATTTTTCATCGGTTATTAAAAAAAACAGTGATTTGCTACAAAAACCAAGGTCACGGTCAAATTGTATGGAACAGCAGATTTATTTATTTTATTACCGGTGAAAAATTTCTATGTGGGCTCAGAATGATTTACTGAATACGTGGTAACCTTTTTCTTGTCGGTGCTCCTTCCACCCCGTATACACAAAATTCATTCATCCGGTTCACATGCCCAATTGCTTACACCCTGACAGCCGATTTCCACAAAACTTTCCAGACAAAGGTGCCACGACAATTTTAGAGTAGAAAATTCGGTTTTCTAGCCAACATCATATTCTATCTCTTAAAAGAGATAACATAATCTGATGATGGAGATAAGCCAGTAATCTACACGTGCCTACTACAACAATGATGACTAATCTATCCCTAAGTCATCTAAAAAAGTAAATAAGTCTTACTTATAATTATTACTAACTTTTATTTATTAACAAAAATTGTATTTTATCATATTTATGTTAGTCTGTATGGTATACAAGGGTGTAACAAGACCCTTAACGAAGCCGTCAAGCAAGCATTCTGTACATCAAACTAAATAGCTTTAGGCACAAATTATTGCTGGGAAACGACTTTTTTTTTTGGGGTGATAAATCACATTTTACTGTAGGACTCAATGTAACGCAATCAAAACATTGTGATGATGGATGGATTGAATAGTACGGGGGTCGTGGAGGTGTTTAAAGTAAAAATCTTACTTTAAAAACATGTATTTAAAAAAAAACTTGTGAAAAAATTGGAACTTTGAGCCCCAATATCTCCGTAACTAGAAGGTTCCCAGGTATGGCCTAGAACAAAAAAAAATATCGCAATGACGGGGAGAATAACTGCCTTTCGGCTTCGTTAAGGGTCTTGTTACACTTTTTATATATATGGGTAAAAGTTGCCTAAGAGTAAATGAATGTTACCTAAGTGTGTTAATAAAAAACCAGTCAAGTGCGAGTCGTACTCAGGGCACTAGCTATGATGGGCGAGTGCTGGTATAACAACAATCGATTGTCTTCTTCTTGTTTAGAGTGTATTCTGCAAAATAAACCCCCACTACCTGATGATGGCGGCCACGTTGGCCAGCTCCCTACCGTTCCACTTGGTGGCCGGCTCACCCGTCAACGCCATGGTCTGCGCGTATGTGCACATCCCGCCTTGGAGGATGGTTAGTTCTACAACATAAACCCCGACTATCAGCTGATGGCGCCAACGCTGGCCAGCTCGTTGCCGTTTCACGTGTGGCGGGATCGCCCGCGCCCGTTAACGCCATGGTCTGTGCGTATGTGCACATCCCGCCTTGGAGGATGATTACTTCTGCAACATAAACCCCGACTATCAGACGATGGCGCCAACGCTGGCCAGCTCGTTGCCGTTTCACGTGTGGCCGGTTCGCCCGCGCCCGTTAACGCCATGGTCTGCGCGTATGTGCGCATCTTGCCTTGGAGGATAGTTAGTTCGCTCAGAAAACCCCACTACCTGATGATGGTAGCCACGCTGGACAGTTCTCTGCCGGTCCACGTGATGGCAGTTTCTTTTCAGGACATTATCTTATCAATTCAATGTGTTTCTCTTTACCTTTGACAGATGTACGGTGGGATCGGTCCCTCACTGATAGCAATAGTGGTGGTGTGGTTCACAGTGGCTGTCTGGTCCACGGCCATTTGGACCGACGACATCTCGCTCAACCCCGAGTGGGCAAAGATCAACATTTTCAACGTATAAGTAAGAAAAGGGTGTAGGTAGTGTTTCTAGGTGTTAACTGTTAATAAAGTATTACGTAAGTATTCCTTGTACGGTTTTTCTTTTAATATAGATATGAGGTTCAACACGGTTATTATTAGAATATATATGAAAAAAAGATATATAGATACATTTAGGTGAAAAAAAGTTAACTTACCTACGGTTGGTATACTGGTCGTATTTACGTTACATTGCCAGCGAAATTCGTTGTTACCTACGTTTTTTTTTTTTGATTTGCAGGTCAGGTCAGCTCGGGCTATTTAATGTTTTTCATGAAAAAGTCATTCAATGGGAGTCAATGAACTCTAAGGGGTTGTATTGATTATAATTCTGCAAATTGCAAAACACGTATCAAAATTGAATTTCGCGGGCTACCCTAGGGCTTCCACCTTAAAGGAGCTTCAGTCGCTTCGCTACGGTCTGCCTGCCGCCTGGCTATCAGACAACGTTGCCGCTGTGAGAGGATGCACTCGTCTTCGCAAGAGTACCGCGACTGTCGGACAGGTATGAGCAACAAAGATGTTGCTCTACTGGCCAATATTTCGTATCATCACAAATTACCAAGTTCTCATCACCAACCTCTCAAAATGTCGACTTCTTAAAATGACAACTTAGTATGAATGACAGAAAATTGATAAATATTTTTTTGTGATATTTTTATAGATTAACGACAGGTTAGAAACACTAGGTATATGTAGGTTGTTGACTAGAAAATCAGTCAAGTTAAAAGTACAAAGACGTTTTAAAAAAATACGATGAATATTTGAAAAAAGAAAAAAATAAGAAAAGAAAAAGTCTTTGCAACATATTATTTATTTAATAACACATCCCTTCAATTATTACCTATTAACTATTTACAAAATGAGCACATAACGTACATTAATATTTTGGTTTTGCATCTTTTATTAGTACCAAGAGAAAACATCATCAAAACATGATTTATTGACATTTTGCTGTAAAATGTTAGATTGTCTATTAGCAGTGAGGATAAAATAAATAATTAAGAAAAAAAATAAGTATTACAACCTACTCAAAATTTGAAAAATGGATATTTTAGGTTTTTAATAATCACCCTGAAAAAATCAGAGGCGACATGGATAACATCTTTAATCAGATACTTTTTAAACATAATAAGAGCATTTTGGCATTATCATACTTTAATAAATATCGAAAAAGCTACAGTATAACTTCTTTTCAATTAATAGAAAAGGCTTTATTATAAAATTGTATAAATATTTTGTAGTACATTTCCGTTCCAATAGTTATAATAAGGTCAAATTCGGCATATTTAAATTATTTATATACTTTTGAATATACGCAGGCATAATTTGTATATAATATCATTGTAATCATACAGCGTATAATTATGAACACATCAATTTAAAAGCCATTGATAACAATCATCAGAGTATTTGATGACCATTGACAAGGTTATTACATTGTTAGATCAAGATAAATCTTCAAAAAAACGACATTAAACAGTGACACTGTTGAAATGGGAAGTATTTACTGCAAAACGGAGCTACCAGGGGCCTTCCCCTTATAACAGTACAGTTTCTCACCCCAGTGTGAGAAAGACATACAGGGTGGAACACCGACGCACAAACGCTTACCACGTATTCAGTACAAAATTTCGAAATTTTTCATACGTAATTAAAAAAAAATCTGCTGTTTCCTACAAAAGTGCTATGCCTGTATTATCTACACGGTCAAAATGTATGGAATAGGATGTTTTTTTTTTAATTACCGATGAAAAATTTCTATGTGCACAGTCACGAATAAGTATACACTTTCCTAAATTGAAAAGCAATTTTTCGAGAAATTAAGATTTAACTTAGAGATAGGATCTTTTTCATAAAAATATGAGTTCCAAAGTAGTAAGTTCGTAACAACATGAAATTTTAATCAGAACAGTAGGAGAAAAATGTTTTTAAAAGTTTTTAAGTGTTTACATATCGGTGCTCTTGACTGTACTGAATACGGGGTAAGCGTTTGTGCGCCGGTGTCCGTTCCGCCCTATATAGGCTATGCAGGACGTGCAGCTCCATCTGGTGGAGGTGGATAAGTTACAAAAATGTAAAAAATCACATTTAATTTGGTTTCAAAACAGCTCCTTTATTCATGTACGCAAAAAACATTCACACACACATAACTAATAATAATTACGTCTAATTTGCACTTTTTCACACACTTAAATAAAAATGCATCACAATATTATTTAAGTCTCACAACAAAAGCACACTTTGTTCTTCATTGACTTAATATTAAGGCACCTATCAGTTATATTTACTAAGGAAGCTTTATAGTATAGCCTTTCACAGTTGTTTTATCTTTGAAAAAAGTAACCCAATATCAACCTTAATGTGACGTGAATAAGGATTAAATCACTGTAATTTTGATAGACTTGTTAGTGTGGGTTTGACGCAGAATGTGCACTTGACGCAAAATGTGCACTTCGCAAAATGTGCACTCGTTAGTGTTATCAACTTTATTTTAACGAGCATAAAGATCAGTTTGATGTTGACAGTGATGCAGTCATTAGTTAAAGTACTGTGAAAGAACTGTACATGGAATATTTTACGGAGAAAAATGTTTAAAAATTAAAATAATATTTTCTTTAAATAAAGACTTCCTCTACACTTAATAGGGTCCATTCCACAAATACACGATTCACACATCACACATAATATTCTACACGGTATTAAAACTAGGAACACCCCTTTACATGGGGATTTTAAATAAACATAATATATTTAAAATACACCTTCACGCTATACGTATAAAATATATTTTTTGTTGATTTCACACTTGCAAACGTTATTTGGTAAACGTTTTATGAGAACCGGTTCAATAGTTTTTACACAACTGTGGTGAAAAGGGAGGTTCATGTTTTTGGTATTAAATCTATGCGTTCTATGTTGGGATCGGCTTCCAGTCTAACCGGATGCAGCTTAATACCAGTATTTTGCCTATCTGATTTCCACAACCCAGTTAGTACAATTTTTCTTTAATACTTGAGATTTTTAATTTGTGGAACGGTTTAGTACTTTTAAATGAACCACACCGACAATTTTGCTTCTCATATTAAGATATAAATATTAATATTATCTCATTGAAACAAATAAAAAAACATCCCCCTGTTTCGCTACCAAGCGAAAATAATCTTTACACCATTGGCATACGACACAAATCAAAGAATTTATCAATCATGTTCTCATAAAATCCGTTGCAAGTGTGAAGAGTACAACTTTACATAAATCCTCACCCGCTTTATTCCGTAATATATAATATACATAATTATGTACTATTTAATAATGATAAAATATTTAAGCATTATTATTGTCCCAGTAGGCTGGATTGTGTAGGCACTAGGTTTTGGCCACGATTTCGTAACTTAGTTTACAGTTGGATATAATTTTAAAATGTTAGAGACTTAGAGCAAGTTATTCATTTGGAAAAACAGTTAAATATAGCAGGGTTTTTTGTTTAAACGATGACTTGGATAATTTTAACACGCTCTGAATATAATTTCTTTTAAATTCTCGTCATTTCCATTGATACATAAACACCGTTTGGTGTGTACATATCTTTTATTTACCATTGTATAATTGATCTCTCTCAAACTTTGTCAGTCATTTTAAATTACATCCAACTGCATTCAAAATATTTACGGGGTGCAGGGACACCGACGCGAAAACGGTTACCACGTATTCAGTACGTATTTACGTATGTACGTATTTTTTATTTATTCTGAGCGTTCCACATAGAAATTTTTCATCAGTTATTAAAAAAAAAACAGCTGTTTCATACATTTTGACCGTGTAGGTAATGCACTTTTGTAGGAAACAGCTATTTTTTTTACATAACCGATGAAAAATTTCTATGTGGGGGGCTCAGAATGATGTACTGAATACGTGGTAACCGTTTTCGCGTCGGTGTCCCTTCCACCCTGTATTTATATTGTTATGTATATATTTTGGCAATGTACTTAGTCGGTGGGGCGACTGTCATACTCCACATACATACATAAATGCTGTTTTAATATTATTTATCATATAAAATGCTTTTATACTGTAGAAAATACGAAAATATGATTTTTTATTTCTCAATGTCTTATTGACAAAGTCGCTAAATATGGTGGTTTATTACAAAATAGCACCTTTTTGGAATAAGCACTAAAGCCGAAAATTCATCTTGATAAAAAAAAATATTGTAATACACAATCACTGCAGGATTGCTAAAAATGCATAGAAAAACAAAACGATTTCAACATTTTCATTACAACATTTTTTTTTTAAATAATTTTAAGTAAGTACGCAAAAATAAGAAGTAAATGCTTATCTTAAATTCAGACCAAAAATATTAAGCGACCTCGCCAATTGTCTATGATTTATAGTTATCATTATGTTGGCAACATTGAATCATAAATACAGATTACATAGACCAATTGACTCCTCAAAACAAGACTTAAAAATATATTTTCACACTGAGATTGCATTAAATAAAAAACTAAGGCATTTCCCTTAATTTGAAATTGGTACAAAATGGCACATATCTGTACATCATTCTAACTTTGTAAATGAAAGTCTAGCACATAGCCATTAAAATCCCTTCACATATTAAATTACCTATTTTAAGTTAGGTTTAACTTGTTAAAGGTAAGTAACCGCATGTTATAATACCAGTATGATTGCTTAACTTGGGTACTGTACAATTGAAGTTCAGGAGGGTAGGTAGTGCTGCGTAAGTGGCATTGCAGTCTAAAGTTGCGTTTTTATTGGCCATTATATCCGTCTGATGGCCAGCTGGAGCTAGGAAGGGGAAGATTAATGAACCCCATGTGGGGTAGGCGCCCCATACGATTAGGGTGGTGATGATTTTCGGGCCTATGCCGCCGACAGCCTGGAAAGAGACAAGAATATTTTGAACTTTATATA
This sequence comes from Noctua janthe, assembly GCA_910589295.1. Taxonomy (NCBI): domain Eukaryota; kingdom Metazoa; phylum Arthropoda; class Insecta; order Lepidoptera; family Noctuidae; genus Noctua; species Noctua janthe. The sequence goes on along the minus strand of OU342573.1, from coordinate 8,244,043 downwards.
TTTTTTTTTTTTTTGTGTAATTCTTTTAAAATGTAGACTTCAAATAATACCACAACGGAATGACGTGTCTTGGACAATCCAATGCGTTTTGTTGATCTCGGTGCCCGCATTTTATACCAAGATGACCAATCTTATTCCAAAACGATCTGATTCCATTCTACTGTTATCATGTTTTAGTACACGCGATTTAGACAGAGTTGCAGGCACCAGTCCGAATGTTTTTGGTTAAATCGACTTTATAGGTTAACATTTTATTTTTGAACTGTTTAATATATCTTTTAACTCTGGACGCTCTTAACTTGCACATCTTTATACATCGTTCTCATTTCTATAGTCTCCACATGAATAATGTAACCAAGATTTTGTAACAATTATTATTTGGATTGAAAAGAGTGTCCATGGAGTTTCTTGCCCATTCTTCTCCATAGAGATCTACGCCTTGGAATGTGCAACTACAGTACTTTCACAGGTTATTATGCCTTGTTCCTTGTGCAAGGAAAACCTGCTCAGGTGGAGATTCATTAATGACTCTGCCCTGCAGTGTAAATGTGGTGCTATTACACAAACGATGGGGCACTTAATATCGTGTCCTGCGTGTCCTGTTGTTTGTTCACTTCAGGAACTGATGGACGCTACCGAAAGCGCCAAACTAGTAGCTCAGTTCTGGGCTGACACAATTTAGATTGCCATCGACACGCTAAGAAGAAGATGCCTTGTGTCTGTGACTGTAGCTTCGCTTTCTTTGTTTTTCTGACATTCAAAAGTGCCTGTAATGGTCTAATTGAAATAAATGCTTTGAGTTTGAGTTTGACATTGCTGTCAGCTAGATAACGTCTGCCTTTCGCAGTAATAAGGTAGTAATAAATTGTTTTTCATAGTTCAAGCTACATGTAACTACTAACGCACGATTGTTCGTACATCTTATATCTTAAACATCTAAAGAAGAATTTGTTTCCTAAGTTTCCCTTTCGTTAAAGTGTTTCTGAAGAATACTTCTGTAATAACAACTAACAAGACCTGATAATAAAGTACTCACCATCTTAGAAGTAGGTATATGCGCGACGCCTGCGACGATAGCGTTGGGCGGAGTGCCCACGGGCATGTGGAAGGCCATCGAGCAGGCCAGCGTGGCGGGAATCATCAGGTAGCGAGGGTCCATGTGGAGTACTCGGGCCTGGGGATAGAGAGAGAACGGTTGAATATCGTTGATATTTCAGGTTATAATGTAATACTATATGCGAAATATGCGGCAAATATTTAGTACAATAATTGTGAGATACTGAGACTGGTCTCGTTTCGTCTCGGTCCCACTGTTGTGACTGCAACTGCGTTGAACTTCGGCATTTAGTTTAGTAGTTTAGCTTACTACCTTTTGTGATGCACAATGGTACGTAATTAGTCAGAAAAAAGTAAAATGTATTGTTTTAGACCCACTATTACTTTTTTATTGTTTGTTATGTTTACTTTCTCATTGTCCTGCCACGGTTCCGCCTCCACTAATTTACTCTGGTTCAGTGGTCGATTAACTGTCAAAAACACAGAAACGAGAAACTACTGAACCGTTTCTAAATTACTGGAATTGAATCCCAGGGCGGCCACACACCTATCAGTTATTTCCGCCATTTAAAATTAAAGTATTAATATAGCTATTTAAACACTTACCATATTAGCCAACACAGGCAGTATGAGATTCGCGATAGCGACATTCGAGGTAAACTCCGTGATGAACTGTGTGACCAGCACGACGACTAGGAGTACGACAGCATGGTTGAGTCCCTGCAGGCCTTCCAGTGAAGAGCCGATCATGGCCGACAGGCCGGTGGCCTTGCTGCCTTCGGCGAGGGCGAAGCCGCCGCCTGTGGGGGAAAGAGTGGATTAGAAATAAGTAAAATGTTAATGGTAAGGTGGTACAGATATAAACATCACATCGGGGACTTGAATTTTAGGTGTATGACTGAGAGAGACGACGCCCTTTTAATAGGGAATATGATTTAATTTTTTCTTGACTTAAATCAATAAAATACAGTTCTATAAACCCAAGAAAATAAATTATAGTTCAACTACAGCTTGTCGCTTAAAAAAAAATTAAACTCCTTGTTGACACCGTGTGTATCCAAAAGTCAACTGTTGTAGACGATTAAATAAAACACATAAAAACTTAAATTTAAAAAACCCCCATCGCAACAAAGAAAAGCGAACAAATATATGATAAAATATTTCTAATTGTAATATACACTTATGCCCTTTCATTTGATACCCCACTTGGGTATATTTGAAAATATTCGATTATTCATCCCATAAATCTAGGAAATGGCTACACCGATTTTGATAAAACATGTCTAATTATAATATACACATCATGCACTTTCATTTAATACCCCTTGCGTATATTTGAAAATATTAGATTTTTCATACCCACTTTCATCCCCCATATCTAGTAAATGGCTGCACCGATTTTGATAAAACGTATCTAAGAACCATCGCCAAGAAACTAGCTCTCAAATAAAAAAAAACTGCATTCAAATCGGTTCACTCGTTTAAGAGCTACGGTGCCAGAGACACACACACACATTGCCGTCAAACTTATAACACCCCTCCACCCCCTTTTTGCGTTGGGGGTTAAAAATGAGATTTGAAGAAAGATAAATTGAAGCTTTCAGAAACCAAGTTTTGAGACATAGTTCATGGCGCTCTTTCAGTAACATCAATGAAATTATAATTAACGATTTTGGAGGACAGACTACATAAAGACGTCTTCTTGGTAGTGAGTTTTGTTCATAGTATTCTATAGGCTATTATATGATTATAGGTGGCAGTAGCGAAGGGTTATTTTTTTTTAAGAGGTAAGCCGGAGCACATGTCTTCAATGTGATTTTATTATTTGTCTATGGAATACTGATTGCGCGTTTTCAAAGGGAAGCCGGTAGGAATCGAGTTGAATGGTATCTTCGCCACTGAGGTGGTGTAATACTCACCAAGTAAGAAGAGTAGACCCCATGGGATCTTTTCCTTGAGGATACCCCAGGTCACAATGCTGGGTGAAGGCTTATTTGCTGCCAGTTCTTCGTCTGTAAACATTACAAAAACATATACATGTTAGATTTGTCTTAACCTCTTGTTATACTTTTGATTTACCTATAATTTTAATAACATACAGGGTGTAAGGGACAGTCCTCCACAAACTGATGGGGTCAATTTAGTATATCATACTAACTTGACCAGTACAAGAAATTATTTCAGGAATGTTAAATTTGATTTGTTTTATTTCCTCATAACCAATTTATCGTTACCGTGTCAAAACGCACGTAGCGAACGGTAAGCGCGACGAAAAATTCGATGAACTCTGTAACTAGGCAGGAAGTGAACAGCTGATTTCACGCGTCGTTCGTTAGAGTATTTTAATATTTATTATTGGATTTTTTAATTTAACCGTATTTACATAAATGGAGTGGTAATGGGAATGTAATTTTAAATTCAAATAAAGGAATAGTAACTGAAAAAAAGGATAAGAATCAAATGTTCCGGAGAAAAATTCCAGTGGAATATGATTCAAAATAAGGAGCTGGATGCACCCTGTCAGTTTGTGGAGGGCTGTCCCTTACACCCTGTATTTTGAGTTGCATTTTCTCGCTGTCTCTCTTTTCTTTTATTATTAAAATTAAAAACTTAACGTAATACCTTATTTAACGTAAAATACAGTATACACAAGAGTGTACTTACATGATGATGAGGCGGAGAAGAACTTGAGGAAGTCACAGCCCATCGGCAGAATAAACATGAGAATGACGATAAACATTGAAGTCACTCCATCCTTCACTTTCCTGTGGCATAGACAACAAACTTGGGTTACCTCAAAAGAATCATTTAGAATAAAATTATGGAAACCACGAAGTGCTTGAAAAACCTAATATTATTATAAAAGTATTTGTATGTTTGTTACTCAATCACGCAAAGATGGTTGAACAGATTTGGATAAAGTTTGGCACACAGATAGTTTACGGGAAACACGTACGAATTTCGATGACCTAGAGGATCAAATCAGTGTTTTTTTCGCTATAATCATAAAAATATACATTATGATCTTAACTTACATGTCGGTGATAACGTCAGCCCAGCCGGGCATGAACCCAGGGCTGCGGAAGATATACAGGAACACGGCCAAGAGGAACAGGAGACCAGAAGCCTGCGAAAAATTTATACAAGTTAATATTGGTTCAAGGAATAAGGCTGGAGCAGTAGGAGAGTTTCTCAACCAACGACTCGTACGCGATAGTATGGCTAGGGAATGCATACATAGCATAGCATAATCAGCCAATAATTTTCCCACTGCTGAGACACAGGCCTCCTCTCTGTGAGAAGGAATACCACCACGCGGGCCCAGTGCGGGTTGGTAGATGTTACAAGTCTTCGAATTTTTTTGGTTCTAGGACATGCTGGTTTCCTCACGATGTTTTCCTTTACCGTTTTGAGAGCAGTGGTGATGAAATAAATTACACAAAGTATTGCGCCTGGCTGGGTTCGAACCCAGGGCCGCCACCACTGGGCCACCGCTGCTCTCGAATGAATGCTAGGGAATGAATTTTCAAGAATTCCTTCTTCAGCACTTTCTTTTCATTACGAAATTTCAAGCTTCTGGATACACACAGGGTCTTCTTCTGTGTGTCATAAAATTTATTATCAAGTAGATTTAGTAGCCTGCTCAAGACGAATGGCTTACCTTCCTTACTATAATAAATGCAAAATCTTGTGAGAATGACTGTTACTCTTTCACACAAAAACTACTGAACGGAATTGGATGAAATCTGGCACACAGATAGATAATATACTGGATACTTTTGATCCCGTAGTCCCGTTGGACAATTACATAAATCAACGTCTGCTAAGCCGTGAGCATAAGTTAGTCTCTCACACGCCATCGTAACTTGATTGGTAATAAACTCACCTTTTCATGGAAGGTGGCAGGTCCCAGATTCCTGTACTGTTCCTTGATGACTTTCATTGTAGTCATTGATCCTGACGACGCCCTGTTTACTTTCTTGGCAGCTGCGCTGTTTGGCCTGCCGGAATAAAATATGTTATGATATAGATGTATGGCTATAAAAGTGGAGGAAGTCCAAAGAAACGATGTATGGACTGTGTGGAGAATGATATGGATAGAAAGGACTGGTGGTGGTGAGATGATGAGTAATAGAGAAGTATGTAAGAAGAAGACATGCTGCGCCGACCCCAAATGAATTGGGATAAGGACAAGAGAATGATGATGATGATATAGATGTATGTCAACTGACGACTGCCTCGATGCTCTAGTGGCCGCAAGCGCGACTGCTGAGCATAGCAGGTCTTTGGTTCGATTCTCAGGTCGGACAAAGAGTTATTGGGTTTTTCCACCAGGAATTTCTCAGTAGCAGCCAGGGAGTCCAGATTTGTGCTTGGTTGGCAATAGGCTCCTCTCCTGTTACATGGGACTTCAACATAACTGGCGAAGTGTGTGTGAAATATTGGGCTACACTTCTGCCTAACCCTTCGCGGATTACAGGCGTGATGTTCATCATCATCTGCCTAGCCTTTTCCCAACTATATTGGGATCGGCTTCCAGTCTAACCGGATACAGATGAATACCAGTATTTTACATGGAGCGACTGCCTATCTGACCTCCACAACCCAGTTAGTACTGGGTAATATGATACCCCTTGGTAAGACTGGTTGTCAGACTTTTAGGCCACTGACTACCTAACGACTGTCAAAGATCTACAAATGACACCCGGGATCAACGACTACAGGCGTGGTATATTATGACTTTTATTCGGTAGGAATCCGATATAACTCTCTGTCCTTTCCAGAGGGATTCATAAATATTTCCCCACACAAAAACAAAGGGGGTAACATACCTGAACATGCCCATGAAGGTGACCTGCAGAGCGAACCACACCAGTATCTGCATGATGAGCATGGGGGGCACACTGAAAGCCATGAACCAGAAGAAGTTCACTGAGCTTCCGTATTCGGGGAACTCCCTGGAAGAAAAAAAACAATAACATGTAATTTTTTTTACGCTAACTAAATTATTAATGGAATGCATTTTTTTTTTTGGCATTAAGTCCGCCTCTGTGCTTGAAGTGTTAAATAAATAATGTTAAATTTTAGTGCGGGTTTTTTTATAAAGACATTTTGTAGTTTAATAAGCTTAGTAAGTTTATTAAGGTTTAGGTTTGTGCGGTCTTACTAAAAACATAATTGAAAAAACACCACGCGTATATTGACTGAGTGACCTAGTTCGATCATTGCATCAGTGCGCGACCTATGACGATACAATTTGTAACAATCACTTGTTTCTGTACCAGTAGTGAAAGGTCAATGTTTGTTAGGGGTAAGCCGGAGTACATATCTTTAATGTGGTTTTATTATTTTTCTATAAAATACTGACTGTGCCAGTTTTCAAAGGGAAGCCGGTAGGAATCGAGTTGTATGGAACCTTCGCCACTGTTCTGTACAAAATCGAATCTTGGATTGTTACAAGAGAATGCTCCGGTGAGTCTTTAAGAGGGCCCTTCCAGGTCAGTCTATCGTTAACGCGAGCATGGTCAAAAAACTTGTTGTTTCATCCAGAGCCACAGCGGCGATTTTCTTTCAACTCCTCCGTCTAAGGGGGGCCCCGACCCCGTACGAAGCGACTCCCGCGCACCCCATACCGCCTAACGCGATAACATTGAACGTAAAATAGTGTTCGAAAATTTCATAAAATACGTATTTTTGAATAAGGCCTAAAATTTTGTGAAATAAACATTTGTCATTTAGAATCTCCATTACATGTGCAAGGTTTCTATCAACATGTTATCTTTACTTTTTCAATTTATGAGTACATTATGAACGGCCAAAGTTTTGGTAAAATTGTTTCTCCAAATTTTTGTTTTTTGCTTTGATAGAAACCTAGATATAGTGCACAAGATACCTATCAGTTAAAAAAAATTAAGACAGATGTGCTACAACGGCATAATCACGTACGAGCGTTTGTATGAAAACTACGACAGGTTGGCCGCACTTAAAGCAATAAATTGAGAAAATTATTGACATTTTGCTGTGTTTACTAAATTCTCGTCTTCGTTTGTTGTTTAAATAGTCGCCTCTGATACAAGACTATGAAGTATGAGATTTTAAACTTTCATGGTCACTAAAATTATTATAACTAGAAGACGGGATATTTACCATGTTTATGGTTTTCTTTGAGTTCTCGATATTTCGGCGCTGTTGCAAGCACCATGATCACGGAACATGGTAAATATCCCGTCTTCTAGTTATAATAAATATGAAGTATGAGTTTAAAATGACAGGGTAGATAGAGGAAGATAATATTACGTGTAAAAAATAAACTTACGAATCGAAGATTCCTTTGAAGGCGGAGTTGGTAGCAGTTCCAACGAGAGTACCGCATCCTCCCAGAGTGGAAGCATACGCTATACTCAAGTAGTAACAGATTGTTATGTCACTCGGCATTGGGGCTCTGAAACGAAAGAATTGCGTATTAATCATCAAATTAGGGAATTAAAACTGTCCATGGAGTTTCTTGCCTATTCTTCTCCATAGAGATCTACGCTTTGGAATGAGCAACACCACAGTCATTTCACAGTTATTATGCCTAGTGGCTGGACTGTAGCTTCGTCTTTTTAATTTTGACGGTTAAAAAGTGCCTGTAACTGGTCTATTTGAAAGAAATGTTATAAACTATGCACGGGATGAGCATCGCCTTAACTCGACCCGTTCGGGGCTTTTTTTTAAGAAACTCCATATTGCAACACTCAAATACGTGGTGGATGGGACACCGACGCGAAAACGGTTACCACGTATCCAGTACATCATTCTGACCCCCCCCTCCCCCCCACATAGAAATTTTTCACCGGTTATTTTAAAAAAAACAGCTGTTTCATATAAAAGTGCAACACCTACGTCGCACATATTATCTCTAATTGTGTGTCAGCATAATTTTTTCACAATGTTTTCCATCACCATTGTATGACTGTCTCTAAAGCTCTATACCGGGTGTAAACAGATTCTTCACATATCCGTCAATCAAGCATTCTGTACATCAAACTAAGTAACTTGACACAAAAATTATTGCTGGGAATCAACTTTTTTTTTGGGGTGAAATATCACGTTTTACGGTAGGACTCGATGGAAAGCACTCATAGCATTGTGCTGATGAATGGATTAAATAGTACGAGGTTCGTGGAGGTGTGTAAAGTAAAAATCTTACATTAAAAACATGTATTTAAAGAAAAACTTGTGAAAAAGTTGGAACTTTGACCCCCAATATCTCCGTAACTAGAAGGTTCCCAGGTATGGTCTAGAACAAAAAAATTATCGCAGTGACGGGGAGAACAACTTGTTAAGACTGTTTGTGATACTTTCGGCTCACTGACTACCTGTAATGACTGTCAAAGATCTAGAAATGACAGCCGGGACCGACGGCTTAGCCTGCTTCCGGAGAGGACGTTTAAATAAATTTTACTTACTCTTCTTCACCAGTCTTAGCGACCGCCTTGGTATCTTTGCCATTCTCTGCTGGCTCGTTCTTCTTCTTGTTTATATAGATTTCGCCAAGTCCTTGCTGCGAATTAAATTAGAAACTCATTAGTTGCGACTCACACTTCGTTGTTGTTAATTTGAATCACAAGACTAAACAAGAGATTTGACAACAGATTAACTGATCAGTGGCTGGAACAGCCTTTTTAAATCACATGGATGACTTTAAAACTTTGGTTTAAATCTATACAAGACATTGTAAAATATTTACCTGTTCTAATACTTCTAATATGGCCTCAACGATGGGTACCATCATGGTAGTGGCAGCGGCGTTCGACACCCACATGGATATGAACATAGTAACGAACGTTAGGCCGAAATTCAGTCTGAAAAAATAAAAGAATTTATTATGGTAATAATAAAGGAATCATAAGAGCCTCGACGACCATCTTTCGAGGCTCTCCTTAGGCGGTTGGATCAAGGGCCTGATTCGGAAGGCAGTACTCCTCGATACGGCTCGCATTGTGAGGAGGTTCCTGTCTCTGAAGCCCTAACCACCGAAAGCTTGGACTCTGCTCCCGATACTGGCGGACCACTATTCTTTATATTTTTAAATGTTTTTTATATGGTTTTTTTTTAAGAAATATTTAAAAATGTCATTAGTATGTAAGGAAATAAATAAACGAAATGAATTATTATCATTATCTCAATTAATTTTAGGTGCTATTTAAGAAGTTCAAACAATTTATTGGACACGCACTAAGGTGAATTCTACGCGGAATGCGCCAAATCTTATCATGAAGTTCTATGAAGTTCCCACCAGTATTCTGATACTGGTGGGAACTTCATACAGGCCAGGTTGTGCCAGGTCTATCTGTTTAAATATGTCAGATTTATCATCACAATACAAGAAAAAAACTTTGTTGTGTAGGGCTTTAAGATACTCTAGATTTTGCTATCAGAGACTTATTAAAACCTAATGCTAATTGATGCCATAGAGCCTACACACCAAAGTCAAGTATGTCGGCAAGTTTCGTACGCGTTCAGTTGATATGCCACTGACATTGCTGGTGTATGGACTCCATTACAGCAAGACAAAGCAACTAACCTTCTATGTGAGCACCCAACAACTTGCACAGTCCACAATGCAACTCTCTTCGGTAACTTCGAATGCTGTACTCCTGCGGCTATCATGAGACCGCCCATGAACATCATGTTAGTCTCCTTCATGTATGCTGCACAGGTCTTATCCGAGTCTAAGATACCCATTGTTGGGAATAGTACGATGGGTAGCATGGATGTGACAGGTAATGGTAGGAGTTCCAACACCCAGAATATGGCCATTATAAGGACAACGTACATGCATCTGTAAGCCTGGAAAGAAAGGATTTTGAATTGAATATTTTGAAGGAGACTCTTGTAATTAGGAGAGCAGCGGTGGCGGCCCCGACTTACGAGAACTAAGTCGTGGGTTCGAACCTAGTCATTATTTTGTTTAATTTATTTCATCACCACTGCTCTCAAAACGGTGAAGGAAAACCTTGTGAGGAAACCGCCATCTACCACCCCGCACTGGGTCGGCGTGGCGGATCTTACCCCATGCCCTCTCATACAAAGCAGGCCTGTGTATCAGCAGTGGGAACATTACAGGCTGACTAGCTGTCGCCCACGCCTTCGTTCGCGATATTGACCAAGTTTCATAAAAACTTTCAATCCTCGTTTTAACCGCTTAGAGGATGAATTCCCAAAAATCCCTTCTTAGTGCACACTTACATCATTCAAGGAACGTTTGTGCAAAATTTCATGCTTCTAGACCCTGTGGTTTCAGCTGTGCTTTGATCGATCAGTCAGTGAATCAGTCAACAAGTCAGTTTTTTACTTTATAAATATAGCTTACTTTACCTTACCTAACTGACATATTTTAAATTTACTGTTTTTTTTTTTTCTTAATGTAATCTATTGACATGCCACCTTGTTTGTAACTGATTGTTTATGCTTGTTTATGTTAATTTTGTACACCATAAATTGGCAAAACTTAGTGCACATATTTTAAACAATATACTATCTGTAGCCATACCTATGTTTAACAAAATAAATGATTGAGAGATTGATATGCTATGCTTGTAATTTATTTGTAGGTGTCTTACTAACATATTCTATGTAAAATGAGTTGATGAAGATTAAATTCCTCTCTTTTTATTCACAAGAAACTGGTGAAGACAGTTAGTGTTTATAAGGTTCATGTTTTATGAAAAATTGGAGTGTAGTTTACCTTGTGAAGTCTGAAGTATTTGTTATGTTAAGTATTAATTTACAATTTAATATTTGTTTCCAAAGGTTTTACCATTGCCAATTTTTTTACCAAGACTTGGCTACAAAGAGCTTGTCTAGACAAACGGCATGAGTTTCGATATTCAATGTTTTTAAAATCAAAATATTTTATTTCACATAGTCCCACATGGGGAGAGCCCTCTGCCCAGCAGTGGGATGATTCAGGCTAACAGTATCAGTACCAGGCCCACATGAGCACTAATAAAACATCAAAGATAGGTTTTTATTTCTTAGTCATATGAGTTGTCTGACTTGTTGTGTGACTTTTGAATGCGTTACTGTTTAACTGTTAAGGGCCAATTGTTTCTCTAATCATACCTCAAAAGCAGATATAAGAATAGGTACCTACAGTATATTAACCTACACTTCAGAATCCTCTAAAATTTATAATCGATCTATTCTGACATCAGCTTGTAAGAAAAATATTATGTTACTTACAGGATCATGGTTCAAAATCGGTATAGGCAGCAGTAACAGTGGAGTGAGCACCACAATGATTGCCTTCCAGTATATTGACACAAACAGACTTAGTCTCTGCCTTATTGTAGCACTGGATCCAGTCTTCGGGAAGTAGTACGTTGTAGAACTGAAACATAATTAAACAAACATAAATAGACTGAGGTATGAACTCAGCAGTCTGAATGCGCAACTGAGCAGTAAGTAGTTCAACACATATGTCCTTTCCTGCTCATTCTGTACAACCACTTGCACCTTCCAGAATTTGAAACCAAGCCAACAATACTACTGATAGAAATAGAACACATCATCTTTTTTAATTTAATCTTCTATTTACTATATTTTGGGTGTGAATTTATGCCTTATATATGTGTAGGCTAATTTCCATACTCATATTCGATTTATGCTCTAAATTACATAGCTGGCCATTTATTTGTAAAGCTTTGCAACAAATAGTTCGAAATAAAAATATTACCATGCTTCCAACCTATTTTTAAACTAACATAGAAATGATGCAACTAGCTAACAAACACAGAACACATGCGCTTTTCGCGCAAAAAATGGTAATGAAGGCCTAGCTAGCCCATTCAATTAATACGAAATGTTTTCCCATTTTATATTTCTAAATATCTGTTAAAGTTAGTTGATAGCGTCAGTTTGCAGAGACGCTATCAAAGATTTTGGACACAAAATGTCCATTTGTGGATTTTTTGGTTTGTTTACAACTTACCGTTCTTCAGGCACACCGCTTTCTACTACCGGGTTCGACATTGTGATTTAATACGCTGTAAATATCTTCAAAAATATTGTATGTTTATTTTAGTTTCACAATTTCCACATTCTTGGCACCATCTGAAAGAGAAGCCAGGAATTAGTTACTTTAAAAATCATTTTCGCTTTAATACTAAGATAGCCAATTAACAAAGTTAAAATTACCCGCTAAAATTGTACAATTTCAAACAAATCGTGATTGAGTCATTTTATCAAACACGCGATACCTCCAATCAAAACCAAATGACAACTAAATTAAAATTTTGCAATTCAAGACGCTTTACAGATTTTACAGGTAAAAACATGGTAGTTTTAACTAAAACAAAACGTTAGTTAACTTATTTTACTCATAAATGGCACGGAATAATTATAGAAATCTTTTTTTAATTAATTTCAGTAATATTAGCATGATTATTTTTAATAGTTCTATTTTAAATTGCTTACTTATTCATTAGAGACGACTTGATGATTTCAAATGCACAAAAAGTAACGAAACGTAAACTAGCCACAATCTAAGTAAGGCAACATTAAGAAAATTAATGTCAATGTCATTGAAAAATTGAAATCAAAACAAGATTTGACAATTAAAATAATAATCTGTTTTATTGGTTTAATTGTTAATTAAAGCCTTTAAATAAAACTGAAATCTATTCTTTGGTGTATTTTAATGTGCCATTAATGATATTGTGTCTACAATGACGAAGCACGAGACAAAAGGCGAAGTGGAAGGTATGTACTCTCTTAGCGCAGTTTTATCGAGTTCAGACTCGATATATTTATTGTGATTACTAAATATTATGATGAATCTACGAGTATTCAGCCCCTCCGCATGTTGCTTAAGTATTTTTTGCAGTAATAGTATCGGAGTTTCCAGTCGGTGCCCCTGATCAATTTTAGGTTAGAATTTCATTACAAATCTTGTCAATTTTCAATAAACGCTGTTTATCTATAATAATCTAACGGAAGAACATCGAAACATCGATATCAGCATAACCTCTTTAATCTGTTAGTAATTATGAACCAGTTTTACGTATATCTTTCTTTAGAAGCCACTTTTGCTATGATAAATTTGAAACAACAAGTGCATGTTTCCGTCGTAGCAAAGCAAAACACACTGGCTATAGAAATATTGATGTATTTATTATTTAAATAAAGGACTACTGGATGTAGTCCTTTATTTTACTATAATACCCCTACACATCAAAGACTTCTAATTTGAGTCTGGACGATTCTGTGAACCGCTTTATGATTGCTCATTTATTATTGTTAGTTTAAAAAAAATATTACGCTGCCAATAAATCAATATAAATCACCCATTTCTAAAAATATACTGATATTACTTTGCTCATTTTTAATTCTCCATTCATATAGTGGTTTAATTAAATAGAATCTATTGACTATTGCTTATCATAACAACACTGAACAATATCATCCATATTCAGTTCTACAATAAAATTACTTCAAGTTGTAAGTAAACAAATTGTGATGCAATACTTAACTGTGGTAAGAAACCACAATGTTGTTGGAAAACAACACAATTTCCTATGAATTTTATTATTATATCATTAACACACTTTTTAAATGGGCATTGGACTACTACTTTTTCATATTTCTCTGGCAAACATTATATTTCAGTACCCCAAAACTTGGCTACTTCCACGACTTTGTCTGTGGCAGCACTGAGGTCAGCCCAGCTGCATATTTTGGGGCTCAGTGGGCAGAATAGGAGGCACAAACCATTCATTTTACTTATGAGAACAATTATTATGGTACTCATAGAATTTAAGTTATTAATCAAGACAAAGCTTTTTGTTTTATAAACTTATTTACAAGCAGAGTTAACTACACGTTCATGGTAACACTGATCTTGAGCTGGCCTAGTGTAGTATGGAGTTTCAGTATAATAAGAGATCAGCTTATTTTTTTATTTTTCAAAAAACAAACTTAATAAATATCTTAACATAAACTTTTTCCAACTATGTTGGGTGCGGCTTCCCGTCTAAGCTACAGCTGAATACCAGTATTTTACATGGCCTTTTCAAGTACAAGAGCAATAATGGTATATATGTATACATACAGGTAGTGAGATTTTTCAGAAAGGTATGTATATAATAGTGTTTTTGAATAAAACAAAATCTTTGATCTTCTGTCCCATTATTATAGTTCAAAAATCTTTTCACTATATTTATACATCTTTCGCCACACCTTAATACATTCCTGTTACGTGTAATAATAAGCAATTTAACTTTAAACTGTCAATAACATTTACATAATCGTCATTGATAATAATGATAATACTGTATACTCATACTGTTGTCGTTCTAGGACGATCTACTATATTGCACCCACACGTGACTCGACGTAGGTAAACGTACGTTTACGTTGCGGGTCGAAACGTAAACGTTTGCGTTATTAAATCTCGTTCACGACCACTATGCAACACCTAAATTATTTGCAAACGGACATTGCAGCGGTCGACAGCAGCCAGCAGCATCTAGCGCGCTGTATTGACGGACCGCGTGACTTCTCGCGGTGCCGACGGGGCCGCGAGCGGCCGCGCGTATTATCGTTTGAAAGACTCGGGAGGAAATGCATATTATCGTTTGAAAGACTCGGGAGAGCTCCCGAGTCTTTGCATTTACTAATGGAGATTAAAGCTTTAAATGGTTTGACTTGTGTGAATTGAGCCTTAAAGGCTTGGTTTTAGACAGCGGTCGGCAGTTTAGAAACTAAGATCCTCATCTTAGTTTAGCTCTTAATAGTAAGAAAGGAACGCTTGAAGTACCTACTTCTGATCACAAATGCGTCATGATGTATTTTATGCAACTAGGGTTCTAAAACAGATTAAACTGCTACGTCTTACTTGCATATTTGCGTAGTCACTACCTAGCTATTCGTTGCGGTTAACCACTAAGAGCAGTACCAACAGTTATTCCATGATGAGACACGTCTATGAAAACAATGAGTAAATTATAAATGACTAGCTTTTACACGCAGCTTCGGCTTCGTGGAGGTTGCAAATTATTCTACGGGAACGTACCTACTAGGTACTCGCATAAAAAGTATCTTATGTCCTATCTAACACAAATAGTCTATGCTCAGTTGAATCTGTTCACCTGTAATGGCTCGAAGGACAGACTTTCGCATTTCATAGGTAATGTTACTATGGATTTTGCTCTCATTCAAATAAAGCTGTAACTCATAATAACAAATGATTCCACAATTTTCACATAGGTAGTAAGTAGGCGTAGGTGTTAGCCGCCAAAAGTTTTCTACGTCGTCTTCTACATATATCTACACAGTCGACTCATTGGGACTGCCCTGCGTGTATTAATACATTTCTCTTCAGTAGTACATACAAAGTCTAAAGGAAGAAAATTATTATCTTGTGTAACACCTGCTCGTGTGTGCAAGAGGAAATTATTACCAATGTGCTGTTATGATTTCATTAGATGTTATGGTCTTACGGAACATTTTGTTATGGAAAGGATTGAGCCGTTAGATTGAAATAATTCATTATTTAGAGAAAATCCCATATGCTGAATATTGCACAGCGGTACCGTTTACTTTTATTAGGGAGAATGCGTAACATCCTTCCTATTAGATAATACATATTATAAATGCGAAAGTTTGTTAAAATGTATGGATGTCTGCATGTTTGTTACTCTTTCACGCAAAAACTACTAACCGGATTGAGATGAAATTTGGCAAACAGATAGTTTATAACCTGGATTAATATATAGGATACTTTTTATCCCGGTAGTACGACCCCGTGGGACAGTTACCGAACTCCACGCGAGTGAAGCCGCGGGCATAAGCTGGTATATCGTAAACTCAGGCTTTTTCCCCAATGGGTGTAGGTAGAAACTACAGACCGTACCTACAAGAGCATGTACATTTTGAAGTAACAAGAATGAACCCAGTAAGTGCCCTTTTGAGACAAGGACCCTGTTTTGTGTAGCTGTAACTTTAGTTATGCAAAGATTTATGGTATATTTCCTTTTGCTACTCCCCCATCTCGTGAATTATCATTTGACTAAAAAACACAAAAAATATCAGAATTCTAAAATCACTAAAGGAAGTGAGTTCAGTTATGATTGTTTTACAAATAGAAATTAAGATTAGCGGTGTCGCGCTTACTATAATACAAAACATTTCATTGTACGAATTGATAACATCTCTTTATCAATAAAATAACATAAGTTCCCTCCCAGACATATTGTCTCCAACCATATCTCCGTTGTTTAGACAACGATTCAAAATATCTTAATTAAATAATTACAATGCTTAGATATATCAATTTCATCTGATGATAAAAGAATCATAAAGAATGGCGAAAAAGAAAACTGATGATTGTATCAAAATTTTCATTTTCACCACCCGGTTTACGGTCAAATATAAAACTACGCTAGATATTTTGTTACTATCGAAAGACAGAAGAATTCCCATCCTCTTGATGATATATCTTGGTGAAACTTGTGAGTAAGGCAATTATACAGCATCCAATGTTAATGTATAATGCAACTATTGCCTGCCCTCTTTATTAAAGGTAGACAGGGCCGTCTGTTCAATTGCCAGTATCAAGGCAAGACCCAAACTGTCAGAGGCTGGTTACGAAAATTCCAAGCTCACTCTTCTTTCTTCATAGAGGCCTCATTATCCTAAAGTACCCAGGGCTTGCAATAGGTTAAAGACGGCCCTGTTGTAAGACATTCATTCCGATATCTAAGATATGCATGACACATACAGGTTAGGTTCGTGATCAAAATAGCGTCACAGACAAGGAAGAAACAGATGAATAATTTATTCAACTGTCATCGTTAACTTTTATTAGAACAGATAATGTTTTGCTCCCAATTTCATTTGTTCTTGACCGTTTCACGTCAGAGCTTTATTGCTTTTATTTTAGGTGTGGCATTGATCATAATGATACCACTATATCGTCAATGTATACGCGCTATCATCTCGTTTGGAGCTTTTTGTGGCACTTGTTTTGTGTTCCTTGTTGGCAAATCAACCGAAGGCCAAACTAATGGAAAGTGGTTCCTTCATACAGCTGATAGTTTGTCAACGTGCCAACTTTGAAGCAAAATTGAAAGTTGATTGTACCCGGAGCCTTCATCCTTTTACACCTAACGGTAACAGAGCATTCTTTATTTGGCGGTAGTAATAGTTCTGTAGTATGGGCACTGTACTAAATGAAGATCATGGACTTGGAACAATTCCAAATACCATTATCCTAATCATTCATCAATGATAGGTAGGTAGGACTCTTACTGCCAATGATTAATATTGTAGATGTCTTCAAGAAGTTTCGTTCTACTCGTAGGTTTCCTCATTGTGTGTCATTTCTTTAAACATTAAATAATCTGACGTAACATAGTTTAACAACAGTGTTGTAATCAGTCTGTAGTCCGTCTTCCTGTCACGTTTACCGCAGTCCTTATCAGATCCATAGTTTCCGTCATTGTTGTACTGCTAAAGAGTTAACTCTGTTGTGTATTGCTTTATCTATGTATGTTAAAAAATGCAGTTTGAATAAAATACGTTATGTACATAACATATTTGCATTCTGCCTTAGATAACAGCTAACCAATATTTTAAATTATAGTACGCTTTTGTTGAATGACGTTTTCAATATTTCTTGTGTATTTAACACAATAGGGATTTGTCCCTGAAAATGTCTGTCAATCATTGGTCATTTTTAAAACAGATTTATGCATGAGAGATTAATATAATATAAATAATCACTTTTAATTGCCAGAATTTACCCATCAATGGGTCGTCTATTAATCACTTGATGTTTTTTAGCAAACCCCCATGGTGATACGTGGTGAGGTTTTAACTACCCCTCCCTTCCTACCCAAAATCACGTGTATTTTTTGGGACATACAAAGTATCTTAAAAAAATCAGAATATTACCTTTAAAAACAGGTTAACAGGTATAATCTAATTTAATTCTGGAATATTTAGCACCGTGATAAAAATATCAAGATCACGCACTTTTTTCGGTTTACAAATCGCGCGTTCAAACAAAAAATAAAACACGTGATATCTCACTACACCCCCCTCTCCCTCCTAGTGCTCGAGCAGTAGTTCGAGCCTCACGTGATTAATGGACGACCCCCAAAGACACCAAATTGCCATTTCTCTTTCTATCCACTATAAAACAGGTGTTCTGTCGTGACAGCCCTAAGATCCACGATCCGTTCCAAATAGTCATTATTCCTGGTAATGGTGCTGATGGCGCATAACCTACCTAGATATAAACAAAACCTGAGTAAGCGCAGGGTTATGACAGAATGCAATATAGAAGGAAAATTATAAGAAATTCCTGAAATAATTTAGTTGCATGTAAATGATCACGTACGCGTAATCACGTGGGTAGGTATTATGTATTAGTGTATTTTGGCATGAGGATAATAATTAACTCATAATCCGAGCTTGTGGCTACAGTTTGGAAAATCCTCTCCTAGATTGGTCGTCAAAAACGACCCTCCTTTTAAAGAGGACCTAGTCTATGGTTGTATGTGGTATGTAATCATTTAGACTAGAAACGGGATATTTACCATGTTTACTGATAGATTTGTTTTTTTTTACGGGATATTTACCATGTTTACTGGTTGATTTGTTTTTTTTTTTGTCCTGTACTTACTTTTTTTTTTGGTGTTATGTAGTCTGGCATCTAGTTGTATTTTACTGTTTAATTTCTAATGTATAAATAATGATACAGATAGTACTGCTATCTTACTATACTATTATAAATGCAAAAGTTTGGATTTTTGTTACTCAATCACGCCAGAACGGCTGAACGGATCTGGATGAAATTGGAAAAGAGATAGATTGTAGTCTGGAATATTACATAGCTACTTTTTTTCTTACTAATTAAAGAACATAACACACCAAAATTTCCACGCGAACGAAGTCGCGAGCAACGGTTAGTTAAGCTAGTTTTCTATAAATTTGAAATATCTGCATCAAACGTGACAGGATATACATTTACAAATTGTACCAATTTCCATATTTCACACCAATGTAATATTATTGTCATGTTAATTCGTTAGTCACGAGTTTTACTCTCAAATGAGAAAAACGTGACGAAAAGATTTTGAATTCTTCCCAAATATTACAGTTTTCAATATGCACCTAGTGTAAAAAAAAACCTTAGTGCGATTTCAAAACAACGAATTGTCAGAATAATGACACCACAGTGCGGCTAATTCATTTTTGTGTGGACAAAACAATCTACACAAATAAATAAAATTGAAGTGTGTGCTTGTTGTATCAAAATTACAGCATTTTACTGAATACATAATTATGAAAATATATACGGCACTTATAACAAAAACACATTTTTTTATTATTTTTGTCCTTCGGTCAGTTTGTTCGGTCGTTTCACAGATTAGCCGGGGCTAATCTGTGAAACGGCTGTAGTGATTTTGACGGACCTTTTACTAGCAGACAGCTGTTGTTATAAGGAGTAACTTTGACTACTTTTATTTTGGAATAAAAATTAGGGATCCGTGTAAAAAAATTAAAACCCTTGAAAATGGTAACAAGATCCGATTAAAAAACAATAAACAAAGTAATATTTCTTTATAACAGTTTCACGCGAACGAAGGTCGCTCGGGCAACAGCTAGTTTTTATAATACAGCAAATGACATTGAAAGGAAAATGATTTGTTTACATTAGAAAACCTTCCGTATTCGTAATCAGCATAAAGTAGAAATTTAGAATCATTCATGTTTTCAAACGGCATGACGGCAATTTCTAATAACATGTTTTCATAATATCGATGTAATCGTATATCGTGTTTAAGATTTGTTTCACTTTCAGGTTTAGGTGTAGATTTGATAACATTTTCAACATTTACTTGAAAGAAATGTACGACGGGTGGTCCACGCATTGTAGCCACTTATAGCCATGTTGAAAATTGCACCGTAAGGAATACGATATGGAGCTCACATTAAAATGCCCGGCTATAGCTTTCGTGATGATTGAGAACAAAATGTCTATATTTCAGCAAACGAATAACTATCTATAGGATCAGCTGATTCAAAGTCCAAGGTTGATCATAGACGCCTACACATTAAGAATTCACGTTTCTTGGTGACGCAAATCCTTTGGGATTTTATTAATAAAACGGGAGGCGTGCCTTTTACGTCAAACCGACTGATTGTCTGATCTGAAGATAGAATGATCGCGGTAATCACATGACAGGTTTCAAACATTGGGTTATTTTGCAGGTTTCATAAGCACGTTGAAAAGTTTATGGTACTGTGGAAATTTGACACTCTCATAACATTACAATGTCAACATGCTCCATTCTGTTTTAGCTAAAATGCTTCCAATACTTTTCTCGTATAAACGTCTGAACCAAGTATTTCAAGTATTTTACTACGTTACTATCGTGTCGTGACTCGTGAGAATCATTATTTCAGTAAAACAAAAAACTAACTGCACAGTTAGGTACTTAATGGTAATTTATAGTAAAATATACACAGAAGCGAAGTCGTAAACAGTTATTTTGGTGATTATACTTGTAAAATAGTAATAAAAAAGACAATTACTTTGAAACTGTTGACATTTAAACCCATTAAATTTATAAATACCCATTGTAGTCACTAGTATTTTTTTAGGAATTAAATAATATGTCAACTTCTTTAACATTAGAATAATTAGGTATTCTATTCTAGTCCAAAAACCTTTGAACTAGTTCCAATTTAAGGTACAACAATATACATTAATTGACCGATCTTACTTCCTTAGTAATTACTGCTATCATTGTTGATCATCTCATCATTGCTACGTTTAAAACTCCTGCGCAGTGAACATTGTTTGACGCTGTCTTGTTGACAGCGTCAAACCGTGTTTACCGATCAACTGCGCTCTCTCAATTGTACGTAATTACTTAAACGGCACAGAACTTGATACGCAAACAACTAGTAACTGGAGGAAGTAGTGAAGGACACGTTTTTATATAGGCCTTGTGTATCAATGAATAAGAATAAAGGCCACGAAAATTAATTTTATGCAGGATTAAGACTTGAACATGGAGATTTGCATTAAAGATTTAATCGAGCTATAAAAAAAGATATAACTTTCTCAGTTATTTAAGAACAAGCATTCTTAAACGCTATCCAATAAAGTTCCTTTTATAAAATGTCTATCTAACCGTCAAGTCTCGTAATAGATTTACTGGACAGCTGTGGCAGTGTGGCATAGTCAGTATCACAGTACCTTCGCAAGGTCAAGAGCAGAGACAAGGTTGAGGTTGAGGCCGACTTGTGGCTGTCTATGGTCGATATCCGTTTACCGGTTATTTATCTTATATATACATATAATCATACAGGCCCTTTTCTGTAGGCGCAATCATAAATCTCACTGTATGAGGTAACAGTTTCATTACTACCAAGTGCTGTCAAGATATTGATTAAGAAACCATATTTTGTAGTTTGGTTAAATAACCTGCTTAACAAGTTATCCTTATCTAGATTCTGCACGCGACTTCGCTCGCGCTCAAATTTAACCTATGATGACACACTGGGATAAAGTAGCTTCTTATTAAAGAAAGAATTTTCGGAATCTAATCAATAGTTCCGAATATTAACCCTCACATCCAAACTTTACCTCTAATAAAAAAAAATAGTGTAGATACATATGTCATGGCGATAATTTTCAATAGTGAATTCCACTCCTATCCACTTATTGTACTGATAGATTAAATACACTCAAAGCGCAGTGTCATCTGTACAAATAATCAAATATTCACACAAATGACGTAAGTGTTCGAGCGGTCATTGAATATTATTCGGTTTTCAGCGCCCATATAGAGGCGTTAATTAAAATGGCCTTTTCCTCATAACTATGCCTAATATAGCTAGATAAGTCCCCCGTTTGGTGCCAATGCTGAAAACAAATTATTGTTGTATTTATTTAACTTTTCAGTATTAGTTCCACATCATCATCATCACTCTCTTGCCCTTATCCCAATTCATTTTGGGGTCGGCGCAGCATAATTATGTTGTTCTTCCGTGCTTCTCTATTACTCTTCATCTAATCAGACACCTCCTTTCTAGCCAACCATCCTTTACACAGTCCATCCATCGTTTCTTTGGTCTTCCTCTACTCTTATACCCAAGAATACCAGTAATGGTTCAGTTCCAGCAGTCCCAGTATAAGTTCCACGTGTGGACTGTAAAAGTGTGAATATGATGATCACACTTTTTTTACTTGTATTATCTATCATCTTATTTTAATTCTGTAAAGATCGAATAACTCATGAGATAAGGAAATATAATACGTTGTTCCTGTTGCTAGACGTTCAAGTTAAGGAATGAATATAGTATATGTATGTATATATACCAGATATGTCCGCACAGCAGCATACGTAGTTTTTACTTACCATGAGCATTTAGAAACTGTTTAAACCAAGTACGTTTTCACAATTATAATGGTTGTATAAATACACTTAACGAATCCGAAAGGCACTTCTTCTCTCCGTCATCGCGATATTTTTTTGTTCATGATCATACCTGGGAAACTTCTATTCACGGACATATTGGTGGTCAAAGTTCCAATTTTTACACAAGTTTTTTTTTAATACATGTTTTTAATGTTTAAATACCTTCATGACCCCGTACTATTCAATGTATCCATCAGCACAATGTTCGGAGTGTGTTGCATTGAGTCTTACCGTAAAACGTGATTTTTCACCCCAAAAAAAGAAAGTCGTTTCTCATCAATAATTTTTGCGTTGAGTTACTTAATTTGATGTACTGAATGCTTGGTTGACGGCTTCGTGAAGAGACCATTTACACCTTGTATATTAATTATAATAAAAATAAACAAGACATCTTCATTCACAAAATAAAAACTATAATAACACCATTCAATTAGTTTCAAACACCCATGCTTCCGAATTTACGTAATGCTTAGTTAAAATCTAGTTTAGCAAATTAAAAAAACCTTTATCCGTCGTGACTATGCGGTGTTGAGAACGTATGTCGTCATTCATTATTTAAGTGGCGCCTCTGTCGTAAAAGGTTTGTTTGTTTTTGTCTAACCTTCAGACGCATGCGGCCCACTGTGCGGTACTAGACATATTGGTAACATCACGCATGTGATCAACGAAGGGTTAATGAGAGTGTGCCTCAGTAGTATACCCAAATTTCGTCAATTGTGTTTAAGTCTTGTAATAGGGGGCGAGCCTATTGCCATCAACCAGGCACAAATCCAGTCTGGATTTGTACCATCGCGCTGCTACTAAAGAATGAAATTCCAATGGGAAATATTAGTACATAGTCGAATTATATTGCCAAGTTTCATGAATGTAGGGAGATAGCATTTCATGTTTGATTTGATTTCAGAATGAAAGATAACGTTTGAAATTATGATTCATAATTTATGTTGCCGTATCGAGTTGTAAATATATACTATAAAACAGTAAGTTTAATTACTCATCGTTGTTAGAGATGGGTGATGAACTTTGGATCGATTTGCTGCTAAAATGTTCGATAATTATCGTTAATTATATCGATCGTGCAATGATTAATTGATCAATCATCAGAAGGCATTGACCTAAAGCAAAACTTTTGACCAGACATTTCCAGATAATCATGCGCAGACATCTAAAATCAAAAACAGATCGATGATACAATGTGCAAAATTAAATAGCCCGCCATTTAGCGGCAAAACATTGAGACAGCTTCTCAGCACGCACGGTCGGTAAAACAGACGAATCTAGGAACTTCGACAGGTGTTGTGCAAGGTCCTGCACTGACGCCGACGACGTTCAGTTGTTAAGTTACCCAAAAGGAACTTTAAAGCTATTCCATCGTCTATTGAATCGATTCAATTATAAAATAATCACACAATATTTGAATTATTCACATTTTTCCACATTTATCTTAAAATTATCACCTAAATCAACAATTATTTAAGCTAGTCATTGTTTATTGACTGAGTTCCTCTATCTTTATGAATATAGTATTTAGGTGTTTGTAACCAATAGATAACTGTATTTGAACTAATTACTCATACATAGGCATATAAATATTGTTATGGAATGTGACCTACATATCAGTAACGGAAGGAACACTAGTAAAGATGAGGTAACACCAGAAATGTCCTCGACCATTCAAGTACTGCCATAATACGTTACGAAGGGCACACAATCATGGATTTATTTAGCGGTTTATTTGAGTCAATAGTTCACTCAAAATCATTTAAAAAATAGTCTGAAAATCTTTTCACCTGTCTGGCCTTTTTCTCAACTATGTTGGGGTCGGCTGCCAGTCTACCGGATGCAGGTGAATGGCAGTATTTTACATGGAGCGACTGCTTATCTGACCTCCACAACACAGTTAGAACTGGGTAATACTGGTTGTCAGACTTTCCGGCCACTACCTGTAACGACTGTCAAAGATCTGCAAATGACAGCCGGAACCTACGGCTTAACGTGTTTTCCGAAGCACGGAGGAAACTCGGTATGTAATAAAATCAGCCCTGTTTGTACGGCAAAATTATTTACGACAATCTCACACCTATTCCTAGTGTTTTTAGCACACTCCTCTTCAACTCGTGAATGCTCCAATTGGTTGCCAAAATTCTACTCCATACAAGAAGTTTCGACTCGTCATCATTAGAAAACAAATGAATTGTTATTTAATGCTAACTTTTGTCTGTGGCTTCAGTCTCGTGCACGTCAGAAATTATTTCACGGGAACATGCCACCTGGATTAAGGCCTGGACTCCACGAAAGCGGAGACGAGATGACAGGAGAGGAGATGTGAATTACGTTATTCCATTAAAGCTAAGCGGAGACGAGAAGTGTATTCTCGTCTTTGATTGCTTTAATGGAAACGGTTGAGCTGAAAGGAAAAGAGATGTATCATATTTGTTTAGGCCAAGTAGGCAGCAGTGCACAGCAGAGACGAGAAAAGACGTGAGCGGTGTGAGTCGGTCGCTAAACTGGGCCTAAGTAACCTGTACAGACATCTCTGCTCCGGTCTA
Organism: Noctua janthe; assembly: GCA_910589295.1. Lineage (NCBI taxonomy): Eukaryota > Metazoa > Arthropoda > Insecta > Lepidoptera > Noctuidae > Noctua > Noctua janthe. The sequence continues at coordinate 8,218,953 of OU342573.1, read as the reverse complement.
ACCAGTACGCATCTCCGCACACCTTTAGCGGATACTCCCCAGCTCCTAACCATGTCCTCTCCTCTGCACTTCGTACATCTCCGCTCGTCTCCGCTTCGTTGGAGTCCTGGCCTTTAGAGTATCTTTTGTCGTAACCATTTCTTATATCTATGGTCGTAAGTGTCGTAACCAAAATCTGTTCAGCGGTTAGAATCTGAATTGTAAAAAAGAGAACAGGCAGACAGGCATGGTTGAAAATTGCTTGTTGCAGGTACGGTGTATGATCCCAACAGGACACTAAAGATTTTCTCGTAAAGAACGCGGCAGGTGCCACCAAACTCTCTTTATAAATACAACTGGCAGAGTTTTAGTACTATATCTGTGGCTGTTTGGACGGTACGACCGAAATAACCCGGCAAAATCAAGGTTCCCACGTGAAGTTCGCGGGATATCTGGATGCATCGTTTCAATTTAACATTCGTAGCGATTACTCTCACTCATCAGTCCGTGGGGTCATGTCCTTGAAAGGAATTGCTTTGTGTCTTAAGTGCCTTTGTCTCAATTTCAATAACCTAGTAGACTGATCATTGCAGGCACACTACATTTAAATGTGGTTTTCGGTTTCAAACCTGTTAGTATTTAAATGATGCCTGATGAATTTAGACAGTTATGTTAAGTCCCATGTAATAAGAGGCGAGCCTACTGCTATCGACGGGGCACAAATCCAGACACCGTGGCTGCTGCTCAGAAATTCCTTAAAATACTTAAGTAAGTGGAATGGAACGATAGTTGCAGCTTTATGGAACAATCCGTCATCTTCTCGGCTACAATTTCATTATTGCCAGTAACCATGCGCATACGCATGCATTGTATCGACATTATGTACAGTATGCTTTGTAAATGCCAAACGTTCTACAGAATTGAGTATCACCTGTCATTGTTTCGAGTTTCCTTTGCTATTATAATATACTCGGTATAATATATACTTGATTTACCAGTAATATTTAACCTGATAAAACCAGTTTTATATATGCTGGATCTGGTATGAGATAAATAACATTGACTTTTTTGATGTCAACAATAATATATCAATAAACTCTGTAACCTACGAATTACAATAATCAGCACATTTTTCAAGGGCGACAGTTTGTGATAAACTCAAATAAATATGTCTGGTTCAAATTCTGATTTATTTTTACACTTTTAAACGGGCTTTGTTTATGCTTATCTGTAATTCGGTAACTATACCGAATTGGTCGGTCGTACTAACGAACATTATAAACTTAAAACAACTCATTTGACCAAATAGGCGTATATGCCAGTAATTCTAGGAAAGTCAAGAATTCAAAATCATACATAAGCCGTCAAAACTTAAAACCTTACCAATTTCGTCTCTGGAAAATTCCAACAAAAAATAGAATTAAATCTTAGAAAATTTAAAAAGCGGAAATCGAAATAAACCCAATAGTTTGTAAAAAATTGTAAGTTTTATTTTTACCACGCACTTGAACGTAAATGAAAACATCACGAGGAAATCTCGGTAGTTTGAAATGATACTAAAAACAGAGACGGATAACCTTGAAATCATTGACGTAACTTGGGATGTAGTAGCACACCATTCTGCTCCTGATCCATAAAGAAATAATGGTGAAATTGATGATGATGAAGGTGCCGTTAATGATTCATTAGAAACGTCATCAGATCCCAAGGTGACCAGGGTATATTGCACCTTAGTTGGCAGAGATCCAAGTGGAGCTATAACTGAGAATTTTGTAATAGATTTATCCGATCACGCTATGCATGATCTTAGTAAAAATAAAGATATCTAAGCTGAAGCGGATTCCCGCTAAAACATATTTATTGGAGAACCAAGACTTAAAGAATCTGTAGGAATTAGAGAGTCTGCTATTGTTTGTGAAATTCCTATTGCATGAGCGAATGCATCTAGCTGTTTGTTGCTAGGAGGATTATTAGGAATAGAGGTTTATTTAACTTTAAAAAGAGTAAAGACCAAGTTGAATCGAAAAGTTTCCAGATTATATATCCCAAATAAACATACTTTATCGCTTAAGCATAAGAAGACAATATTTGTGGCATGCAAACAGTAGTTATCGTCAGTAAACACTTTAATTTTAATTGTTGCATTTGTCTGTACAATGCTTAAATGGTTATGAGTGGTTCTCCACTGCGGATAATGCAATGGCGTTGTCCTTTTCATCATTATGAATGACCATAGTGTCTTGTTAAAGAGATTTCTGTTTTGCATTGTATAGTTTACTTGCATTAATTTTATGGATTTCTTCAAATGAGAATATATTGTATCATGAAAATGATTGACTTGACTATTTGCTTATTACAGTTCTTTTGTAAATGTTTTAATGTTCTTCAACTAGTTCTATACATATTCCACAGCCACAGGTAATCGGAAGTACACCATTGTCGCTTATCGGCTTATTTGGCTTATCTCTTATTGGGATATTTTTATACCTGACGCTATTTTCACAAATAATACCTCATGTTGTTAGTCATTGTTCTTTAAAAAAGCTTGTGTCACCAAATCTCGTCAAATCAGTGAAAATAACAAGACATTCAACTGAATTTGACAATCTTATCCATCACCAGATCTACTGCCTTATCGCGAACGTGACGTACGTCTGCAACGCACTTCAGTCATTATGTGTCAAGGGCGGCTGACTTCCTTCACTGTGTTCCTTGGCAAGATGACTTGCGTATTTTCCGAGAAAATTTTATGTCGTTGTGTGAATTTAAATCATTTTCCATCACTACTAGGTCATTCTCTTTCTTCTTTTCAATGCTAACGGAATGGCTTATGCCACTCTTGTACGATCACTGGGATCATAAGGTTAAACCCGTTTTCTAAGAGCGGATTTCAGATGCGGTTTGGATGTGCTGAACTCGTTCAATTTCATTTGTGAGATCGTGGTGTTTAAAACCTTCCTACATGTTCTATTGAACGTATGATACCCTAATACAAGGATCATTATACTGTTAATTGATGTCATGTTTCTGAAATACATTGATGACGTCAGTGTGACACAGCACGATAGTCGGTTTAAAGTTACACTGAAACACACCTCCATTGTCACGTAGTTGCAACTGGTGCTTTCTGATTGGTTGAATAAAATTGTGTGGCGATATGGTGTGGCGTCGTCTGATTACAAATTGTAGTAGCGTCACGCTAACGAATTGAGCGTTTTTCAGAATGTTAATAAGGATTTTAGTTTTTGTGATCACTGAATAGAATTTAAATCTCTATTTTAATATAATAGTAAGGATAGATCAGTTAGGCATTTGGTTAGTATGGAAAGGTATTATAAATAGAAAAAGATCATTGTTAGGATATTCTATACACTGTGACTTTTTAGTCGTATTACAAAGGTCGTCCATTCAATGTACCCGACATAAAATAGCTCTAGGCGTGATTTTTTTTATCTTCCATAATAGGTACAAAAAAAATAAATTACTAATTATGAAACATCCTGTTAATGATGTTTACGTATCAAACGGGAGAACATTACCTACCCAGCACTCGAGTCCAGTAGGTCATTGCTCGCAATAAGGTGTTTTAACTACGTCATGTGTCATAATACTGAATAATATTGAGCTAAGCCATTTTTGTAATATTATAGGATTTTGAGATCATTACATAATTTTGAAAACAGAGGCTTCATAACTATTCTGTAAACCAAATACCAACCGTAAATTGAAGAAACCTTAGGAACTCACAACAACACAAAACAAATTGGGAATACCTTTACGTAAACATGACAGTACCAGTTTTCAACGTGTATAAAACCAAACTATTACAACGATTATAGCCAAAAATTGTGTACTTGATTGTTAAATCAAATCTAAATTTATAAATAAATCATCTGTAATAAATCACCAAAACAATGGCGTATAGCATTACATTAAGATGCCACGTTTCAATTCCATATAAAACTACTTCAGTATGATGTTGAGATGAATAATAAACAGGTAATGTCAGACAAAATGCGCGAGGCGTGCTAGATTAAAATCAACATTAATTAATTCAAGAATCAGGACGTCTGGCAAATGCGGAACGCGTGGCAAGACTATAGGTAAATTTTACCATTAAGGTATAAGAAATTGGTATACATGATATATCTTAACAAGAGGGAAAGAATGAAAGCACTTAATGAACTCTTCCTACCAGTTAACAGAGAGGTAAAATAATCAACGTTAAATGTTAAAACCTACGACATAAAACTGAATGGTTTCAAGACTTTTAAGTCCAATGGGAGTTCCATTGGACATCAAGCGCGACGAAACTTTCGAAGCCAAGCCCCCAAAACAGTTAAAATCATATACTATTGAGTCCATTATCAAATTATGCAACTAATACTCCAAGCAGTACCAGTCAAGCCACTTTTTTGTAACACACGCTCACGGGTCAATCAACTTCTCTTCTAATTTTCATAATATTACTGCATTCAAATTTAGCCTTCCTCATATCTGGGACATTTCCAATATTAGTCGGGTGTCTTTCAAAATGGCTGCCTTGCAAGACCAATTTAACAGCGCTTGTGCGTTTAATGAATCATTATTATTGTTCCTTTAGTCTTTTGATGTATTAATCATTAGGCTGCATTTTTTTATCTACGTCATCATCATCATCTTGTCAAGTATTTTAGTTCAACGCCTTTTAGCATTAGCGATGCATCAAATATTAATGTATTCTCATTCTGCAAGAACTATTATTGTTGTCCTTGAGTTTTAACACTAAGGACATGTCTTCAAGGTCTACTGACTTCGAGGGCATCAGGAACAGATAACAAATAACAACTTTATAAAAGTTCAATACATTTAAAAGTAATTTCGAAACATTGGAAAGTAATGACGAAATCCAACGCATTGTTACATCAGCTGCGTCTCGTCCCGAATTTGTTCAGTATATAAATACACGTGGCAATAAAACGTATTTTATCTTTTAATTGTACCTACCAACTACATCCCGATTAAAACAAGACCTTGTAGTACTATTGTAAATGTCATTGCAGTGTCAAATTGCAATGCATTTAGCTATCAAACTAAATATGTATAAAGAAATCTGACACTTGTTTTTATTGAAACGATTGTCTTAACTTGTCAAGGCTTACTGCTGATTTTATTGTACTCTTTCACCCTATGGTTGAAGTTAGTGCTCCTAACCTAGTTTAATTTCTATAGATCTTCCTTTGCATGTGCAAAATTCCACTTGAAGTTCCACATATCAGGATTAGTCTCAAAACTTCCTTCAGTATGCAGCGGGTGAATGTTTAGCAACATTCAAAACAGGTAGTTGGCCTTGCTTCAGTTTTGCTACCTCTCTTTTCCTGGTCTCGGACATTACTATCTCCTATTCCGAACAGGGTCACTTTAGTGCCTTTTTCATCTTATATCTATTTTGTGTTGTCATTTTTATGTTTTTTACTTCCTGTCTTTGATTAGGCTTTCAGGTTTATAATAGAATGTTTCCTGTATCGATATTCTGATATCGTTCGAGGCCTATAATCTTATTTTCTGAAACTTTTTCTTAAGCGTTGTGAAGGTAATCAAATTCTTATCAAAAGGAGCTCTACTTTAACTCCTTATCGTTGTTTGTTAACGTGCAATGCAACCTGTTCTCCTTGCTTGTAGTTTGGAAATATTATAATAACAATAACAATAACTCATAACTAATAAATATCATGTTGTTTCATAGAGAATATATGATGAATTCTGTCCGTCATATATTCTTATAGTCTTTTTCAAAGAAGCCATTTCAATCCTAACTTAACTAAAGCGAATTCTTTTGTCACGTCAATAAATAAAATAGAATCGTGTGTTCTTATCAGTCCCATTTAACCTATTAAAATAAAGTTAATTTTTTATCGTACTCATTTTGTTGGGGTTATGATCTCGCGTGCGCAACGACCCTTGATCTCCTGTCATGAAAACATCACGTTTTGCATTCTTTGATAATTTTACCCTTGCACTTTACTCCTCAATATACACCTCACTATAAATATTGATGAATTCTTTAAAAAGCTCTTTATCAAAACGGATTCTCTCAAAAATTTCAAGTATATCGTTAAATTGAGCAGTTCTACGGCCTAGCAGATCGGTTTCGATTCGGTCATTAATTTCAAATGCTACTTTTACGATTTTATCGATATGCCTGTAGTCTTATCTTCACCTTTCTTTACTATTGTTATTTGTCCGTAGTCATTCTAGCCTTTAACTCATAAATATGTTTCAACACCTATTAACTACTATTTGTGTAGGTAAAGTCACGTTCGGCAACAACCGGTAAAGATCGCGGTTACAGATAATTAGTAGAATAATTACTAGGTCGTTTAACAACGTTCCACTACAGCTACTCGTTTCGGTTAGTTTACTGTAAAATTAACAAGATGATTAGGCAAGTTCTGTTAGAAATGTCCTCGACATGTCAGAGTGTCTATCATTTACTACATCAGACTTAATTTGCGCTATATGAATGTTCCCACACACAGACTGTACATTGTTGTTATTGGTATTCGGGTAGGGTAAAAGCCTGAAAGTCTAACAACCAATCTTTCCAAGGGGTATCGTGTTACCCAGAGGTGTGACTGTAGAGGTAAGAAGTCTTTCTTACCTCTCGCTCCATGTAAAGTACTGGCATTGTTGCTGCATCCGATAAGACTGGAACCGGACTCCGACTTAGATGGGAAAGTCTAGGCAGATGATGATGATGATGACTAACAGACATTAGAAGTAATGAAACCCCAGAACTAGGATCATGACTACTATTTACTAACTAATGATAAAGGTAAAGTAACAGAACCTGTTAATGTAATAAGTGAATAAGAGTATACAACTACAATCCTGTCGTCGCATTAATTGTTCCGTTTGAACGCAAACTCATGTGGTCAAGTTTCGGATGTGCACGCAAATTGATTACTATATCAATACCTATTGTCTTCAATCATAGCCAAGCCAAGGTCGTCTCTAGCACTATTATTATTTATTGTGAAATCTAAACTAGATGTTTTGTCGTCCATCTGTATTGTTATCCTTGCTAGATAATGGGCATTGTGATCAATTTTCCCACAGCTTTTCGAAATACCTTTATCTTCTTTTGAACTTCTTGATATTTTCTTTCGATTTATTTATTTTATTGTGCACCAGAGAAGAGTGTCAATGTATCTGCTACTAAAAGTTCAAGCTGATTTCCAAAAATAACTTTTTATTATTTGGCTTTATTATGTAACCGGTTTCCAACGATTTATTTAAAGAAATCCGGTTCGAAAGATTTGCCTAAAGAGTTCTAAAACAAAGAAAAAATTATCACAACCGATGACTTTGATTCACACCTTTCTTGACCCATCGAACAGAATATGTGAGATTTTCATCAGTCATCTAGACGGGTTAGATACTGCTGTAATTAAAAGTGCGATAACCTCTGACCAAATCATTAATCATTACATGATAATCACACCTTCAGAGGTCATGTCACCTCTTGATACTACAAGTTATAAAGTTGCTGTTGAGGTATTAAAAGAATATCATCTATCGTACAATTATTAAACATGAATGCTGCATGATGTTCAGATAAAGAGAAGTCAGTGGGTCAGATTTAAAAGTAGTAATTAATTACAAGACAAAATAGAGCAGTACTTATTAGAATCTTAGAGGAGTACCAATACAATCATACGGAATTAAGTAATGATGGTCGAAATACTGAAATACTTACAGTTAAGAGAATTTACCTTTCTGAATTTGAACACCAACACAAAAAGCTATGTCACTATATAATGACGAAGAGAACTACTCAAAGCATTATGAATTCGCCATTGATGATACTAGAAAGAACCGGAAAACCCGCGAGCAATTTCTATAGCCGTGCTTTGAATAGTCAAGTGTCTATGGTAAGCAAGACACGTGCGAACTATAGAACGCTAATGGAAAGCAATCATTATAAACCTCATAGATATATCACCTGTTGCGAGAATGAGATCATTTTACATAAGACAAGAAACAAAAGGATGAATACACAGTCGAAAGATGGAAGGAAAGGTGCTTTGTTTCAAGTACTAAAGAATTGATACTCAGACAACAGGTGGAAGGATAGGTAGGTACTATGTTTACAGTGCAATTAGATAGGAATAAGATGATAATCATGAAGGAAATCTTATGCTTGTAGCACCTAGCACAATATAATATCGAAAGGCCATCATTAATTAATCGTCCATGACAAACTTTATCATAATTCCGAGAATTTGTTTCAAATTAATCGTTTGGTATTGCAAGAATCTGCAATATCTTCTCTTTAAGCATAAGGTCAGTAATTTAATCATGTGGCATGATTATTATGTAAGTATCAGTTACCCGGGGTATCACGATTCATATTATTATCTTAATTACGATTCCATGCATGCACGGGTGGCTTTGACAGTGACATTCGGTTCTCACTTTCATATAATTAAGTTAATCAATAGCTAAGGTGGTACGATCATCATCCGTTACGATTAGGTCATTGATGATGTCAATTTGTTTTATAATAATTATGCTAGTATTTTATTAGTGATAATTACAATAAAACTTATTTTACGCGATGTACTCTCCAAGGTCTTCTACTCGTCTGACCACATTTTGTTTTAATAACCACACGTGTTAATTTTTTGCTTGAGCTTTGACAAACTTGGTTAAGAAATAAAAATGTCTCTTTTAACATCCAAATAATGTACTTAAATTCCATGATAAATTTTAACGACTCTCATATCATACAGGTTATCAAACGCTTTGGTGAATCATAAAACTTTGATCCATTAACAGTGATTCTTGATAACAGGTCAGAGATAACGGTATTCAAATGAGAGCGTATCCGCAGACTTGACCTGGGGCCAATACGTGCTTAACTTGCCAAGATACACTTTATAGATCAAGTTCGTGAAGTCTCTTGGCTTCAATTCTTGGTATTTTTTATCTGAAATTCCCGAGGAATCTCCGCTTAGTTGCAATATCCCGGCTAAGTAATTGTCTGATTGATAAAGCTCTGTGATAATCTTTACCAAAATTATCTAGTTGAATAGTTGGGTTTTGTTTTTTCCACATAGATATATCTATGGCGCTAAGATGTGTACAAGATGATTGGCAGTAGCTCTGTGTTCATTGTTCAACTTTGTTACGAGAATGGCTAGAAGAGTCACCAGTCTGTTTTGTTTCTATCTCAAATAATTATAAGTTATTTGCTGTATGTAGTAAATTGGATGGGATAAAGAGATGGTTGAGTAATTCAGCCAGCTCTTGTGTGCTGAGTAGTCCAGGCCCAAGTCTTTGTCCTGCTTTCGTGAATCACAACTTTATATTTAACATTTCGGTATATTCATGACCTGTTTTATTCACATTACTCTATGTTTTTAATTTGCACAACATGTTTTGTTTATTGACACTGAAATGCTTGGTATGCTTCAAGGTACTCATCAAAATTGACAGTTTTACTTGTTTTAACCACAGATTTCCTATTAAATTCTCACCTTCGCAAGTACAGACGCCAGCACATCAAGCATTTTCAACTTTATCGCTAAAGCATTTGGTTCAAGGTTGATTGGGAAAATTTGACAGTTTCGGGTAGGTTGATGTGCTGTCGTCTGTACAATACACACTTTCAAATACTGTAAATAAATTCTCTGTATTCATTTAATTTTCACCTTGGAGTTCAATACCTTTGTGAACTGTACATCCATCATAAACATACAAATTATATTGCACAAAAGGTTGATTAATATCTTGCTTCTCAAAATTTCCACCGTCTGTGTATGAGTCAGGTCTGGAAGATTTATTTAGTGAAGATTTAGCCCAAACTTAATATATCTTTCAAAACAAATTTTCAAATGCACTTTACGTCCAGTACTCGTATGACTACGAGTATGACGAAAGCAATTCATAATTAGTCACACCGACTATGAATTTTTAGGTGATAAGCAATTGGATATTTTCCAGTGTAATTCTTTGTTTAACAATGTTCTTTCCGTACAGTAAACTCGATACTTTCCATTTCTACAAGTAATGTGTCTTTATTAGCTAAAACTGCATATCAATAGAAACAATAGGCTAATTAAACTACTTTCTGAGCTGAGAGGCGTGCAATTGGAGACGCCTATGTCCTGCAGTGGACTGCAGATCTCTCTAAAGCTATTTAAAATCTACTTACTACAAAGTTTCAAATCAATAAAGTCGCTGATTAAACTTGTCGTAGATCGTCCTATGTAAGTCTGCCCTAACATCATGGTAATGCATTAAAATCAGTGCACAGACTTCTTGTAAAATGGGAGCAATGTATTGCATTGACCTTTTCCAGACCACCTTCTCGCACTTTGTTTCATTCACCATAGCAATGTAGTGTTTTGTAAATACTATATTTCTCACTATTGTGCTGTTTCTTTGAAGTGTAAACGTCAAGTGTGTGTCAATTTACCAGGTATTTAGTACCTGTTTCTGGAATGCGTTAGCTCAATTTGTAATTGACTCGTCTTTTCGTTCGATATTTAGGCTTATCTACTTTGGGACTGTCGTATGGTTTCAAAATATTGTACGCCTTGGATTCTTTTATTTCTCGTTAATACTCTTATAGTTATAATTCTTCAGATTTCAATATGCTTATAGTTAATTTTTAATAAAAAAAATCGTTATCCTGCTCTCCGTTTTTCCCGTTGGTAAGTAAATGGTTTAGTCATTCCATAGTCAACCATTATCTTCGTTACGGCTTATAGCGTTGAAGCACACTTATGGCAAAGCAAATATTTATCTAAGAAATAATTCGTTCTTCTATGCAGTCCTCACGTTTTTCTTCATAAACGTCTTTAATATGGCATGAAATGATTACTGCAAAATGAAAAGGCTATTTAGCAGTAAGATAAAGTTCTTTGAATAATACTTTCAATGCCATTTTGACACACCTCCTTTCAAAGTCTTTCAGACTTCCGCTTGCGTCATACTCTCATGAACATGAAATAAATAAAGGTGAAATATTGGCTCTATTGAGAATTGTCTGGTATTTTTGAATAATTCTGAATGTCCCATGTCTTTAAATGAAAATTAATCTGAAAAATCTACGGCATAAATCAGAATCCTCATTCTATCTAGTTTCAACAAATACGTATTATTTGCTCAGATGATATCGACTTGGAAGGTAAAACAGGGCATACAGTCATTGTCTGCTCATTGGGTCAGCGTATGTCATTCGGCATAAGCACCTCTGTTTTTCGCTTCTTTGTTAAATCTAAGTAAATAAAAATTACAATTGTAGTGGAGTTATCTTGTAACCTTGGTTCTGTTTAGTGGATTAAAAAACTCGTAAAGATACTGTTCTCAGATTTGAGTTTAACTTTAAATAACAGATACGAATAACATTGTCTGAAACCTGAACCAGTTGACTACCAATAAGAATAAGTATTTGCGACGGAAGATGGGTCAGCTTAGTAGAAAGATGGTAATGTTGATACTACATTGGATATTATCGCTGAATACGAGCCTTTTCTCATAAAGCAAAACATTATAAATGTTATTCTTTCTTACTTCAATTTCCACATTGTTATGACGGAACTTACTAACGTATCATCGATGGCATGTTGTTCTCTTTCTCCTTTTACTATAGCAAAATCTTCGTAATAATTCAGGTTGTAATTGTACATGTAGGTATCTTCTTCAGATTTAGCTGAAAATGTTGCAGCTTTCGTCCCATTTCCTTCGCTTGTTTACGCAGTCTTGGCTGAAGCTTGACCTAGATTCTATTTTATTTGTTTATCAATACTGCAGAAGTGTGGAGACATCCTGATATTTCGGCTTACGGGGCTTCCTCTGAATGTGACTTTCGTTATTTTTGTGTTTTTCAGTGCTGTCAGAAATTGTAAGTTTTTTAGAATTTTGTCATTACAGACAATAAAGGAAAAAATGCTTGAGGATAAACTATTTTTTAGCATGTAATATGATCAGATTAGATTTTTTCAAAAGATTGCTTTTATTTGTCCAAATCACAATCTGCCTCAAAAAGTGCAACGTCAGATAACAGTCAGACATTGACCTTTGAAAAAAAAATACAAAAACTAGGACAAAAAGATATGGTTTTTACTGGTTTTGTTCCTGATTAATGTATCAAACAAATAAAACCTTTGCGATTTAGCACCCACATAATACGCCTACTACGTCGATGATAATAATTTTAATGAAGTTGAAACTACATCTAATAACATTTTCAAAAGCGTTTTTTTCTTGAAATATGCCAATGAAATATAACGGGTAAAACTTGGACAAGGCAGGGACGTGGAGAATGGCTATCCCCAGCAGTGGGTACATTCTGGCTGTGGATGATGATGATGTATATATATAGATAGATATCTATACTATACATATTGTTCAAAACACATTACTGCAACAAATATTATAAAGTTGCCTAGTTTAGATTAATAGCATCATGATAAGATGGACTATTATCGTGTGATTACGTAGTAAAAGTCGCAGTAAGGATAATACTACGAGGCACAATGTCAGGGCCTTCATAATTTACAATTATTATGTGAACACATAACATTAAAATGTTTGTTCCTTATTCGGTTAGTGGTAGGTAGAATAAATAGGTTTTCCGTTTATGTGTAATATCACCCAGGTTTTAATTGTACATAGTTGGTTATTTCATAAATAGATTTGTTATGTGTTTTCAGGTTCTGATATTTTTAACAGATATTTCATTGGAGTTCATTCTGGCTTCGTTTTTGAAGGTAGAAAACTAAGAGCATGCAAAACTGATAAACTGTTCATTACCAAGTGTCAATAATGATACTCAAATATTAGTATAAATATATGTATTCCATTGCCATAGAGTTTATGTATGTATTTATATATTCAACATATTTAAATGTGTAGAATTATTTATCTAGTTTTTACGTCTTTGGCTGTTGAATATTAACTAGTGTCTGACGTGAATTTGAACAAAAAAATATCGAAGTCATGATCGATTGTATGTAAAGTGATTTTGAACATTCTTTTGTTTTTCTTTACACCTAATTATTTTTTGTTAACCAACCAGTAGCAGTTACCACTGGATCGAGTTTGTTTTGCATTTTAATCGATATGCGTTTTAACATTTAACTTGTTATATCGTTTACCATTGATAAAACTGTCTTGATTGGAGAATATGGCGTTTTTATCTTAATTGTTGATAGTTTTGGTATTGTTATGTTATACTCATTAGTCGTAAAGTGGTTTCCATCAACATTCTTACTCCTCGCTACAGTTATGCACACTATGATTCTAGTATGTTGTATTAAAATTATAATGTTTATGTCAAGAATTAACTACATAATTTTGGACTTAAGTGAAGCTTTCGATAGTATGCATATTTTATTAAATATTTTTTCTTCGCATAAAATAAACGTGTAGAATTGGAAAATAAATAATAATAAAATGCAGTCTCACCAATATGAAATTGAAAAATCCTTTGTATCCTCGCGGAATACGGCACCAAGCGTCGCAGACAAAAATAACACCACACGAGTACGTTATTATTAAAAGTTTTCACAGTACGAAAATATTAAATCGCGTAAATACGACGAAGAGTCGTGCATCCCCTACGAACCGCGGGCACACACTGACCCGTTGGACTGAATGAACGCCGGACGCTCCCGCGCTTTTTCTTTCTCGACAGTGCTCCGTGTCGGGCAAAGCGAACGCGTCGCATTCAGCCTATTTATTTTTAATTTCAGTCAAGAGTGTGTGAACCTTCGAGCACGTGACAATGGCAGGTCAGTATTGTACAGAAAATAAATATTTTGCCAGACAGTTATCATTTATCAATGTTTGTCTAAGGTTAAACTTTCAGGTAGTACGTTAACCTGCGGTGGTTTATCTCTAATTCCTGTGACCTGTTTCTGTCGGTGTTACCAGATTGTCCGCGATTTGTTACTATTATTTATGCACCTGTCTTCGTTCGTGGAAGCCGACTCATGTAATTACGGAACTAGTCTTCGTAGTAATGTTAGGGCCGCGCTTTTTTATAAAATGTCTACACTTGAGTTGAGTACGGACATTTTTCTTGGGAGCTAATTACGGTCATCCGTTACCATGGGCGCATTTTGAACGTGAAGGCAAACTATGATTAGGGCCAATTTTACTTCATTAATAAAAAAAGTTACTTGGGTACTGTTTCCTTCCATACGATAAGTTCGGATTGTTTTCCTGTTAAACTTTAAATACAAATTATTTATCCTGCTAAACCCCAAATTAGGTTTTCCATATTACATACAACAAGCAATCGAGAGTTCGAGACGTATAATTTAAAGTACAAAGACCCAAAACTTAACCCGTAAACTGCGACCTGGCGCTAATGGAGGTTCGACCTTCAACAGTTTCGACCCAACCACTGCTGGGTCCACAGTTGAGCTCCATTTTCGAACTTAAGTAGGTATCTAAAGTCTGCCTTATGTAGAGATAAAACCTCCACGGGCATCTAAGAAGTTACTGGCATGTTGTATTAAAAACACATGAAAACTAATTTCGTGTTTCTAAACCCAATGATTATCATAAACTTTTACTTAACTTAACTTACTTGTCAGTTAGTATGCATTGGTCAAATCTTGCAACTTAATTTCAAACCAGTTCTCCCCAACCGATTGAGTTGAAATTTTGCACACACCTTTGGTTCTGGTGACAATACATGTTTTGCAGCCAGATCGCCTCCTCACGAGAGAACTCCTTAACGGTTAATAACACGAACACGAAACTTTGTAAACGCGTTCAACATTGAACGCGTAGAACGCGAGATAAATCTATTTTTTTTAAATTTTAACGAACGCTAGTTTTATAATAAAAAAAACGTTTTGAAAATATTTCGTCAACGCATCAATCAAGAACTACCTACCAGTGTCGAGTACAAGTATTTCCGTGTTTTTTGATCATCCATGAAAACTAGTAGTCGTTAAAAATGTAAAGTCGTTAATAACTGGTAATATCAATTTCAAGTAGGTAGGTTGAATTTTAATATGTATTTGTTTATGATTCTTAAAACAATGGATGGTATAGAGACATCGACAAGCGCCCACAGATTACAAAGTGCTTTATTAGTCCGAATGACACTTGCGTGGCTTCCATGAACCTCCATCATGAGCCATTGTTGGCAGAAATGTCATAAAGATTTATGGGGTCAAGGTCAGTCTGGGCTAGGAAATTTAGATATTAAAATGAGTTTATCTGGTTACAGCCATAACGGAAATAGTTTTGAAATAATATGCACGGAAGTAATAGGTATTGGGCTTTTGAGCCTGCTTGATAAAACTGGTTTGAAATAGATGGATGTGTGTATGCTTGCATTGACCAGTTTCAATGACAGTTTAAAAAAACTGGCCAAGTGAGAGTCGAACTCGCATACGAAGGGTTCTGTAAAAACGCCGAATAAAACATGTTTCATAATTAAATGGTAGGTAGGTATACCCCCTTTAATTTATATTGTTATAATGGCCACAGTAATACACGCTCTGCGAAATTTTCAAGTGTCTACTTATTACGGTTCAAAAGATACAAAACAACGCTGTCACGCTGTCCGTCCCTGTAACGGACGGACAAACAGACAGTAGCCTTAATAAAAGTGGCCCGTGGGCAACCTTTTGGTATGAAACTCTCATGAATTTTACAATAATGGCGACCGTAAAAAAATTCATGAAACGTTTTTAAAATCGCCGGTCATGGAGTGGCCTAACATAAATAATCATCATCACCTGCCTAGCCTTTTCCCAACTAAGTTGGGGTCGGCTTCCTAACCGGATGCAGCTGAATACCAGTATTTTAAATGGAGCCACTGCCTATCTGACCTCCACAACCCAGTTAGTACTGAGTAGTACGATACCCCTTGGTAAGATTGTTTGTTTGAGTTACGTGCCACTGACTACTTAACGACTGTCAAAGATCGACAATTGACAGCTGGAACCAACGGCTTAATGTGTGATTTCCGAGGCACGGAGCAAACTCCCTTGGGACTGGGACTCTGGGTGGTCCCATCCACGGACCTAGGCAAGCGCGACTTAACCTAAAGATCGAGCCGAGCGGCTGTTATTATTTATCCACGAGCTCTTGGCCTTACGTAGATCAAATCACGTCTTCTGATGGGGGTAGGCAGCAGTAGCGTAGGGTCAATTTTTGTAAGAGGTAAGCCGGAGTACATATCTTTATTGTATGGAATATTATTGGCTATAGAATACTGACTGTGCCATTTTTCAAAGGGAAGCCGGTAGGAATCAGGTTGTATGGAACCTTCGCTACTGGTAGGCAGAAACTACAGAACGATGCTACGATATTTAATGGTCTCACTATTATTATAGGTATTTGTCTTTATTAAAAATTAATATTTTAATTGTTTATTTATTATTTTACCTTGCTCAAAAACTCGAGACAGATCGCATGGCGATAAAGCGGGTTCATTAGAATGCAACAAACACGATTCCAATCTTCAAAGATAGTATGAAAAATATTAGCGCTATCTTTACCCAACACTCAAAACTTGCAATCTTGGAGCATTATCAATCAAAATACCAAAAAAATACTAAATATCTTTAGATATCTTTTTCTAGAAACATCTAAATATCTACTAATATTACTTTTAAATGAATAAAATCCAGAAGGGTAGCCAAATATCACTTTAACTTAGTTTTAAGTTTATAAAATATGAAATTTACTTTGTTTACGAGGAAAATGATAATTTAATTGATGAACAACTTGTACATACTAGCAATCACTGTTTTAAGCTTTCACGGTTTACAACTAAACTTATACTGTCACTTACGGGATTCTTTCCGTGATTGTTCATTATTTTGAGCTCCCGATATTTCAAAGGGTGTACTATGCCAAATCGAATACCAAATAATCGAATATCAATTGATCGACCACTATAAGTCGAACATCTAAATACTCGAACGTTCTTAATATCGAATGGTTAATAAATCGAACATTCAAAATATCGTACACTCAATACATCGAGTGTTCAAAATAACGAATGATTGTTTGATCGAGCGTTCAAGGCATCGCATATTCATTCTATCGAAATATCAATACACTGAATACTTTTTATATAGAATACAAGAAAAACACAAAATTTACTAATAAATCACATTTTAATCTTTAATTATTATCTTTTACAGGTACATTTTAATATTTTGTGTGAATTGCGATTGCACGGAGGAACTCTAATAAATCCATGTTGTTTTTACTGTTTAATATTTTTTCAATCGCATTGTCATCTCTTTTGCCTCTTTTTTGTGGAGTAGGTCTTTCCAATCCCGCGTTTGCCTTTTCAATTGTCCTATTTGTTATAGCTTGCTCCTTAACTAAAAATTCTATGGTAGCATAAAGACCCCTTTTGTGCTTATCAAGCAACGTGTTCCATCTTCTGTGCCATCCTTCAATGTTATTTTGAGTCCTAGGCAAACCCAGTGTATTATTTTGAAACACAGACCACAGTGAAGGTGGAAACATCGGTGCTGAGCGTGCTATAAGTAATTTATTATTTCCCGTCACACGAGAATTAATATTTCCCCAAACATAATATTTTCCAAACCAGTTGGTGATATCACTTGCCTCGTCGGGTAACACTTCTTCTCTCAATTTATCGAAAGCATCTGGTATCTCATCTTGGTGTAAATAAGCAAGTGCGATAATGTGTCTTAACTTGACAGCAAACTCAGCATCTTGGCCATATTTACTTTGCAAACCATTTTGTTGAATTTGACGCCATACATTTTGACCTAAGTGGAATAGACAGCATTTGTGTTGCGCATCAGGAAATTCTTCTTTTACACTATTAATGACCGCCATCTCGAAATCCGTCATTATTACTCGTGGGTTCAATGGGATATCATATTCTAGAGCATATGCCTTTAGTGCTTGAAAAAAATACAAGTAACAATTTAGCGTCTTATTCGTTAGAAACGCATATACTAAAGGTACGTAATAACGATCTGTACCCGTGTCCACCAAACCATGTATACTATATATTTGTTTGAAAAGTATAGGACATGTTGCGAAGGTACCATCCATCACCCAAAGTTGTGATTTATTTAATAGTATTAAATTCGATTTCGTTGCAAATAACATAACACAGTTTTCTTCAAACTTAACCTGACGCCCTAAAAATCTTTCACCATCAACTTTCTGCAATCTATCGGGGATGTTCATCCAAAGTAATCGGCTCCTTTGGCATTTCTTTTCTTCTTGCTCGACGTATAATTTGCGATGCTGCTTTTTTGTTTGGCAGAGCACACGAACTTGATTTTGAAATGTTGGCCTCATTTCGCTGAATAATTTGACTCAGTCTATCAAGCGAGCTGGTAGCATCACTTTTTAGGGAATTCCTAAAACGTAGTTCATCTACCTTACCAGGATCTGGTGCGTGATTATGCTGCGTTGTATAGCTTTCCAACAAATGCTCCTCACTTCCGTGCAATTTTGTTGTTGCAGTACTATTACAATGGTATTTATATTTGTAGGAACAATGCCAGTAGAACTTGTTATTAATATTTTTGTTTATTGCCATTACATAGCCATCCAAAACTAAGACCGACTTGCGTTTTTGGGACAATTCTGGCTTATAATAAGACCCTACAGACATTTTTCACAAAATTCACTTGTAATGCACTACTTAGTCACAATGCTTTCTGCAGATGAACATAGTTTTATTTATGAGGTGAAAACAATATTACAATGTATGAGGGTAGCCTGAAATAAATATGACTTACTTAGTTGTTCGTTCAGAAATATACTTGTTTTTAACGAAAGTTTATGTATTGTAATAAAATTATACATTTAATTTATCTATGATTAATTTTCAATATAATCATAATACTCTTCAAAAAAAGAGGTAATCATTTATAAAGGTGTTTAAAATCGAATAAAAACAACATCTCCGTGCAATTGCAATTCACTCAAAGTATTAAAATGTACCTGTAAAAGATAATAATTAAAGATTAAAATGTGATTTATTAGTAAATTTTGTGTTTTTCTTGTATTCTATATAAAAAGTATTCAGTGTATTGATATTTCGATAGAATGAATATGCGATGCCTTGAACGCTCGATCAAACAATCATTCGTTATTTTGAACACTCGATGTATTGAGTGTACGATATTTTGAATGTTCGATTTATTAACCATTCGATATTAAGAACGTTCGAGTATTTAGATGTTCGACTTATAGTGGTCGATCAATTGATATTCGATTATTTGGTATTCGATTTGGCATAGTACACCCTATTTCAAAGCTGTTGCAAGCGCCATGAAGCGGCTGCTACTTTTGAACTTATCCAAACTAGGAGATAAATCAAAGAAGCAATCACGGAAGATATCCCGGTGACAGTATAAGTTTAGTTGTACTAGCAATTATGAAAAAAAAATGTTGTTCAGTACATTGATGATGATTTTTGACCTTTAATATTTTAAACTACATCAAAACAAATGTCTAGCAGTGGCGAAGGTTACATACGACTCGATTCCTACCGGATTCCCTTTGAAAAATGGCACAGTCAGTATTCTATAGACAAATAATATAATGACATTAAAGATATGTACTCCGGCTTACCTCTAACAAAAATTGACCCTTCGCTACTGATGTCTAGTCACCTTAAATTTCTTTTGATGATGATGATGTGGGTGATCTGATGTAGGTGGTATACTGTAGTGACAGTATGCTATAGTGTGTATGGGACAGCTGATTTTTCTTTTGACAGAGTCGGTGCTATGCTATAGTAAAAGTTGTTCATGATGATGACTACGTGCACGTTTCTCTAATTATGTGAGTAATATTCACATTTTCATAACCACTTTAGATCTATTTATAAACCAGAAGCAATAAAAATATTATTATTATTGTAATGATGCCATCATTAATGCGTAATAAACTAAATGGGTTTCTACTGATAGCAAAATCTCAAGAGGAATAAATGTCTGAAGTGTGTCTAACCGTTGTTTGGAGGAATCTGCCTCCCCGGGACTGCTGGGCCACATGCCTCCTGGAGGCATTGAGAAATGGGATCGTAATAAGTTGATGAAGGGTCGTCCTTTAATCACGTGAGGTTCCAAGAGGGGGCGTAGGGGTCAGAAAACAATTACGATTAATCGCGATCAAGCGTTTTCAAGAGTTTTTTTTTTCGTGCGACAAGGAAATTTGATTGCGTGACCATGTAAATACCCGGGCAGTCGAATTTGTGCCAAAAAATCCTTTTTTTAATTTTTATTAAACACGGTTCCAAAACTCTGATCTTTCAATAATAAAAAATACACGGGATGCTGAGAGGGGGGAAGAGGGTTGGCCTAAAACCGCACGACATGTCACCAAGAGGGTGGGAGGGGTATAAAAGTGGCCTACCAAGTCTGACGTGATTAAAGGATGGCCCCTGATGCGTATGGAATGCCTTGCTCTTTCTACCAAAGACAAAAATGTTTCAGCTGTAACGACAGTTTCTCGGCCAAACTGTTAATTCTTATTCATAATTACAGTTATGCTACTAACTTAAGTACCTGCTTAAAACAATTAACAGTGAGACGCCCCGCAAGTCCATAACTGGTGTCGAATACGTAACCACTTAACATGTTCATGTAATTTATGTATCATTCGGCTAACCTTTTATTTTTTGAATGGAAAATCATCAAATGCCCCCCCCCCCCACTCTGGGCGGAGCGGAAGGGGGTGTTAGACTCGTACTGACTAAAACCCATCCATGTTCCTTCTTTGCCTTTTGTGTTCCAGGGCCACGGTATCTCTTTCGAACAGTCCTGCAGCCCTGGCAGGCATCGACCCATGCGGCTTACCTGATCTACGACTAGCACAATCCGTAAGTGCAGATAGAAACCCTGGAACCTTATGGAAGTGGCCTTTCAGACTAAAAGAATAGGGAAAATGTCATTATGAAGTTAAGTTATATACACCAGCAATTTGGCAGGCTTCTAAGGCCGTACTTTAAAACGTGCAAGAATTTTTAAATTATGACATTGGATTTTTCTTCTTGTGAAGGATTTCACAGTGAATTCATCATGAATGATGTAACCAAGGTTTAAGTCTGACAACCAATCTTACCAATATTCGGGTCGCATACCCGGTACTAACTGGGTTGTGGAGGTCAGATAGATTGGAAGCCGACCCATCATAGTTGGGAAAAGACTAGGCAGATGATGATGTAGCCAAGGTTTTGGAACGACAGAGACATTCTGATTTAAAAGAGTGTCCATGAAGTTTCTTGTCCGGTCTTCTCTATAGAAATCTACGCTTTAGAATGAGCAACTACAGTCCGTCATCGTCATGATGCCTGGTAGCTGGGACTGTAGTTTAATTTCATTTTGTTTTTAATTGATACCTACTTTGAAAATTCATAAGTGCCTGTAACTGGTCTAATACTAATATTATAAAGAGGTATTTGTTTATAAATTTGTATGTAGGGTATAATCTCCGGAACTCCTAATCCGATTCTGAAAATTCTTTGACTAATAGAAAGCTACATTACCCCCGAGTGTCATAGGCTATATTTAAAATCGTCCCGTGGGACAGTTTCCGACCATAACGCAAGCGAAGCCGGGTTAAAAGTTAGTTTGAAATAAATGCTTTGAGTTTGAATTAGATTTCTCACAATAACATCCCGGTTACAATTAAAAAATCTATTAAAAAGAATAGAAATCAACAAGGAAAACTATTACTATCAATGTTATCGACACAAAAATAGTTGACAAGCTGTGACCCTGAATCTCTTCCCGGCTCCCTGTGAAAGACTGGTTAAATATAAACTCTTGCGCATCATTATACAATCGTTTGATAAGACACGAAAAAAATGCGTCTCGACGACTCGCGTAAAATCGTTTGTATTTCCTCAAGTTTGTAGTGAACATGTGGCCTTGTGTTTATGGCCTTGCCTGTGTATTACGTTATTTCTAAAATCTTCAAGGAGATACATACAATTCTGAGTTTCTTTTAAGACGTGGTCTTTATTCACTACTAGTTTCATCATCATCTGCCTAGCCTTTTCCCAACTATGCTTCCAGTCTAACCGAATGCAGCTGAATACCAGTATTTTACATGGAGCGACTGCCTATCTGACCTCCACAACCCAGTTAGTACTGGGTAATACGATATCCCTTAGTAAGACTGGTTGTCAGACTTTTTGGGCCACTGAAAACCTAACGACTGTCAAGGATCTACAAATGACAGCCGGAACCAACGGCTTAACGTGCTTTCCGAGGTACGGAGGAAACTCGGTATCTAGAGGGTGGTCACCCATCCACAGACCAATTTCTCCTAACTAAAATTAATCCTGGTTTTAAAGATATACTCCAAGATCATCAATATTGCAGGCAATTTCTGGACATTAGCCGCTACCATCCTTGGTTTTATTTTTTAAATACCTTGCCTCTCACCAGTGGCGGATTTACAAGTTTTCATGCATAGGCTGTACAGTTTTTGCCGCCCTTGCCTCTACAATTGTCATGTCCTACATTATTTTTACAATCAAACAATTTCGTTGAAATTGCACGTAAAATAATTTTTGGGTATATTACCGATTACTGGTTGGGGGGCAGCGAACTAGCTGTGTTACTCTAGAATATGGAAGATTGCTACTCGGAATGTGCAATGACTAGTGAGAGGGGAACGTCATCGGCAGAATTTGTTCTATCTGTAAAACATCAGAAAACCGTCATGCAAAAGATTTTGATTTCTATGAGGTAGCAAAAAAAAAAATTCGGTCCCCAAATTTGCCACCCCAAAAATCTGCCGCCCTGAGCCTAGGGCGGCAGTTTTTTGGGGTGGCAAATTTGGGGACCAAATTTTTTTAGCCTACTCAGCCTGCTGGTAAATCCGCCGCTGCCTCCATTTCTCCTGTATCGTGGGTGCGTTTACAAACATTTAAACTCACATACACAAACAGCCAGACCCGGAACAACTATCTGTAGGCCATACAATCGCACCTGCGACATGAAATGCAGCAGCCAATCGTTCATCCACTGCACCAATCGTGCTGCAACTCTCACCAGCTATCTTCTTGCTTTCCATCAATACTTAGTTAGGAACAAGCCTTATCACAGCACCAGTTTCTGCCACGAAAGTGCGTTGCGTTTTATGGGTAGGTAAGTATGTGTTTTTCAGGAGGAAAGTTTTGAGTATGAATGTGGATGGGTATAAGAGTAGAGGAAGACCAAAGAAACGATGGATGGATTGTGTGAAGGATGATATGGCAAGAAAGGAGGTGTCTGATGAGATAACGAGTAATAGAGAAATATGGAAGAAGAAGACATGCTGCGCCGACCCCAAATGATTTGGGATTAGGGCAAGAGAATGATGATGATGTTTTCCAGCGTAATTGCAGGCACATGAGGCTTCTTCAGTTTACTTCAGTAATTTAAAAGTATGGAGTTTCTTCCCTATTCTTCTCCATACAAACAATCTTAGCGAATGGGAAAATGAGGAAAATAAAATTAACTCATTTCCTTAAGTGACCTCTAATGGTCTAATTGAAATAAATATTTTCATATAAAAAGGAAGAGATGTGATAATACTAATAAACGTAGCGTTTAGTCCTCACTTATCCCGGGCAGCGAGTGCACGTACCCTTCAAGTAGTTCATCTACTTACTGATAATTTGGTGGTTTTATTCTAAACACTAACTAGTGTTTCTAGTGAACACCACATTTATATAAAAGCATACCAACATTTAAAAAAGGCCTAAGGAATTATGTATTAGACTCATAAGCTTAGGTTTTTAAATTAGACTCAGAAGTTTAGCGTGAACTGTTTTGGTTTTTATTTATACGTAACTTTCTTTCTTACTATCTTAAAAAAAAAAAGAAACCTTGTCCCACGCTGGGAATTTCTCCCGTATCGTGAGTGCGTTAACAAACATTAAAAACTACATCTGTACTTGCTATTTTATACATGAAACTATGGTGTTCAGTTTCATGGATAGCTTGAACGTCGTTATGTATACTACAACCTATTCTTAATTTAGTTAAGTTTCTCTTTAAGTGAACTGTAATTTATTCTTTGAGAAAATAAATATCTTTAAACGGTTTATTCCCGGTCGTCAAAAACATTGTTCACTCTTGGTCAGAAAGTCGTAATTAAAACATTTTAACAATCCGTGAAATCTCTTATTGAAATCCCCATTACTGCATTTTGACTCTCGGTCTATAGCGGAACGAGTGGGAAATAAAACGTTCCAATCGTCACCACTGGGGAGGAACGAAACTTTTTCCATTCGTCCAGTGGGACGACGAGGTGGGGACGACCGGAAATAAACCCTTTACACCGAATTTAACCGTTCGAGGATTTTTACTCTTACCTGAATCGCAGCAAACTAGCACTATCTAATCTTACACCTAAATGCAAACAGGAAAACGTATATTATTCCCTAAGATTTATCTCAGTAAAGAAGATGTAGCATACGTTTTTCCTTCATTTCTAGATCGGAATAGAAAACTTAACACTAATATTTTTATACCGCTCACTGTTTACAGTAATACCTCACTCTATAGATATGCGTTTACGCAGGTGTTTGTTCGTTTCTTTAATTAAACTTGCCATTATGTCGTAATTTGCATTTAAATAAGGATTACTTTATATTATCTTTCTTGTTTCTGGTATGTAAAGAAGACTAGAGACCGTTTCGCTTTCTTTGGACTTCTATTGCTGGATCCCTACCCTACGCAGGATGTTACAAAAAAATTTAGAGAGGGAAGAAGAGGACGGGGGAGGGGCTTTTTGGGATCATGGGTTTAATAGCGAAAAACATTCCTCATCAAACATTTTTTTTCCTCATGAAATTCCGTACCGAAACAGTTTTCAAACAAAATATTTAAACCAAAACTCCTGCCTTACGAACGGCTAAATATACGAACGCAGTAATGTCGAGTACCAAAGGTCACGTTCGCTTGTTATGCTGACGTAACGCGGGCGGGTCAGCCACACCCACAGCTGCGCAGCCCGACTGCGAATCAGCAGCACGCGGCAGTGGCGGGTTAAGCAATAGTCGGGGGCTTGGCTGTCGGCTGCCAGTACTATCACTTGCGGATCGGATGGTTCTAGAAGTGAAGAGAATGTTTTGAATGCGTGACGTTGACGTTCGTCGTAAGTGAGTGTAACAAATTGCGCCACGATTAAATTTAAATCAGGAACTTTATTGTTCTTTTATTTTAAAATAAAAGAACGATAAAGCTGCCTCCTTCAGGAGGGTATTATTTTTGCGCGTATGTATGTATGCATGTCCGTTTCATTGTGACTTCGTAACTCCTAAACGGATGTACCGATTTGGATAAGTTATACGTCTTTAGATTTGTCTTAGTGGCGGGAGTGTCACTAGCTACATAAAAATTTAAAAAAAAAACAAAGAAAAATGGCGGATTTTTATTTTGCTGTGGCACCTCGTAGCTCAGGCAGAAGTGGCAGTAGATCCAAATGCCGCCATTTTTGAGGCACATATGAAAGAATCTTCATGAAGGTAATGAGGGTCGCAACTAGCTTGAATTATGCAATTAAGTACTTACATATCTAATTGGCTAATACATAGGGATATTTAGATTTACATTACTTACATAAATAATTATGCTAAGCTGATTGACGTCATCTAAATAAACATACTTTACTAAGGAAAATAACTAATGCAAAACTAACAACGAAATGGCTTAGTAAATAATAAAATAGGTACTAGGCACTTACTAAGTAACTTGGTAAATACTTAAATAATACATAGGTACCATAATTATCACTGCTTAAAGTTTTCCTTCGCAGTACATAACGAGCATTCTAATTGATCTTCCTTATATGCTTAGTTTGCAAATGTCTAGTGCTAGCATATCTATATATAGTTACGTATTGCAGCTTTATTGGTTCTGCTGCTTGCATGCAAAATGTATGGAATAGTATTGATTTCGTTTGATCCCATACAAAAAGTTTTTCTTACTCATGAATAAGTACTTTCACCTCTTGAAAAATAGTCTATGGATTTCAAGTCTGTCTCTATAATCTCTGGTACAATTATTGTAAGTTTAGGAGAAGATTGTTTGTGTTTTTTAAATTTTGCGAAAAACGACTTCAGTTAGGCTAACTTGTGGATTCTCAAGGAATTTTCGGTAAAGTTTTATGTTCAATAAATTTTAATAATAAAATAGGTTCCGACGAGACATAAATTCGCCATTTAACCATGTCAACTAAGAACATTCACCGCGTCACTTGACATTGAAACGTGCGCCTCCTGGCGGAATATTTAATAAACAGCCGCGGCTGATACTTCCTGCATTTTAATTTGTGTGGTCACATAATCATCGATTTACCCTTGACCAGTCTGCGTATAAAACACTGCGAGCGTCGCAGGCGCACTAAAACGTGCAGATGTTTTCTTATCAAAACTTTTTTTTTGAGGTTCAAGGAGAAATAAGTTAAAATATTATCGGTTGCACTGATAAAGAATCTGGCTAGACCCAGAGACGGCCGATACAATCCAGTTCTGACCAAAGCATGGCCAATTTTAGGCCCAAGAAACCAAGGTTGTCTAAAAGCGCGCTGGGTTGACGATATCGCAGAAAACCGACAAATATGGAGAAGATAGGGGAGGCCTATTCCCAGCAGTGGGTGATTCCGGTCTTACATAATGATGATGACGGATACAGAATCTTTTTGTGAAAATGTTATGTATGTTACAGTAGCGAAGGGTCAATTTTTGTAAGAGTAGCTGGAGTACATATCTTTAATGTGATTATATTATTTGTCTATAGAATACTGACAGTGCCATTATTCAAAGGGAATCCGGTAGGAATCGAGTTGTATGGAACCTTCGCCACTGGTATGTTATAAGAATAAACTCGTCTATGATATAATTAATAATTTCCTTCCCTCTTCTAGTTTCCCTATAGAACTATAGTTAGCGTGACACACTTTCGCAAATACCAGGAAAACTATATCAAAAGCGTAATTTAAAAATAACAAATATCAATTTTAAAGTATATTTTAATATCCATGTAATTAAATCCTTTTTTTTTTCTTTGTTACCTAATTATCTAATCTAGTTTAGTCCTTCAGTTATTAAGATTATAAGCTGTTAAATATAAATACTAAAATAGAATAATCACGACCAAAGTTGTACATTCTCGAAGCTTCTTTAGTAGTCTCTAACATAAAGTTCAATCGTTGTTGGGCTTGGTTCTGTATCTTGAAAAACAGCCTCTAATTTCGACATATTTCACGTCTACTGCGAAGATGTTTAAACTCCATTACTCAATCTTAATAAAATTATATGATCTTTTATGTAGCTACACGAGTCGAGCTGCATCATCGTTAAGCTAGTACATACCTATCATAGTATCTTCTGTCTGTCGAGACTATCTTTACGACTTAAAACACATTAACTTACGTCTTATATTACAGACGGATCGTAATGTTAATCTTTTTCTCTCCTTATTATTAGTCTTCCATATTACTTTTAGTTATGAAACTAATTGCAACATCTGGTGGCCTACCATGACGTCTAATAGCAGGAGTACTCAGGAGTTACAGGGAAAGAGATGGCGCTAGACGACCTGTATAGCTTTGTCTCTTTTCCACACTGGAATTACTCCTGCTTTAAGACGTCATAGTAACCCCCCAGAACTTTTAAGACTGGTTGCTAAATAAAGTGGTACTTACAATATTGATTTGAACCATGATGGACACCCTAATCTGAGCCAGCATAAATCCTCTCAACAATACTAAATATGTATGAGTAAAATAAAGTAGAATTTAAACTACTACATAAAATGTAGACATTCTGAAAACCTCGAATCTCTGACAAAAACTGCTATCTCATATTAGCAATTGTTCTAAATAACACCAGAAAATCATATCATTATCATCATTCTCTTGCCCTTATCCCAATTCATTTGGGGTCGGCGCAGCATCTCTTCTTCTTCCATACTTCTCTATTACTCGTCATCTCATTAGCCACCTCTTTTCTTGCCTATCATCCTTCACGCCAGTCCATCCATCGTTTCTTTGGTCTTCCTCTTAGTACTCTTATACCCATCCACATTCATACTCAAAACTTTCCTCACGATATTTTCCTCAGACAGTCATATCACTTTACAAAATTAGATTCGAGAACAGCCACTGAAAGTATCAATCTTTCTTAAGTGCGTAGGGCCAATATAGACTTCAAAGGAGTATTTGTTTTCTTACTAATTTATAGTCAAACTAACGAAAGGGTTAAATCAGATTTATAGTTTAGTTACCTTGTCAAAACCCTTAGATTTGCAGTATTTAACATTACAGCCTGGACTCACTCACTGCTGGATACAGCCCTCGTCTTTATTCTTCTTCAGTAACAGACTCTGAGCCTCCCATGTGCTCCCACGTGCCTTGTCAATGGGCTGAGATAATTGCTAAGATGAAAGAAACTCAACACTTTACTGACGCAAATATTTTCCAACGCCGCTTACGCAAGAGCATCGAGCTCACTTGGACTTTGAACATCAATAGCGTAAGGACACAGAAGGTTATACTAACTTTATACCTCGGTATATTTAGCTGAAGCGAATTACGATCTTGCTACAAATCTTCCGAAGATTTGAAATACTTTAACCCACGTAAACTAGTCACAAGACCAAACACACACTGCATTTTGGAGCCACCTTACGAATTATTACTTATAAGATTTCGGGTTACCGACGTTTTAATGAGTCGATGCTAAAGTGCTATTACCAAAGCTTGGTGGCTGAACCTTGTACACCTTGGTTCAATTTCTGACCCCGATTCTTTCGTTCATAGCTAAAAATAACGTCTCCATTTATAAAAAATATTCCTTGTACGTCAATTTATTGATTCAGGCGCAAGAACAGTAGAAATATGGATTTGGATTATTATGAGTATCAAGTTAGATTGTCATGTTGGACCTACAATTTCATGAGTCAAACGCCATATTTTTTTAAACTGTTACGAGCAGGTATATTATTAACATCCTTTCTCTAATACTAAAACTTAGATGACCTCGCTAAGTTTCTTCTTAATACTATTTCCAGCTCATAAAATAAGATATCTTGAAAGCTTCTAGCCCACCTATCACATCTTTACAACCTTAATCATAAATTATCATAGCAATTTCAGGTAATATCCTAAGCTGGCTAAAAACCTAGTAATTTCCTTGGTTTATTAGGTCAAGCTTGGTCATAATTCTAGGCTATTACGCTAGGTCGTAGCCAGCAATCATTCTAAGTATAGTTACCGCTATAGAAACAAGTTAAGCGTTAATTGACACATGAAGGTACTTAGCACCAGACCTTCCTTGTCAGATCTAGTATCTAAATGGCGTTTTGTAAGGATACAATCCAGACAAAGTTGATATTAATAAGCTAGACTGACAATGACATGAACCCTGCATCGAAAACTGCGTATATTATCATTCTAGTCATATTCATAATCTTAAACAATAACCCTTTAACTATTAACTCAACAGAGATATAAAACAGCACTTTTATTTCCATTGTTAACAATCCCATAACATCATATTGTTATGAACTCGAAGCAATAAAACCGAATACAGACAGACAGATCGTGGAACAAAGTGGTCTGTCTAAATTTTATTACCTACATGACGTCATCAGAAAGCTTTAGTCTGCAACCAAATCACCAATGCAAAGGCAGAAATAAATCTGACGAACCCCATGCAAAGAAAACATCTTGAAATATTTTTATGAAGGTAATATCTGAAGGTGAAAAGTGTTAAAATGTGCGTCAGTCGGAATACTGCGTATGTTGTTGCGTATCATTGGAGCTGTGGCCTAAATCACTACTCCTAGGTAGATGTTATCTATTGAACATGAATCAGACGATTACTGTTCATATATTCTTAGAAATCCTGTGAAAAATTTCCAAAAAACGGGAATCAAAAATGTTACCAGGGATGAAGAAAGCATCATATTATGTTTTTCTTGTCTCAAAGTGCCTCAGTTTCATTGCAGTCTGCTGACCACTGGAACACCGCACTGAAGATAGTCATGGTAAACAAGCTAGACTTAAAACTATAAATCAGAAGTGTTGAAATACCTTTTCTTATGAGATTTAACAGGTAGATGAAAAAAATCTCCTTGACTCAAAAGTAAGTAAGAAACTGACAGACATGAACAAGTTATACGCAATAAATCTATTACCTCCAGATATAACCAGTTCCTAAACTTTTCAAGACTGAAAAACCATGGACTGCTTGTTAGACAAATTATATCAAACAAATTCTGTCAACATCACACTCGTTTGAGAAACGATATCACGTTTCATTAAACTAAGCAAATATGATCATGAAGTTAGCAGATTTTGTAACCAATTTTGTTAAGGTCGATTGGAATCAAGGATCTTCAAATGTAATAATACTTGAGTGGATGGATCTACAATCTTCTTCACCAGTTTGATAGAAAACAATCGCACGAGCATATAATAATATGGTTCTCGCTGTAGACATAAACCAATAGATTTTTAGAATTTATATCTTCGTCTTGTAGACCAAACAGTAAGAAATACAGCGACAGCAAGAAATGTGGCCATGAAGGGCCTCAAAGAGTATTTTAAAATAAACAGGTCCTCCAGAACCTAGCATTTGACCAGGACAGTACAAACGAGACTTATCGAAAGCCTTACTGGAATCTCCCAGTTTGTTCAATGACACCCAAAACTAAAACAAATTGTTTGTCCTGTGTATTAAACTGTAAGACAGTTTGCCAGTTGATGCGATTAAAACCAGTACGTATGTGAATGACACTGCACCGTTATCAGATAACGAGTAGATTTCATCCACCCGCGATGGCCCAAATTCTTGTTTATTTATTTTCTCATCATTTCGTATCTCTATCCTAAAACTTGTTGGGTTAGCTTGGCAAACGAATTTATGTTTGCTGCCTGTCGCGATAACAAGTAATTTTAATGCTTCATTAAATATTATAATGTTTGCATTTATATTAGTTGCTGGTTCTGGTTCATCTTTTTTTAGAAAAACGGCAACAAGTAGTCTTAAAAAAATTGTGGAGATCATCGCTAAAGTTTTAGTCTTCCTACGTCTAAAAATTTAATCGAACTTGATTCTTATCCTGAAACCATGAATGTTGTCTCATAACAACTTGAAGTTTTAAGAATACGATCGACGGTCATAAAGTTATAAGGCGAGAGGGCTTTTTCAAGGTTGTGCTTCATACTTCCTAAAAGAAAGATAAAGAAAGGGTAAGGATCCTACTCTCCAATGGGATTTGGCCTCAAAAAAACTTATTTGATTATGTAAGCGAACAGACTCTTCTTAACAGCCACCATCTGCTAGTGCCATGGATCCCGTGACTCTCGTTACCCACAGTTTCCATTCATAAAGAAGAAAATGTTTATCATTCACAGTATAGTTCCGTAGCTATCATAGTCATCACATTTTGCAGTCGTTGACAAAGGAATGTCGCGGTTACAAGTTGTGGTCGCATTACGTTTTTGAGTTTCCTAAGTAGTCGGTAGGGAAAAGAATTGTATATTGTGCATGGCTTTATTCAGGAAATGTCAATATTTTTACGCGAAATTGGAATGAATTGGTTTTATAAAGGTACGACCCGCACCGGTACAGCCTTCGCCCGGTGACGGATTTTCATACAATCTTTCAACCCCTATTTTAAGTGTTGTTTTTCCAAAACTCTTTCTTAGTGGAAGCCTACGTCCTAATAGTTATCTGTATACCAAATTTTATCCCGATCCTTCCAGCTGTGCGTTAATTCTATAAGTTTATATAGTCATGGAGCAGGGTGGAAAGTGTCTGATCTTCCATCGAAAAGGGAAGAACCGACGGTTGTCGGATATTTCTAATGTCCTAATCTCGCGGATAATTCTGCTTGCGCGATGCAGGGCTTTGCGCGTTGTCAGATATGCTCATAGTACCTATGTGGCGTTGTAAAAGCCGACTATTCTTTGAATACTTAGGGCCTTATCATACTAGCGGATTGCGAGCGTCCTCAAAGCGGAGCGGGTGCGCAAACAATACGTTACGGGCGCGTAACGAACACGCCGCGCATGCGCAGCGAATTCGTTGCGGATAATGGATCTTCCCAAATTCTTCGATGCTTTCGTTTTCGCCTCCGGCGTCTTCGAAGTAACAAAGCCAACAGCAGTGTTTCCTCGACGCAAAAATAGGGGTAATTATAAGTTTGACCTCTATGTGTGTGTGTGTGTGTCTGTCTCTGGCACCGTAGCTGTTAAACGAGTGAACTGATTTGCATGCAGTATTTTTTTATTTCGAAGCTAGTTTCTTGGCGATGGTTCTTAGATACGTTTTATCAAAATCGGTGCAGCCATTTACTAGATATGAGGGATAAAACTGGTGAAGAATAATCGAACATTTTCAAATACACCCAAGTGGGGTATCAAATGAAAGGGCATGATGTGTATATTACAATTAGACATGTTTTATCAAAACCGGCTCAGCCGTTTTATTGACTTTCAAATGTTTGTTTGTTTATCTTAGTAACGATGGGGTTTTTTTAAATTATAAATTTATTTTTTTGTTATTTCTGAGTGTTTTGTACGTCGTTAACTCGCTACAAACATGTGACGAAAACGTTGCGTATTTGCCACGCGTCCGCGACGTTCTCGCTGTGCAGCCGCGTCGTGTTCGTGACGCATTCGCTGCGCGCCCGCCCCGCCCCGCAGCCGTTCGCAAACCGCTAGTATGAAAATTTCCTTACTGCAATAAGAATAACATAAACTATTAATATTATTCCGAGACTTCTACACCTGATGCGTTTACACAAATTTTAATAATGTTATGTGTTTTGTTAGCCTGTGAACATGGAATGGATATAAGATACGGAACGTTCACCTCTAATTCAACAAACCCATTTTAAATTTCAAATCTAAATATGGCATAAGATACTGCGGTTATTGTACTCTCTAAACACCGCGTGATTCTGAATGTTTGCACTTTCTCCCGCAGCTATTCTTCAAGACATTAAACATAACGGTGCCCCGATTATGCAGTCTTTCTACCCTCAATTGTTATGTTAAATATTTATATATGGTTTAGACAATGGTTATGACTAGATATGGATGTTACTTCCGTTAGTAAAAGGCCTACTTTCAAAGTAAAGGGTCACAGCGAAGGGAAAGAACCTCAAGTCCCAGCCGCCGCGGCAGATGCCCTGGGCGTCGGGGGTCACGTGGTGGCTTCCGGCCACCGTAGGCGCGGGCCTGTGGACGGCGAGTTATGTGTTAGCTCGACGTCCGGCCGTCTTATGACGACAGGCCGTATCGAATGCGTTCGTGTTCCACGCGTGCCTTAAAGAGATGTCAGCAACCAAGTAGGGGTCCGCATGGGCCGATGCCTACCAGGGCTGCGGGACTGTTCGAAAGAGATACCGTGGCCCTGGAACACAAAGGGCAAAGAAGGAACATGGATGGGTTTTAGTCAGTACAAGTCTGACACTCCGTTCTGCTCCGCCCAAAGTGGGGGTAATTTGATGTTTTCCCAAAAGAAAAAAAAAAAAGACAGCGACGATAGAGTGATGATAAGTCCTATCGCTTCGGTAGTTGCTGATAACGGTTATCGAATAGAAGCTCCATATCTGCAGAGATTTATGGTCTTTTATGGTGGTATGTTCCTTGGAGAGTCCGTCATGCATTGGGAACTTGTTGAAGAAATCTTAGAAGTAACTAAACACGATAAGGACACCTGAATATAAAAAGGGCGAACTGCTTTTATTCTAGTTTGAAAATTGTCATGCTTACCCTCCGTTTGAGGCGACCGGAGTGTTATGTCGGACTCTAACCGAATAAAGACCCACTGTTCCTATACTACCATGTTTTGGGGGTCCGGCAGATACAAGTACATTCGCGCGCACCCCCGACTGGTATCAGCCTGCCATTCTCGGCGGGCCCCATCACCAAGTGCGGGCTATCCAGCGACCGCACGTTCTCCATGAAGGCGCGCAGGAAACACTGCTCGCCAGCTCTTTGGGCCTGGCTAGTCGGGCGTGACTCAGCCCTTAGTTCGCCGCCCGAAGGTTCCTCCTTACTTCCTTTACTTATATCTCTATCCAAAGGTACTGTTTCAAAAGAAGCTGTTTCAAGTTACCTCAATAGCGATTGATGGATGCTGTCTTTAGAAAAAATAGTTCGTAATTCAAAAATTACTTCGATTTTAATTGAAACGATGTCTTTAGTCACACTTCACGATTCCTATAAATAACATTGCAACCTAAAATCCTCAAGTCATTGCCAGACATCGACTATCGATGACATAATTATTACAGGTACAATACTGCATTTTGTCCTTAAATTCAACAACATGCTTTAAACCATTTATTCATCTGCCAGGGCTGCGGGACTGTCTGCCAGGGCTGCGGGACTGTTCGAAAGAGATACCGTGGCCCTGGAACACAAAGGGCAAAGAAGGAACATGGATGGGTTTTAGTCAGTACAAGTCTGACACTCCCTTCCGCTCCGCCCAGAGTGGGGGGGGTCATTTGATGATTTCCCATCCGGAAAAAAAAAAAAAAAAAAAAAAAAAAACCATTTATTCATAAGTCGATATATTCTAATGAATAAATAGAGTCTAGTCTGTTCGTAACCCTAGTCCTATTGGGGTCATACGAGTGGACTAGAATAGTAGATCACAATGATCCGTTTGTACATTGTCAATTTACAATGTACTACGGTTTGTTTATATACCGTTTATCATTTACATCCTATGTATGTTACATTGTATAAAATTATTACGCAATTTGAGTCAAGATTGCATGTTTCCTTAATTGAAGACTCATTATTTTGTCATTGTTGTCTCTGGTTTAATTTATGATCCTGAAAGGAGAAACCTGCATTATCTATAGGACAATAGGCGTATTGTGTGATTGGAAAGGACTACGGACTCATGCACTTTTTTGTTTTACGAGGCCATTAATAATATTATTCAAAAGGTCTACAACTACATTCCTACCTGTATTATATAGACAAATAATATAATCACATTGAAGATATGTACTCCGGCTTACCTCTTACAAAAATTGACCCTTCGCTACTGCTACATTGTGTAAATGTGATGCAATATTCAATTAGGCACTTATGTCCGTGACAAACCGCACGTAGGTGCTTTAACAGCTCCTAAAACTAGTACCTCGGTGCATCAGGTTACAAAGCAACCATCAATGAATAAAATTAGGTATCAAAAGGTAATGAAGTTTTCATCATCATCTTTCTGCACTTGTCCCTTTCTTCTTGAGGTCGGCGCATCACGCTTTCTTCTTCCATTCTCCCCTTTTTTTTTCGTCTAGCTAATCATCAAATGACCCCTCCCGCTCTGGGCAGAGTAGAGGGAAGTGTCAGACTTCTTCTGACTAAAACCCATCCATGTTCCTTCTTTGTCCTTTGTGTTCCAGGGCCGCGGTATCTCTTTCGAACAGTACCGCAGCACCGGCAGGCATCGGCGCTTGCGGATCCCTTCCTTCCATTCTCCCCTGTCAGAATGTTACGTCACGGCATCATTTAGTCCTTTCTCTTTCTTTCCATTCCTCATACAATCCATCCCTTTCCTTTGGCCTTTATCTCCCTCTCAATCCATCAACATTCATATCTTTACTCTCTTGTCTTTCATTCGATTTTCGCATTGAGATAAATCTTTCATTTCAACACGTGAAGTCCAATATACTGAAAGCTGACCCTACAAGCAAAACGATTGTTTATAAGTATCTAAATTCAGTGCTCCAAACATATTTATTTCAATACAATTTGTAGGCGTGGCACATTAATAGATCCAGTATAAATTGACCCATCACTATGTACAATAGCCACCAGAAAATATAACTTACGGAGGGTTAGAAAGAGACTGTCAAACATGTATGAGTAAAAGAGACGACGCTCTACACACACAACCTTTTCCAAAGCCCCTATGCCAAATTCGCGGCCTGGTACTCTATAAAGTTCACTAGTCCAGGGTTCTGTGACCCTGGTACATGATGCTGCGGAATGGTGACGGTATCAATAACAAAGGTCAGGGGGGTCAAGCAGGAGAATGAGTGGTAATTGAGGGCAATTTAACACAAAGTTTTAATAGATGCGCAAACGTCATATCTGCGTCGTAACATTTTGATTTTCATTCAGATATTGACATCTGTGGAGCATTTATTAGTCTAGACGTAAACTTTCGATTATACATACATAAACTCACGCCTTCTTTACTGTAGATAAGACATCTGGTGAAATCTGTTGGTGAACATTAGGTGGCCTATATAATAATTCCAGTGTGGGAAAGAGACAGAGCTATACAAGTCGTATAGCGCCATCTCTTTCCCACACTGGAATTACTCCTGCTTTAAAACGTCATGGTAACCCCCCAGTTCTGTTGTTCCCCACTTTTTTCTTTTTCGTGAGATTAGTATCTAACCTAACCTGGTGTCAAGAGTTTTGTGGGCGTCGGCCTCTGACTTGGCTTTACCTGCCGTCGAGAAATATTTCTCAGGCATGCTGGTTTGGTATTCCTCACGATGTTTTCCTTCACCGAAGCAAGTGATAATTATCGGTGAAAAATTTCCATGTGCCACATACGGAATGATGTACTGAACTGGTAGGTAACCGTTTGCGCGTCAATGTATTTCACCTTGTATTTTATATATTTGTCGGATCCGGTCATTAGTACTGAAAAAAAAAGGAATCGCAAGTGCGCTGGTGGTGACGTCACGCGACCCACTTACAAGTCTACTCACACCACAGCGTGGCTTCTACAGAGCCCTGATGTTTACAGCTCGAGGCGAGGAGGACAGTCAAGGTATGATCGCGGAGAAGTTGAGACGTCCTGGAACTGTACCCGATTCATTGTGCCCCGTGTTACTGTTTTAAATTGTAATGTCAAGTTATTTGTTAGTTTATTATAAACAGTGTACCGCACCTAGTGTGTTTTAATAGCACGAAACCCTTCGTCTGCCCACATGATGTACAAGCCTAACGGAATAAATTCCGACATATCCGACATATTCATGTGACAAACGACAACGAAGGTTACCGTACTCTCCAAGGCTCCTAAGAACTATGATGTAACATCGTGATATCCGCAAAACTGCTAAATATAGGCTTATACTTAATAGAACGCTAACACAATCAGTATTGTGGAATATTTAATTTTGATATCTACATACTTTTCCAGTCGGAGGAGCTCGTGGCTAAGTAACTGCCGCTCGGGTCGATCTTCAGGTTAAGTCGAGCTTGCCTAGGTTGGTCCGTGGATAGGTTACCACCCATTATTTACCGAGTTTTTTTTTCATGTCTCAGAAAGCTGGTTAAGCCGTTGCTGGCCCCGGCTGTCTATTTGTAAAGCTTTGACAGGCGTTACAGGTAGTCAGTGACCTGAAAGTCTAACTAGACAACCAGTCTTACCAAGGGGAATCGTATTTCCCAGAACTCTGGGTTGTAGAAGTCTGATAGGCAGTCACTCCATGTAAAATACGGGTATCATTTAAGCTATCACCAATTTAATTAGTTTTGTGTTTCTTAAATAATAGGGTTTGTCCTCAAAATAGTAGATCTGTCACCAAAATGTAGTCACCAAACAATGCAAAATCAGTTCCACAATAAATCACCTAAAATCCTGAGATATAAGGTCTAGTACCAAATAAATGTTTTCCTAACCTAACCTAACCTAAAAGGAGTCGCAGTCAGGGATCGATAATCGATTTATTTGGTGACAGATCTACCATTCTGAGCACAGAGCTATTATTTAAGTAACAAAACTGTTATTATAAGATTCTAATTCTATTATATATCTAAGATTGTATTTATAAGATCTCTTATTTTACACATATATTAACATTAATTTGATAATTCATACCTGGGAACAATTTTTGTTTATCTGAGAACGAAAATATTTCGTGGCGATAGATCTATTTATTAGGTGATACAACTTGATGACAAATATAAATTTTGGTGATAGAAAATATAGTTCCCGTAAAATACTGTTATTCAGCTGCATCCAGTTAGACTGGGTGCCGACGCCAACATAGTTGGGAAAGGCTAGACAGATGATGATGTACTTTTCCAGTCAGACATATTTCTGTTGAGAAAAGAGAGAAGACAAAAAAAAACGAGAGAACTGGCCGTAATGGCTGAGGACAGACGTGTGTGGAAGAGGACACACTACCGGCCTGAAACATATATGTTAGGGGTCGTTCATCAATCACGTGATATTTTTTTAGCAACTTTTTATCCCCCCCCTCCCCCATGGTAATACGTGGTGAGGTTTTAGACTACCCCGCCCCTCTACCCAAAATCACGTGATTTTTTTTGTACAAAGTATCGTAAAAAAAAATCAGAATATTAATCTTTAAATTCAGGTTAATAGGTATAATCTAATTTAATTCTGGAAAATTAAGCACCGTGATAAAAATGTCAAGGTCACGCACCGGTTTTCGGTTTAGGAAACCGCGCGTTCAAAGAAAAAATAAATACACGTGATATTTCCCCTCCCACCCCCCCCTTTCGAGCCTCACGTGATTAATGTACGACCCCTTACTACTAACTCCTGATGATGATTATGATGTCGTCTAGCCCATTGCCACAGCGAGGCCCAAGTTGCCCAGTGCGACTGCATTCTAGAGTGGTTGTTAAGAGCTTTTTGATACCCGATGCAATGTACGCAAATCGATGTTCCACGGAAGTACGCCAGAATATTCTAGATTCGTTTCTTACTAAACACACATGTGTTTGGGTTTCATAAGTCATTGTTACGTGACCAGCATTGTCTTTAAATCGCATCACACCGCTGCTGTTAAATGTTTAGAAATGGAAAGGATAACAAACCAATTAGTCACCCTAAGGGCCTGGACACATCGTCATGGCGCCGGCGCGACGTCGTTCGGTGCCGTGACTCGTCGTGCCGCGGTGCGGTTCCGTGTGCGGTGCGCCGCGCCGGCTCACGGCAGCAAATCCAAACTTTCAGTTTTTGTTTAGACATGGGCTCCGGGAGGGCACCGTGAGCCGGCGCGGCGCACATTGGTCTGGCAATCGAGCTCCATACTCATAGAAACTCAAAGTCAGGAATTTAAAAAAAAAATGCAATGGCTCTGTATTTTTTCTATATTGCATTTTTTTTTTAAATTCCTGACTTTGAGTTTCCACCATTGACGTCATATTAACGTATGGATGGTATTAGTACCTCCACGCGTGAGAAAAAATAGTTTTGTGTGTTTTTTTTGTATGGGAGAAAACACTTAAAGTACATTTTTTATAAACTGAATGGAACTTAAGGGCTAGTGCTCATACGAGCTATTGTACCATACACGGCGATCAAGATGACATCTAATTTATGCACCTTTGGCTGCCGCTTTGCACATAGCAAATTTTTTAAATTTAGAATTTTTGATTTGTGATTTTTCAAATCTTTGACGTGGTTAAATGAAGTTGTTTACTTATTTTGTTGCAGTCTTTTTTTTTTTAAAAAAAGTTTAATTAATACGTTATTGATTCATTACGTTTTTTTTTTACAAAATTGCATTCCAAGATCTAAGTACCTAACACAAATTTGTTAATCACCGTGATTATGGTAGAGTTATAATTAGATAATGACATGAGCATTAACCAGTTAAGCTTTAGCGGGCCCAAATGGGCCCTTAGTCACAATAAATTTCTATTGTCTGTCATATAGGTAGGTACCTAATTAGAGAATAGCGAACGTTAATGAGAGTAGGTTGTGTAGAGTAGGGTAATGTACGTCTCGTGCGATTTTTTCCCACGAGTTCGTACCACCCGGATAAAAAGTATCGTGTGTTATAAATTAACTGTATACCAAATTTCATCCTAATCCGTTCAATACTTTTTGCGTGAAAGAGAAACATCTTCACCTTGTTGACTGTATGTTTTTGTAAGGTATACGCTTTTTTTTTTCGTATCGGAAATCATCAAATGACAGCTCTGGGCGGAGCGGAAGGGAGTGTCAGACTTCTACTGACTAAAACCCATCCATGTTCCTTCTTTGCCCTTTGTGTTCCAGGGCCACGGTATCTCTTTCAAACAGTCCCGCAGCCCTGGCAAGGTATACGCTTGACATCCTACGTTAGGGTAATAAGGTTCAGCTCATACAAAGAAGGAACTATTCAATCTTACACTCTCTATCATATCTCATCTAAAATACCTTTGAAATATCCACGATAATTTACTTCCCTGAAAATTACTTCGATTCTCGTTCAAATATTTCCCGTTTTTCTCAAGAAATAAAGGGGAAAGTGGGAAAAAGTTAAATAACAAAAAAAAAAAAACGGTTGGGAAAAAGTTGTTCTCACTCTCTTTAACTATACGTAGTTATTATCAAACTAATTATAATTATAATGATGTTTATTTACAGAGTCCAACCGGATGTGGGCGAGTGCTTCCTTCGTGGGGGTGCTCATTGTCATCGGGCTGCCTCTCTGGTGGAAGACTACGGAAGTCTACAGGTGAGACATGTCAAGTAGCCTAAGACAAGAGAAGTGGGACTCGTTAACCTTATTACTACTAGAATCTAGAACATCACTATCATACCAACCGAAAATTTCCACTACGTGGAGACTCGAAATTTATTTGTCCCAACAGGTTGCAGTAGCTTGAAAACGTAGATGGACATTGCCATCTTCTGCATCGTTCCAGAATTCGAACGCAAAAATTTACCCTTTTGAACGCATTGTCACATATACGTGACAAGCAAGCTCGTGCCCTGTACGCCAACGACACAAATATGTGACAAAAAATGTGCGGTGTACTAACACCAAAAAAACAATGAAATCGTTTTGGAATCCATATTATTTGTGTCAGGCCACGAAGGAGCCAGTTCGTACCGCCATGGGACGAACTGGACAAATTCCCTCCGAACTGGAAGGAGGCCGCGCTGGTTCGCGAGAAGGAGTGAAGGGAGGCCTTTGTCGAGGCGTAGGACAGATCAGGCTACAAAAAAAAAACTATTTGTAGGTATTTGCGCGTGCTTTTATGCTCTGGCTAAATAAGCTCGTGGCTAAATAATAACAGCCGCTCGGGTCGATCTTTAGGTTAAGCCGCGCTTGCCTAGGTTGGTCTGTGGATGGGCGACCGCCCATTACATACCGAGTTTCCTCAGTGCCTCGGAAAGCACGTTAAGCCGTTGATCCCGGGTGTCATATGTAGACCTTTGACAGTCATTAGGTAGTCAGTGGCCCAAAAATCTGACAACCAGTCTTACCAAGGGGTATCGTATTAGCCAGTACTAACTGGGTTGTGGAGGTCAGATAGGCAGTCGCTCCATGTAAATACTGGTATTCAGCTGCATCCGGTTAGACTGGAAGCCGACCCCAATATAGTTGGGAAAAGGCTAGGCAGATGATGTTTATGCTCTGGCCTTCAGAAGGTTAAATAGGTACATTCTCACCGCCAAATATTCATGATTAGCTCCATAAATAGTAAAGGCTAATAAAAATATTAAAAGATTTACAGGGACCGTGTCTCGTGTCTCGCTAATAAGTAGTATGACATTAATTGACCCTCAGGGCTTCACTCAACACTGATAAGAGATAAAAGCTTTTATTGATACATACCAAAATTTTACGACTCCATATGATTGTTATGATTCTTTTCCTTATCAATCCAATTGCTCTGTGACCCCTGATAACCTTTTGACATATTTTTATACAATATTTATATTAAGATAAATGCAGTTTTATGACTAACCTTCGAAGTCCTTCAGTGACGGTTTTTCTTTAGCTAAGTAAGCTAAGTAATAGGGTAAATAAAACTAAGTGATTGGCTGACTTGAAGTGCACAGATTGAATTACGAAACTACTTCGAGGGATCGATAAATTCTACTTAGTTGAAGTTGTGCGACTTTTCTTGAGTGTCTGACCTGACACTCCTCTTCTGGAATGTTGCGGTAAAATGCTGTAGTAAAATATTTTCCATTTGAAGAAATTGTAGCAGGGTGTACTATAAGGGACTAACCACACTTATTCAGCTCTGTTCAGCTTTTGTCCATAGAAAACAATGATTTTATATGGAAATGCGTACGCATCCGATCAGCTTTCTGCGTCTTTTCAGATCCGTACGCATCTCCATACAAAATCGTTAGTCGTAAAGCAGTGATCGTAGAAAAACCTTACATAAAGTATTAGTAAATTAGCTCACCGTCCGGCTGTCTTATGACGACAGGCCGTGTCGACTGCGCGATCGTGTCCCACGCGCGCCTCAATAAAATTTCAGCAACCATGAAGGGGTCCGCAAGGGCCGATGCCTGCCGGGGCTGCGGGACTGTTCGAAAGAGATACCGCGGCCCTGGAACACAAAGGGCAAACAAGGAACATGGATGGGTTATAATCAGTAAAAGTCTGACTCTCCTCATTTGTCGTTTCCTATTGAGAAAAATCGGTAAGATTTTTATGTGTCCCTCATAAGGAGGAGGTGTAGTGTAACGCGAATGGATAAAATAAGGAATGAGCACATAAAAGGAAGTCTGAAAGTGACGCCGGTGACTGAAAAATATGTGGTAATCGGTTATCGTGGTATGGACTTGTGATGCGGAGAAATGAGGAAAATGTAGTAAGGAAGATGTTGAGTATGAATGTAAGTAGATGGCTATAAGGGTAGAGGAAGACCAAAGAAACGATGGAAGGACTTTGTGACGGATGATATGGCTAGAAAGGAGGCGACTGCTGAGATGACGAGTAATAGATAAGTATGGAAGAAGAAGACCTGCTGCGCTGACCCCAATAAATAGGGATAAGGGCTGCAGAATGCTGAGCCCTCCAAAATTTTGATATAAACCGTTTCTGATCTCCAGAGTATCGCTGCCATACGACAAGATCAACTCGTTCGATACACTGTCACATTCGATAACCACTGAGCTGACTGTGTTGGCCAATGATGAAGCGACGGCTTCGGAGATCGTCGGCCTTATTGAGAAGGCTTTTGAACATTCTGGTAAGTAAGAGTTGAGCTTGGGGATCCAAACTGGTTAAATCTATACTAACATTATAAAGCTGAAGAGTTTGTTTGTTTGGTTGGCGCTAATCTCAGGAACTACTGGTTCGATCTGAAATATTCTTTTAGTGTTGGATAGCCCATTTATCGAGGAATGTTATAGACTATAAAATTTCACGCGGACGATGGTCGTGGGCAATAGCTAGTAATAAATGAAAGCAAAAGCATAGAATCCTTAGTAATATTGCAAAAAAAAAAACGGGTAGTTGCAAGGTTTGCTCGTTGAAGTTGTATATTTTTCGTTCGTTGCTTGAAATACCAATAACTTGTTAAAAATATTTCGTTTTCTCTACTACAATAACGCCTGTCTCCTTGCGCACTGCAAGCATACAAAAATCTGAAAAACAAGGATTTTACATTAATTTCCAATAAGGGATCATTGATATCTGATTATCTAGTATACTCTCTTAGATTTTTCATCTTGCTGTCCACTAAACCTAGTGTTAGAGGATTACCCTTAAAGTTACAAGAAAACAAATCACTTCGTGTCTCATTTTACTAATTATAAATCGTTGAACACTACTAACAAAAAATCTCGTTTTTCCAGACGTAATAAAACTGAAGATAACCAAATCCATTATCTCCAAACAACTGCACTCGACCCTGGACTCCGTGGCCGACGAGCATGAGGCGGTAGAAGAAGTTGCAGCTGCCTACGACTTGACCAAACACAACAGCTTCTATGTGGTGCAGAGGAAGCCACTTTTCCAGGACACCTGGCTCGCAGGGGAGAGGGTCATGTTCTTTAGAGATGC
This sequence comes from Noctua janthe, assembly GCA_910589295.1. Taxonomy (NCBI): domain Eukaryota; kingdom Metazoa; phylum Arthropoda; class Insecta; order Lepidoptera; family Noctuidae; genus Noctua; species Noctua janthe. The sequence goes on along the minus strand of OU342573.1, from coordinate 8,175,232 downwards.
TAAAGGTAAATATCATCATTTAGATGTTCACAACTACTCATAGACTCCTCACATACGTCGCCACATCGACCTGTCGTGTGCTTCTCACATCTAGACAGTAGAAAATGTTGAAATGAAAATTCATGGCTGTGAATCAATTCAGAAAATAGACTGACAGCGCAGCCCTCTTAATAAAATCTCGAAAACTGTATGGTAAGTCCGTATCTACTAATACGGGGGAAGGTGTTTATTTGCTTCGCGAAATGTGCTAGTAACGTTACTCGCAAATTTTTATTAGTGCTGCAGTTTATATCGCAAAAGTTCCGCCTTAGAGTCTGCCAAAGAGCAAAGGAGCGCGGCATTCTGGGTGCAAAGAGAGCAGATAAAATATGGAACACTACCCAGAAAGAGGTGTCGAGATGAGCTAGGCGCGAAGGCTGGTTCGAGGTGGCGCAGGAGAAGAGTACCTGGAAGAACATGAGGGAGGCTTTTGCCCTGCAGTAGAACATTCAGAGCTAATAAAAAAAACTGAATAATGGCCAAGAATTCACAATCGACTATCACTTTAGCTGTTAAAAGAGTGACCAGTGTCCACCCTTCAGGACTTTGTTTACTAAGTTTCTAAATAACCAAAAATTTATTTAAAACTTTCTTGAATGTTTACATTTTCTGTAACATAATGCAATTTTTCTATCATTACAGCCTCAATAACCGTCGTAGAAGCTTTTAAACGGGTAGTCTATCAGACCTCAGTAGTAGAAGGCGCCAAGTCGGAGACAGCCGACGCAGCCCGACAGACGAGGTTCCCTCCCGGAGGCGGGTACCATATCGTATTGTCCGTGGTACATCCTAGACCTGATGCTTTGAGAGTCGAGCTTGATGCTGGGGAGGCTGTGGAAGGTACTTATTTTTTTTACACACATATTTATGTGTCGGATAAGTCAGGATTTACTCCGATAGGCTCGCACATCGTGTGGGCAGACGATGGGTTTCGTGCTATGAAAACATGATGTGGGTGCGATACACTGTTTCTAACAAAACCAACTAATTACTTGAGATTACAACTTAACACGAAGCACAATGTATCGGGTACTGTTCCAAGATGTCTCAACTCCACCAGGATCAGACATTGACTGTCGCCCTCGCCTCGAGCTGAACATCAGGGCTCTATAGAAGCACGCTGTGGTGTGGGTAGACTTGTAAGTAGGTCACGTGATGCCACCACCGACGCACTTGAAATTCATTTTTTGTCCATACTAATAACCGGATCCGAATGTATGAAATAAGACAGGAAGACCAGTTACAACGAATGATAAAAAAATGCAATATTAAAAAGCTGTTTCCTACTAAAGTACAATACCCACACGGTCAAAATGTATGGAACAGCAGATGTTTTAAATTACCGATGAAAAATGTATGTATCTGTATTTGTTTCACATCGACTACTATCATCAGCTTCTCATTTCAACTGTTCTCTGTCTTCAGACTACATCGGGTCGTTTGTGGATGAGCTGAGCGTCCTCCACAATTTCACATTAAAATCGCAGTGGCTACATCTTCTTGATTTTGATTTCCAAACCAAAGAGGTAGGTGCAAAAAAGTTTCATAGTATCCACATTTAAAAGTTACTAAAAGCCCACACAATTAATACATACATTATGTTAAAAAAAGAAAAGGATGAACTACATGTTACAAAATATATAAAGCATTTGTAATTACTTAAACTAAACAAAAAAAAAAACACTAATTCCTACTCAAAATATATATGTATATATTATAAATCATGTATGTATCAAAAAATATATAAGACAATAAACTAAAAACAAATTGGTAACAAACCTGCTCATAACAAACTATGCCATCGATGCCACATCTAGTAAAATTAAACTACATCCATGTTGTGTTTTGTTAAACTTATGATCGAGTCTATATTTTTATTTATCTGTCTACCCACATAATCTGTGCGCTCTAATTACAAATTTTAATTTTTAGTGTGTTTCTCAGTAAGTGAATTATCTATGTAATTCTTATGAGAAATAAAGTTGTTCTTAAACCACTGTGGTCAATTTTAGCTTTTAAAATGGCAGGTATCTTATTTTCAAAAGTTATCTAGACTTCGAGATCAGAGGCTAGCACGAGCGCGCTGTGTAAACGTAACGTAAATAGGTCGAGTTTTGAATCGAAAATACAATTATCTTATAGCATTTTATTTTGCAACAAGCACAATTGGTGTTATTCATAGATACGGGGTGGAAGGGACACCGACGCGAAAACGGTTACCACGTATTCAGTACATCATTCTGAGCCGACATAGAAATGTAAGCATAAAGAAACAGCTGTTCCATACATTTTGACCGTGTAGTCACTTTTGTAGGAAACACCTGTTTTTTTTTTAATAACCGATGAAAAATTTTTATGTGGGGCCTCAGAATGATGTTCTGAATGTGAGGTTTTTTGCATTGGGATGCGCTCTGTTGTGTTCTCGATTCTCGGCTCAATACCGAGAGTTGAAAATACAATACACGCCAAATAATTAAATAAATATTGCTCTTTGAGGTAAAAGACACAAGCGACTGGGGCCGACACTTCGCCGTGCGTCAGGACCGGCTGCACTTGCTGCTCACCAAGCTGGAGGAGCGCATGGCCACGCATGTGTCAGAACTGCCCACGATAAACCTTGCGCTGTACGCCGTGCACTGTGAGAGGGCGCCACTGGTCATATACGATAGTAATGGTGAGTTTGTTTGGGAAATTAATGAGTTTAATATTAGTAGCAGCTTGTCATATTTTGAAAATTGGTCTCCCCTAAGATTTAGTAAGTAAGAAGTCTACCTATTTTTCTACGTTTTCAAGTTTACATCCAGAGAGAGAAGTTGACATATACTTGTGGTTGTCCGTAGCTTATCAAAATTTTGTAATTGGCTGTATTAGATAATACAGGGTGTAAACGGACCCTTCACGAAGCCGTCAACCAAGCATTCTGTACATTAAACTAAGTAACTCTACGCAAAAATGATTGCTGGGAAATGACTGTTTTTTTTGGGGTTAAAAATCACACTTTACGGTAGGACTCAATGCAACGCACTCAAAACATTGTGCTTATGGTTGGATTGAATAGTACGAGTGTCGTGAAGGTGTTTAAAAGTCTTAAATTAAAAACAAGTTTTTACAACAAAAAAAACTTGTGAAAAAGTTGGGACTTTGACCTGGGAACCTTTTAGTTATGGAGATATTCGTAACTAGTAGGTTCTCAGGTATTATTTATTTATTTAAACTTCATGTACAATAGTGGTGTGGTGTGGGGTGTAGTGGAGGTATGATCTAGAACAAAAAAAAATGATTGCAATGACGGTGAAAACAAGTGCCTTTCGGCTTCGTTAAGGGTCTTGTTACACCCTTTATTTATAAGTTTTATTCATAAAGATGTTATAGCTGTTAAGTTTGCCTAATAAATTAATATTCCATCCGCTCTTCCTCAGATAAAAAAGTCCTATCCCACGTGCAAGCCTTCATGTCCCCTAAGTGGGGCGGCGTGGTGCTGGGCGGGCCGAGCGAGCCCGACTGTCGCGACACGCGCGCCCTCTGGCGGCCCAACGTGCGGCTCGTCATGGGCACCTTCATCTCACAGCTCAGGAAACTGCTGGGGATCACTGATCCAGTGAGTCGATCGTCTCTTGCTTCTTAGTATACGACTGACAGCCGATACCAACTGCTTAACGTGTTGTACGAGCCACGAAGGGAGTTATCTTTGTATTAGACCACCATTGTTGGTACCTTCAAAATTAGCAATATTGTTAAAATATTTTATCTATGTACTGGATGGTCACCCATCCAGGGTCCGACCTCGCCAAACGTTGCTTAATCTGGAAGATCGACACGGTGTTTATTATTAAACCAACTATGAAAGAGAGGGTTTTAAAAACAGTTGTTTCTCGTTTCAGGAACACATCGAAGGCGGTCACTTGGAACCTCTGCGCTCTGTGACTCCTCGCCAGTGGGAGATCGACAATCTCCTCCGCATTAGGACTCTGGAACAGCTCACATCAGCTGAGAGGACGTTGCAGTCTTTAGCGCAGTTGCTCGGTAAACAAATCGTTCTGTAAATTCAATTATGATCATCTTCAAATTGGTTTCTTTTTGACCTGGTGGCCTGGTGACCTGGTGGCCTACCATGACGTAATTCCATGGTAGAAAAGAGATGGAGCTAGAGGACCTGTATAGGTGTCTCTTTCCCACACTAGAATTACTCCTGCTTTAAGACGTCATAGTAACCCGCCTGTGGCATCAACCACACCTCCATATCTATCACTAATAAATAAAATTGTTGTGTCTGTTTGTAATATAGAAATAACAGCTTTTTACTGAATGCATATGAAATGATATAGGTACGGCACTTATAACAAAAACACATTATTTTCCATTTTTGTCTGTCTGTCTGTTTGTTCCGGCTAATCTCTGAAACGGCTGGACCGATTTTGACGGGACTTTTACTGGCAGATAGCTGATGTTATAAGGTCTAACATAGGCTACTTTCATTTTAGAAAAATAATTAGGGTTCCGTGCAGAAAAATTAAAGCCCATGAAATTGGTAACAAAATCCGATTCAAACGGCTAATCTCCGAAACGGCTGGACCGATTTTGACGGGACTTTTACTGGCAGATAGCTGATGTTACAAGGAGTAACTAGAGCTACTTTTATATTAGAATAAAAATTAGGGTTCCGTGCAAAAAAATAAAAACCCTTGAAATTGGTAACAAAATTCGATTCAAAAAGGGAAGTAATATTTTTATAATAATTTCACGCGAAAGAAGGTCGCGGGCGATAGCTAGTTTAAAATAAAAAAGCAACGTTTTAAATACCTAAAGTCGTCACCTTTAAAAATCGCTTTAAAACCCTCTCCAGGCGAAATCTCAAACATCGTAATCAACGATGAAGTGGGCGCTTCAATCAACTCAGCAGTCGACAGCATCCAGCAAGCCAGCGTGCTGATGAAGAAGGGCGCGCTAGTGGAGGCCTACAAGATGTCGCAGAGCGCCTTCTTAGCGGCCGAGACAGCTTTTATGGAGCCCAGTCTGTTGGCACTACTATACTTCCCTGATGATCAAAAGTGAGTATGGATTCTCGTCTTATTTCTTGTCCTGCCTCTGACGGTGGTGAGTCGATCTAGCAGCTAGGTGCTGTTAGTGTGTAGCACTAACTAGCAAGGAGAGAGTGGTCGTCGGCAGGGTGAACCTGAACAGTCAGTATTAATATAATGGGTGTAAAAGTACCCTTAACGAAGCCGAAAAGCACTTTTTCTCCGTCATTGCGATTTTTTTTTGTTCTGGACCATACATGGGAACCCACTAGTAAAAGAGATATTAGGGGTCAAAGTTCTTGTTATTCTATAATGCACACGAAATTAAGATAAATATACACTAAGAGGAGCTCGTGGCTAAATAATAACAGCCGCTCGGATCGATCTTTAGGTTAAGCCGTGCTTGCCTAGGTTGGTCTGTGGATGGGTGACCACCTATTACATACCGAGTTTCCTCCGTGCCTCGGAAAGCACGTTAAGCCGTTGGTCCCGGGTGTCATTTGTAGATCTTTGACAGTCGTTAGGTAGTCAGTGGCCCAAAAAGTCTGACAACCAGTCTTACCAAGGGGTATCGTATTACCCAGTACTAAATGGGTTGTGGAGGTCAGATAGGCAGTCGCTCCATGTAAAATACTGGTATTCAGCTGCATCTGGTTAGACTGGAAGCCGACCCCAATATAGTTGGGAAAGGCTAGGCAGATGATGATGATGGTGATACACTAAGATTTTAAACTATCACGGTCAGTAACATTATCGGGAACTCAAAGAAAACAGTAAACATGGTAAATATCCCCTTTTCTAGTTATAATAATATACACTAAGTCACAAGTTTTTTTTTTGTTTTTAAATACATGTGTTTCATTTTATAACTTTACTTTGAATAATACCTCCATGTACTATGTAATGCATCCAACAGCACAATGTTTTGAGCGCGTTACATTGAGTCCTAACGTAAAACGTGTTTCATTTTCAGCCTAAAAAAAAAATGGTTTCCCTGCAGTAATTTTTGGGTAGAGTTACTTAGTTTGATGTACATAATGCTTGGTTGACGGCTTCGTGAAGGGTCTGTTTACACCTTGTATGTATCTCTTTTACGAACAAAAGACCTATGTCTATTGTACGTTTCTTGAACCAGAAAATGTTTTAGCATGAGTATAATCACGAGAACTCTACTCGGTCTAGTGATCGCAATCGTGACTACCGAGCATGAGGTCCTGGGTTCGATTTCCAAGTCGGGCAAAGTGTTATTGGGTTTTTCCATCAGGAATTTTTCAGTAGCAGCCACAGAGTCTGGATTTGCGGTTGATGGCAATAGGCTCGCCCCCTATTACATAGGATTTAAACATAACTGGCGAAATGTGGGTACTGGGTAGCTAATGAGTACACTTCATACCTCTGCCTAACCCTTCGGGAATTACAGGCGTGATATTATGTGTTGTAATAGCGAGTCTTTAGGGGGAGGGTTTTAGCAAACCGAAAGAAAAATAGAGCTTCACGTAAATAATGGAAGGGGCGAATTTCAAGCTTAGTGCCCGAAGTATTATTAATATTTTTTTTATTAGCCTATTTATTTATTTATTCAGAAATACATTCTAAGCTAACAGTTTTGTTTTATTATTTACCAAAACGCTTTAGAACTAACAGTAATCATATTACAATGTCAAATATCATCTTTACAATAATAATTCAAAAAGCAAAATAAAAATTAAATGCATATCACAAATAAAATAATATAAATAATTCCTAATATGTCAAAAATAATACCTTCATGTCATGTACATTTCCGGTTAGACTGCAAGCTGACCGTTAAGGTTGGTTCAGATGATCATGAGGTCAAAATTAATGAACTAGTAATACATAAACGTGTCAATGGAATTCAATAATATTAGAGAACAGCCTTGATTAAAAAAAAAAAAAAAAAAAATTACAAATCAATTGTTTAAAAATGACAATACATACATTCTGTCCCACTGCTGGGTCCCAATCCTTTCCAACTCTCCCAGTGTTTTGCCTCCTCTGGCCAATCAGTCAGGAACGAGTCCAAATCGTCACGCCAGCGTTTCTTGGGCCTGCCTCGGTGGCCAATTTACAAACTTGAAATTCGAATAAATTTGGTTGTGCTTCCCATTGATTTTGCAGAAGTATTTAGTAGTAAGCAGCACCCTAAAGAGTGTCTGTTATTTCCGGTTCCAGGTACGCAATCTACATTCCATTGTTCCTACCCATCATGTTCCCCGTGGTGCTGTCCCTGAAGAACTTGCTGCTCTGGTTCAGAGGCAAACCTATTCATAAGGAGAAGACGGACTGAACAAATAGTACTTACTAATTAATTTAATAGTTAATATTAAATGTACTGTGAATAAAGTAATGAATTTTGTTATTTTAAAAGGAGTTTTGTTATATTTTTAAAATGGAAAATGGTGAGTGATTGATTGAGTTACAGATCTCAAGGAAAATGTGAAAATTGCAGCTTGTAAAATTACCGTCAAGCTGGAAAGTGCTGCATTGACAAGAGCGTAGTACTTAATTACAAGATAAAAAAGAAGTTTCAAGAATGATTTTTTAATTTTAGTCGTATCGTGCTCCGGAAAGCACCTTAAGCCGCTGGCCCCGGCTATCCTTTGTAAATCTTTGACAGTCGTTACAAGTAGTCAGTGGCCCGAAAGTCTGACAACCAGTATTACCAAGAGGTATCGTATTACCCAGTACTAACTGTGTTGTGGAGGTCAGATAGGCAGCCGATATATGTAAAATACTAGTACAAGTATTCTGCTGGAAGCCGACCCCAACATAGTTGAGAAAAGGCTAGGCAGATGATGATAATGATGAATTGTATAGTAGTGTGAGAAGGTATAGTTCTAGTGTCTGGCGTAGGATAGTTTCTGACTGCATATTTGTGATAGGATGCTTGACCTTGTATGATATCCGACCAATAACGTCTACAATACTATTATGCATGCTACTCAAATTGGCCGCTACAATGATCCATGACAACCAGAATTAAACATACTGATTTGTGGTCGGTGTTATTATAACTTGCAAGTTTTATGACTGCCTCGTTGGTCTATTGGCCGCAAGTGCGACTGCTGAGCATGAGGTCCTGAGTTCGATTCCCGGGTCGGGCAAAGTGTTATTGGGTTTTCCATCAGGTATTTCTCAGTAGCTGCCACGGAGTCTAGAATTGTGCCCGGTTGATGGCAATCGGCGCGCCGCCTATTACATGGGACTTAAACATAACTTGCGAAATGTGGAAATGTGGGTTTACTATTAGGTACACCTCTGACTAACCCTTCGGGGATTACATTACAGGCGTGATGTTATGTAAGTTTTGTAAAGTGCTGCTAACTGAAGGCTGCCTAAGGGTTACAATTTCGGGATATCTGGTACCTAATTTGCGTCAGAAGCTCAACCTTCTAGAGTAGGGTGTCTGTTTGAGGTCAACAGAATATTATTTCAGAGATACTGAGAACAATATTACAGTCGTTACAGGTAGTCAGTGGTGGTCTGACAACCAGTCTTACCAAAGGGATAGTATAAGGCCGCTTTCACATTAAGACGTTAACAGCGCGACAGTAGCGCGGCAGAAGCACAGTCGAAGACAAAATCTAAAAAAAAAACAATTTTACCGTCTGGACGTTAGACGCGCGACTGTCGCGCTGCTAAAGTCGCCTAAATGTGAAAGCGGTCTTACCCAGTACTCACTGGGTTGTGGATGTCAGATAATCTGTCGCTCCACGTAAAATACTGGTATGCAGCTGCATCCATTTAGACTGGAAGCCGACCTCAACATGTTGGGAAAAGGCTTAAGCAGTCAGACACTGAGAAAAATTCTAAATTGGACAATAAATAAAACTAGAATATTGCTTCAATTATATAATGTATCATTATTAATACTTGAGGTACTTAATCAGAGTCTGAATCCGATCAAAACATTACATAACTAACTATATTACGATATCATTGTGCAGAAATACATTGTGTGTGTTGTTTCAATTATAATTTAATCTAATTATACGTTTATGTGCTGGAGACAGGCTTATAAGTGAAAGGTGGAGGATTTGTTCGTCAGCAAAGTATAAAATAGAAATGATTTAAGTAAATTGAAAATTTTTGCAAAAGAGAATTCTTGTTGTATCTGTTTTAGTACCTTGGGACTGGTAAATAAATATTTAATGTATCTTGTAAAGTGCTTTTTCGTACCCACACAGTTCTGTTTAAAAACAGTCAAATTGCTAAATTGCGGTTCTAGCGACCGCATCTGTAATTATAGTATTCTAAGAACGAACATAGAAATAATAACTAAAACTCCACTTGCACAGACACAATCTAGTAGCTATGATTAGCCACCAGCAACTTGCCTTGCATCACAACCTTGTGGGTTCTGAAGTACCATACTACAAGTATGTGCCCGACCCAGTTCTCGAGAATGGTCATGCCACATTGTTAATTGGGATCAATCTATCATAACGGACAGGACTATTTTAGCAAATAAACCTGATATTGTGGTGATAGATCGCCGAGAACGTCGTGCAATGATTGTTGACATCACTGTCCCTCATGACGAGAATCTCATGAAAGCTGAGAATGATAAAAAAAAATCAAGACTCTTGATTTAGCACACGAAGTTGTCGACATGTGGGACGTGGTCTCTGCAATCATTGTACCGATAGTCGTTACGGTTAATGAACTAATAGAAAAGAGCCTCGACCAACACCTTAGGAGGCTCTCATTGCGCGGCTGGATCAAGGGCTTGATTCAGAAAGCAGTACTTATGGACACAGAGCGTATTGTTAGGTTCCTCTCTCAAGAGCCCTTGCCACCGGTAGCTCGGACACTGTTCCCGATGCTGGTGGGCTACTAGTTTTATATTTTTAATTGTTTTTTTATTTTGTTTTATATTAGAATATTTAAAAATGTAATTAATGTGTGTAAAAAAAATAAAGAAAATACTAAAACTCAAAATTCATTGTTTATAAGCATATGCTCGTAGACAATTAATTATGGCAGGTAAAGTAGTACAATTAGCATGCAATAAGTCCGTCCCCAGTACACAATTTTAACTTAATGACTATTGAAGTGAACTTGAAATGTAAACGATTATTGATATGTGGACACGTCCTTCAATAACTCAACCATAAGCTATTATAATAGATTACCGTCTTTCTCGCCGCATGCAAATAAGGTTTTTAACAATAGTAGTACACTTTTTGTAAGTATAAGCAGACATTTACGAAATTTTTCGCCTGAAAAAAGCCTAATTTTGTATGTCAGTGGATTTTTATTGCCTGAATTTTTGAAAAACAGGTGTTTTTGAACAAAATTATGAAAGATTAAACACAGTATTCGTTAAAACAATTTTAAGGGCGACAATAGAATTAGGTAGGTAGTATATTTTCCAGGACTTTAGTATTCTTTTATTTCATAGATCAAAAAAAGAGAGCTCCGATTTCTAGCTTATCTCGATTCATTTCTTTGAAAGTTCTATATTTCTGGTATTGTAAAGATACTCATAGCATAGATTCTTGAACACCTTATATTTAACGTTTAGACAATGTACCGATTATATCAAATTGCATAGGGCACGCACGAATTTACTGCTTTTGTAAATTTTTGGTAAATAGCAATTCGGAAGTAAATGATCGATTCAAATCGGTACACATCTCATATTCATTTATCTACTAACGAAGGACAATTCACACGAGTTATCTAAGTACATTAGGATTCATTCCAATCGGTTTCCGTGATCATAGCCACGTTTTCCCCTTTGCCCGGCAAGTAATCGAACTCCCAGAGGGAGTTGGCCAACACAAGAGTCTCCCCTTCAGACAACTCGAAGTTTAGAGTGTAGCAGTCGTCTTCACAAGGAGCGCGCGGTCTCAACTGCATGAAAGACTTCCCTTTCAACTGAGACATGATAATCAACCCAACGTCAAGCTCCAAATACTTATATCTATGAGTATCATAGTTCTTAGAGAGTAACAACCAATTAAAGTGGGAAGGAGGGATATGGGGGGACAGGAAATAAGGTCTAGGTGCGAGAACCCTAAAGGATTTGACCGCACGAATATCGCAGTTCTGAAAATGGACAAACCAACTCGGTATTTCGGTGTTCGTTATTCTAGAAACTATTTCTTCTAAGTCCATGGGCTGACGACCGATTCGTATGTTGGTGAGAATTCGACAAGGAACTGAGTCGCGGAGTCGGTCATCGTCGCTGATCAGGCCGGTCAGGTTGAGTTCATCGCGGGAGGACCAGTCGTAGTGGGCATCCACGACGATAACCGGCGCCCCACGGAGTAGATGGTGGTTGAAAACTTCGTTGTATGAGGTGTCCGACAAGCGCTCAATGTTTTCTGGAAAAATTAGAACATCATAGTGAAAATTGTATCCTTCAGAACTCTAGTTCCTATCGATTCTTAATTTAACAGTTCAATGCAATCCAATAAATTCATTTCAAGACGACAGATGTTTGATAAATGTAAATGGGACACGCCTGTACACCAAATACGAAGTTATCTCATTTAAATGGAAATTGGTTTCTTTCGGAGTTGGAGGCGAAAAAAATGCAAGATGTTCAGCCCAAAATAATAAATTACCTAGACTCAAGACCTTAAAATGCCTTGTTCAAATTAACTTTGACGGCACGGTTGGCGCAGTGGCTGAGCAATTGACTGCTGCGCTTCGTGTCGCGGGTTCGATTCCCGCACGGAACAAATATTTGTATGACCTACAGGTAGTTGTTCCGGGTCTGGCTGTTTGTGTATGTGAGCTTAAATGTTTGTAAACGCACCCACGATACAGGAGAAATTCCTAGTGTGGGGCAACGTTTTCTAAAAAAAAAAAACTAAAAACTAAACTAAACTAACTTCAACCTTATTCAACTTTACTAAGTTATTGTCAAAGATTACTCAGCTTCATGCGTTAGTAAGGCTGAAAGGCTACACTATACTGTCTTTAAGTAGGAGTAAATAAAAAATTAAAAAAAAACTCGAAGTAAAATCGACTGCAATTGAAACTAAATTAAGTTTCAATTGCAGTCGACATCAATTTTAAATCCAGAAGTACCTAGACCTAAACATCATGTTTGATAACATCAACCCACCCAATTACGGCGGTCACGAACATATACCTAATTTGGTTAAGCTGTCATTCATTTAATTGGCAAGCAATTAGAGCTTCTTTCCCAAAAATAAGCCTTTTAAAAATGGGCCTCTCTCTTGCATGATATTGTGTTGAATCTCTACGTGGGTAAGCAGACTTTATTGCACGTTGAGTATAGGTATCTACACAAATAAGATTGTTTTATTGCAGATCCGTCGGCTTTTGCGTATGCCTTTAGGTAGTACTGTGACTTTTGAACTGAAGTCCTTCAACTGATACAGTCGGGGTTAAATTGATATTCCCAAAAAAGTTGAAGAGAAAAAACGACAGGGTATCATCTACTTTCTAATATTTATTGTAAAAAGATTCAAGTAAAAAACCACACTTCAATCAAACCCTACATTCAAACTTATTGCTCTTGTGCACAATGACTTAAATTAGTTACCTCTTTTGTTTTTTAATTTTTGTTTTTGTGAGTTGTGCATAAACTAGTTTTGTTTATAATGCCTTTGTGTACAATAGCATTAATTACAATACAAATAAGCCTTCGTGAGGAGATATTATATGGGACTTAAATACCTAATCACAGAGTATTTTCCTTTCCGATCATACGTACGAACATTTTACAAATAATTAAAGCATTAACAATGATCACTCACTACAAAACGTGCTTAGATAAAAATGAAAATCTAAAATGAATGGCGAACTAGAGAGTAGAGACTGCTAGTGCTGCTACGTAACAAATCCAAGACTTTTTCAATGAATCTTTTCCGTCATCCTAGCCATCTGAGGAAAAGAAAAGAAAAATTGTTTAAATCCAAGCGAATGCACAAAAGTTTTCTGTTTCTGAAGGCATTTACGCTTGTATAATGATTTGATGATATTTCCGAGCAGTCAACTATTTCTGAAACGTGCGAGTGCGTTTGCATAAATATTTTCCCCTAATAACACAAAATGGACAAGCGTAATCACCAACAACACCCATTCAATAAAATTTACAAAAATAATGAAATACTTACTGACTGCCTCACAGGCTATGCAATCCGTTGTTGACGCTCCTGCATCCACATTAGGAGGTTCCGCTGGTCGTGCGATCATACACTTGTTGTGGTACAAAGGGGTCCAGTCCCAAACAGGCAGTAATTTGATGAGGACAATTCTGGCTACAGCCGATGCATGCCACTTGAAAGTATCCGTCTGGCTGACCGTGTATCCAATCGCTATCCCCATAATCAAAACCAGGACCACCCTTGTCCAACGCTTGATAGTAGCTTTTCTCACAGAATTCGTCAAAGGCCGACAAATCAAATCCATTTCTTCATCGCTCATGCCAGCTTCCTTACAATATTCATAGAAAGAACGCACTTCAGAGTTAATTAACTCGAATTTTTCACGTTGAGACATTTTTGCCCCGTTTTTGAGACTCATCTTGATGACCTAGTCCCGCGGCGATCAATAATAAACTCGACGGTTTTATTGATAGGAATGAAATTTCGCGCGCGCGCGGAAAGCACTATTAGGTTTTTAATGTTGCAGTACTGTTCCGAAGAAGTCAATGACACAGCAACATTGAAATCGACTAAACACAAAATAGGTATTATCAAAAAAATACGAGTCCAATTCATTTATATAAGAACAAATTGTTATTTTAAACACGTAGTTTATTTTGTTGTCAAAATGATTTTCTAATTGATACATATCGCAAAAAACTTACTGTAATTTGTAAATTGGCTGTAGTAATTACTGATGCCATATCTTTTACGGTTTTATGCCATGTCTTTATAATGTTTATACAATATCGATTTTCATCTTCAACTTTTCTTTTTGTAGGTGAACCTCTCATTATTTTGTTTTTCTGTTTTATAACTTGGCAAGACTAAAAGTCAAATACCTATCCGCCATATTGAAAGTTCTAAAGTGGGAAGTCGGTCAAACGTTGACCCTTTTAGTTATTTCTATTTAATGTATGACGGTATTTATTAAAAAAGTTGTCCTAAAATTTTCTTACACATTAAGTGAACTATATGTTGTGATTTGAATATAGGAAAGTGCGTTTATACAAATTTGCAATTCGCCTAATGAATACGTCACAGCGCCATGTTGTATTCCTGCGCTGATTGCAGGCACGAGAAATCTGCCAACCCGTTTATTTTCCGGGATTAGTTCCCGAGAATAAATCGAACTGCGATTTTGTACTCAAATATATTTTAATTTATATTTGTTGGCAAATGTCAAACAACTTTAGTGGAATAGATGCATCCCTGTCGACGCATTTTGAGTGCTAATTCCTAATATCTACTGCATTTTTGTGCATCCGCGAAAGTTGAAAGGACTGTGTTGTAAAAGAAAGAAGTGATAATTAGCCAAAATTCCGGTCCCTACGCGCAGACGAGAAGGTGCCTACCCGCCGGGGCAAGCAGGCGAAACGGACATGAATAACAAGCGCAAAAACCGCCAAGGGCCACCGAGGTAACTACCATTTACCATCATCTTTGAGCATCGAGCTGACATGTCTTTGTTGTTGGGGCTAGTATCCGCTTAGGAGCGAACATTTTGTTGTCACGTTGACAGATTTTGGGAGGTTGTTAAGCATGGATACGCTGACAGTGTAAACAAAATGAGATTGTGCCGTGTTGTGTGGTGTGAGATCGGCGCGTGCGATGCGGCGCGTCGCGGCGCTCTAGTCTAGATGTTTGGCCTACTTTTGCTCCGTACTCGATACGATTAATATAGCCGTCTGATCAGCTGTTGGCGATCCCAGTACGCTAGTCGCAAACCGTACTAATTATGAACTGCAATTTACTATCTAAGCTCAACATTGCAAACTGTCACTTTCATACTAAATTTTGCTAAAACGACCAATGGCTTGACGGCAGGTCGCGTTAGAAGTGCCGTTCTATAACATTCTGTAATAGGAAGTAAGGTAAATGCTTTTATTTTCAATCACTTTCACTAGTTAGTATGATGGTGGATATAATTACTGGCAAAAGTCCAAAGTTCTTAATTAGAATTCTCTTAATGCTGTTAATTTGTGTTTAGTGTTGGTTACCATAAGTATTTTAACTGTGACTGATAAATTTTCATGAGGTGATTATTATTTAGTGATTAAATGGCTAACTTATGTGAATGTGCGGTAATGTTGAAAGTTTATTGTCAATACAACATGTAGCACATTTAGGAAGTGTAAAAGAGGATGCCATTAGTTGCCTTTAACTTTACATTTAGCTACGAGTTCAGACTTTCTAATTTGCACTGTTCATGTGTTCTATTGCTCTTTCCGATGTATTAAGATTACAGTTTCCAAGTTG
Source organism: Noctua janthe (assembly GCA_910589295.1). NCBI lineage: Eukaryota > Metazoa > Arthropoda > Insecta > Lepidoptera > Noctuidae > Noctua > Noctua janthe. The sequence goes on along the minus strand of OU342573.1, from coordinate 8,159,766 downwards.
ATCTGTCAGTGCTGCTCATTTTCATGAACATATTGTTTTCAGAGCCACGGTAGTGTTAGCTAGATCATTGCTTACGAGCATCACAATACCCAATCCCTTTCAATTGTCTTGTGTGGGAAGTTAAGTGGTTGATTCACAATATTTTTCTTTTATCAATGAACTTAAATTGCATGGTCAATATTATTTGATGAGATAATGGTAGTATTTTATGGTGTTTTTAAACTCTACAACATGAATAGTTTGTTACTGACCATTTCATGTTGTAATGTTTAAAACATTTTGCGATAACATCCTATGTATTATCTGGTAACAAATTAACATTAACAATAATATTGTTAATTTGTTACCAGATCATACATCGAGCTATAAGTATAGAAAGATAATGTAACATGAACATTGAGTAACTGCAGTTCCATCTCAGTACTTTTTAAGACATTTTAATCATAAAACTATAAACCAATTGATGACAATTTAGTTTAGCTAAGAATGTGTTGGTAAATTCTAGCAAAATGTGAAATTTAAAGAACATAACAAGTTTTAGTGATAGTGACAAGAGACCTTTGAATTATTGTCAGTGGATCATGTCTGTTTTTGATCTTGATTTTTTCCAAAGACAAACAACATAATACTTTGCTTAACGTTCACCAAAACCATGATAATATCACACATCAATCATCTAATTATACTTCAGCACACATTGTTTCAGAAATTAACCTACAAATCATAAACAATATTTTACTCAAAACTTTTATTCTTTATACCTAGCTGGCAAAACTATTTACTATCTATGGCAGCTATTTTTATAACTTGCATTGCAATGCTGACTTTCTAAGAAAATATGATAATTTGCAACACAAATGAGATGTGAGGTTTTCCATACATGGTGTAGATTTTTTCTATTCCATGAATAATGGTACATCCAGGTCAATAGATTGAGGCTTTAAAATGATTTCTATTTTCGTATTGACGGAATGTTTTGACAAATTACTTGGTCCCAATAGGTGTCCATGGTAATTGCGTTGTCATTGGCATTTTTTGTCCTCTAAAGTGTAGGCACAGATACAATTAGGACACTCCAGCAACTGGGCCATAGTATGGTATCTACGTTCTGAATGCCACATTGATCTTCTGCTCATGAAAAGGATTCTTTTTGACAGGTGTGCTAAGCAGCATCTGAATTGTAGTTAGCATATTGTAATCAGCCTTCCTATGATTTGTTCACTATGAACATTCTGATATTCAGATATGTTGAGTCAGCATGCTCTCATACATTGTTATGACATTACCTTTGCAATCATTGAGTAAAGCTTAATAAATACCCAATCAGTGGTGTGCCTAGGGCACAACGAGCCCCGTAAGGCAACCAAACTGTTCAGAAAAGCCAAGTTTTTAGGCTTGTATGAACGTACCAGCACTATACCTAATTGTAATGTTTGTTGCTGCTATTTACCTATTATAGGTTTTAAAGCCTATATCCTAGAACACTGCTTAGTTTTGAATCTCACTTCGAAACTGTCAGGTTACACAATCAAATTATTTCTGGGTTGGCACAGTATGTTATCTTTTCCCATACATTTCTATCAGCTGTCATTTGAATATTGCGATGGCAGCTCCTCTTGCCATAACTATCTGTAAACATCTGTATACTCCTTGCTTCACAGTAGCAAGGAGTATAGATCATAGCAGTCATTGTATTCTCTGTCTACCCCCATAAAAAGGTGTGTGTTTATGTATGTATGAAGCCCCACTTCTTATCCATATTATCATTGAAATCAAAGATGCATGACCAAGAATGGTATTAAAACATGTCTTAACTGTTGTAAGTGCAAGTGAGAGGCACACAGAGTAGAAAGAAGCTTATCAATTGGAGACAAGTTAGGAAATAGGTTACATGATGCAGTGGTCATGTTGTTTGATAAGATAACACACGCTGATTTAACATACAACATTTTCTTAATATTTACGTTACTGAATGGTTAGAGTGTAAAATGTATTGAAATTACTGTTTACTGCTAACAAATTAATGAAATTTTGCTTTTCAGTCAATCAATTATTTTATTGTCAGGCAACTGTGAGGCCCATAGATAAAAATACACAAAATAATCAAAAGAAAAAAAATACGGATAAAAAGAGGGGTTAAATCATTAATACGGATTGGTCAGGTCGATCGTTAGGTGAAGCCTAACTTGCCTAGGATGGTCTGTGGATGTTCACAGGTAGTCAGTGGCGCGAAAGTCTGATAACCAGTCTTGCTACGGTGTATCATATTACCCTGTGCTAGTTGGGTTGTGGAGGTCTGGTAGGCAGTTGCATTCGGTTAGAATGGAAGCAACCCCAAAATAGTTGGGAAAGGGTTAGGCTGATGATGAGATAGATAATTATGGCTTGTTCCTGTTATTGTTTCCTGTCGAAAAATGGTAAATCCCAAGTTAATTACAAAAATTTAAAACAATAACTTTAGGGAAAACTTGTCATTGATAACAATGCCATTACTAATTAACATGAACTTTTATTGTCATGTTTTGTGAACTAATAATAAGTTCTTTTGATAGTAGTGATAGTAATTTCCTAAATCAGACAAAAACTTCAATTTAAAAAAATAAACATTGCTTATTGAAAATTAATTTTTATGAACAACAGACAAAATAGGCATTTCAAACTCAAAACTCAAAGCATTTATTTCAATTAACATTTACAGGCATCTGAATTGTCTAGGGAGTCCGTCAGTCAGAAAGATGAAAACTAGTTCCTATTTAAAAGCATACTAAGATCCTATTTTGAAAAAAGGCAAGAAATCAAAATACATGATTACAAAATTGACTAAAAGCATTGTCTAAAAGTCTAAAAAAAATATGTTACTGATATAATTACTTTAAATATCACTACAATAACATTACCAAACAATGCTTAACAAAAATGTTTGGGAAGTGAAAATAGTCTGCTTTTTCAGGCTAATAAAGTAGATTATTAATGACCTGTCATTCATAAGTGTGGAACAGCCATTGAAAGTGTATTGGCCACTTGAGTTTTTGTCAACAATTTCTTTTTTTTTAGTCTAGAAGGAAGCATCAAGCAGTCATCATTGAGGCATTATTTGAAATGGGATTTCCGAATTTGCTTGTTTATTTATCAATGTCTTACTAGGAGTTACGGGTTAGAATCTACATAATTATATTGGTTAAGGTCAATGTACCTTTACACCCTTACTGTAAAATGAGCTCAAATATGAATTTCCACTCCACACATAGAAAGCTCATATTAAAGTATACTTCACATCTATTTTACAATTAAATTCTTGATTGAGCTCTGTTCTTGAGAATACAGGCATCAGTAAAGGATACCATTTCTAGTGGTAGCTGATGGTACTGAGCATTCAGTTCTGGGTTTGTTGCCCAAGTTTTTCCATCAAGATTTTTTTTACTAGCAGCCCGATTAATGGCAAAAGGCTGCCTCCTTTTACATGGGACTTAAACGTAACTGGAGAAAAGTGGATGTCTACACGCCTGTTGTTGGTACCCCTTGTCCGAACCTGAAGGTGTCAGTAATGTCACCTCCTTCTGCGAAGCAGTCATGCTAGTGAAGGAGGTGGCAGGACGTGAGAGGGAAAGAACCTCACGTCCCAGCCGCCGCGGAAGACGCCCTGGGCGTCGGGGGTCACGTGGTGGCTTCCGACCACCGTAGGCGCTGGCCTGTGGACGGCGAGTTATGGGCTAGCTCGCCGTCCGGCCATCTTATGACGACAGGCCTTGTCGACGGCGCGTTCGTGTTTCACGCGCGCCTCAAAGAGATGTCAGCAATCAAGTAGGGGTCCGCATGGGCCGATGCCTGCCAGGGCGGGACTGTTCGAAAGAGATACCGTGGCCCTAGAACACAAAATATTTATCTCGATTTCAAATAAAACTTTATCTCGGAGCACCTTTACCAATGTTAAAGCGCAGGCCACACCGCCGCCAGGGCTGCGGGACTGGTCGAAAGAGATAACGTGGCCCTGGAATACAAAGGGCAAAGAAGGAACATGGATGGGTTTTAGTCAGTACAAGTCTGACACTCCCCTCCGCTCCGCCCAGAGTGGGGGGGGTCATTCGATGATTTCCAATCCAGAAAAAAAAAAAAAGGTGTCAGTTATGTTATGGTAGATTTTAAACTAAAATTCAAGGAACAAATCTATGAGATGAACATAAGATATTACTGCATCTTATATCTAGGCAAGATCTAATTTTGATTATAGGTTGCAATCCAAAGCACAAGTTTCTAAGGTCATTGCAGGCAGCTGTAAATCACTTCAATGTAAATTTTATGTCCCTTTGATTACAGGAGATAATTATATCTTTAAACATAGCTTGCCCTTCAATTATGCCTGCTATAATTGACTACAACATAGGCTTATCCTTGAATGATATGATTTTATGTAGTATTTCAGATTGTTTCTTAATAGATCATTATTTTAGTTGAGAATTTGTATTGTCTGTACTTCTTGGTGGTGCATTTCAGCGTTATCTATCATTCATACAATTTATCTATTCACTTTGTCAAAAAATTTATTTAGAATCAAAATAGAACTCTTTTCTGCCAGAGATTGGGAGAAGTCCTAACTTGCTCAAGTACACGTGTTTCTTCAAAATAAACTGAGAGAAGCCTTTGCCTAAGAACAGGCTTCCACGATGCCTCATCGGACTTGGTTTTTCACCTTTTACATAGACCCAATTGCTTTCCATTTCCAACTTTAACAGCTTGGGATATACTTAACAACATCAAATTCATAGCTAGCAGCAGCGAAGGGTCAATTTTTGTAAGAGCTAATCCGGAGTACATATCTTTAATGTGATTATATTATCTGTCTATAGAATACTGATGGTGCCATTTTTCAAAGAGAATCCGGTAGGAATCGAGTTGAATGGAACCTTCGCCACTGATAGCTAGTAAAGTAAATCACAACAGAATCATCATGAGCAGTCTTGTCCCACCAACTGCAGTCTATGGGCTACCTTTACTGTCATGCTTACCTGGTCGTCTTCTTAGCCCACTGAGTCGGCCCAGAACTTATCTATGAGTTTATCACTACCATCAAATCATTACACAATATCATGTGCCCCAATGTTTGTGGAGCCACATTTGTGGTCCAGGGTATGCCGTCTATAAATTTCCAACGGAGTGGGTTTAGCTTCAATGAACCTGTTTCCGGAGTCTGTTAAGAGACTTCCTGGTTAGCCAAGGCAACTCTTGTCCTGGTGGGAGATTCTCGGCAGGTGGAACGAATTTGATATAAAATTATAGTATTTTATATGTCCTTGACCCTTGTAGTATATCTTAGTCATTATTTTCCTGCTCTTGTCTCATTCTGTTTGGGGTCGGCGCAACACGTTTTCTACTTCCATTCTCCCCTATCAGACGTCACGGCATCATTTACTCCTTTCTCTTTCATATCAGTCTTCACACAATCCATCCATCTTTTCTTTGGCCTTCCTCTCCCTCTCCATCCATCAACATTCATGTCCATTACTCTTTTAGTCACATGCGTTTCATCCCTCCTCATTACATGTCCATACCAAGACAAACGACTTCCTTTCAATTTTACTGTAACGCCACTTTCAAACATCCTCTAATATACTCATTCTTTACTTGTAGTATTAAATAAAAAATATTTTCAGATTTACTTCTAGCACTGTTTTCTCTGCATCACCCAAAGGTCGATGGGTACAAAAGGCCTACGACATTAAGTCCGCCTCTGTACTCTATGCTTGAAGTGTTAAATAAATAAATTGGATGGGTAGAGACGCACTATCTCTCCACAGTCAATAGAATAATTTAATGGTGTCAAATACGAAAGTTATACTTTTCAAGCCTGCAGTTTCCACATTCCTCAAATACTATACAAAACTAGAATCTTCAACATGACTACAACCTATTTGGTACTATGTTAAAACAATGGCAGATCACGAGTAGGCATCGTACTTGTTATAGGTCAAGGGTGAGCGGTGGCACTGTTTGATGACAATGTCATAATTCATTATTATTCACGTCCTTATGTTACATCATGGTAGACGATTTAGAAACTACTATAGTGTTACCAGAATGGAATTTTATATCTGAAAATATTAATGTAGGTAGGTACAATGTGGTGCAGTAAACGCGGGTTTTTGCAGTAGTCATTGGTAATATTACCTATAGTTAATTGATAAGTACACGAAAAACACATCGTTTCTGAAAGGTCGAACATGTCGATGAAAGGGTCTAAAATTAGGAAAAGATAGGTTGACGGAAATAACAACATCATCATCATTCTCTTGCCCTTATCCCAATTCATTTGGGGTCGGCGCAGCGTGTCTTCTTCCATACTTCTCTATTACTCGTCATCTCGCCAGACACCTCCTTTCTTGCCATATCATTCTTTACACAGTCCATCCATCGTTTCTTTGGTCTTCCTGTACTCATATACCCATCCACATTCATAATCAAAACTTTCCTCACAACATTTTCCCGGAAATAACAATAGCCAATGAAATTTATTAACATAAGATTAGACACCGGTTGCAGTAACCGGAGATTTTACATCCTGTACAAAAAAAAAACAAAGTGAAATATCACCTCAAAACACTGCATTTCCTAATCGTGCTAGCTTTCGCTAAAGTATGTTAATCAGTTTCCAGTCTAACCAGAATGCGGCTAAATATCAATATTTGATTGTGCATTCTTTGCTTGACATTCTGCTAATCTTCTAACGACTGTTTAAGCTTTCCGATAGACGAGAGTGAAATCTTGGTTATAAATTATGAGGTATTCGAGTTTGACCTGTACAGGCGTAAAGTTGTACATCTTGTACTGCTAATAAATAGTAGATGAATAAGAATATATAAATATAGATGTAGGTCTGCTCTATGGCTGCTCTATGCTATCTATGGAAGGAATCTGCCATTAGTAACCCCAAAAAAAAAACAAATCTGATCCCAATCCTGATATTTCTACAACTAAAACCTAAAATATAATCCAACTAGCTGTGCCCCATGATTTCTTCCGCCGCTTCTGACTTGTCTTTTTTTTGCTCGGCTCCTATTGGTCGTAGCGTGGTGTTATATAGCCTATAACCTTACTCGATAAATGGACTATCCAACACTAATTTATTTTTTTAATTCGAACCAGTAGTTCCTGAGATTAGCGCGTTCAACCAAATAAACAAACTCTTCAGCTTTATAATATTACAACCAAACCAACAAACTCTTCAGCTTTATAATATTACATTAGTATAGATAGAATATAATGTTCTAAAGAGTATTCTACATCTGGAATCCGGAAAACAATTTCGCACGTGTCTAGGATATTAACAGAAATGTAAAATGCCGCTAACTAAAGTTTTGCTCATAACTGCCATCCACGACCTTGAGACAACAATAAAACTTTATTTGTGCGACTAGCCAATGCCAAACCGGGTTTTAGTCTTTTACATCCATCATATCAAATTTCTAAGGTCCCGTTTTTGGCTTTAAATCAAAGGCTTAGGCCATGAAGTTGTAATTAACACCTAGGTTGTACGCTGAAAAACGTTTTCTCCTTTTAAAATTTACCTTACACTCGGAACGTTCATTTCCTTGCCCAGCCCCTTGATAAAAAAAAAAAACTACACACTGTGAAACCATGATAGACTCGTCTATGCATCAAAAATATCCACAATGCAAAGACTCTTTAGTCGTTGTTTGAAGCATAACTGTCAATGCCTGTGCAATTTTAAAAGCATCAACCTTACGTGTACTCTGTACCGGTCTCGGATTGGCACCCAATACTTGGTATCATAATCAATACCGCTTGATATCTATCCATCATGCTTGAAACACAAAAACATTGTTGTATTTTGTTCACACACATCTGTCTCCTTTGTTTTCGCCTGAAGTTTTAGTGAAAAGCTTTTAACAGTACTTTGACAGTTCTGTAATTAAAGTATGAAGTTTCATGTTGGGAAATGAATATGTCAACGTTGATCAGATGCTATATAAAGGGCAGAAAATGTAAATTTCTTAACAGAAACAAAGCCACCGCCAGACATGCTGATTTGGCAGTCCATTCACAAAATACGCTAATAGTTTTACCGACAAAGCAACAGAACTAAACATGGCATTCACATCATAGAATGTTTCTTGAGAAAGTTGTATTTATAAACACTATATGACACAGACAGCTGAGCAGTGAAAGTCATCGCAAAAGCGATAAATTGTTCCATGTTAGTTGATGGGAACTTTTCAAAGCAGAAATTGTTAGTGCACAATCAGAAAGTACTAATCACTGATTCCTTGCTTTATTTCGGCCTAAGCTAGGCTCCACCGATATGATAGTCTTTCCTCATATGATTCAGGCAGTACGGATAAACCATAAACCACAGAAACCACAAAATCCTGATGAAGCATATTGCTTAGTGTAGATACCGTTGTATTCAAATAGATTTAAGAATGGAACAAATTATGAACCTGTTTCTGAAGATGCTCTCATCGTTGCGACCATGACAAAAGCAAAATTAACACGAGACTGTTTCCATATTAATGCGATATTAGCCTAAAAATTAAGTACAAAGTTTTTGCGAGCACTAAGCAGCATGTTTACATGACTTTGCAAAGGAAATTAGTTCGATCACCTTTTTCTTGCTAGACAATGTAAAGCGGTACACGTATTTTTGGACACCTGAATAACAAATTTTTCCCAGTTAATTTAACTCAAGTGGGATGATGTAACCGTTTTTAAGAGACGTAACTAGCCTGATGCGAAAAGTCTGCGCACCTAAAAATCCAAGGGCGCCGCTTTCCAGTGTAGGTCAGTGACCGGAGTAGCGTAAATACTAAAATCACATGATTTCGCTAAATACTTGGTTCAATCGCCTTTAAAAGATAAACGGTACAGATCTAGCGTAGATTTTTGTCACCAGATAAATGGATACTGATCAGTTCTATCTTACCTCTGTTTTGTTATCTCGTATGAAATCCATCTTGTAAATACTGAATAGAATGGTATTTATGTCATCAAATCGCCTTTAGCTTGCTTGAGTCGCCGAAGTACTGTTGTACACCACACAACATCGCTCTCTCTTTTATATATAAACCTATACTAAGAATCCCTGTGAAGCAAGGCATAATTTTACATTAAGACAGCGTTCACGAAGCGCATTCTATGTTCCTGTAGCCTACCCTTACCAACTCATGGCTGAGACATGGCTTCTGACGAGTGCCGTGCAGACGAAAATACCCATCAATACAAGTGCATTATTTTGACTATGACACAATTGTACTGGTTAACGTTTTCGTCGATCTTCACTTCACTTCCTCGCACGATTCTGGAGGAAAGCCAATCTGCCTCGAGTTCATAGTGAGGCTGCCTAAAACAGGCATGCTACATTCCAAGGGACTTAGTATCTCTGTCTGTAGTTCATAAGTAAACACTGTCTCCGCTGGTCTTTTGGACCCCAAGACACGATACAAAGAAGTCATCATTCATCCCCGCTGTTCTCTTGCAGTCCTCAGATACGAGAGAAGGAAGGCTATTCTATTCTCTAACCTGTTTCTTTGTACCAGGTCACCACGAGGCCGAGTTGTGCCAGAGGGCGTGTACAACAACGCACACTTCATGCACGCCGCGACGTCGCACGTTGGCGATATCGTTCAGGTGCTCACGCAGTCAGGGAGCCTCTGGGAAGGGGTCTTCAAAACGTTTAGCGCTCAGTTTGAGGTAAGTCAATGAACTACCATAATGTACTATTGTAAAGCAAGGAAAGGCAGCAAGAACTGTACTACTGCTTTTGGCGTGGTTGGACCCTGAAGCGGTGTTCAGATGCAAAACCAGCGCTGTCATTTTTGGACTTCGGACAAAATACTAGTATAGTCCATCATCTCCTCATCTCAGCGGTTGAGATGACGGCCGTAGTTAGACCTGCGGACGGTTACCAAGTGTCTTGATTGGCGACACCCCATGATGGAAATATTGCAGCGAACCATTGACCTAATAGAGGAAGGACACCCCAAGGCGGTAGTTAGCTGAAGAATGCCATAGAACTTGTGCTGTGGTACACATTTTATTCTTGATGCACTAGATACAAATTTCTCTAAGGCCAAAGCAAGTCTGCTTATTAGAACAGGCTTCTTTTGCTAATACATGGTATTAACTATAGTCAGATTATTGTATTACACGTCCAACTTTCGATGTTTAATACATAGGCATGTTACTCGATGCTGTATTTGTGTTATGTAAATGTTGTTAGCTATTAAATCACGGTTGATAATAAAAAGTCGTTTTCCCTAAAGAAATGAACCCTTTTGGACCGTCGCTAATCCCGTAAAACTTGAGGAAAGAAACCTCAAAAAGTTGCCACTTTGTCCGCCAGCTGTTAATGAGGAAAACTCATTTGACATCTGTCTCAAAATATCCCTAAAGAACATAACTCCGAAATAGAAAATTGTAAAATCTGGGCGAAAATAGAACTCCGTAATAGAATAATTATAATATCCGGACGAAAATAGAACTCCGTAATAGAACAATTATAATACCCGGACGAAAATAGAATAAGGTGATTTCAGGGTTCCGTGTCACATAATAGCTAAATGCCACGTGTATTGTATTGTCCGGAGTATTAACTTTATCACGCCAACCATTGACGGTTAGACATGCATCAAGGTACATTTAAACTGGTTCTGTTATTTTGTTCTCTTCTTAGTTACAGACATTATTAAATTGCAATATAATAATGTCTGTAACTGAGATCAGGTTTAGCAACTGTATACAAAATTTGAAGGAAGTTTGACTTTCTGAAGGCCGAAAGGGTCTCAGTGGTCACCCCACTGAGACCCTTTCGGCCTTCAGAAAGTACGTTAAGCCGGTTGTCTAGTCTGGGGGCTCCGAATTTATTTATTAAAACTAAATAAGAAAGAAACTGTACAAAGGCGGACTTAATGACATAGGCATTTTCTACCACTCTAGACTAGCTATAAAAAAAAAATTCTTAAACAATTCTTCTTCTTTTTTCGAATTCTTTATGTTTCTACTAAATATCTAAGTGTGTAATAATAAGTGTAGGTAATTGCGTTTCTGTTTGTGACTTCATTAGATCTTGAATTACTGATATCGATAAACCGCAGTTTTTTGCTCCATCACGATTCTTAAGTGTAATAGCATTTTTCGCAAGTTCCTCAAGAGCTTAGTCAAGAGGTTTTTAATGTTTTTACACGGTACTTCAACCACCAAGTCTTAGTAAACAGGTGATTATTCCAATGGCCATCCAAGATTATTCGTTAGAGTGTGCATAAAGGTTTAGATGACTTTAAATTAGTGTAAGAATGAGACAGGACGTTTCCTAATAATTCGTGGGGTCGTTGAGAGACTGCCAAGGGAAGGAGCTAAACGTTACAAAGAAAGCATGAGTGAACCAAATGAGCTAACGCCACAATAAAAACAAAACTGTATCCGTTTATGTCACCGTTACTGTATAAAAAGCGAGATTATTAGCTTATATGAGCAATTTTTGTCACGCAACAGGCGACATGTGTCAAGACTTTGAGGAAGTCTTCTATAAATCGACAGGACACGCAAATATTGTATTTGGCGAAAGCCTCTCCCCATTCCTTCTGGCTCTTTCGATGTTCTCCTTTTTATCGCCAATTCTCGAGAAACTCATCCGAGGTGACCCGCCATCTTCTCTTCTGTCTGCTTATAAAATTATATTTTTTTAAATTAAAATAAGATAAAGACCGTCTTTAATTTGAGCTAATTATTCAAGTTGGGCCTTAAAATTAGAAGTCGTCTACCAGACTTCTAATTTAATTTGGTTCTCAGGTGGACAAAGAATTTTAACTCGAGATACAAAATTGGGACTAAAATAGACGTTGCCCTAGCGAGTGATTATAGGTACGAATAACAGATCAGGCGTGTGTCATTATATTAAAAGTCACGATTTAATGATAATGATATTGTTTTAAGTGGCATAGTAAAACATTCATTTGAGGAAACAAACATTCATTGATTAATAACTTGTTTGTTGATGTCGCTTGGATTAATAAATGGGCCAATTTTAACCAAAGACAAAAGTTTTACTTTTGTGTAATTCATATCAAGTGCGTGCATTAAAAACATACGCGCATTCTTAATTCAAAAACGCAATGTAAATGCCACTTGTTAAATTGATAAACGATCGAATGTCTCAGTATTGCGTGTGCCACTCATTCGGGAGTGAAACAATAACGATTAGAATGGTATGTGTGAACTGTCGACTCGTTCAAGCCATTTTAAATCTACCACACTAATTGCCGTTTATTTTAGTACATAAAAACTATTTTTTGGTCGGTTTCTTACAACAGTAGCTGTTGCTGGGCATTAACTAACGTATGACGGATTATTTGGTGATTGACAGCCCCAAACAGGTTTTAATATTCATGAATACATTACTAGTTAAGCTTCAAATTGTAGTCTAGAAAATAAACCATTACAGTATTGTGTAAGTTACGAAATGGTCGAAACAAACTTGCAGCGCCGCCTGCACGCCCCGGGGCGCAGCCATATTATTATATAACCATAAATAATACAGTAGGAACGACCCCAACTGACGTAAATGTGCATAGATTCATCCTGAGAGTCAGTCTCACCGCGCCCTCCACGCGACCGCCTGCCAGCCAACCCGCCGGCCGGCGACCGTCGAGCTTTGCGTTGCACAAAAGCTACGATTTTTCAATTACATAATCAATATTTATGACCGTAATCAATATTTTTGTACTCGTATAAATTGTCACATTGCTAGCAAACATAGAAAATAGGCTAAGTTCCAATCGAAGGCTGATAAGGCCACGGAATTTACGTCCGACCACAGATCTTAAACATTCTAACCAATGCAGTGCTGATAACCTATTTTAAATACTTCGAGCTTGCATACCATATGTTTTAGCGATTGTTTTGCATAATGCGAAATACATTAACATTTAACGAATTACGTAATCACATGACAGTTTCGTATTATTGTCAAAATTATTGGGTGTGTGCGAAATAAAATGCATCGTAGTAACGCAGCAGTTTGTGTTATCTGCGCTTGGCGTGACCCTCACGAAACTATGAAATGTAGGTCGAATCAATAAACGCATTGTAGCGTTTTTTTGGACATTTTAAAAAGGATTTCAACGTTGGTATCACCTGCGTGAAGTGAGAAGTGATGAGTGAGTGATTCTGTGCTTCCCATGAGAGATAAAAACATACTTATGGTTTTGTGTTAGTGACGTATTTTCATCCTGTGTACTGGGTTCATTCGATTTGTCACACAAAGGAGTTGCTTCGGCTCAGTATAGTCTCAGCTCTTTGAACCCGAGTGGTGTAATATGTGAAAAGTGCAATGTAGTGTCAAGTTAGTTAGATTACCAGCTTATTTGGGAGTGCTCTCACCCCGCCGCCAGTGGACATGCGCGGTAAACCAGCTGATTTTATGTCTGCTATTTTGAGCTTTAGAAATTTATAGAGGTGCTTTTTTATTTCAAATGGAGTAGAAACTTCGGCGCATGTATTTGAGACATCAATGAACTTGAATTTATCTCATACGGTGACAGTGTCTAGTCTTGAAATATTAAATTCCAATTATTTTTAAGCTATAAAGCCTTTTTCATTCCCTGGCATAGGTAGGCGTTTTAATGTATTGCAAGTCATTGATGGATGTCTGTCTCGTGAGCCACACGGGCGGAGATTCATGGCCCTCCTTAGCCGAATAGATGGCGCTGTCTGCCTCGATTTTTAGGGCATGCGTTAGGGCTCCGTTAGTGTTCTGTGCCTTCGATAGTGATCGATAAATAACTGCAAGTTTTTATTATGTGGGAATACTAATTTATTTTGGATATATTTCTGTCTGTGGTAGTGTCGTCATTCTTTGATAATTTATTTGTTAAGTAGGTAAGAGTTGATTGATGTATTGTGTGTTAGTTGTATGAATGGAGCATCCTTGCAGCCATAATGTATAGATACGACGGCTCATAGATGGCCTTTTTATATAGTCGGTTTCAAATAATTTTTTCGTTCTAAACATGTTTTAAAGAACAAAGGCAGCTGACCAGGCATTCTGGGGACCACACTTAGTGCTCGCGTACATTCGTAAAAATACTCTCAAAAGATAGGTCTCGGACAAATTAAGATAAAAGGTAATCACAGCATATTTTTATAATATTGGATTTTACTAGAATTACATAATTCATAACCACTTGGCGCGCGGGCAAAATCAGAAATAACGCCGCCATCTTATTTTTTCAATACATTTCACAAGTGTTTACCAACAGCGCCCTCCTGTCAACCTCAATGGAGCGTCAAAAGATCCATATAACACTGGATAGACAACTATGTTAGCCGTAAAGTAATTCAAAAATATTTTCATTAATATACAATCTAATATCTGTATTTAGCCTGCGGAGCCTGCACTTGTACACACTTGCCCTTTGATTTTGACATTGCCTTATGATTTTGGCCGGTTTATTCTTTAATGGCGCAAATTATACTAGCAATCGCAATATACAAGCTTACATTGTGAAATAATAAACAATGAAGCTGAACGACTTTGAAGACGGGCGTATTCGACCGCGTTCATTTACACTTGGTCGTTTGACGAATGCAATAGGCAATCGAATTCGGGCGAACGACCATGTGTGCCATGGACTAGGCAAAAATGAAACATTAATTACGAAGTTGAATAAAACATTTATTTTAAACAGCATAATATTATTATCTAGAAGAACTTCTTCAAATCACTGAGCCACCATCGGCGTTACCATAAGATGCTCCTCACACATGCTAGCGGCAACTGTACTGGCATTGTTGTGGCCCGTATCATCTCCGCACACCTTGACTGTACATTTCTCGTGTTGTATACTTCACCACAAAACAAATAAGACTGGTAAACAAATTACACAACTATTCATAACAAAACCCCTCATCAAGATTTTTGTTGATCAAGAAAGAAGTGACAATTGACAATTATGACATCCAGTGTCAGTATGAGTTTTATTGTAAGTGGATGCTTTGTTTACTAGCGAGACAGTTTGTTAGTTTAACGTTGCGTTTGTACAATCTCTCACTGTCGACTGTGGCTGAAGATTGTGCATGCGTTTGAAGTTTCCTTTCTATCGTGCAATTATTATTATTTTATCAGCCTATACTGTCTCAATGGGATGCAAAGGTCTCCCACCACTTCTTGCGTTTCCTATAACTGTTTACTGTTGTGGACCAATCTCAGGAAAGCGTCGTAAGGAAGTTCATCCTGGCTGTTTGCGTGGGTCTTCCATGGCGTCGCTTTTCGTTCTTTAGCAACCATTCAGATGACAATTTTACCCAGCGATCGACTGGTATCCGACATACAAGGCCTGCGCAGCCCCATTTCATTTATTATGTCCCTGCAATAGCTTTGAAAAAGTAGTTACTAATAGTCCGACACAGACTAACCAAAAGTTGTACTCTTCCATTTCCAATATCCGCCTAAAAATAGCTCAAAACAGAACAAAACATACAACGGAAACAAACGTCGACCTCAAAACATGAATGTCCGTTAATGCAACGAAAACGTTCAAGTCAGTCAGAACTCAGACGCAGTTCGACCTTCACACGGAACGCACGTCGAGACGGTGGAAATTCCTGGTCGATGACACATGTTAATTGACTCTTGTTTTACGCTTTATCCAGCCTTTATGAATGCAAGGCAGCGAACTTGCGAATGAACGCGTGAACTTGTGCACGCGACGCATTTGTTGTTTTGTTAATGGCATTTCACTCGCTTCGGTCTTCGGCACTTGGTTTAAGGATTGTTTGTCACTGAAATAAACTTAGTTCTTCACCGTCATCATCATTGAGGGATAAAGTCCAATGCTAGACATAGGCATCTCCCAACCACCGCCACAACGACCGGTCCTGGTTTTCCCGCATCCAGCAGTTTCCGAATCTTCACTAGAAGCAATATTCTAATAGTACCGAAACTTTGTTGTGATCAACCCAGAATCAGATCAGCTCATTGTGGAGCTTAGGTCCAAAATGCATAGTGCTGTCATGGAATCCATAGCTTACTATGAACACGAAGTATATATGCAAAGTATGTATGTTCGACGATAGTAATAATCAAGGTCTTTGCCATTGTTTAGCTCAGGTCAACGGTCGTTTGAATTGTTAGCACATGTATATTTCGGGGCGTGACATCTGCGCTATCCATAATAACCATTTAATGATAAAGAATGACATCGGTCTAGAGTACATTCACTTCTGTGACAAACTACTTAACGACGCTGTTTTATCTATGTACATTTTCATAGTCATGAATGACTATGAAAAAGTGTTTATAGTTTTAACTCATCATGAATGAAAACACGAATTTCTCCACCTATGATTTACTTTGAATATCTTCGCTGCTAGTGGTCGAAAGCGTCACGTAGCATGGAGTTTTGGTTTTCAAATGTTATTCGGTTTCTGTTGTTTTGGTACCTCTTTGTAACAGATTTGAGTCCGGTCGATGGTCAGCTCGCCCTCCGTTAGGCTGCGTTTCCACCAGAGATGAAACTAACCAATAATATCGCTTCTTTTTCACAGCTTGAGGTATTAAGGGTTTGTGATTGGTTAGTTCTACACACATCCCTCACTACGCATCGTCGCTCATCTCTGATGGAAACGCAGCTTACACAGTCTAACATGGGACTTAAAATATACCTGGCAAAGTTTGGGCCTGCTAATATAAATAAACATATAAACATTAAATTGTATTATCGAAGCTACAAAGCATTCATTATTAGTCCACTTACTTGATGCAGCTTCGAAATTCCAAATTACGAAATGCACGTGCGCTCGAAACGCTCATCCAATTAGTGAAGACTACAATAATTACTGAATTCGACAGTTCAGTTTCTAAATTATCTCTTACCAAACAGAAGCCAAACTATTTCCGTGTACATATTACTGATAGACAGGAACAGATACTTAGATAACGGAAATGTATACAGATTCGGTGACCTCTCTGATATTCGGGTTTACTGCTGAAATATTTAAACTGGGTATACTGATAAGTTGAGTTTAGTTGCACTAAAAGGTTGCTGAATTTCGTACGTTTTTTTTTATGAATGGAGTATTTTATGATGCATTTCATCTAACAGTAATAAATAGAATTGCACCTTCAACTTTCATATGCGTGGCTTTTAGACACCGCTGTACAATTTTCCACTAAGACCTTCGGGCCTACATAATATAAAGGGTGTAAATAGACCCTTAACATAGCCGAAAGGCACTTGTTCTCCCCGTCTTTGCGATCATTTTTTTGTTGTAGAACAAACCTGGGAACCTTCTAGTTACAGAGATATTAAGGGTCAAATTTCAAACTTTTTCACAAGTTTTTTTTTTTTAAATACATGTTTTTAATGTAAAATTTTTACTTTACACACCTCCCCGACTCCCGTACTATTCAATCCATCCATCAGCACAATGCTTTGAGCGCTTTTCATCGAGTCCTACCGTAAAACGTGATTATTCACCCCAAAAAGAAATTGATTCCCAGCAATAATTTTTGCGTAAAGTTACTTAGTTTGATTTACAGAATGCTTGGTTGACGGTTATGTGAAGGGTCTGTTTACACCCTGTATACATACCTAAATTCACGCCTTTTTTCCATAGGGTAGGCAGACACCACAGGAATAAGAATAAAAAGCAGGTGGGGACCTGCTTCTTATTCTTCTTAGCGTGTCGATGGCAAACAGTTATGTTATGTTTAGCCCAAAACTCAGCCACGCGAACCCCACTGATGTAATAACCAGGTCATCAAGTGCGCAGGACATAGGCCATGCGGTGCAAGATGGAAGGTAGGCCATTGTCTGTGGAGAGATGCCGCATACGCACTTGAGGTCGGAGCCGTCCATGAACCCCCGTCTTTGGTCCGGCCGATTTGGGTTCGAAGTCTGTTTAAGGATTTAGCCACCTGCTACGATCCTTACATCTTTTGCCTCGTCCACGTTCATACATTTTGGTCATTCAAACACGCAAAAAAATAATGTGCCCAAATCACCGACTAAACTAATTTCTCTATCTATCTCAACATACAAAACACAACTTCCCTTCCAATCATCATAAGATAAACATAAAGCTCTATAGATTTCCTGAAACATTATCGTTCGTACATAATGTAATTATCAATAACTTCCCATGTAATACTAGACTTTAGTTACATAGTAATACAGTTTAGATTATGAATAGCACGTTGAAAGTTCCTGGAATAATTGAGATAAGCAATAAAGTTTTGGTTAGTTGTTTTATGGTGGTGCCTAGTGCCTGTTAAAATTATCGCTTTTGTGAGACAAAGAGATTTGTTACTCTTTTGTTTCCTTGAAGATAAATTTATACAGGGTGTAAACAGACCCTTCACATAGCCGTCAACCAAGCATTATGTACATCAAACTAAGTAACTTTACGCAAAAATT
Organism: Noctua janthe; assembly: GCA_910589295.1. Classification (NCBI taxonomy): domain Eukaryota; kingdom Metazoa; phylum Arthropoda; class Insecta; order Lepidoptera; family Noctuidae; genus Noctua; species Noctua janthe. The sequence goes on along the minus strand of OU342573.1, from coordinate 8,141,341 downwards.
ATTGCTGGGAATCGACTTTTTTTTTGGGGTGAAAAATCACGTTTTACGGTAGGACTCGATGGAAAGCACTCAAAGCATTATGCTGATGGATGGATTGAATAGTACGGGGGTCGTGGAGGTGTGTAAAAATCTTACATTAAAAACATGTATTAAAAAAAACTTGTGTACTAGTTGGAACTTTGCCCCGCAATATCTCCGTAACTAGAAGGTTCCCAGGGATGGTCTAGAAAAAAAAAGAGCGCAAAGTCGGGGAGAACAAGTGCCTTTCGGATATGTTAAGGGTCTATTTACACCCTTTATATTTTCTGTCTGAACAATATGGGCTGGGCATTCATTGATTGACAATTATCGCTGCCTTGTCAACTGGTTGGCAATCGTTTTCTTGTTGAAGAGACAAGACTACAAGAGTGGGGTTTACCCTTCGATATTTGTAAAATCGTCAAAAATGCAATTTTTTTCTGATTTTTCTTAGCTTGGTGATGCCCATCGTAGATTGTTTAATGAATCGGTATTTTAATGGCTTAATATATTCAGTAGTAATGAGGAGGGATGAAACGCATGTGACTAAAAGAGTAATGGACATGAATGTTGATGGATGGAGAGGGAGAGGAAGGCCAAAGAAAAGATGGATGGATTGTGTGAAGACTGATATGAAAGAGAAAGGAGTAAATGATGCCGTGACGTCTGACAGGGAAGAATTGAAGAAGAAAACGTGTTGCGCCGACCCCAAATAGAACGGGACAAGGGCTGAATATGATGATGAATATCTTCAGTAGTAGACAATATTTATGGGGCAAGTAATGTCTGCTAGACATTAGATTACCCCAAGTTGCACCATAAAACTCGTCGGTTCTCAGTCTTACGCATCTATCTATCTATTTATAGTTACGACATGCATTTATACACTGATAGCTTTCATTGATCCAATAGCTATAGACTATAAAAATACTAGACTTCAAGTACTAAAGCCAGTACTAATAATACCTGTACAGATTAATTAGCTCCTGTACGCAAAGAGCGAGCATTCTGTAAAATTCGCCACTTACAGCCTATTATCATGACTATGCAATTATTGTTACTGTCAGGTACGACACTGCAATACTAGTAAATCGAGGAAATTATAGCCGCATGGCAACAAGCGTTTATCATCTCAGACTGCGAGACAAAACCTTTACCGAGTTTGTCATTTCTTACATGATTATATGTCTTTCAGATCCATACTTGTTTGAATAACCATCACTGTCGCATATGTATTAATTTCCAATGAAGTTCTTTCTCTCCTCACACTTTATTTACTTTCTACACTCGTAATTAGTCTCCCTTTATGTGAGTAAAAGTCAAAACATTGCAATCCTAACCTCTAGTCGTAAATATTGCACATGGCGGCGGGCGGTGCCACCTCGCTAATATCGATTGGATCTCCGCGTAACGCAACGAACGACCTCAAGTCGTTACACAGTCACAATATTTATTATTGACGATTGAGAGCATACTATTTCATCGGCATCAATAAACTACTAGATGTGTAGTATAGTATAGCTGTAGTTGCAAATGTCAATACACTTTCGAATATGTCTGCGGTTTTATATATTTACGTATTGATTTTACGTCTAGACGTGATTCAAGGGAGTTTTGGTTTGATATCCCAAACAAATTAGTGACAGTAAGATTGAATGGAAGAAGTATTCGTTGGACAGCCGCCTGGCATTGGGCCAGGGTACAATAAAGCTAGAGGAAGTAATATTAGATTACTGCTAACCACTGCTTAATTTAATCTACGGACACTTGCTTTGTTTATCTCTGGTAATCTTAGCGTTTTTTAACAAACCATTAATACTGTCTTTACATTTCGTGGGTTACATATTTAAGAACTGGAAGTATCGAAGTATTGGGTCATTAAAATAATGCCGTGCCAGCGAGGATCTTTAGGAAGTTGTCTATCTCACTTAGAGCCCTAAAAAAAGGAGTACGTTCACAAATTGATGCTGACTCGTTAAGTAATATGGTGTTGATCAGTCCACCACAAAAAATAACGGTAAGATAAAGTAATTTCTCAATATAACAGTATGACAACGCAACTGAAATAATGTCAAAAGGTGCGGCGTCATGATAGTGCCTTATTATTAGAATTATAGGGTTTCCCCAGAAAAACTCCGAGCTTGTAGTGTTTTTGTACGTTTTCTTCAACAGAAAGCTGATTAAAGATATTTATTGGGGGAAAACCTCGTATGATTGGACATCTATCTATTTTGCCTTTGAAACGTGAATGAATAACGCAACGTGCGAATTGATGAATAAATGTTACTAGTGACACGATTCCTTGCTATCGGAATCATAAATGTATGAGGTTGAGCGTATACATCTAGAATTCATGATCAGGAATTCCTTTAGTGTGACCCTGAGGACTTCTGAGAAAGTAATCAGAAGGACAGGAACCAAATCTGTACCAAAGATAGTGATGAGCTCATATAAAATATATTGATTGATGATTAATAACTTTATATCTGATTCGGGAGTCATATCTAGAATTCCAATTGCATATTTTGATTAGATAATTTGGCGAGACCGATGACCGATCTTTTATTCAAGGGTACCTGTATTTTAACCCGTATTTTCTGTAGGCTACAGGAGCTCGTGGCTAAATAATAACAGCCGCTCGGATCGATCTTTAGGTTAAGCCGTGCTTGCCTAAGTTGGTCTGTGGACGGGTGACCACCTATTACATACCGAGTTTCCTCCGTGCCTCGGAAAGCACGTTAAGCCGTTGGTCCCGGCTGTCATTTGTAGATCTTTGACAGTCGTTACAGGTAGTCAGTCGCTCAAAAAGTCTGACAACCAGTCTTACCAAGGGGTATCGTATTACCTAGTACTAACTGGGTTGTGGAGGTCAGAAAGGCAGTCGTTCCATTTATAATACGGGTATTTAGCTGCATCCGGTTTGACTGGCAGCCGACCCTATCATGGTTGGGAAAAGGCTAGGCAGATGATGATTTTCTGTAGGCTACAAGTCTTGCACCATTTAATACAAGTTTCTCAGGCGCCTCTTTATGCGGAAAGGAAATCCCGCACAGGGCGTTGACCACAACAACTATATTTCTGACTTTCACACCATGCGCGTGACGTTTTCTTTAGTTCTTAGAAATATAAACATTAAGATATGACTGTAGCTACGAAAACCGTTCGTGCAGAGTTTTCATCGTTAACCTTTGATCGTTGTATAACCGGTGTAATTTACTTTAATCGGTTACTGACGGGTATATGTTTTATACTTATTGTGTTTATTACAATTCCGATTTTAAAATATTAATTTTAACGTTGAAGATAGCGGAACTAGCTGGACAAAACCAACAAACAGTGGTTCACATTTTCTTTGAATTGAAAGAACTAGAAGTCACGGAGAGAGGGCTTTGCATCTCTGCCCAGCACTAGTATGGCGCAGGCTAACAGGAAACAGTAATTTTAACGTTGGATAAAGACGTTTTACAGCAAATTTGGGCAGCGCCAGGAAGTATACTGGGTTTAACAGAAAGGGTATAGTCATATAAAAGGAAATGCTGCAGACCATTAAACTGAACAACTTTCTCCTTGGGGCCAATATCATAAATGAGGATAAAATATCATTTGTTCCATACAAAATTTCAATACCTACTCGACGCAAATGTGTAATGTTCAGATGATCTGCAGCATATCCTTTCATATGACTATACCCTTTCTGTTACACCCTGTATAAGTCCCTCACTTATATTCATGATATTAATTCTACCGCTACTTGAAGTAAGCATTGATTGGTCACATCAGTTTCTAAATAACCACCCAAAAAGATGCTGTGATGCAATACCCAATCGAGAAACAGCTAAACAAGGAGATGGAGTATCATAATCTATTCGTTGATTATTTAAGACCCCAATTTAAGGATACGCTTCCATAATTTTAGCGTCTTTGTTTTATCTGTTTTCTCTTTATGTCCGTTTAGTCCATGACATATAATATTAGCGATATAATGACTAGCCTTATTTGTTGTATGTACTTTGACAAGGTGATAAAAGGTGACACAGCAGGATTATAAATTCACTAGCTTTTGCCCGCGGCTACGCTCGCGTTAATTTAGAATTTCACAATCAATTCGGGTTGTAATAATATACAATCACGATTTGAATAAACACGTGGCGCCATCTGTTGTCATAAGAACTAGGCATTCCAATCCCGCATCAAAACTGCGATCCCGCATCTCAGATTTTTTTAAATATTATTTCGTTTTGACTAGTTATTTAATTAAATTAGATAAAGACAAGTAAATTTTTATTTTTATTATGAATATTAATATTTATTAGAGGTAAGACATTACTAATCAACAATTGAATTAAATGATGCTTTAGAGGTTAAAATTTAATCACAAGTAATTTTTCAGTCGTTTAACTTGCTATGAAAACTTTTGTAACAAAAAATAATTGTATCTTCGTATCGTAGCTTTTCACATCATTAGTAAGAGGCAAATCACGCATTAATAATTAACCACGCACGAAGATAAATCCCCGTGCCGTGGGGGAATCCCTAGTCATAGAGTATTTGACCTGACATTGATTACGTTCCGTTCCGAAACAGGATTCACACCATATATTTTTTTTTGCTGTAATTTAAAAACTGAAAACTAAAGTATTTTCTATAGAAATGTCACCAATGAGTTTCATGGGAAAGTTGTTAAATCACTTATTGATGAGGCTGTCCTGGGTCTTAAAAATAATCAGAACGTCGTCTAAGCTCATATATATTTTTTTTCAATCCCGCAAACGTGCGGGATCCCGCATGAGTAATCCCGCAAAAAAGGTGCGGGATCCCGCATTTGCGGGATTTAATTTCCTAATAAGAACGTTGTTACGTGTTGTCCTCGGGAACAGTACTTCTTTTCGGGATGAAAGGTACCGTCTGTTTCTGTACACCTGACAACGTATATGCAAAATTTCAGGATGATCGGTTCAGTGGTTTAGGCGCGAAAAGATAACAAACAAACTTACTTTCGCATTTATAATATTATAGTAAGAAAGTTAGGATATGTGAGTGCGGTGAATTAAGAATAATTAATTAATAATTAATTAATTATTATTTAATAATTAATTAATTATTCAATTTTCGAACCTTGTCGTTGAAGATAACATGTTGGGTTAATTTAATTTGATAGGGAAAATAACTTATTGTAATCAATTGTTTTAAGTGTAATTTCTTTTAAGCATAGCATAGCATAATCAGCCTATAATGTTCCCACTGCTGGGACACAGGCCTCATCTCTACGAGAGGGAATGGGCTATTATCCACCACGCGGGCCCACTGCGGGTTGGTAGATGTCACATGTCTTCGAATTTTAGGTTCTAGGACATGCCGGTTTCCTCACGATGTTTTCCTTCACCGTTTTGAGAGCAGTGGTGATGAAATAAATTACACAAACACGTGGGTTCGAACCCACGATTTACTGTTCGTAAGTCGGGACCGCCACCACTGGGCCACCGCTGCTCCTCTTCTTTTAAGCAATGGACTCGAAATGTTTATAATTTGAAGTGGTCTATTCAAACTTTACGAAAATGTTGATATGGAAATAGTTAACGCAAAACACTTCAAGATATTGAGTGACTAGCGGTTTATCTTGATAGTCTTTTTTATGAACGTTCTTCTTATCCACACCGTGGTAAATATTATGTGTTGATTTGTCAGAAATCTATCATTCGTATCCATACAGTCGACGCAAGACACAATATGCAAATTTTGCTAAGCCAAAACACGGGGTATTCCTCAAAGCGCAACAATTCCTCGAAGCGCAACCATGATTTAAAAAAAAAGAATGAATCTACATACCCCACTCTATTTTTCATCATGGTTGCGCTTTGAGGAATAAACACATAATATTTTTAATTTGTGAGCGCAACTAATGGTTGCGCTTGTGGGAATAGTTTAGTTGCGCTTAATTGGTTGCGATTAAAAATAGTTGCGCTTTGCGGAATACCCCCAAAACTCACATTTTTAAAGTTCTGACAAGGTCAATAACTTGACTATCTAGCGTGATGATTATAATGATTGCAAGCCAAATGTTTTCTCGGAAGAGGCCTGTAGCGTGCAATACAGTGAGCAAAGAAGCTATTTAAATCCAAAGCACTTAACAACTGAAGGTTTATTCACCTACACACCTGATCACAGCCCACAGTTTCAGCCTAAGATAAAAAAAAACTCCTATCTTATAGTATATTTTGAGATTAAAGCCCAATAAATTACAAACAATAGCGGCGCAAAGAACAATGCATTTATAAGTTGATTCGTGTTTATATTAACAATGTAGATTATTGTAAACACTCGTGCCGTAATTTTTTTTGGAGTAAAACTTTGTTTCAACACGTATATGACTAGACGAACGGAATAAAATGATCTTAGTGGTGATGATCTTCACAAAGGTCAGGTGCAAAGTACTGGATAACCTTTGTGCGTGTGTGACCAGATGTTTTATGCTTGTGGACAAAGCTAAAGGAGTATAAATGTAAGGACGGGCCACTTACTACCTGAAAACAGCTATGCAATAGCTAGTTATGCTGGCAGTTCACTTCACTCTGTATTATTTATTTATTTAAACTTCATGCACAATAGTGATACATAGGCGGACTTAATGCCACAAGGCATTCTTTACCAGTCAACCTTTGGGTTAAATAAGAAAACATGTATGCACACATGCATGTCGTGTGTGTGTGTGTGTGTGTGTGTGGGTGGGTTTGGGTGTGTGTACGTGTGTATGTGTGTATGAATTTATGTATGTATGTATGTGTGTGTGTGTATGTATGTGTGTGTGTGTATGTGTGTTTGTTTTTGCTGCGTGTATTGTATTGCTATTAAATTGTAAATCCCGCACGCAAAATACGCGCTGTAGACGTGAAGTTGCGGACACCAGTCCGTTATACAATACAATATTTTAAAATTTGTAAATCCATAATTGGCTGTAAGACTAGTTTATATACTTTAAGCTGTGGATTTTGTATTTTTATAAATAAATATATAACAGAGTGTTTCTGCCTACCCCCATGCAAATAAGGCATGAAATGTATGTTCGGAGAATTACCACTAGGTAGGTGTATTTTCGTCGTATCGTTGAGAGATATTGAAAGAAATATACCTAATGTGTGCGTTAGTCATATCCGCTGGGAACTGTATGTGCAGTGGCAAGGTCATTATGCTAAATATCTGACATAAAATAACGTCCTCTTGTGTCATTATTTTGTCGGCTAACTATCTCTATAGGTAACCTACCCTTTGAAGTAATATTCTTGCAATCAGTAATGATATTGTCAAGATTTAAGGTTCAAATGTTCCTTCCTTTCGAGTTTTCGTTCCTGTAACAATGAATTTTGTTCTAGCTTCAGTTCTACATCCAAATAGATGAGCATAGACTAAAAATCCAGAGTAAACTCAGACATAATCCACAGTTATCCCATCCAATCTGTACAAAAGACAGTCATCCTATCAGCCGGAAGACATGCACAGTAGCACAAAGGCCTCGCACATCGGACATTGTAACGAACGCTCCCGGTCTCTTGTATTCAACGAGACGAACGGACGTTGTCTGTTGACTACGATAATCTAGTCTGATGGACATCTTATTATATCAGGCGGTAAACTTCCACTGCAGAACATAAAACGTAATCTAAAAAACCGTTATATAGATTCTATATTTTTATACGTAAGATGGCAAACCTAGAAATGGTCGTAGATGGATAGAATATGTTTTAACAAACAGTAAACATGGTAAATATCTCGTTTCTAATGTTAATGATTATGTTTTTTTGTACAGCTACATTTAATAATTAAAACCTTACAACAACAGGGTACAACGACGGTCTCATCTCTAATAGAGGGTATGGTCTGCGTCCGTTATATTTCGTTGACACAAGCAGCAATACATTACTCCCATAGTAAACAGGGTGTAAACAGACCCTTCACATAGCCGTAAACCAAGCATTTTGTACATCAAACTAAGTAACTTTACGCAAAAATTATTGCTGGGGATCGACTTTTTTTTGGGGTGAAAAATCACGTTTTACGGTAGGACTCGATGGGAAGCACTCAAAGCATTGTGCTGATGGATGGATTGAATAGTACGAGGGTCGTGGATGTGTGTAAAGTAAAAATCTTACATTAAAAACATTTATTTAAAAAAAAACTTGTGAAGAAATTGAAACTTTGACCCCCAACATCTCCGTAATTAGAAGGTTCCCAGGTATGGTCTAGAAAAAAAAATGAAAAAAAAAAAATGATCACAAAGACGGCGAGAACAAGTGCCTTTCGGCTATGTTAAGGGTCTATTTACACCCTTTATTTCTACAACGTCCACTTCGAATTTTAGAGACAGGTGATCAGCACTGCATAGGACATGATTAACCATTCTATTTATTTGTTAAACCAGACAAAAGGAACGTGGTATGGACGTAAACAAAGCTTTAGCCGCCATTCACTATAGTCTATACCCATTGAAATTAAACGGTGTCCTCTTTAACGGAACTATAAACTATGTCCATCCATCAATTCATAGAGTTTTCAATCCACTGTAGGCATAACTTCCTTTTAAATATTACCTGGAGGAAAGAGGCTAGACTACATACTAAGATCATGGGATGTTATGCTCTAGATTTGTCTAGTCGTTTCCGATCTTTAACTCAATAAAACTTTTAAATTAAACTCACTGACAACGCACAGCGTTGACCGCCGAGACTGGCACCATGGCAAGCAAATTTGGCTCAAGAGTTCCCTATATGACGAAGGTGAGTATCAAGGAAAGATTTCAAATAAATCTTCCCCTAAATAGGATAAATAGCGATGGATGTTTGTAATTTTACCGATGGCAAATCGCTTCGGGCACACGCCTTGTAAGCTTAATAATGTTGTCGATCCATCATAGTCTTGACTGCGGCTGACATTCATGGTGTCCAAAGATGAATGACAGCCGGCCAGCCAATCCAGGTCCAGCTTTCTTATGCCTACTGCCTTATGGGACAGAAGTGGCGCCTCTAAAAAACCAACGGGAATATGGCTTTTAAATTTCTTCCAGTTGCCCTCTGGCCGATGTAGTCTACGGACAGTCAACAGAAGGAGCGACGTAACAAACTACAAAACATGGCCACACTAGAATTCTTTAATAATTGAGATTTCTTTCTTATTTCCAGGTTGTGTTAGAAGTGGCCCACCGCGTGGACCAGGAAGGAGTGGTGGCGGTTGACTCAGTGGTCGAGAAACTCATTTTCAAGCCCCAGGATGTAGTGTCCATCAGGGCGAAGGACTCCGACCTCGAGTACGCCACCCACGATGTTTTTCAGACTGATAGTGCTATTTCTAGCAAGTTTAATGGTAACTATTACTATATTTTATTTATACTAGCTTTTGCCCACGACCTTCACTCGCGTTATAGTAAGAAATTATACCGAGAGATTGTTTTAAACATAGTCTATGACACTAAGGAGATGTTCCTATTTGCGACAAAATTTTCAGAATCGGTTCAGTAGTTACGAAAATTACCTCCACATCCAAACTTACAAACTACCCTCATATTGGTATCGGCTAGCTTTCTATAATTGAAAAGATAGATTTTCTTTAAATCAGATGAGTTTTTCCGGAGATAACGTATACCAATCAAACTTACAAACTTTAGCTGGTTATCGTATTAGTATACTCTAAGATATAGACTAACTTTCTAGTTTAAGACTCATTGCTTGGTTAATGAACTGTTGACTATTTTTGTAGATAGAGTTTAAAAAAAAATGGGCATAGCAGAGCCACTTTAACCGTTATCTATACTTATTATTAATTAATATAATAAAGCTGAAGAGTTTGTTTATTTGGTTGAACGCGCTAATCTCAAGAAATACTGGTTCGAATTTAAAAAATATTTTAGTGTTGGATAGCCCATTTATCAAGGAAGGCTATAGGCTATATAACATCACGCTACGATCACATAAATAAACCCTCTCTCTCTCATATGTGACGCAGACTAAGTTGCGCGGGTCAGCTAGTTTATTTATATTTGTCTCCGTCTAAAGCCATTAACACCAACTTTCCTCCTATTATTTCCCCTAACCCGAACAGCGCTTTGTTTAATTACTTTGAAGTGCATTATCCTTATGACTCTCTACTTGGTGGTACCCAAAAGTGTAATGTTAGTTTATTTTTCCCAGATATGGGACTTAGCTAGATCGATTTTTCACCCCCGTACCACTACCATATTGCAACGAATCATTAGATCCGTTTTTTAAATAATCCTTTGGCTAAATAATAACAGCCACTCGTTTCGATCTTTAGGTTAAGCCGTGCTTGCCTAGCTTGGTCTGTGGATGGGTGACCACCTATTACATACCGAATTTCTTCCGTGCCGTTGGTTCCAGCTGTCATTTTTAGACCTTTGACAGGCGTTAGGTAGTTAGTGGCCCAAAAAGTCTGACAACCAGTCTTACCAAGGGGTATCGTATTACCCAGTATTAACTGGGTTGTGGAGGTCAGATAGGCAGTCGCTCCATGTAAAAATTCTGGTATTCAGCTGCATCCGGCCCCAACATAGTTGGGAAAAGGCTAAGCAGATGATCATTAAGCCGTTTTCGAGAACGCGATTACAAAATATACAAATAATGCTCATTTAATTTTAGTTACTTTAAAGATTTACTACACCAAATTTGTAGTATTTTTCTGTCCTACTTTAGTTTTACCCAGTCTGTTAAATCACAATTTATATATTTCAACACTTAAAGTAAGTAAATACTTCACCTTTGAACTTAAAAATCAGAATATTTTCCCAATAACTGAGATAACTTAACGAGTAAACTGTATCTTGTTTAGTTTAGTTGAAGTGCTGAGAATGTGAATCCACTTGAGATAAGCAAGTATGGTAAAGTTAGGTGACTAAGAATGCATATTTTATGTATAGAAAGTAAGTTGGGCCAGTTTGTAATGTATGGGTGTTGGTTAGTTATGACTAATATTGAGTACGGATTTCTTTAGAAATTATATATTTTAACTACACCTGATTTGCAATGCGTCATTAAAAGTGGTCAGTAGCACTTATTAGATAATGTGAATCACATAAGTTAAGGTTATACGAAGTGTGAAGATAAAAGTATACCTTCTATGTATTACTTATTATTAGTTACATCATTAATCTTATGAATGGAGAACAATAATCTTTTGGCGCGTGGCGAAAATCGGAACTAACACCGCCATGTTGTATTTTCAATAAATTTTCCAAAAAAATAAAAACGATTGTTTACCAAAGCCACCCTTTTTCTACGTCATTTGAACGCTGAAAGATCCTTCTAATGGTTCCTCTTCTGACAGAATGTTCCATAACATGCTAACTGACTTCAGTTTCAGCTCAGTTCTGAGTGGGCTGGCACAATTTACTTTGCCACGCCTTCACGAAGAACAGCGCCTCTACTTGATATGTACCTAGAGCAGTGACAATAATAATAACAGGTCTATCCCTAGGTGTCGCCGCAGGCAACGGTAGGACTGGCGAGGAGCGTTACTTAGAGCCCTGGGACGGCTGCGACGTCGAAGTAGGGGAGGCTCCTCAGCTAAACGGGGACGCTCTACTCGAAGAGTTGGAGCTCGACCATCGCGCTAACGGATGGGATGCCAACGACATGTTCCGGAAGAACGAAGAGGTGTATGGAGTCCACAGTACCTATGATCACTCGCTAGCTGGTTACACGCTACCGTTGCAGAGGAAGGATACTCAGGACTACAGGTGAGTTGATACTAAGAGAGGCGCAGACGCAGGCGTGAGAGATGCAGGCTAAATTATCGAGAAAAAGATTTGGAAAACAAATCAGGTTGTGGCTGGTGTATTTAGCAAATAATCACCTTTAAATTGGTGGATTTACACTTAGAAAATTATTATTTTGGATTAGTAATAGGAGACTGCTCCAGGGTTCCGTAAGAAATGAGAGGGAAACTTTTACCCTGCTGTAATACATGCAAGGCTGATTAAATAGAAAACTAATAGCATTATAATTAACACTAGAAACGGGATATTTACCATGTTTACTCTTAGTTTAGAGTTTTTCGGGCGCTGTTGCAAGCACCATGATCACGGATAAACTGAAGATATTGCGGTTGGGTGTTTATGAGCAGACAAATCGGTCTACCCTCTTTCTTGTTCGTTTTTTGCACTCAGTACCGCTACCACTGTCACTCGCAACCCGATTCCTGATCCCGACACACGAAACTCACTGTTAATGATAATGTTAGTGACTATGACAGTTTAAAAACTTATAAAGGATGTAGACCCTTAACAAAGCCGAAAGGCACTTGTTCTCCCCGCTATTGCGATATTTTTGTTTTCGGGACTTTACCTGGGGCTGCAGTCTCGACATACATAGCGACAAAAATCGGTCGTTAAGTCATAACGATGTCAAATTTCTTTAATAGATTTTCAACCTTAAGGGCTTTGAAATAAAGTTGTCGAGACTACAGCCCCTGGGAACCTTCTAATTACGGAGTTATTGGGGGTCAAAGTCCCAACTTTTTCTCAGGTTTTTTTTAAATACTCGTTTTTAAGGTATACTTTACCTACCTACCTCCTATCATCCGTTTACTATTCAATGCATCCATAAGCACAATGTTTTGAGTGCATTACATTGAGTTTTACCGTAAAAGGTTATTTATCAACCCAAAAAAAAGTCGTTTCCCAGCAATGATTTTTTGTAGGGTTACTTAGTTTGATGTACAGAATGCTTGGTTAACGGCTTCGTGAAGGGTCTGTTTACACCTTGTATAAACTAATAGGAGTTGGAGAAGAAATAACCACCTGTAAAAAAAAGAAAACGAGCATTCACGTATAGTGAGAAACGAAGGAACGGATCTGGCATTCTTTCATTAGGGTAGATCTATATCATGCAACTTATATCATGAAGTACTGCTGTTTCATTCAAGATTGACAACGCAACAACGCTTGTTCAGTGTTGTTCCCTACTTACACCTCCACTCTCTATCTCTCCAGGGACGCGGAAGCGAAAGCCGAAGAGATCGCAGCCGAGATTGAAAACGCCTCTGCGTCAAAGGCGCGCATTGAGCTCGAGAACGGCGACGAGGAGGAACGGTTCGCCGCGGTCGTGCGGCCGCAGGACGGCGCCCCCAGTGCCGGCAAATACGTCATTCCTAACAAGAGGAAGAATATGCAGGTTTGTGATCTACACTGTTTTAGGAATATTTCTAACTAACTTATGCCCGCGGCTTCGCCCGAGTTCGGTAGTTGTCCACGGGATCGTTCTAACGGGATAAAAAAGTATCCTAAGTTAACACGAAGATAAGACACGTTAACGATAAGATAGTTAGTTAGTTATATAAGGTAGTTTATAACCTGGATTAACATCCAGGTTATAAACTATCTGGGTGCCAAATTTCATCCAAATCGGGTCAGTAGTTTTTGCGTGAGAGAGTAAAAAACATCCAGACATACATTCATCCTCACAAACTTTCGCATTTATAATAATAGTAAGATAGATAGCTCCAAGTGAGGCTACCATCTGCCAATTGCCATCTACAGTCAGATAATGAGAAGAGGGACACGGGGGTGAACTTTGAACAGGATTAGAACATTGATTACAAATACTTTGTAACTAAAATAGTATTGGAATTATTATTGTTTTAATTTAATAAACAATAGAGTACTTTTAGGTTAGCAATAACATAAAATTAATGTAAAAATATCTTTCAAATTTCGTTCCTGAGTCACTCTTGTACCTGGTTCTAGTCGAAACTTGTTTAATTAGTTATCGTTTGGAAATATCGACTCTAAGATTAACTCTTTGCAAAGGAACCACTTCGTCCGCGGAAGTACTACCAGGATCTCATTTTCCTGCAAAGCCACGTTGCTGTGTTCTTCCGGCTTAAGGAAAAATTACAGGCACATGTGACATAACAGCTTAGTGTACTGATGTGACGTGTTACGAGTTAGTTGTCAATGTATTACATAAATAGAACCTAGCCTTTTTTGTTTGTATGTTTTTAGTAACAATTACTTTGACCAATCTGTTCTATTTTTTCTAAATTGAGATAAGCTTCGATATGAGGAAAGTTTTGAGTATGAATGTGGAGGGGTATAAGAGTAGAAGAAGACTAAAGGAACGATGTATGGACTGAGTAAGAAAGGAGGTGTGTGATGAGAGGATGTAATAATGACTTATTAAGAAAAAATGTTATTATAATTTAAACGACTATCAGAAAGACACTGACATGCTAATTGAATGGGGAAGACCGTTGAAAGCTAATTGTATGGCGCGACCATAGCCAGGTTTTAATCTGACCAATGAGGTCCAGCTATTTTGAAATATATGCCAATGCTTGGAACCAGCTTTGCTTGTAATCTTATTAACTTTGAGTTTGACAATCTCTTTAATAGTTTGACATTTAATAATATTTTGAATGTAATCCAGAGAATATTTTTTAACTGACATGCCGCAAATTGTTATTTTAATTCTATTAAAAAAAAAATGTCTTGTAATAATTATATTTATGTACCTACTTATTAAAGAATGTGATGAGACCACTGATTAAACTTAAGACCATAATAATATAATGTACTACATTCTAACAAATAAATGAACTTGAATTTTAAGTATGAGAGAAGAAGTCATGCTGAGCCGACCTCAAATAAATTGGGATAAAGGCAGGTGAATGATGAGATAAGCTTCGATATATTTTGTTATTCTAATAATAATCTACCATTTTTAATCCCATCAAGATGAATTCTCTCTTTATCTGTCATAAGGCATGCAGACAAAGTTAAAACATGTATTTATTTATTTATGTAAATGAATTCAAACTATTCCGACACAATGCTGATATTTCCTTGTTATTTACATACAGATAAAATTTTATCACATTTGCATGACAGTGTGCATTTTCGATTGATTAGACGATTGTTTTACCTAACATTGATTATTTGTGTCCTTTGTTATTCTTTTTAAGCTCAAAGAATTGAAATCTGAATAAAACCTTCATGCATACAAAAACTTTAGTATTCAACTACGTAACGACACATAAAGCTATAAAAAACCTTAGTTATTCAATGACACACAATGCACAGCTCAAACCATTGGCTAAATGAAATTTAAACCAGAGGATCAAACCAGGGGATCAATCTTCAAAAAGCCTCTTTTGAAAATTGATCCCCTTTTGGGGGTATGGAGAACAGGGTGTAAAGTTCTTCAGCCCCCATAGAAAAGGGAGGATCCTCCGACCAGACGGGCGTTATGTCAGGTGGGCTACTGCCCGACAGACCGTCTTAAGTCGCGGATAAATTAACTTGCCCGATGTAGGATTTGTGTATTTCGATGTTTAGTTCATCATCTGTGTCATAGATGGCGCTGTAATACTTTTTGTTCTATGTTGCTGTAGTACTCTTTGTAGTGCCGCTGCACCCTAAAGGGGTTAAATACAAGCTAAAGATGCTCGTCAATGGGAAATACTATCAGGCTTACAGCTTCTAAAGATTAAGTCCAGTATAACTTGAACAATACTGAAACCATTCGCTGAAATTATATGCAATGAGGACAATTGCGCTGATGTCACGCTCCACAATCGTCTTAGGTTTTATTAAGAAAGATAACATTATGATCAGTTTGTAGGGGTCTGTACCCGAAGGGTAACCAACGGGACCCTATTACTAAGTCCCCGCTGTCCGTCTGTCTGTCAGCGGACTGTATCTTATGATCCGTAATAGGCAGAAACTTGAAATTTTCACAGAATGTGTATTTCTGTTGCCGCTATAATACCAAATAATAAAAATTTAAGGGGGCTCCCCTACTACGATGGATACGGAACCCTTCATGCGCGAGTCCGACTTGCACTTGGCCGGTTTTTGTTAGCTGAGAGTTCTTAGTGAAGGATAACCATTGAAGTATTGCCAAATATTTTGTACGGCCTAATGAAGTTTCTGTTATAATTTGAAGGGAACGAGTGTCGCAGTCGTTTCAGATACATCAATGTCTTCATCAGCTTTGTATCTCGAGATGGCAACAATACATATACGTTGCTGAAACTAGTTAGAGATATTTAACCCTTAGCAAGTAAATCAATCCTCAAAGTAAATCTTTATTATCAAAATTCACTTATGAACCTTCCGCTTCCAGACGGGCAAGCTGGTCGGCAAGCCAGGGGGTTCGGGCAACAACGGCGGGTCCCCGCCGTCGCCGCTGGCCCGCGCGGGCCCGCCGGCCGCGCCGCCCGGCAACAAGGACAAGGAGCACCGCGCGCCGCGCCCGCACCTCACGCCGCCCGCTGACAGGCGCCAGGACGATTCTGTGAGTTCACTTTACCTTTACTTACCTATTTGCACTTCCATCATCATTATTCATGCAGCAGACACACTATTGTGTTCCACCCCCTATTCTTCCCTCTCTGCCCCAAAAACATGCGGTCAACGGGACTTCTGCTCTGCCGCCGTAGAACATAGAACTGGTAAAGTTCTGTGGCACACATATTGAAAATTCAGCCAAAAATCTTCCTTATGGCAGTGCAATGCAAAAGGATGCATTTAAATGCATTCTCTGGAAATTGTGGTCTTATCATAATAAGGCAAGCTGCTCATCTTGACTGTTATTCGTTAATATTTGGCAGTCGCTACGGGTTTTCAGAAGATTGAAAGTCTTCACAACTATTCTTACGCAGTGAAATTGTGTTTCCTTTTCTTACATTTTGATTTTATTTGATTTTAATTTTATTTCAATTATGTATTTAAAAACCTTAGTTCTATGCGGTGAGTAGTTAGGTACTCATCTGATTTTAAGGAGGCACCCAACGACAAATAAGTAGTGCATGATGTGCTTACCAGTTACTTGTAAGAGGTTGATACACTCGTCTGTGACTCTATTGGATGTTTCTCGTATCTTTGAAGCGGTGTATTCAATTGTTGGTGAGCCAAATAAACAAAAAAAAAATAACCAATGAAACTGGGTTGTAAAACCAGATGAGCAGTCATAATAATCTAAAATAATTTGTCTTTCTTCCTTCCTCCATGTCAACACTGGTCTGGTACTCACCAGTTGTCCAACCCCATTTAATTGTGAAAATCCTTGCCCAATCTTGATATCCCTTACTTGAATCTTATATCTCCTTTTCATTAAAATAATTGGTATATTTTCCAGCCGATGCCGAGTGTGGGAGCGAACGCTGGCGGCAAGAGCTACGCGGCGCAGGCGGCACAGGGAGGCTACCACGTGCCGCCTTTCCCGCCGCACCAACCGCACCAGTACGTAGATACAGCATCATATCTTAAACTAGCGACCCGCCACGGCTTCGCACGGGTGCAATATATACAACGCGTAACAGAATAAACGCAATTCCTGAAAGTAGTTGGTTCAGAATCGGCTTCTGAATCGATTTCCGTCATAAATTTAACGTGGAACGTGGTGTTAAATTTTGACGTAAAAATCTTTTAAATAACTAAAAGGAAACTGGACTGGACGGACTTTTTAAGGAAATTGAAACCTTAAATCAGAGCAATAAAGGTAGCCTTTATTGATCTGAGTTAAGGTTTCATTTTCCTTGAATTAAGGATTGTATTAATTTGTCATGATACTGTGTTTCTAATTTAAGTTATTTAATATTCTAATTGGGGTGTCTGAGGTATTGCGCTTAATCTGTTACACGTTGTATATATATAAACCTTCCTCTTGAATCACTCTATCTATTACTGAAAACCGCATCAAAATCCGTTGTGTAGTTTTAAAGATCTAAGCATACTTAGGGCCAGGCGTCTTAGGACGACAGGCCGTGTCGACGGCGCGTTCGTGTTCCACGTGCGCCTCAAAGAGATGTCAGCAACCACTAGAGGTCCGCAAGGGCCGATGCGCCGCTGCGGGACTATTCGAAAGAGATACCGTGGCACTGGAACACAAAGGGCAAAGAAGGAACATGGATGAAAAAAAAAAAAAAGCATACATAGGGACAGACAGACAGCGGGAAGCGACTTTGTTTTCTATGTAGTGATGAAGAATAAGCTTGCTTGCACCACAAATCTCTAAGTGCATTCGATGCTACACATATTTGAAACATCATTTTGTTTCTGTCATCAAAGAATGAACAGAAACAGAGTGAATTCGTTTAGTGTTAAATGTCAGTGGGTTGTGGTGCAAGTAAACTTTTATTTGTTGCTGATATTAACTGAATTAATACCAGCTCGTAGACTGCTTGACTTCAACGTCCAAACAGACTCTGGGAAATGTTGCCAGTGCAATGGATGATAATACTACTAAAATCGTTGCCTTTTGTGACACAGGCTTAAGTCCTCCTTTTCAGCCTCTTCTAATTTTTTAATGTTTTGTACTAGACAAATGATAATACATGTATGATTTTTTTGTGTCAGGCCCCCGAGCAGTGCTAACAAGGTGAATGGTGAGCCACGGGCACCGATGCACCCACGGCAGGGATTCCCACCTCATCATCACCACGTATGTATACCTAATTCGGTGTTTACACCGACTTGTGTGATGTATGGAACGCGGGGGGGATGCCGATTTTCATCCAATTATTAGGCGCCATCTATTGGTCCATAGTACAATCCGTTAAGTTCTGACAACGATTCTTTCCATTAGAACTGACACGTGACCAAAATCGAGTCGCCACGCTCGCCACCAAAACTTTCGGCGGCTAAAACATTTTGTTTCGTTGGAGAATGTCGCAGCTCCTCATTCTAATGAGCCCTCTATATCCAGGGAGTACGTCACACGCGCGAGTGCACGCTCGCGTGTCTGTATTGAAATACAGATTGTCTAAGTTCTCATACGCACTCCGAGAAATAAAGAAGACAACAGACCTTAAAACAGCAATGGTAACATATTACGCATACGCATTCGCATGGCTCAAGTATGGAGTTATATTATGGGGAAATAGTACAGACGCGCCAACATTATTAACTCTGCAGAAAAAAATGGTTAGAATATTAACAAATATCAAAGAAACAGACTCCTGTAAGCCCCACTTTAAAGAACTTCAAATATTAACACTGCCTTGCCTCTACATACTTGAAATTTGTAAATTTGTACGAAAATATCCCCGGTTCTGTACCAAAAGAGGAGACATCCAAAATAAAATTTTACTCAGACATGAAAATAGACTTAACATACCCACTTCAAGATTAAAAATGCACTCTTCTAGTTCATTTGTTATGTCTATAAAAATATACAACAAACTACCAGAAGACATTAAAAATACTAATAACAATAATATCAATACCAATAACTAATACCAATAAACTTAAACAATTACTAATCAATAAAAGCTACTACACCATTAACGAATACTTTGACGATAAATTTAAACAATAATAAAAACCATTGTGACATTTTTCTGATATCATACCGACATTTCAATTTAAATTTGACTTTGAATTTATTAATTTATTTATTTTAAAACTCGAAAATACTGTTCATTAAAAATAACTATACTAAATAGCGCACCTTTCAATCCAATTATCCAATTTATTTAAAAAATACTGTAAAAAAAGTTAATTTTAGATTATTATTATAACTTATAATTTTAGTATATAATGGTGCAATAAAATAAACTAAAACCAAATATTACATTTAAGACTTATAAATTTATTAGTACTCAATTAAATATAATTATGATCTATAATGTAAATACCACAAAAGCCATTTTACTATTTTAACTTAATATTTCTTAACTTTTTAAAAAGCGCCTTCATCCTCTCTCCTATTACCAATTAATTTAACTTTGCTGTGCCCGACAGGGTCCATAATTGATTCAATGTTTTAACATACCAACTGTTTTATTTAACATTATGGAATGCAATAAAGTATTGAGTATTGAAATATAGTATAAAAGGCGCGGGCGTTTGTGGCGAGCTTTCGAAGGATATTTTGACACAAGCATCCGCTCCAAACGCTGCAAGGCTAGTGTTCAAGCAGGACGTAGATCACTACGACGGGTGTTTCGACTCACGCCCTTGCAGTTTCCACACATAGTCATCAGGTTCTATTTTACATACTGGACTATATCACTAGACCATAACCTCCGAGGTAAGCATCACAGACAAGCAGTTTTCAGCACGTCATTCGCTGTTCTTGTAAAGTTTTACACAATATAGAAGAAAACATGTCACGCTAATATGACAATGTTATCCACAGAACCCGCCCCCGCCGGGCGACGTGCACAGCCGACCTCCACGACACCACGCTCCGCCGCCAGAACCCAGGAGGCAGGAAGACGTGCAGGTGAGTATTTTGTACTATAGCATCTCCATCATTCAAGACTTCAGTTTTCGTACAGGGTGTGGTTTAACGTCGTGTAGGTAACATGACCTTGTATTGACAATACTTCGCTTAAAGCTAACTGTTCTCTTCGCCTCTCCCGTGCCGTGCGAGGTCTCCTCGGACGCCTACTCGGTTAAATGCCTGTACCTTTCTGACTCACCGATTTCTTGACAATTTAAAAGTGCTCAGTTGAAATGAATGTTCGATTTTGACGCGTCTACACTGGTTTTGTTCGAGGAATGGAAGTTTCTTAAAAAAAAAAAATGTATATGTGAGACCAATACCTGGTGCAAAAGAATCTTTCTGTGTTCTTCTATACTAGAAATTGTGTCTAACCATCAAGGTTGATGACCGTTATATACAATTTGTAGTATATGAGGCCTTTGCGGGCAATTACAATCAATATTTATTTATTATTAAAGTTTGATTGATGCATGTAGAAGAAGCGAGAAACTCAAGTAATACGAGATGTTTATCACACAATAGAGTCCTGAATGAAATTCTAAGTACAACTGTCGTTTTTTTTGTATCATTAAAAGACCATTTTACCCACTATGAAATCGTAGCACGTAGTTAAAACATATCTTAACATAATTCCAGGAGCTGCGCAAGTTCGGTCAGGACTTCAAGTTGGTGTCGGGCGCGGGCCCGGCGCCCGCGCCGCAGGCCACGCTGCCGCCACTGCCGCCACAAGTGATGCCGCAGCCCATAATCAATCCACAGCCACCGGTAATTTACTAATCTATCCTCGCACTAAAACGCCGTAAAGTAATTGCACTAATATAGGAAAATAATACTTCAACTGCTGCTTTCCATACTTCTTATGCTCGACTTCAAATTGACACGTAGCGTGCACTAATCAGTGTTTCGTAGAACCAAACTGAATTAGTATTCTGTCCGACAGAGCCACCCGCCGCCGGCGCCCAGCCCGCCCGAGGTGTCGGCCAACGTGTGCGCGTCGGGCGAGCCGCACGCCAAGCGCGAGCGCCCGCCCAAGCAGCACACGCCGCCCACGCAGCACAAGGTACGCACACTACGGCTCCTTGGGTACCACCCTGCCGGCCTGCCACGTTGAATGTCACTTGCTCTTTATAAAACCTCAAGGTAGTTTGGGGATGATGTCAATCTAATTACGACGTCGACTAGACCTGCTTACTAGGGATGAGTTTCCACATGGAATTTTAGAAAAACTTCAGCTTTGTAGAGCATCGTCTCTCGCGCAGGTGTGACCGTCTACAAAAAAAAAAAAAAAAACTCAAGGACGGTCTATAAATCGAGATAGTATACTACCAAGCATTTCCTTAATGAGGTGGCCACTTATCTCTGATCACCAGGGGGGGTTACTATGACGTCTTAAAGCAGAATTGTTTTAATATCACTCCAGTGTGAGAAAGAGACAGAGCTATAGAGTACCGTCTCTCTCCCACTCTGGAATAAGATTAAAACACTGCTACTGTTACTGCTTTAAATGGTCATAGTAGGCCACCTGATCTTGCAGTATCTTCTAAGGGTCAGTTTTTACCAAGCGGAAAAATTGTCGCACACTTTTCTGATATCACTGAATAAAGGACTTTATCAGTATTGTCTATAAGTATAAAATTGGGTGCACACACATCCTTGAGCACATGCAAGGAGTCGCTGTCTGCGTAGAACCCCTAAGGCTCGGACTCCACCAAACCGTAGACAAGCGGAACAGAGAGAACACGTGCGGAAACCGACCAATCACATTGGTTGGAATCTACATCGCGTCTCTCGTCTCTCCTGTGTTTGGTCCAATCCCGCACATCTCTCCGTTCCGCTTTGGTGGAGTCCGGGCCTAACACTTCTAGTAAGGTGCCTAAAAACTTTGTCAAATGATGATGTAGTGTCAATGAGATATAGTGTAAATTGGGGTATGTCAGGCCAATGTTACATATTGTAGGGTGCAATAAGGCACTCTTTCAACAAACTGATCAATTCTAACATAACATAATATCACGCCTGTAATCCACGACTGGTTAGGCAGAGGTGTACTTAATAGTACACCCACATTTCGCCAGTTATGTTTAAGTCCCATGTAAGGGGGACGAGCCTATTGCCATCAACCCGGCGCAAATCCAGACTACGTGGCTGCCACTGATCAATTCTTTGAACAAACAATGCTGAAGAGACATAACTAACAAGCTTACAGTCTGTAAAAACTAACGGAACCGCAAACAACCCAAAACCTATCTCTTATTCTCGAAACACAAAACGTTAACAGCCCCCCGTGGTCCCAAAGGGCGGCGACTCCCCGATGTCGGTGGAGGAGCGCTCCGCGCCGTCCGCGTCGCCGCCCTCGTCGGCGTCGCCCGGCATGGAGCGCGTGGCGCAGATCAAAAAGTCTACTCTCAACCCCAACGCCAAGGAGTTCAACCCCGCAGCCAAGCCTTTCACGCCAAGGAGTCCAAGCACTCCGAATCCCAGTCGGTGAGTTTACCAATATCAACTTTTTTATTTTTAAATGGTTGTGTTTATTAAGCAAGTTTTAGAAAGGAGGATGCAGTATATACACCGTGACTTTTTAGTCGTCTTACAAAGGTGGTTTACACAATGTACCCCACATAAAATAGCTCTAGGCGCGATTTTGTTTTTACCTACCTAATAGGTATAAAGAAAAATAAATAATACATTAAAAAAGAATTATGAAACATCCTGTTAATGATCTTTACGTGTCAAACTGGGAACCCAGCGCTCGAGTCCAGTAGATCATCGTTCGCCACAGGGTCTTTTAACTACGTCATGTGTCATAATGCTGAATAATATTTTTATTTTTAAAGTCACCGTGTGTACACCGAGAAAGTCTGAACACCTCAGGAATCCGCAGCCGTGGTTTTGGTCTCCAAATATATATATATCGCCCCGAAATATAGAAACGCGCTTAAATTACTGCAATTTTTTTAATTCACGTTACCTATTTTTTTTTTCATTCAACGGAAAATCCACTGTTGTAGCTTACGTAAAACCAGAGATGAACAACTCGATTACAATTGTGTTATTTGAATTTTCAGACCACACACGCCAGGCACCCCTTCCGGCGTGGGCGTGGGCGTGGGAGTAGGTGTAGGCGGCATGGGCGTGAACCTAGGCGGCGTGAGCGTCATGGGGCCCGGAGTCAGCTATGTACCTTCGCCACATCCTCCGCCTCCCATGGTATGTATTAACATTATTATATTATTATTTATGTTGCAGTAGAAATAGATGTACCAAATTAGATAATGTTTTATTTATTCATTTATTTAGGATCTCCAACAAAGGATATACACAAACACAGGAAATAAATAATCGACGACAAAAGTATTACGTAGGTGTGCTCCTGGTGTTTTCAATAATATTTAAAAGGACAGAATGTTAACGTAATTAGTTTGCAGGTCCCACCCATCCAAGCTACTTAACATTTATTCATTCACAAAATGCCCTTTCTGTAGCATGATGGAACTCTCAGAATATGACAAGCACTCAATAATTATGCTGCTTAGTAGTTTTAGAAAAAAAATATCATGTAAAGACTGGGCCAGCTAGTCATCTGCGTTATTTTTAAGTGTAATATCTGTCGCATCTCTTTCTTGAATCGATGATTATAGCAATGAGTTTCCAGTTATAATTCTCTCCTATACTCTTGACTACGTCAGAAAAAAATATACGACAAACACTATATTTCTAAACA
This sequence comes from Noctua janthe, assembly GCA_910589295.1. NCBI lineage: Eukaryota > Metazoa > Arthropoda > Insecta > Lepidoptera > Noctuidae > Noctua > Noctua janthe. The sequence goes on along the minus strand of OU342573.1, from coordinate 8,117,371 downwards.
AAACTCTTTATATCAATGTTCAACAACAAGTTGTATGACCTCACAAAAGAGCTAGATAACGTAGTGGATAGCAATGTTACCCGCAGGTGGCAGCAGTGCCGTACGCGATGATGGCGGCCGCGGCCGCCGCAGCGCAGCAGCCGCCCGCGTACTTGCAGCATCCGCACCCTGCTGTGAGTACCTAGCTTTATACATCGCTATTTGTAAGATGGCTACAGATTTTGTCACACTACAAAAGTTTACAGAAAGCCAATTGGAAAAAAAAAAAAAAGTAAATTAGAGGCTTGTTGATATATTGTGATGAAAATAAACGAATTTACACTCAGTAAAATGAACAGTCATAAGGCACATAGCTACTCTTATTTTACCGTAAGATATGTAAAAAATCTGAAGACATCTTTCATACCGCATCATTTTTAATTCGACGTATTTCAGATGCTGACTTTCAAAGTCATCTATGTAGAATAAATTGTAGATGAAAATTCACTAGACTTATAGCACAATGTCATTTAATATTTTAAATCTTAACTTACTTCAAAATGTAATCTTTAAAAGTTGAATTCAAATCGTGGTCTGGAGTACTTTCACAGCCATACTTTGGGCTGGAAATTACTGTTGGATACTCGGCCTATTACACAATAGGAATGTTCCCTATTGGCATACAAAAACATGATAAAGGAGCTAACATGTTGGGGATGGCGACAGATGGAGATGGGGTGCGATTGCCGGCAGTACGCGCCTCCCATATTCATGGTGCCTGACAAAAGGGACCGCCCAGATGCGGTGAGCACACTAGTGGACTCATGGCATGAGGAATTATTTGTGACAAGTATTATGACTTGTAATAAATTAATACGACTATACTAGAAATACTAACGAAATCGTGTTCAGATTTCACCAGTTTTTGAATGCTTCATTATGGATCAGTAAATCTGCCAGTAACCGATTGTGGTAGGTTGACCATTACTTCAAGAATCAGTCATCTAAGCAGACATGACATATAATACAAGAGACTAGCAGAAAAAGAAATCTGCCTCTAATTTCATAAAAACAATAAAGTCAACTAATTTTACTCTTACTTCAATCGAAATAATACAAAAAAAATCTATTATAATAATACTTGTCCCAAATAGTTCGTTGTCCCACGTTCCGCCCGCGTGCAGTGTTACGTTTTTCCGCAGTGTGTCGTAACTTCATGTATTTGTACAAACGGCGCTTGCCTCGTTAACCGCGTGGCTAACCCACCACCACAGGACGTACCTACTAAATGGATGCTTTACTATGTTCATTAGAAGAGAAGACAGATACCAGTCATTTCACAGTTATTTTTTCTTTAAAAGGAGCACCACAGCTCTATTGCAGGGATCGAAAAGGGTATTTTTTAGGGTAAGGTGCAAAAACCCTAAATTAAAATGTTAACGTGTATTACAGGGTTAATAAAAGAAAGAAAGAAACAAAAGGTATTTATAAGACGCACACAGGAAAAATATTGGTTGAATTCACAATAAAACAAAAAATCAGCCTATCATAACCGGTTCACTCGAGTTCATTTTTGTACATAAAAAATATGCAAGAAAGTTACAGAGTACGCCTTCGCTCGCAGAATGAGTGAATAAGACAGAGACATGTGCTATGTCTCTGTCATCCTGGTTAATCAGCAATATTTCAATTGTTTACCAATATATACAAGGGTTAACACGAATAATGGTTACATATGGGAGTTCTAACTGGTTTACCTTTGAACTCGATTAATCGATTCCTGTCTTATTGAGACGACAATAAAAAATAAAGTTCACTGTGATTTTGATAGTGATGTGAAATCAAGGGAAAAATAACTGTGGAATGACTGTATCGCGTACCTATTCATGCGTGCTACTTATATTACGGCAAAACCGGTACGGACAATTTGCGGACACGGTGCCGGATTTACGGTTTACAATGTACATATTAGTATCAGTTTCAGTTTTTATTTTCGAACTCGATTCTTGGTTCCGGTTTAGTTAGTATGGAGCTGATACAAATACAAGGTGGCGATTTAGTTCCCTGCATCCTTCAAAGAGGTGAATTTATTCGTCATCTTTCCCAAAGAAATTCATAATTAACCGATTAGTGAAAAAAAAATCCTATTCAGTAGACAGACTATTTTGATGGATGTATGATAAGTAGTGATCGGATAGTCCGATGCATATTTACCTAAAGTTTGAGTGTTGACTAGTATTGAGCGCGCCTCAGCACGGAAAAAGACCCGGTTTATTTTATTAATTTTATTATTTTACTCAAAATAAATTGTTATATTTACCATTTTGTCTTTCGAATATTCAGCAGCAAAATTTAAAATCAAATAATTCTATTTTTGATATTAGTATAAAATAATTGTAAATTTTCGTGTTACTTTCAACATTTTTTTTTGCCTTGTTTTAAATAGATTTAAAATATTCATTATGTTTATGAGCACTACATTGTACACACACTTTATTATTTATGGAATACTGCGATCTTCCAAAAAAAAATGGCATTTTTAGATGCCGCTTCCCTACTTTTGTACCCTATGTCGGGAAAAAAAGAACTTTAGGTAAATATGCATCCGAATATCCGATCTCTGATAAGCTACAATTTTGTTTTTCATAAAGCTTTTATTTTTGGGAAAGTTGTTTAATATGACGGATAGACTCACCTCCTTGAAGGATCCAGATAACTAAATCGCCACCCGTATATCCTTACCGAGGTATCGGCCAGTGTCCGTGATCAGAGCCGCGTCTGGGGCTTGTCCGCACCTGTTTGGCTGATTCTTAAGTGAAATATCCATTTCCTATGTAATCTGTGTCCACGTTTTACGGGGCACATGGACATTAACCGTCTTACCAACCAACGCTAACGCTTCAGAGTGATTTTCGTTTGATTAAATAACAACAGCGTTTGAGTTCAGTGATTGTCTGTTTTCTTTTGTACCCACCTGTGATTCAGCACTTTTGATGGTGTTACACTTTTGAGAATAATTGAAAACACGGACACAAAATTTATAGCATAGATGGATTTGTTATAATATAAATAAAATTATTTATTTAATATTAAAAAAAAAAAAATTAAAATTGTGAACAAGAAATTAGGAACACAATCAGGGCTCTGATTCCACTAACTTACTAGTACTAGTACTGTTAGCCTGCGTCATCCCATTGCTGGGTAAAGGCCTCTCTCCATGACTTCGAAATTCTTCGATCCAGGGCCAATGTGGACCACTGGTCGTTAGTTATCCATCCGCCATTTCCTGCGAGGTTTACGAACTTACAAATGTTAAATTGGTTCGTTGATTGTGTTTTTGGCTCATTTTAATGGATTATATGAAACTCAAACGAACAACAAATCAATGAAACATTGATAAATTAGAAGGAATCAAGTCCCTGAAGGTAAGACAGGATTGTTTACGAAGTAGGTTAGGGTAGGGGATTGCCTCGTTGGTCTAGGTGTACGCAAGCACGACTGCTGAGCATGAGGTCCTGGGTTCGATTCGTGGGTCGGGCAGTGTTATTGGGTTTTCCATCGGGAATTTCTCAGTAGCAGCCATGGAGTCTGAATTTGCGCCCGGTTGGTGGTAATTGGCTCGCCCCCTATTACATGGGATTGAAACATAACTGGCGAAATGTCGGTGTATTATTAGGTACACCTTTGCCAAACCCTTCTGGAATTACAGGCGTGATGTAATGTTATGTAGATTAGGGTATTCAAAACTCGTAGAAACCACGAATGAGTGTTTTTAACACTCCCACATTTCTACACCACTTTCAGAAATGGTGCACAATCAGCACTCATTTGAATTGGATACAAGATTATGAATCGTCCACCAATGAAATGATTGTGCTGTCGTAATTAGAGCTCTATATCACTATAGTATCAGATTAGACATGTCTATAGAGATCGGTTGTTACGCAAAATATGCACTTTAGACGTGGAGTTGCGGACACCAGCCCGGTATACAATACCATACAAATAAGGAATCACCAACAAGAAAATGTTTTATACTATAGTTACTGCCAGTTAAGATGGCAATAGCGGTCATTGCCCTTTCTCTGATATCTCTTTACACAAACTGAAACTATAAACCGTGTACTTATCGTTTCTTCTGTTAATGTTCAGGATCACAATCAATGCCAATTCAGGGGCTATTAACAGGATTGTATACGTTTTTTAAAAGAAGAGATTCAATAAATGTATGTAGTTCAATGACCGTTATTGCCATGCTAAAACACAACTACTATAGTAGTAGTAAAAATTATTCAGGATTTTGGATAGTTTTGATCATTCCAGGATCCCTTGATGGTGGCACCTGTGTTGGATCTTTCGATTCACTCCCACTGCCATAATCATGATTGAACGCTAGACTTTATTCGTCTTTAATTAAACCTTAATTTAACCCAGGTCTAGATAAACAAAGATGGGAAAATTTTATTAGTTGCAGTGTTAATGAGATATAGTTGCAGCGATAACCGCTCATTATAATTAATTACATACGTAACGTAACATAGAAATGTAAATATAAAATAATTACAAGATAAAAAAAATAATTTATTCATTTCGAAAGTACTGTCTTTAAGTCGTTTATATTATTAAAATACTAACATTTATGTTGTTTGCAGTGGTTTTCTATGTTAATACCAATTGATTGTTGTTTTAAGTGCACTAAACAGTATTAATTACATAACCAATATGGATTTCACAAAACCATCACTTTATAGTCTTCCAAAAATATTTTTTTCAAATATAAAAAACCTACTTAACACTATCATCATTTGTTTTACACATAGTCTTCCAAATAGAATAGCTTTCTTTTTTACAACAAAAAATAAGCATACAAAATCTATTTATTAATTAAATCTTTTCCTCAGGCCTTAAGCCAACCATCTGCTCAGATACTTCCCATAATTTCGCAGCCAAGTCCTCGTTTCTGGCCTTCATACCCATATACCCTTCTCTACAGTCTACAAAATACCCTCCCGTCGTTTGACCGACGTCATCTGAAATAGCTAAGAACAAAGTCGTCTGAGCCCCTTCCACAGGATTCTTGAAGAACGAGTACAACACCAAAGTTCTTAATTTTTCTAATATTGTCGCTTTGTAGAAACTTGTATTGACATGACCAGGGTGTAAGCTGTTCACGGTCACATCAGTGTCTTCCAGTCTTCTTGCTAACTCGTTGCTAAAGAGTATGTTACATAGCTTACTATCGCAGTACGTTCTCATGTATGAGTGAGGACTGTTCAAGTCGCTGACAGTTCCAAACCTGTGCAGCGTTGACGTCACTATGATAATCCTGCTTGGACCAGACTTCTTTAATATAGGTATCAAGAGCTGAGTCAGTAAGAAAGGTCCGAAATGATTGACCTGCATATCCCTGATTAATCCATCTTCAGTTTTGTCTCTGTGAACACCGCTAGCGCCAGCATTGTTTATCAAAATATCCAATTTCGCTTCGGAATTTTTGAAGTCTTCAACGAATTTTCTCACAGAAGCGAAGGAACTTAAGTCTAAGTGCATATATCTGACACTTCGGTTTTTAGTCTTCTTGGTTATGGATTCCGCAGCTTTTTGGCCCCTGTTCTCGTCTCTGCAGCCTAATATCACTTTGGCGCCTCTCCTAGCCAGTTCTAAGGCGGTCTGGTAACCTATTCCGCTGTTACCACCCGTGACGATAACCACTTTACCACTCATGACATTGTCGGAGTAACACTTTCCATTGGTTATTTTATTATAAGTTTTTATTAGGATCAGTCCTAAAATCAGCCACACTAACCACATTTTAACACAGTTATGTTATAATTTCTCCACTTTTAAATTCAGTTTTACAAAAAAACATGTAGACAATATTTGCACAGATGAAATTACTGTTATCATTCAATAATGTTGTGTTACCCGCGTCGTTCTCGCAATGTCACTGAAGATTTATCTGTATTAATGTCAAATCATGTGAACGGACTAATTATCAGCTCAGGCCGCGTGCTGTTATCAAATTATATCGTTATCCATTCTATATTGTAAACAGTTTGTTTCCGTCCGGCTGTTCGGCTTCGGCAATTACAGTGGGTTCAAAGTTGGATGTTAATATAGGAACTTAAATTTGATTTATTGATCATGACGATTGATTTGTAACTAAATTTGGTTGATATAAATACGTCATCTTGTTCTCGTCTTATCTTGTCCAGATTAAAATTGAATATAATGAAATAAACGGAAAATTCTATAATAATAAATTAATTTGACTGCTTTCCCCACAATCTCTTATTAAAATGATAATTAATAAACGATAATTACCTACTATCCGTGGTTTTAGATATCAGGAACAGATACACCTGTTTCTAAAATATCTAAAGCCGATTATCCGATAACAATGTTTCGAAATCTAAACGCTCAAAGTTCAGTAAGAAAAGTTGGAAACACGTTTACAATGTTATTATAAAAGAGAATTCTTTCTCTAAGGTTTAGACATGGCTCCTTAGGCTGCGTTTCCACCAGAGATGTGCGAGGCGAGGCGAGGCGAGGCTGTGGGATGGTGTGAGCTCTCCACCAGAGATGTGCGAGGCGAGGCGGAGCGAGGATGCGTAGCGACGCTGTGAAACGGTGCGCAGATGCGCGTTGCGAGGATGTGTAGCGGACTCGTTTCGGACTGACTGTTTTTGCTCGCGTCCGTCCTTAGCACACTTATTTATTTATTAATATAGGTACACCAACAGCTTCTGTGTACAACATATCGTAAGTATAGGTTTTACAGTCTTGGACTTACACAAACACCAATTACTGGTTAACGAGAATTCATAAAAATATGTAATAACATAAGAAAAATTAAATTAAAACGAGTGACTTTAGAGATGAAATACAACAGTAAACTGAAAAAAGAAAGAGATAAAAGAGTAAATAAAAGAGTTTACTTGGCTTACAAAACATACAATTCAGAAAGAAAACGGTATCGCTGTAATTTTACTAACTAATTTGACGGCGCAGTGGCTGAGCGATTGATTGCTGCGCTGCGTGTCGCGGGTTCGATTCCCCCACGGAACAATGATATTTTTATGGCGTACAGGTAGTTGTTCCGGGTCTGGCTGTTTGTGTATATGAGCTTAAATGTTTGTAAACGCACCCACGATATAGGAGCAATTCCTAGTGTGAGGCAATGTTTCTAAAAAACAAAACCTCCGACTACAATTAAAAAAAAGACAAAATATAAAAATTATTAGTACTAAAACAAATAAAATGTGAGATCAAAACAGATCATCGCTGTTAATATAAAAGATAAAGGAAGATGTAGTATAATACAACAAAAAAAACATACTTCACTCGCAACACATGCCTCGCACACGGCTCTCGCAACACATCCCTCTCAACACAACCCTCGCACACATCATTGCCTTGTTTTGTATGTACAAAAACATCGCTGCGCTGAGCGAGACTAGGTAAATGAAGTGATTCTTTTGGATCTTATGAAACACATTCCTCGCAACGCATTCTCGCATATCTCTGGTGGAAACGTAGCCTTAATACACTTAAAAATTTGCAAATGCATTATACGGTATGTAAGGTAATAAACTTTAAGAACCGCATACTTTATGAGAATGTTTGAGATGCTATAATAAAATTCCACAAAGTATTCTTGAACTGAATAAAACGAAATTTAAAACATGCATTAAACACACATTATGTAAGCAAGCATATTACAAGTTGGACGAATATATTGCTGATAAAAATGTTTGACTCAATCCGGTCCTGCTCCACAAGGACAAGGGCGCATTAATTGATAGCATTAAATAGTATTGTTGGAGCTGCTGAAGATTGTACAACTATCTTTGCAGTGTATAAATTCAATCTCTCTAGTATTATATAATAGCATAGCCAATATTGTGTGAGTACTATGTACTAGAAAAATATCATCTACTTGAAACCTACGTCTTTTCTTGACTTGAATGTGCCCTGGCGGTTGAGAGTATGTCATGCTCACTCAAATGTCTCGCTGATGGTGGCACGTGTGTTGGATCATTTAGTTCCCTTCAAAATGGTTGAATGGTGCTGATCCAGGCGTCATGTTCGTGAACGGGCGCTGTCAGTTGTGACTGGTCAGCCCTTAGTTGCCACGGCTAATTTATTTTATTTTTGAATTGGCTTTTTTGTTTTTACTATGAACACTTTTAACGTGCCAAGTTGCTAAGTTGAGTGAGAACGATGTACGTTCTCACACAATTTATCATCTCAACATGAATGATGTAACCAAGGTTTTTTAACAATATTATGATTTAAAAGAGTGTCCATGGAGTTTCTTACCCGTTCTTCTCCATAGAGATCTACGCTAGGAAATGGGCAACTACAGTACATTCATAGTTTTTATACCTTGTGACTGGGACTGTGGCTACATTTCATTGTTGTCTTTGTTTCGACAGTTCAAAAGTGCATGTAACTGGCCTACTTGAAATAAATGCTTTGATTTTGAGGAGCTCGTGGCTTAGTAATAACAGCCGCTCGGATCAATCTTCAGGTTAAGCTACGCTTGCTTAGGTTGGTCTGTGGATGGGTGACCATCCATTAAATAAATGGGCCTACTCCTGACCTCAATCTAGTCTTGAGGACAGAGATGAGGTCGACGATGGAACGAGCTAACCCAAAAGAAACCTATTAACTCGCGACTTAAATAGTTGGGGACATATGAACTTGGGAACACCGACGCAGGCAGGGAATTCCACTCCTTGGCTGTGCGCACAATAAACGATGTAGCAAAGCGTGCCGTGTCTCCGTGCCTCAGAAAGCACGTTAAGCCGTTAGTCCCAGCTATCAATTGTAGATCTTTGACAGTCGTTACAGGAAGTCAGTGGCCCGAAAGCCTGACAAAAAGTCTTACCAAGGGGTATCGTATTACCCGGTACTACCTGGGTTGTGGAGGTCTGCATCCGGTGAGAATAAAAGCCGACCCTAAAATAGTTGGGAAAAGGCTAGGTAGAGGATATGAACATTACCTTTCTATCTGTATAGAAAGAAAGAAAAAGTATTTATTAGACTCACACAGGACAACAAAAAAAAATGGATGAGATTACAATATGATATAATATGATTATATTATGTTGTTCAGCACAGATGTTAAGTCTCAGCGTTAGATCAAAGTTCATGACTTTGTTCCTACATTGATAACCGAGTTATAGCAACTGCAATTAATTAGCCTGCTTTGCTTGTTAGATTCACTTGTTTTGTTAAGTATTCCAAGCGGGGATAGTCATAATCATCCCAATTAAAGGCAAAGGTTTTTATTTCCTTTTCCAAAAATTATACTAAAATCGGAAGTAACGCCGCCATTTTGTGTTTTCCAATGCATTTTTCTCAGACAATTTTACTTACGTTTACCAACAGCACGCTTCTTTTAATTTTTTCAAACGCAAAAAGATCCCATGTTTAAGTCGAAAGTGCCAGGGTGGCTACCCGAAATTCAAATTTACTATTTCATGAAAAAGTCATTCAATGAAATTAAATGAACTTGAGGGTTGTATTGATGATTTTAATGATTATAACTCAGTAAAGCCATATTTGTTACGGTCAGGAATCATATTTTGCTCAACATACAACCTGACACTGACCTGCAAATTGCGACAGACCTAGGAAAAATTGAATTTCGCGGGCTATCCTAGCGCTTCCCTCTGAGTTCATCGGACTTGTGGAAGTTTTGTTCTATTCAACGATAGGTAAATAGGTATGTCAGTGATTTAAATACAATCGAAAAGTTCAGGTCAAGGTCAGAGAAAGAGATAAGCTGTAAGGTCATGTAGAACTAGCGACCCGCGCTACTTCGCACGCTTTCATGACTTACAAATAATTATCAAGATTTCTTACTACATGTAAGTTTAATATTGATGAGTTATACACAAGAAAACGTTCTGGAATATAATTTCTAAATTATCTTCTTTTTAGCGTTTCGATGGCAAAAATTTTAAATATGTTTAGCCCAAAACTCAGCTACGCGTACCCCGCTCACTGATGCAGTAAATAAATCAGCAAGAGCGCAGGAGATAGGGCATGCGGGGCAATATGAAAGGTGGGCCATTGTTTGTGGGGAGACGCCGCATACGCACTTGAGATCTGAGCCGTCCATGAACCCCCATCTGCAGAGATTGTCTTTGCTCCGGCCGACTTGAGTTCGAAGTCTGTTAAGAGATTTCCAAGTCGACCACGGCAACTCGTGTCCAGGTGGAAGGTTTTCTGATGGATCGTTGAAGTTGTCAATACGAACTGGAAGGAGGACGCGCGGCTTTGCCAGAAGTGGAGGGGGGCCTTTGCCCAGGCGTGGAACAGAGCAGGCTAGAAAAAAAAGTGAAAACCAACTTAAATTTGTAATACTATGGTAGAAGCCACAAAATAATCAAATAATCTTGTTTTAAATCTCGTACCTACACACAATCTAACATTTTGTAGGTATTGATTTACACACGGATATAGTTATCTAGGTATTTGCTCGCTATCTCGGGTTATCAACGGACATAGGTGAAAGAAATTAATTTATAATAAGCACATAAGATCTTGATGATCGATGATGATATGGAAGCAATTTATTGATTTTTATTATCTATAAAACTAAATATGAGGATATTTCAACGTAACCCAACAAACTCAGCATTTTCTTTAAAAAATATGGTTATACAAGGTGATAGGGATACCGAGGCAAAAACGAGTATCACGTGTTCAGTACATCATGTTGGACCCCCACATAGAAATTTTTCATTTGTAATTTAAAAAAAAAAAACAGCTGTTCCATACATTTTGACCGTGTAGGTATTGCAGTTCTTTCCGCCGAAAAATTCTATCTGTGAGTTCAGATTGATGTACTGTGTACGTGGTAACCGTTTTAGCGTCGGTATCCCTTCCACCCTATCTAACACATCAAACACTACTAATTATCAATTCATTAACCATTCCATTGCATTACTTCGTGACACGGTTCTGAATAGCGTAATAATTCCTTATTTGAACTCAGCTACTACGGTAAAGGCCGTAGCAGATACGCTACAGCCGACGCCATCCCATGACAACGATGGGCATAGCGTGGCCACTCTGTTCTCGGCTTATCGCGCCACAGTTGCGACATTATCAGGCTAATTCTTTTCGCATTGTTAGTATTTCTACAATACTTATATATATCAGTGTTTGTTACTACCCCAATTAAAAAGCATGCCAAAACAACTGTTAAAGTCCCAACTTAATCATACATGGTGTGTCTACAGCTGGCGTATGGCGCCATGGGAGGCGGCGGAGGAGTCGCGGGGGTCACAGGGGGTGGCGGACAACCCCCCATGCAGTCACAACAACAGAGGAACTTCAGGAAAGGTAAGCATGACGTCAAACATAGTGGAATTATATCTATGTTTTATCATTTTTCTTGAAGAGCTTGGAACCTTAACTAATATCGAATGTCGCAAAATATGCAATTTCCAGGAGTTAAGTGTCTGAAGAACCATTATTTGCTACGTTAGCCTTTGTTTTAAAAGCAAGGCAAACCAACCCCCGTAACATGACCACCGTAGACAAGGATTTCTTTGACGGAAGAATCGACAAAATGTCAGTTAGTGCAAAGAAATCTGTCATTGTGTCGACACAATCTGTCATTTTGTCGATTCTTCCGTCAAAGAAACCCTTGTCTACGGTGGTCATGCTACGGGGGCAAGAAATGTATGAAATTCCTCGCAGTGAACATTGACAGTGACATTTGTTCATTTTTTTTTTCCAATAATACCTACCATCTTCTTTTCTACTCAAGTGTCAAAAGAAGAAGTAGATTAAGAATACAATTGAAGACATTATTTCAAAAACCACCTTTGTCATGATATGAAATAGTTACAGAATTAGTGACCAGTTTTGTTTTTTTTCATAAACCGCCTGTCACTGACGTGATTGCTTTTTGCCGAAATCATAGTTGACTATTTGTTGAAGAAATATGAATTGTGATTGGAAAGCTTACGAATTTCTCTACAAAATGGCGTAACTAACTCATATTGTGAAATTTTTGACAAAGCTGGTTTTTGAAATAATGTCTTCAATTGTAACAACGTAACAATGACAGCACAAGGAAGGCAGTAGGGTCTCAGCATCACAGCTCACGGGTGTTGTGTATGTTAACTTGGTTGACTGTGTAGTGGGCGTAGGTTCGGGTATGCAGGTGGCGGCGGCGACGGGCCAGCCCCTGCTGGCGCCCGCGCCCATCCAGCAGTTCGTGCCCTACCCGCACCCGCACCCCGCGCAGCATCAGCAGCCGGCGCTGCAGTATCAGCACATGGTGAGTACTATATATTGATATTGGACATCGGTACATTGTAGATCCATTTCGCACTAGGTCCTCGTGGCGGATTACAGCCTGTTCCCTCTCCTAGAGAGTAGGCCTGTGTTATGCTTGTGGGATGTTGAGGGCGGAATTACAGAGTCCGGCTCAGCACTAAAAGTTGAAAATCCGATAGCCGCTCACTTACCCTTTTGATATTTCGAATGTCTACCGTATATATTACTAAAATTCTTGAATGCTAGTAGTATTCTATGGGGATTACCAAAAGAACTGTGCATTTTCTAGAAGAAAAAGTATCTAATTTAATTCTGAAATAATGCAGCTTTCTACCAGTGATAGAATTCTTGTAATCACTTTCATATTATTTTACAAATATACTTGAAGAAACTCCTACAGAACATGTTCCGCCAATGATTGTATTTTTGCAGATCAAATCCGACAACAATTTAAAAACTTGTCTTTGTATCCAGGTCCGAATGTACCACGGCGGCGTAGGAGGATCAGTGGGCGGCGTGGGGGGCGGCGGCGGCGGGCTGGGGCAGGGCGAGGTGGGCGTGCAGGCCGTGCAGGGCTACGCGCCGCCGCCCGCGCCGTCGCCCGCGGCGGCCTCGCCCGCGCTGTACCCGCCGCCGTCGCCCGCGCACACGCCGCACCCGCACCCGCACCAGCACCCGCACCCGCACCATCACTTCCAGCAGCCACCTTTCCAGGTAATACATGCTACCGACTATTGCACTAGTCACTGGAAACTGACTCAAGGCAAATGATGTGTGCCTTGTAGCCGCGCCAAAGAAGCCTATTTCTGTTTTTAAACCAGCTATTTTTTGTTGTTAGGCATACCACCAGGTGCTGTGCCCACTGATGGGCCCGGGCGCCGCCAGCGGGCACCACCACCACCACCACCACCTGGCCTACCTTAACCACGCGCCGCCCACGGCCTCCCCGCCGCAGCCGCACCCGCACTCACTGCAGGTAACCGCGACTCCCACCACAACGACGGTGCTACATGGATCTCTGTGCCGAGATAACAATATACAGCCTGAATCAGAAAGGTGTGCTCAAAAGTATGGTGAAATCCCATTTTCGTACACGGATCAACGAGTATCTCTGTCTCATTCCGTCACGTAATTTGGTGGAGCGAGAAGTCCGGTCGCAAGCATCCGCATCGGAAGCACTTTAACGTGCGATTGGACTTCTCACTTTAGTGAGTTAAAATCCTAAATGATAGAAAGGGAAATAGATGACAGAAAATACTGATATGTGCGTGTTAATGCGATATCACCCTTAAGGATGTGGTATAGATCGTGAAACTGAACAACTTCTCAAATCGTAATCACGAAAAAGATTTTCGCTGCCCTGGTCAAGTAGGTATTAAGGTTTTGCAGGAGGGCAGCTAATAATTATTTCGCGATATTGATGATGCTCGTTTCGAGAAAGTTGTTCAGTTTGATGGTCTGTACTACACCCTGAAATATGATCACACTTCCTGATACAAGCTGTATCTGCACAAAAATCTTATGGCGCATGGCCATATTCAGATCTAATGCCGCTGTTTTGTTTTTCACAATTCTTAAAACAGTTATGTTCACCATTTCTCTCTGTTCTTGTTGTGTTATCTGATCCAAAACGATCCATGTAGCATTGTACTTGTGAACGAAAACGTCATGAACATGTCACATCCAGTTATTGCAACAACTTGGCACGTTTAGTTCCATGCAGCACTGTTCGCGTCAGTCCCACTGACCAGTATCTTGTGGATGTTAATACTGTCGCGGAAACACCGAACGGACACGAATTGCTACCTAGTTTCCTCCCTTGTCGGTGGCTTAATTAGTACTACATCAGCCGCCATTTTAATTTTACCGTTATTACAAGTCCAAAAAATACTCGTCAGTGGTCAGTTCCCACTAGGTGTCAGGGTACCGAGATCAGGGAGGTTACCATGCACTTTAACGTCAGGCCAAGATATGACAAAAACTGTAAAAAAAAAGTCGTATGTGGAAATGTCAAGCGATTTTGAACCATGTGCAGTGCAACTACAGGTAATCTTTGTCTCGTCAGAACTTCGCCGGTGAGTGCATGTGCACCGTCTGCTGGCGTGGTTGATGATCCGAAGCTGGATCTTGTGCATTTCATACACGCGTTCGTACAATGTGAGTTTCATTTCGTATTAGTAGATTCGATAATCGATAACGCGTACTGACAACACTGATAGCCCTACTGAATAACATCGCATCTTTTGTTTATTGTGTGTGGGCACGAAGTAGATGGATATAGAAGGTTGGCTCCATGCAAACAGCGGAGACAGACACCTGACGACAACATTGATCACTTTTGGACTTAGTCAGTCACATCTCGTTACTATGTCACATTGTTAAAGTCGTCATTAGCATCGTATGGTGTGACTAGGTTCTAAGTATGATTAAAGTTTTCGTAAGTCATTTGTATGTAGGGAAATTTCAAGCGATGTCTTACTCGCTGTACGTAGAGGTGGACGTAGTGTAGTCACGCACAACAATGTGTGAGCCTTTTCGGTCGCCGGAAGGAGCTGGCATTCTGTACCTAACTATTTTGTGGTGTGGGTTTGTGTGAGTAATATCAGGCAGTCGTTTAACGTGTGCGTGCGTGACGTCCGCAGGGAGTGCTGATGCCGCCCAGCCACGGGTCGTCGGGCGGGTCCACGACGCCGGGCGTGGGCAGCGGCGGGTCGCACCCGTAACGCGACCTGGCGCCTCGCCGCGCCCGCGCGCCGCGCGCCCCGCGCCCCGCCGGCCCGCGCCCGCAGCTCCGCCTCAGCCTCAGCTACAACTACAACGTGTACGTGGCGCAGTACGCGCAGGTGGCGCAGTACGCGCGCCTCGTGCGCAGCGAGCGCGTGGCCGTGCGCCCGCCGCGCGCCGCCCGCCCGCGCGACTACTGACCGAGTGCCCCAGTGACAGTGTTGTGGTGACTGCAGCGGTACAGCCGGCCGGACGGTCTCCGCGCCCAGACACTTTGTGCTTCGAGCGATGAGCTCATATTATTTCCTTGCTTGTATTCGTTTTCATATTATTACCGATGTAATTATATTAAAGGAAATAGTTTATATCGGATTTTCATGTAAATAGTCGAAGTAAGCTATTCGTTGTAACTATTCAATTTCAATCCGATATATTGTGTAACTTTCATTATGTTGCGATGTACTGAGTAGTTACGATCACCGGTCTGTAACATGGATATTGAACGTAGAATCAATAGCGATGTTATCCTAACGCAATGTAATGTAGGACAGCTTGGAGGTCTCTGCCAACTGAATCATTGTGAAAGTATTGCTGGACAGTAGTTTCCTAATTTTGCTGCTGGCAGCATCACTTATTTTTTGCGGTCTTGTAGAAACGAACAAACTGATTTGCTAGTTCGAAATAAATCTTCAATTATTTACACACGCAAAATTTTATAATTCTGATCTAAATTTACTCGAAAACAATTTGAAGTATCAAAATTTGTATCAAAAGTGCACTTGCAAAGCTTTTTTATGTAATATTTGTAACAAATGTCCGTAGAGACTTTTTTGTGGAGGTAGAAGGCGCGGGAAATCTACGCAGATTTACTTAAAAAGGCGCTTCTATCCACAATGTGTATTGTTACAATTAGTAAGCTGACATTTTTTTAATTTTTTATCAAAATTAGCACGTAGACTAGGAGGCCTTCATTTTTTTATAAAAAAAATGTCATCATCGTCACGAAATATAAATTATACTTTTAACGCCGTCAAAATATTTGGCGTTATTCAAGTATTTAACGCGCATACCCACCGCGGCGCACGGATAAGCCATGCACGTGTGTTAAGCTTCGCTTTGCAAAAATATGAATGTGATTGTGTCCACTGCAAACCAAGGACACGCTATGCATCAATTGACGTCATTAGTACATGTGTGGCTTGCTCGAATATGGCGCTCACATAGCTCAACGTCATGCACGCTGTGCATGCGGTACACACTATACACGAATATTACCCCACGACTATGCTGCGGTGGGCCACGCACGCTACAGTTGTACATAGTTGTGGGTGTGTAGTGTGTACTGCAGTGGAAACGTAGACCCACGTTGTCAAACAAATGAATCCACGCAGCTATAATGCGCCGCGTGCCCGTGCACAGTATGCGCCGCGGTGGGTTTGCGCCTTTATTAGGAGTGACAAGATGTCATCATTGTGCGTAGGGGGTGACGCAGCTGTAATGTTTTTCTAACTTTAAAAATACAACGTAAAGTAATAACTTGTATGCCTTCTTCGTATCGATACGTTCATCGCAATAATTGATGTTTTTTAATGTTTTTCTAAAAGTTTTACTCGGTATTTTCACGTGGCAAGATATTTTCGAGTTTTAATTGTTATTGTTTGTTATCTAACTTTAGTGAATTACATAAACTCTAGTACAGTAAAAAAATATAATACGAAATTATCCATTTTGGATATAAATGTACCACTTTTCTCTACTCATCATAATTTAACTGACGCTGATTATTGTGATATATACCAAAGATATGAAAACATCTTTTACAACCTATAGTTGCCAATTTTAAAAGAAAAACCATAACTTATTGAACAATTTAAAAAAATGGGTTCAATTTTGTATAAAATTATAGTTGTCACGTGAAAAAACGGAAAATGTGTATTATCTTTGAAATAATATGAATACCTGACCATTCTGTCAAGTTTTTGAGAGTATAGTCAGTGTTGCCATTCACTTGAAAACACTGTTTAAAATACTTTAGTTAGTTTAGCACGGCGGGGAAAAAAATATTAAATATTTAAGAATGGATGGAAGATTGTATGTGCGTGTGTGTAAGGAAATAGTGCGTCTTGTACGGACGGAGTGCGGTCGGCCCTCTCGCGGTACTGGGGGCGGACTATGTATTATAATTAGGTAATTCACTCTCTATCATACTTATCGATTAAAACTGAGAGGAATTTGGTAGATATATCATCAGTTTATCTTATGTATTTTGAGCCAGGCACGTACCTAGTAAAATAAGGTGCATGTCAGTTTTATATTTAAAAATAAAATGAAATAAATCGAACTAAATATCATAATAAAGTTTGATACAACATAGTCTACACATCTATTATTAGTAGAGTTTTATATTTATCGGCAAAAATCCTTTTGTACTAAAATTAGTAATTAGTATCAAGTTCCTTTCGGTTTTGGTCGGTAATATTTGTTTCTTCGTTTATAACGACGAGCGCCATTCTGAGACAGCGGTCAGTTCGTTAACTGTATTTATTTAGGTTTAGGGTTTATTATTATTAAGATACCCTCCGCGTTTTCTTACAATTCCAAAGTGTCAATTGCACTTTAAAAATATTAATTTATAAAATTGGCAAATAGTTACTATTTAAATTCGTAATGTAAATTATGGGCGATGTTGAAGATGCCAGAACGATGTGAAAGATATTGCAACGTCTTTCATTGAACAGTTACAGTAAAAATAAGTATCGGGACCATCCTAGATGCTCAATGTTTACTAAGATGTGACGTCACTGTCTCACGAGTCATTAGTTCTATTTTATTTTATACATTTGCAGCTTTTGAAAAGGCAACGTAACTATATCCTGCGAAACGATACGGACTCCCGAAATTATGATAACTCGGACCATCGTAGCCGACTCCTTATTGAGAATGCCAATTCACTTGCGCTCACTACTCAGCGTATTTGCTACAAATATCACCAGTAGCCAAGTGCTATTTATTCTTTTTAAAAGAAAGTAATTATTCGTAAAACATTTTCTATGTTCCTTTGATATGGAATGTAGTAATGCGCCTTTTCAGGGTGCATGTGTTAGTGAAACTCAGCCCTAAGTGTAGGATATCGTAAAGAACTGCATAATATTATAATTCCAGTCGCGAGTCGTTGCGAGACTCCTATCGTCCTTGTAGAGGTCACGGGGTGGATAGAAACAACTATTTTTCGCAAATTACTGTTCTGTGGACTCATGTTTCTCGCGTTGCAGAATACATGTATTTATTATGGCCTCACATTATTTTATTTGCCACATGGAAACGAGGCCAGTCTTCTGAAAATTCACCACCAATTCTAATCTAAGTTATGAAGCTTTATGTTTTGTGTTCCCTTTGTTCAAGCGTAACGAATATATTGTGCGAATCGAAGGTTCTTATTTTCTCTTTATTTATATAGTTAAATTCTTAAACCTGCGAGGTCATGCAATAGTCTTGTTTAAGGCTTTACATATTTAATCTTTAATTTTACTGCCAGCATCAAGTAAAAATGTAATATAATTTAATTTTATAACATCTACATTATATGTTTTAAATAAGTAAATTATAAAATTCATATGTGATAATTTATTTACAGCTATAATTTTTAAACGGAATATTATTTCATTTCTGTGCTTAAACTATTTTTGTAAAGTCTAATTTTGCTAAGCAAACGGTATAATAAGGCCTTAGTTTACCAACAAGAAATCAAACGATTACATGTTTAAACACGTAACCGATTGATTAAATATTGATGAGCACAGGTCTAAGTATAACTAAGTTTGCTTATCCAAACTAGGCTTTCAAAAATTTGTTAAGTTACCCTTCGCGTTTCAAGGAATTGTAACAGGATGCGTTACAGACGCAAGTAGGTTTGACAATAAAAATGTAAACTTGATAGGTAGGTGTAAGGAAGTTAGGACGCATAAACATATTTACGACGAAACTGACACTGTTCACATAAATTAACGTCAGGATTGTCACAAAAATGCGTCATCGGATATATTTCGTTAAATAAAAGTAAGGCTCACAAGGTTTGCACAATCAAACAATATTTTCTCCCATAGTGATGTATAGGTATTTATTAATTAAGTTTCAGCTTGAATCGAGGGTCGTAAA
Organism: Noctua janthe; assembly: GCA_910589295.1. Taxonomy (NCBI): domain Eukaryota; kingdom Metazoa; phylum Arthropoda; class Insecta; order Lepidoptera; family Noctuidae; genus Noctua; species Noctua janthe. The sequence continues at coordinate 8,098,207 of OU342573.1, read as the reverse complement.
ATGCTTAATATAAAAGTGTGGCATCAAGGGGAGCTAAGTCCATGACCTCCGCGCGGTGCTCCCTGGGTAGCGCCAAATGTGGACGATGACATTCACATTCTTTTATAACAATCATGCTAAATGAATAACCATGGAGTGCTGCTGGATTCCTTTATAAACACATTCGAGTTCTTCCTGTTATATATAAGCACATTCCTTTTGTAAAATTTGATGGATAAACAGATCATTATGAAACACTCCCAATGAGTTGCTCTGTTTCGATACATAGAGGATAAACCGCGCAGAATGTATGATTTGTGTAGATTTAAAGTAATTAAAATAGACATATTTATATAAATAAACAAACAAATTGCGATTAAAACATTGTTGTATATAATGTAAATATAAAGATCTAGAAGGGAGTTACTAGTGTCCTTTCCGAATAAAAACGGCTTATAATTTTGTGATGTGTAAAGACTTTTCGAGCATGTTATCATTTAAAAAAATCACAAAATAAAGTTGCGGAAAGGGCCTACCAGACCCGTACCACGTTCGTGACTCGTAGTGTTCGAGAACATGGTATGGAGTCTCGTGTACTGTTTTATTTTTCTTTTTTTTCACATTTTTTTTTTCTTGTTTTAATTTAAATTTTTATCGCGTGAGTGACTCCACCGCGTATGTTTGTTGTAATGAAAGTGAAAAAAAGATGTATGTGCGTGGTTGTCTGTTATGCGCCATAAAATATTATCGATTTATTTTATTGTGTGAGGTGTCACCACTAGTGGCGCGGATGTTATGTTTTAGCTAGGGATACTTCTTTTACCTGTAAAATTTGTACGTGCTTACGAAACGTTCGAGTTCCTTTGGCCACATTATATTATAACGGTTGTGGTATACATTTTTTTATAAGATTCCCATATTAAATGCAACGATTTAAAGCGTGCCGTAATGTACTACTGAGTATATTATTCAACGCACATGTTGATGCATTTACCAAAAAGAGGGACGAATCAGAGACCTGATTAAGAATTGCCCTCCTTGTATAAATATCGATCAACCTGTAACACGACGGGCAAAATTGTCGTCAAAACTAGGATAAAGGAATGACTCCATTGTGCCTTTATCAATGGTGACATATGACTACTCGAGCATGAATAATGACTAGAACTGTTACGTATCAAAGTAAACGGTACTGATATTAATAGTTTGCGTGAATGGAAGTTGTTCAGACAGTACTTTAGGTCACATTCCTCATCGAAGCTGAACCTAGGAGTCATTTGAAAATAGATTGGATAAAAAAACATGGCAATATCACACTTCATTTATATACTATACACTATCCGCTCTGGACAAGGATAAGTAATACTTTAAAAAAAAAACTGTCTTCAAAATACTAATTATACCAATAAATGGATACACAACCATATAGTTACGTCTACGTCTAAGAAATGTCTGAACAACTACTATTTACTAATGAAGCTTTTGAAGCAAGTGGCAATAGTATTTATGTTCTTCCCTGATTTCCTAATTTGCGTAAGTTGACTTTAATTTAAGACTGCTCAGGACACGCCGCAGCTAGCTGGTCGAAAGCTCAGCCCAACGACTTGCCACTTGCTAATATTAAGCATGATTGAAGCTTCAAACGTATCATTTTTACAATCAGATTATAAAAATGATAATTGAAGACTCGGTCCAATCTGAGCAGCTCATACATTTTTTACCTCGTATAAGGCACTTTCTAACATGTAAATATTTGTTACCGGCTCCACTGTCGGCACGGACGATTCGAAAACCCATTGTGTATGTATAGAAAAAAATCTATGAAATTGCCTTATAAATGTGTGTGTTGCCCCGCGCGCGCCGCCGGGGCTTTGTGTAAGAATGTTACCAACGTGTGGACCTAGTACTTGGAAGTTTTAACAAAATGCTCAATATTTAATCAAAAAGATAATTCAAACAACTTTCTATCTATAATAATTATTAAAGAAGCATTTTGGTAACATTTCAGTATAGAAGGTGTAAATTTTGTAAAGACTGAAGGGAAAAATAATGTTTGCGAGTAAGCAGAGGTAATTGTAAAGTGAAATTGGTTTTTATAGGAGTGAAATATAGAGCCTAAAACTCTAATATTGAATATTGTAATTTGTTTGAAGCGAATCTTTAGAATTTAATGGACTAACAACATGGCGCCATGGGTTTTTAGAAATGAACTTTTTTGACATTTACTGTGAAATAGTAAAAATTGGCACTGAGGTACCTGGTCTACATTTTGTAATCATCTTACCTGACATAAATTCTAAGGATTCGTTCTAGATATAATATTGTATAAAATTGCTGCTTAATTCCGCTTGTCGATGAACGATTTGATTTGTGAAAAAGTGCTTTTTATTTGTGAGCCCAATGACGGGCACGTGAAGAGGAATGTGCCAAAGTATGGCATCGTTTATCGTTTGTTAGACACACAACACCTGTGTCGACGAATATTTTTCAATAAAAAAGTAAAAAAAATGTGTTTTAAACACAACAGTTCTGTGTTTTAATTAATATTTTCCCATCGATAATCTCTTCCGTCTGAAATACTGCGCCGAAATAACAGGCTCCTGCAGCTTAGCACGTCTTTTATTTATTTGTTTTCTTCATCATACAACTATCATTAGAAGAGGATTAGGTAGCCCTCTTCTAAAGCGCGGGCCACACCGCCAGCTGGCGGGCGGGCGAGCGACGCGAACGACGCCCTTTTCATACTACGTTCGTATCTTTCGATAGTTCGCGGTGTGAACCAAAGTATGAAAAGAGGTGAAACGATGCGTCTTTCGCGTCGCTCGCCCGCCCGCCAGCTGGCGGTGTGGCCCACGCTTTATGATAGTGTACACATTAACAAAATTTACTTTTGTAACTTATTATAAACAATGCATTTTTTGCTCAGAGAACAATGAAGTAAATCATTAGCTTGAGGTCATCATCAAATAGTAAACAACTTCAGTATTCAATAAGAATGAACTGCGCAAAGGATCAAAGTTACTGCCCCGACGGTGGGTTCCCAACCCCCAACACTCACCCCGTAGCTGGTAAAATATGGCTCTGACATGACATTGAGCAATCGCTTCGTAATCAGACATCCTCTACTTGTTTTGTAGCGTTTATGTAGAACTGCCTTTATTTATGTCGCGAATTATTTTAGCAGTGTATGTACCACTCAGGGACCACCCACGTCTTCAGTGTTAGCTAGACAAGATGCATTAGAAATGAAAAACAAATGTTAATTCGAATAAATAATTTAATTAATTATGAATACACATATCATCATCATATAGGATGACTGGTAATTAATGACCAATTCTTAAACACGTGATTGTACTGATGATAACAAATAACTTTCCCAAAGAAACTTTTTTTAAAAACTCATACACTTTTATCCCAGTGGCACATAAGCCGTATGAAATTCGGGCGCGCTCGTATGACCTATCAGCTGTTAGCCGCGTGGCGACGTTCTGTCTCCCACTGTGCTCTGCCTACTCACTCTTGCACGGTACGATAGCAATGAGACAGAAAGGCGCACGGCAAGGTCACGCGGCTAACAGCTGATAGGTCAGAGCTGTTGTGTTATTGGAATAAAAGTGAACGAGTAAGTATAAAAAAAAAGTTTCTTTGGGAAAGTTGTTTATCATGACAATAATCAGGTGTTTAAGTATCGGTCACTAAATAACAGCGACCCTATATATTACTAAAATAATTTAAAATAAAACAATTTCACATTTAATGAATAAGTAACATACTTGACTAATAAAGGGTATTGCTCGCACACTTTACAATCATTTCACTATTTAGATAAAATGAAGCTCTGATAAACAATCACCACTAGGAAAAACCAAATTACATTTTTCTCAAAGCATATGAACTAAATGCAACGGGAAATCAGGTACTTAGGCGTACTATGCAGTTGATCGGCAGATTCTTCGAACTAATTGTTCGCCGACTCGAAGAAATTACATATTAGCCGTGTCCTCACTTATAAGAAACACGCAACCAAACATGTGACGCATAATGTGGACGGCGATCAGTCTCGCAGCGCGACACAGCAAGTTGAACTACCCTAGCCTCGCTTCCGTGACAGGGGCATCCCAAATCTAGCCTCGAAGTGAGACTGGGCATCACGACCACAACTATTTAGATTTCCATAGACACGCTAAGAAGAAGACCACATCTTACGCAAGCTTATGTTACACGAATTGAATCCAACAATTTTTTACCAAAGTCATGGGAGAGGTCAATTAAGGGTCATAATCTGTATACAACATGTCAAGGGGTGTTACAAGAGCGGGACGAAAATTTCATTACTATTGAGATATTTACCAAAAACTCAAAAAGGGGAGATTACAAGTTATCAAATCCAAAGTGGATACTGCGTCGTGTCGACGTAAAAATGATCAGGAAGATGTGACACATTTTTAATTTTGGAATGGACAGTCACATTTTTAACGGATTAAAAAAAAAGTGGATGATTTGGTTGCTGTTTCACAAATATTTGGCGAACATGTTACATGTGGGGACGCAGCTTAGCACGTCCACTCTATTATACCATGATATTAAATCATCATCACCAAATCGCTCAAACATTTTTAATATGCCTAGTATGCGTTCTGTGCACTCCTTGCATAGCTGCCTTCACTTCCTCAAAGAACGAGGTGGAATTGTGCACTGTCGTGCCTCCAAGCACAATCCTGACTCCAGGGTAAGCCTGGTTGATCTGATGCACGCACTGAGCCTCCTCGTAGGTGGCGCCCCCTACGATAAACACGAAGATGTCCTGCGGACGTCGGCCGTAGGCGCCGTCGTCACCGCCCAGGGTAGGGTACAGGTTTTCCCGGAGTTTTCCTTTGATAAGATCTTCGAGAGTGTCTTTTAGAAGAGGAGTGTGCTGAGTGTAGATGTTTTCTACGCCGTTAAGACCCTGTAATATGAATGAATTGTATTACAATCGGCATTACTGCATCGAAAACTGAGTAGGACTGTTCGAATATCAGGCAAATATAAAAATTAATGTCCATTATTCTAACACCGCCTAGAGTTGAAACCCCAATCATCTGCCTAGCCTTTTCCCAACTATATTGGGGTCGGCTTCCAGTCTAACCGGATGCAGCTGAATACCAGTATTTGACATGGAGCCTACCTTACCTCCACAACCCAGTTAAAACTGGGTAATACGATACCCCTTGGTAAGACTGCTTGTCAGACTTTTTGGGCCACTGACTACCTAACGACTGTCAAAGATTTAGAAATGACGGCCGGGACCAACGACTTAACGTGCTTTCCGAGGCACGGAGGAAACTCATTATGTAATGGGCGGTCCCCCATCCACAGACCAACCTAGGCAAGCACGGCTTAACCTAAAGATCGACCCGAGTTGAAACCCCAATATAAAGGGATGGGAAGGGGGAACAATTTTACTTAAGTAAAATTGTTACTAACCCTATGGACCCTGGTCTGAAATAAAAACTTTCTATTCTATTCTATTCTAAAGTAATTATTCATCATGGGGTAAGCAAAGGAGAGGGCGGGATAAGTTGGACTCTATTTAAAAAGATTATCCTTTCATCGCATTAGATCGCGAAGAGTGGAAGGAGGTAAGGGACAGCTTTGTCCTGGACAACTCAGACTCATAATTCATCATAATATTAAATTTTAAACACATGTAGCTTTTTTTTTTTTTTCGGATGGGAAATCATCAAATGACCCCCCCCCCCCACTCTGGGCGGAGCGGAAGGGAGTGTCAGACTTGTACTGACTAAAACCCATCCATGTTCCTTCTTTGCCCTTTGTGTTCCAGGACCACGGTATCTCTTTCGAACAGTCCCGCAGAACACATATAGCTTGCAATACAAGTTATATCTCTATCACAGAAATTGTAGCACTTTTTCTCAGGAGCATGGCAGGAGGAACTGGCAAAAACCTGGCATCGTCACTAGAGCATGAAAAAAAAACAAATACCACCCACCTTAAACAGCCTTTTAGTAATTTTCACAGCATCTTGCAGCCCAAACAGGTCACTCTGGCGAGCATGAGCGCCGCCGTACTCCAGCAGATTGACGACACCCTTGACCAGCAGCTCGGGCGCGCCGCGCGTCTTCAGCGCCTCCACCAGCGACGGCAGCGCGTTGCTCGCGTGCTTCTCGTAGCGGAGAGCGTACAGGGCTACCAGCTTCGCGGCGTCGTGGTGGCGGACTGCTTCGTTGGAGAGCAGGTTCTTGAGGCGCTGTGTGGAAATTAAAGGCTTAAGTGATAGGTGTTTCAAGTGAAGGTTTTAAATTAAATGAAATGTTTTATTTGCAGATATAAAACCATATACAACATTATATTTATGAATGTTACACACCCTTCATAAAACACATTCATATTGCACACACACGCACGCCCTAAATACAGCGGTACCGCGAGACTGTGGTACCGCGGTCACCAAGGACTTGGCTGATAGTTGTAAGTTTTAAGTTTCGAATCAATAAACAAAAACAGGAATGGATTTTTCTCAGCTTTAGCCAGAGCTGGATTCTTTACCCTGCTCTTAGATATAATACATGTTTGAGCTTAATCAAAGTTCCTATACTACGTAAGAGCAGCAGGTAACGGCCCCGACTTACCATTGGCCGGTCGTGGTTTACCCACGCAGGCGCATTACTAAGTGCAATTTATTTCATCACCACTGCTCTCAAAAAGGTGAAAGAAAACATCGTGAAAGAATGTTCTAGGACCAAATACACGAAGACATGCGACAATTTACCTACTCGCATTGGACTAGCGTTGTGGATTACTGCCCACTCCCTCTGATAGACAGGAAGTCTGTGTCCCAGCAGCGGGAACATTATAGGCTGATTATTTGTATTGTATATTCACTACAAGATCCGTCAATACCTGCAGGTGCTTCGAGTGGTCGCTCTGGCAAGAGATCTCCTGCTCCAGCTCAGAGACCTCCAGCAGGTTGTGTCGCGTGACACACGCTGACAGCTCCCCCACCACCGTCACGTGCTTCGTCACAGTGCCCGACATTTTCTAAAACACAAGTTTGGATTGGATCATTCATTGCAGGGATAGTGAGTACAATTGACTTCGTGGACATAAATGGTTTGGTGAACTAGTGAGACTGAACAATAGATCAAATATAACATTTAAAATCTGTTTTAAATATATCCAGGATCTTTTTGCACATGGCCGAAATCAGAACTAACACCACCATTTTGTTTTTTTTTTTACATAACACATCACGCTTATCCCCGAAGTGTTAGGCAGAGGTGTACTACTAGTACACTCGAATTTCGCCAGTTATGTTCAAGTCCCATTGTAATAGGGGGCGAGCTTATTGCCATCAACCGGGCACAAATTCAGATTTCGTAGCTGCTGAGAATTTGGAAAAATCCAATAACAATTTGCCAGACCTGGGGAAACCGGGTTCGTTTCCCCAGGTCTGGCAAATTGTTCAAGCTCAGCAGTCCCGAGACGGCGGCGCGTAGTATTCCAGGTGTGCCTCTCTTAGACGTAACAAGAGGAGTTTTGTTAATAATGTTTGTACCATTAATGTAAACTCTTTGATATCGAGATAACAATGACAAAATCAATAAAGGGTGTAAATAGACCCTTAACATATACGAAAGGCACTTGTTCACCCCGTCTTTGCGATCACCTGGGAACCTTCAAGTTACGGAGATATTAGGGGTCAAAGTTCCAACTTTTTCACAAGTGTTTTTTTAAATACAAGTTTTTTTACTTTACACACCTCCAGGACCCCCGTACTATTCAATCCATCCATCAGCACAATGCTTTGACTGCGTACTTTGAAGTCCTATCATAAAACGTGATTTTCCACCCCAAAAAAAAAGTCGATTCCCAGCAATAATTTTTGCGTAAAGTTACTTAGTTTGATGTACAAAATGCTTTGTTGACGGCTATGTGAAGGGTCTGTTTACACCCTGTATTAGACAACAACACTAACACACTTATCTTTGTAATTAGTGAAAGCATGTTTTCCGAGTTAGATAAAACAAATACAAGCTCACTTTGAACAATGGATAGGTTTCAACGAAGTTCTTCATGTCAGCAATGCTCTCCACTTTCTGGTGACTCTTGGCTTTCTTCTGGAATTCGTCCATCAACGACTTCATAGTCTGGCCGATCTCGCCGAAGTTCGAGTACAGATTCTGCAACATTTTAGGACGTGTTACAATACTTGATGGCTTGTTAATAGTAAGATTTTAAAGCTGGACAACGTTAGCATTTTTAAGCAGATCACTGAAGCTCAATTTTAGGGTTCCGTACCTCAAAAGAAAATACGGAACCCTTATAATCCTATATAGGATCACTCGCGACTTAACTCCGAAACTTCAGGGCCGAAAATTTTGAAAAAAATACAAAAAATAGTTCTTTGCCTTTAGATTACAGGAAAAGCTATAACAAACAAATAATAAAAATAAATAGAAAATTAAAGGGGGCTCGCCTTCTACGATGGTACGGAACCCTTCATGCGCAAGTCCAACTCGCATTTGGCCGTTTTTTTTTCCTGATATGATATTGTCCTTCTTATAAATTCTAGAGGCTTAAAGTCAAATAACATAACATCACGCCTGTAATCCCCGAAGGGATAGGCCGATGTTATGTTTTTAAGTCTATGTAATAGGGGGCTAGCTTATTGCTATCAACTGGGCACAAATCCAGACTCCGTGGCTGCTACTGAGAAATTCCTGATGCAAAAACCCAATAACAATTTGCCTGAGCCGGGAATCGAACCCCAGACCTCATGTTGAGCACTCAGTCGCGCTTGCAAGTCGACATTTATTTTACTCAGTAGTTTTAAACGAGTATTTATCATAAAGTTCCATACCTTAGCATAAAACTCGTCCTGTTCAGAAGACAGCACGACCTCTTTGAAGTCCTTGTGTACTTCGGGCAGATGCGCCAGACTCACGCGGTTGTTATTAATCGTCAGCAGTTCGTGCACCATCGCCTGGTATGTCCACTGTGAAGAAAATCAATTGACTTCCTTTATTTATTTTCAGAAAAATCTTATACATTTTTAAATATTTCTTAAACTAAAAACAATATAAAAAACTTTTAAAAATATAAAAAAGTTGTAGCCCACCGGTATCGGGAACAGGGTCCAAGCTACCGGCGGTCAGGGCTCCAGAGAGAGGAACCTCCTAACAATCAAGCCCTTTTTTTTTTTTTTTTTTTTTCGGATGGGAAGTCATCAAATGACCCCCCACACCTGGGCGGAGCGGAAGGGAGTGTCAGACTTGTACCGACTAAAACCCATCCATGTTCCTTCTTTGCACTTTGTGTTCCAGGGCCACGGTATCTCTTTCGAACAGTCCCGCAGCCCTGAATCAAGCCCTTGATCCAGCTGCCTAACGAGAGCCTCCTCAGGTATTGGTCGAGGCTTGGCAATTAAGCCATGGGCTGATACAACTATCGGCACAATGATCGCTGAGTCGACATCCCACATGTCGACAACCTCGTGAGCCAAGTCAAGATACAAACTACTTAACATCTCATTTATGTAGTTTCTGAACAAAACTTCACAGTTGCACGCCTGTAATCCCCGAAGAATTACCTAGAAGTGCAGCTGTGTGCCTAATAGTACACCCACATACAGCCAGTTATGATTGAGTCCCACGTAATAGGCGGCGAGCGTATTGCCATCAAGCAGACACGATTCCAGAGTTCTAGGCGGCTACTGAAAAATTCCTTAGGGAAAAACCCAATAACACTTTGCCCGACCTGGGAATCGAACCACATGCTTGCTATCATTAACTATTTCAAAATAAATTCATGTTCTGTAAAAATATTTACTAGTCAGAGCACTAGTAAATGGGTTTGTGACCCTTTGACTAACAACTACACTAAAGGTACGCAACTTAATCTAAAATAAAAAGGAATAAAACTGAAAAGGAGTTATTATTATTCTGCCTAGCCTTTTCCCAACTATGTTGGGGTCGGCTTCCAGTCCAACCGGATGCAGCTGAATACCAGTATTTTACATGGAGCGACTGCCTATCTGACCTCCACAACCCAGTTAGTACTACCCAGTACTACGAATACGATACCCTTTGGTAAGACTGGTTGTCAGACTTTTTGGGCCACTGACTACCTAACGACTGTCAATAATCTACAAATGACACCGGGTCCAACAGCTTAACGTGCTTTCCGAGGCACGGAGGAAACTCGGTATGTAATGGGTGGTCACCCATCCACAAACCAACCTAGGCAAGCACGGCTTAACCTAAAGATCGACCCGCATAATATTTTATATGATATCAGCACTGTCATTACTGTGAGAAACATATTCTCAAACCCATTATATGTTTTTAAAAGAAAAATATCAACATTTTATTACAACTTACTTGACTCAACAGCGGTGTAACAGGATCATCCCTCCTGTCAATAATCAACAGCTGAGGCGTCGGGATTTCCCCATTGAACGGTATGTTGTTATCAATGAGCACAGCCTCCCTGCGGAGTAAGTCTCGCACTCGCTCTGCGAGGCGCGCGCAGGGCTCCGAGGCCGCCTCGTACCGGACCACGGCGCGGCGCTTCACAGACAGGAGGAGGGCGAGCAGGCCTTGGGCACAGCGCTGTAGATGATGCTGGTTCCAGGAGCGACCTGGAGTTATTGTTAAGATTTTGAGAGTTCTCAATCGTATCTTCCCTTAAAAACAGCTGTCGAATTACTTTTAAAAGTCCATTATGAAAAAAAGGCGTTAAAATCATAAAATTGACTATTTTATTACAATTTGAACATAATAAAACTTTACATCTAGTTTTTTAAGTTGTTTAAATTTAAACTTTAAATGTTTGGAAACTGGAACTGTTCAACCGTAAGGGTGTTAGGTGTTAGTACACATACTGGCTTGTTAGGGTGGAGCTATCTTTTAGCTCCATACAGACAAAAAAATAGTGAAGGCATTTATGCGGTGCCAGGCAAAACAAAAAGTCCAAAGTACTTCTTCCATATCATAAAAACAAATATGAGATCCAGTCTTTCCTTCTACCTTCCTGTTCATTCTCCCTGGCGAAATATTCACATTAAAACATTTTTTAAACTCTATTTATCTCTTCTCTTAGTAAGAGCCTCATCAGACAACATTGTTTTTTTTCTTGTAATTGTTTCACAAGTGGGTAAGGTTAGTTAATTACGTACCATGCAAGCATCCAACAATATTGAATGAGAACAGATGTCGGTCTACAGCGAGGTAGTCAGCAAACACTTCTTGTACCTCTCGCACTGTCTCCTGCTCATCACACTCTGCCAACGTCTTGATGTCAGCCTTAGATATAACATTGCTGAAATCTGCAATAATTACACAAAAGTAATGAAATGTTATTGTCAAAGAAATGTTAATTATATTTCTTGTGTGTGTCACAAGATAATCAAGTTGGGCTAATCTAACAATTTCAATCTATGCATACATACACATTATGTAATTTTTTCCCAGAAATTGATCCTGATTAGAGTCACTATCTACTGGTGCTTTTTATTTTTCCAAAATCAAAGGGTTCATTTCGTGGCTAGGAATATTGATTTTCAAAAAGCCAATGTCAATGCCAGTTTTAGTTTTCATCAAAATTGGGTCTGACACTCCTTTGAGTATTTTTCATTATTCTTCATAGTTTAGAATTTGATGATGAATGCCCACTTGCAAAATTCACATGTATAGACTATACATTTCCCAAGTGAAAACTTACATATAAAATACACTCCATATTTCGGATATCTCAATTCCCGAGATAGCAATGAAATATTTTCTGAAGTTGGTCGCACAAACACAATGCATTTCATATGCTTCATATTGTCCCACTTTGAATGGCTGTCAATCCTCTCAAATAAGTAAACCTCTTTTTGCAATATCTCAGACTGGCTGAAGACCATGCTAACAACACTTGTCTGAAAAGAAAAGTAAAATATGTTTGACATTGACTCAAAATAAAACATAAAATGTTTAGGTTTTAAGCACAGATTTTAAGCAAATTCCTATAAAATTTTAAGTGATTGGAATTTTTTATATATAATTTGGCTATTGTTTCATTGATGTATTATTTTTGAGAAACTAAAAAAGAAAATGTATTTTTGTATCTGTAATGCTGTAAGTATTTTGTTTATCTATACATATAAAGTTCAAGTTCTGACTCACTGATATATCAACACGCAGCCCAAACCGCTGGTCCTAGACTCTAGGATCAGCGGTTTGGGCTGTTGCTGTGTATTCTTTGTGAAGAGCAGGTATCCAGTAAATAAGAAAAAATGACGGCTATTGTTTTTGGGCGTACAACTTACGGTCTCCTTATCCATGAGTATAACTTTCATTCCCGGCCCGCTCTCTTCCGTCATTCTAGTTATATACTGTTTAACCGCTTGTATAACATTCATTCTGATTTCTTCTGCAAACTACAACTATAAACAACATCCAAATTTTAAGATTTTTTAGATATTCAATAGAAAATACGAAATTGTTTTCCTAACACTCAAATGTCAATATCATTAAATAAATATTGACAGAAGATCAGGACTTCTGTCAAGTGACGTGACATTTAGTAAGCTGAAACGATTTTCTAAACTGTGACGATAAAATAACCGGAAAAGTACTATTACAAAAGTAGTATGGGAAATGAATGTCTTCACATCTTGCTTTGTGTGAGTTCGTGTGTTAACAAAATTGTAATACGCTGCAGTAATAGGCATTAGTATATTAATTACTGATTTATCGATTTTAATTTTGAATGCGTTTGGTGACGTGATTATTCAAATTCAACTTGACTGACGGGTTGTTGCATCTTCGAAAGGTCAGTAAATAGCACCTGACCCTGGTGCTTTTACTAAAAAAAACCGGCCAAGTGCAAGTCGTACTCACACGCACACAGGGTTCCATAGCACCAAACAATATAATAAAAATTTTTTGAAGGCTCATTTATATGTTGTATTAGTGCGTACTATTGGCATGATTTACTTTTTTCTTTTCGCCAAAAATGAAACCTAGGTTATATGTTAGAGGACAATTTGAGAAATCAATAGCAGAAAGAACCAGGTCGATAAACCGTAACTCAACGAAGATAACCAGGAAAGTCTTGCTAGTAACTTTTTGTCAGGCGTTACCTATTTTTCAATTATAATTAAATGAAAACACAATCATACGTGATATTTTGAGGTTTCTATTGATAAAATAGATTAAATTGGTTGTTACTGTTATATATTTCTCTCACTGGAAGTTTTTTATCACTAAAACTAGTACAAAAACTGATAAACTGATCGCGTTATTGGGTACGCTTGAGTGTTGCGATAACAGTGAGATTTGTTCATGTCTTATTAAGAAATCAAGAAATTGAGCTGGAGAACTTAAGTGTTGCTGATGTCTACCCCACGCCATGAACCACAATACAGACATGACGTGGCTACAACAACCAAGTGTTCTCTTCCCAGAAATACAGGAACAGTAATGACGTTTTATTGCAGCTACGCCATCATTAAGCCCTTCTATTAAAAGATACACGAACTATGTGCGCTGTAGTCTATGTAGCGAGTGAAGTCGACTACGCAGCAGCCACGAATTGCTGACATCGATATTAAATGTTTCCAGAACCGAAATGTCTAACCTGACCTCCCTGTGCAGTTCAATATGGTACGAACCATCGCCCCTCACATGTTCGCCATAATAACTCCTGGCCTGACTTATTTGGTACGTTCCCAGAGCATATATTTTCAGGTCGTTTACGTACGTCTGCGAAATCGGGAATTTATTATGAATCTTTCAATTTAAAATATAAAATAAATACCTATATATTTTTTACACATAATCTTAATTAAATTGTTTATGACGCGGAATGACTCATTACAGTTGCCGAGTAATATAAATTATCATTGTGAAACGTAAAATATCACACACGGACTATTTTTATTTAAGAAAAATAACGCGTCATAATAAACTAACAGCAATCTACTAAACCCACTCTAACTTGGTTTTGTTACAGTTGGTAGAGCTAGTTCTTGTTGCTATTGATTTCTCACACAGTGCTCTAACATTATGGCCTAGGTTTCATCTTTGGCGAAAAGAAATAAAAAACATGCCAGCTATGTATGGCAAAAACAGCATTGTCCTTTGTTTTTCTTAATATGTTAATGACAAACAAAGTTACTGCTGCAGTTTGATGAAAAAGTCCCATGTCTCAAAAACTAAACATCAAATCTTATTCAAACCAATTTTCGTTAAAAGTTTTTTTACTTTCTACAATCCTACATTTTTTCAGAATTTTCCTCCTCTTACTTTAGAAATTAGAAAGGGGGACGGGGCACATTTTACCAATTTGGAAGTGTCTTATCTTTTAAACGATTGACTTTGAGAAAAAATGGTTTTAGTAACCTCAATGTTGTTTTTAAAGACCTGTCTATAAATACCCAAGAGGTCCGCACATATAGGTTTGCTAAATTATTTTTTTAGTTTCATCTCCATATATAGGGACCCCGCTTAATCTTTTAATTTTCTTTATTTTGTATAAAATCGTAAAGCAGTTCACAGAATAAATATACCTACCAAGTTTCAACTATGTAATCCTAATAGTTTCTGAATAAAGTGACTGTGACATACAGACGGACAGACAGACAGACATAACGAATCTATAAGGGTTCCACTTTTTGCCATTCGGCTACGTAACCCTAAAAACAGACGACACAAAATGTTCTCCCGTGCATTGAAACTTGTCGCCACGGTGGCCATCCAGAATGGTGCCAAAAATGGTTTAGTCGAATAATGCCCAATTCGTTAAATGCCCAACAGCTTGAAAAAGGACTAATTCGCTAAATACCTAGTTCTGTAAATACCTATTTCAGGAAATGCCTAATTCTTAAAAAGCCCAATTCATAATGGGACTATTTTTTTCCAACTAGATAGATAATTCGAAAAATAATATGTAATAAAAAGAAGAAATAGGTATGTACCTAAAATAAAAATGTTGACAAATGGTTCAAAATCAAATATAATATATATCTGATTTTAAACACATTTTAACAGTAATTATCAATTGTACACAATACAAACATTTATCAATTGTACACACAAATAAGTCTAGTGCTCCACACTGCTGTTAAAAATGTTTACCAATATTTTCTAGCACTAATACATTGGGAAATAATTAATCGGGCGAATAAAAATTGAATTGGACCAATATACTGAATGGGCGACTATTGTACCAAATAAGTAACTATTTATCCGGTCATTGCGGCAAGGAGAATATAGGAAGCAAGAGCGAGCGAAGGCTGAGAGAGACTTGTGGCACCCCGACTCGGACAGGTTAGGTTCGAAGGGGATGGCGGGGTCTAGTGAGCGAGGGAAGTGATCGAACTAAGACACCGGAATCCCCTTCGTGTTAGGTTACTTTAAACCCTGCAAACAGAAATAGGAGCCCCGCGCAGCGGGGCTACGTCTAGTACGCCTTATCTACAACCTAGTAGTTAATAACCTTGTTTTAGGTTTTTTTCAGAATCCTTGAATTATCACACTACTTCAGCTGCCAACCTATTATTTTTGCTACCCATTTTAATTATTTATAAAACCCTAAATCAGATTAGTTTGTCGCCGCGTTAACTACATGCCTAATACATTTACTAACAAATGTTAGGAATTGTTAGATTCTGTTAGGAATTGTTAGATGTTTGAGTGGCTCCTAAACTGATGGAAAATGTTTATAGCATTTGAAAACATGACACAGCATGGCATGGCGCGACGTACTCTAGAATGGGCCCCGCCCGCACTCTCCGCATCCCCTGTTGTCGACTGGATAATAACATAAAGACTGGATAAGAATAGACAATACTGGTGGTCAGGGCTCTTGAGAGAGGAAACCTGAGGGACCTCCTAACAATAAGCACCGTGTCCAGAAGTACCGCCCAGCGATAACGACATGGGCGCATTGCCGCAGTGCCGCTAAAGACAGTGTTCCATGTAGCGACACTACGAAAAGTATTACAGCGCCATCTATGACACAGAGGATGAACTAAACATCTAAATCCTACATCGCGCAAGTAAAGTTATCCGCGACTTAAGACTACATAGCCCGACAACAACAGTCGGGCAGTAGCTCACCCACCAGACATAACACCCGTCTGGTCGGAGGACCCTCCCTTTTCTATGGGGGATGAAGAACTTTACACCCTGTTCTCCATACCCCCAAAACCACACAAATATTTTTTTTAGTGATTAAATTAAAAAATATGAATAAATTATGGTCTCATCCAGACACTTGAAGCTGGAAAAATAAATAATATTTTTTCCAGGGGGCAATATAGGGTTACTGGTAATAAGTGACTGATACTTAAACACGTGATTGTACTCATGATAAACAATTTTCCCAAACAAACATTTTTTTTAATACTTATTCACTTTTATCACAATAACACAACAACGAAGCATTACGGACTGGGCTTGAGTGCCGCGCGGGTGCTCTGCCTACCCTCTGTTGCACGATACTAATGAGACAGACCGGCGTCATGCGGCTAACAGCTGATAGGTCACAGGCGAGCGCACGCGAATTTCATACGGCCCGCTGTTGTGTTATTGTGATAAAAGTGAATTAGTATTAAAAAAAATGTTTGTTTGGGAAAGTTGTTTGTTATCATGAGTACAACCACGTGTTTAAGTATAGGTCACTAATTACCAGTCACACTATATAATATTTGGTAAAAAAAAGATTTTTAACAACATTTCTTGGACTTTCATTTTTTGTTAACTTTGAAAAAATATTATAAGCAAAATAATAAACTTTAATTAACTTTTATCGCTTGATCTTGTTAAGTATATATGTATAAGAAGGGCTCCAAGGACCAAAAAAAATATGGGTATATTATTTAAACTTTTATGCAGTCATTTAAGATAAGAGATTGGAAAAAAAAATAACAATATCATATTTTTTTTTCCAACGATAGTTTTTTTTTTTCTAGAGTCTGAATGTTACCATAATTTATTCAAATTTTTTAATTATTATTTTTACTAAAAAAAAACATTATGTGTGGTCAGCGATTGTGCGACGTGCGTCCATGTCGTTACGGCTGGGCGGGGCCCTATTTTAGGCGTTGGATTAAAATTACAAATAATAGAGATAGAGTTCCGAGAGTCGGAACTTTTTTATTGAAAATTTCCTCCTCTTTAAGGATCTTTTTTCAAAATTCGTTAAATATTAATAGTTTTTGAGTTATTAACGAAAAAATAAATGCCACCTTTTTTCATCTTAATTTGTTACTAACAACAGAATTGTTTTATGTGCTAGTACATAATTTAGACACATTTTTTTAGACGTCATTCCGAATCGAATAAAGTATCGGTCATATTTTTTGGAACTTTACCAAGAATTAACACGTTTTTGAACTTGTTGACTATTAGCCTGGTTAGTAAAAATTTTAGGTAAACGATGTTTTTTTCCAGCTGCAGTTCAAAGTGTTGGTGGCTGGTGCGAGCGGCGGTATCGGGCAACCGCTTTCGATGCTGCTGAAGCAGAACCCGCTGGTGGGCAAGCTGGCATTGTACGACATCGCGCCGGTGACACCTGGTGTCGCCGTCGACCTGTCGCACATGGACACCCCCGCTTCGGTCGAGGGCTACAAGGGCCCCGACCAGCTCGCCAGAGCCATCAATCGTATATACCTCACCTAAGTGTTACACTTCAAATATTTGCATGTTACATAACGTAACCTAAATTTTTCAAGTTCATTGATGTTTCGCGCTAAATTTAGATCGTTCAAGTTATATTCATGAAAGATTAAATCCGTTTCGTAATAATGTCCGAATGTCTCGACCTTGACATTAAATCCAGATTTTTTGGGCCATTGTAATATTAATTTGTTGCCTTTCATGGAATAATCTAAAAATGTGGAGTTTACTCTTTTAGTTCAATTCAATCATTTGTTTGTTCAAGTAGATAAGCCCGGTGTAATCCTGCCGTTTTGGCAAAATTATTTTGACAAAATTTCGTTATCCAAACAACTTTTAGCAACTTTTTTTTTATACCAATGCAATATTTGGAATGATTTTAGTACGCACATTTTCATTTGATCAATTTTTTACTCGGCAGAATATAATCAAGGATAATGTCATCCACAGAGGCGGATGTGGTGGTGATCCCCGCTGGCGTGCCCCGCAAGCCCGGTATGTCCAGAGACGACCTGTTCAAAACGAACGCGTCGATCGTGCGTGACCTGACCGAGAGCATCGCGAAGAACTCCCCCAAAGCCATCATTGCTATCATCACCAACCCCGTTAACTCCGTGGTGCCAATTGCCTCCGAAGTACTCAAGAAGGTATGTTGGTTCTAATTAATGTTAAAATAAGTGTTATTTCATTTGGCTACAACCTACAATGTTCGATTGGTTGATTCCTGCACCGTTCCTCCCCACTCCTTTTGTTTCTGCTTTGGTGGAAACTGAGTCTAGTAGGGGGGTAGCTTTATATCAGTTAAAAGATTTTTGAAATCACATGAGTGGTTTCAGTTATTATCTCCTACATCTTAACTTACAAACTTATACCTTTTTATAATATTAGTATAGATTTTTCATTTAAAATGTAAAATTTAATTTACAGTTACTTATTCGATTTTCCGTTCTTTCTTAGACTTATTTAGCTTAACTGTGGGGTAGGTAGTATTTTTTTGGCAATTAAACAGACTCCCACTACTTCAATATTGTTCAGCATTCAATTTGGATGGGTTGATAACACCATAAAACACGATTATCGAGCGGGTTGAGAGTCCCAACCTGCTCGACAGTTGAGACAACGTTTCATCTAGGTTTCTGTAAAAAGTTGACGGCTTCGTTGCTCCTGTGCTTACCGATCTCATATATCGCGCTGTCTAGAGGCTGGTGTTTACCCAATGCACTTAAAAAAAATCTATACTTATATATTTTATACACAAGGCGGCAGGTACCGACTTTGTGAACAATTAAAGACCTATCTGAATCCTCACATCGTTGTCAAAAGTATTTAAACTCGTTATATAAGGTCATATCTTTCCATACACGAAATATTTTAAAAGTTACTTATTTATGTCGTAAAGTCGCCATAGTAACGAAAAAAAAACTTGTTTGTACGAAATTTTATATTTCTAAAATGTCTTGATACTTTTTGCATAAAACCTGTACTGGGATATTCTAACAATGACAGTAGGAAAATACGACGTAGTAAACTAGCGTAATGGAATGAAAAATAAGAAGCCAGTAGGTATTTATTTTAAGTTATTTATTTTTTATAAAAATTATACATGGATATTTTTGTTTTTTCTTGAAATGGCTTCGTTATAGCCGTTAGATGATTCTCTGAAAATATTTCTTGTTTGAATTGTTAGACCTTATATAAAATCACAGCACAAATCACATACAGACCTGTGACGCGCAAGTGCTGGCCCACGACTGAGAAATGCGAAATAATGAAACGCGATTGACCGCACACGCACGAATCTTGGATGTTATATGAAGTTCAAGTGCCACCAAAATTTAGATTTTTGCTTGGACAAACTTTGATCGAGTGCCCTGTGCTTTTAAATTAGTTTTTATAATATGCTTTAATTGTTTTTAGATAATGTGTCGTATGTATAGGTACAGAGTGTAAACAGACCCTTCACATAGCCGTCAACCAAGCATTCTGTACATCAAACTATAACTTTACGCGAAAATCATTGCTGGGAATCGACTGTTTTTTTTGGGGTAAAAATCTCAAAGCATTGTGCTGATGGATGGATTGAAAAAGTACGTGTGTAAACTTGTGAAAAAGTTGGAACTTTGACCCCCAATATCTCCGTAACTAGAAGGTTCCCAGGTATGGTCTAGAACAAAAAAAATATCGCAAAGACGTGGAGAACAAGTGCCTTTCGGATATGTTAAGGGTCTATTTACACCCTTTATTATCAAGACAAGTTTTCTAAACAACTATTCTTTCCAGCTTGCATTCGGTCGAAACGCAACATGTAGGTTGAATGCATCGATAACGATGCATTCAACCCTGGTAAAAACCCTACCCTATTGGTATAAACCCTGTGTAAACCCGGGGAAATAATGATCTCATATTGCCGAACCTACGAGCGTCTCACTGTTACGCGATTGCATTACTTGCAAATACAAAGTAAACTTATAGACCTCATACTAATTACTGGCTTTATCGAGCAGTTTTGGGGCAACATTCAAAAATCTGTTAACATTACAACCTCTTAGGAGCCGAGCAAAAAGAGGAACGGAAGGGCACAGCTTGTGTTCTTTATTTTAAAATGTCGATTTATCCAACAGGCCGGAGTATACGACCCCCGCCGCGTCCTGGGGGTCACCACGCTCGACGTGGTCCGTGCGTGTGCCTTCGTCGGTGAAATGAACGGCGTGGACCCCCGCTGCGTGTCTGTCCCCGTCATTGGAGGTCACGCCGGAGTCACCATTATTCCCTTGCTGTCCCAGTGTAACCATTTGACCAATATCTGTCACCAGTCCAAGATTGAGGCTCTCACTAAGAGGATTCAGGAAGCCGGTACTGAGGTTGGTATTAGTTGACAAGTAAATACATCAGCGGCATTTGTAGATGTAACATTTTAGCATGGCAATAGCGTTCATTGTCATTTCTACAATATCTTTTCATTGGTAAAAAGTGTGGAAGATCACGATAGGTGTAGATTCAGGATATTAAACGACAGGACGTTTTTTGAAATAAAAAACGTCAATACATTGTGAGTAAAAAACCGCTATTGCCATCCTAAAACGGAAAAACATTAGTATTAATGTTCAGAACCTCAAATGACCCCGATTGTGAAACAATTTTAAAAATTCTTATTACGCTTATAAAATTCTTATTACGCTTATAAAATTCTTATTACGCTTATAAAATTGTCTGTACGACAGCTGACAAATTAAATAACGCAATGAATGTTGTTGAACTGTCAGTGTGTTCTTGTTTTCTGAAAAACTCACAGACTTGACAACGCGCATGAATGCGCAACTAGAGGCGTTCGTGTAGACTGTGTAGAGTAAGGTCCTCAGAAATGTCAGATGTCATAGAGTTCGCGCGTTGCACGTATTTTAACTAATATTCACGATTGTGGTCAAGATGAGCCATTCCTGATTAATCATAACTTGAAGATTTTCAGTAGCAAGTTAAGATCTAATTTGTTAGTACTTTGAGGAAGAATGATTTTTAAATGTTTCACGTTTGATTATTTTAGGGACAATATTGTTAATAAGTATCGGAAGTCTACACTTAGTAATACTATGTCGTAATACGTAATAAAGTAAACTTTTCATGAAGTTATTGGTACTTTGAAGTATAAAATAGAATTAATGACAGGACCTTGCTTGCCAGAGGCGCCATCTGGTGAGTTCAACAACGTTAGCCCTCATTCAAAATGCCTGTCCTATATTACGAACGACGATGCCTGTCGTATATTACGATTGTCCAGTATTATTATGTTTTTATTAGTGTGTATATTTAGGTTAAGGTATTTATCTATGGGTCTTTGTTACCTGAAAATAGATGGATTGGCGAATGTTGTTATATTATACAACATTAGTTTTAGTATATGCGAAACCTGAAACACGTGTCTAGTAATTTTATGTAAAGAATCTATGTACAAAATATCAAAACTGTATCATATAAAATCACGAAGTTATAAGCTTGTTCTGTTACCTGGCTGTCTGCATAAAAACGTGGTCACCACCCGCGCGCGCGCCTCTAGCGTCGTTTTGAACTCATTGATAATAATAATTTGGCAGTAGGTACCTAAATGATTGCGATAGGTACTTAGTGTCGCTCGGTGTCTAGCTTGTAACTTTTTTAAATATTTTTGGGACATAATATAACATGGTTTAAAAATTATTGGAATCGATTCAGTTACTTATTCAGGTTTCGCATATTATTATACTAAAAATAATGTTGTAGGTCTAGTCTACATAATTGAGAATCATAAGTACAAAATTTCCGTATGTACTGTAGTAACTTTTTAACTCTTGCCAACTAACTTTCTCTTGCAAATTCATAAACTGTTTGTTTCCGTAGGTGGTGAAGGCCAAGGCTGGTGGTGGTTCAGCCACCCTCTCCATGGCGTGGGCGGCCGCCAGGATCACCAACGCTATCCTCAGAGGACTCAGCGTAAGTCCCACTATTTACAACTTTACATTATTTTGTAACCCTTTACCTTCCCACAACTAAACTAAGGCAACCCCCATTCTTTGCACTAGTTCCAATAATACATTGGTTCTGCCATTTTAGCTATTAAATGGCTGCTGAATAAAAAAAAGAGAAAAAAAAACGGCGTAGTCATAATATAAAGAGTGTAAATAGATCCTTAACGAAGCCGAAGGGCATTTGTTCTCCCCTGTTATTGCGATCTTTTTTTTAATGTGAAACACATCTGGGAACCTGCAAATCATTAAAAATCAAATAATTTATTCGCATAAAATAGGTAGATAGATGGTGTATAAATATTATTACATAACACAATATAACACTATGGATCCTCATACTAACCTTCCAGTTACAGAAAAACTGGAGGCTGGAGGCCAAAGTTCCAATTTATTCGTTTCCAAGTTTATTTTTAAATAAAACTAGTATTTTGAGGTTATCACTTTACTTTAAATACCCCCACGACCCCTGTACTATTCAATGCATCCATCAGCACAATGCTTTGAGTGCGAAACATTGAGTTTTACCGTAAAACGAGATTTTTCACCCCAAAAATTGTTTCCCTGCAATAATAATTTTTGCGTAGGGTTACTAAGTATGATATACAGAATGCTTGGTTGACGGTTTCGTAAAGGCTCCGGTGGTTACACCTTGTGCGTGAACTTAATCGTATGTACCTAAAGCCGTCCCCACTAGGGCCGCGCGGCTCCGAGAGGTCGAGCCGCGCGGCCGAGCCTCGTGAGTGTGGACGTGAGCGAGGCCTGAGCCGGCTGGCCTCGTGCAACCCCGACGGTCGTCGGTCTACTTCAAAGAAAGCCGCGCGGCTCTGGATAGTGCGCTAGTGACCGCCTCTACATCGAGTTGAGTTTTTATTCGCGCCAAGATGGATTGGACGGACGAGCAAACACTTTTTTTAATTGAATTGTACCGGGGGCGCCCGGTGTTTTGGGACTGTCGGAGTAGTTTTTATAAAAATAAAAACAAAAGAAATGATGCCCTGGGGGAGATGGCCACCGTTCTTGAAGTGAGCAAAGAGCAGTCAGATAATTGAAGTTTCACAATCTTTTTTAGTCATTTTTCGAGACAGTCACAGAGACAGACCCAAAAACGTCATCGCCGCGGTTTATTTCTTATTTGCGCAGCGGTGCTTACTATTATGAATACAGCTGAAGCTAAAAGCACGTCCTCTTCTTCGTACAGACGCCAGCAAATCAAACTATTACAATCTGTCAAATTTCTTTAATATATTTTCAACTTTATCGCTAAAGATTTAGGTTCAAGGTTGATTGGGAAATTTTGACAGTTTCGGGTAGCTTGATGTGCTTGCGTCTGTACATCTCAAAAGAAACTGCCGGAAATATCTAGTCTAGTCTGTGGCATCTGCGCAAGGTGGGCCGCGCGGCTCTTTAATGTGGACGCTTTGCAAAAAAACAGAAAAGCCTCGCGAGGCCGAGCCGCGCGGCCGTAGTGGGGACGCTGCTTAACACCGCAATCTTGTTTTTTCAAAACAATTTCCATAGACAATTTTTTCACAAACACTTTCCCGCTATTGAAAAACATTTTTCAATACACTTTCTCCCGAAAACTGGTTCTTATCGCACTACGATTAGGTTCAACATGCAATGTATTTCACACACGTGGATTTCTAAAATTTTTCCGCACACATGCAGAGAAAAATTTCCACAGATAACTATACTTATACTAAGTCCAAATGGGTTCAATGCAAGGACTTAGTATAATAAACTGGACTGAGCAGTCTACCAGAAAAACGCCCATCATTCCACATAATGAAAATGCGCGCGCGGTACCTGATCGCATTATTTTGCTGCGGAGTTATTTTACTAATCTATATCTAAACTGTGATAATCTCCTAAAATATTCATTGAAATCAAATGATGTAAGAGCAATTTTGTTCAAAATTAAATACTTGTGATGAATAACGTATTTATTTGGATAAGGATAAATACCATGTTTACAGAAACAGCTTCGCAAATAATGCATTATTCTTTTTTTTAAATTGTTCACAAAAAAAAAAAGATTATAGTGAGGTAACCTTAAAAGACATATAGAGACATATGCTATCACGTATTTTTTTTAGAACTTTTAAGAGGGACATTTCCGTCATACATGATTGTTGCGCAACTTTAACCGTGCACGCAGCGCACGCAAGGAAAGCTCTCAAAAGGAATATATTTTCCCGTTTTTGCAACATTTTTCATTGATGCTCCGCTCCTATTAGTTATAGCGTGATGTTATATAATCTATAGCCTTCCTCGATAAATAGGCTATCCAACATTAAAATATTTTTTCAATTCAAACCAGTAGGTCCTGAAATTAGCGCGATAGACCAAACCAACAAACAAACTCTTCAGCTTTATAATATTAGTATAGATTCGAGTAGGCAACTATTTAATTTCTCGGAAATAATTGAATTAATCGCTAAAACATTCTACTTATGTTTTTTTCCAAATAAGGGATTTCCTCGACAGCCCCACGTCTTCATCCTTAGACGCTCCATAACAGTCATACATCATACCTTTATGAACAAATTAACATTTATTTGGGTTTTCTTTTTTTATAATAGGCTACCCAACCTAACCTGGCGAAAGCAAATCGCGGAAAAAAAGCAAATTAAATCATAGTTTCCTAATAATTCCTGACAAAAATACTTTTCGTTCTAATACAATTTTATTTCCTCGCAAGTGCATTTCAAAACGTCGCCGTTTGATACGCGTGGAAATTTGTTACTGCGGTTCTCGGCTTCATAACAACCTCGCCTGCGGCTCGGTTGTGTGAATTCCACGCAAATCACGCAATAATAAAGTTTCCCCACTTATATCAAAATGCACCTACTATATCTTCCTGTCAATGTCCATCAAACGCCAATAGAATCACGCAACACTGAAATAGCGCAATTATTATAATTTGGAGCAAATTATAATCCGTTCATCCTGACAAGACTGTACCCGTCTTAACACTAACTTGTATCTCTTGTAGGGCGAGTGCAACGTAGTAGAATGCGCCTACGTCAAGTCGAACCTCACTGAAGCCTCCTACTTCGCCAGCCCCTTACAATTCACACACAACGGAGCAGAGAGGAACCTGGGCTTCGGAATACTGAACGAATACGAAGAGAAACTGCTCAAGGCAGCCATCCCTATACTCAAGAAGAACATCGACGTCGGAGAGAAATTCGTCAATGAGTAAACACTTCTTTTTTTTTTTAAACGTTGTGTCACACTAGGAATTTCTCCTGTATCGTGGGTGCGTTTACAAACATTTAAACTCACTTACACGAACAGCCAGACCCGGAACAACTACCTGTAGGTCATATAAATATTTGTTCCGTGCAGGGATCGAACCTGCGACACGGAGCGCAGCAGCCAATCGCTCAGCCACTGCGCCAACCGTGCCGTCGCTTTACCTTGTAGTGTAGAGGGTCGGGCCTAAGCAATAAGTTGACAGTGAGAAAGTTCTGTGAAGCGACCAATGGATAATGAGTATTAATGTTCAGTCGCGGAATGACAATATTAAACATCTGAGTTTTTTTTTTCAAACTGTCAATTTTAGTGAATGTGACAGTTCGAAAAGTTGATATGTCCACTAGGGTGGAGCGAAAGAAAATATTTTTAAAATTTTAAGATTCCTGTATGATCAATCGATGATACGTATTAATAAATGATTTCAAGCATCTCAAGTTTGCATTAGGTTTGAATTTTTGGCTAAACAATACTTTATTTACGACTATATTACTACGATATTGATACTTTAAATTACTCAAGGAATTAATAACTATGCAAAATACATACGAAAACATCCCAAAAATACGTATTATATCAAGTATAAAAGTATGCGCAGAATACGACAAAAACCGCCAAATGAATTGACACTTCGCCATTTGATCTCCAGTCTCGACGGTACTGAAACAGGCCCTAATAGTTTTTCTGGCACCTTATGATAAAAGATCGGCAAGTGTCTTGACTTGAAAGTAAGAGCATTTGAAGACATTCTCATACAATTGAGGGATCTGAACACTGATCTGTTAAACAAAGATCAAAAATACTTGTATCGGATGGGCTCCGCAATTTTTGCTGGTACGGTCTCATCAAAATTGGCTAACAAAGATCCAGGAACACTGGCACATTCTCGTTGGTTGGCTTTCGCAAACAGGATTTATCGTTTATATTGGAACAGCTAACTCGACAAGAAATTTGAAGAAACCTGCCACTTGTATCATGAAAGTTTACGCTGCAAGCTACTTGGATATCAAGACCAAATCGTCTTGTAAATATGGCCCGATACATAAAGGGTGTAAATAGACCCTTAACGAAGCCGAAAGGCACTTGTTCTCCCTGTCTTTGTGATATATTTTTTTCTAGACCATACTTGGGAACCGTCTAGTTACGGAGATATTGGGGGTCAAAGTTTCAACATTTCCACAAGTTTTTTTTTTAATATATGTTTTAATGTATGATTTTTACTTTAAACACCTCCACGACCCCTGTACTATTAAATCCATCTAACAGCACAATGCTTTGAGTGCGTTCCATCGAGTCCTACCGTAAAACGGGATTTTTCACCCCAAAAAAAAAAGTCGTTTCACAGCAATAATTTTTGCGTAAAGTTAATTAGTTTGATGTACAGAATGCTTGGTTGACGGCTTGCGAATACAAAATCGGCCTTAGTTAAAAATCGGTTTTTTATTCGGGTTCCGTACCTAAAAAACCGGGTTTTAGTGTAACCGGTTTGAAAAATAATAAAAAAGCTTTTTTTATTGTTTTTCTAAACGATATTTTTCTTTATTTTTCGATTTATAAAATTGACGCTGTGTTATCTTCACTTTTGCTGATGTTTTCTACGAAGTCATCCATAGTAATCTGAAGCAAGAATAATAACTTGACCTGTTTAATTATTCAATTAAAAATATTCGACAAACAAGCTAACAAACAAACTTTCTATTTTTAATACAAGTGTGGTGTGGCACACAAATTTAAAAATAGCAATTTGTACCTAACCTAAAAACATACTATAAAGGTCAAATACAGCCGCTCGGGTCGATCTTTAGGTTAAGCCGTGCTTACCTAGTTTGGTCTGTGGATGGGTGACCGCCCATTACATACTGAGTTTCCTCCGTGCCTCGGAAGCAGTTAAGCCGTTGGTCCCGGCTGTCATTTGGAGATCTTTGACAGTCGTTAGGCAGTCAGTGGCCCAAAAACCTGACAACCAGTCTTACCAAGGGGTATCGTATTACCCAGTACTAATTGGGTTGTGGAGTTCAGATAGGCAGTCGCTCCATGTAAAATACTGGTATTCAGCTGCATCCGGTTAGACTGGAAGCCGACAATAATATAGTTGGGAAAAGGCTAGGCAGATGATGATGAAAGGTCAAATACTCACAAAAATAACTGAATTGCACGACAAATTCACATAACTCCTTCATTCAACTTTTGAAAACGATTAAAAGTTACCAAATACTACACTAAATCTTCTCACTTACAATCGTTGGCAAAACAAAATCGCTGACATCAAACGCATTGTTTTGACTGACAAGTGGTGTAGTAATGTTGCCATTTGAAATTCATAAAAAACTCGAAAAACCGGAAACATGAAACAAAACCCGGGTTTTTTAGTAAGTATAAATATACACCGAAAACCGGTGTTTCGGTTTTCGGTGTAACCGGTTTGCATTCCCTACTACGTCTCATGAATCATCGATACAGGAATATTAAAAACAAAAATGTCTCTCCAACCCAAGGAACTTATATACTAACTGGAATGAGGACGTGCAGCGGAAAGCCGTTCCGAGCGAGAAAACTTCGAGAGTGGATGTCATCCCTTTCTAATAGGGTATCCAATATTTGTATTTACCTTTGGGACAGTTATTCTTTTATCAACAAAAACAGGGCGAAGCCGAAGCCTACGCATACTGTAAAACTCTGTAATGGGATAGGTCTATGAAGTGAAGAATACGTGACACTTAGGTTACATCCTTCATTTGTAAAGAGATTTTAAAGCGTACAGGGCTGCAACATTCACATAGATGAAGCATGAGCATGTAGCATTTTCAAACAACATAATATTATGTGGTATTTGATAAATTTATTAATCACACTATACATTATTTTACGTATGATTTTATGTTATTGTTGGTTTTAGTTAAGTCAGTAATCTTAAATTTAAGTGTGAAGATGCTGATGATGGAAAACAGTGGCAAACTAGACAATAGGTTGAATACTTCTTCTTTAAATGGACAACTTCAAGCCCGTTGCTGAAGATTCTCATTGTTAGGGAGTCTGCATGGAAACAAAACAGTATTATTAATACACAAACAATAAACAGTATTTAAAAAAGTAAAGATAGAATTCGTTTATTTTCAAGAAGTTATTTTTGTTATTATTAAAATGGAGTAATTGATTAAGTTTTGCTACTGCATTATAAATAATGTATTTTTACATTATTTATAAATTGTTTTTAAATAACCATCTCGGTATTTATAGTCTTGTGAAAATGCGTAATTTTCACAAGACTATAAATACCAATATAAAAATAAATAATATCAATTAATTTTTTTCTATAATATCTTTCTTAAATAGATGGCGCTAACGTCACCGTAAGACGTTATTAATGGAACGAAAATTTCGAGAGCTGTGAGCAGGCTGCGATGGTCTAATTGGTTAAGACATCCGGTGTACTGAATCGGAAGGTCGCAGGTTCAAACCCTGCTCGCACTAGAATTTTTCTTTCCATGTCAAAACAGCTATAGTTCCCTGGTTTGCGTATAAAAATATTAAAAACTATAAATACCGATATGGATAATAGAAAAGGCGTATTCTTTAGAATATTTTCTTGATCCCAGTTTACATATCTAGAACATTGTCACCCTAGTCGTAATTTGTAAACAAAGTTATACGAACTTACCTGAAAAAAGAAATTCCACATCCAGCAAACCCTTCACTGTTACACCCCTTCACACAACTCGATTTAACGACATTTAAAGAAAAAGATTTCACTTAAGTAATGTAAAAAGAACTTGATAATGCAAAAATATGACTTCAGCGCGAAATTGTATCGGCCATATTGTTTGTTTATATGAGTGTCATCAATGTTGCCATTCAGAAATTCATAAATAATTTAATTTATTTAAGCTTACTGTATTTCGCAAGAAATTATTATTTTAATATTTATTATTTGAATGCTAAATTAATCCCGATACGATTTATGTGCTAGTTTAGCTATCAACGTGATTTCCGAATAATTTACTAAAAAAAAAAAAAAAATTTTTTTGTGTACTGGCAATTGTTAGACAAGGACACAATCCACTCTTGATCGCGTTCTCGCTCTGAAGTATTCTTCCCCCTTTGAATTAATTAAAGTAATAAGTAATCTATTCGTTTGAGATAAAGTTAATTTTCAAACGGTTTTTTGATATCAAAATTTTGTTCGTACTCATTCCAGTTAGTATATAAGTTCCTTGCTCCAACCTAATGTCCACGCATTGTGGGAAGTGTATTGGAAAACTGTTTTATCTTTTTTTCACAGGCCTAAAAAAGATGGCGACGGTAGTGGCGACGGTTGTGGCGGCGCTAGTAGTGTTTGTAAACCAAGAAAGCCAGTTGAAAGGATCTGTAACACTGCAGAAAATAAATAACAGACTTGGTATGGTTACAAACAACTATTTGTTTCAAACAATCAGGATTCAAGGAGAGGTTATTATTGTATATTTTTTATTTGAAGTCGGTAGTAATCATGATTATTTGGAATAGTTACTGAAGTTGGTAGAAAGTTGTTGGTAGTTCTCACATAATGTTCTCACTTATAGTATAATTATATAAATTGTAGCATTATTAGGATATTTGCAGTATACTCTGTAAATCAGTTCGTAATATAGCTGCTCATTGTATAAACTAAAGTTATGCTATTCGTAGTAATATGATTCTTCATCAAACAGTATCAGTAAAGTAAGATGTAAACGGCCCGATCACAGATATAAAATCAAAATCAAAATATTTTATTTCACGTTGGCCTAGATGGGCACTTATAAAACGTCGACAAAAAGGTGCACGGTTCGGGTTGGTCGTTTCCTATGGAGAAGAACCGGCAAGAAACTCCATGGTTACTCTTTACTTTTCTTTTATAGATATACCTAGACAGGTAACGCTAGTATCACGATCTGTATGTAATACCAAGCGCGCATTTTTTTACTACCTACGATGACGTCACAAGCACTACACGAAAAAAATCGATTGAAACACCTATATTTTTCTTTTTACCATCATGTCGAAAACCATAAAATCACGAAACGTTAAGATTATTTATTAAAATTATCCACTTAATAATAACTATAAAATACAAAATCATTCATCTGTGTCCAAAATCGATTCTCGAGAATCGATTTGTGTTTCGTACGATGAACAGCACTAATCGCTAAAATTTACAGAAAAATTACAAAAGCATTACGAAACCGAAGCGATATAGGTACGATAGTATCACTTGTTAAAACAGAACGTCACATGAACCTCTCCAAGTAAAAGCCGCAATACAGTACGAATTTGCAGCTTTATTTTTTAGGATTGACCTGCAAATTGCAACAAACGTAAGAAAATTTGAATTTCGCGGGCTACCCTGGCGCTTCCACCTTCTACCAGTCGGGCACGCGAAGTAGGTGCTCTTGCTTTATCTAGGTCTATCTATATCTGTGGGCTCGTACCCGACAGTGGAAAATGTATATTGAAGTATATTTATTACAACCTAGAGCTATAGGGTGTAAATAGACCCTTAACGAAGCCGATAGGCAGTTGTTCTCTCCGTCATTGCAAGTATTTTTTTTGTTCTAGACCATACCTGGGAACTTTACTTTAAACACCTCCACGACCCCCGTATAATTCAATCCATCCATCAGCACGATGTTTTGAATGCGTTACACTGAGTCCTACCGTAATACGTGATTTTTTACCCAAAAAAAAAACGTCATTTCCCAACAATCATTTTTGCTTTAAGTTACTTAGTTTAATGTTTGTTTGTTTGTGTTTGATGTGTGTTTGTCGCTTGCTTGACGGCTACGTGAAGGGTCCGTTTACACCCTGTAGACACATTAATTACGTCAAAAATCACTTAGTGCATTTTGTATTCAAACTATATTGTATTCAGAAGCTACATTGTGTTACAGGTCAAGCTTGGAGATTTAAAGTATTCGTTGAACTACAATCTGTCAGTGTCAAACAAAGATATGGAAGTATGTACAGTGTAAATATTGTGATGTGTTATTTTGGTATTTAAATTACAACGGTATAATAAACATGTGTTTTATTACATACATAAACACACGCCTTTTTCCCCATGGGGGACGGCAGATATCACAGAAGGCCACCTGCTACGGTCCTTACATACTCCTTGTCTCGTCCGCGTGCATACATCTGGTCATACACGCACGCCGGTTGCGAGTACTACGCTCTTGTATTTTATTCTAAACATTTAATATGGTTAAGTGCTACAGTCCTTTCACATATATTTTTTCTCTGCGGCAACCCAACAGCTACCTTATTGTAACGACAATAATGATGAATGTGATTTTGACAGACTTACTGTTTCAGCGCTGTAAAGTAGGAACACTTGTTAAGGCGCATACCCATCGCGGCGCACGGATAGGCTACGCACGTGTGTTAAGGCGATAGTCTTGTTGTACAAAACTCAGAAATTCACAGCAAAAACAAAAACACATCGTGTGGGCGGCGATTTGAGATGATGCTAAAGCTGCTCTACCTACATATTAATCGACTTAAAAAAGGAGGTTATCAATTCGACGCTTATACTTAATATTGTTTCCAAGAACCAACATACAAAGACGTATAAAAAAAAAAAATCGAATATTTTTTTGAAATTCACGATCACTCATTTTCGAACATTTTTTTTTGGCTTTCGCATAATGGAACATGACGCCTTGCCACTGCAAAATTCTTATAATAACTAATAAGGAGTTACTTTTTTTTCACGCCATTTAGACTTTTCATTTTGACCTCATTTTCGTTATCAGCGACCCTGAAAAACCACGAAAATGACAACCATGACGAAAAATCCGGAAATTTCCGTCGGCGCCATCTTGAATTTCCATGTTCACGTCACTTTCGTTATCAGCGACATCGAAAACCACGAAAACGACACCTATGACGAAAAATCTGGAAATTTTCGTCGGCGCCATCTTGAATTTCCATTTTGACGTCATTATCAACGACCCCGAAAACCACGAAAATGAAACTTATGACATAAAAATCAAAAGTTTTCGTTGGCGCCATCATGTATTTTCATTTTGACTCCAAATTAGATTGGAGCGCCCTCGATTACCATGGTCATAACACCCATGATGAAAAATATCGTGCCCGCCATCTTTGATTTTGACCCCATATTCGTTTAGAGCGCCCTCGATTACCATGGAAGTGACGCCTATGACGAATAATTCGCTACTTTTCGCATCCGCCATCTTTGATTT
Organism: Noctua janthe; assembly: GCA_910589295.1. NCBI lineage: Eukaryota > Metazoa > Arthropoda > Insecta > Lepidoptera > Noctuidae > Noctua > Noctua janthe. Next base: position 8,065,576 of record OU342573.1, on the reverse strand, counting down.
TGATTTCGATTCATCGTAAGGAATCTTATTTCCCGCAAGTATCTGTTCGCGCTAGTGCTCTTCTGCGAATGTGTAAAAAATTTAAAAATCATAGATAAATACATAACCCTTCTTTTCTTTGCAGTCTATTAAAAATTTTATTTAAAATTTAAAAAACCCCCATAGCAACAAAGAAAAGCGAACAAACATTTGAAAAGTCAATAAAATGGCTGCGCCGGTTTTGATAAAACATGTCTAATTGTAATCATCATGCCCTTTCATCTGGTTATATTTGAAAATATTCGATTATTCATCATCACTTTCATCCCCATGTCAGAAATGGCTAAACTGATTTGGATAATACAAGCCTAATTGTAATATACACATCATTCGCTTTCATTTTATACCCCACTTGTGTATATTTGAAAATATTCGATTTTTCGTCCCCCAAATCTAGTAAATGGCTGCACCGATTTTGATAAAACGTATCTAAGAACCATCGCAAAGAAACTAGCTTTCAAAAATACAGCCTGGAAAAATTCGAAAAATTCGAGCTCGCTTCGCTCGCTCTTGCATCCTACCATGGCCCCATTATTCTCAAGTTCCCAAGGCCTCCAATTGTTTAAAGACGGCCCTGACTACCACTTTTGTTTGGCAATTCTTCGGGCTACGTCGGTAACCTTGGTTCTCTTGCGGATGTCCTCATTTCTGATTTGATCACGCAAGGAAACTCCGAGCAAAGCCCTCTCCATTGCCCATTGGGTGATTTTAAGCCTTCTGATGAGGCCCATTGTGAGCGACCACGTTTCGGTCCCGTATGTAATCACTGGCAACACACACTGGTCTGGACTTTCGTCTTGAGACTCTAGGTAAGTTGGACGAGTAGATACCACGCAACTTCCCGAACGATGCCCAGTCGAATCGGTTTCGACGATTTACGTCTTTCTCGAAGTTAGTCCTACCTAACCGGAACGTTTGTCCTAGGTAGACATAATCGTCTACAACTTCGAGTGTAGAGTCTCCGATCTTGATATACATGAGCATTCAACATGACTTTGATTTTGTCCATGTTCATTTTAAGTTCCACTATTTCGGAAACTCAACTGAGGTCATCAAGCATTGTACTGAGGCCACCATGTCAGTCCGACTTCAGGACCAGATCTCGGAACCTATCCTTCTACAGGAGGTGTGAGACAGAGAGACGTCATATCTCCGAAACTCTTCACCGCTGCACTGGAAGATGTCTTCAAAGCTCTGGACTGGAGAGGGCTAGGCATCAACGTCAATGGCGACTACACCTCTCACCTTCGGTTTGCCGACGATGTATTGGTCATGGCTGAGACCATGGAGGACCTCAGTGTAAATAATTGCTGGATATAAATTATTGATAGCTTCCACAAAGCGGCAAGGGTGTTGTGTAATTAGAATAAACTTTTTTAATTACGCCAGCACGGGTTTAATGATACAGAGAGAGAAATAAAAACATAATTAAATATTAACTGTGACACAATAATAATACAAGCAGAGGATACTTTTTATTAAGAGTAAGCGCACACTTGAAATGAACGCATTTAAGTTTTGTTTTTACAAACCAGTGAAGGCATACCAGTTTGTCTATAGATTAGTGGATCATCAACGTACCCCTAGACCCTTTTGTCTAATTATTGTAGGATTCAATAACTAACACATATATCTCAAAAGACTTTTAGTTATAAGTTTTTAAACTGTCATGGCCACTAACGTTATCATTAAAACTAGAAACACGATATTTACAATGTTTACTGTTTGTTTTGAGTTCTCGATATTTCGGCGCTGTTGCAAGCACCATGATCACGGATAAACTGAAGTTATTGCGTTACATCTTCTGGAATCAGGATCGAACCACCGGATTGAGTTACATAACCCTCAGGTCATCTCGACAGTTACTATATTCCTAGACCGGTGAGATAAGCTATTGAGATTACCAAATATAGGAACTTCTTCCGGGAGGATGGGTTTTAACTGTCGAGAGCCAGGAATCCAGTGGTTCAACTGGGTAAAAAGCGAAAAAGAAGAAAAAGGAGAAAAAGTTCGCGGGCGGACACAGTGAGATTCGTGTGTCGGGAACAGAATCGAGTTGCGAGTGGCTGTGGTAGCGGTACTCAGTGCAAAAAAACGAACAAGAACGAGGGTAGACCGATTTGTCTGCTCGTAAAGAAAGACCCACCCGCAATAACTTCAGTTTATTCGTGATCATGGTGCTTGCAACAGCGCCGAAATATAGGGAACTCAAAAGAAACAGGAAACATGGTAAATATCCCGTTTCTAGTGTAGACTTTTAGTTTTTCACCACCCTCTTGTCTTCTTCTTCGTGTCGATGTTTCCCATAGCTATTTAATTAAATTTGTATCGACCAGAACTCCGCCACAACGACGCCGAGTCGGCAAGTCCTTAAAGTGCAGGTAGAGTTGCACAAAGAGCAGGTCAGGAGGTGGACCATGGTTTGGGATGAAACTCCACAATCTCAATCTGCTTCATCGGTATACCCCCACCAGTCCAAGTTGTCCCTACCTGCAGCGGCACACCTGGCTTCAAAGTCAGGGTAGGCCTTGGCAGTTGGTGACCCGCTGGGAGCTTTTCTGCAGGCTCAACATAATGAGCCCGAGGAGGCGGATGTCTGACGAGTCACAACTTTTCGAGCTTCACCAACCCTACTGTTGTCGTTAAGTAGATCAGTCTACCTAAGGAAGCTGTCGCGACTCTTCAGCCCTCCTAGCGGCGTCTCCGCTGTGTGGAGACGTTTGTCTGTCTCTTGTTTATTATTTTTCAGAAGAGCATACAACCTCTCTTCCGAGCTCAGGGGGAGCTACTCCTGCGAGTGGGTATACATAATGAAGCTCCAGCTAGTGGTGTTAGTGATAATTCTGCATGTTTCGTTAAGTAAGTGCTGCTACCTCGGGACTGTTCGAAAGAGATACCGTGGCCCTGGAACACAAAGGGCAAAGAAGGAACATGGATGGGTTTAGTCAGTACAAGTCTGACACTCCCTTCCGCTCCGCCCAGAGTGGGGGGGGGGGGGGGTCATATGATGATTTCACATCAGGAAAAAAAAAGTGCTGCTACCTCTCGGAACTGAGCATGCAAATTCGCTAGTCGAGAAGCTGAGGGCCAAGCCAGTAGTTTTACGTAGTTATTTGGAATTGTGACCAAGAAGCCAGTGTGTGCACCGGTTCTAATACAAAGTAATAGGCGTATAATTTTCAGAAGGGTTTGTGTTTTTCTCCCACAGTCTATGTAATTAAAGAAAATTATTAGGTAGTACCTTTAAAGTGAGGTGCTTTGATATTAAACAATAAGAAATCACGCTCCGAGGCAGAATGACTTCTTTGTTCAGAAAATATTGCTTTAAGAGAAAATCTAAGCAAAGGACTAATGAGAAAGTGAGCATTATTTAATTTGTTTAATCCAGATGGTCTAATTAACATTTGCAAGAACTTTTATTTCTGTAGTGAACGGGCTCATTGCTTGCTTTTCATTAAAAGGCAGCTTTAGTTTCAGCACTCAAGACAAACTGTGCTATAAATCACAATTGCTGATCGCAATTTGGTCTGGGCGTTTCAGAGACTCTCGATTTACCTCACTAGCATTACGTACTGCGGTTCAAATACTGTTTCTGTAGTTTAATGATCATATTTTTATGTCACTGCTAAAGTAACTATTGGAGCAGTTTTTTGGTAAAATAAGTAGCTTGCTTCTTTTCTCTTAGATCTTCAACTACACTACTATTTATATATTTCTACCATGGCATTTTATAACTGTCTATCTAGGTGTATGATAAGAGGGACTATGATGAGTCATACTCGCCAACGAAGAAGGTGCTAGGATGGGTGGCCATCCGCATGACGCACAACATCTCCGAGACAAGAACGTATGTATTTAGCTACATTATCGAATAATTTTTAGCAACACATCCGAGTAAATTCTAAATCCTGGTACTATGATGAAATCCCTTATGGGGGAAGCGCCAGGATAGCCCGCGAAATACATATTTTCTTACGTTTTTTGTAATTTGCAGGTCAGTGTCAGGTTGTATTGAACAAAATATGATTCGCGACCGTAAGACGTATGCGGGCTACCTTCTACCCAGTGTAATTATGGATTATTAGTGGGAGATTACCCCCTACATACAAACTTACAAACAAATTTTTCTTCTTTTTAATATTTGTATACAGTAGTAAAGATATAAAGGGTGTAAATAGACCCTTAACATAAACGAAAGGCACTTGTTCTCCCCGTCATGCGTCACTGCGATCATTTTTTTGTTCTAGACCATACCTGGGAACCTTCTAGTTACGGAGATATTGGGGGTCGAAATTCCAACTTTTCACAAGTTTTTTTTTAAATACTTGTTTTTAATGTAAGATTTTTACTTTACACACCTCGACGACCCTCGTACTATTCAATCCATTCATCAGCACAATGCTATGAGTGCTTTCAATCGAGTCCTACCGTAAAACGTGAATTTCACCCCAAAAAAAAAAAGTCGATTCATAGCAATAATTTTTGCAGAAAGTTACTTAGTTTGATGTACAGAATGCTTGGTTGACGGATATGTGAAGGGTCTGTTTACACCCGGTAGATTATATTTGTAAATAAAAAGACCATAATTAACATGCGTATTCCGACGCTAGCAAATGGTGGGACATGTTCTACTGGTTCGAGCTGGCGAACCTTTTCCTGGCGGGTCCGTCGGAGCTGGTCTGCATGTCGGTGACGGCGTACGAGGCGCAGACCTTCCGCGACTCCATCAAGGTGTTCCGCATGATGCCCTGCTTCGGATGCGTCGTATTATGTGCGTAGTTTCGCCGTTAGTTAATGCAAGAATTATTATCACATCACACCTCTAATCTTCGAAAGATAAAACAAAGGTGAAGAACATCCACATTTCAGCAGTTATCTTTAAGTCCCATGTAATACTTTAGGGAGAGGGGGGACTTTCGTCATCAACTTAGGGAAAAGGCTACGCATCCTGAACATCACCTTTTTCGATTATCGAGGTGCTATCTATCTATTTCCAGCGGTAGGTATTTTAAAACCACTTTAAAAGACGCCGATCCATGGTCTAGCTTGCCATCACAAAAAAAACACCTGAGCATAAAACATCTATCAACTTACTGCTAACTTTTGTGACCAAACGCTTGTACAACAATTAATTAATGGAATTTACCGCAGCGATATTCAAGTCCATCAAGATGGTGATCCATCGTCCCGTGTACGAGAACCTGGCGAACGAGCTGCGAGACATGTGGCCGGAAGGGGAGGTGTCCGATGAAGAGCACGAAATCATCAAGGGAGCGCTCAAGCAACTCAACTTAATTGTTAAAGGTTGGGTCTATCTATTTTCATTTTCCGTCTGAATGAATTATTCACTACCCTCGCCAAATATTTTCGCATCTCAGCTCATTAGGCTCCTGTTTCTCCGGCGATCAGCGAGAAACGGATAGAATTACCAACTAAAAATTTGTTGTTTATTTGGCTAAATTCTCTTCATTGCTTTTACTGACTCGGGATATCCAATCTATAGTACTTCACTTGAGCGAAGGAAGAGCCTATAACTAATCGCATTCTCGGCGGCGATGGTACAGGTGACTAAACTTGATTAGTGAAATACCTACTTTCTTATTGTAAGACTGCTTTTGCAGGGTTGAAATGCCTGCTGAATAGGTTCTTTTTGGCATAGTTCAAAGTGAGCAATTGAACGCCACGATGCACTCTGCACTTAAAGTACTTGCCATAGCGGTTATAAAGACATTAGTCACACACACTACAATGTACTACATGTACTACTTCCCAGGTTACTACTGGTGCAACAACGCTCTGCTGATCAGCTTCCTCTCGCCGCCGTACTTTATCACCATCGCGCGCTACTTCGGCTACGACTCGCCCATGAGCCTGCACTTCTTGTACTGGCTGCCCTTCGACCCCTATCAGCCCACCTACTATGAGATCATGCTCGTTGTGCAGACCTGGCACGGTAAGTTTATTTTTGATGTCTGAATTCCAGACACAGATCATTTATTGTCAAGATTCCGCTAAGCAAGCAGCGTTCGGGAACCTATGCAATGCTGTTGTATTGTATACAGCTACTCGTCCCGAATAAAAGTCAGTATCGAAAGATGAAAGTCTTTCCCCAATATTAGGTACCTACACCTATATTCCGAAGTTATGATGTCGACAAAGTGGACCGACTTCCCTGTGAACGTCATAATATGGGACGGGAAGCGCGTTGTTACAGCGTCCATTGAGTTTTTATTTTGTTCTTCTACTTATTGCCTACTACGCTTTAGGATGGGCAACTAGCTTGAATTCTTTGACTGACTACTTAATTATCCAAAAGTGCTAATTATTTTTAAATTAATGATTTAGTTCTTTGTGGCTAGTGAATGGCTTTGCTTGACCTTAACAAGCAGTTCGTGGACGTGGTCTTCCGCTTCCAGGAACTCACTAAGCCTACACTCCTGAAATAAACTGGTATAAACGTTGGTTGTCAGCGCTGGTGGTGATTTGGTTCAACGTGGCGTGGGACATGCTGTTCTGTTTGTTCCTGTGCCACATCACCACGCAATTCGACCTGCTGTCCCGGCGTGTGCGGCGGCTGTTCTACGTCACTGTGGATCAGCAGCTCGTCCGCTCATATCCGATGGGTTAGTAGATGATGCAGAAAATTAATATAAATACTTCTCCAGTTAATTGCAAAAGTAAAGGTTAATTAATAACTTAATGTCGTGGCCTGCATACTCACTTTTAAGACTACAAGCACTGATATTTTCTTCTGGAGTTCTTTTACATGATCTGCTCTTGTAATTGTGTACTCATAGCTTCAGTCAGCGAAGAGATGCTCCGAACAGAGGGCGCGAGAGTGAAGACTATCGGCGACAACTGGGACGAGCGGCATCAGAAGGACATCAGAGAGATTGTTCACAGGCATCATGCGTTGATAAGGTTTGTTGAGAGATTTACGAATAGTTCTAGTAAGTATTGGGCAGCTTTATTTTTAAATGAAGAACCGAGACCGGAACATGTAGGGTACCTGCCTATATTTACCTAAACTTCAAAGAAGTAAGTTTCGTGTAGATATAACCTTCCAAAATGTAACATTTTTGATTACCGTTATTGTTACTTCAAAATATTCGGGAATTATAAAGCGAGGTGTTTTCCATACGTAAATATGTTAGATTGTATGTACCTACTTATTTCCTTGAAGTTTAGGCAAATAAATTCTACTTGGGATCTCTGACGATGAAGTGGAATACTTGTTCCGAACCATCCGTGAGGCGATTTGGTGAGGCGTGATTAATGATTAATTAATTAATTCGTGATTAATGTCCCTCGACCATACCGAGGGACACTCGCTCGAAATTTAAATTGATATCTTCGCGACGTCTCATTAAAGCGGTCGGTCTACAATCATCTTTGAAACCTGCTTTTTAAGAAAAGTGCTAGAACTTGGAATATCTCTGAAACTCTGGTGATCCTCAATATGTTGCCAATTTATAGACAGAATCAACCAAGCTCATTAATTTTACCCAGGTTGACCGGCGACGTGGAGAAGATGTTCAGTCTGGCGTTACTGATCAACTTCATGAACAGCTCCATCATCATCTGCTTTTGTGGATTCTGTTGCGTGGTTAGTGTTACTTGGCTATATTCCTCTTTTTCTTTATACTCAGCCCCTGATTTGTAGGTATGTGATCCGTCTTGTTGATATCTTGGCACTAGATAGGTGAATCCTGTGTTATTCTTGTGGATTCCTGACAGATAGCTTCATGTATAGATTGGAGGTTTGGGTAGAGCCACCGTTTTGATAGCCGACACCTTCGTCTAATAGACCATAGTTTGTTGCATACAAAGTTTCTTCGTTTTAATAGTTATACTATTTTTGTTACCCAGTTAATCGAAGCGTGGAATGAGGTGGCGTACAAGTCGTTCTTAGTAACGGCACTGACGCAGACCTGGCTGCTGTGCTGGTATGGACAGAAGCTTATCGATTCTGTAAGTATTTGAGCTTATTGAACATGCATCCCTACAGAAGACTATAAGGCATTAAGATCAGTTTTTGAACGTCAACATTACATAAACCGCCTATCCTTCAGCACTTCACCACGTTTAGGAGCGTGGAAGAAATACACAAAAAACTCCCCACAGCACAGGGCTACTCCGCTTAACTCCTCCCTCTACCCTAGAACCACCCTAAGATGAATTCTAGGAACCACACGGTAGGGGATTTTTAGGGTATCTAACTGGAATAATTTGCAACATGCAATAAAATTATTTGAAATCTGTTTGCGACAGAGCAAGCGTCTGGCGGATGCCCTGTACGACTGTGGCTGGTACAATGGCTCCAAGAGGGCCAAGAGTGCAGTGCTGATCATGCTTCACAGGTAAACATAACAATTTTCACTTATTTATAATTTTTTCAAACGGTTTCTGTTCGATCTTGATTATTTCGATCAATGGTTAAAATTTTAAACTTTCATGGTCACCAAAATTATTATAACTAGAAGACGGGATATTTACCATGTTTATTGTTTTCTTTGAGTTCCCGATATTTCGGCGCTGTTGCAAGCACCATGATCACGGATAAACTGAAGTTATTGCGGGTGGGTGTTTATGAGCAGACAAATCGGTCTACCCTCTTTCTTGTTCGTTTTTTGCACTCAGTACCGCTACCACTGTCACTCACAACTCGATTCTGTTCCCGACACACAAACAGAAAACAATAAACATGGTAAATATCCCGTCTTCTAGTTATAATAATGGTTAAAATTATTAGCAACAACAACATTTTCGTTTGGTTTGTCTTATTTAGTGGAGCCCAAGAAATTTTTCAATTTACAAACCATTTTTTATGAAGTTTAAAACACGCTCTTGCATTTTTCAGAGCTCAAAAGGGGGTTTACGTGACGACGCATGGATTCTCAGTTATTTCACTGGCCAGCTACAGCACGGTAAGATCCCGTTAACAAGGCCAAGATCAGTACGATATTTTACCGTTTTATTTTGGGAGCACATGACTGACATTCTGCATTTATTTGTTTTTAACCTTACGAAGAGTGAGTAAGTGAATGGGTGACCCATTACATACCGAGTTTCCTTCTTGCCTCAGAAAGCACGTTAAGCCGTTGGTCCGGCTGTCATTTGTAGATCTTTGACAGTCGTTACAGGTAGTCAGTGGCCCGAAAGTCTGACAATCTGTGTTACCAGGGGGTATCGTATTATCCAGTACTAACTGGGTTGTTGAGATCAGATAGCCCAAATAGGCAGTCGCTCCATGTAAAATACTGGTATTTAGCTGCATCCGGTTAAACTGGAAGCCGACCCTAACATGGTTGGGAAAAGGCTACGCAGACGAACAGTATGAAGAGTGAGAGGTTGACGTGTGAGCACCAACATTTTGCTAAAACTATCGTATTGATCACCGCAGTGCACAGATTATCGCCTGAATCGACACTAGCTTGGCCACCATCAGGGATTTTAATTTGATAACACAAAAGATATAACTATTGAAAAAAAAAAAAAAAAAATTTTTTTTTTTCAATAGTTATAAGGCATCTCCGTAGCTTGGCCCAATTAGAATCTCAAAACGAACCTAGCCAAGATCTGTTTTTTTCCGAAATTTTGTCGCTAATTAGTCGGAATCAGTCGCCAAATATCAGAACCTGTCGGTCACTGGTTCAAAAGTTATACGCGTTTCTAGGTATCCGACCTGGGGAGAATCTCCCCAGCTTGGTCACATTTATCTATATCTCAAAAACTAGGGTATCTAGCAAAAATCTGTTTTCTCTCAAATTTTGTCGCTAATTAGTAACAATTTAACGCCAAGTCACAGATTTAGTCGGTGTGTAATTAAAAAGATATTAAAGAATTCGATTTCTCCATACATTGGTACAAGCAAGTACAAAATACTTTAAGCAGTTTCTAGACAGTATCTATGATGTCATAATTATGGTGGAATGTTTGTTTTAAAATCCATGCCAGTTTAAATATTGATTTTACAAGTCTAGGATAGTTCCTAATAATGTATTTTTTTTTTTTGCAGATAATAAAGACAGCGTGGTCTTACTTCACCCTGCTTCTCAACTTTTTCAAAGAAAAAAGCGGTAATACTGAGTAGCTAAAATACCCATAGGTATTTTAGCTACAGCTTCAGTACTTACAGCTTGTTAGAATAGCAATGATTGGATTTAAAGATTATATAGGCGTTAGTTTCGAAGCTTCAATCACTGAAATATTTAGTAGGTAGTAATAAAAATATGGAAAAAACATAAAAAATCTTTTATTTTACCTTATCATAATAACAGTAACAGGACTACCCTCTTTTCTCCCGGAATTTATAATGTAAACCAAATATTAAATTTGAACGACCGATGTAAAGAAAATAGCATAAGCTTTCTCACCCTATAACGTTCTCACTGCTGGGACACAAGCCACCTCTGTGAAATGGAGTGGGCCATAATCTATCACAACTGCCCAGTGCAGGGTGATGGATGTTAATGTTACTTGATTACGTCACATGTCTATCTTTGGCTTTAGGATATGTCGGTTTGCTCGCTATGTTTTCCCATTAAGAGCAGCACGCGTAGCACCAATTCCATCTCTGTTCTACCAAGAATAGACAAAGCTCTTTAGATATGTCTTTTGCCCGAGCATGGGGTGAACCGTAGACTCGAGATTCTACAAAGACGGAAATTATTTCCATAGCAACGGGGATGGCTAGTGAAGTAGATATTCTACGAATCTCGATCGTTCCGTTTGGTGTCACAGTGTTGGTGAAAACTGGAATAAATCATCCAGTTAGGGGACACTTAGAATTGGCGAAAACGGGCATTATGCATTGAGTAAGCTGTCACTTAGTGTTGGCGAAAACAGGAATTGGGCATGCAGTTAGTTGTCACTTAGTGTTGATGAAAACGGCCAATGAGGCATTATCTGATAAAATCTCAGCCGTACACAGCAGGGACATCAAGAGCCCCGGTTAATGCTCGTACAGCATACCTTTCGGTGTTGACTGACTGTGTTGGTAACTGACGGTTACTCTTACATTTTTACCCACAAGAATAAATTCGGAAGGGTATAAATAAAACACAGGCTAGATTTGCATCTTATTTTATTGATTTGTCCTCCCAAAAGTTGTTTTTTCGCTTATGTTCGGACTTACAAGGATTATTTTTTTTCTTGGGCTACTTACAGTACATTACAATGTTCACGTACACTGCGAGTTGGGGCATTAGTTTATCTTCATTCTGTTTTGTCCACTGTTGGCCTAATTCTACCCGGTACTTCTCCTTCTATGGTCCAGGTGTGTTTCCAGTTCTATGCTGGCATTTACTCCTTTTTTTAGACGATTAAAGCCGGACCTTAATCTTCAAAGTTTTATTTTTGCCCTCACAAAAGCGATGATTGTTTTATGATGGAGCGTTTTCCCTCAATCTTGAACCGTTTCAGCCAGAAGCATTGTTGCTTGATGCTGGAGCGTAACTGGTCTACATCTCCTCAGCAAAGATCTAAAGCTTCGATCAAATGTTGAAGCTTTTTTAGCCTGCAGCATTGCCGCTCAATGCTGCAGCGTCACAACCCAGGACCTTACATCCTGGGTCTATCTTCACATTCCAGGATCTTCTCAACCCGATGCCATCAATACAGCGTCGGCTACCCTGTGGGGTGCGGGCGCGCGGGGAGGGCGCGTCAGTCCTCGTCCGACAGCGGCTCGTACTGCGCCGACATCAGCGGCGCCGGCTCCGGCGGGGGCGGCGGGCACGGCGTGGGGACCGCCTGAGACGCCGTCGTGTTGTTGGACGCTGGAACGATGGGTAAATGTTACTCCTATGGGTCATTTTCATGGGTATGCTTATGCAAAAAATGTAGTAACAATAAAAATCCAAGTTGAGAGCCATCAAATTGGTAGATGTTTTATCATAGGTCTTTAGTTTTTAAGATTTTTGAGGGGGCTGATATAAAAAACTTAGTTATTCTCCAAATCCAAGATAACGGCAATAAACATAAAGAGTTTGTGTCTTATGCATGGTAGTGAAAAAAGGAAAAACAAATCAACTTACAATCTCCAGGCGTGGTGGCCACATTAAGCGCGGAGTAGGGGTAGGCGTAGGCCGTGGTGGGGAAGGCGAGCGGCTTGGTGCGCTCGTCCGCGTCACCGCCGCTCACGTAGCCTTCAGAGTGGCCGACGCTGAACCTGTTACTGGAGAAGAAATAGAGGCGTTGTTTAGAGGTCCATTCGTGCCTTAGTTGTTTCAAAAGTCAAGCAAAGTCCGACGCTTTACGACGGGATGTCTGTCACACCGCCAACTTTATTGTCGAAAATATTCACAAACTTTTTAGCCAGATCCAGGATTCTAATCTTCAAGCTGTGATGATTCCCAGCCGTGAAAACAAGCCTAGCTAGCTAATCAAAACTAAACGGGGGTTCAAACATAATATGCCGGACGAATAAATAATTGAGTTACAATAGAATATATCTTTAGTTTGTGGTTCCAATACGCGATATTCGTCTGAAGTGTTATGATCGAACTTTGACTTTACACAAGCTTGGTGCAATAGCCTTTCATTTGAAAAGTTTATTTGTATCAACTTTACGTCCATTTTCAATACCGGTCCCTCTCTTCGATACCGGTATTCTTGGTATTGAGTCTAGGAGAATACCGGGATTCCGGTATTTTAGACATTTTGAGATATTTATACAGGGTGTGGCGTAAGTAGTGGTCCACCGTTCAGGATTCGATGAACCAGATAATTAACTATAACAATTAAAAATTTTAACCATTTTTACCCAAGGGTTACGAAAATATTTCCTTTCTGTCTTTTATTTACGAAATTTCTACCTTTTATTACAAATTTGTTTGTAGTTTCAACAAAAACCATTATTTTTTCATTTTGATTTCTGCTAATTACTGCTGAATACTAGAGCTATCATGATAAATAATGATTTTTTTATGTAAATTTAGCTCTTTTGAAGAAAAAGTTGGTTCTTCTCTAATTTTAACCCTAATTTTTACACACCATCGAAGTTCAAGGGCGATTTTTGTAAAAAAAAACGTAGTACACTGTCAGTGCCAATTTATTTAATAATATGCCTACTAAATACCGATTTCAAAATGGTATCACTATAACAGATCCTATTATTTATCAAAAAGATATTCAATTTTAATTGAAGAAAAGAAGATTTTCATTAAACTACTTTTTTAAACTTTACTGCGTTAATACTTACGATATTTGCAAAAAAATACACTACAGTGTCAGTGCCCATTTGTATAAAAAAACACTACACTCTACTATTACAGAGTTATCTAGACCTAACTTGTTACTTTAGGTATTTGAACAAAGAATTAAAAAAAAACAAATCACTTTATTTATCATTTATTATTAATCTTTGTCATGATTACAATCATTAAAATTACACAAAATGTTCAAAATGGCCACCATTCGCAGCTATACACGCTCTGCAACGTCGAATAAACGACCGTTTAATTCGTCGGGCAAACCCGCTTTCGCTGATTTCTCTAGCTGCTGCCTGGATTCTAGTCCTCAATTGGTCAATGCTAGTGATTTCTTTGCTATAGACTTTTTCTTTTAGGCAACCCCAATAAAAGAAATCTAGGGGATTTAGATCTGGCGAGCGTGGTGGCCACAATATTGGACCTAAGCGCCCTATCCACCTATTTGGATACGCTGTATCAAGGTGCTCTCGTACTCTAACAGCGTAGTGAGCGGGACAGCCATCGTTCTGCAGCCACATGTCTTCTTGGACTTCAGGAACGACACCTTCCAGAAGCAAGGGCAAGTCAATCATCAAGTCAAAAAACTTAAATATCTTTCTGCATTTAATGTTTCTGGCAGCTCGTGTGGACCGATTATTTGTCCGTTAATGATTCCGGTCCAAAGGTTTATTTTAAATTGATACTGTGATCTGTCTTGCCTTATGAGATGCGGGTTTTCTAGCTGCCAGTTATGCAAATTATGTAGATTTAAATATCCATCTTTTTTGCAGGATGACTCGTCGCTCCATAGTATTTTATTAAAAAACTGCGGGTCTTCTCTTATTCTGCGTAGCATTACTCTACAAAATGTTACTCTCAATTGATAATCTCTTGGTAGCAATGACTGTACCCTTTGATAGTGGTATGGGTACAGTTCATGTCTTTTGAGTATTCGATGTACAGATCTAGTTGATATGCCAGTTCTGCGACTTAAGACACGGACCGATGTTGAAGGATCTTCTGTAACTAAATTCATTACCTCTTCATCGTTGTGTCGTCGCGGTCGTCCTTCACCTGCACTGCCTACGCCTGTGCCAGGTATCCTTCCCTCGGTGTATGCGTTATGCACTCTTCCAAAAACTCGGTGGTCTGGATGTCTTCGATCGGGATATCTCTCCCGATAAAGTCGAGCTGCTTCTCTACCGACACCTCTGCATTCGCCATAAATAAAATGCATGTCAACATATTCGCGCGGTGTGTACCGAGACATTTTTTAATTGTCACTGCACTGCACGTTTGTCCAAATCGTTGAGCAAGCCAAAGTCACCAGTACACGTAGCCAATATCGCAGAGATCACCAAAACAACAAGTCCAATCAGTAGGCAAATTAAACAGAGTCCGGGGGCAGGCAGGGGTAAAAAAATGGCGGAGGTAAACACAGGCAGAATAAAAACGAAACGCATACGACGCACGACACGAGTGACGAGATCGTACTAAATCATTTCGAGATTTCTGAAGATTTCAACGTTAGTAATGAAAGAGATAGCAATACCCTACCATATCTCTTCCTTATCACTCCTATTGTGCGTAACTCGATTGCGAGAGCTTCAACCGGTTTTTGTTAACAAAACAAACATGTCTCAGGTGGTCAGGGTTTTTTTACCTGACATGTTTGTGCTTTAACACAAATCACATTTGAATTGTAAAAAGTTACATTGTATCCGTTTTTTGAGTTTTTATACGTTTTGTAATAGTATTAACGCAACAAAGTTTAAAAAAGTAATTTCATGAAAATCTTCTTTTCTTCAATTAAAATTGAATATCTTTTTGTTAAATTATTGGATCTGTTATAGTGATATCATTTTGAAATCGGTATTTAGTAGGCATATTATTAAATGCATGGGCACTGACAATGTAGTACGTTTTTTTTACAAAAATCGCTCTTGAACTTGAAGGTGTTTTAAAAATTAGGGTTAAAATTAGAGAAGAACCAACTTTTTCTTCAAAAGAGCTGAATTTACATAAAAAATCATAATTTATCATGATAGCTCTAGTATTCAGCAGTAATTAACAGAAATCAAAAAGAAAAAATAATGGTTTTTGTTGAAACTACAAACAAATTTGTAAAAAAAGATAATAATTTCGTAAATAAAAGACAAAAAGGAAATATTTTCGTAACCATTGGGTAAAAATGGTTAAAATATTTAATTGTTATAGTTAATTATCTGGTTCATCGAATCCTGAACGGTGGACCACTACTTACGCCACACCCTGTATATACATTTTTATTAGTTTTTCTTTACGTTAAAGTCATTCATTATTTTTATTTTATTTGTTTTTCTTTCCGTTAATGTCATTATAGTATATTGAAATATTTAATTTAAAAGGTATTATAAGTTTAAGAATAAGTAATTTAACAATAAAAGAGAAAATCACCTTTTAATCAAAGAAAACGAGTATCTCCCTCATATCGAAATTGCAACATTGCAAATTTGCAACAGCTAGTTACAACTTACATAAAAATATCAAACAAAACCATATTAAACAAAAAATGAACTAAGTAATCAACATCTTGGTTTAATTAAATCTGTGTAATCCTAAAGGGAAACAGATCACAATCACAATTCACAAATAACTACATTGTAGTAGTAATCAACATTCTTCTTGCCTTAAATCATGTCGGTTTTACCAAAAAGAGATCACAAATAATAACAATAGTTAGTAATATTAATAAAAAAATAATAAAATATTTCTTAGACTAATAAATCTAATCAACTATAACGAAAAAATGAAATACTATTTTAATTCTAAAACAAAATACGTAACTTTAAATCTTAAACGCGTCAATGAAAGCAAATTAACAGTTTAATTAAAATAATTCAGTCATTCTTTGTTTGTTTTTTTTAAGTAATAGGATCGCAAAAAGGACAGTGCATCTAGTGTCTTATCACTTAATTTTGCGCAAAATTACAGCAAATGATTACAGAGATAGCCAGATGAGGAGAATGCTCTCTCTGACCCTACACTAGTCGGAGGAATGCTTTTCAGGCAATTGTACACTAATTCTTAAAACTTTCCTCCAGTGCCTCCATTTTCATAGAGAGCTATCTCTATTCTGATTACTGTTTCTGTTTTCTCCGAGGAGATTGTAGAATTAGATGAATTGACTTGAGCGTGCAGTCGCTTTTGAATCGCCATTTCCAACTGCTTCTTGAGCGGTAGTGAGTCCAATTCGTTACTCGTTGTGCATGAAATGTCCTCATCCGGAATTTACGGTATCCGGGATCCCAGTTTGCGACCCCTAATGCTACGGTACTGTGCTCAGCTAAAGTCGCGTCTATGGGTCTCGGCATAAGGTACTAAATCCAAGATTTGATTTGGTTGAACACTTACTTTTGATGCATAATAGAGGTTGTGGGACTACAGAAGTTCCTAGTGATAATGTTCGACGCTAGATCTCCTAACTTGATGCTGGTGGTGTGTGCGGCCGCCACCGACGCCGCGTGCGCCGCCTCCTCACGCTCGCGCTCAGCCGGAGTCACGCCACGGTCCGGACGGTCCTAGGGGCAGCGACAGCAGGTTTCTAACATAACTAAAGAGCAGAATCTAGAAAATATAACCCTTGTTTACCCCTAGCATTAAAATTTTCTTACAGGACTCGCCCGGTCAGCTTGGCCACCGCGGAAAGATCATTTTCATGCAGCGTAATTTTTTTTTTTTATATTTCCCCAATATTGGTTGAATAGTTTAGAGTTTAAAGTGATATGTATTCAAATAAACACACTAGTAGATTTTGTGATGAAACAGGCTAACGTTTTACAGGTTTATTAATTAATTAGTGTTCACCCCACGGTTTCACCTGCATGGACCTATACCTATACACTGTAGGTAGCAGTGGTGTATTTATTTAAACTTAGACCAAACTATGTCCTGGGGCGACGAGAGGTGCCTTTTAACTTGTTCATAAAAGCACTATTTATTTTCTAGCCTCCTCATATTCAAGTAGCTTCCCTAATTTGTATTGCTTAGTGGTCAAAAGAAAACCTAACCTATCCGAAGTGGGCTGCTTAGTTTTTCGAGCTTGCTACTCTCGCATCCTACAGTCTCTTAATTGTTCAGAAACTCTTATGGGTAATTATGTCGACAATATTATCTGTAAAAGCTGCAAAAATTTCTGCTCCAAGTTGATGATTCTCATCTAATTTGAAATGTAAAAAAGGCTAGATATTACCTACTTTCAAAATAAATATCATATTGAATCAACCGAAGGCCTCAGGTAAGTGTCTAACTGGCAAAACTACATACTTGACTACATGATAAGACTTTATATAATTTCGCCATACAATAAGTAATATCATATACTGATGTAATATATAATATAATTTGTGTTTAGAAACAAGAACAATATCTTTGGTCACAATCCATGGGGCGTGCAACTTACAGTCTCCTTATCCATGAAAATAACTTTCATTCCCGGATCGCTCTCTTCCGTCATTCTAGTTATATAATGTGTAACCGCTTGTATAACATTCATTTTGATTTCTTTTATAAACTACAATTATACAACATCCAAATTTCAAGTTTTTTTGTATACCTATTCAATAATTCAATAGAAAATACGAAATTGTTTTCATATCACTAATATGTCAATGTCATGAAAGAAATATTCGCTGTCAAGTGTTTTTTTTTTTATTTGCCCCGAACTCAGAACAAAAACTAAAAGGGAAGACTAAACTCTTTCGACCATATTGTCTTGTCTACGTCCATTTCTGTGAATTTGAGGGATGTAGTAAGCTGAAACAATTTTCTTTCTAAAATGTGACGATTAAACTAACCGGAAAAATTCTTCACATCTTGCTACATTTGTGGAAGTTCGTTAAAAAAAATGTAATAGGTATTAGTATATTATGATGATTTATCGATTTTAATTTTGTATGCGTTTGGTGACGTGTTTATCTTGACAGATATGACATGTCTATGACGTTGACGTGATAATTCAACTGAACTGACGGATTGTTACATCACTAGTTATCTTCGAAAGGTCAGCAGGGTCAGGTGGACTTCTTGCTATTGTCTTCATAAATTAGTGGCTTTTACTAAAAAACAGACGACACAAGATGTTCTCCCGTGCACTGAAACCCGTCGCCACGGTGGCCATCCAGAATGGTGCCAAAAATTTTTCCACCACCTCTGAGGTAATAATCGATGTTCAAAAACGAATAGTTGGGAAGTGAAATGTTGGTCAGAATTTATATGGGTATACGATGTTTTTTTCCAGCTGCAATTCAAAGTGATGGTGGCTGGTGCGTCCGGCGGTATCGGGCAACCACTATCGCTGCTGCTGAAGCAGAACCCGCTGGTGAGCAAGCTGGCGTTGTACGACATCGCGCCGGTCACCCCTGGCGTTGCCGTCGACCTGTCGCACATGGACACCCCCGCTTCGGTCGAGGGCTACAAGGGCCCCGAACAGCTCGCCAGTGCCGTCAGTCGTATGTACCTCAACAAAGTGTTATACTTCAAATATTTGCATGTTACATAACGTAACCTAAAACTTTTCAAGTTCATTGATGTTTGGCGCTAAATTTAGATCTATCAAGGTCATTCATGTAGGATTAAATCCGTTTCGTAATAACGTCCGAATATTAAATCCATTTTTTGGGCCATTATAATATTAATTTGTTGTCATTCATGGAATAATCTAAAAATGTGGAGTTTGCTCTTTTAGTTCAATTCAATAATTTGTTTGTTCAAGTAGATAAGTCTGGTACTGATAAGGACACAAAAGTTTTATGTTTAGTTTCTTAAGCAGTGAACATCCAAGAACATTAGTAGTTAAATAATACAGAGCAAAAATTGCTCAACAACAGTTCCAGGATCATTTTGTACAAAATATAGAGAATAGGAGAGAAAATCCCCCTGTATTAACATTCACAACAATCTTCCTCTAGAGAAAAAAAGATAATGAAAAAAATAACTGCCAGTAACAATTTCAGTAGCCACGTAAAACCTCCTTTTTATAAAATTCCTATGAAACTAGATCAGTCAATAATGTTTATTGTATAGGTACCTATGTTCTATTTTTTTACAATAATGCAGTGGACTTTTATTAGCTATCTAAAGCTCATCATCTATTAGCAAGCACATCTCAAGTCAGTTTGCAATTAATTATAACCATTACTATAAACATTTTCTTTAATATTCATGACAAGATAGAGCATTCCGTATCGCGAATTGTGACGAGCTATGAATCTTATAAATAAACAATGGAATTTTGACAATGAATCTACAATTAGTAATTGGAAGTTGGTATTAAGTAATGTTACTTTTTTTGTATAATTTGATAGCTAACTACGTACAGTTCTTCACTTCATTAGCATAATAGTGTATGTAGCAAATTGACAATACAGATTGGTGTACTTTGTCAATTTGAAAATTGAAATTTTCAGACTGTTGATTCTTTAATATTTTACATAAAGCTTCTAGACTCTGCAAATATTCCACCATGTAGCCACTGCCTCCAACACCTATCAATATCATACTTTTGATTTAAAATATTGTCCATGAAGTTTGGTGCCCATTCTTCTCCATAGAGATGTACGCTTTGGAATGGGCAACTAAAGTACTTTCACAAGTTATTATGCCTTGTGACTGTGACTGTAACTTCATGTTTTTGACATTCAAAAGCGCCTGTAACGGTCTGATTGAAAACAATGCTTTGAGTTTGAGTTTTCCTGTCACCCACAGAGGCTGATGTGGTGGTGATCCCCGCTGGCGTGCCCCGTAAGCCCGGTATGACCAGAGACGACCTGTTCAACACGAACGCGTCGATCGTGCGTGACCTGGCCGAGTGTGTTGCGAAGAACTCCCCCAAGGCCATCATTGCCATCATCACCAACCCTGTTAACTCCATGGTGCCAATTGCTTCCGAAGTACTCAAGAAGGTATGTTGATTCTAATTAATGTTAAAATCATTATGTTATTTCATTTTTCTACAACCAATATTTCTCGATTCCTGCACATCTCTTCTCCGCTCCATTAGTTTCTGCTTTGGTGGAAACTGTGTCTAGTAGGATAGCTTTATATCAGTTGAAGAATTTTTGAAATCAGATGAAGGGCTACAGACATTATCTCCTACATCTAAACTTACAAACTTGTACCTTTTTATATTATTAGTATTGATTTTTCATTTGCAAAATGTAAAATTTAATTTATTGTACTTCCATTCTATCTTGGACTTTTTTCTAGCTTTTTAGTTTAACTGTGGGGTAGTATTTTTTAAGGCTATTAAACAGACTCCCACTGCCTCAATATCGTTCAGCATTCGATTTGCATCCATAGGTTGACAACAGTCTGTATCGCTCGCTTCAAAGAAAGATCGCATATGAAGTATAATACTGTAACTGTAATCTAGAATGCCATAAAGATAGCAACAGGGTAGATAGGATTGGATAACATAATACAATTTTGAAATTCGGATACCATATTTTATACCTTGCTTTGGCTAAGGCACCTAAACTCAGAAAATTTTGGACTTTCGTAGGAGAGACTGTTGGAAAATTGCTGATTTTCTTTCCTCAGGGTCAATTTAAAAACAGCCAGACACCGGGCCAGCAAAAATAAAAAAAAGTTGTAATAACAAAAAATGCATTAAACAAGGCTAAAATCTTGTTTTTATCGTAAGCACAAAATTACAAATCAGTTGCATTTGATATTATAGCCTATGTACAAAAAATCTATCGCAAAATCCAGTAAAATTTCCAGTAGTAAATAAAAAACAGAGCTATGTGGTAGCTGTCGAGAGGTGCGATAACAAAGTTACGATGTAAGTGATAACGAGTAATAGCCACTATCGTGATTGATAACGGAGACAATATCGCGCATAAAAGAGCCATTCACTTATGTATTCATGATTAATGTAATATTTCACTTTTATTCTCTACCGACAAGTTATTATGAAATTATTAATCGGGCGAATAATATACTGAATGGGCGACTATTATAGCAAGTAAATAACTATTTATGGGAAATTATTAATCGGGGGAATAAAAATTGGATGGGCGACTATTATATCACGTAAGTAACTATTTATCCGGTCATTGCGGCAAGGAGAACATCGGAAGCAAGAGCGAAGGAAGCAAGTTCGGGACTTGTGGCACCCCGACTCGGACAGCTAAGGTTCGAAGGGGATGGCAGGGTCTAGTGAGCGAACTAAGACCACGGCATCCCCTTCGTGCTAGGTTACTTTAAACCCTGCAAACTAAAATAGTCGGGAAATGTAAACGTTAAGCACCTCTAGATTGCTAGTAACCACGTTTATAAAAGAGCCACAATTAAAAACACTAATGCAATCAAAAATTAACATTGAATCACGCAATTTCTTCATGTTTGAGGTCACTAAAAAGTTAAACAAATAAACCGATGAATAAATTGACGTCATAGCAAGTATAGCAAAATAGTTATTTAAGTAAATTACACACGGTTTCCTTTGAATGGTCGGTCTGGTTATCTCCTACGAGATAATAGCTCGCCAAAACATGTATCAAGATAAGAGAAATAATGACTTTCGCCTTTATAATATTAGAGTAATAAATAAATAAATAAAATTCATTTAATTCAGATAACTTGATCCATACAGTGAAATTAAAATTAAATTAAGTGATAGACGATGTAATTAGATTACGATAATGCTGTTCTACGTTTTAATTAGAATCTGATTTCTACTCGTGTAATGTAAACTTCCCTTTCTCTTACTAATTACTTGATAAAGGTCTAATTGCACATGAGTTCACATGTCCATATCGTCTCAGGGACATGACCGAAACGTGCGCACAAGCAAAAATAATCACAATGCCAATTAAAATTCTGTCAGTTTTTACTGCAGGTGGTCTGAAGGATGATATGGCTAGAAAGGAGGTGACTGAGATGACGGTATGGGAGAAAAAGACATGCTGCGCCGACCCCAAATAAATTAAGATAAGGGCACGAGAATGATGAAGACGGTGGTCTCTTAACGTATTGCCTTTTATATTTTACTTATTTTAATCTTACCTAGCAACGAATTTCTTATCACACTTACAGCTTTAACAAAACAAGAAGTAAGCATTAAGTTTTAACGATATTATGATAGGTGGATAACTAACAAATTTCTTTTAATCAAAAAAGCGATCAAAGAAAGCAAGTTCAAGTATAAATCTCCACAATTCGATAGCATTGTAACTAATGTCCGTTTTCACAAACACTGAGCCGATCGTTGAAAATACGAATCTCGTTGTTAGGGTTCTTTACCCGTAGGGTAACCAACGAAACCCAATTACTAAGCCTCCGCTGTCCGTCTGCCTGTCTATCAGCGGGCTGTATCTCGTGATGTGATCCGTAACAGGTAGACAGCAGTAGCGAAGGGTCAATTTTTGTAAGAGGTAAGCCGGAGTAGATCTTTGTAGTGATTTTATTTTTTGTCTTTAAAATACTGACTGTGCCAGTTTACCAAAGGGAAGGCGGTAGGAATCGAGTTATATGGAACCTTCGCCACTGGTAGACAGTTGGAATTTTCACAGAATGTGTATTTCTGTTGCGGCTATAACAACAAATAATAAAGCCCCCCTACTACGTTGGTACGGAACCCTTTATGCCCGAGTCCGAGTCGCACTTTGCCGGTTTTTATTTTTATTTAGGTTTTGCCTGACCAGTCTTAGTAAAAGAGACATTACACTCATTTTACGCTTGAGCAAGACATAATACTCATCCAGCTTGTCCAATATATCTGGTTTCATCGAAACAAAAGACAGTTTGTTGACAGAAACTACAGCAGAAATTATTAATCACGTATTGTCTTCATGCTTTATGCAGACACTTAACGAGAAGAATAACTCGGTAATAAGACTCCCCGTCTTATTATCGAGATGTGAATATAAATAGATAATAATTTATTTACTAATAAATTATCTGTTATTACGTCAGTTTCATCAATGAAATTGTTATTGGATACGCACGTTTGAATGTACGTTGTTTTATTGTGGTATCGCCGTCTTACGCAAGAAACTGTAGTTCGTTTTGAAATATACAAACTCAAAAGATTAATTTCGATTAAATGACTTGAATTTTGAAGTCAGTAAGTTACTAAGAAAGTTGATTATGTTACAATTTATTGAAAAACCGGCCAAGTGCGAGTCGGACTCGCGCATGAAGGGTTCCATACCGTCGTAGTAGGGGAGCCCCCTATAATTTATTTATATTATTTGTCGTTATAGCGGCAATAGAAATACACATTCTGTGAAAATTTCAACTGTTTACTTATTACTTATCATGAGATCAGCCCGCCGACAGACAGACGGACACCGGAGGCTTCGTTATAGGGTTCTGTTGGTTACCCTTCGGGTACGGAACCCTAAAAAAAAGAATTAGATTATTCTTTTAGCGTCGTGATATTGCATAGATCTCACTGAAAATTGATAGTTTACTTGCATTCATAAAGTCTATAGCGATTCAAAGTAGTTCGAGCTCGGTTTCCATGCAAAATAAATTGCCTGTGATTACCTACCATGCGACAGGGTCGTCTTACTGGCCGTTGTCTCAATTAGACCTTGCTAGCAATGCAACAAAGTTTTAAATAGCATTTGTAATAACTACGTAATTTATCTGTGAAACTGCACGATGTAAAATTGTAATAAAACCTGTGAAATTAAAAAAATAATATAAAAGTAATAAAAGACGCTTGAACGGCATTCATGACCGATATAGGAAAAGCCAAAGAGCAAATGTTATTCTTAACTGCAATTATATTACCTTCAATATTTTCCTCAATCATAACACGCGTCTGTGAGCGACAGTGGCTTACTCATGTGATCACTCATCAATGCAATACATTCTTGTATCTTATATAAAGTATTTTGTAATAAGTAAGTTGTGCAAAGAAATCTGTCTTCAAAACCCCGCGTTTACATTTTATTTATTTTCCACAAGTGTAGCGAACTAAATCAAATTGACAAAAAGAACGCTAGCGACATCTATGACGCAAATTAAGACCTAAAACCCTGCATCGCGCTGTCAGAGTTTATCCGCGAATTAAGTGTATTTGTTACCGGCAGTGTAAGAAACCTAGGAAATGTACACAATTCTTCCACAATTCCTAGGACATTATACAATTCCGAGTCTACTTAGGAAATGTGTAAAATAATGTTTCAAGAGAAAGTAAAATGTATGTGCGCGGTGCCCCAAGACCCGAGCTCGCTTCGCTCGCTCTTGCATCTTAAGTCCTTCCTTGCCACAAATCACAATACCTTGTTTATGTTGATGCGGTGTGTAGTGTATTAGGGTAACATAAAAAATAGGAGTACGATAGACGCTCTCGACTGTGTGCAGTCGCTCCTCGCACCGCTATCCCCACTGTACTTAAGAACATCAAGAATGTAATACTTTACCGTTACAACATTCCGACATCAACCACCACTATACACGACACCCGTCTGGTCGGAGGATCCTCCCTTTACAATCGGGGATGAGGAACTTTACACCCTAATCGTCATACCTCTAAATGTATAAACAAGTGTCCGTCTATCGTACAGTGTAACATGCATGTATTATCAAGACAAGTTTTCTAAACAACTATTCTTTCCAGCTTGTATTCGGTCGAGACGCACCATGTAGGTTGAATGCATCGTTATGCCCTGTGTAAACCCGGGGAAATAATGATCTCATATTGCCGAACGTCTCATTCTCTCATTGTTACCCGATTGAATTTCTTGCAAATGCAAAGTAAACTTTAAACACCATACTAATTACTGGCTTCATTCAGCAGTTTTGGGGAAACGTTCAAAAATCATTTTAACATCACGCTACAACCCCTTGGGAGCCGAACAAAAAGAGAACATGCGGGGCACAGCTTGTGTTCTTTATTTTAATATGTCAATTTATCCAACAGGCCGGAGTATACGACCCCAACCGCGTCCTGGGGGTCACCACACTCGACGTGGTCCGTGCGTGTGCCTTCGTCGGTACCATCAACGGCGTGGACCCCCGCTCCGTGTCCATCCCGGTCATTGGAGGTCACTCCGGAGTCACTATCATTCCCCTGCTGTCCCAGTGCAACCCTGCGCCTAAGATCACAGAGCAGTCCAAGATTGAGGCTCTCACTAAGAGGATCCAGGAAGCCGGTACTGAGGTTGGTATTAGTTGACAAGTAAATACATCAGCGGCATCTGTAGATGTTACGTTTTAGCATGGCAAGCGTTCGTTGTCAATTCTCCAATATCTTCATTGGTAAAAAGTGTGGAGTATCACGATAGGTGTAGATTCAGGACATTAAACGAAAGAACGTTTATTGAAATTTAAAACGTCAATAAATGTGAGTAAATAACGTCTATTGCCATGCTAAAACGGAAAAACATTAGTATTAACAAATGACCCCGAAACACTTTTAAAAATTCTTATGTCTGTACGACAACTGATAAGTTAATTATCGCAATGAATGTTGTGGAACTGTCAGAGTGTTCCTGTTTTCTGAAAAACTCACAGACTTGGCAATGGGGGCTATCGCGCATGAATTCGCCGCTAGAGGCGTTCGTGTAGAGTAACGTCTTCAGAAATGTCAGATGTCATAGAGATTTTTTATCACGTATTTTTACTAATATTCACGGTTGTGGTCAAGATTGAGCCATTCCCGATTAATTATGACTTGAAAGTTTTCAGTAGCAAGTTAGGATCTAATTTGTTAGTACTTTGAGGAAGAATGATTTTTAAATGTTTCACGTTTGATTATTTTAGGGACAATATTGTAAATATGTATCGGAAGTTTTTACTATTTCGTAATACGTAATAAAATAAACTTTTCATGAAGTTATTGGTACTTTGAAGTATAAAATAGAATTAATGTCAGGACCTTACTTGCCAGTGGCGCCATCTGGTGAGCTCAAAAACGCCTAATTCAAAAAGCCTGTCCTATATTACGAACGACGACGCTTGTCGTATATTATTATGTTGTTATTAGTATATTTAGGTTAAGGTATTTATCTATGGGTCTTTGTTACCTGGATTGTTGTTGTTATACGTGGTGGAAGGGACACCGATGCGAAAACGGTTACCACGTATCCAGTACATCATTCTGAGCCCCAAATAGAAATTAAAAAAAAAAAGCTGCTGTTTCCTACAAAAGTGCAATACCTACACTGTCAAAATGTATGGAACAGCTGATTTTCTTTAAATAACCTATGAAATATTTATATGTGGGCCCGCTCTGAATAATGTTCTGAATACATGGTAACCGTTTTCACGTCGGTGTTCCTTCCACCCTGTTAAATACAGGGTGGAAGGAACACCGACGCGAAAACGGTTTGAGAATTATAAGTACAATATTTTGTATGTACTGTAGTAACTTTTTAACTCTTGCGAACGGACTTTCTCTTGCAAATTCATAAACTGTTTGTTTCCGTAGGTGGTGAAGGCTAAGGCTGGTGGTGGTTCAGCCACCCTCTCCATGGCGTGGGCGGGCGCCAGGCTTGCTAATGCTATCCTCAGGGGACTCAACGTAAGTAACACTATTTACAACCATACATTATTTTGTACCCTTTATCTGTCCCGCTTCTGGGCTTAGTCAACCTCATTTCCTTGCACTAGTTCCGACAAAAAAAAGTAACTGCTAAACCAGTGTAAGAGACAAAAAGAACTAGGCGTAAAGTAGACTTCTAAAGAATAGGATATAAAGGGTGTAAATAGACCCTTAACAAATCCGAACGGCACTTGTTCTCCCCGTCTTTGCGATATTTTTTTTGTTCTAGACCATACCTTGGAACCTTCTAGTTACGGAGATATTGGGGGTCAAAGTTCCAACTTTTTCACAAGTTTTTTTTTAAATACATGTTTTTAATGTAAGATTTTTACTTTACACACCTCCACGACCCTCGTACTATTCAATCCATCCATCAGCACAATGCTTTGAGTGGTTTCCATCGAGTTCTACCGTAAATCGTGATTTTTCACCCCAAAAAAAAGGTCGATTCCCTGCAATAATTTTTGCGTAAAGTTACTTAGTTTGATGTACAGAATGCTTGGTTGACGGCTATGTGAAGGGTCTGTTTACTCCCTATATTTGTTGTACATGCGTATTTTGGCGCGTCAACTTAATAGTGCCTAACGTCGCCATCTTGTTCTTTCAAAACAATTTCCTCAGACAATTATTTTACAAACATTTTCCCGCTATTGGAAATTATTTATTCTCCTGTCAATGTCAATCAAATGCCAAAATAACCACGCAATCTTTTGTAGGGCGAGAGCAACGTCATAGAATGCGCCTACATCAAGTCTGACCTCACTGAAGCCTCCTACTTCGCCAACCCCGTGCTGTTTGGAAAGAACGGAGTAGCGAAGAACCTGGGCTACGGCAAACTGAACGCTTACGAACAGAGCCTGCTCAAGGCAGCTCTCCCTGAACTCAAGAAGAACATCGCCGTCGGAGAGAAATTCGTCAATAAGTAAACATCTTTACATTGTTGTGTAGAGGGTCGGGCCTAAGCAATAAGTTGACAGTGAGGAAGTTATGTGAAGCGACCAATGGATAATGAGTTTTAATGTTCAGTCACGGAATGACAATATTAAACATTTTAGATTTTTTTTTTCGACCTGTTAATATCAATGAATTTGACAGTTTGAAAAGAGTTGGCATGGCCACGCAATGTGGGAAGTGTGTTTGAAAACTGTTTAACCTTTTTTTCACAGCCCTAAAGATCTTGGTGTGGTGGTTGTCGAGTGTTAAAAGGACCTGTAAGTGAATTGAATTTGTACAGAAAAGAAATAACAGACTTGGTACGGTTACAAACAACTATCTGTTTCAAACAATCAGGATTCAAGGAGAGGTTATTATTGTATATTTTTTATTTGAAGTCGGTAGTAATCATGATTATTTGGAATAGTTACTGAAGTTGGTAGAAAGTTGTTGGTAGTTCTCACATAATGTTCTCACTTATAGTATAATTATATAAATTGTAGCATCATTAGGATATTTGCAGTGTTCTCTGTAAATCAGTTCCTAATATAGCTACTCAATGTATACACTAAAGTTATACTATTCGTAGTAATAGTAAGCTTCACCAAACAGTATCAGTAAAGTAAGATGTATTTGGCCCGATCGACAGTAGAAAATGTATGTTGAAGTATATTTATTACAACCTAGATCTATACATTAATTATGTCAAAAATCACTTATATTGGTGCATTTTGTATTTAAACCATATTATATTCAGCTACATTGTGTTACAGGCAAGAATCAAGCTTGGAAATGTAAAGTATTCGTAACTACAATCTGTCACCCAAAGATGTGGAAGTATGGAAGTACTGTGTAAATATTGTGATGTGTGTTTTGTTGGTAATTAAATTACAGCTGTATGATAAACATGTGTTTTATTACCAGAGGTCGGAATTATGTAGAGTTATTTATGTACTTGCATCGAAATGTTGATATTAATATGGATCTTCCCGGGATTTATAATACAATCCCGTGTGGCCAACAGTATTACAAATACATAGTAATAAAAACCTCAGAGATAGATTAGACAAATAAAACAAAGATAATTAACATACAATTTTTATTAGTATAAAATTTACATTAATTCACAATACAATTTTTTATTTACGTTGCCCCACACTAGGATTTTTTCCTGTAACGTGGATGCGTTTACAAAGATTTAAAAACTCGCACATACACAAATACCCAGACCCGGAACAACTACTTGTAGATCATACAAATATTTGTTCCGTGCGGGAATCGAACCCGCGATATTTTTCCATTAACTGCTGCACTGCGTGCGCATGATATCCGATGTCGGATGGTTTAAATTGTGTAAAAGTAAATAACTTTTTTATTTAATAAATCACGGGATTTTTCTGCTCTTTAAAATTAATCTCGGGATTTGAGGCATATCCACTTTATTCTTTTGCTGTATGAAATCAGTGTAAGTACACAAATAACTGTACCTAATTCCGACCTCTGTTTATTACAGACATAAACTCACGCCTTTTTCCCCATGGGGGACGGCAGAAATCACAGAAGGCCACCTGCTACGGTCCTTACATAATCCTTATCTCGTCCACGTTCATACATCTGGTCATACACGCACGCCGGTTGCGAGTACTACGCTCTTGTATTTTATTCTATACATTTAACATGGTTAAGTGCTACAGTCCTTTCACAGGTATTTATTCTCTGCAGCAACCCAACAGCCACCTTATTGTAACGACAATAATGATCAATTTTATTTTGAAAAACTTGTCAGTTGCAGCGCTGTAAAGTAGGAACCATTGTTACTCTTCAGCAAATCTCTTTGTATAACCCGTACTGGACCCGCTCCCCTTCACCAAGAAGAGGCCAGTTGCCCAGTTGTGGAAACAAAGGCAGTTTCAGCTTATCAGCTCATGCTCTGCTCTGCTGTAGCTGTCAGCGCCAACTGCTTATCAACGGTGCATCTGCAACGGAATACTCTCAGTTCCACGACTTCTACTCTAGTTCACTTTCGTCTGCTCCAACGATCGTCGATTCTGTAGCAGATAGGAAGAAAGTCACTCTATTTAGAACTGGTGTAGATTGTAAGAGATGAGGAAATAAAACATGACGCTGAGAACATAAAAAAATGAAAATCCGCATGGCATCCGTACCATGGCTTCTTTAGTTTTGTAAAACCTCAAATTCACAGAAATCATACAAAAACAAGACTTACAATAGGGTTTTTTTGTCTTTATCGCATTCATCTTGAACAATGTCTATTTCCAATAACGCAACATATTATTGTAAATGCGCAAATGTGTGCCATTTTCATATATCTCGATGTATATTTCCACCATGAGAAGCACTAGGTAGGCTGAGAACACGGTCACTCCAGTCCAGGTCCTGGCCTTAGGATTACTATAACAAAACCTAGGACTATTCTCCATAGTCGCTTTCTGATACGAACTGCAGTTTTGGCACTGAATCAACACGGGATTGTTTATTTTTGGCGAACCTATTGGAGTTGGGTTTGTATGTATAAAACTATTATGTTTACATAATTGCCTCACGAGTGCGACGTTGACGTGACGAGTGTGTGGTCTTGTGTAGTATAATTTAATGTCTTTGGTGTCAGGTCCTTAGGTCCTTAAATTCGTTTCGCAAGCCGGACAGTATTGGGTTTTACTATAAGGGAATGGGCAGCTACAATCCGGACTCCCGGAGTATGCGATTTAATTTATAACTGAAGATTATGCGGATGTTCTATTATTCTGTAACCCACAGTCTACCCCCTCAGGCCCTCGAATGAAACAGACTTCAATGTCATATTGATCTTACGTATGTACAGGCAATACATAACTTGACATAAACTACCATAAAACTGGGTGAATGGGGATGCGAGGTTGAATAGGGACCAAACTGGTACGGTATTTCAAAGTTGAATTCTTTTCTGTCTAAAAATATGTTAGAAATATGAAATAACCTATCCTAGGTAACTTGCTAAACTAACCTAACCTAACTTCAAAAGTTATATAACCTAACCTATTTTTTTTATTACAAAACGTAATCCTATCGATTTTGTAATTTGAGAAAGACAGTGAGTGGCCCATGGCTTCGATCAACACTATCTCCCTCCACATTCACGTGTAAAAAATCTTCAAACACAAAATTACAATAGAAGATCTAACTTCCCGCAATCTGCTAATTCTACTGAGCCCACACACGCTATCATCATTTCAGCCGAAAGACGTCCACTGCTGGACATAGGCCTCCCCCAAGTGTCGCCACATTGACCGGTCCCGTGCGACTCGCATCCAGCGCATCGGTCCACCTAGTGGGAGGCCTTCCAACGCAACGTCTTCCGGTTCGCGGTCGCCACTCCAGAACTTTTCGGCCCCATCGGCCATCCGTTCTGCGTGCGACCAATGTGCCCTGCCCCCTGCCACTTAAGTTTGGCTATTCTTCGGGCTACGTCGGTAACCTTGGTTCTCTTGCGGATTTTATCATTTCTGATTTGATCACGCAAGGAAACTCCGAGCATAGCCCTTTCCATTGCCCTTTGGGTGACTTTAAGCCTTCTGATGAGGTCCATTGTGAGCGACTACGTTTCGGTCCCGTATGTAATCACTAAGTAAGATGGACGAGAAGATACCACGCAACTTCCCGAACGCTGCCCAGCCGAGTCGGATTCGACGATTGACCTCTTTCTCGAAGTTAGCCCTACCTAACTGAGACCGTTTGTCCCAGGTAGACATAATCGTCTACAACTTCGAGTGTAGAGTCTCCGATCTTGATAGGAGTGGGTGTTACATGGGCATTCAACATGACTTTTGTTTTGTCCATATTCATTTTAAGACCCACTCTTTCGGAAGCTCTACTGAGGTCATCGAGCATTGTACTGAGGTCCTTCATGGTCTCAGCCATGACCACTATATCGTCGGCAAACCGAAGGTCAGAGATGTACCCGCCATCTCCATCTCCCTTTCCGCAGCCTCCTTCTGCGACATGACGGTTTCGCAGAAGGACATTACCGCGTCCCAGGACTCTGCGCTGCCGACCATCGAGCGAACGACGGTCGGCAACGACAGGTCTCCTCCTACCTCCGTAACGAGCGCACGGCGCGGCTCATCCCACGCGGCGCACTCGGCCAGCGTATGCCGCGCCGTGTCCTCTAGACAATGGACGCAGTGATGGCACCGGGCGTCCGGCTCCCTGCTTATGCGACACAGGTACTTCCCGAAGCAGCCGTGCCCCGAGGGATGTGGGAGGGGTCTGTCAGACTCAAACTGACTAAAAACCACCCCGGTGTTCCCTTCTCACACTTGCACCGGAGATCATGGGAACTAGTACGCCTTCCACGATCCCCGGCTGGTGCCGCCCGCATCTGCGGGCCTCCTCAAATCCACGGGGGGAGTGAGGTGTACACCCCCCGCGACTTTCAATAGGGGCGCGCGTGGAACACTACGCGCCACCGCCTCGGGTCCAGTTATATGGGGGGCGGCGGACGTCCCCAAGTCCGCCGTCCCTCTGCACCCGTTTAGGGGGGCTGGAAGAGGGCATTGTCCGCCCTCCGCCGACGCCCGGTACGTCTGCTGCGGGTCCGGAGAGTGGTCTCGACCTCCCTCATCCTTTCCGCAGCCTCTTTCTGTGAGATGACGGTTTCACAGAAGGAGATCACCGCATCCCACGACTCTGCGCTCCCGACCATCGAGCGAGCGACGGCCAGCAGCGACAGGTCGGTTCCGACTTCTGTTATGAGGGCACGGCGCGGCTCCTCCCATGCGGCGCACTCTGCCAGCGTAGGCCGCGCCGTGTCCTCCAGACAGTGGACGTAGTGATGACACGGGGCGTCCGGCTCCCTGTTTATGCGACACAGGTACTTCCCGAAGCAACCATGCCCCGAGAAAACCTGCGTCGCCCGAAACGACAGGGAGCCGTGCCTCCTCTCGAGCCATTCCTCGAGCACTGGTCGGATCGCCTCGATGATAGCGAGACCGGCGGTAGGGCGCAAAAGCCTGTCCCGCCATTCCGCCACCAGGACCTCGCGGAGCTGGGACCGACGCAGATCGGTCTCTCGCTGCATCGGCTCACCGCCCCGCGTCCGCGCCTCCTCGCGCCACCGGTACAGTGACGCGAGGACTCTCGCCTCTAGGTCCCAGGGTGGCGACCCGGCCAGTACACAAGCCGCCTCGTAGGAGATTGTGCGATACCCCCTGATAGACCTAACGGTCATCGCCCTCTGCGGTTTTCGCAGTATCGCGATGTTTCTGGCCGTCAGGTCAGAGGCCGAAACCGGGGCCCCGTACACGGCCATGGATCGCAAGACCCCTAGCAACTAACATACTAACCTAACCTAACTTGCTAACCTCACCCAACTTACTAACCTAACCTGTTCCCCAAACCCGTCTTTCAGCACTTCGACACATTTTAGAGCTGGGAAGAAGTTTAACAGCAAATTCCCCAGCAGCACAGGGCTACGCCGGTTAACTCCCACCCTCCCCCCTAGAGCCGCCCTAAGAGGGATTCTCGGACCCACATGGGACAGGCTTTTTAGCGAATTAAACTGGAATAATTCGCAACATGCTGCAACATAATTATTTGAAATCTGTTCGTGACAGAGCAAACGTCTGGCTGATGCCCTGTACAACTGTGGCTGGTCCAACGGCTCCAAGAGGGCCAGGAGTGCAGTGCTGATTATGCTTCACAGGTAACCAAGCCGGTATTCACCTATTTGTAATTTTCTTAAACTGTTTCTGTTTTGAAGTAGGTTTAAATTATAACAGATCATGACTATAAGATCAATGAAATGAACATCTTTTTCTTTTTTTTTGATTTCATATTAAATGAGTCGAGCGCAAGAATCATAATTATCGCAGTGCACAGATTACCGCCTCATCTGTGTCACAGTGTGTAAAAGGGGCCTGCGATACAAGTCTACGATAGTTCCTAATAATGATTTGCTTTTTTTTTGCAGATAATAAAGACTGCGTTGTCCTACGACCCTGCTTCTCAACTTTTTCAAAGAAAAAAGCGTAGGTATTTTTTAACTACAGCTTCAGTACTGACAGCTTGTTAGAATAGCAATGATTGGATTTAAAATTAATATAGGCGTTAGTTTTGTAACTTCTATATCAGTTAAGTATTTAGTAGTTGGTAATAAAAGTATAGAAAAAACATAAAAAATCTTTAATTTTAGCATAATTATAATAATAACAGTAACAGGTACATAGTAGAATAAGCCACGTCGTCGCCGTTCATAAGTCAAGACTACATTCTTTTCTACCGAAATTTATAATGTAAACCGAATATTTAATTTGAACCACCGATGTAAAGAAAATAGCACAAGCTTTCTCACCCTATAACGTTCTCACTGCTGGGACGCAAGCCACCTCTGTGAAATGCAGTGGGCCATAATCTATCACAAGGGCCCGGTGCAGGGTGCTGGATTTTACGGCATTAGGACATGTTGGTTTCCTCGCTATGTTTTCCCGTTAAGAGCAGCACGCGTAACATGACCAATTCTATCTCTATTCTACCAAGAATAGTCAAAGCTCATGGGGTGAACCGTAGACTCGAGAAGACAAAGACATAGAAATTATTTCCATAGCAACGGGGCTAGAATGAATGAAGCTAGTGATGTAGATACGAATGTCGATCGTCGTGTCACTCAGTGTTGGTGAAAACGGGCATTAATGTCTGATAAAATCTTTGCCGTACACAGCAGAGAGATCAACAGCCCCGGGTAATGCTCGTACAGCATTCCTTTCTTAGTTACTTTCATTCTTGTCAGCCTAAAAACTGAGGAGACAGCGACGGTATAGGACCCCGACATGTTTTTTAAAATTCATATAGGTCAATAAACTCAAAGAAAAGTAAAAACAAGTATCTTGTCTAGGTCCGATGTGATGTAGAGTATTTGACATTTGTCGAGGAGAAATGTTTCAACCCCCAAGTGTTAAAAGTAGAGAAAAAAATTGTAGCTCTTTGTCGACTAAAGAATGGAACCATTTCTTTTCTACATTTTTAACATTGCCACACTTCCCACGATAGAAATCTTGCTACAATCTGTCATTTTGTAGATTCTTCTGTCGAGAAAACCCGTTTCCACGGTAGTCATGCCACGCGTGCAGTGGTGATGAAATAAATTAGATAAAGAAACCTGCCTGACGGGACCCACGACCTGCGACACGTAAGCCGGGGGCCATCACCAGGCTATTCGGCAAACTGACTGGTAACTGGCGGTTACTCTTACATTTTTTTTTAAATTCATTAAGTAGATACACCCATAAGAATAAATTCGGACGGTATAAATAAAACACAGGCTAGATTTGCATCTTATTTTATTGATTTGTCCTCCCAGAAGTTGTTTTTTCGCTTATGTTCGGACTTACAAGGATTATTTTTTTCTTGGGCTACTTACAGTACATTACAACGTTTTATAAAGAAATCACAATGTGTTTGCGAGCGCCGCCGCCGCCGCGCCACCCATACACTCGCTCAAAGTAAATTTAATCAGTCGTTTTTTACACATAACTCGAAAACATTTACAAAAACACCGCGCGCTGCTCTAATATCGCCTCAAGAAGTGATTCTTTAGGGTGAGATTATTTTTTACATTGGATAAGAGAAGTCATAAAACTGACAGTTACAGGGAATATAACAGCACTGAATGTAGGAATGAGTGTATATGGGGTGAGTGGCGTGAGTGGGCGTGAGTAGAGCGGCGCGGGTGAGTGTACACATAAGTAAGCGCGCAGCAGCTCGAGCGCGGCGGCGGCGGTGCTCCTTCCTCTCCCGCTATATTTATATCGGTCACTCGAGACCCTCCTAACTAAAAAAAACCAAATCAAATCTCTAATTCAACTCTTAGCTAACCTGTATAATTACAAATGCATATACATAATAACCATACACTTTTACATATGTATATAATTTATATTACTTACGCTACTCCGTTAACGTTAACGCTATATGTATAGTAAGGGTGTAGACAGTTCCCGAGTCGAGTATAGTTTCGATTTCAATGCTCGGAGACCGTTCCGGACTTCGCTGTGGCGGGCCGATATACACAAACTTTACATTAAACGAACGACAGAATGATATTTACAATACGAAATTAACAAATGATAAATTGAACTATGCGTAGCCTAACCTAATGGATGAGGCGACAGCGAAATCCGAAGCGAAGCAATAAAAAATGTTAACTAAGAGCGGCGTGCTCCACGTCGACAGCTTAATATAACGAGGAATCTGCGAAATGCATGCCGGGGCAAGTGTCGATCATAGTCACGCGTCTATTCACAAATATACAGTTCCTAAGTGTAGCTAATATTGGACGAAGTCGCGCGGTTCCCTAGCCTAGTGTGGGGAGTCCCCGTCGGAGTGGCGATGGAAGACTGGGTTAAAAATACATTCTTATTTATTTTATATCGTTTGAATCACCGAAACGTTCGTAATTCTGCCACTTAACAATTAGTGAGGTACTCACGTCACTCAGCGGCAGTGTTCTAATCACGTATGTTCGACTAAAGTTACACGAGAAAATAATAGAAACATGTTGAATAACTAAATAAATAACAATTCATAATCGTATTCTCACTAATCGACAGCATTATGTTCATAAGCGTATGGTGGCCGGACGAGTGCCACGGGTCCAGGTCACAGTGCACACTATCGCTTACTACCGGACACTTAAAGCTCTCCCACAACACATGAACGGTATTTAATCCCTGCATTACAAAACAACATATAAATATACAATTTTAGTACCATCGTCTATACTTAATACGAATAGATCCAATAGGTCAGCAGACACATAACCGAGATCACACGAAATGCACCCTTAACATGTCGATACTTGCTTACTAGTTTACGTCAATGTCTTTTGTACACCGCTGTTTCCGTTATCTTTTGGATACACGTCACTACCGAGTCAGTTTGTAACGAAAAACATCGTACTTATTTACATAGTCTGTTAAGGTGTGTGTATATGAAAGTAATACGTCAAAATAACTTAAGATCTACGCACTTTGACGTGTATCCGGGAGTTGTGCACAATGGTCACAAAACTCGGCCACTCCGCTACCTATCGGGCACGTACACTGCGAGTTGGGGCACTGGTTTATCTTCATTCTGTTTTGTCCACTGTTGGCCTAATTCTACCCGGTACTTCTCCTTCTATGGTCCAGGTGTGTTTCCAGTTCTATGCTGGCATTTACCTCTTATTTTCGACGATTTAAAGCCGGACCTTAATCTTCAGTTTTATTTTTGCCCTCTCAAAAGCGATGATTATTTTATGATAGAGCGCTTCGCCTCAATCTTGAACCTTTTCAGCCAGAAGCATTGTCGCTTGATGCTGGAGCGTAACAGGTCTACATCTCCTCAGCAAAGGTCTAAAGCTTCGATCAAATGTTGAAGCTTTTTTAGCCTGAAGCATTGTCACTCAATGCTGGGTCTATCTTCACATCCCAGGATCTCCTCAACCCGATGCCATCAATACAGCGTCGGCTACCCTGTGGGGTGCGGGCGCGCGGGGAGGGCGCGTCAGTCCTCGTCCGACAGCGGCTCGTACTGCGCCGACATCAGCGGCGCCGGCTCCGGCGGGGGCGGCGGGCACGGCGTGGGGACCGCCTGAGACGCCGTCGCGTTGTTGGACGCTGGAACGATGGGTAAATGTTAACTCCTATGGGTCATTTTCATGGGTATGCTTATGCAAAAAATGTAGTAACAATAAAATCCAAGTTCAGAGCCATCAAATTGGTCGATGTTTTATCATAGGTCTTTAGTTTTTAAGATTTTTGAGGGGACTGATACCAAAAACTTAGTTATTAGTTTGTGTCTTATGCATGGTAGTGAAATAAAGGAAAAAAAAGAGTATCAACTTACAATCTCCAGGCGTGGTGGCCACATTAAGCGCGGAGTAGGGGTAGGCGTAGGCCGTGGTGGGGAAGGCGAGCGGCTTGGTGCGCTCGTCCGCGTCGCTGCGCATCACCTCCACGATGCGGTTGGTGACGTAGTCGAAGGCCGTCAGCACCCCGCCCCCGCCGCCCCCCGCGCCGCCCGCCGCCCCGCCCGACCCCGCGCCCCCGACGGACGAGCCTACACAGCTGTAGCGTCGGTTGCTGTTGTTTCTGCAAAGAATACAGATGTAGCTAAGTACGTGGATAGATAACCGAGTATCATGACGTCACATCAGCTTAAAAGTGCATTACACCATGTGATGAATGGAACAGCTGTTTTTTTTATACCTATTTCGAGTCGTTCCGATGACGAGTTTTTTTGCCTTAAATGCTAGTTTTATAAAGATAGGCATCAATTTTATGTTAGTAAAATACCTAACAGTTTATCGGATGTAGGACGATCATTATAAATAGCTAGAGATTCGCCCCTGCTTAGCACGGCGATCCGATCCGGCTCGAAGGACCACGTAATAAGTAGTGCTTGGCGCTATGGTGACCTAACACTCTTTTCTATTGATAGGATATGGTTTGTGGTAAAAGTTAAAGTCTCGAATTGTAAGGGAAATAGCTATATATTAAATCACTTTTAACTTACAAGACAATGGTAATGGTTTTGAGTACGCAGTGTTTCTAACGAGATCTGAACACGAAATGGCCCACATTTTAGTGAACGAGCGAATGTGCATACTTGCGGTCGATGCAATTATGTATTTTCGCTTAGTGTTCGATTTAAACTCGAACACGATGTCTACTGTCCTGTGTCTAACCTTTCCACGGACAAACCCTAAAAGCCACTTCGTTTTATACCATTTATAAAAATAAACCTTGTCTTAAGAATTTGGCAGAAAAAAAGAGAAGCCTTTACTCAGCAGGAGGTGTAGTCGGGCTATGAATTATGAAGCTTCAAGAGGCTATAGTGCCCTGCATGTTGAGTTATAAAAAGCGATGGAAGATGAAGAACGTGGGATAACGTACCTGTTGGCAGGATGGTTGTCGGGCGGGCTGACGGGCTCCAGGTAGGGCGCGTGCTTGGGTGCGTCGCGGCGCTTCCACTCCTCGCCGCCGCCGCTCACGTAGCCCTCAGAGTTGCCGACGCTGAACCTGTTACTGGAGAAGCAATAAAGGCGTTGTTTAGAGATCCATTTCTGCCTTAGTTGTTTCAAAATTCAAGCAAAGTCCGACGCTTTACGACGGGATGTCACACAGCCAACTTCCTGATGATTTCTTGGCGAAAAAATTCACAAACTTTTTAGCCAGATCCAGGACTTTCATCTGCAAGCTGTGATGATTCACAGCCGTGGCAACAAGCCTGGTTAGCTAATCAAAACTACACGGGGTTTCAAACATAATATGCCGGACGAATAAATAATTGAGTTACAATAGAATTTATCTTTACTTTGTTATAGATCGAACTTTGACTTTACGCAAGCTTGGTGCAGTATCCTTTCATCTGAAAAGTTTATTTGTTTCAACTTTACGTCCATTTTCGTATGCTACGGTACTGTGCTCAGCTAGAGTAAAGTCGCGTCGATGGGTCTCGGCATAAGGTTCTGAATCCAAGATTTGATTTGGTCGAACACTTACTTGTGGTGCATAATAGAGGTGGTGGGACTACAGAAGTCCCTAGTGATGATGTTGGACGCTAGATCTCCTAACTTGATGCTGGTGGTGTGTGCGGCCGCCGCCGCCGCGTGCGCCGCGTCCTCCCGCTCGCGCTCGGCCGGAGTCACGCCGCGGTCCGGACGGTCCTAGGGGCAGCGACAGGTTACTAACATAACTAAACTGCAGAACCGACAGAACTGGTACTTATGGAGAGAGGCCTTTGCCGGAAAAATGATGCTACATCAGTACGTTTCAGAAACTAAATAAGAATAGTATGAAATTTACGTTCTTTTATTGCACTGATACTCAAAAGTAACTGAGCGGGATATAATTGATGGAGAAATTCTTCTTTCGAATAAATGCAGCTCGTGAATAGGACTTTTGTTTGATCAAACGCATGTCGGTGATATCGATTGTTTATTTTTGTATACTATAAATGAAGCATAAAAATGAAATGGAGCTGATAAATAGTAGATTATACAACAAGTGACAAAAAAGGGAATTTCATTCGAGGGACTAAGTTGGATCCCGAGAGCAGCGAAGGAATCTAGAGTAGAATCCTGAGCGGAGCGAGGGATACAAGAACCGAGTCGTTTATTTTTTCACGAGTTGTGTACTCTACATTTTACCATAGCCACTCGAAAAAGGTATTTATCACATTTTATTATACAGGGTGTTAGGTGCATCGTTTGCCAAATTGAATTCGCCGAATGTAGTGGTGCGACCTAACTCCGTTAGATTTTTACATCTAGGGAAGGGCCAAGGAACTTGCCTACGCTACGGAAGTTGAAACTAAGGATGATTTATTCCAACACATTGAGGCGGCCTTCATGTTCATCAAACCCACTTGGGTTTACGCACCACTACAGTCGAGATAAGACGAAGATGTCGCACGTGCATACGCATTAGTGGCGGACAATTTGAACAAGATTTGTGATAAGATATTTATTAAATAAATTATTATTTTTAATTTTCTTTTTCATTTCAAGTTCGAGGAAAGTTAGAACCCTATATAAGAAAGAGATAACAGACTGCGTAAGAGTGAGATAACAGTATCAACCTACTTGCATGTTGTTTATGCGAAAACTAGTGTTTTATCCTGAATATGGAGTAGGTTGATGGTGCGTCATAATACACAAATTTAACGAATTAGCGAAGTTAAACAAATATTTTTTTAGCATATTGCATACCGCTGGAAAGAGGACAGACTAGAGTACTTTTTAAAAGAATTCGAAGATCTCAATCGCATTTAGTTTTTTTTTTTTTATAGCAGTTTAAAGTTCATTTTTAAGTTTATATTTTCTTCTTCCAAAATCTTTGTTAGTTATTAAAAAAAAACTAGATGTTACTAGCGAGGAGTTTTGAATTTGATAGAACCATACAACAGTACTTATAAAAAATAAAATCCCAATGTAATTTAAGGATTATACTAATAACTTTTTTTTATTAGTATAATCCTTTTATAATAAAAATTAGAAAATTATAATAAAAAAACCGGTGTGGCCAAGAGTGAGTTCTTGGGACTGACGAGATAGCAAATGACCTCTCCATTCGGCCAATTCAATTTGGAAAACGATGCACCAAACACCCAGTATAATCGGTGATAAGAGAACAAAGGATTAAATATAAACATTAAAAATTTATAGTGAAATTAGAACAATTTTCGAAATTCAGTGCAATATTCTTGTCGGCACATTTTATTTTTGTTCATAATTCCCAAATTCGTGCTTATTCCAAATTCTAAATGTTTTTATTTACTCAGTGAGTAAAAAAGAGTTTTATTCACTGTTATCGATGAATAAAAAAAATGCCCTTTGTCAAGCGGCAGTGGTAAAAAATATATTGTTTATAGGTTACCAAGTAAGGGTGAAGCCCATAACCTACTTCAAAACCAATTAAAAAATCACACCAACACAATCTCACATTATTGTTTTTGGACATGTAAACATTTCCTAGTGTAAAAGTAAAGTTTTCTTACCGGGAACCTCTGATCGGAGCTCTGCGAGATCTGGTGAGTGATTATCGCATCTATCAACGACGCAGCAGTGAGCGTGCCTTCAGCCGGTCGCGGTCGATTGTCCGCGCCCGCCGCGCCTGGTACGCCGCCTACGCCCGCTACGCCCGCCACGCCTGCCACGCCGGCCGCTACGGCGGGGCCCACAGATACTGATGATACTACTGTGCGCCTGCAAAGGGACGTTGGCAAGTTAGTATGTTGAAATGTAGTAGAAAAGGAATCTTCTCCTGTCCTAATAAAAAGACTTTATGAGCACTACACACTTGCGCCACAAATTAGTCAATATGTCTTGAATACATTTAACACATCATTCTGTCTCAAACGATTCACAATAACAGACTAATGTGTTAATGACAATGCGTTAAACGCTAAACATATTTAGTCATTAGTGGTGAAAACGGACGCATACTTTTAGGTAAAGTTCAAATTGAGGAAGATGAAAAAGCGTGGATCCCAAAATTGCTGCTATACATGGCAAATCTAATAATATTAAGAATATCTTTGGATTACATAATAGGAAATATTTATGAAATTAGTATGAGTTTAGCAACGGAGCAGCGGTGACCCAGTGGTGGCGGCCCCGACTTACGAGCAGTAAGTCGTGGGTTCGATCCCAGGCAGGTGCATTACTTCGTGCAATTTATTTCATCACCACTGCTCTCAAAACGGTGAAAGAAAACATCGTGAAACCAACATGTTGTAGGACCAAAAATTTGAAGACATGTGACATCTACTAACCGCTCTGGGTCCGCGTGGTGGATTAAAGCCCATTCCCACTCCTGAGAGAGAGGAGGCCTGTGTCTCAGCAGTGTGAACATTATAGGTTCATTATGCTAACATCATAAAAGATCTCGTACCAAAACTCGAAGACCTATCTTGCGTATACTCCATTTATGTCTTACACTAGTAAAATAACAACTTTGATACATACGTGTCTTTCCTATCGAGATGATGCGGCGTCTGCGCCCTGGGTTTGCTTGGCGTGCTGTACGTCACCGAGGATATCATACGCCGCTCTCCGTCCTGAGACGACACGCTCTGTAGGACAAAACAACGATATGATAACACATGGTACAGTAACTGCCTACCTATAAACTACACTGTTTAGGGGAAAAAGAGAGGTTTAACTATTTTAAAATATCATCATCTACCTATCAGTAGCGAAGGGTCAATTTTTGTAAAAGGTAAGCCGGAGTACATATCTTTAATGTGATTATATTATTTGTCTGTAGAATACCGACTGTGCCATTTTTTAAGGAAGCCTGTAGGAACCGAGTTGTACGGAACCTTCGCCATCGCTACCTATCTTTTCTGGGTTTCACTCTTAGAAAGACTGTCGTACTGTGTGGATCGGAATGCTGGTCAGTGAAGAAGACGGATGAAAAAAGACTGCATGTAGGTCATAAAATATGTTGTGATTACCAGTTTCCACAATAATTCCAGCCTTTACTGTCCCACTGCTGGGAAAAGGCCAGGGCGTTACAATTTCGTCTTAAAGCTGGAGTAATTCCAGTGTGGGAAAGAGACAGAGCTATACAGGTCGTCTAGCGCCATCTCTTTCCCACACTGGAATTACTCCTGCTTAAAACGTCATGGTAGGCCACCAGTTCCTATACAGAGAGTAAACAGACCATTTTCTATTGCAGATATACCGTCCAATGTCTTTACAACAAATGCAAAATCCATAAGCATTTTTTGTTATTTTTCGCGCATTCCTTTAAGCTTTCGATATATTTTTTAGTGGGAACCTTCTTACGTAGCCTAAAACCACCTACACCTTTTCAAGTGTAGGTGGTTATTTTATGGTTCACCTTTAAAAACTGGCCCTAAAACTAAAAACTCGTCGTCAGTATTTAATCGGATTCTATATTTAAAAAAAATGCAACTATTGAGGTTCGAACTCCTTCGGCAGCAAGATTTTTTTTTTAATCCATCGCCACGACCTTGGGCTTCCATAAATGCAGCCTGATTAGGCAGCCTCACGACCATCTTGTCGACTAACATATTTCTCATGAGAAGAAGAATTTCTGATTTAACGACAACAGTCAGTATACGTATAAACTGACCATAAGGTGCTGAT
Organism: Noctua janthe; assembly: GCA_910589295.1. Taxonomy (NCBI): domain Eukaryota; kingdom Metazoa; phylum Arthropoda; class Insecta; order Lepidoptera; family Noctuidae; genus Noctua; species Noctua janthe. Next base: position 8,022,222 of record OU342573.1, on the reverse strand, counting down.
GATGTCTCTCTTGTATAATTTGTTGTTGATGTTGTTGTTGCAGCTGTTGCTGGTGCTGTTGCTGTTGTTGTTGGTGCTGTTGCTGTTGTTGTTGTTGCTGTTGTTGTTGTTGTTGCTGCTGCTGCTGTTGTTGTTGCTGATGTTGTTGCTGTTGTTGTTGCTGTTGTTGTTGCTGCTGGTGTTGTTGCTCGGCGTGTCGCTCCTGCATCGCATGCTATATCGTACGACTTATGTATTAATCTCAGCTAAATTAAGGTTGTTAAGTCGCTGAGCAGATTATTTTATAGAAGCCTGCAGCTATGGAGAATGGTCAGCAATCAGCTAGAATATTAGGTAGATCACAGTGTAACTATACCAACTCGATATATCGCGCTTCATATTATTAGACCTTACGAAAGTCTCATGATATTTGCAGCTTAAATCGTCTGCCGCGGGTGGGGTCGCTCTTCAATCCAGCCAGATAAAAAACTTAAATCTTTTATTTTATAGGGAGCAACTGCTCAATCTAGTTACTAGGTCCCCGTAAAGATTTTCAGTATGTATTATGTAACTTAACGATATTTACTGTGATAAAACAATTATGACAAAACTTAATATGAAATGTTATCTAATCGAGAGTTATTAAAACAGACATTAAAATATAGAGTTGGTTCAGTGTCACTGTTCTCAAATATAAACAAAACTTACGATGGAGTGTTGCATATGTCGCTCGTGGATGATTTGCGCCTGATGCTGTTGCTGTTGCTGATTCTGGTGCTGTTGCTGTTGCTGTTGCTCCATCGCGTGCCGCTCATGGATCGCGTGGATGGCGCGTTCGCTGCAACAATATTAAATCTGTTATTGGCTGTTGGTATAATAATGATATTTATGCCTGCGTGCAAAACAAATGACAAATAACGTTTAGTTCTAAACCGTGCTGAGATAGGTAGTGGTTTTTGGCCTCGCACAGGACCAATTTGGTATAAAGTAATAGTGTCTTATTTTGTTTATTTATTTTAGTACGTTAAGGACTTACAGCTAATAAAAAATCCTCACGTAATGACAAATAAAAAAAAATATACGCTATGCGCGTGCACTGTTTACTTTTTATATTTTTTTTTTATTGTTAATTTTTTCATTTTGTTTTGTCCTGTGCCAGACAAATAAATACCTTTTTTTCTTTCCAAACAAATTTCAAACATGATTATGCTTCTGTCAACATGATGGAGACAGGGTGATGCTGTCAGTATGTTTAGTGCTAAACACATTAAGACATTTGTGGTGCAAGCAGATTTCGGACTGCAGCTAAAGAGGTATGATACTGTGTAATAGATAATGTGGCTAGAATGATGTAAAAAAAAAAACGGCTAAGAGGTTGAAGATAAATATATACAAGAGAAACGTGAAGCTAAAGTAATGCTTTGAATCCAAAATAAAAAAAATCACTTGGAAAATTTGTACTTCTCTTGACTTAAAATCGAACATAGCAATGCTGAATAGATATGATGGAAACATTGGTGAAAAATAAAAAAAAACTTATGACAATACTTTAGGTGATTTCTTTTAAGAATACAACAGCTACTTTTGAATAATATTTGTAATAATAGTTGTGCACTTACGCGTCTCTCCTCTGTATTTGTATTTGTCTGTCTCTCTCCATGTATTGCGGTTGCGACTGAACTCTTCTGTCCATCATTTGCTGCAAAATAATACATAAACTATTTTAAAATGTACACGATTTATGTATTTACATTATATAAGGTTCTTTTACATTTTCATTGACGTTATTTAGTGTTGAACTTAGTCCAGGAGTGGGTTATGAAAGTGAAAGACAAAATAAGTAAAGAAATAAGTACTCACCGGGAATTGCGAACTGATCGGGAATTTCTGTGCCATAAATCTGTGAAATGAAAATAATAGCCACATTTAATACAATTTTATTCGACTTTTCCTTATATTATCAATGTACGGTTACGTGGGTATTGCAAGCCAATTTCAGTAATGATACATATTAATATTATTGATGCGAAAGTAACTCTGTCTGTCAGTCGGTCTGTCTGTCTGCTACACGCCTTACCAGCTGAATGGATTGGGACCAAAGGCACACAGATAGACACCCAAGTTAGGACATAGTAATGGAATTTTTCACGATACTAAGTTGTCGTGGAATAATTTCAGTTCAGTAAGCGCGTGAAGCCGCTGGCAGAAACTAGTTGATCATAAATGTTATTTATTTCTTAAAATATGAGTGACCGTTGCCATACCTCGAAATTTTCCTGTTTAGTGGTTTACAATGACGTGTGTTAAAGACACCGAATTAATTTATGAAACCTACTAGGTACCTAGTAATTTCGCTAACTGGCTATCTCATATGACATAATCATAGCGTGTTTGCGCAAATATTCGTGTTGATACTCTTATTCAAAGTGTATTAGGTATGTGTTGTATAATAATGCGAATATTTTGACAAATACATAAATTAACATCACGCCTGTAATCCCGGAAGGGTTAGGCAGAGGTGTGCCTAAATAGTACACCCACATTTCGCCAGTTAGGTGTTTAAAGTCCTATGTAATTGGGAGCGAGCCTATTGCTATCAGCCGGGCACAAATCCGGACTCCATGGCGGCTACTGAGAAATTCCTGATGGAAAAACCCAATAACACTTTGCCGAATCCAATCCAACCCAGGACCTCATGCTCAGCAGTCGTCGCTTGCGACCACTACACCAATGAGCCAGTCCAAGGTAAGAAGTCTATAGAATATGTTGACGTCAACATACCTCAGGTCGTGGTGTTGTTGCTGCTGCTGTTGCTGCGACTGTTGCTTGGCCTCCTGCTTGCCGTCAGGCTGCGAGCCGCGCGGCACAGGCAGTGCCGTTGCGGCCGACGCAACGTCAACTAACGACGTGAAGGCTTCGTGACCTGAGAACAATTTAAGATTTAGTCAAAGGAGATCATTATACTAATACTGAAAACCGGAGTATCTTGTGATTCTGTGTTTGTTCGGAAATTATGTAAAAGTAACACGTGTTATATGAGACATTTATTGCTGGCTTAGCCTTAAGCTTAGTGTGAGTTTTTGCACTTATTGTATTTACAATATGTGCAAAAGTTTCAGTACATTTGTATTGAAACTAAATTAGTGCTTTCTTGTGACATAAATGAGAAGCACAATATTATCGATACAAATCAGTTCGAATACGTTTTGTCAGTGTTAAAAATTGACAATAAGCCCACTGATCTCAAATCGCATTTCCCCGAGAGTTGTCCATTGATAAACTAGATTCTGTTATTGAGGAAATCCGTAGATATATGGGTCATATTTTGGCGAATAAGAAAAAAACACAAGTGAGTGTAGCTCAAATGGAGTACTCTCCATGCAGAATTTAATCTATTTCAGGTCAAGCACTACTTATTACTGAATCCTAAATAGATTGCTCTGATATTTCTGGAGCGATTTACGTCAGTATTTTTTAATAATAAATTCCCAGGTATTTGCAAAATCTAGTAGAGAATGTTTTTGATAGTTTACCTGGTGGCGGTTGTGGGTGCTGGTGCTGGTAGACGTGCTGCGGCGAGTGCCTCTGTATGACGGACAGCGCGTCGCGACGGAACTGAGGCGACGCCGCGCGCTCATCTTACGGTAAGAATAAGACAAGTTATATAGTGCCAGTTAAACGAGTCAATAAGAGATGCCACGTATTTTGGTGCACGTCTAAATTTTATAAAGCATTTCAATCATTCGATCGATTTTTGATAAAATCAGGGTATATGGTCGAGTTCAAAAGTTGTCTACCTATACACAAAACACAATTTCATGCCTGTAATTCCCTAAAGTGTTATACAATTTCAATTGCACACCTACATTAAATAAAATATTAAACCAAAAACACATTATTACCACATAAAATTGCGAAACTGCCTAAATTGAGGCAAGATAGTTACTACAGATTGTTGCAGAGTCGTTTCCAAGCGAGTCAACCTTACAGTTTGTTAAGCATGTCTTATTCATACCCCCCTTGCATATGAAGACATTCAAACTTTGGGCAAGCAGTCAATCCTTTAACTCTTGCTGACTTGATATGCCGAAGGGACATGAAGGCGTTGTTGTTGAAATGCCGAAGGGACATGAAGACGTTGTTGTTGAAATGCCGAAGGGACATGAAAGCGTTGTTGAATTTATAACTTTCAGAGCTGAAATGTACGTTGCTAATCCATTTCGAACACACATGACCTATATCTATGCAGGTCCTTCCTGAATCATTAAGAAGGTTTATATACTGACCAGGTGGCGGATGCGGATGTGGATGCGGGTAGCTGTGCTGCGGCGTGTGTCGCTGTATGACAGACACGGCGTCTCGCCTGAACTGCGGCGAGGTGGCCCGCTCCCGCTCGCGGCGCGCGCCGCCGTGCATCTGCTGCGACGTTATGAAGTCCGCCATGATGATCTGCCGCTGTTCTAGGCCGTACGGGTTGCGCGTGTAGCCGGAGCTGCCCGTCTGTGAACGAGAAGTTAAGTTACTATGTTTTACGGAATTGAATTTCGTATGGTCTTCGAGGTGTTGTGAAAGATGGCGGATAATCGGGGAATCAGTCTAGAATAGTCCCGTCGGTAGTATTATTATGAAATTCAGAGCATTCTCCTGAAGACTGCCAAGGTGTAACTCTTCGTAACAATCATAATTTATCAAAATAATTAAAGCTTATTCCTTTTTTTAATATTTGTAGTGTAACTGTTTCTTCCTTCGTTTAGAAGCAGTTAATAGTGGGTCTACAACAAGTCTTGTGTAAGTGTCGACTGTTTAAACTTGCAACTTTTGATTTATTTTCCGCTTTCAAAATTATCTAACTCAACATCCAAAATAAAAGGTGTAACAAGACCCGTAACGAAGCCGAAAGACACTTGTTTTCCCCGTCATTGCGATATTTTTTTTTGTTCTAGACCATACCTGGGAACCTCCTAATTACGGAGATATTGGGAGTCAAATTTCCGTAATTTTCACGTTTTTTTTTAAATCCACGACCCCCGTACTATTCAATTCATCCATCATCACAATGTTTTGAGTGCGTTACATTGAGTCCTACCGTGAAACGTGATCTTTCACCAAAAAAAAAAGTCGTTTCCCAGCAATATTTTTTGCGTAAAGTTACTAAGTTTGATGTACATAATGCTTGGTTGACGGCTTCGTGAAGGGTCCGTTTACACCCCGTCTTTAAGAAATATGTACTCACAGGTGAAAAACTCGGCGATTGTGGTCTAGGTTGACTGCCCTGCGCATAGTAGGCGTGTCCAGGAGGGCCGGGCCCCCCCGGACTCCTCCTCTTGTAGAAGTCCAACGTCCTCTTGTCGGGAAGGTGATGGGTCCCATGCACCGGCGTCCCCGCCGTTATAGACCCCGTCTTCGGCTCCGGAGGGTTCCTATGAGGCTCAAACCTCGATTCCACTGGGGTCCCGAGGGTTATGGAGCCTTTAGGGTTGGGTGCTGGCTTTAGAGTCGGTCTCGGAGGTGCCCCTACTGATTTAGGCTTTGAGTTGTACTGGTTAGGAGATTCCCGTTCTTGTTGGGGTCTGTAGTCTGTTGAGTTTCGGTATACCTGGTGGAAGAAATAATGTTATAGATTAAAGTTGAGAATGGTATGAACATGTGATGAGGAGGGATAGAACACGTGTGACTAAAAACGCGCGATGAATATAAAGATGGATGGTTTGTGTGAGGAATGATATGAATGAAAAAAGAGTAGATGATAGCGTCACGATTGACAGGAGAGAATGGAAGAAATAACATGTGGCGCCGACCCCAAATAACATGGGACAAGGGCAGGAAGATGATGGATAATAGTTGAAAATGGTCTATTTGAAAAATCCATTAATTAAGCTTTGATTATTTACGGAAAATTCCGTTTTAAATGTATGACACTCGGGAATAAGTACTGGGACATTGTGGTGGATTTCCGTTCTGCACTGGGAACATTAGAAGCGGATTATGTTTAAGAGATTTTCCATAGAAACAAATTTTCAAATTAACTTTTATATTTAAAGACATTTCGAAATGTTCTCTGATAAATTTTTAGACCTACGTATCCTGCTTATGCGTATGAAGTTTCATTAAAATCGGTTCAGTCATTTCGAAAAAAAAGGACTTGAAAGTTTGTATGAAATACCGTAAGCGTTAACGCTCTTAAGCTACGAGAGAATAACAAATATTTGAAACATTATCAAAAACCTCCTCCAATACTAACCGACTTATTAGGATGCGGGAACGGCTGATCGTGCCTCGGCCTCTTCACGCTGAGATCCAACAACGGCTCATGCCTTTCCTGTCTCAACAGCAGATTCTCATGCCGGTCATGTCTTTCAGGCCGTTCGGGCCGCTCGGGTCTTTCAGCCCGAGGCTCGATGTGGAGAACCATAACGTCCTTATCATTCGTTGAGGAGTGAGAGAGAGGGGTGATGGTGGCCGCGCGTTGAGGGCTGGAGGCGCCCGTGTTTCCGACGTGGGAACTGTTCACTACTGATAGTGTTGCCAGTGCTTCTCTACCGCTTGCGCAGGATGAGGTGACCTGTGGAAGAATTTTTGTGTCTTATATTTTATTTTATTTATTGAGGTATTAAACCGCTACAATAAGATAATAAGTTAGATTTTATGTGTTTATAATGTTTTAGCCCATTTGATTACCAGCTTGATTGGTTAAATTGAGCAGGTTTTTTTATACAACATGTAACGTAATTAACGCACACCCTCAGACAACCCAATTAGTGTATTATGTTATAATCGTAATACATACACTGAATTTTTAGTTAAACATATATGAGCATTGATTATTGATTGATTTAGTTATACTAATTCCGGAAGAATGTTGTGGTCACAGTACAAATCCACGAACGCAGACAGTCGCACACGTAGGTATGAGGGTCTTGTTAGCCTAGTAGGTGTTCGCTCGCGTTCGAAACGAGTTAACGAGTTTTTACTGTAATTTACGTAGTTTTAATTATTTTTGGGAAAAAAAAATACCTATAATATAAATTATAGAAATCGATTCAGTAAACGATTCTGAACAAACTAATTTCAGGATGTGCGTTAATTATGTTACATGTTTATACAACATGTAACATAATTAACGCACATCCTGCTAATTTTTCGTAATATTCTCCAGATGCTTTTTACTACTGATTTGTTCTAATAGTCGCAAGCCTGACTGCTAAGTTAGGTCCTGAATTAATTATTTTTCCAGCTCAAGCAATGTGGTTGGGTTTTTCGGGCACCGTCCCAGTTTGTAGGCCTGTAGTCGGTACACCATCATACCTTGATCTGATGCGGCTTGATGCTAGGATGCTGTGGCTGCGAGTCCCTCGTGAGGCTGATCTCGATGAGGTTGAGCACCACGTCTCGCACCGTCTGCGGCGCGCCCGCACTGCGGCCCACTGACGTCACGGGCGACGCTGTGACCGCGGACACGGCCACCACGGGGCTGCACGACGATGCTGATGATACTACCGTTGGGAGCGAGGTTGGGGGAACGATCTAAGAAGAGGGAGGATTTTTAGATTACATGCCGATAACTTGAAGTAATTGTAAGGAATATTCGCTAATGCTTTGATACGAAGTAGCAGTAGCGAAGGGTCAATTTTTGTAAGAGGTAATCCGGGGTACATATCTCTAATGTGATATATCATTATTATTTCTATAGAATGTTGACAGTGCCATTTTTCAAAGGGAATCCGGTAGGAATCGAGTTGTATGGAACCTTCGCCACTGACGACGACAAGAAATAATTCGTTTGGAGTAAATTCAGCGGAGTGAAATTACAACATGCTAGTCCGTCGCAGTGACAAATTGTCTATTTCGACGTATCGTTTTGCCAGAGAACTTTTATCAATACTGATTTGACCTCTTCTATCACATCTGTATAAAATTCCGTTAACGTATGTAGCAAATAATTTCATACAATTTCTGTTTATCATTTTAATTTATTTGGTAGAAAGTGCTCGAACAGTACATAACAGTAAATAGAGTCAAAATGAATAGGAACTCATGTGGGTACCTTCGCACTGGGCGCATCGTTCTCCTCGTCCGCGGTCTCGGTGGCGGAGGAGTCGTACTCGTCGCGGCGCGGGCGGCGCGGGGCCACGGCGTCCGTGCGCGGCGCGGGCGCGGGCGGCCCGGGCGGCGCGGCCGGCGACCCGCCGCTGGCCGTGTCCGTGTCCGCCGACGACAGCGCGCTGTCCTCGCTCGACGGTAGCGACGGCCGGTCCAGGACGGACGTGTCGAGTTGCAGCTTTTTTCTGTCGATGAAAAAATGATTTCATTAAAGATTTGTTTTTAATTAATGATTGTTCATCATTGAAGATGGATCCACCTTGGCCTCTATTAAATGACATCGAGCGTCAGAAAAAACTTCACGGTGTAGTACAAGTTAAGCAATTCAAAGTTACCAAAATAATGTACTTAAAAGACACCAATAAAGTAAAACTTATTAAAAATGTTACATTCGTGGGTAAGTAATATTTTAGTATCTGAGCCGGCAACCATCTTAACACTGGATTCGGCTGCTGCTCTTGTACTACATACAGGAGACTGTACTCAGACCTAGTACACGACACCCACCTATAGGTGAAGTAGAACGCCTTCAGACTGGCCGGCGTCCGGCCGCTGACGACCGCGATCCTGTCCCAGGCCGTGCCATGGTCCCGCAGCAGCGACCGGAACCTCGCAGCTTCTTCCTCCGTGGGTTCAGGCGCTAGGCCACCTTCCACCACGGTTTCTAACCTCCTGGTTATTCTCTTGAAGCATGCTAAACAGCATTTGCTTAACTCACTGGGAATTTCTGTGGATGAAGAGTTAGACGTGTTGTTAAAAATAGGTAATTTTTACAAAACAAGTAATGTTACGGACAGAATATTTTAACTCAACAACAGTGGTTTAAAATTATTCTCTTTTTCAACAATGAGTCTAAAAGTACAATTATGTAGACGACCGCAATCGTAAGCGGCAACGGCAAAGCAGGCCAATCGCAACGACGTCTGTCATTGCGATTGGCCTGCTTTGCCGCAGCGACACGATTTATTTCTATGTTACTCTATGAAAAGGGCAACAGACGGCAGTATCGCCTTCCATGGAGGCGTACATAATACAGTATTAATATAGTCCAAGTTACATATCATACCCAGTCATAACGATTACGGATACGATCGCATTTGGAATAATGCCTTTAACTTCGAGTGACTAACACACAATCAGCAAAAGGTTCTTCACGAACCTATTTTCAAAAATCGAATAACTACAGTTACAATGTTCAACTCACCAAACTCTTCCATAAGCGGCCTCTTAAGCTCTAGCGATAGGTCGTGCCACCGCGGCGGCAGGTGCCTCAGCCGCTTGGCCCTCACCCTGGGCCCCGGACACGTTGGCACCGGACACCGCGTGTACCTCGACCGGACACATCTACAGTGGCACGGTTCACATACCCTCGCACCTGGAAACATAAAATAAGCATGTTTATTGATTTGTCTTTGTATAACACGAATATAATTAATATTCAAATAAACAAAAATAAGTACCACACTCACCAACAGCCTCTTCTTTCAACCCGTAGTGGATTGCCCGAGACCTGGACACGGTCCGTGTAGCCCCAGACATGTTACACACGGCGCAGTTGGACGATGTTGTCGTTATTGTTGTTGTTGTTATTGTGGCCGTCGACGAGGGCGTGCCGATGCGCTCTGTTACCGCTGTTGGACAAAGTAACGATTTCAAGTTCAAAATTCATATTCAATATTATTTATTTTGGGACATCTAGATCCAAAGGTAAGTAAACAAAAACTTAGAATTGTTACTACTTCAATGAATATTTGTGAAGGCAGGGTCTATAAGAAATACTCGGGTAAATTTAACATGATAACAGCTATTCTATGTTTCCTTTCTTGATGTTAGAATACTCCTAAAGATACTGATAATTCAATGTTTAGATAGTTCTTGTTGTTCAATATATCTTGCAATTGCAAATCCGTTTGCCAAGCTCGTGTGATCACAGATTCATATTTTATATCGAACGTCCAGGCGCATTAAATGTACACATAATACATAAGACAACATATTTTATCGCCATTTTCAGTAGTAGAAGTTAAAAGACGGTGATTATTCGTTTACTTCCAAATAGAATCTAATTTACAAAACGTACTCACAAATAAAATAACACCAAAATCAAAACAACTAAACCATTTAGCAGAACAACAAAACGAAAATCTAGTTCCCATATAGTTCATTATTCAAGCGTTAGTTGCATATTAACAAGTTTATTCAGAACAGTGAGAGAGATGATCCGTAAATCACGTCGCAACTGAGCCGGCGAATCGTGCAATATTCAGCGAGGCCCACGTTGGGCGCCAATTTGTAGCGAACCAGCGAAAGCAGATTAGCGCCAATTTAGTTCCGATACCGATGCACAGTTTGTTTAATTATTTATCGCTGTTTGTTATACAAATTGAATTACTGCGAGTCATACATGCGTGTTGTTTGTTTGAATTAATATGTGCATTTATTATTTAGTTTTGTTCCGTTTGTAAATAGCAATTTATTAAATTCAACGCCTAGTTATATTTATTTTCTAACCATTTCATAACCGTAATGCAATTAGGCTAAATGCAAAACCCAACAGAGGCCAGACTACAAGCAAATAGTTTGACGAGTAGAAGTCGGGCTTCAGCAAAGGCGCGCTAAACTGCATCGGCGCAAGTTAAATAATTAACTATTATACGAACAGATTTGAGCTCGCAGTTAATAACTCTCTAACTGCTGTGTAATTACATTTATGCACTTCGGTTGAAACCATAGAGTAGGATATTCTTGGATGTGTGCTCTATAACTGACTTTATTTCAAAACGGTTTATTATAGATTTGAGTGTCGATGTAATTAGTATAGTAACGTTTTCAACTTTAATGTAATAAGAAATGATCAAAGAAATATGGGATAGTTTTATTTATTATTACGTAAATATGAAGAATAAGAATAAGGATAAAACGAACCGAAAACTGAAGCCATTATCAAAGAAGCATCTATCTTCCTCTAAAACTTGCTTCTTTTTCAGTAAGTATTTATTTTATTTTCGATAACCACCGTCGTATTCCTGCCCTTGTTCCATGTTCCTTAAAATCATTGTTCCGTCTCAACTGTCATTCTACCATTCACTACCTCATCTTTCATACCATCTCTCATTTTCTCTCAACCATACTCCCATAAATCGATCCTTAATCACAAAACGTCTATCATACCACCCCATACATCTACATAGTCAGCATCTCGTCTGTGTGTAGCTCAGTGCCTCTGAGTGCTAATTAGCGTCTGCAATCCCTGAGCAAACCAACGACGTTTGTCTTACAGATACCAGACTATTACTGAGTGAACATGCCAAAGATAAAGTGTGTGCTGGAAACGACCACAGATCTTTGTTAAATAGAGTGAAATATTTTTACTGATAATGATAATTAAAAAGGACTATTTGGTACTTATTTAATTTACTTTTGGGTTGTCTGTGTAATCTATTCATAATAAAAGCAAATGAAATACCCTCATTTTAGAAAATCAAACTTTAATAAAGCTTTGAAGTCTGTTCCAGTTTTATTATCCGTGCCGAGCACTGTCGATTAATCCCGCCAATTACTGATATTTACACAAGCGCTAATTGGATCACGATTCAACGTTTTATTAAATTCCAAAGCTTATACAGCATTTTCATGAAATATGGCGCCCGACTGGGACTAACCGAATGATCCGTTTCATCTAACATGTATCAGCTTTTATAATGAATTTATGAAGATCGTTCGTAAATATTCATTCATTATTGTTAGTTAAATCATCACAGACAGTCGATATAGTTTAGAAAAGTTTTCGGTGTATAAAAGAAATTGGCGCCCAGCAGGGACTCAAAATAATAAAAACAGTAAATCTGGTCCTATTCACTTGTACATAATCAAACAACAAACACGAGTGCACACAATTTCCCTACACTTCAGATCCCACGGGCGAACAAGCCGTGGAGCGGGATGTCACCTCTATTTGCGCACCGATGTTCAGCCAAGCGCGAGAATTTGATGAGACCGGCTATCTGTGTTTATTTGCCGCGCAAACAGACGCAGACATTTTGTAGATTAAATGCCTCCTGTATGCTGAACGTGTGTTGATTTTAATATACAATTTGTCATGCCGTTCTACCTTTTAATATTACTGAAAGTATTTAAGTATATTCACATGAAATAGATATTGAATTGACAAATAATTGATGTCTCATCTCATATTACTGCGGAAAATAGAGCTAATTATGTCAGTTTCCACATGATTACTAGTTGTATAATTTAAGTAATTACGTGAATGATTGGTGTGAAGTCAAAGTGAGTCTGGACGGACCGTTTAATCTGTTAATCTTACAAAAGGCACGTTGGTCTCGCATGCCCAGTGCTCGATTTACAATTCTGTGTGTGGTGAGTTGGTCGGGTTTACGCTGTCAACCAAGCCGGGGATTATGGCTGTCATCCACTAATGTTGTGCGGATTAACTTATGTTCCCGATCGTTATTGCGAGATTAAGAATAATGTGATGAGATATTCGGGTGCTGTGTTAATTGAATATTAGATTTTTCGACGAATTTTGGTTTTCTTTTAAGCAGATTTTTGGAATTGGATGATATCTCACGCAGTTTCCATAATTTGAAATAAAGTCATACGATATAGCGATAAATGAATAAAAATCGAAAGAGAGAATCGAGACCAGTTTTTAATTTACTAGATATTCTAAGCTTGACTATCAAACAAATACAAAGGTTCTTTGTCAATAAAAAGGTTTTTGTCATAGTCCACAAAGCGATAAAGCATCATTGAAATTAAACCTAACGGCGGTCACTGGGGAATCGCGCATTTTTAAACAGACTCCCCCTCAAATAAGACAAGGGATGACAATGTATGGAGCAGCACTCATAGAAATTTTCAAAATTACTTTGTCCGCGATTTCATTCGCATAGAAACTTCAACCGATGTTCTTGTAGGAATTTTCGTTAAGTCAAATTGTCGATCTGAACATGTTCTATAAGACATCATATCTAATGGTAAAGTAAATAAATCATACACTCAAAATTGATTAGTAAAAAAAAACAAGTAGGTATGTAGATAAATGGCAATTTGAATCTATGAAAACTCTAGGAAAAGATAAAAATTTCAGAAACAGATCTTACAGTTTGATGTCTGTCTGGTTTTGTCTCTTTAAACTTGCAAATAAAAAAAAATGGTGACGTTTTCAAAGTAAAGAATATTTGTCAGTTCATATCTTTGAAAAGATGACGTTTTACAAAGTCAATGGCGGTATCGGGGGACTTGTAAGTGGATTAACTGTTTGTAAAGTCACAGACACTCGGCTGAATAGTCGTTATTGTCCGGGGAGCGGCGCAGAATACGCTTCATATTTCACTTTGTGTAAATAATACTCCCAAAAGATGGGAAAGGGATTGGAATGTGGTGAAGCTAAGAAAATTCATGTATATTATGTTTTTAGATAAACCTTAAATGTGACTTAGAGCCCTACTCGTTTAACATAATAATACTATATTTTCCATTGACTCGAAAAGAAGAAGAAAACCTCACTCTACTTCGAATAGAATTATTAGGAAAAAATATTGTGAACAATTTGACGAAACTGTCTGCTCTTCGATTTGGTAATTGAATTAAGCAAACAAACGAGCCCTTACATCAATTAAAAAAAATACATGTAAACGCAGAATTCATGTAATTTCAAAAGAACAGATTTGTCGTCGTTTCGTACCAAATTAGTAGTATTAAACCCTTTAAAACACCTAATAAGAAATCACAGCATCGCAATGACCAATAAAGTTCCCAACCTTCCCTCCTGAAAATCAAACTTGTAGCCTGAAAGTTGAACCGTACCGCTTTGTATATAAAGAGGGCCTCTAGCCGGCGGCTCGCAGTCGTCGAGCGGCCGCGAGCGAGCATGTTGTCTCTGTACCGCGCGTGGCTGGGGCCCAGCCCTTGCGTGGCGCGCCCGGCACCGCCCCCGGGGGCTCACCGGCCCGTGCCGCGCCGAGCTCGAGTCCCATCCCCACCGGCTTCACCACCACCGCCCTCACCATCATCGACTACGTCCAGCGAGTTGGATGTCGAGCGCATCGAGGCTCCTGAGCCGCCAAAACGTCAAAGCAACACAGTCCTCGACATAGCGTCGTGTGACGGTCCAGTGCAATTCACCCGGATCCTCAACGTGGCCTGGCGGGAGAACTCGCCGGAGCGATCCTGGCCGTGCAGACACCGCAAGTCTCAAACAAGGACGACCCTACACTACTACCCGTGCAAGACCTGTGGCTGCAAGTTTCCTTCTTACTACTTCGTGCACAAGCACCGCAAACGCTGCCACGCTGAGGAAACCATAGGGGAGGCTGAACCAGAACCAGAACCAGAACCAGAACCAGAACCTGAACCTTCCACCTCCACGGCCAAGTGAACGCCGTGCCGTAGTGAATTCGTACATATCAGTATTATTGAGTGATCTCAGCGAGCTTACGATGTTGCTTACAACGTGTTTCGGTTTAAATGTACTATTGTTATAATAAATGTTTAAAGGTACGTCGTGTTTTATTTAATTCTCTCGAAAGGACTCAAGTTTTGAAAAGATAAAGTTTGTGAACGAATGTGTAACTTAGACATTCCTAAATAATTTTCTATGACACAAGTTTTACTTCGGAACGTTTAAAAAGGATAAAAGTTTAAGAAAGAGATTTATAATGATAAATAACTTAGCAGTAACGTTAATAGGTTTTAATTTATGTGTCTGCACCTAATTAATTAAAACCGAATCAAGTTACAAACATTGATATTACAGCAGTTAATTGGTTCAATACAAATAAGCATTGCAACTTAACCTACTAGAATCTACTTCAATAAACCCCAGTTGTAAATTATTAGCGACAGATTTTATACTTGGGAATCAAGACATACATTGCATTGAAATCTTTTCTGAAACATCAGATTATTCGGATACCTGAATAATGATTACCGACGTAGTAAAAATTGAACCAACGTTTTTGTTATGTTAAAATAACTAACTAGTGAAATTACTGTCTGAAAACCACACTTTTAAATATAAAACACAGACATCGAATCGAGTAGTCGTAGGAACACCGATCTAATTTAACTTGGCAAACGGATTAGCGATCACACTTCACAGTATTTTGTTTAACACACAAAAGTACACGGAAGTAATAAGCGAAATATTAAAACCTATTTCTTGATATAATCTTAAGACAAAACTTCCAAGAAATCTCATTGATCTAAGGACCTGATAACATAAAAACTTCTCCAAACAACAACTTACCAGCTTCTGGCGTGGGTGGAGGCTGTGTCGGCGTAGGTGGTTGCGCTGGCTGTGGCGTAGGTGGCGCGCTGCCACTGCCGCTGCAGCTAGCACTGTTGCTGCCACTGCCGCTGCCGCTCGACATGGCAGGCGCTGACGTGGCAGCTGCCACCGCCGCCGCCGTCGACGTAATGCAAGTGACCGGTGATGAGGTTGGAGCCACACTCGTTGGTGCGCTTATTGGTGTCTGTGAAAAGATCTAAGATGAAATCTTGACTTTCAGAAAGGAAGGTGCTGGTAGTTTGATTCTCAGTTTTAAAGATTTAGAAGTCGTCCTAGAGGTTTGTCTACATTTTGTGAGTAGGTTGAACATATCTTAAGGACAGGACAGTGGCATACGTAACTAAAATGACAATTCATTCTGAAACTATTAGGATGGACTCACGAAAATAGCCAAATACAGTGACAGCACGTCTATTGATTTAAATCTTTGGCGCGAAGTATCTGCTTATTGCTCAGGCAATATGTTTAGGTCTCTCTTAGAGTAAACTGGAGTATAATCCTACAATCTTACGTACGTTTCTTGAGCGAGGAAATCTTTGATAGCTAGTTGCTTCCTCGTCGGCTGCGGTAAAGGTCATAACAAAGAGAATATAAACTTACCGAAACTGGAGTGATAGTAAGTGTGACATCGGCCGACGTGGCCGGTGGTAGCGGCAAATCGACGGCAGGTGGTGTCGGCGCTGCCGCAGGGCTGTTCGTCACCGACATCGGCGTGGGTGTTGACGTGACCGGCGCGGGCGGTGCGGAAGACGCCGGTGGCGGCGATGGTGGTAGGGGCGGTGTTCGTGTTAATTCCGACCTGGTGACAAAGAAAGACTTGGTGAAGATGGTGTACTAATGAGGCTGAATGGTTTTATATCGCGCTAATGTCCGCCAGTTCAACACTGCGACTATTTTACGTACGGCTGAGAAAATTGATAATTCGATCCATACCAGCTCCTCAAGAAAAGCCAATAACGAAGGCATACTGGTATAAAGGCTTCCCAATGATTCGGAAGTCAGACTGGTGACCTCAGATTTGAGTTTAATAAGTTACCCGGTAATAAAGATACAATAATAAATAATTTCATGATATATTACGACAGTATGCAACGTCAGGTTCAGTATAAATCGCTAGATACAGACAATTAATTAATTAATGTTAAACCACATTACACAGAAACATTATAACTCACCAATATCAACTCTTAAACCCCAAAATTAACCCAGCATTAATTATAATTATAAATCGCAGTAAACTACCCGCTAATTACATAAGCAAAACACAATCAGTGCTACGTAGGCCGGGCGGGTGCATCGGGGAGTTATGGCAAACATAATTAGCTCAATTCGCCTCTCTTTTAATTACCAGCGGTTACCCCGCGGCGCAGGGGAGAAGGGGGACGGGAGGGGGAGGTTGTGACCGATGTAGGGGATGAAGAATTCAATTAATCGGTTAGATTCGATTCGGGGAGGCTTATTGTGAGCGTGTTAGGAAATTGAGGTGTCACTCGGACCTCATAATAATCACAATAAGCCAGGCCTAACTTCATAATAGGCCGCTGGCTGAGATCAATGAAACAAAATATATAACATAACATCACGCCTGTAATCCCAGAAAGCTTAGGCAGAGGTGTAACTAATAGTACACCCACATTTCGCCAGTTATTTTTAAGCCGCATGTAATAGTCGGCGTGCATCAACCGGGCACAAATCCAGACTCCGTGGCTACTACTGAGAAATTTCTGATGGAAAATCTCAATAACATTTTGCCCGACCTGGGAATCGAACCCAGGACCCCATGCTTAGCAGTCGCGCCGGGGCCACTAGCTAACTAACAAAAGCTCAAACTACCCTATAAAAAATGCATCGCGAAAAACGCCAACGTTTTACAGCCGCAAAAAATTGAAACCTTAGCGAAAAAATCGTGAGCCGCGAAAAACAAGCGAGACCGACACTAACTAACACGGTTCGTCGTTATTTGAACATCATTAAAATTTGCCCAATTAATACGGGCCAGGGTGGTAATTATCCGCGGGCGAACGGCGCTCCCCGCCGAACAAACAACGGCTGAACGTGGGTAAACCTGACAATCAAATTAATCTCATCCCTTTACTGGAATAGTACAGACAACCGCGCAAACATGGTAGGAATTTGACACTGATAGCACGGTAGGTTTTAAAACGGAATTAAAGGAAAATATCGTGAGGAAAGCGGCATGTCCTAGTACATTCAAAGACACGTGACATGTTTAAAATGTTGACCAACAGGCATTGGGCCTGCGTGATGAATTACAGCCCATTCCCTCTCATAGAAAGGGGTCCTGGTGTCCCAGCAGTGGGAACATTATAGGCTGATTATGTTTTTCTTCTGATAGACTAGTATCATAAGTTTGTGTTTTATAAAGTAGTTTTCGTAGTTACTACTGTAAGCGGTTGACCATACCGCGAATTCATACAACCATATTTCATGTTGGAAACTATTTTTATTGCATGTATTTGTCGACTGCTTTATGGCGCATGCCTTGCGCTAGAGTGGACGCAAAGCGATTTATACCAATTCCAATAAAAAATATATGAACAATCGTCAACAGTTGATTTTTTTTTCAGTTAACATTTTATGTACGGCTCTATAGCTTTGCGAGTGGAAACGCATATTTTTAAGGTCACCAATTTAGTTCTACATGCAAATCATGCCTTTTCTACTATCAAATAGATAAAACACACTCTGAAAAGAAATGTTTACTTAATATTTCATAGTATCCATCATATCAATAAGCAAACATGACAAATCAAACGATTGCCAAAACAGAGGAGAATTTTTCCACCGCTCTCTTCCCTCATATTTAGCTTTCTCGATTGGTAGATGCTTTTAATTAAGGCAATTAGAAAGATGGGACGGCCCTGTGTTTGCGTAAAAATCTAAACAAACCGTGTCGGGAGAAACGGTGGCTGTAGTGATGTACTGTTGCTATCGATAACGGTGAATTAGAAGAGCGGTTCAGGAATTGTCGATAAAATTGATGAAAATGTTGGAGATTGTAACAAATTTAATTTTACGATTATTTAGAAAGATTCATTAAACGAATGCTAATTAAAGTACCTATCTAAATTAAACTTTGAAGAAGTTAAATAGCTGAAGTGCCGGCCAAACACTGCAAATGTCTTGCAATTTCACTTTAGTTTTGTGTAAAATTGCACTAAAATTAAGCTTTATCTTTGCAACTAAACCATACGCTTTTCATTAAAGTCCATACCCATTCTTCGATCCAAAAAATTACCATAACAAAATACATCTTTAATCGAACTACCATTCACCTACTTAAAAAGTTTATCGATAATCTAGTCGCGTCACGTATGCTGATTGAGCCCGCCATGATTCCCGCGGGAGACTTGCGCAAATAATCACCGGAGTGATTGTCAACACACGCACCACACACGCCCATTATTATTACATATTTCTCTTTTATTATTTCTGCGAAAACCCCCTTTAGGTAGGTGGATCAACCGGTTGAAATTCCGAGGAAATGTCAATAAGTAAAGATGGATATTTTTTGTTCACAATGTGTTTTTTGATTTGTTGTCTTTTTTTAAAGTATCGGCAAACTAAGCAACTCTAAGCCTAATTTTTCAGTACCTATATTGGGTGGACTAAAACCAATATAATTGAAAAAATGAGCCTAGAGCACCGAATTTACAGTTTTCGCGTACCTATTTAACACATTTATACTTTCATTGTTCTAATCTTCATTTATTTTCAATGTCCGAGATTGCCTTAAGTTATTTAACAGCCCATTTCCCACAGCCAACTTTGCCTTTAACACTTAAGACCTGAATAAAGATCTACGCAAAGTGCCATAAAACCTAGCAAACTTCTAATGAAGTCGCTTTAAAACTACTAACTCCCGGTCACAAGTAGCCGAGCCAATAAAATAAATCTGCCAAGTTTCCCCTGTACCGATTAAAATAAAAATACATGAATTTTAAACGATTAATCTGGTCGATGAAAAATTGACTTATTCTCATTGTCTGAAGCTCATAAAAGTGAGTGGCCGTGCAAACATACGTCCACAGGGACGGACTTGCGGGGCCGTGTTCTGAGAAAGGATGATGACTTATTAATGAAGGAGTTTGGAAGTTAGTTCAAGATGTTCGAAGGCTTGTTAAGCGGATTAAGAGATCGAAGTCTGAGCCTTTAGAGTTTGTCTAGCTTTAGGGGAGATTACAGGAAACAAGGCGTCCAAACTGCCTTGATTTTACTGAAAAATAGCTTCTAGATATTTTAGAACATGCCGAAATCAAAGGTAATAATGTATGTTAACCCGGTAATGCTTTCTTATTCCGGCCCTGTATTCTGGGGTAGAGCGGAGGGTAGTAAGCGAACCTTTGCTTAAACAATACGTCTTTTTGGAACGAATTTTTGAACCATTTTATGAAAATTTTATTTGGGAATTAAGTAACTCAACGAAATTGAATTTTTGATGGAACTATCAAAAATTCAATTTTTATAAGTTGTTTACTAGAATGATAATATGATTTCTTGTTAGACAGAAGGTACAGTATTTAGTACCTACAATCTAGTAATGGTTTACATACATTTCATCTGTTAAAATGTTTACTTAAGAAGACTATATTGATGTTCTGAAAGAGTACGCAGGTAAGTACTACATTTCCCGTGATAGTTCTTTTGAAAGAAACGATAATTATTCGTCAGCCATAAATTAACAGCTTACATACACCATTTGCCAGAAATAGTTTCAACCACTTCAACATGGATCGTATTTTTCGCGACCTATTTTACATGCCTAATTACCTATTTGTATACAGTACAGTCTTATAATGATTCGAAGAAGTTTCTTTCAAAGATTCAAAACGTCTCAGTCTTTACTTTAATGGTGCAAACTCCGAGATCAAAATGCAGCTCAACCATAACGATAGCTACTTAACCACGACCAAATCAAACACTTCTCAAGACAATGGACCGCAGCTCCTAACTCATCCACTCAGGAGCACATTACATCCGCGAATTACAAACAAGGAAAAAAGCTTTCAGTGAAGAAGCGCGGCAAAAAAACTCAGCCGCCATCTCCACAGCTATTGGTGAATAATTCATTGGACGGCAGCCGTTCAATGTTGACACGGTGTAATTAAAAAGCCCGGCCCGACTCCACGGAATCGTATAAAATCTCTCTGTATAGATATTGAAGGAAAAATTATGATGGTTCCCGCTCGTGGTTGGTGTTTTTTTTTTATTTTAGCTAGTGTAGTTACTGCTTTTGTTTATGGACTGTTCTTTGTGTAGCACGATGTAGTTTTATAGGTGCAATGCAAGGCTTTTTGGTATTTTAATGACGTTGATAAGAAGTGGCTGTTGGTAAACAATTGTTATTATTGTCAGTGAAATGTATGAACAAATCAAGATGGCGGTGTAAGTACCGATTTTGGACGCGCACACACACTCGTCAAGTCACGAGTGACAATACGTATACACGTAGAAACTTTTAAAAGACATTTTTAACACGCTTTTATTAGCTTCACCTGTTCCCCTTCACTAATTAACTAACTATGTAAAAACATCTTAGAAAATAAAGACCTTCTTGGTTTCCGATGTAGCTGAAATATTGGTTTTTTAGTTTGGATAACAATGCATGGTTAACTAAGTGACGTGATTCTAAATCCAATATGGCGGACTCCTAAAGAGCATTCCCATAATATGGGTATCAAATGAACGGGTTTGCTGAGAAAAATACGAGAAATAAAATGACGTCAGCCTAGAGCGTGTTTTTTTGTTTTTTTTTTTTTAACTATTATATTATCTTTTTAACTGTTTATTATATCAGACTTCGTATAACATGGCGGGACGAGCTGGGCAAAACCAAGGACCAGTGGTCCACATTAGATCTGGACCGAAACAACTGGAAGTAGTAGTAGCAGTATATTATCTACTACTGCATTACTGTTATTTACTTTGTTACGAACATAGTATTTAGAAACATACAATTATGACAAAGGTCTTATCTCAAAGTTGTAATCGTTTTTACATTCTCTCGAATCTTGCTAACTGTATAAAGGGTGCAAATAGACCCTTAACATAACCGAAAGGAACTTGTTCTCCCCGTCTTTGCGAGCATTTTTTTTTGTTCTAGACCAGACCTTGGGAACCTTCTAGTTACGGAGATATTGGGGGTCAAAGTTCAAACTTTTTCACAAGTTTTTTTTTTAATACTTGTTTTTAATGTAAGATTTTTACTTTACACACCTCCACGACCCCCGTACTATTCAGTCTATAAATCAGCATGCTTTGAGTGCTTTCCATCGAGTCCTACCGAAAAACATGATTTTTACCCCAAAAAAAAGTCGATTCCCTGCAATAATTTATGCGGAAAGTTACTTAGTGTGATGTACAGAATGCTTGGTTGACGGCTATGTGAAGGGTCTGTTTACACCCTGTAGATATGAGTGCTCGTGACTGTACAACAGTCAAGTACAGTTTAATTTTGAAGCTTTAGAATACAGTTAATTAATTCTATCACGAAATTATGTCAGTATTTCAATTACAAGCAAAGTAAATATGCTAATTTGGTATGAATAATCCGATTTATTCGTGGAAATTTTGGCTTTCAAAGAGAAGTAGATCAAATAGCACTTGCTGGCCTATCGTCCGTGATGTTTGTTGTAGATTTTAGAGCTAATGTGTTCTAGGAAACTTGAGTTAACATCATAACGGTTAAAACATATGCATGTATATTATTTACCTATGATAATAGCGTTCTGATAATCTACCATTCCTGGTATTTTTATGTTATCCCCAAATGTAGATTTTTAGCCAACATTATTAGTTTGTTTTTAAAGAAGGTAAAAATAGAGCATAGATAGAATATAATCAGCCTATATTGTTCTCACTGCTGGGAAACAGGTCTCCTCTCGATAGGAAAGACACGTATGTTTCAAAGTTATTATTAAAGTAAAGTAAGTAGTAAGTATGTTTAGTAAAGTTATTATTTTACTAGTGTAAGACATAAATGGAACACAAGATTGGTCTTCGAGTTTTTGCATCTTTTATGATATTAAGACTCATACTAGTATAAGCATAATCAGCCTATAATGTTCTGGCCTCCTTTCTATGAGTGGGAATGGGCTATAATCCACCACCTGGACCCAGAGCTGGTTGGTAGATGTCACATGTCTTATAATTTTTGGTGGTAGGACATGCCCGCTTCCTCAAGATGTTTTCCTTTGCCGTTTTGAGAGCAGTGGTGATGAAATAAATTACACAAAGTAAATTCAAAAAGAAATATGGAGCTGGCTGAAATCTGTTTCAACTAGCAACCAAGAAAAGCTAAGCTAACTATTTTAAACATAACATACATAACATCACGCCTGTAATCCCCGAAGGGTTAGGCAGAGGTGTACGTGAAAGTACACCCATATTTCGCCAGTTATGTTTTAAGTCCAAAGTAATTGGGGGCGAGCCTATTGCCAACAACCGGGCACAAATCCAGACTCCATAGTTGCTTCTCAGATATTCCTCTTTTAAACTGTTATCAAATCTATCCACATGTCGCACATCCTCTAAAAAACTGTCATAACACAAAAATTGCAGTTTTGAGATATACGTATTTGAAGTTTTTTGTGTTCTTAGCGATGCTTTGCGTAAAAATCTTACAATTGTGCCATTCCGCGACTTATTTTTGTAAATTTAAGGCGGTTTTTTTTTTCAATTATAGAACAAGGAAAATTGAAGTCGAGTGGGGTATTATCTAAAAACCTACATATTTTGTGTTATGACAGTTTTTTAGAGGACGTGCGATGTGATTTGATTGTCTGCTTCATAGAAATAATCGCAAACGGTTCTATTTGAGGCTATGCTGCTGCTATCCAGTGCTTATAACTGTGCGTACTTTAAATTCCAGTACAATTCGATCTTCGTCAAAAAAAACAGTATTAAGTAAGGTTAAGTACTCACCTAGGCGGCTGCGCGGGCGCTGCAGTCGGAATAGGTATACAGGTGACGGGGTCAGTGACCTGCTGCATACTCTCGTCCATGTTTGGCTCTTTGTTCTCCGTCCCTCGCGCCGTCGTACCTAAGGGACCAGTCAGATATATCACACTTGTATTGACAGCCGCCATTTCGTATTATATTGGAAAATGTTAGGCTTTCAAAGCCAATAAGTTTTTATGGGATTTTTTCACTCCCTTACAATCATTTTTCTTGTTTTGCTTTTCTGAAAACTTGTGTGTAGACCAGTAGCGAAGGGTCAATTTTTGTAAGAGGTAAGCCGGAGGATCTTTAATGTGGTTATATTATTTGTCTACAGAATACTGACTGTGCCATTTTTCAAAAGGAATCCGGTGGGATTCGAATTGTATGAAACCTTCGCCACTGGTGTAGACATGTAGAAAAGAAATAGTTCTAAACTGCATTGAAGGAGGTATTTATGCAGACGATAATTACGACTACAACTACATACATACTTAAATAAATACGACAATATTCGTAGTTAGTGTAATTTCACATGAGGGTCTAGATAAAGTGTCATTCTATATTAGGCACAAGTCAATCCTGTTATACGAATAGCTTTGACACCTAGATTTAAATCAAAGATTCGCCATGCCGCGCCACATTTCCACGTTTTTTATTTCGTTGACAATTAAATTTGAGTAGAATTGCCTCGCTCACTTATACAGTCATAGATACGATGTGCAGTATGTATCGTTTCATGCGGCATGTGCGAGTTCGCTCATCTAAGTGTTCATACTTTTTCGCGCGACTTAAGTACACACGGCGTCACATTAAGCTATACATTTCCACTATAACATCTCTGTATAGATTTCCTGTACAATGAGAGATCCGTATAAACAGGTTTTGTATAGTTTTTTTGGTCGTCGTGCGTACGGTGGGGGCACAACTATGATTTAGATCTATGCTTTGAAAGAGTGTCACTTGTCTAAACCCTCTGTATCATAGGTGTTACGGATTTTAATGTTACATGCAAAAATACCCATCAGTGACAAATATTTTAGACCATGCACTTATTTGTATGGTGGGGGGAGGGAATCCGACTCAGGATACCAGGGACACATAAAACCAAGCAATTGACTGCACTAAATTTCGCAGTTGCTTCATATTATGTAAAGCCTGGTTTTCACAGACCCAGTTTCTGACCAACAAGTAGTATGCAACTGTACATTCTGCTGTCTATACAGTACTGTCACTTTCCCGACGTGTTCTACTACTGGGTCTGCATACGAGACAGCAGTATACAGCTACTGTGTTACTAGTTCTGGCCAGGTGTTTCTGACCCATCTAGTTGCATTCGAATGGAGCGAGTGACGACCCAGTAGCTGTCCTTGTGGGAGTGGGGGAAAGTCAGTGAACAGTAGAAACAAAAAATTTTGAAGTAAGCAACTGACCGGTCAGTACTGGCTCAACTTTGGTTTCACGGACCCAGTAGCTGCCAGACAGTAACTGTCGTTCAATGTCCGCCAGCTACTGGGCCTGTGAAAACCAGGCTTTAGAATTAAGGACAGGACAGGACATTTCATACTGGCAATAAGACTTCCAATTTCGTATGTAACTAGACGAAGTATCCCGAAACGTTTATGTGACAAAATCTGCTTTATTTTATAACTTTACGGTTCGATTAACGCGTATGTTTCAGAAAACTCCGTATAATTTTGCTCCGTTTGAGTTCGAATCTATTCGAAGTACCCCGAAAATTGTATGTTATTAATTACTTGTACTTTCGGAAAACCCCGCACAATTCGCAGTCGCCATTGCGGCTCCATTTGAGTCTGCAATTCAAGTAACCCAATAAATGCAACCACTCTTCAACCTGCAGCACTAACCTTGGCTTCGCTGTAGCCTCGTAGTAACTCCGGCCGGCAGTTCCGGTTCCGGCTGCGCCCTCGGCGGGTTCCGTGCGGACCGCCTTTGTCGGGGCTTCCGTAGCAACTGCTTGTAGTTCTCCGCCTTCTTGGACAGGTAGTAGAATCTGTGGGGAGAGGAAATGGTAGTGTGATGTGGTAGCGATTGGGGTGGTGTCTGGCTTGTTGCTGGCGAAGGGTATGTGATGATTTTACTTAATTATGGTGTTATCTGAGACACACAATTCCGTTATGCTAGTTTTTTTTTTCTATTAAAAATTGGCTTTATTCCTCTTTCGAAAATTCTTACATTAATTGTAATAAAGCAAAGGAATTACTTTTCAAATAATTTATAAATAGACATTATAGATTGTCCATCTCGATTTATCGCTGGGTACATTCTCAACTGAAGACATTGTATGATAATGATATTATAATAAACATATCGCTATCAGCGATAATATTAGCAATATTGTAAAATAACTCTATGTACATCAATTTCGGTGTTCAGACCAAAGTCATCACTAATAAAAAATAAAAAAAATAATCGCACCCTTGCTTTTCGTTTCCCCAAAAGCCAGTACAACCACACTTTGGGGTAATCGCAAGAACGTTACAGAATTACAGACGCAGCGCCTACCTGGCCACATTAATGGCCGGTTAGTAGGCTCAAACCATATGTAAGTTAATAAAAGTTCTCCCGATCCTAAAAAAATTAAGAAAATCCCGAAATCTAGTGTTGACTATTCTCCCATTAGTTTATTAATCATTCGGCGGACTAATGTAACTAAACAGGTCATTTTAACCACCAAATTATCAACGGTGGTAATTAGAAATAACGTAACGGACATGCGCTATTGAACTTGCAACTTTCAGCCCAGCCAGTAACGTAGAAAATCTAACACACATACAGAGCCTTTGCGTATGCGACATTTCTAATTACCTTCGTTGATTGGTGTCTCTGATCAGTGATCACTATTTCAAACCTTCGCTGCCAACAAACTCGCCACAGGCGTGTATAAAGAGAAATAACGCACGCATACCTGACGCAGTCCCTTACGCTCTTCCGGGGAAGGAAGGACGCGATCTGGCCGAAGTTCTTGGGATGCTGTAGGTACTTCTCGCGGAAGAGCTCCCGCTCCGCCTGGGACCAGACGTTACGGAGTTGCAGCTCTTTGTGTTCTGATTCCATGTCCATACATCGTCCTGTGGAGGCAAGAAGATATCATAAGATAATGAAAAAAAAAAAATAATATAATAAGAAAAAGAATAGAATAGATAGAATTATGTTAATTTTGATTTATTTATTATTTTAGTTATTGGGCTCACCAACAATTGAATACACTGCTTCAAAGATACGAGATACATCCAATAGAGTCACAGACGTGTATCAACCTCTTACAGGTGAGCACATCATGCACTACTTATTTGTTTTTGGGTGCCTCCTTAAAATCAGATGAGTACCTAATTACTCACCACACACAACAGTGGTTTTTAAATACGTAATTAAAACTAAATTAAAATCAAATTAAATTAAAATCACAATCAGCATCAGAATAAAATTAAAATATAAAATTAAGGTTTTATTACAGAAACATCAATCTGATTTATCATGATCTGCCTAGGCTTTCCCAACTACAGGGTGTAAACAGACACTTCACATACTCTGACCCGTCAACCGAGACGACAAACAACAAACTATGTTACTTTACGCAAAAATTTATGCTGGGAATCGCCTTTTTTATTTGGGGTGAAAAATCACGTTTTACGGTAGGACTCGTTGGAAAGCACTCAAAGCATTGTGCTGATGGATGGATTGAATAGTACGGGGGTCGTGGAGGTGTGTAAAGTAAAAATCTTACACATGTATTAAAAAAAACTTATGAAAAAGTTGGAACTTTCACCCCCAATATCTCCATAACTAGAAGGTATGGTCTAGAACAAAAAATTATCACAAAGACGGGGAGAACAAGTGCCTTTCGGCTAGTTAAGGGTCTATTTACACCCTTTATGTTGCATATGATGCAGATGACTATAAAGTATTTCACATTGATCAGTTACTGTGTTCTGTGTAATTTAAACAAGTCGTACCATCGACACGAAAGAAGAAGTTACTTGTGTAACACGATTCCTCTTGAAGTCTGGGTGTCAGACTTTCAGGCGACTGACTACCCATAAAGACTGTCAATTATTTACGAATAAAAGCCGTGACCAACTTTTTAGGTGGTTTCCGAGACACAGAGAAGTTTCGGTATGTAACGGATGGTCACCCATCCAGACTGACCACGGTTTGGCGTTGCATAATAGACCTATTATCTAGTCATGGGCCCCACTGTTGATACTCTACATATTATATGTACTTACTATTGGTGTCAATATAGATGGGCGTGGCATCGCTAGGGTCCCTGAGGAGAGGGGGGACCACGGTCAGGGACCTCATCTTCTTGTCTTCATGCTCTTGCTCGTGCAGGCCGTCGGCGATCTCTTCGAGTTCTGCCTCCGACTTGACGCGGGCTCCTAGCCTGTTGAACCGCTCTCTTTCTTCCCGTTGCTTTCGCAGTTCGGGGAAGACCTGGAAAGAGGATGTGGGTTTTAGCTTGAGCTCAAAAGAGTGTCATATTAGCCGCCTATGAGGATAGGTAGTTTTCGGTTGATTACTAAGCAAAAACTAGGTGTTATGATGACAAATTCGCAGATTACCATAGTAGCTTCATCTCTGGACCTCTGTGGTTACGAATTTTACTGTTGTAGTCATATGTAGTCGGTTGAGATACATAACTAAGGACACTATGATTGAAGATTAATTGATGAGTTATCACAATAACATAGGTACACAATACCACCTACTGAAAATACAAGACATGAACAGATTATCAATATGATACGAACCTCAATTCTACTGTTAAGTAATGTAGATTTATTAGAACGTTGGACTTTTTATCCTTTCAGCACCTCTACCTAAAAGGCAAAGCCCCGTTTATAGCAGTTAAATTGGTCCCTAGTTTTTGAAAGCCAGCAGTTTTGTCTGTTACAATACCTGTGTGCCATTGTAGTTATTTCAGACACAATCACAGAGAACCTGACTTCAGTTTAGACAACACATTTACTTTTACTGATTCGGCTATAGCATAGCATAGCAGTAGCCTATAATGTTCCCACTGCTGGGACACAGGCCTCCTCTCCATGAGAGGTTTCTCGTTTTTAATTTTGGTATTTGTTAAAATATATTAGTATTAGTATCATTATAAGTGCCTATATAAATTTTCGATAGCAAGAAGTTATTTTTTATATATTTATTTTGTACCCTATCACAATGTTTTCTTATTTAACCCAAAGGTTGACTGGTAGAGAATGCCTTGAGGCATTAAGTTCGCCTATGTATCACTATTGTACATGAAGTTTAAATAAATAAATAAATTATGAAAGTTATTTCTTTCAATTAATTTTAACCTGTCAAATTCCGACAGAATTTTTTTACAGAGATTAAACTGATGACACTATCACAGATATATACATATAGCACATGCATATTAGTACATAAGATATTAAATAAAAATATAAACTTTAAAATAGAATTACAAAAAAAGGACAAACACAAAAACGAAAAAACAACATTTGCCACAAACTAATTACGGAAGAAAAAATATACTATACGAAGGAGCAGAGTTATATAATAAATTACCTAATGAAATTAAATATAAACAGTCCTTTACTTTATACAAAAAAAAACCATAAAGCACCACATCTTAAAAGATTTCTCTAGGTTTCAAATTTAACCCACCACACCAATTTAATTTACATCTACATCAATTGTTATTATTTACTAATTTGCTAATTATAATGCTAACTAGAATACCTACTTTGTTTTTCCGAAACATTGCAGTACATAATATAGAAGTTCACTGTGTAATTCTTATTTTTTTTGCTATCAAGAATCAATACAGAATCAGTACACTGACTTTTTCCTTTTACCCACAACACAACACTGAAAAAATTGTGTGTCTAGAGTCTACTACTGAGCTTATTTATTTACGAGTACCTTCTTCATAAGTAATTCTTATATTTCGTTTTAAGATTACCTACTATTTCTCATATTAAATTAATTGTATTCTTTTTGAGAAATAAATGTCTTAATCCGTAAATTAATTTATTTTTAATATCATTTCAATGTAAATGAAATACTTACTTTAAATTCAAGCTCTAATTTTTCTTTTTTAATGACGGGGATAACTTTAATTTCACGATGTAAGATGTTATTTTAGTTTTTATGTGACGGTATAGATGGCGCCACAACCTCACTCGTCTTCTTCTTATCGTACCGATGTTCCTTCCATATTAGACGGTTTGGGCCCAGTAGGAGGCCACGTTTAATGCAGGTCGTCAAGAGTGCAGGTAAACGGACACCTGGGACACTCCAGCAGGTGGGGCATAGTTTAATCCGGAGTGCCGCACTCGCACTCGATGTTGGCGGAACCAATAATACCCCATTTTGCCAGATTATGTTTGCAGCGGCCTACTTGGGTACGCAATCGATTCACGAGATTTCCAAATTGGCCACTGTAGTTCACTGCCGGGAGCCAGACTCATAATAACAGCAGTATCATACACATACCTTCTCAAAGAATTCTCTATTCCGTGCATCTTTCGCCTTCCTCTTCTGCCCCTGTTCTATCCGCTCCACTCTCCTCAACCACTCGGCGGCTCGTCTGCTGTACGCTTCTGCTAATGCATCCTCGCGCTGTAAACAAAAGATTAAAGATTATGATCGGAGACTTCGTTTACATAGTGCTAAAACAGGTCTCATGCGTAAGAGTGTATTGTGCATAGCCCAAAATTGTACAAGGTATTAAAGGCATACAAAGATTTGAATATTATTAGTTGTAATAAAAGCATGAAGAAACTTTTAATAAATAAATGCTACTACAATGTTGCTAACTATTTAAATGTTGTACTTAAGACATTTTTATTAATTTAACGTAACTTTATTATTTTTGGACTTTGAGTTATATTATTGTACTAGCTGTGCCCCGCGGTTTCACCCACCGCTTTTGACTTGTTTTATTTTTGCTCGGCTTCTATTGGTTGTAACTTGATGTTATATAGCCTATAACCTTCCTCGATAAATGGACTATCCAACACTAAAAGAATATTTCAATTCGAACCACAAGTTCCTGAGATTAGCGCGTTCAACCAAACAAACAAACTCTTCAGCTTTATAATATTAGTATAGATAGTATAGATTTGTACGCGTTTCTAGGCAAAACATGTTGAAACTTTTTTTTTTGTAATCGTTCCAACTGATTGTAAACCTACACGTGTTTTTGGCAAATAAATTGATCTTATCTTATCTTATGGAAAGTTAATTTCAAAGTGTTTTTGTTTTCGATAATCCTATTGCAGGAAAAATGGAACCAGACTAGGAATTACTACATTTTCTTGGTTTCAGTAAGCCGCAATAATATTAAGGAATATTAATACTAAGGATCAAAGCCAAACCGAGTAGGGTCCGCATTTTAAATGGAGTTTCTGCATACTGCTTTGAGAATTAAAATATTTGGGCAGTAGCAACCTTAGAAGGCTAGCATCAAAACATAAAACAATCTGTGTTTTGACTAAATTGAACATTAATTCGTCACATTTTTTCTACACATAAACTTTTCGAAATAAATGGTAAATCTAAACCGCATCAGAAACCCCTGCCTGTGGGTGAACTTTACGCAAAGGAATATAGTGGTCTGCGCTCACAATATAACAACACGTTCCGAGTGTTGATGGGGTTGCTGCGCGGACGTTGATATACTTTCGGCCATCATGCGCAAGAGTTGCACATCTCTGTTACGCCGTGTTCGCGCCAGCCCCACCAGCATTCTTAGAACGTTGGCTCCGATTTTGGAGCGGTATCTACTTGAGTGCGTGCAGTCGTATGCAGACGTCGCCGATCCTGGGGAATGGTCCCCAGGTACGGCGTACCACACGCAGCTTAGAATAAATTTAACTAACACTAGTTTATAAGTTTACATTGTTACTAATAAATATGGAATTGGAGTGGAGTTTAGGAGATCTAAGTGATCTCACAGACAGACACGAATAAGTAATGGTCAACTCATGACTTAGATCAATTGAGGCGAGAGTGTCTACCTCTTATCATAATTATTGTTATTGTGGAGTTATAATAATCATCACAGCATACCTTCTCCGCCTCAAGTTTTAACTTCCGTATATGTTCCGCCAATCGCTTCCGAAATGTTCGATGTCGCCTGATGTTCTCGTGGTAGACCTCAGTGTCTTGTGGCTGGTTGTATAGAGGGTACAGCACCGGGGGTCCAAGGTGCGCGACCACTGCATGCGCTGACGACGCCTGCTGATACATACACATATCACAAACTGTTTCATGAACGCGGTAAACGTTGATACACAGCGGAATTAAAGGGTTGAGAGCAACTTTTGCATATAAAACAGCTGGTTTCGGGTAGACTGATCTACTTTTGCTTAGCATAAGCATAGCATAATCAGCCTATAATGTTGGGACGCAGGCCTCCTCTCTATGAGAGGGAATGGGCTATAATCCACCACGCGGGCCCAGTGCGGGTTGGTAGATGTCACATGTCTTCGAATTTTTGGTCCTAGGACATGCCGGTTTGCTCACGATGTTTTCTTAAGAGCAGCGGTGTGCGGCAGTAAGTCGTGGGTTCGAACCCAGCCAGGCGCATTACTTTGTGCTTTGTGCACTGCTCTCAAAACGGTAAAGGAAAACTTTTGCTTATGGACAGAGGCGGCGCTAGGCGTAGGCGACGTGGGCCACCGCCTACGGCCTCGCGTTACGAGGGCCGCCTCGCTCCTCAAAAACCCAGTGCCAAAATTGGGATAACTATTTTTCAATTGTTTTTTAATTTATAACATTGTTTCTTGCGCCACCAGAGGGCCTCGCTAAATGTACCTTGTTCACATAAAATTGTGGTCTTGCCCCGCCACTGCTTATGGACTGCCAATTTCATGACAAGTAATTTAATTGACTGTTGTTGTAGTCAGCAAATCATACCAGCGAATCGTACCAGTCTAACAACCGTATCTATAGTCAAGTAAAGTAATTACTTGAGCTTAAATAACTACTTAAACGAAGCAAGAACTGTCAACAGAGGTCAGAATTCTAACTTTTGACAGTTCTAACTTTAAGCAATTACTAAAGGATAAAAATCGTATCATAAATAATTACTTTTAGTTAAGTCTGTGACTTGTTTATGTTTATGAGATACAGGTGTCAGTATGATTTGCTGCACTTTTAACATGATTTTGAAAGTCTGTTAGCTCATTTTTGCGTTGATCAGTCTCCAGATCAAAATGAAACCTTGAGATGCTTATTAACCCTTTAGTTCCGCAAGACTCGAGTCTAGACTATTAACGTACTACACACATTAAGAAAAAATATATTTTAAAAGTCCTCTGAAATATTTGTGAACCTTTTATTGGGAGCCATATAGTGTTCAAACTGTTGTGAATATGAACTTTTCCAAAGTCTAGTGCCTATAAAAATATATTAAATATTATAAAAATAGATACTGCACTACAATGAGTATTTATACTAGTGGTTGACAACTTGACATGGCGTTTGTCTAGAAACTGTAGAAACTGTTTATAGAACTAACATCATCTGCCTAGCCTTTTCCCAACTATATTGGGGTCGGCTTCCAGTCTAACCGGATGCAGCAACCAGTATTTTACATGGAGCGACTGCCTATGTGACCTCCACAACCCAGTTAGTACTGGGTATTACGATACCCCTTGGTAAGACTGGTTGTCAGACTTTTTGGGCCACTGACTACCTAACGACTGTCAAAGATCTACAAATGACAGCCGGGACCAACGGTTTAACGTGCTTTCCGAGGCACGGAGGAAACTCGGTATGTAATGGGCGGTCACCCATCCACAGACCAACCTAGGCAAGCACGGCTTAACCTAAAGATAGACCCGAGCGACAGTTATTATTTAGCCACGAGCTCCTCTGTGCATAGAACTAACAAGCATTATCAAAACATTGAAGCATGCAGCAGCATTGATAAAATCTTTCAAGTTTACATTCAGAGCAGTTATTCATGGTCTGAAGATGGTATTTACCATGTGACATGTTCACATAATATTTCATCTGAGTATTTATACACAAATATCTAAGAAAAATCTTTGGTATACGAAAACAAAGACTATACAACTAAACATGTATACATAAATACCAGCATGCCTTATTTTAATCAACAACTAAAATTAAATCAATTAAGAACATTTTAAAAATACTATTTTATAATTTATCTACCAAAATGAAAATGGATAGTCTACAAAAATTTATAATCTTAGTACTTATAATAGTTTATAAAACAAATTATAAATACCATTTGCCGCTTATTATCCATGCTGATCTGGGAAGGAAAAAAAACATACAATGTATCAGTCTATTGATCCCGTGCAAGTCAATAATGAAAAATAGAAAAAAAACAACATCATTACAAGTGTCAAATAAATAAACAGGTAAATAATTGATTGTCTATTTTGGCACTATTATTAATATATAAATATAATAAATTTCTATTACTATCATGAAGCCAATCATTGAAGACGAAATATCGGTTTTCTTGGACGATTAAACAATATTCAGATTCTTTCAGAAATTCTACAGTACCATAGCTAATTTTTTTGAAAGGGAAATTATTAATCGGGCGAATACCTAAATAATTTTGTATCAAACTGAGAGAGATCTTTGAAAACACTACTTCAAAGAATTAAATTACATATTTATAATCTTCTTGAACTACCCAAGCTTCTATTGAGGTTCAACGGTTGACCACAGCATATTTTACACCTAGACACCTAATTCGCATTGAAATGCTAACGTTGCCAAAGAAGGATTACCTATCTGTTCTACTCCAAAGAATTTGTCGTAAAATAGCTAAGGTCCTAGGCTAGACCCTATGAAATCCTAAATTTCCATGATTCACAACTTCACAGACAAAAGCAACTGATACACTATGTAGTTTTTACATCCCGGCATGAGCATGGCATGAGGGTAGCTATGTACAACAGGTTCATTAGTGAGAATTAATTCATTATTAGTTAAACGGAGTATTCAAAATGTTTGATAAAAAATTAGGCTTGCAGGATATTAGTCATTTTAAAGATTTACAAGGAACAAATAGCAAATTTTTTCTTGCACATCTGCACAAGTATGTGTAGGAGCTAAGTAAATTCATTACAAATACCAACATTGGTAACTGTCAATTTATCTGTCCTTAACTTATACCTTTAAAAAAGGTTTGTTCATATTTATTTATTCATTATAACTTTATGTACAGTAGTGGTACATAGACTGGCTTTATGCTTCTTTAAGCGGCGGAAAAGAACCTTAAAAATCTACTCAGCCGATTCCCCATTCTTTCTACCAAGCATTGCTTGCTGAAACTGTTATTTCATTACTCTTAAATGTCGGACGACTAGCATAATCACTCCTTCCTACTATAATGAGTTGTTAGTCGATTATGTGGTCAATAATGATATCAAGGTTATGATCTAATGAAGTTATTTCCTATACAGATGATAATGGGTGCAAATACTATGATAATATGAACCTTTTTCCTATTCTCCGCGTACACGCACTGTGCCAGACTTCTGTGTCTCGGCACTGTTTCTTCTGGCTCTTCCGCCCGAGCAGGCTTTGAAGCGGTCTGTTCTAACTCTTCTTGTTTCTTCTTTAACTTTGATAGTGTTGAGTCTGATAACGCCATTTCTCTGTCCACCTGTGGATATGAAAGGGATGGATTTAGTTATACCAACAACAGTAACAGAATGAAATCTTACAATTATAAAATTAATGTATAATCATGATTAGCCTTTTTCCAACTATGATAGGTGACTTTTAGCCAGACTGGTGGTGAACAATGGTTGACAATGAATGTGCATTCATCGAAAAGGGAAGGCGTCCAGTGTAATCCGAATTATCATTCTGGAAACTAACCTTCTAACTAAAGTTACTGCGTACTACTCATGTCCTTTTATGGATAAAATTATTTTATTAAACTTTACATGAAAAAGGCTAATGTTTATTGTTTAGCATATCATGGCAGTGATTGTAGCAGTGGACTGCCAATATGATAAATGTAGCAGTGTACTGCCAATATGATAAATGTAGTAGTGGACTGCCAATATGATAAAAAATTCTAGTCTGTGGTAAACTTTCAAAACCAACCGGCACTCCACATGGTACATTATGGCTCACTGTCACTAAGAGAGGAGGCCTGTGTCCCAGCACAGGGAACATTATTGGCCAATTTAAGCTGCTTCTAAAACTGCGAGAATGGTGAGCCTAACCCCAATGCTCATCAACACCATCCCCAGTTGAATCTAGATGGAGTGGAATCTGCCGAAACTCAACTAGAGACTGCAAATTATCCTGGAACCTTCCTTCAATTCTTATTCCCATGTTTATGAATGACCTGAAGGTTATGTGGTAAGCTTACCTTGGATATTTGTTGTAATAGGTCATCCTTAGTGGTTCTGAAGCTTTGGTCCTCCATCGTGGGCTCAGATGGCGGATTAGGAGAGAGTACTTCTACTGTGCTGTACTGATTCACCGGCTCCTGAAAACAAAATACAAGAATATTGCTAATAAAAGGGTTTTTTTTTTCATCTCAGGAAAAGAATTGGCCATATTGGGGCTCCAAACTAAGGTAGTGGACAGAAGACCTGCTGATCAGGTAATCCGGCTTTCAGCTGACTATGACCTTTCCATTTAGTTTCGACGCTGATGACGGTCTGGGTGAATGGGCCGCTGCCTCGCTGATGACATACCTTAATTGCCGAATGGGGACTGTGGAAAGAATGGCGGTAGCAAGCTAATTTCAAGCATTCAGTGCAGTCATTCGTCGAAAATCTATGAATGCCATTTATACACATTTCAAAAAAGTTTGACCTCATTGGTCTGATTGGGACATGCTCACAACATCTGCAATGAGCTTCGACAGGCCTTCCACACTGCCAAGGCATCCCAGAATAGCTCTAGCCATTATCTAGCTGTTTGACAACTATTCTAGTCTAGTGTCTGCCCACGCCAATGCAGGTATTTAAAGGCTAAATGAAGATACTGACCCTAGTATCAACCCTAAGCGGCTGATGATGTGGCAGTGGCGTCCGTTCAGCTGTGAGCCTGATCTTCTTGAAGGGCGGAGGGTCTGCGGGGGGCGGGTGGTGCGCAGCGGGCGCTGGCGGGGGGAGGTAGGCCGCGCCGAGCAGTGAGACGCGCCCCCCGCGGTACTCGCCCGCGCCCACCGCGCCCGCGCCCACTGCGCCCACGCCACCGACGGAGCCAACCGCGCCGCCACCGCGGACATAGCTGCTGTCCCTGGAAATGTACATATTCTTGTTAGTATTACAGAATATGTGGCAAAAGTATGTAAGGTCAGGAGTATGATTGGTTATTAAAAGACAGGGAAAATTAAATAAGACTGGTCTGGTGACGTTTCGCAGCAGCTTCTACATCAGTTAGTTTCTCCGAGAGACCCAGGCTTTCCTCAAGTGTGGTAAGGTTAAGTTTTTGTTTAACCAGATGTGGCATTTAAACGCGTAAGAAGATTATGCTGGAGGCGCAGACTAAATACCCATTTGTCTAGTTAGAAGACCGAAGTCAAAACGTAGGACAAGTAACCAGCCTTCAGGCCAGGCGCGGTCCTAGGGGGTGGGTCACAGGTGTCATGATCCCCCACAAAATGATACACGCCAAATTGATAAACCTTCTTAAATTAGCTTTTTTCGGATATAAATAATTACCTAATTTCCTGCTTAATCGTTCAACAAGAGAAACCGACCTTTTCGAGGCAGAATACTAAAATTTTCGAGCTCGCTTTGCTCGCTAATGCATCAATACAAGGGGCGGAGGAAGGCTGCTTCAATTTTGAGCTCTCTTCTCTCGCTCTTTCATTCTATTAGTATCAAGAGCCGATCCGGGAAAAAAAAGAAAGAGTCATGGCCGGGCGTCATGAACACCACGGCTGGGTTGAGCCTAGGTCGACCGTGATCATGTTTCTGAACTTATTGATTTAAATGAAATTCCAAATTCCTGCCTATGGCCCCTTGTGCCCCCCCCCCCCCCAGACTTAGGCTGGGACCGCGCCTGCTTCAGCCTAATCCAACACCAGCCTTCGCTTTCCGTCTTCTGACAATTTTGTAAGTGTAAGTACTGATCTTCATACCTTTGACTACCAAAACCGTACATGTAACAACTACACCCCAAATAACACTGATAAGAAGACATTCTTACAGTTGGAATAGTATAATAACGATACAAATAAGCGGTTGAAGTAACAGCTGGCGTAAATGCATTGTGTAAACCCAAAGGCGGGAGGGCAGACGGCGCAAACGCAAGGGGTGCATGCGGACAATGAACTGGACTACTAATCATTGACTGAGCTGTCCATTAATGTCGATTAGAAGCACGGCAAAGCCCCAGGCTAATGTTAGGGTTCGTATAAGAACCCCACTGAACCCCAGAACCTTTGTTTCTAAAAGAATATTAAATGAAATGGTCAGTACTCAGTTTAGTGCTTTTGGAACTTTATTGGATAAACGAGGTTTAAGGTCCTATGGTCAAAGTTATGTTTGACATTATTTATAATCAAGAGCCAGCCCTAACGATGGCAACGCAACACTTAAAGAAGTGGCCGTGAACTCAAATAATAAAAATAATCTATAAAATTTAGCTATTAAAAATGAATTTAGATAGGAGGTTCGCTGCATTTACAATTTATACTGTACGGGTCCCGTTTTTAGCGTGTCTGCTTTGTGTGGTAATAATGCCTCCTTGTTGGGATGCCTCTAAATGTCAACCGTCAACGACCTTAGTACGAAATTGCTCATGCTAAGCTCAACAGATGGCAGGCGTAACGCCATTTTTAGAGAGCCTTTCAAAGCCAGACATGAATATTGTGATCAATTATTTATTCTGTGTGTATATTTTTTCTATTATACTTATACAGCTATACTTACATGTGTGTCAGCAGCTACAGATAAATGGACTGAATTATTTTGTCTTTAATCCCCTGCAAACACAGGGCAAAAAAATGTACGCAGTTTCACTATTTCAGTAATTAGTAGATCACCTACCAATATACACCTCCATTCAAATTGCAATAATTAACTGTTATACAGGTCACTATCATCAATTGAGTACATACTTGTAAAAATGTTATTTTAATGAGTTCTATTTTTTGTTTCAAGTTTATCCATTTAGCGTTTGACATTGGTTGTCAATTTGACAGTCATTTTATTGTCGTCACAAACAAAAAAAGGTCAACGATCGTACTTAAACAGCCTTGATAAAAACTAATAAAAATATAATTGCAGAATGTTGGGCCACAACAGGGATGAATGAAAGGAATTTGCATGTGGGTGAGATGAGAATGCTAAAGGGGATGTGTGGTGTAACTCGAATGAATAATATAAGAAATGAGTACATAAGAGGAAGTCTGAAAGTGGTGCCGGTGACTGAGCAGTTGTGTGGTAATCGGTTGGCTTGGTATTGGATGAGCATGTCATGCGGAGGAATGCGGAAAATGTCGTGAGAAAAGTTTTGAGTATGAATGTGGAGGATGGGTATAAGAGTAGAGGAAGACCAAAGAAACGATGAATGGAATGTGTGAAGGATGATATGGCAAAAAAACAGACCGGTGTCTGATGAAATGACAAGTAATAGAGAAGTATGGAAGAAGAAAACATGAATTGCAGCACTATTTTAAATTTGAAACCGATTAAAAATTCTGTCCCTAATTCCAATTTAACAAAGAGTGTAACTAAAAAAATTGCAAAAACATTCCGCGTTACACATAAAAATACGTAAGTGTAGTTATAAATTTAAAACATGAATGCTGATAAACTTTCACCAAACTAAACAAGAGATGACGTAATAAATAAGGCGCGTTGTGAAAATAATGCGTATTGTTAGCAATCTGTGGCCGATCGCATGCCGCGACGAGAAGGCCAAGGTTGCGCGCGGGGGGTAGGAGGAGGAGGGAGGGTGGGCTAACTGTAGCCGTGGCAGGGTCGCGCCGTTACAGAAATAAGTTCACTTGAGATTCACATTTTACATGTATATGTTCTTACTTAGCACTGAAGCTATTTTCGTTTTTGTCGTATTAGAAGTATGCAATAAATTGTGCGACTGCATTTTGTTGAGTGCCAGATTTTGGTAACACCAGCAAGACATCTCAAAAATTAGTTGAGGGACTAACATCGATGTTGGTTGCTTCATCAATGTTTTATACTTTTTATAAGTAGCGCTGTACTTAAAAAAAATCTTCGTCAAAAGAACAAAAGATAAATGTGAAAAGCACGATAAGGATTTTCCTTATGGTGGTCCCAAAACCACTTGACCTAATACTGCTACACTAGTCATCATAGTGGTTTATCAAATAGTAATAGCTAACCACGAAGTTTAACAGATAGTTAGACACGCTATAATGTAGATTTGCTCATAAGAAATACCAGTCCGTCGCCCACGTTTCGTGGGCCACGAACAATAGTATATAATCAAGAAACCAGTTTGTCACTTAGTGTTTAGTAAAACTCCAAAAATACTAAAATCTGGATAGTTGCAACGTGGTAATTTCATTCCGGAATTCCGGGGAATGCAATCTCATCCTGCCGATGCCACAAAAATGAAGCTAATGCTATAGACAGACAGGGCATGACGTAACCATGATGGCGATACGCGACAATACGGCCCGCGTCTGTATTTAGCGCGCCACGTTGGCCCACCACGTGGTGGCCGGGCCGAGACGCGCACTGAATAATAATAAAAAATAAACATTGAACCGAACGCGCCCGCCAACAGGGCTGCCAACATCATGAGAATGTCACGTATTTGATACGTAGCGTATAGGTAGGTTCAGGGCAGTTCGACTTTTATCTAATAATGTACAGACCTTCTTTGCACTTGCTTTGGGAATTTCCTTTCCATTGCCTTAAAAACACGTCGTTGTATCAAATTTTGTGGCCAAATAAATGCCCACCGAGTCCGTTATCCGGGTCAAGTACTGGGTTATCTATTAGTTTAAATTAAAACCTTCATAACGAGTTTCAATAATTCTTACTTTGTAACATTATCTTATCCGATAGGTAATTTTCCTTTATCAGTAGATAAGCGAAATATTTACTGATAGGTACGTATAAGTACTATTGTACTATGTAATTGTTTATCACATGACTAATGTAGGAAACAACGCATTATGTAGCCAAATAATCTCACAGTAATTTTACAATTTGTCCGAGAAATAATAACAGGTAAAGAATATTTCAACTGTCAGAGAAGATTACATGGCAACACACACGGCCACTCATGTAGTCATGGCCGACATGGCCGTGTAGTGTGTACCCTACTGTAAAATGGCAATAAAATTAAGCAGAAACAATAATTTTAATAAAACACGTGTTTTGCGACGATCAAGGAGGAAGGTGATTGAGCTCAAACCATCGCGTGATGTTATTTTTACAGTTTTGCGTACAAAAAAAAAAAAAAATCGCAGGAGGTGGAACTAATGTGAGATTTCCCACGTTTTTATTGTTTATATTGGTAGCATTGATTGGATTGTTTTATTGCCCTGAAAATTCAGTTTTAATCCTCACAGGGGCAGACATGAAACTAAAATAATTACTGCAGTTCCAAGACGAAGAGCTTGGAACATCTACAAACAGAACCCAGGTTAAACATAGAAATCTGTCCATACAATAAAAAAGGCGGGAAGTTACATCAAATATGTATAAGTAGCAAACTTTATACATATATTGTCATTTATTTCATGTAGTAAGTATTGCAGATGGCATTACTAAAAATACAGCCGAGTAAATTGCATGCGAATGATTATTTGTTGGTTGTCGGGCTATTTCTAACACCTTTCATAATATCAAGCTGGTTGGAACAGGTCCAGATGTTTGTTTTTAAGAATGCACGAGGCCTGGTTGTTAACAGTCATTTTTGACTACTTTAGAATCTAAAAAGGTTTTTGTGACATTTTTGGGGCCAGGGATATTAGGGACGAAATGAATAGAAATGGAAGAATAGAATTCTCTATAGTTGTAAATTATTAAAGATCTTTTCAGATATATTGATTCGTACTTTAGCATTGTAAGTATTGTAACATACATTTGTATAGAATTACTTAGGTGCGTATAATACAATTTTGTAACTTGTTTGATTGTATTTTTTAATAGATTTTATGTAGGGTGAATTTTGAAAACACTTCGTTGAGTATTTTCTAAATTTTTATGGTTTCTGGTTTGGATAACAGAAATTTACCCTGTATACCTATTTCATTCCCATACAGGCAGAGGAGCTCGTGGCTAAATATTAACAGCCGCTCAGGTCGATCAGGTTGGTCTGTGGATGGGTGACCACCCATTACATACCGAGTTTCCTCCGTGCCTCGGAAAGCACGTTAAGCCTTTGATCCCGACTGTCATTTGTAGATCTTTGACAGTCGTTACAGGTAGTCAGTGTCCCAAAAAGTCCGACAACCAGTTTTACTAAGGGGTATCGTACGAGTATCACCCAGTACTAACTGGGTTGTGGAGGTCAGATAGGCAGTGGCTCCATGTAAAATACTGGTATTCAGCTGCATCCAGTTAGACTGGGAGCTGACTTGGGTAAAGGCTAGGCAGATGATGACAGGCAAATAACAAAATCCTCAAATTCAAAGCTTACTAAATATCA
Organism: Noctua janthe; assembly: GCA_910589295.1. Lineage (NCBI taxonomy): Eukaryota > Metazoa > Arthropoda > Insecta > Lepidoptera > Noctuidae > Noctua > Noctua janthe. Next base: position 7,980,248 of record OU342573.1, on the reverse strand, counting down.
TAATGGGTCTATTCGCTGGTATGTTTAAGCATATAATTATAGCAAAAAAAGTGGGTTTTTACTTTTTACAAATAAAAGACATGGAGATTTGGAGATCGCAAATGAAGAGGATAAAGCAGAAACTAAGCATTACATTGTAGTTATACTTAATCCGATCATTACAAAACCAAGTTTTATCACAAATAAAATAATTATTCTTGTTCGCACGGTGAAATCTGAATCTGTTTTCTTGTTTCAAAGTATAATGTTCCTCATTACGTGGTGTTTCAGGTTATTTTTGCTTGTAGGTTTGTGAAGAAATCTCAATTGTGCAAAAACATTGTAATCGCTTCCCATGGCGGGTATTGTCGTTGGTTCGTAGGTAGACGGGCTTTACATCTCCCAAGACTGCAATAAGCCCCAGGGTTGCACGGACAGGGGGCCTAAAATGGCCGCTTTTTCAAAATCATAATATGAATAACGTTAAAATTCTTAAAATGATCGCAGACGTAGTTAATAATATGAATTGTCACTATTTGTGATCATTATGAATTATAAATATGTCATATTATTATCTTATTATGATTCTGCTACAGCAGCAATTTTAGGCCCCCTGGTTGAATCATCGAAGTTCTATTTTATGCTTCGACTTTACTTCACATTAAAATGTTAAAGACGGTTGTTTGGCAAAAGAACGGTATGAAGTTTACATTGGTGTTAAATGATGAGAATGCGCTGATTAAATCTGTGTAAACAATGATGGTACGTCATCAAAAGAAACAATATGACATTACTATCGTATCTATTCTCAGGAGATTTATTAACTGTGCAAAGATCTTGCGACACGTGGCGAAAATCGGCACTTAGCCGCCATCTTGGATTTTCAATACATGCGCAAAAGTCAATAAAGTATATCAACAGCCCTGTCTAAAGATCTTTTTAGCACTGTATACAAATCAGTAAAGATACAACTTTAAATATAAAACAGTTCTCTAATTATATGGCAATAACATAGTAAATATATTAACCTCCATTTAGTTCAAGGTCTCCCAAGAATAAGAACACAGATGTTACGTAATTAAAACATTTTTCATGTAAAAAGTTTGTTGAGTTTTAACGATTCGTATAATAATTACATGAAAATTTAATTTTGCGAAATGATGAACATAAATAAGCTCTGGCGATGACGTCATGCTTAGAAAAAAAGGCGGGAGATAAAAATATGTAACGCGAAAAAAACATGGCTGATGTTTTTGTAAATTACCACGGAATGCCCGCGGCAACGAGGGATGTTCTGTTCATAATTTTAGCAAAATATTTTCCAAGGACTCTGTTGTTGGACAACCCTAGGCAGTACAATAGTGTTGTTTCCTTATCTCAGCGTAACGTCGGCTCTCATTGTTTTGCCTGTAATCTGCTTAAAAGTAGCAAGGCAGTCTGACTGAAAACGCAAGAAAACTTAGTCATATAATGACATAATTATTGATGTCGGAAGGTAATACGAGGATTCATGTGAGATGTTTAGTGTTTCTCTTAATGGCTGTAAAGTATCAGCTTTATGTGCCTAGAGAACCTTGTATAACTTAGAAACTTGTTAAACGCGAACGTAAAAGTGAAGCATCAATGACAAATACTTTGTTCAAGACAAATACAGCTGCATTAATGTGGCGAAGTAAATGATTAACATCGCATTCGTTGGTGATTGTATACAACTATACATACACCCTGGTAACCAAACTTACATCACAACCCGAAGTCAGGACTTGTCCGGTTGGTGGTACTGATAACCCATATGGCGAAATATGACCAACCTTCCAAGGACTACAGGCGTTATGTTATGTTGTGTAAGTGTGTATCTAATATTTTAACATTAACAAAACTATAGAAAACTGCAACTAACCGTCTAAAGAAATTTGAACGCGTGTTGCCTTATTTCTAAAGAGCCGGTGAGTCTATTGTGAATGCATTTCTTTCTGAAGTCTACACGAAGCAATTACTATAAGTCTGTGATCTGTCCGTCCAGTAATTTAGATTTTACAGCTTCTTACGGTTCATTAGAAAAGAGTATCCAGAAAACTTTAGTGCTTCTCGTAATGAAAACACACTTTATCTAGGTTACGTAAAACACTTATAACAAGGGTGCGCCTTTAAATTATCTCGTGAAGTTCAATATTATGAATTTTGAAAATTGTGGCGCTGTTACTTCCACGTTGTCCTTTGACCTTAATTTAATTTGAAGCAATTACGATAAAATAATTACGAAATTTTATTTATTTAAAACATCAATCGAAATAATTAGTATTTTGTGCTGGAAATCGTCATATTTTCACGGAATTTTCTTAATTATCAATTTGTTCAAAAAGACATTCGTGTTCTATCTTGACGGAACCCCCCTTAAAGAAATTCAAACAAATAATGTAAGTACCTAAATGAGGAAGTACAGACAGCTGCAATAATTACGGACTTCCCGTATTAATATTAAAATACCTTATAGAGAGGAAAGGGGGTAACCAATTAATGCAGCTGTCGGTACCTTTACAAGTTTATTTTTATGAAGCGCTTATATTAGACACGCAATAACTAGTTATCGGTCGTTGTTAATCAAAACAGCCTAGTTTCGGAGTTCCTCGAACACAAATCAACAGATAAGTTTATCTTTTGAGTCACTGTATTTATTTGAGACCGTATCAAACTGCGTACCACCAATATCTATTTACTGACTAGTCAACCCGCACCAACTTCACCCTGTGACGGAGTTTCATACAAACTTTCAACCTATTTCGTTCGCTTAGTGGTGAAATTTTACAAAGTCCTTTCTTAGCGAATGCTTACGTCATAATAGCAATCTGGTTGTATTGATATATAAAAAAAACCCAAGATACACACTCAGCGTCTCATAAAAGTCCGCAGAAAAAATATTTTCGAATTGTGCGGTTGACAGCCATTGTTTTACGGAAATTAAATTAGAAACATGACATAAGTTGCTTTGTTCGCTTTTAAAAAACAAATATATGTGGGTGGTGTAAGTTCGAATTTGTATTAAGTCAATAAGAACTTGTGATTTTTTGCCTTTACTTTGATTTACCGATGACACTTTCTGATATGACATTTGCAAGAAACTGCTTCTTATTTTTTTAAATTGATTGTGTAGTTTATAACCGGTTAATTCAAGTTATTTATAATTTCAAAAAAAAATCTGTATGCTAAATTTTAGCCCAATCCGTCCAGTACTTTCGAGCTGTGCGTTGATCAATACAGAATGATAAACGACTTTGTCTTGTATAAACAAATTCATACAAATTCCCATCCCTGTTTCCGTTTCCCATCCTTACGTTCCCTTACCTCTCCAAACATGACCTGTGCCTCTGACCCCTCCTCTATAACTTAAGCAATGTTTCCCATGCCTGCTTGCAGATAGTGGTTATGAATGACAACAAGGACGCTTGGTATTCGCAGAGGACCGTACGTGAGGCCCCCTACCCCAGCCAGACGTGACCAGACCATTAATATCTCCGTAGATACGAATAGTTTGTGAGGATTCTAGTCACTATTTAGTGGTGAAGGAGATAGTTTTGCTTCATTTTTGTCTCGAGATAAATGAGAGCAGGGAATGAAAAATAAAGTTGAGGTAGAAGGGATAACCACGTAGGGGCCGCATGGGCCGATGCCTGCCAGGGCTGCGGGACTGTTCGAAAGAGATACCGTGGCCCTGGAACACAAAGGGCAAAGAAGGACATGGATGGGTTTTAGTCAGTACAAGTCTGACACTCCCTTCCGCTCCTCCCACAGTGGGGGGGGGGCTCATTTGATGGTTTCCCATCCGAAAAAATAAAGGTAGAAGGGATTATACAAGCTTCATTCGTCATCATCTTCCTAACCTTGTCCTTTGTTACTTGGGGTCGCAACACGTTTTTTCCTCCATTCTCTCTTGTCAACTGTCACTCCATCATTTACACCTTTTTCTTTCATGTCATTTTAGAAGATTTTTTGTCTGTTGTAAAGAAACAAAAGAAAGTAGAAGATTTAAGGACTAGCGAATTGGCACAGGAAATAGAACTTAACCTAAGCACTTAGTAGGTTAATGTTAGCTTTAATAGGGCTGATATGACGACGAAGAGACCATCAAAATATTACAGTAACTAAATAGCACAGTTACTATAAGTCTGAGCACGTGTCACGTTGACCGTATGTCCAATGACTGTATAATAGAACTCTTTCTATGTTACCTGTCGTCTGTCACGTCCACCAAGAAAACAAACGCAGAGATGACGAAGCCAAGAACTCGTTTCAGGGCAAAAGCATTTCGAAAATACTTTTTTCTCACAAAAAAAACTTTAATATTACGAAACATATATCATACTTGGGAGTATTCTCAAAAGAATTTCATTTTTATAACCGCTTATAAAGAAGGGTCGAAGGACCAACATCCTTTGTGAAGAACTAAAGACCCTTCCCCAAATTTTGTATGTTAATGAATCGCACCTACTAGGGTTATCTCTGAATACATTACGTACGACGTAGGTACTGTCAAAAAAACCCCTATTATTTTGCAAATCACTATATTCAAAACTCCGAATTCAAGGAGTAAAGACTCCTGCAATGTAGCAGACTGAGAATAACGATCTTCTTTATTCAGCATTTCAAAAGGCACGATTTGAATGAGACATTTTTATTCAAGTTTTTAAACTTGTAGGTCACGTCAGAAAAGAATGTAACAAAAAAACTATACAGACTTTCTGAGAATATATCTCAAAAAGGTGAAATCGTGTACGCGAATGTAAAGTGCGTAAGTATACTAAATTGTACTTTAATAGCAGAGATACGTGAAGAAGTAGGCCGTTATGTAGACGCGTCTAAAAGTAATAATAGGTCCGAAGGTAAAACAGACGATTCTATCAATTCAAATGGCACTAATAAGTTGAACGCTCTACCAATTTAGAACGTTCACAAGTTGTTAATAGTGAAGTAAATGAAAGCGTCAACTCGTTTACAAGTACAGTTAAAAGTGCTAGAATTGTGCTTGTCGTTTTTGGAACTGATTGCGACAACTCATTAGAACCTACATTAACGATCTGTGAAGACTATTAAAGGGTTGGTTTTAGAAGAAAATAGACCTTTATTAGTTAACCTATAGTAGTCTGTGTATCAATTATTAAGGCTTTATTAAACTTCTATTCAGCCAGCATTTTTAACATTAGACCATTCTGCAAGAGTAATCCCTAAGTGCGTCCTTTCTCATAATGCGCTCATCAATCAAGCAGCTAAGCTTGGATTAAGGGAGTATCTGCCCAGGATCATTAGTTCATTGTCGGGGAGGTCAATGTCCAGTAGTGGAGAACTTTGCATTGTTGGAAAATGCAATCTTGATGGGGCAAAAATCGATTTCATCATCCCAAATATGAGTTCGCAAGCTGTTTGATGGTTTTCCGATTAAATAACTTTTTCTAAATATTTCTAAGTGTCATTAGGGAACGCAGGTGGCTCTTAGCCGGATTTAGAAATTGCGGTATTCCAACTGAGCAACGGTAATTAAGGGCGTCCTATATTTGGGGCATGTCGCACGGCCTTGGCCCTTGGCTTTAGAGACTTTGTTATTGGAACAGTTGGTAATCAGGTAGAAGTGGAATCGTTACGGACGTTCTTGTCTTAGGGTGTGATCACTCTTATGGATGGGGAATCGTCTTGGGTCGCCGGTCAGAAAAAGCTCGGATGTCCATGCAAAAAAAGCGATAAAAATGTCATTCGCCGCGTTTCGGTTTGGACATGACACTGAACTAAATGCGACAAACGTGGTGATTCGTGATCGGCTTAAGCCCGTGTCGATAATTGAAGCCTCTCTTTTAGCCTAGGCCAACGGAACTTCACATCCAAAGCACGTTTCTTGCGTACAAACAAACGCCGGTAATGAAGGCATCACGTTCACACAAGTACGAACTTAAGCTCAACCCACCTGTATGATAAAGCCGCGGATCCATATCCTGGCTGGTGTAGCCGCAGCTGTGCTGGAGGGTAGGGCTGTGGGGCGTAGGGTGCCGCGGGCGGCGGCCGAGGCTGCGGCGGCGCCACCACGCCCCCTGCCGCCGGCTTACCGCCGTACGCCAGCGCGCCGCCGCCGTGCCCGTGATCCGTCTGCCCGGGCCTGGAGCAACAGAACACAAACGTCAGTATCAAAGAAAGGTAAATGATCAAAGAATGGAACGGGTACAAGATCACAGGAAAGGAGTCTGATCAGATTCAGGGATGCTGTTGCGATTGCGAATTTGGCTTCATTCATATACGGTTGCACACATCACCAAGAGCAATTACACTTGATGACTGGCTAAAGAATAACGTTGTTACTACGGCATCCAACCTTGCTGTACAGCTTTGCGTTTACAGAATCAGAATCAGCTTTTTCATATAAATCGTGCCAACACAAGAGAAAAAGATTACAAGACATACAGTGAAACACCTCTCTCGAATTTGTTTGAAGTATTAGCGGGGTACTCATCTACTCAAGTGATGGTTATTGAAGAAAGAAATAGAAATGCAGAGACAGCTTGCCAACTACTAACTGAATAAAGACCAACAAAGACAAACCCAATTGAAAATCGCAAATAATAAATTGTCAGTCATCAAAAACTGCTACTTTTGTCTACTGATCGGTTTTTTGTTCACACATGAACTATTGAAGAAGTACAATAGAAAACATTGAAAGTATTGAAACCACTATGTGTTGTCAAGACAAAGACTTTCTCTTTCATACACCATACATTTCACTCTCAAGTAACAAAAAAAATAAGTACACAAAATAAACAAAAAATTAAATGAGTTAATGACATAAATGTATGCAAATTATCACAGACATATAAACAACGTGCCGTTATGTACGCAATAATAATAAATAATATGAACGATAGGTATCCGTCCGCGAATCACTATGAGTCACGGGTCAGTCACCCTTCCACGGGATGGCGTCGGTAACACCGGATATCCATAAAAAACGGCTGATTAATAGTTTAATACATTCCTATATTTAAAGTAGGTTTCGATTATGTGAAGTTGGCCAACGGGTTATTCCCGAAATATGCAGCACCAACGTAACACGAAAATGTTGTTGAGGATCTATTGGAGTACTAAACAAGGCAATAACACTTCTTACGACTAGGTCAAAAAACGATATGAATTCCCAAACATTGGTCAAGATAAGAAAAGGAGACCATAATATTATACAATTATAACGTTCCAGATGCGAGCTTTATGGCGATATTACAGTCCATAAACAATATTTTAGAAGACAATGAAGATAAGACTGCGATTTTTCTAGATATTCCACCTAAAAGTTCTTTTCTTCCCGTGGTAATTGTAAAAGACATAGAAAAAAAAGAAAACTGTGTGATCGTATCGAGGCGATCAGTGACAATGATGGAAATATTCTGTCACCATTCCCATCCACTGCATAAAGGAGTGTATAGTTACAATGCTGCTGATGTTATGATGACACTCACATAACGTAACCCACGTTCATTGGACAATGCGACGAGCGACATTGTCGGTACTTACTCGAATAAACGTTGATGCAGTGACTATAGCAATCTATGGCAGTGCACGACAAATTGATGCCATTTGTTCGGAGAGGAAGCAGTCCAGCCGCATTCGAAGAGACAACCCGGCTCGGGACGGTCCAGTAGTCGGTTTGTCCCTTTGAAAGATAATACTTGTGCAGTTCCAAGTTTTTTAACTTGGAGCAAATTTTAGAAGAAAGAAGCGAAGCCGTTTGATGTAGAAAAAATGGAGGCGTATCGTGAGGCGATAAAACCGCCGTGTAAGGCCGTGTCGACGGCGCGTTCGTGTTCCACGCGCGCCTCAAAGAGATGTCAGCAACCGAGTAGGGGTCCGCATGGGCCGATGCCTGCCAGAGCTGCGGGACTGTTCGAAAGAGACACCGTGGCCCTGGAACACAAAGGGCAAAGAAGGTACAAGTCTGACACTCCCTTCCGCTCCGCCCAGAGTAGGGGGGTCTTTTGATGAATTCCCATCCGAAAAAAAAAAAAAAAAAAAAAAAAAGGCGATAAAACCAAAGGAAGACCCAAAAAAACTATGGATGGATTTTGTAAAAGATGACATGGCTAGAAAAAGGGCGAATACTAATAAGAAAGAAAAAAACCTTCAGTGGCGATCCCTAAAATAGCGTAAAGACAAAAAGGTGAAGCTGGGAGAAGCCAGAGAGATTTATGGAAGAAGATGATATGCTGCGCCATAGACAATTTTTTTGGGAAAAATTAGAATGGCGAAACTTAGATTACGTGCAAGAGGACGAGCCGGAAACGAGGAGCATTAAGATGAAGACATGAAGACTAATAGAGGTGTATTGAATAAGAAGACATTTTGCGCTGATCCCAAATAAATTGGACAGTAGAATGCCAAAAGTCATAATTTATATGGCTAGAATGACAGTAAATCCTGGAGGAAAACTCTTTGAGAAGTATGGAAGAAGATAAACTGACTACAGATGGAATGACAGTATATACTCAGATAACGGCTGAGATACATGGAAGAAGAGGAAATGCAGTGCAGACTCCAAATAAATTCGTATGACGACAGTAGAATGGCGAGATGATTGTCTATGAATTATGGGTAGGGTGAAACGTGTGATGAAGATAGGAAAGACAGAAACGACAGCCCCAAGTAAATTGAGATAAGAGCATGAGGATCATGAGAGACTCTAGAACTAGTGACAGCAATAGAAGGCGAAAATTTTACAAAGAACTAAATTCATTTAACACCTATTACAGCGTTGATAGTTTTTTCACAATACTGCAACTACTTGGTGTTGCTTCATGGACAAACAAAGGTGTTTCTGAAACAATGGCAATATGTGTCACTGCCACTCAAAATTTACGTGCACAGATAGCGGAGTTGCGAATGTTAGAATGTGGTGGATATTAACATATTTACTGTTCGTAAATACTACTGTTGAGTAAAACAGACATGTACAAACACGTATTGTATAGCTATTAAATTGTAAATCCCTAATTGGCTGTAGGATTAGTTTAAATATATATTAAGATAAAATTTCAAAGAGCTGTAGATTTTGTGAATAATAAGTAATTAAACGTTGTATTTGTACATAATGCAGATGTAACTCAGTGTTGCTGACAGACAAGAGCTAACCGTGGAGTGTGTAAGAAAGAGTTTTTCATAACTCCACCTTCGAGTATTTCAGCTGTTGCGCCATGTTTTTCGTTTCGTGTACATGAACCACCTAATGAACTACAGATCTCCAAGGAAAGGAATGCGCTTCGGCAATCATCGTCAATGTTCGGTAAACGCACGCTCGATGATGACGATATAAGATTAAAAGCTGTTACAACTATATGGAAGTGCTCGGCATTGCCATGATTACAAGATAATAGATAAACAAGAATGTACTTTATTGTTTAAACTATAAAATTTGTGTAGCTGCAATTCGATCCAAAAGAGAAAATCGCACGGAGGGAAGAGTGGAAGGCTATGGCGGAGGCCTTTGTCCAGCAGTGGGACAATAGAGGCTAAGTAAAATAAATAATAATTGTTTGACGGACGACTCTATCTGCGATCGGAGTAGGTAACATGACAGAGAGAAAATTTGATACAAAACGAGCAATGATAGTGTGCTAATACAAAAGTAGCTGTGCCTCTGCTAAGGGGCACTTTGGCGAAACGTTCGTGCTGTACGAAGATTACCGAAGCGCATACCTTAGTACGAGAAATTGCAAGCAAAATTACAAATTAGTTCAGTTATAAAAAACGACTTAACAGACAACCGTAATAAACTTTTTTCAGAAAAAAAAGGTGACTATAAAACAATTTATGTTAGTCCACGTAAACACGGAAACCACTAATTGACCTATATGTTTTTACAGGTAATTGAGCCCATAAAAATACATTTCATTTTGATTAAGTAATTCTGGCTAAAACAGTTCGCACGCAACTAATAAGTAATTGATGGGTTTTCACACTAGGAGACAATTAATTAAACAAAAGCGTTTTGCTGGATTTACAACATTAAACGCTCATTTTAGGGCCGAATTTTGAAATTAGTGTCAATGGAGTTTCTTACCCATTCTCCTCCATAGAGATCTAAGCTTTGGGATGAGCAACTACAGTCCTGTCAGTTATTATGCCTTATGATTGGACTGTAGCTTCGCCTTTTTGTTTGTTTTTCACAATTCAACAATCCCTGTAACTAGTCTATCTATACAAATAAAGAAAATTAAAGTGTCTGTTTGTAATTTCAAAATAACAGCTTTTTACAGAATGCAGTTAAGTCTACGAATACGGTACTTAAAACAAAAACAAAAAAATTGTTTGTCTGTTTGTTCCGGCGAATCTCCGAAACGGCTGGACCGATTTTGGCGGGACTCACTTCAGCTAAATGTTATAAAAAGTAACTTTGGTTGAATTGACGCCGTAAAAAATTTATGTAGTATGTACGTATACACGTAAGTGTAAAAAAACGGAACAAATTAATGTTATTTGTGGTATAAAAGTCGCAAATATCCCAGTCACAATTAATTTATCAGTACATGCAATGATTAACATAAGAATAACATCACACCGACACATTACGTTGTTCCGTGAATTTATTGTCTATCGAACGTTTTTTTTTTCTCGTATACCATCCTTTTTCACGACTTTGTAAGTCAGTATTCGCGGTTTTTTGTAAGCCATATAAATAACGATTGTATAGCGTGTTTGGCCAACCGAAATCAATGCCATAGGATATAGGACAGCAACAGCCTATAATGTAGTGATTTATGTTGTAGTTTGGGGGTGAGTAAAGGGGTTAAGAAAAATAGGGGAGTTTCCGAATTTTAGGTAGGTTTATCTTTTTCTTTCGTATTGATGGTACGACTTTTCAAAGATTTGGGCCCATGTAGGTGGCTACGATAATCGCGGCGTCAGTGGCGCTTTTAGTTGTTATCAGAAGGTATATTTGGCGATCAAAGGTGTGATACTAATGCTTGAAAGATTTTGTAAATCTATAATTTTTAAAAATTATATTATTAAATTAGCATTTTAATATTAACAATTACTTCCAGCAATCGTGGAAACCAAAAGGAAATGAGCAGACATTCTTAAGTAAGGATATTCAGGTAAAAAACACCGGTGGTTGCCCTAAATATGACCCCAAGTACCGCCACTGGACGCAGCCACCTATTGATTTTATCAAAATCTTATTGTTGCTAAATCTGCCAGTCAGAAAGGATCCCACAAAAAAGGTGTCCTAACAAAATATCAATTGAAGAAAGAATTAATCATATATTTTGAGAGGTAGTGCAGGTAGGCATTGCATCGTGAGTACGATCCGGGTCGCTATTCAATCATGCTTAAAAAAAAAACACCATTTTGGCTCTGTAATGTTCAGTTGGCACAATTTACTAAGCCTCCTTTCTATTCACAGTAAGACAGTTTTATTTACCATCTCCTGTAAAATGAGTAAAAGCCCTTAGATTTTTACATAACATAACATCACGCCCGTAATCCCCGAAGGGCTAGGCAGAGGTGTACCTAATAGTACACCCACATTTCGCCAGTTATGTTTTAAGTCCCATGAAATAGGGGACGAGCCTATTGCCATCAACTGAACGCAAATCCAGACTCCGCGGCTACTACTGAGAAATCGAACCGAATCAAAATGAGTCAGCACGAGGCAGGACTGCCTCATGCTGACTGCATGCAGTCGCGCTTGCGACCACACGACCAACAAGGATATTTACAGAGTTTTTAAAAACCCTTATTGTAATTTTAAAGAGAAGAAGAAACACGGGTTGACTACTGAGATGACGAATGATGAAGATTTATAGATGAAGAAATTCATACAGACAAATTGTGATGAGGGCAGGAAAATAATGACACAGAAGAATCACATAATTTTAAACTTACTTCCAAATTCAAATAATCGAGCAATGACAGTAATTATTGAGGAAAACAAACCATTTGAATATGAAATACCAACAAGAAGAGATCACGCGTTACTTGATAAAACAATTGAATCACACTTCAAAGCCCTAAAGCCTTGTATCTCTGTTTACAAACCTGAATAAATAATTCCGTCAGCCACAGAGTAACAGAAAGCAGATTAACAATACGCGAAGCAGCCGACAGATGTCAGCGGTGAGTCACTGTCTCACACCACACGCCATTGTGTGCGACTGTGAGCTGTGCGCAGCCAGTGAGCCAGGTGAATGACTCACACACACCTTACGTAGCATGGATGAGAAACTAACAGACATTTTAATTTGGAAAAAATAACGTTTTCTTTATAAGAGGCTTGCTATGGCAGCCACACACTACACAAGAAATCAAACTTTGAAAATCTACGGGTACTGGACGTATTTTGGGAAATAAAGCGTTGCACGACCGTCTTTGGATTCATATCTTAGTTTCCCAACTCATCCAACTTAAGGTGGAAGCTCCAGGGTAGCTCACGAAATTCAAATTCTTTCATGTTTTTTTGCAATTTGCAGGTCAGTGTCAGGATGTATTTTGATGAAAAATGAGTCGCGCAAGTAACACATATGTAGTCACAGAAGTTTAATCATTAAAACAACAGTCTAAGTACATTAAACCCAATTCAATAACAGTTTCATGAAAAAGTCATTCAATGTCAAAGAGTCATTCAAACATACAACCTGACACTGACCTGTAAATTGCGAAAAACATAAGAAAATTTGAATTTCACGGGCTACCCTGGCACTTCCACCTTAACATAAGGTTTCTTTTTCCCTGGCTACGGCTCGTAACTGGTGCTCGAATCCCCAGTTACATCTCATACAAAAAAACTTAGGTACAAAACCATACTACAGAAAACCCCCTAAAGATTTTACCGCCACAATCAACCTCTGTAGGTGTCGATAAAAAAAACTTCAGGCCAGAAATAAAAGAATAAGGCTCATTGCTGTACACAATTCGAAATATGAAGCATTTCAGAAAACGTTGACCTCGTCATTGAAAAGGCAAAAAAGGTTCCACTTCAAGAAAAAAATACCACGAATTTTCCCGCTTGGTTCTTCTCTTTTATGTTTATAAATATGATTCAATAAAAGTAAGTATAGGATTTCGGTACGAGCTTCGCATGAAATTCAAGGCTTTTATATTTTTTTGGCACTTTAAGTAAGTACTCTTTGGGTACCGTAACAGTTAGCTGATAATATTCCTTGATGTAAAAAGTTTTGATCTCAAGTCTACAAATAATCGAAAATACTCTACCTACCTTATTATGTAATGTCATGAGTGAAAACGAAGGAAAATATTTATCACCAATAATTAATTATGTCTTCATTACCAGCTCAGAAAAGCAATCCAAAGAGTTCGTCGTATTTATTGCCATATAAATTAATGTAACGTATTTTTCCTACAGCGAATACAGCTTTCTAAAAAGCAAGAATGCGTAGTTTAAAGCAACAAACATCCCATTAAACGATATTTATAGTTTCTATTCTTAGAAAAAAAGGTGAAATCTATTGCCAATTATTAGGGTAGTGTCCCTTTTACGCGCGATTTTAGAGGTCGTAAAAAAGCGGTCAAGTGCGAGTCGGATTCGCACGTGAATGGTTCCGTTGTCGAGCAAAATAAAACGCCGGGATTAGGGCATGCGGAACCCGGTTTCGGTCCCATGACCCACAGTAAAACCCGGGACATCCCGTATACCTAGCCGGAACCCCTTTTAATTTAGTTTAGGTCTGTAATTCTGCGTAGTAAATTATGTCATATTAGATTTAAGGTTAATAAAAATTTAATTTAAATTATTTGTTGTTATAGCACAGTCACACCGTGAATATTTTAAGTGCCTATTACGGTTCCAAAGATTTAGCCCTGTGATAGACGGGCGGACGGATAGACAGCGGACCCTTTGGCTACGTAACCCTAAACAATGGCCGTAAGAAATATGTTATTTATGTCCGTAAGTCGTAATGGATGGTTCAGATGACTGCGAGACGGGTGAGGTTATCGCGCCGACTCGTAAACTATGACCTAGTTGTTTCATGTTTATTACACTGTTAATTCAAACTAATTAGTAATAATACACTAGCATGCTATTGAACTAAGTCTTCTTAGAGACGCCTGACACAATTAGCTTGAATGAGAAGATTTTTATTGACACAGACTAAAAAAATGCAGAAGGTGCAAAGGTAAAAAATAAACATAACAAATTAACACCACGCATGTAATCCCCGATGGATTGACCTAATAGTGCACCCACATTCGCCAGTTTTGTTTAAGTCCCTTGTATTAAGGGGCGAGCCTATTGCTTGCCATCAACTGGGCACAAATCGAACTCCGAGGCTGCTACTATTCTTAGTAAGGAATTTCTATATTTTATGGAAAAAAAAAACAATAAAACTTGTAAAACCCGACCTCGGAACCTCAGGACCCCATGCTCAACAATAGCGCTTGCGGTCACTAGACCATAATTATCATCATCATCATTTCAGCCGAAAGACGTCCACTGCTGGACATAGGCCTCCCCCAAGTGTCGCCACATTGACCGGTCCCGTGCGTCTCGCATCCAGCGGATCCCTGCAACCTTTACTAGGTCATCGGTCTACCTAGTGGGAGGCCTTCCAACGCAACGTCTTCCAGTTCGCGGTCGCCACTCCAGAACTTTCCGGCCCCATCGGCCATATATGCAGTCAAAAAAAAAACAGCAACGAAACATGTCTGTGCACTATTTTGTTCCTTATTGTATTACGTAGAAGCATTTAAGCATTTAAAAAATCGTTGACCTGATAATGGCTGGTATTCTATCACTGGCTTTGCTGCCGTCAACTCCTACAATGTTGTGATGTTGTGAAAGAGAAATACCATTGTGGACTTGGTCGCGTGACGCTAGCAGTAGTAAATCGGTCGTGACCACACATTGTTCGACGTGAGTAGGTAGGTCCCACTTCACTTCTATACAAATGTGGAGGAAACTTGCCAATGATTACGAAATGTTTGCACGATCTAGTATTACTCGAATACTCAGGGAGTGACTATAGAAAATTGTATGTACAGAAGCTACTACAAATCTGTCTAATTTCTAAAGCATTAGGTTCAAGGTTGATTCGGAAAATTTGACAGTTTCGGGCAGCTTGATGTGCTGGCGTTTGTATTAAAGTGAGTATCTGCTTATTTGATACCTACTAAAATTTCATCATGTTATGATAATTGTAGGGTGTGTGTTCGTGTGGAGTTTCTTGTGTTTTTGACACCTTGGTGACGTACTTCGCACTGCAATATGACACTTAACTTTCAATGAGTGCCAATGTTACCATGTCGTCTTTCGTTACTTTTAGACTGTCCTTTGACCAATTAATTTATATCTATTTAAGTAGAGATTTGTATAGGATATTACAACTAAAAACATAAAAATTAAAAAGCCTTTTTTTATTTAGTCACCGAGTTCTGAAACTAAAGTTATTTTTCACTTGTTTTTTGTTTTGAAGTCGGTTTTATTTTTTGCAAAAAAGTTTTTTATTTTTCCATTTTTAGTTGTAATATTCTACACAAATATTTGCTTATGCATTATTTTGTGTGTACGCGCCAATCTCTGAAATTTCCAGTACGCTTACTCATAATTATTTTTGCATTCGATAGCCCAATTCTTGAGGAAGTTTTTAGGCTATCATGCTTTTAACATCAACCTACGACCCTAAGCAGTCAGTCAAACCGAAGGGCACTACTAGTTATTAAATAAAATAACACGCCATTAAAGAAGTAATCTTTGGAAAGAAGTCAAGGTCAACAAATTGCATATTACAGAATGCCAATTTTGGTTCAAGTACAAAAACTCAATTAACGCGGTGAGCTAACTGCCGACATCCTGGTGCGCACACACATACTCGCGTACACTGCGCCCGCGCCATCGCCACCCACCCACGTGTCGCCCTAACCTTGGCGGTGCAACTGCCACCTTTTGACATATCACGCGAACGTTACTGTCACTACAACTACTGGCACACATTCGAAATATAAAAAAAAGAAAATATTTCTTGTTGTTTTTTTTTTAATACAACGTGCTCCGATTTATCGTTGTCGTACTGTACCTTGTATAACTGTGATAAAGGAAGTTATGGGTACACACAATTCATTTTTATAAACAAAATGTTTCCGATATTCGACCTACTGAATAAATAAATTGTATCCGTGATGAAGGGAATCCAGTCTAAATAACATACCTAATCAAGTATTTCGATGAGGAAAAATTGACCCTTAATACGCGACTAAAGGTTAATTAACTACACATAAACTATAGATTACCACAACTCAGGCGCATAAATATCGGACCACGTGGTATTGTTCTATTAATAATTATGATAAAACTAGTATTGTGCAACGTTTTAGCGGGAAATAACCTTTAAACGACCGGAATAGCGATTAGGGATGCACGTAATTTATTTGCTAGTTACCAAGTCATTTTCCTTAACACATAATACATTGTCTAGACAGCTAAAAGTTTCGCTATGCTAGGCTTTCCGTAGCCTTTAATTTGTGTCAATGTAGCAGGGGGTGTCCAACATAATTTTATGGAGCGCCAAATTTAGTATTTTTGTAACCGTAGTGGACCAAAAGAAATGCAAAGTGATCGCTAAATTAAAAAGAAACTAGCTTCGCCGGACTACGATGATGCGGTCTACATTCGCGGGGAGGTGAGGTGGGGCGGGTAGGTAAATATGGCGCGGGAATAACTGAGTTCGGGACATTTTTTAAACTATATTCGCGCCATATTATTGATGTCTTATAAATTTTTAAACAGTTCGCGGGCCGCTAAGTGGCGCCGGACCGTATGTTGGACTAGCCCGATGTAGAGGAAGCCTTTTCAGTGCTTCGTCACAAAACAACTTTTTTCACAAAGTCTGACTTGTCTTGCATCAGTTAAAATAATTATTTTACTTATTTAACTAGGTATTTTTTGCCATTATCTGCTCGAGACTAGCTTCAAGTGTCGTATGTAGAAAGGCTGCAGCTCACAGCTAACTATTCTTGGCACTGAGGACCCTAGTGTCAAGTGTCAAATATTACGCTCTGTTCGCTCTCTGTACCCTATTTAAATAATGACTTGAATATATTGAAGTGTACAAGAGAATCACTATTCTGCGAAGTACAAGAGTACCTAGGTGTCTACTGCGTTCGGAATTTGTTTTCCAAAAATGTAAACAAATACTTGATGTTTTTAAAAAAGCACCTATTTTAATACATAAGGTTCACTTTGTGCTGCAACCTCAAAGAATTTGAAGACCTAAAACAGCATAATTAACACCAATTCAAAATTGATATATTTTTTTTAAGGGGATACTGTGGAAATGACATCAATTGGTAACAAGGATTTGAATAGACTTACGTCTGTTTATTTAATTATTTCCTTATACACGTCAGTAGGTACATCAAATAGGATGGAATTAGTCAGAAAACTACAGTTGACTCACTGTTATTATTCGCTGGTCTCGCATGATGACTGATGCAATATCATGTACAAACAGCAATTGAATTTACTCAACAATTCAGTGTTGCTATGCTGAAAATGCAAATAAATGGTGACATGTCGCAGTTTCATAATAACTGCCGTATGCAAAGTAAATAGTTAAGTATGTGGGATTCGTGGAATCTACTTTTGCCACATAAAATTCCCAGTAGCACATAATAAACCAGAGATACTATTGATAGTTTAGTTATTCTTCATTACACAGAGTGCTACTAGGTACCTACATACTTTTTATTTATTAGGTACTTATATTTCTCGAAATTAAGCAGTAGAGTGAAAAGAACGACGCATCATTCTTCCACAATAAAATAAATAACGTAAAAAAGGGACAAAAATGTCCCCGGTTGGTACCAGCATGTCTATGTGTATGTCAAGACAGCGAAATCACCTCTCGAGTCGAGTGACCTTCGTTCGCTAACAAACAGCCGGCTGGCAACGCAGCGTAACGTAAAACCGACGTCCGTACACATACATATACACGTTGTATAGAGATCGGATCAAACAACGCTATACATACTGTATTTATACTTATAGTATAAGCACGATGAGCCGATGACCTGCGCGCCACCCGCCCGCGCGTCCGCCATTACGTGTGACGCATGCACTCCCGCCGAACGAAAGGTCACAAGCACTCAAACGGACACAAGAAAAAAACAATCTTATTTCAAACACGTAAGATTCAAATTCTAATACGCGGTGTTTGTAGGTTAAGTTGCAATTGAAGTGCAAAGCGGCGGGAAAGCGTTCGTGTTTTTTTTTTATTTTTGTACTGCGCGCTACACAAGTGCAGTGTACCGCGTAAACGAAAACAGATACTGGCCGGTTCGAGTTTAGAACTGATGATGCGAAATGCAGCTGGCTGTCTGTCCGTAATTATCATGTATTATATTGTCGCGGAGAGATAGCATGGGGTCCCATCTCGAACACATTATAATTAGTCTTGAAAAAATATCATAGATGGCAGCATAGGTAACAGTTATGAAATTAACAACCACTAAAATGAGTTAAACGGCAGATTTTGGCTGAAGTAAGATTAGTAAAAATCAAAACTTCCTTGTTTAATGCTGATTTATCTATTTATACTCACAAATCACGTAATTTCGACAAAAAAAATAACTGAAGACTTTTCTAATTCATTCGAACCCATAGAATGATAAAGTTAGTTAAAGGAGCTATCTGTTATTCATTTTGTCTATAGCTCTTTGCAATAGATGGCGTTTTACTCAAAGCGTCACATACAATGTAACCACAATCGTTGCTAAATACGTTTAGTTAATTCATTTAAAGGAAATTCAGTAATTTTTTTAAAATCTATTACTGTTCACAAAAATGTAAGAAATATTTCTAACATGTTTATGGTAAATAATTATATATTTTTTCATGTAACTAAAACCGGAACTAGCATTGCACGAAACGTTTTCAAAGTAGGTAGTTACTCTGCCTGTCAATGTCAATGTCAATTCTGTTTTGGTCATGTCTGACTCGCAGTCCCAGTACCCAGCTTTGAATGCGTTTTTGTTTTCTTCTAACCGACCTCGGTTCGAACTATGGATTTTAGAAAAGACACCTCCCTATGTCTTGACCTGGACCCTGGATACTGTACAACAACGAATCTTGCACATACGACGACTTATGTTAGTAAAAACTTTGGATTTTGATTTTAGAAAGTACACTCAATATGGCTCCTATCAAGTGCTCATATTTAAGCGAACAGTCATCGAAAGATTTCTCAATGTGTCGGATTCCAACTGGACATGCAAGTCGTTTGGCAGTTTGGTTGAGCAATTGTGGTAAGTGTATTTACGGCTAAAAGTGACTACATAATATATGTAGTCACTTTTGAGATACTAAAAATAAAAATCAAATTAATGAAGAAATACATCAAATTTAACTGGTGTTAAACGTCTCCTGAACTCGCACATACACTGATTTTCAGTTTTAACTACTCATTACAGAAACTAATTAATTTAGGAGTACATAGTATGATCAAATAATTATAATGTAACATTGATAAGTATTGTGTGATAAAGACTCTATAAAATAAAATATGTACTTACTACTAACGTCTATAGCCAATGGTTACTCCAAATTGTTTTTATAAATGTTGAGAACTAACTGAAAACTAATAGCTCAACAATATACATCTAAAATGTGGCCATATATTAGTCAATAACATATTGTTTGTGATTTTAGGAAACATGACGGTAGCTCACCTTAATCATCAGGAACTGCGGTGATAAGTTCATTCAGACTAAAACTGGCAAAAGGAAAAAATTATCAAAAATGGCAGTGCCTCAAAACCACAACGATGTGCAATGCTCGGTCATGACACTGCATTCACCATGTCCATCAACATCACAAGGCATTTTTTTAAATAATCACAATTTTATTGTACCCTCATTTATGGGAATTCTGTGTGTAAGTTTTTAAGAATGACAAGAACTGTTCTTACAGGTCGTCAATAGTTTGTAACATAGAGCTTACGTTACCTTTATATCTGTTTTTTTAGCTCAAGAAACTTCACCTGTACTGAAAATTTTGACTCGCAACCAAAGTGTATAAGACACAACTGACTTGTAACAGTCCAAATGTTGAAGAACCAACTGCATCTAGTGCACTTTTATGTTTTGACACATAAAAGAAAAGGAAATCAACGAACACTCCAAAGTGCAAGAAATTAAAAATGACCCTTCAAATGTCTTCCAGGTTGATCAAAAAAGAAAAAATCAAATATAACAAACTGTAAAAAAACCTAACCTGTAGTAAAACTAATTACTACATAGTATAAAACAAAGTCACTTCCCGCTGTATGTCTGTCCCTGTGTATGCTTAGATCTTTAAAACTACGCAACGGATTTTGATGTGGTTTTCATTAATAGATAGAGTGATTCAAGTGGAAGGTTTATATATACATATATACTGCACCCGTGCGAAGCCGGGGCGGGTCGCTAGTAACATAATAAATTTAGGAAAACATCACTTCAAAAGTAATGCTTCAAGAATTTTTAGTTATTTATTTATTTAAAATAGATACACCTACAGTACATAGATTTTACATTTAACAATAGAAATATACAGGTTAGGGTTCTTATGTAGGTACCAATTACAGGTGTACACAACATTCTCTTAAGTACAATATAGCTATTTTATTGTAAAGTTAAAGAAATAAAATGTAACATAAAATAGAAAACAAAACATCTTTGCCTTAAACTAAAGAAGAGATCAAAAAACTGACTTACACTAATAAACACAAAACAAAATAAAAAAAAATCCAAATAAAACTGATAAGAAACTAATTATAGCCATTTAAATGTAGGTTCATATGAGAGCGCAACAGGCTTTTGAACTTCGGTAGGGAACCAAAGAACACATCCAAGTCAAGTAATTTACAGTTGAGTTCGTAGTATTGAATGCACATTCTTGATACTGGTGAGTTGGTTTGCGTTTGAAAAAGTCTAGAAATTGGCTGTCTAGGACGATTGTTTGGGACTGGCAACATTACACGTTCTAGCAACTGTTCGCATTCAATTTGACTATTGACAACCTTATGAAGAAAAACTAAGTCATGAGTTGAGTCGCTTCGAAACCGTCGCACTGTCGACGGTTTCGAAGCGACTCAAGTTTAAAGAAAGTCAAACGTTCTTCGTATGGACATCGGTGGGATATTCCTGTGGACATGTATGCAATTATGTCTCGTAAACGCTCGCTGGATGTTCTCGAGGCGCTGCGAATGTACAGCATACATAGGATTCCATGCTATACTGGCATACACTAGATGACAACGTACCAATGCCTTGAAAAGGATAATTTTAGTTTTTACTTCAAATGACTTCGCGTTTCTTTTGTTAAAACCTAACAGTTATGCAATTAAAACAAACTAAAAGACAAAAATTAAACTACAAAAGCAGTTAGGTATTTGATTGAAGTATTAAAATATTTTTATAAAATTATTCCGTTTGTTTTTTGTTATTTATGTAAGTTGGTACTTAGTACCTACTTCCATCTTTCATCCTCCTACTCCTAGTACCTACCTTTTCATATCATTTCCTTGCCGCAGTAACTACATTAAATTAAAAGCAATTGTATAGGACCTAGATTTGATTGATTTGAGTACCTATAATGAGCTGCAAGTGATGATCTGCAAACTTTATGGCGGGTCGGAGTATCTAACGTAAGTAAATTTTCTTACGTTTTTTGCAATTTGCAGGTCGGTGTCAGGTTGTAGGTATGTTGATTAAAATATGATTCGCGGCTGTAACATGTATGTAGTTACAGAATTGTAATAATTAAAATCATCAATACAACCCTCTAAGTTCATTTAATACCATTGAAAGACTTTTTCATGAAATAGTTATTCAATTGGATTGTATTGACGATTTTAAGTATTATAATACTGTAAATACATACGCGTTACGGTCGCGCATCATATTTTGTTCAACATCCAGCCTGACACTGACCTGCACATTGCAAAACGGTAAAAAAAAATTCGCGCGCTGCCCTGGCGTTTTCTCCAGCCAAACCACAGGGCGCGGTGCAGCTCCGGCGCGGCGCCCGAGCGTTGCCGTTCCGGTTTTCTACATACAACAATGTGTTGTAACCACACGGCGCTGTGCGGTGCTCTCCGGCACCGCACCGCGCGCGTGCCTAAATCGAGACGAGGCGGGAATGGATAAACAGAGCGGCGCCGGCGTGGCACCGCACAGTTGTTTGCGATCCATAGTTTTTTCATCGCCGCTGCGATGTCGCACTTCCCGTGTGTTTGTCAGTGCGGCGAAATGGCTTGCGGTACGGCGCCGCACCGTGCCGTGTGGTTTGGCTCTTAGAAAGTTTACGACTTACGGCATTTCATACAAACTTTCAAGTCCTTTTTTTTTTTAAATTTCTGAACCGATATAAATGAAACTTCATAAGCATAAGCAGGATACTTAAGTCGAAAAAGTTCTCAGAGAACATTTTCGAAATGTCATTTTAAAAAAAGAGATAATTGGAAATTTCTGTTTCTATGAATCTAAAATCGTCCTAATTTAGCTGTAATACTATTTTTCGAAAATGTTCTCTGATAATTTTTTAGAACTATGTATATTGCTTAAGTGTATAAAGTTTCATTAAAATCGGTTCAGTCATTTCGAAAAAAAAGAACTTGAAAGTTTATACGAAATGCCGTAAGTAGTAAACGCTCTAAAAGTATTGAAATATTCAACAAAAACAAATGAAGACGCATTCGCCGCAAAGAGATGTTTGTTAGCTCACTCACACAAATGAAACCGTTTCGCCAACTAGAGATATTTTTTGTTGTATTGTTATTATCTATTTGTCCTTGAACGCACGGTGCGATGTAGAGAATCTATGCGCCATCTAGTAGTATCGATGCCACTTAGTATCGATGCCACCTAGAAACTAGGCCTACTCCTAGATGGCGTTGTAAAACTACTGCCTCTGGTAATCAGTGAGACGTTGGTGCTACCATCTGTTGAAAAAATGGAGGACAAAAAATAGCCAGTCCGATTGCCAGTTTTAGGGAGGTATCATTTCTTTGTATGGGATTGGGTATCTGTACGTAGTATTATATTATCTGTGGAGATAGCAACGAAATGAACGTTGAACGTATAGAGGAATGTGATTCTAACCCGTCCACTTTGCTGGCTTTTTCTAGTGTAGAAACGTTTCTGCATACCGTACCTAGGTATCTTCAACTGTGGTTAGATAATAAGACTTCACATGGCTACGATGCTAGTCGAAGACTTTGAAACTACTTTATCCGTGTTTCTCGAGACACTTTTCCTACTAACTTGTTTTATATTTACATTTTGCGCACTGAATGGTAAATATAGTACTACATAAACTGTTTACTTTAAAATTACAATAATACTTTTCTCATCATTCTTGTTCTTTTGTTTTGTGAAACGTCGAAGTATTTATAAACAGACATGTCGCCTCGTTGACACGTTAAACAATAAAATATCTAATCTGCGGAAGCCGTAATGGTCCAATTAATAGATTTTTTCTATAAACGCAAGTTCACACAAAGAAAAAGGCGATAAAATAACCCGCATTGATCAATTGTCTTGTAATATAAAACAAGAACCTTCCGACTGAAAATTTAAATAACATAAGTACCCATTATAGACATTATTACGATACACTTAGCATATAATAATGGAATAAATTAATCCTTAGTCTTTCTTGTTTACAATTAATCAAATAGATACTGAGAATTTTATTTCGTCCTTGAACACGTGAGATCATTTTTAATACGTTGTATTTGCTATTAATTATGGCGTCGTAAGCTGGAAACTAAAAATACCTATAAATATTTGTAAGTGAACTCTTATCTTATCTTAAATACTTTGTTATCGGTAGAGATAAGTGTAAACTCTATTTAATTCGAATTATGTCGATTGGCTCTGCTATCAAGCCGGTCGCTAAAAACTTCATTTGCAGTAAGACTTTGCTGTGATTTTGACAATGTAGATATAGATGATATATACTGAGTGGAAGGGACACCGACGCGAAAACGGCTACTACGTATTCAGAACATCATTCTGAGCCCCCTACATAGAAATTTTTCATCGGTTATTAAAAAAAATCAGCTGTTTTATACATTTAGACCGTGTAACTATTGCACTTTTCTAGGAAACTGGTGTTTTTTTTTTTAATAACCGATTATAAATTTCTATGTAGGGGGCTCAGAATGATGTAAGTACTGAATATGTAGTAACCGTTTTCGCATCGCTGTCCCTTCCACAGTACCCCGTATATATTTAGAGAAAAAAAAATACATTCATTAATTTACTGACAGACAAAGCACCAAAGCAAATCTTAAACCTCTGCGTCTAAAAGCATGATTTTGCACAAATTTTCCTCATACGTATAACGAAAGCGACCATTCAGGAAGGACTTTTGGAAATTCATCTCATTAAGGGGTTAAAAAAGAGAATGCTATGACGCTAGCTAGTATGGAAGTACATATTTTTTCCCATTGGAAATCCCACACGGCTTGTAAACAGGATTTTGAATCATACCATCCTACTAAAATATTATAAATGCGAAAGTTTGTCAGGATGTCTGGATGTCTGTTACTCTTTCACGCAAAAACTACAGAACGGATTTGGGTGAAATTTGGCACACAGATAGTCATCATCTGCCTAGCCTTTTCCCAACTATATTGGGGTCGGCTTCCAGTCTAACCGGATTCAGCTGAATACCAGTATTTTACATGGAGCGACTGCCTATCTGATCTCCACAACCCAGTTAGCACTGGGTAATACGATACCCCTTGGTAAGACTGGTTGTCAGACTTTTTGGGCCACTGACTACCTAACGACTGTCAAAGATCTACAAATTGGCACACAGATAGTTTATAACCTAAATTAACACAAAGGATACTTTTATACCGGCTGTACGATCCCCTGGGACAATTACCGAACTTCACGCTGGTGAAGCCGTGAGCATAAGCTAGTTCACAAATAATACAAAAAAAAACCACGTGCCAAATGAAGCATTTAATAATGATTCACTTCTCAGCATCCGCGATTTTTCAGTGGCTAGTCACACTGGTGACGCAAAGATTGGAACCTAACTCACCTAACTGTAAACGCTCCTCGACTCAACCGGTGAACGCCGAGGCATAATAAAATTGAAAAAATATGTCAACACAATGAATAAATGAATTAACAATGGCGATTGTGGTCTTCAAGAACGGATGGATATTATGTATCGGTCAAGTTTAGAAGAGATGTAATAAGCATTAACCAGGTCAGCGACAAACAAGCCCCTAGCTGGGCTGCGGGACTGTTCGAAAGAGATACCGCGGCTCTGGAACACAAAGGGCAAAGAAGGAACATGGATGGGTTTTAGTCAGTACGAGTCTGAGACTCCCTTCTACTCCGCCCAGAGGGAGCGGACATTTTATGATATACCACAAGAAAAATAAAAAAAATTGGTATATCATACAAAAATCTGATAACGAAGGAACCGAGGCAACTGTTCGAACCCTCAAGGTTATCACATCCCAAAACTCACCCCTTTTCCTACAGGGGTAGGCAGAAACTATACAATTCCACCTGCAGCGATCTTTCCACGTTACTTTTATTTAAACATAGTTAATTCATGTGTAATTTTGTAAATAACAATCGGTGCATACCTGCATACCTTGGCCTCGATGGTAACAAAAATACGTTCCGCACCTTTTTCTTGAAACCGGTTTCCTTTACTTTTATTGTGAACTTCCATTTAATTGGTATTTCTTGCCGAAATTGGCAATTGGTACCGCCATCGTGAGCGTGGACAGTTAGCCGAGGTCTTACATTTTGGTTTGTTTGTTACCTAAAAACTGGAAATCGTATAGGGTTGACCAAAAATTAGTTCCATATGGATATTCGAAATAAACCCAATCGCACATTTGATTGTCAATATTTCACGGATTCTTGAGAACCGTTTGAAACCTATAAATTGTTGCAGTTGAAGACTTTAATACATTAAGATTTTTTGAGCACTAATACGAATTTCTCGGAACACATTAAACGACTTTACAATCTCTATTTGCAATTTACTAAAGAAAGAATCAGCGGCATAAACATTGCACGGAATTGTGCAATCTCCTTTTTATAAAGGTGAATGCACAACCAAACCACGTACGATAAGATTTTACTTGATAAGTTGAATGACCTAATAAAATCCCCAAAAACAATAGAAGGCCGGATACTGGCAACCCTGGCAGACCGTTTTAAAAGTCAATAGCTCAGCTTTTGTGCCGTTTTCATGTAGTTAACGGTCTCATGTAAATGCATGCGAAAATGCTTACAGAATACAGTCCTATTGAGGTCGTGTAAATGTGGCGTGCATGTAGCTGTTTCAGTCCTCTCTCAATAACATCCGTCGTTCCCGCTATAGAGATGAGGTTTTATGTTTTGAAGTAGTTTTTTATATGTTTTCGTATTCATGTGCAGAGATAAAGAAGAATTCATACAATGGTACAAAGAAGCCTCTATTTCCAGAACTTGTTTACCGTTACAGAGCTGGTTTATGAAAGCTCGTTTGTAAAGATAGCAAAACCAATAAAACTGAACAGTAAGCATGATCATTCTGCAGCCGATAACTTGACAAACTAATCAACTATCGCAGGAAACAACACGTAACTCGGTAAACGCAATCAAAACATTCTTTCGTGAGAGCGGGGCGCGCGGCGTGACGCGGCGTGTAGAAGCACAATATTTCTCTTTCCTATCAGATTGACATTAATGTGCGACTCGTATAAAAACAGAATCTACGTGGAAACTACTCGGGGTTTCATAACAACAGAGTTCCAATGCGACATTCACGTCAGTACGATTGTTTAAAACAATAACTTTGTTTACAAATTCCCGCGACATGACACGAAGTGGAGACACAGAGATGCAGTCAATCATGCTTGACGTAGATACACGTAGGTAGTAAGTACTACGGTGTTATTGATATCTAGACACAGACTACAGACGAGAGAGCTACCTGGTTGCATAGCAACGTATAGTCGGTGTTTACAGGAATCGCGCCGGGCGGTCAATAATATCAGACATGGTTCTGAGAAAGGCCGCGCAACGCATATCCTGCTGGTTTCACTTTCATTTGATGACGTATTTATCAACTATATCTGTTATACATGGTATTTCTACCTGTAACTATAACATACTTTTATTGGCTTCAGCTTTCTACTGTGATTGGCCAGCGTTAACACGAATAGACCACTCGAAATGCCACAGATAGAATCAGACTGCTCTTAAGTTTCTTGTCTGAATTCTATGTACTTTACACAAGAACGCTGTGTACTTGGAAGATGCCAAATACATATCCTACGATTTTAACACACACACTAACAGCAAATAGTTAAAAACTGAACTTTGACTAAGACTGGAATCTATATTTTGGTTGAAATACATTACGATGCTTGTATCGTCAACAACAAAAAAATCTCCGAATGTTTGTGTCGTGCGTGTTCCAAATTCCAATAATCCAACTGTGGCCGAATATTAGGGTTATGGGATCAACCACGTCATCTATTTATGACATACAAGTCAAGGAGCTAGACACCTTGATGAGTCAACTAGTTTTAGACGTGGGTAGTGGGTTAAGCCCAAAATTGAACATAATAAATACTAGTGTCCACTATAAGTGTCATGACGATGAGTCGATGACTCAACTAAATAAAACAGTCTCAAATAGGTCGTCGTTACAACAACTTGAAGAATTTTGAAATTTTCCACGAACTTTCACGTACTCTATATTTCCGAGAAATTACGAGAAGGGAGATTCTATAAGAATCTGGGTTCTTAAATTAGACGGAAGCAGTCAGGGTTTCTGATTGGCCCTAGTCCTTGTAACACAAAATTCCGAGATTATGAATATATTAATATAGGAACTGGAACGAAATTCCAGAAATTATATTGAGATATGTAGTCTGTTGGATTGGTACACACGACAGCTATACATTTCCAGTATAACATGGCCTCGCTTTATATA
The DNA here is from genome assembly GCA_910589295.1 of Noctua janthe. Lineage (NCBI taxonomy): Eukaryota > Metazoa > Arthropoda > Insecta > Lepidoptera > Noctuidae > Noctua > Noctua janthe. The sequence continues at coordinate 7,952,287 of OU342573.1, read as the reverse complement.
GATCTCCCGTACAATGAGATGTCCGCTTAAGCTGTTTTTGCATAGCTTGATTGGCCGTGTGCATACGTAACCACAAGTTAATTACTTATGTTAGTGCGATGGAAGTTTGGAAGGAGATGAGGGAGGCCTTTGCCCAGCAGTGGGACAATGTGGGATAGCTATAATAATAATAACAGTGCGATGAGCTTTGGCAGGGTGGCTTAGTACTTAGTTACCCATGTGTGTACATCCAGGGCCCTGCATTACCAGACCCCTCCTACACGCAAGAAGAGGGGAAAAGTGGGATGGGTAATGCATTATGCAGTGCATTGACTGTACTTATCTATGTATACTTTGTTAGCTCTCTTATTTGAGTACTAGCTATTACCCGCGACGTTACTTCGCGTGAAATTATTATAAAAAAATATTACTTCCCTTTTTGATTCGAATTACCAATTTCAAGGGTTTTATTTTTTTTGCACGAAACCCTAATTATTTTTCTAAAATAAAAGTAGCCGATGTTAGACCTTGTAACATCAGCTATCTGCCAGTGAAAGTCCCGTCAAAATCGGTCCCGCCGTTTCGGAGATTAGGCGGAACAAACAGACAGACAAGAATGATGACTTTGTTAGCTCTCCACTGCGAACTTGAAGCACTACTTTTATACACATCCGACTTCAGAAAACTGAGGATTTCACGCGTACTGCTTGCAGGGCCACGTTAAACAACTAACAACCTTGATGGTATATTCAAGGCCTTCTAGGCACCGAGTTCATCCATCCAGGGTATGGTCCTCTGTAGGTTAGCCAAGGTGTAATAATTATGAGGTCACAGCCGATTGGAACCTCGTCGCCAGTCGATCGATGTGTCATCGACACTGCGGCAACGAAGCGCGTGTGGACTTTGTATGTCATTATTATATTACAATTAGTATGCAATTACTGTGTTTTAATTATATTATACTAGTTTATGCCCGCGGCTTCGCCCGCGTGGATCCCACTGGATCATACTACCGGGATACAAAGTATTCTAAGTGTTAATCCAGGTTATAAACTAGCTGTATGCCAAATTTCATCCAAATCCTGTTAGAAGTTTTTTCTTGACAGAGTAACAAACATCCATCCATTCATCCATCCTCACAAACTTTTGCGTTTATAATATTAGTAGGATGGCCTTATGAATTTTTATTGAATTATCATTTATATTTTTTTTAACCGTGATTTTTTTTCAGTTCTCATTTCTATAACTGGACTGACAAAGGGATTCTATTTATCATCAAATGCCTTGCTTTATTCAAATTATGTTGGGGTTAGCTTCTAGTCTAACTAAATACGAGTATTTTATACATGGAGCTATTGACTATCTGTCCTCCAAAACCCAGTTACTGAGTAAAACTGGTTGTTTGTTGTGATTTATATAAATGTGAAAGTCAGTATGTTTGTCGCTTAAACACGCTTCTATGACTAAACGGATAGAATATGACCCGGATTAAAACATTAGATACTTTTTATCAGGGTACATACGTATAGCAGTTTCCTAAAGATGTGAGTCGAACTACGGGGGACAACTAGTTCTATAAAACAGTTACATAGGAACAGTTGGGAAGGGTCATATTAAGTCCCTATGTACTAACGTGTTCAGGACGAGCTTATCAGCAAACTGCACACATTACATGGACCCATGTATATACATTTTAAGCCTATGTTTACAAGAAAGGGGTTATCAGTACTCTGTACCTATATTTGTAAATGTAAGGGCAAGTAAACCAGTTTTGCACCGATAAGTCTTGAGATTTGCGCTTTATTTTAACATAGATAATATTATGATTTTATGAAATTACATTTAATTGCTGCAGGAAAATATCTTGAGGAAACCGGCATGTCCTAGAACCAGATATTCAAAGACATGTGACATCTACCAACCCGCACTGGGCCCGCGTGGTGGATTATAGCCCATTCCCTCTCATAGAGAGGAGGCCTGCGTCCCAGCAGTGGGAACATTAATAAGCTGATTATGCTTATGCTATGCTGCATTAAGAAGCACTCTTTAGCCGTTGGTCCTGGCTGTCAGTGGCCCAAAAAGTCTGACAATCAGTCTTACCAAGGGGTATATCACCCAGTACTAACTGGGTTGTGGAGGGCAGATAGGCAATCGCTCCATGCTGGTATTCAGCTGTATCCGGTTAGACTGGAAGCCGACCCCAACATAGTTGGGAAAAGGCTAGGCAAATGATGATTAAGAAATAGAAGCACTGTCCCAAAATAACACAGACTTATTCCATCAACCTTATACAGGGTGATTTGCACGAAGCATCATAGAAGTCGTATAAAGGTTGTATAGCTCCCTTGTTAAAGCAGCAAAATGTAGGTTACTTACATGGTAAAAACTGATGCATAATACAGTTTATAATTTTTGTACATAGGTACATAACATCCGTGTAATGTTATATAACCGTAAAATGCAGTTCAGGAACAAAGTTGCGCAGTCAATTCAATTTCATTTTCCAGCAATTTCCCTAGGGTCCGTGGCCTGCAACAGTAGTCACGCAATTTTTGCCTGCCGCAGGCACAACCAAAGTGTATGTTGAAAAATATAGGGAACTCAGCCATTTTAAAATGTATGTCCATTTACAAAATATGAAAAAAATATTTCTTGAGTCATTGCAATTTTTGTATATTTTTTTAAGATTTTTAACTCGATTTTTTTGCACCCATCCACTACATTTGTCGTAAAAAGTAAAATTCAATACTAAGTTGCTATTTAACATACATGAGTTATTTTAATTACTGAAAGGACCTTCAATAGATCATCAGAGTTATCTGTTAATATTATTTTCGACCCAATAAAGCACATAAAGAGACTATAGTATCCACAGAATTAATCATATTTTATTACATACATGCCCTAAATTGCTTCCATTGCCTGGTTTAGTACGCAAACCGCTACAAATGCTAATGTTAGTCCTAATAATAAATCTCGACATTAATAACCAAGTAGTTTAGCAGAACCAGTTACCCATTCCGCCATGTAGACGCTTATAGGGAAAACTAAAGTACAAATATTTTCAACATAAATAATATTCTAACTCATTTCCATAGACTAACATGGCAGGTTTTATAAGTTATCGTTTTCCTATAACCGCGGAGGTTTAAGTTATGATTTCCTTCCAAAGTCTGTTCGAAATTCAAAATAGGAGACCATTCTTTATTTAAAGCTGAATCTGATCAGTGTAGACGTGCATGCGCAATTATAATTCGGTTAGTTTATCGCAATATACCAAGGGCATAGTGTCAGAGTAAAGTGACGGTCGAGTTGGTCAGCCCGAAATAGCCTTTAGTGCCTAGACTTAATAAACAGGTAGAATTAGCTAGGGTCACCTTCCTTTATCGAAAGAAACAATCCATAATAACTCTTATAAATACAAAGGTTTGGCACACAGGCAGTCCATGCTCTGGGTTGGGAACAAAGGACTTTTTATCCAGGTGGTTCGTGCGATATTCCTACCGTGGGATCAATTCGAGGTCCACGCGGGCAATACCGCGGGCAAAAGCTATTATTTTAATTAAATGTAATGTTGATTACATGTCTGTGCTGAAGTGTGCTGTTACTGTTTGTAAACGTTTCGTTATCAGCTGCTGTTCTGCACGTACGAGCAGTTATCGATAAAGATTGAAAATTACAACACACTTTGTATAATATGTGATTAGGTTCGTGTTTGACATAGATTGCTATTCTTTTCGTGTCGACGATTTTTATATTTGAGTTAAATGAGCTTGGACCGGAACTCTGCCATATCGACAGCTTTAGCAGTGGCTCGGGACAGGTCCCTCAAAGTGCAGTTGGTGTTGCACACAGAGCAGGACACCAGGCTCCCGGCATGATGAATTGTAGCAGTTTTATTTTCTAATGACCTGCTGAATTCTGGGATAAAGAAAAGAGGTATTGTGTCTAATGACTACCAATGGTCTTGCTAACGTTTAGTCCTCAATATAGTTTGGGCTGACAAGAGATTGTAATCATCTATCAGTGTTATCAGAAAACTAAATCCCAATACGATAGTTTCTAGTCAATGACTTATGGCAATTAGCAAAGTTTTCTAATCAACTCAGCCTATCGCATTATAAAGCTGGAGCTAATCCTATTCTAAGTTAGGTAAAGCCTAATCACCTTGGAATTACTTTAATCTAGGAACATTTGAACACTATTCGAGACTTCTAACTTATCCTCGAGAAGACTACAGTCGACAGCACACACCTTAACACTAACCTTGAGGTGGCCTCGCATAGTACGAAGTTACAATACAAGACGAGGCCAGCTAATACTGGTTTGTTACCATTTTCGAGTGGTCCACTGTACAGTGTACAAGCAATCATTCAGTTTGTTAAAATGTGGTTGGTGAGAGGGTGATGATTCTATACCTAAAGCTAAATACATTGGCATTAGCCTTTCATTAGTATTTGAGGTCAGTAAGGGGATTTAGGTTCGAGTACCTACCTACACCCATAACGAGTTCTTTGTGTAACATAATTAAATTGACCACAAATTGTGATGACATCATCCACTAACCTATATCTGTGCAGTCTCATGAAATGTTTCTTACAGCACAGCACATGGCCACAGCGTTAATAATAATAGTGCTGACAACGTGGCTCCAGTAAGTAGGTTAGTTTTGATTGGTACACTGTTTTACACACTCTGTAGTGCATACTGATTGGATAAAAGTGGAAGTGGTATATTTAGTACCAAATATTGGGCAGTTAGCATACCATAACATCCTGTAATCCCCGAAGAGTAAGGCAGATGTGCACCTAATAGGACACCTAAATGTCGTCAGCCCCATGTAATACGGCAAGCCTATTGCCTTGAAAGTACAAAAATAAATATGACTATTAACTGGAGTCAAGAGGATAGGATTTAGTTGGTCTCAATAAGGCAACTGATGTCATGGTACAGATAAACAGTCGTACCACTTATGTCACATCTAGGCATACTGGTAGGTACACCTAGGATTCTTAGGAAGTCAGAAATAAGTCTAGGGGAAGGAGGTGATGACGTACTGAATAACCGTCAACTTTTGATCTGAATAACTTACTCAGGTCATAAAGAGTCTCGAAAATCCTTTAAAGGACCTCTACTTGTTTAAATGTCATATTAAAGTCACAGAGGTCATCCAAATAACTTTAGATTATGATCGATGTTTTATGGTTGTTATGCTTACCTAGTTATAAAACTATTTTAAGAGTAAAAGTTTTATATGTATATTTGTTAAGTACTCCTATAGCAGTTGTATAGTGATGCTATAGTTGTGTTATTGCATCTTCTACTTGGAAAATGTGACGCAGCAACTATGTCAAACTGGTAGAGTAGGTAGTATGCAGGTGGCCTTTCAGTGTGATATTTTATGATGCAGTTAATCCTAAACGATCTAACTATTCGCCTGGCATATTGCAAACAAGATCAATCGAACTTTGATTCAGTTCCTAAATGAATATAGTTTGATGAAGAAGCGAAGTTGTAGGCATGTGGTAGGAGTTTTACCTTTGATGCAGATAGTTTCCAATGCATGTCGATATACCAAGTAGGTAAGTACTACTAAGATACCTTGAAGGTAGGCATGACGCGTTCAGTCTTGGTACCTGCAGTGTCATTGGAACTTGAAACTACAGACAAGCTAATCTGCAAAAGCTATCTGACTAAAGGTAAAATGAAGATGCAGAGATACCATTATTACATACCTTATTGGCCAATAGCATTCTAGCTATACAATCCTTAGTTGTTGGTGGCTTCAAAGCTCATGTTACAAACACTATGTTAGATGCACTGGTGGTGTCAACGACCTCCACAGTGCAAGAGTGTAACATGAGCATACAACTTCTATGTCCCATCTCAAATGAGATTGTGAAACAAACGTCAACAACCTTAGATACGTAGTCACTCCAAATAAACGATATCACTAACTTTATTTATTCAAAACATCGAATTAAGCGATAAACAGTCACTAGCCGTGATAATGCTCACGCTGGTTAGTGAATGAGGTAATAGTATGTCACATGACTCAGCCGTGTTTTATGTACACAATAAAAATATAACGAATTATACATGTACCGTACCTCGTTACGATGTCAATCAACACTTCGCCAGTTTGCGTGGACCACACCATAATAAACTATAACACAACACAACACATCCACCTGCGCAGAACCATCTCACAAACGGATAAGGACCTCAATACACGTTCCCGAATGATAACGCGGCCAAACAAAAAAAAACCGGGGGTCCTAAGAAGGTCGAATCTGGTATTTTTTTTTCTGGTAAAAGCTGGCAACGTCGCACGTTCGCCGGACGGACGCGCGTTCGGCTCGCGCGCCGCTCATTGGTTGAATGCGACGGCGGCCATCACTGCGAGTCGCGCGCTCGCCCAATGACGCCGCGTCCCGCTCGCCCCGCCCACATCCTGTCGGCCTGTTGAATGGATTTCGCGGCAGTCGTGCTGCGGATGTCGAACGTGTTGAAAGTGTTCGATACAACATAGAAAAAGGATGATTGAAGCTTTCGAGGATGTGTTCGGAGTGTCCAGTGACCTCTTGAAGCTAAATAATACAAACAAATTGATGTAATTGCTACGAATACGTAGTGCTGTAGGTTTTAGGTAAAAAAAGAAACAAAACATAACCTAAAAATAAAGTTTCAAGATTCTGAAAAATCGAAAAAAAGAGGTGAAAATAAAAGAAAATCTAATTAGTGAGTTACATGTGTTGGCAACGTGTCTTTGCATTTAATAATTTTTCGCAATAATTCCGAAGTTCCAGTTTGTTTGGGCCAAATATCCAAGTGAACAAACGGTACCTTTCCATCGAGAAATCAGTGACAGCAACAATATTTGACTAGTACCTGAAACAATCAAATTAAATTCATGAGCATTGGTTAAATCGTGAAAAACAGTGATATTTCGAAAACATAAACAATGCAATAACTGACTAACACGTGTGACATACTAATTTTTTAACGAAGTTATCTCATTGCTTGTGCCAGAAGTATGCTTATTTACATACAATAACAGTTTTGAACATCGACAAAGTAAAGTCGTAACATTTTTTGGCAAACCAATCAACATAACCTAGAAATAAACTTGGTGAAAATGTGCTTACGAAATAAAAAAAAATCACATTGCTATAGTGTTACGTGTTTTTTAACGATTTCAATTAGATTATGGCGATTTTTATCTAAATTCCTTAATATTATGTGGTAAAACTTGGTGCTCGAAGTCTTTGAAATAAGGTTCCAAATCGTGTACAAACTACCAAGCATAGATTTTCATATGCAACATTTATAGGTTCATTAGCTTCATTGTGGTGGTATACGATAGGAAACCACTCACTTCGTGATTATGTAGGTAGATTTTTTGCATAGCAACACCGTGAATCTTATCTGAACCCGATATCTTTTTTATCTGAATGAATGATTACGTCACTCACCTCAATCGAAAGATAAATTAAATAAATTCCTAATGACATTTTTTTTTAATAAATAATTTCTGTAATTATTTTCGGGTTGTGTTTTTTTTCGTACCATAGCTGCTGGCATGAACTTTAGACAGATCTACAACGTAAGTACAAGTATGGCAAAAAACAGTTCCGGACATAATTTTAGACTGCCACGTGCCACACCTTTTGTTGGTTGCAGATAGGCAGAGTAAAAAGTTTAAGCAACTCTGAAACATGGGGTCCCAAAACATACACACGCAAACATTTGAGAATTGTTATCCGGTATTATCCATTTATTCTGTAATTGGAAATAAAAAATAAGTAGCTATAGACCTTAGTTACCCAGAATTCTCAGAAACGGTAATAGGTAAGCTCGGATTGAGAAGCGAGACAGTCAACCAGAAATCAGAATAAACAATAGCAAGAAAACACACACATTTGTTTTAAATCCGGGTAGACATCATATATTTACGAAGCTACAATCATAATTAAATGCGACCAACCTACACACAATAGTATCAGAAAAACAGAAGGTAAGAATCGCACTGGAATCAGCTGAAATTTGGTTTACGACGCTGGTGCTTTGACAAACTCCAAAAAGGTTTCACAAGATGGACACTGAAAGAATTAAGCTATTTTATGAGATTTAAAAGATGCTGGCTGATGTAGCAGTATGAAGTAGGTAGACATTGGTTTGCGTCAGCCTGATTCACCTTGTTAAGGATAACCTGGCTAAGGGTACCTCATAATAAGACAACAATCTAGGACATAGGCCTTTATGTAGCTGTGTTTTTGAAAAAACTGACGTCATTGGTAACGGGAATCACCAAACAATTAACGTTTTTAGTTGTTGTAGTAGACAGTTTTGACACAAGATGAGGCAATAGTCCCAAAAAATCAACCTGTTAACTGAACAAAAGAATAGAAAGCTGCTTACCAACGGATACCAGACGTGACGAAATTATAAGAGTTCCCACTTTTATGAATTCAACGCATTACGCTTTTGATTAACTTAACTAGTAGTAAACAAGAATATAAATTATCAAAAACCGCCTCAGAGTTATAATTACTAGCGTATCATTTCAACGCAGACCAGGCTTTGAAAATAAGAGATCTCGCCTTTCAGGTTTACTCTAAATAAACATGCACGATGTGACATTTAAATCGTGATCCCCAGCTAAGAATAGTTGAAACGACTAGGTCTGATCATAGGTCGAGACTAGAGAGGCCACACTGAATTGTAATGTATTACCATGTACTATGTAGCATGACAAATGGATTATGTAGTTACATCAGAAATCACCTTATATCTCATAATTGTTGGGAGTTCCTAAAACCAGAATCTCTCCGTATCGTGACCACAGAATCAAAGTAGCCATGCGGTTGCTAATAAGCGCAAGTTCCTCTCGACAAAGCCGACTCTGGCAATAGGCCAGAAAATGTTGAGATGAGGACGATAAAACATGCATTGCATGACCATTTCTATCGTCTACGTGCTCAAAGACCCAGAGATTCTCAGAAGCGTGCCCTTGAGAACACGTCCACGACAAATACGAATTAAAGTCGAATTTAACTCGCTATATCTATTTGGGTTACAATTATGTATGTATGTGTAGGTGGCTAAAATGTAGGTGTATAGTATCTGTGGAATGCGAGATAACGTGAGCGTCTGGCGGCGCGGGCACATGAGGGCGTTGCGCACTAACGCACACACGCGCAAAACGAAAGTGCGCACTACACACACTCGTGCATGAATCCGTATGCGATGCAAAACAAACTTTTCCTGTTTAAGGCATCGCTCTCAGTAAATGACGTTTTCCTTGCCAGCTATCTGCAATTATGCTGGACGCTTGCATTATTCAATATCTGGGATATTGACTGCGGCAAATATGTATGCGGTACGGAGCTAGTTTAATTATGCAAACAATTGATTTGTGTATGAGTTTCTACTACCACTTCTACGAAACCAATCTTACCAAACAAAATTAGATTGAATTCAGTTTTTAAGCGTATTTGACGTTTAGAAAATACTGCGCGAGCTTGTCATTGGTTTTATGAGAGCTACTGCATAGCTCTAAAATATGATATGACATCACATTAACCATTTTAACTTTTTAATAAAAATAAATGCATTCGTTTAAAGCGCTTTATACAGCTTTTATGCGACAATCCGCAACTAACTTTATTATGACTTCTGTACCACCGTTATGAGATATTACGGCCTATTCTGGCTTTATTGCTTACTTGGGCTTCAAGAAAAAAATCATGAGTATGATAATTATGACAGTATCATGCTAATGGGAAAACTAGAAGTTAAAACCAACGGCTAAATTAGTATTTCTGCTTCAGGATAATGCCGATATGATGGTGTAATACTAGGATGATGTATTTACTATTCTGTTATGATTCTAAGTGCTGGAGTTTGTGGTGGCTTTAATTTTGATAACTACCAGACACATTCAAATACCTCACATCATGTACTGTTTATTTTAGATCTAAATAAAGATGAATGGTTAGGTTATTTCTGATCAAATAACTAAGTACATACTTAGTACTTACTATTGACTCTAGGAAATCAGCTAACATATTCGAAATAAATTCAAAATGAGAACCGAAGTGCGTTGCTTAATTTTTTTGCACTATTGAACAATTTTATTAACTTGCAATGTTTTTTTTGTGATTTTTCTCCATATATATGCAGCCAGCATCATGTCTAATTAAGTCACAGAAAATAATACTTAATCATAGCCATTTGGCGACATAAATAACGGTCGAAATGAAACCAGCAGGGCAAGCAAGGTCGGCCCTATTCCTGGAGGGTTCGCGATTAATTGCGTTGGGAGGGCGCGTCCTCTGGGGGCGACCGTTGCTTAGCAACCAATGTTGCCTACCTATGATTTAGGGTAGGGCTTTTATGCGGACCGAACGTGGGCGCGACTTTTTATTCATTCCTTTTAATGTTTTATAAAAGTGGGTGCTGCTGCTGTACTACTTACCGACTCATAAATAAAATATGGGAGCGTACCTTTACGAATAGAACCGGTATTTGATTGATTACTCTAATCAATAATGTTAATTTCTAATCCGACTAGATGGAAAACCAGCAAGTAAGCAGATACCTACTAATCATTTACTGCATCTGCCTAGTAATACCTATAAATATGTTTATTTTCTACCAGGTGGAAATCCAGACTTGACTTCACCTTAGTTAGAGGGTTTAGTGATTAGAGGAATGCATCTAACACTGCTATAAATATAAACATATGGCTCGGAAATCGTGAAATTCGGAACGAACGCCGCCATCTTATTTTTCAATACAGACAATTTCAAAAATGTTTACGAACAGCGCACTCTTGGCAATATTATTAGAGAGCAAAACGAACCATACAGAATCGTAAGTATTACAAGAACAACGTCTAATTTTATATTGTTACCATTGTTACCAGTCTAGTATTAAATTAACGTAACCTCGGCCAATTTAGTTTCGCAAAGTCCAAATTTTTCACAACCCACGATCCCTTACACGTGCGACTTGATATTTAACTACCAATAAGGTGAAACTCGGCGGGGTACCAGAACAGCTGATTCTGTGCCTCAAGGTCCCGGGAAGGCGCACCCCGACACCCCGGGAGAAATCTAATTTAGAACCCCTGTATACCCCCGCGTAATCCCCCCTCGCCTGTCTCGCTCTAAACCGGCCGAGTTCGTCGGCTAACTTGTATGAACATAGTAATCAATGTTTGAGAGTATTTGCTGAACGAGAGCTATTTGAAACTATAAAGTGCGTGAATACCTACAGGTTATAATAAATACAGGTAGATATTTAGTTGCATTTTGATATGATGGAAATAAAAATCATATGTACTTACAGCTGAAAATCATTGATTTCTAAATTACCTAGCTACATTAGATTTACTTACTTACCATGAAAAATTATGCATAGGTACTTAAAAGAAAAAAAATACAACTGCACTGTATGCACATTGCACAGAGGGTTCTTTTTATCTAAGTCGAGACAAAAATATGCTAACTTTTGTTCGGAAACTTTATACTAAGTAGATTATTTTATTGTAAATATTTTTTCTTGTTATTTATCTTTAAAGTATAGGTAGATACAGGTTTTTATCTTCAGAATAAACTAGACGCCAAGATAATACCTACTATCACATGCACAACTTTCTAAACAGAGTCGTAAAATTCACATAAATCTATTAACATCCGTTTTATCATTTATTAACTGACTGGGCCCAGGCCTGCCACTTTGTTGTTATTTTCCACTAAAGATAGTTTAGCTTGAACTGTGCCAATAGTAATTGGGGTACGTAGCATAAACTGATGTAGGTACAGTATACGGTAGGAACTGCCACAAGTCGTCCGAAAGAGAAGAACACCACAATACCTCTTGATAATAGATAACTCCACGATTGTTACTTTGATAAAAATACGCACGAGACAACGTTGCCGCTCCGCACCAACCCACCCGTGCGACGTTGCCGCGTCTCCACGCCGGCGGCCATTTGCAATTCAGATGAGAGCTAGTCAGTTGTTAACTTGTTACGCCACACACTCTCAAAATAAAAACAATGTTTTAGTAATAAATTATGGCGGATCTAAAGTGTGTTGCTAATATAATCAGACTCGCGTCATTGCACTTGTGTTTGACTTATGGAATAATTAATTACGTCGTAATTTGTTTCGCACGACATTGCTACTGCTCATACAACATTTAGTTGACATTATATGAAAAGTACTTACCTACCTAATTAAAGTTCTTAAGGCACAGAATCAAAATGAGCAACATTTAATGCTTAATTGGAGACTACATCCTTGTCAGACGAAACTAGAAGAACAAACCAATTAAATCTTACTTTGTACCCACGACCGACCCGTTATAAGCTTTTAATGACCACATAAAATTATCTGAAATCACCTGCCTAGTGCTTAGAACCCCTTTAAAGATGTGCAAACGAAGTCTTACGGTCTCACGATAAAGACAATGCTGTCAAATAAGAATAAATTAATATTAAGAACAGGATACAAAATTACAATGGTCATTCTTCTTTATTCACCAAGTTATTTATTATTCTTATTGAAATGTCAGTCAATGTGCAAAATTCTTGAGTCCATAACCAACTATCACTTTGAAGGCGTGGCAGGTAAAGCAAGGCCAAGTTCCTGATCTACAGAAACTACGCTAACTAGAGATAATTATCTAATACCGCACCTGCCTAGTATAAGTATAACATCTTTCATACACACATAAATATAACATACATTAAACTCACGTCGTTTTCCCATTACTCTGTAACTACAGAACGGCACCTGCAACGATCCTTACATACTCCTACCTAACACATCAATTTACTTCCATTATCCCAATTTATTTGGCGTATCTGACCAAGTATGGATTTTCGCCGTCAGGGGCTAGCAATAATCATTCTCTAGTCAAAATCTTACGTGGTCTGACCAGGTGCATGAGTTTGTAGTCTATAGGTTAGTTGCATGTCTACATGTTAGCATGTTACTTATTCAGTTGCTCCGTGTCATTCTAGTCGCGACCGTCCGATCAGGTTTCTGCTGGCCCAACGGACGTATAGACTTTCACGCAGCCATGCGAATTCACACATACATGCAATATTTTCATAAATATAATACAAATTATTAACTTGACATAACTTTATGATTTCATTCCTTTGCAGGCACAGTTTGCGACAGCAAAACTAATATATTCATACCTAATATCGCTATTGGCAACGATTAAATTTTAAATTCAAAGCACAAGTAAAATAAAAGTACTAACAGAAAACAGCCAGCAAAAAAATAAAAAGAGCAAAAAAGTATGTTGCGAAAGCTTTATGTTCCAAACGAATACTTTCATTTCTTTCCTTTGGCAAAGAATGCCAATTTAAAAAAGGCAGACTCGGTAAAAATGAATGAAACGGAAGTATTGTAACAGTCCATGGCATAGTAAGCCGCATGGTGGATATGTGCCAGGAATAAGTGCTTTAGTTATTTGTTATAAACATGGAGCCACTGCCAACACTCGATCTGAACTGATCTTTATATATTCTGGCATAGCCGCAGTAACTGAAATAAACATTTTTGCATACCTACTTAGTATAGCTGCTACAGACAGTCATTGCACGTGTGACCAAGAAGCATATTTTCAAAGAATTGCCCATAGCTCGATGATTTGGCAACTATTCGGAGAATACAACTGTGTCCCTAACCCTGAATGAAACCATCTAGATCTAGATTGGGATCATGATCAATTGAGTAAGTATTTGTTAAAACAAAAACCTCTGTGGAAGTAAGGATTGTAAAGACACCAAAGCAGAAATACTTAAGTTCTTGAAGATGATTTTAGTGTGGCTCAGCTTCATTCGATACTGACTGCAAGGTTTACGCGTTACGTAATAAGACTTTAACATGTGTGGCAAGCCTGCAACGCCGTCAGTTTGGCTAATAGCCTGCCAACGCAAAAATACCGCAATATGTGAATAAATTTCACCCCGAGCGTAAGCGTGGCAAGGGATATTTAGATTTGCGTCATAAATTGCTACCAGTGGGTACTTCAGCTTTATTAAGATTTTATGCTCACTCTCGCATAGTTGTATCGTGTATCAGCGTAAGTAATGAAATATGTATGCCGTGACGCCGTAAAAACACTGAAGGTATTATGTCCTTGGAAATTCGAACAATATGGCTCTATGTCGAAAAAGTCCCGTTTTGGCTTGATAAAATCCTTAGAAGCAAAAATAAAGTTTTTATGTAGTTCACAGGGTGAAATGATTTCGCGACCATATGGAGCGCCGAGAGGGTTGGGTGAATGGATAAACCCTTCCGCTGACACAAATAGGAATAATCCAGCTAAAAACGGGTTTTGACCGGCTAGCGTCCTATGTAAGGACGAAAGGATTTAGAGCGGAGATAAAACGGGACGAAGGGGTACGGAAATCGCGCAATCAACGAAATTCCGGGCCATTAACGCTACGATTGGTCTCGATTCTCGAATCACGACCCAACAGCCAGCCAGCCACACCAGGGCTTGAAAATCTTTCGAAATAAAAAGTTTTTAAGCTACTTTTGATTTTCTCTGGGCCCACTGTGCACACTTATGAGAATATACGACGAAAACAGGGTGAGCCCAGCCCCAGGGTGAGCCTATTAAAATGACGAAAATCACTAAAGCTTTGGTTGATCGACAAGTGCTATTATTTCAGAGATGAATACGAAATTTTGACTGCAGTCGGCACAGTTAGATAGAAGCGAAAGTTTACGACAGCTCTCGTACTTGAAGTAAATATTTTAATTCAAAGACACGTCACAATCGCTTATTTCTTTTTAAATGTTTGTTTACTCTTATCGATGATTTGTCATGAACTTGAAGATGCACTTGAACCGTAGAACGAATGCCAGTGATAAAGTTTTAGTAATTTCCATTTTTTCCCCCAAATAGCACGCACAACTAAAACGCACTTGATTACATTAACATAACGAGTTCTGACATTCGCATGTAAGTTTTGTGAATTCATTAAAAGTTTGATGTTGCTATTGCTACACACTAATTGAATGAATGGTATTTTACGGTTTATACCGCGCAGAGCGGCAACGGCGCGTGGCGCCCGCCCGCACCGTGCGAGCTGGCAACGTGGCGCCTCGTATCCGTCAGAGCGGCAACACGCCCCCGCGGAACGGCAACGTCTCGCACTGATTCAGCAGTTAACATTCAACGGAGATAGCATCGATTTATATAGAAGTTGTTGTTTTAATTTCAAGGGAATTGAAGGTTAAAGTTATTGATAGTTTGAGTACCTAATCGTTGTTATTATGTAGAGAGAGTGTAATATCTACAGATTTCAAGTGACGGGCCAGCTTTACAGATTTCAAGTGACGGGCCAGCTACCATCGCTGCTCAAACATCCTAAATATTTAGTTTTTTCTGGTTTTCTATTACGAAAGCACCGCAAAGCAAGCCTCAGTCATTCAGCTGGATAAAAACTGTTTAGAATGTATGAAAGCAGATGACCTAGACTCACAAGAATGCTCACAGGAGATTGTCACGTAGGCACTAACTTGCTGCGCAGATTTTGGCAGTTCGGTCTAGTTTTAAAACTCTCTGCTTGGTAGGTAACCAAAATTAAGTTACCGAACGAACATGAAGCATTGAGGAAAAAAAACAGCGTGGAATGAAATTAGAAAAAAATATACAGAGCGCTATATTTTGTTTTAATTTTTTTTCTGTATTTTTTTACATGAATCATGATTTATGACCAACACAGATTTTTCCATAGACAGCATTATCAATAACCGGTTTAGTTATCGACTGATGAAGTTATTACAAACCGTCATTCATTTTAAAACCTATTGTTCTCAGCATGACTCAGATCTTACATGCAACATTCATTATGTACCTATTTCCCTCGATCGGCGACGCTTCGACTATTCGACATGCGTTATTGCATGTTATAGTTTTCCTGAAACGATTGGATTTCAAAACAGCATAGTAAGTACTTAGGTTACGTACTACGTTTTTATGACACATGCTTCCGCTAATAATAATGTAGTCAACACAGCAACTGCTATAGTACCTACCTAGGTTAATACTAGAAGGAAATCCAAAAAAAGTTTTTGTTGGTTTTTTTTTCTAATTTTGTCTAACGCGATTCTGGTTCCTATTTCGCCCACCGGGCACTTAAAAAGTCAGTTAACGGTTGACATGAAGTTGAAAAGTCAGAATAAGTTAAGGGGCCAGTCCCATTTTATGCAATAGATATTGCACATTTTCGAATCAGCCACAAATGCAATGCATTAACTAAAAGATTTTTCTTTTTGATACGCTGTGGAGCTGACGTTAAACTTTTATCAGTTGCCGGGTATCTGTATGTTATGTTCTTGATTCTTTATCACTTTTACCCTTTCAGTAGTTTTCGTTCTCAATACTCCGTTAGGTCCGTACTGAAAATTTACACTTAAAAAAATTATGAGACAGCATTTCAAACTGGAATTCTGTGATCATTACCCAGCACATAGCGCAAAATTGCGAATTTCACAACCAGTACCGCGAAATCGAGGACCTGATTCCATTTGCATGTCCCTTGGTAATTAAATTAGCATCGTATCTTCATCCTAGCTGTTAGTTCATATAAAGAGTATAAGCACATCAACCACGTAGGCAGACATTCTTACTAGTCAAGGTCAATGTCGTTTGTCGAGTAAACATGTTCGCCGGTTCAAAGATAACATTTTTGGGCGTAACAAAAGTAATAAAATTGATTAATGACGTCTTCAATTTTGATAGAATCAGATAGCAAAAAAATAACGCATTTATCATACTTATTGCTGGGTTTTATGATCATGAACTACCTAAGTGCATCAAAAAAAAAGTAAAGTGGTTTGTCTGCATTTGGTTCATTAAATAAATAAGGACTTTAGCTAATTGAATAACGTATTCTTAAAAAAACAAATAGTTAATATTGGTAAATGATTTGAAATCAATAATAGAACATAACCTAACCACAGACCGCATTGCACACAATCTAGAAAAAAAAGATTTTTCTTAAAAGCTAGTATTTTTTGCAATAATCTTTTAGAAAACAACTTTCTATTTAGAGAGTAAAGCAGGCTGAAGCTGCACAAGTCCTTGAATGCTTTTTAAAAGCCTGTGGACTTACGTAATCCAATTTACTGCACGTTCACGAATCCAATTACTGGCGTTGATGAGTAGACTGGCGCTCGACCGCATTGACCTGCACTACGAGTGCTGCGACACCTGCGACACACGACCAAGATTATAGGAAAATGATCAGAGATTAGAAGATGCTTCTATGTTTAGGACTTTCATTTACACTTGGCTAACCCTGACAGTCTAAGAACATGGAAACATTCAGAGTCCTCCTTTGAGGGCTGACTTCGAACCTGGAATTCAATTCAGTGCTTTTATGTCTGAGGATTTTATTTGAATGTTTCTCTTTCGATTAAATAAAATCTTAGCTGGAAGGCTCCTGATTCCATGAGAGTCTTGGGCTGGCACATTATTATGTGGGTGACTGGAAAATCTCCAGTACGGTTAATTTGTTTCTTCTTCAGCTTTACCTGAATCTTCGCGTCTCTGGAGTTAATCTTTTTCAAATGGTTTCATTGGACCTCTTCGTCGAATCGTTACGAACAGTCAAAAAACTCAGAAGCACAAAAGTCTGCCAACTACCAAGTAACAAGTCAGCAGATCGGCAGTCACCATAAAATACTGGTATTCTGCTGCGTCCGGTTAGAATTGAAGTCGACCCCAACATAGTAGGAAAAAGCCTAGGCAGATGAAAATGTTTAACACACGCCTAGACAAAGAAGGCAGTCTTTGACGTCCATGAAAATGTAAGTACTAAACATAACGTTGAGAACGTTTCATGGCAAGGGGCCGTCCTACGCTTGCATATGCGAGCAAGCATAAAGATGCAGATCTGTGTGGCACCGACAATGCACCGGATGCGCGTTGTGGCCGCAACTGATGCTAACACATAAACAACGCACACATGCAATATATGCACATGAATATTGCTGGACTATTGTTGCATTCTGCTATGTCTGCAGTACATATTGTAGACGTAATATACGAAATCATTACAAAAACTTCTGCAGATTTCGATAGTTTTATAAAAATGAAGTATTCGATAATTCTATTAAAGACTAATGTAAATTCTAAGTTCTCGAATTCGGTTCGAAAAGAAAAGTTGCTTCAGATGTTAATTTATCGCTCTTTACATCTTGCTATCAAACCGATGAGTGTGAAACTACGAATCAAAGTACCAAACTTCAAACAGAAGTAAAAGAAATCCTTGAGCTGTTAACATCTGCATATAGGTTCTAGGAATTGATGTATCCGGTTGTTCAATTGTATGGGCTCTGTATATAACTTGCGTTGGTTAAGCATATTTCCCGGGATTCCGATACGAGTTTTGCATTAAAAACAGAAAATGACACAGGACGGGTGCGCTAAAATGTCGTCAGTCTTAGCTTTAGTGAAACCGTTTCTTGTTCCTAATGTTATATCAATTTCCGCCAGAACCTAATTTAGTAATGAGCTGTTTACCTAGCACTTTTTTAACAGTATAAGCTTTACCTAATGACTGTGCCATGGTGTTTTTTTGCCTCTAGTCATTTATTTAGCCCCACGATGTAATTTACTATGTGATTTTGCGCAGACATTAATTTAAGATAATATCTCCTCGTTTTATGTTGGAGCCGACGACGACGGTAATGTATTGGTCAACTCAGGTCAACTAGTGAGAACTAGGCAATAAAAGTAAGTAGTTAGATACTTACCTATTTGATTTACATCTAATCTTCAGACTTACTACCTAATTAACAGATTTTAGCAACTGAACTGAGTGACTTAGATCACCAAGGCGAATCAGGAGATTCTAAATATTTTAGCTTCACATCAATCATAGTAAAGGATTACGACATGACGCTAACAGGCTCCTATATGTGATGATGACCCACAAATCTAATAAACCTTTTTTGTAGAAATAACCATGTTGTCTAGATTTAAACGCAATAAAAGTCCGATGCTATTATAACTATGACTGCGTAGCTATGAGATTTATGTTCTCAGTGATTGTATCATTTTATCGCTGTCTTTATTGCTTACGGAAATTATGCTTTTACAAGCACTATTATAGGAAATTACAAATCACTTTTACACTCCAAATCCGTTGGTGTTACCAGCTCCGTTTCGTTTTCTATCACCAAAACTTGCAAATGCAGAGTTTCACAGTGGTGGCGTGCCTAGAGGCCAACAATACTGCCAGCCCCTAGGTCCTAGGGGCCAGTCT
The DNA here is from genome assembly GCA_910589295.1 of Noctua janthe. Classification (NCBI taxonomy): domain Eukaryota; kingdom Metazoa; phylum Arthropoda; class Insecta; order Lepidoptera; family Noctuidae; genus Noctua; species Noctua janthe. Next base: position 7,932,993 of record OU342573.1, on the reverse strand, counting down.
GCTTGCCTAACGACCCAAGGCAAGCAGACTGTTTAGAAACTCTAACATCATAAAGAATAGTCGGTTATAAGAACAAGCCCAGCTTTAGGCGTGTATGAAAGTACCGCCACTAGCTTCATGTAAGTGCTTTACAGATTCGAAAATAAGAAAACGAACTGGTATCACCACATCGCCAATATCTCTCAATTCCGGTTTTAAATTAAATCTGTCACTTTTGTCGGCACTCAAATGATTGAATTGAAATGTAGATATCTTTTTACTCGAGTCGAGACAGAGGCGGTGCAAGCCCGGGGCGATGGCGGGCCAAGCTGGGATGTTGTGTTGTAGGTACATCACCGCTTCGAGGCTCCGAGGCATATCCCGTCAGACTTGTTTCAAAGAAAGTTGGCCTATAGTAAGAAATACCTTTTTTTTTTAAATGGTATCTCGCAGTTCAACCTAGGAGGTGGTCGACTGCTTAACCGGACTATGCTGTGGGTGCCTTGAGTGTGAGTAAGGCCTCCAGCCAGGGTAAAACTAATAGTAAGAAATCCCGAGAAACCTCTGTTACTTATAGTGAGTGAGTGACGTACGCTTGTAGGAAAGTCTAAAGTAGCAAAGATATTTAAATAAGTGCCTCTTCCTTTCATAAGAGTCCATTTGCTGATATAATAATATGTAATACACGCGTTGTGGTCGCGATCAGCATTGGTAGAACGACGAAGAGAATGTGTCATGCTAAACAAAATATTTTCGGTAGGTACAAAGTTTTATTATAATTTCTCCGTAGTTCATGGCAGTTGTTTTTATTACTAACCGCTTTTTGTTCTTTTTTTACGGATCCCGTGCTGATCAACATTACCTGGGCTGTACCTGTACATTTTGAGCCAAAAAAAGTTTGATAAGAAGAACAAAAAACTTTAATTTATTATTGTTGCGAACTTGGGGTAGAGAACAGCTGCTTTTTAACCAAGAATATAAGCTTTGTAGAACTAAGGGCCCGTACGCACGACTGACGTTGTATACATATTGATCCTCTACCACAATGCGACGACATAAGTTCGTATACATAATGTACCTACTGTACTTTTTAAATCTAGGTATATGTATCTAAACCAAGCAGGTAGCAAGACCTGCTTTACAATGAAAATATACTGAATCAGAAATCACGTAGGTAGTCGGAATTGATAAAAATACTTAGCTCAAGTGGAAATTCAACCCTGCATGGTGCACCTCACATGATATGATTTTTGTCCTTGTTTGTAAATAACACCGGGTGATCAGCCGCTCACTTCTCTTAAAATACCGAACAATTTTCAAAGGGTCCCAAACACAGAATTATCTGCCAAATTATTATGAAAAAGCACAAAGGACGTCCATTTCTAGACGTGCCTTAAATCAAATACAGCTATAAATACCGGTTACGACTTTGGAAGGGTAATAAACTGCGAAACTAGTCCCTATTCTGACTACTCTAAAAGCTTTTCAATCTAAATTACTTGCGCTCACGACGTAAACAACAAAAGGAAAAGTAAAGTTCACGATATCGATGCCTTTGCTACCAAACAGAACTTTGATATCTAAAAATTGCAAGCAATTAAAGCTATAATATAAACTCCGTCAATTTGGCGAGTGAAAAAAGTGCGCCTGTTGCCGCCTTGGAAGTGGGTCGAGGCGGCAACGTCGCATAGCGGTACCGGCCGCAGAGCGGCAACGCCGCGTGGTGCAACGCTGCCACATATTGTATCGTCGATAAATTCGGGCTCGATACATTCAAGTAGAAGGGAGCCATTCATTAACATTTTTGCAGATATGAACAGTCGGGGCTAATCAATCATCCCGCTCAATGAATCAAACTTTTTATCTAGTACCTACTGACAAAAATGGTGTCATTAAAAAGTTTAAAACACATTTACCTGTACCTACCAGTTCGTGAAAAATGTATTTGCTAAGCTCAAATACTGCACACAGAACCCATTATGCATGTGTATCTAATTTATGTGTGAGTAATATTTAGTTAAATAGAACGGGCTGCGACTGTAAATAACTTTAGCGATTCACGTCCCCACAAATCAAAGCAATGAACGTCTATTACTGCATCTCCAAGTACCTAACAAAAACGATCAAATAAACATTCATACCAATCAAACACTACATAATTGTCTAGAATCTGCTTGAATCGTAATCATTTGATGTAATATGTATGGTAGCTTGCACTTAAAAAGCAATTTGGAATCCTGATGCTAGTCGTTATAGACGATGGTAAATCTTTTGACACGCACCTCTTTCCAAGCAAGCTAGGTCTGGATCAACATCCTCAATATTTTATATGACACCTTGGCCATGTACCATGCTGATAGTGGTTAAATTATAAATGACCTCTTGAAGCTATAGAGACCCTGAAACGATTGTTGGGCTCAGAAAAGAATATTAGACGTATGATAAAAGAAGTGATAAATTAGAAAGAAAGAGAAAAACTCTTATAGTGTTTTAAGCCTACACCTCTGTTGCTGTGATGGCTTTAAAAGGGATGTGTGGTGTTGTTTGTACCCAAGAGCCGAATTTTTGAAGCATATAAACATCGTGATGGAAGGATTGGTGTATAAATTCGCGTTACCGAAGGCTAGCTATCCAGGGAGTTCCCAAACGTACAGGATGTAAACGGACCCTTCACGAAGTCAACAAAGCAGTCTGTACATCTGTTTCTGGTAATTACTGCTCTGAATATATGTTGTCTCTTTCTGCTTATACATATTAAAACCCAAAACATCAAAGTAGTAAGAGAGCTTAGCAAAACTAACTTTGTTGGACGTCTGAGAACCTCAAACTAAGACTGGGCAATGAAAGTCGCTGCTGCAGACAGCAGGCTTAGTAATAAGCTTTTATAATAGGTTCCTCAAACTACAGTCGTGGAGAAGACAGTGAATGATTAAACCTGGGTTTTATGTGCTGATTAGTTTCTTTGGATGTTCCACCTCGCAAAGGACAAGAAGTTGATAGCCAACTTTCAATAATTGGAGAGAGAGACTGCATAATTATGCGAAACTGCGAAAGTTCGACTTTGCAGTATCAACTCATTGAGTCTTGACATAATTCAACAAATACTCCGCCAACTACTATGGTAAGATATGAAAGGAAAGAAACAACCCATTTCGTGGCCATTCCTAGAATAACGCTAACGTTACAACACGTAAACATTCTATTTATGCCTTACTCTTTCATGTGTTAAAAGAGAAACACTATAAGAATAGAAACGAGGAATGTCTGCAGCTTGTCCGTTGGCGCGGCGAGTAAGAGTCGACGGAATCGATACTCGTTTGTAGGTGAGAAGTGTTCCAGTTTGACGGCAAACTGAATGTGAATGTTAGATTCAAGTTACGCGTCTTTGGATCTCTCCACTTTACTTTGGAAATGATTGGACAGTTAATACTGCTGATCAACTGATCCTAGTTGACAATCAATGAAAAACCTTCGCAATAGATTACGAAGTCAAAAAAAACAAAGCGCAATAACTCATCTGTTTACTAAAATTAAATAGCTCTGCAGATAAAACGATATCTCAACTCCAAATCCAGACGCCAATTAAAATTATGCAAAAACAAAATATTTATGCGTTATGAAAAACAACATCCTTTTGTGTAATATTTAGCGCGTCGAAGGTTTAGCGTGAAAACATGAAAAGTGCATCAAATAAAAAAAAAAAATACAGAAAAGCAGACTGCGGACCGTGCGTGCACGATTTGGCAACGTCGCACGACCCAGCCGCACGCTGCTTGGCTGGCAAACACAAACACAAGACGCGTTGCGGTTGCCTCGAGAGTCGTGCCGAGCCACAAAGGGTTATTTTAAATGTTTTTATAAATACGGTACCTGAAATGCCTGCAACATGGGCTTATGAATACTTCACAATCCTTACATGCCAGGTTTAAGGCAGGTGGGTAAGTGGGTGGGTGGGGTCAGATTGAACGTTCTATTCGAAAAAAAATTGTTTTGTAAGAAGACAGAGTTGGTACCTACTTACATCAAAAACATTTATTTATTAACCAAAAGAAAAGTTATACCTATCTTTGTTTTCAAATAATTGTTCTTCATAACCAATTCAATAAGTAATGGTATTTTATTGTTTACTAACACATGCGAGCATTTATTTATTTTTCACGGACATCTGTCGTGCGAGGTAGGAAATGAAACAATAATACAATTTATCAATAACTATAAATGAAAATAACACAAGTTCTTAGGTTCTTATCGTGTTAAAATGAATCGATTCGACAAAGTTTACGACACGGCGACACGCTAGTCGCAGTGGGCGGGCATTCTGTCAGCGGAGTCGCAACGCGGCCAATCACGAGAGTCGAGCGTGCGCACAAACGCGCGATAATGCGTCAGTCGCATCGCGCCCCGCTGCGGAGGTGGCGTTTTTTTCGTCGCAATCGTAACTACGCCTTTACGTCGACGATTGAAGTGAATTGTCAAAATGTCTGTAGTCTTTAATCCTGTTCAATTGATAGAAGAAGTTAAGAATCGGCCCGGATTGTATAGAGCTGAACATCCGGCCGACCGTGAGGAGAAACTGGCGTTATGGAAGGAGATAGGATCGGTTATTTACCATGGTTGGGAAACCTTCAACAAGGCGACAGCGTATGATAAAGGTTAGTTTGGAAAATACACGGCCCTAACCTTTGTTATGTCAATGTCGAGTCTGAGAATAACTTGGTACGTGAAATGAGTCACACATTATTTTTGTAATCGTTTTTTTTTTTAACGCGTTTTACGTAGTAAAGTTTAAATATTAATTTTAGTAGAACTATATGTTAATGTTTGTGAGCTAAGTTGGATAACTTTAGTTCTGAAAAAAAAACAAGGATATAATTATAGAAAAGTTGAAATACACAGCGACAACATATTGACGTTTGGTAACCAGTCAGTCAGTCGTTCAGTGTCTCGCATGCAGCGACGCGCCGCGATTAATGATAACCGCATTCCGCTATCCGTTTCCCGCCCTTTCGCCCTTGTTGTTACATTGTTTTTACAATTTAATAACAAAACCCAATAAGGAAATAATGTAACGTACCTACATCGTAATAACAATTCGTATTATCATGTCGCTTCTGTATTGGTGAGAATGAAACGCAATTGCGAGTTTATCACCATAATAATAACAATGAATAAAAGAACGTCATTCGTAGTACATGACACTGAACTTTTGTACCTATTATTTTAACCTACGGCGTTCCGACTACATATTCTACATTCATCTATCAATATTAATTATTATTTAAACTAATTACTGCCATAAAGAAATTGTTTAACATGATGATGTTTAGGTATTTGACCGCATTAAAATAGTCTGGCGTATGAGTACATTATAATAATGGGTGCCTACAGCAAACACATGTAATTTGCATGCCGTTGTGACGCGTGTGCGAAACGACTGAACTTCGTTAATATGAACGCAGTATGTTACGCCATTTAGTATGCATCACAATGTTCGTTACCACCAGATGATGGCGGAAATTTCTAGTTATAAAATAGCACTTTGGTTTAATGATGCGTTGGTTTTATTAAGCTGTTCAATACTGCTGCATTTAGGCACGCTGGTTACTGAAGGAAGCAAGATTAGTTCGCCTATATCAGGCTTATGGCCTTCATTTCAGCCTGCAAGAGTAATGGCAGCGACTCTTGGGTTATATCCCTAGATTTCGCTTTGAAGTGCCAGAAATTCCTAACAAAATAAAAAACTAATTATAACATTGACTATCTCTGAGACTCGAACGAAGAACCCCACGATACGCAGTCGCATTTGCGACTGGTACACCAACGAGGTATTGAGACTGCGCACATTACGTTAAAACTTTCTGAAGGAAAATGCTCTGGGACTGGGGCTCTGTAATTAGTGTAGAATAAGAGACTATTTAAAGAATTCTAAAGTTTCCTAGGTCCTAATTCCCACAAATTTCTCGAAAAAGTGTTACAGTTACAAAGAAAATGGCGGTCGTTGCGGGACGCGTACAACCGGGAGCTGCGATCACGCCGCTCTGGACACAGGGTCAACAGGCGAGTTTATCGCTACTTCAAGAAGATGAGCTTCCTTGGAGGATACGAGGGCGAGATCAGTGAGGAGGTTGAAGAGTATGTTGATTTTCAAAAGTTAAAGTTCTTTTTTTAAATTTTTCTTATTTGATCAATTCTAAATAAGCCGTTTATAGTTATTTCGATTAAGTAATTTCGATTAAGTATGAATTACACCGTTTTAGCAATTTCGATTAAGTTTGAATTACTCTGTCTGCTAAGCAAATGCCCCCCCCCCCCACATACTTTTCTATCGATCTGTTAGTCTGTTGGCTGTTCCCTTTTCCGGCCAATCGGTCAAAATACAGCTAATTTTCAAGGACAGATCTTTCATACTAGGTTGCATTGCAATTAATTTTATCTATTGTTACCAGAGAGGCGGACGACGACCAAGACATTACCATAGAGGTGCCGAACCAGGAAGAAGAAATACCAGTCGAGAAAGTCAAAGTGAAGAAAGTTAGACGGAGAAAGAAGAAACGGCAGTCCAGTGATATCAGTCATCACCCTCCTGAGGAACTAGAAATGCCAATGTTCCCTGTGGAAATGGCTGAGAATGAAACAGACAGCGATAGACTCTTCCTATTATCGTTTTTACCAGAAATGAGGCAGTTACCGATTAACATAAAGATGTGGGTGAGAGCCCAGATAGCAAATGTCATGCAGGAAGCAGTCTCCTGCCATTACAACAACACAAGGCCAGGGACTTCAGGGGATAGAAACTTCATTGACGTTATTGACATCAAACGGCAACGACATGACAGTACGGAATAGGCGCCGGATGCTTCCAAATAGTTTTATTGGTGCTCTTGGCATTAATATCAAAATTGTTTTTTTTTGTTTAAGTTTTAGATATTTAATTTTGTTAGGATTTTTGAGGTCATAATTATGTATACTTAAAGTATAATAAAAACTTTTGTTAATTAGACAATCACGTACGGGATTTAATTGAAAAAACACGGGTTTTTAATTTTTTTTTTTATTATTTGGACAAATATGGAATGGCCCATGATCAGGTGATGACTCTGGGTAGGTCTTCCAAAACGATATTCAATGCAAACTGCTGTTATTGTTTCCCATTTTGTTCAAGAGCATTTAGGTCCATACGACGATATTGTTATGCAAACTACTACATTACTTATACCCATAACAATTCGCCAAGTTCAAAATAAAAATATTTATATGATGTATGGACGATATCCAAGTCTGTTGGCAAAAACATAGAGTTTACGAGTGTTGCTTTTGTTTTGTTATTAGTTACGGTAATATAAACGGACCCGTTTTTGGCAATGGGTCAAATAAAAAAATGTTTTGCTATGGACGCTATGGTTTACTTATGCGGACTGCGGTACGAAGTCTTATCTTGTGAGAGTACATCATGATTCTTTTGGCGCGTGGTCATAGTCGGAACTAAAGTCGCCATATTATAATATGCTTTTATAAGTAACTTGTCTTGTAGTTAGTATGTCTTGAAATTTTGTAACTGAATTTGAAACCAGTTCCGCCCCAACCGATTGAGCTGAAATTTTGCACACACCTTGGTTCTGATAACAATACATATTTTATGACAGACGCGGCTTTATCCTGCAGCCAGGAGCGCCTACTTACGAGAGAACTCCTCAACGGTTATAGCCCGGACACGAAATTTTGTATACGCGTTCAATGTTAATTGATAAACGTAATTTTCTTCCTTTCATTTTTTTCTTTTAGTTTTAACTTGTTTGTTTTTTATTCAAGTTTTTTTTTATTCTAGCGCCAAGAGAACCATGATGCACTCTAAGTATCTTGTCTATGACTGCAGTGTCTTCTTAAGTATTAAATGGGGAAGGTCGGTCAAAGCTCACTGTAGATGGCGTGTCCATAGCTAGGTCCCAATCTGACCAATGAGGTCACGCTATTTTCAAATATAAATTGACATTAACGGTATTTCAACCAACGACGATATTGGGTACCAGCTAGGCTAGCGCCATTTGTTTCACAGTTCCCTTCTCCATTGTCTATTTCGTTTTTTTTTTTTTAGGTTTTTATTCTATTGTTTTGTAACGACGTAAAGTTACCAAAGTTGATTATCGCTTAGTAATGAGTATTGTTAGATGTAATTCCAGGAGTGAGTTAAGGATTATTGTATATTTCTAGTCTAGTTTAGTAAGAGATAATATATTAATAGAGATAATAAATAAAAGAACATTGCAGAATTATCTAGTTTTCATTTAGACATGATTGTTATTCCAAATTATCCAGCATTGCTTCCTTAAATAGGTATATAGAATACAGTAATATTAGGTTTCTCGTTTACTTTTATTTTTTGGTAGTTTTTAAAATATTTTATTTGTACCTACATGTGTATTAGTACTTTATTGAAAGAGAATAAATTTTCGAAAAGAAGTTGTTATGTTTTAAACCGATTGTATTTTATTTTTTTGTACCCTAGTACAATGTAGTCCTATTTAACCAAAAGGTTCACTGGTAGAGAAGAAAATGCCTTGTGGCATTAATCCCGCTTATGTACCACTATTGAACATGACGTTTAAACGAATATTACGTTTTATGTTTATCCGTCCTCGTGTAAGAAAATATTACTCACAAAAACCGCAATTATTATTATCCCGGCTATTTTCCTCAGTTACATTTGGAGTGGCCTGTTTTGTACATTTTGTTGTCTTGTTTCCTGTTTACCTACTTAATTATTAATATAATATAACAAATGTTATCAGTTTTTTTTTATACAACGTTGAAGTATTTTACCTCAATGTTACACACGATTGACGACCATTTCATGGGTTTATACCTGGAACAAAAATAACATTACGTTAGTTTATTTTGCATTTAAAAAAAAATGAACACAGGCAGGAAAGTCAAGCAGACATTAGTTAAGTTGGTATTGTATATTTTCTGAGCTAACTAAAAAAGTTTAATGTCTTATTCCAAGACGACCAGAAAAAACAAACGAAACCATAAAGTTCTAGGAAATCTTCGAACAAAGCGAAGTTGGCACTATAAGTGAGAAAAAGTTTAAAAAAAGCGGCCAGAATTTTTCTTGCTTCCCGCCATATCTTTTTGCGAAATGCAAAACTTCGCGTTTGGAACTTGGGAACACAGTTCGTAGGAAGTTCGCGCCCTAAATAGTAAAGTTTTGCGATTATTCTAAAGTTCCGCAATAATTCCTGGAGTTGTGAGCTTTGCTTTATACATTAGTGGGATATTCTCATTTCCCTGGTGCTGGATCTGCGGTTACCGCGACTGCTGAAGCATCATATTATGCATCCTCTTGTTTTCTTCTCGAAGGAGACTGGAAGAGTTGGGTTTATAGAATATGTCCACAATACGAGACTAAAAACATAGGTGAAATTGGTTATTTTTCCAATAGATATACATAGGTAACATTGCCATTTAAATGGTTGGGTCTCCCGACTCGGTCTTCGGCCGAAGTCTAAACCGATGAAAAAATTTGAAATTTAGTATCATTCATTTTTCAGCTTGCTCTTTTAAACAAGCCGGCCAAAAAAGTCCCTGATATACATTTATTACAACTTTGACAAATATATGGAACTATTCATTACAAATGTTTATTTGCATGACATTTACGCAATTAATACTGCGCACAACCGTTCAAACCTTATGTGTAAATCATTTCGAACCAGTTTAAGGAAAAAACAAGTACATTAATTAGCGTAGCAACTCTAAATCTAATATGACACGTATAAATTCATAAAACTATATCGCAGTGTAAAATTAATCGAATAGGTAATATTGAACATGTGTCTCGGGCTTATTCGATTAAATAAGACCACCCGCGGAACAGTTAAAGAACTAACTTATGTTAGACACGTGAACTTAACAGGCAAGGCTATACCATAATTATAATAAAAACATATAAAATTAGGACAAGGAGAGTTCAAAAAACCAGATCATTTCAGCAGATATTAACATTGGTCCTAAAATAGATCCTCGAGGTACGCCCGCTTAATACCGTTGAAGTTTAGAGTACAGAGGTAGACACAGTTTTCTTTAGCATGAAAAACCTCCTAGAAAAGTTTGGTTTTAAAAATGAGAAAAAAATGGCACCATAAATATTTTATTTCCACTTTTTAAATGTCATTGTCATGCCAAATCCTGTCAAAGCCATGTTCACTAAAATATTGTGGATCACAGTCAATCACAGAGCATCATATTTGGTATATTATTATGTTGTGGATTGTTACTGTTGTTGTAGCAGATAAATTAAGAGGTCTAGTCATAGTAGGTACGTGCATAAGTAAAGCAGTACCTTACCTTTTAATTAAAAAAAAACTATACGGTTAAAGAAACGCCCTCGAAATAAAAAATAAAACTGACCTAGGCTAGGCACAACATAGGTTGTATGTACTAATAAATAAAAATAGCAACTGCACATGACCCGGTCCTTATTTAGAAAGGTATTTCCTTTGATGTTTCCTACGTTTGCTTGCTGGTATCGTATCTATCTATACGTAATAGAGCATATAAATATATCCACTGTGGCGGCATTGATAGTGGAATAACTGTACATAACATTATACCAATATGGCTGTCGGTAATCATAAGACCGACACAACAGGAATTACAATCACCGAGATAAAAATAAACCTAATTGATTCATTTGATAATATCATGTAATAATAATGACTTAAATTACCTACGTCATTCAGATTACTACTAGACAATACGGTAAACAAATAAATTACAATAAATTAAAACAAAAACTGAGGACGACCGCCCGGCGTGCGAGCGTGCGACGTTGCCAGATCGTGCACGAAACGCAGCTGAGGTGCGGCGTGGCGGCGGGCCGCTGCGACCCCGCTGCGTCATTCCGCGTCGATCGTTCGTACCGGCTGCCGTGTTTTGTTTGTCGCAGTAAAATCGCGGCGTTTCCCAAGTGCCAATCATGAGCTCATACTGCCTTGACGTTGAATCGTTTATAAGTGAAGTGAAGAAGTATCCAGAAATATGGGACATAAACAGTGAAGACCATCGGTTCAAGAGTAAGAAGCAGAACGCCTGGGCGGAGATAGCTCGGGTATTCATATCTGATTTTGAAGAAATTCCAGATAAGGAAAGAATCGATGTTTGTAAGTATGACGACACTTTCCACGAACACAATAAGCATACAAATCAGATAGAATACATAATTTATCAGCTCTTCAAGAAGTGTAACAAATAACAAATAGCTCGATAAGATAGTGATATATTATGTAGGTTCAGGTCTTAGTAACGGCTAGGTTTTCAAAAAATCTAAACAAATGTGTTAGTCTAAAATTGGCAAAAACATTTCATCACGACTTCGGTTAATGACGGATCAACAAAACCTAAGCTTAAACACCTTTTTAAAGCCATCGATAGTCGGTATAGCTCAGTGGTGTTTATATTCAGAAAAATCTAGTGGTGAATAAGCGACTCGGAACTTTATTTACATAATAACAACGTGCGCTATCCAACGTATACCTGTGAAATGCGTCACCTTGAAAGCAGAGGTCGCGATGCGCGGTTGGGCAACCAGTCGGTCGATTGATCGCGTTCGTGGTCGCACCGAAGCGTTGCCTTTCGCTGTGTGTGCAACAACGACGCATCCATTCACTTCAGATTATTCCTCGGTGCTTACAATAAGGAAAATACTTATTATGCTTACTTTGAATATGTGCTTCTACAGCTTTGATGAGTGTTCAGTGTGAGGTTATCAGAAGTGTTTTACAGTTTTAATGAAATCTAGTTCATGAGTCAGGCTCTTGACTTTTATAAGTCAATAATGAACACAAAAAGCCATTCTTGCTGCAATTCCTACCTATTTCGCCAGGGCTTGGCCGCCTTTTTTTTTTTTTTTTAGTAATTCCTTGTAGGATAATGGTTTATTCAACCAGGTAGGATGAACAATAGAAAATCCCACATGCACAACAACGCTGATTCTGGCAGTTGCTTGGATTGTCCTGTCTTCATTTTAATCCAAATTGAAAACTTTATCTAGCAGTGTGTGGAGTATATTTGTGTCCAAAGTAGAACATAGAAGATGATGAAAAGGATTATACATACGCTTCCACAACTACTGCAGACAAAACTAACCTATATGAATGTTAAGACTGTAGAAGAGAAAGAGACAATCAATTAGAACTTAAAAAGTATAAAAAAAAACATGAGCATTCAGCATGATACTTACTCTCTGTACCTATGTTGCTTTACAATATCGTGGATCGTGAATATTAACGATAGCAAGAGTTAGTTAAACGCAGCTTGAGAGAGGCATAATTATGTCAAGCTGTGTTGAGGACTCAACTATTTCGACTGCTTTTCGGCTAGCATTAATTTCTTTCGGAAGAATGAATATAGTAATCGTCTCCCGGATCTATTTAATGTCGTTGCGTAGGATCTTTTCTACAGTTTGTTTTACATGGAAGATTTTTTGGTAGTACCTTCCAATTTCTGCGTCAGGACAATGTGGCTTTTTAATTGTGATTGCAGATTGTTTGATGGTTGTTTGTTTATTTAAAACTTTCCTAATTGTTTACCCAGAAGAGGAATGAGTGTGTTATTTAATTCTTCGTGTTTTGTTCAATTAGGCTGCAAAATAAAATTATATATTTTTTACTTAATCTAGCGAATGTTATATTAAATGTGTAAAACGTGAAATTCTAACGAAAAAATCCATAAGGATACTAACATATATGGTGGTATAATAAAAGAATATTAAAATAACTATAAAATATAAATATTCCACATTCCAGATCGTAAACTGCACGGAAAATGGAGAAATATAAGGGACTCATTCGTGCGTCACCGTAAAAGGAAATATGGGAAAAAGGGCTATGTGTACGCGAAACATTTGTCGTTTCTGTCAGACTTGTACAATAATAAGAACAGTCAATCGGGAAGCGATGTGGAATGTGAAAACGATGACCAAAGCGAGGAAGAAGATTCTAAACTGAAAAAAATAGGTGTTAGAACGAGAAAATTCGATTTGTTAAATGACTCGAGCATCTGGGGTAGCGACCCGGAAGATTCTCCATCCACTATAGAGAATTTAAAAAGAAAAAGGTCCAGCAAGCAGGAAACGGACATAGAATATGTAGATACACCATTCCCGGACGCTTCAGTTAGTTTTAATACTCCTGCTGAGGATGAGGACAGGTCTTTCTTCGAATCATTATTACCTGCAGTTAGAGAGTTTAATATGGACCAAAAATTAGAATTTAGAAGTGAAGTGCTGTGCTTAATTAAAGGTTTAAGGTCTTCCAATGGTAAACGGAACTATATAAAGTTGGACCCGTCTACAGGTGATTTCTCTTAGACGATCTGTTGCTTGATCATTCCATTTTTTATAATAAATAAAATTACATTTTTGTAAAGACTGTTGTATTCATTGACGGAGATGACGACATGAGATGGACTTCTTTTAGTAATTAAATAAAGCCTTACTACCTGACTATCTACAAATAGAGAGTAGTGCAAAGGCGTACCCATCCAGTAGGTAGTACGATATTGCAGGCTGTCAATACTATTATTTCATGGATATCAATATCATCAACTTCTCTCCTCGAATCCTTTCCTTATTACAATTTACTTGGCGCAGCATTTGTGTTTTTCTGCTTCTCTTTATCACAGCCATCAAGCCATCATCAAATTCATCTGTTTTACTTTTAATATAGCTCCTTCATCCATTCCTAGGTGCCTAAACAAAGTTTTACTTTCCAAAGTTCTAAAAATTACACAACATTCGACTCGATTATGAATAATTATGATACTTTATTAATATTAAACATCTAGTCAGTTATTTCAGACATGTAAGCACAAATTGCAAACAACTCAGTGAAGTTGAAATACTTAAATAGATAGGTAGTATAGGTACACATAGGCATATAGCGTCTGTATACGTTAGTATAGTCCAATACGAAAGTATAAAGATGAATGAATCGAGTTTATAAACATCAGAATTTATAAATAGAGCACTGACGATACCTAAATATTTAGAGCAAGTGAAATAACGTTGCCGTTAGTCGTTTTATCGCTGAAAAGCTACACAGATCCCTAATGTAATAAACAAAATAATACGAAAACGCCCGGGACTAGGAGAAATGTATTTTGAACTTAAACCCAGACGAGCAAAAAAGGCCAAGATGGAGGCTAGCTTACAAAGTATGGCTAATTTGAACATGGTAAACATCCCAGCGATGCCAGGCCCAGATCTAACGTAGGATTACAGTGAGGAGCGCCGGCAACAGGCAACAAGTAATGATACACCAGTCAGTCTTGTTACAATAATCTGTCTAAATAGTAACCGCGAGCTGGCAACATCGCGGGGAAAGTAGCGGGGCGGCAACGTGGCGCGATCGATAGAACGCGGGGGAACGGCGCAGCGCGGGGCGGCTGACCCTTCCGACAGCCACATACATTATACCTACTGCGTATATCATTGAGCGTACTGAAGCACGTGTTTGGTTGACATCGAACGTGCAGCCAACGGGTTATCATGGAGGCGGAATGCGACATCTCGAAATTATGCCGACTATTTTTCCTTTACAAATGAATAAACTGTCGTAAACTTTTCGGAAGTGCAAGATTTTGAAAATAAAATTAGAATAAACCGACGAATAAAAGACTCAGCAACAGATAGGAGTAGGGATACTTATCTGTTGCTGAATCGTTTAGATTCGATTACTCCTCAAAAACTTGCGACTTTCTCATCATACTTAGAAATATCAGTTTTTTGATATCGCTGAGTTACTTACTTATACTAGATTTTTTTATGCTTTTTTGAAACAAAAAGCTTACTGCGTAGGTAGTAAATGATACCGAAGTTCTAACAAATAGACTTTCTCGTCAATGAGATGGAAAATTTCAAGACAAATACTAAGGAATGTTTGAGTAAAGAACTTCAGCAATGTCATGGCTGATATTGGTTAAGTATAGAAGAAACTCTAAACAAGGCTGAATCTAAATATAAATTAGTTTCGGAAAGCACCTGATGAAGTATTTTATTTTTGTCAGTATTTGCTTTGGACCTCGTTGAGTAATGAATGAGAATGACTGATATATTGTGCTGATGCATAGGCGTCAGAATTTTGGAAATGTACACACGTTTGACTTAACGTTTAGGTTTTACCAAAATTCACATCATTAATCACATCGTCACTCACCAGTTCACCACTCCAAATCTTACGTCTATTTTGTCATTTTCTTTATCATTTACTACAACTTAAGTTTTCGCTTCAACACGACAAAACGTTCTTCCAATGTCCACTACTAATTAGTAAGACCCATGATTTCTGGAATTAAAATCGTTTGATGGAACGTGTCCTTCCACGAATCACAGACATTAGGGCCTCATTACCATTTAATGAATGAGACACGAAAATTTCCCTCTTAGAAACAAATGACGAAGTAGAACAGAAGATAATGACAAAAGTACTTAGGGATTATTTCTTGTTTTAAAACCAGAAACATGTTCTATAGAACAGAAAGGTACTTTGAACTCTAACTAATTACTAATCAGGTTAAGAGCTGCTAATGAATTGCTCTACTAATTCGTTTTAGCAGCAATCAGTTTAGTTAAAGCTAGGCGATATTGCCCGATATGCGCAATACCGGAAAATTGATGCAGTAAACACACAGTAGAATGAATCTATGGTCGCTTTGTTTATAAAAAGGTCGTGTGACATAAACATACATTACTCTAGCCCAAATGACACGAAGGCCTTTACATGACAGGCGGCACGACCTCGCCTTTATTGCAGTGGCAAAGAACCCTATGTAGTCCATGAGTCACATAAAACTCGATGTCAGTATCGCGTGAGAGTTCTCAATCAATAAGGTTGCTTATAATAAAGCCTTTTCCCGTGAAACATTGCACCGCACAGCTGATTACACTGTACGTGCTTTAACGGGTTCAGCAATTATAAGATTGCGCAGGTGTTTTCAAAAGTTAATAAATGCTTCTTAGGCTTTTTTGCTGCAACTGGCCGGAAAATTGTCGACTCTGGCAAATGAAATAACAGCTGGTATTAAAGCTTTATAGATGCAAGTAAACAGGTACTGTAGAAATAATTTCGAACAGAAATGTAAGCTAAAATCAAGCTGCACAAACTCGTTTACGATATCTACGCAGCCGCAAGCGAGGTACGAGTAAAAGCCCTACTAACTGGGTGTGCCTGGACTAGATCTCGGGCGAGGCAGAAAATCCATAATGTTTATAGTGCACTGAGCTCGGCATCCGTCACCCTCCGAGGACACGACAGTACCTGCCACTTAGAGCTTTGTTTGCCTCACAACAGGCAGACTGAGAGGCAGGGTGTTCAGCGCAGCTGCGTAATAAGTAGGATGTATTTTTTGTTTGGAGATCGCCCTAGAGTTTTTATGTTCACCGGGCGTGGAACATCCGGTTTTAGAGCCCAGTAATAAAACGTTGCAAACAGGTGAAGACTTCACAGTTACCAGCATTCCTAATGGTGGATTAGGGATCACGCTACAGGCTACAATACAGTGTAATATCGCAGGTAAACGTGATAATGCATCCATTAATGTAATCCTGTAAGCTAGGAAATTAGTCGGCTTAAACCATTTGACAGCTTTAGTGGAAACCTATTACAGATTATCCTTTAAATGATTTTGTTTATGCTGAATTTGGTGATTGTCAAATAAATACTTGAAAGTTTGAAACTCAATTCCTAAAAACTATTGAAACTTTTGGGAGCAATGTGCACGCTGCCGCTGGTAAAGACGTAAAAACACCACATGTTTTACAATATCCCGGTAAAATATAAATATTGGCATAACAGCAGACAAACACTCACAAACAAGTCCAATTTTGCATAATATTTAGTATTTTGATTGCCGTGTCAAGTCTTTTCCATTCATGTATTCAAAGTAGCTGATTAGTTCTACGTCTGAGGCAAAATTTTAAACCATATGTGAACTGAATAATTTGAAAAACAACTGTCGATACAGCAAATGTTCCATGTTCATTTGCTTATTTTATATTTTGTGTCTTTTCTTGCAATGGTAACGCTCGAAGAAGTACTGCAAGAAAAGGAGCAGTTTTTTAAATGAGCCGGCAGCTCTAACTAGCAGCTTGAAATTAGTCAAGACTTTCTGTCGTTGCGAACCACCCAGCCCAAAGTGGCGCATCATCGTCTGCTTCAAATAAAACAGGACCGTAATTTATTTCATGATTTTCATCACTAATTTCTTTTGGCAACGCTGGAGTTTTATTGATCATGCAAATACGAAAGACCGGATATAGCTGCTTTATAACTAATGATGCTAGTGTTTTTGTCTAACCACAATAGAATCCCCAACCACATGTCATTATTAATAATCTCTAGTCTGCTGCTGTTATATGTATCATTTACATTAGCTAGCACTAGAATAACTACGAAGCTAAAAACATGTTGAATTTCATTCGAATCTTCCATTTCCTTCTCTCAGTTATTTTTCTTGCTATCCTAGGACATTGTCAGTCCCGATTAGATGTAAGGCGAAAATCAACTGCTTCTAGCTCTCTTATAATAATTTAAATGAATTACAACACTAGCCAGCCGACGTCTTCTGATTGATAGACCCGGTAGCGCCAAAGATGTAAATGTGATGTATTATTAATTACTAATCAACCGTTGAGATCATTTGTAACACAATAACTTTGTACCATGTTATTTAATCAAAAACTCCAGTGCTGTTTGCGTTTCATTACCGAGTTCTTTATTGAGAAGGCGCTACTAGCAAAGCCCCTGTTTTTATTAAAAGAAAAAAGGCGCTAAAGAAAAAAACAAGTGTTGTATTTTGTAGACCTAAAACAACAAGATCGAACCAGTTTATATCTCTTAAAAATCTATCTGCGCCGACTGCTACCGAATAGAGATTAATGGACGAAGTCTAAGCGAGGGAGGTATGCAAGGTCACACCAAAATGCCGTGTTTGTCTCTTTTAACAAAGACAGACTGTCGAATTCCGAGAAATAATAGAATGTAAGTGTTAAACTTATAGGAGATGTAGACGTTGAAAATTGAGATATTGTAGCAAGTAATAGTCAAACCTTTATTAATTTTAAGAGATTTGCGTTCAATGTATCCAGTTCCAATGTTACAATTCATTGGGGCTGCGGCTTATTCTCAGTTCTCACACACAAGCTGCTCTCTTTTTAAAGGCAGGTAAAATTCTATTGTATAAGGTGTCTGTTGTTGCCAACTGCTCCTATTATTATTCTTATTTGTGTCCGACTTGTAGAACTTGTTTACCTCGACGATATGATTCGCGAATGGAATCCTAATCCATTCGATGTTTTACTCAAGACAATAGCTAAGAATTTCTGATAAATTCTAGAGCAGAGTATTTCCTTTACTCATGCTTAATTACACTGCATTCTTCGGTGGTATATTGCACCTGTTTAAAATTAATTGAATTATTTAATACAATACACTACATCGCGTAGTTTCCGAAAACTGAAAACCTACTTCCGACCCTGGATTGATCCTCAAGTTTTGTGTGTGTCTTGCATTATAGTATTCCAACCGATCGATTTAGAGAGAGCCCATAACAGACTGAAGATCACTAAAATACAGATGAAGACAAGACAGTCTCGACGATATCACATATTATTATTAGTACTATTCACGAAATTATACATATTCCTATTCGAAAGCAAATAATTCACTAAAGTAGGCTTGATTGAAAAATGAAAACCAATACAAAGTTTCAAATCGCTCATAACAATTTTCGTTGGACGAAAGTGAAAGTTACAATAGATTTTTTTTTCATCGTTGTTAACTACTGGAAAGATATCAGGCTGCAAATGGAAACGTTTAGTAAACTTCATTCCTTCGTTCCTTTCAGCTTAAGAAGCGAATGCTTTGCTGCTTTTCGATACAACAAAGTTATGGATTTCTAGGACGGCTAAACGTTATCTAGTATTTTACTTTTGTTTCTAACAGATCTAGGTCGCAATGAACTGAGTCATGGCTAAGATTTTCCGTAGGGACTACCCCGCTATAAGTTCTTCATCGTCCTCTTTTCTGAAGACACTCCGGCATGAAACACTCGAGTCCGGGCAATGCACGAGTGACGCAAGCCGTGCAGCGGCCGCGCGTAACATAATAAATAATAATAGGCGCGCGGAACGGCAACGCGCAGCACTGGCGGAGTGGCAACGTCGCCGATCGATGCCGAGCCACGTTTATCGGCTGGCTCCAACTTTGTTTTGTCGGCCGGCCCGGCTTCAGGCTCGCCCGACTGCGAAGTGCGAATACTATCACACGCTCCAGCTTCTATTTCATGTTTAGAAGAAATATCTTTGTGGTTGAAAGAAAATAGAGTAAGTCGAAAAACAACGGTTACGAGAAAGTAGGTACCTAGGCTATTTTTGCTCGAATGCTGAAGTCGATTGTAGATGTGCAATTTTATTTCAGTCAACTTTTATTACTTTAGACTGGCACTACTTTTCTTCTACCGTTCTATTTTTAAATTCTAAATGCGTCGCAGACACAATTAGAATTTTGATAGCTTATTGGATAAAGCCACTAAATCACCTAGAATGTTACTTAGTTCTCTTGTTAAAATTTGGTTAGCTTCTTGTTGTGTTTGTCCTTTCTATTCCTTAGCTTTGTAAGGACCCAAGTTTCAGTTCAGTCGTACTCAACAAACATTCAAAATCAATACAAAGCTCTTTCGAGGATTCAAGACCCACTGAACATCTTAAGTATTTACATAGCCAAAAGTATCCAGACGCCACTCCATATCATAGAATTTATGGATGAAGGGAGAATTCGTGCGTTAGCTTCGATAGTCAATGTGTGCATGACTAGTTTGCACAAGTGTGGGTTCACCTTGGAGGCTTGGACGTTCTCGTGGAATTCATCAGTCATTCATGCGTTTACCCGGCAGGCGCTCGCAAGAATTAAGACGATGCCTAATATTATGGTAACGTCGGATATGTATATATAGAGGTAGCTAGGAAAGTATACATATTTTCGCTTATCTAGTTTACGTAAAGTATAGTGTACCTATCTATGGGGAGGAGCTCGTGGCTAAATAATAACAGCCGCTCGGGTCGATTTTTAGGTTAAGCCGTGCTTGCCTAGGTTGGTCTGTGGATGGGTGACCGCCCATTACATACAGAGTTTCCTCCATGCCTCAGAAAGCATGTTAAGCCGTTGGTACCGGGTGTCATTTGTAGATCTTTGACAGTCGTTAGGTAGTCAGTGGCCACAAAAGTCTGACAACCAGTCTTACCAAGGGGTATCGTATTACACAGTACTAACTGGGGTGTGAAGGTC
This sequence comes from Noctua janthe, assembly GCA_910589295.1. Lineage (NCBI taxonomy): Eukaryota > Metazoa > Arthropoda > Insecta > Lepidoptera > Noctuidae > Noctua > Noctua janthe. The sequence continues at coordinate 7,912,675 of OU342573.1, read as the reverse complement.
AGATAGGCAGTCGCTCCATGTAAAATACTGGTATTCAGCTGCATCCGGTTAGACTGGAAGCCGACCCCAATATAGTTGGGAAAAGGCTAGGCAGATGATGATAGTGTATCTATGGGGAGGAAGACCAAAGTAAAGATAGTGGGATTGGGTGATTATATGAAAGAAAATGGAGTTTATGATAGCGGCAGTTGGCAGGTTGACAGGGATATAGAGAACGTATAGTGCCGACCCCAAGTAGCACGGGACAAGGAGAGGAAGATGATGATAATGGTGAGACTATGCAATATCAATTATTACCGAACATAATTTGATTGGAATTCGAAGTATCGGTTGACGTTGCAATAATTCCAATCTTATTAGTTCCAACATTAATAAAAGAGGAAGGTCGGTTTGTAGTACTTAAGTATGTATGTACAAATATTTGCCCATAGGTACCTACTTAACAAGCTCAAAGTCACGATTATCAGCAGCTGCTTATTACCACGTGACCATATTATTATTGTTAAAAATAAATTGACAACAACCTTGACAAAGTTCTGCGCACTTTCTAAACTGATTAGTCACCACGGCGAAGGTCGCTCAGAGGACCTAAATTACGAATAATCTAGAAAATGTTATGGTAAGTAGGTAGTACCTTTTTAAAATCGTAGCTTCTAACAGGACCATAGTATAGAATTTAGTGTAGTGTTGTCGAAAGTTTTTTTATCTAGGTGATAGTTTATACAACTTAAATAAATAGCTGAGAAAGATACAAGATACAGTACAATAAAAGCGACCCCCAAATGCACGAAAAGGCACGAAAAGTGTTGGCAAAGGTACGTAGTCTGAAAGCTCAAACATGATGGGTTGCTCAAGAAACTTAAAATTAAACAAACTGGAGAAGAATCCAATCAGTTGCAAATCAACCCAGATTGCACGATTCTAGTGTTTAGAGGAGATTTTGTAAGTTTAATCATTAACCATAGTACCTACTTATCGCCTGTTTGGAACTTTGGTCACTTACGACTTCAAAAAACTTAAAAAATAACGTCTCCGTGCGTCGTTGCGTCAAAACTTTCGATCACCATAATTGTCAAGGACTTTACCTTTACCGCATTTAAAGCCCTGAAAGTACCGAATCTTAAACCAAACTTACAAGAGATGCTGCAATCGAGTATAAAAAACCTCATTAAAACGCATTCACGTCCGATGTTTTTCTCTTTACCGTCCAATTAACAAACGACCAAAATTAAAACCAGTTTCGGCCCATTTAATTGGCAAGGAACCGTTATTGCATACCTATTTATTATACACATATACATACTTACACCAGTTTGCACGTTATCCAATTCGCAATGCCATCCAAGTTCGAATTTCGAATATTTACTTGTGCGGTGTGGTGTGCGGAGCGGCAACGTCGGGCGCACGGTCTGGCAACGCCGCACGGCGCTATTTCGCTACCCGTCTCGGAGTGATCGGGCGAGATCAGCTGTACCTTGCGTCTGTGTGTGTTTACTATACAGCGCGCGTACAAGTATATTATGTTGTTTGTGTGCGTTAGAACTGGATTCTGTTTTGTGTGATTCTGCTCGGGAACTCGGGGTAGTTAGGGTACGTAACGTGAGTGGGAGATTAATATTTTCGTTACTAAAAGCTTTGGTGGCTAAAAACTTGAGTAACAGACAAAATCGTCATTGTTTAGGATAATAATTATAATGATATTGGTGACCTTAAGAACTAAGGTAAGCTAAATGAAAACGCCGCCAAAACATTTATAAATTCTGGCTAAATGGACCTAAACTTAAAACTTATTTCGGGAGCTCAAAATCATGAACAATCACGGAAGATATCTCGTAAGTGACAGTATAAGTTTAGTAGTAAACCGTGAAACCTTAAAACATATAAAAAATGCTTTTTGCGTTTTTGAGAGAGGATTCAATTCGAGTATTCGCTATGGCTAATGGCTATTTGCAACTTTTTTAAGGTTTAAGATAATTTATTCTCATAAGATTTACACTATTCACTTACATGAGAATATTAAACACTTAAAAATAACAAAAGTTGGGGGTATTACAAAAAATTAGACATCGATTATATAAATGTACCCTACATTACAAATCATTGCAGACAAAGTGTTCGTTCGATACATGTAAGCAAGTCTCCGTGTAACAAAGAATAAACGGTAACTGGATGTGGCTCGACATTATTGTAGGGACTGTGAATTTTCCACTATAAATTTTTAAGTAGCTTTTTGAAAGTGGTTTTGGATTTAGATTCTTTGAGGTCCCTCGGTATCTTATTAAATATTTTAGATCCTTCGTACACGATAGTTTTTCTTCCGTAGTTTGTGCGGGTTGGATGTAGTTGTAAAAAGTCTTGTTCTCGTCTCAGTTTCATTTTGTGTTTTTTTTATATTTTTTGTGAAGGTTATGTTTGTGTATATATTTTTATTTAGTATTTTTCTAATTAGTATGCATGTGTTATATATGTATGTTTGTGTTATATTCATTACTTAAATTTTTTTTTTTGGATAGAATTTACACCATCAATACCTGTAGTATAATTCTTCAGATGTGTCGTGCACACTCTTGGCAGTCATCTTAGCTATAATATTGCTGGCTGGCTAAATACCACATAAACGGGACAAAAGATCGGGAGAAAATAGTTCGTACAGATATTAGAGAAACTACTACTACTCTTATCTAGATGTATTTGAGATTGTCTGAATTTACTTAAAAACTAAATTGGCTTCATTGCTACATCTACATCAATTCCTCTTTCACAATATCTATTGCATGACTTAGTTCATCTTCGTCGTCTTGAAAAACATAACTTTCCGTGACATCACGGTCCATTTTGATAAAATTCACTGCACTTTGTGTTTCTTCAATTTCTCTTCTGACTAGATCTTCGGCAGTATATAATGGACCTGCTTTGGGAATTAATGTAGCAGCTTGACCTTCTACAGCTTCTTTTACATTGATAGATGTGTCCAGCGACAACTGCTCCATTTTGGCATGGTAAATGACATCAGAGATAAGTTTTTCTGCGATACATCTCTGCATTTTGGACAAGTGGTGTAACTGAGCTCCTACTGATCTTCCGAATGCTGCTGCTGATGCGTCTGTCGATGATGCAGGATCCCCTTCTTGATCCCTTTCTGGCTCCCCTTCTTGGTCGGTTGATGTGGTTGGTGGCCTTTTTAGAACACGTGGAAGTCGTACGTAAACGGTGTCCTGAAATTGAAAAAAGTCGTTAGCATTTAAAGAACAAGCTTGACAAAGGAGCGGTAGATAGCAAGTAGAATTAGGATCGATATTTTAGGCTTTGGTTTATCGAACCGTCTTCCAACAGGCCAATATTAAACTATTGACAGCATCATAACACATGATGGGTTCGGCAGACTGTCAAAGGTGTAGCAATAGTACCCATCGTGTTCTGTCTCAACTATTTACTCTTTACTTAATATATTGTTAGACAAAACTGGGATATCTTTACGCTGGTTAGGTTATCAGTAGGTATGCAATGAAAAATATGAGGATTTAAACTGACATGGTCACTAACCCATGGTCCTTTTTAGTGCTAATGATTAATGCAAATGTCAAATTTCTTATAATTAGGGTTCTGAAATTAGTTAGACCTTACGAACAACACATTTAAGCGTTCAAGAGTGTCATCATTGTCCCGGAATATTGACACTGGCGGCCGTTGAACGCAGTTTATATTTATTCCGTTAGGTACTTACATTATTATGGTCAGAATCCGATTCGTCTGAATCAGTGTCCTTTTTGCCAGACAAGAAGTTCATATGCTTATAGTACCATAGTGTTGGTACGTAGTGAACGGACGCACCAGCACTGGATTCAACCTAAAAAGAGGAAAACAATCAGTATTCTATACTAGAAGAGCCCACGGCTACGCGCCAAACCTATCAGAGACTAAAGTAGCGCATCTAGTTCGTGTTATTACCCCGTAATCCGAATAATTTTACTTATACAATAATTATCTGTAACAAGGTACCTACCTATAAAGCCTAGTGGTTTTTTATTGTTGCTGACCCAACTTTTTTGTAGCTAATACCTTTTCATGCCTATTACTCTTATCTATCTAAATCACGGTTTTGTTAAAAAAACATGCTATTCTAAAGTTACGAAAGGCAGACATGTGAATACGATGCTGGTAAAAAACCGAGAAAATGTCCGCATCGAGAAATACCTTCAAACACTAATGTGTATAAACAGCACTTGAGAAAATTCAAGATTTCATCAAACATTTTGTCAACAGATGAGTGACGTTTGCAAACATTCTAGCATACATAGGTATATCTATGTTAAAATGTTTTTTTTTTAGTCACTGCAAAAAGTATTTTCGTATTTGTGAACAAACATTTTGTTAGTAACTACTCACTTTTCTCCTTTCTCTTCGATAAACTGATCGTATGCCCTGAATTTTAAGTTTTAGTCCTCGTAATGTCATAGGCTCATATTTATTCCATATCTTTAATAAAACTGAGCGAGCGTCATCCTTTGCGTCTCTATTATAATAGTAAATATTGTCAGTGTTCCACAAGCATGGTGATTTTTTGAACTGTTTAAGGAATTTAGATAGAAGCTCACGTTTTTCACTTTTGCTTAACATATCGATTGATTATTCCGCGGCTGCGCGCAGAGTTCGCACGGCACTCGACGCGTCTAGCTGAACGGAGCGCTGCCGTCCAACTAGCGAGTCGGGTGTCATGGCAGACTTGAAACAGTCCCTCGCGCACTCGCCATTCGATCACCGGCGCTTCAAGCACAAGGGCGTGTTTTTTGGAGAAGAATGGTCTAGTAGTATACCGATATAACCTAATAGACGATGTATGATTTATCCTACTCACTACACTTTTTGGGCTACATCTAAGCTGTAAGCTACACCTATGAATTATACACAAACATTCCCGAATAAATTATCTGAAACCGTATCAAAATTTAGAAGAACTTAGCGTTCAGACACGAAAAATGACATAGTTTTTAATATAGAGATAGGTGGATTATAATTATTTAAGTATTATAGTAAGCCTCTTAACACTCGAGTTTGCAGAAGATTTTCGTACCGTCTCAAAAATAATGGTTTAAAACTTACGACAGTATTTTGATTTGATCGTTTATTAGCTCTTTGGTTTCTAGTGCTAGGTCGTTTGGTTTTCGTCGCTAGACTATCCAGCACCTGCTGCTGATGCTGGGAGCGTTTGCGGTAACGGCTGCGAGCACGTAAATCAGCGTAATATAGCCTCTTTTCTGTTTGTCGCTTCAACCGCTCAGCACTAGTTTCTCTAGCAAGCATTTCCCTGGAGTGCTCTCTAACACGCGCCAGACGTCGTTCTCTCTCGGAAGAAGACTCTCTCGTTCGGCGCAATTTAACCTTTTTCGACTTGACTGAATAAGAAGTAAGATTCGATTTTTTTCTCATGATGTCGTTATCACAGAAATTATTTTAAATCAACAAAAACAATACACCACATAACAAAAGAACTTTCGCTTCTAAATTCAAGAAAGTCCGAAAGTGAACGTTACCAAATAGGTAGTAATTCTTAAAAACAAAACGAATCGGAAACGAGTGTTACGTGAGGAGCCGACCGCGCGAATGAGCCGCGCGGCTACCTATCTCGCAAAACTAGAAGGCCCGCCTACCGCCCCTCCCACCGCATCTACATCGCTGCCAATGAACCCTGCGTATTTTCATATTTCAGTTTCATAGAAATATTCATAGAAATCGTGCATTTTTCGCCATAAAAAGTACGGTATGTTACACAGTAATAGTGTTCCTTTGTATTAGTGAAAGAAGTTTTGTAATCGGATTTGTATTTCCAGACATAACCTTGTACAAATATACCAACTACCCTTTTTATAAATATTGTTTTACTGGCTCTTTCTTGACTTGATAGGCATAAACCTCCCGGAATACCTCCATGATGTTGATATCCTCATCGAAGTCCAAAATTACCGGTTAGAAAAACTAAGATAAATGCAATCAGTAAAAGCGACATTGTTTATAACACCATAATCTATTTATGTATTACTACACCGTTAGGTTGGATCTCACTCCACGCACGCCTATGAAAATAAGCCAATCTCATATAAGACTCAATTTTAATTACATGAAAAGCCTACCTACTTAGAGATGTTTTTGTTCTCAATAATTATCCCTATGTTTTTCGGTAATATTGTGGCTATCTAACAGCGAAATAATTTTCGTAATCTGATCATTATTTTCAGAGATTATCAAATACAAACATACAAACTCTGATTACTTATAAACACCTAAATAACATAACAGCATGGGTATACTCGAAGGGTTAGGCAGATGTGTAACTATGGATAGTACACCCACATTCCGCACGTTGTTTTAAGTTCCATTATTTATAGGTACAGACGCTAGCACATCAAGCTACCCGAAATTGTCGAATTTTCCCAATCAACCTTGACCCTAATGCTTTAGCGATAAAGTTTAAAATTCAATTCCACAAAACGTATAAGAGAGAGATTAACACTTGTAAAGTCAAGTTAAAGCAATAACTTGAGTTTAAGTAATTACTTAAGCAATTTTATGACATAGACAAGAATTTGAACAAAGTAAGAACCGTAAAAGAGGGCAAACGAACTCAAATTGTTGCTAAAATAATAATATTTTGCTGTGCATTCAGTATTTTTGATTAGATTTGGGATTTTTTATATAACAAAGGAAGACTTTTTGATTTACATTTAAATACTAGCCAATAAATAATAGTACTAACGTACAGAAGGTGCACTCTTTTGATCTTGAAGAAAACCGCTTTTATAATAGCCTACAAAATCACTTCCACACGCGCAAGCACTAAAATGCACTTTGAGTTGTTAGTACTTGTGTCCTTTCTCGCCCGCAACATGCCTACGCCGATTGACCGAGTACGTACTGCGCCTGTGCTGTTGGGCTGCACATTCAAAGTCGATCGCGATCTACAACACATTTTCGGGTCTCAATAGACTTTTGTCCACAATCGTACCTGCGATTTTGGTTCAATTTACGGGCTGCGTTCTGTACGTACCTTTTTAAAAAACTTTTCAGTAACTTCATCGTCGTCTCCATTGTAAGATTGGTTGTCTAACGGAGAACGCAAAAGTGAGTTTTTGGCATCGGTTTCTTTGTTTGTTGTATCTATGCCATTTTGTAGTCTTCTTTTCTTTTTTTCAGACTCCTGCAAATGAGTAATGAGCCTCCTGCCTGATGAAAGAGCTAAAGACGTTTGCGTTTCTCGTTCATTTATTGGGTTGTCAGTTTGTGTATGACCCATGGCCATAAAAGCATTTTTAATTTGAATGACAGACAATTCTTCTACATATGAATGCTTGGTTTGTGTCGACACTTCAGAACTCTGTGATTCCTTTACACATGTTGAAGTACTACGCTGAGACTTGGTCGAGAGAAATTTTGTTGGTATTGCACCTGGCAGCAATTTTCGCACAAGCACTTCGGACATCATAGAATTTTCGAAATGTACTGAGCATATTTTGTAACTTTGTGGCTTTAAGCTAGTTTTATTGAGTAAATCGGGCCTCCCAATTACTTCTAACCACTTATTTCGGCTGAAAAAAATAAGATTCCATATCAGGTGTAAGTTATAATTATATGTGCAGAAGGCTACCATGACCACTAGTGCCGATTCTTTAAAATTTTTTTTTTTGATTTTTCGTTCAAATCGGGTTCCTCCTTTGAGTATTTTTCGCTATTCCTCATAGTTTCGGATTTGGACATTCACGCCCACTTGAAAAATTCACCCTGTATACTATTTGTTGTTAATTAACGAAAGACTTACCCTTCAAGGGGTTATTTTACTCATCATTATGAACAACTGTTACTATGGGATCAACCCTGAAATCGCGAAAATTAAAAACATTATTATCGAGTAGCACGTGCCGCGTGAGTTCTGTCGTAGACTCGTCGTACCTTTATGCATTACACCAATGACGACTAAAAAATTAGCTTGGTAGAGAGTGACAAAAAATAACTAAAGCCCGCGAAAAATTTAGGTTTGTGCGATGGTAGCTAAACGACTCGACATGGCGTCGCAGTCGCGCCGTCTCGCGTCGCTGATCATGACGGGCGCGGGGCGAAGCCTGCCTGTTTCTTAAGACTATAAACTATACAAATAAACTGAAGTCTCTGTTTGTAATTTCAAAATGAAATTGAATTTTTTGCTTTTTACTGAATGCATATAAAATTATATACATATTATACTTAATCTGAATAAAATAGGGTAGTAATATTTTTATATTATAAAGCTAGATTTGTCATATAATATTATTATAACGTCTAGATTATTATACCTACTAATTTTTACTCATGTCACACTCAGAAACTTCCTGCACACATTACCATGTACGATTGTGATTTAACAGTACAATATTTAGCATAATACACAATCGTAATTAATTATGAAATGGAATTAACTTACGTTTCGTAATGGCTTGGTAACGTAAAAAAAGAAAACTCTGAATTCTTCTGTTTATTATAACATCCGTCCACACAACAGCCGTTAGTGTTACGATTTAATTTTGATGCCATACCGAAGGGTGTACAAAATCAAAAATAAAATAAAAACGACGCGTTCGGTCGGCGGGTGGTGCGGGCTGCGGGGCGTTGCATGATCGCGTCATAGGTACGTGTCTCGCTGACCGCGTATAGAGCCTGACTGACTAACAACTGGCGGTTGCTGCGAGAGCTGTAGGTACTTTTCTCAAGCGGTATGTTAGTATTTACTATGTGCCAGTGCAAGAGGCCTGTCGTAACACTATTCATTAATAGTTTTGAGTTGTGTTGTGATGTTGCACGCAGGATTTTGAGAGATATTTACTTTACTTATCATACAAATGTCGTGTATTTACGTGTAGTAATATATCTTTATCATCATTCTCTCTGCAGTGACCTCCTTTCTAGCCTTATGATCCCCCTTAGCATTCTCATATCTGCCATGCAATTGCCTTTCTTTCATCCCTTTTCTGGCCAATCATTCTGTTCCATACAAGACAGCAGGTGTAAGTGTAGCCATGGTATTATTAAATCTTCAGCTTGAGTATATACAGTCCTTAATGTAGTACATTGAAAAAGTGCCCAAGAATTTTTCCGCTTGGTGGAAACGAACCCTAAGAAGTTTCACTTCAAAGACTAAGATGGATACAATCACAAAAAGTGACTGTTTATTACACCATAATCTATTTATACCTAACCGTTGGGTCAGCAGTTCAGCACACGCAAATAATAATAAGCCAATCTCTTATAAAACTCGATTTTAAATGTATGATATAAGTACAGACGCCAGCACATCAAGCTACTACAATCTGTCAAATTTCTTTACTAGATTCTCAACTTTATCGCTAAAGCATTAGGTTCAAGGTTGATTGGGAAAATTTGACAGTTTCGGGTAGCTCGATGTGCTTGGCGTGGGACATAATTACCTACCCAAAAGTTTATTACTGTTCTCAGTAATAAACCTAGGACATACGGTAATAGTGTAATCAGTGAAATGAATTATCTTATTCTGATCAATATTTACAGAGATCATTAAATACAAATATACAAACTCTGATTACTCATAAACACCTGAATAACTAATGCCTCTATTCTCTAAAGGTTTAGGCGAGGTGTACACGGTGGCACATGAAGTTATACATTTCCAGTATAACTTGGCCTCGCTTTGTATACATTTCCTATACAATGAGAGATCCACATAAACTGGTATGTAAAGATTGATTGGCCGTCGTGCCTACCAATAGATAGAACATTCACCAATTCCACATTTCGCCAGTTATGTATTAGTTCTAATATAGGTCTAATTCATAGAAGTTCCTAAGATATTGTTGTCTGATTGGTCTGTCTGTAGCGGTCGCAAGAGTGACGTCGACTGATGACCGCAAAAATGTTTCTAAAACACTGCGGGCTCTCCAGGAATCGATTCCAAGTCTGGAAAAATGTTACTGAGACTTTCATTATGGACATAACTGGCGAAATATATTTCAGGTGTGTGTGTGTGGCATTATAGTGTTTTTTTTAAATAAAATTAAATAAAGTACAATAAAAAAAGGTATCACTTACTTTTCTTCTCTGCCGGGTATAATTGGTCCGCATATGAAATATTTTAATTTTAACATCGTGCAGTGTAGCGCGGGGCTGGCATTTCCGCCATGTTTGTAATAACGATTCCCAAGCAGCATTTTTCATTGGTTTATTATGGTAATATTTATGTGAGGTGTCCCACAGACAAGGATTCTTTTTATACAATTTTTAACACTTTAATTATTACGGCGTTCTCTAATCCTACGCAAACCTTTTTTAATTTAGGATTAGTAGCCATGGTGTGAGCGGCGAAGGAATACGTGCGACCGCTTCAAGCTCGCGGTCGATACTGCCGGGTGCTGTCGAGTTTGTGTGGCGGTTTCAGGCACCTCGCCGACGGACGGCCGACGCGCGACGACGCGATCGTGCTATCGCATCTGGCCACAAAATAGATAGGCACAGAAGGCTGACTCCAAACAAAAAGCGAGACCTCATGCACACATGAGTCTTATTGTAATGAGAGCTGCTCTTAATTTCTTATTTTTTGAGCTAGCTGTGGTGTCCGTACACAAAGAGTTCGCGCGTCTGTTGTTTTGCTCATTGTAAGCTGCTGGCCTTCTGTACTTATCTGTTTTGTGGGATAGCAAAATGTTTAATACATAAAACTTAAATGATTTTTGAGTAATAAGTAATGTGTCTCAAAATTCTTTGCTAACTTACAACAAAATACGTACATACCCTCTTCTAATGTCTGTGATAAAAATAAAACCTGGCATTTTACTCTGTCAGCATACTTATTTCCTAGTCCGAAAACACGTAAGATTTGTAGTTTAACTTCAAGATACGAGAGTGCGAGGAGCAGAGTTGCAGACAGAAGAGATCACGAGAGATAAAGAAATCGTATATCGTAGCGGCCTAAATCGCAAATTGATAATGATATCTGCATGAGCTGGTCTTACTCAAACAATAAGTGCAAAATAAAAAGTGCCAGACTGTCAAGTACTCTATATAACATGGCCGACACGGATTCTAGCCCGACTGAGAGAAGAAGGAAAATTTTTGTTTTACTTAATACTTACGACAAGTCACATAGGTACAGTCGAATCTATTGTATAAGACTTAATGATCAAAATAAATAGAGGATAAGAGGAACTACGTCACTATACTAAAAATATCTTATTTCCAAAGCTCGGTTTAATGTTAGAGCGTTCTATTTTACGATCGCACACTGCGACGGAAGCCGCCCAGCAGCAGCAGCTCAGGTTATTTTAATTCAAAATCGATAGCCATTCAGTTAGTCGTTCATAAATATTGTGACCTGACACGTTGGCTTGACAAGACTGGTTTATTTCTATAAATGCAGATTGCTTTTGCTATTTATGTATACCTAGTACCTATTGAAATTTTAAGGTGGCCGTGGTACCTAGGTACTGATTTTACAAATACTGAAATTACTTACAGTGCTACAAGGAGCTTTTGGCGCGCTTGAAGACTTCGGCCGGCCTTGTCATTTCTCCGGAATTTTCAAAATTAGCCGTTTTTGAACAAGGAGACCTACATATTTACGGTTTTCAGATTCTTTTCTTTACATGTGCTGTAAGACATTGCTTCTTGCCAAATTTTATGATTCTAGGTCAACGGGCAGTATCTTATCGGTTTTGATTTTCTTGTGAAATCGGCGAAATATGCGACATAAACGGTCATATCGTGATTGATTTTTTCACAGCTGAAAGAGACCGAAAATCCGAGTATTTGATATAAGTAATTTCAACTTGATACCTCTACGAGTTCCCGAGAAAAAAAAGACTTGATAAACAGACAGACGGACAACAAAGTGATCCATTAAGGGTTCCTTTTGAGGTACGGAACCCTAATAAGAAAGATTAAAATAGTGTCTGGACTTTTCACTAAGTTGATTAATTATAACTGTTTTATTATAACTAGAAGACGGGATATTTACCATGTTTATTGTAAAACCATGTCATGTGTGCCATGTTTGTTGTATGTTTAATTTTAGTGACCATGAAAGTTTAAAATCTTATATAACTATGTGTTATAGCTATATAACTTATATAACTATGTGTTAGAGGAGGTCGTGGCTAAGTAATAACAGCCGCTCGGATCGATATTTAGGTTAAGCCGTGCTTGCCAAGGTTGGTCTGTGGATGGGTGACCACCCATTACATACCGAGTTTCCTCCGTGCCTCGGAAAGCACGTTAAGCCGTTGGTCCCGGGTGTCATTTGTAGATCTTTGATAGTCGTTATAGGTAGTCAGTGGCCCAAAAAGTCTGACAACCAGTCTTACCAAGGGGTATCGTATTACCCAGTACTAACTGGGTTGTGGAGGTCAGATAGGCAGTCGCTCCATGTAAAATACTGGTATTCAGCTGCATCCGGTTAGACTGGAAGCCGACCCCAACAAAGTTAGGAAAAGGCTAGGCAGATAATGATAACTATGTGTTATACGTATAACGCATAGTTATACGTATGACACTTAGTAAAATAAGATATCACAGCTGTCTTTCTTTATAGTCATCAACTGTCTAAATCAAGACCTATTTCCGTAGTGTCGATCTGATAAACATTAATTACCTAATTTCCCTGCCTAAGTGTTACTGTTTTCTTATTGGCCGTCAGGTCACAGCGGGTCATACCAAGCAAGCACTACAAATAGAAATAACTGCAGGTCAACGTTCTATAAAATAAATAGTTGCAGACTTTACTTGATCGGTGACGGATGTATTTTTAGCTGTTGACCGCATTTCATTGAATGAAAAATCGTTAGGTTTTAGAGCTGAGGACGACAACGCTAGAATATTGTCGTTATTTACAGTTCCACTTCCTTGAAGGAAAGTGTTTCAGATTAGCATTAGGTGCAGGGATATTTATAAATTAGATTATGTTGATATTAAATATGGAACCATATATGGATACATCCCGACTCCGTACGTCCCTCATCCAGGTGTTTCTAAAGAATTTTGCGATATAGGTTTATGTATTATCAGGATATAATATACTTCATGTTAACAAGGTCCAAATACCAAGTCTAAAGCTCGTGCCACACATCTATTCTTACAAAAAATTAAATTCAACATAAAGCTCAATAGCCCATAGCAATCAATCAAACAGCTTTGAATCTTCATATACGAACTCATTTACTCAAGGAGAGATCTGTGCTTGAGTATCATTCTATAATACATAGCCTTAGTGTGAAAGACGAATTCAAACAGAGCTGCCAAAAATACGCATCATCTAAAAGGAAGTACCTATGTACAGCGCTAAAAAAATCTTCAAAGAAATCAGACCACATAAATATAGCAAGTCGGAATCTGTCACTCAAATGTAGTTAGTTAACTAAGTCATTTGATATGAACGCGTTGCGCCTGGCGTTGGCACGGCACACGCCGTTCAGGCTTCATGCCATAGACACGACACGCGAACGCGAAGAAAATACCAAGTTTCAGTGATCACTCGGCAAATGTCACGAGTTCATATTGAATATAATATCTAAAGCTTTATTACAGCAGGAAATGATGATTACGCTAATACGCACATTGGTTTGCGAAACTAATGAGTTGGCGAGGAAGCTAGATTATGTGAAGGCTGAAGTTTTGCACATTACACAGGTTAGCATCCCATTTTTGGTGGTTTAATCTTGATGGAAACTAATAAATAGGTACACTTGAAAACATTATTTTAATTACCCTGTATAATGAAGCAACTTCAAATAGAAGACAGATCCAATCTTTAAGCGTTCGAGACGGCCATTTAAAAGAAAGGAACAGCCAATAGTTCATGTCGATTCGATACCGTCACCCGTGACGTTTGGAAATATGTTTAGAATTTATAATAACGCAAACGTAAGCGCCACGCGGCTTCGACGGGTGTCGAACATTTTGTCGCGCTCGTAGACGACTCCGCTAAGGCTTCCACGACGAAACTTCATAAAAAGATCTTAATAAGTTGTGCAATCTTGCTCAAAACTCGTTCCTCACTTCTTAATTAGCAATTTCAGATTCAGCAAAACACAAACAACAGTCTTCATAATCAACTTCCAGCACGTTTCAATAAGAGTTTTCAGGAAAAGTAACTACCAAGCGGAGCATTTAAACAAATCACGTGTTATAAACTTGAATCTTAGCAAAAGTTTCAATGAGTGAAACCTTGACAGTCGTCCGCAGTCACGGCCAGGCGCGCTGCTCAATAGAAATCGCTGTTGTGTAACTGATAATAAACATTTATGTATTATTTCGTTCGTGAAATTAGTCTAGACTACATTTTAGATGCGGCTTCTTTGTGGTTGGCATAGAAACTTCCTACTTTAAATTCTCCGAACATTTCTGAGTTTTCTCATGCAACTTCGTATTTCCGATAGCTAGCTATAGCGATCGAGGGAACGTTGCCATGACAGTCGTAACGATGTCAAGGTATTTCAATTTCCTTTTACAGTATTTTCCTGACATACTTTTCAAGAATTTTTGGGTTATATTTTTGGCTTAGACGGTTGGCTGTTGAGGAGCTCGTGGCTAAATAATTACAGCCGCTCGGGTCGATCTTTAGGTTAAGCCGTGCTTGCCTAGGTTGGTCAGTGGATGGGTGACCGCCCATTACATTCCTGTTTTCCTCCGTGCCTCGGAAAGTACGTTAAGCCGTTGGTCCCAGCTGTCATCTGTAGATCTTTGACAGTCGTTAGGTAGTCAGTGGCCCCAAAAGTCTTACCAAGGGGTATCGTATTACCCAGTACTAACTGGGTTGTGGAGGTCAGATAGGCAGTCGGTCCATGTAAAATACTGGTATTCAGCTGTATCCGGTTAGACTGGAAGATGACCCCAATATAGTTGGAAAAGGCTAGGCAGATAAGATGACGCTTGGATTCGAAAAAACGTTGCATCCTACTTCCTACTAATATATGTTTGTTACTCTTTCAAGCAAAAACTACTAAACGGATTTGGTAGAAATTTAGCACACATATAGTTTATAACCTACATTAACAAATAAGATACTTTTTTTTGATATGGAAAGGCAGCGGAATTTTTCTTTCCATATCAAAAAAAAACAGCTATGTTCCCTACGCAGGGTTTGCGTATAAAATATTAAAGATACTTTTTATTCGGGTAGTAAGGCGAAACCACGAGTATAAGCTAATTAAAAATAATTAAGGTAAAACATTTAAATTCTATTCACTGTACCATAATTTTTCGTAGGGGTTACGCAAGAATTTGGCTCAGGCTATGAGCAAATCAAAACGTTCGATCTACACAAAGCCGAGCAGTTGTGGGCGTGCTTCAGACAAAGCAGTTATTATAATTATACCTGGCGACTTACTGATGTCATAAATACCTGAGCCAAACAATATTACAGTTCATACAACTGTCTCTCACCAAGGATCAGCTTTGTAAAGCGTGTCAAGTGTCTTAAAAGCAGGGTACTAAGAAAGAACCATATTATTGAATTCAGAGAAAACAATGCCGAAAAAAGAGCCGATCTTATAACTTTCGTGTTTTTTTTTATTAACAAAAACTATGGTATATTTCTTTAAAGGTACTTAGAAACTAGATTTCCAGTTTAAAATTATATAAAAGTAGATTAACATAGTGCAAGAATTATACGTACTGAAACTGATTCAAATAGCGATGTCCCGATCATTCACAATAAAATGCACCTACCTATACTTTAAATTCTATATTAGATTTACGTATATAACAAAGAACAAATTCGTAGTTACGTCACTCAGATTTTCTTTAGAAATGGCTTTCTTATTTGGAAACCACATAATTAATGCGATCGTTACAGTATTAATCATCATCTAGGGGCATATGGACACGGTCGTATGAACTGGCAGTACGTATAGCAAGATGGTAGAATTATTTCACTGATGTGGCTTAGAAATACGCCGTTTGCGTTTAATCGTGTTCATCTCCGAGATGCCACCGCTGAATTCTTCCGAAATATCTAATTCACCTCTGTCAGGATATTCTGTTTTAATAATGACGGGTAAACTTTCTGTAATTTCTACCGTACTTTGTTCTGCCTCATCCAATTGTTGCAGTTCTGCGTTCGCAAATACCTTCGCTAGTTCTAACTTCATAAAGGTTTGCTGTCTCGCTGGAAACTTCTTGAATGTCGCAGAATAACTCAGGAAGAGAAGGTCAGTGGCGTCAATTTCCTTATATTTTGCTATTTGATCTTCTACATTCATTCGTAAATCTTGATTAGATTGATATGATGCGGGGCTAGCTTCCGCCATAGTTAAGGATCCCAACGGTGCTAGAGGCGGCGGTGAAGACGATATTTCATGAGGTAATTCATCCCGAACCTGTAATTCTGCTTCAGCTTTTCTCTTACCAACCATATTATAAAAACTTCTCCGGTTAACATTGTGATTATCTAAGAATTTCAAATTGCTACTCCATATGTAGTCGATCTCTTTTGTGCAATCAGAATTTTTTAACAGTCTCTTGTACTTAATATAGCTATCTCTGACAGTCTTCCATTTGAGTCTACAAATGTCACCTGAAAAGATACGGTTAACATGAGATGATGGAATCTGTGTGAGTTGTGTTAAGTCACAACAAGTGTAAGTTAAAACTCGACTACGGAAATATCGCGCTCTAAAAAGTATAAAATATAAAGTTTACAAATTTCAGTGTGTTCAGCGATATATATGTATAAATTTGAAATGTGCTAATAATTAACCCCTTTCTTTTGATACCCAACACTGCACCTTCCAAACATTTTTTTTTTTCAATTTATTACTTAACACTTTAATTGCCACATAACGCGACGTCGCGTGACGCGTCCTATTATGATGGTACCTTACTTATATACGAGCCATAAAAATAGCGGGCGGGGTATTAGATTCTGGTATTTGTTTTGGCCACTAGGAAAAACATTCAACGAATTTTTGATTTTAGCCATCTGAGTAAATTCAGTATTTTGGCTTGACAAAGAACGTGTTAATGTTTTCGAGGGGGCGCCATATTGAACTTAGTGTCACGTCACATAGCCTAAAACCAATGGACAATCAAGACGCTTCTAATGATACCTCATTTGTCGAATTATGATAAGAAGTTCAAGAGTTATGCGGGAACAAGTGAACACACATACATACGGGCTAAATTATAACCATGTGAGGTAGTCGACTAATTAGACGGATAATAAAAGATAACGACAATTCATTAACAGATTAGATGTAGAAAATTAATAATCAATGAAAGTTAAGGTAATAAGCAATCTTTCTCCTAGTCTATACCTGAGTATTGTAAATTATTGTGTTATGACAATGACGGGTAAAACTGGGGGATAAAAAACCAACACTGATTATATAACAACACTAATAATTTGTTGTACAAAAAATGTGCACTTACTTGTTCCACCCAATTCTTTGGCAATAAATTCCCATGTCGCAGTTTTGAGGCTAGGGTTCTTATATTCCTTATGGCCTATATCGTATAGAAACTCGTGCTTTTTGACAAGTTCGATTAATCTTTCTATATCAATCATTTTTTTGGTGGGAAATCGTAATTATTGTTATGTAAACTCTCCACACGACGCACGTATCCCGCACTCTACGAGCTAACTGCTGGGCCGCTCACGCTAGCGTCCCGCCCCGCTCCGCCCCGCCGCGTCGCGTGGCGCCACAAGCCCCAGCGGCCGCCCCCGTCGCGTCGCATTCAAGGCTTCGGGTAACTTCGCCTACGTTCGGTACAAAGCGACGTTGCCAGATCGTCATATAGGGACGATTTGCTTTGACGGCGGATATTCGTTGCAGTCTGTAGTACGGTCATAGTATGTATTTTATTTATGTAGTTCACTTTCACTCAACCTTGTCGTTTATTATTAAAGTGTGTAAGGTTATTTAAGAACTTCAATGTACTTATTGATACTTGCTACGTTTGATTGTTAATTGAAATGATACAATCTTTTCTGAGTTACTTATTTAGTTTGAGTACCTACCTACTGATCATTCATCAGTGAACATCGCATGTTTATTAGGTACTTACATAGAAAAGCACACACATCACATCACTGCACTGTAGTGTAAACATAAACAGCGTAGAATTTATGATTATATTTAGGGACGAAAATTCTACCTAACATATTGCTGGTTAGTTTCGTTCTTTCGAAGTAAGCCAGCGCGTAGCAGGCGCCCTTCGGTTTTCCGAACTAGCAGAATTTTGTGACGTAGTAGGTAGGTACTTCTGACGGAATGGAGAATGCGTCATAAGGCCCATCTGAAATCCCGTTTCGCGCCACGTGCTTTACAAAATCCTTTCACACAGATAACTGTCAGAAGCATTGTCTATGGACCTGTTTGACAGCGTCAGCCAATCACGAGCCCTTTCATTGTTATTTTATCCCTAATTTTGCAGTACAGTGACCCTTATGTTCGGGGAAATAAGGTTTATGTTAGAAGTAAAATAAAACTGTGAAAGGACGGTAATTTTGAGGGGACGTTTTTTGTTGATCGTACATTATGACTGTATAAGAGCCTCAGGCAGGGTCAGTGTACCGTACGGGGTGAAAAATCTGCCTTGTGCTGTGTAAAATCAAAATAGTGAACAAATCAACGTTTATTGAATGTCACAGCAAATCGATTTCTACGTTTTTAATCAATTAAAAACAAATGATTGCTCAATGTGATTCAAACTTTTTGCAGATAATGGGTAGATACTGCCTGCCTACTAACGAGAAACGGTTGAGCACCGTTCCAATTTCGGCGTAAAACGAATAAAATGAATGGTGGTTAATAATTCAACGGTAGATTTGTTGGTATCCATCGACAGTCGACGAGAACCGTTGCCCGAACGGTTTTACTCTGACAAAATGGTAAATAGGTAGAATAATACAGCATGTATTTTTGGCAACTGCATTCAGTGGTAAAAATCTGGGGAAATTATTTAGGAAATCCACTATCAATTACTAAAATATATCGTAAATTCAAGGCACAATACAGCAACTGTAATTCTCTTACAGTCGCATAAAATGAATAACACGTCAAATTGACGGTACTACGTCAATTTGACGTGTGAATGTGAAACTGCCCAACAAATATTTTTCTTGAATGTAGGTACATCAATTAATCCGTGTCCGTCAACTATTCATTTAGCATAACAAAGTAAAAACATAACTTTTCTAGGAAATTATTTATTTAGTATCAATTGGCATGAACTCAAAATACATAAAATGTACACATACTTACCGCAGACTTGACAAGCAAAAAGATTATTTTTTAGGTTAAATTGAATCCAAGATGGCGCTGACACGTGCGAGTATAATATTTATGTCGTCATGTCACGAAGGGTCAATGTACGAATGTTTACCCTAAAACCAATGTAGCTTCTAGCTAGCCAGACATAGCGTAGTGTTTACAAAATATGAGATAATAATAAAAGCGTGTTAAAACTGTTGCATCGTAGTTAGGCATACCATTAAGAGAAATGTCCTAACAAAAAGTCTGACATGTCAATGAAAGTCCGGACATTTAGAAAATAATATACCGAATACTAGCGCTATGTTTGATTATTTTACGTCAAACTATTTTTGTTTTCAAGAAAATATTATTTTATGTTTGAACTAGTTTATTGTTTTCAATAAAAGATCTATTGTTTGATCTCGTTAAGTTGATTGTTAAAGAAGATTCATATTTTGTTTTAGATGAATGAGAAGTTAATACAGATTAAAGACTTATTTGATATTACTTATGTAAGTTTTATTACTCTTATTCCATTTAAGCCAAAACATCCGGCCAAATTAAAGAACTGGACGAAGTCCGGACAAAACTCTGGAAGTCCCGACAAATCCGGCCGGATGGTAACCCTAATCGTAGTTACATTTCAAACGCATCCATTTTAAAAAATGGTGACGAATTTAAAGTAGGACTATGAAAGACTTGCCTAGAAGCCAGGCGCTGCAGCGGCGCCTTATACGTATACTACCTATACAAATGGTAGGATTTTCGGTCAGTCTCGCTGATCTCAATTCACAACGTAGCTTACTATTATAAGTACCAAGTATTTTTATATTCCATGTTGTTTTTTTTTTATAGTGAATTATATTTATTTTTAAGATACAATGGGGTGGGCTGCGGGACTGTTCGAAAGAGATACCGTAGCCCTGGAACACAAAGGGCAAAAAAGGAACATGGATGGGTTTTAGTCAGTACAAGTCTGACACTCCCTTCCGCTTCGCCCAGAGTGGGGGGGGGGGTCATTTGATGATTCCCCATCCGAAAAAAGAAAAAAAAAAAAAAGATACAATGGGGTTGACATGTCCTTGTGGATAAAAACCCTTAAAAACTATAAAGAGAAAAAAGTGTCCTCTCTCCCAGTCTTCCGCATCTGTCACTTTTTTTGCAACAATCTCTTGGTTCTTTTATTTTCCAAAGATCCTACTCAAACGTAATGTTCTTTTTTTCCTACATGTTCATCGATCATCAAAAACTCCTGTATAAAACCATAGAGTCAATTTAATTTAGAATTCCCCACAATTCACCGTCCCTGATTGCCAAAAAATACAATTAAATAATGATTATTTAATCAATTAAAGTAAGTGGATCGAAAAATTTAATTTTATGTTATTACAACTTAATTAATTAACTCCCATTAGTAAGTATTTATCTGCTCGTATTAATTAAATTAAACGTAGAAATGTGGCTAATGTAATGTAGTGTGAATCAAAACAAACCATTATCATAGTGAATAATGGCAGGTTATTTATAGAATGAAACATGCTTTTTAATAAACGTAAAGTATTGGTTATCTAGATTGTAATCATCGTAATACAAAATAATTTAATATTGTTTCGGAAATCATCAATAGACCATAAAATATGCGTCACTGATAAGGAGGATCTTGAATTTTCAAAGAAAATCCTACATGTACAGTCGGGGAAATTAATAGTTTATCAAATTGACTTACTACAACTTGCTGCGTAACCCTAACCGTGGTTAAAATATTTAACAACTGACATAGAATGACACAGTTGTTATCGAATATACGGGCAATTTAACGTGAAAGTCGATTTGCTAAACTATTAATTACCTTGACTTTACAAAATACCAAAGGCAAGTAAAAAAAATGTTAAATACATACTTACAAGACTTTTTTATTTAACACCTTCCAACGTAATTTGTATCGATTTAATGGCGTGTGTCGTAGTCATAAAGAAAAACGAATACTACTAACAACCAGTTATGACGTAACGAGCCATCTGCCATTTTCGACGTCAGTTCATATTCGCCAACTAAATATAATGAAGACATTAAAATATTGCGTGCCACTTTTATTGCGAGACCGTCATAATTGACAGCTGCTCGGAAACATTGGATGACCAACACATAGGAACCCTTTCTGGTCAATTTTGCTATCCAAGCAAATTGCATTAAACTAACCATAAATAAATATTTTATTAGGTACATAAAAGAAAAAAGAAAAACATAAAGAAAAAAAAGTTTCATGTTGTGTTTGTCGGCAAAATTATTTATTTTTAAATACAGGCCGTCTGGCCCAAAGTCCAGCCAGACGCAAAAAAAGAAAACAAAAATGTTTCTGAATTTTACTTCGTTAGTTCAGCTTTTTTTTTCTGTTTTCTATTAGGTCACCATGTATTAAGTAAAGGTCTACGAAAAAAAAAATGTAGAACAGTTAATAGGTTAGTTACTCCTTCTAAAAAAAACCTTCATAGCATTCATCAAAGATCTTGGGATGGAAATCTTCAGGATTTAATTATCTGGAATAAAAAAGGATTGGGATAAGGATATGAAAAACACACACGTTGAAGGGTTAATAACAAGAGATCCCCGTTATTAAAGAGTATCCAATAATAAGTAAGAGGGACTCGATACTGCGACGCGGTGTGGGTGCGGCACTTGTGTCGCAAGTCCGCAACAATGCCAGTCCGGCTCAACGGCTCAACGCACCGGTTTTACTGTTCTTTCCAATACCTGCCTAGCAGTAAAACTGAGATGAACAGATGAACCAACCAACGAGAGCATTTTTGTTTAATTGAAGTTCAATATGGCATGCCAGTTAACTCTGCACGTCAACCGTTATTAATCTCCCAGTACAGTAATGATTAACACAAAGAATTTTCTAGACGCCAATGAAAAGTCACGTATATCCGATTATTCAGCTATTCTGCTCTTTTCGTTTTAAAAGAACGTATTCAAAGGAATCCCATTAACCGTACTTACACGTGGAGATAATATGAAAATGGACCCAATTTTCAACGGAGCAAAATTGAACGGAACCAATTTTCGTTCGATTCGATCGGACCGTGGCTGTAACGTCATACATGTAGGTGAATAAGTATGTTTATGAATACATTTAAATTGGTTTCAATTATATTTTGTGCAACATCAGAAAATGCCTGGTATACAGAAACCCAGGTCTATGACGTCCTAAAGAAGAAAAAAAAATGTCCTTGACAACAACCGTCGTCTCACAGGTCTAACTTGTACGTATAAAAGATAATGACTGTGGTGCCTGTGGGCTCCAGTCTTATGTCAAAAGTTTCAGTGCCAGTTTAAGTTCCAGCTCCATAATCTACAACTATGTACCTGTGCATTGGCTGTGTCCGTTGCGAGTACTGCGCCATGTCTCGTGTTGCACAGCAGGCATGGCTAGGCGGCGCGCATGCCGCGGCAGGCGCGGCTCGCTAGCTACGCGCCATGCCGGCGCTACCTCGCACAACACACACAAACACGGATGCACACGACACACCACTGCACACGATCGACACGACCGACGACACTGCACCGATAACCTGCCGACAAAAGATTAACTTAGAAGAGAAAAATCAAAAAATAATTTTACATCTACAGAAACTGTAAGGTCTTTTCAATCCCATTTATGATTCACGGGGTCATCCAAAAGCCTCCAAGCACAGTATCGATACCGAATAAAACGAAAAGCACTGAATATTGCTTTTCGTGTTATTCGGTAACATTCAGAAGCATCATTTCAGAAGGTAGAACAGCACAGCAAAAATAACGGAACGAAATTTTGATCCTAAAAACCGATACAAGGTCCTTTCAGAACCGTTTATGAAACACGGCGTGACCCTGAAGCCCTTCAACACAGTACTCAACTCCATAATACGCCAGACTGATACACTTCACTAAGGCATCATTTCAGAAGACCGAAAACGATTATAAAAAGGAAATAAAAATTTTACATCCCCAAAGAACGGTTCAAGGTCCTTTCAATCCCAATTATGACACAAGATATGACCCTAAAGCCCCCAGCATAGCACAAAACATCCCAAAAGGTCGATACATCTTTCCTAAATCAATTACACCTGGGGAGTGAGCTCAGGAGTTCAGTTTGACAGCCACACATCGATCACTAGACTGATGAAGCGGTGCCATGTCAAAAACTTTTCAGTGGGATGTCTACAGTGACTTATGAGGGCCTTGCATGCCCTTAATAAATAAAATAAAAGGTCTTTTGTACTCAAGGGATTTATTTGTGTTTAGTAAGGTCAGATTATAGCAAGGCCCTGAAATAATAAACCTATAACGACGCGTGGGTTTCAGATTCAGAAGCAGCGCTAGACTGTGAGTCAGGCTCAAATAAGTCGGTACAGCAATGCAATTAGATATAAAAGATTCGCTTTTTTGCAGAAAAGTTTCAACGTGTCTGACTATTGATTACTTTAGACGATAGTGTCTATAGACAAGTCTAACGGTAAAACCCTGGCTCTAAACTATTATTGAAGATTTTCCTGCCTTTCGCTCGGATGACTAACACCAAATTGGTTTGATATTTTTAGATGACACCTGAATGTCGAAGTCGAGACGCTTCCAAGTTCCAACAATCAGGTTTGAAAGAAAAAGCCTTAAAAAACTGGCAGTTTTTTTTTTTTTGGTGTGCAGTCAAGGCATGGGAATTTAGGGATCCGCATTTTGGGCGTACTCCGGAAGGGATTCGGGATGTGTGCATATCTTCTCAGAATGGGTACATATCTTTTCTTTAGTATATGTGTGTGTTATAAATTGCAGCGTTTGTTCAGGTTGTTAAACCTTTTTCTCTTTATCTATGGTATTAATACCAAAAGTGTCGATGGACGCAAAAACACCATCTATGTGGGCAGGTGGGGAGAGAATAGACAGGACGCAGTTGGCGCGAGTATTTTTAGTATTAGAACCGCGTTATATCATAACGGTAAAATAACTGTAGTCTTTAAGGCAAGGCAAGACAAGACCAAAGCTACGTTACTTCTTTCCACGACAGAAACAATTATTAATTAATGGTGGTGGTAAGCCAAAAACCAAAATATTTACGAATATACTAGGAGGATGGTCAATGAAAAATCAGGATTAGGTCTCATCACACTATAATCTACAACTATTCTCAAAGATGTGAGTCACATGACGAATACAGGGCTATGGATTGCAGCGAGACTGACATTCCGCAAGGCGACACTTTGGCAATCCAATTACGCAAACCAGTGGTGTCGCATGTCCAGTTGTCCACGTGTTTGCAGGTCATTTAGCTGCTGTCGAGTTTGTGTCGCCCATTACACAGAAAGGTGAGCGTGTTTTATACTAATGGTTGTCTGCTGACGTGCCATTGGGTTTATAAAATTATAAACGAAGTCATTACGACAGGAAACATGGAATGCGGCTGTCCCGTAGGATTCAAAATGGGCATTGTTTCCGGGTAGCACCGTAATCAGGATAAATTCAGTTAGGTTAGGAGCCTTATGTTCATCTAATGATAGTCATACTGTAATTTTTTTGTCGTCTTTACGGCGCGGCGTGGCTAAACCTTTATTTTTATTTGCCCAGAAACTTCTGCTACACGTTCAAGGTTTTATGTTAACACTTTGTCACGTTCAGTCGATCGATGAGTCTGTGAGCCTGTCCTACTCTCTAAACTAAATTACCAGAAGAGTCTGACGAAATGAACTAAAGAGAACTGCTGCTGAAACGTTTACAGAATCCAATCCAAATGAATTTCGGTGCTTACATAACGAAGTGGTTAAACAGTTACAGCAAACCAATAATATAGCTGCCTGGATATAAAATATAGGTCTTTCAGGCGAAAACTAGGTCACGCGGTATTCCAAGAAACTTGAGTTTGATTCGCAACCAAGTAATTGGGGAAATTGATCACATATCTACACGCTCGTTTTTGCTTTATGGGGACGGTTCCAAGCTTATGATTATGGAGTTACGGAATTGGTCATTTGGATAAGTTAGTTTTCTGTTCTTTTGGAACATCTCCCGGAATTAGAAAGAACTGGCAGAAGACTGGAGATTCTTTGGATGAAAGTTCTGAAGAAATGTCGACGAGGAGTTGGGGAAGAATCGCAACCAGTGAACATCTTAGGCTCATGATTAATCAATTATTACCACGACATTGTCTGGGAAGTTGGTAAGAGGCTGTACCACTGCTACTACACTCTAAGTACTGCTACTTAGGCATTTTTCCCATGATGACCTAAAATGTGACAAAGGAATTCTTTCCGTTAATCTTCCGAAGTTATTGCGGAAACCGAAATAACCAAAAAAAAACCCCGGGAACTCAAAACAAATAGTAAACATAGTAAATATCCCGTTTTCAGCGTTTATGATAAATTAATGTTTTAGTGGCCATGTCAGTTTAAAAACTTATGTAGTAAAAGAACTATTCTCCAGCATTTTTTATCCTAGTCGTACTGCCAACACCTGGTTCCCTAAACAGTTCATACAATGGTAGTGGTGAACAAAACACGACATAACACGAAACCTGCAGTCTGCCACCTGAACAGACACAGGCCCGGCGTGAACGGCCACAGGTGTCGGGGTCCGTATTATGTGGTCAGCCAGAACTCAGGCCCAAGGTAGTCGAAGTACACCATGTGGTCGTAGTCAGTAGGAGTCTGACAGACCCCCACCTTAGGGCGAAGGACATCCATGAGGATTTCCACAACAAAAATAAAGGAACTCCGTGGAGAGTAGGCAAACTGCCCTTTACTTGAGATCATCATGCAGAAATCAAGATTTATCACAACATGGCGTGTCCTACGACCTATTAACTAATCTTATCTGATTGCAGAGATAATAATTGTATAGCTCAATAGATTGCCATCACCTAGTGAATCTCAGAGGACATAATTAATTTAGTGTTACATAACGCAATCCTGTAATCCCTAGAGGGCAAGGCAGAACTGCATTATCGACTAGTGGCTGTTTCCCGCAGCTTCACCCGCGTAGATGTCAAAACTTATCTCAAGGCAAGGGAAGGTAGTAACGGGAACCAGTCAAGCTTCAAGTCGGCATTATTTTTTCCGACATCTTCAATAATTATCATAATATATTTCAGCCAATTTACATAAAACTTTAAACTCTCGTCTATTGTTGAAAACCATATGAAAATCTGTTCGGTAGTTTTTTAATTTATCGTATTCAGACAGACAGACAGACTCGGCGGGGGTCTTTGTTTTATAATAATAATAATGTAGTGATAGTAGATCCATTTGAGGCGAGGTAGGGCAACTGCAGCAAAAGCAACTACTAAATTTCTACGAAAGTACCTACGCTACGAGGATTAAAATTTAGCGAATCTCCAAGTGCCTTTACAGAGGTATCATCATCTGCCTAGCCTTTTCCCAACTATGTTGGGGTCGGCTTCCAGTCTAACCGGATACAGCTGAATACCAGTATTTAACATGGAGCGACTGCCAATCTGACCTCCACAACCCAGTTAGTACTGGGTAATACGATACTCCTTGGTAAGACTGGTTGTCAGACATTTTGGGAAACTGACTACCTGTAACGACTGTCAAAGATCTACTGATGACAGCCGGGACCAACGGCTTAACGTGCTTTCCGAGGAACGGAGGAAACTCGGTATGTAATGGGCGGTCACCCATCCACAGACCAACCTAGGTAAGCACGGCTTAACCTAAAGATCGACCCGAGCGGCTGTTATTATTTAGCCACGAGCTCCTGCCTTTACAGAGGTAGAACTACCAATATGGCTGTCATCGTGCCAGCGGATCTACCTCGTTGCTCTTGGGGTCACGAGTATGACTGTTGAGCATGGGGTTCTGGGTTCGATACCCAGGTCGGGCAATGATTTATTTATTACTGTACACACAAAATACTTAACGGGACAATATATTTAACATAGAAGATTTTTCAATTAATTGAGTTTTTCCAACAAGAATTTCTCGGAACAGCCACGGAGTCTGGATTTGTGCCTGATGAGAATAGGCTCATCTTCTATTAAATGGGACTTAAACACAACTGTCGAAAAGTGGGTAGACTATAAAAATCACTTCTGTCTAAACCTCCAGGGATTACAAGCGTGATGTTATTTATTATAACAGCCTCCAAGGCTGGGTCACCCATATCATAGTTATCAGAAACGGTAGTAAGCTGATTTCACAACCACTGCGCTTGGCAGTCGTCCATAGGTAAAACGTATTACGTCTATATTTTCATAACATTTTTAGTGGTCATGCATGGCCTAAGTATACAAACTATTTCAATAATACTGTGACTCATAATATGAGGTTATTTTTGCCTTCATATAGGTAGGGGACTTTATGGGACAAGGGATTAACAACTCGTTAGACTACTGCAGTGCAACGGTTGACGATGAATTGAGGCTGGTCACATTATATTCAGCTATAAAAGACGGTCGAATGGTTACAGAGAGGGGGCTAGCTACAATTTTATTGTAATGTACAGACGGCAACACCTCAAGCTACCCGAAACTGTCAAATTTTCCCAATCAGTCTTGAACCTAATGCTTTAGCGATAAAGTCGAAAATCTATTAAAGAAATTTGACAGATTGTAGCAGCTTGATGTGTTGAAGTCTGTACGCACGACGGCCAATCAAGCTATACAAAACCAGTTTATGCGGATCTCTCATTGTATAAGAAATCTATACAAAACGAGGCCAAGTTATACTGGAAATGTACAGCTTCATGTGCCGCCGTGTGTAGGTACAAAGACTTTCAATTCAACGCGTACACTGAATAGTCCTTCTCCGTCTTTGAAACGGTCGAAAATATTGCTAGCGTCATTCGTTAACCCCAATTTTAGGCAAGGGGGAACTTCAGAACAACAATAGCAGTTTGGGAAACTAGTAACTGCAGACTGATTGAAATTACTGCGCAATAAGGTAAGTACCTAACTACCTACGTAGGTTGCTATCGGTATTATTTATACATACATTAATAAAGTGCAATTTTTAGCCAATCGGCAAAAATTATGCGAATATGTTCAGATTGCATACAAATGAGTTTCCATTAAATAAATACCTACTCTTACTGTAGTTGTATCTTTATTATTATATATATATAAAAAATATCTGTCTTTGGAATTTTGAATGTCGAAGTTTTGCAGGTTGGTAGTTTATTTTGTACCTACATGTTCCGTTTTGCAGTCATCATCATCATTTCAGTGAAAAAGATCCACTGCTGAACATAGGCCTCGCCCAAGTGTCGCCACATTGATCGGTCCCGTGCGTCTCGTTACCAGCGGAGCCCCGCAACCTTCACCAGGTCTTAGGTGGGAGGCCTTCCAACGAAACGTCTTTCAGTTAGCGGTCGCCACTCCAGAACTTTTCGGCTGGCTTTTCGTTTTGTAGTGTTAAAAGTTATAACTACCAGCCAGTATCGATTTTAGAACATCCAGAAATAATTTTACGAACATTACCAGCGACCTAACTAGATGCCTAACATACCATGGCATTGTGAGTGGGAGTCAACACCCTTCACCATATTTTATGATGATTATTTTGGTTGGATCATGTAGGGAACCTAGAGGAGGAGGAGGCGGGAGGGGGTCACTTAGGGAACCTAGATAGCCACATTATTTGTGTTTGATGAGAATTCAATGGTCGTCTCTTGAACAAATGGTTTTATATGAAGTTGAGGATATCGACTGAATAACGTGGCAATCGAGGAAAACTTTGCTAGAACGTATGGTATGTATGTATCCTTTTTTACCACTGGCAAGTGGCCACAGGTAAAAAAGGATTTAGTAACTAATAATACGGAATTGTATTGAAGTAATCGTGTAGGTACCCCAGTACGTATTCTAAAAATAAGGTAGGTAGGTTAGGTAAACTACACAACTTCATTAACTTAGCGTGGTGAATGTGATGATTGCCTGTAAGTGATGTCTGTGTCTAACTGAGTACTGTGATAGGCATTGTGTCCTGTCGACGATCTAGGTATTATTAGTACTGTTATGCGGATGGGTGACCGACAGTGAGGCGAGGTCGCGATACGAGTAGGTATATCATATCAGGCAACGATAAACCGTCTTTACTTGATATTCACAAGATAGCACTTTTAGCCACGTCACTTTTTATACGAATTCTATTTACGAGTATCACTTGCACTAAGAAGAAAGGGGTTTTGAGCCACCGAGCACTATCTCACAGTAATTTACGCATGTACCAAAATAACCTGGCATGATCTTGACAAACACTGGCTGTTTTTATGAGTGGGAGTATTGTGTTTAGAAACTACTTTTCTCAACCTATTTTCATGCTTAGACACTTTCTTTGTTTTCTTTTCACATTTTTTTTACTGGCCAGTCATTTCGGTAACGTAGTTCGAGGACTCACTGCAGGTTTATATTAGGAACGCGCAAGTACTAGCAGGTCGTTAGTAGGTTGGCGTTGGCGCCGCGACTCCGCGAGCCCTGAACCGATATAGGCCTACTCAGCGGTCGAGGCTGGCCGTTCACACCACAACCCAATTAAACACGCACCACTGATCGATACATGGTGCTGGTGTCGGATGCACAGCTATTTTAATGTTTGGCCAAAGGGCATTCCAAGATAAAAATAACGATGCGCGACCACCGGCGGCTGTCGCCACTACTTATCTTAAGCTTATCATGACTTACATAAGCTGGTGCCAGCACGTGCACCACCATGGCACAACGCTGGGCCTCACGAATTTATGTAACTGCACTTTGCAAGAGAAAACTGACGCCGTGGTTATTTGCGCAGTTACCTAGAAACTTGATTTCGACGACGGAATAGTAAAAGTAGGGGAACTATTGAGATAGTTTTCAACACACTCTATCACGTCTAACGGTCAATGTACATGAATCCTAAGCTGTGCATTATAAAAATTACGTTCTAGTACTCACCTTAGAGCTGAAAACAGACGTGTTAGCTCCCAACGGGACTTTGTTCACGGATTACAAGCACGGACACGCAACTCACACTCAAATATCACAAGATAGAAACAAAACAGACGGTCACACACCACTCCCTACAATAATCTATGTAACACAGGACTTTTTACGTAAAATGACACGTTTAGAGTTTTCGAAAAGTCCATTGAACTGTTTCGGTTGAAATTTACGTCCAGCGAAATTATAGGTACGGAATGGCAACGCTGCTCTATAGTCGACGTGTACTTCACGCCGCGGCCGCTACGCGGCGCTGCGGTCGGAGGGGGGCGGAGCCGAGCGGGACGCGGCGGGCGCGCGAGCGAGACGCCGCTACGCAATACGACGCCACGTCGCAACAATATTTTTTTCACGGTGTACTTATGGGATTCTATGTCGAAACTGCAACTGTTTAGATGGCGAAGACATTAGCGGATGGTGGTGAGTGGAGTGGCGACTGGTGACCTTTTCAGCGTATCGCGTCACCGCGGGCGATAACGCGAGGTCGTCGGTCGCGCGCGCGACGTTGCCAACTCGCTGCGGCATTCGAGCCCACGTTTCCACAGATTACGAAAGTCGGCGAAATCCCCGTGGCCCTTTGATACCTGCCTAACGAACCTAGCCCTAGACACGCGAAGCCATGCGCTAACCTACATATAGACAAGCAAACGGTCGGCGTTACACAACACGCAACCACTTCGACTTAACATTGTAACTTTCGTGCGAATGGTGCAAAATGAGAGTTATTACGATGGCTTACCCCCTATGGCGCCGTTCCAGGTTTCACAATTTTTGCGAAATAGGACACCCCAGGGAGGAATTAGGTAGCTTCAATGCAGCAGTCTGTGCTTAGTGAGCCGGGTTAGGTAGGCACCTATACATACAGTCCCTATGTGCTATTGCGCCGTACCTAGCCATTAACGTAACCATGCCGTACTACGTATATTTATAGATGTTTTAACAGCAGTGCTCACGAGGAACTTTGTGTATGGAACGTGCTCGGTTAGCTTTAAATCAGTTGGTAATATTTTATGAGCATAATGGTTGGGTCCAGAGAGCTGTAAGCGAAGAGGGCACTCCACAAAGTATCTATAGGTGGGTGGGAAGGTGGGGCACGTTCTGCACACTGCACAAGAGCTCTGATAACGTGTTATATCGAACACAGACACAGAATATGTTAATCATTGAATACTGTTATGTGGACTCACCTACATTAGATATTAGCTAGGTAGGTATATGTTGAACGTAGGTACCCAAGTAATATCAGACAAAAGTAGATAACTAAGTCACCACAAGCGTATCGGTAGATACGACTATACGAGTGACTATTGTAATCGTGAAGATAACAAGACAAACATGCAATAACAGATGACGTAATGTAGTTGACAGAAATGATTTCTGTACAATAAATTAAAAAGTGTGAATTGAACGTGCTGCAGATGTGAACTTAGGTAGCAAACGAGTAATGTCTATCATCTTTCCTTGAAACAAGGATGAGTGAAAGAATGATGGGTAGTACCTACCTATCATTCTTTGACAGTTTAGTGGCGAAGGTTCTATATAACTCGATTCCTACCTACCGGCTCCCCATTGAAAAACGGCACAATCAGTATTATATAGATAAATAATTTATTCACATTAAAGATTATGTACTCCAGCTTACCTCTTACAAAAATTGACCCTTCGCTACTGATTCCAACTAGTTGTTGCCTGCGACCTTCGTCCGCTTGAGATTATTATAAAATATCGCTTACCTATTTGAATCGGATTTTGTTGACAACTTGGGTTTTAATTTTTTGCAACCTAGGTGACTGTTTTTCTAAAATAAAAGTAGCCTAAGTAACATCAGCCATCTGCCAGTAAAAGTTCCGTCAAAATCGATCCAGCCGTTTCGGAGATTTTGCCGGAACAAACCGACGGACAGACAAAATGAAGAGATAAAAACTTTTTTTGTTATAAGTACCGTAAGTATATACTTTCAAAAACTGTTTTAAGCTTTCACGGTTTATAACTAAACTTATACTGACTGCTTATATCGGGAGCTCAAAATAATGAACAATCAAGGAAGAAATCCCGTAAGTGACAGTATAAGTTTATATACTTTCATATGCATTCAGTTAAAAGCTGTTTTTTTGACATTACAAAAATTACTTAAATTTTTATTTACCTGTATTTAGTGGTATCGTATGTACAGAAGATGTTAGTTGTGCCATTTTCCCTATTACATATTACTGTTAACCAGCATCATTTACTGCTGGCTTCATGCGTTCCAGTTTTTTGGATCCAGGGTTAATGTGGACCAATGGTCGATGCTATTGTCCTGCTGCGACACCTTCTGGGTGTGTACAAGTTCCACATGTGACTGTTTTAGTTTTTTATACGGCAAACGTGGCGCAGGCTATATTCAGTTCAGGCCATTTTAGTTTCAGAAAATACTTATAATAGTGAACTGCCGACTACCTCGTTGGTTTAGTGGTCTCAAGCGCGACTGCTGAGCATGAGGTCCTATGTTCGATTCCCAGGTCGGGCAGTGTTATTGGGTTTTTCCATCAGTAATTTCTCAGTACTAGCCCAAGGAAGGATTTGTGCCCGATTGATGGCAATAGGTTCGCCTCCTATTACTTAAACATAACTGGCGAAATGAAGGTGTACACCTCTGCCTAACCCTTCGGGGATTACAGGCGTTATGTTATGTTACAATAGTCACAAAATTAGATGTAGTTCAGTTAAAAATGAAGAGTCCATTGTCGAACAGCCATTTTTAACCCCCGTCGCAAAAAGAGGGGTGTTATAAGTTTGACCGCAATGTGTGTGTGTGTCTGTCTCTGGCACCGTTGCTCTTAAACGAGTGATCCGATTTGGGGACAGTTTTTTTTTTAAAGCTTGTTTTTAACGATGGTTCTTAGACGTTTTATCAAAATCGGTGCAGCTATTTACTAGTTATGGGGGATGAAAAATCAAATATTTTCAAATATACCCAAGTGGGGTTTCGAATGAAAGTACATGATGTGTATATTACAATTAGACATGTTTTATCAAAATCGGTGTAGCCATTCACTAGATCTGGGGGGTGAAAAATCGAATATTTTCAAATATACCCAAGTGGGGTATCAAATGAAAGGGCATGATGTGTATTAGACATGTTTTATCAAAATTGGCTCAGCCATTTTATTGACTTTTCAAATGTTTGTTCACTTTTCTTTGTTGCGATGGGGGTTTTTTAAATTTTAAAATGTTAATAATGAGGTTCACAGTCGCTAGAAACAACGAATAAGAAAAGAAATTTTTGTTTGTCCCAAGCAAAATATAGTTTTTAATTATTTGCTTTCCTGTTCGTTGTATACGGTAGGCGTTTTATTTCAGAACGGTATTTCAGTGCATGCATGACAGCAACGCAGACACTAAAAGTGTCAGGATGGCTATTCTCGTGTGAGGAGCAGACCACACACGAGTTTCGCAGAAAGCCTGGCACCAGCTGAGTCGTTAAACCAAAGATCAACCATAGACATCACATTTTAGTAGAGTAGACTGTGTGAATGCGGTCCTTTTAAAATTAATTTACCTGTGACAGCTGCAATTCAACATCAACCGTATCGTCCCAAAAATATAGATCACTATAACTTTGACAGACTCTCAGTGATAGCAACTTAAGAACAAGCTTATTGCTATGATCATAGAGTTCACCGTGATTTTGACAGCGACGCTAGGGCGGAGGTAAAATATCTGTGAAGGGACTGTACGTAGACGTCGTATGAATATTATGCTTCATGTTTTGTTGCTAGAAGCGACTGAGGAATTGAGGATTGAGGAAATTATTGTTATCAGCGGTTTCTTTAGGTGACTAATAGACAAATTACGTAACAAATGTCATTGTATAATATTACCTAATTCTGTTACCAAAATCTTTCGGGTTTTGATTGCAAGTTTTTGGAGGCAGAATTTGTGCCAGCCATGTTGTCAGCATTAATTAGGTACTAACTACTAGGTAAAATAAAGTACTTTATTTTGTCAGCATTTTCAAAAATCGACATGATGTTAAAGCAATTAAATTCCGTGTCGCCTTTTTACGAGAATAAGAACTTCAGGGTTTAGAACTTTCAAAATGGTTGAAAATTCTCTATTTAAAATGTAATGATCCATAAAATGACAGTGGGTTCTCATTTAAATACATAAATTAAGTAGAACGCATCTGGGTGTAAGAGGGTATTCCATTCAATAAAACAAAAAAATCTGAAATTAAACGTGCGTATTTTTCTCGTCCGTTTTGACTTTTGAGTAGGGTAACCACGAGACAAGCCGGTACCGGGTTTTGACGGACATCCCGTGTTCTGGCAGACATGACAGTGGCATTTTTAAACTGACGTTTGAAGCATTTCGATTTCCTACTTGCAAGCATTCTGTCGCGTGAAATTGACCTTTTTGAAAGAATATACAAAAAAAATCTATGGTTTTCCTGTCTAGTCTAGGTCCAGTTAATTAATATGACCAACTATTGCGCAATACGTAATTTTGTTACGTAGGTACGAATGATGTTAGACTCAGTTGTAAGTGTTTATGGACCTGAAATTAAACACTAATGGAACAAACAATGTAAAACAAACAAAGACAACGGACAACGGTAAAAGATTAGTGACTTAAATAAATATTTTAAAAAAAAATTGAGTTTCTCAGATCTGTGGAGTGATTATAAGAAATTCAATTTTAGCCGTCATAAAAATCATTAAAATATGTGCCAGACCGACTAGCGCCATCTATTGGTACAAACAGCCCGATTATTCTTCGTTACGAAATATTGCGTACCATTTCCACGACTGATATTAATTATAAGGTTGCAATAAAACCATATCTAATACAATTCAAACAAGTTGGCTTGTATCCAGAACGTCATGTCCCTATCTGTATGCACAAATAAATAAGATTGTGCTATCTGTTTGTGATCCGAGAATCTCAGTATGGCTTGTGTTAAAGAGCAAAAACTAGACTGTGCTTGTAATTATTTTATAGCGGCTGCCTAGAATGGTATAACTTGTCGACAAGCCGAAGACTTTGATGGAGTTGCTGTTAGCCATTAGCGAGGAACATTAGAGCTGATACGTAGTAAACCGGTTAACTAAAACTAAAACAGAACAACAGAAAACATGAGAAAGTTTAGAAGCCTATCATCTGTTAAAATCAACAACCAGCTTTATCTAAACTCTCAAAAACCTTTCTAACGTAGCCAGAACTTCACGTTCTAACAGATCTAGCCTTATTTAACTTTTTCTTCTTATCTCTAATCCTCGTTAACTGAACACAATGCGGGCAAAGTCAAAGGAACAGTCAGTATGCCGTAATTATATTACTCCTTTGTTTACTTTTGACCAAGAGAACGATCTTAGTCATCTATGCTGTTTATAGACATACATGACATACAATCGGGTTTTATTGTTATATCAAAACAGAAGTTGGAAATACAAATAGAAAAGACATCGGTAGCTTGTATGACTTGTATCTTATATTACTACTAATAATAAAATATGTCGCAGTCGTATAAGTGGGGTGTGACCGTGTGAGGATAGGAAACGCCTCACACTTTATTCTTTTTTATATGTAGCCGTAAAAAGAAAATAAAGTTATGGTGTCACTGAATCCATGTCCAACGTCGGGTTAAAAAAATACCGTCTGGAATAACATCTTGCTTAAGTCGTGGTTCTCAACGGGCAAGATGAATCAATAAAAATCTAAATCTTACGAGGTATAAATACATTTGGCTTGATTCAACTCTAATAACCTTTTGTGTGAATGTGATTTTTACTATTTATTACCACTGTTGGTGATTTCGTCTTCTTGATTGCGTTCAACACTGAGACCTGTGAATCCTGTTAGCAATACTATGTCTCTATTGTTTTCATAGCATTTTTTTGCTATTGACGTCCCCAGGCCACACCCATTCATTGCCAGCTCTGCCTTCCTACTAAGTTATCCACTTATCTTTATATACAGTTCGCTTGTTTTTGGCATCCTCAACGATTAGATTCTTGGCTCTTATGTAGGATTTCATGGTGTTTTGTTCCTGCCAACTATCAAGGCTTTTTGATCTCTTCTAGTCTGAAGTATACATTTTCGAAGTATGTATGTAGGTCGGCTCAAGTGACTATTCTGCAGAAATTAAAATATAAATTCATATCCATATTATAATGAGCAGACTGTCTGTCGTTGGAAAACTCGTCTCTGTTTTCTATTAGCATAAATAATTACGAACACGGTCCGAACCTCATACCTATAATAGTTGCTTGTTACCATAGAAACTAACCACAAAGTATGCATAATTGTCTATGCTAAACCAGCAACTCCTTTAAATTCCACCCATATGTGTATATTTAAAAGTAAGTACGGCTTATAACTCGTTGAATCTAGAAACTGCTGAACGTTATAAAGCATGTATAGTTAATTGTATGTAACTGCAAGACCAATTAGGTGTACGGAGACGTTATCACATCTTCACGCTGAGTTGGATGCCGTATCGTGTATTCAATTACTTACATATATACCACACATTCATACAAGGACGTGTGTGTACATAGCCTGTTTAAAAAACTGAGATTTTATCGTACCTACGTACAACGGACAATCAGTTTTATTTATTCTTCAAGCAGCCTGTTTATTTACCTTTACTACTGGTGGATTGTTCCCAGTATACGTTCAAACAGCGTGTTTGATCCAACTTTATAGCTAAAAGGTTACTTTTCACTTGGCCACGAATGCTGTTCTCTTTGGTACGATTCCAACCATTTACTATTGTACATACCGAAGCCATAGGCATACTCTTGCCAAGCTTAAACAAGTTAACTTATTTCTTTTAATTGGTAATGGCAGCGGCCTTCCCGCGTATTTACGATTAGCCCCGTTAAAATATTTTGCATTAATAACAGCAGACTTTTGTTCCTCATTCAGAACAGTTATTCAGCACATAATTTTACCTGTGACGATGTAAGTTACGAAATCATAACTAAGTTTTATTCTAAAAACAATTCACGTGACAATTCTGCCAGCTGATTTTCTCATTCTTCAACAAAGATCAACAGGGCACGAGGCACGAACGTAAAAGTAGTACGTGTCGCCCACGTTGGCGGATGAAAATCAATGTAGCCCAAAGAAAATTGAGTTGGAGGGCTGCTGAGGCCGTTTCAGTAATTACAGCTGCGAGTAGGACTTCCGCGAAGGTCGTCACCCTGGGCCGCCCCACACCAGTGCCACACCCGCCCCGCATCGCCCTCTTTCCACCCCCATACCACATTAGAGTCACCAACATTCACGTATACGTTAAGACTAACATGACACGTGGATTTGTGCTGTGTAATTGTAAGCCTAAAACATTGAACGCGTGTTTTGAAGGTCTTACCTAGGGATTTGGTTGTGTCGTAATTATAACGTTTGACGTTTAACGTTGTTTATTAATACTGCGAATTTTTAAAATCGATGTATACCTTATGCTGTTATCACTTCGTGCACGTTTCATGCTGTAGCAACCTTTTTGTAATTCCTGCGAAAAAGACCCAAAAAGTCCGCAGAAAAACGGTAACATGGTGACATTAGCCGAGCCCGGGGTGTGGAAACTGGAAGGTGCTTTTATTTCTAAAATAAACAAACGAATAGCTGTCCTTTAGAATTTACGCAACCCGTTCGTGATGGAGAACTTTTTAAAGTATTTTTTTTTACATAAGTATCTTGGATACATTTCCCAGAAAACGGCGGGTGTCGCCTGTCGGTCGGTTCATAACGGTACATTTCCGAAACAGGGTAGGCAGAAGTAGAAGAATCGAATGAACCCACCTAACAGTTTTATGAAGCGACCGGCTTTATAACATTTTTCATAGTACCTAACTACCTACCTAACCTAACCATAGAAGTAGAAATGAGCTTCGACCTTCTACGTTACCTAACTAAAATTTTGTTAGCCAATACTTCTGGATAAAAAATATGACAGTAGGTGCTTGACGTTTTTTTATAGCGTTTCGAGACCATAGAGGCATAGGATCCTTTTCTATAGTTACTTCACTGAAAATGTCGATATCATACCGACGAAATTATTCAAGCAGGCGTGGAGAGCAGAGACCTATAACTAGCGGCGCGCGGGTGGATACAGGTTGATTAAATAGCGAAGGGGATCACTGGGATGAAAAGGGGTAGAACATTCTCGACTCGCCGAGGGGCGTTCTACTATGATATGAAACGAAAATACAGCCTCAAATTTTAACATTTTCAAAGAAAAAAATCTTTTGTAACGCTTTTGAGCTTTTGGGAGCCTTTTTTGGGAAAGCTTTTGAATTGAAATACATTGAAAGAAATGCCCTTCCTGACGAAATATTGCTAGCATGGAAACAACTTCCTGTTTTTAACGTGTCATTAGGGGAGAATTTTACCGTCGTTTAAATGACATAATTAGATATAATTATTGAGCCCTTTTATTTCATGTACACGACACGCGTTTCATTGTGAAAAGTGAAATGTGTGCAACGTAGCGAACGAAGGCAGGAGAGGCGTGTTCGAATTTCAAAGCACTGACAGGTGCGCCATTTTTGAAATAAATTCTGGTGACGCCATGCCAGGAGTGAGCGCGGCGAACCGTAAAATGATTGAAGAAACTGTTTAGTATACTTTCGCATTTAATCGTTAGTCTTGTTTAGTAAATCTTAGCAGAAAATCTTTCTCTTCATGAATTTATTTAAGTCGTTTAACGGCGAAATTATGTTTGGAATTTTGCACATATTTGTAAGTAATCGTCAGACTTTGTACTGACTGAAACCACACGGTGTTCTTCGACTACCTTGGGCGGGGGGTGCTGGAGTACTTGCACAGTTCGTCACGCTCCCCGGCCAGGTTTTGGTCCATATAAACATGCAGACCCAGTCGTCGTATGATACCGTACCCAGACGCAGTTCCCCATGAAGGAACGCGGCGCGACGCCACCCGTTTCGAACCTGGCCTGTTCTGGTGGCAGACTAAGCCGTGCCACACCCTGTCCTCTGCCTTCTACCGCACAATAACACCCGGGCGGGGTTTCGTGTTATTAACACCCGGGTCTGCTGGATAAATGAAGAGGCGTAAACCACAAATTGCTCTGCTTTTATCTAGAAGACTGTGATAGGCTGAGTGGATTGATCGTAATATTATCTTCTACTTCTTGAATTTACTAAGAATACTGAATCGACAACCTGGACGTGGACGTTTTTTAATTAAAGGAGCCCTATTATTTGTGCTTTACCTTTAGTACTGTCTACGTGAGCCTCTTATTAGATCGTAAGTCATCGCCCTGAAGTCCTCCACCTCCCTATGGCTTCGTGGGAAGACAGACAACTGACGCATCCGTTCTTCATCTCAATGTGTGATTATTTTTATGTTCGCGCTTAGTCATTTTATTTTCGCGATTATTCTAGGATGCGTTTGAAGGGACCCTGAAAGAGCTCAACCAAAGTTTCTAGTCCAGGATCTGGCGTCGACTGGAATTGGTGTGCAAACTACTGCTTTAAAGTGCCGTAAATTTTTCACTTGGTCATAAAGATTCTCTATGGTATCATTTACCATAAAGCGTGATACTTTAATAATAAAGCTTTACAAAAAAAAACAAGTATTACAAAACACACCTCTATGTATCATAAATAATAGGTGCACAGCATGATTCTTTTGATGCATATCTCCTTATTCGGAAGTAACGCCGCCATATTGTTTTTTCAACACAATCTTCAAAGTAAATTTTACAAATGTTTACCAAGCGCCTTCCTGACAATACAATTTAAGTGCCAAAAGAACTACGAACGCTGCGCTATAACCACTTCACTTAGGTAGAACATTATCGTTACCGTACCTATAACTGCCAGAGAACGTAGCTACTAGGGACAGACAACGAAGAAGCTATATCAAATTATCAATACGTAGTATACTGTATATTGTTACAACAACAACCTAATAAGGTTGATGCAATAGCAATGACCATAAAGATCGCTTTCATTTCGACAGTGATAGAAGTAAATGAATCTGAAAGTAAACTGTGAAAGGACTCTAGCTGTAGTACTAAGAAACCTAGCCATATCTATACGTTAGTATATTGCTAGTGGCCGGTCACATGCAGCAGTAACGCATCCAGTTTATTGATTTCAGACTACCTACACCGAACAGTGACCCATTTGAGTTGACTCGAGCGGTTTATGTTCCAACTTCCAAATTGACGGTAAAGCTAGTTTTTTATTTTCTGATCAGATCGTTGGTAAACAATTTAGGAGTACTGGCTAGACTAAGATGTCAAAATTTTACGTCACAGTAGATTTTACCTTTATTGTGGTAAACAGGACTAACCTATAAATATCAAATTCATTTGGCAGACCACGGCCGTAGATTACTATTTGTGTAGACACCACTCCAGTAACTAGTCACAGATAAAAAATAAGTATGGAAAACACATTTCGAGTTTTGCACACAAGTGCTAAACGATAAGTGGTATTAGGTATCCGTGCGGTGACTATTTTCTATGAAAGCACCGTACAAATAATCAAAAACAAAAACTTCTCAGCAAATGATGATGCTGCCTAACGAGAACCAGTTCCACGAGGCATTTTGACAGCGGTATCACCAAGCTAGAGAGATTTTTGCCTAAGAACTCTCTATCGAGAATTTTGAGTGATACTGTCTCAGGTATCAGAATATTAGTAGTGCCTTTCAAACTTCATCGTGATTCGTGAATGCTTCATCTTTTCTGCAATCTGTTCATGAAAAACGTAAAAGCAAAAGATAACTGGCTATCTATTCCTGTGTCTGCTTCACGACTGTCTCTGCAAAATTTCGTTAGCTCATTACACTAAAAATAAACTAAAGTGCTCGGATAATGAATTCGGTTCCCATCCCACAGTGGATACCAAACAGCGTATTTCAACGTGTGGTTGAAAATAAATCCAAGCATTTCATTTTTCATTTGAGTTTAAATAATCAGAATATACATCAGACGGCGACACTGCAGACAAATGAACGCTAAAATACATTTCAGAAATCATACACCTTCATCCCGAATCATGTTTCAAAGTGTTAAGTTGTTTATCGTAAAAAAATACGCGTCTAAAATCGTGTCGTAGAATGAAGCAAGCATACGCGCTACTGCATCTAAGCCCGCGCACCGAGTGCTGGTCGGACCGAACTCGGCACAAGAATGTTGGGGCTGCCAGCTCTAGATAAATTTCCCCTAAAAATAATAATAACTTTTCCAGCAAAATTAAATTATGGACAACGGACATGCATGAATGAACCAATAGGTCTGAATTGAAGCTTTTCTCTAACATTTGCCGCTATGTAATTCGGTTTTGTGAATTTTGGGGTTAGAAAGGTATTGCTGTTTTAGTGGTCTAGTTGTTAAAATATCAGCTCGAGGTAAGTTTTAGTACCTACTTATGTGTTGTATTTCTATTACCTTTACTATTTTTAACCAACTCTTCTCCCTTCAAATTCGTGTATTACGGTATCTACTTTTGAAGTAACCTTATTCTGATTCCCGTATATCTAAAATTAATCCAAATACATTTATATAGAATATGTACTTACAAAATAGATAATATATTCTTTCACTAAACAAAAATATAGAAACGCCTACAAATTCTATTTATGTTCGTTTTCTCTTAAAATGGGCAAGTTCTTCGAGCTAGCAATAATACCGGTCCACGTTCGAAATCCAAAGTGCTCGCCAGCGGGTGCGAGCTGGCAACGTCGCGGCGTCCGACACAACGCGGTATAAATAGGTGGGTGGTTCATAACTGCCAAGATAATCTTCGGCCTGACAAGACGCTTTTCATTTTTTACATTTATGTAGGTCCTGCCTGACGCCTGGGTAGGACTGCCTTCTAAACTATTCATATCCCTCAACCGGATTTCATTGCTTAAATCAATATAAATGAGGTCCATTCATGAAAACAGAAATTGCTACTGGTCATGTAGGAATCAGAACCGCTCGTAAATAATCATCATTTCTGTTTCCAATTTTCATCATTCAGTCTGCAGAGTTTGTTCACATAGTCATCCATCCATCATATAGCTGCATACTCGCGAAGTCGTGACTCGTCGCAATTACCCCATATCTCCACACAATCTCTAAGATAGTGTTCATGGCACAGCACAAAAGTATCATATTATGCAGATACTTTGAATATATGGACCGCGGCGTATATATACTGTATAAATACATATGATATTCTGGCGTCAGTTCCTAATATTGTATGTTACCAGAAGAAAAAACGTGTCAACTGCATCACCTGTCATTTCGAACTATAAAACAGAATCTGGTCAAGCCTTGCATAGTTGCAATCATCACCAGGATACCGTCTATCTTTAAGCCACGTCATCTCGTGTTAAACTGTAATTTCGTCAACAAATCGTCTTTTTTCACGTTTCTCACCTCAAAACCAATTTGTGATCAGTAGAAGCCAATCGATGAGTCATCTCTTAATGTTATTTTTATACCACTGCATAGACTACACACTTATTTGTGTAGTCTTTGTCATTATGGAGGCGTTAGATTCGAGCAGGTATTTACTCTCATTAATTCTCCGTTTGACGTCACAGCGGTGTGAATGGAAACAATGGTTTTAAATAATAGCATTCTTTTGCAAATAATGTTTGTTTTATTTCGTTCTACTAACTGTAGAGATTCGTAACTTTCACCTAACCGCTTCCCACTGAAGTTGCAACCAGTTGTCGGTGCAAAACGCGATGTGGGCGCGTTACAAGCCACGTTAGCTATCGTCGATCGCCAACATGGGCTACCGTTGTTACTAACACTTTAGATCTGTCTCAGGTAGAGAAGGGAACAACGCTTGCCTGTCTGTCCTTGCGGCTAGCATACCTCCTTTCGTTATGCACATTTATTGATTCTCTTGCGTACTCTTCGAATGGAGGTCACGAAATTGTTTTTGTAACTTGGACAAATTCCAATTGCTTGTTTGCTTGTAGCCTTTCATCCTTAATTATAAGATTTTTCTGATTTTTCTTTATCTAAGATTACTTTAACCTTTTGACCGCCACGTCAATTACGAAAATCTGTGTTCTCTACGCCAAGCGCTTTGCCATGCCGTCGGAGTCGTCTTGAGCACTTTTTGATTTGACGTCCATAGGCATCCGTGGCGGTCAGAACATGAATGCCAAGTTATAGTGTTAGTAGGAGCTCTAATTGGTAGTAAGATACAAAGCTGTCTTTTTGTATGGGTACCAATGACGAAATATAACACCTTTGAATGCTGCTGAACATTGAGTTATAATCTACTACGTAGTAGGAATGAGCATTTGTACTTCACACTAAAAGCTTACCGAAAGTGTACACTATAAAATTTCTGCATCACTCACACAGCATGACATTCAAAATGTTTTATTTAACTTTTGAAAATTGCAGCCATGAAAAATTCTAACCTAGCAATTCATGCTCCATAATATCCAACATTTTCTCGATAACGACTTATTTTTTCACAGCCTGTAACGTAATTGAATGAACCGTCCATAACGTGGGCGAGTTATTTATCTACGACAGAATAATGAATGACGGATTTCTTCGACGTCGACGCCACATTATAAAGTTGTTATGTCCGCCATTTTAGCCCAGTGAAACATTTTATGTATCGGGCAGAATTTTGCGATTTACCCTGGAGCTAATTTTATCCAGCTTTTCAATGAATTGAATTAAAGCATCTTGTTGCGCCTAAAACTTGATAAGTAGAAAGAGTATATTCAAGGGAGAACAAAATTATTTCAAAAATTTAACCACAGTGTTAATTTTAAGAGTGGATGACAGTGGATGATT
This sequence comes from Noctua janthe, assembly GCA_910589295.1. Lineage (NCBI taxonomy): Eukaryota > Metazoa > Arthropoda > Insecta > Lepidoptera > Noctuidae > Noctua > Noctua janthe. The sequence continues at coordinate 7,868,688 of OU342573.1, read as the reverse complement.
GGAATTTACTTGATAGGATGATGAAGCTACGTCTTGAATTCATTAATTCAAGATAAAGTCGAGTAGGTACCCTCATATCGTTAACATGTAAGTACTAATCAACAAACATCGAGCTCGGTTGGAATATATCCAGGCACTTAATGACTCCCACATCTCTTCAATTAAATGTTTTTCAATTAACTTCAAACTTGTACAGAATTTCTGAGAAATGTTTTCTCAACAAATAAGTAGGTATTTACGTAAAACTCAACGAAAGAAGTCTGATTGTAAAGAAACTCCGTGTATTTCTCGTACGGGGAAACTCCTGTTGGCCTTAAACGCGGTGTCGATCGATCGTGCGACGTTGCCGCTCTGTGGCCGGGCCCGCCGCCCGCTCCGCAATACTTACTGTTTATTTTTATTGTTGCCAATCAATTATTATGAAGGAATAATGACACCTGCCCACTTACATAGTAACCTCTTTGCTTTTAATAAGATCAACAGAATAGTAATTGTGACCACTTTTGATGTTGTGTTATTTTTCTTCCCAGTCTAAGTAAAACGGGGCACCTATATATTTAATGTGCTGGCGTCGAGTCTGAGTCGATCAGACGCCACTGCAAGGTTAGACCACCAATTATTGTCATTGTCAGAATTCTGGATGGTTTATGAAGATGACATAATTGTAAGTAAGACTATGTGGTTGATTGTCCTCAGCTAAGGCAAGACAGATACATGACACACGCATGATTTGCTTACCTAAATCTTTTAGTGAATTCATAACATCACGCCATGCCCGAAGGTTTAGGCAGGTAGGGAAGTAAGGCACCTACACCTAATAGTACCTAACATTAAATTTCGCCAGGTATGTGTACCAGCCAGGCACAAATCCAGACTCGGCGGCCGCTACCGGAAAATTCCTGATAAGAATAACTCAATAACACTTTGCCCAACCTGGGAATCGAACCTAGGGCCTCGTGCTTCGCAGTAGCGCTTATGACCACTTGACCATCGAGGCAGCTACTAGACCAACGAGGAAGGTAATTCGATGTAGTGTGTAGTAGTGAATTCCGCTGTAAAATAACCTAAATAACCGCTACCATTATCAGGTCACCAATAATGAGATAAAGAAAAAGAAAATAATGGAATGTTGTCAACTGACATAAAACCCAAATCCAGAATAAAAAAACACAAGAATACCGTCTTCACTAGTTGAGTTGTTGCGGTCAAAAAAAAAATGTTTGTCGTGTCGTGAAAATATTAGTTAATTATAGTATTTCTTAAAAAGTTATGCTAGCGCGATCCGTAACGTGTATTATATAGTTTTTCAATTAGAATAGATAAACATACATAAATAACATTGCAATTTGAATTCTAAATGATTTAATTAAATTACCCTATTTTTGGGAAAATTCTATTATTATATTGGCAATATTTATTATCAGTTCGTGATTTAACGTTGCGTTTCGTTTAAAACCAAATTATTTATGAATAGTTTGTAAGTATTATTTAAATAAATTGGAGTTGGCTTGGGCTTAGATTATTATCCATACATCTAAATGATTTAGCTTTATCAATTAATTAACAACAATATTGCCAAATCCCGTATTAGATTAATAAGGAATGCGAAAATTTGAAAAAAAATAACTACAATCTGTTACACATTTCCTTTGCCTACAAAAATAAACTCGTCTCGCTGCACTTGTGTGTCTATGGTTGTAATCACGCACACATACACAACTTGTCGTCTACACGGAGTTTAGCGGGGGGAAACCAGTTGTGGCCGGAACTTGGCTTGCTGTGAACGTACGGCAGCCAGTATTAAAATGGCGAAAAAAGTTTGTTCGGTGTTTGGTTGCAGCAACACAAATGTCAATAAGCCCAAGATATCGTTCTTTTCGCTGCCTTCAGAAGATGACAGGTAATGGAAGTTTAAGTACAGTGTTATAGGGATCTTATGGCACTGGGATGTCGTTGAACTTGTTGACAGGGTGCGCTGTGCCGTGTTGTGCGTGAAATTGTATTGAAAAAAAAAAACAAGAAGGTGGCGGCGGCGTTAGTTCCGATTTTGACGACACACCAAAATATCCATATTGTACCAATAATATTATGTATAAGATACTATTCGTATTCGTTTTCTTTAAAAATAGCAAGATGGACCCGCACGCCAAACTCGATCTTAAATGCATTTTACGTTCTGTATTTTGATCACTTGTAGTTTGTAGTTTGAACTCTCGTCTGCCTACGTTATATTTGTCCAGCACGCTGCACAAATACAGGTAGGTACACCGTATATCAGAAAGTTGTGGTCATATTTAAGAGTGTGGCACACAACCCTGAATTAATTTCTCCATGGGATCAACACTTATGTACGGGGCAACAAGGTTATGTTTTCGCGATTACGATTTGTTCACTAACATTATTATTATTACTAGAAACGGGATATTTACCATGTTTACTGTTTTCTATGTGTTCCCGATATTTCGGCGCTCACGGATAAACAAGAAACGGAGAAAACAGTAAACATGGTAAATATCCCGTAAAATAATAAATTTGTTCAGCTTGATGGTCTGTAGCTATACGTGTACCTGTACCACACCCATAAATTATGACCATACTTTTCTGAAGCATGCTGCACTTATACACACATATACGCATCGCAGTTTTATACGTATAACGAACGATGCGTATGTACCTACTTGTGCTGGACACATACAGAATGCGACCCGACGCTGCGGGTGGAGGCCGGAGGGTCCGCTTCACTCGTGTGAGTCCGCGTGACGCGCCGGCCATTTTGCGATTTATAGTAGGTACAGACGCCAGCACATCATGCTACCCGAAACTGTCAAATTTTCCCAATAAACCTTGAACCTAATGCTTTAGCGATAAAGTTGAAAATCTATTAAAGTAATTTGACAGCTTGTACTAGCTCGACTTGTGCTGGCGTCTTTACATACGCAAATACATCTATATGATACTATACAATAAGCAGACCCCCACTGCTGCACCGGTTTTAGGTGTCTGTATCTGCAGTAGTGTTCATTTTATTTTATTACATAACGCAAATACGGGTGCCACGCAACCGTGGTAAGCTCTTTGTGAATGAGATCGTCCGGGTAATCACATTTCATGCAAAATGACGGAAATAGCTGACGGAATTATTGATTTCCGCAGAATCTAGTAGATGGGGCTTCTAAATATAAAGATTCTGTACCTAACCAGTTATTTCGCTACGATAGATTACTTTTAGGTCTTTTTTTACTAAGCGATGAAAAATGCCTGACGCATACCACACCGTCCGGGGAGACTCCTGGACGGGTTGTGGGTTATGTGGGACTAACACCCACTAAAAAAACCGCCGTGAGCCTACTGTCGGTTTTGCGAATGAGCCGTGAGAACTGCTACGCATGACGTTCTCGACCCATCCAGCGCTGCTCGCCTTCAGGCACCAAACTCCTTTGGCGATGTCCGGGTACACCTGAGACATCTGCCACCACTCATAAGGGCCGTACAAAAAAAAACTACTTTATTTCTAAAACAACCTGTTTCAATTAAAAAACTTCCTCCACCACTAATGTTTTTGAATGGACAGTCCGATTGGTCACCGAGGCTCGCTCGTTAGTACGAGTATTAGATATTATTTCGCCTAATACCCGCTGTAACTTTTAGTTGTAGTTTCTTTTTAACTAAGTACCTATTTAAATTGATCTTTCTCTCAAAATTATGTAGTCGATCATTTTGGTGCACGTAAAACTCTAATGAGTTTATGTTGGCGCCAACTTAAATGGATAAAATGTATGTGTAGGTACTACTGAATAAATTAATAAAATAAATCTATCGTCCGCTAGCACTTCCTAGAGCGGCATCAGGTCGCCGCGTGGCACCTCCTCCGCTGTCCTGAACCGAATCGCTTCAGCGAGCGCGTGTTCCTCGCTGACGTGTTGACTGCTGACGCCGCCTCCTTCTGCGAGATGACATCCTCGCAGAATGATGTTGATGCCTCCCATGCCCCCCTGCAGTCGACCTTGGTCACGGCAAGTGGAGGTCTGACCCGAAGTTTTAGATCTAACCTAACCCAACCTTACAATACACAGTTTGAGTTCAGTCGACACGTAAAGAAGCAGAATATCTGTAGTAAAATGAAACTATAATTTCGATACAGTCTTCCAAGGCTGAAACCCAATATGTAAGTACAATAATATCTTACATCGCAGTTCAATAAACTATTTTAATTTTGGTAGATACTTATCTTTCATTTTCACATCCAAACTCAGTTTCCTTAAATGGGTTTCTTGATATCTGATCCAAGTTTCTGCTTGTTTTACAAAGATCTGACTGCTCGGTTAGCGCAGTGGCTGAGCGCTTGGCTACTGCGCTGCGTTTCACGGTTTCTATTCCCGCACGGAACAAATATTTGTATGGCCTACAGGTAGTTGTTCCGGGACTGGCTGTTTGTGTATGTGAGTTTCAATGTTTGTAAACGCAGGGTTTCATAAGGGTGCGGCAACGTTTTAATAAAAACACTTTTCGCCCCCGGCCAAAATCGAAACTTAGGCAGCCTGTTCACTGGCGCAGAGAAAAGAAGAGAGGACCGAAGCTGCGCAAGTTTTGACCAATAGAATTGCATAGAATAAACGGAGTAGAGCGGAATTTAGATTTTATGCAATTCTATTGGTTAACATTTGCACAGCTCCGCTCCTTTTCTATCGTCTCCGCTCCAGTGGACAGGCAGCCCAGCCTAAGGCAGCCCAGCCTAAGGCCGCCATCTTGTTTTTTTTTATCTCATAACAATTTAAACTAACAAAAGATTGCCTAAGAGCGTCAAAAGATCCTTGTAGTATTGTACTATATGTAAGTATTGCGAGTAGGTACTACGGTTTCCATTTTAACCGTTTCTGGAAAAGCTGCGGTTATCTTGAACGTTTGATCGTATGGAAGCTGCAAAACGGAAGCGTCATCAAAAATCCTTATTTACCACTTTTCAAGATCCTAACTTAGCAGAAGGTTATTTGGAAATGATTCGGCTAGAACGACATCAATGAACCTGCAGGTGGTGATCTACCATACCATCTACCACCAATAAAAGCATTCTAAATAGGTACGGTTGATATAATTATGGCAGACGTTCTATCAAAGCTGAGACGAGCGGAGCGGTGCGATTCGACCGAAAAACGGAAGAGACGAAAGACGTTATGTGGATTTCAACCAATGTGATCGGGCGATTCTCGTATGTCTCGTCTTCGTTTCCAAACTTAAACCTTAGCCGACATCAAAACAGTATGATAGATATGATGATGGCGAAAGAAGACAGCTTTAAATGATTAATTGTGTCACACAACATAACTAACTGCTAGTAAGACGTCTATAATGAAACTGCGACAAGTTGATTCGTGTGATAAAATCTCGCCAAAGATGAATTTGTTCTCTCCACTTCAGTATGCAGGTACAAGGTAAAGTGAGCCACAATTCGAAAACTCGGACCGAGCGTATGTGAATACGGGGGGGGCAGGTCTCGTAGTTGCGGAGATTCGGCCGGGTGCGGCGTGTTCCAACGACGATGGCGCTCAGGCGACTGAGTAGTGCGGTCGTGTGGTGCATTGGCTGCCTCCCTCCTCCACCCACTCTATATTTCCGCTTTCATTGATTATGATTACATCACGGGGAGAATACTAGGGAAACCTGGGACTTCCTACGCGAAATAGTTCAAGGATATTGTAGCCTTCATGTTTCATCGCTGGCACATACATATAATTAATGATTGTAAAATGTTAAATGAAGAACCGCGCTCTAATTATTTCTCAAACTATTGATCGGGTACATTTTTGCTATTCAACTATCGCTATTAGCAACGCAATGGATATAGTTGAATTTCCTGCCGAAACTTGATCACCTATAGTCGGATATACATTAATTGTCAATATCCAACAGCAAACACGCCTCTTAAGTACCACTTGAGTTAAACTAGTTTTATTCCTTTCCAGACGTGCCATATGGTTGCACTTAATCTCAAGGGAAGAGTTGCAGGACAAGCAAGCTCACAGTTATGTCGTCTGCGAAGAACACTTCGACCCCGGCAGCATTCAGGGGACCCCTGAACGAAAGAGATTGAGGAGATTCTCTGTACCCTCCCTTCAGCTACCAGCCAAACGATCAGAGGCTAAACAAACACAAACTGAGATAAAGGAAACACTCAACAAATTCGCGCAGACAGACTTTTATGTATTGAAAATCGAAAAAGGATCCCAGACAGCAAATTTTCTTACAACGTCTCTCCCATCTGTGAAAAAACTGAAGGAAGAACTTATTACATGTAAAAAACAAATGAAGTCAGCGGCATCAAGCAGTCTCACCAAAGACACGTTTCACAAGCTGTGCGACAAATTCTTAACAAAACCCTTAGCAGAAATTGTGAAAGCACAGACTAAATTAAAATTTCACGGTAAGGGGAATAGGTACTCGCCGAAATATAAACAATTTTGTATTAATTTGTACTATACAAGTCCACAAGCGTACAAATTACTGGAGCAAGCTCTGTGCCTTCCAAACGCTACGACTTTAGCCAGACACTCATTACCGATCAGCACAGAAGTTAATGAGCATCTGATGACAACGCTGAAAGCCAAAGTCAATAACATGACTAATTCCGAAAAAATTTGCTCCGTCGTAGTCGACGCTATTTGCTTGAAAACTAGTCTATTCTATAACATAAACTTGGACAAAATCATCGGACTACAAGAGGTGAACGGAGTTCAAACTCCGGTCCTGGCAAAAAAAGCTTTAGTAGTTATAATAAGAGGCATATTTGGAAACTGGCAACAACCTATAGGTTTTGCACTCCTTGGGGAATCCAAAAACAGCGATGACATATCAAACTGGTTAGAACAATTACTAGAAAAACTTATTGATGTTGGACTAGATATTAGAACATTCGTTTCTGATCTTGGATCGGATCTGTTAGGAGAAGAAAAAAGGAATATGATTTCAACTGAAAGACCTTACTTTTTCATTAAAAACAGAAAAATATTCTATATAATTGACGCACTGCACTTGATTAAATCATTGCGAAACAATCTGATAACGAACGATTTCTATTTTCATGGATCAGCTGCAAAATACGAACATATTTTACAATTTTATGAAAGTGAGAAGAACAAAACTTTAAGACTTGCTCCTAAATTAACAGAGGGTCACATTAAACCCTCAATTTTTGAGAAAATTCACGTGCAGTATGCTGTAGAGCTTTTAAGCCATACTGTTGCTACAGCTATTTCATGCTATATCGATTTTCAGGCTATACACGAATCTGCGAAAGAAACTGTAAAGTTCATCAAACTGATAAATGACTTTTTCGACATTTTAAATTCTTCATCCGTCCACTCGACATGTGAATACCAGCAGGCGTTCTGTGGAAGTATTACACAAATAACATTTATGAATGAAATGCTTCAATTTTTTAAATCGTTGAGACTAATTAATGTAACGACGGGGCGCGACGTGACGTCCACTGCCAAGTTCATCACAGGGTATCAAATTACGATAACATCTATCCTGCTTTTGTTTGACGACCTCAGGGCAGAAGGTTACAACAATCTCCTCACCAGAAGGTTAAATCAAGACCTAACCGACATTTTCTTTGGACAAGTCCGCAGCAAGAGGAAGAAGCCTACCACTAGGCAATTTGTGTCAGCATTTAGGAAAATTTTCTTTACCAACATAATAAAACCAGGTAAACAAGGAAAAGGTTCAGGGGATCTGACACAATTACTTGTTAACACAGAAAAATTTGGGTTTATGTTGAGCTCAGAAGCAGAGGAAAATTTAAGGATGGTAGAAGATTGTAACGAAACAATCGTAGAACCCAATACTCCTTCAATCTCAAGTTCAGATTATTGTAAAATTGAATTACCTGAAGATAATAGACTGAGATACATTAGTAGTCACTTGTTCAACAAATGTGCGAACTTACACGGAGATTGTCAACAGTTGAAAGCGTGTTTAATTCTTGATGACAAAATGGAAATTGTTAACATGGATGGGGACTGTCAGGCGAATAACGAAGCCTACGATCTAAGGTTTATACCACACGAAGATTTCGTATATTTTGTAGAAGAAATGGAAAGATATTATCAGATCTTCTTCACTAACTTGTATATTAACACTAAGATTGCTAAGTCCATTTTCGAAGGTATGAATCAGATAATGTACTCTCCTCCGTGTGCTTGTTTTCCAATTAACTACGCCAAGAAACTGTTTATTAGGACCAGGATTTACATCACGGTCAAAGTTAACAATGAGGTGTTTAGCAAACATCGATCAGCCAAGAAATGTTTTTCTGTTGCTAACTTGTAACGTTTTGAAACTAAAACAAAACATCATTCGTATAAGCATTAATGTGATTTTTGAGACTTTAATCTATGTAGTTTCAATTCAGAATTATATTATGAATCCATGGGTGTGCTTTCCTTAAATATTTTCTTTCTAATCGATTTGCTAAGCGTGGTGATGAGTGTGGTGACGACAAATGACCGTAGCTTTAGCCTTATTCCCTTGTTCCAAAAGCAATTAGAACGTATTAGCATACAAACGAAGGCGTAAAATGTGGCCGCTTTAGCAGAAAGATAATAAAATGAATTACGTTTCAATTCGTAAAATAGTCACTAAGTCATAATTCATAATATAAACTGCGTCTATGACCATTTCATTTTTTTTTAACATGATTTATATTATTATCCTATTATGAGAAAGAGCTCGTGGATAAATAATAATATCCGCTCGGATCGATCTTTACGTTAAGTCGTGCTTGCCTAGGTTGGTCTGTGGATGGGTGACCACCCATTACATACGGAGTTTCCTCCGTGCCTCGGAAAACATGTTAAGCCGTTGGTCCCGGCTGTAATTTGTAGACCTTTGACAGTCTTACCAAGGGGTATCGTATTACCTAGTACTTACTGGGTTGTGGAGGTCAGATAAGCAGTCGCTCCATGTAAAATACTGGTATTCAGCTGCATCCGGTTAGACTCGAAGCCGACCCTAACATAGTTGGGAAAAGGCTTGACTGATGATGATGATGATGAGGATATGATTTTCCTAGACAGGTGATTTTACGCCTTCATTATGTCTTCTAATTGCTCAAAGTTGTGTTTCTGCTGTCCTTTATGTCAGACTGCTCCTTGTTTCTAAATACGACAGTTAGATACTTACTGATGATTTGGAATCAGCAAATAGTTAGCTTGAAAAACTAGTTTAAAGCTTAGAGACGTTCCTTAAGGCTGATTGTAGAGAAATTGGTTAAATCAGTAGATATTAGATATGAAACAAGATGGCCATATATTTCCCCTGTAGTTATGGCGATCAGCCGATGTTGGGTTGCTCAAAAAAGTTGCTTGGAGCAATTGTGTCACAGGTCACGCAGCATTGCAGCGGAGAAATCTCTCGTGAACTCGTCGATCGGTACCTAGCCTAATATGGAAGGTGATGGTAGGCGTATTCGCGGTAAGAACCTTTTTTTTTGTTTTCGGTGGGAAACCCTCAAACCAACCGGTCTTTGGGGGTAAGACGGGGGAGTGTGGGATTTGTAGCGCACTAAAACCCCGGTGGTCACCATCCGCATAGAGAGGCGGCACCGTTTTCTTTTAAAAGACCTGTCCGGAGCCCCCTTTGTGCAACACCTGTTAAGGCACTTCCATGGGGCGACTATACAGAGGTCTCCCCAAAACCTCGCTGTGCAAGTGTGCACGGTGGTCACGTGCTGCCGGCACGTGACCACCGTGCTGCCAGTCATCTTCGAGATCAGTCGGTGAGCGCACAGAGTCCCCACTCTGACGCGCCCGTGACCCCTCGCGGTAAGAACCTAAGGAATAAAAAATATTCAAACCCGTCAATCTGAAAATTCTACGACAAAAACACGTGAAATAAAAAATAAAGATTGCGACCTGTCGTCTCTTCTTTAATAAATTCCTGCTAGAGAATTTTCACCTGAAGCAACTTCGTTTCTTATCTAACGGATATCGGTATAACTTTGTATCCTCAAGATTTACGTTGAAACCGCACTCAGGCCGAGATCGATAAACTATACTTAGCATGTAGTTGTAGCCTTGTAGGTCTACTACCTCTACCTAGTTCGCCTAGGTTATTCACAAATACAACGGTGCAACTGCACTTAAATTTAGGCATTTTATATGGGACTTCCTTAGTGTTAATAAAAAGAATCTCGTTACCATAGAGGAAAAGAGCTTAATTCTCTATGCTCGTTACAGTCTACACTAAAACTCACCTAAGTATTTGAGAACTGCTATTTCAATGGACAATGCATTATTTGAAAATAGAATCACTAACAATCATATTCGATCAGCCATTTTTAGAATTTTACATCTTTTCAACTTTGAAAAGTATTAAGCTGTTTTCCTCAGTTTTATATTCCTGGAATGTTACTTCAAGTTCTTTTAAATAACTCCAGAGTTTTAAAAAGAAATGAGACATGGATTTTACTTTCCAACTATAAAAAAGTTTTTATAGATAGAAAAGAATTTTATAGACCTTTCTGTGGAAGTAGGTATCTATCTATGCATAAAGATAGACACTATAGGGTTTGTACCTGACTACTTGTCCTGATAAATTGATTCGACGTGGTGTTAATAGGATTTGCATTAATGACATACCTGATAATAATTGAAGAAATACCTCTGGATATTCAAGAAATAACCGTGATTAACCTTTAGATATTAGCGTAGTCATGTTTCAACGAATATCCACCTCGTGCATGTTAATGATTTTAAATTACCTTTAGATTTAACAGTACCTACCTTCGCCGCTGTTACGTAGTTCAATAGCACAGACTATGTTTAATTGTTAAGAAATAAAATTACACGCATGAAAAATTCTCCTTTTATAAGATTTATTCAGATATAAGGTAAGACGGACAGATAGATCAGACAGAAGTATTTAATTACGCTCAAATGCTTAAAAACTAAATACCACAGTGACTAAATACCACCTATTAAGGTGGAAGCGCAAGGATAGCCCGCGAAATTTAGATTTTCTTAATTTTTTTGGAATTTACTGTTCAGTGTCAGGTTGTATGTTGATTAAGATATGATTCGCGACCGTACAAATATGGCTTTACAGGGTTATACTCATCAATACAACCCTCTAAGTTCATATGACACCATTGAATGACTTTTTCATGAAATAGTCATTAAATGGGATTCAATGAACTTTAGAGGGTTGTATTGATGATTTTAATGATTATAATTCTGTAACTATATACGTGTTACGGCGGCGAATCATATTTTGTTTCACATATAGCCTGAAACTGACCTGCAAATTGCAAAAAAACCTATGAAAATTTGAATTTCGCGGGCTAGTCCGGCGCTTGCACCTTAAGTAGGTAATCTGCTTGCCCAAGTGAACAATGTTAAAAGAAACTATTACTCCTACTTAATCATACAAAATAATATAATATTTTATTCAATGATTTAGTCTTACTTCCATAGGTTCTTCCTTACATAATATTTCTCTACCTAGCTAGGTACCTAGACATTAATTCTAATACAATCATATTTTATACGTAATCATAAATTGAAAGGCTAAATTTCGCGACTGAAAAACATTTTTTTCTTTTTATTTTAAATGATAGATCTGTAATAGGCAGGATAGTAGTTACATACGTATTGCACATAAGTAATCTGTTTCGAAAAAAAGCTTTCAAATGAAAAAAAAAAAGATAAAAAATAAAATGGTCCGAATGTATCTAGGTTTACATTTATAGGTGGAAAACCCCACCCTTTTATTAAGAAGAACGCAGGTATCTGTCTACTACTGTCTAGGCAAATAGGATGTGGAGTGATAACCTAGCCTAGATACAGTGCAGTGAATTCAAATTATAAAGTCAATGTTTTGGTTCCGTGGCAGAAAGATATTCAAAATCGCTTGTGATCACAACAAAATCATAAGAACTTTTCTTTTTCGTTTCAAAATAATAAGAATGCAAAAAAGAGAGTTATTTCAACGATATTGAGATAAGAGCCTTTTAGCCACCACTTATACCAGTGTAGCGTTCATTAAAAAAAAAACGAATATGTCACAGACTAGCCTGAAAATTGTATTTTGTTTTCATTCACTATGTTTTCCTACGTGCGAGCGATTTCACTGGTGTTGACATTGTTGCGAGGTATATTCGTGGGCCTGTTTATGTAGACGGTGGGGTTGTCGTGCGGGGGTCGCTGGAGGCGGCCGGGCTGCGGCGGCGGTGGGGGTTGCCTCCCTTGCTCTATTCTGATCGGCTGTGGCTGGGCTCCGATGTCCTGCCGAGGCGCCATCGCTGGAAATCGATTGATGAACTAGTTAGTAAAGGAAAAAACCCTACGTTATAAATAAAGATTAATGGAACTTTGACGTTTTCAACGTAGTCCTTGTTATAGAAAATGGGTGAACAGAGGTGTAACCAGCACCGGTTTTTCGCTGTAATATTTGTATTATAATGTTACTGAAACTGTTTATTCGTGTTATCGATTTGCATATGATACATGATAATTTTATCCGATAAGACGGGTCGTCCTTGTGCGACGATCATTGTTTTATTTTCTCTGAGAGTTAGTTTAGCGTAACATATTGTTATTTATTTGACTTATGTTTTGCTATCGAAACAATATCTGGTTACTACATAACGATGCTGAATATGCACTGTCATGTACGATACAGGTTGGGGGTCTTCGGACCGGTCGTTCGTTAGGTTTTGAACAATAGTTAATAAAAATGAAATTTTGGAACTGTAGGTAGCGTAACACAACCAAAATCATATTGATTAGTCTAGAAATATGTATATTGATAGTCCACATAACATAATGTAGGTATTCACACGAGAATGAGAATATCCTAGCATTTTCTTTCAGATTACGAGAAAATGTTTTAACGATAGTAAATAATCTAAAATAAGCATCGTATCATGTTTTTGTCTTATCAATCACGGCGATAACTACGCTGTTATTTAATACTTTCGTTATTATATTGTGCATATGGAATGAGTGGTATAAAAACCGTGAAATCCCATTTGTTACAAATTAGACACAAATGAATTTTAATTCGTAGTGGCAGAGCTACATACCTGCATTGTTTGCGTTTTTAATAGATTTATTAGTTTACCTTGATTGTAATAAAGTTAAAAGTCATACATAAAATAAATACGCGCCGACTTGACGAAAATAGGAGGAGGCTTTTTTTGTCAGAAAAAAATACTTTAAATACAATCATACTTTAAAAATCATTAATAATAGGTACCTACTGCAATAAACTAGTATCGTAAAGGTTTTTAATAAACATAGGCACATTGTCTCAACGTACCGTAGTCGGGTAAAAATAAAAACATCATGTGATTACTTACCTCTTTGTGATAATAAATTAATTGAAATTCTTGCTAATTTTGTCCAACTGCTAGCTTGATAAACGTTATTATGAATGCAGTATAAAAATTAAAAAAAAAACACTTCACACGTTACAAAATTTCAGCGAAAAAAGAATTTAAAACGTTAATTTGTAAAACAATAAGGTGTTCCGTGGGATCTCCCGCTGCGTGGGATGTTATTGTGAAAACATGTTACTTCGCTTAAGCATTATCTTTGTGATAACTTATCTGAAGTGATATTTATCTAGGCAGCAAATAATCCTGGTATTTTATTATCATAGTAACGAAACGACTCTCAATAAACTGAGCTGAGAATAGAGATTGAAGTAACATCTTGTTTTATTTCATTGGTGCTTCATACGGTTTTTACGCTTTCACTAAACACGGAGATTTCTTTAAATTTTATGTAATTACGTCAGCTCTATAACCTTTTTTTTTTATCTTTATTTTTTTTTTAGAAAAGGTGTTAATCGCGCAGCGATTATGTCAGCCTCGTAGTTTTACAAAATACTTAGAATCTATAAAATAACTAGGATCTTAATTTAATTAATTTAACAATCAAGTGATATAACTTAATAGCTAATTTTGACGTTGGTTTAGACAATATCGAATTACAAATTCCAACCTCCCTTAAGCTAAGTTCTGCTTCTGATTCGAAAGCTCTCCGTTCTTCTCCAACCCGAGCACACTCCACCAAAGCGTGGTAGGTGTCTTCCCTCTTGTTGCAAATCAGACAATTGGGGGTGTCAACAACCTTCATAAGATGCCCGAACGCATTCAATGGAAGGTGCCTGGATCGCAGACGCAAACTTGTTACTAACAATCGTCTATTCATCTGTATTTCAGAGAACCAAGGAATTCTTGGTGGTTCAGATTGAATTGTCCTGTACCATATATCCTTCTCTTCAGATCGTTTGTCAAAGTAAGTCTTCCACATGTTATTACAAATTATTTTGACATCTCTTAATATATCTGTGAAGAAGGGTAGATGACTGACAGATATTCCTTCATAGGTTCCTATTTTTGTCAACTTATCCACTTGCTCGTTTCCCATCAAACCAACGTTGTGATGGATTAGCTCTATAACCTTTCCGAAATGAATTCTCTAAATTATGGCATGATGGTGATAACTGCATCAATATTCGTTGTGTAGTACCTGGTTTATAAAAACAAAGTGGTCACAAATATACACGAAAAACGGATGTTATCTTGTTATGCTGTCATGGAGAACGAGTGGGGCTTCGCCTAGACACGATTTAAGACCTGAGTTTATGTAAGAGAAAAAGGACGATCATGGACAATACCAAATTAAGTTAATGATAACGTGGATGACTTTTATATCTATTCATGGAGGAATAATATACCCGTGGTTCAGCCCATAGTCGTCATGTATGTCGGAGACACGGTCACAAAAGAGGCGGCTGAAAGGTACCATGAGGGCAAGAGTTATCTCTTTCTAGACGTAGCAGACGAGCCGGGTATCAGTGTGAGGTCTCTGACCGCTTTTGGGTGTGGCCTACGGGCCATGGGTACTTTAGGAAGATGGCAATAGAAGGTGATGATGAGCAATAATTGCAAGACCCGCGGGATGAATTAAGCGCTCTGGCCTTGGAAAGAGGTAAATGACCACACACACATGAAAGAAAGAAAAGAAGCCTAAGGACGTCAAAAAAATGTCATAGGCAGTAGGCATATGCAACTCGTGTCCGACCCGTGCGCAAAATACGAGCTTTGGCCGTGAAGATGCGGACACCAATTGTAACTTTTGTGTTTTAACTTTTAATGTTTGTGTTTTGATAGATTACATTTGTTGTCCTGATAGTTATTTTATTTCAATAATCAATCAATTTATACAGAAGTGGGATTGTTTTGTTCGGGGTACTCACACGTGTTATTGTAATCCAGTAGTCGTACCATATAAAATATAGCTGTCTAAAAGAGAACTTTGATTTGCAGCTTTTACGACCGGCACAATTGTTATTATTATTAGGTATTACTTTTTCCTCAGAAAATAACGGTACGGTACCTAAATGTATGCATAAAGAACATGTGTATTTTGACAAATATACGAAAGTTAGCAGTCTAGTTTTCTGAATTCTCACGGTGAAATGATAATTATTTCAGAAAAATGATTATAAATATATGAAAAATGTGTATTGTTGATTTTTTTTTTTTTGTATAATTGTGTGGCTAAAAAGTCTAAGTTCTGTACTAGAAACAACTGTCACCGTAAATAATGAAACATTTGTACTTTATGCTCTGCAATTGTCATTATTGTCACTTTGGCAGGTAAGTGTTACTACTATAGAGAGTTTTCCCTTAAGCTTCGGTTTTTTTAGTGATCTGGGGACTTTTTTATAATAGGTGTAACAGAACTCTCATATTTTGTTCTAGATCATACCTGGGAACCTTCTAATTACGGACATATTGGGAGTCAAAGATACAATTTTTTTTTAAAAATACTTCATAGTTTTTAACGTTATAACTTTACTTTAAATACCTACGTACATGACTTGTTAACTATTCAATGCATCCATCAGCTCAATGTTTTGAGTGCGTTACATTGAGTTGTACCGTAAAACGTGATTTTTCACCCCAAAAAAAAAAAGTTTCCCAGCAATAATTTTTGATGTACAGAATGCTTGGTTGACGGCTTCGTGAAGGGTCCGTTTACATCATGTAGTATTGAATGGTTCGACGTACTTTACCCTGGATACTAAAAAGATTCCTCAAACTAAACTGAGTACTTAGAATCATTGGGTGCCTTTTAAGACTGTTTAGAGACATAGATTATTGTTGTAATGAAATAATAATGAAGCTTTTTTTGTTAAATAATTTATTGTATTATGTAAGGGAAAAAGGAACTTGTAGAGGATTTTCTCAAGAAACTGGGGGAAATCCAAAATCATGGGGTGGCAGCACTGTTGACAGTTCACATCGTGACTGTCATTACATTTTGACGTTAGACCAATGTGGTAATCTGCGTTTGGTTCTCGATATTTCATAATTTTTCCAGAAGTTTAGTGTCGTAGGTGACTCATAACCACCTTGAATAAAAGCATTGTAGTCTGTGTACATTGTTAGAAGTGTAACATCAGTCTGAGACACTTGTCGTCAGTTAAAGTGAAGTTCAACTCGTGTTGATAACAAATTTTTATTAATCAAAATGGGTTCAAATAACCCCCCAAGAATTAATAACGCGGTTGCCATTCCTGCTAATAGTCAGGATAATGGGCAACCAAGACAGAACATTACTGGAGGATTGAGTTTGGTCGCTAGCAATAATCAACAAAATACTCAAGCTAACTCACCCACTGGCAGTCAAGGTTCACGGAGACAACCAAAAAATTTACAGGTAAGTAATAAAATAAAAAATTAAAGAGTAGAAGAGGCCTTCCTGTCTCGAGAATACCTTCCAAAGAAAACTACTGCGCAATAGCTACATCTACAAAAAAAAAGTTTTGTAGTTTTTCCTTAATTAAGGCTTTGAATTAGAATTTGGACTAAACAATGGATCATCTTTTTCAAAAGCCTAGAGCAGGCAGGCTTTTTAATGTTTAAGTGCTTACATAATGACATATTCTATGCTTTCAGAGTCTATTGAAGTTTGCTATGGAAGCCACCCAGGCAGAAGATGCTCCAGGAAATACAGACATAGCCCCACTCGATGATCAGGTTTGTACCATGACACAATTTTGTATTTAGCAATTAGTTTATAAAACACATTTTCAGTTTTATTTGCCTTTTACTAAGCACACAATAAATCTTTTGGAGTATGCCAAAATATGGAACTGACTAATAAGATTTTAACAACATCATTTTAGATATGACAAAACAATCTTTTTCTTTCCTCTACCTGTCTCCCACTGCCGGGCAAAGGTGTTAATAATACTAATAATTCCACCAATACATGAGGAAACCGGCATGTCCTAGAATTGAAAAAATCAAAGACATGTGACATCTACCAACCTGCACCGGGCTCGCATGGTGGATTAGCCCCATTCTCTCTCATAGAGAGGAGACCTGTGTCCCAGCAGTGGGAACATTATAGGCTTATTATGCTTAGTCCGTCATCTGTGTTTTTTTTTCTTGACACTAAAATATTAAAACATTAATAGGTAAGTATTCATTTTTACCTTTGTTTTTAACCTAAATCTGAGAATGTATACACATTTCAACAAAACTGTCATAGTAAATATTGTTCCAGTTTAAAAGAACTATCCAACGACGTATATGTCATTGCTATTGGAGGGGTGTACCAACTTCCATACATTTATGCCCATTGTCCTTTTATTCAACATTACATCATAATGTTACAGAGGCGTAGATTCCTCGAGGACGCGCTGAGGAGCTTAACAGTAAATGTGTCAGAAGTTCTGTTAACTGCCATCAAAGTGCTGACAAACAGGGAAATGTTGACCAATATAAAAGAAGGGGATGAGCTGCCTGATGAAGTGCAGAATTCATTCACTGTCCTACTCGATCATGTTGATGACCTAGATGTGGCCAATGGTAAGGTGATGGTTTATTAAGAATTAGTTTTTAGTTCTGATGTAAATTGGTTTATAAAGGATTATGGTCGTAATTGGATGGTGTTATGACTGTCTTAACAAATCACACAACTGTTTTTATAAATGACTTTCGTAGAGTTATAAATTTGACGTTTTATTTTGTCCATGTTCTTAATTCAAAGCAATAAGAGTGAAAAACTAGGCTTATGATATAGACATGCTATATCAAAACGTTTTTCAATTTCATTGCCTGATTCATTATTACGTAATGCCATCTAATTTGTCTGTTACTCACAGATTAGCATTAAACCTGCATTGAGTTATCAACATAAACAGCTGTAGAACATGCTGGAGATCTATCAGTTAATATTTTATACAGATTACATTACTGCCGCATAGACAGTTAAAATCTACGAAAACCACATCACCTATAGAAAACAATAAAATTATTGCTGATTCATTTGAACAATCTGAATGCGAGAATTATTCTAGCAGCATACACTTCATCTTTCTAGTCTTTGTCCAACATAGTTTGCTTCCACTCTTACCAGATGCATCCGATTACCAGCATTTTACATGGAGCAACTGAAATAAACATAATCTCGAACTTAGATTTTTAACTCAAGAACTTTTACATTTCAGACTTCTTCAAAATGGGTGGGTTTGCTATGTTTCCCATCTGCTATAGCAGCCAGAATGAAGAACTGCGGGCTCGTGCCAGCTCAGTACTAGGCACGTTGTGTCAGAACAACCCCTTCTGCCAGGAGAAGGCGCTGAACAGTGGGTTGCTGCCTGTGCTGCTTAGCTTGGTACGGTCGGAGCAGGGGACTGCACTTGCCAAGTGTCTGTATGCTTTATCATGTAAGTAACCGCAGCAGTGGTTTTTACTTCAAGTTTTAGAACAACACAGTTGTGCGACTGCTGAGCATCAGGTCCTGGGTGCGATTCCCGGGTCGGGCAAAGTATTGTTGGGTTTTTCCCCCCGGATTTTCTCACTAGCAGCCACAGAATCTGCCCAGTTGATGGCAATAGGCTCGCCCCTTATTACATGGGACTTAAACATAACTGGCAAAATGTAGGTATACTATTAGGTTCACCTCTGCCTAACCTATCGGGGATTACAAGCGTGATGTTATGTTATTAGTACAACAACAGAACATCGACTGTACTAAAAGTTCGAAGAAATGTGCCATCCGTCTACTCGCACTTGGCAACATAATGGATGTGGGATTAGGTAGTAACCAGACTTAACAACACATTTTTCATAATTATTTAGTTTGGTGCAGTGTCCAGCTGCGTCGACTCGCGTTGTCCGAACTGAAACAAGGCGAATGACATTTCTCGCTTTTATCACATGGACAAAAGTTCATTACCTTTTCACAGCAGTCGCTGAACGAATTTTGATGATATTTGGGTACACAGTTAGGCCATGTCATATACTTTCATCCTGGTAGTAATTCGATTTCCCATTAGATAATTACAATTGTACCTACATTCAGCAAAATTTGTGCTATAAATCCCACAAATTGTGGTTACAATGGATATTGAATTTAATTTGGTGTCAAAATTAAACGGAAGTCAAGTAAAGTAGTTAGCTGTTGATAATTCATTCATTCACACATTTTGTGTTCTTTTTTTTGTGATCTCTGATTTTGTTTTCAGTCTAAAAACATATTTATTTATTTATTTATTTATTTTATTTGGCTCTTCAACAATGAGTACACTATTACATATAATAAAGTAAAACATTGCAAACTTAAGTCTAAGTGCCCCATTACTTAAAGAAGAGCACTACATGCACTATATTATGCGCCTAAATTTCTAATTAAACAATGAAAAAAAAAAAGAAGAACTGATTAAAAATACAAATAAAAAAGAAAAAAGAAAAGAAAACAACGTCAGTATCGATACTATTACGTAAGTTAAGGAAGGTAAGGTAAGCCAAACAGAATTAAACTTAAACTTAATTATTTTTCTAATTACATTTAAACAGTTTCTTGAGAGTAGGCACAGATGTATGACATAAGTCGATGTCTTCATCATGTTCCTTGTATACAACATACATTCTATATAATGAGCAATGTTGCCTTAAGTTTGTATTGCATTTTGGCATGCAAAACAGTTTCTTATTTGAACTTCTAGGTAGATTTCGTGGCACATGGAAGGATACTCTACTGAGCAAATCAGGACAGTTCAAAGAGCCTGTTACTAGTTTTTTAAGAAAAATTAAATCCAACATATCTCTTCGTTTCTCTAACGAGACAATCCTAAAATATTTTAATCTTTCCCGGTACGATTTCAGACTTTTACCCAGACCACAATGATAAGTAAGATGCCATAAGAACCTTTTCTGCAATCGTTCGATACGCTTGATGTGCACATTATATTTAGGAGACCAGACAACACTACAATATTCTAGGTGACTTCTGACTAGCGAGTTGTACATAATTTTTTTGGTTTTAACGTTTTTAAAGATTTTGCACTCTCTCATGACGAAACCAAGTATCTTTGTAGCTTTTAGTGTAACTTTGTCAATATGCTCAACAAAACTAAGCTTTTTATCAAATTGAACGCCCAGGTCTCGTATAGAATCCACTTCTTCAAGCTGTTGACCATTAAAGTTATATGCTGTGGGTAAGAATTTTTTTTTTTTAGTAAATTTAATGTGCTTACATTTCTTGATATTTAAAGACATTTTATTATGCTCACACCACTTACTCAGCCTATTTAAATCGCCCTGAAACTCGACCGAATCAGCAGGCTTTATAATTGGTTTTATGGCTTTAAGGTCGTCAGCGAATAGATATATACTCGAGTTCTGAAAGCACTTGTATATGTCGTTGATGAAAAGGATGAATAAAGGTGGTCCTACATGAGATCCCTGGGGAATTCCTGAAGTAGCTATGTATGAGTCTGAGCTACAGCCATTCATCACAACTCTAAGCGTCCGCTTGGTCAGATATGACTTGAACCAACTTAGCAAGGGATCCGACACACCATAAATTTTCAGCTTTTCAACAAGTAAACTGTGGTCGACTGTGTCGAATGCCTTGCTGAAGTCGGTATAAACTGCATCAACATGAATACGCGCATCGACTGCTTCAATAATAGATTCAGCATAGGTTACCAAATTTGTAGCAGTTGATTTACCTTTCATAAACCCATATTGGTTATCCATTATTAGTTGTGACATATGACTGGACAATACAGGACATATAAGTGCCTCAAAAACTTTTGCCAGTACAGAGAGAATAGCAATGGGCCTATAGTTGGTCACATTAGACTGATCACCGCTCTTGAAAATGGGTACAATTCTGGTTTCCCTCCATTTACTTGGAAAAACACCCAGAAGTAACGAACTATTGAATAGTATACTTAATGGCAACGAGAGGCTATCAGATAACTTATTTAAAAACAAGGAAGGTATATTATCCGGGCCAGCGCCCTTGTTAACGTCTAATTTCTTTAATTTTCTGAGGATCTGTTCTCGGGATATGGTTATTTGACTTAAAATATTATTACTCAGGCAGCTATCTAAATTTACACGCACATCACTTTGATCAGTACTATACACTTTAGAAAAATGAGCTGCAAAATAGTTACAAATTTCGTTAATATTCTCGGAACTGTTCATACCATCTGTCATAGAACTAGGGTAGTTACTAACTCCACCTCTCTTTATCTTTAAATAACTCCAAAAATACTTTGGATTCGATGTAATTTTAGCCTCTATATCAGCAATATATGTATTATAGCAGGAAGTAGCCATACGGTTGCATCTTTTCCTTAGTGATTCCAAAGCAATAATGTCTAAGGGATTTTTGTATTTTTTAATTCTAAGTCGTAGACGGTTTTTCTCATTTAGCCTTTTAATGAGGTCCTTAGAGAACCAGTATGGATATTTATTTTCTCTAATTACAACTTGTGGTACGTATCTCTGAATTAAGTCATACAATATATTATAGAATTTGTCCACCATTTGATCGACAGTCATGGAAAGCCCAAATTCTCTTGTCCAATCAACCTCTATTAATGCTGTATTAATCGCCACATAATCCGCCTTTAAATAATTTAATCTTGTTCTAGGAATACATTTCAGTGGTTTTAGAACATGAGAGAATGAGAGTTCACATAGTAGGGGGGGGTGGTGTGGATCGACTTTAGAGAGAATATCCACTGGTGAAGTTACAGTAACATTGTCTAAATTCGTAAATAACAAATCAAGAATTCTATTATTATGATTGCACAAATAATTATACTGTGATAAATTGTTAAGCACTATGAAATCCCAAAGAGTCTGTTCCAAACTGGAACAAGTCCTCTGGGGTACTTTTATCACATTGCCATCAGCTCCGAGCCAGTTAATAGATTTCATATTAAAGTCACCTATTATTAAACAGTCACCAACACGCTCCAACACTTTGTTTGTGTTGTCAACAAAATGCTCCAACAATCTGGGCTGTATTGGTGAGGGTAAATATATAGTACAAAGATAAATATCTTTAGTTTTTCCACCCACTCCAAGCGATAACTTGACCCAGAGATCATCGCATGAACTTTCAAAATTGACCACCCTGTTTGATTTAAGTTTTGTAGAAATAGCAATAAGGACCCCACCACCGTCGGTTTTGCTATTAAACATATTAATGGTCCGGTCACGCCTATAAATGGTATATCGCCCATCCATGATCTCTGAGTCAAAGATACCACTCAGTAACCACGTTTCAGTGAACATAATAATATCGTATGAACAGCAGGCGACCTCTTGATAAATGTTATTTAGTTTTGATCTGATACCCCTGACATTCTGATAGTAAATTTTTAACTGATCGAAATTTATAGTGTTAATCTAATACCTTATAGAAACTCCAATGTGGCCTATTGTAATTTGTCTAACGTTTCGGTATCCCTGATATATTTGTAGTCTGCGCCATCAATTTTCCTTACAAAAATCCTTCCACCACGTACCCATACATACTGATAACCCAAACTCTTGGCTTTAATTCTAGTAGCAGCATGCAAGGCTTTGTTCGCAGGAGACAAATGTTCTGCAATGAAAACATTTTCCTTTTTACCACCAATCCCAAGTAGAGCAGTGTTGAGCTTCTCTTCCGTAGTTTTATTCTTGTTGAACTTGATAGAAGCAGCTAGAAAATTGTCTCTAACTCGCGGACAGCTGAATTGAACAACAATAGATTTTGGGCGTTTGCTAGATGGAGTTTGTTTTGCAATTCTAGTGACATGGTGAATGCTGTTCTCTGTTAAATCACCTGATATAACTCTGTTAATATTCATAACAGTGGACACTAGGTTTTCGTTGTTGTGCTCCGGCAAACATTGAATTTCTAAATTCGAAGAACGAGCTTGCTGTTCCATCTGGTTCAATCTCCCGCTCAAGTCTTTGACAGTGGCTTTGAGTTGCTCATTCTCCTTCTTAATGTCAGAGACTACTTTGGTGTTCAGTGAAAACTCTGTCTTCATTTCCTCAAACTTCTCGTTCATGAATCCCATTGACGCTTTAAGTCCCTCTATTTTGTCTGTTATCGCTTTCAGTTCTTTGTTTACATAGTTCGCCAGAGTTTCGTTCAAGTGCCGCATAAGATCGTCTATCTGCTTCTTCATAATGCGGTTAACTTCGGTTGACGTAACAGGCGCTTCCTTGGGCGAGACATCGACTGATATATTTGTCGATGCTCCTTTTTTCCTTAGCGTTATGTTCGGATCACCACTTTGGCTGTTGCGTACGGGGGTGTTATCTGCGTTTCGCATCTTTGGCTTACAGGTCGGGCACAGCCAGTTATACTGTTCACTCAGTTGGAAATCGGAACCCAGCAAGTTTGTAAGACATGCAAGGTGGTAGGGTTTCTGGCACGACGAACACTTAAAAAGACACTTAAAATATTTTACTTTCCTTTCAGGTATGTCTCGCGGGTACGAGCCTACTTCCCTGGAGCTGATCAAGCAGGGCGGCTGTCCAGTCCTCGTGGAACTGCTGAGCTCACCCGAACCAGTTGCCAAGACAAAGGCGGCTTTCCTCATCAGACACTTCGCCCAGAATTACGGTGACGCTATAAGTAAGATCATTATGTTTACTTATTATCATTTACGAACTGAAAATTATGGTAGTTTAAGGAGATTTTATTATACTTTAATAAAATAAAAGATTTACTAAAGTGATATGTGCCTCTTGATGGTGAGATACCACTCAAAGGCAGTCTCATTCCAAAGTCATGGCGCAAGCATTTGTTATAACTATTTAGCGAAATCGAAACTCACGTTATGCTCTGTCTGTGGATGTTTAAATGCGCCATATTTAGTTTGACGTACCTATTGGTAAGTAGCAGTGGCGAAGGTTCCATACAACCCGATTCGTACCGGCTTCCCTTTGAAAAACGGCACAGTCAGTATTCTATAGCCAAGAATATTCCATACAATAAAGATATGTACTCCGGCTTACCTCTTACAAAAATTGACCCTGCGCTATTGGTAAGTAGACATCTTCAATGCCAGGGGCGTTTCTACATAGAGAAAAAGCTTCCATGTCTCATGTGCCTGACCCACACCGCCACTTGTACCATGTACATGGTGGTACCACCAAATCTGAACACAGTGTAGCCGCACTACAAAAAATATACAGAAACATACTACAAAAACAGCGCCATCTATGATAAAAATGAACTACTAACATCAAAATTCTGAATCGCCCAGTTAAAGTTGTTACAATGAGACTTAAGACTATATAGGAGGTCTGGTCGGAGGATCCACCCTTTTCTATGGGGACTTTACACCCTTACGCCAACGCTAATTGGCGGTAAAACAAGATATAATCATAGTTCCTAGACGAGACCGCCAGAGCATAAACGCAGGCACGAGCCCTCCACACCAAGCCACAATTTCACCTACCATTTTGTCACATATTTGTGTCGTTTGGCAAACAGGGCACGCGCTTGCTTGCCACGTATATGTGATAATGGCGGTCAGAAGGTTAAAGTACTCAACTACTAGAAGTTTAATATTTTTTTAAATTAAATTTCCAGAACAATTCGTAAACCAAAACATCATAAGGGTTATAGCAGCAGAAATTCAAGCGACGAGAAACGAAAGCACAGAGCATTTACTCAGCATACTGCAAATCCTAGTCAGTACCAACGACCCCGTCATCTTGAGACTATGTAAAGACCAGAAATATAACCTCAAAAAAGTCCTGCAAGACCATCTGAAGAGACCAGAACTAAGTGATGACAGGTTTTTGGAAGAGAAGGAGTATTGCCAAAATCTGTTACAGACCATTTTTTATTCGGCGGTCGAGCAAGGTAATGTGGAGCAAGCTGATAGATAGTGATAACTTATTGTGTTATACAATGTGATCTCTTTTCTATAGGTACTAAATTATATTGATTAGATTTCTGCAGAGATGGAGCTAAGTAATTGTCAACAGTCCTTTACAATCTCTCTCAGTCTCTATGATTAGGTAGTCGGTAGAAGTCTCAGGATAAGTTACGTCTAACAGAAGCAACTTAGCAGGGACCTTATTTGGGGACATGAAGATCAATGTTAGTGGCAGCAAATCAATAGCTACCTTATTGTAACGCGGATAAAGGTCACTTTAATTTGGTGACTGTGTAGGGACTGTACTTTCATTTAGCTGCCATGGAGTTCCTTGCTGATAACTTTGCCGCGAGATGGCGCTAAATGTTTTATCTTGTGGCCGATTCATCGCTTGCTTTTCATTCAAAGTAACTTTGACAATTAACTAGCACTCGGCGCTCTGTCGCGGCCAATACCTCCATTGCACAAAACAAAATGATTTAAAAATAATATAAAATGTCAAAGAATTGTTAGTACATACATACACATAAGTGCAACAATTTAAAGATTTACATTTTGTACCGAACCATTGTATTAATCCTTGTATCTACGCAATTTAATTTAGTAATAGAGAAGAGACCACTTACTTTATTTGTAAATACATTTATGCAGGTGTAAATGATCGTAGATAATACAAAATAAACTAATGCTAGCGTGTTCAACTGTCGAAAATTGCTTATAAGAGTATTTCACACGACTACTTTTTTCGCGTCGACGACGCAACAAAAACGCGCTGTTAACGTTAATGCAACTGCAACTAGCTAAATGTTACTGTGTCTAGCTTAGAGGTCGTCCATTAATCACGTGAGGCTGGAAAGGGGGGGAGGGGGGTTCGGAAAAAATCACGAAATATCACTAGGGGGAGGGGCAGGTGTAGTGAGATATCACGTGTATTTATTTTTTCTTTGAACACGCGATTTCTAAACCGAAAAGCGGTGCGTGACCTTGACATTTTTATCACGGTGCTTATTTTTCCAGAATTAAATTAGATTATACCTGTTAACCTGTATTTAAAGATAATATTCTGATTTTTTTAAGATACTTTGTACCAAAAAAAATACACGTGATTTTGGGTGGGAGGAGGGAGGGGTAGTCTAAAACTTCACCACGAATCACCATGGGGGAGGTGGGGGTTAAAAATATGCTAAAAAACATCACGTGATTAATGGACGACCCCTTAGCAATGCAGAAACGTTGTCAATGACGGCGCGACAGAAAGTTTTTGTGTGCTTTGACTCACAAAGCACGGAGACGCTTCGACGGCTCTAGCAGCGGCCGCTGGCAGCATTTTTAACACTTTCCTAAAAAACAAGTGTGTCACCGTTTACTCACACTTCGGCAAAAATTACGTATACAAGGTGTAACATAAATAAAC
Organism: Noctua janthe; assembly: GCA_910589295.1. Classification (NCBI taxonomy): domain Eukaryota; kingdom Metazoa; phylum Arthropoda; class Insecta; order Lepidoptera; family Noctuidae; genus Noctua; species Noctua janthe. Next base: position 7,842,056 of record OU342573.1, on the reverse strand, counting down.
GTAAGACCCCCCGTGTGGTATCTCAGACCATGAAAATTAACCACTTTTGTTCTATCAGTTCTTGAAATTCGCAAAAGAAAATTGGGTTTTCCGAACTGCGATCAGCTTATCAACATGTAAAACTAAAAAAAAAGTTATAAATTTCCAAAAGTCGTAGGACAAAAGTTCAGTTTTATGGTCTGAGACACCACACGACAGGTATTGCGTTTATTATGCTACACCCTGTATAAACTGACGGCTTTAACGGAGGTTGCGCACTCAGCAAACTTCGCCGTCTCTACATGCGACCGGCGCCGGCGCAGCGATTCCATGCTCTATGCCCTTAACAACCCTTTCTCTCGCTCGTGGATTGGCTCGATTGTCTCTTGTTTCGACATGTGGTAGACAAAGTATGAACCAATAGATAATGAAGGAAGCATCCAGGCAGGCGGAGCTAGACATCCGAAAGTATTGTCCCTAGAGTGAGTGGTTTTTATTGTGAACATTTCGACGGTGAAAATTTGAAATACCTTATAGCATCGCGGGCCCAAAGTAAAAAATAAAATAGCATGCTAAATATCCCGTAAGTTAATATTTAATATTTTATACGCAAACCCTGCGTAGGGAACATAGCCAGCATAGACCAGCGATGGTCTAGTTGGTTAAGACATCCGGTGTACTGAATCGGAAGGTCGCAGGTTCAAACCCTGCTCGCACTGGAATTTTTCTTTCCATGTCAAAAACATCTCGTAAGTTATTTCAAATTTCCGCCATCGACTTATCGATAACTTTAAAATAAATGAAAATGGTGAAAACGGTTTATTAATATGGACTTGATATAATAACTATTAAGATATGGTATACATTTTGTAAGCAACAAACAATATAACTACAATAAATACATGTGTTCATGAAAGAACGTGTTATCATATTGTTGGTGGAACATTGTAATAAAGTTCTGGTAACAAAGCTTAAGCTAACATTATGTGATATGCTTTTAACTGCATTTATAAGTACCGGATAAGTTTTTTGTGTGTATCAGTTTGTTAAAACTTATTCCAGCCAGATTTTGCATATTAAAGGCCCGCTTACACCTCCAATCATAAATATATGTAATGCTATATATAAAGTTATTTGATGCCGCTAAATTTTTTGTGCGATTTGTGGTGTAAGAGCCTTTATACACATTAGAACAATGATTAAAATAAAGTTTTTAAGTAATACCTACAAAAGTTTGTTATTTTGTATGAAACATGATGATTCCGTTACCTTTTCCAAAATAGTTCAGACTAGTCCAGGGCCTTTTTCGGGCTTGTCATGAGTTTTTGACTTGAGTGGATTATTTTACGCCTTTTTTTTTCGTTTGGGAAATCAAATGACCCCCCGCACTGGGCGGAGCGGAAGGGAGTGTCAGACTTCTACTGACTAAAACCCGTCCATGTTCCTTCTTTGCCCTTTGTGTTCCAGAGCCGCGGTATCTCTTTCGAACAGTCCCGCAGCCCATTATTTTACGCCTGCCGTCATCGATTGCCCCACACCTTCAAATCTACCCTCAACTTTTTTATTAATTTGACTAGTTTATCTACGTTATTAGCATAATGTTCGACATACGTTTCATATCAAATATTTTCATACGAATGTGCCCAGTGCACAGTGTCCCCATTTGAACACGACATGCTTTTTTTCCAAACTAAAAAAAAAAAACTACTTTTTCTTTTGTTTTATTTTCAAACTCCCTGTTCTCCACCAAATAATACAAGTTATTTCATTTTCCGCGGCTACTTTTAGTCTTGAGCGTAAATGGATTAAAAAAAAAAATATATATCGACTCTTCACAAGGATGATAACAATTATAAATAGGGATAAGTGGAAGGAAGGGAGGCCTTCGACCTGCAGTGGGACACAAATGGCTAATAATTATAATAAATCAGCACATCAATAATATCTGTGGCAAGGTTTTCCAATCTCTTGGTTTTGTTATAAAGCAGGCAAATTGGTTCAAAGAAAGGAATGCTTATAATTACCCTAGTATTCTTTTTTATGTAGCAAACTAGAGTACAATTCGGTGGTATGGGATCCGCATGAACCGATGACACATATATCTCATGATAGGGGACGGGTCCAACGACAATTTGCTCTTTACATAATAATAATCAACAATCTTTATTACATAAGAAAGTTGTTTCAAAATTGTGTGAAATCCCTGACATGCAAAAACATTAACAAAAAAAAAATATGTTAAAAGCGTTTAAAAGAACCCTGTAGTTTGACAGTGTTTGCGTGTGTTTTTGTCTGTGTGTGAGCGCGTGTGTCTGTGTGAATGTATGTTTGTGTGGGTGGCTGCAGGCGCGGTCCCAGCCTGTCTTTGGGGGGGAATTTGGTTGGGGAGCGATTGGGTTCGGTGTTAAACTATTATCAATAACTTTTGAAATCGAAATCATATCAACCATCTCTGGATTTAAATAAACAAAACAATCGAGGGCGCCTAAGGTTTATTTCCGGGGGGTGCATCTTTAGCTTTCAGAAATTGTGTCAGTTTATAAAGATATACTAAAAAGAACGTCGATTGTCAGAGCGAGCAAAGCGAGCTTAAAAATTTTAGCACTACATCGGGTAGGTTAGTATTTCTTTCGACCATTCATACAGGAGTTGTGTAGGTACTCAGACGCAAGAGCGAGCGAAGCGGGCTCGAAAATTTTTGCATAAATTAAGTTCTTTTTGTTCATTTATACAGGAATGAGTATAGGAGAAACTCAGTCAACTTGTGGACAATTTAAAAGTACAGGATGTATTAGCGAGTGAAGCGAGCTGGAAAATTTTGGCACCACGTCCATTTTTAAATTTATACTGAAATAAGAATAGGAGCACTCTGTCAACTTTTGCAGAATTGAAAAAGTAAAGGATGTATTGGCGAGCGAAGCGAGCGAGAAAATTTTTGCATTCCGCCTCGAAACGGTTGATTTCTTGATAGTTGTCGGATATTTCGGGGGGTTGAACCATAACGCCCGCCTGCCTACGGCCCTGCCCCTGAGATAGTAAGATTTTTTCAGTTTTAAGATGAAGAGAACGCAAGAGCGAGCGAAGCGAGCCGGACCTCTTTTTATCTTATTTAAATCAATGAGTTCAGAAACATGATCACGGTTAAGCTAGGCCCAACCCAGGCGGGGTGTTCATGACCCCTGTGACCCCCCCCCCCTCCCTGGGACCGGGCCTGATTTAGTGAAAGTTATGTTGATGGCTTGCTGCACGCTTTGGTGCAAACTGTATCTAAGTGCACCAAGTATCTGTATAAATAAATAAAAAAAGAAAGGTGGTATAGTGGTCTGTATCTCTGTGTATATAAAACAAAGTTTTGAAGTCATACAATAACTTTTATTTCCTTTCTAACATTTTAGAAGTCAACAACATGCACTTTCTGAGCTTCCTCACTGCTCTCAGAGCTCTCAGAGGAAGGGTTGTCGGCACTCTCAGAAGAGGAAACTTCCTCTGTGGAAGAACCGTCCTCAGCTGAGGGAGGGTCTTTGATAGCGTTGCTGTCCCAGTCGAAGTTGACGCCGGTCACCTCTAAGAACCAGCCGTGGTAGTGCCCGGGGCGGACGTAACCTGAGGAAGGGTGACACATTGAGTGTTACGTTCTTAGCTGCTCAGCAAAAATAACAAGCACTCGAACAGACACGCTTTCTAGGGAAGTACAGGGTTAAATAAAATTAGCTAGCGAAACTGCAGAAGGTGATGGGTATCAGTATCTAATGATGCATGATATAAATGAATTGAGTTTTTTTGGATCTAAGACCGCAGGGTAGATACTGAAAATTAACTAAAACACAAAAAAAAAGTTGGTGTGAGAATCATACCGATATGAAAGAAGAAGCTATGTTCTCATAACTCACCAGATGGCCAGAGGCTGTTGCATCCACGGTTGGATCCGAAGCTCACAATACCGACCTGAGTGCGTTGGCCGTCGGCGTCTACGAAGGTCAGGGGGCCACCGCTGTCACCCTGGTGGTTATAACAAAATTAAGTATTTGACGATGCTATAATATAAAGAAGATGGCTAAAGAGGATAATCCGGTTGAAGAGTATTGCAACCTTACAGAGTTGTACTGCGAGTGGCCAGGTCAAAGAAAAAAAAGAACATGCCTCGAAAATAATGTTCAGCCTATGGCCGGTGGCGGCAGTCATTAGATTAGAATGAACTCCTGGTAGCCTGAAGCCCAGAAGTCTGACAACCAGTCTCACTAAGGGGTAACATGTTGCCCCGTAGCTACTTTTTCTACAACTCACTGAGTTGGCATGGCCGCAGTTCCGCATACTGTACAAGAATTATTTGGCAGTCTGAATGATCGCAATACTAGTTCTTTATTTTTACCTGGCACGAGGACTGAGAGGGGTTGTCATAGTGTCCAGCGCAGATGGTCTCTTCCCGGATGACCTGGCTGGTAGGATACCATTCGGACAGGCAGATCTCGTTAGAAACTCCTCGCTGATGCGTCCACAGGAGGATCTCGGAGGCAGCACCACCTGGGTTACGGGTAGGTACAATATTATTACAGGACCATAGAATACAAACCTACATATTTTAACGAATCCTCAACTTCTTTTTTCTTTGTGCGAGAATTATGGAGATATTTTTTTCATTTGTTTCAAGGCTACCAGGTCAGCTCAGTTTTAACTAAGAAGAATTAGGAGTTCATTATTACAAGTTACTGACCGTTCCAGAGATCGTCAGTACGTCCAAATCCGCTGACAATCATGGGGACTCCAGCGAAGTTGATGTTCTTCTGAGCATTGCTCATGAGACGGGCCGGCTGCACGTTATCTGTTAGAAAACAAAGAACAAATAATAATTAAGGTTTCGAGTAGAACCGGGGCTGCGGGACTGTTCGAAAGAGATACCGCGGCCCTGGAACACAAAGGGCTAAGAAGGAACATAGATGGATTTTACTCAGTAGAAGTCTGACACTCTCAGTCTATCTGGTTTGACTGATGATTTCCCATTAGAAAAAAAAAGGCTTGGACTAGAAATAGGCGTACACATTGTGATGTGTATCAAAATGGTAACGCCGAACAGACGAACAGAGCACATTTTGCTTATAAAAATCTTTCGCAGATTACTTTTTAAAACTACTTACTTACTCAAAAAATCTTTGTAGTTTGTTGAGACATGGTTGGGATAGATGACAAGGCCGTGCAAATCACAGCCTAGTAGACTGAAATCGGAATTCGACGGGAACCCAGGCTAATTTAGCAATTAAGATAAAATCATGGTTCTAAGGATTTGTGTTTACTAGATAAGTTCACCAACACAGAACACAATGATGTCTCTTATTCTAGTTAAATATAAAGGATGTACTCGTAATAAGACCCTTAACGAAGCCGATAGGCACTTGTTCTCCCCGACATTGCGATCATTTTTATGTTCTAGACCATACCTACTAGCTACGGATATAATGGGGGTCAAAGTTCCAACTTTTTCACAAGGTTATTTTTAAATACTTACATGTTTTTAATGTATGATTTTTACTTTAAACATTTCCACGACGCCCGTTCTGTTCAATCCATCCATCAGCACAATGTTTTGAGTGCCTTACATTGAGTCCTACGTACCGTAAAATGTAATTTTTCACCCAAAAAAAAAAAAATGTTTCCCAGCAATATTTTTTGCGTAAAGTTACTTAGTTTGATGTACATAATGCTTGGTTAACGGCTTCGTGAAGCGTCCGTTTACACCCTGTATTATGAAAGACATAATGGTCGCACTAACCGGAGTAGGCGATTTCCTGGTCAAGTCCGACCAAGGCAAGGTCAGCGGTCTGGACTCCAGCCCGGATTTCATCGTACTCGGGGTGGATGTACTTGTTGGAAGACTCCACGAGGACCTCGGGACGGGTCAGGTTGGTCAGACCGAAGCGGACGACGAATGTGATACGGCTGTAAACAAAAAGTGGATCATCGTCCGGTCTGTTCGGTTTTTCCGTGCCACCTAAGGCACGGAAAATTCGAACAGACCGGACGACAGCGGACTATGGCAGATATTTTAATACATTATCTGTCAGAATCCGGGCCACTCGGTTTGGGCGCAACTTTAGTATGACAGTAATGCGCAACTTTGGAAAGACGCTACTACAGAGTCAAACTTAATTATGTACTGACTACGCATAAGTGATGGTTATCTAGTTGTGGAGGTAAAATAGGCAGGAATCACTTTATACAATATTTTTACTGGTGTTGATGAAACGGCTGGACGGATTTGGATGTTTAGTATGCAGATGAGCTATCTGCCGGTTTCTGATATGTGCATTTGGATAGGGAAGTCCTGGTCAAACTCTAAGGGCTCATTAACGGAGACGCGGCGCGTTGTGCGGTGTGGCCCGCTCAAATTCAAACATAAGGCGTTGAATGGGAGCGCTTACGGAGAAGCAATTTTACGCGCGTTTGCTTGAAAGGCCCGCGGAAGACAGCGCCGCGGCGCACGCAGCGTTGCGGCCAGTCAGTTTCTTTAATACTTTGTTCACGGAAAAGTGGCGTGTGAAACGTAGCGATACCCGTGACGGAGCACGCGGCGTCGCACGCAGCCTCACACGCACCGCTTCACGCCCCGCGTCTCCGTAAACAACATAGTACAATGTGTTTACGCGTGTGGTACGCACGCGCCGCGACTCCATAAATGAGGCCTGAGGGTGATTCTTTAAAAAAAAAGGTAACACTCGAAATTCAAAACTTAATTAGAGTTTGACAAGTCCTACACTTCGATTAGAATAACACAAAGGCTCACGAGCACCGAATTTGACGCAAGCGAAACGGCGGTTCAAAGTAAGTACGGGTGTACTTACTTAGCCAAACAGTGGGCAGCCGTGAGCACCCATTTGTTGTGGATGAGCGAGCAGCCGCAGGAACTGACACCACCAGCGTTGTTCACCATACGCACAGAGCCCTGGTACGGGATCTGGCCCAGCGTTGCGGGATAGCCAGCCACGATCCTCGAGGCTTGGTAGTCAGCTGGAGGCAGCAGGTAAAAAGAAGATGAAAAATACGTTTTTTTAAGAGACTGACAACGCTATTTTTATTTTGAAATTTTGCCCCACACTTGAAATTTTTCCTGTGGGTACGTGGGTGCGCGTGCGCTTCAAACATTTAAACGATAAACACAAACATCCAGACCCGGAACAACTACCTGTTGGGCATACAAATACTTGTTCTGTGCAGGGATCGAACCCACGACACGCAGTGGAGCTGCCAGCCGCTCAGGCACTGCGCCATGCGACGTTGGATCGACTTGAACAAGTGTGGTCACTCCCGTTATCTTCGTGATCGTGTAGCAGCGTAGCGCTACGCCGTAGCAAGTGACCGCGGTCTCGGTTGAGAAAAGCCGTTTCCCGAAGCACAGTGCGCTACGACGTAGCTATTTGAAATTACCCTTTGTTTTCTACATACATTTTCTTTTTTTTTTTTTTTTTACGTTGTAAATGTAGTTAATTTTGTTTGATTTAATTTATTTAAAAGTATACACTTACGCAAGTCCTCGATGATCGCTGGCTCGGGGTTGAGGACACCACCCTAAAATAAAAGAAATTTCAGTATAGTGACAAGATTATTTAAATGACTAAATTAGAATAAAAATAATGCCCAATGCATTAAGTTCACCTTTGTACAGTGTTTTTTTTGGACTCGTAGCTATATTTTTTTAATAAATAAATAAATACGCCATGATCGATCTTATCGTGTTTTAATTGTAGTTAATTTATGTCCTATATTTTTTTTGATACGAACCTATACACCCTGTAAACTGACCCATCAAGTTTTACGGTAGGACTCGATGGAAAGTACTCAAAGCATTGTGCTGATGGATGGATTGAATAGTACGGGGGTCGTGGAGGTGTGCAAAGTAAAAATCATACATTAAAAACATGTAATTAAAAAAAAAAAACTTGTGAAAAAGTTGGAACTTTGACCCCCAATATCTCCGTAACTAGAAGGTTCCCAGGTATGGTCTAGAACAAAAAAATGATCGCAAAGACGGGGAGAACAAGTGCCTTTCGGTTATGTTAAGGGTCTTTTTACATCCTTTATGTTCTGACCACCAACAAAAAACGCTTTTTAACCAATCAAAGAGTGTAAGTCCCCGATTTTCTCAAAAACTACTGAAGTTCTGAACCAAACTTGCGTACTTGTACTTAGTTATTTATTCTCTCTACTCTACTTAGTTATTGCTTGTTTTTGGGACAAGCCCACCACACCTATTCCCAAACCACGCAACTCCCGTGCGCCAGAATCAACAGTGGCGACCACCAGAAAAGCCCCGAGACAATGACGCTCGACGAAGTCCCAGAGAAACAATTTAACTGTCTTGGATTCCGCAACGCGAGGAGGTGGAGTAGGAAAAATGACAACATGTTTTGTTTATGAATGTTTTAAGAATCTTACCTGCACATAGCCCAAAACAAAGAAAAGTCCCAACAGGTACGCGGCCGCCATCTTGTAAGATCGCCTAACGAGTGTTGACTTGCACCGTACTTAATATTAATCAGTCTGTATCGAACGTAAGAATTAAATGATAATGTTCTGTTATTATCTCGGATTATGATAGCAATAATTAATTAGGATTTTTATGGTAGGTAGGTATAGTTGGGTATTTCAGCATTGGTAGGGTCACCAAGCTGTATGAATAAAGTTTTTCACATTCATTTCATCTCATAACAATTAGTTCAGTTCGCGTTGAGCTATCAAGTCAGCCAGGTGTTCTCGTTACAGCCAACAAGGGTCGCGTCACTCACTTTATTTCCACACCATCAGTTCTTTAAGCTCATTTTACTTTAAGTACCTTTGGGACAATACAGTAGTGTTTTAGTACTTTACCAATATTTAATTCCATTCATCCTTCATCTAAAAGTAATGTATGGTCTAGCAAGGGATCATACAGAAGTATTGAGGAATGACTTGTTTCGTATGAAATGTATAATTTGATACAAGTGTGCAATGTCAAAAATATTAATTACCACGTGGATCCTAAATGCAGGTCTTGGGATGGCACATGTTTTTCAATTTACGGTTCTGAGGTTTCTTCACGATGTTCTTTTTCACCGTTTCTGATCAGTGGTGCTGCAAAGCCTTTTTTTTTCGGATGGGAAATCATCAATCTCCCCCCCCCCCACTCTGGGCGGAGCGAAAGGGAGTGTCAGACTTGTACTGACTAAACCCATCCATGTTCTTTGCCCTTTGTGTTCCAGGGCCACGGTATCTCTTTCGAACAGTCCCGCAGCCCCGGCAGGCATCGGCCCTTGGGGACCCCTTCCTGTGTGATGACATCTCTTTGAGGCGCGCAGGGAACACGAACGCGCCGTCGACACGGCCTGTCGTCATAAGACGGACGGCGAGCTAGCCCATTACTCGCCACCACGTGGCCTCCGAGTGCTGCAAAACCTGCAAATGCCTATCTAGGATCGAAATTACAACAGCAACAACGTCCATTTATTGTCAGGCAACTTTGGCCCAAAGATATATAGCTGTTTTGCAGTTTTGCATAGATATATACCTTACAGACTAACATAAATAATAATATATAATATACATTAATTTAAATTTTGATATATATTTATAGTATTTGATTATATTTATAGTATTTTATATATCCTTGTAGTTAATCTTATTATTATTATTTAAAATTATTTTCTGATTTACACCTACCACTGCTTGTCTTTGCATCACCCAAAGGTTGACTGGTAGAAAATGCCTATGGCATTAAGTCCGCCTCTGTACTTCTGTGCTTAAAGTGTTAAATAAATAAATAAATAAATATCATAAAATACAATAAAAACCAAATGATAAGTTACAACCTTACTGGACTCGTAAATCGCGGCTGCTCTAACCAAACTCTGTTGAAAACAAAAGAACAGTCCTAAAACATTCACCAGCATGGTGTCCCTACGCTTTGTCATTGTGTTATTTTAATGAACTCGATAATCCTGGATTACACCGGATACGCATGCGTAGATCAGTGCTATCTATAGGCCAGTATCAGCGTCTGCAACGAACACTGGTTTTACCCAACACAACACCTCAGCACTGAAGAAAAACAATGGTCGTGTTCTTCCGAGTAGGTAGTAGGTATCTGCTACCTAGGTACTTTACCGGGTGTTTTTAATCTGTCATGTATATAAGGTCTATCTTTTCATACACGAAATATTTTAAGAGTAACTTCTATAAGTCTTAAAGTCGCCGTAGCAACGAAAAAAAAAAATATGTCAGTGTTTTTTTTTTACAAAATTATTATAATTCTAAATTTTTTTTAGACTTTTTGCATAAAACCTTTACTCCCATATTTTAACAATGACAGTAGGTAAATACGACGTAGTAAACTACCGTAAGGGATGCTTAAAAATAAGAAGCCAGTATTTATTTTGTGGGCCAACTAATTTTAATTTATTTATTTTTTATAAAAAATATACTCAGATAAAAAAAAAATCCCTTGAAATGGCTTTGTTATAGCCGTTAGATGATTCCCTGAAAATATTTCGTGTATGAATAGTTAGACCCTATATTATACTCTTAAATGCAACAAATAAACGACAACACGACTGCCTCGTTGGTTTTGTGTTCGCAAGCACGACGGTTGAGCATGAGGTCGTGGGTTCGATTCCCGGGTCGGCAAAGTGTCATTGGGTTTTTCCATCAGAAAATTTCTCAGTAGCAGCCACGGAGTCAGGATTAGCGCCCGGTTGATGGTAATAGGCTCGCCCCCTATTACATGGGACTTAAACATAACTGGCGAAATGTGGGTGTACTATTAGGTACACCTCTGCCTAGCCCTTCGGGGATTACAGGCGTGATGTTGTGTTATGTTATGCAACAAATATGTATTTTTAGGGTTTCGTATCTCAAAAGAAAAAAGGAACCTTTGTAAGATCACTTTGTTGTCCGTCTGTTTGTCTGTCTCTGTCAAGGCCCATTTTCTCAGGAACACGTACCAGAGGTGAGAACCACAAACAAGCGCCGTAAAAAAAACCAAATTACCGTATTAAAATGAATAGAAGCTCTTTGCTCTTTTTATTGTCCTATTGACAATTTGGAAAAGTAATCGTTTTTTAAAAAAAACATTGATCATCATCTTCCTCGCCATTTCCCAACTATGTTGGGGTCGGCTTCCAGTCTAACCGGATGCAGCTGAATACCAGTATTTTACATGGAGCGACTGCCTATCTGACCTCCACAACCCAGTTAGTACTGGGTAATACGATACCTCTTGGTAAGACTGGTTGTCAGACTTTTTGGGCCACTGACTACCTAACGACTGTCAAAGATCTACAAATGACACCCAGGACCAACGGCTTAACGTGCTCTCCGAGGCACGCAGGAAACTCGGTATGTAATGGGCGGTCACCCATCCACAAACCAACCTAGGCAAGCACGGCTTAACGTAATGATCGACCCGAGCGGCTGTTAATATTTAGCCACGGGACAAAATTACGGCGCCAGTTGAATAAAATAAATAAATCATTTAGACTCCCAGATAGAAAATTTTCATCGGTAATTAAAAAAAAAAACTGCTGTTCCATACATTTTGACCGTGTAGGTATTTAGGTATTTATTTATTTAGGATGGACTGTGTAAAAATTGATATGGCAAGAAAGGAAGTGTCCAAATGAATTGGGTTAAGGGCAAGAGAAAGATGATGAGGTATTTAGGTATTGCAGTTTTCTAGGAAACTGTTTTTTTTAAAATAACTAACGAAACATTTCTATGTCGGATTCAGCATGTATACAGCTGTAGTTCTGTAAATTAGTAATAAAATAAAATCAAATGATGATAAAATAAAAACTACTTGGAAATAAATGAAACAGGTAGGAATAAACACCACAACCAACATATTATTTTAGGTTTTTTTTTGTGTCGGGTCGGGACCCATTTAAATTAATTTATTGTTAGGGCTCCGTACCTCAAAAGGATAAAACGGAACCCTTATAGGATCACTTTGTTGTCCGTCAGGCTGTCTGTCTGTCAAGACCCATTATCTCGGGAACGCATTAAGGTATGGAGTTGAAATTAAAACCATATACACAAGTCTACAGTCCCTTGAAGTTGTTAAAAATCAAAATACGACCGTTTATAACGCAAAAAACGTATATTTCGACACTCTCAAGGGATCAAAATTTATAGGGTACTTTTCGTTGACCTAGAATCATGAAATTTGGCAAGAAACAATGTCTTTCAGCACGTGTAAAGGAAAAAATCTGAAAACCGTAAATATATGGTTTAATAACAAAATACCTACAAGTTTATACGGAACCCTCGGTGCGCGAGTCCAACTCGCATTTGCCCGGTTTTTACATGTAAACTTACTTTTAGCGCTCGCACTGTCAGGGTTATAAACTTGCCGACGAGGCAGTCTTCTTCTCCATGAACAAAGAAGAATCTTTCGAAAAGTCATTGGTTGTTAGGTAATAGGTAGTCTGATTTCTGATATAACATTGAAGTAAATAAATAATCATCTCTAGGCAGTAGAATTATTATTATAATTGCACAAAATGGCGAAATCATTAATCTTGTAGATTAGTTCCTTATTATCTTTAACTTGTCATAATCCTGGGTAATTAGGCTACCTAGTTATATAACAAATTGGGTGACCTACACCTAATTTTCGTACCTTACTTATTTCGCACTTATTTTATTTAATTAAATAATATACAGGGTGTAACAGAAAGGGTATAGTCATATGAAAGGATATGCTGCAGACCATCAAACTGAACAACTTTCTCCTTGGGACCAATATCGTAAATGCGAAAAAATTATCAGACGTCCCATACATTTGGGTCGAGTAGGTATTGAAATTTAGTATGGGTCAGCTGATAATTTTTTCAGATATTGGACGCAAGGAGAAAGTTGTTCAGTTTGATGGTCTGCAGCATATCCTTTCATATGACTATACCCTTTCTGTAACACTCTGTATACTAATCTATACTCAAATATTTCACTTTTGGACTGATGACCCCATTTTGGCGATGTCTGTTCTGCCTATCCTAACTGTATAAGGGAGGACTTTGCCCTACAGTGGGATTATATAGGCTTATGAAAACTATGATCTTCTTTTTCTTGGAGGGCCTCAAAGGAATATAAGAAAAACACACAAAAAAGTGTAACAGTCTTTATTACATTATTGAAACGGGCGAAATATGAGTACACTAAGTACCTATAGGCACGTTCACCTCTCTCTAATCCTTCATGGATAACAGGCGTGATGGTACGTTATTCGTTGACATAAACAGTGTTTTCTTATGCCACTACATCTTCTGGCTTGGTCTCCAAGTCCTCGACGTTCCAGTCGAAGCTGATGCCGGTCTGCTTCTGGATCCAGGCTTGGTAGTAGTCGGGACGGACGAAACCTGAAAATATAAGCATATATTTTAGTGGTCTTGTAAGATCTTCGGATAGAATACTCCTTATTATGTACACCATACAAATTACAGGTATTACAATATAGAACTTATAAATAAAGTGACACAATGAGCGGTTTCATACCGCTTTTTTTTTTTTTTCGTTCCGGAAATCATCAAATCATCCCCCCACTCTAGGCGGAGCGGAAGGGAGTGTCAGACTTGTACTGACTAAAACCCATCCATGTTCCTTCTTTGCCCTTTGTGTTCCAGGGCCACGGTATCTCTTTCGAACAGTCCCGCAGTTTCTCATCGCTAAAAGTAATCTTGTCAAGACAACTGCAACCTTTGGCTGGATTTAAGGGAGGAGAAGACACAATACTGTAGGTAGTTAGGGTGTACCATATTTAAAACAAATATATACGTACTTTTATATAACATTAACTTATACAATAGTAATCATGAAAAGAGCAAAGAACTATACGTATAAGGAGAAGAACTATATGTTTAAGAAGAGAGGTAGTGCATCTTGACCATAACTTTAAAAATGTACAAGGACTGAGCGCGCCTTACTGACAAGGGCAAAGCATTCCATAGCCATTGGTAGAATGCATTCTCCAGTCTCAAGTTTTCCGAAGACCTCGGATATCTATCACCTCTCCCTCCTCTCTTCCTCTCATGACACACAGTATACTGTGTGTCATGAGAGGGTTTTCGGATTGAACAAAATATTGTAAAGCTTAAACAAGATATGCGAATTTCGGCGAAGTCTTGTGGGAAGCCATAGCTTTATTTAGCTTTGTACGAAATTTCACCATAATTGCGCAAACCAAATATAAATCAGCAAACGTTTTCAAGACGCTCAAGTTTATCTAGCTGTGCCTCAGTGAGATCAAGATAACTGACATCAGCGTAGTCAAGGATGGGAAGTAAAAGGCTTGTGGAAGCGCAATCTCAGGGACTTGGCAGATTTAAAAATTTTGCATCTTGCATCCTGCAGCTGGGGACCCCTAGAGAGATGTCGGTCGATCCAAACTCCAATGTTTTTAGCTTTTTTCAGTTCCGTTAAATTGAGCCTGGGGAAACAGCGTCCATTTTATCTTGGGGAATATCGTTGAGCTGTCAACAACTATGTTTCCATACTCAGTTGTTGCAAGAGCGACTACTGAGTATGTGGTCGAGGGATCGATCCCTAGGTAGGGAAAAAATAATGGCCTGGGTTATTCGTGAGCAAATTACCAGTGGTAGCCCGAAGATTTGCGTACGGCAATAGGCTGACCTTCTAAATTATGAGACCTACAACATAACTGGCGTACTTTGCATCTATCGGCCCTTACGTGTGTTGTGTATGTTTGCAAAATGTCTGAAATAGTTCATCGTCGTCGTCGACGTCAGACGATTTAATATAATCTTTTTCATCTATGTTATCATACTTATCTATTCTGGGATTTCCCTTCATGTTTGCCAGATAGCGGGTGTTCTTACCTTGAGGGTTGGGTGTGTTGCAACCACGCTGTGATCCGAAGCTCATGATACCGACCTGGGTGATCTTGCCGTCGATGTCCACCAAGGTCAGAGGACCGCCGCTGTCACCCTGGAAGAAAGAGATATTTTTTGTCATTCTATTTATAAAACAAAAGACTGACTGGTTGACCGGTAGAGAATGCCTTGTGGCATAAGTCCGCCTATGTACCACTATTGTACATGAAGTTTAAATAAATAAATAAAAGATATAAAAACAGTTTCAACTAAGGGCTAATCGTTTGTCTTAGGTTTAGTTCTTCGTATCTGGATGATCTATATCAGAATAGCTTATGCTGTGGTAATAGGGTATGGTGGGATAGGTAACACTAAATGTACCAAAGTGATGAAGAAGGACTTTCGCAATGCGGTGCGGTCATATCTAATCTACGCTAGAATTTACTGTCAGTAAGTTGGTAGCGGAGCTGACCTCTCAGGATGCGCCAGACGTTCAGTATCACCACTCGTGCTTCATCACGGCTTTATTGGTGGTTTGCGTTATTGGGGATAAAGAAATAACCCGCCCAAGGCATTTAGGATGTTGATGATATCTAAAGGGTGTAAATAGACCCTTAACATAAACGAAAGGCACTTATACTCCCCGTCACTGCGATCATTTTTTTGTTCTAGACCATACCTGGGAACCTTCTAGTTACGGAGATATTGGGGTCAAAGTTTCAACTTTTTCACAAGTTTTTTTTTTAAAATACATGTTTTTAATGTAAGATTTTTACTTTACACACCTCCACGACCCTCGTACTATTCAATTCATTCATCAGCACAAAGCTCTGAGTGCTTTCCATCGAGTCCTACCGTAAAATGTGATTTTTCACCCAAAAAAAAAAGTCGATTCCCAGCAATATTTTTTGCGTAAAGTTACTTAGTTTGATGTACAGAATGCTTGGTTGACGGATATGTGAAGGGTCTGTTTACACCCGGTATATACTTATCACCACAGATAGTCGATGGACAGCCGCGTTAGTATTTTTGGGTTGCACCCTGCAAGTAAGACACAAATGGCACTATTTGTGTAGTGAACTTGCAGGGTAATTGTATTTATCATTAACACTAGAAACGGGATATTTACCAAGCTTACTGTTAATTGCATTTAGTAACACACTATCATTTTTGCCAATATACACAACGTTTATTGCGAAATAGGTACAAGTTTTTAAGGTTTAAAAACCTCCATGATCCGTTTACTATCCAATGTATCCATCCATCAGCACTATATTTTGAGTGCGTTAGAGTGACTTTTACCGTAAAATGTGGTTTTCATCCCCAAAAAAAAATGGTATCGCCACAATAATTATTGCGTAGGGTTACTTAGTTTGTTGTACAGAATGCTTGGTTTTACGAAGACGTCGTGAGGGGTCCGCTTACACCATGATTAAAACTGTTTTACGAAATTTTTCAAAACCCTTCTAAAAGCGAAAGCGTTACAACTAGGTACACCAAGAACGATAAAGTATGGCAGCGTAGCCGCTGTAGGAACCTCACCGTGCAAGGGTTCTGGCTGGGCTCGTCATAGTACTGCGAGCATATGGTCTGCACGTTGATGACCTGGCTGTTGGGGTACCAGGTGCGGCACTCCTGCTGCGTCATGCCGCGCTGGTACGTCCAGTAGAGGATGTCTGGGACGATTCCACCTGGGCAAAGGAATAAGCATATCATAAGCACTCCAAACCACATTTTCTTTTAGAACCTTATAGTTATGATAGGGAATACAACACTCCTTATAAATAATGTTACCGATGCATGGTTAGACATTAATCTCTGATTCCTCTGACAGTTAATCTAATGTGAACTGCAAAGCAGCTGAGAACTGCAAAACACACTTGAATGGAGGGTATTGCCTGATCATTTATCTCCACCAAATGATTATGGGTAATGGTTATGAGGCAGCATTTCTTCATGTTTCCGGTCACGCAGTCTCCAGTCATTTACTGTGCTTCGTAGTTAGGTTTCCTTTTCGTCTCAATTATTGTCATTGATCAATGATTGCTCTGTATTATAAATTATTTAGACAAATAAATACAATTTAAGTGCCTGTTTATAATTTCAAAATAGCGTTTTACTAAATGCCATGAATATTTCTTTTTTAATTTTTGCCTTTCTGTGTGTCTGTTTGTTCCGGAGTAACTTAGCCTAAGTTACTCTGGAACTACTATTATTTCAGAAAACAAAAATTGGGTTGCGTGCTGAAGAACGGGAGAATGCTGCGCGGGACAGGACTGATGGGAGCGGCGGCGTTGACGTCCGTCAGTGAGCGAATGACTGAGCTCTCGCGTCACGTTACTACAGCCACACTTCTGCACAGCATTGCTTAGGCACCGCCTCGGTTAATGATGAGCCCAACTGATAATGAGAGATTGCGGACGCGGCTTAAGCAAGACACGGACACTTAGCAGCTGTCCGTATCCAGTTTGACCGAAACTTTAAGCGTGAGACCTGTAATAGGTAATAAATACGTACCAGCCCACCAATCGTCGGTACGTCCGTAGCCGCTGATGGTCAGCCGAACATCGCCGTATTCCACGTTCACGCGTTGGCTGCTCTGGATTCTGATAGGCTGGATGGAATCTATAACCGAACAGAGGCACAGTATACAGAAAATGTTTTCATCTTTGTTAACACCACTCGTGTATTTACCTAAGGACGAAGGGGGTCAACGCCCGTATTTTCTTGATACAAGCACATTTATCGTTTTTTGTTGTTGTCTCTCCCAACTTTTAACAAACAATCGAAATCCATATTTAAAAGGCTAGAACGACGATGATGTACCATACATCAGCCGCCACATACGAACTAAACTGTCAAATCCACCATCGCAATATTGAAAATCCGTCTGGTCGATCGACGGATGTTGTGTCCTCCTAAGGATCCTCTTCTATGTAGGACGATTAACTTTACCCCCTGTTCCTCAAACCTCTAAAGCTTCTAAAAAGGTTATGTGCATAGTGTTACCTCCATAAGGAATGTAATGGTCCAGCTTCAGCACTCCAATGTCCTCAGTCTGTACGCCAGTACTCTCTTGGTTGTAACCCTCGTGGATGTACCGCTCCGAAGCCTCCACCATGTAGCCAGGCTTGGTGATGTTGGTCTGGCCCAGGCGGACTACGTACGTGTACCGTCTGGAAAAAGGGTTGTTGGGAAAGTTAATAAGGGATCTCCAGGATTTCTGATCGTGCATTAGCGTAAATTCCACTGCAACGCAGGATGTGCTCGGTGAGGTTCGGCGCGTTAGCTGCGTGGTTTAAACCAACGATTTCTAATGAAGTAGGTTTGTTTTCAATGTTGTATTTTTGATCGATAGCATTCAGAAGAGAGATCTAATTCTCAGCTCTCCAGTGTTGTAGATTTTTTTCCACTATAAAGTCAATATTACCAGCAAAGTGTCAGTTTTCAGCAAAGTTCTAACCACATATTTGTGAGAACTGTTAAAAACTTTAACTGTTCTCGTCCCTTCCACTGCTTTACTTCGGGCAATCTGATGATCAATTAAATCACAAACCTGGCAAGACAATGAGCAGCTGTGAGGATCCATTCATTTGTGAGTATGGAGCCAGTACACGCGCCTACGCCGCCTGCGCCCCCCACCATACGAATACTGACGGTGTACGGGAACTGGTTGGCTTCAGCCTCCCATCCTCCTACGATCCTTTGACCTCCAGCTGGAAAAAACGAGAAGACCTTCTAATAGGTGGTCTGTTGCAGTTTTATAGTCTAAGAATTTCATGACAAGTACAGCATATCAGCTGTAGTTATGTCATGTGAAATTCTTTACCTACAGGCTTTTCATAAATTTAAAGTTACTTTACTCTGACAACAGCGACCCTACCCAACCATATTGTTAAGACAATAATAATTACTGTAATTTTGACAGTCTTATCAGTGGCAGTAACCCAAAAGAAATCTTATAACAATGATAATAAAGATCATTGTCATTTTGACAGTGCAGTGATGCAAAGTCACAGGTTTTCTGTGGGAAGACTTTCTAGATCTCTAGGTATAATTTCGATATTTAGGTTATTTATTGATCAATTCACTGCCTCTTTGGTCAAGTGGTCGCAAGCGTGACTCTTGAGCATGAGGTCCGATTCCCAGGTCGGGAAAAGTGTTATTGGGTTTTTCCATCTGGAATTTCTCAGTAGCCGCCATGGAGTCTGGATTTGTGCCCGTTTGGTGGCAATAAGCTCGCCTCCTATTATTACATGGGTGGGACTTAAACATAACTGGTGAAATGTGGGTGTACTATCAGGTAAACGTCTGCCTAGCCCTTCAGGGATTACAGGCGAGATGTTATGTTATGTATGTTATGCTGCTTATATGTATGTTATTGATCAAATTCGCGGTGATTTTAAAGTACTTAACATACAAAAAAAACTTGAATGCTTACCAAAACGAGTGTCTTCGATATATGCGAGGTCAGAGTCAACAGGTTCTCCCTGGAATTTAAAGCAAAAAATAAAAACGTTAAGGACAGACAGGTATAGGTGTACTCATGGCGATCTACTCATCCAAGGACCACATTACACACCACGATCATCGAGTCAAGTCTCCATAAGATGCCGAAACACGTGTCGAGTATCGATTTGGGTGCATGGCATACCTAGGTAATAATTTTCGCTTTTCCTGCACCTTGAGAGGGACATGTCAATGCAACCATATAAAACTTGTGTACTTTTGTAATAAAGTTCAGTATTGTATCAGCATTCGTTGTTTCATTTACTCATAATATCGCCCATCCGTACATGTCGACCGTGACAATAAAATAAACGCGATACGCTACTCGCGTTTATTTTACTGTCACACTGTGTTTACATTTCTTTGACCAAAACGGGACGAGTGGTGTCACGATGTTTTGTAACGAGACTAATCTTCAGGACTTAGCGCGCTCACTATTCTATTTTGCACGTATGATGACCATGGCAATGACCGGGCTGTCCTACGAGAAATGCCTAGTGTACCTTGACGATCTTATTGTTATGGGACGGAGCCCCACAGAGACGACGCCCGATGGAGTCCGTACAACGTGCATCTAAGTATCCTACAGTATCTAAGCCTGAATCTTTTTCGCGAAATTAACACTAAGTATAACATGTATGTTGCATAACATTTAATGTCATGGAATTCCACAAAGTAACGTCTGATTCCAAAACTTATGTTTTGTATCATCATCATCTGCCTAGCCTATTCCCAACTATGTTGGGTTCGGCTTTCAGTCTAACCGGATGCAGCTGAATACTAGTATTTTACATAGAGAGACTGCCTATCTGTCCCCTACAACCTAGTTAGTACTGGGTATTGGTAAGACCCCTTGGTAAGACTGGTGGTCAGACTTTCGGGCCTCTGACTACCTCTGCAACTTCTGTCAAAGATCGCCAAATGACAGCTTGTTTTGTATCTATCCTAAATTATTTAGTTACCTGTACGAATCCAATCACAAGAACTAATCCCAAGAAATACAGGCCAGCCATCTTGCGCACACAACTTGCGGAAGATCGCGCCACCACCTATTTAAGTGGGGCCTAATCCTTGCCACCTCGTTGCAACCGGCTTAGCAGATAATATGATGTTATCTTTAATCTCTAGGTCTTTACTTATATTTTTGGCTTCACGGTTAATTTCACGTTGTTTTTTGAGGATATCTGTCAGCTGCTTATCTGTCAGCCTGTGTTTGAATGCGGTAAAATGCTGTTACCTATTCAACAATTATAGGTATTTAGTTGATTGAATGAATTTGTGTTTGGACTGCCAAGTTGGTTTAGTGGTCGCAAGCGCAAGTCGTGGGTTCGAACCCAGCCAGGTGCATTACTTTGTGTAAGTTATTTCATCACCACTGCTCTCAAAAACGGTGAAGGAAAACATCGTGAGGAAACCGGCATGTCCTAGAACCAAAAATTGGAGGACATGTGACATCTACCAATCCGCACTGGGCCCGCGTGGTGGGTTATAGCCCATTCCTTCTCATTGAGAGGAGGCCTGCGTCCCAGCAGTGGGAACATTAATAGGCTGATTATGCTAAGCGCGACTGCTAAGCATGAGGTCGTGGGTTCGATTCTCAGGTCGGGCAGTGTTATTGGGTTTTTCCTTCAGGAATTTCTCAGTAGCAGCCACGGACTTTGGATTTGTGCCCGTTTGATGGCAATAGGCACGCTCCCTATTACAATGTGGGTGTACTATTAGGTACACCTCTGCCTAACCCTTCGGGGATAACAGGCGTGATGTTATGTTATGTTGATTGACTGTCTCGTTAGTTTAGTAATTGCTAAAGGACTGGTGATAGGTTCGATTCCCTGGTCGGTCAAAATGGTAGGACTCAATGTAACGCACTCCAAACATTGTACTGATGAATGGATTGAATAGTACGAAGGTAGTGGAGGTTTAAAGTTCTCACATTAAAAACATGCTATGGAGATAATTAAAGTTAAAACCTTAAAAAGTAGTATTTAAAAAAAAAAAACTTGTGAAGAAATTGGAACTATGACCCAATCTCTCCGTAACTAGAAGGTTTTCAGATATGGTCTAGAACAAAAAAAATATCACAATGACGGGGAGAACAAGTGCTTTTCGGCTTCGTTAAGGGTCTTGTTACACCCTTTTTTTTTCGGATGGGAAATCGTCAAATGTCCCCCCCCCCACTCTGGGCGGAGCAAAGGGAGTGTCAGACTTGTACTGACTAAAACCCATCCATGTTCCTTCTTTGCCCTTTGTGTTCCAGGGCCGCGGTATCTCTTTCGAACAGTCCCGCAGCCCTGGCAGGCATCGGCCCTTGCGGACCCCTACTCGGCTGCTGACATCTTTTTGAGGCGCGCGTGGAACACGAACGCGCCGTCGACACGGCCTGTCGTCATAAGACGGCCGGACGGCGGCGAGCTAGCCCATAACTCGCCGTTTGTATGATAAAAAAACGACTTGCATCGTCTCATTATTTAATTGGTTGATTAATAATGCAAGTTTATCTAATCTTAAGTTGACTTGCATTTGAAATCGAACAAACCACTAGAACAATATCTTACCTATTAAAAGTATTATCAGAGCTATCTGTTTGTGGTGGATTTAATTTATCTGGTAATGAATTGAGCCGTGAATGGCATGCTCAATTAGTTTTGTTTACTAATCTGTTACCACGAGTAAATAATCGTGGAGTTGTGGTAACAGATTACTTTCTAAAAATGACATGTAGGTTACATGACATGTATAGTCAGGGAAATTTACTTTATAGCAAGTTGACAAGTTATTTTAATAATCCGTAAAAATCAAATCACGACTGGTAAATCTGTGAAAGTTGTATGAAATTGTAATCACAGGGCAAATTGATGAAGGGTGCCAATTAGCTTAAGAATTTAGATCCGGATTGTACTTTGTGTTGTTCCTTATGGGCTATATAAGGTCTATCTTTTCATTCACGAAATATTTTAAGAGTAACTTCTATAAGTCGTAAAGTCGCCATAGCAACGAAAAAAAAAATAATCGGAGTGTTTTTTTTTACGAAATTATTATAATTCTAAAAACTTTTGAGTCTTTTTGCATAAAACCTTTTCTCCCAATGACAGTAGGTAAATACAACGCAGTAAACTACCGTAATGGATGCTTAAAAATAAGGAGCCAGTATTTATTTTGTGGGTCAAGTAATTTTAAATTATTTATTTTCATAAAAAAAATATACTCAGATAAAAAAAAACTTGAAATAGCTTTGTTATAGCCGTTAGATGATTTTCTGAAAATATTTCGCGTATGAATAGTTAGACCTTATATGTATAAGACAAATTATTAATTTTATTTGAAAATAATAGATAATGCACCAAGGAAGGGAATAAAGCAGTGTCTTACGTCACGTCCGCTGTTTTGAATCCCTTGATTGCAGTGAGGCAGTTAAAACTAGAATCTTGAGAGCAGTGAGGGAGTTAAACTCGCCCAAAACGAAGACACCTTAATCTCCGAGGACTGCCGAGGACCATACTCTACTTTTCACACCTATGGCGAGGAAATAAAAACCAATTTGATTTTCGAAATATGGCGTCACACACTAACATTCTTCCGCGGGGATGCGCCAATATTGATAGATTGGGGACTTAAGAAAAATCCCTCGCTGCATTTGGGATTCAAAATAGGGTCCGTGACGTAAGACACTGCTTGATCCCCTGGGTGCTTAATCTATGAAATCTTTAGATTTTTTTGAAAACTGAATAGTGCACTCACGAATATCTTTTCGAGAGGGTAAATAATGGGGATGAGGAGCTCGTGGCTAAAATAATAACAGCCGCTCGGGTCGATCTTTAGGTTAAGCCGCGCTTGCCTAGGTTGGTCTGTGGATGGGTGACCGCCCATTACATACCGAGTTTCCTCCGTGCCTCGGAAAGCACGTTAAGCCGTTGGTCCCGGCTGTCATTTGTAGATCTTTGACAGTCGTTAGGCAGTCAGTGGCCCAAAAAGTCTGACAACCAGTCTTACCAAGGGGTATCGTATTACCCAGTTCAGACTGGGTTGTGGAGGTCAGATAGGCAGTCGCTCCATGTAAAATACTGGTATTCAGCTGCATCCGGTTAGACTGGAAGCCGACCCCAATATAGTTGGGAAAAGGCTAGGCAGATGATGATGAAATAATGGGGATCAAAATTCATACGCCTGTTATGTTCAGTTTCACTTGTTTCTGTACAAAATCGAATCTGGGATTGTTACATTGTAGACGAATGCTGCGGGGAGGGAGCACCATAAGGCTCAGCGCAGACAGAACGGAGCGCAGCGGATAGGATTTTATTAACGCACTTGAAAATAAACTTTAAAATTATGACAATAAAGTGCATAAATGCTTGAACATGACAAAAAATACTCGCGCGTCCTCGAAGATATGCGCGATCCGTAAAGAAAATGCCCGAGACCGCGCGGGGGTTATTCCTCTCTGTCTGCGCTGATCCTTAGGGTAAGATGAAGGGTAAATAATAAATTCAAACAAAATGTAAAATATATTCAACATTATATTTTAATATTCTAAGTACATTCTGTACAATCGCATTACGTACTAAATATCACGACAGATTTAGAAATAAATATATTTACTTAAAAAAAACTGTACACACATGCCTGACTGCAATATACAATAATATTATGACTGCTTCGTTGGTCTAGTGGCCGCTATCGCTAGTGCCTGAGGTCCATGGGTTCGATTCCCTGGTCGGGCAGTGTTATTGGGTTTTTCCATCAAGAATTTCTCAGTAGCCACGGAGTCTGGATTTATGCCAGGCGATAGCCTTACCCCTATTAAATGGGACTTTAAGATTTTTTTTTTTTTTTTTTTAATCTTTAAACTAGTAATTTCTCCTGTATCGTGGGTGCATTTACAAACATTTAAATTCACATACACAAACAGGCAGACCCAGAACAACTACCGGCCATACAAACATTTGTTCCGTGCGGGAATCGAACCCGCGACACGAAGCGCAGCAATCAGTCGCTCAGCCACTGCGCCAACCGTGTCGTATTTGGTGAAATGTGGGTGTAGGTACTATTAGGTACACCTCTGTCTAATATTTCGAGGATCATAAGCATGTCTTGGGCCTCGACGGCTGTTATGTTATACTTCATCATCTGCCTAGCCTTTTCCCAACTATGTTGGGGTCGGCTTCCAGTCTCACCGAATGCAGCTGGATACCAGTATTTTACGTGGAGCGACTGCCTATCTGACCTCCACAACCCGATATCCTTTGGTAAGACTGGTTGTCACATGTTTTGTTGTTTGTTATGTTATACTTATAATGCAATAACTAATATCAACAATATGAAATTGTCTATCATAGCGTATTCATTAAATATACAACATGTAACATAATTAACGCACATCCTGAAATTAGTTTGTTCAGAATCGTTTACTGAATCGATTTCTATAATTTATATTATAGGTATTTTTTTTTCCCAAAAATAATTAAAACTACGTAAATTACAGTAAAAACTCGTTAACTCGTTTCGAACGCGAGCGAACACCTACTAGGCTAACAAGACCCTCATACCTACGTGTGCGACTGTCTGCGTTCGTGGATTTGTACTGTGACCACAACATTCTTCCGGAATTAGTATAACTAAATCAATCAATAATCAATGCTCATATATGTTTAACTAAAAATTCAGTGTTTGTATTATGATTATAACATAATGGGGTGTCTGAGGGTGTGCGTTAATTACGTTAAATGTTGTATGTATTTTCAAAGGAAATGGATACAAAATATACATAATTTTATATTAAATCAGTTTTTAAACTGACGTGGTCACTAACACTATCAACTATCACTAAAAACGTAAAACTTAAAACTAAAAACGAATATTTTGAGTTCCCGATATTACGGCGCTGTTGCAAGCACCATGATCACGGATAAACTGAAACCCGACATCGGGAACTCAAAATAAATAGTAAACATGGTAAATGTCCCGTTTTTAGTGTTAATGTTAGTTATATTAAATCAATTAAGTACAGTTTCATTCAATAATATCATTTACAAATTGCATTCTGTATTTCAAGCAAAACACATTCGGGGTGGAAGGGACACCCACGCGAAAACGGTAACTATATACTCAGTTTATCATTCTAAAAACCCCTATCGAAATTTTTCATCGGTAATTTTTTTAAAAAATCAGTTGTACCATACATTTAGACCGTGTAGGTATATAAATTTTGTGGGAAACAGCCGTTTTTTTTAAAAACCGACGAAACTTTTTTATGTGGCGGGGCTCAGAATGATGTACTGAATACGTGGTAACAGTTTTCGCGTCGGTGTCAGTACCACCCTGTATTATAAAGCAGCCATACTTTTTTTGTGTAGACTTAACCCCAAAAAGAGTAAAAAAAAATATAATTCAATAGGTATACACTGTGTACAGTTTTTTGGAAGTAATTTTAGAATTATTATTAAATTATGACACTAAAAAATTGTACAATAAAATTAAAAATAGGACTGTTTTATTTTACTAAGAGCAACAAAATCTTGATCCAAGTGAGCTTTCCTTAATAAATTACTCGTAACTAAAATCTTTAAAGCGATTAAGTACCTTTAAGTACTTGATATTTTGCTAAACTATTTTATAAAAACAATATATTAAATGGGGCTGAGAATTAAATACACAGACTTATAAAATAAAAATCATCTAACGCCTTATGATCACTGTCAAATCAACTTTGCAGCATTTTATCTTTGCAAGATAAAAAAAATATAATTATTGCATCTGTTATAAATCTATAATAAAATTAAGCTTACCCAAGTTCAGATAAATATACATTAAGTTTGTTTCATTTCATTTTTGTATTTACTTAACTTTTTTTTTTGTATGTTTCTTACAAAAAAGTTATTATTGTGTAAAAATCGTACTTTCGAAATAGGAATTGCAGAAACCAAGCCGTAATTAACGAAAAAAAAAAAAAACACTTTTATTTCTGGCGGGAAAACGTGATTATTTGCGGTAAGGAAAAGAATAAAGATGAGAAAAGAAAAACGGGGTAAGTTAAAAATAAAAAAGATATACGACTTTACATTACTAAGGCATTCTTGGTATTTGACTACTACAAAACCCCACCGCCCGACCCTTGCTCGACGTGCCAGCCCGCGCCGCTGAGCCAGTAACGTTAAACTCCCTAAATAATAATTCGACCCAGCCTGACCCTAGCTGCCCCCCCCTCAATGACGCACTAAGTCGAGGCCCGAACCCCGCAGGGGGTGCCCTTAGTGACTGTTCATTTAATAATGAATATCCTTAGTTTGTAAGCCCTGGCTGGGGGCCTTAAAGTAATTTTTGGCCACCACAGGATAAGTTCGGTTAAGCAGGAACAACCTCTAGTAGATGTTGTACTGCGAGTGGTCATTTCAAAAAAAAAAAAAAAAAACTACAAAACCCCCTAAGGGGAAGATTCTCCGGTCTCACGTGGTTACTACGGTGATCGCATGTTTCTTAGATTCTAAAAATTTGTAGTACACGACCGCGTCGTGTACTGTCGGGAACGAATCCATCTGCAGTTGATCATTATCTGCTTGTAAGGAGTTGTACCTGTCTATCATTTCTAGAACTGGACCTGAGGACGAAAGAAAAAAAAAAATATTACAAAAACAAAAAAAAGTTTCCTTTGCAGCCATTATTCTATTTCTACGTGCCCAAAATCTAACGCACAAAACAACAGTTCAGACAACGGAAATATGCCCGAGCAGTGTACTGGCTGAATTGAAAATAGGACCGTATTTCCTTTGCTTAGAGGCGCGCGACCGAGTCGCGAGCATGCGTGTGCGTGCACGTCGATATTCGAACAATTTTCTAATTTAAATCATTTTTCCGTTTTGTCTGAACTGACCCTTACAAGCAACGCGGATGTCAATGTCATTCGAGTGCTAAAAGATCCTTGTATGTTTTTTTTTTTACTAGAGTAACATGCAGTAGTACACTAAGAATTAACACAGACATATTTACATTAAACATAACAAATATACTACCCACTAAATTTTCCACAGAATCTAACTAAAATAAATATTAATTAGCAAATGTTACCTGATGTCAATGCAAAATTAATCAACAAAAGCTAGTTGGTACCAACCAAAAATAACTAATACAAAATTAATATCGTTGCAGCCGGAAGTATGGAGTATATGATAGCTTGACGGTTGACAAGGGACAATTGAAGAAAAAACGTGTTGAGGCCGGCCCCAAGTATCATGGGACAACGACAGGCAGATGATGATGAAGTTCTTACCATTGGCTCCCGCCAGCAGTACAGTGATATGGCTGGCGTTCAGATCCTTCTTTATGCCGACTATACTTTTGATGCCCGGCGCGTCCACGTATGACAGAGCTGTCATATCTATTATCAAACATTGTACCTGGAAAAAAACAGAATGAATAAGTTCAGGCTTTTATTTAATGGAATAAATTTGGGCTTCAGCGCCACCTCGCAGAAAAATGTCCCCGAGCAGACCATGTCTTTGGATCAGTGTCTGAGAAAATAAGCTAAAGTGGCAATGGACCGGCCGTATTCACAGAGTACAAAGCATACTATTCTATAAATGAATACCTTGAAGAAAAATGACTGTTTTTATTTTATATTTTTATTACTTTTATTAGCTTTAGTTCATAAGATTATGATTATTACTTACAACTCAATAATTTAACTGTTTACTTACTTTGTATTGTTTATTTGTTTCTGTTTAACGTATATTTTATAAAAGATTTTATTAAAGATTTAATATTAGGTAATTAGCTGTAATGACAGTACCTAGTTTTAGTTTTTATTTAAGTTTCAGTTTTTATACATACCTATAAAAACTACCTGCACGACTTAATGTGTAGACATTATTTGTACGCCTTTGCAAGGCAGCACATAGGGAAACATAACTCTTTTTGATAACACCGTGTATTTACTTTACCTATGTGTCTCAAATAAATATATTTGAATTTGAATTTGAATTTTGAATAAGAGACATTGAGGCAACGCAATTAAAAAAAATAACTTATGAAAATTTTTACTCTAAAATCACGTTCTGAATTCATGGAAACCGACAACTCGGATATACCCTCTACACTCTGTAAAAATCGTCAAACAAACCAACGTATATCCAGAATAAAATAGTTATTGACAACAAGTAAGAATAAAGTCAGAATAAATAGCTCTCTCTCTATTAGAAGTCGAGTCATGGTAATTATGATTAGGTTTCTCGTTTTTAATTTTGGTATTTGTTAAAATATGTATTAGTTTATTTTATTTGTGTATAAGTATTAGTATCATTATAACTACCAATATAAATTTTCGATAGCAAGAAGTTCCTTTTATATATTTATTTTGTACCCTATCGCAATGTTTTCTTATTTAACCCAAAGGTTGACACTGGTAGAGAATGCCTTGTGGCATTAAGTCCGCCTATGTACCACTCTTGTACATGAAGTTTAAATAATAACTAAATAAGTGGCTTGTAGTGACGATAATTGAGATACGCCATTGACCCGTCAATTACTGTCCTATGTCAATAACGAGGGCCACTTTATATAGGGTGTAAAAGAACTCTTCACGAAGCCGTTAACCAAGCATTCTGTACATCAAACTAAGTAACACTACGTTTTGCCGGGAAACGAGTTTTTTCTTTCGTGTGAAAAATCACTGTTTACGGTAGCGCTCAAAAATTGTGCTGATATTGATATGAGTAAAGTTATAACATTTATCCGATGCCCTACTAGCGAGTTCGTCCGCTGCATCATTGCCTCGGGAACCGCTGTGTCCTTTGATCCATTGGATGGTTATATTATTGTGATTACCAACCTGGTTCAGGCGTTGATGACACTCGTGTATTAACCCAGAGTTGACATATAACATTTAAAATATCTATTAAAAAGAAGTGTAAAATGTTGTGACTTTTTGCTTCAATATCTCCGTAACTAGAAGGTTCCCAGCTATGCTCCAGAACAAAAAAGTATTGCAATGACGGGAAGAACAAGTGTCTCTCAGCTTCGTTAAGAATGTATTTACACGTACCCTTTATCTTTATTTATCAACGCTCATCATCATCATCATCATTTCAGCCGAAAGACGTCCACTGCTGGACATAGGCCTCCCCCAAGTGTCGCCACATTGACCGGTCCCGTGCATCTCGCATCCAGCGGATCCCTGCAACCTTTACCAGGTCATCGGTCCACCTAGTGGGAGGCCTTCCAACGCAACGTCTTCCAGTTCGCGGTCGCCACTCCAGAACTTTCCGGCCCCATCGGCCATCCGTTCTGCGAGCAATGTGCCCTGCCCACTGCCACTTAAGTTTGGCTATCAACGCGCACTATCAGTCAACCAAGGTGATGGTAATACTTACTCTATTACTAATATTAGGGTCCCACTCGAAAGACTCATTCTTGGTGAGGTTGTTGTCCTCGTCGTGGACGGCCGTATCAGTCGGCTTCAGGTACCCGATCTTACGGAACAACTTGGTCCTAAACATATTCTTAGTGGCGAAGTTCAGGCCGCCGCAGTAGTGGAAGATTTTGATGCCTGGGAGTTCTTCAGCCTGTAAATAGAAAAAAAGATATTATAATATAAGAAAACAAATATTATGTTTCGTACACAGTAAGTAAACATCAAATCAAGATGTTTCGATTTAAAATATAATCGTAATCGTCGTATCGAATTTTAATCGTCGTGTCGTTATCGTCGTGTGTCGTATCGTATCGTATCGCAATAGTTTGTGTACTTCGTAAAGTGGATAACAGAAGGGTAAAATATAAATTAATATTCTAAAGAGGTATTTGTTTGTAAGTAACCTCCGGAACTAATAATACAATTAAAAAAAAATACTGATAGAAAGATACATTATTCGTGGGTAACTATAGGCTATACTATAAATGATATTTAGGTATATCATGCATATTAGCCGAACTATTATAATTTTTGCAATTTTTGCATACTAGTTATTATCATAACCCGTTATTATCATAACGGGTTTTTCACACACACAATTATGAAATAGCGATATATAAACTTTCAAATAAAAAAAACTAATACAAAACCTCTTTATATCTCAAAAAAGTTCCTGCCAAAACCAAAAATCGAAACTGAATCCGAAAAAAAAAACTTTCCGTCAAATAAAAGATCTGTCAATTAATTAAAAATGTCAAAAGTTGAATCTACAAAAAAACTAAAGAAAATGGTGCTTAGTCCTTTAATACCCGACCTTTCAATACAGAAAACTTTAAAATGAGACTGTGTAACAACAAGTCGTACCCGTTCGCTATGACCTACACCATCAGTGTATGTGACTTCATAAAATGGATCCTATTTACGATAATCTACATAATGGTCATGTCTCTCGCCCAGTTCATCATCCTAGCTATCTACAACCAAAATGAAATGGACATGGCTGGAATGCTGTCCAATGTAAATTGACGACCATGTATTTCTATTGCTGGGTGTGTGCCGAACTTGGCCTGACGAGTGACTTCATTTATCAGCAGCATTGTTATTTAAACTAACACACACACACACACACACACACAAACACACACTTGTTGTTTTTCATTATGTAATTCTGTGATTTATATTAAAAGTACAAATGTATTTACTGTTTTTTTTTAATTTTCCAACGCTATCACGACATAGTATAAAACAAAGTCGTTTCCCGCTGTCTGTCTGTCCCTATGTATGCTTAGATCTTTAAAACTACGCAACGGATTTTGATGCGGTTTTCAGTAATAGATAGAGTGATTCAAGAGGAAGGTTTATATATATATGTCGGATTTATTCCGTTGGCTCGTACATCATGTGGGCAGACCATGGATTTCGTGCAATGAAAATACACTAGGTGCGATACACTGTTTATAATAAACTAACATATTACTTGAAATTACAATTTAACACAATAACACGGGGCACAATGAATCGGGTACAGTTCCAAGACTTCTCAACGTCTCCTCCGCGATCAGACATTCAATGTCCTCCTCGCCTCGAGCTGTAACATCAGGGCTCTGTAGAAGCCACGCTGTGGGGGTACACTTGTAAGTACGCGCGTGACGTCACCACCAGCGGACTTGCGATTCATTTTATGTCCGTACTAATGACCGGTTCCGACATATATATATATTGCACCCGTGTGAAGCCGGAGCGGGTCGCTAGTCAAATTAAAGGCCCTTCTTTTATTTTATTTCAGCCCAATCCTTTAAGTAGCACAGAAGAATGTCAAAAAGGAAGGTCTGTGCACTCCAGCGGGACACAACAGGCTCATGATGATGATAAAGTTAAGAAACCTATGATTTATTTTAAATCTTGCAGAAATAGGAGTTTAAACCCCAACCGTTTCTTAATCTCAATCAGCATACTATTTCCCCACTGCTGGAACTCAAATCTACTAAGTGTGAGTGGGACCACTCTCTCTTTATCATCCCGTTATGTATATGGCCTAGTGCGGGTAAGCCTTAAACCTAAACACATAGTTCAAGATCCTAAGTTTCAGTATTGATTTTTATTATGATGCTGAGTAGGTACGGCGTGTTGAGAAAACGCTAAAATTATATTATGAAAAGTTTCAGACAACTTAGGACAGGGATTCACTATCAGTTTTCAAAAAAAGGGCCAAAAACTAACAACAGGCTGTTCAGCTACATTGATTTTCATCTCATCGTCGTACGGAGCCTGAACCAAAATAACTTAAACAGGCAAAACTTTTCAAGATATTGGCCTTTCGCTAAATCTGACTGATATTCTATCAGCAGAATGTACTGCTCGGGAAAACAAACAAATTGTACAGAAAAAAAAAAAAAATACACAATAGATTTGAATTTTAGCGTTCTCTCATCACGTCCTATCAAGTCTCGACGGCACGGATGGCGCACTGGCTATGCGATCGGCTGTTGCCCTGCTTGTCGCGGGTATAATACACATATTAGTATGACCTACAGGTAGTAGTTCCGGGTTTGGCTGTTTGTGTATGCGAGTTTAAATATTTTTAAACGCACCCACGGTACAGGAGAAATTCCTAATGTGGAGCAATGAAAATTGAAAGTTTAATTGCTTAATATATTATGCTTGCTGAAATACGTATTATGTTTATTCATTTAATAACATATCTTCTACATTTTCACTTTTTTTCAAAATACATAAAATAGTGATCTGCCGGTGTGGGGAACAGGGCTTAGCTAGGGTAGCTTGAAAGCTACCGATGGTTACGGCTCCAGAGAAAGGATCCTCCTCACAATGCGAACCATATCGAGGAGTACTGACTTCTGAATCAGGCCCTTGATCCAGCCGCATATGGCAAGCCTCGAAAGATGATTGTCGAGGCTCTTGGCCATAAGGGCACTAGCCGTTACAACAATCGGCACAATGATAGCCAAGCTCAATAAAGTATTCTTATGAAGAACGTCCAGGAGCAAAAGTAGAAGAAAGTACTTACAGCTCTGTACCTCTTGATGTCGAGGTAAAGGTCAGTGTCCAACACTTTGCCCAACAGGCAGACGTAGGGGTTTTGTGAGCGAAAGAACAGCGCGCCCAAGCTCGCTAGCAGACCTGCTCCAAGTCTGGAAAGAAATGACATGATACTGATTAGATCTACCTCTCGACTAAACACAATATCTGACCAGGTGGCTTACCACGACATCTTAAAGCAGTAGTAATTCCAGTGTGGGAAAGAGATGGCGCTAGACTTAAATACCTAGCTCTGTCTCTTTCCCACACTGGAATTAGGCCTGCTTTAAGACAACGTAGGAACCCCGCAGTTCACTTATAGGTAATCAGTCTTTATGAGCAGCTTTTTTTTTTGCGCGTATAAGCTCCAATGGGCTTACGCGATTACTGGCGCACCACATTTTGCGATTTAAAAAATCTTACCCACATATTTGAATAGTATTCTCTCACGCACTCAATGAATGTCATGTGAATTTTTCGACTGACTTATGTTTAAGTCTGGTAATTTTTTGTGAGTTCTTGTTTTAGGTAAAACTTACCCAATATCAATGTTGATGAAGATAGTCACCAAGAAGGTCACAAGCCACACTATGGCGTCAAGTTTACTCAGCTTCCAGAACCTGAAACAATTTTTCACGTTTAGAATATTAACGATATTTCATTCTGATGATAATAAATTATGATATTGTATTTCAGAAAATCCAGCAAACACCGGTTGCAAACAGTACAGTGAACATTTCCCGCACCCACCCGAAATTAAAAGGGTGGGGGAAAGGTATACTGGTATACCGACTACGACCAAAAGATATACAGGGTGTAAACGGACCCTTCACAAAGCCGTCAACCAAGCATTCTGTATATCTAACTATGTAACAAAAATAAAATAAAATTATTGCTGTGAAACCTCTTTTTTTGGGGTGAAAAACCACGTTTTACGGTAAAACTCAATGTAGCGCACTCCAAAGCATTGTGCTGATGGATGCTTTGAATAGTAAATAGGTCATTGAGGTAATTAAATTCAATTTATAACCTTAAAAACTAGTTTAAAAAAAAAACTAAAATTGGAACTTTGACCTCAAATATCTCCGTAACTACAAGGTCCCCAGGTATGGTCCAGCCCTTTATCCTATTACAAGTCATGTCATCGTCTGCCTAGCCTTTTCTCAAATTTGTTGGAGTCAGTTTCCAGTCTAATCGGAAGCAGCTAAATACCAGAATTTTACAAGGAGCAACTGCCTATCTAACCTCCACAACCTCGAATACTTTGTGGTTGTCAGACTATCGGGCCACTGTCTACCTTTAACTACTGTTAAATATCTACAAATGACAGCCGGGATCAAAGGCTTAACGTGCTTTTCGAGGAAACTCGGTATGTAATAGGTGATAAGTGTGGTAACTCATTCGCGGATCAACCTATGCAAGCACGGCTTAACCTAAAGATCAACCCGAGCGGCTGTTATTATTAAGCCACAAGCCCCGCGAAGTCCTCTATTACAAGTTATGCAGAATTTCCCATCAGAAAATTTCATCCATTATCCCTTTATGGGTTGATTAAAAATAATCTTTCGTGTCCAGTCCCAGCGATCATGGCTGTGCGAATGTGCTGCTGTGAATGAATGAATTTATGATATTTGTTATTTGTGAGAGCAGCGGTGGCCCAGTGGTGGCGGTCCAAACTTACGAGCAGTAAGTCGTGGGTTCGAACCCAGGCAGGCGCATTACTTTGTGTGATTTATTTTCATCACCACTGCTCTCAAAACGGTGAAGGAAAACATCGTGAGGAAACCGGCATGTCCTAGAACCTAAAATTCGAAGACATGTGACATCTACCAACCCGCACTGGGCCCGCGTGGTGGATTATAGCCCATTCCCTCTCATGTAGAGGAGGCCTGTGTCCCAGCAGTGGGAACATTATAGGCTGCTGCTATGCTATGCTATGTTATTTGTAAGTACTAACTTGTCAAGCTCCTTGATTTGCATGAACATGCCCTTGAGCGAGACCACGATGATGGAGGCCAGCACACAGCGCGGCAGCACCTCGAAGAACGGCCCTATCCACAGCAGCACGAACAGGATCAATATTGCACTGACTACGGAGGTTATACCTGTCTTGGCGCCTGCCTGGAAAAAAAAAACCAGAAACGTTCTAGTACACAACACACGGCGACATATCAAGCTATACAAAACTAGTTTAACCTGACCTCGCTTTGTATAAGCTTGATCGCTCGATTGGTCGTCGTGTATACAGTGCGACAAGGGACTATTGGAGCTGGAGTGAAATTGACAGGGACGCTGCTGATGATTATTCATGAAAATGATTTTATAATGAAGATGACAGCTTTAGTTTCGATGTGTGCCACGCATCCAACAATCGTTGTACAATTGTCGAGTTGTACAAGGATGTCTTTTAAAAAAACCGGAACAAAGTTAGTTCCGGTTTTATTTTCACCGGTTATCGTTACACAACCCGTCTGCGAAGTTACGTTAGCTATTTGAACTTAGCCCTATACGGGGTGGAAAGGATACCGATGCAGAACAGTTACCACGTGTTCAGTAGGTACATCATTCTGAGCAAACATTTCTATGTAGAAATTCACATAAAAATTTTTCATCGGTAATTTAGTAGTACACACGACGGCCAATCAAGCTTTACAAAACCAGTTTATGCGGATCTCTCATTGTATAGAAAATCTATACAAAGCGAGGCCAAGTTTTACTGGAAAAGTATACCTTTATGTGCCGCCGTGGTACATAAAGTCAAGTATAGTAAATTAGTAATGCAAGAAATTACATAATAGCCACTTTACGTTTGTAGATGTGTATTATAAACTGGAGAACTCACCTGGTACTGTATGTAGGATCGTGAGAGACTGGCGCAGAAAGGCGCGCAGCAGAAGAACGAAGCAAATATATTGCTGGAACCCTGAAGTAGAACGATTTTGTTATTGTAGTGTGCTTTGGGGGCGTCCATTTATTACATGAGTCGTTTGGGAGGGGGGGGGGGGGGGGGGGCGGCGTCACGCCGCCGAATTTCACCCAATCTCACGAGGCCTCGGCAAAAATTACGTATTTCTTTTTCCCCGCAATAAACAGTGTGAAATTGCGAAAATATGGCTGAATCCTACACAATAATTTTTAATAATACATTTTCAATTAAAATAATCTTCTCTTCTTCAAGAAGAAGAAGAATTAAAATAATTAAGCAAATTATGTTTTTTAAATAAACCCATCACAATCAAGCACAGATTAACGTTTTCAGTAAACTACGCATTTTGAAAAACCTCACGTGAGATTGAGGATTGAGGGAGGAGGTGTGAGTGGGTTACGACATCTCGTCGTCAGATTTGACTCCAAGTGCAGGGAGAGGGGGTCGAAAATTCGCTAAAATTGCCTCACGTAATTTATGGACGCCCCCTTTATATGACATACAGCCTACGTATAATTTGGGATTAAAAATACGTTATTCATGTTCACATAATAAAATAATTCAATTAATAAATTGGAAGCTACAGAGGAGCTCGTGGCTAAATAATAACAGCCGCTCGGATCGATCTTTAGGTTAAGCCGTGCTTGTCTAGGTTGGTCTGTGGATGGGTGACCACCCATTACATACCGAGTTTCCTCCGTGCCTCGGAAAGCACGTTAAGCCGTTGATCCCGGGTGTCATTTGTAGATCTTTGACAGTCGTTAGGTAGTCAGTGGCCTAAAGAGTCTGACAATCAGTCTTACCAAGAGGTATCGTATTACCTAGTACTAACTGGGTTGTGGGGGTCAAAATACTGGTATTCAGCTGCATCCGGTTAGACTGGAAGCCGACCCCAACATAATTGGGAAAAGGCTAGGCAGATGATGATAATCAAATAATTCAATTAATAAATTGAAAGCTACACTATCCCCGAATTTCATAGGCTATATTTAAAAAGTTCCCCTGGAATTTTGTCCATTAACGCGAGCAAAGCTGCTGGCATGAGCTAGTAAGTAATACAGCCAATATTCACCAACAAGACCAACTCACCAACGCCAAGAGTTCCTGATTCGCGTCGATCTCGTACTTATCCTTGGACGCGAAGATGAGAGCCATTGACATGGAGATGGTGTACGTTACCATGGTGATGGTGAACGCGTCTATGGCGATGTCCGGCAGCAGGTCTATGGGAGGCAACGTTGGCTCGGGGAGGCTGGAAACAAAAATGTTATATCAATTTAAAGGAAGCTTTTGTCTCGTTCCTTTTTATACTTTATTACAATGGCACAAGAGTAAAACTCAAATGACGCAGTACTCACCCGGTAGGTATTTCTCCAACCAGGCTAATGCCGAATTGTTCATGCAGGTGGCCGAATTTGGAGACCAGTGTGCCGATAATGATGGCCAGTAACTCTATAGGAACTGGTACCCGGGATCTCTTGCTTACCCAGGGCTGCAGAAAGAAGAATATTTTATTGTAGGTGTTTTACGGGGTGTAGAGTTGCGTTGTTTGCCTAAAGATGTGATTTAATTGAGCCAGATCATACGTATACAGGGTGGCGCCGACAATACGACAATAAATTAGACTGTGTTTAGCATACAAAAATTCATTCGAATTAGAATATACCCAGTAGTTTAGTCACAGGACAACATTTTTCATTTTCAGCATTTTCTACATAATACTTTCAGGAAAGACCCGGAATATGCCCAGCTAAATTATTAGTAGATTATTAACGGGAACCGAATCGTTAAGTAATAATCATATTTTTCTGTTTATTAGCACCAAAAAGCCACATAGTAAAGTTTGTGTTCAAACACTAAGTAGGTGGATAGAGAGTACCTTGGTACCGAATTTTCTGCTCACAGTACTAGACATGCCAGTACTTCTGGTGCTCATAAAATGGGTGTCAATTTAGATTTAATTCGAAAATCTGTCGGCTGGTCTGGCACATCTACAACTTTTGATAAGTTTTATAACAGGGCCATATCACTTATTGTATTGTATTGTATAACGGGCTGGTGTCCGCAACTCCACGTCCAAAGCGCGTATTTTGCGTGCGAATTTTTTATTTCCTGATTTCCTAATTCCAGAGATCTATTAGCTAGAAGTATTTAATAGATGGTAATTGAGAAATCAATTACATGGTTGTTTGTAACGACCTATTTTAGGTTTAATTATAAAAATTGTGATATGTAGGTATATCATTAATGGCTCTTTAATTGCATAATCATTTGTGGTTTACCTATGAATAAATCTTTTGTTGTTTCAATATTTTATTGATTTATCTAACACCGAAATGCATTCATTTCACAAATTACTCTCAATATTTACAAGTGTAATATCTAATCTCGAGAACGAAACACAGAATCATTAATGATTAAACGTTCTTACCAGTAAGTGAAGTTCGATCATAATTATGTGAGGTATTTCGTTCGAAGGGAATAGCATCCCGCCCTCCCAAATTTAACATCCAAAATTGTGAAATGTATATTATTACTTATCTCTGAACTAAATGATGAATTGAACGCAATAAATCTATAGGATAGGTCTGTCTACCCACATCTTATTTCTTTTTCTTTCTCTCATAGAGAGGAGGCCTGTGTCCCAGCAGTGGGAACATTATAGGCTGATTATGCTTATGCTTATGTCTTTAAACTGAGTGCATTAGTGGAGACATTGTATGTGTGACTACAAGTGTAATACCTATCTAATTTCTTCGAACTAAACACCTCACATAATTATGATCGAACTTCAGCTACAGGTAAGTTCGTTTAATCATTAATTATAAGTGGTGTTGTATTTCGTTAACTGTTCTATGCTGTTTAGTTTGTTTGAAAAAAATATATTTTTTAATTTCGATATTAGGATTTATTTGATGGTTTAAAAATATTTCTATGCACTAGTATTACCAGTGTTTTAATTTATTGTCGTATTGTCGGCGCCACCCTGTATAATATGGAAGATCGTAAATTCTACCAATTGGAAAACCCATCGGTTGTCAGTCCCATCTTTGTTTGTCTTATAAAATCCCATAACCCACGTATACAATTATGGAAAAATGTGCCGTCATTTACCTTCAGCCTTTCGTTATTAAGTGCGATGATGAGACACGTGATGAAGGATATCGTGAATGCCCCCCAGTTGGTAGCCGGCAGGTTCTTACACACCTCTATGAACGTCTGGGAACAAAACAATAACGCTTTAATTAAATAATGGAAAGTGGTACAGTTCTTTTACTACACATCACTGTGAATATTTAAGTGATCTCTATTTCCTTTTCTATAAGGTTGATATTGTGTTGCGGAGTAAAACTCTTTCATAATTTCATAAGGCTACGCGACTACAGCCCCTCAAGCCGCTGATGTTGATTGGTAACGCCAGTTGCCTATCAACATCCGTGTCCATACTTACAAATAGAACTTTAAAGTTTCCTGACAACTTGACTAGCTTGATTCCGAAGAGGTCCTTGAGTTGCGAAGCCAGCACGTGGATGGAGGCTGCCGTCGTGAATCCTGACACCAGGGGCTCGGACAGTAGTGTAGATACCGCGCCGAGGCGGAGAATCCACATTATCACCTGGGGAAATAATAATTATAGTGAGTAACTTGACCTGGACGAGGGATTGTCCTCATGTGGGGTGTTAAGTACAGCAGTTTTTCCTTCAGGCAGTTGGATCAAAGGCTTGAATCATCATCATCATTTCAGCCGAAAGACGTCCACTGCTGGACATAGGCCTCCCCCAAGTGTCGCCACATTGACCGGTCCCGTGCGTCTCGCATCCAGGGGATCCCCGCAACCTTCACCAGGTCATCGGTCCACCTAGTGGAAGGCCTACCAACACAACGTCTTCCGGCTTGATGGCTTGAATAGTATTTTATTAAAGAAATATTTAAAATGTAATTTATAGTTAGTTGTAAGTTTTACCTACCTATAGTGTAATTGAGAAAATATCAATAATATCTTTATTTACATAAATACGGAGGAAGTTTTTAAATATGGAGGAATATAATGTTTTACTGTAGTTACCTGAAATATTCCCACGCACAAACACACTGCACTAAGCACTTGTAAAGGTGTATAGTGTGGAATAGGCTCCGCTCTTAGCAATGTTATTACTGTAAACAAAAAACAAATCATTTTAAAGAAACATTATTATAAGAGCACTCGCTTTTGCCCGCGGTTTCGATCGCGTAGCGTTGATTTTAGTAGCATATACAGGGTGTAAACAGACCCTTCACATAGCCGTCAACCAAGCATTCTGTACATCAAACTAAGTAACTTTACGCAAAAATTGTTGCTGGGAATCCACTTTTTTTTTCACGTTTTACGGTAGGACTCGATGGAAAGCACTCAAAGTATTGTGCTGCTGGATGGATTGAATAGTACGAGGGTCGTGGAGGTGTGTAAAGTAAAAATCTTACATTACACATGTATTTAAAAAAAAAACTTGTGAAAAAATTGAAACTTTGACCACCAATATCTCGGTAACTAGAAGGTTCCCAGGTATGGTCTATAACAAAAAAATAATCGCAAAGATGGGGAGAACAAGTGCCTATCGGCTATGTTTAGGGTCTATTTACACCCTTTATGTTATTAGTAGTAATGCAAGTCTAAGGGGAAATCATACAAGTCCGTAATTCGTCCTGTCGTACTGTATGGATCGGAATGCTGGAGACGGATGTGTAGAGTGACTAAATTGGATAAAGTAAGAAATGAGCATATAAGAGGAAGATTTAAAGTGGCGCCCGATACAGAAAACATGAAAGGTAGTCGTCAGTCTTGATATAGACATGTGATGAGGAGGGATGGAACACATGTGACTAACAGAGCGATGAATATAAACGTTGATGAGTAGAGAACGTGAGGAAGACCAAAGAAAAGATGGATGGATTGTGTGAGGAATGATATGAAGGAAAAAGGAGTAAATAATAGCGTGGCGATTGACAGCGGAGAATGGAAAAAAAAACCGTGTTGCGCCGACCCCGAATAA
Organism: Noctua janthe; assembly: GCA_910589295.1. Classification (NCBI taxonomy): domain Eukaryota; kingdom Metazoa; phylum Arthropoda; class Insecta; order Lepidoptera; family Noctuidae; genus Noctua; species Noctua janthe. The sequence continues at coordinate 7,801,328 of OU342573.1, read as the reverse complement.
TGGACAAGGGAAGCAGATGAGTAAGGCAAATCTATGGTAATCAACTGGACACAAATCCATACTCCGTGGCTACTACTGAGAATGTTTTCATGGAAAATCGCACTTACACTTTACCTGACCTGGGAATCGAACCCAAGACCTCATCCTTATCAATCGCGCTTGCAACCACTATACCAACGAGGCGGTCCTCTGATTACCCCTTCAGTATACAGACAGCTTGGTATTTAAACTGAAATTTAATTTACAGTATAACTAGTAACCCGCCCCGGCTTCGCACGAGTGCAATATATATGTATAAATAAACCTTCCTCTTGAATCACTCTATCTATTACTGAAAACCGCATCAAAATCCGTTGCGTAGTTTTAAAGATCTAAGCATACATAGGGACAGACAGACAGCGGGAAGCGACTTTGTTTTATACTACGTAGTGATAATCAAAGGTAAACTTACTGTCTGTTAATTGAGAATGGTTGGTGCCGGTGACGTTAAGTAAGATGGCCGGAGGATGTCCTGGAGGCACCGCGTGTTGTGTTACCACCTGAAAATAATAGGCCAATTTGTAGTGGGAATGTATTTATATTCCACTACTTAAACGTACTTACGGTGACGATTTAAGTCTACGATAGCACTGTAATTAAAAATAGCGCGGTATAAACGTGTCTGGCGGACTTGTTTTTTTTTTTCGTATCGATGTTACTTCTACACACACTGACAGGGTGCAGTCAGCTCCTTATTTTGAATCATATTCCACCGAAATTTTGTCAGGTTTTTTTTAAAAATCGTTTTTTCAGTTACTATTCCTTTATTTCAATGTAAAGATGTTGAAATACTCTAACGAACGACCCGTGAAATCAGCTGTTTAGTTCCTCCCTAGCTACAGAGTTTATTGAACTCGTCGTCGCGCTTGCCGTTCGCTACGCGCGTTTTGCCACGGTAACGATACATTGCGTATGAAGAAATAAAACACATCAAATTTATTGGATTGCCATATCGTTCCTGAAATAATTTCTTGTACCAGTCATCTTAGTATGATATACTGAATGCACCCAATCAGTCTGCGGAGGGCTGTCCCTTACACCCTGTACGATACCTACAGTTTAGGACCAGTAGGTGGCTCTCACACTGATTTCGGATAATCAAAATAATATCTCCCCGACCGTATTTCGGCCACAGCGGTCAATCTCAACGGAGACAAGCACTGCCATCATCTGCCCTCTCTTATAATACGCAAATGTGTGCGCAAACACAGGTACACTCTTTGTTCCTTTACTTTGGCAAAGCAACAAGACCGGGGAAATCGAGCGAAGGACCAACGGCTGCTTTCCTAAGCTAGGTACATAAACTCATGGATTTTTCCGTCAGAAACTACTACAATTCTTATCATTTGCTTTGTCCACGTTCAAATCTATACTCTATACTATACTTAATATTATAAAGCTGAAGAGTTTGTTTGTTTGTTTGGTTGAACGCGCTGATCTCAGGAACTACTGGTTCGATTTGAAAAATTCTTTTAGTGTTGGATAGCCCATTTATCGAGGAAGATTATAGGCTATAAAATTACACGCGGACGCAGGTCGCGGGCAACTACTAGTGGAGTTATAAAACCTGATATCTACCTTTCCAGCCATGAGACAGGCTACCGCGAAGGTGCCCATGGACACGTGAGGAGAAGTACCAAGGATAACGTACATCAGGACCGGAAAGAATGCCATGTACAGCCCCACTATCGGAGGTACCTCCGCTAGGAGCGCGTATGCCATACCTGGAAACAATATGTTGTTGATGAATATTATGGAAGACAAGCGTGTGTGAGATTTAATATCGGCAACGAACGAATTTTCAACCCAGATATAACTTTGTCCATACAATTAAAACAAAAAAGATGTCATTCTCCTCATTTCGATTCGGACGACGCAACTCGCCCGCGTCGGACCATTCGTTTTTATTTCTTCGATTCCATGTCGATAAGTATGATCACTTCATTATGATCATTAGAACTTCATTCATCCCTTACCTTGTGGTATATGCATGACGGCCGTGGTAGCGCCAGCCACCAGGTCGCCAATCAGGTGTTTCTGAAAACTGTACTTTGGCAGCCATCGCACCAGAGGGATAGAGTTCAGCAAGCATTCGCCAAAACCACAATTCCTCACTACTTTCTTGCACCGCTGGCTCACTGCGAAAAAGAATAACAGACAAATTAATTAATGAAAAAGATCGGGCGGCAATTTGCCCCGACAAGGGAGAGATCAGACGCAGGACCAACGGTTTTTACGTGCGTTCCGAGGCAAGGGGATGTCACACCACCAACTTTCTGGATGCTGCCGTTCACTGCTCGGGCATTTGGAGTTCAGGAACAAGTATGTTTTTTGTGGAAGCGTTGCCTGGCCAGAGAGGCCAGTCAACCCTGCTACCTACCGGCTGGCTAATAATTTTACCATCTATCAATCAACTCAGCATATTGCAGTTTACTGCTGGATATAGGCCTCTGCAAAACCGCACCAGAAGACTCTGACCGCAGCATTCCAATAACATTTTTAAGATGCATAAACCAGGCCGTCCCACAGCTACTTCAGCTTGCTTACTCTACGAGCTATGTAATTCGGTACTTCCAGTTATTTTCCGGTTAATTTTATCTTGGTCCGAGCTTATTATGGTTCGTGCCGATAGGAGGTGAAAATAAATGGTTTACGGAACTAAGTCGGCCTATTTCGAACACACTGCAAGTGTGGAGCCCTAACACAGGATATGCCACACCTTTTGTGGTGCCCATCGTGCACAACTTACTGCACCCTCCACAACATGAATGATGTAAATGACAGCGCTGGCCAGGCAGGTGGTCTGGAAAGAAGAAGAAAAATAATAACAGAACTTACGCGGGACTTCAGGTACTTTATAGTCAGCATCCTTATTGAGGGTGTCCTGGTGGTACACGCGTCTGACTATGTTCAGTTGCTGTGTACTTGTCCTGGGTGCAACCGGGGCCCTGGGAACAAACATGACAATTAAGGTTATTCAGGAGTCTTCAAGAATGGCTCTCAAGCTGTAGATCATACCTATATGATCGCGTTTCCAGTGCCTACACTGGAAACGCGATCTAGCTATGAAGACATTGTATTTATAAATCTAAGTTGCATTTGGATTGTATTTTTACATTTTTAATTTAAGATCTTGACTGAATTCGGACATTCGGACAGCTTTTGATCATCATATATCTGGAATTGCCATATAACGTAAGCTCTGTTGTAAAGGATCTTGATCAAAATGGGCGCAAAGCCAATATAATTGAAATGTATCTCAAATCATAGCTCACAATAAGTTCTCCAATACGTACAGGATGGTCCAAATAGAATTACACGGCTTTTTCACATTCTTTAACGTTAACTAGAGGCATTTTTTTAATCTCATTAGCATCAAGTGTAACAAAAAGCCCTGTAAAAATAAAGATCGTTTTTAAAGAGGTTCCCATACACTTTTCAAGATGTTATAACTAGAAAACTATAAGGAATCGCGCAACATACGTGGGGTGTTTTCGGTTACCCCTGGCCGTGAGGAATCAAAATTTTTTTTGACGTCACTATTTGGACCACCCAGTATATTGCGACGAGTACCAAAGCCGCTGGTGACCTAGGGCTACGCCCAATTTCCTGTATTTTGTCGAAGATTTGAGTACAACAGTCATTTGTTTTTAAAGTGGACGTAGATCATGTCGAAAACATTATAATAAAGTTAAGCACACAGTAATTAATCCGAGCTAGGCAAGTGAGATCCTAGAATCGACTAAGGACTGTGGAGGTTGTGTTACGGATCCCTATTGTTAAACTTGGTTTGTTATTGGTTTGAATAATAGGCCAAATCTTTGAATTACAGGAAACGGCAACATATTTCAAGTAGCTCTACTATTTGAAATATATTTAAATTCTGTTGGTCTTACACACGGAGTTCATAGAAAAATGCCCATGGTCCTTTATTCTGCAGAAAACGTCTTCTAAACATTTACACTTGCAATTTGAATAATTTAATTAACTTCTCCGACGAAGGAAGTTTATTCCCTTTGAAGTTCGATATAGAGCCGTTCATTGTTTACGTAGAAGCGGAATATTTTAAATGAGTGTATATCATTACCACCTATTTCAATTTGTAAGTTTAGCACATTGTAGCGTTCTCACATTACATACAAAGTAATAATTTGTAGTTATATTGCATAGTTCCGTGTCTGGACGATTGCATTCGCGTCAAACGACTGCGGTACCTATGACCTTTTCTTGAGAAGAATAATGATGAACTAGCATTTACCGATTAATCTTGTAATCTTGTTATGTTCACAGAATGTACACGAAATGGGCGCTTTCGACACGGAGTTGCGGACGCTACCCCGAGAATACAATAACAGAATGAGGGTACATTTTCACATACTTGTATGTTATAAACTACTAAAGTTCCCAATGGTAATTGTTTCCTAAAAGTATTACTTAGTTTAAGACCCTCATACTACAGGATCTAATGGTACCAAGTCATATAGTTTGATGAAAAAACTCTCTCGATCCAACTGACCAATAAATTGCTCGTTGGAGGGATAAATGTTCTACCTAGATTTGCGAAGTCTAGAAGCTAAGAAATAACTACTATTTCTTGTAAATTATAATAAGAGTACGGTCCATTTGGATCAAGAAATACCATTAAATACTATACCAATGATTTGGAACACCTAAAACTTAAAAAAAATCCCGAATAAGATACCACAAAAAAATCTACGGACGCACCACTATTTTAGGTTACAAATTAACTTTATCTATTACTGATATCTGTCTGAATAATTTGTTGATTAATTCATAAAATGTTACAAACATGCAATTTGTTTATTGTTTACAAGGATTCATGACTGCAACAGGAATGTGGCGTTGACTTGACAGTTACTGAGCCACAGATTACTTCATGATATAGTTACGTTCTTATATAGATTGTACATAGATTAGTTGACTAAATAAGGACTCTTTTGTGTTTTAATATAAGTTGTAAACTACGGGCTACGACAAAGCCCGGGACGAGATAATGGCAGATGGTACGCACATAGAACGTGAGCCAGACGAAAGCAAAGCGAGTAATCACTAATTAGACTGAACAAAGGCAGTCACAATATTCTTGGTAGTGTTATTTACGAGCTAGGTAAATGGCAGTTAGGTACGAGTAGGTTCTCCCATCCCATGGTCACTACTAATTTCTCTAAATATCAGTTGTAAAGTCGAGAACGTTGCCCCACACTAGGAATTTCTCCTGTTTCGTGGGTGCGTTTACAAATATTTAAACTCGCACAAACAGCCAGACCCGGAACAACTACTTGTAGGTCATACAAATATTTGTTCCGTGTGGGGATCGAACACGCAGTGCAGCAGCCAATCGCTAAGCCACTGCGCCAACCGTGCCGTTGAACAACACTGAAGTTGAGACACAAAGGAAACTCGGTATGTAATGGGTGGTCACCCATTCACGGACCAACCTAAGCAAGCGCGGCTTATCCTGAAGATCAACCCGAGCGGCTGTTATTATTTAGCCACTAGCTCCTCAATGGATTAAGTTATCAGAAGAATATAGTTCAGAGTTAGTATCAGTCTAGATATTTATTTATTTAAACTTCATGTACAAGAGTGGTACATAGGCGGACTTAATGCCACAAGGCATTCTCTACCAGTCAATCTTTGGGTCAAATAGGACAGCATTGTGATAGAGGTACATACTAATACACATATACAGGTTGTAAACAGACCCTTCACATAGCCGTCAACCAAGCATTCTGTACATCAAACTAAGTAACTCTACGCAAAAATTATTGCTGGGAATCGACTTTTTTTTTTTGGGGTGTAAAATCACGTTTTACGGTAGGACTCGATGGAAAGCAATAAAAGCATTGTGCTGATGGATGGATTGAATAGTACGAGGGTCGTAGAGGTGTGTAAAGTAAAAATCTTACATTAAAAACATGTATTTCAAAAAAAAACTTGTGAAAAAGTTGGAACTTTGACCCCCAATATCTCCGTAACTAGAAGGTTCGAAGGTATGGTCTAGAACAAAAAAATTATCGCAAAGATGGGGAGAACAAGTGCCTATCGTATATGTTAAGGGTCTATTTACACCCTTTATACAGTAAAATGAAATAAACTAATATATATTATAATACATACAAATATTCCATAGTAATTACTATGACTGCTAATATCTAGCTTGTGAGCAATTTCAAATTCAACCATGAAATCTTTGTTCATCCGGTAAAGATAGGTTTTGGCGGATTGCACTGATTTGCGACATGCCACGCTTACTTAGGGCTATTGCAGACACTCACTCAAGCAAAACTTGATGGTTATTTATCTACGGTTTAGGTATTTATTTGTTTACATGATCTGTGTCATCTGACCTTTAGATCTACGTAGATTTTTCATTGATTTGTGGGTTTCCGTCTTTGTCTACCACCAGGCTCCTAGACTTTTAATGGTTACTGGGAGAACCTATGGTACATAAATCCCTCCTTTTTTTGCTGTCAAGAATTTTTTTTTCTGAAAGTTTCGGGAGTTTTTTTACCCGACTACTGCGAAACCAAAAGGAAGGGTTATGATTTTAGCAGTCTATGTTTGTATTTACATATGTTCCTCCGTAACTCCTCAACTATTCATCTGATTTTGATGAACAAGGTGTCAATCGATTCGTTATTATGGCCCGGGTAACATAGGCTACATTTTAACCGTATCAACAATAGGAGGAGTCGATTTTACCTTGTAAACCTCGAATTTAATTGGAGCGTGATTTTTCAGTAGTCAGGTTTTTCAGTTGCAGTATACCACACAAATTCTTGTTTCTTATTACTTTTTGGCCTCAGACTCCAATAACAGTGGAATCCAGAAGAATTATTATTGGATACCGTTAAGACCATCTGATTTCGAGAGATAGTGCTGAACAAATTGTTATTTAAAACAATAACCTCCTCTTTTTGGAAGTCGGTTAAAAATAAATAGAAGGTTCCTGTGTGTCTGGACAGTCTTTTAACTACCGTTACCTGCGGATTACTATTTTCTTTACTTTTAATGTAATTTTTGTGTATTTACATTGAATAAAGGTAAAATTAATAATACAAAGTAATGCTCATATCTCATCGTTCTACGCATTATGTTTCCTAAGTTTATCTTAGGTTTTTAAAACTCTGTAAATAAGTAAAAGCAAAACTTGCCAGTTATCAATAATATCTTCGTCATCATCACGTAACAGAGGTTCCTGTTCATCATTATTTTCAAAATCACTCTCGAATATTAAAAACGTCTTTTTCATACGCATTTTCAGATGAAATTATCACATTAGATAGGTGTGAAACCTAATTGTAATGTGTTATTTTTAAACTTGTAATTTATTGTTTCCGTTTATCGTCAGAAAATCACTCTACACTTTGGAAAAACTCAGTTCACAGTTTTGTTTTTTTAATATACTATTAATCAACAGGATAATTTTACAAAAATCAACGGGAAGGTTAGCTAACCAATCACTTATTATTTTTGTAAACTGCTCATTTAGCACCACTTTTAACAAAAACTACACCACCCAAAAAAAAAATGATATAAAATTTTCAGTCACAGTTTTCCACCTCTATTTACAAGTTATAACAACAATTTAGTTCAAATTTTATAATGTTATTATAAATATTTATTAATGTAATAACTTTATCGACGTCTAATGAGCCAATCGGTTAGTTCGGTACTGGAGTCTATAATAGTTAGCTGATAACGCAAGTCGACATGGCTGGGCGCTCAACGATTGGGCACTTTTTAGAGAAATTCATTTTAAAATGACCTCGCACTGATGAAATAAATACAGTAGTTGAAATTTCAGAACAAATCTAAGAAACCTTATGATTACTGTTCTTAAAAACACTGTAATATAAGGGTTGGTTGGTTTTTAAAAATCAACAGTGTATGAATGTAGTTTGTTTTTACATCTACCTGCATTGGTAGATGAAATTTTAATTACGACATTAAAGAAATGCACTATAAGAACATGCCATGTGCCTTTTACTTGATGTTTGGCAGGAATTTAGTAGTTAGTTATAGTTTTATTTTAACAACAATCTATTGTTGTTGTAACGTCGTGCTCTAGTTTTTATTGCGTGACTGTAATAAATATCTAACTTAGTAATTTTTTTGATGATTATATGTTGCATTCATAATTCGGAGTTCCCGAACCTCTGGAATACTGGAGGATACTAGAAACTAGAATAAATATGACTTATTTTTTTAAAATTGTTTAATATAGCTTGCAAAGAGAGCTTAATTTAAAATTATCTTGAAGGAATTGGTGGATACAGGGCAGTAGCGAAGGGTAATTTTTTGTAAAAGGTAAGTCATATCTTTAATGCGATTATATTATTTGTCTATAGAATACTGACTGTGCCACTTTTCAAAGGGATGCCGGGTAGGAATCGAGTTCTATAGAACCTTCGCTACTGATACAGGGTCAACTAGGGAAACTCCGCAAACGTGATGGGATCTAAACATGATAAAACAACAAATAAATTACTTTGTAGCTTTATATTTCCGGGATCAACGTCCGCATGTGGTGTATACAGGCTGGGAGGGATACCGACACGAAAACGGTTCCCACGTATTCAGTACATCTTTCTGAGCCCCCCCACACAGCAATTTTTCATGGGTAATAAAAAAAAAATCAGTCGTTCCATACATTTTGACCGTGTAGGTATTGCACTTTTGTAAGAAACAGCTGTTTTTTTCGGTGTCCCTTCCACCCTACGTCATTTTCTTGTTTTTACAAATACCTAAAATCCTTTTCGCCATCTGCCGGTTGGCGAAGAGGTCCTGAGTTGATGACCGTTAAAATTGCTCTCAGTTAAAATACCGCTGTTACAGTTAAAAAGTTGGTACGATAGTATAAGCACCGGAGTGCGGTGTCCCTGACCTCTTGTTACCCCTTATCACTTACTTCTGGATAGTCATGTGATGTCGGTAGATATCGAACATTATTTATTTATAGTTTAATGACCCTTAAACCATTTCATTGCTACGTTTTTAAAAATATAAATGTTTTTAAGTTTCATTTCAACATACAAAAAAACAAATTCAGTCGGCAAAAACGGAACCCTTATAAGATCACTTTATTTTCCGTCTGTCTAGATCAAGATCATTTTTCTCAGGATCGCGCGTAGGTATCAAGCTGAAATTAATATCAAATACTCAAATTTGCTATCCCTTGGAGCAGTGAAAAAAAAAGCGATCTAAAGATATGAATGACTGTTTACGTCGCATATTTTGCGATTTCAAAAGAATCAAAACCTATAGGGTGCTTCCCGTTGACTTAGAGTCATGAAATTTGGCAAGAAGCAATGTCTTACAGCACATGTAAAGCAAACAATTTGAAAACTGTAAATATGTAGTTTTAAATCAAAATACCTACACATTTATACGGAACCTTCGATGCGCGAGTCCAACTCGCACTTGCCGGTTTTTTTTCTTTTGCATAACCGTCCAAGACTTCTTTATTCCATGGCTCACTCAAGGGCTTATTTTCTTGATCAGAATATTATGGAACTAATTTAAATACTCAGCTAAAGTCAGTATCATTATCGTCTAGTTATATGGTTCCCGATAATGAGCTAACCATGTTCTTGTGAACGTACGTTTTTCGTTGTTGTAATTATTTATTTAGGTGACATGAACCTTACTCGTGAATTAGAAACACCTTGTATACAAATTATAGCGAGAGTCACACAGATAAGCTCCTCAGTCATCATCGAGTTAAATCTTACGATGCATGGCTGTACTCTTGGCACCAATCTGCCTATGTAAACGGTAAATCGGTTTACGTTATCAATCACCAAAATAACTAGACGGCACGGTTGGTGGAGTGGCTGAGCGATTGGCTGCTGTGCTACGTGTTGCGGATTCGATCCCCGCGCGGGACGAATATTTGTATGATCTACAGAGGCTACAGGTAGATGTTCCGGGTCTGTGTGGGGAAACATTATTTATTTAAATATATAAAGAAGAACAGTTATGTTTGAGTAATGCACCTATCTAATTTGTTTCATCACCAAAGCAAACGGATAAAAATTCGAAGACTTCCTCCAACCCGCCTGGGCCCACGTGGTGTATTATGGCCCACGACTTACAGAGAGAAGGCCTGTCCCTGCAGTGCCACAACATAATGCTAACCTATTTTCGTCTTCCTCTCTCTATCTTCCTGGCCTTGTCCCGTGTTATTTGAGGTTATTTAGAGGCGTAACACGTTTTTTCGTTATTCCTTTCTCCCCTGCTAATCATCACGCCATCATTTACTCCTTTTTTCTTTAACAACACAGGTTGCGTACTACACCAAAGGCCTACACACCTTCCAAGGCACTAACGTCATGCTATCTGGTCTCTTCCCATCGTCACGTACCGGCAAGGGCTCGACGAATAATGTCGTTAATGCTGGCGTGCCGTGCAATGCGACCTGCGCTCCTATAGCAGGACAGGCCATGGTGTCTGAGGCTGTCAACAGCTTTACACAGTGACACCGATGCGGAGCAACACAAGGTGCGCCTAAGCGTAGACTCGTAGTGACCCAAAACGTGCCGAAAAAATGACGGTCGTTAACGCTCTTAAGGATGACCTCACCTTTATTACTATTGAGACAGGTGGAAAAAGCGTGTACCGCAGTCGCACAGTCCTTCTTGGACCCGAAATCCAGCTGAAAGCCTGGAATTTGCCAGCCAAACGCCAGCCAGTCTCCTTGTAGAAGGCGCAACAATTTTGGCTGCGATGCGGCGATAGGTTGACGCTACGGCAATGGGTCGAATGCCACCATCCTTTTTGCGCATGGCATATAGATTGGCCCCGTACAAAATATCAATGACGACTTCGTTCACTTTGCCGGAGAGCATGAGATTAATAAGGGTCTTCGGATCCTTCAAAAGGGACTCACCAGCTTCCCCGGCGTCTGAACAAATTAGGTTCTTAAGATATGGAGTCAGGCCGTCGAGGCCACACCGGTGGATCCACTTCGAAAAGAGCAAACGGCCGCACATACTTGCTAAGCTGTAATTTCGAGAGAGTTGTTTTCCAGATTGGGGGAGTCAGGTCATCTGGCGGAGCGGGATGTTTGCTTTTCAGAGCTGTATACATTAGAGCTATCCTAGCTGCACCACTGAAACCAACTTCACCTAATTTCGATTCAACATGATGCAATAACCCTCTTTGGGGGAGGTACGTTGTTAATTTAGGGTCGAATCTTTGGGCCGAAATGTTACAGTTATCTTTAATTTCTGCTGTTAAAGTTTTTTTACTAGCCAAATTTTTTTGCACATGTAGAATTCTAAAAGGGAATGTTAATAATTGCTTCCAAGCACTTTGAGAGTTCTCTCGGGCGGCGAGACGGGCACAGCGAAACTTGAAGACACTAGAGGCCTCGCACCACGACGAACTCTCTTCGAAACAGGAGTTGAAGTCTATAATTTAGAAATATATTTCCAAAATGGTTGAGTGGGAGAATCAGGTGTTATATAGTGGGTATTGAAGGGCATGATGAATGCACATTGTGGGGTTTATGTTTCTTCCTCAAATGTACCTTCAAGGTTCTTTCACCCATAAAAAAGCGTGCTTGGGAACAGTGTGCTAGCCATCTCACTAGGATATCCAGCGTTGTGGAAGGTTGACTGTCACTCCTTTCGACATCACTACAGTCGACAATGTTTTGCATGTAAAAAAAGGGTAAAAGTTACTTACGCGAATTTAAACCTAACTGTTTCAATATTAAATTACAATAATTTTAACAAAACAAACAAACTTCACAAAAATATTGTCATTGAGCACTGACAGAAGGTGCGCAGCCGGTCTGGGGCGCACCCGCGCCGACCACGCTGGCATTTTGCGCAGCCCCGGCAACCGTTGCCGGGAGACGGGCGTTGCATTGTGTCTTCGGTGTCGCCAAAAGCGTATACCCGTATACCCACCGCGGCGCACGGATAGGCCACGCACGTGTGTTAAGCTTCCCTTTGCACGAAAACGTATCTGTCTCCACTGCAAACCACGGTATGCATCAATTGACGTCGTTAGCACATGCGTGGCTAAGGCGCTCACCTAGCTCAACTCTGTCAACGCCATGCAGGCTGTGCATGCGGTACACACTATACACGAATATTACCCCACGACTATGCCGCGGTGGGCCACGCACGCTACAGTTGTACATAGTTGTGGGTGTGTAGTGTGTACTGCAGTGGAAACGTAGACCCACGTTGTCAAACAAATGAATCCAAGCAGCTAAAATGCGCCGCGTGCCCGTGCATGCGCCGCGGTGGGTTTGCGCCTTTATTGTCATAATAAAGATATCGGTACAACGGTGTGAAGCCCCACACTAACTAAGAAAGATGCACACTTTATAAATTTTTCTGGCAGAAATATTTCATGACCATCATCATCTGCCTAGCCTTTTCCCAACTATGTTAGGGTCGGCTTCCAGTCTAACCGGATGCAGCTCGATACCTGTATTTTACGTGGAGCGACTGCCTATCTGACCTCCACATCCCGATACCCTTTGGTAAGACTGGTTGTCACATGAATACCAGTATTTTACATGGAAAAATAAGAAATATTTCATGACCATTGGCACCAAACCACGAATTTTTGACATTTCAACGCAGTCCGATAAATACAAACTAATGAATTTACGAAACAAAGATAACTATGAAATGTTTCGCTTTACCCTGTATACATACACACACATATATATATATATACTATACAGTGAATTTATATCATTTCATTATTATAATTCCTTTATTTATCAATTTATCACTTCTCTTATTTTATACATATTTAAATATTTTAAAAAACAAAAGTAAACACACAAAACGTAAAGTAAAACATTTAAAAATATAAAAAATAGATGGCCCATCGGCATCAGGAACAAGGTCCAGGCTGCCGGTGGTCAAGGCTCCAGTGAGAGGAACCGCCTCACTATGCGTGCCGTGTCCAGGAATACTGCTTTCTGAATCAAGCCCTTGATCCACTCGTGCAATGAGAGCCTCCTAAGGTGTTGGTCGAGGCTCTTTGCTATTAGTCCATTAACCGTAACGACTATCGGTACAATGATTGCAGAGTCCACGTAATTATTAAAATAATTATTACCCTTACAGATTTTTTTACATCTTGACGTGGGCTGTCAAATTTGGACAATTTTTAACTGTAAATTAGATTCCTGTTTAAATACCTGTAGCTGTACCTTTTAGCCATATTTCCCTAAACAAAGGAAATCCAAGATGCCGCATTCCAGTTCATCAAACAAAATATCTGAACGGGTAGTCCACTGCAATAACCTACTGACACGATTTGATACCGAGTTCATAGATAATAATGGGTCACATGATCGAATAATGAACTGAAGTTTATACAGTATTAATTATCAGTGAATAATTATTATTGATAAATCATTATTCACGATTTATGTCGATATAAGAGCTTTCACGTGATGTGGTTTGTACCTTGCACCTTAGAGTGCTTCTGGACTAAGAACATAATGTAACATCACGCCTGTGAGCCCCGAAGGGTCTGGCAGACGTTTACCTAATATAACAGTCACATTTCCTGGTTATGTTTAAGTCCCTTGTAATAGGGGGAGAGCAAATGCCATCAGCCGGGCACGCATTTAGACTCGCTGGCAGCGACCTAGAAATACTTGATAAAAAGTCCCGATAACACTTTGTCCGATCTAGGAATCGAACCCAGGACCTTATGCTCAGCAGTCGTGCTTGTGGACACTAGACCAACGAAGCATGCAGACTAAGAAACATGTTGTAAAATCAGGGACCGATTAATCAAGTTAAAAGGTTAACCGGTTAGACCTATAACCCATATTTTTGATTAACCATTATACGAGTTAACCCTTTTATATAATACATGGGTTAACCATTTAAATATAGCTTATTGACCTGAATGAAAAATACATAGCACTAACTCCGTCACTTTCATGCTTTTTTATTACATGCAAAAATTAAGTCTGTGCCTGGACTAGTTAATTTAGGCTTATTAACATAATATTAAGGGTTAACCTTTCCTCTAAGAGTCTAAGGCTTTTACCAAACCATAACAAATAACCCGATTAAAACCCCTAAACGGGTTAATTCTTCGGTCCCTGTATAAAATGTCACCTACTTCAGCATGACATCATCGTCATCATCATCAGCCAGCCAGCCTAGTTCCACATACTGATGAGCGCGCTCTCTGCGTGAGTGTCAACCAGGACTTAGCTTCTTGGAAATAACGCCTGACAGTTTGTAATATCGAACATAAATGCGCCTTCGTTGAATGCGAAGGCAATGTTTGCCACTTAGTGTCGCACACTGCTGTAATAATTTTATCAGGCGTTTGTTTGCGTCTTGCGTTTTTATACGATGCTATGATATTTTTGTCAGGCGAAAAATATCAAAAATATATTTGTTATTGAAGATGGTTTGCTGAATTTCATTTATGGGCCGTCTTTTTAATTAATTATTAAAATATAGGTGTATAAGTGGCTCGCACCAAGAAAGTAGCAGTTGTTTTATTCACTTCTTATTTAGTTATTTTCTTTTCTTTCTTTATTTCTTTACAATAAGCCGTTGGTCCCAGCTGTCATTTGTAGATCTTTGACAGTCTAGTCGTTACAGATAATCAGTGGCCCAAAAAGTCTGACAACCAGTCTTACCAAGGGGTATTGTATTACCCAGTACTAACTGGGTAATACGATACCCGACTGGAAGCCGACCCCAACATAGTTGGGAAAAGGCTAGGCAGATGATGATGATGATGTTTTACTTATTTTCTTTCCGTGTATGACACAAAGAGAGATAAAACTACGGTCCTTTTTTCAGGAAACTATCGTTGCAGAATATAACTCAATTACTTTCCGTGATCTGAGCTCTTACTGTGTTATTCGATGCAGGCAGCCCCCACGTCGACTCCACATAGACACCACGACTCAACCGTGACGCGCGTCCGCCTCTACTGACCAGTGGGCGACACGCCTTACGTACTCCTTTCGTCTTGTCTACTCTGCCTAGCAGTGGCGAAGGGTCAATTTTGTAAGAGGTAAGCTGGAGTACATAACTTTAATGTGATTATACTATTTGTCTATAGAATACTGACTGTGCCGTTTTTCAAAGGGAAGCCGGTAGGAATCGAGTTGTATGGAACCTTCGCGCTAGAGGCGGAGGCGCGACACGGTTGAGTCGTGGTGTCTATGTGGAGTCGACGTGGGGGCTATGCTTCCATCCCTTTTCTATACGTTGCTACGTACGAAACGAACTAATAAAATGATGTCACACTCTAGGACACTTCCGCGCCTGCACCTCGAGTCTTGATTGTGTGGGCGACGGGCCTAAGGATCGTAGCAGGACTAGCAGGTGGCGTTCTATAGTTTTTGCCTACCCTAAGGCTGCCGTGCGTTCTAAATTTTCCAGACATGTCCGGAAATCACGATTTCTCACCCCAAAAAAAAAATCGTTTCCTAGCATTATTTTATCCGTTGAGTTACTTAATTTGATATACCAAATGCTTGGTTGACGGCTTCGTGAAGGGTCCGTTAACACGTTGTATAGTACAGGACAATTTAAAAAAGAAAAAAGTCCAGAATTTTCATCAGAAAAACCAAACAGAGATCTGGGAACCAGAGTCTACCCCCATGGGATATAGAGGTGATTTTTTTTTGTATGTATGTAGTGCTTTCACGATCGATAGCATCTCTAATATTAAAAAAAAAACCTGTACATGTAAGTAATAGAAGAACCTCATTTACTCAACAGCTGTAAGTAGTAGGTACTTGTCCGATAAAGAGAGTAAAACAAAATCAAAGACATCCACTTACTAAAGTCACTGATAACAAACGTGTATTGATTATTTTATCTTTATCGCGGACTTGTGACTTGTGCGTACAGTACAGGTCGGTAGTGTAGGTACTGTTATTTCTTTTGTTTTAGATCGTATCTTTGGCTTTATACTTCTAAATACAGTATTGTTATTCACGTCCACGTGCTATCCTGCTATCGCAGCACCGTAATTGCATAATTCAATAATATTCATAATTTTCTTCCTATTGACCAAAAAATCAAACAGACTCACCATAATTCACACTGCTTCACGTTTGAAATATTCACTCAAATCAACTAACGCACTGAATCGGGCCCCTGTTCCATTGGGGTCGGCGCAACACGTTTTCTTCTTCCATTCTCCCCTCTCAGACGTCACGGCATCACTTACTCCTTTCTCTTTCATATCATTCCTCGCACAATCTATCCATCGTTTCTTTGGCCTTTCTCTCCCTCACCATCTATCAACTAAAGGAATGCATATTGCTGAGATTCTGTAAAAGTTAAGGTATTGTCAGTGTGTTAGATGAATGGTAGAAGTAGTAATAAATGGTGCTGCAGAGAAAATCTCCTAGTTAGCTCATTTATATCCACAATAAGACGCTCAGCAAGTAATGAAGCACAAACAAGCTTGCTTGTCACAGACCACAGTTGCATAGTGAAACCATTCTGGGTATAGTAACATTGTTTTTGTTTTGTTATTGCAATTGTAACACTTATTCATTATTGTGTCCTGTCCAGCTGCGTAACATTCAAATGATGAATTATTCTTCCGGTTGTGGCGCGGGAAACTCCTTATTTAAAAATAAAAACATAAACCAATAAAGAAGTAATGAAGGGTGTAAAAAGACCCTTAATGGAGCCGAAAGGCACTTGTTCTCCCCATCATTGCGGTCATTTTTTTGTTCTAGACCATACCTGGGACCATACCTTCTAGTTACAGAGATATTGGGGGTCAAAGTTCCAACTTTTTTTTAATTACATGTACAAACGGCACGGTTGGCGCAGTGGCTGAGCGATTGACTGCTGCGCTGCGTGTCGCGGGTTCGATTCCCGCACGGAACAAATATTTGTATGGCCTACAGGTAGTTGTTCCGGGTCTGGCTGTTTGTGTATGTGAGTTTAAATGTTTGTAAACGCACCCACGATACAGGAGAAATTCCTAGTGTAGGGCAACGTTTTTTTTTAAAAAAAAAAAAAAAAAAAAAAAACATGTAATGTATGTATGTAAGATTTTTACTTGAAACACCTCTACGACCCCCGTAGTATTCAATCCATCCATCAGCACAATGTTTTGAGTGCGTTACATTGAGTCCTACCGTAAAGCGTGATTTTTAACCCCCAAAAAAAAAAGTTGTTTCCCAGCAATAATTTTTGCGAATAATTACTTAGTTTGATGTACAGAATACTACAGAATGGTTAGTTGATGACTTCGTGAAGGGTCTGTTTACAGCCTATATACAATACCATTTTAATTCTTTTAATTGGTAGCTTCAGTTCTGATCAACATGGTGAAAGTCGAAATCGAAAGTTTCGGCTTTGTTGGCAATGGATGTTGATTATATTACACCGATCGACCAAATACCCTGGACGAGCTTAAGATCAATATTCGTGCTGCTGTTGCCAAAATAGCCACCTTGTAGAACCCTGACAAAGCTAGAAGGCGACGCGGTAGACCTTGTAGTAGACGGCGGGATGAGCTGAGCAGAACCAGCGACCAGTGGTCCACATTGGCCCAGTGTCGAAGGATTTGGAAGTCATGGGGAGAGGCCTCTGCCCAGCAGTGGGATGACACAGGTTAACAATAACAGTATTGCCAACATCGACGCAGAAATGCTGAACAAAGTAGAATTAAACTTGCGATTTCAATTTTCCCAATGTATTGACCAGATCGAGGACCACCTTCAAGATATTATTAACAAGACGTAATTTGAAAAACTTTGAATGAACCAGTATGTAAAATAAAAAGAATCAAAATGATCATCTAATACTTTTTGTATTATGATTTTTTTTTAAATTCGAATTTTTCCGCTTCGCATCTTGTATTTTACATTAGTTATTGTTGCGTTTCCTTGATGTCCTCGAAGCACTAGACACTACCTATCTTTAGCCAAAGTATAGGTAAGCATCTTGAACGATAAATGTTTAAATATAATTCGCGGACAGAGAGGTGCTGTTCAAAACAAGAGGTCTATCATCATTATCTTAGCTAGGCTGCACGTGCTAGTGCATGCATGTACAAATATAACCGTTCATGTGTGCTTCCAGTCTGATTCAGTCTATTCCGATTCTACAACCTCCATCTATAATGAATCTACTTCAAATTTAAAATCTTTAAAATTTCGCTGACAGACAACGAGTAACACCTGAACCGCTGGATCTAGAAGCTTGAAATAATGCACACGGTTTCGCTTTGTATAGATTTTCCGTACAATGAGAGATCCGTAAAAACTGGTTTTGTAAAGCTCGATTGGTCGTCGTGCGTACAACAGTTACTTTTATAACGAAAGTTAGCAAAAAGCACTAAGTGAAATTTTGGCACACGGCCTGCACCCCCACCCACTAGCTCATTTTGGTCAAACATTGAAATAAAATACACACATCAACACCGTCGAGGGATATTTTGTATTAAGTTCTTACAACTTAAAAAATACTGAATTCTTTTGAAGAAAGCTTGTTTTTGTAAACCTTTATGAAAAGAAAAGAAAGATTCTAAATTTGAATTTGAAAAAATAAATTAAAGACAAAAGATTTAAGCGGCATAATGGTTGCGAAGTCCGAAGGTTTCATTTACCTACAGTAGTTTTTGGCTATTCTTTTGTGTCAAATTTAAGTTTTATAACAAGTTATCGGTTAATTTCGAATTAATGTTATTGTGTGGATCATGCAGCGGCGCCATTTAACGAGAGAAGAAATGTTAAGGGCAGTAGGCATGCTCCAAGCTGGGGCTACTCTACGGAGTATTGCTGAGGAGATTTGAACAAGACAAAATGTGATATCAAGGTTATGGTCACGTTATCGTGCTACTGGTGAAGTGGCTAAAAGACACCCAGGCGGGAAGCGCATAACCACTCAACGACAAGACCGATTTTTGCAAGTTGCCGCGAGAAGACAACCAAATGTTACGGCCGTGCAGTTGGTTCAGAGGCTCCAGTCAGAGCACCAAACTGTGAGGAGAAGGCTGCATGAAGCTAACCTTCATGCTCGCAGACCGCTTCGTACTCCAGCACTACGCCGAGGAAATCGTGGACGACGACTAGAGTGGGCTCGTGAACATTTGCTCTGGGAAGATAACCAGTGGTCTGTAGTGCTGTTTACCGATGAGTCCCGGTTCGGTTTCCATCCTGATACACGTAGAGTACGTGTTTGGCGAGTTCCTGGTCGTGAGAGCCGTCTGCAACATCCTCAGGAAGTCCATTCATACCACGGCGGGACAATTATGGTTTGGGCGGTAATTCGTGTTGGTGGAAGAACAGACTTCGTTTGGATCAGAAACACCATGACGGCCGAAAAATACCGTAACGAGGTGCTAGTACCAATAATCTACCCCCATCGACAACAAATGTGCCAAGAATTCACGTTCATGCACGATAACGCCCTTCCGCACACAGCGAGAGTGGTGACGAGCTGGTTGCAGGAGCACGACGTATCGGTCTTAGGCTGGCTCGCTCAATCGCCTGACCTAAACCCCACAGAACACGCGTGGAACATGCCCCAAAGAAGGGCTTTGAGTTATTTCCCTGCAAACATTGCGACGGAAGAGCAACTTTTTTTGCATCTTAGCCGGACCTGGGACAATATACCGCAGCAAGACTTGGATAACTTAATCCAAAGCATGCAAAACCGTTGCAGGACCGTTATTAACGTCATGGGTGGTTTTACTGACTACTGATTTTTCATATAACTGTTAAAAACAGATTATTTTTTTCCTTATTTTCACTTTTCTTGAGAAACACATTCATTGTTAGTTTTACCATTATTTCACGTTTTTTCTTTATTTGAATAAAAATTTGTTTACGCAAAAAAAAAAAAATAGTTTTCTTTTATTAGGTCGTTAAGCTGGTAAGAAGTGGCTCTACAAACTCCTCAAAAACACGTCTAATAGCGCAATTCCACTTGGTCGTTTACCCGAATTCGATTGCCTCTGGAATTCGGACAAACGAACAAGTGTAAAAGAATGGGGTCGGGTACGCTCGTCTTTGGGCACTCTTGTTCGGTTTCATAATTCGACTTCATTCAAACTACGTACTATGTATTGTAATAAATGCATCGGGTGCCCGAATTCGAAGTCTTTCGAACACCCGCATACGGGCTAACGACCACGTGCAATTGCGCCATAAGAAACGCTGTTTCAAATAAAACTTATTCTATAAAACTTACCACGCGTTAGGGTCCAACTTCTCCTTCTCCCAATCAGCTGCTTTATCACCGTTCCTCATGCTTTTATCACTTATTTATTTTTTTCTCACTAAAGGTCCACTACATTGTCACACATAACGCTTTAAAATATTTACTGTTCAAGTAAATGGTGCTCATAAAATTATCAGTTTGGTCATCTACAATAAGTTTATGTAAGTATAAAGTAACTCTGTTGTTTTGTGTAAGATATTTAACCAGTCAACTGCCTCGGACACCATGGCCTTTCGTGCAGATCCAGCATTAATGACATCATCCGTCGAGCTCTTGCCACCGCCGGGGTGCCAGCCGTTTTTGAACCCAACGGCTTAGCACGCAACAATGGGAACAGACCAGACGGTATGACCATAATGCCTTGAAAGTTGGGCCGACCTTTCTTGTTTTTTTATTTGAGGTATGTTTAGTAAATAAAAGATATTTATAATTTAAGCAACAAAGATTAAACTGGTTGAAGTCAGTTAAGAAAAAGTTACATGGTTCAACCAAATTAGTCAACTTTGGTTGAAATGCGCAGAAATAACAGGTAGGCAGACATCAGACATTAAATGCATCTGTTTTTTTAACAACATGGATAATATAATACAAGAATGTTTCTACATTATTCCTCCAAATTCGCACAAGCGAGCCGTGTACTCAATTTAGCCGTAAGTTGTAAAATGACTTGAGTTTTGGAAATTCCAAATTTTTAAGGCCACGATAAGGAAAACATTTCATTGTCATCACCAAGTTTTTACTTACAAAGGCTTTACTTTTGGCAACCAATTTAGTTGTATTGACGTCATCAATTTCATAGCTTTTCATGCAAAAAGTAAGTAATCTACGCACGTTCACGCCATTTTAGCAATTAGACAAACATTCGTTATACCTGACTTCGTTATTATTTTACAACAAATTCCGATACCTATGTTATGTCACATGACCTAGTACTTTCTTTATTATAAAATCAATATTTATTGAACCTGGCAGGACATCTGGCTAGTCGCGGAGATGGCCGATGGAGCAAGGCTTTGACCGAGTGGTGGCTAAGGTAACGCCAAAGAAACCAGGGCTGTCCTAAAGCTCGTTGGGTCGACGATATCTTTAAAATCGCGGGGCACACTTGAATAAGGGACGCACAGGACTAGGAAGTGTGGCAGAAAAAAGGGGAGTCCTGTACCCAGCAGTGGGTGATTCCGGGCTGATATGATGATTATGACAGTTCAACAAAGGTGGAGACAACATTAGGTAACGATTCAGAAGTGTAGGTACCTACCTACTCGTAGTTTTCTTGAGTCATAGTATGGTCTTTTTTCCACCCAATACGCAAAATACTTTAGAATGTTTTATCTTTAGCCAAGTCTTAAGACTGTATGTAACTTATATTGATTTTGACACACTCTTTGACCGCACTGTGCGAACCGTAAAATTCGCCCACAATACAACAAATTAAAGTAACTGTGAAATCTTACTTATTCACAAGATGCAAATTTATTCCATACGCTAACAAAACCGAAACAATCTTTAGTAAAAAAACAAGTTATTTATTTTTAAACATTGCACTTCGCGTGGCATGGCGTGGTGACTGCGTGACTTAGCAGCGCGGTGGCGTTACTAATTTCTTTGTTCACTAACATTGGCTGGATAAAAGGTAATGACACTAGATTATAGTACACATTATCGTTTGTACAAATACTTGAGAAATGCAAATATAAGAAAAAGATAAGCCCTGTAAGAGCATGTTTCAAAACAATAGTAGTAGCCATGTGAACCATTAAAGTAATTTGTAAATATAATATTTTTTTTCACACAGTACCTACGTCATGTGATTCGTAAAACGAATGAACCAATGAACGTATCGTACGTGTGTCTTGTAAAACAAAAGCATGTTACTGTATTTGAAAAAAAAAAGAACAAAAACGAAATCAACCAGTGTTCTGTAAGCCATCTTTGATACTTTGTGCAACGATCTAAATTGGTAACCAAAAATACAGGAAAGCCTTCACAAACAAATACGTAGGTATTTTTTTAAAGTTTAAAATTAAATTTATTTAATTGGACATCGCGAAACCAGGAAACCGTGAAAATATTAGTAGCTAACTAGAATTTTCTCTTCAAAGTGAACTTAATTTAATCTAGTCTAGAGTTCAAAATAATTTGCTGAGCTTTTTAACCTGCTCATCCACTTCCAAGAATAAAAAATATAACGATATCGTATCGTGAGCATTTTGCAATTAACATTGAAGTTCATTGAACTTTAATTTTTATTCGGCTCGAGTGCTTATAAGATCCAAACTGTAATTTTTAACCAAGATATACTTTTACTTACTTCACTACTTTCTTTCTTTACATAACTTGTTTTTTTTTTCTTTTTGTCAATTTTTTAAAATTAAGTTAAAGCGTTAAGCGACAAGGAATTTTCACTTTCACGTTGTAAAATTATTTTTTGAAATATTGTATTATTTTACTTGGATCATTTACCTTTGCCACACATTTTATAAAAAATCAGTAAGTAACTAAAAACGAGACCTAGTTTTAAAACACATGTGCGCTGTATCAGTTTCCAGACCGCCATTTGCGAATAAACTATCATTACAAGTACAAGTTTAAAAAAAAACGAAAAAAAGTGGTCTTTTTTTCAAGAATCTCAAATGCATACATTTTATTTTAAAATATTTTCTAATCAGTAAAAGTGTAACGAGAATAGACGCACGCACGACCCACAGATAAAATATACCAAGAGCGCCAAATAGCCCAAAATATCACCAGGCGTTTTGGACGTATGGTAGCGGACATCAGGCGGCCTTAAATGGCCTCTTTAGCAGAATCTATAATGATTCTGTTAAAGCAAGGTCATTTTAGGCCCCCAGCCCGATATACAATATCACAAATAGGGTAAATAAATCCATACAGAGAGGCCAATAAGTCAGTACGTACCTTAGACCACAGGATATAGTACTTTGAAGTTTATTCATGGAAATCACTCATTAAACCGTGTAAACGAACCATTGTCACCTAAGGATACAAATGAAATGATACAACTTTCTTACCTAAGTTATTAATCTGTGCATAAAAGTTGATAAATAATATAAAAGAAAGGGTTAAGAGGAATTTGTAACAATAGTTCTGTAGTACACACGACGGCCCATCAAGCTTTACTTGATCAGTTTATGCGGATCTCTCATTGTATAGGAAATCTATACAAAGCGAGGCCAAGTTAAACTGGAAATGCACAGCTTCATTCAGTATTTTCTATAGGAGTTTAGAAATTCTAGATTTTGATGCGGTTTTCAGTAATATATAGAGTGATTCAAGACGAAGGTTTATATATATATATTGGGGCGGGTCGCTAGTCTACTTATAATAGCACTTCTGACAAAATTAGGGTGGATCTCTCTCTACTATTTCTGGGACGAGTACTACCGCAACAGAGCAAGTGTCTTAATTAACAGGGTTCAAAGTGATAATTATCATTTATAATTATCTTGATAACTATTAACTTGATAAATATCTAGATAATAAAAAAAACATTGTTTATCTGAACGCGATTTGCCGCTTTCAGGCGTATCCAAACGAGTTAAGTGTCAAAGATCAAAAATCAATTTATCAATCAAAAAACAGAATTTTTCGTACTTTTTTGTTAGGTTTGTTTGTTGTTGTTTCATCATTTAGGAACAGTGACAGTTATTAAAATACTGCAACAAAAAAACAAATGTTTGGACTGAATTCGATAAAAGTGGTTTGAGTCAAAAATTTAAGAGATCAAATTAAGAGCCAGCATAGATAATTATCAAAGAAAATTATTATATTAACCGACCATTGCACAAAGCAACTTGCATTGTATAACCTGCCTCTCTGTTTATCGTTTGTGGTTTTTTTTTTTGGATGGTAAATTAACAAATGACCCCCCCCCCCCACTCTGGGCGGAGCGGAAGGGAGTGTCAGACTTGTACTGACTAAAACCCATTCATGTTCCTTCTTTGCCCTTTGTGTTCCAGGGCCACGGTTTCTCTTTCGAACAGTCCCGCAGCCCACAGAATGGGTCTTAACGTGAACTTGGACAAAACCAATGTCATGTTGAATGCCCATGTAACACCCACTCCTATCAAGATCGGAGACTCTTCACTCGAAGTTGTAGACGATTATGTCTACCTGGGACAAACGGTCCGGTTAGGTAGGTCTAACTTCGAGAAAGAGGTCAATCGTCGAATCCGACTCGGCTGGGTAGTGTTCGGGAAGTTGCGTGGTATCTTCTCGTCCAACTTACCGCAGTGTCTCAAGACGAAAGTTTATGACCAGTGTGTGTTGCCAGTGATTACATACGGGGCCGAAACGTGGAATTAGAATGTGCCTCATCAGAAGCTATGCTCGGAGTTTCCTTGCGTGATCGAATCAGAAATGAAGACTTCCGCAAGAGAACCAAGGTTACCGACGTAGCCCGAAGAATAGCCAAACTTAAGTGGCACTGGGCAGGGCACATTACTGATGAAACTGATGGCCGATGGGGCCGAAATATTCTGGAGTGGTGACCGCGAACCGGAAGACATTGCGTTGGAAGGCAGGAGGCCTTCCAACGGAATGTCTTCCGGTGGTCTCACTAGGTGGACCGATGACCTGGTGAAGGTTGCGGCGATCCGCTGGATGCGAGACGCACGGGACCAGTCAATGTGGCGACACTTGGGGGAGGCCTATGTCCAGCAGTGGACGTCTTTCGGCTGAAATGATGATGCTGATTGCACAAAGTGTCATAAGCATTTTAAAACTTGATTTCGACAGTTGGGCTTCCTAGTTTTTATAGCTAGAAATATGATGTATAAATAAATAGAAATATGATGTGTTATTGATGACATATTACCTAAGTTACCTACATGACATGTCATAATCCAGATCATATTGTGCATGTTATGCCTTAGGGACCTACTTATGCAACCTGTTTACCAAATTTATGACTTTTGTTAACAAATCAGAATACTGACGACGCAAGTTACTTTTCAATCTTGTTATTTTAACAGTGCAGCTAATGCAGTCCGTATTCCAGACAGTCACAGCATCAGCTAACGACCAGTTTGTGATTCAAAACCATTTTCTTATTGAATTTGTTTGGCATTGACCTTAAGACTAACTTTCATCATGAAACACAATAACTTTTATTTCACCGCGTACAATATACCTGTTAAAGTTGATTAGATTAATTTCTTAATTACCAGTTTAATCACCAGGACACTGTTTTTATACGCACTATATCTAAACTTTAGAATATTAAAACCAATATCGCAAAAAAAAAGCGCGCGAAAATGCCGATAATTCGCCGACGACACAGACGTTCGCGGCACGTCGACGTAAATCAATAGCTGATCGATTACTGGCCAGTCTGCTTGGCGAAGGTCGGGATTTCAGATAGATACCTCGTTTTGATATTGATAAGGACACGATATAATTATATTTCGTGTTGTTAGTTGTTAAAATAATATGCCCGAGAAAAGAGCAGTTTTAAATAGTTACAAGTTTTCAGTTTTTCGTTTGATACGAAAGACGAGGCTAAGCACAAGTAAATCTTTTGACATGTAAGAATTGGAACTTCAGAATTCGCCTAAAGATAACAAATTCTCTTACTGATAAGTCTAATTGTTATTAAATATTTCAAATTCAAAACGTTTACAATTTCACGTGTGTGAATGTGTGAACATTATAGACTTAGTAGATTCCCAGCTACTTGATAACTTTTTATTTTGTTTTACATCTTTTGTGTAGTAAGCGACGACTTATTGTCGGGCCCACGCTGACCCCCCATACTTAAGTACAAATGCTGTAACCATGATAATATTGTAATACCAAATGATTTGAAAAGAGTAACCATGTAGTTTCTTGTCGGTTCTTCTCCATAGGAAACGACCAACCCGAACCGTGCACCTTTTTGTCGACGTTTCATAAGTGCCCATCTAGGCCTATGTGAAATAAAATATTTTGATTTTGAAAATACATTTTTTGCACCCATCGACATTAATCATTATTACTAAATAATACAAAACGCATCACCACTGCTCTCAAAACGGTGAAGGAAAACATCGTGAGGAAACCGGCATGTCCTAGAACCAAAAATTCGAAGGCATGTGACATCTACCAACCCGCACTGGGCCCGCGTGGTGGATTATAGCCCATTCCCTCTCATAGAGAGGAGGCCTGCGTCCCAGCAGTGGGAACATTAATAGGCTGATTATGCTTATGCTTATGCTAAAACAAAACGAATGCGGAAACACAGTTACTGGATTGTTTGACCGTTAAAACACAGTATAAATAGATATTATTACCGTGGTTAAAAGTATCGCAATATTTTCCATTTTGTTGTATTTCATAAAATCATGAATGACTTTTGACGTCAAAGCGAGATATAAACGTGAGATGTTATAACACGTACACTTCAACCAACTTATCTATGCAAGCGGAAAAACACAGAACTAAAATAAATGTACCAAGTTTCACATATCGATACAAATTTTCATGACAAGCAGCGCCACCTTCAACTGCTCAGTTAAAGTGGTCATACTATAACACGATCGGCACGTGTCGAATGACTTGACTTTGTCGGGATAGCCATCATCTGATAACATTATCATATCCTAATACTGATAATTTCATTTGAAAATCTTTGGTGTACCTACCGTCAGAAGTGACGTAAACGACTTCAAGACTTCCTCATTTTAATAAATTAACAACCTACCGTAATATTTGCTGTACCTCAGACTCTGTGGGTAGGTCTATCTTTATCGGTGCGAATTGTGTATTTTGGGATGTGTGAAACAAATAATACATTTTATGGACCCATCGACGTCATTATTATCACACAAGGTACTGAAAATTTGCATAAATATATATCCTACTGGTACATAGACTCCTACCTTACGAACTTAGACTTTTATCGATTCCGTGCAAAATGATTAATTAATATCTACCTGAGCATCCAACACAAGTATAATTCTTACTTAAATGGAAATTCTCTGAAGACCAAATGTAAACGTATTCTTAAGTTACCTATTGAAATAAACATTTATTTAAACATTAATTTATTCCAGTAAATATCTCTTTTTGGTTCACGATTTATGTGCACCAATGATGCTCACAAGAAGTTTGTTATGTTTACTTTAAGATCAAGTGTTATCACAATATTTTGAATTCACATACATAAATATAAACAATGGTAACCACTGCAGCCATCAATATTCATTATGTACGACAGTTTGAAAAATCGAGTATAGTTAATAAACATCGTTTGTGCCTAGTTTTAGTACATTACCTAGTAAACGGAACATAAAAAAAACAGGTAAACCAGAACGAACCAGAACCTCAACTATGATTATTGCTGTAAAATTATAATAAACCAATTTTTAGAAAACTTATTGACAAATATTCGCGGTGCCCCCCTAACGTCTAACGTCAAGGAGATATTGAATCGTGTTACCGTACGCGTTATGCGTACCTGATTACATACCGAGTTTCCTCCGTGCCTCGGAAAGCACGTTAAGCCGTTGGTCCCGGGTGTCATTTGTAGATCTTTAACAGTCGTTAGGTAGTCAGTGGCCCAAAAAGTCTGACAACCAGTCTTACCAAGGGGTACCGTATTACCCAGTACTAACTGGGTTGTGGAGGTCAGATAGGCAGTCGCTCCATGTAAAATACTGGTATTCAGCTGCATCCGGTTAGACTGAAAGCCGACCCCAACATAGTTGGGAAAAGGCTAGGCAGATGATGAGATGTTATGGATATGATATTTCGGATCTGGATACGGATATGGAAATAGGAATAAAATTATATCGGTTTCGGATACGGTTACGGATATGCAATTATTTCGGATTATCCGTTAGTTTCGGATAGTTTCGGTTATGGATATTAGATTGAAGTAAAATATAAACATACACACTTTGGTCGCATTTTGTCTATAGAAATCAATTTAATACTTAACACAAGATTTTCTTAAATTAAGTATCAACTAACTAGTTATGAAAGAGGTTATGTTATGACTAGAAATAACAAACAAACTGCAAGATCCACGTGGCGCGCGAGCGGTGAAACAAAAACCTGTCGAAACAAGTCGTTGTATTTAGACTCCGCCCTTATACAAAACTATCCGAAACTTGTGAAACGGATACGGTTACCGGTACGGATATATTTTTATTTCGGATATCCGATAGTTTCGGTTACGGTTACGGAGCTCCATAACATCCCTGATTCCAAACCCTGTATAATACAACATGTTTGCAATAAACTGATTTGATTTGTAATTGGATGCCTCTTCGTACGACAGGAAAATCGAATCTTGTTATGCTTATTACGTTTTACATGTCCAACATGCACTTTCCATATGCACTAATGACGTCATTAGATGCATAGCGTGCCCGTGGTTTGCAGAGGACACAATCGGATACTATTTCTTGAAAGGCGAACCCGCGTAGCCTAGCTATCCGTGCGCCGCGGTAGGTTTGCGCACGTGCCTACTTCTTATCACTGGCACCTTGTTGAGATCTAAGGTTTCAAATGTTATCTATGTGAAAAAGTGTTAGATAAAGTAGCTAGATAAGTTATCAATTTATCATATCAGTATCATTCTTGATACCTAATTGTTGGATGGGTAACCGGCAGCGGTAGTGTTTGTTATAGGTAGGTAATATAATAATGGTCGGGAATTATATAATTTTCCGCAGTCTGCATGGTAACAATAACAAAATACACGCATCAAAAAAGTCTGAAGAAACACGCATCATTTACAGAAACTGCATGTTTTATTAATTGATACTTAATTTTTTTCTTAAAAAAGTAGATTGGTATAGGTACAATTTTTTTGTTCTCGGAAACATTTATTTTAAAAAAAGAAACTTTTCGATTGTGTTTTGTTTCAAATTTTTTGATCAATAAATTGCTTAATAAATTTGGCATTTATCTCACTTTTATCATTTTGAGATATTCAATTTTGGAAAAAATTGAGTGGCGAGTCATTTTTTATGTCATGGAGCGATGCCTTTTGACTGCTGATGAAATGCAGAGCGCTGTAGGAATGCTACAAGCCGGAAGAAATCAGTCCCAGGTATCTCGGCATTTTGGTGTCAATAGGAGCGTGTCGTTTTTGGCAGCGTTACGTTAATACAGGGGTTCCTGCTGAGCAGTACCCAGGACGTAGAAGGAGTACAATTCTTCGACAGGACCGATACATACAAGTGACTGCAAGAAATCAGACGATATTAACCGCCCGGGAGATCGGTTCTCAAGCGGTTTTGTTGTTAGCCAATAGACACCAAACCGTGAGAAACAGGCTGCATGAATACGGCCTACGAGCACGACGCCCACTTAGGTGCCCTCCTATACGCCATGGGAATCGCGCCCGTCGAAACGAATGGTGTAGGGAACACTTGACATGGAGACATGAACCAATGGGATACAATTTTATTTGGCGATGAGTCCTAGTTTGGATATAGGCCTGATACGAGAAGGGTAAGAGTGTATCGTCGTCCCGGAAATGCTGAACGGCTGAGATGCGTCCAGGAAGTGCACCCTTACAGTGGCTCCACAGCGATGGTATGGGCGAGTATTATAAAGAACTGACGAACTGAGCTCGTTTTTGTAGATGGCAATATGAACACTGAAAGTTACGTTGAAGATGTCCTCGAGCCTTATGTTCACCCATTAGCACAAAGTCTTGGGTCAGATTTCACGCTGAAGCATAACAATGCACGTTCGCATTCAGCTCGGAGAACCAGAGAGTACTACCTTGGCAATGGAAAACATCCGGGTATTGCCGTGGCCTGCACAATCGCCAGACCTCAATCCCATCGAGCGAGCATGGGTCATGCTCCAGAGACGTGTTCTAGAGAACCAGTGTGTGACCGAATTTGAACAGGGATAAAAAACTAAGCGCGTTTTTCAGGTATACAAAAACCGCTCCACCTAGTTTTTTCCAATTTGTACAAATTTTTCAAAAACCACACAGTATTTAACTGTTTTCTTTAGTACCATTTTAGGTGGTAAAATTTTAGACACCAGTCACATTTTCATTAATAAAACTAAACTGGTTTTGATAGTATTTAGTAAAGAGCTTAAATACTAACACCCGTATCTCTAAACAAGTCAAAGTGATTACTTGGGCAAAAGTTATTACTTAGATACGATTTTTATTTTGTAGTTTAGTAACTGCTCGAATTTAGAAATGTCAAAAGTTAGAATTCTTATCTTTACTTTCTTTAACAGTTCTTACTTCGTTCAAATTCTTGTCTATTTGATAAAAATGGTTACATAAGTACCTAATTACTCACATTTACTTGACAAGGCCAGGCCAGAAAGAAAGGAACCAGGTCGGAGTGTCGACAACCCAACAACTGAAAGACTTGTTCAAATTCCATTTGGAGCGATTGCAGCAGGCTCAGATAAACAGTCTTATAAATTCAATAAACAATCGTTGCCGACAAGTTTTAAACAACAGAGGCGATCACACTTTGCATTGAATTACCAAATAATAAAAGAAATGTCGGTACTTAATTTTGTAAAACATGAAAAGTATAATTTCGTTTTAACTTTATTATAAAAATAATAACGGTACGGTTGACATCTGTCGGGCATGCCACCGTCCCGGTGAATCGATCCGACATATTGTTTCCGGTTGTTCTCGTCTTGCTAACGGTGAGTATTTGCACAGACACAATCTAGTAGCTAGAATTATTCACCAGCAACTTGCCTTGCAATACAACCTTGTGGGTTCTGAAGTACCATACTACAAGTACGTACCCGACCCAGTTCTCGAGAACGGTCATGCCACATTGTATTGGGATCGATCTATCGTCACGGACAGGACTATTTTAGCAAATAAACCTGATATTGTGGTGATAGATCACCGAGAACGCCGTGCAATGATTGTTGACATCACTGTCCCTCATGACAAGAATCTCGTGAAAGCTGAGAATAATAAAAAAAACAAGTATCTTGATTTAGCACACGAGGTTGTCGACATGTGGGATGTGGACTCTGCAATCATTGTACCGATAGTCGTTACGGTTAACGGACTAATAGCAGAGAGCCTCGACCAACACCTTAGGAGGCTCTCATTGCGCGGCTGGGTCAAGGGCTTGATTCAGAAAGCAGTACTCCTGGACACGACACGCATAGTAAGGCGATTCCTCTCTCTGGAGCCCTGACCACCGGCAGCCTGAACCTTGTTCCTGATGTAGATGGGCCACCTTTTTTTTTTATATTTTTAAATGTTTTGTTTACTTTTCTTTTTGAAATATTTAAAAATGTATAAAATAAGAGAAATGATGAATAAAGGAAATAATAAATACTAAAATTGTTAAGTAATTATTGTGCTTAAATGAACAGTTGAATGAAGGATTTGGTTGTTTTAGTCACTAATGCATCAAAAAATGCTTAGTTATTTATAAAAGAAAAATATATTACAATAGCAATACAAATAAATATTCTGATTTTGATTCTAATAGTAAAATCGTTCAAAAGTTCAAAACCGTACGCACGGCGACCAATAAAGCTATGCAAAACCAAATTAAGCTGCTCTCTCATCGTACGGGAAGCTCATACTAAGCGAAGTCAGGTTATACTGGTTATTTAGAGCTTGATGTGCCGCCGTGTGTACATGTTGCTTAGACTTTTTTGATGTGTATAGTTTTTTTTTACGGGTCAACAAATCTTTTCAGGTCTCCGTAGCCAAATGAAAAAAAAAATACGGATCCCTATTTTTAACCGATTTCAAAAAAAGGAGGAGGTTATGATGTATTCCACCATGCAAGTACACCGATTTCTCCGTGATTACTGGTTCAGTTTAAGTGAGTCTTTTTATATTTGGTAGAAAAAGCTCGCGCGGTGATCCCATATAAATTTTACTAGTACCTTTGCCTCAGTACTTTAAGTTATACTCTTTAGTATGCATTTTTTCTTCTTCATCTATGTGGATGATGGTATTATAACTTCTAGTAAAATTGATACTTGACAAGGTTTTACGTGTAAGATACCACAATTAAAAGGGGTAAAATAAAATCATTTTTGCAAAAATTTAACAGACTTCCAAAAAAACACTAAAAACACTAAAAAGTGAAAAATTACTATAATTTCGAAAGATTCGAAAGTCGGTTTTTTTTGCAAAAAAGTTTTTTAAGGATGTTGTTGAATGCTGGTTACATCTCAGTGTCACGTGTAAAATAAGTGACATTACGATCAACACGTGGGCTGAGCAATCAATATATGATTATTGCATGACATACAACGGGTTGCCCGCGCGCATAGCTCCCGCGAAGACGCGACATCCCTGACCTTTGTGGAAAGATACTACTTAATATGCATTGAAAACTACTCTTGTCATAGATAGATAGCTACCCATTAATTTACCATGTGTCTTTTCTTTTGAAGAGACGGCACATCAAACTACTACAATCTGTCAAATTTCTTTAATAAATTTTCAACTTTATCGCTAAAGCATTAGGTTCAAGGTTGATTGGGAAAATTTGACAGTTTCGGGTAGCTTGATGTGCTAGCGACTGTAAGGTCTATCTATTTGTTTAATTTATTTATGAGACTCGAGTTCAAACTCTCTCTCAACACCATCTGACTCTCTAATTATCTATCTCTACTTTATTTATGATTCACGTTTACTTAGGTCTTTTTTTAATTCTTCTTCTTCAACCTTTGGTCACCCAATGCCGAGTGTAGGTCTTCAAAATCTCTCCACTTTTGGCGGTTTTGTGTCATGGTTATCCAGTTTCTTCCGGCCACTTTAATGATTCAAAGATCGGTAAGTTATAGTTAGAAGGTAAATTTAATTGACTTTTCCTCGTCTTATTATTGGTAAGTGACAACATCTTCACACGGGGAAATACGTCGAATAGGTTCGTCTTTATTTGTATACTTTGTTAGCATAGTAACTACCTATGCAAATTTCAGTGCTAGACTACTTGCGTTAAGTACCAAAACTTTAATGATTGTTTAGTACGAGCAATGTTTGTTAAAATCTAAGTAGGTACGTAAAACAGCTACTAATTCTCAATGTATCCTACTTCCTACTAATATTATAAATGCGAATATTTATGAGAATGGATGGATGGATGTTTTTTACTCTTTCACGTAAAAACTTCTGAACAGATTTGTATGAAAATTGGTAGACAAACAGTTTATAACCTGGATTACCACATAATGATACTTTTTATTCCAATAATAAGCTAGGAGTTTATAATGTAGGTATTAAAAGCAATCATTTCGTAGGTAGTTACTAGACAAGGTATAATTGCAGTTTATACCCATTTCTAGACCCTGAAAAGGCGACAATTTATGGAAAAGTTTTCATGGCCAATCTTTGCGTGTGTAATGATGACAGTCTGCCATTCTTCTTTTTTTTTCAAGGAAATTTTATTGGACTAGGATTAGTATGCAAATGGAAAGATTTTGTACGGCTATGAACTAAGTGGGTCCGAATAAATAGGAATAAGTGCAAAATAACGACGAAACGAAATCATTTTTACCAAAATTTGATTGAAACAAATGAAGAACAATTTGGTGACAGTCTAAATAATTTCTTGAATGAGTGAAGTTGATAGTGTTGGGACAGATAAAAATGAAATGTTATCGACATTTTCCTTGTACCTACTTATTTAAGGTTATTTCACAATTGAAACAGGGTCAATGTTGTAAAATTTCATTCATTATGAATAGGCACAGTGTACAAGTGGTAGAGGACAGAGTTGGATAGTAAAATAAATTATTTTTGTTGATTTTATTGATTGCTTATTTTTAATCTGAGACTCCCAGTCTCAGATTAAAAATAAGATCAGCATTATTTGAATCACATTTATGAATAGGTATCCAAGTTATCTTCTGGGTGGAAAGAGAATATTTATTTTGTAGTTAAAGTTACAGTAGTGTTCCTAAACAAAGTGTTTCGCTGATTTTTTACGATTTTAGAATTATAACAAACGCGCTTCAATTAAATGCTCATAATCTGGACTTTGATCTTAACTCATAAGTCATAGATTTAAAAAAACCCAAACGCGAATAGATAACTATGTAAATGTTTGCATATTATAACATTTTTATATACCAACCTAGTCTCGGCGGTCCGTTTATCTAACTCTTCTTATGAGAATGGTGCTAAGTAGTGTTCTTAGCGCCTGGTTCTCATAAAATCTAATTCGTATTCTAAGCACGTTATGATTTTATGTATTTCTAGCTTCTGCCTGATATCTCGCGTTATAGTCGGATATTATCCCATGGAAACGTTTTAAATAGGTATAGCCTAGCCAATGACACTCGGGTAAGTTAGCTTCCTATAAGCGAAAGAATTAACCGGATCGGTAGTTTCGAAGATTACCCCTACATCCAAACTTACAAACTTTACCTCTCTATAATATTATTATTAGAAGTACTAGCGACCTTCCTACTAAGCACAGTTTTTACACCTTGATAAAACCGCTAGATTTTTTTTTATTATGTAAGTTTAATATTAATGTAGCATTATACATTCGCAAAAAACTACGTGATGGCGGAAACCGCATCTTTTCGTAGTTCTGTAGTAAAAACGCAGTAATAAAGACGGACACAAATTTTATAGAGAATTTAATTTATACCAATTATGGAGAAAATGTTTTTCATAATCATATAAGGAAATATATATTCTCTTATATTTCAATGGTTGGTTTTTACGGCCATCCAAAGAATACATACTCATCTTAGTTATAATTCTTTTTTGCTTGGTTTTTGCATTACCTACTTGTTGACCTTGCTTGGCGACTGGGGTATCTACATAATGTATTATGTGAACCTACCTATTTATTAAAGTTTACAGAGTAAAAAAGCCTCATATACTTGCGTTTGTAGATTGGTAGGAACCTAGAAGTCTTCTATTATTTTTAGAAACGGAGCCAAAGAAGGTAGACTGTGTAGAAGATAATATGGTTAGAAAGGAGGTGCCTAATGAAATGACGAGTAGGTAATAGAGAAGTATCGTAGAAGACAAGATGCGCTCCTGTCTAACGGCAGGAGAATGATGATGGCTCAATGATTTTTGAACCACAGTCAGATTTCACATACAGTCCACCGTAAGGTGGTAACATTTTGACCTTTAGCTGGCCTAGTGTATTATGGAGTTTGAATATTACCAGTTATTAAAGGCAGTGACGTCCAGTCTGACTGTACAACTCTAGTTTGCATTAGGAGGAAGCATATTATGGGAAAATGCAGCTCATAACTTCTAGTCTATGGAATGTGGAAATATTTATGAGTCATGCACTATCTAACCTTCCATAAACATGTATGATGAGGAAAAGTTAACAACCTGTAGTAGTTAAACCTATAAACTGTGTGGTTTTAATCTACTTATACTATATCAATTTGTAAATATTTTAGCTATGTACCTATGGCCTTTTTTTTTCTTGTTTACTTTTTTATATAATTTTTGTAGTATTGTAATTTCATCCATTTTTTTTTTGTTTTGTCCTGTGTGAGTCTAATAAATACTTTTTCTTTCTTTTTTTATGATCTACAATTCTACATGATATTAGAAATGAGAAGACGAATGGTTTCATCATCTACAACTGCTTCCGTTTTTAACATGCAATTGTAGTTTCCCGCTAAAATCTTGTACCTACCTACTGAGGAACATCGTCAACACCGTAAAGTGCTTTAGGTTAGAGGTAGTGATGTGCGGTAGTATGTCGATAAAGAAACATTTTATAAAAAGTTTTTCGATTACTTGCATGTTTACTTATAAAAGTTTTTCGATTACTTACAAGTTTATCAAATTCAATAATCGGGAGTTTGGAATACTAGTTTTCTCTACTTTTCTCTTTTACTATACTGCAGCCAATAGAAAGGTGGTAAAGTAAACATCTATTGGTTTGTCTATACTTCATAACAGCCAGTTTTTTACGGTGGGATTTATTTGTCACTTATTGACAAAAGTGGGTAAAAGGATGTGATACTACCACACACTACAATTAGTAGTACCTGTTCGGGCGCCCAAATTGTACTGTTAAATAATGGAACCCACCACTTTTATAATAAAAAATAAAAAAATAATAAAGAAATTAAAATCAAATTAATATGATTAGAATAAATTCAAAGATCACATAAATAAATTGATATTTAAAAAAAAAGGATAACATAATATTCGCGTACTTGATTTGTGAAATTAGTTGTGATGAGAAATTTTATCCCTAGAAACTTTTTGGAGATTAAAATTACTTTTACAAATTAGAATTTTAAGATATTCAATGGCCAAAACTAGGCGTAATCAGATTAGTTATTTTAGAAAAACACACAATTACAAAATATACGTAGGTATCTCTCTTCTCTATCCAATACTACTGTCTTAGCGAAGTATACTTCTGTATTCCACTGCAGATCAAAATAATGTAATTTTCATTACCTCAGTAGTGAAGAGAGTGAGTTACCAATAATAGTTATAGTTCTTCTTTGTAAGACTGCGTCTATGGAGCAGAACGCATGGTCAGCTCAGCTGTCGGAGACTCCATGAGTTGATTCGCCAAATAATGTATTAGAAAGACCACAGATCAGAATTTCGACCTTGATAGCGAAGAGTATGGGGTATTTGACCCTTTGGTATACCAATGAGTCAAAATAATTACACTGGTTTGAAACCAGGAAAAAATTAACGAAAATATGTTGGGTGTAACGCTCTTGCTGCGATTTCATTCAATAAACCATGGCACCATTACATATCTTTCAAGAAACTGGTAATATTCCAAACCAGGAAAGTTTGGTATTAACGCTTTAAAAGATTATAACATCCTTCTCTAAATCAAATACGCAAATCACAATCAAAAATTCCATCTGTTTGAATATTTTTTTATTTTTTTCAATTTCAAATTTGCAGTTAAAAAGAAAAAAAATAAGGCTTTGAGGATTTAAGCAAAGAGGCTTAAATGTAGAGGTAACACTGCAAAACATACATAATACCACGCCTTAATCCCCGAAGGATAAGGCAGAGGTGTACTTACTAGCACAGAGATAGAAGCGGCAGGGGATGTGATTTATTTTTTTAAACATTCACTCCGGCAAATAGAGAGTAATCTCTTGGATAGTGTGTATGAAAATACTCAGCACAAGACAATAAAAACCGCATCTTAAACATAAGTGGCGAAATTCGGATGAACTATACCTCTGCCTAACCCATCGCGGCTAACAAGCGGGATGTTATGTTATGTTCCGTAAAGAGGAGGTTATCAATTAGTTAAAATTTTATTTATTTTCCTAATTATGTTGGGGTCGGCTTTATTGGCTTTCAGTTTAACCGGATGTGGCTGAATACCAGTATTTAACATGGAGCGACTGCCTATCTGACATCCACAACCCATTAACTGGGTAATACGCTACGATACGTAGGGTTGGCTGTTTGAGCTTCTGACTCTCTTCCCTAGGGACTGTCAAAGATCTGCAAATAACAGCTGGGACCAACGGTGGTGGACGAAGAGGCTTTTCTCTCTTGCTCGTTGAAGATTATAAACTACCAAAATGATCAACAACTTAAAGTACTTATTACTTCATTTACGCCGCGAATAATGCAACCTTACAAATGTTCATTGTACTTTCCATTCTCAGAACATGTATACACTGTCTATTGTCTGTCCGTATGCGACGACAAAACAAGATACTAACAGACACATGGCCGATCGACCAGATCCAGGAAACATAAGTACCTGCATTTAGTTATTCATACACGATATTTTTTAGCACGCTGCGCATGAATTAGGTACTGGCATTATTTTAGTAATGTTAATTATATTACATAAAAAACAATAAAGCTGAATAATACAGATTCTTGAGCCATTGATGGCGATGTAGATTTCTAGATGCAAGAGAAGCATAATTATAAAGGAAGGATATTGTGTGTGTGAAATATGATAATCAACTAAGGAGAATGAAGGAAGAATGTGAACACCGAGAAAAAAGACGTATATACCTACATCACGTAGTTAATGTTGGCAACTCCAAATAAAATTGGATTTCAGCATTTAGAGACGATGGAGGAGTCAACGTCGTAACTTTTATCAACGCACATGGGGTATAACGGAACAAAACCATTTTTTATGCAAATGTATGGTAAATTCGACCTAGTCTTTCAGTATAATTCAGCGAACATTGCGTTAATGTCGTACGGTAGAAGTGGAACTCCTCGCCAGAGCCTGTTTCCCGAATTTCCGACAGCTGTAACTTGGGTATACTTATTTAACGAGTTGATAGGCTATTAATTGCTAGGGATAGTCTAGCCAGGCCTGCGAGAACCAGAGTTATCGTCGATCTCATCAGGCAAGATAGTTGACTAAATTAGGTGGAACTACGTGAGGTATCCTTCTAGGACAAGGCAATGTTCATGAAACATGAGGATATGACTGGCGGAAAAACATAGATAAAGATAAGAGGCGGATGGATTGTGTGAGGAATGTTATGAAACAAAAGGGAGGGACACTTTACAGGGGAGAATGGAAAAATAAAAAGAGTTGCGCCGACCCCAAGCAACATGAGATAAGGGTACGAAGATGCTGCTAGGTGACTGAGTAATGTCCAAGGCTGGAAGTAGGATTGCCGGTCGTCGATGGGCAGAGGCGAGATGGGCTGACGATATTGTTGCCATTTCGTGACATTGGCGTAAAATTGGGCTTGGATGAGTGCGGCATAAGCGCGTGGAAATTTACACAACAAGCAAAGAGAGGTATAGGTATGGCTAGTGGAAGTGGACGACGAAGACATGGTAATGAAAACAAATTCAACACTATCAAGTCACGTAAGTATGTATTTATGTAAGTACTTGAACAAGTTTTTAGATACTCAAGAAACATAGGTAATTTTAGACCTATGATGAGGAGGTATTGTTTATACGTACGCAATTTGTTGAATAGGTAGTTAATTATCTACGGGCTTCATTTAAATTGACTGGCTGCGTTTTCGAGGACGCGGGTTTTTAGGTAAGTTTGTACGTGCGATATAACTAGGTACCTATTGAATTTATAAATAAAACGTTCTCTTGCGTCACTTTTTTCAATGGTTAATTAAACAATACACCGTAGAGCTAGTCTTACCTTGCTTTATTTTTCAAGATTGCCTAACTAGATCATTATCAGTAAAAAGAAACGATATGGTTTCAAAATTTTTAGTCGAAAATAATAGGTACATACAATTTTAATAATAATAATTCGACATCGAATATCTGGTCAATGTCACATCACTACTGAAGGTTAATTTCGTCAATTTTATTTTTGCATTTTTTATTTTCAGAAACGAAACAACAGAGTTATTTATTACCCACCATTTGTTAGCAACAGCAAACAGCACATGAAATTGGAAATATTGTCATGGTAATTATGTGAATACACAATATTAAGTACACGACACGATTAAAGTTCTTGATCACTTTTAACTTTCTTTAATTTGCGTACACTCCACCACAGAATAATGCGTCTAACACCGAATTGTTTGTTGCTATTGATAAAGCTAAATATAACCTAAATACACGTCCTACTTCACTCGGTGTGAGTGAACAGCTGACTCTGAAGTATTTGAAGTAAGCAAGCGCCTCACGTCAGTTCGCGCTGTCTACATTTCTGCACGACTGTACTTAGCCATTACTTTGCCAATAAATTAGCGATCCTGACATTGAAAGTTTAGTAATGCAATTTAAAATTAGATAAGACTTTTCAATTGAAAGAATTATAAATAAGTAGGCTAATTATTCAACCAAATAATCAACATTTCAATTAAATCAGTTAAACTAGCATGTACCTACCTATATAATGATTTTTGACATTGCTGATTGTTAATAAACTGCAAATTCATTATGAAGATAGGACTCGGACAAGTTCACAAGACTCGGATCCATGAATATAGGGACCTACTCGCTACTAGGTACGTTTGTAATATTTTTAGGAAGATTTTGTGAATTAAAAAAAAAACTATTATTTATTTATTTAATTAGACAGAACTTAGAGTTACCTTTGATGTTATATTAAGTCTTGTGTTTTTATTGATCATATATTTTTCATTTAAAAATTATTTTGTCTTTGAAGCTCTAATAAAGTAATATTACACAGAATTCTCATTAATAACTCTATAGTTCACTGAATAATCTTGAATGTTTATCTTCTGTTTACTTTGAGTTTTTTTTTATCGGAACAGCTGATGTGATTAGAAAAAGGTTTAACAAAAATAAAAAAAAACAAAATTTTCATGTATTGCAATATTGTTAAAAATTTGTGTTACTATGTTAATTTTTTTTTTACCCAGTAATCGGGGAGTTTTTGAATGCGAACTACATTTTTGAACACTCGAATTAATATATCCTTTCGTTTTAAAGACAGCTCGAATTTATAATCTAGGCTAGGCAGCCATTTAACATAACATTCTAGCGTTTTTCAGCCTCAATCTCAAAATACATAACTATTAAGGGAGAGATTCGATATTTTGTATTAGATTTGTTTTTTGTATTCTTCGCCACAGAGTCAAGTTTTGTAAAATAATTCGTTGGCAAAAAATCATCGTGACTAATAAAATTCCGAGTTCTTTATTGAGAGATGTAGGGATTATTGAGTAAAAATGCTGGCAGCCCAAAAAGTGCTGTCACTACTGTCAGTCAACCATGTGTCAATGTCAAAATAATCAATAGCTGTGGTTCGATCGTAGTATTGTGAGTTTAATTCAGTGTTTTACACAATTTAAATCAGAGTTGCACATTTATTGGTTATAATCAGTTAAGTTTATCAAATGGCAACGTTGCTTTCTACAAAACATTTCATTTAAGTCGTCATAAGATTTGCCATAACCTGATATTGTTACCTAATGGCTGCTACACACGTTACGAAAAAATCATTACGATCGGACGGTACAGTTTAAACTGCACAGTTTTCGTAGTGCCCACACACGTTACTAGAAAACTGTACGATTGTTCATTCGTTGAGTTATGGCTTCGACTGACGAAGCGTTAGTAGTTATTGCTTTATTATGCGCCATAAAAAAGCAAAAGGTAGAAAAAAGCTAATGAAAAGAGAAGGTCATTCCCATGTTAATTTATTGAAGGAACTAAAAGTATTTCCTAAAGACTGGCATATTTTTTACGAATGAATAGTGTTACTTATTTACATCTGCTGTCCATGGTATACGATTATCGACAGTTTCTTTCGATTCCGATTTATCTATCCAAAATTTCATACTGCTCCGTTCAACTGTACAGTTTTATAAAATCGGACAAACTGTAGAGTTTTTCTCATACACACATGTAGATTTATTATTGCAGTTTGAATTGTACCAATCGTAACGATTTTTGTAACGTGTGTAGCAGCCATAATAGAATTATTTATGGTATATTATTAAAACTTCCGTATTTCAACAATGACAACTGGATTTAATGTAAAAACAAACGTAGTCCTGTGTGTTTCTTTATAGGCTACTTTGTTTGTTAGAAGTTTTGATCCCATAGTCTATGATGAAATAAATGGTTTTGTGTCATAAAATTCAGTACCTAAATAACATTGATTATGCCTGACCCATTTGAAAGAGATATCTGGAGGGACACATGGGTGAGATACCTAGGTAAATATAATAATTATATGTTTTTTACTGGATTTATTTGTAATGGAAAACTCGTAAAACAATTTTTGAAATATAGAGCAAAAATTCTATTCAATCAATTTTGACTACTATTTATTCCTTTTAATATAAGTTATGTCAGAATGCCATAAAAAAAACCAGGTAAGGAATTAAAAGCACTTCAAACAATATTCCTTCATGGCCTAGTTATTAGCTGAAACTGGGTGTAGTATAACAGCTCAATTGAATCACTCATAGAGAACAGTTTTCAAGGTCAAATTGGTAAGAACTCTGTTAGCTGCCACTATTTAATATTATTTTCTTCAGTCCTGGAACCCCATTATTAAACTTTTTGATTGATAATGCCTGAAGATCTTTTTTTACTATCATGATTTGTCAAAACCTAGGCCACTAAATAATTTTCAAATGTATTAAGAATTGGCATGACCAGAACCAATAGAAAAAATGCAATGTCCCCATGCCCAGCAGTGGGATAGTACAGGTTAGCTTTAATATACAACATTAGTTTCAGTAGCTGTTTTGACATGGAAAGAAAAAAAAAAAAAAGGGCAGCAGGGTGCGATGGTCTAATTGGTTAAGACATCCGGTGTACTGAATCGGAAGGTCGCAGGTTCAAACCCTGCTCGCACTAGAATTTATCTTTCCATGTCAAAACAGCTATAGTTCCCTACGCAGGGTTTGCATATAAAAATATTAAAAATTAGTTTCAGTATATGCAAAACTTGAAACACGTGTCTAGTATTTTTATGTAAAGAATCTACATACAAAATTTCAAAACTGTATTATGAAAAATCACAATGTTATAAGCTTGTTCTGTTACCTGGTAGCCCGCACAAAAACGTGGTCACCACGCGTCGCGCCCGCGCGCGCTCTTCCAGCGTCGTCTTGAGCTCATTAATAATAATAATTTGGCAGTAGGTACCTAAATTATTGCGATAGGTACTTAGTGTCGCGCGGTGTCCAACTTGTAGCCTTATTTAATTATTTTTTGAGAAAAAAACATAACATGATTTAAAAATTATTTTAATCGATTCAGTTACTTATTCTGAACAAACCATATTCTGGTTTCACGTATCCTAAAAATATCGTTGAATATAAATCATAATACAGGGTTATTTGTAAAACACCAACAACCTCGCAGGAGTAGATTACTAACATCATAAACAACAACATTTGTTCTACGACTTTTCCGAAAACAGACAAAAAAAAAACGA
Organism: Noctua janthe; assembly: GCA_910589295.1. Classification (NCBI taxonomy): domain Eukaryota; kingdom Metazoa; phylum Arthropoda; class Insecta; order Lepidoptera; family Noctuidae; genus Noctua; species Noctua janthe. The sequence goes on along the minus strand of OU342573.1, from coordinate 7,758,259 downwards.
CTTTTCATACAAAACTCGATCAGCTGTTCGGACATATGTATGGAGAGTTGAATTTTTTTTGTCTGTTTTCGGAAAAGTCGTAGAACAAATGTTGTTGTTTATGATGTTAGTAATTTACTCCTGCGAGGTTGTTGGTGTTTTACAAATAACCCTGTATAAACCATAACATGTACTTGAACTTACCCTTCATCTCTGGTGATGTATCGGTCACTAAACAGGTTCATCTTTCAGGGTACGCCAACGAAGTGGGGGAGTCGTGCCGCCCAATTGTTGACAGAAAATATGTACGGGCCGCCTATGGAGTCTCTATTGCTTATTTGCTCGGTGACACTGCGGACAAAACATACAAATCATATGTTGTATGTAGGAAAAAATAAGTTACTGTTAATTACTCACCCATCTCATTCTTTCCTGCATTCACCCTGTATGGTACTAAACAGATCTGTTATAAGAGTGTATAAAATAGGCACTTATAATCAAAAGCTGCCCAACTCAAATGGGACTGGGCAAGACATGTCTGCCACGTGCCGGACGAACTGGGGGCCAAAATAGCAGGAAAATGGTGCCCTAAGACAGTGAGGTGGGGTCGCGGCAAGCCACGAAGGAGATGGCGGAACGAACTCGACAGCTTCCATCAGGAATGGAAGGAAAACGCGCGGGTTCGAAATGGAAGAAGTGGAGGGAGTAGGCTAGGGAAAAAAAAACAACGATCTGTCGCCTTAATTCTAATGTTAGGGGTTGACTCAACGTGACTTCTTCCATATCTTTCTAATAGCCATCATCCGAATAGTCACTCCATTAACCTTTTCTATCCATATCATCTTTCACCTATTTTTCTTATATATATATGTCTTTCACACGGTCCATCGATATCGATGGAATTTCTTATCGACAAAAATGTCGAACTACGAACTACAAATACAGACTTTCTTTCTCTTATGTCATTTAGGGGACGAATTTTAAAAAACCTTCCTCAATTCTCTTCTATGCTATAAAAGGAGCTTGTGCAAAAACAGTTAGAATATTTAAGTACGAAGCCAGGCCTGCCAACTTCCGCCATTTTATATCAAATAAAAAACAAAACAAAAAAAAATAGCAAAAAAAAAAACAAAAATAATAAATAAATTAAAAATAGCAGCCACGCAAACAAGCTATATTAATCAATAGTTGGCATCCATTAAAATAATCTTGACATAGTACAAAACAAAGCCGCTCCCGCTTCTTGTACGTTTAGATCTTTTAAAATACGCAGCGGATTTTAATGCAGTTTTCAGCAATGGATAGAGTAATTCTAGAGAAAAGTTTATATGTAACTGTGTATCTACATTTCACTCGTGCGAAATAAAATGGCGGAACTTAAGCAGGCAAAACAATTTGCTTTCAAGATTCAAGATTCTTTATTTTGCATGAAATATGGCACATGATGGTCTTATAAAATAAAAGGTTTCACACATTTCGCTTTTTTCATGTTTCTATAACGTAAACGTAAAATATTGTTAATAATACGTAAACATGATGAATACAGAGAGATGGGCGAATAAACAAAATGATCATTGAAATGGGAGACGCGCTGATATGGCAGTCGCTGGCGTCTGTCATCATACCCGGATTTACTATTAACAGGTAATAGCACTTTCAAACAAAACAGACATTAAAAAGTACAGTAGGCCGCAATTTTAAGTTGACCTAGCGCAGTGCGGAGTTTCAATATAATGCGAGGCTAGCTTTAAGCAGTTTTGCTACTCCAGGTCCAGACGTGTGGCCTGCTGTACCTACCCATATACAAGCGAAACAGTCGGGTAGGGCTGCTGCTAGCGTAGACCCTGGCTACTACTACGCTGAATACACCAGTGCTCGTTCGACTACCGAAGTTAAGCAACATCGGGCGTGGTCAGTACTAGGATGAGTGACCGCCTGGAAACACCGTGTATCTTCCGGGCCCCCGACTAATGGTAGTAGTTGGACCAGTGGGGTTATAGTTCCACAAGATATATTTTCCACTTGCACTCGGCGACAAATATCATGCTTGCCTAAATAATAAATCTTCCCATTTTCATAATTTTATATTCAAATGAGCCGCGCCTGCTTCAAACGTTTGTTTTTAATTTAAAATGTTCTTGTTTTATGCTTTTCAGTTTATTCAGTGGGGGTTTTTAGTTTTTTTAACTACTTTTTTTATTTCCAGCTTTTTAGTAACGAGAAAGAATTCGCAGGCGATTTAACTTTTTTAATATACGTTGCGTCTCACGGCTATGCCCACACGATAGGAAAGTACCTTAAATTTTGTTTATAGGAAACAAAATTTTTAATAAAATATGGTCTTCCTTTTATTTTAGAATGTATGTAAAATCGAAAAAAAAAATCTGTATATGAACATTTTTTTTTCACATTATTGGTGGATTGGAGTCATAATTTAAAAATCTTTGCAACCAGTTCTAATTATTTTTAAAATCAAAATGTCTTCTTTCAGTAAAACTTCCTATATTTTTTTAGGATTATTTCTTTCCGTGTGGCATAGCCGTGGGGCGCCCTGTCGATACGATTTTCTACCTTTATTATACGATTTTCACTTTGAATTGCTTTAGAAGGTATTTGTGATCACCCTTCATTTTAGTACCTCCCACTCGATGGTATTGGAAGAAGAAAAAAATTCGAACGCTATGATATGATACCCGAAATTCACTATTTTTTTTTGTTTTTATTTCAATGTAACCAGTGACACTCGCGACCACCAAGACGAATTTAACAACGTATAACTAATCAAAATCCGTTTAGGAGTTACGAGGGAACATAGAAACAGGCATACTTACATACAGGTCATAACATAACCCTCCTTTTGGGCTTCTCCGCAGTCGCGTAAAAAGGGAAATAGATGCAAGAAAATGCTGATCTGTGCGTGTAAATGTCATTTCACCATTAATCCATTAATTTTAATACATTGTTTAGAAAAGTTGTATAAACCCATTTTTACCTATATTTCAGGATATGCTACTTCACCACGGAAGTCTTGAGGAGGTACACTAAGACGCCCAGGTATAATAGGAACTTGATAGCTGTGGGGGCGGGCCTGGTCTCCATCCCTTTCATAATTAAGCCTATAGACGACGCTTGCTCGAAGTTAATGGATCTAACGTACCGAAAACTGTTCAAGTAGTGATCAGTTAGGCTTCATTATTTTTTAAACTTGTACGCCCGCCGAATGTGCTCACACTTGCATTGGTCATCATAAGGCACGTGCGAGTGGCAGCTTATAACACCTGTAGCGGCGCGGCGTACCGAACTCCGCATTGCCTCTCACGTGTCGACGCAGGCACGTACATGAGCGTGGATGCAAGTGGCCCTAGTTGAGATACTTTTTTAGAGTAACAGTAGCGGATGCCGTAATTAAATCTGTGGCGTCCATCTTGTTTGTTTGGCATCGCAAATGCCACTCGTGTCGGCAGACGTCATTGCCACATCAGTCCAGTATCGTAAATGATTGCGAGTGTGAGCATATGCAGCGAGCGTTAGTTTTATTTATCAATAAGTTTTTGACATGCCATAAACATATTTTGATACTTTTGTAAGTACCATAATAAAAAAAAAACTTTAGAGCTAAATTCCGCATTGTATCCTAGTAGCAAGAACTTGTTTACTCGTGATGCTATCTTCCATAACAATTTTACTTTGATTGGGTATTGCCTCCTGTGGTTAACTAAACTAACTAAGCTAACTTTTTTTTTCGAATGGGAAATCATCAAATGACCCCCCCCTTCCCCCCCGCCTCTCTGGGCGAAGCGGAAGGGAGTGTCAGACTTGTACTGACTAAAACCCATCCCTGTTCCTTCTTTGCCCTTTGTGTTCCAAGGCCACGGTATCTCTTTCGAACGGCAGCCCTGACGGGTATCGGCCCTTGCGGACCCCTACATTGTTGCTGACATCTCTTTGAGGCGCACGTGGAACACGAACGCGCCGTAGACACGGCCTGTCGTCGTGAGACAGCCGGACGGCGAGCTAGCCTCGTGTGTGTGTGTGTTTGTGTGTGGGCGGGCGGGTGTGTGTGTGTGTGTGTGTGTGTGTGTGTGTGTGTGTGTGTGTGTATGTATGTATGTGTGTGGGTGTATGTGTGTGTGTGTGTGTGTGTGTGTGTGTCTGTGTGTGTATGTGTGTGTGTGTGTGTGTGCGTGTGTGATTTTGGGCGGGTGTGTGTGTGAGTGAGTGTGCGTTGGTGTGTGTGACTGTGAGGGTGTGAGTGTCTGAGCGCGCGCGCGTGTGTGTGTGTTGTTTTTTTCCATGTTTTCTGTTTGTTTTTTGTTAGTGACCATGATAGTTTTAAATCTTATAAGGCTAGGTTGTTGTTTAGAATGAGCTCGAAGGGCGAACATTACAGTAGGACATAGTCCTTATGTTTATGTTATAGGTACATTTAAACGTTCTTAGCTAAACTACTGAGCAAGAAAAATGTATAAACAAATGTCTTTTTTAATATTAAATGGGCTTACTCTAGACCTCAATCTAGTCCTGAGGACAGACATGAGGTCTTGGTCAGACTTGCGTGCCATACCCTGTCGAAAGCCTTCGAGATGTCGAGCGAAACGGCAACAGCTCGCTGGCCTCGCCCCAGCAGGGCGTAGCAAACACCAGAAGATCCCAGTCGATCGTCCACGGCGAAAGTCATACTGACGGTCAGGTACGCCAGCAGCTTCGCATTGAGAACTTTCCATAACTTTACAAAGTATGGAGGTGATGGCGATCGGTCGATAGTTACTGGGGTCGGCACGACTACTCTTCTTGGGTACTGGTCGTTCTGGTTTTAAGAGAGAGGCGGTACAAGCGTGTCAACACAGGAGACAACTCAGGCGCACAGTTCCTCAAGACACTTGCTGGTATGCCATCAGGACCGCTAGCCTTGTTCACGTCTAGGCTAAAGAGTACTCTACGAACCTCTTTAATGTGCATTGTGATTTCTGCATCTCATCCCAGTCTGCTGATTTTTATCGCCAAACTCGCCTCTCGCCCCTAGGGCTATCATCTGGAGGAGAGCTGATAGACACGGACTTCACCAGACAGTGGTCAGATGTTCCCAGTGGGGCTGATACCGATACTGAGTGTCTGTCTGGGTCAGTGGTCAGCAGCAAGTCCAGGCAGTTGGGTGTTTGTCCGCGTAGCTTCAGGTTCCAGCTGGGTGAGATCTAGCGACATTGCAAATCTGCGCGCCTTTCTCCCAGCATGGTCAGTTTTCTGGAACGGGAACAACCACTCATCGTGATGGGCATTAAAGTCCCCCCAGAAAAAGAAGCTCCGCCGTCGGGTACCGTTGCTGGGCACAATCTGCCTTCTCCATCAGGTGCTCAAAGAGCCTGGTCGTCTCCTGGTCACCGCTGTGCGACCGGTAGACACCGACGTAGAGTGATTTCTCTACCCCGGTATACTCTTTTCATAACTACAAAAAAATGGACAATGATAGCCTAGTGGTGTGACTGTCGGACTGCCAAGTCATAGGCCTCAAGTTCGAACCCAAGACAAGCAGTACACGCACCTCTGATTTTTCGAAATCCATTGTATAATTATCACTTGCTTCGGTGAAGGAAACCAGCATGTCTTAGAGATTTTTCTCGACGGCATGTAAAGCCAAGTCAGAGGCCCATGGGCGGCATAAAAACTCTGACACCAGGTTAGGCACTGACCACACTATAAAGAAAGAATAACTCAAAAAAATATTACAAAACAAAATATTGTGTTGGTTTGGTTAGTTTCCGTTGTGTCCATTATTCTAAACAAAGAGTGAGCATGGTTATTTGTCAAATAATTTTATAGCACTTCTGGCATATGTTTCGGATCAGGTGGCCTACTATGCTGTCTTAAAGCAGGAGTAAATCCATTGTGGGAAATAGAAAGGGCTAGACGACCTGCATAGCTCTGTCTCTTTCATACACTGGAATTACTCTTGCTTTTAGACGTCATAGTAACCCCGCAGGTGGCCTACCACGACGTCTTACAATACCACCAGGAATATAAAGCAGAATGTTTGTAGTAATTCAATTAGATAAATGTTGTTGCAAAGTATGAATGTTGCTTTTTACATTTAGAACTAGATGTTTATGTGCTAGAAATACACAAGGCACCAAAAATTACACCAAATATGTATTATTTAAGAAAAGGAAATTAATTTCATCAGTAAGTAGCTTTTTAGACTTTTTTTTGGATTGCAACACTGATTAAATCGACGGCCAATCAAGCTTTACAAAACATAGTTAGTTAGTAGTTTATGCGAATCTCTCATTGTATAGGAATTCTATACAAAGCGAGGCCAAGATGTACTGGAAAAGTACAGCTTCATGTGCCGCCGTGTGTACAATCATTGTATGAGTTAATTCTCATTTAAAGGTCAATTTTATCGAATTGTTTTTAGATTTATAATGCTATAAAGACGTATAATAATGATGGCAGTATTATTAGAGCTAAAAAATATACTGGAACGACTATAGTTACTAGCGAAGCTTTGCAATGGTGTTTTGAGAAAGGATAATGTAAAGTGTCCTTAAAATAAGTAAAATATTTTATGTTTCAGTATGCATGTGAGAATGTATTCTGTCTTATTATTTTCTTTGTATTCTCTTTGACATTTCGACTGTGAAAATTTGAATCGCAAGCTTGGCGCCGAAAGTACAACAGCATGGTATTCAAATTTCTTGTCGATATGCACTTTTGTTATGTGCAGAATCTTTGCAGACTATGCCGGTTCCATCTCAATGTCTAACAAACAATTTATTGGAAATAAATTAGATGGCAGAAATTCATTTTTTCAAAAGGCGGCAAAATTAAAAAAAAAAAAAAAACATTTTGTACGCTTTTTTTTAATTTTCGCTGCATAGCTAATTTAGATACGTTTCTATAGTCTGTGATATGTAATACTAAAGTATATATAATTAAACTTATATGGTCGGGTACGAGATATCTTCCATCCACTCTCATTCTCCAGTCAACCCGCGATCATGGCGCTTGCAACAGCGCCGAAATATCGGGAGCTCAAAATAATGAAGAATCACGGAAGATATCCCGTATCTGACAGTATAAGTTTAGTTGTAAACCGTGAAAGCTTAAAACAATGTTATATTTTGTTTAATAGTGAATCTTCACAGTGATTTATTTTGCAGAAACAGAAGTTGATGTTTTGTTTGTTGGTGTTAATGATATGATTGTCTATGTTTTTGTTAATTGGAATAATAAGTTAATTAAATTTGTTAATTATTATTTATAGCTCTTGTTAACTGTTAAATAAAATCTAAATTATGTCCAATTTGTTGTTTCATTATCTCAGGAAAGCCTATGAGAATTGCTAATTACGTAAGATTATAAAAGTGAATTTTCTATTTACCCGACTACGGCGAAGCCAAAAGGAAGGGTTATGATTCTATTACGTATGTTCCTCCGTAGTGCCTAAACTATTCATGCGTTTCGTTAATAGGTAACATAGGCTTACATTTTAACGGACTTCAACAATAGTTTTAGGTATGATTCGATTTTACCTTGTAAACCCCGAATTTAATTAGAACGTGATTTTTCAGTAGTCGAGTGTTTAGGGTCCCGTAGCCAAATGGCAAAAAACGGAACCCTTACAGATTCGTCATGTCTGTCTGTCTGTATGTCACAGCCACTTTATTCCGAAACTATGAGGACTACACAGTTGAAACTTGGTAGGTAGATGTATTCTGTAAACCGCTTTACGATTTTTATACAAAAATAAAAGACTAAGCCTTAATCTTAATCTTTTATTGGAGGGGGGGGAGGGGCACCCCATACATGGAACTGAAACTATATTTTTTTTCCATCAAACCTGTGCGTGGTGTCTGCTAGATATCTTTAAAATGAAATTGAGGTTCCTAAAATCATTTCTTGTCAATCGTTTGAAAGATAAGACACTAACTTCCAAAGTGTTAAAATGTGTCGTCGTCCCCTTCCCCCCCCCCCCCCCCTTCTAATATCTTAAGTAAGAGGAAAATTCCGAAAAAATGTAGGATTGTAGAACGCAAAAAAAATTTCAAAGAAAATTAGTTTGAATATGTTTAGTTTTTGAGATATGAGACTTTTTCATTAAACTGCAGCAGTAACTTTGTTTTTCTTTAACATACTACGAAAAACGCTACACTTGGGGGAGGCCTATGTCCAGCAGTGGACGTCTTTCGGCTGAAATGATGATGATGATGATGATGACTATAAAAAACAAATTTAGTTTTGCTGTTGAGTAATACAATACAACATATGAATGACCCTTCAAAATAATTTATTATATTGTTTGGTGCTATGGAACCCTGTGTGCGTGTGAGTACGACTCGCACTTGGCCGGTTTTTAGTTGTAGTATACCACACAAATTCTTGTTAAATGTTGGCCTTTAAAATAATATAATAATATATATATAATCATTTACATTAGGTCGTTCTGACCGATTCGTTTGCAGACCGATTCGGTCACCGATTTAGTGTAAACGAGGATGAATCAATTTGGTTAAATCGAATGCGGTCGCCGCATTCGGTGACCGACTTAATGTAAACGCGCCATTCATAATTCACGTACAACCATATAGTTCGGTACCCTTGAGGAGCGCAAGACACGAACCTCCGCTGGCTCGGTATCGGCCCCAAGAGGAGCAAACATTTAAGTAATACGTCATCATCATAACTTATGTAAATATTTAATATTCTGATTATCAAATATGTAGTGTGCGTTGATTAAGAGAGTTGGATAACAATGTGTTAAATTGACTATTTTGGGACAGCAAATAGTTTTTCTGTTTCTTCATAATCTAACTCCTGGAGCCAATTCCTTAGTTTAATTTTGCATTGAGTTTTGGAGAGGTTTTAAATTGGGAGTATCCTATTTATCTTATTAAAAAGAGAGCAAGCCTCCTCCCGGTTGATGTACCTATATGACACAGTGAGTTTCGTGTGTCGGGAAAGAATCGAGTTGCGAGTGATAGTGGTAGCGGTACTGAGTGCAAAAACGAACAAGAAAGAGGATAGACCGATTTGTCTGCGCAAACACCCACCCGCAATAACTTCAGTTTATCCGTGATCATGATGCTTGCAACAGCCCTGAAATATCGGGAACTCAAAACAATCAGTAAATATGGTAAATATCCCGTTTCTAGTGTTAATGTTAATGATCTCGATTTTAATTTGGCACCGAACAATAAGTCGCCCTTTCACTGCGTTTCAAGCAAACACATCATGTCTAGCAACTTGTGTCTGTGACAGTAATGTTAGGCGTTACTGGCAATAATTTAATTTTAACAATGTATGCATTGGCAACATTTGTAAAAAGTTTCAGATTAAATAATTGTTTGGAGTTCTCGTAATGGCATGGCAAACATGTTACCAGCCTCAAAATATCCCGCCTTCGTTTGTCATAATAATTGACGAAATTAAAAATAATTACCCAGCAACTACATTATTACAAAGTCATTGTTTTGACGACAATATTAAATTATTCCTCACTACCTTTTGCCCGGGGCTTCGCTCGTGTTAATTTAGAATTTGACAATCAATTCGGGCTGTACTCTGCATGTAATAATAATAGGTCTTCGCCTATGTAATTGGAGATTTAATAACCAGCATTTTCAGATTTAATTATCTGATGATTGGAGCGCAATTCGAAATTCAAATATATTTTATTCGAAAGCCGTGTTCTTTTAATTTCAAATTCAGTCATTTGTTATTAGATAGTTTTTAGTTTTTGTGAAATTGTGGTAGTTTTTGGCGCCATGGATAAACTGAAAATTCGTACAGTTTCCGAATATGAGTTCCTACGTGGACATACCGCTGCGCAAAGAACACGAAACATTAACGACGTGTACGGGCCTAACACTGCTTGCATAAACACGGTCCATTATTAGTTCAATCGTTTTAAATCTGGAAATTTTGAGATGAAGAATAAGCCTCGCGGTCGACCGGTAACCTTTGTCGACAACGACGAATTGAAGGCGGAAGTGGAAACGGATCAAACTCAATCTACGGCTGAGCTTGCTACGGGCCTTGGAGTTAGTGTCAAAACGACATTGAAGCACTTGCGTCAAATCGGAAAGATAAAAAAGCTAGACAAGCTAAAAAAAATAAAAATACAAAAATTTTTGTTCTTAAAATTTTCATACAAATCTCCAGTTTCATAGGTAAAGACCTAATATTATTCAACCATGAGTCAAAAGACACGTGGCGCCATCTATTATCATAAGAACGTTATTGTTGTTTTCCTCGGGAACAGTCCTTTTTTTCGAGATGAAAGGTAACCTATGTCCGTTTCTGTAAACCTGACAACGACACGATGCAAAATTTCAGGATGATCGATTCGGTGGTTTAGGCGTAATGGTAAAAAACGAACAAACTTACTTGCGCATTTATAATAATAGTTAGTATAGTTAGGATTTATAAATGAGAGGAAGTGATATATTCGCAAATAAAGACACACTAGTATTATGTACCAACCTATTCATTAGACGCTTTGTTTTTTAGGAAGAACAAAACATGTTTTGAAGCACTTGGTGCTCACGACCCATACGTAAACACCTGTTGTAGGTACAATGTTTACGTGTTTATCGACATATGTACAGTCGTATCTAGGTACAGATTTACCTACAAAATATTTTGATTTAGATGATTGTTTATTTCTTGCCCATTCTTCTCCATAGAGATCTACGCGATGGAATGGGCAACTACAGTACTTTCACAAGTTATTATGCCTTGAGACTGGAACTGTAGCTTCATCTTTTTTATTTTCACTTTCTGTAATGGTCTAATTGAGCTCGTGGCTAAATAACAACAGCCACTCGGATCGATCATTAGGTTAAGCCGTGCTTGCCTAGGTTGGTCTGTGGATGGGTGACCACCCTTTACATACCGAGTTTCCTCCGTGCCTCGGAAAGCACGTTAAGCCGTTGGTCCCGGGTGTCATTTGTAGATCTTTGACAGTCGTTACTGGTAGTTAGTGGCTCAAAAAGTCTGACAACCAGTCTTACCAAGGGGTATTGTATTACCTAGTACTACCTGGGTTGTGGAGGTCAGATAGGCAGTCCATGTAACTCCATGTATGCTCCATGTATGCTATTCAGCTGCATGTAAAATACGGGTATTCACCCGTATTTTACATGCAGCTGAATAGCTGCATCCAGTTAGACTGGAAGCCGACCCTAACATAGTTGGGAAAAGGCTAGGCAGTTGACGATGAGTAAATACCCCCCCCCCCCTCCCCTAAAACGCCCCCCCCCGCCTTATTGAAATAAATGCTTCGAGTTTGAGTTTGGAAAACTTAGTACAATCAGCCTCTAATGATCCCACAGCTGGGACAATGGTGATACAGGCCCCCCCCTCTGTGCGAGGGAGTGAGCCAGAATCAACCAAGCGGACCCAGCGATTTTTTATGAGCCGATTATCTTACGATGTTTTGCGTGAAAGAGTAACAAACATCCATCCATCCATCCTCACAAACTTTCGCATTTATAATGTTAGTAGGATTAAATAACCATGTGGGTTAACCTTTGTACCTACCTACTCATTTTGCTTCATTCGCGTTCATACATCTGCTCATACACTTTTCCCGATCCGGGGATTAAACCCAGGACTTCTCTCACAGCACTTGCTCTTGAAACTGCTAGATCGATGTAGGTAGCTAAAGATTATCTTGCTAAGTACTTCCTACATCCGGTTTAATTAGCATGCACTGATTGGCTATCTTATGATCAGTCCATCATCCATGAAACCTGGATGGACAACTTTATTTGATACCTAAGTGATTAGGGCATATTTTGCTAATCTTTTTAATGGTGGTTCATTCAACTGGAGTTCAAAGATAAAAGAACCCTCTGTTAAACAGTTATTTAAATTAAATACCTACTTATGAATGGTTAAACATTCTTCTAAAAACTATAGTTGCATATGCCTACCTACCTAGTTCATAATCTGCCTAGCCTTTTCCCAACTTTGTTGGGGTCGGCTTCCAGTCTAACCGTATGCAGCTGAAAACCAGTATTTTACAAGAACCGACTGCCTATCTGACCTCCACAACCCAGTTACCCAACGGGTATCGTAGTACTGGGTAATACGATACCCGTTGGCAACACTGGTTGTTAGACTTTCGGGCTACCGACTATCTGTAACGACTCTCAAAGATTTACAAACGACAGCCGGAATCAACGGCTTATCGTGCTTTCCGAGGCACCTACCTACTTACTATTCATGGATGATCTGGCCTGTGTCACAACCTGCATGTCGAGATTGAGAAAAGGTACGAAAGTAGATACCAACCTAAGTTTACACCCAGTTTCTGCAGATCAACACAAATTATTATTGGTACGAAGGTAACACGCTGCCGTTGGTACTCCTGTTAGGCGCTGCGCACGCCTAGCCAGTTTTTTCCAACAAAAGATACAATATAGATCACAGTTATACAAAGGTCCTTTAAAGTGTGTTCCTTCAATTACAGGAGACCACAGCATGCAAATAAAACTAGTTGATAACACAGAAATTAGAAAAAAAATAAAAAGATTACAAAAAAACAAAATAAAAACCAAAATAACAAAAAGCAGTTCATGACAAGAAATCATTCGTAATAAAATTGTTACTTAAACAAATTATAATTATCATTCTACATTTATTGCAGTGGTCAATTTTCTCTTGTATTTAGAGACCCTCCCAGGGTTATGTCCATTTCGGATTGCTTTGACAATTCATTGTACTGCCTACAGACTCTTGGGAGAGCGGCGAAATGTCCTAGATTAGTTTTGGAACCTGAGACATAAAACAAGTTGTAGCTGGTTTTCCGCGGCAGGCGACATGGCGCGTTTATATGTAACTTGCCTAGCAATTTGCTACAGTCTATGACTCCATTAAATATTTTAAGGAGTAGAATCAGGTCTGCCGTTTTTCGCCTGTCGGCAAGTAAGACCATTTTGTAGTGCCCTAGTCTGTCTTTGTAGCTGGTTAGTCTTTTAGCTAATCGTTCTTCGTAACACAGATGGTGCAGGAAGCGCCTTTGGAAACTTTCCAGGCCCCGTAGCATGACCACCGTAGACAAGGATTTCTTTGACGGAAGAATCGACAAAATGACAGATAAATCTGTCATTGTGTCGACACAATCGGTCATTTTGTCGATTCTTCCGTCAAAGAAGCTCTTGTCTACGGCGGTCGGCGGTCATGCTACGGGGGCAGATGTTTGATGTATATGTCGTTGTTGTTGGCGCAACTGTCATGGTAGCGGAGCTCAGAGGCTTTAAAATTCGGGGGTAAATCTCTTGCGGTCGGTAGTAGTAGGTGCATGGGAATCGTTCATTATTAGATAAAAGTTCATTGTCCTGGGGCTGCAGTCTCGACATACATAGCGACAAAAATCGGTCGTTAAGTCATAACGATGTCAAATTTCTTTAATAGATTTCAACCTTAAGGTTTCGAAATAAAGTTGAAAATCTATTAAAGAAATTTGACATCGTTATGACTTAACGACCGATTTTTGTCGCTATCTATGTCGAGACTGCAGCCCCTGAATTGACTATTTGCGATTTTATCGATAAATCGGAGGTGTTGTTTGCTGTCGATGTCGTCCCGATTGATATACGTCGGATATTTTTATAACAAACAGCATTGTTAACTTGAGGTGTGGAATGAATATTGCATTCTAAATTCTCAGTACAGAAACTGTGAAGGCACCGGAGTCTTCTTCGTTTCTTTCTGCAGCACAGGATCTGCCCAATGCAGGAGGTTTCAGACCAGGTTAAAGTTCTTTTCAATTTAGGAGTTACTTAACTTTTAATTATTATGTAGGTACATAAGTGTAAATGCAAATCTGCAACATCTACAAACCAAACGCATGTTTATTAATATCGAACATTTAAGTACATGGATTAGGTAATAAATAAACCTAGGTACATGCTTGCTTAGTCCCATTAGTAGGCATCTAGGTACCTATGTTTTATATTGATCAGTAATTCTCTACTTATTTCATAAGACACTTATGCGTATTCATGTACTTTTGGCGCCAAACTGCCAGACTGCTTATAAATATTCACCTGAGCTAATTTTAAAACTATTTTAGGTAAAAAGACACGCAACTCACAAGATTTTGTAGCAAAACAAGGTATTCTCTGTTGTTTTTTAATATCTGTTTCTATTAATTAACGTCATTAAAATTATTATAATCAGTATAAAACTATTTGGTCGGGATCAAATTACGAAACCGGTAGGATTTTTATTTTTAATACACCGTGCGGTCGAGGCTAAGGACAGAAGTTTCATTTAGCTAAAGGTGATTTTCAAATCAATGTTAAAATTGTAATTGTGGAACGTTTATTTTCTGTGCTTCTTTAGAGGTGGGAATAAAATAATTGCCCGTAAAAGGCCTAGCCTATAGTCTGCTGACAAATGATAATGCCAACAATTAATAACCAAACCAAACTTATACCGTCACTTACGGGATATCTTCCGTGATTGTTCATTATTTTGAGCTCCCGATATTTCGGCGCTGTTTTGCAAGCGTCGTGATCGTGGGTTGAATAATGAACAATCACGGAAGATATCCCGTGAGTGACAGCATAAGTTTAGTTGTAAACCGTGAAAGCTTAAAACAGTGAATTAACAGCCGAAATACTAAATTTCACGGCCTAGGTACATCAGTAGGAAAGTAGTCTAAGGATAATATCAACGATTAACGAACCATGGAATGAATGAATTGTGTAATTGTTTGTTTTATTTCATGTCACCGGAATGTAGGTATCGGTGCGAGTGCTCAGTGAACAAGTTCAGCTTAGTACTTCTCAGCTCCCTCGCTTTGTCATCATAGTAATACCCGTGTTACTAATTGAAAAGATCTAAATCGGAGAAACTTCTTTTTTTTTTAAACAAGAGATTTAGGTTTGATGAGTAGATGGTCAGTAGGTCGTCTTCGTAGACAGATAATATCAATAATTAATTCTAATTTGAAAGTAGAATGAATGATTGATGTAGCGGATGCAGCTGAATACCAGTATTTTACATAGAGCGACTGCCTATCTGACCTCCACAACCTAGTTAGTACTGGGTAATACGATACACCTTGGTAAGTCTGGTTGTCAGACTTGCGGACCACTAACTAACTGTAACGACTGTCAAAGATCTACTAATGAGATGAGAAAGGCTTAATGTGCTTTCCGAGGCAAGGAGAAAACTCGGTATGTAATGGGTTACCCATCCACGGACCAACCTTGGCAAGCGCGGTGAAACCTAAAGATCGAACCAAGCCGCTGTTATTATTTAGCCACAAGCTTCTCTGTCCATACTACATCTAGGGTTCACAAAAAGCTTTTACAAGCTTTTGGGTAGTTCTCACGAAATTCCGAAATTCTCATATCACTTTTAACGAAAAAATGACTATAAACAATATTTCCTTGTCATCTAGTAATCTACATTACTGTGGCTAAAAGTTTGACTTATAATGACCGGATCATCTGTGTAAATAATTTAAAATGCAAATTAAATTAGTTTTATCTTTTCATACAAACAAAAAATCTAATAAGGGTGATGCAAGTTTGGCCAATCGATTAAAAATATAGATAAAGATAGATTTAGATGAACGCATTCTTAGGCCACGTTCACACACAGCGTATAGTCGGCCGCGCACAGTGAGCGCTCAGTAAAAAATGTATGAAGAAAATTCAGACTGCCGTTTGTTTTTTCATACATTTTGAACTTGATGCTCACAGTCGGCGGCTGAATATTATACGCTGTGTGTGAACACGGCCTTAATTTTGATAATAAAGAAGTAAAGAGCGGATTAAAATAAAAAAAAATATATGTGATTGGGGGCGATTGTAATATAAATCATTCCTTCACATTCTTACTGTCAATCAATTTCTAAACACATTTTTATCAAATATGAACGCTACCCGACTGGTAGCGTTCATGTTTGATAGTTGGTTGTAATGACAATTTATCAATATGGCGAATATAAGGGTCCAGACAGGCACGGCAGCGACCATCGATTCAAACGTGTACTCTAACTCTTTGCATTTACCAGGCCTTTACAGTTGCGTATTAGAATTTCTGTTGCAAAAAGGCTTAAGTATATTTTTTTTACTTAAGATTACATTTGTGACCGTCATTCCATAACATCATATATTTAATTGTATTTATTTATTTCATTCATACTATAGACCCCTACAATTTTTGTGTAATCTTAACCTATTGTAATAAAATAACAATAAATAAAAAATACTTTTAATTGGCGACATGGACGTCTGAGCGCACCGAGCGCACATGTCTACCTGTCCAGTGCCTGATAAATGGTCCATCAATTTTGTCCGCCAGCGTAACTAGAATATTGTTAGGGCCCATTTATTGTTTTTGCCCGGTCGATGGAAATAAGCGTTCATCGGGTTGTACAGGCGCGATGTCATATTATAAGTATATTTTTGATTTTCGTTACACGATTCTGAAAACTAATCCAATATATATTAAAAATAACTCCAAAACCAACACAAACGGTCTGATAATAATGATATGTATTCAGTTGACTGGTCCTAATTAGCATCAAAACATAATTTACGTAATCAATTGGACATTAATTAATTATAATAATTAAAACAATATTTGTATTTCTAATAATTTTGTGGAATTTTATCAAGTTTATCTCATTATGGTCATATTAATGCTGCTGATATTTATTAAATATGAATCGATGATAGTTCATCAGGAAACTGTAGGTACTCAAAACGACAACAAATACAAGGTGTAAACGGACCCTTCACAAAGCCGTCAACCAAGCTTTCTGTTCCTACATCAACTAAGTAAATTTACGCAAAAATTATTGCTGGGAAACGACTTTTGTTTTTTTGGGGTGAAAAATCACGTTCGGTAGGACTCAATGTAACGCACTCTTATCATTGTGCTGACGGATCCATTGAATAGTACAGGGGTCGTGGAGTTATTTAAAGTAACATTAAAAAGTTGTATTAAAAAAAAACTTGTGAAAAAGTTGGAACTTTAACCCCCAATATGTCCGTAACTAGAAGGTTCTCAGGAATAGTATAGAAAAAAAAAAATTAAACTTCCCTGTGGCCTTTTATACTATTGAGAGGGTGCTTTTTACAGACACAAGTGCTGCTATCGTAACTGATAACATACTTATTGAAGACACAATTTTCAGTTACCTACGCTACAAGGATATAGTAGAGTTTATTGTCGGGCCTACGCTGTCCCCCATACTTAAGTACAAATGCTGTATCCATGATAATATTGTAATACCAAATGATTTGAAAAGAGTAACCATTGAGTTTCTTGCCGGTTCTACTCCATAGGAAACGACCAACCCGAACCGTACACCTTTTTGTAGACGTTTTATAAGTGCCCATCTAGATAGAGGCCTATGTGAAATAAAATATTTTGATTTTGATTTTGAAGAGAATCGAACTAGCGACCCGAAGCACACTTTTTTTTTTTTTTTTTTTGGATGGGAAATCATCAAATGACCCCCCCCACTCTGGGCGGAGCGGAAGGGAGTGTCAGACTTGTACTGACTAAAACCCATCCATGTTCCTTCTTTGCCCTTTGTGTTCCAGGGCCACGGTGTCTCTTTCGAACAGTCCCGCAGATCTGGCAGGCATCGGTCCCATGCGGACCCCTACTCGGTTGCTGACATCTCTCTGAGGCGCGCGTGGAACACGAACGCGCCGTCGACACGGCCTGTCGTCATAAGACGGCCGGACGGCGAGCTAGCCCATAACTCGCCGTCCACAGGCCCGCGCCTACGGTGGCCGGGAGCTACCACGTGACCCCCGACGCCCAGGGCGTCTCCCGCGGCGGCTGGGACGTGAGGTTCTTTCCCGAAGCACACTTGACTCAGCCATGAAAAATACGGTATTTAATTATTTAGTACAGTCACGAGCACCAATATGTGAACACTTTACAACTTTTAAAAGTGTTTTTCTCCTACTGATCTGAATAAAATATCATGTTGTTACGTAAATATTGTATTCTGGAACTCATATTTTTATGAAAACGATACAATATACAATAGTTATTTCTCGGGAAAATTGCTTTTAAATTTAGGAAAGTGTATCTATACATATTGGTGCTCGTGACTGTACAGCATATAAGGAGTGTAACAAAACCCTTAACGAAGTCGGAAGGCACATGTTCTCCCCGTCATTGCGATTATTTTTTGTTCTAGAGTTCTAGATCATACCTGGGGGTTCCAGGTATCGGTATCTCCGTAACTAGAAGGTTTTCTAGTTACGGAGATATTGGGGGTCAAAGTTTCAACTTTTTCACAAGTTGTTTTTAAATACATGTTTTTAATGTAAGATTTTTACTTTAAACACGTCCACGACCCCCGGATTGAATAGTAATTCAATCCATCCATCAGCACAATGTTTTGAGTGCGTTACATTAATTGCGTCCTACCGTATTTAAAACGTGACTTTTCATTCCAAAAAAATTGTCGTTTTACAGCAATAATATTTGCGTTAGGTTATTTAGATTGATGTAAAGAATGCTTGGTTGACGGCTTCGTGAAGGGTCCGTTTACACCCTGTATAAGCCATTAATACTAAATTAAGTTAAGTAATCCGTTTACTCGGTCTTCTCACAGAACCACACACATTCTACCATTATCGTCTTCCATTCATCAGCAAACAAGTCCAATCCATGGTTGGTCTCCACGAGCTTGTTGAGCATTGTAAGCATACGCGGTATAGGGGAGGTGGATCGATCTACAGTGCGACAAAATGTTATGCTTTCTTGAGTACAATACATGTTGGTACCAGGTACACATTTAATTAAAGTATTTATAGACAATGAGACATAATATAATACCTAACGATTTATGGGTATTTACTTAGTGTTAAACAATCACAAATAATCTGTTATGCGAAAAGTATCAAGTTTATTGACCTTGAGGTCATACCTAACTACAGATGTAATGGCGTATGTATGATATTAATTCATTTTCTTTAACAATGGGTTTATAGAAAGTACTATTTATGGCCTCTTTACAGGGTGGAAGGGGCTCCGTCGCAATAACAGTTACCACGTATTCAGTACACCATTCTGAACTCTACCTATATTAAATTTTTATCGATAATTAAAAAAAAATCAGCCGTTCTATACATTTGGACCGTGTAGATATTACATTTTTGTAGGAAACAGCTACAGCTTTTTTTTTTTTAAATTACCGAGCTGAAAATGTCCATCGGTAATTTAATTAGTTTCCGAGGTTTTATTTGGACAATAGCGGATGTATTCATTACGAGTTTTGAAGGAAAATTGAAATGACGACAGATAGGATGGAGATGTGCTAATAGGAATGAAAAAGACATGCTGCATCAATAGCATCTGCAATGAAATAATGGCAGGAGTTTCCTTTAACTTCAAAGATGGTTTCTTATCATAGAAGATAATCAAACTAATTTGCACAGTTTTAAACAATGAATGGCCACGCGCTAGTAACAAAAAGATGGTGAACAGTGGTCGTGCATCATGCAAACTTGCGTGACATATTGATTATAAATCTTTTTACCTCAGATTGAAATGGTGGTTGATTCATGATTTCGTCTAATTTCGATGTAATGACAACGAAAATAATTACTATAGTTTTAGCAAAACTTGCCGACTTTTCACAAAATAAATATTCTACCAGCATGGTTGACTTTGGTATGTGTTGGAGGCTGTTGTCCAGCATCCTGATTGCGAAACACACTTGCTATCACCAACCGAAAGATTTTTTGTGGGAAAATTCATCATCATAATAAATTGGTGCATACAATAATATAAAAAAAAAATCGTCTGCTCGGTAATGTAAATGGCACAATGAATAACAAACTGCGCAGTACTGACAATGGCGCTTAAGACAGTGCCGAAATATTGGGAACTCAATACAAATAATAAACATGGTAAATATCAGGTTTTAAGTGTTAATGTCAGTAAAGATTGTTGATTTGTGAAAACGAAAGCTTTTTCCATTGTCATACAGGACCCTCCACGAAGCCGTCAACCAAGCATTCTGTACATCAAACTAAGTAACTTTACGCAAAAATTTTTGCTGGGAAACGATTATTTTGTTTGGGGTGAAAAATCACGCTTTACGGTAGGACTCGATGGAACGCACTCAAAGCATTGTGCTGATGGATGGATTGAATAATACGGGGGTCGTGGAGGCGTGTAAAGTAAAAATCTTACATTAAAAAAAGGTAAAAAACTAACAACTAACTATAAAAGGGCATCGAAAAACGCTGTCAGCTGGTAATGTGCCTAATTTAAAAAAAAAAAAATTGTGAATAGTTGGAACTTTATCTCAGTAACTAGAAGGTTCCCAGGTATGGTCTAGAACAAAAATGATCGCAAAGACGGGGAGCGCAAGTGCCTTTCGGCTTCGTTAAGAGTTTATTTACACCCTTTAGAGTCGTAGTACTAAAGTATATCGTTCACATAACTTCGACGCATCTAACCATCCTTCAACTTGTATGATCTCTTGCGATGTAAGTACTACAGTGATGAGTGTACAACATGTCAAGGGAATTGCACATTCTAGCATCTCGAGGCTATAACCGTACCTAATTCCGATTAGCGAATAACGAATTACGAACAGTTTGTTCGCACAGCAATTAAAACTTTGTTATTATTTCCAAGTTCACAGCACCCTTCTATACATACTACAGAGGCGTAGGGTAACGTGTACCTAAGTTAAGGTCCATCACGCAACCGACAACTACGCATTCAGTACATTAAACTAAGTTACTTAAAGCAAAAATAATTGTAATAAAAACACTGCCTCGGTGGTCTAGTGGGCGCAAGTGCGACTGCTGAGCATGAGGTCCTGGGTCGGGCAAAGTGTTATTGGGTTTTTCCATCAGGAATTTCTCAGAAGCGACCACGTAGTCTGGATCTGTGCCCGGTTGATGGCAATAGGCTTGACTGGACTGGACTAGTCTCGATGGGACTTAAACATAACTGGCGAAATGTGGGTGTACTAACGGTGGCACATGAAGCTGTACATTTCCAGTATAACTTGGCCACGCTTTGTATAGATTTTTTATACAATCACAGATCCGCATAAACTGGTTTTGTATAGCTTGATTAGCCGTCGTGCGTACTATCAGGTTCATCCCTGCCTTACCCTTCGGGGATAACAGTTGTGATGTTATGCAAAAACAAGTAACAATCGCTTACAAAGTGTTTCGTATTTCTACTGCGACTTTCAACAGAATTGACTTTCAGCTTTTCGATAGCTTATGTCAATCCAACACATTTTTGACATTTTATCATCGTTAAAAATCGCAGAATCACATTGACTAAAATGTGACAATGTGTCATTGTCTTAGACAATGTGATTCTGTGATATATAACGATGACCTATAATACCTGTAGTTGATAATATCGGGAAGCACATGTGACCCTCAGCTTCGTCTTCATAATACACCCGTTGTTTGTGACAATAACATAAACATAGTGTTATTGTTGATAAAACACGATTCACGCTATTGACTAACCAACGCATGGAAAATCATTAAAAGAGATGATGTTGAAAAGACTATCAATAGAACATAAGCAATTCAAGACTACATACTTTCAACAGGACCTACAAACATAGGTGATCTCGTAACAATTACCTAATAAGCCAACGGTACACTCCTCATAACTTCATTTGATTAGTCACTACTTTTTAATAACAACCCGCAATCACACAACGGAAATCTACCTAGCCTTTCCCAACTATGTTGGGGTCGGCTTCCAGTCTAACCGGATGGAGCTATACCAGTATTTACATGGAGCGACTGCCTATCTGACCTCCACACCCCGGTTAGTACTGGGTAATACGATACTTCTTGGTAAGACTGGTAAAAACACTCAATAAGACTCCTTGATATACGTGTAAACGAAATGAACGTATTACAGTCCCTTGGGGAACGCCGCGTCGTTTTAGCAAAAGCTTTTGACACTGTGTAGCATCCTCCGCTGACTTTTTTTAAGGCTATAAATGCAAAATATTCTATTTGGACAAAATACATTAGCAACGGTCCATTTTCAACGACCATTTCCATATCAAGACTTCAGCATGGTTTGCCTTATCATGAAGCAATTTTTGTAGTATTTACCTATGTTTTCAATTTTGTTATGATAATCTCCACTCTATGATCTAGACTAGATTGTTGCAAGTGCTAACATTACTTTTCTAGATGCTAGAGGAATAACGTTAGCAATTGCAACAAGTAAGAAAATCAAGCTTTCTCATGAATTGCAAGATCACCCCTGTAAAAATAAGGGAATATTTCTTTTAGTCCTACAGGCTATCAGTAATATAGACTTCGATTAAAGTTCTAGTTCCACTAGAACACCAATACCTTAATATAATTCAAATACAAATACATCTAAACTAAATAAATAGAATTGAACGGAAGGTATACATATTTGCTACTCCTCATGCACACTCCAACACACTCATCCACGCTGTACTCTTAGCAATGTATTGTATAGCTATTAAATTGTAAATCCGTAATGGCTGTAAGACCAGTTTATATATTTTATTATTAAATTTCAGAGAGATTTTGTGAGTAATAAATAAATAATAAATAAGTACTTAGTAGTAGGTAGGTATGCAAGGTTGGAATTCCCCTGGATCTACCCTATAAAAATGAAGTAGGTGAGTAGATATGTATATTCAAGTCGTACTGAAAACTGGACTGAGAAAACCGACCGGTTTTCACAATCGTTATCAACGTAATCACACATAAAAATAATACCACAAAAGAAATACTTATTACGATTTTCAACAAACACCTACTTTTTAATATTCTTAAGTACTGAAATCTATAAAACAATGTACGTGGGCAATTTTGTTAATCTACCGTCTTTATTAACAAAGTTACCTACGAATCGGGAATTCATTAGTAATTAAAATTAACAAACCTGTTTTAATTTATTTAAGTAACTTAATATCACTTCACAGAACTAAACAGTCATTTTAACAGAAAATACTTCGCGTGTTTTTTTTTAATAATGGTTTATATAAGGTCTGCGCGTGCGAACACCCCTGTTGCGATTCATTACTGCGCGGGCGCCGATGTGTGGCGACCGGGTGCTGTGATAGGTGATAGCACTTGGCGTAAGGCATAAGCGGAGCGACTTCTAGTAAATGATATTGTGAAGTTTATCTACCGTTGTTTGCTTTGGTTAGGATTCTAATATACGTAAGGTAGATTCCACAATTTACTAGTGAATTTCTACGTATACAAAGAAAAACCATTATCATATTATCTTTAGCATAAGCATAAGCATAATCAGCGTAATAATGTTCCCACTGCTGGGACGCAGGTCTCCTCTCTATGAGAGGGAATGGGCTATAATCCACTACGCGGGCCCAGTGCGGGTTGGTAGAAGTCACATGTCATGGAATTTTTAGTTCTAGGACATGCCGGTTTCCTCACGATGTTTTCCTTGACCGTTTTGAGAGCAGTGGTGATGAAATGACTTACACAAAGTAATGCGCCTGGCTGGGTTCGAACCCACGGCTTACTGCTCGTAAGTCGGGGTGTCCACCACTGGGCCACCGCTGCTCTCATATTATCTTTAACCGTTAGAAAAAAACGATCAATTGTCGGTGTACATACGTACGAAAACTACCTACACCTGTGCTGAAACAAACATTAATTAATTTAACATTCCTCGTTAATTACTACGATAGTTTGAATGGGCACATTACTATTTATCGCAACATGAGACCGGTCATAAACACATGGTAAATTATCTATGAACCGACACAGGCATCTACCTATTTGTATTATTGATTAAGCGGTAGCGGTAGCGTTAGGTTAGCCGTTTAGATAATAAACTGTTTATTTAGAGGTAGGAAAATATGGCAATTGACACAAGATTCCGCCCGTCCGCGCGGACGTGGACGGCATCAACGGATGTTATATAAGCCAATGCGACGTGAGAATCGCTTCACCGCTCGACCGCGCGGACGAGAGTTGTCCTGTGATAAATGGCTTAGAGAGATCAGAGAACCCTCACTCCGATCCCTTTGCTGCCCTCCCCAGCGACGCCCTAAGCAGAGGCTCGTACCCCACATTGGCACGGGCTTTAGTGCGCTGATGCTTAGTTTATAAGTTTTTTTTCCCTGGCTGGAGGCCTTACACTCTAGGCACCCATAGAACAGTCTGGTTAAGCAGCCTCATAGGTTGAACTACGAGATGCCATTAAAAAAAAAACAGAGAATCTTTCTCGAAATATGAATTAATATCGCTGTAATAGTTCTTTTGCACCCTACCCTAAGTTCCGTTACATAAAATGATCTACTGTAAGGGTTTAGCAAGTTCACTGCAACTACCTTCACCGCGGTAGGTACGGGCATGTCTAATAACCTTGAATCGGTGCATTATCGAATTACATAGACAAATTCTTATTTCGTTACCAAAACTGCAGGGGTTTTGACGGCCTTTTAATGCCAGTTTGGCTCAAATATAATATCGTTTTATGACCGTTTCATCCTTGTTCTGTGGTTGGGGTTGAAATTCATCAGTGCCTACGGTTCAGATGCCTGGGTTTTGTGCCTGTCTAAATCTGGTTCCTTTAGACGGCCTAAATCTTGTTTCTTGAGCTTCTCGCGAGTCTATAACAGGAGCCATTATTTGCAATCGAAGTATCATCATCATCATCATCATCATTTCAGCCGAAAGACGTCCACTGCTGAACATAGGCCTCCCCAAGTGTCGCCACATTGACCGGTCTCGTGCGACTCGCATACAGCGGATCCCTGCAACCTTCACCAGATCAATGTCGAAGTATCGTCACGATGTAAGTGAATTCTTAAATTCAAGATGAACCAAGTTCTGTTGATCTCATTTTGAAGTGAACTGTATTAGATAAACTATTTTTATACTATGTTTATCCGATTTCTACATACTTTAATGCAGATTCATCTTTCAGCCCTTCAGATATTTCAGATGCAGACGTTCTTCCAGTCTTTGTCCCATTTTTTATGAGCGTCGGTGCAAAATGATTTGTAACTCTTTCTATTCTAGTAAGCTGTCAGATTACTTTCCTTTCCCTTTTCATTAGTATCATGTCTCACACTATTATTCCATCTTTTCGTTTGCCTTCCTCTTTCGTATTATCCATCAACATTATGTATCATATCATATGTATCATCATATTTAATCCTTATCTTTGCAATCCTAAGCCGAAATCAGAGTTCGCAGTTTATTTATAAGTAGTTGAAGTCAAGATAGCCTGTATCGCACGCGCAACCTGTATAATGTTTTATAGATGGAATGTACTGGAATATTTTTAGATGGAGACAATCAGGCGAACGATTACTATCGTTTTAAATCTTATCATCTAAAACTGCCGAGTTACGCAGATACTTGTCGCCTACCATGTAGAGTTAACTTCCGTTAATAGGGGCCTATGCTTTAAATGCACTGAACTTTGGTTTAGGCTGGTTAATACAAATAACATAGCTTTTCTTATATCTTTTTTATAAGCTTTATTTAATTTCATATAAATAACATTAATAATTAATAAAATAAACTCTAGTTAACAATTATCATCAGCAATAAATAAATAATTCGATCGAATCAATAATAACAATAATTAATTCCATCGAATTACTACCAACAATAATCATTAAATAATTCCCTCAAATTAATAATAACGATAATCCTTAACAATAACAATCAATAAATAGTTCAATCAGTTTAATAATATCAATTAACAATAACTAATAATAATAACGCTGCCAAATGTAGCCAATAAGCCTGATATAGTGGTGGTGGATCGATCAGAGTGGCGCGCAATGATTGTTGACATAACGGTCCTGCATGATGAGAACCTCGTAAAAGCCGAGAAAGATAAGCTAATCAAGTATCTTGACTTGGCCCGCGAGGTTGTCGACATGTGGGATGTGGACTCAGCGATCATTGTGCTGATAGTTGTATCAGCCCATGGCTTAATTGCCAAGAGCCTCGACCGATACCTGAGGAGGCTCTCGTTAGGCAGCTGGATCAAGGGCTTGATTCAGAAAGCGGTACTCCTGGACACGGCTCGTATTGTTAGGAGGTTCCTCTTTCTGGAACGGTAGCTTGGACCCTGTTTATGATACCGGTGGGCAACATATTTTTATATTTTTAAATGTTTTTTTGTAAGGAATATTTAAAAATATAATTGATTTGTATAGAAATAAATAAAGAAATAAATAATCCCGCTATTCAATAAATAATTCGATGAAATTAAAAATAATTGTAGTAGGTAATTAGCGAGCAGTTTTCGCTGTTACTTTTGTATGGACCCTCTTCGGGTAAAAGCCTCCTCCAAAGATTTCCACTTCTCCCTGTCCTTAGCCATCTCAGGCCATTCTCGACCTTCTGCCGCCACAATTGCGTCTACGGGTATCTAGCACTAGGTCTGCTACTCGCTCTGGTACTGCGAGGTCCCCTCCATCTTATGGTTTTAAAAGTCCACCTGTTATCAGCGTACCTGGCCATGTGACCTGCCCAATTCCACTTTCTTTTTAGAGAAAAGGTTTTTTTTGCGGATGTCTATATTTTTCTCTCTGTCTTTTAATTTTAAACCCAGGTACAGGTCTCCATTCTTTTTTGAGTGGTCTGGATTTTGTTTCTGGTTTTGAGGTCTAACGTCCATGTTTGGTAGCCGTAGGTGAGGCATGGTAATATTTCAGAGTCCATAATTACTATATCTTCTTGGTAGGCAATGTGAGCTGCGATTTAAATATTTCCTTATGAGCCCAGTACTTTTTCCAGGTGATTGCTACTCTACGGTCTACTTCTTCTGTATTTCTTTCTTTGGTGAAGGAAATCTGTTTGGCTAGGTAAATGTATTTTTCTACGAACTCAAGATGGATGTTATTTATCAAGTGACGTGTGGTAGTTTAGTCATGATTTTTATTTTGTCTAAATTCATTTCTAGTTCTACTGTAGTGCTAGCCTGCTGTCGTTTAACATGCTGTTTAGTTGATCTGAAGCTTCCGAGAAAAGAATAATGTCGTCAGCAAACCTGCGATGGCTTAGAAAATGTCCGTCAACATTTATGCCTTGCGTAGACCATGATAAGTCCTTCATTATGTACTCTGCAGAACAGCTATTAAGAGTTTTAGGGAAATCGGGTCACCTTGTCTCACCCCTCTATTTATGTTAATTTTATCCCCTACTCTATCTAGTTTGAATCTACTTGTACTGTTGGCATAAATGTTTGTGAAAAATATATCCTATGGTTAGCTTACCATTGTAGTAATCATTTTTGTGAAGTTGTGGATGTTAAAATATATGCGTCGAATGTAGAACCTCCTCCTTGTTTTCGGTGGTTAAAAAATAGCCAGGCTGAAGGGAGAATGCTCTGGCCATAGCGGACAAGTCCTATGTAGCAGGAATGATAAACTAAATTGTCATATGTTATGTACGCCTTAGGGAAGACATTGTCGTCTATATTGTCTCGAGGTGATTATGCTGGTGTGAGGATCCTGGACAAAGCAAGTTAGATTAGGCCAAATGTAATCGTTGATGATGATGATGATGCCATCTAGCCGATTTCGGCCACAACAACTGTATTCGATGGCTTTCTAGGGAGGTTGTCGAGAGCTTTGGTGTGCTGCTCTATCATGTGCTCTCAAGTGGCTAGCATACCAAAATTCGTCGATAATAGAGATTTGGAGACAGAAAGAAGAGGCAGCTTCCAACAAGCCTGGCAAAAGCATAAACTACCCAGAAGTCACGTGAGGTTTCCACCGAAACGCGAAAATTATCGTATCGTTTCTTGCAACACACATGGAGAAACTGCACTATAAAGATTGATGTAATCTAACCTTCTGCCACTGTTGTTGTTAAAACAGAAGGCCATGGAATATACGTCCCATAAACTGATCTGTCACTTATATGACTGTTGATTGTATGTCTACTGTATACAACTCTACGTTGTATGTGAATTGTGATAAGATGTGATGCTTGTAAATCTGAGTGACGTGTTGGCAATGAATTGTCACGAATTTCCTGAATGAACGCTTTATGTAATGTTTGGTTGTTTTAATTTGTTTGTGGGTTAATGATGCAATTCCTCTTGGAGATGGCTTGGGGGTAATGTTAAGCCAGTAAGTTGGTGTTTCTATCCTTTCTTTGGGTTCCGTACCTTAAGGGTAACCAACGGGACCCGATTACTAAACCTCAGCTGTTCGTCCGTCTGTCAACGGGCTGTATCTCATCAACCGTAATAGGTAGACAGTAAAAATTTTCACAGAATGTGTATTTCTATTGCTGCTATAAAAACAAATTAAAGGGGCTCCCCTATTACGATGGTACATAACCCTTCATGCGCGGGTCCGCCTCGCACTTGGCCGGTTTTTTAAAGTTCAGAAACCATAAATAATTCAGCACGAGTACTGCAAGGTAGCCTGAAATCGTTGTATCTGGGCACAGATTCAAATATTACGTTATATACTTGTTACTATTAGTAACAAGTCGTTTGTCTAGTGTACACGGTAACCCCCCTGTTAACCGACCGCATGGTCGCTTAACAGGGGGTTACCGTGTCGTCGTAGAGCAGTATTATTGTAATGTCACTCCAGTGTGGAAAAGTGACAGAGCTATCAAAATCATTGAGATGTCAATTTTTCAAATTAGGTTGCTAATCATCAGCACTTTTGGAACATCAAAGTTTACAAGAGACAGTCCCCCAAAACGCCCGTCCTTTGCCACTTCCCAGTGTTTTAGCTGGGAAGTAGAAGTGGTGGAAGAAACTCCCCAGCAACGCTAAAAAGGACGAAGCGATAGAGTACGTCTAGCTTCATCTCTTTCACACTCTGAAATAAAATTAAAACAATACTGCTATAAGACGTCATGGTAGGCCCGTAGGTAGCATTCGGTTGTCAAAATCGAAAATGTTCGGGATCAAAATTTTGTATGAAAATATTTCTAATGTCCTCGGCCACTGTATCAGGGTTAACAGGGCAATTTGGTAAGTAGGTAACTTTTCATTGTTTTCCCATTAAACTCTATACCTACATAATACAAACTTTTTTTTAAAAAAAACCGACTTCCAAAATAACACTAAAAAAGTCTAAAATTAACTTTTTTTGGGAATTCGGTGACTTTGTTTGTTTCATTGTCTTTAGCCACCGACTAAACAACGGCGGCGGCAACGGCAAAAAAAAATGAAACAAATAAAGTCACCGAATTCCGAAACAAACTTATTTTAGACTTTTTCAGTGTTTTTGGGAGTCGGTTTTTTTTGCAAAAAGTTTTTTATTTTAAGTAGGTACCCTTTTCAGTTGTAGTATCCCTACCACACAAATTCTTGCCATGAATCAATGTACACATTGTAACTGTTCTAGAATTTATTAAGGTCCATCAAGTCAACATAGGCCAAGAAAAAAAAACAAACTACTCTATATCTTTTCACATAAAAAAAAATTAAATCGGTTCATAAATGACGGAATTATGGTAAGGTAAAAAAACAATTTTTGGAGTCGGTTAAAAAGGGTTTTTTTTGTACTTAAACGAACGATATATCCTTTAGAAATAAATTTATATTTATTTTATGTCGAGCTTTAATGTACTCTCTTTCAAGGACCAAAAGACTAATTTAGCAATTTCTCAGTTAATTGTCTTGGTGACATCGCATGTTTATCCCCTGTGCCCACGTGTTTTCTTCAGTTACCTATCAGTATAATATCCATAAAATATTACTAATGACTAAAAGTACCAACAGGTTAATGTTTCATTGTTTTAATTTCGCAGGAAAAACATGTCATTCCACACAAACTATACATCATATTGTTTCACGTCGTTAATAAGTCCTTAACAAGACGAAATATTTTTCGTTCTACATTGATTTTCAATAAAAACGAGGTCGAGTAAATTATGGTATCTTGCGATGTTGCAACCATAATGAATACTCGGTAATGTATGTTTGTTGACCATGTGTATTGGTTTAGGGATTATGTTTATGTATAAAAAGATTACTTCTTAACGACTCGTTTGACGTGTGTGTTTATCTAGGTAGCATCTGACACAAAAGACAATAGTTTTATCTTTAGTTTTTTTTTAACAGACGTAAGAGTTTGACGTGAGTAAACTAGGTAAGGGACATTGATACGTAAACTGATACAACTATGCATTCAGCGTATGGTGACTGCCTTGTTGGTTGCAAGCGCGACAGCCGAGCTTGAGGTCCTGGGTCGATTCCCAGGTCTAGTAAAGTGTTATTGGGTTTTTCCATCTTGAATTTCTCTGTAGCAGCCACAGAGTCTGGATTTTTGTATTTCCGATCCAAAAATCTTGCGGTACGTTAACACCGCGCGCTCGTTACATCTGGAGTCCTAGTTCTTCCCTAGGGTCCAAGGGTCAACCTCCAAGAATCAATGGATTTACGGCTAATATGGCTAGGTCTTGTAATCTACCCCATTCAGTTAAACTTGTAGTTCAATATTTATAAACAACTGAAGTCCAACGTGAATAATAACTAGTGAACAACGTGTGTGAAGCGTGTCTTATTAAAACAACGAATTCCTTTTATTATAAAGGGTGTAACTATACCCTTAACGAAGCCGAAAGTCACTTGTTCTCTCCGTCATCGCGATCATTTTTTTGTTCTAGACCATACCGGGGAACCTTCTAGTTACAGAGATATTGGGGGTCAAAGTTCCAACTTTTTCACGAGTATTTTTTTTTTTGACATGTTTTTAATGTAAGATTTTTACTTTAAACACCTCCACGACCCCCGTACTATTCAATCCATCCATCAGCACAATGTGTTGAGTGCGCTACATTGAGGCCTACCGTAAAACGTAATTTTCACCCCAGAAAAAAAAGTCGTTTCCCAGCAATAATTTTTGAGTAGAGTTACTTAATTTGATGTACAGAATGCTTGGTTGACGGCTTCGTGAAGGGTCCGTTTACACCCTGTATTATTTTAAATTGAAAGCAATAAAATTATTACTACAGTTACGTAGATAGCTACTGTTTAATATTTATTTTGTTGTTTTATTTAGTTTCTGTTTAGTATAATTTATGGTTGTAAATATTGACACTCGTGTTTGTTGCGGAATGTGAAAAATTTGGGATAATTACGTGTCTTATAGGTGAAAGGGTCCAGTCTTACCACGGGGTATCGTATTACCCAGTACTAACTGGGTTGTGGAGGTCAGATAGACAGTCGCTCCGTGTAAAATACTGGTATTAGACTGGAAGCCGACCCCAACATAGTTGGATAAGTCTAGGCAGATGATGATAAAGGTAAGGGTAGGGGTAGGTTTTAATAATCATGTAATCACGCCCGTAATCCCCGAAGGGTCAGGCAGAAGTGTACACATTAGTACACCCACATTTCGCCAGTTATGTTTAAGTCCCATATACCTAATAGGGGGCGAGCCTATGCTATCAACCGGGCACAAATCCAGACTACGTGGCTGCTGGTGGAAAAACCCAATAACACTTTGCTCGACCTGGGAATCAAATCCAGGACCTCATGCTCAGCAGTTGCGCTTGCGACAACTACACCAACGAGATAGTAATAGTAGGTTTATTAATCACTCTAGTTTTATTAAATTATTTCTCTACATTGGTTTGTTTTAAAAATATTCGTAGCGTGATGCCACCTGTTACAACTACGCAAATATGTATAATATATTCATTTAAAATCATTCAGAAATGCGTTTGATTTCAAATAAATAATTCAGTTAAGCCGATTATTACTGTACTGTTTCAAGCTGTTATATCATGCAATTGCATGGCTATGCATGAGAGTGTGAGAATTGAAAAATTTGAAAAATAACCTTATTATTGTAGGTGTACTGAAAATTTTCAGGATATCTACAATCAGAAACCCCAACATCATAAAGAGTAGAAGAGTATAAGACCAAGCCCAGCTTGAGCCAGGCTTGTATGAAAGTACCGCCACTGGATAGGAGCACTCATACCGACAGTAGGGTGATGACATTACGACAGTGTTAGTTAGGGTCGAGATTCAAGAGTACCAGATCAGATCGTCACACCACTTTCGCCGCGGTCTACCACGACGGCGGTTTCCTCCATCAGGCGCCCAAAAAGCAACGAACAATATATTTCGGATCCGATCGTTAGTATGGACATAAAATGAATTGGAAAGAGCGCCTGTGTGCAGTGGTGACATCAGGAGACCTAATTACCTGTCACAACACAGCGTGCTTCTACAGAGCCCTGATGTCCAGCTCGCGGCGAGGGCGACAGTCAAAGTCTGATCGCGGCGGAGTTGAGAGGTATTGGTACTGTATCCGATTCATTGTGCCCCGTGTTATTGTGTTAAATTGTAATCTCAAGTAATTCGTTAGTTTGCTAGAAACAGTTTATCGCATCTCACCCATTGTGTTTTTATAGCACGAAACCCATCGTCTGCCCACATGATGTAGGTACAAGCCTAACCGAGTAAATCCTGACATATCCGACATATATTTAAAAAAATTACTAATGATTCCCCTAGCATAATAAGCAGATGAATAATCACAAAGGATATCAGGGTAACATAAAATTTCTGTTTCCTGGTTGCATATATCGGCAAAATAGATGTTGTTATTCGATGCCAGGGACGCGTGTATGCGTGTATGGAGTAATGTTCATCTACGCGCGTTTTCTGTCTTTGTTAAAAATTACAGAGTTAACTTTTGTAATGATAAATAATTGTACATAGTTATTTCAGTTTGATGACTGTCCATCAAGAAAAAAAAGGTGACACAGTTCCATACACTTTGGCAGTAACCAAAATGTATGGAACTGTGTCACCTTTTTTTGCTACGTAGGTCAATTTTTTTTTACGCTGTAATTATGCATGTCAAATGGTTTCAGGATATTTTTATCCATACAAATAAATAAAATTGAAGTGTGTTTGTAATATCAAAATAACAGCTTTTATTTTAATTTTTGTCTGTCTGGCTGTCTGTTTGTTCCGGCTAATCTCTGGAACGGCTAGACCGATTTTGACGGGACTTTTACTGGCAGATAGCTGATGTTATAAGGTCTAACTTAGGTTAGGCAACAGCTGGTCTAAATAAAAAACTCGAATCGTGTCGGATGTTTTACTCTGTACTAAATTAATTGACTAAAATTCACTAACAAACGAAATGAAATGGTAACAGCACATATAGGTACAGACTGCCCGACATGGCCCTCTTACTACAACTATGAATATTTTTATTTTCGCATTAGCTGAAAAGACTTCCACTAGAGTCACTAACACAATAAGATATTATTATTTTTCTGTGATTGCAAGTTTACCTAAAACTTAATTACCTCCACAATTTATTTTATAAATTATTGTACGTAATACTAATGATAAGAATATAATTTGACAACTAAATAAAATTATTTTATTCTACACTTGACGATCATTCGATATACACGTAGCTAAAGCAAATTCACAATACTTTTCAGCATTTATTTACTTTTGTTAAATTACTTAACTAACTAATATTACCACTAGTAACATTATTTTGATTGACTCTAGATCTTTTCCTTTTTTTATCTTTCAAGCATGTTTTCTGATATTTATCATAGAGGCGTTAGCTGAATATTTCGGGGTCAGCGAAATGTCAATGTTTTAATCACCTCAGCGATTGGCAAATCTTGGCAAGTCTCAGGTTACATTTTCTATTTATATGCGAAAATAAAAATACCAATATATTTTTATGAACGATTTAACAATTAACATTGACAAGGTGTAATAGCAAGTCATCGAGAAATTATGTAACTTTGAATTTATTGATGTCATAAATTCAATATGTTGTAAGAGTATTACGCACGTTTCATGTTAAGATTAGACTTCAAGGTTCTCTCTGAAGACAATTGATGCAAATCTACGATTACGATAGTAAGCAATACTGTCATGAATCTTATTGTCCATCTAACTTGCACGTTTTATACATTTCTTTAACTAGCTTATTTTATATTTCTCCGTTTTTAGCATCTACATCATATTAGTCATCATGAATCATATTTCTCAGTACCGAATACTTGCTTTTGCGGGACCGATTTGACCCCAGATTTGCAGTCAAATTAATGACCCTGACAAAATGTTAATTGCTAAATGTTTACATTAAACTTATCAATAAAATAAGCGTAAACAACATCTAACTCGTTCCAGCTTCGAAAGCTAAACTCACACAACAAATTGTAGTCTTTTAACAATTTCTCTTAACATCAAATCTTTAACACATCTGATATTAGGTTTGTACCATTACTTTACGAAAACTAAATGTTAAATGATATGAAATGCTTAAAGCCAAGAGGAAATGTCTTGATGACGCATACGAATATCGTAGACAATATTGTTTACATGATCTTAATTAAAACTATCGTTATGTACTATACTAAACATAGGATTTAAGGTAAGCAACTTAACACTAGATCGGGGCCGCTTAGTCATACGAAATGGACAAAAGTATTTAACTTGTTTGACATTGCAAAGTTTTAATTATATAAGTAGGACAATAGAGGATAGATTTTACAGGAAAATGTTTTGCTGAAATCTTGTAAATATTTAATCATTTCAGACGTTTCCGTCGGATACGTTAGTTATCTTACGCATATTTGTTTTCTGTCACTATCAAAGTAACATAACATGAATAAATAACCCTACACAATGAGCACACTCGTTCCACCATAGACCTCATCCATCGCTTTCCATCAGGCGTGATCGAGGTCAAGAGGAGACCCATTATGTAATAAAAAAAAATATGACAGAACGTGATATTTTGACTGCTTCCTCCCATTGGTAAACGAGTGGATACTTGTGTTTTTTAAGATAAAAAAGGCTTGTTTTTAAATCCATGACTGTTCACAGCTGAATGTTTTCAGATAAACACAGTCACCATGGTTAGAACAATATTAATTCCTCTGGCTTTATAAGCAAATAATACTTTGTCTATGATCAATAACGATATAACAAAGAGGTTTCCTAACGATCTTTCTATATCTGTCATTTTATTGTCTGTGGAGATTTTATTTGACATTTCAAGGCGCGAAAACAGTAGATTCAACTTATTTTTTTACCAAATGAATAGTAAGCTTACTTACCGAGCAATAAAAGCAGCAAAAACAAACAATATTTGGTAAAACTTGTAGAATTTGATTTAAATAACTGATACAAAAGCGATCTTAACCTAATACTGATATTAACCCTAGAATGTTTAACTTACCAACTGTAATATTAAACCCATTCCTTGGAGTAACATTTGTCCGAACATTTATAAGTCCATTCTTTATATTTTAACAGAATATTAAAATAGCTATAGGTATTCGTTGGCTAGGAGATTGTTAAAGCTGGGCATCGTAAATAATTTTGCAATGGATTAGAAGTGTGCGCGTTATTATCGGTTATATTGAAGGTGGTTTAATTTAATTGTATCTAAGAATGTTCTTGGCAATATTTTGTGTTATCTTGTTGTTGCGTTCATTCGCAGTTAAGATGTTTGCGTAATGTTTTGAACACGAAATGTTAAACTTACTTTTCTATGACAGATCAATTACTACACTATAGCCTTATAATGTCTTAGCGTACGTTTTTTTTATTAATCTTTTAGTTTCAGCTTAAATTGAGACTTAAAGGGTCGAATTAGGCTCGGACGATCCCACTTCGACCCATTAAGCCTTATTATATGAGACATAAACATAACTGGCAAAATGTGGGTGTTACTACTAGGTACACCTTTGCCCAACCCTTCGGGAATTACAAGCGTGATGTTATTTTATATGCGGTCAGAACAGGCAGAGTTTATTTGCGTAAACTTCAAGGCAATAAGTAACATGTGGAGAATGCTTCCCTATGAAATCTCGGAATGATTTTTAAGTTCCGAAATAAAGCTGTTAAACTAGAAGGATGTGTTGTCCACATGTCATTTACTTCTTTGAAGTTTAGGCAAATAAAGTCTACTTATTCCGATCCCTACTTTATACAAGGTGTAAAAGGGACCCTTCACGAAGCCGTCAACCATGGATTATGCACAACAAACTAAACTCTTCGCAAAAAAGATTGCTGGGAAACTACTTTTTTGTGGTGTAATATCACTCGGGTATAACTCAATGTAACGCACTCAAAACATTGTGTTGATGGATGCATTGCATAGTATGGAAGTCGTCGAGGTATTAAAATTTATAACATTTAAAACTTCTATTTAAATAAAATATTGTGTTAAAGTTGGAACTTTGGCCCTCAATATCTCCGTAAATAGAAGGTTCCCGGGTACGTAAGTTGCAGAACAAAAAACTGATCGCAATGACGGAAAACAAGTGCTTTTCGGCTTCGTAATGGTCTGTTTACACCCATTATGTGTAGAAAATTACTGTTTTAGATTTCCCTGCCTTACCTACTGTCTCCAGCCAACGCTACAAATCTATTATCTTCCACCCGACACGGCGAATGTTCTCGAAACTGATCATAATATTATACTTTATAGTCCGTATCTTAAAGACTAGGTTCTTAGACAATTTGTCAACAATCGCAGTATAATATATTATACGTAGGTAGTTTCGGCATTATGAAACGTAGCAACATATATGAAATTGTAAAATTCTATAAATTAATCTTAACATTTTATGTTTACATCATTCTGTATTTGGTATTGTACTGTTGACTTTTCAAGTCACTACCCTGGCGATTATTAAGATCAATAAATCACGGAAATGGCGATGATAGTATTGTTTTTAGATTTTAATTTGTCAGGGAAATGACCTACATTGTCAGATCATAACAATTCTTAGGTATAGGTAAAATACAAAATGGCGGACTTTTTACAAGGTCACAAATTCACTCTACCTAGCTTTTCTACGATGTAGGCACCACTACTTATATTATATTAGTTATTTTTACAAATAACTGACAGTGTTTAAAGACAACCGTTTTTTTTTTCTTTCCAAATACAAAATGAGGCACACAGTGTTGGCGACTAGAAAATCAATCACAAAAGTTCCTTCTAAAACTAAAAATCACATATTTTGTTGTTATTTAACTTTCACATAGGGTTTGACAGCAAAGTGTTCTTAGGCACTGTTAGACCGTATGCAGTGAATGATTTTATACTATTTAAGGTCGTAAGCATTGTGTTTGTTGGTTCACATAATGAGACCGATTGATAAATATCATAACTTAACTTCTCAACTTATACTCTAATACAATTCTCCGGTTATAGTCAAAATAGAAATTATATCGTTCCTGCAGCAGGCAGACTAAATGTAAAACTATTGAAATTCCATATTTGTTTAATAAAATTAAGTTATTACAAGCTGGTATTCAAAAGTCCCACGATCGTTATTGGGTCAAGTAAGACTCATTAGGTTTTTAGGGGTCTCCCTTGTTTGACCGAAAGGAATTTGGAATTCGTATTCTAATTTAAGGAAACAATATTTCTTACAATGATGGCAACAATACATAAGTTTTAAACAACGAACACAATGCTCACCGTACCGCATACCTAATACAATATAAAACTGGCTAATAAACGTATCAAATCATTATAAAACGTCACACAGTCAACATGTCCTATGTCTACACACCTAGGTAATATTCTCTCATCGACCGGAAATATTACAAAGCTTGTAGCCGAGACCTTATTGGAAACTTTTGTTGTAATTTGAACTTATTTTGGTACCAGGGGACCCTGTCCAAATATACGAAAACAAAAACAAGTGATTTTTTTCTGGAAACTGATTTTGTCTACTTAACAAAACTGTAGGCTGTAGATAAAAGTACTATACTATAGTGTCGATATTAAGTACAGACGCCAGCACATCAAGCTACCCGAAACTGTCAATTTTTTCCAATCAACCTTGAACCTAATGCTTTGGCGATAAAGTTGAAAATTCTATTAAAGAAATTTGACAGATTGTAGTAGTTTGATGAGGTGGCGTTTGTACATGAAGGTAATAAATTAATATTTGGTAGTGAAGGAGATGAAATTGCATAGCTAGCAGATTTACTAATCATAGGACTTGATCCGGCTATCAGATACCCGGTTCCCACCAGGTTCAAAGCCAGATCAAGGCCTACAGGTGAAGTTTACCAATGAAATTGAACGCGATCATCAATAACATTTAAACTCTGTTCAAGAGATGTAAGTGTCAATATTGCTATGGAATTCTGTTAATTAATATGAGGAGATACGTTATGTTATGTGATAGTAACAAACAGGCCACAAAAGTTTCCTATAAGTCTTTCGGCTATAAACAAAATTCAACTAAATTAACTATACAATATTGTAATATCAGAAGCCATTAATTTTACATTTTCTTTTCAAAAAAGCACAAAATACTTCACTGTTTTGACTTTACCGTCCTTCACAACCAAAAATGCTTTAGCATTAATGTTTTTCTAAGTTTAACTAGCTGCCATATTTAGGAGAATCTTATAACATTGTAACAGTCAACAAGTCAAAAATATATCTTTGATATACTTAGCTCAATAAGGTGATTAACTAAACTAGCTAGGGGAATGAGATTTATATTTAAACTCAATAACATTTTTGCTTGTCAAAGATTTTTAATAGCAAATCGCAAAACATCAAGCCAAGTCAAACGATGACTATTTTTTTTAACTTTTTTTTTTCTTTGCATTACTTTCCAAGTGTAGCGAAGTCAGAACAGTGACGTAATACTTACAATACTATTAACGGTTTAATGTTCTTGGTCTGATGCATCGACGTTTTCAGTTTGTGCGAATTTCAAGAACACTTGCTCCAATGTCGTTTGACTGAAGCTGTACTCTACTATGTTTAGTTTTTCCTTCGCTGTAAATAAAAAAAATAATCAATACTCAAAGTTGTCTGGTATTCAGCTGCATCCGGTTAGACTGGAAGCCGACCCCAATATAGTTGGGAAAAGGTTAGGCAGATGAAGATGATGACTCAAAGTTGTGTGGTAATGTAATTTTATAAGTATCCTGTAAAACTCTTCACCACAAAACATTAATGGAGCCCAGCGTGGGACCGTTACATAAACCTACTGTTCCCACTCTACAAGAAAAATGTGTTAGTTTTTTAGCAACATACATATTGTCTATGAATATTGTTACCACCTTTTTTCTTCATACCTGTAAACTAACTAGAGCTTAATTCTTTCTGGAACCTACCATTGGACTAGTGGATTAGCAACTGTCTCTTCTTTACTGATCGAATGGAGGACAACAAAAGTGGCGCCCAACATGGGCCCAGAAAAAAGTCTTACGGACTTTCATTTGTTAGATAAGACAATGGTCATTCGAAACTGTGGACTATGATAATTGAAAGCTTAACCCATTCCACTATTCTGCTCTTCATTACTGCTAATCAACTAGAGAGAAATCGTAATTGTCGGCTGACATGAGACCCGTACTCTGCTATAAATAAATAGTGAGTATCACAACTGTTCGCCGTAAAATGAAAAAAAAAAACTATTATCAATGTAAAGGCAATTCTTACTACTGTAGCGGAATATCACCCTCACAGTAACATTTTAGTATGTAGGGTACATCGACAATATTGTGCCCGAACTAAGTTGTCGATGTACCCACTATGCATTGATTTTTTGATGAACTTTGTATAACAGGGACCGCCTTTTTCTAAATAGATTCATTCCAATAAGCTTCAGCACTTGCAACTTTAATATACTACGTCGTCATCATCTGGAGTATTATTCCGCACCACCTAAGCGCTACATTGGTGACCCCGACGTGATTATTAAGAAGATACCTCCAGATCAAGATCTCGACGAAATCTCCGACATAATTCTCCGTCCACCTGAGAAAAACCGATACGAAGCATTGAAGAGTCGGCTGTTCCAAGTTTACGAAGAATCCGAGCAACGGCAAGTACAAAGGTTGCTATCTGAAATGGAACTCGGCGACATGAAGCCTTCACAGCTACTACGCCGCATGAAAAACCTCGCCGCCGACAATATCTCTGACTCAGCACTGCGGATTATGTGGACCAACCATCTACCACAATCTGTTCGAGCAGTCCTCGCCGTCAGTGAAAACATCGCGAAACACTCCGATATCCACGAGCTGGCAACGATGGCAGATAAAATCCTCGAGCAGACACAACCACTCGGCGCAGTCGCTGCAGTTTCCTCCGTTCCCACTACCCCACGTGCATCTACGTCAATTGAAGAGGAAATTGACGCGCTCACCAAAGAAATCGCAGAGCTGAAAGCATACCGATCGCATCAAAATCGACGTAGATCGTTCGACAGACGACGCTCAAGATCGCGTTCATCGAGCAGAGCCAATCACAATCGCGCCCGAAACAACCAATCAGCGACCTGCTTTTATCATCGCAAGTTCGGCAAAGAGGCGCGAAAGTGTACGCGTCCGTGTAACTACGAAGACAGCAGCGCCCCCTCGGGAAACTAACGCCTGCGTTGGCTGAGGCGGGAACCAGCGCAAAC
Organism: Noctua janthe; assembly: GCA_910589295.1. Lineage (NCBI taxonomy): Eukaryota > Metazoa > Arthropoda > Insecta > Lepidoptera > Noctuidae > Noctua > Noctua janthe. The sequence continues at coordinate 7,717,880 of OU342573.1, read as the reverse complement.
CACACTTCCTACCGCCTATTTATAACAGACAAAAACTCACGTCTGTCATTTCTAATTGATACTGGCGCCAACGTCTCCGTAATACCAAGAAGAAAAGGCGGGAAAGCTACGCCAACAGACTTTTGCTTGTATGCAGCGAACAACACGGTAATCCCAACGTACGGAGAGAAAACACTACAACTGGATCTCAACCTACGAAGACCATACACCTGGAAGTTCATCATCGCTGCAGTCAGCAGACCCATCATCGGCGCCGACTTCTTGAAAAAGCATCAACTTCTTGTCGACATAGCCGGCCGATGTCTAGTCGACAAAGTTACCAATCTCGTAGTCAAGGCACCAGTCACCTACTCCGCTGAGCCTACCGTAAGAAGTATCGACGTTGATCAACCATATCACCAGCTACTCAGCAAGTTTCCTGACATCCTACGACCATCATGCATGAAGGATGCTCCCAAACACCGTGTAGAACATCACATTGAAACTACCGGTCCACCAGTACACAGCAAGAGCAGACCACTACCACCACATCGATACATGTCCGTGAAGAAGGAATTCGAGTTGATGATGCAGCAAGGAATCTGCCGTCCAAGCAAAAGTCCTTGGTCCAGCCCGCTACACGTCGTACCAAAGAAAAACGGCGACCTTCGTGTTTGTGGCGACTACCGCAGACTCAATGACGTCACGAAACCAGACCGCTATCCAGTGCCACGTCTCAAAGATTTCACCTACCTACTTCACGGCAAGAAGATCTTCACAACACTCGACCTAAATCGTGCTTACCAACAACTGCCTGTATACGAACCGGACATCGAGAAGACAGCCATCACAACACCCTTCGGCTTGTTCGAATTTCCTCGAATGTGTCCTGGTCTCAAAAATGCTGGACAGACATTCCAACGATTCATTCATCAAGTACTCATCGGGTTAGACTACGCATTTCCATTCATTGATGACGTCATCATCGCATCAGATAATGAAACCAGTCACTTAGAAGATCTACAGGAGGTGTTACGCAGATTAGACGAGTATGGCATCACTGTAAATCCATCAAAATGCGTCTTCGGTAAAGAAAATGTCAAGTTCCTGGGTTATCAAGTGTCGAGCAACGGACTCAAGCCACCACAAGATAAAGTCACTGCTATCACTGCTTACCCCAAACCCGAGACAATTGAAGACTTACGTCGATTTATTGGCATGGTAAACCTCTATCGTGACAGCATACCGAACGCAGCCCCCATACAAGCACCTCTCAACGCGTTCCTGCACAATTCGAAGAAACGCGACAAGACAAAAATCGACTGGAACACAGAAGCGTCACAAGCATTCGAGTTGTGTAAAGTTAGCATCCAAAACGCAGCTTTACTCGCTCATCCATCTCCATCACCAACCGACGCCATCTCCCTTATGTGCGACGCATCAAATACCTGCGCAGGAGCTGTACTTCAACAACTTGTAAACAAGAAATGCATACCGCTTGGATACTTCTCAAAGAAATTCTCCGAAACACAACAGCGATATAGTACATTCGACAGAGAATTATTATCAATCTACATGGCAATCAAACACTTCAGAAAAATGTTCGAAGGAAGAGAACTTATTGTTTACACCGACCACAAACCGCTGACTTACGCTATACGCAAGCCTCCGTCCGATAACGATACGCAAAGGCGCACGCGTCAGCTGTTATTTATCAGCGAGTTCACGACGGACATTCGACATGTCAGCGGAGTAAACAACGTTGTCGCCGACGCACTCTCTCGTATCGAAACCATCGAATTACCATCACCAATCAACTACGAAGAACTATCACAAGGGCAAGAAAAAGACAGGAATATACCAATCTTATCACAACAAACAAATATTCAACTCAAGAAAATCGTCATACCCGGCACTAACAAGCCAATATTCTGCGAAACGTCTACGTCACACATTCGTCCATACCTACCAGCTGACTTTCGCCGCATCGCATTCAACGCCGTGCACAATGTAAGTCACCCTGGAATACGAACTACGCGCAAACTTATGCAAGATCGTTACTTTTGGCCAGCAATGAATACAGACATTGGCGAGTGGACGAAAGCATGCACTTCGTGTCAGCTGTCCAAAGTTCAACGACACAACAACAGTGACGTCACAGCATTCCCACCGAGCGAACGATTTCAACACATTCACGTTGATATTGTTGGACCACTACCTACATCTTCGTGTGGACATCGATACCTACTCACGATGATCGACCGCTGTACACGTTGGCCCGAAGCAGTACCCCTTCATGAGATAACCGCCGAAATCGTCGCAAGAAAGCTGTACGAAACATGGATATCTCGTTTCGGTTGTCCTACAAAAATAACGACTGATCAAGGACGACAGTTTGAAAGTCGACTATTTCAAGACCTCGCACAACTACTTGGAGTAGAAAGAACCCGTACTACTGCCTACCACCCGCAGAGTAACGGCATCGTCGAACGCTGGCACCGAACACTGAAGGCCGCACTCATGACACGACTAGCAAACAGCAACAAATGGATCAACGAGTTACCTATTGTTTTGATGGGGCTACGAGCCGCCACGCGCACCGATACCAACACAAGTGCCGCGCAGCTCACCTACGGCCAAGCAATACGGCTACCCGGCGATTTTATATCACCATCACCAGCCGCAACGAAGATTGACCACACCTACGTCGATCAGTTACACGACGTGATTACGAAGCTGACACCTACATACAAGCCGCATTCAAATAAGCGATGTATGTTCGTGCACAACGACCTACCAACATGCAGCCACGTGTTTGTACGCGATGACACCGTCCGAAAACCACAGCAGCATCCATACAAAGGTCCATACAAGGTCATCGAACGCAACGAGAAGTATTTCACGATACAGCTACCAGGCAGATCGAGCAACATATCGATCGACCGCCTCAAGCCGGCATACACTATCAACATCGAAGATAATCACGAATACACGAGTACTGAGACACGCCAACCAGCTGCAGCTACCACTGAAGATCACTCCAGCCTGCTTCCAGCCTCGAACACCATCGACCAACGTACAAGATCAGGCAGGATCGTCAAGATGCCCGTACGCTTCGCTAAGGGGGGAGTACTGTAGCGGAATATCACCCTCACAGTAACATTTTAGTATGTAGGGTACATCGACAATATTGTGCCCGAACTAAGTTGTCGATGTACCCACTATGCATTGATTTTTTGATGAACTTTGTATAAAAGGGACCGCCTTTTTCTAAATAGATTCATTCCAATAAGCTTCAGCACTTGCAACTTTAATATACTACGTCGTCATCATCTGGAGTATTATTCCGCACCACCTAAGCGCTACACTACTATCCCGTTTTACTTATTTTAGTTGGCGCCCAACATGGGGTCTGAACTAAAACTTACCGTCCTCAATCTGCTGGAAACACCTGGCAAGGCTGGACACAGCAGACTGCGGCACGGAGAACACGAGCCTCTCCGCAAAGCTCTCATCTAGGACTGCCGCCGGGAATATTTGCCCGACTAGTGCTATCACCGCTTCGGAGTTTGCGCCACCTCCACCGGACTCCGTTCTACGAAAAGAAGATTTATAAGTTATAAAGCCTGAAAATAGTAAATATAAGATATGTTTATTTTTGCTTAAAATGCAACATACCAGCACGTCGATTTTCACCGAAAGGTTAGGAAGTGGTGTAGCCAGTACACTCACATTTTGTCAGTTTTGTTAAGTTCCATGTAATAGAGAGCCAATTACCATCAACCGGGCACAAATCTAGTCTCGTTGTTTAGTAGACCAAAAGACTAACGAGGATTTTTTCCCCAAAATTACGTATAACGTTTACTAGTTTTTTTTCCCCAAATATTGAGGTACAGTTACCGGTGATGCTGCAGTCTAGGCGGCGGCGTGCCGGCAACCAGCGGCGTGTGTATGCTGGCGTCCACCGCCTCCGCCTCCCCCTCCGCTTCCGCGCACACTGAGCCCGCGCCCGAACCACCTGAAGAAAGAACGAGCCACGTAAACCATGGTATTACTGAAATTAAGTCTTCTGGCACCTAGTTGGCTTTTGTCAGCCTTCAGAACTTTGCTTATTCGTAAAACCAAATTATGTAGTGCTGAGAATAGCTTTTTGGTTATAGCAGTTTGATTTTTAGTAGAGAGTTTTATAGTTTTTTTATTATAAAAGGTGTGAATAAAAACTTTAAAACGAAGCCTTTATCCAAAAATTATCTACATCAAACTTAGTACTTCGACGCAAATGAATATTGTTGGGAAACGATATGCTGGGTCTTGCGACATTACTTGTGTAGAAAATTTCAACTTACCCTCATCTGCTTCTCCTAGTGACGGCGAGTTCTCATTCGATCTGAGCGGTGATGGTGACAGCGATTCTGACTCCATTATCTGATTACGAAGAAAAAAAGATTATTTTTGTTATAACCAAGTAGGAACTGAGAAATATACTTAGGTTGGACCTGCATATCTTTCAATTTAGAATCATAAAATTAAAATTGATTGAATACTTTATTCATGTGTGAATATCATATCCACATTCCACAGTATTTATTGAAAAAATACAAAATAAACACTACTAAGGCCCCAGTATGGGCGCCATTACGCGCCTCCCTGGAAACTTGTAAAAAAAATAATGATTGCCAATGCCAATGTACATAAGACAAGTTTTTAATGTTATTTACCTGTTTTTGATTACTTTGCCCAATCTTCATCTCTAGTGTGTATCCCGCACCGTACAAATTCTTCAAGTGTTGTGTTGAGCCGATACATCTGAACAAAAAAAAAACAAATTTATAAGTTGGTTTCTGAATGAAGCCTCATAGAAATTCAGAATCATTCGTTTGTTATGTGTACCTCAGGCCACCTTTGACCATAATGCCGACTCTGGAACATAAAGCATCAGCCTCTTCCATGGAATGTGTCGTTAGTATAGCACCTTTTTTGCCCTGCAACAGTAGATCACTTTGTTTATCACACAGATTGTTTAGCCGTTGACGATTGCTGTTAGAAAAGAACTTGGAAGTGCTAGAAAACGTATATCCCGAAAATCAGACTTTCATTTCAATCAAGAGAACATTGATTGTTGGACTCAAAAACTTTTAAATAATTGTGCTTGAAGACATGCACCGATGTCAGCGATAAATCTGCGAGGTTAAAACGATATTGCACGGGTTACACCTTACAAGATGCAAGAGGAAGGTTAGATGGACCAGGATCGTCACATAATGAGTAAAAATCCTTATGCTTATTCTTACTAATATTATAAATGCGAAAGTAAGTTTGTTTGTTACCTTTTTACGTATAAACCACTAAACCGATCGTCCTGAAATTTTGCATATACGTTGTCAGGTGTAACAGAAACGGATATGGGTACCTTTCATCCCGAAAAAAAGTACTGTTCCCGAGGAAACCAACAATAACGTTCTTATGATAATAGATGGCGCCACGTGTCTAATCATGATGGAATTATTACAAGCAGAGTACAAACCGAATTGATTTTCAAATTCTAAATTAATGCAAAAGCTAGTAGGTACCTATCTAATAAGCCTTACCTGGAAGCTAGCCAGGATGGTGTCCCAGAGGAACCTCTTGCTCCTGGGGTCCATGCCGGTAGAGGGCTCGTCCAGCAGTACGACGCGCGGACTGCCCACCATGGCCAGCGCGAACGACAGCTTGCGTCGCGTGCCGCCCGAGCACTCTTCCGCGTTCTTATTCGCGTGCTCCATTATTTGGAGACCGTTCAAGTACGCATCTACTATCCTGTGGGAGAATTAAAAATAAGTACGAGGTTGAAAAGCTGGAAAACGCAGTCATTCTGACATGCAAGTGATTTCATTAGCACAGCACAGTGTCACGTTAATAAGATGATGATGATGTTAATAAAGGTGATCTTCCTATAGCGACAACAAACTGTAGCCGCCAACTATAGGAGTGTATTGATAGACGTAAGTAGAGACCTGTCGTCGTTGTCTGTCGTAGTGATGAGGTGGGTTTTCTGCTGCAGTTGTAGCCATTTTTTCAGCTTAAAAAATCAATTACCTCTGCAAATGGGAAACCTAATACCTGAATGATAACAAGGTGAGTCACAAGAACTTATTAGGTACACCTACCGAGGAGTGTCCGCCTTGCTGACGCCCCGGATGGCGGCGTAGCACTCGATGTGCTCGCGAATGGTGACGTTCTTCCAGAGCGCGTCGTGCTGCGGGCAGTAGCCCAGCATCATGAACGCGGATGTCTGCGACTCGTCGATGTTCTCACTGCCCAGCATCACCTGTAAGTTATATTGTTGTTAACAAATTAGGACCTGGCCAAATGTCTTTCACAAGTTAGTGGGCAGGGACCTGGGACTAAGTGGGGTTTCTTGTTTTCATTCTACATGGCACAATCTGGTAGATACCAAACTTGAGGCTTCTCCTGAATCAAGTCTAAAACTTACCAGAGAAAACCTGATTCATTATTTGCTGGCAGCTAGAAGACAAAGAAACAGCTCCCTACCAAATTGCAAATCCATAAAATATTCTACAGTTAGCTGCCATCTTGTTTGAAAACTTAATTATGGCAAAATCACCAGAACTCACACTGCCATGCGTGGGCCTCGCCTCGGCCGTGATGATCTTCATGGTGGTAGTCTTGCCGGCTCCATTGTGTCCGAGCAGGCCGAACACCTCCCCACCCTCCACGGCCAGGCTGAGCCTCGCCAACCCCACGAAGCGCGAGCGCACCCGGGAGGCCGTTTCCTCTTGAGGCGATGCCCAGCATGACCCACCACTGCCTGTGCCTCGCACTTTGTATTCTTTGCGCAAATTCTGGGAACAAAAGTATACTGTCTTGTTTTTAAACATCTGATATGTGATAGTTTATCCAAAATGGAGCAATGAAAAAATTTATAAATTATTTGTCTGGATAAAAAGGAAGATTTAAAAAAAAAAAAAAAAACAAAAAAAAGAATTCCTTGTAGAACTGTAGATAATTTAAAACTAGGGAGCCATACATAAGTGGGTAGTTGATTGCAAAACAGAATTCTGTACAACATACATGCACGACTAAAGGCGGCGCGCTGTGCGTGGGCTGCTGCAGTATGGTGTGCACGCGGCGTCGCTCGCGCCGCACGTCTTCGTCTTCACACGCTTCACCGCCCGCCTCCTGCTCCGCATCGCCACTACTCTCTGAAGTACTTTTCTTGCGCTGGGTAGAATAAAAAGAGTGATTTTGGATTTATTTCACAATACCCAGTCTCTCTTCACACATATCCAGCCCATTGATGTTCTCAACTAATGGGATGCAGCCTCCTATTTATGAAATAAAATGAGCCGTAATGGGACCGTGGTGGATTATATCAACCACGGTCCCATTACGGGTTGGTGGATGGCACATTCTTGTCATGTCAAAATGTCCATTGCTCGTTCATTGGGCCAAAGTTATTGCCGGCTGTAATTTCTAATACTGTTTATTTTTTAATTTCTGCCAACATAAGTCAGCTGTTTTTCATCTAAAATGTGACCTACCACACGATGTGTCACTCACCGGACATATCCGGCCACCTGACTTGAGTCGATCAGCAGCGAGCAGCGCGGCGCCCGACACCGGCACGTGGAACAGCATGGCGGCCACGAGCACCCACACCTCCGCCGTGAAGTAACTGCTGAGAGGCGGCGTGGTGCACAGGTCGCGGAGGTTACAGGTTAGGTACACCCTGAGGACAACACAAATAGCAATGATGAATACTAACCAACATAAACGACCTATAACTTTTGCACTGCTGGACTTCCGTGAGTGGGTGTGTATATCATCTATCAAATAAGCCCTGTGCGTATTTTAAATTTTTTGATTCTAGAACATGCCGATTTCCTCAAGATGTTTTTCTGAGCAGTAGTTATGAAAGTAATGTAACCCATTTGGGTTTGAGCTTACGACATACAGCTCGTAAGTCGCGGCCATTATCACTGAATCACCGCTGTTCAACTATACATAACATTGATGGAATGTTTTGACAAGCCTCATAGCTGGTTCAGATAAGGACCACTAGTTACTAACATACATACAAAAGAAAGAGACATACCTATCAACGTAGTAAATAATCGCGTAAGGTATGTACATCACGTCCAGGAAACTGAACGTCAAGTGCAAGTAGAACGCGATGTCACTACCTGAAAATAAAAAGATTTCTAAATAAACAAAATCAGTAATAAGCAGGTACATGTCCCAAGGCAGGGCCAAGGTCTTAACAAAAAGGCGATTTTGGACAGGTAGATTTTCCCTCAAGAGTTTTTGTTACATAACTGGACTGGACTCCGAGGGTCGAAAGGTTGGAATCTTTTCTATGTTTTTTGTTGGTTCGAGCTCCAACTCACCATCTGCAGACCTTCTTGAAAGAGGACTTTTGGCCGAAAGGTGTCGTATACCGACGATTTCGAGGACGGTTACACGACACCACGCAGCAAAACACGACGCCGTCAACGATTCGTGTCTAGTTTTAGTTAAATAAGGTTTTTTATATGTATTAGTTTATTATTTTATAAGATTATTTTGTGTATTTTTATCTATGGACCTCAGTAGCCTGACAATAAAATGATTGATTGATTGATAACTTTAGAAACTAAAAAACTGCAACATTGTAAAGCAGTAGCAGATTTTTCAACCGACTTAGAACTAAGTCATAACCTAAAGAAGTTTTGCAAATGACCCAAAAGATAAAGCAAAAAAACACATGTATTGAACGGAGATCTCCCAATGAAATCTACTCTGGTTTCCAAAAAACAAAATTACTTAAGTTAATCTGTAGGACACAAACTTACCCCACTTAAAAGTATCCAAAACCGCAACCAAAATGAAGGGTATAACGCCAACCCAAGTGGTGATGTTCGGCATGATGCTCTGCGCGGAGTCCATCTTGTCGAAGACGTAGGAGAGACACGTGTTGAACAAGATGGCGGACGGACTGTAGAGCAGGAGCAGGCCGGAGAGCATCGTGATGGCTGAGCCGTTGGTGAGGCTGGGGATGTCGTTGAGGATGACCTGTGAAGGATGGAGCAAATTATTTGAGGGTTGGAGGGAAAACATTGCATTAGAAGTAGCAGTTCATAATTCAATAATCTTTTGTTTTTATTCCTACAATCTTTGTTTGTTGTTTTACCTTTCTTTTTTACAACAGAACAAATATAGCTCTATATAGAGGTGCTATACAAATGTTCAGGTTAACAGATTCGATTCGGTCGTATTTATTACAACACCGATCCAAAGCAATCATCGGCAATGTCCGTTAGGCACTAAAACTCGCAGAATCAAGTTCGGCTTGGCACAATTCGAGCAAAATCCAGCGGAAAGTTTTCAAACATCTGTCCACATACAGAATGTAGAAGTATACACCATCAAACTGAACATCTTAATCGCGAAAAAAAAATTACCTGCCACTTACTCTTACTTACACTAACCACACTTTTCTGACACACGCTGTACTCGTATTATTTAATTAGACCTCCTGAATATTTGTGTGTAGCATCCCATAAAGTTACAGGACAAAACGGATCAGCTAGGATCTAATCAACGAAAGAACTTCGAGTATTAAGCTTAATTATTACAGGGCGTGGAAGTGGAAACAGCACAAACGATGTCACATTTCATTCATCAGAATCTAAGAATGTTAAATACTCACCAAGACGAGTACTCCTATGCTGGTGAGCACCATGATGAAGATCAGCACAGTGAAGTACGTCAGGAAGTACATGCTCATCGACAGCCCGTTCACTCGCAACTGGTTTTTCGCTTTTATCTAAAAGAATTTGTGGATCTTAGTACAGTTGAGCCACACGTAGAGTCGAGTGCGAACGTAATTTGCAAGCAGTAGATTTCCAAGTATCTGTTTAGAAATGTTAAGATAGGCAATACAATCAATTGTATTGGTAAGGCCGCTCGCCCACGGTGACTTTTTGTAGCGACGCTGTCGTGCGTTTTGTAAACGCGCTTCTAAATCGCTACTATCGCGCCTTCGGACAGAATTGGGCGAAGGTACACATGCGCGACAGCATCGCTACAAAAAGTCGCCGTGGGCGAGCGGCCTAAGACTTAGTTATAAGTAGTGATAGCCTAGTGGTGTGACGTGTGATCGTCGGACTATCAAGACATAGGTCTCGAGTTCGAACCCAAGACACGTACCTCTGATTTTTCGGATTCATGTGCTTATTGTATAACTATGACTTGCTTCGGAGAAGGAAAACATCGTGAGGAAACCAGCATGCATGAGAGATATTTCTCGACGGCATGTAAAGCCAAGTCACAAGCCCCTGGGCGGCATAAAACTCTGACACCAAGTTAGGCACTAACCACACGAAAAAGAAGACTTATAACGAAGTGATTACTTCATTTGTAAGAATAAAATTTATCAGAGTTGCTAAAATCCAATTTGTGATACTATTAGACAAGTATCACAAATTGGATTTTAGCAACTCTGTTGTGTGTTGTAAACCAATACGCATCAAGTTTCCATTTATACAATTTTAGAGATCTCGATGACACTTCAAATTCCTTCGTATCTCACCTCTCGATCATACACGATATCTACAGCCAAGGTAACCGGCACCAGCGCGAAGATCATGCCCATGAAGATGGCACAGACCACGTTGCCCAGGTTGAACTCCTCCTGTTGTTCCGTCTGCTGAAACGGGTGAGCTAACACCTCGATAGGCTTGAAGTTTTCTATTAGACCTGATGCTGTCATTAGAACCCTGGGGGAGAAGGTGGAATTAGTCAGGTTTTAAACGTGTAAGTAAAATGACTTGGAAAAAGTATTCAAGTGCAAAGATGAATATAAAATGGAAAAGTCGAAAAATCTTTATAAATAAAGGAAGAACTATGGGAGACAACCTAATAAGAATTAAGAATTCCACACCCATGAAAGCCATCTTACTAAGAAAGGGTTGCTAATTGTTATATTAAATATTCTGATGAATTACATCACGCCTGCAATCCCCGAAGGGTTCGGCAGAGGTGAACCTAATATTACATCCACATTTCGCCAGGTATGTTGTCTATTGTCATCGACCAACCTGGCACAAATCCAGATTCCGTTGCTGCTACTGAGAAATTCCTAATGGAAAAACCCAATAACCTCTTGCCCGACCTGGGAATCGAAACCAGGACCTCATGGTCAGCAGTCGCACTTGCGACCATTATACCAATGACAATGTTAATGTTATGGTAAACTATGATTAAGTCTCCAATTAATTATACAAGTAGATAATTAGAACATTTCAATACTTTCGGACTTCTACTGTTATTGATTACTTCAACTTACCTATAAACACTATTATCCAACAAATTTACGATGATAGGCAAACTGTGCGTATAAGTACTATTGTAATAGGCCATGAACTTTCCATACGGTATCAAGCTATCTCTCAGACTGTACGCTCCAAAATTCTCCATGTTGAGAAGACTGGAGAAGTTTCCATCGAAGTCTACAATTGGGAATGCTCCTAAAGACTCTAGAGAGTCCCTTAGGTCTGTAATTTCTTTGATATTGTCCTGTTCACTGTATATGGCTATTGGGGTCTTGTTGAAGTATGCATTGGGGTCCAGTTTCAGCGGCTGCATCCGAAAGAAGACGATCTGTCGGGATTTCATGTAGAGACCCAGGGCACAGGATACTGAAAACAAACAGTAAATTATTTACACTGATTTCAAAGACAGCAACCCTTGGAGACCAGGCTTGCGAACATACATTTCGCAAGCAGTGATTATAAGTAGAGGGTACAGGGTACTTACTGATAGGCATCAAGATCATGACCCACAGCTTGTAGGGGTCCCTGATCATGCGCACCATTCTGATGTAGACCAGTGCGCAGAAAGTTCTCCAACAAGACGGGTTGGTCTTCACTGTCTCTCCTAATGCGTCTACTGATATCGGGACTTCAGGAGCAACCTAAAAATAGAAACTGTTTTAAAGGTCTTTCGAATTGGAAAATTAGGATGAAATCTATGTCTATCTATCTATAAATACTGTAAAATAAAGTGTCTGTCTCTGTGTGCGGTTATCCCGTCTAAACTACACTATGCATTTTGATTCTGTTTTCACCACTGTTTAGAGAATGCCGGAAATAACAAAATAATAAAACCTCGATGTTTTGACATGTTACCAGTTAGTACCATAGTACCATTAGTAAATCGCATCTGTGGGAAGCAGGCGCATCTAGTATGAATAATTTACAATGACCGCTGGACAAGAATCTCTACAGAATGATGATGAAGATGAAAAGCGCCGTTGAGGGCAGCTTAGAAAGAGGTAACGTGTTGGTACCACGACGGCTCGTTCGAGGTGGCGCGTGCAAAGAATACCTGGAGGGGCTTGGAAGTCTTTGCCCAGCACTGGGTCAGCAATGGCTAGAGAGAAAAATAATAAATGTACATAAAATAATAAATAAATATATAGTAAAATAAAAATTCTGCAAGTATTGGAGTGCCTGCTTATTCAAGGAAAAGAGCGCTTTTTTAATTTGATTATTTCATCATAAACATTACCTTGACATGTTCAACGCCGTGAGTGGTAGAATGCAGAGCGTGTGACGCCGGTGGGGTCGGTAGAGATGTCGCCTTCTGACCATCCTTGTCGTTTAGCTCCTAGAAAGACAACAGACGTTAGAGACAACAAGAAAAACACAACGCCTGAGTTGTCCGAAGGGGTCCGAAACAAGTGTTTATTAAACCCACATTTCGCAATTATGACTTTTTCCTTTGCATCAAGAAGCGAACTGTCCATAAACTAAGGATTTCCTACTTGGACTTGGACATAAATGCAAACTTAGATGATGTTCGAAAGAGATACTGTGGCCCTGGAACACAAAGGGCAAAGAAGGAACATGGAAGGCTTTTAGTCAGTACAAGTCTGACACTCCCTTCCGCTCCGCCCAGAGTTTTATTTGATGATTTCCCAACCAAAAAAAAATGATTTTAAATTAGTTATGAAAAACCCCGTTTGCCGAGCTGTGCAGGTAGCATTATACTGGTCGGGTATTATTAGAGTCTATAGACACGCAAAGAAGAAGACCTATTCACTCTTAAACTAGAACAAATAGTTAACTAACCTGGTAACTCAACGTCTTGCTCTGTAACGACAAACTTCTGGAGAGCGCCCTTGCCCTCACCAGCTTCACAGAAGACACACCTTCAACAGCCTCCGTCTCTTCAGCGTTCTCTCCTTCCAAGCTGAGGAACACCTCTTCTAAGGTCGTCATTGATACACCGTAACTTGTGATACCTGGAGAAATCGATAGAGAATATGATCAAACGAGTTTAAGACCAATTTAGAGTTATGTTGTAATAGGCTTCTGATATAAGACTGTGACTTCTCTTAAAAACATGCGTCATAAAACTCTAATTACTGTGTATCAGCAACTTGGCAAGCGACTTTTACCAGCCCACCTTCTCGGTAGAGGGGTGGAAGACTTGGTTATACTCTGGACTATTACGACATCAATAAGTCAGTCAGTCAACCTGATGGTAAAAAGTAACCGATCCTGTGGGCATCTGGATCAACGGCGAATGATAAAGATGAAGAATGCCGTGATGAAGCTACATCTGTGGCCCTGGACCAAGCAGGTGACTTACCCAGTCTGTTGGTCTTCTCCTTGACCTCTTGTTCTATCGCAATGAAGAGTGGCGGGAACAGATGCACGGCGTAGTGAGGCAGGATGTAGGACAGCTCTCTGCCGTGACGACGCGCCTTCTCCGCGCGAGGTACATGCCCCCGAACAAGACGGGTGATTTGGTGCTCGCGACATACACCTAAGGAATGAAATTAAGTTCCCTTATTAGTAGGATTCCATGAAAGAGTCCATGAGAGAGAGAACCAAGCAGTGAACTCAGCCATCGAAATGGTGATGACTGACATAAAAAATTTTGCAAGTCATGACGATATGACCGAATCCACAGTCAAGAGCGGAGTTGAAATATATAACCAGTTTGTGTCAGATAATTCGCAGTGTTCCCATGTAGGTTATACTACGACTGTGATTTTCTGTGCTGAATCATGCAAAATTGCTCACCGTCCAAAACCAAAGTCAGATGATATCCAATTCCGAATTTGTTTTTCAAGAATAGTGATGTACCAGCACAACGGACCTGTAAAACGACGATACCATCAAGACTCAATCACACATAAGCAGTCCATAATATTGCCACTAATGGTGTGGTATAGCCTAGGCCATCAAACTGAACAACTTGCTCCGTGGGACCAACATCGAAATCGCGAAAAAATAATCTTCTGCCTCATTTAAAACTTCAATAAATACTTGACCCAAATGTATGGGACAGCTGATTATTGTTTCGCGGTTTCGATGTTGGTCAGTTTGATGGTCTGATTGACAGTTTGACTTAAATATGACCACGCCTTTCTGGTACAAGCTGTAGATTACACAATGTATATTAATTTTTTGTTCTCTATTTTCAGAACCTGATAATAATTAAGACATTCTTACTCACTCTGCCTTTACTGATGACCGCTTTCCTATCTCCCAGTATGTCAGCCTCGTCCATGAAGTGCGTGGTCAGCAGTAACACCTTCCCGTGTCTAGCTCTCTGTAAGATCCGCCATGTTTGTCTCCGCGACACAGGGTCGACGCCCGCTGTAGGCTCGTCCAGGATTATAATCTGGAGGACGGTAATATGGTCATGATCTTGTAACAAAGACTAGGTGGAGCGATAATTGTAATTGGTGGCAACTGGATGAGAGAATCTGAGATTTTTGTGCTGGATTCTGAGCATCGAGCTAAAAGTAGGACGTGTAAACGGACAAGCCAGCCTTAGTGTCGTGGTGAATGAAATATCTATCTGCAAAAACGTGAATGGTCAGAATCTTGAACCATTAGACTCAAACTATGTTCTGGAGATCGGAAAACTGATGTTAGGTCAAAAAAGACCGTCGTTGTTGGTTTACTAGCAGACTTCAACTGACTGATCAACAGCGGAGTCCTATATTAAAAGTAATTACATCCAAAGTTTACCTTAGGGTCCCCAATAAACGCGATGGCAATGCTAAGCTTCCTCTTCTGTCCGCCAGACAGATGTTTGGCAAACACATTAGTTTGATCCAGTAGACCGACGTCAGAGAGAGCTTTATGAATTTCTTCTGGTAGTCTTTTCCGAGGAATACCCTGCAATTTAAACATTTTGCAACAATGCACTTGTTTTCTCAGAAGGGCTAGTATTTTGATTCTCACAATTCGCCACTTATATTTAAGCCCATTACGAGAAAGTAGGTCCACCAAACTATGCCCGAACTGGTAATCAAACCCATGATCCTATGTCCAGCGGTCGTTATTGCGAACACTCGACCAAAAGGCAGTTGAAAATGTACACATTTCTAGAAGTGACTGAACAAAAACATTTGCCCTTAAAGTTACCATAGCATACAGCTATTTAAATTAAGGTGGACTGATTAGACAGACCTAGCACAATTTAGTTAAAAATATATCTAAGTTACCTTAACAGCTGCGAAGAACTGTAGATGCTCCTTGACGGAGAGCAGGTCGAAGAGAACGTCTTGTTGAGGACACACGCCGATCATCTGCCGGATCTCGTGCATGTCGTTGGGATCCCTGCATTGTGAACACTTTGTTTACGATCACTCAATAATCTATTCAGTCTTCTAGGTACAGATCTTCGAGACTGTTCTCCCTAAGCAATCGTGAAGAGGAAGGAGGTGGAACCTACTTTTCAAGCGACCATAGTCTCAACGGAAATACTATTCGCAACCTACCACAAAACTTTAAAATCTGATGAAGTCTGTATTGTCATTATATATCAACTGCTTATCAAGTTTTCATAATCAGTTACTCACCTAACATCAAGTCCATAAACATAGGCAGTGCCATTCGTGGGAGCCGTCAGTCCAGTCAGGATGTTGAAGAGCGTGGACTTGCCAGCACCATTGTGACCCAGTACAGCTGTAATCTGGCCTTCGTAGATGCTCAGGTCAATGTTGTCAATGGCCTTTATTTCTGGCCTACGACAGTGCCGGAAGCTTTTCTGTAAGCCAACGATCCTTATGGCTTCTTTATCTTGAAGCTCCCTGGGGGACAAGTTACGTGTTAGGTTTATTCTTGATTGTTATACGTAAGAAAATGCTATATTTGGTTCCAGATTCCGAGCTACTTGTAGTAATAAGGAATTTCTCTTATGAAAATACCTGATGAATGGTGTCTTAGGGCTAAAAGGTAAAACCATCTATGGTGTCGAATTTTGAGCAGTCTAGGGTAGATTGTATTGAAAAAAGACTAAAATGTACATCGCCAACAAAAATCTACATTGCAATAAGTAGATTCTTAATTAGAAATGGACTTTGTCAATCCATTTAAAATGGTATAATAAAACATGTCGCATACTATTCTCGGAGATTCGCCTGATAGTAAACTAATTGTATCTCTATATCATAGAAGGTGCACTACGAGTCATTTAATGGCGCTTTGGCACTTAGCTGTAATGTTATGGGCTATGGCGCCCCAACAATTTGGCAGAAAGCCCAATCAGCAGCGTCTACAGCTACATATGCCATGCAATTGATTGTAAATACGACGGCAATGTGTTTGTTTTGATTTAGACTCGTTTAGAGCATGCTATGTCATGTTGTGGTTAGAAGTACATAATAGGACATCACGGCTTTAACTCTCGAAGGCACAAGTATGAGTGTATGAAGGGACAACATTTTGATAGTTATGTAGGCATACGCCCTTTTCTAGGGGTAGTTAGTGAGGTTTTAGCCATTAATTAAGCATAAATCCAGACCCCAGGCTACTACTGAGATTCTTTTAGAAAAACACTTTACTTGGCAGAACCATGAATCCCGCGCTAAGAGGGGTTACCAAGACGTCTTTAAACATGATGGTTTTAATCTAATTTCAGAGTGGGAGAGAGATGGAGGTATATAGGACATCTCGTTCCATCTTTTTCCATTCTGGAATAAGATTAAAACAATATTGCTTTCAAACGACACTGTTGCGCAGTGGCTGAACAATTCACTGCTGCGTTGAGTGTCGCGGTGTTCGATCCAACTCATTGGAACAAATATTTGCATGGCCAACAGATAGTTGTTCCGGGTCTTCCTGTTTTATGTGAGTTTAAATGTTATAAACGTACCCACGATACAGGGACAATTCCTAGTGTTTTTTTTTTCTTTTGGAAAATCATCAAATGACCCGCCCCGCTCTGGGCGGAGCGGAAGGGAGTGTCAGACTTGTGCTGACTAAAACCCGTCCATGTTCCTTCTTTGCCCTTTGTGTTCCAGGGCCGCCGTATCTCTTTATAACAGTTCCGCAGCCCTGGCAGGAACAACAATTCCTAGTGTGGGGCAAAATTTTATTGATAAAAGAAGTTATGGTAGGCCAGCATTTGTATTTTTGACTGGTAGACCAAAGAGGTTTTAACTAAATATCTGTGATCAAAACAACTAGGTAATGACTGCTTCCTGGTGTCATGAAAGAGATGAAGATACAATAGGTTTACAAATTATTTGAACGTATTCTGGTTTCGTTAATATACCTGGGCACTGGTTCAATATCCTTGTTATGAGCTGCTGCCTCGCCGTTGGAATGGAAATGAACTGCAGACACCCTGCCTCGTCTGCTGCCGATCCAGAAGGATGGCATTAAGCAGAACCAGGGCTTCTGTTTGATTCCGTACTCGCCTAAAAACATGTTGATTGAGGTTAGCATTTCATTTGACAAAATACAGGAAGATATCGTTGACAAGTTTAAAGTGTTTAGAAATTATTGACTGATTTGAGCAGTAACACAGGGTGTTTTTTTAAATGTGGACAATAGTTTAGGGGCGTGTTCTACTCTTGAAAATAAGCTACTTTTACTATGGGACCGACAATAAAATCGCGAAAAAAATATCAGCTGCTCCACACATTATTGGTCGCGTAACTCGAAAAAATGTAAGCAGCAGCCGATTTTTTTAATCATATTTCATAGTTAGCCCAATAGTAAGAGTTGCTCATATTTATGAGTACTTCACTCACTTAAAGTATTGCCCACGTTCAACCAAACACCCTGTATACGTTATAAAGCAGAAATTTGAAGGCTCGAAGTGCTATATAACCTGAAATGATTCCTGTTAAATGTGATATGACATCAACATACCAAAATGAAAGTCGTCAGAAGTCTTTTGAACTCATCGCTAATCCAAATAAAAAAATATATATTGTAGATTTTTCACTACATTATTAAATCTACATAACATCACGCCTGTAATCCCCGAAGAGTTAGACAGAGGTATATCTTATAGTACACCCACATTTCGCCAGTTATGTGACATAAAAGGCGAGCCTATTGCCATCAACCGGGCACAAGTCCAGACTCCATGGCTGTTACTCAGAAATTCTTAATGGAAAAACCCAATAACACTTTGCTCCACCTGGGAATCGAACCCAGGACCTCATGCTCAGCAGTCGTGCTTGCGACCACTTGACCAATGAAGCAGTCAATCTAAACCTAGCCGACGGACTGACCGACCGATCGACTATAAACTCTAAACCTAGAATAAACTTCTTTCCGACTCACTAGGTATGACAGCATCCAGCCAATACGCGGCCAGTGCGTACAGCACCGTGTCGATGGCCATCATAATGAGACTGCCTCCGAAGGGAACTCCTGGACCGCTCCACAGGTTGTCCCACGTGACGCCGACGCCAGCCATATCCAGGACTAAAGCCTATGAATAGGAAATGATAGCATAATTTGAGTAGACTAACTCGGCGCGGGCGAAGCCGCGTGTTTAAACACGCGGCTTCGCCCGCGCCGAGTTCGGCAATTATCCCACGTGATCAAAGTATCCTATATGTGAATCCAGGTTATAAACTATCTGTGTGCCAAAAAAATTTCACCCATATCCGTTCAACCGTTTGCGTGAAAGAGGAACAAACTTCCATCCATCCCCACAAACTTTCGCATTTATAATATTAGTAGGATTGACATTTTCACTATTCGCGAACAAGACTAACCAATCGCTCTGAATTATAATTAGGGCCCTTGACCAGGTAGGTAGGTTTATGGTTAAATACTAGTACTTAAGCTTTCTTCTGCCTTTACTCCATTTCATTAGGAGTCTTCATTCATACACTTATCTCTAAAATAGTGATACCTTGAGTTAGTAATGACCAAATTACCTTTGCTTACCCCTCTCTCTTGGTTCTACTCTTATTTGGGACCTCATCTAATACCATCCATATGTTTTGTTTATATTGACCATTTCCTATAACATAAGCTGTTTCTTACTAACTTGGTTCATTCATTCCCTAAGGTGTCCATACAGAACAACTTAAGGAGCTCATTTTGAACCTTAAGTCTATAGAAAGTGCATTAAAATAAATACATAAGAAATAGTGGAAACCTTACCTTATCCATAGCGAGTGCGTAACAGCTGGAGCTGATGAGAGACACGAACCAGAAGGCAAGCGAGTCCGCGTTGGAGACGAACACTTGGATGAAGTACAGCCCACTCATCAGATTCACCGCGAAGCTGCCCAGGATGCCGGCCGTCTGATAGAGAAGAAATAATAATTATTATTAGAGTGCAGACATTTTTCTATAGTTCATGAAAGTTTTATGTCATAGTCAATAGCTTTAACGTTAAAAGAGTTTAGATAGGACTATTTCCTTGCATCTTCGTCATTCTCTTGTCCTTATCCCAATTTATTTGGGGTCGGCGCAACATGTCTTCTTCTTCCATACTTCTCTATTACTCGTCATCACATCAGACACCTCCTTTCTTGCCAAATCATCTTTTACAAAGTCCATCCATAGTTTCTTTGGCCTTCCTCTACTCCATCCACATTCATACTCAAAACTTTCCTCACGACATTTTCCTCATTTCTCCGCGTCACATGCCATACCACGACAACCGATTACCACACCACTTTTCAGTTGCCGGCAGACTATTTTCTATATCAAATTAAAATTCAATCCAATCAATTCAATTTACGATCTATACCGCATTGTCTAATTTGGTAAGAAAACCCGGATTATAGTCAAATATTATTTTATGTGTTTCCTTACCCTGGCTCTATCGAAGAACGGTGTCAGCATGAAAGCGAAGGTGATTATCGTGAAGCCAAATAACAGCATCAGCAAGAATATTAATATGTAAGATGAATGCTGGAACACCTGAAAATAATAAAAAATATTAAATTATCAACTAAATACTTAAACCTAATTATGATTTTGTTTTAGTTTTTCGGTTACAAAAGCATGCACACAAAATTATTGTTTTTCGCCAGTCGTCATTTCTTTTGTGTTATATGAAGTTCTGTATTTTTTTCTGGCCAGTAGTATTTAATAATTTAGTAGCATATCAATACTCTTTTGTTGCAACCAAACAAGAACCGAAGAACAGGAAGATAAAACATGAATATATATATTCAAAGGCCGAGATATTAAGTAAATTATTACCTTCAGGGTGAAAAGTAGAACTGTGCTGACGATGGACAAAATTGTAACGAAGACCGCGTAAATTAGGAACCAGGAACCCCTGAAAACAAAATTATTTTTTTAAATGAAGTAGTGTACTTTGAAGGATAGGAGTTTACCCGAAGACTTGTCTATTGAAGATGGCTGAGCTGTGATGGAGCAAACATAACAGTGCCAGTAATCTTTAAAAACTTTGTAACTCCCAAAAAAGTATCTACTAACCAGTACACCGATTCCTTCAACCCCATAATCCTCATACCCTCCCTGATCTTCTTCTCCTTCTCCCCCACGACGAACATGAGCAGGTAGGTGATGAACTGCGACAGCGTCATCACCATGTACATAGGCATGATCACCCGGAAGATGACCAGCCAATCACCCGTGTGCTGGCGTTTCGGGAACTGTCGGAGGTCTATTCGGGGGGGAGGAATTGCTGCGTCGGTGTCAAACTGTAGAGCAAAAAATAATAATCGAAGTCATTATTTAAATTAGGCGGATAATCAGCACTTTTTGCCATGACTGCGTCGTTGGTCACGTAGTCGCAAGGTCGACTGCTGAGTATGAGGTCCTGGCTTCGATTCCCAGGTCGGGGTTTTTCCAATACGAATTTCTCAGTAGCAGCCACGGAGTCCGGATTTGTGCCCGGTCGATGGCAATGGGCTCGCCTCCTATTACATAGAACTTAAACATAACTAGCGAAATGTGCGTGTACTAATGGGTACCTACACCTATGCCTAACCCTTCGGGGATTACAGGCGTGATGTTATGTAATCAACACTTTTTGAACGTCAGAATCACAAAATACAGTCCCCCAAAACGCACGCCCTTGGCCACTGAGAAAGGAGTTTTTGTTAAACTTTCTCTAAACTAGCTGACAAAAATGAGAAATAAAAAGAAAAAAATAAACTCAACAATTTTATTTTTCTTTTTACAAATATGGCTTGGGGAATCAACAATTCAAATGCCCAATTAAGTAAAAATCAAAAGAATCTATCTAAGGTGGTTATCTTTTGTCTATCGAGCCAAAGGATCGGTTTTAAAGAAAATATCAAATTAATTGGCATTTCTATGACTGGTATATTGCTCTCAAAGCCTCTCCTCTTTTCTTTGTTTTTCAAAAGCCTGCTATTGTTAGATTTGTCTATTAAAAGAACTTTTTTCTGTCTCTTGCTGGTCTCTCTGAACTGAAGTCTCAGGTAAATGCTCAGGGTCATTAGCTCGATCTTTAAATATATCGTTTCTGGCAATAAAATCATTTTTTATTTACAATGCAAAACCTTACCTTAATCTTAATATAATCGATGAGCGTCTGCAAAGCCAGGAACCCTGAGTAGTAATACTGCAGCACAGGACACGTGTCCTCCCCATGCATCTCCGACAGTGGAATGAGCTGCCCTCCTCTCGACCAGTCAGAAGACCAGTCTTTGGAGGCACTTCTCTCCCGGCATTTGGCTGGCGAGGTCGTGAGAGTTCGGGTGGACGGTGTGCCTATGTGCGATGGGTTGGTCCTGATGGTGTATCTAAAGAGAAAAATCATGGTGAACAGAAATCTTTGACCAGTTATGAGATGATAGTTTTTTTGTTGGAGTGTAACTTAATAACTGTCACTACCGTATATTACCTGCCCCCGTAGCATGACCACCGTAGACAAGGATTTATTTGAAGGAAGAATTGACAAAATGACAGGTAGTGCAAAGAAATCTGTCATTGTGTCGACAAAATCTGTCATTTTGTCGATTCTTCCGTCAAAGAAATCCTTGTCAACGGTGGTCATGCTACGGGGGCAGAAATAAGTGATTTATATGTTACTTATATTATAAACACTAAGTTTTGCACACAGTTCCACCCGCATTTCGGAGAAGCATAATCATCTGCCTAGCCTTACTTTAACTATGTTGGGGTCGGCTTCCAGTCTAAACGGATGCAGCTGAATACCAGTATTTTACATGGAGCGACTGCCTATCTGACCTCCACAAGCAAAATCAATATCAAAATATTTTATTTCACATAGGCCTAGATGGGCACTTATAAAACGTCGACATAGAGGTGCACGGTTCGGGTTGGTCGTTTCCTATGGAGAAGAACCGGCAAGAAACTCCATGTTTACTCTTTTCAAATCATTTGGTATTACAATATTATCTTGTTACAGCATTTGTACTTAAGTATGAGGGGACAGCGTAACCAGTTAGTACTGGATAATACAATACTTCTTGGTAAGACTGGTTGTCATACTGTTTGCGCTACTGACTACCTAACGAATTTCAAAGATCTACAAATGACACCCAGGACCAACGGCTTAACGTGCTTTCCGATCCACAGACCAACCTAGGTAAGCACGGCTTAACCTAAAGATCGACCCGAGCGTCTGTTATTATTTAGTTACGCGGCAGACCTAGAAGGTGATAAGCTGGACACTTTCTTAAAGGATTGGACTGCGACCTACAATCGCAAAAGCTCGCGAAAAGTGAAGTGAAGGGGAAGAAAAGAAGGGAGGCGTCTGCCCTGCAGTGGGCAAAGTATGCTTATTATAAACATTCAGTCGCGTGGAGGTCGTAAATTACCCCACGAGAACATACTACCGAGATAAAAGTGTAATATGTCTTAACCTAGGTCATGGATTAACCTGTATTGCCAGCATCAAAATCCGACAGGCAGAATGATTTTCGCATTACAAGTTATAATGTCATAATAAATAGTATGGATTTTCTAGGGTGTTTACTATTACGTCGGCTATATCATTACGTCTGAACTTATCGTCAACAGCACATCAACAACTGAAAACAGCTTTCTTGGCATAAGTAACATTGTCCATTCCAGCGCTAATGGGTTTCATGTTCTTCCTACGCGATTTGCTTCCTAAAGACATGTGAAGACACGCGCTATTTTTACAAGCTTTTATTTTAACTTGCAATGTATGTTTGTTTGTTTAGGTCAAATCTTGCAACTGAATTTTAAAACAGTTAAATTTGCATTGTTAGCTAATTGACGTTATTCTAAATCCAATATGGCGGACTCCCAAAGATGGCGGACTAGTTATTTTTTATACACCCTCATGATATGGGTATCAATTAAAAGGGGTTGTTGAGAAGAATACGAAAAAATAAAAATTACGTCACACCTATATTTAAAAGCTTGTTTTTTTTCAAAAAGGTTTTTCTTTACTATAAGCTTGTTATTAATAGAGTACTTGCTTGAACAAAGTAATCTACATCCATACTAATATACCTACTTAGTAACTCTGGCTGCATGTGTTTGTCACTTTTTTACTCATGCTATAACGGCTGGACAGACTTCGATGCATTTCATACATATAGTTTACTAAGGAAGATACCTAAGCTGGAGCAAAGGGTACTTGTCATTCCGGTTGTTTGTTTCCGTGGGACAAATTCCAACATACAGTCGGGCGAAGCCTCGGGTAAAAGATAGTATGCAACATGCAAATTTACTGCGTCGTATTCCCATGTGACGTTTTGCGTAATTGGGTAAATTGGCATCCGTTCTTTATTGTTGATAGTAATCAATGTATAAAGCGCATCTTTTATAAAACGATTGTTAGTTGATACGATGAATGGACTAATAATTTGGAATGGTAAATGATGATTTCCACCAAACGGCTCGCATCGCATCGGATCGGAACGGATTTTACAATCTTTAAACGATTAAATCGTGTACACAGAATTTAAAGTCTATACCTATTACCAAGCCGGGTACAGCAGCTTGACCGCGGGCGTCTACCGCGCCACGCGATTGAAGCCGAAAATATGCTGCGACACGCGATCGGCGCCGTTCGCCTGTCGTCGTATACGATCGGATGAAATGAAACTACTTGACTAGGTGCCGAAACGGATATGTTCGCAAGTGACGGTACGGAGCCGATCGTATGCGTCAACATCCTTCCAGACGCGTTCGACTGACGCCGCATCCGTCCGTATCCTTTCCGTTCTGATGCGATGCGAGCCGTTTGGTGGAAATCATACTATGCTTGCACTATTGTTGCCAGTGAAAACCGTGTGTATTTTGTATGAAACGTATCGAACCTTGAGAAACTAAATCACAATTTTGAATCCAATCTATTTTCCTTCTTAGCGGGTCGATATCAATCTAAATTATCTCTGCCTTAGGATAGCCTAAGCCTAGCGAAAGTTCTAAATATAGATTTAAAACGATCCCGTGGGAGAATATCCGACTGAAACACGAGCGAAATTATTGGTAAAAGCTAGAACAAAATGAAGTTTTTAATCATTAGCGGCAGAATTATTTTGGTGCACCCTGGCCTGTTGACCACGTAATAAATCTTGATGACAATGCTATTTTCATATTGTGGAATAGCAGGGTTATAAATAGTTACCGGGTTGAGATAAGTATTGGATATCTGTTAAACCATCCTATCAACAATATCCCTACGGCACACGTTCCACAATAACCTGGAATCGAGTACCTACAGCTACGATTTAATTATTTGTTTGTCAGGATCCTCGTTGCCGACGCCAATGGTGTGAACAGAAAGCAGTCAACTAGCTATTACTAAAGTCTGTTAAAATACCCTTAACGAAGCCGAAAGGCACTTGTTCTCTCTCCCTGTCATTGCGATTTTTGTTTGTTCTTGACCATACTTGGTAACCTTCCCTGGGATCCTAAATAATAATTTCAACCAATTTTTTTTTCAAAATAAATCGCAATGACAGGGAGAGAGAACAAGTGCCTTAAAACTAAAAGGATTACACATTTTATGCATCCATCAGCACAATGTTTTGAGTGCTTTACACCGATTTCTAACATAAACCGTGAGTTTTCACCTCAACAGAAAAAAACCGTTACCCAGCAATCATTTTTGCGTAGAGTTACTTAGTCACATACAGAATCCTTGGTTGACGGCTTCGAGAAGGGTCCGTTTAATACCTTGTATATAATGTATCTCTTTCAATGAAACGTATCCGATCCGACGGCCGGATCTTTTGTACATACAATAATAATCAATAATTAGTCGCTTTCTCGTCGGAGGTGGGATAGATGCCTACAATTATTTCGACTGGTTTGAAATTTCCCTTACCTAAGGGCTTCAGTATTGGATGTAGGATCAGTATGAAAGATGACGGCTATGGGGAAGTTCTTGGCGTCGTTGTGGTACGCGTCGTTCAGCTCCGAATTGTTGTTGTACTTTATCCAGCGGATCGGGTGCTGATGGGACTCTGCCAGCAACGAGTTTATCTCCTCCAGGAAACCCTGCAATGGAATTGAGAAGTTAAAGATTCAATCAATAAGTTTCACACACATTGCTTGATCAGTATCAATAGTAAGTAATTTGTTTTAGGTATTGGCCAAAACGGAACCGATGCATGGACGATTGCATCTGTACTTGATGAAACCCATGGCATCGTCCAGGCCCGACTTAAAAGGGGTATTTTGTGAAATTGGTCTTCCTCCTTTCCTTATGATATGATATGATTTCTTTTAAAATAAGCAGTACCTTTGTACTCATATATTACAATGTTATTTTCCTGTGTTGTCTTCTGTGTGTGCATAAATAGTTAAATAAATAAATAAAATATTTCTCACAATGTTGTTCAATGGTGTTCTTAATCAAGACCATGATAAGGTCTACAACGAGGTCAATTCAGAATAAAATATATAAACAAAGTTAGAATCGTGTCTCATACCATAGTCCCGTTGGCATTGAGCCAATCCGCGACAACAGCCACAGAATGGTTCTCCGGGAAGGCGTCGTGGTGTATCCTTAGCAGTCGGCCTGGTTTCCGCACCTCGGGGAAGTTGGGGTTCGGCACCAGCATCTTCAGAAAGATCAGCACCCCGAGAGAGTACAGTGGGACCAGCACCTCCTAGTAATTTTGAAGAAGTTGAAGGATTTAGAACCGACCTGTTTGCTGGTATCTGATATGTCTTAGGTTGTCTTCCTCTGAGATTATTACACAAAAAAACCCTGATTTGAATTTGTATTTAGTAGTTTCTTATCCGATCAAGTCGCAAAAGATTCAAGAATCATAATCAGAATACTAAAGTAATGTATGGCTCTCTAAAAGAAACGCATGTGGATGCTAGAATCATAGGTTCAAAAAAAAATGTACATCCAAAATAAAAATAAAACACTCACAACCAGGAGGTGTTATTCATCAAGGCGTTCCCCAATTATATTGGGGTCGGCTTCCAGTCTAACTGGTCGTAGCGGAGTGCCAGTATTGTATGAACATAGAGCGAGTATAACGACTGCCTATTTGACTTCTACAATCCAACTACGTCTCACGGTACCCTTCGTGGTCCTTAGTACGACACAAGCCTGTTTATTGATAAACCAAGTAATAAGTCCACTTACCGCAAGAGTCTTCCTGGTATCCCGTTTCTTGAGTAGGAGGTTCCTGACGACGGTGGCCCACAGCTGTGGCCAGAACTTGGCCGGGCGGCGGGTCCCCATCGCGCCGCGCAGCCTGCTACCTATAGCCACGCAGTCCTGGTCGCTCACCTCCTTCTCTCCGCATTTCCTGCAAAAGAAAGAATCTGGTTAGAATTATATTCATTAAGATGATTCTCACACGACACCGCTTGTCCGCGCGGACGAGCGGCGCGGCGAAGCGGACTTTCCGAGAGCCGATGAGCGCCGCTCGTCAGCGCGGTCTGGGTACGTGTGTCAGGCATCAACAGATTTCATATAAGCTATGGCGACGTGATCTCTGCTTCACCGACCTACTGCGTGGACCGTAGCGTGGACGAGCGGTGTCGTTCGTGAATGGCATATGATTATCGGTGCAAGGGACATAGACGTGAAAAATATTACCACGAATTCAGCATGATTCTATGATGAGGGATCATAAAAAACATCATCAGTATGGCTGAACCAACGAGTCATATGAGAAGACTTAAGAAGTAAACAATTTAACGAAAGAAAACATTTGCAACGTGCAGCTGTCGACACTAGTTACGTATTGTATCGGCAGTGTTGTGTATGTAGCCATTTGGTCAAACAATGCTTGAACTGTGATTGTCTGTATTTACATACACTGTGTAAGGGACACCGATGCGCAAATGGTTACCATGAACTCAGCAGAATTCTACAGAAAAAACAACTGTTCTATACATTTTGACCGTGTATTGTAGTTTTGCATGAACACTGTATTTTTAGAGATGCGTACCTCAGTCGGCAAAAACGGAACCCTTATAGGATCACTTTGTTGTCTGACCATCTGTCAAGACCCTTTTCTCAAGAACGCGTGGGGGTATCAAGCTGAGATTAATATCAAACACTCAAGTCAGCTACCTCTTGGAGCAGTGAAAAAATCGAACTTGTAAGTCAACGTCATCAAAAGATATGACCGTTTATGTCGCATAATTTGCGATTTCACAAGGGAATCTTTATAGGGTACTTCCCGTTGACCTAGAATCATGAAATTTGGGAAGAAGCAGTGTCTTACAGCACATGTAAAGGAAAGAATCTGAAAACAGTAAATATATAGCTGTTTTGATATGTAAAGAAAAATTCGAGTGCGAGCAGGGTTTGAACCTGCGACCTTCCGACACCGGACGTCTTAACCAATTAGACCATCGCACCCTGCTCACAGCTCTCGAAATTTCATTTTTTTTATTTCTTTCCATATCAAAACAGCTGTAGTTCCCTACGCAGGGTTTGCATATAAAAATATTAAAAATTAGTAAATATATAGTTGAAAATACCTACAAGTTTAGCACATGGCCGGTTTTTTTAAATAACCTACGAAAATATTGACGCAGGGGTGCCTAGAATCATATGCTCAATTCATGGTAACATAACCTAAACATTACCTGGAGAAGGGCGGAGCATCCTAAAACAAGCAAACTATTTGCTTAAAAGGATTCTCCCCATTGTAACTAGAATACAGTGGCGGATTTACTAGCAGGCTGAGTAGGCTTGACCCTAGGCAGTTTTTTCGGGCGATAAATTTGGGGACAGAAACTTTTTTTTTTTTGCTACTTCATAGAAGTCTAAAATATTTTGGCATGACGGTTTTCTAATGTTTTACAGATAGAAGTCTGCAACAAATTTTGCCGATGACGTTTCACTCTCACTTGTCATTGCACATTCCGAGTAGCAATCTTCCATATTCTAGAGTAAAACAGCTAGTTCGCCGCCCCCCAACCAGTAATCGGTAATATACCCAAAAATTAATTTACGTGCAATTTCAACGAAATTGTTGGATTGTAAAAATAATGTTGGACATGACAATTGGAGAGGCAAGGGCGGCAAAAACTGTACAGCCTATACCTTGAAAACTTGTAAATCCGCCACTGCTAGAATAAGTTATTTAAGTTGAAGCAAAACATTTTTTTTTTTATGGTAACCATTTTGTGCGTTGATGTCCCTTATACCCTGTATGTACTTGCTATGTACGCACTAAGATATTTTTTGTAGAATATAGGACCATAAGAAGAAACTCTCTTCGCAGTTTTATGATCTCTTCTTTAGTTTAAGTCAAAGATGTTTTGTTTTCTATTTTATGTTACATTTTATTTCTGTAAATTTACGATAATATAGTTATATTGTACTTAAGAGAATGTTGTGTACACCTGTAATTGGAACATAAGAACCCTAACCTGTATATTTTTATTGTTAAAAGTAAAATGTATGTACTGTTGGCGTACCTATTTTAAATAAATAAATAAACTCTCAAAAACTGGAGCGAACGGCAGAATATCAACCAGGCCATCGAAATAATTCCGACGAAATAAAACTATCTATAGTAAGTAGATGCACGACATCTTAATTGAAATCAGACTGTAATGCTCCATTGAGTTGGCTTATCACACAGCCAACAACAGCTGTGTAATGAAAGGCAAATGTTGGTTTAAGATGATAAACTACTAAACAGAACTGATGAGTTTGTTCGCTACAAAATGGCTACAATTACTAAACAGCTGATGTTGCTCGACATCATTAATTAGAGATTAACTGAAGTTTGAACTTGATAAACGGACAGCTGTTTTCGTAAAGTTAACAATCCACCTAATTCTGATGAATGAAGAGTTTGGCAGACTGTACAGGATGAAATGTCCCGGAGATTGCAACGTTGTTATTCATGTTATTCTCTGCGTTACACTACATACATAAAAATAATTCCTCTTTTCCGAGGGAGTAGGCAGGAACCACAAAACGCCACCCCTGCTGCGAACCTAACATATTTCTCTCGGTTTTTGTAAATTAGCTGTCATAGATATCTGCAACATCAGCGCCATAACGTAACGGATGCGAAGAGATCGAAGATCAATCTTCTTCTGCTTGACTAGGTTGGTTTGTGGATGGATGACCACACATTACATACCGAGTTTCCTCTGTGCATCGGAAAGCACGTTAAGCCGTTGGTCCAGGTTGTCATTTGCAGATCTTTGACAGACGTTACAGGTAGTCAATGGCCCGAACTCTGACAACCTGTTTTACGAAGGGGTATCGTATTACCCAGTACTAACTGGGTTGTGGCGGTCAGATAGGCAGTCCCTCCATGTAAAATACTGGTATTCAGTTGCATCTTGTTAGACTGGAAGCCGACCACAACATAGTTGGGAAAAGGCTAGGCAGATGAGGAGACATCTGCTATATCAAAAGCTGAAATTTCTCATGTGCCTGTATACCCCCACCCTTCTCATCTTAAAAGTTATATATCACAATTCATATTAAAATCCGCAAACTGTAATGACGAATATCGTGTCGGCCCAATAGTGTCATCTGCCACCAGTGCGTGGGGGCAGAGGTAGGAACAAATGCGACTGAAAAGACGCAACCACCACCAGTGGTGGGAGATGCGACAAATAGTTGCAACTACCAACAGTGGGGACAGACCGGTGGGGGCAGACGGGTATAAACCAAGCTATCACAGTTTACAACTAAACTTATACAAAACAAACAATGTAATAAAAAAAATAAACAACAACAATAATGAACAATCACGGAAGACGGTTTATGTTTCGCAATAGTAATACTAAAATCTATTTGTATCTTTCAACAGTTTTTATTTCTCAGAATATAAGTTGTTCACTGTTATCACTGTAGTGATTAAAAGATAAATAGATAGATATTTGTAAGTCCACTTACAAATAAACGAAACAATAAGGCATCGCTGTTAGAATCAGGTGGTCTGTCGGAGTAATGTCCAAACACATGACAAAATTGGAGTAAAAACTACAAATAATTGGCAACATTTTTAAAATGATTTTGATGCCAGCTGTGTTTTAGAAGAAATGCGTCAAGCGATATGTTGACCGTGTCGTCATTTTCAAAACAGCTGTTCGTCTATTTCTAGTCTCAGTTTAACGATGCGTTTGCTGACGTAGACCGAGAGACATACGGACTGACTGCGAATTAAGGCTATTTAGATATCGTTTTAACGAATAAAAAGAAAAATATTACATAAAAAAACATAACTCATGACTGTAATTCCCGAAGGGTTAGGCAAAGGTGTGCCTAATTGTACACCCACATTTCGCCAGTTATGTTTGTAACTCCCACGTAATAGGGGGCGAGCCTATTGCCATTAACCGGGCATAATACCAGACTCCGTGGCTGCTACTAAGAAGTTCCTGATGGAAAAACCCAATAACAATTTGCCCGACCTGGGAATCGAACCCAGGACCTTTATGCGTAGTAGTCGCGCTTGCGACCACTAGACCAATAAAGCAGTCAAAAAAAAAAAAAGTGTAAAATCTAGCCTCAGATTATTTCGACTTTATTTATTGGCTTGTTTTTGTAGGATAATGTCGTACTCGTAGAACTAACAAATCTATTATTAAATTTATTTATTATTTATTTGCAGTCTGTATATAATATAGGAGCTCGTGGCTAAATAATAACAGCCGCTCGGATCGATCTTTAGGTTAAGCCGTGCTTGCTTAGGTTGGTCTGTGGATAGGTGACCACCCATTACATACCGAGTTTCCTCCGTGCCTCGGAAAGCACGTTAAGCCGTTGGTCCCGGGTGTCATTTGTAGATCTTTGACAGTCGTTAGGTAGTCAGTGGCCTAAAAAGTCTGACAACCAGTCTTACCAAGGGGTATCGTATTACCCAGTACTAACTGGGTTGTGGAGGTCAGATAGGCAGTCGCTCCATGTAAAATACTGGTATTCAGCTGCATCCGGTTAGACTGGAAGCCGACCCCAACATAATTGGGAAAAGGCTAGGCAGATGATGAGTCTGTATATAATATAAATATATTTAAAACATAATTATAACATTCACAAATCTACTAAACTAATTTATCAATTCACAAATGTAATATAATTTTACTTTAATTTTATCTATTTACCAATGTTACCATAGTAAAAAAGTTATCAATTTTATTTTTAATCAATTTTGTCATAATTCTGTTTTATACGCTATTTACAGTTTTAAATTTTATTTAATTGAATATTAGCGCTTAGTACTTATTAAGCTTAGCTTATTTTCCGAATTTCTTGTTTGCATGCGGTGTTTACCTATAAGAAATTGTTGCGCTGTAATTTAATTTAAATAATGATTTATGTAGTTGTATCCAGTGTGAACAATTGTTGGACAATAAAAAAAAAACTAAATAAAAGGTGACAAAGTAAAGAGAAAGATATGACTGTAAAATATATTATACAGGGTCACAATATAGATCTAGTACATCATCATCATTCTAGTACTTACTCTATGATCTAGAGCAGGCCCGTCCAACATACGGCCCGGGGCCACTTAGCCCGCATAGGTCTTTCACCCGCGAACTATTTAAAACATCAATATATTGCGCGAAGATTGTTTAAAAAATGTCCGGAACTCAGTTATTCCCGCGCCATATTTACCTACCCGCCCCACCTCACCGACCCGCGAATGCAGACCGCATCATCGCAGTCTAGTCCGACGAAGCTAGTTTTTTTTTTAATTAAGAGGTCAGTTTGCATTTCTTTTGGCCCACTACGGTTACAAAAATACTAAACTTGGCCCTCCATAAATTGGTATCAGGACACTTGTGCGAAAGACATTTGCGCGAAGGACACTTGCACTAACCCACTTGCGCGAAAAAACATGCGCGCATGGACTTTTGCGCGATTGGACTCTTGATCCCCATAAAATTATGTCTGACACCCCTTACCAATTATTTTGGATAATTATGTACTTACTGTGGAAAAATAAAATCTAAAAATAATGTAAGTAAGCCACAATACGCTAAGAATATACATAGGTGGATAGCGTAGGTTTGTGTGAATTTGAGTGAAAAAAGTTTAGGTACCTACTGCAAACGACTTAGAATTTATTAACTCTTTTGCTATCCTAAACTAGACTCCCCGCTTAGCTTGTAGCTTGCGTGTCGACGCATAAATGAACATTTTTCAATCTCTTTTCATTGTTCATAACTTTGAAAATATAGCGCTAGAAAATACAGCTTGTATTTTTAAGCTGTGTATACGTTATGGCTTAGGTTTCCCCCTCCCAGTCCGAGGCTAAACGTTGAGCAGTTTACTTAATTGTTTTATCGTGTTAATAATTCATTTTATATGCCGTTACTTCGTACATTATTCAAGCTTACAAACGGGAAAATTCTCAAGGAATATTGTTTAATGCCTCCCTCCTCAGAATCCTTTGGGACTCTAGCATTACTTACCTACTTATAATTTAGTGTGATGCTATAATGGCTGTGAATTTTTTAATATTACATAATCAATATATTGAAAGCTGGGCAATTATACATACAGGGTACCCTTCACGAAGCCGTCAACCAAGGATTGTACATTAAACATACATCAAACTAAGTAACTTTACGCAAAAACTATATTTGCTACGTATTAATTATTGATGAGAAACATTTTTTTTTTTTGAGGTGCAAAATCACGTTTTACGGTAGAACGCACTCAAAGCATTGTGCTGATGCAGGGATTGGATAGCCCAGGGGTCGTGGAGGTGTTTAAAGTAAAAATCTTACATTAAAACATGGATTTAAAAGAAAAACTCGTGATAAAGTTAGAACTTTGACCCCCAATATTTTCGTAACTCCTTCTAGTTTCCTAGGTATGCTCTAGAACAAAAAAAAAAATGATCGCAAAGACGGGGAGAACAAGTGCCTTTCGGCTATGTTAAGGTCTATTTACACCCTTTACAATGTACCTACCTGAGTAGGTAAAATTACATAGGTGGAGCGACACTTTCTCGAATTAAAACATTGAGATCCTCATGGAAAGTTCCTCCCTCTAGTGCAGTTTACCTACAGTTATTTTGACTGATCGTTTAGTAAACGTTTTTAAGCTAACATGGTCAATAACATTATCATTAACACTGAATTCAGGATATTTACCACGTTTACTATTTGTTTTGACTTCCCGATATTTCGGCGCTGTTGCAAGCACCATGAGTTATTGCAGGTGGGTGTTAATGACTCAAACAAATAGTAAACATGGTAAATATCCCGTTTTTAGGGCTAATGAAAATGATCATTTAGTACTTATTAAGGCTGCAATATTTCGTAGGTCATCTAAATGTCTTGGTGCTCGACGATAGAAATCTATCTTCTTCTTGCGCTCTGGTCGGCGGCACTACATGTAGTTTTCATAACTTAGGTCGGTAAAAAATATAAGGAAGATAAAACCATTTTTTTAATATTTTATACGCAAACCCTGCGTAGGGAACATAGCTGTTTTTGACATGGAAAGAAAAAAAAAAAAAAATTTCGAGATCTGTGAGCGGGGTGCGATGGTCTAGTTGGTCAAGAGAAAACCATACTTAATATGGTAATAAAAAACAATTTGTTTATTTTTCCCGTGTTCAAATTTCACCGGAAATGGCAGGTCGATGGCAGGGTAGGGGCCGCTAGCGAAACGAAGGGGTGTGCTGTGGCGCCCGGAAGTCGCTGCATATTGTATTGCAAGAGGGTCTTGTAGGGGTTGCTTTAAAACTGTTGCCATACACTACCCCTGGGATATAAATAATTTGTTCTGATTAGGTAGAAATTGATGGCCCACGTATTGGCGATTTTAAATCATTCATCTATAATCCCCGAAGGTTTGGGCAGTGGTGTACCTAATAGTACACCCATATTCCGCCAGTTATGTTTAAGTCCCATGTAAGAAGGGGCGAACCTATTGCCATCAACTGGGCACAAATCTAGACTCCGTGGCTGCTACTGAGAAATTCCTGATAGAAAAACCCAATAGCACTGCTCGATCTGGAAATCGAACCCAGGACCTCATGCATACCAAGAAGGCAGTCATGTAAGTATTATAGCTTCTATTTTGAAAGTAGACTTGCAGGCAGGCAGATTAATAATACTCATTGGGTCAATTAAAATATGTTTTCTACTTTATATATCATCGAAAGGGTTTCGTAAAAGGAAAACCAGCTCTTAAGCTAGCCGACTGGCTAATATTTACCACCGAACTTACTTTTCCTCATTAAATTAGTCTATACCCGAAAGATTTTACCAAATAGATATTTATCATGAAATACGTACGAAACAACGGTCATCATAATCATCTCCCCTTATCCCAATTCATTTGGGGTCGGCGCAGCATGTCTTCTTCTTCCATACTTCTCTATTACTCGTTATCTCAGTAGTCACCTACTTTCTAGCCGTATCAAACTTCACACAGACCATCCAACGTTTCTTTGGTCTTCCTCTACTTTTATAGTCACACACACACACACACGCGCGCACACACACCCACATACACCATCACACACACATCACACACACACGAACACACACGTCACATTACGTCACGTCACATTTATACTCAAAGTTTTCCTCATTATAAAAGAACAGTGTCGGTATCCACCGATCACTACAGAATTCAGCCTTGAATCTAATAGACCGATTCGCCAATGTCTAGGTAAAGGTAGTTGGGATCAGCCCTAAGTGTCGAGTAATAGGTACTGTTAAAAATTGAATACACAAGGCGCGGTTCCGATCAGCTTTTTATTTTATTCTCGGGCAAGCTATTACAAACTTTAATAGAAACGTTGAGACTCTTGTCGAAGTTGGTGAAGACACAATGGTTGCTTTGTCATTCTTTTTTCTTGTAGAAATGCTCTCGTTGTCATTATAGATATTTCGGATCCGGTCATTAGCATGGACATAAAATGAATCGCAAATGCGCCGGTGGTGACATCACGCGACCTACTTACAAGTCTACTCAAACCACAGCGTGCTTCTACAGAGCCCTGATGTTCAGCTCGCGGCGAGGGCGACAGCTCATGAGGGCCGTGCAAATTGCAATGCTACGGCGAGAGACTCCCCGAAATCCAGCCTTTCACAGTTTTGGCTGGTGCTGGGAAACGGCAAGCGACCTAACGCTGTCTGAAAGCCTTCAGAACACTGATGCATATGTCCCTGCAATAAATCTTAATTTATGCCAGAAACACAACACTGAAAGAGAATGCCCATCTATATACCGAAAACATGAACGTCATCATTTGAGCTACGGCTTTTAGAGCATGCCATATATAATACTTATCTACCATAATGCCTCGCCCAGAAATGGTAAAAGCTTATTTACGTTCTAATTAACGACGATACAAATGAGTTTGACCGATATCCAGCGGAATCAAAGGCTCCCTCCGTTTCAGAGACTTACACGACGCACCCTGCCTGTCTTCCTTAATGGGAATTAAAGTGACACGCCATGACCTGGTAAACCCTGGGTCCCCATGTTTTAATGCTTGACTATACAAGTATACTAATAAACAAAATTTAAGATACAGTGCAAATTTTTATAATAATTTCACGCGAACGATGGTCGCGGGCACCAACTAGTAAGTAATTAATATATAAGTGTTGTTATGTCATTTAGTGTTTGGATTTATAAGATTGCGACGACACACTTCCCGTTTTTTAGAATATTCTTCAACTAAACTTAATTTTGGTTTTCTACAACTTTATCAAAATATTCAGCGTTTCGTAATTCCTTACGCCTACATCTATATCTCAGGACTCAGAGCTACACGAAATAAGGTAGGAGTATAAAGCCACGCAATAGAAACATCCCTTTTATTCTCCCTTGTGGACTGAGCAATTACCTCTACTAACATATTATAGTCCACTTAAAATGTAGAGCACACTTACTTTATAGGCTACATATAAGCGCATAATTACTTCTCTTAAAACTTTAATTAGGTAGGTACGTGTGCAAACAAGGATCCTTTACAAAAAAGAACTTCATTAAAATAGTCTGGGGGCTAGATTTAAAAGTAGTATTAGCTTAATATAGCCGGTTTAGAAGCAAAAGTTGAGAAATGAAGACAATGGTGGTCCAAGGTTCTGTGAAAGATGAATAATTATGATGTGTGACGATGTAGCTAGAAAGGGACTGACTACTGAGAAAACGGCAAATAAAGATGTAGATTTAGAAGAAGACGACAAAATATTATATATATTTATATGACGACAAATAAATTGGGACAAGGGAGACGGAGGATGATGAGAGAAGCAACAATAGAAACCAACGAGTAGAGTACATTTGAGTACGAATGTGGATGAGTATAAGAGTAGAGGAAGACCAAAGAAACGATGAATGGACTGTGTGGAGGTTGATATGGCAAGAAAGGAGGAGTCCGATGAGGGAAGAATCGAAGAAGAAGACATGCTGCGGTGACCCCCAAATAAATTGGAACAAAGCCAGGAGGATGATGATGAGTCGTTCATCGTACAAAATACATTTTTAAGATGGAAGTTAAACTTAGCTCAGAATGTGCACAAGCTGATACTATAATTGCATCCTGAGTGCTGACGAGTGACGATGTCAGTCTCAACGTAATACGTAAAATGAGTAGTGGGTAGAATTCCGGCAGTGGCTCTTAGAAAATAATAGAGTGAACATTCCAGGCCATCAGTTTAGTTCGGTGACGTCGCATATTGTCGAGCGGTTTAAATACTAATTGTGATGTTAAGAAAATAGTATAAGTAAAAGGAAAATAAGACATATTTGTCACGATAAATTAGCTTGGCAAGAAACCCTTCACGCTGTTAGTGTAATTGGATGTAGGAAATTAACCATATAGCTACGTACAAGTCGAGACGTCTGCCAAATAGATACCAAAGTAAAAGGGTTTTTAGATACATAAAGCAATGAAACATCTACATAGTGTGCCGTGTGTAGTGGTGGCAGGGTTACCAAACATAATTATGTCCCACTTATTGGCCCCCCACCCGGTATTTTTTGTTAGGGCTTCGTCCTTATTAGGGCTTTGAACCTTAAGAATTTTCTTTTATAAGTAAAAAAGATGAACCACATGGATGATGACCGCTGGGCAAAGGCTTCAACACGTTTTGTGCCTGAGGATGGACAGCGCCGCCGAGGCCGGCCCAGAAAACGGTGGCGAGATGATTTGGACGAGCATCACGAGGGTTGGTTCGAGGTGGCGCAGGAGAAGAGTACCTGGAAGGATATGGGGGAGGCTTTTGCCCAGCAGTGGGACATACCAGGCCAATAAAAAAAAAGTAAAAAGAAGGTTTATAAATAATGATAAAAAAAAAGTAAAGGTCCGAACCTTTTCGCAGATGGCAACTTTTTGTCAAGACTTTCGAAATGGCAACTGTATTTGTAATGCCTATCGATACGAAAACTTCTTTCTCCATAACTCCTATGCTAACCTATTCTTATCTAGATCCCTTCCCCCCCCCCCCCACATCATTGCATCTTTGTATAAAATATCTACAGGTAGACGAAAATCAAGGCGCGTCTACAAAGGTTACCGAGGTAAGTCTGGAATATGTCTAGATCGGGCTTCCTCGGAAACTATGCCAGACTGCGCACCGTTTACCCGGAACGAACTAATAAAACGCCCACCATAATTGTATACCTGCGCTAGATTCGAGCCAGACTGTGTTGTTTGTGGCACTTCTAGATGTTTATTTTATGGAGACTATTCCAAATTATTTTTTGTTCTAAATAATTGTATGTAAAAAGAAAGAAGAAAGAAAGAACAAGTATTTATTAGACAAAAAAAAACGGATGAGATAACAATAGTAAAAAAAGGGAATTAAATTGGTCCTGTACGAGGCCAAAAGGTCCCTACGGTCCATTAGGTCTCTATGTAGGGACAGTTAGTCATCAAAAAAGGTTCAGGAAAGCTTGAAAAGCAGACTGAATGACTTACCGAAAACAAGAAGCCATACATTTTTATGGTGCTAGTTATGGATGACATATACACATACACTCACGCCTTTTTTCCAGAAGGGTACACAAAAACGACATAACGTCGCCTGCTATACGACCCTTACATACTCCTGTTGCGTAGTCCACGTTACAAATACATCTGTTCCTACGCAAGCCGGTTACGAGTACTACGCACCTGACCTTTCTGAAGAACACTAATAACGTTAGCGTTTGTCTTTCTAGGGCGTCCCGTCCACGTTTTCATTCACACAAACCATGTACCTACATAGATATCTATTGTTTGCTAAAATAAACAGTCAAATAACTCAAACACTGTAGAAATGTATAACCTTGATGATTTTCTTCCAAAAACAAGTAACTTCACCTGGTGGCCAACCATGACTAGTAATTCTAGTGTGGGAAAGAGACAGAGCTATACAGGTCGTCTAGCGCCATCTCTTTCCAACACTGGAATTACTCCTGCTTTAAGACGTCATAGTAACCCCCCTGGGGGGTGAGAGACAGAGCTATACAGGTTGTCTAGCGCCATCTCTTTCCCACACTGGAATTACTCCTGCTTTAAGACGTGATGGTAGGCCACCTGTCTGGAGTGAAACAGTTTCTCAGTCTTTCTGAAAACGTCAAACTGAAAATTGGTTCTAAGAGACCTTGAAAGGACACACGTGTCACCCGAAATATCACCATACGATTAATTACGGAAGTGCTTAGTTCAGTAGTTTTCTATTTTCAGCTCTTTCAAAGTTAGTATCTACCACTTCAATAACAGCTAGGTTATTTACATATAAAGAAAACAAGCTTTTACTAAAATTAAAAGAAGAAAATTATCTATATCTATCAAAAACATTGAACGCGAATACAAAGTTTCGTGCCCGTGTTTAACCGTTGAGGAGTTCTCTCGTGAGGAGACGATTCTGGCTGCAGGATCTAGCCATGTCTGTCATGAAAATGTATTGTCACCAGAGCCTAAGGTGTGTGCAAAATTTCAGCTTAATCAGTTGGGGGGAACTGGTTTGAAATTCAGTTGCAAGATTTGACCAATACATACTTAATAATAATAACAAGGCAAGTTGAAAAAAAAGCCTAAATAATATAGCATAATATTATGCCTGTCATACCTGAAGGGTAAGGCAGAACTGTGCCTAATAGAACACCCATATTTCGCCAGTTATGTTTAAGGTAATAGAGAACGAGCGTATTAACTGACGACTGTTTCTCATGGCAGCAACCCGAAACTAAAGACGGTCCTTACAAACTCCTTTTACTACGTCCACGTTCATACAGGTTATTTACCTAAAAGCATTCGATTATATTGACCATCTACACTATCTAGCTCGCAGTGTTTTCATCACATTGCACCGACCGGTGAAAATCTAATAAGCTGAGAGCACTTCGCAATTCGATTCCATTACGATACACCTTCACAAAAGGTTGGGGATAGATCTGGCTTTGACAGACGATATACAAATACTAGTGTATACCTTGAAATCCGAAAACGTGGATGACGTAAAATAGACCATTTAGAGCGGTAAATATAGGTTAAGCTTACAGGGTTTAGATAAATAGATTTCTATCTAAACTGTTATCTAATTATAATATTCTTATTATAATTTATTGTTCACCAAAATTGTAACACAACTCTCTTTTACAATATAACTAGTTCTATGGTTACAATGCCGAGATAGCGATAACCAGACAATTATATATAATATCTCTTTAAGAATACTCCCAACACGAAAGGAACCAGCAGTGGTAGAAACAGTGACAAGGAGAATGCCTAAAAGTACATTTCCGAAGGTGATCCCAACTGCAAGCAACTACAAATGACAAAGCTGCTGCGGGTTAAATTCCAAACGCAACGTCACTGCGACGGCAGCGGTATTTGTCCATTGTTCAGTTTCGCGAAATACAACGCTTCCGAAGTGTACCTTTCTGTGTGAACAAGCCAGGAATAATCCACTAATACCTCCGAAAACTGATAAAATTTCAAGTTGCACTGGATTTTTCCAAATATCGACACACAAGTACCCACAATGGTGAGTGCTTTGTAGATGTAGGCGTATCGTTTTAGTGACCACTCGACTTTTATGGTGGGCAATGAAGATTAGACATTTTATCTATCTATCAATATTGCGGACACAGAAATGAGCCTCCTCTGTACCCTCTAATATACATACATACTTAAGTAAGGACACAGCAAAAAACATCGTTTTATACTTGCCATAACCAACTGGTTAGCGTCGGTACAAGTGAAACGGTTCAGACCTGGTAACTATGCAATATAGGTTTACATAGTCATTTCTTCTTTTTTTTCGTGTGGTTAGTGCCTAATCTGGTGTCAGAGGTTTTATGCCGCCCAAGGGCCTCTGACTTGGCCGTACTGCAGGTCACCACCCATATCTTGTTGATGTTCCACGAAGCACTTTGCTACTACTTTTATTATGCGCACAGCCAAGGTGTGGAATTCCATGCCTGCGTCGGTGTTCCCAAGTTCATATGACCCAAATCTACATATTATTAGTCGCGAGTTAGCTTCTTTTGGGTTAGCTAGTTCCATCGTCGACCTCATCTCTGTCCTCAGGACTAGATTGAGGTCAAGAATAATGTAAGTAATGCCGTCGAGAAATATTTTTCAGGCATGCTAGTTTGTTTCCTCACGTTTTCCTTCATACTCCTGAGTATTATGCAATACGCAATTGAATCCGAAAAATCAGAGGTACGTGTCTTGGGTTCGAGCTTAAGGTCTATGACTCACACCACGAGGCTATCACTGCTGATCACTGAAATAATAGCCTCTCACTACTATCTTAAATTCTTTTTCCAGTATTCCAATCAGGGTAGATTGGAATACTGGAAAATAAATTTTGACCATCTTTCCGATCAGTCCTGTCCGTGACCCATTCATCAGTAATTTGGCACAAACGCCGCATGACGCAGCATATAGCATTTCTACGGTCCGAGCAAGGCGCGCCCGCTGCACCCTGCGGTCAAGGCTAGCGAAACGCCATCAGCCATGCTTGGATTAGTCACACTTCCAAATGTAATTAATTGTGGGTACCTAATGCAGTTGAGCTGGAAGCATTTGTGGGAGATTGACCGAAGATTGCCACACAGGGATCGGTGGAAGGCTATGTATCTTAAGTAAGATCTTTGTCTGGCAGTGAGACAATAAAGGTTGATTTAGGAAAAATGGTACTGAATTTTTTGGTAGACTATCGACCCGCACCTGTTTCTCACGGCGCTACCTATCCGTACCAAAACTATTTTATCATTTAAGCTGGAACCAACCATAGGCGGCGCTCTGACGCTCTATAAAGTCAAACTCGGTAACCCCGGCTGTTCCCAAGTTTGGTTTTATATTTACTTTGTTAATTTACAGGGTGTAAACAGACCTTCACGCAGCTGTCAACCAAGCATTCTGTACATCAAACTAAGTAACTTTACGCGAAAATTATTGCTGGGAATCGATTTTTTTTTTTGGTTTAAAGAATCACGTTTTACGGTAGGACTCGATGGAAAGCACTCAAAGCATTGTGCAGATGGATGGATTGAATAGTACGGGGGTCGTGGAGGTGTGTAAAGTAAAAATCTTACATTAACAACATGTATTTTTTTTAAAAACTTGTGAAAAAGTTGAAACTTTGACCCCCAATATACCCGTAACTAGAAGGTTCCCAGGTATAGTTTGGAACAAAAAAATGATCGCAAAGACGGGGAGAACAAGTGCCTTTCGGTTTTGTTAAGTGTCTTTTTACACCCTTTATATGCTTTTCATGCCTTGGAAGCTTAAATACGTATACATTAATATTCAACTACCTACCTGTAGTGTTCTGACTCGGGTTTGAACGGAAGCAATTTAATACCTAATATGACTACAGCCTGGCAGATTTTGACGAAGGTCCACAACAACACAAAGCACGGAAGGTATTCATAAACCTTTTCAAAGAGACTTACTGGATGATGTTGGAGCCAAGAAGTTCATACACTGGTAACAAAGTTTATTACTACATACAAACGGCTCAGAACAAATTGATGAAAGGGCTGGAGAATGATGGTGACATAGCAGTAGTAAAATAGTTATAGAAGATCCAAGTTGTAAGTTTTATTTGAGACAAATTATTAGATAAACATTTGATTGTTTATGGGTCCCAAATAGCAGTAACCGGCCATGCGGCAGGCCCAGAAGGAGATAGCGGGACGAATTCGACTCTTTTCACAAATTTCACAAGGATTGGCGAACAACAGCTATGGATAAGGAGGAGCAGGGAGGCCTTGGCCCTGCAGTGGGACACAAATGGCTAATTTAAATTAGCCATAATTTAATTAGCGATTAGAACGTAATATAACCAGGAGTTTATGATGAATGCAATGCAAAAGCTCTGTTAATTAATTAGCATCCATAATGTGGTTTCCTTTTTAGGGTTCCGTACCCGAAGGGTAACCAACGGGACCCTATTACTAAGCCTCCTCTGTCCGTCCGTCCGTCCGTCCGTCCGTCCGTCCTTCCGTCCTTCCGTCGTTCCGGCCTTCCGTACGTCCTTCCGTCTGTCTGTCAGCGGGCTGTATCTCGTGATCCGTTATAGGTAGAGAGTTGAAATTTTCACAGAATTTGTATTTCTGTTGCCGCTATATTAACAATTTATAAAAATAAGTTAAAAACCCTACTACGATGGTACGGAACCCTTCATGCACGAGTCCGACTCGCACTTGGCCGGTTTTGGGCATCTCACAAATCAACCTAGGAGGCTCCCGTCTGCTTAATCGGATATCCTGTGAGCCCAAGCCCAACCAGGGCATAAAAACTTTAAAACTCATCGACTACACGCTTAGGGCACCCCCTGTGGACCTCGTCTTAGGACGTCGCTGAGGGAGGACAGCAATGGGCAGGCCGGCTCTGATCGAAATAATTGGTTACATACGCTTATTTTTTTATCTCTACCAAGGTGAAGTTGGCAGGAAGACTGACTTCTACCAGCCAGCCAGCCAAGCTTGTGTCGACGACCAAAAGCAAGAATTGTGCGAAAGAGGAGCGAGTGGGACAATACAGGCTAATTAGTTACCGAGGTAGTGCGGGGGGTGCGGGGTGTGGGGGGTGAGGTGACAAGACTAACCAAGACGGCAATGGAGAGAGGATTCGAGGGACGGTTTGTACGGATTTTTAAGCCTGATTTGTCTTGTTTCAGCGCTAAACTATGCAATTTTCTTTCCTTCATTTTTCCGGT
This sequence comes from Noctua janthe, assembly GCA_910589295.1. Lineage (NCBI taxonomy): Eukaryota > Metazoa > Arthropoda > Insecta > Lepidoptera > Noctuidae > Noctua > Noctua janthe. The sequence continues at coordinate 7,674,099 of OU342573.1, read as the reverse complement.
CGCTGAACATTCATACTTGAAAATAACACAAAATTTTAACCTCACTTTAAAATTTAGTTTCTATTTTAGTTGGGTTTGAAAGTAAAAGAATAATAAGAATGATAACTATTAACCTGTTATTTTCTTGCTAAAATGTTATTAACTCTGGTTGGTTTAATAGCATCTCACAGATTTCCTAAATTAACTAATAAAAATGGTTAAGTTCTGAAAAGGTATCATAAGGTATTTCTAGACTTTAATTAAGGTTTTATGCTACGTAATATAAATTGTAATTAAGACCCACGGTGGGCGCCAATAACGATTTTAAATTAATTATAACTCACATAATTGTTCGCTAACTTCAACGTTTCTATGACACTATGTCGATCAAAATAATTAAATAACTTTTAATCATACTGTAATATTCGAATTATAATTGGTCTTCTGAACACCTTTTCATAACGAAACATTGTAATTACCCTCATTTGTCGCGAATAATTGCTGAAGTTAATCAAACCGACGGTACTAGACGCTTTTCATTTAATAACGCTTTGTTTATGACGTAGGTATCTTGCTTACGTCATGAAACCTTACTGTAGGCAATTTGTAAAGTTCTTATCAACAAGTTATCAGTAGGTATATAAGGACGAATAAAAAAACCGAGTCTAATCAAAGCACAAAGCTGTAAAAGTAATATTCTAAATGATTTTTGGACAAAAACCCTTGTGCTATAAACTTGAACAAAAACCTCATAAAGTCGTTTACAGAGATCAAATGGATATTATGTCTAGCCGGTTTATCTGCTGACTTTTAAAATAACTAACACAGAATAACAGTCATACAATAACATCAGACCCAGCTAACGAAAAGTAAACATGTTTTTTAGTGCGCTGTTATCTGAAAATGGTCTATTTATACAAAGTTAGTCTTAGTTGTAGGAATCATGAAAATGGGTGGTCTCCTTTATGTGCTAAATTAATCAATTCATTGGCTCCCGAGTATTCTGAATAAAACCTTAATGGCGCTTTAACTGAGGCCACAAAAGGCTCTATCTTTTCTAAAATATGAAAAATAAATTGGTCTTTAGACATGTTAGGCGCAGGTAGGTAGACTATTTTATTTATTGAGGTACCTATCATAAAAATGGTGACGTATAATGAGTTTTTTTGTAGCAATTTATAAACAATCTCTCTACAGAGGTTAGTATGAATTTCATTTTAACGACGTTTTTAGATCGCTCAACCTTCCAACTCCAATTTCTTCCTCGTTTGTGTAATTGTAGTCTCTATGTTGCACTTTCCATGTCCAATCAGCTGATACAAAATATTCAGAATTGTTACGAGAATTCTATAACTCGAATTACCTATACCACCTAAATGTATTAAAAGCCTTCAAGGCTTTTCAATAAAATAATTGAATCAGTAAAATAATTGAGTGGGCACTGGTACTTCCTCATCGTTACGCGTGTACGCTTCATTTTCAAAGAAGCCAGTGAAAAAGATTGAAAAAAATATTAACCACGCGTCGTCTGCTAGCAACGTCATGAATGCCGTCAATTACCGTTATGCCAACCGCTCTTGCTGACGTATGCAACGTGATTCGCCCACTAATTATCAACCGTGTTGCGTGGGTCGCCAAAACCACCGTATTTAGCATTTAGGTAGGTAAATTAAAATGGATGAAATGTCACAATAGGTTACCTGGAAGTGACAGGTCCATTTCTGGATACCAGTACCCGCTTTCAAAGTAATGGAATTACGTAGGGCCCACATTAATGTCAATTTCGATGGTCCTTACTCATCTGATAGTACCTCACTGACAGAATTCGGCAGGGCGTTTTTTTCAACTACCCGACCATATGAAATAAGAAAAAAAAAAAAAATGCGTTTATTCGTGGTAACCTCCAATTACAAAAAAAAAATGTTACTTCTGCCAAACTGTAAAGCAGTTTGTTGGCAGATGTTAGTCTAGTGATTAATTCCTGCGTTTTCTACATTGTCGGGTATTTGCTTTATTTATTGCTAAGACCTAATGAAGGCCGCGGGAGTCCGCTGGGTGCGAGAAAGACAGGATTAACGACGGAAACACGACGTGGCGACGCTTAGGGGAAGCCCCTTGTCTAGCAGTGGACGGCTTTTGGCTGATATAATAATAATATTTTTTTATGTTAAATAGGCCTACTCATGACCTCCATCTTGTCCTGAGGACAGAGATGAGGTCGGCGATGGCACGATCTAACCCAAAAGAAGTCTATTAAGGCGAGGTTATCCAGATAAACGTCGTTTAGTATTGTGTTTTATTCCTATATGGCACGGATTAAAATTCTGAAAAAAACATATTACATATTTCACACTTCGATCTAGATATTCCGGCAAAGCGATACACGATTACTTGCACTTTGTTGCATCCAATTAAATCGCAAAGACAAGTCTAAATGATGGTTTTTAATATTATATCATTTGAGTTATATTAGGTTTTTAACAATAAAACTTATACCATTCTACTTGGTCGTAAAAAATGTGACAGTACACGGCAATCATAATTTAAAATATTTAAAAAAACCTAAACAACCATTTCCAAAATTTGCTGTTTTCATCATTTCTTACTCGCATCGCGTCCTTCAGTCCCGAGCGGAACGCGTTGGAGTTCGGACGTGTGCCAATTTTTCGAACCTTCCACCACACCCCCGCTAAGTTCTGTTACGAGCTGAGCCAAAAATAGTTTAGCCTAGGGTAGTTTGTAAAAAATAATACTTAGTATGAGTATTATTTTTTACAAACTACCCTAGGCTCGGTGTTTACTAACACCGAGCCTAGGTTTATTTGAAATGTCATTTGTTCACAAAAGTACATTAGGTACCTAATAGGGAACGTAGTCAGAAGGTAGAAGATAAGAGTTACGCAATAGAAAGAGAGGCAGCTTCTAGGAGAATATAACTGTAGGTAATTAGCGCTGCGCGGCCTGAATTGAACTTTATTGTGTCGTAGCAAAAGTCGCTATTTATGATTTCGCAATATTATTTATAAATTTCGGTAACTTTGGAATGGGCAACTACAGTACTTTCACAGTTATTATGCCTTTTGAATGGGACTGTAGCTTCATTTTATTATCTTTTTTTCGACAATTCAAAAACTGCCTGTAACTGGCCTACTAAAATCAAAACATTTATTCCACTAATTTATTTTTGTAAGGAGTTCTAAAAAAGTTTTGTAGGGAGCCCGGTAAGCCGAAGATTATCGAGTTCGACATGGGCAGAAAAAGAAAGTATGTAGGGGAGAACGAGACAGAATGAGTAATGGTCGTGGTCGATATCGTATTTTGTACGCACGACGGCCGATCAAGCTGTACAAAACCAGTTTATGCGGATCTCTCATTGTATAGGAAATCTATACAAAGCGAGGGCAATTTATACTGGAAATGACAGCGTCATGTGCCGCCGTGTGTACCTACTAGTTTTTTTTATTTAGTTGACTTATTTACATATTTAAGATAAAATCATTATATTTTTTTTTATTTTACTTCCTCTGCATTTTATGCTTCACTTTTTTTTCGGTTTTTTCGTCATGGGTGTCATTTTCATGGTTTTCGGGGTCGCTGATAATGAAATTGAGGTCAAAATTAAAATTCAAGATGGCGCCAATTAAAATTTTCAGCTTTGTCGTCATGGGTGTCATTTTCATGGTTTTCGGGGTCGCTGATAATGAAATTGAGGTCAAAATTAAAATTCAAGATGGCGCCAATTAAAATTTTCTGCTTTGTCGTCATGGGTGTCATTTTCGTGGTTTTCGGGGTCGTTAATAACGAAAATGAGGTCAAAATGAAAATCCAAGATGGCGCCGACGAAAATTTTCGGTTTGCAAAATTTTTTTTTGTCAGCGACCCCAAAAATATCTTCGGCTACGATCGCGTGTCGCAGCATACCTTCGGCTACGTTCGCGTGTCGCAGCATACCTTCGGCTACGATCGCGTGTCGCAGCATACCTTCGGCTACGATCGCGTGTCGCAGCATACCTTCGGCTAAGATCGCGTGTCGCAGCATACCTTCGGCTACGATCGCGTGTCGCAGCATACCTTCGGCTACGATCGCGTGTCGCAGCATACCTTCGGCTACGATCGCGTGTCGCAGCATACCTTCGGCTACGATCGCGTGTCGCAGCATACCTTCGGCTACGATCGCGTGTCGCAGCATACCTTCGGCTACGATCGCGTGTCGCAGCATACCTTCGGCTACGATCGCGTGTCGCAGCATACCTTCGGCTACGATCGCGTGTCGCAGCATACCTTCGGCTACGATCGCGTGTCGCAGCATACCTTCGGCTACGATCGCGTGTCGCAGCATACCTTCGGCTACGATCGCGTGTCGCAGCATACCTTCGGCTAAGATCGCGTGTCGCAGCATACCTTCGGCTACGTTCGCGTGTCTCAGCATACCTTCGGCTACGATCGCGTGTCGCAGCATACCTTCGGCTACGATCGCGTGTCGCAGCATACCTTCGGCTAAGATCGCGTGTCGCAGCATACCTTCGGCTAAGATCGCGTGTCGCAGCATACCTTCGGCTACGATCGCGTGTCGCAGTATACCTTCGGCTACGATCGCGTGTCGCAGCATACCTTCGGCTACGATCGCGTGTCGCAGCATACCTTCGGCTACGTTCGCGTGTCTCAGCATACCTTTGGCTACGAACGCGTGTCGCAGCATACTTTTGGCTACGATCGCGTGTCGCAGCATACCTTCGGCTACGATCGCGTGTCGCAGCATACCTTAGGCTACGATCGCGTGTCGCAGCATACCTTCGGCTACGATCGCGTGTCGCAGCATACCTTCGGCTACGATCGCGTGTCGCAGCATACCTTCGGCTACGATCGCGTGTCGCAGCATACCTTCGGCTACGATCGCGTGTCGCAGCATACCTTCGGCTACGATCGCGTGTCGCAGCATACCTTCGGCTACGATCGCGTGTCGCAGCATACCTTCGGCTACGATCGCGTGTCGCAGCATACCTTCGGCTACGATCGCGTGTCGCAGCATACCTTCGGCTACGATCGCGTGTCGCAGCATACCTTGGGCTACGATCGCGTGTCGCAGCATACCTTCGGCTACGATCGCATGTCGCAGCATACCTATGGCTACTTTTTTTTTGGCGTGTAATTTTGAATCATACCCGTATTCATGATCTTAGTGTCAGTCAGATTTTAAATTCACCTTATTCACAAAAATAAATAAGTATACCTTCTTATTTTTAATTTTATCTGTTTTTGTTAGTAATTAGGTTCACGTTCATAGAATACGTAGGTTCCTAATCTATCTATAACCAATACTTTCTAGAAAAAAAAAAACAAAGTGAACTTATACATATCAATTCAAGTTGTTTTACTGCATCGCTCTACCCTGTAACGCAACTTAGTACCTATCCGAGTTCGTGAACTCATGACCAGTGCGCTAAGCGCGCGCGTTTTCGCGCTGCGTAATTTGTTACGTATCGTCTCTCCGTGCGGGGGCTGGGGTAAGCGATTGATGCATACGGCGCTCGGGGTAACCTCGCCTTAACTCGCGACTTAAATTGATTGGGTTCATATGAACACCGTCACCGACGCACGCAGGGAATTCCACTCCTTGGCTGTGTGCATAATAAAAGATGTAGCAAAGCACTTCGTGCGCATCTGTGGAACATCCACAGGGTATGGGTGATAACCCGCAATACGTCTAGTTTCCCGATGGAAGAAGTGATGGAATGAGCTCGTGGAGCGGTTGGGCACACTCTCCGAAGTACAGTCTGTAAAAGACCGACAGGCGTGCAATTTGAATGACAAATGATCGTAACTGTTGGTTGTGTATATGTATTCTAAGCATATATTTCATTACTCCTGTTGAGTTTACAGGAGGTAAGAAAGATTTGAACTCAAACTGGTACTACGCTATAGCAAGACAACATTAAACATACATAAATAATTCTCACTCTTCTTCACTGAACATATTATCAGGCTAATTCCCAATCGCACCGTCGTGGCATCGTGCTTGATCGTGCTACACCGCTTTTAAAACACCGACGTCTTTCTCCAATTCCCCCCAAGTTTATGAGCCCCTGATTGTCAAGATAATGTCAAGGCAGGTCTATAAAGACGGTGATCAGTTAAAACAAGCATGGCGTTCACTTTAGGTACAAAATCGATAGCCTGAAAGGTCGCTGTGAGTCAGTGTGCGTCGCACGTTACTTTTTGGTGCCAGTGTCCATGGTCATTCAGTAAGTCAACTCCGATGTAACTTTGTGGTGCTACTGGCGAAACATTCTCATACAGCAAGTTGTATTCTGTTTCTCTTTCCCTCTCACTATCTTCCCTGTGTCTATGTTCTCTTAGTTGAAATCAGTTACCTCATGTTTGTTTTGTGAATATTTCACCAGAACGAACACACACAAAGAGAAGTTTTTAAAGTTATAAAATATTTAAATAATTACTTATAAGTTTGTAAGGATAATGATACAATATTGTTAAACTAGATTTGACGTCGTAAGTAACATTTAAAAATATTGTTAAGGTCAATCAATATACTTTTTCAAGTAAGAGTACTTGAAAAAGTATATTGATTGACCTTTAAAACAATCATGAACCAATTATCTTTACAACAAATTAATGACAGTCACCTTCATTATTTCTATTCAACCGCCATTGGTTGCCGCGATACCAAGCCCTACGAAAAACTAATCTTTATTTTTTTAAATACAAGCTAAAACTACAATTTACTTAGTATCGCGACTCCACATCTCGATAAGGTTATCACTTACATCTTTTCCAGAACCTAGTCCAGTGCCTCCATTGGAATTCTTTTTCGTTAAAATACCTTAGAGTTAGGTATTTAGGAATGAACATATTTCATTTGTAATATGCACACGCTTAGTGATATATGAGCCAGTATATTTAAGGGCTTTAATATTTCTTATTTAATTACTCATACGCATAGCTCGTACGTGCCATTCTTTTGTGAATAACCTTTCATTAATGCTATTAACATGTAATAATGTAAAGCGTCGTTTTATACAAATACGAAAAAATATTCTAAGATTGCAACACATTATAAACATATTTTAAGTTATTAAGTTTTTAAGTTTCATTGTAATAAACGAAACTCTTTTATATAATGCAGCCAGAAATAATGTATACAATAAAAAGCATAATACTCATGCTTCACCCAATACAAAAATATTCAGACTTGATTCACTGTATACCTTCCACTGTGAACCTGTTTATCATGAGCCGGGCGTTACAGCTGATAACAATAAATCCAGCCAAGCGTAGCTCAGCTATGTAGTCGAAACGCTATTCCACCCCACTGGATTATTGTTTTAAACTGCCACCGATAATTGTGAAATGAGGGTAGCTAGAAACTATTTGACGCTTATTTTGAAACCAGACGAACAATGACAGAAGGATTCCATTGTCTGTTATTTGAATAATGTTATTGGAAACGCGTTACCGCTAATTGCTATATTACCTTTGTAATAGAACTTAGAAAATTACAAATATACAAAAATATTTATTTTTCTCTCAAAACATTGTGTCATAATTATATAAACTGAGGCAGCCCCAGTTAGTTCTTGTGTCGGGGCTGTCTTACTCTTTCCTTAGGTGGTATCTTATCAATGATATTATAAATGTGATGAAACTACTAATCCGGAAAAAATAAAACTTAAATTAAAAATTAATTCATAAAACAGCTCTCGCTGTCTGAGTATGTATTGTCTGTATGAGCATGTATTTGTATATGTGTGCGTGTATGTTTGCATATATGTTTGTGTGTGTGCGTGTTAGAAGTCAACGTAAAAAGCACCAGTGTTAAAATTTTGAGATTTTAATACAGTAACTTTAACTGAACTTAGATTTTCTTTCATTATATCTTAAATTAAAGACGTCACAGAGTGTACAATAAAAGTATTGATTAAAATAAAAACAAGTCAACCCTATCGTAAAAATTTGCTAACAAAAGTGTGAATTGTTCAGAAACCGGTATTTTTCTATTATGCTTAGCCGCTTTGTAATAATAAATGCCAAGGTCCTCTGTTATATGAACGAGTAGGACCCTCCACTTCGAGAGGGGACAATTTTGAGGGACAATGGCTACGCAGAATTTTGAAGGCTACTTGATATTAAGTACAGATAGACAGCAAAGTAGCTGGTAAACGTTCCTTTCGTTCCTTTTTATTATTTAAAAAATAAGTAGTTTTGTAACAGCGGCTCGGATCGATCTTTAGGTTAAGCCGTGCTTGCCTGGGTTGGTCTGTAGATGGGTGACCACCCATTTACATACCGAGTTTCCTCCGTGCCTCGGAAAGCACGTTAAGCCGTTGGTCCCGGCTGCCATTTGTAGACCTTTGACAGTCGTTACAGGTAGTCAGTGGCCCAAAAAGTCTGACAACCGGTCTTACCAAGGGGTATCGTAATTCCTATTACTAACTGGGTTGTGGAGGTCAGATAGGCAGCCGCTCCATGTAAAATACTGGAATTCAGGTGCATCCGGTTAGACTGGAAGCTGACCCTAACATAGTTGGGAAAAGGCTAGCCAGATGATGAAATAACTCGTTTTACAGGAATTGTGAAGTGTTAAATAGGTCTTTACGGTACATGCTAGTTTAAATTGTAGTGAGAAAAGGTAAAGATGAATAAAAAGGTTGAAGTTAAGTTGTTTGTTTGACATAATTACTCTGTGACCCTATAACAGTAATGGTGCTATTCTAAAATCCCAATGTTTGTTTATAATGGGTGTAACAGACCCCTAAACGAAGCCGAAAGGAACTTGTACGCACGACGGCCAATCAAGCTTTACAAAACCAGTTTATGCGGATCTCTCATTGTACAGGAAATCTATACAAAGCGAGGTTGTTATCCTGGAAATGTACAGCTTTTTGTGCCGCCGTTTGTACTCCCCGTCATTGCGATCATTTTTTTGTACTGGATCATACCTGGGAACCTTCTAGTTACGGAGATATTGGAGGTCAAAGTTAGAACTTTTTTTTTTTGTTTTTTTTTATGTTTTTTTTTTACTTTAAATACCTCCATGACCCTTTTACTATTCAATGCAATCATCAGCACAGTGTTTTGAGTGCATAACATTGAGTTTTACCGTAAAACGTAATTTTTCACCCCAAAAAAAAAATTTCCTGCAATCATTTTGGCGTAGATTTACTTAGTTTGATGTACAGAATGCTTGGTTGACGGCTTCGTGAAGGGTCCGTTTACACCTTGTACTTTTGGCACGCTTTTATTAGCTATGTAAAAAAATCTTAGAAGTTAAATTCGACCCACTTTCCGGATTTCGATTTGTTAGTTTAAATGACAGTGCACGGTTAGCTAAGTGACGGCACTCTAAATGCAATATGGCGGACTCTCAAAGATGACGACTAGTTATTTTTTATGCGTCCCCATGATACGAGTATGAAATGAAATGGTTTGCTGAGAAGAATACGAAAAATAAAATGACGTCACTGTAAAGCGTGTTTTATTAGTTTTTTTTTTAACTATAATATTATTACAACAGCAGTCATTTTATTCGTTCACACAACAACAAACAACTATTATCTTAGTAACCCAAACCATCAGACATAAGTTAGCACTTTGCAATAATAAAACGCCAAACTTTAGCTAGGTGGTCTACCTCTCAACATCCTTACAAGCCATACTTTCACAAAACATTCCAGTGTCATAATTACTGAACTAATTAACAAAAATGTTCGCGAAGCTTACAAGTTAATTGACATTTAGACGAGTGACGTTACGTCTGAAGCCGTGAGCGAGGGTCGGGAGTACACACCGAAGTGGGGACTGGGGTATTGGGTGTTGAGCTGAATTTAGTCCCTGCGGTCGGACTGTTAAGGGAAGTAATGATGGCCGTAAAGATAGCGGGCTGTACTGATTGCTGAATGATTTCAGACATTCTGGTCTTTTAACGGTAAGAAAACGCTAATGACAAACGCATTGAAAAACTTTGCTGGAGAGTGATTTGGTTGATTTCTGCAAAAAAGATAGTTAGGTTCTGTAATTATTACTAAACACGGTTATAGCATCAGCCTTGAATAATGAAAGGCAAGCAAATATACCACCACGTATACTCCGTTTAATAACTATTACTTTGCATTAAGTTTAAACAAACACATTAGAAGGTGGATTCATTTCCACACAAAAAGTAAATTTAGTAATGACCCACACTGGGCGCCATTTACGTTTATCGGCTCTCAAATTGGTACGAACAAAATATGATTAAATGTTACACTTTATACTCTTATTAGCTTAAAAACACTTAAATTCTTCACATTTTATAGACGATTCCGAGAAATAATAAGAATATAGCTGTTCCACGTCGGGCGCCAAATTATCTACTCAGGTCCCGCAGTGGGCGCCAATAAGAAAATACTTCCTTATTCCCTTATGAGTTACAACCGTCAATTATCCTTGAAATCGTCATAAAAGGCTTTGTTACGAGCGCTGAACGTTCATAATTCATTTACAAGGCAAACTTTTCTTTTAAGCGCTCTCAGACATGTTGGCGTCGAACGAAACTCGTGCATGAAGTATGTAGGTCCATTTGCCTTGGCATGTGTCCCGACTCAGTAACCCAGTACAGTTTTATTTATCTCTATCTAAGACGCGGATGGAATCTTTATACCAATATTTGTGTCAACTGTTATAGAAATGACGTTTAGGAATTTATCTTAGATCCAAATAAACTAATTTTCAATTCTGGAAAATTACTGTTCTTCGTGTGTTCTTCCTCTCCTTTTATACAAAGCACTTTAAATAAACGGACAAACTGTCATAATATTTTCTATGCGAACTGATATTTACTCGGCTATACCTATGTAGAAAATCATTAGGTACGAATGCAAAAAATATAGACCTATTGTATTGTATAACAGGCTGGTGTCCGCAACTCCACGTCAAAGCGCGTATGTTGCGTGCGGAAAAATAAAAAAATAAAAAATATATAGACCTAATTTAATATTCAAGAAAAGCAAATCAAACGATAAAGAATCTGTTCTTGATCATTCGCGACTCCTTAAGTTATGAATACCCAAGTATCAGTGGCGAAGGTTCCATACAACTTTATTCCTACCGGATTCCCTTTGAAAAATGGCACAGTCAGTATTCTATAGACAAATAATATAATCGCATTAAAGATATGTACTCCGGCTTACCTCTTACAAAAATTGACCCTTCGCTACTGCCAAGTACTAACTCGTTTGAGTTCTACAGGAATAACGAGTTTAGAAACAAAAACCAAAACTAAAGTTTGTGGAAATATACACTCTAAAACCCTTCTAGAGTGGGTAAGTTTAAATCTATTTTTCCATGATTTCGTATTCAGTTATACCTCTCCTAATCAGCACCATCATGTTCATTAGACCTTGCTTCAACCTTTACAAAATACTCTTATCCTTGAAAGACGACATTAATACAAAGCTGGAAGTCGTTATCCCAGCTTATTTTGACGGCTACCACAAGCCACCCGTTAGTCACTCACGGTCAGCTGGGATCCATTATAAATAGCTCCCTCCGAACTAAAATATACCGGTATTGTTACTGAAATAAACTTATTTATATTTAGTTTCTCTCATAAACACGATAAACATGTTTATTTACTACAATACAGAGCCGAAAAGAAAAGCATCAAGGACGGAAAAGACTGATGATTTTCCTTGTTTTTACAAGCTTTTATTTAACTTGTTAATCTTGCACTCGTTTTTGTAAAGTTAGTCGCAAATTCATGATAAATAAATTATAAATAAATTCCTTTTATTTCAGGTCCGCGACCCATATAAAAACCAAAAATAGACGAAAATACAAATAAAAACACTTAAATTATAGCTAAAACCTAAATATCAGAATTACATTACATTAGAAACATTATTGAAATTAATTAAAAAGTCAAAAATAAAATACACAACCGATTTGGAATAAATTAATAAATGTCATAATAAATTATCATATTATTAAAACATTAATTACAAAATGTACTATCAACTTATATTTTCTGTATGTTCAAATAATAACTGTCATTCTGTGACAGTTCTATGAAATGGCTGTAATACGATTAATTAACGTAAGCTGACAATTTATTCATTATTTGACTGTACAATGCTATCCCTGAAGAATAATGCTAGCAAACGTTTTATCCATTGGTTATATCAAACTAAAATAACACTTTGTTCGATAATTTGCGCTTGTACCATGCTAATAATTCAACAACTTTATAGTCTAAACCAGCTGGTGTTAAAATCAACGTAAAAAAAGCTCGAATCGTTCGTTGGTAGTATCGTACATTATCTTTTCTGTCAAATCAAATACTGAAAGCTTAAGACCATGCTTAGCTTTCATAAGCACTTATTTTCGAAATGGAGTAATGGAACTAGCGGCATAGAATAAATACTACAAGTACTAGCGGTATGAATAATAGCAGTGATATCAGAGACAAGCACTATACACAGTTGCGTGAACAATTTATTTAAAACCACCGCTCTCAAAATGGTTAAGGAAAACCTCTAAAGAAACCGCAATGCTAACCGCATAAATAGGTACTAGAACCAAAAATTCGAAGACATGGTACATCCGCCAACCTGCACTGGGCTTGGGATTAAATAAATCCCTCACACAAAGAAGAGGAGCTCATAGCTAAATAATAACAGCCGCTCGGGTCGATCTTCAGGTTAAACCGAGAGTGCCTAGGTTGGTCCGTGGATGAGTGACCACCCATTACATACCAAGTTTCGACCCTGACTCGGAAAGCACGTTAAGCCGTTGGTCCCGGCTTTCAATTGTAGATCTTTGACAGTCGTTACAGGTAGTCAGTGGCCCGAAAGTCTGACAACCAGTCTTGCCAAGGGGTATCGCATTACCCAGTACTAACTGGGTTGTGGAGGTCAGATAGGCAGTCGCTCTATGTAAAATACTGGTATTCAGCTGCATCTAGTTAGACTTGAAGGCAACCCCAATATAGTTGGGAAAGGGCTAGAGAGATGATGACACAAAGAAGAGGCCTGTGAAACAGCAAGAGCAACATTATGCTGAGTGTACTAGTCTGCTATCAACAATAACAACAAAAGCAATGTAAAATCTCATGACCCATTTCATAGATACCTACGTATCTCTGTTAGTAGTCACCTACTCTGTACTACTGGAATGCGCCTACACGACCAAGTGTAATCATTATAATGAGCTCTTCCTCAGAGACGAGTCTAAAAGCTGACTCGAAATAATGAGCCTCTTATCCAATGCTTTTAGAACATCAAGCATAATATTATTCAAGAGGATAGGCAGCAATCGTAAATACCTATGTGGTATATGATTTTATAACAACCCGTGAACCTGACTGGATTCTCCATCATCATCATCATTTCAGCCGAAAGACGTCCACTGCTGGACATAAGCCACCCCCAAGTGTCGCCACATTGACCGGTCCCGTACGATTCGCATCCAGCGGATCCCTGCAACCTTCACCAGATCATCGGTCCACCTAGTGGGAGGCCTTCCAACGCAATGTCTCCCGATTCGCGGTCGTCACTCCAGTACTTTTCGGCGCCATCGGCCATACAAATTTTCATTCTCAGCGATTTCTCCAATACAACCCAGTTTTGACCTCTAGTAAGAAATTTAATTTAAGGAAACCCATTATTACCTATCACCCTGCATTTATAAGGATTGCTTATCATCTGACAGTGAATGAATCGAGTCTGCTTTTTGGTTGTGAAACTGAGAAGATATTTAGCAAACAAAGAGAAGCTAAAAATCTAATGTTGGGCGACGCATTAAAGATCCATGTTGCCAAATTGGCGCAAACTCAAAAAACTCTGTCTTCCGTATAAACTCTTGAATTTAAAGATAGTTTACTCTAACGATCATCGCAGTAACACACATTTACACTTCGCATAAGTGTAAAAAAAGTCTAAGCCCTTGTGGAATTTGGAACATCTTTTATCAAAGATGTTCCTTTTTTATCACACCTAGTCAACGACACAGTGGCATTACACATGATGAATTTTTCAAGTGGGCGTGGATGGCCAAATTCGAAACTAAGAGACTAAAGGAAAGAGTTTAATTTATGAAATACATTTCAGTTGTAATCAACGAAAAGTCGAACAAAATCACTATTGTGTACTTTTTTTTTTCTTTCACTGTTGCCCTTAGGCGCGGAGAGTCAACAAAATTGCAATTAGAACATTATGTTGCGAAGGTCGACTGCGCTGCGGGTGTCTTCAATCAAGGAAATTAACATAAAATCCAATATTTTCGTAAGTTTACACTGTTCTTTTTTCAAAATTAATGTGTTCGATTGTTGGCTAGGAATATTTGTTTTTTTTAAAATCTAATGATGCAGTTTTAGTTTTCATCAAAATCGGGCTCGAGACTCCTTTGAGCATTTTTCGCTATACCTCATAATTTCGGATTTGGCCATATAAGTCCACTTCAAAATTCACCCAGTAATGTGAAATTCAAACCATACCAGCATATTTTATGTAAGGGTTTGTCACAACCTTTTGTTTTACTACCATTCCCAGAAATAAATCTATATGGGGTTATACCTATCTGTTTCCACAGATAGTCCCGAACTCAGTGACGCTCGAAAGCTGACAAGTTAACGCGTTACACAATACGTATAGATTTTTACGCAAAGATGACGTAGACATCGTCTGAGGCGTAACCGTCGTCTTCCTGGCAACCAGCCAACCTGACTGACACACTGGCTGAATTCGTCCGACAACAATGTTTTATGGCTACTAGTAGATGTCACGAATAGACGGTTAATCTTTGCGGGAAAATAATGACCTTCGACTTCGTGACTGCGGGGAATCAAGGACTTTTGGTTGGTTTTAATTTTTTTTCGATCCGAAGGTGAAGAAAATAATAAATTCCTACCTACATTACTCTAGGAAAGTGTTGTGTTGTATTAAAAAAGTAGGATATCGAAAATTAGGCCCACAGCCATTTTGGAAATAAATGAACAGCGATTTGGAGGACAAACTAGATTTTCAAATTTTCTCAGAAGTTCAGCATCAATATTTTTGATAACTTCACAACAGTGTTCGGCCTGAAGTATCATCTCTAAAAACCCCATATAAAACCAAAAAGAGATAATTTCTCACAGGAAGACGTAATAGAATTTCTCGGCTACAATATGTAAGTACCTAGACATATTAAACGTGCAGACATATCGTGACAAGTTGTTGTAGTTGGTATAGACAATTCTGTTGACAGCCGCCGGCTTGTCGAACGCACGAAATGCCTTTCAACGCATCGTTAGAAAGATCTCATGGGTACTTGTGCTTGTTATATGACAATGCGCCTAAGGATGTGTCCCACAATGAAAATATATAATAGTATTAAATATACAGAATACTTATTGTATATTAAATCACATAAAAAATGCTATCTTAACAACTTGGCTTAGAATCCCACTTAGAATGCCGAAAATCGGTCAATGGCTCTACTTTTAAAAAATAAAAATTTGGAAATGAAAATTTCCTTTCTATATCTACATATAGAAAGGAAATTTTCATTTCCAAATTTAATTTTTTAATTTAATTTATTTTATTTTATTTTATTATTTATAATTTAATTTTTTTTAAGTCGAAAGTCGGTGACGCACTTTAGTTTTCTTCAAAGCAAGACTTTAATCTAAGGTTGGTAAGTAACGTCGTACCGTAATGTGACTAATGTATTTTTAAGAAATGAGATGAAAACAGCTAAAGAAAAGTTCCGCGATTCATTCATGAATTCTTAGTATCTACATTAAAAGCTCAATATCTTTTAGTTGATTCACATCCGCTACCAACAATCTGAACAAATCACGACGTATAAATAAAAATGACAAATTTTCCGAAACTATAAAAGTGTGAAGCATTGTCAAAATTTTACACCAAATACAAACCACACACGAGTTCTAAGTGTATTTGTGTAAAATCACATTTGTTCTGAGGAAAGCCTGCCATTTGGGGTGCGGTAAACCTTCATTATGCATAGTACCTAAGTGTAACCCCACAAAAGAGTTTTAACTACAGCGAATTCGATTAAATGCCATAGAAGTTCCGCTTGCGAAGGTTGCGTTAAATATTTTACTTTAATTTAATATTCTTACGTTAGCTGTTCGGTGCTGGCAGGTGAGTCGCGTCCATCGTCCCGTACGTCGGCCACCCCATGAGCTCCACTCATGCAATAAACAATAACTCACAGTATACACAAAATAATTCACTATTCACACCCGTAGACCGGACACTATAACATTTTATCCACGAACGGTTGGTAGAAATAATAATTACGTGTGGTGACGTGAAAATGAGATTACCCGGTTGTTTTATGAGACGAGGCGCGCTCCTCGAGCGTTCGCCATGTTGATTTGGTAGGGCGATTCGCGCGCGCGCCAAATGCAATCAAGTGTTGCCACTGTTGTATAGTTTCCACCTATTATGGGTGACATTTCTGACTTACTAAAATAGGTCTGTAATTGAAAACAGCCGATTTATGACCCCATAGTTAACAGTGCTAAAAGTCAAATTCATTTGGTAATAGCTCTGATTTAAAAACTTTAGAATGGGGTCGATATTATCTCCAGTCGCCCTAAATGTGTCGTTCTTTAGAAGTGAATCAGTTCCTTGCTTCTACTACACTTCCAACGATACGTCTTCAATTATGAGACATGCTACACGTTTTACAAATCAAACATTTTATTATAAAGGGAAAACAGATAGCTATGTTAGGGATAGCTGAAAGGCACTTGTTCTCCCCGTCTTTGCGATCATTATTTTGTTCTAAACCATACCTGGGAACCTTCTAGTTACGAAGATATTGGGGGTCAAAGTCCCAAATTTAACACAAGTTTTTTTTTTTAAATACATGGTTTTAATGTAAGATTTTTACTTTACACAGCTCCACAGCCCCGTACTATTCAATCCATCCATCATCACAATGCTTTGAGTGCTTTACATCGAGTCATACCGTAAAACGTGATTTTTCACCCCAAAAAAAAAGTCGATTCCCAGCAATAATTTTTGCGTAAAGTTACTTAGTTTGATGTGTTTGGTTGACGGCTATGTGAAGGGTCTGTTTACACCCTGTATAACAAAATAATAATATCAGCCTATTACTGTCCCACTTCTGGGCAACAGCCTCTTCTCAAACAGAAGGGTCGAGCATTGATCACCAAGCTTGGTCAAGACGGGTTGACGATTTCAAACTTATATCCATACTAATAATATTATAAATGCGAAAGTAAGTCTATTTGTTTGTTTGTTACCTTTTTACGACTAAAACAGCTGATCGGATCGTAATGTTGGCAAGGAGTTAGATTATAAACTGCAGGAAGGACAATCTTTAGATCTTTTTTCTTTTTCTTTCTTTTCTTTTTTTTTCCTTTTTTTCTTTTCTTTGGTCTATCTTTTTTTTCTATCTTTAAGGTTTATCTTTCTTTTGGTGCTATCTTTTTTTTTCTCACACATCCCCATCAAAATTTCCACGCGAACGAAGTCGCGAGCGGCTAGTCGCTAAGTCCAGGTTTTCTCACGATATTTTTCTTCACCGATGTCTATGATGTCCAAGATAAACTTAGAAAGTACATAGGAATTGAAAAAGTCACATTGGTACTTCGCTGGATTTGGAACCCATAGCCACATGCATGAAGCGAGGCCTTTACCTCTGGGCCATAACGACATTACGATTATTTAAACAAAATAGTGTAGAGGAGCTCGTGGCTAAATAATAACAGCCGCTCGGATCGATCTTTAGGTTAAGCCGTGCTTGCCTAGGTTGGTCTGTGGATGGGTGACCACACGTTACTTACCGAGTTTCCTCCGTGCCACGGAAAGCACGTTAAGCCGTTGGTCCCGGGTGTCATTTGTAGATCTTTGACAGTCGTTAGATAGTCAGTGGCCCAAAAAGTCTGACAACCAGTCTTACCAAGGGGGTCGTATAACCCAGTACTAACTGGAGGAGTACAGTTGTGGAGGTCAGATAGGCAGTCGCTCCATGTAAAATACTGGTATTCAGCTGCATCCGGTTAGACTGGAAGCCGACCCCAACATAGTTGGGAAAAGGCTAGGTAGATGATGAGTGTCCATGGAGGCTTTGCCTATTCTTCTCCATAGAGATCTACGCTTTGGAATGGGCCACTACAGTACTTTCACAAGTTATTATGCCTAGTGACTGGGTCTGTAGGTACAAAGCGAAGCTTTGTTTGTCTCACATTCAAAAGTGCCTGTAATGGTCTAATTGAAATAAATGCTTTGAGATTGAGTATTGAATAAAAATGTAGACCCCGTGATGGGTAAACTCTTTCCTCCCCTAGCAACACTGCCACGCATGCGCGGTAGCCCGCCACTGCAATACGACGCTGTAGCACCATGCGCCTATTTTTATTTCCTTGCGATTTGTCGCCGCTACACGCGACCGGCGGCTCGCACCTGCGTTTGGCGAGTTTCCGACACAAGAAAACTATGGAAAATTATATAAAACACTAATACATATAATACCAACAGTTTTCTATGTAATTTCTTTATCCATTTTGTCTTTTACGTCGTTCTGTCTATGACAAATCGACTTTTGTATACAGATTTCGATTCATGGAACCCTTAGGTGTCACAATCGATTTCGACCGGCGTCGGCAATTATGAGGGGTAAGGTTAGGAGTTCACAATGTGCCAGACACTGTATTCGTCATACGAAACTCCACAACAATTGTCTGCTATTAGTTCTACTGAAAACTTGTACCAGGTTACTTGAGGCAGACTTTACCAATACCGTAACCGAAAAGCGATCGGCGTCTAAACCACGTTCAAACGCTGTCAGTACGATAATTATTGTGGAATATTGACACAGATGTTGAACGCCGTTTAGATGTGCTGATTGTATTTCGTATTATTGATGAAATCCGCTCTCAGTTGCGTTTTTAGTTAAGCAAAATAATAAAGCTTGAATAAGTCTGCAAGAACCGGTGTTTAGAAAAAATATAGGTCACAGTAGTGTCACTAGAAGCAGGGCACCAAACTGTGGTGACCCCAACATCTGTGATCTTTGATCTGCAGTTGCTCGTATGCAAGCTCATCAAATATGTATTTTTAAACAGCTTTGGGTTTCCCTTTGTGCTTATTGGCCTTGTATTGTTCTGTGTCCTGCTGATGAGGAGGGAAATGGAAATTATGTTTTTCCTACTCTGCTGTTGTTTTCTGATTAATTTCGTTGCGGGATCCAAGACAGTTAAATCGTTTCTCTGGGACTTCTCGAGCTTGCCACTGTTGATTCTGGCTTTCAGGAGTTGCAGTGGTTTGGGAATAGTGTGGCGGGCTTGTCTTAAAAAAAAAAACAGCTTTGGAAAGAAATCTGTTTTTTTTTGTTTAAGACAATCCAAGACAGCGGAATCGAGGGATATATTTTTAAAGCTTGAAATAAGCGTTTGTGTGCGACTGTATTTTAAGTTTAAGTCAGCTACTTTAAAACGAAATTAAATATATTTTTGGTCTTATATTGACGATCTGTAGAGCCAAACTTCCTTCGTTGTATAAAGGGTGTAAATAGACCCTTAAGATAAACGAAAGGCACTTGTTCTCCCCGTCACTGCGATCATTTTTTTGTTCTAGACCATACCTGGGAACCTTCTAGTTACGGAGATATGGGGGGTCAAATTTTCAACTTTTGCACAAGTTTTTTTTTTTTTAAATACATGTTTTTAATGTAAGAGTTTTACTTTACACACCTCCACGACCCTCGTACTATTCAATTTATTCATCAGCACAATGTTATGAGTGCTTTCCATCGATTCCTACCGTAAAACGTGATTTTTCACCCCAAAAAAAAAAGTCGACTCCCAGCAATAATTAGTTTGATGTACAGAATGCTTGGTTGACGGATATGTGAAGGGTCTGTTTACACCCGGTATATCTCTAAAAAAAACCCTATCACAGAGGTTCCAGACCTTACTTATTGTCTGATAAACATAATGTGTGTCCTAAAGTAGTGGTACGTACTATTAACTTATGCGTACGTGCTAACTTGTGCCGACGGTCAATTTTCAAATTATTATCAGGTGCTAAAGCTATATAAAGTTATTATGTACTAACTTTTCTTAAAGTCTGAGTCCTGGTTTTTATATCTTGTATAGAATATTGTTATAAAATACTAATCAACACTATTACTACGTCTACTCGGTACCAAACTGTTTATCAGAAAATCTTGACAATGATAAAACAAAGGAGTATGCACAAGATATTTATTGAAATCAGTACTTATATTTTATTTAGGCGCTTGTTCTCCCCATAGTTTTTCACCCTCTCATATCGATATTTTTTTTTGCTGTGGACCATATCTAGGGAACCTTCTAGTTACGGAGATATTGGGGGTCAAAGATCCAAGTTTTTAACAAATATTTTTTTTAAATTTTAGTTTTTAATGTTATAACTTAACTTTAGATACCTCCCTGACCTCTATACTAGTCAATTAATCTGCCAGCACAATGTTTTCAATGAGTCCTGCCGTAAGCCGTGAATTTTAACTGCAGAAAAAAGCAGTTTTTCAGCAATGATTCTTGCGTAGTTACTTAGTTTCATGTACATAGTGCTTGGTTGACGGTTTCGTGAAGGGTCCATTTACATTTTGTATTGTTAATTTGATCCCAGCAGGGATTGATTTTCGGACCTTATGCCTTATTATGTAGCAATTGCAAAGCTAGCCTTAGGATCAGTCAGGAATTGGATGACGAGCTTGAATCTTACGATAATTTAGATTCGGAAGGATAATGTAGTGAGATCTAAAATGAAATTAAAACAAAGTTATATACAAGTATTATTATTATTTATTAAATAAATAAAATGTCAGGTGTTCAATATACATAGTACCCATAGATGCGATCCCAATAGGAAACTGTTGATACTTGGAATGTATTATTCATCAGGATTAGTCTGAAGAATCGGAGGATGAGCTCGATGATGAACTAGATGATGAACTAGATGATGAACTGGATGATGAACTTGATGACGAGCTGGATGATGAACTAGATGATGAGCTAGAATCAGACGAAGAGCTAGATTCGGATGACGAGCTAGATTCGGAAGAGCTGGAATCAGAAGACGAGCTTGATTCGCTAGAATCATCGGGTGCTCCAGTGGTGGTAGGACTTAAGGTTGAAGTGATATTGGCAGGACCTTCGGTAGTAGTGACGTTGACAGGACCTTCGGTAGTAGTGACGTTGACAGGACCTTCGGTAGTAGTGACGTTGACAGGACCTTCGGTAGTAGTGACGTTGACAGGATATTCGGTAGTCACGTTGGAATACACCCAGTCGAAATCGATGCCGGACACGTCAGTGAACCAGTCGTGGTAGAAACCGGGACGGATGAAACCTGGAAATATAAAGTATTCGCATCAATATTTATGAGAATATCATACAATAATTAAGGAGTTGTTCAATGAAAAAACGCAGTTCCTTGAAATAATAAGCACTAGCTACTGTGAAAAGTACCTATGATTACAAGTAAGATATGTTCAGTGTCAACAACGACTAGTAGCATGCTAACTGTACTAATAGAAACTTCTAAATAAGCAGAGGGCCGATAAAGATGACAGGAAAGTCAAAATTGTGTCAAAGTATATCCAGTTCTGTTGCAAGTCTATGAAGTAATAAGAAACGGCTTGAAAGTGATAGCCACTTGTTATGATTTCAATTTAAGAATTCAAAAGTTGCTTGAAAGGACTTGGGTTTGTTAATTTAACCTTACTTTTCGAATAAAATTCAGTAATTCTTTGCTTACCAGCAGGGAAATCGGTGTGGCATCCAGTGGCTGATACGAAGGAGGTTACTCCGACCTGTGTGATTTCACCGTCGATGTCGACGATGGTCAGAGGACCACCGCTATCACCCTGTTGAATGAAATCTGGTTTAGTTTTATTTTTTTAAATTCTATTTTTCGTCTTCTCGTGTTCTTTTCGAATCGATGACTTAATTCTCGTCTGACCAGTACATAGCGACCTGGACCGCTGCGCTGTCTTTTTTCTCCATTAAGTCCTGGAGTGTGCAGGCAGTTATTTATTCTTAGTTGAAGAGTTTCAACCCCGTGTGCTGCCCGCATCATGGAACATCAGTTTCATAGGGATATTTATTAGAGTCAATTTGGATCAACAGAAGTAACTACAGGTTACAATAATAAATGTATGCATATTTTGAAAAAAATACACCACAATTTACGTTACTAATCAGTTTCTCAAAAACCGGCAAATGACCTATCGAAATTTCATTGATCTGTACGTATGTACGTATCTACATATGTAAACAATGAAAGAGTCAAAGCTGTAAAAAAGGGCAAGGCAGTTCTCCGTACCTGGCAGGTAGACTGGCTGGTGACGTTGTAGTATCTAGTGCAGATCGTGGAAGGCTGGATGATGGAACTGCCTCCGTAGGCGAGCAGGCAGTCTAAGTTGGTGGTGATGTTCAGGAAGACCCAGTTCAGGTTCTCGGGAGAGGCTCCTGCATTCAGATAAGGCCTTAGTAAGTTTGACGTCTGTCTGTGTACCTTCTATAGGTGGGCCTAGTATATGGCCTGCTTTCATCGTGTGGTGTCTTTTTTTTTTTTTTTTTTTTTTTTTCCGGATGGGAAATCATCAAATGACCCCCCCCACTCTGGGCGGAGCGGAAGGGAGTGTCAGACTTCTACTGACTAAAACCCATCCATGTTCCTTCTTTGCCCTTTGTGTTCCAGGGCCACGGTATCTCTTTCGAACAGTCCCGCAGCCCTGGCAGGCATCGGCCCTTGCGGACCCCTACTTATTTGCTGACATCTCTTTGAGGCGCGCGTGGAACACGAACGCGCCGTCGACACGGCCTGTCGTCATAAGACGGCCGGACGGCGAGCTGGCCCATAACTCACCGTCCACAGGCCCGCGCCTACGGTGGCCGGAAGCCACCACATGACCCCCAACACCCAGGGCGTCTCCCGCGGCGACTGGGACGTGAGGTTCTTTCTCTCTCACGTCCCGCCACCTCCTTCACTAGCATGACTGCTTCGCAGAAGGAGGTGATGGCTTCCCATTCCCTCTCGCTCCGGACCATGGCTTGAACCAAGGCCTGACGCGAGAGATCGCCGCCGCCAATCGCCGCTACGAGGACACGGCGGTGCTCCGCCCAAGCGGGGCAGACCTCCACGGTGTGCTCCACCGTGCAGTGGAAATACCCGGGCGTTTCCACCCGCCCGATTCGGTGCAGGAACCTCCCGAAACAACCGTGTCCGGTGAGGACCTGCGTCAGGCGGTAGGTGAGGGCGCCGTGGCGCCTCTCTAGCCACTCCTCAAAGAGGGGACTTATCGCCACTATGGTGGCGTGCCCTACCGTGTGGTGTCTTAGGGTTAGCAAATCAAAGCAGCTCTTGCATTAATATTTGCTTATTAGCAGAACTGCATAAAATTACTATTATTTATAAAATTTTCGTGTTATTAATATACATATATGGCGTTCCCCATGGGAAAAAGGCTTGAGTTTATGTATGTTTGTATGTAATATATATGTAACTTAAGGAAGTAAAGTTTTACCATTAGTCCAGGTACGTCCCCAGCCACTGGCGATGGACCGAGACCCGGCGTAGTTCTCATTCCTCGCTTCAGAGCGCTGGATCCTGATGGGCTGGATAGTGTCTGCAAAATAACATTTAGATTTTATAACAACATACTAAAGGACTCTTTAAAGATTACTGCAGTTATTTGTTTTATTGATCACATAATACGAGTATCTATAGTAATATTATAAAGCTGAAGAATTTGTTTGATTAAACGCGCTAAACTTCGAATTAAACAAAAAGATAGTGTTGGATAGCCCATGGAGGAAGGCTATAGGCTACATAATATTACGCCAATAGGAGCGGAGTATCAATTAAAAATGTTGCAAACACGGGGAAAATGTACTTTTATAATAATTTCGCGCGGACCAAGGTCGCAGGCAACAGCTAGTAAAATAATAAAGATAATATGTTAAGTCGCGTCATAATCAGAACCAAATAAATCATCACTCAAACGGGCGACCGTCGCGTTAATTATCGAAATTTTCAAAGCACGCTTTGCGCTCGTCCAAACTAATGAGTAACTCATATGAAAGTAACGTTTTCTTTTTTTAAAGGCACTTCCTGCATTCTCATGTAATGTAAGAAATCCAAGATTTGATTTTGTACATAAACAAGTAAATCTGAACTATTACATTACAGGCAATTGCTCGCGGTGAGGGAGTATCGTTATATCAAGGTGTAAACTGACCTTTCACGAAGCCGGCAACCGAGCATTCTTTACATCAAAACTAAGTAACTCTACGCAAAAATTATTTGATACTGGGAAACGACTTTTTTTTGGGGTGAAAATTTACGTTTTCCGGTAGGACTTGTGCTGATGAATGCATTGAATAATACGGGGAACGCTGAAGTATTTAAAGTGATGTTATAACATTAAAAACTTGTGTTAAAAAAAAAACTTGTGAAAAAGTTGTAACTTTGACCCCCAATATCTCCGTAACTGGAATGTTCCCAGGTATGGTTTAGTTAGAACAGTGGTCGTCACACTTTTCTGGAGAAGGGCCACATAGGACAATGTCAGGTATCGCGGCGGGCCGCACATTCTTGTATCATTTGGTTGACACTACCGATCAATGGGCATATTTTTATCAGCTGGCAGTAGGTACAATGTAGAGTTAGTTACAATAAAGCTGGCACAACATATTTAACTGACATAGTCCGAAGTATAAGCAAAATGTGGCAATGCGCGGAACACATTGCTTAAAGAATGAATTCGATGAGGCCAAAACGTTCTGTAGTAACAACCACGTGATATCCATCAGCAAACTTATTTACTTTCCTTATACTGTCACTTACGGAATATCTTCCGTGATTATTAATTATTTTGAGCTCCCGATATTTCGACGCTGTAATTAATAATGATAATGTGTAATTCATAATCACGAAAGATATCCCGTAAGTAGTAGACAGTATAAGTTTAGTTTTAAACCGTGTAAGCTTAAAGCAATGTTTAATGTTTTTCATCTAACTAAATGATGGTGACAATGAGCACAAACTTACCACTAAACACAAGGTTCCTGCCGAACTCAATAAGACCGATGTCGTTGGGCTGCACGACCGACTGCAAGGCTTCGTTATACAGGGGGTGGTTGTAGTACTTGGTGGTCTCAAAGATGGCTGAGGGCTGGGTCAGGTTGACGGTGCCGGCGCGGATGACCAGGGTCACGCGACTGTGGAAGGGAGAGGGCAAGTTTAGGAACATTAGAAGAAAATTCTAAATCTCCGTAGGGCAGAGGGCACACCCAGATTTTGTAAGAACGTTTGTAGTTATCCAATCACAATCTTTTTATTTTCAGGTTACAAAGGCCATAGATCCTTAACCTAAATATATATACTAATAACAGTTTTGTGTTATTTATGTTATCAGTCCCATGGTATCCTATAGTGATTTTAATTACAGTCACCACCAAAATATTGCGCTATAGCCAAAATCAGAAATCATACCAAGGACACCAGATTAATAAACCAACTAACTGCTTATGACCTATGAGCGTTATTGCACGCTTTGACTGGAAATAGCGCAAGTAGTGGAACTCGTATCTCCGTACTCGTAAAGTAGGGAATACTTTGGTTTTACCATCTGGACATGCAGTCAGTCAAAGTAACCTCAGCGCTGCGACTGAAGACTCCATCAAAGCGGCTAAAGTTTGGATGAACAAAATTTAAATACTATCTGAAGAAGAAGAAGACTTACGAGGCAGTACAGTGAGCGGCAGTAAGACCCCATGCAGCGTGGATGATGGTGCCTCCGCAGGAAGACACGCCTCCAGCAGGGTTAACCATACGGATGGACAGCTGGTGAGGGAACTGCCCGTCTCTTGCCTCCCATCCTGACACGATACGGGAGTCAGCACCTGTTGCATAACAGTGAAAAGAAAGTCAGAAGAATTTGGAAAATGTATTGATTTTGTCATTGAACAATTTTTTTAAATCTATATACATATATTATAAAATGATAAACTGACTGACTGAATGACTGGGTGATATATCAACACACAGCCCAAACCGCTGGTCCTAGAGACATGAAACTTGGAGGGTGTGTTTTTTGTGAAGAGTAAATATCCATTGAGAAAGGATTTTTGGGAATTCCACCCCTAAAGGGGTAAAATAGGGGATGAAAGTTTATATGAAAGTCTGTCAGTTTTGAAGTTAGGATCTTCAAATTTTGTGTTTAGGCTGTCCATTAAAAATTAATGAATACGTGTCTCAGTGATTTTGATAATTCTACCCCTGAAGGATTAAAAAAGGGGATGAAGGTAAGTAATCGAATATTTTTCTACATCTACGCGGGCGAAGCCGCGGGCAAAAGCTAGTAGATAATAAAAATGAGTTAATCGTAAATCTCTGGTAACTGATGTTACTAATTTTCAAACTAAGTTGGAAGAAATAGATGAACCTCTGTGACTAGAGAAGGGATGTTTTACGGAGGTGGTTTTGTCGGAACCCAAGTCAGAGTCGAAGTTTTTAAATTTAGTTTGTTGGAGACGGAACCGGAATCGGAGTCGGAGGTGGTGGCAGAAAAGAGATGTGTTAACGGCAGGCCTGTCAGAAATCATAAGTAAAATCAATAGTCAGAATCTTTATTTTCAATTAATAATGATAATAAATAAAGCTACGTAACAGGCGTTGAGCATAAAAATAATCATATTTTCAATTATTTTTTTTGTTTTTCTGTTTGAGTGTCCCACTGCTGGGCAAAGGCCTCCCGTTTCTCCTTCCAAACCTCTCCGTCCTGTGCGATATCTGGCCATGTTCGCCCCGCAAACGAGATCAGATCGTCACATCATCGTCTTGTTTTCAATTACAGTTAGCAAATTAAATCAAGTATGAATTGATTCCAAAAGCAGCAAATTAATTATATTTAATTAGCAAAAGCTTGAGAGCAGCGGAGTGAACCCAGCCAGGCGCATTACTTTGTATAATTTATTTCATCAATTTTGCTCTCAGAACGGTGAAGGAAAACATCGTGAGGAAACCGGCATGTCCTAGAACCAAAAATTTGAAGACATGTAACATCTACCAACCCGCACTGGGCCCGCGTGGTGGATTATAGCCCATTCCTTTTCACAGAGAGGAGGCCTGTGTCCCAGCAGTGGAAACATTATAGGCTGATAATGCTAACAAAAGCTTTGCAGCTTTATCCCCGTCAAACCTATTTTTTTGGGGTCATAGATTAGGCTAGCGCCACTAAACAGTTGTTCGCTTGCTGCCGAGCGTGGAGGACAGGACAAATATTGTCGGGTAAGCGATTTATTTGATTGGAATTCTATTTCCTAATTATATAATTTATATTATATACTGGGTGTAAGGTAGAGCCCTCCACAAACTGACAGGGTGCATTCAGCTCCTTATTTTGAATCTTATTCCACTGGAATTTTTCCCCCGATTTTTTTATTTTTATTTTGTTTTTAGTTACTATTCCTTTATTTCAGCGTAAAATTACATCCTCCGTACGCAGCATTTCATTTATGTAAATAATATGGCAAAAATAAAAAATCCAACAATAGATGTTGAAATTCTCCAACGAACGACGCTTGAAATCAACTCTTCACTTCCTGCCTAGCTACAGAGTTCATCGAACTCGTCGTCGCGCTTGCCGTTCGCTACGTGCGTTTTGCTACTGTAACGATACATTGCGCATGAGGAAATAAACCAAATCAAATTTATTGGATTTCCATAACATTCCTGTAATAATTTCTTGTACCGGTCAACTTTGTATGATATACTGAATTCACCCCATCAGTTTGTGGAGGGCTGTTTCTTACACCCTGTATGATATTATAAATGCGCAAATTTGTGAGGATGGATGGATGGGTGGATGGATGGATGAATGAATACATGTTTGTTACACTTTCATGCAAAAACTACTAAGCGGATTTGAGAGAAATTTGGCAGACAGATAGTTTATAACCTGGATTAACATATAGGATACTTTTTCTCCCGGTTATACGGTCCCGTGGGACAATTAGCGAAATAACCGCGGGCGAAGTCGCGTTCACGAGCTAGTTTTGTATTATTTCATTCACTTTTCACCACAATATTGGATTGTTACTGATAAATGGAAGAATAGTCGATGACAGATAGTGCGTGGGGAGGAGGGTTCACCGCGCGACATGCATAATCCTCCACGGTGACCGCGGTCGCCGTGTGTCGCCAAGCCAATCCGCTGTACTTCGACCTCCGATAAAAACCAAAATCAACCCAAACCAACGGTTAAAAACCAATGGACCAATCAACCGATGGTTTAAAACCTCCAATTTAAAAGTATTGGAGCCGAAGTCAGAATTGTAATATCAGTCGGAAGTCGGAGTCGGAATCGAAGCTCCGTAAAATCCCTAGTCAAGAGGTCAAAAAACTTGCTAGACCCCGCATTCCATTTCACTTACACCAAATAGCTTACACACTTTAAATAATTTGCAACTACATAATTAGCTCTATTAATGGAGTGAATAATAGACTGAGATACTGTTAATGTTTGTTTGATTATCTTACCTCTCGCTTCTTCAGGGAAGATTAGACTGGGATCGGCGAGAACCTGAAATGTACAATATCAATTGAACGTTGAACGCACATACTTGATTTTTTAGGTAAATTGTGTAATAATAATTGGCGGTTCACGGAGGGCTCAGACCTCAAGTGCGTATGCGGCGTCTCCCCGAAAACAATGGCCCACCTTCCATCTTGCACCTGCGCTCTTAATGATTTATTTAATGCATCAGTGAGCGGGATTCGTGTGGCTGAGTTTTGGGCTAAACATATTTAAACTTTTTGCCATCGATACAATAAGAAGAATGTAAATGTAAATGTAAAGAATGTAAAAAAACTAAAGTGGAAACGAACTTCCTCTCGTTATGATTATTATATTTTATATTTCAATCTTTTGATGAGGACATTAAAGATTTAAGTAATATATTTAGTATATTTGACTTCCATATTCAAATATTTATGGTATATTGATAGCGATTAGAGTTGTGTCTAAATTAAATCCGGTTGAATACTCTGTTCATGCTATTGCAAAACGATTCCAATTTAAGAAAACCACTAGTTAAATAAATCCACACTGGACATTCGACAGTTTCGCCAAAATCTACAAAATCCACTCCACAATGGACCTTAACAATGTTAACGAATCTATATTTACCGTAGTCCCAGCAACAGCCAACAAAAATACTGCACCCCACATCGCCATATTGTTCACAAACTAACTAAAAATTAATTTCTTGTAGCTTATATTAATTCGGAACCGGGAATTAATTGATAAAGTATTACGATTAAATGATAACGCATTAAGTCTAATCTAAATAATCCTACGCTTGTGTTCGTAACTGATATTTTAAGGATTTATGGAGATTATGATGTATTTGCATGACTTGATTAATTATGGAAAAGAATTTTAAATTCGAAATGTAGGGGAGATCTTAATACTGTTTAAGACGGAAGTCTGCATTAGCCAAGTAGACGGAACTCGAGCATTATGCTCGAGTTCAACGATAGTACCTCAACTCAGTGATTGTCTGTCTAACGCAGGATAAAAAAAAGTAAAATCTTAATAATAAACTAGTAAATTTTTATTTATGCTTAAATTAATCTTCTTTGTGACAAGCTCAGCTCTATAACAGATGTTTGTTCGTCCTCTTGAGTGGATGAAGCTTAGTCGCTTGTACTGTTTTTGTTTAATCTGAAGATTCGGATGAAGATTCGCTGGATTCAGAGGACTGGCTGGATTCAGAGGACTGGCTGGATTCAGAGGACTGGCTGGAGTCAGCAGTGGTAAGGTCTACAGGAGCGTCAGTGGTATCATCCTCAGGAGCGGGACTGGTAAGGTCTTCAGGAGCGTCAGTTCTATCGTCCTCAGGAGCAGGACTGGTAAGGTCTTCAGGAGCGTCAGTGGTATAATCCTCAGGAGCAGGACTGGTAAGGTCTTCAGGAGCGTCAGTGGTATAATCCTCAGGAGCAGGGCTGGTAAGGTCTTCAGGAGCGTCAGTGGTATCGTCCTCAGGAGCAGGACTGGTAAGGTCTTCAGGAGCGTCAGTGGTATCATCCTCAGGAGCAGGACTGGTAAGGTCTTCAGGAGCGTCAGTGGTATCATCCTCAGGATCAGTGGTATCTTCTCCAGATGCATATTCCCAATCGAAGTCGACGCCGGTCACATCTAAAAACCAGTCAAGGTAATGGCCGGGACGGATGAATCCTGAAATTAAATAGAAAGTTGTTAATATTGGTTCCGATTGATATGTAATATTTTTGGATTTGCAGAAATTTCGTACGTAGGTAATGCTATGCTTTAATCCTGTGGATAACGCGAATTATAAATTGAGTTTTCAGACAAGAGATGCTTCATACACGTTGCGTTTTAGACAAGTGAGTCTAAAACGCAACGTGTATGAAGCATCTCTCAGAAAAGTAAAACTACTTTAAGTCCAAAGACTATCCGGATGTCATTAATATCCGGTTAGTAATCATTTTTTCTATATTATTTTTCTAGTCATTTAGTTACTGTCAAAAGAGCTTCCTCCCAAGGTGGTTCATTTACTTGATGATCACCCCTTACCGCAGCTTCATCTATCTATAAAACGGTTAAAATTCGATTCAGAAGTTCTATATTGAAGTATTTCAAATCTGAGAAAATGTTCAACACTTACCGGAGGGAACGCCGGCGTGACATCCTAAGCCAGACACGAAGGAGGTCACTCCAACCTGGGTGAGGGCACCGTCATCATCAATGATGGTCAAGGGACCACCGCTGTCACCCTGAAAAATGTGCATACTGTTAAAACTCTGGCTAAAATTCTTACTTCTTGTGACAAGAGTATAGGTACGTAGTAATGGATAATGATATCAACGGAATAGCGTGCTCTTCAAGCTACCAAAGTGACTCAATTTACACGGTTTCATTTTTTTTTTTTTTCAGAGTTTCTCTACTTAATGTTTGTCATTGACCCCGGACACCTCAGGAAAAATGATCAGACTTCGTGAAAAATTGGAGTTTTGGATAATATGAAGGTGGTTTTTACATGAACCGAAACTTCAAATCAAATGAGTGCTTCGTCCACTAAATGTTCGTTCACCCTAGACTTTCTCACCTGGCATGTGGACTGAGTAGGGCTGGTCCATCCTCTGGTGCAGATGGTGGAGTCAACGATGATAGAGCTGCCTCCGTAGGAAGACCGGCATTCCTCGTTGGATACCAGCCTCAGGTAGACCCAGTTAAGGTTTTCAGGAGAAGATCCTGTAAATAAATGCAAGATAAGAACATAGGTCACGCCAAGTTATGTTTTACGATAACAAAATCATTATCATTTCTCTCATCTCTCTCTCATTCATCAGGCATTCCTAAAAGGCCTACCTTGAGTCCAGGTGTTACCCCAGCCGCTGGCGATAGCTTGCACATTTGCGTAGTTCTGGTTCCTAGCAGAAGAACGCTGGATCCTGATTGGCTGAATAAGTTCTAGAAAAATAAAAGATATGAATCAGCAAATACCACTTTAGACCTTGATACTTAATCAAACTATGAGTTTGAATGGAGATTTTGAAATTGGTCTATATCCGAAACAACTAGTTTAATCAGAGATTATTCACAAGTTCTACTATATGCAAATGAAAACACAAGCTACAGTGATACACGGATCTTTTAGCTCTCAAATGACGTTGGCAGAGGACAATGTTGGAGAATAATTCTGAAATTGTTTTGTGAGATGCATTCAGATGTGTAACAAAATCCTTAAATAGCTACAAAGTGTGTGCGATTAAATTGGGACTTACCGCCAAAACTGAGGGACCTGCCGAACTCCAGTAGACCTATGTCATGGGGCTGTACAATGCTAGGGATAGCCTCGTTATACAGGGGATGGTTGTAGTACTTGGTGGTCTCGAAGAGCACAGCTGGCAGTGTCTGGTTGGTGGCACCAGCGCGGATGACGATGGTCACACGGCTGTAGAGGAAAAAAAAACGATTTTATCTGTCTGCCGCTAGTTGAAATAAGATTTTCGCTTGGTATTCGTTGAACCTGGTTGAACAGTTAGCTACAAAAATGCTTTGGAAAGGCTTATTTCTAGCATTAAAGGTCTTTCGGTTGAATGAAGATAATGATGACATTAATCAATCTTGTAGCTCAAATGAGTCAGATGAGTAAACAAAAAATTACACAACAGTCACAGGGATGTGACGCCCGTTCGGTTTTCGCTCTGAAAGAGGAAGACAGGCACGTTGCACGTGTTTGTAAATTAGTGCCAAGCAAAAAAACTTACGCTGCTGTACAATGGGCAGCAGTAAGACCCCATTCAGGGGTAAGAATTGAACCTCCGCAGCCGAAGACTCCTCCAGCGGTAGTCACCATACGGAGACCCAGCTGATGAGGGAACTGGCCCACATTTGCGTCCCATCCTGACACGATACGAGATCCCGACACTGTTGATAAATAAGATCAGTGCTATAGTATTAGTTACAGAAATATAGAGCTTCGCAAAATCTGACAGACTGGCAACTTCTCTTCTTCATTACAGTCTCATACTAGCTTGCGCAAGCGCACCGCTTGGCTTCATGCCCAGTTGGTGATTGTCTTCGACATTTCGCTCGGCTTTGTCGGCGAAGATCGTGTGCAAATCAGAACATGCACATGATCCGCGCTGCTTGCGCATTTTTGGACACTATTTTTGGTCAATGCAGGGTAGGGACGTATGCTACGCCCCGTTTACCTTTTTATTGCCGTCGCTCGAAAAAAGAGTATGTACTCTACTCATCGCGAGCGTTCATTTTATGATTTGTTTTGCACTTTTGTCACGAGGCGAACGTTCTTTTGTGGAACCATCCTATAACGAACATTCGATCGCAAGCACAGGATGCCATTTAGGGCCGGACTCCACCGAAGCGGAGACGAAACGAGAGGAAAGGAAATGTGTCGTAAACCATCAATAAAATTTTGTTATTTACACCTCTCGTCTCCGCTTAGCTTCAGAGGAAACAGTTGAGCAGGGAGGAGATATCTCGTAATTGTTTATGGTGATTTTGAAGAAAATTCCACATCCATTGCTTCATGTTCGAAAAATTTGTCTACTCAACAACGTAAATAACGTAATGGCTCTTGTTGAATTGTATGCGTGTTGAGCAACTATCTTGCTGTTCGTTTCACAAATACATGTTGATTTAAAACCTTGCGCAACGAATGTTCGCGCGGTCAGTAAATATCCTCCTTTAGAATAATGTCATAGTTTCTGTTGAATGTATGTTGGTTTGTTTACTTACCTCGTGCATCTTCAGGGAAGATAAACCTGGGGTCGGCGAGCGCCTGAAATGTTAAGCAAACAGTTTGAGGTTTAGGTTAAAATTTCATTGTTCATCTACATTGTAAACCTAATTTACAATAGGATAAAGACTACTCATATAAAAGTAACCATGATTTATCATGATTATCTATGGTATCAAAGAAAACGGAACGTAGGTACGCAGGATTGCATTATCAAGTAGATACTATGCTATGTTCCTTCTTTAATTACGATAGATTTTGATTGAATGATACCAACAAAGATTATTTACAACTGGGGCACAATATTTTTTTAAGTCATCATCATCTGCCTAGCCTTTTCCCAACTATGTTGGCGTCGGCTTCCAGTCTAACCGGATGCAGCTGAATACCAGTATTTTACATGGAGCGACTGCCTATCTGACCTCCACAACCCAGTTAGTACTGGGTAATACGATACACCATGGTAAGACTGGTTGACAATATTTTTTTACGTAAAAGTTAAAAATTAAAGGGTATTTACCGTCCCACAAACAGCCAACAAAAACACAGCACCCCACATCATTTTTCAGGCACCAAACTGATTAAAAACTTCAAAATCTTCATCTTATATAATATGTTTGCCAGATGTGATACGATAAATCAAATAATTAGCTGATAATTTATTGTACTATCTGTTTAGTAATTGATATAAATTCAGGTTTTACCAAATTCCGCGGTTACGCACTTTAGTTAGGGCCCAGTCCAAAATAATTGACAGCTCGTCGATTTTATTCGCGCAGGTTTTCAATGTTTTTGGCTGAAGTTATTAATGAATTGCAGTTATTTTTTATTACTATTGGTTATATGCTTAATAAGTACGTATTTTTTTATAAAACTCGCACTTCTTGGGTAAATCAGACGTTGAAGAGCTCTCTCACGCCCATCGCAAATCCAGGTTCTGTTTTAACACTCCTTCTGAGGCAACAGAGCCTAAATTGGAAAATCTATCGAGCGAATAAACACCTTTAAATCCTTCTCTTTAAAATTGCTTCATTATGTATTATATGTTTTTCCGGACTTCTCACTCGCACAATCGTGCTATCGCACTCATGTTATGTCATGCAGGCTACTCTACTTAATTATTTTAACCGACTGCAAAAAAAAGAAGGGTTACGTTTTTATCTACGGTTTTTGTATTTTTTTACACATGCACGATAGACACTAGCGCGAACGGATACTAGCGGGAAATAAGATTCCTTACGATGAATCAAAATCAAAGATGGCGGCTATGAAACCTGTTGAATTTTTCATCATGGATGGCATTTCCATGGTAATCGGACATAAAAAGTTATATTCGTTTAGAGCGCCCTCTCTAAACGAATATGAGGTCAAAATGAAAATCAAAGATGGCGGCTGAAAAAAGTGACGAATTTTTGTCATGGGTGTCATTTCCGTGGTAATCGAGGGCGCTTTAAACGAATACATATTTCTATTATGACCAAAACAGTGGCCTTTAAATTGTGGCTTTAAAGGTGACTATAAAAGAAGAATTGGCTATAAGTGTTGAGAAAAGTGACGAAAAGTGCTAAAGCTGTAAAACGCATGGCTGTGAATCCAAAATGGAGTTTTTTTACATCCCAGTCTGTCTTATAACCGATTTATATCAAATTAGTAGGCACTGTTTATTTGGATAAGTAGCATGTTAATCTAGCCTAATTAGTTAGTGGTCTATCTGACTATTCTATATCTAATGATAAGACGATAAAGTCTTCGAAAATAAATGATTGTAATGACGTCAGTAGCCTTTCCTAATGAAAATAATTTTATAATTCTTGAATGGAAGTTTTATAAGCGCTAGAAGTAATCATTCATTTCATCGAACCATCATGACATAGATATTACTTGTTCTACATTAATTTCTCAATTTCGCAGCATGCAAGCGAGCATGCAACATGCAGCAGGCATAGTTTCTGTCACGACCCCGGCTCATCGTCGCAGATGTGTTTAACGCTCACCACTTGCTCCTCAGTTCGCGGGCCGCCTCGTTCCTCCGCACCTACGCGGGCTTACATTACACTCTAGGGGTGGGGCAGACAAGACTACGTGAAGTCGGTTTTGCAGCGATCCGTTTCTGTCACTAACTTTTTAAGACAACATTTTATTATAATTAGAAGTTCAAATTAAATTGAAAACGTATCAAATAATCGTCGCTCTAAATCTAAATAAACTTTACGCTAAACGAAATAATGCGAAATTTTAACTTTGCCAAAGGTGCCCAATCAAATTCTGAAAACTATGCCAAATCAAATTCTGCCATCTTAAAAGTATGCCGTTGTAAATTCGGACATATAAACATTTGGCCAAACAATAATTATATTAAATAATTTAAAGAAGATTATGCCAAGTGTGTTATGTGCCGAATAAAATTCGGAGTATCAAGATTCTGCCAGATAGCTGTTAAGCCAATTAACTATTAAGAGCAGAATATGCATCACTAAAGAAGTGGCAATTTGCTTTCAGGATCCCTTTTCCCTTTTGCACCAACTCCTGTCTTACCAATTCATTATTAAAAGATTAGTTTACGTAGGCATTGTTTATTTGGATAAGCAGATTATGGTTTTAATTAGGGAGACATCCGACTATTATCTATCCAATGATAAGATGTTAACACTTCAAAAATAAAAAATCAATATGACGTCAAACGGCCTTTTCTATACATATAATAGTGGTTTAATCCTTGAATGGAAGTTTTAAAGGGCTCAGTACTTAGAGGCCCAGTCCAGTGACATTGGCAGCCCGTCGTAATATTCGCGCAGGTTTACAATGTTTTTTTGACTAAAGTTATTAATGAATTGCAATTATTTTTATAATATTTGTTATATGCGTTTTTGTTTTAGCTGTGCATTTCTGAGTTTTGCAAGACAAGACTATCGATTTAATTGTTAATTCATTACTTATATGTTTTGGTTGAACCTTTAGACACAATGACACCTGGAACTCCTACCAAGTGGTGTGCCGATGTGATGCCAATCTTCTGCAGTTGTGAGCCACTTTGTTAGTAGTTCTGCACTAGGGCACTATCTCCAGAAATATTGAAAAAGTGTTTAAAATTGTATTTTAATTTATTTCTTAAAAATACTTACAGCTAGGATAGTTGACAGTTAGTGAAAGAAGGCCGATTAAAAGTTTTCACTAACAATATTAGGGTAGCACAAGAGAGTGTACACAGCCAAGAGAAAGTTAGAAGTAAGTACCTACTCGGAGAGAATTATGATATGACTGCATAAGATTCAGTGATCTTCAAAGAAGTCACAAGTTATTACATAAGATTTTTGTTAGTTTAGGAACACTGGTGGAAAATAAATCAAGCTCATCAACAGATCGAGTTGTAATGTTCTGCTAGCTCTTATCCTATATGAGTTTTGTCGATAAATGCACCGCACAGAGGGAAAATACAGAAGTTGATTGAATGGTTCCTTTTGGTGAAGAACGGAACCTTCAGCCCAATTTTGCTTTATCAGTTCAGAACAGTAGGTTGGACCATTAGCCCAATTGAACAGGAATACCATGTCGGCAATTTTGCTCTGCTCAATTAGTGGAAGAATTTGAAACATCCTGCAGCAACTGTAATAGTTAGGTGAATAAGTTTACGATCTTTACTAAATGCACCTTATGAGTTTCTTTTGAATACTTTCGATGCGGTTAACGTAACGTTTTGGTATTTGTTAAAATATTTATTAGTTTATTTTATTTGTATATGTGTATTAGTATCATTATAAGTGCCTATATAAATTTTGAAAAGCAAGAAGTTATTTTATATATTTATTTTCTTTGTTTAATGTTTCCTTATTTAACCCAAAGGTTGACCGGTAGAGAATGTCTTGTGGCATTAAGTCCGCCTATGTATCACTATTGTACATGAAGTTAAAATAAATAAATAAATAGACGTAAGTAGGTATTGTAAATAGGATTCCATACTGGTGAGAATTATTCGAGATGACTGTGTGCAAAAGCACAATAAAGAATTTTGAATGTTTTGATGTTTCTTAAATCGTTTGATATCCTTAATATGAACCCTTTAGAGCTTTTTTTTAATAATTTTATCAATGTGTGTGTTAAAAAAAAGTTTCGAGTCAAAAGTGACCCCTAAACCTATAAAGCGATCCCTGTGGAATCCGTGTAGATACTTAGTTACATACCCCATTACACAGTTTAGAATTCATTTATTTATTTATTTATTTAACACTTCAAGCACAGAAGTACAGAGGCGGATTTAATGCCATAGGCATTTTCTACCAGTCAACCTTTGGGTGATGCAAAGACAAGCAGTGGTAGGTGTAAATCTGAAAATAATTTAAAAAAATAATAAGATTAACTTACAAGGATATATAAAATACTATAAATATATATCAAAATTTAAATTAATGTAAATAAACATTTCCACGAATATACCAAAATAAAAACACAAACCATGGGGAAAACATTACCGTTGTGACGAAACTGCCAGCTTCTTCCGAATGTACTCACGAACTTTAATTTTAAAAGATAAGCGATTGGTTGCCATCCTGATTTCCTGGGGAAGCAGAATTCAATTTCTATTATACTGGTGGTGTGAACTGACGAAGTTCCTTCAAAAAGGATTAGAATATCGTTTAGGTTTTTTCATGAATTCTCTCAGCCATTTGCAAAATCATGCGTAGCATCCAAGATGAGAGAAGAGAGAAGAAAACCGGGTAACAAAACAAGCTTATAACTTTGTGATTTTTCATGACACAGTTTTGAAATTTTGTACATACTCGTAGATTCTTTACCTAAAAATACACTTGTTATAGGTTTCACATATACTAATGTATAAGCATCATAAGCTAATGTTGTATATAATTCAGCGACCTAATATGAACCTGCTTACTTTACGATAATTACAGACATATCAGGAAATTCATAATTACGTACTTACTGAAAACCCTAATAAGTATTAGGTTTTTCAGCAAGTATAATTATGGTTTTACCTTCCTTACGAATTTGGGCCGTCTTATTAAGCCGTCATAAAGGAATCTATTATCTACTAATCGGATAAGCCTTTTTAAATTCTCTGCATAAAAAGCCCCATTTTCTTCCACTTATCTACATTTCCTAACCGTTACGTCAGCTGGGTCTTTGCATCTGCCATTTTCCGACTAAGTTGGGGTCGGCTTCCAGTCAACCGGATGAAGCTGAACAAAACTATTTTACATGGAGCGATTGACTATCTAATCATTCTAGTTACTGGCTAAAATAATGCCCCTTGGTTGTCAGACTTTCGGGCTACGGCCTAGGTTGATCCGTGGATGGGTGACCACCCATTACATACCTAGTTTCTTCCGTACCTCGGAAAGCACGTTAAGCCGTTAGTCCCGACTGTCAATTGTAGATCTTTGACAGTCGTTAAGTAGTCATTGGCCCGAAAGTCTGTCAACCAGTCTTACCAAGTGGTATCATATTACCCAGCACTAACTGGGTTGTGGAGATCAGGTCGGCAGTTGCTCTATGTAAAATACTGGTATTCAGCTGTACCCGGTTAGACTGGAATCCGACCCCAACATAGTTAGGAAAAGACTAGGCAGATGATGGTGTCACTGTTCAGCCGAATGATTTGTTTTGAACATCATAATTAAGTATCTAAGTACCATCATCGTTTTTAATACCAGGATCTGATCAGATTCCGGAAAATCAGATCAAATAATGGTTTTATTTGTATGTAACACGTGTAAACATACGTGTTTCATAGATTACAAGGCATTAAAAGATAAATAATTTCCTTTGATAAAATGTTCCGATAAGAGTAAGTCAATATATCAATTATCATTAACACTAAAAACGGGATATTTACCATGTTTACTGATTGATTTGAGTTACCGATATTTCGGCGCTGTTGCAAGCACCATGATCACGGATAAACAGTTATTGCGGGTGGGTGTAAGAGAGAGGGTAGACCGATTTGTCTGCTCATGAACACCCACCCGCAATAACTTCAGTTTATTTTAGGGTTTAAGGCTTAATTATGGTAATCGGGCGGGAGGAAACGCCCGGGTGTTTCCACTGCGAGGATCGTCCGGAGGACACGGTGGAGCACACCGTAGAGGTCTGCCCCGCTTGGGCGGAGCACCGCCGTGTCCTTGTAGCGGCGATTGGCGGCGGCGATCTCTCGCGTCCGGCCCTGGTTCAAGCCATGGTCCGGAGCGAGAGGGAATGGGAAGCCGTCACCACCTTCTGTGAAGCAGTCATGCTAGTGTAGGAGGTGGCGGGACGTGACAGGGAAAGAACCTCACGTCCCAGCCGCCGCGGGAGACGCCCTTGGCGTCGGGGGTCACGTGGTGGCTCCCGGCCACCGTAGGCGCGGGTCTGTGGACGGCGAGTTATGGGCTAGCTCGCCGTTCGGCCGTCTTATGACGACAGGCCGTGTCGACGGCGCGTTCGTGTTCCACGCGCGCCTCAAAGAGATGTCAGCAACCGAGTAGGGGTCCGCATGGGCCGATGCCTGCCAGAGCTGCGGGACTGTTCGAAAGAGACACCGTGGCCCTGGAACACAAAGGGCAAAGAAGGAACATGGATGGGTTTTAGTCAGTACAAGTCTGACACTCCCTTCCGCTCCGCCCAGAGTGGGGGGGGTCATTTGAGGATTTCCCATCCAAAAAAAAAAAAAAAAAGGCTTAATTATGGTATTTAAAGAAGTTATCTATTTCAATCATGAAACTAGTACAATTATTATTTCTTTTATTCGTATTTACACATATAATTTACATTTTTATATATTCCTTTACAAAGTAATATAAAAAACTTTAAAAAATAGTAGCCCATCGGTATCGGGAACAGGGTCCAAGCTACCGGCGGTCAGTACTCCAGAGAGGAACCTCCTAAGTCCTAACAATACGCGCCGTGTCTAGGAGCACCGCTTTCTGAATCAAGACCTTTATGCAGCTGCCTAAAGAGAGCCTCCTCAGGTATTGATCGAGGCTCTTGGCAATTAAGCCATTGGCTGAAACGACTATCGGCATAATGATCGCTGATCTCACATCAACCTCGCGAGCCAAGTCAAGATGCTTGACTTTGATGCTTGAAAAAATTACAATTATTATCATAATACCTTTACTTCCAATACTGGTCTCAACTCCCAAACTCATGATCATGTCAGAGTCATGGTTAGGATCATGTTACTGCTCAGTTCGATTCCCAAGTCTGACAAAGTGTTATTGGGTTATCCAATAGGAATTTGTCAATTAGTAGCCCATAGACAATTTGTGCCCAGTTCATGGCAAGAACAATTTCAGAAATGACGGCCGTGAGCTTGAAGATTCTTGTAACACTGTATGCGTATTGGATTATGGTAATCCGAAGACAGGAGGCTACGTGAAGTGGCTCTTATAGGGATATTTATCTTAAAAGGAAAGGACCGACTCTGTTTGAAGTTCTAGAGGCAGATTTTCATCGGAAATCGCTTTTCAGTAGGTACCTATGCAAAGTACAAGGCGGTATGACGACAACCAGTCGACTTTTATTTGTATACCTTATGGATTTTTAGAATGTAGTGGGCCAGAACAAGGATACTTGTAAATATGTTACGGCTAATAGCCGAAGTGCAGCTACACCTAGTTTTAGCCAGCTAAATCTAGGTGCGGCCGGTTAAACTTATCTAAGTATTCTACTTATCTTCGGTTAGAACATGCAACCAATTTGGATGTAGCGCTCGCTCGGCTCGCGCGCGTTTGGTCACAGTTCTAACCTAATCCACTTGGTCGGTGTGTCCTAGCAATAAAAAGGATACACCTTACATACACAACTGTTACCGGCCGCACCTAGGTTTAGCCGGCTAGAACTAGGTGTAGCCGCACTTCGGCTTTTAGCCGTAACATATACACAAGTGATGTCTTATTTAGTGGGGAATACTGATTTATAAATTCAGTAGGAATCATAAAAACACAATTATAAAATTTATTATATGAATTATGGTTTAATTAGCATTAACGATGTTTTATAAATTAATCAAGTATATTTGTCTCAAAACATGCGTAAACAGAAAAAGTTAAGGTTTTCTAGATTTTAAAACTTTTTTTTTTTAATAATGTTAGAGTGGTGATCTTCAAATTAAATAATGCTATCCTTTTCTATACAAGACATAAGTAATTCATTCTTTGAACAGTACAGGAAAATCAAGTTCTTAGAAAATAATGTAGTAGAAAGACGCTATGTTATGACCTGCCTGGGGGGTTACCATGAGGTCCTGTCAAAAGATGGCGCTAGACGACCTGTATAGCTCTGTCTCTTTTCCACAATGGAATTACTCCTGCTTAAAGACGTCATGGTAGGCCACCAGAAGACAACCAAAATTAAGAGTCATAATTTGAAATTAATTTTACATAGCCAATGGTTCTTTTACTAGTGGTAGTGATATCGGCACAGGTTCTGCCAGCATATCAGTCTGGACATCATCAGCCATGGCCGAGCGCTGGTCGAAGTTGATGCCGGTCACCTGACGGATCCAGTCGTGGTAATGACCGGGACGGGTGAAACCTGGACGAAAGCACAAAAAAGTAATTAATAAAAATCAGCCTTGACCGTTTTCGGACTTAGCGGATAATCTTAGACAAGACTAGCCATCGATGTATGAAAGAATAAAATACACTTTACAAGTGCTTGCGAAAACTATGCAGATACAGGTATGCTACCCCCATAACTATCTGGTGAGTCTCAAACCACAGGTAATAAAAAGGTTAGTACTAAGTTAGTAAGCACTATTTAAACTTTTATGGCGTCTAACGTCTAGAACGCTTCATGGTTATGCACATAAACAATTACGCAAACAGAGAGCTATCTGCGGAATTATCATAAATACAGAAACCAAAGTCCACCAAACACTTCACCCGTCTTCTCAGAGGATATTCCCTTTTTAGAGAGGATGAGGAATTTTACACTGTTCCCGTTTCTACAGTATGAATCATTTTTTTTCTCTCTGATGTTGCAATCAGCGTTCATTCTGTCGTCATTGACTATGAGCAGGCGTGTTGTCAGATGGAGTGTCCTGCAGAGTCAGTTCCCCACTGGAATTGACTCTTTGCAATAGGCAGCTCATTGTAGGCTATCCAGGTTTAGAATTTTGCATCTTTTCAGGCGATTCAGGGTGTCGGGAATAGAATAGATGGATAGATTGTGTGAGGACTGATATGAAAGAGAAAGGAGTAAATGATGCCGAGACGTCTGACAGGGTAAAATGGAAGAAGGGTATCAGGAATAGGGAGCAATCTGCTAGTGGATTCATAACGTGTTGAAGACGCCTGTTGTACGCGCTTGTTGTAGGCTCTTATTTCGTCCTTTACTCAATTTCAGGTGATAATGAACCTCTGAGTTCTTTATGAACTAGGAAACATTTGCTATTTCTTTAAGGATCAAGTCTTCAGCTTTTTGAATATTTTGATGTTGGAGTCGCATGTGGAACCTAGCTAAATGCCATATAACCAGTTTAGATTTAACTCACGAAAATTATTTTGTTTGATGATTTCTCTTTAGAGACTTACCTCCAGGCATACCAACGTGGCATCCAAAGCCAGAGGCAAATGAACCGATTCCAACTTGAGTTGCCACTCCATCAGCTTCAACTGCAGTCAGTGGCACACCGCTGTCACCCTGGAAACATAAATACGAATAGAAGGTAAATAAATAACACAATAAAGTAAGGCCTATAATGTTCCCACTGCCGGGAATCTGGTACACAGGGTGGAAGGGACACCGACGCAGAAACAGTTACCACGTGTCCAGTAGTACATCATCCCGCACCGCACATATTTTGACGCTAACTCATATGTTAATTTTAACCCAGGTCAACGTTTATCCATATGCTAAAGCAGATCAGCCATTTACGAGTGAAAATTTAACAGACAGACTTCAGAGTCATTTTCGTATTTAATATACATCACCATCACCATTATTAATTCAGCCTGGAATCATCCACTGCTGGGTATAGGCCCCCCCTTTCTTCTGACATACTTCCCAGTTTCGTACGTTCCTCATCCAGGTCCTAAAAATGATCCCCATCTTCTTTGATCTCCATCATTCTTACCGCGCATATAGACTGGCTGGTGACGTTGAAAGGTCCGGCGCAGATGGTGGTGGGTCTGACGAGGTAGTTGGAGTTGTGCATTAGCAGGCACACGAAGTTTGAGATCCCCGTCAAATGCACCCAGTTCAGGATCACCGGGGTTGGGCCTGGAAGGTTTAGAGGAAGTCGTGATTATTCTAGGCATCCACTTTTTGGATAAGGAAACAAGTAGGCGGCTCATCTAATGGAAGTTGGTAGCTGCCGCCTATAGACATTTCAGTGGTGGACATTTATTAATGTCAACTACATCATGTGTGGTGGAACATCAGAGTATTATTACAATCTCAACTTTGGACGCTGGGCTGAACGTTGCAAATTCAACAGCGCGCTCATGTCTTGTACGGCTTTTACATTTTCGCTGTCTGTTTGCAATATTATAGGCAACACAG
Source organism: Noctua janthe (assembly GCA_910589295.1). Taxonomy (NCBI): domain Eukaryota; kingdom Metazoa; phylum Arthropoda; class Insecta; order Lepidoptera; family Noctuidae; genus Noctua; species Noctua janthe. Next base: position 7,630,310 of record OU342573.1, on the reverse strand, counting down.
ATACGTGTCTTATTCGACAAGAACTAGAGATTTCTCTGATCAAGTTTAGTGATTGACCGAAATGTATGACATGAAGATTTTGGCTCTCTAGCCGAACGAAGTGGCATAGTACCCATAGTATCCATCACCATTTTGATATTTTTCGATTTGATTATGCGATTGATATGAAAACTTTACCTCCCAACAACTCAGCGACGCGGTACTTTAGACAACTATATCTCTGGACATTATTTTCCCTCTATATCGTGAACTCTTTAGCGTACCTCGAAGATAAATAATAATATGGCGATAGGATAACTACTTCGGCGTCCATAGAAAAATGTTCAAGCGAATTTCGGTGGATCCTCAACACAGTCACTACTACCTACTACAGACAAACACAAAGTTCAGGTAGCTAGTGTATCTTATTACTCTCGGATTCCAACAATTGCTCAGTTCAGTTTGACTCAGTCGTCATGAAAAGGTTAAAAACGTCCACCAAATCGTATTCTTAGCCGCAAATGGCGGATCCCCAAATTTGACAGATGATTCCTTATCGAAAATCTCCAATCGGGCGTTTATGTCAATTTATAAACAAACTACATATAACCGTCAATGTGTCTGTCTACTTGGGATGATTTAGGGCGTGTTGAGTTTGACTTGAGCTGAGTCAGAGACTAAGAATATCAGTTTTAGAGTCATGCGGTAACCACTTACAGTCAATGTCAAGGCAGGTCCAGGTCGTGCCCCAGCCGCTGGTGGTCATCAACACGCCGGAGTAGTCGCGGTCACGGTCGGCGGAGCGCTGGATCCTGATGGGTTGGATGTTATCTAAAAATAACGGTATCTATCATCATCATCATTCTTCTGCCCTTATCTTATGAGGAGGAAGTAAATTTGGATGAAGGAGGTAATCTTCGGAATTACTGATCCGATTAAGACCTTTCTATTACTAATGGTAAGCTACGTTATCCTCGGGTGTCCTGCTATGTATTAAATATTCCCGTGGGATAATTTCCAACCACGGCGCGAGCGAAACCGCGGATAAAAGCTGTTTTGGTATAATTTCTAAAAATAGAGAACTTGAAATATCTGCAGCATTTTTTCATGGCATAATTTTTTCGAAGCACTTATTATTAATTACAAAAAAATAACATTGTGAGTTACTACATTTCCTGCATTGCTCTTACTTTACCGTACAAGAAAGAGGTAGCCAGAAATTGATAATGGGTACCGTTAAAAAAGTATTCCTGACATTTAGTTGAAAGGTACAGGTGGATCTTATTTTTTCAAAACATTTTCACAAAATAAATGCACAAATGTTAACAGACAGCGCCCTCCTGTCAAAGTCATAACCACCAAAAGAGCATTGTAGCACCTATTGTCAAAAAATATCTTACTGTTGAAACTGAGATCCTGGCTGAACCTGATCAGACTGATATCGTTAGGCTGCGTGATGGGCTGCATGGAGTCCTCGTAGCCAGGAGGCCTAAAGGAGTCGCGGGCCTGCAAGATCACGCGAGGGGTGTTGCGGTTGACGCTGCCAGCGTGGATGACGATCTCGATACGTCTGGAAGCATGATTTTTAGGTTTTAGAAGTCCGGAAATTAACTATGTGGCCAATAGTGGCCACTCCACTAGTAGTCCTGCAGGTGTGATGGTATTTCTATTAGGTACCTACCAGTAGTGAAGGGTCAATTTTTGTAAGAGGTAAGCCGGAGTACATATCTTTAATGTGATTATATTATTTGTCTATTGAAAACAGACTGTGCCAATTTTCAAAGGGAATCCGGTAGGAATCGAGTTGGATGGAACCTTCGCCACTGGTACCTACTATTGTAAACTAGCGACTCACCCCGTCTAGGCACGGGTGCATTTCTACTAATAAAGATTACTATTAGATTACTTTACTAGGCAACTATCAAAATTCTCTTTTACACAAAATTTACAAACCCAAAAAAAAAACAGTCAAATCGGTCGAGCCAACCTCAAGTGTCGCTCCGTCATACTTTTTATTTATACATGGATAGATTAGGTTCTTAGCAAATGCCAGTTTTCCATGACACTAAACGACACCTAAATAAAAGCTTAAATATTAAATTATAACTTCTTTTAGAACTACAACTCTTTGCACTGAGACGTGCATTGAAAATTCAATTCAAGCATTCATTTAGGTATCGGTATCAGTAAAATAATTAAGTACCTACTATACCAAAAGCGTCAGCTAGTGACTAAACAATAACAGCCGCTCGAGTCGACCTTTAGGTTGAGCCGTGCTTGCCTAGGTTGGTCTGTGGTTGGGTGACCACCCATTACATACCGAGTTTCCTCCGTACCTCGGAAAGCACGTTAAGCCGTTGGTCCCGGCTGCCATCTGTAGATCTTTGACAGTCGTTACAGGTAGTCAGTGGCCCAAAAAGTCTGGCAACCAGTCTTACCAAGGGGTATCGTAACCTAGTACTAACTGGGTTGTGGAAGTCAGATAGGCAGTCGCTCCGTGTAAAATACTGGTATACAGCTGCATCCGGTTAGACTGGAAGTCAACCCCAACATAGTTGGGAAAAGGCTAAGCAGATGATCTACCGAAAGCGTCAGTGTTAGCGAGAGTACTGACGAAATGTGTCATCTCGTTTTTTTCCTCTTCCCTTACTCTTATAGCCATCCAAATTCATACGTACAGTCACGGGCACCAATATGTAAACACTTAAAAACTTTTTAAGTGTTTACATAAACTTTTGAGTTTTTCTCCTACTATTCTGATTAAAATTTGATGTTGTTGGGAACATAGTATGTTGGAACTCATATTTTTATGAAAAAGATCTCCAAGTTACAATCGTTATTTCTCGCGAAAAATGCTTTTAAATTTAGGAAAGTGTATACATATCGGTGCTCGTGACTGTACTCAAAACTTTGCTCACGATTTCCTCATACATATGTCACCAATTAACTCACAACTTTTTAGTCACTGATACCTCTATCAGACTTTCTGTTACCATTGGTGCCATTTCCAAAACTCATAACTCACACAGAGGAAAGCGCTAGGGTAGCCCGTGAAATTCAAATTTTCTTCCGCCGTTGTTTCAATTTGAGGGTCAGTAAGTCAGGCTGTATGTTGATTAAAAACGTAAGAAATTTTGCATTTCGTAGCTGCCTTGTTGAGACTAGTTACAGTCATTGTCCGATAAAAATCCCCACCAACTTGTATGTTTATTTACGTTGTATTTTTCATTGCTCTATCAATGCGAATGAATGTGGTTCGTCGAGATAGTGTGCAAATAAATGTTTCATATTTAATTTTTCGAGGTAAGTCGGTTTTGATTTTATATAAAAAACTTTTCTTTTATTACCCGACTGGGGAGAGTAACGTGTTTTAACGGCACTCTAGTGACCAAAAGCGCTTTACATTAAGGCGTCGATCAGACGCCTTAATGTGAAAAAGAAAAAATTTAAGACGATGAACTATGTTAAGTAGGGTATCTTATCATTTTCTTATTTTGACTGGCCATTTGTTTAGTGCTCGATATAGTTCCCAGGTATGGTCTAGAACAAAATAATCATCGCAAAGACGGGGAGAACAAGTGCCTTTCTGTTATGTTAAGGGTCCATTTACACCCTTTATATACTCCAAATATCAGGCATTTTGTGGGGAGGTTGATCAGGAAGAAAACATGTTTTCCTGCCTGGTTACTTTTGTTATATTAATATTATTTTTATATCAAAATAACTAACACTAGAAAATAAGCTCTTTGTATTATACTAACAAAATAAGGATCACTGTTTTCCGAAATAAAATAACTTTTTTTTTTTTTACAAAACATAGAAATTCAGGACTGCCTTGACTTGTAGTAGCCACGAAGACAGTTAGTACTGGTGCCAAATAGTATCAAAAATAAAAAGCACGTAGGTGCATCATGCGCGTGACAAAAAAATAAGGGAACTCAATAAGTAGGACATACAAAAACACTTTAAAAATCTCACTTAGAGTACAAAAATTTTTTCAAAATTACTTTGTATTTGAAGTTTTCAACTCCTAGAACCCTCTACTTAAGTAGGTACCTAGTACAGTCACGAGCACCAATAGTTAAAAATCAATTTTCGCGAGAAATAACGATTTTACCTTGGAGTTAGGATCTTTTTCTTAAAAATATGAGTTCCAGAATAGATACTATGTTCGTAACAACATGAAATTTTAATCAGAACAGTAGGAGAAAAACACTTTTAAAAGTTAGTAAGTGTTTACATATTTGTGCTCGTGACTGTACAGTGTACCTACATAAGTAGAGGTTCTAGAAGTTCAACACCTGGTACACTAACCATGCCGAGGCCGACAATCCGTCAATGTAAACACATTTTTATCACGCGTACACTGCTGAATGTATAAAAGTGTCAAAATAATTCAGAGAGTTTAGGAGAATGCAAGAGCGAGCTCGAACATTTAAGCCACTCATGCGTCGCGTGTTGGTTCGATTGCTTAGGTTTTCTTTAGGCTAATCAAGCAGATACAGAAGTTACTTTACCAAACTAACGTATAAAAGTTTTAGAGTTATTAAGACATATTAGTATGTAAGAGCGAGCGAAGCGAGCTCGAAAATTTCACACTGTCATTTGGAGTTTTGCTAAATTAATAATTTTGTTATTTGGCCAGGGTAGAGGATGTGACAAGAGCCCCACCTTCCCCAACGTGCGTATGCCCATTCCCTGTGTTCCAGCTGAGAAGAAGCAGTAGTCGAACTCATCATCAGTAGGGACTTAAATATTTTCAATCATGGTGGCTCTATAAATGAAAACTTACTGAGCAGTACACCTAGCGGAGGTCAAACCCCAGCTGCGGTGTATGATGGAACCCCCACAGGCTGTGACGTCGCCGGTCCACCTCACCGTGCGCAGCCACAGCATGTATGGAAACTGGCCCTCTCTCGCCTCCCATCCTGACACTATGCGAGAGTCTATAAATAAAACAAGTCGGTTAATGAATCGTGTCATCACCATCAGCCTAAAAATCCAGTGTATGTTAGATAGTCTAGCTCTAGCTGGACTAGATAGACCCCTCAAATTACCGACCTCTCTTATACATACGATACCAGCCTCATTTGGTTATAATGGTGAATACCTTTTGCATATTTTCACTAACAACATAGAACTGGGAACACCTTAATCAATGTCTAAACCACGTGTTCAGTACATCGCTCGTTTCTTTTTTTAAATTACTGATTAAAAATTTCTGTCTATTCGGAATGATGGATAGAACACGTGGTAACCATTTGTGCCTCGATGTGCCTTCCACCCTGTATGTGTAGGTACATTACCATGTTGTGATACTTCAGGAGACGCCTGTAGAACATCAGCAGATGCCTGAAATGCACAGATTTATTACGTCAGTAGAAAAAAATTTTGTCTGTCAATTCAATATACAAATGAGCAACTTCTACATATAACACCTGACACTGACCAGCAAATTGCAAAAACCCACAAGGAAAATTGAATCTCGCGGGCTACCTTAGCGCATTCTTCTTGCAGAAGTTGCACATTATTTGTAACTACCGTCGTTTATTTGGCAAACTTAAATCAAATGTTTTAATAAATATGTAATAATTACCAAAATTCCAGCGACTATTGCTAAAATCACGACCACACCCCACATGACTTAATTGATTTATTAACTAATCAATAATAATTAAGCGCTAATCTACGTGATAGCGTTGTTAATCATGGATAGATAGCAACCTGACAACTGATATGTTTTCTGCGCGAATATCTGTGCGTGATACTTGACCTTAGTCTTGGTAAGTAGGTACCTGACTAATCCACGAATTTTAAATGTTCATTATTACGGAACTTTGATTAAGAACCGCTTGGGTTCTTAATCAAACTTCAGTCAGGTCGCAAGGTTTGAATTTTGCTAGCAGTAGATATAAGAGGCCTGAGACCCGTAGGCCATACAAGTATTAATTCCGTGCGAGAATCGAACCCGCGACACGCAGCGCAATAGTCAATCAGTCAGCCACTGTCGAAGTATGCTTTCAAGTGTATCTAGTCTCATGTCTTTACGGTTGTATCTACCAGTGGCGAAGGTTCCATAGAACTCGATTCCTACCGGGTTCCCTTTGAAAAATGGTACAGTCAGTGTTATATAGACAAAAAATATAATCAAATTAAAGATATGTACTTCGGCTTACCTCTTACAAAAATTAACAACCTAGTTTTATTCTTTGGATTTGGATTTTGTTGGACCAAAAATAAATGAGCATTTTTTAAAAAAAGTGCACCATTCATAAGATATACTACTAAAATAAAAATGTTGAAATAAAGTTTTTATTTTTGTTTTAATTTGTAGATAGATGTCTAAAGTATCTGAATAAGAGGTTTATTTTGAGGTTTAATTTGTAAAAAAAGCAGAGAAATGTTTTGAAATAAACCAAAGGCGGAGAAAAATTCTCATTTAGTTACCTTCTCCAACATCAATTAAGTTAATTAAAACACCAAATTAATTTGGAGAAGTTTAATTAATTTTAATAGGGTGGCATAACCATTTTTTTACGTGACTCTAAAAAAAGCTGTTTACATTTACAGCAAAATGTTACTTATAAGCAGTAATATTTCCTTTTCGTTACCATTTGTCCACAACTCTGTTTTAAAATCACAGTAAAGGAGCTTTGAAGTTGTTTTATTTTTATTTTATGTCTACGTATGAAATAATAATACACACCTTTGTGCTTTTTTCATAAAAATTACAGCTTAAGAATAAATAAATATAAATTAAAAAAAAAAAATGGTGTCCGCTTTTATGGGACAAAGATAAAGATAAAGATATATTTATTTTGTAAAACATGAGTGGTATGGTATGCACTATACAGGTCTTATAAATAAAAATAAAGTTTCTACATGTTTTGCCATATAGGAACGGCGTACAAAAAAAAAAAAATGTTAGGCTAAAAAACTAATAAAAGATATAAAATTTTAAAAAAGGCTTAGACAATAGGGTTAAAAAATAGACGTTATTAACTAAAAATATTAAAATAAGAAATGTCGTACCTAACTTAATTGCCGATGTACCTATTGTTATTTACTCGTTTAAAAATTCTGATAAGCTGTAGTAGCATTTCGCTAAAAGAAATTTTTTAAGCTGTATTTTGTATAGTCTAGTTGGCAACTGCTTAATAAGATTAGGGATTTTATTATAGATAATTGGTGCCAAATAGAAAATACTTTTATGCATCAGTGCCGTGCTCGGCCTAACTATTTCTAGCTTATGATTGTCACGACGACTGCGGATGGTAACTTCTGACATTTTTTTAAATAATTTTGGATTCGTTTGGACAAAATTAGCTACTTCATATACAAATAAGGAAGGCAAACTTAAAATATTATGCTTAATAAAATATGGTTTGCAGCTATCGGTAACTTTTAGACCGAACATAGCCCTAATGCACCTTTTTTGAGACTTAAATATTATGTCTTTATTTACAGAGTTTCCCCAGAACTACAATGCCAAACCTTAATATGGAACCGACAATACCATGGTAGGCAGTAAGAAGCGCATCGGGACAGTAACAAAAATGGAATATTGGTAACAAACTAGGATTTTATAAGCCTAGTATTCACAGCAGTTCAAATTATCATAATTATTGATCTGTCTATAAAGATAATTATAATTATTTTTAAGAATTATATAAATTATAGTATAAACTGCTGCCGAAGTCTATTTTTGTTTCCTTTTTTGTCTTCTGACATTTCCTTTACCGATTTATTATAAATATTTAGATTTTATCCTTTCTAAGTTACGTATTCGCTGCTCCTGCATCTTTTCTGGGTTCTTTAAGCCTTTTTACCGGTACCACCTCATTTTCTCAACAGGGGTTAGAGGCATTTTTGATTGTGAGCTGTAAAAAAATTAAGCGTAACCATGCTCAAACAGTTAATGGTCTTTTATAATCAATCCTAATTGATGTTTAACCCAAAACCGGTGCAGGTTCCAATACGCATATATAATTACGGCACGGTTGGTGCAGTGGCTGAGCGATTGACTGCTGCGCTTCGTGTCGCGGGTTCGATTCCCGTACGGAACAAATATTGGTATGGCCTACAGGTAGTTGTTCCGGGTCTGGCTGTTTTTTGTATGTGAGTTTAAATGTTTATAAACGCACGCAAGATACAGGAGAAATTCCTAGAGTGGGGTAGGTTTTTTTTTAAAAAAGAAAAATTGTAATTATTCCTTTATTTATTTCTATACAAATCAATTATATTTTTTTAAATATTCCTTACGAAAAACAATTTAAAAAAACATTTAAAAATATAAAAAATTATAAGCAGACGGATAAATATACTCATACTAATAATTTCCTTTTTTTATTTTTCCTATTTTTTTCCGTTTATACGTTACCACACAAAAGTAACAAAAAAGGAAGTAACAAATCAAGTACAAAATTTTATTTAAATTGTAAACGCATGCAATTCAAACGAATACTCATGTAAAGATTTGATTAACGAAATCAAGATTAAGAGCTGTAATGATAGTATAAGTGAAGTATATAAGTAACAATAAAATAGGTAATTTTTTTCTGATCGCTAACTTAACCAACGACTTTTACCGTTCGCATAAGGCACATAAAAGAACTATCAAAATTACAACAAGATAGATGCCAAGCTTGCTACTACTGCCATTATTCTAAAATATGTTTAGTACCAATCGATTCTGATTTTTCCAAAATGATGATCACAAAAACTGGATTTTCAAAACGGAACTTTTTACGGGACAATTTAAAATAATTAATTAAAAACATATTAATAAAGTAATGCTAAAAGATAAATAAATAATATTTGTTATTTATGCAATGTCCATGTCCACTCAAATAAAGATCGATGGTTTGGTAATATATTGAGATTGGGACACTTCTCTATTCATACAACTGGGTGAAACTGATTTTTGAAATATATTTTTCATAAAAAAATCTTATTGTATTTATGTCTTCTTAGTTTTTTTTTTATTATGTAGAGTGGTTTTATTACCTGGACAATTTATAAAAAGCAGTAATGATCTATGTTAGGCAGAAAAAATATTTAAAAAATGGGACATAGGCTTTAGTCGATTGTGCAATTATTTTGAGAAATGCTCAAATGTATTCAAGGAATCTCATAAATATTATTATGTTGGCAGCACTATTTTACTGTCACTTTACTATTGTCAAACAAAAGTCATTTCCTTCATTTGATTTTTCTTTCATGTTTTCTGTTTGTAACCGTCGTGGCGCGCGTTTTTTCTATTTCAATTCTTATTTGATACCAATTTAGCTGCGTAGACATTATAATTTTGTCACAAAAATGAGTGTGTGGCCTGAAGTTACGACTGCAAAGTTGGAAAATCGCCATGAAATCAAATTGGCGGGTGCGGAGATTTCGAAACGTATTTCGGAAAGTGGTTTAGACAAAGGTATATTTCAATTAACAAATATTAACCTTCTAAATATCAGTGACACATGTCTATCAGCTATACCGGATGGTATAAGGTGCCTGGTAAACCTCCAGTCCTTGCTGTTATTTGGTAACAAAATAACCGATTTCAATAAAAACATAACCTCTTTGAAAAAATTGAAAGTGCTTGATTTATCGAGAAACCAGCTGAAAAGTATTCCGGAGAGTCTTAACGACATGAAAGAGTTGACTAGTATCAATTTAAGTTCGAATGAAATAGAAGAAATGCCGAAATTCACTGATTTTCCTAGTTTGCTTACTATTGATGTTTCAAATAACAAATTGACGAGTTTCTTGGACCTGGAGAATGCTGTGCTGGCTCATTTGACTGACCTGAAGATTAAGGGGAATGCTATTGAGGCGTTACCGAGCTACATTGTCCGTAGCTTGCCTTCATTGAAGAACTTTGATATCGGAGACAATCAACTGAAGTCAGTTCCTGGAGAAGTGGCCAGCATGGCTAAGTTAAAAGGTAAGACTTCTCTTATACCCCATCCTGTTACATACTTTGTAATAATAATGTACAATACTGTATTTTTGATTCCCTACTTGCTATAAATTCATTGTATTTATTAGTATTATGAAATAATGTTGTAATATTGCACCACAGTTGACAAACTTTGGGATTAATAAATTCATAGTGCATCACATTGTTTTGGAATCAACCAACAATTCACTTTATGCGTTTATTCCAGAAATCAACCTCAAGGGCAACAAGTTCACTGACAAGAGATTCATGAAACTTGTAGACCAGTGTCGCACCAAGCAGATATTGGACTACATCCGTGATCATTGCCCCAAGTTAGACCAGACCCAGCCTGCAAGCAAGGGCAAAGGTAAAAAGGGCAAGAAGGAAGAACCAACACCTGAGGAAATAGAGTGCGATCTCTGCCATTCAATGAATATTTTACATGTAGAAGATGATACTCAACGGGTTAAAATAATTGAGTCTCAAGTGGCTGTGGTCCGTCCCTACATCCTGTGCTGCATCGTGACTGACCTGAGCTTCAATGAGTCAACCTTTAAGAAGTTCATACAGCTTCAGACGAAACTGCACGACACGGTCTGTGATAAGAGGAATGTTGCCACAATCGCTACTCATGACTTGAATAAGATTGCACCAGGTAATTTACTTCATTTTTTATTGCTTGTATTGTATAACGGGCTGGTGTCTGCAACTCCACGTCAAAGCGCGTATTTTGCGTGCGGTTTTTTATTGCTTACAGATTACAAGAAACAGTTTTTTTTTATTATCCTGTACTGTCCCACTGCTGGGCAAAGGCCTCCCCCAATTCCTTCCATGTACTCTTTTCCCGCGCGTCCTCAGGCCAGCCCTCGCGGTTCTCGTCCAAAACGTGTTGCCACCTCTTTCTGGGCCGGACTTGGCCTAAGATAAATATTACAAAGAAACAGTTAATACAAAATAATTGAGAGTGGTTTCTATAGTGTTTTTATACTAGTTTGATGAAGTACTTGAGTCACAGGTAAATGAAGAGTTCCGCCCCTAAGACAACCCACTGATGGAGCTTTTTTTTTTTACTTTTTTATGCTTAATGTAACAAAGATACTTGGGTTATTCTAGGTTTAACTTGTCTTTTTAAATTAGCTGTCCTTCAATTATTACTAGGTGTTAAATTAAGAAATACATATTTAAATAATTAATTTTACATAATTAAATAACTAGCCAACTCTAAATTATCCAAATATTCCCAGGTGACCTGGTATACACAGCAAAGGCCCCAGCTGCCCTGAAGATGATCCCACTGTCAAGGCTGCGACCCTACTCCGGCGAGCAGTTGTTCCAGCAGCTCACGGCAGAAGCTGAGGCTCTACGCAAGGAAAAGAAGAGGAATGTCTACTCTGGGATTCACAAGTATGTGAAAATTATATTACTTAATTAAATAATAAAAAAGTAATAATTAAAAAGAACACACACACACACATACACATTAATTATATTATTATTCTCGTCTGGCTAACGGAGAGTACTTGCATAGACACAACCTTGTAGCCAGGATTATCCATCAGCAACTTGCTCTAAAATACAACCTTGTGGAATCGGAAGTACCGTACTATAAGTATGTGCCCGACCCAGTTCTCGAAAATGGCAGTATCACATTGTACTGGGATCGATCCATCATCACTGACAGGACTATTGTAGCCAATAAACCTGATATAGTGGTGGTGGATCGGTCAGAGCGGCGCGCAATGATTGTAGACATAACGGTCCCGCATGATGAGAACCTCGTGAAAGCCGAGAAAGATAAGCAAATCAAGTATCTTGACTTGGCTCGCGAGGTTGTCGACATGTGGGATGTGGACTCAGCGATCATTGTGCCGATAGTTGTATCAGCCCATGGCTTAATTGCCAAGAGCCTCGACCAATACCTGAGGAGGCTCTCGTTAGGCAGCTGGATCAAGGGTTTGATTCAGAAAGCGGTACTCCTGGACACGGCTCGTATTGTTAGGAGGTTCCTCTCTCTGGAGCCCTGACCGCCGGTAGCTTGGACCCTGTTCCCGATACCGGTGGGCTACAATTTTTTATATTTTTAAATGTTTTTTATATTGTTTTTAGTTTATGAAATATTTAAAAATGTAGAAGATTTGTATAAAAATAAATAAAGGAAATAATAATATTACTAGTAAATGTCAAAGATATCCTTTGCTAATGTCATGAGTTATATCAAACAATTTCTTTCTTATTTTCTGACAATTGAGCCTATGATAGATAAACATAACAATATACATTCTTGTTTTCTCCAGTAAGTAGTCGCTAAACATCTTGTACTTCCATTAAATAGATATGCAACACTGAATTAAAGCTACAAGTGCCCAATTCAACTACGGTAAAAGTTAATTGTGTACTTATTATTTTGCTACAGATACCTGTACTTGCTAGAAGGCAAGCCCGTGTACCCATGCCTGCATGATGCTAGCGGAAAGGTCATCAGTTTCCCACCCATCACCAACTCTGAGGATACTAAGGTAAATATTTATAAAGGACCAGCCTTTAGCCCACGGCATAGCCTGCATGGAGTAAAGATAGGGATATTAAGTACCATAAAACAGGGTGAATAGGACCGCAGGGGTGAATAAAGACATTTTGAAAGGGATTTTAACGTTGAATTAATATGTTATGTTGCTAGCAAGGTCTCTAAATAATCAAGTATAACTAAGTAATTAAAAAAAGAGTACTTTTTGATAACATAATCAAATTAATTCGACGTTAAAATCCCGTCAGTGTTGTCTCTTATCACCCCTGCGGTCTTATTCACCCCTTTTACCTGGTATTCGGTAAAACGGAGGGGGGGGGCATACCCCCCCCCCCTGCTACTACCATTATGCAAATGTCATCGAAATCCATCCAGCCGTTAAGGCGCGAAAAGGTACAGACCGACAGTTACTTTCGCATATAATATTAGTATGAATGAAAAAGTATTATTTACAGAAATCACAAGAGCAGACAGTATATTCTATTCCATTCAACTGTCCTCAATTGGGCACACCTTCAAATCTACCCTCTACTTTTTTATTAATTTGACAAGTTTAGTTTTATCTACATTATTTTCGAGGTTATTACTGTGTGTGTTATTACTGTATGTTGTATATCAAATATTTTCATATGAATGTGCCCAGTGTGGGGCATATGAGCACAGCAAATATTTTAAAAAGGGAAATAATAAAGCTTCCGAAAAACGAATTAACTTCCAACGGTCTGTGGTTGACTGTAATACAAACTAGGCTGTGTTAAAATAAATTACCGAATAATTAATACAAAATTAACCGACAAAAAATTTTGTATTTAACAAACAAACATAAGCTTATTCAAATGACAATTCTACGAAAAAATATCAAACTTCCGAAAAAAATACTAAGTTTCCGAAAACATATCTGCTAAAATAATCGTTTTCTTAAACTCTGTAACTTAGGATACAAGAGCGAGCGAAGCGAGCTCGGGGCTTGAGGAACCCCGATTCCAGACAGGTTAGGTTCGAAGGGCCCATCCCCTCCGTGTTAGGTTACTTTAAACCCTGCAGACAGAAATACAACATTTTGATATTTAACTTGACGTTGATTTAATTACTTTTTTATTTATTTTATAGGTTAATTCTAAATTTATAATAGGTGAGTTACGATGAAAATGACTAACTGTAGTTTTCGGTAAAACGCAATTTAAGCTGTTGTATTGATTTTTCGGAATTTTCAGTATTCTATTCGGTTGTTTCTTTATTTGTTTTCGCATATAAGTTGTCGGAAAATTAGTATATACTTAACCTTTTGACCGTCAGAGCATAAACACCTGCGCGTACCCTTCACGCTAAGCCACAATTCCACCTACTATTTTGTCACATATTTGTGTCGTATGGCGTACAGGACACGCGCTTACTTGTCACGTATATGTGACTATGGCGGTCAAAAGGTTAAAGCACTAAATTTTATACGAGTATGCTCATATTTTATTTTTTTAAACTGTTGTTCTATTTTCAAACTCTCTATTCTTCACCAAATAATACAAGTTATTTCATTTTCAGGCGGCTACTATAGTCTTGGGCGTCAATGGGTTTTAATGATTCACTACCATGCTAAACCCACACAAAATACTTCATTATTCTTCTTCTTTATCAGAGTTCTAACAAAGACAATGTCCTCAGATGTCTCAAGAAACCAAGTCGATGTTGGTTGAAGTGACGTCGCACACGTCGCTCGGCGCCTGCAAGACTGTGATGAACAAGCTGCTGCAAGAGTGTCTGCTTCTGGGCATAGGGCCCCAAGAGCCTGACGCTGCCTTCCACACGCTGACTGTGCAGCAGGTAAGGGAATGTTGTAAAATATAAGCAATAACATAGGATAGTCAGGAACATAGGTCAGCTAGATAGGGCTCTGCCATGTGCGCTACAACGCTTAGTCGAGTGCAATTAGACAAAAAATACTCAAAAGGTGGAACGAAGTTTATAGTGCTTGGATTTTCATGGAACTTTTTTTGTTGAGTCTAGAGGAGAGGAAAAGAAAGTTAAAAAAAAAATTCGCCACTTGCGACTTTTTTTTTTAAATTTCATTTGAAATATTTTTTTTTTCGTTTATCAATAACTTCAAATTCGACTAATTCATATTGTGGCGTAGTAGGGTGACCTGCGTGCATCCTTTTAACGCCAATTTGGTCTGTTACTTTGTTAATTGTTGTCGATGTAATGCATATTTCAAGTAAAAATGAAAATTATGAAAATTTCCTATTTTCTTCAATAATTTCTAAAATGTCGAATTTTAAGACTAAGATTTCCTGGATGGAACTGGATGTAAAAAAAAAAATCAAGAAAACCAATTTTACGAGTGAAGTGACTTAAAATTAATTCGCAAATGTCAGAAAATCGTCTACGTTAATGAAGGCAATTATTTTTCCAAATGTTTCTATGAAACTTAAAGCGCAAATTATTGTCCAAACCCTCATTTAATTAGCTATACAATGAAGTATAAAAACTAGAAAAATATTTAAGTATACTTTTTAAACATTAGTTACTGCTGAAAAAATAAAACATGACAAAAGGCGTCTATCGCTAAGATTTGGGAGCGGTATCGGTATTGATATTAAATTGCGCGCAGACACCCAACTGTGTCACCAAACTGCCAACAGTCTCGGAGTGTATTGGTTATGATATACGGATACATAATTATGGATCTTTATGTTTCCGAAATAAATTAATCAGTTCATTCATAGACAGACAGACAGATGGACAGGGCGAATCAATAAGGGTTTCGTTTTTTGCCATTTGGCTTTGGAACCGAGTAAAACCCAAGACTCAGTAGTAGCGAGTATACAGCAAGGAGGCAAAGTGAGAGAGGCTAGTCTTATTCCACGTTTTTTAAACCCAAATTAATCCCTTATTTATTTTTGCTCCAGGTGAAAGTAGTGGATCTAGAAGGAAACCTCAAGAACGTGTACCCATCACGGACTGACTGCGTCTTCGAAGGCACGAACATCAAGGTCGTACGCAGCAACAAGAAGTAATACTATAACGTTACTTATTCCAATGCCATTGCCGAGAAATCATTAAAGGAAGATGCGAAAGAACAGTTCCATTGACTTGCAGTATGCGGCCAGTTATTATGCCATGGCAACATCGGGTTTAAGAAGTAGTTCGGCTATGTAGAGCGTCGTCTCTTTCTAAATATCGATTTGTCATTATACCGTCCGGGGGTACTGTAAGCCCTCACACAAGGGTGATTTATTGTAATTATTGTCGCGCTCTGCATTTTCAACTATCAGTATTGAGCCGGGTCACAAAAGCGCACTGTTACATTTTCAACTCGGCGTTAAAGAATGCGTTGAAAATTCAAGTGCGTAATAAAAAAGGTAACTTTAAAAAAGTCAGTGTGTGGGAGGGCTTGCTTGGCACCTCGCGTTTACGATGTCATAATATTTTGTAAGAGGTGTCAAGTGGTCTCAATGGACTTCAAAAATAAGGATCTGTCCAAAAAAATATTTTCAATAATATAATTCAGTGTAATGGATCATTTTTATAAACAAAAAAGCAATAAAAATAATGCCTTGTGTTTAAATTGAAATAAAACCAAAATAATATACCATTAATCGCACAAAAACACTTAAATAATGGATTTTAAGCCTTTTAAATGCTGAGTAGATGATCGATAATTAGTTCGCGGACTATTTGCAACAGCCAATTGATGAAAACCCAACGCGGCAACGAATAACCGGACCTGTCATTTCTGTCCGGCGGAAAAATAATCCATCGTATGGACAGCTCATTTTGCTATCTTAGACCACTGTCCATTATGTATTCACACTTGCATGTTCGAAAATATTATTATTACCTACTTATTTTTTTATTTGGATGCATAATTAAATTTAATTTTATAAAGGAGCTCGTGACTAAATAATAACAGCCGCTCGGATCTATCTTTAGGTTAAGCCGTGCTTGCCTAGGTTGGTCTGTGGATGAGTGACCACCCATTACATACCGAGTTTCCTCCGTGCCTCAGAAAGCACGTTAAGCCGTTGGTCCCGGCTGTCATTTGTAGATCTTGTGAAGTTGTTACAGGTCAGTGGCGTCGCTCCTTGTAAAATACTGGTATTCAGCTGCATCCGGTTAGACTGGAAGCCGACCCTAACATAGTTGAGGAAAAAAAGCTAGGCAGATGATGATAATGATTTTCTTTAGTTTTTAATCAATATTGTGTTTAAAATGTGTAAGTGTTCGCGCAAATGCGTTGGTTTGTGTTTTTAAAGTTTTATAAACTTTCTAATTCATCAACTTTCATGCAATGAAAGAGCTTATAATCATTTAACATGTTCTGAAAAGCTATAATCGCATGTCCCATACTATTTCTCGGTCTAAAAATCAGCTACAGTTACTTTAAGTTAAAAATTGTCTGTGATGAATCATGCTAGTAACATATAGATGTGACACATCAATACTGTACCGATTGTAACTTAAAAAGTAAGAGAAAGTTTTTGTTAAATGTTTTCTTTTTAATACCAAGTATTTTTGTAACCTTCGTTTTGTTTTATTTCGACGTACGTACCCTAACCTAAAATATGTACAGTCGCCAGCACATCAAGCTATCACAATCTGTCAAATTTCTTTACTATTTGATTGGAAAAAAATTACAGTTTCTGTCTGTACACACATACGATACGATGTAACATACTGGTATTCTGCAGCAGCAGTGGTTAGACTGGTAACCGATCGCAACATAGTTGGAATCGGGCTAGGCAGATGACAATGACACGTAATGTGGAACGTTGCTATGTTGTGTAGGTACTGATGCACATTAAGATCGCTGTTAGTCTCGGTAGTCCTGTGGGTGAGCATTGCTAAAAGTTAACTATGGTAAGGGGGGACTAGCAAGCCGTATAACTCTTGTGTGTGCCTTTGATGTTCTCATTCACATAGTAAGGAACAGGTTTTAATATTTACCGGCTTTTCTTTTTGACAACTGTTATCCAGATGGTGAAATAGAATAATTGGCTCAGACAAGTATTTATATTTCGCACAAAGTATTGCTATTTATTCTGTGGTATTGGCCCCAATCACAGTGCAATCAATGTGTGCCTAGAAATTTTCATTATGCAGAAATGCGGTTATCTGGCCTCTTACCCGGATTAATAAAAAAAGAATGCCAAAAAAACAAAATCAAAATATTTTATTTCACATAGGCCTACATGGGCACTTAAAACACGTCGAGAAACGGTGCACGGTTCGAGTTGGTCGTTTCCTATGGAGAAGATCCGGCAAGAAACTTCATGGTTACTATAATACGATATTCCGGTAATTCAATATTGGTCAAATGACAGTCGACCCATGTAAAAGAGTTGACCCCATTTTATTTAGACTAGGGAAAAAGATGGACAGATATCATCCTTGAAATTGGGAATATTATGTAACGATCATGACGCAGTTAAAATTATTTTATAATTTAAAGAATCAAAACTTCGTTGCTGACCGTATAATGAAATTACAGTGTAGGTATCTTTGGACATGGTCGTTCACAATGGGCCTCGTCAGAAGGCTTAAAGTCACCCAAAGTGCAATTGAGAGGGCTATGCTCTGAGTTTCCTTGCGTGGTCGAATAAAAAATGAAGACATCCGCAAGAGTACCAAGTTTACCGACGCAGCCCGAAGAATTATCAAATTTAAGTGGCAGCGGGCAGGGCACATTGCTCGCAGAACGGATAGCCGATGGGGTCAAAAGTTCTGGAGTGGCGACCGCGACCCGGAAGACGTTACGTTGGAAGCTCTCCCACATACCGATGACCGATGACCGGGTGAAGGTTGCAGGGATCCGCTGGATGCGAGATCAGACGCAGGGGACCGGTCAATGTGGCGACACTTGGGGGAGGCCTATGTCCAGCAGTGGACGTCTTTCGTCTGAAATGATGATGAATGATGATATTATCTCTTTTAGGAAATCGTTACGATTCAACTGAATGGCCGCCTTTAGCTCCCAAATTTAAAATTACAATCCAACATCTTTTATTTTTCTATAGCAACACTAAAGTTAAATGTCAATGTCAAATTTGTTTTCCCTCATTTTCAAAACAAGTTCTAACTTGTGTGTTGTTTTGTTAAACTTTCGTGCTATGAATGGTGTAAAAAGCATTTAAAATGCGGCGCAGCCTAGCGCCCAGCCAGGTCGGCTCAAGCGACAACGTCTTCAAGAGCCCGCTTCTAGAATCCAAACGAAATAAACGTCGGGAATGTACCAAGATACCATTGACTCAGAAATCAGCTTCTCAAGCATTAACTACTTCTGAACACGAGAATTTAATCAAGCAGATACTGAACAAGCCTTTCAAGGTTCCCATACCGAACTATGTGTCCTCTTTTTGCGGTAAAAGCTTGGGCTTGAAAAGGACTCAGGTTAGGCGGGCCTTACACGATCCAGATGAGCCAAATGCGTTGGTTTTGTACCGTCCGCCGTACATCCCTGAACATGAGAAGATGAAAATGAGTCCTAACGACATCAAAGTGGCCGTGGTCGTGGATCCAGTTCTGGGGAACATCCTAAGACCTCATCAGAGAGAAGGAGTGAAGTTTATGTACGATTGCGTCACAGGACAACAGATAGAGAACGCCTATGGCTGCATTATGGCCGACGAAATGGGTTTAGGAAAGACGTTACAGTGTATTACACTGTTATGGACACTTTTGAGGCAAGGGCCAGACTGTAAGCCTACAATCTGTAAAGCAATCATTGTTTGTCCAAGTAGTTTGGTCAAGAATTGGTACAATGAGATCCACAAGTGGCTGGGACAGAGAATCAATGCTCTGGCCATGGATGGAGGCTCTAAAGCTGACATAACACTGAAACTACAGCAGTATATGAATACATTTACCACAACTCGAGTAGCCACCCCAGTATTAATCATCTCATATGAAACATTTCGAATTTACTCCAATATTCTCCACTCTTCTGAAGTTGGATTAGTCTTATGTGATGAGGGACATAGACTGAAAAACTCTGAGAACCAAACATACCAAGCGTTAATGGGTTTAAAGGCTAAAAGAAGAATTTTGATATCTGGAACACCAATCCAAAATGATTTGACAGAATACTTCAGCTTAGTACATTTTGTCAATGAAGGAATCCTAGGGACTGCTCATGAATTCAAGAAGAGATATGAGAATCCAATTTTAAGAGGTCAAGATGCTTTAGCTACTGCTTCAGAAAGAGAAAAGGCACAGGAATGTCTGTCAACTCTAACCTCTATTGTTAACAAATGCATGATCCGCAGGACAAGCAGTTTGCTCACTAAATACCTGCCAGTTAAGTTTGAACAGGTCATATGTGTGAAGATGACTCCCCTTCAGACCCAGCTGTATAAGAACTTCATCAACTCCGATGCAATCCGCAACAAGTTCAGCGGAACTGGAGAAAAGAACACTCTCAGTGCTCTATCAAGCATCACTACTCTTAAGAAACTCTGTAACCATCCAGATTTGGTTTATGACAAGATTCTTGAAAGATCTGAAGGTTTCGAAAAAGCCTTTAGCCTGTTACCAAGCAATTACGACATAAAAGATGTGAAACCAGAATTGTCAGGAAAGCTCATGATTTTAGATTGCATTCTTGCTAACTTGAAGACCAATACTGATGATAAAATTGTACTAGTTTCGAATTATACACAAACTTTAGATTTATTTGAGAAATTATGTAGAAAGAGATCTTATTTATATGTGAGACTTGATGGCTCTATGACAATCAAGAAGAGGGCTAAAGTAGTTGAGAGTTTCAACAATAAGGAAAATAAAGAATGGATATTCATGCTTAGTTCAAAAGCTGGTGGTTGTGGTCTTAATCTTATTGGAGCAAACAGACTAATCATGTTTGACCCTGACTGGAACCCTGCCAATGACGACCAAGCCATGGCAAGAGTCTGGCGTGACGGACAGAAGAAACCTTGCTACATATACAGGCTCCTTGCAACAGGAACCATAGAGGAAAAGATATTCCAAAGACAAGCACACAAAAAGGCTCTGAGTGACACTGTTGTTGATCAAAATGAGGAATCTCTTAGACACTTCACTTCTGACGACTTGAAAGATTTATTTAGATTAGGAGAAAACACATTATCAGACACACATAGCAAGTTTAAATGCAAAAGATGTGTAAACAACATCCAAGTTACGATTCCACCAGAAAATTCTGACTGCACATCAGATTTGTCCAACTGGTACCACTGTGCAGACAAGAAAAGCTTAGCAGATTTAGTTCTAAAGCAGTGCTGGGACTTAGCAAAGACTATTTCTTTTGTTTTCCACCACAGATCTGCACAAGTTGAAGCCGAGAAGGCTATAGAAGCAGAAAAAGAGAATATTCCAGAACCAAAAAGAAGGAAGATAGAAATTGATGAAGATTACTCTGAACCTGATGATAGCGGTGATGAAGATTACAAGTGAATATTTTATGCTGGTCATTTATACCAGGGAGGAAATTATGTTGATTATTGTAAATAAGTTTTTCTTTAAGTTTAAATGCCTACATTATGGAAAGAATATTATGTTGATTACAGTATTTTTTTTTAATTTTGCGTTTTGTATAAACTACCCTCGTTACTTTTTTTTTTTCGGATGTGTAATCATCAAATAACCCCCCCTCCCCCCCGTCTCCCACTCTGGGCGGAGCGGAAGGGAGTGTCCGACTTGTACTGACTAAAACCCATCCATGTTCCTTCTTTGCCCTTTGTGTTTCAGGGCCTTTTATCTCTTTCGAACAGTCCCGCAGCTCCCTCCTTACTTTAGGCCATCTTTGCAATAACTGTCACCATGTAATAATTCCATACTAGTTGTCCTTTGTTTTGGGGTAAAATAAAAGTAGAAGAAAAATAACATAACAGCATATATTTTCGCAAATAAATTGGTACAAAAATAATAAATTAGATTCTAAATAATAAACCTTGTTCCTTATACTTATAAAGTACCTTCTTATTCTAATACCTTTTCAAGGTATTGCTTACTTCACTAACATTTTCGTCAACTTTGACCGTCGAAAACATTTTAACCTCTGCTCTATATGCTAAAATAACTAGACACTGTAGATGTATTTGGAGTGAACCAGCCATTAACCCTCAATTTCGTATTTGATTTATATGATCGGGGTGTCACGCACCCCACGTGACCGTTTACGTAACCAATTAAGGTTGAAAATCCAATAGCTACACAAAGTTTTGATATCATTAAATATAGATTAATCGATAACTAATTTTACGTAGTATCATTTTATGAAACTAATATGTGCGTTAATAGAGAAGTATAAAAGAAAAAGAGTTGCTGCGCCAAACCCCATATAAATTGGAATAAAATGTAAGGGCTGGCAATAAAATGTACATTGTCAGTGCTTTATCTTTAGCTAGAACAGCTAAGCTTAAGTCCATAGGACCAGCTAGGTGGTTGTGCTGAATATCCTCGCTTATCGGCTTCCTCGTTTACTTCAAACGGATTTTTGAAGAGTTTCAGCAAAAATCGCACCTGAAAAAAACAATCATTTAGGAGAATGGCAGAAGACATATTGTTAAATTTAAATTTGGGTGGATTAGGTTATTTTGGTCATGACCAGTTAATTTTTTTAAGACTGCGTTCCCTAATTCACATCTGATAGATAAAAAAATCGTATAAGATAAGAGAGAGATATATACAGATTTCAAAATGTTAATTCAGGAACACAAAGTAAGTGTTTAAAGGACTGAACTGTGAACCGAACCGTCTGTTTCTGTATTTTATGTTTCGTGTGTGTGTGTGTGTTTCTGTTACGTTTGTGTGTGCCGTGTGTGTGGTAGTTTAGTGTGATACCTTTTCAAAGTCATTGTTCTCAGCATCCTTGATCGCCTCCTCTAGGATCCAGTTTCTCGGCACATACACTGGATTTACTTTAACCATTCTCTCGACTCGCTTTTCCTCAGACACTGTGATCATGACAAAATAATAATTTTAATTCTCTAATTAAAAACATAGCATCAGGTATCGCCTGTTTCTCCCGAAGATTTCGGTCGAGCTCTTCCTATAGTACACCCATATTTCGCCAGTTATTTTTAAGTCCCATTTAATGGGGGGCGAACTGATTGTCTTCAACTGTCAGTTCAGTTCACAAAAACCGGCCAAGTGCTAGTCGGCCTCGTGCATGAAGGGTTCCGTTCCTTCGTAATACAGCCCCTTTAATTTATTTTTATTATTTGTTGTTATAGCGGCCACAGAAATACACATTCTGTGAACATTTCAACTGTCTAACTATTACGAATCATGAGATACAGCCCGCTGACAGACAAGACGTATGTGGGAGTGAATGTATTGTTTATAATAATGGGTGTAAAAGCCGACCCTTAACGAAGAAGTTCTCCCCGTCATTGCAGTTTTTTTGTTCTAGACTATACCTGGGAACCTTCTAGTTACGGATATATTGGGGGTCAAAGTTCCAACTTTTTACAAGTTTTTAATGTTACTTTACTTTAATTGCTTCCAAGACCCCCGTACTATTCAATGCATCCATCAGCACAATATGTGGAGCGTCACATTTTTCACCCCCAAAAAAATGTCGTTTCCCAGCAATATTTTTGCGTAGAGTTACTTAGTTTGATGTACAGAACGCTTGGTTGACGGCTTCGTGAAGGGTCCGTTTACACCCTGTATAAGTATTAACAGGATTATATAATCGGCTTACAATTCTCTTTGTTCAGTCTACCATTGTATGCTTGCACCCACTTCTCCCAATTCGGTGCTTCACTCAACTTACTGAGAGACCACTTCGTCTCCACAACTGACTTATCTGACAACATATTTGGCGCTACCTGAAAGAAAAGGCAGATTTTAAAATTAACATTATGTACAGTTCTTTAATAATTATTTTACGTTTTGGGTTAAAAGATTTTTTATTTATTCGAAAAGAACATACATTGTTCACTTATCGAATAACTAAGGTAAAGTGTAGTCCAGGGCTGCGGGACTGTTCGAAAGAGATACCGTGGCCCTGGAACACAAAGGGCAAAGAAGGAACATGGATGGGATTTAGTCAGTACAAGTCTGACACTCCCTTCCGCTCCGCCCAGAGTGTGGGGGTTCATTTGATGATTTCCCATCCGAAAAAAAAAAAAAAGTTAAAGTGTAGTCCAGTAGTTAACAGTTTTGTTTTTTTGATATAGGTAAGTACGATGTCGACATAATTATTATTGTGTGAAAGACTAGCTTTCACTAGGTTCTGAGCGATAAAAAAGCATACCCAATGTGACCAATTACCTCAGCGAGTTGTCTGAACGTAGCTGTAAAGTCTGCCATTTTCAGCTGCATCATGTCAAGCAGATCTTCCACGAGTTTTTCGTCGCCATCTTTAATTTCTTTTAGTCCAAGTTTTAGTAGAAATGTTTTCCTGAAATTGAAGGTAGTAAATAAAGAAAGTAGCATCTTATATTAGGGATTCCATTTCCGTAATCGCTAAGTAAATTAGGTGTGTTTGTCGTCTTACAAAATAATACAATATTCTGTTTAGCATAAAGTTCATTTTACATTAGTTGAGATTCACTTACAATACTTTCGTTTTGACGTAGTTTTCGAGACTAGCTTGGATGTCTTTGATCTCCTGCTTTTGATGCTCCGACAGAATAGGCTCCAGGGCTTGTGCGAATTTGTCCAGGTTCCATAGAAGAATCTGCAAAATTTATCATAAGTTAGGTGGGTAGGTCCAGGTCGCACGCGTAGCATGACCACTGTGGAAACGGGTTTTGTCGACGGAGGAATCGACAAAATGACAGATTGTAGAAAGATTTCTATCGTCGTAAGCATGGCGATGTTAAAAATGTAGTAAGAAAAGAATGAATGTGTATTCTTCAGTCGACACAAGTCTACAACGTCAAGCATGACGAGAATATTTCTCTACTTTTGACACTTGAGGTAGAAACATTTTTTCTCAACAAATGTCAAATAGTCTACATCACATCTGCTGTGAAACGGCAAAGATTTTATCAGACAATGCCCGTTTTCACCAACACTAAGTGACATCTAACTGAATGCCTTATTCCTGTTTTTACCAACACTAGTGTCAGTAGGGAAGGGTCAATTTTTGTAAGAGGTAAGCCGGAGTATATCTTTAATCTGATTATATTATTTGTCTATAGTATACTGACTGTGGCATTTTTCAAAGGGAGGCAGGTAGGAATCGAGTTGTATGGAACCTTCGCCACTAGGTAGGTTAGGTATTATGGTGACACAGGCAGTACCCCCGAAATTTAGCGACTCACAAATTAATATTCTGTATTTTTTTATGAACCTGTGTAATTTATCTCCACAGATGGGGGTTGACGGACGGCTCAGATATCAAAAGCGTATGCGGCGTCTCTCCACAGACAATGGCTCACCTTCCATCTTGCGCCGCACCAGTAAGCAGAGTTCACGTAGCTGAATTTTGGTCTAAACACATTTGTTTTTTTTTGCCATAGACACGCTCAGAAGCAGAACGGACTTTTACTTATGCGCTGTAGAATAAGGAGTTAACAGAGCTAGCTTATTAGAACTCACCTCCGGTTGCCTGATAAACGCGTACCGGCCCAAATCATCAGAAGTATTGGGCACATAATGCTGGGAGTAATGGTCTATGAAACCGTACGGACCGTAGTCTATGGTCAGGCCTAAGAGGCTCACATTGTCTGTGTTTAGCACGCCGTGAGTGAAGCCAAGACCTGGGGAAGTTAAAGTACGGTCAACCTCAAAAGTAAAAAACGCAAGAATAGAATGAATGGATTATTAATAGAACAATGCCTTCTAAGAGAGTGACCATGGATATCCACGCGGCTTAAGCTGGTTGGAATAAGGCTTTATGTCGCGTCACACGAACCGAAACGGGGCGACTGACTTGTTTTTCGCTTATACAATGTGTCAACGGACCCCTCACGAAGCCGTCAACCAAACATTCTGTACATCAAACTAAGTAACCTTACGCGAAAATACTTGCTAGGAGACGGCTTTTTCTTTTGGGGTGAAAAATCACGTTTTACGGTGAAATTCAATATAACTAGTGTTTTATACTACGATGTTACTAACACTAGAATATAAGCTGTGTGTAATACTAACAAAATATGGATCACTGTTATCGGAAATAAATGAATTTTATTTTATTTATTTACAAAAAGCTTGTGCAAAAGTTGGAACTTTGAATATCTCCTTAGAAGGTTCCCAGGTATGATCCAAAACAAAAAAATATCGCAATGACGGAGAGAACAAGTGCGTTTCGGTTTCATTAAGGGTCCATTTTCGCCCTTTATTACATAGACATAAAGCTCTTCTTGATCGGCTCAAGCCGCTGACACTGATTGATCTGTACATATTTGTGTCTAAATATAGTAAATATAAAGCCCATTGTAAGAAAAAATATGATTATAGTTTACCTACCTATTACAACAATTGGGTTTTAACTTACCTTGCCAGGTCGCCACCATATCAAGATTCCTATGAGCCACTTCTGAAAACCACTTCACATATTTGTCTTCCCCAGATTTCTCGATCTCAGGAAAATGATGCTGAGAATGAAAGAAAATATTATGGTTCCTGTTATAGAGTCTAGAGATAAGGTTTAAACGTATAACGTCACGTCACGTTTTGAACGTAATTTTAGAATTTTAGTTTTAATTTGTATTATTTAATTACTTAACTATTTTTATATACATATGTGATTGTAATTTTAAATTTTTATAATTGTTTATTTAGTCACATTTATAATAATTTCAGAACTTTAATTATTATTATTTAATTGATTATAATTGTAACTTTTTGTTTCAAATGTATGCATCATATAATCCTTAATGGATTAAAATAAATGATTTTGAATTGAATTGAATAACGGATGTATTAGCGATCTAGAATCTGCATAACGTACCATTACGCCTATACCAACGTGTTATCTGCACCTCGTCTTGGAGGAGGACTTTAGGCCGCAGGGAGTGGTCTTACGTCCCTTCCACGGGCAAGTGCCACATGAGCGCACAGTGACATAGTGCACACGTAAAGTGTTACTAACATAGTTTTAAGGTTCTGTTTACTAACACAATTTGTATTTTATTATATGTATAATCTGTAAGGTATATTATCTATGGGCTAAAATACCCTGAAAATAAATGGTTGTTGTTCTTATAATCCCCGAAGGTTAGGCAGAGCCCAGAGGTGAACCTAATAGGTACCTACACTACACCCACATTTCGCCAGTTATGTTTAAGCCCCATGTAATAGGGGGCGAGCCTATCGCCATAAACCGGGTACAAATCCAGACTCCGTGGCTGTCTACTGAAAATTCCTCAAGGAAAAAACCAATAACACTTTACCCGACCCGGGAAACGAATACTGGACATCATGCTCAGCAGTCGCGCTTGCGGCCACTAAATCAACGAGACAGTCTAGAATAATGTAGTCTAGCGATGTAGAATCTACCTTTATAATAAAATCAGCTAACATCTTCAATGTGTGAGGCTCTTTTCGCTTGACCAGTATCTCGAGCGATCCGATGCGGTACCACGCGTTGGCTAGACGCATCACTACAGCGGCGCGTTCTTGTCTCGCTCGGCCGCTGTAAGTTTTGTCTCGCCATACTTTGTGGTCGTCGCTCACTAAGAAAAAAAAATGTGGGAAAGTCAATTTTTTTGCTCGGTAGGTTCGGTAGCTCCCAACGTAACGAACTCAAAACATTATGCTTATGGATGCATTGAATAGTACGGGTGTCATGTTATGAAGGTAGTTAAAGTCAAGTAATAACATTTTAAACTTGTATTAAAAAAAGAAGATTGTGAAAAAGTTATAAGGTGAAACTAGAACGTTCCCAAAAAATATAGCAATGGCGGAAATAACAAGTGCCTTCCAGCTTCGCTAAGGGTGTTTTACACCCATT
Source organism: Noctua janthe (assembly GCA_910589295.1). Classification (NCBI taxonomy): domain Eukaryota; kingdom Metazoa; phylum Arthropoda; class Insecta; order Lepidoptera; family Noctuidae; genus Noctua; species Noctua janthe. Next base: position 7,602,989 of record OU342573.1, on the reverse strand, counting down.
ATAATATCTAAGCTAAAAACAATCATAAAAGCAATCCATCTTACCCACCAAAGCTGCGGCCCTAGTGGTGGGCACACCGAGGTAGTAGCAAGCCTCTGACGCGATCATCTCTCTGATTGAAGACCGCAGCACCGCACGACCGTCGCCGAAGCGAGAATATGGCGTTTCACCCGAACCTTTCAGTTGTGGCTGCCAGGACTCACCTTTGCTGTAGAAGAATAAAATTACTGATCTAATGCAAAAGGCATACATTCATAACACTAGGAGATACTCGAGGGTTGCCTAACCTTTAACCACATTGCAATATTTTCATTGCTCGACTTAGCAACAAGTTTTTTTAAATCTATTTTTAGTTTGAGACATCACTACGCTCCAGGTGACTATGCCAGTTTCATGGGGACTATTCATTGCAGTCTGCAGCTAATCATACACAGATATAGGAAACTGGTAGAGAATACCTTGTGGCATTAAGTCCGCCTATGTACCAATATTGTACATGAAGTTTAAATAAATATAGATATACCTAGATAACGCAGGAGAACCTACTCCGTGTGCCCGACAATAGCATTTTATGCTTAACGAGGCTACTGTCGCAGCAAGCTAATTTTTTTTAAATAACAATGCTGCAACTCGAGAACTTAATTCTAGATATTTAAAGAACAAAACTGTATTTGATTTTGTATAGTAACTAAATAGTGCTTATGTTGTCATAGTAGTTAGATTGCCAAAAAATGCAAGGAGGAAACTCTGTATATAATGCGACCCATCCACGGACCAACCTAGGCAAGCACAGCTTAACCTAAAGATTGCCCTGCATTAAATAGTCAACCAAATTACCTGTTCACATATTCTCCAAGAACATGAGCTCTTCCATCACCCAATTGGTCAGCCCACTGTCCAAATTGGTACCCACCATATCTGAAATATTACATTATTTTTTAATAAGTATAAACTGAACACTATTTTAAGCTTTCACTGTTTACAACTATACTTAAACTGTCACTTACGGGATATCTTCCATGATTGTTCATTATTTTGAGTTCCCGATATTTCAACACTGTTGCAAGCGTGATCACAGGTTGAAACATCGGGAGCTCAAAATAATGAACTATCACAGAAGGTATCCCGTAAGTGACAGTATAAGTTTAATTATAATATGTATGTATTTGTTTCTTAGCATAGGCAAAATTATGAAACATCAGAATGAGTATAAAGATAGAAAATTTCAGTGCTACTGAAAGTATTCTTCTACTATTTTGTTTCATAATTTTATTGAGATTTGACCCACACATGAGTAGTTTTGTTTGTATTTAATAATACCCTATTTTGACTGACCAAGTGATTCTAAATACAGACAAAAAGAGTCCACTACATAATTACAATCAAAAAATACCCAATGAAACAGAATACTGACATTTAAATACTTTTCCAAGAAAAGTTCTCTCAGATATCTGATAAACTGAGTGTACTCGATAGATTTCATCTTTCTTTAACAATTACCGTTGTCATACCTGTGTGAAACAGTCAGGCCTCCTTCTGGCAGATAACGGCCAGCAATAAAGTTGATGAACTCCTCAGTCTCAGCTACAGAAGGGTCCAAGTCCAGAATGTCTATGAGAGCATCATCTGAGGCACATACCAGGTGTAGCTTTCCAGCTAGAGGCTCTGTAGGCACCTGAAAATGTGAACAAATTAAAGAAAATAGTGTCCATAGAATTTGTTGTTTATATTTCTCCATAGAGATCTCCATACATTTTGTACAAAGGCTCCGAGCTTCGAGTTCAGGCTAACATCTAACTCCTTGAAAGTTCACAAGTGCCTGTAAGTAGTTTAATTGAAATAAATGGTTTGAGAATAAAACTTACATAAAGGGTGATTATAGAGACAGGTTAGAAAATGGTAGAACAACAGCTGGATGATCATCAGAGTAGCCCAGCATCGATTTGAGAGGTATGTCCATTAAGGAGTTTCTAGTAAACAATTAGTTTTCGCCAGCCAAGTTTCCACTCTTACCTTAGAAAACACAGCATCCTTTACAGCCATCGGCATATTATACTCCGGATTCTCATCAATAGGCAGCGCGGCGTAGTTAGGAGTGTCCCTGAACTTCCACTCTTTAAAATTAGTCACTGGTTTCATTTTTCCCACTAAACTTGGTTTCTGTTCGTTCATAAGAGCTGCTAGCACACAGAAAGCTCGCTTCATCGAGCAATTTTTTAAATTACACAATATCCTGTTTCGTAAAATTATTATGATGAAATATTGTAATCATCTCTGTATTATTTTGTAAACATGTGTTTTGCTTAATTTTTGGTGTAAGTGATATTTAGCTTTATAATTATTAAAATAAAGTTGATTTTCTCAATGCCAATTAAGAGAAATACAAGATTTTTATCTGTCAACTTTTTGCCAGTTATCATGACAACGACAAGAGAATTGACATTTCGTGCGAAGTTGCGTACTGTTTACACGAGTATTTTTTCTATCTTCTCTTGACTTGGGGCGACATACCGTTCAGCGAGCAGTTGATTCTTTCGACGCAGACAAGTGTGCGTTTACAATAAGCAGGTGATTTCAGGACATGAGCAGCAGAAAATTTGTAAGGGGATAAGCAAACGGGGAAACCCGTTGGCCTAAGGGAGGTTAGGGAAGATTTATTTGGACACTAGAATTTACACTGGTAAATACTGTTTTTGTCACACGAACTTTATGATGGTTTTTGTTAATGTTAGTGAACCGTCATTAAAAATATATAATAATTTTGTTTCAATCACATCGTTTTTTTGTGACAGCTACTCATATACCTACGTTTCTTTCTTTTCTTTGTTTGAATTGAACCTAAAATTGAACTGAGCCACCATTGGTCCGTTGCACATAAAGCTCGGCCTGATAAATATTCACGGAAATTAGCAATAATTTCTCTAATTGTAGCTGATTTTTGTACTTTTTACGAAAATATATGTTTTGATGTCACAGGAAAACCAGATATGTAATTTTTTTCAATATTATTTGATTGTTTGGTACTTTGGTGGCCCTAATACATTTAAAATATAAGTTTTCATGTGACAAAAAAAAAATTTGTTAACCAGTGTAATCAAAGAGATTTAAAATACTTATAGAGCGGACATTAGGAATATTTTCACACAAAATTTTTGATCCCGAACATTTTCGATTTTGACACATGAATGCTATCTGACTAGCGGCCGTATGACACTAGACAGAACGATTTATTACTAAGTAGTAATAAGTTTTGGATTACAATTTTCTTAATCTTGTCCCGTCTATCATAAATAATTGAATGTCTTTGAGTGTAATTCAATCAACAGCACGCATATCCATTCCAAAAAACTAGCTCTAAGATTATTAACTTAGGCGCCTGTCACTTCCATCGCAAGCCTTTGTTTTCGGCGGTCTGCTTATTTGGGGCTCACAGGCTCGCATCGCAACCACTAAAAATTCCGCCGGCTTTGTCAACTTCCCTTTTTCTTGAAGGTAAATAAAATGAGGAGTCATAAAATTAACAAATAAATAAATATTTATTTAAGAGAAGATCATTTAACTGGAGCAGCTAATCTTAAGAGCGTACGCCCATTGAGGTGGCTGTGCGGAAAAGCCACGCTTTTCTGCCTCGGCCTGCACTTCAAACGGTTTCTTGAGCACTTCCAGAAGGAAACGTACCTGAAAAATAATCATCGTCAGATCATGTCGAGTCATATAACAAGTTCTCAATAAATGTTACCTACGATGGGATACCACCGTATCTGGAAATCTGTATCTACAAATCTCAAGTGATGAACTGGACTAGAACAATGCAGTTCAATCAGGAAGTGAGTCCAAATCGCTGCTCAAACTACATTTGTATGATGTGTCATAAAAAGCCAAAAATAACTTTAGGACTATAATTTTATTCCTGAAGGGTTTGGAAGAATTGCCAGTTATTTTTAGTCCCCGGGCACAAATCCAGAATTTCTCTGTAGCAGACAGAGAAATTCCTTGTAGAAAAACCCAATAAGACCCCTCTCAAAAATCCAGAACATATTATCATTTAATTCCCTCAACCTTCTGATAATCATCCTGCTCGGCATCCACAATGGCCTCATGCAGCAACCAGTTCCTCGGCACGTAGACGGGGTTGGCGCTCATCATGCGTCGGCGTCGCTCGTCCTCGAACTGCCCTGAAGAGCTCGCGTCCACTGCGGCTACTCCACAGTCACGACTGTTTACGGGAATGATACCTAGACCAAAAGAGCTGGATGATGTCTGAAGATCTACTGAGTAGAAAGAAGAGCCTGGCTTGTATAAAACTAGATTAAATACTATAAGGTTTACAAAGTACTACATGAGAATCTTTTTGACAAGGAATGCCAAATTATTTTTATCCTTGGTTAGAAGACCGAAAGTTTAACAAACACGCTTACCAATACCAAGAGGTATTGTATTACCCATCTAGTAATTGCGTCGTGGAGGTTAGGTCTAGAAAAACAGTCAGGGTAACTATGTAAAAAATTAAGTTGTTGCCTCACCGGCTTCTTTGTCAAGTCTCTCACGGTACTGGTCCAACCAGCAGCCCCAAGACGCGTGAGTTGACAGACGCTTCAATGACCATTTCTCCTCCAGTTTGATCTTGCTTACCATCTCACAAGGCTCCAGCTATATCATACAAATCAATAAGAATACAATTATTTTGTTAAAGGCCTGTCTGTAGACAGTGCCTGCGGAAGATGTTCCGTGAGGAAAGGGGGTGGTGTCGCGGGAGCTTATTCAGGCACCATCTCAATTAAACGGTGGGCCTGTAGTTATTGCTTCCTTTTAAAAGAACCTTGACTACGTCACAAACCTCGCCAAGTTGTCTAAAGGTAGCAGTGAAGTCAGCGCCTGTCTGTTGCATCATGTCCAATAGCTTTTCTACCAGTTGCTCGTCACCCCAACGTTCTTCTTTCAGGCCTATCTTCATTTGGAATGTTTCCCTGTAGGATTAATTGACGGAAATTATTCATAAAAGCAGCATTAATAAGAAAGAAGTTCAGAAATGTAAAAAAAAAATACCAACAGTATCTTGTTCTTGCAATAAGTGTCCAAGTTTTTCAATATGTGCGACATATGTACTTGTTGCGAGGAAGACAGAAGAGGCTTCAGAGCATTTGCAAGCTGTCCTATGTTCCAGACCACTACCTATAATACCATAATTTAAATTATATCCATTATGGTTCCTAGTCAGTAGGTTGGTTGGGTAGTTAGTTATTCAACAAATACCTTCCACTACGATATGTAGAACTAAAGAATCTCACATCAGGTTGCTTGGCAAGTGCATATCTTCCCTCTCCATCTGAGCAATTGGAAACAAATCCACCATCGTATGAGTCCACGAAACCGAAAGGACCAAAGTCCACAGTCAGGCCCAGGAGACTCATGTTGTCAGTGTTCAGGAGCCCGTGGGTGAAACCTAAACCTGTGTTAAAAATACTAGGTGTAAATATGAAATTAATATGGTATAGCCTCTGGGTTAGTGTTTAACTTCAGCACAAGACTACCCGAAGTGTCCAACAAAAGTGAAGGTTGATAGGGAGATGAAGCTTACCTTGCCACTTAGCAACGAGGTCCAATGTCTTATGAGCAATTTCCGAGAACATTCTAATGAAACGATTCTCATCGGTCAGCTGAATATCAGGGAAATACTCCTAGAAATTATAATACAAAAGCTGTAGTATACTCCAAAATAGTAGAGACACATAACATACACGATCAGCCCATACTAGTACGACTGCTAGGGCTCAGGCCTCCTGTCAGTCAGGGAGTGGGCCACGGCACGCGGGGCCAATGTGGACGTCACACACAACATGAAACCACCATCACTGCACGAGTTGCTGCTCTACGCTCATCCAGAGTGAGACTATGTTGATCCAATAGTATTACTTGACAAACCTTTATGATAAAATCGGAGAGCTGTCTCAGAACAGTGATCTCTCCAGTCCTAGACAGGATCTCTAAGGACCCGAAGCGGAACCAATTCGGAGCCAAGCGCAGTACGACCGCTGCCCGCTCTCGACGAGGACATCCGTTGTAGTATACATCCCTGACAATAGCTTCGTCACTCACTGTAATTGAATGAATGAATCTTATAAAGGTTTTTTTACCGTCAAAAATCGCCGAGTTCCTTTTGGCATAAGACTAAAGTCGTTATCTAGGTGAGAAGTTTATTATGACGGTCTTTTCTAACCCAGTCCTTGTCTATACTGTACCGAATATATTATGATAATAATGATGCCTAAACCAAAATAAAACAACGGAAAAGGAAGTTTAGAATGTTACAAAGTGACAAAAAAACAGAATACAGGCCCTACACTAAAAATAGCATTTCGTGGATTGGAAAGGCAACAACTTCAACTTGCCTACTAGTCCCACAGCTCTCGTAGTAGGTATGCCTAGAAAGTAACAAGCTTCGCTTGCAATCATCTCTCTGATAGCAGACCGCAATACAGCGCGGCCGTCATGAACTCGTGCGTACGGCGTTTGTCCAGAACCCTTCAGTTGTATCTGCCATCTTTCACCACGTCTGAAAAACCATTTTCAGACCTATAAAACCGCTAGTAGATAAGTAAAGCCAGCCAAGATGTGACTTTCACAAACCCTCTTATGCTCTTCAGTGCTGCGAAGCTCGAGTGTTGGATCTCTGGAACTCCATAGCTACGTCATTAATGTAATATGAATGCCGCCTGAAGTATCTTACCTATTAACGTATTCTCCAAGAATATGAGCTCTACCATCTCCCAGTTGTCCTACCCACAGTCCATACTGGTGTCCACCGTATCTGGAATAACATCAAAATAAGGCGGTAGGTAATTTCAGAAGGAAAACAAATGCCTTATTTTTAATTGTTTTTTAGAAGTTGCGATGATGTACTCTTGATAATAATTTACCTATGTGCAACTGGCAAAGCTCCGTATGGCAGTTTCCGTCCTGCTATGAATTCAACGAATTCCTCGCGGTTTGCCATGTCAGGGTCCATGTCCAAGATATTGATCAACGCATCTTGTGACGCGCAAACCAGTCGTATGTTTCGTTCCAGAGGTCGAGGAGTTACCTGAAAATCATCATTGGTAATTATAAATAATTTTGAATTCTGAAAAGTTGACCTGATGTTCAAAACAAATAGTCGAAAAATATTTATCACCCTATCAGGTTTGTTAAATTATGCTGTAGGCTTAGCGTTGTCACTGATGTTTATACATTTACCTCGGAAAAAACTACATTCTTTATGTTGGATCTAATTTGGTCATGATTTTCATCAATCGGCAACAAAATATATTTTGGATATTGACTGAATCGCCACTCCGTCAAATTTCTTTTTAGTGGAGAAGTTTCTCCCTCCATTTTCATAGCGGACATATTTATCCTACTAATTGAGAAATAATAAAAGAAAACATGAAAAAATACATTAAAAATCTGAAAAGATTGAATTAACCGCCGTTTATAAGTCTATGGCTGTCTATGGCATAGACAATGAAGGGAACTGAGCTCAGATTCTAACTAAAGTGTTCTAAGGAACTGAGCCCATTCAATACGCTTTATTTTCTCTTCCCAGCCGCGCGAGTGGATAGAAAATAGTTTTGAAAAATCTTGGCATGAATGGAGTGCTTTATAATATCCATTTTTATTTCATGGAAGGCATTCTCGTACCCAGACTGTACTAGCCGCTTATTCTCAGATTCGTGACAATTTAAAAAAATCAAATTTAGATTTTTATTTGTTCTTAAAAATAATTATAATTAATGTAATAAAACATTCTACGTTTCTTGTGGAGCATTAACTTTAATTACTTAATTTCTGTTGAGATTAAATCCGAAAGATAATCGGAAATAATACGAGTGTTTTCGAATACTTCGAATAAGTAGTAGTGGTCAAGGTCACGGCTAAGCTACTAATTTCAAAACCATCATATTTCATGAACTTTGACCAGCGAATGGACATGATCTAATTTTGTAGGTTTACACGCATGGGAACTCGCCCGGTGTGAAATTCGTCAGTTCGGCGACCGCAATTTCACTTTCGTGAGGCGCTTTCTCGTTTTGTCACTTTCGAAAAAATTCATTACTTGTGTGAATCAAACCCGTTTCTGTTTGTAGTAAATTCCATCGATGTGTTAAATAATTTTCGTGAACCGTGCATGGTATTTGTTTCGAGTTAAATGGATTTTTATCAAAAAATATGGTGTATACAGAGGGATATTTGAAGGAGAAGCTGACCAAGGATTTGGACGCCGTTCACGTCGTAAGTAATCTGTCAAAAAATTATCGAACAACCTGTGCCGCGTTGTAAAGTTTTCATGTAATTTTTGAATGAAAATAAGTGTCCGTATCGAATTAATAACCTCATAATCGGGCAAAATGACAAGGAGAGCCGACCCGGATAAATTTACTGTGACAAAACAGGCGTTACTTCCCGGTTTATTATTCTCTTTGCTTGTGAGATGGTGCGTGGCTGCTTATCCGTATTCCGGATACAAAAAACCTCCGATGCACGGCGATTACGAAGCGCAAAGACATTGGCAAGAAATAACAGTGCACACGCCTAGTAACAAATGGTATCGTAATACGACGCAAAATGATCTTCAGTACTGGGGTTTGGACTATCCACCGCTCACTGCATACCACAGTTTGCTTATGGGGTTGGTGGCGGACTGGCTCGAGCCGGAGTCGGTGCGTCTGTTTGCGTCAAGAGGTTACGAAAGCGACACTCATAAAACCTTCATGAGGTGGACTGTGTTCCTAAGTGACATTTATTTATATGTGACTGCAGTGCTGTGCATCTGTATAGATGCTGAAAGAGTGCTGGGGAAGGAACCCAAAGAACCAAAATGTGTTCTCAAAAGAACGGACATTTCAACTACTCTATTTTTATTGTACCCCGGTATCATATTGATTGACTATGGTCACTTTCAATACAATTGTGTGTCTCTTGGTTTCTTTTTATGGGCGACTTTCTTTATAATAGCTATCAGGAATGATACTTTAGCTACAATATTTTTTGTTTGTGCTCTAAATTATAAACAAATGGAACTGTATCATGCTTTGCCATTTTTCTTTTATTTGTTCAGGAAATGTTTCATAGGCATGCCACTAGGGAGGGGAAAACTGTCTCACTTTATTCGCTGTTTCAACAAACTAGCGATTGCCGTTATTGCTTGCTTTGTTATTATTTGGTATCCATTCTTAAAAGGATGGGACAATATATTCCAGGTTGTACATAGATTGTTTCCATTTAATAGAGGAATATTTGAAGATAAGGTTTCAAATGTGTGGTGTATGGTAAATGTTTTTATCAAACTCAAGACAATTTACAGTAACCAAGAAATGGCTAAAACATGTTTGTTGATCACGGCAATGGCCGGGGGACCAGCTTGTGCGGACATTTTCTTCAGAATTAACATTAAGAAGTTTGTTCCATGCTTGATCAATGTGTCTCTGGCATTCTTCCTGTTCTCATTCCAAGTACATGAGAAGAGTATTTTGTTAGTGGCTATACCTGTAGCGCTGCATTTCCCAGAAGATCCTTTCATGTGTTTCTGGTTCTTGCTAGTATCCACATTTAGTATGCTTCCGTTGTTACTAAAAGATGGGCTTCTTCTTCCTTTTATTGCTACCACTCTGATCTACACATCATTCTACAGCATTTGCTTGAAGTTGTCTCAGCCAAATTCTGGTTATTTCTCAATTTTCAATGCTAACCGAGTGGCTAAGATTCTGCAGCCGACTAAGAAAGATTCCTCTCCATTTTTGACATTTGTGAGTCTTATTTTTGTGATATCTGTAGTTGGTATGATCCTGTTGACTGTTGGCACTGTGTTTGTGGAGCCACCTCCACAGTGGCCTGATATCTTCCCACTACTGATAGCAGCATATTCCTGTGGACATTTCCTCTTCTTTTTCTGCTATTTCTATTACACACAGTTTTCTCTACCAGTGTGCTTGCCTTGTGTTGCTATTCCGAAGCAAAAAAGAAAGTAGAAAATAAAATACATTGACTACACTAAACTGCCTTAGTTAAGGGTTTTAAATCTTACCAGTTTTAAACTTACTACAATTTAAGAATTTTCATTTTTATAATCTTTACTTTTTCATACACTTTTTAGAATTCCATGTTATGTTACTTAATTAGTGCTTTAAATTGATATTCTGCTGTATTTGTATGTGACAAAAAAATTGTATGGTTACCGATACTGTAATTAGTACTTTTATTAAAAATTCCGAAATTGCGTTCCAATAAAGAATTTAATGAATTAGTAGATTGCACAAAACTGATTTTCTTTTACCCTGCCTTTATAATTAAACATTATTTAAGGCTGAACCTGCGAAACCACTTAACAAACAGATAAGGTCAGTACAAAATGTTTTAGGGCCATTAGATAACTTTAGTAGGTAGCTACTAATTGGGACCGTTGGCCAAGGTGTATGGCTTTCCAATAACTTCTGACCTACAACATGCCATGATGTCATAGTACTACAGCAGTTTTAGATAATATTGCTGTATGGATTGACTACAAAATAGACAGATACCAAATGAAGCTAGGAATCAGAATCAAACAGGACAGTCTCGTCATAGAGGGAAATTAAAGTCATTGTAAAATAACACCAAGCTGCTGGTGCGATCCTAATTTATCATAACCGAAGTCCAGTCTACAGTACCGCGTAGACAGGCGAGTTGCGTCTAAACGCAACGCAAATTTGTGTAAAAAAAGTCTGACGGGAAAATTGAATAACTCCGTTCCCGACCTGAGAATGGAACCCAGGAAGTAACCCATGCTCAGCTACTACACTCGTCAAGACTACTATACCAAATGGGCAGGCTAATATCGTCACAGGTTCATCATCAAGAGTCCTTCTGAATATGCCATTAATTTGGTGACTACATTGATATCTATCGGCTTCTGACGTTATGACAGCAGAATCTTTAAACGGAAAGGCGTCATGTACTTTAATAGATTATAATATCCACGTAAAATCTATTGGCACCTCGATTACTGTTACTATCCGAGTGTAGATAATATCCTACATTTGATTTCCTCTAAGTTTCACTTACGATACAAAATCAAGGGCTTTATGTTGTTTCCTGTTGATGGGACTTGCAATCTGTTATTATTCTTGTGAAATATAAATGACGTTTGTAATAAAAGGAAATTAAGATAAAAAGCAAAGAGATTAAGATGACTACGCTCAGCTTCTCAACCAGTCTTACCAAGTGGCATCATGTTCCCCAGTAACCGTTGGTTGTGGAGGTCAGATAGGCGGTCGCTCAAAAGACACAGAGCTACATCCGGTTAGACTGGAAGCCGACCTCAACAATGTCGGAAAAAAGCTTGGAACGTGATGATCTAGGTTTAAGGTGGGATAAAGAGCCCTTGTGGCAAGAGCTTTCTTATCATAAGCCAGAGTAATGCCCATAAGGCTTAATTAACTATGATGATATACGATAGGTCGTTCGGTGTATAAAAACCCGGGTACGGTATACACTCAACACTGCCGTGTATTCGTAATTGATAGGCAATATCACTAATGTCAAGAAATTACGCATAACTTATCACTACAAAGGTTGAGGTCATCATTATCATAATAACAGTGAGAAAACTGCAGAGTTTATATCAGCTACAACTTGGTGAATGTTTTAATGACTACAATTCAAGTTTTAATACTACAGGGAATACCCCGACTTCCTTTGCTTCCGTATGCACAAAAGGTTGGCAAAAGTGCTTAAGAAATACATAATTCGATAATGTTATTAACATTTAACCGGCGTTTCCTCGTCTCGTCACATAATTATGATAAAACTGTATATGGTGCGAATTAAAATGCCATTCATCCAAGTCGAAAGAGTCTGATTTCAGAATCATTTCAGTTGGTCATTGTGTAGTAGGAGAGATAATGCTAATAGGAGTCTGCGCTCATCGCATAACCCAATTCTTCAATGTCCCTCTCACCGCACTGACTTCATTCACCGATCATTCTTCGTTCAGTCTATTTCTCTGTGGAATGCACTTCCCCAGGAAATCAGGACGGCAACCAATCGTTTATCGTTTAAAATTAAAGTTCGTGAGTACATTCAGAAAAAGCTGGCAGTTTCGTCACAACGTTAATGTTTTCTTCATTGTTTGTCTTTTTATTTTAGTATATCCGTGTAAATTTCTATTTACACAAAAACTACTATAAATATATAAATATATATATATATATATATATATTTATTTATATATTTATAGTAGTTTTTGTTATTTATAGTATTTTATATATCCTTGTAGTTTATCTTTGTAATTATTCTATTTTTTTGCAGATAAGATACACCTACCACTGTTTGTCTCTGCATCACCCAAAGGTTGACTGGTAGAAAATGCCTTTGGCATTAAGTCCGCCTCTGTACTTTGTGCATGAAGTGTTAAATAAATAAATGCTATCTGCCTACCAATTAGCTAAACTTTCGAATAGGACGATTAATAATTTAATTTATTGAATGTATTTTTTCTAATCATTCTAGCCATTACGTTACGTATCCGCTGAATTTAATAAATTGTAACAATTCTCAAGCGAAAATCAACCACCAGTGCAGATTTTGTATGTAATTAAAAACGTCTAAACACACTACAAATACAATTTTGTAGGCAGATTCATTATGTTTCATCTATCAAATTACTCATTATAATTAGCGAGCCGAGAAAGTTTGTTGAACTGGATTAAAATTAGAAGAAAAAAAATATAATGACCGAAAATGGGGTCAAGTTCAAACAATACACTGATTATGTGAAACAAAAATAAAAGAGTGAATGAAAGTGTGGAATGTATGAGCAAATAAAAATATTAGGAGTACCAACTAGATACATATAGTAGGTAGTTTATTGTTAAACAAAGTCACGAGACTGTTACCACAGACTTCTATTTTGAGAGCAGTAATGTGATCTGAAAAGTGGAGCGAATGACCGACTTTTTATCGTATACCCAATATTTCGAGACAGTTAAATCTTGTATGATTGAACTCATTCACCACACCCGTAGTTCCCAAAAGGTTAGGCAGAGGTGTTCTTATAGCACATTCACATTTTTCGCCAGTTATGTTTAAGTCCCATGTAATAGAAGGCGAGCTACTTCTACTCCGGGTTTTGGCTGCAACTGATAAATTCTTGATGGAAAAACCCAATAACACTTCGCCCGACCTCGTAATCGAACCCAGAACCTCGTGCTCAACGGTAGTGGTTGCATGCTCTTGTGACTCGTGTGAATTCTTTAAAGCACATAAAATTACAAAATATTCACACAAATTGCAATAATAGAGCTACCAATCCACAGAGTTTAGAAACGAATAATGGACGTTGCAAATTTTACAATACAGTTTGTCTATACTGCCAGTTAACTAAAGCAGCCAGTGGCAGTTGTACGTGTACCCTGGTACAAAAGAATTCAACGGAAATTACCTATCGTGATTTATATGAAAGTAAAGTAAAAAATACAGGTCACCAGATTTTCCTTTTCTACACGTAAAAGAAAGTAAGACAATGTGACCCAGATTACAATGAAAATCGTATTTGCACCTCTATCAAAGAAACTTCCTTCCTTCTGACTGGTAATTAATTATTTTAAACCATAATATTATGCGTGTTAGGCCTACTTTTTTCAGCTATGCTAAAAATTAGCCTGTAAATGAGCGCCTTTTGAACAGCTATTACACAAGACAGTACTCTGAAAACCCCTTCGACATTTACTAGTGTTTTAACTGAGAAGAAGAACTAGCGGAACAAACTACTCTGTGGACGATTTTTGGCCAGTATGCCACTGGGAATACTGTCACAAATCTAACCCACAAATGCTCGGTATGCGGTGTGCGTGCTGTTTTCACTAAGCGTTGCATAATTTGACGCATGATTTCACTGGGCATGCACGTGCGCGAACAGTGATGTGAATCGATTTACTTGCTCATTTGTCAATCGTTAGATAAGACACAAAATTCTACGCGAGTAGTGTGATGTTATCTGTGAAATAGGTCTGCGTTTGGTTCAATGGCGCCATCGCATTCGCATAACATTATGTCTGAAACATTAAATTGAACGAAAAATGCGGTTGCACCAAAGATTTAACATAAAGCTTGAAATCACATTGAGAATGCCGCGATTCCCATCCTCTATTTAACAGTTGCTTTAATGGAAGAACAATACTCTATTAAGACGATCCAACTAATGCCTTTGTAGATTTCCAAAAAGCATGTGCAGTGCAAGGAACCTTGAAAATCCTGGAATTATGCAACAAGAAAAATGCTTAAATCGCCGGAAATTGTTAAAATCGAAAAAAAAACCTCAATATCATATGCTTATTTCTTTACAAGTGCTACAAATTAATGTCATTAAAAATTTCATATTCAAGGTATACCACTGAAGCAAATTGGTATCAGTACACCGGGTGCGTGTGAGACTAGCCACCATAACGGTGCGCTTGCGTCGCGGCGCGTTAGCTAGGCTAATGAGGGGCGGCCATTTTGAGTAAATTGGAGATATTAGGACTGACGCTGTGGTTAGCTGTAGCCTTCGCTTCTTCATAATTAGGTAGAGAAATTAACTGAGGGTCAGTGCCCCTGCTGATCATTGCCGTTAATTATCTACGTTGTTGAAAATCTAGTACTTTTTCCCCGTAGCCGATTAGTCTTTGACTCTTTTAGATGTACAGCTATCTGATGATCTCTGTTGATGGATAAGGAGGGAAAGAAAACCAAAAAAAATTGCATTGAGGGGGGATGATATGAAATAAAAAGGGGTAAAAGAAAAAAGCAAGTAAGATCCCCAAGTAACATGCAACAATAAAGATGTTGATGGTTGTAGATCTATCTGGTTGAATGCGTGCATCACAATTGTTATTCGCATCATTTGCAAAATCGCTGACAACGATCTATCAGTGCAGTTTTATCTCAGAAATCGTTGATTCTATTTCAATGGTGCTTCAGATAAGATATGAAGTGGCGCTCCCACTATGGGTGAGGCTTATATCAGACGTCTAGAAGTTAACCGTGATTGGCACGGTATAAGTAGAACTTTAGCACTGGGAAATGCTACTGGTAACCGACAAGAATAATGATAACTGGGATATAATTTCTGCTACAGTAGTCACACACTTAATTAAAATGTCACTACAGTTATCTCTAATGCTAATCTTTGTTACATTGAACTATTTCTGCATTATAAACAGATAAACAAACAAGGCTTGACTATTTGAAGCGGTGATCTAGGTCAATTGAAATGAGAATCGGACGTAAACGTCGTCGTACAAACATTTGTAGACGCATAATCGGAATTTATGGCTAGATTCAAATCAAACGTGGAGGAAAACATAAAGGAAACATATATTACATAGGTTATTAACGTACCTATGTATAGCGTGTACACACCCTAAACTACCGGTAAAATGTAGATTCATAGAGTGCCAGGCATTTCACAACACCGGAAAGGTATAGTAAGACAATATTTTTCGCACTTTTGAACTACTTTTCTCGTTGATCTAGTGGTTACAAGCGCGACTGCTGAACATGAGGTCCCGGGTTCCATTCCTAGATTGGGCAGTGTTATCTGAGTTTTTCCATCTAGGATTTCTCAGTACCAGCCATGAAGTTTGAATTTATGCCCGTTTGATGGCAGTAGGCTTGCCATTACATGGGACTTGAAACATAACTAGCGAAATGTGCGAAATTAGGTACAATTCTGCCTTAAGTTTCGGGGGTTACAGGTGTCATGTTATATTTAAGCTTATGAGTATCCGTACAAGTCTGAAATAATCGGGTTTATGAATTTAAGAATTCCAAGAGTACGAGCGGTTACAAGAATAGTATGACTATTTTGCCCATAAGTCCAACTAAAAGAACCACAGTACGTGATCAACATCTTAAATATCAGATGTGTCACTGCATTTCTGTTACAGTTACAGCTAATAGTTACATCATAAGGAACACTTTGTCACTGCTGTCCAAAATTCCCCAAAAAAAATCATTGAAGCGGGCGTAACGGCACGCTTCAATGATTTTTTTTGGGGAATTTTGGACAGCTTTTTGCCGTTACGCCGTAGTAGGACACCGCCGAACTTGCGTCACCCAGTCTTACTAAGAAACAATATCGTGTGATGATCAGTGATACAATGGGAATGATTTCTGGGACTCCCAGGAATGTTTGACTCACGATAGACGAATCGGCAACGAGAACAATAGAAGTAATTTGTATATACGTGAGTCGATTTATAAATAACCTGCTCCTTCCTCCTTTGTCGAAAGTATGTTATAAAAAAGAGACGGCTGATGCGATACATCAATCGAATCGATACAAGTGATCCATTTATGTTTGAAACGATTTATGTCTCGACACTTGAAATCTTTTGAAAGCAGTTTTATATTTTCATTGTTGCCTGTTACTGGTCCCGTTTCGTTATTCTTATTGCTCTTTTACATCTCTATAAGTGGCGCTGCGTCATTTAAATTGTTGTTTGTTCAGGGCTACAATTTGATTGATCCAATTTGGTCCTGTTTTTATCGTCGATATTAATAAAGTAATTGGCTTTCTTGTAAGAATCTGTGCCAGTGTGCTAGTAGGAATTCATTTATTTGATAGATCGTCAAATTTTGAGTGGCCCCGGTCGCAGAAATTGTATTTCCAACGAGAAATGCAAAGTGACGTGAAATGGTAGTACACAGTACCTTCTGATCGTAATGGAATTTTATGATTATTGTTGTGCCCCGGTCACTCACAACACGTTCCACCAGTTATGTTCAACTATATTTTTTCAACAGAACATTTAACCTTATCAAACATGACATTCTCTTTCCCTAGATTCCTTTTGTGAATACTTGACCATCGGCCTTTTTAACCTTGAAGAAATAATATAATTTTGTTTCAATGTTCGTTCATGGTTTCTTGAAAGGCTACTCGACAATGACTGTGCATGCTTGTACGTACACGTAAGAATCTAATTCATCGATATTTCTGTTAGATGAGTCATGAAAATTGGATTGATCAATATTGCAATATTCAAGATAGTCATGCTCAATGTTAAAATACACTTTGATGTCGAAATCAATGATCTTGGAGAGGAAAGTAATAATTCATCCGTCAAAGTCTTCAGTATGATGACCAAGCTCTATAACGGTTGAAAATAAACTATGTGATATGTAAAGAAATCCCTACAATTAAACATTTTGTAATTGACGTTTGCAGTATGTTCGTGCAGTAGCTCAGAAGTCTGAAACTGAAACCAGATGTTTTCGAGTAAATATTGAACAGCATTAAGACATTAATAATAAACTGAGAAACAGATATTAATGAGGTTTTTAATGAATCATTTCTTTTAATACCCGTACCTAAACCACTATTACCGCTTTAATTTCACTGAATTGACCGCAACGCAACGCGTAATAAATTAATGTTTGAATAGCCATTAGGTAACGCATTTTAAGTTATAAACGCAGAAACAAAATAAAAGGCTAACGTAATGCTTTATTAAGTATTAGCTGTACCCGCGTTGCAATGCAGCTTTTTCTACCTACTCCTTGTGTTTTTACTACTCTACACGTACCCTACCACCTACCTACTACATACCTACTACATCTACTACCTACCTACTACATCTACTACCTACCCACTACATCTACTACCTACCCACTACATCTACTACCTACCCACTACATCTACTACCTACCCACTACATCTACTACCTAACCACTACATCTACTAACTACCCACTACATCTACTACCTACCCACCACATCTATTACCTACCCACTACATCTACTACCTACCCACTACATCTACTACCTACCCACTACATCTACTACCTACCCACCACATCTACTACCTACCCACTACATCTACTACCTACCTACTACATCTACTACCTACCCACTACATCTACTACCTACCTACTACATCTACTACCTACCCACTTCATCTAGTACCTACCCACTACATCTACTACCTACCCACCACATCTATTACCTACCCACTACATCTACTACCTACCCACCACATCTATTACCTACCCACTACATCTACTACCTACCCACTACATCTACTACCTACCCACTACATCTATTACCTACCCACTACATCTACTACCTACCCACTACATCTACTACCTACCTACTACATCTACTACCTACCCACTACATCTACTACCTACCCACCACATCTATTACCTACCCACTACATCTACTACCTACCCACTACATCTACTACCTACCTACTACATCTACTACCTACCCACCACATCTATTACCTACCCACTTCATCTAGTACCTACCCATTACATCTACTACCTACCTACCTGTGGCGAAGGTTCTATTTAACTCGGCTTCTCTTTGAAAAATGGTATCAGTCAGTATTCTATTGACAAATAATATAATCACATTAAAGATATGTACCCCTTACAAAAATTATACCTTCGCTACTGCTACCTACTACCTACCATTTCCGGGATCAAAAGTAGCCTATGTGTTAATCCAGAATATAAGCTGTCTTGATACCAAATTTCATCCAAATCCGTTAAGCCGTTTGAGCGAGTAACAAACAAACACACATACAAACTTTCGCCTTTATAATATTAGTGTGATTGGTGGCAATTCTAGGTGCGTACTAGTCTTATTGTGGGCCAAATATCATTTGGCTTTAGTTTAAGTTACAGTGAATGCTTTAAAAATCATGGAGAGGTGCTCTTTGTTTGGAAAAATATTTGAATTTGATTCGGTAATAAACATCTCGGGCCTTTTTGAATAAGATGACTAGCAGCTCCAACATTGGACTCCTGTCTCCACTTTCCAGTTATGGCATCTTACAATTAGGATTTTTTTAAGGTTCCGTGCCAAAAGGTGCCAACGGGACCCTAAATACCAAGGCCTTTTCGTCCGTCTGTCACACGGCCGTATCTTTTGAACCGTAATAGCAAGTCACTTGCAATTTTCACAGAGTGTGTATAGCCGTATATTTATAATGTTATAAATAAGCTAAAAACGACTTGATATGTGTAACGAAACCCTATGCAACTATTCGGTACGTATATCTTGAGACAATGACACCCATTATAATCAAATGAGAACACAAAGCTGACATCACCAGCTGGTCTAAATTATTCACATCAGTGCCTTATGCATGAGGCATATCGATGTACATGAGGAAAATCCTTACATAGAGTATTAAGCATATAGAGATATAGGTTTCTGTACCTGATGTGCGAAATACTGCTGCGAAAACAGTGATTGGCCTGCGTCACTTTACAGTCAATCATTTTGAAGAATTCAATTTTTCACCTCACTAAATTAATTCGAACCGGTACGGACAACTTGAGGATGCGGCTCCGGATACCAACCAAAGTCTCGTATGAAAGATACTATACTGAAGCGTCTGCTAGTATCCACTGTCCACAGCAGCAGGTCCATAACAGTTTGACTGATCCATCATTTGCAAATGTGATTCTTTGGAAAAAAATGCATGTCAGCACTCTGATTCTCACAATTCGCTGACTTCATAATCTATTTCATATATTATGCAGACGGGACAATATCCATGAGTTCTCATTACTAAGATGACATAAGATAATGAGTTAATAGCTTCCAAGAAATCTCAGCAAATTTCATTGTTCCGATGACTACGCTCCAGAAAACTACTAATTATTCATTCTCATAATTATGAATATTGACTTTCCTTATTTGCTTACGCTCTGTTTTGAGAACAAGACGGTTTGTCTGCTTTTGATGTTGGTTGATTGGAATTCTGATGGTTTTCAACTCAAAAAAAACTACAGTGATTGTAAGTCGTAGAGAACAAAAAACTGTTTTACGGAAAATGATTTCCAGTAACATCAAAATTCGAGGAGTGAAAAGTAGGCCTCTGTTTGTGAAACATAGCTTAATCCCGCAGTATTGCCAATAAAAAAAAACCTGTAAAGGTATGGAAGGTTTTCTTTCGACATCATTCTTAAGTTGACAAGGTGCGAAGGTCGCCGGCTTAAAAGGAACTGGTCTCTTGCAAGGTGGTCAGTTCATCGGTCATTCCCTTCGTGAGGAAAAAATTAAAATGTCGAAATTACGCATTAAGACTCCATAATCTTTAGTTTTTTGCAAAACCTTGTATTTGATAATGTCCGAGTTCATTACCTTGCAAAAAAATATTTTTCAGTATTATCATTTTGTAAATATGATTAATCGTTACAATTTGTCATGTAAATTGTTCTCACAGAATTTTATATTCCTAAATATTATATTCATTATTTATAATTATCATTATTGGTATTTTGCTATAAGTTATTTAATTTATTTATGGTTTACCTCACGTGTCTTCGGTAGAATCAGAAAACGTGATTTAGACTGTAAATTGTTTGTATCTAAAGTTAATTTCTGGCTCTCTCACAAAACATTCGATTTCAAAATAAACAGTAGATTGTCTGGACTTCTTTTGCTCTCAGTTCGTTATAAATGAAGGATACATATATAACGAACGATAGATTATTTCTTTTTAGCTTTTTCTTTACAGTGCAAATTGTTGTTCTCAGCTGATTATCTCATAAACTACTGTAGTCGTAAGACTAAACCGGGTTACGGTACAAGCCGTACAAGCTATGCATCACAAATGTCGACTTGTGATGCATAGCTTGCCGTACGCCTCGTCAAGCCACACCGGTATATCTCGTCTAGATACTTCATAAAAATCTGCTGAATCCGCAAAGAAAACTTAAGACACAATAATTTGTTGCTCCACTTAAGCTAACCTTCTAGAGAATTGCACATGTGCCACATGCTTGCTACGCTCACAGTTATCCTAATGTGCAAACATCGACGGCCATTACATTTGTCCAGAGACAATGGACGTCTTGCAACCAATTACGAAACCGTTTGCGGCTACCTGACGATTTAGAGAAGTAATATTAATATTTTCATAACGGCTTAAAGTTAAATGTTTTAGTCGTTTTTGTACCAGGTTTAATGTCGGATTTACTCGAGAGTCACAGTTGCAACATCACATCAGACAGATTAAATGCGATTTGCATTAATTGCAGTAAAAACAATATCATGCAGTTGAAATACCGTTTGTGATGAAACTTCGCTTTTTGCAAACTACTCAAAAAGTTATACCTTGTCAACATTGTTTTAGTTTAATAAAAAGTGATTGACTCACGAAAGAGACCGTCTCTGACATTGGCCTCAAAATTATAATGTAGGTTTTCGCAACCGTGCAATTATATTACTTAAAGAAAGTTCAACCATACAATTTCTTCATAAAAAACCGGCAAATAATATGGTAATCAAAGATTTGGTCATGCAGGATCTTGTGATTTTAAAGGTAAATGAATATGATGTCGATTAAAGATTGACTTAAGTGTTAAATAATATTATAATTATAAGATGACGTGCGTGATATTTCTAACGTCATTCATTATAAATGCACATTTATATTTGCAAGAAGATCTACCTAAATATTTATTAGATACTTCCACAACAAGGTTTTGTAAAAAAAATCGTATCCTTGATGAAGTCATAATAGAAAGAGGTAATCGACGAAACCGATTGCGCAAACCACGCATCTGCATATCGATGACTGTCTGTGTTTATAAAACGTAAGAAAGTAAAAACTTTCCCTTTCAATATTCGCCGATTCTTTCTTTGAACTGTGCCAAAGTTATCTTCGAGTTCATTGGCTTTGATATCTCTCTTTGGGACAACCACTATCTAGGTCGTCAGCGATATCTCCAAGGTCTTGGTAAGTTGCGATGTTGTCTTCCGCACTAAATTTCTTGACTAGTTTCCCGCGCCCATCTTGATTTGCTAGTAGCTCTTAGGCTTATCAGATTCGTGTAGCTCCTAGATACCTAGCTAACTTAGTTCTTGTGTTACATTCAACATTGAATTTGCCATTTGCAGTCTATTAAATTAGAATTCATTCATAGTGCGCATATTAAGTGGCTAATTTAGCTAGATCACTCTTGGCAGCCTTTGTAACTGCCTTGAATTGTAATTGGAAAATGTTGCGTTTCCTACGATGTAGCCTGATTGAATTAGTAGCTTTATGATTTCAATGGTTTATATTGATTCTTTTGTATTTTGCTTATCTCTATTAGAACTGTTGGGAGCTTTGTTTTCGTTTGTTTATCTTGGCCATTGACCTTACTTTCATTTTACAGTTCTCGTTGAGATATTGCATTTGCAGCATCATAAACATTGGCTTAAGTACTAGCAAATAGTACAGCTTTTGACACAGTATTAAAATATACAGTAAGCGTCTTATTTAAATTTGTTAGTTGGTCTAAAGCAAATAAATAGCCATGGAACAGTTTCATTACATTTTGGCGATTAACATACATCGCCAAAATGTAATGAAACTGTTACTGTCTAATCATTTTTGAAATTTAATTGTGTAAGCAGCAAGAAAGTCCGGTCCTTGACGTTTAGCAATGTAAAACTAGAAGACAGCTCGGTAAAATTAATTAGTCTGAAGTAGTTAAATAGTCGGATAATAAGATTTACTTACAGAATTTGTGAGGATGCGCTCAGGGTCGATCTTCCTTGCCTAAGTTGGTCCGAGGATGGGTTACCACCCATTACGAGTTTCCTCCGTGCCTCGGAAAGCACGTTAAGGCATTGGACCCGGCTATCAATTGTAGTTCTTTGACAGTCGTTAAGTACCAAGGGGTATCGTATTCGGTATTACCCACTACTAACTGGGTTCTGGAGGTCAGATAGGCAGTCGCGCCATGTAAAATACTAAATGCAGCTGCATCCGGTTGGACTGGAAGCCGTCCACAACATAGTTGGGAAAAGGCTAGGTAGATATAACTTAAAGAATTAGTGTCCATCGAAATCACGTCAGCTGCTAAGCAAACGACATGACAGATAAATATTAATTACCTTTTGCAAGTTGCCACATTCTTAAAAATCAAAAAACATCATCATTCATCATTATCGAAAAACAAAAAACATCATCATTCAACAGATTTTTTTTTTTTTTTCATCATGTTTCTTCAATTGGTTGTACAATCTTATTTGATGTTATTGAACGGGAATACCAAGTTGAAGACCCATTGTTCAGTCTAATCAACGTCAACTATTCTTTCCACAGCTTCAGGAAAGAGTTAAAGAAATTGAAACATTCCTACTGATGGGTTGGTTGGATCTGACAGTAACAAAAGAAATAGACATAAGTCATTCGTATCGTATTGTTAGTGCCTAACCTAGTGTCAGAGTTTTTTTTGCCGCCTATGGGCCTCTAACGTGACTTTACATGCAGCATCTCAAGAGACCGTATCTCTCAGGCATGCTGGTTTCCTCACGATGTTTTCCTTCACCTAAGCAAGAGATAATTATGTAATATGCTCATGAATCCGAAAAATCAGAGGTGCGTGACTTGGGTTCGAACGTATGACTTGGCAGTCCGATGGTCATACTACTAGGCTATCACTATACATATATAGAAAGCATGATGTTTTTGCTATCTCAGTTACTGCGCAACGTAGACAAAGTAATTACGCATTAAGAATTTGCCCCAAGTCTCCTTTCACTGTGGAAAAAGGAGAGCGACATTCCTCCTCACTTTCACATGTTTTGATCATTCTCTATACATTACAAAGTCCAGTCGTACAATCATAAATTAACTATAGATATTGTAAAATCACAAGGTAACGTTTAATCATTTCGTCAAGGTCAAAGATTGCCAAATATTTGATAGAAACTTAGCCTTTCGATTAGAACCGACATTTTTCTGTTACTTACAATAGTATCGCTTACATCAATGAAAACTCTGGAAGCTATGTCATACAGAGGGAATATTCTTTTAAGGAATTGATCATCTTCTTAGCGTATAGATGACAATTCAAATTGAGTCGGTCCAAAATTGATCAACGATCGCTGGTAACATGCATATCTATTTATAATATTATATACCTGTTCTGATAAGGTATACCTTAAGCCGTTGGTCCCGGCTGTCATTTGTAGATCTTTGACAGTCGTTACAGGTAGTCAGTGCCCCGAAAGTCTGACAACCAGTCTTACTAAGGGATTTCGTGTTACCAATTACTGGGTTGTGGTCTTGTGAAGGTCAAATAGGCAACATCCGGTTAGACTGGAAGCCGACCGCAACATATTTGGGAAAAGGCTAGGCAGATGATGATGATAACCTGTTCCGATCTAATGCATCAGGGCTTTTTCATTAGGTATTTCTTAGAAGCAGTGGATCCTAGACGAATCTTGTTAACGGAGATATGCTCAACTCCTATTTAATAAAGCTTTAATACAACTGGAATTTTAATCATCGTGATGTTAAAAAATCTTAAAAACAATTTTTTTTTTTTTTTTTTTTTAATTTTTCCATGCTTTTGCGTTTTAACATGCAGTGAAATCATAACGGTCCGGATTTATTTTTTAAATAATCTAATTTTATAAAGAACAATAGACAATGCAAATCCCACGACAGCATGCACTAGTCTATGTTCTCGGAATTTCCAAGGTCTCTAAAAGTCTTATCTAAATTATTTGACGTATCATCCCAGCTGGATGTGAGAACCAAGCTTGAATCATCATGCGCGCCTTTTGTTACCTTTGTTCTGCATACTCTGCTCTTTGATCATACTATAAATGGCTTTATATAAAACACTTGCATTTAGAATTACCTTTTTCCTCGTATTTTGCAAGTCAAGTGATGGGTCCAAGTACCCTGAAGCACTCCAAGCTTCAATACTTTGCACATGAATTTTTGACTGCTAATCATTTCATAACCTTTTTTTTTTTTTTTTTTTTTTTTTCCGTATGGGAAATCATCAAATGACCCCCCCCACTCTGGGCGGAGCGGAAGGGAGTGTCAGACTTGTACTGACTAAAACCCATCCATGTTCCTTCTTTGCCCTTTGTGTTCCAGGGCCACGGTATCTCTTTCGAACAGTCCCGCAGCCCTGGCAGGCATCGGTCCTTGCGGACCCGTACTTATTTGCTGACATCTCTTTGAGGCACACTTGGAACACGAACGCGCCGTCGACACGGCCTGTCGTCATAAGACGGCCGGACGGCGAGCTGGCCCATAACTCGCCGTCCACAGGCCCGCGCCTACGGTGGCCGGGAGCCACCACGTGACCCCCGACGCCCAGGGCGTCTCCCGCGGCGACTGGGACGTGAGGTTCTTTCCCTCTCACGTCCCGCCACCTCCTTCACTAGCATGACTGCTTCGCAGAAGGAGGTGACGGCTTCCCATTCCCTCTCGCTCCGGACCATGGCTTGAACCAAGGCCGGACGCGAGAGATCGCCGCCGCCAATCGCCGCTACGAATCATTCATAACCTTACTTAACAGTGAAATTGTCTTGCATCAGTACATAATCTATTTATATTCTTATCTATTTGGCCGAATTCTTGATTGAATTCTGGTATCGGTCATAAGAACTTGGCATAACGTTACCGGGTTACCGCACCTTATCGTTCGACGTCAGTAGACCTTGAACGGGCGCAGTGCGGGGGCGCGTAAAATTTATCGTTTTATGTAACACCTATGAGAAAATTTCTTTTTACATTGTGCAAAGGGCTTGCGAAGAAATTTTTGGGGTTTTTTGCAGTTGAATCCGTATTGGGTCATGCAAGATGTAGAATTGTAGGGGAAATGATAACTGCACCTACAGGTCTCTTGACCAACCTGTTGGCAACCTGGGCTTAGTAAACATTGATCTCGTGATGGTATTTTTGGCTTAGAGCCAAACGTGAGATTTTCGGTCTCCATAAGACAAGTAAGACAGTGAGGAGCTCGTGGCTAAATAATAACAGCCGCTCGAGGTCGATCTTCGGGTTAAGCCGCGCTTGTTTAGGTTGGTCAGTGGATGAGAATCGCCCATTACATACCGAGTTTCCTCCGTGCCTGTCCCGGCTGTGATTTGTAAATCTTGACAGTCGTTACAGGTAGTCAGTGCCCCGAAATTCAGACAATCAGTCAGTCAGACTGACTTAACAAGGGGTATCGCACTACCCAGTACCTACTAACTGGGTTGTGGAGGTCAGATAGGCAGTCGCTTCATGTAAAATACTGACTGGTACTGATATTCAGCTGCATCCGGTTAGACTGGAAGCCGACCCCAACGTAGTTGGGAAAAGGCTAGGCGATGATAAGAACAGTAAGACCGACTAATATGAACCTAATTCAATGATTAATAGTGATAAAAAAATAAAAAAACCTACAAACAACGCCTTTGCATATCAGTCACTGGATTCTGCATTTTACTTCATTACAATGAAGTAAAATGCAGAATCCAGTTTTTCCGAATTGTAATAATGTAATACGTAGTTTTTACGCAATTCTTTGACAGGTTATGTTAGTTAGTTATGTTCGCTACAAAAACTTGAAATCGATCTATATAATTAACTAGTATCTAGGTCAAGACATTAGGAATGCCTATCATAAGTTTAAGTGCCCTTGCAATTTCAGCTTTACTTAGAATATGAGTTCGTAAGTTTATTTTTATCGGTAATGCCGATACTGGTAGGTACCTAGTGCAATCATATCTTCAGTTGTACTGTAAATGACTAATATGCTAATGTGACGGTAACTTAAAGTCACGATGACACTTTGACTCGCTATGAGTCAGGACTGCATAAATTGTTTATTCTCAATCAACACATGGCTTTCCATAAAACATCATAGAAAATAAACATGTAAAAGTATGATATATGGGCACAGATGCCAATGTCACGTTTATCTGACGTCCTAAAGCAAACAAAAGAGCTAAGCAGTAGAGTCAACATCAAGTGTATGCTAAAATACGCGTCTTTGCGTTGCGCAATATCAACACCGGTATTGCGGCAAGGTCCCGGCAAATTATAACGTATTATGAAACGCGCGACATCTTTAAAGTTAATGTGTTTGTTTTACAAATGAATTGGTTTTATGGTATGTGGTTTAACGACCGTCAGGTAATAGAGTCCGAAATGTAGTGGTGCAAGAATTACTTAAACATAATTGATTTTGTTACCGTCACCAACAATTTGGACTAAAACGGAAGGTTCAGCAATTTTATACGCATCCGCTCCATCCAGTTCATGCCCTTGTACCTAATGGTATGTTCAAAGTTCCCAGCAATCCTGAAATAGCCTTGGTACACCTGCGTGGTGTCAAGAACAGTATTTTGAAAGCTGATTTATGTCGATACTCTGTAATTTGTTTTGAGAGATGTCCGTCGTTCTGGAGATCGTAAGATTGATTCCTACAACACCGTAAATATCATCTAACAAATCGTTATTTAATGGAACTGTGTTTGAGCTTTCCCAGATGATGTCGAACATTTGGAAGAGATCGGACAAACTAACAGAGATGAGATAATGATAAGAATAAAAAGAGTCTTAGCTTTATTACTAAACAGAATGATGCAAATATTTCAGTCAAAACTCTCAGATATCGTATCGTGTCTAAAAACGTCGGTAGTCAGCAATTTCGGGTTATTTACGTTATTAAACAAATTAAAGTCCTAATACAAACTAATCTAATCGGTTTTCCTCCGGCCTACAAATGAGGATGTTTGATTATTTTCCGTGCGTGCGAGCACACTTTCCTGTCAATGGTTTTGTGTTGCGTGCGAGCTACTAATGTTGATTTTGGTTCTAAACACGAAAAGTTTAATGTACTCTTCGCAGAATCCACATTGTTTGCAACAAAAAAAATTGACGTAAGATTTATTGACACAGTCTGGCCCTTGAGCACCGAACGCAATAAATTGAGAATGGCACGTCCTTGTTTTCCTATTTTTGCTGGCAGAAATGTCAAGGAGATGCAGAAGCTAAACTAATGCACGTACACATCTGAAGAATTAATCTGTTCGTAGGATTTTTTGTTAACCTAATCAATCATCATCCTCTTGAAAGGACGTGCGTTGTTCAAGTGCAAAACTATTTAGTAAAAAAACATGACGAGATCGTTACATATGGGGTCCAGTCATTCGGTGCCACGTAATAACCCAAGTGAGACCTACTCGAAAACTAGACGGCTCGTCTTCGCCGAAGCTGATGATTTACGAGCCAACAAGACGCCCACAATCACGTAGCCGGTCATTCAGCCGCATCCGCGAGTAGCGCGGGAAGTCAGTCGGTAGACGGGCCGCGGTCGGTGCACGCCACTGCACGTATCCAAACGCGTTCTAAAATAATAAGTCGTACTATAGACAAAGTGATTCGTGATTTATGAGTGAAGTTATTTTTTTTAAAGTGATAAGAATTAGGTACGTGCATTTTAAGATTGTTTTACGTGTCGTTAGTCTCAGTGTAATCCATGCTTATTTTTTTTTTAATTTATCGTTTATTCTACGTTCAAGGTTTATTATCAATAACATTAGTAAGGTTGTGTTCATTATTTAAATTATTGGTAATTTAAATATGATGGACGGTGTATTTAGTCAACAATTGAGCAACAAAGTGTTATTGATGACCTATGGCCGGAGCCTGGTAACTTCAGACAACTAAACATAACTTTTAAAAAAATCAATAATTCTGTAATCTCATTGCTTTTCTCTCATTAAAATAAAACAGTTTAGACAGAGATAGACATACATTAAATAGCATTTCATTGCTAAGAATACGCCACTACTAAACCGGAAACCAATATTGATAAGTAAAAGTTCCAAACTTAGCCTTTGACAGAGAAATTATAAATAAATACCTAATAGGTAATTATTCTAAAAACTGGTGTTTGGTGATTTCTAAAGTCCGGCTTTCACTACGTGCACACGATCGATGCCTGCCGTACAAACTACTAATACTTTAGATCTATGTTTACTTCGAAAGTTTATTTTCTAATGGGTAACATCCGTTTGAGTAGCTGCGACTTCATATTTAGTTACTGAATGTCTTCCGAGGAGTTTGAATGCTTCGTTTTTTATAAATAACAAGATCAAGTCATCCACATAACATGGTACTTCCATGCCCACAGCGTTAAGTTACTTGAAGTTATAACAATATGGATTGTCTTTGCACTAAATAAGCATTGAAGCGAGTATAAAACTCGAGTGTAAACAATATTATGAACTGTAAACATTTTTATTCAAGCTCACAATGCATTGTGTAGCTGTTAGAGGCAAAGAAAGCATACTGTCGTGGCATTGTTATTATACCTTTTATTTCACCGTACAATGACCTTTATTCTGATTGCCATAAGGTGTATGTCAAAGTTGAAATAAGCATGGAATGACTGTACGCAGCTACAAGTAAAATTTGGTCAAAGAGAAAGTAAATATAAAACCATATCCTCCTTGGTAGACGCAAACGAAATTGTTTCTTGCTTGTATCATCTTCATGTTTAGTCTGTTCGAAAGTTTAGTAGGTCGACATTCGAAGCCATATAGGTTACATGTTAGTCATGTTCCTCTTCCGTAGTCGGTTGTTTCGTGACAGTATTGCTACTGCTAATGCACTCGACGGATCGTCTCAATCAATCTTTATCAGCTTTCTGGAGCACTGCGCATGATCACATTCATACTGTTCAGCAGTCTCATCTAAATAGACTCTGTATTGAATATTTAATATTTATTACAAGACTTGCTGTGCCCCGCGGTTTTACCCGCTGCTATTTTCCTCGGCTCTCAAGAAATTGGCTATCACTGCAATAAGATTTTTGTTAATTCGATTGGTTGTTTCAGAGATTAGTGCGTTACAAACAAATAAACAGACAAATTCTTCATCTGTAGTATATTAGTATGTACATAGATTTATCCGGTTTGATTAAAATCACAGTTTTCATAATTTCACCAACTCCAAAATTAAGATAAAGTCTGTATGTCTTCAAGCATCTCGTATTTCTTGTTTTTCTTCGGGATCCTTTTATAACGCACGCCGTAATTGTCTGTAAAATGATTTACGAGAACCGTGAGTTTAAAATAACGGCGTGAGCTTCATGTTTCGTCTGTACCGGCTAATGGGCAAATTACACGGATTTTACTTCAACTGGATCGCACGATTCCGGGACGAATATCGCTATTCTGTTTTATTTATCTGGACGATATTTTAATCTTACAGAAAAGTAATTTTGAATTCTTAAGTTATTTAATGTTGAGAATTATGCAAGTTACCGTTGGGTTCCCTCCCAAATTGACTTTTCTTGTCGTGTTCAGATTGACTGAGGTCACTTAGATCATGCCTGACCTACAATTGTTTATCAGATGTGAAGCCTATTGATTAAACGATTTTGAGAGTCTTCAACATTCCAACGATTTGGGGTAATCTTAAATAGAGTCCCCCCAGAAGAAAAGCCATTGTAATAAAAAAAACACTGAAATATATGTAGACCAGTGTCTCCGCATTGCTAGCATAAATGCGTGAATTGAAAAAGCAAATAGGGAGAAGATACAGGCCACTATAGGTAACTAGTCCAATTGAAACACAGTAAGAATCATACAATTCGATGTTCCCACTTTCTTGAGTTAGCAAATCATCGTAAGAAACAAATATAAGTTTAACAGTAAATTCTTTATCTCAGAAAATCATTGCATTAGTAAACACTTTTAGCATTAGTATTTTATTCACGTCCAAGCATAACGATAAACTTAGGTACGACCTTAGCGTTACCTATAAGGTCTTTGATTTTATGGCCCTCGTTTATTTATGATCAAGCACATAACTTAAATTCTTTGCAACCTTTAGTCCTTGCTTGGTTCCAATGCACTTAGTATGATGAAACTCTACTTTAATCTTTTTGACCAAAGAGAATCTTTATGTGAATCCAACTCTTTTGTGACTGTTTCACGGTAAGACTCTTCTGATACTTGATAACCATAAACAACATGATGTAAATCTCGTTAATTTCATTGCAACGCCAAAATGCGTGATGCAAGTTTATTATTCTGATTCATTGTTCTAATTATACTAATGGACAGGTTTGGTGAGTAGATTCTCCATATTAGTGGAATGAGGTGGAGCACGACCTTCTTTAATGGGGTCATAATTATGTATGCACGTAATATTACTTTGGTTAATTGTTTTGGCAATAAATAACATTCTTCTTAATTTGCTAGTAGCTACCTAATGTCATTCATGCAGTTATTTTTAATGATAGCGAATTTTAAAAGAACTTGTTTATAAATTAACAGGATAGACTTGTCATATTAATCACTGGTATAAATATTTAACTCACTAGTGCTGGTTGCATTGCTGTGTGGATCTGAAATGAAACTTCTTGTTTCTTTTTTCATTTACACATCGATTTGTTCCGTTCCATTTGATCCAAGCTCTGCAATATTTTCATGCAATATAAGATCACGCACGCCAATATTTCCCGTTGGGCTAGGCAAAGTACTTTTGTAGAAGGTTAAATATGTTGTTTTTTCAAAATTATTCACATGTTTCCTTTTTATCCTACAAATTAGATTACATTTACTTATTATTATAACTAGAAGACGTGATATTTACCATGTTTATTGTTTTCTTTGAGTTCCCGATATTTCGGCGCTGTTGCAAGCACCATGATCACGGATAAACTGAAGTTATTGCGGGTGGGTGTTTATGAGCAGACAAATCGGTCTACCCTGTTTCTTTTTCGTTTTTTGCACTCAGTACCGCTACCACTGTCACTCACAACTCGATTCTGTTCCCGACACACGAAACTCACTGTGTCTGCTCGCGAACTTTTTTCGGCACTATTCCGCTTTTTACACAGCTGGACCACTGGTTTCCAGGCTTTCGACAGTTGAAACCCATCCTCCCGATTGAAGTTCTTATATTTGGTGATCTCAATAGCTTCTCTAACAAACACAACAATAAACAATAAACATGGTAAATATCCCGTCTTCTAGTTATAATAATTTTAGTGACCATGAAAGTTTAAAATCTTATACATTTACTTATGTTACTGTGATTTCTCCCGAGATTTCCATACTTATTTTATGTTAAACTAGCACTTCCCTCGCGACTTAGTCCGCAAAAATTGTGATAGCTCGGCTAATATGCATGATATAATTATAATTTATAGCCTGTAGCACCCACGAATAATGTATCTTTTATACCAGTTTTTTTTTTTTATTTGATCAATGGTTCCGGAGATTACCCCCTATAAACAAACTTACAAACAAATTTTACCGCTTTATAATATTAGTATAGATGAGATGCTGCAAAAACTTAATCACCATATTATTATGAAACAAAGAGATAATCATTAAATCATTAATTAAATACATAACAAGTAATGAAATAAATTAGAGAGATAGTGTATCTAAAAATTATGACAGTATTATATGCGTCATTGTAAGAGGCGGAAAGACGACTCCTTATTATGTGCTACGTATTCCGAAGGCTGCACATACATAGATTGTTTATTTTTCTTAAATTGTTTCCCATGTTTTTTTGCAATAGTATTGTCCAACAAGGTTTAAAATTATAAAAATTTAAAGACTTTAGGTAAACATTTAAACTAACTCTTGCTTGCATATAAAATTGCGTGATTATGCATGATCATTTCGGTCAAGAACGTATCCGTTGAATTCAAATGCATCATAATGATATGCTACTGTAATCTTTGTTCACCTAAATATTGTTCAAGGTTAAGTCGAAAGAACGATTAACCTCACAATTGTATGGTCAATATGAACTAACTTCGATCGTCGTTATGAGAGACCAATGTCGCAGAATGAAGGTTGGTTTAGATGTAATTTAGACCTGTCAAACGTTATAAAATGTCACCTTGTTCATTATAAAAGCGAGTTGTGAAGTTGTGAATAATGAATTTTGGTATGTCTTTGGCTAGAAAAATTCAAACCGTGATTCTCAAAAAGAACGATAGGGACAATATTTTTTAACAGGGACTGATTTAGATGCTCATTGGCCACCTTTTACGATAATTCTAAGCTAATTCTATAACCACAAACAATACTGGGCAGACTCTATTTAGATTACGATCGAAACGCTGAGAAAAAGAATGGTCAAGCAAGGTCTGACTAGTCATCATCATCTGCCCAGCCTTTTCCCACATTTGGGGTCGGCTTCCAGTCCAACCGGATGCAGCTGAAGGTCTAACTAATATTAAACCATAAATTGCCATTCCTTTTAATTCGCACCGATTCTAGGTACATACGTGGATGCAGTTCATAAAACAGTGATTCGTTTACTAGCTACTTTGCACTATATCTGTCTCAGTTGATGGTTTTAGCGTGAGAAGGCAGACACTATCTGTTTTTTCTTCATTCGCACATGGGGATAGTAATCGGAATTAGTGTAAAAAAAGCGATAAATAAATAATCGACAGGCGTGCATGCCACGTGCCCAAATGTCATGACCTGGCCAACACTACCTACTGATAAAATGTTTTATCACAGTAGGTGAGGGTATCGTTTTCAAAAACTCGTATGATTGCTTTTTTAAACATAATTGCTTGAACCGTCAAAGAGTAAATTGTCTATGAAAACAAGCTCAGTAATGCGAACATTTTTTATTAAACACTGTCAGTAGGTTATGATAAAGTTAGGGAAAATTTAAAGTTTAAAGTGACCTTCAAAATGAAAGGTAACAGTGCCAGAAAGAAAAAAAAACTTACATTGATCAAATACTATCTCCCAATAATTTCGGGGCTTCCTTGATTATTTAAGGAAACAATACTGGTAACCCTAATAAGACTTCAAGTCAGTCTGCACAGTGTCCAGATTATCTGCAACAGCCCGGAAAGCACGAATCGTCTCATGTTTACATGAAAGTTAACCTCTAAAGACCGGATAAAGAAAGACAGATGGTGAGAATCATTTCCTGCCATGCGACTACTTGTAAACATGATTTGTTACCAAAACCAGTCTGTGTTGAAACACTTTTGGATGATCATCAATCTACGTAATTGTAAAATATTACAATTAAAGGTTATAAATTAGTCCGGCCGTCTTATGACGACAGGCCGTGTCGACGGCGCGTTCGTGTTCCACGTGCGCCTCAAAGAGATGTTAGCAAATAAGTAGGGGTCCGCAAGGGCCGATGCTTGCCAGGGCTGCGGGACTGTTCGAAAGAGATACCGTGGCCCTGGAACACAAAGGGCAAAGAAGGAACATGGATGGGTTTTAGTCAGTACAAGTCTGACACTCCCTTCCGCTCCGCCCAGAGGGGTGTCATTTGATGATTTCACATCCGGAAAAAAAAAAAAAAAAAAAAACGCTTATATATTAGCCTTTACGTGTTAGTTTTGAATGGGTAATCTTGTAATTTATTACTTATTTGATTTATGGGCTTTGAAGAGTATGTTCTATTTAAAGGATTCTTTTGTTTACGGATGTTTAGCTTTCATTAAAAGGTAAATATATTTCGGTCTGCATTTTTACTCTTTGACAGGAGCATATTTGGACCTCCCAAAATCATAATGTTAAGTTTTTCAAGTTTAATCCTTAGTTGCCAGTGTTCCTACCCTGTCAACGAGAACGTCAACATCGTCGTTTTGTATCTCTGTGCAGTCACGTTTCATTAATGATTTTGAATTAAAAGCTGTCAAGGGGCACTGATCTTTATCTAATTGACTCTATGTACAACTAACAGTACTACTTGGAAGTTCGATCTGCATTTGCTCCAACTACCAGTATATCCTTGAGGAAACACTCTTCCATGGCAATTGTGACCAATTCGCATCAATTTCTCTTGTCTCGGCACCAATCAATGTCAGGGCCTCCGTAATGTATATTGTATACTATGCTCTAGAAATATCTAACTGCTATAGTCTAGGCTGTGACCGTTGCCGCGTTGTATTGTAACGTAAGTCAGCTGGTAAAGCATAAATCTTTGGATAATTTTGCGCGTCCTCTGCGGAGGGCGTCTTGTTGTTAAGAGGTTTTGTTGGTGTAAAAAATCTTTTGTTAAGTATTGGAATTGTGTAGTAACGCTATTATCTTCTTATATTTTTTTTGGAGGGATCGATGAACCGAACGATATACCTTTTGCGCCTACACACAATCACGTTTTTTTTAGTTTGTGTGACTTTCACACAAACTTTCCTACAAAATGATTATGCCAATCGCATGTTTGTTCCTTTTCCACTAATGTGGGTGTAATGGCATCCAAGATTACACAAGGAATCGACGTGTGGTATATGTCTGTCTACCGTTTATATTGAATAATTCTATAATTGAGGTAGGTAAATATTTCATAAGTATGGCGACGGGTCTAGCCTGTCTTCCCGCGCTACCTAACTCGTTACCCCCTTTACGAGTTGCGTAGGAAGTTACGCCAAACAAATAGTATGTAGGTGCGGTTTTATTTAGTATCCTCATACAAATAATAGAAAACAACTCAATTTACATGACTGTGAATACGACAGCTTAACCGCTTCTCTTGGGCGTTATTATGAAAGCAAGCTATTCATGCGAGATATTTGTCGTATCTTACAAACAAAGTTGGCGCCGGTCGTATTATCCAACGTGTGTTCAAAATGAGTCGTTATTCTTCGATTGTGTTGTGACCTGATTTTCCATTGATGACATTCTCTTGACACCTACTAGCGCCGGCATAGTGACATCCAACACTTAGGGGTTTCCTCTATGCGAATTTCTGGCGTGAGGTTTCCATAGTATTTTTCTATAACTCGAGCTTTCCAAAGCACTGCACTGCAATCCTGGCGGCAGAAATAGCATTTATAGTAGGTTGTACTCAATATTACAGAAACCCCGGACGAGTCCTTTCACAAAACGGGGGTCAATACCTCCTACTAAATGTTACTACAAGATGACTATCGACCAATTAACTAATAACCGTCTGATGAACAAATAGTGTTTAGTCTAACGGCCCATGACGCAAGGTATTCTGTGTGACATAATGCTGACGTTCTGTCTCTTTACCAACAGGAGGTGACGGATGATAGCGACGGTTGTGGGGCGAAGTTCTCTGTGCTCATCGTGTCTGATAAGTTCCAGGGGAAGCCGCTGTTGGCTAGGCATAGGTGAGTCCCGAATGTTGTTCCTACAATTTATTAGCACATTTTGATGTTAGGTATTCCTGTTTTCAAGACTTTTCACCCAAACATTGAGATTTGTCCATACCCTTCCGTCGAGTCTTTCGACATCTTTGATTTTTTGTTCAAATGATTAAGGAATTATTTTGTGGAAATATTTTAAGCAGTTTAGTAGAAACGAATAACGGGTTTGGAAAATCAAATAGCCTGCTTAAAATATTTAGAACCTACCCGTTCAGTCGTGAGTTTCAGTTGCCTTCAAATGTCTACTGTGTTGTGACTTTCTGAGCATGAAATTTTCTTATTTGTGGGATCAATTGTTACGCATAAATATGGTTTATGTGTAAAAATCGATTGTATTGTTTCTTTTTGTTATTGCTATTGTTTATACCCATAAACAATAGATTTTACGCCATTTGCTTCCTGCACAAATGAACGAATATCCTTAAACTGGTTTTCCGCTCCGAAATAAACCAAAAGAGTTGAATTAATCATTTCGGGGCATATGATACGCATCCCTTGCTAGACTAGTCCACGTTTACACCGATAAATAAAACAGATAGCAAA
Source organism: Noctua janthe (assembly GCA_910589295.1). Lineage (NCBI taxonomy): Eukaryota > Metazoa > Arthropoda > Insecta > Lepidoptera > Noctuidae > Noctua > Noctua janthe. The sequence goes on along the minus strand of OU342573.1, from coordinate 7,566,519 downwards.
CACAAGCGAAAGTCACGTGTGAACGATAATTGACCCTATAAAATATCAGCAAACAATTAATAAAACAATCGCTTTGAAGTGCAGAGACCATGAACGTAAATTAGAACTCAATGGCACTGCACTGATTGTTCCATAAACACCGGGATCAAATAATTTATTCATTCGTTTTTTCCCTTCTGGACGAAGCAGCGAAGCTACAAACAGTGACTGTATCGGAAATCTTGATCCATGTACTGAATCTGGTACAAAATTAGCAAACAGTATGTAATTAAACTATGTTGGCAGGTTGGCACCCATTGTCGATGCCATTAAAAGTTCATTTGGTAGTTCATTTCCCTAAGTCGATTCATAAAAGCGTTACAATAAGACTCCGGTAAATTAATTCGCACATTATGTGCTGCTTAAAAAGACCGGTCAATCAATCTTTTGCACATGAATGCTGCACATCCTCTGAATACAATTCCTTATCACCTTTTTCAACATCCACAAAAAATGGCCAGTTACACCGTCAAGTAGGTGAAATTACTAACCCATATAGGTATTCTACAAATCACTTGCATTTTGCTCGTAAAGCTCGAAATTCATAGAGGAAGCATTTTATAAGTAAAGGTTGCAATTTGGTTATCGTCCTTTAAAGATATCATGTGTGGGATGCACAAGACACAAATCGTTAGCGCATATTATCGCTTTATTTTCCTGTTACAATAAATTCGATTATAACACTGGTATTCCCAAGAAGCTCACATTACACCCTGGCTACGTGTCTCGAGTCATATACAATCAAATAATATCGCATAATAGTGCCATTGTTACTGATATTGAGTCGTAATGAGACCATGAGAAGGTCATTGTGCATACTATGTGCGTGCAAAAATTGCAATAAAAACTATGGCCAAGTGCCAAGAGTTGACAAAATGGTGACAATGTATGCATGTGTGATAGCAACGGTTTATACGCAATCGTAGTACAGGTTAATGAATTGAGGATTGTTAGAATTCTGACCACGAAAACTATAGTCCTTTAACGATTTTATGATTTTAAAAAACCCTTTGCCAAAATAGAAATTATAAAAAGACATGGCCAAATGTTAATGTTCAAATGTTCTTAAAATTGTACAATTGCTGACTAGCTCTGTACTTAGTCCAAAAATAGGTAACAGTATTTTCAAATTATGCTTTATTCATTTTCAACCTTTCCAAATAATTAAACTAAACTCTTTCCTGTTGCATATCAATCAGCGTCGACCCGTTCATAAACACTTCCTCTAAGCTAAACCTCTTGAGGAAAAACTAGCGCAAAAATGCAAAGGTAATTCTTGCTATATATAAATTCAAAAAGAATGCAAATTGAGAACCTATCTTAGCCGTCATCAGACGTGCCATTTTAGACAAAGAACTTGACATAAAAATTCAGAGCACATCTTTTAAACATTCAAATAACTTAGAACTACAATACGTAACCCTTGACTGATGACGTAGACTAACGATTGCAACTGAAACTGCACAAAATAAAGAAGGGTTGAACAGTCAATGAGATGCACAAAAACCCATTCATAAAAATCTAACACCCGAACGATAAGATGACAAAGACGGGTTTTGTAATACCAAGATTGGTATCTCCAACTAACACGTTCAAACGTTGCCATTAGAATAACAATCGTTCCATTATACTTATTAAAGTATAATAATTCGCTTCGCAGATTGGTGAACGCAGTGCTTCAAGAAGAACTGAAGAGTATACACGCGTTCACGCAAAAGACGCTAACGGTCGAACAGTGGAACGCGCAGAAGTCTTGAAATGTAATTTGGAAATAATAATGAAGTAGAACAAAATATATGTTGTTTTTATTGGTTCCTTGCTATTAGAAAGAAGTTAAAGACTGTTGTTAAAAATGTTGAACGGAATAGAGAATTTGTACACAGTAAGTGTGTCTGCTCCTGGTAAAGTGATACTGCATGGGGAGCATTCGGTTGTGTATGGAAAGACTGCGGTTGCTGTCAGTCTTGGACTCAGGAGCTCGATTGTTATTAAGGTAATCATTTTATTTATTTTATTATTTATTTTGGTTTGAATTGTTGCTATTTTCTTGTGTTGTGTTTGAGATTTTGGTTAAATTTTTGCGCACTTTATTTATAGAGATAGTTAGGTGTGGAGCATGAGTTGATTTTAGTTTTGCGATAGGTTTGTGTACACCCTGAATGCGCATATTTTTTTCCAATGGTCCCACTCGTGGGCAAAGGTATCCCCCATTCAATCCACTTCTCAGGATGTTGTGCATATTTTTGCACTGTAAACTCACTTTAAAAAAAAAACAAAAATTTTTGGGAGACCAGCATTTTTGGAAAATTTTGGGAAAACCATTTTCATAACACAGCGTCATATTTAGAACAGCCAGAGCCAATACGATATTTAAAGATTTAAAGGGAGTTTCAAACATTTCCGTAAAGTACGGTTGACTAACATCCGGTTATGTGTAGTAATAAGATAACTGGTCATGTGTAAGGTGTCCCTATATGGCGTTTACATATTACCAATGCATTGGCTCACATAGCTGTTAGGTGCATAGCCTACATCGTTACTTAGAAAGCTAACTTTGGCAATAGGTAAGAGTACCTATGTAGGAAAGGAATAATTTCAAAAGGAAGACAATTATAAAAATATTAATTTTATAAAAATAATAATAATTGATTTTAGCACAGTAATAAGTAATTTAATAACTGAAAGTTATAAAATACTCTAAATTATAATTATTTTTGAAATAATAATTCTTTTAACAAAGAATGTTGAGGATAGAATTAATAAAGTCCCAAAGTATTCTCATTTTAACAACAATTTATTCTTACTTCCTAATGGCTTCATACATGAACGGTTAATTTTAATAGCTACGTAGTATATTTAATAACTTCAGAAGCTATTTATTTAACGTAAACAATTCATTTTGTTTAAATATAAGGCACTTAGTCAAATAAATTGATGGTCATTTTTGGTAAATGTCCCTATTAATATTAAAATATGGTGATTTACGGTAGCAAATAACTAGAAAAATTATGTGTTATGAATATGTAAATTATAAAAAAAAAATGTCCTATTATTATGTGAAATGTTGTAATGGTAGGTTGTAGGTAGCTTTCTTCGAGGATAAATCTTTTCGATTTCGCATTTTTTTTTTGTAAACGGCCTCTGAAGTCACGGGGAGAAGTCATTGTCCATCAGTGGGATGACACAGGCTAACAATGACTTATTGGCTGGTCATTCAAAAGATCATTAGTGAAATAAAAGTCACAGAGCCACCGACCGATATTTTAAACCCAATTTAATTTGTCGACAAGGCTTTGTAAAATTAAACCATAATTCTCCTCCTTTACAGGAAGTAAATTACCACGTGGAACCCACGATACGGATCCACCTACCATGCGTCGGACTAGAAGAAACCCTGCCTTTGGAACCCACAGTCAAGAGCCTCTTCCATCCGAAGTTGGCTCCAGGCATCACAGGCAAATTCTCCTGGAGATTACCAGACAAACTGGACCACGACAACCACTTGCGAAGAGTTGACGAGTTCCTGCACCTCATCAAGCCAAACTTCGACGCATTACAAAGCAACCAGAAGAACTCCTTACGCAGTTTCCTATACGTATATTCCGGAATATTCGGAAGTACTAACCTTCCTGTCAGATCCTTGGAGATCTCATTAGGTTCTGAGCTAACTATTGGAGCAGGAACAGGCAGTTCGGCGTCCTTTGCCGTGTGCTTAGCGGGTGCCCTGATCCAGCTCCTCAAATTGAAGAGTTCGACGTCATTTGACGCATTCTACGATCAGACCAGTGAAGACTTTAGCATGACTGAGAGAGAGATCATATCGGAATGGGCGTATAACTGCGAGAGGATAATGCACGGGTCTCCATCTGGTGAGTCATCATTTATACATTTACCTCATCTACGTTTTCCTTTTATTTGTTTCCAATTTACTATATAACTGTTAACCTTCCAATAGGAAGGTTAACAGTTATATAGTAAATTATACAGTAATATTTTTAGTTATATAGTAATATCTAAAAATAGGTTCAAGGACAATTAACCAGGCTTTTAATCTAGTCCTATGGCGATGAACTTCGACGTTTTAAAAATAGCATTAATATGTTTGTAACAAACTGGTCGATAAGCCCGCAAACTGTCACATAACATACAAATTATATCTGCATTAACCTTAAACGACCTCAATTCTAAATCGAACCGTCGTTATAAAAGCTTCCATTTATTTGCATGTATATATCGTACTAAAGTATTTCTGTAGTAAAGCGTATATTAAGCTGTCTAAAACCAAATGTGTTGATCGTTTAGTCTGTCTGGTAAAAACAACGTGGAAATCATTGGTAAATCTTTCATCTCCCGTGTTTTGGTTTCACTGTATGCGTCGATATTAGTTTGTTCTACAGTTTAAACAAAGTTGTGTCTGACGTCAAAGAGGCTATCGGGAACCACGGATACTTTGTAGGTGATAGAATTCATTACTCTATTTCCTTTATACATTAAAATGAAGAGATATTAGGTAGTTTCGTCAAGTTCAGGGGTGGATTTTGTCCCGTTGATAAGGTTTTACAAAAGATAACTGTTTAATTTTCAAAAAAACTTATCGTGTTTCTACTTAAATATTTCTCCGTTGAAAACGGAACTTAAGGCCCTGGTCTTAGAAACTAATCTGTATCCTATTGCCAAAACGCTTTTTACGAATAACAAAAAAAAAATTACAAATATCTAGCTCGAACTTATATTTTAATAATTCCGTTTGAATGCCACATATCATTTTTTGTCTCGGAATAAGCCATTAAAGTTGCTCAATACCAAATTATCTTTACATCAAAAATTTCGCAATAGGTTGAATATAAATCCACTTGATCAAACTTCGGTCTATATTATGACTTTTGAGAAAGTACATACACATTTTTTGTGTATAAAAGGAATAGGACCTTTTCCCTTTTCTTTCTTACCGGTTTTTAAGTCCTAGAGACATGAAATCTTATTATACGCTGATCTATTTAACCATTGACCTTGACTTTGTAAAAATTGGTCGAGCAAGGTCTTAACTATCCCAAAGAATTATCAATTCCAAAGTCCAAAGAAGATTTAATATTCTCCGATGGAATTGCCGAAACATTATATAAGAGCAAATTGTCAGTAATTGTATTGTTTGATGTTAGAACACCTTGACCGCTCGAGATGTGCCTTGGCCACATATATCCGAGATTAGGGGCCATGTACTTCGTCTGCATTGACCTCAAAAAGATGTAAAGTTATTTGAGCTCCTTGAGTTAATAAATGCCAAGTGCGCCGAATTTTAAATGATTCATTTCTTTTTAAAAATATTGTGAAGTTTAATCAATTCTTTTTCCTTATATTTGGCTTTAGTTCAAATATCAGGTATATTTAATTGCATGTCATTGTGTGACGCCATGTCAACCTTATTTTTCTTCCGATCAATATAATTTAGTCTCTGGAGATTTATAAATATACGAGACTATACAGGATGGAAGGGAAACCGATGCTCAAACGGTTACCACGTATTCAGTACCTCCCCTTTTTTTTTTTTTTTTTTTTTTTTCCGGATGGGAAATCATCAAATGACCCCCCCCACTCTGGGCGGAGCGGAAGGGAGTGTCAGACTTGTACTGACTAAAACCCATCCATGTTCCTTCTTTGCCCTTTGTATTCCAGGGCCACGGTATCTCTTTCGAACAGTCCCGCAGCCCTGGCAGGCATCGGTCCTTGCGGACCCCTACTTATTTGCTGACATCTCTTTGAGGCGCACGTGGAACACGAACGCGCCGTCGACACGGCCTGTCGTCATAAGACGGCCGGACGGCGAGCTAGCCCATAACTCGCCGTCCACAGGCCCGCGCCTACGGTGGCCGGGAGCCACCACGTGACCCCCAACGCCCAGGGCGTCTCCCGCGGCGACTGGGACGTGAGGTTCTTTCCCTCTCACGTCCCGCCACCTCCTTCACTAGCATGACTGCTTCGCAGAAGGAGAAGGAGGTGACGGCTTCCCATTCCCTCTCGCTCCGGACCATGGCTTGAACCAAGGCCGGACGCGAGAGATCGCCGCCGCCAATCGCCGCTACGAGGACACGGCGGTGCTCCGCCCAAGCGGGGCAAACCTCCACGGTGTGCTCCACCGTGTCCTCCGGACGATCCTCGCAGTGGAAACACCCGGGCGTTTCCTCCCGCCCGATTCGGTGCAGGAACCTCCCGAAACAACCGTGTCCGGTGAGGACCTGCGTCAGGCGGTAGGTGAGGGCGCCGTGGCGCCTCTCTAGCCACTCCTCAAAGAGGGGACTTATCGCCACTATGGTGGCGTGCCCTTCAGTACCTCCCCTTTACTTGCACTTTTGTAGGAAACAGTTATTTTTTTTTAAAATAAATTGGTTCAAATGATGTACTGAATACGTGGTAACCGTTTTAGCGTCGATGTCTCTTCCACTCTGTATGTCGTCAATTTTCATTGACATTATGTATAAACAGCCAATCGTATCATACATCCCACACACAATCAAAACTTTCCTCTATAAATATTCCCGGTTTACCAACCGAAGTCTTTGCCCTCAAGTCCCATTTTCCAATTAAAGGTCTCGTGTTCAGAACTCTCGAATCAACTGGATCTATTAAGTGAAGTAGGGCAAGTTCGCGACTTGGGCAGTATCGTATCCCTGTACGGTAGCGATAGAAAGCGACTCAGACCTTGGCACAGATAGGGACCACTGCCCGATATGTGGTCGTAGCATTAGCACGCACTAGTGGTAGACTAGACAGTTGATGTCAAAATGAAGATTTATTAGTCACCTTGTATTTTGTTTTAATAATTCAGTTTCATTAAGTTCATCTTACCAAACAGATAGAATAAGTGTTGCTAAGGAGTTTGTATCGTCATTTCTTCTTCCCAGCTAAAACACTAGGAAGTGGCGAAGAACTGGCGTCTTGAGAACTGTCTTAGTTTAATTTCTTCTGTTCAACAAGTCCTTAGGCGATTTTGCCACTGCACCGCGCTCAGTCACGTAGCGCGGGCCCGCAGATTTTAACACTACGCCGACGCGTTGTCAGTGTGTTGTCCTAGGCGTGTTTTCTATACAAATTCAGATATATTTTTTTTAATGTTAAAATAAGCGGCCCCGCGCTACGCGACGGAGCGCGATGCAGTGGGATAATCGCCTTAATCTCAGTGTAATTTGAATAGATGATATTTTATTTGATTAGATAAAAAGTGATTCCAGTAATAACCAGTTCTCAGCCTCCGTCAAATTCCAAATGCGACTCGTAAGACCAAATGGCACAACCTATCCCGACGATACCGATAAAAAAACTGGTCCTTTTATTTCATGCTTTTTTTTTTAAATGGCATCTCGCAGTTCAACCTAGGAGGTTTTCGTCTGCTCAACCGGACTATCCTTGAGTGTAAGGCCTCCAGCCAGGGCAAAAAAGCGACTACACCCTAATTGCACCCCCAGCGGGGTACGAGCCTCGGCTTAGGGCGTCGCTGGGGGAGGACAGCAAAGGGACAGGCTGGATCTGAGTAGTGTCATTATTTAGGGACTGATTTTGGACTACAGCTCAGCCACTCGGGCTGGCTCGAGCAAAGGGTCGGGGACGGGGTGTCGCGACTAGCCTCGACGGCGAGGACAGAATGACGGCTGTTTGCATCTGAGCTTATTGAGCGTGCTAGTTTCCCTACTGCTCTCCTGGAGGAGGATATTGCGTGCGACAAAATGTCTTTATACAAAATCTATTTCCAAACCGTTCATTACTCCCTCTGGGCCTTCAACAAATATTGATCTGTACTTACGTGTGGTTCCGTTTCCTACATTGTTTGATGAAGCAAGATAAACATTGCTAAGTGGTCCATCCTCGAGGCAGCCCTTGACTTGTTATCTCATTATCTCTAATATTAGCCAATGGTTGTTGCGTGTTGTAATCTTAAACGAGGGTTAAAATAGATACTCTCGGTTAGCCAAAATAGGATTTCCCCAAACTCATTATCGGTAAACTCTAATGTTTGCATTCCGAGTAGTAAAGGTTTGGACTTGTAAATACACTCATGAATGAATTTTCAAGTGTGAAAGTAATTGACGTCTTTCATAAATTATTCATAATATTGATATGTATAACACGGCGGCATAGCAACCTTCTAACATTGAAATTACACATTACAAATATTGACCAACTCCAAACACGCTAAATAATTATAATTAAAACAAAACCAATAACATTATGACACTAGATCCCTTTTAATTTGTGTACTTACCACATTTTAATATTTATCTATACAAATATATCGTGGTTTTACGATATACGTCACTATGTATAAATATTGGTTAAAATAAAATATTGTAAAACCCTGTATCGCGTACATAATGCATATCTTTAACATGATTATGCTAATTGGGATGTTTCAATATTTCTTGACAAATGACCTAAGTTGTGGGCGTGTATTGCCGTCATAGGTAATTAAATACAATGACTTGATGGCGAGATATAAATGTATAGCTAAGTAGGTACTTTTTTCCTTTGTTTTTTTTTCTTAGCAAATCATTATTATAAATGATCAGTCTTTTATAACAGGTTTCTTTCCGTTCCCACGTTTACCTAAGAATCCGCTTCAGGCAAATATTCCAACACGATCAAACCGATATGACGTAGTGATCTTCAGATTTGTTTATCCACAACGCTTCCATGTACCAACTACTAATTGAACGAGTACACAAAAAAACCAGATGTTTCGTGAATTTCCCAGTCTTTCGTACTTGTTTTGTTGTTGAGTTTTTTTCGTGATATCTGAAGTGAAGCTAGTCAACTCTTTGAGCTTCGGGAATTGTGTGGCGAATTCCCAGGACGTACTTAATAATAAATAACATAATGAAAATAATGGGTGATCAAATATCACACAAGCAATCGAACTCAAACATTCAACTCTTAGACTGCCATCAGACGGACTGTATCGCAGCGACCGCGCGCAGTCGATATTATTCAACTGTTGAAAAAATATTCAAAGGAACAGTTGAATATATCGACTGCGAGCTGTTGGTGCGATGCAGTCCGTCTAATGGCAGCCTTATTCATGACCAAAATGTCAATGGCAATTCTGGTACAACTTTCTAGGGCCGTTTTAGTTTCCAGCGACGCAAATGATTACAATTTCATTTACAAGTCCAATGTATTCTTTATCAGTAAACTCTTGCTTAGAAGAGCACTGTTTTCAGGCATTAATAATGACATCATAGACTTATTCAACCTTTTTTATCTCCACAGGCATAGACAACGCCACCTGTACCTTCGGCTCTCTAGTTTCATTCAAGAAAGGCAGCAAGCCTCGGCACCTAGACATAAAGATGGACCTGCGAGTCCTCCTGGTGGACTCTCGCGTCTCCAGGGAGACCAAGGCCTTGGTGATGAAGGTCGCAGCCTTGAGGCAGAGGAACACAGCGGCCGTGGACCATATATTCGACGCTTGTGATCATATTGCTCATACAGCCACCCAGGTTCGTTTCATTAAGAATTTTTATTTGGTTTAGCTTTATAATCTTTAAGTAATCGCCAATCACAGGTTCCAGGTAAATGTTGAAAACGGCTTATCATCTAAAGGGCGTAAATAGACCCTTAACAGAGCCGAAAGGCACTTGTTGTCCCCGTCTTTGCGATCATTTTTTTTGTTCTAGACCATACCTGGGAACCTTCTAGTTACGGAGATATTGGGGGTCAAAGTTCCAACTTTTTCACAAGTTTTTTTTTTTAAATACATGTTTTTAATATAAGATTTTTACTTTACACATATCCACGACCCCCGTACTATTCAATCCATCCATAGCACAATGCTTTGAGTGCTTTCCATCGAGGCCTACCGTAAAACGTGATTTTTCACCAAAAAAAGTCGATTCCCAGTAATAACTTTTGAGTAAAGTTACTTAGTTTGACGTACAGAATGCTTGACGGCCTGTTTACACCATGTATAGTAAATCATTTAAAAGACCGAGGATTCCTTTTTTAAGGTTTAAATCATACCTCCAAAAATGATATGGATGAATGAACTGCGAGCAATGAGCCTGCCCACTGCTACTTAAGTTATGGCAATTCTTCGGACGTTATCCTTGGTTCTGATCTTATACCATAGTAGCCACCCTTCCCTTATTTCTAGCGGTTCAACTGCGATGAAGGGGTGCCACATCTTTCAACACCTTTCTGTCTTTAGTGTCAGGACGTATCATGCACGCCGATACAAAATTGTTCAAGTTTCATTATCTTGTCCTTACCAAAATCAAAAATCAAACTTGCAATGCTAATGTCTGTAACATATCATGTAGAAGATAACTATCTTCTACTATAATTTATAATATAATAAAATACTATACTTACCTTGAATATAAATCGTATATTTTAATATACCAACCAAGTGTCCAAACCGTCTATTTCTATTAGTCAAAATGACGTCGCGTAATTCTCAGATAAATTAATACCTAACTATTGCATTGGCAGGTTGCTTACCTCGTGGACAACTGGTACCTATCGGTTGGATACAACTTGCATAGTATCGCGAACATTGACACACTCTTGAGCTATTTTAATCCTAGGACCAGCTTGTTAGGTTCTAAAGTTTACTATGCGTAGTACACAGAACTTTATTTGTGCTACTTGTCTGAATCCGAATTTGAACTTATTGTATGGTTTATGGTGGCTATACTATATTATCTGAATCTATGAACGAAAGTCACTCGTGAACTCATGACACAATTAATTACAATAGATATTAACTGAATTTTGTTGGATATGATTAGGTAAATAAGTTTATAAATAGGAGCCCTATTTATTATAAACTTATTTATCTCAATGCACAGACTATCTGAAATTATGAACAGAGATCCTCTATATATCTGAATTTCTAAATAATCACCAGTTTATGAACCTAATTACTTGAATTGGACATATTTATAATAAATTTTATCCTTCTTTATTTCTAGGTTTTGGAAAAACTCTCCAGTGGCAAGTGTGAAATTGATTCTGAGGCCGAATACCAGCATTTAGCAGTAAGTACCGTAATACCTTTGATATTATTTATTTATTTATTTAACACTCCAAGCACAAAAGTACAGAGGCGGACCTAATGCCATAGGCATTTTCTACCAGTCAACCTTTGACAACCAACCACCACCACCACAACCTACCACCACACCCTTTCACCTTTACCGTTAAATCAACTTTTACTCTTGAATACCCATTTAACTGCACTAAGATAAGGATATATTTATTTTGTAAAAACCTGTGTACAGGTCTTATAAATAAATGACATTATGCAGGATACATGTTTTAAAAAAAAAAATCCCCCTGGATTCAATGACTTCTAATGGACAAATTAAAAAAAGAATTTAACTTAATGACACTTCTTCTGAAATCGAAATGCCTACCGATTTATTGAACAAGCCTCATTTTAAAAATTAGGTGTTACTGAGCTCAATGACGGTGTGCCACTTTTCACCCTTAAGCCCTGAGTAATAAGGTTGAAAAATTGTCGACCGCCAGTAAACTCGGGAGTACCTCTTCTTAGTATGATATGAATCGTAGCAATATCCCACAGAATCGTGCTTTAAAGTACGAGTACTATAAGAATTTTCCATAACTTTTTATGGGTCGATAGCAAAGATGACGAAAAGTGGTAATAAAGCTGTTTTTACAACCAAGAGTAAAAATACGTCGTGATGTTCGTCGCACTGCCAAATCTTTGTTGTGAATTACAGCGTGTTATAAAAATATTTTGTCGACGCATCACAATATACGTATTTCGAACGTGCACGTCATATTTTATTGCATGATTTTTCAATTACGAAGTGATTTTTAGTGCCTACAGTTTGTTATGGGTGCGTAAGCGCCTAGTATAGGATCAACTAAAAATAAACGTTGTTGTTTTAGAATTGTGACAAATACGTTGCTATTTTCCGCTTTGTGCGTAAGGATTCTTGTTAGTTCCTATGCCTGATCTGAATTTTAAATAAATACAAGAGCCATCATCACTCATCGTATTTATTGACGGAAAGGTTGGAACTGTAGTAACACTGATCACCGTGACTACTGACGTCCAGAAAAAAGCTATTCTTGATCATGGACCTATAAGCATAAGCATAATCACCCTATAATGTTCCCACTGCTGGGACACAAGCCTCCTGTCTATGAGAGGGAATGGGCTATAATCCACCACGCGGGCCCAATGCGGGTTGGTAGATGTCAAATGTCTTCGAATTTTTGGTTCTAGGACATTTTTTTCCTCACGATGTTTTCCTTCACTGTTTTGAGAGCAGTGATGATGAAATAAATTACACAAAGTAATGCGCCTGGCTGGGTTCGAACCCACGACTTACTGTTCGTAAGTCGGGGCCGCCACTATTGGGCCACCGCTGCTCATTACATTATGCAAACTGCAACTAAACAGATATTTCTAAAAAAGAATGATGCTATTTTAATGTTTATCTAAATTACCCCCTCCACCCCCATCCCTTTTAAGTATTTTTCCTTATTTTTTACCCCTTGATTTTATTGCGAACTGTTTTTTAAACGCACGGCTTAATTCCGAGCAAAACCGATTTTTTTGACGCGTTCGATTTTCAATGCTCAGCTTATTACTAAAAGTTCAAAATCTAGTGCATTAAAAATAGTCGCGTAAAAATTCGCCCGTCTTATAGTTTCGTAATTCAACAAGCACGCAGATTTAGAAACTTTACCCTATATAACCGTTCATTCATTGTTTCAGGAACTATGGGAAATGAACCATTGCCTACTGGCAGCCCTGGGGGTGTCTCACCCCGCACTCGAGGTCATCAGAGCTGCTGCACGCGCTAAGGGACTCGCCTGCAAGCTCACAGGCGCCGGCGGGGGCGGGTAAGATATACAACTTTATTATTTACTACAGCGCCATCTATGACACGTATGAAGCAATAACATCAAAATTCTATATCGCGCAGTTATATTTATCCGCGCCTATGTAAAAAACCCGACAACAACTGTCAGGCCGTAGCCAACCAGTCACTACACACGTCTGGTAGGATGCTCTCTTTTCTATGGGGGATGCAGAACTTTATATCTACACATATTAAAGGACTGCATCGTTGGTATAGTGGTCACGAACGCTAGTGCTGAGCATGAGGATTTGAATTCCGGGTCTGAAAAAGTGTTATTGGGTTTTTCCTAAAGGGTTTTCTCAGTAGCAGCCCGTAGTCTGGGTTTGTGCCCGGATGAGGGCAATAGGCTTTCCCCTATTAAACATAATTGGTGAAATATGGTAGCATTATTATGAGGTTACTCTTTCTAGACCTGACCGGTGGCTAAATATCTAAAAAACCGTCATAATATGCGGAGAAAGTTGAATGAACCCGCGAAAGTCACTCAACCAGTTTCAAACAAAACTCGAATTCTTTATACGAATATAAACTAGTCAAACACGCATAATTATAAAACTCTTTCAAACTTTTTATTTTATAAATATTATGAGATTTATGTTTTTCTCAGACTTTTATGTAATTTATTGAGCATTGTTTCAATCTTCATTGTTCACTTTTTTATGATTTAATAAAACTATAAACCATAAATAACATACTCAAAGTGCTTTATTGTTTTAAACCATTCAAATTTAAAATAATGATGGAGTCTTTGTACTAAAAAGTTTACGTTCTCATTTCCCAATTTTGTAAACTAGTTGCAAAGCCTAATTTAAGGTGGTTGCTCTGTGGATTTCATTGTTAGGATTTATTAGTATAACATCTTACTGTTTAATCAATCAACCTAACTCCACTAGCGGCCAGCTGTTACCTATGACTGTTCGAAAACGAAATATTAACCTTTTTGTTGACCCATTTCAATTCGATTTTTTTCTTACTGATATTATTCTTAAATGGCCGTGCGTTCGCATAAGTGAAACATTCACATACAATCATATTGTCTGCTAAGATAAAAGATATCAACTGAGAGAAGTGAGAAAGAGAGATATAGCAATATGTTATTGTTATGAGAATGTTACACCAGTGTGAACGCACAGTTAGAAACTTAAAAGTTTCATACGTGCTTACTGTTATTTTATATTATGTTTTCGTTGTTACAGTTACGCTATGGTATTAATCCCGCCGACGACGCCTCGCTCCATAGTAGACTCCCTCTGCGGCCAACTCCTGGAAAACGGCTTCCGAGTGAAGGAGACCCGCCTGGGAGGGTCTGGCGTGTCCATAGAGATGTGACACCGCGCGCCAGGCAAGCGCCCGCGCCTCGCATAGCCACGGTCACACCCCTTATGCTATATTATTTAAACAACAAGTGTTGCACGACAGTTGCGCGACAATCGCGCGATTTCTCAACGATTCTCGTGCGACACTTGCTTTGATTATGGCAGCGATAGTTTTAGTATTTAGTAAGCCAGTTGCGTAATCCAAGCTATTGCTTGTTATGACAACTGATGGACTGTCCGGGAAGGGAAACGGTTTGCGTCAAAACATGTACCTGGGTACGTTTAGAATGTTTGTTGGTAGTCATACAACTACAGTATTATCGGCAGGAGCAGTTCGGGAAGAGGGTTATAGTGTTCCAATGTGCAATGATTGAGTGACTGTTGTATTCCTTATTAAGTAATCTCTTTTGTAGATTCAAGCGAAAAGAAAAACGAACGCTTGAATCAATGAAATCGGCTATTCTGTTATAGCCTTAATAGAATTAATATTTAATTCAACACTGCGAGTTTACAAACTCAAATGAGAGTGATTTGAAAAACTGGATGAGTGTACGATTGTGTCTTTCTAGTTTATGATGGAAAGTACATAATGTGACAAATATTGTCATTCAAAGGTATGTGTAAACTATCAAGCATGATATTTTCTTCCTCTTAAACCTTTTTAGGGTGTGTGTAAGCTTATTTTTTTGGCGCCACAGTTGCGCAACTCTCTGTCAACTATTGCGTGAAAATGTGTCTTGACTAAATAAATTGGTGAAGGACAAATATTTTTGCACGTCTAGGCAACTCTAGCACAACTGATTGGCCATAAAAAATGTCTGCACAAGCCCTCAACATCTTGCATTTGAACTTAACACAAGTTTCAAGATGATTAAGATGTCTTATTGACTCTAAAATATTGTTTTGTTATATCTATCGACAGGTTGTATTTATGTAATATTTAGGTACACAGTACAATGCGTAATTATTATTATAATATACGGCAAAATTGTCACTGCCAAGACTTGTATTATCATCGAAATATTTTACCGTTTGTTATTTTAATCGAAATGTATAAATTTCAAATATATAAATAATTTATAAATTTTATACTGAGAATTATAAACTCCCGTTGTATGCTGATGCATACAACAAATTATAAAAAAGGATAATCAGTAAATTATTATTTTTAATAACAAAAATGTAAAATGAGAGGAAAGTAAAAATAATAACATCTGAAGAAATTGAAATTATTTAAATAAATAATGTACTGAATGTGGTTTGATTCATACAAGTTACTTACATAATTATGAAATTGTGAGTCCATCGCATTTTCTAGTTCGTGGCAATTTTGACTTTACGTAGAAATACTTCGGTTCCAATTATTATAAATTATGATTATAAATGATATTATTATATTTATTATAGAATAATAATAATTATATTATTACTTATTAGTTTAATTCTCTATAGTACCCACCTTTTTTCTTCGCATAATTTATTATTACGGGTGTTTAATGTAGAATGTTTGTGGACTCAAGCTGCTATTTTTATTATTATTTTACGTGTTGGTTTAATAATTGATAACAAGATTTACGACATATTTTCCTTTCAAAATTATTTTTTTTCACATAACTAAAAATATTTTTGTTAAATTATTTTAAATAGTTACAATGGCTTACTGAATCCACAAATTAAATCGTTTTCCATGTGAGTGATCATTTTTGAATATTTTGTTATATAAATTGTGTCCTTGTAATTGTGCTACATTAAAATTAATAGAAGACGGAATACGTGTAAATAAAAATCGAATAATAATTTAATATCATGTTTGTCGTTATTTATAAGGGACAATAGAAAAATTTAAAAAAAATTAAATGTCTCTCGCATATTTTTGAATCCCAGTATTGGGTGAAGTAATTATTCTGTTAGTATTTAATTATGTTTGTTTTGAAAATGTCTGAAATTATTTTATTCACTGAATGAGCGAACGCGGCAAAAAAAAAAATCAACGCGGAAAACAGTCTGATCTACTTATAAATGCACACATTGCAATAAAGAGTATTTAAGTTATATACTATAGCTTCTATGTAATGTTAATATAAAAAATATCTCAGTGTAAACATGTGTGTCAATCGGGACTTACTTAAAACTGTATATCATACGCGTGTCTTCCATGAGACTGCTTATTTGTTATTATTCCAGTGTAATTGTGATAAATCTTATATAACTGATTATTTGTCTCCTATGAAGCTTATGTAATCAAACCTTTTTGGTACGGGGCCAGTGTTGCTATCTTTCAAGTCTCATTCTCCCGCGTTTTTAATGTTGTGTTCGAATTTTTTGTAATTTAGTTTCTTGGAAAATTATTTGGCAACACTCGAGATAAGTCTTTGTCTCACAATAGGACATTCCTAAAATATCAATAGATTTCGATCTTGGGTATTAGCGTTTCATAATAGTTTTTATTTAATTACATTAAGTAGGTATGTGTTTATATTGTCGCGCTCAATAATTTAGTGTTAATTGGTGCTGAATAAAATAATGAAAATGTATTTTAGAGAAGTTGAGTAAATAAAAAGTTTAGTAATTTTGGAAACAGAATAAAAATATTTGAATATTATACAATGTTTTATTTTTTTTAAATGTGTCTACTACATATCAGATCGTACTAAAGTGCTTTCAAAATTATTTTACCTCTGACAGCCACAACCGAACATCGACCTTATGTAAATATGCATAAAAATCTTTTTACTTATTCGTTACTCAGAGTAAAAATGAACTAATGAATGCATAAAGCATGAGTATAACTTTAAAATAAAAAGCAGAGCATGTACTTAAAAGTGCATTTATTCATAATAAATTAACACATCTTTACAACTACAGTTGCATGTCAACAAAGTGTATTCTAAAACATTACTATAAAGCCAGTGTCGCAAACTCATCGATTAATACTGTTAGACGAAATTGAACCTATTCGCCATATAAATAAGACTTCGCGCTGTCATAAATTATTGTATATGGTGGAGGCGCCTCAAATCAATACACAAACGAAAGAAATTATATACAGTTAGATCACAGTTCTAATCTCAAAGGATTTTAGAAACAAATTATAAGATGGAAGACGAAAGATAATTTTCACACCACCTGCTCGCAAATGTCAAATTATAATAAATGTCATGCATTCCTAGCAGTAGCGAAGGGTCAATTTTTGGAAGAGGTAAGCTGGAGTACATATCGTTCATGCGATAATACTATTTGTCTTAGACTACTGACAGTGTCATTTTTCAAAGGGAAGCCGGTAGGAATCGAGTTCTATGGAACCTTCGCCACTGATACCTAATATACCTCTATGGTATACCTGTGCCCTGGCATATTTGATACATAAATAGTAATGCAAGTCATTATTGCTCTAGGCTCTAGCCGGGCAGTAATGTTGTATTGAATTTCATTACTAACCGCGGGTTAAAAATGTGATTTGTAACCTCAAATTAAAATGGAAACTTTTAGCGTTTTCACTTTGTAGGTTTTAGTTGCCATCGACGACCAAAATAATTAAATTACGCAATAACTAATAAGAATAGCAATTATGTAAATTAATTAAATAGGTTGAAACAAAAACAATAAAAACAATTGTTTTCTGCAAATACGAAAATCCAAAATGATTGAAAAATTGACTCGCCATAATTATGCTTTTTTTTATCAGTAGCGGTAATGGCGGCAAGTCATCGCAACAGCTGATTGGCGGATGTGCACCCCGGGTTGCTAGATTGAGTTTTCTCATATTCAATCTTTTTTTTCCCCAAAATGATAAGTTTTGCAACTTTTTTCCTCATTATGTTTTTCAAATAGGACATGAAACAAAACAGAGAGTTCTAAAAAAACTATGTTCATTCGCAAAAAACTACAAGTGGTATCGAATGAATTAGCGTCTGTGTTTTTTATTGCTTGATCGCGTTCACGCACGACACCGTGCAATCGCCTTATTATACGCAAATTATTAGAAATTCGGTTGTTAAATATCTCTTGATTTGAAAAATTTTACCTCAATTTTTAGTGTTACTTACTCCAAGGAATTTTTCTCCCAAAAATTTACCCTAGGACGATTTGTTTCCCTAAAAAACAGAAAAAATCCCCAATCTACCAACAATAGCGCACCCCCGCGTTGGATTGTTGGTGCGCGACACCGTATTTCGAAATCGAATTGCTTTATTATTTACTCGCAGTAAAGGTGAAAGTAGAGTATGCTCCTAGGAGATAAAAGTGCCTTCGTCTTGGGCGTGCTTTAATCTCTTTCTGCTCTCAGGATTCTAGTCTTGACTCCCTCACTTTGCTCGGGAACTAACTCAAAGCACCCTCGCTCCGCTCGACAGTCCTAGAATTCCTCGCATCATTCGAAATTCAAAATAGTGCCCGTGACATTAGACACTGCTTTATCCTCTCGGTGCATAGTCTATTATTAAAAACAGATTCCTAAATAAAAATACATAAGGAAACTTATATTGCGGAGTTGCGTGGAATGAAAGTTTAAAAATATTTTGAAATGATACAGTAATAATATTCGAACAAAAACCAAGAAATACCTGTGACTTATAAACCCTGCATTTCCTAAATTCTAATAGCGTTTATCCAAAAATTTATAATACATACCGATAGGTACACTCGACTGGCCATCTAAATGTGTTGCTAGACAAAAACTAAAGACTGCAACTTTTTCTACGTACAAATCTATTTCATTTAGATTTTGACAATCAATGAGCATCATTAAAATTATCAGATCACGATTTATTTTTAAAAGAACATGCGATAGTAGCTCCCTCTGTACTCTTCGTAGAATAGTAATTTTACAATAAGTAAGTAAATATACAGAAAATACAAAATTAGACCAGTTTTTTTCAAACAATTACAAATTCGTGGATTTTTTAAGGCTTTGGCGAATATTTTTGCGATAATAATGTTACACATAGGCTGACGCATTGTAATGAAATGCACTGGGCCCGCGTGGTGGAAATATGGAATACGGCCAGCGGCCCACCAACTCACACACAGAAGAGTCCAATATCCCAGGATAAAGAATGCCACGAATATTCACCAAAGCTTTAAAAGTGAGATAATAAGCGAAGTAGCAGACTTTTATCGCTTAATCTAACATTAAACTATCAATTGTCTAGCTAACTCCGAAATTGAACATACAAGCGAAAGCACCATTTAATATCATATCTCCTTCGCGTCCCATCTAACGTTTAATGTGAAACAATTTATGAGCTATCACACTAAGGGCCTGTTTCAGCACCTCTGGGCAGATAGAAAACATCATGCCTGTAATCCTCGAAAGGATAGGCAGAGGTGTACCTACGGGGTGGAAGGGAAACCGTTTAAATTTATCATCGGTTATTAAAAAAACCTACTAAGACCGAGTAGGTATTTCATTTTGTATGGAACAGCAGGTATTGCGTGGTAGCCGTTTTCGCGTCGGTGTCCCTTCCACCCCAAATAGTACGCCCACATTTCGCCAGTTATGTTTAAGTCCCATGTAATGGGGGGCGAGCCTATTGCCATATAGCGACACCAGTCCAGTATCAGCCAGATACGTTAGTGAATATTTATCCATAAGGAATGAAACACGTCTTAAAACAAAATTATCTTCAAACGTTCTAGTTTTGGATGAGGATGTGAACGGGACTTTAATATTGTACCTACTAAACTTATGTAACATTTTATTCAATATTTACAGAGATTTCTCACCATGCGGTATTAGACTGTTTCCACAAGAGATGTGCGAGCATGCGTAGCGAGGGATGTGTGTGAAACTAACCAATGATATCCTTTATTTTTGACAGCTTGCGCTAAGCTAGCTATCTGATTGGTTAGTTTTACGCATATTTCCTGCAGCACAGCCTTGCGTCAGCCTCTGGTAGAAACGCAGCCTTAGGGTGGAGTCACATGTTAGTGGAACATATCGGCTAGGATTGGTTGACGACTTGTATACAAGGGACAAAAGATTGACTAATACTATAATGAGTAAATCTTGTACCTTCACACATGCGTCTTCACCCTAATTGTTTCATATAATTTTAGTGATTTGTAACATTGCGTATTCGATTATTCGTTATTATTATAGAATCAAAGTATACTTTCATATTGGTAGACATTTATTATTCATATTATTAGATAATCTGAAATTCGGTTTATCTATTGTTTTCTAATACAGTTTTTTTTTATAATTAGTCTTGGGCAATTAATATATTAACAATCAATCGAGATAAAAATATAGGATTAATGCTTAAAAATAATATTTCGATTTAATTATTATAATTATCGCTTAATTTAAATAAATACGAATATAAAATAAAATATTGTACTACAAAACTAAAGAAAAAACATGAATTCTCTAGTTAATACTGAGCTGCCAAAATAAAAAAAAATAAAAAATTTGGTTAAAATATAAATAAAAATAAATTAGGTAAAGTGTATAAATAATTCGATATATGGTCCATATTTTTAGTTATCACACTAAATGACTATTCCTCTATGTTATGTAGAAATTATCAAATTTGAAAAATGGGGCCCAAGGCGCAAGCGGCATTACTTTTACTCCCGTTTTCACTAATAAAGGATTTTCAACTTTCAGCGCCTACCCGTGAGTTGAAATTATTAATTATTAATCCCAAAATGTCATTTTCTTTTAAAATAAAGATGAGTTTATGAAAATTAGTAGGAAGTCCGCTTTTACTGCCTTTAGTCGGTTCAAGTTATGAAACAGTGTATTTACAGTTGTATAGAAGATACAAATCTTTATACAAAAACTACGGTTTCATAAATAATATGTTGAGTTATTCCTTTATTACATAAATTGTTCAATACGTAAAGGCAAATTAAACAAAATGGCTTAACACCTCTTTGGCAAAACCTTCTTTTCTATAAAGACCTCTATAGGTACTTATAATACTGTACCTTACCAACGTAGATATAAATAATTTGATCTTGTTTTTTTTTATATATTGTGAACTATAATACTAGCGTTCAAATCATAATAATCATCAAAAATAAATAATTAAAAAAAAACCATAATCACATTTTCATAATTGGTAGACTTTCATAATTATACATTATGCCTGTATGATTTTTAATACCTTTCTACCTAACCTACGAAGGCGATTCATTCATAATATCATTAAATTGTCGATTCCACAATTTATTTTAATACAGTCATCTTATCATGACGATTATTGATTAAGTTAAATCAGGTAGAATAAACATGGGTAGATATTAGCTAATAAATAGTTATAGGGATTCTACAACTTAAATTAGTGTACTCTTAGCAAAATTATGCTTAATTTACTTGGTACAACCGTAAAATAACACAACCCAAAATAACTAATAAAATCTTTAAAAATAAACTTCATGTTCATTATTAGTCAAATCCTAACTGTATTCATTATTCGATATAGTCTGTGGCTCTATTACTGTTATTCTTGCCTCTCGCTCACACACATTATCTGCGAGGGAGAGGCGAATAGTAAAGCTGCCATTTTACTATAAATTAAATTGTAAGTTTTTTAGAACAAAGCCATGTCATTTTTTTAAATAGAAATTCCCAGAAATATATATCTAGACTAAATGAAAAAGTCTACTCTGTCTATCCACACATGTAATTGACTGTACAGTCGAATTACACCCTCATAACTAATTTCATAAAATTCTATCACAGATGTTAAACTAACTCTCAGAATATATTAATTATTAATTTAGTTTACATACTACTCGGTAATAATGTCCTAACTGGCAGAGTATTAATAGTAGCTGGCGGGTAGGGGATGAATCTAACTATAACAATTAGTTACGAATTTACATAGAATTCCTACGAGAAAATTCTTAAACAACAATTTGGAGTACAATAAATATAAATCATCACTTAATCCTTGATTAATTAACATTAAAAATGGAATTTCTTTGGTATTCCATTCACTTTGTTCAGCTATACAAAATACCTTTGCTTTTTCGATTATAATTAAAACTATAAAACTATGGAATAGTTTGTTCCGATTTCGATACATTCACAAACAAATCACTGCATTAAACGTCAAATCCAATCTGTCAATTCCATAAACAAAAGTTTTTTGTTATGTGCCCCGACAGTTAAGTTATTCAGTGTCCTGTACCCTTGGTCAAGCGTGTAGCCAGCTCAAGGCCCATCCTCAGAAGGCCCATCATAAGCTCTTGAGTGCGTCCCAGATGAACATTAGCCTGTGGTACAGCGCTAATTGTATTATGTTCTACAACTGGTAGCCTGTTCTCAACTGGTGGTTGTTCTCGCTGTCAGGCTGGTGGATGAGGGGAGGGGCGAGGGGGTCCTCACTTGAGGTTATTGTCGTTGAGGGTGGGACACCTGGAAAACAATGTTTTATAAAAAATACGACCTAAGTTCTCGCGTCTCTCTCATCACAGCACTGAACAGTAAGGTTCGTGGGTAACTCATTTCGTTTGGCTTCAGCATTTGGTAGGTATACTAACCTTCATTTTCATCCTCCTCTGCGAGCCACTTTTGTATGTCAGTCTGGTACATTCTCCTTTGCAGAACCTCCTTCGTACGCGGACGAGATCCGATGAACGTCACCTCCACCTGCAAAGATTATCCGTGATAGTTTTATATTTCGAAATATTAATATTTGGTAGAAGTGGGCTGTGTACCAGGTGCAGCCAATTAGGTCTTTCACCCCAGATTGAGTCCAGAACATCGATGGTGACTATGTAAATATCAGCTATGTAAACAAAATTTTGCAACAAAAAATCGATTTTCCAAGAAAACTCAATTCCTAGGTTAAAAGTCGTCACAGTAAGAAAATAAGTTACCAAGATGATTACTGAGGTAAGTTTTATTTTTGTTGGTAGGTGGATGGGCTATAACATAACTGCTGTTCAAGACTAGGTATACTGGGTCATGTTACCTTTGCAGATTAGAAGGGATAGGTGTCCAAGACTTATTCCTTGAGATTATCAATCTGTCTGTCTTACCCCAGGTGGCAGATTTGGCCTCAGCTCATCAGCAAGGTCTCCATTGGCGCCCAACCGTTGTGCTTCTTCCCAACTTGTGTGCACTTCTTCGTGAAGAAGCTTCTCCTCTGAGGATTTAGATACAACCAAATTATTTTTAATGACAAATGGGTGCACATCAACCAGGCACTTATTGAATACGAGAGTACCTACTCCTCATCAACATCTTCCTGCTCTCGTCCCTCGTTACTTGGGGTCGGCGCAATACGTTTTCTCTATCCATTCTCACCAGTCAACAGTCGTGCTATCATTCATTCCGTTTCTTTCATATAATTCCTCACACAATACTATTCTACTCAAGGTCTCCAAAATTATCGTATAGTCTTTAGAGGGGATCCATCTTACCCACGTACACAAAAAGAAGAGAAAGACTGGGTATCCTTCAAAGTTGTTAGTAGAGTACAACTCACCGTCTCTCTTGGTTGTGCTGCGTTTGTACTGTATCCTGAACCTGAAGGCTTCCAGCACGCTCGCCACCACGATCGTCAGTACCACCATCGTGAAGAGATAGAAGACCTGCAACATTAACCAGTTGAATTACGTCTTCAACAGAGTCGTTTTGAAAAAACACGAAGTTGAACATCGCTTTATTACACGAATGCTATTCATATCCATGTTATCGGTCTATTGGAAGATATCTTAGGCTACAAAGGTGAAAGGCCCTTAATGAATTTTCCTTGCACCTATTTTTTGTTTCATTGATTCTGTCTCGCGTTTTATGTCGATCAAAGCATCAGTTTCAGCGCCTACGCAGTAGTTACCAAATATAGCCATTTTATAACTGGATTTTGCCATTTCCCTTCTTCCAATCTCATCACATCTCACCATAAAATAAATCCTGCTAAACTGCCCCGCGACGGTGGCGTACGCGTTCATGAGTATGAACCAGTTGTTAACGACGGTCAGCTCGAAAAGAGTCACACCACTGGTCACGATGTTCTCGAAGTTGTTCAGGTAGTAGTAACCGAGGGCCGTCGAGCTGTTCAGGGAGTATTTGTAGAAGTCTTCTACGGTTGTGTTCCTGGAATATCGAAGAAGGATGGTTAGAGATAGTTCAAAAAGCCGATAAATGGCCATGAAGAAAATATGTATAACTAGGACGTCAAACACCCTAATTTCTAATTCATGATCCTAATAAGTATCACAGATCGTATTATGATATTCTGTAGTAACCACGGCCACGTCATCATTTAGCTTGCCCTCGGGTGGTATAGGTACCCTGCAAAAGCCCACGCTTCACTTAGGATGAGGTGCAATTCAAGAAGCCCAAAAGCTCGATAAGTCTCATTTCACACCTGGGCATGGCCAAAAACTCAAAAAACTTACTGCGTCTTTAAATATGTCCTATTTCAGGCCGAATTTCACCAATAAAACTAAATGCATTACACTCAATGATCAGCACTCTAACATGCATTTAAGATCTTTCAGAATGTCAATATTTCATAACAATTATGAAACTGACAGCTCTTAAACCTCGTATGAAGGCGCGATTCCATTAGGCAAGTTACTTATAAGCAAGTCGCAAATTGCATACAACTTGAACAAACTTGCATACAAGCTACAAATTGTATGACGTAGTTTGAACTTGTACATTTTTAATTCAAGTGACGTGCAAATTGATCGCGCAAACCGTAGTTGCACGTTTCGAATTGTGAGCGATTAACGTGTCCAACTCAATTGTAGAATATCTCCACTTGTATGCAAGTAAAACCTGCATGCAATTTTATTTGCAAACTCTTGAAAACATGTTTTCAATGCAAGCAACTTGTACACAAATGTGACGTCATACTTGCATGCAAGACTTGCCTAATGGAATTGCGCCTTTAATATGATGATCACGTTGGGTTTCATTTGCGAAATTGTCCCTCAGTCGTGAATGGTCTGTCCAAAATGTATACTCACACACAGCAGTTCTTCAGATCATAGCCAGCGAACAGCTCCATGCCGACAATGGCGAAGAAGTAGTACATGACCAGCATCACGCAGCCGGCTGAAGACATGAGGGGGGACAGCAGGACTAGGGTACCGAATACGTCGCGGTAACGCTTCTTTAACTTGTAGAGACGCATCAATCTGGAAGAGAAGGTGCTTAAGGTTAGGAGAAAAATGTGCAGGAATTTAGAAATAGGTTGAAAGGTTTTTTTTTGTATAGGAGCACCATAAGAAGCTTTGAATCTGCTGAATTGCTTGGTCCTTATAATCGGAAAGTTACGCTCAGAATGGACCCCCAAATCTTTTTGTTCTGATAGACCTCAACACTGCAGAAGACCGCAAGGCTTAGAGACGCGTTGTATGTGGCCGCAATCCTTAGCATGGAGGGAACGAGGACACGGACAGAAGGGAGACCTCAACATCCGGTACTTAGCTCATATTCATTTACTAAATTTTTTCAAAAATTGTTGTCAACATAACATTGAAGACTTGTGCAGTAACAAGCATTTATCTCCATTTCAGCTAAATTCACGTTTAGAATGAGCGCTGATTTAAAACCGAAAGGACTATTTGACACAAAACACTTACTTATCTGGGAACAGATCAAACATAATGCAACCGGCACATACCTCAGTGGTCTAAATATAACAACGATGAAGAGTTTGGGCGCGATGCTGAGCAGCACGGCCCCCATGAGAGCCAGCAACGTCACGCTCAGGTCGAACACGTTCCAGCCGCTCTCCAGGTACACTTGCAGACCTGATGCCATCATGCGGAGTGCCGCTTCCAGTAGGAACACTGAGGACAGTCATTGTATCAAGAGTTTTTGTAAATTTGTTTCGTGCAGCATATGACGAATGTAGAAAAAATTGTCCAGCAGATCTACGCAAATCTGTCTTTGATATTGAAATTACCACCAGCCCGTATTGATACTGCAGGGCAAAAGCCTCGCTTTCCTTTTACTACTTAACTCGACTGAGCCAATATTGACCAATCTCGGTTATAGGTGTCAAGTGATCCGCTTGGGTCTTAGACGTCTTAAGCACCACCAATTTAAAACTCTCCCTAATTCACTGTCACTGCGACCAGTCATTGCTTCCCACATTAAAGAGACTTCCACGACCTTCATTAGGTCATCGATCCACCTACAACCACTTACATGTAAGGAACAGCCAAGTGTCCCATGATGCGCAGAGTAGTCGAGCACTGTCCTGCAGGTCGCCGGCCGCTTCACACACGCGCAGTACCATCGCGACTCCATTACCAACTATAATAGCATCTGAAATATTAGAAAGGGCTGGGTAAGTGTTTGATTTTCTCTATCTGCTTCTCTTCAAAGGTCTTTAAAAATTGGATTTCCTTAGATGGCCACTTTACTTCCACTTATTCTCGACAGAGTATTTCTAATCGAATGCCAATTTAGCCAAAACAAACCAAATTCCGAGTTCAAAGTGACCTGCCGTCCGGCTAATGTCTGCGTCATCTCTTAAGTCTTAACAGATAGGACGTACCTACTGATTTAAGACCTTAAAAGTTAGTATTAAATCATGGCAGAATAGGTGATGAAAAGAGTCGGCGAAACATTTTCATGACAGTCCTAAAACTTACAGATAAGATATTCGAAGTAAGGCCACCGCACAGCCGCTGCAGCAGCCCGTCCAATCGGTTCCAGCGGCGACTGCGAGTACCACGGAGCTCTGGACTGTTGCCCTGCCCACCGTAACGCAAACACTTCGTACAAGTTCGCGAACTCGCTGCGGGAGAGGCCGCCGGATGATGACTGGTTTAGCTGCTTGAACATCAGGTATACGTCGAGACCACCTGTGGAAGAAGAAGACAGATTTAATTAATGAAGCCAATCGCCTGAATGGTTTATATGTAGAAGCGAAGTTAGAAGCTGAATCGTCTAAAGTTTGACGTTCACATGGTCTGGGCTGGGCTTAAGATGTGTTCAATCGGCACTACAAATCCGCAGAAATTGGGGGTTTAATGTAGACGTTCAATTTACTTTAACCTAGCAATAACTTAAACATATCCTATAACACAGAAACTTATCAATGCTGCGAATATGATGAGGAGGGATGAAACGCGTGAGACTAAAAGACTGATGAATATAAATGTTGACGGATGGCGACGCAGAGGAAGGCAAAAAAAAAGAATGATTTGTGTAAGGAATGATATGAAAGAAAAGAGAGTGGATGATAGGATATAAACTTACTATAATGTGGTGCATAATGCCTCATGAGGCCTCCAAAGTGCCTCAGTCTGACAGCATGTGGAGCTCGCCTTGACACTAGCAGGCGGAAGGCGTGCCGGGCAGCGCGACGTCTGTGCAGCAGGAGGGCGCGACACTTCTCACGCTCGATGCGAGTGAACGTCTCGTATACAACGGCTAACATCTGGAACAGGTGATATTTTAGGTTATCAATCTGCCTGCATGAAAAATGCTGTAATTTTTTTTCTTGTTTTATTCTGTTTTTTTTTTTTTCAAGTTTCCGACCACACTGGGTAACTAGGTAACCAGAAAAATATTTTGGTCCTTCCAGGCGGATAGATAAAAAATTTCGAAATTAGACTTACCAAATTCATAAGCACGTAGAGTACTGTAATGATGTACAGTATGAAGAATACGGCATACCATTTAGACTTAGCGTACGAAGGCATCATCACATCGGGGAAACTGAAAGCAAACATTTGTAACGTTTAGTAGTCGTAATTTAAGCACGTGCTAAGTAACGTTTATAGGTCTTGGCCTTAGTGTTTAAAATATCTAGGCTGTTAAGTTTAGCTGAAAATCTCCCATCTGGACAAGAGTTGCCATGGCTGACCTGGAAGTCTTTAAATAGACTCCGGACCCCGGTTGGTCGCAGCAAGAAAAACCTGCTCAAGTGGAGATTCATTAATGACTCTGCCCTGCAGTGTAAATGTGGTGCTGTTCGATGGGGCACTTTATATCGTGTCCTGTGTGTCCTGTTGTTTGTTCACTTCAGGAACTGATGGACTCTACCGAAAGCGCCAAACTAGTAGCAGCTCAGTTCTGGGCTGACACAATTTAGATTGCCGTCGACACGCTAAGAAGAAGAAGATCTGGAAACCTTATCCAGTCCGCTGATTTCTTATTTTAGCTAATTCCACACAGCTTTCGAGCTTTGAGAGACCTTGAAAATCCTCATTCCATTGTCCATTAAGAAGGTAGTTAAATAAAAACTCAGACTTACTTGGCGGTAGTTAGCAAAACGAACATGCTGACGAAGGAGTCGCTAATGGTCTGGAAGTGTCCATTGTCAACATGCTCTGAGAATAGGTAGTAGCCCAGCAGGGAGTATGTGGCCACGAAGAACATCAGTAACCCTGGAAAACGAAAGAACCATTTTGGACGTTTCTGATCAGCAATTCATAGTCATTTTTTTCAGATGCGATAAGGGTACAGAGATGCCAATCGTTACTGGATCCTTCACGCCAGAGCCTAAAGGGATTATTGTCCTCCGAAAAAGACGAAAGGCAAGACGTGGTTTAAGTTACATAAATTACATAAAGTGGCGCCTTTTCGCCAAGGGTATATTCAGAAACAACGAACACCTCCTGCTACGATCCTGACATAGGTCCTCCTTATTCTTCCAAGGTAAGTTAAGACATTATATTCGTCATCATCTGCCTAGCCTTTTCCCAACTATATTGGGGTCGGCTTCCAGTCTAACCGGATGCAGCTGAATACCAGTATTTTACATGGAGCGACTGCCTATCTGACCTCCACAACCCAGTCTGTACTGGGTAATACGATACCCCTTGGTAAGACATTATATGCGTATTTAACTAATTATTCCTAGATTGAAACTACCAGCTTACCTAACATATCAATAATAGGTGGCAGCGACTGCAGGATCTGTCTGATGAACCTCCTGACGCCTCCACAATGTCTGGTGTCCACTAAGAATATGGGTCGCAGCGCCCTGGTGACGCGGAAGTGGGACGACTGCCGGCACAGCACCACCACTGCTTCCAACACCATTATCAGTAATGTTATACCCTGGAATTAAGGAAACAGGAAATGAGAAAAAAAATCAAGGATTTTTTCTGTCAAAACTAATGTCTCATAATAATAGGGTATCTACCCTATTATTATGAGACATTAGTCCATCATCATCTGACCAAAAAAATCTAATTAGTCCGTCAGATAGATTTTCAAAAAATGACATGTATTTTTTCTTTTTTCACGTAAACAATAAATGAAGACGATGCAGTGCGTCGAAAACTCGTGTGACGTCACATTTCGGTACACTTTTTACCGGAAAGTGACGTCACAAGCCCCCACTCATGATCTTTGATGTGTTTTATCTTCGTCAATTTTTATTGATTTGATAAAACAAAATATACGTATCCAATATTTTTCGATAATCTAACTGACAGACTAAATAGAATCATATTTTTTTAACTCTGGAAACATCCCTATTATTATGTTACAATAATAATATAGTACAAAGTGCCCAATACTCTTTATTAAGCATCTACTCAATTAATAGGCCCGTTGTAGGTGACTTAAATATTCACAGTTTTCTCGAAAGCGTAAAAGGGAGCAAGTAGGTTTTTTATATTAAATAGATATAGTAGCAAAACGGAATTTACTTAACATGGCGTGGCAAAATAGTATTTGCAACGAACACGCCCTTCATGCTCAGTTAATTAAACAAGAGAGAGGTTAAAACGAAACACCTGTTCCAATAATCCGTCGAAGGTCCCTCACCTTTATCATCGTCCTCTTGTGCTTCAGTATGGTGCCCCATCCGATCCACTTGAGCTTCAAATGCAATTCCACGCCGATCACTGTCAGTGCCAGCAATTCTACCGTGCCGTGAGCCCAGACTGGTAACTGGAATGAGGGCATTAGGTATTAGAATTCCAACAAGAATAGGTTCGGTTTGTGAAGAATTTTCCATGCTGCATTGGTGGATGCCACACGTCATCAGCGGCTGTCTTTGAAAACCAGCGTTTTGTCAATGTCGCAGGATTATGCTGAGCGATGTTTAATGCAGCCATTTTGCGTGGATGTGACACATTTAAATAATTTCCCATAATTAATTGTTTTTGTGCTTAATTTTTTTGTTATGCGTGTTGTTGGTCGAGTTATTTGCAAATATATAATACCCGTGATGGCACACCGAGTGTTAAGAAATAGTTGGCTTTGTAGAGAATCGTCTCTCTCACTCATACTTTTGTCATAATGCAGTGTCATATTTTGCCAGTATGTAGTCGTATACGTTATACAGCGTGAAGAATCGACCCAAATGTGATTATTTTGGGAGCTGCGGCAGCTGATTATTTTTTCGCGAGCATGGTGTTGATCCCAAGGAGAAAATTGTTCAGCTTGGTGGTCTGTACCATAACCTTAAATATGACCAAACAGTTGTGTTACATGCTAAATAGAAGAATCAATATGTTTACCTCAAACGTAGGCACAGCGGGGTCTTCAGTAAAAGCTAAGAGGATGAGCACTAAGGAAGCCAGCAGGTCCAGTCCATGATACCAGGGATTGTGGACTCTCAGGTAAGCTGGCAACTCTTCGGGACTCGATGGGTGCGAGTCGAACTTCTCATTGTTTAAACCTTCCTAGAAAGAAAAGAACATGGTGTTACCATCTTGCATATCGCTCTGAATATAGTTGGTGGCTTACGAGTTACGACGCTATAAAATAGATGGAGTTGGAAAATGGAAAGATGCTTGTAATGCGTAATTCACAAACGACGTTGAACTGCAATAGACTGCTTATGGTGCTGCTTTTTTTATTGTTATAAGACTTCTCCGACTGGAAGCCGACCCCAACATTGGGGAAAGGCACATGATGATGATGTAAGAGTTCTCCGACGGCCTTAACATAAGAATAGGGGCACTATCGCGTTTATTGCAGAAAATTCTAAACTCAGTTTTATCAAGGATAGGCAGATAGATAATACTTAGTATTGTTCTCGGACTACTATACTCATAGAAACCAGTAGGTTTCTATTCCACGAGAAGGTATGGAAATGTAAGAACGGTCTGAAGCCAATTTTACTCAGCTGTTCGAACCTCGGTCAGCAACCTTGTTTTGCAAAACAAGCTTCACACAAAAATACGTCTTAGAAAGTAGGTTAATTTCAAACAATAGTGTGAAACAAAACCATTATTTTCGTGTCCTTATAATACGCAGTTAGTCTTTTGTGTTGTTTCCATTGAATTCGAAGTTATTTTACTGATGGCTGCCACAAACTGTGTGGCTGAAGGTACTTTGTCTACTTCCAAATTAATGACTCGTCATTAGCTTGTCAATTTGTCTGCGTCGGTTGAATTTATGAGTTTCGAGTGTTTTGCCCCGAAATCGACTGATACGTTTAACTTTCTAAAACTTTGGAATCAGGACTATTCTGAACTTAACTCATACAAGTAATTCTGCTTGAACTACATAAAACTAGGTTATTTAACTCGAGTTATTTGAGAAATCTTTTCATAAAACCATTATTTTATTTAAAGTTTCTAAATTGTCAAAAATCCTGGTTTTGCAATTAGTTACTTCATTTCTGTAGCACACTGTATTCCGGCAAATTACGACAGAATACAAGGCTTAATTAGGTACAACATTCACTGAAAACAAAGGCCCGTAAAGTATTTAATGTTTTAGATTTCTAAAAAATTAATAATTGCCTGTAATAATAAATGATTGGAAGCGGTTAGTTAAATGTGGCCCCCTACTGGACCCAAACAGTATAACTTACAGCATGTATCATTATCAAAATTTCAGTACTACTTACTCGACTCAAATGTGCAGGACAGCAGTTATTTTCCCCTTATACGAAAAGAAGAAGTTTAACCTACCTCTAAATATATAGCAGCCTCATGGTAATTCATCTCCCAATGCTCATCTTCTGACATGTTGAGGCCGGTGTGCAGTGAGGACCGACTGCCCATGTCCAGGGTGCCGGAGTCGCCAGCACCATCAGTCCCCGTCCGGGTATCTGCACGACACATGATAAGATGCCGTTAGAAAATTTGGTCCTTCGAGCCGGATAGCCAGATTTGGCCACACGGACAAAAACTCAGGCTTTGTTCAAAAACGTTTTATGCTATGTCACAACACCACCAAGGTCGGTGACCGCTGAGTCACAGACACACTTTACATAAATTGTTAGAACTAAAGAGTATTCCGATTTTTTAAGGAGTGTTTATGTAGAAACGTGGTCCATAGCTCACTACAAAATGAAATAATACAGTGCAAACTTGAAGCTGACTTCACTGATTGTTACATGAAACTCCGTGTGAACGGAAGAGGTGGGAGGTGAACTGGTTTCGATCGGATTAAAAATTCAGACGTTCAGACTCGGCTCAACGGCTTAGAGAGAACTTTCGAAACTGGATGATTAAACTTTGTTCGCTGCACTAAGGTATTCATAACTTGATGGACGACCTACTTAGGTAGATCGTTTAGAAATTGAAGCTCATAATTTTCGAACACAATGGTAAAGTTTTATTTATTTTTGTATCCAACACAATGTTCTCTATTTAATCTTATTTATTTTACCTAAATCTTAAACCGACCAGCCCATAGTGTAACCCGAAGTTCGAGAAAGCTTTTTGGCACTAAGTCCGCCTGTGTACCACGTTTATGTACTCACGTCTATGTAATTATAATTTGGTTATGTTTTAAATCAATCTGAATCGTCCTGAGCAACTGAAAACCGCATAAGGCGAGGATTACATGACATATACATGTAATCCTCGCGCCTCCCTGTATGAGTTATAAAATATGTAAAATACTATATTTCAGGCAAATAAATGAATCGGAATCTTAATTTAAATAAGCCGTTAAAACAAAACAACTTTCTGCCACACACTGTAATGTCTTTTTTAACAAATAAAATCGTACCTTTCTCGATTTGTTTATCCATGAGTGCGGTACGTAGGACACGCGGCAGTCAGCTGGTATGGAAACGGAATGCATCGCTCTACTGAACCTACTAACCGAGTTACGACTGCCAGTCAGGGCTGTCGCGGAACTACATTTGAACGGTTCGACTACGGGACTAGCGTACAGGGTTAAATTTAATTAGCTACCGAAACTTTACTGGTGTATGGGTATTGATGTCTAAATAAGATAATGCAAAAGAACTGATTTAATAACTCGTAATAGTAAGTATGCCAGCGTCATTGACTTCATAAAAAAACATCGTCTGTCGAGATTTTTTTTTCCGGGTAGCCCGCGAAATTCAAATTTTCTTACGTTTTTTTGCAATTTGCAAGTCTGTGTCAGGTTGTACTCGTATGTTCATTCGACATTTCATGAAATAGTCGTACAACGGAGTTACATGAACTTAGAGGATTGTATTGATGATTTTAATGATTATAATTCTTAACTAACATAACTAACTAACTATTAGTTAACTACATATACTTGTTACTTGCGCGACTCGTTTTTCATCAAAATACAACCTGACATAGAGAGGAGCTCGTGGCTAAATAATAACAGCCGCTCGGATCGATCTTTAGGTTAAGCCGTGCTTGCCTAGGTTGGTCTGTGGATGGGTGACCACTACATTACATACCGAGTTTCCTCCGTGCCTCGGAAAGCACGTTAAGCCGTTGGTCCCGGGTGTCATTTGTGAATCTTTGACAGTCGTTAGGTAGTCAGTAGCCTAAAAAGTCTGACAACCAGTCTTACCAAGGGGTATCGTATTACCCAGTACTAAATGGGTTGTGGAGGTCAGATAGGCAGTCGCTCCATGTAAAATACTGGTAGCTGCATCCGGTTAGACTGGAAGCCGACCCCAACATAGTTGGGAAAAGGCTAGGCAGATGATGATAATAATGTGATGTTAATACGTCGTTTAGTACAAAACTTACACGTGACGCTATTAAAGTTATTAATGTCTGTAGCTATATATTTTCCTTTTAAGATCGAGTGACAATGATATTAATTTTGTGGACGCTCGAAGCTAGGGTCCAGTTACTTGTGCATCATTTCTGAAACGTTTTCTATTTCATTTCTAAAATAAGCGGTTGTTCGTAACATGACTTCGACTAAACAATACTTTATATTTTTAAAGAGTGGGTTTTGTAACTCACTTGAAAGATCTCACGCCTCCTTTTGGCAATTTTGATGGCCATTTTAAAAAGGCTTGGAAAATTTGAGATTAGTATCGGTTATCTGATTTATAGCATGCTTAATAAATTGTCCAGTTTATATCCCCGAATCTATTCGTATTTTTCAGCGACACGCTATAACTTGTTACTTATAATAATATCCCTTTAGTTTTCATGCCAACCCTTGTAATTCTGGTCCTTCGAGCATTATTTCAAACTTTTAAAAAACAAATAACACAATGTGGCTACGCCGTAATAAATAATTTAGGTTGTCTATGCCCAAAATGCGCGCGCAAAGGCAATATTAGCACACGGTCAACACGCGGTCGTAATTCTAGTGCCTGGTTTTACGTTCAGCAAGAATATAAACAAACTAACATTGTACTTGGGTTAGTACTTTTTTAATTAAGTGATCTCTTTTATATCCAGTCACGCGATAAGTGGTAGGGAAATGATCACTAACCTAAATCTTTTAGTCTCTAAGGAAGTGGTCGAAGTCTGCGGTCTTTAATGTAATTGCGTAACACACAATGGCAATGCCTTTTATTTTGACAATTACACGAAATCCATCGCGTTGTCGAGCAGACGAGTTCGAGTAGTTTCAAACATGTGTACCAATGGGATAGTGATTTCCTTCAAAATCCTTCAGACTGTGAACGAAAGTGTGTTACACAGTATAACTGCTGATCGCTTTATAGCGGTTACAGAGGAGGTTAACAGTCAGCAAAATACAAATGAAAACTGAGTAGAAAAAGATTCCTGCCGAGAAAAGAACAACTTAACAAACCGGCCAAGTGCGAGTCGTACTCACACGCACACAGGGTTCCGTAGCACCAAACAATATAATAAAAATATTTTGAAGGCAAGGCAAGACAAGGTATTTTGATATTTTTTTGATATTTTGAGGGATGTTGTATTGTATTACATTCAACAGCAAAACTAATTTTGTTTTTCATAGTATTTTAATGAAACACAAAGTTACTACTGCAGTTTGATGAAAAAGTACCATATCTCAAAAAATAAACACCAAATCTTATTCAAACCAATTTTCGTGGAAAGTTTTTTTTTACGTTTCACAATCCTACATTTTTTCAGAATTTTTCTCCTTTTACTTTACAAATTAGAGATTTTTGTTTAGTTTCAGTTCCATGTATGGGGAGGCCCTCTTAATCTTTTTATTTGTATAAAACGTAAAGCAGTTCACAGAATACATCTACCTACCAAGTTTCAACTGTGTAATCCTAATAGTTTCGGAATAAAGTGGCTGTGACATATAGTCAGACAGACAGACATGACGAATCTACAAGGGTTCCGTATTTTGCCATTCGGCTACGGAACCCTAAAAACCAACGAAACGATAATTGTCGAGGATTTAACACAGTTTTAAGGACCTGCTTTGACCTCACCTTTTGTCAAGTCAAAAACCCTTGTACCTACTTGACCTTTACGGCACCCCGGCAGACAAGAGGAGGTCAGGAAGGCCCAAGCCCTAAGCGAGAGAAACGCACTGAAAATATTATGATCCTTTAAATTAGTAGCTTAGTGCCCGTATTTCAACGGCTTCAAAAAAGGAGGTTATCAATTCGACCTCTACGTATGCAATATTGTCAGATTTGCACATTTTTTGTATATGTTAGTATGTTATGTATGTACATTTGTCCGCACATATCTCAAAAACTATTCACTAGTCAAATTGCAAAAAAAATCTGTGTTAGGGAACAGTGTAAGTTTCATTAAAATCGATTCAGTAGTTTTTGAGATAGAGAGTTAACTGTGTATCAGTAAAATAAGCCCTTTCATTTGATATGTAACACGATATAGTTTGCAAAACGTTTTTTTTTTTTTCTTTTTATAATGTACCCCCCAAAAGTGGCTCCCATGTTTAAAATTTATTAATTTACGTTACATGTCCGTCTTTGGGTCACCGACTTACATATTATAATTTCGACTCAACCAGTCTAGTAGTTTCGGAGTAAATTGGCTGTGACAGACGGACAGACAGACACGCGAGTGATCCTATAAGGGTTCCGTTTTTTTTCCTTTGGAGGTACAGAATCCTAAAAATGAACATTTATAAATTTGTACAATTTTTAGAATATGGCAACCCTATATAAATTTAACAAAAGTAACGTTAGCCTTATGTCAGTGAAAATATTTATTAAAAACAGGAAACCGCAATGAATAAGTCCAATTCGTTGTTAGGTAATGCTGAGATACAAGGTTCTCGCAATTAAATGTAAGTAAATAATTATCTTAGAACATGCAGTTCTTAGCTTCCTTGAACGTGATTAGAAGAATCGTGCATGCGCATTGTTTTTTTTTAATTATTAAGGTTCGGTCAAGCCGGTACGGACAAGTTGCTTAGGCGGTCACCGGACAAGGAAAGATACTTTAGTAGGTACAGCTTCAATGTTCGTTGTCCAGAGCCGTGTCTGCAAATAGTCCGTAACGGATTAAAACTATAATACACCTCTAAAGGAGCTGTTTTTTAAACATAGATTATTGTCGTGTCTAGGGGCTAACAATACGGCAAGCCCATAAGGCAAGCAGACTGTTCAGGAACCCTAACGTCATGAAGAGTAGTCGGTTATATGAGAAGCCAAGCTTTTAGGCTCCTATGAAAGTACGCTACTAAGATTTTTTTCTTGGAGTGAATCTATCTCCGTGACCAACGACATGATTTGATTCAGCTTTTTAAACCTGGAATTTGAAAACATAAACAAAAACGCAACGGAGACACGTTTTTTTTATTTTTTTGGATGGGAATTCATCAAATGACCCCCCCCCCCCCCACTCTGGGCAGAGCGGAAGGGAGTGTCAGACTTGTACTGACTAAAACCCATCCATGTTCCTTCTTTGCCCTTTGTGTTCCAGGGCCACGGTATCTCTTTCGAACAGTCCCGCAGCCAACGGAGAGACACGTTGGCATTAACAACATCAGAATGGCAGTATTAATTACTAATTAAATATTAGGCTAAGGGTAAAAATACCCACTCCTCGATTTTCAACTCAAACGAAAAATTGAAAAAAGGCAGGGCGTGATTAAAATAACAACGCCTTCAACATCACCCGTGTGGTCGAGGGCTAATTCGTACGTACAATGCGCTAGTATGTAAACTTTGTATCATCCATAAACAGACACATGGTCATAATGGCTTAAACAAGACTAAACTCTAAACGTGCACTTCTATCAAGAACAAACAGTCCCCGAGTTATCATAAATATCACGCTTGGCCGCTTGGTAGATCGATTAAATCGATCATGGCCAATCGATTATGAATACGGGTTATCTAGGACTCCATCTTCACATTTATGAGTCAATTATTGTTAGCGTAATTGGAGCGGGAAGACTGAAAAGAGCACTATAACCACTATTGAATTGAGTTTAGGCAATTTCAGTATGGCGGAGCTCTTTGCAGGCGTGGTTTATGTTGATTAACTTTTTTGATTGATTAACTTAGCTGGTATTGTTATAATACAGGGTGTAAGGGACAGCCCTCGACAAACTAATGGGGTGAATTCAGTATCTATCATACTAAGATGACCGGCATAGCATAATAGCATAATCAGCCTATTAATGTTCCCACTGCTAAGAAACAGGCCACCACGCGGGCCCAGTGCGGGTTGGTAGATGTCACATGTCTTCGAATTTTTGGTTCTAGGACATGCCGGTTTCCTCACGATGTTTCCCTTCACCGTTTTGAGAGCAGTGGTGATGAAATAACTTACACAAAGTAATGCGCCTGGCTGGGTTCGAACCCACGACTTACTGCTCGTAAGTCGGGGTCTCCACCACTGGGCCACCGCTGCTCTCAGATTGAGAGATGACCGGTACAAGAACTTAATTCAGGAATGTTATGGGAATCCAATAAAAAAAAATAAAAAAAATTGATTTGTTTTATTTCCTCATACGCAATGTATCGTTACCGTGGCAAAACGCTCCTAGCGAACGGCAAGTGCGACGACGAGTTTGATGAACTCTGTAGCTAGGCAGGAAGTGAACAGCTGATTTCACGCGTCGTTTGTTAGAGTAGGTATTTTAACATCCATTATCGGATTTTTTATTTTAGCCATATTGCTGCGTACAGGCAAGCTAATTTTACATTGAAATAAAGAAATAAAAACTGAAAAAAAAAGTCCAGAGAAAAATTCCGATGGAATATGATTCAAATTATGGAGCTGAATGCACCCTGTCAGTTTGTGGAGGGCTGTCCCTTACACCCAGTCCATCTGTTCCATTTTTATTAATCTTCTTCTATCTTTACTATGATGGGGAAGGATCTTCCCACAAATCGCTAGTAACAACCACTGCTTTCATCCGGGGACGGCCTGCTTTTAGGAAAATCTAAAATGCCAAAAATCATATTTCGCGACCCGGATATCAAATCGAGGACCTCACCCGGTTGGGCTATAATGTACATTTATGTACAATTGTGTACGTAATAGAAAAACACAATTGCCATTTCCAGTTCATCTTTATTCATTACACCACTTTTTGTGCAAGCAAATTAATGAAAATATTTTAAGTACCAGTACAGTACGTAAGAATAATAAATTATTATGTTTCCGGCAATTATGCATCAGTTTCTGTTGCGCAATGGTAATTATGGCCGAATTCGCAAATGCAACTCAAAATCAAGTCACCGTTAAATCTCAGGCCATTTATAATGAACACAAGGCTTTAAAAACATTTTAAGATAGTCAAAACGATACCGGACTCCCACAGACGAACTGAAGTATCTGTCGGTGTCCGCAGTCAGTCCTTGCCTGCAGGGTCTTTAGTCTTTACCTACCTACTGTAAGGTTTAAAAACTTGCAACCAACCTTAAAGCTAGGCGCGGATACAATTATTTTTGTGTGACATTTTAAACAAAAAAAAAATTATAAACTTTTAAAAATTAATGGAACCAGGAGTTACTTTGCGGAACTCCATGATATACAACTAGAATATTTACTTTTAATCCGCCCCGTTTTGGGGGGGGGGCAATTGCACACTCCCCCCCCCTACCCCGTAGTAATATAATTTAGAAAAAGAACATATTTTGTTAATTTTGTCTTTGCACGGAAATGACAATGGAATTTGATTCTTGTAAAAGTGTGGTCCATTAGGTATTAACATAGGGAAAGACAAGCCCTAAAAAAAAATTGAAAAAGCCCTTTTATTTAAATGAGATTATACCCTCAACGACAACATTCTACACTACTTATAGAGTTGTTTGTGAATTTTGGAAGTAAGGGGCTTTACTTTCCCCAGCTGAACACAGAAGATTTATTAATTCTGTTTAAAATACATTTATCTTAAGCTCAAAGCTTTAGGAAAAGCTTCCTAGGACCTAAATTCCAGCTAGCTTATTCCGTACGTTCTCAAATTAAAACAAATTTGATTCGAGTTAGTTTGATTCTGTTGGAATTAAATTCTATTCAATTCAGTACTGTGTACGAAATTATATGCTGCTGTGGGGCTGGTGAATTGAGGGAGAGGTATCCTTTCAAGAGAGTAAATTCAAGAGAGATCTATATTGGCAGAATTTTGACAACATAGTCGCAGTGTTGCAAGACAAAAAAAAATGTTGGGGACGCCAACATACTCGTCGAGTAAAACCAGCTATTTGATATTAAGGAAGAAGTTATAAAAGTAGTTGGAAATACTCTCCTTGCCTTCGCTATAACATTCTCCCGGGTTTCACGATATGAGGAATTCTTTCTAGTATTGGAATCTTGGCAGAGCGTCGCGGGTTTTACTTTATTTTTCCTTTATATTTTATAAACATGGTATGTTAAGCGAAGAAATGGAACTGCCTAACTTAAGGATTATTTCATTTCTTGTAGGCACGAGTTTCTAGATAAGTATATTGGTATTATTTATCTTTAATAAAGGTGATTTTGTGACTTGACAAAAAAAAAACTGCGAAATGAAGTATAAAATTATAGAAGAGGTATGGTATCGCATAAATGTTCCTGAAGAATTCGCGAATTGTGAAGATCGCATCAAAATGCCTTACGTATTTAAAAAAGACACGAAAAGAGACCCGAATTTATATCCTGTTAAATACCTATAGATTAAAAATTTGAGCTTGTCTAGTCTTTGAAAATACCCTCATCTTTGAAAAACACTGGCACAAAAGTTTTCATTACGTCCCTGCCTACCGACCGTTCCGCATTTTAGGGCAATACAATACGCTTGCTTACAGCCCAATGTGTCAAGTGGTCTTTGCTTTGACTAAATTCAGCGGCCAAAAGGACCAGCTATTAACCAGCACATTGTACCCAAAGCCCCTTTAACTTTACTACGAAAGTACCACATATGCTTTACTTGAATCTTAATCGGTTTACGAAACGGAGGCGACACCGGAGACAACAATTAATTGCAAGCCCCAAAGGAAATGTGAAACGATAAAGCTTTGATGTAAGCGGCTCTTGTGCATTATGATAGATACTTCGGTTAAGTAAATATCAAAGACAAGACATAATATTTACCGATATTCCTGAAGACATGCTGCGAAGATCCCAAATAAATTGGGATAAGGCCAGGAGAATGATGATGATGATGATTCTTAAGAGACTTATTCCTGTTTTCATTCGTTTTAAGAAACACTTAAGTTAACGTCAAAATATTAGTGCACAGTCACGACGCTGAGCTGAGGGTTGAAAACCAACAATTTACGCATTTATTTAGGCACTCATTCATATGTCAATGCCCCAAAAAAAAATTTGCTTTTCACACATGATGCATCAAAACACATAGTTTGTCTATCTACTATTGTTTAAGAACTTTTTTTTTTCATTATCCGAGTATGAGTTTCTTTGGGAAAGTTGTTTAATACGACGGATACACCCTCCTGTTTGAAGGTATAGGTAACAAAATGGCCACCCTACATACATAAAATTACGACGACAGATAAGTAATTAAAAATGTTATTACCGTTAAAATAATAGAGTGTACACTTACATCTTCTCAGGTTACATTAATTATCTGTTTTTAATTAAAATGTTAATCAAGGCAAAACAAGGATGATGTGCCTGCAGCTACACAGGGACTTATATTTTCAAGACAAATTAATGTTTTTAAAAGCTGACCAAAAACGTTAGTGGTCCTTGTCTCTCGAGGGTATTCAAAAGCGAGGTTCTCACAAAAACATACCTAACAAGCTTTATGCCTTCGAGCTCTCCCGAACTTCGCCAAGGACCTTGGAGGGTCCTACTGTGCTGTAAATTTGCTCTCAGTTTCGTTATTTAAAGGTCCTAGAAATTGCCCTTCCAGTCGACCAGTCTAACTAAGGGGTATCCAGGGCGCTGCGGGACTGTTCGAAAGCTGCGGGACTGTTCGAAAGAGATACCGTGGCCCTGGAACATAACGGGCAAAGAAGGAACATGGATGGGTTTTAGTCAGTACAAGTCTGACACTCCCCTCCGCTCCGCCCAGAGTGGGGAGGGTCATTTGATGATTTCCCATCCGGAAAAAAAAAAAAAAAAAAAAAAGGGGTATCCAGGGCTGCGGGACTGTTCGAAAGAGATACCGTGGCCCTGGAACACAAAGGACAAAGAAGGAACATAGATGGGTTTTAGTCAGTACAAGTCTGACACTCCCTTCCGCTCCGCCCAGAGTGGGGGGGGGGGGTCATTTGATGATTCCGCATCCGAAAAGAAAAAAAGAAAAAAAAGGGGTATCGTAATCGTACCCAGTACTAACTAGGTTGTAAATGTCAGATGGGCAGTCACTTCATGTATAATACTGGTATTCAGCTGCATCTGGTTAGATTGGAAGCCGACGAGGCTAGGTACATAATGATGAGACATTGCCCTTCACTATACGAATTACGATTTTCCGTGTAACACAAATATTTTAACCGTTAAATTGGCCCTACCGCGTCTTAATTAGGACGAATTTAACAGCGCAGTTTTGTTTCGTTGGATCACGTCACCCTCCTACTGAAGATTGTATGTATCTAAGAAACAGACGAGAAAACGATTACCACGTATTCAGTACATCATTCTGAGTAATTTATTTTATAAGACATCATCATTTTA
The DNA here is from genome assembly GCA_910589295.1 of Noctua janthe. Lineage (NCBI taxonomy): Eukaryota > Metazoa > Arthropoda > Insecta > Lepidoptera > Noctuidae > Noctua > Noctua janthe. The sequence goes on along the minus strand of OU342573.1, from coordinate 7,524,176 downwards.
TCTCACATAGAAAATTAATTTTAAAGAAGATCTAGCTGTTCCATACATTTTTACCGTGTAGGTATTGCACTTTTGTAGGAAACAGCTTTTTTTTAATAACTGATGGAAAAATTCTGTGTACAGGTGGCAGTAGTAATTCCAGGGTGGGAAAGAGAAGGCGCTAGACGACCTTTTTAGCTCTGTCTCTTTCCCACACTGGAATTACTCCTGCTTTAAGACGCCATAGTAACCCCCCAGAATGATGTACTGAATACGTGGTAACCGTTTTCGCGTCTAATTATTGATCGTTTCATGCGGGATGAGCGAGCTCTCTCTTCTCAATGTGAATACTTTGTCACGCGACCTCTGTACAGTAGGTAAAGACACCTCTAAAGACTACCCTAATTATTTAGAGTATCGGACATAAATTCGGTCTAGCTAAAGGCATTACAGATCCACTACCAGTCTATAACGTAAGTTCTACTCGTTAATTTCCAATTAGGTTTCTGCGAAAGATATTGAAATATTTACGATCCACGGGACAAGACGAAGAAAATCGTAATTCAATACTTGTTACAACTTAAAATCGTTCTGTCTAGTGTCATACGTCCGCTTGTCATGTAGCACTTGTGTGTCAAAATCAAAAATGTTCGGGATCAAAATATTTGTACGAAAATAATTATTCCCAATGTCCGCTCTATACAGGGTGGTCCAAATAGTGACGTCATAAAAATTAGATTCCTCACGCCCAGTGGTATCCGAAAATATCCCATGTATGCTCCGCGATTCTTGATAGTTTTCGAGTTTCTTGAAAATTGTATGGGAACCACTTTAAATGAATCTATCTTTATTTTTACACCGTTTTTTTCAGATTCTTAAATGTTAACTAGAAGCATTTCTAAAATTCAGAGTAACAAAAAGCCCTGTAAAAATAAAGATCGTTTTTTTAAAAGCGGTGCCCACGGTGCGGTGCGGTGCGGTGTTTCAAGAAGCTATATAACTCGAAAACTATAAGGAATCGCGGAACATTGGGTATTTTCGGATATCCCTGGGCGTGAGGAATCTAACCTTTTTTTGTTGTCACTATTTGGACCACCCAGTATAGTTATGTCTTTTAAATCTCTTTGGTTCTGGTTACTTACCTATAAAATCATTAACAGTCAAATAAACATTCCGAGAAACACTTCTCACACTGTTCACAAACCTATCGATCTTCATTATTACATTTAATTTAAAATAATAACTAGCGTCTAATAGTGATAAGAAAATTCACTGAACTCAAATCAAGCTAGATATGAACTGAAAATGCTTCCAATGGGCACATTGGAAGCAAGTAGTGTTTGCAATAAAGTTGTGACAAGATAATAGTGAAATGTAGGTGCTGCTGTACGGATAGCAAAACAATTTAGCATGTCCTAACTAATATTATAAATGCGTTGTCAAGTGTATAGAATCAGATATAGGGTACCTTTCATCCCGAAAAAAGTAATGTTCTCAAGGAAAACAACAATAACTTTCTTATGATAATAGATGGCGCCACGTGTCTTTCGAATCATGATTGAATTATACAGGATGTAAACAGTAGACCCTTCACGAAGCCGTCAACCAAGCATTCTGTACATCAAACTAAGTAACTTTACGCAAAAATTATTGCTGGGTAACGACTTTTTTTTGGGGTGAAAAATCACATTTTAAGGTAGGACTCGATGGGAAGCACTTAAAGCATTGTGCTAATGGATGGATTGAATAGTACGGGGGTCGTGGAGGTGTGTAAAGTAAAAATCTTACATTAAAAACATGTATTTAAAAAAAACTTGTGAAAAAGTTAGAACTTTGTCCCCAATATCTCCGTAAGTAGACGGTTCCCAGGTATGGTCTATAACAAAAAAAATATCGCAAAGACGGGGAGAGCAAGTGCCTTTCGTCTTCGTTAACGGTCTATTTACACCCTTTATTATTACAAGTAGAGTACAATCCGAATTCATATTCTAAATTAACGCGAGCGAAGACGCGGGCAAAAGCTAAATGCGGCGTTATAATTACTCACGTAAAATTAAAAGAAAGAATGACAATACCGATTGAGAGACTTACCTAAATGAATTTCAAAAGATTATTGCACTGTTAGAATTTTTAATACTGCGCTGAGTCATCATCATCTGCCTAGCCTTTTCCCAACTATGTTGGGGTCGGCTTCCAGTCTAACCGGATGCAGCTGAATATCAGTATTTTACATGGAGCGACTGCCTATCTGACCTCCACAACCCAGTTAGTACTGGGTAATACGATACCTCTTGGTAAGGCTGGTTGTCAGACTTTTTGGGCCACTGACTACCTAACGACTGCGCTGAGTCAAGCATTGGAAATCTGACATATCGCCAAGTTAAGCGTTAATAAAACGGGCATACATAATATAACAGTTTGGTAAATGTTTTTTCTTATAAAACATTCTCTATCTTAGGTTTTCTCTCAAAGGTCAAACAAAAAGGGAATGTGCTGATTACTTCTCTTCAACTTGCGAACTAAATCCTTATCTCGGAGACGGTTAACTTACTCCCTTTGCACCAAGTTAGTTCTAAGTCAAATCTCGCTTTTCTCAGAGACGATTCAACCAGTTACCTAATTTATAAAGATTTGATGGATAAACTTTGTGAAGGATGATATGACTAGAAGAGTGGTGAATGATAAAGCGGAATATTGGATGACGTCAGGATATTTTATTAAAAACAATTTCATTGTATATTGAAGGGAATATGGTTACAATTTAAGGATGTATGAGAGTGTCCATGAAATTTTACGTTTACAGGTAATCTCTATTACATTCAGAAAAGAAAATCTGAAAGAAACGATGGATGGACTGTGTAAGAAAGAAAGCAAGAAATAACTATATGGCAAGAAAGGAGGTGTCTGATGAGATGATGATAGAGAAGTATGGAAGAAGAAGACATGCTGCCCCGACCACAGATAAATTAGGATAAGGAAAGGAGAATGATGATGACTATAAGATACGAGTGGTCTTAGTGGAAACTGGAAATTTATAACGCTTAATCTTTAATGTAGCGGTAAGTATTAACTATATGATTGTTTTTTATAAGCTACAGCTACAGACGTTTAACAAACAAAAGAGAGGACGCAACTGAATATAGTTTGTTCAGAATAAGTAACTGAATTGTTTCCAATAATTTTTAAACCATGTTATATTTTGTTACAAAATTATTTAAAAAAGGCTACAAGTTGGACACCGAGCGACACTAAGTACCTATCGCAATCATTTAGGTAACTACTGCCAAATTATTATTACCAATGAGCTCAAGATGAGGCTGGGGGCGCGCGCGCAGCCGCTGCATGGTTACCACGTTCTTGTGCGGACAGCCAGGTAACAGAACAAGCTTATAACTTTCATAGATACTACATAGATTCTTTATATAAAAATACTAGATACGTGTTTCAGGTTTCGCATATACTCGAACTTTTGTTGTATAGTCTTTGTTGTGACGTAATTCTATCGCCTTCATTTCTTGCGATGGATTTGCCACAAATATGTAAGTCATTTGTTTGTCAAGAGGCACAGTACTGAGAAGGCCACTACTATGCTACCGTTTGGACAATAATCTTCGAAACTACCTCCTAATCCGATTCTGAAAAATATTTCACTATGATTTTCAGCAGGCAATGGGGCGCAGCATAATAGGTGTTAAGCGAACCGATCGCGTCAGAAACACCGCCCTGCGTTCCATAAATCCAGTAGCTGATTTTAGAGAAAAACAACCAGGCTGAAGTGGGAGTCGGGTGGCCACGTCACACGATTACATCCGGAGAGATGAGCGAAGAAAGTCACTCATATAGGATGGATGCCTGAGGGAGCACACCGCCGTCCGTCGAGGTCCACCACGGTGACAGTGGAGTGACGATCTGATCTTATTTGCGGGGCTATGGTGGCCAGAGATCGCGCAAGATAGAAATGTTTGGAAGAAAAAAGTGGAGGCCTTTACTACTCCAGCAGTGACACCAAGAAGGATAACAAAAAAAAACCCGCAAGAAACCGCGGGTATAAGTTAGTATAATACAAATATAAAGAATAATTTATAAATGCCAAATCTGAATACCGTATATGTGTGACAGCAGTGGAGCATTCGTGAAAAGGTGACGCTATCGATCCAGGCTGATGTCATTAGCCGGCGGGGAGCCGTAACAGGCTTCGCACTGATTCAGACAGGAAAGTGTTCGTATAGCTTGTTTACGTTACGTCGTTTACTTTTCAACCCTCTGGTATCGCAGATTAAAGATAAAAAGCCTCTAATAGTATTTACCTACCTACGTAACTAGGGAACGATTTTTATCTAACTTCACCTTATCTTACTACGATTATAAATGCTAAATGTTGGTCAGGATGAATTAATGAATGCGTAAATTCAATTTTTTTACACAATGCCTTTACAAATTGTAGCCTGTTCTGTGTTTTTCTGCTATATTAGCTACATTACTGTAACGTTTCATCAAACTCCGTGCGTGAAAGAGCAACAAACATCCATCAATTCATCCTCACCAACATTTAGCATTTATCATTATCACAGTATTTCGACTAGTACAAGCTAGCGGGACAAAATTAATGACGTCATTTCCAGGAATTCGTGAAAACAACTTTTAAACAATCCTTTCCAGGTAAGGAATTCATTGAATTTACGCCACGATAAATTGAATAAATGGCTTGTTGACAATTGTTTTTATAGTTTGAAAGAACTTCTTGATAAAAAAGTATCCGATAGATATGGCTTCTGAGTTCTTTAAGTTAATTTAATTTTTCTTTTATTAAATGAGTCTATTATTATTATTTTTATTAACTAGACATATAAAAATATAAATATATACACTAATAATTGTTGTTGTAATAAAATTCTATGTTTAAGATGTTCAAAAATTTGTATGCCATTTTATGGCGAAACATGTAAGTTCACAAACCTATTTAAGACCTTAATGTACCATGTTTTTACACAAATAAATTATTCTATTCTATTCTATTCTAAACGTTACAGTAATGTAGCTAATATAGCAGAAGAACACAGAACAGGCTACAATTTGTAAAGGTATTGTGTATAAAAAAATATTTTACGCCACGAGGGCGCGGGCGGAAATTTGTATTGAAATAACAAGAAATTACTTACCTACTTAGACCTTATCAGAAAAGAAGATAGGAGGAAAACAAAAAAAAGGATGGATGAACTATGTGGCTAGAAAGAGGATGACTAATGTGATGAGTTCTGTTTAGAACTTGAGAAGTATCTTTGGAAGAATAAGAAATGCTGCGCCGACCTCAAATCAATTGAGATTAGGGCAAGAGAATGATAAATAAATGACTACCTACGCACTGGCAACACTACTTGCATCTGTATTTGGGAATAACGACATAGATACCTCATACAAAACATCAGAAATCACGACTTTATTTTCTAATCCAGCACCTAAACGTAAGAACATGACGGGGGCAATCGTATGAGACAGTACAAAATTGCATGATGTGTGCAATATTCAAATTAGCTTTGTATCGACAGGTCATTGACCGGAACTCATGTTTCTATTTGCAGAAACACAAAACAAAATGGCAGGTACCAGGTAATATTGATTATTTAAAAGCCCCCCTGTACTTAGTACAGGGGGGCTTTTAAATAATAAAAATAATAAAGGTTTAAGCAGAGTTACTGCTTTAGAGCAGTAACTCTGCTTAAACCTTTTAACGACCGTAGTCCGTACGTCGGTGACGATAACAAATAATGACATAATGTTATAGATTTGTTGGGCATTTGCCAATTCTTCGGATTGGATTTATTTTTTCAAATTACGTAATGATTAGGTATGTACACAGTTGACGTTATCTAAAGTCGGCTTTCTTCCCTAATTCGTTAAGTCTATTTTGGTTTATAAATGAGGTTACAGTAACCTAATTGCCAAATGACCTTTATCATTTATATTTATAAGAGGTCAGATAGTCGCTTCATGTAAAATACTGACTGCTTCATTGGTCTAGTTGTCGCAAGCACGACTGCTGAGCATGAGGTCCTGGGTTCGATTCCCGGGTCGGGCAAAGTGTTGCTGGGTTTTTCCATCAGGAATTTCTCAGTAGCAGCCACGGAGTACGGATTTGCGACCGGTTGATGGCAATAGGTTCGCCCCTATTACATGGAGAAATGTGGGTGTACCTACTATTAGGTACTCCCCTCTGCCTAACCCGGGGACGTCGTCTTCCGGGAATACAATATTATGTTATGTGTGTAAAATACTGGTATTCAGCTGCATCCGGTTAGACTAGACGCCGACCCCAACATAGTTGGGAAAAGGCTAGGCAGATGATGATAATGATAGAGAAAGAGACTTGAGTATTATAATTTTCCTAAGTACCTATATATGAGTTCAACTAAAGTTGAGATAGATCTCAACTTTAGTTGAACTCATATATAGGGTAACTGGTAATTAGTGACCGATACTTATACACGTGATTTTACTCATGATAACAAACAACTTTCCCAAGGCATCATTTTTTTTTATACTCATTCTTTTTATCACAATAACACAGCCATATAAAATTCGCGCTTACGGAGCGGGCTTGCGAGCCGCGCGAGTGCTCGCCTACCCACTGTTGCACGGTACGCTAGTAATTAGACAGAACGGCGTCACGCGGCTAACAGCTGAGAGGTCACAGACGCGCGTGCGCAACTTTCATACGGCTGTTGTTATTGTGATAAAGTATGCGTATGTGTATAAAAAAATGTTTCTTTGGGAAAGTTGTTTGTTATCATGAGTACAAGCACGTGTTTAAGTATCGATCACTAATTACCAGTTACCCTATATTTTTGATAAATTCTCACAATCAACTCCTCTTTTTTTCCATCCGTACATCCAAAATGGCGGCAATAACAGAGGTGCAGTTTACTTAATAAAGCCTACTTTGTAGTGTTATCTTATTACTGTAAGATAATTTATTACGATGATAACGTGGAGATGAAACTACTTGTAGTCTATGACTAATAATTACGTGCAACACGATTTTATAGGCTAATAAAATGCAGATTGTGTGTGCGTTATTGCAGAAGGTTTTTCGCGACATTTCTTATCACGTTCGATTTCCAGTGCTGACGGTGAAAATTGGAAGTGAAAATTATAAGGACCATGGAAGCCGAATATATCGGTTCGCATTTGGCAGAATAACAGCTATTATGGTGACAAGTTTGACACGTAGCTCATTGTCAGTTAGAATTGGTAATGGGGCAAAGTAAATTAAAAACAAAAGACTTTCTCTTTAAACCTAATTCAGCGGTGTCCGGGTGCCGTTTCAGGTTTTAGTTCTTGGTGTTGGGATGAAATCGCTCAGGGTAGCGTTATTTTAGGCTTGGAGTAGCGTTTCTTTTCCATTTCTTTAGCTTCGTAAATAACCCACTTTAGCAATGCACAAAGTATACTGAAGCCTTTCACGGTAGTTACGTGGATAACTGAAGGAATTAGGTTAGAGCTTCAGTGTCGCGCGGCGCGGTGGTTATGGCTAGGACAGGCGACAGTCTACACGTCTACCTGATACCTATGTACGTGACAATCACGAAGCGGAAGGAGATTACGATGGCGTTGGACTGCATGCTAACTTATGTTTATCTATACAAATAAATAAAATCGAAGTGTCTGTTTGTAATTTCAAAATAACAGCTTTTTACTGAATGCATATGAAAGTGCTAGCTGTTGCCCACGACTTCGTTCGTAAAATTGACCAAGTTTTATACAAACTTTCAACCCTCGTTTTAACCCCTTAAGGGATGAATTTCCAAAAATCCCTTATTGCACACTTACGTCATATTTATTATTGTGTGCATTTGTCTTTGATTAATTGATCTAAAACTAACATTATTTTTAAGTGTACTTACTAACTAAATTATGGTTCGTTGTGTCTGATGTAAATAAATAAATAAATAAGGAACGTCTGTGAAAAAAATAATTCTTCTAGACCCAGCGGTTTTAGCTTTGCATTGATGGATCAGTCAGTGAAACAGTCAGCCAGTCAGTTAGATAAACTGTAATAATAACAAAAAATATATATATCTGGATGTCTGTTTGTTCCGGCTAATCTCCGAAACGGCTGGACCAATTTTAACGGTATTTTTTACTTGCAGATAGCTGATATAAGTAGTAACAAAATTCGATTCAAATAGGGAACTTTTAAAGTAATATTTTGAAGTGTCGGTGTGACTCACTGTATGTCCTACTAAAGACCTAGAAATTATACTTATGGGTCTGCAAATAAATGTGTTACGTACTCATACCTACATGCTACATTTATAATAGTTCATACTACGCAGCTTCACGTAACCATTGAATCGTGGTGACCATGACTATCTCCGTTACGCCTTCCATAATGTAACGTGTACGAGGGAGACAAGACAATGGGAAGCCATTGTCGTGAGGTGCAAACACTTGATTGAACGAGCACCGGCGCGACCAAATGGCCTATAAATTGGAAATTGCTTCTCGGATGTTTGGGATTCTGACCTGGTCAAGTTACACACGGCGGTACATGAAGCTGTCCATTTCCAGTATAACTTGGCCTCGTTTTGTATAGATTTCCTATACAATGAGAGATCCGCATAAACTGGTTTTGTATAGCTTGATTGGCCGTCGTGCGAACGCGTGGGTCAAGACAAATGTGTGTGTGTGTGTGCTGTCATGTCAAATGTCCAGTAGATAAAATAGTTCAGGAAAATATTGACATATCTTAGGGGAAAGCACCAAGGTAGCCCCCGAAATTTACAAGAGCTTCTAACGTAGATAATAAATATTTCAGCCATTAAAGACATCGGCAGAGCATCAGTCTTCCACTATCGCCTCAGAAACTCCCAGGCGCGTTTGTAACTGTCACAGTCTACTAAGTGGATTCTTGTGAAACCCGTGGGAGACGCGATGGGTTGGTTTATTCATACCAGACACTACAACGGTGCCCACACCTACTACTAAGTACTGGATGGAGTTATTTTATCTGAAGCAAGTAACCGTAGTAAATTCCAACGTTGGAATTTCGCTTTTATCGATTAGATAAAAGTAAACAGCATTTGAATCACCTAGATCTTATTGGTATGAAAATTACCTCTCATCATCTGCCTAGGCTTTTCCCAACTATATTGGGGTCGGCTTCCAGTCTAACCGGATGCAGCTGAATACCAGTATTTTACATGGAGAGACTGCCTATCTGACCTCCACAACCCAGTTAGTACTGGCTAATACGATATACCTACCCCTTGGTAAGACTGGTTGTCAGACTTTTTGGGCCACTGACTACCTAACGACTGTCAAAGATATACAAATTACAGCCGGGACCAACGGCTTAACGTGCTTTCTGAGACACGGAGGAAACTCGGTATGTAATGGGCGGTCACCCATCGACAGACCAACCTAGGCAAGCACGGCTTAACCTAATGATCGACCCGAGCGGCTGATATTATTTAGCCACGAGCTCCTCGAGGTATGAAAATTACCTATGCTTGTTTAGATTATAGAGCTGGAGATACCCTAATGAATACCAAAAAGACAGCACTCTCATGTATTTTTAAAATTGGGCTCGTCGGGCGCCGAGGATCAAAATTCCAAAAAGAATTTTGTGGTAAACTACAAGTATAAAACCCGACTACTGAATAAAATGCAGCCTATGTTACCCGGGTCATAATAACGAATCGATTGACACCTTATTCATCAAAATCGGATGAATAGTTTAGGCGCTACGGAGGAACATACGTAAATACAAACATACATATACTGCTAAAATCATAACTCTTCCTTTTGGCTTCGCCGTAGTCGGGTAAAAAAAACATCGTTCAAAAATGACATACGAATAGAAAAACATATAACTTACATTTTACTAGATGATCCAGTAAATAAAAGAACAGGTCTATATTATGTACTGCCGAGTTCACTGACGGTCTGTCACTTTTCACCCTTATGCTCTTAGTAATAAGGTTGAAAAATGGTCGGCCGTCAGTGAGCTCTGTAGTAAGCATTACAAGTAAGCAAATCATTTCCGAACAAAACGGTTTTCTTTCGAACGAAACCTTACACAAAGCGAGTTCATGTTACAAGGTCATGGACGTGATATTTGGCGAGTAATACTTTTACTTTAGCGCTCTTTTCAATGGGTAGACATTATGATTATTTATTAGGCGATACGGGCTATAGCAATAAGTCATCGGTCGGCACAATACCGGAGGTTCCTCTGCTTTGAAAGCGAATTAAAAGGCATAAACAAAATGCTTCACAACATGACGCATCGGTGTAAAATTGGGGTTACCATTTCGGAAAAGTTCTGTCAAAAAGCAGGATATTTGTAAAAAGACCTGCCAGTTCACGTTTTAGTCTTTACCTACTCATTGAACATTCTTTAATTCTTGAAAATCCTCTAAGTTCAAAAAAGCGGAGATGTGACAAGGCCCGATAAATTCCGGATGGCGGAGGGCCGAAAGCCGTATATCGAATAAATCTGGACAGCTTGTACCAAACAATGTGTAAGTTGGAATCTGGCTTATGTAAGTAGTGTGTAGGTACTCCGGCAATTGCCACTTGGGAAACTCTTCATAGCTGCTCAAAACTGTACGAAGATTCACCGATCCGATACCTCTTCGAAAGTAAAGTGCTCGTGGCCAGCTCAGGCAAGTGCCACAAAACTTTGATAGAATATTGCAACAATGCATTTAAATCCCGACAGTTTCTGATGGATTTTTGTGAGCCTTTGGTCTAACTTTCACTGGCGTATCTATTCTGGCGTATCTAGGCTACCTTTGTTTGTTCCTTAGGGAAATAGATATGCTCGATTCAACTTTCTATGATAATATGAGTAGAAAGTTGGATCGAGCTACTAACTTATGACGTAAATCCTAGGGGAAGGGGGGGGGGGGGGCAATAAAGGCTAAAGTAAAGAGATGCTGGTCAGGAGAAAGACCACATAACTTAGGTGTACTACAGAATGATTTTTTTTGGCGCCTGAATGACATTGACGGGAGGGCAAAAACAATATGGCGGCGTTAATTTGACTATGGTCACGAGTGAAAAGAACAATGCAACACTACCGAAATAGGTACAGCAATACGACCACCTTAATTACTGTACTGTAACTTTGTGTATGAGCCTTGTTACTTGAATTAAACTAATTTTATTTTATTTAAGGCAGCCCGCGAATTTATTAGTTTTTTTGCAATTTGCAAGTAAGTGTCGGGTTGCCATCCCATCCCATTTAATGACTATTTCATGAAAAAGTCATTCAATGGGATTTTAATGAACTTTGAGGGTTGTATTTATGATTTTAACGATTAAAGCCATATTTGTTACGGCGGTGAATCATATTTTAATCATCATACAATCCTACACTGACCTGCAAATTGTAAAAGACGTAGGAAAATTTGAATTTCGCAGGCTACCCCGACGCTTTGAAGAAAAAATGCATCAATATGTCAACCTTCGTACGTTTATTTTAGTTCTGTATTTTCCCGCCTGCACAGATAAATTGGTTGAAGTATGCATAGTTTTCACTTGTTAAACGGGCGAGAAATGATATCTTCTTTTACTGCAAGCACGCATTTGATGCGGGTGCTTAGATGCAATGCAACCTTGCATAAAACGCGTATTCACATTTTAGAACCATGCTGATATTAGCTCACCAAGAACAGGAAAAGTGTAAACAAAAACAAGTAGATATGTAAACAAGTTAAGAAAATGGAAATCAATACAGTACGCTATGACTAATCCGAGATAGGATAATAAATATTAATCAGGCTCAATTAGCATCCAGTCTATTCTGGGTGAAGGTTATTGTCAACGTTTACGAGTATGGTTGACTATAATTATCTATATAATAAAAAGAACTTATTTTTAGTCTACAGAATCGATGCAGCGTTTCATTATGCAGTTAGTTTAGGGTTGGGTTTTCAATCTTCTGATAACTTTTAGGTAACGCATAGCCGTCAACCAAGCATTCTGTACATCAAACTAAGTAACTTTACGCAAAAATTATTGCTGGGAATCGACTTTTATTTTTGGGGTGAAAAATCACATTTTAAGGTAGGACTCGATGGAATGCACTTAAAGCATTGTGCTAATGGATGGATTGAATAGTACGGGGGTCGTGGAGGTGTGTAAAGTAAAAATCTTACATTAAAAACTGGTATTTAAAAAAACTTATGAAAATGTTGGAACTTTGACCCCCAATATCTCCGTAACTATATAGTGCCTAGGTATGGTCTAGAACAAAAAAATGATCACAAAGACGAGGAGAACAAGTGCCTTTCGGCTATGTTAAGGGTCTATTTACACCCTTCATACGTATCTGAGGAATAAAAATTGTGTATTTTTTGTAGAACACAGCAAACCACGATATTTATTAGATAAAAATTGTCTGACGATTGAAAAATAGGCTCAGTCTCAAAGTTGGGTGAATCTTGGGTGATAAAATGTTGGAGCTTGCAAGCAACAGCTACATCAATAAAGTGTGATCTCTTTGAATCAAGATGGTAAGTGTAAATAAATTCAGCAGACAGTGGCATCATTTTGGGAAAGTCCTTTTTAGGGTTTTGTACCCAAAGAGTGTCAACGTTACCCTAAGCTATTACTGAGGCTCCGCTGTCTATCCGTCTATCACATATGTATCTTTTGATCTTTTGAATCGTAATAGATAGGTAGACACTTAAAATTTTCACAGAGTGTCTACACACTCTGTGAAACAATACCTACGTATTGTCTATGGCCGATAAAACAACAATAAAAAGTAAACAAACTCGAGACTCAAGCTTAGTCAGTTTGCTTTTGCTGGCTTGGCTTGGATAGATGACACATCTTCATCAATTCAATTGATAAAACAATTTGAATGGTTGGTGGCAACGAGCCTCATATTGCAGAAAAGGCATGGCTCATTTAGAAAGAATTATCTTCAGGAAAACATGATATCTTAATCCAAACTAATATTACAAATGTGAAAGCAGTGATAAGAACAGGATATTTTTTATCCCAGTACCTAGTAAGTTGCCGTGGGATAACCAGGAAACCACACGGGCGAAGCCGCGAGCAAAAGCTAGTGATTTCATAAATGCGAAATAAAGACAAGGCAAGGCATGGTGCCTGCAACAGCGCCGAAATATCGGGAACTCAAAACAATAAGTAAACATGGTAAATAACCCGTTTCTAGTGTTAATGATGAAGACAATCAATTTAATTCTTTACTATCAATTTTAAAAACGACTAGCCGTGTAAATCCACCAGCTACTAGCTAGTTCTGTCTAAGCGGGGCTTAGCATAGAAACTATTAATTCCATTGTTTGGCGTGGGGTAACTCCGAGGTCAGAGCTATTAAGCCTTGAGCGGATTTAATATCGCGAACTTGCTACGGAGCCGGCTAATTCTTTCACTGGCTAATTAAGTGCGTTCGCTATATTAGACTTGTACGACAATTGATTTCAATTAAGTGCTGTGTTGTAAGGAACTCCTCGAATTTATTTGATTCAGAATTTGAGCATTCATTCGCGTAGTTTTAATTCGGCTTCGTTTAACGATTTTCTATGATCACGCCTGTAATGCAATGGTATACACACCTCTGTAAATCCAGGATTCGCCGAAAAAAGCGAACAACAACGGAAAACTCTGTTTGCATCGTTTTACATTACTCTGTGATACCTAGGCCAGAAGAGTGTGCTCGGTTTTACTCACATCCTAGGGTAACCTACGCCGTGAGCCCTAAAAATGATGGCCTACTACGCTACGCATTCAAATCCGTTTACCCGTTTATGTGTGGTTGATTCACTACACAAACTTTTACACAAGTTTTGGTTCCGGTGAATGCTGTGATGTGCGTGTGGACTAAGGTCAGGGATAATATCAGATGCAGTAACATTCTTCTGACCGAGTGAACGTTGATGACATCATGCATCGGTCGTCGCGGAGGTGGTGATTTCGTCATCGTCATTCACACACTTTCCAAAATCAGTCATTGATTCAGAGATTCGTAGACCAGGAACATTAAGATATCTATGTCCTGGTACTTGATGGATGATCTTCATCAATCACTCGAAAAATTGAGACAGCTTTCCTGGGTCCAAGCAGGGGGGGGCGTTATTTATGCTTATCTATACTAATTTTATATAGAGGGAAAATTCGTTTGTAGGTGGGGGGTAATCTTCGGAACTACTGATCCGGTTCCGAAATTTCTTTTACTAACGGGAAGCTGCATTATTCCCGAGTGTTAAAGGCTACATTCAAAACGTTACCGTGAGTACACTCCGTACATTCAAACCATATTGATGTTTACTTGTGCATTACGATATGCCTTGCCTAGATAGTGTCTGATACCTTGCCTATTGGGAATTGGGATACCTAGGTATCTCGTTAGAAACTTTAGGTGGGAAGGCATTTGTTTATTAGTTAGACATGGGAATGGAGAGCTCATAAAAATACACTGCAAAAATACTCGGGGTTATGAAATTCTGTGCGCCATAAATTGCTGCTGAATACTTTATAGCCCGCGTTGCAGACAGTGAACGGTTTTGTAAGGGACATAGAAATGTAACATTACTCGTATAATGTGTAAAATATGAGTCATTTAACATCACTGATAATTATATGGTTTTTGCAGATAAGGTGGGAATCTCTTATTTCTGAGTGCAGTGACTGAGCTTCTGATTGCGTATCTAATATGTCTACAAGGCTCCCGTGAACCGCAACATTATTAATAATTTGTTTTGGAGTTTCTTTCGTGGACTGCCTCCTTTGGAGAATTTCAGACGTTAAATAACAACTTATTGCCCCTCGGAGAATCTCGCAACAAATTGATTGTGACTCATTACCATTACTCAACGCTTGAACTATTAAGACTGAAAATTAGAATGAAAATCTTTGCAAATAGGTTTTATTTGTCCAATAGTAAGTAAAGTTGGACGCTTGCTGGGAGAATAGATTGTTACGTTTTGTATAGAACAGGAAACCTTTGTTTATCACTGTTCCATTTTCACGGTAATCGAGGCAGTTGGAAACCTATCAATATGCCAATCACGGTCCATCGTGTAGAAGCTACCAACCAGTAATTGTGTATCTATGCACAATCGCTTTCACAGATTGTCCGCGTGACCTTGCCGTTGCATTTCTTGTTCAATGCTTATGTTCATTGCAAACAATGGATTTTGAAATACAACGCCACACCTAAGTACCTATATCGATCGAGCTGTAAGTACTTAATACAGTTACACACTAAATTTAGATCCTCAGAGATAGATAGAGTAAAATCACGTCAGTATGTATTTCCTGAAGAGTATATGAGATTTTTGGTCAGGTCGTGTCTATTTGTATGTTAAAGAGGACAAGCCTATTGCTACTGCCAGGCGTATTGCTTGGCACAAATCCAGAGTCCAGACTGCTCCTGAGAAAATCCGGATTAATAAACCCGATAATACTTTGCCCGACTTGGGAGTTAAATTAGGTCCCCATGCTCAGAAGTTGTGTTGTACTACTGATCCTTTATCTGCCTTACATCCATAAGATAGACAAGGAAACCAAAAATCTGTCTTAAAGCTAAAGACAGAACTGACTGGTTGGACTGAAACTGTGTAAAATTTTGTGGATTACACTGTTTTCGCCTTTCAAATGAATTGGCATATTTATACGAGCGGTGTGGGGGTCAACGGACTGGCATTGAAATTACAAAAAAACGAATTTAGCATAGATAATTGATCCGGAACTCCGGAAGGGCGATGGGTCAATAAACAGAGACTGGACTCATTATTTATGCTAAGCTGAAAGTGTGTTTTGGACAAGGGTTGTAGAAAATAAGTCCTTGACGTTGAATTTTTGTGCCAAAATGCTTTTATAATTTCCAATGGAGAGAACTATGCTCCTCTGCGATTAGAATTAAAAATTGCTTATATTATTCGACATAACTTAAAAACGTAGGCAACTATTCGTCTCACTATTTCTCGAAGCATTGATTTTTTTGGGGGTTGTTGCTACGCATTTTAATTTTGCAGACGGTCTGATGTTCTTATTCGACCAGTATCCGACCCCTAGCTGGGAGGACGCCAAAAAGGCATACTTACAAGATAATGTGTCTATCCCTAATCATTGTTATTTTAATGTTAATAGTGCGGTATGTTTATATTTGTGCTAGAAAGGGGCAGAGTATGTACATACTGAGATTACGACTAATAGAGAAGTACCTATGGAAGGTTTGAGGATATGCAGCGCTGGACTTAAATAAATTGGGTTAAAGGCAGGAGAATGATGAATAATGGTAAGTACCTACCTGTTTTGATTTATTTATTTTCTCAATTCTATTCTGCAATGCATTTCTAGCTATGAACGGGTAGTCGGGTACAGATTCTATATCAAACGCGAGACCAGAGACAAAAGCGAAGCGCATTAACTTTCGGAACACATAAAAATAACGAAGATGTTTTTTTCGTTTTATACATATAATATTTCCTATTCAGGTGAATAGAATACCTACCTAGTTCGATATTTTAGACCGTGACCCAAAAATAGGTCAAATGTTTTCAAGCCTAACTTATAATAGGCACTCGAGAATATTTCTGATATAATGAAACTCACATGACTTCAGTCTGTACCACTGGTATCTTATACTATAATACACCGAATCAACCACATTTCTCACTGCTTTCGACATTTTTGATCACACTTCACTCACTGTTGTTTTATAAATTATTTCATTACTTATTGACTAATGAATGTCAGTCATATTACTTTCGCGACTTCTCACTGAATCATGTTGGGAATGAAATACAGACACAAATAGTGAAGGCAGGAGTTACAAACTTTGAATGCATTTGACTTATCAAGACCTTATTTCGTTTGATCAAAATTTGATCTTATAAACAACATTAATTAAATCAAATATCTGATATGACAAGATAGTTCTAAATTATACTAGATAGCTACAGGCTAGTTTTTTTTTTCTCTTGTAAGTAAGCTCACAGTACTCAACAACCAAGTGTTGGATACCACTGACTGATAAAAGCTGTCAATAATGATATCAGTGATAAAATATCTTTTGTGTGGAACACCTCATGTATTTGATAGTGTTGATTAGCTGTCTAAAGTTAGAGCATTAGTTTACAGTGCAAAGAGTTTTTATTGCACGAATTTCTCAAATAAATCACAAAAATATCTCAAATAACCCTATAATATTAGGTGTAGAGGTGTAAATATGGAACTATTTTTAGTGAATATTCTGAGACCCAGACTATCAATCAAGAAACAGTCCAATGTTTTGCAACATTAGTAATTTTATTTCATGTGTGAAACATAATATTTGTAGCTGCCAATTAGATAATTATAAACACAAATCAAAATAATATAAATCTTGTTGGCATAACAAATTCTTGCAGTATTAGATTTTGAGCACCAGCTTGTTATCATAGAAGCCAATGTTTATTGTATTGATAGTGGTGCAAATGGGATCAGTCCAGTTAGCCAATCAGTAGCATAAGCATTACTACTAGATGGAACTGATAGATTATTTAGATAACTTTGAATGGGGACATCTCTACTCTAAACAGGATCCACATTTACAAATAGGTCCTTTCTTTCATTTCTAGTTTAATATGCGCGGTTTTTTTTTGTTAAATTAACACGTAAATAGCAGGTACAGATCAACCAAAATCAATCAGGATTTTAAATATAGTAGATAGTAAGTACAACATTGATAAATAAAAAAAAATATTGTCATGCAAAACAAGCAACTACTACTTACATACTAGGTGCAAAAGTGTTTAGAATAGAAACAGAAGACAAAAGCTTTAAAATTACGTATTTGGGGCAAGCTTATAGCATCTTACTGTTTATTTTATGCATAGGTTAGTGTTTAGGTAGCTTTATGAGTCATTCTAATGCGTCATATATCAGATTTAGCAACAGTATAACAGTTAATCGATCTCGCTGGACCGCGTATGGATGGATATATAACAGTTAATGCTCAAAACAAGGTGAAATAAATTAAAACAAAATGTTAAATGAATCGCAAAATGTATTGTTATTAAAACAAAAGCGTACACATAATCTTGCGGCTACTGTGCATATAAAAATCATAGCTTCTCGTTTACTTGTGACGTTCGAGCCGTAATTGTTGATGCTGGTGTTTGCGAAATCATCACTGAACCTTTTATAACCGTCGGACGGCGAAGACGGGCTCCTCAAAGAAGCCATTTTTAACACTGAATTTTTTGACATTTTCCTAATTTGACATTAAATTCTCTGTGATCGCGTTCATTTAATTATTTACAAACCATAGACATGTTTCGTTTCACAGATTTGAGAATTTTATAAAAATGAACTGAAAAATAATAAGCTAATTACTTATCTAAAAACCTATTGCTGGATAATTCCAAACAATTTCCTTTAAAAAAAACTGCAAATGAAAATAGCAGCCACAATTAAATATTTCCTAACTGTTACTGATGAAGGGGTTACGGATTAACAAACAAATTATAAACTTAATTATTAAAAAAACCTACCAACACAGTCTGATAAACATTGAAATCGTGTAAGCTACCTATAGATAACCAAAAGACCGATAGTCATTTTGTATTTTGTATACTCTACAAGCGCCATAGATAAAATCTTCTATGACAATTTCTTTTTTTCTTGATCCCGGTTGAATGTGAGTTGATGTTGTTTTCGATGAAAATAAATCCAAAGGAATAGATTTATAATTGACAAATTTTCTCAATTCCACGTAAGAATTACGAAAAGTATCCTGCAAACAAGTGATTGTGCGTTATATTTTGGATTTAGTCAAACTCAACATCTTCTAAATTCACATCGAAAGTTTTGACGTTCCCTCAGTGATTGTGATTTATCAGTGAACGGATAGATAATCGTGTGTAATTGTTACAGTTCCGCAGTGTAAATGCTAAGGAATCGTATCTAAATCACTTGTTTGTACGGAGAAGTGCTCAAACTCTTATAACCTCAAAGTTTGAAGTCAGGTGGCGAGTTTGTTGATAAGGTTGTGTTTCTGTTTGTGCAGATTCTAAATGGCTCCACCACAGCCTAAGGCGGCGGCTAAGCCCGCCGCTGCGCCCGCTGGCGGCGTCACCAAGGCCAAAGTTGGCAAACCAAGGAATTACGACCTGGGAAATGGAGTAGTTCGCTTCTCCAAGTCAAAGATGTTCCACAAGAAGGTGAGCTGGTTTCCTTAACGCATCATACATCAAGCCAATTTATATATGGCTGATTAAGGGTATTTACGAGACAGTAAATAACATGCAGTAACAGCAAGTAACTGACCATGTGTGAAAATGTGTCTCAACCTGATCTTGGTGCACTTACTACCTGTCTTTATCACAGAGTCATCTTGTAAGTGGCTACAAGTCTTTGTCTGTTAAGACTAGCCAGGAACATGACTGTTGTGCAATGTTATTTCTTTGTAGTTAGAATGAATTTGTGGTAAAAAGTATCTCCAAAAACTTGATCGGAGATATTATTACAATATGTAAGCTTCCAATACAAGTTCATCTTTGTTTACAAGGATATTTACGTTTCAAGCCCAACAGATGTTTACATAATTCTAATCATAATCATCTATTTCAAACTAATTCAAACCCATTTCTTATTTTCCAGGCTAAGTACAGGTTTGTGGGTAAAAAGAACCCCAAGCCAGAAAAGCCCAAGAAGCCCTCCGTGGCTGTCAAGCAGATTGGTGGTGAGAAGAATGGAGGAACCCGTACTGTGCTGCTGCGCCGCAGAAAGTCCTTCTACCCTACTCAGGACAAGTAATTACACTTTATTTGAACCTTAAATATAACTAATACTAGAATTTTTAAATAGTCCTTCTCAAGTGCTAACAACCTGTAAGACTCGAAGAATACCATTTTATGGAACACTAGTGGTGTACAAGACATCAGCATAACTCGGCAAGGATTACTCTACAGGTATGATGTTATGTTATGATAAACAATCAATTTCTCAACCTGTGAAAAATTTCAAGAAGCATAGTATGCTATAGGTTAAGAAATGCTTACTTAAGAGAAGTCTAAAACCGTACGGTACCGGTGACTGAAAAGTTCTGTGGTTATTGGATGACTTGGTATGGACATGTGAAGAGTATAAGAGTAAAGGAGGACTAAAGAAACATTTACTGTGTCAAGGATGATGTGGCAAGAAAGCTGTCCGATGATATGACAAGTAATACAAAATGATGATGCTACAGTCAGGCGTTTCTGTTCATTGCCACCAAGGGTTTTACTTTTTAAATATTATGTTTAAAGCTTTTGTTCCAATACTGACAAACATTGAACAACTAAGCCCCTATCACTTTAATATTCTGCTATTTTCGCTGAAACAAAATCTATGAATAATGTGGGCATTGTGGGCACGGTTGGCGCAGTGGCTGAGAGTTTGGCTGCGTGTCACGGGTTCGATCCCCCGCACGGACTAAATATTTGTGTGACCTACAGATAGTTGCTCCGGGTCTGGCTGTTTGTATAATGTGAGTTTAAATATTTGTAAATACACCCACGAAACAGGAGAAATTACTAATGTGGGGTTGCCCTGCAGTTTCTTTTTTAATCTATAAAAACAAAAAATTGTGTACATTAATTGTTTATGATAAGGGTTTCTCATGCTTAAGGTCTTCTGCAAAACCATCCTTTATTCATGTAAATCCCTGTAATCTCCAGGATTCGCACTCGTCCCCACCACAAGACGTTCAGCAAGCACATCCGCCGGACAAGGCCCACCCTTACCCCCGGTACAGTGTGCATCCTGCTGGCTGGTCGCCACTCCGGCAAGCGTGTCGTGCTTGTGGGTGTACTTCCCAGCGGACTGCTGCTTGTCACTGGACCCTTCGCGGTGAGTTAATTATCTTGGAAACTCAGGAGAGCAGTAACATAAACTATAGCAGGTTGGTGGGCGACAAGACATGAGCTGTCAAGTGATTTTGTAGTACACAATTTTTTTGGAAACTTACCTTGATCTACCTGCCTTCCACATCACCTGCCCAGGTAATAACTGTTTTGGGGCCTCTTCACATAGAACTATGCAGGATGGTTGATACTGGGGCTTACTATTGTTGTTCTATGTATGTATAAACCTACTAGAGATGTATTGCTTATTTCGATATTCAATCAAAAATGGATGATACACAGACAACCTAAACAATATACCTTTTAGTTTAATTGTAAAACTTGTTGCATTGCATTGGTGATTTAATCATCCTTGCAAAAATCTTCGAAAATCTTGACCCTCCACGAAGCCATCATCCAAGCTTTCTGTACATCAAACTAAGTAACTTTATGCAAAAATTATTGCTGGGAAATGACTTTTTTTTGAGGGGAAAAATCACGTTTTACTGTAGGACTCGATGGAACGCACTCAAAGCATTGTGCTGATAGATGGATTGAATATGAATAGTATGGGAGTCGTGGAGGTGTTTAAAATAAAAATCTTACATTAAAAACATGTATTCAAAAAAAAAAATAGTGAAAAAGTTAGAAGTTTGACCCCCAATATCTCTGTAACTAAGGTATGGTCTAGAACAACAAAAATATCGCAAAGACGGGGAGAACAAGTTCCCTTCGGCTTCGTTGAGGGTCTACTTACACCCTTTATATAATTCTTTTACTTTGATTATGTGAAAGTCCCATTCGCAATAAAAAATATTCACCAACCTGACTATCAGCTTTATCAATGAACAGCTCAAGAATAACCTTGCCTGCTCTTTCCAGTTCAACTCGTGCCCCTTGAGGCGCATTCCCCAGCGCTACGTCATCGGCACGTCCACCAAGCTGGACCTTGGCGACTTCAAGCTGCCCGAGCACCTGAACGACGAATACTTCAAGAAGAACAAGAAGAGTGCCAAGCGCAGCGTCAAGCGCAAGTCGGGAGAAGACATCTTTGCCTCCAAGAAAGAGGTTTGTTTGTTATCTTTATAATACTAGCAAGCGGTACCGAAGGGTCAATTTTTGTAAGAGGTAAGCCGGAGTACATATCTTTAATGTGAATATATTATTTGTCTATAGGAATCGAGTTGTATAGAACCTTCGCCACTGCTAGCAACGTTTTTTTTTGTGTCCTCTGGCCATCCAGTCTGACAGACTGTTCCACCTGCCTCAGGGTGAAACCTAGGGCAGATGGAAGGGTTTCTTACTGACTAAGACCACAATGTGTAAATTATTATCATTTTGCATGGGTTCAATCTACTGATGTTGCAGCATGTCATAATACTTTTGTTAAGAGTAATGAAACATCAATTCAAATTGGGCCTTATTTCATCAAAAGCTGTTAATTCATTTTGAAACGATTAGGGAGAATCGTTTCAAAATGAATTAATAGCTAGTGAAAAATGGTCAAAGGAGTCTCAAGCCCAACTTTGATGAAAACTAAAACTGCATCATTAGATATTTGGAAAATCAATATTCCTAGCCAGGAATCATATACAGATATATTATATTGTAACCAAAATTGACACTTACCAGATTTTAGCTAAAGAGAACCTTCCCCATTTTAGAGCCAGGTAAACATTTCGCTTGCACATTACGCTGCGACAAAATTGTGCTAGTAAAACGATAAGTCTTATCATTCTAATGTAAACATGATATCATTGTCTATTCTCTCTTTCCAGAAATACGTTCCATCTGAGCAGCGCAAGACCGACCAGAAATCAGTCGACGAGGCTGTGGTCAAGGCGATAGGCAAGCGCGCCGACAAGAAGGTGCTGCGAGGCTACCTCAAGTCGTCGTTCGGCCTCCGCTCCAGCCAGTACCCCCACAGGATGCGATTCTAGTTTATAAGACACAATAAACATCTGTGACTAATGCTTGGCTTTTATTTATTTAGCTTGTTTTCCCCAACCACTGATATCGACGGTAATGGTTCGGCACAAAATTAGATTGCGTTGGTAATAAAAAACAAACAATCTCATGTTCTTCAGTTCAGACAAAGTCGTACACATAAAAATGATAACACTCCATTCCGCATTCCCTTTCTTCCCATCGCCCGCCTATTGCGACTGCATAGTGAACTACAGTCTTCTATTAGCATACATACTTTGAACCGCTCGCGTAATTGCGACTGTTCCGGGCGACCAGCAGCACGGTATATCTCATCATGCGGTCAAGTAGTTGCCAGGCATACACTGACTTCGCGAGCTGTCGACTGCTGTCGTGCAGTTATCCCCGCCGCCCGGGTTCTTCATCCCAAATCCGCGCTCCGCCTGCCTATTGTTAGTTAGTTGTTCAAAATGAAAAGTGGACGGACCTACAATTTTTTATTATTACGCCATCGTCGTCTTCGCCGCAAAAGCAAACTCAAGTAGCTTCTGCCTCAAAATCAATGTTGCTAGTGATTTAATTGAAACTGAACTGATCTAGCAGTTGAAACTGACTGCTGCAGCAGTTATCAATGGCAGCTTCAAGCTAAGACTATGACTGCAAGAGCGGTCCGTGTATGGTACGCCCTTACTCATACTTGAAACCATATTTAATTCTCTATTCTATTGCTATTGTCTATTGCTCGTTCGTAAGCAACACCTAAATAAAAGTGCTGCAGTTACAGTGTATACGCAGAATTTTGCAACACAGGCATCTTGATCTTCTTTTTCCAACGCGGAAAGTATTCAAATACCATAAAGTGAAGATAGTAAACGCAACCATCTTCGTGCCTCCGCACACGCATGATATAAGGAAGTGGGTAGTAATAAATGCTGGTGGATGCAAATGTTTATTTAGTTTTTCACTTGTACTTGTTGGCGGGCTGGTGAGACCGCGGGCGCGCCGACACGGCGCCGGTGCGCTGTCGTTGCCCGTGACGCTCGCGCCATTCCGACTCCAGGCGAGCGTAAACACCTCCTAAAAGAGAAACCAGGCACAAGAATTAATATTGTGGACATCTACTCATCTAGACAACATGTACCTAAGTCTTGCGGGGGCGGCCGATGTTGGTGAGGACACCCACCGCATCCGTTTGTACTGATGGATAGCTGAAAGATGGAAACCCCATGAGCTGAAAGCAAGCGCGGATCCACCGTTGTGGGCACGCTGGCCATGCCCGTGGTCGAGATATTGTAATGTTCATGTAAAAAAAATATAACCCTAGTTTACCCTTATATTCAAATTTTCTTACGTGACTCCCGGTCAGCGTGGCCACCGCGGAGAGATCATTTTCATTAACGGTCCTTTTTTTTTAATGATTCACCAAAATCGGTGGAATAGTTTAGAGTTGAAATGTGTGATATGCATTCGAACAAACACACTTTTGTAATTTTCGGGATGATAAAGACTAACATTTTACAGGCCTATTAGTTGATTAGTGTTCGCCCCACGGTTTTACCTATACACTGTAGATACAAGCCAAGGTCAATAAGGCTACGGCCTGGGGCGAGAACTGCCTTAACTTGTTGATAAAAGCACTATTTACTAGCCTGCCGCCTCATATTCATTTCAGTAGCTTCTCTAATTCATATTGCTTAATGGTCAAAAGAAAACCTAACCTATCCGAAGCGGGCTGCTTAGTTCTTCGAGCTCGCTACTCTCGCATCCTACAGCGTCTTAATTGTTCAGAAACTTTTATGCGTAATTATGTCGATAATATTACCTGTATGAATAGTAAAAATAAAATCTATACAAATCCGAGAAGAACTGCTAAGTTTTTCGAGCTCGTTTCGCTCGCTCTTGCTTTCTGGAGTTCAATTTACATAAGTATTCATTCTGAAACTGTTATGCATAAGTCAATAAAGTAAAATATAAAAAGCTTGGTTCTGAGATTTTTTTGCCAAAGTAGGCAAAATCATTTCAATAACGCCTTTATAAATTGTATCAATAAATTGTTACGAATCGGACGAGAACCGCTAAAATTTTCGAGCTCGCTGCGCCCGCTCCTGAATTCTAAAGTCTGTTGATTATTCTGAAAATCTTTCAGAATATAAGAGGCGGGTGCCAAAAATCAACCTCGCTACCCTTGCTCTTGCATATTATTAGTTTTTTCTTGTAAAATTCATCATTAAACTACTACCACTCCACACAGAGTTTTTCTTTTTTTGTTTCGACGTCACCACTGCCGATTTTAGGACCGGCCGTGACCACAACGTATTTTGAGGTTTGAATCCGCGCCTGGCTGAAAGCTGAATACAACATTATCATCATCATTCAGCTGTAAGACGTCCACTGCTGCTGAGAGCAGACCTGCTGTTCTGCTTTCCGCATCTAGAGGATTCGGATGACCCCATATTGTCCCACTTAAAAGAATTACTCTTAATACCAACCAACGCTGCCCCTTCTCGCACTTTCAACCCTGCTTGCTTACTAGTAACGGTTACAATATCCAGCAATTACCAGGTGGCATCTTGGACTTATTATGCTGATGTAGGGCCGCGGTTCTCGCGAGGGCGGTTCGCATCTGTCGGGCGGCGCGCTCTTCGAACCGCCGCTGTCCATCCTGGTTGCTGCGCGCTGACAAGCAGGAGACCCACTGACGACCAACCACGCGTGTCCGTCTAGGGAAGAAAGATTAGAATATGACAAGATACCGCAATTGTACCCATTATGACATAGATTAAATAATAATTATAAAAGAGCTGTGTATCAAGAAGTTGTGGATTGAAGTACGAGTACACTACTTATTTAAGAACAGGAATATCAAGGAAAAGCTATTTGTAGATTTGTGTAAACACGGGGAAATCAAGCAAGATTTTGTAGAATTAAATATAGTACATTTTGCATTCGAGGAGGAATTCACACTGCCGAGAACTGCAGTAAACTTGATGTTTTTTTAAATCAAACAATTTAATATAAATTTATAATGCTATCTAAAGTCATATTTATCTCAGGTTCCATGTGTGATTTTTTTTCCTGTGAACAGTACTGTACTGTTATCTGCAAATAGAATTGTGTTGCATTTTTTCGCTTTTGGAAGGTCATTGATGTACATTATAAAAAAGAGGACCCAATTCACTTCCCTGTGGAACGCCAAATGTAACCTGTCTACATGTGGATGAATAAAGCATCATTTTCTTCATATAGGGACATATACTTGTTATTTGTGTTCTAGTACTGTAAGTAACATTTAATCAGGTCATAAATGTTTCCTCTGTCACCATAAGCGTATAATTTATTTAACAGTATTTTGTGGTCCACATAATCGAAAGTTTAAAAAAGAAACCACGTGTGTCAAATACATTGCATGTTGAACCTAATCGTAGTGCGATAAGAGCCAGTTTTCGAGGAAGTGTATTGAAAAATAACAATCAAAACCATCTCAGGGGCTCAGAGGTGGTTGTGTAGACCTAGACTTGTCGTGGCCGCTTGTCTCGGGTCTCTCAAGAATCCGAGTATTTAATTTTATTGTGACTAGCGAGAGCAAGAAAGACTGGCTTGGTGCGCCCATTCTGTAGCCGCTTAAATTCTTTTTCGAAAACGCAGATCCGCTACATGGCTACACTTGTCACTAACTACTCACTTGGTGGCGGTATTAATGTGTGGATGCGAGTGTTTCCTGGCGGAGCGGTGCTTGGCGCGGCGGGGGGCACACTCCTCGTCGCTGGGTGCGCTCGCCGAGCTCTGTTCGCTGTCATCCGACGAGCTCGACTGCTCGCCGCCAGACTCGCCCGCAGAGTCACCGCCTCCCGGGGTGCCTTTCTTTGTATACCAGCAGTATTTGTAATTTACGTTTAGTTAGGGCCGTAAGCAGTGTGAGTTTACGATCTGTAGTAGGCATCTTTTGTTTTTTGGAACTTTATACACCTAACAAAACCACTGTTAGATGTTCAACGCTTGATTCCGCGCAAAGAGTTGAAAATCCATCTGAAATAATCTTGAGGCATTCATTTTGAGTGTCGCGTAGTGCTAGTGACTCGTTATAGTAGGATCTCTGAACGTATGACTTGTATACGTGTTAGAAATAATTAAGTTTAAAAAAATAATTAAGTTAAAAGTTTGAATCTGTTTGGCTTACCTTAACTTACCTAATATTATCGATACTGTTGTTGTTTTGTTTTTTTGTTTGTATTCTTAATTTTTTTAAATTTTTAAATTAGATATTTAGGCGCATAATATAGTGCATGTAGTGCTCTTCTTTAAGTAATGGGGCACTTAGACTTAAGTTTGTAATGTTTTACTATATTATATGTAATAGTGTACTCATTGTTGAAGAGACAAATAAAATAAATAAATAAATAGAATGCCTTCACGGCGCAAATATGTGGTTGCAATTTGAATTAGTAGCTTGAAGTAAAATAATATAAGATGCCTACTACTTCATCAACACCATCCATTTCCGATCGTACGATCGCACTGCTTACGGCCACAGCACCTGCTTTACCACTTGCTGCAATATTACTATTGGAACTTAAAGTAATCGAAAG
Source organism: Noctua janthe (assembly GCA_910589295.1). Classification (NCBI taxonomy): domain Eukaryota; kingdom Metazoa; phylum Arthropoda; class Insecta; order Lepidoptera; family Noctuidae; genus Noctua; species Noctua janthe. The sequence goes on along the minus strand of OU342573.1, from coordinate 7,496,836 downwards.
TGCCTGTGTAATAAAAGAAGTTTTAAAATTAACTACCTAGTGACGTTATCCTGAATATTAAAGCTAATAGCTGAACTGGCTTTACTTAGATAATCCAAAAATACATATACAGGTACCTTTATTTTTTTACTTAAAATTTAATAAGGTGTTTCTTTGTTGGGTACGGTAATCATACCATTGAAGTAGAAAAAGTCTGAAACCATTTGGGTGGGTTTATCTATTTAAAATTGTTTTCTAAAATCTAATTACTTGAGTATAGTAAGTAATAGCAATCAATAGCTTCCTTCTACAGAATAATGTTCAGAGGAATTCTTGAAGCAATTATATTTTAAAGAAAGAATTTAATAAAATTCTGAAGTTTTAACTAATAGTACCTACTGAACGCGATAGAAGAAGGATACTAAAACTAGACTAGAAAAAGAGACCACCGTTACTAAATATATCATTTTGAGAAGAATTCAATAAGAATAATGCATGTAACTACCTACCTATATTTTGTAAAGAAAGGCTTACCTACCTAATATCTACATAAAGATAAATTGTTTTTATTAAACATCCAACAGTCTAGCAGTAGCGAAGGGTCAATTTTTATAAGAAATAAGCCGGAGTACATATCTGCCGTTTTTGAAAGGGAATTCGGTAGGAATCGAGTTGTATGAAACCTTCGCCACTGCAGTCTAGGTATAAGTTGCATGCAAACTACACAACTAAATATTTCATCTAATTAACTAGTCGAATTCAAATATTTACCATTACATTACCTACTAGACTACCACTGCGCACTACATGACATGCTACATTACAAGGCACTAACTAGGTACCTAATTACCACCTCAAACAGTAGGTAGCAGAACCTTCAGTATTAGAAGGTCTCGTGGCTGCCCGGTCGTATTGGCTTTGGTCCTTTGGCTTACCTTGGTCTTATGGGAGTCTTCCCTGGAATCTTTCATGGAGAGGAGTTTTGGAGGCTTGGCCTCTTTCTCCGGGGAGATCACGGTGCCAGCCGAGCAGTTCGCGCTGAGGGACGGCGCGGACACATGGGATGTGCCCAATGCGGGCGAACCGGGTCTCACGTTGGCTGTGTATGCGTCGTTTTGATTTGTATTTCTGATACTATTTGCCCCGTCTCGTACTTTCCCCACAAGTGTGTCAATTAATGTAGGCTTTACAAAGTTCTCTGTGTAACATCGGTAAATGAGGCAAAAATGTTTGGGTTAATATTGTACTGAGGTAACTAAAGTATTGTGTTTACTTATGATCTAAAGTTACCGATGTAATAAACGATGTCTAATCGCTGACCACATCGTTGCAGACCTTCAAACAAAAATGACAAAAACCAAAATGTCGATGCTACTAAACAGACATACTTATTATTTGATTCTTTGGCTCTTTAACGAAGAAATAATTTCGTGTTTCTAAAGTCAAAGTTGGCGGGCGCTCTTTACGCGCAGCCGCTTTGAGTACTGGTCTTTTGAGCCAAAGAACATTGGATGACTGAATTTGTGTATTTACAATAGTTACTGTTCAGAACTATATTTTTGTTGCCAATTGCAAGGGCCATATAATTTTGCAAGCGTGTCCCCATGGCCGCTACATGTATTGCCAATTGTTTTAGCGTATTTACAGCGGTTTTCTCCCATTCGATCTTGTGGTGCGGTGACGTGTCGATCGCGACAAATGAAACAAAACTGAGTAAATAATTATAAACAAGGCAAATAGACAATGCAAGTGGTTTGTTAAAAGCTTGTGAGAAACCACTTTAAGTCGGATTTTTATTAATTATTGGTTCATTATTTTAAGGGGAACAGTTTGGCTAGAAACGAGGTGACTGCAGAGATGACGAGTAAAAGAGATGTATGAAAGAAGAAGGCATGTTGCTGTTGTTGTTGTAGTAGGCATGTTGTTGTTGTGTGTTGTTGTTATTGGATAAGGGCAGGAGAATGATGATTTTTAAGGGAACAGTCAACACTGTACCCTTCAAAATAGTTAAGAAATACGGTTAATACTAGTCCTCAAAACGCCTCATGAATCTCACACATCACCGCACCATCTCCCGCTTTCTACTCATCAATAAAGTGCGAGTCTCACGATTGAATTTGTTGTTGCTGGTGTACAACTTGCCGAGCAGTCCCAGTGGAGGGCGTGGCGGCACCAGCTGAATGCCGTCCCACCAGAACACCTCCTTGCACTGCAGCCGCCCGTTGCTATCTTCACCTGGTTCTAGGGCGAAACTTAGAAGCTGGCCTTATGTACAATTCCGAAGAAATTAGTATTTTTTTTTTAATAAAAAAAAACTTGTTGATGGACCAAACCTACTATGGTAAATCCACGTGTTAACAAAGAAGTTGCAAGTCTTAGATAGGCAAAGTGGATTCACTGCCTCTGTATTTTTTATGAATACTAAGTAGGTATATGGTGCTATTTACAATCTAAGAATGATTTTAGTGCTATTTAAAAACTTAGAATAATTTAGATAAGTACAATTTACAAACTAACAATTGTTAGGTATATTTACAATCTTAGAATATGTTTCGTGCTATTTACAATCAGTATAAATGTATAGATAAGGTCCACTAGATGTAAAAACATTTATACATAAAACACGGGTATTACCACAGCACTCATCATATACTTTATAGATCATGAGGATTTCTGGTTCATTACGGATCAAAAACTAGATTATGAAGTTTGCCGGTTAACTCTGGATCCAAATTGGCTTCACCGACATAACTGAAGACTTAAAGTTCGTCTCACATCAATTACAAAACTAGGAGACTGGTTAACTCAAGGAAGTCAAATCAATAAGGTGGCGTACCTCTGCCCATAAGTCTGGTAAGTCTCTCCGGGAACATGAGCTGCGGGGGCCTCATGGATATGATGTCCCGGAACTGGTTGTACAGCTCCATGACGGACGAGTCCATCGCATGTCGCTCGTCAGGCACGTGCTCGCGGAACTGGCAACCCTGATGATTAAAAGTCCATTGTCTACTCAGGCTCTTATGCTATGCTACTTCAGGCAGTTCTAAATTCTCGCAATCTCTCTAAATTAGGTAGATAGTACCAGTCACTCACAGTATTCCTAGTGATGGTCTCGAAGCGGTAGGCTCTCTCTCCGCAGCAGGGATAGCGGCCGGCCGGGAGTGAGGGCCGCCCCTCCAGCGCGAACATGTGCGCCGGCTGCTCGTGGTGGGAACACCACTCCATCTGGACAGCAAAAATTTCTAAATCTATAGAATGTCCAAAGGTTGAAAAGATCACTTTTAGCGATAATACCGCACATTGAACTGTCACCCTCTGTCACAATGTTAAATGTTTACTTTTGTATGAAACCTGTAATTTGTAAGGTGTACATAATAATAAATAATATTCTATCTAGCGAAAAAAAAAACACCCTCAACATTTTTGTTGATAGCTCCGTATTAGTAAAAGGAACTCGATATTTGCATTATTTTTAGGGCTCTGTTATATGGAATCCTTATGATTTCGTCACGTACGTCGGTCTATCTGTCCGGATTTGACACAGCCATTTGATCGGAGACTATTAGCACTATACTGACGTATGGTCTACTGAAATAGTTAAAAATAATAATAAGGTGTGGCACTCCCCTTACATGTATCCAATTGTTTCGTCTTACCTGATAGGCCGGGAAGAAGCTGTCGCAGAGCTGACAGCGCAGGAAGTGGCAGTCAGCCCATAGGCGCCAGTACACGCGGCGCCAAGACCGCAGCTCCCCGTACAACCAGGTGATGTACTCGTTCAGACTCCACGATTGGTCCCTGAGAAAAGCGCAACACATTAGCGAAAACATCATAGAGAAAATTCAGCACCGAAGGTTGCATAACTAAAAGCTGCTGTTAGGCTGTTTTAGAAGTTGGCGAAAAAACAGAAAACACGTTAATCCCATATTCTTGCGTGTGATCAATCTCCGGAACTTGTGTCGGGTTGCATTGCAGTCCCAACGGACTATGAGAGTAAGGGAAGAGAATGCACCTGGGTCATTATCTCCAGCCAGCGTACTATGCTACTATAGTCTCGGCTGAGATCGGCTAGAATTCTGCCTGGGGGACTAAATACTTGTAGAAAATCGTAGATCAATGAGACGAGGACTACGCGTATGTATTCAGTGCCACTTAACCGAGATAAGAAAAGCTTCACGTATAGAACATAATTATAATTGAAGTGGGTAGACTGCTGAATGACTTGCTCACTTTGTGTGGGAAGAGATCACGTTGCCTCGTCGATCTATCCGCATGCTAGCGGGCTGGCACGGCACCTGCTCGGCGATATGACGTCCTAGTAGCTTGTTGCATCTAGTCAAAGAAAATAAGAAGGTAAAGTGATAGCCGAGAAGATTGAGAAGGCGGTTCAATAAAATATACGTAGGAAGTCATTTTTCAAAATCCACACAGCTGTCAAAAATGTCCGGGTCCGGATCGAGCACCGAAATGGGGAAGGTCGGTCAAAAAGCTTAAGTGCAGGCCACACCGTCAGCTGGCGGGCGGGCGACCGACGCGAACCCAATCTGACCAATGCGGTCAAGCTATGTTAAAATATAAAATGACATTCAGAGAATTTCAACCAATGATGAAATTTGGACCTATGCTAGCGCCATCGATGTCAGTTACCTTCCCCATTAGATAGCTCTGATGTGTTATCATTAGTGGGTAAAATAACTCCTTTTACCAAAAGTCTTGTGGAAAACTTACTTGTTACACTTAAAAAGTGTGGCGAGGGTTGAGTAGTGACCTCGGAGGGTCTCGGGCACTGGCTCCGCGAGAGACAGGATCATCTTGCAGTACAAGCGCGACTGGATCTTGTCCTTGCGGTCCCGGACGGCTTCCAGCTCCGCATTCGTGTACATGGCTGACAACCTGGATAAAATAAGTTATGAATAAGTCGTTACTTTGCGAAAATCCATGAATACAAATGTCTATTATTATTATAGATATTTAATTCAATTACGGTCGTTTCGCTTGTAGATATGATGTAGCACCGCGCTACCGTCCGGGGAAAAATGTACACATGCAGGAAGCGCGAAGTATACAACCTGCAATCCAAAGCTATAGGTATCTTTTTCATCTACTATTGCTTTCTTCTTCTTAGCGTGTCGATGGCAATCTAAATTGTGTCAGCCCAGAACTGAGCTACTAGTTTGGCGCTTTCGGTAGCGTCTATCAGTTCCTGAAGTGAACAAACAACAGGACACGCAGGACACGGATATTAAGTGCCCCATCGTTTGTGGAACAGCACCACATTTACACTGCAGGGCAGAGTCATTAATTAGGTTTTCCTTGCTGCGACCAACCTGGGTCCGGAGTCTATTTAAAGACTTCCAGGTCAGCCATGGCAACTCATGTCCAGGTGGGAGGTTTTCAGCAGGTGGAACGAATGGATTAGGTAAGGATGCACTACCTTGCCACAGCCTTAGTCTTTCCGTAGACCGCTCGCCAGTGAGTGGGGCGACACACTTCAGAAAGCTGTTTCGGCTTTTCAGCCTTTGCGACACGAGGGTATTTAGATGTAAAGGGTGTCGTGTGTCTGAAATCATTTTGGCTCTTTCGCTAGAGCTCGCCACTGTTCTGCGAACTTCTGGTGGCGCTATTTCCACCAGTGGGTATACAGCATCTGTGCCGGGGTCGGTTTAAGGCAACCAGTGATGATCCGGCACGTTCCATTCAGAGCTGTATCCACTAACTTTGCGTGGGCTGAACGGCTCCACACGGAGCATATACATATATATCTTTTCATATCATTCCTCATAAAATCCATTAATATTTTATTTGCCCACCACTGATACTGACTCTGAAACCTACTAATGACTGATATATTGTGTACCTCGTGAGCAAAGCGTCGCTGAGACACGCCAAGTTGGTGGAAGTCTTCACGATGTCATTAATGTGCGCGTGGCAGTACATCAGGCAGTCATGCAGCAGTGGCTCCATCTGTACAAAATCAGACTATAATGTTCCTACTGCTCGAACACAGGCCTCCTCTTTAAGAGGCAGTGGGCTGTAATTCACCACGTGGTCTTACCATTTTTTTCAATTAGGCTTTAAAAGGCACTTTTAATCGTCAATCTTTTAAAAGAAGGAAATGGAATTGATTCTACACCTATTCATTTCGTATGGAGAAAAATGGGCACAAACTGAGTTTCTTGTTTTTTAAAATGTTTAAAAATATTGCTGGGCCAGTGTGAGTTGGTAGACTACTTATCTTCGAATGCTTGGTTCTAGGAAATGCCATGTTTCCTTACGAATGCTTACTTCGAACATTTTGAGAGCTGTTGTGATGAATACAATTACAATGAGTAACGCGCCTGCTTGTTTTCGAATGGCAAACCAAAGATCTGCAACTCTTCGGGGCCACCAATGCTCTGTGTGTAGGCATAAATTTACCTGTTTCTCTCTGGCTCAGATAATTTTGTGATGATGGCTTGTACCTGTAGAAATGATGCAGACACCAGAATGGGTACCACATTGTGAGGGTCGAGCAAAGGCCAGTCGGCAACCAAAATAGAATCCCGTTTCACCCAGCGCATTAACCAGTCGAAAATCTAAACAAAATAGATTATTAGATAAGTATATTTTGATGATGAAGTAATAAATAGGTATATAATAAATTAGTGCTCGTAATTTTATATTTTTTGTTAATTTAAACATGTTACTGCAATTGTCATTGACTTAATTTAATTTTTAAGTACTTAGTCTTGGTACATGAAATAAACATGTTTTTGGGAACTGAAGGACCAATTACTTGTGAATTTTTAATACATTTTGGTCATGTCATGTAGCTAAAATGAATATTTAGTAACATTATTGTTATAATAAATTACCTGTATATCACAATGTACAGATATATCCATGTCTTCAAGTCTCTGGCCAGCTGTGACATCAGCAAAGTATCCCATCTTGGATACTAACAATTTCTGCGGGCACCTAAAATCTTTTTTTAGTCCTTTCACTTCATCACAAACGTGAATTTCTACGTCACCTCTGAAAGGAAAAGTATTTTGCAATAAAAAAAACTCAAAAAGTATATTCCGATACCGGGAATCGAACCCGAGCCTCCTGGGTGAGAGCCAGGTATCCTAGCCACTAGACCATATCGGATATTATGTACCCAACTGAAATTGTTGTTCACAACTTACCAACTCGTATTTTAATAATATTCATTTTGTGACAAAATTACTTCTTTTACCCGATTGAAAAAAATATATCAGGAAGGGTCAGCTCACACCGAGACGTGACGCGACGCGACGCGGCGTGCATTCAAGCCATTTTATGCTTTATCTCCATTACGAAATCCATAGTAGTATTGTATTATCTGTGTCCATAGTACCCTATATATAAAAGTACTCTGTGATAGTACCGTTTGAAAGACTCGGGCCGCGTGACGTCTTGCGGCGCCGCGAGTGGCCGCGCGTCTTTCAAACTATACTATGCATTTCCTAATCGAGATAAAGCATAAAATGGCTTGTCAGCGACACGTCGCGTCGCGTCAGGTGTCGTTGTGAAATTGACCCTAAGAAGACAGACTTTTACTTACTCTTGTTTTGTATTATTGCGGTCTTGAGCTATGGTTACTGAAGATTTGCGCCTTCCCAGGCGATCCCTCGATTCTTTTTCATCCACAAAGCCTTAAATTAAATTAGTGTAATTAGTTTAACTAATGAACAATGGTTTTTCAATCAATCAAATCATTCATTCGTTTTTACTTTTAGTTTTCAAGTAAAGGCTTAATTTTCTTTGTTGTTACCTCCAAAACTAGCAAGTTTCTTTATTTCAACAGTTGTTCCTGATGAAACTTTCTTGATTATAGGAGTATAAAGACTTGTTGTTTTTGATGTTTTTTTATACCCTGCCAGGTAAGGGAGAATTGAATCCAATATCCCTTCGTTTAGTACCTGAAATGAAAATTTGGTACAGCGCCATCTATTGGTAAATTTTCCAAAAGTCTGAAATGAATTACAACTATTCTTTGATACAAAATTTGCAAACTTACATCATTGAGTTTGCAATTCAGGTTGGCTTCAGTCCAAATACCTAGCATTTCTACTCTCGCTTCAGGAGGCAATGCTCGGCATCGTCCAAATTTTCCTGGAAACAATGACTTTTAAATAGTTCTCCTGACCATAACCAGATGGCACTAGTAATACTATCCGATGGGGTGCCCATGGGATTTACGAATCTTCTTGCAAAAGTATGTCAGTCAGCAAAACTCGTTCGGCAGAGAGAAATTTGCATCAAGTTTTGGCAGCATGACGGGGATACGAGTCGATAAACCTTCTGTTTCATATGAACTTATCAGATAAGCATTAAGGCACTTAGAATATGGGTGCCAGTCAAAACTCCGTCAGGTCCTAGTAGTGCAGTGGAATGGGAGCAACTGCTAGCGCGACTCAGCGCAGGGCACGCCGCTATTGCGGTGGTAAGATCCGTGACGAGGGAGTGGCTGGAGAGACGGCATGGCGCCCTCACTTTCCGGCTGACACAGGGAGCTCTCAGGGCATGGGTGCGTAAAGTACCTGTGACGTATTAGGTCGGGAACCGACGCCCGGCTGTCACCACTGCGGTGACTACCCTGACGACATTCTCAGTGCCCAGCCTGGGCAATGCAGCGCCGTGAACTTGCGCGGCGGTCCTAGTAGGGCCGCAGACGGCGACGGGGTGCGCATGATTATGTAAGCCAAAACCTGGCCGGGGGAGCATGACGAACTGCGCAAGTACTCCAGCACCCCAGCCCAAGGTAGTCGAAATACTATCGAGTGGTTTTAGTCAATACGAGTCTGACAGATCCCTTCGCCTAACCCAGGGCGGAGGATATCCATTAGGACTTCCAAAGCCAATAATAATAAAATGGCTGCCAGTCAACAGGACATTACCTTCGATTTCACTGCAACTAAATCTCTTTTCAAGTTGGTCTTCGCCGTTCTTTAGTTCCATGGCACACTGGCTCTTGCTAACCGTCGCCTTGGCGTCAGCGAAAACGGTCTGATGCAGGAGATCTCGATCTTGCTGTTCGATAACATGGTTGATAACAGTTAATTTGGTCAATTGTTCCCAATCTATCTTCGATGCTTCGTCTTCACTGCCCTCCAAGTGCTCGTAAACTTGATACGCAGTTTTCATAAAATCAAAAAAGTCTTTGACGGTAATCGTTTCAGACGAATCGACTTTCCTGGGTGACGAATTTCTCCGTGTTAAAGATACAGATGTTGAGGGACTACTGCTTCTTAGTCCATCATCCTTGTTCATAAACATAGAATCAGATTCAGGGCGCTGATTAGACATTTTAATCACTGTATTCACGGATTACATTTGACAGAGAATTTCATGACTGTGTTCATCGATCCAATAAGCCTCCTGGAAACAGCGGTTTGATATAAAACTATTGATTGGTAACCATCGACGTACAATGTTGGTTACTTAGTTGGCAACGGATATAAAAATAGAATTCGTTGCAAAAGTAAAATAAATGATTTATTATTTTTTTAGTCAATACTTCAAGTAATTTAAAATAAACTGATGTTGCATAACTTTGAATATCAGAATATTTGCTGTATTTACAAAACCAATTTAATGCTGATTGCTGAATGATGGTACCAGTTGGTACTAGTACCTATTATAATTATATGATGCGCTGTGAATGGTGTCAAAGAGTAGATGACTTATAATAACAAAAAGGATGGTGCCAAAGAGTATAATACTTCAAAGAGTAGAATATAAAAGGAATACTTTTCTACGGGGTGGAAGGGACACCGACGCGATAACGGTTACCACGTATTGAGAACATCGTTCTGAGGAATAGATTTTTTTATCAGTTATTTAAAAAAAACAAGTTGTTTCCTACAAAAGTGCAAGTGTACCTACACAGTAAAAATGTTTGTGTAGATTTTTTTAAGTACTTTTTTGGACTACCAAAAGGGATGGTGCTGGCACCTGAGGCTGGCACTGTTTATAATGTTTTTGGCTGAAATTATTTGACAGATTTTATATTTTTTAGAAATAATTTATTGTCTTTGACCCACAAAACTACAAAGAGCCACGATTCTGCGATCCTTACATACCGCCTTTCGGTTTGCGTTTTGCTGTCCTAGATATCTGCAATATCAGGGGCATAAGTAGAGATGGGTAGTGGGTTAAAACCCATTTTTCCCATTTGGGTTAAAACTGGATGTTTTGGTTTTTAACCCCTAGTTGCTACTGAGAATTTCCTGCCGGAAAAACTCAATAACACATTGTCCGATCCGGGAATTTCACCCAGGACCTCATGCTCTCTGACCACTACACCAGTCTATAAAAGCGATTTGCTGCTTAAACCCTTTAACATCTTGCAGCCCTATAGATAAAAATCAAAATTATCTACATTGACAGGTCAATCCAGGCTTATTTTGTTTAAATGTTATTCGTTTATAGCATACATTTAAAGGTTCACTGGTAGAAAATGCCTATGACATTAAGTCCGCCTCTGTACTTCTGTGCTTGAAGTGTTAAATAAATAAATAAATAAATAAATTTAAAATGCTTAAAAATGACAGCAACAAAAGAACAATAAAAATCCAAAATAAATTCAGCACTCAGTATTATATTGATGCTCTGTGTCAGCACCTCTCCCTGACACATTTATATCCAAACTGCGTATTGAATTGATAATTTGAAAAACATTTATTCGGGGATATTCGGGGTCGGCGCAGCATGTATTCTTCTTTCATACTTCTCTATTACTTTTTGGAGAAACATATGAAGAAAAAGGAGAAAAAAGAAAATGTCAATACAAAAAAAAAATTGAAATCTAACAGCATCAAAAAAATATTCAAATCTCAATCTATTATCAAATCAATCTATGCAGTAGTTATTGCGCCAAGTTTGAACATCGATTTGGATTTTTACGATTTTATTATAAAGGGTGTAAATAGACCCTTAAAATAAACGAAAGGCACTTGTTCTCCCCGTCACTGCGATATTTTTTTTGTTCTAGACCTTACCTGGGAACCTTCTAGTTACGGAGATATTGGGGGTCAAAGTTCCAACTTTTTCACAAGTTTTTTTTAAAATACATGTTATTAATGTGAGATTTTTACTTCACACACCTCCATGACCCTCGTACTATTCAATCCATTCATCAGTATAATACTATGAATGCTTTCCATCGAGTCCTACCGTAAAACGTGATTTTTTACCCCAAAAAAAAAAGTCGATTCCCAGCAATATTTTTTGCGTAAAGTTACTTAGTTTGATGTACAGAATGCTTTGTTGACGGATATGTGAAGAGTGTGTTTACACCCGGTATGTATAGATAGATAGATATAGGGTTGAAAAATAAAACAAAGTTGGCAGTTTAATTATCATCATCGCTTGCATCGGAAACGCGGTTGCGAAGTTTGCGGGGAAGGGGTGCGGGGATAGCTGCGCGTGGGCCACATCCCTTCCCCTCGGTCTTGCGACCCCGCACACCGGCCGTAGCTCGCTACATATTTAAATAATATGTAAAGCCGAAATATTTTGTTTTCACCCAGCCAAACCACCCAGTGGGTGGAAAGAAACGGGTAATAACTGGGTTTTAACCCACTAGTAGGTTTTAACCCGGGTGGTTACTCATCTCTAGGCATAACAGATGCGAGCTCGTGGCTAAATAATATCAGCCGCTCGGGTCCATCTTGGTCCGAGGATGGGTGACCAACCATTACATACCGTTTTTCCTCTGTGCCTCGGAAAGCACGTTAAGCTATTGGTCCCGGCTGTCAATTGTAGATCTTTGACAGTCGTTACAGGTAGTCAATAGCCCGAAAGTCTGACCACCAGTCTTAACAAGGGGTATCGTAATACCTAGGTTGGGTTGTGGAGGTCAGATAGGCGGTCGCTCCATGTTAAAACTGGTATTCAGCTGCATGGTTAGACTAGAAGCCGACCCCAACATACTTAGGAAAACACGAGACAGACCCAAAGTGGAATCAATTGGTAGACCGTACTTACACCACCATTTTGTTTAAAATATCTAGCCAGAAGTACAATAGGCGACAAAGACTTCAGACTTCTAAAACTGAACTCGAACAAGTCCTTTCAAAGAAATTTTACCCGTGAAATCACCGCACTTCACTCTTGAAAATTAAACAAATTTGTAAGTTATAAGGGGAGAAGGTTCGATTTCTTCGGGCAGGTGGGTAGACGGCATGCCGCATACGATTGCAAGCAAAAGAGGGGTTATGTGTTTGACCTGTATGTAAGTATGTATGTGTGTTTGCCCGTTTCTTTGTTCCCTCCTAACTCCTAAATGGATAAACGGATTTGGATGATTCGTCTTGGTTTTGCGAGTGTCTGGCTACATTAAAATGATAAAATATATCGGTGCCATATATTGAGGAGTTCGAATTTTTCTTTTTTCTTCATTCCTTTCCAAAAAGGGAAAAATCGTATAATAACAAAAGTTAAATCGTCGGCCAAAACTTCTCATTCCATTTTCATAATTTCATATTCAAATGGGCCCGGCCATGATGCTTCCACTTTTTTCAGTCGGGTTTTTTCGTTTTTTCAACTGCTTTTTTTTCCAGCTTTTTAGTTAGTGAAAGATTTTACTTTCATTTTTTAGTAATTGAACTAAAAGTATTCCATACATTTTGTGTAGTGATTTCATTGAGTTCACTGACCTAGTTGACCTCTAACCTCTAAAGAATGTCCTCGATTATATTGATTACTAGCAACATTGGTTTGTGTTATGGTTACACTACATAACAATCAAGCGAGATGACTAAAAAGAGATTCTTAATTCGACTACATTCTTAATATTTATCTGGTCTAGTGAATTGATTATAAAATACCCTGTGAAAATACCAATTTTCATCACAAAAAATAAAAATCTTGATTCATAGTGTTTAAACTGACACGTTTAACTCACATTTTTGGCATACGTAAATGGAACGTTTCGTAGTTTGTCTCTTTCTAATTCAACTGTTCAGAAAAAGAGAGATATACCGGTCACGTCACAAACAAAACGAGAATAATTATGTAGATGTATGTTGGAATGCAAATTGTCTTTGGTTAGTCTAGTGATATGTCATATCAACAACATTTTCACTGTAATTTTTTGTTGTCCAACAAAGTTATTTAGAATGTTCACGGCTGTATTTTATTATGGAAAGCCACCAACCCGAATATGACAAGAACGGATTATTGTCTGACACATTCTGGAAGACACCACAGCGTGCGATCCCGGGCAGACCTTTTCAGACGGTCAAACGGACCGAGGTTATGTCTGGGTCATCGTATCAGCAGTTCCAGGCGTCCGTGAACGACGCCTGGGACCTGGGCGACGACGACATCATATCTGGAATCGCCGAAACTAAAATATCGAAGGCCATATCGCAAACTGCTGCTTTGAACGTGATAAATTCGCATAGGAATAGTAGTAGGAACGTAAACAAAAATGACGTAAAGGTTGAGAGTGAGATTGTGAAGCCAAAGGCTGAGGCGGTGGAGGTGAAGAAGAATGAGGTCCGTAGAGTGGGTGCGGGGAGTTCGGGGCCGATGCGGCACTACCCTGGCCGGCCGCGGGCCGTGCGACTGTCGGCACTGACCTCTCGCGAGGAGAGCAGCGAGTCCAAGCTCGAGAGGTTCCAACAAATGCATGATAGCACTGTCATAGACCTGGATGACCTCAAGCAGATCAGTTGGTCTGGCATCCCAGTCAAAGTAAGTCATAATGGTGTCTGTTTCAGATGAGTCATTCTGTAATTATGATTGGTTATGCATGTTGCTTTTGGGACAATTGTTTCAAGCATGGCATTGACAAGTATTTATTGTTATTGCAATTTAAAGCAGCCTGATGGAAGTTTAGTATGTAACCATGTTTGTAAGAATCAGTAAGACATTAAATAGGTGATAAATCAAGTGTAACAAACAGCTCACAATTTAGAATTTACATTGGCCACAAATGGGTATAAGCTCAGAATCAGTTGTCTTCAGGAACCTTATGATGTCCTCCAGGCCTTTGTTGTTTATCTTTTCATTGAGATATTTTCTTCTTGCTAGCCAATAGATTTAAATAATAACTACTTAGCATGGTCTATATCCTCAGTTGTAAAACCCGTTGCACAGATCTGAATCTAGCATTCATTTTCCATTACTTCATATTTGTTTTGCACAAACACCAGTAGCTTATTATTAACAATATTACACGTCATACACTTTTTAACTAAACATTTTCGTAGTGGTAAAACAGTGACACACATGCACGGAACAGTGCAAGAGCACAGACTTGTGGCATAAGATTCTGTGATACCACCTCCTGGGAGAGGACACTGGCTCTAATAACACAGGACTATCACCAAGCACAGGAGTCCGGTGCTTCACACAATTTGTAACCATTTTCTTGTGTAATAAAAATTATTGATTGATTAATTATTGACATAGCTGTTCTGTCCCCTGGTTGGAATAATATGAAAGGAGGTGGGACTTATGTTTTATGTTACAAGGAGGCTATTCCGCTCTTATTTATTTCATTGTGGGATCCAAGACAGTTGAATCATATCTCTGTGACTCTTCAAGCTTCTGTGCCTCTGCTCTTTACTGGTGATTGCCACTGTTGATTGTGACATTCAGGACTTGCAGAGGTTGGGAATAGCATCACACTTGCTTTCTCTGAAGGGCATGGTGCTCTTGAGAATACATACAAACATTTTAAAAAAAAAACCTCATAAACAAACAGGACAATGAGGCTAACAGTAATTTCATTTACTCATGTTTTTATTTATTGATAGCATTTGTTTATTAAATATTTAAGAAAAAATAATATAAAGACACAAAAAAAAATGTAGCCCACCAGTATCAGGAATAAGGTTAAAGCTACCGGCAGCTCCAGAGAGGAACCTACTAACAATACAATCACTGTACAGAAAGAAGTATAGCTTTCTGAATCAAGCAAATAGTAATTATTATTGTTAAAAAAATAAAAAGTATTATTAAAAAAAAAATATTAACTATTATTGTTATTTAAATTATAACGGTACTTGACACCGCACTTAATTCAACCTTGTAATACCATCTTGTGTGTAAAACATATTTTTGTCATTACCATGCTAACTACAACAATCAACACCTCATTTTTCTTATTCAAGGTTCAGTAATTGGAGGTATTTTCACATAATTTGTTAATACATAGCATCTGCGCGCGACGTCGCTTGCATGAAGATTCTTTTTTTAACATAAAACATCAGCACACTGCACTAATGTAGCTTACCTGATGGTTTTTTGTATTGGATTAGTAGTTTCGAAGACTACCTCTGACATCCAAACGGACAAACGTCACCGCTCTAGTAGATGACTATCTGCTGTGCCCATAGCGCTGCCTGTGTAAGAATAAGGTGGCACTAGCGTATATGAAATTGTAACCGGACAATATTTCCATGAATTAAAAAAATAAAGTGATAAGTAGCTCCCAAGTTACAAAAGAACAATATATCATCATCATCATTTTTGTCCTGCTGTCAACCCAATTTTGTTTGGGTCTGGTTAGGCATTTTTTTTTCTTCCATACTTCTGTAGTAGTTGTCATCTTACGAGTCATGTACTGCCTAACCTTACCATCATTTACACAATCTATCCATCGTTTCTTTGGTCTTTTCCTACTCTTAAAGCCAATATTCAAAGCAAATCTCTCGTTTAAACTTTATAGGTAATTGCTGATTTTTTAATCTATTCTAATATTACAAATCTAAAGAGCTTGTTTGGTTGAACGCGCTAATCTTAGGAACTGCTACTTCGAATTGAAAAATTCTTTTAGTGTTGGATAGCCCATTTATCGAGGAACGCTATAGGCTATATAACATCACGCTACAACCAATAGGCGCGGAGCATCAATTAAACATGTTACAAAAACGGGGAAAATTGTATTTTTATAATAACTTCACGCGGACAAAGGTCTCCGGCAACAGCTAGTAAGAATATACGTATAGTAAATAAAAAAAAACAATCAATCAAACAATCCGGTTAGACTGGAAGCCGACCCCAATATAGTTGAAAAAAGGCTAGGCTAAAAAACAAGAATTCAATATTATTTAAAAGACGCGTAATATAAAGAAGTAAATAATATACATACCGAGTTTCCTCCGTGCCTCGGAAAGCAAGTTAAGCCGTTGGTCCCGGCTGTCATTTGTACATCTTTGACAGTCGTTACAGGTAGTCAGTGGCCCGAAAGTCTGACAACCAGTCTTACCAAGGGGTGTCGTATTACCCAGTACTAACTGGGTTGTGGAGATCAGATAGGCAGTCTCTCCATGTAAAATACTGGTGTTCAGCTGCATCCGGTTAGACTGGAAGCCGACCCCACCATAGTTGGGAAAAGGCTAGGCAGATGAATAAAGAAGTACGATAAAGTAAGATAGTAAACATCTTTGAGAAAATTTATGCATTATTCATTGGACAAGATAATAATATTCTAATAAGCTTCATAAATTGTACGCCAACATTTTAACAAAGCTTATTTGCATAATATTCAGGGTAAAAACTAATTTGACTTGCTAATGTGGTTTTAATGTAATATTATCTGTAACAAGAATACAACTTTTTGATAAGAAGTTCAAATAAAATAAAATAAATACTGGTTTTTTTTAAATACAACAACATTGTATGACTGATTTTTTTTTTTCCATGAACCATAAACAAAAATCTGACCATAAGTCTTTTCCTTCTCTCCCCAGGCTAGGGCTATAACATGGCGTCTCCTGGCCGGCTACCTGCCTCCCAACGCGGAGCGACGGGTAGAGACCCTGGAACGAAAGAGAGCGGACTACAAGCATCTAGTGCGACAATACTACGATGCAGAGAGAGACGACGATACTTACCGACAGATCCATATAGATATACCGCGGATGAGCCCGCTTGTGGCTTTGTTCCAACAGATTACTGTGCAGGTGGGTTTGCTTTCCCAAGCCAATTCAATCTTTCTCATCAGGGATTGTCCACTGAAGATATTTTTCTTATAGATTTTACCTATTTGAATCGAATTTTGCTAACAATTTCAAGGGATTTATTTTTATTGCACGGAACCTTAATACATTTTCTAAAATAAAATTAAAAGGTCCCGTCAAAATTGGTTTAGCCGTTTCGGAGATTAGACGAAACAAACAGAAAGAAAGACAAAAAATATGTCATAAGTACCGTATATGCATTCAGTAAAAAATAACAGCTTTATTTTGAGTTTACAAACAGACACTTCAATTTTATTTATTTGTTGTTGGTTGTTGTTTAGATGTCACAGGGAAAGAAAATTACAGTCAGTTTATTGTTGATTTAATGTAGAGGACTGCTCTGACTAATCACATACTTTTGAAATACTCTACTCAACCCTTTATTGGACGGGCATACAGTGTCCAGTAAACTACTAAAAAATCAAGGTCGTTATCTCATAGACTTTTATTCGTAAGTTGAACCCTAGAAAACATTACGATCAGACGAAGTTAGTCGAAACTATAAACCTTTTTACACTCTCCATGTTAAAAAAGGTTTATAGTTCCGACGCACTTACAGCAAATTCGAAAATAGGACATATGGGGTGGCAGTGGCGAAGGTTCCATACAACTCGATTCCGACCGGATTCTCTTTGAAAAATAGCACAGTCAGTATTCTATAGACAAATAATATTATCACATTAAAGATATGACTTACCACTTACAAAAATTGACCCTTCGCGATCCGACAAAATTACGGAGAGTGGTAAAAGGTTAACAGTCCCGACGTACTTACAGCAAAATAGGATATATAGGGTGACTCGTAATTACTGACCGATATTTAAACACGTGATTGTACTCATTCCTTGGGAAAGTTGTCAAAAATGTCAAAAAAAAATAGAATATAAAAATTCGCCTTTGACCTATCAGCTGTTAGCCGCGTGACGCCGTTCTGACTAATTATTACCGTACCGTGCAACAGTGGGTAGGCAGAGCACCCACGCGGTTCGCAAAGCCGCTCCGTAAGTTTTATTGTGATAAAAGTGAATGAGTACAAAAAAAAAATGTTTCTTTGGGAAAGTTGCTTGTTATCATGAGTACAATAACGTGTTTAAGTATCGGTCACTAATTACCAGTCACCCTATACATATACGGGGTGAAAGGGACACCGACCCTAAAACGGTTACCACGTATTCAGTATTCATATACAAACTTGACCTGAAATAAGGATTCAAATTGAACAAGTTAATTTAAGGTCTTTAAAAGTTTGTATATGAATACTGAATACGTAAACTGAATCCAAGAAACATTTTTTTTTTGTACTCATTCAATTCAATGAATGAGTACAAAAAAAAAATGTTTCTTTGGGAAAGTTGCTTGTTATCATGAGTACAATAACGTGTTTAAGTATCGGTCACTAATTACCAGTCACCCTATACATATACGGGGTGAAAGGGACACCGACCCTAAAACGGTTACCACGTATTCAGTATTCATATACAAACTTTTAAAGACCTTAAATTAACTTGTTCAATTTGAATCCTTATTTCAGGTGATGTTCGAACGCATCCTGTACATCTGGGCGATTAGGCACCCGGCCTCAGGCTACGTGCAAGGCATCAACGACCTGGTGACGCCTTTCTTCATGGTCTTCCTTCAGGAAGCTGCTCCGGGCCAGGAGTTGGACAACTTCCCCCTGGACAAACTGACGGAGCAACAGAGGGATATCATAGAAGCGGACTCCTTCTGGTGCCTCTCCAAGTTCTTGGATAGCATCCAGGATAATTATATATTTGCTCAACTTGGTATTCAATATAAGGTAAGTGGAATATTTATTTCTTATCATTTAGAATTTTGATTTTGTCAAAAGTCGCTGCTTAGCTGAAAATGGCTGGAAAACGATTCCTTGGAAATTGGAGACATCATTGATAGTCTACAGGGTGTAAACAGACCCTTCAAGAAGCCGTCAACCAAGCATTTTGTACATCAAACTAAGTAACTTTACGCAAAAATTTATGCTGGGAAACGACTCTTTTTTGGGGTGAAAAATCACGTTTTACGGTAGGACTCGATCGATCGCAATCAAAGCATTGTGCTGATGGATGGATTGAATAGTACGGGGGGTGGCAGGCCTTTTTGGAGCCAAATTAGCTTGCCTAAGTCTTCGACGAACTGTCCACTCGCTGGCAGCTACCCCACGAACATTTCGGAGCTCCTGTTGGACGTCGACACCAGTCAAATGTCGATTTCGGAGAGAGGTTGACACGATAAAACGGTCATCCCTCTCCGATGTGCACTGGCACCGTCCAGATCTTGGTCTCGGGATAAAGCCACCAATCTCCCGAAAGTGTTAACTGGCTTATGTGGAGCTGACGTGGGACAGCCCGTTGGCTGAGCCCTTCTTGCAATATGGCGACGATTTGTGCTGCTTCTGTAGGTGTAGTATCCATTGTCGTCCAAGTTGAAAGTAGTCAAAAGTAGCGGAGATGTATACCGGTCAACGTGTGAAAGCCGACTGATAAAGAAAATCCGATAACACGTGCTTTTATAGGGGGTTAATAAAGCCATGGGCGCAGTGGCGGATTTACCAACAGGCTGAGTAGGCTGGAGCCTAGGGCGGCACATTTGGGGGCCGAATTTTTTTTTTTTTTGCTTATAGCAATAAAAAAGATTTTGGCATGACGGTTTTCTGATGTTTTACAGATAGAAGTCTGCAACAAATTTTGCCGATGACGTTCCCCTCTCAGTATTATTTTTAACTGTTTGTAAGCGCAATAAAGATTATTTATTCACGTTTACCAAATGTACATTATTGTGTAAGTAGCATACATTACCCCGCCTTATTAACCGTTCATGATTGAGCTTTGATTAACTCAAAATTATACCCAAAAATTATTTTACGTGCAATTTCAACGAAATTGTTGGATTGTAAAAATAATGTAGGACATGACAATTGTAGAGGCAAGGGCGGCAAAACTGTACAGCCTATACCTTAAAAACTTGTAAATCCGCCACTAAACTAACGATAAAGAAGAATGTATTAACGCACCCATGTTACAGGAGAAATTGTAAGTAGGTCAACTTCAAATCAACAATAGTATTATTATGTATTAGTACCAGTAACCACTTAAAATGATAAAAATACAGGTATCTGTGTCAGCGGTAGCTAATCATATTCTTGATAAGCACTGATTATAACTGGACGATAGTCGTAACTGTGATACGAGGGCGGGTCAATAAGTCCGTGACTTTTGGAATAAAACACAGATTTTTTGATAAAAAAATAATTTTATTTTTCAACGTAGTCTCCCTTGAGCTCTATACACTTTGTCCAACGCTTCTCCAATTTTTTTATCCCTTCCAAAAAAAATGATTTGTCGAGGTCCTCAAAATAGGCCTTTGTTTGCGAGATGACTTCATCATTGGAGTCAAATCTTTTTCCACCAAGCCATTTCTTCAGGTTTGGGAACAAGAAGTAGTCGCTCGGAGCCAAATCTGGAGAATAGGGCGGATGAGGGAGCAATTCATAGCCCAATTCATGGATTTTTGCCATGGCAACTGCACATGTGTGCACCCTTGCATTGTCTTGGTGGAAAAGAACTTTTTTCTTGGCCAAATGAGGTCGGTTTTTTTTCAAATCGTCATTGAATCGGTCCAATAAGTTGGCATAATATTCCCCATTGATTGTTCTTCCCTTTTGAAGGTAGTCAATGTGGATTATCCCGCGTGCATCCCAAAAAACAGTCGCCATAACTTTATTGGCTGACAAACCCACCTTGGCCTTCTTTGGCGCCGATTCACCCTTAGAAACCCACTGTTTTGACTGTTGTTTGGTTTCTGGTGTGTTGTGATGGATCCATGTTTCGTCCACGGTTACAAAACGGCGCAAAAACTCCTCCATATTGCGATTAAACAACGCCAAAGCTTCCTGTGAAGTTGTTACACGATTGCGTTTGTGGTCGACTGTGAGCAAACGCGGCACCCATCTTGCGGAAAGCTTTCTCATGCCCAAGTGATCATTCAAAATTGAAACCACTGAGCCATGCGAGATCCCTACGGCTTCCACAATCTCTCGCACTTTCAATCTTCGGTCGGTCAACACCATATCGTGAATTTTTTCGATTGTTTCGGGTGTAGAGACCTCAACTGGGCGTCCAGGACGTTCGGCATCTTCAGTGCTTGTACGGCCACAACGAAATTCAGTAAACCACTTTTTTACCATTGAAATCGATGGTGCAGAGTCCCCATAGTATTTATCAAGCTTAGCCTTGGTCTCGGTAATGGTTTTTTTTCGCAAGAAATAATGCTTAATAAGCACACGAAATTCACTTTTTTCCATTTTCTCCTCAAATTAGTGAGTAGTCTGATAAAAATAGCTGTCAAACACAAACTAACTGACGCAGCAAGTTTAAATTTTGACAGGAGTCAACTGACAGATGCCTGTTGACAGGAGCAGTGTTGCTGTTTCAGTAAAGGGGTCAGAAATTCAAAAAGTCACGGACTTATTGACCCGCCCTCGTATCAAAGTGATATTTTGTAAGCTATTAGTTTTTTGGATTAAACAAGGGATTACTTTATTACCACTGATTTCGGAATGCTTATTTTCTTTTATATTATGCTTACTGGAGATTTACCGACTGGTCGGGAAAGCCGACTATCCGTTTATATTAGTACTCGTTGAGTAGTCGGTAAAAAGCGCCGAAAAGTAATGAAATTATTACCTTTAATCATCATCTAGTCTTTTCCCAACTAAGTTGGGGTCGGCTTCCAGTCTAACCAGAACTGCTGAATACTAGTATTTTACATAGAGCGACTGCCTATCTGACCTCCACAACCCAGTTAGTACTGGGTCAATCAGTCTTACCAAGACGTATCGTAAGTCTTGGTAAGACTGATTGTCAGACTTTCGGGTTACTGACTCCTTGTAACGACTGTCAAAGATGTACAAATGACAGCCAGGACTAACGGCTTAACGTACTTTCCGAAACACAGAGGAAAGTCGGTATTTAAGGTGTTCACCCATCCACGGACCAACCTTGGCAAGCGCGGCTTAACCTGGAGATCGACCCGAGCAGCTGTTATTATATTTGACCACGAGCTGCATTGTTAATCAATTTCATTTTTAGTCAGCGTTATAGTTTTATATAATCTCGGAATTAGAACCCTTCCTTTGGTAGTCAATAATAGAAATTAAACCAAGAAAAATAGAATTTAAAATTTAAAAATAAATTTAGAATTTCTATGACCGCACGGTGGGTGGCTTATGTCCAGCCGAGGACTGCGATAGACAGAGTCAAGCAGTAACAATGGAGTGTAATAATGTAGAAATCAATTTAATTAGCTCGAGTACAATCTAATTATTATGACTAGACTTCAAATTTATCCAATTTGAATAATGCTGCTATTTTTTAAATTATTATTGATTAGTTGTTATGTGTGATGTACTGACTTGTTTTAATGAAATGATAAGATAACTTCATCCTAAGGGCGAAGCGCTAAGGTAGTCTACCAAAAGAAGCTGGAACGAAGAAGTGCCGGAACAAACTCCCTAGCAACACATCTATCTGTCCCGTGCTTTCTTTGATACGCAGCAGTGATAGCCTAGTGGTGTGACCGTCGGGCTGCCAAGTCATAGGTCTCGAGTTCGAACCCAAGACTCGACAAGATTTTTCAGATTCATGGGCGTATCGGATAATTATCAATTGTTTGGTGAAGGAAAACATTGTAAGGTAACCAGCATGCCTGAGAGTTATTTCTCGACGGCATGTAAAGCCAAGTCAGAGGCTTATGGGCGGCATAAAAACTCTGAAACCAGGTTAGGCACTAACCACACGATAAAGAAAGACAGAACGATACTGAAAAAAATTTTTTTTATGAGTAAACGAATATTTTGAATTTGTTTGTAAACACACACAATAGTTATAATCAGAGGTCGGAATTAGGTAGAGTTATTTCTGTACTTGCATCGAAATGTTGATATTAATATGGATCTTCCCGGGATTTCCCGGGATTTATAATACAATCCCGTGTGGCCAACAATATTACAATAAATAATAATAAAAGCCTCAGAGATAGATAAGACAAATAAAACAAAGATAATTAACATACAATTTTTATTAGTATTTACATTAATTCACAATACAATTTTTATTTACGTTGCCCCACACTAGGATTTTTTCCTGTAACGTGGATTCGTTTACAAAAATTTAAACTCACACATACACAAATACCCAGACCCGGAACAACTACTTGTAGATCATACAAATATTTGTTCCGTGCGGGAATCGAACCCGCGACATTTTTTCATTAATTGCTGCGCTGCGTGCGCATGATGTCCGATGTCGGATGGTTTAAATTGTGTAAAAGTAAATAACTTTTTTATTTAATAATTCACGGGATTTTTCTGCTCTTTAAAATTAATCTCGGGATTTGAGGCATATCCACTTTATTCTTTCGCTGTATGTAATCAGTGTAAGTACACAAATAACTCTACCTAATTCCGACCTCTGGTTATAATACAGGATATCAGACACAATAATCTAATGTATGATTTCATTGTTGTGAGAAACAGCTCGAATAATGCGCAGGTTTATCGCTAACAGCAATCTGTACTAGACGACCTATGAAACAGACTTATTTATAACTAGCGACCCGCCCCGGCTTCGCACGTAATATACATTTACATAAAGGGTGTAAACAGACCCTTCACAAAGCCGTCAACCAAGCATTCTGTACATCAAACTAAGTAACTTTACGCAAAAATTATTGCTGGGAAACGACTTCTTTTTTTGGGGTGAAAAATCACGTTTTACGGTAGGACTCGATGGAACGTGCTCAAAACATTGTGATGATGGATGGATTGAATAGTACGGGGGTCGTCGAGGCGTTTAAAGTAAAAATCTTACATTAAAAAGATGTATTAAAAAAAAAACTGGAACTTTGACCCCCAATCCGTAACTAGAAGATTCCTAGGTATGGTCTAGAACAAAAAAATAATCGCAAAGACGGGGAGAACAAGTGCCTTTCGGCTTCGTTAAGGGTCTATTTACGGCCTTTTATAAACATTCCTCTTGAATCACTCTATCTATTGCTGGAAACTGCATTAATCTGTTGCGTAGTTTAAAAGATTTAAGCGTAAAAACAGTGGAAACGACTTTGTTTTATACTATGTATAGGATAATAGTACCTACAATATAATATTTCCAACAATAGTTACATATATTTACTATAATTACCTAGGTAAAAATACGCTCTCACGCCAATCTAATTTATCATCATCATCATCATCTGCCTAGCCTTTTTTCAACTATGTTGGGGTCGGCTTCCAGTCTAACCGGATGCAGCTAAATACCAGTATTCTACGCCAATCTAATTAAAACAAAGAATAAACTAATGAATATCATGTGTTTAGACGTGACTTATTCTTGGGTGACTATTGTAACCGATAAGTTTTATATTTGTATTTAGTTAGTTATATGTTACTAGTACATACCAACCAATCATGTTTACCGTATCAACCGTACCGTGTAGGTTGGGGTTGATACGCCAACCAACAGTTATAGTATAACTGAGATTAGGACCAGGCCATTGTTTAAACATGAACAAGGTAAGACTAGAACTCATCTCGGCCTCGTTGGTGTAGTGGTCGCAAGGATGCCTGCTGAGCATGAGGTCCTGGGTTCGATTCTCGGGTCGGGCAAATTGTTATTGGGTTTTTCCATAAAGAATTTCTCAGTAGCAGCCACGGAAGTCTAGATTCGTGCCCGCAAAAGGCAATAGGCTCGCCTATTATGTTTAACATAACTGGCGAAATGTGGGTGTACTATTAGGTACACCTCTGCCTAGTCCTTCGGGGATTACAGGCGTGATGTTATGTTATACAACTTATCGCAACTGCATTTTAAGTACATATTAGGGAAGTCTAGCCTTTTGTACTATTCGCAGTAAGGGATATAGATGCGCAAACGCATCATGTGCCGAACCTTTTCCCAACTATCTTAGGGTCCGCATTTGGTTAAACTGAATGCAGCTGAATACCAGTATTTTACATGGAGCGACTGTACCGATGCAATGGTGATGAATCCAGCACATGAATCCAGACCACCCAGGATAGAAATCGATCGTCGATTATTATGTTTTCTGAATTAATGGTAACATTTTAAACGTTGAGGGACATCGCACGCTTAAACAGTCTAAAAAAGGTAATGCGCTATTAACCTTCGATGAAGAAAAAAGAAAAAAATATTTAATTGTCGCAGGGACATGACTTGCTAACAAAATTACAAGAAAAAAAAACAATAAACATATCAATCAATCAAAGCATTCATTTCAAGTAGGCCAGTTACAGTCACTTTTAAACTGTCGAAACAAAGACAACAATGAAATGTACCTACAGTCCCAGTCACAGTCACAAGGCATAAAAACTGTGAAAGTACTGTAGTTGCCCATTCCCTAGCGAGAGAAGAAACTCCATGGACACTCTTTTAAATCATAATATTGCTACAAAACCTTGGTTACATCATTCATTTGCATGAATGACAAATATTTATAAATACACTAGGGCAGAACAAAAAGTTGACAGCTTACACGTCGTTACTGTGACAAGCAGGTTACCAATCAGCATGATGCTGTGCTGTGGGGGGCCCACAGCACAGCGCTGGTTTTCTGTGGTCACCCGTGAAAAAACGTACGGAAGGCAAGGCAGCATAAATATATGATCACATAAATAAGAAATTAAATACTACAAAAAGCATAAAAGTTAGTTTGTGTGCAGGCAATATGAAGAGAAGATATGAAGTGTTATTTTTTTTATAGATCATTATTGATTAACTCATGGGCCTGTAAATTCACCGGCTTTTACAGCAGCTTAGGTGTGAAAGGTATGGGCTTTCAAACCTAAAGGGTGTAAATAGACCCTTAACGAAGCCGAAAGGCACTTGTTCTCCCCGTCTTTGCGATATTTTTTTTGTTCTAGACCATACCTGGAAAACTTCTAGTTACGGAGATATTGGAGATCAATGTTACAACTTTTTCACAAGTTTTTTTTTTTAAATACATGTTTTTAATGTAAGATTTTTACTATAAACACCTCCACAACCCCCGTACTACTCAATCCATCCATCAGCACAACGCTTTGAGTGCGTTCCATCGAGTCCTACCGTAAAACGTGATATTTCACCCTGTAGAGATGCTGTTTGGCGGCCGGAATATACAAGTTGGTAGTTTGTAACACTGCAAAAGAGCTGTTTGAGTGGTCATGGTGTTATTTCGTACTATGAAAACATTCTCCAACAACTATTAATCAAAAGTCTTATACTTTTGATTAAAAGTTGTTGGAGAATGTTTTAAAACAGTTACCACTTAAAACGAAAACAGCATTTCCATACATTTTGACCGTGTAGGTAATGCACTTTTGTAGGAAACAGCTGATTTTTTTAACCGAAAAAAAAAAATGTGCCCCCCCCCCCCCACATATTTTTTTTTTTTTCGGTTCGACTCAGAATGATGTACTGAGTACGTGGTAACCGTTTTCGCGTCGGTGTCCCTTCCACCACGTATATCTATTACCACATAACAAGTGCCTAAACATTCAGGAATTACAGGGGGCGTAAAAAAACCGCTTTGATTTATATTATGATTCTGTTAAAGCGGCCTTTTTAGACCCCCAGGCGTGATAATACAATGTAATCAGTACACGTGCACCGAATATCGTCCAACCGCTCGTCTGTCCTTGTTTACCAGCCCTACAAGGAAACAGACACATTAATAATAATCTTTTCCCTACCACATACCGCTTAATTGGACACTATCACAAACTGTGTTTGTTGTATTCCCTGAATATTATGCGCCATTTGTTCCGATAAAAACAAATTACACGAGTGAACCCAGGAAAATGATAGCACCAAAAATAGACATACTAAACAGGCAAATGTGGCATGAAATAGGTACCTATGTTGGCTGTGCTGCAGGCATTGTGGTATTTAAATAGGTTATTTTATTGTAATGGCTACTGATTTCCGTGCAGAGGAGCTCGTGGCTAAATAATAACAGCCGCTCGGATCGATATTTAGGTTAAGCCGTGCTTGCCTAGGTTGGTCTGTGGATGGGTGACCACCCATTACATACCGAGTTTCCTCCGTGCCTCGGAAAGCACGTTAACCTGTTGGTCCTGGGTGTCATTTGTAGATATTTGACAGTCGTTAGGTAGTCAGTCGCCAAAAAAGTCTGACAGCCAGTCTTACCAACATAGTTTGGAAAAGGCTAGGCAGATGATGATACTGATTTCCACGCAAAGGGGAATTGATTATCGTGTTAGTACCTAACTGGATTGTGGAGGTCAGATCAGTTAGCATAAGCATAGCATAATAAGCATATTAATGTTCCCACTGCTGGGACGCAGGCCTCCTCTCTATGAGAGGGAATGGGCTTTAGTCCACCACGCGGGCCCTGTGCGGGTTGGTAGATGTCACATGTCTTCGAATTTTCGGTTCTAGGAGATGCCGGTTTCCTCACGATATTTTCCTTCACCGTTCTGAGAGCAGTGGTTATGAAATAACTTACACAAAGTAATGCGCCTGATTGGGTTCGAACCCACGACTTACTGCTCGTAAGTCGGAGTCTCCACCACTGGGTCACCGCTGCTCAGTCGGGGAGATCAGATAGGCGGTCATGTGATTCGACTGAAAACTGACCTCAAAATTGTCGAGAAAACGGTCGTTGTAACCGTTCATGATGTATTGTATTCTTTCTATGTTAAAAAAACCAATTTCACATTATAA
Source organism: Noctua janthe (assembly GCA_910589295.1). Taxonomy (NCBI): domain Eukaryota; kingdom Metazoa; phylum Arthropoda; class Insecta; order Lepidoptera; family Noctuidae; genus Noctua; species Noctua janthe. Next base: position 7,469,118 of record OU342573.1, on the reverse strand, counting down.
TATTTACTTGCAGGTAAACCAACTGAAGGAGCTCATACGTCGCATAGACTTACCTCTCCACGAGCACCTACAGACCCACGGCGTGGACTACCTCCAGTTCTCATTCAGGTGGATGAACAACCTCCTCACTAGAGAAATACCTCTTCCTTGCACCATACGTCTATGGGACACATACCTCGCCGAATCAGACGGGTTCGCCACCTTCCAACTGTACGTCTGCGCGGCCTTCTTACTCCATTGGCGGGAAAGACTCATGTTAGAAAGAGATTTCCAAGGGCTTATGATACTCCTACAGAACGTGCCCACTCAGAATTGGACCGATTCGAATATAAGTGTGTTGGTAGCTGAGGCGTATAGGCTTAAATTCGCATTTGCGGATGCGCCCAATCATCTACATAACGCCGGCAAGTCGGACAGATGACCTGGGCGGTAGTCTGTTTATTTTGCCACAGGTTTGAAACGACGTCTTTAGGAGGTATTGTATTGTATCACAAGAATCCGCGCAGGGTCTTAATAAGCTACGTGTCCCGCCCATTTTGAGAACAAGCTTAGCCACAAGAATGCTGCATTTTTATCAATCACGTGGCCTGTTAGTACTATTTACAAATAGAAATATCATAATGACGTTCGTATCGCCACGCTGTGATGTAGAAAAAGAGTGATAAAATTACAAAAAAAGGCGTTTGTTTACTACATAATATGCGAACTCGAGCTACGACCATTTTAGACTAGGATTATATGAAAATATTTGAGAGAAAATATCTCTTGTAGTATCTAGACTTCCTTCCGTGACGATGTGATCGGCCATGTTGACATTATCAGAAGCTTGTATACAATTTTGGCTCTTTAGTCTATGATACAATGTAAAATGTGTGTGATCAGGTTAAACGGTTCGCATTGCTTTTCGCGTCTGACGCTAAAGTATGAAACACGAGGGTTTTAAAATATCTGGTGGAGAAAAAGGGCCTATTTGATGCTAATTGATAATGTGTGCCTATAAGAAAAAGTGGTTATACATAGCTCGTTTTGTGCATAGGTATTTACGCGACCGTCACTTAACCTACTTCTAAAAAAGGAGGAATTTGTGGCAAACCATCTCGCGATATGGAGTAAAACAGACATTTAACTAATTGATACTGTGTTTTAGAATTTACATGCACGTTTTTAATAGTTTATACGGTTGAATTTGGCGAAACAAATATCTTGCCTTGTCATACATCTCTATTCGAATCAAAGTCCGGATAGTAATACCAATTTTGATAAATATCCGAACTAATGTTGAGCGATCAAGAGCTCCAAATTATAATTTCAGACCGTGGATAAAACTAGACTATAAAGTGCTAAAATTTAATATTGAAAAATACTAAGCACCTATAAAACAAACAAGGCTTTGGTTTTACGTTTAACATTTTCTATTATTTGTATGCTATTCTATGACGAAACATGTAAGATCATAACTCTATTTATAAGACGTTAATGTACCTACCATGTTTTATACAAAGAAAAAATATTCTATTCTATTCTAAAGTACTCGAAAGTCTTATATCATATGCACCAATAGGTATCCGAAAAATCAAATAGTTTTCAACTGTCGTCCAAATCTTCGTGTTTCATATTTTATCATCACCTACTCCCTAGATTTTATAGTTGGCTAGCAACACGCCATATTACTTGATTTGCTATATAAACGGCCTAAAGGATATAGTTATTAAGTTGGTGTTGCCAGCTGATATAATATAACATTATGGTCTTTCGTGCATAACACTACAAAACTTTAGTCTGTGCCTGGTTGGAAGTGTTGCCCTATTTCTTGAGCTGAAACATAACTGTCGAATTGAGTGCACTAATGGCTTACCTCTGCCTAACCCTTCGGGGATTACAAGCGCGATGTTATGTAACTACATAAGTCTCCCATACTTGTTCATTTATATTTGAATTCATAATCTTTTTTTTGTTAAGTTACTTTTATTACCGTTTATTTTTACAAGATATATACATTATTTACTACTCTACAGACTTAAAATAATAATATAAATATTCATAATCTAACCTTTTTTCCCGTAAGTATTTTAAGTTGATTTTTAAAGTCCAAAAGTCCTAAAGAAAATTTGGTTCTGAATTTAAATTTCGTCATGACGGCAATGAGTTTGTTGTTCCAAAAAATGATAATTCTGATCATATTCTGAATTCAAATATGTATATAAAAGTTTTATGGTAACAGTCTAATTTCTAGAAGAGACAAACCGCTGATTTTTAAAAACTTGATGAAATTAATGATTGCAGATACCGTTGTCAAATCTCATTAGCTGGTATGATTGGTTGACTAGAAAAAATATAAAATAAAAATGTATTTCAAATAATGGACCATTTATAACTAGGTTGATTTGACAAAAGTACATCTTTGAACCCCATTGTAAGTTCTATTGCGTCCTTTCTTGTGTTGGAAACTTGCCTAGTGTTGTGTACGGGCGACCTTATGATTATTTTAAATAATACAATGTTAAATAACAGCACACCGTTACTTTATGTTAAAAGGCAGCTAATCGCTGGTACAGGCGGATTGCACCATGCGAGTTCAACTGGTTCACAGCATAGAATGTTTATTTATTTCCATTTTACTTTAAGTTAGTAGATGTCGCAGGCATCTGATTAAATTTTACGAATTCTTTAGATAAGTACTTGTTAGTAAACCGATACATTGTAAATATTAACGTCTGTGTAATATTTTGAGCTGTGTAACCCATTGTAAAGAAAAATGTATTAATAGATAAAACTGATGTCTGCGACATAGGCTCTGCAACTTACTAATGTTAAGATTGATTTAAGTTCACAAGCAGGTTGTTTTTATTTTATTTGCTCATTCATATTATCTTGGGGTCTAAAGAAATTAATAAATATTACTACTACGTGAATACGTTAATCGATCGTTTAGTGTGGTGTAATCCGCCCTGTGTAAAATATTATATTTGATTTATTTTTGTTTTTGTGACCTCCATTTATGTACTATTTGATTTTATTACTACGTTATTTACTTAGATTATTATAGCATTATACATTATATATTTACGAAGTGTGTTTCATTTGTATAATAATAAACCTAACATTGCGGTGTACGACATGATTAATGTTTATTTATAAACTAAAATTGTAAAGATGACTACCTTCATGCCTTGTTGATGTCGTGGTTGCAAGCACGCCTTTTGAGCGTGCTCAATTCGACCCCAAATAGAGCCGTATTAACAGCTCGGATTTGGATTTATGTTGGTCTGTGGATGGGTGACCGCCCATTACATACCGAATTTCCTCCGTGCCTCGGAAAGCACGTTAAGCCGTTGGTCCCGGCTGTCATTTGTAGATCTTTGACAGTCGTTAGGTAGTCAGTGGCCCAAAAGTCTGACAACCAGTCTTACCAAGGGGTATCGTATTACCCAGTACTAACTGGGTTATGGAGGTCGGATAGGCAGTCGCTCCGTGTAAAATACTGGTATTCAGCTGTATCCGGTTAGACTGGTAGCCGACCCCAATATAGTTGGGAAAAGGCTAGGCAACAAACAAAAAACGGAACAAAAATACAAAAAAAGCGTACCTAGTAAGGCTCATTTACCCAATTTATTTGCCTCAGATGTACAAATTGCAAAAAACCTAAGGAAATTTGTATTTAGCAGGTTACCCTGACCAGGCCCCAGTAAGCTTCAGTAGTTATTGGATAGGAGCTTGTAAATGATGCGAAAAAGAAGTCCCTATATGAAATGATCTCGTACAAATATTTTAAAAAGTATTAGTCACTCTTTACAGGTTCGTCCGGCTTTGGATTTATTACTGATTGATTGAACATTCAACACATTTTAATCTTAACGTGTCATGGCAAATTTTTATTAGATATGTTTGGCCCAAAATACAGCTACGCAAACTCCGCTCGCTGATGCAGTCATAAGATCGTCAAGTGCGCAGGTGTTAGGGCATGCAGCGCAAGATGGGAGATGGGTCATTGTCTGTGCAGACACGCCGCATACACATTTGAGATCTGAGCCGTCCATGAACCCCCATCTGAAGAGATTATCTTTGCAACGGCCAACTTGGGTTCGGAGTCTATTCAGAGATTTCCAAGTCGGCCACGGCAAAGCGTTCCCAGATGGAAGGCTTTCAGACGGCTCGATGAAGACACATTTTAAAAGAACCCTGTATAATCATCTACCTAAATAAAAACGAGAATTTTATATTAAGCAATCTCACAAAAAAATATTCTAATTTTCCCTCGCAAAAAAGTTCAGTAGGCAAGAGAAACACGAACACCGCGACCAAATAAAAGTATTAAATCCTTTAATCTCCCACGTCGCGTAGCAATAAAAACGCTTAACACCTCTACAAATTGCTATACAAAAAAATTCAGGCACTTTCCGCGATAAATTGGCAACATTCCCCCGCTTCAATCTGCGCAGGTCCTCAAATGCCCTTCACCTAGAACTTGACATCCACCCACTGACCCGCAAGCCCAGCATCCTACGTTTTATAAACAAAAACGTATATCAAAACAAAGGAGTGACGCTTAAGTGATCATGTTTTTTTTTAAATAAAAATTGTGTGTTACTTCTTGTATTCTGGATGTCAAATCGATATGTTCTACAGAAAAAGGAGTTTTCTACGTTCCAGATGAAATCTGACCTTGACCGAGATTTTGAGGAGGTAAGTAGGTATTGCATTGCATTATGTCGTTAAGATCGTGTCGATGGGTCGACGACATCGTCTAAGTCGTAGGAAACACCTGGATAAGGGACGCATATAACCGGGAAGGGAGGAAAAAGGGAGGCCTATACCCAGCAGTGGGTAATTCCGGGCTGATATGATGCTGATGATGCCGAAATGTTTCCTAGTTAGACTGTGCATGGATCTTACTTATTTTTTTGTTGATTCAAATAATCTAGAGGGTGTAAACAGACCCTTCACATAGCCGTCAACCAAGCATTCTGTACATCAAACTAAGTAGCTTTACGCAAAAATTATTGATGGGAATCGACTTTTTTTTTTGGGGTGAAAAGTCACGTTTTACGGTAGGACTCGATGGAAAGCACTCAAAGCAATGTGCTGATGGATGGATTGAATAGTACGGGGGTCGTCGAGGTGTGTAAAGTAAGAATCTTACATTAAAAACATGTATTAAAAATACTTGTGAAAAAGTTGGAACTTTGACCCCCAATATCTCGGTAACTAGAAGCCTAGGTTCCCAAGTATGGTCTAGAACAAAAAAATGATTACAAAGACGGAGAGAGCAAGTGCCTTTCGGTTATGTTAAGGGTCTATTTACTCCCTTTATACTTACTAATATTATAAAGGGGTCTTTGTTTGTAAGTTTGTATGTAGGGGGTAATCTTTGAAACTTCTTATTCGATTCCGAAAACTCTTTTACTAATGGGAAGCTCTATTATTCCCGAGTGTCATAGACTACATTTAAAACATTCTACACTTAAGTGTAGCACTACTACACACGCGCACTTAAGTGCGCACTTGCACGCTTTTGCGCACTTTAGTGTGTGTATCGCATTTTTTTTAAAAAAAAAGCACAGCCGCGACCAAAAGCTGACCTGCAAATTGCAAAAATCCTAAAAAAATAGAATTTCGCGGGCAACCCCTTGGCGCTTTCCCCCTTAAAGTTCAGACATAATCTTGGTCACATGAGAACCATACAGCTAGTGTCTATGGTATTTTGAAGAAAGAAGTCCTCAGATTTGAGTAGACCTGTCAGTGCAAACATTTGTCAATTATCGTGTAGCTCGACTCAGGTTAGGGCCGGCGCTCACTGCCGGCATGGCACGGCGTTTCATGGCAAAGGATTTTATTACTAATCAAGTTATTTTGAACCTTATTTCAATGATTTAGAATTCATGTTACTTTATTTCGATACCACGATGCCGTGAAGATAAGCGACGTGCCGCGTGATGCTGCGGCATGATGTGTCATGCCGTTTCATTCCACGGGTTGCCACGGCGCGCCATGCATCCCGCAAGACGTATGGGTCACTTTGTGTCGAGGAATTATGTTTGCTAAGCTAATTGAAATAATGTTCAAACATCGAACTTTCAACTTCGAATCCGCGCGAAGCAAAACTTATTGATGGCAGAGTGGCTGGGCTTTCAGCAGGATGCCACGGGATGCCACGAAACGCCGCGGGATGCCGCAGCATAACCTGCCGTGCCATGCCGTGCCACGCCGTCAGTGAGCGCCGGCCCTTACTCTGCATCTGGCTCATCACTTCATCAGCTTCAGCATAGGTACATACCTACGTTACATACAAAATGACAGAGTTATTCATTATTGAACCTAAAATGGCTTGATATTATTACTTATTAGGTAAAGTAAGGTTTTTCCTCTGATGGGATTCTCCAACACATGGTTTCAAATTGTGGTTTTCCTTGCGATGATAAATTAAATTATGGCGTTCGAATTCATTATTTGTTATTGTAAAGCACACAATTATTAATAATAATATGATAGCTATATAAATATATTTAATTAACTGGTATCTAAAGGGAATTATGTCATTATTTATGTAATAGGTACTTAACATTAGGTGACGTGGCTTTTATTATTATGTACTTGTGTTATCATTGTTAGAATAATAACTGACCTTACAGTAATCCAATTAGGCATTGCACTGTCGGTTAAATCAAATAGAATGGGTGTAAAAATACTCTTAACGAAGCCGAAAGGCACTTGTTCTCCCCATCACTGCGATATTTTTTTTGTTCTAGGCCATAACTGAGAACCTTCTAATTACGGAGATATTTAAAAAAAAAAAAGACATGTCCACGCACTAGAAATTTCTCCTGTATCGTGGGTGCGTTTACAAACATTTAAGCTCACATACACAAACAGCCTGTACCTGTAGGCCATACAAATAATTGTTCCGTGCGGGAATTGAAACCGCGACACGAAGCGCAGCAGTCAATCGCTAAGCCACTGCGTCAACCGTGCTGTCAAATTGGGGGTCAACTTTTCACAAGTTTATTTCAAAATACAAGTTTTTAATGTTTTTACTTTTCTCTAAATACCTCCACGACCCCGACTGCGTTACATTAAGTCATACCTGGGAACCTTCTAGTTACGGAGATATTGGGGGTCAAAGTTCCAACTTTATGACAAGTTTAAAAAAAAAACATGTTTTTAATGTAAGATTTTTACTTTACACACCTCCACGACCCCGTACTATTCAATCCATCCATCAGCACAATGCTTTGAGTGCTTTCCATAGAGTCCTACCGTAAAACGTGATTTTTCTCCCCAAAAAAAAGTCGTTTCCCAGCAATAATTTTTGCGTTGAGTTAATTAGTTTGATGCATAGAATGTTTGGTCGCCGGCTTTGTTAAGAGTCAGTTTACACCTCGTGGGTATTTATATTGCGGCTTTTTCAGGGTCCAAACTCCTCCTTTTCAAAAAGTTCAAAAAATTTTGTTAGGCCCAAAATTCAGCTCCTGTCACTAATCAAATTCAATACGGTATACAATTTACAGGCGCTTTTGAATTACAACCAGTATGTTTCCAAAAAAGAGTGAAGTTCTTAGGTAAGATTTAAGTAATCGTCTGTAAACCGAATGTACATTTTTTTGGTAATTATGTATGGAATAAAACCTATCAATTCGGATTATGGAATAGCCCAAATTTTCAGCATGCGTGTACTGGTTGCTATGTCAAAATTTATTCCAGTTAGATTAGGGTAAAATGCGATTACTAATTTTGTAATGTGTTAGGGAGCTATTCTATATCGGCCGTGGCTCGGTCTTCCTGTCACATTTCCTGTGCATTCGATAACGAATTGTGTTCGTTGCTGAACTAGTGAGGGGAAAAAACGGGATTCCTAGCTGATTTGTGTTGCAAGTTGATTCGTGGTAAACGATTTTCTTATTTTTTTACAATGATATCGTTCATACAAAAGTAGCCACTAGTTAAATGATGTCCGATCTTAACTACTTATGTACAGATTAGAACTTGCTTGTTTAGCAGAGTGACTGTTTTTGATTATTACTTTGAACAAGACAAGTATTAGCGATATTGTATTGTTATTCTTCCAAGAAGTCGTGCTTACAAAATGTTGCCTGTTTGAACAAAGAAACGACGAATATCTTACTTCTTACTACTGTTATAAATGCGAAAGTTTATAAGGATTTATGGATGTTTGTTCCTCTTTCACGTACAACGGTTTAACGGTTTTGGGTGATACTTGGCACACAGATACTTTATAACCTGTATTATTATATAGAATACTTTAAATCCCGGTAGTACGATCCCGTGGGATAATTACCGAACTCGGCGTGGGTGAAGCCGCGGGCATAAGCTAATAAAAATAATTGCTGTTAATAAAAAACAAGGGATTTTAAATATAGTAGGTGAAGGAGGCTCGACCCAGTGATAGTGGCCTTATTCAATATCTATTAAAACCTTAGTTGGTACCTCCCTCCACATTTCGAGCACATATCCTATCATTCTATCAACATCACAATCAAATTTACGGTACTATTCTGAAACCTTAAATACTAACTAAGTAGGTTTTAGAAAAATCCCTGACTATTTTAGGGTTTGTTCGTACATCACTATGGCCACCATTTTTGTACAATATTAGTCATTTGTCCGTCCATCAGCAGTGGTCATGAAATGCGTTAATTGGCTCGCTATAATAAACACGCGGCTTTCCTTGTAGATAAAATTTAGTTTATTAACAAGGGACTCCAGGAAAAAATATTATTAGTGAAACATTGTTACAACTGGCAGTGTCTCCTGAAACCTCCATGTAACGGGTAAGTTAATCTGGCCGTTTTATTCCTATTTTAATTTTAAATTGTCCATGAAATTTGTGAGAAAATTGTGTATCTTCTACTTTATTCCTAAAATAGTCTGTGTTTTAAAATTAATTAACTAACTAATACTAATTGATTATGTTAATTATAAGTATTTTAAATCATCGAAACATTTTTTTTTGTTATCGTGCTTGACTTGGTCATAAATATCGGATCAAACCAAATGTGTATGCTTTTAGATTTATTTAAATAACGACTGAGAATTCGTGATTGTATTGGATACGCTGGAATATTGCTTTTAGGCACCGGCACCTAATGTTTTTCAATTTACTCGTAAGTGGATATGTTTTTTTGGAACGCTACAGTGTATATTTCAAGTTTGTAAGTTAGGGATTGTAAATAGACCTACTCGTGCACGTTTTAAAGTCCTATTCAAACCTAAGCGGTATTCGCTACCGTCTGCGGTAGAGAAAACAGAGTGTGTATGCGGTAATATGTAATGTTATGGTAATGCTATAATTTTGGAGCTCTTTTCGCTCACTGACTTTTCTGTCACTGGCTGAAGAACTCATAAAGCCGCATCCACACCGCAGTTACTTTTTGTAGAACAACGTTTCCGAGAGTTACTGAGCAACATTTGCTAGCAAAAAGTTATTTATTGTTAGTATTATGTTGCCGTGTTAATATATGTTGCCTAACTTTAAAAAACAGTCAACATGTGGTAACAATTGGTGAATTGTATATTATATTATAATTATTTTTATATTTTGTTAATTTATGTTATTGGCGGTATGGACGCGATGAGTAACATTCAACAAATAGTAACAAGTAGCCACAAAAGTTACAGATAGTTACCGAATGTTACCGTGTTGCACAGTGTTGGTCCACAAAAGTTATCTCGTTTAGACGTAAAACAAAATTATTAGCTATTTCTATTTAATTTAGATTTTTATTGTAATCGAATTGACGTCATTTAATCCTGTCTGGACCTCGACTTTGTGACACCCCCCTGACACGAAGTCTAGGTTAACCCTTTAACTCTTATTCGATGTGACCGCGATGCACTTAGGTACCAACTGTTCCATCGTCATTAAGCTAAAACTTTTGAATCATAGCCAGCTTCTGCCCATGACTTCGTCTGCGTGGACTTATTTATCGGGATAAAAATGTGTTAATCCAGGTTATAAACTATCTGTGTACCAAATTTCATCCAAATCCGTTGAGCCGTTTTTGTTTGAAAGAGTGATAAACATCCGTCATCACAAACTTTCGCATTTTTTATATATTACGTATGAAGGTACGTCTACTGTTAACACTGTCATGCATGAAGAATTTATGAAGAAACAAGAAAACGTCTACTTGTTTCTTTCATAAAAACCACCTGTTTTTCAATTTACTCGTAAGTGGATATGTTTTTTTGGAACTGTGCTGTGTATATTTCAAGTTTGTCAGTGAGAATATGTAAATATACGTATTAGTGCACGTTTCAACTTACACTAGGTGACACTTAACGAATGTCTAACTAAACTGTATTAATCCAGGTTATAAACTATCTGTGTACCAAATTTCATCCAAATTCGTTCAGCCGTTTTTGCGTGAAAGAGTGAGAAACATCCGTCCTCACAAACTCTCGCATATTTCATACATTAAGTAAGAAGTGGTACGTCTACTGTTAACGTCGTCATGCAAGAAGAATTTATGAAGAAACAAGAAGATATCTTCGAAACTCTTGTCGGTTGCGGCTCATCGTATGGCAGTTTGCTGTGTATTATTTGCCAGCTGCCTAGCGAAGGGCAACAAATGACTGAGTTGTTCAACGGTTCACCGAAAGCAGAGAAGACGAAGAAGAATCGGAATCTATGCGAGAATGTCTTTTTAACACGGTTTTATTTGCTTCACCGTTAACTATGTAAAATACTCTTAGAAGTTTAATTTGAGCCACATTCTGGTGAAATTTTCCATATATATTTAGTTTGGATAACAATGCAAGGTTAGCTAAGTGACGTCATTCTAAATCTAACACGGCGGACCTGAAGTCCGCCGTATTAAATGAAAGGGTTTGCTGAAAAAAATAAGAGAATAGTACATTTTAATATAAGTGGGGAAACTTTGTTATTGCATTCGAGACGGATTATTTGATAGATTGAAAACAAAAGTGAGAACATAAGCAAAAGTAAAACAACCGCGATTTTAATTTATTTACAAATTCGAGGTTTTTTAAATTATAACTTTTTTTATTCACGTTGTTTTATTTCATAAAGTTAGTTTCATGCATGTTACATTATTAATATGCAACTTACAGGGATGTTCGTCATCGACTTGTATTTTTTAACCGCGAGTATATTACAATTTGTGCCTTCCACCCTGTATATTGTGGACGCACCCTATCAAGCGGCGAGTAATGAGACAAAATTAACTGTCTATTGTTAGTGTGTCTCCTGGGAGTCAGCGGGTCTCGATTATATGATGTTTTACTTAGTGAATAATAGTATGTTCAAGCTAATTACTAACGTTTAAAAAGACTCGAGGATATTTGTTAGTGCTTTAGAATCCATAGCCACAAAGTCACATTTGTTATTTAATTCAGCACAGCAGTATGCTCACAGATCAGGTTTCGCCGATAGCATTGCAGTAGATACTTGAACCACTCTTCTATCATTATCATTAGCGTTATTTCAGCCGCAAGTCGTCCACCGCTGGACATAGGCCTTGCCCAACCGTCGCTACATCGACCGATCTTCTAACTGCTCCTCTAGCCCCCGATGCAAAAAGGGGTGTTATAAGTTTGACTGCAATGTGTGTATGTGTCTGTCTCTGGCACCGTAGCTAACTAAACGAGGGAACCGATTTGGATGTAGTTTTTTTTATTTTATTAAAGTTATTTTCTTGGCGATGGTTCTTAGATACGTTTTATCAAAATCGGTGCAGTCATTTACTAGTTATGGGGGATGAAAGTGGGTATGAAAAATCGAATATTTTCAAATATACCCAAGTGGGGTATCAAATGAAAGCGCATGATGTGTATATTACAATAAGACATGTTTTATCAAAACCGGCTCAGCCATTTTATTGACTTTTCAAATGTTTGTTTGCTTTACTTTGTTGTGATGAGGGTTTTTTAAATTTAAATTTAATTTTTTCATTTTTTTTTTCCCGTCAGTCGGCCTCATTTTCTACGAGTCAGTAGATTTGGGTCAAAAGGCTTTTACTAGAACCATGTTTACCATGTCACAAAGAATACCAAGGAGTTCTACAAGGCAGATCGCTATGTAGAAATTAAAGAGAATGACGTTAATCATTTAGCTGTTTTGACATGGAAAGAAAAATTCTAGTGCGAGCAGGGTTTGAAACTGCGACCTTCCGATTCAGTACACCGGACGTCTTAACCAATTAGACCATCGCACCCTGCTCACAGCACTCGAAATTTTCGTTCCATTAACAAAGTCTTACGGTGACGTTAGCGCCATCTATTTAAGAAAGTATCGAACTAACTTAAACCAACATGTTGACATTACAGCCAAATCAAGTTTATTTCGTAAGGTCAATAATTATTGTTCTCACTTGAGGTTTATTTAAAACATTGAATCGAATTAATCTAAAAACAGATCCTTCTGGTTACTTCTGTGTGCTGAGTTTTTGCCATAATGTCGTAAAAAATAACAAGTACTTATGTAACATTTTGCAACTTATATTCCATTTGTTTGTAAAGCATTGTTTTATTCAAAATAATTAAAACACAGTGTAGGTACCAATTACTACGTCCAGTATCACTACACGCTTCCCACTGTCTGTCTGCCCCTATGTATGCTTAGATCTTTAAAATTACACAACGGATTTTGATGCGGTTTTTTTAATAGATAGAGGAAGGTTTATATGTATATATTGCACCTGTGCGAAGCCGGGGCGGGTCGCTAGTATTTAATTATTTTAACAAAATTTTCACTTTCTTTGTTTTATGTCATAATATCTTATGGCTTTTGGGTCATTAAGGTTGGCTTTACTAAGATGTCTAAATAGTCATATTTTTACTTTTGATTCCAAAGTTAGGAGTTCTAACAGTCAAAAACCACATTGTGTTAACAATTGACGTAAGTAAGCTCTAAAACGTATTACTAAGTTGCAACTTTTCCCAGAATTAATATTTCAATGTTAACGTACGTTTCATTATAACGAGTAGATACGAAATGACGTAAACAATAACTATGATAACAAAACGACCGTTGCAATGAGCTACCGATAAGTTAAATTATTAAACAATGAAAAAGACTGCGTTTTTCATTTAAATAATACAGTTCACCAAAGTTTTAGTTTGATATTCAAACATAAGTTAGTAATTGCAGCCGCAAGCAGATAGGTACCATAACCATATAGCAATTCACGCATTCATTAGTCTGAAAGGAGCTCGTGGCTAAATAATAACAGCCGCTCGGATCGATCTTTAGGTTAAGCCGTGCTTGCCTAGGTTGGTCTGTGGATGGGTGACCACCCACTGCATACCGAGTTTCCTCCGTGCCTCGGAAAGCACGTTAAGCCGTTGGTCCCGGGTGTCATTTATAGATCTTTGACAGTCGTTAGGTAGTCAGTGGCCCAAAAAGTCTGACAACCAGTCTTACCAAGGGGTATAGTATTACCCAGTACTAACTGGGTTGTGGAGGTCAGATAGGCAGTCGCTCCATGTAAAATACTGGTATTCAGCTGCATCCGGTTAGACTGGAAGCCGACCCCAACATAGTTGGGAAAAGGCCAGGCAGATGATTAGTCTGAAATCTGGCTCAAGCTTTCGATTTAGTTCCACATGCTACCGTTCCTTAGGTTTTTTGCCAAAACAGTAGCTAAATACTATAAAATAGCATGACCCTGACATTGATGTCTCGGTGATAGATAATATTGTAAAGACCTCTGTCTACGGAAAAGACATTAATTAAACTCGACACAATCTTCCGGATAACATACGCAGCCAGGTATACCACAAGGGTCGAATTTAGGACCACTCCTAATATTTTACATTTGGTTACGTGCAGTTTGTCGGACAAAGATCCAAAAATTAGGAAACTTGTTAGTTTATTTTCTCTCTTGTTACAAAAAGTTCCATCCTGATTATATGCGTGTATAGGTAATGAGACAAAACTGTTGATCTTAAAATGTAGGCGTCACGCAATGGAATACAACTGATGAAGCCTGTATTTTTATAAAACACAATATGAATTTATATAGATTTGTAGAAAGTAAACGGCGCTCAAAAAAGTTGCAGGTGTTAGCAACAAAAACAAAATTTTATAGCAAAAGCTTTTATGCAATGGCTCAAAAACTATATAATAAGTTACCAGGACAAGTTATCTCAAGTATTAATATTATCGAATTTAAAAGAAATTTGTTTAAATTGCTAAATAACAAGGTGTATTATTCTGTTGACGAATATTTAAATGACAAATTTTAATTTTAATTCGCTTTTACCGGAATCGAATCTGTTTTATGTGAGATACTAAATGACTTTGTTAATTTTGTTTATTGTGTATTAATGAATTAGTGACATTATTATTTTTATTTTTGTATTTTTTGGTTCTTTTTACTTTATTTTATTTGCTATTTATTTGACATTTTATATAATTTTGACATGATTTATAATTATTGTAGAATTCTAGAATTATTGTTTGAATTTCGAAAATGTATTTGTTTAAGAAAAAAAAAAAAACCTTTGATATTTTGTATGCCTTTTGGTGGGGCACAGCTCGGTCCTAATTTATTTATAACATCTTTTGTATACACCCTGTGTTCACGAAATAAATGAATTTGAATTTGAATTTGAATTTGATACTTATAAAAAGTCAAAAAGAATTTAAAATCAAAAGTTCATTCACATCAGTGTCTAGAATTTTACCGTTATTATTAAGTATCTTTGTCTATTAAAATCAACGAATTAATAGCCTCAAAATATAGAAGATCTAGACTTTGAACAAGTGATTGACCTCCAAATGTGCAATACAGTTAAATATGACATCACGAATTGATCTTAAAATTCTGTCATTACATAAATAAATACTTAAAATTCTGGTATTACATATTAATTATAAACTGGTTATATTGTATATTTTACCAATGCGGTAATGAAATTACGGTAGTTGTTTTAGGAAGTTCGTAATAATAGCAATACGAGTAAAATTTTATACAAGGTGTAAACGGACCTTTTATGAAGCCGTTTAAATACCAAGCGTTCTGTACATCAAATTAAGTAACTCTACTTAAAAAATATTGCTGGGAAACGACTTTTTTTAAGGGGGTAATCACCTTTTATGGACTCAATGTAACGCACTCAAAACATTGTGCTGTTGGGTGCATTGAATAGTAAGGGAGTCACGAAGGTATTTAAAGTAAAGTATAACAATAGAATAAAAGTATTCTGATTTAAAAGAGTGTCCATTGAGTTTCTTGCCCGTTCTTCTCCATAGAGATCTACGTTAGGGAATGGGCAACTACAGTACTTTCACAGTTTTTGTGCCTTGTGACTGGGACTGTAGATATTTTTTACTGTTGTCTTTGTTTCGACAATTCAAAAGTGCCTGTAACTAGCCTACTTGAAATAAATGCTTTGATTTTGAATAAAAACCTGTATTATAAAAAAACACTTTTGAATAAGTTAGAACTTTGAACCCTCACAACGTCCGTAACTACAAAAAAAAATATGATAGCAATGACGGGTGATCCTTTCGGCTTCCTAAAGGGTATTTTTACACCCATTATAATATTAATCAGTTGATAAATAATGTTTAATATTCAGAACTCTTTCGCCTTTATTTCTTTTTTTGCGTATTTATCCTGTTGACGCTATTTCAATGTGTGGGCCTAATCTAAAAGTAAAGTAGGTAGCTACCGATCAAAATGAGTTCATACATTTAACGATTTCATTACCTTCCTTGTAACATACCTACATATAGGAGGTAATCCTAAGTAAGTACAACTGGGGTTGCCAGACGTCCTGAATTTTAGCGCAGTGTCCGGAATGCGGAGGGAATCCAAGACGTTCGGAATTGCAAAAAATGAGAAAACAGTTTTAAATAAAAACAACAAACAAAAACAACAACAAACAACAACAAAAGTAACAGTTTTAATAAATTGTTGTTGATAAAAAAAATAACAAACAGTAAAATTATTGTAGTGCACAAGTTAAAAGAAAATGTCCGTATTTTCTTCAAAAGTTCGGATCAATTTCATACATCTGAGAATCCGAGGTACAACATCATTGTTCTGAAATATACAGGTGTCCATCTATTTTCCTGAAAACTTCAGCGTTTGTTGGTACTACGAATTATTCTTCTGAGCTGTCTTTTTCTGATTCATTGTTGTCACTGAGATTTAAATTCGGAGATAAAAACATTAAACTTGTCTGCATTAAGGAAACACCGACCTCACCTGGTATTAATTTTTTTTTTTTTTTTTTGTTTTTTTTTTTTTTTTGAGGCAGTCCTGTTGTCTATTGGTAGCAATCGCGACTGCTGAGTATGAGGTATTGGTTCAATTCCCGACTCGGGCAAATTGTTATTAGACATATCCATTAGGAATTACTTAGTAGCAGCCACGGAGTCTGGAATTGTGCCCGGTTAATCGCGGTTAATGGCAATAGGCTCGCCCCTTATTACATGGGACTTAAACATAACTGGCGAATGTGGGCCGTAGGTACTAGATGCACCCCTGCCTAACCCTTCGGAGGATGGGGATTGCAAGCGTATGTCTATGTATGTTTATTTTTTACTTATAAAAGGTTTACAAAACCAAATTTATCTTTGATATCTTTTTAATATACAACCAAACCAACGTTTCATATTTACTATTTATTTCACAAACAACTTTTTCCGCAGATGTTTTAATTTATAAACACTCACTTAACAAGCATTCATTTGGCAAACGTTTCCCTTTACAAATGTTTCACATGATATTAAAATATCTAAAACTAAAAGTTTAACTAACATACCTTTTTTGTTTCGGATGGGAAATCGTCAAATGACCCCCCCCCCCCCGCCCCCTCCACTCTGGGCGGCGCGGAAGGGAGGGTCAGACTTGTAATGACT
This sequence comes from Noctua janthe, assembly GCA_910589295.1. Lineage (NCBI taxonomy): Eukaryota > Metazoa > Arthropoda > Insecta > Lepidoptera > Noctuidae > Noctua > Noctua janthe. The sequence continues at coordinate 7,452,269 of OU342573.1, read as the reverse complement.
AAAACCCATCCATGTTCCTTCTTTGCCCTTTGTTTTCCAGAGCCACGGTATCTCTTTCGAACAGTCCCGCAGCCCTGGCAGGCATCAGGCATCTCTTTGAGGCGCGCGTGAAACACGAACGTGCCGTTGACACAGCCTGTCGTCATAAGACGGCCGGACGGCGAGCTAGCCCATAACTCGCCGTCCAAAGGCCCGCGAACTAACATACCTGACGGCTGACTTACATAATGCTTCAAAATATCTATAATTATACCTAATGTTAAAGTACAAATACCTACTATCTTTTTTCGGATAGTTCCGATTGTTTTTAGAAATTTTGTACAAATTCACCAAAAGTCCAAGGTTAATAATATCAATATTTTGTAATAGGCATAGTCGACGTAGCCCCGCTGCATGGGGCTCCTATTTCTGTTTGAAGGGTTTATCGGGTTTTCCTGTAAGTAATTTCTCAGTAGCATACCGGAATCTGAATTCCAGTGCGTCTCAAACGAACCGGTATAAAATCTAACACATCACCAATGAATAAAAAACGAATATTAATAGACATGATTTAAATACAAGGTTGCGACGACAATAGATGAAAACACTGGAAATACTAGTTCTTTATATTTTTAAACTATCAAATAAAACTAGAAAAAAAAAAATTGTTTTTCTTCGATGTTAGTCGAAGAAAAAATATATTAATTTTCAAACATTCCATATAGCATAAAACTGTTTACCTACCTTAGGTATAATTTGCACTTATTCGCATGTGGAATTGTCAAATATTTTAGCAGTAGTGACTCGGCAAAATATTGTGTTTAGTGATTAAAAATATCGATGATTAATGTCGGGGTCGTTGACCTGTCGGCGCTAGCCTATTAATCAACATCATATTGTCCTGTGCCTAACTAGAGGATGCATTCATTTGAATTTTTATATGCAGACTGGGAACGTCAATATATGTATATTACGCAGTTTAATTTATTGTCGTTTTGTCGGCGCCACCCTATATAACATTCCTAAGAACCAGATTACTATCATTTATTCTTTTACTCTAACTTTTAAGTACCGAGACTTAAACGTAACTCCGTCTTACCTTACGGTTAACATGCCACATATGACCGGTTTAAATTTTCATATCAACCAGCACTCGGCCAGTAAGTAATATACTCGGAAATTGGCGAGCAAGTTCAAGGCAAGGCTTCTTGTCATATCTGTTTATTGTGTACGAGACCCTCCTCAATGCCAGCCAAGTTCATCTGCAAGGATAGCAAGGGCTTTCATACACGACGATGCGTTTCTCCACAACGCTTTGGAAACTTATTTAAAATATTTTCAAACTCATACTCAAAGCCTTTATTTCAATTAGACCATTACAGGCACTTTTGAATGTCAGAAAAACAAAGAAACCGATGCTTCAGTCACAGACACAAGGCATAATAACTTGTGAAAGTACTGTAGTTGACAATTCCAAGGCGTAGATCTTTGTGGAGAAGAATGGGCAAGAAGATATTGGTTATTATCGAGAGAAAATATAAAATGGCTGCTTTTTTGGAACAAAACAGCCACACTTAAATGGAATTTTAAATGCATTGGCGGAAGCTAAGGAGGCATGAATAGGGGGACACCAAAGAATTGATGGATGTTAAAGACGTAATGGCTAGAAAGGGATTGACTACTGAGATGATGAGAAGTAGGAAGACAAAGCTATGATGCACTGACACTCATCATCATCTGCCTAGCTTTTTTCTAACTATGTTGGGGTCGGCTTGCAGTTTAACCGGTTGCAGCTGAATACCAGTATTTTACATGGAGAGACCGCCTATGTGACCTCCACAACCCAGTTAGTACTGGGTAATACGATATCCTTTGATAAGACTGGTTGTCAGTCTTTTTGGGCCACTGACTACCTAACGACTGTCAAATATCTACAAATGACACCCGGGACCAACGGCTTAACGTACTTTCCGAGGCACGGAGCTAACCCGGTATGTAATGGGTGGTCACCTATCCACAGAACAACCTAGGCAAGCACGGATTAACCTAAAGATCAACCCGAGCGGCTGTGGATGATGCACTGACACTGACCCCAAATAAAGCGGTTTATGGGCAGGCAGGAGAATGACCATGAACGTCTTCTTCTTAGCTCGTGATGTACCTTCTTCCAAACTGCGACCACCCTGGGTCTGGATTCTGTATATAGGGTGACTGGTAATTAGTGACCGATACTTAAACACGTGAATATACTCATGATAACAAACAACTTTCCCAAAGAAACATTTTTTTATAGTCATTCACTTTTATCACAATAACACAACAGCCGTATGAAATTCGAGCGCGCGCGTGTCTGTGACCTATCAGCTGTTAACTGCGTGATGCCGTTAAAAAAAATGTTTCTTTGGGAAAGTTGTTTGTTATCATGAGTACAATCACGTGTTTAAGTAACGGTCACTAATTACCAGTCACCCTAATTGTCTGTAGTGACTAATATCAAGCAAGTATTGAACAAGATATATGGGGTGGAAGGGACACCGACGCGAAAACGGTTACCACATATTCAGTACATCATTCTGAGCACCCCACATAGAAAATTTTCATCGGTATTTACCTAAAAAAAACAGCTGTTGCATACATTTCGACCGTGTAGGCATTGCACTCTTGTAGGAAACAGCTGTTTTTTTAAATAATCGACGAATTCTGCTGTGTGTGGGGAAGAGGGGGGGTTTTGCGTAGGTGTCCCATCCACCTCGACAGGAAAGAAAACCGGTTCCTATTACGTAGACTTCTGCGAATAAAATGGTTATTTATTTTAGATATACCTAATTCTCATCATCAACTATTCTGATCACACATTAGGTAATCAAACTTATAAATCATAGTTATAGTTCTTGTTTTCCAAAGAAACCCGTTATTGTTTTGATAAAGCCACAATAAATTACGAGTCGACGACCAATCACGCTACACAAAACCTATATAACTGGATCTCTCATTGTACGGGAAATCTATACATAGCCAGGCCATGTTATTACAAGTTGATATGTATGTAAAATGTAAGTTGTCCGCTTCAAAATTTGCAAACCATTTTTCAATACACTTCCTCGAAAACTCTTATCGTACTACGATTAGTTTCAAATGCAATGTATTTCACACACGTGGATTTTTTTCATTTAACTTTACTATTGCGGAAATAATAATTTCTACAGATAATACATAGACTAAGTCCTAATTGGTTCTATTCCTATAGTCGGCGGTGATAATTTTTTTTTAATCTCGGCAAAGAGTTATGCGCCTCTACGGCGTAAATGTTTTTTGAATATTTAAATTGTGTTTAATTTTGAATAGAATATCAATATATAAATAAACATGACAGGTAATTCAAAAATATTTAAATAAATTATATTTACTTTTATGAACAAATTAACAGAATTCCGCTTCGGCTGCAATAACAAAGTTTTCCCACGTGTATCAAAATGTACTATTTCAACCACTTGTTGAAGCTAAACAGAGCTGAAATTTTGCATACGCCTTTAGTTCTGACAATACACTTTTATGATAGACATGACTTGATCCTGCAGCCAAGATCGCCCCCTCACACGAGAACATCTCAACGGCTAATAGCACAGACACGAAAGTTTGTATACGCGTGTAAGGTTGATAAATAAACCTAATTTTCTTCTTTTCAATTTAATAGAAGCTGTTTTTTTCAACATTTTGTTATACTGGAAACGATGTATAGCTTGAGGTGTCGCCGTGTATCTTGGTGGTCCAGTGGTACCGACTATGGCTTTCGGGTTGTAGGTTGCTGGTTCGAACCCAGACTGGCACTTTTCTTGGAATTAATTTTATTTCAACACCACTGCTCTCAAAACGGTGAAGGAAAACATTGTGAGGAAACCGGCATATCCTAGAGTCTAAAATTCGAAGACATTATGACATTTAACAACCTGCACTGGGCCTGCTTGATGGATTACGGTAGGTGCACACGGCGCCACATCAAGTTATACATATCCAATATACCTAACCTGACCTCGCTTTGTACGAGTATGAGCTTCCCGAACAATGAGAGATCAGCTTAATTTGGTTATGCATAGCTTGATTGGACGTGCGACGCAATCTGTCTCATACAGAAAAGGTCGGTTAAAAAAATCGCTCACTAAGGTAGACCGTATAGATTCCCAATCGAAAAAGCAACTCAGTGTCGACGCAAATGGAAAACTTTATCAATAAGTAATTACTACAGTGCAAGGCGAGCGCATCTCGACAACGAATAAATGCAAATAAACTTAAACAAGTTTATTTCCTACCGTTTACAAGATAAAACTTAGCGGATTGGATTTCGTCGCCGGAATATAAATTAAAGCTTTCCTTTCTTTATCATATCGTTCTTCTTCTTCTTCTTCTTAGCGTTTCGATGGCAAAAACTTTAAATATATTTAGCCAAAAACTCAGCCACCTACCACTACCGTAAAAAGTGATTTTTCACCCAAAAAAAAAGTCGATTCCCAGCAATAATTTTTGTGTAAAGTTACTTAGTTTGATGTAAAGAATGTTTGGTTGACGGCTACCTATGTGAAGGGTCTGTTTACACTCTGTATAATATAAATCATATCATTATGGTGTGCTTATAGGGTTCTATTCTTCGATAAGAAATTTACTGTAGAAGTAGCTAAATAGTAGATACCTGCTTACTTACATACATTTGAATGTGGATACTACAATCAAAGTAAGTAATTCTTTGCAAAAATTATTGCTGGGAAACATTTTTCTGGGGTTAAAAATCACTTTTTACGGTAGGACTTAATGTGACGCACTCAAAACATTGTGCTGATGGATGGATTGAATAGTACCGAGGTGTTTAAAATAAAGTGCTTACATTAATAACACGTATTTAAAAAACTTGTGGAATTTTGACCCCCGTATATCCGTAACTAGAAGGTTCCCAGGTATGGTCTAGAACAAAAAAAAAATCGCAATGGCGAAGCGTAGAGCAAGTGCTTTTCGGCTTCGTTAAGGGTACTTTTACACCGATTAGCACTTACGAAAGTGCAATCAACATTTTTAGGATTCAGAGCTACCTAATGTTTCCTATTTTATTCAACTTGAACTGGTCGATAACGGGTTCAATTGAACAAAAATACAAAAATGTGTTTATGATTTACTGTGATATTTTAGTTTTATTGTTTCTCAATTAGGGGACGAAAATATTTGCTTTATTTCCGAACTGCTAAAAGTTCTAGTTCGATCAGAAAACTCCATGATTACTGGTTTCTTTTCTTGCTTTCACGCATCGTGTTTCTGTAAAGAAATAATGTTTGAAGAACTTAGTACAGGCAAGGAAATTAACCTAACTTGAATTGAATTGTCTTGAATTTACCTACTTAAACGATACACCATCCTTAGAAACTATTGCTTCAGCAGCCTTTACTATCCTGTAGCGGTATTTTGCTGGGCAAAGATCTCCCCTAATTGTGACCCTTTTTTCCCGTGCCGTCTCAACCAGCCTTCACAATGCGCATTCAAGTCATCTCGTCACCTATTCTGGGCCGGCCTCAACGGCACTTCCATCTTCAGGCACCCATTCCGAGGTGCATTAAAAACGTGGCATCGACTACTATATGACTTACTTTTTTTAGTAGGGTCCTTCTTGGATATATTCTTTCGACGGCGTCTACCGGAGGATTTGCATCGTCTTTTGTTATTTTTCCGGCTACGGGGCGGGGAAGGTGAACAGCTGCGGGTCTGCTCAGCTGTTCTAGGGGACTGCGAGAGACGGCACCGGCCCCCAGTAGTAAGCAATCTTTTGCTCAAAACCGAAAGCAATATCACAAATAAAACAAACAGGGCTATTAGTGATGGGCATCCAGTCTGCAGAAGGCGTAAGGTTTCGTAGCTGGTCCAGCCTTTAACCTCAGTAGGTAGGAATTCCTTTCTCAAACCAACATGTTTTTGAAACCGCATGGTTTATTCCTCACCCATTATGTTCATTCGCTAAGACTCACTGTATCTTTCACTCCATTTGCAAGAAATGTTTTATTTTAATGTTTTGAAGGAAATATTTTATTCAGGATTGCACCATTTTGTGTTTGGTTTAGTTTGAGATGATGCTCTGTGAGTTTGAGTTTGTTTGTTTTGACGTTATTGGCATATTCAACATTCAAGGGTTAATTTTCCACTAGAGTAGAAAATGTAAACAAATATGAAATGTGTAAAATTTCGTATTTTCTTATTTTTTTAGCGTTTTTTGCATATTATTCAGGAATATTTATGTATTAATCCGATTGCCTGAGCGTTTACCCTTGTAATAAGGTCATTTGCACGTCTCTTGATCCCTAGATTCAAAGAATTAGCATTTCATTGAACATACCCTAGATCAGCCAAAAACAAAACCAGATAGCTGCCATGCGCCCGGTGTTGGGTCAGGAGTATGATTATAAACGTGTATTTGTCGATAGAAATGAGTATATAATATGCCCTTAAAGTATCGGTAACCGTTAACCAAATAAACTGTATAACCAGAGGTTCGATTTTATATGTACAGAAACAAGTGACTCTGAACTGTTATATTACAGGCGAATACTGTCGATGAGGGATGAGGAGCTCGTGGCTAAATAATAACAGCCGCTTGGGTCGACCTTTAGGTTAAGCTGAGCTTGCCTAGGTTGGTATGTGGATGGGTGACCGCACATTACATACCGACTTTCCTCTGTGCCTCGGAAAGCACGTTAAGCCGTTGGTCCCGGTTGTCATTTGTAGATCTTTGACAGTCGTTAGGTAGTCAGTGGCCCAAAAAGTCTGACAACCAGTCTTACCAAGGGGTATCGTATTACCCAGTACTAACTGGGTTGTGGAGGTCAGATAGGTAGTCGCTCCATGTAAAATACTGGTATTCAGCTGCATCCGGTTAGACTGGAAGCCGACCTCAATATAGTTGGAAAAAGGCTAGGCAGATGATGACTGTCGATGGGGGACAATATAAGGTCTATCTTTTCATACACGAAATATTTTAAGAGTAACTTCTATAAGTCGTAAAGTCGCCATAGCAACAAAAAAAATATCTGAGTGTTTTTTTTACGAAATTATTATAATTTAAAATTTTTTTGAGATTTAAAAATAAAACCTTTACTCCCATATTCTAACAATGACAGTAGGTAAATACGACGTAGTAAACTAGCGTAATGAATGCTTAAAAATAAGGAGCCAGTATTTATTTTGTGGGTCAAGTAATTTTAAATTATTCACATACTCAGATAAAAAAAAAATCCCTTGCAATGGTTTTGTTATAGCCGTTAGATGATTCCCTGAAAATATTTCTTGTATGAATAGTTAGACCTTATATAAAGTAGACAAGATAAACGTTCGAAAAGGTGACATGCACTCACACGGTATTCAAATAATGAATTTTAAAATAAGCCTTGTGTCCCTTGACTTTCTTTTCGTTCTTTCTTTGCCCTTGATCGTACTTTACGTAGATCCATACAAACCCGGTGGTGGAAATCAGAAGAAAAATACCGTAGTTACCGTGTTTTATTTATAGGGAATAACATGTTTAAATGAAAAGGATTTGGAACTAATCAAGTTCCGACGACATTATTATTTTACCACACTCTTCACAGCGATGGACTCCATTTGACCGGATACACGTCCGGGCAAAATATTTAAGCAGGAACCAACCGAACAATGACAATATGAGAGGTACCAATGCATAAAAACTTGCCCATTCAGCACCGACCCCCGGTTTAGCCTTCACCTGGGCTGCGCCCGTGACCCATTTCCATGGTGAGGTTAAGGTTGTGGCGTCATGAGAAGCACGTTTGGGGTAGGGAGCGCGTAGGGCTTTGCGGGGAGCATTAGCGGCTACCACAGCGTTGTGAGCATCACCTAAGGCAATCTGGAGAGCGTAGATCAAACTATTCTTCCCTTTGGTTGGAGACTGTACCAGAACATTCTTGGTTTTAATCATTTTCGCAGCGGCTTTAGTCCCGGCCTTAAACCACAATTTTAACTTTGGCTTAGGATATTTGAGATGCATTTTTCACATTTACCGCCTTCACCAATTTCATGAGCACTGGTTTGGTTGGCATTTTCCGTTACTTACATGGGTTGGCTTTGCTATTAACAGTATTTTTACATTAAAATTGAAATATCTTTATATCATTCTTCATTTGGACAAAAAGTGTTCATTTTTCTTGTAAAACATCTATGAAGTTTGTTTTGACATTTCTGCTTCTGACAAATCGTTACGATAATAATTATTATCTGTGCTCAGAAACTCTCAGTCCTTTATCTTATTTATTTACTCCATGTTTCATTATTCCTCCCCTGTGCCCCAGCTCTGGGGAAGATCCAAGCTCATTGTAGATGGCGAGACGTTAACATAATAGCATAAATAAGCATAATCAGCCTATTAATGTTCCCACTGCTGGGACGCAGGCCTCCTCTCTATGAGAGGACATGAGCTATAATCCACCACGCGGGCCCAGTGCGAGTTGGTAGATGTCACATGTCTTCGAATTTTTGGTTCTAGGACATGCCGGTTTCCTCACGATGTTTTCCTTCACCGTTTTGAGAGCAGTGGTGATGAAATAACTTACACAAAGTTATGCGCCTGGCTGGGTTCGAACCCACGACTTACCGCTCGTAAGTCGGGGTCTCCACCACTGGGCCACCGCTGCTCTTACGTTAACATATTTTTAACCAATGGCGGTGCTTGGAACCAGCTTTGCTAACCCCATTAATTTCACAGTTAAGGGGGAAGCGCTAAGATAGCCCGCGAAATTTAAATTATCTTACGATTTTTGCTTGATCTTCACGATATGGCATCCGAAATCCGCCATTTTTCTTTGTTTTATTTTTCAATGCAGCCAGTGACACTCGCAATAAATTATCCAAATCCGTCCATCCATTTAGGAGTTACGAGGGAATATAGAAACGGACATACATAAATACAGGTCAAAAACATAACCCTACTTTTGGGCTTCGCCGCAGTCGAGTAAAAGAGAGTTCATAGAGTATGGACATTTAAATAAAAGTTTTAAAAAACCCGACTACAAATTGTATTATGTACCTATATATTATCCACATTTGTAATCTCCTTTTAATTTATTCATTTGGATACCTTCACGATAGTTTTGGTTAAAAAAAAAAATAACGACTTACAATTTAGCGCCTAAAAACATTTGCAGGCATTTGGTTCTTTTTTAAACACCTATCTAAGGACACTTGGGTTTTTGACACGAATCCAATGATACCTTAATTGTCAAAATCCATCCAGCCATTTGGAACATACGAGGTAATAAAGAAATTTACTAAAAACAAACAAAAAACATAATCCTTCTTTGGCAGTCGGGTAAAAAGAGCTAACAAAGTTTCCCGCGTGGTATCTGTCATGGATTGGGTACACATCAGTAGCGAAGGGTCAATTTTGTTAGAGGTAAGCCGGAGTACATATCTTTAATGTGATTATATTATTTGTCTTGTAGAATACTGACTGTGCCATTTTTCAAAAGGAAGCCGGTAGGAATCGCGTTGTATGGAACCTTCGCCGCTGCCGCACATATAAGAATCACTCTAAATACAAGTATTTTGTTTCTTTCTTCTTAGCTTCAGCCAATAACTCCCTCTTTTATGTAGGTACCAAGTTATTTCCCTCTTAACGTCTTCCTCGGATCCAAAAAGAAGTATGATCCCACCCTGATTATGTACGAATAACAAGTACCCGTAGGCAATTTATGATGGCCATTGACCATACAATAATGTTCCTCCTATGGCCTTGCATTGCGACCATAATAAATTTTATGAGCTGCGTATGGTAAACCTGGCTAGCAGTTTATTTTTGATGAAAATGTTAACTGGTCTCGAAGAATTGATTGGTGTTTTTTTTTGTTCGGTGTAGGTACCTAGTAGCTGTGGTGGGACAGTGGGATGAACAATCTGACTGGCTTTTAAAAACAGGCCAAGTGCAAGTCGGACTCGCGCATGAAGGGTAGGGTATCGTCGGAGTAGGGTTAGCCTCTTTTCATTTTTATGATTTGTTGTTATCGCGGCAACAGATTCTGTGAAAATTTCAGCTGTCTACGTATAACGGATCATATGCTACAGCCCGCTGACAGACAGACAGTCGGACAGCGGAGGCTTAGTAATAGGGTCCCGTTGGTTACGCTTCGGGTACCTACAGAACCCTAAAAATACTGGATATTTGCTCATTAGACCGGCGCACTAAGGATTCCGTATCTTGAAAACGTACTTTTATAGTTTAAATACTTTGAATAACCCTTTGCACTGATCCGTCGGGGAATATACACGCGTATCGATGATTATTAAACCTGTTTCGTCCGGACGATTGATTCACGAATGTATTCAGGTCCACGTCTAGAACAGCCTAGATACATACGTCGTGTAGCCATGAATCTAAGGGCCCCGTTACACTCAGGTGCCAACTCCATCGGCTTTGCTTGCAGTTCCGTTCCATTGGAACGAGTCCAACTCGTAACTTACTATAACTGTTCTATCTACAAAGTGTAAACGGACCCTACACGAAGCCATCAACCAAGCATTATGTACATCAAACTAAGTAACTCCACGCAATTTTATTGCTGGGATATGACTTTTTTTATGACGTTTTACGGTAAAACTCAATGTTACGCACTCAAAACATTGTGCTGATGATTGAATACTAAAGGAGTCATGGAGGTATTTAAATAATATAATAAAAAAAGAAAAAGTTGCAACTTTGACCCCCAATATCTCCGAAACTAGAAGGTACCCAGGTATGTATGGTCCAGAACAAAAAAAATATCGCAAAGACGGCGAGAACAAGTGCATTTCGGCTAAGGGGTATGTTACACCCATCTTACCAATATTATAAGGAGGTAAAGTTTGTAAGTGTGTAAGCATGTACCTATGTAGGGGGTAATCTTCGGAAAGACTGATCCGGTTCCGAAAATTATTACATAAATGGGAAGCTACATTATCCTCGAGTGTCTATATTTATAACGTTCCGAACTCGCGAGCATTTGCTAGGACTTTATAAAATAACTAGCTTTTGCCCGCGGTTTCGCCCGAGTGGATGTCGAAAAATATCCGATTAGTTACCTTCCTCCCCTTTTTTAACCCTTCAGGGGTAGAATTATCAAAAACGCTGAGACACGTATAAATTAATTTTCAATCGTCAGCCTAAACACAAAATTTGAAGATCCTAACTTCAAAACTGACGGACTTTCATATAAACTTTCATCCCCTATTTTACCCCTTTAGGGGTGAAATTCCCAATTGTCCTTTCTTAGTGGATACTTACTCTTCACAAAGAACACCCCCTCCAAGTTTCATGTCTCTAGGACCAGCGGTTTGGGCTGTGTGTTGGTATATCACCCAGTCAGTCAGTCAGTCGGTCAGTTTACCATTTTATATATATTGATGATTGATAGTAGTGCTAGGATTCGACTATTTGTTTCCATGTCACTAGTTTGAACATGATACTTATACACCGTGACTTTTTAGTACTCTTACAACGGCAGCCCACTTCATGTATCCAAATGAATACTAAACATTCATAAAAGAAAATAGGTATTTATGAGATTTTAATAATTTAAAAATAAAAATATTATTCAGTATTATGACGCATGACGTAGTTAAAACATCCTGTTGCGAGCGATGATCTACTGGACTCGAGTGCTGGGTAGGTAACGTTCTCCCGTTTGACACGTAAACATTATTAACAGGATGTTTCATAATTTTATTCAAATTTTTTATTATTATTTTTCTTTGTACCTATTATGAACGATAAAAAAAACAATCGTACCTACCTCAAGCTATTTTATGTCGGGTACATTGTGTATAAGTCACGGTGTATAAAGGTAGGCACTCTTGGAAGAAAAGCCTTATTATGTTGTCACTATTTTCCATTAATTTCGTCTGGCGCCATATAATCTCTGACCTCTGTATTTATTGTATAATAAGAGAATCGCTACCAGATTCCAGACATTTATAGAGGCATGTATAGTTGCGTAAGATCCATATCAGCCGACAATTATTGCCCTCTCTAATTATCCCTTGCAATATTTACAAAACACATATTACAAATAATTCGCTAACAGTTCTTAGAAGAAAAATTAAATAGCCGATACTACAGAGTAGAATACTTACTATGTATGCCAGATACGCAGATACTGTTCTGAGTGATGTCAAGAACAAACGAAGACTATTTTTTTAGAAAGGATTATGATTATCTGTGCTCACCAGTAGCGAAGGGTCAATTTTTGTATGAGGTAAGCCTGAGTACATATTTATTTGTCTATAGAATACTGACTGTGCCGTTTTTCAAAGGGAATTCGGTAGGAATCGAGTTGTATGGAACCTTCGCCACTGGTGCTCACACTACTTATTTTCGACCACTGCAGGGTCTGCAACTACAATCTCTTGAATGACCAATTAGAAAGCCGCGGAGTCAACAATCTTAGAAGTAACTGCAACCAGTCGCATGTCTATGGAGAACTAGGCTAGTCCCTATAATAAATTCAGCATATAATGTTCCCACTGCTGACACACCCTCTCTGTGAGAGGATGTGAGGCCCCGAGCGTGTTGGAGAATAATGTCTTATGTCTTAGAATTTTTGTTTCTAATAATATTGATTTCCTCACAACGTTTTCCTTACACATTTTGAGAGCAGTGGTGATGAAATAAATAACAAAAACTAACTACTTAGTTCAGGTCTTGCAACAAACTCATAAAACTCATCATTCATTGTCAGCCTACAACAGACCAGTGCTGGACATAGGCCTCTTCAATTATATGCAACTTAACTCGATTCCCAGGCAACTCTCATCCAGTCCTCTCTCCACCGAGCCTGAAGTCCCACTTTACGCTGGTCGATTCGCGGTCTCCTGTCAAGAACACGTGTACCCCAACGGTCATCGGTTTTATACGGCTAATATGGTCAGCCCATTCCATTATTTGAGGAGCTCGTGGCTAAATAATAGCAGCCGCTCGGGCCGATCTTTAGGTTAAGCCGTGCTTGCCTAGGTTGGTCTGTGGATGGGTGACCGCCCATTACATATCGAGTTTCCTCCGTGCCTCGGAAAGCACGTTAAGCCGTTGGTCCCGGCTGTCATTTGTAGATCTTTGACAGTCGTTAGGCAGTCAGTGGCCCAAAAAGTCTGACAACCAGTCTTACCAAGGGGTATCGTATTACCCAGTACTGACTGGGTTGTGGAGGTCAGATAGGCAGTCGCTCCATGTAAAATACTGGTATTCAGCTGCATGCGGTTAGACTGAAAGCCGACCCCAATATAGTTGGGAAAAGGCTAGGCAGATGATGATGATGGTCAGCCCATTCCGATTTCAGATTAGTTACTTATTTTGTGAGCTATGCCGACAACTCTGGTTCTCTGTCGGATCACCTCGTTCCGGATGCTATCCCTTAGATAGACTCCAAGCATAGTCCGTTTCATAGCTTGCTAAACGACCTTGAATTTATGGACCAACCGTCCCGTGAGTATCCTTGTTTCGGCCCCGCAAGTCATAACAAGCGGGACGTACTGGTTGAAGACTCTGGTCTTTGGAATACGCGACGAGAAGACCCGAAGCTTCCCTTCGACTTTCGAAAGAATATCCGGCTTCGAAACTCATCATTATGCAGCGTATTTAAATGGTGGATGACTCTGAATGCCATTTTGTGACTTATAATAGCGATATAGATAATCAAGTATCACCATGGCCACAGTCAAAACTTAAATAAGTTCCCAAAATATAGTTATAGCAACTTCCGGTATGTTAAATTTAACTTATTCATATTTCCACCAAAACATTCTCAGTGATGGGAAATTACTTCTTCAATAGGTACATAAATAAAATACAATGACAATGCCGTGAGCTTGGGTTCCGCAAGACTTATGTTTTTTTAGATTATGTACTTACCTCCCCCTGACCTACGTGTCGTGGGGCGCTGGTTACCCAGGCAGGCTATCACTTTACTGCACACCCATAATATTTTTCTTTTCCTCTAAAATTTCGTGCAATACGGTTTTAAAAAAAAACTGCTTTTTTTCGCTTCGAAAATTTTATTGGACAGGAAAATATCAACTTTATTAATGAATACGAAGTTTCAAATCCACTATTCAGCAAATTCACATTCAAATATTCATTAACCTATCTCGTACATAAATAAACTTATTATTTAATTTCCTGTTGGAAAAACAGAATGGGTAAAAAGTTGTAAAACATGTACTATTTAAGGAAAAATATTTGGATATTGAGAAAAAAGACTTAAGTTTGCACTCAAAACAACACGAACAGCACGATGGCGCAGTGGCTGAGCTTCAAACCCCGCACGGAACAAATATTTGTATGGCTTATGGTGGCACTACACTTGGCAGATCTGGGCAAATATTCGCCTTCTATCGTTAAAACAATGTGAACTATATCGCAATAGACATAAAAAACATTTTGTTTTGATCTAATATCGTGAAAATTTTGACAAATACGCCAAGTGAAGCGCCAGCATTACAGATAGTTGTTCCGGGTCTGGCTATTTGTGTTTTGTAAACGCACCCACGAGGCCACGAAACAGGAGAAATTCCTAGTGTGGGGGCAACGTTTAAGAAATAAAGTGAAGGAAAACATCGTAAGATAACCGGCATGTCATAGAGCCAAACATTTGAAGAGATTTCTGACATGCACCAAATCGTTGTGGGCATTCGTGAATAAAGACGAGCTCCTCTCACAGGGGGGAGGCCTGTGCCCTAACAGTACACACTGCTACGTTACAGGCCGACTGTATTAGTATATTAAAAAAAAAAATCGGTATCAAAATATAGAATAGGACAAATTTATCAAATCATACTTCCTTCTATCCTACCTACTATATCTAAATCTACACTGATATTATGAAGAGGCAAGATTTGTATTTTTGTATGTTTGTAACGAATAAACTCAAAAATTACTGGACAGATTTCAAAAAATCTTTCACCATTAGAATGCTACATTATCTCTGGCCCGAAGAGTAGCCAAGTGGGTAGAGCACATTGCTCGCAGAACGGATGGCCGATGGGGCCGAAAAGTTCTGGAGTGGCGACCGCAAACAGGAAGACGTTGCGTTGGAAGGCCTCCCACTAGGTGAACCGATGACCTGGTGAAGGTTGCAGGGATCCGCTGGATGCGAGTCGCACGGGACCGGTCAATGTGGCGATACTTGGGGGGGGCCTATGTCCAGCAGTGGACGTCTTTCGGCTGAAATGATGATGATGATGATTATCTCTGGGTAACATAGGCATTACACTTGTGCGAAGCCGGGGCGGGCCGCTAGTAATATTATAATATAAAATAATAAATGCGAAAGTTTGTGAGAATGGATGGATGGATGGATGTTTGTTATTCTTTCTCGCAAAAACTATTGAACGGATTTGGATGAAATTTTGCACACAGATATTTTTTAACTTGGATTAACACATAGGATACTTATTATCCCGGTAATATGATCCCGTGGGACAATTATGGAAGTCCTCGCGGGCGAATCCGCGTGTATAAGCTAGTATATAATAAGTAGAAACATTTGTTTTTGTTTCAATGACCTTCCATTATAGCCTTTACCTTTGTTTCTACTGAGGATGGCACCGAGCTGTTTGACAGTTCACTTTAAGTGTCGGATGTCACAATTTCACACCAAGTCTGAGTAATGATTATGTTATTTAATTAACTCGTTAAAAAAGTTGTTAAGTATTCAAAATAATCTCAAATGTACTGGGTAAATTCTGCCAGAACCTCTCAGCTCCATCCTTTCTGCCGGAATTGGAAATCAAATTTGAAATCTTCTAAAATTATCATCTGCTTAGCCTTTTCCCCTACAAGTTGAGGACAGCTACCAGACCCCAACTTATTGGTAAGTTACCAACCTTAGTGTAATCCAGATGCAGTTGTATACCAGTGTTATACATCTACAGACTGACCTCCACTGCCCAGTTTGTGGGTAACACGATACCCTTTAGTAAGACTGGTTGTCAGACTTTCGCGTTTCTTATATCTAACGACTGCCAAAAAATAATATTTGTAAGGTCTTATTCGTTTAAACTGTTTACACAGTAAATGATTACCTAAGTGCTGCTGGCACGACATCACAATTCAAAGCCATGTATGTTAGCAGTAAGATGCTACTTTACTTATGTAGTCCATAACACATGCTGGTTTGTAATATTCCTAGATATCAAAAAAAAAAAAACATATCTCTACACTTTTGTAACTAGGCCACCAGGTGTCCTGTCTAGCTTAGTGCACAAATTATACTTAGAGAATCTTGTTATATTTATATATAGTCTTTCTTATCGATTTCGATTTTTTTTTTTCGGATGGGAAATCATCAAATGACCCCCCCACTCTGGGCGGAGCGGAAGGGAGTGTCAGACTTGTACTGACTAAAACCCATCCATGTTCCTTCTTTGCCCTTTGTGTTCCAGGGCCACGGTATCTCTTTACCCTTAAATAAACTAAAATTATTTCCTGTCATGTCTGTAATGCCCGGATATGACTTCCTAGATATTTTGTTTTGAATACCCGGCCACAACTAGAGCAATAAAGTTGGCCTGCAGAGTTAAAGGTATAGGTATAGGAGGGCTTTGGTCTAACATTAACATCACTTCCGTAACTTCCCGAAAGGAAACGGAAATTCCTGATTATTCGATTTAGTAATAGGTACTTTAGGTGCCTATGTATATCTATCTAACATAATTATTAAATTAAATATGTAATCACGTTTTGATTCCTTCGGCATTGAAAACATTCGCAAAGCCTACAAAAAAAAAACGTAAGTCGGATAGAGGCCTATTAATTTCAGTGAAGAACTCTAAAATACGAATCAACTTATCATTCAATAGATAATAATAATTATCCTCCCACGCCCTACCATTTTTCTTCTGAGGCTGTACGGACGGCTGCCTTCAGTCGTTAACCGTTTGGCGCGAAAAAACATACGCACTCCGTGGTCCGCACATTGGGTGTTTTACAGTGTCGTTTTCTATAAATAGGTTGTTTATAAGGTGTGTGGCGCATCTCTTGTCGTTGTATACCGTGAATCGCACGAGAGAATCGTTGCTGTCCGAACTCCGATACTATCATGTACCGGTTAGTGCACTTTTTTATTTAATTTTTATGTTTTAAGTGATTCTTCTATTTTAAATTATTCGATTATAATCGAGTTGAACAGCCTGCTTGGTGATTGCCCAGTGTCAGTCTATTTTTTTTTTAGTTTTTAAATATGGTATAGAGTAATAACATTAAACTTTAAATTAAAAAACCCCCGATCGCAACAAAGAAAAGTGAACAAACATTTGAAAAGTCAATAAAATGGCTGAGCCAGTTTTGATAAAACATGTCTAATTGTAATATACACATCATGCCCTTTAATTTGATACCACACTTGAGTATATTTGAAAATTTTCGAATTTTCATCCCCAATATCTAGTAAATGGCTGCACCGATTTTGATAAAACGTATCTAAGAACCAGCTTTCAAATAAAAAAAAATACATCCAAATCGGTTCACCCTTTTAAGAGCTACGGTGCCAGAGACAGACACATTGCGGTCAAACTTATAGCACCCCTCTTTTTGCGTCGAAGGTTAAAAAATAGAAATCTATCATTCGCCTAGTTTCTTGTCAGTGTACTTCGATTAGAATTCCATCAAAAAGGATTTAGTAAATATACGATACACCCATGATAAACCCCAACCAGTTTTGTGTTAAATAAATATACACATGGCTATATTATGTAGGAAGATAAAGTTGTGAATTATAATGAACACCGGTTATTATAAGCAATTGCGTAGATTTAATAAATGTTTACATTTTAATAATTAGTATTCAAAAAAATATTTACTTATTCAAATGGCCAAAAAAGTCTGACAGCCAGTCTTACCAAGGGGTATCGTATTACCCAGTACTATCTGGGTTGTGGAGGTCAGATAGGCAGTCGCTCCATGTAAAATACTGGTATTCAGCTGCATCCGGTTAGACTGGAAGCCGACCCTAACATAGTTGGGAAAAGGCTAGGCAGATGATGATGATGATTTACTTATTCAAATAAAGTAGAAAAACGGTGGTTGTAGTTAATTACTGAATAAGTTGTTCTTTTTTTTTTTAACCTGTATGAGTGTCCCACTGCTAGGAGGAGCTCGTGGCTAAATAATAGCAGCCGCTCGGATCGATCTTTAGGTTAAGCCGTGCTTGCCTAGGTTGGTCTGTGGATGGGTGACCACCCATTACATACCGAGTTTCCTCCGTGCCTCGGAAAGCACGTTAAGCCGTTGGTCCCGGGTGTCATTTGTAGATCTTTGACAGTCGTTAGGTATAGTCAGTGGCTCAAAAAGTCTGACAACCAGTCTTACCAAGGGGTATCGTATTACCCAGTACTAACTGGGTTGTGGAGGTCAGATAGGCAGTCGCTCCATGTAAAATACTGGTGTTTAGCTGCATCCGGTTAGACTGGAAGCCGACCCCAACATAGTTGGGAAAAGGCTAGGCAGATGATGATGATGAGTGTCCCACTGCTGGGCAAAGGCCTCCCCTTTCTCCATCCAAACCTCTCTGTCCTGTGCGATATCTAGTCATGTTCGCCCCGCAAACGAGATCAGATCGTCACACCACCTTCTTCAGTTGTTCTTTATCTTAATTAAAATGACTTACACTTCCTATTGTGTTTTAAAACTACTTCCCAGGAAGTACCTGAGAGACACAGACGAGTGTTAATTTATATCCGACGTATATTATCACCATACACAGGCATTGTGGTCATTCATTGTCAATTTAACTAACAAGGTACACTCGTCAAAAGTCTTTAGGTACTAGGTAGGCAAACAGCGAACATCTGGGGATACCCTTAACACAAATACTTATCTGCTATCCACACTTTTTTATTTCACAAGATCCTATGAAACAATCTGTGATCATCATCATCTTCATCATCATCATTTCAGCCGAAAGACGTCCACTGCTGGACATAGGCTCTCGGAGATATGACGTCTCCCTGGATCGCACCTCGCTGCAGAAGGATAGGTTCCGAGGTCTGGAGATAATCTGTGATCGAACTTGACCAAACATCTTAGTCTAACTTATGGACACTTAATGACGTCATTCATTCATTAGGTTTGCTCGCAAAACATTACCCTACCTTTTCGTCACGCAGTCGGGTAGGTAAAAGATTGAGATTTAGTGCTAGATTGAATAGGTACTTCTTTAGTTAAAAAAAAAGCTGCATTTCGTTAGTAATATGAGTATTTTTTCTCATATAATATATCAATATAGGTAGTACCTGTCAACAATAAAGTCCTGCCTAGCTGATAACCTATCAATTTGGCTGCCAGTACATTCGTAACCGCAGTACAATTAAAAACACGCATTCACAGCTTAGGAGAGATAAAATGCTACGTGATTGTATTAGTAAAAAACTATTCATTGTTATTCACACAATACAAGGGGAATGGCATTATGCGGCAATTAAACAGACAGAATGATTAACTTACTGATTTTTAGATACTATTTCATGGCTGTCGCGGCACTGAGTGGTAGAAACAGGTTTATTTTAGTCCTAATCAACAGGAAATTACATTTTCCTGGAGATGATTGTAATTAGGATCGAAAAAACTCTGCAAGTCTCTTAAAAACCGGAAAAATGTAAAGAACAGACAAATTCCGAGCGAGGGATAAAAAGCCGGACCTGTCTGTATATACTAGTAGGTATAATAGACGGCACGGTTGGCGCAGTGGCTGAGCGATTGACTGCTGCGTTGAGTGTCGCGGGATCGATCCCTGCAATTTTATCTACCTAATCCTTAAAACCTTCTATCTAACTTAGGCTACTTTTATCTAAAATTAATGTAGCCTAAGTTACTCCTTATGACATCAGCCATCTGCCAGTAAAATAGGTCCAGCCGTTTCGGAGATTAGCCGGAACAAACAGACAGACAAAAAATTTAAATGATGTTATCAATACCTACCGTTAACATATTCCTTTATAATTATGTATTCAGTAAAAGCTTGTTTGTTTGAAATTACAAACAGACATCCATTTTATCTATTTGTATAGGTTACTCGAGAAAATGATGGCTATCGATATCTTAAAACTTAAATAACCAAAAATAAATGTGTACCTACGTATGTAAAGTTTAGGTACACAGAAAAAAAAACTTTTGCAAATAAAACCGACTTCAAAAACACAAAGAAGTTGCATTTATTTCTTGCAAAAACGTTTTTTTTATTTTTCCATTTTTAGTTGTAATATCCTATACTAATATTTGGTCTCTGAGCTGTCGAAATCTGGGTGTACCTACTGTACACGTCTGCGTACAGTGTTATTACGTTATGATGTTGTGTAAGCAATAACCATCCAAGCGATTGCAGCTGCTATCAAGACAGATTTACTGTGAATTTTTGAGAAGAGTTCCTTTGTATATCTCCGAAGTCCATGATCAGATCATGATAATATGGGACAAACTTGGGAGTATACTCATTTAAACAAAAAAACTATTTTCAAAATCGGTCCACAATTGACCGAGAAATCGGTGAACATACATAAAAATAATACATACAGCCGAACGTAGAACCTCTTCCTTTTTGAAGTCGGTTAAAAAACCGACAAATTTTTACACTGATACTTAAAATAATTACAGCAAACGATGTCGTTGATCCCAAAAAATACTTCATTGTCTTTTTCTGTTTTACCGTGTTTTAATACTAGCCGGTGTGCAAAGTTTCGCTAGCTAATTTAACTAGACCTTGTACATAATGTATATTAGTGCTTGTTAAGTAATTAATGAACTCCGTCGAATATTTTGTTGAACTCTTGTATAGGTAATCTGTTACGATCATGTCTGCACATTTTGTGAACAATACAAGGTTAACTTAGATAAAAACAATGTATATATATGTATAAGACTGCTGTAGCCTCAATTGCTGTTAAACAATATACTTAATAAGTTTAACATTACATAAGTTTTGTCACGTTTGTGGGCTAACAAACACTAGGTCACCACAGAACTTATACTGTCACCTACGGGATATCTTCCGTGATTGTTCATTCTTTTTTTTTGTATTAGTTTAGTTGTAAACCGTGAAAGCTTAAAACAGTGTTAGATCACCACAGGGCCGTAGCTTTGGGGATTGTGGGATATTGAAAAATACCATCGACTAGATAATATGCTAAGTCTAAAGGGTGTAACAAGACCCTTAACGAAGCCGAAAGGCACTTGTTCTCCCCGTCATTGCGATCATTTTTTTGTTCTATACCATACCTGGGAACCTTCTAGTTACGGAGATATTGGGGGTCAAAGTTTAAAGTTTTACACAAGTTTTTTTTAAATACATATTTTTAAAGTAAGATTTTTACTTTAAACACCTCCACGACCTCCGTACTATTCAATCCATCCATCAGCATAACACTTTGAGTGTGTTGGGAACATTGAGTCCTACCGTAAAACGTGATTTTTTATCCCAAGTCGTTTCCTAGCAATAATTTTTGCGTAAAGTTACTCACTTTGATGTACAGAATACTTGATTGACGGCTTCGTGAAGGGTCTGTTTACACCCTGTATACAGTTTTTGCAATTTCAGAGGCATCAATTGATAAATCTGTAACATTATTAGTTTGTTTTTATGGATTTCAACGAGCAACTTGGAAGCTTCCAGACCAAGCATTCTGTAGACCAAACTAAGTAACCCTACGCAAAAATTATTGCTGGGGAACGACTTTTTTTAGACCGCTTTCACATTTAGGCGACTTTAGCAGCGCGACAGTCGCGCGTCTATCGTCCAGACGGTAAATATCTTCTTTTTTTTTAGTTTTTGTCTTCGACTATGCTTCTGTCGCGCTACTGTCGCGCTGCTAACGCCTTAATGTGAAAGCAGCCTTAGGGTGAAAAATCACGTTTTACGGTAAAACTCAATGTTCCCAAAACATTGTGTTGATGACATGTCGGGCACCCATCTGAATTTGGTCAAAGAGGTCAAATTGCTGGGTCTGTGCGGCCATAGGAATACTAAATTGAATGCAAAATAACTTACATTAGCTGTACCGTGGTTTTGACATCAGCCACGATGAACTTCCAAAGAAAACTACGCCGTAGACCATAATTCAGCCTTAACGTTTTTTCACCGTTAGTGTCGATCGGTGTATTGTTTGCGGCATATGATCTAAAGGCGCTTGCTGTTTTCATTTTACTTTTGTTTGCAGCTTCTAACACGGGAATATCAGCACGGGCACTGATATTTCCGTGTTAGCCGCTTTGTCTGATAAGTTCACGAGAAAAGCACTTGGAGTCGCCGTAGTAATGATAGCTGCACTGCCATGATGGACAGGCGGCTAGTTGCTCGGCCGCCGCGACCTTGACCGTAACCGAAACGCCATCTTAACGTTGCGTCGCGCGTCAGTCGTCCGCGTAGCTCAGCCTTCGTAAAGATCCTCGTTGACGTATGTCAACATTTACAATTTAATTCCAAGCTAATACAGATAACAAGCAGTGATCCAACCACCTTCTATATTCGTAAACATCTATACTTTAATAGCTGCATCCGGTTGGACTGGAAACCGACCCCAACATAGTTGGGAAAAGGCTAGGCAGATGATGATTTAATACGTATAGTTATTATAATAAAGAGAGATAGCGATTTTTGTGAGTTTATGTGTATGTGAGAGTAATCTTCGGAACCACAGCACCTATTTGAAACATTCTTTTACTATTTGAAAGGGACTCTATTCAAGATGGTCATAAACTATAGTGGCCTATGACCATCCTACAAGAAATGAGAGTAGCAGTGTCAAACTTTGTACCATGCTTTAGAAAAGTGTGTGGAGATCATCAAGCTCGTCACATAGACGTCACATAGATTAAGCTGACATTGCTTTTTGTTTTTATTCTTGTTTTAGTATAAATATAAAAACTCCTCATTGTACCCTATTTCGACTAATTAGGGCGCCGAGACAAAATACTAAACCTGTAAGTTGCGATTTCCTGATATTTGGGGGTAGCAGGTGTAAAATTCTCAGATTTTTATAAATTTCATAGCCGTCAACTTGGATTTTCATCTTCACCTTACTCACATGTTCACATTTTGAGAATTTCCACATCCATATCAGAATGTCCCAAAAATTCCGGTTCTTTAAAACAGAACCGGTTCTGCATTCCCTGATCAATGTAATAAATTATCCTGGGACGTAGTTCTGTCCATTAAATGCACATAACACATTAATGTTAGGTAAGAACCCAATAATTTTGCATACCGAACCTTTAGTAAACAGGTGTCAATCAAATATTGGTTTCCATACGGCGCATACGCAAAGTGTTTGTGTAACAGATTTGTGACCCGTCTGTGTCAGGGCCAGTTTACACTATGTCTTTGAGTGACACAATCTCGCTTACATCTAGAGTCCGACGTCCTACGTTTAATAACCCTAAGAAATTCAGTTCAAGATTAAAAAAAATACAATGAATAAACAACAAAAAAAAATATGACGTGACTTATTTAAAGAATTTTTTTAATTTTTAAATTAAAAGTAGGTACATGTTGAGGAGCTCGTGGCTAAATAATAATAGCCTCTCAGATCGATGTTCAAGGTTACGCAACGCTTGCCAAGGTCGGTCTGTGGATCGGTGACCATCCATTACATACCAAGTTTCCTCCGTGCCTCGGAAAGCACGCTAAGCCATTGGGCCCGACCGTTATTTGTAAATCTTTGACATTCGTAATTAATAGGTAGTCAATGACCCGAAAGTCTGACAACTAGCCTTCTCAGCCAGATAGACAGTCGCTCCATGTAAAATACTGGTATTCAACTGCATCCGGTTAAACTGAAACCAGAATCCAACATAGTTAGGAAAAGGCTCGGCAGATGGTAATGATTATACAGGGTGTTTGGTGCATCGTTTGCCAAATTGAATTGGCCGAATGGAGAGGTCATTTGCTATCTCTTTAGGCCTAAGAACTCACTCTTGTCGGTATTTTTCAAAATAAAAATTATAAAAACCGAATAAAAAAACCGGTGTGGCCAAGAGTGAGATCTTGGGCCTGAAGAGATAGTGTATACAGGGTGGTAGGGACACCGACGCACAAACGAGGTTACCACGTTTTCAGTACATCATTAATGAAAAATTTCTATGTGGATCACATACTTTTTATTAAATCTGCTGTTCCATACACTCTCTACTTATCTCCCTGTCCTGTTTCTCTTCTTCCTAGCTCTATTCTACTTTAGGTGGGGTCAGCTTTCCTAATTTTCTGGCGCCAGGGCAATCTGTCTAGGGTTGTCGGGTCGGGGAGTTCTTCTTCCAATAGGAGCTTCGTTTCTACCTCTCTTTTATTCAGGTAGTTGCAATGCTTGCTTCACTCAGTCATTTTTTCATTCATTACTATAGTAAGTTTTTTATTTGGAACATAGACAAAGCTCATTGGCTCAATTACAAAGAAAAAGATGATAGCTACAAAAGTTCATAAATGTGTATCAGCTATCAACGCCCATCTAAACACAATTGTACTAGACCACAGATAATATAAACCAGAGTAACAGCCAGTTTCTTCTTCAACAACGAAATTCAAATTTATTATTACAAAAGATATAGATGTGGGTGTCATAGGGTGTAAAAATATAATGCAACCTTTTTTAGATGTATTTTATTTGTGCCTTGATGGGCTGAATAATATTTTGCACTATTCGTTATATTACCACTCGTACTCGATCGACCAGCCATAGATTAAAGGAAACCTGTAAAAAAAGAATAGTCTGTTTTAAGACCATTTTCTTAAGGAGCCTTCAGAACATGCCGCCGGCACGTGAGCTGACACTGTTATGCTTTCAAGCAACTTTAATATCAGCGGGCTAGGCTACAAATCGAAAAACTTGTTCGCCAAAATTCACTTAGGAAAAATTTGGAAATCCCAAACAAAATATTGCTGTATACACCGTTACTTATTAGTCGTCTTACAACGGCAGCCCACTTCATGTATCCAATGACTACTAAACAATCATAAAAAAAAAATAGGTATTTATGAGATTTTAATAATTTAAAAATAAAATTGTTATTCAGTATTATGACGCATGACGTAGTTAAAACACCCTGTTGCGAGCGATGATATACTGGACTCGAGCGCTGGGTAGGTATGTTCTCCAGTTTGACACTTAAAAATCATTAACAGGATGTTTTATATTTTTATTCTAATATATTATTTATTTTTCTTTGTACTATTATGGTAGGTAAAAAAAAAAACAAATCGCGGCTAGAGCTATTTTATGTACGACTAAAAAGTCACGGTGTATAAAAATTTGTAGGAAGAGTCCAATTTTTTTCCGAGACATGTTTTCATCATGCAATGTTGTCCAGTTTGAAGGTCTGAATCTCTTTTAAGGGGCTCATCACGGGGAGCATTCGCCTGTAATGTAACAGTTCAGATTCATTTGTTTCTGTACAAAATCTTAGACTGTTACATAACCGGTGAATACTCCCAAGTGAGGGATTACGCTTATTCTGTTTCAATCTGTAAAATGGGTGTAAAAAGACCCTCAACGAAGCGAAATGTAATCCCCTTCATTGCGATTTTTTTTTGTGCTGGACCGTATCTGGGAACCTTCTAGTTCGGAGATATTGGAGATCCAAGTTCCAACATTTTCACAAGTTTTTTTTTAAATAAAACTTACAAGTTTTTATGTTATAAGTTTACTTTAATACCTCCATGGCCCCTGTACTATTCAATACATTCACCAGCACAATACTTTAAGTGAGTCCTTCTGTGATCCGTAGTTTTTCACCCCAAATAAAAAAGACGGTTCCCAGTGACAATTGTTGTGTAATTTGATGTACAGAATGCTTGGTTGACGGCTTCGTGAAAGGTCTGTTTACACCTTGTATTATAAGCCAGCCAATAGGGGTATGAGCAGCGAGTGTGCAGCTCACTGTCATGGCGCGCATGATATTTCATCGACATCGTATGTATATGTTTACTAGTTTTAAATAAAGTCCCTAAAGTTGAGACTTGTCTAAGCCTTTTGTCCCACCGCTCGTCGCCGGCGATTATCAAGAAGCAATTAGAGCTAGCAACGAAATACTTGTTTGTTTCAAGGCCCTAAGCCGGCCATTTTGTATGTTGTACTAAGCGTGCAGCATAGGGGCGTTTAATAGAACTGCCCATGTAACACCCCACTACACGCTCCTCCGATTTGAGGCCTATGTTTGAGGAGAGCGATACGAGCGCCAGGGTCCTGGCTACTCACCGGTGCGGGGTAGAAGGCACCGAATCATTTGTCACAGCCTGTTTTTTGACTTTTTTCTTCTGATATTTCTTGTACTCTCCCATGTCTTCGTATCTGTGTGCTTTTTCTTTCATTTTTACATCTGGGTCGTTTGCTAAACAAAGTAAATGGTACCAAAATATTTATCATATTCGCTATAAATGAGTACTTACCATTATTTCTCCCTTAGCTCCCCAAAATCTGAGACTTCACTCGCTTAAGGCAAACTAGACTAGTATATCTACTTTATATTTTATTGTAATTAGCAGGTGTGTACCTAATAAAACTCTCACTGTTTAATTACATTTGACAAATACTCATTAACTACAGTTCAACCGGTGGCTGAGGGCTATTGAAACCTAACATACAAGCCTTGATATACGGAGTGGTAGGTATCTAGACTATGTACAATATTGTGATTTTTAATGTACAAAGAAATAAATATTTTTTTCAAAAGTAAGCAAATTCGCATTCAACTCCTTACTAAGGTGATTTTTTCGCTCGTCCGCGAGGTCAGGTGAAGGAATCGAAAATTCGTAATATAATATAGTAATGCGCCGCGCGGAGACGGTGGCGTGCAGTGTACGTGTGTTAGGCGTCAACGGATTTCATCCAAGTCTACCCGACCGCGTGGATAAGCGGTGTCATCGCCAAAAAGTCGTTTACATCATCATCATCATTTCAACCGAATGACGTAGGCCTCCCCCAAAAGGCGGGGTTTTGCCATAATCGCCACGCTTGGCAAGCGGGTTGGCGATCGCAGTACGGTTGCTAAAAAAGCACAGAGAACGCTACTGCCCATTCTCTGGCAAGTCCCTTAGTCGCCTCTTACGACACCCACGGGAAGATATGGCATGGTGATATGCTTTACGTCCGACACCATGCAGTACCGTTTAAGTCACTTTAGACCAAAACGAATTAACGGTAGGTATACCTAGTGTGCCAAATTTTAGCCCGATCCGTCCAGTGATTTGAGCTGTGCGTTAATACTTAGTCACTTATGCTAGTGATGTCATAAGTATAGATTACCTACATAATATATAATTAATTAGCCACTTACTGCGTTGGTTGTCCGAGAAGCCTGACCACGGGGCAGGAATATAGTCATACTTATTTTCTATCTCAGCAAGCATATTACACAAATGTGTTATGACCGTTCCCATTTCCAAAACATTTGTGTACATATACAGCATGTAGGTTACTGGCATTTGTAGACTACTTGGTGATGTGAAATAATAATCTACTGCCATGTTATATAATTCTAACATTCTTTGATATTTTGATATTATTTCGCTTACTAAATATCCGACTTCAAACTCTAGATTATTTTCATACAGATATCGCTTTTCGTAGTATTTTTTAAAATCTTGACGTCTGTAAAATAAGGCCATATTAAGAGGAAATGGGTTGCGATTTCTCCATACAAATTTTGACGAAATCGACGATTCGAATTCCCCTTTTTTCTTCTTTCATTTCAATATTCAAAGCTTGTTTTTCAAAAATAACCGCAACACCGCTTATAGATCACGTCACTAACTCACAATAACAACCAACCAACAACATTCTACTTAGTCGCGGTGAATGAGTCTGCATCTGTCTACCTTATAATATATTTATTTAGGTTTCTGTGGGTATAATCATAAAGTTTTACGAGTTAAGGTGGAAGCGCCAGGGTAGCCCGCAAAATTCAAACTTTCTTACGTTTTTTTTGCAATTTTCAGGTCAGTGTCAGGTTGTATGTGTACGTTGATGAAAAATGAGTCGCGCAAGTAACACGTATGTAGTTTCAATAACAGACTATTTCATGAAAAAGACATTCAATGGGGTTAAATGAACTTAGAGGGTTGTATTGATTATAATTCAGAACATACATACGTGTTACTCACAGCTCGCTACGCATAAACATTGAACGCACTTATCATACGATAACCGCTAAGTATCATAACATTGCATTAGTGTTTGAATTTATGAATTACAATCAATTGCAAACGAATGTGAGTGTGTGTCTACAGTATAAAAAAATACTTTTTAAAAGAAGGTCGTAAGTTAAATCGTGTTAATCTATTGCTTCGTGAGATTGCTACTCTACTTATGACCGCTACTGTACATGCGAGTTTTAATCATCGCAAAATCCATTTCACTTCAACCAATCATCAAACAATAACTTGCATCAAAATGTAGGTACTTGTAGTAGACGTCAAGTAAGACTCACGCGCTGATGAATGTTGTTGCAATACAGTAGCAAGCCCTTATTTTCAATTGTGTGTGTTCCGATGGCTGGGAGTCTTCTATGAGTTTAATCATCTCCTCCATTTGTGTTTCATTTAGCAGTTGGGTAACAATTGTCTTTAGCATTCTTCTGTCACCTCGCACTCTTTTTTTTACTTGAGAATTTCCGTTCTTTAACAGTCTGCTAATTTTCTTTTTTAACTCATTGTGGCTTCTTCGGTCCTGCTCCAATATTTTGTTTATTCTTTTGTCTTTCTGCATGTGTCCGTCGGGTTGGTTTGTTTTGTAAGTTGGAATTCTTCTGTCTTTTTGCAATGTTCTGTCAATGGGAATTCTTCTATCATTTTGCAATGTTCTATCAATGGGAATTCTTTTGTCAATTTGCAATGTTCTATCAATGGGAATTCTTTTGTCAATTTGCAATGTTCTATCAATGGGAATTCTTTTGTCAATTTGCAATGTTCTGTCAATAAGATTTTTTCTGTAATTTTGAAATGTTCTGTCAATGGGAATTCTTCTGTAATTTTGCAATATTCTGTCAATGGGAATACTTTTGTCAATTTGCAATGTTCTATCAATGGGAATTCTTTTGTCAATTTGCAATGTTCTGTCAATAAGATTTTTTCTGTCATTTTGCAATGTTCTGTTAATGGGATTTTTGCTGTCATGTTGCAATGTTCTGTCAATGGGAAATCTTCTATCATTTTCATTCCCGGGTTTCCAAATTCCGTTCTTTGCATTACTGTAGTCTATACTCAACATAAATGTGACTGTAAACAATGAATTAGGTAACTGCGGTTATTTTTCCATAAATCAAAAAGGTCGTTGTGTGCTTATGTGGGCCCCGGAATGAAATGACCATCTTACACCAACTTGTTCGGGCTAATTATTGTTGTAGGTAGTTTCAGGAGGTAGGGGATTATTTTCCCACCGCACCATGAACAGACATTATGTTTAAAAACCCGGATATACGCAGCGGTGGCAGCAGCCTACCGTCTTAAGTGCGCCAACAGTTTGAATTAGCTAACTTTTGGCGCGTGCGGTTCGCTATCAAATAAACATCAACTAAATTTAAAAATAAACAACTTATTTAAAACCGACTTACAAGCCGACAAGCTCGATTTAAGATTATGACGATTCTTTCCATGATTTGATTGATTTTTTATTACTTTTGATGAAGAGCTTTTGAGATAAGGCATCTCGCGCACTACACGGGCTCGACGACGACTTTTGGCCTGACCCGCCACTATCTCGAGCAAAACAGCTCGGATGGCCGGTAGTGCAAACTCTTCTCCTACTCGGAGCCTCTGCAGCCAAAAGTCGTGGCCGTAGCCGCAGCGTAGTGCGCGAGGTCCCTAAGTAGGTATTTCATCAACTCGGTGTTTGATGATGATGTTATTATTTTTCAATACTCGAAAACTAGTTCTTATCGCACTACGATCAGGTTCAACATGCAATGTACTTCACACACGTGGTTTTTTAATATTTTCCCGTTAACTAAACGTATGCTAAATCCAAATGGGTTCAATGACTATAGTAGGAGGTGATTTTTTTTTTTTATCTCGACAATGGGATATGCGTCTTTACGGCATAAATATTTTTTTAATATTTAAAGTGAGTTTATAAATAGAATATCATAGATAAACATGATTATTTAAAACAAATATTTACTTTTATGAACAAACTAACATTTCTTTGTGGTCTAAATTAAAAAATATTTGAAATTTAAATTTTTCATATTAGGCTGTTTACCTTTGCTTCTTTTTCAACCTGGCGAAAGCAAAACGTGGAAAAAAAGCAAATTAAATCATAGCTTTATAATAATTCCTGACAAAAATACTTTCCATTCTAATATTTTATTTCTTGGGGATTTGTTACTGCAGTTCTCGTCTCGATATCACCCTCGCTTGTAGCTGGTGTTAATTCCGCCTCGAATGCAATAACAAAGTTTCCCCACTTATATCAAAATGTACTATTATCAACTTGGTGTAGCTATGTTGATGATGTTATAATTTTCACATAGCTAGTAAGTACCTAGTGGTATTTACCTACACGAATTTGTGTGGAGTTTTATTTACTTACGCAATAATAAAGCTAGTATATATATTTTTTTCTTCTGGAGCCGCCTCATTTTTTTAAACATGTATACCCGTGCGTGTACTGTTTCACAACGTTCAGAATGCTATGAAAAATTTATTACCTACGATATAAAACCAATTTACAATTGCCCACTGATTTAATTAAGATAATGAACTATGTTATTTCAATCTGCTGTTACCTAATTTTCAACTTTTGCAGAATTGAAAAAGTATATGATGTATTGGCGAGCGAAGCGAACGAGAAAATTTTTGCATTCCGCCTTGGATAGGTCGATTTCTTAATAGTTGTCGGAGATTTTGGGGGTTGCACTCATCCTTGCCTACGGCCTTGCCCCTGAGATAGTTAGATTTTACAAGTTGAATAAAATTATAAAACATCCTGTTAATGATGTTTATGTGAC
Organism: Noctua janthe; assembly: GCA_910589295.1. Lineage (NCBI taxonomy): Eukaryota > Metazoa > Arthropoda > Insecta > Lepidoptera > Noctuidae > Noctua > Noctua janthe. The sequence goes on along the minus strand of OU342573.1, from coordinate 7,421,305 downwards.
AAACTGGAGAACACACCTACCTAGCGCACGAGTCCAGTAGATCATCGCTCGCAACAGGGTGTTTTAACTACGTCATGCGTCATAATACTGAAAAATATTTTTATTTTAGATGATTAAAATCTCATAAATACCTTTTTTTTATGAATGTATTCATTGGATACATGAAGTGGACTGCCGTTGTTTGCCGATTTAGGCTGCGACCGCGCCTAGTCCAACACGTCCACGTATTTTAAAAATATAGGCTTCCAGAGAAAGAGCAGCGCTTGACCAATCGTTGTGGCGTACTTTGGAGGAGGCCTATGATGATAAAGGTAAAGATATTGTCAGGCGGGGGCGGCATTTTTCAGTTTTTGCCCCGCCTCGAAATAATTCAAGATCCGGGCTGCTTACATTACAGGAAATGGGCAATGGAATGGATGGAATGTTACGATTTAACGAATCAATTCAAAGCAATGTATTGGCGTTCCGTCGCGCATCTCCCGCGACGGACGTTTCCCTGTATATGATATTTTTGTCGCTAACGAATAGGGAACAGAAAGATAACCTGGCCAGTTGTTAGAATACATTAGCTAGTTAACCAATACACTAGATGAGTATAGTACTTTTTAGGGTTCCGTAGCCGAATGGCAAAAAACGGAACTCTTATAGATTCTTCAAGTCTGTCTGTCTATCCGTCCATATGTCACAGCCACTTTTGTATTTTTTTTTTTTAAATATCATGTTTATTTATGATAATCCATTTATAAACACAATTTAAATATTCAAAAAATAATTACGCCGTCAAATAACTGTTTGTCGCGATTAAAAAAAAAAAACAATCATCGCCGACTACCTGTAGGAATTGAACCAATTGGGACTTAGTATAACTTATCTGTGGATTTTTTTATTTCCGCGTTTTTTTTAGGAGAGATAAATGAAATAAAACCAGTGACATGATGTGTTCATTTTAATGCATCATTTAAATCACGACCATCGTGAATAAAAATGGTGTATCCCCTCCAGTTTATGCTCTCAAAGTCTAAAGTCTCATAACCTTCAGACAAATGATCATTATTATTGTTGAACAAAGGTGATCCGCCGAAGCCTGACTAAGTAAGGGACATACACAATCATAATCTAAAATGTTAAATAATGATCAAACGCAAAAATTAATAAACTTTCCGGTGTACCTACGTATGTCAAAAAAAAAAAACAACATAAAACTTATTTCAAATATTCTCTTTCTGTTTTCCAGAACATTGATCCCGTTGTTACTGTGCGCGAGCACAGCATTGCCAGCGCCTCAGCCGAACAGCAACATCACATATGTCAAGCAACTCAAGCCCGAACAGAGAGAATCTAGAATAGAAAAGGTCCCTCTGACCATACCGGGAAATAACGATGGTGAATCCACTAAAAACACAAACAAGAACGAACTAAGTGCGCGCACAAATAATAGCCAACCTACTTACAACTACTCAGACAGAATATATTCTATCAAGACGAAACCTAATACCAGCACAGAAAAAATCATTTCAAAAGAACTAGTTGAAGAAACTGAAAACATTAACACCGACGATGTTGTTCTCCCCAATATTAAGAATTCTGACATTCTGCCCGCAGAAAGCATACTTAATGATAGAATCGTCACAATTGATAACACAGGACTTAATTCTGAAGCAGACGCCACACAGAGCGACGAGTTTGTGACGGCGAAATATGAGGAAGAGACGACAGCGACCACCGTAGCTGATGAAGATGAGGAAACTACGAAAGCGCCGCCCCTGAGGCAATTGCCGAAACAAAGTTACTTTGGAAAGTCTACTAATGGGTTATTTTCGCAAAATCTAATCACACATCCTGTAAAGAGGAGGTTCCGGTCTCACTGTCGGTGCGAAAAAATATGGAACTGTGCAAAACTACAAATAAGTGTACCAAGATGTCCAGAGGAGCAGTTCTTGTGTTGTGCATAGACATTGCAACAATTTCCATAATTTTGGAACTGATTGAGTGATAAACCCACCGAACTGTTTAGCAATATTTGCTAATTAGATAGAACCGGGTTCGCCGGTTCTGCCAAGTCAAAACTTCTCGCGCCTAAATCTGAATTTGTTCATTGTTTTTTTTTTGTCAATAATGTGTTGACGTTACAGCCAAAATGAAAGTAAAGTGGAGCGTCTGATTCTGATTTCGGTTTTTAGTAAGCGCTTGGTACAGTAGCCCGCACGTCATTGGTGACACTTTAACGTTATGGTACCGTACCGTACGGAGTTTCAATAGAATAACAGATAACAGGCTAGCTTTCACTGGTTTTGTTACTACTGAGTACTGCCGTGCTACGCTGAACCTGAAAAAAATAAGAATACTGAGAATACAGGCAGCAGATCCTTCACGAAGCCGTCAACCAGAAATTCTTTAAGTACAGACGCCAGCACATCAAGCTACCCGAAATTGTCAAATTTTCCCAATCAACCCAATTCCCAATTGAACCTAATACTTTAGCGATAAAGTTGAAAATATTGCCGGGGAACGGCTTTTTTTTTGGGGGCAAAATCACTATTTTAGGTAGGACTCAATGTAACGCATACACACACATTGCACACATTGTGCTGGTAGATGCATTGAATAGTAAGGGGCCCGGGAAGAATTAAAAGTAAAGTTATAACACTAAAAAAAAGTATTTAAAAAAAAAGTTGTGAAGAAATTGGAACTTTGATCTCCAATAACTAGAAGGTTCCCAGAAATGGTCTAGAAAAAAAAATATCGCAATGACGTGGCGGAGATAACAAGTGCCTTTCGGATTCGTTAAAGGTCTCTTTACACCCATTATAATGTAAGTCGAACAATAAGTAGGTATTAGCTATATTAACTAACTAGCTGGTTATTAGTTTTTTTATTTATTGCTTTTTTTGGGGTCAGTCGACTCAAAGGTAGCCAGTATTCGCCAAGCTGGTCTAAGTTGGCGGAGATTCAGTTATACCTAACCCGAAAGGGCGGTAAACATAGTGTAGCATGTAACATACACAGGGACAGTATTAAATACGAGTTTTTACTGTTATACCTTTACATAAATAAATACCTCCATGACCCCTGTACTATTCAATGCATATATCATAAGGTCTATCTTTTCAAACACGAAATATTTTAAGAGTAACTTCTATAAGTCGTAAAGTCGCCATTGCAACGAAAAAAAAAAATATCTGAGTGATTCTTTTTTTTACGAAATTATTATAATTCTAAAAATTTTTGAGACTTTTTGCATAAAACCTTTACTCCCATATTCTAACAATGACAGTAGGTAAATACGACGTAGTAAACTAGCGTAATGGATGCTTAAAAATAAGGAGCCAATATTTATTTTGTGGGCGGTAAAAAAATCCCTTGAAATGGCTTTGTTATAGCCGTTAGATGATTCCCTGAAAATATTTCGTGTATGAATAGCTAACTATTCCTTATATATACCAGCACAACTTTTACATTGATCAAGATCAACCCTGAAATCGGGGAATGAAATCACCGGTTTCCATACATTTGTGTTCACATCAGTCAAAATGTAGTGACAGCAGATTATTTTTTCGCAATATCAGGGGGGTTACCATGACGGTTTAAAGCAGTGTTGTTTAAATTTCAGTTCAGTGTGGGAACGAGACAGAGCTATACAGGATATATAGCGCCATCTCTTTTCCACGCTGGAATAAGATGTCATGGTAGGCCACTAGGTACCGATAGTAAAAGTTATTGATTGTGATGAAATTCAGATTTTCTTGTTTGATGCTATTTGCAGGTCAGTGTCAGACTATATGTTAAACAAAATATTATGATTCGCGACCGTGACACGTATGTAGTTGCAGAGTTGAAATTATCAATACAACCCTCTAAGTTCATTCAATCCCATATAATGACTATTTCATGAAAAATAAATTAGTAATTCAATGGGAATAAATGAACTTGCTGATGAACAAATGGGTTGTATTGATGATTTTAATTATAATAAATATGTAAAGCCACATTTGTTATGGTCGCGAATCTGACCTGCAAATTGCCATAAACAATAAAAGATGGATTTCGCGGGCTACCGGTTTGAGTTGTAATAATGTAAAAATAAGCTTGTATAAATGTGGAAGCTTGCAAATAGCAACATCATGTACCTAGGTATTACCTATGCATACACTTACTACTTAAGTTGTTATTAGTGTTTAAGCTTTCTTTTAAATATACGTAATATAATAAATTAATTTTGTAAGTTATTTCATTTTGATCCAGGTATTTAGTGCAGTTAAACGAACGTGACGAATTTGATTATTACTTGATTACCTATAGTTTTATACATACAGAGTGGAAGGGACTTATACACACAAACAGCAAAGCGTCAAAAAAGTCGGGTCTTAAAAAATACTTTTTCATACATTTTACCGTGTGGATATTGCACTTGTATTAAACGCTAAAAATAAAAGTGTCTTTAAATAATGGGTTAGTAGTGTGAACTACCCAATTATTTTAAGCTTTCACGGTTTACAACTAAACTTATACAGTCACTTACGGGATAACTTCCGTGATTATTCATTCTTTTGAGCTCCCGATATTTCGGCGCTGTTGCAAGCGCCATGATCGCGGGTTGACTGGATAATGCGGGTGGATGGAGAATAAATTGTTAAGAGCAGCATTCTCCAGTCAATCCGCGATCATGGCGCGAGCTCAAAATAATGAATAATCACGGAAGATATCCTGTAAGTGACAGAATAAGTTTACCCAATTATTATTCTTTGACCCTAAATGACGTTGGTCAGTACGTGTATTACTAAGATAATAAATAAACATTCAGAATTTACACAATTTAATTCGTCATAGTATATAGAATTACGAGTTATCACAAAAATATACAAAGTTACATAAACAGTCATTGTTCTAGAAGAATATAAACATCCACTATTAACTAAACATGCTTACAAATCATTAATTTATTATGCTCCGTTCATTTAAAGACGACAAATCTTCAAAAGAAACGAATATGTAACAAAAACTCAATGTATATAACGTTCAATATAATAATAGATATGTAATGCATTGTTGTCATCATAAAATTAACAGAGTTAATTAAATGTAAACTACAAAATATTTGATTTAAAATTAATTTTATACACACTGAAATTTCAATTAAGTAAACATACTTTATTATTTTATGGACGTCACGTACCGAATTAGCCAAAGGCAGGATCACAGGACGCCGAAACCTATCATTGGGTGCAAGTAAAGTAAGGCAGGACCTCTTAAACCAAGAGTCCAGGGCCTGTAACAGTGCAATACCACCCCTTACTGCAGAATATGTCCCGGCAGTGCGAAAGAGACGGCGCTACAGGCCGTGCAGGACATCTAGCTGCCTCAATCTCTTGCTCACATTGGACTTTGAAGTAAGATTTAAATAATACTGCTCTAAGAAGTGGTATTAGACCCCCAGGGTTATGCATATATGTATTTTTTCTTTTGATGAGCTTCCATGTATAATGATTATAGTTTAATTTTTGTTAGCATTTTTCATACGGTTAGTGGCACGCCTTGGCTGAATTCGGCACACGTTTAGACAATCTAAGGCCGAAGCCACACGGGCAGGCGATACGATAGTTGTCTAGAGAACTAATGCATGGTTTTAGGTAGGATTTCGACGACCTCATACCACGTATGTTAGTTATTTGCTTCCCGTGAGTCGCAGCGTCGGTGCCTCGTGGCGGACTCAAAGAAATTCCTATTTCTTTTCCCCGCAGTGGCTGTTAACACACGACTTTACTACAAGCCAGGACTCCCTCCGAGTTCCCGCAGTTAAAGCATTCAATGTGAGCTTGATATCATGTTCCTTACGATACAATTTTCAAGATGGCCATAAATGTAGTCTCCTGCCAGTGCGACTTCGGTTTTTTTTATTTATGGCGATGAATAAATGGCATCCTGTTTAGCAACTAACACATTAAAATACAATAATACCTATTTAATACAATTTTTTCTTGGTATTTTACATCGATATTTCTATTAACATTGAGAATATAAAATTTCAGAGCTTATAAACAGAAAAAAAAATGGTAAATATATGAGATTCGAACGTAATAAAAATAAAATACTTACAACTCATTCTTTTACATGCGAGGAGTATTACATAAATTTTAGAAAATATTTTTAAATGCTGGAACATTTATAGAAGTTACAAAATCTTACATGTATACGTTCAGACAATAAGTGTGACATGTATAAAAGATATTTACGAAGCGACTATAGAGCTGGCACTGCAACTGTTGTTATTGTTTCTGTAGTTTACTGCTAGCAAGGTCACAAGTTTTTTTGGTTCTTTTTTTTAGTTAGTCCTTATTGTCCCACTCCTGGGAAAAGGCCACGACTATATACCAATAATAAAACAATGTTAATTTTGCAAGTTTGCTCATTTTTAAAACAAGTTTAACACAAATCTTGCAAATGCTTCGTTTCCCAAAATGTAAATGTTACTGTCTGTTCGCACGGTGTGAGTGTGGGCCAAAAGCCAAATAGCCAGAAGGCGACGCAGCAGACCTCTTTGAAGATCGCAGGACGAACTGGACAAAATCAACGACCAGTAGACCGTCTTTCTTTATCGTGTGGTTAGTGCGTAACCTGGTGTCAGAGTTTTTATGCCGCTCATAGGCCTCTGACTTGGCTTTACATCCCGTCGAGAAATATCTCTTAGGCATACTGGTTTCCTCACGACTTTTTCCTTCACCGAAGCAAGTGATAATTATACAATACGTACATGAAAAATCAGAGATGCTGCACTTGGGTTAGAACTTGGGAGCTGTTTTGGCAATCCGAAGGTCACACAACAATCACAAAATAAGGAGCCAGTATTTATTTTGTGGGTCAAGTAATTTTTTATTTTTTTTTATATGCTCATTTAAAAAAAATCCCTTGAAATGGCTTTGTTATAGCCGTTAGCCGAGTCCCTGAAAATATTTCGTGTATGAATAGTTAGACCCTATATAAGCTAACAATAACTATTCACCGGGCTAGAAGCCAAAATATGGACACTATATTACTCAACAAACCATCAATTGAGCTGGTCTACATAGGAGAATGGATACCGACAACCATCACCAACCTGTGTTTCTAATCCTACAGTTATGTACTGAAATCAAGAATTAACGATAATTTGTGCTGGCGCATTAAAACATTTCATCATCTGCCTAGTATTTTCCCAACTATATTGGGGTCGGCTTCCAGTCTAACCGGATGCAGCTGAATACCAGTATTTTACATGGAGCGACTGCCTATCTGACCTCCACAACCCAATTAGTACTGGGTTATACGATACCCTTTGGTAAGACTGGTTGTCAGACTTTTTGGGCCACTGACTACCTAACGAGTGTCAAAAATCTACAAATGACACCCGGGACCAACGGCTTAACGTGCTTTCCGAGGCACGGAGGAAACTCGGTATGTAATGGGTGGTCACCCATCCACAGACCAACCTAGGCAAGCACGGCTTAACCTAAAGATCGATCCGAGCGGCTGTTATTATTTAGCCACGAGCTCCTCCAAAACATCTACATAACTAATTTACACTTATATCAAACAGCCTATTTTTTGGCAAACAATCGATTAAGACTTGGGCAATATTCACAAGCTCAATTTTGATTTATTTTTGGCATTTTAAGTAGGCGTGTCAAACTCAATATTACATAATATAACAAAATAAAGTTTGTTTTTGCATGAATCTTGGAGGATAATGAATTTTATTTTCATACAAATAATGTTCATATTGGTATAAAGTTATAAACTGCTTACTTGCAAAAAACTCTGTGAATTTTGCCCTTTATACAACATTATTTTTAGTATATTCGAAACCTGAGTATAGTTTGTTCAGAATAAGTAACTGAATCGATTCTAATAATTTTTAAACCATGTTATATTTTGTCCCAAAAATATTTATTTTAATTATATATAGCGCGCGGCGGCGCCGCGTGGTGACCACGTTTTTGTGCGGACAACCAGGTAACAAAACAACCTTATAACTTTTTGTTTTTTCATGATACAGTTTTGAAATTTTGTACTTAGATCCTTACATAAAAATATTAGATTCGTTTTTCAGGTTTCGCATATACTAAAACCAATGTTGTATAGTTCATTACACAACACACATTTTGCGAGCTCCAGCTCAATGTAACATTAGAGTCAATTTGATATATTTTGATACAAATTACAGTTTAAAAAACAATAATAGACCTAAAGTTGAGCTTTGCTTTATTGTCAAACTTAATAATACTTATTATCAACTCCTAAAGAAAAATCATGTAAGGGTGATTTTCGTCACTGAAAATGAACGCGATCGCATCTAAACCGCGTTCGAAAGTTGCCAATATCAATATTCCAGTGACGAATCTCACAGCTCTCGAACGCGGTTTAGACGAGCTCGTTTCATCCATGAAATTCACCCTTATGTCCTAAGACTTTTGTACAGCTGTTAGCTGTGTGTTAATTTTGGCACCAACTTTTAGCACTTTATCCAAAGTGCAGCTCCACAGCCGCCCACGTGAAACGTGATCAGCTCAAGTAGATTACACGTCGATTGGTCACTCCTTTTTATTTTCAGCGTGCTAGTTACTTAGCTGAACGTGTTATTTTAAATACCTTTCTTAAATGCGTCGGTTTTCAGCTAACGGCTACTGAAATGCGAGATGCTGCTGAGGCAGATGGGACGTCATGACCTCTTATAGCAGTATTTAGTAATAGAGAAAGAGATGCAGCTAGACGACCTGTATAGCTCCATCTCTTTCACATACTGAAGTGATATTAAAGTGAGCGGTGGTGGTGGTACGGGCTGTGTTTATTAATTTACAGTCGCCAGCGCAGTTACTACAAACTGTAAATTTTTTTCATTCGATTTTGAACTTAACCTTCATCAATTTATGGTTCAAAATTATTTGGAGAAATTTTGACATTTTGTGCTGGCGACTGGACCTGTATAATCCTTGTAGGGTTGACGTTGTTTACCAAGTTCTTAGCTTTAAGCTCGTAAATTCTACAGAAAAAAATTAAATACATCTTTTAGATATCCCTTTTTCCTCGGCATAGAATTAGAAAACCTTTTATAACCACTGGGGTCGTATACCTAGCCATTCTTAAGAGCATTTTAATAAGTCACTTCCTTCAAGTCTATCTTATTCACTTATTCATTCTTTCTTTCTTTCTTATTCTTCTTACCTATAGGACGTCCATTTGTTTTGTTCCTAGTCTAACTACCTCGATTCCTTTCAAAGAAATTAAGAGATCAAATCTTTCTTTGTCTTTATACAGCAAAAGTCAATATCAAAAATAGAATAATAAGTTGTGCAGACACTGACGCGTTTGGATTGGCTCGCGGAATAGGTACTCGATTCGAATAAAAAAAAAACTTAAAAATACTCTAAGCAAATTAATGAAATGTACAAGTATAACATTCTAAAACAAAAGGAGAAAACTGACTTTATCTGTACAAAGATAAAATAATTTGTTAAAACTTTGGCTGCCAACAAGAAAATATCAGTAGTGCAACTCAAAGTAGACCTTAGAACATAGTACATAGAGAGACAATTTAATAAAATTGTCATAAGAATGAACTAAATGAGTATAGCTTATTTTATAAAATGGTAAATACTTAAGGAAGACTATTTCAGTCGGGGTACAGCAGATTGGCCTCCCTGCCGCAACGCTCCTGAAAAAATTAAATACAAACATGTTTAAGACACAGTTTAATAGAGATAGTAAACAGTGCACCAACCAGTAGGTTAGTCATTTAATACATCGTGAAAGCAAGCAGATTGCGATGTTGTTCGCGTCGTGCCGTTATTCCGTCTTGATCAATCTTAAGTATACGGCTTCACTCGCATGGAAGTCGGATGGCGGGGTCGCGCTCTAGTAGGAAGGTGAGGTGATGATGTCTGTGTGTAGCTACCTGATGCTCGCTGATGAGGTACAGCGGCAGCGACTGCGCGCAGAACTCGCAGGGGATGACGGGGTCGCGCTCTAGTAGGGAGGTGAGGTGATGATGTCTGTGTGTAGCTACCTGATGCTCGCTGATGAGGTACAGCGGCAGCGACTGCGCGCAGAACTCGCAGGGGATGACGGGGTCGCGCTCTAGTAGGGAGGTGAGGTGATGATGTCTGTGTGTAGCTACCTGATGCTCGCTGATGAGGTACAGCGGCAGCGACTGCGCGCAGAACTCGCAGGGGATGACGGGGTCGCGCTCTAGTAGGGAGGTGAGGTGATGATGTCTGTGTGTAGCTACCTGATGCTCGCTGATGAGGTACAGCGGCAGCGACTGCGCGCAGAACTCGCAGGGGATGACGGGGTCGCGCTCTAGTAGGGAGGTGAGGTGATGATGTCTGTGTGTAGCTACCTGATGCTCGCTGATGAGGTACAGCGGCAGCGACTGCGCGCAGAACTCGCAGGGGATGACGGGGTCGCGCTCTAGTAGGGAGGTGAGGTGATGATGTCTGTGTGTAGCTACCTGATGCTCGCTGATGAGGTACAGCGGCAGCGACTGCGCGCAGAACTCGCAGGGGATGACGGGGTCGCGCTCTAGTAGGGAGGTGAGGTGATGATGTCTGTGTGTAGCTACCTGATGCTCGCTGATAAGGTACAGCGGCAGCGACTGCGCGCAGAACTCGCAGGGGATGACGGGGTCGCGCTCTAGTAGGGAGGTGAGGTGATGATGTCTGTGTGTAGCTACCTGATGCTCGCTGATGAGGTACAGCGGCAGCGACTGCGCGCAGAACTCGCAGGGGATGACGGGGTCGCGCTCTAGTAGGGAGGTGAGGTGATGATGTCTGTGTGTAGCTACCTGATGCTCGCTGATGAGGTACAGCGGCAGCGACTGCGCGCAGAACTCGCAGGGGATGACGGGGTCGCGCTCTAGTAGGGAGGTGAGGTGATGATGTCTGTGTGTAGCTACCTGATGCTCGCTGATGAGGTACAGCGGCAGCGACTGCGCGCAGAACTCGCAGGGGATGACGGGGTCGCGCTCTAGTAGGGAGGTGAGGTGATGATGTCTGTGTGTAGCTACCTGATGCTCGCTGATGAGGTACAGCGGCAGCGACTGCGCGCAGAACTCGCAGGGGATGACGGGGTCGCGCTCTAGTAGGGAGGTGAGGTGATGATGTCTGTGTGTAGCTACCTGATGCTCGCTGATGAGGTACAGCGGCAGCGACTGCGCGCAGAACTCGCAGGGGATGACGGGGTCGCGCTCTAGTAGGGAGGTGAGGTGATGATGTCTGTGTGTAGCTACCTGATGCTCGCTGATGAGGTACAGCGGCAGCGACTGCGCGCAGAACTCGCAGGGGATGACGGGGTCGCGCTCTAGTAGGGAGGTGAGGTGATGATGTCTGTGTGTAGCTACCTGATGCTCGCTGATGAGGTACAGCGGCAGCGACTGCGCGCAGAACTCGCAGGGGATGACGGGGTCGCGCTCTAGTAGGGAGGTGAGGTGATGATGTCTGTGTGTAGCTACCTGATGCTCGCTGATGAGGTACAGCGGCAGCGACTGCGCGCAGAACTCGCAGGGGATGACGGGGTCGCGCTCTAGTAGGGAGGTGAGGTGATGATGTCTGTGTGTAGCTACCTGATGCTCGCTGATAAGGTACAGCGGCAGCGACTGCGCGCAGAACTCGCAGGGGATGACGGGGTCGCGCTCTAGTAGGGAGGTGAGGTGATGATGTCTGTGTGTAGCTACCTGATGCTCGCTGATGAGGTACAGCGGCAGCGACTGCGCGCAGAACTCGCAGGGGATGACGGGGTCGCGCTCTAGTAGGGAGGTGAGGTGATGATGTCTGTGTGTAGCTACCTGATGCTCGCTGATGAGGTACAGCGGCAGCGACTGCGCGCAGAACTCGCAGGGGATGACGGGGTCGCGCTCTAGTAGGGAGGTGAGGTGATGATGTCTGTGTGTAGCTACCTGATGCTCGCTGATGAGGTACAGCGGCAGCGACTGCGCGCAGAACTCGCAGGGGATGACGGGGTCGCGCTCTAGTAGGGAGGTGAGGTGATGATGTCTGTGTGTAGCTACCTGATGCTCGCTGATGAGGTACAGCGGCAGCGACTGCGCGCAGAACTCGCAGGGGATGACGGGGTCGCGCTCTAGTAGGGAGGTGAGGTGATGATGTCTGTGTGTAGCTACCTGATGCTCGCTGATGAGGTACAGCGGCAGCGACTGCGCGCAGAACTCGCAGGGGATGACGGGGTCGCGCTCTAGTAGGGAGGTGAGGTGATGATGTCTGTGTGTAGCTACCTGATGCTCGCTGATGAGGTACAGCGGCAGCGACTGCGCGCAGAACTCGCAGGGGATGACGGGGTCGCGCTCTAGTAGGGAGGTGAGGTGATGATGTCTGTGTGTAGCTACCTGATGCTCGCTGATGAGGTACAGCGGCAGCGACTGCGCGCAGAACTCGCAGGGGATGACGGGGTCGCGCTCTAGTAGGGAGGTGAGGTGATGATGTCTGTGTGTAGCTACCTGATGCTCGCTGATGAGGTACAGCGGCAGCGACTGCGCGCAGAACTCGCAGGGGATGACGGGGTCGCGCTCTAGTAGGGAGGTGAGGTGATGATGTCTGTGTGTAGCTACCTGATGCTCGCTGATGAGGTACAGCGGCAGCGACTGCGCGCAGAACTCGCAGGGGATGACGGGGTCGCGCTCTAGTAGGGAGGTGAGGTGATGATGTCTGTGTGTAGCTACCTGATGCTCGCTGATGAGGTACAGCGGCAGCGACTGCGCGCAGAACTCGCAGGGGATGACGGGGTCGCGCTCTAGTAGGGAGGTGAGGTGATGATGTCTGTGTGTAGCTACCTGATGCTCGCTGATGAGGTACAGCGGCAGCGACTGCGCGCAGAACTCGCAGGGGATGACGGGGTCGCGCTCTAGTAGGGAGGTGAGGTGATGATGTCTGTGTGTAGCTACCTGATGCTCGCTGATGAGGTACAGCGGCAGCGACTGCGCGCAGAACTCGCAGGGGATGACGGGGTCGCGCTCTAGTAGGGAGGTGAGGTGATGATGTCTGTGTGTAGCTACCTGATGCTCGCTGATGAGGTACAGCGGCAGCGACTGCGCGCAGAACTCGCAGGGGATGACGGGGTCGCGCTCGACTGCGGGCGGCGGCAGTGCGGCGGCGCCCGCAGGCGAGGCGCTGCGCGGCCGCAGCTGCGCCAGGTCGGGCCGGCAGCCCGTCTGCAGACACATGCCAATACAGATGCTAGCTGTTTGTTCAGTAAGTTTACGTCTGGCGTCTGGCGTAGCAACAACCCAATAACAACCATTTTTTAAAGGGAATAAAGATAACTGTTATTTGACAGACTTGTCAGTGGTAGCAACCGGGGTGATCAATCACTGTTTACGGTAACGCACTCAAAACATTGTACTGATGGATGCATTGAATAACACAGTGGTATTTAAAGTAAAGTTGGAACATGTAACTCTTGTATTTGTAAAAAACAGTGAGAAAATGTTGGAACTCTGACCTTTATATCTCCATAACTACAAGGTTCGCATGGCAAGTGTGACCAGTACAAAAAAAATATTGCAATTCCGGAAATACCAAATGCTTTTCGGGTTATCATCATCATCATCGGCCGTTTATCATTAACACTAAAAACGAGATATTTACCATGTTTACTGTTTACACACCCATCCACGTTAACTTCAGGTTATACGTGATCATGGTGCATGCTTGCAACAACGCCGAAATATCGGGAACTCAAAGTAAACATGGGCATGACCTGCATAGCCTTTTCTCAACTATATTGGGGTCGGCTTCCAGTCTAACCGGATGTAGTTGAATACCCGTATTTTACATGGAGCGACCGCCTATCTGACCTCCACAACCCAGTTAGTACTAGGTAATACGATACCCCTTGGAAAGACTGGTTGTCAGACTTTTTGAGCCACTGACTACCTAACGACTGTCAAAGATCTACAAATGACAGCCGGGACCAACGACTTAACGTGCTTTCCGAGGCACGGAAGAAACTCGGTATGTAATGGGAGTTCACCCATCCACAGACCAACCTAGGCAAGCACGGCTTAACCTTAAGATCGATCCGAGCGGCTGTTATTATTTAGCCACGAGCTCCTCGTAGAAAAACACACGGCAAACATGGTAAATATCTCAGTTTTAGTGTTAATAATAATGTTAGTGACCAAGCCAGTTTAAAAACCTATATCGGCTTTCGGTATTTTTTTACACCCGTTATTATGAATAGAAATTGTAGCTTTACCTGATGCTGTACTAGATTGTGTGCCGGTATGAGCGAGTTGCAGAACTCGCAGGGCAGTCGCACGTCTTCGTTAGCAGGAGAGGCAAGGCCGCCGCGTTCATTTCTAAAATACATATAAATATGACGCTGAATATCTCTACTAGTCTTAAATCAGTAATTGGATTGCTGAGGTCAGATAGGATACTCCATGTAAAATACTTTCATCTGTTGCATCTGGTCAGACTGGAAGCCGATCCCAACATAGTTTGGGAAAAGGCTAAGCAGATGATGATAACCTACTAAGAATGTGCGTGGCGTGACTTTGCATTGGAACGGCTGGATCACCGAGGCTGGAGCATAGTCAAGGGGGGTCTTAGGAGGTGCATGGTGGTTACCACTGGTAAATTTTACACATTTTATACATTGTCAGGTGTACAGAAACGGACTTAGGGTACCTTTCACACCAAAAAAAAAGTACTGTTTCCCGAGGAAAAGGACAATAACGTCCTATGATAATAAGGTTCATGGTAGGTACCACCACTCAAATAGCAAGCGTAAACCAAAGAACCGATCATCCTGAAATTTTGCATATAGGTTGTCAGGTGTACAGAAACAGACATAGGGTACCTTTCACACCGAAAAAAAGTACTGTTTCCCGAGGTAAAGAACAGTAACGTTCTTGTGATAATCATAGATGGCGCCACGTGTCTTTCGAATCATGATTGAATTATATTATTACAAGCAAAGTACAACCCGAATTGATTGTCAAATAATTCTAAATTAACACGAGCGAAGCCGCGGGCTAAAGCTAATTTTTTTTTTTTTAAATTAGTATAAAAAGATAATAATACACACTATTGCTACAACACTTACCCATTATCATTATTGTTGTTGTTTTGGTTGGCGCTGATGATCGGGTTGGAATGGTATGGAGCAGTCACCTAGAACAGATAATATTAAGAGTATTATTATAAACTGTGGCGGAGAGCAATACTCCTGATATTAAATATTTTGTACAGAGGTTGATTCGGTAGGAAGCATCTTTTCCTGCTTGGTCGTTCTTTGTTTTAATACTATTACTATCTTTTATATCAATGTTACTAACGCTAGAATATAAGCTGTGTGTAATTAAAAAAAAAATCCATTTATTTCAGGTCCAAGACCCATATAAAAACCAAAAATACAAATACAAACACATAAATTATAGCTAAAACCTAAATATCAGAATTACATTACATTAAATAAGAAACATTATTAAGTTAAATTAAACAAGTCAAAAATAAATTAAATACCGATCAATAATAAATTAAAAAAAAAAAAAAAAATTATCATATTATTAAAAAAATAATTATAACAAAATGTGAAATCAAAGATTCGATTGAATGTCAAATTAATAGGACAATAGCTACAAGAGCTTAACAATATGCCGGTCACAACAGTGCCTCATATAGGGACAATCAAGTCTCCCCGCAATCATTGCCAGGACAGCGTTGGAGCTGGCTCGCACCCTGCGCACCGCTTGCGCATGGTGGCGTGGAAACAGCCGGTAAATACTAACAAACAAAAAATAAAACCGACTTCAAAAACACAGAAAAGTGAAAAATAACTTTAGCTTCTGAAGTCGGTGACAAAAAAACTGAATTAAACAAACAACAGTAACTTTCGCAAAAAAGATTTTTTATTTTTCCATTTTTAGTGTATTTGTATAGGATATTACAAATATTTGCTATACATTTTTTTACATTGTTAACGATACATTTCATGGTAATAGGCTTATCCCTAATAAAATGGAACCTAATTTACCTAACTGTCGCAATCTGGGTGTACTGTACGCATCTGCGTACCTCCTCAGAGCATACAGCCGTTACGTTGTGTAAACAATACACATCCAAGCGATTGCAGCTATCACGACAGATTTGCTATCTACTATTCAGAATCAGAATCAGAATCAGAATCAGAATATTTATTTGTAAAACATAGGTATTACATAAAGGTCTTAGGTTAATTAAATGGGCGCTATGTTTTGCCGTGAAGGCGTACAAATATTATTGAAAATAAACACAAAAAAAAAACTAACAGAAACGGCAAAATAAACAAAATTAAACACTTACAAGAAAATAAACAAAAAATAAAAACCATTTTAAATTTAACCTAAAAAGAGAAACAGATTTAAAAATTACATCAAACGTTTATTGCACACAAAATGTTAAAAATTATCATTGAGAAAATCTTCTACAGTATAATAACATTTTTCTATTAACACCGAGTATATATTTTTATTGAAGAGTTCCATTGTTTATCTCGAAGATCAGCGTCAGATCTTCACCAAATAAAAAAAGGGACCACCGCGGCGTAATATTCTTCCAAACAAAAAAAGAATCATCAAAATCGGTTCACAATTGGCGAAGATATCGCTGAACATACACACAAAAAAAAAAAAACAGTCGACTTGATAACCTCCTCCTTTTGGAAATCGGTTAAATATGGATCACTGTTGTCCGAAATAAATGTTTTTTTTTTTTATTTATTTATCAAAATCAATAAAGTTCGACACCCGGTTTGTAAAAAATAACGGTATACCTCTCAAAGTCGAAATATTTTATTTCACATGGGCCTAGGTCTGGCACTTACAAGACGTCGAAACTTAGGGGAACGGTTCGGGTTGGACGTGTGTGTCCTATGAAGAAGAACCGGCAAGAAACTCCATTAACTTATTTGATTTAACAATGTTCTTGTGTTACAGTAAGTGTTTATACTCAAGCATGAGAGAACAGCGTAGGTAGGGGTACGACGTTTTTTTTTTACGATTTTGTTAAGAAAAAAAAAAAAACTTTGTTGGTATTTAATAAGACATTTTCAACGTCAATGGCATTCTTAAATGTGACTGATGAGTTTTACTCCAGCGTCAGTCGTCGATAATTCGTGAAACCAAACTGACAGAATCCCATTTGAGTTAAAATGAGACAACATCTCCTCTTCGGAAAACACAGAGTTGATGTTATGTATTTACCCTACTTATAATAATTATTATAAGTAGAATCAAGGCACAATCAACATTATTGAAAAAAAACAGTTGACTACATCAGCTCACCTCATTCAATCCTCTCCGTAATTCCCTCAACGAAGACTTGATCTGATTGAAACGATCCCCACTCTCCCTCCTCACCTCACCCTCCCCGCTGTTCCGCTGTTGCTGCATATCCTCGTCTTTCCTCAGCTGCATTTCACTGAACCTGTCCATGAACTCCTGAGGAGTCATCGGCTTTAGGTTTTTGAACTCCTGCAGTCGCCTCTCAACGTCTTCGTTCGCTACAGTCCCTAAGACATGACCAGGTTGGACCAGGTTCTCCGGGCTCCTGTACCTGCGACCTCGCAGACGATTCTCTTGGTCCACGTAGGATTCAGGGTTTTGGAGAGCGTCCATTTTGCGTAATTTCTCGATCTTAGCTGCTGCGCTTAAAACTGGTGGTAGGCCTGGAATGGACATTATGAAATCGTAATTAAGTCTTATAGGTTCAAATAAGAAATGGGATACAATATTGTCTATGGTAACAAGCTAGTTTTTCTTAGAGTACATAAAGTAAACTTCAAAAATAAGAGAGATACCATCTGCAATCAGTACAAGTACATCGTTGCCGATACCAATTATGGTAAATCATTAATATTGCTTCATGAAATTGTTTCTGATTGTGTGCAAGTATTGTTAGTGGTCCTCAAAAAAAAACATGAAAATAGAATTTAAACTAGGCCCAGTATTGAGCCTTGCAGAACACCTAACTAAACTGGTATCCCGGAAGCTTTCTCGCCATTTTCACACATTGAAACCTACTATGTAAATATCAATGAGTTACGTAATAAGGTTTGTGTAAGCTCGTCATGTGTGTACACAAAGGCTTTGGAGAGTCCAAATAACACTAGATCTCTCCAAGTCGAGATAAACAAACGCAGATAGCATGTGCTTGGCGTAAGATATATTCCCGTCTCTGTCTTTCTTTTGCAGTTAAATAGCTGTACGACAATAACAGAGATACAAAATAGACAGATAACAGATACTTTATTGCACTCCAAACTGCTACACAGCTCTTTTACAATATTACTAATGCTATGAGTACAGTGGCGTTCTTTTCGCTGATAGTAATATCTTCTTAACAGCCATTGGAGGCTCTTGCTTAGCCATATTATATTGTAACAGCTGCGACTCACCCACAGACAAGTTATAGGCGGTCTGCTCCTGCCTCTGGCGCTCCTCTTTCTGCTGACGCTGCAGCGCGCTGTAGTAGGGCAGGTCGCGCACGGGGGACGCGGGCGGCGGGGGCCGGCTCGGCGGCTGCGGAGCCAGACGCTTCTTCACGGCTCCGCGGGAAATGCTTCTAAAAGATAAGGGTACCTTGAAGGGTACTTGGAAAAAGGAAATACCTGTTTTTTTGTAATTGTTATTTGCTAGGAGAGCTTTGAGTTCCAATTACTAAATAATCCGGACAGATGATAAAAATTTAAATTATCTGCCTAGCCTTTTCTTATCCATGCTGGGGTCGGCTTGTCTAACCGGAAGCTGTTGGATACCAATATTTTACATGGAGCGACTGCTTATCTGACCTCCACACCGCCCCTTAACTGGGTAATACGATACCCCTTGGTAAGATTGACTGTCAGACTTCTCACTACACGTAACGACATTCAAATATCTACTGCTGTAAGACCCGAAGGCTGAGGTTTACCTATAGTACACACGGCGACACATCAAACTTATACATTTCTAGTGTAACATGGTCTGGCTTTGTATAGATTTCCGATACAATGTGAGATCCGCATAAACTGGTTTAGTATAGTTTAATTGGTCGCCGTGCGTACACGCACATTTCGCGAGGGCGTTTGTCCACCAGACCATAAGGCCCAAACGGAAGTCACAATATCTGAAAAACTCCAGTTAATAACAAAATACTTACAAATCCTTATCCACTTTGTTCGTAGCTGCCACGTTCGTGTTTATTTGCGGCTGATCATTGGTCCTCTTCTTTGAGCCATTTGATTGGTTAGCCTGGACTGTCCTCCAATCAGACGATCCCTCGCCACCCAACGATGAAGAAGATGAGCTTGAACTTCCACTGCTGAAGTAGCTTTAAATAAGGAATTTATGTTGGCAGTAATATTATATTGTGCTGTCAATAGTTAAAGCCCCGAAATTGTATGTTATTCAAATGATTGCAGTAAAACCAGAAAAGTTATGAGCTTCGGTAATTTTCTTGTTCTCGAAGTAGCGCGAACGTCGCGTCACAAACGTCCATATTCTAAATTTTGCACTGCCTTGCTTTGTAGTAGTGCCCTATCCTATTCGTCATGTGACATTCAAAATAAAAAGAGGTTTGACATTTGCATTGAGTTGTTAATCCAAAACACGCAAGTGCTTTAGTGGAGACAAAAACAGCGATGATTTTACCTCCGACGATAATGAAAATAATTATTTAAGCTCTTGAGATAATTATTGTGTAATGTGCATTATGTAATAATAATAATTTAGTTCGTTTAGGTAAATAAAGGATATTCATCATCATCTGCCTAGCCTTTTCCCAACTATGTTGGCGTCGGCTTCCAGTCTAACCGGATGCAGCTGAATACCAGTATTTTACATGGAGCGACTGCCTATCTGACCTCCACAACCCAGTTAGTACTGGGTAATACGATACCCCTTGGTAAGACTGGTTGTCAGACTTTTTAGGCCACTGACTACCTAACGACTGTCAAAGATCTACAAATGACACCCGGGACCAACAGCTTAACGTGCTTAATAAAGGATATTGTAATCTGAAATTTATACACCGTGACTTTTTAGTTGTCTTACAACGGCAGCCCACTTCATGTATCCAATGACTACGAAACATTCATAAAAAAAAAATTGGTATTTATGAGATTTTAATAATTTAAAAATAAAAATATTTTTCAGTATTATGATGCATTACGCAGTTAAAACACCCTGTTGCGAGCGATTATCTACTCGACTCGCGCGTTGGGTAGGTATGTTCTCCCGTTTAACACGTAAACATCATTAACAGGATTTTATTCTATGTATAATTTATTTTTCTTTGTAGCTATTACGTTAGGTAAGAAAAAAAAAAATCGGGCCTTGAGCTATTTTATATCGGGTACATTGAGTGGACCACCTTTGTAAGACCACTAAAAACTCACGGTGTATAAAGCCAACCAAAAAGTTCAACAAAGCCGTAAGCAGGTAATTAATGCCGAATATACATTCAGTCAAAAAAGTATCGGGAATGAATTGCATGTCATCAGCGCGCGTTCGTAAGTTCGAAAATAAGTGATGATTGTTTAATTATTCATATTACATGCAAATAAAGTAAATATTTTATCCTAATGTATGTTACCTTGTATCCTGACGACCTGCAGTCCTAGCCACATCAGGCCTCGGTAAGTTGATATTCTTCAACCCGTTAGGCCTATTTATGTTAGACGTGGATGGAATTGAGAAACCATTATTGATATTTGAGGTTGTTGGTCGAGAGAAACCGTTGTTGCTAGTGGAGGCCATGTTGGTATTCCCGGCTATTTGATTGGTGTTCGTCATCTTGCTGACCAGCGGCTTCGCTGGGCTCTTTGGAAGCTCTTTCTTTGGGGCAGGAGCGGGATCTGAAACGATTTATGGTAGGTAATATTAGCGATGTATGTGTAGAGAATGACTTGCACCCAGATTCCAAAACATAGACCTCTAAAAACAGGCGAGAATATCCGTCGATACTTTTTAAATGAATTGAGTAAAGGGCAACAGGAAAATGACAGTATCAGTAATTTTTAAGGTTCAAGGTGGTGAAAATTGCGGAATGGTTGCGCGGATACCGGACTTTGACAGATTCTCCAGAGACCAGTCCACAATGCGACGGCAGCGGTGTGACCGAACGTTCATTTACTCTTGCATGCTTACCGTCGTCCAGTCGAATGAACCCGTGGTTGGAGTCGATGTGCAGCTGGCGGTACTTGATCATGACCCACTCGTGGCACTGAGGGCACTGCTCCGTGCGCACACCGCAGTAGTTCTCGTGACCAGGCAGGTCGCGGCGCGGCAGTTCTAACTCGCAGAATCTTTGTAACAAGTGAGAAAATAATGTCCAAAATCAAAGGTAGTCTAGTGTTACTGGGGCTATATCAGGACTCACTTGACACGCCACTGTTAGGTATGCTGGGTGCCAGTAGCGAAGGGTCAATTTTTGTAAAAGGTAAGCCGGAGTACACATCTTTAATGTGATTATATTATTTGTCTATAGAATAGTGACTGTGTCATTTTTCAAAGGGAAGTCAGTAGGAACCGAGTTATATGGAACCTTCGCCACTGCTGGGTGCTACATTATTTGTACATCACACCTAGCGTAGTGTAAGGTACAGTTGTAGAAATAAGACACATTTTACAAAAAATAAGAGCGAAAATGCATGAACCATAGAATAATTTATGATAAGAATTGTCAAATTAAATATCATTTGTAAGTAGGTAAATAAAATGTTTGTCCTTAAATAATAGGGATAAGGAACAAAAAAACGGATGGCCTTCGCCACTTCCCGATAAGGTTCAAATTAACTTATCTGGCGATTAATTTTTCACAAATTCTGTTCTTTATTCTATTTATTGATAGATAGTGCTTATCTGGCCATCTTGTGAAATGCATACCTTTGAGGCATCATAAGTTTTATTAAAACGATGGGAGAAGAACGATTTTTCACAAAATAAAGAAAAAAAAAAATTAAAAATGGAAATAAATAAATGAAAAATAATTAAAAATATCAAAATCATAGGCAATGGTTATGCTCGCAAATTCGGAATTCCGAACAAGAGCTCCGACATAAAGAGTACAATGAACAGTACAGTAATGTAAGAATGTATACTATCTTGATAGCGAACCAGCACACAATTATGCGTTGTAGCAAAACGCATAATATTTTTCGATTAGGTACTATTCATGGTCCAACAAAACTGCTACAGTAGCCCCATAAAAAAAAATTCAAAAACCCCCATCGCAACAAAGCTATGCGAACAAACATTTGAAAAGTCAGTAAAATAGCTCAGCCGGTTTTGATAAAACATGTCTAATAGTAATATACATATCATGCCTTTTTATTTGATACCACACTTGGGTATTTTTGAAAATATTCGATTATTCATCACCACTTTCATCCCCCATATCTAGTAAATGGCTGCACTGATTTTGATAAAAAGTATCTAAGAACCATCGCCAAGAAACTATCTTTCAAATAAAAATAACTGCATCCAAATCGGTCCACTCGTTTACGAGCTACGGTGCCAGAGACAGACACACACACACATTGCGGTCAAACTTATAACACCCCTCTTTTTGCGTAGGGGGTTAAAAATAACTTTTGTTCATTAAAATATTGGAACAATTATTACAAAAAACATGGCTGCGAATCTTCTCCTCTTCAATCAATCAAGTCATATCATCGTAGTGAACTGCTGGACATAGGCCTCACCCGATTACCGCCTTCCACATCTAGTCTCCAGCAACCTTTTTAAGTTCGTCGGTCCCATTCTACGTTTATCGATACGCGGCTTCTCCTCCAACACGACCTGACGTATTAGAAAATTGGGAAAAAAGGAAATTTGTAATGTATAAGAGGAAGTCTGAAAATGGCGCCGGTGACTGAAAAGTTGTTGTGGTAATCGGTTGTCTTGGTTTGGGTGTGGAGTGCTGTAGGATGGACCGTGTGAAGGACGATATGGCAAGAAAGGAGGTGTCTGGAGGAGATGACGAGTAATCGAGAAGTATAGAAGACGACTTGCGGTGCTGACCCCAGAAAATTGGGATAAAAGGGGCAGGAGAATGAACGATGACCTATTAGAAAATTGACGATACCTGCATGACTTGATCGTATGTGCGCAAGAGTCCCGGATATGATCCTCCAAGTCGGTGCCGCACACGCTCTCACCGCATTTCGTACATGGTTCTGATGACAAACAAACATACAGTGAAAGTAACATTCTCAGCGCGTACTTTGACTTTACTTATTTTAATAAGAATAATCTTAATATTCATCGGAGGAGCTCGTGGCTAAAGAATAACAGCTGCACGGGTCGATTTTCAAGGATAAGCCGCGCTTGCCAAGGTCGGTCTGTGGATGGGTGACCATTCATGCCTCGGAAGGCACGAGGGAATCTCTATCACCTTTGACAGTCGTTACAGGTAGTCACTGGCCCGAAAGTCTGACAACCATTGCTCAACCATCGCTACCAAGGGGTATCGTACACCCAGTACTAACTGGGTTGTGGGAGGTCAGAACGGCAGTCGCTCCATGTAAAATAATGGTATTCACCTGAATCCAGTTAGACTGGAAGCCGACCCCAACATAGTTGGGAAAGGGCTAGGCAGATGATGAATATTAATATTCTTATGAGCAAGCTTATGTGAATAAGAGATTTATGCTACTACGAATCTAAATCTTAAAACAAGTAACATTTAATTAAAGTATCAAATACCTCTACTACAAATTGTATCATGTACCGTATATAGGGCGAATTTTCCAAGTGAGCGTGGATGGCCAAATCCGAAACTATGAGGAATAGCGAAAAATACTCAAAGGAGTCTCGAGCCCGATTTTGATGAAAACTAAAACTGCATTATTGGCTTGGTACTTCCTGGCCGCACCACAAAAGCAACTTGGATCGGAAATACAAAAAAATGTTCATCATTGTTCTGGATTTAAAAAAAAAAGTACTTCAATGGTTAAAGAGAAATTGAACAGAATTGGTGGCGCGGCCAGGAAGTATGCTTCCTAGCTGCGCCACCACGTACACTGTATTAAGTAGTCCAATAATGTACAAAATCATTGGTAAACAAATGTTCGTCTATTGTTCATTCTATTTATCATTAGATACCTACAGCAAAAAAAACTCTTTTTATTATACATATATAAAACTACGCAATAAAAAAAGTTTGGTTCAATTTCTCGCAAACCGTTATATTACTTTTTTTTTAAAATCATGAACAATAATGAACATTTTATGAACATTTTTTTTGTATTAACTCCGATCCAAATTGCTTTTGTGACGCGGCCAGGAAGTACCACGCCATTATTAGATTTTTGGAAAATCAATATCCTTAGCCAAAGATCGAACGATTTTGGAAAAAATTGTTACCTACTTGAATCTTCACTAATATTATAAAGTTGAAGAGTTTGTTTGTTTGGTGAGCTACCCACTGGTTCGAATTGAAATATTCTTTTAGTGTTGGATAGCCCATTTATCAAGGAAGGTTATAGGTTATATAACATCACGCTACAACCAATAGGAGCGGAGCATCAATGAAAAATGTTGCAAAAATAGGGAAAATTTATTCCTTTTGAGAGCTTCCGTTGCGTGCGCTGCGTAATCGGTTAAAGTTACACAACAATCATGTATGACGAAATCGATCCTCTTAATAAGTTCTAAAAAAAAGTCGGCGATAGCATAATTATGTCTATCTTTTAAGGTTGATTCACACTCTCTCTAGCCCTCTCTCTCTCTTATGTGACGCAGACGAAGTTACGCGGGTCAGCTAGTAAAAATTAAAATTTTAGGGGCTGCCCTACTCCGATGGTACGGAACTCTTCAAGCGCGAGTCCGACTCGCACTTGGCCGGTTTTTTTTTCCGGGATCCAATAAACCCGATTAGCAAGAAAAATACCAATCGGGCTTAATCCTAGATTATAAGCCAGTGAGATCTTATGTTCTAGATGCCCCAAATAGCTCCGTACCCGCAGTGTTGCCAAACAAGAGATGAATTCAATGCGCGTAATGTGTAGATAATTATAACGGCGCTTAATCATCTGCTTTTTACATATTTTGATGACACGCCGACGGATGGTAGTGCCTTTGTGCTAGAAGCTCAGCCCTGTATGCCAGAGGAGGTCGGCAGAGGGCATAAATACAAAAAATATATAACTTGAAAAAAACGGTACCGTAAATGTCCTGAAATAATGTAATTTGCACTAAGTTTCAAGGCTCATTCTCATATGTTTGTGTTCGCGCGTGTGATGACGCGGTCCACTGCACACGCTGCCTCTCCGTCAAAGGAGTACTTTGGCACTCTTACTAGGATTACCTAAATATTTCATTATTAATTTAATTAAATGATTTATATTGTAGGTTACTTTTAGCTTAATTTGTCATATGAGTCTACATTTCCTACCTGACTACCCCTCAGAAAATACAACGAAACAAATTCAGGGGTGACGTCTCTTTCAAAGTACAGACATTGATTAATTATTTTATTGTGTTGCAAAATGCAGGATAGACAGACTAGCTTTTTGAGGAAAGTAACAGAAGTAGTTTGAGTAAAGTTATTATCCCAGAAGACGGCACGTAGGCATCAGCCATTGAGGGAAAGAAATCGAACTCGACTTCAAGCTCCGTCTCTCTCACACAGTGAAGTAAGATTTAAGTAATAATGCTATAAGAGATGGTGGTAGGCCCGAGAGACAACTAAAGAGTTGTCTAGTATAAGCAAGCAACAGAGCGGGAGAGCTATGGCACGCAACAGCATCGACGTTGTATTCGGCAGCACGCCAGGTTTCTCACTCTATCAAATGACGGTTCTGAGCGAAGGAAAGAGATGGGAGCATGAAAAAATGCGATTCCGTGTTGCTAGATATGGCGCAACCCTAAAGAACCCGCATTTCCTTGTTACGTTACGTCCGAGTTAGTTTGTAGCGACCGGGAACACAAGCAGCGCGTAAAATTGGCGGATATAATCATCGGTGACACATCTTTATATGGACAACGGCATGACGCGTGCCGGCGCGACTGCAACCGCGCTACTTCGCTGACGTGCTAACACTATCAGGAATTGCGTTTTAATCTCAGATTAGATGCAATACCTCGCGACTGCCTAAATCCTCGATTTACCAAGGTCAGAGTTTTGAGAAATTCTTTCTTTGTGTACAATTATTATCTATTAATAGAGCGAACTGACATAAAATTAACGAGGATAGAGAAAAAGGCCTTAGACCATGCAGTACCTTTCTCAGTATGGACCTGGTGAACGTCACAGGAATCTGCTGGATGCAACAAGCACAGATCGACGTGGCGTCGCTTGGGAGAGGCCTATGTCCAGCTGTGGACATCTACCAGCTGATATACTCATGATGATGTACTGAGCCATTGGGCGTTTTCACTTTAGTAAGACAATAAGGAGGACAGCAAAAGCAATAAATACTAGTCTCAGTAACTAGAGTGTTTCGACAGGCCTTCTGTATAATAGTTTGTACCAATACGCGAGAAGTAGTCCTGCATGCCATAGGTTACTGATGACGGGTACTTACGCAGTTTGTGCAGTTTCTCGTGGTGTTCCTTGAGCTCAGCGTAAAGCACCGGCTCCTTGCAGACGGGGCACACGCGGATATTGCGCGCGCAGTGCACGCTGTGGATCGTGAAGTTTACCTCCGGGATCTCGCGTTTACTGCGCAACAAAACAAAGTAGGATGAGCCAAAAACGTTCCCACTGCTGGGACTGGGACGCAGGCCTTTGTGGAGTGGGCCATAATCCATAAAGCGAGCCCAGCACGGGTGGGTAAATGTAACAAATGTCTTCGATTTTTTCTAAGACTTGCCGGTTTCTGCACGATGTTCTTCACCGTTTTAAAAGCAGTGTTGATGCTGATGTCATACAAACTGCCCCATTTTTTAATCTTCTAGAAACAGCTCCATAATAGGATAATAAACTTATGAATAACGAATGGACTGAAGCGTTTATGAAGTCAGGCGTAGAGTTGCGTCTCAGGCTGGCACATTTCTACGTTAGAAACTCTCTTAACAGAACACCAAATCTTTGCTAAATATAGTTTCGCCTTTCTGACTTCCACGGACCTCTTCTGACAGAAATCTGATTAGATACCAAAATAAAACGTATTGAACTTCTGATAAGGTCAGGCGTATTATGTAATTTTTAGGTCAGTCGCACAGGGCAGCATCGGATGCAAATAGATTATCTATCGGAAGGGAAATTAGAACTCAGGAATACGACTGATAGCGTTGACGCTCATTCCAACAAAGGTTCATGAATTGATGGTTATTACATGACCACTTCATTACCGCTTTGATAGTTAAAAATGAAAATATATGTAGATATCTTATGAAGACTCAACAAAACTCTTATGCCATTTTGAATGAGGAATCTTATTCGGGTTGAACTTTGGTCTCTGGTGGAACTACATGCCATTAACTAAGGAAAAGCGATTGAGACAGACATGCGGCCGGACAGTGCGGTGACAAGTCATTATCGTCCGGACTCTACCTATGGTGATTAAATAGTAAATACAGCATTTGCACATTCATTTGATCCTTGATCTCCATGTACCTCTAATCAGGGCCAAGTGGACGATCATTTGGAAACGATTCATGTAGTCATACCTACATTATAAATTAATCACACTGGTAAGTAATTTTTACCGGAACCTGTGTCCTTATTGCTAGTTTCATGAAAGTAGCAGAGTTGTGGTGTTTCGGCATAAAACATCGCAACGGTATCGCGTCATCTATGTTCGCTGAGGCTCGTACCGACTGTTTTGATGCTGTACGGCTAAAGAAAGCGGCCTCTCTACTAAACAAAGTCCACGGCAGCCCCAACAGCATTCTGAGCGCCATAGTCGGGAGGCATGACAGCCCGTGGTGAGGTCACTAGTCACCAGTACACTGTCTGTGTTTTTAGTTAAGTACTAACATAGGTTAAGAATATTGTTACTACCCCAATGGATCTTGGTCTTTCGAATCTTCTCAATAATAGAATGAATAATAAAACAGTACCTGTATGTCCACTTTAAATGACCCCTTTTCAGACATGTCCTTGTGAATATCGGCACGGAGCTAGTAATTATCAAAAAAAGGCCACGGCTTCGGTCACGTCCCTAACACGGCCTGTCCCGGATTGATGTTTGCAGTTACTAGAGCTAAAATTATGATTTTACAAAACTACAGACAGCATCTGACCTGTTGAGTGCTATCTTAAGTACTGTGTCTGTAAATCAGCATCTTCCTGCCCTGTCCCATTTTATTTGGGGTCGGCGCAACAAGTTATATTCTTTCATTCTCCCCTGTCAATCGTCACGCTATCATTTACTGCTTTTTCCCTCAAATCGTTCCTCACACAATTCATCCAACATTTCTTTGGTAAATATCTATACTAATATTATAAAGCTGAAGAATTTGGTTGAACGCGCTAATCTCAGGAACTACTGGTTCGATTTGAAAAATTCTTTTAGTGTTGGATAGCCCATTTATCGAGGAAGGTTATAGGCTATAAAATATCACTCGGACGAAGGTCGCGGGCAACAGCTAGTATCCAATAAAATGTCTCGTCCAGTAGCTATAATTCATGATGCCGAGACGCGGATACATTATGTTACGTATGTACAATATTGTATATCCGTGTGCACACAACACTATTAATTAGCGTTGTATGGAGCCGACTACTTACGGTTCATCATGCCTTTAGGCTGAAGCTAAGGGCATGGAGCTTCGCTTGGTGAGTGAACCAGTGAGAAATTCAGGCACCGTTGAAATATTATTAAAACCATGAGTTGTTTCGCTAGCAGCTTATCACCTAGCATGTAGCAATAAGCAATGTGTGGCTTCGAACCGACGGACTACCGACTCTACGAGCTACTGAAGTACGGATACAAACCAAAGCCACTTTTGACATCCTCAATCGAAGAGTAATCCATATCCATACCATACTTACTTACTTAATATTATAAATGCGAAAGTAATTCTGTTTGTTTATTTGTTATCTTTTCACGCCTAAACCACTGAACCGATCATCCTGTAATATCGCACATATACGTTGTTAGGTGTACAGAAACGGATATAGGATACCTTTCATCCCGAAAAAAAGTACTGTTCCCGAGGAAAACAACAATAACGTTCTTATGATATTAGATGGCGCCACTTGTCTTTAGAATCATGACCGAATAATATTATTAGGTATTGCAACACGATTTTATTGCCAAATCCTAAATTAATGCGAGCGAAGCCGCGGGCAAAAGCTTGTTGTTTATGTCGAGTTATGGTGTTTATGTTACCCACGAGTGGTGGCCTATCACATCTGTGCCGCGATTATCACGCAAATTCGGCCGGGAATCACAAGGAATTTCGTTCAGGAATTGGTCTAAACTTATACATTTGGGATGTAAACATTGAACAAGCACAGCTAAAGACTGACTCCCGATTTTAAAAATTCAAGACGATTAACTAACAGCTGCTAAACCCGTGATAACTACAGGCTGAGTTATCAAAATCCAAGTGAATTTGGCAGTCTTTATAGGTGCCTAATTTTTGTTTTTTGTTTTGTGTTTATAGGTACCTAGGACGAGAGGAGACTTGAGGAATTAATCTGTAAGCACAGTGGTGTATGAAAATGGGCTGAGGTGAATGATGGATAAAGGTATAATTAGGATCGCGTCCAAAGATCATCCAAGCTGAAGT
Source organism: Noctua janthe (assembly GCA_910589295.1). Classification (NCBI taxonomy): domain Eukaryota; kingdom Metazoa; phylum Arthropoda; class Insecta; order Lepidoptera; family Noctuidae; genus Noctua; species Noctua janthe. Next base: position 7,391,619 of record OU342573.1, on the reverse strand, counting down.
TTTGGCCTGTTGGGGGTGCCAATAAACAGCGAAAAAGTTAAAAGTAAATTTTGTAAATACCCCTCTATCGATGAGTCGGGAACGCAATCGTAACAATTAGCCTTTTTAATCAAAACAATTGAAAGTATTCAAATACCTAGTTGAAAATTTGTTCCAAGTATGAAGCAGATATTCTTATTATTTTTACGAGTAACTTACGTTTTTATCACGTGATTTTATTTTATTTTTTTTCCTGCTTGCATAGGTAAGTACCTACTCCCTAATACGCTTAGCGGATTTATGAGTTCAATACTTTAGACGGCAAGAAAAACTACGCAAAAATAAAATTATGTTCTTAGGTACCTACTTACCTAGATTAATTTATTATTAAGTGGGTAGCCTTAATTTGCTAAAAGTTTTTTTTAAGTTTAAAAATGTGCCTTATCTACCTATACCTACGTATTTAGTTATTAGGAAAGCTTTAGAAAGCAATTTTATTGAAGCATCAAAGAGTTTGACCCGGCCGACCTCGACGTCAGGCATTTCCCGGTATTCATCCCCCGCCACAGGGTGCTTAATTGATTTTGTAGCCTGCAATACATAGGTCATCCAGGGAAAAATATAGGTCATAAAGATCGTTGACCTTTAGCCACACAGGTAAAAAAGATTAAACAAGACAATAAAATAACACAATAACAAAAGAATACATATTTTTTTGCACTCAATTCTATGTCTATGAAACCTCCCTTGAGGCTAAACAAATAAACAAGAGTGTGATGAAGTTTTTCACAACAATATTCGGATGTAAGGTAAACAACAAGCGCTCCCGAGACAGCTGCGATGTTCGCAATGCTCCAAATAATCTAAAAATAGCCGGCGAACGTGTGTATTCTAAAATAGAACTAATATTGACAACATAACACGCATATTGCACATTAAACTTACCAATTCTCACACAGTTTTGTCACGACGTCTTCCATTTCGCGATTCATCCTTTATTTTATATTTAGTTTGGCTTACATACGCACTGTTACAAATTGCAATTTTAACCTATTTCGCAATTTACTGTGGTTGTGTTTTTATTTCGAACTTTAACGGCGGTAGTTGGACTTCAACTGTTGAATGTTAGAATTTATTGTTGGACCTTATCTACTGATTTGAAATAAAAACATTTTTTGTGAACACTTTTCGGTGAATCCCATAACCACAGACTATACAATTTTATTAATAGCATAGCGAGCGCAGCCAACTTCACTCATGTCTTTGACAGCGGGACTGACAGAGACAGATGTTAAACTGTTGAGTAGTGACTAGTGATGTCCAATCATATTGTTGGTGTAAAATCGATACTCATATAAAGTCTCTCCCACACGGTTTAAATTTAACGCTGCTTTGTTTATCAAAGACCAAAACAACGGAAAGCATTATGGTTATTTTAGGTTTTTACATAGTTTAGAGGGTTTAAACAGGGCTGGTGGTTATACAGTCGCATTTAACATCATAGAGTATGACTTTAGCGTTAAATAAGGAGCCTTCCTGGAACTACCTTATATAACAGGAGAAACCCAGACTTTGACTAATATTTTCCCTGAATCGAGTCTACCGCATGACCTTAATCAAGGCGGAATTAAATATTTTTCTTCTATCATAATTCTTGTAAATTCTTGACTAACAATCTGGGGGATAAGTCAGTTGTTTTGCTGTTTACAACTGACTACTGTCTCTAATCTAATGCGCCTTGCAGTGAATTGATGGCCACTCCCATAACGCAAGTCGCAAATTAGTGTGGCATGCCTCTTACTGCATTTTTTTTTTTACAAACAAGGACATGAAGTTAGCCGTGTATGACTAATGAACAAATTCATTTTTATGTTTAGGTATGTTATAGAGTGGACTCCCGACAGGTCTTTTAAAAGGAAACGGTGGCTCCTCTCAAGTGCGAATTATGACCACTGGGGTGGTTTTAGTTAGGTAAAAATCCCACACTCACCGGTGTTACCCCCAAAGACCGGCCGTCTTTACAAGGTTTCCCACAAAGAAGAATAGGTATATAACAGAAAGGCTGGGACTTCGCTACACCCACATTTCGAGAGTTGTTTAAGACCCTTGTGAGTAGATACTATTGCAATTGATCAGGCATAAATCCAGACTCCAAACTGCTACTAAAAAACTATCATCATAATCATCACCCACAGCAACTGCTATGCCTCTCTTTGCTTGTGCTAAGCTCCACGTTCTTGGGCCAGCCTCACCCAGAACATTGCCGCGATAATAACAAAATAAAACTTCCAACATTTAATTAATCGTTTATTTACTTAAACAACAACAAAAATAATAAACATTGCATGGATAATACACTAAAGAACACTAGTCTACTTAATTGCAATCTACATCAACAAAACTTAGGAACATAGAGGAAGATCTCAATGGATATAAAGTTATCCACACATTGATCATTATTTTCATCATATAACTAGGTAATTGAATAACATTATATCACACATAGCAGTAAATCTAGAACTTATTATAAGACTTTTTGAGTTCCATAGCTAGTTGAAACCATTAAATTAACATACAATATGTCAACATTAACAAATCAGTCACATCACTTGATGAGAGATGTTTGAATTTAAAAAAAAGGGGATTTACATAAAGGTATTTTACTAAAATGCATGCTTTATCATATCAATTAAGTGGTAGCCAATTAAGGTTACACAAATAGCTATTTGTTTACATTTAATCTTTCTGTAGGGTATTTTACAATTTTTGATCATATGGTTTCTGAAGTAGCTATAGAACTTCACATTACATATTGTAACTCTCCACCCACTCGCAAAGCCCACGCGATTCGCGTGACTCATATCTAAATGTATTTTGAAAATATAATTCATCTTGCTACACGTTACTCTTTGCAAGTTTAATAATTTGAGACAGCTTACTCACAATACCATGTCATGGCTATTTACAATTATCAATTTATTTACCTAGATAATTCCAATGACAGATTAGCTATTTATGTTGTTTGATTTATTTTATGGACATTTCTTTTGTATTTGTCAATATAATTTACATTGTTTTTGTGTAAGTATTAGAGCTATGGTAAAAATATGATATTTTGGATGTAGCCTTTTTGTTCAAGTCCTCTTAGCTACTTGCTACATTCAATTGACTCTAATCCATTGTCACATGGATTACAGAATCTAAACTACTTGCAGTAGCCTTTCTTATCTCTAGCTAGTGCATTCCAGTACCCTAATATTTTACAAACTATAACAACTCTTTTACATACATCCTCTTTTCTGATTCCTCTAGCCAAACATTCATAAGTATGAAATACAAACATACATAAGTATTAACATTCATAAGATCAATTGCATAGGTCAATAGGTTGTTGAGCTTTCTAAAGAAACATAGTTTAGGTGAGTACCAATGGCAGTTGCATAATTAAATTCAAGATAACAAACGCGCTAATAAAAACATGTCCGCGATATTTTCATAGACAAAACTATGCAAAAAGTTAGTAAAAAGCACTGTTAAAATAGGAAACCAGTTCTGTTACTTGTCAAATGCATTTCACAAATAACACACATGTTTATTAAGACACATAATTCATATGTATTACAGTACAATCTGGGAAGAAAAGCAATAATAATTATAATCCATAACAAAACTGTACCTCACCATATTCAGAGCTCACTATAACAAAACTGCACTGTCTCTTTCTCTGTCGTCCTAGGCACACTCAGGTCGCACAAAAATGTCATCACACCACTAGGCACTATCACTATGACGTCAGTTATGAAACAGTACTAGCCTCTAGTACTGTCCCCGTTGAAAGCCCAGTCCCACACCGCGCATGGTGTGGGTAGTCGCTCTGGCCACTTCGTACTGTGCTTGCATGGCTTGAAAGAGTTCCTCTTGCTTTTTGATTGGGTCTACTGCTTTTTCTGGAGGCTCGGTCTTGACTGCGGCTGTGGGAATAGAGTTACTGTTAAGTGTTTGTTTGAATCTTTGATTATGAAGATTTATTATTGTTGAAACAAACTTAGAATCTCTGTACTATGTCCTCTACCAACTTAAGAGAATCAAGATATTTTGTGATACAAAGGACAGAGGTACTTATAGCATTCAGTCAATCTATTAGATGGAGACCGAAGTTGCAGGCCAACAACGTCAGGTCGTTGGACTGCAACTTCGGGGGCCCAAATTTTACAGCAGACTGCAGTCAGCTAAGCCCGAGTGGATGGAAAGACCTACTTATTGGGTGTAAAACTTAAATTGATCGAAATACTATGCAAAAAAACTCTCATGGTCACTAACATTATCATTAACATTAGTGTTAATGATAATAATATGCAAAATACAAAAATCTCACCTGGTTCCTTGATCCCCATAAGCCTCATGAACTTGGAGACCTGTTTACCGTCCGAGTCCTGTGCGAATCGTGTGCCACTCCACTTGGCAGCCTCCTCGGCTTCAGACTTATTCTTGTTAGACCACAACAGCTTGCGCTTCTGTACCTGACAATGATGTTCATGTGTTATAAAAATCATCAGACATTTATTTCGATCTGGCCATGATGGTATGTATTGTTAGTAGTTTTTTTTTTTTATATTAAAGTTTCTATTTTTGCTATTTGATTGTAATTTTTAAAGGGTGTCTCTGAGTAGGCAGTAATGTTTTCCCGATTAACCATGATCCAGAATTCAGCTCCAGCGATGGATTCTGGATTGAAATGGATTTCCATTGGAAGAGTATTGAAGTATTGATGCAGTATCACTAAATTCCAGCACGAGGATAAGATGCCACAGTTTGTATATTACAATACAATTCAATGATTCTAATAGTTTTTTAGAGCCCCCAAGTGCCAACAAAATACTGGTTGCTTTTATAAATCACCTGGTCCATAATCTTGCTAGTATTAACAGCGGTGGGGTTGTAGTATGAAGGTAGATGCGAGCCCGAAGGAGGTGCCTCACAGGCTGCAGCACGAAGTTGCTGCGCTGTGGCCATTGATCCATCTGGTGTCTTAATCTGAAGACCTGTGTAGGTAAAGGTATTGAAATTAACACTTTTTTTTTTAGGCGCCTTTGGCGCATATCTTTGTGTTTTTTTGGTTTGTTGAAACTATCTACATATAATAGCTAGACTGTACTAGCCTAAATACTATAAAGGGTGTAAAAAGACCCTAAACGAGGCCGAAAGGCACTTTTTCTCCCCGTCTTTGCGATTATTTTTGTGCTCTAGAAGTCTAGACCATACCTGGGAACCTTCTAGTTACGGAGATATTGGGGTCAAAGTTAAAACTTTTCACAAGTTTTTATTTTAATACATGTTTTTAATGTAAGATAAGAAGAAGCACAATGCTTTGAGTGTGTTCCATCGAGTCCTACCGTAAAACGTGATTTTTCACCCAAAACAAAAAAGAGTCGTTTCCCAGCAATAATGTTTGCGTAGTGTTCCTTAGTTTGGTGTATATAATGCTTGGTTGACGGTTTCGTGAAGGGTCTGTTTACACCCTGTATATTGTGTATTAAAATAGCCTTCACAAGAGGCGATACTGAGACGTTTGACAGGCGAGCCCAGGGCAGTCAGCAGCGCTGCTATCCACTTACAGATTAATAAATAACTTACAGGCTAATTAATACTTTTGTACACGAAAAGATGAACATAGACAACATTTCTTCATTGCTCTCGTTTTTTGTATGAAAGTATTTGTAGTAGTATTTCTAATTTTCTACCCATTAAGATAATGGGTAACAAAAATAACGACAAAATGTCAAGTACTAACCCATCTTCTCCATAACCTCGAGTTTCTTGTTAACCTTGTAGGACGAAGGCCTGTAGTCGCCCGAGGGCGGGGAGGTGCGGCGCTCCGACGACAACGAGTGGCCGCCCGAGTACGGAGCCCCGCGGGACTTGGAGCGGGAGCGGTCGCGACGGTCGTGGCGATGGCTGGACGACCTAAGGCAGGGTAAAAAAGATTACTTCGAATGCGTCATGGTTCTCTCGGCAACACAATATGCTTCTTTTATGAACCACTATAGTCCTTTCGCTGTAGGAAGATGCAGGTGACATTAGATGAACCGTTCCTTTTCAATCTTGGACATTACCCTGATTTACAATAATGACAAAATATTTTAGCTGCACCCTAAATACCATACCAGGTAAAACGGGGTGAATAGGACCGCAGGGGTGAATAGAGACAAAACTTTGACGGGATTTTAACGTTGAATTAATTTGATTATGTTATCAAAAAGTACTCTGTTTTATTTACTTAGTTATACTTAATTATTTAGAGACCTTGACCAGCAACATAACATATTAATTCAACGTTAAAATCCCTTTCATAATTTGTCTCTATTCACCCCTGCGGTCCTATTCACCCCGTTTGACGGTAGTCGTTAAATACGGAATCAGTAATACCTGCAATAAATTAAATAATTTTACCCTGACAAAATGTTATTGTTCGTCCCTGCTGTCATTTGTAGATCTTTGACAGTCTTTACAGGTAGTCGGTGGTCCGAAAGACTGGCAACCAACCGTACAATACCCCGTAAGAAGAAGAACCAAGGGGTATACTAGCTGGGTTGTGGAGGTCAGATAGGCAGTCGCTCTATGTAAAGTACTGGTATTCAGCTGCATCCAGTTAAACTGGGAGCCGACCCCAAAATGGTTGGGAAAAGGCTGGGCAGATGATGAATCAACATGTGACCGGTAGACTTACGCGGGCCCTGGATGGCTCGACCTTTAAGAATGTGAAGCACGACTTATATCCGAAGTTATTCTTACCGTTTTTCCTCCGACCGGCGACCATGACGGTCTCTGTCGCGCTCGCGTTCTCTGTCTCTTTCCTTATCGCGACGCTCGCGGTCTATGAACCTGTAACAAAATAAAAGGCTTTGATGAGATTTGAATATAGGATACTAGGCTTCACCCAAGGAAGCAGGTCGTAAGTTTAATGTATGGACTGTGTAAAGGTTGATATGGCAAGAAAGGAGGTGTCTGATGAGATGACGAGAGAGATAGAAAAGTATGGAAAGAGAAGACATGCTGCGCCGACCCCAAATGAATTGGGATAAGGGCAAGAGAATGATGATAAATGTTTAATGTATGTATGTTGGCGTACCTATTTTAACTTAACCACAGAAACGTACGGCGCATTTGACGCAGTGGCCGCTGCTGCGCTGCGTATCGTGGGTTCGATTCCCGCACGGAACAAATATTTGTATGGCCTAGGTAGTTGTTCCGGGTCAGGCTGTTTGTGTATGTGAGTTTAAATGTCTGTAAACGCACCCACGATACAGGAGAAATTCCTAGAGTGGTGAGTATTTAAAAATAACCTGGCCTTTTTGAGTGCGAAATCTGTTTAGCCGTTAAGAAGTGAAAAGGTAACAGACAGACTTACTTTCGCACTTATCTATACTATAAGGAAGAAATGAGGTTTTACGTAGTATTAGGAACAAATGAGGTGGTACGTAGCACATGTTAGTTCTATGGAAAAGAATGACAACTTCGAATTGTCTCTGGTCGCGGGATACTCTTAACGGGAACATGGCTCAAAAGGCTGCAAGATTTATAATTTCTTTAGTGTACTTACTCGCTATTTTTCTAAACAATTACGTGATGATTTGTGGCGGCATAGGTTAATTTCGGTGATTGATAGTGTGTTTCTAATTATTGTACTCATTATTTTTGTGTACCTCGTTGTTTTTTTTTTAAACATCTTCGCTTCTGTTTGCTAAAAATACTAATATTAAGAAGAAGAGTTTGATCATTTTTTGGACGTGCTAATCTCAGGAACTGCTGGTTCGAATTGAAAAACTCTTTTTAGTGTTGGATAGCCAATTTATCGAGAAAGGCTATATAACATTGAGTTACGACCAATAGGAGCGGAGCATCAATGAAAAATGTTGCATAAACGGGGAAAATTTAATCCTTTTGAGAGTTTATGTTGCGTGCGCTGCCTAAACAGTTAATATTACACAACAATCGTGTATGACGGAGTTTTCCCCTAAAAACGTTAAAAGAAAAAGTCCGCGATAGCATGTCTATCTTTTAAGGTTGACTCACAATAACCTTTTTAAATAATGCATTATTTGCGAAGTTGTTTTTATAAACATGGTACCTATTAATCCTTATTAAAATAAATATGTTATTCATCATAAGTATTTAATTTTAAACAAAATTGCTGTTACATCATTTGATTTCAATGAATATCTTAGGAGATATCAGTTTTAAAACAACTCCGCAGCAAAATAATGATCAAGTACCGCGCGCGCATTTTTATATACGGAATGTGACGTAGACGAAGTTGCGTGACTGGGTTAGCTAGTAATACATATTAGTAGGTATGTATTTCAATCATTTTTTTAATGCAAACTCTTTGCGTTTCGATTTCGCCTAAATTTTATCAGACCAGTGTATAAGGTGTAAATAGACCCTCAACATAAACGAAAGGCACTTTTTCTCCCCGTCACTGCGATTTTTTTTTTGTTCTAGGCCATACCTGGGAACCTTCTAGTTACAGAGATATTGGGGGTCAAAGTTCCAACTTTTTCACAAGTTTTTTTTTTAAATACATATTTTTGATGTAAGATTTTTACTTTACACACCTCCACGACCCTCGTACTATTCAATTCATTCATCAGCACAATGCTATAAGTACTTTCCATCGAGTCCTACCGTAAAACGTGATTTTTCACCCCAAAAAAAAAAGTCGATTCAAAGCAATAATTTTTGCGTAAAGTTACTTAGTTTGATGTACAGAATGCTTGGTTGACGGATATGTGAAGGGTCTGTTTACACCCGGTATGTAGCCAGCTCTAATAATTGAGAATACAATCGTATTCTATTGTAAGTTAATTCAGTAAAAAATAGCATACCTGGGCGACACAGCATCCCTAGCATCCTGAGACCTCTTATTAACTGGCGGTGGAACCTCACTGACGAAAGGCTTCAGGTCCATCAGCGCTGGCACTTTCTCACGGTCATCGGGCCGGTCGCCTAGCAGACCGCGGCGAACGCCCTCGTGTGCGCGTCCGCGGTCACGGTCGCGGTCCGATCTGTGGAGGGAGCATAGTTTTTAACTACTTTTCAAATTCAGCCGATGTAACTACTTTGCCAAACAGGTAGCGGTATCAGGCAACGCTTGGTGTCCATGAACGGTGGTAAACGCTCATCTTTAGACAGAGACTTGCTATCATAATGACTTGACCAAAATTATGTCTGGACTTAACCTTTTGAAAGCACGCGCGTGCCCTCCACGCCAAGCCACAATTTCACCTATCATTTTTTCACATAATTGTGTCGTTTGGCGTACAGGGCACGCGCTTGCTTGTCACGTATACGTGACAATGACGTTCCTTTTCGGAGTAATTCGATAGGAAAAAACGCCTTCTAAAAGACTTTGTTTTTGACGTATAAACTATTTACCAATATAACCAATTTACAGAATGCGCATGCCTAATGTGTGAGGCACGGAGGAGTAAATCCAGCAATTTCATATCTCAGGGTTACTACAGATAATTTCTTACAAGTTATTCTTTATTATCTGACTAATTTTTCACTAGTAGCAGCCAAACTAATCACTAGAAACTCGGGAAAGTCCTATAAAAATATATCAGTTTAACAAGTACCGGTATCTATCATCTCTGCGCGGTGACCGTCTATCAGAGCGGTCTCTATCGCTGCGTGCACGAACCGGGGACTCGCGGCGTTTATCGCGCCGGTCGGTCTCGCGTTCACCGCGCTCCCGATCACGTTCGCGCTCGCGGTCACGATCTCGACTGTCATCTGTGGACAAAAAAACGTTTTTAATTATCAACAGTCAACTTTTCTGTACAGGCGGGTTACCAAGTTTGCTATATCGATGCATTTTGAGGGTTTCGTAGCCGATGACAAAAAACGGAACCCTTATTAGATTCGTCATCGTCTGTCTGTCCGTCCGTATGTCACAGCCATTTCATTCCGAAACTATTAGGACTACACAGTTGAAACTTGGTAGGTAGAAGTATTCTGTGAACCGCTTTACGATTTCAATACTTACAAAAATTAAAAGATTAAGGGGAGGGCTCCCCATACATAAATCTGAAACTATTTTTTTTTTTTCATCAAACTTATACGTGCGGGGTGTCTATAGATAGCAGTGGCGAAGGTTCCATAGAACTCGATTCCTACCGGATTCCCTTTGAAAAATGGCAAAGTCAGTATTCTATAGGCAAATAATATAATCACATTAAAGATAATGTACACCGGCTTACTTCTTACAAAAATTAACCCTTCGCTACTGATAGATAGGTCTTTAAGAATGACGTTGAGGTTCCTAATACCATTTTTTCTCTGAAGTCAATCGTTTAGAAGATAGACACTTCCAAAGTGGTAAAATCTATCGCCCCCGCCCCCCTAATTTCTAAAGTAAGAGGAGGGAAATTCTGAAAATATGTAGGCATGTAGAACGTAAAAAAAAACTTTTAATGAAAATTATTTTAAATAAAATTTGAGGTTTAGTATTTGAGATAATTAGTTTTGTTGTTGAATGTAATACAAACCGCACGCAAAATACGCGCTTTGACGTGGAGTTGCGGACACCAGCCCGTTTTACAATACAACATACGAATGAGCCTTCAAATTATTTTTATTAATGTTTGGTGCTACGGAACCGTATGTTCGTGTGAGTACGACTCGCACTTGGCCGGTTTTTCTTGATAAGCAGCGCCGAACTGCAAACTTGAAGTGGTCATACTGTACCAGAAACGAATCCCTGTCAGCTTTTTCCGTTACTATTTAAAGAATTTATGCATACAGACTGACACATTGGTCAAGTGGTCGGTTGTGACTGCTGAGCATGAGTTCCCAGTTGTGATTCCCAGGTCAGGAAAAGCGTTATTGGGATTTATATCAGAAATTTCTTAGTAGCAGCTACGGAGTTCGGATTTGTGCCCGGTTGATGGCAAAAGGCTCACCCAAATTAAATGGGACTTTAACATAGCTGGTGCAATGTGGGTGTACTATTTAGGTACACCTCTGCCTAATCCTTCGGGGATTACAGTCGTGATGTTTGATGATTTATGCATAAAGTGTGAAAATGTTTTTTGTAGGAAACTGGTTAGAAGCGTTGGAGTCCTTATCCAGAACTTTTTGATAAGAAACCGAATCTTCTTTATCGTGTCGTTAGTGCGTTGGTGTCAGTATTTATGCCGCCCAAGGGCCTCTGACTTGGCTTTACATGTCATCGAGAAATATCTCTCAGGCATGCTGGTTTTTTCAAAATTATTTCCTTCACCGAAGCAAGTGATAATTATACAATATGCACATGAATTCTTAAAAACAGAGGTGCGTACCTTTTTTTTTTTTTTATGGGAAATCATCAAATGACCCCTCCCCCCCCACTCTGGGCGGAGCGGAGGGCAGTGTCAGACTAGAACTGACTAAAACCTAATCACTTACAAGACTTGTGTTCTAACTTATTAGTTCCTATAGCATAGCACACTGAATTATCTACAAATCATAAATTTTAATTCAACATGCAACATTTTACGACAGGTCGATAAATGCATACAATACAACTGTTGTAAATCTAAATTAATTACCAAGTGCTGTGTCTAAGCGATTATAACATACCATCATTCATCATTCTCTTGCCCTTATCCCAATTCATTTGAGTGATGACTAATTCTCAGTAATAAGTTTACTAAATATACCTCTATTCCATCAGTAATACAGTAACAAAGATAGTTACTATAGGCAAAATATCTCGGAAGGGGCACTCTGGTGCCCACCATGTGTCCTTGAAGAAAATGTGGCATAAAATAGGTAAATAACAGTAATGAAAACCGCAAATCAAAACAAGGAGCGAATCATGAGACAGACATTTTTGCGTCCCGTTTCCATACAAAAATAACAGATTTCATCGATTTGCTCCTAAAGAGCTGGTCGAATAAAAAAACCGTAGTAACTTTTTTTGTTGTCCTTCAATAGAGGAATGCAACTGTACATTTACTTTTTTTTTTAAATTAAATACTTTTTCAATTTTTAATTCTATGTCCAACCTCTTGTATGGGGACGATCTACTGTGCGACGGGGAGAACAAGTTCCTTTGGGCTTCGGTAAAGGTTTATACACCCACATTTTGTCAGTTATGTTTTGGTACTTACCATGTAATTGGAGGTGTGCCAATTCTGGCTCATGTCTTTACTGTCATGTCATCAATTATAAATTCACTACCACTAAACACGCGCAGAGAGGAGGCTCGTGTCCCAGCAGTGGGATTGTTATAGACTGGTGCTATGCTTAAATGCTACAGTTGCGACAGAGGAGAATAATAAAATTTCTCTATTTGAACTCTTACATTACAGGCGAATGCTGCCAGTGAGGGAGCGTCTTAAGCTTCATAACACTACAGAAAATAAAAGCCGAGCATAAGATTCTTAGGAATGTTTATATAAAAATGTTTTACTATGCAATAAAAAGTAACGGGCCTTGAATTGGGCCATTCTAAATTCAAATTTATGTGTCATATCTATTCAAATCTGGCTTCAAATAAGACACACAAAATGATGTAAGTATGTATTGACTGGAGCTTGTCTGAGAAAGTGCTACCGCCAAACCGAATTCTGCCACAAGCAACGTTGCTATGTCCTTGTAGAAAGGTTATGAATGCTGGTGTAATTACACATACCTGAGACATTACATCTTTGTCTCTGGGATGACTTAAATCGCCTGTCGCACCATCGACGATTAGCGAAAAGCGAGTACCGGAAATAGCACGAGCGCGCGGTTTAACCGTAACGTAAATACGTCGAATTTAAAATAAAAAATACTCGTTACACACATAATAAATTTTCATAATTTATTCATATAGCTGGATATGGAGATATATGGATGATACTGATGGCGATTTTTGTAAGCAATTTAACCAAAATGCTATACGTTTACACCGCGCGCTCGTGCTAGGGCCTCAGGTTAGCTACTAGGAACCAGTTCTTTGTTAGTGTGTAGAACTAGTGGATCGAGTTTTTTATAACACGCGGTGTTTTGTTTGTTATAAAAATAAAAACTTACTAGATCTGCGGTCATCCCGCGACGACTGTGGCGGGGGCGTAGGCTCGACGGGCGGCAGTTCGGGCTCCGACTCTGCCTGCGAATCCTGCGACAAGAAACACGACACTTACACTACATCATAAATGCAAAGAGTCTTTATACTTTGGACCAAACACGATTGTATCAAAAAATGTGAAGTGCTTTCAATTTGTTTTCGATAAATTGAAACATAGTCACATACATTTTAATGTAGTTTTGGTTTATGCTTATGTAAAGATAAGGAAATTATGGTATTTGATTTCCTTCTACAAAATAAAAATACTATGCCAGCAACTGGCATAGTATTTTGTATTATACGCAGTTTCAAAATAATTTATTTCAGGGTTGTTCAATCTAATTGAAGTGTAATACTGATGAACTAAATGATTGTAAGAGATAATTGGAATCTGTATTCTTTCCCAAATATTTATGTTTTGATTCTGCTGATACACAGCATGATGAGGCCTTGTGTAGTTTCTGTCTACTACTTTGGAAAAAATAGTAGTGATAATAATTATGTATGCCAACATATGGAGAGCAGTCCTGTACCAATAACACTTTCCATAATGTACAAAATTGAAGTCAGCAAACAATGAGGGGTTCAGTCCACGACATTGTTGTTGTGAGAATATAAAAACATGGTGGACACAAGAATGGGATGGATACCAATGTTTCTTCGGACTTCACTTTTCTGCTTGGTTGATTGGGTCATGAAGCAACAGTCCCATTTTTCTAGAGCGCCCAATATAAAGGGTGTAAATAGACCCTTAACATGGCTATGTTAAGTTATCGACCGGTTCAACTGGAATAAAATAGGAAACCTAAGGTAACTCTGAATACTAAAAGTGTTGATTGCACTTTCGTAAGTACTGATTTGAGTGTAAAAGTACCCTTAACGAAGCCAACTTTTTCACAAGTTTTTTTTTAAATATATGTTTTTAATGTAAGATTTTTACTTTACACACCTCCACGACCCCCGTACTATTCAATCCATCCATCAGCACAATGCTTTGAGTGCTTTCCATCGAGTCCTACCGTAAAACGTGATTTTTCAACCTAAAAAAAAAGTCGTTTCCCAGCAATAATTTTTGCGTAAAGTTACTTAGTTTGATGTACAGAATGCTTGGTTGACGGCTATCTGAAGGGTCTGTTTACACCGTGTAGTTTGTTGCATACCTACTTCAGCGCCAGACTGTTGAGCTATAAAACTCTAGTCAAAACTTACATGTTTTGAAACTTATACTTAATTGTAGCATGTGACTGAAAACCAAAACCATACTAGTTTTGGTTTGCAGTTGTTACAGTTTTTTACATACAGATTTCATCTTGCCATTTATTATTGTGACAATTTATTTATTTTAACATAGCTAGATGTTAGCTTTCAACTAACTAATAAGTCCTTAAAAGAAAATTTTGAATCTCTGAGAATTTGTTTATAAGGGGGTTTATGACCATAAACTCCCTAATGCAGGGGTTCCCAAACTTTTTCAGTTCGCGGCGCACATACAGGTTTTATTTTGTTTTGTTAGTATTTTGTCTCGGCGCCCTAGCTACTAGCGAAAAATTTGAGTTTTAATAATTATGTTGACAAACATGGATACATTTGAAAATCCGGCTCCACATAAATAAGATGTTGCAAAAGGAAGGAGAATTCTTAGAGCATAATATAACATCACGCTTTGTAATCCCAGATTTAGGCAGAAGAGAAGAGTTAGGCAGAGATGTACCTAAATAACAAGTACATCCTCAATTCGCCAAAGTCCCAGACACAAGTCCAGACTATGTGGCTACTGAGAAATTCCAGCCAATAACACTTTGCCCGACCCGGGAATCGAACCCAGGACCTCATGCAGCAGTTGCACTTGTGACCACTAGACCAACGAGGCAGTCAGAATTCTTTGAGGTTTCGAATTTAAAGTTTGATATTCATTTTGGACCAATATCCAAAACTCCACCAAATTGGAACATGTGAATCTTTGAACAAGAGAGTTCAATGAGACTTTCTTCTTCCTGGTAGATCTTGTGCATGAAAAGGGTCTTGGATTTACGCAATTTTTTAAGTTCAAGTTGTTTAAGTTAAGGCAAAGTATTTAAAAAATCATTAAGTGAGCTTCGAAAGGTGTTCCATAAAAATAGACATTAAATCATTAAATTTTGTGAGACAAGCTCATTAGATTTTTATTGAGTACCTATGTATATTTTCCGGAGAATAGTAAACAACAACACAAAAAATGGTTGGTAACAGTGCTCTTGGGCAACATTATTCTGGTATAGAGGAAAGTTTGATTATTATAAATAGATTCACACAGTATCAACCTCTCAGTTCATTGCCCTAAATATAACAAGAGAGGACATCAGAAAACCTACTTTGTTTTAATTTAAAAAAAAATTACAAAACATTCATGAATTGGATAGCATAATTATGTAGATAAAATAAATTCTATAGAAATAACAAGACATAATAAAGAAATATGATAATTACATGGATGCTATGAAACATTTCATAATAGTTTGATCATTGAAATCACATACTGCTCTTATAAATTTTAAAACTGTTCTAGAATAAAAAACAAATGTGGATATGAGTAAAATCATGATGCCAAATAGTTTGGGTTATCTTACAGCTATGTACTCACGTGAGCCTGATGTTAAAGGGTTGCAGTGTGCATGGACTCGGTCGGCCATCTTGAAGCCTCGGCACGTACTCAAGGGGTATTTGACTTTTGTTTTGTGTCAATTTACAAATGGGTAACATATAAAATAATAAAAGTGTTAATATCATCGTTGAAAACAGCATAATGCAAAATTGCTTTTTATGTAACTCTATTTATAAAAAGTGTACTATTATGATAATTATTTGGTTACTATTATGAGAAATTAAGACTATTTTGAATGCTGTGAAGAATACTGGCTCTATGCCTGAATATAGATGAAGAATAGACTACTTAGTTAACAAGAGGTCTACTGATTAGCTTCATCACATGAACAAGGAGAGTATAACAGTGAGGGACCCTGTCAGATGGTCAGTTACCAAGTCAACTGGGGTTCTCACTGTGCTAGCATATGTGATGGTGGTAGACGTACATATGGGACAGTTACCTCGCTCATGTCCATGTTGACGTCATCGTAGTTGGTATCGTCGTCTCTGCGGCGGCCTCCAGCGCCGCCCGCTGCCACCTAAAATATCATTCTATTGTCAAGCAGAGAACGCAGGTTAATATCCATAATTCTCATATAAATTGCATCAAAACATACTGAAAACACACAGAACACTTAAGCAATAAGAAAAATTGTACATTTAGAAAAAAATATTGTCAAGGACGCCAAAACTTACCGATGATTGTTGGCTTCCATAACGCTCCGATTCATTCTCATCTTCGCTACCGTAACCAACAAGACAATCCATGGCTATTACTAGTTAATTCTGGCACTACTTGTTGTGTGATTTAATTGTCCAAGCCGAATCACAGTAAAAAACAAAGTAAAAATCTAATTTGGCTTCAGAAGTGAAAATAACGAGGAAAATAAAATTGACAATGTCTCGTTGTCTATGAGTTTTTCCACAGATGTATTATAGAGATGCTCTATGACAGACAAGCATTTTTTTTTTTTTTTTATCCCGAAGAGAAGGCGTCTTTCGACCTCATTGCCTCGTCTTACCTCCATGACAGATCAACAAAATATTGCGACCAAATCTACAAAATCGACAAAATGACAGATTGTGTCGACACAATGACAGATTTCTTTGCACTATCTGTCATTTTGTCGATTCTTCCGTCAAAGAAATCCTTGTCTACGCTGCTCATGCTACGGGGGCAGTGGTGCAGGAACCATAGAAACCGTACTATTTATATTTATTTATTTGCGTTCTACAAGGTAAAAACATGGTGTTTTACAAAAGGCTTAAAGCTAAGAGCCGTTGTAGACCCCGTCGGGGCACAGCAAAATTTTGTGTAATTTGTACAATCTTAAACTTAAAATTAAAATATACTTGAAACCAAACAATCACATTCGCGATGAAAAAAAAAAAGATAGACAATAGGTTCGAATACAGACAAATTGAAATTCAATCATTTTCTTCTATTCTATTAAAAATTTCTCCGAAAAACCAATTTATGATAAAAATACAACAAAAAATAAAATACAACCTTGTGGAATCGGAAGTGCCGTACTATAAGTATGTGCCCGACACAGTTCTCGAAAATGGCAGTATCACATTGTACTGGGATCGATCCATCATCACAGACAGCACTATAGTAGCCAATAAGCCTGGTATAGTGGTGGTGGATCGATCAGTGCGGCGCGCAATGATTGTTGACATAACGGTCCCGCATGATGAGAACCTCGTGTAAGCCGAGAAAGATAAGCAAATCAAGTATTTTGACTTGGTTCGCGAGGTTGTCGACATGTGGGATGTGGACTCAGCGATCATTGTGCCGATAGTTGTATCAGCCCATGGCTTAATTGCCAAGAGCCTCGACCAATACTTGAGGAGGCTCTCGTTAGGCAGCTGGATCGAGGGCTTGATTCAGAAAGCGGTACTCCTGGACACGGCTCGTATTGTTAGGAGGTTCCTCTCTCTGGAGCCCTGACCGCCGGTAGCTTGGACCCTGTTCCCGATACCGGTGGGCTACAATTTTTTATATTTTGAAATAATAAAAAAAATATCTCGACTTGGCACACGAGGTTGTCGACATGTGGAATGTGAACTCGGCTATCATTGTGCCGATCGTCGTGACAGCCAATGGCCTTATAGCCAAGAACCTCGACGACCATCTTTCGAGGTTCTCCTTAGGCGGTTCGATCAAGGGCCTGATTCAGAAGGCAGTACTCCTCGATACGGCTCGCATTGTGAGGAGGTTCCTGTCTCTGGAGCCCTAACCACTGGTAGCTTGGACCCTGCTCCCGATACCGGCGGACCACTATTTTTTATATTTTTAAATGTTTTTTTTCATATTAGTATATTTAAAAATGTATTTAATATGTGTAAAAAAAAGGAAATAATATATAGCTTGAATTGCTTTACTGAATTGAATTTACCGCAGATCAACCCAGGGTCCCCCAAGGGGGGGGGGGGGTTCCCCTGGGGTGATATGGCCATATATACGGGTGGATTGGTATGGTGTTGGGACTTCTAGCCATGAATGCGGAGAACAAGCACACTCACCTTTTGGACAAAATGGATAAAATTTTCAGATATACCTATAGCATCAATTTTAAATGTGGCTTTGGACGACCGAACTTGGGCACAAGCTAGTCTTCCCATTCGCATGGGAGGACTCGGCGTCCGCAAAATTTCCAGTATTAGTTTACCCGCCTTCATATCCTCGGACCACGGCACTAAGAAATTAATCAGGAATATCCTGGCTTCCACACTGGTTGATTTTGAAGTGCCGTGCTTCTCCGAGGCTATCGATACTTGCATACACGCTAGACCGAATACTGAAGAACCCGACCATCCATTTTCCCAGAGACGGTGGGACGGGCCGCTCTGCAGAGTAGTTTAGAACAATCTACTGAACACGTCTGCTACTACTACTGAGCGTGCGCGCCTATTGGCTGTGGGTGAGTGGGAGTCGGGTCTTTGGCTTCACGCACTGCCGTCGTCGAGCATAGACACATTGTTCGACGACACGACCTTCCGCCTCGCTGCTTCTTTACGCCTTGGTGCTGCCTGCTGTTCTCCTCATCGCTGTCACTGTGGTGAAGCTGTCAACAGCTTCGGTCACCACGGCCTGTCATGCAGCCGAAGTGCGGGCCGTTTTGCACGGCACGCGAACATAAACGACATCATCCGACGAGCTCTTGTCACTGTCGGCGTTCCAGCTGTTTTAGAACCCCATGGCTTGGCACGCGACGATGGCAAGAGACCGGACAGCATGTCGTTGTTTCCTTGGAAGTTGGGTAGGCGTTTAGTGTGGGACGCAACATGCGTCGATACTCTTGCGCCATCACATCTTCCAAGCTCGTCGTACTGTGCTGGCGCTGCCGCTGCGGCTGCAGAGAAGCTCAAGCGGCGTAAATATAGAAACGTTTGTGGTAACTATATTTTCGAGCCGTTTGGGGTTGAAACTCTGGGGTCGTGGGGTTCGAGTGCTCATAGCCTGTTTAAGGAAGTTTCGAAACGCCTAGTTGACGATTCCCGTGACCCAAGGGCTGGCTTTTACTTTGGCCAGAGGCTAAGTGTTGCCATACAACGTGGCAACGCCGCCAGTCTCTTGGGCACATTACCAGCTGACAGCGTTGAGGAGTTTTTTATGCCCTTTTATAGTTTGTTGTTAGTTCATTTGTTTTAGGTTATTTAATAGTTTTTAATTAATAATGTATTTAGTTAGTTTACTCTACTTTATCTAACGATTAAAATATTTTCCCATATGATGCTTTAAATAAATAAATAACCCCCTTCCAAACAATTTTGTTATTTTATCTTCTTTATTTTTCGATGCCCATCACATGTCTGTCGTGTTTCCCAAGTTTATTTAATTTAACTCGTTCTTTTATTAAGTTACTTAGATCAGGAATCAGTATCAAGAGCGCTAATTAAAAACTCGTGTAGAGATTTGTTTGCTGAGGATTTTGACTATTACTAACTTAAAATAATAATCATCACAATTCTCTTGTTACACTAGGGTTGGCGCAGCGTGTCTTCTTCCATATCTATTCTTCTCTAGTTTCTAGCCAAATTCTCTTTTACATAGTCCTTCAGTTTTTCTCTACTGAAATAGCTTTTTAATTTTATAATGCTGGTGCATTAATGGTGCTCCATCATCATCATCCACAGCCAGACTTCACCCACTGCCCGGTATAGGACTCTTTGTTTGTGCCAATCTCCACATTCCTATGCCAGCCTCTTCTAAGTTTTACCTGAGGTGATAACAATGTGATGCTAGGTGATTATTAAAATTAAATAATACATTGGAATTGATTGTAGTTTTTTTTATATATCTTTTATCACATTTAATCTACAGCCTACTGAGTTACCTACTTCTTGCATAAATAATTTATGTACAGTATTTACACAGCATTATGGAAAATTACAGCTGATTATTTTAATAATATGATACAACAACAACAATAAATTTTCTTATGTTATCTAACAATTTGCTAATAAATTACAAGCAGTTGTTTAGGACAAAACTGCTTTATTAATTATAATAATTATTTCTAGTCTTTTCATTCTGTTACATTGCTGTCATTGAGTTTAACTGCAGTTCTATCGATATCATAGTCACTGGTGCCCTGAGCTACAAGAAATATAAACAAGCCAACTATGCCAAACACAACGAAAAGGAAAGCTTCTTGCTGATTTGATTGCTGCACATCAATTGCCTTTTCCCGTTTTTTTCTAAGGAATTCTTTCTCATATTTCGATTTTTCAAATAAATTTCCATAGTGGCTTTTAGACCTGTAACATGAAATATTTAATTATATTAGTAAAAATGAAATTTTCTACAAAGAGGATTAAGTTACAATTTATGCTAGCTGTAACACTGCCATTCTACAAAAATTACAATAATTCGAACTTAGTACCTCCTTGACAATATTTGAGTGATGAACATAGTCAGCCACCAACATTCCTACTGCTGGGACTAAGCCTCCCTGCACATACTGTAATTCACCACAAGGCCCATTGCTGCAGTTGGTGGGTGTCACATGTCTTTGAATTTTTGATCCAAAGCATGCCAGTTTTTTCACTCTTTTCCTTAACCATTTTTGCATACCAGTGATAAAATTACTATGCAATTCATGGTTTTGAAGACAAAACATACCATGTGTCAAAGTCATAAATAGGTTGTCTGCCGTCCATGGTTGGTACAGCCGAGCGGTGTGTGCGAGATTTATAGAACTTCAGTGTAGGGTCTGTTGGCTCTGGGTCTGGCTGATATTCCACTTCTGGCTTGCGATCTCCGAGCAACCCTGGAATAAACAAGGATGAATGTTTTACTACATGCTTCTCATATTTAATTTTTATTTTGCTTTCTGAATTATTATTGTAATTATAAGATGATAACTGACATTGTAATATGATTATTGCTAGCTCTTAAGCGTATTGGTAAAAAACCGTTAGCTTAGAATGTATTTCTGAATAAATAAATAAATAAATTCGTATCAATTAGAGTTTTGGCAATCATTTATTTGTGAACAAGAAGAGTCTAGTACAAAAAAACTTCATAAAGATTCAAGGCCAACTACAAAAGGTACATAACAGAAGAACTACAATAGCAGCTGATTATGATAATTATATTTTATACTACATGTTTGAATGAAGTAATTAAGTTTGCAACTAAGGAAACCAACCTTTGTCATACATTTTTTTTAATTGTATGTTGCCTAACACCTCATAGGCTTCGGAAATGACTCTAAACTTTTTTGCTGCTACTTCATCCTGAAAAAGCAGTGTTTTAAATGTTACAGGGAATCGGTTTTAATCATGTTCATACAATTAATGGTCATTGATTGTTAGGTATGTCTAAAAAGGCATGTATGATTGATTTTAAGGAAGTATAATTTATCTTAAGTGGAGACTGAAACCTTACGTTGTTGGATTTATCTGGATGGTAAAGTTTTGACAATTTGTAATATGCCGATTTGATATCGCCCTGTGTCGCTTTAGGAGTGATTCCAAGTGCGTCATAGTGGTTGGAGCCCCAACGCGGCAACATGGTGCTCAGCAACCGAACTGCGTCATACATCGGTCTTGGTGGATTAAAAACGTTCATCTAAAAAAAATACATCCAGATCGACTGCATTAAAGTTAAGAAGTCTATTTCCAATACCTACAAGTACACAATAAACACACACCCACTTACTGTAATTGAATTAAATAAATCTGTAATGCACTAAAAGTCATTAAAGATATGGAGACACAGGGAGATAATTTTAAATGTGACTAAAAATACAGAACAATTTATGACATTTTTATACTAAAATCATCCGTCAAACAAATCAACAAATCCAAAATTATGTAATCTGTTGATAAAAAAAAACAGCTGGCTAAGCTACGGTCACTTTATAAAAATATCACATATTTTTAAAAGCATTTTGTTATAAATTCACCACTAACTGAAATGTTTATAATCTGAATTTAATCGAATTTAAAACAATTTTTTCATTCTAGGTGTCTGTATTATAATTATATTCTAATGATCTAAACCTAAAGGTAGGTCTATGATAATTATTTATGATGCTCTGTGATGTCAAATTTTATTCCACTGGCAATACAAAACATGCGTTCCAAACATACCTTCCAAAAAATATGATAAAATTAAGGTATAAGTTATGTCCAAGGAACTTATATACTAACGTTATGTCCGAGAGCATTGTTTCATATATGTACAGTCACCATATACATATGCAAAAAAATCAGTGACAATCTAATTTTTGACCACGATTTTTAATATTTTTATGCTAAGTGGGTATGAATGTCAGAAAATTATTATTATGAAGTAAAATTAAGTTTTCGAAAGCACTTATCTGACGTCAAATAAATTAGTCACCGAGTAAAGTATAAGTTTTATTCGTATATTTCAGTTACGAACCGTTGTTTCCTGTTGTGTTAAGTGTAAAAATACAGGTCAGTTTTATTTGAAACAAAATCACTTTCTATTATTGCCTATTTCCAAGCAGATGTTTTATGGAAAATGCATGTCCATTTATGGAAGTCCTTGCCTCCTTGGTGTTGACACCGTGTGCCCTAGTTAAACTTCGTTACTAATACTGGAAGGCGGTTTTGGCAATGAGTCACTTTCTCGTTAGCGCAAGAAACTGACGATTTGACGATAAGCTGAGTGACACCTTAACTTCGTTAAACTATTATTTTTAAACTTATTATTTTGTGTACGTATAATAGTCGCAGTCGAACGTTCGCTACCTGGCTTATCAGCGTTTACGTTACAAAAGGAAGTTTATTTTCGTATCTAAATAAAGGTATAACATACTGGATTTTGGAACAAATTCTTTGTTGTGCATTTACTTTTGTCTCTTTAAGGTCAAAAAACTGTGAGTCATGGTCAATCTTTTAAAATTTTGACCATCTGTTTCATATTATGTTACTGACATTATAATTTGTATTTTTAGCTATCACAATGTCGTCCCGCAAGACAGCTGGTCGCCGTGGTACCAACAAGAAGCGCGCCCAGCGTGCTACTTCCAATGTATTTGCTATGTTTGACCAGGCCCAGATTGCAGAGTTCAAGGAGGCCTTTAACATGATTGATCAGAACAGAGATGGTTTTGTGGACAAAGATGATCTTCATGATATGTTAGCTTCTCTTGGTGAGTAGTATATTGTTTTTTTTTTTCAAAATGGCTGAAGTATATTTGCCATTGTGGTGAAAGGACTATCCAATCAACTAAAGTTAATTGCCCAGAGTGGGCCAGATGTAGTAGAAGGCTGAAATAGCCCGGAGAGGCTCATTTGCATCACACTGCAGTTCTAAGTAAATAATATCTATAATAATAAATAACTGGTGCAAACCTGTTGTGCTTGACACTAACGACCGCATGGAAGTATGGCAGAGTAAGGAGCTTCATGGACGCTTTTTCCGGGCCCTGCATGGGCCTGATGTAGACCTATCAGCGTCCGTAGCCTGGCTACGTTCCAGGGACCTCTTTGGAGAAACCGAAGGTTTTGTCTGTGCAATTACAAGTTATGATGACGAATAACTACCGGAGATTTATTGTGAAGGACGGTACGGTTGACATATGTCGGGCATGCCACCGTCCAGGCGAATCAATCCGTCACATTATCTCCGGGTGTTCTCGCTGGCTAACGGAGAGTACTTGCATAGACACAACCTTGTAGCCAGGATTATCCATCAGCAACTTGGTCTATAATACAACCTTGTGGAATCGGAAGTACTGTACTATAAGTATGTGCCCGACCCAGTTCTCGAAAATGGCAGTATCACATTGTACTGGGATCGATCCATCGTAACTGACAGGACTATTGTAGCCAATAAACCTGATATAGTGGTGGTGGATCGATCAGAGCGGCGTGCAATGATTGTTGACATAACGGTCCCGCTTGATGGGAACCTCGTGAAAGCCGAGAAAGATAAGCAAATCAAGTATCTTGACTTGGCTCACGAGGTTGTCGACATGTGGGATGTGGACTCAGCGATCATTGTGCCGATAGTTGTATCAGCCCACGGTTTAATTGCCAAGAGCCTCAACCAATACCTGAGGAGGCTCTCGTTAGGCAGCTGGATCAAGGGTTTGATTCAGAAAGCGGTACTCCTGGACACGGCTCGTATTGTCAGGAGGTTCCTCTCTCTGGAGCCCAGACCGCCGGTAGCTTGGACCCTGTTCCCGATACCGGTGGGCTACAATTTTTTATATTTTTAAATGTTTTTTATATTGTTTTTAGTTTAAGAAATATTTAAAAATGTATAAGATTTGTGTAAAGATAAATAAAGGAAATAAATATCTTAATCCTGACTAATATTATAAATGTGGAAGTTTGTTTGTTACCTTTTCACACCTAAACCACTGAACCGATCATCCTGACATTTTACATATAATTTGTCAGGTGTACAGAAACAAACACCAGGACACAGGGTACCTTTCATCCTAAAAAAAGTACTGTTCCTGATGAAAACAACAATAACATTCTTATATGTTAGATGGCTTCAAATCATGATTGAATTATATTATTACAAGCAGAGTACAACCACAATTGATAGTCAAATTTAAAATTAACGCAAGTGAAACCATGGTCAAAAGCTAAAGTAGGCCATATAGATACTTTCCTTAAAAAATATAGAAATATTTTTTTAATATTTTATACGCATACCCTGCGTAGGGAACATAGCTGTTTTTGACATGGAAAGAAAAACGTAACGTCACCTAAGACGTTATTAATGGAACGAAAATTTCGAGATCTGTGAGCGGGGTGCGATGGTCTAGTTGGTTAAGACATCCGGTGTACTGAATCGGAAGGTCGCAGGTTCAAACCCTGCTCGCACTGGAATTTTTCTTTCCATGTCAAAAACAGCTATAGAAATAAATGTTGACCTAAAACGTTAATCAACAGTTATCCTGTTCTGTAAACATCTCTAGTATACTATGAAAATATTATTTAAAGCTAAAAAGGAAAACATCATTTATTCTCAGTATTGAGCCACTTATTTATGAGTTTTGTTTGAATGAAAAATACCCACCAGCTGTGCCAAACAACAAAAGTATGTTCACCATTATAAACTAACCATAATTTTTCTTTAATCTTAACTGGAGGTCAGATATATGCAAGCAAGCATGCAGCATGCAATCAGGCATGCAGCGTGCAAACAAGCATACAACATGCCAGCAGGTATGCAACATGCAGCAAGCATTGTTTCTGTCACGGCTCCACCGCTGCGGGGTATAGGCATTTTGGTATTTAGCTAGATCCAGTTAGACTGGAGGCCTACCCCAATAGTGTTGGGACAAAGCTAGGCAATGATGAATCTTGAAATTATAAAAGTACTAAACCACATTATTACTTCAGGTAAGAACCCAACAGAGGACTACTTGGAGGGTATGATGAATGAAGCTCCTGGTCCTATTAACTTTACCATGTTTCTCACTCTCTTTGGTGAGCGCCTGCAAGGAACAGACCCTGAGGATGTCATCAAGAATGCATTTGGGTGAGTAGTCTAGAGCTAGACCTAGAGTATTATACACAGATTAGTGATAAATTAAAATTGAAGTATTTATTTCTATTGCATGTTATGTGATTCCACTGCTGGAAAGCAAAACCTCCCCTAAACTCCCCTTCCCACTTTTGTAGTCTTCTGCTATTACATATGGGTCAATTTAGATGGTTCTACTAAATACTCCTGGGCCTATCATCATTATTCACAGACTGACTTTACCACCTGCTGGGCATAGCCTCTCTTGCCTTGTGCCAATCTGCAAACTCTGTGCCAGCCAAATGTCAGTCATGCAGTTGTTAAAATAAAATACTTTCACACAAAATAGGATGAATACTTGAAATAAAAAAAGATGTGGAATGTATAGCAGCTAAATACTTTAAGCCATGACATAATCTATGATAATTTACTCTTTGTCCTTGTTATTGAGGTAGATAACAATAGTGTAGCTAGTGCCATATTGAAGTATTTATTAATTCAACTCGCATATTTGTAACAAACCAGCTTAAATTCCTATTTCAAGTACAACACAGACTAGCATGTGCATGGAATCATTCAGCATTTAGCAGTCCAATCCTGGATATAGGCCTCTGCCATGTCTTCTAGGTACTCCTTTGACTACTCCCTTCCATCCATACCAGCCTCCTTGCCAAATCACTACATAGTATAAAACAAAGTCGCTACCCGCTGTCTGCCCCTATGTATGCTTAGATCCTTAAAACTACGCAACAGATTTTGATGCGGTTTTTTTTAATAGATAGAGTGATTCAAGAGGAAGTTTTATATGTATTTATTGCACCCGTGCGAAGCCGGGGCGGGTCGCTAGTATCCAATAAATGTAATCATAAAATTATTTAAACACTAAATACAAAAGTTCTTTCACATCACTGTCATATTTAAAATCAGCGTTCGTTGTATCAAGAGTGCAACACACAAATGTTGCATTGAGTATGTATATGTAGATATCTGTTTGGGAAAAGCCGCTTGGCTTAGTTCGGATTGTGCCGACCCGAACATGAAGCAGCGATAGCAGCTGATGCCGAACGGAGTTTGGCGACTGCTATGAAAGCTGAAAAACTGTTACGATGGATAGGCTTTATTGATCCAAAAATATGTACTGCCGAACCCAATGTGGCAACCCATTCAGTGTGTAGTGTAGCACCCCACAGATGTTGAGTTTGTGCCAAGTTTTTTTTCCCCAGTCTCTCACTTTTATACCCGCACGTATTAAAGCGTATTGACGCACGTTTAGAAAAAAAGGTCAAGTCCGTTTCACACAGTCCGCGCGTTGACTCTTACTGACGCATGGACTTTTGCTTTAATTTTAGCAATAGTAAACATTCATTGTTGAAGTCAGAATTTTGTATTTACGATTCTAATCATTCAATAGAGTAGAAATATCTCTGCTTGAAATAGCGACGCCCAACTGGCCCTGTGCGTCTCACATCCGTTGGATTTCCGAGACCTAATTTGGATTCGCGTGTTATATTTGAGTTTGGAATCTCAGATGATTATCTAGTTTTGGGAAAGCAAAATCAATGTAACAAAGTTCAAATTCCATTGCAATCAATTTAGGACCTTTTTATTTAAAACGGTCGATCAAAAATCCACTTAGACCACGTAACAATAAACTAGATAAGGTTAGGTTGATTCTTCTTTCTTTATCGTGTGGTTAGTGCCTAACCTGGTGTCAGAGTTTTTATGCCGCCCATGGGTAAACCCAAATCAGACTTGGGTTTACATGCCGTCGAGAAAAATATTTTAGGGATGCTGGTTTCCTCACGATGTTTTCCTTCACCGAAGCAAGTGATAATTATACAATACGCAGATAGTTGATTAACACTCATTTTCAAACTCATGCCACCAGATGTTTCGACGAAGAGAACCAGGGTGTGATCAACGAGGAGCGTCTCCGCGAGCTCCTCACCACCATGGGAGACCGGTTCACGGATGATGATGTGGATGAAATGCTGCGCGAGGCACCCATTCGCGACGGACTATTTGACTACGTCGAGTTCACTCGCATTCTCAAACATGGAGCTAAGGACAAGGATGAGCAGTAAGAATTTTTATAAAAAAGGTGGGTTGCAACATTAGAGAGTGATTGTAAATCATGTAGCAACTATTGGATCAACGAAATCATATAATAATCATCCTACTTAATCTATCTGTTCGTTTGAATTCCAGTTATCTCATATGTAGCTAAGTACTGGCACACTTTTTAAGAAGTAATAAGAAGAAGAATTAATTAATATTCAATACTTGAGATGTTTCAATTAGGAATTATTCGCTGTTCAAATTTAGAACCAAGAAGAGTCACAATTTTAATGCAATTAAAAAACAAAAATACTGGATGATAATATTAAAACAGGCTACATTTTCTTATGTACTTAAATTAAAAAAGAATCCAATTTTTTGACACTACATTATTCATAGAGTTCTCTAGTGAAGCCAGTCAGAGGTATAATTATGTAGTAGGTACTTATGATTTAGTAATTGCTAAAAATATGATAGAAAATCCTTATCCTCTGGCTGAATAAAGATATACCCGCCTTACCAAACGCCATTTAAATACGTATATTGCCAAACTAATAAATTGGTAAAATAAAATCAGTAGAATATAAGTTAGATTCATATGTATTTCAGAATATTCTCTAAAAGATACTGAGGTGCTAAATATACCCGTAGTTCTTACGAATTTTGCATTTCCAATCTCGCATTTTATAATGAAAATTGTAATTCCATATTATTGGACCATCGTAAGTTTAAGTTTGGCTTGTTTTTATTTTTCTTATATTATATTCATGTATTCAGAATTTAGTTTTAAAGTTGTTAGTATTGCTGGCAACACTGTTATTAATACAAGCACATCTCTAAATTAAGAATGCATTCTGTCACCCAAAAATTGTATTTAAAGATTGATTCATATTAGTGAATTAAGTATTAGATACAGAATTCTATCGAGTGCAATATTATTCCATGTTGGCATTTATTGAATTTTAAGCTTATACATATATATCAATTAATTTGTGTTAAAAGAAAAGGATAATAATATTGTTTGTATATGTTTTTTTTATGTCTTGTAACAGTATAGACCAGTCCTTACAGTGTTGCCATCTGATTCAAATCTTTAATTGGCGAAGTATTAATATATCATTCCTTGAATTAGATACCTACTAACACTTCTTCTTTCAAAAATGAAGTTTTTTTTTAAGCTTAATGACAATGCTATTTGTTTTTAAATTATGAATTGTTTAGTCTGTAGGTTTCAATAAAATTAACTTATGGTATGAACATAATGTGTGTATAAGTTGTGTAATCATGTATGTATTTGTTTTCATTTATTTACATTATAAATGTTTTATTATCTCTCTATTCAAAGTATTTTTTTCATGTTCCATCCCTTAGTTTGACCCCCCAGGATTTAAAAATAGTGATAACCACAATTACCTACATCTCAATAAAAGAAATAAACAAATATGAATTCATGAATATTCAAAATTTTATTCAAAAAGTATTATGTACAATGCTTTTTGTACGAATTATTTAATGAGATAAAGTCACATAGCCGGTACGAGCGTAGGATAAATCTGTTTAAGCCCATGCTTCCTTGATGAAGTGCGCGCATCTCTCGGCGACCACCATGATGGCACCTTGAGGGTTGCCAGTTGGCTGAGTAGGCATGGCGCCAGCGTCACATACTCGTAAGTCTGGAAAAAAGAAATTAGTACTAAATTGTCGATTCGGTCTTTTGACATCTAGAGTTTAATTTTTTTTAAGTTTCGTTTTGTATCCTCTAAAGAGCAGGTAGTAGCGTGTGTTTCACGACTATCTTACAGAGACAATGATACAATGCAAAACCTGAAGACGATAGAAAAATGTTCAAAGAAATTTTAGGTCTGCAAGATATAGACAGAACTTTTAAACTACGAAACTACTCCATTGTTCGGTGGGGATACCACCTCTGTTTAGACATCATTTATGTTAGCGGTATTTCAGTTTAAAGAATGAAATTTTTTTTAACAACCATGTTTAGGCAGAGAGAAGTCAGCAGAGTTCACCCTTTTTTGGTCGGAGGAGTTTGGTACCTTTAAGAGAGGTTGTTCTACCGAGTCAGATCAAGTAAACCTTACGAAGAAATAATTTTAATTATGAACTTACTCGTGAGATTGTTCACAATTAGTTGTGGGCTAACGACCTGACCCATGGCGCAAGTAGCGAGCTGGTGGTTCTGCGGGTCCGTGTGCACTCTGATCATGCACTCCATCCACTCGTCAGACCAGGCTTCGGCCTTCTTATCGCATGGCTTCGTGTATTCCGGGTCTAGCTTCACTTTGTATTTCTGTTGCAGTATCTGTGGCATAGGCATTTTGAAAGTTAATCACATAACATCACTCCTGTAACCCCGGAAGGGTTAGGCAGAGGTGTAATGTTTGAATTCCATGTTATAGGGACCAAACAGAGTGTCATCAGCATCACCATACCACGCTAAAGTCCTGACTACAGGGTACCACTAAGAAATCCCCCTGATAGAAATTTTCTCTTTGCTCGATCTGGGAATCCCAGAAATACACAATAAATCCTAATGATAATGCTTACATCACTATCAAATATCTTGCGCAAGTATTTGAGTCCTTCCTTGATCATCTCCATGTCTTCCGGGTGTGAGAAGAAGCCGGGGTAGAACAGCGCCTGCTTGAAGGGGTCCGTCGAGTTGATGGTCATCCAGCCAGTACTGCGCGGGAGTAGGGCCACTGCGTTTGCTCTGGATGAGAATTGTATCATTTATTTATCTTAATATATTTAAAAACCAGCCAAGTGCGAGTTGGATTCGCGCACCGAGGGTTCCGTATAAATTTGTAGGTATTTTTCTATAAAACTACATATTTACGGTTTTCAGATTTTTTCCTTTATATGTGCTGTAAAACATGGCTTCTTGACAAATTTGATGATTCTATGTCAACGGGAAGTAACCTATAGGTTTTGATTCCCTTGTGAAATCACAAAATATGCGACATAAACGGGCATATCACTTGATCACGTTGACTTACAAGTTTGATTGTTTCACTGCTCCAAGGGAAAGCAGACAAGAGTATTTGATATTAATTTCAGCTTGATACCGTCACGCGTTCTGAGAAAAAGGGTCTTGACAGACGGACAGTCAGACAGACAAGAAAGTAATCCTTTATGGGTTTTTGCCGACTGAGGAACGGACCCTTGGCTAGAGAGGCGCCACGGCGCCCTCACCTACCGCCTGACGCAGGTCCTCACCGGACACGGTTGTTTCGGGAGGTTCCTGCACCGAATCGGGCGGGAGGAAACGCCCGGGTGTTTCCACTGCGAGGATCGTCCGGAGGACAGGGTGGAACACACCGTGGAGGTCTGCCCCGCTTGGGCGGAGCACCGCCGTGTCCTCATAGCGGCGATTGGCGGCGACGATCTCTCGCGTCCGGCCCTGGTTCAAGCCATGGTCCGGAGCGAGAGGGAATGGGAAGCCGTCACCTCCTTCTGCGAAGCAGTCATGCTAGTGAAGGAGGTGGCAGGACGTGAGAGGGAAAGAACCTCACGTCCCAGCCGCCGCGGGAGACGCCCTGGGCGTCGGGGGTCACGTGGTGGCTTCCGACCACCGTAGGCGCTGGCCTGTGGACGGCGAGTTATGGGCTAGCTCGCCGTCCGGCCGTCTTATGACTACAGGCCGTGTCGACGGCGCGTTCGTGTTCCACGCGCGCCTCAAAGAGATGTCAGCAATCAAGTAGGGGTCCGCATGGACCGATGCCTGCCAGGGCTGCGGGACTGTTCGAAAGAGATACCGTGGCCCTGGAACATAAAGGGCAAAGAAGGAACATGGATGGGTTTTAGTCAGTACAAGTCTGACACTCCCCTCCGCTCCGCCCAGAGTGGGGGGGGGTCATTTGATGATTTCCCATCCGGAAAAAAAGGAACGGACCCTTAAAAATCACGTGTTACTATATGTTCGCAGACGCTAGTCTCCGAAACCACCCAACCGATTTCTATGAGATTTTTGTTTTCAAAATGGAACCAACAATACACATTCATATCGACCCGATAGGTGGCGCTGCACAAAGCTGGCACGGGTCGCTAGATTATTACATATTTAGTAGGTACAGTAGTATAGGGACTCTTGTCTTTTCACAGAAGCACAAACATTTTAACAATATCGTCTTCCACTAACTTCGTGGTTTTGTGCTAAAGAGAAAACCTCCACACTGTTACAATCCACTGCCTTCTTTCTTGGGGCAATTCTATTGGTTAAAACTTCACAGGATTTGTCTGCTACCACAAGGTACCAGTGAGAGATGAGTTTACGTCCCCACGGCTACTCTATGTTTTTGAGCTATTATTGAACCATAGATCCATGATTTGAACAGACATTTTGAATATTCTACAATTTCGAGTCGAAGTCCCTACTTTTTTTGTAAGTATGCAGTGTAATGAGTAAAAAGCCTTGCTTGAGTTCCATTACTTTGCCTGTCATGAGATTGGGTGTAAATTATGCTATATAAGTTTTATTTAGCCGACATTGTCCTACTGCTGGGCAAAGGCCTCCCCCAAATACCAGGTGTCCTTTCCTGAGCCACCACGAACCAGCCCGTGGTACGCGCCTGTGTCGTAAAAATAATTTATAATTCATAAAAATATTTAATTCTACTTACGATACATTGTAGCCAGAGCTAGAACAATCTCCAGCTTTTTCACCTATAACACCAGTTTTAGAGCATTCAGCATAGAGACCGTTGAAGAAGAACTGTAGGTCTGGCTGTTTGAGGCTCTTATCGGCGTAGCTCGAGTACAGGAGGCCAGTGAGCTGTGAATACGAGAAAACTTTAACTTAGGATATTGATGTTGCTCGAAGGTCTGATGATGACTAACTCCTTTAATTAGGTGTTACTTCAGACAGAAAAACAACAATAACGTTCTTGTGATAATAGAGGGCGCCACGTCTTTCGAATCATGATTGAAATTTACTATGTTTCAATGACCTAATGTGACCCAATGTGCTGCGTCCGGCAAAACCAACGACGCAGCTTTAAGTGTCCCGGCTACATCACACCACGAAGGTTGAGGAGATCGTGGAGTATGGTCCGAGCGAAAACCTGCTGGACCTGGAGGGTTGAAAAGTTGGAGTCGCGCCACAACACGAATTTCAAATCGTTTGTGGTGCGAGTTCCGACTCATTATATTGAGACCTTCCTCAAGGAAGAGTTTTGGCCGAAGGGTGTCATATATCGGCGTTTCCGCGGAAGGCTACGCGACACGACGCCGTCGCTTCGTGTACAATAGTTTATATTTTCTGGTTTTTATAAATATATATGGGAGTCTATAAGGTATTTATGTTATGGGTCTTTGTTACCTGAATTAAATGATAGGTATATTATTTTTATTATTCTTTGCATACTTTTACGTAGCTAGGCTTTATGCCGGATTAATAGGATAGTAGGTACGGGCCGTAGCCAAGTATTACCCCGGTAGAGTGGTCATATGACTAGATGATGATATGGTCAGGTTGTGTGATGATGAGTGTCCATTAACCTGTGTCTGTGCGGTGATTGAGGTTCGAGTGTGTGAGGTGGCGATTATTGTCTCATTTTCATTTTGTAAAAATTTTCTGACAATCCTGCAAGTGTTGAGGATTACGGCTATCTGAAGGCTTTGATAGTTTGTATGGTGGTAAATCAAGTGTTATTAAAGACTGGTGGAGCTGTTTAGTTATAACAACAGTCGTTGATAATACAATAGGGACTATGGCTGCATTGTTAAGACGCCACATTCGGCTGATTTCAATTTTAAGTTTTTCCGCTATTGCTTTTTGTAGGCCGTGTTTGGTACGTCGATGTCTATGATTAACGCGGTTTTTGTTAAATTTGTCTTAAAAAGTGATGTCTGGTCTATTGTAGTGTATTGTTTTGTCGATGAAGATACCTCGATCGAATTAGAATTTGTGAGTTGCGTTTTCAAGAACAGTTTCGAGCTGGTATTTATAATAAGGTACTGGAGGTGTGGAGATGAAGTTATATTTGATTGATAATTTTTGATGATTTATGTTCGCTATTTGATCATGTCTGTGCTTATAATCAGTCTGGACTATGAGATACATATCTGGACAGCGATTTTTGTCCGTCGGTCCGTCTGTTGCTCATTACTTTGTGTTGTCCTGTCATACATGTTCAGAGGGGTAAGTTTCTTGTCATTATACGCTATGGCTTTGTGTAGGGTTGAAGTGGAGCTTTTATTATCAATTATACTTGTTATGTAGGTTAGTGATATCTATTATTCCCCTTCCGCCGTCGTTCTTTAGTAGTGTGAGCCTCTGCACACATGACCTAGGATGGTTTCTCATGTATTTAGTGAGAGTAGTGTTTATAATCCTTTGTAATTTTTGAGGTCGGTCTTGTTCCATTTTATGATGCCAAAGAAGTAGGTGAGAATGGGGATGGCATAGGTGTTAATAGCTTTAATGTTGTTTTTAGCGTTTATTTGAGTCTTAAATATTGTTTTTAACCTATGCTTAAATTGCTTAGTGAGTGTAGTTTTGATTTCCTTATGCCGAATCTGTTTAGCCTGTATATAACCTAGATATTTGTACGTCCCGGTTTCGTCTAATGAATCTATTGTCGCGGCTGTTTGCATTTGGTATAAATATATGTTTTTCCTGCTCTTATTGAATTAATTTTACATTTGTCAATCCCAAACTCCATAGCTATATCTTTTGAGAATTGTTCAGTTACATCAGCTAGTTCATATAAGTCATCAGGGGACGATGCATACAATTTAATGCCATCCATATAACGAGATAGATGGTTAACTTTACAATATTGTTGGTCAGTCAGTATGCCAGTCATTGTTTCACTATATTGGAGTTGGTAACCGGGTAATAATAGTTTGTTTGAGAGAGGTTTAATGCTACACAGAACCATGGTGGGCTGACTGAGTCTCCTTGGAAAATTCCCCGCTGGATCTTAATGAGTTCTGTTTCGACTGTTCCTGTTAATGTGTTCAGTTGTAATCTAGTCTTCTATTTTTGTACAACAGTACCTAAACAATTGATGAGTTGTGGGTGTATTTTAAATATATTAAAAACTACGAGTAACCACGAGTGGGGTACTGAATCGTATGCTTTCCTGTAGTCTATACACCGTGACTTTTTACGTCTTACAAAGGTGGTCCACTCAATGTGCCCGACATAAAATAGCTGTAGGCGCGATTTTTTTTTTTACCTGCCGTAATAGGTACAAAGAAAAATAAATAATACATTAGAATAAAATTATGAAACATCCTGTTAATGATATTTACGTGTCAAACGGGAGAACATACCTACCCAGCGCTCAAGTCCAGTAGATCATCGCTCGCAACAGGGTGTTTTACTACGTCATGCGTCATAATACTGAATAATATTTTTATTTTTAAATTATTTAAAACTTATAAATACCTATTTTTTTTATTAATGTTTAGTAGTCATTGGATACCTGAAGTGGGCTGCCGTTGTAAGACGACTAAAAAGTCACGGTGTAGAAATAGTGAGTACATCTTTTTTGGTATGTCGAACATGTTTATGCATTACTGCGTCGATTTGATTATTATAGAAACTTTAGTAGTTTAATTTAGTTGTCAAATTCTAAATTAACGCGAGCAAAACCGCGGGCAAAAGCTATACATAATTAAATATTACCTGAGTAAGTCCAGTAGAACTCATAGGTCCTTTATTCGTGAGCAGGTACTCAGTCAAACCATTCCAGTCTAAAGCTTGAGTGTTATTGACTGCACTCAGTATGAAGTATAACGTGGCACCGCAGTGGTTCTTCAGGCTCTTGCCAACGGGCAGGTCAGCTCGCACAGGGATCCCTAAGGGTTCCAGGACTTCTTTCGGTCCTACTCCGGAATGCATCAGGATTTTGGGGCTGGTTAAACTTCCTGCGCTCAGGATTACCTGCAAATGATAAGAAAAAAATCAACAATAGGATCAGCAATAATTTAAACCTACTGCATAATAGGTAGATCTTTTCATAATCGTTGCAAGGTAGATCAACACCAAAGATACTTTTTGTGGAGCAACTTTTGTAAGTATTAGTGGGTGGCAAGTCAACGGATAACTAAAAGTTAGGTATAACAGAGTCGCAAAACTTTTTGAAAGTTGCTGAATGTTATCATCCAAATGCTGCTCCACAAAAAGTAACTTCGATGTGGATACACATCCTACTAAAGAAATATAACTTTAATATTTTTTTTGGAAATCAAAAAGAACTTACTTTTACCAAAATATGCAGCTGAACTTAAGCATTGCCATACAAATATTTACAAATGTGCCTCAGGTATTTAGGGCCCGGACTGACCCTGACTGTCCTCAGAATATAAAATGACCCTCACCTCTTTAGTAGCATTAACAGTCTTAGTATTGCCTTTCGCGTCGACATACTCCACTCCATAGGCTCTAGTGTTGTCGAACAGGATCTTAGTCACGGTGGAATAGAGCTTCACGTTCAGGTTGGGGCGCTCAGACTTGGGTGCCAGGTAGGCACGGGCTGTGGTGTAGCGCTGGCCTTTGCTGGAAGGCGGAAGATATGATGTTAGGGAAGAATTGAAGCGAAATTGACGCTTTTATTAGGCGTTTCCGTTTTATTTTCGTTAGATATCCTACGTCCTTAGCCGTAAATCACTGTTTTTAAATAACATCACGCCTGTAATCCCCGAACGGCTAGGAGGTGTACCTAGTAGGACACCGACGCGAAAACGGATACCACGTATTCAGTACGTCATTCTGAACCCGAGATAGAAATTTTTCATCGGTTATTTAAAAAAAACAGTTTGTTGTTCCATACATTTTAACCGTCTAGGTATTGCACTTTTGTAGGAAAGAGCTGATGTTTTAAAAAAAAAATCGGTGAAAAATTAGTCTATGGTCTACATGACCAACGAGGTAGTCAGTTGTTATAGTTGTTAATGTTGTTGTTGTCTGGCGGCTCTGGGATCTTGGACCATAGATTTAGGTACTCAAGTTCTAACTTTAGTAAATCGTAACAAAGATTTAAATTGATAACAAATCAGATAAAACGTATTAACCTACCATCAGTTTTATTTCCTTATTTTTTTTTTTTTTTTTTTTTTTTTTTTTTTTTTTTTTTGTATTAAAACATAATTTATTATTGTTGTCTGAAGCCCTTAAGTCTCGCGCCGACCTCCCTACCGGCGTCAGCGTAGTTTGCTACGCTGACGACACGCTGGTACTGGCACAAGGGAGGTCGCACGAGGCGGCGGCCATGACACGCGGGGTTGCGATAGTCGTGGAGAGGATCCGGCAATTGGGTCTCGAGGTGGCACTGCACAAGTCCGAGGCCATGTGTTTTCATGGGCCTCGGAATGCGCCACCGTCGGGATCCCTACTGACGGCAGGAGGGGTTTCCATCGGCGTCGGGTCGACGTTGAAGTACCTAGGACTCGTCCTCGACAGCCGGTGGAACTTCGTGGAGCACTTCCGACGTTTGGCTCCCAAACTGGAACGGACAGGGGCTGCCTTCAAGCGGCTCTTGCCCAACCTGAGGGGTCCAAACGCCTCCTGCCGGAGGCTATACGCGGGGGTCGTGCGGTCCATGGCCCTTTACGGGGCCCCGGTGTGGGCGCGTTCTTTGAGGCGGCAAGCCGCCCACTACCTGAACGCGCCCCAAAAAGTAATAGCCATAAGGCTAATCCGGGGGTACCGCACGATCTCCGGCGAAGCGGCTAGCCTCCTTGCCGGATTGCCGCCATGGGATCTGGAGGCGATAGTCCTCGCACGCCTGCACGAATGGCGCGCGGACGCACTACGTCGGGAGGAAACTCCGCTGCCGCGGCAAATTGCTGCTCAGCGGACAGACCTCCGGCGTGATCTCATGGCGACATGGAGAGAGCGACTGTCGCAACCCCGTGCAGGGCACGCCACCATAGTGGCGATAAGTCCCCTCTTTGAGGAGTGGCTAGAGAGGCGCCACGGCGCCCTCACCTACCGCCTGACGCAGGTCCTCACCGGACACGGTTGTTTCGGGAGGTTCCTGCACCGAATCGGGCGGGAGGAAACGCCCGGGTGTTTCCACTGCGAGGATCGTCCGGAGGACACGGTGGAGCACACCGTGGAAGTCTGCCCCGCTTGGGCGGAGCACCGCCGTGTCCTCGTAGCGGCGATTGGCGGCGGCGATCTCTCGCGTCAGGCCTTGGTTCAAGCCATGGTCCGGAGCGAGAGGGAATGGGAAGCCGTCACCTCCTTCTGCGAAGCAGTCATGCTAGTGAAGGAGGTGGCGGGACGTGAGAGGGAAAGAACCTGACGTCCCAGTCGCCGCGGGAGACGCCCTGGGCGTCGGGGGTCACGTGGTGGCTCCCGGCCACCGTAGGCGCGGGCCTGTGGATGGCGAGTTATGGGCCAGCTCGCCATCCGGCCGTCTTATGACGACAGGCCGTGTCGACGGCGCGTTCGTGTTCCACGTGCGCCTCAAAGAGATGTCAGCAAATAAGTAGGGGTCCGCAAGGACCGATGCCTGCCAGGGCTGCGGGACTGTTCGAAAGAGATACCGTGGCCCTGGAACACAAAGGGCAAAGAAGGAACATGGATGGGTTTTAGTCAGTACAAGTCTGACACTCCCTTCCGCTCCGCCCAGAGTGGGGGGGGTCATTTGATGATTTCCCATCCGAAAAAAAAAAAAAAAAAAAAAAAAAAGCCCTTAAGTCTACATGTGTGTAATTATGTATCACATCCATTTTTAGGTACACGTTATAAAATTATTATTTGTGGTCTTCTTATCGCAATGAATAAAGAGACAAGTGTAATTAAGATTTACCTACACATTACTTACAAGGTGTGTGTGGCTCCTATATGTGTCAGAAAGAACATTCAACTAAAACAGAAAATTGGAAACATGCTCTCCACCTCATGTCGTTTTCCATTGGCAAATGGCCCAGCCCCTTATTTTATGGGTGGTACAGCTGCCGTCTGAACGGATTTGGCGGACCATGACCAAGATTAGGTATGCCCTGAAAACCCCACTGCTTGGCAAAGGCCTCTCCCATTTTTTTCACGTACTCTTTTCGTGCGCCACCTCGAACCAACAAAACTTCAATACTCACTCATTAAAAGTTTGTGCTATGCAGAATCCCTCGGGAGTGTTCGGATTGTTCATGTCCGTGATGATAGGCAATCCCGTCTGGTTGATGGCTTCCAGTAGATCGTTTAGCTCCTTAGGCTGGTAGTTGAACTGGATAAAAAAGATACATTGCTTTGACATTGCTATCAATGTTTGACACATAAAACAGTATACAAGATATAAACGAACCCTTCCAGAACCAGTCAACTAAACATTCTGTACATCAAACTTAGTAATTTACGCAAATATTTTGCTGGGAAACGACATTTTCTTGGGGGGAAGAATCACGGTTGAAAAACTTGTGAAAAAGTTGGAACTTTGACCCCCAATATCTCTAACTAGAATGTTTTCAGGGATGGTCTAGAATAAAAAAATGATCGCAATGACGGGGAAGACCAAGTGCCTCTCGGCTTCGTTAAGGGTACTTTTACACCCATTATGTATGCTTCGTTGCCACTAGTACCAATGTATAGTCCTTACACACGTAATTTACATCTGATTCTGATTCTGCATCACCCGTCACTGTCAAAGTCACAGATATCTAGGCTTATACTGATCACAATAAACTTACCTACTTCTGGGTTGCTGTTACTGCTGATAGAAGTAAAATAACTGCGGTAGGACTGACCGTGTCATTCTGTCAACAGTGGGATTTCAAAGTCAAAGTCAAAGTTTTTATTTGTTTGGTGCGAGCTTATCGTCGCAAATGTTTTTTTAAAGCTCACCACCGCAGCTTCAGCTTAAGTCGCGGCGGCGGGCCTTCAAACCACCTGCTCCTCAGCTCGCGGGCCGCCCCACCCCTCCGCGCCTACGCGGGCTTAAATTACACTCTAGGGTTAGGGCAGACAAAACTGCGTGAAGTCGGTTTTGAAAAATACTACTACACATTGACTTTTTATGACACTATTTTAATTTAATATATATTCTGGACCAAATAATATTCCGTAAAATGTTGTTTCGGTGTGATGAAAATATGACAAATAAATCATTTAGCAAATGAAAAAAGTTCAAAAGAGTCTTCGGGCAATAGCAAAAAGTTATTTTGTAAAACAGCGAAATATAGTAATACCTATGACACATAATACTTCGATGATCTAAAAATATGTCAAATAATGCTTAAAGCAAAAAAGACGTCGGTCAATAGTATTCGGTAAAGTGAAATTTGAACAAAAAAAAATCG
Organism: Noctua janthe; assembly: GCA_910589295.1. Lineage (NCBI taxonomy): Eukaryota > Metazoa > Arthropoda > Insecta > Lepidoptera > Noctuidae > Noctua > Noctua janthe. Next base: position 7,351,624 of record OU342573.1, on the reverse strand, counting down.
GAAAAGTGATCGGTTCCCGGGCAGGATGCATTAGCGAGGGAAGCGAGCTCGAAATATTAGCATTCTGCCACGGAAAGGTTGTTGAACGATTAAGCATTTATTATTTATCTAAATATATAAAAGCGAAAGGTTACTTTACTCACGTATAATCACGAAATTTTGAAAACCGCTTGACGTATAAAGATGAAATTTGGCAGGGAGGTAGTTTATAGTTAGTAGACGTCCGCTAAGAACAGATTTTGCGACAGGGCCTGAATAAGGTGGTCTAAGGGGTCTCGCAAGTTTGTATGAAAGTCCCTCATTTTTTGTGCAACAAACTTAATACTTGGCAGGGAGGTAGTTAGTAGACGTCCTCTGAGAACGGATTTTACGACAGGGCCGGATTAAGGAGGTCTAAGGGCTCTCGCAAGTTTGTATGAAAGTCCTTCATTTTTTGTGCTACAAACTTAAAATTTGGCTGGGAGGTAGTTAATAGTTAGTAGACGTTTGCTAAGAACGGATTTTGCGACAGGACCGGATTAAGGAGGTCTAAGGGGTCTCGCAAGTTTTTATGAAAGTCCTTAATTTTTTTGTGCCTCAAACTTGATATTTGGCAGGGAGGTAGTTTTAGTTCTAAGAGCTCTCGCAAAAAGTCATTTAATGTTGTATAGAGAACGGTATTAGAATAAAAAGCGCCCAACAAGGTTATCTTTGAAAAAAAAGTTGTAGTGCGCCCATATAAACCGATTTTTAAAGCCAAATCGTCGCCTCAACGCCATTTAATTTTGTTTCGGACCTCTGCCGCCCAGAATTACAGCACTCAAAAGAACACCTTTTGTAGTCATCAGTACATTATCACATTATGATCTTGCATTCAGTTCTCACACATAACATAACATGACGCCTTTAATCCCCGATGGATTGGGCAGAGGTGTACTTAATCGTACACACATTTCGCAAGTTATGTTGAAGCCTCATGTAATAGGGGGTGAGCCTATTGCCATCAACCGGGCACAAATCCAGATTCCGCGGCTGCTACTGAGAAATTCCTGATGGAATAACCCAATAACACTATTATTTATAGTATTTTTTCAATTGCATATACAACCATTGTTTAATGTTAAGTGGAAGAGCGGATTCACCTAAGGGGGCGTCCGTTAATTATGTCAGGCGTTTGTGGGGTGCGGGGGGTGTCGAGCCGCATCTCACCCAATCTCACGAGGGAGAAAGGGGGTCCTGGCAAATATCACGTAATATTTATCCCGCTAGAAACTGTAAAATTGCGAGAAAACTAGGTAAAGTAAAAATGTTACTCAAAAATTTTTTTTTTTAATGAATTCTACGCAAGTGCAGATTACAGTATTTATACTAAACTACGCATTTTGATAAATCTCACGTGAGATTAGAAGGGGGGAAGGAGGTCAAGCCAAATCTCACGATGTCTCACCAAGGGGCTCCCCCCTTGGAGATGTCGATCCCAGGACCCCATGTTTAGTAGTCTCGTCTGCGACCACTCGACCAACGAGGCGGTCTCACACAAACACACCAAAATTTCCACGCGAACGAAGTCGCGGGCAACAGCTAGTTAATTTATATCCGAAAAAAGCTATTTTATGAAGGTTTACAAATTTGGCGTGTATGACTTGTTGGGAGGGGGAGGGGGGTAATGACTCCTGTGACCCCCCCCCCCCCCGCCCCAGGACCGCGCCTGAGTACATAGGTAGGTACCTGACTGATTCCAATTGATTGGCCAAGCTACGAGTCACGAGTACTTAACTACTTACTTAGCTTCGCTTTGGATAAAAATGTGGGAGGAATGGTGGTCAACTGCAACTCACAAACTTATGTAAGTACTATTCTGCTTGCTTACCCGTTGGATAGGCATTTTTCCTGTTTCCGAGTGGTATTCCGCACTAACAAGTGACCCAACTTGCTTGTTGCCTTCCGCCAGGTCCCTGAAGGGTTTGAGTTCATCCCAAGACCAGCCCTCGGCTCCTGCTGCCACCCAGTCATCGTAGTCTTGGGCGTGGCCTTTATGGTACATCATGCCGTTCAGTTGACTTGTTCCTCCTTGAGATTGGGAAAAGTTAGTATGTTTCATATTCAGAATGGAATGTTTTATTCACGTCATTGTAAGACAGATACCGATATTTTGCATCCTAACGAATAATGCCGCGCTTGCTTAGGTTGGTCCGTGGATGGGTGACCGCCCATTACATACCGAGTCTCCTCCGTGCCTCGGAAAACACGTTAAGCCGTTGGTCCCGGCTGTCATTTGTAGATTTCACAGTCGTTACAGGTAGTCAGTGGCCCGAAAGTCTGATAACCAGTCTTACCAAGGGGTATAGTATTACCCAGTTCTAGCTGCATCCGGTTAGACTGGAAGCCGACCCCAACATAGTTGGGAAAAGTATAGGCAGATGATGCTTATTTGTGGCACTGCAGGAATGGGCCAATCCTGTGTCAAGTTTAGTTTAAACAAAATCTAAAGTCCCTAGTTTTAGTGATTTAAAATTATAAACATAGTTACCTAAGCCTTTTCCTAGCGGCCACTGGCATCCTTGCCCATCTTGGTCGAGACAGTAATCAGCAGGTTCGGTGCGAACTCGCCAGTCCACGTTCTCGTTGCCCCAGAAAGTCCTGTAGAATGACGGCATTCGTACACCGAGTGGTTCTGGTCCACCTGCTTCTAGTAACAGCACCTACAAAGAATAATCTGCTGTATTCTGTTTACCTGAAGGTTTTTTTAATATACATAAATTATATGTTCGCTTGACTACTATCTCGCCAGATAGTAAGGGGAACGGTTGAAAATGATGTGCAGCCACGAGCACCAATATGAATGAAAACACAACAACTTTTAAAAGTGTTTTTATTTTTGTAACAACATGAAAATCAGAACTGTAGGAGACAGTTCTGATTTTCATGTTGTTACAAAAATAGTATTTTGGAACTCATATTTTTATGAAAAGTTACAATCGTTATTTCTCGCGAAAATTGCTTTTAAATTTAGGAAAGTGTATATGTTACGGTAAGTGTGATTAATTGAAAATTATTAATAATTATCCATCATTATTAATAATTTCCGAAAGTCGAGGTAAAAGTAAGAAATTACTCACCTTTATCGGTGATTATTACTAATGTAACCTTAATATCGATAAATGTAATAAATAAACGCTGTAAATGCAGAAAACTGCGCGTTTTCTGCAATTCTAAGTGCTACAAGTCTTTTTTGCAAAATTATATAATTATTTGGGTAGTTTTTAGATGCGCGAAAATAAATTAAAATTAAAGGTGTCAAAAATACTGGATATGGGCTACTGAAATACTAAGTAGGCGACAAACCGTGGGCGAATACAAATGTTTAAAACGAAAAATACAAATTTGAGTTACTAGTTGTTCAGTGTTCACAAGTTCCGAGCTGGGTACGCTCGCTCTTAGTTCTTGTGAATAAACGAATTTGCATGTAAGTTTCTTTTAGTTATGTTATTTGTTAGCACAATAACTGTGGTATTATAAATTAATACCTACTGGACAAATAACTTTGAGTCTTATTTTATTACATTTACCGACGAGCTTAGTGAATTATTAATAACAACTGCTAAAACTGATGAATTTCAATTTTATATTCACATTTACCAAATAATGAGTTAATTATTAATAATTTTCAATTAATCATACTTACCGTAACATATACAGATTAGTGCTCGTAACTGTACACTTGTCTAGAATTTACTCACCTACCTTACCTTACCTATTTACTCAAGACTTGAAGACTTCCAGGTTATGGTTAGAATAGAATAGAATGTTGTAGGTGGGTCACAAAATATAAAGGTGGTAACATTGAACAAACATTAATGCCGGTTTTCTCTAAGGTAGGTACAATAGGCGTCAGGCGACAGACTCCCGAATGCCTTACTAAAAGCGCACTCTTGTATTTTTTAATGTTCAGCTCAGCGACTTGAGTTCAAATTTAATAGTGCAATCGTTATCGCATATCGTACAATTTTTTTTTGATCATAAAAAAACGTAGTTTGTTTTTGAAAAAAAAAAATGTACAAAAACACAAAGAAGTGGAAAATAACTTTTTTTTTTTTTTTTTCCGGATGGGAAATCATCAAATGACCCCCCCCACTCTGGGCTGAGCGGAGGGGAGTGTCAGACTTGTACTGACTAAAACCCATCCATGTTCCTTCTTTGCCCTTTGTGTTCCAGGGCCACGGTATCTCTTTCGAACAGTCCCGCAGCCCTGGGGTGGAAAATAACTTTACTTTCGGAAGTCGGTGACTTTTGTTTGTTACATTCAATTTTTGCCACCGACTTCCTGTTTATTATAATTATACTTAAATGACATAAAAAATACTAAATCACTTACAGAATAAGAAGTATTTTCAGTCAGTCTGCCAGCCACAATGGACCCAGCAGTTCCTGCGCCAACAACGATAAAGTCGTAAAAGGGTTCTGTTTCGTTCACCGACTCGATCCGCTTGCACGGCGTGGAGATGTCGCAGCGGCCCCACAGGTACCCTTGTAGGAGCATCATGAACAAGAAGTTGCCACTGCATACTGGCGAGTTGACTAGGCTCGGCCCTTCTTCAACGATTGGGCACCCACAATCCTGGTGGAAGTAACGTCATAAGTTTAAATAATGCCCGACAATACAAGCTCTGCTAGCACCATTAGATTTACAGTTGCTTTCCCCATTGTAGCCACCATGTGAAAAAAAAACAAGATTAACTTGATGTCTTTACAGACAGACGACGGGAGAGGTGTAACTAAATAAAAGCTTGTAAGAAAATTACGCCCATCCTTATCGTCTACAGAAACAGGGAATATGAAATATCTTTTTTTTACCAACAATATCTACCTTTGATTTTCAGTTTTTTAAAAGATAGAACCGCTTTCGTTGCTATAATTTGAACCCAGGACCGTTCAGCGATCGTGAGTTCGTGCGCGGTTACTACACGTATAAAAAAGGAGTGTTTTTCGTGACTGATTGTTTTTGCTTAGATGACGAGTATTAGAGAAGTATGGACGAAGAAGGAGGCATGCTGCGCCGACCCCAAACAGATTGGGATAAGGGCGGGAGAATGATGAAGATTTTAATTTTATGTTTTGGCAGATTTCCAACCACCACTGAAACGTGTCACGTTTAGCGTAAAAAAACCCGCAATTACATCCACACGGTTGTTAATAAGTTGAGGCAAACTAGTTTAAAAGTGACTAGAACTTTTTTTTTAAGTTGCCTAGCGTAACATCATACGCCTGTAATCGCCGAAGGGTTAGGCAGAGGTGTACCTAATAGTACACCCACATTTCTCCAGTTTTGTTTAAATCCCATTGCGTGCCATCAACCCAAAATTTCTAATTCAAAAACCCAATAACATTTTGTCTGATCCGGGAAGCGAATCTCTTGCTTAGTAGCCGTGCTTGCGACAACTAGGTGAACGAGACAGTCAGTTTAGCAAAGAGGTGTAATAAGTAAAAAAAGTTTTACTCACCTGAGCGGCTAAAACCATGTTGGTATTTTACTAATAGCTGCTCCAGAAAACCTACAGACAAAATAGTTTAATAATTAAAAAGAAATTCCACCCGAACTGTTCGCAGTAGCAATAAAAAATATGTATATGAGAACGGTCTTTTATAATAATTGCCATCATTCGTTACTATGTCAATTTGTCCATGTCGCAGGTCCGCAATTAATATAGTTAATACACTATATGTCCAGGATTTTATATGTGAACATTTCTTATTTATAATACTCCAACCTGTAACTGCATTTTGTCCCTAATAAATAAATTAAGTCTAATTAATATAGACAAAGAAAACTGATTAAATCTTTAATTATTGTGTGTGATAAGTTCAACAAACTATACAAGTACATACTTGAATTAACGCGCGCTGAGTATAAGTATATTTTCCGCTATATAGTCTAAGATCCCGCCTAAAAAATGTCGTGAGGAAAGTTCTGAGTATGAATGTGGATGGGTATAAGAGTAGAGAAAGTCCAAAGGGACGATGGATGGACTGTGAAAAGGATAATATGGCAAGATAGGAGGTGTTTGATGAGATGGCGAGTAATAGAGAAGTATGGACTGTGAAAACATGCTGCGCCGACCCCAAAATGAATTGGAGCAAGGGCAAGAGGATGATGATGTTGATAATGACTCCAAGATCCCACCTAAAGCCGACCTTCACTCATCTGCTTACCAAATGGAAAATATTTTTTAGCAATCTTTTTGACACAGCATAAAACAAAGTCGGTCTCGCTGTTTGTACGCTTAGATCTTTTAAACTACTCAAAGGATTTTAATGCAATTTTCAGCAATAGATAGAGTGATTCAAGAGGAGACTTATGTGTATATGTATTTTATCTACATTGCACCCGTGCGAAGCCGGGGCGGGTCGCTAGTAATACTTAGCTTCAGTTAGTTGGCTTCAGTTTATCCGTGATCATGGTGCTTGCAACAGCGTCGAAATATCGGGAACTCAAAGAAATCAGTAAACATGGTAAATATCCCGTTTCTAGTGTTAATGATAATGTTAGTTTAAAATCTTATGTTACGAATAATTTGTCTGATGAAATTAAGTCAAGAAAAAAATATCAGGTGCCCATAGTGGCTATAGGTACTGAATTTAGATATCTACGCGACCGAAATGTATGTGGCACTTGATTATTTTTTCGCGTTTTTGATGTTGATCCCATGGAGAGACTTGTTTACTTTGACGGCTGGTATCACCGTATCACATCCGTAAATGTAACCACAGCTTTCTCATCTCATCTCATCTCATCATCATCTGCCTAGCCTTTCCCCAACTATGTATGTTGGGGTCGGCTTCTAGTCTAACCGGATGCAGCTGAACACCAGTATTTTACATGGAGCGACTGCCTATCTGACCACTACAACCCAGTTCGAACTGGGTAATCCGATACCCCTTGGTAAGACTGGTTGTCAGACTTTCGGGCCTCGGAAGAAATGGTAGAGAGCCAAACCTCGAATTATGACTTTTTACTTAGGCTATCCAGACGGATCTGCAGTTGTCCTTATCGCGCGATTTCGACATTCGTTGTGGAAATTTCCCGAGGTAACAAGCGAATTGTCGAAAATTCGTTACATTTGTTTCTTTATTAACATAAAGGAATGTTTCCTTTGATTAAAATTTGCTATCTCCAGTATTTAGAGTACTTTCCCTCCAGGTGAGATTGAAAAACTCCACCCTGTATACGTTTGTATGGGCTAAACGCCGCTAGCCTTTCTTTTTAACGTGAACCAAGTCGCGGGCAAAAACTATTCTACTATCTTTTAGTTAGAGGCTCGTGAAAATATGTAAAGGTAGCTGATACCTTTAAAGAAAATTCTGAAATAGTCGGATTTATCAACTGTAATGCGACACATGATTTTCCTTATTTTTTAAAAAAATGGTTTATATAATTTGCACCTGTATACATACTATAAGGTTAGTACAAGAGAAGAATATTTAAATAAAATGTCAATATGTTGTACATCTTTTGTCTTATTAAAAAAAATGTATAAGGAGGTAGTAGGTACCTTAAACATTAGGGGGTTTATTGTTAACGGTTTGATTATATCACAAGACTTCTGCCAGGAGATGGCATAGGGCCATATCGTAAGGGATTCGTACCAACTAAAACCTTACGGTGCCGGTGGTCATATTCAGAAAAAGAGAAGGCATCTGCTCTAAGAAGACTCATGAATGGGGTGAAGGTATGAAAGGGTTGATAAGCTATCTATACAAATAAATAAAATTGAAGTGTCTGTTTGTAATATGAAAATAACAGTTTTTTACTGAATGCATATGAAAATATATACACGGCACTTATAACAAAAACACATTTTTATAAATTATTGTCTGTCTGTTTATACCGGTTAATTTCCGAAACGGCTGAATCGATTTTGACGGGACTCTTACTGGCAGATAGCTGATGTTATAACGTCTAACATAGGCTACTTTTATTTTAGAAAAATAATTAGGATTCCGCGCAAAATAAATAAAACCCTTGAAATTGTTAACAAAATCAGATTCAAAAAGGGAAGTTTTTTTTTTTGAATTGTGTTACGCGAATGAAGGTCGCGGCAGCAGCTTGTAATAAATACAATACAAGATAATTATTAAATCACCTTTTCCTTTAAATGTTATGAATCTTGGAACTTAATTTCCACTTTAAAAACGTTTTTGATTCTGATGGTGGACCCACCCCGTTTTAACTCAGAATGATTCTAATTTTCCAAGTTTGGCTCCTTAAATACAAACTTTAGGAGTGCAAAGTATAATGACTTGAAAAAAATAGCGAATAATAATAATAAAATAATCTAGTAGTACTAAAAAGATAAGATAGGTTTATTAAGATAAACATGGTGTAAGCCTTCGCTATATCTTTTCATAACAATCGTAAAAACATTGTAGGTTGAGACCTAAGTCAAGCACATAATCATCAATAAAAAAATTCACACGATTTTTCATTATGACTGGCTAATCATATTCTGAATAAGTATGGCAGTGACGGGTTTGAGAGGTATCTTGGTACTTTTGTGAGGATAATAGCAATTCGTCAAAAATATAAGGTCGTTTACAGGGTGGAGCGCAACGACGCACAAACGTACCTATTTAGTACATCATTCCGACGCCCCCATGAAGGTATTGTTCATAGACAATTAAAAAAAATCAGACGAATTGATAACCTCTTTTTGGAAGTCGGTTAAAAAAAACAACATTTTTTTTGTTCTAGACCATACAAGGTTCCCAGGTATGGTCTAGAACAAAAAAATGATCGCAAAGACGGGGAGAACAAGTGTCTTTCGGATGTGTTAAGAGTCTAATTACACCCTTTATGAAGGAGTGGCGTCTGCGAATCACCTAAGAGAATCATCAAGAATCTAGATGATTCACTTAGGTGATAAATGGCGGAAAAGATAATAAAGGTAACAAAAAAAGGCAAAAAGAAATTGTTGCCTTTTCCGCCGTTTTTAATTTAACTCGTCTGTCAATATACCTATCTACATGATCGGTATTAGCCGTAGGTACTTATACAAATCAACCACTAATTCGTTATCTGAAAATATAATGCATCGTGTAAACTCAGTCACTTTAGAAAGTTTGCCTACTTCTCTGTACCTAAAAAATATTATCTGAAATCAAATCAATGTGACTAATTGATCATTATCTATTAGTATATCTAAGGGAAATGGAGTTTCCCATTCCTCATCTTTTTCTACGAGTTTGGCGCTATCATTGGCGCCCATCAATTTTTGTAGTGTGCAGGCATCAGGACATGCAGGACATTAGAAAACTTCTTTAAATACAAGAAAGCGCTTTATTCTTTGCTTAGGACAAGGCGAACGTTATTGCCTTGAACACCGTGTTCTTCACATTATCCATAAACTTTGTCAAACGCTTCTATAGCTTTTACAAATCAAATCTTACAAAGGAAGTAGTACTTAAAAAGGCTACGTTACAAAGATATTTGTAATTTTATATAATGAAATTTAATTGAGCTATGCAGTAAGAAAGGGTCTTAATTTGGCCTATGTTGCCGTAATTAAATTATCAAATGCTATTTGCACGTCCGAGAGGAACCCAAAGGTAAATTAAAAAAAAAATAAGAATTCATTAATGTGTCTATAATGAAAAATGCTTATTTCCGTGGTCTGAACAACTGGTCGAAGTTTATGTATATCGTCCGGAACACGGTGTATAAAGATCGATTAGGTAATCATTATTATCTACGTTCTGAGCTATTCCGTGGAGCAGTCGTACTGGCCCCGAATTACAAGACGGGGGTTTCGATCCCAGGTAGGCACTTTAACATGGCTGTTTGTGTATGTGAGTTTAAATGTTTGTAAACGCACCCACGATAAAGAAGAATTTTTTTTTTTGGGGCAACGTTTTTTTAAAATAAAAAAAAAAACATTGAGCGATTTATTTCATCACCACTGCTCTCAAAACGGTGAAAGTGAAAATCGTGAGGAGATTATATGTCATAGAATCTAAAAACTGGAAGACGTTGCGTTGGAAGGCCTCCCACTAGGTGGACCGATGACCTGGTAAAGGTTGCGGGGATCCGCTGGATGCGAGACGCACGGGATCGGTCAATGTGGCGACACTTGGGGGAGGCCTATGTCCAGCAGTGGACGTCTTTCGGCTGAAATGATGATGATGATGAATCTAAAAGATTCCAGTATGCCTGCAAGCTGCAGTGGGGCTGTGGAGGAGCGCCGCTCACACACTGGCACACACAGGCCTGTGTCCTGTATCCTGTAAACAGACCCTTCACATATCCGTCAACCAAGCATTCTGTACATCAAACTAAGTAACTTTACGCAAAAATTATTAATGGGAAACGACTTTTTTTTTGGCGTGAAAAATCACGTTTTACGGTAGGACTCGATGGAAAGCACTCATAGCATTGTGCTGATGAATGGATTGAATAGTACGAGGGTCGTGGAGGTGTGTAAAGTAAAAATCTTACTTTAAAAACATGTATTTAAAAAAAAACTAGTGAAAAAGTTGTAACATTGACCCCCAATATCTCCGTAACTAGAAGGTTCCCAGGTATGGTCTAGAACAAAAAATGATCGCAGTGGCGGGGAGAACAAGTGCCTTTCGTTTATGTTAAGCGTCTATTTACACCCTTTATAAGCTGATTCTGCTGCCAAATGAATATACCTACTTTCGTTTTTCCTATGCTATTCTTGGCAACGACAATGTATGCTTAGGTGTACCAAGTCTTGAAATAATTAATTCATTTTTTTTTATTGAAGTTTTTGTTTCATTAACTTAATATTTCAATGATATTTATTTTCCTTGTTTAATATTCGGAACACAAAAAAACATCTGATCCGGAAACTGACTCATGAGATGAATTCAGATGACACCTGTATTTATTTTTGAACTATTGGAATGTATGCATTGATAGCATGACCAATTTATTTGACGTCTTTAGTTGTTATCATCTCTATCTCGAATTCATAGTCTAACGCGTCATGAACGTCTGGCTGTAAACAAATTCAGGAGGTTGAAATAATTGGCAGTTCTATCTAAAGGGTGTAAATAGACCCTTAACATAAACGAAAGGCACTTGTTCTCCCCGTCACTGCGATATTTTTTTTTTGTTCTAGACCATACCTGAGAACCTTCTAGTTACGGAGATATTGTGGGTCAAAGTTCAAACTTTTTCACAAGTTTTTTTTTTAAATACATGTTTTTGTGTAAGATTTTTACTTTACACACCTCCACGACCCTCGTATTATTCAATTCATTCATCAGCACAATGCTATGAGTGCTTTCCATCGAGTCCTACCGTAAAACGTGATTTTTCACACCAAAAAAAAAGTCGATTCCCAGCAATAATTTTTGCGTAAAGTTACTTAGTTTGATGTACAGAATGCTTGGTTGACGGCTATCTGAAGGGTCTGTTTACACCCGGTATATATTATCGGGGAGAAGCTAGCACCCTATTTCTAGAGACTAACCAACAGCCTGTTGTTTCAGTCACCCAATCGCAGCAGAAGTTAAAAACTTTTTTGCAATATTTTTAGGGTTTTTTAGGGTTCCTTACCCGAAGGGTAACCAACGGGACCCTATTACTAAGCCTCCGCTGTCCGTCCGTCTGTCCGTCCATCGGGCTGTCTGTCAGGCGGACTGTATCTCATGATCCGTAATAGGCAGACAGTTGAAATTTTCACAGAACGTGTATTTCTGTTGTAATTATACCAACAAAAAATAAAAATAAAGTGGGCTAGCCTACTACGGTGGTACGGAACCCTTAATGCGCGAGTTTGACTCTCACTTGGCCGGTTTTCATTTGAGCCTTTTTAGTTGTGATATGAGGGTATCTCACACAAATTCTTGTGGAGTATTCATTTTCGATTATTAATAAGAGTTATTAGCAGACCATCCACATAGACATAGAAGAAAAAATATGTATTATTGAATATATCTCATAAACTACCCAAGCAATATGAATATAATTTATACGGGACCGCCGCGCAAGCTTCCTCTACCAAATTAAAGAATCACGTAATATATAAATCAATGCGTAAATCAGACCAGTGATCACGAAGTTATGAGGTAACAAACATTTAAAAAAAACACAGCCAAATTGAGAACCGCCTCCTCATCATCTCATGGCGGTCAACCTCAACGGGGACTCGCCAAGTAAGCAGAAGATATCATAGTGCATAAGTGTGTGCGCAAACACGGGTGCAATGGGCTCTCTCTTGCCTCACCCTGATTTTGCGATGGAACCACAACCCGCCACGACAGCGGAGAGATCAGACGCCATCTTCTAAAGTTTCGTATCGAAACTCGCTGGGACTTTGGAAGATTGCGTGTGCTTTCTCTGAGAAATGATTAATGGAAAAATGAAAAACTCAATAACACTGTCTGCAATCTGTGTTCACAAAATTTAACTGGCAACTAGTCACAAGGCACAAAAACTGTGAAAGTACTCACAGTTTTTATGCCTTGTGACTGTGACTGTAGCTACATTTCATTGTTGTCTTTGTTTCGACAGTTCAAAAGTGACTGTAACTGGCACACTTGAAAAAAAAAATGCTCTGATTTTGATCTCCATTATTAAAAAAACTATTGCACATATATGGTAGTCTATTTTTTAATGTCTCATCTTTATTTACTTGGCCATAAAACGTCGTTATCTACCAAAACATCTGAATTATGATCATAAATGAGTACTGTATCATAATCATAAGTCACATGTTTATTTGCGCAGTTAATCACTTGTTTCTACGTAGAAATTTAATTGTTTGTGTGCAAACTGTATCTGCTAAAATGTGGGCGTGTGCCGATGATGTGTGCAAAAACTGTGGACAACATGGAAACTACGATTACTTGGATGATGGCGGCTTACTTTAAAATGATGTTTGCTACGCATACAGACACGTACATTCGTAGTTATATTAGTACAAAAACGTACATTTTACGCACATATACAACATTAGTTTTAGTATATGCGAAACCTGAAACACGTGTCTAGTATTTTATGTAAATAATCTATGTACAAAATTTCAAAACTGTATCATGTAAAATCACAAAGTTACAAGCTTGTTCTGTTACCTGGTTGTCCGCGCAAAAACGTGGTTACCACGCAGCTAGCCCGCGCGCGCGTCTCCAGCGTCGTCTTGAGCTCATTGATAATAATAATTTGGCAGTAGGTACCTAAATTATTGCGATAGGTACGTAATATCGCTCGGTGTCCAACTTGTAACTTTTTTTAAATATCTTTGGGACAAAATTATAACATGGTTTAAAAATATTGAAATCGATTCAGTTACTTATTCTGAACAAACTATATTTAGGTTTCGCATATACTAAAAATAATATTGGATAGTTTATTTTTGATCTATTTGAGAGTAATACACCCGCGATTCTGACGGACACGAAAGTAGGTACTCTCTCGGTTCTCCAGACACACCATTGAGACTTAGTTACGGTGGTGAAAGGCAAAGAAGAAGGCGGCTCATCCATTAAAGGGTCAATATCATCTATAAGCTTTAGTAAGAGAGACCAGAGGCTTCGCAGTATGTTGCCGTCTCAGAGAAAAAGCTTAAATGTCTCGTGGACCTGTAATTACCCCAGGGGCCATAGGTACTCCAGAGTGACCCTCACAGCTAAGATGTACGGTACAAATTGGTATAGTGCTATGTTGTATAGCACTTTCACAGGCGAGATCCTTTTCAGACAATGTCTACTTTGTTACTTTTAGCAAATAAGAATATTTTTAAAACTGAGAATGTTCTACTTTTAATTTAAACCATATAGCAGAGCGTAACAAACAAGATACAACCTAGATAGACACTAACAGATCTATTAATTATGTACCTAGATACAAGATGTAACACGTAAAAAGCGCAATACCTCTTATGTAGTGATTTTAAGACCATCAAACTGGACAACTTTGAGGAGTTCGTGGCTAAATAGTAACAGCCGCTCGGATTAATCTTCAGGTTAAGCCGCGCTTACCTGGACTCTGGGTAGGGTAACCCATTACATACCGAGTTTCCTCCGTGCCTCGGAAAGCCCGTTAAGCCGTTGGTCCCGGATGTCATTTGTAGATCTTTGACAGTTGTTAGGTAGTCAGTGGCCCAAAAAGTCTGACAACCAGTCTTACCGTCAGTACTAACTGAGTAGTGGAGGTCAAATAGGCAGTCGCTTCATGTAAAATACTGGTATTTAGCTGCATCCGGATGACTAGAAGTTGACTTCAACATAGTTGGGAAAAGGCTAGGCAGACGATGTAATGGACAACTTTTTTAAAAAAATTAGGATTTCCCATACAAAATAACGTATCGGTTGGCGCATTAGTAATTATGAATGAAGTGAAATAAAATAGAATTTTCTTGACAATTTTTCTATTTTATTTCGACGTTCTGGTTTGTTTCTTAGGAAAAGTTGTCCTGGTGGCCTGCCACGACGTGAAGGAGACAGAGCTATACAGGTCGTCTAGCGCCATCTCTTTCCCACACTGGAATTACTCCTGCTTTAAGACGTCATAGTCAGTTTGATGGTCTTAATCACCATCTAAGAGGTAGGTATTTCGCTTTTTGCATTAGACCCTGTGGATGAACTTGCATATTTTAAAACAATATTAAAAAAAAAATCTTTATTAACAGGTGGTTGTTCAATCATCAGTGTAGCCCTGGCTCTTGTACTAGGATTCCCTGTATCACAAGAGCCAGACCTCTTAATTCACAGGGAACATATAAAAAACGATAGACAAAAAAAAATGGAATACACTATAAGATATTCCACCCAGACACTTCTATGACCTTCTTTAATCTTACAATCTGTCCTTACGTTAAGTTAATTAATAATAATTGTGTAAAAATATACGTGCCAATGTTCAAAATCAAGGTCTGGGAATAAAACAATGTATTGTAACACTGATATATAACAACTTATGGTGCGCGCACACCGATCTGACAATGACTTTATTTCATTCAATAAGATTAGCTTGATACCCTAAGGCTATGTTAGATTAATTAATTTAACGTTTTTTTACCCGGCTACGGGCAAAAGGAAGGGTTATGATTTTAGCAGTCTATGTATGTTTGTAATATTTTTGTTCAACCGCCTAAACTACTAAGCCGATTTTGATGAATGAGGTTGCAATCGATTCTTTATAATGGCATCGTACGTATCTGTGAATATATGAGATATTTAGCTATGAACTCTGGCCCTGGTTAGACGAAAACCGAAAAAAAAACCACGTCAATGTCTTGTTTATTATTTTTTTGTTGCAGTTTTTAACTTTTTTTTTAGAGTTCCGTTGCGAAATGGTAAAAAACAGGAGTTTTGTGCGTCGCGTGTGAATTGACATGTGAATTAACGTTAAATAAAAATATTGTTATTACCTATATTATATATATATGTATATTTTTTGGAGCTGCGGGAATACTTTGTGCGCGAATCCTACTCGCACTTGGCCAGTTTTTTAAATTTATTTAAATGCTTCCTTAGATAGAACGGCAACAGACAGCGTTGCTGTCTCCTTTGGAATTGTACCCTAAATAGCTTTTCCGGTTATTGACGTAGCAATTATGGTCGGAGCAGCAGGTGAGAGCAGCGGTGGTCCAGTGGTGGCGGCCTCGACTTATGAACAGTAAGTCGCGGGTTCGAACCCAGGCAGGCACGGGTTCGAACCCAGGCAAGCGCATTACTTTGTGTAATCTATTTCATCACCACTGGTCTCAAAACGGTGAAGGAAAACATTGTGAGGAAACCGACATGACCTAGAACCAAAAAATCGAAGACGTGACATCTACCAACCCGCACTGGGCCCGCGTGGTGGATTAGGTATAGCCCAATCCCTTTTACAGAGAGGAGGCCGTGAGTCCCAGCAATGAGAACATTATAGGCTGATTATGCTAATTATGGTCGGGAGAGCGGGATTGATACCCGAGCAGCTTAATATCACCTTCTTGCTGTCCGTAGTCAATGCACACCTTTACATATCAGATATCTTTTGTTTTTTATTTGTCTCTCTCTGTTTATTTTTTAAAAACATTGTAAAGATAAACAAAAGAAAAATAATATTTTTGTTTTTGAGAGCGACGTAAACTGCGTCACAGATAATATAATACTAACTGCGTATATGTTTTGCTACACGTCCTACCCAATTTCTATTTCAAACCTATCTAGAGTGATAGGTTTTAATATAGGAATTAGTTTGGTGGAGTATAATAATAAATACTTCTTCCAAATTATGTATTTCAATGTAATAAAAAAAAATAATAGAAAAATTTACAGGAAGAGCATTAAAGCATACCAAAGGTTAAGTCTCGAGTTCAACCATCTTCACCGACATCAAGTGTTGCTATACTTCTTTAATTAATTAATTAATATTTTTTTCTCTAGTTTCACCAAATTAAAAGAAATCCAGCCAGCAAGGTGTTCCAAGGATTGACTATCCAGGGAGAGCTGGGCGTACAATTATGTCGTCACTTTGTCTTGTACCTGAACCTTCCGTACTAACTAAGGCGGTCTAAAGGCACGTTTCGTGCAGTAGCAGAACTATTGGCAGAACTATCTTGGAGAGTGGCTCAACGTTTATAAAATAAAGAAATTGATGAGAAATAACAGGAACGATGGATGGAGTGTTAGATGATAATAAGAAAGGGGTTGACGATTGATATGACAACTAATAGAAAAGTATAGAAGATGATGGAGCGATACAAATACAGGGTGGAAGGGACACTGACGGAAAAAGGTTACCACTTACTCAGTAGTCAGTACCACATTCCAGTAGTACATGACATTCTAAACCCGACCACATCGAAATCTTTCATTGGTAATTAAAAAAATAACCACCTGTTTCCTACAAAATTGCAATACCTACACGGTCAAAATGTACGGTAGTGGAACACCAGATTTTTTTTACGTGGTAACCGTTTTCACGTTGGTGTTCCTTCACCCTGTATGAATTGAAGGCCTGTGTGGGATCAATGCACAGGAGAATAATGTAACGGAAAGCACATTGCGAAATCTTAAAGTATCGGACCTGGATAAATTGTAGCAACTGTTTAAAAATACTTTAAGTTTAGTACATACCTAGTGTTTAAGTGTGTACTTTCTCTCTCTCTTCACATTGCAAGAACAAATAATAGTTATTAATTCTTATGGTAACATAATCAGCCAGTGGTCGAGGTGCTTAATGTACAGACTTCACTGAGATCGGATTGAACATAATTGCCACCACGAACGAATACGGTGCGAATTGCTTGACCATTCATAATCTGAGTTATGGATGTGTGTGGAATTAAAGTTTTTATGGTTCCTTCATTCATTCTTTATCGTGTGGTTAGTGCCTAACAGTAGCGAGGGCTTAATTTTTGTAAGAGTTAAGCTGGAGTACATATTTTTAGTGTGATTATATTATTTGTCTATAGAATACTGACTGTGCCATTTTTCAAAGGGAAGCCGGGTGGAATCGAGTTCTATAGAACCTTCGCCACTGGTGCCTAACCTGGTGTCGGAGTTTTTATGCCGCCCATGGGCCTCTGACTTCGCTTAGTTGCCTTGGTTCCTGCATTGAAAAGTTTGGTTCTTATTGGTAAATAATGAAGGCTGTTTTAAGCTTTCTCGGTTAACAACTAAACTTATACTGTCACTTACGGGATATCTTCCGTGATTATCCATTATTCTAATCGCAATACAGCGTCGAACAGCGTCGAAATATCGGGAGCTCAGAATAATGGATAATCACGGAAGATATCCCGTAACTGTCAGTAATAACTTTAATTAATGAAGGATTTATCTATTATTTGCAGTGCAAGTGCCTGAGACATATTTCTCGACCGCATGTAAAGCCAAGTCGTCAGAGGCCCATGGGCGGCATAAAGACTCTTACACTAACTACACGATAAAGAAGAAGCAAGATAAATTTTAGTTTATGAGTTACTACCGAAATTGTCCTGTAATGATCTACTAGCTAGAGGACAATTCCATTTCAAGAAAAACGTTTATCATACTTTATTATTTATAAGGCAATTTTTCTTTTTGAGATATCGTTGTCAAAAAAGTAGAAATATGATACAAAATCGATATACAAATTGGTAACGGTAACGATTCATAATAAACTTAATTATTTCGGCGTTCCGCAAGGTAGTATCATTGGTCTATCTATAATTAATAAAATCACAATATTTTTTCATGCCCGTAAATGGAAGCTAAAAAACGGTTATTATTGACTCCTTGCTTATTAAAATCAAGAACAACAGCAGAACCCACTTCACAATCTATGTAGGTAATACACGCATTTCTCATTAAATCATCACGATTACACTTGTAGTGTTTAATTAACCAAATTAATAAATTAAATTTGCTACAATCACAACTTCTCAATCATATTAGTTCAAGGCTTTTCAAAGGCTTCGCAGTTGTGCATCTAGTCTTACGCTGTTTATGGCTACGCGATGGTCTCTGACGCGCTACGCTGCTCTTTGTCTATGGACTAGGTTTCAATAGCAGAAAAAATAGCAATATATTTTATTTCGTTCTCTTAGATCTGTCACGTGCAGCGTGCCAGAAACTATTACACATTAAAACAACTTGTACTGTTGCAATTTGGGTGCTAAACCAAAAAGCTGAAAGAACGCGAGTCGGGAATTTATGTTGCTCAGGGTTTTAGCAAAATGACTCACAGTTGTAGTGTAGTACAAGTCGATTTGAAAGGCTTTTTTAGCTAGATATTTATTATTTAATTCTCTTCACTCGATTACGCATTTACGACGGTGATTTCATAGAGAAATATAAATGAAGAACTTTAGAAATAGAAGACATGCTGATGATGAAGACGGTGATATAAGAAAATGTATTATGTTAGCTTACAAATACGTACTTATTTTATCGGAGGCTTTAACTATTACTACCTATTTTAACGGCCCGGAGGCTTAAGAGCGTAACGTCTTACGGCTTTTCATGCATACTTTCAAGTGATGTTGTTTCGAAATGACTGAACCAATTTTAATGAAACTTCGTACACATAAGCAGGATACATAAGTCTAAAGATTTGACAGAGAACTTTTCGAAAAATTGTGTTACAGCTAAATTAGACTGATTTTAGGTTTTCCATAGAAACAGAAATTTCCTATTACTTATCATTTTTTTTAAAAGATATTTCGAAAAGTTCTCTGTCAAATCTTTAGACTTTCCTGCGTACGATGTTTCATTAAAGTCGGTTCAGTCATTTCGAAAAAAAAAACACTTGAAAGTTTGTATGAAATGCCGTAAGACGTTAACACTCTTAAACTATTCTAAATAAATAACATTATTTCACTTCTCTACACTAATCAGCAAAGAGGATTGCTATCTCCGGTGAAGGTTGCGCTAAAACTTGAACATATGGACCGTTATCGTTTCTATTCCTCTTTCCTTATCGTTTCTTTCCTACTTGTTCTTAGTACTCTTTAAAAGGAGATAGATGGTTCAGAACATCAATACTTACTTAAAATTGTAAATTTTACTCACATTAATATAAATTCTTCTGAGGCCTCCAAGTCAAAATTCACAACTTTTGCAATTCGAGAAGCACCGTACACACTGCCTTCTAGACCTCAAAGGGTCGAAATGCGTAAATTACGGGTAATTAGCCCCATTATTTATGCTAGCCCGTTTAGATAATTATTTCTTGTTGTACAAGCCCGAGTATCTTCGAACATGTAAATGTCTGTTTTCAGCAGTGTATTCGTATCTTTAAGCGATAAAATTAATAAGCATTTTGGGTCATAAGTGTCTGTGAACATGGGCGTCGTGTGAATAGCATCAGTCACAGAGGCTTCTTTTATTGCCTCTAGATCGGCACTCCTATAGAATTTTTGCATGATCGACTGCCGATTTTTTTTAATACCCGATTGTTAATTTGTATGTAGCTCAGAATGATGCTAGCTTAGAACGATGTACTGAATATGTGGTAACCGTATTTGTGTCAGTATCCTTCTACCCCGTATAAGATCGGCTTGTATTTAACAGTAAATCAAAAAATCTTCGTTTTTTCATATTTAAAAATCCCAATTCTAACCAAAAATATTGATTGCACAGCAAAACGGGCATAATACGGGTTTTAGGTACGGTCAGCAACAGAAGGTGTTAAAAAAATGAAGTGTTTGTCGACTTTTGTTGCTGCCCGTACCGCTGTTAGTGTCGGTAATTGGTTTCCGTTGCAATAATTACTGAACACTAACACCAAACCCACACAGTCTTTGATAGGCAAACGTTTAACACAGTTCCTGAAAGATAACTTATCACCATTCATCATTCTCTTGCCCTTATCCCAATTTATTTGGGGTCGGCACAGCATGTCTTTTTCCTCCATACTTCTCTATTACTCGTCATCTCATCAGACACCTCATTTCTTGCAATAATTATCATCATTTACACAGTCCACCCATTGTTTCTTTGGTCTTCCTCTACTCTTGTACCCATCCACATTTGTACTCAAAACTTTGCTCACGACATTTTCCTCATTCCTCCACATCACATGCCCATACCAAGACAACCGATTACCACACAACTTTTTAGTATTTCTTATTTTATCCATTCTCGTAAAACCACACATCCCCCTCAGCATTCTCATCTCAGCCATATGCGGAATAATAATTATGTATGCTGAAGACAGTTCACCAGTTGCGAGTACTACACACCTGACTTTTCTAAAGAACATCACCAATGAGGTCATATACAGGATCAAAATCAAAATCAAAATCAAAGCATTTATTTCAAGTAGGCCAGTTACAGGCACTTTTGAATTGTCGAAACAAAGGCAACAGTAAAATATAGCTACAGTCCCAGTCTCAAGGCACAAAAACTGTGAAAGTACTGTAGTTGCCCATTCCCTAACGTAGATCTCTATGGAGAAGAACGGGCAAGAAACTCCATGGACACTCTTTTAAATCAGAATACTTTAACAAAACCTTGGTTATATCATTCATTTTGAGATGGTACATTATGTGAGAACGATGCAGCAAGATGTGTACGTTAAAAGTGTCCATAGTAAAAACAATTCAAAAATAAAATAATTAATTCAAATAAGCCGTGGCAAATAAGAGATGACCAGTCACAACTGACAGCGCCCGTTCACGAACATGACGCATGTATCAGCACCATTCAACTCAACCATTTTGAAGGGTACTAAATGATCCGACACACGTGCCACCATCAGCGAGACATTTGAGTGAGCATGACATACTCCTAACCGCCAGGGCAAATTCAAGTCAAGAAAAAACGCAGGTTTCCAGCGAATGACACCTTTCTAGTACATAGTACTCACACAATATGGGCTAGGCGGCTATATAATACAAAAGAGATTGAATCTATACAATGCAAAGATAGTTATACAATCTTCAGCAGCTCCAACAATACTATTTAATGCTATCAATTTAGGCGCCCCTGTTCTTGTGGAGCAGGACCGGCATTGAGCCAAGCATTTTTATCAGTGATATAATCGTCCAACTTGTAATATGCTTTCTTACATAGTGTGCGTTTAATGCATGTTTTAAATTTCGTTTCATTCAGTTCAAGAATACTTTGTGGAATTTTATTATAGCATCTCAAACAGTACCCCATGAAAGATGAGTCTACTTTAGCGAGTCTGAAGCCTGGCTGAACTAATTGGTCTCTATTTCTAGTACTGTAACTGTGTCACCTCTTTTATTAAAAAGATGTAGATTTTTTCTTACATACATTATGTTTTAGTAGATGTATTGACAATGTAGCGTCATGATGTTAATTTCCTTAAACAGTTCCTTTAGAGAATCGCGCCTACGAAGATTATATATGGCTCTGATGGCTCTTTTTTGCAGAATAAATATAGACTCAATGTCTGCAGCCCGTCCCCACATTAAAATGCCATAAGACATAATACTATGAAAGTAACTAAAATAGACCAGTCTAGCGGTATCTACATCAGTATATTGACGGATTTTTCTTATAGCATACGCTGCTGAACTTAGCCGCCCCGCAAGAGATGTTAAATGAGAACCCCATTGTAGCCTTGAATCAAGCGTAATCCCCAGGAAAACCGTTTTATCTACAAATTCAAGTTTCTCTTTATTCAATACTATATCACAATCGCTACTTTTAATATTCGGTAAAGCAAATCTTACGCATTTCGTTTTTTTTTTCATTTAACACTAAATTGTTTGCTGTGAACCAATTATGGACCTGAAGTAGGGCATTATTAGGAGTGGCTAGAGAGGCGCAGGAGTGGCTAGAGAGGCGCCACGGCACCCTCACCTACCGTCTGACGCAGGTCCTCACCGGACACGGTTGTTTCGGGAGGTTCCTGCACCGAATCGGGCGGGAGGAAACGCCCGGGTGTTTCCACTGCGAGGATCGTCCGGAGGACACGGTGGAGCACACCGTGGAGGTCTGCCCCGCTTGGGCGGAGCACCGCCGTGTCCTCGTAGCGGCGATTGGCGGCGGCGATCTCTCGCGTCCGGCCTTGGTTCAAGCCATGGTCCGGAGCGAGAGGGAATGGGAAGCCGTCACCTCCTTCTGCGAAGCAGTCATGCTAGTGAAGGAGGTGGCGGGACGTGAGAGGGAAAGAACCTCACGTCCCAGTCGCCGCGGGAGACGCCCTGGGCGTCGGGGGTCACGTGGTGGCTCCCGGCCACCGTAGGCGCGGGCCTGTGGACGGCGAGTTATGGGCCAGCTCGCCGTCCGGCCGTCTTATGACGACAGGCCGTGTCGACGGCGCGTTCGTGTTCCACGTGCGCCTCAAAGAGATGTCAGCAAATAAGTAGGGGTCCGCAAGGACCGATGCCTGCCAGGGCTGCGGGACTGTTCGAAAGAGATACCGTGGCCCTGGAACACAAAGGGTAAAGAAGGAACATGGATGGGTTTTAGTCAGTACAAGTCTGACACTCCCTTCCGCTCCGCCCAGAGTGGGGGGGGTCATTTGATGATTTCCCATCCGGAAAAAAAAAAAAAAAAAAAAAAAAGTAGGGCATTATTCACGTCATCTAGATTTTGGGCCCGTCTATTTATCTTAAAAATTAGGGAAGTGTCATCAGCGAATAACACCATATTTTGAGGTTGGTTTTGCAATAAATAGGGGAGATCATTTATATATACTAGAAAGAGGAAAGGACCCAATATTGAGCCTTGCGGTACCCCCATTTTTACTTTTAAACCCTGTGAATTAACACCATTTATTTGCATATGTTGTTGTCTATCACTCAAATAAGATTTTACCAAACTAAGTGCAAGTTTCCCTAGTCCGTAATGCTCAAGTTTCAAAAGTAATGTGTCTTGATTTACGCAATCAAATGCTTTGGAGAGGTCACAAAAAATTTCAATGGCGTTTTGGGACTCTTCCCACGCAGTAAATATGTGATTTAATAAGGTTACACCGGCGTCAGTTGTACAACGTCCCTTGGTGAAACCATACTGTTGATCGTGTAAGATTCTGTTGGTGTTAAAATGATTGAGCATTTGATTTAGCATTACCTTTTCAAACACTTTGCTAAAAACTGGCAACACGGATACAGGTCTATAATTATTTGTATCTTTACTATCTCCGGATTTAAACAGAGGTATGACTTTACTGTATTTCATTAGGTCCGGGAAAACTCCTTGATCTACACACAAATTAAAAATTAAAGCTAAGTATGGTGCTATAGTCTCAACTATGGATGTACAAACTTTGATAGACATTCCCCAAAGATCTTCGGTCAGTTTGACTTTTATTTGCCGGAAAGCTTTAATAACTATCATAGGGTTTATGTGTTTAAATTTAAATTCAGCCGGGCAGTCAGACACATTCGCCTTTAATAAACCAATTGAGACTTCAGGAGAGGAATTAAGAGCGTCCGTAGTTTTTAACGGTATATCGGTAAAGAAATTTACAAACTCATGAGCTACTTCCTGATTAGAGCTTTTAGGACCACATGCTGTATCTAATGTGTAGCTAGTGTTACGTATTTTCTTCCTGTTAGTCTCGTTATTTATGACTTTCCAAACTGTCTTAATTTTGTTTTCTGCTGTTTTGATCTTGTTGCTAATGTGCAAGACTTTGGCAATCTTGCATGTATTTCTAAAAATTTTTGAATACTTAGCAACATACTTGTTAAAAGTTTCAGAGTTTTTAAAAGGCTTAAGGCCATAAAGCTCAAATAGTCTTTCCCTACTTTTTCTGATACCTCTAGTTGCCCAATCACTAAATATAAATTTAGGGCAAATACATTTTGTCTTCTTTTCAAAAGTTTTGTTAAATTCAGTGTGAACTATTGAAAAGAAATTATCATACAATTGATTTATATTAAAGGGTGTAACAAGAGCCTTAACGAAGTCGTCAACGAAGCATTCTATACCTCAAACTAAGTAACTTCACACAAAAATTATTGCTGGGAAACGACTTTTTTTTTGGGTTGAAAAATCACTTATTACTGTAGGACTCAATGTAACGCATTCAAAGCATTGTGCTGATAGATGCATTGAATCGTCATGGAGGTGTTTAAAGTAAAAATCTTACATTAAAAACACGCTTTTAAAAAAAAATTGAAGAAAAGTTGGAACTTTGACTCCCAATATCTCGGTAACTAGAAGGTACCCAGGTGTGGTCGAGAACAAAAAAATGATCGCAATGACTGGGAGATTTTCGGCTTCGTTAAGGGTCTTGTTACACCCTTTATTGACCTCATTGGTCTTTCTTTCTTTATCGTGTGGTTAGTGTCTAATCTGGTGTCAGAGTTTTTATGCTGCCCATGGGCCTCTGACTTGGCTTTACAGTTCGTCGAGAAATATCTCTCAGGCATGCTGGTTTCTTCACGATGTTTTCCTTCACCGAAGCAAGTGACCTCATTGGTAATTTGCGTCCACATGTATGATCGTGAACGAAGAACAAGGAGTATGTAACGATTGTAGCAGGTGGCGTGCTGTAGTTTCTGACTAAACCTATGGGAAAAGGGCGTTAGTTTGTGTAAGCATGTAGTCCTAATAACAAAACAAAACGATTTTCGGGAAAAGATCATATGACAGCATCTTCCAGCAAAAAAAATATCTTACCAAATTCATAGTTTTTTTTTTTTAGTGGACTGTGCTCTTTTTTTTGGAAATTGGTAAAATATCATAAAAGAAACCAAAAAATAAATTCACAATTAATTTTATTTAACACTCATCGACAATTCAGGACTTCAGTTCAAATTCACTCATTTTAAATGCGAAAACAATATACAATATTAATTACGAAAATTAACAAAATTTCAAAAGAAGTACGTGCGATCGCGATGAAAGTGCGTGCTCAACTGAACAGCAAACGGACGTTACATTAATATCAAAGCGCAAGTGAACGCGCGATCGTCTTTGTCTAGCAACTTTTTCTCTGAGCGCTGCTCGCTGACGCGCGTTAACGCGCGCGCATGTAATCGGTTGTTAGGTATATAATAGGATGTCTAAACGCGTGATTTGAAAACACGTGTCAAAATTTTGCCATCTGAACATACCGTGCCGTATACTACATACAGAGGTTCTCATGAGTAGCAGAAACTCATCATATCTCTGGCAAGCGCAGCCCATTCGAACACATGGTGCAGACGCATATGAGGATTCTCGTTTTTAACTGAAAAACAAACATTGCAATTAATATTTATTCCAATTAAATGTTGGTCACGGCAGTAACGAAGACTAGTCCAGTAAGCGGGACATAGAGGACACTGAGGGCTCAGTGAGGTTATACATTCTCAGTGGAATGGGACAGCAATCAGATACGACTAAGCAGATATCAGACGCGGGAAAAACACATGAGGTACAATGGTGCGCAGTATTCTGCGCGCGCCTCTCAAGAGGAACGGAAGGACAGACGGTAACAGACCCTCATGACTATGCGGGTTAATGCCTGCCCAGGAGAGCGTGACTAACTGCGCAAGTTCTTCAGTACCTCGGCTAAAGGTAGCCGAAGAATACCGTGTGGATTTAGTCAGTAAGAGACTGTCAGACACTTTTACCTCCCCATCTGATTCTTTCTAAACATATATAAATTGTTCTGTGGTGTGCTTGACAGAGTACATGAAAATGTAGTAATAATTTTGTTAGTCTAGTAACATTGTATTTTGCTCTCAAGATTGTCACACGCAAGTTGGTTATGTCCTTCAATAAATATTATTTTAGAAGATTCAAGAGTTTGCACTCCAGTCGCCACACAGGGTGTGTGCTACTGCTAAAAATCAACCCTTGCCAATCAATACAGACACTCGTCAAGATCCCAATATTTGTTGCCCGTCCCCAGTCTGTCACAGCCACTTTTGACAGGTTTTTTGATTGAATTGGCAGGGGGAGGGAGGCACGTTCTTCCTATTAGTATTATCATTCATTGCTGCAATAGAGAAACTGTGTTTATTCATTTGATTTCTTACCTATAACCCTTACGAACAGCTTCATAGGTCGATCAGGGATGGGCCACTTGGGCCTTCCAAGGTTGAAGTGAGTCGTTGATGGTATGCCCTTGTGAAATTCCTGTTTGCAAAATAGTATATTATTTTATAAAGACAACATCTAAGGCCCAGGGCACTGCATACATGAAGCAACTTTAGTTGACGCAACTCATCATCAGCCTAGGCTTTTTCCAACTGAATACCAGTATTTTACATGTAGCGAATACGATACCTCTTGGTAAGACTGGTTTTCAGACTTTCGGTTCTCTGCGTCCCTGTAACGACTGTCAAAAATCTAGAAATAGCAAGCGTGACCAAAGGCTTTTCCGAGGCAATGAGGAAACTCGGTATACTAATGGATGGCCACCCATCCACGGACGGATCTTGGCAAACACCGCTTAACCCTGAAGATCAACCCGTGCGGCTGTTATTATTTAACCACGAGCTCCACACCTATCAACGACGCAACTATGAATTTTAAAAAAGGTTTCCGTTAACGGTTGATATTTATAGCACCGTCTAGGTCTACGCAGTTTCTCGAAACCATGAAAAACGTCATCAACAGGTAGTTGAAAAGTTGTCAGTTGCCCAAACTCGTGGATCTAACGGCTTCGTCAGCGGCTCAGCGTCGTTTCGGCTCAACACCCTAATGCATACTTTGGATCCCAAGAGAGTGTAATTTTAAATTGGTTAAGAAACAAGCTGAACGGCCCACCGCATCGGTTTGTATGTAACCCGCATCTAATTGATCACCGCCGCAAGTGGACAATAGGACATCCGTAATACCCGGGCCAGAGACATCGCAGAGCTTTCTCCGAGCCGTTAAAGATGAAATAGGGATGCTCTTTTGGGTAACCCTAACGAAAATAAAGGGTCACGACAAAGACTATCATTATTAATGAACACACAATGAATTCAGCGATCATTGTGCCGATAGTCAGGACAGCCAATGGCTTAATTGCCAAGACCCTGACTAATACCTGAGGAGGCTCTTGTTAGGCAGCTGGATCAAGGGCTTGATTCAGGATTCAGAACGCGGTACTTCTGGACATGACTCGTATTGTTAAGAGGTTCCTCTTTTTGGAGCCCTGACCTGTACTTGGACCCTATTCCCGATACTTGTGGGCTACTATTTTCTTTAAACGATTTCTTCAAATGTATTAAATGTGTTTAGGAATAAATAAAGGAATAATAACACACTATACACGCACAGGAAAGAAGACCTTGTTTTAAAGTGAAGAAAAAATAAAATTACTTGGTCCCAGATATTCCTACGTATGATCTGCGGTTCCTGGCGATCCGTGCGGGCAGCCTTCGGGTTGTAATCAGGAGGGTGATATAGCATATCATAGGCACACAGTTGAGGTCGTTTTGCCTTCCACTGAGTATTATAAAACGTTTCTTCCGACACCGGGATGATCATGGCAGTTCTTATTCTGTCCGGGAGTTTCAACGACGTCGTCAGCGTCTTCTCGTCAAACTGGTCAGCCATTTTGCTTTACCTAATAATCTAGTAGATTCCACTTACTATTTTTGATAATAGAGTCTCGATTACATGAAAATGGGTAGATGCAAAGACATTAAATTATTTTTAATCTCTTTGGGTAGATGGTAACAAATTGATTGTTGAAATACTCATTTGATATAAACACGGGTACTTTAAATAAACTAAATGGTGTCTAAAATTATATGGATTGAATTTGCATGTTTGGTTGAGTTCAAGCGGTGCAAAGAATAAAATACTTATAACAAAAGGAAGTTTAGTTCTTGACAATCAGACAATGTCGTACGTGTCACCGAGATTGGAGTATTGGCATAAAAACCTTTGGACATTATTTAATTTACGACCTAATCTTTTTGCATATAAAGGGTGTAAATAGACCCTTAACATATCCGAAAGGCACTTGTTCTCCCCGTCTTTGCGATATTTTTTTCGTTCTAGACCATACCTGGGAACCTTCTAGTTACGGAGATATTGGGGGTCAAAGTTCCAATTTTTTCACAAGTTTTTTTTTTAAATACACGCTTTGAATGTAAGATTTTTACTTTATACACCTCCACGACCCCCATACAATTCAATCCATCCATCAGCACAATGCTTTGAGTGCTTTCCATCGAGTCTTACCGTAAAACGTGATTTTTCACCCCAAAAAAAAAAGTCGATCCCAGCAATAATTTTTGCGTAAAGTTACTTAGTTTGATGTACTGAATGCTTGGTAGACGGCTATGTGAAGGGTCTGTTTACACCCTGTATACATAAAGGATATATTGTCAAAAAAAAACGAGAACAACTAATGTTGTTGTCAAAGTCATGTTCATTGTCAAAATTTTATTACCGAAAAATGTTGTTTCGTAGCGATATTTTTATTTGATATTAATTAATTATTGATGCAGCCTCGAAATTCATTATGGACTGTTACAGCGTAGAGTCTGAATTTATCGGTCTGAATTAATTTTTGTTTTATTCGATTCAAAATTATTAGTATTTTGTTCTGCATTTTTATTTATATTTTTTGTTTGTTTAGAATCACTGGACTTTCTTAGTCCGCCAGTAAAAAGGATCAACAGTTATAGCAGGCAGGCATTTAGTAGTGCCTATAACACGGACGTGAACGACGTGCATTTCTTAAGCGATCTCCAAAAGCAGTTAATCGGAATAACACCCGGCCTTACACTAAACACGAAACCTGCCAAATTTACTGAATCTTCTACAGCTTTGATACTGAAGAAGACAACTGAGGGACAGGTCGGGCCACTTAAATTTACTATAGTTAAATTGGGAATCATTTTAATATTAACCGACTGCACGCGTAGTACGGCCTCGTAGAAACGGGTTTTGTCGCGCAGAAGAATCGACAAAATGACAAATCAACAATAGAAATCTGTTATTTTGTCGATTCGTCCGTCGACAAAACCCGTTTCTCCGTGGTCATGCTACGCACGCTGATGTTATGCTCATAATCCATTCGTCCCATTTTAGTTTAAAATAATGACGTAGTTTTCCTCTTTTCCTCAGATTCACGGAAATCAGTATTCAGTTGTAAGTTTCCCGAGCTTATATCAACTGGAGAAGAATAATTCTACCTTACTAAAATCAGAACAGAAGACGAACCCTTCTGAAAAACCACTCATCAAAGTTACAGTCACACCGAAAACGGATTCAATACAAGTACCAAAACTGTTTAGAAGACGGAGACGGACACGGAAAGTGAAGAGTACTTCGTCAAATCACGAGAATTCCATACGAACTAAGAACGTTTTCTTAATAGTTGTGGGACGAAGAAAAGAGAAAATATATGAGATCAAGACCACGGGTAGCGCGAAACTGTCCAGCGACGATACTCACTCGAAACATGAAGACATACCAATAACAGAACTGTCGAACTTCAAACATCTGCTCCAGTCGCTGGATATGGATAAGAAGAAGAAGAAAGAGAAAAAGGCAGCAGTGGACACCTCGGACGCGCAGCAGACCAAGGAATGGAAACATTTCTCGGAGTGTAATAACAGCACCTGCGTGCACGAACCACCGGAGTCGCCTAAAAGAAGTCGCGTGCGCATATTTGGCCAG
Source organism: Noctua janthe (assembly GCA_910589295.1). NCBI lineage: Eukaryota > Metazoa > Arthropoda > Insecta > Lepidoptera > Noctuidae > Noctua > Noctua janthe. The sequence goes on along the minus strand of OU342573.1, from coordinate 7,321,669 downwards.
TTCGGAATCTCCGAAGACGACAAATACGTACTGAGATATGGAGCTACTGTTAACGATAAAGAAGGTATCTTTAATTAATCAATTTATAAATTAATTAAAATTATGACCAGAGAGCTGGGCAAGGATCGTCACTCACTGGACGCCTGAGGGAGGGCAGCAACGACGAGGTCGACCGCGGCGAAGGCGGTGTGACGATTTGACCACGATCGCGGGGCGAACATGGCCAGAAATTGCACAAAACAGAAAGGTTTGAAGGGAGAAAGCGGAGGCCTTTGCCCAGCAGTGGGACACAGTGCAGGCTATCAAAAAAAAAAAAATGACCAGAGAGCTTATTCACTATGTCAAATTCAAATTCAAATCAGAATGGTAAATGAGAAAAAATACTAAAACACGACTACCTCGACATCAAACTTAAAAGTTTGGTGAGAAATCACGCTCTAGAAAGTATGAAACAACAATATTTATAGTCTATTAAATACACAACTAACACGTAATTTTTTTTTTTGTATTTAATATACATATAGAAGTGGTCATATTATGCCACTTTGCCCTAAAGCTAAATGATCGATTAGAATATATTGTATTGTTTTTATGTTCCTGACTTTATGTCCTCCGAGCGCCCTAGATTAGATACTCATTGTTAACATAGCTTACATACCAGCGGACAATCAGAACGCTTCCAACGATACCTCATTTCAAATTGTGATAAGTGGTTTAGAAGTTATGGGGAAACAGATTGACATACATCCCGGTCAAAATCATAACCCTCCTTTTGCTTCAATGGATTCGGGTAAAACTACAAGTCACAAGACGGTCAGCAAGCTTGCAGCTGAGCATACAAGCAACTTATTTTCAGTTACCCTCGAGATTAAAAGCGATGTTATTTTTAAGAATTTAGATTTCTATTCACCGTCTTACCAGTTCTACATAGTGCATAATAATTCATGTATCATTCTAAAATCTCATCTTTTCATTTTTACAGTTATGTCAGATGTCGCTCAGTTAACCCGCGACTTTTCGCCTATTTTTGCTGAAACCTCATACGGGACTCCTGAAGAACCATTAGTGTAAGTATTCACAGTTTCTTCTCTATAAGTACTTAATAGTAAAATTATTATCACCTTATATTTGATGAAGTCCAACCTATCTGGAGATTTACTAATTGAATGACGGCTATTAAAGGTTATTTTATTTATGTAAACTAATAATAATGCCACAAGGCATTCTCTACCAGTCAACCTTTGGGTTAAATAGGACAGCATTGTGAGAGATATATTTCCAAATTTTTTCTACAGACAGCAACAAGATTCGTGTCTCCAAGCTGACTATAACTATGAACTGGACATGGAAAAACCACCAGTGACGGAAACAGTAAGGTAAACATATAATGACCAAGTTTATAATAAACATCTTTTAGGTATTGATAAAATTATGTCAAAATAGCCTTTGATTGCAGTAAGGAAACACACGGAACTCAAGTCAACTTTAATGTCCAAATTGCTACGACCCAAGGAAGCTTTGAAGCATTTTCAGACAAGAAGACTCAGTGCAGTTGTTGTGGCAACAGGTCGGACAATAAAACCCTTAAAGACTGTCAAAGCCCTATGGTCGTTATATCTGTTTACCCTAAATCCAGCCCGGAGGATTTGATGAAATCTATTCTGTCTCCTGCCGCAAATACGCGAAAATGCGATACAAGAAGAAACAACAAAACTCCACTAAGGAGTCGTTCGCCATCACCTGTAAAAAAGATATCAAGACCGAAAGTACCAGACGACTCGAAAAAGGGTCAAGTCAACGAAAAGAGAAGTCCTGATCGACAAAAAGCGCTGAAAGCTATAAAAGACAAGACACGCGACAAAGATAAATTGAAACAGGAAAGTCCACGAAAACTTCCGTTAAAATCAACTAATGCAACTCAAAGCTCCAAAAATCTTCAGAATGTAACTGTTTCAACTACAACACAAGTGTTAAAAATAAATCAACGACACAAAACGTCTCAAGCAACACAGGTCTCGGACAAAAAATATCAGCCAGCCAATACGGCTAATGGAACACAGGCTTCAGCTAAAAGAATAAAAAATGATACCACGTCCAATTGCACTCAATATTCTAACGAGTACAATGCAACGCAATGCGGGGATAGTTTTGGAGGTTTACAAAAAATAGCTCCTGTTAAACATTTGATAGATGAAGCGACGGTACCTAAAAAATATCCAGTACTCAGGTCTCCTCCTACTACATTTCTCAGGACTTATGTGTCCATTGCAACGCAGGCACCTGAAGTTTTCTTTTCGACTCATGCAACACAAGTATCTAGAAGTGATCGTTTAATGAATTCTTGTGCGACACAGGTCGCAAAACCTCGTCCAAATGTTATCACACCGCGGATAGATACAAATCAAGAAAAGTCTATTCCTAAACCACCACAAGGTTTCAAAATCGAACAAACTCCTAGTCTTATTCTAAAAACAAAGGCTGAGTCGGGAATTAATAAACAACAAGCTCGCGCAAAAAAAGCCTTAGTAGAGACGTATACAAAGAAACTGTCTGAGCAAATGTATCGGAACGATTATATTCCTGCCAGGTTTGACAACTCTAAGGTCACAATAAATATAGACAGCGACAGAGAATATTATAATGTGTTGTTTAATCAAGATAATATGTCAACTGGCTTGACAATTAGAAAAACTCTAAAAGATATGGGCGTTCCAAATTGTAGCAATGAATCACCGTTGGGAAGCTTTTTTCCTTTATCCGACTGCGTGGGGACAGGGTCTGGAAATAATTCGCCGACGAGATGTCCTTCAATTGTGCTTTGTAATAAAGTAAGTATTCAAAGTGGATTATCTTAGGCATCCGTATAGTTCCACTTCTCTGGCATGGCATTATAAAATGTGAAAGACAAAGGCTTTTTGTGTCTGCCTAAAAAGTACACAACAATGTGTTTTCTAAAAGTTTTTACCATGAGTTAGATCATTTATTCTTGAAGGTTTATGTATAACCTATATGGATGTCACCGTAAAATTATAAATACAGTTATATTATAATCTATCTCGCGAGATTGTAAACTGTCGAAAGATTGTGAACCGTAACATACTGCTTACAAAATTTAACGCATTATTTTTCGGTAGATTATAATCTATCGAAGTGAAACTGTTAAATCACAATCTGTCGCGCGTTATATTGTCAACTGTCCGAAGGCTGTCTCTGATTGGTCGGTCTTACAGTAGGTCGTTCTGTGTCCATTACGTTCGGTGACTAACACTAACTTATTTATCATTCAAACTGCACTTGTTTGGTTAATCACAGATTCATTTTACTTCCACAACAATTTCATATAACTAATTCTAAAGGTTTGAGTTATTTTCAACACGAAATCAATTTACAATCACCAAAACACTGTTTGTTTACTTTCGACAACAAACGAATTAACAAACAAATATGGGGGCGCGGGGCACATGAGGTTCAACCAATCAGCGCGCGAGGTGCGTTCCGTCGCATGCCATTTCACAATTTGACGGTTTCACTTCGATAGATTATAATCTATCGAAAAATAATGCGTTAAATGGTAAACAGTATGTTACGGTTCACAATCTTTCGACCGTTTACAATCTCGCGAGACAGATTATAATCTAACGGTATTTACAATTTTACGGTGGCATGGATATTAAAATCTTGAAGTTTTGGCATGTCGGAGATCAGTCAGTCTATTGCACTCGTGTGGAGCAAAGGCCGCTCACTATTATTGATACATCATAATAATCTTCATCCAATTTTTCTTTAGGTATTCTATAATAACACTAGTTGCAACCCTCTTGCTTTTTGGTTTCAGCCTTCAGAGGATGAGTTACGATTACTCAACCATGAGTCAAGACTTACGATTCGAGATAGTGTAGAGATTTCTCACAGGTAGCTTTATTTTTTATTTCTTTTTATTGTTTCGCGTTTTCTCGTAACCAAAACATGTGTCAAATCTGAACATTAAATAGTGCAGCATAGTTATGTTGACTCTTGAATGATATTGTCAGGAGGGCGCTGTTGGTGGACATTTTTGAAATTGTCTATTAAAATTTTATTGAAAAAACAAGATGGCGGCGTTACTTCTCACTATAGCCACGCGCTAAAAGAACCGTTCAGTTCAACTTATCTATTGCCTTATTTTTCAGGCGGGAAAATAAAAGTACGGGTCAGCTTGCCGATATCGTTACCAAGGAATCGGAATTCTCAGGTGATCTTTACTTCTTCATAGAACAAATAGAGAGAGAGTCGAAGAAAACTCGCTCGCGACGCGATATCGTGATTGCATTCCCTCAACCTGTGTCCATCAGTGGTCTGCTGTAGACTGAATATGATGATAAGATGCGGTGTTTGACAAGCTTTCGACGTTCGATGTTTTAGTACGCCAATATATAAGTTCGGTCAAACCTAAGAATTGTGGACCTGGCTCCAGATACACACACTCCGGGCTCATCTTTATACATACACTTGCGACCCGCCACGTATCAGGTCCAAAACTATCCTATCTTTCAAGCTGGAACCACCATACACAGTCACAAAATTTCGTTTTACCCTCTAACATGCACAGTTTTTTTGCATTTGAATACATCGAGAAATACCCCAAAACCTTTGTGAGTGAACGAAAATTTCTAGTAAATGAACAATGTTTTATTTTATTTAAAACAGGATAAAACGCTTATTATTGCAAATGCATTAATGCATTCAAATAATCCACATATTAATAAATCTAAAACTTCCATCATCAGCCTACAGCAGTTCACTTCTGAACAAATTCGCCTCCAATTGCACGCCACTCGGCTCGATTGTCGGAGATCGTCGCTCCATTAAGCCTGAGGTCGTGCCTCCGTACGCTTGCCAATTCCAGGTCTCCGCAGAAGAATACGTTTACTTTAACGGTCTTCGATTCTACGTCTAAGATGGCCGGCCCGTTGCCAGTTCAGCTTGCATAATCTGTGTGAGCTGTGACAACAACTTTGGTTTGCCCGATCACTTCGTTCGGAATTCGATCCCTCAGAGTGATTCCAAGGATAGCAAGTTCCATAGGTCGCTGTTCTTTAATTTATGGACCAGCCTTACCGTGGGTGTCCACGTTTCAGCCCCATACGTCATAACAGGCAGGATGCACTGATTGAAGACCTTAATCTTTAGGCTCTATGGAATACGCGACGAGAAGACTTGATGGAGTTCCGTAAACGGTGCCCCGCCCAACTGAATTCTTCTGCTAGCCTCTCTTTCAAAGGTGTTCTCATCAAACTACAAAGTTTGCCCGAGGTGCCTATATTCATGAACAACCTAGAGAGGACCGCCATTGACCACAAAATAACTTATTGTTGTCAATGGCAGATGACTTCGCCGTTGAACATAATCTGGGTTTATTAGGTAGTAGAAACGTCCTTATTTTATTATTAGGTACATGTACTCAATTTTTTTGTAAAAACTGCGTTTTGTTCATTCACTGGGGGGTATTCATTCACTGGAGCAAGTGCTCCAGTGAATGAACACCCACACACCCACATGAAAAGGAGTAGGGTAAGTACCCTACTCCTTTTTCTTTGTCCAAGTTCATACGTCTGGTCTGGGCAGGACGCGTGCGAGTACTTTGAACCTAACCTTTACCTACGGTGGCGGGGGTACGGCGTGGGGCCCTGGCTTCCATTCCCAGGTCGTCAATAAGTGTTGTTGGGTTTTTCCATTAGAAAGTTTTCACTAGTAGCCCGGAGTTTGGTAGTTGGCAGTATGATACTCCAGTGCTACGAAGCAACTTAAGCCGTTGGTCCTGCGCCTGATCTCTTTCCGGTCTCGTCAGATTCCCGTTCCATCGGACTATGAGAGTAAAAGGAACAGAGAGTGCATCTATCTGCGCACACACGCCTTCACTATAATTAACCTAACCCTAAGATTGGCCGCCGTGACTGGAAATGATCGGGAGGACTGTATACCATAGGTACCTACGGTACAATTAAATATGAAGTTTTAATGATTATTTTGCAGCTCCAGTAAAGCACTTCTCTGGTGATGATTGTTTCATAAGCGATCCTATAGCGAGAGACAAACAGATCCGAGAACTTCTTGGTGTCGACAATCTCAAAGCCAGTTTCTCTAAAGCATGCCAGGTTGGTATTTTTTTTTATTGTTACTGTTTATATATAAATAGTGTGTTTTATAATAGAAGGCCACTTTCTGAATATAAGACTGGAATATATTTTGTTTAAATTTGTGATAGGATAAGAGTCTTTGCACAACACGTGTTAATATGCGCTGACGATGCGCGTTTTTGATTAACGCGTCCTCTGTGTGTTATCAACAAGTTTTAGCAGATTTTACACATTTGTATCGATACAAACGCATATTTAACTTACGTTTGTATCGATTCAAACGCATATTTAACTTGCGTTTGTATCGATTCAAACGCATATTTAACTTGCGTTTGTATCGTAAGCAGAGTTATGTCGACGCCATCGTAATACTGTGGTTCGTAATTTTCTTCTTGCGCGATGCATCGCTAATTCGCTACAAACGCGTTTTTGTAGCGATGTATCAGCGCGTTTATAACGATACAAACGCAAGGATCGTGTCCAAAGGTAGCAACGTGACTTCAGTCTTGCGTTTGCTGATTGCGTTCTACGTGCGTCGTCGTCAGCGCACAAAAAAAAAATGTGGTGTGCAAAGGCCCTAAGCAATGTCAATGTGTAGTGAATACCTAGGTCAATATTTGCAGACAGTTAGCATAGGGCTGCCATAATCCATGGATTTTAAAGACGATGTGGGCATGACACACTTTTCGAAGGCTTCTGCCTGGCACTAGCAGAAGACCCACGGTTTCAATCGTAGTAAAAGCGGTAACGACATTTCGCCATACACATACATACATGAAAGTAGTGACTTCGACACTAACGCAAGCGGACCAAGAGCGAAATTTCGTGAGTTCTGTTCTGATACCTCAACCAACAATAAGACGCCCACATCCCCCCGTGTCTACATCCCTGCTACTTTATGCACTCAGGATGTCATGCGAAGCGAATTCGAAAATAATATTATCACCTCGGGTAGGTTAGGTTTATACAGAAAAAAATCAGGATTGTAAGAATCTAGGGTGCAAGAGCAGGCGAAGAGATAACGTTAAAATTGTAGCACCACGCGTTGGTTAAGCTCAAAGAAAATTGTGTTTGTTTGAACCACAATTTTAAAACGTTACGTCTTGACTGGGACTAATGACTTATTATTATAACCTTATTCATTCTACGTACAAATTTTACATATTTTTAAATATTTCTTAAAAAAAAAAACAGTCAAAAAACATTTAAAAATTATAAAAATAGTGGTCTGCCGGTGTCGGGAGCAGGATCCAAGCTACCGGTGGTTAGGGCTCCAGGGACAGGAACCCCTCACAATGCGAGCCGTATCGAGGAGTACTGCCGTCTGAATTAAGCCCTAAGAACGAAGCCTCGAAAGATGGTCGTCGAAGCTCTTGGCTATAAGGCCGCTACGACAATCGGCACAATAATAGCTGAGTTCACATTCCTCATGTCGACAACCTCGTGTGCCAAGTCGAGATATTTTATTTGTTTCTCTTTCTCAGCTTTCACGAGGTTCTCGTCATGCGGGATGGTAACATCGACTATCATTACGCGGCGCGCTGATCGGTCTATCACCACTATGTCAGGTTTATTAGCGACAATAGTTCTGTCAGTGATGATGGACTGATCCCAGTACAGCGTGTTATGGTCCTTCTCGAGAATTGGGTCGGGCACATACTTGTAGTACGGTACCTCAGATTCCACAAGTTTATATTTCAAGGCAAGTTGCTGTCGAATAGTCCTGGCTACTTGGTTGTGCCAGTGCAAGTACTCGCCGTTAGCCAGACGAGAACAACCAGAAATAATATGTCTGATGGACCTACCACCGGTAGCTTGGACCCTGCTCCCGACACCGGCGGACCACTATTTTTTTATATTTTTAATGTTTTTATATGATTTTTTTTAAAGAAATATTTAAAAATATGTAAAAATGAATAAAGGAATAATATTAAGTTTGTGCATGGGCTAACCGTATTCGGCGGTATAAGCGGCGGGTTGATCGGTACTCAGAATATAGTTCCCATGTTCCAGAGCGATGAAAGGTGGGTATACAGAGCTTGGGAGCGACCCGAAAAATATTCTCGCCACGAGTTCTTTCTGGCGTAGCATCTGGTCTGTGCCCGTCTGCCATACTGAGGCTGACTAGATGCGTGGCATCGAGCGAGTGTGTGAACCTATCCCAGAAATGGAGCCATTTTTAATAACACTATTAGATGTAGCCAGAGCAGTTCGTCCCTTACCGAACTGGAAGTCACCTGGACCGGACGGACTACACAACTCCTGGCCCAAATGGCTTAACAGTTCACACACTTGCCTGGCATCCCAATTTCAGTCATCCTTAGAGTCTGGGTCCCTACTGCAGTTTTTAACAACAGGCGTTACCCACCTGCTCCATAAGTCAGGTAGTCCCGTGGAGCCTATGAATAATAGACCGATCACGCGTTTACTGTAAATGCTCAATGCTGAGGCCATCATGGTCAGGAGATTTACCCCTATGCATAGCAAGTATAACTTTTTGCACATCACGAGCAGTAAATTTAACAACTCGCTCCTGGTCGATAGCCTCAGCATCGTCACATCGGCTTGTGTCAGAATCAGACTGTGGCTCCACTTTAAAATAATCTTTAAAAAGATTAGCAATCATAGTATGATCGCACATTCTATTTTCACTCCCAGGGAAGCCATACTTTACATTCATTTTGTCCGTGTGTTTCCAAACCGTTTTAAAATCTCTGGCAGTGTGGTGTGACGCTAGAATATATATTTTAATCTGGTCCTGTCTACCTTCACACCATTTTAATTGTTTTTTGAAAGTCCTTCTACTCTCACACAAATATAAATACAGTTGGCCATTATTAGGCTTCCCTGCTTGAACCCATGCCAATAATTATTAACCGGGATACAAAGCTTCAAACCGGGACACCGGCATGGCAGCGTTTCTTGCGTTCTATTCTATGTAAGCGTGTACGGCACATTTTGTTTTCACTACTATGTGTTGCTCATTTTTTCTTTTGTTTTTTTAGAGCCGTTGTTGTGACAACAATGTGGAAATTCCGTATCAGTGTGTCTACCGGCAACGATGGTTAAATTTTATTTCTCTCTTTGTTTTTGTTTGTTCAATAATATTTTTTTTCTTATTTTTAATATTTCTTGTTCTTTTAGCAAGGAAAGTCAAGTCACAGAAATTAGTTATGGGCGTCACAAACTGCATCCTTGTTACGGTTCAATTCGTCCAAAAGAAAAAACTAATGTGTCCATACAGTGTCGGAAAAAAAATTGTAAAGCAAATCTCCAAAAACAGAATAATGTAGGAGAAAATGAAGATATAGACGAAAAATCTGCCATCAATCAACAATTAATACTAAACCGAAACACCCAAGTGTTCCTGCAAGTGGAACAGTTCTCGAAACAAAAACCTATCATTCTTTCCCGAAAACAATACGACAAGGTAAAGAAAACAATACAAAAGTCAATAAGTATCAAGAAAAGTCACGTTAAACGAAGCAATTTGTTGTTGATTAAGAGTAGTGAAATATCTATCGGAGAAGTCAGAATAAAACAAGTCAAGGACCCTGAGTTGCCTCAAAAGAAGGCCAAGGACCAAACTCCAAAAATAATCGACAACTTTAGGTGTGAACAAGCTAATTCCATTTCCTTCTGCTGTAAGCCACATTATACACATTTTGATAAAAATGAAGGAAAAAGCAGAAGTCGCAAACCAACCGCAGATGTTCATATGAAAGGCGACTACTCCTCAGGTGAAAGCAGTGATCGTGACAAGGGAAAGTTAAAAAAAGATAAGACAAAAGAAAAACCTGAACAACAAGGTATTTGTAAACATTGTGCAGAAACTTTCGAGGAGCAAGTCTATCGAAGAGTGGGGAAAGGAAACGTGTACTGCAAAGAACAATTATTTGGAAAGAAAGACATTCATAAACTTCGTCCGGAATTGAACGAGGAGCGAGACGCTGGAGTAAACAAAGCAAACATGGCCGGCAAAGAACGATTAATTGCAAAGAAAGACATACATAAACCTCGTCCAGAATTAAACGAGGAGCGAGACGCCGGAGCAAACAAAGCAAACGTGGATGGCGAAGAACGATTAATTGCAAAGAAAGACATGCATAAGCCTCATCCAGAATTTAACGAGGAACGAGACGTCGGAGTAAACAAAGCAAACGTGCCCGGCAAAGAACGATTAATTGCAAAGAAAGACATGCATAAACCTCGTCCAGAATTAAACGAGGAGCGAAACGTCGGAGAAAACAAAGCAAATGGGTCCGGCAAAAAAAAAAAATCTGCAGTGAAAGACAATTCTGCAGCATGTGAACACGATAGCATAGAAGTGAACCATTCTGAAGTTGAAACTTTTGTTTTGTTTAATGCTGAACATAACAGAGCCAATTTCGAGGATGCTAAAGAAACAGAGGATCTTGCTCATAGTAGAAGAACAATGTCTTCGTTCCAGCTACGTTACGCGAGTGTTGCCATGAATCAACTAGCATATTCATCGACGGATGTAGGAGCCATATCAGACTCGAGTTTAGGTCATTTGAACTCATTTCAAACTTTATTCAGAGGTAGGTAGATTAAAGTCACCACTCACCAGCGTTTTTCAACTCATGTTAGCGCATTTTTCTGCGCTGCGTGTTGATCTTTTAAGATAATGAAAATAAAAACTGTAGTAGATCATATAACAAAAATGCGCTCGTGTAAATCAGCCAGAATTATTCTCAACCTTACAACGATTTTTCAAACTGATTCCCTTTAAACCCTATCTCTCCCAAATAACCCTTGATTTTCAGTAATTAACACAAACGACTTACTATTTTTCATACACACACATTTTATTTTACTATTTTTCAGGGCACAGAAAATCAGCAACACCAAATCTAGGAACCTCAGCCTACTCGTCCTATTCAGAAGACGGAAATAACTCTGAAAACAAGTGTGTTAAGTTGGAGCAGCAGGATTTTAAACCCAAGAAACCGTTCTTGAGGAGACTTATGTCGTGCTTGGTCATGAGATCGACCAGACCACCGGTTATATCACCACCCGAACTGCCTAGCGTCAATACTTCTATTAATTCATACCACATCAGTACTTCACTTGCTGTGAGTATTTCATTACTAAAATTTAAATAAAATACATTATGATATACTTAAAATAATTGCGACCATGACTGGTCTCTGGTCAGTCATCCCATTTCAGTTTGGGTTCACAATTCTCGTCGATCTTCGACAGACATAATGAGAGTTAAAATACCCTTACCGAAGCCGAAAGACACTTGTTCTCACTGGTTATAGCTATCATTTTTTTTGTTCTAGACCATACCTGGGAACCTTCTAGTTACGGAGATATTGGGGGTCTAAGTTCTAGCTTTTTCTCTAAATACCTCCACGAACCCCGGTACTAATGAATGCATCGATCAGCACAAAGTATTGAGTGCGTTACATTGAGTCCCCAACCGAAAACGTCATTTCTCACCTGCTTGGTTGACGGCTTCGTGAAGGGTCCGATTACATCTTGTATTATTGTATGGCTGCCGTCGAGACATTTATTTGGGTTTTCTTCAGGTTTTTACTAATAGGGGCATCCAAGTTAAGGGTTCTTTCATCTTTCACGCTTCTTTAAACCGGTCATCATGCCCAAGACTTGTTTCGAAGAGAGTTATTTCTTGTTGGGCCTATCTTGATAGGTAAAGAAGCTTCCCTTATAACACTTTTAAAGTACCTTTTTATAATTTTGTTTCTTACAGGCTGTGGAAGTCAGCTCATCGATCTACGACACGACAGCTTCCTTCTACAGTAACCACTCAATCCATCCAATAAACAGTAAAATAAAAAGAGGATTCTTCAGTTCGGTTAGAGGATTCCTCACCAACCGGAAAAGTTGATGCTGTTATGTTTTTGTTTCATGAGTTTTTATTTTTATACATCTTGTATTTCTCAGTGTTATTGTCTACTGTTTTATGATGAAAAGAGAATATTTAGAGAAGAGCTATTGTTTTATTTAACGGTTAATATCTGCAAATGATTTCTATATCTGTATCTATGTGTAGCCGCAATCTGTAACGATATAATTTGTTACAATCACTTGTTTTTGTTCAAAATCGTATCTAGGATTGTTACATTACAGGCAAATGATCCGGTGAGCGAGCGCCATTATGGTAACTACACAGAGCGTGTACAGGGTGGAAGGCAGTGGTGGATTTAGTCTGCGTCAGGATGGCTGGTTGCCTGTATCGGTTCGCGTCAGGCTGGTGACTAAAAATTGCTACCTATTTGCTACCTTTTACTACCTATAGTCAATTAATTGCTACCTAACTTGGAAACAAAATAATGGGACTTCAAAATGACCAGCCATTCTGATATCAGGATGGCTGGTCAACCCTCCGTTTGTGTGAACTATTCAAATTCGTGTTATTATTTTTACTTGAATAATTGCTACCTAATTGCTACCCTCACGTATTTCAATGTCCACCTTGTAACTTTAACGAGTAAAAAGTTGTGACGATTTGATTTTTTTACAGGGAATGGATTATAGTAGGAGAGCCGACTGCAAAATTTCCAACCTACTCGATACCGCGATAAAATGCACAATGGGTTCTCATAAAAGTGATGCTAAGTACGAATTTGATAGTCTGCCACGGCGGAACTTGCCGAAAGTAAAAAAAAAAAACATTTTCGGTGCGAAAAAGGGGGCGTTACTTTACCCATCTGATACTGAAATAATAGTTATGGCATCAGTTAGAAATTTACTGGTAGATACAGAAAAGCGAAATCTGTCAGTGTTTTATTTGCCGGAAGTGCTTGGCAGACGCTCTTAATGGTGACCCCATCGGGACCCCTAAATATACCCATCTGATACCAGCATGAAACCAATTCCAGTCGGTAGGTATGAATCCTCATTTCTGGAATATATAAGTCTGCCAACGCTTTTTCTGCCGAAACACCTTGACAGACGAGATTATGTAAGCAACATCCGTAGAACCCGTATTTTGGAATTGTACAGATTACGGACATTTTAATTACTGAAGGCTTATTGTATTGCATGTATAATCATTATGAAGGTCTGTCTTCTTCTTCTTCTTCTTATCGTTCCTTCCATATTAGACGGTTTGGGCCCAGTAGGTGGCCACGTTTATTGCAGCGGCAGAGGCGCTATTCAGGTCGACAAGAGACACCTGGGACACTCCAGCAGGTGGGGCATAGTTTGATCCGGAGCGCCGCACTCGCACTAGGTGTTGGAGGGACCAGTAATACCCCAATTTTGCCAGATTATGTTTGCAGCGGCCTAATTAGGTACGCAGTCGATTCAGAGCTTTCCAAATAGGCCACTGTAGTTCACTGCCGGGAGCCAGGTGTTCTTGGAGCTTTAAGAAGTCGTGAGGTGGTGGACACTTCTCTTGCCATAACTTACCGCGTACTTTGGGTGGCCTGTTTTGGATTGCCTGAGTGGAGCGTAAGAAGATTTTACAGCTTTTTAGTCTTCCCGGGTTAGGTGTGTGGTCGTAGAGGGGATGTCGGGAATAATATTCTTGGTTCTTTTTTTCCAGCGCGCATGCGACATCCCTTCGTACAGCAGGTGGTGCGATACCTACTTGCGAGTACAGCTTATTGAGAGGAGTCGGTTTTAGGCAGCCCGATATTATCCGACATGATGATGAATGAATGATGGGAAGTCATCGAAGACCACCTTCTCTGGACGGAGCGGAAGGGAGTGTCAGACTTCTGCTGAATAAAACCCATCATGTTCCTTCTTTGCCCTTTGTGTTTCAGGGCCGCGGTATCTCTTTCGAACAGTCCCGCAGCCCTGGCAGGCATCGGCCCTTGCGGACCCCTACTTATTTGCTGACATCTCTTTGAGGCGCGCGTGGAACACGGACACGCTGTCGACACGGCCTGTAGTCATAAGACGGCCGGACGGCGAGCTAGTCCATTACTCGCCGTCTACAGGCCCGCGCCTACGGTGGCCGGGAGCCACCACGTGACCCCCGACGCCCGGGGCGTCTCCCGCGGCGGCTGGGTCATGAGGCTGTTTCCCTCTCACGTCCCGCCACCTCCTTCACTAACATAACTGCTTCGCAGAAGGAGGTGACAGCTTCCCATTCTCTCTCGGCCGGACCATGGCTTAAACCAGGGCCAGACGCGAGAGATCACCACCGCCAATCGCCGCAACGAGGACACGGTGGTGCTCCGCCCAAGCGGGGCAGACCTCCACGATATGCTCCACCGTGTCCGGCCCGAAACAACCGTGTCCGGTGAAGACCTGCATCAGACGGAAGGTGAGGGCGTCGTGGCGCCTCTCTAGCCACTCCTCAAAGAGGGGACTTATAGTCACTATAGTGCCATGCCCTGCATTGGGTTGCGACAGTTGCTCTCTCCATGTCGCCATGAAATCGCGCCGGAGGTCTGTCCGCAGAGCGACGATTTGCCGCGGCAGCGGAGTTTCCCCCCGACTTAGTGCCTCCGCGCGCCATTCGTGCAAACGCGCGAGGACTATCGCCTCCAGAGCCAATAGCGACAATCCGGCAGATCCGGAGATCGTGCGGTACCCCCGGACTAGCCTTACGGCTACCACCTTTTGGGGCGCGTTCAGGTAGTGGGCGGCTCGCCGCCTCAAAGAACACACCGGGGCTCCGTAAAGGGCCATGAACCGAACGACCCCCACGTAGAGCCTCCGGCAGGAGGCCTTTGGACACCTCAAGTTGGCCAAGAGCCGCGTGAAGGCAGAAAATACTCGGATCCCGTCGGTGGCGCATTCCGAGGCCCATGAAAGCACATGGACTCGGACTTGTGCAATGCCACCTCGAGACCCAATTTCCGGATCCTCTCCACGATTATCGCAAGCCCGCGTGTCATGTAATCGGCCGCCGCCTCGTGCGACCTCCGTTGTGCCAGCACCAGCGTGTCGTCAGCGTAGCAAACCACGCTGACGGCACTAGGGAGGTCGGTACGCAGCACCCAGACTTTCCAAACAACCAAACATTCTGTCATTGTAACAAAACAGTTCCCAGTACCAAGTCAAGCGACAATGCAAATGGCGGGCGGTGGCGTTAACCGTCTGTTTTTTTTTTTTATGGCTATACCTAAAGATTAAGCCAGGTATCATGTCGATATAATTACAATCAAAACTTTGCGGGAACGCGTTAAAGAGGATATACTAAACTAGCTGCTAAACCAGAATTGCTAATATTCTCCAAACTTACTGCTAGTGAAAAAAACTCACCTGTAGATATTTTTATAACTTACTACCTAACACAGACCTTCATAATGATTATACATGCAATACAATAAGCCTTCAGTAATTAAAATGTCCGTAATCTGTACAATTCCAAACTACGGGTTCTACGGATGTTGCTTACATAATCTCGTCTGTCAAGGTGTTTCGGCAGAAAAAGCGTTTGCAGACTTATATATTCCAGAAATGAGGATTCATACCTACCGACTGGAATTGGTTTCATGCTGGTATCAGATGGGTATATTTAGGGGTCCCGATGGGGTCACCATTGAGAGCGTCTGCCAAGCACTTCCGGCAAAAAAAATACTGACAGATTTCGCTTTTCTGTATCTACCAGTAAATTTCTAACTGTTGCCATAACTATTATTTCAGTATCAGATGGGTAAAGTAACGCCCCCTTTTTCGCACCGAAAATGTTTTTTTTTTTTACTTTCGGCAAGTTCCGCCGTGGCAGACTATCAAATTCGGACTTAGCATCACTTTTATGAGAACCCATTGTGCATTTTATCGCGGTATCGAGTAGGTTGGAAATTTTGCAGTCGGCTCTCCTAGTATAATCCATTCCCTGTAAAAAAATCAAATGGTCACAACTTTTTACTCGTTAAAGTTACAAGGTGGACATTGAAATACGTGAGGGTAGCAATTAGGTAGCAATTATTCAAGTAAAAATAATAACACGAATTTGAATAGTTCACACAAACGGAGGGTTGACCAGCCATCCTGATATCAGAATGGCTGGTCATTTTGAAGTCCCATTATTTTGTTTCCAAGTTAGGTAGCAATTAATTGACTATAGGTAGTAAAAGGTAGCAAATAGGTAGCAATTTTTGGTCACCAGCCTGACGCGAACCGATACAGGCAACCAGCCATCCTGACGCAGACGTGGATTTACCAGCAAGCTGAGTAGGCTGGAGCCTAGGGCGGCAGATTATATTGGCAGCAAATATGGGGCCAATTTTATTTTTATGTCTAACAGAAATTCATCATCAGCCTACAACAGTCCACTGCTGGACATATGGCTCTTCAATCGCGCGACACTCCACTTGATTCTTAGCGACTCTCATCCAGTTGCTACTAGCCACCCTGCGAAGATCGTCGCTCCACCGAGCCAGACGCTTGCCGATTCGCGGTTTCCACTCAAGAATGTGTCTACCTCAACAGTCATGTTCTACGGCTAATATGGCCGGCCCAGTGCCACTTCAGCTTACTTATTCTGTGAGCTATGTCGACTACTCTGGTTCTCTGTCAGATTACCTAATTCCGGATGCGATCTCTCAGAGAGACTCCAAGCATAGCCTGCTCCATAGCTCGCTGAGCGAACTTGAATTTATGGATCAACCGTACCGTAAGTATCCACGTTTCGACCCCGTCAGTCATAACAGGCAGGACGCACTGATTGAAGACCTTATATAGTCTTTAGGCTCTGTGGAATACGCGACGAGAAGATTCGAAGAAGCTTCCCAGCCCAGCTGGATTCTTCTGCACAAAACAGCAGCCCAAGTGCGTCTACACTGCCCAGTGGTTGCAACATACAGGGCAAAGTACTTCGGTACCCCAGGTACTCTCCGCGAGATTGTCAGCAACATCAAAGCGCCCGCTGGCCTTTCTCGTAGAGTTGGGGTAGATCAAATAAATTTCCCACCCGCACCCAAAATACGCGCTTTGACATGGAGTTGCGGACACCAGCCCTTTAAACAATACAATACAGTTTGTATATCAAAACTCCTTGAAGGTTAAGCTATGAAACTTTTATAGATAGATGGAATAACCATTGACATTCTTCAAAAAAGATAAAATGTAGATGTCACTTTTTTAAATATTTTTCTTTGTTAAATGTGTAAAATATAATTAAACTTAGGGCCGATATATCAATCATTAGATAACTTTTACCTAAAGAGTAAATGTGACATTTTAACAAAGTCCATACAAAAACTGTCAAAATGACAAACTTATTCAACTGATAGAAGTTAACTGGCGAGTAGAAAACCGGCCCCTCAAATAATAATTATTGTATCTATGCCTATTTATTTTACTTTAATATAAGTAACTAGTGGTAAAAAATATAAAGAGTTAGGAAAAGATGGATTGAAACACATGCCGGGACTAGCTAGTAGGTATAAATATTGGCACTTAAATCCAGTATAATGTTTCTTGCAAATTTAAAATAGGAGTATGTGTTAATCTTAATAACAAAGATATAAGTTACAATGCAATTTGTTTAGAACTTGCTGACACATTTTTGCAATTATTATTGTATTTTTTACTCTAAATGATCCTGAATAGCTATTTTAGCATGATTTTAAAAATGAAATATTAAGATTAGGGATTCCAGTCTTAACACCAATAGACACTTCAATATACTTGAGTAATAGCCAAAAATGTGGCATTGTCTGCATCAAACATATTTGCGGTTATCATATCTAGCATCATTTATTTTTTAAAGTCTATCAGATCACCAGCACTGATTGCCATGGTGTTAGCAGGGTGTCTACTAGCATTCACAAGCACCAAACGTCGATGTTTTAAATCCGGATCCACTTGCGCTAATACTGTTGTAGCCCACTCTAAACAACATTTTATTACTCGTGTCTATAGCTAAAACAACGAAGTCAATACAGATCTTTTCGCTTACATTAGACTCTTTAACGAAGTTTATACAATTCTACTACAAATAGTTTCCAGTGGAAATTTCCTTCGTTGTGAACTTCTTTGAGAGCTTCTGATATTTTTTGGATAATAGCGTCGTTGGATGACATAACAAACACTGCTAACGATTTTTTTGCAACTTCGACCGATCCATGGTACAACTTCAACGTCTTCATTTGATCGTTTTCAATGATGTGAATGAATCCAATCAAAACACAAAAATTAAAAGTTCGCAAAGCGGAGTGTGGAACTGGAGCTTTGCGAACGCTGTTAAGGCGAGGTTATCCAGATAAACGTCGTTTTGTATTGTGCTTTATTCCTATATAGCACGGATTTAAATTCTGAAAAAAATATATTACATATTTCACACTTCGATCTAGATATTTCGGCACAGCGATACACGATTACTTGCACTTTGTTGCTTCCAATTAAATAGCAAAGACAAGTCTAAATGATGGTTTTTAATATTACTTCATTTGAGTTCTATTAGGTTTTTAACAATAAAACTTCTTCTAAAGGTCGTAAAAAATATGACAGTACACGGCGATCATAATTTGAAATATTAAAAAAACCTATACCACCATTTCCAAAATTTGCTGTTTTCATCATTTCATACTCGCATCGCGTGCTTCAGTCCCGAGCGGAACGCGTTGGAGGTCGGACGTGTGCCAATTTTTCGAACCCGCCACCCCACCCCCGCTAAGTTTTGTTACTGAACTAAGTCAAAAATAGTTCGTAAAAAATAATACTTAGTAAACACCGAGCCTAGGTTTATTTGAAATGTCATTTATTCACAAAAGTACAGTAGGTACCTAATAGGGAACGTAGTCAGAAGGTATAAGATAAGAGTTACGCATTAGAAAGAGAGGCAGCTTCTAGGAGAATATAACTGTAAATAATTATCTACAGTTCGCTGCGCGCTGCGCGGCCTGAATTGGACTTTATTGTGTCGTTGCAAAAGTCGCTATTTATGATTTCGCAATATTATTTATAAATTTCGGTAACTTTGGAATGGGCAACTACAGTACTTTCACAGTTATTATGCCTTTTGAATGGGACTGTAGCTTCATTTTATTATCTTTTTTTCGACAATTCAAAACTGCCTGTAACTGGCCTACTAAAATCAAAATATTTATTCCAATTTTTTTTTTTTGTAAGGAGTTCTAAAAAAGTTTTGTAGGGAGCCCGGTAAGCCGAAGATTATCGAGTTCGACGTGGGCAGAAAAAGAAAGTATGTACCCCTACATACTTTCTTTTTCTGCCCATAACGAGATAGAATGAGTAATGGTCGATATCGTATTTTGTACGCACGACGACCGATCAACCTGTACAAAACCAGTTTATGCCGATCTCTCATTGTATAGGAAATCTATACAAAGCGAGGCCAATTTATACTGGAAATGACAGCTTCATGTGCCGCCGTGTGTACCTACTAGTTTTTTTATTTTGTTGACTTATTTACATTTTAAAGATAAAATCACTTTAATTTTTTTTATTTTACTTCCTCTGCATTTTATGCTTTACTTTTTTTCGGTTTTTTCGTCATGGGTGTCATTTTCACAGTTTTCGGGGTCGCTGATAACGAAAATTAGATCAAAATGAAAATAAAAGATGGCGCCGACAAAAATTTTTGGTTTTGTCGTCATGGGTGTCATTTTCGTGCTTTTCGGGGTCGTTAATTACGAAAATGAGGTCAAAATGAAAATACAAGATGGCGCCGACGAAAATTTTCGGTTTTTTCGTCATGGGTGTCATTTTCATGGTTTTCTGGATTAATGATAACGAAAATTAGGTCAAAATTAAAATTCAAGATGGCGCCAATGAAAATTTTCGGTTTAGTCGTCATGGGTGTCATATTCATGGTTTTCGGGGCCGCTGATAACGAAAATGAGGACAAAATGAAAATCCAAGATGGCGCCGACGAAAATTTTCGGTTTTGTCGTCATGGGTGTCATTTTCGTGCTTTTCGGGGTCGTTAATAACGAAAATGAGGTCAAAATGAAAATCGAAGATGGAGCCGACGAAAATTTTCGGTTTTTTCGTCATGGGTGTCATTTTCATGGTTTTCGGGGTCGCTGATAGCGAAAATGAGGTCAAAATTAAAATTCAAGATGGCGCCAATGAAAATATTCGGTTTTGTCGTCATGGGTGTCATTTTCATGGTTTTCGGGGCCGCTGATAACGAAAATAAAAAATCCAAGGTGGCGCCGACAAAAATTTTTGTTTTGTCGTCATTGGTGTCATTTTCATGGTTTTCGGGGTCGCTGATAACGAAAATGAGGTCAAAATTAAAATTCAAGATGGTGCCAATGAAAATTTTCGGTTTTGTTGTCATGGGTGTCATTTTCATGGTTTTCGGGGCCGCTGATAACGAAAATGAGGACAAAATGAAAATCCAAGATGGCGCCGACGAAAATATTCGGTTTTTTCGTCATGGGTGTTATTTTCATGGTTTCGGGGTCGCTGATAACGAAAATTAGGTCAAAATTTAAATTCAAGATGGCGCCAATTAAAATTTTCAGCTTTAACGTCAAGGGTGTCATTTTCATGGTTTTCGGGGTCGCTGATAACGAAAATTAGGTCTAAATTTAAATTCAAGATGGCGTCAATTAAAATTTTCAACTTTAACGTCATGGGTGTCATTTTCATGGTTTTTGGGGTTGCTGATAACGAAAATAAGGACAAAATAAAAATCTAAGATGGTGTCGACAATAATTTTTGGTTATTTCGTCATGGATGTCATTTTCATGGTTTTTGGGGTCGCTGATAACGAAAATTAGGTCAAAAAGAAAATCCAAGATGGTGCCGACGAAAATTTTTGGTTTTGTCGTCATGGGTTTCATTTTCATGGTTTTACTACTACAATTTTCATTGGCGCCATCTTGAATTTTAATTTTGACCAAATTTTCGTTATCAGCGACCACGAAAACCATGAAAATGACACCCATGAAGAAAAAATCGAAAGTTTTCGTCGGCGCCAGCTTGGATTTTCATTTTGACCTCAGTTTCGTTATCAGCGACCCCAAAAACCACGAAAATGACACTCATGAAGAAAAAATCGAAAATTTTCGTCACCGCCATCTTGGATTTTCATTTTGGCCTAATTTTAGTTATCAGCGACCCTAAAAACCACGAAAACGAAACCCATGACAACAAAACCGAAAAAAAAGTAAACCATAAATTTTTTTAAAACCGAATGGCGCGTGGCGTGTAGTTTTGAATCATACCCGTATTCATGATCTTAGTGTCAGTCAGATTTTAAATTCACCTTATTCACAAAAATAAATAAGTATACCTTCTTATTTTTAATTATATCTACTTATTTTAATTTTTAGTAATTAGGTTCACGTTCATAGAATACGTAGGTTCCTAATCTATCTAAAACCAATACTTTCTATAAAAATAAAACAAAGTGAACTCATACATATCAATTCAAGTTGTTTTACTGCATCGCTCTACCCTGTAACGCAACTTAGTACCTATCCGAGTTCGTGAACTCATGACCAGTGCGCTAAGCGCCCGCGTTTTCGCGCCGCGGAATTTTGTTACGTATCGCCTCTCCATGCGGGGGCTGGGGTAAGCGATTGATGCATACGGCGCTCGGGGTAACCTCGCCTTAATAAAACGAATAAATGAATAAAACGAACGCTTTTTTAACGCTTCTTTAACAAACAAAGTCAAAGAAGCGTTAAACACTCAAAGACAAAGAGTAGAATACATAATATACCAAAAGGAACTCAAAGGCTAAAACAGCGTTGTTTTGAAATTTGACGTAAGTCAAAACAGGGTTATAATCAAAGAGTAAAATAACAGCAGAGTAAGAGTAACACCAAGGTTACCATGCTATGACTTTCTATTTTATTATAAGAATTTTTTTTTCAAGCTTATCTTCTTCATGAATACCGTGTAACTATGTTTGTAGTATGTACAGACGAAGCACATCAAGCTACTACAATCTGTCAAACTTTAATATATTTTCAACTTTATCACTAAATCATTAGGTTCAAGGTTGATTGGGAAAATTTTACAGTTTCGGGTAGCTTGATGTGCTGGCGTCTGGAAAGCTAGTGAAAACCCTATAAATGAAACCGATAAACTATGGTAGAAAAAATACGTATCAGTCAGGTTTTTCTACCAATCATCAAGTTGTTTAGGCGCTAGTAGCGAGACTCGGGTGGACTCGGGCGAGCGAGTCGAGTTCCGACCGGAGCGAGTCCGAGTCCGAGTAGCCGTATAAAATACTTTCAAGTCTTGCAAGTATTTCGGGTCGGTACCTTGTGTACGTACTTGGAAGTAAATACCTGGTGTACGTACTTGGAAGTAAATATCTGGTGCAAAAACCTGGTCGCGTAAATACGTACCTTCCCTAGGCGCTAGCAAGTCTGACAAAAAAAAAAACTAAATATAACCTCAAAATCTGACGTTTGTTTTGTGAATCTTGCTTGCGATGTTTTGAATTGAAATATTTTGATTTGGATTATTAATTTGTCTTAAATGAATATGGCTTTAATAAGACGTTGCGTACCGCTTTTCGCGAGGGTTTTTAAGATTCATCCCGTAACCACGCAAGGTAATTTTGTTTTGTATCGTAAGTTCATGTTACTTAACACTTCTATTGATGAAGTTTTCTCATATATTGATGTATTTTAGCTCAAAAGATACATCGATGGGTGGCTCCAACACTGATGGAGTTCAAACGTCGTGAAAACAGACTTGGTGGGAAGAAGATCAACCCGAGAAACACTTTTCTCGAATGGAACTTAGAAGCTGAACTATATGCCTTTGCACAACGACTGAATGAGGATTTTGATTCAGATTTGCTACTGCAGGCTTTCACAGATAGATCTTATGTCATAAAGGAAGAGATGAAACAAAAAGAAATGGAGTTTGATATAAAAATGAAAGACAATAGGGAGTTAGTTAAGATAGGTAATATTTTATCAACATAACATCCCGTTTGTAATTCCCGTTAAGCAGAGGTGTACCTTACAGTACACCCACATTACGCCAGTTATGTTTAAGTCGCATGTAATAGGGGCGACCCTATTGCCATCAACTGAGCACAAATCCAGACTCTCATTCTCAGCAATCATGCTTGCAACCACTGTAGTGGCAACAAAGCAGTCATTGTTTATCGACTTTTTACAATAAACTGAAAAGAAATACCGCCTTGAATGAAACATGCAATGCCCTGTGTTATTGTGTGTACAATCTGACAGTTACAAATAGCTTTTTATTACCATAATTGTGAATGTTTGTGTGTGTCTATTAATATTCTAAACTTTTGATACTTGTGAAAATTCCTATTGCAAGGGGCATTGTTTTATCAATAACTGGGTTGTGAAGGTCAGATGACTGCCCTAGGTAAAATACTGGTATTCAGCTGCAACCAATTAGACCTAAACCGACCCCAACAAATTTGAGAAAAGGCCAGGCAAATGATGTTTCCCATTTGAATAGTTACATGCCAGTGAAATGCTGTTCTATTTTTCAAATATGTTCTTAAATTTTACAGGAGACCAGTTTATAAATGCTTACATCCAGAACTACCTAGAGGCTGTGCTGCCAAAGTTCCCCATTGAAGGACTGAAGGGAGCCCGAAGTTTCTTAACCAGTGAGGCTACACTAGCAAATGTTTCTCTGCATTTAGGCACTAAAGATATTATTCTAGCTGCTGTAAGTGTGTTTTTCTTATATCTACTAAAATTTATGTTTTACTAGCTTATGCTCCTGGCTTTTGTATTGTATTGTATAACGGGCTGGTGTCCGCAACTCCACGTCAAAGCGCGTATTTTGCGTGCGGGTGGGAAATTTATTCGATCCACCCCCGAGAAAGGCCAGCAGCGCCTTGGACCAGCACCGAAGTACTTTGCCCTGTATGTTGCAACCACTGGGCAATGTAGAAGCACGTGGGCTGCTGTTTCGTTCCTCCATGCAGGCTCGGCACAGGGGGCTGTCTGTGTCTCCTATGCCAAAGAGGTGTTTATTAAAAGAGCCGTGTCCAGTGCTGGCGGCTTTAAGTGTGCGCAGCTGTAGTTTGGTCAGCCTAAGCGCTCGTTTGGTGAGGCGGCCATCGATAGTGGGAAGTGCTTCCTTGGCCTGCCTGCACTCGCCATGGTCCAGCCACAACTTGTGATGTTGTTTGCTGGTTCGTTTCCTTACCAGTGTGCATAGGTACCCGAAGGGGAGTGGCACAATGGGTTCGGGTCCCACTGCTGCCATGCTCGATCCCCTTCTAGTTCGTTTTAAGGTAAACATGACTAGTACCGTTTTAGTGGGGTTTACTGAGAGGTCGAAATCTCATCACCACCGTTCAACGTTGCGTAGCGCCTGTTGAGTGAGATTGCAGATTGTGCCCGTCACTTTCCCCGAAATGAGGATGGCGAGGTCGTCAGCGTACCCTATCACCAGATTCCAGAGGAGGGGGGATAGTACACCTCCTTGGGGACAGCCTCTGGCTATCATGGCCATCTGCTGTTCCTCTGCTAGACGAACCACTCGTTTACTTAACATGTTAGTAATCCAGTCAGTCAGTACCTGTTCTACTCCGTGTCGAGAGAGGGCGGTGCTAATGCTGGAGAAGTTTGTTTTATCGAAGGCTCCTTCTATGTCTATGAAAGTACCCAGACAGGTGCTCTTCTGAAGTATCGCTTCTTCTATCCGGCCGACCACTAGATGGAGAGCGGATTCAGTGGACTTACCCGAGCTGTATGCATGCTGATTAGCATGTAATGGGATAGTTTTTAAAACGCCATCCCTCAGCTCTCTCTCGCAAATTCTCTCCATGGTTTTAAGGAGGAAGGAGGTTAGGCTGATCGGTCGGTGGGATTTGGCGTTGGTATAGTCACTTACCTGGCTTAGGAATGAATATAACTTTCAGTTCCCTCCATCCCTTTGGAATGTATCTAAGGGCCAGGCACGCTCTCGTTATGGGTACCAGTCTACTGGCGACAGAGGCCCCTCCCCAATGCAGTAAGGCGGGAAAGACTCCGTCCGGACCAGCCGCCTTGAAGGGATGAAAGCTTCTGATCGCCCACTGGAGTTTCTCCAGTGTTATCACTTTGTGTGCGTAGCGCCAGTCGTTTTCTGTGGGTGTTTGGGTTACCTCTATCCAGTCAATGGTCTGAGCGAAAGCGCAACCTGGGAAGTGAGTTTCGATAAGGACGCGCATCGCCTCTTCTGGTGAGGTGGTAAGTGTGTTGTCTGGTTTCCGGAGAACAGCGGGCCCAGTCGGGCTCTGCTGTGCCAGTATTTTCCTTACCCTGTTTGCTTGCTGGCAGGATTCGATGTTGCCGCAGTATTTCCGCCATCCGGTTGAGCTCCTGAACCTGATGCATTTTTTGTAGCTAGATTTGGCCGCGTAGTACGCGTCCCAATCCTTATCAGCACAGGTATTCATGGCTCTGTTTAGGGCTGCCCTTACCTTCCCGCGTGATTTTGTGAGATGACTTACACGCTCGTCGATCTGCGGCGTGTCCTCGTAGGTCATCCAGTAATTTGTTGACGCAAGCTTGTTTTCGAGGATGCGTGTATAGGCAGCACGGTCAGTGTTACGCGGGTTGCGCCGTGGCAGTATTGGTGTCACACAGACCTGTATGTCAAAGCGGATCCACCTGTGGTCCGAGCAGGAGGCCTCCTTAGAGACCTGCCAGCCCGTGATAATGGCCGCTGCGCCCTCCGTTGCCAGAGTGAGCTCGATGATTGTTTGGCTACGTCTGTTTACGAAGGTTGGTTCGGAACCTGTATTAAGTAGGGTTAAGTTAGTTGTGAACAAGTAGTCAACTAGAGCCTTACCCCTTGCGTTTTGCGTGTCCATGCCTCACAGAGGATGATGAGCGTTTGCGTCGGCGCCTATGACAACCTCCATCCCTGTGCTCTCGCAGTAGGTCACGAGGCGGGCGAGGTCATGCGGGGGCGGCTCCTCTGCCTGTAAGCGGAGACGAAGACTACAGCTACTTCTGTGTCCCCACGCTGTATCAGTAGCCTAGCTGCAGAGATATCCCTGCAACAGAAATCTGTTAGTGGCTGTGTTTTTATGTTACGTGTGATATAGATGCCCCTGGCTTCGCACGCATAATGATGGATAATTGTCCCACGGGATCATATTACCTGGATAAAAAGTATCCTATGTGTTAATCCAGGTAATAAACTATCCGTGTGCTAAATTTAATCCAAATCCGTGCAGTAGTTTTTGCGTGAAAGAGTAACAAACATACATATATCTGTACCGATTTTATTTCTTACCGAAACATTCAGCTAGGATACAGATAGTTGACAGTTAGTGAAAGAAGGGCGATTAAAAGTTTTCACTGCCAACCTTAGGGTAGCACAAGAGACAATAGACTACACAGCCAAGAGAAAGTTAGAAGTAAGTACTTACTCAGAGAGAATTATGATAAGACTGAACAAGTTTCAATGTTTTTAGATAATACATATTTGTTTTAGTTAAGGGCCCTTGTGGAGAATAAATTAAGATCATCAACACTGACACATTGAGTTTTATGCTCTGCTTGCTCTTTTCATATTAGAGGTTTGTCGGTAAATGCACCGCACACAGGGAACATACAGAGATTGGTGGTTCCTTAAGGTGAAAGATGTAACACAGCCCAATTTTGCTTTGTTAGTGCAAAACAATCGGTTGGACCACAGCCATGAGCTAGATACTATATGGGCAAATTTTCTATGCTCAAATAAAATAAACTTTTATTTCAGACAAGCAACAATTATAGGGTGACTGATACTTAACCACGTGATTTTACTCATGATAACAAATAACGTTCCCAAAGATATTTTTTTTTATCAGCATGTATGTAAGGAATAATCTGTAGAACTTATGTTGCAATTCTAAAAAAAATTTCAGATCAGTGAAAATTTTTTTTGCAACATTATTCGTGGGTATAGGCTGTAATTATATTTATGTTATGCATATTAGCCGAGCTATCACAATTTATGCGGGCGAAGTGCTAGTATAAAATAAATAAATAATGTTTCCAACTGTTCACTGGAATAATCTGTTATTGTAGTCAAGACTTAACATATTCATTTCTTGTTCTAGGAATATCCAGTAGACAACTTCATTTTAGCTAATACCTTCAAGGCTGTAGTCGGTGCCTTACTGGACTCCTCGGGAGAAGAGCGAGCTGCACATTTTGTTCGAGACTTTGTCATCACACAGTTACAAGGTCTGTTGTCTGCTATAGCCCAATTCTTGAGGAATTTCATAGACTTTAACACCACGCTAAGACTATTAGGAGGCAAGCAAAAACAGAAACAGTGGATAAATGAACATTGGGGTTTACCCCAATGTTCATTTATTTTACTCCTAATGTTTCAGGGCAAGACATCAATGAGTTCCTGCCAATAGAAGACCCATGGTCAACGCTGACATCAATAGTACAAAAGGATGGGGGTAAGATAGAACCCCGGCTGATAGGTGAGGCGGGCAGGAACACCTTGCTGGCTTGCTACAGGGTTGGACTTTATGTAGACAAGAAGATGGTTTCCTCAGGTGAGCGATATTGTTATTTTTTGTACCTTAGAAATTAAAGTTCTTTCTTACTGTTCGGAATAAAGAAAAAGCTTTTATACAGGGTTGAAAGGATACCTATTCTAAAACAGTTACCACATATTCAGTACATCATTCCCATATAAATTATTCGTCAGTTATTTAAAAAATAATAATGGTCAAAATGTATGCAACAGTTTTTTTTTTTTAACAAGTTACATAATTTAAAAAAATCAAAAACCCGACTGCAAATATTATTGTTGTTCTATTATTCCTAATTAAATTTAAACATATAATTTACCCAACTTCCTTTATTTTGATACTCTACTCAATAGGTTTAGTTATTCTTTTTATTTATTAACGTATTACTATATGGCGCCAAAAATCCGCCATTTTGTCTTTTTTCAAACACGGATAAGGTCAAGGATAAGGACACTTGGGTTGGGCAGACGAAAATAACGATAACTCAACTGTCGATGGCATTCAGCCGTTTGGAAGTTACGAGGTAATAAAGAAATTTACAAACAAACCGCGAACAACATAACTCTTCGATTGCAGTCGGGTTAAAATTGTCGATGAAATATTTCTATGTGGGGGTTCAGAATGATGTATAAGGTATATTGAATACGTGGTAATCATTTTAGAGTCGGTGCGGGATTCCACCTTGTATGCCGCGTTATTTAAAGTGAATATTTGGAACACCACGCCCTGGTATCACCTTGATGACCGGCAAATATTATAATGATTTGCAATTTCAACTTTACGTCAGTATTATAAAAATTGCTCTCACTCGCGTTTCCCGTTGCGTAAATATTACTCGTCGTGATATAGAACGTCATAGTCTGAGCATCAGAAGATAGGATTGGATATTATGAATCAGTTTTTTTGCTCAACACTTCTTTATTAACTTAACTGTCATATTAATTTCATTTCTCTCCAGCGCTAAAATTATCTAAAACAAAATTCCAGGATTTGGCGAGTCAGTAGCGATTGCAAAGGAAATGGCGGCTAGGGAAGCACTCAAGAAGATATTCGGAACAGAAGACAGCATGAAACCAATTAACTTTCAACTAGAGGGCATACCCAAGGCGACCTCGCAAACACGCTACCAGATATCTGCCAGTTGAATTAGAACTCTATCATAGTGTAGAATTAGGATTAAAGTTGTATATTATTAAATTTGATTGTTTCTTTTAATGAGAAAGTGACTGGTAGAGCCTTAGAGGCTCCATCATCATGACATGCGGCCTTAATCAAGGGATACTCCATATAAGTACTAAGAAAAAAAAACAATCAAGACACTACAAAAATAAACCAATAAGCCATGAAACAATACAACTATGTAAAATATAACATTCTTTATTAAATCCGTCATTTTACTTAAAAAGTTACGATTACAAACATTTACAACTTAAATAAAATTTTCCTATAAACAATATGTAACACTGACCATTAAAAGTAATCATATAAACAAGAGTAGTAGCTTTTTATCACAATTAAACTGTTATAAAATGTCACATGCACAGTATACACTATGTACCATAATTGAAAGAAAAAGTTAGAAATAGAATAGAGGTTTCCAAACGAGAAACAAAATAGTTCATTTACAATAAAATACTGAAAAGAAAGAAAAGCAGAAGGTCTCTAGAAGTGAGATTCAAACACATAAATCAATTTCAAATCTTTCTACAAATTCAAGTTAAATTACCTAGCGATACTCCGCAAATGAGATGGGTAACAGTTAAAAAGTAACAAATCATCAAGGCACTTCATTACAATATCAACATTAATCAACAGTCAATATGGTACAAATTCACCTAACTTCATCCGGGAGCTGAATCCATGATCAGATTGCCATGTTTGTCTTTGATGCGCACGCGACCCGACGCGTATCGTGTTTCAGATGTTCCGTCGTTGTAGACTAGTTTTACTGTGCCATCGGGGAACTCGCGACGCTGAAAGGACATGAAGAAAACATCCATAAATATTAGAGAAAGCGTTGAAGTATCTAATTCACGTACTACCGCGCTCACTGACGGTCGACCACTTTTCAACCTTATAACTCAGTGCATAAGGGTGAAAAGTGCTCGAATGTCAGTGAACTCTGTACTATATAGGGTGGTAGTCAATTTTAGGCCCTTTATCGCTTTACGAAAAGCTCAAACCGCGAGGAATATAACTAAAATAATGAATTAGGACAAAAACAACTAACTTCCTTGTAGTTGTTTTCAAATAACATTATAGGATAAATGGCGGAAATAAATACCCAGAACTTCAGTGGCTTCTGGTTGTAGTAAGCGAAACAGCTGTACAGGGGATCCTAAGTCCGATTCCTGGTTCACGCAGTGTTTTCCCAGCCTAGAGTCAGTCAATGGGAAATGTTCCGTTCCACTGCTAGGACACAGGCCTCCTCTCTATGAGAGGCAATGGTCTATAATCCACCACGTGAGCCCAGTGCGGGTTGGTAGATGTCACATGTCTTTGAAGTTTGGTTCTAGAACATGCCGGTTTCCTCACGATGTTTTCCTTCACCGTTTTGAGAGCAGTGGTGATGAAATAAATTACGCAAAGTAATGCGCCTGCCGGAGTTCTAACAGGAGTAGTCAATCGGGGTCGCCACCACTGGGCCACCGCTGCTCTCGAAATATCATCCATCACACCTTTGCGTATCTCTTTTGGGGAATATAGGAAAAGGTCTCAAGGATCGTAGCAGGTGGCGTTCTATAGTTTATATCTAACCACATGGGGAAAACTGATATGAGAAACCTAAACATGATTTTCAAACATCTATTAATGATGACACTTCACACAGTTCGTTGACTTTTTATTTTTCACAATATGGCGTCTGGTTGTCGCTATACTACATTTTGATTACTCCGATGTCTTTAGTGATACTCGCAAGATTAAGACCAATCGATCGACGTAAGAATCATCAAAATCGGCACTTTAGAGACCAAACGCGTGAGCGTTTGGTCTCTAAAGTGCCACAAAGGAGCAAACATACATATATACATACATAGTAGGTATAAAACAAAGTCGCTTCCCTCTGTCTGTCCCTGTGTATGCTTAGATCTTTAAAACTTCGCAACGGATTTTGAGGCGGTTTTCAGTAATAGATAGAGTGATTCAACAGGAAGGTTTATATATATATTGCAACCGTGCGAAGCCAGGGCGGGTCGCTAGTAGGCTGATAAACACATTACCCTCTTCTGTCGGGTAATAATTACCTTCCTAAGTCGGGTCATAAAAAGGCGTGAGTTTATGCATATATGGATGAACAAAACAATCAACAAATCACCTTATGATCTTTAGCATGTACTTCGACCTGCCCGTTACTGAACGTGATGCGCTGTTCTCCACTCGCGGACACGGTGAGCGCCGCACCGTCCGGAAACCGCCACTCTTCCCGGACATGCTCGTTCTTGGGGTCGAAGTACCGGACACTGCCGTTCGGTAGACGGATCTCTGATGAACCGTCCTTGTAGCGCTTTTCTACTTGACCACTGGAAATTAAATGCAGTAAAGGTTTTTAGGAAGATAGTCCTGTCTATCTTACAGTGTGGGATGCGATACATCCAAAACATCACATGACCAATCTCTATTTCTCTCTCTTCTTAGCTAAAACCATGTTTTAAATAGATTTTTTCGCCAGTGGGCTGCAGGTGCTGTTGTCTAATTTCTGCTTACATCCTTGGGGAAAAGGCGTGAGTTTATATATGCCTGGTAACCACCACAAATGGTTGCTAAGCAATATTACGTTTGAGGAACTATTTAGATTAATATGGTGTATCATGCATGATCAAGTCTCAAGTAAGATGGAAGGGTAATTCAAATCATTAAAATCCCAGCAGCAGTTGCAATAAGACACTTACTCTGGAAACTCCAAAATTTCTAATCCATCAGCATGAGTTGTATGGTAAGTTTTAGTTTCAGCATAAAAATACTTTATTCTACCCTCACTGTAAAAGTTCTCCTTGATATCTCCATTGTAGTACACAAACTTGCTGTATTTTCCATCTGGGGAAATGTACTTTACATTCCCATTTGGAAACCTCAACTCTCTGGAACCATCCGGCTTTTTCACTTCTGTAGGATTCAGACTATTTCTCGAAAAACTGGTTTTGCTTACCGAAGGTTCTGGACTTAAGTTCATCAGTTTATCTCTGTACTGATCATTGTGGATGACAGTTACTGATTTTAGTGAGGAATGGTTGAACGCAGAAGTTGGTGACTTGGATCTGTTCTGTGAGAGGTTTGGACCAGAATAATTGGATAAGTAATCAACAGAATTTTGCGAAGATTTGTTTGAATTTGGTCTGTTAGTGAGAACGGAAACTGGAGACTTAGATCTGTTACCATTTGTTTCATTCTTATTGAAACAAGGCGAAATAGTCCTCTTTGGAGATTTAGAATTCCTTGACGTACCTGAGCTGGATTTTTGAATGAAGAAGCCTTTGGTGTTCTCGTTTATATTCGTTTTATCATTCAAATTAAGCTCAAAGTTGAAGCTTGAACCACTAGACCTGCTAGATCGATTGCTTTTCGGTGACGCTGTTTTAAACCTTTCAATGTACATCTTTTCTAAATTATTGTTATCTTCATTTCTGTCATTGTCATCATCAATAAGGGATTCATTTGAAATAGTGTCATTGTCAGCTCCCAAGTTCTCATTATCCGAATAATCAAAACTTTCCACATTTTCAAGTCTGTCTTGTTCTATATTGCTAATGGTGTCTCTTTGGCTAAAATATTTAGCATATCTAGAAGTGACATTAATATTAGGAACACTCTTGGCTCTAGGTCTTATGGTGCCCTTAATAACAGGTTCAATTCTTTTACTTCTGCTCTGTCTTTCAATCTCATAAGCTTTATATTTCACGTCGCGGTCGACGCTTACTTCTGGTCGCGAGTCTCTATTGGACATGTTTGTCAACTTTTTGTTTATTTCTTCAAGATATTTTATATTTGTCAATCTTCTTGTAACTTCGTTGCTGTGTTGGATTCGTCTGTTTTGTTTCTTTAGTTTCTCAAGCTCCTCCTGCTGGTCTTTCTTCTCTTTTTCCATAATTTTGATTTGGTTCCGGAGTCTGGCTATAGTCGAGGTAGACTTCGCGTCTTTGAGTCTTATTTCATCTTTGAGGTCACTTATTTCTTTCTTCAAATTAACAACTTCATCTTTATCTTTCTTGTTAAGTCTACCTCTCATTTCCCTCACATATCTTTCGTACATTTGCTTCTGCTTATTTAGTTTCTCTTTTTCTTCTGCTAGATAGTATTCTGAGAGAACCTTTTCTTCATTGAGCTTCTGTTCGAAAGCTGCCTTTTCTTCATAAAACTTTTGTCTGTCTTGGTCAACTTCTTCACGTAATTTAGCTAAACTCGCATTTTCCTTCCTAAATGTTTCAATTTCGTCTTCTAACTCACACAGTCTATCTTTTAACAGTTCACTTGTGGAAATAAGCTTGGCATTCATTTCTGCAATGTTTGCTTTCATGGCATCAGTATCTGTCACTGTGTCATCATGACATTCTTTGTCATCCTTACCAACCTCCTTTTGCTTTATTTTGACTACTTTACTCTTTGGATGAATACTTCTTCTTTTCTTCTCTTCATTACGATTTTGTGGTTCAACAGTTTTGCAAGAACAGCATGATACTGAAGAGCATGCATCACTGCTGCAGTCAGTGTAATTACTACAACAGGTTTCAGCATCACTGTGAGAATTTTCATTCCTAACTTTACCATTGTATCCAGGTAAAATATGTCTCAAATCAGGATTGTTGGTCAGACACTTTTGTAGTACTAAAGGAGTGCTTTCTCCAGAACATTCTAAATTACTACGAAGGAAGCGGTTAAAGAAAGAATTCTCTAAATTAAAGCTCTCATGAGTGACTTTGTTTTCCAGCAGCTCAAACATGTTTTGTTCAGCCTTTTCTCTCTCATTTCTTAACCTTGTCATTGTCTCATCACAACTAACATCTGAGACCACACTTTTTGTAGGAGAAGCAAAGTTTTTGTAATAGTCACTCTGTTTTAATTGACTAAGGAAGTCATTTTGTTCTTTAGTCAGTACTGCAGCCCATGATTTACCTTTGTTGACCACTAGTGGGTGTTTGTTTTTGGGAAATTCAAATTGTCGTGCCGCTTTATTTGCAGTTTGATTATTACTACTGTTTGTGCTCACAGAATCTACAGTCTGGTGTTTATTCTCTATACAATTGCTGATAGTTTCTAATGGTTCCACATTATTTTCTGAAGTTCTAAGTGTAGGTTGATTCTTTCTAATTAATTTTGCTTGCCTTATATCAGTTGTTACTAGGGAAGGTTCAGATGTCTGTACAACAGTATTTGTAATCTTTTGTACATTATTATTTGTGACCCTTTGATTATTATTAGTCACATTCTTTTGAACATTATTGGTATTGTCATTCTGAACATTACTGGTTTTGCTCTTCTGAACATTTTCATTTTGTTCCTTTCGTTTTTTTAGGTTTAACTTCAAAGGTGATTCAGTTTTATTCTGGAACGATTGTCTTTTCCACGGCAGAGAATTTGTGTTTTGTATAACAAAGTCATTTTTTCTAAGTCCAAGACGGGCTATTCCTTCACCTCGTCTTAGAAAAGGTTTTTTGTTATGAGCTTTGATAGAATTATTGCACTCTGGGCTTTTCGGCTTAGGTACAACCTTTTCATTCTGTAGTTTTTCTAATAGTAATGCTTCAAAATCTTTTTTAGGAGATAAAATAGGCATGTCATCAAGTGATATTTGTTTTTTAAGTAATGAATTCTTGGTTATAGAAGAGTTTACAGACGTTTGGTTACTTGCATTTTGAGATGGTTCTGATGAGGGTGCTTCAAGTTCTCGAATAACTACTTCGTTCCGGGACGGGGCTGATGCTCTGCTTCTACTTGATAATGGTGAACTGACGATAAACTCTGACTCCTGAGAAAGGTTTAGTACTGAAACACCTTCTATTAGGTCTTTTTCATGCACTTTATGTGATAAATCGCTGGTGTTGGTTCGCGGTGTACCCTCGTTCGAAATATCATTCGATGACTGCAACAAACTACGAAATGTGTTATAACTGGTGGTGTTACTGAAATGACTGACTATTTCAGTGATACTTGATGAAGTTTCAGAGGTTTCTCTATACTCCAATCGTTGTTTTTGTAGCTTCCCGCGCTGTAGTAACTGAAGTTGTCGCAACACTTGCAAACGTTCCAATATTTGTGAGGGAGAAAGCGACACGTCGCTCTCCGAGTATGTTTCATCCATAATTGTTTGTTTGTTAATACATTATTTACAACAAATACAAAATTACTCAAAAGAAATAACGAAAACAACAGCGTCAAAAAGTTTTTGAATATTGACAACTTTGACAGCTACTAATTCCTCCAAACGTTTTACCAACATAATAAGAATAAAAGTTGGCGATCGCAACAGATAAGAAAAACAGATAAGAAAAATGTTTTAACATATTACATAATAATACATTATACATGACGATTTGATGGTTTGATTTAAATACAATTGACACAGTAAAAGTTATTTTATAACATTCAAAGAAAAACTAATTACTACCATGTAAAATAGTAGTAGAACGTGAAATGGTAGAATTTTTCAAAAATATATTGTAAGTTGTAACACCAGCACATGCGACAATAAATGTCAAAATTCTTGTCCATTTCTATTCAAAAATCATCTGGTTATCTGGGCACAAATCACATATTACTTGCGATGTCTAAGAGAAGTAGTTTCCACAAAGCTCCTAAGTTTAAGCCCGAAGTGAAGGTGATCAGTAACAAACCAAAAATAACGATGAACATGTCGATAAGGCAGGAGAAAGTAGATGTGTTGCCTGAACCTATCAAATCAGAGGCTGATACAAAGCTATACAAGTGAGTAGGAACAATTAAATTCAAATACAAAAATCTTTACTCGTGTCATGTATTACAGAGACATGAGGTACACATAAATACGTGCTACGTTTATTTATAATAACCTATTTTAAAAAAATCGAAATATTCTGCAGGACTATTCGCTTGCAGAATGGTCTAACAGCCCTTCTGATTTCGGACCCGAGCCGTCCCGCGGCGAACGAGACCAGCTCCAGTGAGGAGGAAACCAGTAGTTCTGATGAACCTAGCACAGACCCTGAGAGTGAGAGTGGGAAGTCAGGACAGTCGGTGGCTAGTGACCACCATGGAACGAAGAGACGCGGCGAATTCGACGAAGAGAAACTGGTCAGTAACTTATTTAAAATAAAACCCCAGATCATTCCATGTCTAAATATTTTCCTTTTTTTTCTTAACTATAACTGTCCATAGATTAATGCATAAGTTGAAATCAGGAGAAAAATAATTCGTAAAACGAATGTTTAGGTCAAGAATGCACTTATGTAAGTTCAAAATAATTGCTAGTGTTACATGAATCTATCAGGCACAATAGTGTGGCACAAGTGATCACAAGGTTTGATACTTGTATTTGTTTATTTTTCTATGTAACATAAAAATATCTTTTCATAATGCATCACTGAACAGCTGAAACTTTTATTAGTTAATTATGACTGCAAATAATTTTTAGAAATTAAAAAACTGGGTGTAAGAATTTCCTAAAAAAATACACAAAATAATAAACAACCTATATTAGTAAATAGTGCATTCTTCATGATATAATATTATTTTAGTATTGAAATAAAAAAGAAAAATCATCATTCTGTTGTCTACTGTAGTAGTTTTTTTTTTCTTAATCTTAGTGGCAAAATTCAGGTACTTCAAATCATAAGGTCAGGAAAAAAGTGACACAAATCTTATTGGTACTAGAATAGCTTTGAAACATTGGTTGCAGTGTAGCCTTGGGGGTTCTATTGAAGCGAGGACTTAGAAAAAAAATTTGTTTTCTTTTTCCCTGAAATTTCCCAATTTTATGGCAGTGTTGGGTTAACTTTGAATAAATATAGAAACCATTAAGCTTCCGAGAAGTATGTTCGTACGACCCACTGTTTGAAACATTCTCATTCATGTACCCAGTAAATAACAAAATAAAACTACACTACTTAAAAATACCTCATCTCATTTGCCTAGTCTTTTCCCCACTATCATATTTTCCATTTTATTATATTTGAATATCTAACAGCAAAATTTTAATTTAGTCAAAAATTTGTGAAAACATGTAAAAGCTAAGTAGCTTTTATGTGTTTCCACAAATTTCTTGCCTAGTTTCAAACAAAATAAAAGTATTTATTATTCTTAGGAATACTACATTATATACACGCTATACAGGTGAATTTTTGAAGTGGGTGAGGATGGCCTAATCTGAAACTATGAGAAATAGCGAAAAATACTCATGGGTCGAGAATTCCATTTGGATGAAAACTAAAACTGCATCATTAGGTTTTTGAAAAACCAATATTCCATTGATTTCGGAAAAAAACGGTCTCGCTAATAAGGATCAAATTCTGACAAAATCAATGGGTTCGATTCCTGACTAGGAATATTGATTTTTCAAAAATGTAATGATGTTGTTTTAGTTTTCACTAAAATCGGGCTCGAGACTCCTTTGAGTATTTCGTTATTCCTCATAGTTTGGGATTTGGCCATCCACGCCCACTTGGGAAATTCACCCTATATATATTTTTTATGAAATCCCGCGAAATCGGGAGTACAATGAATATAATATAAGAAGCCGCCAGTGGCGAAGGTTCCATACAACTCGATACCTACAGGATTCCCTTTGAAAAATGGCACAGTCAGGTTTCTATAGACAAATAATATAATCTGATTAAAGATAAGTACTTCGGCTTACCTGTTACAAAATTGACGCTACTGGAAGCCGCTTCCACTCTTTTGTACCCTTTGACTGGATAAATTGCACTTTAGATAAATATGCTACTGAATATCTGATCCCTAGTTATGAGATACATTTCATCCCATACTTCGTATATTATGTACGTTAGTACATTACCGTTGGATAATATCAGACTTCTACAAGGCCAGCTCTGGGACTAAAGGTAGTGTAAAAAAAAGAAGGAGTATCCATGCTATGTTTAGTTATTTTTGGTGCGATTATAAATAGAGCTCGATTGTAGTGTTAGGTTTAAAAATAAAATCAAGTTGCGACCTTGTGTTTAAACCTTGACTCGTGTCTTGTAAACTTGCATCATATTACGCCGCCGATGTTTGACCTTGATTCAGATCAATTGTATTAGCATAACGTCCTTTGCATTATTTGTTTTTTTTTTTTAAGTTGAAAATTAGAAAGTTTTACTTTAGTTGGTACTGGTTTATTTTCGATTTGTAAAAAATAAATAAGTACAAGGTTGTAAGCGACGAAATTATGATCTTTGTGTCGCGGGTTTGATTCCCGCACGGAACAAATATTTGTATGACCTACAGGTATTTGTTTCGGGTCTGGCTGTTTGTGTAGGTATGTGAGCTAAAATGTTTGTTAACGCACCCACAATACAGGAGAAATTCCTAGGGTGGGGCAAAGTCTAAAAAAAAAATGCACTAGTTTAGGAAATATCTTATTTCAGTAAGCTGAAAATCAGCTTCGTTTTCATGGTATAAAGTAACTAAAGATACCATCAAAACAGCTTGAAGATTGCAATATTTTAAGAACTAAATAAAATTGGTTTATCCGGTTCGGAGCTACGATGCCACAGACGAACACACAGATCCACTGGTAAAACTCATAAAACATATCTTTTTCGGTTCGGGGTTAAAGAAAAACATTATTTTTAGAGCCAGGTACTCAAGTAAGTAATTCACTATTGCTGATATCTCACGGCATCTATTAGCAATAGTAAATATAAAGTACCCACCCTTTTGGTGACTGGTTGGCACAGGATCTGTAATAATAAACAGTAGATTCACGGAAGTACCGTACTATAAGTATGTGCCCGACCCCGTTCTCGAAAATGGCAGTATCACAATGTACTGGGATCGATCTATCATCACTGACAGGACTATAGTAGCCAATAAGCCTGATATAGTGGTGGTGGATCGGTCAGAGCGGCGTGCAATGATTGTTGACATAACGGTCCCGCAAGATGAGAACCTCGTGAAAGCCGAGAAAGATAAGCAAATCAAGTATCTTGACTTGGCTCACGAGGTTGTCGACATGTGGGATGTGGACTCAGCGATCATTGTGCCGATAGTTGTATCAGCCCATGGCTTAATTGCCAAGAGCCTCGACCAATACCTGAGGAGGCTCTCGTTAGGCAGCTGGATCAAGGGTTTGATTCAGAAAGCGGTACTCCTGGACACGGCTCGTATTGTTAGGAGGTTCCTCTCTCTGAAGCCCTGACCGCCGGTAGCTTGGACCCTGTTCCCGATACCGGTGGGCTATAATTTTTTTATATTTTAAATGTTTTTTATTTATTTATTTATGTACACACAAAATACTCAACAAGACATAACATTAAGATAGAAGAGCACAAAGGTACTGCTTATTTCATGCGAAATCTCTTCCAGCAGACCTGTGTGTTTATATTACTTTTAGTTTAAGAAATATTTAAAAATGTATAAGATTTGTATAAAAAAAAAACAGTAGATTCAGAAACCTCAATTTCCGCGCTTATTCCTTTGTAAGCCTGAACTGTCCTACTCCTGGTCAAAGGGCTCCTTCCATTCCTTCTACTTCGGTCGATGTTGTGCTTCTCATCGCCAATTTTGCTAAGGCGTCCCTCCATCTTCTTTTTGGTCTGCCGCGACCCCGTCTAGCTGCTTCCCGCTTATACATAACTTTATTTCCCGCCATTTAGTCCCTGCAGGTTTAGGCATAGATGTACCCTATAGTAGACCGCACGTTAAGTTTGCGTCCCTTGTAATAGGGGATTGCCATAAACCGGTTACAAATGCTACTAAGAAATTCCTGATGGAAAAACACTTCGCCCGACATCATGATCTCGTGCTGAGCAAGTGAGCAGTAGCATTTGCGACCATTATACCAACGAGATAGACATCTTTAATACCAGCACCAGATTCCTGAAAGCACTTTACTAATTCTCGTAATATTTCCTTCATCCGTAATTTCTTGTAGCCCATTGCCTTACTAACTCATCTCTTACTCAAGCCACTTACAAACCCGTAAGGAAAAGATCGCAGTGATAGTTTATCAACCTCCTTGCATCATTTCATCCCACGAGATGCATTTCTGTGAACCTTGTCACTATTGTAACAACTTCTATTAATACTGTGTCAAGTGCGAAGTAAATTGGTAATTGCTTTGAACCAAATGCTACGCTTCAGGACAGGACTAGTTCTGCCAGCGATTTAAATGACACGGTCATATCGCATCGGTCTCTCCAGGATGAGGAGTCGAGTTGGGATAAAGACGAGCAGATAATGATGATGAGACACTTGTTTTCTATTGTTGTTTAGTACTTTTTGCTCTAAGACTTACCATTCAGTTAGGCAAAGGGTTGACTTTCGAAGTCTTACACCAAGAGATCGGCCGTACTTGGTGCTGGGGCCTGCTAGTCATGGTGGGCTGATACCAGTCATGGCCTCCTGACTCATGATAGTAGCAAGAACCTGTTAGGTTTCAGTCAAGTCCGACATAACCTCTGATCTCCCCAGATGGCGGGGGGGTAATCTTCTTAGATAGCTCCAGGACTTCCCCACACCAAACATGTCTGCACTTTGAGACCCCTCGAATACTCTCGATCCGTACAACTCCAAGAGTCATCTGTTTCCTCTCTGCCCTAACATACTTGAAGCTTGTCACAACGTAGTTTACGCCGTATTTATACCGACAATATTGAATAATGATACGCGACATGCTTACTTGAGACGAGGATGTGATTACTCGCGATCGTTATAAACCGCTCTGTTCACTGCTGAGCGGGCCGTCAACATCGTTGCGTTACTACCAGATAGGTTGGTAATGAAAGACAAATTAACAGAGTCCATCGAAAGTATACTGTCAAAAAGCTCAATGTTAATTTGGAGATCGACCAGAGTGGCTGTTGATTGTTTAGCCACGAGCTCCACAATTTATTCTAGTAGGTACAGAAACAGAAAAGTCATCTGCTTATGCGACAATTTAATCAAACTTCGAACCGGTTCCCCGGTCGCCGACCCAGGCCATGACCCACTTAATACAGCAGTGAATATAGGTCAGGAGCTCCGAAGTCGGAGATAAACTATTGAAACTAGAATAGGGAACTTAATCTAGCCTCAGAGCAGTGGCGAAGATTCCATTCAACTCGATTCTTACCGGATTCCCTTTGAAAAATGCCACAGTCAGTATTCTATAGACATATAATATTAGGTCTTTACCTATGAAATTGGAGATTTATATGAAAATTTTAAAAACAATTTTTTTTTTATTTTTTTTTTATTTTAGCTTATCTAGTTTTTTTAATCTTTCCGATTTGACGCAAGTGCTTCAATGTCGTTTTGACACTAACTCCAAGGCCCGCAGCAAGCTCAGCCGTAGATTGAGTTGGATCCGTTTCCACTACCGCCTTCAATTCGTCGTTGTCGACAATGTTTACCGGCCGACCGCGAGGCTCATTCTTCAACTCAAAATTTCCAGATTTAAAACGATTGAACTAATAATGGACCGTGTTTATGCAAGTAGTGTTAGGCCCGTACACGTCGTTAATGTTTCGTATTGTTTGCGCAGCGGTATGTCCACGTAGGAACTCATATTCGAAAATTGTACGAATTTTCAGTTTATCCATGGCGCCAAAAACTACCACAATTTTACAAAAACAAAAAAACTGTCTAAAAACAAATGACTGAATTTGAAATTAAAAGAACACGGCTTTCGAATAAAATTTATTTGAATTTCGAATTGCGCGCCAATCCACAGATAATTAAATCTGAAAATGCTGGTTATTAAATCTCCAATTACATAGGTAAAGACCTATTATAATCAGATTAAAGAAGATATTATCAAGATATCTAATAAATACAGCATCTATTGTTGTTACATATCTGGTGGTAGGTTCTTTTGGATTGTTATTAATTTGCAATTGAAATTCTTCTTGGAGAAACGTAATTAATGGCGTTGATTCATCTTTGAAAAAAAAGACACTGTATACTGTAATTCCTGTAGATACATCCAGCAGGTGACACACCGTACACACTACTGCATATAGACTGTATATATATACCATCATATAGCGTGGCGGCGCGTCGCCACGGCATGCGTCGCCACGCCAGAAATC
The DNA here is from genome assembly GCA_910589295.1 of Noctua janthe. Taxonomy (NCBI): domain Eukaryota; kingdom Metazoa; phylum Arthropoda; class Insecta; order Lepidoptera; family Noctuidae; genus Noctua; species Noctua janthe. The sequence goes on along the minus strand of OU342573.1, from coordinate 7,279,997 downwards.
GGTTTCACGTGCGGCTATAGATGTTTCACATCAAAAGAAAATGAATTTAAAATATTGACAGCAGTTCTGAGCGCAATGGCAACATAAACAGGCACTTGCTATACTTCTGTAATCATTCTTTTGCCTTTGTCTTTTGGGGTCGGCGCAGCATTCTTTTTTTTATAAAATCTTTGCCCCACACTAGGAATTTCACCTTTATCGTGGGTGCGTTTACAAACATTTAAGCTCACATACACAAACAGCCAGACCCGGAACAACTACCTGTAGGCCATACAAATATTTGTGCCGTCAACATTGTCTTCTTCTTCCATACTTCTCTATTAGTCGACTTCTGAAGAGTTACTCTCTTTATGACCAAAGTATCATCTTTCACACAGTCTATCAATCGTTTCTTTGTTCTTACCCTACACGTGTTGCAAAGAAAATCATTATCATGTTAACAGCTGGTTAGAGTAATTCAATTATCATAAGTATAATTTTCCGTAATACAAATTGCTCACAATTACTTGATGAAAAACATTTATTTTTCTGAAGTATCGCGTGTTTATAATGTGATTTATAACAACGAATCTAATTGACTTTGATGCGTTTGAAGTCAAAGCGTATTTAGGTACAGAATAAAACGAGGTGAATATATACGCAGGGGTGAATCGAGACAAAACTTTGAAAGAGATTTTAACGTTGAATTCATTTGATGTGCCGCCGTGTGTACTCGGCGGCACATCAAGCTATACATAACCAGTATAACGTGACTTAGCTTTATATGAGCTTCCCGTACGATGAGAGACCAGCTTAATTTGGTTTGGCATAGCTTGATTGGCCGCCGTGCGTGCTCTATTTTATTTACATAATAACTAGCGGTGGCCCGCGACCTTTGTTCGCGTAAAATTATAATAAAAATGATTACACCCCTTTTTGAATTGGATTTTGTTACCAATTTAAAAAGGTTTGAATTTTTTTGCACGGAACCCTAATTCTTATTCTAAAATAAAAGCTTATGTTACTCCTTATAACATCAGCAACCAGCCAGTAAGTTTCAGTTATTAGCCGGAACAAACAGAAAGACAAAAAATTTAAAAAATGTTTTTTTAATAAACTTTCTCGAAAACTGGTTCATATCGCACTACGGTTAGGTTTAACATGCATTGTATTTCACACTTGTGGATTTTTAATATGTTACCGCACACGTGCGGAAATAATTTCCACAGATAACTATACTTACACTAAGTCCAAATGGTTTCAATTTATTTTTTTATATCTCGGCTAAGAGATATGCGTCTTTACGGCGTAAATATTTTTTGAGTACTTAAATTGTGTTTTTAAATAGAATGTCATAGATAAACATGATTATTTAAAACAAATATTTACTTTTATGAACAAACTGCAGTTCTGGGCTCCATAACAACTTCGCCTGCAGCTCTGGTGTTAGTTAATTCCGCCTCGAATGCAATAACAATGTTTCCCCACTTATATCAGAATGCACTACATTGTACCACAGATAACTATACTTTTACTAAGTCCAAATGGTTTCAATTTGTTTGTTTGATATCTCGGCTAAGAGATAAGCATCTTTACGGCGTAAATATTTTTTGAGTATTTAAATTTTGTTTATAAATAGAATGTCATAGATAAACATGATTACTTAAAACAAATATTTACTTTTACGAACAAACTGCAGTTCACGGCCCCATAACACCCTCGCCTGCAGCTCTGGTGTTAGTTAATTTCGCCTCGAATGCAATAACAATGTTTCCCCACTTATATCAGAATGTACTACATTTATTTAACCAGACTACAAAGAAGTCCATGTGCTCGTGGCTAAATAATAACAGCCGCCCGGGTCGATCTTTAGGTTAAGCCGTGCTTGCCTAGGTTGGTCTGCGGATGGGTGACCGCCCATTACATACCGAGTTTCCTCCGTGCCTCAGAAAGCACGTTAAGCCGTTGGTACCGGCTGTCATTTGTAGATCTTTGACAGTCGTTAGGTAGTCAGTGGCCCAAAAAGTCTGACAACCAGTCTTACCAAGGTGTATCGTATTACTGTAAAATACTGGTATTCAGCTGCATCCGGTTAGACTGGAAGCCGACCCCAACATAGGTCCATGTGTTAGATGATATACTGATTCATCCCAACGTTTATATTCACCTCGTTTACGGTATCATGTATAAGAACATTTTGTCACGATATGATAATATTGTGTAATTACTAATACATAATAGTATTGTGTGCGGAATAAAGAGGCCCATGTTATGTCGATGGAAGGTGAATACAAAGCATAATTAGGGAACCGTGAAGTGCATATATTTGTACAATTGTACACGCCTTGAGTAAATTGAATGGCCCATTGAACACATTGAGGCCATTGACTGGTACCAAAACATGCACTCAATACCTTTTCGGCATTCCAAACATTTCATCTTTACAGTGACCTCGACTGCCGAGAAGTCCTAAAAGAAGAGCAATATTTTTTGGTATGCTGTAAAGCTCTGGTCAAACTGAAGCGAATACTGCGCGGGATGCGGGATAACATTTTCTAAAACAATCTTCTATCTATACAAATAAATAAAATTGAAGTGTCTGATAGTAATTTCGAAATAACAGCTTTTTGCTGAATGCATATGAAAATATATACGGCACTTTTTTTTGTCTGTCTGTCTGTTTCTGCTAATCTCCGAAACTGCTGAACCGATTTTGACGAGTAACTTTTCTACTTTTATTTTAGGAAAAGGTTAAATTGTTAACGAAATCCGATTCAAATAGGGAAATAATATTTTTATAAAAACTTCGCGGGGACGAAGGTCGCAGGCACAGCTAGTATTTCATAAAATCTAACTTGATTAAAATGACAGCTGCCAAATTAAAGGTACTAGTAGTGTTGGTCATGTCGAAATAAATAATTACAAATCACATCTTCCAAGCTCGTCGTGCTGTGCTGGCGCTGCCGCTGCGGCTGCAGAGAAGCTCAAGCGGCGTAAATATAGAAACCTTTGTGGTAACTATATTTTCGAGCCGTTTGGGGTTGAAAATCTGGTCGTGGGGTCCGAGTGCTCATGGTCTGTTTAAGGAAATTTCGAAACGCCTAGTTGACGCTTCCCGTGACCCAAGGGCTGGCTTTTACTTTGGCCAGAGGCTAAGTGTTGCCATACAACATGGCAACGCCGCCAGTCTCTTGGTCACATTTCCAGCTGACAGCGTTGAGGAGGAGTTTTTTGATGGCCTCTTATAGTTTGTTGTTAGTTTATTTATTTTAGGTTATTTAATAGTTTTTAATTAATAATGTATTTAGTTAGTTTACTCTACTTAATAAACAGAATCTTTATTACAAATGCATATTATGCAGTCAGTATTTTACGATATGTAAATATGGGTATTAATTAGGGTCAATTAAATTAAACTATAAAACATATTAACTTACTTATAAAATTATCGGCTTTATTATTATTATGTACAGACGCATTCACATCAACCATTCACAGCGCATTCACAGCTACCTACAATCTGTCAAATTTCTTTAATAGATGTTCAACTTTATCGCTGAAGTATTAGGTTTAAGGTTGATTGGGAAAATTTGACAGGTTTCGGGTTGCTTGATGTGCTGTGGCGTCAGTACATCCTCACAGCTGTCATTTAAACAAAGTTAAGTTTTAAGAACTTTAATAAATAGGTATTATGAGTTAATGATGATGTCAATTTATACTATGAGTAAACCCTCTTGCTAATCAACAATTCATAGTCGTAATAAAATTGAGTTTCAAACGTTTAGTGTTTATTACCTACCTAGGTATTGGCAACGGTAACTCATTATTTTACATAGCATGTGCAAGTTATTTATGAATAATATTCAAGGACTTATATGTTTTAACATTGCAATATACGTAACACGTTTTATAATTAAGTTAGTCAAAACACTTGTGTCTTTGCTCACTGTTTTATACTTGAAAAATATGTTAGACATAGATATTGCTGTACACTTATACAGGGTGTAAACAGACCCTTCACATAGCCGTCAACCAAGCCTTCTGTACATCAAACTAAGTAACTTTACGTAAAAATTATTGCTGAGAAACGACATTTTTTTGGTGTGAAAAATCACGTTTTACGGTAGGACTTGATGGAAAGCACTCAAAGCATTGTACTGATGAATGGATTGAATAGTACGGAGGTCGTGGAGGTGTGTAAAGTAAAAATTTTACATTAAAAACATGTATTTAAAAAAAAATACTAGTGAAAAAGTTGGAACTTTGACCCCAATATCTCCGTAACTAGAAGGTTCCCGGGTATGGTCTAGAACAAAAAAAATGATCCCAAAGACGGGGTGAACAAGTGCCTTTCGGCTATGTTAAGGGTCTATTTACACCCTTTATGTATAGAACAGAAATCTCCAAAAACAAGTACCTAGCTCACCCCCATGTCAGGGGTGAGTTGCCAGTCTAGTATAAAAGGTAATGCAAGATTAAAACCATTGCAAAGGTTATTTAACAATGCACTGACATGCATCAAATAATCCCTGAATTATATGCTTTGAAATCATAAATCGCCGTCACATAAACGACAATAGCTTTGCATAATATAACAGAAGTATACAGACCTTGAAAACGCGATTACTTCAATGTTTTGCTGACAATTGACGTGCCTTAAAAGAATTAGCATAAAGAGGTACCTAATATTTTGGATTTAATTATATTCTCTGTGGACAATTTTTACGCATAGTTGTCATTCAAAGATTCATTTTGGTAGGTATTTAAATCATATTGCAAACACTGTTATGGCGAGCCTTTCAAGTCCCAAACTCTGGTCAGAGTTAGGTGCAGGAGCACCGTGTGATTTTAGTGGGTAAGACACAAAGACCACACTTGCCGTAAAATTACGCTTCGTCTGTCAAAATTGCGCCAAAAGGCACTGATTTTAATTTTTGACAGATCGAGACCGCTAAGGCCGCTTTCACATTAAGGCGTTAGCAGCGCGACAGTAGCGCGGCAGAAGCACAGTCGAAGACAAAATCTAAAAAAAAAAACAATTTTACCGTCTGGACGTTAGACGCACGACTGTCGCGCTGCTAAAGTCGCCTAAATGTGAAAGCGGTCTAAGTTACGTCTTTGTATTTAACCTTTTGAACGCCAGAGCATATTGATGCTCCGCTCCTATTGGTCGTAGCGCGATAAATGGGCTATCCAACACTACAATCATTTTTGTATTGGTACCACTAAGTAGTTCCTGAGATTAGCGCGTTCAACCAAAGAATCTCTTCAGCTTTATAATATTATGTATAGATACCCTTTTTTTTTGAGTTTGACAACCACCTCGCAAGGTGCACGACATCCATCCACTTTAACTTTCGAAATTCTTCGCAGTTCTTAGCACCAGGGTCTAAAAGGCCATTTAAAATGCATAAAACAAAGCGTAGCTTAGGCAATAACGTAGTACAGACGACCTTGTCTATCCAAGTGAATCTACGCTCAAATAATAGTCTCAGCAGTATTATTAAGTCTTGCAATTACTGTTGCGTCAGGCTGTCGAAATATATTCACGAATCACGATTGAACAGTTGAATAGTTTTACAGTCTGTTTGCGATTTAGAACGATGGTGTTATGTAATAGTTGCTCAGCGAACTCAACGAGTAACCTATTCTTCGTGTATTCGTGAAGTTTCCTGAAAGACCGCTTTACCCAATGATATTATAAAGAAAGATACGCTACGTTCATACTGAGCGCGTTTAAATATCGTTGCGTTGTTACTACTGCTACAGATAATACAGAAAGAGATAGCTATTGCGCTTGAAGTACTTAAATTACGACAATTGTCTGAATTTGTCTGCATCAATTTGCGCGCGCTAGTCCGATATCTACCTCTTTTTATTTATAATATCATTGGCTATACCTGCCAAAAAATGCAACGTTATACAGAGTGGCGCCGACAATACGATAATAAATAGCGAAAGAAAAAACTGGTAATACTAGTTCATGGGAATATTATTAACCTATGAAATAAATCCTGACAACGAAATTAAAAGAAAAAACAAAATCAAACAATTATTTTTCATAGTAATTAAGGCTAAATACGTATCAGTCAGTGTAGAAAACATTTAGACAAAAAATATCAAAGCAGTAAGCAGCCTGTCAATTTTGAAGTCTGTTCGACTATACATAATTATTTTCGACGACCGTAGCAATAAGTATTTTGTGGACACACTACGAAACGTCTGTAAGCAAGTTGTGAAAAGGGACTATGTAACAAGATGTCTTTCAGCTTCCATTTGTTACTGTCAATATGTGTGTGTCTGTCTCTGGCACCGTAGCTCTTAAACGAGCGAACCGAATGGATGCAGTTTTTTTGAGTGTGTGCATAAATAAATAAATAAAACTGAAGATGCGAATTGACCGTTAGATTACAAGAAATTATAGGTAATTCTGTTTGGGAGAAGGCACTTATTCTAGCAGTGGACTACGATGAATACATATTTATTCTAGAAAATCTTAACGAGGTTTGAACTATATTCTAAAGTTGTCGAAAAAAAAAATGATGACGGGGTTAGGGTCTATGCCCTCCTGTCCTGGTGTATGTCACAAATTAGTGTCACCACAACTGACGCTTCTCTTTCTGATTTAAGAAATAAAAAAATACAGTGCCTACTAATATAATATGCTTTCGACAGGACATCGGTCACTACAAACGAAATTTGTTTAGAATGTTCAAGACCGCGTACGAGAAAATATCTTTAAAAAAACGATGCAAGTTGTTCACGACTCAGCTTTCTCTCGATACGGTACGATATGCCTAGTAACACAAATATTGTATCTTTGAATAAAATTTATCGCTTTCCATTAGTTGGTAGGACGTATCAGTATGTAGTAGTTAGGAGGGTAGTTCTGGCTCCAGTAGGTAGGGTAGGTGAGGATTTAGTCGAATGGTAAAATAGAATAAAATTAGTTCCAGCTCCAGTAGGTAGGGTAGGTGAGAATTTAGTCGAATGGTAAAATAGAATACAATAGAGAGATTTAAAATTGAATGTTTCGAAATTATGGGCAGTTGCTGATTTGTTTGTTAAATTAGAGTTCGAGTTCTCCGTTACTTGTAGTATCGTGAAATTTACGTCATTTTAAAGGAATGACACTAAAAAGTTTCTCTTTTTACAGTTTGTCATAAAAATATCATTATATTAAACAAATTCATTTATCTGTACTGAAATAACCATAAACCAGATTTTAAATGTAAGGACGGCTTTTTTTATTAAAAGGTCTTATTTTTAACCGACTTCCAAAAGGAGGAGGTTATTAATTCGTCTGACTTTCTTTTTTTTGTGTGTATGTTCAGCGATATCTTCGCCAACTGTGAACCGATTTTGATGTTTCTTTTTTTGTTTGGAAGAATATTATTCCGCGGTGGTCCCGTTTTTATTAGTCCAACTTTCGCTAAGAAAAAAAAAATCATCAAAATAACTGGAGTACAAAAGAGATCGGCACAGGTTTTTTTACAGATACATTTATGATTGATGTGTTTTAATGGTTGGAAAGACATGAAGACGAACATGTCTATACTAATACAAACTCGAAACATTGTGCTGATGGATGGATTGAATAGTAGGGGGGTCGTGGTGGTGTTTAAAGTAAAAATCTTACATTAAGAACATGTATTTAAAAAAAGTAAGGAACAAGTTGGAACTTTGACCCCTTATATCTCCGTAACTACAAGGTTCCCAGGTATGGTCTAGAACAAAAAAAAATGTCGCAATGACGAGGAGAACAAGTGCCTATCGGCTTCGTTAAGGGTCTTGTTGCAACCTTTACAGGATACTTTTTATCCCGGTAGTATGATCTCGTGGGACAGATACCTAAAACACGCGAGCGAAACCAAGGGTTTAAGCTAGTTATGCATAAAATTCTTGTTTATAATATTAGATGATCTGAACGTACTTATTTTAATTTTTAATTAACACTAGCTGTTGCCCGTGATCGTCGTCTACGAGAAATTCTTATAAAAATATTACTATTTCAATCGGATCTAATTAAAAAATTCAAGTGTTTTATTTTTTTGCACGGAAACCTAAGCCTTATTCTAAAATAAAAGTACATCAGCTATCTGCCAGTAAAAGTCCCGTCAAAATCGGTCAAGCCGTTTCGGAGATGGGCCGGAACAAAACAGACAAAAATATTTTTGTTTTAAGTACCGTATATACTTTTATTTATTTGTATGTAGAGAAGATTTGTATACATTAATATACATGTAGTTATTGAAACCGGTTTAATTAGTTATGGTATTAACTTGACCGAGACTACTACCGATTTAATATATCCTTACAAGACCCTCTCACTTGGTCGCGAGGTAGGAGAAAGTATGAATGCAGATGTTGTTGAGCTCAATGTTATGTCAATTTTATAGAAAAATAACTTTTTCTTTCACCTTAGACAAATTATACTACACCAATGAAGAAACCTGCATTTTTGCATCTTAAGAGGTCAGAGGATGATGAATTTTCAAATACCAAAATCATTTGCGATTCGAACATATTAAACTGTTATTAGAATTAAGAGCGTTAACGATTTACAGCATTTCATACAAACTTTCCTTATTTTTTCGAAATGACTGAACCGATTTTAATGAAACTTCGTACGCATACGGTCTACGTCATACGGTCTAAAAAGTTATCAAAGAACATTTTTGAAAAATAGTGTTACGACTAAATTAGAACGATTTCAGATTTTTCGTAGAAACAGAAATTTTCATTTATCTTTATTTTTTAAGATATTTCGAAAATGTTTTCTTCTAACTTTTTAGACTTATGTATCCTGTTTATTCCTATGAAGTTTCATTAAAATCGGTCCAGTCATTTCGAAAAAACAGTAAGTCGTAAACACTCTTATGACAGTAAAAGGATCATGGAAAAATGCGATTCCGTGCTTTTAGATGAGGCGCATCCCTAAACCTGCTAATTTCCTTATAGATGGTAGCTCCATTTAAAATTACAGTATTCAGGTGCGTCCGGTTAAACTGGAAGCCAACCCCAACATAGTATATGGGAAAGGGCCAGGCAGATGATGAATTGTATTGTAATGTGGCTACACAAAATGATGTCTCCTAGCACAACATGTAGACTTCGTGCTCGTGCCTGCTTCAAAACCGTCACCATATCTAAGATTTCAAACTATGGTCACTAACATTATTATAACTAGAAAACGGGATATTTACCTTTTTTTTTCTAGTTATAATAACCGCGCCATATCATTAAACCTCCTTATTCCCTTGTCACAGGCAGCGTGTGCGATATGCGTGGGAGTGGGCAGCTACAGCGACCCCGCAGACATACAGGGGCTGGCGCATTTCGTCGAACACATGGTCTTCATGGGCAGCGAGAAGTATCCTAAGGAGAATGAATTTGATTCTTTTATTAAGGTAAGATAACATCATGTCTGTAATCCCCCACTAGTCCACTGCTGGGTGACACTACGAGAGGAAGTGGGCCGTCATCCACCACACCGGCCCGTGCGGAAATAATGCAGATGTTTAATTAACCCTATCTTGCTACTAAAGAAATCAACCTGTACCTGGGAGTAACAACCTGGGGGCCTAAAATGGCCGCTTTAGCAGAATCATAATTTAACTTCCTAACTACTATTATAAATGCAAAAGTAAGTTTGTTTGTTTGTTACCTTTTCACGCCTAAACCACTGAACCAATCATCCTGAAATTTTGCAAAAATACGTTGTGAGGTAAACTGAAACGGACATAAAGTACCTTTCATCCCGAAAAAAAGTACTGTTCCCGAGGAAAACAACGATAACTTTCTTATGATATAGATGGCGCCACGTGTCTTTCGAATCATCATTGAATTATATTATTATAGAAACTGGAAACCGAATTGATTGTCATGTTCTAAATTAACGCGAGCTAAGCCGCGGGTAAAAGTTAGTAGGATAATAATATGAGTTATGTTAAAATTCGTAAAATGGTCACAAGTGACAATTCACATTTCACACTATTCACTGCGTCTGTGATCATCGCGGCCATTTGGGGGCTCACTCACAACATGGGCTAGTGCAGGGGGCACTAGCCCTTGTTGTGAGTTAAGGCGAGGTTACCCCGAGCGCCGTATGCATCAATCGCTTACCCCAGCCCCCGCACAGAGAGGCGATACGTAACAAATTACGCGGCGCGAAAACGCGGGCGCTTAGCGCACTGGTCATGAGTTCACGAACTCGGATAGGTACTAAGTTGCGTTACAGGGTAGAGCGATGCAGTAAAACAACTTGAATTGATATGTATAAGTTCACTTTGTTTTATTTTTATAGAAAGTATTGGTTATAGATAGATTAGGAACCTACGTATTCTATGAACGTGAACCTAATTACTAACAATTAAAATAAGTAGATATAATTAAAAATAAGAAGGTATACTTATTTATTTTTGTGAATAAGGTGAATTTAAAATCTGACTGACACTAAGATCATGAATACGGGTATGATTCAAAACTACAAGCCACGCGCCATTCGGTTTTAAAAAAAAATTACTTTTTTTCGGTTTTGTTGTCATGGGTTTCGTTTTCGTGGTTTTTGGGGTCGCTGATAACTAAAATTAGGCCAAAATGAAAATCCAAGATGAAGGCGACGAAAATTTTCGATTTTTTCTTCATGAGTGTCATTTTCGTGGTTTTTGGGGTCGCTGATAACGAAACTGAGGTCAAAATGAAAATCCAAGCTGGCGCCGACGAAAATTTTCGGTATTTTCGTCATGGGTGTCATTTTCATGATTTTCGTGGTCGCTGATAACGAAAATTTGGTCAAAATTAAAATTCAAGATGGCGCCAATGAAAATTTTAGCTTTGTCGTCATGGGTGTCATTTTCATGGTTTTCGTGGTCGCTGATAACGAAAATTTGGTCAAAATAAAAATTCAAGATGGCGCCAATGAAAATTTTAGCTTTATCGTCATGGGTGTCATTTTCGTGGTTTTCGGGGTCGCTGATAACGAAAATGAGTACAAAAAGAAAATCCAAGAAGGCGCCGACGAAAATTTTTGGTTTTGTCGTCATGGGTGTCATTTTCATGCTTTACGGGGTCGCTGATAACGAAAATGAAGTCAAAATGAAAATTTGATAACACCAAAAATTATTTTTTTGTTTTTACGTCATGGGTATCATTTTCATGGTATTCGGGGTCACTGATAACGCAAAATAAGTTCAAAATAAACAAAAACAAAAAAATTTTTTTTTTTATCGACTCCGAAAACCATGAAAATGACGAAAAAACACGAAAATTTTCGTCGGCTCCATCTTGGATTTTCATTTTGTTCTCATTTTCGTTATCAGCGACCCTAAAAACAACGAAACCGACACCCATGACGAAAAAAAACAGAAAATTTTCGTCGGCGCCATGTTGGATTTTCATTTTTGCCTCATTTTTGTTATCAGCGACCCCGAAAAGCACGAAAATAACACCCATGACGACAAAACTGAAAATTTTTATTGGCGTCATCTTGAATTTTAATTTTGTCCTCATTTTCGTTATCAGCGACCCCGAAAACCATGAAAATGACACCCATGACGACAAAACCAAAAATTTTTGTCGGCGTCATCTTGCATTTTCATTTTGTCCTCATTTTCGTTATCAGCGGCCCCGAAAACCATGAAAATGACACCCATGACGACAAAACCGAAAATTTTCATTGGCGCCATCTTGAATTTTAATTTTGACCTCATTTTCGTTATCAGCGACCCCGAAAAGCACGAAAATGACACCCATGACGAAAATTTTTGTCGGCGCCACCTTGGATTTTCATTTTGTCCTCATTTTCGTTATCAGCGGCCCCGAAAACCATGAAAATGACACCCATGACGACTAAACCGAAAATTTTCATTGGCGCCATCTTGAATTTAAATTTTGACCTAATTTTCGTTATCAGCGACCCAGAAAACCATGAAAATGACACCCATGACGAAAAAACCGAAAATTTTCGTCAGCGCCATTTTGGATTTTCATTTTGACCTCATTTTCGTTATTAACGACCCCGAAAAGCACGAAAATGACACCCATGACGACAAAACCAAAAATTTTTGTCGGCGCCATCTTGGATTTTCATTTTGACCTAATTTTCGTTATCAGCGACCCCGAAAACCTTGAAAATGACACCCATGACGAAAAAACCGAAAAAAAGTAAAGCATAAAATGCAGAGGAAGTAAAATAAAAAAAATTAAAGTGATTTTATCTTTAAAATGTAAATAAGTCAACAAAATAAAAAAAAACTAGTAGGTACACACGGCGGCACATGAAGCTGTCATTTCCGGTATAAATTGGCCTCGCTTTGTATAGATTTCCTATACAATGAGAGATCGGCATAAACTGGTTTTCGACAGCTTGATCGGTCGTCGTGCGTACAAAATACAATATCGACCATTACTCATTCTATCTCGTTCTCCCCTACATACTTTCTTTTTTCGATAATCTTCGGCTTACCGGGCTCTCTACAAAACTTTTTTAGAATTCCTTACAAAAAAAAAATATTGGAATAAATGTTTTGATTTTAGTAGGCCAGTTACAGGCAGTTTTGAATTGTCGAAAAAAAGATAATAAAATGAAGCTACAGTCCCATTCAAAAGGCATAATAACTGTGAAAGTACTGTAGTTGCCCATTCCAAAGTTACCGAAATTTATAAATAATATTGCGAAATCATAAATAGCGACTTTTGCAACGACACAATAAAGTTCAATTCAGGCCGCGCAGCGCTAATTATCTACAGTTATATTCTCCTAGAAGCTGCCTCTCTTTCTAATGCGAAACTCTTATCTTATACCTTCTGACTACGTTCCCTATTAGGTACCTACTGTACTTTTGTGAACAAATGACATTTCAAATAAACCTAGGCTCGGTGTTTACTAAGTATTATTTTTACAAACTATTTTTGGCTCAGTTCGTAACAGAACTTAGCGGGGCGGGGCGGGGCGGGGCGGGGTGGCGGGTTCGAAAAATTGGCACACGTCCGACCTCCAACGCGTTCCGCTCGGGACTGAAGCACGCGATGCGAGTATGAAATGATGAAAACAGCACATTTTGGAAATGGTGGTATAGGTTTTTTTAATATTTCAAATTATGATCGCCGTGTACTGTCACATTTTTTACAACCTTTATAATGGTATAAGTTTTATTGTTAAAAACCTAATATAACTCAAATGACTTTAGACTTGTCTTTGCGATTTAATTGGATGCAACAAAGTGCAAGTAATCGTGTATTGCTGTGCCGAAATATCTAGATCGAAGTGTGAAATATGTAATATATTTTTTTCAGAATTTAAATCCGTGCCATATAGGAATAAAGCACAATACAAAACGACGTTTATCTGGATAACCTCGCCTTAAGGCCTACTATGCTGTGATCTCAGAGAGGAGTGGGCAGGCCTCATCTCATTCTCGCCAGTGAAAACATTGAAATGTAATGTAGTAAATTGAAAGGATCGTATATTTGGGTATTTCGAATAAATTTTTCTATGGCGAAATCACAAAAAAAAAAATATGATTATTGATGGTGAGATTTAAAAATATCCATTCAACATCGAAGTCATCTGTAAGAAACACAACTTTTCCAAACAGCGGTGAAAGCAAAACATGCTGGGTTTATGCTAATGAGAAAGTCTGACATATTTTGACACTAGTCAGTAAATGCTTCTCGTTTCAACCTGAAGTTATAAGTATGTAACAAGTACAACAAGTATTGTTTTGTAAGTAGACCGACACAAACAAGCGGTTGTTTGTGTAATAAATAATCTGCGGTAAACATTGGAAGCCAAAGTACACAGTATTGGAAAGTAAACGGAAACAAAACAATACTGACTTCTAGTAGATTATGCGATGTTTATCATACCAATATCCAAGCCTTTCATATTCTCCTAACTAATAAGTTAATAACCTAACAAGGGCCGGCCAATAAACTGATATCATATTATTATCAATTTCATGTGGATGACTTTAAGAGTAGGGGATGACCAAAGAAACGATTTATGGTATGTGTAGAAGACGATAAGGCTAGAAAGGGGTTGAGTCATGAGATGACGACTAAAGGTTCGCGCACATTATGTCCGGACGGAGTGGGCCGCAGCGCAAAATACTTAGCACATTGGTGACGGGCTGCGCCCCGGCATAGTGTGCGATAGTTCATATAAAATACATGCGAGCGATTTGAGCGGAGAGAAGTATGGAAGTAGACATGCTGTGTCGACCCCAAAAAATTTGGAGTAAGGGCAGAATTATAGCTACTTCTGGTAGGTCAAAGACATTCAAATATTTACGAGCGGTAGACGGAACAAGACAAAGAAAACCGTAATCAAATACTTGTTAGTACTAAGTAAGAAATCGGTCTGTTTAGTGTCATACGCCCGCTTGTCTGGTAGCATTCGTGTGTCAAAATCAAAAATGTTCGGGATCAAAATTTTTGTATGCAAATATTCCCAATGTCCGCTCTATGAGTTTTTTAAACCTGTGGTAGACACTATGGTATGATGCTGAATTTAGTCGTCTTACACAACGCCATAGGGTGGAATTTTAGTTAGACCTTTTAGTATCGTTACGAAAAGATATTCAAGAAACTTCTTCGGCTTGAATAAACGTACAGATAGGCTTTGCCTCAGAAAAAAATACAGGGTCAAATAAAGTTGGGCTGCGGGACTGTTCGAAAGAGATACCGCGGCCTTGGAACACAAAGGGCAAAGAAGGAACACGAATGTGTTTTAGTCAGTAGAAGTCTAACACTCCCTTCCGCTCCGCCCAGAGTGAGGGGGTCATTTGATGATTTCCCACGCGAAAAAAAAAGGTCAAACAAAATTAGCTAGCGAAACTCTTCACATGTGATTGGTGGGTGTCGATATATATCGTTGTATCATGTTTTAATATAGATGCCCATCATCTTGCGGAGTTCCACTCACCATTGTCGTCATTCTCCTGCTCCTTTTATCGTTTCTCATCTCTAACATTCATACTCAAATCTTCCCGCACGTAATTTTTCTGCGCAGTTTCACTAGGTTTTTAAAAGAGAATTATGATAACGAATTTTTTTTTTTTTTTTCTTCTAGAAAAAAGGTGGTTCAGACAACGCGTCGACGGACTGTGAGGTCACGACGTTCTACTTCGAGATCCAGGAGAAGTACCTGCCCACGGCCATGGATATGTTCAGCCAGTTCTTCGTCAGCCCCCTCATGAAGAAGGAGGCCATGCAGAGGGAGAGGGAGGCTATTGAGTCAGGTCAGTTTTTTTTTAAATTCAAAACGCGACTCACATGCTCGACGGGTATTCAACCGGTTAAAATTCGAAATTACAACCATTTTAGGGGACTAATTTCAAAAATAATTCCTTAATCAAATCATGCAAAGAGACAACGTATATGCCATTTTCATTCAGGTGGAACACATCTCCTGATCTAGTTGAATACCGCGGATTCAACCCACCCAGTACCCACAATAAAATAGAGATTGAAAACCACAAAAAACAAACGAATATCAACCCTAATTCCCAATTATTATGAAACGGGAAATAATTACCCTGCCATTCAAATCTGAACTTAATCGCAACGATACTAGTTAGGAAATAACCTGAAAGAACCTGAGTAACATAAATACCACATACTTAACTATTAGATCATCTACTGGTGCACACCGTCACTCAACTGTACAGCTAGTAAATTATGATATAAAGCATAATTTTCAAGTCATTACTACATTTCACGTTACGGTGTTCTGAACAGTAATGAGGAGCGCGCGGTGTGAACGCAACGTAATTACGCCGATTTTAAAATTAAAAATACTCCGTTCACATATCGCATGTTCTCTACAAAACTGTCATAACACATAATTATTAGGTTTTAGAAAATACCTCATTTAATTTCAATTAAACTTGCCCTTTAATTGAAAAAAACTATCATAAGTATATTGAGAACATAAATCACCGAATGACACAGACAAAAGTTTTTACGAAAAGCATCGCTAAGTACACAAAAAACTTTAAAAGGCGTGTTACTCAAAACTGGTATTTTTGTATAACGACAATTTTTTTGAGGACGTGCGATATAATATTTTAATTTTAAGAATGTATTCATACCTATGGAATATGGATGGATGTTACTTACTTACCGAGCTTGTTGCAAACAATTTAACAAAGATGCTGTAGGATAATTGTATTTTTAATCGATTAAAAAATCAACGTAAAGGCTGTTAAAATAATTCTCCATGTCATTGCGATAATTTTTTTTGTACCTACTGAACCATACCTGGAAACCTACTAGTTAAGTCTAGTTACGGAGATATTGAAGGTTAAAACTTCCCAATTTTTCACAAGTTTTTTTTTTAATACTTGGTTTTGATGTAATAAACTTACTATTACTTTAATTACCTTCCATGACCCGTTTACTATTCAAAGCATCCATCAGCACAATGTTTAGACTGTGCTACAGAGTTTTACCGTAAAATGTGATCTTTCACCCCAAAAACATGTCGTTTCCCAGCAATTGTTTTTTTCTCATAATTTTTCTGCCCTTATCCCAATTTATTTGGGCTCGGCGCAGCATGTCTTCTTCTTCCATACTTCTCTATTATTCGTCATCTCAGCAGTGACCTCCTTTCTAGACATATTATCCTTCACACAGTCCATTGTTTCTTTGGTCTTCCTCTACTCTTATAAAACTCCTCATTGCTCCGAAATAATACATCCCAAAACTTTTCATTCATTGGCGCCACTTTCAGACTTCCTCTTAAGTAACCGCAAATGTTGAAAAACAAACTAATTAGTCGTTTTTATGTCATATTCTATCTGCTAGCTATATTTTATCGAAATCCGTTAAGCCGTCATGTGTTAAAAGCAGACAGAGTAAGTTTTTTGTTTATAATATTAGTATGGATAACATAATTTTCAAGTCACTACAACACCTACCCACATTCGACAAAGACGTGAATTTATGAATTTATTTAAAACGTTTCTCGTGCCGGTCTTCTGAACAACATAAATACATGGTTACGAGTCATTATAATACATTCAATTCTACATAGATGCAATGGTATTGTTGTTTTGCCGTTGCTATGGTAAATGATGATGTTAAAGTTTATGGAGAACGACCTTCCAGCGTGAAGATTGATCGAAAGTCGATTGAATAGGTCACCTACATGCAAGTAAGATTGTACACTGTTGATATTATGATTCGGGTAAACTTTGGAATGATACCGACGACTTCATATTATATTCAAATTATTTATTAATAATCATGTATTTTATACATATAAATTTGAGCGCTGATCCCCAAACTAGACGTTAGTCTGTATCTTGGGGATCAGAGTTGTACAAAATTCATTCATTCATTCATTCATCCATTATATCCTTCTAACTTTTAAATACTTTACCAGCTGTTTGCCCACGACTTTTGTCGCAAAATTGACCAAGTTTCATACAAACATTCAACCCTCGTTTTAACCCTTTAGGGGATTAATTTTCAAAAATCCCTACTTAGTGCACACTTACGTCATTCAAGGAACGTCTAAACAAAATTTCACTCTAGACCAAGCGGTGCGTTCAGCTGTGCGTTGATCGATCAGTCAGTGAATCAGTCAGTCAGTTTCTTACTTCATATTATAGATTAGCTGTTGCCGGCAACCTTCGTCCGCTTCGTGAAATTATTATTAAAATATTACTTACCTATTTGAATCGGATTTTGTCAACAATTTCATGGGTTTAAATTTGTTTGCAGGGAACCAATAAATTGAATAAAAGTAGTACATAAGTTACTCCTTATAACATCAGCTAGCTGCCAGCTATCTGATTAGCCGGAACAGACAGACAGACAAAAATAAATGTTTTTGTTATAAGTACCGTATATACTTTCATATGCATTCAGTAAAAAGCTGTTATTTTCATATTACAAACAGACACTTCAGTTTTATTTATTTGTATAGATTTATTAGTTTTCTGAGCAGAGTAACGAAGGTCCAGTGGGAACGATCAAACCCAGGCCAGAAATGTACAGACGCCAGCACATCAAGCTACTACAATCTGTCAAATTTCTTAAATAGATTTTCAACTTTATCGCTATAGCATTAGGTTCAAGGTTGATTGGGAAAATTTGACAGTTTCGGGTAGCTTGATGTGCTGGCTGTGTCTGTACTTCGTGTAATTTATTTTATTACCACTTCTTTCAAAACGGCGAACTGTAACTTCGTGAGGTAACCGCCATGTTCTAGTACCTCAAAGATTTGTAACGTCCACCAACACGCACTGGGCCCGCGTGGTGGATTCTGGCCCACTTCTCTCAGAGAGGAGCCATCCCAGCAGTGGGAGCGTAATAGGCATGCGTTATACATAACATCATCATAACATCACGCCTGTAATTTCCGAAAGGTTAGGCAGAGGTGTATCTAATAGTACACCCTGAATTCGTCAGTTATGTTTTAAGTCCCAGGTAAAAGATGGCGAGCTTATTGCCATCAACCGAGCAAAAATCCAGACTCCGTGGCTGCTACTGAGAAATTCCTGATTGAAAAACCCAATAACACTGCCTGACCCTGAATCGAACCCAGGACCTCATGCTCAGCAGTTGCGCTTGCGACCAATCGACCAACGAGGCCGTCTAGGCTCTTTATACTTTTCGCTGTTCGTTATCCAAAACTGTAGGAAGAATTATCATAAGGTTTAATAAGTCTAGCTCGAATCTATTTTTGAATAATTAGATTTTTATTTAACATGAATCTCATTTTATTTTACCAATTATTTCTGTACCATTAACACGCTGAGCACAGCTGGTTTATACAAGGATTAAGTGATCAGACGATAGTAATCCACTTACACTAACAGTCGAAATTAGGGACGCATAACGCATCAACAGGTAAATTATTTAGCAATCAAGTCTACGGTCGATTTGGTTAAAAATAAACTACACACGTTATTGTGTTGCAGGCACCAGCACGGCTATACTCGGGAAGTTAGACAGAATAAAGTAAACTGTCATTTCTACATACATACATACATAAACTCCGTCTTTTTGCCATGCCTACCCACCCCGGCAGAGACCACAGAACGCCACCTGCTACGATTCAAACATACTCCTCTTGCCTCGTCCACGTTCATACATCTGGTCATACACGCACGCCGGTTGCGAGTACTACGCACCCTCTTTTCTAGTTTTATACAGGGTGGGGGACACCGACGCGAAAACGGTTACCACGTATTCAGTAGGTACATCATTCTAAGCCGGCTACGTAGAAATTTTTCATCGGTTATTAAAAAAAAAATCAGATGTTTCCTACAAAAGTGCAATACAAATCAATTGGGGTTTTTATTCTATTTCTATTTTGCATGATGTAATTAATATTTCGTTTAATTAATTGTTTAATAATCGCTAATTGATATTTCTATAATTATTTGTTATTAATGTGATGTAATTATTTATTACCTATCTAGTGGCACTCATTATCATATTCTGTTTTGTTAATATGCGGATAATGTAGTGGGCTGTAATATTGTTAATATTTTGTATTGTCTTTCCTCTGTTCCAACACATATTGTAGCTGTTTATTGTCCCTGAATAAATAAAATAAAATACTTACACGGTGAAAATGTATGGAACAGCTGATTTTTTATTTTCAGAATGATGTACTGAACCGTTTTCGAGTCGGTGTCCCTTCCACCCCGTACAGATCACTTTGTAGTATGTCCTTTTTCAGTAATTTCTTAAATTAATGCCCAAATATTGTCCTGTTGACATTTCAATCCTCCAAGTTGAGCCGAATGTTGAAACATATCACTTACCTATTTGGATCGAATTTTGTTAACAATTTCATGGGTTTTAGTTTGTTTGCACGGAACCCTAATCCTTTTTCAGTGCGCTTTTATTTAGGGGTAACGGATTGTTAGTAAAAACGAGCGTTATAGTCCCTTGTAATGAGAAGCTCGTGTCTAAATAATAATAGCCGCTCAGGTCGATCTTAGGTTAAGCCGCGCTTTGTCAAGGTGGGTCCGAGGAAGGGTGACCACCGAGTGTCCTCCGTACCTCGGAAAGCACGTTAAGCCGTTGGTCCCGGCTATCATTTGTAGATCTGTAACAGTCGTTACAGGTAGTCAGTGACCCGAAAGTCTGACAACCATTCTCACCAAGGGGTATCGTATTACCCAGTACTAACTGGGTTGTGGAGTACAGGTAGGCAGTTGCTCCATGTAAAATACTGGTATTCAGCTGCATCCGGTTAGCCTGTAAGCCGACCTCAATATAGTTGGGAAAAGGCAGGCAGATGATGAGTCCAGTGTAGAATAGAAAGAGCCTATAGCCATTAGCCGGGCGTTAGATTTAGATGCTGGACTGCAATAGAAAAACGTAATAACCAGTAGCGGATTTACAAGTTTTCAAGGTATAGGCTGTACAGTTTTTGCCGCGCTTGCCTCTACAATTGTCATGTCCTACATTATAATGTTCTTTTATTACTCAAAAAACAATGAAAATAAAAAAAAAATAGTTTTTTTTTTACGTAAGTGGGAATTCCTTCAATCAATCCCATATTTTTCTGTATTAGATAAACCTATCAACATAATATTTACACATAAGTTCCATAGGAACTTGGATTTCAGATAGTAACTATATTTTTAATTTTCGTGAAACGGTATAGTCGTAATAAATTATTTATTTAAAATTATTCACTAAATTATTTACTGTATTCAAATTAAAATTATATACAAACCATCCAGTTTGCAGCCTCCAACTAGTAGTAGGACTGGCATGTATGGGTTGATAGTGGGAAGAGGCAAATACATTTTCTACAATTTCGCTCTTTTCACTCATACAAAGAGTGGGCAGAGGGCGCAGACGCCGATTACTGGTTGGGGGGCGGCGAACTAGCTGTGTTACTCTAGAATATGGAAGATTGCTACTCGGAATGTGCAATGACAAGTGAGAGGGGAACGGCATCGGCAAAATTTGTTGCAGACTTCTATCTGTAAAACATCAGAAAACCGTCATGCCAAAATCTTTATGATTTCTATGAGGTAGCAAAAAAAAATTAATTCGGTCCCCAAATTTGCCGCCCTAGGCTCAAGCCTACTCAGCCTGCTGGTAAATCCGCCACTGGTAATAACACAGCTCATCCTAGGAGTCACACCGTCTCTTTGAAAACAAGACTGATGTTGTTGCAGAATCACTTTTGAAAACATTTATCATTTTATTTATTTTCTGTAGGAGTAGAATGTGATTCGCACTTGAATGGTTGCTCTGATTATGTTCTAAAGAAAACTTATAAGTTATTATAAATCCAATAGCTTGTGAAAGGTCATATTTGACACGCGATTGGTCTTATATCGGCTGTGGCGTTAGCGTTAACTGTTGAACTTGACTTTACAATATTGATCAAGAGAAGGCTTAGAAGGGTGATGAGATGACTAGTAATAGAGAAGTTCAGAAGTATGGAAGAAGAAGACATACTGCGCCGACCTCAAATGAATTGGGATAAGGGCAAGATAATAATGATGATGAGGGCTTAGAAGGGCCACCGTAGGCTCGGGCCTGTGAGCGGCTAGTAACTGTTCGAAAGAGATACCGCGGCTCTGGAACACAAAGGGCAAAGAAGGAACATGGATGGGTTTTAGTCAGTACAAGTCTGACACTCCTTTCCGCTCCGCCCAGAGCGGGGGGGGGGGGGGGAAGGTTCATTTGATGATTTCCCCTCGGAAAAAAAAAAGGCTTAAAAGGGTTTTTATCGAAGTTAATATTTCCTTTATTCATTTTCTTTACGTATTATTTACATTTTTAAATATTTTTAAGAACAAAAATTATATAAAACACATTTAAAAATATAGAAAATAGTAGCCCACCGGCATCGGGAACAGGGTCTGAATTAATTAACACTACGATACCTGCACAATGAATACCATTATGAAAAATTGCAATAGCTTCTTTTTACTATTCTGTAAGCCCCCAGAATAGTATATAACATAATATCACGCTTCTAATCCTCGAAGGGTTAGTCGGAGGTTACCTTAGTACACCCACATTTTCAAGTCCCATGTATGGAGGCGACCCTATTGCCATCAACTCCGGACTCTGTGGCAGCTACTAAGATATAATAATAATATTCGTGATGAAAAACTCAATAACACTTTGCCCGACCTGGAAATCGAATCCAAAACCTTGTGCTCAGAAATTGCGCTTGCAACTACTAGACCAACGAGGCAGTCAGTGTAGTAAGGAATAGTTAAAACTTATTTCAGTTTTTCGGTTAACCGTTAACCTACCTGTACCTATTGGAAAATACAACATCCTTTGTGTCTAATTCTTCGTAAAACAATGGAGTACACTACTTACGATTTACTTATTTACTTGCTTTCACTATTACAATAATGTGATAGTGAAAAGTGAGAAGACAGATATGGAAGTGCCAATGGATATGGGAATGAATGATTCAGAAAAGGAAATTTTATAAAAACCGACGTACTCGTAAGATGGGACGCCCTCAGATTCAGTTGAATGATGATCTTCACACGGGTGGCGAGTTGCAACTGAAGGAGAATAACCAAGAATCGAGTTGAATACCTTAAACGGGCTTAAAATACAGTATCCCCGCATTAGACCTGATTCGGAGAGCACACGAACACAACTCATATAGCTGATCGCTTGGAAAGGTTGCTAGATGGAACCCGATCCATCGTTAGTTACACTGTGGAAATGGAGCGTCATTGGAGACGCCTTTGTCTAGCAATAGACTGCTATGATCAACTGATAATAAAGAACATTGCTACGAGGCGAGAATATACCAGTTTGTCTACTACGTCCATTTAGTAAACGGGACACGTATCTGTGGCATGTAGGGCTTGGAAAAACGCCTCTTCAATAGTAATGAATGAGTAGCTAACCGATCAATGCTTGTGGCTTTAGCTTCATACGGTCCACCAGATTACTTCCTGTCTGTGTCTGTCTCTCAAAACACTAAAGGAAAACGTCGTATGGAAACTACGTCCTGGAACCAAAATTTCAAATACATGTGACATGAAGTTATCCGCACTTTACCAGCGTGATAGATTACGGCTCGCACGCTCTCACACGGAGGCCTGAGTTTCAGCAATGAGATCCTTACAGGATCTTGCTTTACTATGGTGCGGCTGTATTCCGCAACGGGACAGGGGTGGTAAGTTCCAGAGAGGAGGCATGAATCCAGGGGGAATATTATGGACCGGTAATGAACCATTGGCATGAGTTCACTTACCCAACCTGGAAGACTAACCGAGTGCGAAGCCAGGTGGGCCGCTGCACGTACAACTTGGTCAAGTGGGGTATTCCGATAAGGCAGAGTGCGGCTGTGGAAACCATGACCGACCTCCTGGCCTGCTCTTTTTGCAACTCCACCTGCACTTTAAGGGAACTGTACGAAGCCACTACCAGCGCCGTCGATGTGGCTTAGTTCTGGTCGAAACTAATTTAATTTAAAACTATAGGAATCTTCAACACGACGAAGAAGATGGCTTGACTGTTATCGCGAAAAATCTAGTAAGCTACAACGATCCGACCACATCAACCTGTGCCTTTACATTTTGAACAAATTTTTTTTTTTTTTTTACAGAATTCGCAATAGCCTCACCATCAGACTCGAATCGCAAGGACCAGCTGCTCTCCAGCTTGTTCCCCGAAGGTCACCCGGCGCGTACTTTCACGTGGGGCAACCTCCGCAGCCTGAAGGACGACATTGATGACGATGAGAGGCTACACCAGGCCGCGCATGCCTTTAGGAAGAGGCATTACAGCGCGCATAGGATGACGGTTGCTGTACAGGTCAGTTATGGCTTATTTGTTTTGTTTTAGTAGTCAGAAATGCTACGCACTTGTTCTGGTAGGCGCATTCCATTCAAAAGTATTTGTCGAACAGTAAAGACGACCAGTAGCTATAACTACACAAATTCGGCTTGTGCCGATCAGCTGTCTATTCGACATCTCATCATCATCACCATCATCATGCACAGCCCGTCTTCACCTGCAGCTGGATACTGGACTGCTGAAGCCTCTCTTTGCTTATGCCAAACTCCAAGCTCTTGTGCTAGCCTCATCCAGGATATTCCTGCATTGGCAACAATGTCGTCTGCCCATCTATTCGGCATCTACCATCGCTGAATCATGTTCTGACTCACTCGGCAGTTCGAGCTAAGCCGAGCGCTTATTTCTGAAAGTACTATTTATCTAACTACACTACATACATACAGTTTTGCCTCTTTTGTTTTTTAAAAATTAGGTACACACACAAGCGGGTAGTTCCCCTAAGATTTAAATTGTTAGATTTATCGCTTATGCACTGAAACGAGCGAGCTCACATTGCTAACACATCACACATGGCGTTTCCATAGCGACTGGGACATAGTGTGGGTCAAAAGGAAACAAAAACACGTCAATCACGTGCTAGGTCGAATCGTAACTATATATATCTTTGTAGAAGAACTTTTTTGGAATAACCTTCTTCAGGGGAAGTTCTACCACTGTTAATATTCACCAAGCAGTGTTGCAATGTTCCGATTTGAAGTTTTGTGTATGGAATGTATGAGAGTCGATGTATTGCAATGTGTCCTTTGGCTGTGGTTACAATTTACTATCAGAAGTATCATAGTCATCCAATAACTAGATTTACAATAACTATTTAATCAAATAGAAAATGCCATGGAGCGACTGCCTATCTGACCTCCACAACTCAGTTAGTACTGGGTAATAAAATACCCCTTGGTAAGACTGGTTGTCAGACTTTTTGGGCCACTGACTACCTATAACGACTGTCAAAGATCTACAAATGACACCCGGGACCAACGGCTTAACGTGTAATGGGTGGTCACCCATCCACAGACCAACCTAGGCAAGCGCGGCTTAACCTATTGATCGATCCGAGCGGCTGTTATTACTTAGCCACGAGCTCTTCCCTGCTTATCTCATCTGTGATAGGCGTAATTGTTTACTTTCTCATCGACAGTAGGATTTATATTACCAATAACATTTATTATACATTCTAATTGTCTAGCTCTATAAACAATTGAAAAAAACATTCGGTTGATCTAAAATAGTATCAAACAAAATATTGTTAGTGTGTAGTTCGAAAATATTTTATAATTAGTACAACGACCTGCAGGTCAGACAATACGATGAAATAGTAAATTTAGAACGATAAATAAATAACATTTATACACTCACGCTTTTTCCCAATTGGGGTTGACAGACACCATAGAACGCCACCTGCTACGATCCTCAAATACTCCTTTGGCCTCGTCCACGTTCTTACATCTGGTCATACACGCAAGCCGATTGCGAGTACTACGCACCTGACCTTTCTGAAAAACATGACCAATAAGGACATAAGCAAAATCAATAAAGATATTGATTTAAAAGCATACCATAACATATATATAATAGATCTGCATGTTTAACTAAACTGAATAATTATTTATGAAAACATGCAAAACATTACGGAAATACATAAACTCACGTCTTTTCCACATAGCCTGAAACCCAACCCCAGAACGCCACATACTACGATCCTCACATACTCCTTTGGCCTCGTTCACGTTCATACATCTGGTCATACACGCAAGCCGATTGCGAGTACTACACTCTTGACCTTCCTGAAGATTATTACGGAAATACTACTAAATTTTATTTTTTATTTTATTTTAATGGCCAATCAACAATTGTTTACACTGTAAATATTTTAAGTAAGTAATTATCTACGATTATCTAAGGTTAGTTTAAAAATTTCTTATAGGTTAGCACCGCATGCCCCAAAAACATATTAGATATTTGCCACAAGCACTGAACTATAAAATTGATGTCTAATTAACTAAAAATTAACAAGTTTAAGTTAACATTACGTGATGGATTATAAAAGTAAAAATAAAATTCAAAAGAACAAAACAGAAAAAGAATAAAATTAAAATCGAAATTAAAATCAGAATCAAAATTACAATTAAATTCAAATCAAATACTTACACCTTATTTTTTTGTCAGGCTTTTATGAAACCATGTGGGCTTTGTTGTTATGGACCTCGAGTTTCCTTCTGCTTCTTGGTGTCACTGCCACTAGCAATACACCATTAAAAATTTTACTGGGCCAAAACTTCTCTTTGACGGCGTCGTCAGTGGCAGCGCACAGTTCACTTTAGCTGCATGTTTAAGTATGCAGAGAACAAAATAGGGAGGTGGAGCATAGTTTGTGACACAGCTCCACATTCACACCCAGCTGCCTCATCGAGGTAACTCTACAAGCTGGAGTAACATCTTCCCAATTGGGTTCAGAGACGGTTTAGGGATTTCCAAGTAGACCACGGAAGGGCGGACCCATCAAAAGAGTGTCCATGGAGTTCCTTGCCCGTTCTGCATAGATACGCTTTGCAATAGGCATTCATAGTCCTTTCAGTTATTATGCTTTGTGACTGGGACTGTAGCTACATCCTTTTGTTTATGACTGACTACTTTAACAAGTCTGGAGTACCTGTAACTGGTCTATTTGAAATTAATGCTATAAGTTGAAACTTGCAGAAAAATGCTCGCTTGGTGTTAGTGATTGAGATAAGAGGGTCCTGCCACAATCTCACACAACCTTTCTCCCCAGGCACGGATGGATCTGTCCTCTCTCGAAGATTACGTGGTCAACACCTTCGGCCACATTCCCACCAACAAGCTGCCTTCGGAAGACTTCAGCCAGTTCAGCTTCAAAACCGACAACGTCACCCCGGAGTTCACGAGCATATACTACGTCAAACCTGTGGGCGATACTACTGAGGTTGGTATTCTTATTAAACACTAGATTCTGCACGCGACTTTGCCCGCGTAACGTGTCTGGTTTTAAAATAAAATTGTGCAGGTTTGTATCAGTGAAAGAATTTTTGAAATCGGACATAATCGTTTATATTTCAAACTTGACCTCTTCAAAATATTAGTGATGTTTTGACTTTAGCCAAAGAAGACCCTTGTAACTGATACAGGGTGGAAAGGCCACCGACGTTAAAACGGTTACCACGTATTCAGAGAAATTTTTCGTAGGTTATTAAAAAAAAACAGCTGTTTCCTACAAAACTAGCTGTTTTGATCAAAATGTATGCAACAGCCGATTTTTTTTTAAATTACCGATGGAAGTTTTCTCTGTGGTCAGAATGATGTACTGAATACGGGGTAACCGTTTTAGCATCGGTGTCCCTTCCACCTTGTAAGATTCCTTTCATCAAAAAATCAACTTATAATGCTTTTGTTCCACCAAAATATAGAGATAAACGAATACTACGAAAAAAAGTACTTGAAAAATTTACCTATTAACACCTGGGGGGTTACTATTGACGTCTTAAAGCAGGAGTAATTCCAGTGTGGGAAAGAGACAGAGCTATACAGGTTGTCTAGCGCCATCTCTTTCCCACACTGGAATTAGGCCACCTGATTGGCAACTTTTTTTGTTTAGCCAGTATTTTGTAGTCACATGATTGTCCAGGTGCATAGCTTTACCTTCTATTGTTATAAAATTGAGTATACCTACCAGTAGCGAAGGGCCAATTTTTTTTAAGATGTAAGTCGGAGTTCAGTGATTCTCAATCAGTATTCCATAGACAAATAATAAAATCACATTAAAATTTTTTTAGAAAACGAATGAAACTTATAATTCTTTTGTATTTTATGTATTTTAGCAAAGTAAATCTTTTATATAAAATTCTCGTGTCACAATGTTCGTTCCCGTACTCCTCCGAAACGGCTTGACCGATTCTCATGAAATTTTGTGAGCATATTGAGTAGATCTGAGAATCGGCCAACATCTATTTTTCATACCCCTTAGTGATATAGGTTATAAAATTTCACGCGGACGAAGGTCGCGGGCAACAGCTAATAAAATATAAAAGAATTATAAAATTCTATCGATTCGTTTTATAAAAAATCTCAACCATTTATTCAAAGGTGGGTCAGCTAATTGCTATCACTCACTGTACATATTTTAAATGTGATTTTATTATTTGTCTATGGAATACTGATTCTGCCAGTTTCCCAAGGCAAAGCCGGTAGGAATCTAGTTGTATGGAACCTTCGCCACTGATACCTACTCAATTCAACAGCTTTCTAAACTAACCTTGTTGCATCCCGCAGATACATTTAACTTGGTGCATGCGGTCTTTGCTGTCTGAATACGAGTCCAAGCCACACCAGTACATCTCTTACCTGCTGGGTCACGAGGGAAAAGGCAGTCTGCTGTCCTACCTAAGGAAAAAGTTAGTCACATATTATTTTAAACTGTTATAAGTAAACTCGATCCGTGGGGCTAGACAGAAACTATAGAACGCCACCTGCTACGATCCTTGAGACCTTTTCCTATATTCCCCAAAGGAGATATGCAAAGGTGTGATGGATGATATTTCGAGAGCAGCGGTGGCCCAGTGGTGGCGGCCCCGATTGACTACTCCTGTTAGAACTCCGGCAGGCGCATTACTTTGCGTAATTTATTTCATCACCACTGCTCTCAAAACGGTGATGGAAAACATCGTGAGGAAACCGGCATGTCCTAGAACCAAACTTCGAAGACATGTGACATCTACCAACCCGCACTGGGCCCGCGTGGTGGATTATAGCCCATTCCCTCTCATAGAGAGGAGGCCTGCGTCCCAGCAGTGGGAACATTAATAGGCTGATTATGCTTATGCTTATAAGTACGATCAGCCGTCGAAAATCTTTACCATACTCAGCACCTTGTCTTTTTATACGATGCAAATGACGCTGTGTTAAACGATGCGTCAGGACGTAATAGTCAAATTCAAGTTGTAAACGGACCCTTTACAAAGCCGTCAACCATGCATTCTGTGCATCAAATTAAGTAGCTCTACACAAAAAAAATTGCTGGGAAACGGCTTTTTTTGGCGTGAAAAAGTCATGTTTTACAGTAAGACACGTTTGTTTTACAGGGACGCACTCAAAATTGTGCTGATGGATGCATTTAATAGTACGGGGGTCATTATAAAATCAAAAATGCCTTTAAAAAAAAAATTGTGTAAAAGTTGGAACTTTGACCCCCAATATCTCCGTAACTACTAAGGAATGGCCTAGAACAAAAAAATAATCACAATGACGGAGAGAAAAAGTGTCTTTCGGCTTCGCTAAGAGTTTTTTTACACCCATTATAAACCTTATATATATTATCCAAAAGGTTCCTAACACTTGACTTGACTTTCCATAGCATGTCTCTTTTATTATCAGCTTTTGTCTCCAGCTTTCTGGATCCCGTCCGGGCACTGTCCAGTATCTTCTATTATGTTGCCCGGACTTATCTGAAGTTAAGGGGATATTTATAAATGACGTCTCTTCTGTCCCAATGCTGGGAAATGGCCTCGCAGTAGTCATAAGTACTGAAAAAGAAAGGTTTAAAAATAATGTGTCCGGCTGCCTTTTGTCCAAACTTACCATAAAATCCAGATAAATAATAAAACTAATTGTGTACATACAGGGTGTGGGCTCTCGGCATATACACGGGTAACTCAGAAAGCGGGATCGACTACACCTCCATATACAGTCTGTTCTCCACACAAGTCGTGCTCACCAAGGAAGGACTGGACCATGTCGATGAGGTGAGTTCGCGCAAATATTTATATTCAAGTTAAATAAAATAGCCTATACAAGTTAGACTTCAGTGTACAGTCCGCCAAGATAATTTGCTGTCCCACTGAGGGCAGAGGCCTCTTGCAAACAAGCATTAGCAAAAAGAACTAAGGGCTTTTTTTTTAATCTTCTTTATTTTAGGGATTTTTGTTCACAATTGCGACGATGTCAATCCCATCGTACTTTTTCAAATATTAACTTACTTCCTAAACTAATTTAGCTTATGCAAAATGCTGAACTTACCTAGATGGCCTAAATAAAAAAATTGTTGAATGTCTTCGCTAGTGGCCTAAACAAATACCAGAGGGGGTACTATGACGTCCTAAAGCAGGAGTAATTCCAGCGTGGGAAAGAGACAGAGCTGTGCAGGTCGTCTAGCGCCATCTCTTTCCCACACTGGAATTACTCCTGCTTTAAGACGTCCTGGTAGGCCACCAGAACTCAATACGCTGTGGCAGCTATTTTGTGGCTCGTACATAATTGTGAGGCACCATCACGTCGCGTGAACGGCCATAGCATAACAGGCTCTTCACGCGACATCGCGTGATGTGGCAATTAACGTCAGGGAAAAAACTAAATTACTGAACCGATTTTGATGAAATTTCTATGGGACCTATCGGGAAGTATATTCTTTCACGTGAAAGAAAAATAATTTTTCAAATCAGTTTAGTTATTCTAAACCGTTTTGGAGTTATGAGGTAACAAACATAAAAAAAAAACAAACGAATTGAGAACCTCCTCCATTTTGAAGAAAGTCGGTTAAAAATAGCCTTTACAGCTTAGACTACAAAATACCGTCCGCCAAGAAAATTTGCCGTACCACTGAGGGCAAAGGCCTCCCGCAAATAAGCATTAGTAAAAAAGAATTAAGAAGGGCTGAAAATAGTCTTTTATTATTTTTTTTTATTAGCCTGAACTGTCCCACCCCTTGGTAAAAACCTCCCCCCACTCCTTCTACTTTTCTCGGTGTTGCGCGTCTTCTCGCCAATTAACGAGAAAGCCATCTAAGTTGTTGAGAAGGTTGTCAAAATTAAACAACATTCCTTTACTGTAGTTTAATATTAACACCACTGTTCAGACCGCCTTTTCGTTGAGGGCACGATAGGCATTATGCTTTGACGTTGCTGCCTGACTAAGCAAAACAAAACTAAGCTATCTTCATTTTTTTTTGTCGTACCTACGCTTTTGGCACAATGGAAATTGGCGCTGGATGTCGTGAATAAATTGCCATACCGTCGGGGATAGTGCAAATCCGCGAATCTGCCATACGTAAAGTGCGCGTATCTGCACTTCGTGTAGGTTTACAAGGGAAGGTTATATTTGTTTTTAGTTTTTTTTTTTTTTTTTTATTACCTGGTAAGGATATGGGGGAGGCCTTTGCCCAGCAGTGGGACATACCAGGCCGAGAAAAAAAAAAATTTCAACGATTTTTGTCCTCATTTTTACATGAATAGTTGTAATCATGTGTTCTATGTATTGTTAACAGTAGAAATCTATTAAATTCATAAATTTAGTCGCTACGACAATGCGTAATTGAATTGGCTACATTTTTCAGATACGCGGAATTATCCAATGCTAGTTGCGCGGATTTCCACTATCCCCGACGATAAGCACTAATAAAAAAATAAAAAATAAATTTATAACACA
Organism: Noctua janthe; assembly: GCA_910589295.1. NCBI lineage: Eukaryota > Metazoa > Arthropoda > Insecta > Lepidoptera > Noctuidae > Noctua > Noctua janthe. The sequence continues at coordinate 7,248,764 of OU342573.1, read as the reverse complement.
CAACACACGCATCATCATTCATTAATATAATTGATTGTTGTCTTTTCAGGTGCTAGAAGCGATATTCTCGTACATAAATATGCTGAAACAAATTGGACCTTCACAAAGAATATTCGACGAAATAAAGGTAACATTGCATTGCCGTTTTGTTAAGTCGAGCTTTAGGTCCGGTTTCCTCTATGGCGGAGACGAGCAGAGCGGAGAGGCAGGAAGACACAGAAGAGACACGATGTGGATTACAACAAATCTGATTTCTCCATTCCCACACGACTCCTCTTCGGTTCGCTTTAGTGGAAACCGGGCCCTAGAAAGAGAGTCAGAGACAGTGCTCTTATTTTTTTGTTAGCCCGTATTGTCCCACTCCTGAGCAAAGGCCTCCCCCCAGTCCTTCCACTTCTCACGATGGTGTGCTTCTTCTCGCCAATTCGCGAGGAAGCCATCCAAGACGTCCCGCCATCTTCTCTTCGGTCTACCGCGACCCCGTCTAGCTGTTTCAGGGCTCTTATAAACTGAACTAATTACCAAAAATGTTATGGATAGTATAGTATATTTCGATTCAAACTTAATGGCGGCTCGGATCATTGAACTAATAGCTGCGCAGTAACACGATTTTTGGTATCAGCGTCGCGCAGAGGTACATCCTACTAATATTATAAATGCGAAAGTTGTTGAGGATGGATGTTTGTTACTCTTTCAATTATTAATTCAATTTAATTTCCTAATAGGCAATAGAAGAGACGAGTTTCCGCTTCGAGGAAGAGTCTCAGCCGGCTGACTACGTAGAGACGCTATCAGAGAACATGCACTTCTATCCCCCACAGCACTATATCACCGGCGACCGGCTCTACTACAAGTACGATCCTAAGGTAACGAAACAACATCACGAGTGTAATCCCCGAAGGGTTAGGCAGAGGTGTACCTAATAGTACACCCACATTTCGCCAGTTATATTTGAAGTCCCATAATAACAAGGGGTGAGCCTGGTACCATCAACTGGGCTCAAATCCAGACTCAATGGCTGCTACTGAGACATTCCTGATGGAAAATCCCAATACCACTGCCCGACCCGGGAATCGAATCCAGGGCCTCATGCTCAGCAGTCGCGCTTGCGATTCTTAGACCAACGAGTAAGGTAAAGAAAGACGTAGAAAAGACGTTTATTTATCTAATACCAAAGAGTAGTCATTAAACAAAAGAAGTCAATCTAGAAAAGGAGATGTGAACAGTACAGTCATGCAAACTTGCGTCTGACCACCGTGAGGAGTGCTCCTGCTTGCAGCGCCCGGCCGCTGTAAACGCTTAAAAACTTTCTCGTCCTTGGTCCTTTTTTTTTTGTTTCATTTTTATTGCTCGAATAAGGGTGGTCAAACATCTGTGATCACTAATAGAGCCTGAGATTTTTTTTTAAATTACCTTTATTGTTTGACCAGGTAAAGGCACATTATAAATAATTAGCTGTTGCCCGCGACCTTCGTCTTCTTTAAATTATTATAAAAATATTACTTCCCTCTCTGAATCGGATTTTGGTAACAATTTCTTAGGTTTTCATTTTTTTGCACGGAACCCTAATCCATTTTCTAAAATAAAGTACGTAGTAAGTAGTGCTACTCCTTATAACATCAGCTATCTGCCAGTAAAAGACCCGTCAAAATCGGTTTAGCCCTTTCGGAGATAAGCCGGAACAAACAGACAGACAAAAATTAAAAAAATGCTTCTTTCTTATAAGTTGTATGTGAAAGTATATAATATATATACTTTCACATACAATACATTCAGCAAAAAGCTGTTTGAAATTACGAACAGATACTTCAATTTTATTTATTTTGTATAGATAAGCTAGTTATCTAAACGGTTCTCTCTCAGGGTATTACCGAGCTTCTGGAGTGCATGCGCGCCGACACAGTGAACATCATGATCTTATCCAACAAGCATTCCACGCCTATCAACTACGACGCCAAGGAAAAGTGGTTCGGCACTGAGTACAAGAAAATGGGTAAGTACCGTAAAGTAGACCTTATCGGCGTTCCACGCGCGCCTCAGAGATGTCATCAACAATGAAGGGGTCCGCAAGGGCCGATGTCTGCCAGGGCTGCGGGAGTGTTCGAAAGAGATACCGCGGCCCTGGAACACAAAGGGCAAAGAAGGAACATGGATGGGTTTTAGTCAGTACAAGTCAGACACTTCCTTCGAGCGGCCGGGGGGTCATTTGATGATTTCCCATCCGAAAAAAAAGAGGCTCTTGTTCACACACGTTTTTTCGCCGTGTGTAGGCATGGTTGTCAGTGTTGTATGGATCACTGGGGAGCTTGTTGACATACACCTGCCGCTCGGTGCGCTGCGTGTACGCACGGCGTGGTTTCCATCGCAGTCTATGCGAGTGTCGACAGCGCCGCACCTGGTCGGTGTCTCGACCGGTTGCTTTGCCGTGCCATGTACGAGCTTGCACACTTTGGTAACCGTACGGTTAACACGCCATACGGTTAAGAAAACGCCCTAGGACTAGAAGATAAAGTTTAGTATGCATGTATGATGATTTCGGATAAGCTCATCAACCATCGTTGGTTCGGCACTGAGTGACACAAGAAAATTGGTAGGTTTTAACGTGCCAAGGGAAAATAAACTTTCTGTGAATATGAAAATTAACTCTGCTTACTCTGCTAGTTACATCAGTTCACTCTTTTTGGAGTTGTACCTGAGGCCATGAGACACTGCGTACCTCTCACATATGTCTAAGAGAATTTTGAGGGCTTTAACAGTTAGGCTCAGCAGTACCATATCGTCGGCGTAGCTAATGTTCTTCATACAAGTGTAGTGTAAGTATTATTAAATTGATTCCAGAATTTTTCAGTAAGTAGTAACTTTTTAATAATTTAGCCCTTTTGATTTTCCTTCAATATTATTTTTCTTTACCTTTAGCTATTTTAAGCGTCATCTCAGGCAAGTATCATTAATTTTTAATATTTTTATACGCAAACCCTGCGTAGGGAACTATAGCTGTTAGGCGTAAGACGTTATTAATGGAACGAAAATTTCGAGAGCTGTGAGCAGGGTGCGATGGTCTAATTGGTTAAGACATCCGGTGTACTGAATCGGAAGGTCGCAGGTTCAAACCCTGCTCGCACTAGAATTTTTCTTTCCATGTCAAAAAACAAGTATCATAAAGTTTATATAAAGTAAAAGTCGCAGAATACAGAAAATCCTGTTTTATGGGTTATCGCTACTTGTCTCTGTCGCTTGCGAATAATTTGCGTAGTTATTCGTAAGTTCAAGCAAGCGTGGTACGGCCGGACGGCACAATCAAGTGCAGTAAATATGTAGGAACTAGTGCTTTACCCGCAGGAGCATAATTAATAACAGCCGCGCTTGCCTATTATAGGAGCCGTGCCTCGGAAAACAAGTTAAGCCGTTCGCCCCGGCTGTCATTTGTAGATGGTTGACAGTCGTTACAGGTATTCAGTGGTCCGAAAGTATGACAACCAGTCTTACCAAGATATTGAATTACCCAGTACTAACTGGATTGTGTAAGTCAGATAGGAAGTCACTCCATGTAAAATACTGGTATTAAGCTACATCCGGTTAGACTGGAAGCAGACATCAAACTAGCTGGAAAAGAGATTGGCAGATAATGATAACTAACTCTTTGCCTGCGTCGTCGTCCACGTGGAATTCATCGGGTCGGCTTTGTGGGTCAACAAATACTACCCAATCAAATGCGGCACTCGAACAAATTTCTACACCCCTAATAATATGCTGAAATCACAAGATTTCATTTTGAACGACCACAAATTCAATTCCCTCATATATACCATCCTACTCATCACAATTCTTCTCCACAGAAATCCCCAGCAAATGGCTCGACCGCTGGCTGAACGCAGAGCCTGAAGAAGACTTCTTCCTCCCAGAGAAGAACGTGTACATCACCACGAACTTCAGCCTCATCGAACCGGACCCCGTGTACGTAGAGACGGCGGAGGAACTGGGCATAGACCTCAGGAGCTCCCCGAAGGATATACATAAGAAGGTCGAAGCTGGTAACAAGGATACTACTAAGATGTTGACCCACGGCGATCTTATTGCTACTGTGAATCATTTCAGGTATGTTTATGTCTAGACCTACAAATATTACTATAGACCGACCGCTTTAATGAGTCCTCGCGAAGGTATCAATATAAATGGAATATTCTGAAGGTTGATCACGTATTGGTTCAATTAGCATCGTAATACCTACGTGGATTATGGTTATTTTAAAGCAAATAACCTGTGCGTTATTGTTAGGACTTTGTGGATGTTTAATATGCCTTTGATGGGGCAAGGCGGAGGACTCATTAAAACGGTCGGTCTATAGCTGACTCGACAGACGTCTTGACATTTTATGGATGTCAACAGCAGCTTTATCTACCGAGTCCAACTAGAGCAAGGAACCATCCAGGTGAACCGATAAGTACACAAAAAATGATCATCAATCGGTCAATCAATTTCCATGTTAAGTCGAAAGACGCAGGCTCTGCAGGCTTACTCTCGACAAGTCTGCAGCAGGCTTACTCTCGACACTCGATCTCAATCGGAATTGGAAATTGGGATCGAAATCTTGTCATTTGGCACTCGTTTAATAACAAATCAAATCATTTATTTACGTAAATAAGGTACAGAATGTTGTTAAAGATAATTATAAATAGATATCTTATTCTGCCATTAATTTGATACAATTTTATACACGTGACTATATAACTGTTGTTCGATGTGAGTGTGAGATTCAACTTTTGCTTATAAATATAACTTCTGGGAGTAGTAGCTTGTCGCTTGCTAAAAACAGACTAGCTAAACCCTAATAATATTATAAATGCGAAAGTAAGTTTGTTTGTTTGTTACCTTTTCACGCCTAAACCACGGATCCGATCATCCTGAAATTTTGCATAGACGTTGTCAGGAGTACAGAAACTGACATAAGGTACCTTTCATCCTAAAAAAAATACTGTTCCCGAGGAAAACAACAATAACGTTCTTTTGATAATAGATGGCGTCACGTGTCTTTCGAATCATGATTGAATTATATTATTACAAGCAGAGTACAACCCGAATTGATTGTCAAATTCTAAATTAAAACGAGCGAATCCGGGGGCAAAAGCTAGTTAGACTATATTATACCTCGTACACCGTTTGTGTCAGTTTAATTTGGTTATAGTGGCTGCCCAAACTCTGGTGTTATGCCCAGTAGCCCGTCAGCCATCACACGAGAATTAAGATATCTGGTGAAATGTGGGTGTACTGTTACACAACTACCTTAAGGACGATTTCCACCAAACAACTCATATCGCATCGGATCGGAACGGATTGTACAATCTTTAAACGATATTAAATCGTGTACGCAGTTTTTAAAGTGTATATTACCAAGCCGCGCACAGTAGCCTGACCGCAGGCGCCTTCCGCGATTTGCGATCGTAGCCGAAAGTATGCTGCGACGCAAGATTGGCTCCGTTCGGCTGTCAACACGGTAGGAATGAAACTATTTGACTACGCGCAGAAACGGATACGTTCGCAGGCGATGGTACGGATACTGATCGTATGTGTCGACCTCCTGACGGACGCGATCGACTGTCGCCGCATCCGTTAGTATCCTTTCCGATCCGATGCGATGCGAGCCGTTTAATGGAAATCATCCTGAACCCTTCCCTAAAAGAAGCTTGATATTGTGTTATGTTATATTTAATGAATATTTTACCTTACTCAGACTAGACCAACCGAACCTGATCCGTAAGAACCGTCACATGGAGCTATGGTACAAGCCTGACTTCAAGTTCCGCTTCCCCACCGCCCTGCTGTACTTCTACTTCATCTCGCCGCTCAGTCTCAAGTCGCCCAGAGAGTGAGTATGCTGTCAATCAGTCGTTGACTAAAGAGTTCGGACATTTTTCAATGGACGCTGGCATAAGGTGGTTGCATCATGTCGCAGAAGGAAGCTGCGGTAAGGGAGGGGGAGATGACGAGCTCCCGCCCAGCCCTGCAGCAGACGCACTGGGCTCACAACGCCCTGTTCCGCCCCCTCTGAACAGGTCCAGGGGCGACTGAGTCGGAGACATTTGCCGCCACCCATCACACTGATCCGATTCGATTTCGCTTTTTGTTTCCAGTAACGCCCCACGATTAAACTGCTATAATTATGGGAACTAGGAAAAACCGTGCGCAGTTACTTAAAAAAAAAACTGAGGTGTGGATATTATATTCCACTAAATTCATCGTTAACGTTAGCAATAAAGGCTATGGCACACTGGGGACGGCACGGCACGGCATTTATTCAAAATTAATGAAACTATTCAATATGCTTATGATCATTGTCTTTTTCACAGTTCGTGTCTTCTTGATATTTGGACGGACGTGTTACAACAAGGGCTAAAGGTAATAACCGCTTAAATACTACTTACAGAGCCTAATTAAATATCAACCTTGGCTACGACGAAATAAAGTCTTAAATAAATATACATTGCTCATTAAAATCTTTATTTATAGGAAGAAGTGTACCCGGCTAATATGGCGGACCTGTCTCACTCACTGTACGTCGGTGACAAGGGGCTTACCATGAAAGTGACTGGGTATAGTCAAAACTTAGATGTGAGTATTCTTATATCATTTGCAACATATTTTTAGCGGTATTACAAAAAGTACTAAGCAACATAGAACAAAAACTACTACAGCGCCATCTATGACACCGATGATGAATTAAACATCTAAATCCTACATCGCGCAAGTAAAGTTATCCGCGACTTAAGACTATAAAGGGTGTAAATAGACCCTTAACATAAACAAAAGGCACTTGTTCTCCCCGTCACTGCGATCATTTTTTTGTTCTAGAACATACCTGGGAACCTTCTAGTTACTGAGATATTGGGGGTCAAAGTTCTAACTTTTTCACAAGTTTCTTTTTGAATACATGTTTTTAATGTAAGATTTTTACTTTACACACCTCCACGACCCTCGTACTATTCAATCCATTCATCAGCACAATGCTATGAGTGCTTTCCATCGAGTCCTACCGTAAAACGTGATTTATCACCCCAAAAAAAAAAGTCAATTCCCAGCAATAATTTTTGCGTAAATTTACTTAGTTTGATGTACAGAATGCTTGGTTGACGGATAAGGGTCTGTTTACACCCGGTATAGGATAGGAGAACCCGCCAACAACTGTCGGGCAGTAGCCCACCAAACCTAACACCAGTCTGGTCGGAGGATCCTCCCTTTTCTATGGGGGATGAAGAACAGAACACCCTGTTCTCCATACTCCCAAATATTAATATAATAATATGTTGTAAATATAAAGAGTAGCGGTGGCCCAGTGGTGGCGGTCCCGACTTACGAGTAGTAAGTCGTGGGTTCGAACCCAGGCAGGCGCATTACTTTGTGTAATTTATTTCATCACCACTGCTCTCAAAACGGTGAAGGAAAACATCGTGAGGAAACCGGCATGAACCTAAAATTCGAAGACATGTGGCATCTACCAACCCGAACTGGGCCAGCGTGGTGGATTATAGCCCATTCCCTCTCATAGAGAGGAGGCCTGTATCCCAGCAGTGGGAACATATATAGGCTGCTGCTATTGCTATTGGTTTACTACATACAGATGTTGTATAAAGGGTGTAAATACAACGAAGCTTAACGAAACTGAGAGACACGTCTTCTTTCCTTCATTGTGATATAATTTTTTGTTCTGGGCCATACCAGGGAACCTCGTAGTTACGGAGATATCACAAGTTTTCTTTTTTTAAATGCAAGTTTTTAATTTTATAACATTAAATACCTACAGATACCGATTCCGTACTATTCAATGCACTCATCAGCACACTGTTTTTAGTGCGTTATAAACACGCGCTTGCCCTCCACGCCAAGCCACAATTTGACCTACCATTTTGTCAGATATTTGTGTCGTTTGGCGTTCAGTGCACGCGCTTGCTTGTCACGTAAATGTGGCAATCGCGGTCAAAAGGTTAAACACTGCCGTTTTTACCCGACTGAGGAGGGTAATGTTTATCAGCGTATGTTAGTTACTTTGTGGCGCTCTAGAGACCAAACGCGTGGGCTGATTTTGATGATTCTTACGTCAATGTCTTAATCTTGCGAGTGCCACCAAAGGCAGTAATAAAAAATTAAATTTTAAAAACCCCCATCGCAACAAAGAAAAGCTATCAAACATTTGAAAAGTCAATAAAATGGCTGAGCCGGTTTTGATAAAACATGTCTAATTGTAATATACACATCATGCCCTTTCATTTGATACCCCACTTGGGTATATTTGAAAATATTCGATTATTCATCACCACTTTCACCCCCATGTCTAAAATGGCTGAACTGATTTTGATAATACAAGTCTAATTGTAATATACACATCATTCGCTTTCATTTGATACCCCACTTGGGTATAATAGAAAATATTTGATTTTTCGTACCCACTTTCAGCCTCCATAACTAGTAAATGACTGCACCGATTTTGATAAACTAGCTTTCAAATAAAAAAAAAACTGCATCCAAATCGGTACGCTCGTTTAAGAGCTACGGTGCCAGAGACAGACACACACACACATTGCGGTCAAACTTATAACACCCCTCTTTTTGCGTCGGGGGTTAAAAATGCAATACGACGTCAGCCAGACGCCACTTTAAAATTTTTATAATTCCTTTTTTATACAGTTACTAGTGGAGCTGATCACTCGCGAGATGCGCTCGGCGACGCAGAAGCTCACGAGCCCCATGTTCGAGGCCATGCGCGAGGTGCGCGCCCGGACCTACCACAATGTGCTCATCAAGCCGCACAAACTGGCCAAGTAAGTCATCATCTGCCCAACCTTTTCCCAACTATGTTGGGGTCGACTTCCAGTCTAACCGGATTCAGCTGAATAGTATTTAAATTGAGCGACTATCTGACCTTCACAACACAGTTAGGCCGCTATCCCACTGGAGTTTTACGAGCATTGGCGTCTCTCCAACAGACAGACAACAGACGCGACGTTGACGTCGCGCACATGATACTATTTGAGGCGTACAATCAGAAACATAATGGATTCGCCAGTACCAACACGGACAGAGCAGGACGGCGTGATTGTACCTGTTGCCAACAAACGCGACGTTAACGTTGCGAGGTCGCAAGGCGAACGCTTGCCTCTAGAGACTCGCGACGTCAATGTCGCGTCTGCGCAGTGTTGACGCTGTGCAGACGTTGGGGGAACACCAACGCTCGTATAACGCCAGTGGGATAGCGGCCTCAGTACTGAGTAATACGATACCCCTTGGTAAGACTGGTTGCCGAACTGTCGGGCCAAGTAAGTCATTATCTTCCAGCACTTGTTCCATGTTATTTGTCATTTCGGGCCAAGTAAGTACGAATCAAATAAACTTAGGTACAGTAATGGGTACAAGGTGCCTAGCTATTGATTATGTTATTTTCTCACTAGAGTATCGTACAAAGGATTAGGTAGTAGGTGCCGTTTCAGTTAAAGAAATTTTACATCGGTAATTTTTTTTTAAATCAGCTGTTCCATACATTTTCAAAATTTCTATGTGAAGGGGTTCAGAATGATGTACTGAATACTTGGTAGCCGTATTATCGTCGGTGGAAGGGACCACCCCGTATATTAATAATTAATTGAACTCGTGGCTAAGTAATAACAGCAGGTGAATTGATCAGGTTAAACTACGCTTGCCGCGGTCAGTCCGTGGATAGGTGACCATCTTAATATACCGAGACCCCCTCCGTGCCTCAGAAAGCACGTTAAGCCGTTGGTCCCGGCTGACATTCTTGAATCGTTGACAGTTGTTACAGGTCGTCAGAAGCCCGAAAATCTGACAACCAGTCTTACCAAGGGGTATCGTGTTACCCAGTGACTGGATTGTTTAGGTCAGATAGGTAGTCGCTCCATGTAAAATACTGGTATTCAGCTGCATCTGGTTAGACTGGAAGCTGACTCCAACATAGTTGGGAAAAGGCTAAGCAGAAGGTGACAGGTATTGGATAGATCAATTACATTCAATAACTTAACAACATAAACATAATTGCCACCACAGGGACGTCCGCATGAACATCCTGCTGGTGCCGTACATATCGCCGCGCGAGAAGGCGGCCATCATCCACGACGTCACGCTCGAGGAGCTGCAGGACTACAGCGACCGGCTGCTCAGCAAGATGTACTGCCAGGTGAGTCTACCGCGTGGATCAGAAACATGTGCTCATATTTAACAGTGTGATATAGACCCAAACTGAACAATTACGTACATGGAACAAACCAACCGTAACCGCGAAAAAAAATCTGCTGCTTGACTTTTGTATGGAAAACTTCAATATCTAACCGTCTAAAATGTATAATTATTTATTTTATTTCATTGTGTTTGGGTGGCTTACAGCTAGCAATATAAAAATTAATAGCGAGGCAAACAACGACAAGCCATTTACAAGCCTCCACAGTTTAATTAGATTATGACACATATAACACAACATCATGCCTGGAATCTTCGAAGAGTTAGGCAGAGGTGTACCTAAAAGTTCACCCACATTTCGCCAGTTATGTTTTTAAGGCCCATGTAACAGGATAGGAGGCCAGCCTATTGCCATCATTAAATCTAGACTCCGTGGCTGCTATTATGTGCTACTTAAGCATAAGCATAATCAGCCTAGTAATGTTCCCACTGCTGGGACGCAGGCCTCCTCTCCGGAATCTCGCGGAATGGGCTATAATCACCACGCGGGCCCAGTGCGGGTTGGTAGATGTCACATGTCTTCGAATTTTTGGTTTTAGGACATGCCGGTTTCCTCACGATGTTTTCCTTCACCGTTTTGAGAGCAGTGGTGATGAAATAACTTACACAAAGTAATGCGCCTGGCTGGGTTCGAACCCACGACTTACTGCTTGTAAGTCGGGGTGTCCACCAATGGGCTACCGCTGCTCTCGTGCTACTTAATGTGTATTAAATTAATAACATACCACGCCTGTATAAAATAAGCAAGGAAAATGGCATGTCCTGGAACAAAAATCTCCCCAAAAAACCGCGCAAGGACCACGTGGTGCGGGACGTGAGAGGGAAAGAACCTCACGTCCCAGCCGCCGCGGGAGACGCCCTGGGCGTCGGGGGTCACGTGGTGGCTCCCGGCCACCGTAGGCGCGAGCCTGTGGACGGCGAGCTATGGGCTAGCTCGCCGTCTTATGACGACAGGCTGTGTCGACGGCGCGTTCGTGTTCCACGCGCGCCTCAAAGAGATGTCAGCAACCGAGTAAGGGTCCGCATGGGCCGATGCCTGCCAGGGCTGCGGGACTGTTCGAAAGAGATACCGCGGCTCTGGAACACAAAGGGCAAAGAAGGAACATGGATGGATTTTACTCAGTACAAGTCTGACACTCCCTTCCGCTCCGCCCAGAGTTGATGATTTCCCATCAGAAAAAGAAAATTGTGTCCCAGAAGGACATTATAAGCTGGAGGATGCGCTGAGGTAGCCCGAAATTCAAATATGATTTTTGTTTGTCTATACAGATACTTGTGGAAGGCAACCTGCCGTGGCACGAAGGTATCAGGATAGCTGAGAACGTGCACAGCATTCTGAAGTGGGACGCGCTCGCCGATGACGAGTTCCCTGAAGTAAGTTATCATAGTTTCAATGACATTTACGCGGCAAAATTACGCAGATGTGAAAACAAAAAAAAAACTTTTTTACAATAAACTAAAAAGTGGAAAATAACTTTTTTTTGGAAGTCGGTGGCAAAACAGTCATCGTGTTCCCCCTTAAATCGAACTAATAATCACGGAGAAATCGGTGAACATATATGAACGAAAGAAGCTGGTGGAGTACATAACCTCTTCCTTTTTTAAAGTCGGTTAAAGGCAACCATGGTTAACCATGTTTTGGTGTCGATGAACGCAATAAGTGTAGTTGTTTTAAGTATGACAGTTTTTGTTGTTGTTTTATCGTGTCTAAATATTAATACATGTCACTGCAGTTCCACTAGCTAGTTACATTTGACCTTGTATTTCATCCAGAAAAGGCTTATCTCAATTGAAATTTATTTATTTATATAACAGCCGACAGCCATTTCATGAAAAGTAGTTACTGCCGCCTTTCTATAGATAGACAACCTTCTCTAAAAAAGAAAATCTATGCTAATATTATAAAGCTGAAGTGTTTGTTTGTTTGGTTGAACGCGCTAATGTCAGGAACCACTGGTTCGATTTGAAAAAATCTTTTAGTTTTGGATAGCTCATTTATCGAGGAAGGCTGTAGGCCATATAACATCATGCCACGACTAATTGGAGCGAGCATCAATGAAAAATGTTGCTAAAATTTCACGCGGACGAATGTCGCGGGTAACAGCTAGTTATTTATAAAAAAAACAACTCGTCCACCGCTCTATAAAGGCGCCTTCTCCACCAGCTCTTATATTCATAAGATATGTCATTATACAGGTTAAAGTCCACCAACTGCCCCTGGGCGAGCGTAAGATCAGAGTGCTGAGCCTGAACGAAGCTTCAACCAATAGCATCATCACTAACTACTACCAGGGTGAGGCTACCAGCTCCAAAGACACAGCCACGCTGGAAGTGCTCATGGTAAGTCATTCTGTCATTTCCGAGGGGTTAGGCAGAGGTGTACCTAATAGTACACCCACTTTTCTTTTGAGTGTCCTATAGTGTACCAGTGCTGGGAAAACGCTTTTCCCAAGTCCTTCCAGGATTTTTTTATCTCATTTCACCTGGACGGCAGCGACGCCGTCCATCTGTATGTGGAGACTTGCCCGGCGGTCAACTTGTCACGCGACCCGCCCAATATCATTTTCGTTAACGTTCCAAAAAATAGGGGGAGCGCCTATAGTCATCAACCGGGCACATATCCAGACTCGGCGGCTGCTACTGAGAAATTTCTTATGGACAAATCCAGTAATACTTTGCCCGACTTGGGAATTGAACCCAAGACCCCATGCTCTGTATGTGCTATCTTTATTGAATGTGCGTATGTTGCTGTAGTTGCTGATGGAAGAGCCGGTGTTCGACAATCTGCGCACGAAGGAACAGCTGGGCTACAGCGTGTTCAGCATGATGCGCTACACCTTCGGCGTGCTGGGCTTCTCCATCACCGTCAACACGCAGGTCGACAAGTTCAGGTATAACATCACGCTGGTTATGCTCGAAGGATTAAGCAGGAGGACCTACAGTGTACCCACATTTCGTTAGTTATGTTAAAGTCCCATGATATAGGGCCCGAGCCTAATGGAACTAGCCAGACTCCGTAGTTGCTACTGAGAAATTCCTGATGGAAAAACTTTTTCGGCTGAAATGATGATGATGATGTTGGTCACAAATAGAAGATAAAAAAGAAAATCACTCACGACTAAGCATATCATATATATAGGGTGTTCGTTTATTTCGGCAGCGGCAACAAATCGAGTTGCCAAACGACAGTTTAAGAAAATTACCTAAGGGGTCATCCTTTCATCACGTGAAGTTTTTAGGCCACCCGTCCTCCCCTCATCGGCATCACGTGTATTTTTTATTATTGAAAGTATGAGATAGTTTTATTATCCAATTACAATGCGGGGCGGCATTGTAATGAATCGTGTTTTTTTCTGACCCCGCCCCGCTGTTCCAAACTTACGTGATTAAAGGACGACCCCCTAAAAGCGTCGTAAGGGTAGTGAAGAATATAATTGTTAATGCAAGTGACATGGGACCTGGGCAGGGGGATGATGAGCCAGCCAAAATGCACCTTCGCGTCTCACCATCACTCTCTCCATTTATAAAACGAGCTATAAAACATGGTATAATAATATACTTCGCCTGGTACAGAGAGTACCTACGATAGCCCAAGACTACATCACGATAAGATAAGATAGATGTTTATTTTGCAAATATGGGTATAAACACGGTGACATAAAAATATAAATAGGAACAGCCAAATTTTACCAAAAAGCATGCAAAAGTACAAAATATAGTGGAGATGACATAATAACAAACATAAACAAAACAAAGTTACAATTAAATTATTAAGAACTTTAAAAAATAAATTAAATTAAATAAATTAAAATTAAATGTCATATTTTCCTAATTTCAAATAATTATATATATTTCTCCATTAAAGTGTTACCATTGATTGTCCTTTTCCAGTAAATTTAGGGACTTTCTCATTTATTGATTGAAAATAAAATAAATTAATAACTAGTTTAACTATTTAGTAACTCGTGTGATTCATCTATTTAGTATTAAATTAATTTACATGTTGAATTATTACTTCATAATTGCTTTGTTAAGTAAAAAAATGCATTTTGCTCGGGTAATTCAATCACACACCGTGGCAACACATCTACCGCATCGCAAATGATGACGTATTCTTTGACCAATCACTTGACCCAGCTGTCACAGGAAGAAAATACCAGGAGAAGTATATTGTTATACCATGCTACAAAATAATTGAAACTGCTCCTTCCATCAGCGTGTTATACGTGGACGCTCGCGTAGAAGCGTTCCTGAAGAAGTTCACGCGGGACATGAAGCGTCTCACAGAGAAGACGTTAGCCGCGACCAAGCACTCGCTCGTGCAGCTCAAACACACCACCGACTACGAGCTCAAGGAGGAGGTGAGTTCGTAACATCACGCCTGCTATACCCATAGAGTAAGGTACTATAGACCGACCGCTTTAATGAGTCCTCGTGAAGGTATAAATTTAAATGGAATATTCTGAATGGTGATCACGTATTGGTTCAATTAGTATCGTAATACCTACGTGGATTATGGTTATTTTAAAACAAATAACCTGTGGGATATTGTTAGGACTTTGTGGACGCTTAATATGACTTTGATGGGGTCAGGCAGAGGACTCATTAAAGCGGTCGGTATATACCTATAGCGACATCTATCAGATGAATTGAAATCCTATATCGCGCAAATGGAGTTATCCGCGAGATTTGCAAATTTTTTTGCTATAAAAATATTTGTTCCGTGCGTGTAAAGGACTCGCGACACTCAGCGCAGCAGCCGATCGCTTAGACAACATTTCACATCATTTGGAACAACAACTGTCGGGCCCAGTTCCAGTAGCCCATCAGGTACAACACCCGTCTGGTCAAAGGATCCTCTCGTTTTTTTGGAGGATGAGAAATGGTACACCCTGTTCTTCATGTCTGAAGTGAAACACGAACTTGCTAGATAATGACTGATTTATTTATACGAACTAAATATTATTATGACGATACCCTTAATGTATGATAGTAAGTACAGACCGGATTTATATGTAACTTAAAATCGTCGAAAATGCTCGAAATGTGTTATAATAGTGCCAAAATATGCGACATTAAGTTTTTTTATCTACATTTTCGATGACATAATATTTTTTTTTTTTTTTTTGTCAAAAACCGAGTACTGTTCCATATTAGTATGAGTCGGTATTTGAGCCTTCTATTAATAATTATATTTATAGAACTTAAAATCGATCGTTCTACAACCACTTTTTACACAGGGTGTAACAGAAAAAAAAATATCAGCTGTCCCATACAAAATTTCAATACCTACTCGACTCAAATGTATGGGACATTTGAGTCGAGTAGGTATTGAAATTTTGTATGGGACAGCTGATAATTTTTTCGCATTAGGATACGTCTTGGGATATTGGATCCATGGATAAAGTTGTTCAGTTTGATGGTCTGCAACATATCCTCTTATATGAATATACCCCGTCTGTATACACAGTCACTATTTGAATTTAGGTATTTTTTTGCGGGGGGTACCTCTGGCACATTTTTATATAAGGAAATATGCCCAAAAAATACACGAAATGCCAATTTAATCCAAAATAGGCATTATTTACTAAAAACAGCCATAATGCCGGTCTCCAATAATAACATAACAATATCTCCAAATATCTCAAGTACATCCATATTTTGTCAGTTATGTTTAAGTCCCATGTAATAGAGGGCGAGCATTTGCCATGAACTGCACACAAATTCAGATGTCCAGCTACCACAGAAATTCCTGATCAAAAAATCCAATAACACTTTTCCCTACCCGGGAATCGAACCCAAAACCTCATGGACAATCAATAAGGACAATGAAATAAAATAAAACTGTTTGTTCCAGGTCGAGAGGAACTGGCGAGAGATTATAAGCAGGGAATACATGTTCCATCGATTGTTTTTGGAGGTAAGACTATGATACATCATGTTTTTAACATCACATCTAAATTAGCTAATCATGGGTCTTGTGCTGGACCTGAATTTTTGTTACTGTATTTTTTTTTTTTTGCGATAAACCTTTTTTGTCGTGTGGCAAGGCACGTGAGAGAAACAGCAGTAAAGCTCTCGATAGAAAGGCGTCGCGGGCAGTCGCTGTGGCCGTAATCGGCTAGATAGCATCGTCATCATCTGCCCAGCTAGCCGTCCGGCTTATGGCGACAGGCTGTGTCGACGGCGCGTTCGTGTTCCTCGCGCGCCTCAAAGAGATGTCAGCAACGATGAAGGGGTCCAAAGTGCAAGGGCCGATGCCTGCCAGGGCTGCGGGACTGTTCGAAAGAGATACTGTGTCCCTGGAACACAAAGGGCAGCGAAGGAACATGGATGGGTTTTAGTCAGTACAAGTCTGACACTCCCTTCCGCTCCGCCCAGAGCGGGGGGGGGGGGGGGTCATTTAAGATTTCCACCCGGAAAAAAAAATGCCCAGTCTTTTACTAAATATGTTTGATTCGGCTCCCAGTCTAACATGATGCATGTGTTATTGTTATTCGTTTGACCTTCCTTACATCTAATTTAATTTTTTTAAATATTTCTTTAAAAAACATCATTTAAAAATATAAAAAAATAGTAGCCCACCGGTAATGGGAACAAGATCCAAGCTGCCGACGGCCAGGGCTCCAGAGAAACCAAACCTAACAATACGAGCCGTGTCCAGAAGTACCTGCCTAACGAGAGCCTCCTCGTTTATTAATATTTATTAATCGTGATTCCTTTTGTAGGCTGACGCGATACAAAAGATCAAGCTAGCAGACATCAAGACCTGGGTCGACGATCACTTCCCGACAGGCAACAAGTCCAAGTTCAGGAAGCTGTCTGTACAGGTATGTGATGGGTTGTATGGACATACACAGTCTTCCGCACTGTATGTCTGCGTGTGTTGTTCGCACTGGGGCTGTTAATATTTTTTCAATACACTTTCTCGAAAACTGGCTCTTATCGCACTGCGATAAGGTTCATCATGCAATGTATTTGACACACGTGGATTTTTTTTCATTAATCATAACGTCTGCTGAAAAAAATAATTTGAGACTTATCCTAAACAGACTCTTCGGTTAGGCTGGTTGTGCACACAAGTACGACATGGTGTTATAATAACAAAATTTGTCATTTCTCCTTGATCAGATCATGGGCCACAAATCAAGCAACGAGACCTCTCTAGACTCCAGCGCAAAGAACCACTACGAGCTAACGTACCTAGACGCGAGCCAGCCGATCGGAGACACCAGCGAGAACAACGCGGACTTCATCCACGACATCACCAAGTTCAAGGCCGACCTGCCCTTCATACACGTACCTACCAGGGTCGATTTAGGACAATGCTGAAAGTGAAAGACCTGTTTACGGAGAGCTACTATTTAATCTGTTAAAGCATTTATTTTATTGGCAGTTGGGTAGTTGACACCACTAATTAATGGGCAAGGCAACTGGAAATCTAATGGCGCTAGCACAGCTTGACCTCTTTGGTCAGATTAAGCTATCGACACGTCATCTACAATCAGCCTTTCCCATTGACATACATTGTATGAAAGCTGTCAAAACCTGATACGCCCATAGATGTTGTATGGAAATAGCAACTTGTGATATCACTAATTGGCTAAAGTCAATGATTCAACTATTTATTGATTTCGAAGAAACTAAAAATCGAATTTAATAAATAAATGGAAATTAATTGGGTTTTCATTTTTTCTTGCAATTATTATTGTTAATTAAGGTGTCAACTACTCTACTTAACCAATCATAGTCTTATCAGATTTAGGATGGATACTACAAGGTAGCATTAATCATAATAAAAAAAAATACAATTCGCGGGCTTAACGTGAATTTTCAGGCTTTTAAAAACCGAGTATAAGAACCCTCAAAATAAATGTTGGGACTGACGTGATAAAATACGGTAATATTAACACTCAAAATAGGAAATTACCATGTCTACTATTTATTTTGAACTACGGATATTTCGGCGCTGTTGCAAGCACCATGATAACGGATAAACTGAAGTTATTGTGGGTGTTTATGAGCAGACAAATACAATAATGCTCGTCTATTCGAAAATTATTGCAGTACTCAAATCAACACCTTTTATTAACACGCATAGCTTCGACCAATCACATAGACCGCTTTCTAAGGTGTGTAGGAGAAGAATTGTCTCTCATTGGACAATCGGCAACGTATTGTCATACAGCTTGGATCTAATTGGCATTTCTTTGAGGCTCTGACCATCATTACAGACCTTTGTACTTGTGACATAATCCTTATTTTGAACCTTATAGCAATTAGAATAAAGATGTTGATTGTTGGATAGTATATTCGACCTATGTACTTTACAAGTGTAAGTTCGACATATCTATGTCGATTATTTAAGAGTTTATTATTTCTCTCTTTTTCTAACTTAATTCCGTCCGATATATCAACTTTCCTTGTAACTATTTAGCACTCGACGGTTCTTCTCTTTTTCTTATTTTTATCCATTTCGCTTGGTTTCAAGAACGTTGGACTACAAATGCCGTTTGCGTATTTTGATAAAATTAATTAAGTTCTTTAAAATACTGTGTATATGGATGGGTCTTACAGGGATATTAACATGACAATTTGTGACGATAGGATAGGCGCTTAGTGGGAAAAAGCTAGGCAGATGATGAGGCGCTCAGTGGTTGTTCGACAATGAAATCAGCAAAGATCTGTATTAGCACGTGTTTCAAGGGACCTTCTAAAGCGTTGGTCAAACCGAGGCGAATCCCGCAGAATCCTACTCCACAACTATCATGTAAGTAGTTGTTCTAACTGTTGCGTGCCTTCTTGATAATAAAAACAAGAGACGCGCATGGACGCGTCCCGCGTGGAACTCGTCTCAGTTTGAGCAGTCACGTTGCTCAGTGTCGACCCAAATTGCTTGCGGTTGCTCACGTTTGGTTTGTTATGGCAATCGATAAAAAAAACACCGTTTGATCACTGGTTCTTATGAACTAAATACGCGCGAACTGGCGATGGTCGCATAACCGCGTTCGCTAGCTCTGAGTGCCTAGATACCAGAGACTAAACGCACGCCAAAAAACGCAACACGCAACGCTATACGCTAAAAAAAATAGTCGAAAATCAAACATATCGCATAATAATATGTTTCCAATGTTTTGACATACTTGGCTTGTTACATCTACCAAAGCTTATTACAGAATACTATAAAGTTAATAATATACCTACCTACTTTATATAGGTGTCTATTAAAACTAATTAAGGCGTTAGGTAATAATACCCATATTGTATATAAAAATAGAATTGAAATAGATACGTAATAAAAAAATAGCGAAGTATACAAATATAAAATATCTAACCGTTTGTAAATAATGTACTTAAACTTCCGCTCACTAACGCAGAAACAAAACTACAATATCTTGGCTTTCGTAAAATATTTATGAAATAAAGAATGACTGTCAAATTTATTATTTATAGTTGAAAATAAAATAGTCTCAATAGGACACAAAATAATGTTTTCTTTACATTTGATACCCTATAATTCAGTTTTGTGTTATTTTCTTTCCAGCGTCTACTTTTCTAGGGTCGTTCTAAATTTAAATCATCAGGTAATTTTTATATACAGAATAAATTTTATTCTTAAAATAAGTTTACTCAAAAGTATTGCAGCGAACTTTATTTATAAACATCGAATTATAAAAACAGTCGCTGAAGCCTATAGGGGAGGCCTTTGCTTAGCAGTGGGACATTATAGTCTAAGATCCCGCTATACAACGACCTTCACCGAGATGCTTATTTAATGAGACGTATTTTTTATGTTATTAAATATGCCAATAAATATATCCTATATGGGTTGCCTAACAAATTTCAGTCCAGAGTATTTTTAATTAATAATTTAAAAAAAAAATTTTTTTAAACATTGCACCGGTGTGATTATTAAATAAATTTGATACCAATCGAAAGTTTGAAGCCCATAGAATATGAAAACGTTAGGTTGCCTATTTTTTTCCGGTCACAACCACGGGTTGCCAGGTGTAAACAGGTAAATCTATACTAGCATTTTGCAACGGTCTGATTATTGAATCAAACTTAGATAAAATGAAAGATTATTTCATAAGGAACACGGTGGTATAGGGTTGCCTGCGAAAAATCAGTCCCGAATTACGGTTGTCGAATTTTAAATAATAAAATATCGCTGCGAGTGAATGTGTGTGAGAGAGAGGTCCCAGACCAACCATCCCATGCGGTAGAAAAGGACGCAGCGTAGCAGCTGTTTAAAGTCCGCCCATTTAAAGAAGGAGAGTGCGCATGCTAATTGTGCTTGGAAATGAAAAGGATAGCGATAGACTCGTATATGCTGTGCATTATTTTGGAGTAGTTAATTATTAATATACAGAAATAGTTATTTAATTTTTTATTTTTTAATCAATTAATTATTTATCTATGTTTATTGTTTATGTGACACTAAAGTATATACACATCTTTAGTAAAAAAGACAGTTAGAGTAAAACATATATATTACTTATCTGGCAAATTTTATCTTTATTATTGGGAGCCGAAATAAAAAACAACAATTAAAAGAATACTTCTGTTTATTGAAAAAAAATTAAAATACAATTTTTTTTAAAATTATTCAGGTTCCGAGTCATCGGACATATAACTGTGATCTCCAACTTCTGAATCTTCTTCGTCATCACTCTCCGTTTCAGTTTTTTCGACAATGTCTTCTATTTTTAAAGGTGTATGATCCCCAATGAATCCTACTGGTTTTAAATATTCATCTAAGAACCAACCGC
Source organism: Noctua janthe (assembly GCA_910589295.1). Taxonomy (NCBI): domain Eukaryota; kingdom Metazoa; phylum Arthropoda; class Insecta; order Lepidoptera; family Noctuidae; genus Noctua; species Noctua janthe. Next base: position 7,227,756 of record OU342573.1, on the reverse strand, counting down.
AGTTCTCAGGCTGAAGTTTCACGCATATTGGATCCGTTGCATTAAGCCACATGGAATTTACGAAAATAGTTCGTAAAATTTTCTGAGTTAATGATATCCAGCATGGTGGTATGGAGTTGGAGTCGAAGCCTTTTATTTTTTTTAAAAAGTGCTCGCTGTCTTCTTTTGCAGAGTAATTCTTCAAAAAAATGCGATGTCTCGCATCATTCACACTGGTACAGTTCTTGATACCATACATACGAGGGCGGGTCAATAAGTCCGTGACTTTTGGAATAAAACACAGATTTTTTGATAAAAAAATAATTTTATTTTTCAACGTAGTCTCCCTTGAACTCTATACACTTTGTCCAACGCTTCTCCAATTTTTTTATCCCTTCCAAAAAAAATGATTTGTCGAGGTCCTCAAAATAGGCCTTTGTTTGCGAGATGACTTCATCATTGGAGTCAAATCTTTTTCCACCAAGCCATTTCTTCAGGTTTGGAAACAAGAAGTAGTCGCTCGGAGCCAAATCTGGAGAATAGGGCGGATGAGGGAGCAATTCATAGCCCAATTCATGGATTTTTGCCATGGCAACTGCACATGTGTGCACCCTTGCATTGTCTTGGTGGAAAAGAACTTTTTTCTTGGCCAAATGAGGTCGGTTTTTTTTCAAATCGTCATTGAATCGGTCCAATAAGTTGGCATAATATTCCCCATTGATTGTTCTTCCCTTTTGAAGGTAGTCAATGTGGATTATCCCGCGTGCATCCCAAAAAACAGTCGCCATAACTTTATTTGCTGACAAACCCACCTTGGCCTTCTTTGGCGCCGATTCACCCTTAGAAACCCACTGTTTTGACTGTTGTTTGGTTTCTGGTGTGTTGTGATGGATCCATGTTTCGTCCACGGTTACAAAACGGCGCAAAAACTCCTCCATATTGCGATTAAACAACGCCAAAGCTTCCTGTGAAGTTGTTACACGATTGCGTTTGTGGTCGACTGTGAGCAAACGCGGCACCCATCTTGCGGAAAGCTTTCTCATGCCCAAGTGATCATTCAAAATTGAAACCACTGAGCCATGCGAGATCCCTACGGCTTCCACAATCTCTCGCACTTTCAATCTTCGGTCGGTCAACACCATATCGTGAATTTTTTCGATTGTTTCGGGTGTAGAGACCTCAACTGGGCGTCCAGGACGTTCGGCATCTTCAGTGCTTGTACGGCCACAACGAAATTCAGTAAACCACTTTTTTACCATTGAAATCGATGGTGCAGAGTCCCCATAGTATTTATCAAGCTTAGCCTTGGTCTCGGTAATGGTTTTTTTCGCAAGAAATAATGCTTAATAAGCACACGAAATTCACTTTTTTCCATTTTCTCCTCAAATTAGTGAGTAGTCTGATAAAAATAGCTGTCAAACACAAACTAACTGACGCAGCAAGTTTAAATTTTGACAGGAGTCAACTGACAGATGCCTGTTGACAGGAGCAGTGTTGCTGTTTCAGTAAAGAGGTCAGAAATTCAAAAAGTCACGGACTTATTGACCCGCCCTCGTACTAGACGTAAATTCTTGAACAGTCTGCATTTTTTCACCAATGAAAATATCAGCAGCATCTGTTAATGACGCAAAAACTGTTTGATATTATATTATATTATATTATATTTTTCAAGAATAGTTGATTTAAAACGTCCTCATTTAATTATTCCAAAAAAAAAAAAGGAAATCAGAACAATTTCTTGTTCAATTTTCAACTACCGTTTTTTAAGTAAATTACAAAAAAAATAAGTGTGTCGAAAATTAACAAAACCATAAGTGAGTTTTACTAGCAATTACTTCACCATGACAAAAATATAGAAGATGTATTAGCTTAGATAATTTTAAAGATTCAATTATTATGTACTTACTGTATATTCAGCGATAAATTTAAGAAATTCTTCGTTATTTTTTTTATTCAAAACAGTCACTTTTTTGTAGCACGTGGTATGATAACCTACAAATTGGCGTGACGCACTGGGTAGCTCAACAAAATTGTATTTAAAATTTTTTTTTTTTACGAAAAGCTAACTTTAATGCACAGTTTTCAAAAGTTTCATTATCAAAATCAATTATTCCGTCATCCGAATCACACAAAAAACACTTTTTGGCCATTTTTTCCAACAATAAATAGCAGCACGTTTTTTCACTTGTATCTATAGCGACAATCTACTCCAAAATAATGCACAGCATATACGAGTCTATCGCTATCCTTTTCATTTCCAAGCACAAATAGCATGCGCACTCTCCTTCTTTAAATGGGCGGACTTTAAACAGCTGCTACGCTGCGTCCTTTTCTACCGCATGGGATGGTTGGTCTGGGACCTCTCTCTCACACACATTCACTCGCAGCGATATTTTATTATTTAAAATTCGACAACCGTAATTCGGGACTGATTTTTCGCAGGCAACCCTATACCACCGTGTTCCTTATGAAATAATCTTTCATTTTATCTAAGTTTGATTCAATAATCAGACCGTTGCAAAATGCTAGTATAGATTTACCTGTTTACACCTGGCAACCCGTGGTTGTGACCGGAAAAAAATAGGCAACCTAACGTTTGCATATTCTATGGGCTTCAAACTTTCGATTGGTATCAAATTTATTTAATAATCACATCGGTGCAATGTTTAAAAAAATTTTTTTTTAAAATTATTAATTAAAAATACTCTGGACTGAAATTTGTTAGGCAACCCATATAGGATATATTTATTGGCATATTTAATAACATAAAAAATACGTCTCATTAAATAAGCATCTCGGTGAAGGTCGTTGTATAGCGGGATCCTATACTATTAGAGGCTAAGTAAAAAAAAAGATGATTTATCTAACTAAACAATTAAAAACGATAATTATTGCTATTTATCTTTTATTAAATAAATACGCAATGAATATAAAGTAACAGTTACAGAGCTCAGTAAACTATTTCTATCCTTCCGTCGAGGTCCTTGGTGACGACGCGCTGTCTCCGCATGTAATTCTGGAGCAACGTGTAGTCGATTTGTAAGTTTTCCACGTTCTGTCTGTTGTCAGATATCATCTGAAATAATAGGAGGCACATTAATATGGACGTCTTAGTCTACAGTAATGTACAGTTTGGATGAATGAGGAGGGATGAAACGCATGTTACTAAAACACAGACGGATATTAATGTTGATGGAAGGCGAAGGAGAGAGAGGCTAAAGAAAAGATGGATGGATTGTGTGAGGAATGATATAAAAAAAAAGGAGTAAATGATGACGTGACGTCTGACAGGGCAGAATGGAAGAAGAAAACGTGTCACGCCGACCCCAAGTAGAATGGGACGAGGGCAGGACGGCGATGATAGTTTTGATGTAAGAGGTAATTTCCGAAACCACTCATTCGATTTCAAAAAATCTTTCACTAATTGAAAGCTATTCCTGAGTGCCAAAGAATATGTTTCCAGTCATTCATAAAGTCGCAGGACGAACGCAGTATCCTAGGAGCTTATCTCAAAACAGCTGGTCGCTTTACCTTTGGTATGAATGTGAAATTCCGTAACACTGCAGGAACGTGGTTCCACGACAAACGACATCACGCAGTTTTTTTGTATGACTTTAGTTTAGGTCCCGGATCACGTACCAAAGGTTAAATGGAACCGGGCTGGCCACATCTGTCGCACGCCGGAGGAGCTATGGGCTGAAGATATCCCGCAGTGGGTCCCAAACAACAGCAATCGGTAACGCAGCAGGCAACAGGCCCAGGGGCTGCAGTCTCGATATAGATAGCGACAAAAATCGGTCGTTAAGTCATAACGATATCAAATTTCTTTAATAGATTTTCAACCTTAAGGTTTTGAAATAAAGTTGAAAATCTATTAAAGAAATTTGACATCGTTATGACTTAACGACCGATTTTTGTCGCTATCTATGTCGAGACTGCAGCCCCAGCCCGCGTATTCACAATCCGTGATAACGATTCGGAAAGTCCATGTCTATCTTTTTTGGCGTAATCCCAGACGGAGCGTTTGTGAATACGAGGACAGGAGATGGCGGGACGAGCTCAACTCTTTTCTTAAAAATTGGCCGCAAACAGCACTAGAAAAGGATATGTGGTAAGAGGCTTTTCCCCTTTAGTGGGACAGATGGCTTCCTGCCCTTATTCTATGTTATTTGGGGTCATGTTAGTGGAACACAGCATTCATACCGAGTACCCGCCGCCGCCGTCGCCGATGTAGTTCTGCGACAGCACCCGGTAGGTGGCGTCCTCGTCGAGCGGCAAGTAGCGCGGCACGTCGCACTGGATGCAGCGCACCGTCGCGTTCACGCGCGACCCGATCGGCTGCGACGCGTTGTACATGTTGCGCATGCCTGGGAAAGATGACCATACTAATCTATACCTCTACTTATACAAATAAATAAAATTGCAGCCTCTGTTTGTAATACCAAAATGTCAGCTTTTTAATAAATGCATATTCTGTATATTCTTCTTCCATATGAAAGTATACACGGTACTTTTAACAAAAAAAAAACATTTTAAACAGGCATACACTTAAACTCAGTCATGTGACATCTACAACGCCACACGGTCCACGTGGTGCGTTTCTCATACAGAGGAGACCTATTCCCAGCTGTGGGTACATAGGCTCTTTATAACTCATTATAATAACGCGACTTCTGCGCATGAGGTCTTGGGTTTGATTTCCGGGTCGTGCAAAGTGTTATTGGGTTTTCTTATCAAGAATCTCAGTAGCAGCTACGGATCCTGAATTTCAAAAGGCTCACTCTTTATTAAATAATGATAATGTTATGTTTTTCGTCTGCCGTACCTCCGATCTGCAGCATCCGGCCGCTGGAGAAGGTATCCTCCCAATTGACGCCGACGGAGAACTCCAGCGCTTCCAGCAGGTACCTCCCCTGCAGCTCGTACACCTGCACGTTGTTCTCGAACGGTATTGCCATCAGCAGCGCTTCTGTTGTGACGTCTGTGGAACAAGATAGAGTACGTAGTTAGGTACTACAGGATCAAAATAAATAGGCCAGCGATAATACGCAGACGCGACAGGTCGATATTTAAAAACCATAAAACTAAAGCAAATAATTTTCTTCTTTTTTTAACATTTTTAGATGGTTCACACCACGTTTCACTAGCTAATTATCATTTGACCTTTTATAGTCCCGCGCAATTTAGTTTTCAGACATATACAGGATGAATTTTTCAAGTAGGCGTAGAGTGTCAAATCCGAAACTATGAGGAATACTGAAAAATACTCAAAGGACTCTCGAGCCCGATTTTGATGAAAACTAAACTGCATCATTGGATTTTTGAAAAATCTATATTCTCACTTCCCAGCCAGGAAAAAATACGTATAATTACACCATTCGTTAGTGTCGCTAATAAAGATCAAATTCTGGGAAGTACATACGGCATTTTTCGCTATTCGCTAATGTGGTTTAGAAAAATAAAAACACCAGAAAGTTCAATTTGGATGAATGACTGATTTTATGTATTATATATATTTACTTTTCAATAGTACCTACCTACCTACTACTCATTAAAAAATCAACTTAATTTACACTTTTGTAAAGTTCATTAAAGGATTTTAGTGAAAGGTTCACCTCCAGGGTTGATCTGCACTCGTAGTCCACCGGTGTTGATGAGGCACACGTGTGCATGGTTCCACGCTGAGCCCGTCGCTAGGGGTACCATCTGTAACGCAACGCTCAACTTACAAGCTGGTTTCATCACACGGAGTAAGGGACATCGTGACACAAGCTTTACGATTCAGTCCAACCCTCTCTCTGACCTCAGCAACTCAATAAGCAACTTTATTGGTACGGAAATAAAGATCGCTTCAATTTTGATAGTCTTATCAGTGGCAGCAACTCAATGGCAACCTTATTTCTGTGTAAATAAAGACCACAGTGCTTTTAACAGTGAGGCGAAGTCAGACGTGAAAAAGCGTAAAAGGTGTAAATGATTTATGAACCCCGGAGCTGGCTATTTCGTCAGTCTATAGACTAAAAAAAAAAAAAAAAAAAGAAAAAACTTCATTTGCAGTTGAAAAACATGTTCTCCCATACGGAATGTCCGCATAGACCGCGTATACCTTTACGCGTTCGTGAGATAAAGGGTGTTGACACACAGACGGACAACAAAGTGATCCTTATCCCGACAAGGAAAGAAACCGAACCCTTATTTGGTTATGTTTTTTTTCCTTTTGAGGTACACCCCTCCCCCCCCCTCCCATCAAAAAGCTGTCCAACAAAAGTGCAAACTTACTCGGTCAGACGTACAGAACACCTTTTTTTTTCCTAGCCTGCTCTGTCCCACTCCTGGGCGAAGGCCACCCTCCATTCCTTCCACTTCTCGCGAACAAAAAATGATATCCCTTCACACAGCCCTATAAGGATCCGCGCGGCACAAGGTCCTTGTAGCATTGTATACAGGGTGTAAACAGACCCTTCACATAGTCAACTTTACGCAAAAATTATTGCTGGGAATCGATTTTTTTTTTGGGGTGAAAAATCACGTTTTACGGTAGGACTTAATGGAAAGCACTCAAAGCATTGTGCTGATGGATGGATTAAATAGTACGGGGGTCGTGGAGGTGTGTAAAGTAAATATCTTACATTAAAAACATGTATTTAAAAAAAAAACTTGTGCAAAATTTGGAACTTTGACCTCCAATATCTCCGTAACTAGAAGGTTCCCAGATATGGTCTAGAACAAAAAAAATATCGCAAAGACGGGGAGAACAAGTGCCTTTCGGTTATGTTAAGGGTCTGTTTACACCCTTTATTATGATGCTTTGTAGTCTATAAGGATCGCTCAAACCTCGTCGAGGAAGCCGTCGCAGGCCCAGCTGCCAAGGTTGCACTCCCCGCGCGAGCACCACGAGCGGTTGAGCGTGACGCGCGACACGCCCAGCACCTCCTTACCCACGGCGTCTACTTCCGCGCGCCACGGCTCCAGCAGAGCCAGCATCTTGGCGTCTGCAATGAGGAAGGCCGATCACTACTCATGGACAACTTTAAGTAAGAACATTTACTATATCGGACGGAATTAGTATGAAGTACAACGATGGTTTGAATGACCACCTAAGAAGTATTGCGCTAATTCTGTCATACCCATGGCGTGACCATAGCTTAGTCCCTGTCTGACCAATGAGTTCAAGCTAATTACAGTAACATAACATCACACCTGTAACCCCGAAAGGGTCTGGCAGTCCGGTGTACTTAATAGTACATCCACATTTCGCCAGATAAGTAAAAGTCCCGTGAAATAGGCTAGCGATCACAGAAAGGACTTTAGTGTGGCCGTGGTCCGACAAACTAAGTTTCGCAGCATTATTTGCTGTATTTGGCCAAAGTGCTCCGGCCATAAAATTATTTTTCATAACCTATTTGAAAGAAAAGCGCTTGTGGTAAATTATAGCGGTTGAGCTGGTAAACAAGAGAATCTTCTCCAACACATGGTGTAAAGGACAGCATGACACAAGTTTATGCCATGATGACATCATCATCAGCCGATGCCTTCCCAACTACGTTGGGGTCTGATTGCAGTCTAACCGGATGCAGCTGAATACCAGTATTTTACATGGAACGACTGCCTATTTGACCTCCACAATCCAATATCTGATACGGGGTATCGTGGTAAGATTGGTTGTCAGACTTTCAAAGATGACGAAATCCATGTTAAAGTTAAGTTTGTGCCCCGATGTCCCACCGTGCACCGTATGTACAGCTGGTTGGGTTCACAGTTGACTACTTTTCAACCTTATTACTAAACGCGTAGAGATGAAAAGTGGTCCACCACCAACTTTGTTGGGTGTACCTACCTGGTACTATAGAAGTGCCCAAGAAGATAGGCTCCCCCCTCCAGTCCTGCACCACGCCCTGGGCGTCGATGAAGAACTTGATGTTACCCAGGTACCTCGTGTAGCATGATGCTTGCACTATCGGGATCTGTGGGATTTATACATTTTTATTTGACGAACAAGATTGATCTATCACACTACCTCAAAATAATAGCCTTCCTGACCGATTTCAGTCACGGCGGCCAATCTCAGCGGACATTAGCCATCGGCGCGAGAGATACTGTAGTACACAAGTGTGTGCGCTGGCGCAGGTGCACTCTCCCTTCCCTAACCCTCATAGTCCTTAGGGCAATGCGACACGACCGGAGAGAGATCAGGCGCAGGATCTATCACCTCAAAATAGAGAGGATTGGAAAGGAAACTGAGGCCTTTGTCTCGCAGTGGATAACACAGCTGGCTGAATAATAAATCATTAATTTCACACAGAGTAAATCACAGCAACAATTCAAAATGATAACATGAATAATTTTGAAAAATCTTCAATAGTTCAATAGTTTACCTAGTTAAAGAAAACGAGTCCGGAGTGGAAATCGTATATCGGCAAGCGTAGCGTGGAGACCATAGATGGACCGAATACCTACAAAAGGTGGCTGGGACAGACTTGATGTGGAAGCAGAATATTTATAGCGTTGAAGTACTACACCGTCTTCTTGATACTTTCAGTACACCTTTTGAACTACTACTTTTATTTTATCGAAATTGAATGGGACTCAGTGCAACATAATCCTTATAAATAATGTTTCTAACCCTATGTCCATCTTCCCGTGTCACGACGGTAGGGTACTCTCCCAGCGCGGTGTCTCCGTTGGGCGTATCTCCGGTGAACAGCAGCGTGTGAGAGTGGGCTCCCACTATTATGTCCACTGTTGGGGAAACGCGCTTTGCAAGTTGTCTGAAAACGATATCAAACACCAGTAGATAAGCAGGTATGTATATACACTGTAGTACTGTGTGTGTAATAAACCTTTTAATATCATACAGCTATTTTTTGAAGGGAACACTTAGCAGCCACACTGGCCTTTATATATGATGTTCAAACAATCTAATCTCAGTTAAATACTCCTATGTCACTGGTGTAACTGATGTGGGACAGCACTAGGATGATGTCGACGCCGATAGACGTCAGTAGCGCCGCCTCGCGGTTCACTGCCTCCAACTCGTCTACCGTTATCACTGGCGCACTATAACTGTAACAATTTAAATACTCACATGTCACTGGTGTACCCGATGTGGGAGAGCACAATGATGATGTCGACGCCCATAGACGTTAGAAGCGCCGCCTCGCGGTTCACTGCCTCCAACTCGTCTTCCATTATCACTTGCCCTATCGGCGCTGAAAACTGAAACAGTTATCTAAATATTACATCATGTTTGTAACCCTCGAATTGTTACACAAATGGTTACACGAATCCTGACTTGTGCACTTTGTAGGGCCTAGGAATGGAACTCAGGCTCAGGATTCCACGTTATGCGGTTCAGATCTTTGGCAGTCGCTAAGGATACTCAGAAGCCCGAAAGCCAGACAACAATCAGTCTCACCGAGGGGTATCGTGTTACCTAGTAGTAACTGGGTTGACGAGGTCAGATCGGCAGTCACTCCACGTAAAATACTGATGCAATCAGTTAGACTGCTAACCGACCCCAAAGTAGTTGAGAAAAGCCTAGACAGCTTAACAACAGACTAGCTCGTTTATTCTTATTTATCTTAGCTTAGTATATTTGTTTATCTGTATGTCATGTACCTAGTTATGTTCTTTTTTTTTGATAGCCCTGTATGTCCCACGGCAAAGGCCTACCTATATCCTTCCAGGTACTCTTCTCCTGCGCCACTTCGAACCAGGCTACAAAAATATTATTATTTATGCTTAAATATTTTCTTTTTTTTAATTATTTTGCATTTTGTTTGTCTTTGCATCATCCTAAGGTAGACTGGTAGAAAATTCCCAAGGCATTAAGCCCTCTTTTGTACAGTATAACTTGTGATAAGTATTGATAAATAAATAAAGTGGTGTGACGATCTTATTTGCGGGGCGAACATGGCCAGATTTCGCACAAGATAGAAAGGTTTGGAAGGAGAAAGGAAAGGCCATTGCTCAGCAGTGGGACACAAGAAAAGGTAAGAAAATAATTATGAAGCTACTTACCGTTCTCAGCAGCACCCCAATAATCCCGATCCTCCGATCCTGGCGCGTGATGATGACGTGGTTCTTAATATACGGCGTCATGGAGGGCTCGAACGCCGTGTTCACGTTAGCACCCAGCATCGGCGACTCCAACCGCTCCAGGTACGGTACCAGGCCATCCACGCCGTTGTCGAACTCGTGGTTACCTAACACCTGGAGTGAAATAACAACTGTTTTACTGTCTTTCTTTTTTCGTTCTCCGTTTATCTCCGATCGACTTTCTGGCCGTAATCAGATGGGTGGGGTCTTTGCATGGGATTTTTGTGATTTGTATTTATTTATTCATTTTATTAACCATTTACAAGTGGTTCAGTACTAGAATAACTTTAATTTTTCGTCTGGATTCGTTCAGGATTTGCCATCTCTCTAGGCGGAGTTGCGGTCGCTTATCTGTTGAGGAGGTTCTCAGGACAATATGCTCAGTCTCTGTACCCCAGTTTTGCATTTTTCGCATATTTTTTCGTTCACTGTTGGTATTTTAAGTTGCTCGTGTATTTCTGTGGTTCTAACAAACCAACGGCACTTGAGATTGTTCTTAGAGCAAAATTTTTGAATATTTGCAACATAAGCTTTGTAATAAAAAATAAAAATATCGATGTTGGAGTAGCTAACCGGTCCCCAGAGTTCGTAACTCCAGATTGATTTGAAAGTAACAAAACACTTGTTTACAAAAGTATAGATAACAATACTTCTGTAAACAAGTGTTTGTTACTTTAAATTCTTTTTCAGTAACACTAAGCGACATTTAATTTCATGATTAACATTATTGCACTGTACAACCCTCCACCCTGAGCTCATCACAGAGCGTTCAAAATTCAGCTGCACTTTTACTTAGTCACCCATTTAGGAGTCGCTTATTGTTAGTGAAAACGTGCATACCTCTCGAATTACTTACATGAGCATCATGCGGCAGCATATTCATGAAGTGCTGACTGACGTTCCAGTGCAGGAAGTTGAACCAGATAGTGCCCTGGAAGGTGTCTCCGCCGTTCAACAGGATTGAGTCGGGCTCCGCTTCTAAGGCCAGCTTCACGGCCGTGTACAGACGTGCGAAGCCCCCAATGCAGGGGTTCTCTGCAGGCACGCATACTGTGCCTTGTGGACTCACCTCATCGTAACTGGAGGGGGGCGGAAATCACAAATAATTTAGAAAACATCCTTTTTCTGGGTTTCCTGATATCTACGATTTTGTATGTCATCTTGAATAACCTAAAGTGCTAAAGCGGATAGTTTCATAATGACAAAAATGAGGTAAGACAAAAATGGTACTTTTCATTCTATTATTTTACTTCTTCGTAGATGTATTGAAAAACCTCGTTTGCTTTACGTGGGCCTCGCCTATGGCTCGGGTATTAATTCTGCCTCGGCTGCAATGACATGACATCAAAACGCAAATATTAGGTCTTTACCAATGAAATTGGAGATTTGTATCAAAATTTTAAAAACAATAATATTTGTACTTTTTTTTTTTAGCTTATCTAGCTTTTTATCTTTCCGATTTGACGCAAGTGCTTCAATGCCGTTTTGACACTAACTCCAAGGCCGCAGCAAGCTCAGCCGTAGATTGAGTTGGATCGGTTTCCACTACCGCCTTCAATTCGTCGTTGTCGACAATGGTTACCGGCCGACCGCGAGGCTCATTCTTCAACTCAAAATTTCCAGATTTAAAACGATTGAACTAATAATGGACTGTGTTTATGCAAGCAGTGTTAGGCCCGTACACGTCGTTAATGTTTCGTGTTGTTTGCGCAGCGGTATGTCCACGTAGGAACTCATATTCGAAAATTGTACGAATTTTCAGTTTATCCATGGCGCCAAAAACTACCACAATTTCACAAAAACAAAAAACTATCTAAAAACAAATGACTGAATTTTAAATTAAAAGAACACGGCTTTCGAATAAAATTTATTTGAATTTCGAAATGCGCGCCAATCCACAGATAATTAAATCTGAAATTGCTGGTTATTAAATCTCCAATTACTTAGGTAAAGACCTATTATTATTGCACTGTTGGATTTTTAACTTTCTTCGCTGAGCTAAGCCTTGAAAACCCAATAGTGGTGATTCTATTTATACATAAATACAGGCGTCACTTATAGTTACTGAAAAAGAGCATTAAGTACGCCCGTAAAATAAAAACGATCCTTAACAGTCTCTTCGCTGAGCGTTAGGTTAGGTTATCTCAGCTTCAAGCGCAAATACCTACGTAATCTGCAAAGTCAAGATTAGAGTTAATAACTCGGTACTAATCAAAAGTCATAAAACAAATTAAATGCTAATGATAAATGTAAGTAAGTAATAGCAGATTACCGTAGGTTTACCTGATATTACGACATTAAATGTTCATTGATTAACCTTAAAACGTTTTCCCCACCCACTCAATATCTACCACCAAATGAGCATTACCCTGTTAGGTCAAGTCTTCAATTGTCGACCTGGAAGTATGTACCTGAACTGCCTCCGGGTCTAATTGAGAAGATGTAGGCGTTAAGAAACATTTTTTTTTTAAATTGATGGCATTATATCGTCTGATTGACGAAGTTTCCAGTATTTTAGGTTCCGCAAAACACCAATTTTCCACTTCGCTTGATTTAGTCGTCCTACATGGCTCAACTGTAGTCACATACAATAAGTTCTAATGTTAACTAGCCCACATAACTATAACAATGAGGGATTAATATGATCGTTAATAATTGATGAATCACAATACCCTACTGCTAATATTATTTATTTTTTAAATGCCCGTTTTGTGCCAAAAAGGCTACTGAGGGTAAATCCAGACTAGAGTATTCTAGAGATTATTTAAACTTGTTTTCGTAAATAAAACAATCTTTAATTCATGCCATTAGCCAGTTCTATTTCGAACGCAAAATATGCGCTTCGGAAGTGGAGTTGTGGACACCAGCCCGTTATACAATACCACTTAAGCCGACCGCCATTGTTAAACTACATATATTATAATAGGCGCCCAACAAAAATTAACAAATATATAGGTACTCACTGCGCGTGGAAATCATTGTAATGCACTATATTAAGCTCGAATAGTCCGTTGTTCTGGGCCAGCACCGTGCTGGCTAGTAGCGTGATCGCCCACAGAACTCGCGCCATGTTAGTTCAGCGCTAATGGCCACACAACACTTCACCAGCGAGCCTAGAGACCATCGCGCCAATTTAACGTATCAAATAATACCAGCTTTGATTAGATTATCTTAACCCCAAAGATTGTCTAATTTCCTAAGGTTTCGTGAGCTCGCGTGTTTGTGATATTCTATTGGTTTTACTTTTTTGCAGGTCGGTTTTTAGGTCCAGAGGCGAAGGCGTATCGTTAACTTAGCGTCAATTCGACAGATATTTTGCACGAAAATACAACAAGTAATACATAATATCGATCCTGAATACACGCAAACTAAATACTTAAATAGTGCGAACAAGTACTTATTATTCTTTGTAAAATAGTTCGAATGAACGTGGAGAGGACACAGAAATGGATGAACTCCATCATCAATTGCCTAGTTATACTGCTGTACATTCAGGAGCTCGTGGTTAAACAATAACAGCCGCTCGGGTCGATCTTCAGGTTAAGCCGCGCTTGCCTGGGTTGGTCAGTGGATGGGTGACCACCCTTTACATACAGAGTTTCCTCCGTGCCTCTCGGTCCTGGCTGAAAATTGTAGATCTTTGACAGTCGTTATAGGTAGTTAGTCAGTGGCTATCTTACCAATGGGTATTAGTCGCGTCATGTAAAATACTGGAAAAGGCAAACAAAATTTGTGAATACTAACGTTTAAAGATAATATGCTAAGGGAAAAGAATCTTTTTAAATCTGTACCTCTACCATGAGATGTCATCGAAAAAACACGCGCTAGCGTTGAACTCGCTAGCGTGCTAACGTGGATCAAATAGATTTCGATAATGCTTGCACCATGAGATTTACGGAATCTTACGCAGGCGCTAAGGTAAGCTCGATAGATCGTGTCCTCTAACTAACTTCACTCTAATCCTTAGAATACTTTCGTCTATACTTCACTACTTATGTTTTGTTTCTTTCTTTCTCACTAATAAGAAGAGAGAACGGCTCGTAAGCTCAAAATGTAGTGTTATCGCTATGCTAAAAATGTTAAGACAGTCAATATCACAAAATAAACCGACAAAATAGAAAAGTTGACGGTTAGTGGACTACTTATGGTATTTAGTGGTTTTTGAATTTTTATTCCTTATAATATGTCACTGTCGCCATGCAATTCAATTTGTTATGATTTGTTATTTTGTTTGTTGACGTTGAGTTACAGAGTGCGTTGTGTGGTTTGAAAGTTTAAAACAATAAATTATTTGGATTATATTTTAATACAATGAGGACCAGTGTCACAGTTTCAATTGTTGGTGGAGTTCATGGAAAGGTATGTTTCTACTTTCTATTAAATTATTTTAAAACGTATTAGTTACAGAATTCCCCAATAGTTGCCCCTCAAGCAGGTAGATATGCCAAGCCACTTGAAAATTTGAAAGTGTAATAAGTTAGGTAAGTTCAAGTGTCTAAAAATACTGAAGACGTGAGGAATGCAACAAATAAACAAAAAAATGGTTATGAATATGATTTGACTAAATTTAATTTAAAGGGACAGCTTGCTAGTACGTAAATATAAATAATATAGTCTAGATAAAAACATGTATGTTTAAAACATATCATATTGAAGGTAACAAAATGTCTTTAAATTGCTAAATAAGCTCTTGCAGACATTATTTTCCCTTTATTACACTAAAAAACGTATATAATTTTAATGTAAACATATGTTTCACACGTCAAAATGCTAGTGAGCTACGTCTACCATGAGTTTACGCAGCCAAAACTCGCTAACGTCTCCGTAAATTATTTGTATGAAATATTGTATAGCGCCCCTAGCGGTCACAGAATGAATTAAAATACGTACCATGAGCACTATAGATTTCGATAGGTTAAAAACCTAACGTAATCTATTCGATAGCTACTAACGTTTTTCAGCTGTCACCATACAAAGCGGTACCATGACTCACTAATTCTACAGCAGCTATCGAATAATACGCTTGCGATAGTAGTAACGTAGCTCACTAGCATTTTGACGTGTGAAACATATGTTTACATTAAAATTATATACGTTTTTGAGTGTAATAAAGGGAAAATAATGTCTGCAAGAGCTTATTTAGCAATTTGAAGACATTTAAACATACATGTTTTTATCTAGACTATATTATTTATATTTTACGTACTAGCAAGCTGTGCCTTTAAATTAAATTTAGTCAAATCATATTCATAACCATTTTTTTGTTTATTTGTTGCATTCCTCACGTCTTTAGTATTTTTAGACACTTGAACTTACCTAACTTATTACACTTTCAAATTTTCAAGTGGCTTGGCATATCTGCCTGCTTGAGGGCCAACTATTAGGGAATTCTGTAACTAATGCGTTTTAAAATAATTTAATAGAAAGTAGAAACATACCTTTCCCTGAACTCCACCAACAATAGAAACTGTGACACTGGTCCTCATTGTATTAAAATATAATCCAAATAATTTATTGTTTTAAACTTTCAAACCACACAACGCACTCTGTGACACAGCGTCAACAAACAAAATAACAAATCATAACAAATTGAATTGAATGGGTCGCCATTCAATTCAATTTGTTATGATTGACATATTATAAGGAATAAAAATTCAAAAACCACTAAATACCATAAGTAGTCCACTAACCGTCAACTTTTCTATTTTGTCGGTTTATTTAGTGATATTGACTGTCTTAACATTTTTAGCATAGCGATAACACTACATTTTGAGCTTACGAGCCGTTCTCTCTTCTTATTAGTGAGAAAGAAAGAAACAAAACATAAGTAGTGAAGCATAGACGAAAGTATTCTAAGGAGTAGAGTGAAGTTAGCTAGACGACACGATCTATCGAGCTTACCTTAGCGCCTGCGTAAGATTCCGTAAATCTCATGGTGCAAGCATTATCGAAATCTATTTGAGCCACGTTAGCACGCTAGCGAGTTCAACGCTAGCGCTTGTTTTTTCGATGACATCTCATGGTAGAGGTACTGCTGTAGAATTAGTGAGTCATGGTACCGTTTTGTATGGTGACAGCTGAAAAACGTTAGTAGCTATCGAATAGATTACGTTAGGTTTTTAACCTATCGAAATCTATAGTGCTCATGGGACGTATTTTAATTCATTCTGTGACCGCTAGGGGCGCTATACAATATTTCATACAAATAATTTACGGAGACGCTAGCGAGTTTTGGCTGTGTAAACTCATGGTAGAGGTACTGTTCTAAGCTTATGTTATAAAAGTATTTAAGTTTGACACTGAATACTACTATAGGGGCAAGTGTTGCATGTAGGGGAAGACTGAGCAATGGGGATCACCCACACATCTACAAAACTATCATCGGAGTCTCGTAAAGGACCTACGCACCCCACCATTGGCACAAACGACTCGCGTTAGCGGTCGGCGGGCATTTCTGAGTGATAGCCGTGTGTCGATTTCGCGCCGCACTGATGTAAAGTTACGTAATAATAAAACAGAAGGTTTAAACATTTATATGCATTCAGTCTGTCATTCTAAATTGTGATTTGCATCTTAAATTGTGATAATAATTTCTAGTTTATTTGATTCTTCACTTTTATCTCATTGTTGTGGTTGTGGGGAATGAGGATCAGGGTGATCCCTATTGCCCGCAGTAATTTACCTTTGGGGTTTACTACCTAAATTATATTTTCTTTTGTAGATGCCGAAAGTACAAGTCAGATCTACTGAAAAGGCTATCTGGTCTACTGATAGTCTACAAAAAGCTACTCAGCTGATAGAAGAACAGGGTACCTCTATGAGCAAAGCTTCTCAAACTGTAGGTATTGCATATACTGCGAAGACATAGGAAACTGATGTATCATGTGGGTTGTGTGGGCTTAGGCAGAACGAATCCGGTGGGACTCAGCCAATGGTTATATCTATGATTTGCGTTAGTTTAAATTTGATCCTGATTTCCCACAAGGTGATCACAATTGCCGCACCTCGGTGCAATGGGGATCGAAACAGTATTTTTTTTAACTTTTATTATTACCAAAATATATATCCTAAGTGCAATAAAGATTGTATTTTAAATAAGCTTTTATTTGAATTCTCGCTTAGTGGTTTCCACTACACTACCCTGTTTTATCCTATTTATAGATGACTTTACCTATACCTATGATGACACATTTAGAGTGTTGAATTACTTTGACGTACTGGATTAATAAGAGATTGTGGGTTGATTCATTATGGCAGAACTACGGCCATTTGTACCGAATTGACATTGAAAATCGTTACAGAGCACCTCTAAAAATAAATATGATACTAAAACTTGCGTATTTTGTTATTGTTAAAAATGCATCAATAAAGTGGAAATCATTTAAAAGATTCAAATCTCATACTATCATAATATAAAAAAATCAAGTAGGTACCTAGGTAATATTTTTTATCATCAAATTTAAGTTAATATAACAAAAGTAGGGTGTGTCATTACTTATCACAATTACGTTCGGTACGTTCGATTTGTAGGTATACTGCTTTGCGATTTACTTTCAAAACTTGTAAACAAACGCGTTTCTGGAAAAACAAGATTAAAACCAAGACATAAAAATATACTGTTTGCACTACAACTTAAAACATATTTCATGATTCTTGTTTTTAGTATACAACTCATTCTAAATTTAACTCAATTCACGATTGCATAAAGTTCATATTCATCATAATGAGAATTGTGAACGAGGATTTCAAGACTGATTATGTTATTATTGATGTTAAGCGCGTGAATTGATAGTGATAACGATAACACTAATAAGACATTCAATATTTCCCGATAATGTACATAATCTTTTACCTGTATCGACTAATCTTGTTACCGTTTTGAATTAAAAACATTGGCTATTAAGAAAAGAAGGGGTATCGTACCTATTACCCAGTACTAACTGCGTTGTGGGCGTTAGTTAGGCAGTCACTCCATGTAAAATACTGGTATACAGCTGCATCCGGTGAAACTGGAAGCCGACCGCAACATAGTTGGAAAAAGGCTGGGCAGATGATGATTGAGAAATAAAACTTAAAATTAAACAAAAAAATCAATTTTTAAACATTTATTTAATATTATTAAGCTAAGTTCACATTTAATTTCGTGCTTGGTTGTCCTTAATATTTAAAAAAAAAAGTAAATATAATATAGCTTTATAGACAGAAAATTAAATGCAATTTTAACTATACAAGCGTATGATGGTATAGTGCAACACCGACTGCACATTTATTTTTCTTTAAGTACTCTTTGTAAATTATTTGGAGCGGTATCCAAGCAGTAGTGTCTTCATAGCTTAAGGGTGCTTGCAGATACCGGGTTAGTTTTCAATGACCAGCCAAAAAAATTTTCAGACATAATTCGGAATCGGTAAAACATTAAAATTAAAAAAAAAATTGATCATTGAAAAGTAACCCGTAGACTGTAGAATGCAATACAGGTTTTCCAGTCCCAAGTTGTCGATTTAAAAATCGTAAAATGTGGTCTTTTTTACACCGTTTATAAGCACCTGTTTATTTGTGTGCGATCGCATACGGAAAGTATGATCTGTCTCGACTTGCCGGTATTGGAAAGTTAGTAAGCACCCTTAGGCCAACTGTATCACAGGTCTCATCGCGCTCGAAATCTGCACTATTATTACCAAAACTTATTCATTTACTAATATATATTCTGTTTAAAATTAAATCGAATGTGTGATCATTAATAATATTGTAGCCTATGCGTAAATGTTAAGTTGTATAAAAAAACGTAGTACTTGATGCAAATGTCTTTTTAATGAAAATATTCCTTTAACGTTAAAAAACACCTGATATCTTTTTGTAGCTTTAAGTCTAAAAATTTATTTTAACTTTCTGAACAACAAAACATTCACGCACCGTAAACAACCCCTACATTAATAAATTGCATAATACTTATAAGTGAGATAATATTAAATACTGTAAAGTAGCGACAACGAGATACAAAAGCGTCTAATTATATAATATAAAGGCACTTAGTTAATAAAAACTACCATTTAGTATATTCTTTAGAATTCTACTACTCGGGCATATGTCCCACTGTCGGTGAGAAGCGTAAACGTACAGACGCCAGCACATCAAGCTACCCGAAACTGTCAAATTTTCCCAATCAACCTTGAACCTAATGTTTTAGCGATTAAAGAAATTTGACAGATTGTACACGCACGGATCAGCGTTTTCGAATATCTCTATCTCATTCTGTCACGTAGACGCGTCAATTGGTGAAGCGAGCATTCCTGCAAGCATCCGCATCGGAAGCACTGTAACGTGCGATTGGACCTCTCACTTTAATGGTTGCAATTAGTGACAGAAAGAAAAAAGATGCAAGAAAATGCTTATCTGTGCGTGTTGATGTGTTTTATCCCTGTAGGTCCCGTGTAAGTGTAAGAGATACATATTCTACTTACAGTTGATCGCTGACTGTTCACCACCATCGCCAGCGAGAACTCTGTCAAACGTACACACGGCAACACATCAAGCTATACATGTCCAGTATAACCTGACCTCGCTTTGTATGAGCTTCCCGTACAATGACAGATCAGTTTAATTTGGTTATGCATAGCTTGACTGGTCGCCGTGCGAACAACTCGTTTAAAGTTGCTACTTTTACCCACTTTTCGCTAGCCGCCGGGGGTGGGACTAATGCCTTACAACAAAGTTATAGGTTAAACCTGCAACTAGGTCTTTATTTGAATGACTTCGTTGATTTACAGAATAGCACCTTATTGCCTGCCAATATATTATTAAAAAACGGACGTAAGCTGTGTGCTGCAAAAAAATCTGCAGTTTCATACATGTTCGCTGCGTATCTTGGAAATATGTAAAAAAAAAATATGAAGTTGTTCATAGTGACACTTTAAAAAAAAATTTAGTTATTTTAATTACAGTGTAAACCATGATGTCCACTCGTTGTCAATTGACTTCCACAGCATGAAAAAATAAGTTTTCTGACACACAGTTTAAAGTCCATTTTTCAATAACCTATTGTGAAGCTTGGCGGTGATCGTCTCCAATAAAGACAAAGTCATTTAGAGTGCTCTTAGGATAAAGTTGAAATGAACATACTTAAACAAAACTTTCATTAGTGTTTTTGGCGGTACAAAATTAGATTCGAAATTCTGCCTCCATGAGTTTGATTGGCACAGGTATATACCTACCTTAATATTACGGCAATAGCGGGTTTTATTTGGCGTGGTTATAAGGAAAAAGTATACACGGTGGATGGCACACCGACGCACAAACGGATAACCAGTTAGTATCCCTTTCACCGGAAAATTTGAAACAGATTTCATAGAATAGGGCGAAATTAACATTGTCGTGTGTACTAAATAAGGGGGGAAATTAACAATGCCTGTTTTCAGTAATTCTAAGGGAAATTTGAATAAATACCTAAATAAAAGTGCTCTGCTGATTTTCCGCGTTCGGCTCAGAGACGAAATTTCAAATTTTAACAGTACAGTATTAATTAGATATTTGTTCAGGGTACACTAAACAAAAAAAAAATGTTATTGTGATATCTGTTTTCATTTTAACATGAAACGAATTTTGCTTGTTTTAAATACTCATGCCAGCTCAGCATTTATGAAAAAATTTGTTGTTCATAAAATAAATTGGCAAAAGATTCGTGGTCGTTATCAACTAAAATGTCGATCAAATTGTAGTTGGAAAACCACAGATAACGATTTGATTAATAACAACTGAAATATTCGTAACACCACCACACCTGTTATGATAAGAAGGTACATTGTGAGGTAACCAAACATGCCTGAAAGGTATTTCTCGACGGCATGTAAAGCTATGTCAGAGGCCCGTGGGCGGCATAAAAACTCCGACACCAGGTTGGGCACACTAACCACACGAACAAGAAGGAGAGGAGGTAAAGTCGTTTGTTTGTTTGTCAAAATCATTCTTTGATAGGAAACAGTATTGTAGAGCGCCATAGGATTTACGATAGTTGGCGTCCATGCGGACGAAATCGTGCGCAGAAACTAGTACATAAAAATGGAAAAAGAATGTTTATTTTTTTACAACACAGTGACAGTGAAATATGATAAAGGAATATTCTAAATACACCATTGTATTTCTACTTTATTTTTGCTGTTTTCTTTAGCAATTTTGCTGTAACTTTGTTCAAAGTCAAGATATCAATTTTGAAATTAAAAAAAAAATATTTTATTAATATACTATTTCTACGAAGTGTGTTATTCACTACACCACAGCTAACAAAGATTTTGATAATTAGATAACATTAACACATAGTACAACGGAATATTAACAATATATTATCACAATAAAATTCTACCTCATTCTACATTAGACTCGTTTTGGGCAAGTTATTTATTAACGTTGATTTGATTCGAATACATTAGCATTTTAAGTCCGAGCGCTGTTCTATATTCGACAAACGGTAAGTAAAAAATAAAATAAAAAAGTCATTATAAAAGTTGGGAATTACATACAGCGCGGACTTAGTAAAAAAAACTACGAATGGCTGCAGAAACACTGCAAAAGAAATCTATAAAGTTTTGTAACTAAACGAAAGACAGCTTCTTCCCGCTAGGTATTTGTTTATCATAAACATAAGTAATCTCATAAATAGTACTCATCTTTCACAGCAGTTTACTTCTGATAGGCCACGGCAAAGTCCGGGTATCAATGTCAAACTAGAAATGATCTTTATTGTAATTACGATAAGGTTATTGTTGGCTTGCTGGTGTCAGACGTAAACTATGTGTGAAAGGACTTAGTGATGACGTCATCTAAGAGTAGGGAGTGCGCGGGTTCACGTTGATCATCTCCGTAGTACTGAAATACAAAATTAAAGTTATTGACTAATAATATAACATGGTGATACTAGATACGATTCAACTGTAATAAATATTATAGTTTAAAAGAACTTAAAGACACGCTTTCTCGTATTCTTCTCAGAAAACCCTTTCATTGGATACCCATATCATGGAAATTCATGAAACATAACTAGTCCGCCATCTTTGGCAGTACACCATAAAGGATTTATAATGACGTCACTTAGCTAACCATGTATTGTTATCCAAACTAAACATGTGTGCAAAATTTCATCTCAATCGGAAACCAGTAAGTGGGTCAAATTTAACTTTTTACATAGTCACAGGTGAAGCTAATAAAAGCGTGTTAATATAAAAGAGAATTGGCCAAGTGCGGACAGTTAATTTATAATTCGTGATTACGGTATCGGTTCCATACAGAAAGTTCTTCAATTTGATGATCTTATATGCTGTGCAAAACGTCCATAATTATAATTAATGAATCATGGATTTGAATGGTGGAGAGGAAAGGATAGGAATAAAAATGAGAGCGAGCCCTACGGTAAGAAAACCACGAGCTACCATTCAAAGACCATTAACTCGTACGTACGCTTTTTTCTCGTTAGGTTTTCGTTCTTCGTTCGAGCTACCAACCGCCGCCTGGTCCGAGTACGTTTTCCACATCTCGCTACAACAATTCGATTCAAGTGTTGATGCACTATTAATCGATATATTTAGGCCAGCAACTCAAGATTTTACAAAAACAGGGGCCGAAAGTACTATGAAGTGGTAAAGTCTACTAACTGTTCTTTTGCGAATAAGGGATGGTGCTTTACGCCCAAGTTAGGCAATCAAGCGTTACCTTGCGGAAATCCATTACATTAAATGTAATGCAATATGTTTAGTTTAATTCCGTAAATAGATTCAGGCTTGGATGCAGGGTGCAGCACCGGCCCTCCCGTTCGCGATATATGGATATATTTAACTCTATATTTAAATATCGAGTTATAGAATTAATACTCGACGACCGCTCGTCATCGAGTCTACATCTCCTGATACCACGTGGAGGGGCGAAACACTTGTCGAGTATAGGTTAGTGTGCATGTTGTATGTTTTACTTTTGGGGTGGTGCTGCATCCTGCATCCAAGTCTGGGTCCATTTGAGGAATTCAAACTAATTATTTTGCATCACATCTAATGCTATACGACCTTTATAGTTCTATCTCTCTCACACTGAGACGTTTACAGCTCCAGCACACCACGGTTCTTGCGATAGGCGCGTATCTTTTCTATGTTCGGAGACGTAAACGCACACTATACGCTGTCTCGCTCACAATTATTTACAGCGTAGTATAACTGGATTTTATGTGGACTTATGATCTCTCAGGCAAATATACCAGTACCGATGGATACCATGACACCTTCGCCCGCAGCTAGGCAATTTAGGAATTAATGGAATATTTCCTTTTTACGGTGAAACAACCATGCCTCGGTAAGCATATTAAAGAGCGGAATATCATTCTATGATAGCCGTAAAATCTGGGTACACTACATAAATACGCAAAACTTTATTCCGACAGTCACAAATCCGAATTTTAAAATACCGATTTTCATAATTCCGAATGGTTCAAAATTCCTAATATAACAACTCCGATTTATCATTTATTCAGTTTTTATCATTCCTAAATGGCAATATTCCTAATGTTTATAATTACTATTCTCAAAATAACGAGTTTCAATAGATCGAATAACAACAAGTCCGACTTAAACCACCTTGTAAAACTAAATATCAAGACAAATAAACACATAACCAACAATAGAGGTGATCTGGGGATCTGATCTGTTAATGGTCAAAACGCATGCAAGCAAGCATGCAGCATGCAAGCAAGCATGCAGCATGCAAGCAAGCATGCAGCATGCAAGCAAGCATGCAGCATGCAAGCAAGCATGCAGCATGCAAGCAAGCATGCAACATGCAGCAGGCATGGTTTCTGTCACGGCTCCGGCATTGCGGGGCTTCGGCGGTCCCGCGCGAGCTTATCGTCGCAGATGGTTGCATACTCTAGGCGTAGGGCAGACAAGACTACCTAGAGTCGGTTTTGCAGCGATTCGCTTCTGTCACCAACTTTTGTAGCACAATAATATTTAAGACAATATTTTAATTTAA
Source organism: Noctua janthe (assembly GCA_910589295.1). Taxonomy (NCBI): domain Eukaryota; kingdom Metazoa; phylum Arthropoda; class Insecta; order Lepidoptera; family Noctuidae; genus Noctua; species Noctua janthe. Next base: position 7,203,675 of record OU342573.1, on the reverse strand, counting down.
GGTTTTATAGAAATAGCAATATGCCTAATAAATTTATTTCAAATAATATAATTATATTCGAAGGATTCGCGTGGCTGTGGGCGACTTCACCATGACATCTTAGTGACATAAATCCTACATTCTTATAGTCCGGTCAAGTTAGCTCAAAAAATAGGGGCCTAGGGTCAGGTTACAATAATTCGCATAGTGCTAAAAATTGGTACGAATGAATGTTTGGAACACCATTACAAATGAAATATGAAAAGTACCCATAGATCCGATATTTGGAAGAAAAAAAAATATTCAAGGTCAAAGTTCGCGTATATGGTTTTTTTTTGCATTTTTCAGTAAAACGGTAAGTTTTATCATAAACATATTTCAGACAAAAAATGTAGATCATGCAATTATCTATAATAATAATCGATTTTGTACTTTTTCTTTTATTAGATACAATTTTGTTTATTAAACATGACCACAATAGATCGTGGAATAGGCTCACCGGGGTAACCAAGTTAAAAAAACGGCCCAAATACACTAAACGAAACGTATGCATATTATAAAGAACACAATTTTTTTTTAACTTTTTGAATAAGTTATATCTCAGAAATTTTGATATTTAGGAAAAATCGTGAAATATGTTATTATAGATAATTGCATGATCTACAATTTTAGTTCGATCTATTTTTATGATAAAATTTACCATTTGGCTGAAAAACGTAAAAAAAACCCATATTGCGAACCTTGAATATCTTTTTTTTTGCAAATGTCGGATCGACGGGGACTTTTCACATTTCATTTATATTAGTGTTCCGAACATTTGTATAAATTTTCAGCTCTATACGAATTTTTGTAACCTTGCATGTCTAACTTAACCGGGCTATTATTTAAACAAAAAAAGTGAAATAAAAACTTACGGAACTTGCACTTTCGTCGCGGGCTCCTCGTTTAGGAAGTAGGATTGGGTGGGAGGGATGTGTCTGATGTCACATGCAAGTAGGTACAGTACACAGCCATTAATATGGCACACCGGGTTGCAGAAAAAGATCGTCTTCGTTAAGGGCGCGTATAAGCTCGTTTTTAGAAGCGCGTGTTGTCACACGCGCGACTTGTACGAACGTTGATGTGCGCATAAGCGCGAGCCGTGATAGACATTTCGACGCACGCGCACACTCACCCCGCGCGAACACGCCGGAATAAGCAAGTGCACACGCATTCAATTTTCTACTGTGCAAAATGTGGCGCGCGTGTAAGCCGATACGAGCTCATGCGCGCACAAAAATCTCTAGTCTGTCTCAATTGTCACTCATCTCAAACCAGTGTGACGGTTGACAATATCTCTCTAACACTCAATGTGCCAAATTAACGCTTATTATGTCTTCTAACAATCAGTTAGTTAGACCTATTTGATATTACTTAACTTTCCCAAAACTTAATATTCGGAAAAAAGTAATGTCACGGTAAACATCATGAATGTAAAAGACAGTTCAAAAAAGTATTAACGCTATGTAACGCAATCGCAAAAAGAAAACCTTACGCAATTTTTAAATATTTTTTTTTTAAATTGCTATACTTTTTCTTTTTACGATTGTACAATTACCTCATGAAATAATTTCTGGGCTTTGTGTAATTAACTCCTATTGGCTCCACTTTATTCTAGCCGTCTTTAGTTAACGACTTTTCAAAGAACATTGACCGTAATTGAATTTCACCAAACAAACTGAACACGCTCAAAGTAAAATGCGTTCAAGAGTTGCCAATGACATTATTACTATGGAATATTGACACTCCGCTCTTAAACGCGGGCACAGTATAAATAATAGTAAGAAGATCTGATTGCGTTCAGGTCGTTGGTGAATTTCGCCCTAAATAACACTACATTGAGTACAGAACCGCTTGCACCTTCCAGGTTTTAAACGGAACCAACAATAGAGCTGTGCAGGTGGCCACGTACTGGTCGGATATAATTTGAGTCCGTCGACATGCAAGGAAGGTGTATTCCCGTTGACCCCACCGCCCGGAGCCGCATTGGTGGCACCAGCGAGAATTGATTAAAATAATTAAAAATTGTTCCCGTTGACCCCACCGTTTTTGAGTAATAAAATTTTACTCAAAAACCATTGCATGGGACCGAGTAGTGTTAGTACAGTTGTGCGTTACCTTACGAACAGAACTAGACCGGCATGAACCCAAGGAGGTATTTAGTACTAGAAGACCGTACCTACACCCAGAATTATTCAAATGCATACCAGCTAGAGCTCATGCCAGCCTGGTACTTTTTGGGGATTATATGTTTCATATTATATGCCTCACTTGTAACAAACGGGAACTTTTTTCCCAGTCAACGTGAATACACCGTAAGGAAGAAGTACAGTACCCTGGTAACAATGAGCTTTAGAAACGGTACTGCCGGGTTCTGTATGTTCATTCACTCCACTGCAGGGCTGAGGCCTCTCTTCATCTTATCATCTTAGATTCGGTCAAGGCCCGCCGCCTACCGAAACACCGCATCTCCAACTTGACTCAAAGTTGCTTGATTTAATTTATGGTTCCAAACTTGATAATTATCTGATGCTTCACTCGAGTCGAGTTCACACACGTGAATGTTATTTTTTGTTTGATTTCACGTTCGCTTCCACAAATATTTCTTCTTTATATCTTTTTTATTTTGAGTTGGGTTGCTGTAGATTCGGTATGCGATGAGCATTTGCATTGTAGACTCGACAGCATTAATTGACTTATTTTAAAATTTTCTACTACGTCGTGATATTATCTTCAAATGGGGCTTCAATTGTAATGGATTCACTAAGAGAGATGCCACACGAGTGTTGCGACTTGCGTGGTCGCAACGCTATAATTTAAACGCATGGAGTGCCACACGCGCAACGCAACGCACGAGCGGTGTCGCAAGGCAATAATGTCGCTTCTACATCGGTTATAAAAAACCTTCGATATTATAAACAACACTGCGCTGCGTGGCTACTCCGGCGTCGCACCTCCAACATCGTGCGGCATCTCTGTCAGTTTACCGAAGCCATACGTACCTCTTAGAGCACTTGACATGTATGACAAGAAGTACTATGCCCAGCAATAGACACAGAGTACCGACCACCACGTACGCCACTCCCAAGAACGGGTTCTTGCCCCCGAGCAGCGATGTCGTCGATATTACGAAGGATTTCGTGCCGTCGAAGTCTGTTACCGGATAGTCTGTGAAATAATTAATGTGGGTAATTATTGTTTAGTGCTTGTGCTTCTTGTGGTGGGCGATATTGGAAGAGAGTTTTTAGCATATTCAGCATGAAAACTTGATAGCTAAAACTATACTTGAACGGAACTTGAACTCTGCTTTCAGATTACAAAAAAGGATAAAACAACAAAGGTTTCTCATTTTGATTCCGGCCTGGTGTGATTAGATGAAAATCAAGGTTAATGAACATCTGTTTGCTTCATGTGAAACACTAATAATCAGCTGCATCCGTTTAAACTGGGCCAATCCCAACATAGTTGAGAAAAGACTGGGCAGATTATCATCACCCAGTTAGTACTGGAGAAACGGATTGTCAGACTTTCGGGCCACTGACTATGTATGCAACGACTGTCAAAGATCTAGAAATGACAGCTGGTACCAACGGCTTAACATGCTTTCCGAGGCACGGAAGAAACTCAGTATGTAATAGATAAACAATTTTTTTATTCAATGTTCTGATTATCAAAAACTAAAACAAAAGAACGACGTGAAAAAAAAAAAACGACGACTTCGTCTAAATAATGACGAGACAAATCGATATAAGTCTTAGTATTTCACTCGCTCATGTTGTGAATGATTGAAATTGGTAACTACAGCTTACTATAGGTCACAGTGAGTACGTAGGGTCCCTTGACGAGCCCGGTGCTGAAGCCGACCTGCGTATGGTCCACGCGCCGGTACAGCTTCCGGAACGTCGGCAGCGCGGCCGTACGCATCCATACTATGAGGTCTTCGTTCTGAAAAAGCGAGGTGTATGACTTGTATTATAGTTCAAATAAAGCTTCAATTGAAATGTATAACTAATACGGTTATATACTTTGGAAGTCTGAAATAAACGGGGTCAATGTTTTATTATCTAGAGAAACTCCATGATGGAAATCGATATTATTATATTATGAACACGATAAAACAAAAACGAATTGATGATCTCTTTGGAGTCTATGATTGCAGGTAGTATGGGAAGTATCTGTTTATTTTTTTCTTTTATTGTTTAGATATGAATACCCATCACATATGAGGATGTTCGCTAGTAATTTTTTTCGATAACCAGGTTGGGCAGAGTGCTGTTGGGTTTTGTAATAAGAATTTCTCAATAACCGCCTGGAGTCAGAATTTCTATCCAGTTAATATCAAAATTAGTATCGTAGTTTAGTATCATTATAAGTGCCTATATAAATTTTCGATAGCAAGAATTTATTTTTATATATTTATTTTGTACCCTATCACAATGTTTTCATAATTAACCCAAAGGTTGACTGGTAGAGAATGCCTTGTGGCATTGAGTCCGCCTATGTATCACTATTGTACATGAAGTTTAAATAAATAAATAAATAAAATTGGGCAGGACACCTAGCAAGGCGTAGTGATAACAGGTGGAGTAAGGCTGTCACCGAATGGCGTCCAAGAACTGGCAAAAGAAACGTGGGTCGTCCGGCGGCGAGATGGGCTGACGACTTAGTTGTCATCGGGGGAAATACCTGGATGAGGCTGGCACAGGACCGTGGAGATTGGCACAAGAAAAGAGAGGCCTATACCCAGCAGTGGGCGAGTTCGGGCTGTGGCTGATGATGATGATGATAATATCAAAATGCGAGCCTCCTATAACATGACACTAATAAAAACTAGCAAATTGTCTACGCACTATAGGTGCACTTATTCATATATAAGGTCCGACTATTCATACACGAAATATTTTCAGGAAATCATCTAACGGCTATAACAAAGCCATTTCAAGGGTTTTTTTTTTATCTGAGTATATTTTTTAAAAAAAATAAATAATTTAAAATTACTTGACCCACAAAATAAATACAGGCTCCTTATTTTTAAGTATCCATTATGCTAGTTTACTACTTCGTATTTACCTACTGTCATTGTTAGAACATGGGAGTAAAGGTTTTATGCAAAAAGTCTCAAAAAATTTTAGAATTTTAATAATTTCGTAAAAAAAAAACACTCAGATAATTTTTTTTTCTTTGCTATGGCGACTTTACCCCTTATAGAAGTTACTCTTAAAATATTTCGTGTGTGAAAAGATTGACCTTATATAGCGATATTATATTATAGGCCGATTACCTGAAAGCCGTTGTTCTCAGTGTTGTTAGGATCCAACTCCCATACATGGATGCGCCAGTTCTCCGGTTTCGTGAAATTTGCAAATGCTGCAATAAAGATCAATTATCAGTTGCCTTTAACACATTCTAAGGAGCTTATTCAGTGAGCCCACTTTACTATATGTATTTTCAACGTGTTGCGCAGAGCCCAAGTGACATGGGACAAGGTCAGGAAGATAATGTTGATGAGGACTGTATTTTCAAAACTTGGCATTGAGCCGAACATTGAGAATACATCAAAATTAAACCTTCCTTTTGCATTGAAAAAGTACAGTGTGGGACGTGTGTTTGTCGTCGACCAGAAACAGTGGATGCACTGATTTTTATTTTGAAGCGCTGTTTCTTTTGCCACAGTCTTCCGAAACTTTTTCAATGTTCTTAGTACTTACAATGTACCATTTTTTCTTTAAAATTAAACATGTAGTTTGAAAATTATCGCAATTTTCTCGACCTTGTACAAAATTTACAATAGATTTCAATGTTATGAAATACTGCACAGTATTTCAAGGATTAATATTGAAAACAGCACATACCAACACTGAGTTCTCCAGGTGGGTTTCTGAATTTGATTTCCTTGTCGGAATCCCACGCTATCCCTGTGCGAAGAACGGGGACATCCTTGTTCAGATCTTGTGAACGGACTTTCAATGTATCTGGAGAAACAAATAACAATACAAATAAGGTAATACAATAACAATACGGTTAAAAAATTCTATGATTTTCTAATCATCTTATTTTGTAAATAATATTGTTAATTTGCCATACTCTTTGTTTTACTTTACTACTGTGTTTTGTTGTCCATGTTTTTTAAATAAATCTTAGTTTTAACAGTGCGAACTTTGCATGTTTTGTTATTTTTTAAAATAAATAATCTGTAACTATGTATTCTAGAAATCATGGTTAACTGAATTTATCCTCATGTTCAACCATTGTTTGCAGTAAATTTAAATGTGTTAGTTTCCTCAAATTATTTTTTGGTTCCAAGAGTATTACATAGACTCATACCGTTGAATAACGAGTTAGCTATAGCTCCACATGGTGCCACAGGTTTTTGCTTCCCATCTTCAACTGCAAAAGCAAACGGCAAGCAGTCAGATGAAGGTGTCAACGACAGGCGACCAAGAAGCTGAGTGTCATCCCTGTAAAATAATAATATACAGATACTTTTTTAGTAACTATATTTCTTATTTAGTTATTAACACAAATACACTCACTCAAGTGTATTTGTGTCACAGGATAACTAGGAGAGTTTAGGAGGACTGGATTATTAGAAATTAAGAAAAAATCATAAAAATTAGAGTCAATGTCAGGATCTTTACAAAATACCAGCTGGTCTAAGGTAACCCTTAACCTATTGACTGCCAGAGCATAAACACAAGCACGTGCCCTCCACGCGAAGCCAACATTTTCACTTACCATTTTATCACATAATTGTGTTGTTTGGCATACGGGGCACGCGCTTGCTTGTCACGTATATGTGACTATGGCGGTCAAAATGTTAAACAACCTCCAACAACAACAATGACCATGAACGCTTATTTGAATGTCATACACTACCAGATTAAGACGAGCAGCTACAGTTCAACCATATTCTGATCAGAAAGAATCAAGAGGTTATATGGTTTGACTTTTAGATTAACATATTATATCCAATGGTCCCTCTTATAATAACCATTTTATTCATTCAAAAATCAATCATAGTTTCCAATATCCTGGTTCTCTGCAAGTCCTTAGATATTTAGCGAAAAAATTAAAGATTTGACCATTTTTTTTTCTGTGATTGCAGTGTCTTAAAATAGGATTTGTAATTACCTAGATTTGACATATCGGCGATGATTCTGGTAGTAGTTGCTGAGTCCATAATAGAAGTATACATCTCCTTTGAAATCCTCAGTCAAGTTGAAGGTGATGTGGCAAATGCATTCATTCATGGAGTTCTGTTTAATGTAGTCTGCACAAGTGATATTTGCACCATCTTTCTTGCATTGTGTGTAGTCTATTACATGTTCTTTGACCTAAAAGTAAGTCACATACTTATGAATAATATTTCAGTACCCAATTTAGCTTTAACTTACTAAATACCACATATAGGAGATAAAGATGAATAACAAAACTGCAAAGTCCTGAGCCAGTGGGAAGGAAGTAAACATAGTCATTAAATTAATGTCGCCGGATTTGTCGTTGTCGTGTAATTTATCAATGTTATTGCCATAGATTTCAGATTCAGTATTGCCTACACTTAATGAAGTAACTACTTGCTGCGGTTATTTACTGTTTTACAATTTCTGTAAAACCCTTAGCCCTTTGTAATCACCAGTACGAAGACTACGATGAGTAATTCGACAAGTAATTAGTAAAAAATTAGGACGCACCTCATCGGAGAAGTAAAGTAGGCCTATACCGACAGGTATGAAAGCAATGCCAATCACGAAGAACGTTGGCAGGACCGTCCCCGCAGTCAGAATCGGCTGCCAAGCAGGCAGGCGCTGCTGTTTGAACGCAGACTCTACAATCAAAACAGTATTTGAGTCAGTCAAATTCTCAATCGATATCACAAGGCCATTTTATAGGTGTGCCAATGAAACAATACCAGCAGGACGTTTGGATTTCACATTGTGATCGGACGCTTCGCTGGAAGTCGCCATCGTATCCAACTTCAAGACTTTCGTGAGTAATTCAAGTTAAAATTAAAAATTACGAACACATCGCTCAATCAAATCACTATAAAAAAATTTCTTTATAAGTGTTACCAACTATAAGAAAAATTTTCCCCGTCCGAATGTAACCAGTAGGTTTTATTTAGTAAAATGTAAAGTGCATTCATTCATAGATTTTACCTGATTATTTAGAATGTTGAAAAAGTGTCACAATAATCATGAACAAATGTGCAAGCAAAAGAGAAATATTTTGAATTACCTTCAACAAAGGCTGCGAATATAACTTTAGTTGGTAAAATAAAAAAAAAAAAGGTGGCAACATACGTGTTGGTTGTGTCATTGCGGAAATGTCACAGTCGTGTTGCAAGCAAGAAAAAATCAAGTTTGCAAACAAGTTAACGATTAATTTCGCAAAAACTTATCTCGCAACGGACATACAGGGTGTCCAGTAATTAATGGATAACCTTGAAATGGGTCATTATAAAACTAATGGCCAATCAGAAAAAAAATACAAATAAAAAAAGTACCAAAAAAAAGCCCATTTATATAGACTAACCAATTTGTATTCGTTAATATATATTGTTATGGCGAATGTTAGGCGTAACCTGGTTTTAAACAGGCTTTATTTCATTAATACTATGCAATACTAACATCTTTTAATTTTATTTAAACGCCAATGAATAGGCACAAACTTGTTGAACCAAATTTCACTCCTTTTGAACATGAATAGCAATAACTCAGTTTTCACGTTAGGTACAATAATGAATAACACCATTTTAAAATCACATATTATTTTAAAATTATTGGTCACTTTGGTTTCGATGCTTTTTTCATACTATGGACACTACTACTGCTAGGAACTACTACTCTAGGACTACTACTACTACTATGGACTATGACATTCGGTCGAATGCGGCACCCACTTAATTTTGAATATAAGTTAAATAATAATACCATGACGAAGTCATCAGCCATGGAAGACCTGGGAGTCGCATTTAACCAAAAGCTCACTTTCCACGACCATATGGCCATGGTAGCTAAACAATCCTACCAAAAGTTAGTTTTGTTCTGCGTAATCGCCGACATTTTCGCACCGCTCATGCAGACAAAATAATATTTGATGCGCTCGTACGTTGCAAGTTCGAAACCAGCTCTTGCGTCCACACGCAAGAGCTGGTTCCTGTACCTATATGTATAAGCAGAAACACGGCTACTATCCTTACCTCTATCCAAAAAATTCTTACTGGGTTGCCCTGGATACAACTCGCTAGAGGTAAGGCGAGCTCGGGATCAGCTCACAATAGCCTATAACGCTTCGTGGCGCTGTTGACGCCCCTGTTCTGTTCGATGTGCTGGCGCGCTTCTTTGTTCCAGACAATTACTGCCGGGGCAGAACGCACGTGCTAAGTCGTCAATTCCTCGCACTCTGCGCAAAATGGGCGCGGTTCGGGTGGACTCGACTAGGCGTACGGACGAATAAATTATTGTGTCTACTTATTAGAAGATAAATTAGAAAGAAGAGCACGAAAAAGGACTTGGGTTCACGAAATTAATAAAATTATTTTATTAAATTGGTTTATTATTGTTTAAAGTTCAAAAAAGATTAGTATTTTAGTTATGAAACCAGAAGGTTGTCGTTTTGAATGTGTTTGTTTTTATGTGTTGTGTTATGGTTGTTGTGTGTTTTATACGTTTGGTTGTTGTTTTGTGTAGGTAAGTTTTATTGTTTTTGTGTGTGTATTTATCATTTTATTTTATTTTTATTCTGATAAATTGTTAATATTAATCTCTTAGTTTTATTCCTATACTAGCTGACCCGCGCAACTTCGTCTGCGCCACATCAGAGAGAGGGTTAGAGAGAGTGTGAGTCAACCTTAAAAGATAGACATATGCTATCGCAGACTCATGATTGTTGCGTAACTTTAACCGTTTACAAAGTGCACGTAACGGAAGCTCTCAAAAGGAATACATTTTCCCTGTTTTTGCAATATTTTTCATTGATGCTGCGCTGCTATTGGTTGTAGCGTGATCTTATAGAACCTATCATGGTATAATTATATACTTTATACCATGGAACCTATAAGCATAACCTATAAGCCTTCCTCGATAAATGGGTTATCCAACACAAAAATAATTTTTCAATCCGAACCAGTAGTTCCTTAAATTAGCTCGTTCAACCAATCAAACAAACTAACTCTTCATCTTTATAATATTGGTAAAGATTCAAGTATGTAACAATTTAATTTGTCGGAAATATTTGCATTAACCGCTAAAATATTCTACTTATGTTTTACCCTCGACAGCCTTAAGTCTTCATCCTTAGACACTCGATGACAGTCATACTCCAGCTAGGTCGAAAGTTCTCATAAAGGTGCATGAAATGAGCCGAGACACGATAAAGCTGCTGTAAACTGTTGCGGACCTCTTGCAACTGTCTGCCGTCTCCATCGTCAGACCTTCGATGACAGTCATACTCCAGGCAGGTTTAAAGTTCTTACCAAGGCGTATGAAATGAGCCCAATAACAATATAGCTGCTGTAATCTGTTGAGGACCTCTTGCAACTGCCTTCCGCCTCCATCGTTAGACAGCCGATGAAAGTCATACTCTAGTTAGGTTTAATGTTCTCATCAAGGTGCATGAAATGAGCCCAAACACGATAAAGCTGCTGTAAACTCGTGCGGACCTCTTGCAACTGCCTTCCGTATGCAAAGCGCATGGAAAGCGATCGAACACACACTCTACAGGGTATAGGCTATGTAGATTTTCAAAGCATTGTCATGTAGACTAATCTGAAGTACGCTATCTTTAACAAAGCCGGTCAGTCAATTTTAAAGTTATCTCGTGAGCACATTTTTATTCATTACTACCATTTTGGTTCAATAGATGTCGCTGCATGTATCTTACATATTGATGATAAGTTCTTCTTGAACACTCAGTATATTACTGCTACATTAATACCCTCGATAATAAAACTATTTATTTGAACTTTTTCTACCGGGGCGATCTACTGAAATTTTAGAACACAAACTAACTATCATAGTTAAGTCACAATAGTAGCTACTATTGTGACTTAACTATGATAGTTAGATATATGCTCTCGCGGACTTTTTTGTAGGTAATAATGAGTACTTTAATCATGTAGTACATCATTTTTAAGTATTATAAATAGTTTTCTCAGCGCACGCCAAATAATGAATTTTATAGGCAAAATTTTGCTACTTTGGGTTACATTATTGCAATTTTCTTAAGGATCTATAATTTTTTTGAAAATAAATTATAGATTATGTTACTTCCTTATAATTTAGCTTTCTATTGGTAAAAAATGGTTTAAATCGGTCCAGTAGTTTCGGAGCCTATTCGGTACAAACAAACAAACAAAAATAGCATGCATTTTTCATAACAGAAATAATCGAACTTTCCACTAAAATGGTTTTTTTTTTTTTTCAAATAATATATACTGAAAAAAGAAAAATCGTTGTCTCAATGGCACATCCCTGAGTGTGACTGACTTTTCGGATTTCAGTGTTTTATGACGCATTGCAATGACGCTCTACACTCGCTCCCGCTCGACCCCACGGGCGCAACTCCCGCGCATCACCCGACCTGCGCACGCTCGCTGTGATTCGTTAATATAAATACATGAAATTAAACCCGCCGTACTCCCGACTCGTCTCGCACCCGCTCCCTGTGAGTGTTGTTTTTTTGGCATATAGCGACAGTTATGAGCCGTTTGGCCGTAAGATTGCGGAGTGGTCGACATTTCGGGAGGCCAGACGACTGGCTCTGGCTTTGGCCAAAGAATTAGTATAGCCTTCTTTCAAACGTGGCAATGCTGCCCGTGTTCTGGGCACGATCGCGGATGACAGCGATGCGGAGGAGTACTTTGACGCCTGGTGTCCTATTATCGTTGTTGTATACAATATGTTAAAAAAAAACCAGTCCGATTCGAAAGGGACTTAGTACATCATTCTGCAATTTTTCATCGGTAATTTAAAAAAAAAAAAACAGGATTACACAAATTTATATATTTATTAATATTTCAATAACAATATCCAAAAAACGTGTATGTTCTCATCGAAAGTGGGACCAAAAATCACAGGTACATAATTATGTGCTAAAAATACAATAATCACAAACACTTAAAGGGTGTAAATAGACCCTTAACGAAGCCGAAAGGCACTTGTTCTCCCCGTTTTTGCGATAATTTTTTTGTTCTAGACCATACCTGGGAACCTTCTAGTTACGGAGATATTAGGGGTAATATTGGGGGTCAAAGTTCCAACTTTTTCACAACTTTTTTTTAAATACATTTTTTTAATGTATGATATTTATTTTAAAAACCTCCACGACCCCCGAACTATTCAATCCATCCACCAGCTCAATGCTTTGAGTGCGTTCCATCAAGTCCTACCGTAAAACGTGATTTTTCTGGCAAAAAACAAAAAAAACGTTTAGCAGCAATAATTTTTGCGTAAAGTTACTCAGTTTGATATACAGAATGCTTGGTTGACGGCTTCGTGAAGGGTTTGTTTACACCCTGTAGGATACTTAGGTGGTATGCATTACGATTCGTTAATTCCTTCGGGATATTATTTGTCGAAAGGTTCCTTGGCCGATCTGGTGAAAGATATTTCCGAAATGAGAATCCGGGCGGATGGGTCCGGCCTTGAAACTAATTTTGAGGAAACGCAGAAAACAGACATAAAAGTGTACTTAGCAGTTAAAAAGCCAAATAAAGAACAGAAAATAATTAAGATAATAAATGCATTACAGAAAGATAAACAATTCAAATATCTCGATCTGGCTCGCGAGGTTGTCGACATGTGGGACGTGAGTACAGCAGTCATTGTGCCGGCCAATTGGCCAACACGACTACCACCTCGATAAGCAGTTGCTTAATAACCTCGAGACAAAATGAAACGAGACGAGAACAAGACTTTTTACAACTTGGGTGTAGTTGTATAAAGTCTTGTTGTCGTCTCAGTTTCATTTTGTTTTTTTATTTTTCTAAATAATCTGATCAGGACACATGGTTGTGACTATAAACTATATTTAAGAAGACCGTACATGGGGAAGAGTTGAAGGCTAAGGAGGAGATCTAATTTTGATTTCGTTATTTTGTTGAATAATCTTAAGAAATTCCGTTCAAGATTACGTTAAGAGAAATACAATGATTTTTTTAAATTTAAAAGTTTATGTTGACGGCTTATAGAACGGCCGGTCGGCGGAACTGCGCAACACAATGTGACAATGTGACCCCGCACCCGCGTTTCGCCTCTTCCATCGAGCTCTCGCGCATTCGTAACAATTCGTTCAATTTCGGCGCTTGCTAGAAGCCTTCAGCCGAAGCCAAAGATTCGATCGGCCACAATTTTTTTCTTTATTTTCCATGCTATACGATTACGCTTTGGATAATAAGTGATAACAATAAAGCCCGTCACAGACGTAGCCATAATATATGTATATTAATATAAAAATGTTAAGTGTGAGTTGTGTGTGGGTGTTTAGTGTTATGTTTGTTGTACTTATGTTATGTTGTTGTTGTTGTATGTGTTATTATGTTTATTAGCAAGGCATATTACTAAATATTCCATATACATTTTCGAGTGTGTGCTATTAATTAAAATGCTAGTCCACAATCCCGAATAAGTTTTATATAAAAAAAAGCTAACTTTGTGGTGGTAATAATCAACTATTTACTTAAAAATTACTAAAGTCTACAATCCCTTGCCGCAGATCCCTAATTGACTTATTATTACTGTTTTCTTCGGGTACTTATTTATTTATTACAAAGTCAAAATATCAATATTTCGTAGGTTTGGTTTGTTTGGTGGTGTACTCCTAGTTATCTAAAACCATAAATACTAATATTTATCTGAGGTAGTTGTGGTAGCGTGACGGTTGACAGAGGAGATGGTCGTGTTGCGCCAACCCCAAGTAATTTTGGACAAGCGCAGGAAGATGGTGATGAGTTATCGGAGGTAGTTGGTTAGTCTTTTAGTTAAGGAATCATTATTAAATCAACCAAGTATGTACCTAATATTAAAAAATAGCTTCACTTTGCTTACGGATCCGCAAGCTGTTGCAGGATTCAGCTTTGTTGGATTGCAATTCCTACAACCAGCTTATTAATACAGTGAACATGTCGAAGACCAGACTCGCCAGGTAAAGTTCATATTATTACACACTAGTTATATACGTAAAGAAAACAACAAACAATAATATAGTTACTTATAATACAACGATACGATTAATTGTAATTTGTATTATTTTGTCCGATCAGAGAGTTAATAGGTGTAACTAGGTGGCTAACTAACGAATTGGGCCCCGAAGTTGAGGAATTTCTTGGCACCCGATAGCCATATGATGCTGTTGCAGGATTCAGCTTTGTTGGATTGCAATTCCTACAACCAGCTTATTAATACAGTGAACATGTCGAAGACCAGACTCGCCAGGTAAAGTTCATATTATTACACACTAGTTATATACGTAAAGAAAACAACAAACAATAATATAGTTACTTATAATACAACGATACGATTAATTGTAATTTGTATTATTTTGTCCGATCAGAGAGTTAATAGGTGTAACTAGGTGGCTAACTAACGAATTGGGCCCCGAAGTTGAGGAATTTCTTGGCACCCGATAGCCATATGATACAGTATTAGAAAAATCTTTTCTAGGAGACTTTTAATTCATATTATGTATTACAAGATCTAATTCGAATGTCAGGATCGCCATTAATCGGTATTCGACTATTCAAGGCATCTCTACTTCGAACGGTAGGCAGTTGTTTCGAGACATTCGCACCAATAAACTGAGTCGGTGCCTGAAGTAGACGTTTCGCGTGAGCTCAGCCAATCGCGCGCCGATGGGCTTCGATACCCCCCGCACCGCGCAGCTACCTCAGGCACCGTCTCAAAAAAAAGTAGTTAGTATAGAGCCATCTTTGAAGTTAGTATTCCAGTTAACTCATAGAGCTAAGCTAAGCAGCCTTACGCAGGCTACGCTCGTGCAAGTAAGCGCTTACGTCAAACAGTGCAAAGGGACGAATTCTCGCCCGCTCGTCCAACTTTGAATGCTCGCTTACCGGCGCATTCGCCTGTAACAAAGCTAAGATACGAATTTGAGCCAGAGATATACTAGGGGACAAATATCCCACGACATGTCTTGATTTCGCTTGACAGAAACAAGTGATTGTTACAAATTAAAAATAAGTTACATCAAAATTAAATTACACACTCGAGAAATCCACTTGATAAATACTTAAATTTAAAGTAAATTACACACTCGAGGCGAACCGAGCATTACAGCCTGTATTGCTCGGTTCGCCTCACTCGCTGATGTAAATGCAGGCCTTATTTATGACACCAGTTGATTGTAGATCTTCTCATTATTAATATTGGCACTGGTAAAATAACGCATAACAGACCGATGATCAGTAGGAAGATACCGCAGCCTAATTTAGCTGGATGATCGATCTTCTGCAAAGAGCTAATAATAACTTTCCGTCGACCGTCGTAGCGTGATGTTGGGTATGCTGTAAATAATAGAAAAAGAGTTACTCAGTTTGATGAACAGTATGCTTAGTTGACGGCTCCGTTCACACCTTGTATAGAGTTAAAAAGTACCACAAAAAAGAGTCATGTGTACAACACATGATTCAATTAACAACGCAACGGGTAAGTATATAATGTCAACTAATTTGACCTTAATAGTCGTCGAATTAAAAACAATAAACATTTACTACCGTCATCCGCCTTTATTTTGGCCTTCTAAATGTTGTCTCTAAAAGTTTCTTAAGGTCACGTCTGTGAGCGTCTTTAGATATTCAAGGTCAAAGGTCGCAAAAATACGTTTTTTTTGCAAATATCTCTGTTCCTACGGCTCCAATGGTATTGGCATTTATGACAATGATGAAATTTTGTTAAAATCATTTTTTCATGCGCTTAAGTGTGCGCAAAACGCGACCGCGCGCGGAGTGGGTGGGTCCCAGTGAATAATTCCTCGTACAAAATCAGTAAATCACTAAAATGAGATGTGATGAGTAATTTGTGTTACTTATTACTTTAATTATCAGAGAAACTTTCCAATTTCAACAAACTGGTTCAAGTTTCTCTACAAGAAAAAATATTGTCTGAAAATGCTTCTATATCTTAGGACGAGCGAAGATTTTTTTTATACTAAATTACTAACTTGCTCTTGATTATCGATTTTGTACATTTGTACAGAACAGTTTTCAAAAATTGGGAAGTTTTTTTAAAAATAAATATATATTTATTTTGTAAAACATGAGCATGTATACACTATAGGTCTTTTAGATAAATTAAAGTAGCTACATGTTGTGACATTTAGGAATGGCGTACAAAAAATATTTGACTTAGACAATAGGAAATTTCTTGGAACTCTGGGTATCGGCAAACCGCGACATTTAGACCTTCCAAACTCTATTGACCTGGACGAGCTTAACCGACATTTTTCTTCTGCTTCCTCCATGGATCGCTTAACCAAGCAACAAACTTTGTCCCTAATTTCTGGTCTAACGCACCCTAATATTAACCACTTTTGCTTCGTTCCAGCTGAACCTGGAGAGATCAAAAAGATCAGCCATCAAGTCGAAAGCAGTGTATTGTGATAATATCACCCGTGGTATGATCACAACTCTTCTGGATGAGCTCCTACCTGCGATTACCCACATTGTGAATTTTTCCCTTTTTACCGGAGCAATTCCTTCCTTGTGGCGCAAAGCCTATGTTTGTCCGCTACCCAAGGTCCCTAATCCCTGTCTTCCTACCCATTTCCGTCCCATTTCGATCCTTCCCTTTCTATCTCCCGATTCCCACTATAAAACTATATGCGGACTGTAAGCTACTTTCGGTGAGACAGCTCTTTGTCCTCCGAGCCACACTTAGGAAGCATAGACTAATTCCTCCACCAGACACTAAGCGCAGAGCAAAAATGACTTTCCCTACAATAAGCCACAAGACCGCATTCGCTAGGCGCCAGTTCTATGTTGTCAGCTCTTTCATTTACAGAAACATCGCTAAAAGTACTCAATTAACTGGGCTAAGTCACCATGAAGTCAAGGTTAAAGTTCAAGGTTGGCTTCAGGATCAGGACTACGTCCGGACAGAAGAATTACTTCACCTCCGGCAATAGCCGTGCAATACTTCTTCTACCCATTAAATATAAAAATCCCAACCCTTTCAGCAAGATACATAAATATACTAACAATAAAACACTTACACACGCAAATATGTACAATCTCAATCACACACACACACACTTACCCCCCAATTACACACTTTCACTCTCACATATATACACACACAATTACCTACACATGCACATTCATAATACAACTACAATTAATAAATTCCTTCACTCCTAGTTTAATCTCTGTTAAAATAATTTAGTTGTACTTTCAAATTTGTTTCTTTTTTGCCAAGATTTTGTTAACACACTTTTTAGTAAAAGGTTTTTGTATCATAGTGACAGCAGAACACTGACTCCTAAGTCACAGGATCTCCTAGTTTGGGAGTCAGGGTTACTCTATCTGTATTACCTTTATTTCACTGAAATTTATGTGACCTAGTCTTAAATCAATGTTGAAGGTTTTTGTATAAATAGAGATTTTTTTTTTTTTTTTTATCTAAAGTGCTTAAGGCCTGTGTGCACAAACAATTCTCCGATTTTGTCCATCGGAAATCGCTTATCAGCCCACTTCAATCTGGGTTCAGGCCTGGGCACAGCACTGTTTCCACCCTTCTTAAAGTGACTGGCGATATTAGGGCAGACACCAAGGTAACGGTACTGGTGCTGGTCGATTTCTCAAATGCCTTCAATACCGTTAGTCACGACATCCTTTTAGCCATTTTATCCCATGTTATGGTCTCTCCCGGAGCACTGGAATGGTTCTCCTCTTACCTTCAGGAACGCCAGCAGTCAGTTCATGTTGGGAATTCCTCATCATGTTGGTGTGATTTGGAGACTGGTGTTCCTCAAGGCGGTATTCTTTCTCCTCTTCTCTTTTCTATTTTTATTAATCTCCTTACTTCTGAGCTTCAGTGTGCGTATCATCTGTATGCCGATGACTTACAGTTGTACTGTCAAGGGAGGGTTGACGAAATTCTAGATCTGATCGACAATTTAAATCGGGATCTGATAGCAATAAAAACCTGGTCCGATAAATTTGCTGTGGCAGTAAATCCATGTCAGGCGATCATCATTGGCAACTCTCGCAGTCTATGCAAGTTGAATGGTACAACCTTGCCACCAGTTCTTTTCGACGGTACGGTCGTTCCTTTTAGTACTGAGGTAAAGGATCTTGGCTTGCATATCGATAGCTCTATGAAATGGCATACTCAAGTTGCTCGTGTCAGTCGGAAGGTTACTGGCTACTCAAACGGTACAGAGCCGTTGCTGGCTCTGTACCGTTTGAGAAACTTTGTACCCTCAAATACGAAAACAATGCTTGTACAGTCCTTAATTTTTCCTATCATCGATTATGGTGACGTGTGCTACTTTGACCTGAATGCGGATCTCCTCGACAAACTTGACCGTCTTCTAAATAACTGCATTCGATTCGTTTTCAATTTGCGTAAATATGATCATATCTCCGAGCTCCGGACTCTTCTTAAGTGGTTGCCCATACGTCAGCGTAGGGAGCAAAGGGCGCTTACCACCTTGTTTTCTTTTCTTGTTTCTCCCACTTCCCCTAGTTACCTTGCTCCCCACTTTCAGTATATTTGTGGCAACCATAATAGGAGCCTGCGATCATCGCAAAACCGTATGCTTCAATGTCCCTCTCACCGCACTGACTTCATTCACCGATCATTCTTTGTCCAGTCTATTTCTCTGTGGAATGCGCTTCCCCAGGAAATCAGGATGGCAACAAATCGCTTATCTTTTAAAATTAAAGTTCGTGAGTACATTCGGAAGAAGCTGGCAGTTTCGTCACAACGGTAATGTTTTCCCCATGGTTTGTGTTTTTATTTTAGTATATTCGTATAAATATTTACATTAATCTAAATTTTGATATATATTTATAGTATTTGATATATATTTATAGTATTTTATATATCCTTGTAGTTAATCTTAGTATTATTTGAAATTATTTTCAGATATACACCTACCACTGCTTGTCTCTGCATCACCCAGAGGTTGACTGGTAGAAAATGCCTATGGCATTAAGTCCGCCTCTGTACTTTTGTGCTTGAAGTGTTAAATAAATAAATAAAAAGGATAAACTTAATTAATAGTTATTTTTTTTATTAAGTTATTTATTCGCTTCTTCATTTGTGCGCGGTGGATACTGAATAATCTGATTTTTGTGACTTTACTAATTAAATAAACTACTCATTGCAGGCTCAAAAAAAAAACACCAAAAATTAATCAGTACCATAATTATACTATTACAAAAAATTGGTATTCTTTACATTTGATTATCTTTTTTTATTTCCATGATATATATTTTAATGTATTTATTGTTAGTTGTGTATTTTGGCAGTGATTTGATTAAGTTGTCATTCTTGTTCGCCGACCTTAACCTCAGCCTAGCTAGGCTTTTCTTACTGTGGGCGTTTGCCAATCTCCTTTGACCCTGTATCTGTATTATCGCAGTTTCTTGTCACAGAAGCTTTTCTCGGTATCTATGAGATAAATAAAATTTGATTTTGAAGGCCGCATTGTTCGTTAACAGCATCAACGTGCCATCTTTGAAGTTAATTCAATTACTTCAAGTCAGTTAAATTTGTAATTACCACATCAAGATTTTGATTTAATGAAGTTTCTTGCCATTCTTCTCTATAGCGATCATCGCTTTAGAATGGGCAACTACAGTACTTTCACAAGTTTTATGCTTTCTGACTGGGCCCGTAGCTTCATTTTTTGTTTTGGACATTCAAAAGTGCCTGTAATAGTCTAATTGGTATGTAGTACTGTTAGTGTATTGTTAGTATTATTATAAGTAATATTAATTAGGTATATATAAGTATATTGAATAAACATAGTGTACATATAGTATATAAATATAGTATTTATTTATTATAATATAAGCTATTGTTATAAGTATTATAAATACGGTTTTTATTCACAGAGGAGAACCGTGCAGTCATGGGTCCGCCGATATGCGGATTTTGGAGACGTAGAACATAACCAACGGCATATTCATCGGCTCGACACCACGACATCGTGCCGAGGCACAAGGCTGATCCCTTCATGGCCACCCGCATAAAATGTGTTGTTTCCAATAAATGCTTGGAGTTTGAAAACTAATAAGGAAAGCTACAATTCAATTATTTTGAATTGTTTTACTTGCATATACATAAGTGTTGGAAAATCTATTTATTGGATCCCTATAAAGAGGCCTATCACAAAATTGCTGAGTTGTACTGCGATACCGAGTTCAAGCAGCTGACGCATGGAATTATGATATAATTTGGCTGTTGTAATTACGTTTATTTTAAATTTAATACATTTTTTTATCTGTAATTTAATTTCTTATAAACTAACGGTTATTCTGGTATAAATTTTACGTAATAATATGAATGTAGTAGGTAGATTAGGATTATATTAATAGATATTTCTAAATTCTAAGGCCGCTATGAATTGCGCTAAATTAAACGCTTTTGAAGAGATATGATTATATATTGCATTTCGTTTGCTTATATACAACAGTTTAATCTAGGAATTCTAGGAGCTCGAAAAATTGCCGTCGCGCACTTTATAAAAAACTAGCTTTGAAATTTTGGCTTCGTTTCATATAAATAAATAAGAAAAAAAAATGGAAAAAAGGGAGACCGTATATAAACCATACTAATAACTATTTTCCACCACTTAATAAATATAAGTTATCGAAGTCTTTCAGTTTCTCAGAATTAGAACGCCAAATTTGGTAATTTAACGTAAAAGTCACGGTCGATTTTTTTTTAATGTAACAGGCCTCTTAAGGAAAAACACAAGCGAAAATCTTTAAATTAATGAAACCGTTTACCTTGATGGCTTTTAGTTATGTTCAGTGGTATAGGGTACCTAGTACCTACCTACTGATAAAACGTGGTTATGAATAATAAATATTATTATTCATAACCACATTTATTACATATATATTTTTATTATGTTATCCGGTGAAGTGAACAATAATTCCTAAAATGTTAGTAGAAATTTTAGCGATCGTCACGACATTTTTCTGATTACTCCACATCGCATGCCAATCGATCATCACACAGTTTCAGTCAGCGGTGCCATTTTCCGATTTCCTGCTATCTACACATTTCATAATCTATCCATCCGCGTTGTACCATATCCCGCTTAGCATTATCACCTCACCCAGCCTTTCATTCGTTCCTTTTGTTGCCCAACATTCTGATCCATACAAGACAGCGGGTCTAACAATTGTTTTATAAGTCTTCCTCTTAAGTTAAAGGAGAATGGCAGATAGCTGGTGTTATAAGCAGTAACTTAGGCTACTTTTACTTTAGACTAGCTGTGCCCGCGGCTTCGCTCATGTGACCGCGTGTTTTTTATTAGTCAATGTCAAAGTTTATGAACGAAAAATATAGATGCAACTCATGATCTATCCTGGGTCCCAACGGTTAATAACATTAAAAATTTAAAAAAAAATCATCTGAGTTAGGTTTTTCAACGCATTGTAGTGCATTCATTGTGTACTGATAAAGTCTCTCCACTTTGGTCGCACTTCGTCTTATTTATGTTACTCGAAGTTTTTCAAAGATTTTAGTTGTAAATCTGTAATATTCTAACCATGGTGATACATAATAGGTATGTACTCCCATGGTTGTAGCAGCTCAATGTGAATACGGGGCTCTCGACCAGACCATGGCCAACCATGCTGGTGTCCAAAGTGTCCCTACACCTACGTTTTAGAGGGCTTACTGTCAAAAACGCCACGACCTCCACCTCCTCACACGCTGAATTTTAATTGTATATATTCATCTGTGTCTGTAACCTACTAACACTAGAAGTTAAGTAAAATTGTTACTAACCCTATGGAATCCAGTCTGAAATAAAAACTTTTTACTCTATTCTATTATCCTCGTTGTGGACACATTGTGGAGTTGGGTTATGGACATACATTTGCGTGGCGAAATCGGTCATTTTTTCACTTCACAATGAAAGAATATGCATTCCCCTTAAACTCAAGGGGAAGATTTATTAAACCATGGTTAGGCCTGCTGTCTTGTCTTCTTCTTTGGATCAGAATGTTGGGCCACAAAAGGGATGAAAGAATAACAGGCGAACGTGGCGGAGATGAAAATGCTAAGGGGGATGTGTGGTGTAACGGTGTATTTTAAGGAAGTCGATGAAGAATGGACATGTGAAGCGGAGGAATGAGAAAAATGTTGAGTAAGAATGTAGATCTCGCTAAAGTAGACTCATCGTTCATGGGGTACTGTTTGAGATGCTATAATAAAATTCCACAAAGTATTCTTGAACTAAATTAAACGAAATTTAAAACATGCATTAAACGCACACTACGTAAGCAAGCATATTACAAGTTGGACGATTATATCACTAAAAATGTTAGGCTCAATGCCGGTCCTGCTCCACAAGAACAGGGGCGCATAAATTGATAGCATTAAATAGTATTGTTGGAGCTGCTGAAGATTGTACAACTATCTTTGCATTGTATAAATTCAATCTTTTTAGTGTTATATAGCCGCATAGCCCATATTGTGTGAGTACTATGTACTAGAAAGCTGGCATTCGCTGGAAACCTACGTCTTTTCTTGACTTGAATGTGCCCTGGCGGTTAGGAGTTTGTCATGCTCACTCAAATGTCTCGCTGATGGTGGCACGTGTGTCGGATCATTTAGTTCCCTTCAAAATAGTTGAGTTGAATGGTGCTGATACATACGTCATGTTCGTGAACGGGCGCTGTCAGTTGTGACTGGTCATCTCTTATTTGCCACGGCTTATTTGAATTAATTATTTTATTTTTTAATTGTTTTTTTTCTTTTGTTTTGTTCTCACATAATGTACCTACCATCTCAACATGAATGATGTAACAAAGGTTTTGTAAACTATTCTGATTTAAAAGAGTGTTCATGGAGTTTCTTGCCCGTTCTTCTCCATAGAGATCTACGTTAGGGAATGGGCAACTACAGTACTTTCACAGTATTTGTGCCTTGTGACTGGGACTGTAGCTATATTTCATTGTTGTCTTTGTTTCGACAATTCAAAAGTGCCTGTAACTGGCCTACTTGAAATAAATGCTTTGATTTTTTTGATTTTAGATGGCTACAACAGTAGAGGAAGACCAAAGAAACGATGGATGGACTGTGTGAAGTTTCATATGGCTAGAAAGGAGGTGACTGCTGAGATGACTAATGGAGAAGTATGGAAGAAAAAGATATGCTGCGCAGACCTCAAATAAATTGGGATGAGGGCAGGAGAATGATGACGTGACAATGAAAGAAAAAGTGTTCAAACCATATGTAGCTCGTAGTGTGTAGTTAGCTGAAGGAACCCCGTCCTCATAGAGTCCTGTGCGATTAACACGCCAAGCAGGTTTACGTTTCAATTCAGTGTTCATCCATATTATAAACGCCTCGTTCTGTAACAACGTGTATTGCAATTATTTATAACATTTTCCGTTTTGCCGTCATAGTCATAAAGTTAATTTTGGCACGGTTTGTGAGTTACAAAATATATTTTTACACGAGAATACTTATGTCACGGTCAAGCCTATAAATATTGCATCTGTCACCCAACAAAATTCATCATCACACATCAGTATAAACCGATAGAAAGTTATTTGGAATCCACAATAAACATACCTCAAATCCATTATTTTTGGGTATTTTAGTATCCAACTCCCACACATTCTTATTCCAGTTTTTTGGTTTCGAAAAGTTTTTAAATGCTGAAACAATATAAATCTATTTTTAAACACCAGACGTCTTGGTACCAGGTCATGATATTCTTCACGAGATATGTTACGTTCATAGTTATCGACTTTTAAAATCAGATCGCGCTGCAGGGTTTAAATTACTCTAACACGACGGTGATGGCGGGATCTTGGTTATGCAGCTCTCTAGCCCCACCATCCCCTTCGAACCTACCCTGTACGAGTCGGGGTGCCCCAAGTCCCGACCTCGCTTCGTTCGCTCTTGCATCAAATATAATTTTAATACTATCTTCCGGGAAATGGCAATTTCCCTAGAGATATAAATATATCACGGCTTTAATTAACTATCTTACTGCGATATATGTATTTTTAATATTGGCATGTACAATAGTGGCATGCACTAACATTTCTCTCAAGTTTTTTGCTGCAGCATGCGTGGCGGGGCTGGCCAAGCTGTTAAGGCTTTTCCGAAAAATTTAACGTGACTATCACGTGTTCACTATCATCGCGTATAAACTCAGCTGTTATGGCTTTTTTTTTTTTTTTTTTTTTTTTTATAAAAACGTTGCCCCACACTAGGAATTTCTCCTGTATCGTGGGTGCGTTTACAAACATTTAAACTCACATACACAAACAGCCAGACCCGGAACAACTACCTGTAGGCCATACAAATATTTGTTCCGTGCGGGAATCGAACCCGCGACACAAAGCGCAGCAGTCAATCGCTTAGCCACTGCGCCAACCGTGCCGTCAAACGGTTAATTTATAATTCCCTTTATAAACCTTTAATTCATAGGTGAATATAAAATGTATAGAGCGGCTGATTTCTCTGCGACTTCAGGGTTGATCCTATAGTAAGAGTTGTTTATAATTATTAGTAGGTACAATGGCCCCTTTTCAGAAACACTTTCTATAGATATCTGATTAAGAATACCAACCTTCTGAAAGGTCTTGCCCGGGTGGATTTTTAAAGTTTTTCTTGTCGTCTTCTGATATTAAACCATCACGGATAATCAACACGTATGAGTTGTTAGTTTGTAAAGTAAATGAATCTGTAAGAAAACAATAACCATATTAAATCATCGTGAAGACCAAAATAAACCAAATCGTTTTACAAACGCTTATTACTAGAAAGAAAACAGACAGATCCCCGCTATTGTTGGTGAATCATTGGTTTAGTGTACCGTTGAACATGGCGTCGGCTAGCTCCCCGCATGGTGCTATTGGCTTGATGCCCTCGGAAGTGTTGGTGTAACTGTACTCTGAACCGCAGCTTTTCGACGGCGTCGGAGACAGATGACCGGCCAGTTGTTTGTCGTCCCTGGCAGCGTGAATTTTAACATAAGTAACACATTGTGAAAAAATCATAGTTTATCTGATACGAAGAAAGAATGAGCATTGATTGTCACGATCGCTAAGTGGATTATCCCAAGGGTCCGTATCCACTAAGCGGAAAATTGGGAACACGCGCATCCAACAGCGAGCGCAAGGACTAGGAGGCGCATTGTCTACGTCGAAATTTATGCAAAAGCTATACTCATACAGCCCTTTATTTAGTGATATCAAAAGAGTGCGCGAGGACTTTTCAGCTTGGTGGAAACGGACCCTAACGCGTCATCGTTGCTTTCCCCAGAACATCAAGATTACCCTTTAAAAGTGTTTCGTGGAATTTGTTTCCAATTTGGTAACGGGAAATAAAAAACAAAATAGTTTATCCCAAACGAAATGTATGAGGAAATTAGGTAGTTTTATTTGTTGAAACTCGACTTGATAACATATGCCGCGTGACACACAATGCTATCTAACCACATTGTGCGAGGTCAAATTACTAATGAGCAGTAATACACTCATTACTATTATGTAGGTATTCTGTGCCAAAACTAACTAATTTCGCCAGGCATATATATATCATACATAATTTCTATGAGTCGTAAAGTCGCCATAGCAACGAAAAAAATAATTATCTGAATTTTGTTTTTACGAAATTATTATAATTATAAATATTTTTGAGAAACCTATTAATCTAAAATTTTTTGAGTTTTTTTGCATAAAACCTTTAATCCCTATTCTAACAATGACAGTAGGTAAATACGACGTAGTAAACTAGCGGAATGAATATTCAAAAATATTTATTTTGTGGGTCAAGTACCTAATTAATTTAAAATTATTTATTTTTCATAATAATATTCGTAGAGAAAAAAAAATACCTTGAAATGGGTTCGTTATAGCCGTTAGATGATTCTCTGAAAATATTTCGTGGCATACATAAAGTACTTAAATGCGCAGTTACTCATACATAACAGGAAAGTTGAAAATATTAAGGCCGCTTTCACATTAGTACGTTAGCAGCGCGACAGTAGCGCTGCAAAAGCACATTCGCAAACAAAAACAAAAAAAACCGTTTTTTATTTTCCGACTGTCGCGCTGCTAAAGTCGCCTAAATGTGAAAGCGGTCTAACACATACGAGTCCACCCACGTTTCATAATTATCAGTCGGGTTTTTAATTTTTTGTAAACTTTTTTTTTCAGATTTTTATTTTATAGTGTGAAAGATTTCGCAGAGGATTTAAATTTTTATTTCCCTCTTCTTTTTTCTCTCAACCGATGGCCAGGCGAATGCTTTTCCAGCTTATTTCGAGGAAAAAGTGCCGTTCGGCGTTGGATTTGTTATAGTTTGGGCTGGAATATCTTCATAGAGTCGCGCGGACATAGTGCAGACAGAAAATAGTACGCTAACTAGTGCAAGATATGTAGAAGAATTATCAAACATCCTGTATGTCTAAGCCTTACGTCTTTCCTTTCTGACCTGGTCCTCCAGCTGCAGGACCAGTGTCATATCATTCGAGCTCAAATCACACAAATACACAAAAAATAAACAGACCATAATACTTCTTACCTAGATTGAGAATAACGAGTGTAAATCTGATCATAAGACTCCAACTCATAGAAAACTGTCACAGGCGCTTTCATTTTTTCATTTATTTCAATTTTTATATAACAGTTACATTCTCCCCCAGTTTGTTCTAAAATATCCTTACACATCTTTTCACTATTGCCGCGTTTACAATCAGTGTAATCCTTTACAATTTCATAGCCGTCATACTGCAAAAAAAAGGAAAATTTGGAGAATGCACATAGAACACGAAAACTAAACTAAAACTGATGAAAAAAATTGAACAGTTGGAAATAAAGTTAAACCTTCCGAATACTAGATGAACTACTTTACAGTTTGACAGAAGTAATATTTTTTGAAAAATGACGTCACCACTCATAAACGCTCTTTCATTTCATTTGTGCCTAGGTTAGAGTGATTTATTATATTTTATCCACACAAAAATGCACAGAAGTTGACAATATGCTACAGGAAGGTATTTTCTACCAGTCAACATTGGGGTGACATTGTATAAGAATTTACCCTGAACAGGCTTTGGTTGTCTACAAAAACGTTTAGATCATATAATACAAAGGTATGATGTCATGTTTAGCTGGCTCTAACTGTAGCTCATACATACGTGCCGCATTCTGACACGTATGACCCTGGCCAGGACGTACTGAGTGACAAACAGTTGTGGGCGCAGAATGGGATACGATACAGGTAAACTAGAGAAATAGCTCCTTTAACTTGTACACGGTTTATTGTTACAGAGACAGTTACTAACACTACTACTTACTAAATACTCTGAACTTAAAAGGAAGCACAGAGCAGTTCCTTGGTGTCGCGACCATGTCTCAACAATCAGTGTCGCTCCCATCGACACCATACTCGCTAGGCTCTGCACAACGCCAAACAAAGGCGCTTGTGTTTAATTTAAGTACATACTCATCAGAATCCGACATACATATGTATAAAACATTTTGCCACCATTATTCCATTGTATCAATGTTCTCTGAGTGAGTTTACAAAAAATGCATTGTTTGTGATTTGTTACAAAATTTAATATTGTTATTGTTTACACTATCGCATTAGGTAAGCCTGTAAAGATAGTCGTAAGATGGAGAAGAAATAAATAAATATTGGCATTTTATAAGGAATTCGGCGTCCTATTAAATTCCATAATCAGTATGTATTGCAATAAAAATAAGAAATAAACAGTGCTTACCGAAGTACGACCACCTATCAGAATTCCTCCTGCTATACAAAATATCACACCAAGTATTACTATTACTAACAAAATAGTATTTGGGCGATTGCTTTTGCTCAAACCTTAAAAAAAAAGAACAAAATTATGTAGCACCAGTGTTGTTGTATGTCAAACATAAAAAGCTACCTATATCTCCATTTAGACTTCAGGCCCGCACAGAAGCTGCAGTAGCAGTTAACAGTCATGGCAGCTAATCTCAGCGGAGATGGCCATCGGTGCGGGAGATATTACAGTGCACTAGAGTGCGCGCAGAAACAGGTGCACTCTCTATTCCTATACCCTCATGGTCCGATGGGACGGCAATCTGTTACGACAGGAGAGAGATCAAGCGCCGAAACAACTGCTTAACATGATTTCCGAGGCACGGGGGGTAACATACCGCCAAATTCCAAAAGCGGGTTGATATTAAGTTTCGAATTAAAAAATCAATTGACCGAGCCCCCTTTTTGGAATCGAACCCAGGACCCCACGCTCAGCAGTCCACCACTGTTACCTATATCATGCCGTTTTGATATTCCCGCATTTGAGAACACAAGAGGATTGCAAAGAGCCTTTGCCAAAGGCGGGAGCTAAGGAACCCCCTTCATCCCAAACTTTATTGCAACCTTAAAAAGTTCTAAAAGTGGTTACCAAAACTTCCGTCCGAATTCATAGTTGGTTGTTCACGTTTTCGGCTTATTTACTTTTGGTCAAGATAAGGAGAAATTTTTGCAGTTGATAGCCAATTTTCTTTCATGTCATATAGTTGAGCTCTGTGCCGATTTGGTTGATTTTGGTGATCACACTGAAACCTGGAACAAACAATCTATACAAATAAATAAAAGAAGTGTCAGTTTGTAATTTTAAAATAAAAGCTTTTTTTACTGAATGCATATCGACGGTTAAATACACCAACAATGTGTTTTATTAACAACTAGCTGTTCCCGGCATGCGTTGCAATGCACCTTTTCCTACTACCTACCTACTACCTACCACCTACCTACTACCTACCTACTACCTACCTACTACCTACCTACTACCTACCACCTACCTACTACCTACCTACCTACTACCTACCTACTACCTACCTACTACCTACCTACTACCTACCTACTACCTACCTACTACCTACCTACTACCTACCTACTACCTACCTACTACCTACCTACTACCTACCTACTACCTACCTACTACCTACCTACTACCTACCTACTACCTACCTACTACCTACCTACTACCTATCTACTACCTACCTACTACCTACCTACTACCTACCTACTACCTACCTACTACCTACCTACTACCTACCTACTACCTACCTACTACCTACCTGCTACCTACCTGCTACCTACCTGCTACCTACCTGCTACCTACCTGCTACCTACCTGCTACCTACCTGCTACCTACCTGCTACCTACCTCCTACCTACCTACTACCTACCTACTACCTACCTACTACCTACCTACTACCTACCTACTACCTACCTACTACCTACCTACTACCTACCTACTACCTACCTACTACCTACCTACTACCTACCTACTACCTACCTACTACCTACCTACTACCTACCTACTACCTACCTACTACCTACCTACTACCTACCTACTACCTACCTACTACCTACCTACTACCTACCTACTACCTACCTACTACCTACCTACTACCTACCTACTACCTACCTACTACCTACCTACTACCTACCTACTACCTACCTACTACCTACCTACTACCTACCTACTACCTACCTACTACCTACCTACTACCTACCTACTACCTACCTACTACCTACCTACTACCTACCTACTACCTACCTACTACCTACCTACTACCTACCTACTACCTACCTACTACCTACCTACTACCTACCTACTACCTACCTACTACCTACCTACTACCTACCTACTACCTACCTACTACCTACCTACTACCTACCTACTACCTACCTACTACCTACCTACCTACTTTCTACCTACTACCTACCTACTACCTACCTACTACCTACCTACTACCTACCTACTACCTACCTACTACCTACCTACTACCTACCTACTACCTACCTACCTACTTTCTACCTACTACCTACCTACTACCTACCTACTACCTACCTACTACCTACCTGCTACCTACCTACTACCTACCTACTACCTACATAAGAACCTTCTCCTGACAGTAACAAACAAAACAAAAAAAGAATTAGCGAAATCGGTTCAGCTGATCTCGAGATTTGCGCTTAGCAACAAATTCAGGGATTCATTTTTATATTATAAGATGTACGATTTGCCTACGCCATTCGGAATAAGCACGAGCACGTGCTTATTGCCACTGACAATATTTTAGGTCTGAAACAAAATTAAAAGGCGTTGAGGTGACGATATGGCTTAATAACCGGAACATTATGGTGCCATACGACTTTTTTTTCAAACTGAACAATCAATCGCCTTGTTGGGCGCTGTTTATTTATTTATTCTATTACCGTTTTGTATACAACATTAAATGATTTGTTTAATGACCGTATGAGAAGCATGAAGTGCCCAAATGAATGCCTGCCACTTTTAAGGTTTTTCCTTGGAATTGGTTGACCGTCATTGTAAAAGCCAATATTAAGGGAAATGCAACTTCTTAAATTGAAATGGCGCGCCTCAAAGAGATGTCAGCAAATAAGTAGAGGTCCGCATGGGCCGATGCCTGCTAGGGCTGCGGGACTGTTCGAAAGAGATACCGTGGCCCTGGAACACAAAGGGCAAAGAAGGAACATAGATGGGTTTTAGTCAGTACAAGTCTGACACTCCCTTCCGCTCCGCCCAGAGTGGTCATTTGAAGACTTCCCATCCGAAAAAAAAAAAATGGCAAGTTATTTGGAATAACGGGTATGCGGGGAATGAAACCGCTGTCTCCTTTAGCGACTCCTGTAATAATAGTGGCTATTATAATATTACTGGCCAGCTCTGAGATACGAAGCCTGGTTCAATTACACAGTCTGGGAGGTAACCCCAGGGAGTTGAGAAATTCAATAGGGTAGGCAGTACTATCATCATTAGCCATCACAGGGTCTATGAATGTCGACGCCGACGATCATATCATTTTTTTTTTATTTGATTGACCCACTCGTTCTTTGGCGACAGTACTACCCCTCACACAACCACGCTTCATTTTTTATATTAACCTCCAAATTGGGAAAAACGTGCATGACGTGATGATGTGGATATGCGTGCATCCTCTATAGCCACTGGATGGCAAAATTCTTCGGAAAACAGAACTTTCCCATCTGCGCCCGATTCCAGACGACCCACTCCCATTTGCAGGAGTATATTCGCAAAGAACCTCGTGGTCGTTTTACAGTTGGACGCCCATGTTGCAGGTAAGATGGAACTTTTCGATCCTAGACAACAGTGGTGACGCCTTGAGACATGCGTTCATTTCATCCGCCGGTGTGCCCGGCTTCTCAATAACTTGTAGTATCTGTCTAAAGTCGCCTACGACCAAAACGACAACACCACCCATCAGCGCCCGGTTGCCACGGATGTCCTGCAAGCTGTGGTTCAACGCCTCTAATGCACTTTAAACTTACACTGCTGCAAAAGGACTCCTCGGCCGCTGTTTTTGGTGATGTTGCATATTGAGGCATCTTCACTTGCAAGAATCAGCGGCAATGTGAAAACGGAATGTTCAGTCCGGCCACCGTTAAGCAAAGTTGCAGCAATGTCCGAGGGAGCCACAGCTACAGCTATGTGACGGCACGGTTGGCGCAGTGGCTGAGTGATTGACTGCGGCGCTGCGTGTCGCGGGTTCGATTCCCGCACGGAACAAATTAACAACGTCGTTGGTTTTATCTAATTTTAATTTTTGTTTTTATTTTAAAGTTTTTAGAGATTTTTTTTTCGGCCAGTGAAAATTGGTCAATTATTATTTGTGTTTGGGCTCATTTCATGCACCTTGATGAGAACATTAAACCTAACTGGAGTATGACTTTCATCGACGGTCTAACGATGGAGGTGGAAGGCAGTTGCAAGAGGTCCTCAACAGTTTACAGAAGCTTAATCGTGTCTCGGCTCATTTCATGCACCATGATGAGAACTTTCGACCTAGCTGGAGTATGACTGTCATCGAGTGTCTAAGGATAAAGACTTAAGGCTGTCGAGGGAAACCCTTATTTGGAAAAACATAAGTAGAATATTTTAGCGATGAATGCAAATATTGAATCTTTACCAATATTATAAAGATGAAGAGTTTGTTTGTTTGATTGGTTGAACGAGATAACCAGGTTCGAATTGAAAAATTATTTTAGTGTTCGATAGCGCATTTATCGAGGAAGGCTATAGGTTGTATAACATCACGTTACAACCAATAGGAGCGGAGCATGAATAAAAAATATTGCAAAAACAGGGAAAATGTATTCCTTTTGAGAGTTTCCGTTGCGTGCGCTGTGTAAACGATTAAAGTTACGCAACAATCATGAATCCGCGATAGCATATGTCTATCTTTTAAGGTTGACTCACACTGTCTCTAACCCTCTCTCTTATGTGGCGCAGACGAAGTTGCGCGGGTCAGCTAGTTATATTATAAATAAAAAAGAGAAAATAAAAAATAATAATCTCTGTAAAAAAAATTACAACCAATATTTTACAAAAAGTACAATTTTACTGGGGATCAAACTTGCGCCGTGATGCACGTAAAGCGGTCATGAAACCGTTTCTCTATTTGTTTCGCTGACATATACTTTGAAATAGACGTTGTTACGCATATCATGACTGAAACGGAAAACAATTGAATAATACGGACATAATGCAATATTCAGGCAGAATTTAGCATGAATTTCGTCTTCAATGCTACAAGTGTCGGCAGAATGTTTCTCCCCACACTTGAAGCATTGAGGGTTCGACCTACATTGTATCTTTGTATGGCCAAAATGAAAACAATTAAAAAATTGTATGGTTGGGAATGTGTACAATTACAATTACAATTCTACTTGCATAGAATTGTAACAACAGAACACACGTTTTTGGTAAAATTTGTCCATCAAAGGTGAGCACGACTGTTTGAGATGGTTTCCAGACAGGGGTCGGTTCGTGCACTTTATAATTAAGACGCCATGCCTTGATAACTTTCCCGCATCCAGTGGGAACAGATATATTTTTCATAATTTCTTCCGACCATTCAGTAGGTACATCTTTAATAATGCCCACGCGACACACATTAAAAGTTGGTACAAATGCCTTCAATTTCTCTTTGACCAAACAAGGGTCATTTATAAAAGTGTTTGCATCTAGGTAACGAGAGAAGCTTAGTGATATCCTATTTCGACCAATGCGTTTTAGTGATCCGTTGATGTTATTGTTGTTGTCTACGTTTTTTAAGGAAGTGCCCCAAAGTAATTGGGTGCAATGTTTGAGCCGAGTTTCCTGTGTCAAATATTTTTTGCATTTGTACAACATATGGCGACAAGTCTGTGGCTTCGTACAAAACCCTGGCAACCTGTGGCGCCTTCTGGGGAAGATCTGATATGGAAGGGATTTCAGTCTGGGGACCATCCACAGAACGTGGAGTGGCTTCCTGAAAAATTAAAACTGATTTTGGTGTGTCTGATGATATGTTTGCAGTGTCCGTGTCATTTTCGCAATGGCAATGCGTATCTTTATTCATGCCTGTAGTAGACAGACCATTTCGACTTCTTTTATTACAGTGTTTGCACATTTTGCGTGGAGCTCTAGCCCTTTTCTGGCCCGATCTGGTTATGGACGAGTCTGTATCCATACTGAATTCATAAATGGTAATATTTTGCCCGACCGGGGGCACTGTGCCCCCCGGATCAGGCGGTTCATTGTCCATAGGACAATAAAGATAAAATATAAAAAAACTTCCTCTAAATATGAAGAATTAATATATGTATACGAACAATGAAATTAACTAATCTAAAGAATATTTACATAAATCTACGCAACTTATCTCAAATCTCAATATTTTTTTTTTTTGGGTGTTTATGAGCAGACAAAGCGCCAAGCGGCTTCTAGTGTTAATAATAATGTTATCGAGCATGATAGTTTAAAAATCTATCTTTATCATTCGAATTCCCTTTCTAAGAGCTTATTTGCAGTCTTTTAACTGTGCCATAATTGTCTTTTAATGTTATAATGTTTAAATCACTGAAATGCTTACAAAACACATACTGTATTAAGCGATTAATCAGGATGACAGTCCTTAGTCCTAAGCCTGTTTAAGTATGAAGGAAAATCAAATATGTTGGATTAATACAATTATTAGTAACTATGATTTGATCACCATCACAGATTCACATTTGAATGGTAAAAAATCTCGGTTAAAATTATTATACCTACATAATTTTATGTCAGCTGTGTACTCTGTGGTAATACTAAACAGAGATAAATATAAATAATTATAGATGTCTAGTGCATTTAGTACATAAACGTAGTGATTTGTTACAATGTCTGTTAGTACCTACCTAGAGAGCGTATTAATTTGCTCTGTAGTCCGCGGACCGCGCTGTGCTCTATTGAAATAGTGACCGAGAGCGAAGACCGAATAGAGCTATTAGAACTAATAGAATGAACTAGTTCACTGTCCGAAATGAACTAGTACGGAGCGATCTTAAAAATGACCGAGCAGGCACAAGACTATGATATAATATCGATGGCAGCAAAGTAGAAACGGACATCTACATTTTTGCGAAAATGCTTTTTTTTACAAAAATGAGCTTATTTCAACCCTATCTACAAGTCTGTATTAAAATTATTTCAAATTTCAAAATAATTAAGAAATTCTGGCACGTAAATAAGGACATCTACACTCGATTTTAAAAAGACATCGCAGTAGAAACGGACATTTGAAATTGTCCGCCTTTACTTCGGAGCTTTGACAGATGAATGAAACGTCAACAAAAACATCAGTCACTTGTCACAGTCTAGCGTGTACACGTACAGGTTATATTTTCGTGCCTTTTTATTAAAATAATTGTCTGCCGCATTCTACCTGTAATTAGTTATTAAAATATCAGTTAATGTTTGAAAATGAGTGCCTCAAGGAACAAATTACTTTTAAAGATGGCCAAATAAGGTGTACAAAAGGAAATAAATGAGATTTCGGATTTGGCAAACTAAAACATAATAATATATAGCATTTTTATTTAAAATTATATATTTTACGTGGTTTAGGAACTAATTAAATAAGTTTAACTGATAGACATCGATGGAGTTTAGTGGTAGATAACTCATTTATTGATATTAACCTTTTGAACGCCAGAGCGTAAACACATCGGCGCCCCTTCTACGCCAAGCCACAAATTCAGTACAAAAACCTACAAAAAAAAATAGTGATTCCAACATCTTAACGAAAAGTTATCGATAACCAATGAATCCGTGCTTTTCGTTCTATATTTTTTAAATAAATATTATTTGTTGCATTGGTCTTTTATTTAACTTGACCCTATTTGGTATCATACTATCATTAAACAGCAGTTACTAAGTTCTAAGCAACCTAAAAGCAAACATTAGAACTACAAACGAATAAATCAATAATAAGGTACATCACTAATCTGGTTCGTGACGTCATCCGCCGACGTGAAGACACGTCTCTGGCGTGGCTGGCACGACTTTTGACAACTTTCTCGCATGCGAGTAGGGATGTGATCATGTGATATTGTGGTACATAAAAAATAATAATATTTTATTATTTAAAACAATTTAATCATTTTACATATAATTATTAGTCGGATTCTTCGAAACTTGGCAAACTTATGTCATCCAAGTCCTTTTGCTGTCTTACTTTTCTTATTACGTTCAGTATATTGACATATGTGACTGACTCTTCTACATTTCCTAACACACGAAGGAGTTCTTCAGTAGTCATTTGACTGTCAGCCATTTTTAATATAGCCTCGCACAATAATAATGCTTCAAATTTTAATATTACCACCGATCATAATAATAAATGTAGTAAAGCACTAGCAGACTCCCGTAGCGCTAATGACGTCACCGCTTGACGTCCATTCCCGTCTGTGGCGTACAGGTAACTGTCTATGAGCTCTTACATAGGGATGCGCGAGAGTGGACAGTAAACTATCGATTTAAGGATATCAATTATAAGTTCTTTTCCACATTTTTTTAAATATTATACATTAGGAATATTCAGATACGAATATTTGTCAGTAAAAAGTAATTGTCAAAGTAATAGTAAGCTACTTTCAATAAAATATTTCATAAATTTGGAATATAAGTTACCTTACCTACCCATCACTAGCTGACGTGTCTTGACGTCTGTGGCGTGGGGAAATACACAATTTTACGGATTTCGATTAGCAATATTTGACGATTGTTTTTTCTTGTGAATTCAAATAATGAATATATCTTTGTGTCAATTTACAATATTTCACTAAAGTAGTTTGAAATAATAGGAAAAAGAAACACAGAAAACTTAATTTAGTATATTTATTTTGTATTTAAAAAATGTCGTTTTCTTGACGTCTATAGACGTCGGTGGCGTGTTTGGCACGATTTCGTTAGACGTCTATAAACGTCCGTGGCGTTCAAAAGGTTAATAAAATGTTAAATGCAAAGTAAATAAAGACATCTACAAAATTTGGTCAAAAAAAGATGAATACTGGTTTCATGTTGCTTAGATTTTCTTTAAACATCCTTAAAAGTGTTACTGGAGATTATTATCTTAGTTTATTAGATATTTTAAACGAAATGGGCGCTTTTTTATCTCAACGTATAAACGGATAACAGGCAGATGTCTTCTTCTACGTTCAAGTTTTTTCAGAGTAAAAAAGGAATCTACATTATTTCAGAAAAACAACGATATAGCGATAAAACTTAATACACAATTCATAAAGAAGGTTTTGACTGCAGAACTTGTTAATAAAGCATTTTGTAATTTTTACTTACCATTATCTGCTGCTTCCTTTTTATTATTTTAAGTATATAAATAAAAAATAAACAAAAACGCACGCAAAAATGGCCTCGGAGTTACGGACACCACCCCGTTATTACAATAGTATTGTACGTATTTCCTAGTTCGAGGTAGTAGTATATACTTGTTGGTATAATACCTTGGTACCCAAAATTCATTTGTGGACGTAGCTATAATATATATTAATATGAATCAAATCTAGCTAACGACCCAAGTGTTAGACTGACCCGACACTATATCGAAGATATTCCGGATGTCAGCCTGTACAAGATTAGGATGACTCTGAAACACTTATACTACGTATATTCTTAGTATTTACCAACTCAGTATATACTTAGTATTAAGTATATACCTAGTATTTCTTCATACTAGGGTTTCTTAATACGATATAAAACACTTTTAAATCGTATTACAGTTCTCATTTACACAACTTAGTATTGTTCACTTCAAAAACAGGCTCTGTAATCGTAGAACATTTTACCATGCAACTAGGAGAAAATAATGTTACCAAATTAAAAGACTACCGTAATCTAGTAACAGGTCCTTCTCGTAATGCATTTTTAATTTTGTCGTATTATAAAATCATGTATTGCTGGTTTGTGAATACAGATGGCGCTTGCTGACGCTAAGCGACTAAATTGAAAATAGATTGCAATGTACTACAGCTTCACTGACGAAGTGACTATTTTATTCTTGTTTCATTACAGTCCATCAAATGAACGCCAAATGTTACCATTAATAAAATAAATATTCTGTTTAGTAGTTTATTTTATTATAATTGAATTAAATAAACTACCAAACTTTTTAAGTAAATTCGAAATACTCGTAATATATCAAATAAAATCATAAAATATGTTTTTAACAAATAAAACATTACTACTGGCATACATTTTAATGTAAGTGATACACTAAAACCTGCTACATTGGTGTCGTAGTAGTTATTTTGTACTTTTTACTAGCATCAATGAAGTCAAACAATCAATCTGCCGGTCGTTTTTGTTATTTTTCAAGAAATTGGAATTGGAATTTTGAATGGAAGACAATATGTTACCCTTAAGATTTGGAGATATCATCCAGTCTGTTCTTGAAGGCATTCAATGTGTTATTTAACAACCACAAATGTGTTAACGACAAACTCGGCATATTATTATTAATGTTTGACGAAATGTCGCTAAAAGCTAACATTACCTACTAACAATAAAAGAAAAGATTTGATTCTATTATGTATGACCTACTACTACGACTGTTGCACCAATGCTTAGGGCAAAATAAATGACTATGATTATAATAATATGGGTTATATTTTCTGCAACCAAGTAATTCCTTAATTTATTCATATACGTCAGTCTATGAGTAAATTACTGGGTTAATAAATATAAATTACCTAATTTTATAATAAAAACCTGCCTGGAAGCAAGAATGATGGTAGACATATACATCTACACAATTATATACATATATCAGGAAAGTTGTATGTTTGTGGTTCTGAACCCGTTGAGTAAAGCTTCTATATCTATATATAAAAGTAGGTACTCTGTTCTTCAAAAACCACTTTCAATTACATACTTCAATATTGTTTTTCTAATCGCGAGTACAGTACAGTAATTTTTTTTATAGTAAGTTCATTAAAACTTACAAATAATACTAGAATACTTCAAAATTAATTACTCTAATAATTAAACAATGACATCATCATCATCTGCCTAGCCTTTTCCCAACTATATTGGGGTCGGCTTCCAGTCTAACCGGATGCAGCTGGATACCAGTATTTTACATGGAGCGACTGCCTATCTGACCTCCACAACCCAGTTAGTACTGGGTAATACGATACCCTTTGGTAAGACTGGTTGTCATACTTCTTGGGCCACTGACTACCTAACGACTGTCAAAGATCTACAAATGACACCCGGGACCAACGGCTTAACGTGCTTTCCGAGGCACGGAGGAAACTCGATATGTAATGGGTGGTCACCCATCCACAGACCAACCTAGGCAAGCACGGCATAACCTAAAGATCGATCCGAGCGGCTGTTATTATTTAGCCACGAGCTCCTAATAATTAAACAATGACAATATTCATAAATGCAAAGGCGGTATTGAGTTAAAACTAATTAGTGGCTTCATTACTTTTTACAACAATGTTTCCTCTTGCTTAAAACCATTTCCGGCAGATCAAAGGATTTAATACAAACAGGTCTTTCACTAATACATTGCTCTGTAAAATAATCGTGTTACTTTTTAGTTTGTAATTAGTTACAGAAACTGATTTAGTTGTAGTTTCAAATTATAAATTGAGTTATTGATCATTAAAATCGTATTCGGCGCCATCTTCCACAAAATTGTGGAGTGTTAAATGAGCAAATGTTAAAATCGCAATTGTCAAATATTTTCTTATCTTAATTTTAACTATAGTTCTAGCTAAAGACTTTTGTTTATTAAAATAATCTTCAGAAGAACTAATCACGAACCATCTCAGTAGTACGGAGGAACGAATTACGACCGACTCTGATATTCTCGATGGCGGAAAATTTGGTACGAGAAAAAAAAATCGCCATTTGGCAGACGGGCAACCCTGTTTTATATGCCAAATGATCAATTCCAAAAAAAGTTAGGGGAAGGTATGTTCGATAAGATTAGAATTCATAAATAAAATAAAATAAAAATATTAAAAACCAAACAAACGGAACAGTGTGGGAAACGAAACTTTGACAACATTCGTTCACAGAAAACAGTAAAATGTCCAGTGAAACAGCTAACAAGAACGTAAGTAATCGTTTTCATACAATCACGACACAACGAAGCGTAATCAAATAATGTTTATGTGACTTTAAACGAAGTGAACAAGCTTTTTATATATTTTAATAATGTGTATTCCACCAATATCCTGTTTGTGTTGATTTTCATGTAATTTCAAAGCAGTTTGTATTGATATTTATGCCGTGAAAGTGTGTCAGTGTGAATGCGAACTGAATATTAACTTTGGTGAATGTGTCACAGACATGTTGTACATTACTGTGCCTGTTGGAGGTAATGAATGCCGATGTTTGAACGGTGTTCCAACTTATCAAGTCCTGTGATTAGGAAATATGTTGGTATGGTACTTATGTTAATGAGTTTTCGTCCTCAGTGAGTCTTGTTTAATGCTTCTCTTAGATGTATATGGAAAATCAAAGCTATTTTTAGTTGACTGTTGTGCTATTATTATCAATATTATTAAAAATTTTATTTGAAGTCTTGGACCTCGGAATTGCTTTATCACAGTACATTTCCCAGTAAATTGAATCTTCATCAGGTTAAAGCTATCTTACTTGTCATTGAAATGAAATAGGTTGTTTTGAATGCTGTGCAAGTGACATTAAACCTTGTATCCATAGTCAAGATCAAGTAATAACTTGTGTTTAAGTAATTACT
Source organism: Noctua janthe (assembly GCA_910589295.1). Taxonomy (NCBI): domain Eukaryota; kingdom Metazoa; phylum Arthropoda; class Insecta; order Lepidoptera; family Noctuidae; genus Noctua; species Noctua janthe. The sequence continues at coordinate 7,163,352 of OU342573.1, read as the reverse complement.
TATGTAACCATTTCTATGCAAGAGACAAGAATTTGAACAAAGTAAGAATCAAGAAGGAAGAAAGCCAAGGTGAAGAATTCAAACTTTTAACAGTTCTAACTTCAAGCAGTTACTATACTCATACTCTAAACTCATAAAAATTGTATCTTAAGTAATTACTTTTACTCAAGTAAAGGTTTAATCTTAGTGTAGTAAAGTTGTTACTTGTCAATTAAACATAAGACAGTAATCGTTTTCATTTTGTCTCAGTTTTCCAACCTGGAAACTCCCGGGTATGTTGGGTTTGCCAACCTACCAAACCAGGTGCACCGGAAATCGGTGAAGAAGGGCTTTGAATTCACTCTTATGGTGGTCGGTGAGAGTGGACTAGGCAAGTCTACGCTTGTCAATTCATTGTTCCTGACTGACTTATACCCGGAACGTGTGATACCTGACGCTATTGGTAAGTGTAAAATTGGACCAATTACTTACACTTCAATCATTGGAGTAGGTTGGTGAGAGTCAGTAAACTGCTAGATAATATTAGCAGTAAAAGATTAGAAAAAAATTGGTTTCTGATGTTTATATGTGGCAGTGTAGCTTAAAGTTGTGTGCCTATTATTGTGTAACTGTAAACTGCCGTGGTAAAACTACAATGCTTGATTTCCATTTATCCCCCTCCCTCACCCACGCAAACATGGGGTTAAAGTTGAAAACCTTTTAAATTTCTTGGGTGTTTGCTTTTGTCAAATTACTTTTCATTGGCCCTTTAGTTTAAGAGCCTTGACTATTATTTGCACATTATGTTAAATTAATAGTAAGTATAACAAGGAAATACAATGTATGATATATATATTATATAATCTGTAGTCATAGTGTGTGTAAGTTATATGTATAGTTGTCATGATTCTGATAATAGGGAAAAACAGTATTTTCAAGCAGAATAAGTAAAGTATGAAATGTGTAAGAGTCGTACTCCAAAGCTATCATTTACCTTGTTAATAAACCGACTTCTAAACAAGGAGGAGGTTATGTATTCCACCAGCATCTTTTTTTTTTCATGTATGTGGAACGATTTCTCTGTGATTACTGGTCCGATTTAAGTGATTCTTTTTTCATTGGGTCGAGGAAGCTCGCGCAGTGGTCCCTTATATACGTTTTATTAACTTTGCTTAGGTACTATATGAGTTATACTCTAAAACATGCATTTTATTCTTCGTCTATGTGGATGATGTGCTAGTATTTTCTAGTTGCAAAATTGATACTTGACAAGGATTTGTGTGAGATACCACAACTAAAAATAGTAAAATAAATACTTATTTAATTTTAGTTTTGTAGAGGCCATAGTAAAACGTATTGTGATAATATCTGCTACCTCCTTATAATTTCAGCTGCTTATTATGGTTAAAAATACAGTCCTGTGATAGACAGAAACATACCCAAAGAGGCGAAAACAGACAGCATAAAAACGACTAGACAAACCTATGTAATATTAAACTACAAGAAGAAAATCTACTAGAATAGAGAAGAACAATACAGGCAGTATTGTTCTTCTCTACTAGATTTTCTTCTCTATCTATCTCTATCTTTCTCTGCTATCAGGTGTCTCAACTGCTGTCCTGATCATCATTCTCTTGCCCTCATTTCAATTCATTTGGGGTAGGCTCAGCATGTCTTCTTCCTCCATACATCTCTTTTACTCGTCACCTCATCAGTCACGTCCTTTCTTGCCATAACATCCTTTACACAGTACATCCATTGTTTCTTTGGTCTTCCTCTCTACTTTTATACCCATCCACATTCATACTCAAAACTTTCCTCTCAACATTTTCCTCATTCTTCCGCATGACATGCCCATACCACGACAACCGATTACCACACATATTTTCAGTCACCGGCGCCACTTTCAGACTTCCTTTTATGTACTCGTTTCTTATTTTTGTGGCCCAACATTCTGATCCATACAAGACAGCAGGCTGGCCTGATAACAAATAAAATAAATAATAATAATCTACACTAATATTATAAAGACGAAAGATTTGTATACCGATTTCAAAAATTATTTCGCCATTATAATGCTACATTATCCCTGTGTAATGTAGGCTATATTTATTACTAGAAAATCCCAAAAAGTTTAAAAAAAAAATGTCCACCCGTGCGAAGCCGGGACGGGCCGCTAGTAAACAATAAGCGGCCAGTGGAGCGATACACTCAGAATCGCACATTTCAATGCGATGAAAGGTGGGTATATAGGGCTTGGGAACGACAGGACCAAGATGTGACTGACACGCGTCTGCCGGATGATGACGCCATGTGTTTGTTCTGGCGCAGCATCTGAACGGTGCCTGTCAGTCACACTGAGGGCGATTGGAACCGGGAGGTTAAACTAGCGTGTGATCCAATACCAGAAATGGGGGCAACCATTATCAGTCCCCAAGACGTAGCGCGTGCAGTCCGTCCGTGGCCTAACTGGAAATCTCTAGGGCCGGACAGACTGCACAACTTCTGGATCTAGTGGTTCCAAAAATCGCGCGCTCGCTTGGCGCCCCAGTTTCAATCAGCCTTAGAGTCAGGGTCACTGCCCGAGTTCTTAACGACAACAATTACCTACCTGCTCCATAAATCAGATAGTACTGCGGAGCCCAAAAATTATAGACCAATCACTTGTCTACCAATGGTCTAAAAAGTTCTTACATCCATTTTGAGAGCTAAAATTAACCAAGATATTGAGAGCAATTCTATCATGTCTGCCTCTCAGAATGGATGTAGGAACGGGTCCTGCGGTACTAAGGAGCTGCTCCTCATTGATATGACCATTAGCCAACAGGTTCGCCGCTCCCGAAAGGTATCTGTCTACATGTTGGATAGATTATAAGAAGCCCTATGATTCGGTGCCTCATACATGGCTCATGCGGGTGCTGGAGTTGTATAAAGTAGATACAACTCTGCGTACGTTCCTGATGTCATGTATGGGGCACTGGAGAACGGTTCTTCGCTATCCAGGATGTCGACAGATCCAGAGGAACAGCGAACCGATAAGGATCGAGCGAGGTATATTCCAGGATGATAGTCTCAGTCTGTTATGGTTTTGTCTAACTTTGAACCCTCTTAGCACACTGCTGGAGGGTTCAGGTCTAGGTTATCGGTTGAGGAGAGGTGGTCAGTTCATATCTCATCTTTACATGGATGATCTGAAACTCTTTGCCCCCAACAATTTGCAACTGATGAAGCTACTTGAAGGCAACAGAAACTTTCAGTAGCGCCATTAGGATAGCAATGTGCAGTCATGGATGTAAAGCGAGGTGAGATTATGGAATCCGTGGGAACTCAACTCTCGGATTCCATACATCTTAGATCCTTCTCCTCAACAGAAACCTACAAGTATTTGGGTATGTCAGAAGCTTTAGGCATCAATACTGCCGACATGAAGCTATCTTTGAGGGAGAGCTTCTTTAGCCGCCGAATAAGGTGCTAGGCAGTCTTTTGTCAGGCGGAAACAATGTGCGCGCCTTCAACAGTTGGGACATGCCGGTTTTGATGTATTCTTTCGGCATACTCAAATGTACTCATACGGAACTTGATGCCCTGGATAGGACGCTCCGAGCACTGCTGACCGCAAATCGGATGCATCACCCACGGTCATCGGTGATGAGACTGTATATTCCACGGAAGTGCGGTGGGCGCGGCTTCTTAAATGCTAAGACTCAGCACAACCGTGAGGTATGCAGTCTCGGTATACTTCCTAGTAGCTTACATGGGGATGCACCGAGATGTGGTCTCAGTGGATAAGGGCCTTACCCCGCTTTACCTGGCTAACGATGTTTTCGTCTAGCTAACGGAGAGTATTTACATAGACAATTAGACACAACCTCGTTGCCAAGATTATCCACCAGCAACTTGCTTTGAAGTACAACCTTGCGGAATCAGAAATACCATAATAAAAGTATGCGCCCGACCCAGTTCTCGATGATGGTAATATGGGATAGACCTATCGTCACTGACAGGACTATTTTTGCCAATAAGCCTGACATTGTGGTGATAGATCGATTGGAGCGTCGCACAATGATTGTCGATATAACGATACAACGTACGATACAGTACGTTGAGATAACGCATGACGAGAACCTCGTGAAAGCATAGAAAGATAAACAATTCAAAATATCTAGATCTGGCTCGCGAGGTTGTCGACATGTGGGACGTGAGCACAGCAATTGTACCGATAGTCGTGTCGGCCAATGGCTTAATAGCCAATAGCCTCGACCAACACCTGAGGAGGCTTTGGCTTGGCAGCTGGATCAAGGGCTTGATTCAGAAAGCAGTACTTTTGGACACGGTGCGTTAGGAGGGTCCTCTCTCAAGAGCCCTGACCACCGGTAGCTCGGACCCTGTTCCCAATGCTGATGGGCTACTATTTTGTATATTTATGAAATGTTTTTTTAAATTGTTTTATATTAGAATATTTAAAAATGTAATTAAATGTGTTAAAACGAATTTCCGTAGAAATCTTAAAAAGAAACAAGCGCTAAAGAGTGTAAAACTAACGCGATAAAACGTTTACAGAAAAGACCAATCAGACGGTGAAACTGGACGCTTCGACTGTGGAGATCGAAGAGCGCGGAGTGAAGCTGCGCCTCACTGTGGTCGACACCCCAGGCTACGGCGACGCTATTGATAACACCGACTGTTTCCGGGTAACTTTATAATATTCATTATTTTCGTTTCAACCTATAGAGCATGTAAAAATCAAACTATTTTTTTTCGAATTGGCCTTTAAAAGGCACTTTAAAACAAAGGAATTAGACTTAATTTATACCCATTCGCAAGGGTAGTTTTGTATGGAGAACAATGGACAAGTAACTTCATCGTTACTCTTTTAAAATGTTTAACAATATTTAGTGTATAATTATAATATTATATGTAACGACGATTAACCCAGAAAATCGAAACTAATACAAAGTAAAGAAAGAAAAAGAAAGTTCAAAAGAATAAAGAACAAAGAAAGAAACAAAAGAGAAAGAACGAAAAAAAAAAAGAAAGAGCAAAGAAAGAATGGAAAACATAGCTTAATTACAATAAATTATAAAGATATGCACAATAGCATTCCCAAGGAGGGTTGACGTCAGGCAGGCGGTCATAAAATCTTTGCCAAAACCCAAAGCAGTATGTTGATAAATTTAAATGGAAGTAACGTTAGGGCTAGGGCGTACCCCGCAGGCGACGCGCAGGGGCAGCACCCGGCCACTGCGGGCAGTGGACAAGGGTCTTACGTCGCACCAGAACGGGCGGGTGCGACGTAAGACGCAAGCTCGGGGAGTAAGAGATGTAAGAATGAGGTGTGCGAGCTGGAATGTCGGTACGATGACATGATGATAGCTGTAAAAGTGATTCTGGATAGTTTGGTGCTAAATATAGTTAGTGTGTATGCACACCAGTCAGGAAGTGAGGACAGAGTAAAAGAGAAGTTCTGGGAAGACTTTGATCGAGTGATGTTGAATGTGCAAGAGAGTGATGAATTGTATGTGGGGGGTGATTTCAACGGGCATGTAGGAAGAATGAAGGATGGGTATGAGAGAGTATATGGTGGCTGGGTATGGAGACCGTAACAATGACGGCGAGACACTACTTCAAGCTGCGTCTGCCTTCGACCTGGCAATAACAAATACGTGGTTTAAAAAAATTGACGAACATCGCATTACATATAAAAGTGGCCACCACGCGACGCAAATAGACTTTTTCCTGGTCAAGCGGGACAGTCTTAAATACGTCAAAAACTGTAAAGTGCTGCTTGGCGAAGACTTAGTCTCCCAACACAGATTGGCCATAATGGAGGTCAAAGTCAGTGTCTCGGCCAGTAGAAACAAAGAACGGCCCCCACCCAAAACCAGATGGCGTATGATTGAAAATGAAGAATGTGCAAGTATGTTTAAGAGTCAAGTAGTAGATAAGATGATTGAAATGAAGGATATGGAAGGAAAATCTGTGAATGAATGTTGGAAAGAGATGGCAGATTGTATAAGGAGAGTAGAAAAAGATGTTTTTGGAGAATCCAAAGGGAAAGGTACGATAGATAAGGATACATGGTGGTGGAATGAAGAGGTGCAAACGAGTCTGACAGAGAAAAACGTTGCGTTTAAAGAATGGCAGAGTGTAGCAAACGGGAACGACAATTTAAAAGAAGAAAGAACAAGATCTATAAAGAATGGAAGAGAAAGGCAAAAAAGCCGGTAGCAGTTTCCAGGGCTAAGGCACAGGAGAAGTTATATAACTCACTGGCCAAAAGCTCTACCGGATTACAAAAGCAAGAGAAAAGAGAACGAGAGATATGAATCATATAAAGTGTATGAAAGACGGCGCTGGTAAGTTTTTATCTAAAGATGATTAAATAAAAAGGAGATGGAAGGGTTATTTTGAAAAGCTAATGAATGAAGAGAATGAATGGAGCGGTGTGCTTAACGAGGTACAAGTAAATATGGGTTTGGTGAGGGAAATTAGCATGGATGAAGTGAGGAAGGCAGTTCAAAGTATGAAAAATGGAAAGGCCATGGTCCCTGATGAAATACCAGTAGAAGTATGGAAGTGTTTAAAAGAAGACGGATGTATGTGCCTGACTTTATTCTTCAATAAGTTGTTGTATGAAGGAGCGATCCCACAAGAATGGTGCAATAGTTCGCTAGTGCCCATCTTCAAGAATAAAGGTGATGTGCAGGACTGCAACAACTATCGGGGGATAAAGCTCATGTCACATAGTATGAAAGTATGGGAGAAAGTGATAGAGAAAAGATTGCGAGAGGAGAGTGAGATTACCCAAAATCAGTTTTAGTTTATGCCAGGTCGAGGAACAATGGACACCATTTTTGCACTCCGCCAATTGTGCGAGAAGTATAGAAGTGCACACAGAAACTTGCACACGGTGTTCATTGATCTGGAGAAAGCGTATGATAGGGTACCTCGGGATGTGTTGTGGTGGGCCTTGAAAGAGAAAGGTATACCTGGGAAGTATGTAGAGTTAAGTCGTGCTATGTACAGTCAATCTTGTACATACGTCCGGTCAGGTGCTGGCAACACCGATGAGTTCAATGTGGCTGTAGGCTTGCATCAAGGGTCGGCTTTAAGTCCTTACCTCTTTCTGTTGATTATGGACTCTTTGACGTCGGACATACAGGAATAGGTGATGTTTGCCGACGATATTGTTCTTGTCGGTGAAGATGGACCTGAGATCCAGAGCAGATTGGAGAAATGGCAACAGAAGCTGGAGAATGTTGGCTTGAAAATCAGCAGAACTAAAACGGAATACATGTTCTTCGATTTCGGCGGTCTCTCCAGTTCTGGAGCCATAGCGCTAGATGGCGCGTTTCTTTCTGTCTGCTCCGACTTTCGGTATCTCGGTTCGGGATGGATGAAATGGCGGCAGGTCACGGGAACAATCTGCGACTCCCGCATACTCCTTAAGCTTAAGGGGAAGATTTATAAAACAATGGTTAGACCTGCTGTCTTGTATGGATCAGAATGTCGGGCCGCAAAAGGGATGAACGAAAGGCATTTGCATGTGGCAGAGATGAGAATGCTAAGTGGGATGTGTGGTGTTACGCGAATGGATAAAATAAGAAATGAGTATATAAGAGGAAGTTTGAAAGTGGCGCCGGTGACTGAAAAGTTGTGTGGTAATCGGTTGTCTTGGTATGGGCATGTAATGCGGAGGAATGAGAAAAAAAGGTGGTGAGGAAAGTTTTGAGTATGAATGTGGATGGGTATATTTTTTTTTTTTTTTTTTTTTAAAAACGTTGCTCCACACTAGGTATTTCTCCTGTATCGTGGGTGCGTTTACAAACATTTAAGCTCACGTACACAAACAGCCAGACCCGGAACAACTACCTGTAGATCATACAAATATTTGTTCCGTGCGGGAATCGAACCCGCGACACGAAGCGCAGCAGTCAATTGCTCAGCCACTGCGCCAACCGTGCCGTCAATATATGAGTAGAGGAAGACCAAAGAAACGATGGATGGACTGTGTAAAGAATGATATGGCAAGAAAGGAGGTGTCTGGCGAGATGACGAGTAATAGAGAAGTATGGAAGAAGAAGACATGCTGCGCCGACCCTAAATGAATTGGGATAAGGGCAAGAGAATGATGAAAGAGCAAAGAAAGAAAACATGAAAGAAAGTACATTTATTTATTGATTTATAGTTAATGAAAACGGTATAACACCAATTACAAAAACTAACATAGAAACAGAAAACAAAACAAAAGTAAAACACCTAGTTGACAAAATTAATTAAAATTAAATTAAAACTAACAAGGAACAATGAATACTCTTGCATAGTTTCTCTCACAAAGCACCAGACATATACGCATTACCTTACTCCATTCATCCGCAAACACATCACATTGAGGGTTGGCAGTCAGAAGGGCGTTGAGCGTCTTAAGAGTACGACACACCTGAGATTCAGCTCTGGCGCCAGTTTTGGATGACGGTACCGGTGGGGCGAACAGATTGTGCCGGCGGCACTGACGGTGTTCGATATATTTGTCGGGCACAAATAGCCGACAGAAAAGCTCTGGAGCTCTCTACCGTGAGCTGATCAGAGCCTCTTCTCACCTCCCAAAGAATTAAAGCCTGACATACATAGCAGATAGTTGGTAGGGTACATATTTATAGTTGAGCAGTAACAAACAAAAAAATATTGATACATACGTGGTGCTCATTATTCACAAATATTGCATCCACACTGTAGGACATGTAGGGTGACATCATGATCAGCGTTTTCGAGTACTTATCTCTATCTTATTCTGTCACGTAAAGTTGTCATTTGGGTCTTGACGCAGAACGTCACTTTCGCAAAATGTTATCGTGCAAAATTTGGTCATTTTCGCATAATGTGACTTTCACACAATGACACTTTCGCAAAATTTCATTTTCGCATAATGTGACTTTCACACAATGACACTTTCGCAAAACTTCATTTTCGCAGAATGTCATTCAAGCCATTTTTTTCTTAGAAGAAACCTAATATTAACACTACAGAATCGGGTAAGTAATTAATTATGAATATAATCTTAATTAATATTTATAAAATTTATTAATAAAATCTTAATTAATTACTTACTAAATAAACGGTGAATTTTTCAAGTAGGCGTGGATGGCCAAATCCGAAACGAAAGAACATTTACGAAAAGTCTTAAGATAATGGGAAATTTCTGTTTCTATGGAAAATCTAAAATTTAGCTGTAACACTATTTTTCGAAAATGTTCTCTGATAACTTTTTAGACCTATGTATCCTGCTTATGCGTGTGATTTTTTATTAAAATAGGTTCAGTCATTTCGAAAAAAAAGGACTTGAAAGTTTTTATGAAATGCCGTAAGTCGTAAACGTTCTTAATGTGATTTCACCTGTAATCAACGTCAGCGTCTAGAGGCAGCAGAGGTCCCAATGCCATTTTATCACAATGACATATTCGATTGCATTAACGTATTAACTTCAATTTCAAGTGACAAGATGAGAAACATAATTTATTTAATTAAAGTTTACTGATCAAGTAGGTTTTGTCAGTGGTAAAAACTGGCACTAGGCCCGCAGTACTAATAAAATCCAAGGCGCCGAAAGAGCACACGCCAGCACATCAAGCTACACGAAACTGACAAATTTCTCCAATTAACCTTGAACCTTAAATGGTTTAGCGATAAAGTTGAAAATCTATAAAATAAATTTGACAGATTGTGTTGGCGTCTGTTACATTGAGCGCAGAGTCAGCTTCCGTACGCTATTATGTGACACGCTGTGGCACGCTTGGTTTGTATCGAATCTGTTTTCAAATCTCATATCAGCTTATTCTATTCTTTATTCGACGGCTTAGCGCTAAAATTTTTACTACTGATACTGACACTGTTAGCCTGTGTCATCCCACTGCTGGGCAAAGGCCTCTCTCCATGACTTCCAAATTCTTCGATCCAGGGCCTATGTGGCCCACTGGTGGTTAGTTTTGTCTAACTCGTCCCGCCATCTCCTGCGAGGTCTACCGCGCCGCCTTCTGGCTGTGTCAGGGCTCCACATCGTGGTTTTTTTGGCCCACAGCTCGTCGGGTATGCGGCAGACATGGCCAGCCCAGTCCCACTTTAGCTTAGCGGCTTTTTGAGCAACGTCAGTAATTTGTGTTTTGGAGCGCAGTGTGGTGTTGCGTACATGGTCGGTAAGTTTTTCAAATTTTTATTAACATTGAGTAATATAGGGACGCCTTTGGACTCGGAAGTTCGCCCGGTTGCCAACGATAGCTTTTCTTCGCTACGAAATAACTGCAAAAATTATAATATTTTTTTCGTATAAACTCAAAACTATTCCTGTATAAACTCTGAATGCAGACTTGTTCTCTTGTTCTTGTTATCTTGTTGTTGCTGTTGTTGTTGTTTCTTAACAATTACCGAAGGTAGACGAGACAATAATGCAGGACGAAGCTTTCCGATGCAATATGGTACATTCTTTGCCGTACTGCGCTTTATCCAAATAGCGGAAATGCCGCATTGGAGTTACTGCGCAAAACTTTAGATTTAAGGTCGAGAAAATATACTGAAACTAGCGACCCGTCCCGCTCCCGGCTTCACACGGGTGCAATATAAAGGGTGTAAATAGACCCTTAACATAAACGAAAGGCACTTGTTCTCCCCGTCACTGCGATATTTTTTTTGTTCTTGACCATACCTGGGAACCTTCTAGTTGCGAAGATATTGTGGGTGAAAATTCCAACTTTTTCACAAGTTTTTTTTTTTAAATACATGTTTTTAATGTAAGATTTTACTTTACACACCTCCACGACCCTCGTACTATTCAATCCATTCATCAGCACAATGCTATGAGTGCTTTACATCGAGTCCTACCGTAAAACGTGATTATTCACCCTAAAAAAAAAGTCGATTCCCAGCAATATTTTTTGCGTAAAGTTACTTAGTTTGATGTACAGAATGCTTGGTTGACGGATATGTGAAGGGTCTGTTTAGACCCGGTATATTTAAACCTTCCTCTTGAATCACTCTAACTATTAAAAAAAAACCGCATCAAAATAAGTTGCGTAGTTTGAAAGATCTAAGCATATAGGGACAGACAGCGGAAAGCGACTTTGTTTTATACTATGTAGTGATGTAGGCAGATATGAAAACGATAATACTGGCTGTTGATTTTATAACCTGCATATTTTTTAGGGCTTAACTTCACGTCGTTGAAATCGACGTCGTCATATTAAACGACAGTCCCTATTAAAATCAGTATTCAATTCGTGAAAAGAAATACAGCAATGAACAACAATGGACACAAAAAATTGGAAATTATGTTTTGTCTCTCATAGATAGAATTATCCCGAAACAATATCCGCTGATAGTTTAACTGAAAAACCATTACACTTTTTAACACAGTGACATTCTTTTCATACCCAAGCAAAAAATAAACGAAACTTTATGCGAACAAATGTGGAATCTCGTTTGTTTGTTTACAGTCGATAATTCAATACATCGACGAACAATTTGAACGGTTCCTGCGCGACGAGAGCGGGCTCAACCGCCGTAACATCGTGGATAATCGTATACATTGCTGCTTCTACTTCATATCGCCGTTCGGACATGGGTAAGTACTTGGCTTTTTACTTCATATTATAAAGAAGTAAAGTTTGTATGTTTGTAAGTTTGGATGTGGGGAGTAATCTTCGGAACTACTGATCAGATTTCGAAAAATCTTCCACTAAAGGAAAGCTACGCTATTGCTGAGTGTCACTTAATTTGTCCTATGTTTTAAACAAAAACCTTCAGTCGAAGTCGTGGCCAGAAACTAGTTTATATTATTCAGCGTAACGGAACTGCTATTACAGACTTGGCAGTAGCAGCAACCGAACATCAATCATTTTAACAGTGGTGCCCAATCAGAAGTAAACTAACGAAGTACAAGACCTTATATTCATCATCTGCCTAGCCTTTTCCCAACTATGTTGGGGTCGGCTTCCAGTCTAAACGGATGCAGCTGAGTACCAGTATTTTATATGGAGTGACTGCCTATCTGACCTCCAAAACCCAGCAGGCCACTGACTGCCAGTAACGACTGTCAAAGATGTACAAATGACAGCAGGGGCCAACGGCTTAACGTGATTTCTGAGATACGGAAGAAATTCGGTATGTGTGGTCATCCATCCACGGCCCAACCTAGGCAAGCGCGGGTTAAACTAAAGATCGACCCAAGCGACTGCTATTATGTAGCCACGAGGTCCTCATATAAATATTACAAAATGTTACCTTTGCACCTGACAGGCTGAAACCCCTGGACATCGAGTTCATGAAGCAACTGCACAACAAAGTGAACATTGTGCCTGTCATCGCTAAAGCCGACTGTCTCACTAAAAAGGAAGTGCAGAGGTTGAAGACTAGGGTAAGTAATAAATAAAGACTTATTTTGAAATGCACATCAAAAATATTTAACTGATGTAAATAAACATCAATTATATATTTTTACATCAAAATTACTGATTGCACATCAAATTTACCAGAGCGTAGAAACGTGATACTCACACATATAACAAAATATTTTTGCAACTTGTTTTCATCGTAAAAAAGGCATTGCGGCAAGGACGAATAATTGAATAAAATAGAAAATTTTCATAAATACTTGAAATATGCATTACATCGATAATGAGCAAAGAAAAAGACCAAATTTGCGTTTAATGGATGCACACAGCTCACACTATTACTCCACAATATGAATTCGTCGAATTTTAAGTTATTCATAAACGAAAAAAAATATTCCAAAGGAAATCGAAAAAAAAAAAAAAATTTTCTTCTCCACTCCTCTAGGAACTCAATAAAAAAAGTCCCATGTAAATCCGAGCACTATAAACTTCGTTCCACCTTATTGTCTGATTGCACTCGACTTTATGCGTTCATAAAAAAGCTCCACTTTACAATTACTAGCGATGCATCACGAACTCGAATTGTTGCTAAAATAATAATATTTTGAGGTAACTATTTTGCTGTGCAACCATTATTTTTGATTAAACGTTGGGATTAAAAAAAAAAGTAACATTTTTTGGTTTACAGTAATTAAATCATTCCCTTGCTCTAGCTCTACTCACAATTCATTTGAGGTTCTTCTCTATTACTCGTAATCTCATCAGACACCTCTTTTTGTGCCATATCATCCTTCACACAGTCCATTCATTGTTTATTTGGTCTTCCTCTACTCTTTTACCCATCCACAGTCATACTTAAAACTATCCTCACGAAATTTCCCTCATTCCTCCAGATCGGTTGTACACTTTTTTATAGACAAAAGTTTTATAGAATTTCATATTATTTTAAAAAAATCTCATATTATCATTTCATAGAAAACTCAATACGCAGAATACTTACTTCGAAAAAAATTAAATCGTAGATTTTTGTTACAAATAAATTTAATGTTTTGGATATTCATATCATAGAATAACAAATCAAATATTTTTATACATTGTTTAGTTAATATAAAACTTATTACCAAGAAAAACATTTTATCGAGTGACAGTTTCTAAATGTTGAAATTCATCCCTTTGACAAAATGCATACCCTCCTATAAAATAACTACACCGCGTTCACAAAAACAATACGTAGTCTTGTTATTCTCATTAATAGTGAATATACACGTACGTACTGTGTTTATTTTGCGGTTCATAATTGTTGGAGTGCTCTAATTTTATAACTGCGACCAATTTCGACACAGCGCTTGCGTGGCCGCTGCCGCGGCACCGCTCGCTGCGCTCGCTCGGCTCGCGCGTACTTGGTCACAGTTCTAACCTAACCTCACCTATTTTGTCGGAGTAAACTGAATGTTGCAATAAGGCGTAGTCGACGGGTAGCCTCGCTTGGCGGGGCTTCTATTTCTGTCTGCATTAATAGTGAATATACACGTACGTACTGTGTTTATTTTGCGGTTCATAATTGTTGGAGTGCTCTAATTTTATAACTGCGACCAATTTCGCCGCAGCGCTTGCGTGGCCGCTGCCGCGGCACCGCTCGCTGCGCTCGCTCGGCTCGCGCGTACTTGGTCACAGTTCTAACCTAACCTCACCTATTTTGTCGGAGTAAACTGAATGTTGCAATAAGGCGTAGTCGACGGGTAGCCTCGCTTGGCGGGGCTTCTATTTCTGTCTGCAGGGTTTAAAGTAACCTAACTGTCCTGTCCGGAGTCGGCCCCAAGTCCTGAGCTCGCTTCACTCGCTCTTGCATCCTCCAGGCAGTTTTTCTTGCCACAATGCCTTGTTTATGTTGATGTGAAGTTTATACAAAACAACATAAGAAATAGGGGTACGATAGATGCATTCGACTGTGTGTAGTCTACTTTTACATTTTCGTTGAAATAAAATACCAAGGAAAAATACACCGAACAAACAATATTCGTTAAAAAATAATTCTACAGTTTGATAAGTTTGTTAAATAAAAAAATGTTATTATAAAATTCATTGAATTGTATTTCTGTGAAATATGTTTCATTCAAGTAAATAGTCGTAATAATAATATTGGATATAGAAATACAAGAACCAAATTTATGAACATTTTCGGCGAAACGAAATTCTATGAGATTTCTGTCTGCGAAACAAGGGGACACCCTCCAGTTCACATGCCCATACCACGACAACAGATTACCACACAACTTTTCAGTCACCGGCGCCACTTTCAGACTTCCTTCACGTAACACCACACATCCCCCTTAGCATTCTCATCTCGGCCACATGCAAATGCCTTTCATTCATCCCTTTTGTGGCCCGACATTCTGATCCATACAAGACAGCTGGTCCATACAAGACAGCTGGTCTATTGTTTTATAAATCTTCCCCTTAAGTTTGAGGGTTAGTTAAATAATAAATTGTTAAAGTAATTTTAATGATTAGGTCATGGAAGAAATTGAGCGCGAAGGCATCAAGATCTACCCCCTCCCAGATTGTGACAGCGATGAAGACGAAGACTACAAGGAACAGGTTGGTTAAAAGAATTTTTATATTTTTTATTTTAGGTACTGCCTGAACGCGTCAGTCGGGAAGGTGGTTGCAATGCTTCTTTAAAAAAAAATTAAGTCCTCAACAACTGTAAATATGGTCTTCTTCGACACATTCCAATCTTTGAAGTTTTGTATGGAAAAAATGTCATAAGTCATTTTTATTCAGTGGTTAAAATATAAACATAGTTATTACAAATATAAAATGCTCTAAACTCTTTTAATTTTGGTATTAGCTGTTTTCCGAGCTTTCAGTCGCATTCTAGAGAAAGTTGCAAAAGTAACTGGCATATTATGATCCTGGATGAATGGTCGGAATCGTTTGTTAATACATGTTACAGACTACATGTGTGCCAACTTTTACGGTTCACATAGTAACAAGAAAAGATATTAAAAAAAAACATTGAGACACCTGAACGCTACGCAAAATACTGGTATTCAGCTGCATCCGGTTATACTGGAAGCCGACCCCAACATAGTTGGTAAAAGGCAAGCAGATGATGATGACGCAATAGCATGGCAAAGAAAAAAAAAGGATTGTGTGGTTTTATGAAACCACGGTAAAAGTGAAACTTTTTTTCACATTATAGATATTTAACTAAAAATTTTCGGAATAATATTCAATAATAATAACAACATTTACATTAAACACTGACAAAAAAAAACAAACAAATTAGCGTGGAGCACTGGCACAAATGAGTCTATACACTACACGGTCAGCTGATGGAACTATAGACGCCGCCATATTGGGCTCGGCTGCTCTGACGAGCGCCTTTCACTATATCCCTACTCCGCGGCCGACCGTCACGCGACATGCGATACACAGACCAAAAAATTTGAGACGATGTAATAAAAGTTTCACTTTAAAAACAAAAGAACAATTACTTGGGGACAATAAGCAGATTGCGTGATCAAATCAGAAATGAGGACATCCGCAAGAGAACCAAAGTTACCGAAGTAGCCCGAAGAATTGCCAAACTTAAGTGGCAGTGGGCAGGGCACGTTGCTCGCAGAACGGATTGTCGATGAGGCCGAAAAGTTCTGGGAGTGGCGACCGCGAACCGAATGACGTACCGTTGGAAGGCCTCCCACTAGGTAGACCGATGACCTGGTGAAGGTTGCGGGGATCCACTGGATAAGAGTCGCACGGGATCAGTCATTGTGGCGACACTTGCGGGAGGCCTATGTCCAGCAGTGGACGTCTTTCGGCTGAAATGATGATGATGAATCACTAGATTCAAAGACACTCTCTTGTAAGAAATATCCAAACTTCAACATTTTATGATATTAGTGAGATGTTGACCGAATTGTAACCACATGCGTAAGCGAACAGTGAGTCAACTCAGCGATCACCATCAACTTATCACAGTGCAATGAGCTCATTCAGAATTCGTGTGCAACAGATAGGAAATTGACTCACGTACATGTTCTACTTTATTTTTACTTATTAGACGTAAGTCAAGAATACTTAATGTATTTTGAAGCCATGACTCTGAGCAGATTATTGCCCAGAAAACTATATTTAACCACTCGAAAATAAGGTTAAAATCGCATAAATCTGACCAATGTCTGGTTGATGACCTGAACCTTTTTATTTATAGAAAAACCGAAAACTAAAAAAAGCGTATTACTCTGTCACTGAATATTTACAGGATAAACTTTTATAATGTGTGTAAATTTGCATGCCTCATGGTAGGATATGGCTAATGGACACTTGTTTGTTTAAGACCTTTTCGTTGTACCCATATTCGCAAATGAATAAATGATTATGATTATAGACAGGCTATGTTATGAAATACTAGCTGTTCCCGGCATGCGATGCAATGCACCTTTTCCTACTACCTACCTACTACCTACCTACTGCCTACCTACTACCTTTAATATTTTTATACGCAAACCCTGCGTAGGGAACTATAGGTGTTTTGATATGGAAAGAAAAATTCGAGTGCGAGCAGGGTTTGAACCTGCGACTTTCCGATTCAGTACACCGGACGTCTTAACCAATTAGACTCGCACCCTGCTCACAGCTCTCGAAATTTTTTGTTTCATTAATAACGTCTTACGGTGACGTTAGCGCCATCTAAAAACAAAACAGCTACCAACTACCTACCTACTACCTACCTAGTACCTACCTAGTACCTACCTACTACCTACCTACTACCTACCTACTACCTACCTACTACCTACCTACTACCTACCTACTACCTACCTACTACCTACCTACTACCTACCTACTACCTACCTACTACCTACCTACTACCTACCTACTACCTACCTACTACCTACCTACTACCTACCTACTACCTACCTACTACCTACCTACTACCTACCTACTATCTACCTACTACCTACCTACTACCTACCTACTACCTACCTACTACCTACCTACTACCTACCTACTACCTACCTACTACCTACCTACTACCTACCTACTACCTACCTACTACCTACCTACTACCTACTACCTACCTACTACCTACCTACTACCTACCTACTACCTACCTACTACCTACCTACTACCTACCTACCTACTACCTACCTACCTACTACCTACCTACCTACTACCTACCTACCTACTACCTACCTACCTACTACCTACCTACCTACTACCTACCTACCTACTACCTACCTACCTACTACCTACCTACCTACTACCTACCTACTACCTACCTACTACCTACCTACCTACTACCTACCTACTACCTACCTACTACCTACCTACTACCTACCTACTACCTACCTACTACCTACCTACTACCTACCTACTACCTACCTACTACCTACCTACTACCTACCTACTACCTACCTACTACCTACCTACTACCTACCTACTACCTACCTACTACCTACCTACTACCTACCTACTACCTACCTACTACCTACCTACTACCTACCTACTACCTACCTACTACCTACCTACTACCTACCTACTACCTACCTACTACCTACCTACTACCTACCTACTACCTACCTACTACCTACCTACTACCTACCTACTACCTACCTACTACCTACCTACTACCTACCTACTACCTACCTACTACCTACCTACTACCTACTACCTACCTACCACCTACCTACCACCCACCTACCACCTACTACCTACCTAAGAACCTTCTCCTGACAGAAACAAAAACAACAACAAAAAAAATTTGCGAAATCGGTCCAGCTGTTCACGCGTGATGCCGTGACCAAGGGAAATAGGGATTCATTTTTATATATATAGAATAGTGTAAAGAGTTTGTGATTCATCGGAGATGATTTTAGATTGGGGTTATGGTGCTAAATCACCGGGGGTGCAGAAACAAAACATTTTTCGCTCTTCAAAATTAGTGTTATTGCATTTTCCCCGTAACAAAATTTTTCGTTAACTCTAGGTCCGTCAATTGAAAGCGGCAGTTCCATTCGCGGTGTGCGGCGCGGGACAACAGCTGGAGGTTCGTGGGCGGCGAGTGCGCGGCCGCCTCTACCCCTGGGGCGTCGTCGAGGTCGAGAACCCCGAACACTGCGACTTCATCAAGCTCCGGACTATGCTCATGTGAGTTTAATATACATAAGCTAAACAATCTAGAATGTTCCTACTGCTGGGACACAGGCCTCCTCTCTTGGACAGTAATTACCATACAGGGTGTAAGGTACAGCCCTCCACAAACTGACTGGGTGCATTCAGCTCCTTATTTTGAATCATATTCCACCGGAATTTTTCTACGGTTTTTTTTTAATTTTATTTTTTCTTTTATTTCAATGTAAAATTACATTCCCTGTACGCAGCACTCCATTTATGTAAATAATACGGCTAAAATAATAAATCCAATAATGGCTGCAGAAATACTCTAACGAACAACGCGTGAAATCAGCTGTTCACTTCCTGCCTAGCTACAAAGTTCATCGAACTCGTCGTCGCTTGCCGTTCGCTACGTGTACGCTACGTTTTGCCACGGTAACGATAAATTGCGTATGAGGAAATACCGGTCATCTTAGTAAGATAAACTGAATTCACCCCATCAGTTTGTGGAGGGCTGTCCCTTACACCCCGTATAATTACTTAATTTTAGTAGTACAAAAGTTTTTAATGAAGAGATCTACAGGAGAGCTTAGCCCACCGACAAAGCTCGGAAAATGACCAAAAATAAGTGTGCTATGACAGGTATTCCTCTCAGAACGGATCTTCTTCTTCTCAAGGCGATGGTACTCTTTAGCGGCCACGTCAATAGCAGAACGGCTTCCAGATGGGGCCGACAAAGTTCTGGAGTTATGACCGGAAGGCACAATAAAGGTTTGAAGGCCTTCCGCACGGTAGATCGGTAGAGCGGATGACCTGGGGGGTTACTGTGACGGCTTAAACCAGAAAAAAGGAGTAATTCCAGTGTTGGAAAGAGACAGCTATACAGGTCGTCTAACGCAATCTCTTTCCCACACTGAAATTACTCCTGCTTTAAGAATTCATGGTAGGCCTGGTGTCGGCAGCGCAGAAACAGTCGATGTGGCGACGCTTGGGGAAGGTGTACGTCCGGTAAAACGCGGTTTTTGGCTGAACTGGTGATTATTATGGAAGTTCTTTGTGTGTAAGAGTTCGTCCGACGAATTACTACTGCCAAATCTATTTCTTTTTTAAGAGAGTTCATTGTGAACAAGTTCGTCTTGTAAATAGCTAATACCTTACAGTAAATGTCAATTTTTATAAGTAGTAAGCCGGAGTACATGTCTTTAATGTGATTATATTATTTGTCTATAGAATACTGACTCTGCCATTTTTCAAAGGGAATCGAGTTGTATGAAACCTTCGCCACTTATCTATTCTGCCGCTAAACCGTACCGTTGCTGTTCTAGTTTGTAAGGTATGAGTGTGGGTGAACAGTGGTGAGCATTGGTACACACGGAGCAACTATGTCAAGTAACTTTTTCCTACTGTATTGTTTAGAATACTGTGGTGTTACGAACATTGTATTTTAGAACTCGTATACCACAAAGAAAAGTCTTATTTTTTTCTAAATTCAAATCGATTTTGCTCATGGAAGTTTTGAATATTCCTAATCTGCATGCATATAAGTGCTCGTGATCATCATCATCATCATCATCATCATTTCAGCCGAAAGACGTCCACTGCTGGACATAGGCCTCCCCCAAGTGTCGCCACTTTGACCGATGCCGTGCGTCTCGCATCCAGCGGATCCCCGCAAACTTTACCAGGTCATCAGTCCAACTAGTGGGAGGCCTTTCAACGCAACGTCTTCCAGTTCGCGGTCGCCACTCCAGAACTTTCCGGCCCCATCGGCCATCCGTTCTGCGAGCAATATGCCCTGCCCACTGCCACTTAAGTTTGGCTATTCTTCGGGCTACGTCGGTAACCTTGGTTCTCTTACGGATTCTCCTCATACTACAGCTACTTACTGCTCGTGATCGTGAATTTTAGAGATAAAGCTGAATTTCCTTACGATTGCGTAAGGAATTTCAGCTTTATCTCTAAAATTGCTGACCACTTACATTCAGGTATCCCGACCGAATAATTCCTCAATCTCAGGAGAGTTTTATTAAACCTAAATAAGGTTCTTCGAGATAACTTTATTCTAATAAAATAAATGGCAAAAACTTGTTATTTGTCTGTCTGGAATGTTGTAGTGGAGATACGCCCTAATTATGCCTAATGTTGAGATAACTTTATTACATAGACTGACATCACTGTTCAAACAGTAGAAAAGCATGTACAGAGAAGTAAACAAACATTTATTAATACTATAGTCGTCTCGTTTATTAGTACTAGTAGTCGCCCAGAGGTCGAAATTCGGCCGTAGTTCATAAAAAAAATTCTGTCTTTCTGATCTGCAAATGAATTTAAACTATCCCAATTCTCACATTCCTCCGTGCTCGCTAATTTTCGGAGCAGAAGTTTTGCTTGTACAGTGACGGTCATTCGCAGTAATATCATCATCATCATTTCAGCCGAAAGACGTCCACTACTGGACATAGGCCTCCCCCAAAGGGGGAAAGTATTAAAAGTAAAGTTATAACTGTTCTTTAAAAAAAAACACGTGCGAAAAAGTTGGAACTTTGACCTTCAATCTCTCCGTAATTAGAAGGTGCCTAGGTATGGCCCGGAACAACACAATGACGGAAGAACACTTGTCTCTTGGTTTCGTTAAGGGTCTTTTTACACTCTTTTATGTCAAAATCCGGTGTATCCCCAGTCCAGCCCACTCGGTTTACATATTTACGCTCAAGTACTACAACTTGTAAATTTTCTTTCAGCACCCACATGCAGGACCTTCAAGAAGTAACACAAGAGGTCCACTACGAGAACTACCGATCCGAACGACTCGCGCGCAGCGGACAGGTTCCCAAGCGTCACACGTTAGTATACACTTTATTATAAAATTTATTTGAACAGGTGGAGTGGATGTTTCAAAATAAATGTTTGAGGGAAACGGAGAGGAAGACCAAAGAAAAGATGTATGGATTTTGTGAGGAATGATAGAAAGAAAAAGGAGTAAATGATAACGTGACAGTAGACAGGGTAGAATGGACGACAAAAGGTGTTGAGCCGACCCCAAGTCACATGGGACAAGGGCAGGAAGATGATGTGGTGGACTGGATGTCCTTACCATACAAAGTCTCATTTAATTAGCTAGCGGAACTTCACAGACGTGATAGGTATCGATATTTAAGTACACACGACGAAAACAAAAAAAAGGATTTGATTTTTTTACGGTGTCATCGTTTGCAGGTCTTATAAATTACTAGCTGTTGCCCGCGACCTTCGTTCGCGTGATATTATTATATTACTAAAATATTACTTCCCTTTTTGAATCGGATTTTGTTACCACTTTCAAGAGTTTTAATTTTTTTGCTCGGAACCGTAATAAGTTCTTATTCTAAAATAGAAGTAGCCTAAGTTACTCATTATAACATCAGCTGTCTGCCAGTAAAACTCCCGTCAAAATCAGTCCAGCCCTTTCGGAGATTAGCCGGAACAAACAGACAGACGGAAAAAGTTGAAAAAAAAGGTGTTATTGTTATCATCATTTAAAGTGCTGTATATATTTTCATATTATGCATTCAGTAAAAAGCTTTTACTTTGACATTAAAAACAGATACTTCAATTTTAATATCTAGAAAAATACAGTCTGCTGAAAAGCGCATAATACATCGGCATCAAAATACAATTAGATATGGTATTTACAAAACTATTGGTAGAAAAACAAGCGACAGTCTATAGTCCTCAAATCGTCAATTTTATATAACTCAAATACATACTGTACTTACAATCCCAAGATACAAACCGCAAATCATATAAAAATTTACAACGCATATTTTTTACAGATTCGTGATAAATTACATACATTCATGATTCGAAAAACTGTAGTCCGTATGAAAAATGCATGCTATTTAGAGAAAGTAAATCGATCGGTCGAGAAAACGATGATCATATGTGCATGGCTTGTAATAAGCATACTTTGTGCTTGAGTGCAGTTGAACCACCAATTTGTCTAACCTTCTTCTTCTTCAACCTTCGGCCACCCAATGCTGAGTGTAGGTCTCTTCCAAATCTCTCCACATTTGGCGGTTTTGTGCCACTACTCACGGCTATCCATTTTCTTCCGGCCACTTTAATGAGATCGTCTGTCCACCTAGTCGGTTGTCTACCCACATTCCTCCGTCCTGTCCGTGGTGTGCGGTAGTGGAGACTGCCGCATTTTATTCCCCCACCTTCCATCCAATTTGGAGCATATATGACTCGCCCACTTTCACTTTCTTTTTGTTATAGCTTTTGCTATGTCCGTAAGTCTCATTCGTCTCCGTATTTCGGTGTTTTTCACCCGGTCGTAGAGGGACATGCTTAACATGGCTCGTTACATAGCTCTATGAGTGATATCCATGCGGTGTATAATATACGGGGTGGTAGGGATACCGAAGCGAATACGGTTACCACGTATTCAGTACATCATTCTAAGCGAAATTTTTTCATCGGTTATTAAATATATTAAAAGTGCAATACCTACACGGTCAAAATGTATGGAACAGCTGATTTCTTTTTTAATAACCGATAAAAAAAATCAGAATGATGTATTGAAAACGTGGTAACCGTTTTCGCGTCGGTGTCCCTTACACCCCGTATTCGGTGAGCGTCCAAGTTGCAGCCCCGTACATCTGGGACCGGGGTTTTCTAACCAAACAGACATTTATTGCTGCGGAGTTTGTTCTGCAACTTATCCTACCGCTATATTAGTACTAGTGGAAGTGGCGAAGGCCAAGAGTCTCAGGGGACTGCCTTACTTAATTTTGACGTTCAAAAGAGGTAATTTGAATAAATTAATATTGATTTTGGTTTGATATAGAGGTGCATGTAAAATACTGGTATTCAGCTGCATCCGGTTAGACTGGAAGCCGACCCCAATATAGTTGGGAAAAGGCTAGGCAGATGATAGAGGCAATTAAAATGTTATTACTCTACTTTGCCATTCTTATTTTATTGTGTCCGTAATAGTTATAATCTTATGGCTACGCGCAGGTGCCTACATAACTACTGGTCGAATGCAGGGTGTAAACGCACCCTTCACGAAGCCGTCAAACAAGCATTATGTACATCAAACTAAGTAACTTTACGCAAAAACATTTGCTGAGAAACGACTTTTTTTTGGGGGTGAAACTCGTTTTACGGTAGGACTCAATGTAACGCACTCAAAACATTTTGCTGACCAATGGATTGAATAGTGCGGGGGTCATGGAGGTGCTTAAAGTAAAAATCTTACATTAAACACTTGTATTTAAAAAAAAAAACCTGTGTAAAAGTTGGAACTTGGACCCCCAATATCTCCAATACTAGAAAGATCCCGGGTACGGTCCAGAACAAAAAAAAATAACGCAATGACAGGGAGAACAAGTGCCTTTCGGATTCGTTAAGGGTCTTGTTACACCCTTTATAATTTGGGTCCATTGATACAGAAAGATGAAGATGGCATCTTTAACCAGCATTAATTTTAAAGCAGTTGCCCGTATACCAAATAGCTTGTTTGTCCGTACGTTGCACTTGAGTCTGAGTACATTGTTGTTATTCACTTAGGTACTGTATTAATTTGCCTACTAATTGAGCTAAATTGGTGCCAAGGTGACGGTGTACAGTTACTGTGTCTTGTATACGTTAATTGTCTGAGATGTTGTAAAACGATTTTAATAAAAATAGTTTGGAAGACGGCCTTTCATACTAATTCAAACACCCGTATCTATAGTCAATTTGAAGTATCCACTCCATAAATTGTGTCAGTCAGGAGCTCGTGGCTAAATAATAACAGCCGGGTCGATCTTTAGGTTAAGCCGTGCTTGCCTAGGTTGGTCTGGGATGAATAAATTAATATTGAGTAATTGGCGGTCACAAAACCCCCAAATACATACCGAGTTTCCTCCGTGCCTCGGAAAGCACGTTAAGCTGTTGGTCCTGGCTGTCATTTGTAGATCTTTGACAGTCGTTAGGTAATCAGTGGCCCAAAAGTAGGAAAACCAGTCTTACCAAGGCGTATCGTATTACCCAGTACTAACTGGGTTGTGGAGGTCAGAAAATTTTATTTATTTATTTATTTTATTTTAAAGAAAGCTTACAGACTGATTACAATCTTAAGTATCATGCATAAGTAGGGACATTTGCTAATTACAAGCTTCCACATGTAGATATCTACTTAATTACGCGTTATTTGCGTTGACCAGTTACAGCGTTAGAGTATTAAACAGATGTACAATGTAGACATATGTACTAGGTATGTCGAGCTAATAATATTAGGTATGTCTAGCCGTGCAATATCAAAATCAAAAGCTATTTATGGTTGTCACCAAAATACTCCCTGTTTAAGATCTTTCTAATTTTGTGTGCGCTGGTGCAAAATAAATCGATTTCCAGGTGTGAAGGTAAACTATTGAAAGCTATAACACTACGTATGCAGAAGGCGTTACGCCTGTACTTTGTCGATGCGAATGGTACATGGAGTAGTTTAGATTAAGCGCATAAGCAGTCGCTCCATGTAAAATACTGGTATTCAGCTGCATCCGGTTAGACTGGAAGCCGACCCCAATATAGTTGGGAAAAGGCTAGGCAGATGATTAAATTGTGTCAGTCCTTCTACTAAACACCCTGCATAAGCCATGCGCATAACATAACACCTGTAATCCCCGAAGGGATAGGCAGAGTTCAATAACAAATAGTAATCTTTATTACACAAGACAGTGGTTAATATTGTGTGAAGTTCCTTACCCCTGTAAAATCCTGTGCTAGGTGGTAGACCTGTGTTACAAGAGCCAGTGTCCAAGAACGATGCAAAATGATTAAAAAAAAATAAAAAGACTGGTAACAACAAAAAATAAATAAATTAAAAGCGGTTAAAAGAAGCCTGTATTGAGTTTGAGAGTGTTTGCGTGTAAGTTTGTGTCTGTGTGCGTGCCTGTGTGTGTGTGTGTGTGTGTGCCTGCGTGTGTGAGTGTAAATTGTATGATCAGCACGTGGAGCATGACCACCGTAGAAACGGGTTTTGTCGACGGAAGAACATACAGAAACGAAGAACAACAGTAATTTTGTCGATTCTTCCGTCGACAAAACCCGTTTCTACGATGGTCATGCTACGCGTGCAGGAAGGGTTTTCAGCGATTGCGAGTGAGGTGTGAAAATGAGTGCCTGTCATACGTCAGCAGTTCAGCATTAATGTTACGAAATAGATATAATAATTTTCTGTTTCGCGAGAGGTGTATTTAATAGCAAGTTATGTTAAAGTTCCATATAATAGGGGGCGAGCCTATTGCCATCAACCGGGCTAACATCAAGACTTCGCGGCTGCTACTGAGAAATTCCTGATGGAAAAACCCAATAACACTGCCCGACCCTGGAATCGAACCCAGGACCTCTCGCCACAAGATATTGTGTAAAGACGTTCCCTCACCAGGGTAGGCAGAAACTATAGAACTCCACCTGCTACGATCCTTACGTACTCCTTTTGCTGCGTCTACGTTCATACGTCTGTTACTTATTGACTCTACTTGGGGTCGGCGCAACACGTTGTCTTTTCCATTTTCCCCTGTCAGACGTCACGGCATCATTTATTCCTTTCTCTTTCATATCATTCCTCACACAATCCGTCATACTTCTGTTACTATTTGTACTATATATTTTCTATTATCTATCTATCTATAGGTCCACTGAGAGCGGGCTGAGCGAGGTTGATGCGAACGGAATGATGAACGGATCTGAGGACACGGGCGACCGCGAGCGCGTGCTCCGTGAAAAGGTACGTCTTCTAATGGAAAATATCAATAAATACAACATTTTCACTATTGTCATAAGTGACTGAAAATATTACTTGCGTTAGGCATTCTCTAACTAGACGTAAAGCAACGTCTAATTGTTGTAAAACATATTTTCATCAACATACTACTTGAAACCGACCTGCAGATTGCCGAAAACGTAAGAAAATTCGTAGACCGCATTAGCACTCCCGAACACGTTTCAAAGTAACACTTATTACTAAAAAGAGTACAGAGTCCAGGCTAAGGTGGTACGGACATGTTATGCATAGACCCGATGGACCACATCGTGACAAAAAGGGAGGGACAGGTAGACCGCAGACAACTTGGATGACAAATGACCGGAAGAACATACTAAAGCTTGGCGTTACGGATAACAATGCTTACCAGCGAAGTGAATGGCACCTCGGGATTAAGAAAGCTGACCCTGCGTATCGGGACGAGGACAAAGAAGAAGACCTTAGCACAATCTCCTTGAAGTTATTGGTAAACTTACAAACACACACAGAAGAGGCTTGTGTCTCAACAGTAGGTACATCATAGTCTGATTTCTCATTGCTAAACTTGCAGGAGGCTGAACTGCGTCGCATGCAAGAGATGTTGGAGCAGATGCAGCGTCAGATGAACCTGCAGGCCGCCAGCGGGGCCAGTACCACCAGCACCGCATAGTGCACGCGCACCGCACAGGTAACCTAATGAGTTGTGTAGACCACCAATCGCCTATGTGTTCTTGGTGAATGCGAGAGCAGAGGTGGCCCAGGGGCCCCGACTAAGAAACCAGCCAGGCTGGTGTAATTTATTTTAGGGGCGATCCATTATCCACGTGAGGCCACTTTTACACTGCTACCTCCCCTTGGTGACAAGTCGTTCGTGAGGCTACCCCGCTCCCAGCATCACGTGTATTTTTAATTTTGAAAAGATCAAATAGTTTTAGAATTTTTTCACAAAAAAAAACATACCGTTACGATTGCTCGTTTTAACGCGGTCACTTTATTCAATTCAATCCGATATTGGTAAAAATATTTTATACATCACTCATTAAATTCCTTTCTCTCGACGAACAAAAATACACGTCACATTCTCACCATCATCCTGTTTGAACCTCACGTGATTAAAGGACGACCCCTTATTACTACTGCTCTACTGCCACTGCACTACTTGTCCATCATTGTCGTTAAATTTTAATTATATTTTTCATTCCACAGTTGGACATTGGTACGGCTGTCCAACTGCCGGCAACGTGTGACTTCGTCAACTCAATACTTCGCGCCATCCCCTATTGCGTTACTTCCAACTAGATGTAACTGATGTAGCTGTCGTACGTCCTGTAACGTTCATACAAATATATCGCTCGCACATAAAATTTAAAAAGAAACTCATGAAATGATATTATTATAAAATCGCCTAAATAGTCTTAGTTTAGTCGTAGTAGCTGTTCCCATCACTAGTAATGAGTGTTGCTATGTCAACTATTAGGGTGATTTTTCAATTGCGTTCTACCAGCTTCTGCGATCATAAATTCATGAGCCTGGACGAACTTTAGTTTGACATCACCCTTAGGTTATTAAACCATGTGACGTCTCCTAGAAATTCCGTCAGTTATAGTTAGTTAAAATGATTAGTATTCAGTAGTTACGTGCAATACTCATAAAGCATTCGTAGCTATGTATTTTTGTGAACATTACAGAATTAAGTATTATTTTTCTTACTAAAATATTATTTTCCTTTTCTTATTATTAAATAGGACGATTTTATTATAGGTATACCCATATCTATAGACAATATAATGTTTTATCTCTCTATAGTAGTGTTAAGATAAATGCAATATTTACTGATTTACATAGTGCAGAAATATTCCATGTTTATTTAAAAAGGTGCACTTCAATGAAAATGTATGAGTGGTCGAAATGGGTTACTATAAATCGACTACGGTTTAAGTTGATCAATAGTCGATTGAACACCTGAAATTGAATATGGAATACTTTGCAGAATCTCACTAAGTCAACGTCTGCCTTTAGGTACCGTCTGAAAAATTAATTGTTAAACAAATTGATGCCATACGTCGAATTGTTATAGCCATTTGACATAACTTTCAAAGAATGTCAGTTGTGTTTTGTTTATGCAGTGAAAATAGTCAAGATGCTTAACAATTAGTTTTTCTCCGAGTTTACATTATACCTTTAAGAATTCCAAGACATAAACTATGAAGTGTGATGGAATATAAAATGCACAATGTATTTAATCGACTTACAATAACTGTCACGCAGACTTAGCTTTAGCTTTTGGTCTATTATGAAACTGCCCCACGACGAATATGTAACGATAGGTTGTTAATAATGGCCTCAAGATATTGATCTGACATGCATTTATTATTGTTGCTCTGTGCCATTTCGTTCTAACGTGATAAGATATACCTTGGTAGGTAAATCCCGTATGAGTTGTCCCAAGCTGATCCACTATAGCTCAAAATCTTGTGTCTATTAACTAAATTAAAGATTCAGTGATTCAAAACCAGAAATACACTATAATACAATGAAAATAAAATTTTCGAGATTTTCTTATTGAGTTGCTGATACTGTCCAAGCATTTCTCACTCATGACAAAGGTATTATTTTTACTTTGATGACTGACTTTATATTTTATTTGAGTATTCCATTTTTTGTATTGTCAATTTACTCTTTGATATAAGGAGATTAGAATAATGTCCTACTAGATAGTTGCATGAAAATATATTATTATTTTTAAGGAATTATTAAAATCATTGTATCGAATAGAAGGCTGAAAATGCTTTTTGGAAAGTCGAATTGAATTATCATATTATTATAAATTTAGTAGGTACTTAAAACTCTTAGTATCTCGTATAATTAGAATTTATTCCCACGTTGGTGCATTTATTTTGTACTTTATTGATATTGATAACTACCCATTATTGTAAACTAATTGATGAATCGAATATAAATCTAATAAATCCTAGAAGTTAAATTGGTGCCAAAGTTTCGAAATATTATTTTTAAAATCATAAATTAAACAGTCATAGTTTCTGTATTATATTACTCGGTATCCATGTAATTTTAATGTAAAAGAAACTTCTATGTAATCATATTTTTTATAGTAAATATAAATGAATCATACCAACCTGTGTTTATTCCATACCTCCTGCAACTGTGAGTCCTTTTTAAGATGATTACAGACTTGGGCAAGGTAACTGTTTTATCTGCCTGCATACTAAAGTGTTGCCAGTGATGAAACATGTGCTGCACACAAAGTTTTTCATATTGGAGTATTGACCTAAATGGTGAGTTCAGCTACAGTTTTGTGTACGTAGTGTTCATTGACACCTATATTTTATCTGATTCATGCAAAAATCTTTCCAGTCTCCTTTCCTCGACATATTTAGGTAGTGGATTGTGTGGTTTTAAATAAACCTTAGCCATCTAACGTGTGTTTCAGTCACTCTAGCACCTAACGTCGGTCATATTGACCGTTTACGTGCTGCTAAATTTAGCATATATAATATTGCGACGTATGAAAACAGTATTTTTTATTTTGATATCTGACACTAATTACATGAACAAATCTTAGGTATTCTTATAATCCGATAGCCAATAATTAATTTTTAACCGACTTCAAAAAGGAGGAGGTTATCAATTCGGATGTTTCATCATCATCATTATCATTTCAGCCGAAAGACGTCCACTGCTGGTCATAGGCCTCCCCCAAGTGTCGGATGTTTATATTATTATTATCATTTTGTGTATGTTCGGGCATAACTCCGTCATATAAAGACGGATTTGAAAAATTCTTTTTTTTGTTCGAAAGGGCCAGCCATTCTGAAGTCAGAATGGCTGGCCACTTTCCTCGTAATAGTTTTCCCTCTTTAGCGAGGTAAGTATTAGTAATTTGATGTCTGGTACCAAATAGTATAAAATAGGTATAAAAGCTTGGTATTGCTCAAAACTTCAATATCTCTCTTGGTCCAGTCATCTTGACGCAGACTTGTCTGAGCTTGATTCATTCATCAAATCAAAAAAAAAAAAAGATGGAAAATAAAATTAAAAAAAAGTAATTAGAGACCCATTTGAATAAAAAAATATAATCCATCCGTCTGGTTATAGGGCATTTTTTGAACCATAATAGGTAGACCCTATACATTTACACAGTGTATACTATTATGCCACTATAACAACAATTATTAATCTATTCTAATATTATAAAAATATAAAGTTTGAATGTAGGGGGTAATCTTCAGAACTACTGATCAGGGTCTGACTGGGCCGGAAGGGCCCGGGTGCGAAACTGGATAATGGTAGATGGGATAAAATCGGAAAAAAATGAAATGTATAAATTATTAATTTATCAACGATATATGCTAATTGGTACCTAGCACAGTTCCAATAGTATAACAAATATAAAGTTACCCAAACAACATTTTTTAAAAAGAGGAGAACTTTCAGCTAACCTATTTTTTGAATATCTCTGAAATAATGTCAAATATATTATAGACTAGAACTTAAATAAAATTTAGGCTCTCCACTCCAGACAAGTTAGCTCGAAATTTTTAACACCTTGCCTTGGACAGATTAGAATTGTTTCGATCCTTCATACGAGAGTTACTGATCAAGTAACTCCCGTATGAAGGATCTTGACTTTTGGACAAAATCAAGATTTAAGAAAAGCGATAGCGAGCTCGAAATTTTGACCACCCTACCGACCTTGGACAGGTTAGAATAAAATTGTTTCGACCGACGTAGTTAATGGGGCGACTCATATACA
Source organism: Noctua janthe (assembly GCA_910589295.1). Classification (NCBI taxonomy): domain Eukaryota; kingdom Metazoa; phylum Arthropoda; class Insecta; order Lepidoptera; family Noctuidae; genus Noctua; species Noctua janthe. The sequence goes on along the minus strand of OU342573.1, from coordinate 7,132,328 downwards.
AAACGAAGATTCAAGATAAAGTAGGCTGCAAGAGTGAGCGAAGCGAGCTCGAAAATTTTGACATCTTGCCTCGAATAAATTCAGATGTGTAATTTGTGATCAAATTGTTCACATACTCTATTTTTTGCAACCTTATGTATGTACGAGTATGTCATAATCGCCTATTAAGGTCTCGGGGCAAGGGCTCCTAATTTATTTCAGCCTCTGTCTATGCCGGTCGATCACGTGAACATTAAAATAGTAACCACAGGAAGAAAAAAGGAGCCTTTGTGATAAAAGATTTTTTGTATTTTCGGTTCAAAGAACGGACCGCGCGTCGGTTTAAAGAAAATTTGTAATTTTGTAACGGTAGTACGAGTAATCAGAGGCTCATTCTTAGCATTAGAAATATTTTAGTTCGAAAGTGATTCTACTATACGCTATAATTATTTACGTACTTACAAATTCTGTGGTATCAGGGAGAACACGTTTTAAAAATCCTGAGCCACGGGGCCTCTCTACCCACCACTACCTACCGTCTGGCTTCTGGCAAGCCCCGCAAGTCAGACCAGTGGGACGCCCGCGCAGGCTGGGGCCCGGATGGGAAACGCCACCTCGACTATATGGCCAGTCCGACCCTGCTGATACGATTCCGATAATTCTTTCAATATAATTTGAAACTACAGTATCATAGGCTATATTTAAAACGTTACTATGTCATAATTTCCGATCATAATGCGAGCGAAACCGCTGCCTAAAGCTTGTTAAAATTAAATAACCCTTAAAATTAAGGGGTGTTACTTACAAACATGTGCAAATCATTAAATCATCAATACTCTTGGTCCATTTAAAAATGGACCAAGAGTATTGATGATTTAATGATTATAATCACTTTATAATTCTAAAATTGTCTCGGTTCATATTTGGTTTAACATACAGTCTGACACTGACTTGCAAATTGCAAAAAAAAAACAAAGAAAAGAATTTAGGGGGTACTCTGGCGCTACCCCCTTAACTATTACATTTATGCAGCAATCGCGTTTTATTCGTATTCCGCCTCGAATAGTTTTTTTTTTATTCAGACTATTCACAGAAACTGAAGTTTGTCTAATTAAGTACTTACATGAATTAGGCCCTGCTAAATATTATATGTTGCAGAAAGCTGTGAACTTAAAAAGATTTTTTTGTCGATTTCCTCTGAAATCGACTTACCAACACCTTGCATGACATCTCTAAAAAAATTTGACAGGCAACTGGCACAAATGCTTTCGTCCGCCATCATAATCATTTGCGGAATTTGTTATCAAACAGCAGGCGAACAAAACCCTAGTGTTTATAGTTTTGTAGTGAATGATGGCTATCGTGGAGGACGAAGTAAGAAATGAATCGGAGGAGGACAACGAAATAGAAGTGGTAGTGGAGGACGAGCCTGATGTACCAGAAGACACTGACGATTCTGATGTATGCACGCCCGTATGATACAATATTTGGCATATTACTCACGTAATTGCTAGGAAATGTTCGTTATTTGTTGAAAATTGACTGTTTATTGATGGTGGGACTACCTCATTCTAATTAGACAGTCGAAAAATATAATTTCACGCGTGATTATGATAATATTGAAGTTTGTAGCTTTTACAGTTTGCCGAACATCGTATTTTTTACTTTTAGTTGACGTTTTGGTACAATGACGATTGTGCATATTTATATTGCTAAATAAATGCCTATTATGTCTTTGATTTATCAAGGGTACCCACTTTGGAACTAAAAAAATTTAAAATTAATTGTTAACTTTACCTAGGTACCGATTCTCTTGTTTGAGTTTGATTCAAGATGAAATGTCTGTAAACATAAACAGTACAGAGGAACCATTACGTTAATTTAAATGCATATTAACTAAACTTTATAAATAATTTCAATTCAGTGAAAAACCTAAAGTTTTCAGATCTTATTTACCTACTTGGCAAAGTGACCATCATAAGATTATCGAATTAATCCCATTGTGAACATTGGATTAAGACAAACTCCTTTGTCTATCCCCTCTAGGGAGTGTCAGTATAAAACAATACTTTATTAAGACTAACACAATGTCATATTATTATGAGTAGGTTGCACCTATTGGAAAATCCTCTTACATTACTTTTGTACCAAGGTGGAAGGGACATTGATGCACTAACGTTTACCACATATTCAGTACATGGTTCAGAACCCCTGCAGATAAAAATTTCCCATTGGTCATTTAGAAAAAACAATTGTTGTAAACGTATGTTCCTCCATAGCGCCTAAACTATTCAACCGATTTGGATGAATAAGGTGTCAATCGATTTGTTATTATGGCCAAGGTAACATAGGCTACATTTTAACCGACTTCAACAATAGGATGAGCCGATTTTACCTTGTAACCTCAAATCATATTATCCACTGACTACAGAAGTGTTTTGATACAATGATTTACTCTTGGGAGTGAGTTGATATTTCAATAATTTCTTTTAAAATCAAACTTTAATTGTCTACATAATGTATACCCAAAGTGTCGAAAGATGAAACATTGAATGCATTAACCATTTGCAAGTCATTAAAGTTTATAATGTCTGACAACTTGCAAACAAGATAGTTTTAATAATTTTGGTTCTTTTTAGAGTTCTGTAGCCAAGTGGCAAAAGTAGAACTTTTATAATTCCTTGTGTCCCTCTACTTGTCGAACTAAATTGCACACAGCCATTGAATCTAAAAACGATTGGCACTATATCAATGAAAACTGGGGAGGTATGTATATTCGGTACGATGCAAAGCTAAACAATGGTGTAGTGAAAAAAAAGAAAATGAAAAAGATAAAATAAATTCTGTATATCCATAAATATTCACCCCGATTACAGAGCCACAGAACCGGCCAAATGAAACACGCATTTGGACAGTTACTTGTCATATTTGTTTGTAAATCATAAAATAAACCAAATCATGTATTGTTATCAGGATGAAGATGAAGATATGATCTTGGAGAGGAAAGTGACGGAACTGGAACGGCGCATCGCAGAAGACCCATACAACTATGATGAGCATATTGACCTTATCCAAGCTTTGTGGTGAGTCCACTTCATAAAATACTAAGTTAACCATTCATCACTATTATGTTTAAAACTTTATTAAAGCATTTGGATGCCTGCTAGCGCCATGTAAATTTGTGCCTGCCTGCCTGCCCCCGTAGCATGACCACCGTAGACAAGGATTTCTTTGACGGACAAATCGACAAAATGACAGATAGTGCAAAGAAATCTGTCATTGTGTCGACACAATCTGTCATTTTGTCGATTCTTCAAAGAAATCATTGTCTACAGTGGTCATGCAACGGGGGCTGGTTGATGGCAATAGGTTCGGCTCCTATACCATAGGACTTAAACATAACTGGCGAAATGAGTGTTTACTATTGGATACACCTCTGCCTAACCATTCGGGGATTACAGGCCCGATGTTATGTTATGCAAGATATAGCACTGCATAACTAGTATAATAAGGCTAGTTGTGGCTTAACACAAGCCTTTTCAGTATAAATAAAAAATTACTTAACATTATAGGGGCCTGTCCTCACTGGAGCGCTGGCGATCCGCCTTCGACCGCCTCCAGCAGTTGTCAGTACTGCGGGCAGAACACTGGCTACTACGTCTGCAAACAGAAGTATCACTGTCGCATACTGAAGCATCGCGCGAAAATGTGACCAAACTGTTCCAGGAAGCTGTACTGGATTGCTACTGTAAGTATCCTGCAAAAATGTTAGCAAATATGTGTTCTTGGAAAAATAACTAATACCACATATTAAGTTCAGTTTCCGCTACAACGTTTTAGGAGTATTTCAATAGTACTAGTAATACCAACCCGCACTGGGCCCGCGTGGTATATTACAGCCCACTCCCTGTCATAAAGAGGAGGCCTGTGTCCCAGCAGTAGGAACAGTACCTTATTTAAAAAATACTGTAAAAAAAGTTAATTTTAGATTATTATTATAACTTATAATTTTAGTATATAATGGTGCAATAAAATAAACTAAAACCAAATATTACATTTAAGACTTATAAATTTATTAGTACACAATTAAATATAATTATGATCTATAATGTAAATACCACAAAAGCCATTTTACTATTTTAATTTAATATTTCTTAACTTTTTAAAAAGTGCCTTCATCCTCTCTCCTATTACCAATTAATTTAACTTTGCTGTGCCCGACAGGGTCCATAATTGATTCAATGTTTTAACATACCAACTGTTTTATTTAACATTATGGAATGCAATAAAGTATTGAGTATTGAGTATACCTTACTTATGCTTGACAACATCAGCCACGCAGTGTTATTAGGTTTTTTAGCAACCTTGTAGTCTGGATTTATACCCGGTTGATGGCATACATATATCCTAAATAATATTATAAATGAGAAAGTAAGTTTGTTTGTTACCTTTTCACGCCTAAACCACAGAACCTATCATCCTGAAATTTTGCATATACAACATTAGTTTTAGTATATAATGCGAAACCTGATACACCTGTCTAGTATTTTTATGTAAAGAATCTATGTACAAAATTTTAAAACTGTATCACGAAAAATCACAAAGTTATAATGAAGTTATCAATGCTTGTTCTGTTACCTAGTTGTCCGCACAAAAACGTGGTCACCACGCAGCCCGCGCCTCCAGCGTCGTCTTGAGCTCATTGATAATAATAATTTGGTAATAGGACCTAAATTATTACGGTTGGTACTTAATGTCGCTCGGTGTCCAACTTTTAACTTTTTTAAATATTTGTGGGAAAAAATATAACATGGTTTAAAAATTATTGGAATCGATTCAGTTACTTATTCAGAACAAACTATATTCAGGTTTCGCATATACTATAAATAATGTTGTATACATTCTCATGTGTACAGAAACGGACATAGGATACCTTTCATCCCGAAAAAAAGTACTGTTCCCGAGGAAAACAACATTTTTTATGATAATAGATGGCGCCACGTGTCTTTCGAATCATGATTGAATTATATTATTATAGAAACTTTAGTAGTGTGTTAAGAGTTTAATTGTCAAATTCTAAATTAACGCGAGCAAAGCCGCGGGCAAAAGCTAGTTAAATATAACTGGCAAAGTGTGGGTTATATTATTGGGTACATATCAGCCTTTCATTCAGGTGATTGCAGGCGTGATGTTATATGCACATAAAAATAAAATGTAACTTATATCCTATCCCATACAGCCATCCCGATCCTAAGCGAGTGGTGTTCGTTCGCGGCGATGCTGAGTGATACGAGTAAGGCGCGCTCGCAATACGACGAGGTGCTACGCCGCGCCGGCGCGGACCCCTTCAGCGGCAAGATCTTCTGGGACACTAAGTACGAGCTGGAGAAGGAGCGGTTGGAGACTATCAGGTTTGTGGGCTTTGTTTGTGACTAGAGCTAGAACACCCGGCCAGTTTTTCCCGGATTTAAAAATCGAGAAATCCCGGTTTTGAGCTGTGTAAAACAAAACGGTTTTGTCATATAAAACCCGGTTCTTAGGTTCTTTTGATCCTTTTTTAAATCGACTATTATTGATGATTAAAATGTATTTTATTATTGCCCTCCCACGACTTATTCATCTAATATATAATTTATTCTCAACAATACGTTACAGAGTTTCTTGGGTTATGGAATAGGTAAAGTTCTCGTTCGAAAGTAACCTATTGTATATTTATGAAGGGTGTAACAAGACCCTTAACGAAGCCGATAGGCACTTGTTCTCCCCGTCATTGCGATATTTATTTTGTTCAAGACCATACCTGGGAACCTTCTAGTTACGGAGATATTGTGGGTCAATATCAGTTGCAACTTTTTCGCAAGTTCTTTTTAAAATACATGTTTTTACAAGATGTAAGATTTTTACTTTAAACTCCTCCACGATCTCCGGACTATTCAATCCATCCATCACCACAATGTTTTGAATGCGTTACATTGAGTCCTACCGTAAAGTGTGATTTTTCACCAAAAAAAAGTCGTTTTCCAGCTATATTTTTTGTGTAAAGTTACTTAGATGGATGTACATAATGCTCTGTTGACGGCTTCGTGAAGGGTCTGTTAACACTCTGTATATTTGTGTCTTAAATTACTCTTGATTATGTTTAAGTTTTACTTCACTGGTCCTACATTTATAAATTAAAAAAAAATATATATAATATTATTAATATAAAATAACTGATTTTTATAAATACTATTATTAATATAAAATAACTGATTATTATTAATACTACTTTTTAGTTAAATGCCTCATTAGATAGATAATAATTAATATGATAAGTTTTAAACGATAATCTTTACGTAAAATATCATAGAAGCATTGAAAAATAAAACGGCGATCATGGACGATTTCAGCATGTTGCGTATGATTTTTTGGACACACACTACATTCATCATTTTGGCTTTCTATAAAATATTTATGCCTATTTAAAAGGATCAGGATTACTATTATAATAATTTATTACCACACAATTTTTCAGCCACTTTTCAATAATAACATAAAATAAAACTTTATCAATAGAGCGACAGCTGATGCTGAAGAATTCAAGGCACAGAAGGAACGCGTTCTCTGGTGCCTCGAGGAGATCGTCTCGCGACCACTATTGCGGGGCGAAGACGCCTTGCAGCTGATGGAAGAACTCGCGCTCACCATGCATGATCAAGACTATGTGGATAAGGTATGCAACCTCTTTAAAACTAGCTGCTACTTTCTGCTTGTGTGATGCATGTTACTCTTTTTTATTTTTTTCAAGTTTAGTCGCTAATTACTCAGGATTCCCATTAGATTTTGGATTTTGGTTGTGGTCGGTGAAGGATACGAGTATACGTAAGCTAAAAAAAAAATACAAATAAACAAAATTTTGTTTTTTTTTTTACTTTCGTCTTCAACCGTGAAGAGTTAGTTAACATTCGAAATTAGAAACAATGTTGTGAAGATGACTGCACTGCGGGTGTCATCAATCAAGAACTAAAAAATTAAAATTATGATGATTAAAAATGTGAAAAAAAGAAAAAATTAACTCTTTTCCAAATATTTGCCGCATGTCATTACTTCCCAGAATTTGATATTAGCGTCACTATCAAATGGTATAATAATACAGTGAGATTTTTTTTTCAAAATCAACGGGAGCGATTCCTGGCTAGGAATTTAGATTTTCCAAAAATTGCTTTGAATTTCTAATGATGCAGTTTTAGTTTTTATCAAAATCGGGCTCGAGACTCCTTTGAATATTTTTCGCCATCCATATCTCATAGTTTTGGCCATCCACGCTCACTTGAAAAATTCACTCTGTATATGGTACTTTAACAAAAAAAAACACATATTTTTTGTCACAATCAGTATGAGCGGCTTTAGTCCCCCACCCTGCGCGGGATTCGCTTTAGTTTGAGCCAGAGGTTAAATAGCTTTGTTACAAAGTTCCTAATATAGTGATTTTTTTTTTTGTTTTAGGTGAAGAAGCAACACGAATCAGCAGCAGATTTCTTAAACAAAATAACACCGTTTGAGGACAGGTTGCTGACTTTAGAGTAAGGCGAATATTTATTTTATGTACAGACGCTAGCACATCAACCTACCCGAAACTGTCAAATTTTCCCAAATCAATTCAAATCATTTATTTCTTTGCAAACATGGGTAATAGGTACATAGATGTTTTTTTTTTTTTATAATAATGTTCTCCACATTTTGCCGTCACATGGGCATGCAATCAACCTTGAACCTTGTAGTAGATTGAAGTGCGCCCGTCTGTACAATTGGCCTACAAAAACTTCACAATAAATAAAATTGAAGTGTCTGTTTCATCACTTGCCTAGCCTTTTCACAACTATATTGGGGTCCAGTCTAACCGGATGCAGCTGAATACCAGTATTTTACATGGAGCGACTGCCTATCTAACCTCTACAACCCAGTTAGTACTAGGTAATACGATACACCTTGGTAAGAGTGATTATCAGACTTTTTGGGCCACTGACTACCTAACGACTGTCAAAGATCTACAAATGACACCCGGGACCAACGGCTTAACGTGCTTTCCGAGACACGGAGGAAACTCGGTATGTAATGGGCGGTCACCCATCCACAGACCAACCTAGGCAAGCACGGCTTAACCTAAAGATCGATCCGAGCGGCTGTTATTATTTAGGCACGAGCTCCTCGCGAAGTGTCTGTTTGTAATTTCAAAATAGCTTTTTACTAAATGCATATTATGAAGTATATACAGTTAAAAAACCATTGTTTTCAATTTTTGTCTGCCTGTCTGTTTGTTCCGGCTAATCTCCGAAACGGCGGAACCGATTTTGACGGGAATTTTACTGGCAGATAATTGATGTTTTAGGGAGTGACTTAGACTATAGTTTTATTTTAGAAAAAGGATTATGGTTCCTTGCAAAAAACCAAAATCTTTGAAATTGTTAACAAAGTCCGATTCAAATAAGGAAGTAATAATTTTATAATAATTTCACGCGGATGAAGGTCGCGGGTAACAGGTAGTTTATAATATTAGTTGGGATTCCGTTTTTTTTGAGGAGGCAACCCAAAGTTTTTAATTAAAAATGTTCATTTTTATGTTCAGGAATCCAGATGATAAATTGCAAGTATACCAGGAGTACATAGATATGGTAAAGGATCTGTCACAAGAGGACAAGTATGCCGAATGCGATGCTAGCGGAATATTGAGGGTAAGTCATTTAATAAATGTTTTGCTTCCTTTTGGTTCATATGGCGGTGCGCAGAAAGATACAAAAAAAAAATTCTCGGTTTTCGACCACCAATGGGCGATATGAAAATCATCAAAAACCAACTTGTATTTACGACCAACTTAAAACGTAAAAATATTCTTAACCAAAGTTAATACTATTCACTAATAATGATGGTGACCTGTAACACAGGTATTGTATACTTATTTCGGGCACCAGTCTCTCACAAATGTTTACCCTGTGTTTTAGATTTAATAATTCCTGTTTACTGTAACGTTTGTGATGAGAAAATAAACATATTATTTATTCACTTTTTCTCAGGTACTATACGACCGCGCGACCACAGACTGCATCGCCTGCGAGGCGTCGCACGAGCTGCTGGTCGCGTTCGCGCGTCACGCGCACACGTACTCGTCGCGCGGCACGTACGCGCGCGTGCTGCAGGCGTGCACGCGCCGCTGTCCGCGCCGCGCCACCTTCTGGGTGCTCAGCATGCAGCAAACCGAGCATGAGACCAACAACTTTGACCAGGTACGTTAATAAATTAATATTAATTCGTATTGCTAGTGTCAAGAAGTTCCTGCCCTTATCCCAGTCCTATGTTACTTGAGCTCGACACCCGCCACGCTCGTACTCGTTGCGCAGCCTGTACGCGTGGAGATGTAGGTATTCCACTTTAAAAAAAAAAAAAACAATAAATTATCATTTTAAACTTATAGACTTCATCATCTGCCGAGCCTTTTCCCAAATTTGTTGGGGTCGGCTTCCAGTCTTACCGGATCCAGTTGAATACCAGCCCAGTTAGTACTGGGTAATACGGTACCCCTTGATAAGTCTGGTCAAGTCAACTAAATCGATCAGCTAACAATAATTTGTGTCGTAAATTACAACTGATAAATTATGCTCTAATTAAAATCGAGATTTACAAATAAAAATCGACTGTTGATTAAGTCGGGTAAAATCTACCCTATGTTACCCTGGCCATAAAAACGAATCGATAAAATAAAAAAAAATCGGATTAATAGCTTAGGCGCTACGGAGGAACATACATACATACATAGGCTGTTAAAATCATAACCCTTCCTTTTGACTTCGCCGCAGTCGAGTAAAAATAATCTAATTCCGAAAGAAAGCAATATTATAGCAACGTGATTGAACTCCTATTATTTAAATTACACTTCATTTTCGATTTCAGCTGAAGTCATTATTCGAGACGGCCTTATCCAAAGGCATGGAGTCGTACAAACAGAACGAGGCGCTGTGGATGGGCTACCTGGAGTACATGCGCCGCAACACTGCGCTGGACAACGAGGACCACGTGGAGACACTCAGGCGCACCTTCAGACTCGCCTGGGACTCGCTGGCTGAGGTATGCCACAGCATTAACTACCGCTGATTACAGGACAACGGCTTGATAGTTTAATTCTGAATTATAAGTACAGTTCTTTTTTTTCGTGTTAAATTGAATTGTCTGTGAAGTTTCGCTAGTTAACTCAATATGAACTTCTGTATCTCTGTATGATACGACGACGCGATTGGCGCAGTCTCTGAGCGATTATTTGCTGCGCTGCGCGTTGCGGGTTCGGTCCCAGCACGGTACAAATATTTGTATGACCTACAGGTATTTGTTCCGGGTCTGGCTGTTCGTGTATGTGAGTTTAAATGATTGTAAAAGTACCCATGGTACACAAAAAAATCCTAGCGTGGTGCAAATGTTTAAAAAAAAAATAGCGCATGTTGCATAAAGATAAACCAAAATGTAGGACAGTAAGACTGCGGTATTTTTGATTAAAGGATCACCAACTCGACTTACTGACTACCTCGATGGTCTAGCGGTCGCAAGCACGACTGCTGAGCGAGTCCTGGGTTCGATTCCCGGGTCGGGCAAAGTATTATTGGCTTTTTCCATCAGGAATTTCTCAGTAGCTGCCACGGAGTCTGGATTTGCGCCCGGTTGATGGCAATAGGCTCGCCCCATATTAAATGGGACTTAAATATAACTCGCGAAATGTAGGCGTACTGTTAGGTACACCTCTGCCTAACCCTTCGGGGATTACAGGCGTGATGTTATGTTATGTAACTTGACTAAGTTGTCTGTTAATATCACTGTTACAGGCATGGGGCGAAGAGGCGAATGATTGTGAAGTACCTCTGTACTGGGCTCGGCTGGAGTACAAGGTGTTGAAAGAGCCCAAGGAAGGCAAAATGATCTTCGAAGAAATCTTCAGTAAGTTATGGCTTCCTTCTTCATCGTCGTTCCCTCACTGCTAAGGATCGCGACCACTATGACACGTCTCCAAAACTCCTGCAGTATGAGCCACTCGGTACAGGCTACCTCTAACAGCCTTCTTGATCTTGCCGGTGCTCTGCCTTGTGCGCGTTTACCTTCCATCCGGCCCAGCATCTTAATCCTTCAGACAATGCCTAGGCGAACGCATGATATGCCCGAAAAAGCTGAGGGAACGCTCCAGGCAGATTGACTTTGTAGTGTTAGTCCAGATTTAGTCATTTCAATGATATTTATCTAGAGGAGCTCGTGGCTAAATAATAACAGCCGCTCGGGTCGATCTTTAGGTTAAGCCGTGCTTGCCTAGGTTGGTTTGTGGATGGGTGACCGTCCATTACATACCGAGTTTCCACCGTGCCTCGGAAAGCACGTTAAGCCGTTGGTCCCGGCTGTCATTTGTAGATCTTTGACAGTCGTTAGGCAGTCAGTGACCCAAAAAGTCTGACAACCAGTCTTACCAAGGGGTATCGTATTACCCAGTACTAACTGGGTTGTGGAGGTCAGATAGGCAGTCGCTCCATGTAAAATACTGGTATTCAGCTGCATCCGGTTAGACTGGAAGCCGACCCCAATATAGTTGGGAAAAGGCTAGGCAGATGAATGATATTTATAAATAAAATCAGACCATTTAAAAGAAGTACCTACTTTATTACCACTTTTTTGAAGTTACTACTCTATGATAAGGATTGTTGCCACTGGCAAATCTGCCACATTCACAGTGGCCTATAAAGTCAGTACTGTAAAGGACAGACAAACAACGCGTGAAGCTTACTCGTGTACACGGAGCGTGGGTCGCTACATGCGAGCTGTGCACCGCGCCGGCACGTACTATGACGCCAGCCACCTCCGCACCGGCTGCTCAGACGGCACAGCACCAGCTGCGCTGGCGATCACTCGCATGCTTTTGATCCGTGTCGAAAAACCAACAAGTGATATGCTGAGCCGATCTGTTCTGAGCCTGCATATACTTGGCACCTCGCACCGACTATCACTAAACTCGCGTCTTTACCCGCCGCTTAACTGCACCTTAAAGTTGTTGTGGGCTCGCTATTGTCAGAATAACTGTAAGGACTGCTGTTAACGCAGCGCCATCTCTGACCACAGGCGTGGTTCCAACTAGTTCGTAACGTACCGTTTAGATGGCGCCACTTTCTTCAGATCCATAAATGTAATCAATGATCATCTTTTTTGTCTGTGACTTTATATTATCTATGTAACCGAATAAGCTGAATCATTATACCATTTCGAAACGATTAGTAACGTTTTTTTTTATTTCTTCGACTTCGAGACAATAATTGGTCTCCGCCCTGCTACAACTGCATCACTCAACTTTTAAATGTTTCACAGAATACGGCGACAACAAAACCATGTCAAAATACTGGGAAGCTCTAATAACACTAGAAAGCAACCGCACACCGCCGCCGTCGGAGAACAAACTGCGAGATCTGATGCGTCGCGCCCTCCGCGCCGTGCAGGACTACCCGCCGGCCGTGGCGCGGCTGTGGACCGACTACGAGCGCGACCACGGACATCTGAACACGCTGCGAGAGTGCTTGGACGCGTGTGAGGTACGTACATACTGCTGTATGTAGAGCTAAATTACGTAACTTTGGGCCCTGAGCAGACTATGGACTATTTGCCCGCCTGACAGAAATAAATCATTAGTGGTCGCAATTATCGGCGTCTTTCACACAAAAAGTCCATCGTCTGTATTGGAGCCTAATAGTTTGGCCATACAAAACTGCAATAGAACGATAGGTATGGTATACGCTATCATTAGTGGTAGCTATGGTCATAAAACGCGAAAGCGAGACGACACAAATACCCTTGATACACTAGTCAAATTGTCTCTAATTCCCAGGCAAAAACAAAAGAATGGCGCGACAGTTATCAAGCAATGAAAGACAAAATGATCGGTAACAAGAAACAAAGGAAGCAAGACAACAAAAAGTCGAAAATCGCCATGAAATCGACTAAAGTGGATGCCAAAGACAAGAGCAAAGGGAAGCGGAAGTCGGACGGTAGCGACGAGGGTTCTAAGGGGAAGCGCAAGAAGGATGTGGAGATGCAAGTCGATCAGAAGGACGAGGATAACGCGGGGGGAGTGAAGAGGTCTCATGATGAGGAAAAGGAGGATGGTATGTCAAGTTTGTGTTTTGAAGGTTTTTAGGATAAGCATAGCATAATCAGCCTAGAATGTACCCACTGCTGGTACACAGTCTACACAGGCCTTCTCTCTATGAGAGGGAGTGGGCTGTAATCTACCACGCGGGCCCAGTGCGGGTTGGAAGATATCACTTGTCTTAGATTATTTGGTTCTAAGACTTACCGGTTTCCTCACTATGTTTTACTTCACTGTTTTGCGAGCAGTGGCGACATAATAAGCAATTTCATAAAGTAATGGGCCTGCATTGGTTCCAACCATCATCTGCATAGCCTTTTCCCAACTATTTTGGGGTCGGCTTCCAGTCTAACAGGATGCAGCTGAATACCAGTATTTTTCATGGAGCGACTGCCTACAAGTTAGCACTGGGTAATACGATGCCCCTTGGCACAGATAATATAATACTACGTACCCTTGGTAAGACTGGTTGTCAGACTTTTGGACCACTTACCACCTGTAACAATTGTCAGCCGGGAGCAACGGCTTAACGTGCTTTCCGAAGCACGGAGGAAACTCGGTATATAATAGGTGGTCACCCATCCACACACTAACCCAGGCAAGCGCGGCTTAACGTGAAAATTGTTCCGAGTGTCTGTTATTATTTAGCGGTTTCCTCACGATGTTTTTCTTTACTATTTTGGGAGCAGTGGTGATGAAATAAGAAACTGTATAAAGTAATGCGCCTACCTGGATTCGAACCCAATACCTATAAGAAGCCGTTTTGAATTTTTAGAAGTCCACAATTTTTATAAATCGGTAGAAACTGTTAAAAGCTCATCTCGTGACTTGTAATCGTAAAAATGTTGTCAGTAAGGTAGTAACAGGCCGCGGACCTGAATGCCTAAGGTGAAATCAATATCAGTATACTTTCTGATGGACAGCCTCGTTGGTTTAGTGGCCACAAGGGCCTCAATTTGAGATTCCCAAGTCGGGTAAAGTGTTATTCATTTTTTCCATCAGGAATTTGTCAGTAGCAGTCACGGAGTCTGTATTTGTGCCCGATTGATAGCAATTAGCGATGGGCAAAATGTATCACTGCAAAGAAAAGATTGAAAAGTATGTTTCGATCACTGGGATATGTATCACTCTTTTACATCGTTATATCCTTATGTATCCGCACACGACACGCAGTGACATCGCTCTGTGCTGCTCACTGCTCAGCGTGGCTTGCTTCGCTCAACTCAAACCAATGAATGAGTAAGAGTGATAGATAAGTACCTAAGCTGTTTGCACTTTGCTTGTCGTTACATTACGTATCTCTCTGATTTGCTTGAAGCTTGAACTAATGAATGAAGCAAATTGATTAACTGATATTTTGTTTAGTTTTGTAACCAGAGCGTCAAAAGCACTTGATTTTGAGTGACTAAAATTTAGGCAAAGTACACGTGCAGTCAAAACCAGTATAATAGTAAAGATACACTTTTTTTTTTTTTTTTCCGGATGGGAAATCATCAAATGACCCCCCCCACTCTGGGCGGAGCGGAGGGGAGTGTCAGACTTGTACTGACTAAAACCCATCCATGTTCCTTCTTTGCCCTTTATGTTCCAGGGCCACGGTATCTCTTTCGAACAGTCCCGCAGCCCTGGCAGGCATCGGTCCATGCGGACCCCTACTTGATTGCTGACATCTCTTTGAGGCGCGCGTGGAACACGAACGCGCCGTCGACACAGCCTGTAGTCATAAGACGGCCGGACGGCGAGCTAGCCCATAACTCGCCGTCCACAGGCCCGCGCCTACGGTGGCCGGGAGCCACCACGTGACCCCCGACGCCCAGGGCGTCTCCCGCGGCGACTGGGACGTGAGGTTCTTTCCCTCTCACGTCCTGCCACCTCCTTCACTAGCATGACTGCTTCGCAGAAGGAGGTGACGGCTTCCCATTCCCTCTCGCTCCGGACCATGGTTTGAACCAAGGCCGGACGCGAGAGATCGCCGCCGCTAATCGCCGCTACAAGGACACGGCGGTGCTCCGCCCAAGCGGGGCAGACCTCCACGGTGTGTTCCACCGTGTCCTCCGGACGATCCTCGCAGTGAAAACACCCGGGCGTTTCCTCCCGCCCGATTCGGTGCAGGAACCTCCCGAAACAACCGTGTCCGGTGAGGACCTGCGTCAGGCGGTAGGTGAGGGCGCCGTGGCGCCTCTCTAGCCACTCCTCAAAGAGGGGACTTATCGCCACTATGGTAGCGTGCCCTGCACGGGGTTGCGACAGTCGCTCTCTCCATGTCGCCATGAGATCACGCCGGAGGTCTGTCCGCTGAGCGGCAATTTGTCGCGGCAGCGGAGTTTCTCCCCGACATGACTAGTGCTTCCGCGCGCCATTCATGCAGGCGCGCGAGGACTATCGCCTCCAGATCCCATGGCGGCAATCCGGCAAGGAGGCTAGCCGCTTCGCCGGAGATCGTGCGGTACCCCCGGATTAGCCTTATGGCTATTACCTTTTGGGGCGCGTTCAGGTAGTGGGCGGCTTGCCGCCTCAAACAACGCGCCCACACCGGGGCCCCGTAAAGGGCCATGGACCGCAATAGTAAAGATACACTGACTGATACAGTGATACATTCGGATGTGAATGGATATAAAGAGTGATTGATGGAAACAGGTTGATTCATATCTTTTTTATCTCTAACAGCAATAGCTTCGCCCTCTATTACACGGAACTTAAACGTAACTCGCGAAATATGGCTGTACTTATTGTCTTTCGTACTTAATGTGTGTTTACCTCCGCCTCACCGTGATGTTACGTATATTTTCAGTTGCAGAGAGCAAACGTCAGCGTACAGACAGTACGAGCCCACACCGACTCGGCACGCGAGATACCTGCACACTCTTCATCAGTAACCTGGAGTTCAAGTGAGCATGGTGTCCTTAACAAACACTTAATTAATTACCAAGATCTTTTCTTCTTTTATGGTAAAATAATCCATTGATATCAGGAGACTTAAGGGTAGGAATGTACTGTATTGCGATGCAGTAAATTTTGTAAGGAGTACTGTACCTACACTCGGTCGGAGCAGCCTGATTCGGTACAGCCGGGGCCGTATATACATTCGTTTTTGCCAGTCTATGCTGAGTGCGACCTGAACATGTTTGTAGCGCCTCTGAAATCCTTGATGCATACAAAATCTGCAAGCCACTAAAATCACCGGTTTAACCATACGAACATGTGAACTGATAACATGATAATCTAAGGATTAATTCTCGCTCTAAAAATTGCTATTCGAAATCCCGAATTGTCGAACAGATCGAAACTATTAAGATAGTTTCGAGGCGTATGATACGCCCAGTGGCGTCTCTCTAGAAAGTATTACTTCGGTTCCTCAGTCTTGATTTCTAACCATTCTTTCAGCAATTATAAAGCTTTTCCTTCTATTCCAGAGTGGACGAACAGAATCTTCGCGACAAGTTGTCACAGTACGGCGACATCATCTCACTGCGGGTCAGGAAGGGGATCAAAGCTTTCGGCGGATCAATCTGCTATTGTCAGTATAAAACTCCTGTAAGTATGTTTTCGTTAGTTAAATGAGAAAAGAATATAATATAATATGTCTTGGTGAAAAGTACTATTCTTAAAGACTGTCTGACTGCCCAGACAAACATAAGAAACATAATTATCGTCATAAGTTTACAAAAACAAGTATCAAATATTATGTAAGTTTTTTTATATATTTGTTTATTATATTACAATCTAGCCTAATAAGGCTAATAAGCAATTTTAATCTAACTTAATTTGCTAAAAGTAAACTTATATCTAAGAGCACGTCCATTGCGTTTACTTAGTGTCTGTTAAGGCCAAGTCACTTAGTTCTTGTGTCCATATAAATAGCTGTAGGGGCTATATTACTCTCGCGGTAAATTCACGAAAAGATTACCCTACACTAACTAAGAAGGCTTAGTCCTTTTGAGCCTTCTTACTATATTATGTAAGTAACGAACATCATCGGGAACAGTTGGACGTTGAGAGCGTCTTTATTTCGTAAGCCGTACGGACAGTATTCTCTATCCAAGTGCAGGTACACCAAACTAAACTTAATATTAATTATTTTAGTCCAAACTTTAATGCAATAAAAAAGAAAGTAACTGTCGTCTGTTCGTCTCACGCCTTGACAACTGAACATATTTTGACGTTTGGCACACCATGAACTAGCTTAAGGCAATTGGATACTTTTCATTCCGTTAGTATGTCCCTGTGGCATAAAAATAGACACCAAACGCTAGTCTTAGATACTTTGACAAGGTATCTCTCATATTACTTTTCTATTATTACAGGAAGCGGTAGACGAAGCCATAAAACACGACAGGATGCCTCTAGACGGGCGCCCCATGTTCCTGTCGCGGTACTCCGTGAAGAAGGCCAAGCCCACCTTCAAGTACTCGACGGAGGCAGAGAAAAACAAGCTGTTCGTGAAGAACTTGCCGTTCGCGCATTGTACCAAAGATGCGCTGGCGGAGGTGTTCGACAAGTACGGGAAGCTAAAGGATGTACGGGTGGTCACACATAAGTAAGTACTCAGTGTTTTATTGCTGAAAACCCCTCTAGTATCCCGTTGCATTACTCTAATAAATTATTTGCAATAAAAACCAAATTTCCCTTCACAGAGATGGCAAACCAAAAGGCCTAGCCTACATAGAGTACGAGGACGAGGCAGCAGCTGCAGAGGCCGTCAGCAAGACTCACGGCCTGCTGCTGGGCGAGCGCAAGCTGGACGTGGCGCTCAGCGCTCCTCCGCCGCGACAGTCCAGCTCGGCCGAGCTGTGCGCGCTGGGCCTGCTGGGCCTGCCCAAGCGGGACGCGGGAGGTGGCATGTCAGTACTCATTTGTTCATTTTATCCAAAAATACGCAAATTCATTAAGCTTTAAAGCTCTGTATATTGATATTGAGCTTGGAGAAGTACTAGCAGTATTTCCCTCGTCGAGCAGTGTAACTTTATTCCTCTTGAAGAGCCAGTGCTGTAGATGACGCGCATTGTACGCAGTCGGAGCCTGAACTGAAGGGTGCGATCAGCTCTCGCGCCGCCCGCGCATTCCTAAGCACAGTTGAATGCAGATCGACTCGCGCGCATAAAGTGCTGGGAATTACAGGCAGATTATATATTTCAACTAACCAAGGGATGTCAACGCCTCTACGATGCAAATGTAGTGGAAGCCAGTTAACATCAAGTTCAGGTGGGCTGTTAGCTGTTTGCGATCGATTTACCTTAGAATAGAGACCTAGTAGTGGTTTATTGAGAGATTCGTTGATTATTTTGATGAACCAACTGACCTAAAGGTCACTGCTGGCAAGCAATAGCCAAAATCATACTTTCAATATACTAAACATTTTCTTCTATCACGTTTTCAGGCGACGAACACAGATCAGCAGTTTCATCCCGAGCGTACTTCAAAAGGCATCTACCAGCACCGCTCGACCAACCACAAGCGAGGCCAACGGCTCCTCAGCCACTAGCGAGCAACCCAACGGTTCCCATAGCAACGGCGACAACAAGCGACCACTCAGCAACAGTGACTTCAGGAGCCTCTTGCTCAAGAAACAGTAGTTTGTCAAGTTAGTGTATATAGAGTCGAAAGTCGATTGCGGTAGGTTACAGTGGAAAACTCATTAGTGTTGATACTTTTTGTATTAGAGGTGGACTGATTGTTTGGAACTATGGGTATTTTCTATCAACATATCCGGTGTGCCGACCCCAAATTGGGATAAAAGCAGGGGAATGATGATGATGATTCCGTTCTCGAGGTGGGTACCTGTGTTATGCTGGGTTATGGTTGCGCTGTCAACAAAATGTATACAGTACAATGGTTAGTCGCAACGAATCGGATACTACGTGATAACGATCAAAGCTTTATACAATATGTTGACACCAAAACCATGGTGCTTCAGCATAATAAAACTTTTCGACACTACCATAATGGTTTCTAACACTATTTTTCCTTTGAATAAATAACTATTAAATTGAATGTTGACTTTCCAACACTCTACTAAGATTAAAGACGGTCAGTACATCTCTATGTGTCTGTCTTAGGGATAGCCTTACTAGATGGAAATTCGTACCAAGTATGACGTATTTTCCTTCGAAAAAATATTGCTAAAAGGATGAATTTACTACCTGAAGCTAGTCTATGGTAAATAGCTTGTCCTGATCAAAAATAATGCTCTTCGCATGGTGGCCTGAATAGTCTTTAAGGCGACGATCGTTAGTACCTAGGTACCCTTATATATATTTCACGGCAACGAGCCTTATATACTTATATTACTATTATAACACTGTATAAAACCCGTATATATAAAAATGGGGACTTTTAAGGCCGAAAATGGTACTCATTTGTGAAAGAATGTCACAATAAATAAAATCACCAAGCTTCATTGTTCTGTTAGAGTATTTTATTGTACAAATTAAATTTACAGTTTTGTTTTAAATTGTTATTTCGAACTGTGTCTGTTTTTGAGTATATATTGGGAATTGATGTGTTTTTGCAGCATTTGTCTACGGTGAAAAATCTAAAAATGCCTGCCATATAAGTTGGAATAATTTAACAAAAAAAAAACATGACAGTTCCTTAAATTTTTTGCCTGGAGATTATGCTAAGATTTAGGGATATAGATGTTATGTCAATATTTGGAGCAGGGTAAAGAAATTAACGAATTTATTAATATTGCAAAGACAAGTCAATTTCAGACAAGCTCCCAACTGATTTAACCTATTTTAGTAATACACAAATCTGACTTTATACTTTCTAGTAATAACCAACATCGGATGGTTTAACTTCGTGTTCATTAACACGCGTTCATTCCATAGATGTTTAATGCGAACTGTAACAATGATGTCAGTAAAATGGGGTCAATAGGGACGCGGGGGTAACTCAGGTAAAACTTATAAAGTATTTTCACGTTAATTAAATGAATTTGGTAGCCTAAAAGGACTCGATTTTAATTAACCTTTTCGTGTCAAGCAAGCGCGTGCCCTTTACGCCAGATGAAACGGTAGGTAACGAAAACAAAATGGTAGGTGAAATTGTGGCTTGGTGTTGGGAGCCCTCGCGCGTGGGTTCATTTATGCTCTGGCGTTCAAAAGGTTAAGTTAAAACAATAAGAATTCCAATGCCCTTTTAGTTTCAAACAATTTGTGTTCAACGTTGATATCCCAGTCTAAGTTGTGTCCCTATTAACCCTAGTATATCCCGTTTTACAGTATGTGATTCAATTATAGTCACAATTTCATAATAATCTAGTATTATAATGCACTTTACTTGTTTATTGTAAATGATGATCATCAACGATGTTTGTTAGCGATATTTACTCAGGCACCCTGTGACACCGTAACATCTAATTATATTTTTGTTTTTAATAAACTGATTTGTTTTGTATTCGGAGTTTTACGCTGCAGTGTGATTGCGGACGAGGAAATGGTTCAGAATAAATGCGTTTTGTTGTATTCTGTTGTTTTACTGGAATATCAACTTTGAAAACTTCCACAAACTAACTAACATAACATTAAGCCTGTAATCCCCGAAGGGTTAGAGGTGTACCTAATAGTATACCCAAACTTCGCCAGTTATGTTAAAATCCCATGTAATAGGGGCGAACATATTGCCATCAACCGGGCAGAAAACCAGATTTCGTGGCTGCTACTGAGAAATTCTTGATGGAGAAACCGATAATGTGCCCGTTTCGGGAATCGAACCGACCGCTAGACCAAAGAGGCAGTCCCCAAACTAAGAAAGAAAAAAAAAATACTTGCTCAGTCACCCTATAACTGTAGAAACTTGGATCGTCTAGTGCAGATATAAAGCATGTATGAGAAAGGTCTGGTCAACTGTCTTCATAGAACCAACATCGTAATGGCGAAAAAATAATCAGCCGTCCTATGCAGGCCCACTCGACCTAAATATATGGGGTCTGATTGATACACGGTGTATAAAAAGTTGCGTTGGTCTCTTCGCCGGCGCACTTGTGCGAGCGCGACGGCAATACATTTATTTGCGACCGACAGAGACAAGTTATGACAGGTCAGTGTAATTTCTTCCTGCTCCGCCACCGGAGTATAATTTTATTCACCTTCGCTTTATTCATTCAAAATAAACGAAAAAATTATAATAAAAACATTTATTTATAAAAATACAATGTACACTTTACAATCTCAATAGAGAAATATATAATTTCTTCTTATATACACCGAGAATCGTCTACAATAAATAACTCTAAAAGCTTTGCGTAACTGGAAATTATATTCTAAACAATACGTACTCGAAAATTAACTTTGTACTTTTTGTCTATAACTTAATAAATTGAAGCTGAGATATGTGTTACATTGCGCCTTTTGTCTATCTTTAACATTAGACAACACATAAATATAAAGACTTAATACACACAGTTTGATTTTCAACTCTAAGCGGGCAGTCTAATGTTGAAAATCCATCAGTGCGTTTTCATTTAAGCATTATGTTCGGCCCAGTTTCTGTGAAAACAGGGTGTCAGATCCCAGAAGGGAATTTAAGGCACTGGTTACTTTAATACATTCCCAGTCTGCCGATGCCGATATTATTCCTAAAAGCAGGAAGTCAAAAAAAAAAAAAAACGTTATTTTTGGTAAGTCCATATTTTTTGGCTATTGACGTCGTTAGCGTCTGGTCCATTTTTTGTAGTCGGTGGCGTTAAAATAACTGTCAAGAAAACAGTCTTTTCAAAGCTATTTACCTCTGTCGACAGCAACCTTATTGTAGAATAAAAGTATCACTGAAATTTTGTCAGACTTGTCATTGGTCGCAAGCGAACAGCTACCTTATTAAAACGGAAAAAAGACGACTGTTGTTTTGACGCGCTTTCAGAGGTATAACTGTGAAAACATTGCGAGGATCAATCTCATGACATAACGCTTGACAGTTGCGCCTGCGACTACTAACACAATAAGGCGATGAACTTTATAATATGTACCCATTGAAATATTAAATAAAAATGATAGACATATTTATAATTATATCAATGTCTGTCTCACATATTACTCGTTCGTTACCCAAATATTTTGAATGTTCGAAGATTTATCACTACTACTTCTACTTCAAATAAAAGTTAAGAAGTGTCAATTTTTTAGAAGTTTCTTCATATTTATAAAATTTGTGCTAAACACAATGGCACCGTCATTTTTTGAAAATGGCAATATTTTTCATTTATATTTAAATATATAAAAAAGAAGGATAACAGAAAACAAAATACGATACGCTAAATACGTATCGTATCGCGTTCGTTTATTGCACCAAGTTTGGTATAATACTTTACGCGAAGTATCATGAAAAGATCTAGGGAGTTGACACATGGTATATGAGCCCTTGTACTAGCCCAGTCAATATGACCCTAGCTTTTTGTTCCCTGCCGCCTGAGCCGCCCTGAGCTGAATACTTGCCTTTCAAATACAGCCATAGATTGAACTTTTACCAACGTGTTGAGCTTATACTTTGAGTATCTTAATGTAAAGGAACGTCGTACTAGTGCTAAAGTAAAGCTATTGTTTGTAAATATGGGTGCCGTCCTGCCACCGCTTTTTTGAGCGCTCGAATGCTTCTTTGATGCAGGCTCTGTAAACAAATTAAAAAGTTTTAGAATTAATTTACTACTCTTTTTCTTCAGATTTAGATCAGCCGTCTTTAGTGTGTGTACAGTCAAGATATGAACCGGTTAAGCATCTTTAACTATTCTTTTGTTAAGCTTGTAAAGATGTCACGTTTGCCATGACCACCTGAGCTGGTTTTTAGGGAAGTTTCAAGTGAGCAAAACGGTTGGTACTGTTTAGCTCTATCACTTTTAATCAGTGGATCATTATTCCACATTTGTTCTGGTCGCTGATGGAACTGTAAGCTATGGTGTTGATTATCCCTTGTGCAGATAGCGAAAATCCAAATATCGGTAAGCGTAGAAAAAGAAGGCAGAATACACTTATAGCGCCTTCGTACTTCTCTTTCTAGGCTTTCGTTTCCGTTTACACAAAAGCTAGATAGGTAGATGTGTAGCGAGGCATGTGTGTGAAACTAACCAATAATATCGCTGTTTTTCATAGCTTCGACTAAACCAGCTATGTTATTGGTTAGTTTTACTTACATTCTCGTTTATCTCTGGTGGAAACGCAGCGTTTAATAGGGAAAACACAGTAAAGGGACGAATTTTCATGAGTGAAACAACATAATCTAGTGGTGACCGCTTACCTGAATAAAGACTGGTGTAGTATGTAGGCGGAGACGTGTCCTGCGTCCACGTACCGCACCTCCGCGCCCGGCCAGATCTCCTCCAGCGTGCCCACGTCGTCGCGAGGCACGTACGCGTCGTGCTTCGCGCACACCGCTGTTGAATAAATATATTTTACACAGCTGTAATTTGAGAGACACCTATACAGCATGTATGAGAAAAGTAGGGTCATATTTAAGGGTGTGGTATAGACCAATAGGATCAATCTTTATCGCGAAAAAATAATCTGCTGAGTATGTACCCTCTTTTCTGATGCACGCTGTATAATTGACAGAGGAATGAAGAATTCCTTAATAGCGAGCTTGGCATTGTGCTCAGTAAATGATAATTATTATGCACTTAATTTTGCTTTGACTTTCGATTTCAAAGTAACTGTCAAAACTCAAAGATTTATGTTTCTGTTTCGTCGACAATGCCATATCAATATTATCAATAGTCCTGTCTCACTCACTCTTATTACTAATCCTTTCATTATAATCATTCATGATCAGTTCCGTGCGGGTTGTGTGAATTAGGCAGATTTCTATTTATTCTATTAGTATGTCACAGCTGAAAATTGACTTTCTCATACATCACCAACACTGGACAGTAGTAAAATTTATCACAACATAAATCGCCTCACTTGGCAATTGCATTGGCGGTCGAATTTGTTATTTAGAAAGATAGCATGTATACAAGTTGGAAGAGACACCGACGCCGGCGCACAAACGGTTACCTCGTATTCAGTACATCATTCTGAACCACACAGGTAATTGTTTGCGTCTGAATTTAATTTTTCTATTTTAATTTTTAGTTTGTAGTTTTTATTAATAAGTCGCTTTTTTTTTTTGTTTAATTTGGGTTATGATGTTTGGTACCTAACTTCTTTTTTTGTTGTCTTTTTTTGTTTCAAGTGTTTATCTGCGGAAATTTGTAAATGGCCTTAGAATTTTTATAGTTTAAGAACATTGTTTATATTAGCTGTAAGTTTCCCGAATAGTATAAAATAAAATAAATTTATCAGTTCGGATTTTTAGTGTTTTTTTTTTGGCGGTGTTCCTTCCACCTTGTATTTATGCTGCCTATCCACTACAAATAATAATCGATTTAAATGACATACAAGCACTTCATTCTTGCGGATCTCGTTCCGCTGCTTATGAGTATGTGTTGTATTATAAAGTTTCATTGAAAGAATATTGAACAGCTCCAGTTAAGGCGAAGCTGATCTGGTGCACAACTTATACGTCTATGTAGACCTAAAGAGGTCTTCTTCGTTTTCCACTATAAGCAAGTTTTGTAGCTCGATCATTAAAGGAAATATTGATCATACATACACGTGATACGATCAGACAATGCTAATAATGTGAGCGAGTTGCCAAAATCTGACTTAGGTAGTTATAAATATAACTTAGAATGGCATGCGAAAGTGTTTATGAAAACACTTTCTATGATTAATTTAGACTACTACAAGGTGTTGGAATGTAGGATATTTTTGTATGAAAGCTGGCTCTGTATCCTGTCCGCTATTTTAATTTAAAGGCAGGATTCCATTAGGCAAGTCTTGCATGCAAGTATGGCGTCACATTTGCGTACAAGTTGGAAACATATTTTCAAGAGTGTGCAAATTGCATGCAGGTGTTACTTGCATACAAGTGGAGATGTTCAACAATTGAGTAGGACGCCTCACTCGTTTGAATTCGATACGTGCAACTAACGTTTGCGCGTTCAATTTGTACCTACGTCACTTGAATTAAAAATGTACAAGTTCAAACTACGTCATACAAGTTGTAGCTTGTATGCAAGTTTGTTCAAGTTGTATGCAATTTGCGACTTGCATACAAGTAACTTGCCTAATGGAATCGCGCCTTAAGCTATCAAATCTGATATCTTTTAAACATTTAAAACTTTGATACCACTAGGACTTTGAAACCTGACGCTTTAGAACATTTTAATCTAATACAATACTTGTTTGTTTGTCTAGGTTTTATGCGTGTCCGCAATTTTGAAAAAAAGAACTCTACTTTGAATTGTAGTAACAGACTTTCATGTTGGACGGTGAATGTAGTCAAGAAAAAAAAACAGCGAAAAGACAAAAATCAAACTATGATTGGGACAATTTATGAAAACCTTGCTTTTTCATACTAAAGTGAAATATTCATACGGTTAAAAAAAAATGTTTTTTTTTTATATTATAGGGTAGGTTATGTGTTTTCAAATTCATGTATACTGTATACTTTCACTACGTGGATGGGTGCCAATGCTGTTGCAGGTGTGACTAACATATTTTATTACAAGACTGTACATACAAATCACAGTACCTATCTAGAGTTGCTATTTCGTAACACGTGTTTTCGACTGGTGCCAACAAGTTACCCGACTTCGGCGAAGCCAAAAGAAAGGGTTATGATTTTAGCAGTCTATGTATTCGTGGATGTATGTTTGTATTTACGTATGTTCCGCCGTAGCGCCTAAACTATTCATCCGATTTTGATGAATAAGGTGTCAATCGACTCGTTATTATTGCTCGGGTGACATAGGCTTTTTGTAACCGACTTCAACAATAGGAGGAGTTGAATTTACCTTGTAAACCCCGATTTTAACCGATTTCATTCCTTTCTTTTTTTAGCGCGATTTTTAATTCATTTTATTTATTTGATGATTTAACTAATAAAAGGAAACTTAGATTTTTTTTAATTACTAGTCAAAATAAGTATTTTAAAATAAATATTTATACTTTGATTTTTTTTTGATATTTTGACTTTTCTTGTCACTATTGTGACTGATTAGAATTATCAATATTCGCCTGTCCGTATCCTCAATTGTTTGGGTCTTCGCAGCAAGCCTTCTTCTAACTCGTCATCATAGTATCACCCCCTTTCTAGTCATAACATCGTCCACAGAGTCCATCAATCGTTTCTTTAGTCTTCCCCTACTCTCATAGCCATCCTCAGTTCATAACTTTCTTTACGACACACAGTTGTGATTTCAATATACGAACTATTTAAGAGTGAACAGGGGGTACGATTTTCCATACAAATGTATTCCCATTATTTCTGTATGAGTCCTCGCGAAGATATCATTTTGAATGGAATATTCTGAAGGTTAATCACGTAATTGTTCAATTAGTATCGTAATACTTACGTGGATTATGGTTATTTTCAAGCAAATAACCTGTGGGATATTGTTAGGACTTTGTGGACGCTTAATGTGCCTTTGATGGGTCAAGGCGGAGGACTCTTTTTTTCATAATATCAAGGTCGGCTGTAGACACGTCCTTTACATTTCTTTTTTTTAGCAACTAATACGAGTAAGTAAAGAAAATACGACTCTCCAAAAATGTCAAAAATACCACATTTTTACGGCCGTGGTTAGAGGATTACCAGACAAATTTGAAAAGTTTTTAACATATAGAAATTGATATGAGCCTAGACATACGCTTTCTTAAAAAAAATATGTCTAAAATAATTGAATCGGCTTAGTTTTCGAGGGGAAAAAACGGGAATACGACAATCTCGTCAAAAATTTTCTGACATAATCGGTCTGAGCTGCAGCTGTCCCTATCGCACTCTACGGGGGCAGACTTGACGCAGCGCGATGGCAATAGTTTCTTTAAATACCTATCTTTCAAATTCCTCGCAGGCCCTGGTCCCTCTTAAGTTGGTAGTCAATTCGCTTAACAATAAATTACCCTAGCTTGACATTATGCATTTGATAACAACACTTACCAATAATCAAAGACGTGTCAAACGGCACCGAGAAATTACTTAGATGCGTGCACTCATCCATGATCCCTCTCATGAACTGTAGCGTCTCTCTGTCCCTCCAGTGAATTTTAGTTATATCTATCTTCTTCCCACTTTTCCCACTCGATCTTAAGAACGGTAAGTTCACCCATAGGTCTGAGGTAAAGTCCGTCCATGATTTTTCCGGTTTTTTTATTATCTCTTTTTTTGCCGCTTCTACGATTTTTAGCAGTTCCTTCGTGGCTTTTTTTCTCTCTATCACATTAGAGTTTTGGTTGACGCATTGCTCTGCGTGTTTTTGTGCAGATTTCTCTTCGGCCTCTTTTTGTACCCTTATTAATAGGCCTCGTAAGTCGGCTGGAACAAAGAATTCGATTGTATGTTTATGAGAAACTTGGAAACTACTCAATTTAAATGTATCCAAATGATATTACTACGGTTTTGAATAAATAAAGAAATAAAAAAAAAACCAAAACATGATTGGGTAAAATCGCAGATAGACCTGGATGAGATATTTATTTGTCTATTTTACAGTGATGGGACGACGATGAATCAAGCCAATCAAAAAGGGTGTAGAGCAATGTTAATTTTAAGCATCGTATTTATTGTAAGCAATAGCAGAATGCCAATGTGAATCCTCTCTGGATATACCCCACCTCCTGTCCTGCCCATCCAGCACAACCACTTGCACCTTTCAGGATTTATCGAAGCAAATGTTAGAGCTGTGCAGATGGCTACATACTGGTCTAACACCATTTGAGTTTCATCGACACGTAAAGACGAAGTAAGCAAATGTTGTGCAACATTGTTGCAGCAACAAGTTGCAGAGACCTAAATGAATAAGGAGCTTAGAGAGCAACAGAATCATAATATTCAATAGCTCTTTAGTTTTTGGGAAATATTCGGAGTTGATGGCAAACCTTCAGTATTGGAGAGGCACCAGATGAAGAAGAAGTGTTTGGGGATTGTTGGGAATCGATGAAGAAGCAGTAGAGAGAGAAGCAGATATTATCGCACTTTTAACTCACCACATTGTGCTTTCCAGTAGTGTTGTCAGCTAATGTAACTTACCTGTAACGGTGGATGTTGCGCTCGCGTATCTAAGGCTGATCCAATAAAGTATGTTTTACACTGGCAATCGTGTAAATATTTTCATGCCAAAAATATCAAAATTCCAATGAGTTACACCAATGCTTTTTGTTATCAGCATGTCTAAAACATAGGTAACTCTAGAAAAAAGAATATGTTTTTTTTCCTATCTTCAAAAATGACTGAGATATTAAACGTTAAAGTATGGTCTCTGCGGCAAAATCCGACTAACGTGTGACGTCACCCTGCGAGCTGCGAGTCGAAAAATAATAAGTGCAAACCACTTTACAAATTAAATTTTATGACCGTAAGCACTCCGCATCACCCGCAATCGGACATGACACTCGCAGCGTGACGTCATCGCAGTAGCACGCGAAGGAATGCAAATTTGAAAAAGCGGTGAAACTTTACAACGCTGTAACTTCGTAAATCCTGGCCCGATTTCGATGAAACAAAAACTATTATTAATTGCCCGAGTACGCGCATTAAATGCATGTTAGTTTTATGGTAATACTGTGATGTGGTGGTGTGACTCATTGTGTACCAGCTTTATTGACTCAGTTGTAGATACGCGAATATTTTAGCAAGAACGCACTCGACCGGTTTTTCACGGTGACTGATTTTTCATACGTATTTTGTTAACCTACCCGATTTTTGACGGGTCGATTTTTTACGGTCGCTTGCGTTCTCCCTTTAAGGTACGTTGAATACCGATACCGATACCAGACTGCAGACTCCAGACAGTGGCCTTACACAAATAATGTTCTACAGAGTCGACTGATGGTCTGCCACTGAAAAGTGGCCCTTATAGCCTAAGTAATAAGGTTGAAAATTGGTCGACCGTCAGTGAACTCTGGAGTACTGTGAAAGTCCGTATGTCAGCCATTTGTTCGTATCGCAGTGAACGCACCTTTCAAAGGACACCCAGCATTATCAATGACAAAGGTAGACTTACCAACTTTACACTTTAGTAATACTTCCTTGATCCTCTGCTCGCTCATGTTGTTAATGTCATCGATGTCTTCCGGCTCCAACACAAACTTCTCTTCCGTAGTCAGCTTCATGTACAACTCCTTACTAATTTTATTCTCATCTAACAACAGTTTCAACTCTTCGTGTAAATTCTCGATTTGAGCGAAACTTTCAGTCTTTACTTCGTTTTTAGGCACTTCGTTTTTTAGCTCTAATATATTTCTATTCACATCTATTACATTTTGCTGGTTTTCGGACTCTGCACCATTTTCTTTGTATGTTATGTCTAATTTTTTTTTCGTTTCACTGTTTATGATTTCTGTTGTTTTTTCTGTTTCTGGTATCACTATGGTCTGTGAGTAGGTGCGTGCGAACTTCTTACCGGCGAGGAAAGCTTCGTCCACTATGGTCACCATTTTGGACAGTTTCTCTCTGTACTCACCGTCAGATAGGTACTGGTCCTCTAGCAAGTCCCAGTTTATTGAATGCGACATCACCCCCTAGAATTTCAAGATAACTTGTAGAATCAAAACCATTCGATTTGAAACTTAAACGTTGCAACAAAGTTCAAATTAATTGCTACAAAATTGTTAGAGTTATGATATATTTTAAGCTATTTAGTAGCCAAGTAGAGAGACATACCTGTAAAAAGACTGCGGAGGCTGTCGACCAAGAAAGGCACGGGACTAGAACTAGAGGCTTCGGCCAGTTTGTAGCTGCCAGTGACGCCATCTGTTGAACAGTTGTAGAATTAACAAATTAGCCTTGTGATTTTTCCAATTAGTGATTAAGAACATTATGAATGCTACAAGTCCTGATTCCGGGTTGTTATTGAGATATTCTTGATGGAATAACCCAATATCAATTGGCAGGTACACATGTTCCGATGAAGCGCTTGCGACAAATGGACCAATGTGACAATATTTTTTTCATCGAGTTGACGTCACTAAATATACTGCAGGGCTAATGGCGCTAGCGTAGCTTGCTCCAACTACTCCAAGCATTGTCATTGATTGAAAACCTATTAACGTCATATTACAGTTCAAAATAGCTTGACCTCATTGGTCAGATTGAGACCTAGCTATAGTCACGCCACCTACAATGAGCTTTGTCCGACTTTCCGCAATTACTCGATATTGTTAAAAAGTGGAGTTTACTAGCATGTTCGCCCATAGAGTTACCAGTGGAACAGCACCAGCGACCCCAGGATCAGAAGCTGCCCATCACGAGCATGTTATTGTATTTGTTTATACTAACATGTCCGCCCATGGACAGGCCGGTGACGCCGAGTGGGCCGAGTCCGTTGCGCTCGCACCAGTGGAACAGCACCAGCGACTCCAGGATCAGGCAGCCGCCCATCACGAAGATATCCGACACGTTGTGGAGCGACGAACGACTTTTGGAACAAATATTTCAGTTTAAGTACAAACGGTTTTGAAGTGCATTAAAATAGGCCAATCATAATTATATGTCTAGTAACCGAAAAGGATAAGCAACTTTAAAAAAATTAATTCCTTTCTAGTTTATTTAAGCTCCTGACTTTTTTGTCTCCCTCCCTCCGCCCTTATGCACGTCCTGCGCATCACAGACGAGTCCCGCTACCATGTTTTCTTTTCATAATATCGTTCCCTCATTTGATATGTGTACATTATGAAGACTCATACTGTATAATAAACGTATGTTTTTCGTGACTGTGTGTCGAAACTTGTATTTGGGTCATCTGTGCGTCCCAGCTTACGCAAGCCCGATATTATGTTCGGCTAGCGGGCCATTGAAACATTGTTTGATTGTTTATATCGCGCTATGCCCCATATGTCGATAATGTCGCTTTAACCGGTTACGTAATAAATAGTGTTCAAACAAGTGGGAATCGAACAGGTGGAGGCTACAAGGTCCATTAATGGCTGATGCCAATTAACCGGCTGTCGCCACAACCTCCAACCGAAGTCAATGTCGATGGTTTAATAACCAAATAGTGAACTACTAATTTAAAAAATTAAGTTTAGGTTTGAAATTAATCAAGTTGACGAATTGATAAAAATCACCTTGGACCTGGCAAAATTAATAATTTTATAATAATGTCAATTTTCGACAATTAGGTGAGGTTGTCGACATGTGGGATGTGAACTCAGCGATCATTGTGCCGATAGTCGTTTTAGCCAATGGCTGAATTGCCAAGAGCCTCGAACAAATACCTGAGGAGGCTCTCGTAAGGCAGCTGGATCAAGGGCTTGATTCAGAAAGCGGTACTCCTGGGCACGGCTCGTATTGTTAGGAGGTTCCTTTCTCTGGAGTCCTGATCGTCGGTAGCTCGGACTCTGTTCCCGATACCGGTGGGCTACAATTTTTTATATTTTTAAATGTTTTATAGATTGTTTTTTTTTTTTAAAGAAAATTTAAAAATGTGTTTACAAAATAAATAAAGGGAATAATAATGTCAATTATAATATTTATTTTCCTAAAAGTAATTTACCTTTAAAACCTTCGGTTTCGACCAAAACTTAGGACTATTACGACCGAAGCCGAAGCTGATATGGTCGGACACTAGTAAATAACTTACACTTGGTCAGTCGGCTTGCGTAGTCCGTAGAATGGGTTCTCCAGAATGATGCCGCCGATACCAGCTTCCTTTAACAGCGGTTTTACCATCAGGTTCCGCCGTCGCCAGAAAAACTGGGGACAAACGATAGACATCTTTGATGAAAACTCTTTGAATAATACAGAGTGTAAACAGACCCTACACGAAGCCGTCAACCAAGCATTCTGTACATCAAACTAAGTAACTTTACGCAAAAAATATTGCTGGGAGACGACTTCTTTTTTGGGGTTAAAAATCACGTTTTACGGTAGGACTCGATGGAAAGCAGTAAAAATCTTACATTAAAAACATGTATTAAAAAAAAAAACTTGTGAAAAACTTGAAACTTTGACCCCCAATATCCCTAGACCCTCAGTATGGTCTAGAACAAAAAATTGATCGCAAAGACAGGGAGAACAAATGCCTTTCGGCTTCGTTGAGGGTCTATTTACACTCTTTATATATGCTGTAAAGATTTCATAGTGACATCTATAGGGTTGATCCTCATCTATCAGCACGGAATTACATCCATTGTCATTATTCTTACGTTTGTCCATACACACTTTACCTAGTAGGTACCTAAGTTCTACGAACAGTGAACTTTGAAAACCAGTTGAAATGTAATTTTAATGATGCGCATAAATATGCAAACTGTATGTGAGAAATCAGGACTTGGTGCATCTACACTGGTTTTAAAGCACATACGGCTGTTATGTGCTGTCATTTTTAAGTTGTTGGAGTACATATACTAACCTAACTAAAGATATCCACTCACAAATTACATTTACAAAAAGGATAGATCACTATAAACGCATGACAAGGCAGGCTAATAACCTGTGCTTAAGGAGCCATAGAACAAATTACGGAAAAAAGAGTATTCTATACGATGGGGCCCAACTCTATAACGAATTACCTAAATCTATAAAAGAAGCAAAATCTTTGTTTACATTTAAAAAACTATTAAAAAGCCACATTTTAAAGGATTTTTTCATTAATAAAAGCTTAATATTAGGTTAAGTGGTACCGATCACTAATTTACATTGTATCACACACAATTCATAATAATATATCTTACTCACACGTCAGTTATTCATATATGAATATATTGCACTACATTATTATAGAATATTATAGTAAAACATATAAAAACCACACTCTAACACACAAAATTGTATACACAAATAAAACAGAATATATACATACATACACTATATTTTAATCTAATATATCTTACCCTACGTATTTGACACTTCCTACTTACTACTATATACATGAATAAACAAAAATTGAAAATTATTATAGTACAGCATATACAAACCACACTCCTCCTTACCTAACACATAATTATATACATAAATACATAAACAAACTCAAGTAATCAAAATATATAAATTCAATGTACCTAGTTCTAATTATAACATCCATATTACTAATAAGATATAACAACCATGTGCCTACTTTAAACGCGGTGAAACAATCACTGTGTCATGGGCTTTAATAAACATGTATTGTATTTTTCTATGACTGTACTCCTCAGCTCATGCACACCTACCCGCATTAGCGATGCGCATAAGATGTCGTGCACTTAGTTCTATTATTTTCTACAATTACCCTTTTACGGGTTTACTAAAACTGTTACGAAATTTTAATGTCATTCTTGTTATTGACTTATTGTACCAACCCACTACGCAAATCGGCCTCATGTATTTATAATATTGTATTTTCTCTGTAAGTGATTGTAAATCTTTTGAGAAAATAAATGTCTAAAACCGTACATATTATTGTAAGCGTGATAAACTAATTACGTGTGGTCACTAAAAAATAAGTGTTAAACTAATACATGTATGTATATTAAGTAATATATACATGTATAAACACTTCTCAGATGGGTATCCCTGCCACGGCAAGTACAAATCGAGTGGGTTATGCCACTGTTTGCAACAAGTTTTGCTCAGTTCAACTACTTGACAGTTTTTTTTGAGCAGTTCTGTCACGGCACTCGTGTAGATCGCACGCACGCGACTATCGATTACGGTGTAGAATTAACAAATTCATTATATTGACGCGCTCATCAGTCATGCAGAATTATACCTAATAATGGCTACAGATGATCGTGGACAAGAAAAAACTAACTTTGATCAGATTGATACGGAAGTGAGGCAGTTAGGTGGATGGATGGCACAAATAGAAGATGAAGAAAATAAAAGTGATTTGTTGGATAATATTAATGACTCAAACTGCTATGAAGTACAAATTATGGAGGAAGAAGTACTAGTAGATAAACCGATAAAACGAGGAAGAGAAGAGGATGAACAAGGCTGGACTAAAGTTGAGGGTAATAGAGGAAAAAAACTGAAACAAATCAAGAAAGAGGTTTTTATTTGGAGCAAAGAGAAATTACCGAAACAGTTTGCTATCGCAAAATTGTTTAACAGTATGGGTTTGACTGATATAAACAATATTAAATATATTAACCCATATAAGTTAAAAATTGAGGTTTCGACTGAGGAATGTGCGGGCAAGATATTGGACTGTCAGGAATTCCAAACCAAGGAGTGGAAAGTTTATAGTGCAATGGACGTAAACATTTCCTACGGTATTATACGGGATGTAGACCTCGAGCTGTCCGACGAGGAGGCATTACAAGCGATCAAGTGTCCTAATGATATTCAAATCGTAACATTAAAAAGACTTCAAAGGCGAGATGGAGAAGGCCAGTGGGTGCCTAGTGAGGTAGCCAAGGTGGGCTTCAGGGGTTCACACCTGCCAGCATTTATATATATAGACTGCCTACGTGCCAAAGTTGAACCTTATGTTTTCCCGGTAACACAGTGTTCAAACTGTTGGAAGTTTGGTCACATAAAAGCAAGATGCACGTCCAAAAAAACTATATGTCCTAAGTGCACAGAAGAACACTATAACTGTGAAGCTACGATTTTTAAATGTGTGAACTGTCGGGGTGACCACATGGCGCTGAATAGAAGTTGTCCAATATATGTTCGAGAGAAGCGCGTAAGGGAGCTTATGTCAGAATACAACTGTACATATCACGTAGCCTGTAATATGTATGTTAGACCCAAGTCACCGATTAGTTTACAAACAGTGAGAGATAACGTTAAGTGGAAGACGGACACCACCAACAACTTTAGTGGATTATTAGAAGAAACGGGAAATAATCATAAATATACGAGTCAATTCCCACCTTTGTTTACGCAGAAACGACCGAAATCACCGCAAGCAAGTAATAAAAATAAGCAATTACATTCGCAAAGCATCGGTAAAACGGATTGGTGGGGACAGCGGGAGTCACCGGACTGCATTCCAAAGCAACCAGCTGCTACTGATAACGATCTCGGTGACAACGTAAACAATAACCAGCAGGTACATCTTGACGAGTTAATTACACGTTTGAAAAATATTATTTTTATGCGAGATTTGAGTTTTAAAGAAAAGTTTAATAATGTTATTAAGTGTTGTATTGAATGGTTAATAATAGTTGTGGTAGATCGTATATCTGAGTGGCCTATTTTAAATAAGTGTTTAGAGTTTATTTTCGGACTTAGTACATAATAGATCCTAAAAATAAAATTGTTAAGTTAAAGTTGTTGCAGTGGAACGCACAGAGTTTAAGACCTAAAATTAAAGCCTTTGAGAATGTTTTATTGATAGACAAAATTCACATTTGCATCATATCAGAGACCTGGCTTGAACCAGACAGTCATCTGAAAATTGGTAATTATTGTATTTTTAGACAAGACCGGGATGATTCATACGGCGGGATTGCAATTGTAGTTCATAATTCCATCAAGGCACAGATCACCAATTTTAGCTTACGTAATCGAAACATTCAAGTTCTCCACATTAAAATATTTAACTGTAACTTCTTAGAAAATATTGTTGCGGTATACTGTCCACCTAATATTCACACTACAGATGAAGATTGGAAAATGCTATTTTCTAAATGGTCAAATAAAACTTTTATAGGGGGAGATTTCAACGGGCATCATACAAATTGGTCATACAAAAGCGATCGCAGGGGTTTACAAATTCACGATGCAGCTGATGATTGGCATTATGTTTCACTTAATACTGGAGACCCCACCAGACTTAAGTTAGTATTAAATCAGCTTCAAGAAAGTTCGCCTGACGTCACGTTTGCGTCATCAGATATAGCACTTCGGTTCAAGTGGAATGTTGTACATGAAAATTTAGGTAGTGATCACTTAATGGTTCTTATAACCACAGAAATAACATGTAATAACTTTATGAAATCGAAACGTAATTTTAAAAAGGCAGATTGGCAGAAATATAAGGAAATAATAACAAGTAAAATAAGTAAAATTGGTTTAACAGGTAACACGCAACAAATTTATGATGATCTTATAGATTTGATTAATTTTGCGTCACAAGCATCAATTCCAGACATTAAGATATGTGAAGATCCTACCAGTAAGTTTATTCCTAGATCATATTGGTCCCCCGCCTTGTCTAGAGCAGTTGCGGAGCGTAGATTGGCATTAACACAAATGAGGAAGAACCCTATCCCCACAAATTTTATCATTCTTAAACAGAAGGTAGCTACAGCACAGAGACTAATGCGTAAAGCTAGTGCAGAATCCTTTCATCAATTCTGTGACAGTATGAGTGAGCTGGTATCTAGTAGCGAGTTGTGGAACAAAATGCGATGGCTCAAAGGATATCGTACTGGTAGAACTTGTTTGGATGCAGAGAGGGCTGGTGAGTTCTTACGACAATTGACGCCAGATTACGTTCTACCACTAGGTCCTGTTTTTAGTTCAATTAATTTACAGCTGGAGGCACCGATTTCTGAGCAAGAGCTCTTTAATGTACTGAAGATGAAGGATACCGCTCCAGGGGAGGACGATATCTCTTATTCGATGATTTATAATTTCCCCAGCAAACAACTGATAGTTGATTTATTTAACAAATGTTTGTCTGCCGGTGAGGTCCCAAGACAGTGGAGGAATGTTAAAGTAGTGCCTGTGCCGAAACCTGGGCGTGATCCAAGCAACATAACATCCTTGAGACCTATATCACTCATATCTTGTCTTTGCAAAACCTTGCACAATATTATAACGCGACGTCTTGAATGGTTTTTTGAAAATAATAGTCTTTTTTCTAAGAACACTGTGGGATTTAGGAGATCACAGTCATGTCTCGACAATCTTGTACGATTAGTTTCACAAATTCAAATAGGTTTCACCAATAATCAAAAGACGTTAGGATGTTTCGTTGACATAGATAACGCATATAATAATGTAAATATATTGAAAGTAGTATCTAAACTTGACGATATGGGGGTGGGGGCTTCTATATGTAAATATATATGGGAATACTTAAGAGAGAGACATTTAGCTGTGGCACAGGTAGGGAGTAATGGTTCGATTACAAGATGGACATGCAAGGGTTTGGCCCAAGGAGACCCTATGTCTCCAATATTATTTAACGTAGTTACTAGTGATATTTGTAAAGATATTATGAATGTGTATGTATCCCAATACGCCGATGATTTCGTCCTCTATATTTCTGGGCAAGACATTAGATTTATGACCACAACTCTTCAGGAAGCTATAGATAATTTGACGAATTTGCTGGGAGTATTGGGTCTAGAACTATCTCCCACGAAAAGTAAAATTTGTTTATTTTCTAGAGGAAAGACATTACTGCAGGCAAACGTCAATATTAACAATGTCAGTTTGGAAACCGTTCCGGTTGTTAAATATTTAGGACTGTGGCTAGATTCATCATTGAGATGGCGCAAACAGATCAATGAAACCTATGAAAGAAGTATGAGATTTTTAAATATTATTAAGGTACTGGCAGGTTCGTCATGGGGAATTCATCCATTGCATTTAAGACGACTATATATTGCAATAATTCGCAGTCGGTTAGATTATGCAAGTTTTTTAATCGATAATAGCGCTAAGACCAATATTTCGAAATTAGACAAAATTCAAAACCAAGCCATGAGAGTAGTTGGCGGTTTTTTAAAAAGTTGCCCAATCCACGCGATGGAATCGGAGTTATGTCTGCCACCATTGTTTATTCGACGGAAATATTTAGCTGCAAAATTTTTCTTAAAAGCTAAGTCTGTTGTTGACGGTGATACCATTTCAATGATATCAAAATTAACATCGATATGCGAGCAGGAATCATATTGGCGCAATAAGAAAAAACCGTTGCTAACTATCGTATATAGTGAGTTGTCCAATCAAACTTTACATCGCTCTAAAGTTCTAGAGATGTTCTCGCTGTCGACATGGATGGCGAATATTGATATAAAAGCACACATTAGCTTAAATATTAATGATATAACAGGACCTAAAAGATCTCATACTTCCGTAGCACTTTTGAAGAAATCTGCAGAAACTATCACACGAGACTATGACGGATTCTATCGAATTTACAGTGATGGGTCCAAGGACGATAATGGTACAGGAGCAGCCTTTTTTGATCCTCAATCTAATACAGGAGCAAGTTTCACATTGAACTACAAAGTATCCATAATGGCAGCGGAATTGTATGCTATTTTGGAAGGTTTATCATACTTGATGTCATGCAATTATTCTAAATTATTAATACTTTGTGATTCAAAAAGTGCTTTGCAGCATATAGCTCGGTGCACCTCGGGCATACGAGGTCTACCCGTAGCTTATTCCGTATTAGAATTATATTTAAGATTGAAGGAAAGTGGCAAAACCGTAAAATTCCAATGGATTCCATCACACGTTGGTTTGATGGGAAACGAGCAAGTGGATAAGTTGGCAAAAATAGGAACCTATGAAGGAATATCTGTCAGTCATCTACCCTTCTTCACAGATATATTAAGAGATGTCAAAGAAACTTGTAATAACATGTGGAAGACTTACTTTGACAAACGATCTGAAGAGAAGGGTATATGGTACAGGACAATTCAATCTGAACCACCAAGAATTCCTTGGTTCTCTG
The DNA here is from genome assembly GCA_910589295.1 of Noctua janthe. Taxonomy (NCBI): domain Eukaryota; kingdom Metazoa; phylum Arthropoda; class Insecta; order Lepidoptera; family Noctuidae; genus Noctua; species Noctua janthe. Next base: position 7,093,614 of record OU342573.1, on the reverse strand, counting down.
AAGTACAGATGAATAGACGATTGTTAGTAACAAGTTTGCGTCTGCGATCCGGGCACCTTCCATTGAATGCGTTCGGGCATCTTATGAAGGTTGTTGACACCCCCAATTGTCTGATTTGCAACAAGAGGGAAGACACCTACCACGCTTTGGTGGAGTGTGCTCGGGTTGGAGAAGAACGGAGAGCTTTGGAATCAGAAGCAGGACTTAGCTTAAGGGAGGTTGGAATTTGTAATTCGATTTTGTCTAAACCTACGTCCAAATTAGCTATTAAGTTATATCAATTGATTGTTAAATTAATTAAGTTAAGATCCTAGTTATTTTATAGATTCTAAGTATTTTGTAAAACTATGAGGCTGACATAATCGCTGCGCGATTAACGCCTTTTCTAAAAAATAAAGATATTAAAAAAAAGTTTTTTTGAGGGCTTTTGACAATCTACGACTACCCTCCGAGTAATTTGTATAAATTAATGTACTAATAAATGACTCCTTCGTAGGTCTAGTGGTCGCAAATGCGACTGCTGAGCATGAGGTCCTGGTTTGATTCCCGGTTCAGGCAAAGTGATATTGGGTGTTTCCCTGAGGAATTTCTCAGTAGAAGCCACGGAGTCTGGATCCCCGCCTGGTCGATGGTAATAGGCTCACCCCCTTTTTCTTGGGACTGAAACATTACTAGCGAAATGTGGATGCACTATTAGATTTACCTCTGTCTAACCCTTCGGGGATTACAGGCGTGATGTTATGTTATGTTAATACACACAGTGTAGCATGCAACATCCTTGAATTATAACAAACTAGCTGTTGCCCGCGACCTTAGTTCGCGTGAAATAATTATAAAATATTAGTTCCTACTTTGAATCGGATTTTGTTAACAACTTTAAGGGTTTTAATTTATTCAAAGGAACCCTAATCCTTTTCTAAAATAAAAGCCTAAGTTACTCTCCATAACATGATCTATTTGCCGCCTCGCACATCATTTCACATAATAAAAATTCCCGCGCGGTGCTTGATCATTATTTTGCTGCGGAGTTATTTTAAAACTGTGATATCACCCAAGATATTCATTGAAATCAAATGATGTAAGGGCAATTTTCTTCAAAATTAAATACTTGTGATGAATAACGTATTTATTTGGAATAAGGATTAATACCATGTTTATAAAAACACCTTTGCGCGAATAATGCTTTTATTTTAGAACAAATTTGAATACCATAAAAAGGTTATAGTGAGTCAACCTTAAAAGATTGACATAATGCAAAGGAATAAATTTTCCCCGTTTTTGATAAATTTATGCTCCGTGCTTTTTGGTAGTAGCGTGATTTTATATAGCCTAGCCTTCCTCGATAGAAAGACTATCCAACACTAAAATAATTTATCAATTCGAACAAATAATTCCTGAGATTAACGTGTTCAACCAAACGAAAAAAAACTCTTCAGCTTTATAATATTAATATGGATTAAATCCCAATTCAATAGGCGTAGGCGTTTGTCTTATTTGAAGAATCTTTGGGCAAAATTCCAAAATTTTAACCCTCTTGAAAGACTTATAAGTCATTTAACAAGGCTTGCGTTGTTTGTTAGTTGGCCCGATGCCAGAAAGACGAGTGCATTCATGATGACATTAGTTTTTTGACGAAATTACACAACATCACGCTTGTAATACCCGAAGGGTTACGCAGAAGTGTACCTCAATGGTACACCCAAATTTCGCCACTTATGTTTAAGTCCTATGTAATAGGGTGCGAGCATATTACCTTCAACCGAAAACAAATCCAGATTTCGACGAAATTTGTAGGTCATTAACCGGCTCTCATTGATAAAAATGTCGATATTGGTGGTCATCTATCGCTATGTATCTCGGTATTACACGTTCTGATAAACTGATAAGATATGACAAAGTTGATAACGTGAGGTATTTTTGTAAAGACTGACTGTGAAAACAATGAGAAACTGGTTTACAACAGTACGCGCAGCTAAATGCATGCCTATATTCAGACACATTGTTGGATTTTCAAGGAGGAGCTCGTGGCTAAATAATAACAGCCGCTCGGGTCGATCTTTAGGTTAAGCCGTGCTTACCTAGGTTGGTCTGTGGATGGGTGACCGCCCATTACATACCGAGTTTCCTCCGTGCCTCGGAAAGCACGTTAAGCCGTTGGTCCCGGCTGCCATCTGTAGATCTTTGACAGTCGTTACAGGTAGTCAGTGGCCCAAAAAGTCTGACAACCACTCTTACCAAGGGGTATCGTATTATCCAGTACTAACTGGGTTGTGGAGGTCAGATAGGCAGTCGCTCCATGTAAAATACTGGTATTCAGCTGCATCCGGTTAGACTGGAAGCCGACCCCAACATAGTTGGGAAAAGGCAAGGCAGATGATGATTGTTAGATTTTCAACGGATTGGCAGAGAATAAAAATTCTACTAGTGCAATATTTAGTCGTTTGGTGATTGCATAAAACAAATAAGTAGGTAATATTATTACGTACTGCCATTAAGCACAAAGTTATGCAAATTGTAACTGCAAATGTGCCTGATATATGTATATTTAGATTTTGTTTTTCTAGAGGAGAATGCAGCGGAGCTATAATAACAGTACCACGGTGCCCTAGTTTTCAACATTTTTTATGAGTGAAATGTTTTCCAGCCGATTTGCCCTTTGCGATTGTTTTGGAAAAACGTTTCGTCAACTAGAACAGACAGTATGGACAGCATAAAGTAGTGTTAATTCTCAGTACGGTAGATAAGGAAGCGATAAGGTGATAGTTATTAGAATTCAGGTGTGTGACTGCATTTTATACCCGTTTTCACTCACGATTTTGGATTTTCAGCGCTCGGCTCAGCTCCCAAAGCTGAAAATCTAACAGCGTTAATTAATTTAGGTGTTGTTGTTAGTGAAAATGGTCCATCATTCTATCTATACCTTTGCCAACTATGTTGGGGTCAACTAGCAGCTTCCTTCCGTGTATTAAAATATCCGTATTTTACAGACACATACATACAAAATAATACTAGCACTTTACTCTCGACTTCGTCCGTAAAAATTGTGATAGCTCAGCTAATATGCATGATATACATATAATTTATAGCCTATAGCACCCACAAATATTGTATCTTTCTATCAGTGATATTTTTTTCAGAATTGGATCATTAGTTCCGGAGATTACCCCCTACATACAAACTTACAACAAGTTTTATCTTTTTATAATATTAGTATCTAATAGATTATATCGGTTACCGGTATTTCGTACGATAACCTTGATAGATCACAGAACATCACGGCTTTGACTGTCCAGAGGGATAGCTAGAGGTATACGTATAGACGTTTACCCACATTTCGACAGTTACGTTTTAGTTCATTATGATAGGGTGAAACAATGACGTAGTTTATATCTCATTGGGGTGAACCTATTGCCAACACTAACCGGGTACAAATTAAGACTCCGAGCCATTTCTAAGGATTTTTAGTGGACAAACTGAATAACACTTAGCCCGACCGACCTGGGAATCTAACTCAGTAACAACACTGTCTTATCCTAATATGTTATTAAATGAGCCATATTGGTATAAACGGTGTAACAGCTTTTAACGAAGCCGAAAGGCACTTGTTCTCCCCGTCATTGCGATCATTTTTTTGTTCTAGACCATACCTGGGAACCTTCTGGTTACGGAGATATTGGGGGTCAAAGTTCCAACTTTTTCACAATTTTTTTTTAAAACATACAATTTTTTTAATGAAGTTTTTTACTTTTAACACCTCCATGACCCCCGTACTATTCAATCCATTCATCAGCACAACGTTTTGAATGCGTTACATTGAGTCCTACTGTAGAACGTGATTTTTCACCCCAAAAAAAAAAGTCTTTTCCCAGCAATATTTTTTGCGTAAAGTACTACTACTAAGTTTGATGTACATAATGCTTGGTTGACAGCTTCGTGAAGGGTGCGTTCACACCTTGTATTTGCCGTGACTACGACATTACATCTATACAAATAAATAAAATTGAAGTGTCTGTTTGTAATTTCAAAATAACTGCTTTTTACTGAATGCATATGAAAGTACTCGTATATACGGTCCTTACAACGAAAACTTTTTATTTTTGTCTGTTTGTTCCGGCTAACCCCCGAAACGGCTGGACCAATTTTCACGGGACTTTTACAGGCATAATTATTATAGCTGATGTTATAAGGAGTAACCTAAGCTACGTTTATTTAAAAAAAAAAATTAGGGCTCCGAGCAAAAAAAAATTAAAACCCTTGAAATTGTTAACAAAAACAGATTCAAATGGGAAAGTCATATTTTTATAATCATTTCAAGCGGACGATGATCGCAGGGCACAGCTAGTTATAACTAATTTTAAAGATACACAGAGGGTCTTCCCTACGGAAGCCTCTAATCAATCATACTCTAAGTATTATAGTACGATGCTAATCTTTGAACAGCGCAAACTTCGCGTCATTGGTTCGTCGGAATCGCAAACAAATGACGCGATATTTATCGTGCCAACACCTTCACAATGAACACTTGTTTTTGTTTACGTCGTAACCGCTAGGTACATCTAATATATCATCATTGATAATTAATATGAATAATAAATCTTTGATGTCATGGGATTTTATCTTCCGTTTTGTACCTCATAGGGATGATAAAGCGAGTAGTTTATTATTTTTTTATTGTGGGTTAGTAATGTAATCCGATTTTATGTGACAGCCGATTTTACTGATCGGTAAATTGCAAAAAACGTATAAAATTTGAATTTCGCGGGCTACTCTGGCGCTTCTCCTCAAGCCTTTTTAAACTGTTATTTTAATTCAAAATTTCGATGATATGTATGACCTACCAATCAGCACTAAGCATGGTGAATGATGGCTCACTTCTTTGCACAGAGCGGAGGCATGTTTTTAATGTTTGTCTGTTTTTTTGTTTGTTTGTTTGATTAAATGTGATTTGTTGACCCTAAATGTGCTTAATATTTTCATTAATTGACTGTACCTATAGCTTGATTGGCAGTAACATAAATGTTTAGAATCTTTATAAGGTTGCCATAGTTTTGAAATTAAGTTCTTTTTTTTTGTGAAGTTCATTCACATGGCAAACAATGAGTTAGGAGTCAATTGTTACAGCTTTTAATACGAATTGTGACCTGTTTTTACAACAACGTTAGCAAATTCACATTACATTTTAGTTGTGTTAGTATTATGAGAAATTTTTTGTAATTTAATGCTTACTGCTCCATTTCATAATTATAATTGAACCTGTATTTTATTTTAAAAGTAGGCACTAAATGACATGATCAAATTACACCTATGAAAATTAAAAGGAATATGAACTATAGAAGATACAACATATTAATTATGGTATTATAATACCTTTTTATGCTACAGTTAAGTAAAAACACATTACCCTCCTCAGTCAGATAAAAAAACAAGACATTTATTACTTACAAGGCGTTTTTTTAGTTTCAGTTATCTTTTGTTAAAGGAATCCAATAAATTTTTCATTTTCAATAATTAAATTGATTTGAAAAAAAACCTCAAATACAGTTATAAGACAATTTGATGATCAGCCGTTAAATAAATAAAATGGTACGTACATGGTCACCAGTACCGGCTAGATGTAAACACACAGGCTTGCAGTTCTTCTCGGGCCAGTGGAGCGGCAGTAGTGCTTGGAAATGAGCCTTCCGCGCTATCTTAGGTACTATGCCTGGCAGGTACCGCTCCAGAGGAGTTATGAAGTAGCCTTCATAGAGCTTGCAGTCTGATAATGTTTGTTGCTGTGAAGATAACATCAATTGCTATGAGAAGTTATATTAATTTTGAAATGGAATTCAGAATTAGGACATTTTAATTGTTTATTGATCTTAACTTCAGGAATTAAATGTTTTGGTTATACAACATTATTTTTAGTATATGCGAAACCTGAATATAGTTTGTTCAGAATAAGTAATTGAATCGATTCCAATAATTTTTAACCTGTTTTATATTGTCAAAAAATATTTAAAAAAAGTTACAAGTTGGATACCGAGCGACATTAAGTACCAATCGCAATCATTTAGGTACCTTCTGCCAAATTATTATTATCAATGAGCTCAAGACGACGCTGGAGGCGTGCGCGCGGGCGCGCTGAGTGGTGACCACGTTTTTGTGCGGACAACCAGGTACCAGAACAAGCTTATAACTTTGTGATTTTTCATAATACAGTTTTGAAATTTTGTATATAGATTCTTTAAATAAAAATACTAGACATGTGTTTTAGGTTTCGCATATACTAAAACTAATGTTGTATTGTATTATGTGAAGGCGCAGTTACAATGCCTGAAGTTCTAAAAATTTCCATGACCATAACAATAGTAAATAATGAGGAAAAAAAAGTAAATATATTTTCCAAAAAAGTTTAAAATTGTTTACTGGTTTTTTTTTTCTTTTGATCCTTTCACCTTCAATTAGTTCTTGGAGGTATGACAATAATACATTCAAAGTAAGGTAGTTATGTGGTAGGTAGTTCATGATGCATTTTATGACTCAAAAGGAAAAAAATATCAAAATCACTATGTTTACCTTGGTAATCGTAACAGGATAGTCTCTTTCCACTAATTTGAAGCACTCATCCCGGTTCGATACAACTTTCCTGAACTCGAATAACCTTCAAAAATAACATAAACAGTTTGTAAACAAACACAGAATGTCACATAACTACACCAATTTACAGCTTGGCGGCAAACTTGTTACACAACTTCTATACCGCATGTACTATCATGTATCTGACCTTCGCAAGTTCTCCGGTTTCCCCCATCCTTTAGTGAAGAACTTGGTTAGAAGTATACTTCTGTAAACGGCATCTAACCTACTAGACGACATGTTTGTGCTCAGGACGGTTATGGCCTGTTTCACTGACAAGTTTTATTTATGAAATCGTTTTTGATTTCGCTGTTACGATTACTCGTTGTCAATACATTTTGGTTGAGAATGACTGAGACTGAATGAGAAATGTCAGCAAGGATTTTTTTCAGGATGGTCAGCTGTTAGCTGTCATATTGACAATGACGGCCATGTTCGTTTCAGGGTTTTTAAGTTACAGCAAAAGCCTAATGTTGCCCAAGAATTATTATAAGAAAATAAATTGTAAAATAAAAGCACGTCAAGTAAACTACACAACAGCTTTCTAAAAAAAAAATCAAAGAAAAATAAACAATTTAATCCCATAGTTTTGGAGTAATTTAATATAATATTGTCAAAATCTTTTTTCCAAACTATGTAATGATTGGTGTGATTAATAATTTCAACAGTAAAGTAAACACGTCAAGGTGCGTTCCGAAATTATAATGTGCAAAATTAAATGACCAGAACATGAACATCCAATAATTTATTAATGTTATTTTTATAATCAATGGAAAGAAAGAACAAATTAGAGTTTCTAAATAATTTTCATTGATTATAGTATCCGTTATAATTTCGTAAATATTACTGTTATGAAATAGCACACAGAAAAAGATTTCGAACGGGCTTGTTACCACTTCGAAAACGCGCGGGAAATCAAAAAGTATCATAATAATTTAACTTATTTTGGGAATCAACGGGAAGATCAATTATTTTTCTTTATCTACTATATTCGACAAACTAGTCAAGATCAAGCGATTGGCCAAATTTCACGTCTAATCGAAATATACAATTAATTTACAACAGCATAGCTACTCCTGGTCTTGCAGAACCTTCATAAAGCGAGGGTTCCGGATTTTTACGCCATCATGAGGTCGAGGGTTGCGTCCTTCTGACAAAGTTTGAGACGCTCCAGTTCGCGCATTTTGAGGGTTGTCTCGTGCAACCTAGCAAGCCCTATACTTGTGCACTGGATTTATGTTCACCTAAACGGGAATAAAAAATGACGAAAGAATGGACCTTTGTTATTTTTTGAAGACTATGGGTACCTATACATACTCGTACCTCGCATGTTTTTATTTTTGAGTAATTTTATTGATATTTTTATTGAATAACTTTTTAATGATATTTTTCTATGATTTTCAACCTATAAGATTTTTGTAATGTAATGATTTTAATGACTTTTTAATGATATTTTTCTATGATTTTACTGTTTTTATTCAAACTCAATTTATTATTTATTATTATTTTTTTGTTGTATATGGGTATTATGCCTGAATTAATTATTAAAGCACATATTTACTGCGTGGGAAGAGTCCTAAGACGCCATTGGAATATTTTGTGACCTCTCCAAAGCATTTGATTGCGTAAATCACGACACATTACTTTTGAAACTCGAGCATTACGGACTAGGGAAACTTGCACTTAGTTTGGTAAAATCTTATTTGAGTGATAGACAACCACATGTGCAAGGTGTTAATTCACAGGGTTTAAAAGTAAAAATGGGGGTACCGCAAGGCTCAATATTGGGTCCTTTCCTCTTTCTAGTATATATAAATGATCTCCAGTATTTATTGAAAAACCAACCTCAAAATATGGTGTTATTCGCTGATGACACTTCCCTAATTTTTAAGATAAATAGACGGGCCCAAAATCTAGATGACGTGAATAATGCCCTACTTCAGGTCCATAATTGGTTCACAGCAAACAATTTAGTGTTAAATGAAAAAAAAACGAAATGCCTATGATTTGCTTTACCGAATGTTAAAAGTAGCGATTGTGATATAGTATTGAATAAAGAGAAACTTGAATTTGTAGATAAAACGGTTTTCCTGGGGATTACGCTTGATTCAAGGCTACATTGGGGTTCTCATTTAACATCTCTTGCGGGGCGGCTAAGTTCAGCAGCGTATGCTATAAGAAAAATCCGTCAATATACTGATGTAGATACCGCTAGACAGGTCTATTTTAGTTACTTTCATAGTATTATGTTTTATGGCATTTTAATATGGGGACGGGCTGCAGACATTGAGTCTATATTTATTCTGCAAAAAAGAGCCATCAGAGCCATATATAATCTTAGTAGGCGCGATTCTCTAAGGGAATTGTTTAAGAAAATTAACATCATGACGGTACATTGTCAATACATCTACGAAAACATAATGTATGTAAGAAAAAATCCACATCTTTTTAATAAAAGGTGTGACAGACACAATTACAGTACTAGAAATAGAGACCAATTAGTTCAGCCAGGCTTCAGACTCGCTAAAGTAGACTCATCTTTCATGGGGTACTGTTTGAGATGCTATAATAAAATTCCACAAACTATTCTTGAACTGAATGAAACGAAATTTAAAACATGCATTAGACGCACACTATGTAAGAAAGCATATTACAAGTTGGACGATTATATCACTGATAAAAATGCTTGGCTCAATGCCGGTCCTGCTCCACAAGAACAGGAGCGCCTAAATTGATAACATTAAATAGAATTGTTGGAGCTGCTGAAGATTGTATAACTATCTTTGCATTGTATAAATTCAATCTCTTTTGTATTATATAGCCGCCTAGCCCCTATTGTGTGAGTACTATGTACTAGAAAGCTGTCATTCGCTGGAAACCTGCGTCTTTTCTTGACTTGAATGTGTCCTGGCGGTTAGGAGTATGTCATGCTCACTCAAATGTCTCGCTGATGGTGGCACGTGTGTCGGATCATTTAGTTCCCTTCAAAATGGTTGAGTTGATGGTGCTGATACATGCGTCATGATTGTGAACGGGCGCTGTCAGTTGTGACTGGTCATCTCTTATTTGCCACGACTTATTTGAATTAATTATTTTATTTTTGAATTGTTTTTACTATGGACACTTAACGTACACATCTTGCTGCATCGTTCTCACATAATGTACCATCTCAAAATGAATGATGTAACCAAGGTTTTGTTAAAGTATTCAGATTTAAAAGAGTGTCCATGGAGTTTCTTGCCCGTTCTTCTCCATGGAGATCTACGTTAGGGAATGGGCAACTACAGTACTTTCACAGTGACTGGGACTGTAACTATTTTTTACTGTTGTCTTTGTTTCGACAATTCAAAAGTGCCTGTAACTGGCCTACTTGAAATAAATGCTTTGATTTTGATTTTATGATTTTGATTTTTTAAAACACAATTAATTTAATATAATTATATTATATATTTTTATTTTATAATGAAATATTCTCAATGCCACCGGGATAGACGAGCAGTAGGTAGGTCGTACTAGCTACCTACATGCTACTGAGAGTACCTTAGGCAATTATTTTAAAGTTTTGGCTTACGAAGCAGGTAAGTTGGTAAATAATCAGAGCAATGTTTCAAGGTTGGTACCTACAATATGCTCCCGACCGCATTAAGGCCACAGCGGCCAATCTCAACGGAGATTAATCATGTACGCAGGAGTTATTGTGATGCACAAGTGTGTGCGCAAACACAGGTTCGGTCTGTTCCTTTACTATCATAATCCGAAGGGGCGGCAATCCAACACGATCTGGGAGAAATCTGGCGCAGGACCCACGACTTTAGGGGAAAGCGCCAGGGTAGCCCAAGAAATTAAAATGTTCGTAAGAACATTTTAATTTTGCAATTTTCAAATCATATTTTAAATTTAATCAACATGCAACATGATACTGACCTTCAAATTGCAAAAAACGTAAGAAAAATTGAATTTCGCGGGTTACCCTGGTGTCCTACCGTAGAACCGTGTAGTAGAACTAGTGGGAATTTATCGGTGCTTCCATCTTAACGTGCTTTCCGAGGCATGGGGGTGTAACACCGCTAACTTCCAAACTCCGGGCCGATAGTACAGAGAATTTCGTAATAGCACAGATAATATAATACTACGTCTACGTAGTAATAGTAAACCCCATTACACTTTTTATCCGACTGCTAAGCAGTCGCGTTTGCGACCACTAGTACAACGTGATAGATATCATTATTATTAACTAACCTGATTAAATTACCTACGTCAATAGATAGTCTTGTCTTTCTATTAATTAATAAATTACAACTAACGTGGACTGATTAGTTTATAGGTACACCTAATGTGGATGGCTAATGCGGATATATCGTGTTGTTACCGCATAGTTAATGAAAACCGTTTAATGGTACATAATCCCACATATATAATTATAATAATTAAATACAAATAACATGTGAGTACTGGAATGAACAAAAGAACCATAATAAATGACAATCAATAGATGTATTGTGGTCTCCAAAAAAGGTGTGCTCTCATTCCTTTACAGATGTACCTAATAGATTAGGCATTTTATATGCAAATTTTAACGTAGGATGATACAATCCGTGATGGTCCGTGTTAATGAGAATCATTTCTTTTATATGGTAACGTGAAGTCGTTTATTATATTAATTTATTTGAAGATCGTTTACCAGAATAATATGAGGAATTGGAGATATCCTTGGATTATGTTTAAAGTAAAATGTATATATATTAATTTGAGTTACTCCTACAGTTCAAGTCTACAAAATCGAGCATATCTGGAATGAAGGTAGTAACTATGAAAATATTCCCATGTCAGTGCGTTGTAGTCCCCTTATCGCGTTTTCTCTATCTACCTACCAGTAGCGAAGGATCAATTTTTGTAAGAGGTAAGCCGGAGTACATATCTTTAAAGTGATTATAATATTTGTCTATAGAATACTGACTGTGCCATTTTTCAAAGGCAAGCCGGTAGGAATCGAGTTCTATGGAAACTTCGCCACTGCTACCAACCTTCGTTTTGAGTTCAGCCAAAGTACCGAATTCCCCGTTAGCTTCTATTTTCACCACTAACTACAGCCGTCGGTTCAGAATAACGGCTAGGTAATCATTGCATCTTCTGGGTGAGCCCGTTCGATCCAACCTAGACCTCATTCAACTTGCGAGATTATGAACCTTTTTGAAGAAAACAAAGGACAGACTTATAAGAAAACAATTTCTACTAAAAAGTTTACAAAACTCCTTAGAGGTTACATAATTGACCTCAAATGGCTATACAAGGACTCGGCGAGTCGGGGACTAACAAAAATTCTACTATTATACATAACAAGACTATTTTCTGATAAAAAACCCATAGAATCAGGTGTATAAGAAATATTATACGAGTATCATCGTGTGGGCTGAATCTGACTCAGTTACCTACGGCTGTTTAGTCCGTTGCCAAAAACATATGCTAAAGTTGGTATTTAAATCTTATTATGTTTTCCGAATCTACAGGATATAGATGATAATTGAGAAGATTTTATTATTTAATGTTTGTTATGGTTCTCCATTATTGGAACTTAATATTCTTATTTTGTTACTAAGCGTATTTTTTGCGTGGGTTTGACGTGATTCGAAGATTGATTTCCAGATTTGTCATTGATGTGTTTTGAAATGTTTAATTCTTGGTATCGAATTGGTTCCGCGTCATCCGCGTACCTGATACGCGCTGAATGAGGAAAATTGTATCCATGTTAATTCTACGGTCGCGGATATTTTTTGGAAAATCCAAAGTTTCCTAGTTATACATTGAAGTAATACGAAGAACTTTGATGGACGTCAAAGAGGAAAGAAAAAGAGTTAGGAGGCTAAAAAGACAATCTAACGTCATACGGAGGTTGGTAATAAGATGTAAGGAAAATCTACGTAGTCTGTCTCTCCAAGGATTATTACTAAACACATATTTTGCATCTAAATATTCAATAGAAATGACATCATTGCTCTCGTGATTTGTATCACTATCATGGCTGACGAAGGCGCGCACCAAATATGGCGCGAAAGAAAAGTCGTTGGAAACAACTGAATTCAAAATTAAGCCTAGATTTTGTACCACGTTATGCTTGATATTACATGTTAATAGTTTTATCTTTTCGATCAGAATTGGGCTCTTTCACTGGGAAAATGGGTGTGGAGTTTGTGTACAAAAACGTGGATCGATATGCTCTGATTATTCCATTCATAACATACTAAAAAAATATCCTGTTCTACACATTTGGGCACCAACCTATTGTAGACTCGATATTTCACTGGGAATGGGAGCAACTCCGACAGAATATTTAGAAAAAAGAGAAAATATTTCAAGATCCACTTAAGACAATTTTTTGGAAGAAGGGAGAGAGTTATTATTCTTCTGTTAAAAAATCCTGAAGGAAGACCGCAATAACACTTTGCGCGACCCATTAGTCAGACCCAGGATCTCATACTCGGCAGATGCGCTAAAAAATTCATACAATAAACAAAAAATCTGAAAGGTAATTACCAGACTCGGGGCTAACCCAAGTTTTGTATGGAGCACGCGGCGTTGACTCTAAAACAAACTTGGCAACTTAATCGTCATGAACTCATAACATATCTCTAGTTAAATTGTAGGTACCTACATTTTTGTCCGGAGTAGCGCAGATCCTTTCAATTTCGATACGCAGTTATTCATAAGTACTTGTTGCCTTTTAATTAATGCTTACGTCATCAGGACAATGACAATCTCAGTATGGAGAGAGGGAATGGCCTTGGTTGGTCATTGGATTCGTTGATCGAAAGTGCGAAGGCGCTGAGACTTCTGGCTTCAACTCCCAGCACAGCAAGTGCTATTTCTTCTTAGTGTTGCTGGCACGAAAGTAATATAAACTAGCACCCTAGCGGTTACTTCGTTCGCGTGGAAATTGTAATATGTATGTGTTAGAAAAAAATAAAGAAAGTATCTCATGTGCTATTCCAGACTATAGTCTATCTTTGTGCCAAGTTTCATCCAGATCCGTTCAGCCGTTCTAACGAGCGAGATCGAGTAACAAACATCCATCCATACAAACGCATTTATAATATTCCTGGGTGACCGAGCTCTACTCGGGTGAAAATCTAGAACACGATTTTACCATATCGATTTTTTGCCCCTTTAAACGCCTATATTGCAACTCATCAAATTCGTAACCGCCGTTTTCGAGAACGTAATAACAAAATAACTACTAATAAACAAAGATTGCTTGAGATATAGGGGATAAGTGCTACTGAGTTTTACCTCAACGAATTTTGTTCAGCACTTTAAGGACCACCCCTTTTACAACTAAGTTTAAATACTGTAACTTATTTGTTCCCTAGTGGAATTTCAAGTTAGGAAGGACCTGACCTGAGTCACGATGGTTCAATGTCGTTTGCAGGCCGTAGTACGGAATGCGCATTTTTGACAAGCAGTAGGCTGTCCGGAAGTGCGCATATTTTTTCTTCGACATCTGTTCATTGTTTTGCTTTAATTTGTGTGACGTCAACACATGGCGTCAACGTAATTGAGCGAATTTAAGACGGAAAGGAGCTAAAGCGGCACCAGAACAAGAGAGACGGAAAGAGGAGGGATGTAAAATTTACCTACATTTTTATTACCCGGTTCCAAGACTCAAACTCAAAATATTTTATTTTACGTAAGCCTAGATGGGCACTTATAAAACGTCGAGAAGGTGCATGATTGGTCCTGAGACTGGACGTAAAATCTTCTGTTTGTGGGAAGCTTAGGACCGGCCATTGTGACGTTATTAAAAGGAGGTCTAGGTTGCATCCAGTAGGGGACGTTTTCAGCTGAATGATGCTGGAGAGGCTCAGAATTAATATGCTGTTCTACAAATGCTTCTACAAAGCTTGAAGGCGCTTCCTATAGCCGGGTTCAACGGCTGTGTGATCACACCTCCAATATATTATGCATAATATAACACCTGTACAAAAAATACGCATCTACAGGCGGCAGCGGCAGCGTAGGCGCTTCCAACAGTATAAGGTCAGTCCACACGCGACTCGGACTGTTATCTCACCGCGAGAAAATTCACGAAACAGACGTAAGTGTCAGCTGTGAAGAGCGATTATTAAAAAAATAAAAGTGACATAAGTTAAATTAAAAAAATAATAATTTAAATTAATAACTTCGACTGTGCAGTGAGTGATACTGGATTTTAATTGTAATGCTGGATACTAACATTTTGGTAATGGTTATGTAAACTTTGCATAGAGGTGTAATGTAAACATAATTATTTATTCGTGAATCATAAGTTTTTCTTGTCTAGTCTAAATCTAAACTTTTGTTAGGTAGGTACTTACCCAATATATAGCTATGGTCTTATTTATTCAGTTATTATTTTGTTTAAACTTCATGGTAATGTACAGCCACAAGATATTCATCAGTTTGCATTGCAATGGTGAATTATATTAGCTAGTTAGTTAATATAGGTAGTCTATACAGGGTGTAAACAGATACTTCACATAGCCGTCAACCAAGCATTCTGTACATCAAACTAAGTAACTTTACGCAAAAATTATTGCTGCTAAACGACTTATTTTTTGCGAGAAAAATCACGTTTTACGGTAGGACTTGATGGAACGCACTCAAAGCATTGAGCCGGTGGATGGATTGAATAGTTCGGGGGTCGTGGAGGTTTTTAAAGTAAATATCATACATTAAAAAAAAGTTTTTAAAAAAACTTGTGAAAAAGTTGGAACTTTGACCCTCAGTATCTCCGTAACTAGAAGGTTCCCAGGTATGGTCTAGAACAAAAAAATGATGGCAAAGACGGAGAGCACAAATACTTTTCGGTTATGTTAAGGGTCTATTTACACTCTTTAATTATTATTCCATATCCGGGAAAAAGCTAGGGAAAGGCATGCCGTTTCCTGGCTATGTTGTGGTCGGCATCCAGTCTAGCCGAAAGCAACTGAATAAAAGTATCTAGGTACGAGGTACCTATCTTACTGCAAAATAAATTCGGTTAAAATTAACGGTTAATGAGAATTAGTTTGTACAAGATTGTAATCGTCTCGTCCGTCGTTATGCCTTATAAGGAAGAAAATGTGGGGGTCACTCATTCGTACTGACTTATATTTACTTTATGACTCAGTGAACCTTCAATGAGGTTGTAATGTCTTATTCATTAATAGCTTTTGTTCGACGACGAGGATACGATGAAGTTGTTTTATGGTTTTATTTATATTTGGCACTGTGACAAAAACATCGAAGAGTTAATATGATAACACAAGACTAACTTCAAAAAGTTAGTATTTTTAACACTTTTAATACAAACTATTACTTAATTCAGTTTAATGTACGCCTAACAGCTATCTATAACTGCCCATAACCATATTCTAATAACGTTTAAGGAATGCGACAATAATATTAAATTAAATTCATAAAGGTTGCTTAACCCAAGTTTATCAAAGAGAATATTTAATCAGTGCAGAAAAAAAGCTTTCCAAAGAAAATCTCTGGTATTTTTTGACAAATAAAAAAATACGGAAATGTTTACGTAAAAATGTGGAGCTTGTAATATACTAATAAATTAATAGTGACGAGAGCCTGCTGCCTAGCATAAGTGGTGGTAAAAATCATGTAACCAATGATCTTCAAATAATATAGTATCCTGTTCTTCTAGATGGGCGAGAAGGTGTTGCTGTTGGCGCCGCTGGTGCTCCTCATTTTAGGAAGCGTTGAGGGTAAGTTGACGAATATACCAGGTAGGCAGGTGTCTACAGATTCTATAATGACGAATAGTTCGCCAGACATGTACCTATCTATACAGCATGTATCAGAAACTTGTGGTCATAATATATTATAGGGGGTGGTAAAAACCATCAAAATAAACGACTTTCTCCATAAGAATAGGCTTGCCATCCGTACAGGTTTCCACCGATTGGTTCAAGTGTGGAGGGCGTCCGGGTGGGGTTTTAAAAATTGACGTGGTTAAAACCCAACCCCTTTTGTGTCAGGGGAATCCAAGCTGCGCTGAAATCGTTTGTGGAAGGCGTGTGATTAATTTGGGCGGCCCGAACGTGGGGCGCAAAAGTAAGCGATCTCATGCTGCACTTTTTTTGTGATACTCTCATTACAACACCATCTGAACCCAATTTTTAAATACCGGAATGGAAATAGTTTCGAGCTCGCTCCGCTCGCTCTTGGATCCTACGTTCTCTTAATCAATTATTAAAAAACTTTGTCGATATATTAATGCATATTTATTTATGAAAGATCAAAAGGAAGTAAGTTATCCGAGACCTGCAAACTATAAAAAGCCAACTCTGGTGCTGCAAAATAGCCAATGACGAAATTCTTTGGATTCACGCACTCACTATCACCATACTGTTCATTTCGCGATGTTTTTCTTTCAATTTTAGGGTTCCGTACCTCAGTCGGAAAAAGCGAAAACCTTATAGGATCACTTTGTTGTCCGTCTATATGTTCGTCTGTCAAGACCCTTTTTCTCAAGAACACGTGGAGGTATCAAGCTGAAATTAATATCAAATAGACAGGTCTGCTACTCCTCTGAGCAGTGAAAAATGAAACTTGTAAGTCAACGCGATCACAGATTTGACCGTTTATGTTGTATATTTTGCGATTTCACAAGGGCATAAAAACCTATAGGGTGGCTAAGGGTACTTCCCGTTGACCTAGAATCATGAAATTTGGCAAGAAGCAATGTCTTACAGCACATGTAAAGGAAAAAATCCAAATCTGAAAACCGTAAATATGTAGTTTAATAACAAAATACCTATAAGTTTATTCGGAACCGTGTCGGTGCGCGAGTCCAAGTCGCACTTGGCCGTTTTTAGAGTTCCGTAGCCGAATGGTAAAAAACGGAACCCTTATAGATTTATTGATTGGATTTATTGCACTGGCATATGGCATGGTATATTATAAACCACCATTAATCGTTGGTCTAGTGATCGCAATCGCGACTGCTGATCATGAGGTCCTGGGTTCGATTCCCGGGTCCAGTAAATTATTATTCGGTTTACCATCAGGAATTTCTCAGTAGCAGCCACGGAGTGTGGATATGTGCCCGGTTGATGGCAATAGGTTCGATCCCTATTACATGGGACTTAAACATTACTGGCGAAATGTGGGTGTAATATTAGGTACACCTCTGCCTAACCTTTCGGGGATTACAGGCTCGATGTTATGTTATGTTACCATTAATACCATCGGTAAATATTGCGAAAGTTGGGGAGCCAAGTAGTGTGTTGCATTGCATCAGAACGTTGTATGCCAGTCAAGACGACCTCTTAGTCAACCTGACCTTTGGTTTTGAGCACCACTCGCCGAAGATATAGGTATCTTACTTATTATATTTAAACTTGCCTACATAAAAGGATCTTAATTCAATTTAAAAGTGATTATTTCGTACGCTTTCGTTAACGTTCTCCATGATTAGTTCTCGGTCTATCTTGTAAAATGTTCTGTAAAAGAATATAGTTATGTACTTTGGCGGTTTGGCCACTTACGACGTCTTTTTTTTTCTTTTCTTTTTTGTTTTTTTGTGTTTCAATTAATATTTTCATTTTATTTTGTCTCTCATTAGGAACAATTTTCCAAGCTTCGTTACCTTTTTCTATCGTCCTTCTTCTTAAATCTTCTAAGGCTTTTTTTCCTGTTACTTTACCCGCCATATGTTGAAAGTGAATTCAATTTTTTTTTTTATGTTATTTTTTTTTTATAAGAAATTTTTTCCAAAATTATTTAATATCTGCTCGCGTTTTTTTCCCATCGTGAGGAACAAACATCAAGGAACCCTGTCAATTTAGCTATTAGCATTTTTGAATTATAATTAATATAAGGGACAGGATCGGATCGGTATATATTCAAACTTGATTTCTTGCATAAAATTGCGATCATGTTGGCTCTAAACACGGACCTTATCCAAATAAATCAGAGGTGCGATGACTCACGAAGCGCAGTGTCTTCATACTTAATTATTAAAAATAATAAACTGAGTATTACGAACCTATTGTTATGTCATCGAGTCCGTGAAGGTTACGCTGCACGAGACGGACTGACCACGCGGAATACACCCACAGCACTCTTCAACGTGCCCAACATTACTAGGAAAACCATCCGGCTCCGCTTGCAATGTACAATTGCAACTTATTTCCATTTCCGTTGTAAATTCAATTGTGGATGTGTTCCATAAACAATACAGGGTGGAAGGGACTCCGATGCACAAACGATTACCACGTATTCCATACTTGATTTGTAATGATACCTAATCTTGATTTGTAATGATACCTAATCTTGGTTTGTAATAATACCTAATCTTGATTTGTAATGATACCTAATCTTGATTTGTAATGATACCTAATCTTTAATGAATAATGATGATTTAATAAGTACCTACAAAATTTCTATGTAATGTAATTTTTGATGAATATTATCACGGTTTATGCACCATCTCTTCCTATCAATTCGTACGTCACGATATGCGGCTGAACATATTAGAACTTTTCTGTATCTCATTATTATCTTGCATGCAATGTATCATGTATACCATATTTGTACAAATAAAATTTTACTTTACTTTCATCATCATTCTGAACCCACGAAAAAATCCGATATTCCTTAAATTTTTACCGTGGAGGTGTTGCGTGTTACTGTATTTTTTTTTTTAATTCTCGGTGAAATTTTTTTATGTGGTTCAGCATTGAATGAACCACATAATACGTGAAAAACGTAACGTAACTGAATACGTCGTCTTTCGGTACAATTAAATAACAATTATGATAAAGTAGGATTTGACTAAAATTGTGATGCACCTACTACCGAGTTCACTGACGGTCTGTATCTTTTAACGTCTGTGAACTCGTAGTCCGTTTTGCTTTGTCTATTGTGCATTATGTTCTAATACAAAGATATCTACGAGAACTATGATAATAATTATGTTCCGTTTGCTATTTCGATTTTTCGATCAAGAGTTACTTTGAATTTACAATTGTATTTTGATAATAGGGTTCTTTGGTACCTACCTACATACACGTGTCAGGTACTTAGGTAACGTATACTTACTGATAAAATTCCAATCAGTTGTAGCTTGTTCTACCTCGTTTACTACGAGGATTGTGTGATTAATCATGAAATGCAGGTCTTTTTCTACGGACTTAATTTTAAGAATCACAGTAAAATTTTTAACAGCCAGTAGGTAGCTACTAGATGATAGTCTATATATATATATATATATAAAATGGTGAACTGACTGACTGACTGGGTGATATTTCAACACACAGCCCAAACCGCTGGTCCTAGAGACATGAAACTTGGAGGGTGTGTTCTTTGTGAAGAGTAACTATCCACTAAGAAAGTATTTTCGGGAATTCCACCCCGAAAGGGGTAAAATAGGGTATGGAAGTTTATATGAAAGTCCGTCAGTTTTGGAGTTAGAATCTTCAAATTTTGTGTTTAGGCTGACGATTGAAAATTATTCTATACGTGTCTCAGCGTTTTTGAGAATTCTACCCCCGAAGGGTTAAAATGGGGGATGATAAATCGGATATTTTCCGACATCCACGCGGGCGATGCCGCCGGCAAAAGCTAGTAAATTATAAAACTTGGTAACACCAATCGTGGCCAATTTTCCATACCTGTCAAAAGTGCAAAGCATGCAAAATTGCAGAAATTATTTCAAGCCAACGATTAAAAAGACAGACACTTTAGTATTCCTGACAAGAGTTACTTAGGTCTAATTATAATAATGTAGGTAATGTTAATCCGTCATTGCGCGTTGGCAAGGACGTAAGGTCTTGTGTAGGCGAAGCCTTCTACACATATGGATCGTTGCCAAGGCTCGCTCTATGGCTTTTTTATTCCTCCTAATGATGTTTTTGCTTGATTGCCAGCATCATGCAAATTGATTACGCGTGGGGGTTAAATACTTTTTGCTATATATGTTTGTTTAGTATCCTAATCATGTTGTTGTTAACTTTGTGATCTATTTGTGAGCCTACTTCCTTCATGACTAATTTTCGCATAATTTTAACATTAATCATTCCATCGATGTGTAGTTCGACATGAATAGGTTTATAATTCAAGCAAATTACGTCATTTGCCTTTTCTCGTTATTTATTGTTATTGTTTTGAAACTAGTTCACGGATATTGGGCATAAAAATATTTTGATAGACTTCTGAAGATTGATCATCTTTTAAATGTCATAAATGGCGATAGCTTTACTTAGGACACTCTTTTGAGGTTTCCTTTTATTGACTTGATTTCTCCTGTATACATCCTGGGTGCGTTTACAAACATTTAAACTCACATAAACTCGCATCCAGACCCGGAACCACTACCTGGAGGCCATACAAAAATTTGTTCCAGGCGGGGATCGAAGCAGCCAATCGCTCAGCCACTGCGCCAATCGTGCCGTCCAACCGTTTTGTTCAAGATCTACATCCGGGTAGCTACATAAATTAATCAATATTATCAGCCACCTTTTTCATTTCAGGTCAACGCTACCACAACTACTATGCTCGGAACTACCTGGGCCGCGACCTGTACGAGCACGGGCGCTCGATCTCCGACAACCTTGTGACCTGCGGGCCCCACACCTGCGGCGTAGGTGCTCATTGCATCCACGGTAGTGTGCGACCCGTATGCGCGTGCCTGCCTGGCTACTCCGGAGATGCGCTGACAACGTGCGTCAAGATCGAGTGCATTGGTGAGTAACTTTGGTTGATTGACAATTATAACTTTCTTAAAGGGCTATACTATATCTCATTTTTCGGATTCTCTAGTCTTCTGCAAAGGTTGAGCATTCATCTTCAAGTTCGTAACGTTTCGGTAGCAGCTTCAGCTACTTGCTCAACATCTAATTAATTATTTTCTCTGTAGACAACAGCGAGTGCCGCAGCCACCAGAGCTGTGTGAACCAGCACTGTATTGACCCCTGCGCCGGGGCATGTGGCGTTAACGCTAATTGCGAAGTAAGATATTTTAATAACTACGTTAATTTTCTACAATGTTGCATTCTGCAGGATTTCAGAATATTTTATAGATTCATCTTAGTAAAATTCGTCGTAGACCTAGTTCGTCTCAGTTAAATTAAATTTACTGAACTATTTTTATTCAACAGGTCCGTAACCACATCCCGGTGTGCTCTTGCCCACCAGGCTACACTGGCAGTCCTTTCAGCTCTTGCAGAATCGCCGACCCAGGTATACTGATCATTACAATATTGTTTACTTTCGTTATATTCTGTATGAGAGCTATCTTCATTACTGTTTGTTGTTGTTCACAGAGGAAGCTTGCCACCCATCTCCCTGCGGTGCTAACACGAAGTGCCACGTCGCCAACAACCAGGCTATTTGTACTTGTCTACCTGGATACAGGGTAAGTCTTAATATTGTTTACTACCTATCTATTGCAGTTTGCAGTTTACCCAAACATGATCATAACTATACCGTCACTGTTACTGGCAGCCTGCTTCATCCGATTGATTTACTACAACTTCCTCCTCTTTTCTGACAGACCTAAAGACAGACGTTTGACCTTATAGGTTCCTTAAAACTTATTCTATAAGTGTCCCGAGTCTGACGGGATTTTAAATGAGTTCAAAACAGGTTGTTGTGTTATTAAGATGAATCGTGTACCTTTATGATTAGATTGTAATGTTTACTCTTTTGTTTCTTTCAGGGTAGTCCTCTGTCCGGCTGTCACCACGAGTGCGAGACTGACGGCGAGTGTGGCGCCCAGCAGTCGTGCCGCGACTTCAAGTGTATCAGCCCTTGCGGAGACTGTGGAGTCAACGCTGATTGCGAGACTGTTGCTGCTCACCGCGCCATCTGCAAGTGCCCAAGAGTAAGTAACACTTGTTTGTTCGCCTTCTTTATATTGGGTGGTATAATATGTCGTCTCCTCTTATACAGAAGCGTTGGAGATTCCTTATTCAGCTAATGCGAGCATCATCAGCTTTGTCAAACACTTGCAAATACTTCCATCCCTAGTGATTCTGGTACAAAACCGGAGTTTTGAAGTCGTTTTTGACAAGAGATACGCTTTTAAAAAGGAGTTAAGAATACTAAAATATTCTTAGCCACTCAATTCTAATCTAAAAAGCATGATGACCTTCATCACTAAGGTTTTTATCTGGAATACCAAAATCTCAACAATTTAAATTTTATCATCAACAGGGTTACCACGGTGATCCCTACAGGATCTGCTCCGCCGAATGCACATCTGACGGCGAGTGCCCCAGCTACAAGCCTGCTTGCGTCTACAACGCCTGCATCGATCCTTGCATCAACGCCTGCGGAACCAACGCCGAATGCCACCTCCGTGGTCTCACACCCGTCTGCTCTTGCCCCAGGAACATGACCGGAGATCCCTTCTCCTACTGCAGACCTTTCGAAGCCCGTAAGTTATTAAACTAACGAGTTGAAGATTTTTCGAAAGCATTCGACGTGGTGGGCTTGGTTGCCACATAGTGATTGTGATTATTTTTGATAGAATATTATGAACTAAATAATCGTAGGAATTTTATGAAAGCATTGTAATATAAAACATTTTCTTTTGAGTATTTTCTTCTTTAAAACTTGTCTAAGCATTACTGGTTTTCCTCAAGGCACCCGGTCCCTTACTGTTCAAACCTACATTTTATTCTCCTTTCAGATGACCTTTGCGAGCCTAACCCTTGCGGAGCCAACGCTAAGTGCACTCCCGGACACGACCGCACCGGCGCCGAACGTCCCGTTTGCACCTGCCCCACCGGATACATCGGCAACGCTCTCGTGTCTTGCGAACGTGTAAGTTTTTACTTTACTTATTTATTTATACTTCATGTGGATACAAGGCGGACTGAATTCCACATGGCATTCTCTACTAGTCAACTGTTAAACCGGTGCACTATAGGCTGGGCCTGCAGTCAGGTCAGGTCTGCTACCACCTTGCTGATTGGAGTTAATGTAGATATGCCAAAGAAAAATGTTCGATGTTTTGAAGAGTGTAGGTAAAACAATTATTTTTTTCTTAATTCAATGTGTTTATAATACGCAGGGTGAATGCGAGCTGGACTCTCAGTGCTCCGATCACCTGGCCTGCGTCGGCTACCGGTGCGTGGACCCCTGTCTCGGCAACAGTCAGTGCGGCTCTGGAGCCGTGTGCATGGCTCGCAGACATATTGCTGTCTGCACCTGCCAAAATGGTATGGGTTTTTAATCTATTTGGATAATTTAATCTACTACGTGGTTGCTGCCTACTCCTATGGGAACAAGGCATGAGTTTACAAAAAAAAATATACGTATGTATTAATAACACCCATTATTTTTTATTAGGACGCAACGGTGATGCTCTAGTTAACTGCTATGACTCTCAGTCAGTTGTAGCTACTGGTCGTTACTACAGATACAAACGTGACGGCAACTACTCCAGCCAGCCTGAAGCCGAAGCACCAAAAGACCCCAAAGCTCCTGCCGTCGTTGTCACAGAGCTTAAGGAAGCCAACACTGAAACGAAAGCTGAAGAAAAGAAGGAATAAAAAAAACCGAACAACTGACTAAAAAGTATAATAATAAAAGCGCGGACTGATAAGAACATCTATTGTCATATTGACAGGATGTTTGTTGCACCAGTGCCATGGAATTATTATTTAATAAAAGTTATCACCCGCGCTTTCATTGTGAAAATAAATGAATGGATTTTCCAAAATTATGAATTTAAACTTTCAATTCGATAGTGTAAGATCTTGTTATTAATAAATTTAGACTTATTTTCATAAGTTATTAATTGTTTGAAAGAAATATATATAAATAAACAGAAGAAACAACTGTTACAGGCACAATGCTCTCTTTTTCTATCGTTCAATGAAACAAAAAGAAGAGGCAACTATATTGTGCTAATATTGAATTGAAAGTTTGAAGTAGGCTTTTTAATGTTTTGCCAGTTAACTCCGACTGTTGAACAATCGTGCTCTCATTTTGTTTTAAGTCGAAATCCAATCGATAAAGATAAAGAAAGCTGTTTATGTGGTTGGTTAATTATGGTTACTAATAAGTAAATACTGCCAATTCCAATAAATTGTCGCTATTATATTTGTTGTTTTTCTGTTACCTTCGTTATCTTCTTTATCTTGTGGATCTGGTTAGTATCTGGTAGTTTCATGCCGTCCATGGGCGTCTGACTTGGCTTTACAAGCTGTCGAGAAATATCTCTCAGGAGTGCTTGTTTCCTCACGATGGTTTCTTTCACCGAACCAAGTTATACAATTAACAATACGCACATGAATCCGAAAAATTAGAGGTGCGTGTCTTGGATTCGAACTTGAGACCTATGACTTGGCAGTCCGAGGGTCACACGACATCACTGCATCGTTATCTACACTGATATTATAAAGAGGAAAGTTTGTAACGAATAAACTCAAACTACTTTTTATTACTAGAAAAAAATACCCTATTTTTTCTAGTAATAAATATAGTCGTTGTGGTGGACATTTATTTTCTCCTAATTCCCAAGTAGAGGTGACTAGAATATAAGACCTTTGAAAGCATTAAGCACCATAAGTCTTTCGAAATAGATAACTCTCGTGAGCCACTTGCCAGTACTAGTAATTTACTGTCTTTGAGCTAATGTAAAATGCATCAATAAAAAATTGTGTAGTGGTTTGCTGAAATAAAATTGGTGTACCTCAAGGGTCTATTCTCGGGTCCGATCAATTACGAGAAGCATGGTGTTCCTACGGTAGGTAAGTATCGTCCAAGAACATCAGAGGCATTATGGAAGTAGCGTACTGCAGTGACAGCTATGTAGGTACTCGTAATACTGCTACCTCCGTACTACAAACGCCGGCAGCTGGATGCAAGCGCTTGCACCTGTCGGGAAAAAATACATGAGAAGACTAAGTGTTTTTTAAAAGTTACTTTTTCCCCTCAGTCGGGTAAAAAAAAACTTATAGTTTCTAGGTTGCTATCCAAATTATAAAAAAAACATAATTTTTAGTATATGCGAAACCTGAATATAGTATGTTCAGAATAAGTAACTGAATCGATTCCAATAATTTTTAAACCATGTTATATTTTGTCGCACAAATATTAAAAAATAGTTACAAGTTGAACACCGAGCGACATTAAGTACCTATCGCTATCATTTAGGTACCTACTGCCAAATTATTATTATTAATGAGCGCGCGGGCGCGCTGCGTGGTGACCACGTTTTTGTGCAGACAACCAGGTAACAGAACAACCTTATAACTTTGTGATTTTTCATGATAAAGTTTTGAAATTTTGTACATAGATTTTTTACATAAAAATACTAGACACGTGTTTCAGGTTTCGCTTACTAAAACTAATGTTGTATACATCACCTTGTCAATAAAAGTGTCCTCCTCTACTCTTTTCCTGTGAACACTAAGCATGCACAGGCCGTTTAGCGTCATCTCGCGCTTGGCGTGGCCCATCATCTGGGCCGTAGGCAAGGGGAGGGTTTTGGGTGTTCAACCCCCGTGTATCAAACGAAGTTTTCCTTATTCCTCCGCATCACATGCCCAATTGCCCATACCAACACAACCATTTACCACACAACTTTTTAATCACCGTCGCCACTTTCAGACTTAATCCTAAGTATGTACTCTTTACTTATTTTATCCATTCGCGCATCACCACACATTAATATTCTCATCTCAGTACCATTTGCAAATGCCTTTCGTTCACAACCCTCTAGTGGCACAACATTCTGATCCATGAAAGACAGGTCTAACTATTGTATTAAAAATCTTCACCATGCGGGGTTCGTAGATTGTTTCCGTGACTATTTATATTGACAACGTAATAATTAAAAAAAAAATGCTAATAAAATAAACAATAAGAATTTTGTAAACGGAATTTCTCATCACACGTGTGCATAATAACTAAACGTTTAATTATGTAAACGCCTACGAATACCTTTCAGAAGAGTAACGGAACGCAAGCAAATCTGACATTTGAATTTGATGGGTTGATACGTCCTGTCGTTCGATTATCGAATGATGAGTGAGCCAGTGTTTTTAACTATTAATTACGAGTAGAAACTATAAATATTATATTATTACGATGTCTGACATCAACATGGAGAAGTTCGCAGTGCCAGACTTTGTGCCCGAACGTTACGTGAAGGAGCTGGCCAAGTCCTGTGTCGGAGGGGAGGAGCTCCAACAACAGAAGGACAAGATACAGTCGTTAGCCGAGGAGACCGCCAGTGCCCTCAAGAAGAATGTCTACGAGAACTACATGCAGTTCATCGAGACGGCGACGGAGATATCCCACCTAGAAGCTGAGATGTACAAGCTCTCCCACCTGCTGAGCGAACAGCGAACTGTGCTCACGACTCTCTCCCACGCGTCAATTCTAGGTAATGAAAACGCTATATCCCGCGAATCACTCGACAACCACGACGTCGAAGCAGAGCGGGCCGAAGAACAACGCAAGAATAAGCTCAACCTTATATCTGAGAAAGTAGAAGGTTGCATGAATTTATTAGACGTCCCAGATCGAACTTTGCTTCACGAAGGTGACCTACTCGAGATAGACGCCGAGGAGAACACTGCCCTGCAGAGGATGCATGTATATTTGTTCAATGACTGCCTTATGTTGACATCTTGGATATCAAACCGTAGAGGTCCTAATAGATATAAGTTTCAAGCTAGCTATCCTATTAGTACTTTAGCAGTAGTGAACGTAAGAGACTTGGGAAGTGTCAAACAAGCTTTCAAAGTGTTAGCCTTCCCAGATACAAGAGTGTTTCAGTGCAATAGTTTTGCAATCAAGAAAGATTGGCTGGATAAATTTGATATTGCAAAAAAATTGTACATTGAAAAGGAAAATTCTAAGCAAAAGAAAAAAGATGGCCTAGATAAGCCTAAACCTGAGTTACTGGAGTCCCCCAGTCTCTCTGTTGAAGAACTACCTTCCCCCCAAGTGGCTCCCCTGCCGGAGTGG
Source organism: Noctua janthe (assembly GCA_910589295.1). Taxonomy (NCBI): domain Eukaryota; kingdom Metazoa; phylum Arthropoda; class Insecta; order Lepidoptera; family Noctuidae; genus Noctua; species Noctua janthe. Next base: position 7,066,035 of record OU342573.1, on the reverse strand, counting down.
TTGGCTGATGTAACAGAGGAGTTAGATGTACTAATTGTTGAAAGACATTTCCAAAAGACTTACGAACTTATGGTGTCAGCCCAGAAGGCATTAGACACTGAAGAAAATAAAAGCCATCCACAGAGAACTGATTTATTGAAAAGAATTGAACAGAAACAGAAAGTGTTGATTGAAATATTGTTGAAAGAACTTGATGTTACTCATAATTGGAGTCCGAGGGGCGGGCTGCAGTCGTCAAGGCAGCCGGTGCACATACTTAATAAGTTTAACATGACGAGTCAGGCGTGTGAGTTATTTCTAGCTATTTGCAGTCATACCATAAAGGTTCATGTGAAAGGAGTCCAACTAGAAGGATCCATCAATAGTTACGTAAAGCAAGTAGGTGAGGTGTTCTTCTGCTCACTCAGCGATGCCTTAACAGAGTTCATTACATTATTTCCTAAGAATAAAGTTAGTGCTTTTGTAGTGTGGGCTAGCATGCAACTAAGAATGTTAATGAGTCAAATTATTAAACAAGTGTTCACTCCACAGTGCGCTTTAGATTCTGTGTTGGACTGTGTAAAGAGTCTGAGGGATCAGTGTACTCTTTTCTGTGACTTCGGTCTTGATTTGAGATTTCAGATGAACAGCTGTTTAAGAGCACCAATTGTTAAAGCTCTGAGGGAATACAGGGAGAAGATTATGGACTCTATGAAGAATAAAGTGTCAGAAGACAAGTGGACCCCTGTGAACATGCATACGAAAGCTGGAGTTAATAAATTCTTAATACAGATGGAAAATTTGGGCCTTATCTTAGCTAAGTACATAATAAATGAAACATGGGTGGACTTATCAAGTAGTACAATATGGTTTGCGCAGTCCGTCATAACAATACAGAAGGTAGGACTGCAGCTGGTTACTAAGGACATGATGGACGTACTGGACGAGTGCATCCATGCTGTGTTCAACTCGCGCCTTATGCTCTCCTTAGGCAACGACTCTAGTTATGCTCAGAAGAATTTTAAGTTTATTTTAGACACAGTGATGCCTTTAATGCTCAGATGTTATAAAGAGGAAGTCGGCTATGAGAACGAGAAGCTAGTGAATCTAGCCAAGAAGTTTGGTGTTTCCATAGCACCACCAAAGAAATCCAACATCACAAAATACACGAGTAACGAATATTTATGAGAATAGTCATTAGATCACACTTGTATGTATGTTGGGGTATGAAATTAATTTTATTATGCTGAAAGCTTTAAAATTGTAATATATAGTTGGTAAGCGTGCAGGATTTTGTAAGTTTATTTAAAGAAAAAACTGATCAAATTGAAGTTTATATTATATGCAAGTTATGAATATGAAATTTTAATAAACCAAGATTTATGGTTCATGTTTAATTTTATTCCGTATTCATGAAATGTGTGGAGTCATGAGAATTAAAAGATTATTTAAACTATTATTTTGCTTTTATTAAATACAATAATATACAAAGTTACACTCAAACTTAAATAATTATAATACATGGAATTATTATTGATTGAGATACAATATTTGATTATTCGTTTTCCATCAAAGATTCTATGAATGTTGTCCCATTAATCAGCTTAGTGGTTAGTATAACAAATTCAACATTGGAGTCTTCTTGTAGGCTGATTGTCCTAAGGGCAGATATCTCTTGATAGGTGCATCCTCCGATGAAGAAGACTAGGATAACGCGAGGGTTCTCTATGGAGGAGGAGTTTTCGCTCGATATCGAGTTGCGACGCGCCATGCGGGGTTGTAATGTCTGTAGTTCATCTACTGTAGGCCCTGGGAGCCCTAGGACGTCTTGGATACCTGAAATCATGTATAATTTACATTACTACAATAATCATTTAACTCTTTCTGCCTGCAGAAGCGATTGATTGACATGTAATTTGTGTCAGACTGCCTCGTTGGTTTAGAGGTCGCAAATGCACCTGCTGAGCACGAGGTCCTGGGTTAGATTCCCAGGTCGGGCTAACTGTTATTGGGTTTTCCCATCAGAAATTTCTCAGTAGCAGCCACGGAGTCTGGATGTGTGCCTGGTTGATAGCAGAGGCTCGCCCCCTATTACCTGGGACTTAAACATAACTGGCGAAATGTGGGTGTACTATTAGGTACACCTCTGCTTAACTTTGTCATGTGAATTATGGGATGTGTGTCAGTAACGATTTGGTCCGGAATTAATTCAGCAGTGTTTGCCTGACATTGATACTAATCATTGAAAAACTACAATAAACAGGCATACAGTGATAAGAATGTAAAATTAAACAGAAATGATAAAAAATATGCAAACATTATTTTTTCCATTTTATATCTAGAAAAGTAACAATTAAATGGCGCAGCGTACAAATTTCTAAATCCAAATGAATACTGCGCGCAAATATCTATAAAATTGATTACAATCTCGGATTATATTCGCTAATCATGCGATCAGAGAGCATTCGATACGGCAATCATTATTTCAATGCTCAATATTATGAAAAAACCTATCTGAAATGTATCATAGCATTGTTGGACCAAAAATAGCAAAACGGGGAAGTTGATTAGGTCAGCAGAAGGCTAATTGGCTCAATGGCCGAGTGTTAATATGGGAGGTTGGTATCTACATATTAGCATATGTAACGTGTTGCTGTGTGCTCGGTAATGATATGTAGGTAACTATGTCTGTTATCTACGAATGATTCATTCATGACACGGGAGTGAGTGTTTTGACAATTATGGTTTTTGTAATAATATATTTGTGTTTTGACGAGCTGTCCATGTAAATTTTTCGAATATGTTAAGCTTATTGAATTTGATGAAAATGGTTGTGAAATTGAGCCACCATAACTTAATAACACCCGTGAGTCAGAAAGGTATTTATTATGATTATCATGTCTATTCCCGTTTTTCTTAGATGAAAGACAGAGAATCTAAACGTCAAACAATTTTCGTTCGTACGAAATTTCGGAACGAAATGGAACCGTGGTAGGAAATACGCGAAATTTCGATCGAAACTTCGTTTTTCATTGAATGAGAGTAGACTCTAGAAACGGGTCAATCCGTTTCTAGAGTCTACTCTCATTCAATCAATCAACTGTGCCTAGTTGAGAAATTGTCAACAGATGCCAGTCTCAGAACCATTTTAATTCATTTTGCGTAGGATTGATTTTACGTAATTAAATACAACCCTAAATTCATTAGCGCAGATACTGGCCATATTGGGCTTTTCTTTTGGCAAGTGTGTTGGGTGCGAAATTTCATGATTCGTGTTTGTTTACCAGATAAGATAGGATATTAAATTTTTTAGCGAATCGATGACAAAAATTTAAAAAATGGGCCAATATGTTCAAAATTCAGCTTCGTGAACCTCGCTCATTGATGCAGTCATAAGGTCATCTAGTCCGCAGGTGATAGCCGTGATATGCGGCGCAACTTGGAACGTAGACCATATAGCGTGTGGAGGAGATCTCATTGAGATATTACCCAAAGCAGGCTCAACATGTGTCCTTCACCACACTATCCCCACCTTTGAAAACTTCATGGAAATCATTTGAGAATTGTGAATCATCATTATAGTCATCATATGCCTGCCTTTTACCAACTATGTTTAGGACGGCTTCCAGTCTAACCAGATGCAGCTGAATATCAGTAATTAACATGTAGCGACAGCCTATCTGCTCTCCAGAATCCAATTATTGAGTAACTCGATACCCCTTGGTAAGACTGGTTATCAGACTTTCGGGCCACTGACTATCTGTAACGACTGTCAAATATCTACGGCTTAACGTGATATCCGAGGCACGGAGGAAAGCTCAGGATAGTCACCCATCCACAGACCAATCTCAGCATGCGTGCGGCTGTTATTTTTTTGGTACGATCATGTAAACTCGATATTAGTCGTATCTCACCCGTCCATCCCTTGTTCTTAGCGATATGTTCGCTCAGCCTCACAGTCAGTGGTGTGTACTTGCTGCACAGGTAGCTCTTCTCCTTCGCATTCATCTCCGTCTCGTCCATAGTGAGGTGAAATGTCTGTGAATTATCATTCGAATTACTATTGATTTAAGGCCAGCAAAAGGAGTATGTAAGTATCTTAGCAGGTGGCGTTCTACACCGTGACTTTTTAGTCGTCTTACAACGCCAGCCCACTTCATGCATCCAATCAATACAAAACATTCATAAAAAAAAATAGGTATTTATGAGATTTTAAAAATAAAAATATTATTCAGTATTACGGCGCATGACGTAGTAAAAACACCCTGTTGCGAGCGATGATCTACTGGACTCGAGTGCTGGGTAGGTAATGTTCTCCCGTTTGACACGTAAACATCATTAACAGGATGTTTTATAATTTTATTAAAATTTTTTATTATTATTTTTCTTTGTACCTATTCTGGAAGATAAAAAAAAATCGCGCCTAGAGCTATTTTATGTCGAGTACATTGAGTGGACGACCTTTGTAAGACGACTAATAAGTCATGGTGTATAGTTTTTGCCTACCCCCATGGGTTAAAGGTAATTTATGCATGTACGGAACGTAGTATCAATAAGATAGAGGCTAGGTAGTGGTATGCTACTCAGAACGGCAAGACACATGGCGATCATAAAACGTGCAAATGCGATGGTGACTTGCTAAAGACTCTACAAGGTGTAAACGAACCCTTCACGAAACCGTCAACCAAGCATTCTGTACGTCACACTAACAAGTAACTCCCAACAATTATTGCTGAGAAACGACTTTTTATTTGGGGTAAAAATCAAGGTTTAGGCAGGACCGGTAACGCATTCAAAACATCGTACTGATGGATGCATTGAATAGTACAGGTGGAGGAATTTAAAGTAAAGTAATAACAATAAAAACTTGTATTCATAAAAAAAAAGTTGTGAAAAAGATGGAACTTTGACTTCCAATATCTCCGTAACTAGAACGTTTCTAGGTATGGTCTAGAACAAAAAACTGATCACAATGACGGGGAGAACAAGTGGCTTTCGGCTTTGTTAAGAGTCTTTTTACACCCTGTATACTGAGTCTCGTGTAATCTCATTTTCACATTTTATGGCCACGTCTGCCGGTGCTTAGTACAACTATAATTTGGTTGCTGCCGGTGTCAAGTCTGTCAAAATCATACTGATTTTTATACTCGTCACAATAAGGTCGCAATTGGATAGCCGCTGTCCTAGGTCAAATACCTGTGAAAGGAATAAGGATATATCTGACCTTCCTCAGCACAGCATACTGCCTGGTGCCTTGCTGCGGTTTGAGTAGTCCGCACTTCTCCAGGTTGCAGAGAGTGAGCCAAGTGTTGAGACCGTACACTTGAACCAGCTCCTTCTTGTAGTATTCTAGAACTTTCGGCTTCAGACCTGATCCGGTCACGCATTGGAGGCAGATTAGGCGGAGAACCTTAATGGGGAAAATAAAAATTATTTATTGTAGATAGGTTTATTATTGTATACTAGCTGACCCGGCAAACGTTGTTTTGCCATATAAATAGTATGAAAAATAGATGTTGGCCGATTCTCAGACCTACTCTATATGCTCACAAAATTTCATGAGAATCGGTCAAGCCGTTTCGGAGGAGTACGGGAACGAACATTGTGACACGAGAATTTTATATATAAGATGACATTATATCTTTACATAGTATAAAACAAAGTTGCTCCCGGCCGCGGTCTGAACGATTAGATCTATAAAACTACGCAACGGATTTTAATGCAGTTTTCAGCAATAGATATAGTGATCAAGAGGAACGTTTATATTATGTATATTGCACCCGTGTGTAGCCGGAGCGGGTCGCTATTTATTTATATAATAAAGGGTGTAAATACACCCTTAACATAAACGAAAAGCACTTGTTCTCCCCGTCTTTGCGATCATTTTGTTGTTCTAGACCATACCTGGGAACCTTCTAGTTACGGAGATATTGGGGGTCAATTGTAATCGGTGCTCTCTATCAAAAGATAAATGAATTTAAATTGTTCAAGAAGAATTTATCGTCATTACGTAACATGTATTTATATTTATTCATTAGTACCGTTTTGGTTCAATAGGTGTCGTTGAATACGACACCTATTGAACCAAAACTACGATAACTTTTAAATTGACTGACCGGGTTTTTTAAAAAGTTTGTAGTAGAGGGTAGAAAAAGGTGCATTGCAAAGTCGGGCACAACTAGTCCAAAATAAAAACGTACTAAGTAGACATGCTTGTTATTCGCGATACTAGGAAGGGTAAAAAGTGTAACTAGGGAGGGAGCCAAGTTGCGAGCTAGTTTTATAAGTGTGTAGCGGAATATCACCCTCACAGTAACATTTTAGTATGTAGGGTACATCGACAATATTGTGCCCGAACTAAGTTGTCGATGTACCCACTATGCATTGATTTTTTGATGACAAACTTTGTATAAAAGGGACCGCCTTTTTCTAAATACATTCATTCCAATAAGCTTCAGCACTCGCAACTTAAATATACTACGTCATCATCATCTGGAGTATTATTCCACACCACCTACGCGCTACATTGGTGACCCCGACGTGATTACGAAGCTGACACCTACATACAAGCCGCATTCAAACAAGCGATGTATGTTCGTGCACAACGACCTACCAACATGCAGCCACGTGTTTGTACGCGATGACACCGTCCGAAAACCACTGCAGCATCCATACAAAGGTCCATACAAGGTCATCGAACGCAACGAGAAGTATTTCACGATACAGCTACCAGGCAGATCGAGCAACATATCGATCGACCGTCTCAAGCCGGCATACACTATCAACATCGAAGATAATCACGAATACACGAGTACTGAGACACGCCAACCAGCTGCAGCTACCACTGAGGATCACTCCAGCCTGCTTCCAGCCTCGAACACCATCGACCAACGTACAAGATCAGGCAGGATCGTCAAGATGCCCGTACGCTTCGCTAAGGGGGGAGTACTGTAGCGGAATATCACCCTCACAGTAACATTTTAGTATGTAGGGTACATCGACAATATTGTGCCCGAACTAAGTTGTCGATGTACCCACTATGCATTGATTTTTTGATGACAAACTTTGTATAAAAGGGACCGCCTTTTTCTAAATACATTCATTCCAATAAGCTTCAGCACTCGCAACTTAAATATACTACGTCATCATCATCTGGAGTATTATTCCACACCACCTACGCGCTACAAGTGTTTAAAAGCTAGTCTTATACAGGGTGTAAGGGACAGCCCTCTACAAACTGACATTTAGCTCCTTATTTTGAATCATATTCCACGCGCTTGCCGTTCGCTACGTGCGTTTTGCCACGGTAACGATACATTGCGTATGAGGAAGTAAAACAAATCCAATTCATTGGATTTCCATAACATTCCTGAAATAATTTCTTGTACAGGTCATCTTAGTATACTGAATTCACCCCATCAGTTTGTGGGGGGCTGTCCCATACACCCTGTTTAAAAAGAGGCTGACCTTAGTTAATGGTTCTTTCTGCGCGATGAGGTCTTCGATGTAAGGGCAGGCCTTCTCGTTGTCCACACAGTTCAGGAAGTCTTCCTCACATTGGATCATGTCGTGGAACTCGAAAGTGTCTGTTGTCTAAAACAAAACATGATAATGTAATTATAAGGCTCATTTGCACGAGGGGAGTTTCTTTAAAAAACCTTTTCTTGGTAAACTCGCCTGACAAGTTTATTAGAACCTGCGTACGGTATGAACATACGAGACTCGTCAAGCGATTCTTACAAATCTTAATTAAAAATGCGATTTTTTAATACAAGGACGTTTCTGGGGTTTACACGTAGTTGGCAAAATGTGGGAGTAGCATAGGCGGTGAAGGGTTAATTTTTTTAAGAGGTAAGCCGGAGTACGTCTTTAATGCGATTTTATTATTTGCCTATGGAATACTGACTGTGGCATTTTTCAAAGGGAAGCCGGTAGGAATCGAGTAGTATGGAACCTTCGCCACTGGGGAGTAGTATACAACGTGTAACAGAATGGGTATAGTCATATGAAAGGATATGCTGTAGACAATCAAACTGCATCAAAAATTATCAGCTGTTCCATACATTTAGGTATTGAAATTTTGTATAGGACAGCTGATATTTTTTTTGAACCCAAGGAGAAAATTGTTCAGTTTGATGGTCTGCAGCAGTGGCGAAGGTTCCATACAACTCGGTTCCTACCGGATTCCCTTTGAAAAATGGCACAGTCGGGTTTCTATAGACAAATAATTTAATCAGATTAAAGATATGTACTTCGGCTTACATGTTACAAAAATTGACCCTTCGCTACTGGTCTACAGCATATCCTTTCATATGATTATACCGTTTCTGTTACACGTTGTAGGCAGGTACACCTCTGCCTAACACTTCGGGGATTACAGGTGTGTGAGGTTAGGATATACTCGGCGATGCCGGTGTGAGCCGCCAGCGACTGTATGTTGGCCAACATCTGCGGCAGACGCGACACAAACTGCACCGACTTGTCGCTTCTTATTAACACATACCTCTTTGATATACTCGGCGATGCCGGTGTGGGCCGCCAGCGACTGTATGTTGGCCAACATCTGCGGCAGACGCGACACAAACTGCACCGACTTGTCGCGTCTTATTAACACATACCTCTTTGATATACTCGGCGATGCCGGTGTGGGCCGCCAGCGACTGTATGTTGGCCAACATCTGCGGCAGACGCGACACAAACTGCACCGACTTGTCGCGTCTTATTAGCACATACTTCTTTGGTATACTCGGCGATGCCAGTGTGAGCCGCCAGCGACTGTATGTTGGCCAACATCTGCGGCAGACGCGACACAAACTGCACCGACTTGTCGCGTCTTATTAGCACATACTTCTTTGGTATACTCGGCGATGCCAGTGTGAGCCGCCAGCGACTGTATGTTGGCCAACATCTGCGGCAGACGCGACACAAACTGCACCGACTTGTCGCGTCTTATTAACACATACCTCTTTGATATACTCGGCGATGCCGGTGTGGGCCGCCAGCGACTGTATGTTGGCCAACATCTGCGGCAGACGCGACACAAACTGCACCGACTTGTCGCGTCTTATTAGCACATACTTCTTTGGTATACTCGGCGATGCCAGTGTGAGCCGCCAGCGACTGTATGTTGGCCAACATCTGCGGCAGACGCGACACAAACTGCACCGACTTGTCGCGTCTTATTAGCACATACTTCTTTGGTATACTCGGCGATGCCAGTGTGAGCCGCCAGCGACTGTATGTTGGCCAACATCTGCGGCAGACGCGACACAAACTGCACCGACTTGTCGCTTCTCATTAACACATACCTCTTTGATATACTCAGCGATGCCGGTGTGAGTCGCCAGCGACTGTTTGTTGGCTAACATTTGCGGTAGGCGCGACACAAACTGCACCGACTTGTCGCTTCTTATTAACACATACCTCTTTGATATACTCGGCGATGCCAGTGTGAGCCGCCAGCGACTGTATGTTGGCCAACATCTGCGGCAGACGCGACACAAACTGCACCGACTTGTCGCTTCTCATTAACACATACCTCTTTGATATACTCAGCGATGCCGGTGTGAGTCGCCAGCGACTGTTTGTTGGCTAACATTTGCGGTAGGCGCGACACAAACTGCACCGACTTGTCGCTTCTTATTAACACATACCTCTTTGATATACTCAGCGATGCCAGTGTGAGTCGCCAGCGACTGTATGTTGGCCAACATCTGCGGCAGACGCGACACAAACTGCACCGACTTGTCGCTTCTTATTAACACATACCTCTTTGATATACTCAGCGATGCCAGTGTGAGTCGCCAGCGACTGTATGTTGGCCAACATCTGCGGCAGACGCGACACAAACTGCACCGACTTGTCGCTTCTCATTAACACATACCTCTTTGATATACTCAGCGATGCCGGTGTGAGTCGCCAGCGACTGTTTGTTGGCTAACATTTGCGGTAGGCGCGACACAAACTGCTTGATCTCTTGTACCGACTTGTCGTTGTGTCGCTCGTCTAGTTGTGTCTTGATGACGCGCGCTTTCTTTGAGAGGGCTGCTCCAACCTAAAGAAAGATAATATTTAAATTGGAATTTAAAAAAATGTTAAAAGATAGACAATTTAGTTAGCGTTGCTACAATGTCAGTCACTTAAAGAAAGTGATAAAACGTGATTTTCAAAAACCACTCATAAAGTGACGATTTTAAAGTGTCATGTGCCATGTCAAATTGTTACCATGGACGATGACTATACTGTAAAAGTGTGTTGTTATAATTCGGGAAGATTCAAACAAAAACCTGTTTGAAAACCTCATCAAAATGTCTATTTGATAAGGTTTAGAGCAGACTTTTGAAGTCTGCTTTTAAATCCGTTTTATATTTATTATTATTTTTATTTTTTATTTTTTGGTTTCCCTTCAAAACGCACAACGCAAAATACGCGCTTTGACGTGAAGTTGCGGACACCGGCCCGTTATACAATACAAAATCCATTTTTAATAATTTTGATTTGATTGGTAGATAATATTTTATCTAATATCAATACAATAGCCAATGAAATTACATATCACAAGATTAAACTTTTAGAACAAGTTGACTTGCATAGGCGTTAAAAAGCTATGAGAATACATCCGAGGCTTGATTTGCAATAGTCAAGTATTAGCCGGTAATAAAAAAAATGTAAAAACAAATGGTATAGTAGATTTTGCACTTTGTCATACAAATAAATAAATAAAACTTTATTTTCAGACTATAGTCCATAGTACTATTAGTATTTTAGTGTTAGTAACAATGTTGCTTAAATAATTAGGTATTTAGGTTAGTATTGTTAGTGTTTACAACTTTATTATTTTATTACTTTATTATTTACTAGCACTTCGCCCGCGACTGCGTCCACAAAAATTGTGATAGCTCGGCTAATTTACATGATAAATATATAATTTATAGCCTATGTTACTTCCTGATAACTTAGCTTTCTATTGGTCAAAATGAAAATGGTTAAAATCGGTCCAGTAGTTTCGGAGCTTTTTCGGAACAAAAAAAAAATCTTTACTCTTTATAATATTACTATAGATTTAGAACTATGACGTTCCCCATCTATATGTAAGACCTCTAAGATTATGAATTAAAATTAACACTTCAGCGTGAACTCACCGAAGTAAAGCTACAGTCCCTGATCTCGGCGAACAGCTCCTCGCTGGAGTTGAGTATGATGCGCTTCTTCTCGCGCGCCGTCACCTCTGGACTGGCGTCGTCCGGGCTCACGAACTTGTGCCCCGGGAACGTTGCTGTCGAGTTCTTTATGCCGTAGATCTCGTCTGCAATGTTAGAAAAAATAGTATATGACATATTGAGTCTTAGAAAGTTATACAGGTATGCGTGGTAGGAATGCTGTCTCTCTTATTGCCGGAGAGTTTGCTACGTAAATAGTCCTGCAATTTATACAGCAAGCGAAATCCCTCTAGTTAGTCTGTCATATTATCATTTTTAAATTGATCATTGCCAGGCGTTTTGGTTGGGGGAAAAGTAGTGCCAAAGTCATCTCATTTACATTTATTATCGTGTTTCTGCTCAAGAGGCTGAAAACGGGACTTTAAGTGCCCGACGTCCGTATGTGTCGGAAGAAAATATCTCGGCCGTTTCAAGAGAACGAGTTGATAAACAAAGCAAAAAAGTACAATACATTTTGCCAAGCTGAAATAATTAAGAAAGCTCTTAAAAATAATTTCCCAAAACTTACCAATGAGTCCCTCATAGGTGAGCTGCGTCGCCATGACGCTGGCGAAGTCTACCGCCCTGTCGAGCAGTAGCAGCTGGTCGATGCACGACGTCGCGGCGCCTCTCGGACCCTGGCCCTGCTCCTCTTTGTTTAGGCGGCAGAGCAGGTCCCACACCTGGGAGAGAAAATAAAAGGTTCAAGATTAGGATGTTGGTTGGAACAGCAGTAATAAAGACGCTAAGTGCCCGGTCTGGCCAAGTTTGGGTTCTTTCACCAGGAATTTCTACGTAGCAGCCTGCAACCTGGATTTCTGCCCAGTTGATAGCAATAGGATCTGCCCCTATTGCATGGTTCATACAACATGTTGACGGATCCTTCACGAAGCCGTCAACCAAGCATTCTGTACATCAAACTAAGTAATCCCACGCAAAAACTGTGGCTAGGAAACGCCTTTTCTTTTTGGGGTGAAAAATCACGTTTTACGGTAAAACTCAATCTAACGCACTCAAAACATAGTGCTGATGGATGCATTGAGTAGTAAACGGGTCATGAAGGTATTAAAAGTGAAGTTATAACCTTAAAAACTAATATTAAAAAAAAGTTGGGACTTTGACGTCCAATATCTAGGTATGGTCCAGAACAAAAAAGAAATTGCAATGTCGGGGAGAACAAGTGCCTTTCGGCTTCGTTAAAGGCCTTTTACACCCTTTATAGGTAACTACATAACTAGAGAAGAATAATCATAACATATAATGGGTTCTAAATACAAGAAAAAACGGTTCAGGAAAATGCCGCTAGGCTTAGCTCGGAGATCTGTCAACCCGAGCGTTGTGTAGTACACGTACCCTTAATCCTACTTATTATTATAAATGCGAAAGTTTGTGAGGATGGATGGATGTTTGTTACTCTTTCACGTAAAACTACTGACCGGATTTTAATGAAATTTGGCACACTAGTAGTTTATAACCTGGATTAACACATGTTACTTTTTATCCCGTGTTACCGAACTTTACGCGGGTAAGGCCGCATGCATAAGCTAGTATGTTTTATGATTCTAATTGAAACTACATCGAATTCGAATCGCACTATATTCACAGTGCAATGGTTTTACATAGTTTTATCTACCTGTTTGGCCGCGACTCCCTTGCCGAACACTCTCGGTATGATCCCGTACAGTTGTTGTATAGTCCGCAGCGCCTGCGCCGCGTTGTACACGCACGTTGGGTCGCCTTCTAGATAGTTCTCTCTGTAAAAATGAAAAGTGATTATATAGCCCTGGGTCGCATGGGCGAATTTTTAACGCTTCTTCGATTATCAAAGCACTGCTGAGCACTTACTGTCGAACTACTATTCTACCGTTTATTCTTCAAGAGTTTACTTAATTGACTCTGAAAGTTACTACTGTTTTACCAGAGATGATGTTTTAGTTTAAATTTACAAAACTACCGATGTTGTTGAGAATATTATTATGAATATTTATCTACTATGTTGGGGTCGGCTTCCAGTCTAACCGGATTCCGTTGAATACTAGTGGCAGTACATTCATACAAGCCCACATGCCTGGCTTGTATGAAAGTACCACTCTTCATGATGTTAGGTTTTCTGAACAGTTTGCTCGACTTATGAGCTTGCCGTATTGTTAGGCCCTAGGCACGCACCGTTGAATACCAGTATTTTACATGGAGCGACTGCCTATCAGACTTCCACAACCCAGTTAGTACTAGGTAATACGATACACCTTGGTAAGACTTCAGACTTTTTGGGCCACTGACCTGTAACGACTGTCAAAGATCTGTAAATGACAGCCGGGACCAACGGCTTAACGAATTTTACGAGCCACGGACGAAACTCGGTATATAATGTATAGTCACCCATGCACGGACCGACCTTGGCAAGTGCTGATTAACCTTGAAGATCGACTCCTACAGTTTTTAATATTTAGCCAAGAGGTCCTCCCTATGACTATGGTTTATATTCTATTTTTCTTCTTTTTATCTAGTCTATTTAAATAGAATACAGAGTCACGTGAGCAAAGCCGCGGGCGCAGCTACTCAGCACTAAAACCGTAATGATTAATTTGTGAAACTTATATCATTATTTATTTTTTTAAATGGCGTCATAATGGAGATTAGAACTACTAATCTATGAGTACTACGCCCACGACTACATTAGTATTGATAACTCTCATTAGTTGATAATTTCAAAAATGCATAATAAATATATGTATTGGGATAACTCGGATTCGTGTTGGCTCTATTCTATGAATAAAATTAGGACAATGGCTCGGGTAGACTTCTATGGGCAATTTTCAAAATTACAAAATCATTGAGGAATTTAATTTATAGTTTAAAACAAAACGTGGCGGTGAATGTTTGATTAATTGGATTTTAAAAAAATGCTGTGGTGACATTATCCAAAGAGGAAACTGACGAATATGTCTGTATGGACTAAAAATCGCCAGTGATTCCTCTTAAATGTAATACCATACTAAAATTTATTTGAATTATAATTTTTTTCTTCATCTTTGGCGTAGCTGTCGCAAGTGCTACTGCAGTTATACTGTAATTATTACCTATGTTTATGAATAAATGAGTCTGATTCTAATATCCCACGATGTTTTCCTTCAACGAAGCAAGTGATAATTATATAGTATGCGCATGAATCCACAACATCAGAGGTGCGTGTCTTAGGTTCCAACTCGAGACCTAATACTTGGTTGTCATTCCTTGGCAGAACTGCTGTCACCTTTGCCTAAACCATTTAAATCAAGAAGTCATCATCTGCCTAGCCTTTTCCCAACTTTGTTGGGGTCAGCTTCCAATCTAACCGGATGCAGCTGAATATCAGTATTTTACATGGAGCGACTACCTATCTGACCCCCACAACAAAGTTAGTACTGGGTAATACGATACCCCTTGGTAAGACTGCCTGTCAGACTTTCGGACCACTGACTACCTAACGACTGTCAAAGATCTACAAATGACACCCGGGACCAACGGCTTACGGGGGCAACGTGCTTTCCGAGGCACGGAGGAAACTAGGTAAGTAATGGGTGGTCACCCATCCACAAACCAACCTAGGCAAGCACGGCTTAACCTAAAGATCGACCCGAGCGGCTGTTATTATTTAGCCACGAGCTCCTCTTTAAATCAAGAAGTGTGATGTTATTTATTTACCTAAAATCATTCTGCAGCTCCAAGGACATGACATCACTCTCAAAGGGGAAGATGTCGCACTTGAACTCTTGGATGGTCAGGTTGCCGATCACGCCTTTGTTAGTCAGGTGGATCTTACAGAACTCACTCTTGCGCGGCACGAAGAATAAGTGAAACTCTACTGGCGTGGTCTGCTTCGATCTGCAGATAAAGAAATTATATGGATTAGTTGAAATGTACATACACAGTAGACCTACGTTATACTTTATTTTGGTCCATTATCTACATTATATAATATTTGCTGTACATAGCTTTTGTTGAAGATCATAAAATAAATAAATTTTGCACTCACATGAATAAAGAAAAAACATTTGAGATGAAGATAATATTATTTATTATCAAATTAAATGAAATCAAGTCATTCATTCAATTTCGAGTGAAAATCAGAACACCAATATTTTATGAGACAGTCCCACAAAAGGCTAGAATATCAGTAAATTCTCAATCAATAAATTCAGTCAGCTATTTAAAAACAATAGAATTCAACAGAATTCCAGATTCAAAAATCAGCAGCAACAGGTCTTGTGGCAGTTACTAAAGACAGTTTTCAGAATAGCCTTTATCTTTGTTGTTTGTTAGACAAACAGGTTCATATTTGTTTCTTAAACAACTGACAAAAGTGTAGTGTTATTGTTTCTAAATGGGCAAAAGCCAAAAAAAGTGACACACAGTGCACTGTGGAAGTTTGGGTGAGTACAATACCTAGAAAGGGGGGACATTAATCTAAAGAAACACTATTTGTTTTTATTTTCTTTTCTATTTTTTTTTGTTCTGCTTAACCAGACTATGCTGTGGGGGCCTTGAGAGTAAGGCCTCCAGCCAGGGGCAAATATTTTATAAAAGTGACTGCGCGCTATGGGCACCTCGTCTGGGGTACGAGCCTCGATTTAGGGCATTGCTGGGGGAGGGCAGCAAAGGGAAAAACTGGATCTGAATTAAAAAAAAAAACCATTATACTATAGAGGTTTAAGTAGTTCACTTACCGCAGTGACAGCACATAATCAGCAACCAAGTCCATCAATGCCAGTTTAGGCCTCGTAATAAAAACAATATGTTTGACAGCGATGGTAGGCAGACTTCCAGGCTTGAGTGGGAACATCTCCGTCACTCCGTGTTCTTTTAGCAGGGAGTACTGAGCAACTAGACCTACGGGACCAGCCAACCATTCGTCCCATATTGTAACCTGTGAAGGAAATAAGTTTTAGTCTCAAGTTGCTATTTTGTTAGTTGTTGAAATTTGTCAAGTTCTTCATAGATATTTTGTGATCTTATTATGAGCTTTTAATTTTCGATGATGTGGAGCACAAAATTGGCTTTATTACGAGGAAAACCAATACTTGATTTATTGTGGGAAAGATCAACAGCGATACATACTTTTGGCCCTTGGTAAGGCTGCAGTAGATTCAGTAACTCAGTCCGCATTGACTCTTGGATTGAAGCAACATTTAGTCTTCCACCAGAAAGGTGCGTACTCATCTTTGCTTCACGCATTTTGCTGTATTTTTCTTTAGTTTTCTTCTGAATCACAAACGGCAGACAACTTTGTTGTTATTTTCCTGTCAACTGTCAGTGTAATAAAAGTATAAAATGTGAATGTCAATCTTATAACCAAGGAACTTATATACTAACTGGAATGATTACGAACAAAATTTTGATTTCAAAAAACCGTTTGAAAATGAACTTTATCTCAAAGGGATAGAGTTCGTATTAGTTTAACTAATTCAAAGGGGGAAGAATACTTCGGAGCGAGAAAGCAATCCAGAGTGGATTGTGTCCTTGTCTAACAATTGCTAGTAAACAAAAAATCCAAAAAAAATTTTAATATTTTTTTTAATATGTCAATCGGAAATCACTTTGATAGCTAAACTAGCACATAAATCGTAACGGGATTAATTTAATATTCAAATACTAAATATTAAAAAAAATACTAAATATTGAAATAAAGTAAGCTTAATATAAATTAAATTATTTATGAATTAAGTTATTTCTGAATGGCAACATAGATGACACTCATATAAACAAACTCTCTAAGTTTTCTCGCTCGGAACGGCTTTTCGCTGCACGTCTTCATTCCAGTTAGTACATAAGTTCCTTGCTTATAACTGACATGCTGTCAATATTCCGTTACGGTTTGCTAAAATTACATCTTTAGCATGAAAATGAAATAGGAAAAGCATTTTCTCCTTTTACAGGGTATGAAAAGAGAATTGTGAAAAAGAGAGTCTTATGGAACGTGAAGTATTTTTTTACTGCAATTTGATGACTAAGGCAAAGTTAACTGCATGAAACATTCTTATTCACAGTGTCTGAATTTATTGCTTTGGGGAAAAGTTTTCAGATATTTATTTATTTATTTAAAACTTCATTTACATAACTGGTACATAGGCGGACTTAATGCCACAAGGCATTCTCTACCAGTCAACCTTTGGGTTAAATAAGAAAACATTGTGATAGGGTACAAAATAAATATATGAAAAATAACTTCTTGCTATCGAAAATTTATATAGGTACTTATAATGATACTAATACTTTAAAAGTACTTTATAGGTACTTTTCCTATTTCTAATACTTATATACAAATAAAATAAACTAATACATATTTTAACAAATACCAAAATTAAAAACGAGAAACCTAATAATAATTTCCATGACTCGACTTCTAATAGAGAGAGAGATTCGAGAGATCAAGATAGGTACTTAAATATAACTATAATTTTCCTGAAACGTTTTTTTTTGTATGGGGCTGAAGTCACTCCTAGAAAAAAATATTATTCCAACACCCTAAAATTGCGGCAAGTTTAAAATTATTTCTTTTTTGCGAAAGTTACGTAATTGTTATGAAATGGTTTGTTAAGCGTCCAAAGTAAGTACCTACATACGTACTACCTAGACAGCTATATAATGTATCAGCAAGAATCATTAAGAAGATATTGCCTCAGTTTTCTATTAAATTCTTATACAAATACAATTGATGTAATTTTCCAAAATTTATGAAATACCTGCTATTTTAACGAATTCACAATAAATACACGCAGCTATCCTTATCATAATATCTCTCGAATCAGCTGGGAACTACAACGGAACTTCGAGGAGTACTTAGCTGTTAAAACCTTTATGTACCTATATAGACAGACAGGACAGCTACGAGGCTGTTGCTGGCACGGCTCTTGCCTCTTATCATTCGTGAGTAGCGGCCGGGTGCGCGCGGCGTCTATCGATTTTTCCACCAAACAAGCCATTCCCAACTATCAGTTGTATTGTAAACACTTTTCATAAACAAGTGGCTCTCGCTGACGTGATAATACGATTTATTAACATTGTGAAATGTGAAAGTTTCGGAGGAAAATAATGCGCCACTCCCCGTGGGTAGAGAACTATAATGGCCGCCCAAAATAAAGGTAAGGCATGCTTCACGCAGATTTTTTCCGAATAATAAAATAAATACGTGTCTCTTTTAATGTTTATTTTTCTTTTTAATTATTGACAATGCTTTTAAGCATTTGTGTTTGGTGTTTGAGCTTGTAAATATTTTGTTCGGCTTTTAATTTATTGGTATTGTCGTTTTGACGTTAGTTACGATAAAATATAGCGTAGGCGAATGTCGGCCCTGTGCGTTGTTTGCAATCTTGTTTTTATAGCGAGTGGAGATAAGGGCGGGTTTCAAACTTTCAGGGCCGAACCTGTAGGCATAAAAAAAAATATCACTAGCTATAGCACCTGTTTGGGTGATCTGTTGAAGTTTTCGTCAAAGATGTTCCGTCTGTAAAAGAATAGTGGAAAATTTCGACGGAAAAACTTTAATTAAAATGAGGATCATAGATTGTAGAACCTAATTAATCTTTATATTCGTACGATGGCCTTATTTAGCTCTGTAGGTAGCGAACATCCTTATTAAGTAACTAGAAACCCAATTATGATTTTTTTTCTATTTATTAAAGATTCATCTAGAATATAAGGTAACTACTTATAACCAATTTACGTGGATAGATAATTTGTAGGATATTCTATCACGTTGCCGCTTTACTCCGTGGATGACCGTGAAAGTATCCAATCAATGTTGTATTATTATAGGTACCTATACATAGTAGATACCTATCCACACAGCTGTAGCTTTCTGGGCTTTCATGATCGTTTCCTATTTATCTGTCTTGTAATATCTGATGATGTTTTTATGCTTTGATTGAAGAGACAGTTACTTGTTAGTTCAATAGAGGCGTAATTATATACTTACCTGGTAGATACGTAGATTAGTACATAGGTATACCTTCATAATTGTTTTTTTTACATAGAATTATTTAAGTCAAGGTAAATTTGATTTTATGGATGAGACAGGTAAGGTATTTTGGATAATACTCGATGAAATCAAAGTCGATTTCTTAAACGTACTAGCTTTACGTCGGTGGTATTTTATCTAGAGCTGGATTAGCGTAATACTTATAATTCAATTCTACCAGTGCCATGCGGCCAACTGTACAGACGCCACCGCCAGCGCCTCAAGTTACTACAAACTGTTATTTTTTTTCTAAATGGGTCATGATCCACCACGTGGTTCCAGTGCATCAAGGGATGTCTTCAAAATTCTTTATTCTAGGATATGCCGGTTCCCACACAATGTTTTCTTTCACCTTTTTGAGAGCAGAGTTGATGAAACAAGTAATCACAAAGTTATGTGCCTGCCTGGGTCCGAACCTGCGACTTCCAACTCGGAGCTATACGATATTTTGATGGCTATTATGAATTGCCAAAATATGTTAGGACTACAAAAATGGTGGTAAATTCATTCCAAATTCAACCACCATGCAGATTTTTGTCCAACTAATTTCTTCGGTACCCTTCCAAGCCTCGTGACAAAAATAAATAGGGTAAGGCTACATGATTGATGTCTTCAGGCAATTTGGTAGGCTCTCTGCAAACTGTGCGCCACAAAATTGCGTGGTAGCCTGTCGCCTGCCGGTTCGAGACGATTAATCTTCTCTGTTTGGAGTACAGTTGTACCCTACCAATACCTAAATTTTTTAACGTAGGTACCTAAGCTTCCTTTTTTGCCAGGCTCTCGCCTGAAAATACGAAGAGGAGACTTTCAAATTCAAAGCATTTATTTCAGAAATCCCAGTTACACTTACAGGCACTTATGAATTTATTTATTTAACACTTCAAGCACAAAAGTACGGAGGCGGACTTAATGCCATAGGCATTTTCTACTAGTCAACCAAAAAAAAAAGAAAGAAAAAGAAGAATTGTCAAAAACAAAAAGATGAAGCTTCAGTCCCAGTCACAAGTCATAATTATAATTAATGTGAAAGTACTGTAGTTGCCCGTAAAATCGTAGCTCTTTATGGAGAAGAACGGCCAAGAAACTCCATGGACACTCTTTTACTGTGTGTGACTGTCTATGAGGTAGGCTTTGTGTTCCATGTCAGAATAAAATAAATCGTTACCAGTCGTGAAGGATAAACACCTCTGTTTCTCAAATGTCAATCTGTCTTGCAATATGACACATCGACTTGATCATGTTGTAGGAAGTATTCGGCTGGGTTGGGGGTCGTATCTACCTGTCACTCATACAGTAAGTCAGTCTCTTTAAAAGGTCCGACATGGGTCATGTTAAGCTGAAACCTTTCATTGATATAATCTGTAACGACTAACAACTACTTTAACTTGCATTTTCATTAACCATTTTTTTTTAATTAAGTGTATTGTCCCACGACAATACACTTAATTAAAAAAAAAAAATAGTGGGTACAATACACTTAAATTAAAAAAAAAAACCTGGGTTTCCCATAGCTTTATACTTTCCTTTGAAAAATCTAGAAACTGTAAATTTTCGGATTTTCCATTTCACTCCTTTTAATATGCGTGACCTTCACAGCGGGTTTCAAGTTTAATCCCTACAGAAAATGTTGACGAAACAAACATCTAAACCAAACAAGGTACAGCGTAGGCAGAGGTAGGTACTAAGTACATAAATCCTTCGCGTACTAATTTTAATATCCTTTAATAGGAAGCAGACTGAATACCTACCTATTCAAACTAACTTGGTCTAGGAAGACTAAGCTCTCGACTTCGCGTCGGCTTCCATTCTAAAGCCGGGAATATGCACAAAGCCTCATATTACGGAGACTCTCCATAGCTGGCTTATCTATTCCTTTGAACACGACTCAAAGCATTTCTGGAAATATTCCACGAAGCTAGAATTTACATAAGGCTTTCCCATAAATGTGAACAGAAACATCGCAGCATCGATTCTACATTCGTAATAAATATTGAAATCACGTAACTGTAACTGAAAATAAATAAAAAGGCTTGGATGGAAAATTAAAAGCTTTTGCTTGTGTAAATAAAAAAAGTAAATGACCAAAGAGCTCGCTGGGTTCGACGTTTAAATACTTAAAGCGCAAAATTCTCTGCTTTGGAATGGCAGTCTGATTTTTATTTAACTTCATCGAATTTCGTCGTAATTAAATTGGTTGATGTGATTGGAGGTAGATAAAGTAGGTAATTATTTACTTTCGGTTAGGCTTGGCAGTTCTCCAATAAATAATTATCTACTTGGCTGTACCAACAGCATCCGTACTTACTTTGAACTTAGATATCCCTCGGGGCGTTCTTTCGATCACAGATAATAAAGCAAAATAGATTAGTTATTTGACTGCTGGTAGATGAGAGAGTGTTTTGAAGTTAAAGATGTATTTAGGTACTTACCTAGGTACCTACCGTACATTGAGACTGTGTCTTCTTGGTACCTGTGGAACTGTTTCTTTCTGTAGGTCGATTATTCACGTATGCATGTCTTGGTTGGTACGACTTCAGGAATTACACGTGGCGGTGTAAAATTAAAATTCGGGTTTCTGTAACTAAATTCCACTGTCTGTTGGGTGATTATAAACAGATGGTTGTGAATTCTGAATTTTACGAATTAACATTATAATGATACAACCAACCTAAAATATAATAGTGGCCCCGAAAAATCTGTATTTTAAACAAACCTATTTGTTTGCTTTGACCTACTTAAATATGAATAAATTCCAAGAGGGTCGTCCTTTAGAGAATTGGTAACCTTTATTTGCGTCATAAAAAGGATATCCCTAGGCACAGGTGTGATTCTTTCAGCTTAGTCCAATTTTACGGACCATATGAGGTCCAGTTAGTAAATGTGTCTAAATATGCGGGGTGGAAGGGGACGCGAAAATGTTTACCATGTATTCAGTACATCATTCTGAGAGCCATCATCTTCCTAGCCTTTTCCCAACTATGTTGGGGTCGGCTTCCAGTCTAACCAGATACAGCTGAATACCAGTATTTTACATGGAGCGACTGCCAATCTGACCTCCACAACCCAGTTAGTACTGGGTAATACGATACCCCTTGGCAAGACTGGTTGTCAGACTTTTTGGGCCACTGACTACCTAACGACTGTCAAAGATCTACAAATGACAGCCGGGACCAACGGCTTAACGTGCTTTTCGAGGCACGGAGGAAACTCGGTATGAAATGGGTGGTCACCCATCCACAGACCAACCTAGGCAAGCACGGCCTAACCTAAAGATCGACCCGAGCGGCTGTTATTATTTAGCTACGAGCTCCTCTACATCATTCTGAGAGCACATAAATTTTTCATCGGTTATTAAAAAAAAAACCAGCTGTCTATACATTTTGACTGTGTAGGTATTGCACTTTTGTTGAAAACAGCTGATTATTATTAAATAACCGATGTAAAATTTTTATGTGGGGGAGGGGGGGGGCTCATAATGATGTACTGAATACATGGTGTCCGTATATATAGAGAAGTATGGAAGAAGAAGACATACTGACATACAGATAAGGGCAAGAGAAACCTAAGCCCCCTAAGGTAATGTACTCGTACTACAAAAAAAAACCTCACATTTTCGCCTTGCTAGCGAAAAGGGTCGGTTTATTGCTCCTAAGTAAATATAAGGTTTTTATTTTTAAAGGTGTTTTCCTTCAGAGATAGAATTCATTTTTATTTAAAATTAACACGCCGTAAAAGATCCGTGTAATGTAAACCATTTTCCTGGTCTCCTAGATTTCATCAAAAGCGAGTTTTTTTGTTATTATAGGTTCAATTTACTCGCTAAAGTGAGTCGGTATTTTAATGAATAGATTTCAAATATTTAATATTATCAACATTTTTCCTTACTCGTTATACACGAGGTATATTTGCTTACCATAATCAAAAAACCTGTTAAAGACAATGAAAAAGTAAATGTTTATGAAGCGTGTATATTATAACTAAGGAATACCTGATTTACAACTCCATAAAAAAGATAGACCAGAAAATTTAATTTAATTTACAAAACGGTAGTAATGCGAAAGTCTTTTTTTATATCTCGCGTTATCTGATTTAGGCGATAGGTTATGAATGTTAGGAAAAAATGGTTTTTTACAAAAGCTTTTTTTTTTTTTTGTTTTTGCTGGTTTCTTTTTTTTCAGCAGACGGCTTTTAATTGATACCCATATCATGTGTGCATAAAAATAACTAGTCCGCCATCTTTGGGAGTCCGCCATATTAGATTTAGAATGGCGTTACTCAGCTATACATGCGTTTTCATTCAAAAAAAACGTGTGTGCAAAATTTCAGCTCAAACGGTTGGGGATAACTTTAAAAAAATCAAACTTTCAAGTTAAAATAATTTTAACTTTCAACGTTTGTTTTTGTCAAAATGTCAAATCTCTCGAGATTAAATACACGGGCAAATCTTGCGAAGCAAATTGTATAATGTAAGAAATTGACGAGTTTGTTTTAATTTAAAATTTATTTTCTTCTTTTTACCCGACTTCGGCGAAACCCAAAAGGAGGCTTATTAGAACATCTTAATAAAATCTTATTTTAAAAACGTTTTTTTACCACGTATTATTTTTATAAAAAATGATTCGATATTTTTAACAGGTAGGTAGGTAGATAGATATCGGTTTTGGGCCCGCGTGGAGAATTATGGCCCAACCTCATCGCAGAGAGGAGTCCTATATCCCAGGAACATTGTTGGCTGATTCTGCTTAGTGCTGGCTGCTCAAAAACAACGAACTTTAAACCTAACTTTGCTAGTCTCTATAATTGCCTACGATGTAGGTGTTAGTAACACAAAACTCACAAACACCCACGCTTGGTGTGTAGGGTGGACTAATATGTGCTGGCCAAACATATATTTGATCTGGAGGGGATGGGAACTTGTTGTGCTAGACTCTTTACTCAGTCGGAATTAGACGAGTAGTTGGAGTTTCATCGTTAGAAATTTGACGAATAACAGAATGATATATCCTCGGTTTTTGATTTAGGATGGTTGTGGGTGTCTGGTAGGAGAGTTGATACGGAAATGAAGACTGATATATATGAATGGCCCTAAAGGATTTTAATAGCATTTAGTTTTTCATTTCATAATGATCTGAGGACGAGATAATATTTGGCACTTCGTCATTTTGGGATTGGTTTCTAGCCTCATTGAATGCAGCTGAATACCACTATTTTACTAGATAAGGACCAGTTTTTGCGGTAATGAGCAGTGCGATTTCGAACAACAGTTAAGACAAAAACATCTTCAAGTGAGATGTTGACTTGTAACCCCAACTCTTTACTGAAAAATAATTACAACGGATTCTGAAGCAGTTTTTTTCCATCGAAAAACTAAATAATTAGAGATTTTATTCCGGAGACTTTATAAATATAACAAATCTCTTTTCGTGTCGTTACTGCCTTACCTGGTGTCACTGACTTTATATGCTGTCGAGAAATATTTCTCAGGCAGGCTGGTTTCCTCACGTTTTCCTTCACCGAAGCAAGTGATAATTATACAATAAGCACATAAATCCCAAAAATCAGGGGTTCGTGTCTTGGGTTAGAACTCGAGACCAATGACTTGGCAGTCCGAGGTGACAGTCACACCTCTAAGCTTATAGGCTAACATCACTGTAATATATTAAATATTTGTAATATATAACAATATTACAAATATTTAACATTCATGAAGAAATTCAAATCATCAAATCATTTATTTCTTTGCAAACATGGGTACATAGATGTTTTTTTTTATATAATAATGTTCTCCACATTTTGCCGTCACATGGGCATGCAAATAGTTGGTTTACAAAATATTATAAATTTAAAATAAGCGACATGTCATTGGAATTATATAAAATATAAAAAAATAAATAAAAATGTCAACATGGTCAAAACAATAAAAAATATTATCAATGATGTCAAACAAATAAGTGGCATGTCATGGAATTACATAAAATAAAAAAAAAATAAAAAAATGATATAATAAAAAAAATAAAATCTACAGAGATTTTTTGTCTAATCCTTGCGAAGCAGGGCGGGTTGTTAGTTAATTTATATTTATTTATCCTTTGATTACATTCTGCATTTCATAGTCTTCGCTAAACGAAGTGCTTCTAATTGAAACATTCTTACAAAGCCCTGACGTGGGCAACAAAAAACAAATGAAATGAAATTAGCCAATTCACTGTTGTCGAGGTGACGAAGTATTGTTCTGTTTAATTAATGAGCCAATTACAAGCTTTTATGTTAATGAAAGAGCTTTGTAGTAAACGTTTTTCAAAGAAAAATTGCGACAATTTTACCGTTTGTTAGAATAAAAATCATAGTAACAAGGAATATTTGTTTGAATTTATCGAGGCCAAGGGTACATCGTCATGGCTATTTAGGTAACTTATTGAAAGAACTGAATGTGTAATGATTGCCACGCCACGGATTTCTATACAAGGTCTAACTATTCATACATGATATATTTTCAGGGAATCATCTAACGGCTATAACAAAGCCATTTCAATGGATTTTTTTTTATCTGAGTATTTTATTTTATAAAAAATGAATAATTAAAAATTACTTGACCCACAAAATAAATACTGGCTCCTTATTTTTAAACATCCATTACGCTAGTTTACTACGTCATATTTACCTACAGTCATTGTTATAATATGGGAGTAAAGGTTTTATGCAAAAAGTCTTAAAACATTTTTGAATTTTAATAATTTTGTAAAAAAAAAACACTCTGATATTTTTTTTTCGTTTTATGGCGACTTTACGACTTATAGAAGTTACTCTTAAAATATTTCGTGTTTGTATCTTTACTTTAAATACCTCCCCGACTCGCGTACTAGTCAATGAATCCATCCACACAATTCTTTGATTGAGTTACATTAACTCCTACCGTAAAACGTGATTTATCACCGCAAAAAAAATGACGATTCTCAGCAATAATTTTTTCGTAGACTTACTTAATTTGATGTACAGCATGCTTAGTTGACAGCTTCGTGAATTGTCCGTATACACCTTGTATAACACATCAATAAAGAATCAAGAGTAGAACTAACTAGGATACCTCGTGATAATTAATTTGTTCTAGTCACCAGGTGCCAAACTGAATATACCCGTAGCACGTACTACGCCGTAGCGCTACGCTGCTACGAAGGTATAATTTCTGTAATAATGACTTGGAGGGATTTCGGAATCAATTAATTGGTACTAGCTACGATCTATACGTAACTGATAAGTTTTGGGTTTCTAAAGGAAGACCGACTAGACTTGCATGACATATTCGAAATGTCTTTTTAAAAAAGAACTTAGATGAAAATTTCTGTTTCTATGAAAAAATTAAAATCGTTCTAATTTAGCTGTAACACTATTTTTAGAAAATGTTCTCTATAAACTTTTTAGAGCTAACAGTCCCGCAGCCCAGGCAGGCATCGGCCCATGCGGACCCCTACGTGGTTGCTGACATCTCTTTGAGGCGCGCGTGGAACACGAACGCGCCGTCGACACAGCCTGTCATAAGACGGCCGGACGGCGAGCTAGCCCATAACTCGCCGTCCACAGGCCCGCGCCTACGGTGGCCGGGAGCCACCACGTGACCCCCGACGCCCAGGGCGTCTCCCGCGGCGGCTGGGACGTGAGGTTCTTTCCCTCTCACGTCCCGCCACCTCCTTCACTAGCATGACTGCTTCGCAGAAGGTGGTGACGGCTTCCCATTCCCTCTCGCTCCGGACCATGGCTTGAACCAGGGCCCGACGCGAGAGATCGCCGCCGCCAATCGCCGCTACGAGGACACGGCGGTGCTCCGCCCAAGCGGGGCAGACCTCTACAGTGAGCTCCACCGTGTCCTCCGGACGATCCTCGCAGTGGAAACACCCTGGCGTTTCCTCCCGCCCGATTCGGTGCAGGAACCTCCCGAAACAATCTCTAACAGCTAACCTTTTGTAAGAACAGTATTATTCTGTTAGATATTACAAGCCGTGTGGCGGTGAGATTTCCTATTGTTAAAAATGAAGAACTTTCATGGTTTCTTTCGACCCCGATTGAGTCCCTCTGTCAAAATTCCTTCTTTTGTTTTAAATTTAATTTATTTCATGGTTATCTCGGAAATTGTCACAACAGGTTTTGAGTCAAAGACGGCCAAAATGTGTCCCAAAGTGTATAAAAATAAATTGAATATTGAATAATATGTTTATTTCTCATCACAAACGTTACAGTGTACAGGAAATATTAAAGCTATTACACATGGTAAACATTTGTGAGAGACTGGTGCCCGAAATAGGTATACAACACCTGTGTTACAGGTCACCAGGCCCCCCAGGTATAAAACTAGTTTAGATTAACAACTTAAGAAATGTCATGTGAGGAGCTCGTGGCTAAATAATAACAGCCGCTCGGGTCGATCTTTAGGTTAAGCCGTGCTTGCCTAGGTTGATCTGTGGATGGGTGACCACCCATTACTTACCGAGTTTCCTCCGTGCCTCGGAAAGCTCGTTAAGCCGTTGGTCCCGGGTGTCATTTGTAGATCTTTGACAGTCGTTAGGTAATCAGTGGCCCGAAAAGTCTGACAATGAGTCTTTCCAAGGGGTACCGTATTACCCAGTATTAACTGGGTTGTGGAGGTCAGATAGGCAGTCGCTTCATGTAAAATACTGGTATTCAGCTGCTTCCGGTTAGACTGGAAGCCGACCCCAATATAGTTGGGAAAAGGCTAGGCAGATGATGATGAACTAAAAAAATGTCATCTTTCCAGATCCAGCAGTTTAAACTGTAGAATAAAATATAATTATTTTGCAAATATGGGTAATATACAATAGTTGATATGGAATATCAAAGCTCAGCCATATTTTACTATTTGGCATGCAAACATGCTGCTGGCAGCTGGCTGGCATGCTGGCATTTGGCTGTGAGTATGGTGTCAGCCAAAGATTGAATTGAAGTTTTTTATTCTGTAAATATGAAACCAATCTAACATCCAAGTCCTCAAGTAACTTACCTATTCGTAATAAAGATACATCTATAGTTAAAACAATCAAGGATTTTTTTTTTTTTTTTTTTTTTTTTTTCCGGATGGGAAATCATCAAATGACCCCCACTCTGGGCGGAGCGGAGGGGAGTGTCAGACTTGTACTGACTAAAACCCATCCATGTTCCTTCTTTACCCTTTGTGTTCCAGGGCCACGGTATCTCTTTCGAACAGTCCCGCAGCCCTAACAATCAAGGTTTACATAAACTATTTAAACATAGTTTATTTACATCAATCCATTAGTTAACGAACTCGTGCCCTCAAAAGCGTCAGTTAGTATAATGTCAATAACCGATGTATTAAATCTAGAGAGTTCTATTTGCTGTATAGAAATAGAAAAACGATATTGATAGTCCCTTTGGTAGGTAGGAATATTTTCAGAGATATTTCAATTATACAACATATAAAATTACGCCTGTAATCCACGTAGGGTTAGGCAGAGCTGTACCTAATAGTACACCCACATTTCGCCAGTTATGTTTAAGTACCAAATAATAGGGGGCGAGCCTATTACCATCAACCGGCCACGAATCCAGACTCCATGGCTGCTGCTGACCCAATAGCACTTTGTCCGACCCGGGAAACGCACCAAGGACCTAAGTCCTGGATTCAATTCCCAGGTCGAGAAAATAGTTAGTGGGTTTTTCTATCAGGTGTCTGGACTTGTGCCCGATTGATGTCAATAGGCTCGCTCCCTGTTACATGGAGTTTAAACATAACTAAAGAAATGTGAATGCACTATTAGGTACATGTCTGTCTAACCTTTTAAGGATTACTGGCGTGACGTTATGTTAGACAACGATATACATAAATAGGTACATAAGTGTATGTATGTTCATATTATATTGTATACAAACATACTTGAACAAATTCCTATCCCATACATCACAATCATAATATATTAATTAATCTATCCGTATAATATTTATCTTCGGAAATCCTCAATAATAATGCTTCCATCAAATGATGATGAATAGGCAAGTTATTATGAAAGGAACCCAGAAAACGAGTATAGAAGAAATGTTATGAAAGATTTCTTCTAGAGATTATTTGGTCCTTGAAAACGTTGCCTGGCTTAGTCTGTATTGAAAATAATAGGACACTAAACATTTTATTAAAGAATAAGGAGTTCCTACGTTAAGCGGTAATCATGTCAAAACTGAAACAGTCGTATTTTAAACTTTATTATGAACAGGGAAGTTCTTAATACAAAATTGACAACTTAGAGTCACTTTAGCATTTTTTTTTTGTAATTAAATCTTAAAGGTTGTCGGTAAAAAGTTCGAAACTCAAAAAGCTCAATGGTCCAAACTTGGGTCCAACCATAGGGTCCAACGATCAACCCTGTTTTGTAATAATTTCGAATGACTTTGAACTCAGAATATTCATTATTTGATTGGTTAGGGAAGATGTATGAAATTATCTCAGCCATCAATCAGCATTACATAGCTTTCATATTTTCATTGACTCTGAGATATATCTGGACGATAAAAGAGTGACCTTGACCCCTTAGAATCTAAGGGGTCAAGGTCTACGACTGCAACTCCGGCGTCCTCAACCATCTAAGGCTTAGATGGTTACGGACTCTGAGGAGTTGCAGTCTTTACGTTGTAAAGATTGAGTCCTTAATTTACACACGATTTTGTCGACTTAAAGAAACATCGAGATTTCGTTATTATGTGTAATTTTAACAATGAAATTAAATGTTAGTAATGTACCTACACATAATATAAACCTTGGAATACTTTCTCTTAATGATAATCAAAACCGTATCAGAAGCCTTAATAGTCTAGGAGAACAACGCGACTTAATTAAATAAACCGAGCTTCAAAAGCATGCTCTCATGCAGAAACTTATATGATATTTATGCAGTAGGTACTAACGAGTTCCCTGACGGTATGCCCAACTTGTATTTTATCATATGTATGTTAGTCTATAAGGTATACAGGGTGTAAACGGACCCTTCTCGACGCCGTTAACTAAGCATTATGTACATTAAACTAAGTAACTTTACGCAAAAATTGTTGCTGGGAACTGACTTTTTTTTTTGGGGGTGAAAAATCATGTTTTACGGTAGGACTCAATGTAATGCACTCAAAACATTGTACTGATGGATGAAATGAATAGTTCGGGGGTCGTGGAGGTGTTTAAAGTAAAAATCTTACATTAAATACACGTTTAAAAAAAAAACTTGCGCAAACGTAGGAACTTTGTTTAGAAGGTTCCCAGGTATGGTCTAGAACAAATTAATGATCGCAATAACGGGTAGAACAAGGGCCTTTCGACAACGTTAAGGGTCTTGTTACACCCTTATATCTATGGGTCAAAGTTGCCAGGAAACAAATGAATGTTGTTGTTGTTATGCCACTTTTTACCCTTACGCCCTAAGTAATAAGGTTCAAAAGTGGTCGACCGTCAGTGAACTCCGGAGTACTTACATCTATTAGCACACTAAAAGATAGCAGTACTTAAGTGCTCTCCTAAGACTGTCCAATACTAAAAACTATATTCTCCCACTGCCAAAACCGGAACTGTTAAGGCATTTTTATTTTGTTTTAGAAATTTGGCCATAAGATAGGAATTTTAATAATTTTCATAATAAATCCAGACATGTAATACTCGGTAAAATATGTAAACAAAAAACTAACAACAAGGAATATTATGCCATGAAAATCTTTTCATTATTACAGTAAAGAATAAACCACACATTGTTACTGGAAATTCGCGAATCCCTCTTGAGAACCCCAAGAATTTCTATGTATAAAACGTGCCCTTTGGTGCTTTAGGTAGCAAATATTTCAGAGGTCATATCTCTGGAAAGGTGCTGGACTGAAAAATTATATGAATTTTATATTAGAATTTCAGAGCAAGAGTAAACTAAAGTCCTGTGGGAATTTCCTAACGACGAGTTCATTGCAAAATGTTAGTTTTGGGAACAAATATTGTTCCCAAAATTAAGGTTTATGACTTCAAAGTAATATACAGTGCTGCATGGTAGTAAGTATTGGTGCTTGAATGAAAGTCAGAAGATCTGAGAAATTGTATTGAAAAATCAAGATGGCGGCGCTAGTTCTAACTTCGCCCATGCTCCAAAATAACCATGCAGCATTTTTATTATAAAGTGTGTGCCATTAACATAATAATACCAGCCTATTACTGTCCCACTGCTGGGGAAAGGGGTCTTCTCATACAGAAAAGACACGAGCACTGATCACCACGCTTGCTCAAGATGGGTTGGCTATCTATATTAATTAGTCCAGGTTTCCTACATCGATGTCTAAGATGTCCAAGATAAACTTAGAAATTATAAGAATTGATAAAGTCACTTTGGTTCTTCCCCGTTTTTGAATCCACTTTCGTGGGTCGTTTGTCACAAAATGTCGTGATGGTCCAGAGCTTAAGGGCTCGCCATTAACATATTACATTAAAATATTTTTAAAAGCGTATCCATGGAGTTTTTTGCCGGTTCTTCTCCATAAAAAATACCAACTTGAACCGTGTCTTGTAGTCAAATCTATAGATGCCAAAACTGTCGATTTAGAACTTGGTTTAATACAGTAGGTAATCTTAATCATAAACTTTACCATCCGTTCTTCTCCATAGGATATTCAGCAAGATTTGAAACGGAAAACTTTATAGTTTCAACTTTCTGACTAACCTTCTCTTTGAAAATTTAAAATGCCAATAAATGGTTTAGCCAAGGTTCGACCAGAGACACAGTGACAGTACACGAGTGTTGATAAAGCACATGGAGCTGTAGACACAATCCTCACATATGTCTGTGACGAAGAAAACATGATACTACGCGAAACTTTTGCTAAAAAAGTCCGTGTACCCTATCAACGGCCTGTACCTCTCGGGACTCCGTGGGTCCCGGAAAGTTAATAGAAATGAATGCCTAAGGCTTGTTCTACACACACGTTTTTTTTTCTATGAAAATCTACGGATGTAAGAAGCTTGTTGACAACCACGGTGCATATGGTGGCGCTACCGTGTCCGTCTACAGACTTCTACAACGATCAATATAACACTGAGTAATATAGGTTTTACGTCGAATCAATCGTTAACTTTCACGGCAGAAAGATGTGACTGATGAAGAGGGTTTAGGATCCAGTTGAAAACCAGCGTCAGGCACATAATAGTCTGACATTTTGCAGAATTGCGCCTATTTGAATCAACCGACAGACAAACAGAATTAAGCAGACAGTATTAGATATCCCTCTTGTTTAAATTTATGGTTTATATGTTTTCCTGTTCGATCACGTTGGCACGTGCCAAATAAATGTACTTGTTTTCTTTCTTGTTTTTTTTTTAAGTTATGGTTGTACTAATAAAAACAATAGTACTGTTGTCGTAGCTGAGGGAGGGGAGGAGATGCCGGCGGCCACGGCAGCCGACCCCAGCGCGGAGCAGAAGGAGCGGCTCATCGCGGCTGTCAAGAAGGAGGTCAAGCAGCTGATGGAAGAGGTTACTACATCACTAAGATCATCATCATCATCATCATCACCCACACAGGCAAAGGTCAAGTCTATTACCCGCACTGGCTGAAATCGAGTTCCCGTCTGGGTTATAGGTTTGTTTCTTTGCTTGTCAATCATCACGCTCCTGTGCCAAGTGCCTGTGTTCAAGTTTTACCCGCGATAGCATCATTGTCGTCTGTTCATATCTCCGTCATACCTCTACTAGGTGTAAAAAGACCCTCAAACGAAGCTGAGAGTCATATGTTCTTTCCATTACCGAGATTATTTTTCAGTTCTCGAACATTACCATACCTGGCAACTTTCTTGATACAATGGATATATTTAAAAGATGAAAAGTCAATGTTCTAACTTTACTCAAAGGTTTTGTGAAAATACCCCATGATCCTGATTAATATGATATATCCATTAGCAGGGAGGTTTTTTGAGTGTTTGCATGGCGCTTAAACATCGTTTTTTTTGTACCAAAAACACTTAAATAGTCGTTTTTTGTACATGTTACTTAGTTAGATGTACAGAAAGCATAAATTACAGCCATATGAAGAGTCATTTTACACCTTGTAGTAATCATATCTACCTAAGTATTACTAGATTAATAGATCCTCATAAAAATATCATCCCTAAAACCGATAACCACTTATGGATGTTGGTAGGGTCATCCGCTAAAGATACATAATTATGTTCAGATCAAACGCAGATCAAGCTTGGCCAATCTCCGTGTTTTTGTTGGCCGATTTCTTTTTTATTTGTACGTATACGTTCCAGCGATCGAAAATTAACGGGATTTATTCTTTTTTGTTCATACATATACAAAAATAGGTTAGCATAATCAGTAGAGCAAAAATACAGGTCCTGGAAGAAATAAAGGAGCGGTGATAGCGTTTCAGAAAGATTAGACACTAACGAAGGCCGAGACAACTCACGAAGACTTGTGTTACGGTTACAGCTTCCCTTTGCAAATGAATGTTCCAACAACCTCGAAAGAAAAATATTATAATTTAAAAACAATTTCAGACTTTTTAAGAGCCTGTTTCAATAGTGCGAGTTTATTTAACGTTAAGTAAAACCCTTTTATTTCACTATTATTAATTCAAGCCTCATTCAATTTGGGAGTAAAACATTAATATTCAGTTGAGGTTAGACCTACATTTCGAAATGTTAATTTAAACTTATTTCGTATTCCTTCATGGAGAAGTTAATGAAATACACGATGTCTCAAATTGTTTATTTCAGACTGAAGTACGAAGTCTTAGGATTTTAATAAGTGACGTCACGTATAAACTTTCCAAAAAGGGATCTTCCATTTTCATACCTAAGTCGATAAACCATGGAAAATGTGTCTGTCTTACTCTTGTGGCAGTCCGAAGTATTGTCTTTCATAAGGATCCATTTTCTGTTTCTAACCCTACTTGATACTGACTATCCTCATAACTAACGATTTTCTCATGAAAAGAGGTCAACGGGACCCTACTATTTCCAATTATGAAGTTCCTTACACTAAAAGTATTTTGTAACTCTGTAAATCAAGATATTTCGAAGATTCCAAATTTTAGAAGTTTCTCCAACTACCCTTATCAACCTTCATTTATTTCTATACAAATTTAATACATTTTTAAATACTTCTCATAAAAATAATATAAAAACATTTAAAAATTTAAAAAATAATGGTCTACCGGTATCGGGAGCAGGGCCCGAGCTATTGGCGGTCAGGACTCCAGAGAGAGGAACCTTCTAACAATACGAGCCGTGTCCAGGAGTACCGCTTTCTGAATCAAGCCCTTGATCCAGCTGCCTAACGAGAGCCTCTTCAGGTATTGGTCGAGGCTCTTGGCAATTAAGTCATTGGCTGAAACGACTATCGGCACAGTGACCGCTGAGTTAACCCCACATGTCGACAACCTCGCGAGCCAAGTCAAGATACTTGATTTGCTTATCTTTCTCGGCGTTCACGAGGTGGTCGTCATGCGGGACCGTTGTCAACAATCATTGCAATATTATTATGAAATGAATTGTTGCGTCAGTATTACTACGTACGATGTATAAAAAGCTGACTCATACTGAAGTCGACCTTAAAGACATCTTCATATTACTACACTTTCCGATAAAGTCAAGTGAAAATTACTTTTCAATTTCAACAGGATTTTCTCTCTAAGCTTTGATATCGGCTTTAATTTGTGAGACATTAATCTTTTCTGATCGGGCTTTCGCAAGTTTTGCTCCTTTTTGCTCTTCATTATAAAAAGCTCAGTCCTTTAGCGCGAGATATGAAAAGGGAGACATTTTCTCTCTTAAGCCTCCTTATTAATAGCCGACGAAGGTCTTGATATTATCAAAAACAGTTTCAAGTGAATAGTGATTTATTCGAGAACTTGCTAATCCTCGTTATCGGTTCTTGGAACTAAGATTGGCGATCCGTATATTCAATTATTGGGATTGAATGATGATTAGGGACTACTGTTGTAAACTGTTTGCTCGACTGAGGAACTGTTCTATTTGATCTTCCTCTTAGCGTGTCCATGGAAAATTTTCATTAAATATATTTGGCTCAAAATTCAGCTATGCGAACTACGCTTGCAGTCATAAGATCGTCAAGTGTTCCGGTGTCAGGGCATGCAGCGCAAGATGGAAGCTGGCCCATTATCTGTGGAGACAAGCTGCATATACATATTTGTGATCTGAGCCGTCCATGAACCCCCATCTGAAGAGATTGTCTTTGATACGGCCGACTTGATCTTTTAATGGTATCATAGGTATTAATTACTTATGATCTATGTATTTGTAAATAAGTAGGGTTGTGTAATATATTAGGTAACATGTTTGTCCTTTGTGTAGTTTTGTGGTTAGGTTCTTCTAGATTCGGACGCGATCGAATTTTATTGTGTCATTGTTTGTGATGTAATGTGTCGTAGATTTGCGGGGCCAGTTAGAATTGTTCTATAAAATTTTTGACTAATTCTGACATCATCATCCATCATCTTACGGCATTACTAATATTTATATGTTATCGGCCAAACCCGATTTCAGGCCAAAATAGTTTGTCCTAGGCCAAACCAGTTCACGTGTTTTTCGTGTCAGGATACACTAACACAAACAAAGCAATTACAGTGCGCCCAACTTTGCTGTGGCACTCATCGGCCATGCTTCGCACCCTCGGCTCACGCGTGGTTGGTCACAGTTCTAACCTAACCTAACCCATTTAGTCTGAGTGCCTAGTTTGGCCTAGGACAAACTAGTTTGGCCTAAAATCGGGTTTGGCCGGTAACATATATAAGACATCAAAAACATCAAGTTTAAGAGTTCGAATATTTTCAACAATTTAACTAAAATTATTTACATTTATCCAGGCTGTTACACGAAAATTCGTGCATGAAGAAAGTGGTGGAGTGACTGCCCTCTGCGGCGCTGTCGAGGCGTGCCTCGGACAAGGCTTGAGGCGCCGAGCCTTAGGACTCTTCAAGACAAGCTCTACCACAGCTTTGCTGCATAAGATTGCTAAGGTAAGTGCTTAAGATAGCTTGTGTTTGGTGTAAGATCATATTTGGACGAAAGGCTGCGGTTTTGTGACTATCTGCCTAATAACAAGTGCTCTT
This sequence comes from Noctua janthe, assembly GCA_910589295.1. NCBI lineage: Eukaryota > Metazoa > Arthropoda > Insecta > Lepidoptera > Noctuidae > Noctua > Noctua janthe. Next base: position 7,029,754 of record OU342573.1, on the reverse strand, counting down.
GTATTCTTGTGTTTTGAAATGTGGATTTTAAAATGCACATCACATGGGTCATTCTTATAATCTGTATTCTTCAACCTGTCCGGTAGTCTTATTCTGGACCTACAATCATTAAAATTGATTAATAAATTGACTACTAGCTAGAATTGCCCGTTTGTTAAAATCACAAATGTCATTCTTTCGCAGTTTTATGAAATGGTTACAACACGGCAAAGTGACGTATTGTGGCAATTTGACTAACAATTAATTTCTCCGACTGTACATCACGGATTCCTTATTTTACCACCGTGGAGCGCACCTAGTATCATTAAAAAAAATTACATTACACATAGAATAAAATAAACATTACCCAGCAGCCTTTGCATTTCCTTGGACGTGTCTGGCTTATAATTCCGCTGGTTTCGCCTAATTTGGAGAATAATGTCGTCCGTTGTCGTACGTTCTACCTATTTCGCTAAGTGGACCATCGGCCAAATGGACGTTACGGAAAGGACAAGGACGTAAGGAGTTTGTCTAAGAATGTTTCGAGAAGTTTCCTTTGTGTAAGTTCTAGTAGTTCACGTTGTGGAACTGTCATCATTATTTTGCGATGACGTATGCGACATGCGATTGTCATGTTGCAATGATATGAAGGAAAAAGGAGTAAATGATAACGTCACAACTGACAGGGGAGAATGGAAGAAAAGAACGTGTTACTACGACCCCCAATAACATGGGACAAGAGCTGAAGATGACGATGTATAGACATGCGATGCGATATTGTTTTATGAGTTTGTTCTTTTAAAATAAAGCGTGTTTGTAAAATATCTTAATTTACTGTTAGTAGGATTTCAGAGAGACGACCTGGTAATTCATAGACACAATTTAGTTAATTCAGTTTAGCTTTGTTGTGATAAGATCCTCCTCTTATTAAAAATAATATGACAGAAGCTTTAATTTTTTTTTTTTTTTCATGATTATTATTAAAGGGTATGTTAAAAGTGTTTATTTGACGGTTTAATACAATGACCCTAAATCCTAATGGAAATTTATTTTAAGCTCACGTATAAAAAATAAATAAAGGTAACTGCCTGTCTGTCCTAAAATATTTTTAGATGCAGCAGTTCATTATTTAGCACCAAAGCAAAAATAACACAAACATGAGCAAAACGAAAATACCGCAAATCTCAAATGGCGCCCGAATGTAGCCAAACGACCTTTGGGCTTTACCTGCGCTTTACAAAACGAATCTACCCGTTTACAACTGTAATATAAACGAAAAAGTACTCCCTAGTGAACACTGCTATTTTCTGCAAACGACCGTGTTCTGTTTCATATCCCTACGTTTTGTGTGTTGGTAGTGTAAATCTGTTGAGTATACACACACACACACACACACGACATCTAAGCATCTGTAGTACAATTTTGCTCGTACAGTTCAAAGCATTATCAGCCTAATGGGTGTAAAAAGAACCTTAACTAAGCCGAAAGGAACTTATTCTCCCCGTCATTGCGATCAATTTTTAATTTTGAACCATACCTTCGAATTACGGAGATATTGGGGGTCAAAGTTCCAACTTTTTCACATGTTTTTTTTTTTTAATACAGGTTTTAATGTTGTAATACCTCCACGAACCCCAAAATATTGGATGCATCCATTAGCATAAGAATGCGTTACATTAAGATCACTGCATGTGCTCCGTCGCGTAGCGTGGAAAATTCATTGTTCGCCGACGCCTCCAGACGCGTTTCCAGTGGGTTGTCCTAGGCGTGTTTTCTACACAAATTCAGATACTTTCTTACAATGTTAAAATCTGCGGCACGCGCTACGCGACGGAGCGCGGTGCAGTGGGAGAAGCGTCTAAAAGTGATTTATCACCCAAAAAAAAAGTCGTTTCCTAGCAATAATTTTTGATTAAAGTACCTATACTTAATTTTAAGTACAGAATGCTTGGTTAATGACTTTGTGAAAAGGTTGTTTACACCATGGTATAATATACTTAGCCTGGTATTCTCTTCCCGTGTCAGCTGGTTCACGTGATTGGTCAAAGAATAAGTCATCAGTTGCGATGCTGTCGACGTGTTGCCACGGTGTGTGATTCAATTACCCGAGCAAAATGCATTTTTTAACTTAACAAAGCAATTACGAACTAACAATTAATGTAAATTAATTTAAAACTAAATAGATGAATCGCACGAGTTACTAAAGCTATAATAAGCTAAGCTATAATAAGCTATAATAGTAAAGCTAGTTAGTAATTTATTTTATTTTCATTCACTAAATGAGAGTCCCTAAATTTACTGAAAAGGACAATCAATGGTAACACTTATCGTGACGTAGTCTTGGGCCATCGTGGGAAGAGAATACCAGGCGAAGTATATTATTATACCATGGTTTACACGTTGTATAATGTTCTAACAGCTGGAATAAAATCCTCCTCTCTTGGAGATGGAGTAGGCACAGTGCAATGTTACTTTTCCGATATCCAACTACTGTCATCATTTATGAAAGGAAAAATGCTAAATAGGATTGATTTGGGAAATTGCTTAACTTTTCCATATCTCAGCTGTAGGTACTCATTTTCGTACTTGTTATGAATGGAAATATTAGCGAATAATGACACAATGGATGTTCGCGGAAAAGTTAACAAATGAAATAGCAGGTGTTTGGAGATAATGATTGATGCGAAAATGTTGAAGGAATAAAAGCTACTTTCGTGTGACGTAGGTACTACATGACTTGCACTAAACGCTTTCTGGATGTGGTGTTCTCACTTTATCAAAATAATGGTGGTAATCAAAATCAAAGGCAACGGGCACTTTTGAATTGTAATATATTGCCCGTTTTAAAGAGTAGATCTCTTTGAAGTAGAATGAAATGAATTTTAAATCAGAATATTGTTCAAAAGCTTGGTTATATCATTCATGTTACATCATTCAACGATGTAGCAAGACGAACTCGTTACTATGGCAACCACTTTTTAAAGGATTCTGTTGGACTTTGCTTATAAGTCAGATAAATTGTGCATTGATTGATTTGTTTTTTTTTTTGTTTTTCTATGGACACTTAACGTACACATCGTTCTCACATAATGTAGGAACCATCTCAAAATGAATGTTGTAACCAACGTTTTGTAAAAGTATTCTGATTTAAAAGAGTGTCCATGGAGTTTCTTGCCCGTTCTTCTCCATAGAGATCTACGTTAGGGAATGGGCAACTACAGTACTTTCACAGTTTTTATGCCTTGTGACTGGGACTGTAGCTACATTTCATTGATGTCTTTGTTTCGGCAATTCAAAAGTGCCTGTAACTGGCCTACTTGAAATAAATGCTTTGATATTGATAGAAAACACCTTAGCGCTGTTTTGTTTTAACCTGTAGCTACTGTACTTCAATGTATGATAATTTAATATCCCACCCAAAATTAAGGGTGTAAATAGACCCTTAACATAAACGAAAGGCACTTGTTCTCCCCGTCACTGCGATCATTTTTTTGTTCTAGACCATACCTGGGAACCTTCTAGTTACGGAGATATTGGGGGTCAAATTTCCAACTTTTTCACAAGTTTTTTTTTTAAATACATGTTTTTAATGTAAGATTTTTACTTAACAAACCTCCACGACCCTCGTACTATTAAATCCATTCATCAGCACAATGCTATGAAGTGCTTTTCATCGAGTCCTACCGTAAAACGTGATTTTTCTCCCAAAAAAAAGTCGATTCCCAGTAATAATTTTTGCGTAAAGTTACTTAGTTTGATGTACATAATGCTTGGTTGACGGATATGTGAAGGGTCTGTTTACACCCGGTATGTATACAGGTATGTTCTGACATCTTTAGAAGAACCACTATATACCTTTCACATAATTCACAATTTACTTCCCTTGTACAACACAACAAGTAAATGTTAAAACGTATTATGTAATTTCCTTAATGTACATTTTCACACATAACTAGTACAAATAAACACGGTCCAATTTGCTCTCAGCGAGTACCGTAGGTATTAATTTAATTCAAAATGTCCACCCGCGTGGGGCTTTCAGCGGGTTTCAGCGATATTGTCGGGCTTTCAGCTAGCGCTGCCGCGCTGTTCATTAGATTCTGTTAGAGCAGTGGATTCTCAACCTTTTTTGACCGAGGATCATTATTATTTCTTTACTATTAGCAAGGGCCATAAAGTACAAGAAAAATTATCTGTATCAATTGCACTTACTTCTAGATACTTAATATTTGAATCTAAACAAATAAATGAAATTGAAGTGTCTGTTTGTAATTTCAAAATTACACGTTTTACTGAATGCATATGATATGAAAGTACTTATTTTTTAATGTTTGCCTGTCTGTGTGTTTGTTCCGGTTAATCTTCGAAAGGGTTAGACTGATTTTGACGAAAATTTTACTGGCAGATAGTTGGTGTTATAATAAGTACCTTAGGCTACTTTTATTTTAGAAAAAGGATTAGGGTTCCGTGCCAAAAAATTAAAACCCTTGAAATTCTTATCAAAATTCTATACAAATAGGCAAGTAATATTTTTATAATAATTTCACACGCACGAAGGTCGCGGGCAAAGACTAGTAGAAAATAAAAAAGTATATTGTGCCAGTGTCATTTTTTTAGCTTTCTTATCATATAAACTTTTCGCAGACCATATTTTAACTCTTGGGATTCATTGGTTGGTAACCAATGCCTTAGAAAAAGACTGAAATATCTAGCTAAGTGTAATATCATTATGTGTATAGCATTATGTTCGGAAGTTCTAACTAACACAGCGACGCGTGTCGAGTTGAAACACTACATATAAGTAGGTATTTTATAGTAGAGCTAAGTTGAGTTAAGCGTGTTTCAGGATAAAAGTAGATCGGTGTTTCTGTAACCATTTAAGACATTCCTGCTCACATAACTTAACATCACGTATAAAATCTCGGAAGGGCTAAGCAGAGGTGTCTAGTTAGTACATCCAGATTGCGCCACACTGTACTAGAGGTGCGTCTATTGACATCTAGGTACAAATACAAACCACGAGCTTTCTAGATAAACAACCCAATAACACTTTGCCTGACTAAAACCTCATGATCAGCGGTTGTCCTTTGCGACCACTACATCAACAACGCAGACATTTAAATTAAAGTCATTTAGTTTAACAAGATATTAAATAGGGGTTTAATGGATGATGCAAAGTCTCACTGGATATGACCCTTGGTTGGATACTAGTAGTTTGGTTTAGAACCAAACTTGATCATTCTTAAAACTACAGTGGGTAATAAATTTATGAAAAGTTACCGTCATTACAAAATCAGAGGCCCTAGCACGAGTTTTAACGTTTTTACCCGACGACGGCGAAGCTAAAAGGAAGGGTTATGATTTTAGCAGTCAGGAGGACAGGGGGAAGGGGGGGGGGGCGGTCGGGAGGGGGTTAGTCAGTGACAGGTAGCAGCGGGTGTATGTATGTTTGTATTTACATATGTTCCTCCGTAGCGCCTAAACTATTCATCCGATTTTGATGAATAAGGTGTCAATCGATTCGTTATTATAGCCCGGGTAACATAGGCTACATTTTAACCGACTTCAAAAATAGGAGGAGTCGATTTTACCTTGTAAACCCTGATTTTAATTAGTGTTTTTCTCAGTAGTCGGGTTTTTTTTTTACACTTGGGTGAGGCCTATGTCCAGCAGTGGACGTCTTTCGGCTGAAATGATGATGATGATGATGGGTTTTTTAGTTGTAGAATACCACACAAATTCTTGTTCGTAACGTAAATACGTCGATTTTTGAATCGAAAATACAATTATTCTACAGTATTTTAGTTAAATTGTTTGCAACAAGCCCAATCAGTATAATCCATAGATATAAATAAATTCTTAAAATTATGACAATGTTTTTGTGAAGCGTGAATTTTGAAATCGATGAACCTACGTTACGAAAATGTCAAAACTCGTGCTCTAGGGCCTCAGGTCTCCTTTCATTTTATTTTAATAACAACTCATTAAGTGAAATATGTTACTGAAGAGTTCTTAATATTATATTATCAAGGTTACGACGTTCTCAAGGGTAGCTTGAATTTTCTACTAATTTCTCGAAATTTCCAAACGATTCTGAAGAGCTTATTAACCAGGAGTATTGTACTTGACATTTAAGTAGCCCATTCAGGATTAATAAACAATACTTTAACGAGGAATAAAACTGACTTTGAAGTACAGATGCCTTGAAAATTGTTACTCTATCGGCTAAAATCACCTTTATACTAATCTAGCCTTTGTCCCCGGCTCTGCTCGCGTCATGGTCGGAAATTATCTCATGAGAACGCTCATGACGCTCAGGGATAATGTAACTTCACATTTTGTTTAGTGAAAGAATTCTTGTCTGTCTGTTTCTTTGTTCCGACTAATCTCCAAAACGGCTGCATCTATTTTGACGGGACTTTTGCTGTCAGATAGCTAATGCCATAAGGGCTAACATAGGCTACTTTTATTTTACAAAAATAATTAGTTTTCCGTGCAAAAAAATCAAAATCCTTGAAATTGCTAACAAAATTCGATTCAGAAAGGGAAGTAATATTTTTTATAATAATTTTACACGATGAAGGTAGCGGGTAACATCTAGTCAGTTATAAAATAACAATGAAACGACAGTACCTACCAGCAACGTTGCAAAGATCGTCAGATGTTAAAAAAACGTGGGGTATGAGTAAGTCACTTCTTGATTAAAAACTTTTCCACGATCTACACCAGGTGGCAAAAACGTAGTACGTTACAGTCTGTATTTTTATTTTAATAAAGTTTTCTAATAATTCTGTGCCGAGTTGATACCATCCCCGAGGGACTAGACTAGTTAGATTTGTTTCTGTCGAGGGAGACATGGCCCGATGCCGCAGATTGGAGTTCAGACGGAGTTCAAGCCGTTTGTTTAATCTAGGGACGGATGATAGACGATTTTGTGGTTGAGGGTATGACGTTCAGGAATCACAGGGGAGAATGAAATTGAAAACATTTTACGCCAAGTTCTAGTAGCTTCCGAGACAGGAAGAAGACGATCAGGCTCTTCTGATGATGAACATGAGGTGGACGAGTTTAAAAATTGTTGTTATCAATGCAAACGTTTACAGATTTCAATTTCCTCGAAAAATATACATGTGGAACTATGGAGACGGAGTGGTTTGACGCTGCGTGAACGACATTCGATGTCCTCAATGCTCAGTGCAGATGAAAACCAACAAAAAAAGGTAGTTATTGCTCTGTTGCTGTAATTCCTCTAATGGCATTTCAGTGTGTAGATAAATGAATAAAACTAACAGCCCAAGAGAGTTTATTTATTTTAGGGTCTAAAACAAAAGATATACACAAAACATTACTTGGTAATGGACAAGATAAGGTATTATGGAGGTGTACTCCTTACTTATGGCAGACCACACCATGCAGATGCGTGATTTGTAGATCTTATGTTCTAAAAGACCTCCTTTTCAGTTGTAATAGAGATCGTTTACAATTCTAGCTCCAATCGTCCCACCATTAAAAACGAATTAAACCATCTACTTCGGCTAGTTTATCTGATTTCAAAGTCTTTGATTTCGTTTAGGCCTCTCCCTGTGATTTTATCCCCGTTTCAGTTCGTAATGCCAATTTGGAAGAGAATTTCGTAATTGGCTGAAACAAATTAGGCTCGAAACGGCCTTGGGCTGATCTACTTAGAAAAGGGAAAACGTTGCTTTCTCTCAATTTTGCTTTTCCTTGTACTAGTTCGTTTGGATTGTGAATACCGTCCCGAAGGCACACAAGGAAGTCGTGTGTTTTATCTATCTCCGAATACTTACGTTGTCATTGTTACAGCAGTAGAGTAATTTTGCTGGTAGGTGCAACTGTAGAACTTCTCCATCATCATTATTAACATGACATCACGCTTGTAATCCCCGAAGTTTTCGGCAGAGGTATACCTAAAGCCGCGTACAGACATCGCGAGACGTGTGTCTCGAATGGTTCGTCATGCATGCCTCAAACTGAGGCATACGATGGTACATTTATGCATGCGCCCCGAACGACACATGCTCAAGCTGAGCACGCAAACAACCATGCCGGCTCGCACTAAGCGGCGTTCGCAACGATCGTATGACGCAAATGCTCACTGTGAGCACACACGTCCACACAGCCCGAGGCATGCGAGACGAACCATTCGCAACGCACGCGATGTCTGTACGCGGCTTATTATACTTCGTATCTCTCCCGAAGATGATTACAGTTTACATGCAGCAGTACGAGAGTTGATGCTGTCCTTATCACACTTTTTAAAGCTATTTAAAAGCTTATAGAATTTATTTTTAAATAAATAGAAAAAAAAAAAGTAGTGTATTGACTAATTTCCCCCTCTGCAGTGCGATCCGCCATTGCCGTTGCAAAGCCAATCCTTAACTCATTACGTGATTTAGTGTTGTCCGACTCACACGGAACTTTGCTTCGCCCGGAAATAACTTTCATTTCGTTACACCATGGGAAAAAGAAAGCGATCTTATAAGGACGATAGTGACAGTGTCAAAAAACTACTAAAAAAAGTAAAATGCGTCAGCGTCATCTCCTTCGCGTTCACTGCCGCACGATTTAACCAGTGATCCAGAACGACAAGGTAAGTGAATAGACAAATACATATTGTTTTTTTATCTACCGCCTTTGAGATTGCTCAAAAAATAAATATTTACTAAGTGTCACAAAATTAATATCATGTTCAAATGTGTTATCCCGACGTTTATCGTGTGTGGATATACTATCTGTTACCGTTATTTATCTAGGTACCTTCAACACCAACTCCAACATCCCGACGTATATCGTGTGTGGATGCATAAAGCCAAGTTGCAAGTGCCATAAAATGAATATGTTCATTGTGATATCCCGACGTTTAGCGTGTGTGGATACTATGGCCGTCGTACGTGTACCTACACTACAACACTTGCTTAAATATCCCGACGCAAAGCGTGTGTGGAAAAAGTACCTACCTATATATTTACGGCGGGTATCTACTTATGATCATATTCTACGCCCTGGCAGATGAGATCCCAAATACTGAGGCACCATTAGAAGGCGAGAAACGGCTGATGAAAATCCTGATGAACTAGACCCGGATATTTTGCAGTTATTACGTTCAGACCCCACACTAAATAAATCATTTGAAGACAATTTACACAAAGACTTGGCAACGCGGTGGAAACACAACGGTCTGACTAAAGAGGAAAAAGTTGATATCCTAAAACAGTACCTACCTGCTGAAAATTGTATATACATGAAAGCACCCATGCTAAACCCTGAGTTAAAATCGGCACTGTCTGATTCCAACATTAAGAAAGATTAATACAGTGAGCAGAAACAAAATCAAATGGCTAGCTGTATCTCGGCAATCGGCAAAGCACTGAATGTAGCTTTATCACAAACCGAAAACATTCCACAAGACATTATAAAAATACTCAGTGATGCAGGGCGGTTAATGTGCGATATGCACTACAGAGAATCTCTGTCTAGAAGATTCACTATCATTAATGCTATAAGTAAACAAAAAAGAGATATAATAAAAAACACTAAAATAGACGATTATTTATTCGGTTCTAACTTGTCCGATTATCTAAAAGCCACCAAGGCTATAACAATGTCTGCCTCAGAACTAATATTCACCGCAAATAGTGCGAGATTCAATCAACAGCGCAATCAGCCGAGTACTTCTAAGTATCGTCAAATCGGTGCTTTAAACGCACGGGGGGCGCCGCGGGCACAAGCCGCCGAGTCGCGAGTGTACCCCAACCAATCTCGGCGTCAGCCACTACCATCGCCGAGCGCAGACGGCCACACGTGCACGGACGGCCAACTACTCAGCCCGACGCCGCTAATCACTTCGGCACAGGTAGATAACAATAGTGTACCTATAGCTGGCAGGTTACAGCATTACATTTATGAATGGCATCTTATTACAAAGGATAAAACTATGCTTTCTTCCTTTAATCTTGGATTAAAGGATATCAAATACCATTTATTTGCGAACCACATCAGACAAGTACACCCAAAAGGCTATTCACGCCCTCAGAATCTAACATAATTGATAATTGCATTTCTGAGCTATTAGAATCAGGTTTTATTTGTCAATGTACCCCATGTGAAAAGCAATTTATTTCACCTAAATTTACAGTACCTAAGCCTAAAGGAAAACATCGTTTCATCCTTAATTTAAAGGAATTAAATAAATTCATTCGTGTTGACCACTTTAAAATGGAAGACTATCGCACTGCTTTAAAACTAATTGATCAAAATTGTTATATGGCAAGTATAGACTTAAAAGACGCGTATTTTTTGGTCGCAATTGCCAAAAGCGACAGGATTTACCTTCGTTTTACTTGGAACTCAAAAAGATTTACTAATCATTTATTTTAATTTAACGTTTTACCATTTGGACTTTGTACTGCTCCCTACGTATTCACTAAATTATTAAAACCTGCATTGCATTATTTACGTTCATTGGGTCATCTATCAGTGAACTATATAGACGATTTTTTATGCATCGGTAATTCATATAAAAGCTGCCATAATAACGTCGAAGCGACAAAAGAATTATTATTAAGATTAGGATTTTTAATGAATGCTGACAAAAGTAAAATTTACCCAAGTAAACAATGCCTGTTCCTTGGTTTCATATTTGATTCAAGTAACATGTCCCTAACATTACCTGTTGAAAAGAAAAAGCGCATAAAATTAATGTAAAAAAAAAAATTGTTAAATACAAACAAATGTACAATCAGGGAACTTGCTAGATTTATAGGTCTGCTAACATCAGCATGCCCGGCAGTTAAATACGGCTGGTTATACACCAAGCTACTAGAAAGAGAAAAATTTCTGGCACTAAATTATTCTAACAATTACAATAAACACATGATAATAAGAGATAATATAAAAAACGATTTAATTTGGTGGAAAGAACATATTGACGCTTCATTTTGTTCCTTTCAAACAAATGATTATGCCCTTGTAATATACAGCGACGCTTCAACCACTGGTAGGGGCGTTGTTTGCAATAACCAAACTGCTCATGGACATTGGAAACATTCCCAATCATCATTACACATAAATACTCTTGAATTACTTGCAGCTTTTTATGGTCTAAAAATCTTTGCATCACACCTTAAATGTTGCAATAACTTACTCAGAATAGACAATACCACAGCAATTGCCTATATCAATAAAATGGGTGCATACAATTTATACATCCGAATAATATTGCACGCGATATATGGCAATGGTGTGAAAGGCGCAGTATACATGTTTTTGCATCTTATATCCAATCGAAAGATAACTTAATAGCAGACTTTGAATCTCGCCAGGCATATAATATAGACACAGAATGGGAACTGGCAGATTACGCATTTAATAAAATAACACTCTCACTCGGTGTTCCACAGTTCGATTTATTTGCAAGTAGTCAGAATCATAAATGTTACAGATATGCTTCCTGGAAATTAGATCAAAATTCCGAAATTATCGATGCATTCACATTCAATTGGAAAAACATAAAATTTTATGCTTTTCCGCCCTTTAGTCTTATCGTAAAAGTCCTACATAAGATTAAAAATGACAAAGCAGAAGGGATTGTAGTGGTGCCATATTGGCCAACACAACCGTGGTACCCAGTCTGGTTAAAATTACTAGTTTCGGAAGTACTGTATTTTAATCCTGACAAAAAATTACTGTGCTCTCCTCTCAGGGAGGAGCATCCTCTCGCAGCGAAATTATCCGGCAGTCGCTGCTAAGGCGCGGAATACCCAAAACATCTCTCGACATAATGATGGCCTCTTTCTCCATAAACACGCTAAACCAATATAATACTTCACTAAAAGCATGGTGGCTATATTGTAATGGTAAAGGATTAGATTACTGTGATTCCCACACTACTCAATTAATAGAATTCCTGACTGAGAAATTTAATTCAGGTGCTAGTTACAGCACACTTAATAGTTACCGATCTGCAATATCAATATTGTTAGGTCAGGAAGTAACTTGTAACGATCATATAAAAAGGTTCTTCAAAGGGGTTTATCGCATAAAACCACCCGCACCAAAATACCACACCACCTGGAATCCCAAGCTTGTGTTAGATTATTTAACAAATTATTATCCTGATGATTCAATTTCACTAAAAGATTTGTCATTAAAAACCGTAACTCTTTTAGCACTAGCATCTGCTCAGAGAATGCAAACTTTAAGCCTAATAAAAATAAAAAATATTACTTTTGATTCAGATAAAATCATAATTAAAATCGAAGATTTAATAAAAACCTCCAGGCCAGGTGCTTACCAACCATTGATTCTGTTGCCGTATATTAAAGAAAATCCTAAGGTTTGCCCAGCTTTAACCCTCAAACATTATATAGATAAAACTGTTTGCTTACGTGCCACGCGTCAAGAAGATTCTTTATTTTTAAGTTATCAAAAACCACATAAGAAAGTGGGTTCTCAAACTTTGTCTCACTGGGTAAAACAAATTCTAGAAAAGAGTGGTATAGATGTAAAAGTGTATGGTGCGCACAGTACAAGGCACGCATCTACGTCCGCTGCTCGCAGAGCAGGTGTCAATCTGGAAACTATTCGAAAGGCCGCAGGCTGGAGTGAATCTTCCCATGTATTCCAAAAATATTATAACAAGGATGTATGTACCCCTAATGAAACTGAATTTGTAGATGCACTCTTTAGATGATTATTTGTTATTTTTGAATGTTTACTAAAAGATAATCAATAGCATATATCGATCGCTTAAATATAAAATTTTTTCGATGCTCTAAACATCTGCATGTAAACTGTAATCATCTTCGGGAGAGATACGAAGTATAATTAAGAATCAAACGAACTTACCTTGTGAAGTTTGATATCTAATTATACGAGTGTCTTGACCGAAGATGATTACACTCCCTCCCTCCCTGATAATCCCGAGACCTATCGAAAAAATCCAGCTCTAAAAAATGAGTTAAGGATTGGCTTTGCAACGGCAATGGCGGATCGCACTGCAGAGGGGGAAATTAGTCAATACACTACTTTTTTTTTTTTCTATTTATTTAAAAATAAATTCTATAAGCTTTTAAATAGCTTTAAAAAGTGTGATAAGGACAGCATCAACTCTCGTACTGCTGCATGTAAACTGTAATCATCTTCGGTCAAGACACTCGTATAATTAGATATCAAACTTCACAAGGTAAGTTCGTTTGATTCTTAAATAGTACACCACCGTTTCGTCAGTTATGTTCTAAGTGCCATGTAATAGCGGGCGAGTCTATTGCCATCCACCGGACACAATGCTTGACCAGACTACTACTGATATTTCCATAATGTGTTATTTTAGTCAGTCTACCTCGTTGTTGTAGTGGTCGGAAACGCGACTGCTGAGCGTGGGGTCTTGAGTTGGATTCCCGGGTCGAGCAAAGTATTACTAGGTTTTTTCTTCAGGAATTTCTCAGTAGAACCCACGGAGTCTGGATTTGTACCCGGTTGATGGCAATAGACTCGCCCCCATGTCATGGGACTCAAAGATAACTGGCGAAATGTGGGCGTACTATTAGGTACACCTCTGCCTAACCCTTCAGGGCTTACAGGCGTGTTGTTATTTCAGTGGTCACCTCCTTTCTAGCCACAAGTCATACCTTTTTTTTTTGGGATGGGATATCATCAAATGACCCCCCTCCCCCACTCTGGGCGGAGTGGAAGGGAGTGTCAGACAGGCGACGGCCCTTGCGGACCCCTACTTATTTGCTGACATCTCTTTGAGGCGCACGTGGAACACGAACGCGCCGTCGACACGGCCTGTTGTCATAAGACGCTTTCACATAACTATCCAGTATGTCTTTGGTCTCCCTATAACAGCATCATTTCATAGGTTAGGAGACGCTTAGAGTGGAGCGGAGGAATGAGGAAAAAATGCTGTTAAGTCGTTTTTTTTCCTCATTAACCTGTAAAACCATTTTTGAAAATAGCCTTACCTAATATTTTCTTACATAACAGGGTTTGGGCATGAGATGGATATTTAAATAGCTCTCAACTTCATGCAAACTCGTTTAGAGGTCGCCGGCATTTGCTTTCGTCACGAACCTTTTTATGAGAAAAACTAGCTTGAGAAAATGGAATGCTTTTAAAAAGTTTTTTGGATTACTGATAGCTTTGATGACTGTAAAACATTTTTTATCATGAATTCTGGATATAAAAATGCGGAATAAATGTCATTGCTGTCATAGGGGTACAGTGACGTGGGCTTGATGATTTTGGGGTAGGTTATCGCTCCTCCATACTTTATATTATAGAGTAAGATGACAGACTTATTTTCTGTGTGGCATCGACTAGTTTTAGTATGTACTTACTGTGAACGTATGCACACCTGCTAACTTGTACCGACGGCAAATTTTCCAATATCAGTTGCTAAAGTTTATACGTAAAAATAATAGTAACTTTTCTTAAAGCATGAGTGCTCATTTTTTAACATGTTGTGTTAAAGATTGTTAAAAATTAATGACCATTGTTACGTCACATTATTTGCTTACGTGATGTTTAGTGATCGGATAGTCGGATGCATATTTACCTAAAGTTTGAGTGATGACTAGTATGGAGCGCGCGTCAGTAAGAAAAACGACCCGGTTTAATTTATTCATTTTATTTTTTTACTTAAAATGAATTGTTATATTGACCATTTTGTCATTCGAATATTCAGCAGCAAAATTTAAAATCAAATAATTCTATTATTGATATTTTATAAAATAATTGTAAATTTTCGTGTTATTTTCAACAAATTTCTTGCTGTTTTTTAAATAAATTTAATATATTGATTAGGCTTATGAGTACTACATTGTATACACACTGTATTATTTATGGAATACTGCGATCTTGGGAAAAAATGGCATTTTTAGAAGCCGCTTCCCTACTTTTGTACCCTATGCCGGAAAAAAAGGAACTTTAGGTAAATATGCATCCGAATATCCGATCTCTAGTTATGTTTCAGTATTAAAAGTCATTTACACAACGTACAGACAGTCAGCACTTTTAGAACATCAAAAATAAAATTACAAATACATCCTCTTATTTTGCTGTATATTTTACGAATGTCTTCAGCATCATCATCGTACCCCTCCCCTTATCCCAATTTATTTGGGGTCGGCGCAGCATGTCTTCTTCTTCCGTACTTCTCTATTACTCGTTATCTCAGCAGTCACATCCTTTCTAGCCTGTATCTTTCACACAGGCCATCCATCGCTTCTTTGGCCTTCCTCTACTTTTATAGCCATCTACATTCATACTCAACATTCTCCTCACTACATTTACATGAATGTCTTATTAGGACAAAAATGAGCTATCTACACATTCACCGTACAATCATTAGCTTTGGGCTGTTGAATGAAATCACATACTTCTTGTGAATGAAGAGAGTCGTTCGTAATCGTTCCCAGTCACGCACCAATTTAAAGGTCAGGGTGTTGAATGATTTACGGCCAAAACATAAGGTCTTTCTCACGCACTGTTCCAGCTGAATTTAGAATGAAGTGGCAACATTATCGATTTAGTTGGTTTGCTGCAATTAACCTAACGCTTAGTGAAAGAAAAATTAAAACAACTTTATCAAAAAAAAATATTTTTTTAAACCAGCCGTTAAATACGTAATTTTTTTCGTATCATTCTCAGCAAACCCTTTTAATTGATACCCATATCATGGAGCTGCGTAAATAATAAAACTAGTCCGCCATCTTTGTAAGTCCGATATATTAGATTTAGCATGACGCAACTTAGCTAACCATGCATTGTCATCCAAACTAAACGTGTATGCAAAATTTCAGCTCAATCGGTTGAGAATAACTGTTTTAAAATTCAGTTACAAGATTTGACCTAAACAAACACAAACATTGCAAGTTAAATAGAAGCTTGTAAAACATGCCACTTTTTGGCCCAGACTAGATGGTCAGATAGGCAGTTGCTTCGTAAAATACTGATCCGTGTATTGGTGACCAATAATAACATATTGAGGCTCCTCGCTGCAATGGAAAGCAGGTGAGGCCGTTGTCATTTGAATATCTTGGACAGTCGTAACAGGTAGTCACTGTCAGTATCTTGAAAATACGACCAGTCTTACAAAGAGTTATATTACCGTAGTTACTAGGTTGTGGAGGTCAAATAGGCAGTCGTTCCATGTAAAATACCGGTTAGACTGAGAGCTCACCTTAATATACACTTGAGAAATGGCTACGCAGATAATGATGATGAGATGGTGGCACTATCAAGTGCTACACCATTGTTAAAAGATCTGTCATGACTGTAGTGACTATTACTTGCTGCTTCTTCTTTTCGTGGCGGTTGACTATTTCTCTATACGACCAGTAAGTTTTAGTAGCTCGGCCAGCAAATTTTGAAATGTGTTTTTTTTAATTTTAATGCTATATAAGGTTGCGTTTGCCTGGCCGTCTTATGACGACAGGCCGTGTCGACAGCGCGTTCGTGTTCCACGCGCGCCTCAAAGAGATGTCAGCAACCACGTAGGGGTCCGCATGGGCCGATGCCTGTCAGGGCTGCGGGACTGTTCGAAAGAGATACCGTGGCCCTGGAACACAAAGGGCAAATAAGGAACATGGATGGGTTTTAGTCAACAATACAAGTCTGACACTCCCTTCCGCTCCGCAAAGAGTGGGGGGGTCATTTGATGAAAAAAAATCCCATCCGAAAAAAAAAGCTCGCGTTTGCCCGCAACTTGCCTCATGTGAAGCGATGACGCGGCCTAGGGTGGACCACGCTTGCCTAGAAGAAACCAATTCAATCTTGAAGAGATCTAGATTATAATGATCGGGACACAGAAAAGCCGGCAGTGAATTCCACAGACACGATTTGACCGAGCTTTGTTCGCTTGCTGTTAATATCGTGTCATATTATCACATGCCGGCTTCATGGCATTAAGCTGCTCCTCTGTCTACACCTTCGGGTATAGGCGTGATATTATGTTACGCTATTATCGCGTTAGTACTCATAAGTATTCGTAACCAGTTCCACTGCGATAGTTTGTTCCCGTTAACTCACTATCCGACATTATGTAGTCTCTTCCGTTTTAGTCTGTTATCAATAGTTTCAATGTCATGCATGGCATATGAATTTATGTTGCACCAATGCAGCCCTCTCGCCTCATTCCGTACCTCCAACATAGGCTTTAACGTATCCCGAAACCTGAGTAGATAGCCGGTAGGGACTTAACCGAGTCAGCTAGCGCGGGCAAATAGCTAGTTATAGTTATTGGTTTCAATTCGTTTTTATTTGACTGTACTTTACAATGTGCGAGCGAGTTGACGACAAAAAATTAGGTTAAATCGGAAGGTGTCAACTCGCGCGCACGCGCGTGATTCGTACTCGCCAGTGGACGAATAAGTCATTTTTAGATTTACACTCACAACTGTAATATTTTACCTAATTATTTATTTAATTTCATTTACTTACTATGCGTGTGTACATTATTTACAAACTATAAATAGACTTATACTAATAATAAAAAATGTAAAACTGTCATTTAGATGTAATATCCGTAACAGTAATTACATTAAAAAACCGACCAAGTGCGAGTTCGACTCGCGCGTGAAGAGTTCCGTACCATCGTAGTAGGGGAGACCCATTTAATTTTTAATTTCTTTTTATTATTTGTTGTCACAGCGGTAATAGAAATACACATTCTGTTAAAATTTCAACTGTCTACCTATTATGGAACATGAGACACACCCCGCTGACAAACAGACAAACGGACGGATGGACAGATGGACGGACTGACTGACTGACTGACTGACTGACTGACGGACGGACGGACGGAAAGCAGAGGCTTAGTAATAGGGTCCCGTTGGTTACCCTTCGGGATACAAAACCATAAAGAAATCGTATTACAAATAAATAAAAGTTTTTTGTCAAACACAACTATCATTAAACTCAAGCATTATTAGAATACCGATACATCTAAAACATCTAAATGCTTGCAAAACAGATATCTCACAACAATTCTGCTAAAATGAAGCTGACATTATTTAACATAGGAATATTGGCTTCACAATATTATTTGCACGTAATTTCACGAGCTTCCAGTTAAACCGATGAGCGTTTTGCGGTAAACTCGGTTCAGTTCGCTTCGTCTCCACTGATATTAAATATTAACTGAGATGGATCGATTTGAAGTTCGACTGTATTGGTATATTCGGTAAAGCTGTTGATACATAGTTCTGTAGTAACTAATAAGTAATGTATTTGTCGGATATGTCAGGATTTATTCCGTTAGGCTTGTACATCATGTGGGCAGAAGATGGGCTTCGTGCAATAAAAATACACTAGGCGCGATACACTGTTTCTATTAAACTAATAAATTACTTGAAATTACAATATAACGCAATAACACTGGGTACAATGAATCGGGTACAGTTTCAAGACGTCTTTACTCCGCCGTGATCAGACGTTGACTGTCGTCCTCGCCTCGAGCTGTTAACATCAGGGCTCTGTAGAAGCACGCTGTGGTGTGGGTAGACTGGAAAAGAAGGTCGTGTGATGTCACCACTGGAGCGCTTGCGATTCATTTTATGTCAGAACTAATGCCCGGATCCGACGTATTTATTATCTTTTGCTGTGAAATGGACCTTGATTAAATAGGTTAAAATTAATTTTGCAGGCGATTTTCCACAGACGTTTTATGTATTGAACCAATAACGTAAAATTGATATTAATGATAATCATCATTGACTGCTTCGTTGGTATAATGGTCTCAATCGTGACTGCTGAACATGAGGTCCTGGATTTGATTCCCGGGTCGGGCAAATTGTTATTGGGTTTTTCCATCAGGAATTTCGCCGCGGAGTCTAGATTTGTGCCCGATTGATGGCAATAGGCTCGCCCCCTATTTCATGGGATTTAAACATACCTGGCGAAATGTGGGCTTGCATTAGGTACACCTCTGCTGTACCCTTCGAAGATTACGTCATCTACGCGAATGATTTAAGCACTATACCTACTTACTACTTAGGTATATTAAGCATATCGAATCCTATTAGTTCGTGGTTAGGCACTGGTAAGGGGATTAAGGTTATTTCACCAGCGAAATCTTGATTAAATGGTAATGTCAAAGCAGCTTAATATATGACATGAGTTCTTATACATCAGGTGGCCTACCATAGCGTCTTAAAGCAGGAGTAATACCAGTGTAGGAAAGAGATGGCGCTAGACGACCTGTATAGCTCTGTCTCTTTCCCACACTGGAATTACTCCTGATTTAAGACTATGACGTCTTAAAGCAGGAGTAATTCCAGTACCAACTTGTAACCCCCCAGCACGTGGGACTTCTTGGAGTAACGTAACATAAAATAAATAGGTAAATTAGCCTTTTATTATTTCTCATTTTCAATGCAGTTTAAATTTATATTTTTTTCATGCAACAATAATAATATTATATTGTAATATAATATATAAAATTCGTTTTTAGTTAACTTTTACTTAATAAAATTTCGATATTAATTCTGTTTAATTTAACTATATTTTTAACCCCCGACGCGAAAAGAGGAGTGTTATAAGTTTGACCGCAATGTGTGTGTGTGTGTGTCAGTCTCTGGCACCGTAGCTCTTAAACGAGTGAACCGATTTGGATGTAGTTTTTTTTACTTGAAAGCTAGTTTCTTGGCAATAGTTCTTAGATACGTTTTATCAAAATCGGTGCAGTCATTTACTAGATATGGGGGCCGAAAGTGGGTATGAAAAATAGAATATTTTCAAATATAAGTGCCCAAGTGGGGTATCGAATGAAAGGGTATGATGCATGTAATGTATTACAATAAGATAGGTTTTATCAAAACCGGCTCAGCCATTTTATTGATTTTTCAAATGTTTGTTCGCTTTTTTCGTTGCGATGGGGGTTTTTTAAATTTTAAATTTTATTTTACTTGTAATGAATAAACACTAGGCTTACCCCAGTGTACTTACAATAAAACACTGTGATTCCACTATTAGTGGTTTTTACATCATTTACTCGTATTTATAATTCTTATTATTAATTCACTTATTGATACTTGAATGGGATTCCCTCTGCAAGGTAAAGGCCTCCCCCATTTTTATCCATTGTTTTCTATCTCTCGCTTTTGTTTCCCAATCGTATGACAGTAACGTAGCAATATAAACCCGCGTGAAGGTCGTAAATTGTCCCACGGGACCCGGGCGATGATCTACCTGAGTTCCAAAGGGTCTTGGTCAAAAGGGACGTAAGTCCAACAGAATTGGAATATATTTCCAATTCATAGTATTGCGACAAGCAACAAGGTCGCCGGAGACCAGAGCTACGGCCAATTGAAAATGTTGTTATTTTCTGTACTGTGTCGGAGAGTTGACTACAACAGTCATTTGTTTTTAAAGTAGACGATATCGAAAATATTTAGCTAAAGTTAAACACACAGTTATTAATCCAACCTAGGCCGGTGAGGTTCTAGAATCGACTAAGGACTGTAAAGGCAGTGTTGCTGGTCTCAATAATAATAATTCGAATATTTGGCAAAATACAGGAAAAGGCAACATCTTTTAAGTGTCTCTATGTCTGTTCTCCGGCGATTTAGGAACTTGTTGTTTTGGAATGAATTAAAGCTGTTATTTGAGATATATTTCATTTGATATATTTTATTTTTCTGTTGATCTCACGCCTTGACTACAGTTAGAAAAATGCCCATGGTCCTTTTATTGACGCAGAAAGGTAACAGATAGACAAAGATTTACTTAAGAATATTCGGGTACCTACAACAGAAAAATTAAAGAAAATAATCATAAAAGAAATATGTGTTTGATAAACAGTCGTAAACCATTCAGTAGTACGTTATACGAGTTCAATATCGAGATACTTTATAGTTTCTAGCACATAAAGTAGTTTCGGAGAGGATTTTCGACCCGATATTGAATTCCAGTAAGTATCTCATCGGATTATGGTTGAGTTCAGACCCACCGATTATTATAACTACGAACAAAGTTGTGTGTTCTATAGATATATAATAAAGTCCGGGAAATTGATCGTGCAAAGTTTAAGCTTAGGTAGATATTTGAACAATTTTCGAACGATCAGATATAATTATTAATTGCTGTTAGACCTCCTCGGTATAAGTTTGGCGTACCGAGGTGGGTTTGGGTGGCTAATTTAAACCCAATCCAATCTAGATTGTAGAGATATTGCGATCACATGCATTCCAGTATGTTGTTTTGATGATTTTATTTGGCTAAGGATGGAGGTAAACCCGTGGACCTTCACTTATTGTCGGCGCTTATATTTCTCTTTGTCAGACGTCACGCTACAATTTACTCCTATGCTCCATTTACGAGAGTAACTGGCCAAAATGAGTAGATTCGTAAGTGTTTTATAAAACACAAAACGTAATTAAACCGCCAATTTCTCCCAGACGCAAGCCCACTATACCCCTTCAGGATCCGTCTATTTTACCGGCTAATCAATACGGTTCACCACCGAAGTCGATACACAAACTGCGTAACGTCAAAGGCACACAGCTAGAGTAACGTGCTATTTGCACAGGTACGCGTTGAAATGAGGTCTCGGAGAGAGAACGGGAAAGTAAATAACGATGGGGAAAATGGGTTTTACTGCTTTCGGTGTAATTGCGTGCTGGGAAAGCGGTTTGTGTAAAAACGTAGGGAGGAAACAACAGAGGTAAGAGTTTTTTTTAAGTAATGAATAATGTTTTAACATTAAATTCTTGTTGTTTTATCTGATGGGGGCTCGTGGATAAATAATAACAGTCGCTCGGATTAGTCTTCAGGTTATTTATTTAATTTATTTAACACTTCAAGCACAAAGTACAGAGGCGGACTTAATGCCATAGGCATTTTCTACCAGTCAACCTTTGGGTGATGCAGAGACAAACAGTGGTAGGTGTATCTATCTGCAAAAAAAATAATTTATTACAAAGATAAACTACAAGGATATATAAATTACTATAACAATATATCAAAATACTATAAATATATATCAATATTATATATGTAAATAGAAACTTACACGGATATACTAAAAACATTAACGTTGTGACGAAACTGCCAGCTTTTTCTGAATGTACTCGCAAACTTTAGGTTACGCCGCGCTTAGCTGGTGACTAGGTACACATTACATACCGAGTTTCCTCCGTGCCTCGGAAAGCACGTTAAGCCGTTGGTCCCGGCAGTCATTTGTAGATCTTTGTCAGTCGTCAACCAGTCTTATCAATGGGTTACCGTAGTACCCAGGACTAACTGGGTTGTGGCGGTCAGATAGGCAGTCGCTCTATGTAAAATACAGCTGCATCCGGTAAGACTGGAAGCCGACCCCAACATAGTTGGGAAAATTGATGACAACATAGTTGGGAAAAGGCTAGGCAGATGATGATTGTTATGGTTATCTGTATTGATGGTGTGAATCTAAGAGGATATGGCTGATATGGGGGTGACGAGATGGCGATTAATAAAGGAGTACATGAAGGTGTGCTGCGAAGACCCCTAATTAATTGGGACAAAAACAACAGGTGGCCTACCATGACTTCTTAAAGCAGGAGTAGTTCCAGTGTGGGAAAGAGATGGCTCGACGACCTGTATAGCTCTTTCCCACACTGGAATTGCTAATTACCCCTATGTGATGATTATGGTGATGTTTTTATTTGTCGTGTAGTTTTGGAATAGTGACTATCATCTCTTGCTAAAGTTACGAGAAGATTCTATTGGTGAAAATGGTTTTTATGTGTGTGAAAGCTGCCGATCGTGACGGATTCACGAATTTTATGATCTACAGGAAAATATTTGAGTATGACAAACTGTTTGGCTTTTGTTATACAAAGAAAATTAAAAATAATAATTTATTTAATAAATATCTAATTACAAATCTTGTTCAAATTGTCCGCCACTATTACGTATGCACGTGCGACATATTCGTCTTATCCCGACTGTAGTGGTGTATACATAAATTTAACGAATTAGCGAAGTAATTATAATTTTTTTTTTTTAATTTTAGATTTAATGCTGAGTTTGGGAATTATTCAAAATAAAAATTTGAAAAACCTAATACAAAAACCGGTGTGGCCAAGAGCGAGTTCTTGGGCCTGAAGAGATATCAAATGACCTCTCCATTCAGCCAATTCAATTTGGCAAACGATGCACCAAACACCCTGTATATCTAATGGTACAATTTAGCACATTATTTAAAACAATTTTTTCCTATCTAATCAATTTTACATTTTTTTTTAACCGACTTCTAAGAAAGGAGGTGGTATTTTTACCGATTTCTCCGTGATTACTGGTCCGATTTAAGTGATTCTTTTTCCATTTGGTAGAGGATGCTTGCGCGGAGGTCCCATATAAATTTTAATAACTTTGCTTCGGTACTTTATGAGTTATCCTCTAAATGCATTTTTTCTTCTTCGCCTATGACCTAGATGATGTTCTAAATAACTTCAAGTTACAATGCAAAATTGATACTTGAAAAAAACACTTGTGTTTTTTTTTCGAAGTCGGTTATATTTATTCTTTTGCAACAAAAAATATTTTGCCTTTTTTAGTCGTGGTATCTCACTCAAATCCTTATCAAGTTTCAATTTTACAATGTAACTAGAAGTTATTAGCACATTTACACGGTGACATCATATCCTGACAAAAGTTCAACACTAATTATAATTAGTTTGTATAGTTTCGTACGGAAATTCCTCTCAAATTCCTAGTACGACTACAAGTTGTCAAAGAAATTCGTAGTTCCATAATGATCAGTCGAACAAATAGGAAGTTTCTGAATTCCTTGCGTAAAGTTGTAGGAAAGTTTTAACAAAGAGATTCGGGAGTGTTTGTATGACAGTAAGTAATACGGCTTCAATTACTAACTACCTAATTATACAATAAATTACCTTACAAATTCAGAGAGTGCACAAGCATACCAACATTTAACAAAGGCCTAAGGAATTATATATTAGACTCATAAGTTAGGTTTTTTTTAAATTAGACACATACGTTTAGCGTGAACTGTTTTGGTTTTTATACTTGACTTTCTTTCTTCATTTCTTTTTTTTTAAATAAAACGTTGCCCCACGCTAGGAATTTCTCTTGTGTTGTGAGTGCGTTTACAAACATTTCAACTACATCAACTACAAACTTCATCTGTACAGTACTTGCTATTTTATACATGAAACTATGGTGTTCAGTTTCTTGGGTAGCTTGAACGTCGTAATGTAAACTACAAACTATTGTTAATTTAGTTAAGTTTCTCTTTAACTGAACTGTAATTTGTTCCTTGAGAAATAAATGTCATTAAACCGACCTGCTGAATGGAAGATTTCCTCTGTGTTCCATAACATCACGCTTGTAATCCCCGAAGAGTATTTCGCACATTGTGTTTAAGTGTCCCATATAATGGGGGGCAAGCCTGTTTCCATCAACCGGGCACAATACAGACTTCGTGGCTGCTACGGGGAAACTTCCTGATAGAAAAACCCAGTCACACTTTGCCCGACTTTGCTCTGTTATACGGAGTGGAAAGGACGCGTAAACGGTTACCACGTATTCAGTACATTATTCTGAGCCCACCCACATACAAATTTTTCATCGGTTATTAAAAAAAAAAATCGTATGATGGCTAACAAGCTGGTGGCCCGTCTGGTTGTAAGTAGTCACCGCAACTTTTGGACACGTAGCACCGACACTGTTTGTCCTGAAATACAGCAATGATGCTACCGCTGGTATAGTCTATAGATTTCCTTTAGCAAGCCCCTCCACTACTATACTTACTAGTAGCGAAGGGCCAATTTTGTAAGAGGTAAGACGGAGTACATGGCATTTTTCAAAGGGAAGTCGGTAGGAATCGAGTTGTATGGAACCTTCGCCACTGATACTTACTAATATCGTCAAGAAAGGAGGTGTCTGATGAGATGACGAGTAATAGAGAAGTATGGAAGAAGAAGACATGCTGCGCCGATCCCAAATTAGGATAAGGAGGATTGGGATAAGGGCAGGAGAATGATGATGAGAATGATAATGAAGATCGTCCTACACAATTGGCAAAATGTGGGTGTACTATTAGATACACCTCTGCCTAAACCTTTGGGGATAACAGGCGTGATGTTAATTTTGTACAGGTGGAATATTATTTTTACAACCACGCTTTATTTTCATCCGGGAGTAATAACAGAAACCCTTGATTAGTCGCGGGCTCTGCTTGCAAAGCGTTAACAACGTAGCTAGCACCTACCGTGGTCTGCGGTAAAGAGAATTAACTTTAATTAAATGTGGTCTCATTACCACTCGCTGTCATGTTTGTGCTTAGTTTTGACTGTGACCACAACCGCTTCTTTAATTAGGAAGCGGAGGAATCTTTTGAGCTAAAAACGAACTAAATTGAGGATGTCATTCCCCATACGAAAATGTAGGTGTACTTAATGTGTGCTGTATATTCGAGAATCCTTTAAGTTAATTTTTTGTTTTAGGAATGTAAAATCATATTTTTTAAGGAAAATTCTTAATTTCTTTATGATCTGTTAAAAATCTTCCCCACACAACCTGGTCACTCACAAAACAACACAGAGACAGTCTAGCACACTACTAAAGAGCTGTGGAGCGGAGCATGATTGGCGTCAAAAAACAGGACAGGATAAAGAACACTATTATAAGATCGAAAACTGGAGTAACTAACATGCTTTTGAAGATAGATCAACTAAAGTGGAGATGGACGAGCTATACAAAATTATTTTTAGCATATTATGCGAAACCTGAATATAGTTTGTTCAGAATAAGTAACTGAATCGATTCCAATAATTTTTAAATCATGTTATATGTTGTCCCAAAAATATTTAAAAAAGTCTACAAGTTAGAAACCGAGCGACACGAAATACCTATCGTAATCATTTAGGTACCTACGGTCAAATTATTATTATTAATGAGCTCAAGACGACGTTGGAGGCGCGCGCGCGGGTGCGCCGCGTGGGGACCGCGTTTTTGTGCGGACAACTAGGTAACAGAACAAGGTTATAACTTTGTGATTTTTCATGATAGTTTTGAAATTTTGTAGGTACATAGATTCTTTACATAAAAATTCCAGACACGAGTTTCAGGTTTCGCATATACTAAAACTAATGTTGTATAAACTTGTGTATTGTGTAATACTCAAGAAAAGTGAAGCAAGATTGTCACTGATTGATATCTTATCGATGGTAAACGGAAAAGAGGAAGGCAAGAGAGGAGATGGGAGGATCAGCTAAAACTCACAGCCGGTCCCAACTGCAGATAGGTTGCTAGAGATAGAAAGCAGTGGAAGATGTTAGAGGAGGCCTATGCCAGGAGGCACACAGAACTGAGTTACATTCTTCGAGTACCACGATAATGTAAACAACATACTGAATGGTGTATTGAAAAACCTTCCGAGAAAGAGAGCGACATTTTACTCTATTTTGGATCAAAGACGATCAACTTAGGGAAAGAACCTCACGTCCCAGCCGCCGCGGGAGACGCCCTGGGCGTCGGTGGTCACGTGGTAGCTCCCGGCCACCGTAGGCGCGGGCCTGTGGACGGCGAGTTATGGGCTAGCTCGCCGTCCGGCCGTCTAATGACGACAGGCCGTGTCGGCGGCGCGTTCGTGTTCCACGTGCGTCTCAAAGAGATGTCAGCAACCACGTAGGGGTCCGCATGGGCCGATGCCTGCCAGGGCTGCGGGACTGTTCGAAAGAGATACCGTGGCCTTGGAACACAAAGGGCAAAGAAGGAACATGGATGGGTTTTAGTCAGTACAAGTCTGACACTCCCTTCCGCTCCGCCCAGAGTGGCGGGGTCATTTGATGATTTACAATCCGAAAAAAATAAATAAAATAACGATCTACTTCCAAAACTGTTTCACCGTGAGTCCGGGATATTGTTTATTCTAATGAAATGAAATACGTCTAAACTCCGCACGCAGCCCCTAGCAGCCGAAGTGTGGAAAACTCTCCGACTACTGAGTAATACACTATCTCGGATCTCCCATTCCAACCGACATCGCCACAATAAATGAATAACAAAGTCCTAACAAGCGACTATCGGAGTGTCGCCACAGAATAGCGACCGACTGTGTTTATGCTTATGTTCTGTGCTGTGCGTAAAGTTGGACGTAGAAGGCTCAGTATGAAGGACGCTTGGTGTTATGAAATTAAAATAATTGTACTACGAAAAATTTAATGTGCTACGACCAGAATGTTATGCGCTACGAAACTGTCGTAGCTTTGTTGAAATTACGTCAAAAAGAACACCATAACAATGAACATAGTCCATATGTCACAGCCTAGCCACTTTCTTAGGTGATTTTGCAACTCTAGGGAGCGGTTTCTCATTTCAATTTATTAGTATGTGTTAAAGAATATATGTCTTTATTGTTCGGATTTTGTACGTTTACCTTAGAAACGTAACAATATCGAGATAAATTTCCAATTTATGTAACAGTTTATGTAAACGCTACTTCAAATTAAGTAATGATTAGCAATTGTTTAACTATACATTTTTGACGTTTCAACACTTCGTAACTGTTCAATGGTAACGTCACATCGTCGTTCATTGTCACGTAAGAACTATCAACAATGACAATGTAGGTACGGCATGAACTTTTTGCGACTCGCTAAATCAGTCCTCAGATAAAAATAAATAGTATTACCCATTGAATTATCCTTTGGGGTAAACCTTATAACTTATAACTATAACTTATAACCTTATAACTTTACTTCTACCCCTAAATTGTTGAGTAAAGTGGAAATGTTTCCCTGGCAACCAACCGTAAAAAGGTTCAGAATGGGTTTTCTGTATTTCCCCACACAGTATCTCTGCATATCGATTTTGTGTAACATACCGCGTGCGGGTGACGTGCACTATACGTTGCGAAAGTGTTACTTGTTTGTTCCTATTGTATCAGACGGCACTCAGGCGGAGTTTAATTAAATTTTGTACTGTTCACGTTTAGGTATTAGAGCGGTTTTGGTCTGTGGGATTTAGAGATATTTCGCTGTTTAGATGTACTGTAAATTTGGCTAAAAAGCGGGTGGATCGTGAGCTGACGACTAATTGAGAAGGTATGGAAGAAAAAGGCATGCTATGCCGACCCCAATTATATTCGGACCAGGCCAGGAGACGATGATTGGAGGTAGTTTAAATGTTTTAATTCATTTAAAATTAAATGCAAAAATACTCTTCGGCCTTTGTGCCAAGTTCATAATAAGCAACGTAAATCCTTTGCTTGAATGTCGTTCAAGAGCGCCGTGAGTACTACGCACCTGACCTTTTTCGAGGACAAACCAATGAGATAGGTCCGTGTCCTTCTAGTCTTCTAGGGTGAACTCTCGGTGTTTCGACTAATTTCATGAATTTGTTTAGTTTGGCCTTTTGTTATCCTCGTATTATAAAGATCGAGGAACAGCCTCAGCCTCCATTGAAATGAAGATTCTCCCACCAGACGGGACTTATGTTTGGTAGGCTTACTATCCGATGGTCTAGCTATTGTATGTGTCCTAATTTCGCAGATAACTGTGTTGGCATGATGTAGATTTTGAGTGACGTCAGTGATGCGTAATTCTCATGTAGGCCTTTATTATTGAATACAATAATAAAGGCCTTTTCAATTGTGTAGGTACAAGTCTTTTAAGGAAAATATATCAGTAAACTAATAGAACTATAAGCTGTTAAATAATTTTCAATACTTTTACAAAATTTCCTTTACTGTTCTCATTACCTTTAATCAAATACAAAAGTTGAAAATCTATTAACTTTCTATCTTATTAGTTAGACAAAAGTGTATAAAAAAGATTTCCAAGGTTTTATAGATTACGAGTTGCTTTCATGGCCCAAGTTCAAGAGTTTTACGATCGTATAGCAACAGGTTGGTCCCATATTGTCGACGTAGCCTTTTTGTTTATATACTAGACAAGTTATAATTCAATTTCTACTTTGAGCAGATGTTTATTAAGTACATTTTCTAAATAGGAGCTTTAGAAGTAATCCCTTTAGGAGTTAACCATCCTTTTAATGGGGTTCTTCGTGAGATCAAAGACAAATAATTGTCCCGGACAACCGTATTCATAGTAATTTTCTTTTTATTTTTCTCTCGGTCCTCGTCGAACATTCTTGCGGCCTTCAGGTGTTTTCTCAACCAGACATCATAATCACACACATTTCGCTAGACTAGGGTAGACAATGATACCTAGTAACTGAGCTGTGGAGTAATGGGGGTCAGATAGACAACTGCTTCATGTAAAATACTTGTATTAAGCTAGACAATGATAGAGATAACAATCCTAAACCACTGTAGCGGCACTACAAAGAGTAATACAGCAACATAGAACAAAAAGTACTACAGCGCCATCTATGACACAGAAGATGAACTAAACATCGAAATACATCTAAATCCTACATCGCGCATCGCATCGTGTATAATCATCACTTGCTTCGGTGAGAGAAAACATCGTGAGGAAACCAGCATGCCTGAGAGATATTTCATGACGGCATGTTAAGCCGTCATAAGAACTCTGACACCAGGTTAGGAACTAACCACACGATAGAAGAAGATCGCGCAAGTAAAGTTATCCACGACTTAAGACTATATAGAAGAACCCGACAACAAGTGTCGGGCAGTAGCCCACCAGACATAATACTCGTCTGGTCGAAGGATCCTCCCTCTTCTCCACTGATCAGAGAAGCTGCGACCATCGGTTCGTTGGAGTTTAAATACAAATTAGAGGCCTAATAGGTAATATAAGGTGTAAACGGACCTTTCACGAAGCCGTAAACCACAAGCATTCTGTACATCAAACTAAGTAACTCTTTACAAAAATTATTGCTGTGCAACGACTTTGTTTTTGGGGTGGAATTTCACGTTTTGCGATTGGACTCAATGTAACACACTCAAAACACTGTGCTGAACGATGCATTGAATAGTACGGTCGTGGAGGTATAATAAAAACGGAATGGTTGGAACTTTGACCCCCAATATCTTCGTAACTAGAAGGTTCAAAGATATGTCTAGAATAAAAAAAATTACCGCAATGGCGGGGAGAAGAAGTGCCTTTCAGCTTCGTTAAGGGTATTTTTACACCCATTTTAATTGCAGGTTTAGACTCATAAACTTTCAAGGTCTTGTTTATAACTCCTTTTATAAACCTGAGGTATCAGGTTTATAAAAGCGTTTATAGCAAAGTAGTAAAAGGATTAATAACTATAAAAGAGTTTCACTACATAAAATTGTACAGATACAAATGGTTAGTAACTTGATATCGGTTACGAGCTGCCAGCTTTCTCCGCCTACGTGCATGTCATGGTATAGGTTAGTTAACTCCCCTGATGGTATAGCTTGGCAGTTTATTGTTATCGTTCGTATTTTATAGTAACAGAAAACTAAGGTGACACTCATGTCTGACTGAGCGGGTTCCTCGCTAAGGTCGCGGTTGTGGTCGTATCTGGAATTGTGCTTTTAAATACGCTATCCTTGGATGAATTACAACGGCCACGAAAACCACGAAATTGACACCCATGACATAACAGGACATAACAGGCGCTGTCAGTTGTGACTGGTCATCTCTTATTTGCCACGGCTTATTTGAATTAATTATTTTATTTTTGAATTGTTTTTACTATGGACACTTTTAACGTACACATCTTGCTGCATCGTTCTCACATAATGTACCATCTCAAAATGAATGATGTAACCAAGGTTTTGTTAAAGTATTCTGATTTAAAAGAGTGTCCATGGAGTTTCTTGCCCGTTCTTCTCCATAGAGATCTACGTTAGGGAATGGGCAACTACAGTACTTTCACAGTTTTTGTGCCTTGTGACTGGGACTGTAGCTATTTTTTACTGTTGTCTTTGTTTCGACAATTCAAAAGTGCCTGTAACTGGCCTACTTGAAATAAATGCTTTGATTTTGATTGATTTTTGATAAAAACTGAAAATTTCCATCGGCGCCATCTTGTATTTTAATTTTGACCTCATTTTCGTTATCAGCTACCCCGAAAACCATGAAAATAACACCCATGATGCAAAAACCGAAAAACTGGTCCATCCTTAAGACATTGATATTACTTTTAATCGATTTAGTGTTATTAGAAAAATGTTTTCCTCGGCTTTTAGATTTCTGCAATATCCTATGCATTTCTTATATCATTATCAATAGTCGCAGGTGATATAGGAAAGCTTACATCCTTAATAATACATATTTTAATGCGAAAATAATGGCATGCGGAAAGATCTTCACCTTTTTGGGACATTAAATAGTTTTTATTCCAGTAACACGTTCCCGTGTGATAATTTTCGAACTCCAAGCGGGCGAAGTCGCGGGCTAAAGCTGATACATTAAACACATAAACACGTTGCACACTTAAATCTTACCCAGAAAATTTAAAATGTTTAGGTAAATGATAAAATTAGATGTACTGTAGCAGCTATATTTCAATAAAAGTCATATTAATATACCTAGGTACCTTATACTAGGACTTTTTCCGACTCAAAAGGAATAGCAATTTATTGACTCCGCTATTCAGTCGATTTAACAAGCTATCGAAGCAATCATATGTGCTCGCTCACAGAGAAATGTCAAAGGTACCAATATATATTTTAAATATTTTATAGTCCAGAATATTCTTTGAAGATGGTAAAGGCTAGGCGATAATGCGATCGATTTCTTTGAGATATGGTAGCTGCATACTACTGTTTTTGCGTGGTAATGACTTCATTATGAAAATCTGGGAGCACGGCAGTGCCCCCACCAAGTCCAGCAAGAAAAAAAAAAAGTCACAGCCGTACCGTCCTTTTCATCTTTACTGCTACGATATAAAGGTGCTATCAATGTCAAATTGTAACACTGACAGCGCGTATTTCATGTCCACTGCTCTCATAACGGAGAAGGAAATCATCGTGAGGGAACTAGTTCTAGAATCGAAATTTCGAAGACTTCTAAGATCCACCAACCAGTGCATTCAGTAAAAAGCCGTTATTTTGAAATTACACAGACAATTCAATTTAATATATTTGTATAGATTGTTTAGATATAGATGTTTAGATGTACGGTTGCCTGTTCGTGGCGGTTTTGACAACCACGATAATGATCGGAGGCTAAAAGGTTTTGAGTGTTTTTATTTTGATTGATTGATTTTAATCGACAGAACTGATGAACGTAAAAACGTTCATCCATCACGCTGTAATTTTTTGCGACGTGTGAAAATGTGTCGTTCCATCTTCATATTTAATTTACGTGTCGAGTTCGACGCCGCGTTGCTGGAATCGCTCGTGTGTAAGGAGTGTTATACACTTATTCAGGTCGGCTCATTCGATTCAGCAGTATTTTGTTGAACATCAAAGCTGGCTTGATGTAATTACTACACATATTCGACTTTCATTCAGTTTGTTCCGACCAGCAAACTTTGTTCGCCATCTCGTATTATGTTGCTGAGTCATGTCCGGGTTGTCTCCACACAATTAGAGCTAAGCCGTGTGACACTTTCCTGAACTTACAAACACTAACTATAGCATTTAGTAATAGTGTAGCCAAGTCCAAACGTGATCGATTTTTTTTAAATTTTTAGTAGTTTTCTCCTTCCAAAACACACATTACATAAAATAACATCAGGCCTGTAATCCTCGAAGTACATCTACATTTTGACAGTTATTTTTAAGTCCTATGTAAAAGGGTGCCAACCTATTGCCACCAACCGGGCACGCAGCCAGACTCCGTGGCTGCTACTGAGAAATTCCTGATTGAAAAACCCAATAACACTTTATCCGACTTGGGAATCAAACTCAAGCCCTCATGCTCAGTAGTCGCGCTTGCGACCACTACACTAACGAGGCATTCAAACATACTTACGTAAGTTACAATACTTTACCTCTTTAAAATATTAGAATCATGTCGACTCAACAATGTAAGTATGTGTGTCAAAGAATCCAAGTGCAAGAATTTTTCGATATCCCACTGTGAAGTGGAAGTATGCAGAATGTTTCCGCCGCGGGCGGCCGACATCGCTACTAGGCAAATATTCGTATTGCCACTACATGTCCGTATTGGAATGTTACGCCAGTAGCAAGGAATGTTTTGTAAGTAAGGAGATATTTTGCATTTATATACTGGTTCTCGGTACAACATTTTTACGTGTATCTATGTTATTATACGTTTATTAGCAAGTTATGAAAGTAGCTTTCAGTACAATAATTGACTTATTCGCTAACGAAAAAAGTAATAATAAAAATATTTTTTCCAGCATTTTCCCCTTGTTGTCAATAAAGCGAGATTTTAGAAAAATAAATACTCTGTGCGTAGTTACTGTGACCTCTCAGCCTTTTAATAAAGAAATCTTAATCCTAACTAATATTATAAATGCGAAAGTAAGCTTGTTTGTTACCTTTTCACGCCTAAACCACTGAACCGATCATCCTGAAATTTTACATTTACGTTGTGAGGTGTACAGAAACGGACATAGGATACCTTTCATCTTGAAAAAAGTACTGTTCCCAAGAAAAAAAACAATAACGTTCTTACGATAATAGATGGCGCCACGTGTCTTTTGCTCCGACTCGAATAGATTGTCAAATTTTAAATTTGACAATCAATCGAGAACAAAAGCTAGTATTTCATATTGTCGGGTTCTTGCCATCGCTTGTTCTTGAGATAAAACAGCGCTAATAAGTTTTGCTACAGGCTTCACTTTTGGCTCGCAAGGCTTTACGAGCCGCCTCTTTCCACTCTATTTCCCATGGAATTTTCCTTCGCGTTGCCTTGGGTAACTTTGAACGAACATAACTAAGAAATTTCTTCAATATTGTGGAATGTAATTTAATGTTGTGAATATTAGGTAGGGTATATTATTTGTTATAGTAGATTTAAAGCTTCTACCAAAGCATTTAAGGACGTAAAAACAAAATTGGATTTTTTATTGAAGCAGGCAGTGTTACTTGTACTTCGTAATAGTAAATTCGCAAAAAGAGATAAAACTTTCAAAGACTCTAGGAAACTACATCACACGCTTTTACTACTTAGGTACGGTAATTTTCAAACATTATAGGGATTACAAATACCTACTGAATAATGCACGAGCATAAGTTTAGTACCTTACAAATACGCGAAGTTTAAAAGCGATTTTCTTGTTAAATAACGATTTTGACGCAACTTTGAGCAAAGTTCTATTTCATCGAAGTGTGTTTTCGAAAATATTATGTGCTTATTACAAAATTTCTATCAATACTTCAAGAAAATCCCTTTTGAATCTTAAATAAATGTAGGTAAGATATTTTTATGATCGTGGTCATACATACGATATGTATCGTGCGTATAACAACACCCCTATGTAGGTAAACAGGGTCAGTGACCGGCACATTCCTTTCGGAGTGCACTGACATTTCGCGATGAATTCTCATTACGAGTCTCAGTGACGTCATTTGTTACGTCATCTGTGTAGCGCTTCAGGAAGTAATTTTCCGAGACGCTGTTAATATTCTTTTTCAATATCCTTAGGAGATATGTGGATTTGAAATACTTTTCTTTTATTATTAAGTTTTTTTTTGTAATTTTGTAGCCTACCGTTTGATTTGCAGCTAGAAACGATATTTTTATCTTTATGTAGGGTTTGTAAATTCGAAGGCTGCATTCTCTTTGAAAGGAGTTATAATTTATTCAATAAAAATATATACAAAAAATATAGGTAGGTATACACCGTGACTTTTAGTCGTCTTACAAAGGTGGTCCACTCAATGTAAAATAACTCTAGGCGCGATTTGTTTTTTTTACCTAGCATAATAGATAAAAAGAAAAATAAATATTATATTAGAATAAAATTATGAAACATCTTGTTAATGATTTTTAAGTGACAAACGGGAGAACATACCTACCCAGCGCTCGAGTCCAGTATATCCATCACTCGCAACAGGGTGTTTTAACTACGTCATGCGTCATAATACTGAATAATAATTTAATTTTTAAATTATTAAAATCTCATAAATACCTATTTTTTTTATGAATGTTTAGTAGTCATTACCAGAGAATGGGCAGCAGCGTTCTCTGTGTTTTTAACAACCGTACTGCGATCGCCAACCCGCCTGCCAAGCGTGGCGATTATGGCAAAACCCCCCCAATGATGAGCGCAACACAAAAATGGCCCCTAGTACCCGGCAGCCCGTCTACCCTCGACTATGGTAGCGGTCGAGGACGCGGCGTGGCAAGGGGTGCTAAGAATCTCCGGATGGGATCAGGCTGCCTATACCGACGACTTGACCTGGCAACATATAACACGCGTACACTCCGGACCGACGAGAAGATAACGGAACTCGAAGAGGAATTGAGCAGGCTGCGATGGAGTATTGTGGGATTATCTGAAGTCCGAAGAGAGGGGGAGGACACGATAATCCTGAAATCCGGCAACCTGCTCTATTTCCGAGAGGGTGACCGGCAGTCCCAGGGTGGTGTTGGGTTTATCGTCCACAAGTCCCTCGTGAATAACGTGGTGAAGATCGAGAGTGTGTCGACCAGGGTGGCGTACCTTATACTCAGAATATCCTCAAGATATACGCTGAAGGTCATACAGGTCTACGCCCCGACCTCGGCACACCCCGACGATGAAGTGGAGACCATGTATGAGGATATTTCCAAAGCCCTGCATGGTTTCAAAACTCACTTCACCGTTGTCATTGGGGACTTCAATGCGAAACTAGGCATACGAGACGGGGATGAGCTGCAGGTGGGGCAACTTGGGGTTGGACGTCGGAACCACCGGGGTCACCAACTGGCTAGTATTATGGAGAAGGAGGGCCTCTATATGATGAACTCCTTCTTCAAAAAGCGTGAGCACAGGAAGTGGACCTGGCAGAGTCCCGATGGTGCAACTAAAAATGAGATTGACTTCATCATGTCAACCAAGAAGCAAATGTTCAATGATGTCTCTGTGATCAATTCGGTGAAAACCGGGAGCGATCACCGCATGGTAAGAGGCACATTGAACATCAATATCAAGCTTGAAAGGTCTCGATTGATGTAGACTACGCTCCGTCCAGCACAGATCCAGATCCAAAACCCCGAGAGCTTTCAGCTTGAACTCCAGAATCGTTTCGAGTGCCTAGGAAGCTCGGTGGACGATTACAACGATGGGTTCGTGGAAACTGTCCATACTACTGGGTCTAAGTTCTTCAAGACACGTCGTGCACACAAGAACAAAAAACTCTCTGATCATACTCTCGAGCTCATAAAGGAGCGGCGTGAGATGATCCTGCAGTCTTCAGACGAGTCGTGGAAATACCGGAAGCTCAATAGACGGATCTCTAAATCCTTGAAGAGCGACCTCCGCCGCTTTAATACCGAGCGCATTAAAGACGCTATTGAGCGGAATAAAGGCTCCAAGGTATTTTCAAGAGATCTCGCTATTGGGCTGAGCCAGCTCACGAAACTGAAGACCGACGATGGCAGGATCGTATCCGCCAAACCGGAGCTGCTGAGGGAGATCGAGAGTTTTTATGGGCAGTTGTACTGTTGTGTTGTTGTGTGAGACAGGGAGACGTCATATCTCCGAAACTGTTCACCGCTGCACTGGAGGATGTCTTCAAGGTTCTGGACTGGAGAGGGCTAGGCATCAACGTCAATGGCGAGTACATTTCTCACCTTCGGTTTGCCGACGATATAGTGGTCATGGCTGAGACCATGGAGGACCTCAGTACTATGCTCGATGACCTCAGTAGAGCTTCCGGAAGAGTGGGTCTTAAAATGAACATGGACAAAACCACCAGGTGGACCGATGACCTGGTAAAGGTTGCGGGGATCCGCTGGATGCGAGACGCACGGGATCGGTCAATGTGGCGACACTTGGGAGAGGCCTATGTCCAGCAGTGGACGTCTTTCGGCTGAAATGATGATGATGATGATGAGTAGTCATTGGATGCATGAAGTGGGTGCCGTTGTAAGACGACTAAAAGGTCACGGTGTATAAAAAAATCAATTATATTGAACGTGGACGGGGCAAAAGAAGTATTGGAGTAAGGATCGTAGCAGGTGGCTACGAATTCTACCTACCCACATGGGAAAAAGCGTGAGTTTATGTATGTAAAAATATAGATATTATCCTGAACTGACTTGTTTAGAAAATGGCTCAACTTTTCACAACTCAATTTGGTAAAAAAGCTCGTGGCTAAATAATAACAGCCGCTCGGATCGATCTTTAGGTTAAGCCGTGCTTGCCTAGGTTGGTCTGTAGATGGGTGACCACCCATTACATACCGAGTTTCCTCCGTGCCTAGGAAAGCACGTTAAGCCGTTGGTCCCGGGTGTCATTTGTAGATCTTTGACAGTCGTTAGGTAGTCAGTGGCCCAAAAAGTCTGACAACCAGTCTTACCAAGGGGTATCGTATTACCCAGTACTTACTGGGTTGTGGAGGTCAGATAGGCAGTCGCTCTATGTAAAATACTGGTATTCAGCTGCATCCGGTTAGACTGGAAGCCGACCCCAACATAGTTGGGAAAAGGCTAGGCAGATGATGAATTTGGTAAAAAATCTGCGCTTGTTGGTAACTCTAAACTTTGAGAGCTGCCAACATAACAACAAAACCTCCCGGCACCGCTACGTCTATACAACTGTAAACCACTTATTTGCAAGATATTTTCTAGTTTTTACTAGAACTTGCAAATAAGTAGTTTACAGCATGGAAATACGTTGTTTTACAGTTCAAACGGATAGCATAATTTCAGCTCCAGTTAATCATGAAAACCACTTAACGAGTTTTGCTATGGCTTCAGATTTTTATTAAGAAGTTTCTCGGAGAAGAGGATTGATATATTCGTATGGAAAACGATTGCCTATGTAACCGTGCGAATATGGCAGTTCAAGCATTAGAAGAAAACTTGATACTTAAATATGAGTGACGCCCTACCGAGCTGAGGTTTTCTAAAATTCAGTTGTGTATTTTGTAGCACTAGTCGTCGCCATTTTTAGGGTTCCGTAACCGAATGGCAAAAAACGAGACCCTTATATCTATAAGGGTTTCGTTTTTCTCGTTTTTCTCGTTCGTTAGACAGACAGACATGACGAATCTTCGTCATGTCTGTCTGTCTGTTTGATTGTCTGGTTGTCTGTCCGTCAGTATGTCACAGCCACTTTATTCCGAAACTATTAGGACTACACAGTTGAAACTTAGTAGGTAGATGTATTCTGTGAACAGCTTTACGATTTTTATACAAAAATAAAGGAATTAAATGATTAGGGAATACTCCATGGAACTAAAAAAAAATCACACTTTGCCGGTTTTTGTAGTACCTGACATATTTTATGTATGTTACCTTTTCAATCCTTATCGGCAAAATTACACATACTTAACAGCTCAATAGAATCGATGGAGGTGGACACATGTAGTCTATTATCTGGATTTGAACATAGGATACTTTTTATCCTTGTCAAAAAGTAGAAATCCTCGACTGATTATTTTCGAATGACAGCCTCGTTGGTCGCTATCACGACTGCTGCTGAGCATGAGGTCCTGGGTTCGATTTCCGGGTCGAGCAAATTGTTATTGGGTTTTTCCATCAAGAATTTCTCAGTAGCCGCCACGGTGTTTGGATAGGTGCCCGGTTGATGGCAATAGGCCCGCCCTCTATTCCATGGGCCTTAAACATAAAACATAACTGGCGAAATGTGGGTGTAGGTACTATTAGGTACACCTCCGCCTAACTCTTCGGGGATTACAGGCGTGATGTTATGTTATGTAGAAATCGAGAGGATTTCTACATAACATAACATCACGCCTGTATGAAATCTAGGTGAATGATAAAAGAGTCCCAGCTAACCTACTTACTAAGCCGTAAAAGAAAAGGTAATATCGAAATGATCCAATAAGCCAATACGATCACACTTCCCGCTATCAAACGGTAACTTTTACTGACTTAGGGCCAGTGCTCAACGGCGGACGGCAAGAAAGAAAATATATTTATTTATCACAGACTAAAAGGCGTACCGACCGCGACCATATCGTGATCCAGTTGAGGGGATTTATTATTTAGAGAGCATTTCATAAAGAGCTCGTTTGCCTTTGCAGATATTCCATCCATAGCATAAGCAGCCTATAATGTTCCCACTGCTGGGACACACGGCCTCCTCTTTATGAGAGGGAATGGGCTAATCCACCACGCGGGGCCAGTGCGGGTTGATAGATGTCACGTCTTTTCGAATTTTTGGTTCTAAGACAAGCCGGTTTCCTCACGATGTTTTCCTTCACCGTTTTGAGAGCAGTGGTAATGAAATAAATTACATAAAGTAATGCACCTGGATGGGTTCGGACCCGCGACTTAATTCGAAAGTTGGGGCCGCCACCACTGGGCCACCTCTGCTCTCATAGTCCATAGGCGGCCGTATAACTTTCAGTCATGACCATACAAATTTCCCGGTATCTCTTATGGATACGGATTTCCCCATTTTGTCCCACTTAAAAGAAACACCCTGTATACAATAAGTAAGCATTAAAGAGGCACTATGTTCCATGTGTCTCCGAGCTTCATTATCATCTGTTTTGCGTTTTTCCAACTGTTGGTATCAGCTTTCAGTTTAACCAAATGCAACCGAACACCATTTCACTTCCATTCGTTCCATTCGTTCGTTCGTATTTCGTTCCATTTCATTTTTTGTAATCCACTTGCTGGGTAATACGATAACCTTTAGTACAACTGGTTGTCAGACTTTTGGGGTTTTGACATTAAAGTCTATAGTTATATTTTTATAAATATAACTCTCTGCTGTGCCGTCCGTCAGTGTGCACTTAACTTAACGTGTGAACAGCAATGGCGGCCAGTTAGCAGGGTTGAGAAGTGTCACAAGATAAAATGCGACCCCTTTCCTTATCGATTTCTTTCGACGCACCTTTCTGTTACGTGTTACAAGTTATTTAGAAGAGGGAAAATGAAAGCTAAGCTGGAAAAATGTTTAGTCTTTGTATTGTCAAGCGTTTCTGAATTGAATTTCCATTTTAAGACCTGAATCCCAGAAGTTATTAAGAATGTACAGACACATCAAATTACCCGAAACTGTCAAATTTTCCCAATCAACCTCGAACCTAATGCTTTAGCGATAATGTTGAAAATCTATTAAAGATATTTGACAGATTATACTAACTTGATGTGCTGGCTTCTGTACATTTTATTAAAGAGATGTATTTCTCAAACGCTAGATGAATACTAAACCTCGACATTTAAAGGGTATTATACAAAGATTATTTATCGCGCGTGTTTAAAAGCCCCTCAGTTCGTCCCAACAATGGACTCTGTTCCCATTGTTTGTAAATCCTGTTATCTCGTTAGCTCATCCGATTTGACATGAAACACGTGAAAATCTTATCAACACTTTTGTGTTTTCATCCCATGTGGAGTTAACACCGTTTTTGGTTAGGCCCCTTTGTGGTGGCCTAGGCCTTTGTACAAAATATCAGGTGTCGAAAAATGCTTTTACGGGTAATTGGATAGGTTGACATTTTTATTTACTGTATTTTTGTTTCGTAGAATTTTTTACAGTGTTGTTGACACCGGACAAATTAATGTTGATATTTTTTTTGTCTTTTCTTTTATATTTT
Organism: Noctua janthe; assembly: GCA_910589295.1. Lineage (NCBI taxonomy): Eukaryota > Metazoa > Arthropoda > Insecta > Lepidoptera > Noctuidae > Noctua > Noctua janthe. The sequence continues at coordinate 6,989,208 of OU342573.1, read as the reverse complement.
CAATAGTACCTAAATATTTTTAAAGGTCAGCTTGACAAAAAGTTATTTTATTCTGACTAAACCAATTTCCTGTTGGTGACAGTGCGAAAATTGAAGCTCGATATTTTTGGCGTACTTTTTATTTTGTTTTTCATGTTTAGTGCTTTGAAGCCGTACCATAGTCGATATGAAAAACTATGTCAAGTCCTTTATAAATGTAAATAGAAATTTGTTTGTTATTGTTTACTTGGCTCAATGGTCTTTATTAAAAACCAAACGATTTCCTTTTATAAACACAAAAGCTCGCTCAAAGGAAAACCTTTATGAAAACCGGTACAAAAAAAATAAAAAAAATAAACAGTTGATACTCTATCTATTCTATATTCAAAGTGCATAGAAGCTGGGTAGACAAAAGACGCCCGTCTGCTGTCGCTTGTCTATAGATATCATGACAAAGAAAAAGTAATTGCTTATTGTGGGGTGTATTTTGAATAACTAGATTGAAATAACATTTTGTCAGACATCTACACTATCATACTTTAAAATAAAAGAAGAATGTTCTTTAATTTATTTAAGTGGTCATCTCATTTTAAGTATTTAATCAATAGATTGCCAGTCATAAAAAAAAATCATTTGTAGCTTTGTGAGTAAGTAATAATGGCGATTGCCAATTCGACTGGCATGCGTTGTGATTACGGCAAAAGGCTATACGTGTTTACCATAAACTTTCTTTATTAGTCCTGTCATATTCTAGGCAAGAAGCGAGGTTACTAAATGAAAATACAAAATATAATCATTGATTTGAATAGCACCGCTTGAAGTGTACCTGTAGTGTATCTATTTAATAGATGTGGAAACACTATCTCACAGCCACAAGTGACAAGTGCTCAGCTAGCTGTCACTAATGACAACTGTCAGTCACCCCGAATGGCGGGAAGTTGAAAGGGAAGCTTACCCTGGACTGGGGCTTGGTGGTGTTGGTGAGCCTGTGATATAATTAGTAAATTGTGTTATCAACCTATTAGCTCTTCTACGAGTGGATACTAAAGTACCTATCTTAGTTTCAATAAGCATAATAATAATTGGTCGGCCAATGGCTTAATAGCCAATAGCCTCGACCAACATCTGAGGAGGCTCTCGCTTGGCAGCTGGATCAACGGCTTGATTCAGAAAGCAGTACTTCTGGACACGGCGCGTATCGTTGGGAGGTTTCTCTCTCAAGAGCCCTGAACCCTGTTCCCGATGCTGTTGGGCTACTATTTTTTATATTTTAAAATATTGTTTTATATTAGAATATTTAAAAATGTATATAATATGGGTAAAAATAAATAAAGGGATTAGTTGCTTTGATTACGGCCCATTTCTCCTGATATAGAGGAGGCTTGAGCTTATAACAGAAATATAATGTATTAACTAATAAATAATACAAAATATTTATTGTTAATGATATTTCAATGTTTTAATAACTTTATACAAGGTATTATTCACTGAGATTCACGGTTGACCTTGCATTACAGTGACTATGGCTGGGCGTTGCGGGCTCTCTGCCCTCTATCTCAAAAACGGTTGAACGTATGAAAAATTTTTCAATTCACAATTTTATTTGTTGAAAATTTTATGCTCTACAATTTTTAACCTACTAATTAACATCATTGGAGCTATAGAAACCGAGATAATCGCGAAAAACTGATTTTTGTTACGTTTGACTTTGAATAACTAACGACGCAGACACGAGATTTCATGAGACTTTTGAGACAAGTTTTAGAACACCAAAATGAAGATGTATACGAGTTTCCAGTTTATTATTTCTCATTCCGAGGTGAAACCCTAATTTGACTGGACTATATGCGAGGCATGTTAACAGCCAGAACTTAAATTATCATATCGGTATCAGCCCAGAGTCTAAATTAGCCCGGTTGTGGTTAATAGGCTCACCCCCTATTACATGGGATTTAAAACATAACCGACGAAATGTAGGTCTGTTGTGGCTAACCCTTTGGGGGGAAGACAGGAGGGATGCGGTGTTATGTAAATGATATCAACCTAAATCCCTAACAAGACTTGGACCTCTAATTTGCAGGCCCTGATCTGTCGTGTTAGGATTATCTTAAATCGCAAATTGTGACAAACGGGTCCAAGTGAGTTAATACCGTACATGCTTTAAGGGATTACAGATCAACGCCTAATTAAGATACAATTATCTGGAGGAAGAGATTGGGTTGATCTCCTTTGTGCTAACCACAGGATAGTGTTTAGGCGCTGCGCAGAGGGAGCAATTTTGATCCTTGAGTTTTCACATCTACACGTATCTGATTTTAAAACGGCTTTCATCTAATTACAAGAAATTGCGTAGATGTACAGTCACGAGCACCAATATATACATATATTGGTTTAGTCATTTAAAACTGAACTGCTTTTAAATTTATTATCGCGAGAAAAAACAATTGTAACTTGGAGATGGATCTTTTTCATAAAAATATGAGTTCCAGAATACTATGTTCGTATCAACATGAAATTTTAATCATAACAGTAGGAGAAAAACACATTTAAAAGTTGTTAAGTGTTTACCAATTGGTGCTCGTGACTGTACACGTTTCTGTAACTGACAACCGAGAACCTTTTGAAAAGTCCTTGCATCAATTATAGTACTGTATATTGTCTCCGCATCACCCTAAGGTAGACTGGTAGAAAATGCCTATGGCATTAAGTCCGCCTTTGTACAATTTAACTTGTGCATAAAGCTTTAATAAATAAATAAAGTGAACTCGGCGTTATTAGATTTTGCTTTTGTAAACAACAATGGCCAATCGTAATTGTCTATCGTTTAGTGATGCACTAATATTAATTACCTAACTACCTACATCTTATGAGCAGCGTTTTAATTTGCTTTTATACCATTTGAAATAAACCACGTTCTAATATGTCATACAATGTAGTACAAACTCAAAATTACCTCTGAATACTTTGCATACCTCGTATCAAATTCGCAGAAAGGGTAGCGAATATCGATATGAAAAAATAAACACGTCTGTCGCAATAAGAACATTCATAAATACATTGTTGGAAACTCATTTTCATTGCAAAGGCTGGAACAAAAGGTTCCATGACGTAGGAATATTATAGAGCCTTATATTTAAATACTATACATATATATAGAACGAACCCTCGGGTTTATGAGATGGGGACAATAACGGATTAATGAGGTCCGTGGCTTTTAACTGGAGGAGTTATATCTAGGGACATAAAGAAAGAAAGAAAAAATATTTATGTGTTGCAGGAACGTGACGTGCGTACAAATCATAAAATGACAAAAAAAAACAATTAACATATAACGCATAACAAATATTTATAAATACAACAGGTTGGAACTAAAAAGTTGACAGTTTGCACGTCGTGACTGTGACAAACAGGTTACCACTCAGCATAATGCTTTGCTTTGTGCATCATGCTGATCATGCATCAAGCTAGCGCTAGTTTTTAGTGACGTACATGCTTCTTCTTCTTTATCGTATGGTAAGAGCCTAATCTGAAGTCAAAGTTTTTAATACCGCCCATGGGCCTGTCATGCCGTCGAGAAATATCTCTCAGGCATGCTTGTGTCCTCCAGATGTTTTCCTTCACAAAACCAAGTGATAATTATACAATACGCTCATGAATCCGAAATGTCAGAAGTGTCTTCGGTTCGAACTATGGCGGTCACACCACTAGTCTTTTACAGCTATTCGTCGTTTGTCTGTGACCACTAAAGTAGTATTGAAAAGTCATAGAAACTCTTTAGTGACTCACGTTTGTACAAATGTGTGGTTGAAGGCTTGTCTGCTCAATAGACCGGTTATTCTGTAAATACTTTCTTACGTTTTTTGTAATTTGCAGGTTAGTGCCAGGTTGTATGTTTATGAAAATATGATTCGCGCAAGTATGTAGTTACAGAATTATAATCATTAAAATCATCAATACAACCCTCTAAGTTGAGTAAACTTTCATGAAAAAGTCAATTAATGGGGTTAAATGAACTTAGAGGGTTAATATAATTATGGAAAACACTCTGACAACTAAAACAGAACTGTTTTTGCGAAAGTAAGAACCCGCGAAAGTGTTTATTACGTGTTAATAAAGTTATAAAAATCCGTTAAATGCACTGTAGCAAGTTAATCTAAATACTAAGGTATAACTTAGTTAATGAGTTAAGTTTTCTTACTAAGTAATAATATTTTCTTCATTGTAACTTCGAAGGCAGGATTTGCTTTAATAAACAAGTACACTAAGTTATAAGTGCAGTGTAAGGAGTTACTTATGATGATGGAGTTGTTATTAGAAGGTCTGGAAACTTTTATTCCCGTTTTAACTAACACTTGATAATATAAGTTTTTAAACTGTCCTGGCCACTAACATTATAATTAACACTAGAAACGGGATATTTACCAGCATGTTTACTGATTGTTTTGAGTTCCCGATATTTCGGCGCAATCAGTAAACATGGTAAATATCTCGTATCTAGTGTTAATGATCACACTTGATAATACCTTAATAACTTGCTTTCGGGGATTAACTAACCGTTGGAGATCTAACAGCTCGCTTTTATTTATCATTTTGTGTTTAAATATCGCCTTCTAATAGTGAAAATGGCCATAGAAACATATTTATAACATCACGCCTGTAATCCCCAAAGGATAAGGCAGAGGTGTACTAAATTGTACACACACATTTCGCCAGTTAAGTTTTTTTCTGATGTTATATGGTCTAACTTACGCTACTTTTATTTTAGAAAAATAATTTGGGTTCCGAGCAAAAAAATTAAAACCCTTGAAATTGGTAACAAAATCCGATTTAAAAAGGGAAGTTTTATTTTTTATAATAATTTGACGCGAATGAAGGTCGCGGGCAACAGTTAGTGTTATAATAATAGCCTGGAGGATAAAAACCAGAGAAACGAACATCGATCACTGCTCTCGCTCAATACCTAAGTAGGTACTAGTTAGTTGGTATTAACATCCATTTTGTAAAGTTAACCTTACTCTGATTTAAAGTGAAGCCAGCGGTGGCTATCAATTTCAGAGTTATGACAGGTGACCAATCCATTAGATACTTTGGCGCCAACTAATATTGTTCAGTTGATTGCTATTGACTGAGTAGAGTAATGCTTGATGCTCGATACAGTTCGACGTTTATTTAGTGCCGTACCTATCTAAACACAAACAGGCGTGTTGATGTACCAACACAAGCTTGACATAATGTTACAATGTTGACCTCAGTTTCAGTGGCTTAGCTAGTCCTAAAACGGCCCTGTATCAAAATAATAACGTTGGGGGCCCTTTTTGAAAGACTACCTTGATTGATTGGTATCTGTATGATTTTAATGAACGCAAGAGGTTGAGAATGAGACCACACCTGTAGTTTAAAACGTATGTAACCAATACGGAAATAAAGGTTAATTTTAATAAAAATTCTCTTCTTCTAAAAATTTGTTTTTGTGCAAATACGTCTTTCTGTTACGATTTTTTGCTTAACTACATTTATGTATGGGGCCCCTGTAGTTTGGGGGCCCCATATCTTTGATACGGCTGATATAGCTACGCCCTTGCCCAGTTTTAAGGGTACATACTAACATTTCTAATTGGAACCATAATATTGAATGCATTTTTTCATTAGTAAGTCGTACTGCAAGACCTTCCAAAATCAATAACTTCAAGGCAAAACATTTCATATTAAACTAATTTTAGATGTTGCATGTAATATTTTCCAACAATGTAAACTCATTATCCATCCACTCGACTTACAAATCGAATTGAAGGCCCTCGGGTGCAAATAAAATGCAAAAGCGTTGGAACATTAATTTAATCTTGCTGCGGATCATATTTCAAAGCTGCATGCAATCTTAAAAGCTACTTGAAGCAAGGTCTTGGTAACGAGGAGGGGAATGACTTTCTTGTTATAAAGGCACATTCACAACGAAAGAAAAGACACAAACAAAGAAGAAACATTTTACGTATGTACGTGCTACCTTACTTTAATATTATAAATGCGAAAGTAAGTTTGTTTGTTACCTTTTCATGCCTAAACCACTGAACCGATCATCCTGAAAGTTTGTATATACGTTGTCAGTTGTACAGAAACGGACATAGGGCACCTTTCATCGGGAAAAAAGTATTGTTCCCGAGGTAAACAACAATAACGTTCTTATGCTCACAGATGGCGCCACGTGTCTTTCGTATCAAGATTGAATTAAAAAGCAGAGTACAACCCGAATTGATTGTCAAATTCTAAATTAACGCGAGCAAAGCCGCGGGAAAGCTAGTACATACATAAATTCACGCCCTTTTCCCAATGGGGTAGGCAAGCACCACAGAGCGTCGCTTGCCACCATCCTTACATACTCCTTTTGCCTCGTCGACGTTCATCTAGTCATACACGCACGCCGGTTGCGAGTACTACGCACCTGAACTTTCTGAAGAACCTCACCAATAAAGTCAGTGTAGGTCCTTCTAGGGCGTCACCACCCGGCGTTGCCTCTCACATCTGCTTTGTAAATACTTTTTATTAGTCGCCTTTCAGTCATCTTGTCTACACAACCAAACCATCTAAGCATACTCTATTCAATTTTTGTCACTACATCTTTTAAACTGAAACGTTCTTGTATAACTTCATTCCTCAATTTGTCATTCAGAGTTACATCACACATGCAAGAAAAAAATGGGGAAATACAGTGTACCTATACTTACATCCGTGCAATACCGAACGTCTGTCGCTCAGCATAGTGTGAACTGACGACTCATGTGGCATTGGCAAATAGCCACAGTGCATTGCTTTTTGCGAGGCTAGTGCTTCCAACGTGATTAGTAGGTAACAAAACTGTCTTTCTATCAAACTTATAATATCGTCGCTTGTTTGTTAGATGGATCATACAATCACAGCATACATGTATGTGATGTATGCAGGTTACAGGTTGTTTTGTTGTGCTGATGTTGAACGTATCCCTGCAGTTACATCAAAATATCAAATATTGGGCAACGTTATTTCCCACTTAAGCTAATTCTTTTTTATTTGATTTGTATATATGTATTAGTATCTATATAAGAGATTTATTAATATTATATTTAATCGTCAAAACATAACTATATTATGTGCATTATATACAGACTACAAATACAACTAAAGTAATGATAGAAATAAGACTAAAAATAAGCAAATATAAACATCTAAACAACGACGACAAAAGGACACTTATACGTCAAAGTACTCCACCGCATCGCTGTCATCTGGAAACGTGCCCAGAAGACTGGCAGCATAGCCACGCTGAATGGCAATGCTAAATCTTTGGCCAAAGAAAGAGCTAGCCCTCTGGTCACGCGAAGAGTCAACCAGTCGGCGAGAGATTTCCTTAAAAAGGAGACGCGCACTCGGGCCCGAGTGCTACTTCTTAATAAGCCTCATATTACACAACATTTTGTAATCATACTTTGCCCACTCACTAACACTTTAAAAAGTTCTTCCACAAAAGTTAAGTTTGTTGAAGCTGCGCTATTACAAGGTAAAAAGTATATTTACTCGTAAGTCCGTTTCCTTGTCGTTGTTTTGTAGTGTTTCTCTAGTGTCAGAGCAATTAAGGGGTTTACCGAGAAATCGGGTGCGGTACCAAACGTTGGAAGAAATAAATGTGTCAAGAAATGCGAATCCGTTGCAGATGGCAGATTGGTTCTGAATGTGTTTTTTGACTCTTTAGTGAAGAAAACGATGAATTATAATACAACAGTATCATCAACATACAAGACCAAGTTCAAAAACACGATTGAAAGTCTATTTCATGAAATCATAACAATTGAGTTCAATTCTTGGAGATTACAATGATTATAATTATGTATTTATAACGATCGCGAATGTATTTGATCAACTGCAACATACAATCTGACACTGAATACAAATTGTAATATTTGAATTTCGTGGGCTGTCTTGGCTCATCCCTCTCAATCTATTTTGATCTGTATCTAGTTAAAGATTTAAATATTTCTCTAGAGCCAATTCTTAGTCATATAAAACAAAAGTAAAAATATACCGATATTTAAAAAAAACAGTAAAAAAAGTTAATGAAAAACAAAGTTACTGCTACAGTTTGATGAAAAAGTCCCATATCTTAAAAACTAAACATCAAATCTAATTCAAACCAATTTTCGTTTAAAGTTATTTTTACGTTCCCACATATTTTTCAGAATTTTCCTCCATTTACTTTAGAAATTAGACGGGGGACACATTTTACCACTTTGGAAGTGTCTATCTTTGACTTTGAGAAAAAATGGTTTTAGGAACCTCAATATCATTTTAGACCTATTTATAGACACCGCACGTATAGGTTTGATGATATATTTTTGTATAAAAATCGTAAAACGGTTCACAGAATACCTATCAAGTTTCAACTGTGTAGTCCTAATAGTTTTGGGATAAAGTGGCTGTGACACAGATGGACGGACAGACAGACATGACGAATCTATAAGGGTTCCGTTTTTTGCCACTCGGCTACGGAACCCTAAAAAGTGAAAGCGTCCTTCAATATGTAGCAACATCGTGAAAACGAGTGAGAGAGCTCAGTTAAATACGTATAAAATAGAGATATAACTGGAATTCTGAATTCAGTTTTATATTTTGTTCCCTGTCCAAGTATGAGGTACTCCACGTTATGAGTAGGGCATGAATTCAAACGAGTTTCGTATGAAAATGAAGAAGCTTTTTTAATTAACACACAAAATGGAATTTGAAATTCAATGTTTTCAGGATTCAGTTTAGGTAGTCGAATCTTGCCGTAGGTTGAACCAGACGTTTTCAATTATATTTTCTAACAAATGTTATGTAGGTTGTTTTATTAAACTTTTCTAATTAGGACAGGATACCATAAACCGCCTAGCAACATTAATTACAACATAAACTAAGATGCTGTGAGACAAATTTTTAGGTTACGTATAAATTTTATTTGTTATTATAATTATAAATGTGAAAGTTTGTGAGGCTGGATGGATGTTTGTTACTCTTTCATGCGAAAACTCCTGAACAGCTTTTGATGAAACTTTACAGTAATATAGTTTATACTATGATTTGTAATGATACTGTTACGAGCTGGGTACAGGATAAATTGAGTACTACTGATTAAACAACAAACAACTTTATTAATTATTACAAAACACTTTAAACTGAATCACAAATACACTATTGATCACTATTCACTTAGATGTTGCACTTCTAGTTCACTTCGATTCGCTTCTGACTGCTCCCGCAAGCCCGACTAACGACCGATCCTTCGAGAAAGTTCCAGAACATTCTCGAACCTTCTTTTCAATCTACAGTGGAACATCATCCTTCGAGAAAGTTCCAAACTTTCTCGAATCTTCTAGACAGCTTCGTAGTAGAACATTGTTCTTCAAGAAAGTTCCACAACTTTCTATACTGGAACATTCTAGACAGGTCCTTACAGGAACATTCGAGACTCGCACTTAATCTAGAATGTTCTCGTAAAGCAACCGACTTAACAATACTTTGTAAAAAAATTACGGCGGAAGCTAGTGAAATACAATATTTAAATATACCATTTAAAGCAAAATGTAACAGTATAATGGGTGTAAAAAGACCCTTACAATTGTTTAATGTTACCCCCGTACTATTTAATGCATCCATCAGCACAGTATTTTTTTTGAGTGCGTTACAGCGAGTCCTAAGTAATCGTGATTTTTTTTATATATATATATATATATATATTTTGATATACAGAATGCTTGGTTGACAGCTTAGTAAATGTACGTTTACATCTTGTATTAGGTATTATGTTCATCTTTTTCGGTGTTGTCGAACTTTCTGTGAAGTAGCTCGTCTGTGCAGGTGTCACGGCTGTTGTACCTAATTACAAGTACATAAGACATTTCAAACATTGAAGGAGCTCGTGGCTAAGTAATAACAGCCGCTCGGATCGATATTTAGGTTAAGCCGCGCTTGCCTAGGTTGGTCTGTGGATGGGTGACCACCCATTACATACCGAGTTTCCTCCGTGCCTCGGAAAGCACGTTAAGCCGTTGGTCCCGGGTGTCATTTGTAGATCTTTGACAGTCGTTATAGGTAGTCAGTGGCCCAAAAAGTCTGACAACCAGTCTTACCAAAGAGTATCCTATTACCCAGTACTAACTGGGTTGTGGAGGTCAGATAGGTAGTCGCTCCATGTAAAATACTGGTATTCAGCTGCATCCGGTTAGACTGGAAGCCGACCCCAACATAGTTGAGAAAAGGCTAGGCAGATGATGAAGACATTTCAAACATTGAACGCTCTGTAAGTCGCAACGTAGATTTCAGCAAACAATCCCAATGTATTACCGCGCTTCCTGACACCACCACTGGTAAACCACTTTTCAACCTTATTAGTACTTCCTTTATTAATTTTTGTACACATTCTTAATTATTTCTTAAAAAAAAAATTAAAACATTAAGAAATATTAAAATAGCGGTCCGCTGGTGTCGGGAGCAGGGTTTAAGCTACCGGTGGTTAGAGCTCCAGTGACAGGAACCTCCTCACAATGCGAGCCGTATCGAGGAGTACTGCCTTCTGAATCAGGCCCTTGATCCAACCGCCTAAGGAGAGCCTCGAGAAATGGTCGTCGAGGCTCTTGGCTCTTTCTTATTACTACTATTAATAGGTCTTTACCTATGTAATTGTAGATTTAATAATCAGCATTTTCAGATTTAATTATCTGTGGATTGGCGCGCAATTCGAAATTAAAATAAATTTTATTCGAAAGCCGTGTTCTTTTAATTTCAAATTCAGTCATTTGTTTTTAGATAGTTTTTTGTTTTTGTGAAATTGTGGTAGTTTTTGGCGCCATGGATAAACTGAAAATTCGTACAATTTTCGAATATGAGTTCCTACGTGGACATACCGCTGCGCAAATAACACGACACATTAACGACGTGTACGGGCCTAACACTGCTTGCATAAACACGGTCCATTATTAGTTCAATCGTTTTAAATCTGGAAATTTTGAGTTGAAGAATGAGCCTCGCGGTCGGCCGGTAACCATTGTCGACAACGACGAATTGAAGGCGGTAGAGGAAACGGATCCAACTCAATCTACGGCTGAGCTTGCTGCGGGACTTGGAGTTAGTGTCAAAATGAAATTGAAGCACTTGCGTCAAATCGGAAAGATAAAAAAAGCTAGATAAGCTAAAATAAAAAAATAAAATACAAAAAAAATTGTATTTTAATTTTCATACAAATCTCCAATTTCATAGGTAAAGACCTAATATTACTCAAGGCGTAAGGGTGAAAAGTTATCGAACGTCACTAAACACGGGAGTACATGGACATAATGACATGTTTTTTTTTAATTTTTTTTTTATTAAAAAAAGGGGCCTTCTCTTGACCTCGATCACTCCTGATGGAAAGCGATAGATGAGGTCTATGATGGGACGAGTGTGCCCAGAAGGCTGACTGGGTTAAATGTGGGAGGGAACACAGAAACATTTTATTGTTTCACACATAAATGTCATTATGTGAGAAACAAATTGACATTTTAGCTATGTCTCTTGGATGACAACGCATCTGGTATTTCAAATCCCATAGGTATCTGTAACCACTAACTATCAAGTGGTTCGCCCGCTTGATTGCCGCCCTCTTACATAAAGAAACTCATTTTGAAGATGGAGTACTTGGAATCCTTTTTTGAGAAATACGCTACGTGCTCCCAATACACGCGTACACATTTGAAGGTTTTTCATTTTCGTTACTTTTCTTTGTGTTATGTATCGTACGAGTATCGTAACCGGACAAACGGTCGGGTATTGGACCTTGTGGGTTGCTTCAAAAGCCAGGCAATCCGGTAATGGGAAACTTCGATTTTCGCTTATGTTAGCGCTAAAGGATATTTTTCTATGTAGGTATTTTACCCGCACGGATTCCGGTTTGTGGTGGCTTCAGGCTATTCGATATTCTGAAGGCGAAAAGAGATTGGTTTAACGATTTTTCATTGTACATATACAAATATGTATATTTTTCAGTAAGTATATACAGCGTGAATTATCACGCCTGTAATCCTCGAAGGTGGTGGTTAGCCAGAGGTGTACCTAATAGTACCTACACCCACATTCCGCAAGTTATGTATTAAGTCCCGTTTAAATTTTGATATATATTTATAGTATTTGATATATATTTATAATATTATATATATTCTTGTAGTTAATCTTAGTATTATTTAAAATTATTTTCAGATATACACCTATCACTGCTTGTCTCTGCATCACCCAAAGGTTGACTGGTAGAAAATGCCTATGGCATTAAGTCCGCCTGTGTACTTCTGTGCTTGAAGTGTTAAATAAATAATAGGAGGCATGCCTATTCCCGTCAACCGGGCATAGATCCAGACTCCGTGGTTGCTATTGAGAAATTCCTGATTGAAAAACCCAATAACTCTGCGCGAACCAGGAATAGAACCCAGGACCAGGAAAGGTGTGGTCATAATTCAAGGTGCGATTCAGACCGTCAAACTTTATCCATGGCACCAACATCACAATCGTCACCGAAGAGGGGGTATTTACATTTTGATACAACACTTTTTTGATGCACGTTGTATATTGAAGAAAAATATTTAAAAGCTAACTCGAGTATACAAGAGTATTAAAATCTAGGCTCAGCTCGCAAAGCCCTTGACCGGACCGTGTCGCCGCGGGCTCTTCATTTCAATGTTAAGAAAATGTGAACCTAGCAGCTGTCTGAAAGGCCTTTTATCTTTTTTATACTAAGATAACAAACTTTGTCCCTAATACTTTTCATGAAATATTTCATAAATAATGTAATTTCAGAATTATTTTGGGATTTGTACAAAATGTTTATCTAATACAATTTTTAAGGGACATCCAATAACCATTATGTACTTTCTTGTTTAAATTTAATATTTTGATGTATGTTTGGGACCATGTAGACGATATTATGTTTGACATTGGTTTTCTAGATTTATTAAAGCTGTTTGAAAAGGTAAATTCTCGTTACTTTTGACTTTTTGAACGAGTTTTATCCTAAAATATTTTGAACTTGTATATGTTTTGTCGGAATCGGAACAACCTATACCTACTTCATTTACAGGATGTTTTTTTTGAAGTGAGCGTTCAGTGACACTATCGAATGGTCTAATAATACAGCATGTGTTTTTTTTCCAAATCAACGGGTTCGATTACTGGCCAGGAATATTGATTTTTCAAAAAACCAATGATGCAGTTTTAGTTTTGATCAAAATCGGAACCGAGACTTCTTTGAGTATTTTTCGCTATTCCTCATAGTTTAGGAGTTGGCCATCCACACTTTCATGGAAAATTCACCTGAATGTATCGAACTACCTACCTTTTGTATTTTATTTTAGAGATGATAATTAGTGCTCACCAACTGCTGATACTACCAAACCTTGGTGAATACAGTAACTTTGAAGTTCATACTTTTCTAATTAAAATTATGCCACTAATGTAATTAAAATAACTGTGTACTTGGTAAGTTTCGATGTATACTTAGAGTGAATTTCAATCAACACATCTAAACCGCGTTCAAGAACTGTCAGTATCAATATTTCGGTACAATGAAAACAATGACAGGCGGCGACAGGTCATGAACGTGGTTTAGATATGTGATGATTGCTTTCAGTTTCAATGGTGGAATCGGTCCTTAATGAAATCGGAATGACTAGCTCGAAATAAAGTAATTTCGGTAGAAGAACATAATACGACCGACACTGGTACCATTGGTACTGAAAAATCGCGAGACTACATTCACGAACACTAAAAAAATAAATAGAAAGGGAAACTAAAAAGAAATCTAGGATAGTGTCTACCTATTTTACCTACCTCAAACCGATGATAGGTATCTACACCCAACTTTTATGGGACTACGAGGCAGTTTCTTTGTTAACATTCCGTGTACCTTGCGGTGTCTTGATACATAATTTATTATTGCTAGCAATCTTTTGCAGGTAGTTCCTTTGCTACATATGTACGTAGGTATGTATTGTGCACCACAGACAAATAAATAATTTCACTTTGTCTGCCTGCAGTAAGGTCTCTACTTCTCGCTGAAATCCATCTAAAAGTTGTCTTAAAAAGATCGCTGTACTACCGCGCATTGTGGGCACCATTTTTATGTAAAATGTCAACTTTTTATCGGTTATATGTATGGTGTGCAGTCAAAGGCCATAAGTCCAGTAGCATTTCAATGTTCTTATACGCTTATACGGTTCTGCGCACATATTTGTGCGTGTGTTGTTTCAACGCAAACAATAAAACGTCATAAAACAAACGATGATGTTTGTCAGATGCATGTGGTCGAGACTAGACAAAGATAACAATATCACTCGTTTTCTAATTATTGTATTATTAGCGTCCGCGCCGAGGCGATTCAAAAGTAGTGTTGATACAGTGAGTGGTGGCAAAACCGTAAGTGAGTCGACCTGAAGAACACGAGCTGAAGTGTGGTGGGAACTATACTAGTTCTCTTATTACTTTTGTTTTTTGGAAACAATTAACTCGACTTTTAACTATACAGGGTGTAAGGGACAGCCCTCCACAAACTGACATGGCGCATTCAGCTCCTTATTTTGAATTATATTTAACCGGAATTTTTCTCCGGATTTTTTTTTCATCTATTATTTCTTTATTTCAATGTTAATTTACATTCCCTGTATGAAGCACTCCATTTATGTAAATAATACGGCTCAAATAAAAAAATCAAAAATGGATGTTGAAATAATCCAATGAACGACCCGTCAAATTCACCCCATCAGTTTGTGGAGGGTTGTCGCTTACACCCTGTAGAATATGAAATTAATTTAATAATTTAGGCATGAAATTAAAAAAAAAATGTTTTAAAGGATAATTTATTTATATCATAATTACATGAATAAGCAATGTGTGACTGCTACTGGACTTCTGACTGCGCCCGTACACAATAAGGAGTATTCTACCTAACTATCTTACTTTATCGATTGTATACCTTGTGCGGTTAAATCTTGAAAATCACACCTTTTTGTTTAGCCATCTGTTTTTATAGACTTAAGCCTTTAAAGTGCTCCGTCGTCCAAGAGAGAGCTTTAAGTGTTTTGAACCTTATAAGGAAAGGAAATGTTTTTATGCGCCATGAAAGAGTTCAATTGAATTTCTTTTGAAATGGAGGGAATATTCATTTTTACTATTTTACTTGTTCCTCGCTTCGCTACTGATGTTGGGTATTTCAAAAAGTGTTGCTTGTCTCTATGTTCGTCGAGCTTTTGCAGCAATTCTGCCCGCATTCATTTCGGATTTCAACTTTCAATTGAATTTGTCACTTGTAACTTTAGTTCGCCAGTTTTGAACTTCTAACATTCTGTAGAAGCGCACTTCTACGTATCCTCTACGGAATATGTATTCTATTGTGTTTCTATCACACATTCCTAGATAACGTAAGTATCACGATACGTATGAAAACCAAGCGTGCCCTTTTTTGACTACCTACGTAGAGTCACGAGCACTTTCCTAAATTTTCCTAAAATAACGATTGTAACTTGGAGTTAGGATATTTTTCATTAAATATGAGTTTCAGAACAGTATATTCGTAACAACATAAAAATTTTAATCAGAACTGTAGGAGAAAAACACTTTTAAAAGTTGTTAAGTGTTTACATATTGGTGCTCGTGACTGTACGTCATTGATAAGTACTATTTAGTTTCTAAACAAACAAGTTACTAGACAAAATAGACTACGTTCTTGTTCTTTAAAAGTCTAGAATAAACTTCTTGAGTTGTAACGTTATTGTTTTTAACTAGTTAGCTTTCTGCGACAGTAGCCACGTTAAGTCGGGAAATAGGTGTTCTTTCGTTATCTAGATATATCTATATCTGTGGTTTCTATCTATATTAAGGTGAGGTTGTGTGTCAATGTGAGTCGTCTGTCACTCCATCAGCTGAATGATTTGCCCTCCACTGACCTAAATGTTGTGTTTGTTATCCAAAATTTACCTCAACCAGAACAACTTATAAAGTGTGTAAATAGACCCTTAACATATCCGAAAGGCACTTGTTCTCCTCGTCACTGCGATCATTTTTTTGTTCTAGACCATACCTGGGAACTTTCTAGTTACGGAGATATTGGGGGTCAAAGTTCCAATTTTTTCACAAGATTTTTAATGTAAGATTTTTACTTTACACACCTCCACGACCCCCGTAGTATTCAATTCATCCATCAGCACAATGCTTTGAGTGCTTTCCATCAAGTCCTACCGTAAAACGTGATTTTTCACCCAAAAAAAAATCGATTCCCAGCTATAATTTTTGCGTAAAGTTACTTAGTTTGATGTACAGAATGCTTGGTTGACGGCTATGTGAAGGGTCTGTTTACACCCTGTATATTGTAGGAAAATTTTCAAGAGATGGTTTCTTCGGAAAATGAACTGAGCATAATAAGTATATTAAAAGATTAAATTATCCGCGTCGGCAGCGTGAAAATTCCACTTGATATAGAATTTCATATAAGTTTCCAAGCGAGTGCTGTGATTTCATTTAAAGGGATCAGACAGGATTAATAACTCTTAGAAAACGAATATTAATTGAGTATTTGGAAGTATTTCGACACGCACAGCGTTTTATATTGTTTTCTTCTTCATTTTCATATTCAATATGTTTATGTAAGTAGGATTTTGTGAGAGGGAAAGAACCTCACGTCCCAGCCGCCGCGGGAGACGCCCTGGGCGTTGGGGGTCACGTGGTGGCTCCCGGCCACCGTAGGTGCGAGCCTGTGGATGGCGAGTTATGGGCTAGCTCGCCGTCTGGCCGTCTTATGACGACAGGCCGTGTCGACGGCGTGTTCGTGTTCCACGCGCGCCTCAAAGAGATGTCAGCAACCGAGTAGGGGTCCGCATGGGCCGATGCCTGCCAGAACTGCGAGACTGTTCGAAAGAGACACCGTGGCCCTGGAACACAAAGGGCAAAGAAGGAACATGGATGGGTTTTAGTCAGTACAAGTCTGACACTCCCTTCCGCTCCGCCCAGAGTGGGGGGGGTTCATTTGATGATTTCCCATCCGAAAAAAAAAAAAAAAGTAGGATTTTGTAAAAGAAACAAAAGACTTTTTGTTGAACTAATTTTTGTACGAAAAGATTTTCCAAGTTTGCTATTTTTGACGAACATTATTATTATTATTCGTTTGGATCAAAATAATTTAGTCACGAGAAAAAATATGAAAATTTCATCATCATCATCATCATTTCAGCCGAAAGACGTCCACTGCTGGACATTGGCCTCCCCCAAGTATCGCCACATTGACCGGTCCCGTGCGACTCGCATCCAGCGGATTCATTCGACCTTCACCAGGTCATCGGTCCATCTAGTGGGAGGCCTTCCAACGAAACGTCTTCCGGTTCGCGGTCGCCACTCCAGAACTTTTCGGCCCCATCGGCCATCCGTTCTGCGAGCAATGTGCCCTGCCCACTGCCACTTAAATTTGGCAATTCTTCGGGCTACGTCGGTAACCTTGGTTTTCTTGCGGATGTCGTCATTTTTGATTTGATCACGCAAGGAAACTCCGATAGCCCCATTGCCCTTTGGGTGACTTTAAGCCTTCTGATGAGGCCCATTGTGCGAAACTGACATAGGTGACCGAAACGTGGTCGCCAGTGATTACTGGCAGTGGCAACACACACTGGTCATAGACTTTCGTCTTGAGACACAGCATCACTCATATCATTTATATAACAAATAGTTAATATATCATGTTACGCAATACCTATAAATGGTAGAATAATTGCCAGTTACAAGTCTCTCGATACAGTTAAAATGAGTTTGCATACATTTTAAAAATGATCTACATATTTACGAGTAAAGAAGGGTGTCGTCAATGAAGTTACGCAGAATGAAATTATTATGAAGTAACGTAACGACGCGATTGAATTTAATATCTTTAAAAATATTTAAATTTTTATTTCAAAATCGTTACCGAATAACTGGTTGTAGGGGTCAGATAGGCAGTCGCTCCACGTAAAATACTGGTGTTCTGCTGCATCCGGTTAGACTGGAAGGCGACACTAACATAGTTGGGAATGGGCTAGGAAGATGATGAAGACTTTTTTTTTTTTTTGGATGGGAAATCATCAAATGACCCCCCCCCCACTCTGGGCGGAGCGGAAGGGAGTGTCAGACTTGTACTGACTAAAACCCATCCATGTTCCTTCTTTGCCCTTTGTGTTCCAGGGCCACGGTGTCTCTTTCGAACAGTCCCGCAGCTCTGGCAGGCATCGGCCCATGCGGACCCCTACTCGGTTGCTGACATCTCTTTGAGGCGCGCGTGGAACACGAACGCGCCGTCGACACGGCCTGTCGTCATAAGACGGCCGGACGGCGAGCTAGCCCATAACTCGCCGTCCACAGGCCCGCGCCTACGGTGGCCGGGAGCCACCACGTGACCCCCGACGCCCAGGGCGTCTCCCGCGGCGGCTGGGACGTGAGGTTCTTTCCCTCTCACGTCCCGCCACCTCCTTCACTAGCATGACTGCTTCACAGAAGGTGGTGACGGCTTCCCATTCCCTCTCGCTCCGGACCATGGCTTGAACCAGGGTCGGACGCGAGAGATCGCCGCCACCAATCGCCGCTACAAGGACACGGCGGTGCTCCGCCCAAGCGGGGCAGACCTCTACGGTGTGCTCCACCGTGTCCTCCGGACGATCCTCGCAGTGGAAACACCCGGGCTTTTCCTCCCGCCCGATTCGGTGCAGGAACCTCCCGAAACAACCGTGTCCGGTGAGGATCTGCGTCAGGCGGTAGGTGAGGGCGCCGTGGCGCCTCTCTAACCACTCCTCAAAGAGGGGACTTATCGCCACAATGGTAGCGTGCCCTGCACGGGGTTGCATTAGTCGCTCTCTCCATGTCGCCATGAGATCACGCCGGAGGTCTGTCCGCTGAGCGGCAATTTGCCGCGGCAGCGGAGTCTCCCCCCGACGTAGTGCCTCCGCGCGCCATTCATGCAGGCGCGCGAGGACTATCGCCTCCAGATCCCATGGCGGCAATCCGGCAAGGAGGCTAGCCGCCTCGCCGGAGATCGTGCGGTACCCCCGGATTAGCCTTATGGCTATTACCTTTTGGGGCGCGTTCAGGTAGTGGGCGGCTTGCCGCCTCAAAGAACGCGCCCACACCGGGGCCCCGTAAAGGGCCATGGACCGCACGACCCCCGCGTATAGTCTCCGGCAGGAGGCGTTTGGGTCCAAACGTGAGGGACGTTTGGACCCCTCAGGTTGGGCAAGAGCCGCTTGAAGGCAGCCCCTGTCCGTTCCAGTTTGGGAGCCAAACGTCGGAAGTGCTCCACGAATTTCCACCGGCTGTCGAGGACGAGTCCTAGGTACTTCAACGTCGACCCGACGCCGATGGAAACCCCTCCTGCCGTCAGTAGGGATCCCGACGGTGGCGCATTCCGAGGCCCATGAAAACACATGGCCTCGGACTTGTGCAATGCCACCTCGAGACCCAATTGCCGGATCCTATCCACGACTATCGCAACCCCGCGTGTCATGTTTTCGGCCGCCGCCTCGTGCGACCTCCCTTGTGCCAGTACCAGCGTGTCGTCAGCGTATCAAACTACGCTGACGCCGGTAGGGAGGTCGGCGCGCAGCACCCAGTCGTAACCGATGTTCCACAGGGCCGGTCCTAGAACCGATCCCTGTGGAACACCGCACGACATCTCTCGCCGGTTCCATTCTCCGCTCTGACCGGGGTAGATGACGGCCCTATCCGTCAAGTAGTCCCCGACCACACGACGAAGGTAGGTTGGCACCCGGTGATACCGGAGTGCCTCCAGGGCATGGAGCTCCAGGGCATGGAGTTGAAGGCGTTGGCGATGTCAAGAAACACCGCCAAGACGACCCCGCCCCGGGACACCGCGTCCCCCGTCGTGAGGGCTCTCACGCGCATGATGGCGTCCACCGTGGAGCGCCCCTTGCGGAAACCAAACTGGTGTTCCGCAAGATCCGGTCCCATCCCCGCAAGGTGCCCGGCAAGGCGGTTGGCAATCACTCTTTCGAAGAACTTGCCCACCTCGTCGAGCAACACGATGGGCCGGTATGCGGACGGAGAGTCCGCAGGGCGCCCTGGTTTCCGGATGAGGACCAGCTTCCCCGTCTTCCAACGAAGCGGAAACTGGCCTCTCTCCAAGCATGCGCTTAGGAGCCCTTCCAGTCGGGGCCCGAGAGCCTCAGAGGCCAGGACCCAGGCTTTGCCAGGCAAGCCATCGGGTCCCGGGGCGGTGTTTCTGGCTTTCAGCCTGCGTACCGCCACTCTCAGGTCTACCCCAGTCACCTCCGGAACGTCGTCATCGTCATCGGTGTGGTCCGCTTCCGGCACCGCACGCGGCGGCGGAGCCATAGGCGGGGGAGGATGCTCCCCTCGCGAAGGGAACAGAGCGCTCACCACGTCCTCCACGAGCTCAGGCCGGAGACTCTGCGTTAGCGGGGGGGCCCGGGTGCGGAGTTTGTCCCGCACCATCTTGTAAGGGCGCCCCCACGGATCTCCGTTCAGAGACTCCAGCATCTCCTCGCGGGCCAAATTCTTGGCCCGCCGGACAGCCTCTTGGAGGGCGGTCTTCGCCGCTCTGTACCCCTCGTACAGCTCCGCCTCAATGGCTGCCGCATCCGGAGGGCGGATGCGGAGCCTGCGATGCCTGGCGTACAGGCGCCGCGCGGCAACGCACGCCTTGCGCAGAGACGTCAGCTCTCGCGACCACCAGTACACTTGACGCCGGGCGCTTCCTGGCCGAACTCGGGGCATTGCTACGTCGCAGATCTCGGACATGGCCTCCTGGAACCAACCCGCCTCGTTGTTGATGAGATGATGAAGCCTTACAGTGTAACAGTAACCTGCGGTAAAATTTATTGCCTACTAGCCGTGCCGCGCGACGTCCGTCTGCGTGAACTTATTATAAAAAATATTACTTCCCTTTTTGAATCGGATTTTTTTACAAATTCCAAGTGTTTTATTTTTTTCCACGGGACCCTAATTGTCTTGCTAAAATAAAAGTATATATTAAACCTTATAACATCAGCTGTCTGCCAGTCAAAGTCCCTTCAAAATCGGTCCAGTGGTTTCGGAGATAATTCGAAACAAACAGACAGACATGACGATAGACAGACAGACGAAAATTGAAAAAATGTGTTTTTGTTATAAATGCTATATATATTTTCATATGCATTCAGTAAAAAGCTGTTACTTTGATCTTACAAACAGCAATTTTATTTAAATATACATAGATTGTCTATACGACATATCGTACTTATTTTTCTCACACAATATTTTATATATCCATACGACTAGCTTCTCCTGACTCTTTAATCCAACAATCCTGTACCTTGTGCTCTAGCCATCTAGGAGTATTTTCCAACGTTACGTCCAGACAAGTTCGCCTTATCTCCTGGGATTTACCTGAATGGCTGTAAAGAGGATTTCGCTTTTGTCAGACGAACAGTCTGTCTGGGTTGCAGTTTAGTAAATTGTTTGTTTTAATCTCGAACAGGGTTGTTACTCGTGGCCTTTTGTGTTTGAAAAATACATTTTATTTTTTTCGTCTTTTTGTTATAAGAGCGACTATTGAGCACAGGGTACTAGGTAACAACCCCAAGTTGAGCAAAGTGAATATTTTCAGCAAATTCTCAGTATTCAGGAGCCTGTTTAATAACGATAGACTCGCGCCCTATATAATATGATGGGATAACTGGCGAATTGCTAGTGTTAAGTTACTATTTCCCTGTTCCTTTGTAAAGATATAATATTTCTACATATTATATGAGACGTATATTACTGATGATGGAGGGTAACCTACAAATAATCAGATAGGTTATTCTTGACAGGTGTCAAAACGTCATGCATATGAAAATCGACAAGAATAACATGATCAAATATTCGGTGAATAATTACTATACAACTCTATCATCAATATCCTCACTGTTTGGGAAATAGAGACATGCGATGTTATGTTATTCAGTAGTAATTTAAATTCATGTTGACATGCATATTACAATAGCCAATCTGCCACCTAGCGATTGGCTGGTATAGTACGCCGAGTGTGAACATGACACAGCAACAGAAAGCAATTAATATGGTCTTAATTGAACCAAAGCTCGAAAGCTGACCGATGGCGATGACAATTCTATAGTTATTTTACGATATCGTGTGGATATCTGTCTTGATTTTGTCAAAAAATTGACCAAAAAGGTATAGAATTTTTGGTCTTAAACGCAATGGGTGCCCGAGGATAAACGGCGCCGGCGGCCGACCCAGACAGAGGTTGGGAAATGATCTGGTCGTGCATCACGAAGGCTGGTTCAAGGGCGCACCTAGGAGAAGAGTACCTAGAACGATATGGGAATGCCTTTGCCACGTAGGGGGACTGGAGCTGGCACAATTCGGAGTATCAATAGAATAAGAGTCTAGCACAGCTAATACTGGTCTTGGTTGTACACATGTCTCTATATACAACATGTGACGTAATTAACGCACACCCTCAGACACCCCAATTAGTATATTATGTTATAATCATAATACATACACTGAATTTTTAGTTAAACATATATGAGCATTGATAATTGATTGATTTAGTTATTCTAATTCCGGAAGAATGTTGTGGTCACAGTACAAATCCACGAACGCAGACAGTGGCACACGTAGGTATGAGGGTCTTGTTAGCCCAGGGCACGCCACCATAGTGGCGATAAGTCCCCTCTTTGAGGAGTGGCTAGAGAGGCGCCACGGCGCCCTCACCTACCGCCTGACGCAGGTCCTCACCGGACACGGTTGTTTCGGGAGGTTCCTGCACCGAATCGGGCGGGAGGAAACGCCCGGGTGTTTCCACTGCGAGGATCGTCCGGAGGACACGGTGGAACACACCGTGGAGGTCTGCCCCGCTTGGGCGGAGCACCGCCGTGTCCTCATAGCGGCGATTGGCGGCGGCGATCTCTCGCGTCCGGCCTTGGTTCAAGCCATGGTCCGGAGCGAGAGGGAATGGGAAGCCGTCACCTCCTTCTGCGAAGCAGTCATGCTAGTGAAGGAGGTGGCAAGACGTGAGAGGGAAAGAACCTCACGTCCCAGCCGCCGCGGGAGACGCCCTGGGCGTCGGGGGTCACGTGGTGGCTTCCGACCACCGTAGGCGCTGGCCTGTGGACGGCGAGTTATGGGCTAGCTCGCCGTCCAGCCGTCTTATGACGACGGGCCGTGTCGACGGCGCGTTCCACGCGCGCCTCAAAGAGATGTCAGCAATCAAGTAGGGGTCTGCATGGGCCGATGCCTGCCAGGGCTGCGGGACTGTTCGAAAGAGATACCGTGGCCCTGGAACATAAAGGGCAAAGAAGAAACATGGATGGGTTTTAGTCAGTACAAGTCTGACACTCCCCTCCGCTCTGCCCAGAGTGGGGGGGGTCATTTGATGATTTCCCATAAAAAAAAAAAAAAGGGTCTTGTTAGCCTAGTAGCTGTTCGCTCGCGTTCAAAATGAGTTAACGAGTTTTTACTGTAATTTACGTAGTTTTAATTATTTTTGGGAAAAAAAATACCTATTATAAAAATTATAGAAATCGATTCAGTAAACAATTCTGAACAAACTAATTTCAGGATGTGCGTTAATTATGTTACATGTTGTATAAATTTTCACAAATTGTTATAATATTGAATATTATATTTGTCACAAAAGAAGATATCGTTTCTATTGACGACGAAGGATATTAATTCAATTGTCGAAACGCATCGATAAAGTAAACATTTTGTTTCAAATAACTTGTATCTCTTGCTCAACAGACCGAGAGTATCGGCACAAACAATCGAGTTGAATCGATACTTGTACAGTGTATTACGCACTTGACCTTGAGTAGCGTGTCTTTGTGTTGCCATTAATTTTTATTCAAGCTTTGTTTTTAATTAACGTTTTACATAAATACTTTAGGATGATATTGTAATTAAATCTTTTTATTCGAACTTTGAAGAGATCCAGATTATAATTATCGAGAAACAGAGAAGACGGCAATGAATTCCACAGACTGGCGGTTCGCACGATAAAAATGTGGAAGTAAAGTGCTTTGTTCGGACACTTACATACATGAGTTCCTTTATAGTTGTAATGATTAAATAGGTGAATACCTACTTCATCATCCTTCTGCTAACCTAGTCCCACATTTCTTGGAGTCAGTGCAACACGTTTCTTTTCCATTTTCCCCTGTCAATCGTGACGCTTTCAGTCACATCATTTTCTTTCAAATCCTTCCTCACCCAATCCATCCATCTTTTCTTTAGTTTTCTTCTCCCTCTCCATTCATAAAACTTTATATTCATCACTCTTTTAATCATATACGATAGTTTAAAATCGTTTATATGTCACTACCCTCACTTTGAAACTTCTGATCCCTTTTTGATGGATACCTACTAGTTGAACCATATAGGGACTGCTCTGTAATTTTCCATAGGAATCTACTTTTTCGGACGAACGAGCAACTTGAACGGGCAACTATTTCTAATTAGTTGAACAAATGCTTAGAACTTGACTCTATGCATGCGTTAATTAATTATTCAGTAGACATTTAAAGGATCTAAGAGGGTTTCCCAAATTAAGCCGCTTTTGTCCCACCTCAACAAGTAGAGGTACTTTTCAAAAATATTTGAATTGGTCCTTTACGTACTTAAGTCGCGTGATAAAGTTTACACGGAGAAGAAAGCTCAGGTAGTGAGCCCCGCTATAACCATGCAAATTCATAATCCACGAAACGAAAAGTTCTAAACTTGACTCTATGCATGCGTTAATTAATTATTCAGTAGACATTTAAAGGATCTAAGAGGGTTTCCCAAATTAAGCCGCTTTTGTCCCACCTCAACAAGTAGAGGTACTTTTCAAAAATATTTGAATTGGTCCTTTACGTACTTAAGTCGCGTGATAAAGTTTACACGGAGAAGAAAGCTCAGGTAGTGAGCCCCGCTATAACCATGCAAATTCATAATCCATGAAACTGTGTTTGACTTGAACTATTCCATGTATATTTACTACGACATGAGCTTCCCTAATGCAGTTCGTGCCGTAACAAGAGAACAGAGGCTTCAGCATGAACACACGACGTAAACTTTGCTTAAATTCGCTTGAATAGAAAATACTTCCAACTTACTTTTTGGGCTTATCGCAAAAACCAAACCAAAATGTACAGTCAGCAAGGCAGCTCATCAAGTTAGCACAAACTTTCAAATTTCTCCAAATGATTTTAAACCATAAAATGGTTAATTTCAAAATCGAATGAGTAAATTTGACAGTTTGTGGTAACTTGATGCGCTGGCAACTGTACAATTTCTGCGATAAGCACAATAAGTACTTCCCATAAAAATAATTATATCTTAAAACTAAGTAAATATTATGTACGGCACGACTTTTAACCGACTTTTTCAATTTTATAGTAAATAGAAAAGTTAAAACAAGTTCATTCTGTGGCTCATAAGTAGTAGGTACAGTTTTCCCTATATTTCTCCTATATTCGCCTATGTTTACGAACATCAAAAGAATTGTTGTCCCACTCATGTACTGTCAAAAAGAAGCGAGGTCGTGGGAAAATGCCATACAATAAATTATGTGGAATTCAGTTCTTGTTTATTTCTAAATGACAAGGTCAGATCTAGAACAAGCTTCGAGGCTTCGCTTATGTCTTCTTTGGACGTTTTTAGTTACATCACCTCCCAGCTAGATATACAACGTCGCACATTTATTCAGGTAATATTATTTTCATTTAATTCCTTTGTTCAAGGCCTCGAGCTATGGGCTAGCTCGCCGTCCGGCCGTCTTATGACGACAGGCCGTGTCGTCGGCGCGTTCGTGTTTCACGCGCGCCTCAAAGAGATGTCAGCAACCGAGTAGGGGTCCGCATGGGCCGATGCCTGTCAGGGCTCCGGGACTGTTCGAAAGAGATACCGCGGCCCTGGAACACAAAGGGCAAAGAAGGAACATGGATGGGTTTTAGTCAGTACAAGTCTGACACTCCCTTCCGCTCCGCCCAGAGTGGGGGGGGGGGGGGGGTCATTTGATGATTTCCCATCCGGAAAAAAAAAAAAAAAGGGCTCCGGGACTGTTTGAAAGAGATACCGCGGCCCTGGAACACAAAGGGCAAAGAAGGAACATGGATGGGTTTTAGTCAGTACAAGTCTGACACTCCCTTCCGCTCCGCCCAGAGTGGGGGGGGGGGGGGCCTTTTGATGATTTCCCATCCGGGAAAAAAAAAAAAAAGGGCTCCGGGACTGTTTGAAAGAGATACCGCGGCCCTGGAACACAAAGGGCAAAGAAGGAACATGGATGGGTTTTAGTCAGTACAAGTCTGACACTCCCTTCCGCTCCGCCCAGAGTGGGGGGGGGGGCCATTTGATGATTTCCCATCCGGAAAAAAAAAAAAAAAAGGGCTCCGGGACTGTTTGAAAGAGATACCGCGGCCCTGGAACACAAAGGGCAAAGAAGGAACATGGATGGGTTTTAGTCAGTACAAGTCTGACACTCCCTTCCGCTCCGCCCAGAGTGGGGGGGGGGCCATTTGATGATTTCCCATCCGGAAAAAAAAAAAAAAAAAAGGGCTCCGGGACTGTTTGAAAGAGATACCGCGGCCCTGGAACACAAAGGGCAAAGAAGGAACATGGATGGGTTTTAGTCAGTACAAGTCTGACACTCGCTTCCGCTCCGCCCAGAGGTCACGTGATGATTTCCCATCCGGAAAAAAAGGCCTATTGAACAAAGCATTAGATTTTAATTCTGAAAGGTTTCAGTTTATTTAACAAATGGAAAATTCAAAGGCGGTGATTAGGACTTTGTTGGTTGAAAATTGATTGTTGTTACAATACGAAGTATAAACGATTTTGCCTAATGTTTCGTGAAGGTTCCAGTAGATGAAAATATATTGATCGTTGTCGACCGACCGTGTTTCACAAAAATAAACGAGGCTCAAATGGAAAACTTTTAATTGCGGACTTGCCAATAGTGACCAAATTAGACGAATTTGAATTCAAATTACGAAACTTTATGAATTAATTTTATTTTCGGCATTGAAAAGTTTGAATAAAATACGGGCTACAGAGAAAGGCATTTTTTTCACGCGATCATTAAAATTACATAAAAAGTTTTAAAGAGAAATTCTTTTATGCGATTTCGCTCGGCGCCGTATCGAGAACGTTTCGAGAAGTTTGTAAAGAAAATGTGAATACGCAAACATTTGGAGTTGTTGGAGGAATTACAGTTTGATAAATAGCATTTGTTGTTGAATTACTTTACATATTTTAAGGAGCGCTTATTGATTATACCGAGGACTGGCCAAATGTTTATGGTAATCTAAATCAGGGTCTTGACAGTTGGTTATTTAGAATAATACAAGCGCTGGTTTCGTTCTAATTACAAGTTTATTTAGTATTTGTTCAGACTAAAGTTATGCAGTGTTCTCACACAACGTCATCAAAATAGATTCACGTTTTTCTTTCGTTAACAATGATTTATAATAGCTTAGTGTCTCGGTTACTAATTTAAAAAATCGAATCTGTTGCAAATCCCGCTATTCCATGTGGATATACGTTACACCGAGATACCGTTTGTCACGTTCTTAGTCTGACTTTTGCCCGTGTTCTCTGTCTTCTAGAACATACTGTAAGTATTTTGAGGGCACATCTATCTATGTATTGATTAAAATTTTTGCTTGAGATGCAATAATAGTAAACTACGTCTAATCTGGGATTGTAGCTGAGACATACTCTTTGTTAATTGCAGACGTTGCATAAACTCATCTCCATTAAGAAGTCTGGGGCTCGGATTATTCCCAACTTAGAACTAAATCTGTCACTTTGAAAATTGAACAAGGTTTGTCAACCCTGGGGCTGCAGTCTCGACATAGATAGCGACAAAAATCGGTCGTTAAGTCATAACGATGTCAAATTTCTTTAATAGATTTTCAACTTTATTTCGAAACCATAAGGTAAGAGGACTAACTAAAGTACAATAAACTAACCATATACATTATTAATTAAAAACGATTAAATAACCTAAAATAAATAAAGAAGATAATAAAAATAAATAATGAGGAGCTCGTGGCTACATAATAACAGCCGCTCGGGTCGATCTTTAGGTTAAGCGGTGCTTGCCTAGGTTGGCCTGTGGATGGGTGACCACCCATTACATACCGAGTTTCCTCCGTGCCTCGGAAAGCACGTTAAGCCGTTGGTCCCGGCTGTCATTTGTAGATCTTTGACAGTCGTTAGGTAGTCAGTGTCCCAAAAAGTCTGACAACCAGTCTTACCAAGAGGTATCGTATTACCCAGTACTAACTGGGTTGTGGAGGTCAGATAGGCAGTCGCTCCATGTAAAATACTGGTATTCAGCTGCATCCGGTTAGACTGCAAGCCGACCCCAACATAGTTGGGAAAAGGCTAGGCAGATGATGAACCTAAAATAAATAAACTAACAACAAACTATAAAAGGGCATCAAAAAACTCCTCCTCAACGCTGTCACCTGGTAATGTGACCAAAAGACTGGCGGCGTTGCCACGTTGTAAGGTTGTATGGCAACACTTAGCCCCTGGTCAAAGTAAAAGCCAGCCCTTGGGTCACGGGAAGCGTCAACTAGGCGTTTCGAAATCTAAAGTATTTAAAGTACAATAAGAAAAATGTACTAGATACTCCGATAAATATAATCGTTAAAACCGAGGAGCTCTTACGAGGAGAGGGCGGCTCGCAGGTAATCACTTGACGGGATTATGTTGATTTTCAAAGTCCACATGGATTGAGTCACAAGCACAACTAGTCAAGATATAAATATTCTAATGATTGACATTTAATTTCCACCCGTCTATCTGTATTGTTTATTTGTCAACCCCGAAAGCGAACGTTTCCATCAGTATTTGTAGGTATAGCAAACATATTGATTGGATCGTGAGTATTCGTGAGCCGATTGTTTGTTTTGTAATTCCATTATTCTGGTTCGAATACGACCAGTGTCTTGTCGTACGCACACGACGCTCAAATCAACCAATACAGTGGACAGTTACTTGATTATTGTGACATTTTGATCACTCCGCCTGACTAATGGATTGTTATAGTCAGAAATCATCATATTAATCACAAATAGATTGGTCTTCTTTTCAGTGTGTTGATGGTAATCACTTCATCGAAAACTATGGTCTTATATGGTTATCTTTGATATGGGGTTCTAATTGGTGCTAATTATGAAGTACAAGGCAAGAGTTGTTTTACTTTTACCGCGCTTTTTAAGAAAAGTAAAATTAACTGTTACCCTGTCTATTTCGACTACTTTTTTACACTGCATATTAACAAGTTCTGCTAAGTTCTGATCAAATAACCTCTTTGCAGCACTGCCCCGAAGCAGCGCTGGTGTCAGCGAGGGTGTTAGCCGCTGAAGGTGCTCCGGCCACCCGCTCTGCATCAGGAGTAGAGCGAAGACCCTCGGCCCCTAGGCCTCCGCTCTGCAAGAGAGGGTCAGGGTCTCTGCTGTCAGGATCGCCACCTACGTCCAGGTAAGTGGAGGATGTCATAGTGATATAGGATAGCATAATCAACGTATCAGGCTCCCAGTGCTGGGACTCGGCCTTCTCTCTCTGAGAGGGAGTGGGTCATAATCGGCCACGCGGGTCCAGTGCGGATTGGTAGTGTTATAAGACGGCGTACAGGTATCAGAATGTGGTCAAAAAGCGGCCAAGTGCGAGGTGGACTTGCGCACCGAGGGTTCCGTATAAACTTGTAGGTATTTTTTTATTAAACTACATATTTGCGTAAGACATTGCTTCTTGCCCAATTGTATGATTCTAGGTCAACGGGCAGTACCCTTAGCCACCCTATAGGTTTTGATGCTCTTGTGAAATCGCAAAATATGCGACATAAACGGTCATATCTTTTGATCGCCTTGACTTACAAGTTTGATTGTTTCATTGCTCTAAGAGGTAGTAGACCTGAGTAGGTATATGATATTAACTTCATCTTAATACTTCCACGTGTTCCTGAGAAAAAGGGTATGACAGACGGACAGACAGATGAATAGACGGACAACAAAATGATCCTATAAGGGTTCCGATTTTGCCGACTGAGGTACGGATTATTCTTCGCTATAAAAGAGCATGTGTGATCCTCGCAGTACTTTTTGATTAAGATTATTACTCCAAAAAAAACAACTTTTAACGCAATTTCTGTCGGGCATCAGATTATTTTACAACAATCAATGAACTTATCTTAACAAATATGTATTAATTCGACAATGTAGTAAACAAACAAGTTATAATTTGATTTGTTGTCAAAGGAACAGCCTTATCTTCAACAGAACATTCTAGTATCTCTCCAAACGTATAGCCGCGTATTATGTGCCTTGTAAATAAGTAACTAAATAGATGTTCACATTTCAGTCTCATGAAATTCTACAGAAAGCACTAGAAACTCCCAGAAAGGTACAACAACAACAGCGTAGCCATTATAAGTATGACACTCGTAGCTTCGCAGAATCGTAGCTCACTAATGAGGGCCTACGCCGTAGCGCTACGTAGACATACCCACACAAAGTTCTGTGCTCCTAGTACTTTAGATGTTTATCCACATTACCTGAACGAGTTGGACGCGAGAAGTTTTAACATGGTTAGTTTTCCAGTCTAGATTGAAAAGTTTGTTGTGAACGTTTTACACACTAAGTTGCCTGAAGTAATTTCACACTTCGTGTAAGTAGAGATTGCTTCACGCTCTGGCGTGATTTTAGAAAGAAAATGGCGTACAGTGTGCTGTTTAAGAAGAAAAAAAATCATACTTAATAGTATTACTTACTAATAATAAATGCAAAAGTAATTCTGTTTGTTACCTTTTCACACCTTAAGGCCTGAAACTGCACAAAGCGGACGACCGCGCGGTTTCATACAAAAAGTACCACGCGGGTCCCCGCAACGGAGCAATTCAGGTTTACGCAGTTTCAGGCCAAAGAGGAAGTTTTCTGAAAGCTTGCAACGTAAGAAATAGCTGTCATATTTCGCTGTTTTGGTTATTTAATCAATATTAGTGAATGAGAAGTATGGAAGAAGAAGACATGCTGCGTTGACCCCAAGATGATGATGATTACTGAATGAAATTATTATGAATGTAAACAAAGTGCTTGACACTTCATTTAAGTATGTTTGAATTTGCTGCGTAATAACTTTGATGTAGAAGTTATCTGTGAGTGAACTTGGTCGTTTCTAGGGAGCTGTCTGTCAGATTGACGTATTGAATACCGCATGCGAATTAGGTTATGAAAATCAGATTGAAATTTGAATATTTAAATAATACTGATTAAGAACTGGGGAAACAATAGCTTTAAATGTTGTTTCTCTTTTCAGGTGAGTTTGTTATTAATTAAGGTTAAAGAATGTATTAGTGTTAAAACTAGTTTTTGTCACTAAATAAAATGTTCTCTTTTCAGAGCAACTCAATTTAAGTTAGAGTTTTACTGTTCACCATAGTATCCAAGGATACGTAAACCCATTATATGAATATTGCTGTGTTTTGCAAAAAATAGTTTTAGACATTATAAAAGCATTTGGAAGATGTCAGAGTGCTTTTTTTGTATGATAAACAAAATATTCAGTGTAAACCCCTAACAGCTAACAAAATGGTTTTCGCAGTTTGAAGTTCTTAGCACACATAAACATAACACTGCTTATCCCCTTCAGATCATCTACTAGCTTTGCAAAACCGCTTACACATACGGTTAGTTAACAAACTTTATGCAAATGTACATATACCAAAGACCACCTGACATGTTTTTAATTACGTAGTGTTCAAACAGTTGGCAACTTTGCTTATTCTGTAGAGAATTAAGGAGCAAACCCACCGCGGTACACGGATAGGCTACGCACGCAAGAAAACGTATGTGAGTCTGTCCACTGCATACCACGGACACGCTGTGCATCAAATATAACGTCATTAGTACATGCGTGGCTTGCTCGAATAAGGCGCTCACATAGCTCAATGCTGTCAATGCCATGCTCGCTTCTTTTTCTTAGCGTGACGATGGCAATCTAAATTGTGTCAGCCCAGAACTGAGCTACTAGTTTGGCGCTTTCGGTAGCGTCCATCACGCTGTGCATGCAGGAATTCAAAAAAATTAACCCATGACTATGCCGCCGTGGGCCATGCACGCTACAGTTGTACATAGTTAAATGAATACACGCAGCTACAATGCGCCGCGTGCCCGTGCACAGCGTGCACCGCGGTGGGTTTGCGCCTTTACAATCGTATGTATTTTCATGTAAATTAGGTCGAAGTTAAATTGACTCTCAACTCTTTAGCTAATTACATTATGAAAGCCACGAGCTTGCACTACTCATATCCGTTAGTTTAGGTACACGTGTGATTTCAAAGCGAAGACAGAAAATTATGTTAGTTTTATTTTATTGTCTTGATTTTTTCTATATTAGTATCGTTTTTCATATGCGTGGTAAAGTGTGCCATTTGTTACGCACACCGATATCTCCGGACAAGTTGCTTCAATGCATGACTGATACATGAGGATACATTTAAAAAATTGAGATTGAAACCGATTCTACACGCACTCGGTTGAACGCTGACTTTTTTTAAAAGCGCATGGTGCTTGCTTATTGTGCCTTATTAGTATAACTTTATAATTTTGATATTACGTCTGTATTGTAGTTTCATACCTTTTCTTCTGCGTCTACCTGCGAAAGTCCAAAGACAAAGTGCTGGTAGAAAAGCACAAGTTTCATAGATATCTATCTGCCTAGCTTTTTCCCAACTATGTTAGGGTCGGCTTCCAGTCCAACCGGATGCAGCTGAATACCCGTATTTTACATGAGCGACCCAGTTAGTACGAGGTAATACGATTCCCCTTGGTACGACTGGTTGTCAGACTTTTTGAGCCACTGACAACGACAGTCAAAGATCTACAAATGACAGCCGGGACCAACGGCTTAATGTGCTTTCCGAGGCACGGAGGAAACTCGGTATGTAATGGGTATCCACAGACCAACCTAGGCAAGCACCGCTTAACCTACAGATCGATCATAGCGGCTTTTATTATTTAGCCACGAGCTCCTCCAAAAGTACCGTATTAAAACAGTTTAACAGTTTCATTTGCATAGTTACGAAACCTCGCTGATTTCAAGTTTCAAACTACTCTTTTAGTTAAAAATCTATCTCTGATTCATTGAAAGAATATTCCAGTTCCCCAAAACAATAATTTATTTATTAATTTTCCGAGATAAACAAAGCCCTGCCCGGAGCAATCACTGCACCTGTCAAATTATAATAAACAACAGTCGTCTGAAGGGTCCCAAACAAACAACATTGTTCCATGTTTATATTATAATTAATGTTCATTCGTTTATATTCAGCGTTCGGCGCAGATCACGAAGAATTAAGGAGAATTAAATTGTCGCCTAGAGGCCGAGCCGTGGCGCTCGGAAAAATCCGTCACGATTATATTTCCTGGCTTATCGTAGGGTTGGCAGAAGAAACAAGTATAATTTTTAATATTTTTATACGCAAACCCTGCGTAGGGAACTTATAGCTGTTTTGACATGGAAAGAAAAATTCTAGTGCGCAAATGAACGAAAATTTCGGGAGCGTGATCAGGGTGCGATGGTCTAATTTGTTAAGACATCCGGTGTACTGAATCGGAAGGTCGCAGGTTCAAACCCTGCTCGCACTAGAATTTTTCTTTCCATGTCAAAACAGAAAAAAAAGAAAGTAAAAAAAAAATATTTTAAACACTTAAAGTTTTGAAAATATTATATTCAATACCCACACAATTGCTCACACCACTAGGAATTTTCGATTTCATAGCACGATGCCTACTTTCGCACTAAGACTACTTTTTTTACTTTCAAGTAATGGGAAGTACAATGACAACATTTCGAAACCACCATACATTTGATCACGATTTGACTGCGATTAGTCTACAGGGTAGAGGGACACCGACGCATAAACTGTTGACTGATTTTGTTTTTTTTAATTTTGATTTTGTTTTTAATTTTATTTTGATTTTTTTAATTTTAATTTGGATATTGTTTTAAATTTTATTTTGATTATGTTTTAACTTTGATTTTGATTTTAATTTAGTTTAATTGTACCTATGATTCAAAGTTGATTGAAATAAATAAATTATAACACCCCCCCCCCACCCCCACGTCGATTGGTAATGAAATAATTCAAGAAGTTCTTCATTTACAAGCTCATAAATAGACGTAATAAGATTAAACAAGTGCAACTGTCAACAACATCAACGTGTTTAACTGATTTTGTACCAGGAACTTGTTTCTGCGTTGGTCGAAGTAAGCGCAACTGCTGAGCATGAGGTCCTGGGTTCGATTCCCGGGTCGGGCAATGAGTTATTGTGTTTCTCTATCAGAAATTTCTCAGTAGCAGCCACGGAGTCTGGATTCTTGCCCGGTTGATGGCAATAGGCTTGCCCCCTATTACAAGGGACTTAAAAAACATAACTGGCGAAATGGGGGTGTACTATTAGGTACACCTCTGCCTAACCCTTAGGGGATTACAGGCGTGAAGTTATATTATATGTTTGTGTACCAGAAACTCTAGATACAATCTCTTTCCAACGAAGACAACGGCGACGGAAAGGTAAAAAATGTATTAAATTGACATAAGCTACAGGAAAGTTTAACAACTGTTTTCAACAGGATGGACAGATAAGGAATAATAAACTTAAACCACATTTTTCATTCGTATTTGTAGACTATTTGTTGCTCGCGACCTTTAAAAATTTTATGGGTTTTTTTTGCACGGCGGTTCCGTGCAAAAAAACCCATAAAATTTTTTAATTCTTTTTCTAAATAAAAGTAGCTTAAGTTACTCCTTATCGACCGATTCAAAATCGGTCCTGCCGTTTCAGAGATTAGCCGTAACAGACAGATAGACAAAAATAAAAATAAAAGTTTATTTTGTTATTAGTACCGTGAATATAGAAAAAAAAAAAAATATATATATATAAATAAATAATAAATAAATAAATATATTTATATATAAATTGTCTTGTCTCTGCATCACCCTAAGGTAGACTGGTAGAAAATGCCTATGGCATTAAGTCCGCCTTTGTACAGTTTTTTTACTTGTGCATAAAGTTTTAATAAATAAATAAATAAAATAAATATAGGTAAGCATTTAGTAAAAAGTTGTTACTTTAGAATTGCAAACAGACACTTCAACATTATTTATTTGTATAGATATACGAAATTGTTTAAAGGCTATAGTCACTTGCCTAGGCCCTCAGAATAATTCCACAAATCTTCTATCTATCTTCTATCTTTATATATAAAATGGTTAACTGACTGACTGACTGGGTGATATATTAACACACAACCCAAACCGCTGATCCTAGAGACATGAAACTTGGAGGGTGTGTTCTTTGTGAAGGGTAAGTATCCACTAAGAAAGGATTTTTGCGAATTCCACCTCTAACGGGGTAAAATGTTGGATGGAAGTTTATTTGAAAATCCGTCAGTTTTGAAGTTAGGATCCTCAAATTTTGTATTTAGGCTGACGATTGAAAATTAATTTATACGTGTCTCAGCGTTTTTGATAATTCTATTCCCGAAGACCACATATATGTGGCCGAAACCGCGGGCAAACCCTTGTTTTAAATAAAACTAGCCACTTCAGTCGTTCCCTCCCCAGTCACGGACAGCCCTAGGCCCCCGTGTTATCTGCCGCAACGCAACGCGCCTTGCTAATGGCATTAATTTAAATGAATGATAGTCCCCCATTTATTCGTTCGTTCGCAATATTTTGCAACAAGTGCGCGAGGTATCATGGAAATGGATTAGATTTTCATTCTTATGCAAGTATTAGCTTATGCCCGCGGCTTTGCCCGCGTGAAGACCGATAATTGTCCCACGGGATCATACTAACGATATAAAAAGCTATCTACTATCTGTGTGCAAAGTTTCATCCAAATCCGTTCAGTAGTTTTTGCGTGTAACAGTAACAAACATCTATCCATCTATACTCACAAACTTTCGCGTTTATAATATTGTAGTAGGATAGGATGTCTGCTTCGTTTGTGGTTGGGTTCAGAATGGGGCAGTGTGGTTTCTCATCAAGAATTTCTCAGTACTAGACTAGAGTTCGGAAATATTATTATTCTAATTCCCTCTTCCCTTGTGAACCATGTCTTCTTCATCTACATGACCCAGAGATCGAATTCATCTAACGCTCAGGAGTCGTGCTTGCGACTCTAGCCGTCGCATGACTGCTAGGCGGCCGGAGGGGCAGTCAAGGGAATGGCATTGCTAATCGTAATTAAATCTTGACACATTGACACGGCACGGAAATGTAATAAGTACCTTTATCAAGTTAAGTCAATTATTTCTCATCTTGGGTCAATAATAGTCAGGTTATCGAGTAAGTAGTTAACTTAGTTACTCGCGCGCTCGGGCAGGTGCTACATACTACTGATCTTGTCAATTTGCGCCAACTTAGTTATGCCAGTTATGTCCACAATCGCATCTAAGGGTTAACAATTAACTGAGGGACTGTGTCGAAGTCTTTGAAAACAGCTACGGAAACGTCTTCATGGAGATAAAGAATTAAGTACAGAAAACCAGTCCTGTCTGCGATTGGGCTGCGGTTGCCGATTTGCAGCTGAGGTTTGCGGTTGGGGCCGTCTGCAGAATTGTACTTTAAAGTAGCCAATTGCACGGTAATTACTATCACTTCCGTGATTACCTATTCATTATTCTGAGCTCCCGATATTTCGGCGTTGTGAATAACAGGAGATTGCGGGTGAATGGTAACAGACAAATCTGTCTAGTCTACCCTCTTTCTTAGTATTTTGCTATGCGCACAACTGGAACTCGACATAAAGTCACGGCAAAACACAGTCACTGTATCACTAGGTTTTGTGGAGTCCTTATTACGACGCCGCGACAGCTGTTACTTATGAGCATACTTAAAACTGGATTCCACGTAAATTGAAAGACTCATCTTGCTGGTGAATCAAAAGGTTTTACATAAGAATGGCTACAAAACTAATATTGGAGTTGTAAGATCAAAAAAGATGCGAGCCGCCAGATCAACATCATTAATTTTAGTATATGCGAAACCTGAAACAAGTGTTTAGTATTTTTATGTAAAGAATCTATATACAAAATTTCAAAACTGCATCATGAAAAATCACAAAGTTATAAGCTTGTTCTGTTACATGGTTGTCCGCTCAAAAACCTGGTCAACACGCAGCGCGCCGCGCACGCGCCTCCAGCGTCGTCTTGAGCTCATTGATAATAATAATTTGGCAGTAGATGATTGCGATAGGTACTTAATGTCACTCGTTATCCAACTTGTAACTTTTTTTAAAATATTTTTTTGACAAAATATAACATGGGTTAAAAATTATTGGAATCGATTCAGTTACTTATTCTGAACAAACTATATTCCGGTTTCGCATATACTAAAAATAATGTTGTATAGTAGAGCATCAACCGACCTTCTTGCCATATCTTACAGGAGTAACGGACAAGATAGGTTGATTACTGAGTAAATACTTGTTAAAGACCGTGTTTGCTCCTCATAAGAAAATTGCCCGAAGTCTGCGCTCCCCGAAGGATAAGATCCCTGTGCACATCCTGGGGTGCATAAAATTGACTGCAGTTACGGCAGTTCATTCATCTCAGTCTCATGCCGCATCAAAGAGTACATAAAAACTGTGAAAAACAATGATGTGCAAAAAAATTCCGACCCAATCACTGGATCGAGTTTCACAAGCCACGTGTTTTGTCAACGAACAAACATTGCTTACCAAGGCTGACAAGAGAAGCAATTGAAATAACAAAACACAAAAAATTCAAGTATTTGGCAATTAACAAAACAGAAAACAAAATGAATTAATCATCAAACCAATCTCTTTAATCTAAGTTAATAATTACAATCCGAGAACTCAAGGTTACACGTGGACCCAAAGTGAAAGTTTTGCTCTAAAAGGGGCACACAGCCCACAGGATCACAATACAGCCAAGCACAAAAGATGGTTCACATCGGAAACAATAGGAGTCACTTCTACACGTTCCCATCATGCTGTAGCTGTATGTCATAGGTCGTATCTCTGACCGGGATAAAACGACGACGGGAGAGACGAGATACCAATTTATTCATGCATTCTGGGCGATGTTTGAGTAACCTATGTTCTAGAGATTCAGTAGTTCGTACTACTAGAGTATGTACATTGTAAATGCATTATCCCGGTTCTTAGACTTATGGAACAGAATGAATGTGAGATCGGTATTGATTGTCCCAGTATGTTGGCTTCCGGTGGTCTGGTGACACAATAATCCTACTGTAAATGATCCTAGATAGACATCGATGCTAAAGAGCTTATGATTTGGCACAATGTTTGCCTAGCAGGGTTTTAAGTTACATCACAGAATTTTACCATTTCGTCAAACGCTGTGGATTTGCACTCCCTAATTATGAAGCTGACATTTTAAAGCTTTTCAATCCTTCTATTATTTCGTATTTTTGGTATACTCAAGAAAAAAAAAACGACTTCCGGGTCGGGTAAAGTGTTATTCAATTTTTCCATCAGTAATTTCTCAGTAGCAGCCACAGAGTTTCGATTTGTGCCCGGTTGATGGCAAAAAGCTCGCCCCAATTACATGGGACTTAAAACATAACTGGCGAAATGTGGGTGTACTATTAGTATTAGGTGCACCTCTGCCTAACCCTTCGGGATTACAGGCGTGATGTTATGTTACTCAAAAAAACGTAGTTTCACTCATATATTTTTTCGCATTTTGTCGACCTAACTGGTTGGTCGTGATTCTTATCTGCCTAACTCCCGCGAGGATGCGGACGTTACTTCGTCAGTATCTCGGAAATCTCATTAATTTCATTCAGCGTATCATCCATCTCTGTCTATTTATACCTCAAGGACTTGTATCTGGGGACACCTTTAAGTTTTAATGTGATGAATGTCTTCCAAGATTTCTTTGCTTTGAGGCACGAGATAAAATTTGTAGCGAGAAAAATAAAATACGGGTTTTATTTACTTTTAAACTTGTCTTCCCTGTAAAGAGCGTCTCTTGTGTTTGGGTTCCATTTCTGTAAGAGAGGATTTTCTAACCAACAGTGCATTTAAATCCACAATCTTTAGTCATTAGTCATAGTACCTACTCCCAACCGGGCGTGCGTGCATAACCGACGTAGAAACGGGTTTTCTCTACGGAAGAATCGACAAAGTGATAGATTTCTTTAGTTGTTCTATAATATTGTCGATTCTTCCGTCGACTAAACCCGTTTCTATGGTGGTCATTCTACTCGTGCTGATGTATCATGTATGAGCGTGGAAAAGAAGCTGTAGGAGGTTTGTAAGGATCGTTTCGTCCTAAAGTTTATGCCAGAAAAAAATGCGTTAGTTCACGTATGTAAATCCCTTGGTAAGACTGGTTGTCGGACTTTTTGGGCCACTGACTACCTAACAACTGTCAAAGGTCTACAAATGAGACCCGGGACCAACGGCTTAACGTGCTTTCCGAGGCACGGAGGAAACTCGGTATGTAATGGGTGGTCACCAATCCACAGACCAACCTAGGCAAGCACGGCTTAACCTAAAGATCGACCCGAGCGGCTGTTATTATTTAGCCACGAGCTCCTTCTTCGAAAGACGAAAAACCTACTGTTCGAAAGAGGAACTTGTTTATGAAGGCCAATAAAATATTTAAAAAACCACTTTTCCACCCGGTGAGTTTGACTAAAGAAGCTGCTATACTTTCAGCGCGTAATTATTTCATGACAATGATTTATAACTTCGAAAGAAAAAGTTCGAAAGTTCTATCATCCCTAAGTATTATGCTACTTTCATCGTAATTTACTTCACGATGTTTCGAAGGGCACAAACGTGGGGATAAAGGAAAAGTTGTCCTCTTATGGTAAGTCTTTGTCATCAAAGTTTTAGTGACTTTCGCATAAGCCTACTTCACGAAGGAATGTTATAAGAAAGATGTTTGATTAATGGATTTTATTATTCAGTCATTCATCACTAATACAGTTTCATGCCAAGATAATGGTGATAGTACATTTTTCAAAAATTGTGCTATTTACAAAACCATTTCGAGGAATAAGGTCTCTAATTATTTATTTCTCGTTAAAATGAAAATATACTCCTTATTCATTTATATTTTTGAAGATATGTGGTTAACCTTCAATGACGTCATTTCAATAAGGAATATCGTGAAATAAGCTTTTTGCGATTCTAAAACAAACGATTTATAATCGCGCGGTTCTCGCGTGTCTGAATGAGCCCTTAGCTTCACGTGGATGCCATTAAAAAACAAACTGTCATTAGAGTGTCACTAGCGTATTAAATCGTGAATGAGCAAAGGAACCTATTCTAAAATTAAATATAAATTAAACAAGTCATTGAATTTCAAAAACATTCAAATTAGTTTCTTAAAATACTATATTTTAACAAAAAAAAAAAAAATGTGCAGGTTAGATTTAGAAAAAAAGAAACAAACTTTTATCGTTGTGCTGAAATGCTCATGGGTGGAAAGTTATGTGAGACCCCAACTAACTAAAACCGCACGGTTCTTACTTGGCCCAGGAAATACTTACTTTGGCACCATCCCCAACTGGTTTCAGCCCATCGTGTCTAGCGGAGCCCATCTTCAAGTGCGGCATAGAACACTGAGAGCCGCCTCCTTGAGCCTGACTGGTCGAGGGGCGAATCGACCTTAAAAGTAAGGAACGATTTGGGTCTTTCTTTACAATAAATGGCCGAAAGCCTCGGGTCTGGCTGTTTAACTATGTGTAAACGCACTCGGTACAGGAGAAATTTTTAGTGAGAACAACGTTTTTTAAAAAAAGTCAAAGACAAAATGACAAAAGTATTCTTTTATCAATAAATGGACTATATGGGCAGATTAAGCGTAATTATGAATCTTGATAGTAACTTTCCTTTTAAAACAAGGAAATTGCGATCAGCAACTTTGTGATTACTTATTGAAGTATTAACAAGGCACGAGGAGGAAGGTTATTTTACTTTTCAACTCATTTACTTAGAAACTGGATATCGGATTAAACGGAGCCCTTCGATTCAGAGAATATATTTATTTCAAGATTGTTACAAGGATCGTGGGTAAATAATAACAGACGCTTGGTTCGAAGTTCAGGTTAACCCACGCTTGCCATCGTGAATGGATGACGTCCATTTACATGCCGAGTTTTCTCCGTGCCTTGGCAGCACGTTAAGCCGTTGGACCCGGTTGTCAATTGTAGATCTTTGGTAGATCGTTAAGTAGCCAGTAGCCCGAAAGACTGACAACCAAACTTACCGAGGGGTATCGTATTACCCAGTACTAAGCGGGTTGTGAAGGACAGATAGGCAGTCGCTCCTTGTAAAAAACTGGTATTCAACTGCATCCGGTTAGACTGTAAGCCGACCCCAAGATAGTTGGGAAAAGGCTAGGCAGATGATGAGATTGTTACAAGGTTAATAAGAAATTGAGTATGAAGTGGTTGTGAATTAGAAGTGAAACAACTAACAGCAAAAGATTTGATGCAAAGCAAATTCTCTGCTATCGACAGCATTTCGAAACAGCGTGTGTGTGGTAACAGCCGTGTCTTTCGAGTTAGAGAGTTACAGTTCGTGGGTTCTTACCCAGGCTGGTTAGATTTTGATTAGCACTGCTTTCAAAACAGTAAAGGATAACATCGTGAGGAAACCTAAAAAGAGGTGGAGTAGAGAAAACTCAAAGACTGACATTTACTTGACCGCACAAGGCCCGCTTGGTGGATTACAGCTCATTTCCCTGTCACAGAGAGGCGTTCCGTGTCCCCAGCATTAGAAACATTATACGCCCATTATGCCATGCTATGTTTTCGAAATTTCCTAGTTTGAAAGAAAAACTTGTTGAATTCCTGTAGAAAATGAAACTACATATAGTTTTTCACGTCAAATTACCTTATGACAACTTTCAATAAAATAGGTAAATACATTGAATTAATGGACCATAACGTTGAAGGCTACCCTTGTTACGTTAGCTCCTACATCATTTCGCAAATAAGCTGTAATAGCCGAAAAGCTCCCTAACATAATATTTTTGAAGGGAGGAAAAAAGCTCGTAAAAGATAATTAATTAAAGATGAGAGACCCATGTGTACTACATCGTAAATCATAAAAATATAAAAGTATTTTTAAACAGGGTTTTTTTGTTAGAAAAATATTCGGTACTTATATTTTTCTGCGAAGCTTTCAAGAGGTAAATCGACTTATTGTATTTCAATACGAATTTGTTTTATAAAGCTGATAGAAATATATTCAGTACAAAACAAAAATAATAGTTTAGATTTTTCTATTTCTTTTCGATGTTAAGATTCCAATCCGAAAATGTGAAAGTGGCGCCGGTGACTGAAAAGTTGTGTGGTAATCGGTTGGCTTGGTATGGGCATGTGATACGGAGGAATGAGGAAAATGTCGTGAAAAAAGTTTTGAGTATGAATGTGTCGCTCGCAGAACGGATGGCCGATGGGGCCGGAAAGTTCTGGAGTAGCGACCGCGAACTGGAAGACGTTGCGTTAGAAGGCCTCCCACTAGGTGGACCGATGACCTGGTAAAGGTTGCAGGGATCCGCTGGATGCGAGACGCACGGGACCGGTCAATGTGGCGACACTTGGGGGAGGCCTATGTCCAGCAGTGGACGTCTTTCGGTTAAAATGATGATGATGATGATGATGATGATGATGATGATGATGATGATGATGATGATGATGATGATGACGATGATGATGATGGTGGTGGTGATGTGATGATGATGATGATGGTGATGATGATGATGATGATGATGATGATGATGATGATGATGACGGTGGTGGTGGTGATGTGATGATGATGATGATGGTGGGGATGATGATGATGATGATGATGATGATGATGATGATGATGATGATGATGATGATGATGACGATGATGATGATGATGATGGTGGTGGTGGTGATGTGATGATGATGATGATGAATGTGGATGGGTATAAGAGTAGACAAAGGCCAAAGATTTTAAACTATCATGGTCATTAGCATTATCATTAACACTAGAAACAGGACGTTTACAGATTTGTTTGAGTACCCGATATTGAGTGCAAAAAACGAACATGAAAGAGGGTAGACCGATTTGTCTGCTCATAAAC
Source organism: Noctua janthe (assembly GCA_910589295.1). Classification (NCBI taxonomy): domain Eukaryota; kingdom Metazoa; phylum Arthropoda; class Insecta; order Lepidoptera; family Noctuidae; genus Noctua; species Noctua janthe. The sequence continues at coordinate 6,946,059 of OU342573.1, read as the reverse complement.
ACCCACACGCAATAACTTCAGTTTATCCGTGACCATGGTGCTTGCAGCAGCGCCGAAATGTCGGGAACTCAAACAAATCAGTAAACATGGTAAAAATCCCGTTTCTTGTGTTAATGATAAGGACCAAAGAAACGATGGATGGAATGTGTGAAGGATAATGTGGCAAGAAAGGAGGTTTGATGAGATGACGAGGAATAGAAGAAGTGTGGAGAAAGATATGGTGTGCCGACCCGAAATAAATTGGGATAAGCAGGATAATGATGGTGATGTTGTTAACATTCAAATCAAAAGCTCGTATTTTCTTAAGTTAGCCGGAACTGGAGAAACCTATGAAGTTCCCACGGCTGGGACTCGGGCTTCCTCTTTGTGACGAAGATTAGGCTGTAGTCGACCACGCGCGCGGGCTTAGTGTAGGTTGGTTGAAGGTCACATGCCGTTACATTTTTGGACCCATCACGACGATTTCCTCATCAAGTTGTCTTCCACCGTCTTGAGTTAAGTTTTGGCTTTGAGCCGTGACTTGCTCCTAGGCACCATCGCACTAGCCCTTGTCCCACATTACTTGGGATGGATGCATCACATGACGATTTCTTCCTCCTGTTGTCTTCCACCGTCTTGAGTTGTGCTTTGGCTTTGAGTCGTGACTTGCTCCAAGGCACCATCCCACTAGTCCTTGTCCTACATTACTTGTGGTCGGCGCAACATTGCATTATACCTGTCAACCAGCACGATATCATTCACTTTTTTTTCTTAACATTTACCTCACACAATCCATCCATCTTTTTCTTCGCCTTCTCCATTTACGAAATGTTATTAAAATGCAAATTTTCATAATAACATGCAATCCTATTATTTCGTAATCGTATTACTGCCGGTTCTCCGCTTCGGATTACGTTCACCTTCCGATTAATCGAACAATACATTACGAGTAATCGAATAACAGTATAATTTCGGATGGAATCTGTTGGGAATCGAAGGAATCGGTATTGCTATGTTTATTATGGTTTCGGCTTTAATTCGGAAGCCGTCTTAAATATGAAGGACAAATTTAAGACGTAATGTCATGTAAATTATTCGTGACACGTTTTGCATTATGTATTAGCTTTACCTAGATCATTCGTCCTTGTTTGTTTACAAAACTTATGTACTAAACAAAATTACAAATTAGATATGTTTGTCGGAAGATGTGATGTAAAATCGGACGATTTCTGCAATCAAAATCTCATAAATCGATGTTGGCCTCTCATACTCAGATAAAATCAGGGAGGAGCTCGTGGATAAATAATATATAACGATAGTGGTAAAAAATAAACAGTAATTAATTTATACTTTTATTCGGGCAGAGTTTTCCCTTACAATGATTGATTATCAAATGAAAAAACATAAAATCATCGCTCTGGGCTTTTATATCACTGGCTGGCTGGCGACATCTAGCGTTACAAATAACAGCCGCTCAGATCGATCTTTAGGTTAAGCCGTGCTTGCCTAGGTTGGTCTGTGGATAGGTGACCACCCATTACATACCGAGTTTTCTCCGTGCCTCGGAAAGCACGTTAAGCCGTTGGTCCCGGCAGTCATTTGTAGATCTTTGACAGTCGTTTGGTGGTCACGACCCGAAAGTCTGACAACCAGTTTTACCAAGGGGTATCGTATTACCCAGTACTAACTGGGTTGTGGAGGTCAGATAGGCAGTCGCTCCATGTAAAATACTGGTATTCAGCTGCATCCGGTTAGACTGGAAGCCGACGCCAACATAGTTGGGAAAAGGCTAGGCGGATGATGATGACTCAGATAAAACCACCGTCTACGTTTTGGAAATAGCTAGCAAAGTTGAAGTTATCACTTAAAAAAAACTTAACTAAAAGTGACTAGCTTTTTGATATGGAAAGAAAAATTCGAGTGCTGCTCGCACTCGAATTTTTCTTTGGGTTTGAACCTGCGACCTTCCGATTCTGTACACCGGACGTCTTAACCAATTAGACCATCGACACCACCACAACGACCATCGACCATCGTCATTAGTGACTAGTATGGATCACATCTAAAACTCTTTTGCTCCAGTAGTGAGGTCCTCAGTAGTTGAGTGTAACTCTTGTGGTAGTTGTGAACGTGTGTTTTAAAAGAAGATTTCAGCTTCAAAATAAAGCGGTAATTAGTCAGCTTGTTCGACTCGACGAATAGAAACGTACTACATAATAATTGCTGGTCCAATAATTGTGGGTTGTGCGACGTAGTTATTTTGTAAACATAGGCTGTTGGTAAACAAACATTGAAGTGTTGTTGTGTTTATTTTGTCAGATGAACATAAAGGTTAGGAAAGTGTACTGTAACGAATTATAGTAACAGAATTTTCAGATACTTACGTCTTTTAAAGCTTCTTGCTTTAGACCTTCCTTTGGATAAAACTCAAAAAAAAAACTCTAAGCATTTATTTCGATTAGACCATCACAGGCACTTTTGAATGTCAAAATAACAAAAAAAAAAGCGAAGCTACAGTCACAGTCACAAGGCATAATAACTTGAGAAAGTACTATAGTTGCGCATTAAAAAGCGTTGATCTCTATGGAGAAGAATGGGCAAGAAACTCCATAGACACTCATATACACACTCTGATACACAGAGGAACTGGAGAAAATCACATTCTATCAGCGGTAACTGTTCTAAAATAAAAAATGCGTTGGTTTGACATAAGCTTCTATCGATGCTGCTAAAAGTCATTTTTGAAATATGAAAGCCATTGCTACTGCTCTTGGCCCTCTATGGGTGGCAATTATAACATTCCATGAGGCAGACTTATTAGGAGATTTTCTTTTTTTTTGCTAGCCCGTCATTTATCCCAAAGCTGGGCAAAGGCCTCCCCTTTTTCCAAACCTGTCTATGTTTTGCAATCTCAGGCCATTTTCCCCGCAAACAAGATCCGATCGTCTCACCACCTTCGCCGCAGTCTACCTCGGCGGTGATTTACTCCATCAGTGAGTGCCAAACTGTGCCAACCTCTATGTGCATTAGACCATCTATCGTCTAATAGATTGTCAGTCCTATAAATGGAGGAGCGAGGAACTCGTGGCTAAATAATAACAGCCGCTCGGGTCGATCTTTAGGTTAATCCGTGCTTGCCTAGGTTGGTCTATGGATGGGTGACTCATTACATACCGAGTTTTCTCCGTGCCTCGGAAAGCACGTTGAGCCGTTGGTCCCGGCTGTCATTTGTTGATCTTTGACAGTCGTTACAGGTAGCCAGTGGCCCAAAAAGTCTGACTACCAGTCTTACCAAGGGGTATCGTTTTACCTAGTACTAACTGGGTGGTGTAGTCAAATAAGCAGTCGCTCCATGTAACATACGGGTATTCAGCTGCATCCGGTTAGACTGGAAGCCGACCCTAACATACTTTGGAAAAGGCTAGGCAGATGATGATATCGTTTTGCCAAAAGATTTTTCTCGTCGGGTCGTAAGCTTGTATATTTAAGACAAAATTGAATATTAGCCAAATGGTTTTGTTACCTTCCAAAACAAACTTAACCCGAAATACCCATCTCAAATAACTAAGGCCAACGAACACCAATTGATTAGTACAGTTTAGTAGTATTGAGTTATAATTGGGTCGAGGCACGAGGCATCTAAGACAAGGGGCCGACCTTAACCTCATAGGTGAGCCCAATTAAAGCAACAAGGGAACTTCGAGACCTATTAGTGTAAAATTACCGAACGAAATATTCTACTGGATTGTATTACCGATGTTAGATATTGGGGTTTCTCTATTAGGAATTTTTGAGTACAATCCAAAGCCTGGTTTGTGCCCAGGTAATGGCAATGGCGTGCCAAGTACTTCATGGAACTGCGTCGTCATCTTAACGAGTCGAAAGGATAAAAAAAAAATTTGCTAAATTCTTCAACACAAACATATTATACTCTCAGAGGAGCTCGTGGCTAAATAATAACAGCCGCTCGGATCGATCTTTAGGTTAAGCCGTGCTTGCCAAGGTTGGTCTGTGGATGGGTGACCGCCCATTACATACCGAGTTTAGGAAAGCACGTTAAGCCGTTGGTCCCGGCTGTCATTTGTAGATCTTTGACAGTCGTTAGGCAGTCAGTGGCCCAAAAAGTCTGACAACCAGTCTTACCAAGGGGTATTGTATTACCCAGTACTGACTGGTTTGTGGAGGTCAGATAGGCAGTCGCTCCATTTAAAATACTGGTATTCAGCTGCATCCGGTTAGACTGGAAGCCGACCCCAACAAAGTTGGGAAAAGGCTAGGCAGAGAGATTTTATACTCTCCCCTTTTCCTTTGGGGGTGGTAGAAAGTACAGAACCGTTTGGTGCTTCTTAACATAACTAATGAACTGAGGGAGTTCTGTATACCTTGGAACATCCCTTCGCATAATATTGGCGTTTTGTTACCTAAATTCCATTGGATTTTGCATTTCACAGTCGATCAGCGGTCTATCATTTTCTTTGATCGTAAATGTAAATAAATTACCAAAAGTCTTTTTACGGGCGTTTGAACAATAAGGTACCTCACATAATGAGCTGATTAGAGACACGATTCATACAGAGGAGCAAGGAAGAAATACTTGTACAATTTTTGTTTCCAGTTCGATTCATCATCCTACTCAACCTATAAAGAAAATGACAGAAAAATCACGAACGAGGATCTCCAAATACTTTACCAAAGTTGTGAATCAAAAGTAAAGTGATTATTATAGTCAATATAAAGATGTAAAGCCAATAAGCTCTTCGCTCCACGATAAAACCATTTTCAAAGAGTAATCATTGAACTAAGCGAGCGTAAAATTGAATTTATTTCATGTTTCGCTCGAGTACTGTTTAACTTCAAAACACAGTCTGCCAATTTACCATGCGAAATACTTGGATACGTGTCCTGAATTCATCTCTACCCAAAACTTTGTAGACATTTTATATGGAGATACCTAGCTTTTACCCACGGTTTGCCTGCGTGTAGATCAGAAATTTCACGTGAACGTGCATGCGGGATGCGTCCACTATCCTTTGTTCTAATCCAGCATGTGTGCCCAATGTTATTGATATCTGTTCATCTGTAAAAGCGTGAAAAATTATCAGACAGACAAACAGATCAGTTACTTACTTTATCATTAATAATTCGAAACCCGTTCAATTGTTTAACGTTAAACGATACCAGACAGACAGACAAACCGACAAACAGAGCGTCCTTCGCATTTATAATTTATGTGCCTACGTATGTTGGTAGCCATATACCATACCATAGTTACCACCCGGGTACTTTAGGAAAGTACCCGGGTGGTAAAATGTCTGGGGCCTAAGTATGACACATTGACTTTACAAAGTGACTGTCAAACAGGTATGAGTGACAGACTGAGACGACGCTCTACAAAGCCGAATTGTTTGTGAGACTCAATCTGCCACACCATAGGTAGAGGATTCTCACACGACACGGCTCGTCCGCGCGGTAAGGCGGATGCGGCGAAGTGATGAGAGACGATGCGTAGCGAGGGATGTGTTAAACTAACCAATAACATTGCTTCTTTTTCAGTTTGAAATATTCTAGCTATGTGATTGGTTAGTTCCACACACATCCCTCGCCAAGCATCGTCGCTCATCTCTGGTGGAAACGCAGCCGCATTGTTTTGTTTGAAATCCGTCGATGCCTAAGGGTTGAACCTCACCTGGCACCGGGAATGCTATCGCACGCGGCAACATCGACGATGCGATCGGCAGCACGCTCTGTTCCTCGCTCTAGCAAAACCGACACAACACATACTTTTATGTTTTTTGTTTGGGTAAAAACACCAATTTATTTTCGATATCATCATCATCATCATTTCAGCCGAAAGACGTCCACTGCTGCACATAGGCGTCCCCCAAGTATCGCCACATTGACTGGTCCCGTGCGACTTTTTTTTAAATTTATTTTCGACATAAACTTAATAAATGAAACAGACACAAATGTAGCATAATTAATATCTCTCCAGCCGTAGTTGTTTGAAAAACAAAGGAATGTAAACCTCATAACTTTGAATCACCTGAAGAACCTTCTGAAGGGCAAATTTTATTTGTTACGTTATAAAAACTGTGTACCTTAGTAATGTTCGTTCTTTACGAGATTGTTTCTGGTTTATGACATCATTCTTTATATAGATGTACATAATTATTTTCTTGTAGCTTTAAGTCTTATATCGGGGTGATAAAGCGGCTTTTTCATTGTCGTAAAAGTTTGGTTTTCCTAGACTGTCCGTCTTTATGGGCGGTTAATGTTGGCTCGTAACTGAGACAATAATGAGCATTTTTATTGGATTTTTGAGTACTATCGTTTGATTAGAAGCAACATTTTTGTTAGGTATGAACAAGAGTCCAAACTCAAGATTTGCCGGGCAATGGGGCTTAGCATACCTAATAAGTGTTGGTGTTAAGCGGACAGATCGCGTAAGAAACACTACCCTGCGCTCCATTACTCAAGTTGCAGATGTTGGAGAAAAACAGTAAAGCTTTAGTGGGAGTGGGCTGGCCACGTAGCACGAAAGCGCCCAGAGAGATGGGCAACGATCGTCTCTCACTGGACGCCTGTCGGAATAAATCGCCATCGAGGTAGACCGCGACGTAGGTGGTGTGACGATCTGATCTCGTTTGCTGGGCGAACATAGCTAGATATTGCATAGGACAGAGAGGTTTGGAAGGAGACAGGGGAGGCCTTTGCCCAACAGTGGGACACACAAACAGGCCAACAAAAAAAAAATATCACTAATAGATTCCTCTAGTATGTGGCTATTGATCCTCATCCCCTAAGTGGGGTTAAGTTTTTCTGTTACGTAATTCTTAAATGTTATTCTAGAGACGTCGTCGTAATTTTCCTCGATAAATAATAATCGGCTAACGTCGTCCTTTATTGGACCTAAATCAACAAGTTTAGTGTAAGGTTAGCCTGTAAGGCTAGAAGGATGGTACGGTCCGATTAGCTGGCTGACTATCGGGGATTCAAAGCGAGCTAATCTCTCTCAAATCATAATATATTAAATCTAACTTCATCATCTTATTATATCTAACAGCCCCTTTGGTCTCGTGGTCTCAAGTGCGACTGCTGAGCGTGGGTTCCAGGGTTCGATTCCCAGGTCGGGCAAAAAGTGCTATTGGGTTTTTGCATTAGTAATTAGTATAAATAGTAGCCTGGAGTTTGGAAGTTGGCGGTATGATACCCCCGTGCCTCAGAAAGCACGTTAAGGCGTTAGTCCTTGCGGATGCGGGGCGAGTCGGTGGTGGACATCTCGTTCGCTAGCCCCGCTCTGTCACCGCGTGTCGTCGACTGGCGCGTCATGGAGGGGGTGGAGACCTATTCCGACCACCGGTACATCCGGTTCGACGTCTCCACTCAGACCTCAAGCGCACCGGTCCTACAGGCCCCGAGTGGTCCGCGATGGGCGCTGAAGCAGCTGGACCGGGAGCTCCTCCTGGAAGCCTCAATCGTGCAATCCTGGGTGTCATCACCGGTCAGGCCTGCCGATATCAATAACGAGGCGGGTTGGTTCCAGGAGGCCATGTCCGAGATTTGCGACGTGGCAATGCCCCGAGTTCGGCCAGGAAGCGCCCGGCGTCAGGTTTACTGGTGGTCGCAAGAGCTGACGTCTCTGCGCGAGGCGTGCGTTGCCGCGCGGCACCTGTACGCCAGGCATCGCAGGCTCCGGCAGCCATTGAGGCGGAGCTGTACGAGGGGTACAGAGCGGCAAAGACCGCCCTCCAAGAGGCTGTCCGGCGGGCCAAGCATTTGGCCCGCGAGGAGATGCTGGAGTCTCTGAACGGAGATCCGTGGGGGCGCCCTTACAAGATGGTGCGGGACAAACTCCGCACCCGGGCTCCCCCGCTAACGCAGAGTCTCCGGCCTGAGCTCGTGGAGGACGTGGTGAGCGTTCTGTTCCCTTCGCGAGGGGAGCATCCTCCCCCGCCTATGGCTCCGTCACCGCGTGCGGTGCCGGAAGCGGACCACACCGATGACGACGATGACGTTCCGGAGGTGACTGGGGTAGACCTGAGAGTGGCGGTACGCAGGCTGAAAGCCAGAAATACCGCCCCGGGACCCGATGGCTTGCCTGGCAAAGCCTGGGTCCTGGCCTTTGAGGCTCTTGGGCCCCGACTGGAAGGGCTCCTAAGCGCATGCTTGGAGAGAGGCCAGTTCCCGCTTCGTTGGAAGACGGGGAAGCTGGTCCTAATCCGGAAGCCAGGGCGCCTTGCGGACTCTCCGTCCGCATACCGGCCCATCGTGTTGCTCGACGAGGTGGGCAAGCTCTTTGAAAGAGTCATTGCCAACCGCCTCGCCGGGCACCTTGCAGGGATGGGGCCGGATCTTGCGGAACACCAGTTTGGTTTCCGCAAGGGGCGCTCGACGGTGGACGCCATCATGCGCGTGAGAGCCCTCACGACGGGGGACGCGGTGTCCCGGGGCGGGGTTGTCTTGGCGGTGTCTCTTGACATCGCCAACGCCTTCAACTCCATGCCCTGGACCTGCATTGCGGAGGCACTCCGGTATCACGGGGTGCCGACCTACCTTCGTCGTGTGGTCGGGGACTACCTGACGGATAGAGCCGTCATCTACCCCAGTCGGAGCGGAGAATGGAACCGGCGAGAGATGTCGTGCGGTGTTCCACAGGGTTCGGTTCTGGGGCCGGCCTTGTGGAACATCGGTTACGACTGGGTGCTGCGCGCCGACCTCCCTACCGGCGTCAGTGTAGTTTGCTACGCTGACGACACGCTGGTACTGGCACAAGGGAGGTCGCACGAGGCGGCGGCCGAAAACATGACACGCGGGGTTGCGATAGTTGTGGAGAGGATCCGGCAATTGGGACTCGAGGTGGCATTGCACAAGTCCGAGGCCATGTGTTTTCATGGGCCTCGGAATGCGCCACCGTCGGGATCCCTACTGATGGCAGGAGGGGTTCCCATCGGCGTCGGGTCGACGTTGAAATACCTAGGACTCGTCCTCGACAGTCGGTGGAACTTCGTGGAGCACTTCCGACGTTTGGCTCCCAAACTGGAACGGACAGGGGCTGCTTTCAAGCGGCTCTTGCCCAACCTGAGGGGTCCAAACGCCTCCTGCCGGAAGCTTTACGCGGGGGTCGTGCGGTCCATGGCCCTTTACGGGGCTCCGGTGTGGGCGCGTTCTTTGAGGCGGCAAGCCGCCCACTACCTGAACGCGCCCCAAAAGGTGATAGCCATAAGGCTAATCCGGGGGTACCGCACGATCTCTGGCGAGGCGGCTAGCCTCCTTGCCGGATTGCCGCCATGGGATCTGGAGGCGATAGTCCTCGCGCGCCTGCATGAATGGCGCGCGGAAGCACTATATAGGGGGGAAACTCCGCTGCCGCGACAAATCACCGCTCAGCGGACAGACCTCCGGCGTGATCTCATGGCGACATGGAGAGAGCGACTGTCGCAACCCCGTGCAGGGCACGCCACCATAGTGGCGATAAGTCCCCTCTTTGAGGAGTGGCTAGAGAGGCGCCACGGCGCCCTCACCTACCGTCTGACGCAGGTCCTCACCGGACACGGTTGTTTCGGGAGGTTCCTGCACCGAATCGGGCGGGAGGAAACGCCCGGGTGTTTCCACTGCGAGGATCGTCCGGAGGACACGGTGGAACACACCGTGGAGGTCTGCCCCGCTTGGGCGGAGCACCGCCGTGTCCTCATAGCGGCGATTGGCGGCGGCGATCTCTCGCGTCCGGCCTTGGTTCAAGCCATGGTCCGGAGCGAGAGAGAATGGGAAGCCGTCACCTCCTTTTGCGAAGCAGTCATGCAAGTGAAGGAGGTGGCAGGACGTGAGAGGGAAAGAACCTCACGTCCCAGCCGCCGCGGGAGACGCCCTGGGCGTCGGGGGTCACGTGGTGGCTTCCGACCACTGTAGGCGCTGGCCTGTGGACGGCGAGTTATGGGCTAGCTCGCCGTCCGGCCGTCTTATGACGACAGGCTGTGTCGACGGCGCGTTCGTGTTCCACGCGCGCCTCAAAGAGATGTCAGCAATCAAGTAGGGGTCCGCATGGGCCGATGCCTGCCAGGGCTGCGGGACTGTTCGAAAGAGATACCGTGGCCCTGGAACACAAAGGGCAAAGAAGGAACATGGATGGGTTTTAGTCAGTACAAGTCTGACACTCTCCTCCGCTCCGCCCAGAGTGGGGGGGGGTCATTTGATGATTTCCCATCCGGAAAAAAAAAAAAAAAAGGCGTTAGTCCTGAACCTGATCTTTCTCCGGTCGTGTCGAATTGCCGTCGAGAGTATGAGAGTTTAGGAACAGAGCACCTGTGTCTGCGCACACGCTTATGCACTATAATATTATCTCTGGCGCCGATGGGTAATCTCCACTAAGATTTTACGCCGTAACCGAAAACGGTCAGGAGGACTACATAATATACGTATACCTAATCGTTAACTTATAGTCTATTTCTTTAAATTCACCATAGAACAAAATTCTGCAGAATGTCGGTGTTTTCCAAAACATTATCTTTTCCTATTGCGATATCCGTATTTTCCCCTAAATGATTGTCCATCTAGAAAGTCTTCAAAGAAAAGTGTCACGGTATTCAAAGCAAAAAATAAAAGAAGATATTGATGAGTTCTTGTTTCTCAGCGATCTTTATTAATGGCTGCCTCCTGAGGCTTACGACGGCCACTAAAAGCTTCCATTTTTCTTTTATATTTCTTTGATTTTTCCGTCGCAAAAGAAATATTACCATTCTTTCCGAGACATTACGCTTAGGAATATATGACAAGATTTATGTGTTCTGTCCTTGTTCGTTTACCTAAGTTATACATAATATATTATGTACTTAGAATTCAGGGTAACGACGGTTGACGGGTGTCTGTGTGTCTACCTATAATCCTTCTTTGTCTAAAATTTCAATATTTGGCAACTTGGTTCGTGTATTTTGTGTCGACGTTTTTAACTATAATAAATCTTGCTTAAGATGCATGTCGGATTTTATTAAGATAGGGATAAGGTTTTATTAAATACTAGCTACTACTTACCTGTGGCTTCGCTCGCGTTTTGGTCGGATATAATGCGACAGGAACGTCCTATTTTTTAAAAACAACCTATGGCACTCAGTGATAGTGTGTTTAGTGAATGAACTTTCTAAGTCGGATCAGTCGTTCTGAAGATTTTCTTCTCTTTATGAGTGATAACGTGGTCCGCAACACAACCTACATATATGTTAAAATCATAGTTGACTGAAATGTGACAGATAAAAAAGCTTGAACCTCACTACTCCTGTCCAAGTCTTGGCTGATATTCTACTTTAATTGTCCTTAGATACCTTTGGATCCGCATAGCGTTATTCGAGCGCCAATTGGCGAAGATCATCGAGCATCTAGTCAACAACGCGAACCGCTACTACGAGCGGGACGCCTTGGTTACCGACCCAGACTACGGGAGCATCCTCAGCTCCCTCCTGGTTGGTCCTTGTGCCCTGGAGTACTCTAAGGCCAAACCGCCGGCTTGTTTCTGGACGGATCCTCCTGCAGACGAACTTGTGAGTATAACTTTGGTCAGAGGGTCTTCTTATCGCGGGCCTGTGGACGGCGAGTTATGGGGTAGCTCGCCGTCCAGCCGTCTTATGACTACAGGCCGTGTCGACGGCGCGTTCGTGTTCCACGTGCGCCTCAAAGAGATGTCAGCAAATAAGTAGGGGTCCGCATGGGCCGATGCCTGCCAGGGCTGCGGGACTGTTCGAAAGAGATACCGTGGCCCTAAAACACAAAGGGCAAAGACGGAACATGGATGGGTTTTAGTCAGTACAAGTCTGACACTCCCTTCCGCTCCACCCAGAGTGGGGGGGGGGGGGGGTCATTTGTTGATTTCCCAACCGAAAGAAAAAAGGGTTTTCTTATTCAAACAATAAAATATTTTTTAGCAGAAACCAGTGACAATACTGATTTATATTGTGACCAGTTACTGAAAAACCTTTTTACACAATACTCCTAGCCTGACATGTCATGTCTACTGATTTCATTGAATTTTTAAGTAATAAGTGATCTTGATATAAATGAATATATGATTGTCTGTTGTTTTGTAGCCTTTAGCTTACTTAAAAGTAATTATTAATTCACTGAAATAACAGGTGCAAAGACACAGGATGTCTGCAGGAACTACAACACCGCCTTCCGTTAGGAGGCCAATATTAAATTTCAAGAGAAGTTTAAATGCTTCATCTGATGATGGGAGCTCAAATAATCCAGGTAATCTTTTTAAATTTTAAAACAGGATTCCTTCGATAATATAGCTTCAAATAAAAATTACTTTGTTGCATAATACAGGGTGTAAACGGACCTTTCACGAAGCCGTCAACCAGGCATTCTATACATCATACTAAGTAACTCTACGCAAAAATAATTGCTGGAAAAAGCAATTATTTTTGCGTAGAGTTACTTAGTATGCAGACATTTTTTTTGGAGTTGAAAATCACGTTTTACGGTTGAACTAATATATTGATAGATGCATTTAATAGTGTGGGGGTCGTGAAGGTACATAAAGTAAAGTAACAACTTTAAAAATTAGTATTTAAAAAAGAATTGTGTAAAAGTTGGAACTTTGATTTTCAATACCCCCGTAACTAGAAGGTTCCCAGGTACGGTCCAGAACAAAAAAAATATCGCAATGACTTAGAGAACAAGTGCCTTTCGGCTTTGTTAAGGGTATTTTTACACCCATTATACCGACCTCTTTCTGTGTTTCACCCAAGTTTTTACTGCTCAACTTATACTGTCACTTACGGGGTACTTTCGTTGATTATCGCGTGATTTGCGTCGAAATATCGGGAGCTCAAAATAATGAATAATCACGGAAGATATCTCGTAAGTGACAGTATAAGTTTAGAGTTTAACCGTGAAAGCTTAAAACAGTGTTTTTACTGTTCATTTTTAATCTACTTTTCTTTTAAGAGGAAGCTTACTAATTGTAACGTTTACTTTAGGTACAGTCAAAGCCGCCGGCTCAAGTGCCAAAGACTACGTGGAGAGCTTACACCAAAACTCGACCGCCACGCTTTTGTACGGAAAGAACAATGTCAGGGTTCAGCCGGTGAGAAACAAAACCTTTTTCCTACAGATTTATTTGCTCTTGTTTATGATTTGTGTGTTGAGTTTTATTAAATTTGGGAAACGGATCGGATCGGCTGGTCCTTCGGGAAAGGTCCAATCATACGAGCGGGTACTTGGAATTACCAGTATGTTCTGGATTTCGGGTAGTTTATTCAATTTGTGTAAATATATTGCGGCCTAGTTTCGTTGTAAGAATTCTTAGGGAATTATTTAACTGACAGAATTGTATGATAGACCTTATTCTTGTGGGTATTTACAGAAAAATGTGTACCTATAAATTTACTACATTTAACGTTGTTTTATTTCCAAGGGCACTTACAAAGTTAAATTGTCTGCCTTTTAAGCCCAAAATTTGTCATTTTATAACTCCGTATTATTTTACAGCCCAGCCTTTGATAAATGTCTAAAACTTTAAATTAATTTAATCAGACATAATTGAAATTGAAGTATTGATAAAATTTTCTCAAACATTAAAGTGGAATTTGAAATTATTATTTTAGACACTTGGGAATAATTTGACGTTGAAGAATTATAAACTATTGTAATTATAGAAAGATGTTGAGGAGCCGATGCCTGGGTACTTGAGTCTCCATCAGACGGCTGCGGGCCTGGTCATTAAGTGGACCCCGAACCAGCTCATGAATGGATACGCGGAGAGCGAAGGAATTGATAAAAGGTAAAGTAGAATTTGGATCAAACTCGTTGTGAAAATGTTGTAAAGCCAGTAATTTGTTATTTACATGTTGTTCGTAGTGTTTTGTTTTATATTGAAGAAAGTTCACCCGCAGACATCGTAGAATTACATTCAAATAATTGAGCAAATAGAAAATTCAAAGACATATGACATACACCAACCGTATTGGGCTCGTTTGTTGTATTACGGCCTTCCTTATTGCCTCTTCCAGGTAGGTAGAAGGCCTGTGTCACTGCGGTGATAACGTTAGGTTGATTATGCACACATTATCTACAAACGAGTACATTAGCTGTATTGAATAAAACCCAGCACGGCGACGCCTTATAGTAGGATTCATGAAAGGAAAGCTATAATTTTAAATTGAGAACAAAGTCATTCGTTTGTTTTAATCTAAACGAGTACCTAAAGTTCCTTAGCTGTGACTGAACTCGTTATTCCACCCATTATTACAGTATTACCGAAGACGCGTTCCAAAATAAGCTCTTTCAAGTAAATTTTCTCAAAGTTATACCCGTAACATGTTGAGTAAAAGTTTACAGTCGTGTTTTTATAGCCCAAGTGCTACTTCTTAACTTTACGTATACTTAAATTGTATAAGTGTTTGTTTTTAAAAGCGAAGTATCTTCTTTAGTATTTTTTTTATTTATAAATAGGAGAACCAACAGCTATAACAAATGAATAACATTTGTATATGCAAAACAGCCAATTACAGGTTCTCACGAGTAAAAACAGAGAGTAGTAGAAATCTTAGGATTAGTGATCCTAAGATTTCTACTACTCTCTGTTTGTGTTTGTTCCTGTTGTTAGTGACAAGCACGATAAAAAATAAAAGGAATTAAAATAAAATACAATAAACACTGTAATATACACTTTGACTGCTGAATACCAGTATTTTACATGGAGCGACTGCCTATCTGACCTCCACAACCCAGTTAGTACTGGGTAATACGATAACCCTTGGTAAGACTGGTTGTCAGATTTTTGGGCCACTGACTACCTAACGACTGTCAAAGGTCTACAAATGACACCCGGGACCAACGGCTTAACGTGCTTTCCGAGGAGCGGAGGAAACTCGGTATGTAATGGGCGGTCGCCCATCCACCGACCAACCTAGGCAAGCGCAGCTTAACCTAAAGATCGACCCGAGCGGCTGTTATTATTTAGCCACGAGCTCCTCCTTTAGGCATTAATGACACGAGCATAAAAAAAAAACACTTCGCACTTTTAAAAAAGTTAGCATTCAGCCGAGTACGTGCAGAATAGGTTTTGGTGGTAAAGGAGATGAAGGGTCAAATGAGAACTCTATACAAAGAATACTAAAGTCCTTATTCGCTCGCACTATGTAAGAGTTTTGCCTGGATTAGATGAGGAAAAACGAATGGAGACACATGGATTAAATCTAACAGACCTCTGGGGGACATTGAAACGCAATGTATGCAGGAGATCAGGACAGTCAAACTCGTTATTTAAAATTTTTAAAAGAAAAATGCAAATTTTATTTGAACACCTCCAGCTTTTGCTCCACTTGTCAATTTTATGCAGTCGCCTTAAGTTTTCTGAGAACTGTGAATGAAGTTTGTTTTCGCAAACGGTGTTAGAATACCTCCCAGTGTTACCGGGAAAAATTGGTTTAGAAAAATGTTTTCCTAGATACAGTTTGCAACGGCATCTAGGAAGAGATTTTTCACTTTTCTTTAGAATTCAAACGTTCTTATCTTTTATTTATATTAAGTTTTATTAAGTAAGTGTTTCATTGATACAAAGAGCCTAGCACGAATAATTTTGGCACTCGTGAATTTCAAAACCGGTATTAATTTTTACTCGATGCATACAACTCCCAAATAATAATTTCTTTTTATTTTTTGTTTTTTTTTTCTAAATTAAATATGTTGCATACTGTAAAACACATTTTGTTTTTCGCGCCATCTTAATATCATTCGTGCTGACTACTTGTTCATTTGTTTTCACATTTATTGTTTTTTTATGTCGCTTTGTAGACTGTGTTATGTATGTAGCGCCTATGTGTAGTTGTCTCCGCTGTCACCTAGTGCATGCCTCCGCGTGCCAGCACAAGTATGTTCTGTGCAGTTTGGTGCCGACCTGCACAGTGTACCGGCGACGCTGTGCCGGCCCTCTGTGCATTGATTGGTATGTGTTTGTGTTTAGATATTACAGCCGGCCAAGTTCGCGGTTGACAACTTTTCCACCTTATTACTAAAGGCAAAGAGGTTAAAAATGGTCGACCACTAACTTTGTTGTCTGTATTTAGCGCTTGTGTGTTGTGAGCTTAGTGCTTGTTTGTGCGCCGTCTCCACGGGTGAGAGAATTGTGTGGATAGTCACGTTCGTGCCATGTCAGCGTTATGGAGATTCTACTGAATATGATGGCTTGGCCAAACTATTGTTGCGATTATCTGACTCATGGAAATAGCGCCTTTTCTAAGTGTTTTTTTTTTACAACTATGCAGCAAATATTCTCAATAGACATGTCTACATATTAATATATTGTAGACGTCGTTTGGGCAAGTATGTGGTTGATATAAAGGCGGTAATGTCGAGAACATACCGTCTGACTCAGACACTGTTTATTTCACTACCCACAAGATGAGAAGATTTAGTACCTATATAATGTACTTAAATAATATAGCTGGAAGTCCAGTTAACAAGAATTCATGTCTGTAATATTGCTGAATGGCGATGGGATTCCAGTAACGACGCAATTAATTGGGAGTATTCCGTTTTAGTAGCCAATCAGAGAGATTGCTTCGGATATCGATATGTTTCCCTTATTAAATAGATTTCTTAAGGGTTGAGTTCTACAGTGTTTCAGTTTGAAAGTCTTTTTACGAATAAATTTCTAGTAAAAACAATGTTTCCGGTTCATCGAAATGGTTAAAAGATACACGAGCATGTACAGTCACGAGCACCAATATGTTAACGATAAAGTTGTTCAGTTTGACGGTCTGAATCGCACCCTGAAATATGACTAGACCTTTCTACTACACGCTGTAGAACATCCACATTTCGAAGAACGTTATATTTAAACTCCAAGTAATACGAGATAAGCAATAACTTAATATTTTTGTCACATTTCAGTGTATACTGGGCGATGTCCCTACAAGTGTGCGTGTGGGAGGTGGTGTACGTCCACGTGCATCGGTCACAGGCCAGCGACGCTCTCATACTGGTCGGCCAAGACGGAGTCCAGAGACCACCAATACATTTTCCAAAAGGTAATAATAATCTTGTAACTCGGCTATCATTGTGCCGATCGTCGTGACGGCCAATGGCCTTATAGATAATAGCCTCGACGACCATCTTTCGTGGCTCTCTTTAGGCGGTCAAGGGCCTGATTCAGAAGGTAGTACTCCTCGATACGGCTCGCATTGTAAGGAGGTTCCTGTCTCTGGAGCCCTAACCATCGGTAGTTTGGACCCTGCTCCCGATACCGGCGGACCACTATGTTTATATATTTTTAAATGTTTTTTTTTATTATATTATTTTATATTAGAATATTTAAAAATGTATTTAATATGTGTAAAAATAAATAAAGGAAATGTTGTACAAAACTAGAAAATTCTCATGAACAGCGACAAGATTGGAATCGGTTCACACACCAGATTTCTCATGTCATGAGAAGGTAAAGTGTCGCATGGAGATAATGGTTAGGTTTTAAAATATATGTATACGTTGTGGTGGACACAATACATTCTAAAGATATCGTGTATCCACAGTATAATGATTACCAGTGAACGAACTAGGCTCTTTTTGCGAAATCAAACGCGCGTTACGGTTGTCAACTAAACTTTTGGTTAGGTTGTTCTACTGTATAGTTCTGTTCAAAATTTTTGGCGGTTCGGAAGTTGGCTGCGAGTGACGGTCATTGCAGGTATAACGTTTCAAACTTTATTGCGGCTCGAAACATCTAACGTAAAACTGCACAGAACTCAATTTTAGGTATCAGCGGGCTACTCATAGCTAACTTGTGAGCCGCCATAAAGTTTGAATAGAACTATACTGTAGAACAACCTAACCAAAAGAGCCTAGTTGGTTCACTGGTAATCTTTATACTGTGCACACACAATTTCTGTAGACCGTATTGTGTCCACCACAACGTAAGGCGCAAATTACATAGAAACGACGTAAGGTGAAGGCGCGGCGCAGGCACGATGCCGCTTCAAAACGTTTTCATTCAAAATGTACGTAGGCGACGTATCGTGAATTACACACAAATGGCGTGGCGCAGGCTCGCTGTTCTTTCGTTTCCTTATACATTCCACGCCTGCGCTGCGCCTGCGCCGCACCATCACCTTACGCTGTTTCTTTGTAATTCGCGCCTAAGGTAAATCGAAACTTTTACACAAAGGATGAATCCTTTGCAACTTATCCAATATCAATAACTTATATAATAAAGGAGGTAATCTTTTATCTCATTCCCCATCTGGATAGGACTTAAAAGATATTTTAAAGCTAACGTCTTCAATATAAATCAAAATTACTTTCGAGATTGCCAAGTTACGTTTCAATTTAAGAGCATTAGTATAAAAGTTTGGAAATAAAATGGGATAATATTCACGCCCGAGTTTCAAGCATAATAAATCGCTAATGCGGACTGAAGTGGGTTCTATTCGCACTTTTCTATATTACGTGCGTATTGCCAAGGTCAGGATTGTTTCTTAAATTGAAAACAAAAATATATGGCTAACTAAGATAAAAAAAAAACATTTGAGTATATTTGAGCATATTAAAAAAACCGCTGTATATTAATGACTGCGATTTCTCCGTAAGTAATGAGTTCGAAATATAGTATGCACCTAAAAGAAAGAAAGAAAGAAAACATATTTACACCTATAGGTACTCAACTGATAACGCCATGTCTTTTGTTATAGGAGGACATCTGCTTTCTTTTCTGAGCAACTTGGAAACAGGTCTACTACCACACGGTCAACTGGACCCACCGCTCTGGTCGCAAAGAGGCACAGGGAAGGTATGGGAGTATATTTATCATTTTGGGTGTTTGCCTGACTTTTTCATAGCTTAAAAATTATTTCCCTCTGTCGTAAAAGCTGATATCAGACGTTGACACGACACCACGTTTAAATTTATAGAAAGTACATCCATATTTTTTCTGCTACGGAGCATATGTTAGGCGAGGGAAAGTTAGCGAGTGCCGAAGGATCGGTTCACAAATGAATATTTTTTTTTTTATTTTGTGTTTAAATGTGTCACTTTGTTTAAAAAATGCCAAATTAAAGGCAGACATGAAACAAAAAGTAAAGCATCCGATATTGGTTAAAGATAGCTAAGTGAACTTGATATACTAACTCTTCATTTGCCTGTAGGTATTTGGTAAAGGAAAATCGAGACGGCGGCCACTACCAAGTCTATGCGAGAGCGGGGAGACAGAGGATCCTGAATGGGAAGAAACTGCCGGTGACTACGTGTTCCGGATCGTCAACAACGCCATTGCTGATAGAGAAGGTATTTTTTATCTGAAGAATTTCTTTACCATGACTTTATCTATCAGACTTAATAATTATCTGAAAAACGCGGCATAATATCCACGATCGCATAGAAAAACTATAACCACTTGGCCTATAGAATGCGATGAAAACAAATGAAATAAATTGCAAGAAGCATACTGCGGCCCGACTTGAAACAAGTACCTACAGTCATTTAATTCACCTATTATTACTACTTCGAAACGTCCTTAGAAGTATGCCTGGTATGTGCGGGACACCGTGGCCCTGGAACACAAAGGGCAAAGAAGGAACATGGATGGGTTTTAGTCAGTACAAGTCTGACACTCCCTTCCGCTCCGCCCAGAGTGGGGAAGGTCATTTGATGATTTCCCAACCAAAAAAAAAAAAAAAAAAAAGTATGCCTGGTACTGAAGAATTTATAGATTTAGAAACAGTGAATTTTGTCATTAATTTGAATATCTATCATAATTTTCAGCGATGCGGCATTCTCTATTGGAACGTGCAATTCAATCCCCGCCGCGCACGCCGCGTCGGCCGCTAGCCTCTACATCCACTACATCATCAGACTCCTCGACGATGTCGGTTGACTGTCCACCATCGGCCGGGAGCAATGGACTTCCACCGCCACCATTGACGCCGATTCCACATCAACCCATAGAACAGGTATGGCACTGTTATAACTAGTATATTTATTTACAGCCTACGTATTTATATGAGGGTAAATTATGTTCATTTTGTCAATTGGTTTTTACAAACATTTTCACAAGTCAAAAATGAAACCATTTTAAAACCTGCCGTTGTTGCCAATACTATTTAATAAATTAAAATTCTAGAACTTCCAAGATATTTATATATTCTTCTAAATATTGTCTATTCTAAATATAGTCTTGTAAGGGTATAGAAATATGGATGGATATTTATTTTGTTTATTTTTTAATTTATAATAAAAGAAATTATAATGTTTAGACATTATAATTTCTTTAAGCCATATGTTTTTTTTTCTTTACAAATCAAGTCCCAAGACTTGATTTGCAAAAAAACATATGGCGCCCACCCGGGGCTCGTTATATTATATTGATTATATTTGATTAATGACATGTGAGCGCTAAATTTTGTTTAAATTTTTCACAACATCCTGAATTTTGGTGCAATGTGCAACTTTGAACTTTGTTTATGAGAAAAAAAAAAAAAAAACCATAAAATTCTCAATACTTTGATTTTGGCGCCCAGCATGGGACTCACTTTTATTTAAAAATAGCAAGAAAGGAAAAAAGCATTGGTACCTGTGACAAGTAATTGAATCTTCCATTTCATTTTCAGGCTGCGTCAATTGAGTTAGTGTGCAGTACAATGCGCCGTCAGATAATATCGCGCGCGTTCTACGGCTGGTTGGCGTACTGTCGCCATTTGTCTACCGTGCGCACACATCTGAGCGGCTTAGTACATCCGAATATTGTTCCTAGAGGTATGATAATTCTTATTTATTTATTAAAACTTCATGTACAATAGTGATACATAGGCGGACTTAATGCCACAAGGCATTCTCTGCCAGTCAACCTTTGGGTTAAATAAGAAAACATTGTGATAGGGTACAAAATAAATATATAAAAAATAACTCTCTCTCTCTTCTCGGCAATTCTATAAAAAAGAACAATTCCAAGCGTTTGCACATTTTGCAAGGAGTCGTTTACCAGTACACTACAGAACGAGCAATCTCATTGGGCGTCGGACTCTGAACGTCTAAGATGAGATGATAAGATAGCTAATATGATTATTTTTATTTTGAGACCCAAAACAGAAGTAAAGTTTACACAGCTATTATATTCCTGCATGCTTCATCATTTTGTTTTTAAAATCTTTATATCAGGATATTTATTTTAATTGAAATAGTTAATATCTCTCCTCATACAGAGAAGGCATACAACGTAATTAGATATGCTTGAGTGGTCATATTATTTAAGAGTTTTGAATTAGACCACTGAACTGAACTGAACAACTTCCTTAACGGGACCAACATATCGTAAGCGCGAAAAAAAATAATCAGCGTCCCATACATTTGGATCGAGTAGGTATTGAAATCTTGTATGGGACAGCTAATATTTTTTTCACGATTACGATGTTGGTTTTTATTGCGTTATATATATCGAATTATTGCAAAATTAATAATTTTTCAATGATTATGTAATCTTTGCAGAGAACGCAGACGGTGGTCTCACGGATGAACGATGGCTAGCGATGACAGACGAGAAAGGCGCGGTTCACGACAAAGACGAGGTGTACCGACTGGTGTATTACGGAGGAGTACAACATGACATCAGGCGACATGTGTGGCCCTACCTACTCGGATACTATGAGTGAGTTTCTTCGATAACAAAGACGAAAAGTGTGCAGATCTATAGAAATATATAAAACAGAATTGCCATGTAGATCTTTTGTTAAACAGAAAAATATTAAAAAAATTTTGGTCCTTACTTACTGTTAACTTCAATCGTATTCGATCATTCACATTTAAAAATAAAACTTCTTTTTTATGAGTTCTATTCAACGTCTGCTAACTGAAGAAAAAAGTTAAGATTTTTGGTAAATTATTAACGTAGGTACTGACCTACGTTAATAATTTACCAAAAATCTTAACTTTTTTTCTTTTCTTAATTATTTGTTAATACATTTATTTTTGTATACTTTTGGGGCACATTTTTCCCATCTCCTTTCTTCTGATAGCCTTTCGGTAGTATCTAAAATCGTTTTGTAGAAAATCAACCGAGTACTAATAAATATTTATTCATATATTTATCGGCTTCTTAAGTCAAACTGTAAACACAAAACTTTCTTCCGCAGATTCGGTTCTACAGCCGAAGAGCGAGCGGAGCAAGACACAGCATGTCGTCGTCAGTACGAGACCACCATGTCCGAGTGGCTCTGTGTGGAGGCCATCGTGCGACAGCGGGACCGCGAGGCCACGGCCGCGTCCATCGCCAGGCTCAGCGAGGCCTCGGGGAAGCTGAAGCCGACTGACAATAATGATACTAGTGAGGTAAGAGCTATAAGAAAAAGCTTTTTGAATACTCACTTCTATTTTTGTCAGAAACATAAATACACCAAGAACTTTCATATTTATAATTATCTGTAGTTTCTGCTCAACATTCGGCGGTCTAAGCAAAATTTTAATTGTGTATTAATATTGTTATTAGATAGTTTTAGCTGCAACACCATTATCTTCCTGAATTTGCGCCATATTACTTGGAGTCGACGAAATAAGTTTTCCTACTCCAGAGTCAACCGTAACAATGACAGCGTGTCTCTATCATTTACTCTATCTGTTTTTCCTATAATTCGTCTCGCTATCTACAATATTTTGCACAGGTATTCGAAGACGACTGCAGCGTGATCTCGGACAACCCACCCATCGTATCGCCCGAACCGAGCGACACGGAACAGAAGCGGCCGGATAAACCTGTCCTATCGCGAGCTCCCAGCATAGACGAGGTATGGGATAAATTAAAACACTACCGATTAAACACCAAATTTCTTTATTAATCAAATCCACCACTGTTCACTTAGATATCACACTTCTAATTCACTTCGATTCGCTTCGGTGTATCGTCAAAATTAGACTGACTGCTCCCGCAAACACGACGGCTTTTATTTTATTTATACACCGACAGATCCTTCGAGAAAGTTCCATAACTATCTGCAACCGTCTTCGCAGCTCCATAGTGGAACATTCGAGGATTATTCTCGAATCTCCTACACAGTTCCATAGTGGAACATTCTAAACTCGAACGAAATCTAGAATGTTCTCGTAAAACAGCCGATGTAACACTATAAAGGTTTATCTACAGTCCTTTGTCAGCTATTTTACCTCTGACATAAATCTTATAATACGAGATTATAGGTAGCTGTTTTGACATGGAAAGAAAAATTCTAGTGCGAGCAGGGTTTGAACCTGCGACCTTCCGATTCAGTACAACGGACGTCTTAACCAATTAGACCATCGCACCCTGCTCACAGTTCTCGAAATTTACGTGTTGGTTTAAGTTAGTTCGATACTTTCTTAAATAGATGGCGCTAACGTCACCGTAAGACGTTATTCATGGAACGAAAATTTTGAGAACTGTGAGCAGGGTGCGATGGTCTAATTGGTTAAGACGTCCGGTGTACTGAATCGGAAGGTCGCAGGTTAAAACCCTGCTCGCACTAGAATTTTTCTTTCCATGTCAAAACAGCTGTAGTTCCCTACGCAGGGTTTGCGTATAAAATATTAAAATGAGATTATAGGTACATGAAGAACAGCGCTTCTATTGTTTATGTATTTTCTTTGTCTTCTTCGTGTCGGTGGCACGAAAGTACTTTAATTTTGTTCGCTCAAATATTTGTCACTTCGAAGGCGTCGTCGCTGTCAGTGCATGTGTTGGGGCCAAGTGGGAAGTTGTAACTCCAACCTTGTTAAGTAGCGCTACGTCAACGGAATAACAGAGGGGTGCGGCTGTGCCAGAAACTATGCTCCAACTCCTATCTTGCACTCTGAGCCCCAAAAAGATGTATCTTCTCCCTTTCCATGCTGCACTGGTTAACGTCATTACATCAACGTCGGCTATCGCTGAAAACTAGCGCAGTGTCACTGTCTCGCATAGTGTAGTGGCCGTTTTGCGTGGATGTGATTCATATTTTCCCCTACTTATTATGCAAATAGCACATTATGTTATAGCGAAATAAATGTTTTTTCTTTCTTTTATCAAACATCCTGGGGAACATGTCAATCTACCAACCCGCACTGGGCCCACGTGATGGATTGTAGCCCATTCCCTCTCATAGAGAGGAGGCCTGTCTCCCATCAGTGGGAACATTATAGGCTGATTAGGCTACGCTTATGCTATGCTTTCTTTCAGGTCGACAACATCGAACTGGACTCTGAAAGAGAAAAAGAAACGAAACAGAACGGAGAGACTGATAACGGTGATAGTAGGGATGTAGATGTAGACAGTCTGAAAGACTTAGAGGATGAGGAGGTCCATTTGAAGAGTGTTGTCGAAAACCCGGATATGCGGAGAGAAAGCATAGCTGAGATCAAGAGGCTAGCTGAAGGGATCGTTCAGAAAGGTACGTAAAGTCCACTTAAAGGTAACATTAACATTCAAATGATAGAATTAGCAATATTATAAATAGAATATAACAAAAATAATAATAGAAAAAACACAAAAAAAAAAGAAAAAAGAGAATAACACAAAGAATATTACAAATCTGGTATACAATAAAATGTCATCATCATCTGACAAGCCTTTCACCAACCATGTTGGGGTTAGCTTCCAATCTAACCGAATGCAGCTGATTACCAGTATTTTACATGGAGTGACTGCCTATCTGACCTCCACAACCGGCTATGACTAGTTATCAACCTTTCGATAACGACTACCAAAGATCTACAAATGAAGGTCGGGATTAACTGCATAACATGCTTTCCTAGGCACGGAGGAAACTCGGTATGTAATGGATGTTCACCCATCCAAAGACCAACCTTAACCTTGCTTAACCTTGAACATCGCCCCTAGGGCTGTTATTATTTAGCCACAAGCTCTATACAGTAAAGTAGATTCTATGTACCTACAGGTGATGGTCGAGGGCTGTTGTGCAGCGTGGATAGTGCGCAGTTGAACGGCAGCGAGTTCCGCTCATCGCTAGATGAGGCTCAGCCGAGTCCTCACCAGCAACACACGAGTGTTATTATAACTAATCCGTCTGTTGACCTCGCGGCTGGAGGATCACCTGTTTCTGGAGGTACAACTGGTGAGTCTAGTATTAAGCTAAACAGTTTTTTGGAAAATATTTTGAGACAGCTTAAACGAGAACTCAGATTGTTGGGTATTAATCGAAGCCAGTCAGATAATGCTCTCACAGTTTTTAAGTCTTACCGAAAATATAAATTTGTAACACAATTGTTACAAATTTATATTTTCGGTAAGACTTAAAAACTGTTACTATAGAACTATATTATTGTCATCATCAATAACTAGAACAGCAGCAGCATCTAATTTTTGTTAGAAAATAAATACGTCAAACAGTTTTCCAAAAGCATAAAATGGCAATTGGATATTTATTTTTTTACTTTTTGTTTCTCTTGTTATTCTAGTCGTAGCAATCAATTATGTTTAATATGAGGTCCAGGGTCCGATTGCTAGATTGGGGCGAAGTGTTATTAGATTTTTTCATCAGGAATTTCTGGTCAATGGCAATAGGCTCGCTTGGAACTTGAACATCACTGACAAAATGCGGGTATAGGTTATATACCATAGGAACAAATTTCGGGAATTGCAGTTGTGTTGTGTGTTGTGATGTAATATTTTTGTGTCAGCACAAGTGAGTCCTGCGCGGAGCCCGCTGGGCGTGGTGCGCGAGGAGTCGCAGTCAGCCGGCGCCAGCTTCGATACGTTAGAGCCGGCCGATAGAAACGCTCCGGATAATCGCTCCAACTGCGTGTCTCCTGCGAGCTCTAATGGTGGAGTTTATTCGGTGAGTTATGTCATAGTCACGAATCTGTAAAAGCGACTTCTCCACTAAATTGTGTTGAACTGCAAGTTTATGAGATATTGAGACAGAGAAAAATTGCTATGTCGGGCGAATTTCACCAATGATTTAGAAGACGATTCTCGAAGTCAGTGTCATAATTACTATGAAATATTAACACTGTCAGATCTTGAACGTCGCTTACACATGGTGATAGCGATCAATTTTATTGGTGAAATCCGCTAAAAAGTTCCTCCAGCCAAGATTTTGGTTTTCATTGAAAATAAATTGATGTTCTGTATGAAATTATAATCGTACTCGTGTGATCTAATTTGCATCGTTATAATATTTCTGTTATCTTGAGGCTTCCTCTCAAAGTACAATACAGAAGATCCATCAATTTAAACCGTCTCATTTCAGAATGAATTGGTGGAATCATTCGCCTTAAACCTGCATCGCATAGAGAAGGACGTTCAGCGATGCGATCGAAACTATCCCTTTTTCACAGACGAGAATCTGGACAAACTGAGGAATATTATGTGCACGTAAGTACTGTATGTCCTTATTTAGCTACATATTATTTTCATCAAATAGTGTTGCTAGAAAACATTATCTGCAGGATTTTGCATTTCAAAGTTGCCTTTTTTGATCCGGAATAAAAAGTTAGAATAAAACCTTGCGCATGGTTCAATCCACAAACAACGTGTAAGGTTGATTTTTTTTTTTTTGAGAGCATTAATTTGAGAGCACTGTCTGTGTGGAATATTTCACGGCAATAATGACACTGGCAGTTCTTGAAACTAGGTTTCAAGTAGCCAGTCCCCAATCTGTCCGTTCCGTTTTGATCGAACTTATGCAGGCTTCAAATTATATACATATTTATTATTTTCATATTTAATATTCCAGCTACGTGTGGGAGCACCTAGACACGGGCTACATGCAGGGCATGTGCGACCTGGCGGCCCCGCTGCTGGTCATGATGCGCGAGGAGGCGTCCGCGCACGCGCTGTTCAACAGTCTCATGCGCCGCGCCACCGACAACTTCCCGTCCGGACAGGCCATGGACGCGCACTTCGCTGACATGCGGTGAGTGCAGATAAACATTGCAGATATCCATAGACAGCTAGTTACTACTCATGGACATAATGTTTCTCAATCACCACCATATCATCAACATATATCACCCAACATACATCACCATATTATTGTGACAGGTCGCTGATCCAGATCCTGGACTGCGAGCTGTACGAACTGATGCACGCGCACGGTGACTACACACACTTCTACTTCTGCTACCGGTGGTTCCTGCTCGACTTCAAGCGGGAACTGCTTTACCAGGACGTGAGTATACCCACTAGCTGTATCCACCTGGGTGTGGTGGTCAGATAGTCAGTCACTCCATGTCCAAGTACCGGTATTCAGAAACCGGCAAAAACGTAGTTGGGACAAGGATAGGCAGATGATGATGTATCTATACCTAATCAGGGCTACTACTTTTAATTACTGGTGTGATAGTTGAAGCTTATCCTTACTTCCTAACTATACAGGGTGTATTTTCCAAGTGGGCCTAGATAGCCAAATCCGAAACTATGAGGTATAACGAAAAATGCTCAAAGGAGTCTCGAGCCCAATTATGATGAAAACTAAAACTGCGTCATTAGATTTTTGAGAAATCAATGTTCCTAGCCAGGCATCGAACCGATTTTGGAAAAAAAAAACACTGTATTATGACACCATTCGATAGTGTCGCTACTAAGGATCAAATTCTGGGAAGTAATGATATATGAATAAGATTACATTATTAGGACGCACGGCTATTAGAGTAGAGGAAGAAACGATGGATGGACTGTGTGAAGGATGATATGGCTAGAAATTAGGTGACTGCTGAGATGACGAGTAATAGAGAAGTGTGGAAGAAGAAGACATGCTGCGCCGAGCCCAAATAAATTGGGATAAGGGCAGGATAATGCACGCACGTCCTGTGTACCTAACATTTGAAAAAAAAAAAAAATGGAAAATACAAAAAAAAATTGATGATGATGATGAATTGAAAAATATACCAACGATTACGAGAAGCCGAGCCAAAGAACAACAAGATGCACATCCACCATCTCTGGGCTCATCACTCAGCTCCGGCTCGCCGCCGCCGGATCCCGGATCACGTGTGTCACCGGCCGTGGCAGTTGCGTCGAGCGAGCAGCGACGAGTATTTCTCTCCGCCGACGACGCCACCACCTGTTCGTCGACGAGGAGGACGCCGGCCGCCGGACGGCTTAGGACCTCGAGGGGACCTGATGGGGTCCCAGCTCCCATATTTTTTTTTTACCTCTTATTTGAATTATGAGCGCTGCTGCTGCAGTTGAATTTGATATTTTTTTTTGCTGCAGGTATTCTCTGCATGGGAGTTGATCTGGGCAGCTCGTCACGTGGCGTCAGAGCACATGGTGCTGTTTATAGCGCTCGCTCTGCTGGAGACCTACCGCGACGTCATACTCGCCAATACCATGGACTTCACTGACATCATCAAGTTCTTCAACGGTGAGTGCATGAGTAATAGGGGATGGTGATACATTTCATGGATTGCATATGACTTTCATAGTTGAAAGTTGTTTAGTATGACGGCTAGAATGGGTTACAAAAATTATTTTGAGGAATAAGGTCTCTAATTATTTATTTCTCGTTAAAATGAAAAAATACTCCTTATTCATTTATATTTTGGAAGAAATGTGGTTAACCTTTATTTGACCTTCAATGACGTCATCTCAAGAAGGAATACCGTGAAATAAGCTTTTTGCGGTTCCGAACCGCACGATTTGCAATCGCGCGGATCTCGCGTATCTGGACAAGCCCTTAGCTTCACATGGATGAGTGTCACTCGCTTATTAAATCGTTGAATGAGCAAAGGAATCTTTTCTAGTGATGATGTCGTCAGACCTAAAACGTTATATAGATTAAATTATTAAATATAGATTAAACTAGCCATTGATTTTCAAACACATTCAAATTAGTTTTAAAATGCTATATTTTAACGAAAAAACAAAACATACAGGTTAGAATTTTTGTACATGACTAAATCGACCACTTGTCTTCTGTTTCCATATTGGCGTTACAAAAATGACTATTGGGCTTTAAAGTCTCAAAGTCGTTAACAGTCTGGGGGGTTACTATCACGTCTCAAAGCGCGATTCATTCCAGTGTGCGAAAGAGACAGAGCTATACAGGTCGTGTAGCGCCATCTCTTTCCCACACTGGAATTACTCCTGCTTTAAGACGTCATGGTAGGCCACCTGGGGGGTTACTATGATGTCTTAAAGTAGGAGTAATTCAAGTGTGGGAAAGAGAGAGCTATACAGGTCGTCTAGCGCCATCTCTTTCCCACACTGGAATTATTCCTGCTTTAAGACGTCATGGTTGGCCACCAGTTCGGAAAGATAACGTTGGCAAAACTATTCAAACACCTTTTTCGGTAGCTACAGAAAATTAACCGCAACCAAAAAGAGTATACAAAGAGGTTTCAGCCATCTTTATTTATACGACTGCCTCGTTGGTGTAGTGGTCGCAAGCGCGACTGCTGAGCAAGAGGTCCTGGGTTGGATCCCCAGGTTGAGCTAAGTGTTATTAGGTTTTTCCATCAGGAATTTCTCAGAAGCAGCCACTGAGTCTGGATCATATATAGATATATAGATAGATACATAACTGTTGAAATGTGGGTACACTATTAGGTACACTGCCTAACCCTTCGGGGATTAAAGGCGTAATGTTATGTTCATGTTACGTTGTTTATAGGACCAGGAGGGTTACTACGACGTCTCAAAGCAGGAATAATGTTATTGTGGGAAAGAGACAGAGCTATACAGGTGGTCTAGCGCCATCTCTTTCTCACACTGGAATTACTCCTGCTTTAAGACGTCATGGTAGGCCACTAGGAGTATTATGTTGATTGTACATTATTTCCTTTATTCATTATTTCTCTTATCCAATACATTTTTAAATATTTTTACAAAGAAAAGTAAACAGAACATTTAAAAATATAAAAAATAGATGGCCCATCGGCATCAAGAACAAGATCCAGGCTGCCGGTGGTCAGGGCTCCAGAGAGAGGAACCGCCTCACTATGCGTGCCGTGTCCAGGAGTACTGCGCACTGAATCAAGCTCTTGACCCAGCCGCGCAATGAGAGCCTCCTAAGGTGTTGGTCGAGGCTCTCTGCTATTAGTCCATTAACCGTAACGACTATCGGTACAATGATTGCAGAGTCCACGTCCCACATGTCGACAACCTCGTGTGCTAAATCAAGATACTTGATATTTTTATCATTCTCAGCTTTCACGAGATTCTCGTCATGAGAGACAGTGATGTCAACAATCATTGCACGGCGCTCTCGGCGATCTATCACCACAATATCAGGGTTATTTGCTAAAATAGTCCTGTCTGTGATGACAGATCGATCCCAATACAAGTACATTATTTTATTATTATGTTTTTGCTTCACAGAAATGGCAGAGCGACACGACGCATCCGCTGTGTTATCCCTCGCGAGGGACCTCGTTCTACAAGTTCAGACTCTGATAGAGAACAAATAAGTATCACATTAGAACAATACATCTATGTAGACAATGAAATTCTCGATGACTGCTTATTGGTAGACTATGCAAGGCCCAAGACTACAAGGAAAGGTTTTGAAGAAGTTTTTTAAACTAAGTTTTTTAAAATCTTGCTACTAAAAAAGGAGCCTTAAATAATGGGTATGATGGTTAAAATTTCGAAAATCAACTATTAATGGTTCAGCCATCATCAGGACTTTGACAAATGCTTTAGTACATTATCTGTCAGAGGCCGGTGTTCGGACCTCGTTGAAATCTGTCCGTACCAGATTTACCGAACATATTTTAATTAGTAGTCTTGCATTTTCTATCGAGTAGACAATCGATTAGTACTTTGAGCGTCTATCAAAAATGTTAGCATAACTAGTGTAATAGAAAAAAATATTTTTAAATTTATATAGTAGACAAAATATTTAAATATTGGCTATGTATTAGGATAAATAGTATCGATATTTATAATGTCTAAATAGACCCGAAGGAATTTAAATAAAAATTATTTACTTACGTGAATCAAAATTTTAATAAATTATTAAATCAGTGTCATTGTTTCAGAAATTATTAAATATCAAAACTATAATAAATGTGGCTTTAACAAAAAAAAAAAAACATTTTAAATCATTTTATCGGTGTTAATACATAGATAATTGTAATTCTTGCCTACAGTAGTACCTACACGTATAATGAGAGATGCCAAAATAATTAAAACTTACACATTTTAAATGTGCTCAAAAATTAAGTAAATTATACTCCACAGAAAAATTAACTATTGAAAAATTAACTAATTTATTATTTAATTTACAAATTTCGAAGTTACCTAGAAAAAAATAAATACATAAATATATTGAACGAGCGTCTTTATTTATTCGCTGCAAGCAAAATAAGGAGATGGGACGCAGGTTCATACCATACCATATCAATTCAAATAAAAGAAAACCTTACTATGGGAACATAAAACAAAGTAAACATATAAGTACCAGAAAAAAATTTAAGTATTAAAGACAATTCTGTTTCCCAATAGCTGGCTCTCCCGAAGGTGGATAAAGGAATATTCTTTAATAATACATTTTATTACATTCATACATTTACACTGAAAGTTTTAGTATGCGAAACCTGAAATACGTGTCTAGTATTTTTATGTAAAGAATCTTTGTACAAAATTTTAAAACTATATCATGAAAAATCACAAAGTTATAAGCTTGTTTTGTTACCTGGTTGTCCGCACAAAAACGTGGTCACCAGCTCATTGATAATAATAATTTGGCAGTAGGTACATAAATGATTGCGATAAGTACTTAGTATCGCTCGGTGTCCAACTTGTAGCATTTTTTTTTAATATTTTTGAGGCAAAGTATAACGTGGTTTAAAAATTATTGGAATCGATTCAGTTACTTATTCTGAACAAACTATATTCAAGTTTCGCATTTACTAAAAATAACGTTGAATAAGACATGTTTAGGTATAGTATTTTTAGATAAAGTCAGAGTATCCTATTTACTATATGATTTGCAAAAACACAATAAAGTAATAATAATATCTATAATATATTTATTAAAAAAAAAACTACAATTATTAATATATTTGACATATTTTAAAATTCACCCCACTCGTGCCTTTTCCATATCACAAAGAGCCCGCCCTAACAGTGTTATCTAATGTATAATTTAAATAATTATATCAAACCTATATCTATAAAATTACATTTAATCTGAACATTCATATTCATTATATTTATGGGAATTATTATTGAGGTATTTCCTGCTTCATAAAATATTAGAATTAATTCTTAACTCAAGAATATCTAACAAGGCAGTGGCGAAGGTTCCATACAACTCGATTCCCACCGGATTCTCTTTGAATAATGGCACAGTCAGTATTCTATAGACAAATAATACAATCACATTAAAGATATGTACTCCAGCTTACCTCTTACAAAAATTGACCCTTCGCTACTGAAGGCTTTGTTGGAATGTGAATGAGTCAATGTTCGTGTCAGATACTAACCGAAGTTAGATAGATAGAATACTCTTTATTATGTACACCATACAAATTACAGTTGCCTAGGTTGGTCCGTGGATGGGTGACCACCTATTACATACCGACTTTCCTCCGTGCCTCGGAAAGCACATTAAACTGTTGGTCCCGGCAGTCATTTGTAGATCTTTGACAGTCGTTACAGGTAGTTATGACAGGAAAGTCTGATAACCAACCAAGGGGTATCTTATTACCCAGTACTAACAGACTCTGTGGAGGTCAGATAGGCAGTCGCTCCATGTAAAATACTGGTATTCAGCTGCATCCGGTAAGACGGGAAGCCGATTCCATCTGATTGCAGATGATGACATCGCTGGTCGCTAAAACCTTAATCGCACGTTTTATAACGACGACTAACTGCGGCCGTGGGTCCTGTCCAATATGTTTACAAGTCAGCCTATCGGAGGCCTCTCCCAAGCTGCGCCAGCACACCCCGTCTCCGTCAGTCCACCTAGCTGGGTTGTAAATGCTATAAAAAAGGAGGGATCTTAGGGGGGAATGGATCCATCTATCTTATAATATGGAAGAACATATCCCAAATTCCTGAGGACTTTGCAGATAGGTATCCGAAGTACCTCATCGATTCATAACCGCAAATTACGGCTTACCGAACTGATATGATTATTCAAAAAAATTGGTATTACTTCGATCAATAACACAGATAGCAAGTTAAGCCCATACTTATGGGTGGACAATCAAGATTGTCTCGAAAGCTATTCACCTACATTATGTAATGTGTAGGACTGTAGGTATCATTTGCATTTTTTGCGCAATCCGTTGGACAACGTCCGCGTTGAGGGAAATCCCTTATCTTTGCTACTAACGTCATGTCTGGCCAAAAAACATAAGTGCTTAATTTGTATAGATTAGTATCTTACCCCCATACTGCGGAATTTGTTATCGATTTTGCCGGAAATGCGGAATTTTCTTTGTTGTTTCATTAAGCTGTTGTTTTTGTCCAAATTAATCATTTATCAAAATGTAAAACTTACTTAACTGCCTGCCTCGTTGATCTAGTGGTCGCAATCGTGACTGCTCAGCTTGAGGTTCTGGGTTCGAATCCCAGGTTGCACGAATAGTTATTGGGTTTTTTCATCAGGAATGATTGGCCCGGTTGATGGCAGTAGGCTCGCCCACTATTAGGTACGCTTCTGATTTAGGTACGCATCACGCCCGTAATACCCGGAGGGTTAGGCCCTTCAGGGATTGCAGGCGTGATGTTATGTAAAACACACTAAATTCGTTTAGCGCTAAATGAATTTAAAATATTATTAGAACCACTATTTTGTTTTAAATAAGTACTTACGTTTAGCGTTAAATGCATTTAGTCATAATATGGTACAAGTGGGCCTTAAACTCGGTTTTCGTGCTTGTTTTACAAGAGACGACTTGGCACGTTTAAATTAAGTAGGTAGGTACTTAAAGACAACTTTGGGAGCCTCTTTGACAACTTCGATATTTGGAGATTGGCTGGAGTTCGTATCTTAAACTTTACCTTTTTTTTGAGGACGCGGGAGAATATCAAAAAAATCAGAATGTTTTAAACCTAAATCGTATACACATAACCTAATATGTATCAAATGTGACGAAAACAAACGTATTTCTTAGAGAAATCTGAAAAGATTATAAAGGAACATAAAAAGGAGTTAAAATATTTGAACCAAGAGTTATTTATTTTTGTAAAAGTAATGTTTCATTAATGAATAATTACTGTACTTTACAACTTGACTTAAACGAAGATCTTGCAAATTCAAAAACTGAATTGACAAAAAAAAAGTAAGGCAAAAAAAGAAACAATTTTAGGGAAAATCCTAAATAAGAAAAAATACCCGAAAATTGGGTAATTAAATGGCCCGTTAAAATAGATGTAAAATACTAAAAGAGCACTCTAGTTGGTCAAAGACTACAAATACAGCGTATAGCAGAAATGTATGGTACAGTATTAATAGATAGACCACCAATCTGAACAACTTTCTCCATGGAATCAACAACGTGTTCGCGAAACTTTCGAACTGCGCACAAAGTTTGAGTTTAATTCCTACTCGACCCAAATATAGTGAGACAGTTGATTATTTTCGCGATTACGATCATCAACATCTGCCTAGCCTTTTCCTAACTATATTGGTCGATTTCCAGTCTGACCGGATGCAGCTGAATACCAGTATTTAATATGGAGCGACTGCCTATCTGACTTAGTACTGGGTAAAACGATATCCCTTGGTAAGACTGGTTAACAACTGTCAAAGATCTACAATTGACAGCCGAGACCAACGGCTCAACGTGTTTTCCGAGGAATGGAGAAAACTCGGTATGTAATGGGTGGTCAGAAATCCACGGACCAACCTAGACAAGCGCGGCTTAACCTGAAGATCGACCCGAGCGGCTGTTATTTTTCGTGATTACAATTTTGACTCAATAATAATAATAGAAAGTTGTTCAGTATGATGGCCTGTGTGTGATGACCTTTAATATGACCACACATTTGTAATACACGCTGTATAGAATATAATTTATTTGTTATTATTGTAAGCTAATGTTTCTTGTGTCCGCGCTTTTTGTATTTCGTCCATATTACAAGTACAAGCTCACAAGTTAATCTTAAGAAGATTTCACATTAGAAACTGTATGTGATCAGCTGATCACAAACAGTTAATAAATTACTAAATTATAGGCATACCGCATTTTGACACTGACAGCTCTTGAACGCGGTTTAGGTGTGCTGATCGGGTTCAGTGTCATTGGTGAAATTTGTCTTTATTAATTTACTTTAATCCAAACGTTAGGTTTAATCGTAATACTATGGTTAGCGCTTCCAGAAGTTGGTTTACTGTTAAGAAGTATTTGATAGATTACTTGACGAAATTTGTAAAAAGATACGTTTTCTATTATCGTTGAGTGATCAATTAAATAATTTGTTAAGAATTATAAGAATATTTTTTAAATTATAAACCCTAATGTAAGCGAGAACAAAACGTATTTATTTAATGTTTCTATTGGGTGTAGCTACTATATTCTGATATTGTCTTTATAAATAAATATCTATGTATACTGTAATTTTACCGTTAAGGCTTCTTAGATGTTTTGTGCTGTTATTAAATATCGATGTCTATCAGATCAAATTATTGTGATTATCATACGCTTAATATAACCCTTCCGTGTTCACACCGGGGACAAAAAGACACAGGGCCATTTTACGGAAAAAAAAAACGAAAACAATAGAACATGTTGTGACCACTTACATTTTTTTTTTTTCGATATTTTTAACAACAACACTGTGGTTTATTATTGTTTTTTTTTTAGCACAACTGTCAAACAAAAGTTTAGCCTTGGTGTGAACGTAGTACAGACAAACATAGGACCTATAAGACAGGCCTAAGTCCATACTAAGCAAAGCTTTATATTCAGATCTGTCTGTGTTATGAACACGTTTAGTGTCAAATGTGGTAAAATATTAAATTATGTCTACACTTATTAAACCAGGGAAGTTTTGGCGTTCGGTTAAGCAGACGACTACCTCCTAGGTTGACTTGCGAGATGAGATTCACAAAGAACGTTTTTCAATGAGGGATATCGCGCATGAATTCACCGCTAGAGGCGTTTGTGTAGAGTAAGGTCTTCAGTAATGTCATATGTCAAATGTCATAGTGTTCGCTCATTGCACGCGTTTTATCGCGTATTTTTACTAATATTCACGATTGTGGTCAAGATTGAACCATTCCTTATTAATTTTGACTGAATATTTTAAATAGCCTGTTAGGATCTAATTTGTTAGTAGGTACTTGAAGGAAGAATGATTTTTAAATGTTTCTTGCTTGCTAATTTTAGGGACAATATTGAAAATATGTATCTATCTGAAATTTACACCACTTTTTAACTGGAAGGTTCAAGTTCCAGAACAAAAAAATATCGCAATGACGGGTAGGACCAGTGCGTTTCGGCTTCGTTAAGGGTTTTTTTTTACACCCTTTATAATGCATTTTACGAAGGAATCTGCGTTGTACATTTTCTAACATATCAATACACCATGTTGTTTTATTTTTATGAAGTTATTGGTACTTTAAAGTACAAAATAGAATTAATGACAGGACCTTACTCGCGAGTGGCGCCATCTGGTGAGTTCAAAGACGATAGCCCCTCATTGGATACTGACGCTAATGTTCCTTTTTACTAACTTTGATCGACGACCGCCTAAATGTACGCTTTAATGAAAGCGCACAGCTAAAATTAGCATTTCCAATTTAGGCATTCATTTAGATGTCGTGAAGAGTTAGTGAAAACGAGAATTTCTAATTCTTATTTTGGAGTTTGAATTATTTGTTTTTGTCATAATATAGTACTGTTGAAACCTACAGCACCGTTCTATGTATAAAAATTGAAAACGACTAACTGAAAAAAGAAATATTTAAAATATTTAGCTAAAATGCTCCTGAAGTTCTAAACTACAGTAATAATCTAAATAAATGTTTGTACGTATGTATGTATGTAATTAACATTTTTAATACTTTGTAACTGAGAAAATTTATTTACCAAAATATTGAATGTTTTGTCGTTGTAGAATCTAGTGAAGATCCGTAAGGAGTTTTAACTTTAAATGTACCTAATTGTTTACATCTCCATTGTAAAACTATAGTAAAGAACCAGCATTGCTTAAGTTAAAAAAAAATAACACAGAAAAAAATTGAAAAATAGTTTTTTTCTTTCTGAGAGTTGATTTTTTCAATATCAATAATTACATGAATAAATTATATTTTATATTACATATTTACTTTCCCCATAAAAAAACTGTTAAACTCAAAGTTTATTCAACGGATCAAATAAATCTGACATTGAAAAAATCATCCTTTATGCTCACAAACAACATTGCCATTAAAAAAAATATTTAGGGATTATGTTGTCACTGTAAAAAAATCCACGGTAAAAAAATCTAAATGTGTAATAAATATAGTATTCTATCAATAAATAAAATGAATACCTAATCATTAAAACGTAGTTAAGAACAATTTATAGTAAACAATTATTTTTGTGAAAGTCATCTTTGTGATTAAAATGTGTTTCCATTTTATAACGTTGTTTTCTTGTTTTTCTTACGGTTAAGTCCCTGTGCGAAATAACATACTAATGATCGTGAATTGAGGAAAATTGACAAATAAATTTTAAAAAAGAACATAGAGGCAGAGGAAATTAAGTTATTTTGCCTATGAATAGTTATAAAGAATCGTAGTCAATTGTCTGTGGTTTACTAAACTACTAGGAAGTGAAGAGTCATGCTGTAGTGTTCTATTACCTAGAATGCTTAGGTTTTCCTATTAACATGGTTAAAAATACCAAGATTCTGAATCCGTTTGTTATATTTCATTTAAATACACATTTACCTGCAGCTATGCCTACAATTTCGTCAATGGTGTTCTGACATGTCTGCTTTGTGCTCGGAGTTTTTCGGCCAAAGTTGGGTATGCTAGCCACTTGGGAGCTCATGATAGAGTAGCACACCAAAGCCCTCGACAACCTCCCTATAACGCCATCGCATGCAGTCGGTGTGGCCGAAATCGGGTAGATGGCATCACATATAATAATGTAATATTATATTTGCAAGCCCTAAAAAGGCAAAATATGGTTTGTGCCTAAATCAATTTTAATAACTGGTAACACCTGTATTTTGAGCAAATAAATTATTATTATTTGCTTAAGGATAAAAGATTGGTTAATCATTAATTATAATAGATGTTTCCCTCAGAATGTTCAGTACGAAAAAGACTACCCACCGTGCACCTCAACCGAAAGATCATCATCATCTATGACCCATCGGAGCAACATCTTTCTTTTTCCATTCTCCCCAGCCAGGCGTCACGCAGTACAAAAACAACCGAGAGGTAGCAAAAATAAAGTACCTGGTAAACAGGAGTGAACAGGAACGGGATTTTAACGTTGAATTAATATGAAAAGTTGCCAACCAGGGGAGTTACTATGACGTTTTAAACCAGGAGTAATTCCGGTGTGGGAAAGAAACAGAGCTATACAGGTAGTCTAGCGCCATCTCTTTCCCACACGGGTATTACTCCTGGTTTAAGACGTCATGGTAGGCCACCAGGTCCCTAAATAATTAAGCATTACTAAGTAAATAAAATCGAGTTCTATTTGGTTACATACAGGGTGTAAACGGACCCTTCACGAAGCCGCCA
Organism: Noctua janthe; assembly: GCA_910589295.1. Taxonomy (NCBI): domain Eukaryota; kingdom Metazoa; phylum Arthropoda; class Insecta; order Lepidoptera; family Noctuidae; genus Noctua; species Noctua janthe. The sequence goes on along the minus strand of OU342573.1, from coordinate 6,907,495 downwards.
ACCAAGCATTATTATGTACATCAAATTAAGTCACCCTACGCAAAAATTATAGCTAGCAAACGACTTTTTTTTTGGTGTGAAAAATCAAGTTTTACTGTAAAACTCAATGTAACGCACTCAAAACTTGGTGCTGATGGATGCTTTGAATAGTAACCGGGTCATGGAGGTAATTAAAGTTAAAACCTTAAAAAGCAATATTTAAAAAAAAAACTTGTGAAAAAATTGGAACTTTGACCTCCAATATCTCCGTAACTAGAAGGTTCCCAAGTATGGTAAAGAAAAAAAAATGATCGCAATGACGAGGACATCAACTGCCTTTCGGCTTCGTTAAGGGTCTTTTTACACCCTTTATAATATCAATTCTACGTTAAAATTCCTTTCGAAGTTTTGTCTTGATACACCCCTGCGTTCGTTTTCACCCCGTTTGACAGTAATACTTCAATTTTTATCAAGCTATCATCAGCATTTGAAAAATTGTTTGCCCAGCGGAGTCTAGTTCAAATTTAGGTTCAACTTTATAAAATAGTCTGCTGTATTGTCATTTCTATTTCATGGCAATCATAGATCTCTAATCTTTGTCCATGATCACTTAACGACCAGCCACAACGAACATGATGGCCGCTAAACACATAAGTACCAGCCGCTTACTAAACAATCATTATGGCACCTAATTTTACGATCATCAGTCAGATTGCTAATGCTAATGACTCTTTTCAAACGGTTTATTTGACCCTAGCTGTTTTCCGGAAATTCATTTGAGGTTAAACTACAAACTTGCTTTTAACCGGTACGTGTGTACAGACGCCAGCACATCAAGCTATACTACAATCTGTCAAATTTCTTTAATAGATTTTCAACTTTATCGCTAAAACATTAAGTTTGATTGGGAAAATTTGACAGTTTCGGGTAGCTTGATGTACAGTCACGAGCACCAATATGTATACACTTCCCTAAATTTAAAAGCAATTTTCGCAAAAAAAAAAACGATTCTAACTTGGAGATAGAATCTTTTTCATAAAAATATGAGTTCCAGAATACTATGTTCGTAACAACATGAAATTTTAATCAGAACAGTAGGAGAAAAACACATTTAAAAGTTGTTAAGTGTTTAAATATTGGTGCTCGTGACTGTACTGGCGTCTGTACATACACTAATGAAGTTTTAAAAATTTATTTTAGGCTCGGGTAAAGTGTTATTTGGTTCTTAGCTCGGAGCCTGCCGTTTACAAGAGGCTCGCATCTGATTCAAGGTACTAAATAACTGGCGTAATATAGGCCACATAATATTATTTCGTTCGTGTAATTATACCTAAGCATTATGTTATATAATTATGCCATAGGTTGTCTACCAGTTAGTCATTAAATTAATGCTAATATCCTAAACCTAACATCCTAACTAATATTATAAATGCGAAACTAAGTTGGTTTGTTTGTTACCCTTTTCACGCCTAAACCACTGAACCGATCACCGAGTTCAGAAACGGACATAGGGTACCACCTTTCATCCCGAAAAAAAGTACATTTCCCGAGAAAAACAACTATTACATTCTTATGATAATAGATGGCACCACGTGTCTTTCGAATCATGATTGAATTATATTATTATAGAAACTTCAGTAGTCGAAAGAATACGCGGTCACGTGAGCAAAGCCGCGGGCACAGCTAATCATTAAATATTTATAGATTGGCTTAGATGACAGATTAGGGTATTCACAGAGCAAGCGCGTCGTTGATGTAATAATCACATGACACGATAATGACAGTTCGGAGAACATATTGATAAAAAAAGTATTCATAATTATTATCTGTAATTTCATCAGTCCATTGATGTAGTTTGCACGTGTCTAAGCCTTTGACGCCTCGTTGGTCAAGTGGTCGCAAGCGCGACTGCTGAGCATGAGGTCCTGGGTTCGTTTCCCAGGTCGGGCAATGTTATTGGGTTTTTCCATCAGGAATTTCTTAGTAGCAGGCACGGATTCTTGATTTGCACCCGGTTGATGGCAATAGCCCACTACATGGGACTGGCGAAATGTGGGTGTACTGTTAGGTACACCTCTGCCTAACCCTTCGGGGATTACAGGCGTGATGTTATGTTATTTTAAGCCTAATATTCACAAGCGTCACTTAATGGGTGTAAAAAGCACCCTTAACGAAGCCGAAAGGCACTTGTTTCCCCCGTCAATGTGATCATTTTTTTGTTCTGGACCATTCCTGGGAACCTTTTAGTTACGGATGTATTGTGAGTCAAGCTATCATTAATGAAACTAATATCTGCATAGACAAAAATACCGCAACATTTCTAGATAACGTTTTATCAGCGATTCAGTTTTTCAGTCCATTGATGATTTAGTGTGATATTAAAAGTTAATGAAGCCTGACAAGTAAAAGTATGTATGTGTAGATAAATTCGTATCATAATGATAATAGCCGCACGGCTTGACCGAAGATAAAGCTCGCTATCCGAGATCGGCCCGTGTACGAGTTACTATGCGAGCACGTTAATCCCGTATCATTCAACCTTAAGGTTTCGAAATAAAGTTGAAAATCTATTAAAGAAATTTGACATCGTTATGACTTAACGATCGATTTTTGTCGCTATCTATGTCGAGACTGCAGCCCCAGGGAACCTTCTAGTTACGGAGATATTGGCGGTCAAAGTTCCAACTTTTTCTCAAGTTTTTTTTTTTAAATACATGTTTTTAATGTAATTTTTACTTAAACACCTCCTCAACCCCCGTAAAACGTGATTTTTCACTCCAAAAAAAAAGTCGGTTCCCAGCAATAAGTTTTGCGTAAAGTTACTTAGTTTGATGTTCAGAATGCTTGGTTGACGGCTTCGTGAAGGGTCCATTTACACCCTGTATATTTTTTTTGTCAAATTGTATGCACGTCATGCTCCTGCGACAAATAATATATTTTTCTTTCTTTCATTCTTTTTTTGAGAGTCTTTACGGGGAGTCAAAAGCAGGGACTTAAATGTCTTTAAAACCTGTCTTACTAAGGGTAATACCCGTAATATACGTGTAACGGGGATTGCGAAGGTCAAAGAAGAAGAAGAAGGTCCGATTGGGAAAACATTTAATTTGCCTTTTATTTCTAATGGGAAATCATCAAATGACTCATCCATGTTCCTTCTTTGCCCTTTGTGTTCCAGGGCCACGGTATCTCTTTCGAACAGTCCCGCAGCCCTGGCAGGCATCGGCCCATGCGGACCCCTACTTGGTTGCTGACTTCTCCTTGAGCCGCACGTGAAACACGAACGCGAACGATTGAACGAACGAACGATTTAATTTGCCTCTAGTTACCTACACTGGAAGCCGTTGCTACATAGTTGGGATAAGCCTAGGCAATAACATACAGGGAGCAATAAAATAAACGCAAGACCTCTCGTGTTTTATCTCAGACCATGACACTGAACGACTGTTGTTCTGTGACCTTTCTAAATTCGTAACTTTTTTTTAAGTTTAATATACATGTTGATCAGCTGATCTCGTCAGTTCCTATAGAAAGATCTATTTTTTTCTGCGATATTCAAGACCTAGTAGAACAGAAATTCTTCAGTTTCATGGTCTGAGAGACCACACGGGAGGTCTTACGCTTATTCTGTTACACCTTGTATACTCGTATGTTACAGAAAAAATGTGTGAGTTTTTGTTTGTTTGTATGGCTACTTTTTTTACTTGAGCGAAACGTCATGTTGTGAACAACATAAAAATATGGGCAGACTCCATATTTGTTTATAGATTTAGTATATATCGGGTCATTGAATCGGATTAAACTGTAGGCATGTGATTGGTTTTATCAAAGAATCGCTGGTGTTTTTGTATCAATGAATTGGTAATCTGTCAATTGTTTTTCCCCGGAGCGGGATAATAAACACATCAACATATTATAAAGTCATTTAAGACGAGTCATACGATACGATGACCGAGTGATGTGTGACGTAAGAGTCTGTTACATCGTAGTTAGTTCGTTTTTTAATTGGTTGTTTAGATTGTCTGATCTTTTGTACTATTATAAATGCGAAAGTTAGTGAGGATGGATGTTTGTTACTCTTTCAGGCAAAAAGTAGGTAGGTACTAAACGGTTTTGGAAGTTTGGCATACAGATCTATACTAATAAACTATCACTAATTATAATAAAGTTGAAATGTTGTTTGGTTGGTTGAACGTGCTAATCTCGGAAACGACTGGTTCGAATTGAAAAATTCTTTAAGTGTCACATATAGACCATTTATCTAGGAAGGCTATAGAATATTAGAATATATAAAATCACGCTACGACCAATAGAAGCGGAGCATCAATGGAAAATGTTAGAAAAATGGGAAATTGACTCCTTTTGAGAGCTTCCGTTGCGTGCGCTGCGTAAACGGTTGAAGTTACGCAACAATCATGTATGACGGAATTGTTTCTCTTAAAAAGTTAAAAAAAAAGTCCGCGATAGTGTATATGTCTATCTTATAAGGTTGACTCACTATAACCTTTTTATGGTAATCAAATTTGTTCTAAAATAATGCATTATTTGCAAAAGTGTTTTATAATCATGGTATTAGTCCTTTTATAAATAAATACGTTATTCATCACAAGTATTCAATTTTGGACAAAATTTCCCTTACATCATTTGAGTTAAATAAATATCTTAGGAGATATCACAGTTTTAAAATAACTCTGCAGCAATATAATGATCAACCACCGCGCGCGCATTCGCGCTCTCTCTCTTATGTGACGCAGACGAAGTTGCGCGGGTCGGCTAGCAATTTGTATCCTGGATTAACACATAGGATACTATTTACCCCGGTAATACGATCCCTTGTAACAATTACCCAACCCCATGCGTGCGAAACTGCGGCCTTAAGCTAGTAAATTATCAACGTATTAGTTGTATTAATTGTTTTTAATAGATTTTTTTTTGTGCTATAAAGCCAATGTAGCCGTCAATAGAATATTTAGTTGGTGAAAAATAATTTACTGGTTCAATTAAATATTTATGCATTGCCTTGTCTTATCATCATTAAATGGCAGACTCTTTACATAAAAATACTAGACACGTGTTTCAGGTTTCGCATATAGTAAAACTAATGTTGAATATTATTTTTTTCACAAGTTTAAAATATAATAGATATAGGAACACACCGCCAGCTAGCGAGCGAGCGAGATTCTTTTCATATGTTGTTTGGCTCTTGTGCTGAGAACAGAGATGAGTTCGACGATGGAACGAGCTAACCCAAAAGAAGCCTGTTATCTACAGATTCGGGTTATATGAACTCGGGAACATCGGAAGGGAATTCCACTCCTTGGCTGTGCATATTAAAGATGTAGCAAAGCGCTTCGTGCAAATATGTGGAATATTGACAAGGTATGGGTGATAACCCGCAGTACGTCTGGACTCCTGATGGAAGAATAGAGATGGTGGTATGATCTCGTCGGCTAAATAGGTAACAGACAAGCTACTCTTTTGAAAGAATGGAGGTATAACAGTGGATGAGTGACCAGTACTAATGAGCTGTAAACTTTCCGTGACACGCAAAGCACGGTACGGAATCGGTGTCGCCTGAATTGAAGCCGTACAGAATTCTTCATTTCCGGAGAGACTTCAAACCCACTCCAACCTGTCTATTAGAAAAGGGCCAAGCAAGTAGGCTAATCGTTTTTCGATTGGTTTGTTTGAATATTGGTATCTATTGGTCTCAAGCGCTACTGCTGAGCATGATGTCCGGGTTCGATTCCCTGGTCGGGCAATCTGATATTTATTTCTTCAACAAAAGTATATTACAACAGAATTAGTGATAGGAGCCTCCCTTTAAGCAAGTAATGCCTGTATATATTGGGTTTTTCCATCGGGAATTTCCTCTGTAGCAGCCACGGCAGTCTGGATATCTGCGCGGTTGACGGCAATAGGCTGGCCCCCTATTACTTGGGACTTAAACCATAACTCGCAAAAACTGGGTATATTTGTTAGGTACACCATTGCTATGTTTTAATATTGTGTTTGCCTAAGTCATGATTCTCTTGCCCTTATCCCAATTAATTTGTGGTCGGCGCAGCATGTCTTCTTCTTCCATACTTCTCTATTACTCGTCATCTCGCCAGACACCTCCTTTCTTGCCATATCATTCTTTACACAGTCCATCCATCGTTTCTTTGGTCTTCCTCTACTCATAAACCCATCCACATTCATACTCAAAACTTTCCTCACAACATTTCATATTGTGTTTGCCTAAGTACTTGAAGGAACTCTTTTTTATGCCACTTTGCGCCGTATCACAAAACATGACCTGCCGCAATTTGCCGCAGTTCTAATCTACCTATGTTTGCAGATCACTTCAAGATATCTTGTCCTAATTTTTTTTTAAGTGATTTGAGTTCTGAGTTTCCAAATAGTTTTGATTGTTATGTACGTAGACGTTTTTTTATCTGTGCGTATTATAGGGCACAACAGTTCAAATGTTGGCCCATTGCAGGTTTTTGTACTCAATGATATTTGTAATCAGACATGACCTACAATGATATTTTTCTGAATTTTTTTTTTTTAAATTGAAGGGAAAAAGGATAAAAGGATCATTTAAGGTAAAGTGTGAACTCGTGTCTAAAGGTGCTCCATCACCGGAAGCATTCGCTCGTAATGTAACAGGATGGTACAACTTGTAACATGAATGCGCACCACTTCAAATGGTTATATCGACGGCGCAGCAGCGTTTTTTAAACGCGTAAACTTACTAGTGGAAGCGCCGAGAATACGGTAATCTGAAACATCCCTAAGGCAAAGCAGCAACTAAGTAACGTTTGTAGATCTGGGTCTTATTGTTTGAACACTCCAAATGCAAATATTCAGGTACTGGCAGGTCTTTATATAAAAACAGATAAGTACTCAATTTTGCTAAAATTTTCATTTATATGCGAACTGACAATCTTCAGTAATCTTCATGTTTCTCACGACTGCTTTGGAGTGTTTTCGAGTTTCATACCTTGCTTATGTTAACAATAAGGCCATGTCTGTATCTCTCCATACCGGGCCTCCTCTCCAGGACATTGGGCGGACCTCCGTGCCTGCGCCCGAAGAATATGTAATTAGGCACCACATAGCCGAGGTCTACCAGCTCGAAGAAGAGCATTCACGTCACGGTGCTCAGTTGCCGTGCTGTAGGCACTTCAACTAGAACAAAAAAGATTTATGTAATCATGACCCACTAAAAACGGGATATTTATAATGTTTACTATTCATTTTGAGTTTCTGAGTTTATCCGTGATCATGCTTGAAACAGTGCAGTTCAAAATGAATATTAAGCATGGTAAATATCCCGTTTTCAGTATTAATGATAGTGTTATTGATCATGTCAGTTTATAAATATTAGCTTACAACCCCCAAAATGACGAACTTTCATAAAAACATTCACCCCCTTTTTAACCGACTTCCAAAAAGAGGCGGTTATCAAGTAGACTGAATTTTTATTTTTATTTTTTGTGTGTATGTTTAGTACTATCTGGGTTGTGGAGGTCAGATAGGCAGTCGCTCCATGTAAAATACTGGTATTCAGCTGCATCCGGTTAGACTGGAAGCCGACCCCAACATAGTTGGGAAAAGGCTAGGCAGATGATGATGTGTGTATGTTCAGCGATATCTTTGAATGTATTTTCAAAAATGCTTCCTTATGATTTCCTATTCATGTGCTTATTTTCGTCAATTAAAGAACTTTTGTCTTTCATGATCATAAGACCCAGTGGTTAAGGCTGTGCATTTTTTGCGTTATATAAAAAAAAGAAGAGAAAAGAACTTAAATAAAACGCATTAAAATATCTTATGCTTTAGATCGTTTTAACAGCCGCGCCCTATGTCACCAGCCATTACATTGCGGTGTATAAGAATTTAGCACCTACTGACGGATCCAGTTATCAAATTGTTAACTGCACTCACAAACGCTGAATGTAGGTTATGTACTCTTAGTAGCTAAAACAAATTGATTGCGATAACCCATGGATAAGCTACAGGGGAGTGAAATGTTCAGTGACGCACGGGATCCCGGGCAGATGCCATGCAGTGTAGTGGTGTTGGTTCAACAGTTGGACAAGGATATTTCTGTGAGTAGGTACCTCTTTATTATTCTTGTTTATGATTGTAAACATTTGCAGTGACCTCTCTGGGCTAACCCTCATCCAGAACATACTCAAATAGTTTTGTCGTGCGGAAAGTTATAAAATTCACTCTGTCTGCTTTTAACACATGACGGCTTAACGGATTTCGATAAAATATGGCTAACAGGTAGACCATGACAGAAAAACGATGGATGGATGGATGGACAAAAAAAACTACGAATTAGTTTGTTTTTCAACAATTGCGGTTACATAAGAGGAAGTCTGATAGTGGCGCCTATGAATGAAATGTTTTGGGATGTATTATTTCGGAGCAATGAGGAAATTTCGAGTATGAATGTGGACGGCTATAAGAGTAGAGGAAGACCAAAGAAACGTTGGATGGACTGTGTGAAGGATGATATGGCAAGAAAGGGTTTTACTTGGTTTGAGTCGGTTTGAGAAATAACTCATAGGAACTTGTACCCAATATTCCACCAGCCTTTCACATCCACGTGATAATCCCGGATCTGTCTCAAGGAGGCACATGCTTCCCGGTCATCACACCTGGGTACTGTGGTGGTATTTTGGATGACTACGAATGGTACTGGCATTTGTAGGGGAGACACGTCATTCGAGCCTTCTAGAATGCCATTCTTCTCGGTTTACGTATGCGAAGCTATATTCTATCTGAATGTGGGTCAGATTTTGGCTTTCTAGCTTTGTTGAGTCTAGATAACTTGCTAGGAGGACTAAAGTAAAAATATAAAAAAACACCATATTAAAAGTAAATAAATATTCCCATTTTTTTTTTCAAATTGTGCGACTAATGACCAAAGAAATCTCAATAAACTATGTACGATTTAATAAGCAATTACATGCCTTTTAAATTGGTTATTTCACAGATTTTAATATATTAAGTATAGTTTTAGTAATGTTGGTTACATTACTAAAACTATACTTAATATATTATTTCTGATTGCAGAATGAAATGCTCATGTATAATATTTTACTTTAAGTAAAGATATGCCTATTGGTAGATAGGTGGTATATGATTGTACATAGTTGCGTAATATAGGAAATAATTTCATATTAAAACCAATTATTCCGGTTATAAAACAATAGATAAACAATAACATATTATTTAATTAGGCGCGATCCATAATAATTACTTAATCATGTAACGTAGTGAAGTTCTTGGTAATGAAGTTATCAAAGTTTTTTCAGAATTTTGAAACTGCGTAATATGTGTACAAACGGTGACACATCGAGCATACTTATCCAGTATAACATGACCTCGCTTTGTATGAGCTTCCCATGCAATGAGAGATCAGCTTGATTTGGTTTATATGGCTTGATTGGTCATCGTGTGTACCAGTAGCGAAGGGACAATTTTTGTAAGAGGAAAGCCAGAGTACCTACATATCATTAATGTAATTTTATTATTCGTTTATACAGGGTGTTTTTTTAAACGCGGGCAATTCTTTAGGGGCGTTTAGTATGTACTCATGAAAATAAGCAACTTTTACTAGGGACCGACCATGAAATCGTGAAAAAAATATCAGCAGCTCCACACATTATTGGTCGTGTAACTCGAAAAAAAATATCTACGCAACAGCAGATTTTTTAAATCATATTTCATAGTTAGCCCCATAGTAAAAGTTGCTCATATTTATGAGTACTTCACTCCCTTAAAGTATTGCCCACGTTTAACCAAACAGACTGTAGAATACTGACTGTACCATTTTCCAAAGACAAACCGGTAGGAATCGAGTTGCATGGAACCTTCGCCACTGTTGTGTACCTAATCTAACTGCGCCTAGTTTCTATATTCTGTTTTAATATTGTGTAATATTTGTTTGTTTTATAAACAATCGTTTATCTTTTCTCAGTAAATTGTTATTTTCCATTCATTCCAAGGGCCGTAATTTACTACTATCAGCAAAATCCGTTAAACACAAGAAAAAAACAACTCAAATGACAAACGTAGATTACAGTGCCTTGTTACAAGTGACTATTCATCAAGAACCCAAGATTATTTAGCATCATCATTATCATCATTTCAGCCGAAAGACGTCCACTGCTGGACGTAGGCCTCCCCCAAGTGTCGCCACATTGACCGGTACCGTGCGTCTCGCATCCAGCGGATCCCCGCAACCTTCACCAGGTCATCGGTCCACCTAGTATTGGGCGTTTTCACTAAAATTAATCGTCCTAAATGGTGCATTGTTTGATTTTCAAAGATCGGCTCAGCATCGTATAATGTAACTGTCGCTTGGTACGTACGACGGCCAATCAAGCTTTACATAACCAGTTTATGCGGATCTCTCATTGTATAGGAAATCTATGCAAAGCGAGGCGAAGCGAGGCGAAGTTATACTGGAAATGTAAACTCACGCCATTTTGGTAAGGGTGTGCGGGCGTAGACAGTCATCACAGAACGCCACCTGCTTCGCTTTCATACTCCTTTCACCTCGTTCACGTTCATGTGCAACACCTCTGCCAAACTGCCTTCGGGGATTACAGGTGTGATGTTATATAGTATACTAATTTTTAATATTTTTATACGCAAACCCTGCGTAGGGAACTATAGCTGTAAGTTAGTTCGATACTTTCTTAAATAGATGGCGCTAACGTCGCCGTAAGACGTTATTAATGGAACGAAAATTTCGAGAGCTGTGAGCAGGGTGCGATGGTCTAATTGGTTAAGACATCCGGTGTACTGAATCGGAAGGTCGCAGGTTCAAACCCTGCTTGCACTAGAATTTTTCTTTCCATGTCAAAACAGCTATAGTATACTAATAATTAATATTAAATAGTTGGTAAAGGTATATGAAACCATACATCCGCTCCATAATTATCTTTCAATAGGTATCGGACACGGATTTGAAATAATTACGTCAAAAGATTGTAGATACGCAGGTAAGGTCAAAGAACACAAAAAGATTAAAAGGAAAACACGAGATTATTTTAGCACAATTTTTGTATTTACAATTATTACATAACATTTACAATCAGCTATTACAACATTTTATTGAAAAACATACCAATTAATTATTATAACGCTTGGATTCCTGATGAATCTCGTAACATTGATTTATAACAATCTATGAATGTATACTAGTAAATCAACATCAAGTCAACAAACTGGTACTTTCGGCCAAATCGCGAATGGGCTCCGAGCACCGGTCGATGTCCCTCCACGCCCGTAGTTTGTTCGTACGACGGCCAATCAAGCTATACAAAACCAGTCTGCAGTTATGCAGATCTCTCATTGTATAGGAAATCTATACAAAGCGAGGCCAAGTTATACTGGAAATGTACAGCTTCATGTGCCGCCGTGTGTACAAGTACATACCAGTGTGACCGAACCAGTGTTTATCATAAAAACAACTTATTATTATAATCACAGCCTTACCAGATAGTTTCTAATATATACTAAATAATGAATAAAGAATCATTTTATTTGAACCTTTTTTTTTGTATCATAAATCTTGTTTTTATATTCATCTATGTTATTTTAATTAAACTTTACAAGAACAGCATCATTAACATGCAAATAAAAAAGTAATGAAACCGGCTAACTCTAATAAAAAATCAATAACCTTCTACAACTATAAAATATGTTATTAATTAACTACAAAGTCTTATAATACATTTAAACTATCTTATAAAATATGTTAATCATTTTGGCAGTTTTTAAAATAAACAAGTTACTAGGAAAAACTTCTACAATCTATAAGGAACTTGAGAGAGCACGAGCATTTCTATCGAGTTACTTTTACTAGTTATTTAAAATTATTCTCTATGGTTTTTACAAGCTCATTAAATGAAATCACTGAGCTGAAGGATACTACGTGGTAATAGCTCACTGTTAGAGCAACCTTATTCATAGCATAAAAAATGTAAACTGATGCTTGCCATTGCTCCCACACTCAGACCAAATAAAAAACCAACACATAGCGCTGTCAACAGTGACGTGAAGCGGGTTCGTAAACATGTTGTGTGCACTTATTGAGCGTAATTTTGAGCGTAGTTGAGTTGTAGTTTGATGTAATTGTGTGAGCGTATATGCACAGAGCGAGGCGTAGTTTTGCGCCTGCTGCACTGTCTCGTTCGCAGCACTATGTCTTGGTTTTTTTTTTTTGATCTGAGCTTAGATACCGTTTCCACTAGGCAGGTATCGTAGGTGTGGTAGCATTTCCTCTTATAATATCCTTAACAAAGTCCGGAATTTCCTCCACATCTAGTAAATCATGGTGTGAGTGAGGAAAGAGAGAGAAGTGGTCCCAGGTTTTGATTTCATTGAAGAGGGCATCTCCAGGACACTCTGTGGCCCTCACTTGCCGATGGCCGACGAGTTTGTAGTCAGGCTTGATGTAGCCAAGCTCTACGCCAGCTTGTATTAAAGCCATTGCTGTCTTTCTCTGTTCTGCTGGTGGTAAGTCAACTGGAAAGGAGGAGCGTTTGTTAGAAATAGGCTGGAGGTAGATTTCGAAAAGCGCTTTCTATGAGAGATACGGCGAGATGGGCAGACGACATAGTTGCCATCGGGGGAAAAACCTGGATGAGGCTGGCACAGGACCGTGGAGATTGGCACAAGAAAATAGAGGCCTATACCCAGCAGTGGGTGAGTTCGGGCTGTGGATGATGATGATGAGAGATGCCTGTTAAGCTGTTATTGCAATTCCAGCTATACAGTACTCATATAGAAGTTCTTATTAAAGTTTACACTGATTTAGTCCTCGTGTTCTAACTAAAACGTCTAATATTCTCGTCTGGTAGAGATTTTGACACGGACTTTTCCACTGTAATGCAAAGAAACCCTTCTTAAAACTGAGAAATTATGCTCATGCTGTCGATAGTCTTGTAATGTAGTTGTTAGGACCTGAATTGGTGCACACCATATTCCCAATTATATAGGAGGCTTGTGTACCAGCAGTGGGAGGAGCTCGTGGTTAAATAATAACAGCCGCTCGGGTCGATCTTTAGGTCAAGCCGTGCTTGCCTAGGTTGGTCTGTGGATGGGTGACCGCCGATTACATACCGAGTTTCCTCCGTGCCTCGGAAAGCACGTTAAGCCGTTGGTCCCGGCTGTCATTTGTAGATCTTTGACAGTCGTTAGGCAGTCAGTGGCCCAAAAAGTCTGACAACCAGTCTTACCAAGGGGTATCGTATTACCCAGTACGAACTGGGTTGTGGAGGTCAGATAGGCAGTCGCTCCATGTAAAATACTGGTATTCAGCTGCATCCGGTTAGACTGGAAGCCGACCCCAATATAGTTGGGAAAAGGCTAGACAGATGTGATGTGTACCAGCAGTGGGAACATTATAGGCTGATTATGTTCCTAATTTAGCTTATATTCCATTCTAGGCCTGTATTTTATAGGAATTACAATCATCGAGAGGACGGGCCCCACTTATCAGACTGCTTTTTTATCTGATAAACATTGATTGTACCTACTACATGTTTAAAAAGTGGCATTTTCCATCCAACAAGCTTTCTCTGTGGAAAATTTGACATTTGTCTTTTCTTCGATTCTTAGCTAATATAGAAAGTCACGTTATTTTGCATAGGGATAGGTACTAACTACAAAACGCTACCTGCTATGATCCTTAGGGGCGAATTACACAGAAACGGCGTAAGGTGAAAGCGCGGCGCAGGCATGATGTCGCATCAAAACGTTTCCATACAAAATGTACGTAGGCGACGTGTCGTGAATTACACACAAGCAGCGCGGTGCAGGCCGTTCTTTCGTTTCCTTATAAATTCCACGCCTGCGCTGCGCTTGCGCCGCACCGTCACCTTACGCCGTTTCTGTGTAATTCCTTTTGCTTCAACCACGTCAAATCATTTTGACTATAAGGAGTATAAAGCCCCCAGTTTTTATAACATTGCAATAGATACTTACATCTCCAATCACCAATGAGGCAAATGCCGATGCTGACACTGTTGAAGTGCAGTGAATGTGCGCCTAGTGTCTCCCAGCCACGACCCTCGTATGCTGCTCCGTCACTGCCCACGCCGAAACTGATGGGAGATTTATGGTATTAATTATACAATCGTAAATAAGTAGACACTAAATAAACTTTGGTTACATGAAAAACCTGAATAGCGTGCACGTCTCCTACACACAATATAATCTCACTGAATCTACACGTTGTCACACAATATAATCTCAATGAATGATGCAACCAATATTTTGATTTAAAAGAGTGTCCATGGAATTTCTTGCCCATTCTCTGTTTAAAGGGTCTAACAAGACCCTTAACGAAGCCGAAAGCCACTTCTTCCCCTATAAGGCGATCTCGGTTTTTTTTTCCGAAATGGCATCTCGCAGGTCAACCTAGGAGGTTGTCGCCTGCTCAACCGGACTATCCTGTGTGTGCCTTGAGTGTAAGGCCTCTAGCCAGGGCAAAATACTTACAAGCTAAGCGACTACATGCTAAGGACAACCCCTGTGGGGTACGAGCCTCGGCTTAGGGCTTCGCTGGGAGAGGGCAGCAAAGGGACAGGCTGGATCTGATTATTTAGGGGCTGATTTATTACTACTGGCTCAGCATCGCGTGCTGGCTCGAGCAAGGGTCGGGGAGGGCATGAAACGGGGTGTCGCGACGGCCTCGACGGCGAGGATGGAAAGATGGCTGCTTACGTCCGTTTCTTAAGCGTGCTAGTTTCCCTACTGCTCTCCTGGGGAAGGGTTATAGTCATCGGGAAAATTGTTCATCGGGGTATTGTTTTTTTTACTTGTTCTCCAAAAATGATTACTTAAATAGAATCTAATCTCGATAACTAATAATACCCTCACGGATTGGACAGGGTTTTTTTTAACATATTGTATAAAAATGACATTAATGACAATAGGCGTAAATTGTCCTTCAACGTAGGTCTATCGGCACGTGTTACAACAGTTTCATAGATATTTATCGATTGACCATTGATATTAGCAAGGTTGCACAAATATGATAACGCGATAACTACACCGTTTAATAAAAAATTGCATTCTCTAGCGGACATTATTATGGGCTGTTAAAGCATTTCAATTATTTCTTAAGTGGTATATTGTGAATAACCGTTGACACTATGACTTGCTTCGGCGAACACTAATCAACCGCCATTACGGGTTGCAATTATAAGGTAAAAGTTTTGACAAAACATGTTCTGTCTCTAGTCTGTATGTTGGGTAGCGCCTAAAAATACTATTTTTAAGTCTTAGGGACTTAAAAATAGTATTTTTAGATGTGAACACACTAGGCACCTGTGGTTAGGAGTTATTTAAAGGCTAGATGCCTAGACGGGAATTAAAGTTCCTGTAGGGAGGCTATCAGAAGGAATGTTATCGAAGAACTGTGATCTTGTATCTCATTGTCCCCATATTATAGCATATTGACGTAACTGCAAACTTTACCAACAGAAATCAATTAGCTTTTGCAATAGATACGGTGTTGATCGCTTTGTCTCGTCACAAGTAAGATATTTTAATGTCTTTTGTGACAGCTAACCAAATATATATATTTTAAAGAAAAACGTTGCCCCACTCTAGGAATTTCTCCTGTATCGTGGGTGCGTTTACAAACACTTACACTGTAGGCCATATATTGTTGAAATATGTAAGAAATACTTACTGGTATCCAATATCCCACCAGCCATGGTCATCCATATGGAAGTCTTGCATATGCCTCATAGCGCCGCAGCACTTCTCTCTGTCGTAACAAGCTGCGGGGATGTAGGAGTGGTGGATGACCACGAAAGGAACTGGGGTCATGAGAGGGGTCGTCTTCTTGGGTGTCCTGGCTTGCCACTGCTCTCGGGGGACGAATGGGAAGTTGTATGTGTTGACTTCATTCTCTACGGAAACGGCTGGAACGAATTAACGATTTTGGTAATGGTTGTCGAAGATTTTGAAATGATTTACATATTTTTTTTGAATTATATGGTAATACAATAGGTACATCTTGTAGGTAGAGTAACTACAACTACACTTTGTTTTATTGTTTTTAGTTTGTTGTGATATGCATTTTTTTATAAATGTCAATAACAAGCTATAAATAACACTATCATGACTTTTTTTTCGTCAATGATGACGCTTTTCGTGTATGCAAATAATTCACAAAAAAAAATAAAAAAAGGTGTTGCGGAAAATTGACACAAAAGTAATAAAACCAAATAAATGCTCACCTTTATTAGAAATACTCGGCATGGCTACAACACTAGCTAAGACGCAGCTCAACACTAGCACAAAAAACATCATAATCAACTTATGTACTGAACACAACGCCCCTCAGACTGACCGCACACTGAAACAAAACACGCTATAAGTTTGTTATCACTACTTATATACTTTAGTACATAGTTGATCATAGCTTGTTTTTGTCGTACCTACTCAAATACTTCCTTATCTAAAGCGTGACACTAAATCTATGTGCATTGAAGAAAATGTGGGTTTGTTTGTTCGCGGACCAATTAAGAACAGTGTACTAACAAAAACTAGATTTTAGATAAACAATTTTAAATTTATCTAGGCTAAACTTAGTAGTTCGGTCCAAAGTAAGGAGGACCAGAAATTATAGTAGATATCAAATAAAAAATAAAAATAAATTCTTTACAATTAAAAAAAGTCAGGGAGCTTTGTAAACCGTCGAATCGTCTAACCTGTTCGACGAAGACGGAAGGACTGATTCTAAAAATGACGTGCGTACGATTGCCATAACAAATGCCATTTCGAAGATACTCTTTAGTCCCAAATTACAGTCATCAAAACTGAATGAAACCAATTTACCATATACACAAAGCCGCGCGCGCAGCTTGTAATTAAAATTAATTTGTGTTACATTACGGTACGCATGCGCTGTGCGTCGTGACTCCGTGTCATGCACACGTCACAGTGACGGGGGATCAATTAATATCAGTACCTACGTAATTATCTATCATCAAGCTGAAGTCTAAGAGTCATTTGCAGGTTTAGAGGTTAATATATCCATCTTAACGTAGTCGCGATCGTGAGGAAAGTTTTGTGTACGAATGTTGGCTATCTGTATTAGTAGGAGAAGTCCAAAAGAAAGATGGATGGGCTGTGCGAAATTTATATGGCTAGAAAGGAAGTGACTGGTGAGATGACGAGTAAGAAGTATGAAAGGAGACATGCTGCATGCATGCATCATGCATCCTAATTATTTGGAGTAAGGGCAGAAGAATGATGATCTCCAGCTTTACATTCAAAGGAGAATCATCATCTTCATTTGAACATTAAAAAATAAAGAAATTAAATTGAATTGAATTAAGGTAGAGATCGTCTATAGAAAATATTTCTGTAGACATTATCTTTTTATCATTATTATGATATTATATATTTTATAGATATTGTCTAATAGGAAGATTGGGTTTCTTTTGCTGTTCACCCTATTTGCACATAATGTATGTATTTTTATTAAAAACATTAACCCCCTTTTCAACTTAGTCGCGTTCGGGTATAGGATCATACATATCCAACCTGTCATTCCGGTATCTGTCTTATTGTCACAGGGTGTTTCCTCAGAGTTTTTTTTTATTTTAAGTAAATTGGTCAAGGTGTTAAAAGGTGATGGCCTAATCTGGCGTGCAGGCTCGGTCAAACCGTTACGCACAAATTGCGGAATCTCCGGACCGAGACACCGTCATACAAATACTGCTGAAATAATAGGTCTTTACCTATGTAATAGGAGATTTAATAACCAGCATTTTCAGATTTAATTATCTGTGGATTGGCGCGCAATTCGAAATTCAAATAAATTTTATTCGAAAGCCGTGTTCTTTTAATTTCAAATTCAGTCATTTGTTTTTCGATAGTTTTTTGTTTTTTTGAAATTGTGGTAGTTTTTGGCGCTATGGATAAACTGAAAATTCGTACAATTTTTGAATATGAGTTCCTACGTGGACATACCGCTGCGCAACCAACACGAAACATTAACGACGTGTACGGGCCTAACACTTACATAAACACGGTCCATTATTAGTTCAATCGTTTTAAAACTGGAAATTTTGAGTTGAA
Source organism: Noctua janthe (assembly GCA_910589295.1). Lineage (NCBI taxonomy): Eukaryota > Metazoa > Arthropoda > Insecta > Lepidoptera > Noctuidae > Noctua > Noctua janthe. The sequence continues at coordinate 6,889,402 of OU342573.1, read as the reverse complement.
GAATGAGCCTCGCGGTCGGCCGGTAACTATTGTCGACAACGACGAATTGAAGGCGGTAGGGGAAACTAATCCAACTCAATCTACGGCTGAGCCTGCTGCGGGCCTTAGAGTTAGTGTCAAAACGACATTGAAGCACTTGCGTCAAATCGGAAAGATAAAAAAGCTAGATAAGCTAAAATAAAAAAAAAAAACAAAAATTTTTGTTTTTAAAATTTTCCTTCAAATCTCCAATTTCATAGGTAAAGACCTAATATATGACTGCTTTGTTGTTTCAGTGGTCGCAATCACTACTGCTGGGCATGAGATCTCGGGTTCGATTCCCGGGTCGAACAAATTGTTATTGGGTTTTTCCATCAGGAATTTCTCAGTAGCATCACGGAGTTTGGATTTGTGTGTTGATGGCAATAGGCTCGTCCCCCCGATTACATGGGACTTAAACATAACTGGCGAAATGTGGGTGTAGTACTAGGTACATCTCTGCCCAACCCTTCGGGGATTACAGGCGTGATGTTATGTTACAGCATTCAGAATCTTCATTGAAGTGATACTTGTTCATTCAACGGTGATTACTCACAACTCAATCAATTAATTCAAATGACCTTAGTAACTCGTAATCGGTCACACGGCCGGGGTAATACCGTAAGATTACGACACTGAAGTTTTATCAATTAAATCATTCAGTCATTCAAAATGAATGGTTAGTTCATGAATGGAAAACTGGTTTATTCATTGGCTGGTGTTTGGATGACGATTGTGTTGCAATTTATGCGGAGAATTGACTTGATTTAGTGTCAACCAGCTGTTGCCCACGAATTTATTACATATAAAAAATATGGCTTCCCTTTTTGAATCGAATTTTGTTATCACTTTTTCGGCACAAACGGCAAAATTTGTCGGCACGGTTGGCGCAGTGGCTGACCGATCGGCTGCTGCGCTGCGTGTCGCGGGTTCGATTCCCGCACGGAACAAATATTTGTATGATCTACAGGTAGTTGTTCCGGGTCTGGCTGTTTGTGTATGTGAGTTTAAATGTTTGTAAACGCACCCACGATACAGGAGAAATTCATAGTGCAGAGCAACGCTTTTAAAAAAAAAAAAAAAAAAATTGTTCGTAACCCTAATTCTGATTCTAAAGAATGTGCATACGGTACGTGCATCACACAGTATAAAGGGTGTAACAAGACCCTTATCGAAACCGAAAGGCACTTGTTCTCCCCGTCATTACGATATTTTTTATGTTCATACCTGGGAACCTTCTAGTTACGGAGATATTGAGGGTCAAAGTTCCAACTTTTTCACTAGTTTTTTTCATTTTTTAATGTAAGAACTTTACTTTAAACAACTCCACGACCTACGTACTATTCAATCCATTCATCAGCGCAATGTTTTGAGTGCGTTACATTGAGCCCTACCGTAAAATGTGATTTTTCACCCCAAAAAAAGTCGTTTCAAAAACCGGGATAAAAAAAAACTACGAGTTGACCGACCTGGATTAAGGTTATAAACTATCTGTGTGCCAAATTTTATCCAAATCTGTTTAGTTGTTTTTGCGTGAAAAAATGACCGATAATCCGTCTTCAGAAACATTCCCAATTATAATGTTTATTAGTAAGATATATCCGTACATTTAATATTTAAATGTCCGTACATTGTCAACTTTAAGTATTCGACTTTTTATGTATTGGAGATTGCCCAGTTTTCAAAAATTGTGCTTATTGCAAAACATTTCGAGGAATAAGGTCTCTAATCATTTATTTCTCGTTAAAATGAAAAAATACTCTTTATTCATTTGTATTTTTGAAGAAATGTGGTTAACCTTTATTTGACCTTCAATGTAATCTCAAGAAAGAATATCGTGAAATATGCTTAAGTCCACATTCAGATATGGGTACCTATATGGCAATCGCGCGGCTCCCGCGTGTCTAAACGAGCCCTTAGCTTCATGTGAATAGTGTCACTTACGTATTAAACCGTTGAATTGGCAAAGGAATCTTTTCCAGTGATGACGTCATCAGCCAACTTTAAAATTAAATATACATAGATAAACTAGCCATTGAATTTCAAAAATAATCAAATTAGTTTATTAAAATACTATATTTTAACTTAAAAAACTATAACATACAGGTTAGATTATTTGCACAGTGCCCATTGTTTTATTCATATTTCGTTTTAGAGTGTTATTTTTGCCATCGGTATGAGGTAAACTTATTATTACTGTAAAGAGATATTTATCCTAGTAGCAAAGTCAATGGAATCAATGGAATTTTAGGATTTCATGAATAATTCCTTTTCGGCGATGTTGTGATGCAACTATGGAAAGTTAAAATATGCATAGTCCCAACTAAGTATGACAAGTAGTAGATACCTAGATGTTATACTCTACTTTCTCTTTGGTGTAGTGGTCGAAATCGCGATTTCTGAGGATGAGATTGTTATTGTGCTGAGGATGGGTTCTTTTATCATGAATTTCTCAGTAGCAGCCACGGAGTCTGGATTCGTACCCGGTTGATGGCAATATTCTCTCCCCCGAATTCATGGGACTGGGACTTAAACATAACTGGCGAAATGTGGTTAAACTATTAGGTAAACCTCTGCCTAACCCTTAGGGTTTACAGGCGTGATGGCATGCTATGTTACTGTACTTTTTTATGGAACCTTGGGATTAGCCAAAACGAAAACCATCTTTTACTATTTTAAAAAGAGCCTTTTCAAAATAATCTACAAATCTTCTCTCATTTTTTTGTTTGGTATATGCCAGTTTAAATTGCGGAATTTAAATATAAAATAGCCAATAAACAACCAAAAAAAAAACATTTAAATGTCGACTCACCTTAACCAATTAAGTCGTAACACAGTTGACGCAGCAATTATCACTTTAGACCACAAATTATCCTTATAGTAAGACTTGTTTTTTTTTTTACAACAAGGCACACATCCATACGTCTACAACACGACGTTAGAGCGCTGTATAAATGTATAATTCACCCTACACAGTGTTTTATATAGTCATTTCCTTGCGCGGACACAGGTGATTCCCCTGAGCTAAACGCGTTGTATCGAGATTTCGAGAAACAGCGGTCAAATTCAGCGTGTGGTTCCGTTGCTTTTGGCGTAGTGTATTTTAGGAGAAGACATTTTTTTTAAATTGTTTTTTTAGTCTTTCTGTTAAACAGCAATCTGTTGTCGACAACAGTAAGCCACGTCTTGGTCCTATCTAAATAAGAAACTATCTCATTCCAATGAGATGAATCTGTCCAGGAGAGTTGGGATGCTATGCTTCCTTAATCTCTTCAATTGCAGGCCACCACCACATTGTAGCACTACAAAAATTACTACTGAAATATAGTACAAAAAGTACACCAGCGCCATCTCTGACAGAAATAAAGAACTAACATCAAAATTCTAAATCACGCAATTGAAGTTATCCGCGACCACCAGACACAATACTCGTCTTTTCGGGGGATCCTTCCTTTTCTATGGGGATGAAGAACTTTACACCCTGTTCTCCATACCCCTATACATCATCACTGACATTTAGAACACTTTTAATGATATTTAATTGTTTTATTTTGTGCATAAATTAGGTTAGTGATGATAAATGGTGATTTTAGGAGTAATAATAATAATATATTTTATTTTATCTAGATCTGGCTCGCGAGGTTGTCGACATGTGGGACGTGAGTACAGCAGTAATTGTGCCGATAGTCGTGTCGGCCAATGGCTTAATAGCCAATAGCCTCGACAAACATCTGAGGAGGCTCTCGCTTGGCAGCTGGATCAAGGGCTTGATTCAGAAAGCAGTACTTCTGGACACGGCGCGTATCGTTAGGAGGTTCCTCTTTCAAGAGCCCTGACCACCGGTATTTCGGACCCTGTTCCCGATACCAGTGGGCTACTATTTTTTATATTTTTAAATGTTTTTTTATGTTACTTTGTATAGAAATATTTAAAAATGTAAATTATATGTATAGAAATGAATAAAGGAAATAATAATATATTTTATTTTAATAATAATAATATATTATATAGTAGGACATGTTTGAAATCAAATTAAAACATTTATTTGCATAATATGGGTAGATAGCTGGTGAAAGAAAGTTACTTTGCTTTTTTTTTTGAAAGTAAAAAGTTTTTATTATTAACTAATAGGATTATTTTATTTATATTTTTTTTATTAAGTGACATTTATAATCGCTATGCGTATTTCTGGCCCATCGTACCCTACGTACCTACATTTTACTCATACTCATATCTGGGTCATGGACTGAACAGACTCTTCACATCATCGCTATTTGGTTGATATGTACTAGTTTTTATGGAATAGGATTTTTGTAGTAGTCTTTTCATGGTATGCGAAACTTAACATAACATACTTAATGGTATTTTTAAGTAGATAATATTTAATGAATTAGTTTACTTTGGCATAAATTAGGAAAGAACAAATAAGTCGAATGATAATTGGTGATATTATTTTATTTATTCGGGAAAACAAACAATTACACATAAAGAATGACAAAAAGATATGATACAAATGTGAAATCAACGACATTCTCCACAGATACAAAATGAGACAATTTCGTAAATTTTAAGACTAGCGTTGTAAACAATAAAAAAGAGGAATATTAATAGTAAAGTATCAACAAAACATAAAGCTGCCAATAGTGTCGCATAAGTGGAACAACAGTGTCACATTAATTTTTCAATTTTTTGTTAAGTAATGTGAGTCTAAACTTTCTATGCGACAAAGCAAACATATCCAAACTGCAGAAATTCTTTTTAAAACTTTTACATAAGTCATACAAAAATTTAGTTTGAAGAAAAGTACCCGTTGAACTCAAAGAAATCAGATTTTTTTTTAAGTATCCTTGTTAAAATTCCTTACTAACATTTTAATTGTGAAAGTAAGTTTGTTTGTTTGTTACCTTTTCACGTCTAAACCACTAAACCGATCATCCTGAAATTTTGCATATACGTTGTTAGGTGTACAGAAACGGACATAGGGTACCTATCATCCCGAAAAAAAGTGCTGTTCCCGAGGAAAACAACAATAACGTTCATATGATAATAGATGGCGCCACGTGTCTTTCGAATCATGATTGAAATATAATTATTACAAGCAGAGTACAAGCCACCGAAGCCGCGGGAAAAACCTAGTAAGAGATATAACAACTTTTTAAGCAGCGATAATGCATAGACTTCAAAAATATACGTTGTATACTTTCTATACACTCAATATATTTATTGTGTATTATGATCTGGTTTAAAGCGCTCTCTTTAAATAAACAGTCGTGGATGTCTTATTTCAAATAAAGTACTCGATATTAGCACCTCATTAGGTTCAGTTACTGTCGTTTGTTCTTATTATATCTGGTGTTATTTTCTCTATTGTAATGTTTAACAAGAATAGCTCATAAAGACTTTAAATTCATTCAGATTAAAGTAACCTCGAAAACATTGTTTTTTTTAAAGTCATGTACTATACGACTTTAGTATTTAGTACTTAGGATTTTATTTGCTTCAATTCCTCTTTGTTATTTTTTACCATAAGTTGTGGAAATACTTTTATTCAGCTGCATCCGGTTATTGTTGAAGCCGACCCCAATACAGTTGGGAAAAGGCTCGGCAGATGATAAAGTGGTGGAAAGTCCGTATTCCGAAAATTCAACACTCGAAAGTTAGTTAATTCAACAACTTGTACTTATTTGGGGATAGGGTATTTCCCACAAATCAATAGCTGAGGTCATTATAAATATGAATGAGAACATGACATGTCATGGTTTCATGATCAATGGAAAAAAATGAAAGACAGAGAAAAGATTTTAATGAAGAGATAGAGAGATTTCTTTTTTTTTTGCGGTTTTTAATATCTTGAATGTAATTGTTAATATGTTTATGAATAAATGATTCTGATTCTGAAAACTAACCAATCGGTTTGACACATTCCAGGATAAGGCGCAAAGGTGAGAAAACAGACGTTGACTGTACACTGGTAGCAAAAAGTCCCTAGTTGTATAATTGACTAACCCAAGTTGCAGTATCTTTAGCTCATGAAATTTAAGGTAAAGTTAGTGTTTTCAAAAAGGTTGATGTGTTAATTTTTTACATTCAAGAAGCGAAATTATTTATAATTTATAGGGCCCACACCCATCTACACGGGGCCATTGAAATCGTGTGGTTGAGTAAAAAAAACAACTATTTATATTTGCAATCATGAATCACCAGTGATTCATGATTGCAAACATAAAGTGTTGTTTTAACAATTGATTGAATGACTATGATGTCGTAATAGTCGTAGCTTTAGTACAGACAGCAGCACATCAAGCTACCCGAAATTGTCAAATTTTCCTAATCAACCTTGAACGTAATGATTTAGCGATAAAGTTGAAAATCTATTAAAGAAATTTGACAGATTGTAGTAGCTGTTGGCGTCTCGCGTAGTCTTATTGTGTAGGGGCTTAGTAGAAAGATAAATAGTTTGCATTATTTCGTTGGACAAATATGAATCACTTCGAGTTTTTAATGGTCTAATTGAAATTGGTATGACTTTAACTAACTTTGAATAGGCGTGATGTTATTTTCATGTTACGATCGAATAGTTACTCTCCGAGGTAACTGTATGTGCTACAATGAGTGCCCTCGGTAGCACAATATGTTAGGTAAGCTGGGCACTGAGTGTACTGTACAAACTAATTCTTAAAAAAAAACATTTATTACAGGTCATTGACCCATATTAGATATAAGACAGCTCTTCTCTTCGGTTCTTTAATTCTTGTTTATACAAGTAATCGTAAATGAGCACATCGGTGTCAATATTTTTTACGGAATCCTAACAACAAGCTGTACCTAACACAAGCAGAGCAAATAATTCGGTTATACAAACTGGTTTCGCAAAGTAAATCAATGACACGGTGTATCTACCGTGTCGTTGATTTACGTTGCGAAACCAGTTTGTATTATCAATTAAAAACTAATTAAGATATTATTTTTAGTTTATTTACGACCGGATCTTGAACGTCTGTTCAATTTATTAATTTGCTAAATCTTATAACATGAGGCCGTAATAAAATCATTCGTGAAGCAGGTTGTCTGCAGGGCAGGTAAAGAAGTCGAGCCGTTGGTCAGCATACGGTAAAGTTGCTAAAAGTAGGTAGGTATGTGGTACTCCCCTCGAATGAGATGTTTTTACAGATTCTTGATGTAGCGAAAAAAAGAGGATAATAGTATATTATTTAAACTAAGGATGAGCTCGGCTAAACAATAACAGCCACTCAGGGTAACCATGGAAAGCACTTTAAGCCGTTTGTCCCGGCTGTCATTTGTAGAACATTGACAGTTGTTACAGATAGTCAGTGACCTGAATGTCTGACAACCAATTCTACCAAGGGGTAACGTATTACCCAGTACTAACTGGGTTTTTGAGGTCACATAGGCAGTCTCTACGTGTTAAATTTAGCTGCATCCGGTAAGACTGGAAGCCGACCCCAACATAGTTGTTAAGGCTAGGCAAATGATGAGTTTATTATTTAAATATCGTTTTGTTTTTTTTCCAGATGTCGACTAAATAACGAGGTTACGTAAGGAGACAGAATGGACCTCTTCAGTCAGTGGTGCACCGGACAGGGGAACAGAATGGAGCCAGAGACTGTGCATGAGATGATGGGACAGCATGTCCTGTTGTGATTTCTCAGATTCCAGCATCACGGCTGTTGCTGATCGTTTCACGTTACGTCTCAGGACTTAACATCACAAAGAAATGGTAAGCAATACCTTGTATCTATCTTTTTTCTAAACTACAACAGTAAGAAGTACTCAAAAATAAAAAGCTTAACACACTAAAAAAAAATCGTTAGATTCTCACACGGACTTAGGTCACGCGAAATTCAGTCATTGGAATGAGCAACTACATGATTTTCACAGTTATTTTGCCTTGTGACTGGGACTGTAGCTTCATTTAATTTTTGTCTATGTTTCAACAGTTCAAAAGTGCCTGTAACTGGCCTACTTGAAATAAATGCTTTGATTTTGAAAATGTTTTTACATTGAGAAGAGTGAACTCACGGAACCACGAACGGAAATCCCCTTTGATGCCTTGGGGTCGATCTCTAAACATTGGAATCTTTATCTTGTTATGACTACGTAGCTAGTCGTAACAAGAATTTCATGTTTTTTTTTCATCATCATCATTTCAGCCGAAAGACGTCCACTGCTGGACATAGGCCTCCCCGAAGTGACGCCACATTGACCGGTCCCGTGCGACTCGCATCCAGCGGATCCCCGCAACCTTCACTAGGCTTTTTTCATTTGTTTTTTTTTTTTCATTTGAGTAAAGATAAAATGCTGTACCGTGTCGTCTCCGGTGTGCTCCAGGGCCTAAAATGGTCAGTAGTAGTTGATACTATGAATTATCACTTTGTGATCATTTTCCGAATATTAACGTAATTCATATTATTATCCTATTAAGATTCTGCTAAACCTGCCATTTTAAATGACCCCCTGGCCTAATGTGATCATGTTTTGCCGCGATACTGCGAATCAAACAATTAAAATCTTCAATGATTTTCCTCCGTTTGCTTGTAGACAACAAGGCAGCACGTCTACAGTATATAAAGCTGCGTCTACGCTAGGCGAGCCGAACAGGAGCAGAGCACAAGCGGATCACAAATTCCCTTGGTGGGAGTGCTCGATCGGGTCTTCTAAGTCCGTGTACGCTAAGCGAATAGTGCTCCGATCGTGTTCGACTCGTCCAACGTAGACGCAGCTTTATATGTTGTTAAGGTTGGCTATTTTTCCTTGCCTTTAGTTGCCTTTGGCCTTTCATATTACTAACTTAACACCTGTTCGCACACGTGCTTATCAAAACAAAAACAAAGAAACCAGAAAAAACTTCGATTCTTATCTTGCCGGATTTCTAGGGAGTTTTTTTGCAAAAGATCTGTTTTGTTATATTGAGATTAAATAATAATTATTATGCGTCATGTCGTTACAGATAAAATAGATTGATTCGTTAATAGGTATAATAATATCCTGAGCGATAACAATTAGAGCAAATGAACTTGAATGATGGCATGATGCATGCGTGTCGTCTGTTGGGACAGGTCAACTCAAAGGTGCAATGATTGTTTCTTCAAAAGACCTTTCCAGACAGTTTCACTTCCAACATAACAACACGCCTGTACTCCCCGAAGGGTTAGACAGATGTGCACCTAATATAGCCATCGCATTGTTAACTTCTACATACGTTTAAGAGATACCCCTAAACATTGAGGAGTGCTCATACTGGGCAGTACTAAGCGCAAAAGCAGTATCTCAAAAAAAATCGTAAAGTTGATTTTTATGCCATCGGATAGCTTTAAAAAATTCGCATCTAAGCCTTTCAACTAAGCCTTTTTGCTCTAGTTTGTTCAAAACATATTAAAATACCCTTAAGAAAAATTTCCTTAAATCACTAAGGGTATTAGAGGTATATCAATATTACGTAGGCAAACAGCCGTATATTTAAATACCGCCATATCTCTTTAAAAAGAACAGCAATTTTTCTAAGCCGATAAGCGGCAAATATGTATAACGCGTGAGGTACTGAGTTACCGCTATGACGCTTATTATTTGAATGCTTACTTAATCCGCAAATCTTTTTACTTTATGAGATACGGTTGCGGCGGCAAATTTAATTGGCTCTTATGGTTTGATTGATACGATCGGGTTTGTAATACATTTTACAGTGATTTATCCTTACATTTCTCATTATAGCCGTGAACACGCCCTCAATCGTTTATACATAGTTACCCAGTGATTTGACAATCAATGCAATGCACAAAGACTTTTTTGAAAAAAATCCCTGTCACAACTTATCTTATGACAAATACCGAGACGTGGGCGCGGAATTAAATATTTCTTTTGTAAAACTTGGCCACGAAGAGTGTGAGGACCGTCTGCACAATAATACACATACCAAAGAAAATCTTCAAGAAGACTGTCTAGGTTGCACAAAGTGGGCAAGTCATAACGAACGGGCAAACATGTCAATAGAGCAATATAAATTGGACAGTGAGCTAAATGAAACTGATACTGTTGTATATTCTGCTGATTTGCAAAAAGTTATAATGCTGCCCAGGATAGATATGTTCAAAACTACTATTTTTACCCTCAGGATACAACGAAAATTTTGTGCCGACTTGTCAAGGCCGAAAAGGTTTGAGTGTTTTTCCTGTATTATGGTATGAAGAGTTGTTTGGACGCTCCAAAGCCGAAATCATAAGTGCATACTACCATTTTTTTATTTTTCATCGAGATAAAAAAAATATCATGCTGTGGTCATTCATCACAGAACGAAAATTGGATTTTTTTTTCTTTTCTTAATTTACGTTGTGAATTCAATTGACATCAACACCAACAAGATTGTGATAAAATATTTCGAACCAGGCCACACCTTTATATCAGCCGACAGTTTCCATCATAGGGTGGAGTTGACGATGAAACGCATGAAAAACAAAATTTATGATTTTGCAGATTTTTCTCAGGCAGTTAGTACCTACTGCAGGAAACAACGTAAAACCTAAAGAGATGACTCTACAAGGTTTTTATGACTGGGAAGATTACACGACACAGTATAAACTGTCTCGAATTAAACCGTGACCATATACATCGAAGTAGAAATCAATAGAGCCAGTTTTGATCTGACATACAGAACTGGATTCAACTAAGACCCTTTCACTGCGAGCATCATTCATCATCATCATCATTTCAGCCGAAAGACGTCCATTGCTGGACATAGGCCTCTCCCAAGTGTCGCCACATTGACCGATCCCGTGTGTCTCGCATCCAGCGGATCCCCGCAACCTTTACCAGGTCATTGGTCCACCTAGTGGGAGGCCTTCCAACGCAACGTCTTCCAGTGCGAGCATAATCGGCAATAAAATTTTGAAAACTCAAGTTTGGCCACCACCAAAGAAGAAAACTGCAATGGAAGGCATTTCTAAAAGCAAAAAAGAAATTATTTTGAAATCTTTTCAAAATATTATACCACAAAACAGAATGTCCTTTTGGAGAGAACTCCCTACTTTTGACTAGATTAATTTCATAGAATCCGTTTTTTCTTCAAATATTTTTTTATACCATTATAAATTTGAATAATAAAAGACTTAATAAATATACTTTGATCGTTTTTTTCCTTTAAATAATGCATATTTTATTCGATAGAAAATTCATATTTTTTTGTATACGTACATGTATGAGCAAAGCTAAGGAAAAAGCGGTAACTCAAATTTTAATTGTATAATTACAAAGCGGTGTAGCAGTATCTCATGAAAAAGGTATATCCACATACATTTTTGATATTTTAACTAGTGTAGTAACAAATTGATCCATCATAATATATAAATTCTGTTTAATAAGCAAAAAGTCAATATATAAAGTAAAAAAAGATATTTTTACAAAACTCCAATTATCTCGAAACTCGCTTTCATTAAAATACCGCTTTTGCGCTTAGTTGGGCAGTATATTTGAATAAAAGATCTCGAGATAAAGGAAGCTGATACAAAACGAGCCAGCCGCATCCCTTGAACTCACCATGGGTAGGTAACTAGTTGTTGAACAGATGTAATACTGTCAAAGTCAAAAGTCAAATTTATTTATTTGCGGTAAATGTGGTACAAAAGCTGGTAAATATAACATAAGTATAGTGCAATGACACATTTTGCCATAAAAATAGAGTGCAAATATTAATAAACACAAACAATAAATTAGGTAGGTAACTAAATAAAGTAGAATATTTTTTATTGTTATTGCACTAAGACTTCGTTTCGGACACATTCCGTGTATTAAGTTGTTATAGCTTATGGCAAAATCAACAACAGATAAGTGTGTCTTTTGTAATAATTCAGTTGATGATGTTTATCACATATTCCCGAGTGTGTCCGCTACGAAGAATTTAGATATCTAGATTAGATTTTATTCTTAGAGAAATAGGTTTCAGTGTTGCAGTAGCCTATTTCTGGCACTTTACGGACTAAGATTTAAGACCACGTATTCAATACATCATTCTGAGCCCCCCCCCCCTCCCCACATAGAAATTTTTCATCGGTTATTAAAAACAAATCAGCTGTTACGTACATTTTGACCGTGTATGTACTTTTGCAGGAAACAGCAATATTTTTTTTTAATAACCGATGAAAATTTATATGCAAAATTTCTACGGGCTCAGAATGTGTACTGAATACTCGTAGGTATGTGGTAATGGTTTTCGCGTCAGTGTCCCTTCCACCCCGTACAGTTAAGATTTTGTTATTTGTTAAAATTTGTAAAGCTAACCAGGGTGGCATAATCACATATGCGACAAAGCCCATATAAGCATAAGCATAATCAGCCTATTAATGTTCCCACTGCTGGGACGCAGGCCTCCTGTCTATGAGAGGGAATGGGCTATAATCCACCACGCGGGCCCAGTGCGGGTTGGTAGATGTCACATGTCTTAGAATTTTTGGTTCTAGGACATGCCGGTTTCCTCGCGATGTTTTCCTTCACCGTTTTTGAGAGCAGTGGTGATGAAATAACTTACACAAAGTAATGCGCCTGGCTGGGTTCGAACCCACGACTTACTGCTCGTAAGTCGGGGTCTCCACCACTGGGCCACCGCTAAAAAACCCATTTTGCTGACAAAGCCAATTGTCTTAAAAAAAAAAAAATTAAAAAAAATAATTGCCAGAATTCAGTCATTGAATATCAATTAAACTGTGCCCCGCCGGTTTACTCATGTATGACATAATAATAGAACATTTCGCATGATACTCTGACCGCGCTGTCACTGTCACGTGTCCTGTCACCCGTGCAGATTCGCACGAACACGGTTCTGCCCCGACTGTGTGTGGTGGACTGTTTATGTATTGCGTAGTACGTTTTCTGCCTGCAGGGTAACGGTAGCCGTGTGCGTGTGAAACTTCTACAGCCATTGAAACAAGCAAATTTCGTTTATGTGTGAAAAGGAGCTAAAGAATAGGGTGTAAAGTTCTTCATCCCCCATAGAATAGACAAGAGAGGATCCTCCGGCCAGACGGGTGTTGTGTCTGGTCCGACATTGATTTCTTGTCGGAATTTTTCTATAATTATAGTCTTAAGTCGCGGATAACGTTAACTGCGCGATTTTGAATTTAGATGCTAGTTCTTCATTTGTATCATAGATGGCGCTGAAGTACTTTTTGTAATAAGTTGCTGTAATTCTTTTTGTAGGAATCATTCCCCATTCCCCAACATGTCAGGATCGGCTTCCAGTCTAACCGGACAAGCTGAATCCCGTTTTACATGGGGTGACAGAACTGACCTCCACAACTCATTGGTAAGACTGGTTGTCAGACTTTCAGGTAACTGACTACCCGTAACGATTATCAAAGATCTACGGATTATATTTGGGACCAAATGCTTAATCCGAAAAGATCTACTTATTAATTTGATTGTCAATGAGAATAGCCTGAATGGTTGCTTTGTAATTGCATTTGGTTGTTATCAGACAAGGAGGAGCTCGTAGCTAAATAATAACAGCTGCTCGGGTCGATCTTTAGGCTAAGCCGTGCTTACCTAGGTTGGTCTGTGGCGGTATGGGTGACCGCCCATTACATACCGAGTTTCCTCCGTGCCTCTAAAAGCACGTTAAGCCGTTGGTCCCGGCTGTCATCTGTAGATCTTTGACAGTCGTTACAGGTAGTCAGTGGCCCAAAAAGTCTGACAACCAGTCTTACCAAGGGGTATCGTATTACCCAGTATTCACTGGGTTGTGAAGGGCAGATAGGCAATCGCTCCATGTAAAATACTGGTATTCAGCTGCATCCGTTTAGACTGGAAGCCGACCCCAACATAGTTGGGATAAGGCTAGGCAGATGATGTTATCAGACAAGAGGACATTCCCTATTAATAGATACCTATTATTCAACTGAAGTTACCTACGATGTAATCAGTAATTACATTGTATTAATTAACGAATTATAATAATTATGATAAGCAACGTATTATGGTTTATTTGATTTTAATCGATAAGGTGATTCCCCGGCACTGGAGCTTCCACCTATCGGATAAGCTCAAAACGGTTAATGAAACCTACTATCAACCATTCATCATGATGATCATCAATCTAGATCATCAACGGTCTTTTACGGTAAGGTCGCTTGTGATTGACCCTCTCAAAGACTCAGTTTGGGGAACATGACCTTTGATTGGTTACAGACAAAGATCGGGACCATGAACTAGTGTTCGACCGATTTCACATAATTACAGGTTGTAAACAGACCCTTCACATAGCCGTCAACCAAGCATTCTGTACATCAAACTAAGTAACTTTACGCAAAAATTATTGCTGGGAAACGACTTTTTTTTGGGTGCAAAATCACGTTTTACGGTAGGACTCGATGGAAAGCACTCAAAGTATTGTGCTGATGGATGGATTGAATAGTACGGGGGTCGTGGTAGTGTGTAAAGTAAAAATCTTCATTAAAAACTTGTATTTAAAATAAAAACTTGTGAAAAAGTTTTAACTTAGGCCCCCAATTTCTCTGTAACTAGAAGGTTCCCAGGTAAGGTCTAGAACAAAAAAATGATAGCAGTGACGGGGAGAACAAGTACCTTTCGGCTATGTTAAGGGTCTATTTACACCCTTTCTATTCATTTCAGCCTGAAGCAACCAGAGGTTTAGAAGATAATCTATAAAAAACCGAACCCCAACAATTCACGAATACCGAGTTTCGAGTTTCCCAAAACCCAATAACACATGCCCGACCTGAGAATCGAACCCAGGACCTCATATTCAGTCGCGCTTGCGACCACTACACCACGTGGCAGTCATTATTGTTAATCTATACTTCTATACTAATATTATAAAGAGTTATTCGTTTGTAAGTTTGTATGTACGGGATAATCTACGAATCTACTGATCCGATTTCAAAAATTCTTTCACTTACAGGAAGCTACATTATCCCCAAGGGCCATTGGCTACAAAACGGCCCCGTGGATTAATTTCCCTAAGTAACCGGAGCGACGCCGCGAGCAAAAGCTAGTATTTTCTATACGCCAGTGGCGAAGGTTCCATACAACCCGATTCCTACCGGCCTCCCTTTGAAAAATGGCACAGTCAGTATTCTATAGACAAATAATATAATCACATTAAAGATTATATACTCCAGCTTACCTCTTACAAAATTGACCCTTCGCTACTGCTATACGCACATATCTACAGTAGGTAGATATTCCCTAGGCAGTAATTTAGTTTTATCTACTTATGTGGTAGCTGAAAAGATTGACCGGAAACGTTTTGGTCTAAGTATATACCTACATAGTTAATGATCAAGATGTAAGTAATGCATTTATGTATTACGTCATGAGATTACAATCAGCAGTATGTCAAACTAGCTTATGCTCCCGGCTTCGCACGCGTGGAGTACGATAAGTGTCCCACGAGATCATACTACCGGGATAAAAAGTATCCTATGTGTTAAACCAGGTTATAAACTATCTGTCTGCTAAATTTCATCCAAATCCATTCAGTAGTTTTTGCATGAAAGAGTAACAAACATCCTTCCATCCATCCTCACAAACTTTCGCATTTATAATATTAGTAAGGGTTGCTATTTTGCATGGCACGAGGTAGAATAATTACTTCTGGATTATTGATAATATTCGTTCTTGGGGAAGTAAAACTTGGGGATTTTTTTAGGGAAAAAATCCCCATGATGTCAGATAACAGTAAAACTTAGGAAATTAAGAGATATTACACACACAGATATTAGCCGTAGAACCGATGACCGTTGGCATAGGCGTGTTCTTGGGTGGAGACCGCGGATCGGTAAACGCAAGGTGGGACGCCCTCAGGTTCGGTGGAGTGGCGATCTTCGCAGGTGGCTGTTAGCAACTGGATGAGAGCTGCTGAGAATCGAGTTGAGTGGCGTGGGATTGAGGAGGCCTATGTCCAGCAGTGGACAGCTATTGACTGATGATGATGATGATGACACACACAGACACACAACAGGCACAGCACTGGCACTGTGAGTGTGCGTGGGACCCGTCCATTTTATCAATAAACATAGGTAGTTTTCCCCATCAGTTTAATTTCCTGTTCGAAAATTGAATGGGGGAAAAAGTTGCTAAAAGTATTAATTAAGGAAAAAATTATATATTGAATTTGGGGCAAATTCAGAAACTTGATCTAGCAAGCTGGCCCGTGGGTGTATTTGATCGCTAGCGAGCCTCAGATAAACTGCTTGATACTACGAGTAACTACGCACATCCTTTATTTATTTTAAGTCATAATAATTACAGAACCAGGGAAAAACACGCTGCCCTCGACCCAGTGGCGTAGCTAGGGGGGGGGGGACGGGGACGCCCGGTGCAGGCCACCTACTTTGACCCCCAATATCTCCGTATCTAGGAAGTTATGGTATGGTCTAGAACAAAAAAATGATCGCAAAGACGGGGAGAAAAAGTGCCTTTCGGCTTCGTTAAGGGTCCTATTTACACCCTTTATAGAGCTTGAGGCTAAAAAATAACTGCCCTACGTGTCGATCTTCAAGGTTAAGCAGGTCTTGCCGAGGTCCTTGGATGCGTGACCATCCATTACATACCGAGTTTCCTCCATGTTTCGGAAAGCACGTTAAGCAGGTGGTCCGGGCTTACATTTGTAGATCTATGGAAGTCGTAACAGGTTGTCCGTGGTCCGAAAATCTGACAACCAGTCTTAGCCGGTTGTGGTCAGATAAGCAGTCGCGACCCCAGCATAGTTGGGAAAAGGCTAGGCAAATGATGAATCAGGAAAATCGTAGCCGTTTTTGCCACGTTAGTACCACCTATAAAATTTCGTAAAACTTTGGCAGATTGCATAACCGCCACTATAGTCCTTTCGATGTATGAAGGTGCAGGTGATATTAGATGTACCGTTCCTCTTCAATCTTGAACGTTACCTTGGTTTATTACTTTTATTTATTTATGATTTTTGGGGTGACACCTACAATATCCGCACCGGATGCCATCCATGCTAGCTACGCCATTGCCTCGATCATCACCTGTAGGTACATAGAATATCCTTTATTATAGCTACAGGGTGTAAACAGACCCTTCACATATCCGTCAACCAAGCATTCTGTACATCAAACTAAGTAATTTACGCAAAAAATATTGCTGGGAAACGATTTTTTTTTTGGGTGAAAAATCATGTTTTACGGTAGGACTTCATGGAACGCACTCAATGCATTGTGCTGTTGGATGGATTGAATAGGACGGGGGTCGTGGAGGTGTGTGAAGTAAAAATCTTGCATTGAAAACATGTATTAAAAAAAAAAAAACTTGTGAAAATGTTGGAACTTTGACCCCCAATATCTCCGTAACTAGAAGGTATGGTATGGTCTAGAACAAATAATCGCAAAGACTGGGAGAACAAGTGCCTTTCAGCTTCGTTAAGGTTCTATTTACACCCTTTACTGATGAGGCTAAATAATAACTGCCCTACGTGTCGATCTTCAAGGTTAAGCAGGTCTTGCCAAGGTCCTTGGATGGGTGAACATCCTCCGTGCCTCAGAAAGCACGTTATGCAGGTGGTCGTAGCTTGCATTTGTATATCTATGGAAGTCGTAACAGGTTGTTCATGGCCCGAAAGTCTGACAACCAGTCTTAGCCGGTTGTGGAGGTGAATACCGCATGGATGCACTCGTCCAGTACGTCCATCATGTCCTTAGTAACCAGCTGCAGTCCTACCTTCTGTATTGTTATGACGGACTGCGCAAACTATATTGTACTACTTGATAAGTCCACCCATGTTTCATTTATTATGTACTTAGCTAAGATAAGGCCCAAATTTTCCATCGCAGTCGCGACCCCAGCTTAGTTTGGAAAAGGCTAGGCAAATGATGAATCAGGAAAATCGTAGCCGTTTTTTGTGTTTTGGTACCTACGTAGACATGCATCATACATTTTAAGGTTTGCGGTTACTGCGGTTAACCGCAAATTGTAGGTACAATATTGGATTAAAAAATAAAACAACATCTGTATTAAGAGTTACTTATTTTTAAAAAAAAAAGGCTGTGTACGTAAACAAAAAATCAATACGATATACATAGGTATTTACAATTTATTCAATACAAATTGAAAACTTACTTATCATAAAAAAAATAACAAATTAAAAATAATAGGTACCTAACTTCTTTTTATTACTTTACTGCATAGTACACACGGCGGCACATGAAGCTGTACATTTCCAGTATAACTTGGCCTCGCTTTGTATAGATTTCGTATATAATGAGAGATCCGTATAAACTGTTTTTGTATAGCTTGACTGGCCGTCGTGCGTACACAGTGTAAGAAATATCGTGATCCGAGACACGAAGTTTTACTACGAATTTAGTACAAAATTCTAGACCCTCCAGTGCTGAATTTTAGGAAGGTTAAATTAAAAAAATGTGCCACACAAAAGGACACTGTTGAAAAGTACGGAAACTTATTATTTAATAAACAATTTGCACTGAATCCGTGGTAACAGTCAGCATCATAAAGTCCTTTACTCCGTGTATTATCATAGCGCACCAGTGGCGAAGGTTCCCTACAACCCGATTCCTACCGGCTTCCCTTTGAAAAATGGCACAGTCAGTATCCTACAGCCAATAATATTATATACAGAAAAGATATGTAATCCGGGTTACCTCTTAAAAATTTTGACCCTTCGCTACTGTAGCGCACCTTTCAAGGTCCATGTTTGAGAGCAAAGGTCAATCATAAGCTGAAGATACGAAGGAATGCCGAGATCAGTCACAATTGAATCGAGATACAAAACCAAACATCATTTTTGAATTATACAAACTAATTTTATCCATGCATAAAGACGAGACGAAAGCGAAACATTACAGGTTTAACCAAACGTTTTACAAAATATGGCTTACGTAAACATTTAAACTGAATTAGGAACATCAACCGTTACTAGGAGCGATAATAAGTAAGTTAAACGGCCATTGCTGACGTGTTTTGTTTCTGTGTACAGACTATACAGCAGTAGAATGGGGTACGACCGTCGCACACCGTACAGACGACACCACATCAAGCTACTACATTCTGTCAGACTTCTTTAATAGATTTTTAACTTTATCGCTAAAGCATTAGGTTCAATGTCGATTGGGAAAATTTGACAGTTTCGGGTAGCTTGATGTGCTGGCGTCTGTACCATAACAACTCGACTAGTATAGTATCTATTGAAATGTGAACTTTGTATTTAGCTATGTAAGAAAACGCGCCAGACCGTGTTCCAATCGTTTCTTTCATTCATTTTGTTCGGTGGCGCCCGAACGCGTAGTCACGATTGAGGACGCCTTCCAATTTTCCGAACGAAAAAGTGACATTTGAACGCTAAGTCAGAGCTTACATCAATTTTGTAAACTGTGTACACACGGCCACACATCAAGCTATACATATCCAGTAGAACCTGACTTTGCTTTGTATTAGCTTCCTGTACAATAAGAGATCAGCTTAATTTGTTTTTGCATAACTTGATTGGTCGTCGTGCGTACCCGTTCAGGTGGCATATGTAGGCTCCGTTAAGGACATCAATAGTAGGTACAGCAGGCGTTATAGGCAAGTTAGCTTATGACCTGTCAATATCGTTTTCTGGGAATCGTTGCATTCCGGGTACATAGTTGTCCCAGGTGGAGAACTCCTCCGTTAGTGCTGGACCGGGGCACTCGGTAGCGCTGACCTGGTTGTGGCCTATCAGCTTGTAGTCGGGACTGATCTTGCCTTTCGCTACTCCTTCCGCGATCAGAGCTTGGACCACTTCCAACTGTTTCTTTGGCGGTGTCTCCACTGGAAATAAAAATAATTATGTTATTACTAGCTTATGTCCGCGGCTTCGCCCGCGTGGAGTTCGATTATTGTCCCACGCGATCATACTACGGGGATAAAAGTATCCTATGTGTTAATCCAGGTTATAAACTATCGGTGTGCCAAATTACATCCAAATCCGTTCAGTAGTTTTTGCGTGAAAGAGTAACAAACGTCCATCTATTCATCTATATTATTATCTTTTTTACATTTCCTTTCCTTATTCGACATTTAATGCTAGACAAGAGTTTAACAAGTTCTCAACTTCAAATTTTCAAATCGGGGATCTTTGTCTAAGTTGCTTCAAGATGCACTTTATGCATTACTTATCCACCAATGTTCTTACCTCTCCAGTCTCCAATAAGACAGATGCCAACGCTGTACCTGTTGGCAACCGTGGCGTGGGTCCCCTGGACGTTCCAGCCACGACCCTCGTAAGCACATCCCTCGCTCCCAACGCAGAAACTAAGAGCAAAGAGAATGATTATGTTAATAACATAACATGGCATCCGCCTGTGTGTCATCGAAGGTTTAGGTAGTGTTTCTGTGTCAATAAACATGATAAAAAAGCGCTTTTAGTCCCTAAACGGGTGGGCAGGTAAATGAGAATCATAATTCCTAACATGAATGTTTAATCGCCGTCAAAACTCTAAAGGCGCGATTCCATTAGGCAAGTTACTTGTATGCAAGTTGCAAATTGCATGACAATTGGAACAAACCTGCATACAAGCTATAACTTCTATGACGTAATTTGAACTCGTACATTTTTTATTCAAGTGACGTACAAATTGGACGCGCAAAGCAAACGTGAGTTGCACGTTTCGAATTGTGAACGAGTGACGTGTCCTATTCAATTGTTGAACAGCTCCACTTGTATGCAAGTAAAACCTGCATGCAATTTGCACACTCATGAAAACATGTTTCCAATGCAAGCAACTTGTATGCAAATGTGTCGTCATACTTGCATGCAAGTCTTGACTTAAGGCGCGTTTCCATTATGCAAGTGATTTGCATACTAGTTGCAAGTTGCATGCAAATTGTGTAGTGGAAACAACAACTTGCAAACAAGTTGCAACTTGTATGCAATTAGGTTTAAACTTGTACGCACAATAATCAAGTCGGCACATTTGCACGCAAGTTGCAAGCGCATGCGGTCGTGCATAGAGGATTACTTTGTTTATGACTTTATTACTTTGTAAAAATGACTGCTAAATGGGATACGGAGAAAACAATAATGTTTATTGAGGAATATCATAGACATGATTGTCTTTGGGAACCAAAAAACAATCTTTACAAAAATCGACTAACTTGTATACCACTAAAATCTTGTATGCAAGCTGCAAGTTGAACAAAATCGTGTTTCCAATTCAAATCACTTGCACACAAGTCCGACGTCATACATGTATGCAAACACTTGCATAATGGAAACGCGCCTTAGGGACACGACTGCGCTCGTCGATTGTTTTCGTGATTCACAAGTCACGCGACTATTCGCTACAGTTAGAAACACCTGCATTCAAAATGCAGTGGTTTTTAGATTTTCTTGTACAATATTTTTAGTTTTAGTACTGTCTGAGCTGGCTTAAGATTCGTGATGAAATCTCTGAATATCCTTTCGGTTTCAACAACATCGTCAGCAGCGTTTATCTTAGTCAGAGTGAGTTTTCTGCCTATTGGAAGGCCAATGAACTCAATAGGTACCTGGTCATCTTGACTAGTGACACATAACAATATTTCACTAAACAGCAATTACGCACGCTTGTCATATACAACTATTCATAAATGTTTATGAACAACCAATGAGGATAGTTCAACACCGAGTGGAAATGACGTCATCGCAGGAAAACCCCGCCCCTCAGGGTCCTGTAGGTATTAGTGATAAGTACTAGAGACAATACCTACTGTATGTAGGTATAGTTAATAAATAAATACCCGGTAGTAAGTTAGTACAGCACGTAGTATAATATTATCTGTGGTATACAGCACATAGCAGAGAATATTAATGAACCTAATATTATTATTTATTGAGTTTTTCTATCAGGAATTTCTCATTAGCAGCCACGGAGTCTGGATCTGTGCCCGGTTGATGGCAATAGGCTCACCCCCTATTACATGGGACTTTAACATAGCTCGCGAAATGTGGATGTACGTACACCTCTGTCTAATCTTTCGGGGATTACAGGCGTGGTGTTATGAGTTTTGAATATATTCTGGCTGTACGAGTTCTGAGATTCTGCGAACTTCTGCGGTTGCGCAGGCCAATAAACCTACCACTTATGACCTGGAAATAGAGGGTCCGTTTATTGGCCAACAAAAGGATTTCAAAAGTAATGCGTGAGCAGTACTAAACTTATGAACGATTTTCAGAGCTGATATACCTAGCTAAAACTCTAGACAGGTTTCATCACCAGGTACTCCAGGTAGTGATGGTTTATGACGAAAGGCGTACCTTTTGGGGAACTATCCTCATGTATTTTTTGACGTTTCAAATGCGCTGATTTTCAGCCTTTAAACGAAAACCCGAAACATTTTACCAACGCATATTTTACCATATGATAAAAACATAAAAAAAATTACAAATTCGTTTGTTAGATAAAAATAAAGCAAAAGAAAATTAATATTTAAGATGTGTGAAGGAATACACATCAATACAAACATGGATCATAATAATGTCAAGTGCTGCAAAAATTATTAAAGGGGAACTACCGACATTGCAGCAAATATTCATGTCGAACAATAAACTTGTGTTTATATAAAAATATGATAAATCCGGTTCCGTCGTACAAAAAGCGGTTACCGACTTTAGTCAAATTACGAGTATGTTCAGTCAATTGAGTTCTATTTTTAAATTTTAGTGGACGAAAAAAAGGTGATTTGCGTACGTGCTGGTGTAAATTAAAATCAAATCTATATTCAAAGGCGCGCTGTCATGTATGATATTTTATATTCATAAATAAAAATTATTTTCCTGTGTATGGGTGCAAGCAGAAACAGGATGTGTTACGATCCTTATCACGAACGAGCTTCAACTATATGACTATTCTACTCCTTAAAAAATTCAAAACTGTTTGTATTCCACGTTCTTTTCAAGTTTTCAAATTCTTTCGAAACCCGAAAAAAGCCCTGGAATTCGTAGAATAGCAGTATAAGATAGCGTGTTCGTCACTACGAGTATAAAACTATGTCACTGTGTAACTGTGTAATTGTGTTCTCAAGAAAAAGTCTTACAAGAAACTTACTTGTAACCAATATCACCCCAGCCCAGACTGTTATGGTATCCCTGCATGGCGCGCATCTTGGCTGAGCAGTCCTCCACAGTGTAGCAAGCAGCTGGGATGTAGGTGTGGTGGATCACGACGTACGGCACTGGGGTATGCAGAGGTTCAACTTCTGTGCCGGGTAGGCCAAGCCATTCAGACTTGTCGTAGAACGGGAAGGGTCGCAGTGTGACTGAAATGAAGAAGGAGGTTATCATACAGGCGAACAGAGCAACACGGATCTTTTAGAGCTTGAATGACGTTGTCACGGGCCGCTGTTGGTAAACATTTTGGCATTGTCTTGTAATAACAAGATGGCGGCTCGTTGTTAGTTCCGATTTTATTCGCGCGCCAAAACTTCCTTTCAAAACGGCTTCATTTTGGTTAATTAGCTAACTGGTTATGTATTCATAATTCTAATGGACTAGCGACCCGCCCCGGCTTCGTAGGGGTGCAATGTAGATGCATACATATATATGTCGAGTTGTCAGGATTTTCCGTTAGGCTCGTACATCATGTGGGCAGACGATGGGTTTCGTGCTATGAAAACACACTACGTGGTAGGTGCGATACACTGTTTCTAGCAAAACTAACGAATTACTTGAGATTACAACTTAACACAATAAATAACACGAGGCACAACGTATCGGGTACAGTTTCAAGACGTCTCAACTCCGCCGCGATCAGATATTGGCCCTCGCCTCGAGTGAACATCAGGGCTCTGTAGAAACACGCTGTGGTGTGGGTAGACTGGTAAGTAGGTCGCGTCATGTGACCACTGGTGCGTTTGCCGATTCATTTTATGTCTGTACTAACGACCGGTTCCGACATATACATATGACCTTCCTCTTTAATCACTCTATTGCTGAAAACTGCATTAAAATTGCGTAGTTTAAAAGATCTAAGCGTACAGACAGCGGGAGCGACTTTGTTTTATACTATGTAAAAGATGAAGTTTGTTTATTAGACATGAAAACAGAATGGGCCTTGTTATTTAGAATGGTCTACAAACTCATTGTAAAAAAAATATTCAGATTAACATCTGCCTAGCCTTTTCCCAACTATATTGGGGTCGGCTTCCAGTCTAACCGGATGCAGCTGAATACCAGTATTTTACATGGAGCGACTGCCTATCTGACCTTCACAACTCAGTTAGTACTGGGTAATACGATACCGCTTGGTAAGACTAGTTGTCAGTCTTTTTGGGCCACTGACTACCTAACGACTGTCAAAGATCTACAAATGACAGCCGGGACCAACGGCTTAACGTGCTTTCCGAGGCACGGAGGAAGCTCGGTATGTAATGGGCGGTCACCCATTCACAGACCAACCTAAGCAAGCACGGCTTAACCTAAAGATCGGCCCGAGCGGCTGTTATTATTTAGCCACGAGCTAAAAATATTCAGAATGCACTTGAATTTGTTTAGAAACTCTAACAATTTGAAAGACGTCGTAATGTGAAAATTAAATCGACCAATAAAAGCTTACGATCATCGAAGTTAGGTTTTCCAGGTGCATAGTTGTCCCATTTGGAGAACTCAGCGGTCAGGGCTCCTCCAGGGCACTCGGTGGGGCTGACCTGGTCATGGCCTACCAGTTTGTAGTTGCGACTGATCTTGCCCAGTTTGACTCCTTCCGCGATGATAGCCTTGGTGGTTTCCAGCTGTTCTGGTGTTGGAGTTAACACTGGAAAAAAAATATAACAATGATACAGTAGACGTACTACAATAAGGATAGATGCTTCGTCTGATAAATATATCCTTGAACACAAAGATCTACAAAATTCCCCAAGAACCTACGTTAGATTTTCCAGCACCCACCTCAATAATATGAATCACTATTTATAGGAACGATTTTGTTTTGTAATTCGGATAGGCAATTACTCCATGTACAGTATTGGTATTCTGATGCATCTGGTTAGACAGGGAGCCTACCCCTGCAAATAGGGTGACTGGTAATTAGTGACCGATACTTAAGCACGTGATTGTACTCATGATAACAAACAACTTTCCCAAAGAAACATTTTTTTTATACACACACTTTTATCACAATAACACAACCGCCGTATGAAATTCACACGTGCGCGCCGTCACCTATCAGCTGTTAGCCGTTTAAAAAAAATGTTTCTTTGGGAAACTTGTTTGTTTTCATGAGTACAATCACGTGTTTAAGTATCGGTCACTAATTACCAGTCACCCTATATTCAATAATTAATGGGAAAAGGCTAGGTAGATGATGACGAATTAAAATTTAGGCCTTTTTTGAGGATTAATTTATTTAAACTTGCCCTGTTTCTTTCTTGCAGAATTAAAAACGATTTAAGGTAATGCATGTACTTACATCTCCAGTCTCCAATAAGACAAATGCCGATGCTGTGTTTGTTGGCTATGGTTGCGTGGATCCCCTCGGTATCCCAGCCACGACCCTCGTAGGCACCTCCCTCGCTACCCACGCAGAAACTAAGGACAAAGAGAAGTTCTGTGGTAAGTACAGGTTAGATAGCGCTATACCTGGATTCTGGAACAAGGTGTTTAGTAGACCTACATTTAACCGGTGCAAGAAAGCAGTTTTAATTTCCTTTTTCTATTAAAAAAAAACTTCTTCTGTTCTTTTTTTTTCTTTTTCGTCCTCTATTGGACGATGCCACTCCGGAAAATTGATGCCAATCGAGACAATTTTAGCAGTTTTTTTCTGTCCTTTAACATACTTTCAGAAACTAAGGCTTTGTCAAAAGATGAGCCAAGGTTTGCCACAAAACCAGCTATAGTTTGGTTATTATTACCATGACAAGATAAAATATTGGCCGTTCCAGGTAATCTTTTTAGTAATCACAAGGAAATAATCTGTCAAAATCGTTGCATTGAACTTGCATGTCGGCACGAAAAAACACAACGAAACGAGTTAGTTATATGGTTAGGTTAATGTATTCAAATGTTACATTGAGGTTGTTAAAAGGATAATAACAAACACAAGCATTGATATATTTGAAACATAGCGCTGGTGCAAAAGAGATTGCAATGTGAGACGCCACCACATCAAACTACCCAAAACTGTCTCATTTTCCCAATTAACCTTAGCGTTAGCGATAAAGCTGAAAATCTATTAAAGAAATTTGACAGATTGTAGCAGCTTGATGTGCTGGCGTCTGCACACGTCTTCCATCCTGCGATAGTATAGTGCATAAGTGTGTGCACAGCCAGGTGCAATCTCTCTCCCCTTACTCCTTCTGCACTTTTTTACTGGCTACGCTTTAAGTAACGTACTTATGTAAATCGACTTCTGTAATCGATTTTTAACCGACTTCAAAAAAATTATGGAAGTTGGTGACTTTTGGTTAACCGAAAAATAACCTTTTTTTTAGGAAGACGGTTATTTACGTTGAAAACGGTTGTCAACCAAAGAGTCTTGTGACATTGAGGAGGTATGAATCTGGAAGAAGTTTGGTTTTAACTTTGTAAGGATATATTTTTAACGGTGTGAGTTTATGCATATTAAAAAATTAATCAGACACCTTTAAATATATATATATTTGATTTTCATATACACCAGCACGTACACAAATCAGCCTTTTCTGTTCAAAAGAATTTATAAATAGAATTAAATTGACTGAACATAATTTAGTTAAAGTCAGTAACCGTTTTTTTAACAACAAAACCGGATTAAGCAAAATATTGTTTTTTTTTTGGAAGTCTTTGAAAAATAGAGGAGCTCGCGGCTAAATAAAATCAGCCGCTCGAGTCCATCTTTAGGTTAAGCCGTACTGGCCTAGGTTGATCTGTGGATGGGTGACTACCCATTACATACCGAGTTTCCTCCGTGTCTCGGAAAGCACGTTAAGCCGTTGGTCCCGGGTGTCATTTGTAGATCTTTGACAGTCGTTAGCTAGTCAGTGGCCCAAAAAGTTTGACAACCAAGGGGTATTGTATTACCCAGTACTAACTGAGTTGTGGCGGTCAGATAGGCAGTCGCTCCATGTAAAATACTGGTATTCAGCTGCAGGTTAGACAGGAAGCCGACCCCAACAAAACTGGGAAAAGGCTAGGCTGATGATGATGATGATGAGATAAATAGTTGCTGCACTATTGGGTGTTCCCCTCAGTACTTTAATAGTTTTTGTAAGTACTTGACGTTTAAATGATCTCTAATTATACTATTGTGCAAATTAGACATCTTGAATTCTAATGTAACGTGTTTCATTTTATTCGTACTTAACAGTATTTTGAGAAATTTGCCTACATGGAGTTTACAGCGTTTAATTTTCCAAGACATAAGTATATTTTAACAATTTGGATTTGGAGTTTTCCCACAATCAGCAGTTAATGGTGGATAGGTGGAAAATTTTGCAAATAAAATTTAGAAGTTCGATTTCTCCAAAAACCCAGTTTGGACCACCAGTTACCAGGGTCAAAATTATTGGAAATTAAGTCTAGTATCACCGATTGATTTTTAGGAATGCACCCAATTACCAATCACCTTGGATAATAATAGCTCTGGAAATCAGACCCTGAGGAGAAAATTTTCACTACTCTTTGACACTTTTCAAAAATCCAGGACCCCTATTCCTTGGTCTCCAGTGGTGGTAGTTTTATCTAAGAGATACGCAACCAGAACACAGAGTATCAGATATCCCTAGTTTATACTGGATGGAATTTTTCAACGCCATTTGGAGGGCAAGTACTCTAAATACTGGAGATAGAAAATTTTACTCAAAGGAAACATTCCTTTATTTTTAAAAAGAAATAAATCTGCATTCAAAGATTTTTGAAAATTCGCTTGCCTCACTCGGGAATCGAACCGGCTAAATTCCAAAACAATAACACCCTGTACTTTTATGGTATCTATCGATAGGGTCAATCATAAGTATCAAATCTCTCTAACAAACATGATAAATTAAATTTAAGGAAAACCATGAAATCTGTATAGTAGTCTATGATCTACATAATTATATTAGGGAAATTATTAATCGGGCGAATAAAAATTTAATTGGCGACCAATATACTAAATGGGCGACTATTGTACCAAGTAAGCAACTATTTATCCGGTCATTGCAGCAAGGAGAATATAGGAAGCAAGAGCGAGCGAATGCTGAGAGAGACTTGTGGCACCCCGACTCGGACAGGTTAGGTTCGAAGGGGATGGCGGGGTCTAGTGAGCGAGCGAAGTGAGCGAACTAAGACCCCGGAATCCCCTTCGTGTTAGGTTACTTTAAACTCTGCAAACAGATATAGGAGCCCCGCTCAGCGGGGGTTCGTCGACTACGCCTTATCTACAATCTAGTGATTAATAACCTTGTTTTAAGTTTTTTACAGGAGTCCTTAAATTATCATATAATCGTACTGAACAACTAGTAACTCAAATTTCTATTTTCAAGTCGCTGTTTTAAACATTTGTATTCGCCCACTGTTTGTCGCTCACTTAGTATTTCAGTAGCCCATTTTCAATATTTTTGTCACCTTTAATTTGAATTTATGTTCGCTCGTTTAAATACTACCAATTATATTATCTTGTACCTACAACCCGAGTATGTAAATACAGTAGGTATTGTCTCTAGAACTTATCAGTTAATTTTAATACCTACAGGACTCTGGGGGCGTGGTTTCATGCCATGACGTCATCATATGCTCGACAATGAACAATCCTCATTGGTTGTTCATAAACATTTCTATAAATAGTTGAATATGACTCGCATACCTAATTGCTGTTTAGTGAAAAGTTGTTATACTGTAGTCACCAGTTACGATGACTAGGTATTGAGTTCATTGGTCTTCTAATAGGTACACAGCATGATTGAGCTATACGTCGCTGATTCATTTGAAGAGACCGAAACGATATTTTTTTAACTCGTTATCAATGTCCTCCTATTTAACCCAAAGATTGACTGGTAGAGAATGCCTTATAGCAATAACTCCGCCTATGTACCACTAACTATTGTACATAAAGTTTAAATAATCAGAGAATTACTTAGTCAGTAATCTGTAAGAGCAGCAGTGGCCCAATAGTGGCGGCCCCGACTTACGAACATGAAGTCGTGGGTTCGAACCCAGAGAGGCGCATTACTTTGTGTAATTTATTTCATCACCACTGCTCTCAAAACGGTGAAGAAAAACATCGTGAGGAAACCGTTATGTCCTAGAAACAAAAATTCGAAGACATGTGACATCTACCAACTCACACTGGGCCAATGTGGTGGATTATAGCCCATTCTCTCTCATGGAGAGGAGGCCTGTGTCCCAGCAGTGGGAATATTATAGGTTAATTATGATTATGCTAATCTGTAAGTACCTAATAGGATAAGTCAGCTGAAACAAGTTAAAAATATAGCTTTTCCTATATCTGTTAACAAAGGTTCGGTCGAACAAAACAGTCGGAAAAATTGGCTGACTATGTATTGAAGACAAGTATCTGTCAGTGCCCGACTGCCTCGTTGGTTTATTTGTCGCAAGCGCGGCTGTTGAGCATGAGGTCCTGGGCTTGAATCCCAGGTCAAAGTGTTATTGAGTTTTTCTATTAGGAATTTGTCAGTAGCAGCCACGGTGTCTGAATGTGTGCCCGGTTGATGGCAATAGGCTCATCCCCTATTACAAGGGACTTTTAACTGGTGAAAATTGAGTGTACTATTATAATAGTACACTCAATTTTCACCAGATAGGTACACCTCTGCCTAACCCTTTGTGTGTCCGCTATCCGCAGCCGGCAATTTGTCCGTGCTGATTTGGCCGAACCTTGAAAGTGGCATCCATACTAATATTATAAATGCGAAAGTAAGTTTGTTTGTTTGTTACCTTTTCACGCCTAAACCACAAAACTGATCAACCTGAAATTTTGCATATACGTTGTCAGGTGTACAGAAACGGACATAGGATACCTTTCTTCCCGAAAAGACGTACTGTTCCCGAGGAAAACAACAATAACGTTCTTATGATAATAGATGGCGCCCCGTGTCTTTCGAATTATGATTGAATTGTATTATTACAAGCAGAGTACAACCCGAATTGATTGACAAATTCTAAACTAACGCGAGCGAAGCCGCGGGTAAAAGCTAATAGTCTATAAAATGTTGACATAGGCTAGTGATTGTCTGCGAAAGCTGAATAAGTGCTATAAAATAGCAGTAGTTTTGCGTCTACTATTAGGTACCTCTGCCATAACTTTGGGGCTTACAGACGTAATGTTACGTTATGTTAAGTTGCAGTAAAATGACCAGGTGGCCTACCATGACGTCCTAAAGCAGAAGTAATTCCAGTGTGGGAAAGAGACAGAGCTATACAATTCGTCTAGCGTCATCTCTTTTCCACACTGGAATTACTACTGCTTTAAGATGTCATGGTAGGCCACCTGTTAATAGGATAAAATATAAAATCAAGATACCGATCAAAGTACGTCATTAACTTGTGATGATAAGGATGGATATTCACTCATTTATTTAAAAGACGTCACATAGAAGTCAAACTACCTAGCATAATCGAAAGCCTCATTAAAGGTCTACAATCTACATATGTTTATAACCGCCGCCCGCGCCGGTCCAAAGCGTGATCGTGTCTATTACCTAATCGTACAATCAACCTATCTGCGCGGGAGTCCCACGATGTTCTAAGGTGAGGTCATTTGTTTTTTGTTTTGCCAGCCTTTATCGTATCCCACTGCTGGTCAAATGCTTCCCCTTTCTTCTTTCAAACATTCGGTGTTGTGCAATTTCTGGCATTGTTTGCTTTCCAATTCTCTCAATTTTGAGCTAGTATATGTAGGTATACGAGGCTGACGTGTCCAGCCCAGACTCTCTAAGCAAGATTCAAGCTCGTAGTATTGGGGGAATTTACGGGTGTTCCTCATCCGTATCACCTTAGGACATAAGCTTATTTCGGGGCCACAACTAATAGGGATGTTTCCTGAGTAATAAAAATATGATTCTATTTAGTCCGTCAATTAGATTATCGAAAAAAATTGTTAAAGTATTTTTTGTTTTATCAAATCAATAAAAATTGACGAAGAAAAAACGCATCAAAGACAAATGGCTTGTGACGTCACTTTCCGGTAAAAACTGTACCGAAATGTAACGTCACAGAGTTTTCGACGCACTGTATCGTCTTCATTTTTTGTTTACGTGAAAAAAGAAAAAAATACGTGTCCAATATTTTTTGGTAATCTATCTGACGGACTAATCAGATTTTTTGGTCGTCTACCCTATTATGAATGACGATACGATTGGACAGTTTCCCTACTTCCTACGTATTTTCAAAACTCATGAATCCGAAAATAATACGGAGTAGCTTCGTTGACGGACTTAAAGTGATGGCCTCCGTTCCATTTAAGCTTCGCTGCTTTTTGAGTGACGTCAGCGATATGTTTTAGAGTGCAACACTGTATTCCTATCAATGACTCATTATTATCTTATCTTAGTAAGTAGTTTTGAACAGCTGACAGCCGCGGTGCTTCCCTAGCGTGACCTCTGATAGGTTAAGATAACCATTTTATAAACAAAACATTTAATTCAATTGCAAGAGCACATTGCTTTGTGCCAATGCCAAGTTCAGTGGTGTTGTGACCTCTGACGGGTGTGTAGCGTGTGTGAAATTGATAATCAAGTATGTAGCTAGAGATAATGATCAAATCTGTCCCAGCATCCAATAGCAATAAAATTATTTGTGTTGTCACTCTTGTCTTCTGATGCGTACTGTGGTCCGCGTGAACGAAGTAACTGTACTTTGCGTTAAATTTTGTTTTAAACATCCTTTATGTACAACGCAGTGGCGACGGTTCCATACAACTCGGTTCCTACCGGATTCCCTTTGAAAAATGGCACAGTCAGTATTCTACAAGACAAATAATATAATCTTGTTAAAGATATGTACTCCGGCTTACCTCTTATAAAAATTGACCCTTCGCTACTGATGTACACTTATTGTCTGTTAAAGGCATTGGACCTTTTATCTTTCTCGGTTTTTCCCTTTCACAGCTTAGAAACCACAAATCAATAGACTTGTAATATCTACAGAAACATGCGTTTATCTACAGAATCAAAAATTGTAAACCATTTCCTATATATCGCTTAAAGTACATGTTTGATATTTTATGTAAGTAAAACGCAACTATTTTGTCTTATGCACATAACATAAGTATGTAGGTATCAGACGGGACTTTATATTATTTATCTACTAGTGAGGAGGATAATTTAATTCATTTGGCCTCGTGTATGCAAAGGAAAATTGATACTTTTTCCTCTATTTTTAACTTAAAGTCTTTGAAAAACAAGGTTAGTTATGTATGATAAATAATGCACATATGACTAGGTAAATTATGAACATAAATTAAGAAAAACCATAATCATAAAAAAATCATAGATTGGTTTTTTACTATTTAAGGATAATCTAAAATCAAATATGGTCGCCAATATGGCGCTGCAAGCATCGTCATGTCTACATTCAAGTAATAGTATAACTAGACAGACATGCAAACTGCATGAACATCGCATGACTTCCCAGGTTCGATCGCCAGGTCAAGTGTTATTGAGTTTTTCTTCAGCGATTTCTCATTAGCTGCCAGTAGTGTGGATTTTGTGCCCGGTGGATAGCAATAGGCTCTCACCCTATTATTACATGGGACTCAAACAAAACTGCCGAAATCTAGATGTACTGTTGTCTCTACACCACTGTCTATACGCTCGAGAATTACAGGTCCAATGATATGTATGACTAGACAAAGCAATTAATTAATTATACAAAACTACGTCTGAACATTACATGATTCTTTTGATAAATACCCTTTAACGAGACATGACAAAGCACCCACAACTCACAATACATATAGGTATTATCATAGAAAGAAAGGTAAACAATATCGAATAATTGATTTGTCCATTCCACGTATCGTATGTTTATTTACATTTAGGTACGTAAATTACTACGGGGACGCACCTGTTTATTCGTCATGATATATGTTAAGTGGACCACAACACCACAACAATAGTATTACGCATAAAACAAGTGAAAGTACGGAGAACAGGTAAAAGTACGATAACTACAAGTACCTATCTATATTTTTAGGTATCTAGTACTTTGGTCCTTCATATCGGCACGTACTACTTAGAGTAAATCCGCGCACTCTAATAAAGTTTCATACTGGGGGGCAAGTCTGACGTTTTTCCAATGTTTGGTCGGGACAACTATATACCAAAATTATTATAACTAGAAGACCGGATATTTACCATGTTTATTGTTTTCTTTGAGTTCCCGATAGTTCGGCGCTGTTGCAAGCACCATGATCACGGATAAACTGAAGTTATTGCGGGTGGGTGTTTATGAGCAGACAAATCGGTCTACCCTCTTTCTTGTTCGTTTTTTGCACTGAGTACCGCTACCACTGTCACTCACAACTCGACTCTGTTCCCGACACACGAAAATCACTGTGTCTGCTCGCGAACTTTTTTCGGCACTATTCCGCTTTTTACACAGCTGGACCACTGGTTTCCAGGCTTTCAACAGTTAAAAAGAAAAAGTGAAAGTTTAAAATCTTATAACTATATACCAAGATAACGCCATTTCTATTGTATTAAAAGTTCAACCTTCTTCCTAGCTTAATTTCACTTTAGGTGGGATCGGCTCTTCTAATTTTCTGGCGCTAGGACAATCAGTCCTGGGGTGTTGGGTCGAGCAGTTCTTCCTCCAATAGGAACTTCGTCATGCTAGTCCACTATATAGCCGAAGGTCGCCTTCTACTCCTCTTATATTCAGGTAGTTACAATGCTTTCTTCACAACATGTTCCTCGTCTCTTCGAATCACGTCACCATATCGTCTGAGAAGGGTTAGTTTCTCTGGTACAGGAGCGACTTTGAAACCACCACAGATATGCTCGTTTCGTACTTTGTCCAGTCTCGTCACGCCTCCAGAGCACCTCAGCATCTTCATCTCGGCAGTGTGAAGCTTTTGTGCCTGCGACTTTTTCGTTGGCCATCACTCCGCTTCCTACATCATAGCTGGTCTCACCGCCGTTCTGCAGATCTTGCCTGTGTTTCTTATTGGCATAAGAGCATCGCATAAGACTATGTATCAAAAGTTCATCAATCGCCATCGGAAAATTATATTAACGCCTTTCGGAGATTATGATCGGCCATTCCGACACAATTGTATTAGTAAACTAGGCCTTCTGATACTGATATCTAGACTCCAAATCCTTCAAAAAGTCTTGGTTGGGACTTAATTCCAGCCAGAAAGCTTGTGAAGCTTTGAATGCCACACAGCAAACAAATACTGTAAGGATTTGAGGAGATTTAAACGTTGCCTATGTTACCCGTCAAGCTTTTATCGTTGCTGGTCCTCAAACCAAAGACGTCTAATTACGCCATATAAATAAACTGCGTAAATTTGATCGTTATCCCATTGGAAGGTTTCGGATGATTATCCCGTTAAATGTTATGCTATTATCTGCATTGTCGAGAAAATGCATTCTATTGATTAAAATATAAAAACAGATCGTCATGATTCGGTAGCCTATCTTTAAAGACGGATCAGGTGTGAATCGCGATAACCTAAGCAGGGCCGTTATCCTCTAGATAAGATGATAATCAGTCCATTGACGCAGTTATGTCATAGTGGCTCGTGTTACCTGAGAACGTTACGGCGTCAAAACCATAGGATACTCTAGCGTCGAAAGTTCGAAATCACCACTAGCGTTCGGTTTTAAATTATCTACCAACCCGCACTGAGCTCGCATGGTGGTTGGTGGCCCACTGACAGGAAGCAGGCCTGTTCTCTTACCATGGGGAACATTATAAACGGATTATGCTGTTCGGTAGATTTGTGCACCGTAAGTTATGATTGGTCCGCAACTATTCCGATTGCTCGAAATCGGTATTCGGACAATCCCAAAGGAGTAACGAGTATTTAACCCTCAACGCGAAGTGTGACAGATCTACTGAAAAGTTGTAATGCCTTCACTGATCGCTGACAATGGCAATGCCATTGAATATGAGATTTACTTTGTTGAACAAATGAACGGTTCATAAATGCGATGAAATGATTGAAAAAATAAAAGATGTGATTGAAAGTGACACACAATTGAGATGCTAGGTCATTCAGCTACTTTATGAAGCGAGTTTTATAAAGAATCAAAAATTTTTTAGTGGTCTAGTTGGGTCTTTCCGTAAGGGACACACTTTTCTATGTAGAATCGTGGCCCAGTCAGAACGTGCTTTTTATTCATGCAATAAAAGCAAAAACGGTAACATGCACCTCGCTTTGGTTGGGAAGACGCAATTCCACCCTGCTTCGGACTAAGTACTCGTGGATTTATGAATGCTCTTTCTGATCAACTGGATTCCAAGTCGATACATCAGGTCTCTTCCGAATAGTAAGGTACCTAAATTAAAAAGTCTAATTATGAAACTTACTGATATCCAATATCTCCCCATCCCAGACCGTTGTGGTAGTTCTGCATGGCTCGCATCTTGGCTGAACAGTCCTCCACTGTGTAGCATGCTGCCGGGATGTAGGTGTGGTGGATGACGACGTATGGCGCTGGCAGATGTAGGGGGTGCACATCTGTGCCTGGCAGGCCGAGCCAATCTGACTTGCTGTAGAACGGGAAATCATGTGCTTGGCCTGAAAATAAGAAGCATGGTTAACACTGGTGTATTTATTTAAAATAGTTTCATTTTTACTTCACTTCATCATCTCCAGGCTGGGGTGGTACCTGAAGGTAATAATAAACAGTGCTCAAAGTTAAGAAATGAGAAATGTTTAAACGTCTCTTAACTTTTATTAAGGAATAAACCACTGGTTAATTAATACATTATTTAAAGTAATCATTAATCAAAAATAATCATTGATGAATCGATCATGCTTAGTGAATTTGAATACAAATTAAATGTCTTTGTCATTTGGTATGACACAAATATATTGTAAAAATGAACTTGAGGAAGTTTAACAATACATTTAAACCCTGTTAAAAAGCCTATTAAATAACACCAGAGGACGACCTCAACCTCTAATTAAAAACAATTAAAAAACTCACTTTTGCTCGTAAATCGCGCGTGCGTAGATAACAAGGTCATTAAAATAAAAGACACTAACACTGTGAAATACGTCATTATGACGCGAATTAAATTAAATTAATAATCAATAAATTTTGACGATGTGTGTTTTGCGATGTAACCTATAAGCGAGCTAGGCTGGTTCACCAGTGAGCTGCGTTTGCGCACCCGGTTCTTATAATGAGATACGTCTCGAACCCGCGGTACATTACCAGCGGTTCAGCGATAAGCGCTTGCTCATACAATCATACAAGAACTTGTTTTGGGTGGATATTGGATACGCACTTGACGCTTTTAGGAATTAGGGACTTCAAAATGTGTGTTTTGTAAACAAGGTGACTCCGTATTCGGAGAAAGGTTGAATTAGGTTCAATGTTGGTGAATGAGGAAAAGTTGAACTAAAATTTGATTTATGTAGGTCGCTTCCGTGCTATTGGCAATAAACGTTATGCAAAGTATTTAGTTTTAATTCCGCAAAAATTATTCAGGTTTGTTAACTAAAAATAATGTCTTAATTAGTTTTTAATTGAGAAGTACCTACCGTTTCATTGATTTACATTGCGAAACCAGTTTGTATAACCTAATTATTTGCTCTGCTTGTGTTAGGTACAGCTTTTTAGGATTCCGTAAAAAATATTGACACCGATGTGCTCATTTACGATTACTTGTATAAACAAGAATTAAAGAACCGATGAGAAGAGCTGTCTCATATCTAATATGGGTCAATGACCTGTAATAAATGTTTTTTTTTAAGAATTAGTTTGTACAGTACTCTCAGTGCCCAGCTTACCTAACATATTGTGCTACCGAGGGCACTCATTGTAGCACATACAGTTACCTCGGAAAGTAACTATTCGATCGTAACATGAAAATAACATCACGCCTATTCAAAGTTAGTTAAAGTCATACCAATTTCAATTAAACCATTAAAAACTCTAAGTGATTCATATTTGTCCAACGAAATAATGCAAACTATTTATCTTTCTACTAAACCCCTATACAATAAGATTACGCGAGACGCCAACAGCTCGAGCTACTACAATCTGTCAAATTGCAACTTTATCGCTAAAGCATTAGGTTCATGGTTGATTGGGAAAATTTGGCAATACGGGTTTAGTAGAAAGATAAATAGTTTGCATTATTTCGTTGGACAAATATGAATCACTTAGAGTTTTTAATGGTTTAATTGAAATTGGTATGACTTTAACTAACTTTGAATAGGCGTGATGTTATTTTCATGTTACGATCGAATTGTTACTTTCCGAGGTAACTGTATGTGCTACAATGAGTGCCCTCGGTAGCACAATATGTTAGGTAAGCTGGGCACTGAGAGTACTGTAGAAACTAATTCTTAAAAAAAAACAATTATTACAGGTCATTGACCCATATTAGATATAAGACAGCTCTTCTCTTCGGTTCTTTAATTCTTGTTTATACAAGTAATCGTAAATGAGCACATCGGTGTCAATATTTTTTACGGAATCCTAACAACAAGCTGTACCTAACACAAGCAGAGCAAATAATTCGGTTATACAAACTGGTTTCGCAACGTAAATCAATGAAACGGTGTATCTACCGTGTAGTTGATTTACGTTGCGAAACCAGTTTGTATTATCAATTAAAAACTAATTAAGATATTATTTTTAGTTTATTTACGACCGGATCTTGAACGTCTGTTCAATATATTAATTTGCTAAATCTTATACCATGAGGCCCAATAAAATTGTTCGTGAAGCAGGTTATCTGCAGGGCAGGTAAAGAAGTCGAGCCGTTGGTCAGCATACGGTAAAGTTGCTAAAAGTAGGTAGGTATGTGGTACTCCCCTCGAAAGAGATGTTTTTACAGATTCTTGATGTAGCTAAAAAAAGAGGATAATAGTATATTATTTAAACTAAGGATGAGCTCGGCTAAATAATAACAGTCACTCAGGGTAACCATAGAAAGCACTTTAAGCCGTTTGTCCCGGCTGTCATTTATAGAAAATTGACTGTTGTTACAGATAGTCAGTGACCTGAATGTCTGACAACCAATCCTACCAAGGGGTAACGTATTACCCAGTACTAACTGGGTTTTTGAGGTCACATAGGCAGTCTCTACGTGTTAAATTCAGCTGCATCCGGTAAGACTGGAAGCCGACCCTCACATAGTTGGGAAAAGGCAAGGCAAATGATGAGTATATCGTTTTGTTTTTTGCCAGATGTCGACTAAATAATGAGGTTACGTAAGGAGACAGATTGGACCTCTTCAGTCAGTGGTGCACCGGACAGGGGAACAGAATGGAGCCAGGGACTGTGCATGGGATGATTTCTCAGATTCCAGCATCACGGCTGTTGCTGATCGTTTCACGTTACGTTTCAGGACTTATCATCACAAAGAAATGGTAAGCAATACCTTGTATCTATCTTTTTTCTAAACTACAACAGTAAGAAGTAGTTAAAAATAGAATGCTTAACACACAAAAAAAAATCGTTAGATTCTCACACGGACTTAGGTCACGCGAAATTCAGTCATTGGAATAAGCAACTACATTATTTTCACAGTTATTTTGCCTTGTGGCTGGGACTGTAGCTTCATTTTATTTTTTTCTATGTTTCGACAGTTCAAAAGTGCCTGTAACTGGACTACTTGAAATAAATGCTTTGATTTTGAAAATGTTTTTACATTGAGAAGAGTGAACTCACGGAACCACGAACGGAAATCCCCTTTGATGCCTTGGGGTCGATCTCTAAACATTGGAATCTTTATCTTGTTATGACTACTTAGCTAGTCGTAACAAGAATTTCATGTTTTTTTTTTCATCATCATCATTTCAGCCGAAAGACGTCCACTGCTGGACATAGGCCTCCCCCAAGTGACGCCACACTGACCGGTCCCGTGCGACTCGCATCCAGCGGATCCCCGCAACCTTCACTAGGCTTTTTTCATTTTTTTTTTTTTTTTATTTGAGTAAAGATAAAATGCTGTACCGTGTCGTCTCCGGTGTGCTCCAGGGCCTAAAATGGTCAGTAGTAGTTGATACTATGAATTATCACTTTGTGATCATTTTCCGAATATTAACGTAATTCATATTATTATCCTATTAAGATTCTGCTAAACCTGCCATTTTAAATGACCCCCTGGCCTAATGTGATCATGTTTTGCCGCGATACTGCGAATCAAGCAATTAAAATCTTCAATGATTTTCCTCCGTTTGCTTGTAGACAACAAGGCAGCACGTCTACAGTATATAAAGCTGCGTCTACGCTAGGCGAGCCGAACAGGAGCAGAGCACAAGCGGATCACAAATTCCCTTGGTGGGAGTGCTCGATCGGGTCTTCTAAGTCCGTGTACGCTAAGCGAATTAGTGCTCCGATCGTGTTCGACTCGTCTAACGTAGCTTTATATGTTGTTAAGGTTGGCTATTTTTCCTTGCCTTTAGTTGCCTTTGACCTTTCATATTACTAACTTAACACCTGTTCGCACACGTGCTTATCAAAACAAAACAAAGAAACCAGAAAAAACTTCGATTCTTATCTTGCCGGATTTCTAGGGAGTTTTTTGCAAAAGATCTGTTTTGTTATATTGAGATTAAATAATAATTATTATGCGTCATGTCGTTACAGATAAAATAGATTGATTCGTTAATAGGTATAATAATACCCTGAGCGATAACAATTAGAGCAAATGAACTTGAATGATGGAATGATGCCATGCGTGTCGTCTGTTGGGACAGGTCAACTCAAAGGTGCAATGATTGTTTCTTCAAAAGACCTTTCCAGACAGTTTCACTTCCAACATAACAACACGCCTGTACTCCCCGAAGGGTTAGGCAGAGTTGCACCTAATATAGCCATCGCATTGTTAATTTCTACATAAGTTTAAGACATACCCCTAAACATTTAGAAGTGCCCATACTGCCTTACTAAGCGCAAAACCGGTATCTCAAAAAAAAACGTAAAGTTGATTTTTATGCCATCGGATAGCTTTAAAAAATTCGCATCTAAGCCTTTCAACTAAGCCTTTTTGCTCTATTTTGTTCAAAACATATTAAAATACCCTTAAGAAAAATTTCCTTAAATCACTAAGGGTATTAGAGGTATATCAATATTACGTAGGCAAACAGCCGTATATTTAAATACCGCCATATCTCTTTAAAAAGAACAGCAATTTTTCTAAGCCGATAAGCGGCAAATATGTATAACGCGTGAAGTACCGAGTTACCGCTATGACGCTTATTATTTGAATGCTTACTTAATCCGCAAATCTTTTTACTTTATGAGATACGGTTGCGGCGGCAAATTTAATTGGCTCTTATGGTTTGATTGATACGATCGGGTTTGTAATACATTTTACTGTGATTTATCCTTACATTTCTCATTATAGCCGTGAACACGCCCCCAATCGTTTATACTTACCCAGTGATTTGACAATCAATGCAATGCACAAAGACTTTTTTGAAAAAAATCCCTCTCACAACTTATCTTATGACAAATACCGAGAAGTGGGCGCGGAATTAAATATTTCTTTTGTAAAACTTGGCCAATACCAAAGAAAATCTTCAAGAAGACTGTCTAGGTTGCACAAAGTGGGCAAGTCATAACGAACGGGCAAACATGTCAAGAGAGCAATAGAAATTGGACAGTGAGCTAAATGAAACTGATACTGTTGTATATTCTGCTGACTTGCAAAAAGTTATAATGCTGCCCAGCATAGATATGTTCAAAACTACTATTTTTACCCTCAGGATACAACGAAAATTTTGTGCCGACTTGTCAAGGCCGAAAAGGTTTGAGTGTTTTTCCTGTATTATGGTATGAAGAGTTGTTTGGACGCTCCAAAGCCGAAATCATAAGTGCATACTACCATTTTTTTATTTTTCATCGAGATAAAAAAAATATCATACTGTGAGTTAACAATCATTCATCACAGAACGAAAATTGGACATTTTTTTCTTTCTTAATTTACGTTGTGAATTCAAATGACATCAACACCGACAAGATTGTGATAAAACATTTTGAACCAGGCACCTTTATATCAGCCGACAGTTTCCATCATAGGGTGGAGTTGCCGATGAAACGCATGAAAAACAAAATTTATGATTTTGCAGATTTTTCTCAGGCAGTTAGTACCTACTGCAGGAAACAACGTAAAACCTAAAGAGATGACTCTACAAGGTTTTCATGACTGGGAAGATTACACGACACAGTATAAACTGTCTCGAATTAAACCGTGACCATATACATCGAAGTAGAAATCAATAGAGATAGTTTTGATCTGACATACAGAACTGGATTCAACTAAGACCCTTTCACTGCGAGCATCATTCATCATCATCATCATTTCAGCCGAAAGACGTCCATTGCTGGACATAGGCCTCTCCCAAGTGACACCACACTGATCCAGCGGATCCCCGCAACCTTCACTAGGGTTTTTTTTTTTTTTCATTTGAGTAATTATAAAATGCTGTACCGTGCCGTCTCCGGTGTGTCTCACATTGACCGATCCCGTGTGTCTCGCATCCAGCGGATCCCCGCAACCTTTACCAGGTCATTGGTCCACCTAGTGGGAGGCCTTCCAACGCAACGTCTTCCAGTGCGAGCATAATCGGCAATAAAATTTTGAAAACTCAAGTTTGGCCACCACAGAAGAAAACTGCAATGGAAGGCATTTCTAAAAGCAAAAAAGAAATTATTTTGAAATCTTTTCAAAATATTATACCACAAAACAGAATGTCCTTTTGGAGAGAACTCCCTACTTTTGACTAGATTAATTTCATAGAATCCGTTTTTTCTTCAAATATTTTTTTATACCATTATAAATTTGAATAATAAAAGACTTAATAAATATACTTTGATCGTTTTTTTCCTTTAAATAATGCATATTTTATTCGATAGAAAATTCATATTTTTTTGTATACGTACAGTAGAGACCATAAGTGCAGTAGCAGTTTCACAAAACGATCGCATCAAAACAAGTCGCACTTACGACCTTTTTCCATAACAAATATTTTGCACACATACACGATCTCGTATATCGCTCTCTTTCATAATTATCTAGTCAGAAAGAGTGCGATATAATGATCATTTGCCTTAGTGACAAGCCTGTCATGTCGCGACGGAGTATTAAGTTAGTGATATTTAATTTCAAACAAACAATTATGTGTCTATCTGGCTTAGCGGTTAACGCTATAGATAAAATGTCTCGCACTGTATACTCTGCGTTCGAACCCAAGTGACATTACTCTTTTTGTGTTTTAATTATAAATGATACGTTAGACCCGATGAGATATGTTTTTCTAAATATTAGTTGGAACTTATTATTAACAAAAAAGATGAGGGTGAATGTGAAACAAAATAAACTTCTGGATTGAACAAAGTAGTTAGTTATGACGTTGTTAGTTGGTGAACTTTGTTTCGAGCGTTTGTGTTATTATTACGATTAGCGTATTGTTTGACTATCTTTATTCAAGATGCAAGCTAATATTAGTATTGATGACAGGGCAAATATTGTCACTTTGCGTAAAAATGGGCTTAATATTTCTCAAATTTCAACTGAAACTGGCTTAAAATGTGTAAGTTATTTTTAAAAATTATAATTATTATGATGAGAGTTGTGGTGTGTGATTTTCTTATTATTAATTAAATTGCTAGTTGCAAGTGTGTAATCATATTTTGTTTTTTTTTAGAAATTCTGTTAGCCGTTGGGTAAAGAGGTTTGAGGAAGAAGGTAGTCTGAAGAGTCGTCTAAGAAGTGAAAGGCCGCCGCTTATTAACCCGACTCAGCGACGTTTTATGGTGGAAGAATATGAAACAAATGGTTTCATTCCAACTATAATGTTTGCAGAGCAATTGGATACTACATTACAGACTGTTCGCCATGCATTCCATGCTGAAGGTTTACATCATCGGAAGCCAGCTAAAAACCATTTTTGACACAAAAACACAGGGAGGAAAGACTACGTTTTGCTCGAGATTATTTACATTTTAACTGGGAGGTGACTGTATTTTCTGACGAGAAGACTTTCAAGTCTTGCCAAAAGGAAGACTTAATTTATGGCGAAAAAATAATAATACTTAATTTAATAAGTAGACCGGGTAACTAAATATTTAGTAATATTAACATAACCGTAAATAAAAAAATAAAAAATTAAGAAATAAATTTTAAATTTAATGATCTTAAATTGGGGTTTAGTTTCAATATTCTTTTCGTCAAGAAAATGAACACTTAAG
Organism: Noctua janthe; assembly: GCA_910589295.1. Taxonomy (NCBI): domain Eukaryota; kingdom Metazoa; phylum Arthropoda; class Insecta; order Lepidoptera; family Noctuidae; genus Noctua; species Noctua janthe. The sequence goes on along the minus strand of OU342573.1, from coordinate 6,846,082 downwards.
CTATAACCTCAATACATTCAATGTGACGTTACCTATAATAAGCGGGTATCAACAATTATATTTGTGTTATTAGAATATCCTTTCCGTGTTATGTTATTCTTATTATGAATTGACTAAGTGGGTATACAACAAAAAATCTTATGAACGGTGATAAGAGAACTTTTTTTTGCCTAGATAGGAATGTGACGTCACATTCTTATAAAAGTTTGTTAATTTTATAAATAAATAAAACGAATAAGCATTTTTGTTATCATTCAGCATGATTTTTTTATTTCCACCTTCCAACACCGAAATCATAAAATAAAAATCATTTAATGAGGTTAAATAATAATACAATAACTATCTAATATTTAACTTCTTATAAAAAATAAATAATAAGCATAACTATATCATAAATAAACATAAATACCTAACGACTTTCTGCTTAAAATACAAATATAATTAAGGTTTCAAAGAAACAAAAAACAGCCACACATTGTAATAACATGGATTCGAACTTGGACTTCATTGATCGTGAACCCATGCTCAGCCCAAACAGCTACCAACTCATGTTAATACTACGCGAATTTTAACAATGCAATGGTAAGAACAGGTCATCACTATGATGTGTATTCTAAATGCAACAGAAATATAATGCTATTTCGCGTAGTGTGACGACAGTTCATTAGTGTGTGTTATGTGTAGAATGTTGAGACATCACTCATACACGCACACGCACACACACTGCTGTATCGCGCTCGCACAGTTCATAGCAATGTAATCTTTAGCATGGTGCTGCACTTTTGAGGTCTACTGTACATGTATGAGAAAAGCTAAGGAAAAAGCGGTAACTCAAATTTTAATTGTATAATTACAAAGCGGTGTAGCAGTATCTCATGAAAAAGGTATATCCACATACATTTTTGATATTTTAACTATTGTAGTAACAAATAGATCCAATATAATATATAAATTCTGTTTAATAAGCAAAAAAGTCAATATATAAAGTAAAAAAAAGATATTTTTACAAAACTCCAATTATCTCGAAACTCGCTTTCATTAAAATACCGCTTTTGCGCTTAGTTGGGCAGTATATTTGAATAAAATATCTCGAGATAAAGGAATCTGGTACAAAACGAGCCAGCCGCATCCCTTGAACTCACCATGGGTAGGTAACTAGTTGTTGAACAGATGTAATACTGTCAAAGTCAAAAGTCAAATTTATTTATTTGCGGTAAATGTGGTACAAAAGCTGGTAAATATAACATAAGTATAGTGCAATGACACATTTTGCCATAAAAATAGAGTGAATTACGGTAGCTGCAAGCGGAGGATTCAAAAAAAACCAATTTACTTATAATGAATTTAATTAAAAAGAAATTACAATTATTGATTATTGCTAAAGATTATGACTACGTTCGAGGTTGGAACCGAAGTGTCCGTTTCCGATGCCCGGGAACTGGTGGGGCGATCGTTGTCACGTTGCGCGAAGTCAGAATCTCGTGGCCCGTCCTCGTGTCCGTGGCTGATGCAATATGTTGTTCGGTAAAAATGGGGTTAACGCATCGTCAGCGATCTGCCTTGGGTACCATGGTATAACACCTCCCGCCGTAGTTCAGCAATTATTTGAGTACTTTCGTCGAAAATAATGTTGAATAGTGATCTGGCGTGTCAGATTGACGCATATTTGAAGTTTCAGCATTGATGTCTTGAGATGCGGTTTGCTTCATTTCAGTTTCTGATGATTCGTTAGTTCGGCGTTTTGCTAGGAATCTTCGGATGATGATGTAACTACTTAGTGCAGTTGCACTTAATAGGATGGCGTACATTGGTATTGTAGTATGATATAAGACTGTATCTTGAGGCTTCTTTATATTGATCGGCGACTGTAGCGTTATCTTAGTATTGCTTGCGTGTAGATTTTCCAGGTTAATTGAATTTAGGGTTAGGACTGGTTGCGATGACGATTTAAGATTGGAATTTCGTGGAGGCAAATCTGTGATCTTGATAACCTGTCCCGTTGCATGGTCATTGTTATTGATGATGGTGAACTCAGGAGTCCGCAGGAAACAGTTATGAGGTAAGACAACTAAGAAGCTCCCTTGCAGATTGGTATATTCATTTCTTCCACAGGACGTCTGGATCTTAGTAAGTTTCGGGAACGTGACGGTGTAATGCCTGTCGTCTAGTTGCTCCAGTGCCCCTCTGCTGAGTATAACAGGGGTAAGGTTGCATGTAGAGTCTATTTTCTGCGTTGTGATCAGCTGTTGAATGCAGTCCACTTGATCTCGAGGTCTGAAGCTAACTTTCATCTCGCAGAGATACCAAGTGCTTGCCTTCGGACATTCTGTCTCCATGTACATGAATTCGTCCTCATGTATTGCAATATAGGGAGAGGATGGTATTAGGATTTCGTGATTTTTATTGGGTACAATAGAGAGTTTGTATAGGTCATAGGTGCTGGGCAAGGCAATCGGTACTTTGAACACTATAACTAAGTTATTACTACTATAATATGAACCCAATTTAATTATATAAAAATATTCCCTTATACTTATGTCTAGTATTTCTTCCTTATTATATAAACTACGCACTATATCTATCATACTTCTTAACGCATTTAGACTAAGCATTGAATGATGCGTACTCTTTGCATGAATAAAAGCTAGAAGATTCTCTATCCTGTCTAATTCTTCTGATAAATTTTCTATATTATCTTCCAAAATTAAGAATAACTGTGCCAGATGGGCGTAATTAAGAAGATCTATATTAGTAACTTCAGTGGTATTAATCATTACATTAACTATGTGGGATATATTCTGCTGGTTTTCAATAATACTTTTTAACACTTTTGAATGCTGTGATATCCAATCCTTGGTTAAACTTATATGCTGATTGAATTGCGACGTAATTTCTTGTTCGTTATCCTGAAGAACTTTAATGGCATTCTCATAACGTACAGCGTCTGTATAATCTAAGTTACCGGAGATGCTTTTAATTACTGAGCCTAGACCGTCTATAAGGCCTCTTTTAACGCGATTGGAATCGAACGTCTGCAATTGACCTGTGATCTTATCTAACTTACTTTTAAGGTGTGCGATGTGCGGTTCGTACAGGGACCGAGTTTTATTATTTAACTGGGGCTGAATATAATTCAATTGAGTTTTAACTATTGTTACCTTAGATTTAATTTCATCTATATTGATAGTCTGTAAAAAGGAATGATGCTGGGTTATGATCCTTGCAGAACCTAGCTTAAAAGGGAGAAGTCCTGGTCCATTGTCGAGGCTCTCAAGTGTTATCTCTTGAGCAGCTACCGCTTGAAGCATGTACATCAGTAGTATTCTGTAACAATTGTGCACTTTTAGGCGCTCTCTTTAAACGGGATTTGGCGATTGGACCGCGTTTTTTCTTTGTGTAGATATGTATTGGGAGATCTGCCAATACTGTATCTTGTGTATACCGGGGTGCTAATTTTTGACGACTAGCCTTGGGATTCTTTATAAATATCTGCTGCTCGGGATTATAACTTTGCTCAGGCTCACGACTCTTATTCAAGTTATTAATAATATCAGTTCTATCGTTTAAAGAACTTTCGCTTATTAATTCATAGACTTTACTCATTCTAATTTTATGGTTCTGAATATACTGTTGCATTACGTGCTCTGTCGCGTCCATGTCTAATGGATCACGAGGATCAAAGTGTCCGCTTATAAGCTCTAGCGGTCTACACTTGGTGAAACTGTGTATGCTGCTGTTATACGCTAGTAAAGCATAAGGCATTAAATTTATAACTGATTCACAACGATTTTGTAATTTTAGTATTCTTAAGTGTTCTAATAAAGTAGAATGGAGACGCTCGACCATCCCATTTTCATTGGGTGTGTGTGCTAATATTTTATGATGGTTTATTTTATGAACTCTTGTAAATTCTGAGAATAACTGGTTTGTGAATTCTGTGCCACGGTCAGTTACTAATGTTAATGGTACTCCGTGGTGAGTACAAAATATTAACAAAGCTTGAACGACACTTATTGCAGTTCCGTCCCTTAAATGGTATGCTTGGGCATACTTTGAAAAGGAATCGATGAATGTGAGGAATTTTTCAGTTTCAGCTGTGAACAGATCGAGATGGATAACTTCAAATGGTTTCGCCGGTGGGGGAACTATGTGCAATTGCTGGTTTATTGGTTGACGATCGTATTTACCCTGACCGCAGATGGTACACTCATTAATGTACTTCGCGATGTGTTCTTTCATTTTAGGCCAGAAGTATCGCCGGGACAGTGCAAGGTAGCATTCGTTAATACCGCGATGATTGGTTTTACCTTCGTGATATTTCCGAATTATTTCTTGCTGGCGTAAGTATTCCTTCACATTCTCTAGCTCAATTTTTGTAAGAACAAGATTCATGGATGAGCTCTTGAAATGGTTTTGGATTATGGGAATGATGGAATACATTTCTAAAGGTGGGTTAATTAATATTCCTGTCTTTACTTTAGGATTAACAAATTCTTTGATCGCGTTCACAACGTCTGTTTCGAGGTTAGATTTAGATAATTGTATGGCTGTACGGGTATGGGTGTCAAAAGGTTTTGTTACAACTGTTCTACCTTTAAAGTCACCTACAATCGTGAAATGAATTTGTCTATTGAATTTATTGAGTGGATCGTCTGATATCGGTACTTCTAAAATAGGCTTTTCCGCATCAGTATGAGCTGTAAGGGTCCTAGATTCATCTAACGTGGGCGGATTAACAGTGGGGTTAGCTATTACGGAACTTGTTTCCTCGTTGCATATTTCTATCCTGGATAAGGCATCGGCGTTAGTGTTTGACTTGCCTTGTTTATAGATTACTGTAAAATTGTACTCGCTTAATTTTAATCGCCATCTCGTTAATCGGGAATTTGGTTCTTTAAGATTCATGACCCATTGGAGAGGCTTATGGTCCGTGATGATTTTAAACTTGCGGCCGAATAAATAAGGGCGGAAATACTTAGTGGCCCATACTATGGCGAGCAACTCTTTTTCAATCGTGCTGTAATTTATCTCACTGGAATTTAATGTACGTGAGGCGTAAGCTATGGGTTTGTCCTGTCCTATCGGACCTTGGGAAAGTACGGCACCGATTGCTAAATTGGATGCATCTGTCGTCAGAACAAATTCCTTATTAAAATCGGGATATCGAAGTATAGGGTCATTAGTTAAAAGGGTTTTACATTTTTCAAAGCAGTTTACATAATTTGTATCGAGAGTAATTTTTGATCCCTTTTTAAGACACTGAGTAAGAGGTTTTGCTAGTCGAGCGAAATCAGGAATGAACTTGCGATAGTACCCGAGTAAACCAAGAAAGCGTTTTATTTCGGTAGCGGTTTTCGGTAATGGATAGTTTTGTATAGCTGATATCTTGTCGGGGTTAGGTTTGATGCCATTTTTACTAATAATATGACCTAAATAAGCTGTCTCTAACTTTAAAAATTCGCTTTTATCTAATTGGATTTTAAAATTTGACTCCCGTAGCCTTTGGAAAACTTTTTCGAGATTGTTCATGTGTTCTTGCAACGAAGTGCTAAATACAACTACGTCATCAAGATAAACCAGACATATGACATTTTGTAGGCCTCTCAGCACATTGTCCATGACTCTCTGAAATGTAGACGGCGAGTTCTTAAGACCCATAGGCATTCTTAAGAATTCGAAGTGTCCGTGCTCAACATTGAACGCTGTTTTCGGTATATCCTCTGTTTTCATCTCGACTTGGTAAAACCCGCTTGCGAGATCTAGGGTGGTGAAGTACTGGCAGTTGCCCAACTTATCTAATATATCCGCGATGTTTGGTATCGGATATTTATCATCGATAGTCTTTTCGTTCAATTTCCTAAAGTCTACGACAATTCGCCATTTTGTTTTACCGGAGGCGTCTGTCTTTTTAGGCACTACCCAAATGGGAGAGCTCCAAGCTGATTGTGAAGGCCTAATTATACCCTGTTCTAACATTTTTCCGATTTGGTTCCTAACTTCCTCTCTATGCACGTATGGATACCGATAGCTCTTCGTGTATACGGGTACTTCATCTGTAGTTTTTATGGAATGTTTAATTTGGTTGGTAAATGATAACGGTTCGCCTTCTATATAGAATACGTCCGCATATTGTGCACACAATGATTCGAGATTTGCGCGTTCTTCTGGGTTTAAATGGCTAGTACGTAGTTTGGAAAGAACGTCTTGAGCGCGTGGCGATAGCTGTTTAGTGCGAGCGCACTCAGCATTATATACTTCGGCACTAACTTGACGATCGACAGAGAATATTAAATCGTTTTGAGTTGTGTTTGTAACTTCTAAAATACCTCGACTATTGCTAACCGACGTAATACATTCACCTATGGTACAGTTACAAATGACCTGTTCCGGTATATAGGCATTTCCATCTTGTATATTGATTGGTAATTTAATTAATTTAGAAGAACGAGCGGGTATTATATCTTCATAAAGATTGACGTTGCGAGAATCATATACCTGAATCGGATTAGTGGCGTGTCTGGTATTTAAGCGCATATTTTTATAGTCTATGGTTGACTCCCATTTACTTAATAAATCCGATCCTATTAAACCGTCAAAATAATTATGAAACTTATATACGAATAATTTGATATTATCGGACTCATTGAATTCTGAAAAGCACGGTAATGTGATCGAGTTATTGTTTCTGCTCGTCGCGTGGACATTTACGACTTCAAACGGTTCATAGTTTAGCGGCGTAAGCGGAAAATATTTCTGTATAGCCTCAGGGCTAATAAATGACTGATTAGCACCTGTGTCTATCAGTAATTTTAAAGGGGGGTTTGAAATTTGTATAAACGGAAGCTGTCTTTGTGTCTGAATGTTAATCTCTATTTTGGCTTGTCGGACTTCGAATCCGTCCGAAAATCCTCCTTGCTGGTGGATGGCTTAGATTCAGTTATAGGTTCGCTAGTGGCTAACTCATCAACAACAATTAATTGACCATTACTATAATTATCATCGACACACACAAAGTTATCATTGTACTCTGGCTCGATGTAATAGTACTCCGAGCAATCGTAGTAGGGGCCGTATGCATAGTACGGACATTCGTTAAAATTTAACTCACGAGCCTTAAAGTAATTGCTTGGTGGTGGGTTGCCTGATTTGGTCCAGTCGTGTCCTCTAGCTGGCATGGGTTTGCTGACAAAATGACTTACACCACTCATAGGTGTAGGCTTCTGTGGACCGGGTCCACTTTGCGCATTCCCGGGTGCGTTATGCGGAATCATTCTAAATACATTACTCCGTTCATTATAATTTGGTGGTAAAGCCCTAAATATCTGCTGAGTACGTGTTGGCCCTCGGTTAGGCTGAGGTGGATTATTATTACCGTTAGGTCTCCATGGTTGTTGAACCAGCATCGGTGGTTGGCGTGAGGGGCCAGGCATGTTAAAATTAATTGGTGCCATAGTGAACGGTTGATTATTTGAGGGTTTAGATTGTGAGCCCGCGGGATTACTAGGTTGTTTTTTATTATCTAGGAAGTTATTATTTCGCTGTTGCAAATATAACGTATTAGTTTCTTCTTGCACGTATTCCAACGCCTTCTCTATAGATACGGGACGCATGCATCGAATACGAGAACCTAGCGGCTCTTTTAATCCGCGCAAGTATGATTGCAGCGTAAGCTTTCTGTAAAGTTCACGCTTCGCTTCTACGGTGGTAGACAGATTATCGTGCAACGTTACGTATGTCATAATGGTACTAAACAGGGTTTGACAATTTTCATAAAATTCTTGTGGCGTATTTTGACCTTGTGTTAATAATGAAAGGTCATTATAAAGTGCAGTTTCGTCGCGTTGATCCGCGAAATTATTAACTAATGCTGTACGAATGCCAATCCAGTCAGTCGGGATACCGTTGGAGTTAATAAATCGGGCGGCTGGACCCGTGACTTTATTTAAAATTCCATTAAGCAAGGCTTGGTTCTCCAGCTCATTTCCCGGATTAGGATTGAGAAATCTTTTAACTAATTGATCACTTAAATTTATAAATCTAGTTAGTGTATTTGGGTTCCCATCGAACTCTGGAAGTAATCGAAGGGACTTAAATATAGCGTCAATTTGGTCTCCATGAGCCATGGCGCTTGTCTCTTCTATAATATCACTTAGGTCTCTAGCTTGGTCTAACCTACTCTGTCTTACAGCCCTAGGGGTACAAGAACCAGATTGCCTAGGATGAAAAATCTTGAAGGATTAACGTAAGACTGGAAAAAGGAAAAATTACAACTATAGGGAAGCAACACAAGAGTGATTCAAGTGTACTCACAGTTTCATTTCTTGGTGTCTCTGAATCAGCATCGAAGTCTGGATGCACCGGCTGCAGCTTTCCGAGGTTCTGGATACTCGATGAAGGCTTAAAAGCTCAGGCAGCGGCTATGCGGAGCCGACAGGATCGATTTTAGAGTCCTTTACGCGCCGCGCACTGCTTCGAGTATCCTACCGACTGCGCCAATTACGGTAGCTGCAAGCGGAGGATTCAAAAAAAACCAATTTACTTATAATGAATTTAATTAAAAAGAAATTACAATTATTGATTATTGCTAAAGATTATGACTACGTTCGAGGTTGGAACCGAAGTGTCCGTTTCCGATGCCCGGGAACTGGTGGCGCGATCGTTGTCACGTTGCGCGAAGTCAGCATCTCGTGGCCCGTCCTCGTGTCCGTGGCTGATGCAATATGTTGTTCGGTAAAAATGGGGTTAACGCATCGTCAGCGATCTGCCTTGGGTACCATGGTATAACAAGTGCAAATATTAATAAACACAAACAATAAATTAGGTAGGTAACTAAATAAAGTAGAATATTTTTTATTGTTATTGCACTAAGACTTCGTTTCGGACACATTCCGTGTATTAAGTTGTTATAGCTTATGGCAAAATCAACAACAGATAAGTGTGTCTTTTGTAATAATTCAGTTGATGATGTTTATCACATATTCCCGAGTGTATCCGCTACGAAGAATTTAGATATCTAGATTAGATTTTATTCTTAGAGAAATAGGTTTCAGTGTTGCAGTAGCCTATTTCTGGCACTTTACGGACTAAGATTTAAGACCACGTATTCAATACATCATTCTGAGCCCCCCCCCACATAGAAATGTTTCATCGGTTATTAAAAAACAAATCAGCTGTTACGTACATTATGACCGTGTATGTACTTTTGCAGGAAACAGCAATATTTTTTTTTTAATAACCGATGAAATTTCTATGCAAAATTTCTACGGGCTCAGAATGTGTACTGAATAGGTATGTGGTAATCGTTTTCGAGTCGGTGTCCCTTCCGGGGTGGAAGGGACACCGACTCGAAAACGATTACAGTTAAGATTTTGTTATTTGTTAAAATTTGTAAAGCTAACCAGGGTGGCATAATCACATATGCGACAAAGCCCATATAAGCATAAGCATAATCAGCCTATTAATGTTCCCACTGCTGGGACGCAGGCCTCCTCTCTATGAGAGGGAATGGGCTATAATCCACCACGCAGGCCCAGTGTGGGTTGGTAGATGTCACATGTCTTAGAATTTTTGGTTCTAGGACATGCCGGTTTCCTCGCGATGTTTTCCTTCACCGTTTTTGAGAGCAGTGGTGATGAAATAACTTACACAAAGTAATGCGCCTGGCTGGGTTCGAGCCCACGACTTACTGCTCGTAAGTTGGGGTCTCCACCACTGGGCCACCGCTAAAAAACCCATTTTGCCGACAAAGCCAATTGTCTTAAAAAAAAAAAAATTAAAAAAAATAATTGCCAGAATTCAGTCATAGAATATCAATTAAACTGTGCCCCGCCGGTTTACTCATGTATGACATAATAATAGAACATTTCGCATGATACTCTGACCGCGCTGTCACTGTTACGTGTCGTGTCACCCGTGCAGATTCGCACGAACACGGTTCTGCCCCGACTGTGTGTGGTGGACTGTTTATGTATTGCGTAGTACGTTTTCTGCCTGCAGGGTAACGGTAGCCGTGTGCGTGTGAAACTTCTACAGCCATTGAAACTAGCAAATTTCGTTTATGTGTGAAAAGGAGCTAAAGAATAGGGTGTAAAGTTCTTCATCCCGTCCGACATTGGTTTCTTGTCGGAATTTTCTATAATTATAGTCTTAAGTCACGGAAAACGTTAACTGCGCGATTTTGAATTTAGATGCTAGTTCTTCATTTGTATCATAGATGGCGCTGAAGTACTTTTTGTAATAAGTTGCTGTAATTCTTTTTGTAGGAATCATTCCCCATTCCCCAACATGTCAGGATCGGCTTCCAGTCTAACCGGACAAGCTGAATCCCGTTTTACATGGGGTGACAGAACTGACCTCCACAACTCATTGGTAAGACTGGTTGTCAGACTTTCAGGTTACTGACTACCCGTAACGATTATCAAAGATCTACGGATTATATTTGGGACCAAATGCTTAATCCGAACAGATCTACTTATTAATTTGATTGTCAATGAGAATCGCCTGAATGGTTGCCTTGTAATTGCATTTGGTTGTTATCAGACAAGGAGCAGCTCGTGGCTAAAAAATAACAGCCGCTCGGGTCGATTACCTAGGTCGGTCTGTGGATGGGTGACCGCCCATTACATACCGAGTTTCCTCCGTGCCTCGGAAAGCACGTCAACCCGTTGGTTCCGGCTGTCATCTGTAGATCTTTGACAGTCGTTACTGGTAGTCAGTGGCCCAAAAAGTCTGACAACCAGTCTTACCAAGGTGTAGCGTATTACCCAGTATTAACTGGTTTGTGGAAGTCAGATAGGCAGTCCCTCCATGTAAAATAGTGCTAATCAGCTGCATCCGGTTAAACTGGAAGCCGACCCCAACATAGTTGGGATAAGGCTAGGCAGATGATGTTATCAGAAAATAATAGATTCCCTATTAATAGATACGGTGATTTTAATCGATAAGGTGATTCCCCGGCACTGGATCTTCCACCTATCGGATAAGCTCAAAACGGTTAATGAAACCTACTATCAACCATTCATCATGATGATCATCTATCTAGATCATCAACGGTCTTAACGGTAAGGTCGCTTGTGATTGGCCCTCTCAAAGACTCAGATTGGGGAACATGATCTTTGATTGGTTACAGACAAAGATCGGGACCATGTACTAGTGTTCGACCAATTTCACATAATTACAGGGTGTAAACAGACCCTTCACATATCCGTCAACAAAGCATTCTGTACATCAAACTAAGTAACTTTACGCAAAAATTATTGCTGGGAAACTACTTTTTTTTGGGTGCAAAATCACTTTTTACGGTAGGACTCGATGGAAAGCACTCAAAGCATTTTGCTGATGGATGGATTGAATAGTACGGAGGTCGTAGTAGTGTGTAAAGTAAAAATCTTCATTAAAAACTTGTATTTAAAATAAAAACTTGTGAAAAAGTTTTAACTTAGGCCCCCAATTTCTCTGTAACTAGAAGGTTCCCAGGTAAGGTCTAGAACAAAAAAATTATCGGAAAGACGGGGAGAACAAGTGCCTTTCGGCTATGTTAAGGGTATATTTACACCCTTTATATTCATTTCAGTCTGAAGCAACCATAGGTTTAGAAGATAATCTATAAAAACCCCTACCCCAACTATTCACGAATATCGAGTTTCGAGTTTCCCAAAACCCAATAACACTTATCCGACCTGACAATCGAACCCAGTACCTCATATTCAGCAGTCGCGCTTGCGACCACTACACCAACGAGGCAGTCAGTATTGTTAATTTATACTTCTATACTAATATTATAAAGAGGTATTCGTTTGTAAGTTTGTATGTAAGGGATAATCTACGAATCTACTGATTCGATTTCAAAAATTCTTTCACTTACAGGAAGCTACATTATCCCCAAGGGCCATTGGCTACAAAACGGCCCCGTGGATTAATTTCCCTAAGTAACCGGAGCGATGCCGCGATCAAAAGCTAGTATTTTCTATACGCCAGTGGCGAAGGTTCCATACAATTCGATTCCTACCGGCTTCCCTTTGAAAAAATGGCACAGACAGTATTCTTCAGTCCTTTAAGTTCCCGTAGGTTTAATTACCGTAAATAACAGGAGTTAAGCCGCGAGCAAAAGGTAGTAGGTATTTACTATACGCCAGTGGCGAAGGTTCCATACAACCCGATTCCTACCGGCCTCGCTTTGAAAAAAAGTACAGTCAGTATTCTATAGACAAATAAAATAATCACATTAAAGATATGTACTCCAGCTTACCTCTTAAAAAATTGATCCTTCGCTACTGCTATACGCACATATCTACAGTAGGTAGATATTCCCTAGGCAGTAATTTAGTTTTATATGTGGTAGCTGAAAAGATTGACCGGAAACGTTTTGGTCTAAGTATATACCTACATAGTAAATGATCAAGATGTAAGTAATGCATTTATGTATTACGTCATGAGATTACAATCAGCAGTATGTCAAACTAGCTTATGCTCCCGGCTTCGCACGCGTGGAGTACGATAAGTGTCCCACGAGATCATACTACCGGGATAAAAAGTATCCTATGTGTTAAACCAGGTTATAAACTATCTGTCTGCTAAATTTCATCCAAATCCATTCAGTAGTTTTTGCATGAAAGAGTAACAAACATCCTTCCATCCATCCTCACAAACTTTCGCATTTATAATATTAGTAAGGGTTGCTATTTTTCATGGCACGAGGTAGAATAATTACTTCTGGATTATTGATAATATTCGTTCTTGGGGAAGTAAAACTTGGGGATTTTTTTAGGGAAAAAATCCCCATGATGTCAGATAACAGTAAAACTTAGGAAATTAAGAGATATTACACACACAGATATTAGCCGTAGAACCGATGACCGTTGGCATAGGCGTGTTCTTGGGTGGAGACCGCGGATCGGTAAACGCAAGGTGGGACGCCCTCAGGTTCGGTGGAGTGGCGATCTTCGCAGGTGGCTGTTAGCAACTGGATGAGAGCTGCTGAGAGTCGAGTTGAGTGGCGTGGGATTGAGGAGGCCTATGTCCAGCAGTGGACAGCTATAGACTGATGATGATGATGATGACACACACAGACACACAACAGGCACAGCACTGGCACTGTGAGTGTGCGTGGGACCCGTCCATTTTATCAATAAACATAGGTAGTTTTCCCCATCAGTTTAATTTCCTGTTCGAAAATTGAATGGGGGAAAAAGTTGCTAAAAGTATTAATTAAGGAAAAAAATATATTGAATTTGGGGCAAATTCAGAAACTTGATCTAGCAAGCTGGCCCGTGGGTGTATTTGATCGCTAGCGAGCCTCAGATAAACTGCTTGATACTACGAGTAACTACGCACATCCTTTATTTATTTTAAGTCATACATAATTACAGAACCAGGGAAAAACACGCTGCCCTCGACCCAGTGGCGTAGCTAGGGGGGGGGGGGGACGGGGACGCCCGGTGCAGGCCACCTACTTTGACCCCCAATATCTCCGTATCTAGGAAGTTATGGTATGGTCTAGAACAAAAAAATGATCGCAAAGACGGGGAGAAAAAGTGCCTTTCGGCTTCGTTAAGGGTCCTATTTACACCCTTTATAGAGCTTGAGGCTAAAAAATAACTGCCCTACGTGTCGATCTTCAAGGTTAAGCAGGTCTTGCCGAGGTCCTTGGATGCGTGACCATCCATTACATACCGAGTTTCCTCCATGTTTCGGAAAGCACGTTAAGCAGGTGGTCCCGGCTTACATTTGTAGATCTATGGAAGTCGTAACAGGTTGTCCGTGGTCCGAAAATCTGACAACCAGTCTTAGCCGGTTGTGGTCAGATAAGCAGTCGCGACCCCAGCATAGTTGGGAAAAGGCTAGGCAAATGATGAATCAGGAAAATCGTAGCCGTTTTTGCCACGTTAGTACCACCTATAAAATTTCGTAAAACTTTGGCAGATTGCATAACCACCACTATAGTCCTTTCGATGTATGAAGGTGCAGGTGATATTAGATGTACCGTTCCTCTTCAATCTTGAACGTTACCTTGGTTTATTACTTTTATTTTTTTATGATTTTTGGGGTGACACCTACAATATCCGCACCGGGTGCCATCCATGCTAGCTACGCCACTGCCTCGACCATCACCTGTAGGTACATAGAATATCCTTTATTATAGGTACAGGGTGTAAATCGACCCTTCACGAAGCCGTCAACCAAGCATTCTGTACATCAAACTAAGTAACTTTACGCAAAAAATATTGCTAGGAAACGATTTTTTTTTTTGGGTGAAAAATCATGTTTTACGGTAGGACTTCATGGAACGCTCAATGCATTGTGCTGTTGGATGGATTGAATAGGACGGGGGTCGTGGAGGTGTGTGAAGTAAAAATCTTGCATTGAAAACATGTTTTAAAAAAAAAAAACTTGAGAAAATGTTGGAACTTTGACCCCCAATATCTCCGTAACTAGAAGGTATGGTATGGTCTAGAACAAATAATCGCAAAGACTGGGAGAACAAGTGCCTTACGGCTTCGTTAAGGGTCTATTTACACCCTTTACTGATGAGGCTAAATAATAACTGCCCTACGTGTCGATCTTCAAGGTTAAGCAGGTCTTGCCAAGGTCCTTGGATGGGTGAACATTCCCTACGTACCGAGTTTCCTCCGTGCCTTGGAAAGCACGTTATGCAGGTGGTCCCGGCTTGCATTTGTAGATCTATGGAAGTCGTAACAGGTTGTTCATGGCCCGAAAGTCTGACAACCAGTCTTAGCCGGTTGTGGAGGTGAATACCGCATGGATGCACTCGTCCAGTACGTCTATCATGTCCTTAGTAACCAGCTGCAGTCCTACCTTCTGTATTGTTATGACGGACTGCGCAAACCATATTGTACTACTTGATAAGTCCACCCATGTTTCATTTATTATGTACTTAGCTAAGATAAGGCCCAAATTTTCCATCGCAGTCGCGACCCCAGCTTAGTTTGGAAAAGGCTAGGCAGATGATGAATCAGGAAAATTGTAGCCGTTTTTTGTGTTTAGGTACCTACGTGTACCCTGCATCATTCATTTTGCGGTTTGCGGTTACTGCCGTTAACCGCAAATTGTAGGTACAATATTGGATTTAAATTAAAACAACGTCTGTATTAAGAATAACTTTTTTTTTTAAAAGTCTACGTACGTACGTAAACAAGTTGTAGGTAACAAAAAATCAATACGATATACATAGGAATTTACAATTTATTCAATCTACAGATTGAAAACTTACTTATCACAATAAATATAAAAAATAACAAATTAAAAATAATAGGTACCTAACTTATTTTTATTACTTTAGCGCATAGTACACACGGCGGCACATGAAGCTGTACATTTCCAGTATAACTTGGCCTCGCTTTTCGCTTTCATATACAATGAGAGATCCGTATAAACTGGTTTTGTATAGCTTGACTGGCCGTCGTGCGTACACAGTGTAAGAAATATCGTGATCCGGGACACGAAGTTTCACCACGAATTTAGTACAAAACTCTAGACCCTCCAGTGCTGAATTTTTAGGAAGGTTAAATTAAAAAAATGTGCCACACAAAAGGACACGGTTCAAAAGTATGGAAACTGTTATTTTTTTAACTAAACAATTTGTACTGAATCCGTGGTAACAGTCAGCGCCATGAAGTCCCTTACTCCGTGTATTATTATAGCGCACCAGTGGCGAAGGTTCCATACAACCCAATTCCTACCGGCTTCCCTTTGAAAAATGGCACAGCCAATAATATTATATACAGAAAAGATATGTACTCCGGGTTACCTCTTAAAAAATTTGACCCTTCGCTACTGTAGCGCACATTTCAAGGTCCATGTTTGAGAGCAAAGGTCAATCATAAGCTGAAGATACGAAGGTATGCCGA
This sequence comes from Noctua janthe, assembly GCA_910589295.1. Lineage (NCBI taxonomy): Eukaryota > Metazoa > Arthropoda > Insecta > Lepidoptera > Noctuidae > Noctua > Noctua janthe. The sequence continues at coordinate 6,830,216 of OU342573.1, read as the reverse complement.
GATCAGTCACAATTGAATCGAGATACAAAACCAAACATCATTTTTGAATTATACAAACTAATTTTATCCATGCATAAAGACGAGACGAAAGCGAAACATTACAGGTTTAACCAAACGTTTTACAAAATATGGCTTACGTAAACATTTAAACTGAATTAGGAACATCAACCGTTACTAGGAGCGATAATAAGTAAGTTAAACGGCCATTGCTGACGTGTTTTGTTTCTGTGTACAGACTATACAGCAGTAGAATGGGGTACGACCGTCGCACACCGTACAGACGACACCACATCAAGCTACTACATTCTGTCAGACTTCTTTAATAGATTTTTAACTTTATCGCTAAAGCATTAGGTTCAATGTCGATTGGGAAAATTTGACAGTTTCGGGTAGCTTGATGTGCTGGCGTCTGTACCATAACAACTCGACTAGTATAGTATCTATTGAAATGTGAACTTTGTATTTAGCTATGTAAGAAAACGCGCCAGACCGTGTTCCAATCGTTTCTTTCATTCATTTTGTTCGGTGGCGCCCGAACGCGTAGTCACGATTGAGGACGCCTTCCAATTTTCCGAACGAAAAAGTGACATTTGAACGCTAAGTCAGAGCTTACATCAATTTTGTAAACCGTGTACACACGGCCACACATCAAGCTATACATATCCAGTAGAACCTGACTTTGCTTTGTATTAGCTTCCTGTACAATAAGAGATCAGCTTAATTTGTTTTTGCATAACTTGATTGGTCGTCGTGCGTACCCGTTCAGGTGGCATATGTAGGCTCCGTTAAGGACATCAATAGTAGGTACAGCAGGCGTTATAGGCAAGTTAGCTTATGACCTGTCAATATCGTTTTCTGGGAATCGTTGCATTCCGGGTACATAGTTGTCCCAGGTGGAGAACTCCTCCGTTAGTGCTGGACCGGGGCACTCGGTAGCGCTGACCTGGTTGTGGCCTATCAGCTTGTAGTCGGGACTGATCTTGCCTTTCGCTACTCCTTCCGCGATCAGAGCTTGGACCACTTCCAACTGTTTCTTTGGCGGTGTCTCCACTGGAAATAAAAATAATTATGTTATTACTAGCTTATGTCCGCGGCTTCGCCCGCGTGGAGTTCGATTATTGTCCCACGCGATCATACTACGGGGATAAAAGTATCCTATGTGTTAATCCAGGTTATAAACTATCGGTGTGCCAAATTACATCCAAATCCGTTCAGTAGTTTTTGCGTGAAAGAGTAACAAACGTCCATCTATTCATCTATATTATTATCTTTTTTACATTTCCTTTCCTTATTCGACATTTAATGCTAGACTAGAGTTTAACAAGTTCTCAACTTCAAATTTTCAAATCGGGGATCTTTGTCTAAGTTGCTTCAAGATGCACTTTATGCATTACTTATCCACCAATGTTCTTACCTCTCCAGTCTCCAATAAGACAGATGCCAACGCTGTACCTGTTGGCAACCGTGGCGTGGGTCCCCTGGACGTTCCAGCCACGACCCTCGTAAGCACCTCCCTCGCTCCCAACGCAGAAACTAAGAGCAAAGAGAATGATTATGTTAATAACATAACATGGCATCCGCCTGTGTGTCATCGAAGGTTTAGGTAGTGTTTCTGTGTCAATAAACATGATAAAAAAGCGCTTTTAGTCCCTAAACGGGTGGGCAGGTAAATGAGAATCATAATTCCTAACATGAATGTTTAATCGCCGTCAAAACTCTAAAGCGATTCCATTAGGCAAGTTACTTGTATGCAAGTTGCAAATTGCATGACAATTGGAACAAACCTGCATACAAGCTATAACTTCTATGACGTAATTTGAACTCGTACATTTTTTATTCAAGTGACGTACAAATTGGACGCGCAAAGCAAACGTGAGTTGCACGTTTCGAATTGTGAACGAGTGACGTGTCCTATTCAATTGTTGAACAGCTCCACTTGTATGCAAGTAAAACCTGCATGCAATTTGCACACTCATGAAAACATGTTTCCAATGCAAGCAACTTGTATGCAAATGTGTCGTCATACTTGCATGCAAGTCTTGACTTAAGGCGCGTTTCCATTATGCAAGTGATTTGCATACTAGTTGCAAGTTGCATGCAAATTGTATAGTGGAAACAACAACTTGCAAACAAGTTGCAACTTGTATGCAATTAGGTTTAAACTTGTACGCACAATAATCAAGTCGGCACATTTGCACGCAAGTTGCAAGCGCATGCGGTCGTGCATAGAGGATTACTTTGTTTATGACTTTATTACTTTGTAAAAATGACTGCTAAATGGGATACGGAGAAAACAATAATGTTTATTGAGGAATATCATAGACATGATTGTCTTTGGGAACCAAAAAACAATCTTTACAATAATCGACTAACTTGTATACCACTAAAATCTTGTATGCAAGCTGCAAGTTGAACAAAATCGTGTTTCCAATTCAAATCACTTGCACACAAGTCCGACGTCATACATGTATGCAAACACTTGCATAATGGAAACGCGCCTTAGGGACACGACTGCGCTCGTCGATTGTTTTCGTGATTCACAAGTCACGTGACTATTCGCTACAGTTAGAAACACCTGCATTCAAAATGCAGTGGTTTTTAGATTTTCTTGTACAATATTTTTAGTTTTAGTACTGTCTGAGCTGGCTTAAGATTCGTGATGAAATCTCTGAATATCCTTTCGGTTTCAACAACATCGTCAGCAGCGTTTATCTTAGTCAGAGTGAGTTTTCTGCCTATTGGAAGGCCAATGAACTCAATAGGTACCTGGTCATCTTGACTAGTGACACATAACAATATTTCACTAAACAGCAATTACGCACGCTTGTCATATACAACTATTCATAAATGTTTATGAACAACCAATGAGGATAGTTCAACACCGAGTGGAAATGACGTCATCGCAGGAAAACCCCGCCCCTCAGGGTCCTGTAGGTATTAGTGATAAGTACTAGAGACAATACCTACTGTATGTAGGTATAGTTAATAAATAAATACCCGGTAGTAAGTTAGTACAGCACGTAGTATAATATTATCTGTGGTATACAGCACATAGCAGAGAATATTAATGAACCTAATATTATTATTTATTGAGTTTTTCTATCAGGAATTTCTCATTAGCAGCCACGGAGTCTGGATCTGTGCCCGGTTGATGGCAATAGGCTCGCCCCCTATTACATGGGACTTTAACATAGCTCGCGAAATGTGGATGTACGTACACCTCTGTCTAATCTTTCGGGGATTACAGGCGTGGTGTTATGAGTTTTGAATATATTCTGGCTGTACGAGTTCTGAGATTCTGCGAACTTCTGCGGTTGCGCAGGCCAATAAACCTACCACTTATGACCTGGAAATAGAGGGTCCGTTTATTGGCCAACAAAAGGATTTCAAAAGTAATGCGTGAGCAGTACTAAACTTATGAACGATTTTCAGAGCTGATATACCTAGCTAAAACTCTAGACAGGTTTCATCACCAGGTACTCCAGGTAGTGATGGTTTATGACGAAAGGCGTACCTTTTGGGGAACTATCCTCATGTATTTTTTGACGTTTCAAATGCGCTGATTTTCAGCCTTTAAACGAAAACCCGAAACATTTTACCAACGCATATTTTACCATATGATAAAAACATAAAAAAAATTACAAATTCGTTTGTTAGATAAAAATAAAGCAAAAGAAAATTAATATTTAAGATGTGTGAAGGAATACACATCAATACAAACATGGATCATAATAATGTCAAGTGCTGCAAAAATTATTAAAGGGGAACTACCGACATTGCAGCAAATATTCATGTCGAACAATAAACTTGTGTTTATATAAAAATATGATAAATCCGGTTCCGTCGTACAAAAAGCGGTTACCGACTTTAGTCAAATTACGAGTATGTTCAGTCAATTGAGTTCTATTTTTAAATTTTAGTGGACGAAAAAAAGGTGATTTGCGTACGTGCTGGTGTAAATTAAAATCAAATCTATATTCAAAGGCGCGCTGTCATGTATGATATTTTATATTCATAAATAAAAATTATTTTCCTGTGTATGGGTGCAAGCAGAAACAGGATGTGTTACGATCCTTATCACGAACGAGCTTCAACTATATGACTATTCTACTCCTTAAAAAATTCAAAACTGTTTGTATTCCACGTTCTTTTCAAGTTTTCAAATTCTTTCGAAACCCGAAAAAAGCCCTGGAATTCGTAGAATAGCAGTATAAGATAGCGTGTTCGTCACTACGAGTATAAAACTATGTCACTGTGTAACTGTGTAATTGTGTTCTCAAGAAAAAGTCTTACAAGAAACTTACTTGTAACCAATATCACCCCAGCCCAGACTGTTATGGTATCCCTGCATGGCGCGCATCTTGGCTGAGCAGTCCTCCACAGTGTAGCAAGCAGCTGGGATGTAGGTGTGGTGGATCACGACGTACGGCACTGGGGTATGCAGAGGTTCAACTTCTGTGCCGGGTAGGCCAAGCCATTCAGACTTGTCGTAGAACGGGAAGGGTCGCAGTGTGACTGAAATGAAGAAGGAGGTTATCATACAGGCGAACAGAGCAACACGGATCTTTTAGAGCTTGAATGACGTTGTCACGGGCCGCTGTTGGTAAACATTTTGGCATTGTCTTGTAATAACAAGATGGCGGCTCGTTGTTAGTTCCGATTTTATTCGCGCGCCAAAACTTCCTTTCAAAACGGCTTCATTTTGGTTAATTAGCTAACTGGTTATGTATTCATAATTCTAATGGACTAGCGACCCGCCCCGGCTTCGCAGGGGTGCAATGTAGATGCATACATATATATGTCGAGTTGTCAGGATTTTCCGTTAGGCTCGTACATCATGTGGGCAGACGATGGGTTTCGTGCTATGAAAACACACTACGTGGTAGGTGCGATACACTGTTTCTAGCAAAACTAACGAATTACTTGAGATTACAACTTAACACAATAAATAACACGAGGCACAACGTATCGGGTACAGTTTCAAGACGTCTCAACTCCGCTGCGATCAGATATTGGCCCTCGCCTCGAGTGAACATCAGGGCTCTGTAGAAACACGCTGTGGTGTGGGTAGACTGGTAAGTAGGTCGCGTCATGTGACCACTGGTGCGTTTGCCGATTCATTTTATGTCTGTACTAACGACCGGTTCCGACATATACATATGAACCTTCCTCTTTAATCACTCTATTGCTGAAAACTGCATTAAAATTGCGTAGTTTAAAAGATCTAAGCGTACAGACAGCGGGAGCGACTTTGTTTTATACTATGTAAAAGATGAAGTTTGTTTATTAGACATGAAAACAGAATGGGCCTTGTTATTTAGAATGGTCTACAAACTCATTGTAAAAATATTCAGATTAACATCTGCCTAGCCTTTTCCCAACTATATTGGGGTCGGCTTCCAGTCTAACCGGATGCAGCTGAATACCAGTATTTTACATGGAGCGACTGCCTATCTGACCTTCACAACTCAGTTAGTACTGGGTAATACGATACCGCTTGGTAAGACTAGTTGTCAGTCTTTTTGGGCCACTGACTACCTAACGACTGTCAAAGATCTACAAATGACAGCCGGGACCAACGGCTTAACGTGCTTTCCGAGGCACGGAGGAAGCTCGGTATGTAATGGGCGGTCACCCATTCACAGACCAACCTAAGCAAGCACGGCTTAACCTAAAGATCGGCCCGAGCGGCTGTTATTATTTAGCCACGAGCTAAAAATATTCAGAATGCACTTGAATTTGTTTAGAAACTCTAACAATTTGAAAGACGTCGTAATGTGAAAATTAAATCGACCAATAAAAGCTTACGATCATCGAAGTTAGGTTTTCCAGGTGCATAGTTGTCCCATTTGGAGAACTCAGCGGTCAGGGCTCCTCCAGGGCACTCGGTGGGGCTGACCTGGTCATGGCCTACCAGTTTGTAGTTGCGACTGATCTTGCCCAGTTTGACTCCTTCCGCGATGATAGCCTTGGTGGTTTCCAGCTGTTCTGGTGTTGGAGTTAACACTGGAAAAAAAATATAACAATGATACAGTAGACGTACTACAATAAGGATAGATGCTTCGTCTGATAAATATATCCTTGAACACAAAGATCTACAAAATTCCCCAAGAACCTACGTTAGATTTTCCAGCACCCACCTCAATAATATGAATCACTATTTATAGGAACGATTTTGTTTTGTAATTCGGATAGGCAATTACTCCATGTACAGTATTGGTATTCTGATGCATCTGGTTAGACAGGGAGCCTACCCCTGCAAATAGGGTGACTGGTAATTAGTGACCGATACTTAAGCACGTGATTGTACTCATGATAACAAACAACTTTCCCAAAGAAACATTTTTTTTATACACACACTTTTATCACAATAACACAACCGCCGTATGAAATTCACACGCGCGCGCCGTCACCTATCAGCTGTTAACCGTTTAAAAAAAATGTTTCTTTGGGAAACTTGTTTGTTTTCATGAGTACAATCACGTGTTTAAGTATCGGTCACTAATTACCAGTCACCCTATATTCAATAATTAATGGGAAAAGGCTAGGTAGATGATGACGAATTAAAATTTAGGCCTTTTTTGAGGATTAATTTATTTAAACTTGCCCTGTTTCTTTCTTGCAGAATTAAAAACGATTTAAGGTAATGCATGTACTTACATCTCCAGTCTCCAATAAGACAAATGCCGATGCTGTGTTTGTTGGCTATGGTTGCGTGGATCCCCTCGGTATCCCAGCCACGACCCTCGTAGGCACCTCCCTCGCTACCCACGCAGAAACTAAGGACAAAGAGAAGTTCTGTGGTAAGTACAAGTTAGATAGCGCTATACCTGGATTCTGGAACAAGGTGTTTAGTAGACCTACATTTAACCGGTGCAAGAAAGCAGTTTTAATTTCCTTTTTCTATTAAAAAAAAACTTCTTCTGTTCTTTTTTTTTCTTTTTCGTCCTCTATTGGACGATGCCACTCCGGAAAATTGATGCCAATCGAGACAATTTTAGCAGTTTTTTTCTGTCCTTTAACATACTTTCAGAAACTAAGGCTTTGTCAAAAGATGAGCCAAGGTTTGCCACAAAACCAGCTATAGTTTGGTTATTATTACCATGACAAGATAAAATATTGGCCGTTCCAGGTAATCTTTTTAGTAATCACAAGGAAATAATCTGTCAAAATCGTTGCATTGAACTTGCATGTCGGCACGAAAAAACACAACGAAACGAGTTAGTTATATGGTTAGGTTAATGTATTCAAATGTTACATTGAGGTTGTTAAAAGGATAATAACAAACACAAGCATTGATATATTTGAAACATAGCGCTGGTGCAAAAGAGATTGCAATGTGAGACGCCACCACATCAAACTACCCAAAACTGTCTCATTTTCCCAATTAACCTTAGCGTTAGCGATAAAGCTGAAAATCTATTAAAGAAATTTGACAGATTGTAGCAGCTTGATGTGCTGGCGTCTGCACACGTCTTCCATCCTGCGATAGTATAGTGCATAAGTGTGTGCACAGCCAGGTGCAATCTCTCTCCCCTTACTCCTTCTGCACTTTTTTACTGGCTACGCTTTAAGTAACGTACTTATGTAAATCGACTTCTGTAATCGATTTTTAACCGACTTCAAAAAAATTATGGAAGTCGGTGACTTTTGGTTAACCGAAAAATAACCTTTTTTTTAGGAAGACGGTTATTTACGTTGAAAACGGTTGTCAACCAAAGAGTCTTGTGACATTGAGGAGGTATGAATCTGGAAGAAGTTTGGTTTTAACTTTGTAAGGATATATTTTTAACGGTGTGAGTTTATGCATATTAAAAAATTAATCAGACACCTTTAAATATATATATATTTGATTTTCATATACACCAGCACGTACACAAATCAGCTTTTTCTGTTCAAAAGAATTTATAAATAGAATTAAATTGACTGAACATAATTTAGTTAAAGTCAGTAACCGTTTTTTAACAACAAAACCGGATTAAGCAAAATATTGTTTTTTTTTTGGAAGTCTTTGAAAAATAGAGGAGCTCGCGGCTAAATAAAATCAGCCGCTCGAGTCCATCTTTAGGTTAAGCCGTACTGGCCTAGGTTGATCTGTGGATGGGTGACTACCCATTACATACCGAGTTTCCTCCGTGTCTCGGAAAGCACGTTAAGCCGTTGATCCCGGGTGTCATTTGTAGATCTTTGACAGTCGTTAGCTAGTCAGTGGCCCAAAAAGTTTGACAACCAAGGGGTATTGTATTACCCAGTACTAACTGGGTTGTGGCGGTCAGATAGGCAGTCGCTCCATGTAAAATACTGGTATTCAGCTGCAGGTTAGACAGGAAGCCGACCCCAACAAAACTGGGAAAAGGCTAGGCTGATGATGATGACGATGAGATAAATAGTTGCTGCACTATTGGGTGATCCCCTCAGTACTTTAATAGTTTTTGTAAGTACTTGACGTTTAAATGATCTCTAATTATACTATTGTGCAAATTAGACATCTTGAATTCTAATGTAACGTGTTTCATTTTATTCGTACTTAACAGTATTTTGAGAAATTTGCCTACATGGAGTTTACAGCGTTTAATTTTCCAAGACATAAGTATTTTTTTAACAATTTGGATTTGGAGTTTTCCCACAATCAGCAGTTAATGGTGGATAGGTGGAAAATTTTGCAAATAAAATTTAGAAGTTCGATTTCTCCAAAAACCCAGTTTGGACCACCAGTTACCAGGGTCAAAATTATTGGAAATTAAGTCTAGTATCACCGATTGATTTTTAGGAATGCACCCAATTACCAATCACCTTGGATAATAATAGCTCTGGAAATCAGACCCTGAGGAGAAAATTTTCACTACTCTTTGACACTTTTCAAAAATCCAGGACCCCTATTCCTTGGTCTCCAGTGGTGGTAGTTTTATCTAAGAGATACGCAACCAGAACACAGAGTATCAGATATCCCTAGTTTATACTGGATGGAATTTTTCAACGCCATTTGGAGGGCAAGTACTCTAAATACTGGAGATAGAAAATTTTACTCGAAGGAAACATTCCTTTATTTTTAAAAAGAAATAAATCTGCATTCAAAGATTTTTGAAAATTCGCTTGCCTCACTCGGGAATCGAACCGGCTAAATTCCAAAACAATAACACGCTGTACTTTTATGGCATCAATCGATAGGGTCAATCATAAGTATCAAATCTCTCTAACAAACATGATAAATTAAATTTAAGGAAAACCATGAAATCTGTATAGTAGTCTATGATCTACATAATTATATTAGGGAAATTATTAATCGGGCGAATAAAAATTTAATTGGCGACCAATATACTAAATGGGCGACTATTGTACCAAGTAAGCAACTATTTATCCGGTCATTGCAGCAAGGAGAATATAGGAAGCAAGAGCGAGCGAATGCTGAGAGAGACTTGTGGCACCCCGACTCGGACAGGTTAGGTTCGAAGGGGATGGCGGGGTCTAGTGAGCGAGCGAAGTGAGCGAACTAAGACCCCGGAATCCCCTTCGTGTTAGGTTACTTTAAACTCTGCAAACAGATATAGGAGCCCCGCTCAGCGGGGGTTCGTCGACTACGCCTTATCTACAATCTAGTGATTAATAACCTTGTTTTAAGTTTTTTACAGGAGCCCTTAAATTATCACATAATCGTACTGAACAACTAGTAACTCAAATTTCTATTTTCAAGTCGCTGTTTTAAACATTTGTATTCGCCCACTGTTTGTCGCTCACTTAGTATTTCAGTAGCCCATTTTCAATATTTTTGTCACCTTTAATTTGAATTTATGTTCGCTCGTTTAAATACTACCAATTATATTATCTTGTACCTACAACCCGAGTATGTAAATACAGTAGGTATTGTCTCTAGAACTTATCAGTTAATTTTAATACCTACAGGACTCTGGGGGCGTGGTTTCCTGCCATGACGTCATCATATGCTCGACAATGAACAATCCTCATTGGTTGTTCATAAACATTTCTATAAATAGTTGAATATGACTCGCATACCTAATTGCTGTTTAGTGAAAAGTTGTTATACTGTAGTCACCAGTTACGATGACTAGGTATTGAGTTCATTGGTCTTCTAATAGGTACACAGCATGATTGAGCTATACGTCGCTGATTCATTTGAAGAGACCGAAACGATATTTTTTTAACTCGTTATCAATGTCCTCCTATTTAACCCAAAGATTGACTGGTAGAGAATGCCTTATAGCAATAACTCCGCCTATGTACCACTAACTATTGTACATAAAGTTTAAATAATCAGAGAATTACTTAGTCAGTAATCTGTAAGAGCAGCAGTGGCCCAATAGTGGCGGCCCCGACTTACGAACATGAAGTCGTGGGTTCGAACCCAGAGAGGCGCATTACTTTGTGTAATTTATTTCATCACCACTGCTCTCAAAACGGTGAAGAAAAACATCGTGAGGAAACCGTTATGTCCTAGAACCAAAAATTCGAAGGCATGTGACATCTACCAACCCGCACTGGGCCTGCGTGGTGGATTGTAGCATTTGTAGCCCATTCCCTCTCATGGAGAGGAGGCCTGTGTCCCAGCAGTGGGAACATTATAGGCTGATTATGCTTATGCTAATCTGTAAGTACCTAATAGGATAAGTCAGCTGAAACAAGTTAAAAATATGGTTTTTTCCTATATCTGTTAGCAAAGGTTCGGTCGTACAAACCAGACGGAAAAATTGACTGGTTATGTATTGAAGACAAGTATCTGTCAGTGCCCGACTGCCTCGTTGGTTTATTTGTCGCAAGCGCGGCTGTTGAGCATGAGGTCCTGGGCTTGAATCCCAGGTCAAAGTGTTATTGAGTTTTTCTATTAGGAATTTGTCAGTAGCAGCCACGGTGTCTGAATATGTGCCCGGTTGATGGCAATAGGCTCATCCCCTATTACAAGGGACTTTTAACTGGTGAAAATTGAGTGTACTATTATAATAGTACACTCAATTTTCACCAGATAGGTACACCTCTGCCTAACCCTTTGTGTGTCCGCTGTCCGCAGCCGGCAATTTGTCCGTGCTGATTTGGCCGAACCTTGAAAGTGGCATCCATACTAATATTATAAATGCGAAAGTAAGTTTGTTTGTTTGTTACCTTTTCACGCCTAAACCACAAAACTGATCACCCTGAAATTTTGCATATACGTTGTCAGGTGTACAGAAACGGACATAGGATACCTTTCTTCCCGAAAAGACGTACTGTTCCCGAGGAAAACAACAATAACGTTCTTATGATAATAGATGGCGCCCCGTGTCTTTCAAATCATGATTGAATAATATTACAAGCACAGTACAACCCGAATTGATTGACAAATTCTAAACTAACGCGAGCGAAGCTGCGGGTAAAAGCTAGTAGTCTATAAAATGTTGACATAGGCTAGTGATTGTCTGCGAAAGCTGAATAAGTGCTATAAAATAGCAGTAGTTTTGCGTCTACTATTAGGTACCTCTGCCATAACTTTGGGGCTTACAGACGTAATGTTACGTTATGTTAAGTTGCAGTAAAATGACCAGGTAGCCTACCATGACGTCCTAAAGCAGAAGTAATTCCAGTGTGGGAAAGAGACAGAGCTATACAATTCGTCTAGCGTCATCTCTTTTCCACACTGGAATTACTACTGCTTTAAGATGTCATGGTAGGCCACCTGTTAATAGGATAAAATTTAAAATCAAGATACCGATCAAAGTACGTCATTAACTTGTGATGATTAGGATGGATATTCACTCATTTATTTAAAAGACGTCACATAGAAGTCAAACTACTTAGCATAATCGAAAACCTCATTAAAGGTGATCTACAATCTACATATGTTTATAACCGCCGCCCGCGCCGGTCCAAAGCGTGATCGTGTCTATTACCTAATCGTACAATCAACCTATCTGCGCGGGAGTCCCACGATGTTCTAAGGTGAGGTCATTTGTTTTTTGTTTTGCCAGCCTTTATCTTATCCCACTGCTGGGCAAACACTTTCTCTTTCTTCTTTCAAACATTCGGTGTTGTGCAATTTCTGGCATTGTTTGCTTTCCAATTCTCTCAATTTTGAGCTAGTATATGTAGGTATACGAGGCTGACGTGTCCAGCCCAGACTCTCTAAGCAAGATTCAAGCTCGTAGTATTGGGGGAATTTACGGGTGTTCCTCATCCGTATCACCTTAGGACATAAGCTTATTTCGGGGCCACAACTAATAGGGATGTTTCCTGAGTAATAAAAATATGATTCTATTTAGTCCGTCAATTAGATTATCGAAAAAAATTGTTAAAGTATTTTTTGTTTTATCAAATCAATAAAAATTGACGAAGAAAAAACGCATCAAAGACAAATGGCTTGTGACGTCACTTTCCGGTAAAAACTGTACCGAAATGTCACGTCACAGAGTTTTCGACGCACTGTATCGTCTTCATTTTTTGTTTACGTGAAAAAAGAAAAAAATACGTGTCCAATATTTTTTGGTAATCTATCTGACGGACTAATCAGATTTTTTGGTCGTCTACCCTATTATGAATGACGATACGATTGGACAGTTTCCCTACTTCCTACGTATTTTCAAAACTCATGAATCCGAAAATAATACGGAGTAGCTTCGTTGACGGACTTAAAGTGATGGCCTCCGTTCCATTTAAGCTTCGCTGCTTTTTGAGTGACGTCAGCGATATGTTTTAGAGTGCAACACTGTATTCCTATCAATGACTCATTATTATCTTATCTTAGTAAGTAGTTTTGAACAGCTGACAGCCGCGGTGCTTCCCTAGCGTGACCTCTGATAGGTTAAGATAACCATTTTATAAACAAAACATTTAATTCAATTGCAAGAGCACATTGCTTTGTGCCAATGCCAAGTTCAGTGGTGTTGTGACCTCTGACGGGCGTGTAGCCTGTGTGAAATTGATAATCAAGTATGTAGCTAGAGATAATGATCAAATCTGTCCCAGCATCCAATAGTAATAAAATTATTTGTGTTGTCAGACTTGTCTTCTGATGCGTACTGTGGTCCGCGTGAACGAACTAACTGTACTTTGCGTTCAATTTTATTTTAAACATCCTTTATGTACAACGCAGTGGCGAAGGTGCCTTACAACTCGGTTCCTACCGGATTCCCTTTGAAAAATGGCACAGTCAGTATTCTACAAGACAAATATATAATCTCATTAAAGATATGTACTCCGGCTTACTTCTTACAAAAATTGACCCTTCGCTACTGATGTACACTTTTTGTCTGTTAAAGGCATTGACCTTTTATCTTTCTCGGTTTTTCCTTTTCACAGCTTAGAAACCACAAATCAATAGACTTGTAATATCTATAGAAACATGCGTTTATCTACAGAATCAAAAATTGTAAACCATTTCCTATATATCGCTTAAAGTACATGTTTGATATTTTATGTAAGTAAAACGCAACTATTTTGTCTTATGCACATAGCATAAGTATGTAGGTATCAGATGGGACTTTGTATTATTCATCTACTCGTTCGAATGAGGGAGGATAATTTCATTAATTTGGCCTCGTGTATGCAAAGGAAAATTAATACATTTTCCTCTATTTTAACTTGAAGTCTTTGAAAATCAAGGTTAGTTATGTATGATAAATAATGCACGTAGGTAAATTACGAACATAAATTAAGAAAAACCATAATCATAAAAAAATCATAGATTGGTTTTTTTATTATTTAAGGATAATCTAAAATCAAATATGGCCGCCAATATGGCGCAGTAAGCATCGTTGTCTACATTCAAGTAATAGTATAACTAGACTGACATGCAAACTGCATGAACATCGCATGACTTCCCAGTTTCGATCGCCAGGTCGGGTAAAGATTTATTGGGTTTTTATTCAGCGATTTCTCATTAGCTGCCAGTAGTGTGGATTTTGTGCCCGGTGGATGGCAATAGGCTCTCACCCTATTATTACATGGGACTCAAACAAAACTACCGAAACCTAGATGTACTGATGTCTCTACACCACTGTCTATACGCTCGAGAATTACAGGTCCAATGATATGTATGACTAGACAAAGCAATTAATGAATTATACAAAACTACGTCTGAACATTACATGATTCTTTTGATAAATAACCTTTAACGAGACATGACAAAGCACCCACAATCCATATAGGTATTATCATAGAAAGAAAGGTAAACAATTTAGAATAATTGGTTTGACCATTCCACGTATCGTATGTTTATTTACATTTAGGTACGTAAATTACTACGGGGACGCACCTGTTTATTCGTCATGATATATGTTAAGTGGACCACAACACCACAACAATAGTATTACGCATAAAACAAGTGAAAGTACGGAGAACAGGTAAAAGTACGATAACTACAAGTATCTATATTTTTAGGTATCTAGTACTTTGGTCCTTCATATCGGCACGTACTACTTAGAGTAAATCCGCGCACTCTAATAAAATTTCATAGTGGGGGGCAAGTGTGCCGTTTTTCCAATGTTTGGTCGTGACAACTATACCAAGATAACGCCATTGCTATTGTATTAAAAGTTCATTCTTCTTCCTAGCTTTATCCCACTTTAGGTGGGATCGGCTCTACTAATTTTCTGGCGCTGGGACAATCTGTCCTGGGTTATTGGGTCGGGCAGTTCTTCCTCCAATAGCAGCTTCGTCATGCTAGTCCACTATGTAGCCGAAGGTCGCCCTCTACTCTCTTATATTCAGGTAGTTACAATGCTTTCTTCACAACATGTTCTTCGTCTCTTCGCATCACTTGACCATACCGTCCGAGAAGGATTAGTTTCTCTGGTACAGGAGCGACTTTGAAACTACCACGGATATGCTCGTTTCGTACTTTATCCAGTCTCGTCACGTCTCCAGAGCACCTCAGCATCTTCATCTAGGCAGTATGAAGCTTTTGTGCCTGCGACTTTTTCGTTGGCCATCACTCCGCTCCCTACATCATAGCTGGGCTCATCGCTGTTCTGCAGATCTTGCCTTTATTTCTTATTGGCATACGAGCATCGCATTAAGACTCTATGTATCAAAAGTTCATCAATCGCCATCGGAAAATCATACTAACACTTTTCGGAGATTACCAAAACTGTCAAAATCTTCAATTACGGCGACAATGATCGGCCATTCCGACACAATTGTATTAGTAAACTTGGCTTTCTGATACTGATATCTAGACTCCAAATCCTTCAAAAAGACTTGGTTGGGACTTAATTCCACCCAGAAAGCTTGTGAAGCTTTGAATGCCACACAGCAAAGAAATACTATAAGGATTTGAGGAGCGCCTTAAACGTTGCCTATGTTACCCGTCAAGCTTTTATCGATGCTGGTCCTCAAACCAAAGACACTAATTACGCCATATAAATAAACTGCGTAAATTTGATCGTTATCCCATTGGAAGGTTTCGGATGATTATTCAAATCATTTGCTGATAATCCCGTTAAATGTTATGCCATTATCTGCAAAGTCGAGAAGATGCATTCTATTGATTAAAATATAAAAACAGATCGTCATGACTCGGTAGCCTATCTTTAAAGACGGATCAGGTGTGAATCGCGATAACCTAAGCAGGGCCGTTATCCTCTAGATAAGATGACAATCAGTCCATTGACGCAGTTATGTCATAGTGGCACGTGTTACCTGAGAACGTTACGGCGTCAAAATCATAGGATAATCTAGCCTCGAAAGTTCGAAATCATCACTAACGTTCGGTTTTAGATTATCTACCAACCCGCACTGACCTCGCATGGTGGTTGGTGGCCCACTGACAGGATGCAGGCCTGTTCCCTTACCATGGGGAACATTATAAACGGATTATGCTGTTCGGTAGATTTGTGCACCGTAAGTTATGACTGGTCCGCAACTTTTCTGATTGCTCGAAATCGGTATTCGGACCGGTCCAAATGATTTACGAGTATTTAACCCTCAACGAGAAGTGTGACAGATCTACTGAAAAGTTGTAATGCCTTCACTAACAACGGCAATGCCATTGAATATGAGATTTACTTTGTTGAACAAATGAACAGTTCATAAATGCGATGTAATGATTGAAAAAATAAAAGATGTGATTGAAAGTGACACACAATTGAGATGCTGGGTCATTCAGCGACTTTATGAAGCGAGTTTTATCCAGAATCAAAAATTTTTTAGTGGTCTAGTTGGGTCTTTCCGTAAGGGACACACTTTCCTATGTAGAAACGTGGCCCAGTCAGAACGTGCTTTTTATTCATGCAATAAAAGTAAAAACGGTAACATGCACCTCGCTTTGGTTGGGAAGACGCAATACCACACTGCTTCGGACTAAGTACGCGTGGATTTATGAATGCTCTTTCCGATCAACTGGATTCCAAGTCGATACATCAGGTCACTTCCAAAGAGTAAGGTACCTAAATTAAAAAGTCTAATTATGAAACTTACTGGTATCCAATATCTCCCCATCCCAGACCGTTGTGGTAGTTCTGCATGGCTCGCATCTTTGCTGAACAGTCCTCCACTGTGTAGCATGCTGCCGGGATGTAGGTGTGGTGGATGACGACGTATGGCGCTGGCAGATGTAGGGGGTGCACATCTGTGCCTGGCAGGCCGAGCCAATCTGACTTGCTGTAGAACGGGAAATCATGTGCTTGGCCTGAAATTAAGAAGCATGGTTAACACAGGTGTATTTATGTAAAATAGTTTCATTTTCACTTCACTTCATCATCTCCAGGCTGGGGTGGTACCTAAAGGTGATAATAAACAGTGCTCAAAGTTAAGAAATGAGAAATGTTTAAACGTCTCTTAACTTTAATCAAGGAATAAATCCCTGGTTAATTAATACATTATTTAACGTAATAATTAATCAAAGAATAACCATTAATGAATCGAGCATGCTTAGTGAATTTGAATACAAATTAATGCCTTTGTCATATGGTATGGCAAAAATATATTGTAAAAATCAACTTGAGGAAGTTTAACAATACATTTAAACCCTGTTAAAAAGCCTATTAAATAACACCAGAGGACGACCTCCACCTCCAATTAAAACAATTAAAAAACTCACTCTTGCTAGTAAATCGCGCGTGCGTAGATAACAAGCTCATTAAAATAAAAGACACTAACACTGTGAAATACGTCATTATGACGCGAATTAAATTAAATTAATAATCAATAAATTTTGACGATGTGTGTTTTGCGATGTAACCTATAAGCGAGCTAGGCTGGTTCACCAGTGAGCTGTGTTTGCACACCCGATTCCTTATATTGAGATACGTCTCGAACCCGCGGTACTTCAGCGGTTCAGCGATAAGCGCTTGCTCATACAATCATACAAGAACTTGATTTTGGGTGGATATTGGATACGCACTTGACGCTTTTAGGAATTAGGGACTTCAAAATTGTGTGTTTTGTAAACAAGGTGACTCCGTCTTCGGAGAAGGGTTGAATTAGGTTCAATGTTGGTGAATGAGAAAAAGTTGAACTAAAATTTGATTTATGTAGGTCACTTCCGTGCTATTGGCAATAAACGTTATGCAAAATATTTAGTATTCATTCCGCAAAAATGATTCAGGTTTGTTAACTAAAAATAATATCTTAATTAGTTTTTAATTGAAAAGTACCTACCGTTTCATTGATTTACGTTGCGAAACCAGTTTGTATAACCGAATTATTTGCTCTGCTTGTGTTAGGTACAGCTTTTTAGGATTCCGTAAAAAATATTGACACCGATGTGCTCATTTACGATTACTTGTATAAACAAGAGTTAAAGAACCGAAGAGAAGAGCTGTCTTATATCTAATATGGCAATGACCTGTAATAAATGTTGTTTTTTTAAGAATTAGTTTCTACAGTACTCTCAGTGCCCAGCTTACCTAACATATTGTGCTACCGAGGGCACTCATTGTAGCACATACAGTTACCTCGGAGAGTAACTATTCGATCGTAACATGAAAATAACATCACGCCTATTCAAAGTTAGTTAAAGTCATACCAATTTCAATTAAACCATTAAAAACTCTAAGTGATTCATATTTGTCCAACGAAATATTGCAAACTATTTATCTTTCTACTAAACCCCTATACAATAAGATTACGCGAGACGCCAACAGCTCGAGCTACTACAATCTGTCAAATTGCAACTTTATCGCTAAAGCATTAGGTTCATGGTTGATTGGGAAAATTTGGCAATTTCGGGTAGCTTAACCTTTTTGAAAACACTAACTTTACCTTGAATTTCATGAGCTGAAGATACTGCAACTTGGGTTAGTCAAAGGGACTTTTTGCTACCAGTGTACAGTCAACGTCAGTGTGTTGTCGTCCAGACCCTCGTTAAAAAAAACAACAATTGATTGAATGACTATGATGTCGTAGTCTTTTAGTACAGCTCCTCAAGCTACCCGAAATTGCCAAACTTTCCCAATCAACCTTGAACCTAATGCTTTAGCGATAAAGTTGCAATTTGACAGATTGTAGTAGCTTGAGCTGTTGGCGCCTCGCGTAATCTTATTGAATAGGGGTTTAGTAGAAAGATAAATAGTTTGCATTATTTCGTTGGACAAATATGAATCACTTAGAGTTTTTAATGGTTTAATTGAAATTGGTATGACTTTAACTAACTTTGAATAGGCGTGATGTTATTTTCATGTTACGATCGAATAGTTACTCTCCGAGGTAACTGTATGTGCTACAATGAGTGCCCTCGGTAGCACAATACGTTAGGTAAGCTGGGCACTGAGAGTACTGTAGAAACTAATTCTTAAAAAAACAACATTTATTACTGGTCATTGACCCATATTAGATATAAGACAGCTCTTCTCTTCGGTTCTTTAATTCTTGTTTATACAAGTAATCGTAAATGAGCACATCGGTGTCAATATTTTTTTACGGAATCCTAACAACAAGCTGTACCTAACACAAGCAGAGCAAATAATTCGGTTATACAAACTGGTTTCGCAACGTAAATCAATGACACGGTGTATCTACCGTGTCGTTGATTTACGTTGCGAAACCAGTTTGTATTATCAATTAAAAACTAATTAAGATATTATTTTTAGTTTATTTACGACCGGATCTTGAACGTCTGTTCAATTTATTAATTTGCTAAATCTTATAACATGAGGCTGTAATAAAATCATTCGTGAAGCAGGTTGTCTGCAGGGCAGGTAAAGAAGTCGAGCCGTTGGTCAGCATACGGTAAAGTTGCTAAAAGTAGGTAGGTATGTGGTACTCCCCTCGAATGAGATGTTTTTACAGATTCTTGATGTAGCGAAAAAAAGAGGATAATAGTATATTATTTAAACTAAGGATGAGCTCGGCTAAATAATAACAGTCACTCAGGGTAACCATGGAAAGCACTTTAAGCCGTTTGTCCCGGCTGTCATTTGTAGAAAATTGACAGTCGTTACAGATAGTCATTGACCTGAATGTCTGACAATCAATCCTACCAAGGAATAATGTATTACCCAGTACTAACTGGGTTTTTGAGGTCACATAGGCAGTCACTACGTCATAAATTCAGCTGAATCCGGTAAGACTGGAAGCCGACCCCAACATAGTTGGGAAAAGGCTAGGCAAATGATGAGTTTATTATTTAAATATCGTTTTGTTTTTTGCCAGATGTCGACTAAATAACGAGGTTACAGTAAGGAGACAGATTGGACCTCTTCAGTCAGTGGTGCACCGGACAGGGGAACAGAATGGAGCCAGGGACTGTACATGGGATGATGGGACTGCATGTCCTGTTGTGATTTCTCAGATTCCAGCATCACGGCTGTTGCTGATCGTTTCACGTAACGTCTCAGAACTTAACATCACAAAGAAATGGTAAGCAATACCTTGTATATATCTTTTTTCTAAACTACAACAGTAAGAAGTAGTCAAAAATAGAATGCTTAACACACAAAAAAAAATCGTTAGATTCTCACACGGACTTAGGTCACGCGAAATTCAGTCATTGGAATAAGCAACTACATTATTTTCACTGTTATTTCGCCTTGTGACTGGGACTGTAGCTTCATTTTATTGTGGTCTAATGTTTCGACAGTTCTGAAGTGCCTGTAACTGGCCTACTTGAAATAAATGATTTGATTTTGAAAATGTTTTTACATTTTGAAGAGTAAACTCACGGAACCACGATCGGAAATCGCCTTTGACGCCTTGGAGTCCATCTCTAAACATTGGAATCTTTATCTTGTTATGACTAAGTAGCTAGTCGTAACAAGAATTTCATGACCGAAAAACAAAAACAAAAAAAAAAACAAAACAGATATAAAATAAAATAAAACAAAACAAAAAATCGAAAAATATAACAGTATACCAGAAGCTATCAGAAATAAAGAGTGTCTGGCGTCCTTTAAGAGGTCTTTGTTTAAATTCCTTATAGATAGATGTTACTACTCCATCACTGAATTTACTACTGATAAACATAGGTACTATGACGATACCGACTTGCCAATGAAACATTTATGATTTTATTTATTGATTAAGTATAAATGTGTTTATTTATCTAAAATTGTAATGACATGTTTACCTAACTGACATATTTTAAATTGACTGTTTTTTTTCTTGTTCTTAATGTAATCTATTGACATGCCACCTTATTTGTTAATTTTGTACGCCATAAATTGGCAAAACATAGTGCACATATTCTAGACAATATACTATCTGTTATCTGTAACCATACCTATGTTTAACAAAATAAATAAATGATTGATTGATTGATGATTTTTTTTTTCATAATCATCATCATCATCATTTCAGCCGAAAGACGTCCACTGCTGGACATAGGCCTCCCCCAAGTGACGCCACACTGACCGGTCCTGTGCGACTCGCATCCAGCGGATCCCCGCAACCTTCACTAGGCTTTTTTCATTTTTTTTTTTTTTTATTTGAGTAAAGATAAAATGCTGTACCGTGTCGTCTCCGGTGTGCTCCAGGGCCTAAAATGGTCAGTAGTAGTTGATACTATGAATTATCACTTTGTGATCATTTTCCGAATATTAACGTAATTCATATTATTATCCTATTAAGATTCTGCTAAACCTGCCATTTTAAATGACCCCCTGGCCTAATGTGATCATGTTTTGCCGCAATACTGCGAATCAAGCAATTAAAATCTTCAATGATTTTCCTCCGTTTGCTTGTAGACAACAAGGCAGCACGTCTACAGTATATAAAGCTGCGTCTATGCTAGGCGAGCCGAACAGCAGCAGAGCACAAGCGGATCACAAATTCCCTTGGTGGGAGTGCTCGATCGGGTCTTCTAAGTCCGTGTACGCTAAACGAATTAGTGCTCCGATCGTGTTCGACTCGTCTAACGTAGACGCAGCTTTATATGTTGTTAAGGTTGGCTATTTTTCCTTGCCTTTGACCTTTCATATTACTAACTTAACACCTGTTCGCACACGTGCTTATCAAAACAAAAACAAAGAAACCAGAAAAAACTTCGAATCGTATCATGCCGGATTTCTAGGGAGTTTTTTGCAAAAGATCTGTTTTGTTAAATAAAAATTATTATGCGTCATGTCGTTACAGATAAAATAGATTGATCCGTTAATAGGTATAATAATACCCTGAGCGATAACAATTAGAGCAAATGAACTTGAATGATGGCATGATGCATGCGTGTCGTCTGTTGGGACAGGTCAACTCAAAGGTGCAATGATTGTTTCTTCAAAAGACCTCTCCAGACAGTTTCACTTCCAACATAACAACACGCCTGTACTCCCCGAAGGGTTAGGCAGAGGTGCACCTAATATAGCCATCGCATTGTTAATTTCTACATAAGTTTAAGAGATACCCCTAAACATTTAGGAGTGCCCATACTGCCTTACTAAGCGCAAAACCGGTATCTCAAAAAAAAACGTAAAGTTGATTTTTATGCCATCGGATAGCTTTAAAAAATTCGCATCTAAGCCTTTCAACTAAGCCTTTTTGCTCTATTTTGTTCAAAACATATTAAAATACCCTTAAGAAAAATTTCCTTAAATCACTAAGGGTATTAGAGGTATATCAATATTACGTAGGCAAACAGCCGTATATTTAAATACCGCCATATCTCTTTAAAAAGAACAGCAATTTTTCTAAGCCGATAAGCGGCAAATATGTATAACGCGTGAGGTACTGAGTTACCGCTATGACGCTTATTATTTGAATGCTTACTTAATCCGCAAATCTTTTTACTTTATGAGATACGGTTGCGGCGGCAAATTTAATTGGCTCTTATGGTTTGATTGATACGATCGGGTTTGTAATACATTTTACAGTGATTTATCCTTACATTTCTCATTATAGCCGTGAACACGCCCCAATCGTTTATACTTACCCAGTGATTTGACAATCAATGCAATGCACAAAGACTTTTTTGAAAAAAATCCCTCTCACAACTTATCTTATGACAAATACCGAGAAGTGGGCGCGGAATTAAATATTTCTTTTGTAAAACTTGGCCACGAAGAGTGTGAGGACTGTGAAGAATTCCGTCTGCACGATAATACATATACCAAAGAAAATCTTCAAGAAGACTGTCTAGGTTGCACAAAGTGGGCAAGTCATAACGAACGGCCAAACATGTCAAGAGAGCAATAGAAATTGGACAGTGAGCTAAATGAAACTGATACTGTTGTATATTCTGCTGACTTGCAAAAAGTTATAATGCTGCCCAGCATAGATATGTTCAAAACTACTATTTTTACCCTCAGGATACAACGAAAATTTTGTGCCGACTGGTCAAGGCCGAAAAGGTTTGTGTGTTTTTCCTGTAATATGGTATGAAGGGTTGTTTAGACGCTCCAAAGCCGAAATCATAAGTGCATACTACCATTTTTTTATTTTTCATCGAGATAAAAAAAATATCATACTGTGAGTTAACAATCATTCATCACAGAACGAAAATTATACATTTTTTTCTTTCTTAATTTACGTTGTGAATTCAAATGACATCAACACCGACAAGATTGTGATAAAACATTTCGAACCAGGCACCTTTATATCAGCCGACAGTTTCCATCATAGGGTGGAGTTGCCGATGAAACGCATGAAAAACAAAATTTATGATTTTGCAGATTTTTCTCAGGCAGTTAGTACCTACTGCAGGAAACAACGTAAAACCTAAAGAGATGACTCTACAAGGTTTTTATGACTGGGAAGATTACACGACACAGTATAAACTGTCTCGAATTAAACCGTGACCATATACATCGAAGTAGAAATCAATAGAGCCAGTTTTGATCTGACATACAGAACTGGATTCAACTAAGACCCTTTCACTGCGAGCATCATTCATCATCATCATCATTTCAGCCGAAAGACGTCCATTGCTGGACATAGGCCTCTCCCAAGTGTCGCCACATTGACCGATCCCGTGTGTCTCGCATCCAGCGGATCCCCGCAACCTTTACCAGGTCATTGGTCCACCTAGTGGGAGGCCTTCCAACGCAACGTCTTCCAGTGCGAGCATAATTTTCAAAACTCAAGTTTGGCCACCACCAAAGAAGAAAACTGCAATGGAAGGCATTTCTAAAAGCAAAAAAGAAATTATTTTGAAATCTTTTCAAAATATTATACCACAAAACAGAATGTCCTTTTGGAGAGAACTCCCTACTTTTGACTAGATTAATTTCATAGAATCCGTTTTTTCTTCAAATATTTTTTTATACCATTATAAATTTGAATAATAAAAGACTTAATAAATATACTTTGATCGTTTTTTTCCTTTAAATAATGCATATTTTATTCGATAGAAAATTCATATTTTTTTGTATACGTACATGTATGAGAAAAGCTAAGGAAAAAGCGGTAACTCAAATTTTAATTGTATAATTACAAAGCGGTGTAGCAGTATCTCATGAAAAAGGTATATCCACATACATTTTTGATATTTTAACTATTGTAGTAACAAATAGATCCAATATAATATATAAATTCTGTTTAATAAGCAAAAAAGTCAATATATAAAGTAAAAAAAAGATATTTTTACAAAACTCCAATTATCTCGAAACTCGCTTTCATTAAAATACCGCTTTTGCGCTTAGTTGGGCAGTATATTTGAATAAAATATCTCGAGATAAAGGAATCTGGTACAAAACAAGCCAGCCGCGCATCCCTTGAACTCACCATGGGTAGGCAACTAGTTGTTGAACAGATGTAATACTGTCAAAGTCAAAAGTCAAATTTATTTATTTGCGGTAAATGTGGTACAAAAGCTGGTAAATATAACATAAGTATAGTGCAATGACACATTTTGCCATAAAATAGAGTGCAAATATTAATAAACACAAACAATAAATTAGGTAGGTAACTAAATAAAGTAGAATATTTTTTATTGTTATTGCACTAAGACTTCGTTTCGGACACATTCCGTGTTTAAGTTGTTATAGCTTATGGCAAAATCAACAACAGATAAGTGTGTCTTTTGTAATAATTCAGTTGATGATGTTTATCACATATTCCCGAGTGTGTCCGCTACGAAGAATTTAGATATCTAGATTAGATTTTATTCTTAGAGAAATAGGTTTCAGTGTTGCAGTAGCCTATTTCTGGCACTTTACGGACTAAGATTTAAGACCACGTATTCAATTCATCATTCTGAGCCCCCCCCCCCCCCCTCCCCACATAGAATTTTTTCATCGGTTATTAAAAAACAAATCAGCTGTTCCGTACATTTTGACCGTGTTTGTACTTTTGCAGGAAACAGCAATATTTTTTTTTAATAACCGATGAAAATTTCTATGAAATATTTCTACGGGCTCAGAATGTGTACTGAATAGGTATGTGGTAATCGTTTTCGAGTCGGTGTCCCTTCCACCCCGTAGTGTTAAGATTTTGTTATTTGTTAAAATTTGTCGCTAACCAGGGTGGCATAATCACATATGCGACAAAGCCCATAAGCATAAGCATAATCAGCCTATTAATGTTCCCACTGCTGGGACGCAGGCCTCCTCTCTATGAGAGGGAATGGGCTATAATCCATCACGCGGGCCCAGTGCGGGTTGGTAGATGTCACATGTCTTAGAATTTTTGGTTCTAGGACATGCCGGTTTCCTCGCGATGTTTTCCTTCACCGTTTTTGAGAGCAGTGGTGATGAAATAACTTACACAAAGTAATGCGCCTGGCTGGGTTCGAACCCACGACTTACTGCTCGTAACTCGGGGTCTCCACCACTGGGCCACCGCTAAAAAACCCATTTTGCCGACAAAGCCAATTGTCTTAAAAAAAATAATTAAACATTTACCTTCTAACTCGCATGGCCTTACAAATAATTGCCAGAATTCAGTCATAGAATATCAATTAAACTGTGCCTCGCCGGTTTACTCATGTATGACATAATAATAGAACATTTCGCATGATACTCTGACCGCGCTGTCACTGTCACGTGTCGTGTCACCCGTGCAGATTCGCACGAACACGGTTCTGCCCCGACCGTGTGTGGTGGACTGTTTATGTATTGCGTAGTACGTTTTCTGCCTGCAGGGTTACGTAGCCGTGTGTGTGTGAAACTTCTACAGCCATTGAAACAAGCAAATTTCTTTTATGTGTGAAAAGGAGCTAAAGAATAGGGTGTAAAGTTCTTCATCTCCCATAGAATAGAAAAGAGAGGATCCTCCGGCCAGACGGGTGTTGTGTCTGGTCCGACATTGGTTTCTTGTCGGAATTTTCTATAATTATAGTCTTAAGTCGCGGATAACGTTAACTGCGCGATTTTGAATTTAGATGCGAGTTCTTCATTTGTGTCATAGATGGCGCTGAAGTACTTTTTGTAATAAGTTACTGTAATACTTTTTGTAGGAATCATTCCCCATTCCCCAACATGTCAGGATCGGCTTCCAGTCTAACCGGACAAGCTGAATCCCGTTTTACATGGGGTGACAGAACTGACCTCCACAACTCATTGGTAAGACTGGTTGTCAGACTTTCAGGTTACTGACTACCCGTAACGATTATCAAAGATCTACGGATTATATTTGGGACCAAATGCTTAATCCGAACAGATCTACTTATTAATTTGATTGTCAATGAGAATCGCCTGAATGGTTGCCTTGTAATTGCATTTGGTTGTTATCAGACAAGGAGCAGCTCGTGGCTAAAAAATAACAGCCGCTCGGGTCGATTACCTAGGTCGGTCTGTGGATGGGTGACCGCCCATTACATACCGAGTTTCCTCCGTGCCTCGGAAAGCACGTCAACCCGTTGGTTCCGGCTGTCATCTGTAGATCTTTGACAGTCGTTACTGGTAGTCAGTGGCCCAAAAAGTCTGACAACCAGTCTTACCAAGGTGTAGCGTATTACCCAGTATTAACTGGTTTGTGGAAGTCAGATAGGCAGTCCCTCCATGTAAAATAGTGCTAATCAGCTGCATCCGGTTAAACTGGAAGCCGACCCCAACATAGTTGGGATAAGGCTAGGCAGATGATGTTATCAGAAAATAATAGATTCCCTATTAATAGATACGGTGATTTTAATCGATAAGGTGATTCCCCGGCACTGGATCTTCCACCTATCGGATAAGCTCAAAACGGTTAATGAAACCTACTATCAACCATTCATCATGATGATCATCTATCTAGATCATCAACGGTCTTAACGGTAAGGTCGCTTGTGATTGGCCCTCTCAAAGACTCAGATTGGGGAACATGATCTTTGATTGGTTACAGACAAAGATCGGGACCATGTACTAGTGTTCGACCAATTTCACATAATTACAGGGTGTAAACAGACCCTTCACATATCCGTCAACAAAGCATTCTGTACATCAAACTAAGTAACTTTACGCAAAAATTATTGCTGGGAAACTACTTTTTTTTGGGTGCAAAATCACTTTTTACGGTAGGACTCGATGGAAAGCACTCAAAGCATTTTGCTGATGGATGGATTGAATAGTACGGAGGTCGTAGTAGTGTGTAAAGTAAAAATCTTCATTAAAAACTTGTATTTAAAATAAAAACTTGTGAAAAAGTTTTAACTTAGGCCCCCAATTTCTCTGTAACTAGAAGGTTCCCAGGTAAGGTCTAGAACAAAAAAATTATCGGAAAGACGGGGAGAACAAGTGCCTTTCGGCTATGTTAAGGGTATATTTACACCCTTTATATTCATTTCAGTCTGAAGCAACCATAGGTTTAGAAGATAATCTATAAAAACCCCTACCCCAACTATTCACGAATATCGAGTTTCGAGTTTCCCAAAACCCAATAACACTTATCCGACCTGACAATCGAACCCAGTACCTCATATTCAGCAGTCGCGCTTGCGACCACTACACCAACGAGGCAGTCAGTATTGTTAATTTATACTTCTATACTAATATTATAAAGAGGTATTCGTTTGTAAGTTTGTATGTAAGGGATAATCTACGAATCTACTGATTCGATTTCAAAAATTCTTTCACTTACAGGAAGCTACATTATCCCCAAGGGCCATTGGCTACAAAACGGCCCCGTGGATTAATTTCCCTAAGTAACCGGAGCGATGCCGCGATCAAAAGCTAGTATTTTCTATACGCCAGTGGCGAAGGTTCCATACAATTCGATTCCTACCGGCTTCCCTTTGAAAAAATGGCACAGACAGTATTCTTCAGTCCTTTAAGTTCCCGTAGGTTTAATTACCGTAAATAACAGGAGTTAAGCCGCGAGCAAAAGGTAGTAGGTATTTACTATACGCCAGTGGCGAAGGTTCCATACAACCCGATTCCTACCGGCCTCGCTTTGAAAAAAAATACAGTCAGTATTCTATAGACAAATAAAATAATCACATTAAAGATATGTACTCCAGCTTACCTCTTAAAAAATTGATCCTTCGCTACTGCTATACGCACATATCTACAGTAGGTAGATATTCCCTAGGCAGTAATTTAGTTTTATATGTGGTAGCTGAAAAGATTGACCGGAAACGTTTTGGTCTAAGTATATACCTACATAGTAAATGATCAAGATGTAAGTAATGCATTTATGTATTACGTCATGAGATTACAATCAGCAGTATGTCAAACTAGCTTATGCTCCCGGCTTCGCACGCGTGGAGTACGATAAGTGTCCCACGAGATCATACTACCGGGATAAAAAGTATCCTATGTGTTAAACCAGGTTATAAACTATCTGTCTGCTAAATTTCATCCAAATCCATTCAGTAGTTTTTGCATGAAAGAGTAACAAACATCCTTCCATCCATCCTCACAAACTTTCGCATTTATAATATTAGTAAGGGTTGCTATTTTGCATGGCACGAGGTAGAATAATTACTTCTGGATTATTGATAATATTCGTTCTTGGGGAAGTAAAACTTGGGGATTTTTTTAGGGAAAAAATCCCCATGATGTCAGATAACAGTAAAATTTAGGAAATTAAGAGATATTACACACACAGATATTAGCCGTAGAACCGATGACCGTTGGCATAGGCGTGTTCTTGGGTGGAGACCGCGGATCGGTAAACGCAAGGTGGGACGCCCTCAGGTTCGGTGGAGTGGCGATCTTCGCAGGTGGCTGTTAGCAACTGGATGAGAGCTGCTGAGAATCGAGTTGAGTGGCGTGGGATTGAGGAGGCCTATGTCCAGCAGTGGACAGCTATTGACTGATGATGATGATGATGACACACACAGACACACAACAGGCACAGCACTGGCACTGTGAGTGTGCGTGGGACCCGTCCATTTTATCAATAAACATAGGTAGTTTTCCCCATCAGTTTAATTTCCTGTTCGAAAATTGAATGGGGGAAAAAGTTGCTGAAAGTATCAATTAGGGAAAAAATTATATTGAATTTGGGGCAAATTCAGAAACTTGATCTAGCAAGCTGGCCCCTGGGTGTATTTGATCGCTAGCGAGCCTCAGATAAACTGCTTGATACTACGAGTAACTACGCACATCCTTTATTTATTTTAAGTCATACATAATTACAGAGCCAGGGAAAAACACGCTGCCCTCGACCCAGTGGCGTAGCTAGGGGGGGGGGGGGGACGCCGGTGCAGGCCACCTACTTTGACCCCCAATATCTCCGTATCTAGGAAGTTATGGTATGGTCTAGAACAAAAAAATGATTGCAAAGACGGGGAGAAAAAGTGCCTTTCGGCTTCGTTAAGGGTCTATTTACACCCTTTATAGAGCTTGAGGCTAAAAAATAACTGCCCTACGTGTCGATCTTCAAGGTTAAGCAGGTCTTGCCGAGGTCCTTGGATGCGTGACCATCCATTACATACCGAGTTTCCTCCATGTTTGGGAAAGCACGTTATGCAGGTGGTCTTGCATTCGTAGATCTATGGAAGTCGTAACAGGTTGTCCGTGGTCTGAAAGTCTGACAACCAGTCTTAGCCGGTTGTGGAGGTGAATACCGCATGGATGCACTCGTCTAGTACGTCCATCATGTCCTTAGTAACCAGCTGCAGTCCTACCTTCTGTATTGTTATGACGGACTGCGCAAACTATATTGTATTACTTGATAAGTCCACCCATGTTTCATTTATTATGTACTTAGCTAAGATAAGGCCCAAATTTTCCATCGCAGTCGCGACCCCAGCTTAGTTTGGAAAAGGCTAGGCAGATGATGAATCAGGAAAATTGTAGCCGTTTTTTGTGTTTAGATACCTACGTGTACCCTGCATCATTCATTTTGCGGTTTGCGGTTACTGCCGTTAACCGCAAATTGTAGGTACAATATTGGATTAAAATTAAAACAACGTCTGTATTAAGAATAATTTTTTTTTTTTTTAAAAATGCTGTGTACGTAAACAAAAAATCAATACGATATACATAGGTATTTACAATTTATTCAATCTACAGATTGAAAACTTACTTATCACAATAAATATAAAAAAATAACAAATTGAAAATAATAGGTATCTAACTTCCTTTTATTACTTTAGCGCATAGTACACACGGCGGCACATGAATCTGTACATTTCCAGTATAACTTGGCCTCGCTTTTCGCTTTCATATACAATGAGAGATCCGTATAAACTGGTTTTGTATAGCTTGACTGGCCGTCGTGCGTACACAGTGTAAGAAATATCGTGATCCGGGACACGAAGTTTCACCACGAATTTAGTACAAAACTCTAGACCCTCCAGTGCTGAATTTTTAGGAAGGTTAAATTAAAAAAATGTGCCACACAAAAGGACACGGTTCAAAAGTATGGAAACTGTTATTTTTTTAACTAAACAATTTGTACTGAATCCGTGGTAACAGTCAGCGCCATGAAGTCCCTTACTCCGTGTATTATTATAGCGCACCAGTGGCGAAGGTTCCATACAACCCAATTCCTACCGGCTTCCCTTTGAAAAATGGCACAGCCAATAATATTATATACAGAAAAGATATGTACTCCGGGTTACCTCTTAAAAAATTTGACCCTTCGCTACTGTAGCGCACATTTCAAGGTCCATGTTTGAGAGCAAAGGTCAATCATAAGCTGAAGATACGAAGGTATGCCGAGATCAGTCACAATTGAATCGAGATACAAAACCAAACATCATTTTTGAATTATACAAACTAATTTTATCCATGCATAAAGACGAGACGAAAGCGAAACATTACAGGTTTAACCAAACGTTTTACAAAATATGGCTTACGTAAACATTTAAACTGAATTAGGAACATCAACCGTTACTAGGAGCGATAATAAGTAAGTTAAACGGCCATTGCTGACGTGTTTTGTTTCTGTGTACAGACTATACAGCAGTAGAATGGGGTACGACCGTCGCACACCGTACAGACGACACCACATCAAGCTACTACATTCTGTCAGACTTCTTTAATAGATTTTTAACTTTATCGCTAAAGCATTAGGTTCAATGTCGATTGGGAAAATTTGACAGTTTCGGGTAGCTTGATGTGCTGGCGTCTGTACCATAACAACTCGACTAGTATAGTATCTATTGAAATGTGAACTTTGTATTTAGCTATGTAAGAAAACGCGCCAGACCGTGTTCCAATCGTTTCTTTCATTCATTTTGTTCGGTGGCGCCCGAACGCGTAGTCACGATTGAGGACGCCTTCCAATTTTCCGAACGAAAAAGTGACATTTGAACGCTAAGTCAGAGCTTACATCAATTTTGTAAACTGTGTACACACGGCCACACATCAAGCTATACATATCCAGTAGAACCTGACTTTGCTTTGTATTAGCTTCCTGTACAATAAGAGATCAGCTTAATTTGTTTTTGCATAACTTGATTGGTCGTCGTGCGTACCCGTTCAGGTGGCATATGTAGGCTCCGTTAAGGACATCAATAGTAGGTACAGCAGGCGTTATAGGCAAGTTAGCTTATGACCTGTCAATATCGTTTTCTGGGAATCGTTGCATTCCGGGTACATAGTTGTCCCAGGTGGAGAACTCCTCCGTTAGTGCTGGACCGGGGCACTCGGTAGCGCTGACCTGGTTGTGGCCTATCAGCTTGTAGTCGGGACTGATCTTGCCTTTCGCTACTCCTTCCGCGATCAGAGCTTGGACCACTTCCAACTGTTTCTTTGGCGGTGTCTCCACTGGAAATAAAAATAATTATGTTATTACTAGCTTATGTCCGCGGCTTCGCCCGCGTGGAGTTCGATTATTGTCCCACGCGATCATACTACGGGGATAAAAGTATCCTATGTGTTAATCCAGGTTATAAACTATCGGTGTGCCAAATTACATCCAAATCCGTTCAGTAGTTTTTGCGTGAAAGAGTAACAAACGTCCATCTATTCATCTATATTATTATCTTTTTTACATTTCCTTTCCTTATTCGACATTTAATGCTAGATTAGAGTTTAACAAGTTCTCAACTTCAAATTTTCAAATCGGGGATCTTTGTCTAAGTTGCTTCAAGATGCACTTTATGCATTACTTATCCACCAATGTTCTTACCTCTCCAGTCTCCAATAAGACAGATGCCAACGCTGTACCTGTTGGCAACCGTGGCGTGGGTCCCCTGGACGTTCCAGCCACGACCCTCGTAAGCACCTCCCTCGCTCCCAACGCAGAAACTAAGAGCAAAGAGAATGATTATGTTAATAACATAACATGGCATCCGCCTGTGTGTCATCGAAGGTTTAGGTAGTGTTTCTGTGTCAATAAACATGATAAAAAAGCGCTTTTAGTCCCTAAACGGGTGGGCAGGTAAATGAGAATCATAATTCCTAACATGAATGTTTAATCGCCGTCAAAACTCTAAAGGCGCGATTCCATTAGGCAAGTTACTTGTATGCAAGTTGCAAATTGCATGACAATTGGAACAAACCTGCATACAAGCTATAACTTCTATGACGTAATTTGAACTCGTACATTTTTTATTCAAGTGACGTACAAATTGGACGCGCAAAGCAAACGTGAGTTGCACGTTTCGAATTGTGAACGAGTGACGTGTCCTATTCAATTGTTGAACAGCTCCACTTGTATGCAAGTAAAACCTGCATGCAATTTGCACACTCATGAAAACATGTTTCCAATGCAAGCAACTTGTATGCAAATGTGTCGTCATACTTGCATGCAAGTCTTGACTTAAGGCGCGTTTCCATTATGCAAGTGATTTGCATACTAGTTGCAAGTTGCATGCAAATTGTATAGTGGAAACAACAACTTGCAAACAAGTTGCAACTTGTATGCAATTAGGTTTAAACTTGTACGCACAATAATCAAGTCGGCACATTTGCACGCAAGTTGCAAGCGCATGCGGTCGTGCATAGAGGATTACTTTGTTTATGACTTTATTACTTTGTAAAAATGACTGCTAAATGGGATACGGAGAAAACAATAATGTTTATTGAGGAATATCATAGACATGATTGTCTTTGGGAACCAAAAAACAATCTTTACAAAAATCGACTAACTTGTATACCACTAAAATCTTGTATGCAAGCTGCAAGTTGAACAAAATCGTGTTTCCAATTCAAATCACTTGCACACAAGTCCGACGTCATACATGTATGCAAACACTTGCATAATGGAAACGCGCCTTAGGGACACGACTGCGCTCGTCGATTGTTTTCGTGATTCACAAGTCACGCGACTATTCGCTACAGTTAGAAACACCTGCATTCAAAATGCAGTGGTTTTTAGATTTTCTTGTACAATATTTTTAGTTTTAGTACTGTCTGAGCTGGCTTAAGATTCGTGATGAAATCTCTGAATATCCTTTCGGTTTCAACAACATCGTCAGCAGCGTTTATCTTAGTCAGAGTGAGTTTTCTGCCAATGAACTCAATAGGTACCTGGTCATCTTGACTAGTGACACATAACAATATTTCACTAAACAGCAATTACGCACGCTTGTCATATACAACTATTCATAAATGTTTATGAACAACCAATGAGGATAGTTCAACACCGAGTGGAAATGACGTCATCGCAGGAAAACCCCGCCCCTCAGGGTCCTGTAGGTATTAGTGATAAGTACTAGAGACAATACCTACTGTATGTAGGTATAGTTAATAAATAAATACCCGGTAGTAAGTTAGTACAGCACGTAGTATAATATTATCTGTGGTATACAGCACATAGCAGAGAATATTAATGAACCTAATATTATTATTTATTGAGTTTTTCTATCAGGAATTTCTCATTAGCAGCCACGGAGTCTGGATCTGTGCCCGGTTGATGGCAATAGGCTCGCCCCCTATTACATGGGACTTTAACATAGCTCGCGAAATGTGGATGTACGTACACCTCTGTCTAATCTTTCGGGGATTACAGGCGTGGTGTTATGAGTTTTGAATATATTCTGGCTGTACGAGTTCTGAGATTCTGCGAACTTCTGCGGTTGCGCAGGCCAATAAACCTACCACTTATGACCTGGAAATAGAGGGTCCGTTTATTGGCCAACAAAAGGATTTCAAAAGTAATGCGTGAGCAGTACTAAACTTATGAACGATTTTCAGAGCTGATATACCTAGCTAAAACTCTAGACAGGTTTCATCACCAGGTACTCCAGGTAGTGATGGTTTATGACGAAAGGCGTACCTTTTGGGGAACTATCCTCATGTATTTTTTGACGTTTCAAATGCGCTGATTTTCAGCCTTTAAACGAAAACCCGAAACATTTTACCAACGCATATTTTACCATATGATAAAAACATAAAAAAAATTACAAATTCGTTTGTTAGATAAAAATAAAGCAAAAGAAAATTAATATTTAAGATGTGTGAAGGAATACACATCAATACAAACATGGATCATAATAATGTCAAGTGCTGCAAAAATTATTAAAGGGGAACTACCGACATTGCAGCAAATATTCATGTCGAACAATAAACTTGTGTTTATATAAAAAATATGATAAATCCGGTTCCGTCGTACAAAAAGCGGTTACCGACTTTAGTCAAATTATGTTCAGTCAATTGAGTTCTATTTTTAAATTTTAGTGGACGAAAAAAAGGTGATTTGCGTACGTGCTGGTGTAAATTAAAATCAAATCTATATTCAAAGGCGCGCTGTCATGTATGATATTTTATATTCATAAATAAAAATTATTTTCCTGTGTATGGGTGCAAGCAGAAACAGGATGTGTTACGATCCTTATCACGAACGAGCTTCAACTATATGACTATTCTACTCCTTAAAAAATTCAAAACTGTTTGTATTCCACGTTCTTTTCAAGTTTTCAAATTCTTTCGAAACCCGAAAAAAGCCCTGGAATTCGTAGAATAGCAGTATAAGATAGCGTGTTCGTCACTACGAGTATAAAACTATGTCACTGTGTAACTGTGTAATTGTGTTCTCAAGAAAAAGTCTTACAAGAAACTTACTTGTAACCAATATCACCCCAGCCCAGACTGTTATGGTATCCCTGCATGGCGCGCATCTTGGCTGAGCAGTCCTCCACAGTGTAGCAAGCAGCTGGGATGTAGGTGTGGTGGATCACGACGTACGGCACTGGGGTATGCAGAGGTTCAACTTCTGTGCCGGGTAGGCCAAGCCATTCAGACTTGTCGTAGAACGGGAAGGGTCGCAGTGTGACTGAAATGAAGAAGGAGGTTATCATACAGGCGAACAGAGCAACACGGATCTTTTAGAGCTTGAATGACGTTGTCACGGGCCGCTGTTGGTAAACATTTTGGCATTGTCTTGTAATAACAAGATGGCGGCTCGTTGTTAGTTCCGATTTTATTCGCGCGCCAAAACTTCCTTTCAAAACGGCTTCATTTTGGTTAATTAGCTAACTGGTTATGTATTCATAATTCTAATGGACTAGCGACCCGCCCCGGCTTCGCAGGGGTGCAATGTAGATGCATACATATATATGTCGAGTTGTCAGGATTTTCCGTTAGGCTCGTACATCATGTGGGCAGACGATGGGTTTCGTGCTATGAAAACACACTACGTGGTAGGTGCGATACACTGTTTCTAGCAAAACTAACGAATTACTTGAGATTACAACTTAACACAATAAATAACACGAGGCACAACGTATCGGGTACAGTTTCAAGACGTCTCAACTCCGCCGCGATCAGATATTGGCCCTCGCCTCGAGTGAACATCAGGGCTCTGTAGAAACACGCTGTGGTGTGGGTAGACTGGTAAGTAGGTCGCGTCATGTGACCACTGGTGCGTTTGCCGATTCATTTTATGTCTGTACTAACGACCGGTTCCGACATATACATATGAACCTTCCTCTTTAATCACTCTATTGCTGAAAACTGCATTAAAATTGCGTAGTTTAAAAGATCTAAGCGTACAGACAGCGGGAGCGACTTTGTTTTATACTATGTAAAAGATGAAGTTTGTTTATTAGACATGAAAACAGAATGGGCCTTGTTATTTAGAATGGTCTACAAACTCATTGTAAAAATATTCAGATTAACATCTGCCTAGCCTTTTCCCAACTATATTGGGGTCGGCTTCCAGTCTAACCGGATGCAGCTGAATACCAGTATTTTACATGGAGCGACTGCCTATCTGACCTTCACAACTCAGTTAGTACTGGGTAATACGATACCGCTTGGTAAGACTAGTTGTCAGTCTTTTTGGGCCACTGACTACCTAACGACTGTCAAAGATCTACAAATGACAGCCGGGACCAACGGCTTAACGTGCTTTCCGAGGCACGGAGGAAGCTCGGTATGTAATGGGCGGTCACCCATCCACAGACCAACCTAAGCAAGCACGGCTTAACCTAAAGATCGGCCCGAGCGGCTGTTATTATTTAGCCACGAGCTAAAAATATTCAGAATGCACTTGAATTTGTTTAGAAACTCTAACAATTTGAAAGACGTCGTAAAGTGAAAATTAAATCGACCAATAAAAGCTTACGATCATCGAAGTTAGGTTTTCCAGGTGCATAGTTGTCCCATTTGGAGAACTCAGCGGTCAGGGCTCCTCCAGGGCACTCGGTGGGGCTGACCTGGTCATGGCCTACCAGTTTGTAGTTGCGACTGATCTTGCCCAGTTTGACTCCTTCCGCGATGATAGCCTTGGTGGTTTCCAGCTGTTCTGGTGTTGGAGTTAACACTGGAAAAAAAATATAACAATGATACAGTAGACGTACTACAATAAGGATAGATGCTTCGTCTGATAAATATATCCTTGAACACAAAGATCTACAAAATTCCCCAAGAACCTACGTTAGATTTTCCAGCACCCACCTCAATAATATGAATCACTATTTATAGGAACGATTTTGTTTTGTAATTCGGATAGGCAATTACTCCATGTACAGTATTGGTATTCTGATGCATCTGGTTAGACAGGGAGCCTACCCCTGCAAATAGGGTGACTGGTAATTAGTGACCGATACTTAAGCACGTGATTGTACTCATGATAACAAACAACTTTCCCAAAGAAACATTTTTTTTATACACACACTTTTATCACAATAACACAACCGCCGTATGAAATTCACACGTGCGCGCCGTCACCTATCAGCTGTTAGCCGTTTAAAAAAAATGTTTCTTTGGGAAACTTGTTTGTTATCATGAGTACAATCACGTGTTTAAGTATCGGTCACTAATTACCAGTCACCCTATATTCAATAATTAATGGGAAAAGGCTAGGTAGATGATGACGAATTAAAATTTAGGCCTTTTTTGAGTATTAATTTATTTAAACTTGCCCTGTTTCTTTCTTGCAGAATTAAAAACGATTTAAGGTAATGCATGTACTTACATCTCCAGTCTCCAATAAGACAAATGCCGATGCTGTGTTTGTTGGCTATGGTTGCGTGGATCCCCTCGGTATCCCAGCCACGACCCTCGTAGGCACCTCCCTCGCTACCCACGCAGAAACTAAGGACAAAGAGAAGTTCTGTGGTAAGTACAGGTTAGATAGCGCTATACCTGGATTCTGGAACAAGGTGTTTAGTAGACCTACATTTAACCGGTGCAAGAAAGCAGTTTTAATTTCCTTTTTCTATTAAAAAAAAACTTCTTCTGTTCTTTTTTTTTCTTTTTCGTCCTCTATTGGACGATGCCACTCCGGAAAATTGATGCCAATCGAGACAATTTTAGCAGTTTTTTTCTGTCCTTTAACATACTTTCAGAAACTAAGGCTTTGTCAAAAGATGAGCCAAGGTTTGCCACAAAACCAGCTATAGTTTGGTTATTATTACCATGACAAGATAAAATATTGGCCGTTCCAGGTAATCTTTTTAGTAATCACAAGGAAATAATCTGTCAAAATCGTTGCATTGAACTTGCATGTCGGCACGAAAAAACACAACGAAACGAGTTAGTTATATGGTTAGGTTAATGTATTCAAATGTTACATTGAGGTTGTTAAAAGGATAATAACAAACACAAGCATTGATATATTTGAAACATAGCGCTGGTGCAAAAGAGATTGCAATGTGAGACGCCACCACATCAAACTACCCAAAACTGTTTCATTTTCCCAATTAACCTTAGCGATAAAGCTGAAAATCTATTAAAGAAATTTGACAGATTGTAGTAGCTTGATGTGCTGGCGTCTGCACACGTCTTCCATCCTCCGATATAATAGTGCATAAGTGTGTGCACAGCCAGGTGCAATCTCTCTCCCCTTACTCCTACTGCACTTTTTTACTGGCTACGCTTTAAGTAACGTACTTATGTAAATCGACTTCTGTAATCGATTTTTAACCGACTTCAAAAAAATTATGGAAGTCGGTGACTTTTGGTTAACCGAAAAATAACCTTTTTTTTTAGGAAGACGGTTATTTACGTTGAAAACGGTTGTCAACCAAAGAGTCTTGTGACATTGAGGAGGTATGAATCTGGAAGAAGTTTGGTTTTAACTTTGTAAGGATATATTTTTAACGGTGTGAGTTTATGCATATTAAAAAATTAATCAGACACCTTTAAATATATATATATTTGATTTTAATATACACCAGCACGTACACAAATCAGCTTTTTCTGTTCAAAAGAATTTATAAATAGAATTAAATTGACTGAACATAATTTAGTTAAAGTCAGTAACCGTTTTTTAACAACAAAACCGGATTAAGCAAAATATTGTTTTTTTTTTGGAAGTCTTTGAAAAATAGAGGAGCTCGCGGCTAAATAAAATCAGCCGCTCGAGTCCATCTTTAGGTTAAGCCGTACTGGCCTAGGTTGA
This sequence comes from Noctua janthe, assembly GCA_910589295.1. Taxonomy (NCBI): domain Eukaryota; kingdom Metazoa; phylum Arthropoda; class Insecta; order Lepidoptera; family Noctuidae; genus Noctua; species Noctua janthe. The sequence goes on along the minus strand of OU342573.1, from coordinate 6,791,768 downwards.
TCTGTGGATGGGTGACTACCCATTACATACCGAGTTTCCTCCGTGTCTCGGAAAGCACGTTAAGCCGTTGGTCCCGGGTGTCATTTGTAGATCTTTGACAGTCGTTAGCTAGTCAGTGGCCCAAAAAGTTTGACAACCAAGGGGTATTGTATTACCCAGTACTAACTGAGTTGTGGCGGTCAGATAGGCAGTCGCTCCATGTAAAATACTGGTATTCAGCTGCAGGTTAGACAGGAAGCCGACCCCAACAAAACTGGGAAAAGTCTAGGCTGATGATGATGATGATGAGATAAATAGTTGCTGCACTATTGGGTGTTCCCCTCAGTACTTTAATAGTTTTTGTAAGTACTTGACGTTTAAATGATCTCTAATTATACTATTGTGCAAATTAGACATCTTGAATTCTAATGTAACGTGTTTCATTTTATTCGTACTTAACAGTATTTTGAGAAATTTGCCTACATGGAGTTTACAGCGTTTAATTTTCCAAGACATAAGTATATTTTAACAATTTGGATTTGGAGTTTTCCCACAATCAGCAGTTAATGGTGGATAGGTGGAAAATTTTGCAAATAAAATTTAGAAGTTCGATTTCTCCAAAAACCCAGTTTGGACCACCAGTTACCAGGGTCAAAATTATTGGAAATTAAGTCTAGTATCACCGATTGATTTTTAGGAATGCACCCAATTACCAATCACCTTGGATAATAATAGCTCTGGAAATCAGACCCTGAGGAGAAAATTTTCACTACTCTTTGACACTTTTCAAAAATCCAGGACCCCTATTCCTTGGTCTCCAGTGGTGGTAGTTTTATCTAAGAGATACGCAACCAGAACACAGAGTATCAGATATCCCTAGTTTATACTGGATGGAATTTTTCAACGCCATTTGGAGGGCAAGTACTCTAAATACTGGAGATAGAAAATTTTACTCAAAGGAAACATTCCTTTATTTTTAAAAAGAAATAAATCTGCATTCAAAGATTTTTGAAAATTCGCTTGCCTCACTCGGGAATCGAACCGGCTAAATTCCAAAACAATAACACCCTGTACTTTTATGGTATCTATCGATAGGGTCAATCATAAGTATCAAATCTCTCTAACAAACATGATAAATTAAATTTAAGGAAAACCATGAAATCTGTATAGTAGTCTATGATCTACATAATTATATTAGGGAAATTATTAATCGGGCGAATAAAAATTTAATTGGCGACCAATATACTAAATGGGCGACTATTGTACCAAGTAAGCAACTATTTATCCGGTCATTGCAGCAAGGAGAATATAGGAAGCAAGAGCGAGCGAATGCTGAGAGAGACTTGTGGCACCCCGACTCGGACAGGTTAGGTTCGAAGGGGATGGCGGGGTCTAGTGAGCGAGCGAAGTGAGCGAACTAAGACCCCGGAATCCCCTTCGTGTTAGGTTACTTTAAACTCTGCAAACAGATATAGGAGCCCCGCTCAGCGGGGGTTCGTCGACTACGCCTTATCTACAATCTAGTGATTAATAACCTTGTTTTAAGTTTTTTACAGGAGTCCTTAAATTATCATATAATCGTACTGAACAACTAGTAACTCAAATTTCTATTTTCAAGTCGCTGTTTTAAACATTTGTATTCGCCCACTGTTTGTCGCTCACTTAGTATTTCAGTAGCCCATTTTCAATATTTTTGTCACCTTTAATTTGAATTTATGTTCGCTCGTTTAAATACTACCAATTATATTATCTTGTACCTACAACCCGAGTATGTAAATACAGTAGGTATTGTCTCTAGAACTTATCAGTTAATTTTAATACCTACAGGACTCTGGGGGCGTGGTTTCCTGCCATGACGTCATCATATGCTCGACAATGAACAATCCTCATTGGTTGTTCATAAACATTTCTATAAATAGTTGAATATGACTCGCATACCTAATTGCTGTTTAGTGAAAAGTTGTTATACTGTAGTCACCAGTTACGATGACTAGGTATTGAGTTCATTGGTCTTCTAATAGGTACACAGCATGATTGAGCTATACGTCGCTGATTCATTTGAAGAGACCGAAACGATATTTTTTTAACTCGTTATCAATGTCCTCCTATTTAACCCAAAGATTGACTGGTAGAGAATGCCTTATAGCAATAACTCCGCCTATGTACCACTAACTATTGTACATAAAGTTTAAATAATCAGAGAATTACTTAGTCAGTAATCTGTAAGAGCAGCAGTGGCCCAATAGTGGCGGCCCCGACTTACGAACATGAAGTCGTGGGTTCGAACCCAGAGAGGCGCATTACTTTGTGTAATTTATTTCATCACCACTGCTCTCAAAACGGTGAAGAAAAACATCGTGAGGAAACCGTTATGTCCTAGAAACAAAAATTCGAAGACATGTGACATCTACCAACTCACACTGAGCCAATGTGGTGGATTATAGCCCATTCTCTCTCATGGAGAGGAGGCCTGTGTCCCAGCAGTGGGAATATTATAGGTTAATTATGATTATGCTAATCTGTAAGTACCTAATAGGATAAGTCAGCTGAAACAAGTTAAAAATATAGCTTTTCCTATATCTGTTAACAAAGGTTCGGTCGAACAAAACAGTCGGAAAAATTGGCTGACTATGTATTGAAGACAAGTATCTGTCAGTGCCCGACTGCCTCGTTGGTTTATTTGTCGCAAGCGCGGCTGTTGAGCATGAGGTCCTGGGCTTGAATCCCAGGTCAAAGTGTTATTGAGTTTTTCTATTAGGAATTTGTCAGTAGCAGCCACGGTGTCTGAATGTGTGCCCGGTTGATGGCAATAGGCTCATCCCCTATTACAAGGGACTTTTAACTGGTGAAAATTGAGTGTACTATTATAATAGTACACTCAATTTTCACCAGATAGGTACACCTCTGCCTAACCCTTTGTGTGTCCGCTATCCGCAGCCGGCAATTTGTCCGTGCTGATTTGGCCGAACCTTGAAAGTGGCATCCATACTAATATTATAAATGCGAAAGTAAGTTTGTTTGTTTGTTACCTTTTCACGCCTAAACCACAAAACTGATCAACCTGAAATTTTGCATATACGTTGTCAGGTGTACAGAAACGGACATAGGATACCTTTCTTCCCGAAAAGACGTACTGTTCCCGAGGAAAACAACAATAACGTTCTTATGATAATAGATGGCGCCCCGTGTCTTTCGAATTATGATTGAATTGTATTATTACAAGCAGAGTACAACCCGAATTGATTGACAAATTCTAAACTAACGCGAGCGAAGCCGCGGGTAAAAGCTAATAGTCTATAAAATGTTGACATAGGCTAGTGATTGTCTGCGAAAGCTGAATAAGTGCTATAAAATAGCAGTAGTTTTGCGTCTACTATTAGGTACCTCTGCCATAACTTTGGGGCTTACAGACGTAATGTTACGTTATGTTAAGTTGCAGTAAAATGACCAGGTGGCCTACCATGACGTCCTAAAGCAGAAGTAATTCCAGTGTGGGAAAGAGACAGAGCTATACAATTCGTCTAGCGTCATCTCTTTTCCACACTGGAATTACTACTGCTTTAAGATGTCATGGTAGGCCACCTGTTAATAGGATAAAATATAAAATCAAGATACCGATCAAAGTACGTCATTAACTTGTGATGATAAGGATGGATATTCACTCATTTATTTAAAAGACAAACATAGAACATAGAAGACAAACTACTTAGCATAATCGAAAACCTCATTAAAGGTGATCTACAATCTTCATATGTTTATAACCGCCGCCCGCGCCGGTCCAAAGCGTGATCGTGTCTATTACCTAATCGTACAATCAACCTATCTGCGCGGGAGTCCCACGATGTTCTAGGGTGACTCATTTGTTTTTTGTTTTGCCAGCCTTTATCGTATCCCACTGCTGGGCAAACACTTTCTCTTTCTTCTTTCAAACATTCGGTGTTGTGCAATTTCTGGCATTGTTTGCTTTCCAATTCTCTCTATTTTGAGCTAGTATATGTAGGTATACGAGGCTGACGTGTCCAGCCCAGACTCTCTAAGCAAGATTCAAGCCCGTAGTATTGAGCGAATTTACGGGTGTTCCTCATCCATATCACCTTAGGACATAAGCTTAATTCGGGGCCCGAACTAATAGGGATGTTTCCTGAGTAATAAAAATATGATTCTATTTAGTCCGTCAATTAGATTATCGAAAAATATTGTTAAAGTATTTTTTGTTTTTTCAAATCAATAAAAAATGACGAAGAAAAAACGCACCAAAGACAAATGGCTTGTGACGTCACTTTCCGGTAAAAAGTGTACCGAAATGTAACGTCACAGAGTTTTCGACGCACTGTATCGTCTTCATTTTTTGTTTACGTGAAAAAAGAAAAAATACGTGTCCAATATATTTTGGTAATCTATCTGACGGACTAATCAGATTTTTTGGTCGTCTACCCTATTATGAATGACGATACGATTGGACAGTTTCCCTACTTCCTACGTATTTTCAAAACTCATGAATCCGAAAATATTACGGAGTAGCTTCGTTGACGGACTTAAAGTGATGGCCTCCGTTCCATTTAAGCTTCGCTGCTTTTTGAGTGACGTCAGCGATATGTTTTAGACTGCAACACTGTATTCCTATCAATGACTCATTATTATCTTATCTTAGTAAGTAGTTTTGAACAGCTGACAGCCGCGGTGCTTCCCTAGCGTGACCTCTGATAGGTTAAGATAACCATTTTATAAACAAAACATTTAATTCAATTGCAAGAGCAGATTACTTTGTGCCAATGCCAAGTTCAGTGGTGTTGTGACCTCTGACGGGCGTGTAGCGTGTGTGAAATTGATAATCAAGTATGTAGCTAGAGATAATGATCAAATCTGTCCCAGCATCCAATAGCAATTAAATTATTTGTTGTCACACTTGTCTTCTGATGCGTACTGTGGTCCGCGTGAACGAACTAACTGTACTTTGCGTTCAATTTTATTTTAAACATCCTTTATGTACAACGCAGTGGCGAAGGTGCCTTACAACTCGGTTCCTACCGGATTCCCTTTGAAAAATGGCACAGTCAGTATTCTACAAGACAAATTATATAATCACATTTAAGATATGTACTCCGGCTTACCTCTTATAAAAATTGACCCTTCGCTACTGATGTACACTTATTGTCTGTTAAAGGCATTGACTTTTTATCTTTCTCGGTTTTTCCTTTTCACAGCTTAGAAACCACAAATCAATAGACTTGTAATATCTATAGAAACATGCGTTTATCTACAGAATCAAAAATTGTAAACCATTTCCTATATAACGCTTAAAGTACATGTTTGATATTTTATGTAAGTAAAACGCAACTATTTTGTCTTATGCACATAACATAAGTATGTAGGTATCAGATGGGACTTTGTATTATTCATCTACTCGTTCGAATGAGGGAGGATAATTTCATTAATTTGGCCTCGTGTATGCAAAGGAAAATTGATACTTTTTCCTCTACTTTTAACTTGAAGTCTTTGAAAATCAAGGTTAGTTATGTATGATAAATAATGCACATATGAGTAGGTAAATTATGAACATAAATTAAGAAAAACCATAATCATAAAAAAATCATAGATTGGTTTTTTTACTATTTAAGGATAATCTAAAATCAAATATGGCCGCCAATATGGCGCAGTAAGCATCGTTGTCTACATTCAAGTAATAGTATAACTAGACTGACATGCAAACTGCATGAACATCGCATGACTTCCCAGGTTCGATTACCCGACCTGGCGGGTCGGGTAAAGATTTATTGGGTTTTTATTCAGCGATTTCTCATTAGCTGCCAGTAGTGTGGATTTTGTGCCCGGTGGATGGCAATACGCTCGCACCCTATTATTACAAGGGACTCAAACAAAACTGCCGAAATCTAGATGTACTATTATCTCTACACCACTGTCTATACGCTCGAGAATTACAGGTCCAATGAGATGTATGACTAGACAAAGCAATTAATTAATTATACAAAACTACTTCTGAACATTACATGATTCTGTTGATAAATACCCTATTAACGAGACATAACAAAGCTCCCATAACTCACACTACAATAGGTATTAACATGGAAAAAAAGCTAAACAATATCGAATAATTGGTTTGTTCATTCCACGTACATTTTGTTTATTTACATATAGGTACGTAAATTACTACGGGGACGCACCTGTTTATTCGTCATGATATATGTTAAGTGGACCACAACACCACAACAATAGTATTACGCATAAAACAAGTGAAAGTACGGAGAACAGGTAAAAGTACGATAACTACAAGTATCTATATTTTTAGGTATCTAGTACTTTGGTCCTTCATACGGCACGTACTACTTAGAGTAAATCCGCGCACTCTAATAAAGTTTCATACTGGGGGGCAAGTCTGCCATTTTTCCAATGATTGGTCGTGACAACTATACCGAGATAACGCCATTGCTATTGTATTAAAAGTTTATCTTTCTTCCTAGCTTTATCCCACTTTAGGTGGGTTCGGCTCTTTTAATTTTCTGGCGCCAGGACAATCTGTCCTGGGTTATTGGGTCGGGCAGTTCTTCCTCCAATAGCAGCTTCGTCATGCTAGTCCACTATGTACCCGAAGGTCGCCCTCTACTCTCTTATATTCAGGTAGTTACAATGCTTTCTTCACAACATGTTCCTCGTCTCTTCGCATCACGTGACCATACCGTCTGAGAAGGGTTAGTTTCTCTAGTACAGGAGCGACTTTGAAACTACCACGGATATGCTCGTTTCATACTTTATCCAGTCTCGTCACGTCTCCAGAGCACCTCAGCATCTTCATCTCGGCAGTGTGAAGCTTTTGTGCCTGCGACTTTTTCGTTGGCCATCACTCCGATCCCTACATCATAGCTGGCCTCATCGCTGTTCTGCAGATCTTGCCTTTATTTCTTATTGGCATACGAGCATCGCATTAAGACTCTATGTATCAAAAGTTCATCAATCGCCATCGGATAATTATACTAACACTTTTCGGAGATTACCAAAACTGTCAAAATCTTCAATTACGGCGACTGATCGGCCATTCCGACACAATTGTATTAGTAAACTTGGCCTTCTGATACTGATATCTAGACTCCAAATCCTTCAAAAAGACTTGGTTGGGACTTAATTCCACCCAGAAAGCTTGTGAAGCTTTGAATGCCACACAGCAAAGAAATACTATAAGGATTTGAGGAGCGCCTTAAACGTTGCCTATGTTACCCGTCAAGCTTTTATCGATGCTGGTCCTCAAACCAAAGACACTAATTACGCCATATAAATAAACTGCGTAAATTTGATCGTTATCCCATTGGAAGGTTTCGGGTGATTATTTAAATCATTTGCTGATAATCCCGTTAAATGTTATGCTATTATCTGCAAAGTCGAGAAGATGCATTCTATTGATTAAAATATAAAAACAGATCGTCATGATTCGGTAGCCTATCTTTAAAGACGGATCAGGTGTGAATCGCGATAACCTAGCAGGGCCGTTATCCTCTAGATAAGATGACAATCAGTCCATTGACGCAGTTATGTCATAGTGGCACGTGTTACCTGAGAACGTTACGGCATCAAAACCATTGGATACTCTAGCGTCGAAAGTTCGAAATCACCACTAGCGTTCGGTTTTAGATTATCTACCAACCCGCACTGACCTCGCATGGTGGTTTGTGGCCCACTGACAGGATGCAGGCCTGTTCCCTTACCATGGGGAACATTATAAACGGATTATTCTGTTTGGTAGATTTGTGCGCCGTAAGTTATGATAGTTCCGCAACTATACTGATTCCTCGAAATCGGTATTCGGACCGTCCCAAATGAGTAACGCTGAAGATCTGCTGGATAATACTGTAAAGCCTTCACTGATCCTCGTAGCGGCGATTGGCGGCGGCGATCTCTCGCGTCCGGCCTTGGTTCAAGCCATGGTCCGGAGCGAGAGGGAATGGGAAGCCGTCACCTCCTTCTGCGAAGCAGTCATGGTAGTGAAGGAGGTGGCGGGACGTGAGAGGGAAAGAACCTCACGTCCCAGTCGCCGCGGGAGACGCCCTGGGCGTCGGGGGTCACGTGGTGGCTCCCGGCCACCGTAGGCGCGGGCCTGTGGACGGCGAGTTATGGGCCAGCTCGCCGTCCAGCCGTCTTATGACGACAGGCCGTGTCGACGGCGCGTTCGTGTTCCACGTGCGCCTCAAAGAGATGTCAGCAAATAAGTAGGGGTCCGCAAGCGCCGATGCCTGCCAGGGCTGCGGGACTGTTCGAAAGAGATACCGTGGCCCTGGAACACAAAGGGCAAAGAAGGAACATGGATGGGTTTTAGTCAGTACAAGTCTGACACTCCCTTCCGCTCCGCCCAGAGTGGGGGGGGGTCATTTGATGATTTCCCATCCGGAAAAAAAAAAAGCCTTCACTGATCGATAACAATGGCAATGCCATTAATTATGACATTTACGTTGTTGAGCAGACGAACGATTTATAAATGTGATGTAATGAATCAAAAAATAAAAGATGTTTCAATCACATCTTTTATTTTTTGTTTGTAGTTTGACACAATTGAGATGCTGGGTCATTCAGCTACTTCATGGAGCGAGTTTTATCCAGAGTCAAAAATTTTATAGTGGTCTAGTTGGGTCTTTTCGTGAGGGATACACTTTCCAACGTAGAATCGTGGCCCAGTCAGAAAGTGCTTTTTGTTCATGCAATAAAAGCAAAAACGGTAACATGCGCCTCGCTTTGGTTCGGAAGACGCAAATCCACACCGCTTCGGACTAAGCACTCGTGGATTTATGAATGCTCTTTCTGATCAACTGGATTCCAAGTCGATAAATCAGGTCATTTCCGAAGAGTAAAGTCTAATTATGACACTTACTGGTATCCAATATCTCCCCATCCCAGACCGTTGTGGTAGTTCTGCATGGCTCGCATCTTTGCTGAACAGTCCTCCACTGTGTAGCATGCTGCCGGGATGTAGGTGTGGTGGATGACGACGTATGGCGCTGGCAGATGTAGGGGGTGCACATCTGTGCCTGGCAGGCCGAGCCAATCTGACTTGCTGTAGAACGGGAAATCATGTGCTTGGCCTGAAATTAAGAAGCATGGTTAACACAGGTGTATTCATTTAAAATAGTTTCATTTTCACTTCACTTCATCATCTCCAGGCTGGGGTGGTACCTAAAGGTGATAATAAACAGTGCTCAAAGTTAAGAAATGAGAAATGTTTAAACGTCTCTTAACTTTAATCAAGGAATAAATCCCTGGTTAATTAATACATTATTTAAAGTAATAATTAATCAAAGAATAACCATTAATGAATCGAGCATGCTTAGTGAATTTGAATACAAATTAATGCCTTTGTCATTTGGTATAGCAAAAATATATTGTAAAAATCAACTTGAGGAAGTTTAAGAATACATTTAAACCCTGTTAAAAAGCCTATTAAATAACACCAGAGGACGACCTCAACCTCTAATTAAAAACAATTAAAAAACTCACTTTTGCTCGTAAATCGCGCGTGCGTAGATAACAAGCTCATTAAAATAAAAGACACTAACACTGTGAATGACGTCATTATGACGCGAATTAAATTAAATTAATAATCAATAAATTTTGACGATGTGTGTTTTGCGATGTAACCTATTAGCGAGCTAGGCTGGTTCACCAGTGAGCTGCGTTTGCGCACCCGGTTCTTATATTGAGATACGTCTCGAACCCGCGGTACTTTACCAGCGGTTTAGCGATAAGCGATTGCTCATACAATCATACAAGAACTTGTTTTTGGTGGATATTGGATACGCACTTGACGCTTTTAGGAATTAGGGACTTCTAAATTGTGTGTTTCGTAAACAAGGTGACTCCGTCTTCGGAGAAAGGTTGAATTAGGTTCAATATTGGTGAATGAGGAAAAGTTAAACTAAAATTTGATTTATGTAGGTCGCTTCCGTGCTTATATTGGCAATAAATGTTTTGCAAAATATTCAGATTTAATTCCGCAAAAAAGATTCAGCTTGGATCCAGAAAATGTGAAAAAAAAGCATTATCCATAATTACATACTGGCAGATTTGAGACGCAGAGCAATCTAGTCGCATACAAAGAAAAACATTCCTTACATTTAGCATCGCATAATGTTTACATAACCATTTGTGAATTGATCTGCCAAGAGTATTTAACGGGGAATTCCTTTTCTGTAAATAGGCACATTTACTGGGGTGAGGCGGAGGGGAAATTGTAGTAGGTATTTTTTTTGTTGTAATATATCTAATTACGACACTAGTCACACTAGACAAAGAACCTAATTCGGGTTTTGAATGGCTTTGATGACTTAACTTACTGTCTTCACGAAGCTTTCAAGCGTTTGTGATTTATGACAAGGTAAGAAGGAAAATTTTCTTAGGTTTCTTGCAATTTGCAAGTCAGTTTCAAGCTATACAGGGTGTAAACAGACTCTTCACATAGCCGTCAACCAAGCATTCTGTACATCAAACTAAGTAACTTTACGCAAAAAATATTGCTGGGAATCGACTTTTTTTTTTCGGGGTGCAAAATCACGTTTTACGGTAGGACTCGATGGAAAACACTCAAAGTATTGTGCTGATGGATGGATTGAATAGCACGGGGGTCGTGGAGGTGTGTAAAAATCTTACATTAAAAACATGTATTTAAAAAATACTTGTGAAAAACTTGGAACTTTGACCCCCAATATCTCCGTAACTAGAAGGTTCCCAGGTATGGTCTAGACCAAAAAACGATCGCAAAGACGGGGAGAACAAGTGCCTTTCGGATATGTTAAGGGTCTATTTACACCCTTTATGTGAAACAAAATATGAATATAATTCGCGACCGTAACACGTAGGTATGTTACAGAATTATAATCATTAAAATCATCAATACAACCTTCTAAGTTCATTAATCCCATTTAATGACTATTTCATGAAAAAGTCATGCAATGGGATCACATGAACTTAGAGGGTTGTATTGATGAGTGTAATGACTAGAACTCTGTAACGCCATATTTGTTAAGGTCGCGAATTATATCTTAATCAACATACAACCAAACACTGACCTGTAAATAGCAAAAAACGTAAGAAAATTTAAATTTCGCGGGCTACCCTGGCGCTGGCCTTAAAGTATTCCATATCGAACAAAAACATATTATTAGCAAAAAAAAAATACCCGACTTCCGAAAAAACACAAAAAAGTGAAAAATAACTTCAATTAATGCGACAGCAAAGTCAATAATGTGTTGGAGCGACATAAGCTACGAAAAACCTTTAATATCGATCTTGTAGAAACGAAAAAACGAAAATGATTTTAATTTTTTTCGAATTTTTCTAAACTTGTTGAATTAAACATACAAAACGGTGGAAATGTGGATACAGTACACCAATATGAATTCACGTGACTCCACATTTCCACCGTAGTAAAAAATAATAATAATAATAATAAATTTATTTGCCAGAATATTGTTGTTACATAGGTGTTACATATAATATGATGTCCATAATATTCTGCTGTTTCCAGCGTACAAATATTTCAAAGAATTAAAATTAATATTAAACCATACAATGTCGAGAATAAGGAAAACGTTAACTACCATGAAATACAATGTCAGGGGTGATTAATTACAATGTCAAAAATGGTTAAATACAATGTCAAGGGTTATTAATTATAAAGTCAAGAACTATGCAATACAAAGAAGATAAAAAAAACAATACAATATCATAGAAATTCAATTATTAGGAGGTAAGTCGTCATCTAATTTAAATTTTGAATCAAATTTTTCATTTAAAAATTCATTCGTTGAGTAGTAACACTTTTGCAACAGAAAGTTAAATAGTTTCTTTTTGAATGTCATGAGGTTAAGACTTTTAAAAACATTAGGCAATTTATTATAAATTTGAATTGCCATACAGTAAACATTATTCGAAAATAGTTTAATTCTCTGTTGGGGTGCACATAATTTGTGGATATTTCGACTTTTCCGTATTACAACATCATTGTGTACTTGAAATAGTGCTAAGTTTTTACGTACAAAGATGCAGAGTTCGAATATATATAAAGATGGGAGTGGTAATATTTTTAATTTTTTGAAGATTGGGACACAGCTTTGTAATGGATGGGCTTTAGTCATGGATCGAATACATTTTTTTTGGGCTCGGAATGCTTTAGTAGTGTCAACAGAATTTCCCCAAATAATGATGCCGTAGCGGAGAATTGATGCTACGTAACCATGATAAGCATAAAGTGCTGCAGTGATACCAGCTACGCGAGTTATTCGGTTTAAGACAAATACAAATCTTTGCAGCTTAGAGCATAATTTGTCAATGTGTACTTTCCAGTTGCAATATTTATCTAATGTTATCCCCAAAAAAGTAGCACTTTCAACCTCTTCTACAGGGTTATTTACATATCTGATTTCTAATTGGTGACGTTTGCTATTGTAAGTTTGGAACTGTATAAGTTTGGTTTTACTAATATTGACATGTAGATTGTTGTCTTTAAGCCATTCCATTATTTTATTTAACGTGTTATTAATCTCTTTTTCGTATTTGGTGATATTGTTATCGGTGAGTTCAATACTAAGAGTTGTATCGTCGGCGTACAGAACGCAAGCAGCAACGCAATATGTGGTCTAGTAACCACATTTCTGCACCACGAGTGTAATTCTACAAAAAGGTGAACGCACTCGTGTGGGGAAGAACATGGCAATTACTGTTGTAGCCGAGATCAATTTATAATAATAATAATAATATTCTGGCGCTCGAGTCACGATGAGGGCACGACGGATGTAGGAGGATTAGTAGTCTAGTTCTCAAAATGTAACTTGAATAAAATGACAGCTGTCAGAATGACGCCAGAACATCAAGCTATCCAAAACTGTCAAATTTTCTCAATAAATCTTGCCAGCGATAAAGGTGAAAATCTATTAAAAAAATTAACTAGTATGTAACTTCATGTTTTTTTTTATAGTTTAATGAATACCCATATTTACATAGCGAAAAAACTGACTGCATAAATATGCATTTGTAATTATTTATTTTGATATTTATAATGTATTTTGTTGTTTAGATAGATACTTGCCGCACTTACAGTACTTACCTACCTTTAAGCAAAATGAATAATATTTTTATTTTCAAAAATATAAGGCATGTAGACTGCGTATACGCTAGTCCGTAGATATGTGATCATTCTTCACGAATCGAGGCCACCTTGTGGCCCTTAGTTCCCATCTAGATGTCATCCACTTCTCAAATCTGACTATTCTCACCATAAGATATCAGTGGTGTCTAGTACCAAAGGTCAGACAGACAGCAACTTCTTCAGTCTCTATCATAGGCGGATTAAATAGGTGATTCTCAAACGACACCGCTCGTCCGCGCGGTCGGGCGGAGGCGGCGACGATTTTGTGGCGGTGTGCCGCGCGGAGAGGTGGTGAGCGCCGCACATCCGCGCGGTCGGGTGGTGTACGTGTGTTAGGCATCAACTAACTGACCACAAACAAACCAATGTGACGGACGGGAGATCCCTTTCATCGCCAGACTGCACGTACGAGTGGTTCAAATTCAAATTCATTTATTTCGTGAACACAGGATACACTAGACTAGACTAGACTGGTCTATTTTAGTTACTTTCATAGTATAATGTCTTATGGCATTTTGCTATGGGGACGGGCTGCAGACTTGATTGAGTCTATATTTATTCTGCAAAACAGAGCCATCAGAGCCATATATAATCTTCGTAGGCGTGATGCTCTAAGGGAACTCTTTAAGGTAATTGACATCATGACGGTACATTGTCAATACATCTATACAGAAGATGTTATAAAAAAAAGAGAACCGAGCTGTGCCCCGCCAAAAGGCATACAAAATATCAAAGGTTTTTGGATCATACATTTTAGAAACTCAAAGGTACAGTAGAGACCATAAGTGCAGTAGCAGTTTCACAAAACGATCGCATCAAAACAAGTCGCACTTACGACCTTTTTCCATAACAAACATTTTGCACACATACACGATCTCGTATATCGCTCTCTTTCATAATTATCTAGTCAGAAAGAGTGCGATATAATGATCATTTGCCTTAGTGACAAGCCTGTCATGTCGCGACGGAGTATTAAGTTAGTGATATTTAATTTCAAACAAACAATTATGTGTCTATCTGGCTTAGCGGTTAACGCTATAGATAAAATATCTCGCACAGTATAGTCTGGGTTCGAACCCAAGTGACATTACACTTTTTGTGTTTTAATTATAAATGATACGTTAGACCCGATGAGATATGTTTTTCTAAATATTAGTTGGAACTTATTATTAACAAAAAAGATGAGGGTGAATGTGAAACAAAATAAACTTCTGGATTGAACAAAGTAGTTAGTTATGATGTTGTTAGTTGGTGAACTTTGTTTCGAGCGTTTGTGTTATTATTACGATTAGCGTATTGTTTGATTGTCTTTATTCAAGATGCAAGCTAATATTAGTATTGATGACAGGGCAACTTTGCGTAAAAATGGGCTTAATATTTCTCAAATTTCAACTGAAACTGGCTTAAAATGTGTAAGTTATTTTTAAAAATTATAATTATTATGATGATAGTTGTGGTGTGTGATTTTCTTATTTTTAAATAAATTGCTAGTTGCAAGTGTGTAATCATAATTTGTTTTTTTTTAGAAATTCTGTTAGCCGTTGGGTAAAGAGGTTTGAGGAAGAAGGTAGTCTGAAGAGTCGTCTAAGAAGTGAAAGGCCGCCGCTTATTAACCCGACTCAGCGACGTTTTATAGTGGAAGAATATGAAACAAATGGTTTCATTCCAACTATAATGTTTGCAGAGCAATTGGATACTACATTACAGACTGTTCGCCATGCATTTCATGCTGAAGGTTTACATCATCGGAAGCCAGCTAAAAACCATTTTTGACACAAAAACACAGGGAGGAAAGACTACGTTTTGCTCGAGATTATTTACATTTTAACTGGGAGGTGACTGTATTTTCTGACGAGAAGACTTTCTAGTCTTGCCAAAAGGAAGACTTAATTTATAGCGAAAAAATAATAATACTTAATTAATTAAGTAGACCGGGTAACTAAATATTTAGTAATATTAACATAACCATCCATATTAAAATCTATTCGTCGAATAGCTCTGTGCGCAGTTTATTTACCACCCCCTGTGTTACGTAGTAGTTTGGACAATTTTTTGGACCGCTGTAACGTGGTTCTTGAACAGACAAACTTGTGCGCCTGTATTGTCGGTGACTTTAATTTGGGTAATATACAATGGAATTTGGTATATGACGCAGAAAAAAATTATACTCCTCCTGGCATTGCTAATGTACTAACTGACTTTATTCACATGCATAAATTGTCACAACTTAATAGCATCCTGAATGTGTCTGGCCGAATACTAGACCTTGTATTAAGTAATGTACCCACCGGTAGCGTTACTGCGGCCCTAAATTCCCTCAGCACCATTGCCAGTCCATCACCCCCCCCATCGAAATCCTGATTACAGCGAGTGAAGAAACCCGACTTCCATATAATCCTCAGACTACAAAAATAAATTATAATAAACTTGCGTACACGAAAATTTGCGAGAATCTAAACGATATAAACTGGGAACAAGTGTTTGAAAAAATGGCTGATGTTAACGAAATGCTTCGAATGTTTTATGACAGGCTCCTGCATATTATACATATGCACGTACCCTCTAACCCTACTTTTAAATATAAAAAATATCCTCCTTGGTTTAATAAAAGCTTAATAAGAGCTTTAAAAGAAAAAGAAAAAATAAGATCTCGCTTCAAAGTCTATAAGAACCCTAGGGATGAAATCGAGCTCAAATTATTAGGCAAACGGTGTTCCAAATTAGCTACTGATAGTTATAATGAGTATATTAGAGACATTGAAAATGAAATACCTAAAAATCCGAACCGCTTCTGGGCATACATTAAAGATAAAAAAGGTGGCTCTAGCTCTTATCCAGCCACAATGACTAATGGAACCGTATTTACATCAGATGGTCCAGAAATTTGTGAAATGTTTGCGTCAAATTTTTCCTCCGCTTTTAAAAGCGCGACAGTGACCCATAGTGAACCTGAGTCCGATTTTCTTCATAATATGAAGAATAACAGTCTACCACTAACAGCACCTGTGATTGATCGCGATAGCCTGTTGAACAAGCTCAAATTATTGGATATTCGTAAAGGTGCTGGGCCTGATGGTATTCCGCCAATATTTATTTATAAATGTGCTCCCGCTTTGGTATCCCCTTTAGCACTAATATTTAACAAGTCTCTTAGCTCAGGTGTTTTCCCTGATTTATGGAAAAAAGCAAAGGTTATTCGTTTAGTTTAGTTTAGTTTATTTATTAATAATTATCAAAAATTACAGGTCATATTTTGAAAAAAGTAAAAACACAAATCATAATACATTAAAAAAAAAAACAAGTCATTATACATTAAAAAGAGCATTAAACACAAATTATCATAAATTAAAAAAAATAATAATAATAATAATAATAATACACAATAAACAGAATAATAGAACCTTACAGTGTACTAATCACATAAATTTTCTTAAAACCATTCTTTTAGGTCATATAATGCCTGGTCGGTTAGCCAACCTTTCAGTTTAGTTTTAAAAACAGTGTCAGACGTCGCGCTCAAAATATTATCCGGTAGCCGGTTGTATACCGATGGACCCATAACATGAATTAACTTTCCAGACTTAGATAGGGTGTGTGGGTAGCCAGCCAATTTGTTTCTACCACGAGTACAGTAATCATGTCTATCTCCGCGTCTATTGTATTCGTCTAGATGGTGCCTAACGTATACCGCCGCCTGCAATATCACCATAGCGGGAACAGTCAATATTTTTAGACGTTTAAAAAGTGGTCTCGCGGTGGCATCCCATTTTGAACGCGTAATAGCTCTCACGGCACGCTTCTGCATCCTGAAGGCTCGCTCCCAATCGGCAGCTCGGCCCCAGAACTCCACGCCATACTGGAGCACCGAGTGTACCAATGCGTAATAACACCCTATCATCATTTTACGTGGGAGCGTTTGCGCTAGTCGTTCCAGAGCGATTCCAATTTATAAAAGTGATCAAAAGGATGACATTAAAAATTATAGACCGATCTCTATCTTATCAACCTTTGCTAAGGTTTTCGAATCCTTAGTTTGTCCTTACATTCAGGCACATTTCAAATTGTATTTGAGCTTTTCTCAGCATGGATTCGTAGGGTCTAGGTCTACTTGCACTAATCTGGCGACTTTCACAGAAATGCTATCGGATGCCATTGACTGCGGCAAGCAGATTGACGTGATTTACACAGACTTTAGCAAAGCCTTTGACCGCGTGCCTCACCATATACTTCTATCGAAGTTATCTGCGTATGGAATCACCGGTACACTTTACGACTGGCTTAGGTCTTATCTCGAAAATCGTTCCTTCTTTGTCGCAGTTAATGGTTTCCAATCGGGAACCTACAAAACATCATCAGGGGTCCCCCAGGGCTCACATGTTGGACCAGTTCTATTTATTATGTTTGTTAATGATATCCCGCACTGCCTGAGATTCTCAGATTGTTTTATGTATGCAGACGATCTTAAATTCTCACGGATAATCGAACCTGAAAACGATTGTACATTACTTCAGAGGGATGTAGACTCGTTGGTTAAATGGTGTAATGATAATGAAATGAGCTTAAATATAAAAAAAAGTGCTACCACGTGAAATACACTCGAAAAAAGAAAGCAACTGCTAGTGTATATCGCGTGGGCCCTAACGTTGTCCAAGAGGTGGATCAGACGAGGGACTTGGGAGTTGTTTTCGACAGCGCCTTGACATTTGTACCTCATGTCGAGGGTGTCATCAAAAAGGCTTCTAGAATGCTAGGTTTTGTCATAAGGAATGTTGCTGGTTTTAAGCGTAATCGGACGAAGATCTTATTGTACAACTGCATCGTTCGTAGTATCTTAGAATACTGCAGTACGATTTGGAGACCTCATTACTCTACGCACATTCTTCGACTGGAGCGAATACAAAAGAGATTCCTCTGGCATCTAGCCTATGCTAGCGGAAATGCTAAAAGGATACGATCCTATGAATCCCGACTATCTTATTTTAAGATGGTCTCACTTGAGAAACGTAGAACAATCATTGACTCTTCCTTTGTTTATAAGCTACTCCGGTGCAAAATTGATTGTCCTCTACTACTATCAAAGTTTCAGTTTCGTGCTCCTGCCAGAATCCCTCGTGCTCCTATAACTCCTTTACACCCTCCACTCCGCAGAACTATACTAGGTGCAAACTCTGTCGTTCCTCGTCTTTGCAAATTATTGAATAACAGCAGTGATCTTATAGACGTGCATTTTGACTCATATGCCAAGTTTCATAGAACAACTATATCAATTGTTTAATTTTAATTTAATTTTGATTTGTTTTTGCTTGTTTTTACTTTTACTTTTATTTTAATGTTAACTTAAATTTTAATTTTGATTGTGATATTAATTTTACTTTTCATTTAGTATTTTAATTTGTGATTGTAATTTAGATTTTAATATTAATTGTGATTTTAATCGACTTATGATTCGGATTTTAATTGATTTTGATTTTAATATTAATTGTGATTTTAATTTCGATTTTAATTTGTGATTGTAATTTTGATTTTAAATAGATTTTTAATTCGGATTCCAATTTCGCTATTATGTACAGTTTCGATGTGTTTCTGTTTGCTTTTCTTACTGTAAATCTCACACATCTTATTTGTTTATGGGGCATGCGGTGCTAACCTGTAATTAATTGTTACACTAACCTTGGATATTATATACTTACTTTAAATGTTATCAGTGTAAACAATTGTTGGTTGGCCAATAAAAAAAAAAAAAAAAAAAAAAAAAATAACCGTAAATAAAAATAAAAAAAAATAAGAAATAAATTTTAAATTTAATGATCTTAAATTGGGGTTTAGTTTCAATATTCTTTTCGTCAAGAAAATGAACACTTAAGCTATAACCTCAATACATTCAATGTGACGTTACATTAAAAAAACACGTTCATAAAGTCTAACTCATATATTAGTATTCAATTAACTCTGCTGAATACTGATACCTATAATAAGCGGGTATCAACAATTATATTTGTGTTATTAGAATATCCTTTCCGTGTTATGTTATTCTTATTATGAATTGACTAAGTGGGTATACAACAAAAAATCTTATGAACGGTGATAAGAGAACTTTTTTTTGCCTAGATAGGAATGTGACGTCACATTCTCATAAAAGTTTGTTAATTTTATAAATAAATAAAACGAATAAACATTTTTGTTATCATTCAGCATGATTTTTTTATTTCCACCTTCCAACACCGAAAACATAAAATAAAATCAATTAATGAGGTTAAATAATAATACAATAACTATCTAATATTTAACTTCTTATAAAAAATAAATAATAAGCATGACTATGTTATAAATAAACATAAATACCTAACGACTTTCTGCTTAAAATACAAATATAATTAAGGTTTCAAAGAAACAAAAAACAGCCACACATTGTAATAACATGGATTCGAACTTGGACTTCATTGATCGTGAACCCATGCTCAGCCCAAACAGCTACCAACCCATGTTAATACTACGCGAATTTTAACAATGCAATGGTAAGAACAGGTCATCACTATGATGTGTATTCTAAATGCAACAGAAATATAATGCTATTTCGTGTAGTGTGACGACAGTTCATTAGTGTGTGTTATGTGTAGAATGTTGAGACATCACTCATACACGCACACGCACACACACTGCTGTATCGCGCTCGCACAGTTCATAGCAATGTAATCTTTAGCATGGTACTGCACTTTTGAGGTCTACTGTACAACCACAATAATTATAAATCTTGTCAAAATTATATAAAATGTCAAGTGAAAACCGCTTTTGGTTATAGGTACATATCTGAAGCTTATTTAAAACTGACGGAGACCATATACTCGTACCTACTCATGTAGGGTATCTATCTACATACTTATATGGATACCTACAATTATTATGCTCACGTTTTCCCCACAAGCGATAGCACGTGCTGGAAATCTAAAAAAAGAGAGATAGTCGACCTCGTAAATGCTTGACCAATTTTGTCAACAATTTCCAGAAAATTGTAACTTCACTAAGGTAGTTGAAAAATATCTAACTTTTTCATAAAAATTAATAAACATTCTCATTTTCAGACTTTTTAGTAATATTCAGTTAAAGTGGTAGATTATTTGATGTAGTTATAAAGTCCGCTATGATATACAATGTGAAAACGTTTAGGTACCACAATCTGAACAAAAAAAAAAACAACAATAATAGTATGGAACACAAATTGAAGACAATCAAATAAATTCTTGACGGTGTTCACATCATTTTGAAGCAGACTATTTGCCCATTATTAATGAGTAATAATTATTGTGAAAAATACGAAAACAAAACACTATCGTATTACGAGTGCACATTGATTGATCATCTTAGATATGTTTGAATTAAAAATTCTATTCGGAGGTATGTTTGATCATGAATCAATCTATCACGATATGGCATATATTGTTTACTTACGCTAACCTATTTAAATTTATCTATTGATGAATCATTAACGATAATTATTGTTTTGTTATTACATTTGCATAATTCTTGTGACCTATTTAAAGGCACATCCGCAATGCGACAAACACCCGTTTGAGAAATTTCCATTTTTTTTGTTGTTTATTAACAAGAATTTGTGTCGTAAACAACAAAATCTCGCTCTTACTAAATTCAGGCTTTACAAGGTAAAATTCACTCCTCCTATTGTTGAAGTCGGTTAAAATGTAGCCTATGTTACCCGGGGTATAATAACGAATCGATTGACACCTTATTCATCAAAATCGGATTAATAGTTTAGGCGCTACGGAGGAACATAAATATAAACATACATGCATACCTACATACATAGACTGCTAAAAACATAACCCCTCCTTTTGATTTCGCCGTAGTCGGGTAATTAAGTTCGAAAACAAAGGCAAGCGACGTCACTTTACCTAATTACGTCATTTTATTCATGATGTGTGGCTAACGAAAAAACTTCAAGAGAAGGTAAATAAGTAAGGAAAGTTTAACTCCTTATTTCAGCACGTCTAACATAGGACGGATTTTTTATTTTTTAAGTTCGACTTTTTTCTTTTTTTTTCCTATGGGAAATCATCAAATGACCCCCCCCCCCCACTCTGGGCGGAGCGGAAGGGAGTGTCAGACTTGTACTGACTAAAACCCATCCATGTTCCTTCTTTGCCCTTTGTATTCTAGGGCCACGGTATCTCTTTCGAACAGTCCCGCAGCTCTGGCAGGGATCGGCCCATGCGGACCCCTACTCGGTTGCTGACATCTCTTTGAGGCGCGCGTGGAACACGAACGCGTCGACACGGCCTGTCGTCATAAGACGGCCGGACGGCGAGCTAGCTCAAAACTCGCCGTCCACAGGCCCGCAAGTTCGACTTTCATAATCTATTTCTCAGTCTAACAGTGAATAAAAGAAAACCCCGAATTTCTTTTTGATCTATATTTTAATTCCATAATATTTAGTTTAAGCCGTGCTTGCCTAGGTTGGTCTGTGGATGGGTAACCACCCATTACACCCATCCCTAGGTGAGTTTTAACGTGTTTTCCGAGTTTCCTCCGTGACTCGGAAAGCCGTTGATCCCGGCTGTCATTAGTAGATCTTTGACAGTCGTTACAGATAGTCAGTGGCCCAAAAATGACAACCAGTCTTACCAAGGGCAAGGGGGCAAGGGGGCAAGGGGGGATACAAAGTTTCGTGCCCGCGCTATTAACCGTTGAGGAGTTCTCTCGAGAGGATCCTGGCTATCAGCTCAATCGGATACCAACAAGTGGTCGAAAAATGGTTTGCAAATTTTGAAGCAGACAACTTCTTAAACATTGCAAGTTAAATAAAAGCTTGTAAAATGAAAAATTATTGTGTTACGAACGGACTTGACAATAAAATACAAAAATAAAAACAACAACAGTCATTTTATTTCCTAAAACATTAAAATCACAGTATTTTGTACATTTTTGTCCGAAATTAATATTTACAAAAGGTTCGGTGGTTAAATAAACATAATTTTGATACAGCATTCATCCTAGATCACGTTACTTGGTCCATATTTTATGAGGGGGCAAAATGGTCCCAGGTGGAGATTTCATCGAAGAGTGCTTGGCCAGGACATTCGGTCGCGGAGACCTGACGATGGCCTATGAGCTTGTAGTCGGGACTGATGTAGCCTAGCTCCACTCCAGCGGCTATCAGTTCCTTGAGGGACTGAATTTGAGTCGCTGGGGGAAGGTTTTCTGGAAAAAATAGAAAAAGAGTTAAGTTTTTGATTATTTCGACCAACTTCTTGTCATACTCGCAACATGCGTCTATGACCAGATGTATAGACGAGGCTAAAGGTATATGTTGGGACTGTAGCAAGTCTCGTTCTTTAGTTGCAGTTTACCTACGACTACGAAGTCGAAATGTACTTGTTCTCCCCGTTCATTGCGATCATTTTTTTGATCTAGACCATTCCTTGGAACTTTCTAGTTTTTTTTTAATATTGTGTTTTATGTTTTTAATGTTATAATTTTACTTTAATACCTCATCGACCCCCGTATTATTCAATGTATCCATGGGTCCTATTGTATAACGTGATTTTTTACTCTAAAAAGAAGTCGTTTCCCAGCAATAATTTTTGCGTAGAGTTACTTAGTTTGATGTACAAAATGATTGATTAACGGCTTTGTGAAGGGTCCGTTTACACCTTTTATGTATGTATGTTCAACCAACTTTATCCCAGGCACAAAGAATTTGAAGAAAGAAAGAGTTCGACTGTGTATAGAGGCTATAGAGCGTTGTCTCTGCCACACATGCTTTTATCTCTTTCTAAAAATTTTGTGAGTCCTATTTACTCTTGGGGACATATTTCTGGGGATTATTATGATAATTATTATAAAAATATTGCTTTGATTTGTAATAGCCTTGCGTCGCTTGGTAGCCATGTGCTAATTTATTGGGACTTTATTTTAATCTAGCTTTATATTTATTAGAATTCATAAATTATGAATGGAGTTCCCCCCTAATGCCTTGTTAATTTGTTACGATAAAAAAAGTAGCAAAATTGCAGATTATATTTGAATTATGGCGCTTTATAGAGCGGATTTTCTGACACGTCATTAATACCTGTGTGACAGTTTTTTTTTAAAGCTTGTTATCAAGGCATTATTTAAATTAAAGTAATATTAGCCAGAAGTCGAGTATTGTACAGACAGGAAAATTAATTGTTAATTGAACCAATAATTCAATTTTTCTTGTTATAGTCATTTCATACAACTGTCAAAGAATGACAGTCGTAATTTGAATGTACAAGAAATTTAAAGGTAGTCAATTTGGTAGACAATTATTTTCCCTGGTAACATTGAGACAGCCATCATCATCATCATCATCATCATCATCTTCCTGCCCTTGTCCCAAGTTACTTGGGGTCGGCGCATTATCTTTCATATCATTCCTCACACTATCAATCCATCGTTTCATTGGTCTTCCTCTCCCTTTTCATCCATCAACGTTTATATTCATCACTCTATTGGTCACATGCGATTCGTCCCTCCTCATCACACGTCCATACCAAGACTGTCAAACAGTCATAGAGACTTAAGTACGCTTTGGGACGTGAAGTTGCAGATATTAGCTCGTTATACAATAGAAAACGTAAGGTAGGTAACATTTTCTTTTTTTTCTTAACTCACCTACAAAGTCACCAATCATACAGATGCCGATACTCTTGACGTTGTATGAGACTGCGTGCGCGCCGACGGCGTCCCAGCCGCGGCCCTCGTATACTGATCCTTCGCCGCCGACTGCGAAACTAGGGAAGAAAAAACATAAATAATAACATGAAATGTGCTGTCATAGAAATTGATTGTTAGTCGGTAGATGCTATAACATTCTCAACAAATATTTTATTATGAAGATATCTATTAAAAATCCGTTCCTCAGTGATGAGAATCATGACCTATCTTGTTGATGTTTAGTTCTGGCTTGGGGCCAGATATGTCGGTCCTGAGCCATTATTGAGGCTTCCTGACAATAAAGGATGTAAATACCGGGTGTAAACAGACTCTTCACAAATCCGTCAACCAAGCAATCTGTACATCAAACTAAGTAACTTTACGCAAAAATTATTGCTGGGAATCGACTTTTTTTTTGGGGTGAAATATCACGTTTTACGGTAGGACTCGATGGAAAGTACTCATAGCATTGTGCTGATGAATGGATTGAATAGTAAGGGGGTCCTGGAGGTGTGTAAAGTAAAAATTTTACATTAAAAACATGTATTTAAAAAAAAAACTTGTGAAAAAGTTGGAACTTTGACCCCCAATATCTCCGTAACTAGAAGGTTCCCAGGTATGGTCTAGAACAAAAAAAAATTATCGCAGTGACGGGGAGAACAAGTGCCTTTCGTTTATGTTAAGGGTCTATTTACACCCTTTAGATCCTTAACGAAGCCGAAAGGCACTTGCTCTCCCCGTCATTGCGATATTTTTTTTGTTCTGGCCCGTACCTGGGAACCTTCTAGTTACGCAGATATTGGAGGTCAAAGTTCCAACTTTTTCACGTGTTTTTAATACTTTTTTAGAGTTATAACTTAACTTCAAACGCCTCTATGACCCGTTTACTATTCAATGCATTCATCAGCACAATGTTTTGAGTGCGTTACATTGAGTTTCACCGTAAGACGTGAATTTACACTCCCCAAAAAAAAGTCGTATAATTCCTAACCTAACCTAACAAACATTTTTGGGTAAGGTTACTTAGTTTGATGTACAGAATGCTTAATTGACGGCTTCATGAAGGATCCGTTTACACCTTGTATAGCCTGAAAGACTTGAGAATCGATGAACCCACCGTTTTGGATCCCGACCACTGGGACTTTTCTCAAGTCTCGGTTTAAGTTGAATTACTATTGATTTCATTGAAGTATCTATTCAAACAAGTGCTAGTGTGACTCTTGCCAGAAATCCCAGATTGTACAAATCACTTACTTTAGATACCTACTTCAATAGTTCAAACAAACTACAAACATCTGATTAAGGCCATAAAAACAAGTGAAATACTGAAGTGCCTCTCAAGGCTCAACTAAGTCACGCGCACTGCGCATGCGGTGAAAAACATGACACTCTCCAATAGTTATCTATCTTTTGAAGTACATACCTACAGTCAATCAATTCACTTTAATTGCTACTAGTTTTAAAATGATAGTAGGTAAGGACGGTATCATCTAAGCAATGGTGATAAGAACCCTGATTGTCTGTATATCCGCAATTCCGCATTACTATGTATTAGGTCTTTACCTATGAAATTGGAGATTTGTATGAAAATTTTAAAAATAAAAATTTTTGTATTTTTTTTTTAGCTTGTCTAGCTTTTTTATCTTTCCGATTTGACGCAAGTGCTTCAATGTCGTTTTGACACTAACTCCAAGGCCCGCAGCAAGCTCAGCCACAGATTGAGTTGGATCCGTTTCCACTACCGCCTTCAATTCGTCGTTGTAGACAATAGTTACCGGCCGACCGCGAGGCTCATTCTTCAACTCAAAATTTCCAGATTTAAAACGATTGAACTAATAATGGACAGTGTTTATGCAAGCAGTGTAAGGCCCGTAAACGTCGTTAATGTTTCGTGTTGTTTGCGCAGCGGTATGTCCACGTAGGAACTCATATTCCAAAATTGTACGAATATTCAGTTTATCCATGGCGCCAAAAACTACCATAATTTCACAAAAACAAAAAACTATCTAAAAATAAATGACTGAATTTGAAATGAAAAGAACACGGCTTTCGAATAAAATTTATTTGAATTTCGAATTGCGCGCCAATCCACAGATAATTAAATCTGAAAATGCTGGTTATTAAATCTCCAATTACATAGGTAAAGACCTATTATTATCAAACTATTGCCGCTAACTTTAGACCAATAAACTAAATAACTAATAATAATCTGTTATCGCTTTTAAATCTGTTTTTCTTGCTTGCAATGTTACTGAATTGGTAATGGAAATCTGGCCTTATGGAATGAGGGCTATCGTTTTTAAGCTCACCAGATGGCGCCACAGGCGAGTAAGGTCCTGTCAATAGAATTATTGTATATTTTAATGTACCAATAACTTCATAAACAGTTTATTTTATTACGTATAACAACATAGTGTAAACTTCAGATACATATTTATAATATTGTCCAAAAATTAGCAAGCATGAAATATTTAAAAATCATTCTTCCTCCAGGTACTAGCAAATTAGATCCTAACTTGCTACTTAAAATCTACAAGTCATAATTAATCAGGAATGGGCCAATCTTGACCACAATCGTGAATATTAGCAAAACTACGTGATAATAAAGCGCGCAATGACACCTGACATTACTGAAGACCTTACTCTACACAAACGCCTCTAGCGGCGAATTCATGCACGATAGCCTCCATTGTACTAAACATGGCCATGAAGATAAATGTAGGACTTTTATCGATACATTCAATCAATACATTTTTGTAGCATTTAATTTGAAACGACGACGGCGACGTCGTCGTCAACCAAACCCACACGCGTCGAATGATGTCTTTTTCGGATTGATTTCATGGACAATTGGACATGAAGTTATTTCTGCCCGACTGAAGCCGATCCCTCGTCGATTACTGTGGTCACTCCTTAGAGTTTTCGACTACATTATTTTACTGCATATAAGCATAATCAGCCTATTAATGTTCCCACTGTTGGGACGCAGGCCTCTTCTCTATGAGAGGGAATGGGCTATAATCCACCACGCGGGCCCAGTGCGGGTTATTTTACTGCGTAAACTATTTATTACCCACAATGGTTGTAAATAGTGCCATGTTCTGCTACTGATCTACGACTAATTTATACGCACATTAATTTATTACGTATTTTACCATTTATATTTTCATATATAAATACGACGTGCAGGTGCACTTTCATAGTATCTATACCTTACTCGACTTGGCAAGATCGGCAATCGGTAGTGAGATATCGTATAATTAGTGCACAGGTACGCCGTACACGGCTTGTCGACTGGCACTGATTTGTTATGCATGCTGTTTAATTTATTTCATAAAAAATTTGTACACATTAATAAAATAAAATAACCTACAGTAACAAACTCAACAATAAACTAAAAATTGGCGTCAAAAACCTAACCTCAATGGCCAACGCTGTCAATTGGTAATGTCCCCAAGACCGTCCACAAGGCCGTTAGTCGCGGCCAAGGTAAAAAAAAGCCCTGTTATCTTGTATATTGGCTAATTATATATCGATGTGTTCCTGGGGAGAATGTGAATGTCCGATATTTCTTCTCCCTTGCTAAAACAATAGGAAGTGGCGAAAAGCGGGCCTTTTTGGGGACTGTACAAACGTGATTGTGTCGTTCATAAAATGCTGATTCTCAACCGTTTTTTAATAAATTAGATTAAATGATTTGATTTGATAGATATCCCTCGGCTTTCAAAGTAAAGTTTATAGTATTATCTTATCAGTAGGTACCATAATACAATATAGTCCATTAATAGATAGACTAGTTGCTATAAACATTACAACACATATGCGCCGCGTCCCGCACAGGAATCCATTACATTTTGAATTTTCAACTTACTTGTATCCAATATCCTGCCACCCGTTATGCAGTTGGTGCATATCCTGCATGAGCCGCATGTTCCTCTTGCAGGCGTCCTTAGTCTCGCAGTCCGGAGGAATGTAGCTGTGGTGGACGACGACGTATGGCACTGGAAGGTTCAGGCTTGTGATACCGTTCGGTGGACGTGCGCCCCACGTCTCTCGGGCCACGAAGTTAAAGGGGTAATCTGTTGAAAAGTTAAGGAGAGAAAAGGTTAAGTGTTTTCAGGTATATGCATGGTGCATGAGACTTTTTTTTTTCCGGGTACAGGCTATCAACATTATGAATGTAAATGACAGTTCGTTTCCAATTTCGTGGTTTATTTCTGTCACTGGCATCCAACTGTCAAACTACAAGTGGATAATGCAGTCGGGGTCTCGGGGACCTGTTCTTAAGCCAAAGCATGTGACATTTTTAGATCTTGGCGAAAGAATGCGAACAGAGTGGCTTTAAAAATCTACACGAACATATCAAGTTCACCTTCAGTTCCGACGTACTGAAACTTCAGCCTGTCTGTCCTAGTACACTCCATTATAACATTTATTGTAAAACACTCTGAAACGTGTTCCCTCCGGCAGTAGAAGCGAGAATGAGGCTCTTTCCTCGCAAACAGCATTTCCGTGTTTACTTTCGAGTTCACCTCTTCAATGAAGAGTAGGAAAGTCCACCTCTTGAAAGAAACGAGTAGGTACGCGCACTCGAGTTCGCGACAAATGTGCCAAAATTTGCGAACATTTTCTGGATGTTCACCGATTTTCTCCGATTTTAAAAGATGTACAGCATACCAGTGGAATCGCACCTTTAGATTTGGTGGTTTTAGTAATCGGAAGTCGGAATAGACTTTAAGCAAAGCCACGAGATTGAAAAAAAATATAGAACGGAGTGCGGACATTGGGAATATTTTCAAAAAAACTTCCCGGACATTTTAAATTTTGACTGCCTCCTGACAAGCGGGCGTATGACACTAGACTCAGCGACTTGTTACTAAATAGTAACAAGTATTGGATTACGAGGTTCTTCGTCTTGTCCCGTCTATAGCTCGTAAATGTTTGAATGTCTTTGGGGCAAAGGCTAAGATAACTTTGACAGTTGTACAAAAATCCAAACATTAAAAAGTTATGAATAAAACAGATATTGATTTGGTTTTTAAAAGTTGCTTACCGTAAGAGCTCCGTGGGTTTCGGGATGATGGGAGAGCCGCAACACTGGCAAGCACGCAGGCAACAACAATGTTGAATAAAATGGCCATGGTTTCTAGAAAGAAATAGAAATAGGTCAGAAATGTATACCCAAATCACATCAATGAAGAAAAACGATAACTAATCACGATGATTTATAATTTATCTTGCATGAGTACACGTGCAAGCTAATTAATAAAAGTTACAGAAACTAGTTAAAATTATCCGAGAATAGAAATCATAACGGTCATTCTTTAATACGAAATTTGTATGAAATAGCTCGGTTATGGGTTTAATACATGTGTCAATTTGAATAAAAAATATTTCTCTTATTGTTTTTTTGTTAAACCCGTACCTTGACGTAACGTTGTGGCCGGTTAGTTAACCTTTTTAATTAAAAAAAAATATTATTATTTTTGTGACAGATTTAAATAAATCACTAGTTTTTTTTTCTAGAATCTGGTTTTTCGTATCATCAATTTGAATATCGAATTATAGACCTCACAAGCACAACACAAGTTGTATACGGATTCGCGCCAAAACTTGTATTGTTTTCGGAGGAATGCGAACAGTTCAATGACGGCGACTGTTGTAAGTTCACGTTTATATAGGCAGTAAAACTCACAAATTCCCCGAACTTAAATGATTATTTATGACTTACTAAGGACTTCTGTATTTCTGCTATAGGTACATAACATGTCCATTATTAAGGGACTTGGCTTATGGACATTATGAAATCATTTCATGACAATTTCTTTACAAGCAACTAATTACTGAAAATCGAGCCACAAAAAGTTTCAGTTCTTTAAGAAAAAAGTTTGTAACCTTCAACCTTGTAATGGTTTGGAATTTTTTTTTTTTTAAACGAGGTCGTAATCACATTTTCTCTGGTTTTAGCCTTCTTTCCTTGAAGCAAAACAATTTTGATTCTAGGGGTGTGTCTAAATGTTAAAAGTACCTACCTACTTAATGACTTGGTACCTACTCGTGACTCGCGCTTCGGCACGTGCTACTGAATAATGATTAAAGAAGATAGGCACCATCGCGTTGCCCCAAACGTGCAACTGTACGTGTATCTTTATTTGAGTAGGTACTTGGCTAACGGCAGTGATGATGGGTCAATTGAATTTAAGGTATTAAAGTATTAAGGCTATGTCATGAAAAAGTCATTCAATGGGGTTTAATGAACTTAGAGAGGTAGTGTACCCTTAACGAAGCCAAAAGTCACTTGTTCTCCCCGTCTCTTTTCCCCCGTTTTGTTTTGTTTTAGACCAATACCTGAGAATCTTCTAGTTACGGTAGTAGTAGCTAGCTAGTATACATGACTTTAAATGCAATAACTTTAGTTCAAATCCCTCGACGCCCTCCCTATATTATTCAATGCATCCATCAGCACAATATTTTGAGTGCGTTACATTGAGTCCTACCGTAAAACGTAATTTTCCACCCCAAAAAGTCGTTCCCCAGCAATAATTTTTAGGTGTTAGCTTAGAATGTATTTGTGAATAAATAGAAAATCAGAAAATAGCAATGCTTGGCTGTAGAAGTACGTCTACCTACATCTGATACCTATATCAGTACCTAGTTAAAGTTCTGGTGGCCAACCATGACGTCTCGCAGGAGTAATTCCAGTGTGGGAAAGAGATGGCGCTAGACGACCTGTATAGCTCTGTCTCTTTCCCACACTGCAATTACTCCCCTGGACAATCACCACAATGTTTTACTTACGGTACGGTACTAGATTAATTTCTTACGAATACTTTGGTGAATGATGATTATGATTCACAGCCATTTATAACTTCCATGTTTAGTTAATGAGGAAGGAAACATGATGGATGTCAATTCATTGCTTGCATGGTACTTAAACACTATTTCAGGTCTCTCTTCTAGCTCTTACCCTGAGAAACATGTTCATATTTATCATAAGATTTGTAGTCATACTGCCAAATAAATTTAAAATCCGCAGAAAAAGCAACGATTGCCTGTGAATAGACTTCGACTGTAATGTCATTGCCATTGTAACACACTTATAGCCACGTGCCAAACTAACCTTAAAACGCAATCAAGGATAGGCAGATAACGTATCTATAATAGGAATATTCTCAAGTAGGTTCCTATCTAATCTAATAGTGAATTCAAGAGGTAAATTTGTAAAAAATCAAGAGGTACATGGATAATCTACATCTACGATCAAAGATAAGTCAAATGCGTAAAGGAAAGTGTGCATTCCCCTTTGCGACGGGTTTCGGGTATTTTTCCTTTAAAGTTACCGTATTATGTTATATAATGATATCAATATGTCAATGGAATTCGTTGACTTTTAACCGGTTTTTTGGCTAGCACGCTGGTATGACTAATCTGCGGACAAGATGGAATCTAATGTTAAAAATTTGTGCAAAGTAAAATTAATTGTTAACCTATCAAATTGATATACTTCGTCAATTTGCCGTGATGTAACCACAACTGCCAAATAATGCACCTATTACAATAAAACAAATCATATTCATCATCTGCCTAGCCTTTTCCCCAACTATGTTGGGGTCGGCTTCCTTAGACTGGAAGCCGACAGACGTCTACCCTAAATAATTTCTTAGTTTTACAGTAAAGCACTATTCTATTCTACCAATTATCTATCTATTGAGACGATCAGATATCAATAGAAACATCAACAGAACTGTCTAGCCTTTTTCCCAACTATGTTGGGGTCGGCTTCCAGTCTAACCGGATGCAGCTGAATACCAGTATTATACATAGAGCGACTGCGTATCTGACCTCCATAACACAGTTAGTACGGGGTAATACGATACCTCTTGGTAAAACTACACAACAAATAGTCGACACGTTTTGAGTCATAGAGCTTTTGCCTCTACATACGACATAGGCAATCAAACACATTTATTCTGATATCCTAGCTAAGTTCGTGTTATCAACAACGATAAATCAAAATTGTTTCGAAGGTACCTATTTAGGATGACTGGTAATTAGTGACCGATACTTAAACACGTGATTGTACTCATGATAACAAACAACTTTCCCAAAGAAACATTTTTTATATACTCATTCAGTTTTATCACAATAAAACTTACGAAGCGGGCTTGCGAGCCGCGCGGGTGCTCAGCCTATCCACTGTTGCACGGTACGATAGTAATGAGACAGAACGACGTCACACGGCTAACAGCTGATAGGTCAAAGGTGCGAGAGCGAGTTTCATACGGCTGTTGTGTTATTGTGATAAAAGTGAAAGATAATAAAAAAAAGACTTTGGGAAAGTTATTTGTTATCATGAGTACAATCACGTGTTTAAGTATCGGTTACTAATTACCAGTCACCGTATATACCTAATGCCCGTTTTAAAGAAACAGTTAGCACCCGTATCTATAAACAAGTCAAATTGATCACTTTCGTAAAAGTATTTATTTTAAGATAAGATTTTTATTCTGTAGTTCAGTAATTGCTTGAATTTAAAACTGTCAAAGTTAGAATTCGTAGCTTTGCTTTCTTTGACGGTTCTTACTTCGTTCAAATTCTTGTCTATTACATAAAAATTATTATTTTAACTAGAAGACGGGATATTTACCATGTTTATTGTTTTCTTTGAGTTCCCGATATGTCGGCGCTGTTGCAAGCACCATGATCACGGATAAAAAAAAAATCGGATAAAAATGATTACTAAGTAAGTAATTACTTAAACTTGACTATAGATATCAGGGTAAGGCCCGTATTACAGAACTACACTCAATACAACATGCATTCATTAAAACTAGATTTAAGCAATTTGATTGGTTGAAACTTTTTTTTTTTAAGAGCACTAACATCTGCATATATGTATTTTTTTCACCTATGATCTACAAATAAAGTGATTTGAATTTGAATTTGAATTTGAAACTAGTTTTTAAGTAGATAATGCCGATTTTCGATTCGAATTTCCGAATAATCAGTCACCTTACTGTATAAATCAAAACCATTTTCATAATGTAATCCACGATCTTGTATTAAGTTTCATTCCTTTTTTGATAGCTGATAAGACAAGAATATTTTCCTAGTAATTTGTACACAAGGCGTATTATTATTTTTTTGCACTAAAGATAATTTTAATTATTCTGAATTAATTATTAGCAAAAATTATATAAAAATAATGCCTTTTTTAGGCATTTTTGAACTTTGATCTTTATTACCTATTAACAAAGGTCTGCTTCGGCATCAACTACATGTGATAATAACTGAAATGTCAGTACAGCCGTAACTTATTATTAATTTAGCTTTAAATGATTTAATCTGGGATTTTTCATAAAAAAACTAAAAATCGAACTAACTCAAAAACTATTGCATTTCGGTAGAACATTTGGTGGCTTAATTTGTTGGATTTCATCCCTACTATGACGTCATGCAAGGAATACGTCGACTTACCAGTAACCCTGTATAAATAACTAAATGAATGCCTGCGCTGCCTGAAGCGCTCCGTTGGATTTTCAAACCTCGGCTTAGCTCCGGGAGTCCAATAATACTTCATTTAGAGGTTACTTATTATTAGTACAGCGACCATTTGACTTGTAAATTAAATATTTGCGTTTAAGCTTTTCGTGGTTAATAATTGGTTTGATATTTGCGTCTGTGGTTTTCATAAAAAAACTCGCTATTGAACTTACTTCTGTACTTGTAAAGTTATAAGCTGTTAAGGTACCTAATGCTCGTTTTTCTCAAATTAAACAACGCTTAGCTTAATAAATTACTAATTAACTAGCTCTTGTACTACAGGCTCTTGTAATTCCTAGTACAAGAACCCTTCTACACAGATGATTGCACCATTGATGTGCTAATAATTTATATATTTAATGAATTATGGTTGATAATTGGAAGGAGCGAGAAGCTCGTGGCTTAATAAAAACAGCCGCTCGGGTTGATATTTAGGTTAAGTCCTGCTTGCCTAGGTTGGTCCGTGGAAGGGTGATCACTAATACTTAATTTAATGTACAAAACATTAGTCATGTACTGTTACTATAAGTAGCTTTAGACTGATTTTGTGGGAGAACAAAAAAAAAATACCCAAGTTCTGATTTTCTTCTTACTCTGACTAATGTATTGTAAAACATATCAAATCCTATTTTAAATAGTACTTAGAGAAAGCTTTTTTTTCAAACAAACAAACAAACACACAACCAGACTTACCTTATAAAAATTAATTAATATTCAATAAAAAGGAATAACACAAAATTACTTTTTAACAAAACACTAAACGACTGTGATCTCTCAATGAAACTACTTAGTATTTATATGAAAGTATAAGTAGGCACATAATACACATGTATTACATATATGTATTGTTGATAATTAATTACGTAGTCATACAAGATAAGTACCTAATTCGGTGATATTATTATCAGCCGTGATTTGTCACGAAATAATAATTGTTGTTGTTTATTATTAATTTTCTTGAATTGAGGACGGGTATTAACCTTTCCCTTCAATGTATTAGGTTGTTCCAGATTACAAATGACAGACGTTTCTAGATGCAGGTAAGACGTAGGGATTGGTTAACTAATGTATTTTTTGGTGATAAGGATTTATTAATAACTATAATATGCCCACGGCTTCGCCCGCGTGGAGTTCGTTAATAGTCTCACGGGATGATAGTACTGGGATAAAAAGTATTCTATGTATTAATCCAGGTTATAAACTGTCTATGTGCAAAATTTCATCCAAATCCGTTTAGTAGTTTTTGCGTGAAAGAGTAACAAACATCCATCCTTTTATTTTTTTGTTTTACTTCTTTTGTGTAGTAAGCAACGACTTATTGTCGGGCCTGAGCTGTCCCCCCATTCTTAAGTACAAATGCTGTAACCATGACAATATTGTAATACCAAATGATTTGAAAAGAGTAACCATGGAGTTTCTTGCCGGTTCTTCTCCATAGGAAACGACCTACCCGAACCGTGCACCTTTTTATCAACGTTTTATAAATGCCCATCTAGGCCTATGTGAAATAAAATATTTTGATTTTGATTTTGATTTTTAATTTCATCCATCCATCCTCACAAACTTTCGCACTTATAATATTAGTAAGATTGTTCTTATAATATCTGTCGTGCTTGCCTAGACTGGCACCGAGTTTCCTCCGTACCTCGCAAAGCAAGCTTTAAGCCGTTGGTCTCGGCTGTAGATCTTTGACAGTCATTACAGGAAATCAGTGGTCCTAAAGTCTGACAACCAATCATAGCAAGGGGTATCGTTACCCAGTACTAACCTGGTTGTGGAGGTCAGATAGGTAGTTGCTGTCCATGTAAAATACTAATATCCAGCTGCATTCAAACTGGAAGCCGAACAAATGTAGTCAGGAAAGGCTAGAATCAAACAATCTTGCTGGATAAATTATCGAAGATTTTTCCCATTTGTCTCGTTATTTTTTGCATCTAGGCGGAGACTATGTCTACCTGACAATTCCAAAATCCTTTGCTACATGTGAACCTCGAAGGTATTCAACCTCGTGGTTAATAACGACTGATGTCAAAAATTTTCTTCATTTTAAGGGAGTGTTACCTATGCGAAAAATTTAATTAAAATTCTATATTAGACGTATTTTGTGCCACCCTTACATCAGAACCTACAACACCAACTGATAACCTATTTCTTAGAATTCCACATGTTATTGTAATAGATAATAACAATAAACAATGGTTTGCTAGGGGACTTACAGCAGCGTCATGACCTTAAACTAATTGGTTCAATGAATAAGGGACTTATTTGTGACAAGTAATAACATTCAATGGAATTGGTGATGATATGTCATTACAATCAATTTATAGGTGAATTACATGAATAATGCCTACAACCTACATGAACCTTGCCCGCAGGATGTTTCTTTACCTACAAAGTGGGCCTACAACCTCGTGGCATAGACAAAGTGACATTTTAACAGTGCTATCAATGATGAAAAAGCCGATAATGTGTGGGAATGACTTAACCTACCGAAAAGGCTATGTCAAACCCGTTGAGAAGTGCTCTATGAAGGGCATTTCATATAGATCTAAAAGGCTTTCAAAGTAATTTTCACTTTTTTTCCTTTTTTATTACTAACTAAACTAACAACAAACTATAAAAGGGCATAAAAAAACTCCTCCCCAACGCTGTCAGCTGGTAACGTGCCCAAGAGACGTCACGGGAAGCGTCAATTGGACGTTTAGAATTTTCCTTAAAAAGGGCTTAGAGCTTTAGGACCCCACCAGGCCCCAGAGTTTCAACCCCAGAAGTCGAAAATTATAATTTCCACAAAGGTAATATTAAAACCGCTTGAGGTTCTCCGCAGCGGCAGCGCCACCATAACACGATGAGCTTGGAAGATGTAATGGCGCAAGAGTATCGACACATTTTGCGTTCCACACTAAAGGCCAACCCAACCTCTAAAGAAACAAAAAAATGCCGCCCAGTATTTTGGCATCGTCGCGTGCCAAGCCACTGGGTTCAAGACAAGAGCTCGTCGAATGAGACTGGGCCCTATGGTTTTCAAGTAGCGGAGTAGCTTGGTTGTAAACAACGCAGTATCTGTCAAAATGTTTCTGGGAGGCCTATTTCCAGCAGTGGACATCTTTCAGCGAAGAAGATCTGTGTAATAGATAGATTAGTTAGTTAGCGAGTTAGATGTAAATGTAGTTGGGTCCTTGTTTCGCTCTTACAGTATCATTTCAATGGGTAGTTGGCTGCTTGTAGTAACAACCCGCACTGGACTCGCGTGGTAAATTATTATTATTACCCTCTCATAGAGATGAGGACTGTGTTCTTCCAATAGGAACATTGTAGACTAATAATGTTCCTTATTGCCAGAAAGAAATCCCTGTGAACGATAACACAGCTAACTTTCTTTGTTGTATAAAAAAGACAACTAAGTTATATTGCATTGTATTGTATAGTGAAGTTAGCTTAATTAGTTCTTAACATATTTGTTGATCTTAATCTACAAAAGGAAAAGATAAGCCCATCCATTCAAAATCGTTAAAAAATGGATAACGCTGGAAGTTTGTTGCCAATGACGTCATGAGAAAAGTTTTTCGTTGAAAAAAAGTACCCATTATCTTTGTAATTAAGATGATAATCTTATTTTGTCTCGTCTAAGGTAAAGTGCCCGTAATGAAATGAAAAAGCAAAATTTATTTTGCAAATTGATATGGAGCAGCGATACCCAGCCCGGTTATAAAGTGATGGCCCAGTTGTATCGGCCCCGACTTACGAGCCGTTTGGGTTCGAACCCAGGTGGACGTATTACTTTGTATAATTTATTTCATCACCACTGCTCTAAACGTTGAAGGAAAACTTCGTGAGGAAACCAGCACGTCCTAGAACCGAAAATTCAAAGATGTGTGACATCTACGAATTCGCACTGGCCCCGTGTGATGGATTATAGCCCACTCCCTCACATAGACAGGAGGCTTTTGTGAATGCGAAAAAATTATCAGCTGACCCATACTAAATTTCAATACCTACTCAACCCAAATGTATGGGACAGCTGATATTTTTTTTGCATTTACGATATTGGACCCATGGAAAAAGTTGTTCAGTTTGATGGTCTGCAGCATATCCTTTCATATGACTATACCTTTTCTGTTACAGCCTGTATATACGGATACAGTATTAATTAATCCTTTTTGATAAACTCCATTTTGTAGAGTGAAATTCAATTATAAACAAAAGCTTTTATGATAGCCATTTCTATTGTTTAGCAAGGATATCTACTAAAGGTGCAGAAGATATAGAAATGGCTGTGAGGTTTAACAGACCAATAAGGCTTTACCGCGGCAAGTCAATGTTATATATGCTTCATTCACACCTCTTTCTAAGAACGATGTCATCTTGGAGTCAGCTCGGCGCCTCCTTCCCGGTCCACTGGCGCCCTTGTAACATATAATAATTTCATACTTGACCTAACATCTGGGCGCGGCGCTTACGCAAGCCAGGCGCGTCGTCCGGAAGCCAGGCGCCGGCATTGTCCGGAATACACTCTTGCGCACTAATTTATGTTCAGCTATCTCTATACGTAATAAAGCTGAGAGTTTGTTGGTTTGCTTTTTAAGATGCGCTTATCTCTGGAACCATCAGTCGGAAATGAAAACATATTTTTGTATTTGATATTAGTAGGCTATTTTATACTAACGACAGCTTTTGCTCGCGGTTTAGCTCCATTTATTTGTTTCAACTGTCTATGACTCTATACAGACAGACAGACAGACGCGGCGGTTGTTGTGTGAAAAAGCGAACCCACAAAAATGCGCACTAGTGTACATTTTCGAGAATAAAGGTGGTGTGCAGGACGGCAACAACTATCGAGGGATATGGCTCATATCACATAGTATGAAAGTATGGGAGAAAGTAATACAGAAAAGATTCCGAGAGGAGAGTGAGATTACCCAAAATCAGTTTGTGTTTATGCCTGGTCGAGGAGCAATGGACCCCAATTTTGCGCTCCGCCAATTTTGTGAGAAGTACAGACGTCCACACAAGAACTTGCACATGGTGTTCATTGATCTAGAGAAATCGTATGTTGGGGTACCTCGGGATGGGTTGTGGTGGGTCTTGAAATAGAAAGGAACCTGGGAAGTATTTATTTATTTATTTTACTGTTTATGTACACACAATGCAACACAGGAAAATTACTTTTTAATACTTGAGTACATAGGTACCGCTTATTTCCTAAGAAATTTCTGCCAGCAGACCTGTAAAAGGAGAAGTGAAAAAAAGAAATGTAGACAATAGTGTGTAGAAACGGAAGAGAATACGGTATTTATGTGTCATACCTAATTTAAACTAAAAGATTAAATACAAATATCAATAAATATTAATATATACTTATATAAATAGGTACATAATGTATAAACTAATAAAAATACATACATATAAATATAATAAATTATAATTGAGAGGAAAGGCAAGGCTTAAGGCTCTTTCACTCGGGATTTGAATAATGAAATGGTCTTTAAATCACGAATGCTAGGCGGAAGTGAGTTCCACAACCTTACAGCATGGACGGAGAAGAGGTAGGAGTAATAGCTGGATTTATGATGTTTTTTTTTTTTTTTTAGTATGTTGAGTTAGTTCGTGTAATGTACAGTCAACCTTGTACCTACGACCGATTAGCTGCTGGCAACACCGTAGTCAGTAGTTCCGAAGGTTACGCCCTTACAAACAAACACAGCTTTATAATATTAGCATTTAAGTATACAAATAATGCTACTATTATTAGCCGAGCATAAAGAACAAAAATTAAACGGCGGGTGAAACCGTGGGCACAGCCTGTAAATATTCCAATGTAGAACGATAAATTTTAAACAATTTGTTTTTTTTTTTTCTATTTATTGACTGCTACATTGTTTATGGTTTGATTAATTTCGTGCTGGGTTTGGAGACTGTTGAATGAGTTTCTTGAGCCTTGTCGAAAGTCTTTAGTCATTGTTGTAGATTCTGACTGGCTCACAAGAATTAGTGATGGGTTTGCTTGTAATCCGGTAGGGAATTCGTTATGTTTACATTGTGGCGCAGCTTTGAGGCGGCCTGTGTTGTGGCTGAATTGCTTGATTGGCTTTATAATAGAAATGTAGGTTAGCTTTTTTAGAATCAGAATGAGAATTTTATTTGCTATGAAAGTAGCACAGGTTAGGTGTTGTACATAAATTAATGAGATCGGCTACAGTCTCCCTTACGGCGTTCAAATAACAGGAACCCAAAACCAAGGAACTTCATCATCATCTGACTAGCCTTTTCCCAACTATACTGGGGTCGGCTTCCAGTCTAACCGGATGCAGCTGAATACTAAGGAACTTCAAATAGAAAAAAACGGAACCCATTTAGGATCACTTCGTTGTCCATCTCTCGTTCTGTCTGTCTGTCAACACCCTGTTTCTCAAGAACGCGTGGTGGTATCTAGTTTGTATACACATAAACTCACGCCTTTTTCCCCATAGGGTTAGGCAGATATCACAGAACGCCACCTGCTACGATCCTTACACACTCCTTTTGCCTCGTCCACGTTCATACATGAGTTTTCATACATATTATGGTGTTTATATGGCACAGTTGCTTTTATCGCTATTACGATGATGGTTCCATGGAGAATATTGTTCAGTTTGATGGTCTACACCACACCCTTAAACATGACCTCACCTTTCTGGTACACTCTCATCATCATCTGCCTCATGCACGATTTGTTTAGTTCATGGTTTCCACTTGTTCCAAAGTCATCTTCATCTGCCTAGCCTTTTCCCAACTATGTTGGGGTCGGCTTCCAGTCTAACCGGATGCAGCTGAATACCAGTATTTTACATGGAGCGACTACCTATATGACCTCCACAACCCAGTTAGTACTGGGTAATTCGATACCCCTTGGTAAGACTGATTGTCAGACTTTCGGGCCACTGACTACCTATAACGACTGTCAAAGATCTACAAATGACAGCCGGGACCAACAGCTTATCATGCTTTTCGAGGCACGAAGGAAACTCGGTATGTAATGGGCGGTCACCCATCCACGGACCAACCTATGCAAGCGCGGCTTAACCTTAAGATCGACCCGAGCGGCTGTTATTATTTAGCCACGAGCTCCTCATGGTCCTGAAAAATCACAGAACATAAAACTATTCTGATACTTTCAAAAGTTGTTAACGAAAACGACCGAATAAAGTTTATCTGACAGGAAAACTATATTATCCATATCGCATTATCAATTTTTATCTCGCTTATTGTATCGGCCACACTCTATTAATGAGTTAATTGTTTAATTCATAATTCATTAATGTCTAGGTGCATTTTTGAATGACTTTATATCGACGCCGAGTTGCGATACCATCTGATATTTTATGATTAATGCGACGTTGATAAGAATCTGGCAATTATGCTTGACTGATGACTGATAAGTGACGAGGGTTACCAATGTCCTAAGATAAAAAGAACCCGAGAATGATAAATCAATTCAAATCTTAGGGGCTTGTATCTCTACCGGGGAAGTACTGTGAACATACTATATATCAAAGTCAAAATCAAAATTATTTATTTGCTGTAAATGTGGTACAAAAGATGGTAAAAATGACATGAAGTGCAATGACACATTTCGCCATAAAAATAACATGCAAATATTATTAAACACAAACATTAAATTAGGTAGGTAACTAAATAAAGTAGATATTTATTTATTTATAACAGCTTAGTTAGACTATTTCTAAGTTTAATTAACTAACACTATTATTATTAATATCGGTCGCTTAGCAACGTTGCTGTTCCGGGAGCTACTTGTACAAACGCAACATAATATTATATTACGCCAGTACCTAATGCCCAATGCGTTAGGTAGATGTTAAAGGCCGAAATAATCCCAAATTGTGAAAATTTTGTTACTCTCGTTTTAATATTACTGCAGCATTCACATTGTGATTAATATATAGCAAAGTTGAGGACTTCTTAGTTTTATGACTGCTGAGCTTGAAGTCCTGGGTTCGATTCACAGGTCGGGCAGTGTTATTTGGTTTTTTCATCAGGAATTTCTCAGTCACGGAGTCTGGATTTGTGCCCGGTTGATGGCAATAGGCTCGCCCCCTATTACATGGAACTTAAAACATAACCGGCAAAATGTGGCTGTAGTATTAGGTAGGTACACCTCTGCCTAACCCTTCGGGGATTACAGGCGTGATGTTATGTTATGTTATCACTGACATCGGGGAAGGAAAACATTATGAGGAAACCTGGACTAATAAATAATTATTGAAAGTCCCGTCTTGAGCAAGCGTGGTTATGAATGCTCGTGCATGTACTGTATGAGAAGAGGCCTTTGCCCAACAGTGGGACAGTAATAGGCTGGTATAATTTATTTAGTTGCTAACTACAAGATAGCGATGCTTTAAGATATTGTGACTTATTTTTATTGTGCTACAGTTTGATAAATAAATAAACTACATGAGTAGCATAGAACAAAACGATAAGCATTTTGCTTATATATTCCTGTACCGCTTAGCTACACACTTTATGGTACTTTTTCGAACTGTGTCATATACTCACCGCATAATGTTGACAATAGTATAAAATAATAAATTACACACAGCTTTTATTATCCTTCATGAGAGCACTATGCACCAATGGAAGGCAATAAAATTCCATCCCAAACGTTTGTTTCAGCGAAACGAACGTTTGGGATACGTCCTAAATGATCTTTTATCAATACAGACTACAAAAAAAGAACAAGGAAATCAGGGTAAAGTAAAACATGTTTATATTGTATTTTGCGTAATCAACAGCAAATTCCCCTCAAATTCAATTTATTAATATTACTCCTAAAGATGGGATAGTGGATAAAAGATTAGTAATAACTGTTAACCAATCCAATAAAATAATGTATTGTTCCATCTGTTATACTTAAAAATCAATATAGTCTCACAATTTCAACTTTCCATAATGAGCCCTAAAGCTGCCAAGAAAATCCAGAGCTTGTCAACGATACAAGAAGAAAAAAAAAACAAACATCATTAGCCCACCGTGCTATTCAAAAAAAGAACATCCGCTTCTGGCCACCAACAGAAAAAAAGAACTGCTTTAAAAAAGTATGGACGATTGATTTTCCCGCTAATCAATGGACCGCATCAAAATCCGCGTGCACTTCTCATCTAAGACAGTGTAAACGTTTACTAAAACGTGGTATACGTCGTTTCGACGCACCTATTTATAAGTTCCAGAGGAATTGTTCACAGATGAAATTCCGAAGCTAGTCGCGGGCTACACGCGCTCCCGGTTTCGCGTCCCCAAAATATCCGAGGCACACTGTATTAATTAAAAAAATATGACCAGTTGATTTGATTGAGTGTTCGGTGTTCGAATTTTAAAGTGCGTATATTTGTGCTTAAAGTAACATTACACATACTCACGGAGTTTCTTTTATAATGTAAGATAAAATAATGGTTTTGGTGAAAGTATTATTAAATCTATTCTATTTGAAGATCAGATAGAAATAGGGATTTGCGTAGATAACTAGAATAGAAGTGATAAAGCTCTGTGGGATTGTTAGGGCTCGCTGTTTAGAAAATTTTAAATGATTGCGCGTTTCTAAGTTACGCTTTTTAAAGTTTACAAACTTCTGTCGCGATGGGTACCAAAGCAGGCAAAGGAAACTATACAAAAGTTGCCAGTGGAAAGTTAGAATCTCCCCGAAAGTTGTGATAGAGCTGTGCAAGAAGAACACTTCTTGCACAGCTCTATCACGACTAGATTCTCTTAATTTCACTAATTCTCATTTTCAGATTACAGGAATTTTCTGAATGAAAATTAACTATACTTTGAAACAAGATTAGGTGCCTAGCGATGAATGACGTACAATCAGGGAATTCACATTTACGATTTATGATACATTTATGATTTAGTCTGATAACTGATAAACTGTGGAATAACGGAATACTTGATCGATTAATGTAGATACACCTCTGCACTCCTCCTCTGCTCTCTATGCCTGTTTACATGCTCACTAACACTAGGCTATACCTAATTATAATGCTTTTTCATTGCACTCTAAGATTCTCAACTCTCGGTCGAGTAAACAGGGCTGGAAATAGTGAAGGCGTTCGAAAACAAATGAATAACAAATTGAAGTAATAGATAAGCAGGATTATCTAAATAGGTGATTTTCTTTCCATATGGTTTCGACGGCCATTTAGATCGATACCATTTAACATCTAAAACCTGTAATGGGTTTTCCCCTTTGTTGCCATAATTGTGGCACGTTGGCAGTTGACATACTTACAATAAGTAGACAATTCAATTAAGTTTTTCTTTTTATCGCCTGTTCATGTTTTTACCCAATCATGACGCAAGGTAAAAATGGAAGACATTTTGTAAAACTGTAAAAAATAATAACTCTACTTGTGAGAAGAGAGAGAATAGACCCTACCTTTCATTCTCTGGCATGCGCGAGTTTAAAACAAGGATATAAAACAAACCTATTGGACATAATAGACTTTTATTTACATTATTTCTAAACTACAAATTACAGGTCTATAATAAAATATGTAGAAGTATCAAAAGGGAAAAAGAATTATAGGGCGTCAAAAAATTCTTTCACATCGCACGTCAATAGAAAAAGTGCCCAGAAGGCTGTTAGCATTGCCACGTTGGATGCCCATGCTGATTCTTTGGCCAAAAAATAGGTTAGCTCTCTGGTCACGTGAGAGTCGAACAATCGCTTAGACATTTCCCGAAATACTAGGTGGGCACTCGGACCCCATGGCCCTAGTGTTTCAACCCCAAACGGCTCAAACACATAACTACCAATTAAGTTATTGTATTTGCACCGTTTGAGGTTTTTAGCACCTGCAGCATTCGCCCCAGCGGAGCCCATCCTGCTAGGAAGATGGGATGGCGCGAGGGTGTCGACGCAAGTTGCATCCCACACCAAAAGCCTACTCAACGTAAATGGCATTATGGTCATACCATATGGTCTCTTCCCATCGACGCGTGCCAAGCCTTGGGTTCTGAAACAGCTGGTACCCAAACGGTGAAGCCAGAAGCCAGAGGCCCGACTCCCACTCACCCACAGC
This sequence comes from Noctua janthe, assembly GCA_910589295.1. Lineage (NCBI taxonomy): Eukaryota > Metazoa > Arthropoda > Insecta > Lepidoptera > Noctuidae > Noctua > Noctua janthe. The sequence continues at coordinate 6,747,338 of OU342573.1, read as the reverse complement.
CAGCAGGCGGGCACGCTCAGCAATGTTAATGTAGACGTATTAATAAGGTTATTCCTTACCAACCTGCAGAGCAGCTCATTCCACTGCCTCTGGGAAAACGTGTTCTCGGGCCGATCCGTATTCGGGAAGAGAATTAAAATTTTCCTAGTTAGCTTTTTAGTGCTGTGGACAGAGCACAGGAACGCCGGTAAGCTTCGACTAGAAATTTTGAGGACGCCGAAGCACCAAAACGAATAGGTAGGGCGGCTTGCAGCCACGCTCGGTACTCCAATCGTCGGATGTATCTATTTGTATAAAATCTGCATGAATTGACATTATCACGTGCGTCGTACAAACTTACATAATTATGATACGACATGCTCGAATACATGTGACATTTTAAAATTAAAAATAAGTCTAAGAAAAGCCTAAAACTTGATAAAATATTTCATTGAGTGTGTTCATAAATACGTAAACTAAACAAGAAGTCACCTCGTTTCGTGAATGTGACTCTAATTTATCACTAGTAAAAGGTTACGACGCTATGCCAACACACCCACTAAATGTATAAATTATGAATATCGCGTTGAAATAAAAATGGTATAGCTTTACGGGATTATGTGTAGAATATTTTAGAAATTAACGTTAAAGAAAATAATGCCTTGCAGTTACAATTATTTGATTGCACGATTTGTTTAGTTCATGGTTCACACTTGTTCCAAAGTCATCTTCATCTGCCTAGCCTTTTCCCAACTAAGTTGGGGTCGGCTTCCAGTCTAACCGAATTAAACTCATTATCAGTATTTTACATGGAGCAACTGCCTATCTGACCTCCACAACCTAGTTAGAACTGGCTAATACGATACCCTTTGGTAAGACTGGTTGTTAGACTTTCGGGCCTCTGACTACCTGTAACGACTGTCAAAGATCTACAAATGACAGCCGGGACCAACGGCTTAACGTGCTTTCCGAGGTACGAAGGAAACTCCGTATGTAATGGCAAGGCAAGCGCAGCTTAATCTGAAGATTGATCCGAGCGGCTGTTCTTATTTAGCCACGAGCTTCTCACTTGTTCCAAAGTATCACAGAAAATACTAGGAAACTGAGTAGATCATTGTTGTTAAAAACGTCTCAGTACTCCATTATTGAAGAAACAGACAGCGTGGCTACATGTCACTTTTCGAAACAATCAGCAGTTGAGACACACTATGTCACTGTTGATTGTGTGTGTGGTATTTTTCTATTCAAAATTTTCTACTGTCTCATTTTAAAATCTAGTTTAACAATGGCTTAGCGCTTGTCAAAAATGTAGCTCAAGCACCTGACAGCTTTGCAAAAACGTCTGGTTTTTTCTTCACAGTATCACATTATAACCTGCTTTTGAAGTTTGTTAAGCCTAATAATACAAGAGATCCATAAAGTTGATATGATATATAATATTGAAAGAACACAAGTAGGTAGTCAGCTAGACATATGTACCTACGAGCTGTTAAATAGTACAAAGGTGGTCTAGAGAGAGAAATCCTCTATCCTCACACGCTACTGTGTCAATGGTCTCACTATAAAATTCGATCGATAGTATTGTGTTATTTTATTATTTATGTTTTTCACAGCTGTGGTGTCTAAATAAACAGTGTTGAAACTTGGTAGTTGAAAATAATCAATCTTGTGTTGTTGACACCTTTGAAAATAACAACTACTGGTGTGTCTACTACCTACGTTTTTAAAAACATCAGTTGGTACAGCTGCATTCCAAATGATTGTACTATATTCATTTGTAATTCATTCAAAAGCCGGTTTTTTTGGAGATATCGAAGTACGCCAAATACTAGATATCACTCAACCAGCTTCTGTTTAGCTAATTCTCTAAACAAACACCCGAAATAGAGCTAATGACTCAACGGCCGTGGCATCCACATAAACCAACGTATAAAATAATAACAGAAACAATAATAACGCAGATTTAATAGTAACAAGTGTTCTAATAAGGGTCTGTTTAGACGAACCACTTCCAAACGTAGAGAAAATTTAATAATGCACGATTGGAAGAAAATATAAAAGATTTTTGCTGCATGTTCCTGTATCTATTTGGCATATATCTTTCATTTTAAATACCTAATATTTTATTAGTTCAAAGATATGGGTGTTCGAACCTTAATAAATGTTTTAAAAAAACAACATCTAAATCTATAAAATAATAATCACCTGAAATTGTGAAGTACTTCAAGCTAGAAAGGAACCTTCTTACAATCTAGGGAATTCTGTTTTTTATTGAATCCAGTAATTTCATGAGATTACTGATATGCACAAGTAACATCATAGGTCCCACTGCAGGATGAAGTGCTCTTCTCATAGGAAAAAGGCAATGAGCATTCATCGCTGACTCAAGGAGGATTGGCGAGTTCAGACTCATAGTTATTACTAATCATAAATGAAAGTCAAGACGTTTTTTCTTCACCTTTGTTGGTCAGTGATGTCCAAGATACACTTAAAACTACAATCATATTGATAAAACCACATTGGTACTTTCCCGGCTTGGAACACACAACCTCATGTGTGAAAGACAATGCCTTAATCACTATTCTATCACGACACGAGAAGTCATAAATAATCTTAGGAATATTTCCCAGAAATCATGGTCATCAGATTAGCCAGGGGTGTGACTGACCAAAGAGTATCTAGATAGCGTTACACGTGGACGTGCACGATTTTTTTTGTTCATTAATATTATCGGATAATATTGCCGGGTTACGTCACTTTTTATCAACTTGGATGTCTATCTGAAGGTTTAAAGTGTTGCCATTGGTGATTGAGAGAAATACACACCTTCGCATACCATTAGTCTGATCACACCCTGTTATAGGTACTGTAATATTTTATTGTTTTGGATGCCTTTTTGGTCAAGTAGATAACAAATGCTCACGTGTATCAAACAAAGTTTTTCATTAAACTTCCTCGAAAACTGGATCTTACCGCACTACGATAAGGGTCATCATGCAATGTATTTCACACACGTGGATTTTATTTATCGCAACGTGTGCGAAAATATAAATAAAGATTAAACAAAAGTTCGTTGCAGGCGGGGCCCATTCCATTCTCATAATTTTCATTATTTTAAATTCAAATGGGCCCGGCCTGCTTCAAACTTTTATTTAATCTAAAATGTGCTTGTTTATTGCTTTTCAGTTTTTCAGTCGGGTTTTTAGTTTTTTCGCATTTATATATTGATTATATTACTTATATTATGTACATAGTATTTTATAAAGTGGTTCGTCTAAACAAGTCCTAAGTCTACAAGAGCTTTTGACGGGTGCGTTAAAAATATCTAGTCTTGTTGAATGAATGGATGCGGTGTTTGGCTCGGTTCAACAGTTGCTAATGTGTGTTATAGCTTTCAACAATATGTTATACAATTTATTTTATTAAATAATACTGATTGAGGTTGTCGGAGCTCTTGAGGTCAATTGTAAATGAGACTTTAAAATGTGTTTTCATTGCAAAGAGATATCTTGCTGATTACTTTAGGAAAACCGAAACATGTCAATAAAAAAACATTTATGGAGTTTTAAAACTCAGTTCCAGAAAAAAAAAATAGAAGATTGGTATGGAATGGATGGATGGAATTTATAGTGTTAAATGCCATGCATGGTAAGACAACATTTTTTTTTTAATAATTGTAGTTTAGACAACATCGCCCTGTTAAGAATACGCCTAATAACCTTGGTCAAGCCAGTTACGTTAGTAGTAATTTGAAAAAATAAGATACTGCTTCCTAAATTATATTTATTCACTGTTCCTAATTTTGTGAAGTCTTGCATACTTTCATTAGTTTCTAAATAAGTTCTCTGGCAAGTTATCAAATTATCTTATCATCTTTCTATTTCAACTATAAATGCTTGTTCTTGTCCTATAATTATACTGATGAGTCTTGAATCTTTCCTGCTTAGGGATGATTTCAGACCTCATTATTCACCCACTTGGCAAGCAAGAAGAACGCTTATGGAAAGTGACTACCAAGATGACATAACTCTAAATACAGCTGGAATTTGGAGGACAGCACTGGTGAAACGTTTTGGCATATCTTTGACACATGGCGTAAATTCTTTGTGATCAAAACGTGCCACCAGATGGCTTAGACAATGTGACTTATAGTATGATCTTTACATATAGTATGGCATTTCCTTTTTTTCAGCAACTAATGAGTAAAGAAAATATAATAAGACCCTCCAAAAATGACAAAAAATGCCCCATTTTTACGGGCGTGATTAGAGGACTATCAGGCTAAATCTAAAAGTTTTTAACATAAAAGAATTTGATAGGAATTTAGACATACTCTTTCTTAAAACTTTGATGTGACAAATAATTTAATCGGCTCAGTATTCGAGGAGAAAAAAGAGGAATACAAAACGTCGGTCTCGTCAAAATTTTTGTGACATAATGGGTCTGAGCTGCAGCTGTCCCTATAGCACTCTACGGGGGCAGGCTTGACGCAGCGCGACGGTCATAGTTTCTTCAAATACCTATTTTCATAACCCTCGCAGGCCCTGTTCCCTTTTAATGTAGACACCAGGTCATATTTTTCACGATTTCAGTGTTGGTCGCATAGCAAAAGTACTTCACAAGGATGTGTGATTGATGACTACTAAACGTGAACGGGGGTTTACTGTTACCTATTTCAAAAACCCTTTGTAGACAGATTATATAACGCTATAAAATATTTCCACCTATCTGAACAAGCAGTTAGTTACAGTTACAAAGTTTCCACTAGAATACATATGTACCTACTACGTGCGGTCACTCATTCAGAGATAGTAATAGATACGATATCCAAGACTATCACATCACAGTGATAAATATAATGTCCCGTTCCGACTGCACACTATCACGAACGGGACACGCCGATATAATTGTACGTACTTATATTTATAAGTAGGTAATAATCAAGATATTCTCTATGATTATTATGTCCTTAACTTTAAAGTGCACTTAAGTGGCAATAGGCCATGACTCTTATAATATTTCCTAGAGCCGGAATGGCGAGCTTTTGATACGCGAGCTACGAATGGCAACCGATAGAATATTTGGTAATTCTAGCATTGACCCGTCAGAGAGTTATTGCCTGCAATCCGCTATCTTCTTGTCAAAGCACCACGGTTTTAACGATTATACATTGATCAGCATGAAAACTTGATAGTTAAGTAGGTAGGATAAGATGTTTTTTTTCACGCATAAAAAACACCGTAACAGTTAAGATGTAATTATAGTTAGTGTGTACCGGTAAAATAGGACCGCAGGGGTGAATAGAGACAAATTTTGAAAGGGATTTTAATGTTGGATTAATTTGATTATGTTATCAAAAAGTACTCTGTTTTATTTACTTAGTTATACTTAATTATTTAGAGACCTTGCTAGCAACATAACATATTAATTCAACGTTAAAATCCCTTTCAATATTTGTCTTTATTCACCCCTGCGGTCCTATTCACCCCGTTTTACGGTAGTTAATGTTATGGTGTTTTCTTTGGTTTTTGTAGTGGAAAAAAGTTACTGAGATTACCTACCTACCAATAACTGCAAAACCAACTGAACCGTTTGATAAATAGTTTGGTTCATTAATAATATTTAATCAATGACTTAAGTGCTCACTAATTTGATTTTTATGTATCTATGTATTTAGAATATTATTGTTGTGTTTGTCATAGGTATCAATCAAACATTGTTTAAAAATAAAACATAATTATTAATCTCCTAATCGTATAATAATATTTATAGATTGAGTAATTGAATAAAACATTGAATATTTGCACGTAGGATGATAACATATTTTTATGAATAAAGAATGTGGCAACGAATTTCCACTGTGCCTTTCTTTATTCATGAAATGTTATCTTTTGTTTTTTTTTGGTAGATAGTCAATGTAATAAAAAAAGAACTTATTTTCTGCCGATTAATGACCGTTTTCAGTATCACAAAGTAAAACCTAGGGAAATGTAGGGCATAATATATTTTTTTGTTGGCCTTTTAAGTGTCCCACTGCTGGGCAGAGGCCTCCTCTTTCCTTTTCCAAACTTCTCTATCTTCTACGATCTCTGACCCTGTGCGCCCCGCAAACAAGATCAGATCATCACACCACCTTTGCCGCGGTCTACCTCGGCGACGATTTCCTCCATCAGATGTTCAGTGACGATCTGATCCACGATCGTGCCCATATCTCGGGGTGCATTTGTGCTATGTGGCCAGCCGACTCCTACTTTAGCTTTAATAATATTGCATTAGAAAATAATAATAATAATAATAATGTATTTATTGTTCCACAAAATAGGTGACATACAAGTTCAGTACAAATTTATGTGCAAGAATGAACAGATGATGTACTGCTGGTACTTAAAAAAGGAAACCCTGAGCTATAAGTACCAGCTGCCCTTAAATGACACAGTGAAAGCAGTTCGTGATATTACATGCAAACATGTTAAATGAAGTTGCCGAGACAACAACAATACATTTCATTAATAATACGGAAAACAAAATTTAAAGAGTAGAATCGCTGAAACTAGTAGTAAATTAAGCTTGGTAGTGGGGGAGTGGTTATTTGTGTGTATGAGTGTTGTGTGTGTGTATGTATGTGTATGTGTATAGGTGTATGTGTGCGTGTGTATGTGTTTGTTACATTTGTTATTTAACTGGATGAAGGAGTTTCTCTGTCTCATCATAGTTAAGTTTTAGAAGCCAATCAATCACAGCTTTTTTACAGTCATGCTTATGTTTAGGATTAATATTCAATAACTTGTTTGCTTTGGCATACAAAAATCGTCCGAGGAAACAGTAAAAAAAAATATATTGCTTTTATTTTTAGGTTCATTAGCTGTTGTCAAGAGTAACTGAAAACTCAACTGTAGACTCTAGGTTCGATCTACGGACTAGGCAGTGTTGCTGGGATTTTGTATCTCTAGGAAATCCATAGTAGCACCCCCGGATTAGGAGGTGCTCAATTAACGGTCGCCTTAATCTAGTTAGTGGGCATACAGTATCCAAAGAATAATAGGCTTTTGCCTATTACTAAGTCCTATGTTTTCGCGTCTTTAGTACACATCGTTCTGAGCCCCCCAACATAGAAATAAATCATGGGTTATTAAAAAAAAATAGCTTTTCCATACATTTTGACCATGTAGGTATTGCACTTTTGTAGGAAACAGCAGATTTTTTTTTTAAAACCTATGAAAAATTTCTGTGCGGCTCAGAATGATGTACTGAAACCGTGACGTGATAACCGTTTCCGCGTTGGTGTCCCTTCCACCCCGTATAACACTGATATTTCAGCCTATACCTAGGTACGAAGAGGAGGTGGCAAGCACAACTACCAAGCGTGGGGTCCTAGGTTCGATTCTCAGGTCAGAAAGGGTTATTGAGTTTTACCATTAGGAATTTCTCAGTAGAAGTCCAGAGTTTGACACTCGTCTGGTCTCTCCGGTCGTGTCTGATTGCCGTCTCCCATCGAAGAGAGAGTGCATCAGCGTGTAGACACACACACTACTTGTGTACTACAATTTATCTCGCATCGATGGCCACTCTCTAGAAGGAGCTCGTGACTACATAATAATAGCCTCTCGGGTCGGTTTTTATTAAGCCGAGCTTGCCTAGCTTGGTCCGTGGATGGGTGACCACTCATTACATACTCAGTTTTCTCTGTGCCTCGGAAAGCTCGTTGAGCCGTTGGTCCCGGCTGTCATTTGTACATCTTTGACAATCGTTACAGGTAGTCAATGGCCCAAAAGTCTGACACCCATTCTTACCAAGGGGTATCGTATTATCCAGTACTATCTGAGTTGTGGAGGTCAGATAGGCAGTTGCTCTATGTAAAATACTATACAGCTGTTCAGCTGCATCAGGTTAGACTGGAAGCCGATCCCAACAGAGTTGGGATAAAGCTAGGCAGATGTTGATGGCCATTCTCTGGTAAGATGGGCCACCCTGGTCAAAAAATTCAAGCAGGAGGATTATACTTTTATCAAATTAATTCAGATAAACATCATTTCGAGAAAAACAATGACACATTCTTACGTGTTTAAGCAAGCTTGCCTATGTGAAGTCCCTTATCTCCTTTAATTACGTCAATAATTGATATAATAAGTTATTACCTAAATAAGAATCTCGACTTTAGATCTGTCTGTCTCATTCTGTAATTGGTGCATTGTTATATTATCTTCTTGTAGGTGTAATTAATACTTTAGGTGGCTACTAATAACATACCTATTACCTCTCTAAGAAACAGGTTTTTAAACATATTTTATTGTCATTTACTGTCTATTGTTTCACTCAAGATATGGGAGGGATTTTTTGGTAGAATTAGCTACACCTACACACCAGTGGCGAAGGTTCCATAGAACTCGATTCCTACCGGCTTCACTTTGAAAAATGGCACAGTCAGTAAAACACTGCTCCTATTGATAGTTTAGATACGTGACATTATCAGATAGTAAAACCTTTACAGAAAATGTCAACTTCTAATGATCGAAAAGAGCTTCTAGAATCTACTAGACTGATAAGGTAGGTAGGTAAATGAATTGCAGAAGAATAAAATGTTAGGACAAGAATGAGAGTACTTGTTACGAGACAGGACTGCGTCGTTGGTCTAGTGCTCGCAATCGCGACTGCTGAGCATGAGGACCTGGATTCGATTCCCGGCGCGGATCGGGCAAGTTGTTATTGGGTTTTTCCATCAGGAATTTATCAGTACTAGGCAATAGGCTCGCCCCCTATTACATGGGACTTAAACATAACAGTTGAAATGTGGGTGTTCTATTAGGCACACCTCTGCCTAACGCTTCGAGGATTACAGGCGTGATGTTATGTTATTACGAGATAAACATATTCCAAAAGTGATAATTAATAAGACCTACACAAACACACATACAGAATTTTTAGAATCAAAAATTTTGAGAATGTTAGTTTTTTTTTGTATGCACCACAGCCAAACACATTCACAGAACCTACAATCTAAAATCCATATCTAATAAAGAAACCTATTTTCCAGCTCACAATGCCGATCGGTAACGTCAGCAAAGACAGCGGGCCGCGGCGGGAGTCCTTCCGGCCTCCTTGGGTGAAGGAGAAGGATGTAGAGCAGCCGCCATCTTGGATGCAGAAGAAGCTCAAGCCCGTGGAGAGTATCACTAAGACTGCGTCGGTGGATGCTGAGCCAGCCGCTGCGGTGACGCCTGCTAAACCTTTGAAGCGTGAGTTGTATATATTATGGTTGGTGATAAAACCTTCACTGCCGATCCCACAAAATCGGCCTGATACGGTGCTTAACGCTGCTGTGCACGGTGAAAACTATGTATATCTTTCACGCTGGTGCGGATTTTTCACGCAAAATACGCGCTTTGGACGTGAAGGTGCGGAACGATTATCTTCGCTATTTGTAGAAGTTCGACAGAGATAAATATAGATTTTGGCTCGTGGTTACAAATGTAAGTATTTGGAATTACATTTTGGGCTGGTGTCAGGCCAAAAAGGACTGATACGCACTGGCGAAAAGGTCGAACGTTGCGAACCCCACCGCACCAGATGAAAGTTTATGATTTTTTGCCGCAGTTAGCGTGTTAATTAAATCACAATGAAAGAGTTGTTTTGCGTAATGGCTGATTTACATTTAAATCCAGTGTGTGATAATGGATTTATACGTGCTCAATATAAGCAGCATTTCTTCAGTGCCGCAGTTGATCCTGCGTCACTGGATTTCAGTGCTAGATCCACACATTTTATGAATGTCAGTCATTAAAGATTGTGTCACCATTATCTTGCCCTTATCTCAATTTATTTTGGGTCGGCACAGCATGTCTTCTTCTTCTATATTTCTCATTGAAAATAGAGTAGGAAATAACTAAAGAAAACGATGAAATACAGGGCGTAAACGTTCCCTTCACGAAACCGTCAACCAAGCATTCTGTACATTCTGACGTTTGGCTCCCAAACTGGAACGGACAAGGGCTGCCTTCAAATGGATCTTGCCCAACTTGAGGGGTCCAAACGCCTCCTGCCGGAGGCTTTACGCAGGGGTCGTGCGGTCCATGGCCCTTTACGGGGCCCCGGTGTGGGCGCGTTCTTTGAGGCGGCAAGCCGCCCACTACCTGAGCGCGCCCCAAAAGGTGATAGCCATAAGGCTAATCCGGGGGTACCGCACGATCTCCGGCGAGGCGGCTAGCCTCCTAGCCGGATTGCCGCCATGGGATCTGGACGTGATAGTCCGGGGGTACGTCTGGGGGAAACTCCGCTGCCGCGGTCAATTGTCGCTCAGCGGACAGACCTCCGACGTGATCTCATGGCGACATGGAGAGAGCGACTGTCGCAACCCCGTGCAGGGCACGCCACCATAGTGGCGATAAGTCCCCTATTTGAGGAGTGGCTAGAGAGGCGCCACGGCGCCCTCACCTACCGCCTGACGCAGGTCCTCGGGTAAACGGTTGTTTCGGGAGGATCCTGCACCGAATCGGGCGGGAGGAAACGCCCGGGTGTTTCCAATGCGAGGATCGTCCGGAGGACACGATGGAGCACACCGTGGAGGTCTACCCCGCTTAGGCGGAGCACCGCCGTGTCCTCGTAGCGGCGATTGGCGGCGGCGGTCTCTCGCGTCCGGCCCTGGTCCAAGCCAAGGTCCGGAGCGAGAGGGAATGGGAAGCCGTCACCTCCTTCTGCGAAGCAGTCATGGTAGTGAAGGAGGTGGCGGGACGTGAGAGAGAAAGAACCTCACGTCCCAGCCGCCGCAGGAGACGCCCTGGGCGTCGGGGGTCACGTGGTGGCTCCCGGCCAGCGTAGGCGCGGGCCTGTGGACGGCGAGTTATGGGCTAGCTCGTCGTCCGGCCGTCTTATGACGACAGGCCGTGTCGACGGCGCGTTCGTGTTCCACGTGCGCCTCAAAGAGATGTCAGCAAATAAGTAGGGTTCCGCATGGGCCGATGCCTGCCAGGGCTGCGGGACTGTTCGAAAGAGATACCGTGGCCCTGGAACACAAAGGGCAAAGAAGGAACATGGATGGGTTTTAGTCAGTACAAGTCTGACACTCCCTTCCGCTCCGCCCAGAGTGGGGGGGGGGGGGTCATTTGATGATTTCCGAACCGAAAAAAAAAAGCATTCTGTACATCAAACTAAGTACCTAACTCTACGCAAAAATTATTGCTGGGAAACGACTTTTTTTAGTGTAATACCACGTTATACGGTAGGACTCAATGTAACGCACTCAAAACTTTGTGCTGTGCTGATGAATGCATTGAATAATGTGGGGGTCGTGGAGGTATATAAAGTAAAGTAATAACATTCAGAATTAGTATTTAAAAAAATATTAGAAAAAAGTTGGAACTTAGAACCCCAATAATTTCCGTAACTAGAAGGTTCCCGGATATGGTCTAGATTCTAGACCATACCTGAGAACCCTCTAGTTGACGGATGACTTACCTCGCTAAAAATTTACCCTATAAAGGGTGTAAAAGTAACCTTAACGAAGCCGAAAGGTACTTGTTCTCCCTGTCATTGCGATCATTTTTTTGTTCTAGACTCTAGAACAAAAAAATGATCGCAATCAAATCGTTAAGGGTATTTTTATACACCCTTTACAGGGTCAATTTTGATGCTTAAATAAAATAGCGAGGTAAGTCATCCGTGTATTTTGTCATTACATTTGAGATATTGCTCTGTTAAGCTGATATACTTAGAATTTAGTTTAATGATAAGCAGGTTTATAATATCCTTGTACATCTCTCATTATCGTTTTACGTGACGTTAACTTCCAGCTCATGCCAAGTCTAACTGTAAAACGACCGTAACGCACTAAAATTCAATTGCAAATGAGCTACAATAATTTAAATATATTAGCTAGACTACTTTTACTAGAGCCTGTCTTATTTATTTTATGCTATTTTGGTTTTTACATTTGTAATCTAGCGGACGCGCTGACGTATTAACGGAGCAAAAATCATTGGGAAATCATTTACTATTTTACAAGAATAAGAATTTAATTTAATTTAATTTTAATAATTCAATGGAGTTCTATAAGTTTGATATTTCTTTATGTTTAGACGTATCGCAAAGCATTATCTGCTCTTTCCTACTATACTGGGGTCAGTTTACAGTCTAACCGGATGTTGCTGGTACTCAATAGTGATCGCCTGTCATCCTAACTTAATAATATAATAGCGAAAGTAAGTTTGTTTGTTACTTTTTCACGCCTAAACCACTGAACCGGTCATCCTGAAATTATGCAAATACGTTGTCTGGTGTACAGAAACGGACATAGGTACCTTTCATTCCGAAAAAAAGTACTGTTCCCGAGGGAAAAAAACAATAGCGTTCTTATGATAATAGATGGCGCCACGTGTCTTTCGAATCATGATAGAATTACAAGCAGAGCCAGAGTACAACCCGAATTGATTGTCAAATTGTTAAATAACGCGAGCGAAGCCCCGGGTAAAAGCTAGTTTATTCAGATTTCTGGCTTTAAGATATTCTTGTAACTAATTCAAAGCACTCATAAGAATCCACGGTAGATAATTAACGATGTAACAGGAATCGACGTAGAGAAAATCATTCTCTTGATCTACCCACCCAATTACATACTCACCCAATTCAGCAAATTCAAGTCCGCGTCAGTCCTTACTATAACCTCCAAACAACGTAGACATTATTAATACTCCAGTTCCTTCCATGGGTGACGTTTCCGAGTGAAAAATATACAACAACATACGCTGAAAACTACGTAAATGCTCTCATCCCACGCAGTGATGAAGATATTATCAGTAATAATAGCATCCTCTTGTACATCCCGTGACTCTGTCATATTTTTCTTGAAAGTTCCAGTTTCTTGATTTATTGCATGTTGGAAGGACTTAGAATAGTTTATGAGAAATAGGTACAAGTGCAAATAGTCATTATTATAATGTTCGTCATTCAGCTGAAAGAGGTCCACAGCTGGAAGCAGGTCTCCCTCTAGCTAGCATCGCCACATCGAATGGTCCAGGGCTTCGATCGCGGAACCACCTTCCAATACAATACACAGCATTCGAATTGCAACTCCACAATGGTAGCCACTCCTACTCCAATTTAAAAATGTGTACAATCATTCTCGTAAACACTGCTAAGACTCTTCAAAGTAGATTTCGAAACTCGCATTCCTAAATACACATAGGTGGTCCATTATTTTATTACAGTTGAGGCATCCTCTTTAATTTACTTATCTATCTATATTTAACACATAAACAAAATTCCAAAAGCTACTGCGTGAAAAAAAAGTATTCATACATTTTTATGACAAGCTCTTTTCCTAGTGGAACCGTGGCCTACGCTGTAGTGGAGCGTAGGCAAAGTTCCAAACAGATTGGACGCGAAGTGTGGACACGCTACACTTGCTACTAGCAGCGGAACAAATTGGGAATTAGAACTTGTTCAGACATCTATCAGCTATAGCGAGAATCGTCTGGCATTACATTGGCGTCGTTTTGTGGAAGTAGCAGATAATAAACGACTTTGGCTAACAGAAGCTACGGTCAGTGTACTGCAAGATCAACACTGTCTTAACGTACGCACGTAGCATTTATCCCCACTTATCATTACCCTGGGAATTTAACTGAGTCTATCCCAGAATTTCAGTCCACTGCTGGATAAGTAAGCATCTCAACATCAACACTAGACTGGTGGCACGCTTCGTCAGATCCAGCTGAAAGGAGTTTCGCTTTCTAAGTCTTCTGTAGACTGGCGAGCGATCCACACTTCGCTTACTGATTTGCCTAGGGGAGGCCTATGTCCTGGCCAGTTTTGAAACATCTACAGCGTAGATGACAATGTTGAGACACCAAATCAGTAGAATTAGATTGATAGAACAGCACACGTTTTACGTAGACATCGTCGCATATCTGTTTATTCCGTGCCGTCCGTCTGAAGATCGCCTTAGCTTTACACTCGAATATAATAGAGACATATTACAGCCGTCACAACCTACAAAATTCAGTCAGGGTCGAGACTTTGAACGTTCGACTTCTTGACCAGACAAACAAATGCACGGGCAATCAAATGTCACTTATTTTTGTGTCTGCTAGGGCAAGACAATGGAAGATCGATTTCAAATCTTTTGATATACCTTCAACAACTTCTCACAGGATTGAAATAAGCTTGCAATTTCTACTGATGACATGTATTCCTCGATCGAAGGGAAGTTCTAAATCTAAAAGAATAGAGTAGGCGAGATTACATGCTTCACTATTATTCTGGATGTTAAGGTTAATCTGAGCTATTATTATTCACAGAAAACCTTCATTTGACTTACAGACATGAGAAACAGCTCATACATCAGCATTTTTCTCGCATTTTCTCGAAAGTTACGTTAAAAATTAAAGATCTGGTAAACAAATTATAATTTAATTTACAAATAACAATATTTTCATGTTAAAATCTCGTTACGTCTGGAAAACAGGGATCTCTTCCGCTTTTTTTTCTGTCAGAATCGGTATTTGGCGCCTTACGCCACGTCATATCCTCTGTGTGTGTGTATGTATGTGTGGGTGAAGTAGCGTCTGCAAACAAAATAATGTAGGTTAGAATACTTTGTATTTATTTTGTTTCCGTTTGTGGATGTAAGCAGCTGATTCTGTTTATTTTGCTACTTTCAAGGTGTAAAAGATAGATTTAATAGTAAGCAATGATGCTCCTTCTACCTGAATGATGGAACAGCTCATTTTGTTCGAGAAATCTGACATGTTTTCACTTATCAAAGCAGTTTTGAAAAAAAAAAAAAAACTTTATTAACAGGTGATTGTTAGTAACATCAGTGTAGCTCTGGCTGTTGTACTAGGATTCCCTGTATCACAAGAGCCAGACCTCTCAATTTACAGGGAACATTATAAAAAACGAAAGACAAAAAAAAATGGGATACACTATAAGATATTGGCATGCATTAAAAGTGTTTACAAACATAAAATATAAAAGAAAGAGAATAAAAGTGAATTTAAAATTGGAGTATACATTTAAAAAATTAACTTAGTTATCGTACCACTCACTGCGTCCTGAGAATAGTGTGGGTAAGTGTGACTGAGGTGAGTGTGTGTGTGTGTGTGATGTGAGGGTTTTTGTGTGTGTGTGAAAGTGACAGGGTGTCATGTTACGCTGCCGAATAGTTTTTCTGATTCGTCATAATCGTATTTTTCTAGCCAGTCAATAATAGTTTTTTTTAATTGAAAGTTATTAAGTTTCATAAGTTTTTGTATCCCCTTTTCATGGAAAGATTTAAATAAAGTAACTCAGTAACGCTGCGGGACTGTAAATGCTGCGGGACTGTTCGAAAGAGACACCGTGGCCCTGGAACACAAAGGGCAAAGAAGGAACATGGATGGATTTTAGTCAGTACAAGTCTGACACTCCCTTCCGCTCCGCCCAGAGTGGGGGGGGTCATTTGATGATTTCCCATCCAAAAAAAAAAAAAAAAAAAAGTAACTCAGTAACTCGTACTAATAATATACGATTACCAGAATGACTAAAATAAAAATGATATTTAGAGATAGCAATACTTAATCTCATCATCTGCAAGCTTGTGCAAAGCTAAGTCTTCGATTTCGACCCAACAATCCAATAATGTGTGTGCATATGCAAAATTACTAATTTTGCATTTCACGTATCCTTAATTAAAAGCTTACGGATGACGTTGTTCGTGTACACTTGAACTTCCTGACAGGAAGCTGCAATAAGCATCATGAACTTTAACCGTCACACCAAAAAAGTCCAATCTTTCTAATAAAGTCGACACTGACCGAATCTCCTATATCCACGACAACATTTTTGTACTGACGCTACCGCAAGAAAGCAATATCTCACGGTGCATAATATTTGTGACTGTTTATTTGTGGGCAGGCTACATATGTGTAAGTATATGATGACGTCAGCCACCTGACCGAAACTTTGGCAGGAGACACAGCTTCTGAATAATTGACTCTCCGAAACCGTTCACAAGTTTGTTAGTCTGGAGTTCGGAACCGAATGACGTGATCGTTCGATGAGAACCACGCGCTTCACAACAGTATAATTCCGAATTTCGGCCGAATATTACTAGCGTATGACTAGTGAAAACTGTGTTTGAAAAGTGATCTCTCCAGTTCCTCCAGTTTCTTTAGTGTCCAGTGCTGTTCCAACGGTAAATCAACACCTGCATTTAGCTTCCCATATGCAAATTTTTCACATGTTTACATGACCGTGCAATAAAGTTCGTGCCATTGAAAATAAAAAGTTTCAGTATTGGACAGAGCTATAAAATCCGGTATTACATTTTAATGTTCCAAATATTTCCTGCCAAGCTTCGAGTTAAAGAAACGTGATTAGACAACGTCATATAAACAATCGGTTTTCTTTGAAAATAGAGCTTTTGTGTAATCTGCTTATTATTAATGCAAATAAAATACTATCTAAACATTTGTAGAATGCATTTTGTGTTGATGATGTAGCTAAAAAGCTTTTCAAAGCTAAAGAGGTAAGCTTTGACTTTTTTCTGAAAAATAAAGTAAATGTATTTAAAAACAAAACGATTAATCACAAAAGTTTAAATAAAAATGGAATTGAAAAAGCTGGTGCGGTCGTTTGTCGTGACGTGTTCGTCGACGATGTTTAGGAGATATTTCGAGCGCACGCGCCGCCATCCGATGTATTTTTAGAGAGGAGAGACTTTTTACAAAATAAACGGCGATGTTGGGGTTAGCGGCTGATTTATAAGAACACTACGGTTATAAGAAAGTTATTTAAAATCATATGGGATTACTGATTTTGAAATGGCACGACGGGAAATGCGAAGACAATGCAGCAAACGTAGACTAAAAACTCTGTTCCGAAAGTTTGCGCTTTAGCTAGGTTTCCCTCAAAAAGCTTGGCAGCAAATGTTGGCCACAATGTTTGTAACTCTAACAAAGACACATCTGCTAGATTGTAGGTAAACGTTAGCACCGATTAGCTAGATATGAAAACTAGTTGGCGCTAACGCAATTTAACATTGGCGGTCAGTAATAAACAAACAAGCAGGTGATAAGATTTAAGAGTATTTAGTAAAGTGTTTTGCCTACGATAAATTTTACGTATTCGCTTGGCCATCTAATAGGGGAATTTGACATGTAATCGCGCTAAAATAGCGAAGGCCGCCATCTTGGCAAACGCCGTGTTTATTTACGTAAGCGAATGCCATCAAACTGCAGCGCGTCGGGGCCGAAACACGTGCTACAATCAATTTCACTGTTCTTACTTCATGTTTTAGTTTTTCAGCGTTTAAACATTTTGTTTTCTAATGAAGTACCTCTTTTCGGATATGTTTATGTATCTAAGTCACACCCTGGACATTATGAGACTCTTAAACAGAACACTAATCTAGATATAGTTGTTAGGAAATATGGGTAGTAAATAATGGATACAAAATAAAGAAATGTTGACATTCATTAATTTATTTATCAATTGAAATACTTGCAGAAGGGGAAGGGGTCAAGTCTTGCTCTGTAAAGCTTAAACGAATGATAATAAGATAGCAGAGGCCTTATATAATTTAAATGAATACACATTCACACAAGCATTTTATTGAAATTTCAGCCACACTGAAGAAACAGGCGACCATCAAAGATAAAACAGAAAACGGAGTGTCAGCGCCTGTAGAAGAAAAACTAGTCAAGCCTTCAGCAGCAAAGCAGGCAGACCAAGCCACAAAGCCAGCAGAAGAAAAACCAAGATTCACCAAATCTGCACTAAAAAGTGCCCTAAAATCTGAAGACAAAGGCAATGACAAAGTAGACAGGCCTCCTCTAAGGAGTGTTAGAACTATCGACGATAAAGCTAAAGAGAAGTCAGTGACTATAGTAGACAAGAGACCAGAAAAAAATGGTCCAACTAAAGCAAATAGCACGGTAAATGACAAATCGGAAACTAGGAATACAGTTTCCAGTAAAGATACAAAGCCTGTGACGAAAGTACTTAACGATAAACCTGCATCTAAGGCTTCAGCCGTAAAAGCAGCACACAAGGCTCCTGAAAAGGTAGTACTAAAGCCTGTTGAAGAGATTGAAATAAAGCCCATTGAAAAGCTTGCAAATAAACCTGTACCGACGAAAGCAGAACCAAAACCTTCAGTTGTTGCAAAAGCTGAACAAAAACCTTCAGCTGCTGCAAAAGCTGAACCAAAGCCTTCAGCTGCTGCAAAAGCTGAACCAAAGCCTTCAGCTGCTGCAAAAGCTGAACCAAAGCCTTCAGCTGCTGCAAAAGCTGAACCAAAGCCTTTAGCTACTGCAAAAGCTGAACCCAAACCCACTCCAACTGAGAAAGCAGTAGAAAAATCAGAAAGTACAGAAATGGCTACAAAACCACCTACTTCAAAGGTGAGCATTGAACAGAGTCTAATTAATGTAACTAACTTCTCTAATTTAGCTTTCTTTTATATTGAATTAATCGCATTTCCTGTAGAATGTTTTATAACTCTTAACATGGTATCGTTTACAGCTCCCACCGCGCAAACCACCGATTCAAAAGCAACCGTCAAAGGATGACGTGCCTGTAAAGAAATGGCGGGACCCTCTGCATGAGCGTGTCAAGGAGAACATTGACAAGACTCTGAACGAAGTGCCTAAGGGTCACACACTGACTAAAAATGAGAGCTTGAGAAGTGAGTACTTTCGCACTACTACCTACGTATTTAATTAACCCCAATATTGAAGTCGCTTAGATCTTACTGTGCATTGGTACTGGCGAAACATTCACATAAATACATGTTGCCTGATAAAGACAAGTAAGTAAATTAAGAGTAGAGAGAGAGAAATAGAGATTTCAACATGTTTTATTAGATTTTTTCACCATTTCAAATGCACCTACTCAGTGTACATATATAGAATTCACAACTTTGCAGATGGAGCTTCGAGTTCATTGTTGGCACATAACTTTAGGGACAAATGAAACACGTACTACTGATAGGTATCAATTATCAATAGATCACAAGATAAATGTAAATAAATACTAGCATTGAGTTATCAAAAGATTACTCTTAATTAGGCTAGCAAACAACCTTATCGGTCAACCAAAGCTCCGTGATTCAATTCCGGATTTCCATCCAATTTAAATCTTGCCTCAGTGACGATAAAATAATTACTAGAGACTTCCTCCGTTCTATTACCGTCTTTTTCAAAAATAGACTCATTATAATAACTGACTATATAGTTCATGAGTCAATTACATCAAGAATAGAATAGACAAAGACTTTTCTATTTGCTTAGTTGAGACATCAACATTGACACAGTAGCACTTTCTATCGTATTAATAGAGTTTGATTGGATTGGATCGCAAGCGCGGTGACATCAATCTGTATCGATTTTGGCGCTGCGTACTGTCTGATGCTAATGAGATTATTGTTTACAGATATCGTTTTAATAGTCTTAGGATTATTTTATGACGCTCCTTTGGTTTTTATTTTTTCAAAAACAATGGCTTGCAGGTCTGCAAGATATGTTTTTATTGGCGCTGAAAACTGCCCTTTCTTTCCATCAGACATGTGTCCGATAGAAATTAATTTATCAAGCTAAGAAATCACCTCTTTTATTGCTTCTATCTATTTTATGAAGTTATTGGTTATTAAATTTGAATTCACTGGAACTATTACAAAATACGGTTTCGTACAGTGTCATCTAAGTAGTTACTCGTACTAATCGCCAACATTTTGATTGAGTTGACATTATTTATTTCTTTTTTATCCAATAAAGTGATCGATAAATATAATATGTACCTTAATAGTGTCTGAAAACCAATAAACTTTTCAGTCTTTTTTCCCATATTCTTTATGATGAAATTATTCATCAATTCTCCATTTGGCGGTGAATAAACTGTGTCATAAAAGTCCGTAAAGCTTCAAAAGGCGGTATAATAAATTTCCAAGTACAGTTCTCTCTTAACATTGTTGAATTTATTTGTGCTAGTTTTTCCTATCTTTCGTAAGCTTTTTACTAGACTAAATCTATACTTTTATTATAAAAGAGGTAGAATTTGTATGTAGGGGTAAATCTCCGGAACTACTGATCCGATTCCGAAAATTCTTTCACTAATTGAAAGCTACATTATCCCCGAGTATCATAGGCTGTACTTAGAGCGTTCCTGTGAGATAATTTCCGACCAGACAGCAAGCGAAGACGCGAGCAAAAGCTAGACTCGGATATTACTAGTCTACTACCTCAACTTTTATAAACCTTTGAGGAATCATCGTCGATAGCGGTCTAGACTTTGCTTTGATACTTACAACTTAGTACATTTTTATCTTCGTCCTAATCTATTTCATTATTTAAGTCGGCCCTTTTATTAATAGCAACATTAATATGTCCCTTTCAAGTGTTTCTTCGAACAACACCATTACCTTTTGATCTCTTGTGCGCCAGACTAGTTTGTGGTCTAAATGCGACCCAAAATAGTACAGCTCAGTTCCGCATGCGTCGCGTGCGCAGATCAGGTGTAAATGCACCCATACCTCAGTTAACATGCACACTTACCACGGCACAAGTCTATTCCGAACTATCCTAACTAATTGTGAACTGTGTTGACGAAAATTGTGATATTTGTGAAGCGATTTTTCCGTGTGAATTTTAATTAAGTGATTAGTTATTTTATGGATAAAATGGCTGAGTCAGGAGACGATTCTCAAGGTACTTAATGATTAGTGTGCACTCGAATTTGATTCCTATTATGATTTTGAATGACGCGCGCCCATTGCACATAGTCTAAAAGATAAGTTTGATGTCTTGTTTAGTCACTGTTATGAGTATCCTGTTTTATTATTGATTATCTGGAATTAGAAATTGATTAATTGCGAGAAAAATCAATTAAGGTCGTCGAATATTGCGTCTTTTTTGTTTACGTTCTATCAAAACAATTTGTTAATCTTTCAATAGAAATCTGTAAGTGTTCCGAACTATGTAGTATTGCTCATTGTAAGTACTAAGTAGTAATAGCATAAATAAAATTTAGTATATATGATTCAATTAATCAACTGAGCTTATCGTTGTCCAACGTTGTTAATAGAGCTCGCACTTTTATTGATTCATAAGCAGAATACAGGTACAATAATTATATGTAGATGTTATAAATGTAAGTATTTATTTCAAGTTCACACATCTATTTTCACTGAACGAAAAAACTCGACGAATAAGCAATAACTTACGTCTTAGGCCGATTTCACACCGATACAAATAAAACCGATACCTATCACGAATAAATGCAAGAATACGCAAAGTTAGAAAAACAATGATTGATTAACAATTTTTTAGTAATAACTTAACATATTACGCTGAGGAATTTGTAGCGTTACTTCTTCACAGCTAAAATACTAGGTAATGGTAACGAACAGACCTTTTGGCTGAGTCTCATGTATTTTTGACGTCCAAAAAGTGGCGATTCATTTGCTGCCTAATTAGTATAAATTAGTTTGTATTTGATTTGAGTTATTAACGGTACAGAGCCATGACTCACGAATTTCCGCTAAACCCAGGTTTGCTGAAGCCCACACCACCGCCGATGCCTCCGCCCTTACCGCCAAAGATGCCCCCTCCCCCCGAGTTCAAGGTTGTGCCGGTAGACCCCGAGAAGCTGAAGAGGCTGGAACAGCTACGTAGCCGGCCCAGGAGGAGACCCGATTGGACCGACATGATGAAGGAGGTCGAGGAAGGGAAGAAACTGAAACATGTTGTTTGTAATGACAGGTACGTGATATTATGGAGGATAGGTTGCCTAAAAGATGCGTGTCTGTTGATAAGGCACATGGGTTTTTGACACACCAGAGTTTCGCACATACAGGGTATAAATGAACCCTTCAAGTAGCCGTCAACCAAGCATTCTGTACATCAAACTAAGTAACACTGCTCAAAAATTTTTTGTGTACAAAATCATGGTTTAGGGCAGTGCTCAATGTTACACACTCAAAATATATTGCTGATTGAATACTACAGGGGTCATAGAGGTATTTATAACAAACTTTCAAACTAGTGCTTAAAAAACCGTGTGATAAAGTCGGAACCTTCAATATCTCTGTAACTAGTAGGATTCAAGGTGTGGTCTAGAGCAAAAAAAATATCGCAAGGAGCGGAAGAACAAGTACCTTTCGGATTCGTTAAGATTGTTTTTACACCATTTATATGTACCTACATATAGATCGACTGAGACAATTTTATGCAAAACTTTTTTGTTTGTCTAAAACTCCATATGCCTTGATTAAAGCCAAGAATCGTACTTCGAGGATGATACTACAGAATTCTCTGATGATAGAGAATTTAGACAGTATCTGGCCATTGGCAGTATCTGGCAATTTAGACAGTATCTGGCACAGTATTTGATAAGAGATTCCTAAGTGTTGCGCTGTTCTACGTAAGTTTACACTTATAGCTGGCAGCTAAGCTTCTTGGTGGTGCCTTTTGGTAGCCTACCCTCTATTACTTATCATTCAAACCCCTTACTCTCGCCATTGAGATATTAATTTAGCACACATAATAATACACAAAACATATGGTATTTCAGATCAAGCCCTATCATAACAACATCAGCGGTAGTAAAGAACAAGGGACAGTTCATCTTCGAGTCAGAAAAGCCGAACTCCCACAATAATTTACTAAAAGAGATCAACAAGGGAATCAAGCTGAAGAAGACAAAGACGAATGACAGGAGTAAGCCGAACCTGGAAGGTTTGAGGAAGTTCAGGAGACAGATGACGATTGAGGAGCAGGTGCAGAAGAGCATGTCACAGGCAAACCTCGCGGCGTCGCCCTCAGGAGTCGGTCTGGCGTCGGCTTCAGAGGCGAGTAGTTCACATGTATGTATCGCACTGCACACTTTATTGCACTTACACTTAATATAAGTATAAACAGTTATAAGGAAAACAGAATTAATAGACGAACAGTTTTATTTTTATATATTTGAACTCAGAAAAAAAAACTAATTGAAGGCAGGCTCTATAATCTTCTAAACATTTGTAAAATAATCTAACTGATCAGATCAAACACAGAAAGAAGTCACGACTACCCGACGAAGGAAGTCCCTATTCCCAATCTACCGACAATAATTATGTACAATCACCAAATAATTTTACACTGGAACCTGAAAAAGAAATATAAAATAATAAACTATACTAAAAGAACTTGCTGAAATGTTTCAGATACCTGGCATGATACCGCCAGAAGATGAAGAAATTGACGAAATGGACGACATTGACAAGGTCAGAGATGATCTGCAATCAACTAAGCAGTTACTGGCTATTGAACTAAGGTAAGCAATGTGAGCATAAACTATTAGAAAATATATAGAGAAAGAAGTGACCACACGATCTTCGCGAGAACACGCAAACTTAGTGTTCAGTTTTCGACAACTCCGATCGTGTGGTCCCGCCGACATTTCTGTCGGCGTCTTCCGATTTTTGGAACAAACGAGTGACATAAGAACGCGACAATCGCGTATTCGAGTGGCCGATCACATATAGGATGTGGGATAAGACTGCGCATAATATCGGGTATTATTGACTATCATATTCGAAAACCTGAAACAATCAGAGTGGACACAATAGTTACGCCATCATTTAGTAGCAAGACATCAGCGAATCCATCCAATATAGACCTATCACTTCAAACCTTCTTTAACAAAGAAAATTCCAAGCTAGGGATCGATTTAGGAGATTCATTTATAAAAAGTTAGTTAATAAGTCTCTTATCGGGTTAGTACAATCCACAGTGGAGCTTCATCATGATTTTCAGCTTATAACCGATAATTTCAGATATTTCGAATACGTAGATTAGATTTGCATAGTCTTAATCAGATAATTTAATGATACCTAAACTTGTTCAATACCTAGCAATTGAAGTATCAAGTTGATAGCTAATTATTTTATGAATCACAACTTATTATATCTTTTCCTCAATAAATTACCAATACCTACTAATACTATGAAAGTTCAAAAACTACCTCTTCAAAACCATTCGTTTTAATAGGTAAATTCCGGTACGGCACGGATATAAATTACATTCTTTTTATTGGAGAAGAACCGGAAAAAAATCTCCACGTACCCACGGCGACTCATCAAACTGTTCATATCCAGCTATATATAACCTGCTTTCGCTTTGTATGAGCTTCCCGTACAATGAGAGATCAGCTTAATTTGGTATTGCATAGCTTGATTGGTCGTCGTGCGTAGGTACTCAGTATTTTTTTAAAATAAATGAGTATATTTTACGTCAAAAATCAATGCAACCTTAACAATTCACAGAAACAAAGAAGCCCAAGAGAGAGAAAACAAGCGACTTCTGACAAGGATAGCAAACCTAGAAGCAGAGTTAGCAAGAGAGAGGGCTTTCATTAAGCAAGAACAG
The DNA here is from genome assembly GCA_910589295.1 of Noctua janthe. NCBI lineage: Eukaryota > Metazoa > Arthropoda > Insecta > Lepidoptera > Noctuidae > Noctua > Noctua janthe. The sequence continues at coordinate 6,722,982 of OU342573.1, read as the reverse complement.
CACAAGACTGTCATATCCGTTACCGACGCTTACGATGAAAGACTAGTGAACAGTCTTAAATCGGAGGTAGAAAAGACTAAACAAAACGCCGACCATTTGGAGAAACAGTACTTAGATGCTGCAGAAGATAGGGACACAGCCCTCACGGAGTTGGAAGAAGTAAAGAGAAGGAACGCTGAGTTAGAAAAGAAATTGGAACAGGCAATGTCGGTAAGTCACGATTATTTAAATAACTAACAAGAATAAAGTGGATCTTTATAGAAACAAGGGACTAATACCTACTGATTTGTGTGCATGATCAATAATTATGGAGCTGCTTTTATTTAAATAAAAAGGGTATTTGTTGACATTCCAATAAACAGAAAATCTTTGCTTAATAACTGCTTAACTAACGCTTTGCAGGACGAAGAAGACGAAACTCAGGAACCTTTGTCATTTTACCAAAAACGTCAACTTGATTTCGCTAAGGAATGTAGGTTGTTAAATATTGAAGTGAACTCACCTGAAGCCGACAAGTTGAGAAAACAGAAGATTGACGAAAACATTAATCTTGCTAGAGCTAATGAGGCTAAAACTAATGAAGCTAAAGCTAAAACTAATGACGCTTCTAATACTAACGCTTCTGCTGATGAGGTATGGCTTTGTAGAATAAACACAATAACCCTTTACCCGCCTCGTAGTACATACATAGCTACTAGATAATGATCACTGCACACTTCAGATGCATCAAAATTCTAGTCTATTTATTTAGCTTCTAAATTAATAATACCTACTTCATATAATCGATTTTAGAATTTACAATCATAGTTCTAATTGCACATTATTTATGTTTTCCTTTCCGTCATTATTACTTTTTCCTTTTTCCCAGCTTTCTTCTTTTCTCTTCTAAGACTTTTTTACTAAACACTGTATTACTTCATTCTTCCAACTTGTCTTTAGCTAACATGATGGTGACGCTTGCTCTAACGTTACAATCGACCAGTGGCGAAGGTTCCATACAACTCGATTTCTACCGGCTTCCCTTTGAAAACTGGAACAGTCAGTATTTAATAGATAAATATTTCTCCGGCTTAGCTCTTACAAAAATTTACCCTTCGCTACTGCAATCGACTGCATTTTCTTTCTACATCCAATTACGTGCATAATTCTGCCCCATATTTTTACCCATGACTCATACCTACAATGTCACCAATAATAACACTGTAACACCAACATTACAGGGCATCATGCCAACGAGCATGGGTTCGCGTCGCTCGAGCCACGCCATCAAGCAGCTCTCTGTCACCAAGGACGACAGCTTCGAAGAGGAAGAGGATTCTGATGACGAAGAGGTAATCTTTAATTTAGATATAGACAGATAGATACTCTTTAGAAAGTACATAGCGTGTACGACGTAGGTAGCTATAAGACCGCCATTTTATCCATAAATTTAGCAATATTGTAAAAGAACATAACAGAATAGAATATTAATAGAAGTGAATTAAACTTACAAGTTTAAAAAGGTTAGTACAATGCAGTATAAATGCACCCATTGACCAATGATGTACCCATTCAATAGTTCTAAAGCACGATGAACTCAATCATTTTTTAATATTAATTAGGTGTTTCTTCCTAATATTTCAGGAGGAAAGCGAAGAGAAGAAGCAGAAGCGAATGGAGAAGGAGGTGCGCAACATGAGAAACAAGATCCGGTACCTAAAGGAGAAGCAAGACCATATGAAACGAGAGCGCATGGGCTTCAAAATGTCACTGAAGAACCAACAGGCGGCGCTCAAGTTAGTAACATTATTTTCTTTACTCATGTCATAAACCATCACAATGATCTGCCCCGCAGGTCAGAGGCACACTTATACTACAATGGTATTCTGCCAGTTATAAGTTCCATGCAATAAGAGGTGACCTGTTGCCATAGATGGAGCGTAATCATCCGCAGGTACTCCATTTAATTTCCAAATAAACCCAACTACAACATATTTCTTGGCCCGGGGTTTAGCAACCAATACTAATAAGTTAGCTATCGCATTTGAGACCATCTTGACCAACTAGGGATTCATTTACTTTGTTTCAATATATCTTCGTAAATATCAATATTCCATCTATGTAGTAGCAATTTTTTTTCTTAATGCTAGTAATCAGACATTCATTATCATCAACACCTAATGTTTTAAACATTTCTTCGGAAATTCATTAACGTCGGTACTTCAAGTTTAAATACTTTATCTGCGTGTTTAATTACCTCAATCACGATTATCTGCTAATTATCAATCACTTTTATATTAGGTACGACGACATCAACGACAGATAGGTAGTTCCTGTTAATTGGTTGTTTTGATTTTTCATAGTTTGATTAAATCTCAAAGAATGAAATATAATTATAGATGTTTGTGCTCCTTAGCAACTATATCACATCTATCGATATCGTCCAGCCCAAAAGACTGGGGATGCTTGGGATGCGAAGCTTCTAGCTTGGGGAAGACCCATGTCTAGTGGATGTGCCTATGGCATTAAGTCCGCCTCTGTACTTTTGTGCTTTATGTGTTAAATAAATAAATATGGGCCAGTCCAAGCATCGCTAAATCAACCACTAAACAAAAAGATGTACCGAAGACTTATTGAAGGTCAAGAAAATCCTCTAGAAGCGAGAAGCACATGCCATCATTAACTCACACACCTTTTTCCCATAGGCGTGGGCAGAATTTAAAGAACGCAACCTGCTAAGATTCTTACACACTTCTTTCGTCCACCTATTTAGTTAAAAATGAATATCTTAAATTCAATAGATAATAAACTCACTTCATTACATGTTTCAATTTAATCTAAAATTATGAATTTCAGGGAAGAGAAAAGAAAATACAAGGAGCTAAAACGCGAGGTTGACAAGATGGCAGCCATGATGAAGGAATGCGGATCAGATGATGAAGACGACGAGGAAGAAGAAGAATCGGAAGAGGAGAAGAAATCAGAGTCAGAGGAAGAGGAATCTGAGACTGAAACGGAACAGGACACGGAGAGTGAGACAGAGAGTGAAAGTGAACCTGAGGTGAGTTAAAAAAGAATAATAGTTTTAGGTACAGTACTGTTGTCATGGAAGTGCGGACTGAACTGGAGGTAGTTACTACCCTGTCTATGACTACTACTGCAAGGAAAAGGACGAGTCTCATCGATCGAACTGATATCCTTGGAACAGAACTTGTAGACTCATTCGACATAGTCTTTGCGGCGGCACGACATACTCTGTCATAACGCGAGCCCAGAACTGATCCCTGTGAAACACGCGACATCTCTCGCCGATCCCACCTCTCTCGACCCGTCAGGATGACTGGGCTTTGTCAGCAAAAAAGTAGTTAGCACTCCATAAAAATGCGTCCCTAATAAAGGGCGAATTGTTGAAGAAATATCAATGTACACCCCCAGACTAAACATAATAAATTCAAAAAACTTTTTTTGTAAAAAAAAATATGTCCGCTTTTCAGGATGCTCCTCTACCCAAAAAGAATGAGAACCTCACAACGAGGCTGAAGCGACACGAGACCAGGGTCAACGCGCTCAGGAAGGGCAACGCACTCCTCATGGCGAACGTAGACCGCTTGAAGGACGATGTATTGAAGCAGAGAGAAGAATCCCAGACCCTGAAGAAAGAACTCGACTCTCTAATTGATGATCTTGAGTGATTCGATACTCTTGACACTTTTAACTGTACAAGGATCTTTTGATGCGCAGCCAAAATCGAAACTTACGACGCCATCTTAGCTTTTTCACAAAACAGCAACAACGCTTACTGTCAATGTCATTCTAGCGCCAAAATAGCCTTGTAGCACTGTAACTTGCTACTTTTCTAACAATAGGTATTAGTAATGATGCAATGAATCTTTTTTTTGGCAATACGGCAACTTAGACCTTTTAACGTAAGGTCAAAGTTATCTATGATGATGATCATTCATAATTTGTTTCATTTGACAAGATTGCCAGACTCTATCGACTGCGTCCAGTATCTACGATAAATATGTAATCAGTGATCTGATATTGTCGATCAACCGAAAAAAACACTTGATTTTGTATTACTTTTGAATCTCATACCTTGATCTTAAAAGATAAGTTAATGATATGATTTAAATACAGGAAATCTGGCAGCGGTACTTATTTAAATAGGTACCTACTACTCACAACTACTTAGATAGTTCAATGATTCTTTCTTAATTATTATTTATGTAGATAGACGAAGTTATTATATCTATATAATATTGATGATTCCTTATAATTATTTATAATTTTAATAAGGCTTTTTAATCATTTAATATTATCTGCAAAGTAATGACTGCTGACGTGTCTTCTGCCAATTTTTTTTAACGTTTGCTCCTAAAAAATCCTTTATTTAATTAATATTTTTATATATAGTTAATTTAAATTGTAATTTACCAACATGAATAAGAAAATAATACCTATCCACTTATTTTTTCACTCATTTTTGCTATCATGTGATTTGTACATAATATTTTTAGGTTAATTAATATTTATAAAGTATACTATTGTATTACCAAACGACACAATAAACTTTTACACAATAATAAAATCTTTTTGATTTCTATTTGTAACGTAATGCGTCCTATTATTTGTTTCTGCATAGTTCATCTTATCTTGCATTATTCACTTCTGTGCACTTTGAGTCCCACCGAGGAGGCGACAGAATTGTTGTTGTTTGTTGTGTGTTGTTATTGTTTATTGTGTGTTGTGTTGTTGTTTGTTGTTGTTGTTGTGGTTGTTGTGTTGTATTGTTGTTTTTACAGGAACAACTTCATCCACCGATGCAATTAATAAGCGTGCGAAGGCTTCAGCACAACTATTTTCAGTACCGTCAAATAACAGAAAAAGAAAAAAGCTTTCTGTCAACAATGCCCCTAAAGTCCCAGTCACTATTTCTATTAGGTAGTTTATGTTTTAGATTTGATCTGGTTTTATTGGTGGATTTGGTTTACAAAGAGGATAAGAAATGAATTTTGGAAAATGGTTACTGTCATAGGTAGAGGACAGTGTGCCAAGTCAGGGAAAATGGTAGTATTGGTCAATTGCGCTTAGGTTCTGGTCAGGATCTGAACTTCGCGTAGGTGCTCCTGAATTCAAGATGCATAAGTTATGAACATCTTTTATAAAATATAAGTAATTCATTCCCATAACAATTTGAAATTGAACGACCCCATGATTAGTGATGGCCCCCAGTATAAAGAATGGCTGTGGAAGAAAATAAAAGAGATTATTCATCTCTTGAAGTACAGAATAAGGGTGAGGAATGTATTTATTTAAGACAAGACAAGAATTTTAAACTTTTATAGCTACAGTTGTCCTCACTATGAGGACGTAAGTAACGTAATGATAGAAAAAGGGATATAATTATTGGTAAGTGTAGCTACTCCACTATACCCATCAGATCTATCCTCTCTAATGGCTAAAAATAATCATTGATTTCAAAAATGTGATAACATTTAAGCCAAGTCTCGGCTAAGGCAATTGGCATATTTGTTAAAAAGATATTATAACATCACCCTGAGAGAGAAGACTACGTAATGCAGAAAGAAAATCACTTATTACTTTATCTTCAATACTGTGATTATTAGAAATAGCACAACCTTATTTGATGGTTGGGAATATTGAAATCTTTAATGGCATTGTAAGCTTGTTAATTATAACCTGGTACAGATTTGGGAGGGGACGAATGTGGTTTGAAAACAACAATCTTTTTATAACTTGTTGAAGAGGCATCCTATTCGGTAAAGAGATTGATGGAGTAGGTATCAGTAAAGTTTTTAGGTGGTGGAGATAGGAGTGTGTCTGCATAGGATTTTGAAACTGATACGGACCTTTTCGCCATATACCTACGTTTTAATTGATTTTTGCGTTGCAAATTCTGGGAAAGACTTATTTGTCGCAAAGTGGTACCCAGAACAAAGGCAGCAAGTTGCGTTTTCTTGATCTGTTTCACAACTGTCCCCAGTGTGTCCTTGGCAACATTTGTAACATTTGGATTTCGACCTACTCTGGAGCTTTGTGTCCAAAACGGTAAATCTTTTTCAGTAAAATCCGCCCATCAAAAGTAACAACAATGGATTGGGATGGTTTCCAAGTGGTACTGCCAACCCCAATAGTTTTAAAATTAAGGCGTCTGACCTTTCAAATAATATCCGCAACCAATTGGTAAAGTGATACTGAAATATTATCAATAATTTCCTCCGAAGACCATTCCGCAGGAACTCCACGCACTAAGCTTATCTGCTCGATGGCGTGCGAAATACATCACCCTCTGTGGATTCAACATTCAACTAAAGAATAAGTTTTTAATAGGCGTATGAGAAACAACGCCATCTAGCTAAAATATCAGTAATTTCTATGGCTTTCTATCAGTACAAGAACGAAGGATGTCACTGTCAACAAATTTTTTTTGGTCAAAATTGACCATGTACAGGTCACAGTTTTCGTTCCGGTTCCAATTTTAATTGATAAACACGAACAAAATTTAAATAAAAAATAAAGAAACTACGACACAAAAACACGACTACTGATATTATAACATAAACATAGTAATTATTTCAACTAAAGTTCAAAAAGACCCGGTCGGCCAAGTTTGAAGTCTCCCGCGCTTTCTTGAAAGTTTTTGAATTGTTTTTTTAAGGTTAACCGGAAGTAATTTTTCGATCTGAATATACTATAGTTCCATCTCAAGGAATAGGAAGAAAGTAATTCCTTCCTATTCCTTGAGATTCCTTCCTATGCCTTGAGATGCAACTACAGTTATTTTGAAAAAAACCGTAAATAACGCTAAATAGCCGAAAAAAATCTAGATATATCATCGTTATAAATTCGTTAATTTTCCCACTGGCAACATCGAGAGTCACTGACAAACAGTTAAAGTTGTCAAACTTATCAAATATTCAAAAGCAATTCAAAAACAAAACGGTTGTCGGCGTAAAGTGTACGATTTTGTGCTGTTATTGCTTAAAACTTCAGGAAAATATCATTCAACACCTGTTTCATTCCAAATAAGAGTCAGAGTAATTTAGTTGATAAAATGCCTCCGACGGACGCCGAAGTGCCGCAGCCAGTGTCCGCGGTGAAACCAAATCCTCGGAACAATCCAACTATGTTCAAAATATTTCAAAACGTACAATACAATGTTGTTCAGCACAAGAAATATGTGAAGGAAATGATTAAATTGTATAAAAAGGTAAGTCTCCTTAGTTTATTCAACTAAATCACAAGAAATTAGGCAGTTTTCCCTCGCAAAAAAGTTATCAAACAAGTCAAACAACAAGTTATTTTGCTTATCTTCCCCAAGGAATTTATCAAAAAGTTGGTTGATTGTTAGTAACTAGTTGAAACTACAATACTGGTATACTTTTGCAACATTTATTGGGTCAGTGGGTCGTCGTAAGGGCGGATTTATTGCAGCAGTTGCATGCTTCTTTTATTTGGAAAATATGGCTAAGTTCAATATGGTATCTAAACACTGCTTCTTAAAAACTGATAATTTTGTCATACAAGTTAAAGTAGGTTTGTGAATATATATATAATAAGTCATACAGGATTTTAAAACGTGTATTTTGGCAACAAAAGTAGGTACTCAGCCTATCTTTGAAGACCAACAAATGACATAAACTTATACTGTCACTAATGGGATATCCTCCGTGATTGTTCATTATTTTGAGCTCTCGATATTTCGGCGCTGTTGCAAGCGCCATGATCGCGGGCGCCATATCGGGAGCTCATAACAATGAACAATCACGGAAGATATCCCGTAAGTGACAATATAAGTTTAGTTGTAAACCGTGAAAGCTTAAAACAGTGGAACAAATGACATAGTTTCATCACAATGATGGCTATGAATATTTTTTCTCCAAAACTCATTTCCATTCACAGCTTGACGAGGACAGCTTTCGTGAAAGCTTCAAGAATGCCCTTCATTACCTGTTTACGTTTGGCGACACCAGTGCCAACGTGGACCGTGTTGTACAGTTTGTGGCAACATTCTGCACCTCACTCGATGACGAAGAAGAGTTCTTACTGTTCATATTTGATATTATTTTTGATGTGAGTATTTTGGAAATTTTAATTCAATTAGGATTGTTATTCAGTGTCTGACTTGAAGCCTACCCCAACATAGTTGAGAATTAACCTTTTCCTTTTGCAGATGTATTTTGTGAAAATAAACATAATTCTTATAAAAAACGGTATTTTGACTATACATATTTCGCCCTTTTTAACCAACTTCAAAAAAAGGAGGACGCATTCAATTATTTTTTCATGTGAAAGGATATATTACCCGATAGGTCCCAAAGAAATTCCGTCAAAATCAGTTCATTAATTTGTTTTTTTTTTTCTTTAATACATAGTTTTTCTTCTTCTTGGGCTATGATGACGTGACGATCCCTTAATAACTTCTAGCTACAATGTGAAAATTAATTCATGATAAGAATTTATATTAGACTTTTTTTTTGTTTATTAGTAAATGATTTTTTTTTGCAATATTTTTTTTTTTGGGTATTTTTTGACAGTTTGATAGTGCAAATAATTCAATGATTTCTTATTAAACATATAAAAGTCTCAAAACACCCTGTTAACGCTTGGCTGGTTTTAATACAGCTTTTTTGGTTAAAGGAATGAAGAAGTTAATATAAAGACCTTGTTTGCAGTGTCAATGTGTATCGGGTCAGTCCGTGAGGTACCGAGCCAGTCAGCTACTGGCAGCGGTGCTGTCTGCTCTTGGAGATGACGCCTCGTTGGACGATGATCTTTGTGACAAGCTACTGGCATCACAGGTAAGGTTTTTTTTTAAATAATACTAGGAATTTCTGCAGTAATTCGTTTCCAAACATTCAAACTCACATATACAAAGAGCCAGACTCGGAACAACTACCTGTAGGCTTTACAAATATTTGTTTCGTGCGGGAATCGAACCCGAGACACGCAGCGCAGCAGCCAATCGCTCAGCCACTGCGCCAACCATGCTGTCAATAGGTTCACTTTCTGCTAGCAGTGACCCAGTGTTATAATAAGTAAACACATTATTTATTTGGCAACAGTGTTGTTCTTTAATTACTTGGGTGCATTTTTTGGCAGATGGCCACATTTGTATTGTTTGATATGTAGAGCTAATTATTGACTAATTATGATGGTATGTAATGTCGATAATACTATGCAATGGTCTAGTGTTTGCAATTGCGACTGCTGCGGATGAGTTCCTGGGTTCGATTCCCGGTTCGCAAATTGTTATTGGCGTGTTTCATCAGGAATTTCTCAGTAGCAACCACGCAGTCTGGATTTGTGCCCGGTTGATGGCAATAGGGTCTCCCCCCTCTTACATGGGACTTAACAACACCTGGCGCGAAATGTGGGTGTACTATTATGTACACCTCTGCCTAACCCTTCGGTGATTACAGGCGTGATGTTATGTAAGAACTATTTCGTAATACAAACAACTTTTTTTTCTAACGATTTCTTATCGCCCACTGGATTATTACTCTCTGTATTGAGCCGAGCATTGATAATTCAAAAGAGCGAATTTAAAAATAGCTAGTTGGATTTGGCTGGGCACAGGATTTTCAACTATCGGCGCCAAGCTTTGAGTTGAAAATCCATGAAAAATAATCGCATAAACGAAATCGCTGCATACAAGGGCTTACTCATACACCGGGTGGAAGAGACACCAACACGAAAACGGTAGAAATGTTTCATCGGTTATTAAAAAAAAAACAGCTGCCCTACAAAAGTGCAATACCTACCTACACGGTCAAAATGTATGGAACAGCTGATTTTTTTTTTTTAATAACTGATTAAAAATTTCTCTGTAGGGAGGCTCAGAATGATGTACTGAATACGTGGTAACCGTTTTCGCGTCGGTGTCCCTTACACCCCGTTTTTACAAACTATTATTTCTCTTATCAGATGCAAAGACTACAAGACACGCGCGGGGCGGTACGTTGTCGCGCCGCGCTCGCTCTCCAACGACTACAGAATCCGATGGAACAAGATGATGAAGTCACGAGAGCATACCGTTTTCATATGAGTTGCGACCCTAGCTCTTCTGTTAGGAGGTAATATAAAACATTTTCTACATAATACGGATTTATAGAACTTTTGTACCGCTTGCTTTAATTTTTTTACCGTCTACCTTTGTTCAACTAGATTTGGATGAACTGTAGAAAATGAACAGTAAGTTCATAAGTTGGCATGTGACGCAGGTCTGAAGACTTGGATAGTAAATCCAAGTCTTCAGACCTGCGTCTCATGCCAACTTATGATTACAAAGTGCCTAAAATCGCGGTGACACGGTCAGAGTATGCTCGGAGCTAGTGGACTCGTAGGAGTTAGCTTCATACGAGTGTACTAGGTTAGCTGTTGATGTTGATATAGTGCAATCGGATCATTTTCTTCATTCTACAATTATTTTTCACAGTCAACATCGAAAGATTTCGGGTTTAGTGCGAAATAGATCGAAATTGTCGCAGACATGTTAATCTGAGACGGGAAAAATGATTAATATTTTTATTATACGCTATTTTTTTCCCTACTGGTAAGCTGGCTCTTACGAGTATTGAGTCGGGATTGTAGGCAGCGATCCGAGTCTACACGGATCGGACGCCGTTGTCCGAGTGCGCTCGGATTATGGGTTGCCACAATACGAGTTGCGTCAGAGTCGGTATCCAAGTCCACTCGGTCCGAGCTTACTCTGACCGTGTCAACGCGGCATTAGTTATGCGAGTTTAAATCTGTCTCTTGATCTAAGTTCTTTTAAAGGACCAATCCTCTAAAAAAACAAATCAAAAGGTAATGAAAAATTCCTAAAAAACTAATGCGTAATTCCGAAAAACTAATCTCTTTACTTTTCATTATTTTTAAGTAATGTTATTAATATTAACTGTGACAGCATTATGAAATTGACTGGTGCAAAGTCCTCAAACTTTAGAAAGAATCCAAAACAAAATGCCTAAGTTCATCAATAAAATGCATTTGTTTATGATTTAATCGAAATTGATCTTTACTTACAGGGCTATAGTGATGTCAATAGCTAAATGCAGTCGCAATGTGCCCTTCGTCCTAGAGCGACTATGTGACGTGGACGAAGCAGTCCGTCGCGCCGCCTTCCTGTACATCGCCGCCATCAATGTCACCCAGCTGAGGGTGAGGCAGAGAGTGCTAACGCTCAAGGTAAACTGACCCTTATGTGCAGAGACATAGTGGTGATAACATACCCTTCGTTCTAGAGCGAATTTTCTATCTTTTTTGTTCTTATTGTAGTTGCCAACCTACATTATATTTAACGGCAGGTTTACTACTCAGATTTGAAAAGTCCTTGTCTATAGAGAGACTGCCTGGCAATAGGCTTGAACCCAATAACATATAGCTTAACCCTTTCCCGGTCGCTTTTTTTTTTTTCGAACTTCATTTTTCCACCCACAGGTAGGTCTAACAGAGCGTAGTGCCCGCGTCAGGCGCGTGGTGGAAGAGATCCTGATCCCCGGCTGGCTCAGCACGTTCCAGGGCAACATCGTGGACCTGCTGAAGGCCATACGCCTGGACAACGCGCACGACGCCAAGGACTCGCAGTACGTCGCCGGGAAACTGCTGGAGTCGCTATTTAAGTAAGTTTATTTATTTATAGCCTGCAGTTAGGAGCTTGTGTCTGGAAAACAGCCACTCGGTTTTATCTTCAGGATAAGCTGCGCTTGCCTAGGTTGATCTGTGGATGGGTGACCACCGAGTTTGCTCCATGCCTCGGAAAGCACGTTAGCACAAACAGTCTTTACAGAAAATCAGTGGCTCGAAAGTCTGACAACCAGTCTTACCAAGGGATATTGTATTACCCAGTACTAACTGGGTTGTGGAGGTCAGATAGGCAGTCACTCCATGTAAAATACTGGTATTCAACTGCATCCGGTTAGACTGGCAGCCGACTCCAACATGTTGGGAAAAGCCTAGGCAGGTGATGGTTTTATCCCACAGCTGATTTCATGCATAATATTGCAACAGCAAAATTATCCGCCTGTTTGTCTTTGTACTTATCTCATTAGAATGAAACAGTTTTTTACCTATATCGAAACATCGGACGTAGAGATCGGACTTTCGTAATAATACGGGTATTTGGAGGGATAACTGACTTGTCATGGACTCCTGGCCTATAGACCGACCGTTCTAATGAGGCCTTGCGAAGGTATCCATTTAAATGGAATATTCTGAAGGTTGATCACGTATTGGTTCAATTAGTATCGTAATACCTACGTGAATTATTTTAAAGCAAATAACCTGTGGGATATTGTTAGGACTTTGTGGACGCTTAATGTGCCTTTGATGGGGCAAGGCGGATGACTCTTTAATGCAATCGGTCTTTAGTTTTCAATGTATGAATTTTTTTAATAATATTTCTGACTGACCATCTTGTCTGTAAGAATGTTCTGTTTGAAGTAAATGCTTCGGTTTGATTAACTTTATCATTACCATATCGTTGTCCTAGCATTTTGCTATACAAATATTATTGTCGACGGTTTCAGTGTCAACTGGACTAGTGTTGATTCTTTTCCGTATTATTTACGAAGATCACTCATTGCTAACACTATGATTCAATTTTATTCAAATAAACGTAATCCTTTTTCTTGCAGACACCTCCCAATATCCGAATTGCTAGAATGGCTGCCCACCGACAAGACACTTCGCCTGATACCCGCCGAGAAGCTGAACAAGGAGACCGCGTGGTACTGGCGCCATCTAGCGGAACATCTGCAGAAGATCGACGATGATGAGACGTTGGAGACCATTCTACCGGACTTGGTTGTGCTTACGGGTTATATCAGAGCGTGAGTACATCTTTTGACTTGATAAAAGTTCATTCATATTTTTTTTTTTTAAAGCGTTGCCCCACACTATGAATTTCTCCTGTATCTAGGGTGCGTTCACAAAGATTTAAGCTCACATACACAAACAACCAGACCCGGAACAACTACCTGTAGGCCATACAAATATTTGTTCCGTGCGGGAATAGAACCCGCGACACGAAGCGCAGCAGTCAATCGCTCAGCCACTGCGTCAACTGTGCCGTCAAAACACTAACCACTACTACTAATTTATTCACTCCCATACAATGCATTGCAAGTGCTAGTTCTTGAAGCTTTTGCGGAATACGAGTTCTGTTTTGTAAAATTCAAACTCTTGTGAAATATTTCCTTAATTGTTGATCCCTTTAAAAGTTCTGAAAGTTTATTCAAATCTATACTAATATTATAAAGCTGAAGAGTTTGTTTGTTTGGTTGAACGCGCTATCTCAGGAACTACTGGTTCGCTTAAAAAAAAAAAATTTGGTGTTGGATAGCCCATTTATCGAGGAAGGTTATAGGCTATAAAATTTCACGCGGACGAAGGTCGCAACAGCTAGTCAGTGTATAATCAAAACTATAATGTCAAGTAATTTAATTGGCTGGCTTCGTATCTCAATAACTACCATGGTATTTGATTGCACAGTTTTCGAAACCTGAAACCGGTTCTTTACTTTCAAATATCGAAACGTTGATTCAAGGATTGGTGAAGCCTGCTCAGACAAATTGCAGATGTGGCTTCAGACACCAGAATCAGACAAATAATACTAAAGTATCTCAACTCATTGCAATCTGATGTACCGTTTTGGCTGGATTTTTACTTCAACAATCGTCTTCTTATACTTTTCAGCATCGTCGAGTCTCCCTGTCCGTCAGAGACCGAAGACCCAGTAGGCTTCAGCACCCGTCAGTACGTCCTGCACGAGCTGGGCACCATGCTGCGCGTGTACGACGCCACGGACCCGGCCGGCAGGAGCGCGCTGCAGGCGCTTGTCACTGATGTGCTCACTGGTAACTAAAGTTCCGCTTCATCTAAATATAGGCGCTGAAAACATGACTTCTTACATAGTTGGCAAGGCAAATGACATCTACCAAGCATTATGTACATCAAACTAAGTAACTTAACGCAAAAATTATTGCTTTGAAACGACTTTTTTTTTGGGTGAAAAATCACGGTGTTCGGTGGGACGCAGTTTAACGCACTCAAAACATTGTGCTGATGGACGGATTGAATATAACGGGGGTTGTGGAGATGTTTAAAGTAAAAATCTTACATTAAAAAAAAGATTAAGCTTTGATCCCAATATCTCCGTAACTAGACGGTTCCCAGTTATAGTCTAGAACAAAAAAATGATCGCAATGACGAGGAGAACAAGTGACTTTCGGCTTCGTTAAGGGTCTTGTTATAGTCTTACGCTGATTGAATATCTTCCTACCTCTTCAGACATAACAAGCTCGATGTTTTAAGGTCCAATAATAACTAAAATATGCTTTTAATCCCCCAGGTGACTATGGGCCCCTAAACTCCGCCGTGATCCGCGCCTTCGTGTCGGCGCTGGAGCTGGTGGTGCCCGAGGTGTCGGGGCGCATGGAGGTGCTGTGCGGCGTGCTGCAGTCCCTGCGCGACCCGCCCGAGCCCGACCTGCCGCCGCCGCCGCCGCCACCGGTACAGGATTGTACTGAGGCTAAGTTACAGGTAACAATTCAGTTTTTAAGCCCACAAAATATGAATTACGTCGTGAAAGCAACACTAAAAAGAAAAAAATGAATGGAAAAATTATATTTGCTCATCAAAATAAATAACGCATATGAGTTTCCACCCTTGACATGAATGCCACAGATAACAAAAAAAAAGTCTGTCAAAACTTATTAAACCAAAAAATTCAAACACTGTGCTTAGTTGTAAACCGTGAAAGCTTAAATTTCACGGTTTACAACTAAGCTTATACTATCACTTACGAGATATCAAAAAAAAAAACGGGAGCTCAAAATAATGAACAATCACGGAAGATATCCCGTAAGTGACAGTATAAGTTCAAAAAATTCAAAGTAACAAAGAGAAACGTAATCGTATGAGAACAAATTGTATACAGGGTGGAAGGAACACCGACGCGATAACGGTTACCACCTATTCAATACGTCATTATGAGCCCTCCTATATAGAAATTTTTTATCAGTTATTAAAAAAAAAAAAAAAACAGCATTTCCATACATTTTCACCGTGTAGGTATTGCACTTTTGTAGGAAACAGCTGATTAAAAAAAAATAACTGTTGAAAAATTTCTATGTGGCCGCTCAGAATAATGTACTGAACATGTGGTAACCGTTTTCACGTCGGTGCCCTTCTACCCTGTATACGATATCAAATTAACCAACGGAAGTCATTATCAGTTCAAGACAAACGCTCAACGCCCGCACGCTCGCTAAACGCTCTAGAACAATGACAGGTTACGTGTAAATGCAACGGCGGGTCTTAGCGCTTTATGCTGTCAGAATAACAGCATAAAGCGCTAGGAACGAGTTGCAGAGAAAATATGGCGGGTTTCATACATTAAAATTAAACTCTTATCTTATTATTTCACAGAGGGCCCGACTACGCGTCTCCCTGAACGTCGCCATTGAAGCGCAAGAGGAAGCTGTCAGAGACCAGAACTACGCGCTAGCAGCAGAATGCAAAGCCAAGGTTAGTACATGCTCATTATAGATCTATTATTGGTTAAAGAATCATGAGTGTTTGTCAACTATAGACCTACCGCTTTAATAAGTCCTCTGCTTTGCCCCATCAAAAGCACATTAAGCGTCCACAAAGTCCTAACAATATCCCACAGGTTATTTGCTTTAAAATAACCATAATCTACGCAGATATTACGATTTTAATTGAACCAATATGTGATCAACCTTCAGAATATTCTATTTAAATTGATACCTTCGCGAGGACTCATTAAAGCAGTTGGTTTTAGTTTGGAAATGCCTTGGGCATTAAGTACGCATATGTACGATATTCAGCTGCATCCGGTTAGACTAGAAGCCGACCCCAATATAGTTGGGAAAAGGCTAGGCAGATGATGATGATGTACCTTTTATGTGCGTAAAGCTTAAAGAGGCGATATTTATTTATTAAAATAAAACAGAATCGCCATTAAAAATTGTGAGTCAAAGTAGATGATTTTGACTTTGACCACAAACATTGTGTCTTAAATATAGTGAGAACAGAACATACAATATACGAAAAGAGTTGGGACGTTCGACGATCTATATACAGGGTGGCGCCGACAATAAGACAATAAATTAAACTGCGTATACATGGCGTTCCCAGTCTGCATACAAAAATTCATTCGAATACATCCAGTAGTTTAGTCAAAGGACATTATTTATCATTTTCAGCATTTTCTACATTATGTAGATTAATATGCTAGCGCCGACATACCTAAGGTTAGTAAAGCAATATTTATAAATGGTGTTTCGTTCGTGTATTTCGTTCAGTGTTTTTTACTTTTATTATAGGATTTATTTGATGTTTAAAAATATTCCTATGAACTAGTATTACCAGTGTTTTCATTTATTGTCGTATTGTCGGCGCCACCCTGTAGAACCTTTCTGTGGAATAAATTGTAAAAACAAAAGACTCACACGAAACTCTTGTCACTAATATAACAATAATATCTAGGTGGCAGACATTCAAATGAAGTTGGATGAGTTGTCCATACAACCGGCAGCACCGATGCCGGCTCCTGTACCTGTTCCGGTAAGTTTATTACTTCAACTAGCGACCCGCCCCGGCTTCGCACGTGTGCAATATATACATTTAAACCTTCCTCTTGGATCACTCTATCTAGTAAAAAAAACCGCATCAAAATCCGTTGCGTAGTTTTAAAGATCTAAGCATACATAGGGACAGACAGCGGGCAGCGACTTTGTTTTATACTATGTAGTGATAACTTAAAACCAATCAACCAGTCTTACCAAGGGGTATCGTATTACCCAGTACTAACTGAGTTGTGGAGGTCAGACAGGCAGTCGCTCCATGTAAAATACTGGTATTCAGCTGCATCCGGTTAGACTGGAAGCCGACCCTAACATAGTTGGGAAAAGGCTAGGCAGATGATGATGAGTGATAACTTAAAAAAAGGTTGCACCTCCAAAGAGGAGACAGTGACAAAAAAATAAAAGAGGTCTTACTTTCTTGCCCGTTCTTCTCCATAGAGATCTATGTTAGGAAATGGGCAACTACAGTACTTTCACAGTTTTTGTGCCTTGTGACTGGGACTGTAGCTATATTACTTTTACTGTTGTCTTTGTTTCGACAATTCAAAAGTGCCTGTAACTGGCCTACTTGAAATAAATGCTTTGATTTTGATTTTGATTTTGTTTCATTTATTATTCAGCATAGCTATACTAAAACGCTTCGATTCGGAAAGTCGTAAATCTATCTCGCTCGCTTTCGTAATGCTAAAAAAAGATATACATACGACCTGTCGAATCGAATAGTTTGTGAACAGCTATGCTGGAATTAACTTGTGTTTAGACTATAAAGCTGTCACCGCTATTCAAAGGTTAGACACCGGTCTTTGGAAATATTTAGGCTGAACCATGTGTCAGAGAAAGAAATGAAATGCGATTTTATAGAATTTACTATTTGTGCCTCGCGACCTTCATCCGCGTGAAATTATTATAAATACACCCCTATTTGAATCGGATTTTGTTAACAATTTCACCCTAATCCTTTTTCTAAAATAAAAGTAAGTTTTTTTTTTTGTTTAATTTTTGTACCGTACACACTTTCGTACGCATTCAGTAAAAAGCGGTTATTTTGAAATTACAAACTGATACTTCAATTTTATTGACATATCTGTATAGATAAGACCGATGATGTTAGTGATGTCCTTTTATTAGCTTTGCGAGAAGATTATTATAATTTAGTGAATCCAATGTCTAGGTTACACCGATTTTTTAATTTTTTGCAATAACTTTTATATAAAAATTCACGAACTTCAGTATAAAAACTGTTTTACAGACAATAAAAGAAAAGCTTTCCGACGCAGCAACCCTCACCAAATGTCTGACGATATTAAACAGTGCGCTAGACACGCCACAACTGAAAACCGTGACTCCGATAATGCTGATGATATTCAACGAGTTAGAGGTAAGTTGCAGTGGCGAAGGTTCAATACAACTCGATTCCCACCTGATTCCCTTTGAAAAATGGCACACTCAGTATTCTCTAGACAAATAATATAATCACATTAAAGATATGTACTCCGGCTTACCTCTTACAAAAATTGACCCTACACTACTGGTATTTTGTGTTTACACCCGGGCTTTTGAAATCCTGATAACATAACATAACATCACGCCTGTAATCCCTGAAGGGTTAGGCAGAGATGTACCTAATAGTACGCCCACATTTCGCCAGTTATGTTTAAGTTCCATGTAATAGGGGGCGAGCCTATTGCCATCAATTGGGCACAAATCCAGAGTCCGTGGCTGATAGTGAGAAATTCCTGATAGATAATATAATTTTGCCCGACCCGGGAATCGAACCCAGAACCTCATGGTTAGCAGTCGCGCTTGCGACCACTCGACCAACGAGGCAGTCCTGATAAGTAAATACATAAAACGCCGGTTTGTTGAAGAACTGGAAGTCTGTACCAGTTATTTTGACAAAAATAATGTTTTAAAAAAAACCAGCGGATGCCTGTATACAGCAACGAAAAATTATAGAATGATTCTGTTGTTAATAAACATATCGAATTGTCTGGATTTATTCCGTTAGTCTCGTATATCATGTGGGCAGAAGATGGGTTCCGTGCAATGAAAATGCAGTTTCTATTAAACTAACAAATTACAATTTAACACAATAACACGGCACAATGAATCGGGTACAGTTCCGGGACGTCTCAACTCCGCTGCGATTTGACATTAAATGTCGTCCTCGCCTCGAGCCGTAAACATAACGGCTCTGTAGAAGCACGCTGTGGTGTGGGTAGACTTGTAAGTAGGTCGCGTGATGTCACCACTGGCGTACTTGCGATTCAGTTTATGTCCGTACCAATCACCGGATCCGACATACATAATATCAAAATATAATTGTTTGTTTTTAGGTCGACATATTCCAAAATCCGGAAATCATTGAGCCAGCCCTCGAAACTGTGGCCCTATATGGAATGTTGGACAAGGAGTTCGCTAAAGAGAACAAAGCTTTCTTCTTCGCTAATGTGAGCATATTTTTTTTTAAAGACTGGTCGTTTTTTCAGTTAATTCTACATTAAGTGGACTGGGATACACGGTCCGAGTATGCTCACTCGGATCGTGTCAACGCGGTTTTATATTGGGCCACCATCATTCATCCATCTATGCTTACACTTTTATTGACCTCTGTACCATTTGACCACAATGTGGCAATGTCCATTTATCCTTTCTTCCAGCTAATCGACACATCAAACGAGCGCACAGTATCGACAGTGCTCCGCTGTATCGTGGACTTGCTGTGCGTGCACGGCGCGCGCCTTTTCGAAGACGAGAACAACGCCGAGGATACCACAGTCAACACGACCAAGAAGCGAAGCACCTTCCATAGCGTTATTGATGACGATGGTGAGGACTTTGCTATTCGTCTAGGTTGCTTCGAGCTTTAGAACAAAAAATTGTGATATTCTACATCTAAAAAACCCGACTGCTAAAAAAATTAATACTGACTAATTCAATTCGGGGTTTACAAGGTAAAATCGACTCCTATTGTTGAAGTCGGTTAAAATGAAGTCTGTTCTACCCGGGCCATAATAACGAATCGATTGACACCTTATTCATCAAAGTTGGATGAATAGTTTAGGCGCTACGGAGGAACATACGTAAATAAAAACATACATAGACTGCTAAAATCATAACCCTTCCTTGGCTTTGGATCCGCAGTGGTCTGGTAAAAAGAGTGACATATGTATGAGTGATAGAGAAAACCACAGATATAGATATACCTAGGTAACGCAAGAGCAGTTCACGGTTCTAGCAAGAATATTTCGCAATTTGATGGAGGTTTCACATTGATCATTCTTTTTCCTTTGCAGTAGTAATTTCACAAAGAAATACAATTCATATTTCAAAATTGACAATCTTTTGTTCATTCTATTAAAATGAAAATCACACTTTATTTTTATTGCTTATTTCTTTGTATTTCATTTATTTGTTGGTCTGTGGATGGGTGACCATTACATACCGAGTTTCCTCCATGTCTCGGAAAGCACGTTAAGCCGTCGGTCCTGGCTGTCATTTGTAGATCTTTGACAGTCGTTAGGCAGTCAGTGGCCCAAAAAGTCTGACAACCAGTCTTACCACGGGGTATCGTATTACCCAGTACTAACTGGGTTGTGGAGGTCAGATAGGCAGTCGCTCCGTGTAAAATACTGGTATTCAGCTGCATCCGGTTCGACTGGAAGCCGACCCCAATATAGTTGGGGCTAAGCTGATGGAGGTTTCACATATTTTGCAGGAAGCATATCGGAGTCCGCCATATCAATGTCTCCAACTCATAGCACGGTCATTGAATTGCTGCTGAAGATTATGGATAGCACCGTGAGTATATCTGTACGACTATAAAGGGTGAAACAGTAACCTTAACGAAGCCGAAAGGCACTTGTTCTCCCCGTCATTGCGATCATTTTTTTTGTTCTGGATCATACCTTGGCACCTTCTAGTTACGGGAATATTGGAGGTCAATGTACTAACTTTTTCACAAGTTTTTTTTTAATACAAGTTTTTAAGGTTATAACTTTACTTAAAATACGTTCATGGCCTGATACTATTCAATGCATATATCAGCACAATGTTTTGAGTGCGTTACATTGAGTTTAATCATAAAACGTGGTTTTTCACACCAAAAAAAAAGTAGTTTCTAAGCAATAATCTTTGCGTTGAGTTACTTAGCTTGATGTACAGAATGCTTGGTTGATGGCTTCGTGAAGGATCCGTATTTATTGCTATGCCGAGGCCATACGCGATGGTGATTGAACTGAACACCGTACTATTAATTCATTCAGTTCTCATATCGGTTTTCTGCAAGATAAAGATCCGAATTGACGAAGATCGCCATTGTAAGAATATTGTATATGAGCTTTATCTATGTATTGAACTGTTTTAGATTATTTGTGATACTAATGTGCCAACTGACCCCGTGTGTTGCAAAACAGGGTCAGTCGGCAGATTCGGCAGTGTTAAGTCCTACTAATATTATGAACCAACTGTGCCTCGCGGTTTTACCCGCCGCTTCTGGCTTGTTTTATTTTTACTCAGCTCCTTTTGGTCGTAGCGTGATTTTATATAGCCTTCCTCGATAAATGGACTATCCAACATTAAAAGAATATTTCAATTCGAACCAGTAGTTCCTGAGATTAGCGCGTTCAACCAAACAAACATACAAGTTTGTGAGGATGGATGGATGTTTTTTACTCTTTCATGCAAAAACTACTGAATGGATTTGGATGAAATTTAGCGCACACATAGTTTATAATCTGGATTAACATATAGGATACTTTTTATCCCGGTAGTATGATCCCGTGCGACAATTCCGACTCGAAGCTGCGGGCCTAAGCTAGTTGAACAATAAAGCCGACACGTATCAATTATTACAATTATTCGACTTTGATTGAGCTCTTGCAAATAAGTAAAGTCAGTTAGCCATCTACCATTATTTTTATTAATAACGTCTTTGTTTTATTTTAGTGTGTAGCATACAGACTGATCATAGTGGAAGGTCTGTGCCGCCTCCTACACTTGGGCCACCTCGAGTCTCCCGCCATCCTCAGCAGACTACTGCTTCTCTGGTTCAACCCAGCCACAAGTATGTTAAATTAATCTTTATGCTTCGGGAATAAGCTTGAAATTAACTTTATGATTGAGAGGTTTACATTTTAAATGCTTAGAATCGTTTGTGTATTAATGGATGTTTGTTATCTGTACAGTTGATGAAGATATGCTGAGGCAAACTATTGGCGTATTTTTCCAAACTTTCCCTATTAGCGTGGATGGCGCTCAAGAACAGATTCAGGTACGTTTTACTAATATTTCCGTGATAGTGCAGAAAATCTCATTTTAAAGAAAATAATGGTTCGGAATGATATGATGCCCGCTACTGCTATTTTTGGGCTTCGCCGCTGTTGACTAAATAAGTATTTTTTACGAAGTTTTTGACATAGCCGAGACAGAAATGAATTGAACCTATTCATAATAATAATTATGAGCTTTGAAGAATATTAAAACATATATTTGGTACTACTTGTTGTTTTTTATTTGTTTTTTTTTTCAGAACCGCCCTTAGGTCTACGATGACCCTTTTCAAGGTTATCCATTAATTACCGGACACCCTGTATATCATATTGATTCATAATCTAGCAATTTTTATATAAATATATCATATTTGCATATAGAAAGCAACACTACCCACTCTGCGTGCGCTCGCCAACGCTCCGTCCAGTTCTCCACTAGCAGAGATAGACCAAGAGGCCGTCGTCAGGTTCATCGTATCACTCACGAGGGTTAACCACGAGGTAAGCCAAGTGTGAAAGATAAAGTAAGGCGCGTCGCTCACACGAACTAAAATCAAGGCGGCGTCAAAGCGCGGGCCCAGAAGCACGCTCCGCATCTACATTTTTTTTAGGAATAAATGGCAGTGCGCTCATATACTGGGGTCGCGGCACGGGCGCGGCGGGGGGCCTGTGCCTGTTCGCGTCACGACTCCACCGCCATTTTGTCATTTGGTTTCGTGCTTTGGTTCAAAAAGAAACGGGACGGAAGCATAGCCGCCAGCGCTTCGTCTCCACGTAGAGACCTATCCTCGGTCGGACGCCGCGTCGCCGCTATCGCGAAGTCGCCTCAACTTACCAGTGAGCGACGCGCCTAACCTATTATCAACAGCACCCAGTTTGCCTTGAGGATTAAAAATGGTTGGCTCTCCAGTGTACAAATAACAATAGACTTATCATCGAATACGATTATTTTCTGCACGCGGCGTGAAGTGACTGAAAAACGTACGCTTACA
Source organism: Noctua janthe (assembly GCA_910589295.1). Taxonomy (NCBI): domain Eukaryota; kingdom Metazoa; phylum Arthropoda; class Insecta; order Lepidoptera; family Noctuidae; genus Noctua; species Noctua janthe. The sequence goes on along the minus strand of OU342573.1, from coordinate 6,700,104 downwards.
GAGCTATTCGAAGGAGTTTTACGTTAAAGTTGAAGCGCCATAGTAGCCCGCGAAATTCAAATTGTTTTACTTTTTTTGCAATTTGCAGGTTAACTTAGAATTACTTTTTCATGAAATAGTTATTGTATGGGCTTAAATGAACTAAGTAAGAGGGTTGTATTAATGATTATAATTCTGTAAATACATACGTGTTACTTGCGCGAATCATATTTTCATCAGCTTACAACCTGACACTGATCTGCAAATTGCAAAAATCGTAAGAAAATTTGGATTTCGCGGGTTACCCCGGTGCTTCTACGTTAACAATAATAAATTGGGGCTTAGAGGTTAAACAGTAAAAAACTGATCAATAGCTTGTTGTTACTGATTTGTATTTAAAATCAGACAGCAAGTAGTTTTTTTTGTAGATTTAATTCAGAAACTCGGACGTTTTAATCACCTATTTAGTGGTCCAAAGACATTTATCATTTTTTCTAACGAAAAAGATCCAATCCACATAGAATTTTGTGTGGATTAGTGCTTTCTGAATTGGGTTGAGCTGGTTAGAAAAAGCTTTGTTCTTGATATAAATGCGACAGCCTCGAACTCGATTACAACCAAAATGTTCAACATACTGATTCTAGAGGAACCTGTCTGTGGCTTAACTATAACTTAATAAGTTTGGTCCTTAGCTAGCGGACAGTCAAGGCGGCATGGCGCTAGTGCTGAGCCAGCACGTGGCGCGGCGGCCTGGCGCGGCTGAAGCGGGGCTGGCGTGCCGCGTGCTGGCGCTGCTGGGCGGCCCGCGCGACGCGCAGCTGGCGCACGAGCTGGCGCACATGCTGAGGGACGCCTGCGATGTAACTATATTATACCTAGTATACCCAACCTAAACAATACAGTCGCTCGAGTGTCCGTGGGATCGCTTACTTCTAAACAATACAGGATGATTCTTTCAAGTCGGGTTATCGGGTAACAAGGGGAAATCCGAATCCATAATAGATACCGAGAAACTTTAGCTCTTTTTTTATGAAAACAGTTTTTGCATACTATACTTATTTTTTTAGTCAAGTGTGAATTGTCCATAAAAATGAGTGAAAATTACCAATTTAATTTTTCATGCCTCTCGACTCTGTTTCGTGTAAAGATCATTTTATTGTATGAGAAGACAAAAATGGGGACTCCGGAAGTTGGCCAAAAAAAACCATTTTCCGCTTTCCCGATTTTTCACTTTCTCTTGCACTCTAGTAATGGATGCAACAAAATCTAGTTTAATTTAAAAAAAAAAGTTATATCATAGAATTAATATCTATTTAAGTTAGATAAAACATAAAAATCTCATAAAACAATGGTTAGACCTGCTGTCTTGTATGGATCAGAATGTTGGGCCACAAAAGGGATGAATGAAAGGCATTTGCATGTGGCGGAGATGAGAATGCTAAGGGGGATGTGTGGTGTTACGCGAATGGATAAAATAAGAAATGAGTATATAAGAGGAAGTTTGAAAGTGGCGCCGGTGACTGAAAAGTTGTGTGGTAATCGGTTGTCGTGGTATGGGCATGTGATATGGAGGAATGAGGAAAATGTTGTGAGGAAAGTTTTGAGTATGAATGTGGATGGGTATATGAGTAGAGGAAGACCAAAGAAACGATGGATGGACTGTGTAAAGAATGATATGGCAAGAAAGGAGGTGTCTGGCGAGATGACGAGTAATAGAGAAGTATGGAAGAAAAAGACATGTTGCGCCGACCCCAAATGAATTGGGATAAGGGCAAGAGAATGATGAAAACATAAAAATCTCGATATTTTGGCATGCCATAAGTCGGCCTTGTTACCAGTGCAATTACGAAATGCAGTTACAGCTCTTTAATGGCGTAAACTATGATAATGATTATTTCCCTTTACCGATCTAACATCACGTAACCATTATTTCAGAAACTGCCAGACAAGCAATCAAGTCGTAACTTGACGCGTTACTTAGGCGCTTTGGAAGCCGCTGAACGAGCCAGCCTCAACAAAATGTCACATACAGGTATCACAAACATCATCATATGATTCGCTACTAAGATTCAGTAACAGATAACATAACTTAATGTAACATCACGCCTGTAACCCCCGAACAGTTAGGCAGAGGTGTACTTAATAGTACATCCACATTTCGCCACTTATGTTTAACTCCTATGTAATTGGGGGCGAGCCTTGCAGGGGCGTGGTGGGTGCATGGGGCGAGTCTATTTCCATCAACCGGGCACAAATCCAGACTCCGTGGCTGCTACTGAGAAATTCCTGATGGAAAAAGCCCAATAACAGTCTGACCCGGAAATCGAACCCCATTACACCAACGACGCAGTCGGAGTTTTGAATGCTTAACTTACACGTACTTACATTTCTGGAAGGAAAATCAGCGACGAATCAAAATTAAACACAACTCAAGTAATCCGTTTCATTGTTTATAATTTAGTCAACTAATCACTGAATTTTTGTTCGAGAAATCGTGATTTATTCCAGTAAATCAATACATACAAATAAATAAAATTGAAATGTCTGTTTGTAATATCAAAAAAACAGCTTTTTACTGACAGCATATGAAAATATATAAGGCACTTATAACAAAAACGCATTTTTTTTGTCTGTCTGTCTGTTTGTTCCGGCTAATCTCCGAAACAGCTGGACCGATTTTGATGGGACGTTTACTGGCAGATAGCAGATGTTATAAGGTCTAAGATAGGCTACTTTTATTTTAGAAAAATAATTAGGGATCCGTGCAAGAAAATTAAAACCCGATTATTAAAGGTAAATAAGGCAATATATTTTTGTAATAATTTCACGCGAACTAAGGTCGAGGGCATCAGCTAAAAATATATCATAATCCTATTTATTTGTTCAGGGATAACTGAAGGTGTGACTATGCAGGAAGATTCACTGGCGCCACTAAGAAGAACTACGTCGTCTTTACGTAAGTGAACTTATACAGGGTATAAACGGGCCCTTCACGAAGCCGTCAACCAAGGATTCTGTACATCAAACTAAGTAACTTAACGCAAAAAATATTTATTTATTTATAACCAACTTATACTTACAGTTTACACCACACATACAAGGTATTGGTTGAACATAAAAATCAGAATAAAAAAGAAAAAATAGTAATAAAATTATTAAGTAAACAATATGGTAGGCGCGAAGTATAAATCGAATATTTTTTTGCTTATATTGCTGGGAAACTTTTTTTTTTTTTTTTGGAGTGAAATGGCATGTTTTACGCTAAAACACAATGTAACGCACTCAAAACATTGTGCTGATGTGTGCATTGAATAGTAGAGGTATTTAAAATAAAGTTATAATCTTAAAAACTAGTATTAAAAGAAATAACTTTAATAAAAAAAATTGGAACTTTTACCACCCAATAATGTTTTTTTTTTATCGTTGCCTATAATGGTAAATTCGAGATTGCTTATTTTTTATATATTGTTTTTCAGCTCAACCAATAGCACGCAGCACACACGTGGTGGTCAATGAAACAGTAGAGGAGGAACCGGAAATAGATGAGACCTCCCCTACTGAAGGTATATCCAGGATCTCAGAAGGTTAGTAGCTAAACCATCATCATCTGCCAAGCCTTTTCCCAACTATGTTAGAGTCGGCTTCCAGACTTACCGGATGTAGCTGAATACCAGTATTTTACATGGAGCTACTGCCTATCTGATCTCCACAACCCAGTTAGCACTGGGTAATACGATACCCCTTGGTAAGACTGGTTGTCAGACTTTCAGGACACTGACTACCTGTAACGACTGTCAAAGATCTACAAATGACAGGCGGGACCAACGGCTTAACGTGCTTTCAGAGTCACGGAGGAAAATCTGTATGTAATGTGATCACCCATCCACAGACCAAGCTAGGCAAGCACGGCTTAACCTAAAGATGGACCCGAGCGGCTGTTATTATTTAGCCACGAGCTCCTAGTTTATATCATATGACAAGTATTAATTCGTCGTAAAGGTTTTCGGAAACAAAACATTACAGAAGAAACTCCATGGTCTCAATATAGTCGAGTCCTATTCACATCTTCAGACTCTATTTAACAGCACAACCTCAAGCAGAAAGCAGTAGAGCAGTGCGCGACTCATTGGTGACCGACGTGGGTCCGACTGTGGAACCGTCTGATATTCCGTCAGACAGCAGCAGTGGAGTTTCACCCGTCAAGAAGGCCAGGGTGACTAAAGGTTAGTGTGCTTTACTTCTAGCATATTTCATGTACAGTATACAGGGTGTAAATGGACCCTTCACGAAGCCGTCAACCAAGCATTTTTCACATCAAACTAAGTAACTCTACGCAAAATTTATTGCGTATTGCTGGGAAACGCCTTTTTTTGGGTAAAAAATCACGTCTTACGGTAAATTTCAATGTAACGCACTCAATACATTATGCTGATGGATGCATTGAATAGCAAACGAGTCATGGAGGGTTTTAAAGTAAAGTAATAACGTTAAAAACTAATATTTAAAAAAAAAACTTGTAAAACGTTGCAACTTTGACCCAATATCTCCGTAACTTTAAAGTTCCCAGGTATAGTCTAGAACAAAAAATGATCGGAATGACTGGGAGAACAAGTACCTTTCAGCTTCGTTAAGGGTACTGTTACACCACTTATACTCATTCCTTCTTTATCCATTCTTGTCACTCCAAACATCCATCTCTGCAAAAAACAAATACTCCCAATGTGTGTATGTGTGCGTGTGTGTGTGTGTGTGTGTCGAACTGGTTTTCTTTGTTTTACTCACAACTTGTAGTAAAAACGTCCTCTGATAGGCACTACGTACCACCCCAATACTCCTCAATTTTCAATTTACTCTTTAGTACTAACTATTTATTCGTTTTTAGGCAAAAAGAAAAAGCTATCAATGACTCGACAGACCAGCGGCTCAGACTCTAGTAAGCCAGCTAAGGAGAAGGCTGGTAGGAGCAAGAAGGACGCCAAGGAAGACAGCGAAAAAGGCGTTAAGAGAAGCAGGTCGCAGCGCTCGATAGTGGATGTTGAGAGAGGTAAAATATTCAAACACTGTTTTAAGCTTTCACGGTTTACAACTAAACTTATACTGTCAGTTACGGGATCTCTTCCGTGTTCATTATTTTGAGCTCCAAAACAGCACACAAACACCGCACCAACACCGCAACTGCGCCGAAATATCGGTAGCTCAAAATAATGAACAATCATGGAAGATATCCCGTAAGTGACAGTATAAGTTTTGAGGTAAAATGTTATTTATTATTCAGTACATCATTCTGAGCCCCCCCCCCCCCCCCCCCCCCGCCACATATCAGCTGTTCCATACATTTTGACCGTGTAGGTATTGCACTATTGTAGGAAACAGCAGATTTTTTTTAATAACCGATGAATAATATCTATGTGGCCGACTCAAAATGATGCACTGAATACGGGGTAACCATTTTCGCGTCGCTGTCCCTTCTACCCTGTATAGTAATGCTATTAAGACAGTCCCTAATTCTTTTACAACTCCCCAGCTAAAGCCAAAGCTGGAGAAAAAGCCGCCAAAGAAAAAGCCTCTAAAGAAAAGATAACCTCGACTACTACATCCAAAAAGCCAACCAGCCAGTCGCCAAAGAAACCAGCTTCACCTGCCAAGTTCTCCTCTCCTTCTTCAGACATGGACGTGTCCAATGTGACTGTGCGGAGGTCTACTCGAGGGTTACAGTCTGGGTCCAGTTCGGACTCTAACGGATCTGGCAAGAGCAAGGGAAAGAGTAAAAAAGCATTGGAAAAGGAAAAACCAGGTTAGTTTTTTTTTTTTTTAAGTTGCCCCACTCTTTCTTCTGTATCGTGGGTGTGTTTACAAACATTTAAACTCACATACACAAACAGCCAGACCTGAAACAACTACCTGTAGATCATACAAATATTTGTTCCGTGCAGGGATCAAACCTGCGACTGCCAACCGTGCCATCTAGTTATGTGGTTATAATTATGTTTGGTTGTTGTTTAGGTAAATTAAGTACAGAACCCCATTGGCTGAATATTGTTATATTAGGAAAAAAAAAAAAGGAAAAAAGGGATATTTAACTTTTTTTTTTTTTTTCTTAAGTGTGCTGTACGGGTCCAGAAGTTCATGGAATTTGCACAAGAGCGTTTTACCAGATACTTACATTATCTTCATTAGGTCATATACCACAGAGTTTTTCATAGCCTTTACTGTGTCCCACTGCTGGACAAGGGTCTCCCTTTTCTCCTTCCAAACCTCTTTGTTTTGTGCAATTTCTAGCCACTTTTGCATACATGATCAGACCGTCACACAACCTTCACGGCGGTCGACCTCGACGGCGATGTCCGCAGTGTTAAACTAGAATATTTTCAGACGACAAGAAATTGTAGCATTATGAGCTCAAATCAATATTATTCTTCCTTAGCACCCATTAAGCCGGTAGCGGTACGCACGACTCGTTCGTCGGCTGGATCGCGCCGCAGCAGCGCGGGCTCTTCACGATCAGCGCTCGATGATTCAGACGACACCATGCTACACACCATCGTATATGAACAGGAATTTGTGAGTATACTTATTGTAATTCCTTGTACTTGCCTTAATTTTGCTATGAATCAAACCGCGTATACATTAGCCCGGCAAGAGGCAAATGCCCGTGCGAGATTCGAAAGCGAGCATTATCGCTCTCATATGTTTAATGTCATCGTGTAAACGAGGCTTCAAGCATAGTTGCCCGTTTTTGACTTTTTCATCGCTAAAAGCCATTTCTCACCGACGCCACTAAGTCGTTATACGACAGGACAAGAAATCGTACGGTAATAGTATAGCTGTACAAGTAACTTTCTTGTATTATATTGTTTCAATACATTTCACAAAACAGCACCCCGTACAACGTTTTTCTAACGCTAAAAAGTCGTGAACGACAGTTTATCGTGCCTTGATATACGGGAACAGCTCAATTGCGTCACTTCGGAAGCCAAATTTTTAGTTTTGTCAAAGGTTTATGAAATGATTTTAATTTCAGGTGCAATCAGTATTGAACGACTCCAGTGAGCTGGCAGAATCCAGGCGCGATTCTAAAGCTAACGTCACCATTCCCGAAACTCCTGATGCTAGCGAAGAGTAAGTTATTTATGACTAACGCTTGATACTTTGCGAAGCTTGTAAATTACCACGTTTTTCCCCTCCTGTGATAAGCCAAAACAGCTGTTAGCGTTCCATAAGACCTTTTCCTGTACGGCATTTTCAGCTCTCGGTCTTGAGTCTAGAATTGAGAATGCAACCGATAGCATTCCAGCGGGTCAAAAAGCACACTGTTAATTGTTTCGCCCATGCGACACGGGCTAATGGTGCGGACACAGCTGTAAAAAATGTTTACAAACATTAGTAAACATTTTCTAAACAAACATTTGATCGCAATGTTAAGAAAATGTTTTCATGTTAGGTAATGTTAGTAAACATTTCTAAAAAAAATTGTTACATATATCCAGTCGACAGCAGGGTATGCGGGGCACGTTCTAGCGTACGCCATGCCGTGCCATGCCGTGTCATGTTTTCAAATGTTATAAATGTTTGTCATCAGTATAGAGCATTCAAACATCTTACAATTCCTAACAGAATGTAATAATTCCTTACATTTGTTAGTAAATGTTTTTAAACATTTTTTCGCGCGTTTGTAAACATGTGCGAGCACCTAAATGAGAACGATAAACTTGTGTTGTCACATGGTCTCTCATCATAACGGAATGCGGTTCACTCGTAGTCATAACAGACGATTCCTAAAAGAATGTAATAATTTGTTAGTAAATGTGTTAGTGTTAGAAAATGTTTGTAAACATTTTTATCAGCAGTGTGGTAGCACCTTAATCAGAACGATAAACTTGTATTGTCACAAGGTCTTACATCATAACGAAATGCGGTTCACTCGTTGGCGAGCTGTACATATCGCATAGATCATTATATAATCCTGTTCTTTATTTACAGATCTGAACCCGAACCAGAAATACCGAAAAAGGGCAAACGAAACGGCAAAAAGAAATAACCTAGATTAATTCGTTTAAATTAGTAAATAAACCAACTGTTTTCTTAACTTAATCTTTTATTTCTAAGTAAAACTACCGCGATGGGTGCTTATCGTCCTGTTGCCAGTTTTTATGCCAGTCTTGGTTTTTGCTCTGCCACTCGGGTTGCCAGTTCTTGTCCCAAGGCTTCCACCGGTGTTCCCAGCGATAATTCTTGTTTGCTTGGTCCTCTGGTTGCTTTTGAGTGGGCCCTTGGTAGCCAGGGTGGCCGTTGTAGCCGCCGGGGTGGCCGTTGTAGCCGCCGTGCTGCCAACTGAAATGAGGAAATAGGAAGATTTTTGAAAAATATTGCAAAATATAAACAAGTTTACCGGTGGTCATGCTACGCGTGCTTTAAGTAGAAACGGGTTTTGTCGAGGGAAGATTCGCAAAAAGACAGATTTCTTTGGTTTATCTGTCATTTTGTCGATTTTTCCGACGACAAAACCCGTTTCTACGGTGGTCATGCTACGCGTGCGGACCGTGTAGAGAAGTGGGAGGCTTGGTTTCCATTTAATCGGAGACAAAAGAAAGAAATTCGACTAATCACGTGAGAGACGAGATGTGGAATGTGGTCCGTCGATTTCCGCACTTTTCTCCGCTGCGTTCGTCTGCGGCTTGGAGAAAACCTTGATCATCATTTGTTTCAGTGCAACAATTTAACAACACACAATAGCAACAACAACAACAATTTTATTTATGACTGACAACCTCCATTTTACGGTATAATGAATTGACTTGACAAGACCACACTGAATGTGTGTGAAAGGTGTGTAGTAAGCAGAAATACTTGGCGTAAGAAACGTGTGATATATTCACACCAAATGCAGTGCAATTCCAGTGCGTGTGCAGTGCATTTGGTGCGTCATCTCGGAAAGCGTTTCATACATTACTAGACCTTCTGCCTGCTGTATTTAGTGCTTGCGCATTGCACCTGCATCCGGCGTGGCTCCACCTTTAATAAATTCGTCAGGTCTTTTACAGTCGCGTTCGTAATTGCAGTCCTAGGATAAAGCGTGTAACAAGACCTTTAACGAAGCTGAAAGGCAGTTGTTCTCCCCGTCATTGCGATATTTTTTTGTTGTAGATCATGCCTGGGAACCTTCTAGTTACGGAGATATTGGGATATGTTTCAACTTTTTCACAAGTTTTTTTAAAAATATGTTTTGAATGTAAGATTTTTACTTTAAACACCTCCACGACCCTCGTACTATCCATCCATCAGCACAATGTTTTGAGTGCGTTACATTAAGTCCTACCGTAAAACGTCAAAAAAAGTCGTATCTCAGCATTAATTTTTGCGTAAAGTGACTTAGTTTGATGTACATATATAATGCTTGGTTGACGGCTTCGTGAAGAGTCCTGTTACACCCTGTATAATACTGTTCATAGATAAATTATTATACATAAAGATCCATTCCAAAGACCAGTCACTGGCTGCTGCGCTGGTGGTAATAGTTGACATAGCACGAGTCAAAGTTTCAGTTTGCGGATTCACTGACATCTACATCCGTAATACAAAAACTACGCAAATAACACTTACTCATGATGTCCATGTCCCTGATGGTCCGGTCCCTCATGGCTGGCGTAGTTTCCGCTGACGTCCTCAGAGTTCTGCGAGTCTTGTCCGAACCTGTTGCCCAGCTGGTCCTGAGCGGGAGACTTCTTAGATAGCTGATGACGCGTCACTACGAACTCTGCTCCCCGTTCCGCTATCATTATGATCGGGGCCATTGTGTTACCTAAAATATAAATAATTGGTTTAAAATCTATCAGTTTAAAATGAATAGAAGTTTATTGTCTCCAGTAGTACAGCTATCTAGACACGCGGTAGCGTGTCAGCTATCTAGACACGCGGTAGCGTGTCAAGCCAAGTTCAAGCTAACAACTGGCGAGCAGCACCGTTGTGTAATATTACACAAACCATTTGGAGCCACTTTTGCCCCTCGTAACTCAAAAACTACTTCACATAAACATGTCAAATTTGGCTCATAAATTGAGACTTGCGAGTTATTAGGTAGTAGTAAGTACATGCACAAAACAATACCTAATATTGGAAGCAAAGTAGTTAGTAGCAAAGTTTACTACAAATACAAAGTTTGGTGTACTGACCAGAAGGCAATGTTGGCATTATAGATCCGTCTGCGACCCGAAGACCTGTAACATACAATATAGGTTTATTGAATAATAAAGTTGGATCCTTGAAAGAGACAGCCGTTATTCGGGAATCTGTTGCAAATTAAAACAAATTGAACACAAAAGTAAAGAAGCCTTTAGTAACATCGTAGTCACACGTTGGCTGAATTTGAGCCCTGTGAATGCCAATCGACTCCTATTACAGCTAATAGACATGACTGACGAAATGCGGCTGTGTAGTACATGTCTACCTTACTCTTTGGGAACTGGCGTGATATGTGTAAGCAAATTTTTAATATTTTCATACGCAAACCCTGCGTAGGGAACTATAGCTGTTTTGACATGGAAAGAAAAATTCGGAAGGTCGCAGGTTCAAACCCTGCTCGCACTAGAATTTTTCTTTCCATGTCAAAACAGCTGTGTAAGCAAAGCTCTACAGTAAGATTGTAGGTACAGAACATTCAAATCTAAAACAGTAAAATTACCTTGTATCCCATGCACTTTGAGCTGCATATCCACAACGGCCATGGGGTCGGAGTCGGGCCCCATCTTGGCGGTGCCCACCTGATGGTTCTCGGGCGCCGTGTGCTGCTGCGTGAGACATTTGAAAAACTCGTCGGTGGGGTCCCGGCCGCCGCCCTCGCACTCGTCGCCGTACCCTTCTGTGGGTATCATGCCGTATTTTTCTCGGAGAATCTAGAAATTACCACTTTGTAAGTAGGCATTCTTGTTATCGAAGGAGGTATTTGAAAGTTCATGCACGTTTTCTATTCTGTATACATATGTAAACTAATTATAATACTACTAAATGTAAACTTGCTACCTATACCTAACGGTAAAAACAAAAATTGCCCTGAGGTAGACAGACTGGCTCTTTAACTGTTCTATGAAAGTACCGTTTTTTTCTCACATTTTCTTCTGTTTGTAACTTTGACGTATAGTTAGACTTTTTCCTAATTCAATTTTAATTGGATTTATTGTGGCCTACCTTTTAGAAACACGTACTAGTAGTTGCATATTATTTGTGTCAAAACACCAGTTTCAATGTGCCGTCGGTTTCATTAGGTATATTTTTGCCATAGACGGTATTTCGAGAATTTAAGATACCGGTACTCAGTGAAACGCAGCTTTCTTCACTCTATTGCAATTGTATCAAACATAATCGGTTCAGACGTTTCCAAGAAATAAAAATTAGTATGGAAATATCACTTTTCACGAAATTGTCCATACTAATCGGCAATTTCATACTTGAACGGTCTTGGGAGGTACACAATCTAAGAATTACAGCCGGTCTCACTTTTGAGGTAGTACTGAACCATTTCTTCGACCTTGACTAATTCTTGTCTGGCCAATTGTAAAATACTACCCAAGACAAACTTACGGTAGTATTAGCCAGTCTGTAAGCGATTCTCACTGCGTCAACAATCACGTTAAGCTCATGGTCTTCATAGAAATAGTTGGGCTGCATCACCGGCGGCTGCGCTGGGTCCACTGACTGGATGGTGACGTAACCTCGGCTGCGCGGCTGCAGGGCTATCGCTGAAATCCTGCGTGGGGAAGCAGTTTGGTTAGATATGATGAAACTATTAGATATTTTATTTTATTTATTCGAAAGAATCAACAATTACAATTTGTATTTGGCCAACCAACAACGTTCTCCACAGATAGGTAGTACCTACAGCTACACAAAAGACGAAGACAACGTTGATGAAGTAAAAGTCGGACAGATACTAATAGTCCGGTCAAAATAGACATAAAAGCTGAAAATTTACATGAACGTTAGGGATACCATTATAATTAAATTGAGAAAAGTCCCCTTAGATCCAATGTGTGCAATAAAAAATTATGCGAGGTCACAGTTCGCAAAAATGAGTATTTTGTTATTTTAGTGAAACGGTTAGTGTTTTATGAGAAAAATAGCTCCGACAAAAATTTAAAAACCTCCATGATCACTGTTTTATTCAAAACATACATCAGCAAAATCTTTTGAGTGCGTTACATTGAGTTCTACCGTAAAACGTGATTTTTCACCCCAAACAAATATTTTTTGCGGAGAATTACTTAGTTTTATGTACAGAATGCTTGTTGACGGCTTCGTGAAGGGTCCGTTTACACCTTCTATAATACCTATACTGTGTACTAGTCTAGACTACCATTTCTATCGTCCTAGTTGCAGTGTCAACAGAAGGATGTATTCACTCTTCATTCAAAGTGCAGTTTTCCAGTCTTACCTACATAACAATAATTAACTCACGTGACATGTCTCTTTTCTGCTGTATCGTCTAATGTGTGAGGTTCGACAATGACCCCGTCGCCGCATGACGCGTAGTAGCCGCCGAAGAAGTACTGCACGTCGGGGTGACGACCTCCTGCTGATGCTAGCCGAGAGTTCACCTTGCCTGTCAACTGTAAGATGAACATTAAGTAATGCGTTTCTAGATATTGTGCAAAGAGTTGATAGCGGGAAAAACACCTGTAAGGTAGGAATAGCTCATTTAACAAGCGTCGTAAAACGTGCTGTCTTGATTAGATACGGTCTCGGATAAAGCTACCCCCCCATAATTTAAATTTATATTTACCATTTCAAACCTTATTTAATGGAGTGGCTACTTCTTCGGACAAGTGTTTGCCTTATTACATCGAGAAACCACCATACAATTATGGTGGTTTCGCGATGTAAAATCCAACGTTCACCACTTAATATACCTACGTGTAATTTTGTACACTTCTACTGAAAAAATAAAAAAGTCCCATAGTGGGCCGAATGACCCCTAACCCAAACGCAATAGGTGTGCAAAATGTCGTGGAATTTGATTTGCTACGCGGTTGCTACAAGATATATTCCACCATAGATTAATATGTATTCCACGACTGATAAATCGCAATAAAAAACTGATTATTTTTTTATTTCAAATTCTTCATACTTTGACAAAAATAAAAAAAAACATAAGTTTGTAAGCCAGTAAGCATAGAGGCTTTCATGCAGGGAAACTCTGCATTATGCTTTAAATCTTACCTGAGACATTCCAGTACTCGACAAAGGACCAGTTCTGCTCAGCAAATATTCAGTAGCTACATCCCAGTTCAAATCTGGGATCTTGGGTTCCTTAGTCAGCGTGAAGTCCAAGGTAACTCCTACGTGGTTCTGAAGGTTCTGTCCCACACCGGGCAAGTCCTTGATGGTGGGAATGTTAAATTTGTCCAGGGTCTCTTTGGGGCCGATGCCGGAGAGTAGTAGTATTTGAGGAGTGTTGATAGTACCTGCGCTGAGGATTGCCTGGAAAATATTCAGGAATTTTATTAGAATCAGTTAAGTAGAAGTGGTAGAAGTCAAATACTTTTTATCTATATATATATATATTTACTTATACAACTTTCCAGGCTTAAAGATCTGGCAATTTATATTGAGTTGGTCCAGAACTTTTCGACTAGGGTGAGCTGGGCGCTATAATGTTTGTGTCCAATAACTCCTGTGTCGTCCAGGCATCAGAGCACGCATTATACAATATCAGGTGTCTCATTGTTTGTGAGACAGCAACACATTGTAAGTTGGAATCCACTTGGAAGACAGTCGGTGTCTATAATATCAAATCTGAGCAGCTTTTCTTAAAAAACATTTCAGTTAGTTTTCAAGTTACTTACTTGAAAACTAACTGGAATGTTTTTCTGGTATTTTAATAATTTGGTTATTCACCAAACTATCTTTGTCAGACTCTGATCAACTTCCATCTTTCCGTAACGACAGGCTATCCCTATTTATTTATCTATTCCATATAAAAATAACTCTCAAACACACACAAAAGACTCACCTCTTTATTAACTCCCACAGTCTTCTTAACCCCGTCCTTGACATATTCAACAGCGGTGACCTTCTTGGTGACCGGGTCTACAATGATGCGGGATCCGAGCGCATTGAGCATCACGTGAAGATTAGCTCGTTTCGAAGCGGGCCGGAGGTAGGCGCGGGCGGTGGTGTAGCGAGTACCTCCGCTGTAGAGGTAAAAGATTGATTGGTGTAGGAATAAGGTCTACAGACAGACATTTCTTGCAAATTTCAGGTTTTAGATTAGAAGACGTGAAAGGTAATTCGCTACCCTAATCTTCCCTGTATAACTTGACTCCTTTTTTTGTTCGAATGGAGAGAGAGGGATCAGGTAATTCAAAATAGTTCTTATACCCTCATATCGTGCAGACGTGAAATGAAGACAATAGAAACAATTTCAGTAGATATACTAACTCATTCAAAGTCTGGGCGATTGTGAAGCCGGTGTTGGTCTCTCCGTTCAGGTCACTGGTCGGTGGGTATCCCAGCTCGATGGCTCCCGATACCACGTCGTGAGCAAACTGAGGTGCGTGACGGAACTGCAAACAGAAAAAAAGATGATTAAGGTTTGAGGTTCTGATTTCGCTAACCTTTAAATTGGAAGACATGAGGTTTTTAAAATTACGATAAGAAACTTAGGTTTGTTCAGAAGTGTATTGTGATATCGAAGGATTGATAAGCTTTAAGTTAATCCAAAGTCTTGGAGCATTCCGATTAGTTGTCTAGAAGATAAACCCGTAAAAATACTGGATTCCATGCTGAAAAACGTGTGAACATTGTCATGATCTCGTGGTTAGGTGCAGGCAGAAGAGTAGTTAGTTATGTCGACCAATCAGTTGCTGCCATTATCTCTTCCTACACTTCTTACCTTTTGCACTGGCAATGGTCCTCCCCGACTATGATACTGGGCCGATACCCCGTTCCCGATCTCCTTATTGTCCTCACTCTTCAGGAAGTAGGGCAGCACCTCGTACCAGGACCAGCCCGTGGCGCCGTTCACTGCCCAGCTGTCGTAGTCAGCTGGCTGGCCTCGCATGTACATCATGCCGTTGATTACTGAGCATCCACCTGAAAGAAAAAGCTGGTGTTTAGTAAAAGGGTCAACAGACGTTTGATGATCACGTTTTGCCCAATGATTTGTAAACGTAGACGCAGTTTCTTTTTTCCTGATTATAAGACAACTGTGATTGTGGGCCTTATTATCATCGGAAATAACTATCGGCTAACAGTAAAAGAATTTAGGTAACTAGTTACCTAAATTCTTTTACATAGTCTTTGTATTCCGGTCAATGATGCCATTTATGTACATTTGGTATCTACACCAAAATCTGATAATGAATGTCAGCCGCTGTCTATGTTGTGTCTTATTGTAATGTACCTATTGTATAACGGGCTGGTAACCGCAAATCCACGTCCAAGTGAGTATTTTGCGGTCGGATTGAAAAATTCGATCCACCCTGACTCCCCGAGGAAGGCCAGCACCGCCTTGATTATGTTGTGTCTTTGTTCATGTTCTGTAGATAGAGGCTTGGTAGAGTGACCATGTTTATCAGGTGGCTGACAAAGCTAGATAGGAATGGCCAAGGATCGTAGCTCCTAAATGGCATATGATTGGAGAGGCTAAATTTGCAGCAGTGGACTACTTTTGGGCCGATGAAGCTGTTTTACATGCCATACCACAATACGATGGGCTGATAATGTGGGCACCCATATCACAGTAACTCACACAAGATGCGACATCAAGACTTCTAATCAGAGGTAGCTTACCCAACATCTTCGCCCTAGGCCAGAAACAGTTTCCGCCCTCATCCAGACAGGCTCGCTCCTGCTTCTCGGTGTGGTATTGCCAGTCGGTGTCATCTCGCGCCCAGTATGCTGTCACCCAGGATGGAACTCCTGACTGCGTTGGTTCGTCGCCACCTGCTTCTATTAGAAGCACCTAGAATGAAGAATACGGTGTTCAGTGTGTAGGGTGTATTCAGTAAGTAGGGAGTGGTGACTAAAATGGGCTTAGATGGATTTAATAATGGTTATAAACCTTGACAAGCCGTTAAGCTCAGATGATGAGTAGGTACGAAGGTTCTTCGGTTTCTTTTTTGTATCTCAATCTAAAAAATCAAAGGCATTGGCAGAGCGCCGCGCAAATAGGCGGTGAGCGACGCTCGTCCGCGCGGTCGAGACAAGCCAATGCGACGTGTCTGTATCATCGTCTTGTGTGAATGTCAAAATTATTTGAGAAGAACATTTTCGACACTTTGATTTTGATAAATTTTCCTTCGGTTTGCTGACAAAAGCTTCCGACATAAAAACCGTAACAAATATCACAAAAAAAATAAATTACATGCTTAATTAACAATCTCACGGTGAATTAAAACATTAAAATTATAATTAATGTTTTAACTGGGCGATTAAGGTACGATAATAATCGTACCTTCGTCACAATTATTATGTAATAATAATTATTTTTGTAAATTCTGACATCATTTTAGTACCCGCAAAGAACCAAAGATACGTTTACAAGTTTAGAACGTAAGGCAAAATATACGTAAATAATATTAAGTAACGGACCTTTTTCAAATAACAGCCACCACGGTAGCTGTGATTTGACATACTTAAGTACCTAGTTTAATGAAGCTGCGGTAGCCCAGTTGTGGCGGCCCCGAACCTCAAGCAGTAAGTCGTGGGTTCGAACCCAGGCAGGCGCATTACTTTGTGTTATTTATTTCATCACCACAGCTCTCAAAACGGTGAAGGAAAATATCGTAAGGAAACCGGCATGTCTTAGAAAATCGAAAACATATGACATCTAACAACTCGCACTGGGCCCGTGGTGGATTATAGCCCATTTGGTAACTTCTCCCTCCTCTCTCTCCTCTTACCCTCTCATAGAGAGGAGGCCTGTGTCCCATCAGTGGGAACATTATAGGCTGATTATGCTAGGTACCTACTTTAGTGTTTATGTACCATCTATCTACCCCACTGCGAATAAATTATTTGATTTGATAACATCCTGATTCCTCTAGTTATGTGCAGTGAAGTCTCATGTAAATTACCTCCGAAATAGAGAGTCTCAGAGATCATTAGAATTGTGTTGCCATACTTTTGGGTAATCATCATCTGCCTAGCTTTTTCCCAACTATGTTGGGGTCGGTTCCCGGTTCCGGTTTAACCGGAACCAGCTGAATGCCAGTATTTTACATGGAGCGACTGCCTATCTGAATTGTACAACCTATAGTCATGGGTGATACGATACCCCTTGGTAAGACTGGTTGTCAGACTTTCAGGCTACTGACTACCTGTAACGACTGACCCCCTGCTTTTGGGTACTCTGTGGGACTATTGTATGTTATTCATCTGTTTTTTTTTTTTTTTTTTGTTTACTATGTGTTTCACATCCAGGGCTGCGGGACTGGGCCTGTTCGAAAGAGATACCGTGGCCCTGGAACACAAAGGGCAAAGAAGGAACATGGATGGGTTTTAGTCAGTACAAGTCTGACATTCCCTTCCGCTCCGCCCAGAGTGGGGGGGTCATTTGATGTTTTCCCATCAGAAAAAAAACCACCATCTAGCATGTATATTATGTATAATTGCCCGTATATAAATTGATAAGTTTTTTTTGCTACATTTTTTCTAAACACCGCCGATGTGCTCAACAGGTTTTGAACCATCTTCATAGAAGTTAGTGAAAAACCCGGCAGTTAAAATTTTAATAACTTTTGAGACGTGGTAAGAGACTCCTTAGTAATGTTACGAGCGAGTAGGATAGATTCTGTGATTAGGTCTTCTCCGAGCCTTTTCAAGAAATTTCCCAAACTTTTTTGTGCCTCTTACGACACCCGCTGGTTGAGATGGGGTGGTATTCTTCGAGTCCGGCACCACACGGACCATCCTAATCGAAGGACTATCTGTACAAAATCAACGTAATCGAGGAAGACGTCACTTTAGACAAAGATCGGCGACCTTGCATTGATGTCCACAGTATTACAACAATGCATGGTAAATGGTGACAAGTCATTGGGCTCTGGCATGAAATCGCCGCGAATGCCTGCCATTGTTCTGGTCCAAAAGGCCTAGAAACACGATTTGGCGCTGACGAATGATTCGCCGATTTTACAGGACTGCGGAATTTATTTGGTTCATAAAAATAATCTCTAATGAAGACTATGAATGCAGACTACCTGGGTCCTGATTAATTGGTATTAGCAATGTTCTTTCAATGCAATTTTATGAGCTCTAAGCTTTGCGAAATACTTTGGAATCCTCTCGTTCTACCCATTAACACACTTGTAAAATGGAATAGGTTCCTACCTTCAGAATGTTTTCAAGGCCACAGGTCCAATTTTATATGTTCCAGTTCCATGTGAAAACTTGGAATTACATTTGGCGTAGGGATTTTTTTTAAACACTTTTTTTACTTAATGGATCTTCAAGTCCATAGACCACGGAACATACCTTCCACTGAGGATTCTCCGACAGCCTCCCAGCCATGACAGCGCCCGCAGTTCCTCCACCAACCACCACAAAGTCATAATTCTCATCAGGTTGGTCCCTGCTGGTCACCCTGTTGCAGGGGTCGGCCAGGTCACAGCGGCCGTTGATATACGCCTCTAGGATTGTCATGAATAGCAGGAACTGGTTCGGGCAGGACGATACCATGGAGGGGCCCACCTCCCGTATGGGGCACCCGCAAGGCTGTAAAGAAAAAAATAAAGTTAGGATCTCTTCCTTTCTTAGCAAGCAATACCTACTAATACTAAGTTCATTTACCTGCTCACTAAGGAGTTATGTTAAGAGGGAATAGAGTTGAACATTTGATAAACCGCATTTATCAGAAACGTGCGGACATGTTCAGGGGTACAACAATCATCCTAATCGCAAAAAAAAAATATAATCAGCTATCCCATACAAAACTTTACCACCTCATCATCTGCCTAGCCTTTTCCTAACTATGTTGGGGTCAGCTTCCAGTCTAACCGGATGCAGCTGAATACCAGTATTTTACATGGAGCGACTGCCTATGTGACCTCCACAACCCAGTTAGTACTGGGTACTACGATACCCCTTGGTAAGACTGGTTGTCTGACTTTCGGGCCACTGACTACCTGTACCGACTGTCAAAGATCTACAATTGACAGCCGATACCAAAGGCTTAACGTTTTTTCCGAGGCACGAAGGAAACTCGGTATGTAATGGGCGGTCACCCATCCACGGACCAACTTAAGCATGAACGGCCTATCCTAAAGATCGACCCGAGCGAACTGTTATTATTAAGCCACACTATTTATTTCGTGCTGATGGATGGATTGAATACTACTGAAGTTGTAAAGTAAAAATCATAAATTAAAAACAAGTAATAAAAAAAGAAACTTGTGAAAAAGTTAGAACTTTGACCCCCAATATCTCCGTAACTAGAAGGTTCCCAGGTATGGTCTAGAACAAAAATATGATCGCAATAATGGGTAGAACAAGTGCCTTTCGGCTTCATTAAGGGTCTTGTCACACCCTTTATGGTGAGATGCTGCGATCAACCATCACCTAGGTATGTCCGACACAATGTCGAAAAAAAAAAGCGGTTCTGAAAGAACGGTATGATGTTGTTCCATAAACGGTGGGACATTTGCATTATCGTTTCCTACGTGTCGAGTGGAACTGATGCACGCTACTGAAGACATTTCTGGGCCGGCTCAATTTAGAGACAGGAGAGGAGAGGAGAGGCATTTCTAGCAGGCAATTTCCTACACATCATCAACATAGAATCATGACCTTGCCTTCTGGACAAAATACGGAAGTCTCAACAACTGAGGAAACAAATGGTACACACGCAACGGAAGAATTTTTTGACGCAATGAAAACAAAGGGTTAATTATTTCTAATGACATCTACTGATTGAATATAAACGAGGATCACCACCAAGTACTAACATAAGAAGCCCATTATTGATTGATTGAATATACCTTAGACAGTAAAAACGTCAGCGACTCCATTGTAGGGTTAGCTTAAGAAATAATCTTGAACTGCGTGTTATTAATGCTAGGTGGGTACTGTTTTTTGTCGACACAATAAAACGAAAAAAAAAACAATTAAAAGGTGTTTTTTCATTTTATAAAAAGCTTGAGTTCGAAGAACAAACGGATGGAAAGACTGGACTAATTCAACAATTATTAATCTACACATACAAGATAGGTTTTCCGTCATCGTTTGCCTAGTCAACAGACACTCTTAGGCTGGCCTGAGGCTTTTTTTTTAGGATTGGAAATCATCAAATGATCTCTTCCGCTCTGGACGGAGTGGAAGGGAGTGTCAGACTTGGACTGACTAAAACCCATCCATGTTCCTTCTTTGTCCTTTGTGTTCCAGGGCCGCGGTATCTCTTTCGAACAGTCCTGCAGCCCCGACAGGCACCTGCACTTGCGGACCTCTTCAAGGCTGGCCTGAGCCTGCCTGCAGTGTACCTACTGGCTTCTCAGAACTTTAGGAAAGCCGAAATGCTGCGTCCGATAAATCTTTATGATACCTATTGAAGCCAATTCCCTTAACAAGACAACCTTTATAATAGTGCGTGGTCTATTCTGAAGGCCTAGGAGCTCGTGGCTAAATATTAACAGTCGCTCGGGTCGATCTTAAGGTTAAGCCGCGCTTGACTAGTTTGGTCCGTGGATGGGTGACCGCCTATTACATACCATTTTTCCTCCGTGCCTCGGAAAGCACGTTAAGCCGTTGGTCCCGGCTGTCATTTGTAGACACTTTGTAGTCAGTGGTCCGAAAGTCTGACAGGCAGTCTTACCAAGGGGTATCGTATTACCCAGTACTAACTGGGTTGTGGAGGTCAGATAGGCAGTCGCTCCATGTAAAATACTGGTATTCAGCTGCATCCGGTTAGACTGGAAGCCGACCCCAACATAGTTGGGAAAAGGCTAGGCAGATGATGATATTCTGAAGGCTTTAAAATGTATCAAACTGATATAATATAAGTGACCAAAAAGCTTATGTTCACATCCTGTTGAAAATTCTCGAAGAATCAATAGACCAATCACAAATTAATCATTTTCCGTGTAGAAATGTCAGCAACTGCGGTTTCTCGTGAAAATCGTGATGATGAGCTGTTGATACCACAAGTTCCCACCATGATGACTTTATAATTACCCGCGTATGTTTACTTTACCTTATCTGGTAGGTACAAATCACTCAGCATGCATTTTAGGATCTACTCATAATGTTCCTAGTAAATAAATACCTAGTTATGACGAAATAAAGTAGTTTTACTATAAATAGTCATGACCTGGGGGGTTACTATGACATCTTAGAGCAGGAGTAATACCAGTGTGGGAAAGAGACAGAGCTATACAGGTCGACTAGCCCCATCCCTTTCCCATACTGGAATTACTCCTGCTTTAAGAAGTCATGGTAGGCCACCTGATTTTGGTCGTGTCATTTTTATGCTTTTGTATGAAACTGCAGTTTTTTTAGGTATCTAATATTGTAGCTTTTCAAATTTCTTGAGAACTTTATTATCTACCTACTCCTAGTTACCTATATCCTTTTTTTTAAAAAAAAAACCTTGCTCCACACTAGGAATTTCTCCTGTATCGTGGGTGCGTTTACAAACATTTAAACTCACATACACAAACAGCCAGGAACAACTACTTGTAGGCCATACAAATATTTGTTCCGTGCGGGAATCGAACCCGCGACACGCAGCGCAGCAGTCAATCATTCAGCTATTGCGTCAACCGTGCCGTCAAAACGTTATTAAAACCACATAATATTTAAAACTTTATCTAATGTGTTCGAGACAACTGTTTTTACGTGTTTGCAAAAAATTTAATCAGATAATTTATATATCTATGAAGGTTAATTAATTACTACTGAAGAAAAAAAAATACTTAAAAACTAAAGAAAATACAATATTATATATAATATCAACTCACCTCTGGATCTCTTATCATGTTGTTGACTTATGTAAGTTGATGTGCACTGAAACAAACAATATAATAAAAAATAATTCATCATTAAAAAATAATTCAAATAACCATCTACTATTGTACTGCGAAAAGTAATTTAAAAAAAACATAAAATCAACGTATTCGTTTGCATTATTTTCGCAAATGATTCACAGTAGAACATCATTGTGATTATTGATACAAATTCAATATTATTATAGTTTCTGAATATGAAGAATACGTGAGTTTGTATTTTCCTCTTGTGCTCCATTAACGTTGGAGTGCAGGGACTGAGGGTTGGACAAATTTGAACTTACATCCATTACACGTCAGCTGTCTTAAGACACAGAGGTGCCTGAGATGTTGACTTTTAACGTACACATCTTGCTGCATCATTCACACATAATGTACCATCTCAACATGAATGATGTCACCAAGGCTTTGTTAAAGTATTCTTATTTAAAAGAGTGTCCATGGAGTTTCTTGCCCGTTCTTCTCCATAGAGATCTACGTTGGGGAATGGGCAACTACAGTACTTTCACAGTTTTTGTGCCTTGTGACTGGGACTGTAGCTACATTTCATTGTTGTCTTTGTTTCGACAATTCAAAAGTGCCTGTAACTGGCCTACTTGAAATAAATGCTTTGAGGAGGAGAGGCTTCACTGATGGTGAAGACCACATAATTATGTCAGTTATGTTTAAGTTATGTGTAAGTTTTTTATCAAATTATCAATAGATAATTTGATAAAAAGTACTATGGAATAGAGGTCTTTTCCCATTTGTACAAGTTCAGACTGTTCACTTTTTCATGAAACAGGACTTTATAAAGACCACCACTCAGACAGTCTGAGGACATACCAGGACTGATTCTAGACTCAACACATAATCATGGGTTTAAAACAGAGTAGAGGCCCGCTATAGGCTTCTCTTGGCTTAAAAAAGAGATGAGGCATTTGTCTAGCGGTGGATCGCTGTAAGCTGAAGTTGATGATAAGCATAAGCATAAGCATAATCAGCCTATTAATGTTCCCACTGCTCGGACGCAGGCCTCCTCTCTATGAGAGGGAATGGGCTATAATCCACCACGCGGGCCCAGTGCGGGTTGGTAGATGTCACATGTCTTCGAATTTTTGGTTTTAGGACATGCAAGTTTCCTCACGATGTTTTCCTTCGCCGTTTTTGAGAGCAGTGGTGATGAAAAAACTTACACAAAGTAATGCGCCTAGCTGGGTTCGAACCCACGGCTCGTAAGTCGGGGTCTCCACCACTGGGCCACCGCTGCTCTCAAAAGTTGATGAAGTTGAAACCAATTAGAGAATGCATGAAAGACTTTGAATTGAAATTCAAAATTCAAATGTAGCCAAATTGTCTGAAGTAGAATGCGACTCGTCGATCATACCCTCAGTCTAAAGAAAAATTTCAAATTTAAAAAAACCCCGTAGCAACAAAGAAAAGCGAACAAGCATTTGAAAAGTCAATAAAATGACTGAGCCGGTTTTGGTAAGTCATGTCTAATTGTAATATACACATCATGCCCTTTCATTTGATACCCCACTTGGGTATATTTGAAAATATTAAATTTTTCAAACCCACGTTCATCCCCCATAACTAGTAAATGGCTGCACCCATTTTGATAAAACGATATGTCTAAGAACCATCGCCAAGAAACTAGCTTTCAAATAAAAAAAAACTGCATCCAAATCGGTTCACTCGTTTAAGAGCTACGATGCCAGAGACAGACACACACACACACATTACGGTCAAACTTATAACACCCCTCTTTTTGCGTCGGGGGTTAACAATAAGAAAATTTTCTCTGACAAGTGATCAATATTCGGCAAAGGTGTAACTAAACTAACAAATTGCGTTTCCAAATCACTCGTGATCTGTCGACAAAAGCTTGGCCGTGTCGTCTACGATGCGTAACTTTTCTTCGATCAGTAACGGTCGGTACCGTTACCCATCGTTCCATATACTGTCATTTCATGTACTCTTGGTTAGTTTTAGCGATAGGTAAGCTTTTGTTCTAAAGGGCGACATCGAGGACGTGTAAAATTACCAAGATACCCGAGTAGTGACATTTTTCGTCGTTTAAATAACATCTGCTAATGCAGGAATAGCCAAATTTAGGTATAACCGACTTCTAAAAGGAGGAACTTATATGAGGCAATTCGTCTGATTTTTTTTTTTGGTACCAGATCTATACCTAGGTACAGCAAAATACCGAAATGACGCTTGCCCAAGTAAACATAACACTATAAAGCTAAGTATTTCCTATATTTACATACGAGTCGTGTTTTCCTAGTTTATTTATAAGGCTGTGTTTTATGTTGTGTTAGTACGTCACAACACGAATTAGGTACAATTTGAAAATTTGTGCAAACAAAAATTGCTGGATGATTCCATCAAGCATTGCCAAATTGATCGATGTTTACACGTATATGCTATTTACGAACGTCTGTCGTCTGTGGAATTCACTACCGGCAACTCTGTTCCCTGATCATTATAATGACGATCTATTCGAAGTTCGAGTGTTTCTTTTTTTTTTTTTTTTTTTTTTTTTTCTTATAAAACATTGCCCCACACTAGAAATTTCTCCTGTATCGTGGGTGCGTTTACAAACACTTAAACTCACATACACAAATAGCCAAACCCGGAAGAACTTTTGTAGGCCATACAAATATTTGTGCCGTGCGGGAATTGAACCCGCGACACGAAGCGCAGCAGTCAATCGCTCAGCCACTGCGCCAACCGTGTCGTCATCAGTATAAAAGACTAATTTAATTTGTTTGGGGGAGTCATTGTCAAGCCGAATGATGAGATGATGATGGTGAATAATATACGTCGATGTCCACTGTCCACCTGTAATCCCCGAATGGTTGGCCTGAGTAAGGTGTACGTATACTAACACCTTAATTTCTCCAGTTATGTTTAATCCTTACCACTGGATACAAAACCAGACTTTGCGAGTCCACTGGGAAAATTTACCTACTTTTACGACCCGACCTGGGAATCGAACCCAGCACCTATCATGTGCTTAGCCTTTTCCCAGTCTAACCAGTTGCAGCTGAATACCAGTATTAACCCAGGACCTCTTATCGATGAATATAACATTTTGACCGACCCGAGAATCGAACCACATAACCCTACCGACCACAAGTTTGTCAACCGGTACAATACCGCTACATTTTATTAGGTAATTTTTTCAATAATTTTAATATAATTATGAGTATATTGACATTGTAACCTACTTGGTTCATTGTCCCGTCCATCATGTAGGTCATGCATACTTATTTAAATGGATGTAAACATAACAGTAGATATTTAAATAGCTTGCTTGGATTTGTCGTAAAACTAGCTTTTACCCGCGGTTTCTCTAGCGGACAGAACTTATCCCACTGGAACTTACTACAGGGATAAAAAGTATCCTTTGTCCTAACCCGGATCAATTTCTACCTGTGTGCCATTTCTCATAAAAAAACCGACGGGTTCCTAATTAAATAACAAACAATAAATATTTAACAACAACTAAAAAACTATAAGACATTATACACAAATGAGCAAAATTGTGCATTAGTTTTATTTAAAAAAAAATAATAAATACATACATTCAAAAATATATATATTTTTTACCTGTTATACAAACGCCAATGGGGTTGTTTTACGTCAGACCAAGTCAAGTTCGATGTCTTCAAGACAACATAACATTACGGAAACTGGTCTGAGATTATGGCTTAGAAACCAGCTGTTATTATTGTAGAGAAATATAGTATTAAATATTCTTTCGGGATCCAAGAAAACGGTAAATGTTTATTTACTGCGAATAACTGTACAGATAATTAAATAAACTTGACTGGCATAAGTAGGTGGTCACAAAATGGGTGGTTATTAATAAATTATCCTTTCATGTAAGTATACCAACATATGTGAACCAGTTACCCACCTTAACAGATACTGGTTGACATTAGACAACATATTTTTATTAAATCTTGAACCTGCTATCCGAATTGTTTAAAATAATTAATTGAAATAATGGAATTAAGTATGCCAAAATGTATAAGGCCTATCTTTTAATACACGAAATATTTTAAGAGTAACTTCTATAAGTCGTAAAGTCGCCATAGCAACGAAAAAAAAAATATCTGAGTGATTTTTTTTACGAAATTATTATAATTCTAAATTTTTTTGAGACTTTTTGCATAAAACCTTTACTCCCATATTCTAACAATGACAGTAGGTAAATACGACGTAGTAAACTAGCGTAATGTATGTTTAAAAATAAGGAGCCAGTATTTATTTTGTGGGTCAAGTAATTTTAAATTATTATTTTTTATAAAAAATATACTCAGATAAAAAAAAATCCCTTGAAATGGCTTTGTTATAGCCGTTAGATGATTCCCTGAAAATATTTCGTGTATGAATAGTTAGACCTTATATACATAGTTTCTTATTTTTTAGCTGATATACCTACATAGTTTTCATTATGGATTCGGATTTCCCCAGCTTTTTCTATTCCATGGATTTCAACATACATGGCCAGTATGGGGAAAAAATACTCTATCGATACAATATGTGGTTTTACAATCTCAAAAAAATAAAATAACAGACTCTCAAAAAAAACACTAAAAAATGAATAAATACTTAAAAAAAAAAATACAGTCGAATTTGGAACCTCCTCCTTTTTAGAAGTCGGTTAAAAAGGCTGGTCGGCTGCCAACTACTTATCAGAGACAAAACTGTACCCATTAGATTTACAAAGTGGAAGTAAAAACCTAATCAGGATTTCTTTACACAGCATCAGCTAAATCTTACCTAAATCAAGGTATTCATGAGGTTTGGGTTCGGTACTTCGGTCGGGCGAGTTTATCCACTAGGCCTGTAGTCCCCGAAGGGTAAGGCAGAGATGTGACTTCACCCACATTTCGCTAATAACTTTGCCCGACTTGGGATTCGAATACAAGACGCTGCTTAGCAATCGCGACCACTAGATCACCGAGGCAGTAAATGAAATACCTACTTTTTGTTTGTAATTCATGTGCAATGCTTTAGTACCTACAATAGTAACTTTCACTCACTCGACTTTACGAATCTACTCAGGCTACACTTTCCATGTTTTCTTTTACAAGAAAATATTCAAAACTCCTTTCACATAGTTGGTTAGTAATAACATAATATGTTACAAGTAGGGTATTTTTTTACTATTGACATAGAGCATTGATTTCCTCGTTGTCATTGATTTAATATTGTGAAGCTCATTTCTTCGTCACTTGGGAAGTTTCTTTTAGAGCTGGAGAAATTCCTCTATCAATCAATTTTCGAGAAATATTGACCAGCTTTGAAGTACCATAGCTTTGTCCCTACAAGGTTTATAGAGCTGCGAATGGGCTTAAATTGTTGCAGATTAATACGGAATGTTAATTGTTAAAAATGCATAGTTTTTGTTTTAGATCAAAAAGTGAAAAATTGCTCAAAATTTCCCATTTTAGCGTGGTGCATATCGAACACAAGTTTGTCGAAGTTGCAAATTTGTATTCACATCACCCTAACTGATCTATATAATATCAAAAATGCAGAACTACATCATGCTATGCGATTTTAATGTTAATTTCCACTGGGCTAGTATACGCCTTTCTCAATCTAATTATTGATTATAATGTGACCAAGTATTAATGCATTAATGGCAGATGTAGCTTTAATCAATTTAGTGGTTATACACCGTGACTTTTTAGTCGTCTTACAACGGCAGCCCACTTCATGTATCCAGTGAATACTAAACATTCATTAAAAAAAAAAGGAATTTATGAGATTTTAATAATTTAAAATAAAAATATTATTCAGTATTATGACGCATGACGTAGTTAAAACACCCTGTTGCGAGCGATGATCTACTGGACTCGAGTGCTAGGTAGGTATATGTTCTCCCGTTGACACGTAAACATCATTAACAGGATGTTTCATAATTTTATTCTAGTTTTTATTATTATTTTTCTTTTTACCAATTATGGAAGATAAAAAAAAATCGCGCCTAGAGCGATTTTATGTCGGTTACATTGGGTGGACGACCTTTGTAAGACGACTAAAAAGTCACGGTGTATAGTCGTATCCAGCGCTGTTAGTATTTTTCAGAGATTTAATAATTTTAATAATGTCAGAGGATATCGTCGGTATCATGAATATTGAGTTGAAATTTTTGTTAAATGTCAGCGTATCATTATAGTTAATGTCATTCTGAGATTGAATTAGATTAATAAAATAATCATTAAATGATTCTGCTATTGTTCATTAAATGATTCCGCTACGTTCTTTTTGTAGTCTGTATTTAATGTACATAATAAGCTTACTTAAATAATTCATATTATTTTTATGACATACATGCACTTTTTATTTTGTACACATGTTTCTAGGAATTGGTACTTACATTAATTGTAAAATAAATAAAATAAGTAACGTTATTTTTATCGGAAACTATAATTTGAAGAAATCAAAGCATCTACAGATTTTAGGTATTAAGTAAATTATTATTCTATCTTCCGTGATGTTTAATTATTTTGAGTTCCTGATAACCCGGAAGTGACAGTATAAGCCTAGTTGTAAACCGTGAAATTATTATTAATAATAATATTTAGTTTTGTTGTAGTACGGTAAATATTTTATTTTTTAAGTGGGCACTGCTGCTCTCATTCCAAAACCTTAATGTTAACTCATCACGCTTATTAACGAGAGCACTGGCAGGGACCCAGAACCAAACCACATTCAAACTGATTTTAAGTCATGAAGACCAAAACCTATTTAAAAGTACCAAATTCTTAAAACAATATTTATATATAATTACCTTAAATATTTCTATCACTAAATATCACTCGATCACAATCACACACGAATAATAAATAAATTATGCATATAGTTGCGCGCGCGCACGTGAGATGATGCGCGATCGACAACGCGCACTGCGCGCGCACAGTTTGTTTATATGGAGAAGAGACGATTGGGCTGAGGGCTGATGTACACTGGTGATACGTGGTTGTGAACCGTTGTTACGATGTAAAGGGCTCATCATCTGCGTAACTTTTTTCCAACTACTTATATTGAGGTCAGCTTTCAGTTTGACCGGATGTAGCTGATTACCAGAGGTCTGCTACCAGTTTGAAGCAGCTGCTTATATGGCAACTGCCTATTTGATACAACCTAATTACTCGATAACGCTTGAGAAAGATCTACACTAGACAGCCGTGATCACCAGCCACGGAGGAAATTCTGTATCTACGGAACGACCCAAAACTATGACCTAAATCTCGACATACACGGACGCTAAGAGCAACTTAGAGGGGAAAATCTAACGGCATTTCCATTGTGTACGACACTTTATATCAGCGCCTTGGACAAGCCCCCATAACTCAAACCTTGTGTGTTTGTTATCATAACTGGGTTGAATGTATCAATCCACTTATAATAACAGAAGATTTCCCGCATTAGATATGACAGAAAAAGTTTTTTTTGCATATTTTTATTTGCATATTCATATAAATTTTCCGTGTTACCGTCTTGTTATTGCTCCGGGTTGGATTCTAAGGTCGGAAAAATGTAACTGGGATTTTTTTTTAGATCTAAGCCAATGCAATTTTTATATTTAGAAGTTGAATATATAATTCTGTTGGTATTGAGCCTATGTCTTTTGATTTTGGGGAATGAGAGAGGATTTTGTGAAATCAAAAAACGCGAATGCGGAGTTATGGGGCTATGTCAAGATGTTAAATTTTAAATTTTATTTTTCCAACAGTATTTCCAGATGACAGTATTTCATTTTTTTTTTTTAATTGCTGTTATGACTTTGTTAATTATTTTATTTTTTTTAATTTAATTTTAGTGCTACATAATGTGTTGTGTTTTAATTTGATTTAAATGTTAAAATGCTACTATAACTTTGTTAGCTTAGTTATACATCTTATTACGCATGCTGTGGTCTCCTGTAAGTGAAGGAGTACACCTACGTAATACTTTTGTCGTCGATTATTTATTTCATGTGTTTGTGTATATCCTTTGTTGGAGATCCTAAATAAATAAATAAATAAATAAATAAAATAAATAAATGTGTATCAGTTTTCAGAAACATAGGAAAATAGTATTTGTTTTTTTTTTCATACATTTTACATCGGTACGTTCTTCTTCTTCGTCGAGAAATATCTGTCAGGCATGCTGGTATCCTCACGATGTTTCCCTTCACCGAAGCAAGTGATCATTGTATGTGACAAGAAGTCTTAGTCAAAGTCCAAACCTAAAGCGTCTTTCGGCCTTTGACTAACGAATTTATGTCTAATCCATGTTTATGTCGAATTTGCGTCCTAAGTTTGTCTTGTTTAATTAATATCTATTCCGTATTGCCAACACCGTTTTCCGCTTTTTTTTTCCAAAGTCAGCGCCGGCAGCAATTTCAACAAACGGCGCTGGCAGCTATTTTTTTTAAATAAGGTACTTCTATGTTTGCCTAAAAATACATCAGTCAAAGGCAGAAATTGGAATCTATTTTTGGGTTTGCCAAAAGGCGTTCGTCAAACCTAGGATAAACTAGTCATTCCGCGAAGAGGCTACATTTTCTTTGACTATAACATATGTACAATACGCACAGTATGAATCCAAAAAATCAGAGGTCTGGTTCGAATTCGAGACCTATGACTTGCAGTCCGACGGTCACAGCACTAAGCTACCACTGCTTCGGTACGTTCATAAGTTGTGATGGTGGTGTTCCAAGCGGAAATCAAACCTGTGACTCAATACCTACTGCAGAGAAGTTATAATTAATTTAAATATTATCAATTCTAGAATCAAAAACAAAAGCATGCTTCACGAAACCACTCGTAGCCTTTAGTTTATCTAATTGATGACGAACTATCACGACGATCATGGACTATAATTGTTTATTCATTTAACTTTAGCATGATAAGACAACGTTACGTGGAGCCTAAAGTGAGTCATCGATGCGTAAGTAAGACCTGAACTTATCTTCACACGGATGACAGCCGCGTCTTCCTCAGGCTTATTAACACTCATCCCATAACGTTACCTACTAAAACACAGCATGACTTGCATTGTTGGGTTTTTCCAGTTTCCAAAAATATTTTATGCAAATGGTGTAGGTCAGGTTTTCTGAAAAATACGATTGTATGTTTGCTAAAGAAACAAATGTGTGTTCAAATATTGTAAATGAATAAGGGTGAGGTCACTTTTATACAACATAATTTTTAGTATATGCGAGACCTGAATATAGTTTGTTCAGAATAAGTAACTGAATCGATTCCCATAATTTTAAACCATGTTATATTTTGTCCCAAAAATATTTTAAAAAGGCTACAAGTTGGATACCGAGCGACACTAAGTTACTATCGCAATCATTTAGGTACCTACTGCCAAATTATTATTATCAATGAGCTGAAGACGACGCTGGAAAAGAGCGCGCGGGTGCGCCGCGTTGTGACCAGGTTTTTGTGCGGACAGCCAGGCAACAGTACGAGCTTATAACTTTGTGATTTTTCATGATACAGTTTTGAAATTTTATACATAGTTTTTACATAAAAATACTAGACACGTGTTTCAGGTTTCGCATATACTAAAACTAATGTTGTATGTAAACTGGCTAGGTACTTACTTCTACATAGGATACCTATGTCTATGGGTATTATCATCATAGCGTTATATAATGTATGACGTGACGCGATTTTCAAATAAAAAAGTAAACAGAGCGCGTAATTACTCGCTATTCACATCGAACCGTAGTACAATAATAATTACAGAATCTAAAAACGTACATTTGAAAAATTGTGTCCGAGGCCGCATCGTCACAATTCTTGTTTGCAAATTAGGTACCTACCTAACAAGCTATATAAGGTCTAACTATTCATACACGAAATATTTTCAGGGAATCATCTAACGGCTATAACAAAGCCATTTCAAGGGATTTTTTTTATCTGAGTATATTTTTTATAAAAAATAAATAATTTAAAATTACTTGACCCACAAAATAAATACTGGCTCCTTATTTTTGAGCATCCATTACGCTAGTTTACTATGTCGTATTTACCTACTGTATTGTATTGTATATGGGAGTTTTATGCAAAAAGTCTCAAAAAATTTTAGAATTAAAATTATTTCGTAAAAAAAAACGCCGATAAATTTTTTTTCGTTGCTATGGCGACTTTACGACTTATAGAAGTCAGTCTTAAAATATTTCGTGTATGAAAAGATAGACCTTATATGTTGATGTCTGTCCTGTCAATGCCTTGTTGGTCCAGTGATCGCAAGCGTGAGTTCTGAGCATGAGGTCCATGAGTCTTTATGTGTGCCTGCTTGGTGGCAAAAGGCTTGCCCCTATTACATAGGACTTAACATAACTGGCGAAATGCGGGTGTTGTATACGTTACATATCTGCCTAACCTTTTAGCGATCATAGGGGTGATGTTAAGGGTTCATGTACCAACCAGCTATGTCCGCGTGGTGGATTACAGCCCGTTCCCTGTCATAGAGAGGAGGCATGTGTCCCAGCTGTGGGAATATTCAAGGCTGATTATGCTTTGTGTTCATACTTAAATCTAACCCAGTGCTCATAATACTAACCCAGGGGAATTTAGGTACCTATAGCGAATTAAAACATTGCTCGCAGAACGGATCGCCGATGAGGCCGAAAAGTTCTGGAGAGGCGACCGTGAACCGGAAGACGTTCCGTTGGAAGGCCTCCACTAGGTGGACCGATGACCTGGTGAAGGTTGCGGGGATCCGCTGAATGCGAGTCGCACGGGACCGGTCAATGTGGCGGCACTTGGGGGAGGCCTATGTCCAGCAGTGGACGTCTTTCGGCTGAAATGATGAATTAAAACAAAACCGGCCAAGTGCCTGTCGGATTATTCCACTGATGGTTCTGTGCCAACAAAACGAAAGTAACATCCAAAAATGGGATTCTGCTCCAAGATAGCTATGGATAGGTAGATATTTTTAATTTTCTAATAATAAAAATAAAGTATTGGATTTGTGCTCGGTGGATGGCAATAGGCTCGCCCCCAATTACATGGGACTTAAAACATAGATGGCGAAATGTGGGTATACTATTAGGGACACCTCTGACTAACCCTTCGGAGGTTACAGGCGTGATGTAAAAATAAAATATATTAGGTATGTATATTAAAGTGGTTAATTTAATAATTTTCTCACACATTTTTAATATACGAGTATGTGACAAAGTTGCTGTTAATCCAAGTAACATCAGCGTTATATTTAGATTTAGTTAAAAAAAAGCATAAGAATATCATCTTATTAGCGGTACCTACCTTGTATAATTATACAAATACCTAGCTTATCGTGTACTAAATAAAATCCAAAATAATAGAATTACTAGGAGCTTGTAGCTAAATAATAACAGCCGCACGTATAGATGTTCGAGGTTAAGCAATGCTTGCCGAGACCGACCCGTGGATGGGTGACCCTTCATTACACATATAGAGATACGAAATTGGGATAAGGCTAGATGATGTTAAGGTACCTATGTCCTGAATAACTTTGAAATTCTTTTAAAGTTTAACAGCTCACTTATACAGGGTGTAAACAGACCCTTCACGAAGCCGTCAACCAAGCATTCTGTACATCAAACTAAGTAACCCTACGCAAAAATTATTACGGGCAAATGACTTTTTCATTTGGGGTTAAAAATCACGTTTTACGGTAACACTCAATGTAACGCACTCAAAACATTGTGCTGATGAATGCTTTGAATAGTAAACAGGTCATTGAGGCAATTAAAGTCAATTTATAACCTTAAAAAATAATATTAAAAAAAAAAAACACTTTTGAAAAAATTGGAACTTTGACCTCAAATATCTCCGTAACTAGAAGGTTCCCAGGTATGGTCCAGAACAAAAATATGATCGCAATGACGGGGAGAACAAGGCTTGGTTAAGGGTCTTTTTACACCCTTTATGGCTCTATGTAGGTACTGGGAATTACAGGCGAGATATTATGTCTAAATGAACCAAAATAGTTTGATGCCGAATGTAATTAACCCACATTTCATGGATTTCCATACAATACATCATTCAGATTAATCTTGTACTTCTTCGCCTATTTTTACGATTCATCAGGTCTAAGGAAGCAATTATGGTAGGTATATGTAACTACCAATTTCCACCGGGTATTATTCTAATCAAGATGGATCACCATAAAAACACGATATTTTCTGATAAAAAACACAAAGCGATTACAAAACAAAGCATCGGTTTTCCTTAACCGCGATTGAGTGACCTTCTGACCTTAATCTAACAGCCGCATCCAGTTTTGAGGGTCTAGACCAAGAACTATGTGATGAAGATAATAAAAAAATCATAAATGTACTTAAAAATTAATCGGCTTGGCACGCTACGATGGCAAGAGACCGGACGGCATGTCGTTGTTTCCTTGGAAGATGGGTAGGCCTTTAGTGTGGGACGCAACATGCGTCGATACTCTTGCGCCATCACATCTACCAAGCTCGTCGTGCTGTGCTGGCGCTGCCACTGCGGCTGCAGAGAACCTCAAGCGGCGTAAATATAGAAACCTTTTTGGTAACTAAATGTTCGAGCCGTTTGGGGTTGAAACTCTAGGGTCATGGGGTCCGAGTGCTCATAGCCTGTTTAAGGAAATTTCGAAACGCCTAGTTGACGCTTCCCGTGACCCAAGGGCTGGCTTTTACTTTGGCCAGAGGCTAAGTGTTGCCTGCAACGTGGCAACGCCGCCAGTCTCTTGGGCACATTACCAGCTGACAGAGTTGAGGAGGAGTTTTTTGATGCCCTTTTGTAGTTTGTTGTTCGTTTATTTATTTTAGGTTATTTAATAGTTTTTAATTAATAATGTATTTAGTTAGTTTATTCAAATTAGAAAATAAAGAATTTGCAAAAATAGATGCCCTTGCCCACTTAAAAACAAATGTCAAATATTTACCTATTGCGTAATAGCTAAATATTTGACAATAACTTTTGCTCGCGGCTTCGCTCTTCAGAATCATCGTCTTCCTGTCCTCGTCCCATGTTACATGCGGCTACGCTCTTTTTATGTACGAAAATTATAAATCGTTTATTGGACTCGATAAAATATAGCGTAATATAATTTCATCTATTAGGGTCTGTGCAAAAAAAGGCTGCAAGAAACTAAATGGACGCCTGACTTCCAAACTAGGTAAAGAACCTGTATCTTAGAAGTCAGTTGACTTTCATGGTCAAAATTAGATAGAGAAGTTTGGTTATTATAAACAAATAACGTGACAATTCCGACTGGTAGTAGACTATAAAATTTAGATATTATACAATAATTTTATTAAAACTGTCTAAGAAATAAAGAAAATAAAAAAATCGTGAATTATTAAAAAAGGAATTTAAGTGTGGTAGTATATCGTGTTTGGTGTGGGGTGTGATAGTGTGTATACGTGTGTGAGTGTGTTTGGGCTCATGCGTGAGTGTGTTACTGGTGTAACATGTGTGTTTTTATAAATTTATTTATTTTAATTAACCCACGAGAACGTTTGAAATGTAGCCTATGATTATTAGCCTACATGCAAACTACCTCTTTATAATATTAGATTTATACGCCCTATGTCACACAGACACATCCATAATATTGTCAGTATCTCATCAACCGACGCAGAATTAATGAACGGAATGTTATGGAGCCGAGAACTGATAACTCGAAATCAATAACGGATAAGTCACAAGCGGGAAAACTTTCAAATTTTCAGGAAATAAAACTCCATATTTAATTTCCGTAATACTTTTGTATAGACACGGAAACCAGACATCCCACAGAAATAAATAGGTTGACAATACAGCACCATTACTAATGGCTGTTCCGGATATCATGGCGTATCACCGTGGTGGCTGTACCCAGAATATGGTGTAAAAATGCTGTGTCATTTCTACAAGTATTGAATTGATTTTCATGTATGTTAGTTTAGTGAAAAATTTCATGGGTTAAGTTCATTGATTTCCCTGTATGTAATTGATAGCCGATAGACAGACGCTCCGTGTTATTTAGATGCATCCGGCTGGACTGTAACTGACCCCAGAATAGTTGTGAAAAGGCTGGCTGATGTCGTTGATTATTATCATTGGGATGTTAGTACAAATAAAGGGTGTAAATAAACCCTTAACATAGCCGAAAGGGACTTGTTTTCCCCGTCTTTGCGATCATTTTTTTGTTCTAGACCATACCGGGAACTTTATAGTTACTTACGGAAATATTGGAGGTCAAAGTTCAAATTTTTTCATAAGTTTTTTTAAAAATACTATTTTTTAAGGTTATAACTTTACTTTAAATACCTCCATGACCTGTTTACTATTCAATGCATACATCAGCATAATGTTTTGAGTGCGTTGCATTGAGTTTTACCGTAACATTTTTTACATTTTCCCACCAAAAAAAGTCGTTTTCCGGCAATAATTTTTGCGTAGAGTCACTTTGCTTGATATACAGAATGCTAGGTTGACAGCTTCGTGAAGGGTCCGTTTACACCTTTTATACGCCGCCTAAAGCGTTCGAGTTCGAACCCAAGACAACACTTGCTTCGGTAAAGGAAAACATCGTAAAGAAACCAGCATGCCTGAGAGATATTTCGATCTTTTCTGATCGAAGTTATACCTAATGGGTGTAAAAGTACCCTTAACGAAGCCGAAAGACACTTGTTTTCTCCGTCATTGCGATAATTTTTTTGTTATTATTATTTCTATTGTTATAGAACTTAACAAAATTATTCCCAAACCACTCCATTCTATTTTTCTAAAAAGATATAAATATTTTTTTTATATGTTATTGTAACATCATAATAAATAAATAATAATAAAAACGATTTAACTGACGATATTGATGATTTTACGCATCAGCTGTTGAAAAAATATCCTGTTAATCATCATCATAAACAACTTCATCATCATGAATAAAGAGAGAAACAACTAAGTAGTAACGTAACAACAATTCTGCTCAAAATTTCCACCCGCGAATTATTTATGTAAATTATTCAACTTTTATACGTAATCATAATGATAAATAGCCTTGAACCAAGTTGATGCCAACTTATAAGTGTTAAGTTCAAGTTCAGTAAATAGCAAACAAAAAAGACTTGAAAAACGCATTAGGTATTGTTTTTTTTTTTTTTCGTTTTCCAGTATCGATTCTGCGTGTATTCGTATTTGTAAAAACTGAACGTTCAATACACAAAGAGGAGACGTGACACGAATCGATTTGCATTCGAATGATTTTCTAAATTATTTTACGGCGCTACTATTGGTTTTCGAATGTTTTAAATAGAATTTTGAATATTTTTTTTTTATTTTTTTTTTTATTAAAAATACAGCTGTTTACTACAAAAGTGCAATACCTACAACGACTAAATCTATGGAACAGGTGTTGTTTTTTAATTTACCGGTGAAAAATTACGATGTGGGCTTCAGAATGGTATACTAAATACTTGATAACCGTTTGTGCTCGGTGTCCCTTCCAACTTGTATAAATAAAAAGTCTGTAGTGGTATAAAAAGACTGTTTTTGTTCGAGAAACCCTAGTAACTTGGTAAGTCAATGGCTCCATTGTTACGGTAACATTTGCTCGAACTCGAAGCAAAAGAATTCGTCCCGTCGCGAGCGATAACGGTAAACACCTTGTAGGACGCTGCAAGTAAAATAAAACATTTTACATCTTAACGTCGCTGTTTGAGAGAAAGTTAATATTTTTCTTCTAAAGTATTGAGATCAGACCTTAAGAGGGAACAGAGGGTGCGATTCTCCATAAAAAATATTCCCCGGTTTTCTTCCTGAATAATGCCTCTGGTTCATAAAATCAAGTCTGCTGTAAACACGTCTTTTTTTCAGCAACTAATAAGTTAAGAAAATTTGACCCTGAAAAATGACAAAAAGAAAAGTTTTTAAAATAAAAGAAATTTATAAGAACCAGAAATTTTTTATGTCAATACTCTTTCTTAAAATTTTAATGTCAAAAATAATTGAATCAGCACAGTTTTCGAGAAGAAAAAGGGGAATACGAAACGTCGATCTCGTCGTTTGTGAAATAATCGGTTTGAGCTGCAGCTGTCCCTATCGCACTCTACGGGGGCAGACTTGCCGCAGTGCGACGGTCATAGTTTCTTCAAATACCTATTTTTCAAATTCGTCGCAGGCCCTGTTCCCTCTTAAAATTAACGTAAAATACAATGTTGTTTTATTGCTGTCCCGATTAAAAACACTTGAGCGATGTCAAAGAGATTTTTTTTGTAAATTCAAAATTTGAATAAGACCTTACTGTAGAAAATTCAAAATCCATCGTTTTTATTGTTATATCAACCTGTCTACTCCTTCCATTTCTCAGAGCTGTTCGCTCTTGTCGTCCTAACTTTTAAGAAGCCCTCAGTTTCATCTCGCATCTCTTAGCACCATCGGCAACGAATGATGGAATGTACCAACAACACAATTCAAGGATTTTCAGTGACCAGGTACATTAGTGTAGATGATTACGGAAGCAGAATAAACCTACTTAATCTAGTAACCTAATGTGATGTAGTGAATTAACTAAATAACACAAACAACCCATCAAGTCCGTCTAATTCATTCACAGCTGTAGACAAACGCTCATTAGCTAACGTTATGACACGTGACGAACATGCCTTCATTTGTTATTCAAATTGCGCGGAAGTTTCGACAAAAACTGGGATGAATTAGTCTGAACAGTGAACGGTCGATTCGATCAAAAAGTCCTCGAATAGCAACCGCATATTAAAAGGTGGAACATCGACCAGTAGTAGAAGGAAGGAGATAGCGCAGGGCCGATCTTTGTGGCACTCGTTGAGGGAGTCCTTTGTCTATAAGTTGATGTATTCATTTTATTCAGTCGAAATGATAATAATTACCTACGCAGGGTTTATCTTTTAATTCAATCCAAACCTACAATCGCGAGAATAAAAACTAGTTTTATGATTATTTATGCTCATCTTCCGCCAAGAAACAATAAATCTAATTATCTCACCTAACATGACGTCATCAAGCCAGTATGTTTGAGTAAACCCACACAGAGAGCAAAAAGCTGGGAAAACCAGAAGTTTTCTCTTTCGATGGAATAACCAACACGACTGTTGCTGACACACTCTAACAAACATCGATCATGAGGAAAAAACTGTAGTATCATCGTATTTTAAGTGTGGTTTTAAGTGATGTATCGATAACATATTGTTACTTCATGTTCCATTGATATTGAACCGCTCATCAAGTATCAATTTGACCTTCTTTTTGGTAATAAAATAAGTAAGAACCGATACCTATACTTACGAGGTGTAAACGGATCTTTCACAGCCGTCAACCAAGCATTCTGTACATCAAACTAAGTAATTCTACGAAACTCTACGCAAAAATGATTGCTTGGAAATGACTTTTTTTTGGGTGAAAAATCATAGTTTTCGGTAGAATTCAATATAACGCACTCGGAACATTGTGCTGATGGATGCATTGATTAAAACACAGGTCATGGAAGAATTTAAAGTAAAGTAATGTCACTAAAAACTTATATTTATAAAAACTTATAAAAAAGTTGGAACTTTGACCTCCAATATCTCTGTAACTAGAAGGTTCCCAGAATAAAAAAAAACCGCAATGACTGGGAAAACAAGGTGCCTTTCGACTTCGTTAAGGGTTTACACCCATTATAATAGGTAGGTATAATTCAATTAGGTAGTTTATATCAACTTATCGCTCCTTAGAACGGTGATCATCTATTACATACTCGTACATACTGAAACACCTCCGTGTCTCGGGAAGCACCTTGAGCCCTCGATCCCAGCGGTTATTTGATCTTCGGCAGTCGTTATAGGTAGTCAGTAACCCGAAACATGGACTACTAGCCTTGTATTGCATTGTCTAACCGGCTGATTTCCGCAACTACACGCTCCACGTGCGTATTTTGCGTATGGGTGGGAAAATCATTTGATCCACCCCAGCTCCTCGAGAAAGGCCAGCAACGCCTTGGTGTTACTAGCGATCTCGCAAAGAGTACCTGAGTTACCGAAGTACCGAAGAACACTACTCGCTTTACCAAGGGGCTTCATATTACCCAGTTAGACAGAGTAGCAGATACTGATAAGCAACTCCATCCAGTTCGACAGCAAGCCGATCGCAATATAGATAGAAAAAATCAGACAGAAGATGAGGACTATCTTCGTAAAGTTAATTTTATCCACACAGGTTTTTTTTCTCATTTTAATAGCAATGGAAATAAAAATCCGTTGCATTTTGTAAACGGGTACATCTCTGAGTTCAGCGACAAAAGTGAAATCAACCTGTTTTCATTCTGAAACAGGTCTCTCGGTAACTGTTGTTCTGATCCTTGTTATCGATCGATTGGTATAATTTGTGTACAATTTAGCAGCTGTTTTTGTTGAAAATTCATTGATATGATGAAAGAAATCTGTGGTATTGCCAATAGGCAAAACATAATCATACGGTCAAAAGAAGCAACATCCTAATAAGGATGTTACTTCTTTTGACCGTATGATTACCGGTATATACCGAACTAGCACCTCGCCCGCGACTTCATCTGCAAAAATTGTGATATCTCGGCTAATATGCATGATATAAATATAATTTACAGCTTATAACACCCACGAATAATGTAGCCTTCTGCCAGTGAAAGAATTTTTAGAATTGGATTATTAATGCCGGAGATTACCTCCTACATACAAACTTACAAAAAAAAATTACCTCTTTCTGATATTAGTATATAGTATAGACGAGTACGGTTTCTGAGGACCGCAGGATATCTATCCGATAGCGGTATTAGATCGATATCTTGACACATTATTGACTCTTAAAGAAGAATTCTGCTTAACTTAAGTTTTTATAAATCTATCTATAAGTAATGCATTAGTATTAGAAGTTTATCTAAGAACCTCAGAAACCGCAGGCTTTTTAGGATAGTCGTATAATCGTATTGCATTGTTTGTAGATCAAAATTATGCCGTTTTTGTATCTTCTACTAATAACATATTTGCTGTGATTAATATAGGGTCTAACTATTCATACACGAAATATTTTCATCATCTAACGGCTATAACAAAGCCATTTCAAGGGATTTTTTTTATCTAAGTATATAAATGTTTATAAAAAATAAATAATTTAAAATTTACTTGACCTACAAAATAAATACTGGCTCCTTATTTTCAAGCATCCATTACGCTAGTTTACTACGTCTTATTTACCTACTGTCATTGTTAGAATTTTTAGAATTATAATAATTTTGTAAAAAAAAACACTGAGATATTTTTTTTTTCGTTGCTATGGCGTCTTTACGACTTATAGAAGTTACTCTTAAAATATTTCGTGTATGAAAAGATATACCTTATATATTAACAGGCAAGATGGAATGCCGAATGATGAATTAAAATTGACACGTTACTTTATTTTTCCTCTGGCGAATGAAAAATGAATCACTTTTAACACCCATGATATTAAACCCATATAAAGAAATGCTAATTCGCACAAAAAAGCTATTTGCAAATCGCTCGCTGATCAGATCTGACATTTGAATAGGGCTCTTGGAATGCACTTAAGTGCATCGGCAAAGACCTATACATCTTTGCCCAGATTAGATACGACCCTACCTAAAAGTATTAGCTGGTTTACAACGTGGTTTTTCCAGAAAATTATATCACCCTGAAGACATTTAGAGGCGAGGTATCAAAATATAATGGTTTTATTTAGATGTCATCATCATCATTATTATTTCAGCCGAAAGACCTCCACTGCTGGACGTAGGCCTCCCCGAAGTGTCGCTACATTGACCGGTCCCGTGCGCCTCGCATTCAGCGGATCCCCTCAACCTTCACCAGGTAGGTTCGGTTTTATTTAGATGTGGAGATAACATTTTGCATAAGGGTTTTAGTAAAGGTGTAAGTACCATTACAGGAGCTGATGGATGCTACTGAAAATGCCAACCTAATTCGCCAAATTTTGGGCTAAATCCATCTAGATTGAATCTCGACACGCTAAGAAGTACCTGTTAATACACCCATATTTTTTTAGTCCCACGTAATTTGCATTAATTATTCCGAGGTGCTGCGAAGATTGGACGACCTAAAACACTGCCCGATCTGGAAATCAAAACCAGGATCCCAAACTCTACAGTGTCACTAGGAAACACTAGATTCTGCGATAGTCAGATGTAGTGATATTCCTTTTAAAATCTAGATTGTCCCACTGCTGGGTTTCAAAGATCTCCCCCATAACCGTCCTCTTTCCTCTCTGCGCGGTTTTCTCCGTGGCTATGTCATTATCAAGTGAGTGTGTTTGTCAAGTGAAGTGTAGTAACGTAGTTTTAAGGTTATTTTTACTAACACAATATGTACTTTATCATATGTCTGTAAGGTATATATCTATAATAACCTGGAAATAAATGAGTGTTGCACTCAACACTCATTTATTTCCAGGTTACTTTGGCGGTGTTGTTGCTGTTATTATGAATAGCTGATTCAATAAATAACACTGTTTGTTTATCGGAGCGATTTTTACATTTTATTCATTAGGGATGGTACCTACAGTGTCTTAGATCAGTCAAAGTAAGTTAACTACTTCAATTAACCTTAATTAATGTCGATTGTTAAAACTATTAGCC
The DNA here is from genome assembly GCA_910589295.1 of Noctua janthe. Classification (NCBI taxonomy): domain Eukaryota; kingdom Metazoa; phylum Arthropoda; class Insecta; order Lepidoptera; family Noctuidae; genus Noctua; species Noctua janthe. The sequence goes on along the minus strand of OU342573.1, from coordinate 6,657,520 downwards.
TAGTTTTATAATTGATTTTTCTGACACTAAAAGCAGCACGTGTGCAGATATTATGAAATATTTTCCATATATTTCACTTTATCTTTAGCGTTGCTATCTATATGGAGATCATCATCATTTCAGCCGAAAGACGTCCACTGCTGGACATAGGCCTTCCTCAAGTTTTCACAGCGTCCGTAGCCTGGCTAGGTTCCGGGAACCTCTTTGGAGAAGCCGAAGGATTTGTCTGTGCAATTATGCATGAAGTTATGATGACGAATAACTACCGGATATTTATTGTGAAAGACGGCACGGTTGACATATGTCAGGCATGCCACCGTCCGGGCCAATCAATCCGTCACATTATCTCCGGGTGTCCTCGACTCGCTAACAGAGAGACTTGCACAGACATAATATTGTAGACAGGATTATCCATCAGAAACTTGCTCTCAAATACAGCTTTAAGAAATCGAAAGTGAAGTACTATAGTGTCTGTGCCCGGCCCAGTTCTCGAAAATATCACATTGTACTGGGATCAATCCTTCATCACTGACAAGACTATTGTGGCCAATAAGCCTGATATAGGGGTGGTGCATCAATTAGAACGGCTCGCAATGATTGTTGACATAACGGTCGCGCATGCCGAGAACCTCGTGAAAACAGAGAAACAGAAATGTTTTTTTTTTAATATTATTTTATTTTCCTCCGTGCCTCGGAAAGCACGTTAAGCCGTTGGTCCCGGCTGTTATTTGTAGATCTTTGACAGTCGTTAGCTAGTCAGTGGCTCAAAAAGTCTGACAACCAGTCTTACCAAGGGGTATTGTATTACCCAGTACTAACTGGGTTGTGGAGGTCAGACAGGCAGTCGCTCCATGTAAAATACTGGTATTCAGCTGCATCCGGTTAGACTGGAAGCCGACCCCAATATAGTTGGGAAAAGGCTAGGCAGATGATGATTTTATATTGGAATATTGAATAATTGATTTGTTTGAAATAAATTAAGGAAACTAATCTACATAACATGGAATCACTGTAAATCCTGAAGGGTTAGACACAGGTGTACATACTTACATCAACATTTTGCCAGACAACATGTTTCAGTCCCAAGTAATAAGGGCCGAGTCTATTGCCAAGAACCGACCACAAAGACTAAGGCCTGCTACTGAGAAAATCCTGATTAAAAAAAAAACCATTGACACTTAAACCAGATCTGAGAATGAAACCCAAGCCCTTATGCTCAGTAATAGCGCAATGCGATCACTCGACATCGAGGTAGTTAATAAAACTAGAAGAATTATTTCTTAGTAAGTGTAGTCTACACCGCGACCTACTAAACATCTGGGTGACACCGCGAGTGGGAACGGTGGCTGTGTAACCGACACCTAATGCCTACATAATACACACCCACTTAGATACTGTTTTCTAATATTACAGGTATTTAGGCTAGGCTACACAGACGGATGGATTTGTCCTTTATGTCAGTTCGCTCTGAGATTATGCGGGCTAGTGTGTTATTAGGGTAAATGTGAAATGTGAATCGTTTTATGGGAAAGGCCACCTTATCTTTCCTATATTAGAGGTAAGCAGCCGTCGCGCGGGCCTGTTGACGGCGAGTTATGGGCTAGCTCGCCGTCCGGCCGTCTTATGACGACAGGCCGTGTCGACGGCGCGTTCGTGTTCCACGCGCGCCTCAAAGAGATGTCAGCAAATAAGTAGGGGTCCGCATGGGCCGATGCCTGCTAGGGCTGCGGGACTGTTCGAAAGAGATACCGTGGCCCTGGAACACAAAGGCAAAGAAGGAACATGGATGGGTTTTAGTCAGTACAAGTCTGACACTCCCTTCCGCTCCGCCCAGAGTGGGGAGGTCATTTGATGATTACAAAAAAAAAAAAAAAGGTAAGCAGCTGTCAGAATTATTATAAAGTAGTTAAGTGTACTTTATCATCCTCCTGCTTATCCCAAATTGTATATAGGCAGCATCCCTTTTATCTACCAGCCGACATATCAATAGTCACTCTTTCAAGCTAAATCAACTTTTAAATAGTATTTTTGTTTTCCTCTACTCTTATAGCCAGCCATACACATTTCTCTGCCTGCGTCGGTGTCCCAAGTTCATATGACCCCAATCTATTTAAGTCGCGAGTTAATAGGCTTCTTTTGTGTTAGCTTGTTCCATCGTCGAACTCATCTCTGTCCTCAGGACTAGATTGAGGTCAAGAGTAAGCCAAATTAAAAAAATAATAATATATGAATTACTGATCTAAGAAATACGGGATAGGTTACCGTTTCTATGATTCGGTACTTCCGTTTCCTTTCCTAGCGTTTCAATCACATGTACCAAATAAGGACTAATAACATTATTTTATGCATATCGTTATTTTTCAAGGACTGCCTCGTTGATCTAGTAGTCGCAAGCGCGACTGCTGAGCATGAGGTCCTGGGTTCGATTCCCAGGTTGGAAAAAGTGTTATCTGCGGTTTTTCCATTAGGAATTTTTCAGCGGAGTCTGTGTATGTGCTCGGTTGATGGCTCATCCCCTATTACATGGAACCTAAACATAACTGGCGAAATACGGGTGTACTATCAGGTACACCTCTGCTAATCCTTCGGGGATTTCGAGCGTTGTTATGTTATGTATGTTTACTAGCGACCTGTCCCGGCATCGTTCGCTTTGTCTGTCGTAGCGTCGTATCATCTTGATGGCACATTATGATGACAAGGTACAAATAAAGGACATCCGACGGAAACATGCAAGTTGATAAAGTATCAACACACATATACTTACTTACAAACAAAAAGAAAGTGCACTCATTGCAACAAAGTACCTCGTATCTGTTATAAGCAGGTCACATCACATCCGATCTTGACAGTTTCTATACCCCGAACTGATGGTGATGACATTGATCACTAATATTAGCTGTCATCTTCCATCACCATTTTTGAAGGATTTCATCTACACTGAAAATCAAAGAGGAATGCTTTACTGGGCTCTAACTTTATCTGTTGATTAGTAATTCTAAGTAAGCGAGGACAGAGGAGCTCGTGATTACATAATAACAGCCGCTCGGGTCGATCTTTAGGTTAAGCCGTGCTTGCCTAGGTTGATCTGTAGATGGGTGACCACCCACACACATAACGAGTTTCCACCTTGACTCGGAAAGCACGTTAAACCAGTGTTGTGCCAGTGCTGAGGGACTGTTCGAAAGAGATACCGTGGCCCTGGAACACAAAGGGCAAAGAAGGAACATGGATGGGTTTTAGTCAGTACAAGTCTGACACTCCCTTCCGCTCCGCTCAGAGTGGTCATTTGATGATTTACCATCCAAAAAAAAAAAGAAGCAAATTATGCGCCTGTGGATGTTTGAAGAGTAAATGTATCGTTCCGAGTTTTCTTGCAGATTGTGAAAAGTCAAAATACTTTGAAATAGGAAAAATGTTATGGAGATTGTTTTTTTTATGTTTGGAGAATAAGCCCACCACATAAATTGTAGCATATAATAATGAAACGTATATTGATTTCTTCCTTATGATCTCTAGATTACAGTGGTAATATTAGATAAGCTAACGTGCTAACGCGAGTATGGAGAAATACGAAAATAAAATGGTCCAATTGGATAAGATTAACCGGTATTTTCAGTTAAAGTAGTACACTGTTCAATGACCAAAATCTATAAAACAAAGTCACGCACCCGTGTCCGTACTACATGAAAGATTTTGAAACCACATATTCAAGATTTGATAGACTGAATTACGATTAAAAGGATTAACAATTCATTTCGAATTAGCGCGGCATTGCCTAGCCATTACATTGAAACGTTCCTCGTGAGACTACAGCATCATCAGTTCCCGTTCTCTTGCACGGCCGTAGATTACTTTGGGCCAATGCAAGTCACTATTGGGAGAAGAACCGAGAAGCGCTGGGGGGCATTGTTTACTTGCCTCACCACAAGAGCCGTACATCTAGAGTTAGTGCCCTCACTTAGCACGAGCTCGATGATTATGACACTTCGACGAATGGCAGCCAGAAGAGGAACCCCGAAAACCATATTCAGCGATAACGGGACCAACTTCGTCGGGGCCAAAAGGGAATTGGAAGAGGCAGCGCAAGAGAAGGGCATCAAGTGGAAGTTTATTCCCCCGGGAGCTCCGAATATGGGAGGCGCCTGGGAAAGACTTGTGCGAACAGTCAAGACCGCACTATCAGTGGTTCTCAACGAAAGAAACCCACCCGAAGAAGTACTCCACACGTTAATGACCGAGGTCGAACACATTGTCAATTCTAGACCTCTCACCTCAGTTAGCATGGACCCCAAAGACGAAGAGGGTCTGACCCCGAACCACTTCCTACTGGGGAGATCCTGCGGAGCTATGGCACCGGGAGAATTCGACGACACAGAGTTAATTGGGAAAGCAAACTGGAGAACCACCCAAAGACTTGCAGATCATTTCTGGAAAAGATGGATCAAAGAGTACCTTCCCCTCCTAATGCCGAGGAAGCTCGAAGGGAAAGAAACCAAAGACCCTAAAGAGGGAGATATCGTGCTAATAGTGGACGCCACATTACCACGAAATTCGTGGCCTCGCGGAGAAGTCATCAAGACGTATCCTGGGCCAGACGGAAGAACCAGAGTGCTGGACGTGCGGACATCGGGAGGAGTACTTCGCCGCCCAACTCGACGGATCGTCGTGCTGGTTCCTGCCGCATCGTCGCCTCCAGAGGATGAAGTGCTGCGCACCGTGGGGGAGAATGTTAGCGACGATACGTCCTCGTCTCGACAATTTTTAATCGTGAAATATGATATGTTCCTAAAATTTCCTGGAAATGTTGTAAACATGTTTTGGCTGTAGCAAGTGCCTGCTTAATAATTCACTGTTTATATGCGCTTACGCATCTAATGTAGGTACATACGTGACCATGACCGTTGAAAGGCGCGCGTAAGACAAAAGGATAAAACTGCAAGCTGTATCACATTATTGGGTTAAACAGGATCGTTCTTATATTCCTCACTCACTGTTAGGATACTCTATACAAGTAAATAGAAAATACTGCGGCTGCTGCGTCGTGCAACCGTCACAAAATTTATTATCTCGAGGTCTACTTAGTCAGCAGGCGCTACTACGCCGCGCGACGCCGAGCCTTAACCGCTTAGCAAAGTATTGCCGTTCCAAAGCATCGACAAATCACACTACAGGGGGTTCTTTCAATAACATAACAGTACTTACGTCAGATCTCATGGCTAAATAATAACACTGTATTAAGCTCTCACGGTTTACAACTAAACTTATACTGTCACTTACGGGATATCTTCCGTGAGTGTTCATGATTACGGAAAGACGGAAGATATCCCGTAAGAGACAGTATAAGTTAAAATAATAACAGCTGCTCGGATCGATCTTTAGGTTAATTCGTGCTTGCTTGAGGTTGATCAGTGGATGGAGTCACACATCCACTGACCAACCTATTACTTACCGAGTTTCCTCCGTGCCTCGGAAAGCACGTATGCAGATCTTTGACAGGCGTTACAGGAAGTCAGTGGCCCAAAAAGTATGACAACCAGTCTTACCAAGGGTTAACGTATTACTAACTGAGTTGTGGAGGTCAGATCGGCAATCGCTCCATGTAAAATATGGTATTCAGCTGCATCCGGTTAGATTGGCAGCCGATCCTAACATAGTTGGAAAAAGGCTTGGCAGATGTAGACTTACGTCAGATATCTAGTTCAGTAAGCACGTAGCTAAAACTGCTTCAAGTCACGCCCTTCTGGAAGCTATTCCAAGTTACATAAGACTAAACGTAACTACTATCAGATAACCAGCAATGCGGGAAAACATTATTGCATAGCAAATAATATATCTTAGATACAGATAATCTGGAAACTTTGAAGAGACGTGTTACTCAGTTAGCAGTTTGTTGTGGTACGATTACGCAAAACAATTGAGTAATGTTCTAGGCGACAGTTTCAGTCTCTTTGACCGCGGTGAAGGTTTGAGAAATATATATAGCATAGCATAGCATAATCAGCCTATTAATGTTCCCACTGCTGGGACGCAGGCCTCCTCTCTATGAGAGGGATTGGACTATAATCCACCACGCGGGCTAAGTGCGGGTTGGTAGATGTCACATGTCTTGGAATTTTTGGTTCAAGGACATGCCGGTTTCCTCACGATGTTTTCCTTCACCGTTTTGACAGCAGTGGTGATGAAATAACTTACATAAAGTAATGCGCCTGGCTGGGTTCGAACCCACGACTTACGGCTCGTAAGTCGGGGTCTCCAGCACTGGGCCACCGCTGCTCTCCGAGAAATATATATGTTGAAGTAAGGTTACACCTGGTTCTAATCGGCTATACCTAGGTGCGGCTTTAAATTTGGAGGTTTGATGCAACCAATTTGGATGTTGCGTTCACCGGCCTCTGCCGCGGCACCGCCACCGCCGCGCTATGTGGGGCGATCAGAATACGCGCTAACCGTTTGAGCGTCGTGTCCCTTCCAGCCTGTATTATTCAGCAAATAGGTCAAACATATTTTAAAACTTTAGCCTGGCTAGAAACAGGCTCCTTGACATTAACATACCTAGTAGCAGTAGTAATTTAATACTTTGAACTTATCAGCTCATGACCACCGGGCACTTGTCGGGTGCAATTTGGTGGGAACCACACTGACTGCCATGTGTGCCCTTTAGTTGTAAATCTAGTTATTTATTGCCCAGTAACAGAATGATCTAATAAAATAAGATCCGTTTAACTTCTCATTAGGTATGCATAACATTGTAAGTTTATCGGAACCAACGTTAAGGTGTAACTCAGCTTGTTTTACAAAGTGTACAGCTATGTCGTTCTAATCGAAATTGGTTGGTTTAATGTACCTAATCATTCATTCATTTTCATAAAACTTAATTACGTCATAAACATTGATTTTATATCGATAAACCAATGCTTTTTGCGGTAGGCAGAAACATCCAAAAGCCCCCGCTACGATCCCCCGTACTGCTTTTGCTTGGTCTACCCTCATACATCTGGTCATCATGGAAGCCGGTTGTGAGTACACACGGCGGACATGAAGCCAAACATTTCCAGTATAACTTGGCCTCGCTTTGTATAGATTTCTTGATTTTACTATGAGAGATCCGCATAAATTGGTTTTGTATAGCTTGATTGGCTATCGTGCGTACTACGCATCTGAACGTCTGAAGAACATCACAACATCACCAAGATAAACGCATGTCCTTCTTGGTAAGTAGTTTTAATACCAAATATGAATTAATGTTGGCTGACAATGTGTGCATTTTGCTGATTGTCACAATTCGACATAATCCTACACCTACTTGACGAAACGCATTTAGTTTTAGTTGGACGGAGCCATTAATAATAAGACCCAACCCATGTCGTTATATAGTCGATCTAGTTTTGTAGGTTATGAAGTGAAATAGTAACTTATGATTATAATACTATTTATGTACCTCCATTTTAGTTGGGAGTGTGCCCCTAGTCAGCATGGTTTTTTTAATAGGATTCGACAAAACGTCGAGATGTCTACATAATATTTTATATATTTTTTTCTTATTTTTAAATTATATTTTTTTTTTTTTTGAGATTGATATATTTAAAAATGTAATTTATATGAATAATGGAAATAATAATTTTCAAAATTCTAATGAATACTGCATCAAAGTTTGATGTATTGTGTCAGAGATAGACCGATTCAAAATAATCATATTAATGTTTAGATTGGTTATTCAATGACCTTTGTAAGTCATAATTTTAAAGTTGGAAGAAGTCATTTTAATGAAGAGTAGGGTATTCAAATCAAAGGAAATAACTGTCTGTTTCTAACATCATCCAGGAATAAAACCACAAAACATAAAATTATTAGATTTTTTTTATTAATACATTTTCAAGTTCGTTCTACAAGAGTTTGCATTATAATACACAGTTCACATTCAACTTTATACAGTTTAACATTTTTTTTGGTTTTTTTCTGGTCGTTTTGTATAAAAAATAGTGTGTCAGGCAGTGGTGAGCTTGGGTCAGAGGTAGGGCTTAGTGCCAGCCGCCGTGGTGGCCCCAGGGCTCCTCGGGGGAAGCGGCGGCGGCGTGCGCGGCGTGCGCGTACTGGGACAGGTGGACGGCGCGCGCGTGCTGCACCTCAGGGGTGTCCACTACGTATTGGCCGTCGTGGGTCAGCTGGATGTGAGCCTGGAGACAAACAAATGTGATTAGTCGGAGTTGGGTGCAGCTGGTAAAATTTAGTTGGTAGAAGGTAGTGTTGATGTCTTCATTGCCTCGGCGCTGTTCTGATGATAACTCCTGTACATTCTGGCTTTCAGAAGTTGTGTGGTGGGCTTTGTAGAATGTAGAATCAGATAGATCGCTGGTCTTCTTCTTCAGCTGTGGGATCATCACCAACTATATGTGCCCTTCTGTTGTCACAAATAATCATAAAATCGGACTATGTGAAAAAGTGGTGGCCGGTGGAGCTATTGCAGGATTCTGCAGCAACCCAAGGCCTACTGCATCATTAATCTTGCTTCTATGGTTTCACAAACCCTTTGAATTAGACTAATTACCTGAGGACCGTTCCATTTGCCGTAACCAGCAGCGTAACCTGCTCCGCCGTAACCCGCTCCATGTCCAAGACCACCGTGTCCAAGACCACCGTAAGCAAGAGGGGCGAGGGCCGCACCATGGGCCAGACCACCGTGGCCGTAGCCGCCGTGGGCTGCGCTAGCGTGGGCCGCGCTGTGGGCTGCGATGTGCGCGGCCTTCAGGTGGGCTACCTCGGGAGTGTCTACCACGCGACCATCATGGGCTAGGGGGGCGGGGCCGTATTTCAGAAGACCTGGTGAGAGAAGGTTGGATTAGTCTTGTATTTAAGATGACATAAAGCGAGAGTGGAGTTAAGTTTCTATTGGTAGATCATGTCTTGTGTGGTATATGCGGCTCTAGTCCAGTAGTGTACTGCGACTGCAATAAGCTGAGTAGATTAGAGGATCTAGGACTAGGATTCTAGGACCAATGAGAAATCTATTCATTCATAAGCTTTCAAATTATCATCCTTCTTTTGTTTCATGTGACCATATAAAAACAATTGAGCAACTACACTATTGTAAGTTCATGAAATATTTACCTGCGGCGGGGGCGCCGTAATGCGCGCCGGCACCGTAAGCGGGTCCGGCAATGTAACCTCCGGCGGGTGCCCACGCGCCGTGCGATGTGGAAGCCTGCGCGTGCGCCGCGGCGTGGGCCGCCTTAGCGTGGGCCACCTCGGGCGTGTCCAGCAGGAACTTGCCGTCGGGGCTCAGTTGGATGTGCGCTGGTGGGCCCGCGTAGTAGGAAGCCTGGGCCAGGCAGAGGGTGGCTGCGAGAATAATCTGGAAAGAAGGAGACAAAAGTAAAAGATGGTAATATAATCAATTGATTTTTAGGTTGGGTTGCTAATAGGTTGTTATTGGTTTGCTTACTTTATGTCTCTTGGTATTGAGAAAGTTGATGCGTTTTATTTGGCAAGACTGTTATAAGTTCTTCTATTAGTCTATCCTATTGGAGGAAGAAAGAGCCTTGTCAAAAAGACAAAATTAGCAAATAGTAGGATTATGTTACTAGGCGCCTATGAAACAGTACAAGACTTGAAAGGTGCGGTTTACTTAGTCAGGGTTTTATGGGTCATGAATAATTGGTGTATAAAATTAAGGACCAATTAACCAATTCAGCGTTAACTGGAACATTAAACTAGGAATGCCATAAAGTGTCGTGACAAATTATTTATTTAATGGTCGATTTATAAATTATGACAAATATTTCATTGTTATTGTTTCGTGTCAATATATTATCTCCGTCTATAAATATATACTAACTACTAGAAATATATGCAACGACAAAAAAAAACTAAAGCGCATCAAATATGATTATAATTGATCAGTTTTCGCCTGACATTGTTGGTAGATAGTTATCGGAGCATAACCACTAGTTTCGCGGTTTTACGCGGCCCGTGCCGAAACCTCGTCACTTACGCAGCACCTGCGCTGGACTCGCTCACACGTGAATGTAATTAGACAGCTTACGACAACTCACTCACGGTTATTAGACTACGTGATTAATGGGCGAGAAAAGGGCCCTTGGTAGGGGTCAGTGGAATACGAAATAAGTTTTTGGAAACACGAATGTCATTTGTTTTTGAAACACATGTTTCAGCGTTCTACAGTTTCTTATCTAACTTTTTCAGAAAGGGAAGCAGTGAACTGAAACAAATCTTTGCGTGACAAGCAATCATATATAACCTGATATATGATTTATGACAATTAGAAAGAGTCTAATATTTTTATGACGCTGTTACAAAAAACTACTGATACATTCTGCATTGTACCTCATCAAACTTTCTTATATCTACAAATAGAAGCATATAATTCTGGAAGTATATGTCAAAACACGTCTGCTACAGTTCCGAGGCACAAATTGCATACAGGCTGATATTACAGCTCACGCTTGACTGGGCCCGGCGCTGCGGCGCAAAAAGTGGCAACACTCAGTTTGGACATGTCGTTATTATGTCTATTACACGGACGAGCGACGGCTATCGTAATGTTGCCAAAGGATATTACACTAGTTTCTAATATAGATATGTATTCTTGTAAACCGTTAGAAATAGGCCTGTTGCGGATCCGTGAAAAGTTTGGCAACCTGCAAAGTCATTGTAGTCTATGATGAAAAATGATTAATCCGTTTTTGAATTTAGAATCCTGAAAGACTGTAGTTGGCAGCAAATTAATAGTGTTTTGAATAAATCAATACTGAGGAGGTTCAGAAGAGCTATGTTAATGACATGACACTGAATTCAGGACCTCGACTAGAAAACTGCCAATTTATTATTTAAAGTAAACATTTGTACAAAGTTCCTATCAGTACTAAGCGTATCATCAAAACTACGATAAATTCAAAACCTCGACAAGATTAAGATACAAAATCTATTATCTTCGCAATTATCTCGCCTAGTTTACGTCAAGTCAAGATACGTTAATACTAGAGCAATTACTAAGCACGATTTCATCAAAATTTTAATCATTTTATCTAAATTAATCCAAGTATTGTTTTACACCAGAATTCACACGAGCTTCATTTTCTATATCAGTCACAAATGTCAAGACATCATAATGTTGCATCGTGAACCTAATTTCAAAATGGACACCGAATTAACGCGTGTGAATTTGTAAATTATTGTGTTACTTAAGTAATGTTTTAGCAATGCTAGTTGTACTATTTAGATGTTGAATAATACCTACAATTAATATTGTTCGTGTTGAAACCTTTAATGAAATTTTGTGAATCTAGAGAAACTTGATAATAAGGTTGAACATTTGGAAACACAGATATCGATACAAGAGTATCTAAAACTGACATTGACATCGATATGTTGCATTCTTCATCGAGAGCATTGTCTCTTTGTAACTGTCTCTAAGTAATGATTAAATGTCCTGCCCGATTACTGAAAGTTTTATTATTTAACACAATTAAATAATGTTAATTGATTCCCAATTAGTTTCCAAGTTTTGTAAGGACGACGTAAAGCTTACAGACTCCTTGTAATTTAATAATTCGTGCCCAACATTTCAGGCGCGCAGTAGTAAAGTAGCTTACAGAAACCAGGGTGTTTTGCAAAACTGTTGCTTGCAGCTAACTAGTTACGCGAAACGTTGAAGGCGTGGCACGCACCGGCTTTGGCCGCCATTGCAGATGACAGATAAACAACAACAGCTTTAAATAAAGCGGACAATCGATAAATAGCGCTTTGTACAACAGAAACAGATAGCTATCGAACACCATAGATTACATTACAAAGGGCCGCGCGAATGCTGTTCTTGTTTTTTAAAAATCGAACATGGTCTTTATGATTAGACAACAGCCAGTCTTGTGGTTTTTTTGCGTTGCAGTTAAGGCAATGATAGTTAGATTAAAGCCTTATAGAAAACTAGGTTTTTTAAAATATTCTTGAAATCCTTAACATTCCTTAACATCTGTAACATTAGTTGTGATCTATTTTATCTGATTATGTTAGGAATTTTAATGAAACCTCTTGTTCAATTAGTCCCACGCTATGCTGTGATCATTTGTCGACATGACATATTCGAGACATAACAGGCAAAGGGATTATTACACCGTGTCTATATTTATTAATTACATTATATAAAGCCTACAATGTCAGTCTTCGTTTTACTAATTTAGACATAACAATATAAAGATATAAAATTAAGCCATTCTTATTACATCTGGAACTGAAAGACCAGTTTTGGAACACAATGCATGTAAAGGCAAATGTTGAGAATAGACTTGAATTTAAACTGGCTGATAGTAAAATATTCTAGATAAATAGAGCAGTTATATAAAATAATGCATTTTAATGTAAAATAATAACTTATCGACTTTAATAGCTTAACATTTAAATATAGAAGGCTGAATGGATTGGTACTTTAACTTCAAAAGTAAAATGTTCCCATAAATATCGAATTTTGAAATCCCAATGCTACTTATCAATAAAATTGATGTATTGCAAAGTTTTTAATTTTCTAACCGCAGCCCGAAACGCGATCGAATGTGGTTTACTCTGATCTTACATTTCTGTATCGCGTTTCTACTGATAATAATACCTACAAGTACGCACGTAATACAATATATTGACACCGAATATGAAACCGCAGACCGCTTTAATAACTTGTTACGTCCAAAATAACGTTTTTATGAAACGTAATAGAGAGTGGCTAGTGCAAGCGTTACCAAAAACAATAGCGTTTTTTTTTTCTTGGCTTTACAGCCTACGACATTCTAATTTGAAATGTTCATGTTAACCAAACGGCTTGTATTTAATTGCATTATCTAAGGTCGAAATTATGAATGCGAAGTAATTATGAAACATAATTTTAATTCGAAACAGTGTTTAACACGCCCTGTTTAGCCAGTTATAAAACACTTTCCTACGATACTTATTATAAACGAATTCCATGAATTAATAATGTACGGCAGTTTGAATTTAACTTAATATCCACATAATTAGGCGAATTATAAATTCTAATATTTCAATTTCACGATTAAGTGCAATTTCCTAAGTGCTAAACGCATAAAATTGCAATTCTTATTTTAATTGTCGACCTTGGTATTAATGTAATAAAATGTAAATTCATGAGTCAAGAAAGGTACCTTACATACGAAATTGGTGAATACAAAAAAGGTGTAAAAAAATTAATAAAGTTTGAATTTTTAGTCGATGATCAAGAACGACATTTAACTTTTTTCTTTAAATATGGAATAAAACCAGTATTATGTTTGAATTTCAATGACTCAACATTTAACTACGACAATAATGAATTCTATCGACCCAAACCCGAGATAAATATGTATGTGGTCATAATTCAGCACTTGTTCGCGCGCACGGCGCAACCCGATTGTTGGACAAGTGATCGGCAGTGTAAATAGCTACAGCTGTTTGATAAACAATCGTCTCTTGCGCAATGTTGGGCCACAGCCCTCGTGCTGAAAGGTCTAGATTAACAACTATTATTATTTAGATATGCGTCCATTTGTAGGCCTATAGTTATTTGAATCGAGAATGTTTTGGCAGAATGATTTATTGTTATAGCATTTTTGCTTTTTCGAATACGAAGTTCTGAATTCAAAAGTGACTAATAGACTTGAGCTTTTATTTTTTAAACGCAAAGGGATTTAATGATACAGCATTACATTTCATCGGTACAGACAAAGGTAATAACACCAGGCAATAGCTTGAACTAGTTTACGGACAGTCTCTCAGGTTCTGTTATTAAAGAAAATTTAAGGACATCAGACAAAGCGAGCGCGCCCGTAATTTGTGGGCGTGGGTCTCATATCGACTCGCCTTTGCATTCTGTTGCAAAAGACGCCATTTTGCAATAGATCGGAATTATCATTCTGCGAACTGGTGCACAACCAGCTATTGCAATTTAGATGTTGCAAGAGGAAGCCGTGGGCGTTAGGAAGTGTTATGGTGACCATTGGTGGTCGAAGGTCATAGAAAAACGGGACATTGAAAATAGAAATTTCTCTCGCTCGAGTAGCTATCGATATCGCACGACTTTTTGTCGCGGTTACGCATGTTTGGGTCAAACCTTTTTACTGGTAAACTGTATGGAGTTATGAAATGTCATAAACACAGCTATTATGGCTTTTTTGTTTGGCTACTTTTGTTAACGTAACATCGAAAGTGCACTTTGAAAAGCAATCATAGTAGTTTGATACATTGAAGTCGCCGATATACCGATTCTTTGTGATTACCGGTAGTTATGCTGCAGTCCAAGCGGACGCGCTTCACGCCCACTCATTAATAAAACGGAATGAAGACACGCGCCCGCCCAGCGCGCATGCGCATCTCTTTGACATTTGTTTGGGCGCGAAAACTGTACTGTCAAAAGATGCGCCATATTTTTGGATCCTTTTGGATTGTTTTACAGATTTCTAGAGTGTCGATGGCAACCGAAATTGAGTCGAACCAGAACCGAGTTACTAGTTTGGCGCTTTCGGTAGCATTCATCAGTTCATAGTTAATTGATCACACCGCTAACAGATACAACCATCAACAATGCGTAAATCGATCGGAACACCTGATTGGCTGAATATTGTTTTGTTGGCACTTTAGCAGAGAACAACAAAACAATATTCAAATATTTGTCGTAGGCGAGTTTAGAAAACGGATACAATGTATTAATCATCACTTACATTGTTTTAGGTACACGGTCCTTGACATTTGTAATTAAAACTTTCAAACACCACTTTGGTACCATTTGAGGTACAAAGAATAAATTATTAAGTTTCTTGTTCGATTTTCAAATTGGACAAAATACGTATGATTGTTGTCTAAGGACCAAATTCAAAAAGGATTCGATTTTTTTTTCTGGGTATTCGGACCAAGTTCATGAAAGAGGTCTTAATGCTTTGAGTATGACAGTGACGTTGTGATCGTAGTATGAGAGGTAAGGTAACCAAGAATACCTGAATGTCGTCAAGGCAAGTTTAACAGGAAACTACTGCCTCTTTTTTCAATTTTGAGGGTCACAGTGATGTTTCATCTTGTAATTAAAGTCAAGGAATACATCACATCGTGGGATGGGCTGATCTATTGTTTTAATATACTGCATAATTGATTCGAACATACTTTTGATATTTGCATTCAAATGCAAGGTGAAGACTGATTGACAAGCTGTTGACACCGTTGAATAGATTTTATTTTTATTTGATCGATAAATGTAATAGGATTTGTATTGTTAGGTAAACAGTTTGTGATTACATTTTGATGAGCGTGTTTTTCTTGCAACACATAAGTATTTCCTCTTTCATTGTGACATTACTGAAGAATGAATTTGGTTCAGATATTTTTTGTCTGTTTAACATCTCAAAGCAGTTGCACTATTTTCGGTAATAGCAACAAAAACTTCTTACGACTGCACAATAGATACTTTTTAATGCACTTTTTTAAGAGCATATCTGTCACAGACAGAACAACCTCTTTTTACATTTGTTAATTTTCACTCCTGTTTTTTTTTTTGTATACGGTCGATTTAAATTCCTATGATTTTCTGTAATGTTTAGTTAATAGTAAATTCAACAATGGTCTTTGTTCCTTTCCTTGGTCCTTCAAAACGCGGAAATCTTCACACCATAGACAATTCAACGCAGAGTCAATTGATTTCCCGTTAATTTTAAACTTTCCTTAATTGATTAATGTTTGTAAGGAAATGTCAGCGGTGCCGAAGCCGGAGTATTGTTCTCAGTAATAAAGTATATAAATCTTATGTATTACGACACGAAGGGAAGTCGTCTCGAAGGGATATTCAAATGTAAGGAGGGGTGAAAGTGGCTGAGAAATAGTTTCCTTGAATGTATTTATTAGTTTGTTTTTAAGATTTATAATGGTTGCTTGAATTATGGCGAAGAATGGGGATTAAAAATTGAATTGTTAATCAACAATTCAATTTTCGTTCTTAATCAAGAAGCTAAATTAGATCTATAAATATGTACAGGACAGTTTTTTATGGGGTAATGTGAGATATAAAAATGAAGGAAAAAATTTGGAGGCAGAACTAAGGATTTTGTGTATGATTGAAAATGGTTATAATATAATAAGATTTTGACTTGGCTAAAGGGCTGATAAATAACAGGATATAGAAATTGCCAAAAAATATTAAAAAATATTATTTTGGAAAGGACAGAGGCAAGATGTAAAACTACCACTCATTTAAACTACTACTCATTTATTGATACAAAAGGCTTCCAAAAACCGAACAAAATCGAAATCGGATCGCGAAAAATATGAAAAATAAAAACAAAACACTTACCATAGACTGCATGATTACTGTGTGTATTACTAAAGTTTAGAGATCTCAAACGAACTGACTTAAGCGCTACTGTTAGACAGAACTCGCCTAGAAATTTTCGCCTAAGTTTGCGACGTGTGAATGCAACCACCTTCCGAGTCGGAATGCCGATTGGCCACAGACCGCCCCCTTATATATGGAACACCCCGCTTTGGCGGTTCGTAATTGGAAACAATTAAGTTGCGAGCAAGTGCAATGCTGTAATTTTTAATTGTAAGATGGGCATACGTTTTTCCGGCGGAACGCGTTAGAAAGATTAAAAAGAAATGGATCAAAGTTGATTATGGGATCCTCTTTTTTAATCAAATGTTGACCCCAAGCATTGGTGTTACTAAAGCTGGTATTTCGATACATTTGTTCTGTCAATAAAGTATATAATGGAGATAAAGGATGGCTTAAGCACCCGTTGAGTAAGATAATGGGAGTCCCCTATTATATTGCCATTTGTTACTTGTTTATATTGTTGTTGCTACACACAACTAGATACGTTTTGTGGTTAGGAAATCTAGTTAAAACCAATATGGTACATTAAGTACTGGCCTATATTTCTTATAGATAGAAATACTTTCAAAATAATAGATTTTGTAAGTATGGAGTTTGGCGAAAAATATGTGAAATTTTGAAATTGTTATCACGGTATCGTAAGTTCTATTTAAGGAAATTATCAGTGGAATTTATCGGCATTAGGTTATTTGCCAGGCAAGGTAAACGCGGTAACAATGTAGACGGTAATCGACACATACCTTAAATTAACGGCTAACATTTCAGTCTAGTCTATCTATTAGTAATGTTATAAACGAGAAATTAGGTCGGAAAAGTTCATGCATACTTTTGTTCTGTTACGAATTGAATCTTTCGAATTATTGGATTAGAAAAGACGAATTAACGCCTAATCAGCAAGATTGAAGGTGGACAATTTTGTAACCCTGTCAGATCGAACAGGTTTAAAAATGTACATCAAATCGAGGTAAAGAGCCTGCCTGATATAAATTTAGATAATAACGCAATCTAGTTTTGGTAAATTCTTTTGTATTACAACCGGAAATCATGCAGAGATCCGTATGGTGTACTTTAACTTGATTTCCTGCTGGCCAATTACGCGTATGTATTGTCATGGCATTTATAACGTAGATATTAATATCTACTTCTAAGGACAAAAAACTAGCTTGTTTGCTTGCTTCATGTTTTTACTGCGACACCCGTTTATGTTTAACTAGAACTTTCGGATTTGGGCCTAGTTCATGGCAATAGGCTCTTCTCCTAATTACTGTCTTAAAATAATGGTGTGCCTACACTTCAGCTGTACCAGTTCTATAGTAATATACAATCATAAGTAAATCAAAGTATAAGGGAAAAATCGATAATCGTACGTTTTTACGAACACACATTAAAGAGATCACGCGTTGATGTCTTTACTATGAAGATGTAACGCGTGATTTTTCGCTTTGACATTTTCAACAAAAAACGGAAATAACAAAAGGTGTTGGTTTTTTTTTATTTTAAATGTTAATTTATTTTATTTTTAATACTGATTTCACTTCAATGTTAATTTAATTTAATTTTAATTTCACTGTATGGACCAAGTTATCTGAATTAAATAAATTTTATTTTTTTATTTTATTTATTTATTTATAATGTCTTGATCTCTACACAAGATTGAAAAACCAATTTTTTACAGAAGAGTCCGTGAAAAATCTGGAAATTAAATCTTAAAAAAAGTTTTGCTCGCTTTGGCATTTTTGGATTATTTTTTATGAATGTGTATTTTTCAAACAGTGTAGACCTGCCATCTTTCCTGTTTTTATTTTACCACCATCTAGTACTAATAGTTACGGTTACTTAGAACCAGTCTTTGTTGTAGAAGTCCAGCTTGTTCCGCCATCACCATCTGTCGCGATGGCGGTTGTCATACTTTACTTATAAAAGAATGTAATTGTTACGCTATTTAAAATGAAAGACGACAATTTCTAATAAAATCGGCCAGTTGCAAATAAGTCTCGCACTATGAGAGCTATGTATAAGTTCTACATAATGTAAAGGAAAGTACGATATAATAACTATTTGCTTATGTAAAAATATTTAATAGATATACCTACATTCCTTGCGTCTCGTTTTAAATTGAAAAGTTATAAAGTTTTCATAATATTTCATCAAATGTAATATAATCTTTTTTTTTCGATAACTTTTTTGATGTTATGATCAAAATTCATAAAAACCAAGAACTGTTTCGAGAAAAACCCAAAAAAAATAAGGTTAAGTTCGCAATTAGGTAATGGTCAATTATAGCCCGGAATCGAACTGTGCCCAATAGATGCTAGCCCCACCCATTACTACAATAGGGTCTGATACCATCATCGGTAGAGAGTGGGTGTATTTAGCTTACAATTTATTCAAATTCTGGTCTTAAGACATCACGAATTAGGATAATATTATTATGCTGGATCTACGGAGAGATAGAGGTCGGAACAGCATGTCAGCAAAAGTATCGTTGGACGCCCCCCAAAATGATAATAATACAAAATTGAATCGAGATCGATCGATTACCTCAAAAAGGACGCCGTAACCGACTCGATATGGAAGACGGAGTCAAGGAAGTTCAAGCTCGATTTCTGAGAGGATAAATCTAGTAGCGCATTGAGAGCGGGACACTCCCAGTCGGGGTGAAGGACCGGGAGTTAAGGCGCAACTTTTGAGAAACTTAATCTAACAGTAGATTGTGAGTGAGACACACTCAGCTAGATATATTGGTGACCTTGAAAGCTAGCCGCTGACCGCCTTTACGTGGAAGGCCGAGAATCAACTTCAGAGATTCTTCGTATCTAGCATTGTATTGTGGTAGGCTGAGTTTATTGGATCGACAGATTAAGTTATAGAATCAGGCATTTCTTTGCGAAATTCCATGACATTATTAAATGTTATGCAAAATAATTTTGTAATTTTAATTCCGCGAAAAATTAATCGTATCCAGGCCTGTATCTTTTTAGCGGAATTAAAACTACATTTTTTGCATAACATTTAAGGGATCGACAGATACATCAAGAAAGTATCATCGTGTCTATGTCATAATGAAAAGTTAATAATTAAGGTCATAATCGCCAGTCACACTTGCTACTTAGTATGTTGAAATTGAAGCACCTGGAAAAACACTGCTGTATTATCGCTCTTAAAGGTCAATTAAGTCTTTGTTTAGTTGTAAATAATTATCTGTTATGATTGGTGGTTGTCGGAAATAACAAAAGCCAAAAACAAATTACTTGACTTAATTTGGCTCTCGTAAACTAAGATATGGTTGCAATTATGACACCCACAAGAAGGTGCTCTTAAAAGTTCTTTGTTCTGACTGTTTTACTCGAATTACTTACGACGGGACTAGTCTTAGCTTTTCTTCTTTACCTCGTTTCTGCGCTTTGTGAACGAGCTCGTGTGGGGAAATACATCCACTACATCTACAGGGTGTAAACAGACCCTTCACGTAGCCGTCAACCAACCATTCTGTACATCGAACTAAGTGACTACGCAAAAAATATTGCAGGGATACGACGTTTTTTTTTTGGGGTTAAAAATTACGTTTTACGGTAGGACTCGATGGAACGCACTCAAAACATTGTGCTGATGGATGGATTGAATAGTACGGCGGTCGTGGAGGTGTTTAAAGTAAAATCTTACGTTAAAAACAAGTATTTTAAAAAAAAACTTGTGAATAAGTTGAAACTTTTACACCCAATATCTCCGTAACTAAAAGGTTCCCAGGTATAGTCTAGAACAAAAAAATTATCGCAAAGACGACGATCGGCTTCGTTAAGGGTCTATTTACATGATTTATTTCTACTGCCAAGTACGGTTGCCATGATCCTATTTGAAGAGTATGGGTGCCGGGTGCGATTGCAAGCACACGAGACATTTCAGCTATATGTTTGGGAAAGTATCACACCTGTGATTCTTTTAGAAATTCAGATGGCCAAATACAGCAGTGACCTGATTCACCATCACGTGGCCTCCTGCTTGATTACCACCACTTCTTAAGCCAGCTTTATAATCCATTACTAATTACATTCGCGTTCCTCAGTAAAAAAGATCGTGTGTTAAACATTGTTAACATTGCATGTACTTAACTCATTAATACTTTTTAATAATTATTAGATAACAAACTCTTAATCGGCTGACGTCGTTGTCTTTGGTATATTTTATAACAAGCTGGCCGACTGCATTGGCAAGCAATTTAGTTTTAATGAAACGGTTTTTATATTTAATTAATTGAAATTGGAATAGCTGAGATTTATCGCGTAAAATGAATATGACTTATATTTTTTTAAACGATGTGACTATTATTTTACGTGGTTCGTCCGGCGGCGGCGAGATGGGCTTCCGACGTAGTTGCCATCGGTAAAAAACTTGGATGAGGCTGGCACAGGAAAATAGAGGCCTATACTCAGCAGTGGGTATGCTCGGGCTGTGGATGATGATGATGATATTCAGAGCTGGACATCTTTCAAGTACGATGAAGATCATGACTGTTATTCCTACTGTAATTGAAACCTCTTAATCTTTAATGTAGGTACCTACGCAAAATCTACTGTCGTTTCTAACATTTTGTGGTTCTATGGACTAATTGATTTTGTTTTCGCGATTTCTGGTTTGGTCTCATTGTAATAATTATAGTTTTCTTAATTATGAGTAGAATGACCTTTATGAGTTTTTAAGATATTACCCTACAAATTCTTTACGAAAAGTGGGTATTATAATTCACACTGATACATAATTTT
The DNA here is from genome assembly GCA_910589295.1 of Noctua janthe. NCBI lineage: Eukaryota > Metazoa > Arthropoda > Insecta > Lepidoptera > Noctuidae > Noctua > Noctua janthe. The sequence continues at coordinate 6,636,388 of OU342573.1, read as the reverse complement.
ACAAAAATATGAATAATTCAGGCTGTAATGATGAATGGAACCGGCACTGTGAAAATATTGCATATCATTACGTATGGCAATTAGAGAAAAAGAGAGCCTGAAAATGTAGTTGCAAATACCCTCTTAGTATACCTTCAAATCCCTAGGCATTGATAAATATATGTACTATATCTAAAGAACTGGAAGACGTTGCGTTGGAAGGCCTCCCACTAGGTGGACCGATGACCTGGTAAAGGTTGCAGGGATCCGCTGGATGCGAGACGCACGGGACCGGTCAAAGTGGCGACACTTGGGGGAGGCCTATGTCCAGCAGTGGACGTCTTTCGGTTGAAATGATGATGATGATGATGATATGAAAAGATGACTGCTGCTGACTCAACCATCTGGAAACCAGAATCCATATGAACAGAATATTTTACTTTATCAGAATAATTTCTGACATATATAACTATGTAAGTTATTAATATGGAAAAGCTTATTTCCAACAGTGGACAACTATAGGCTGATGATCATATTACTGATTGATTATATCCAACTGCTGCAGATCTGATTGTTGGTAAATGAAGTAGATATATGATCTAAGTGTGTAAAAAAACATTACTTCATAACATACATAACATCACACCTGTAATCCCGACGGGTTAGGTAGAGGTGCACCTAATAGTACACCCACATTTCGGCAGTATGTTTTAAGTTCCATGTAATAGGTAGCGAGCCTATTGCCATCGACCAGGCACAAATCTGGACGCTGTGGCTGCTACTGGGACATTCTAGATAGAAAAACCCAACAACACTTTGCACGACCTGGGAATCGAACGCAGGACCTCATACTCAGAAGTCGCGCTTGCGACCACTAGACCCAATGAGGCAGTCCATAAAACTAATTACTGCACTTGTTAGAAACAATACTAATCTCACTGAATCCAAGTTATTCCAGATGACTACATGACCTGCAACCACGCCCCTCAGTACCTTCACAGACAAGCGCCAAGCTACAGTCCGCCACGATAGGTATCACGAGTGGGTGGCCCCAAATATTTAGTCTAATTGTCCTGCGCGTGCGCCGGTATTCCGCTCCATTGTGCGCGGGACTGACTGACTGGGATCTATCTCGCGGTCGTACGGTCTCGTCGTTGTGATCGGCTAGTTATTTGCTATGGTGATTGGATTGGAAGATAAATGTGGGTCAAGTCAAATATTTTGTTCTAAATGATACCTTTTATGTTAACTTTTAATACAAGAATATAGTTTTGCTGTAAAAAAAGGATGGATACTGCAGGAAGTAAAGGCAAAGAAAAATTTAGTATTTTTCTACAGTTCTATATTTCGATGCCAATGCAAAAAAAAAAACACAAAGGAACTTTACCAAAACTAAATAGGCTGGAAGGGACACCGACGCGAAAACAGTTCCCACCTATTCAGTATATCATTCTGAGCCGATACAGAAATTTTTCATCGGTTATTTAAAAAAAATGCTGTTTCCTTCAAAAACTACACGGTCAAAATGTATGGAACAAACAGCTGTTTTTTTTTAATAACCAAAAAATAATTCTGTGTGCCCCCCCCCCCCCCCACACAGAATTATTTTTCGGTCAAAATGATGTACTGAATACGTGGTAACCGTTTTCGCGTCGCGGTCCCTTCCACCCTGTATACTTAACTGTACATTATTCAGTCAATAAATAAATCAATAACATTCTTCTTGCAAAAAATAATCTCAAACTATATTCGGAGCAGACTGAAATTAAAAGCATTTATCGCTCTTCCGACTATTTCAATCGGAGAGGCTGACAGGTGGCCACACCCCGGCGCTCCCTGGCCTTGGACCACCTACGTCCAACAGTCCAAGGTAACAGAGCCTTTATTTCGTGGCAGTAAGGGCGGTTTTCCTAGGTCAACTTTTACGTGAGTTTGACCGTACGTCCAACCATAGAGATACTGGGGTTTATGGTGATGTAAGGTCACTAAGGTGACATGGCAGGTTAATTGATTTATTTTTAAATGTTTTTTTTTTCATGTTCAGCGACAGTTGTTTAAGGAAATAAAGTGGTTTTTGGAAGATTACTACAATCTGTCTGTCTTTAATAGTTTTTTAACTTTATGGCTACAGCATTAGGTTCAAGGTTGATTGAGAAAATTTGACAGCTTCGGGTAGCTTGATGTGCTGGCGTCTGTACACATTCAGGTTCATTACACATTTGAACGTTTTATAACTATGCAGTTTTACTAAGAGTGACGATTTAATTTCCTAGGCACAGAGGCCTGGGGGCCAACAATACCACGGCGAGCAGACTGTTCAGAAACCCTAACATCATGAAGAGGCTGGTATGAAAATACTAAGCAGAGCATACATAATTAGCCTATAATGTTCCCAGTGCTGGGACACAGGCCTCCTCTCTTTGAGAGGGAATGGGGATAATCCGCCACACGGGTCCAGTGCGGGTTGGTTCAGAGCATATTCTGCATGTTTAGCATGTTGCATGTTGAGCATGTTCTGTTCATTTATTGAGGCCAATAATAAAGAGGTTTAAAAATTAGTTTTTTACAGGGAAAAATATATATTTGTTAATAATTAAAAGGAGAACGGGTATGCAGCTATGCACCGTAACGTTCAGATGATGGAATTCAATTTTCCGCTAAGTCATGTTTATAAGCAGGCAGGCACATATTTGACCTTTTAAACTCAATACAAAACGCATTGGCATGATCGCAGACATTCCACAAAAAAGTTACACCTACTCCATTTACGAAGAACTTAATTAGACCCATACCCGGAAAACACCCGGAAGGATCGCTGAGAAACCGCAATTGTAAGGAAAAACCTGTTATATTTGACACTCCTGCGATTCAAATGTCAAATAATAAAGATTACCATATAAGTCACATTATTACTTGTATTACCGATAATGTTTTTTATTGCAAAGTAATTATTTACGTTTTATTGCTGCTCGACCCTGCGGCGACAGTTTGAGGATTTTACCTCGGGCATCATTATCATAACTGTGCATAAAATGTTGAAAAGCAGTTACTATGGCTTATTTAGTTATTTTGGCGAAGTTTGAGACGCTCCAGTAACAGCACTTAGAGGGTTGTCTCGTGCAACCTAGCAAGCGAGAACAAAAAATGACGAGATATTGTGAAATAATACACAATTTATCTTTATTTATTTTATTTTATTAATTCTTGATCGCTAATGTTCATCATCCTGTGAAAAATATGGCTTCTAGTGTCTTTTCGGCAAATGAACTAATTTTACATATATCTAGATCTAAATAACAACAACGTGTCCTTAATTCCCGAAAAGCTTAGGCAGAGGTCCACCCTTAGTACAGAGGCGATATTCCGCGAGCTTGCAGCTATCAATCGGGCAAAAATCGGAGCTCTGTGGCCCGACCATGATGTCTTTAAGCAGGAGTAATTCCAATGTGGGAAAGAGATAGCGCTAGACGACATATATAGCTCTGACTCATTTTCCTAAAGCAGGAATCATTCCAGTGTGGGAAAGAGACAGAGCTATACAGGTCGTCTAGCGCCATCTCTTTCCCACACTGGAATTACTCCTGCTATAAGACGTCATGGTAGGACACCTGGGCTGCAAACATAAATACTGCGTTTACTCTTTCGATTTCCTTCTGTAAAAAATCTCTTCTCAGGATCATGGTGGCTAATTTCATTCTTGTGAAATTAAGCCTTATACAGTGTTGAACCATAACCATTTGAGGAGCTCGTGGCTAAATAATAACAGCCGTTCGGGTCGATCTTTGGTTAAGCCGTGCTTGCCTAGGTTGGTCTGAGGATGGGTGACCACCCATTACATACCGAGTGTCCTCCGTGCCTAGGAAAGCACGTTAAGCCGGTGGTCCCGGGTGTCATTTGTAGATCTTTGACAGTCGTTAGGTAGTCAGTGGCCCAAAAGTCTGACAACCAGTCTTACCAAGGGTTATCGTATTACCCAGTACTAACTGGGTTGTGGAGTTCAGATAGGCAGTCGCTCCATGTCAAATACTGGTATTCAGCTGCATCCGGTTAGACTGGAAGCCGACCCCAACATAGTTGGGAAAAGGCTAGGCAGATGATGACAGTGTTGAACCATAAGTATAGTGAACAATTTTTTTTTTTTTTTTTTTTCCGGTTGGGAAATCATCAAATGACCCCCCCCGACTCTGGGCGGAGCGGAGGGGAGTGTCAGACTTGTACTGACTAAAACCCATCCATGTTCCTTCTTTGCCCTTTATGTTCCAGGGCCACGGTATCTCTTTCGAACAGTCCCGCAGCCCTAGTATAGTGAACATAAAGTTCAATAGTAAATAAAGCTAAGGTGTTAGTTTTGCGACAGAAAAGGTCGGCAGTTCGAATCCTAATTCCGTCATAGAACTATACTGTTATCCATATGTATGAAGGCTCAAAGAAGGCTGTATATATAACAGGAATAAAGCCTTAAGTACCTAATTAATCTAATGGCTTGATGATTTCCATAAAAGTGTAATTAAAGACATACTTGAATATCTCAACGATCGATGTAGAACCAATTAAGCTCATGTTCACTGACACTTTACAAATAAATAAATATTTTAACAATGATATGATGTCTAGACCCCACACACAATACATTGGCATTCCTCATTCCTCAAACCACCACAAAAAAATCAATCAAATAATTAGACAACAATACTAACAGAGCCGCGGGCCATTAGACACGACTGCTCCAAATCGTACACGCCCTTGATTTTTCTATTGCATCTACATACATACGAACGTTCTAGATCTCCACGCAAAATGGCTTCCAAATGTCAAACGTTTCCTCGCAAATCGTGACTGCTATGGACCTGATTGTCTACCTGCGATAATCTAACTGATCTAGCTGCTGTTTTAACAAAAAAAAAAACACGCTTTTAACTTGAATAATTAGATTATTACATAATTTTACGCGTTCTTGAAATTAACGCTCAGTTTAGAGTTGCAATAGTCTGAGTAATAAGTTTTAGTAATGTCTAAAATTATTTATATGTCTGTTGTAATGTAATGTTTTCATTTATATATAGTTTCAAAGTAATTAGTTATGCGTTTCACGCGGGTTTAATAATTGCAAAACACATTCCTAGCAGGGGAAACGCAACCACTACTTTTCATCATCATGCAAACTTCAAATAGTCCGAGATGATCACCAATCTGTACAATGGTGATTAACGCTCTTTAGCAGTCTTTAATGAATTTTGCTAGACCAGAACTTCGCCACTTCCACCGCGTCATCGGTGGCAGCGCAGAGATCACATGGGCTAAGAGGGCAGGATAAGAGGTGGGGCATAGTTCTTGACACAGCTCCACAACCACACCCCGCTGCTGTTTCATTGCTGTTTAATTGCTGTCACTCCTGGACATGATCCTTGAAATAAGATACTATAAAAATTGTCGTGCCAGCGACACGAAGAAGAAGTTGCAGTTAAATGATCACCATCTATCCACCCTTTTCTGAATCCCTGCTACGTTGTGACCGATGCAGATGCATCGGCTTTATCTGAAACTCCAGGTAAAATACTAGCGACTACTAGCGATACTACTGCTATTCAGCAGTATTTTACATGGAATTTCGTAATAAAAACCTTCACAATCGAATGAGGAAAATAATAAAGATTTGTGCAGTGTTATGATATTCTCCTATCAAAGTTGGACATTTTAAATTGTTGAAATCCACGCTATGTTAGAAATTACACAACGTTATTGTGAGTAACTACAAAAATATTACATTAATAATAATTGTGTTAAGATTGTTGCGATTATTATCTAAACCGGGGTTTTATAAAAATAGACTAAAAAGTGTTCAGAATGATATTATTTTCTTGTGAGTCTACAAAATAATTCGCTAACTTTACTTTTCTTTTTTGATAGCTAGCCAAGTGAATTGGTTTTGTCAGCTGGTTGATCGATTATAATGGCCGTAAGTTGTTCAACTAATTTCTATAAAGTGGTTTTCTGTCAATGGAGACAAATCGACAGTTTAGATTTGATCGAACGATCGTGTGAATACAATTTGTATAAAAATATTGAATGAACATTTTGATAATTTAATAATATAATAATAATTATCATTTATTTCAGGTAACCAAGACCCATAACATATATACCATATTGACTATCATACATATTTAATAAAAACAAGAATATATAAACTATTGCATCTATTATCTTTTTTTTACTTTTCTATTTTTTTTTTCATCTATTTATTTAATTTTAATACAATTTACATTTAATTAAATATTTTATTTTTACAATTTTTTTTTTACTTTAATGTGCATGTGATGCGGAGGGATAAAATGCATAGGACTGAGAGATTGATAAATAAGATAAAGATACATGGACAGGGAGAAGAAGCCCAAATAAAAGATAGATGGATTGTGTGAGGAATATATCAAAGAAAAGGAAGTGTATGATAACGTAACGTTGACAAGAGAGAGTGAAAGAGGAAAACGTGTGGCGCCGATCTCAAGTAACATAGAAACAAGGGCAGTAAGATTTATTTTTATTTATTCATTTATTTAGTACATGGAGGACTTACAGCTAATAAAAACAAACAAAAAAGAAAACCGTAGTCTCTAAAGCCAACAAAAAAAGCCGTATAGACTTATAATAATAATTTATGTTGTGAGCACAAAAACAAAAAAATACACCGCTTTAATTAAAGAAAGAAGCAATATAAGATGAATGAAGTTGATTATTTTGACTAACGACAAACGTAATCTTTCTAATCACACATCAGGGCTTTAATATACCGTATCAGTTCTTAAGGGCACATAGGCCACTAAATAAGATAAAGATGCATGTACAGGGAGAAGAAGCCCAAACAAAAGATAGATGGATTGTGTGAGGAATATATCAAAGAAAAGGAAGTGTATGATAACGTAACGTTGACAAGAGAGAGTGAAAGAGGAAAACGTGTACTACATTCACTAATGATGTATTGTGTTATTATTAACTTATTCACTAAGCATGGTAGACAGGATAATGGTGCGTATCATGCTTTACGTTAAGGTAATGTAATTGATGATATAAAGAGTGTAACAAGACCCTTAACCAAGCTGAAAGGCACTTGTTCACCCCGTTATTGCGATCATTTTATTGTTCTGGACCATACCTGGGAACCTTCTAGTTACGGAGATATTGGGAGTCAAACTTCCATTTTCAAAAGTTTTTTTTAAATACATGTTTTTAATGTAAGGTTTTTAAACACCTCCACGACCCCCGTACTATTCAATCCATCCATCACCACAATGTTTTTTGTGCGATACATTGAGTCCTACCGTAAAACGTGATTTTTCACCCCAAAAAAAAGTCGTTTCCCAGCAATAATTTTTGCGTAGAGTTACTTTAGTCTGATGTAAATAACGCATGGTTGACGGCTTCGTGAAGGGTCCGTTTACACCCTGTATGTAGTTAGAAAGGTCCATGTGAACTTTTAAGAAACCTGGTTTAATACTTTAGCCGGTCATACAATATTTTTTATCAGTAACAACTTGATTGCAGTACCAAGCCCTTTTGTTTAACGAAAGAAGTAGCAATAAAATTATACGCTTTACTACCTACATTGCACATTAACAGAAACAAAAGACGGTAAAAATAAGAAAAAACAAGACATCTTTATCAATAAAAGAAAGGAATCTCGATAACGTCCGATTGAGTAACAAATAAGATCTTTATTTAAATTAAAAAGCTTATTTATTTCAGATAAAGTATTTGGGGGCCTACCTTCACTTCTTACAGCAGTATTCTTGTAATCTTAATTCAGTGTAAGAAAGAGATGGCGCTAGATGTCTTTGGTAGCTCCATCTCGTTTCATCGCTGAACCGACATTACCACTATCAGAGTTAGTGGTAGGGGCCCTAATCGGCAAAACAATTGTCCGGTCGGTTTTGCCTTCGATCAGGAGAATGCGCTTGTTCCATGACTGTTGACATTCACGGCACCTGCCCATCGTGGGACAGTCTGAAATGGAGCCAAGTGTCAAGGGTTACGGCCGGTACCTATTGAAGTGACCGGTTGTAGAACTGGGTGGAATGATACCTGGAAATCATGGGTATGAGTAAGTAGAGCATTCTTTGTTGTTAACAGGATACACAGAAACTACAGATGTTTTGAAAGAAAAATTCGAGTGCGAGCAGGGTTTGAACCTGCGACCTTCCGATTCAGTACACCGGACGTCTTAACCAATTAGACCATCGCACCCTGCTCAAAGCTCTCGAAATCTTCGCTCCATTAATAACGTCTTACGTTGACAGCTGTAGTTCCCTACGCAGGGTTTGCGTATAAAAATATTAAAAATTACACAGAAACTAATTTAACAGTTGGTTTTATGAACTATCCTAACTTCCTTACTAATAATTATTATAAATGCGAAAGTAAGTTTGTTTGTTTGTTTGTTACCTTTTCACGCCTAAACCACTGCACCGATCATACTGAAATTTTGCATATACGTTGTCAGGTGTACAGAAACGGACATAGGGTGCCTTTCATCCCGAAAAAATGTATTGTTCCCGAGGAAAGCTCCAATAACGTTCTTATGATAATAAATGGCGCCACGTGTCTTTCGAATCATGATTGAATTATATTATTACAAGCAGAGTACCACCCCAATTGATTGTCAAATTCTAAATTAGAGCGAGCGATGCCGCGGGAAAATGCTAGTTTATAATAATTCATCATCATCTGCCTAGCCTTTTCCCACCTGTATTGGGGTCGGCTTCCAGTCTAACCGGATGCAGCTGAATACAATAATTTTACATGAAGCGACTGCCTATCTGATCTCCACATCCCAGTTAGTACTGGGTAATACGACACCCCTTGATAAGACTGGTAGTCAGACTTTTTGGGCCACTGACTATCTAACGACTGTCAAAGATCTACAAATCACACCCGGGACCAACGGCTTTACGTGCTTTCCGAAGCACGGAGGAAACTCGGTATGTAATGGGCGGTCACCCATCCACAGACCAACCTAGGCAAGCACGGCTTAACCTAAAGATCGATCCGAGCCGCTGTTATTATTTAGCCACGAGCTAGTTTATAATAATTATTGGTAACTATAAAAATACATCATATTCCTGCCTCTGTTCCTGTTACTTGGGGTCGGCCCAACACGTTTTTTTCTTCCATTCTCCTCTGTCAGCCCTCACGCAATCATTTTCGCCTTTTTCTTTCACATCATTCCTCACACAATCCATTCATCGTTTCCTTGGTCTTCCTCTCCCTCTCCATCCACATTTATATTCATCAATCTTTTAGTCACATGCGGTGCGACCCTCCACATCACATGTCAATAACAAGACAGTCGATTTCCTTTTTAACTTTTCTGTAACTGGCGCAACTTTCAAACTTCCTCTAATATTTTCATTCCTTACTTTATCCATTGTGGTCACTCTACACATTCACCTCAACATTCACACAAAATAATCATCAATCATTAAATATATTTGCAGAATTTTACTTTTAAGTAGGAAAATTCGGGTTGGATTAAGGGTCTGATTCAGAAGGCGCATTGTTAGGAGGTCCGTCTCTCTGGGAGCCCTAACCACCGCACCGGTGTGCTCAAAGGACCCTACACCGGCGGATCACATTTTAGTATTTTTTTTATGGGACAAAGAATAAAAAAAAAAAAAAAAAAAAATGTTGTGGCGGTACGCTGTTTTATGGATTGGACGTGATGGCTGAATTTGTGCCCGCTTGATGGTAAGAGGCTCGCCCCCTGTAACTTTCAAAATAATTGGTAAAATGTGGGTTTAATATAATTGCGTAACTGTAAAGCAAGATGGAGTGTCGTGATGTTATGTTACAGTAACATAACAGTTATATTTCAGATATTAAAAATATTTTCAGGTGAGTATCGATTTCCATTTAATTCAATTATTTGTTTCGCAACTGAACAAAATAAAACTGCTAAATAAAATCTATGTTTTCTGCCAATCTCTTGCTTGTTGACATCTTATCTTTTGTTCTCGATCTAGATCACACGGCTTACATTCAATACTATTATTTACATATGAGCTAACTGAATTATTATGTTTTATAGGTTAATGGCTCCATGATAATCTATGTGTAAAAAAACGATCATCTGTAGATACCGTTTAGTTCAACTAATCTGTAATGTTTTTTTTTTTTTTTTTTTTTTTAAAACATTGCCCCACACTAGGAATTTCTCCTGTATCGTGGGTGCGTTTACAAACATTTAAACTCACATACACAAACAGCCAATTGATGATGAAATGTATTCCGGTAGTTTTATACGTCTTCATATCTCAGATTTAAAAGCTTAGTTACAGAAATATCGTTGTTTTGAAAAGTCGCCACATCGTTACTTTGCATCTGGCATAGGGTACCTAATTTTTTTTATTTTTTTTTATAAAAATCTTTGTTCACACGAGGAAGTTATCCTGTATCGTGGCTGCGTTTACAAACATTTAAATTCACATACACAAACAGCCAGACCCGGAACAACTACCTGTAGGCCATACAAATATTTGTTCCGTGCGGGAATCGAACCCGCGACACGAAGGGCAGCAGTCAATCGCTCAGCCACTGCGCCAACCGTGCCGTTTATTACTTAAGTAGTTAATTTAATTTAAAAAATATGTACTTCCCACTACCGTCATAAGAATAACCAGTAGATGGGTTCCGTACCTTCGTAGTAGAGGAGCCCTCTTTAATTTTTAAATTATTTTTATTTTCATTATTTGTTGCTATACCGACAACATTCTGTAAAAAATCAACTGTCTACCTATTACGGATCATGAGATACAGCCCGCTGACAGACGGACGGACGGACAGCGGAGGCTTAGTAATAGGGTTGGTTACCCTTCGGGTAAGGAACCCTAAAAACATTAATAATAAGGGAAGTTTGTGTTGAAGCAATATTGCAACTAAAAGTGTATAACTGTTAAATAGGGTAGGCCACGTTGTCTGCGGTTATTGGGCTTTTCTATCAGAAATTTCTCAGTAGCAGCCACGGAGTTTGGATTTGTGCCCGGTTGCTGGCAGTAGGCTCGCCCCCTATTACATGGGACTTAAACGTAACTGGCGAAATGTGGGTGTACCATAGGTACACCTCTGCCTAACCCTGCGGGGATTACTGGCGTGATGTTATATAATGTGAAATGTATAAGGTATATCTTTTCATACACGAAATATTTTAAGAGTAACTTCTATAAGTCGTAAAGTCGCCATAGCAACGAAAAAATAAATTATCTGAGTGTTTTTTTTTTTACGAAATTATTATAATTTTAATTTTTTTTTGAGCCATTTTGCATAAAACCTTTACTCCCATATTCTAACAATGTCAGTAGGTAAATACGACGTAGTAAACTAGAGTAATGGATGTTCAAAAATAAGGAGCCAGTATTTATTTTGTGGGTAATTTAAAATTATTTTTTTTTTTTAATATATCCATTTAAAAAAAATCCCTTGAAATGGCTTTGTTAGCCGTTAGATGATTCTCTGAAAATATTTCGTGTATGAATAGTTAGACCTTATATAAAAGTGAATATTGCGGGAACGGATCCCTGGGTAAAGCTAGTATTTATTAAATCGACGCTACAATCCAAATAAGGATTGAACACGTCTGCATATAGTTCCCGCTTCATACATCATACAAGAAATTATTATTGATACGGGCTGTTATATGAAGGGTGTAACAAGACCCTTCACGAAGCCGAAAGGTACTTGTTCTCCCCGTCCGCGTCATTGCGATCATTTTTTTGGGTCTAGACCATTACCTGGGAATATTCTAGTTAAGGAGATATTGGGGGTCAAACTTTCAACTTTTTTACAAGCTTTTTTTTTTAAATACATGTTTTTAATGTAAGTTTTTTACTTTAAACACCTCCACGACCCCCGTACTATTCAATGCATCCATCAGCACAATGTTTTGAGTCCGTTACATTAAGTCCTACCGTAAAACGAGATTTTTCACCCCAAAAAACAGTCCTTTCCCAGCAATAATCGTTGCGTAAAGTTACTTAGTTTGATGTACAGACTGCTTGGTTGACGGGTCTTGTAACACCCTGTATTCTTCACACTCTATCAACTCGCCGTAAAATAAATGGCTAAAAATTAAGTTGTAATTTTTTATCGCGGCCATCTTATTATTGTCTCAATTAATTTTAATGAGAGCTTGTTCTTCTTTTGGGGTCTGGGTCGTCTACGGATCCAGTCTACCTGAACTGATTAACTGCATATTTATGATCATCATCACCAATCATGATTGGCAGCCTGGTTACACCTACTGCACCGTTGCCAAAAGGGAGGCGCCCTTTTGCGCCATGCTTTCCTGGTCTGTGTTTTGTATTTGTGATAGCTAATGAAAAAATCCTACTCCAAAGATAAAATATCTTTAATAAAATTATTTAATCCATTTTAATTTAATTTAATCTATTCTAATCTATGTTATTTAATTTAATTTAATTCAGTGTAATCAATTAAGTTTTAATAGTTTTATTTTTATTCTTGTTTTAGTTATTTTAATTATTTAATTGTGTAATTATCCGCGCATAATGTAGTGCATGCTGTGCTTTTCTGTAAGTGATGAGGCGCTCAGACTTAAGTTTGCAATGTACAAATTATAATGTAACAGTGTACTCATTGTTGAGAAGCCTAATAAATAAATAATAATAATAAATAAGAAGGCCTACGACTCGGTGCCACATACATGGCTCATGAGGGTACTGGAGTTGTACAAAATAGATGCAACTCTACGTGCCTTCCTTGAGTCGTGTATGGGGCAATGGAGGACGGTCTTTCGATATCCAGGATGTCGACAAATCCAGGGGAATGATGAGCCTGTATGGATTAAACGGGGAATATTCCAGGGCGACAGTCTGAGCCCACTTTAGTTCTGTCTAGCCCTGAATCCTCTGAGCACAATGCTGGAGGATTCAGGTCTAGGCTACCGGTTGAGGAGAGGTAGTCAGGTCATATCTCACCTTCTTTACATGGATGATCTGAAACTCTTTGCCCCCAACAAATTGCGACTAATGGAGCTACTGAAAGTAACTGAAACTTTCAGTAACGCCATTAGGATGGAATTTGGTGTGGACAAATGTACAGTCATACATGTGAAGCGAGGGGAGATTATGGAATCCGTGGGAACTCAACTCTCGGATTCCATACACCTTAGATCCCGCTCCTCAACAGAAACCTACAAGTATTTGGGTATGTCGGAAGCATTAGGTATCAATACTGCTGACATGAAGCAATCGTTGAGGGAGCGCTTCTTTGGACGCCTGAACAGGTATTAAATAGCCTTCTTTCAGGCGGGAACAAGGTGCGCGCCTTCAACGGTTGGGTCATGCCGGTTTTAATGTACTCTTTCGGCGTACTCAAATGGACTCAGACCGAACTCGATGCCCTGGATAGGAGAGTTCGTACACTGCTAACCGCAAACCGGATGCATCACCCACGATCATCGGTAATGAGGCTGTACATACCGCGGAAGTGCGGGGGTCGAGGTTTTTTGAACGCGAAGACCTCTTTTTGAAGACTCAGAGAATATTTTTTAAAAGCCGAGGTGGGTATGCACCGAGATGTGGTCGCAGTGGACAAGGGAGTCACCCCGCTATCCATGGCTAAAGAGAACTGGCGCAAACCTGTAGTACTTACTACCGATGACCGCAAGGAAGTATGGCAAGGCAAGGAGCTTCACGGGCGCTTCTACCGGGTTCTTCATGGGCCTGATGTAGATTTTCTAGCGTCCGTGTCCTGGTTACGTTTCGGCGACCTCTTTGGGGAAACTGAAGGTTTTGTCTGTGCGATTATGGACGAAGTTATGTTGACGAACAACTACCGGACATATATTATGAAGGACGGGACGGTTGATGTGTGTCGGGCATGTCACCGTCCGGGTGAGTCCATCAGACATATTATTTCTGGTTGATCTCGTCTGGCTAACGGCGAGTACTTGCACAGGCACAACCAAGTAGCCAGGATTATTCACCAGCAACTTGTCTTGAAATATAAACTTGTGGAATCTGAGGTACCGTACTACAAGTATGTGCCCGACCCAGTTCTCGAGAAAGACCATGTCACGTTGTACTAGGATCGGTCTATCATTACTGACAGGACTATTGTCGCCAATAAACCTGACATAGTAGTGATAGACCGATCAGCGCGCCGCGTAATGATAGTCGATGTTACCATCCCGCATGACCAGAACCTCGTGAAAGCTGAGAAAGAGAAACAAATTAAATATCTCGACTTAGCACACGAGGTTGTCGACATGTGGAATGTGAACTCGGCTATCATTGTGCCGATCGTCGTGACGGCCAATGGCTTTATAGCTAAGAGCCTCGACGACCATCTTTATTCCTTAGGCGGTTGGATCAAGGGCCTGATTCAGAAGGCAGTACTCCTCGATACGGCTCGCATTGTGAGGAGGTTCCTGTCTCTGGGGCCCTAACCACCGGTAGCTTGGACCCTGCTCCCGATACCGGCGGACCACTTTTTTTTTAATGTTTTTTTTTTTTTATATTGGTTTATATTAGAATATTTAAAAATGTATTTAATACGTATAAAAAATAAATAAAGGAAATAATAACAAAAAAAAAAATGTAAATGCGAAAGTAAGTTTGTTTGTTTGTTACCGTTGCACGTCTAAACCACTAAACCGATCATCCTGAAATTTTGCATATACGTTGTCGGGTGTACAGAAACGGACATAGGGTACCTTTCATCCCGAAAAAAAGTACTGTTCCCGAGGAAAACAACAATAACGTTATTATGATAATAAATAGCGCCACGTGTCTATTGAATCATGATTGAATTATATTATTATAGAAACTTTAGAGGTGTGTTAATAGTTTTTTTTTTTTAAATAACGCGAGCGATGCCGCGGGCATAAGCTAGTTATAGATAATGAACCTTCCTAAATCTTGGTTTTTATGTAATGAGAGACACCTTACCTCCTCCTTACCCTTTATCAAGTCCGAGAACATTTGAGAACCTTCTAAAAACTTTTTTTTGAACTTATTCCCACAATGGGAATGGGATTTCTCCTGCATCGTGGGTGCGTTTACAAACATTTAAACTCATATACACAAACAGCCAGACCTGGAACAACTACCTGTAGGCCATACAAATAATTGTTCCGTGCGGGAATTAAACCCGCGACACGCAGTGCAGCAGCCAATCGCTCAGCCACTACACCAACCGTGCCGCCAGTGCATTCCTGCTCAGCGGAAGTCAGCCTAACGTCGTCTGCTGGTTCGTTAAGAAACTTTCTCGTAAAAGTGATTCAAAATCTAAATTGCAAAGTAAATAATTCCATTTCAAATTCATTAGTACTTACGTAGTGCCCTAAAACTCTCGCCTAACAGACTCTCCAGACAGTAGACAGCTAATTTGTAAAGGCCAGCTCCCACGACAAACCTCAGCAGCTATGCAACACGGATATTGTACAGATAGTGCACGTAATAAGAGCTATATTACGTCACACATTGTCCTATTACTGAGAGGAAGCAGTCATTCATAGTACGTTAAAAACCGTGGCGTTTACTCCATTGCATAGGTTTTTACGCAACCGCTGACGCATGTGAGATAAAACATCTTATGGCTTTGTAGAGCAGAAAATGCAGTGTAAGTGGTGCGTGGAAATAAAATAAATACAGAATTAGTGGTGATCCTAATGCGTACAGCTATCGCTTCATGAATATGGTTACGTATGTTATGACTGATAACTCACGTAAAGGCTTGTCGGTCGGAGGCAGGATACTATCCAACCTCAAGGGCATACCTCAATGCTGATGGTACAACCCTCCTAGCGTCATCTAAGGAGCATATCAGTAATTTGTTGCGGATACTCGAAACCACTAGTCTAAAATTGCCCTGAACCGAGAAAAAAGTCAAGATGATGGAGCTCACCAAAGCAACCCAGATATCACACCAGTTGCCAATTGTGAAGTCGTCAACAAATACATCTATCTCGCTCTACTATTGCCAGTTGTGGGAGGTGTGGCACCGAGATTACACGACGTTGCGCCATAAATCGATCGGCTGCACAAAATCTGGAGAGATCGCCGAATAATTAAAAATTTCAAAATACGCCTTATTAACCCTGCTTTTCTCGATCTTCCTCTATGGAACGGAGACATGGACATTGCGGATGCAGGACCGACGCAACGACGATTGACGCCCTTGAGATGTGGTGTTGGAGAATGGAGATGCATGCTCAGGATAAGCTGGACCGCTCATCGGACTAGTGTCAATACTGAAAGAACTCAATATTAAACAAAGACTGTCGTCGCTGCGAAGGAGGTGGCGGATCGTGAGGGAAAGAACCTCACGCCTGGGTCTTCGGGGGCCACGTGGTGGATCCCGACCACCGTAGGCGAGGGCCTGTGAACGGTGAGTAATAGGCTAGCTCGCCGTCTGTCCGCCTTATGACGACAGGCCGTGTCGACGGCGCGTTCGTGTTCCACGCGCGAGATGTCAGCACACCGGAAGGAGTCCGCAAGGGCCGATGCCTGCCGGGGCTGCGGGACTGTTCGAAAGAGAAACCGCGGCCCTGGAACAGGGCTAAGGGCAAAGGGCTAAGAAGGAACATTGATGGGTTTTAGTCAGTACAAGTCTGGCACTCTCTTCCGCTCCGCCCAGAGCGGAAGGGGTCATTTGATGATTTCTCATCCGAAAAAAAAGACGGTCGTCGCTTGTGCAATTACGAATCCTCAGATTCTTTAGACACGTACCCGCAACAATAATTCGGAGCGTTAAGTGATTTAGCGTAGAGTCGAAGAGCACGAGATCACGTGATCGATCACCAACCCGATGGACCGATTCCATCAAATCTGACATCAAAATCCTTCTGGCTGAATGTGCTCGCCATGCGGCCAAAAGAGACCGGTGGAAAAGGATCGCGAAGGCAGCAACCGCGGTTATGGGCGACCCCCCATTATCAGTGACCACGACCACTCTGTCAAGATCGAACGACTAAAAGAGAGGTCTATGTGAAATCAAATATTTTGATTTTAACTCAAAGTCCAGTCAAACTAATTCAACCATACAAAACGACGATTTAATAAAGTGCCTTGGAGGACCGCCATATTTTTCATGGCACGATAGAACAACTATCCGTAGGCTAAAACAGTGGACTATTTATAACTTTCTTTCAGTTTGACCCTGAAAAAAATATTACGAAACTAAAATTCCAATATCCACACGTCTAATCGATTGTAGTTAAAAAATCTTAATTATAAAGGAACAGTAATTGTATCCATAGTCCACTAGTTGCACACCTGACTTGCATGCACTTGGGCAACTGTGGCATTGCGTCCGTCATACGTCACAGATCTATTTACCAACCTATTTACATAACCCCCACACGATTTTCTACCTTTAGAAGTTGGCATAAGGGTGGGGTCCACCGCATGTTAAGTTTGCTTGCCGGTCTAGCCGTACCAATCCGCTATATGCGTGTGAGCACTCTTTGATTTCTCGCTCCATTTATCATAGAGCTATTAATCAGTTTTAAACGTTACAACAGTTTTTTTGTTACGTTTTGCAAATAGATACGTTGCTATGATAGTGAATGAAAGTGAAGCTGTCTTCCGATTTCCTCCTTCCTTTTAACTAAGTCTAGTTTCCACTGGATGTAGAAGGAAAATATGTTTTCAGCTGGCTATACGAGGATAGCTCATTGTTCACCTGCCAAGGTTTCTCTAGGTACTGTGCAAGCAGTAGTAATTCCAGTGCGGGAAAGAGATGGCGCTAGACGACCTGTATAGCTCTGTTTCTTTCCCACACTGGAATTACTCCTGATTTTAAAAGTTAGTCACCCCTCTGTAGAAAACTGTTTTCGTTTCTTTTCTATGGGTTTTGACTCATTGCTTCATACATCACGACGGAGACTTCATTATTTGGTTTTATACCCTGACTTTCCTAGAATAACGCCAATAATAAGTAGATCAGACAGACCATTATTCTAATGAACACATCATTGGCTGCTGGAAAACGTGGTTCAGAGAACATACTGACACATCTTTTTGAGTAGGTATTTAAAAGTTTAATGGAGTTCTGTTATGTCTGGGAACAGAAGTCGACAAAATAGGTAGGTACTATAATGGGTGTAAAAGTACTCTTAACAAGCCGAAAGGCAGGCCTGTTCTCCCCGTCATCGCGAACATTTTTTTGTTCAAGACCATACCTGGGAACATTCTAGTTACGGAGATATTGGGGGTCAAAATTACAACTTTTTATCAAGTTTACTTTTAATACCCCCATGACCCCCGTACTATTCAATGCATCCATTATCACAATGTTTTGAGTACATTATATTGAGTCCTACCGTAAAACGTGATTTTTCATCCCCAAAAAAAAAGTCAGTTCCCAGCAATAATTTTTACGTAGAGTTACTTAGTTTGATGTACTAAATACTTCGTGAAGGTTCCGTTTATACCATGTATTTCATAATTATTTTCCCCCATTTTGACAAAATTTCTCAGTAAATTAAAATTTTACTGAGGTTGAAACTAAGTACTGTACCTATCATTAAACTTAAAGCAAAAATTTAACATTTTATGACGTGCAAGTGACATTCGACCTATGGGCGATAAAGCAATTAAGAGTTCGATTATATCTACAAATAGTAAAATATTAGAGCATAGTACTAGTCAGATGTCATTATTAAATGCCGGAACCGCCAATCACGAAACAACAAATAACACAAACTAAAAACACTTAACAGAACAGTTAATAATTACCAAGCACTTATAGAAATTACATCGTTGGTGATAATTACGTACCTACAGCTTATCTGTTTCGGTAATCGTCAGTAATTAGCCAATTTTGCTAACTAGACCACAAATATAATCGATCGAAAAAGTAGAAATATTCCAAATTGTGGGCTTGCTACACCCTTATTGTGTAAGACGTACAGGTTCGTGAAAATATGAGTACTTAAGCAAAAATGTTTGGTCACACCATAATAGTCACGGTGCGAGGTCATAAGATGTTGACATGACAAGCCCGATATTCAGATTTGTGACAGTATTTTGTATAGGTATTGTGTCGTATTTGTAGATCTACTTAATTATTATTTTTTTTATTATTGTTTGCTTTATAATTTAATTTAATAATGTTATTAAATATATTTACATTATATACAGACTACAAATAGAACTAAACTAAAGATAAAAATAAGACTAAAAGTAAGAAAATATAAACATCTAAACAACGACGACAATAGGACACTTAGGCGTCAAAGTACTCCTCCGCATCGCTGTCTTCTGTGCCCAGAAGACTGGCAGCATTGCCACGCTGAATGGCAATGCTAATTCTTGTTTATTATTGTTTTATGTATAACTTTATTATTAATTATTAATTGAATTAAGTAATTTAAATAGAATTGAATTAGTAATGTTGTGTTGTGTATGTAATGTGACTGTTTGTGTGTGTAATTATTTCTTTTATGAGTCAGTGATGCTCGAATTAAAATGATTTTATTTATTTATTTATTTTATTTAATTATGCTGAATATAAGCATTATAATGTTGGACGACTTTCACTTGGTCTATCACGTTGAATTTTCAGATAGTTTCTTTTTGATGCGTAACAATATATTGCGTAATTGTGCAATATATTATTGCGTAACAATACATAATTGCATTGTCAAGATGATCACATGCTGCAGCCAGGGTGTTCTCCGCACTATTATCTTAAAATATTACGATTTTCTGTATCCATTCAGCCTTCTGCACTGCACCGAACATAGGCGTCTCCCAAGTTGCACCACAGCACCCAGGTATCACTTTAATTCAATTTTACCGGATCTCAACGTATCCTTATAAGGATACGTTTGAGCATAATCGCTCCTATAGGAGCGATTATGCAAATCCCTATATAATTATGAAACACCGAGTAATATACAAAGTGTAAACTAGTTCTTTGCTTACCAGTCGTAATGTGAGGCTTACCTTTAAATAGCTTTTACACGTGTATTTTGTCTTTGAGGAAAATGCTCTTAACTCTGAACCCTTCATTCTCTGATTCATCATCTGCTTAGCCGTTTCCCAACTATGTAAGGGTCGGCTTCCAGTCTAAACGGATGCAGCTGAATACCAGTATTTTACATAGAGCGACTGCCTATCTGGCCTCCACAACCCAGTTAGTACTAGGTAATAGTAATAATTTCCTAGAGGTAGTTGTTTTATATTATAACCCAAGTACTGTTTATTTTATTTTTATATTGATGTAAAAAATATTTATGCTGTCTTGGCTTCCGTACGTTTTTTCACGGGTGACCACTGAAAACCAGCGCTGTGTTGTGGCCCCCCCATAGCACAGCATCATGCTGAGTGGTAACCTACTTGTCGAAGTCACGACGTGCAAGCTGTTAACTTTTTTCTTTTGTTTTGTTCCGTCCTGTTGAATTTATAGTTTATTGTTTATTTTTTTTAATTTTGTATGATACACGTTATGTCTGTGTGACAAATAAATATTTTTTCTTTCTTTCTTTAATTTCTTTCTTTCTTTCTTTCTTTCTTTCTTTCTTTCTTTCTTTCTTTCTTTCTTTCTTTCTTTCTTTCTTTCTTTCTTTCTTTCTTTCTTTCTTTCTTTCTTTCTTTCTTTCTCTTTTTCTTTATTTCTCTTCTAATGCGATACCACTTGGTAAGACTGGTTGTCAGACTTCTGGGCCACTCTGACTACCTGTAACGACTGTCAAAGATCTGGACTAGACTATTTTGTTAAAGTTTGATGAGTAAATGATGTCAAGTTAACTCACTTAACCAACCGCAAAGTTTTTAAATTGGTAGTATAGTATTTTGTATCAATAGGAAAAAAAACAAGAGATAGGATTTTTAAAGTAATTTGGCCGTAGGGGTCTGGGGTATCACTTCATTTTGGAAAAGACCTCTCTTGCCCAAAATAGTTTGGGAATCCCTGGTTCAAATGAAATACGTGGATGGCTCAAATCAGTATAAATATGAACCAAACGTGAGTTATTTTTATTGCTAGCCTATATTGTACCACAGCTGGACTGGGCTGGTTGCTTTCTTTCCTCTTTTTTCTAAGCTTCTTGTGGCAGTACAAAAAATAAAATCATAAGATCCTTGCTTAGCGCAGTGCAGGTGCAAGCATGTGATAAACTGTAAGTAGGACGTAGATATAAGTAAGAAATAAGGTTACAGAGCAGTACAGTAACCTTCTGTGAGTCAGTGTAATAGTCTGTAATTATGATATTTACCTAAGAGTGGGCCTGTGAGACTGTGGGAGTGGCAATAATGACATCTGTAACACTGTTGTGTGCCGTTCTGTGACTAATATAATCTAAGTATCTAAGTTCTGTAATCTAAGTTCTGTGACTAATATATCTATAAGTTATACAGCGTGTTCTCAATTTTTACTCGACATAAAGGGGGAGTTTCTGTCTTATTTTGTAAGCTTTTACTTTTATATTTTTTGTTTTATTGTTAATCTTAATTAGTTTGTTAGTCCTGTGCGAGACAAAAATACCTTTTCTTTCTTTCTTTCACTCGTTCACCCATTGTATTTCGTACAGAGATTGTCTAAATACCTATAAGGTTGGCGCACATCAGGACGGCCCGCACGCGTTGCAAATATCCTCCTACATTGCTTTCTAGATTCTATTTGTTATACCATCGCATAACGCTCACTAACGACCTTCAACAGGTATATTTTGCCGCTGGTGGCAAATTTCTTTTCCCAGTCCATGGACACCATTCGAGCACAGCTTTACTCCGCTTGTCATCACCGGGCCGCCATGCTAGATGTCTTGCCCAATTCCATTTGAGTTACACAACGCGATTTACAAAATGGTCGTCCGGCGGCGAAACGGGCAGACGACATTGTTGCCATGGGAGTAAAACCTGGATGAGGCTGGCATAGGAACGTGGAGATGGCACAAAAAAATAGGAGAAATTATATCTCCAGCAGCGGCTAAATTCAGGCGGTTGATGATGATGATGAACCACATACAGGGTGTAAGGGGCAGCCCACCGCAAACTGACAAGATGCATTCAGCTCCTTAATTTGAATCATATTCCAGCAGAATTTTTCTCAGAAAGTTTTAATTTTTTAAATCCTTTTTCCAGGTAATATTCCTTTATTTCAATGTAAAACTATATTCTCTTTACGCAGCACTCCATTAAGGTAAATAACATGGCTAAAATGAAAATAGCAACAATGGATACAACAACAAACAAACACAACAAATATTATAAACTCGAACGACGCGTGAAATCAGCTGTTCACTTCCTGCCTAACTTCACAGTTCATCGAACTCGTCGTCGCGCTTGCCATTCGCCACGTGAGTTTTGCCATGATAACGATACATTGGGTATGAGGTAATAAAACAAATCAAATTTATTGGATTTCCATAACATTCCTGAAACCATTTTTTTGTACCGGTCGTCTTAGTATGATATACTAAATTCACCCCATCAGTCTGCGCAGGGCTGTCCCTTACACCCTGTATACCGTACGACCATTCATATAATCTAGTAGTGTACCTTTATTTCAGCTTGAAGGGTATGGTTACCAAAGTAATTACAGGCACATATATTAGACATTTCAGCTCTGTTTTGGAAGATCGTAACGTCAGTACAATGTTTTTGTTATTATGATGTTTAGTGGCTGCGGTGACCATCTCACCTACTAATGGTAGGTTATATTTTAAAAAGATAATAAAATAAAAAAGATCTTATATTTACTAGCTAGGCCTCCAACGATCTTAAAATAGTTTGCATGATATAAATGCAATAAAAATATGTCGCAAATTACACATTATCAAAGTGGTAAAATGTTATAGCTGTCCGTGCAGACGCGCGAAAAATCTATTTGTTTGAATTAAGTGATCTTGAGGAAAATAAGAACATATTATTCAATTAATGAATCTTAAATGACCGAATTGTTGACTAAAATTTTTTTTCACTTATTTAATGTAAATAATATAACCGTAAGAATTATGTCTAATGATGAATGTACGAGTAGTATGAGGTTAACTAAAGCTTGACATCTTAAACTTATTTATATTTATTTTTTTACTTCATCATCATCTGCCTAGCCTTTTCCCAACTATATTGGGGTCGGCTTCCAGTCTAACCGGATGCAGCTGAATACCAGTATTTTACATGGAGCGACTGCCTATCTGACCTCCACAACCCAGTTAGTACTGGGTAATACGATACCCCTTGGTAAGACTGGTTGTCAGGTTTTTTGGGCCACTGACTGCCTAACAACTGTCGAAGATCTACAATGACAGCCGGGACCAACGGCTTAACGTGCTTTCCGAGGCACGGAGGAAACTCGGTATGTAATGGGCGGTCACCCATCCACAGACCAACCTAGGCAAGCACGGCTTAACCTAATGATCGACCCGAGCGGCTGTTATTATTTAGCCACGAGCTCATATTTATTTTTTTACTTATTCTATGTAAATCGCATGACCGACATAATTATGTCTTTTAATGAATGTCTCATGAGGTTGACAAAAAAATTACATGATAACATGTAAATTTTTTGTCAACCTCATGAACTTACTTTTTGACTTATATAAACGTAAATTATATGTCCCTAATAATTGTGTAATAATGAACGTAACATGGGTGTGACGAAAACAATCAATGTAACATTGTGGATAAAATGTGTAAAATTTGTATTATTATTAAAAAAAATTACATGATATTGACATATATACAAATATTGTACACCTCATGTGTATGTATGTAGTGATACAATAACGCTAATTATAAGATCTGTCTTTTCACCTGTGGTAAACAATAAATAAATGAATTATGAATTATGAAAGTTTAAATAAGGTTGCATTTTTCTGGTATTTTAAAAACAAAATGTACAAAACTAAACAATCCTAATCCTATCCCATCCTAATCCTAACTAATATTATAAATGCGAAAGTAAGTTTGTTTGTTACCTTTTCACGCCTAAACCACTGCACCGATCATCCTGAAATTTCGCATATACGTTGTCGGGTTTACAGAATCGGACATAGGGGTATCTTTCGTACTGAAAAAGTACTATTCCCGAGAAAAACAACAATAACGTTCTTATGATAATAGATGGCGCCACGTGACTTTTCAATCATGATTGAATTATTACAAGCAGATTACAACCCGAATTGATTGTCAAATTCTAAATTAACGCGAGCGAAGCCGAAGGCAAGAGCTAGTATAAAATAAGGGCATCTTCGTCATCATTTCAACCCGAAATAACCTACTTCTGGGTACAGACCTCCCCGTTCTTCTGCCACACTTCCCGATGTCGGCCGCCCCTCATCTGTACTTTACTTCTATGGCATACTATTTAAGTTTCGGAAAGAACTTTATGCTGAATAGGTTGAATATCGTAGTAGGTAATAAGACAAGCTAAATACCAAAGGGAAATTATTAATCGGTCGAATAAAAATTTAATTGGCGACCAATATACTGAATAGGCGACTATTGTACCAAGTAAGTAACTATTTATCCGGTCATTGCGGCAAGGAGAATATAGGAAGCAAGAGTGAGCGAAGGCTGAGAGAGACTTGTGGCACGGACTCGGACAGGTTAGGCTCGAAGGGGATGGCGGGGTCTACTAAGACCCCGAAATCCTCTTTGTGTTATGTTACTTTAAAACCTGCAAACAGAAATAGGAGCCTTATCTACAATCTAGTGGTTAATTGTAGATGCCAACCTATTATTTTTGCTACCCACTTTAATTATTTTTAAAACTCTAAATCAGAGTAGTTTGTCGCCGCGGTAAATACATGCCAATACCAAATAACAACAGGACTGACTGCCTGACTGAGCGCCAACAAGTACCTATATATCATTAGTTATTTCTTGCAAAGAGATAATATTTGGAAATGTCAATCAATAAGAGTAAAACAGGCGTTACCTGCCAATGCGTTGCATTTATATAACGACATGCAATAAGGCACAACTATTAGTTCTGCCCAGAGGCTACATTTGTAACAAAATGTAAAACGAAACACTACCTAGTTATTTGTGGTTTATTTAAGCAAATATCGACCTCATTAAATGTTAAAGAAAACATTTCAAAATTCGAAATAATTACAGATCTACAAAGCTAAAGAGCGACTTTAAAGGGTGTTCTAGTGTGAGGAGCTCGTAGCTTCAGGTTAAGCCGCGCCTGCCTAGTTGGTCCGTGGATTACCACTAATTACATACCCAGTTTTCTCCGTGCCTCGGTAAGCACGTTAAGCTGTCATTTCTAGATCTTTGACAGTCGTTACAGGTAGTCAATGGCCTGAAAGTCTGACAACCAGGCTTACCAAGGGTTATCGTTGTAGAGGTCAGATAGATAGTCTCTCCATGTAAAATACTAGTATTCAGATACATCCGGTGAGACTGGAAGCCGACCCCAACATAGTTGCGAAAAGGCCAGGAAGATGATGAAAGGGTGTTGTGGTGTCTTAACATCGAGTCGTGTTAAACAAATAATGGGTGCTTAGTAATAATAATATTTGGAACAGGCTCAAATATACAGAGATAGTTATAAAATAAGAAATATCATTTATATATCCATGTGTGTTTCCCAAACAGACAGATCTGATGTCTATTATAATGACAGACAATAAGAAAGTGTTACCTCCAAACTACATAAAATAATAGGTGTAACCATAGATATAATAAGCATTTTTATTTCTATGTGTGTAACAGTACCCTTAACGATGCCGAAAAGCACTAGTTATCCCCGTCATTGCGAAATTTTTTCTTGTTCTGGACCATAACTAGGCACCTTCTAGTTACGGAGATATTGGAAAGTTAAAACTTTTCACTTTTTTATTTTAATTAAATACAAGTTTTTAATGTTATGACTTTATTTTAAATACTTCCACGACCCCCGCAATTTTCAATGCATCCATCAAGACAATGTTTTGAGTGTGAAATGTGATTTTTTATCCCCAAAAAAAGGCTTTTTCCAGCAATAATTTTTGCGTAGAGTTACTTAGTTTGATGTACAGAATGCTTGGTTGACGGCTTCGTGAAAGGTCCGTTTACACCCTGTAAATCTAAGATCATGTTGGTCGCAGTCACCCCATGTAAACCAATACAGTTTGAAAACGATAGGCAGATTGCGACTCCGCTACTGAATGTCGAAGTTTGAAATGTCGACGTATGTTAGTTCTAAAGTACAGGATCTCGATGTTCGCCAGTTAGAAAGTTCACTGGAGCGAAGTATGATGATGATGCTGGGGATAGATTCTTGATGTAGCTCTGTTAGTCACCTTTACCACAAGTCACAACCACGAAAACTGAACGTTTTTGCGGTAACTGCACTGTTTCTCGACACGCTGTATACAATATCGCATTACCGACATTAATAAAGCATTAATACGGCCTCTGCCACTCGTGCGAAAATCCGCTGCAGCATAAATAAACACAATCTTACAGATCAGGTGATTATCAAAACAACATTTAAGTTATTTAATACATAACGAGCGAGAAAATCAGCTGACTACGCCCAACATCGAAGGAGACGTCAAGCCAAGTACCGTGATAGTCAGTTGTTTCCGTGCGGTTTATAAGACGCTTTACATCACATGAAGACGTAAAGCCGGGTCCACAAATGTATCATTTGACCGATCCGATCGCTATATCGTATTTGTATCTAGTTAAGGACGCCTTTACTTAAATCCATATCATACCTGTCGTATCGTCAGAATTGTCTTGATCGCGTATCGAATAGCCAACAGATTTGTGTCAGCTCTTGATCAAACATGTCGCCGTTGGTTGAAGTTTACGAGAATTTAGCAATTTCGTGTGCCTGTTTTATTCTTATTCACAGTATTATAACAAAAATGTCAAACCAAAACTAAGACGTTGGTGGCAAACGGAATTAGTTAGAAACAGAAATAGGCTTGGAGGAAGAGCTTTGATGAGAGATCTTGAATTTCAACAAATTAGTGATAAATATAAAAACTTTACTCGTATGTCACCTAGTGAGTTCGAATTTTTAATGAATTTGATTGGCCACACCGTGCCGTATCCGTATCTCCTTTGATGATCGAACAAAAACCGACTAGAAATGGAACGGGCCGTATCGCGCTTTGTATCAGAGCGGCGTATTAAAACTTCATATCATGATCGCGTCGGCGATACGGATACGGTGATCAGATCGGGCAAATGATCACATGTGGACCCGGCTTTATATATTCAAACGTATTCCTTTGATTATTTTACTAGAACTCCTGCGCTATAAGATAGAGGCAGCAAGTTTAACTGGAGTCGCGCTGCAACGTCAACTTCAAGGTGTTCGTGGTACGAGTACCGAATTGTTATCTGCCCCTTGTAATGGAAGAAAGACTTTTGGCCGCAGGATGTGGTGTTCCGTCACTTCCGCGGACAAGTTCCACTGGTCAGCACAAGTGAAGTGTGAACAAAGACCTGTGTTAATAAATAAGACTTAAAACTATACAGGGTGTAAGGTGCATTCAGCTCCTTATTTTTTATCGTATTTCACCAGAATTTTTCTCAGGAAAATATTCGTGTTTTCAGTTACTATTCCTTTTTTTGATTGTAAAATTACATTGTCTGTACGCAGCACTCCATTTTTGTAAATAATACGGCTAAAATAAAAATAAAAACAACGCTGGTATGAAATGCTCTAAGAAACGACGCGTGAAATCAGCTGTTCACCTCCTGCTTTCTATAGACTTCATCGAACTAGTCGTCGCGCTTGTCGTTCGCTACGTGCGTTTTAGTAACGATACATTGCGTATGAGGAATAAATCTTTATTGGATTCCCATAACTTTCCTGAAATAATTTCATGTACATCATTTTAGTATGATATACTGAATTCACCCCATCAGTCTACGGAGGGCTGTCCCTAACGTTCTGTATTAGCAGCACTACAGGCTACTATATGTATAACATAATATGTAGTTTTAAGTCTTATTTATTAACACAAGTTTTTGTATTTAGTTTGATACGCAAACCCTGCGTAGGGAACTATAGCTGTTTAGCTGTTTTGCTGTTAGCTGTTTTGTTTGGTTTTGTGTTTTTGCTGCTTTAGCTGTTGATTTGGCTGTAATGTCAACGTGTTGGTTTAAGTTAGTTCGATACTTTCTTAAATAGATGGCGCTAACGTCACCGTAAGACGTTATTAATGGAACGAAAATTTCGAGAGCTGTGAGCAGGGTGCGATGGTCTAATTGGTTAAGACATCCGGTGTACTGAATCGGAAGGTCGCAGGTTCAAACCCTGCTCGCACTAGAATTTTTCTTTCCATGTCAAAACAGCTTTAGTTAGTATATATCTATGGGCCATTGTAGCCTGAAATAAATGATGTTATAACTGTTGAACTAGGGCTCTGGGCTCTCCCTGGGGGCTGTTTCTTCCAATGTTGGATAAAGTTTCTAACTTAAGAGTCCTTCAGTCCGATTGATTGAAATAGGACGTGACCTATTACATGGGACTTAAATATAACAGTCAAATATAGTTGTACTGCTTTTTTTTTCGAAATCTTTAACTATCTACGAATAATCTAACTCAGTATTTCTCCTGTATCGTGGGTGCGTTTTAAAACATACACATACAGCCAGACCACCTGTCATCATCACCATCATCATTTCAGCCGAAAGACGTCCACTGCTGGACATAGGCATATCCCCCAAGTGTCGCCACATTGACCGATCCCATGCGACTCGCATCCAGCGGATCCCTGCAACCTTCATCAGGTCATCGGTCCACCTAGTAGGAGGCCTTCCAACGGAACGTCTTTCGGTTCGCGGTCGCCACTCCAGAACCACCTGTGATACAAACATTTGTGTCATACAAATATTTGTTCCGTGCGGAAATAGAACCCGCGACACGCAGCGCAGGAACCCGGTAAGCCGCTGCGCCAACCATGCCCTCAAGCTACTTTACACAACATATTCAGGGAATTTAGGTCTTATATTATGAAATCTTTGCGAGGACTAACCAAATTGCACTATATTCAGCACAAGTTATAAAAAAAAAACATATAACCTACCTACCCATATAGATAACTGTGGGAAGACCTAGTTACCAGCCGGACTCCCTCGCACACAATGACAGCGCACTTGTCCAAAGTTGAGCGAGCAACATACCAAGTAGTTACCCCAGTTATATGTTACCTAATACATTTTATTGCTAGCCCAATGAAATAGCCACGTATTGTAATGTTTAATTAGATCGTAATTGTTTCTTGGGTTCGCCGGTGGGCAAATACCATTAGTTTCAGGTCATGAGTTAGGTAATATGTTATGTTACACAAAGTTGTAAGGAAAGTCCTATTTCTGTTATAGAAAAGAGCATCAAGAAAATCAGTCGGCCCTATTTTCTTCTTCTTTCATATCGATGGTACGACTTATGTAGTTTCTTGGGCCTAGTAGATGGCAGTAGCGAAGGGTCAATTTTTGTAACATGTAAGCCGAAGTACATATCTTTAATCTGATTAAATGATTTGAAAAGAGTAACCATGGAGTTTCTTGCCGGTTCTTCTCCATAGGAAACGACCAACCCGAACCGTGCACCTTTTTGTCGACGTTTTATAAGTGCCCATCTAGGCCTATGTGAAATAAAATATTTTGATTTTGATTTGATTTTGTCAATAGAAACCCGCCAGTGCCATTTTTCAAAGCGAATGCGGTAGGAACCGAGTTGTATGGAACCTTCGCCACTAGTAGATGACCACATTAATCGCGGCATCTGTCGTCCCTAATTAAGGGCTTAGATTGACCCAAAATCTATTGCCATTGATGATGTATGTGCAGATGAGGCTTTTAGGTCTGCTCCTTTGACAGGCAGCAAACACGGTTTCCTAATTCCAATATTTCGGGCTTTCATAGCATACAAATCTGATTTAATTGCTGTTATAAATCCGTTTTAGGTTTTGTTGAGCACTAACCGTGTTTGTGTGAATAGCTCAAATGGGTAAACACATTGGCTAGCCAGCAAGACGGTTGAGTGAAGTTGTCTGTAGTGCACTGGATACCTACATAAACAATGACTACTCATAGCATACCATAACCATGACCAGCGACTGCTCACCACTCGTCGAAGAGATAATAAAAGATGTGCTGCTAACAGTGCCAACATTAAAAAAAACGTTGTATCAGTTTCTATTACTATGCCTTCTGTCTACCTCTTCGTTAATGAACGCCATAACTGTTATAATATTCACAAGTAAGCATAATTAATTAGTTGTAATGATAAAGGGCATGCTCCGATTGTTTGTGTCGAAACGTCGGAGGAAAGAGTGAAGAAACGAAAATACTTAGAACCATAATTACGAAATAGGAAATAACTTATATCAAGATCTAAAGGAATTTGTATTGTAAAATACATGGAACTGCCTCGTGGCCTGTGGTTACCAGCGTGACTGTTGAACATGGGGTTCAAGCCTTCAAGGTGTGAACTGAAGTCCGGCAAAGTGTTGGATGTTTTCCATTACGTATTTCTCAGTGTCTGGAACCGTATTTATACCTGGTTGCAAGGAACTTAAACTTGACTGGTAAAATGTGTACGGTAAAGTATCAAGGCTAGTCGTAGGTTAAGGAAGGGGTAGTTTACGTGCTCACATCTCTGCTTATGAACGTAAGCAATAAAACTCGGTTTCAACAGATAGATACAAATCGAGTTGCATGCTTATTTTCGAGAATACTACATTATCAGCCGACTGATGCTGATATTGCATCGATTCGTTATCGTGTCGTTACCGTATCTTTATCTATAAACATCTCCGCGTCTATGCGTGCGACAGCCTACGTCTATCCGCCACATTGCAGCCGTCAATCTAGCCGTGCTGCGTTCAAAACGCCTGAGTAACTCGTAAGACACTCGAACGGTATGCCATACAAAAGGTCCTCGCCGATTATCTTGTATTACGTTTAAAATGCCCTAATTTGCTTGACCGCAGACAAAGTATATAGAATATGAAATAGCCCGAGGTTATAAATCATTACTTGTGTGCTAATCTGATTCATACAAAGAACAATGAGATTGTTCAATGAATATTACGGTTTACTAAATGTTAGAGAGACGTAATGTTTGATTCGGCAGTTTTGCAATACATACCTTTTATAAAAGGTCCTTGCAGATAATTGAAGTGTAATAAAATCAAAAATAGATCTGTTTTAACAAGTTTCTAGAGGTAATAAACACTTAATTACAACGCGAGACAAGTAATTAGGCAAGTATGCAGTTATTAACGTACTGTCCTTTTCATATCAATTATGAATAGAATCGGCGCAATACGGGTGCTGCAGACGATATTTTTTACTGTTAGGCATAGCGACGGGTAATCACGCTTGCTGTATGTTGCTGTGGTGTGCGACCTCTCTTATTGAAAGTAATGTCTTCGTTAATCTATATAACATCAAGCCTGTAATCCCCGAAGGATTAGGCAGAGGTGTACCTAATAGTACACCCACATTTCGCCAGTAATGATTAAGTCCTATGCAATAGGGGGCGAGCCTATTGCCATCAACGGGGCACTTATCCAGACTCCGTTGCTGCTACTGAGAAATTCCCGATGGAAAAACCCAAAAACATTTTGCCTGACCCAGGAATCATACTATGTAAGTTTGATTCCCAGGTCTGGCAAATTGTTACTACCCCGTAGAGCTGTCGCATGCTGAGCATGAGGTCCTCCTCATGCTCAGCATACGACAGCTCTACGGCATAGTATGGGGTCCTCGGCCCGATCTCTTTTAATAAATTATAGTCTTTCATGGAACAAAATGACTGTGGTGCACTCTATTATCGTCTTAATTAGCATGTGTACTACAATAGTTTTTAGCATAACTTATATGTGATCCCCTTTTATCCTCACCAACCTCTGCGATGCCATCAAGAAAGCCGTGGAAGTGGCCAAGTCTTGAGCCAAAAAACTAGAAATTTTAGAAAACTAAAACATATATAAATAAGTAATGATACAAGTTGGGAGCTTTAAAATTAAAACAATATGTTATCAACGTATAGTAGGTATAAAGACAATACATTACTCAAATAGTTACCCTAGATACATTATCAGCGAGTTAATAACAGCGTGTAACGGGTTGTTTTCAATCATAATAATCGATCAACCACAGCCTCCAGCTAATGGCTGTAATCAATTTGGTTATCTCTGACTGATATCTTAGCGCCTGTCTTTACTTGATGGTTGACTCTGGGTCGCGAAATTTTGTGACAAATAGATGTTGACTGCAGATTTGTTTTGCAGAAAAATAATTGTGGATATCCTGCTAATACAGGGTGTAAACGGACCCTTCAGGAAGCCGACAACCAAGCATTCTGTACATCAAACTAAGTAACTTTACGCAAAAATTATTGCTGGAAACGAATATTTTTTTTTTGGTTAAAAATTACGCTTTACAGTAGGACTCAATGTAACGCACTCAAAACATTGTGCTGATGGATGGATTGAATAACACGCGGGTCGTGAAGGCGTTTAAAATAAAAATCATAGATTAAAAACATGACACGTTTTTAATCTATGAATTTTATTTTAAACAAAAACACTTGAGATAAAGCTGTAACTGTGACCGCCTATATCTCCGTAACTAGAAGGTTCCCAGGTATGGTCTAGAACAAACAAATGATCGCAATGACGGACAGAACAGGTGCCTTTCGGCTTCGTTAAGGGTCTTGTTACAACCTTTATATAAAAATTATGTGTCAGAATGTTCGTACACGCTAATCTGCGAAACCACCCAACCGATATCAATGAAATTTTGAGAATGTTTTTGACCCCATAGTTGGCGCTGTTATTAGTGGATTTACCCATGCACGAGGCCAAGGTGGTCCGCTAGTAGTTTAATAAAAACACACATGGCTTTATCATATCCTTTTAATTTGTCTATTTGTGAAAATAGATACGTCGCTCCATATAAAATATTGGTATTCAGCTGCATCCGGTTAGACTGGAAGCCGACCCCAACATAGTTGGGAAAAGGCTAGGCAGATGATGATGATGTGAAAATAGGTACGTAACATTAATTAAAAGTAAGCATACCGCACTTATGCTGGACCGTTCGATGTTGGGATTCTTGAATGAAATCATACCCATAGGACGTATTTTGGCACCATGCAGGCTTTTCGCAGTCATGACAATAATACTCGTACCTCCGTGTTTTAATTTTTGAGTGATTTTATTGATATTTTTATTTAATGACTTTTATTTATTTTTGTAATGATTTTTATTGATTTTTTAATGATATTTTTCTATGATTTTCTACTTTACTGTTTTTATTAAATCTCTATTTATAATTTTTTGATGTATATGGGTACTTTGCCTGAATTAAAACACAATTTATTTAATAAAAGGCACTACTCCGATGAAGAACAGTTACAACTGAAAACAAAACAGTTCACACTCAGTTCAATAAGTTGGTTGTCGCTACCTTAAGCCGCGAGTTATTTAAATATTTCAGTGGCTCGAGAGAGAGAGAGAAAGCATTAAAAACAGATATAATAAAACATACAAAAAAAAAAAAAAAAAAATTCAAACCAAAAAAGAACATTTTAACTAAATTGGTGTTGTATAAGACCAAAAGGCCCATAATTATCTCCCCCTGTTCATGCCGTGTTTGAAATAACTACTAGTTCTATTAACACGTATGACAAGTGACAATCTAATTTATGAACCACTTTGATATCAAAAATATTTATATTGACTTTACAAGTGTCAGTTTTGACATGTAATAACATTTTTGATAATGGCGGCCGTCTCGTTACATCACAACTAATTGTCGGAGGAAACATGACGGAAATATTGAACAGGGTTGGGCGCATGCGCACCTTGAGGGCACAATGATAAAAGAACGTTAAAATTCTATTACTGTTATTAAAACGAACCATTTTTGTCGATCTGTTGCTAAATAATTTTGTAGCTTTTAACTCTTTTCGTATTGATGCAATTAATTGATTCAATTTGACTTATCGAATAACTTGCTGTTTCGTAAGTTATCACACTTTATTTAATAAGTGAAAAAAATGGTACCTGGTTATAAGGTAGGTATCAGTAAGAAGACAAGTACCAGTACGGGAACAGCAGTGCCCCAGTGGTGGCGGCCCAGACTTACGAACAGTAAGTCGTGGGTTCGAACCCAGGCAGGCGCATTACTATGTGTAATTTAATTCATCACCACTGCTCTCAATACGGTGGAGGAAAACATGAGGAAACCGGCATGTCCTAGAGCAAAAATTCGAAAACATGTGACATCTACCAAGCCGCACGGGGCCCGTGAGTTTTATTACAGCCCATTCCCTCTCATAGAGAGTAGACCTGTGTCCCAGCAGTGGGAACATTATAGGCTGATTATGCAATGAAGATATGCTGCGCTGACCCCAAATAATTGGGGAAAGAACAGAGGAAAGATGATGTTGATGCCTACCAGTAACTCAGTTTTAAAACCAATGCCCAATGCAATTTAATCTAGTTCCGTTAATCTTGGATCTGCTAGCAAACATATCTATTTAGAAGTCGTAACAAGTAAGTTCAAAGCTTGCACAACTTTGATCCGCCTAAGCAAAAAATGTGCTTCACCTCATCCCAGTTACCAATAAGGTGCCCCAGTTCTAGGTCATCGAGACATGAGCCGAGGTTCGTCTAAACAAGGCATTACAAAAATGCCTTGGGTCGAATTCTTCGGAAAAATCTTAAGAGCTTTCGATTTGATAAAAGGTTTTCAACGATGGAAAAATCCAGAATTATTTTTTTTGTTTTATTTTTTTATTATTCAAAAACACTGTTACACTATTACACAAACGCAAACATAACACACAAACTATGGTGGGTTTATGTGGTATGTTTTCGTTTTTACGACTGGTAGACTGTAGACTGGCAGGTAAGAACAAGGACCGTATTGTTTTAGGATGTTCATTATAAAATACAGGATTAATACATAGCATTACGAGAAACTGCATCATGTACACACGACGGGGAAACAAGCCATTTTATGCGGATCTCTCATTGTATGGGAAATCTATACAAAGCGAGGCCAAATTATACTGGACACGTACAGCTTCATATGCCGCCGTGTGTACGTGCAAATCTTTAAAACAGATATAGGAATAGAAACGGATATCGTGAGTAGCATACTAAAAAGGAGATTTCCATAAGAAGCATTTGGTCGTATTTCTATTCATGAAAAAAAACAGTTGACGTAACTTTAATTTAAAAAAATATATATATGCTTATTACTACTACCCCGGATACTCTCCATCCGCAATATAATTATAACTGTCTGAATGTGTGAACGGAATAATGTATAGACGTTGCCTCGTAGCCAATGAACATTAATTAACTACTTGATTGATTTTGACAAATGTGTTTTGATTTATTTTTATGTATTGCACGATTGACAGAATGGTGTGAAATAACTCGTTTAGTGCTCTTGGAACATAGTTTTTACAAGTTCGATATAATTCTAGGCGTGTAAAAAAAGTTACTTTTCACCAATAACAGGTATTCTTTAAAGAAAACTAGTTTCTATTTACGCATTGGTTTTAATACTGAGTACCTACTTAACTTCTTGTAGTTTATTTCATTAAACTGCTCTCAAAACGTTGAAGGAAAACACCGTAAGAAAATCAGCACCGTAGAAACGGGTTTTGTCGAAGGAAGAATCGACAAAATGACAGATTAACAAAAGAAATCTGTCATTTTGTCGATTCTTCCGTCGACAAAACCCGTTTCTACGGTGGTTAAGCTACGCGTGCTGATGGATGTCAAATCCTCACGTGACCCGCATGGGCATTTCATGACCCACCCACATAGAGTAGGCCTGTATCCGTGCTGTAAGTAAGAACATCACAGGCTGATCTGAGGCATAGGCATATATTCATGAAATCATCATTCAATCATCATAATTTTTTATTTTTTTTCTTATCTTTTCATTTTTTTTATTTTTTTTTTTTCTTGTGCATATATTCATTCTATATCCTAACTTCCTATCCTATCTTAATATTATAAATGCGAAATTAAGTGTGTTTGTTACCTTTTCTCGCCTAAGCCACTGCCCGTTTTTTTTCGTATTGGAAATCATCAAATGCCCGGGTCCCCACTCTGGGCGGAGCGGAAGGGAGTGTCAGACTTGTACTGACTAAAACCCATCCATGTTCCTTCTTTGCCCTTTGTGTTCCAGGGCCACGGTATCTCTTTCGAACAGTCCCGCAGCCCTGGCAGGCATCGGCCCTTGCGGACCCCTACTTGTTTGCTGACATCTCTTTGAGGCGCACGTGGAACACGAACGCACCGTCGACACAGCCTGTCGTCATAAGACGGCCAGACGGCGGGCTGGATCATCCTGAAACTTTGCTTATAAGTTGTCAGGTTTTTAGAAACGGACATAACCCACCTTTCATCGCGAAAAAAAGTACTGTTCCCGAGGAAAACAACAATAAAGTTCTTATGATAATAGATGGCGCCACTTGTCTTTCGCCAGTTTAATTGTCAAATTCTAAATCACGAGTGAAGCCACGGGCAAAAGCTACTACTCTATATCTTTCTTCGGGAGGGTGTGACAATTTTAAGTATTAGTAATATGACAAGACCAGTCTAAATTTTCCTCGATGCTCTCTAAAGTAGAACAAATCTATCCTAGTAACTCTACTCAGGCATCAATGCCCCACCATTCAAACTTTGCTTTGAAAACGTGTTGTACCTACCTACCTAATGTACCTACTAAACTGTATATTATATAGGGCCAAGTGAAGGACGAGATTACAGTCATTTAGCTAGACAAAATACAAATTATTACTTACTATTTCACAATACAGTCCTATAGTCGGCATTGGAAATGCCACTGCCAGAAGGTAAATACTTCAAATGCCAGTCCGACACTATTGATTAGGTATTATCATTATTTATCTGTCTCGGTACTCGGCGGTGCGAAAAATGTCTAAGCTGCAGATTAGTTGGAGATTACGATTGTTTACTTAGATTGTAGCTGAATTGGAGGCTTTTATATAACTGTTTGTTTATGTTGAAGGTAGGGAGCGACCTTTTATTATGACAGCGTATCTCAAAAGCTCTTCAAATTCTTTCTTTTGTCTTCTTCTATTATATACTTGATTCACACGGATGCTATGAAACAAGAAAAAATTATCCATGATAAGGAAGACCAAAGGAAAACCAAAACGATGGATGGACTTTGTAAAGAATGATATAGCAAGAAAGGAGATGTCTGATGAGATGACGAGTAATAGAGAAGTATGGAAGAAGAAGACATGCTGCGCCGACCCCAAATGAATTGGGGCACGGGCAAGACATAGATGATGGTCAAGCGTAAATAATATTTTATATAAGTTTGCAAATCATGTTGGTACTATATATTTAAATTGTAGATACAGAATTAACCTTCCTGAATAAATTGTCTATATGATGATTAAACGACGTCTAAAAATCATTGTTTCATTAAAAACCCTAAGCGGTGAGCAGACAGATACGAAAACCGACTTTGCTGTAAGAGTTCAATACGGAGTGGAAGGGAGACACCGACGCGAAAACGGTTACCACGAATTCAGTACATCATTGATACATTTTGACCGTGTAGGTATTACTTTTGTATGAAACAGCTGTTTTTTTCAATAACCGATTAAAAATTTCTTTGTGGGGGGCTCAGAATGATGTACTGAATATGTGGTAACTGTTTTCGCGTCGGTGTCCCTTCCACCCCGGGCTGATTTTAAAGTTGTGTTCCTGGTCAAAAGCTTTTTCATATCCGATAGCAACAATACGAACCACCCATCTCGCCGCCTAACTATCATAATTATTACTACTGCTAATCCTTGGATGCTACTTGGTTACTAACTAACACTAATTAAAACACAAATCTAGCTCAACCTTTACGATAAGACGGTAAACAACTCTCATAGATTAAATTCGATCTTTATCAACGCAATAAAAACCAGAGCAATCTTATCAAAACAACATTAAAATCATTACAATTACATATATAATAGATGTTAGGAATTAATAAGTCGGCAACTATTAACGAGGGAATAAATACTCTTTGCGATTAGCCCAGCTACCGCATAATATGGCAATATCGTAATTTAAACTTTTAAGAGTCTCATTAATGCTGATTTGGCCTCAGGCTCACAATTATACTTGATCTAACGTTCTAGTACTATCAATTAGCTGTCGGTAAATGTCGACGTGTTTTTTTTATGGAAAAATGTTTGATATTTCGGTTCGGACAATTCATTAAGAACATCGGGCGTAGCATTTGCCAGATGATAAAAACACAAAATTATATAGAACGTCAACAAATACAGGCTACATAATCGTCATGTTTTTTTACTTTTTCCCAGCTATGTTGCATCGTGTGCCAGCTTCCAGTCTAACCGGATGCAGCTGAATAACAGTATTTTTCATAGAGCGACTGCCTATCTGACCTCCACAATCCAATTAGTACTGGATACTATGATACCCCTTGGTACGACTGGTTGTCAGACTTTCTGGCTTTTGACTGTACATATAACGACTGTCAAAGATCTATAAATGACAGCCGGGACCAACGGCTTTACTTGAAAAGGCTAATAAGTTCTTAGCGTTAATCGCTAAGTAGGTGTTCATGAAATATAAAACCACAAACAAAAATTTGTGTAGTTTACTGCAACTAAGAAAACCGACTAATGAAAAATCACGCTCTAATTGAATTCGGGGTTTACAAGGTAAAATCGACTCCTTCTATTGTTGAAGTCGGTTAAAATGTAGCCTATGTTATCCGGGCCATAATAACCTTATTCATCAAAATCGGATGAATAGTTTAGGAGCTACGGAGGACCATACGTAAATGCATACATACATAGTCTGCTCAAATTATAACCCTTCCTTTTGGCTTCGCCGTAGTCGGGTAATTAGAGCTAAACACTTACTTTAAATGTGTTTTTACTGTTTTCATAATAAAGAAAAACTCAAACATATAGTTGTTTCAAGTTGTTGTGTGTTGTTGAAAGGCATTTGCATGTGGCGGAGATGAGAATGCTAAGGGGGATGTGTGGTGTTACGCGAATGGATAAAATAAGAAATGAGTATATAAGAGGAAGTTTGAAAGTGGCGCCAGTGACTGAAAAGTTGTGTGGTAATCGGTTGTCGTGGTATGGGCATGTGATGCGGAGGAATGAGGAAAATGTTGTGAGGGAAGTTATGAGTATGAATGTGGATGGGTATATGAGTAGAGGAAGACCAAAGAAACGATGGATGGACTGTGTAAAGAATGATATGGCAAGAAAGGAGGTGTCTGGCGATATGACGAGTAATAGAGA
Source organism: Noctua janthe (assembly GCA_910589295.1). Taxonomy (NCBI): domain Eukaryota; kingdom Metazoa; phylum Arthropoda; class Insecta; order Lepidoptera; family Noctuidae; genus Noctua; species Noctua janthe. The sequence goes on along the minus strand of OU342573.1, from coordinate 6,597,142 downwards.
AGTATGGAAGAAGAAGACATGCTGCGCCGACCCCAAATGAATTGGGATAAGGGCAAGAGAATAATGATGATGATAGTTGTTTAAAAATTTTGCTAGTTGCTCTTCAATTAAAATTGACCTCAAGATTTCTATCTATTGTAGACGAAATGTTTCGACAGCTAATTAATGCATATGTAGAAACTAACAGGTGTAGATTCACGCGATAAGGGCAACATAGGTCTTATCAGCCTAATACAAAAAAAAAAATCGCAAAAATAAAATAATTTTGCAAAGAATTTCTGTTTGTAATCATAACTAGACCGTGAGGACTGGACATAATTAGATCAGTTTGGACAAGTACTGATCGAAACAGAAATGAAGACATCCGCAAGAGAACCAAGGTTGCCAACTTAGCCCGAAAAATTGCCAAACTTAAGTGGCAGTGGGCAGGACACATTGCTCGCAGAACGGATGAACGATGGGGCTGAAAAGTTCTGGAGTGGGGAGCGCGAACCGGAAGACCGTAGTACTAAGGAACAACTTATTTAGAAAAACATTATTTTTCATTTTCGAGCCGCGGTATAAAAATCTTAAAAGAAACAAACAGACATTTCATTTCGTAGTTGAGTTCCGGAAACGCCTTATTATAAAATTCAAAGCAAGTCATTTTAGCACTTATTAACGATTTCATTTACCTACTGAAGTGGAACATAGTATCTAAGTATTTTATTTTATTTGTCGTTCAGGATTTTAGATTCTATTGAGTACTGCAAGAATAATATAATTATGTAGATATCAATAACATTACCCTCCTTTTGAGCACCGCCACAGTTGGATAAAAAGTGAATAATATCCTTATAGATGATCTGACTCACCTTCAATTTACAGAGAATTTCAATAATCTACCTGATACCTGACCTAGATTGATAATAAAAATACCTTGAATGGTAATTAGACCGGTATTAAATTTGTGCAAAAATTTAGATTTTAAAGGAGAGATCACACTAATTCATAATTCATTTATCTATTGTTTGCTACGGGAGAAAAGACAGATCTTATCCTTACTATTGTAAACCTATGGGGTGTACAATATTTGTATGTTTTTCAATATTATTGGCTATGTTAAAAAATAATTAATAATAATACAATTTTTACACTCATAATTGATTGGTGGTTGTTATCCATTGCATTGGTTATTTTAATCAAGCTCATTTTACATTCATTATTACACAATTACTAAAAACGCGGAAAAAACTTGCATTGTGTCCACGCAATCATCAATCATCTTCAGGCTTTAATCCTATGTTACTTGGGGTCGCTGCAAGCCGTTATTTTCTCCATTCTCCCCAGAAACCGCCACACTATCATTTACTCCTTTTTCTTTCAAATCATTCCTCACAACTTCGGACTTCCCAAAATCCATCCATCGTTTCTTTGGTCTTCTCTCCCTCTCCATCCATCAACATTTATATTAATCACTCTTTAAGTCACATGCGATTCATCCCTCCTCATCACACGTCCATACCAAGACTGACGATTCCTTTTCAACTTTTCTGTAACCTATCGCTTTATTTTCGTTCGGACGACGCGATTAGTCTCAACTTCGGATAATTCGCTTTTAATACATGGAACATGGAACTCTGACCGGCTCAAACATTCCGTATCGTTAAGTGTGATCCCTCCCTAACCAGTTCATCTCAACATACCTGAGCTCAGTAGCGCATGAAACTAATTCGTCATGACCGTCGAGGTCGCCGGATCGATTCCCGGATGCACATAATACAACTGTGCGAATATCGCATGGCTTGTTTGTAGGGCTGCTACATTTGAACTTGATAAATAAATTTTTAATATTTTTATACGCAAACCCTGCGTAGGGAACTACACTACCACACACACACACACACACTACACTACTACTTTTCTTTCCATGTCAAAACAGTTGATAAATAAAGCTAAAATTAAAAAAGGTTATTTGTTTTTAACACAAATTCTACCTTCAATTTATAAGACCATAGTGTTATCATATTTTCGAATATGTAGCAAAATTAAATACTCCGAACACTTTTCAAAATCAGTTTCGTTTTTTAAATTTTTGTTAAGAAACGCCGATATGGCCGATGGAGTAAAGCTTTGACCGAATTGTGGCCAAAAAAACGCCGCGAGAACACTTGGATGAAGAACGAACGGGATCGAGGAGTATAGCAGTCGAAAATAGAGGCCTACAGACCTATAACCAGCAGTAGGTGATTCAGGGCTAAAACGATAATGATGGCTTATTCCCAGGAGCTCCAAATCCATTGTTCTTCAAACAATTTCTCTCCATACATTGATTCCCAACAGCTCCATAATTTTATTAGTTAAATAATAAAATACTAAATTTTTTCCCAGCGGCTCCAAACCAATTTGCGTAAGGTCAACAAAACACAAATTGCTACCATCAATGTTATAATTTCGTGGTAAGTAGTTTCAGTACATAGGCAGTCACAAATCAGTCTTATCTTAACTAAGTATGTACTTATACCTATTGTAAAATTTAAAACAATCATCTCACAATGCACTATACGTCACACAATATGAAGTTAAACAATTAAAAATGTAAATTCTGTGGATGTGGAAGATCCAGCAACAGCGCAATCTTGGTACTCACTCATTATCTATGAATTTGCATAAACATGCATCAATTGTAAGGGCGCATGGTCAACTATCCTATTTCGCTATTGTAGATGGACAGCGCGGTAGGGCGCGGGGGTGGGGGGATGAGAGGTTCGACATTGTCGCATTACTCCGGTACAAAATCATAAATTAATTTTATTGTAAATATGTAATTTTTTGTGCAATCTGTACTTGAAAATTTTTGGAGCTCATGGGAAAGATTTTATTTATTATTATTATATTGCTTTTTTAATTTGGAGCCGCCGGGAATAAAATTCTGGAGCGCCTGGGAATAAGCCATAATGATGTCTGTAAGGATAGTGCGTGGCTATTAAATTAAATAAATGAACATGCTGTATCTGTAAAGTACTTTTCTTCTTCAGTGTTCATTATTTAAACTGGTCTCTGCCAGAATAAATTAAAAGTAAATAAGAACATAAAATAACAATAATTGAAATATAAAATATGAAATATTATAAAAAAATATATTTATATTATTTTATTAATATTTTAAATATTTATTATTGTTAAATACTTATAATTGTTAAATAAATAAATAAAACCTTGTGTCAGCCCTGTGTAAAGGTAAGGTGATAATTCCACCTTTAAACCATATACTTATACACCCATATAGACTACAGCCCATGTTTATAATACCAATTGAGCCCATTTGAGTACCAGAAGTATCGTTAATGTTGTCATTAGTTCACACTTTATTTTCTGAGATATGGTTGCAAATAATTTTAACTAATAACATTTTAAATGACATTAATATACTTACAGTAGTGTAGCAATTGTTATATACAGGAAATCTAAAGAGTTTTTTATTTTAAACCGCTATTTTCAATTTATTGTTACTTTGTTGCTGCTGATGTTTGTTGGATATTTTTTTTATACCAAAATATTTATTTGTATCTGAAGCAAAAAGTATAATACTAAAGAGGTCGCACGTGAGTATACAAATCCGCCAGATAAACTAGAATCCAAAAATGGTCACACTACTCCAAATTCAAAAATACAAGCCGAATTGTGCGAAAATCTTTGAATTTCAGCCATTTACTTCAAAGAAAAAAGTTAATAAAAAAGAAAACTCTAATGGCATCTGCTATTATTTTGACAGCAAATGACCAGTTAAATTGTTGAAAAGTAGGAACGTCCAAGAAGTTTGTTTCATTTTCGTGAATATTAGTAAAATCGGTGTCATAAAAAAGTTTGAGGACAATTAAATTGTAAAAAAATTGATCCCTACTATTTATAAATTAAAATTATAATAAAATTACTAGGTACGTATTAATCTATGATTTATTAGACATCATAAAAAAACTCTAACCACGTTAATTATTTTTATTCAATGCTACCACGTAATGAAGAAACAGATCCGCGTCAAATCTGGGTGCAGCAAACATGTAACAAACCAATAATTATCAAGTTCAATAACTAACTACATTAATTCGAATCACACTTAACTCTTAATGAATGTAAAACGTATAATTTTTCACACTTGTAATAATAAATGTATGTACCTACGAAGTTATTTTTACGACTTGCGAGGTTGATACTAGTAATTATTGTCAGTATTATGGTAAAGGTGTGGTCCAAATAAATCCAAGGTGATGGACAACTTGTCTACATGCCATAAATCTTTTATTATCAGATATTTCAAGTTTATCTTTGGACAATTTTTTATTCATACATTGCGTTTATAGTCGGAGCTTTTTTTTTTTTTTTTTTTTCCGGATGGGAAATCATCAAATGACCACTCTGGGCGGAGCGGAAGGGAGTGTCAGACTTGTACTGACTAAAACCCATCCATGTTCCTTCTTTGCCCTTTGTGTTCCAGGGCCACGGTATCTCTTTCGAACAGTCCCGCAGCCCTGGCAGGCATCGGCCCTTGCGGACCCCTACTTATTTGCTGACATCTCTTTGAGGCGCACGTGGAACACGAACGCGCCGTCGACACGGCCTGTCCGTCATAAGACGGCCGGACGGCGAGCTGGCCCATAACTCGCCGTCCACAGGCACGCGCCTACGGTGGCCGGGAGCCACCACGTGACCCCCAACGCCCAGGGCGTCTCCCGCGGCATAGTCTGAGCTAAGATTGATAGTTTTAGAGCCGCCGTCATCATCACGATCTTTAGCATTTTATAGTATTGAGACAATTACATTGTGAAATAAACTTTTCAATCGTAACTTCTTATGAAAAAAAAAAATTATTGTCCACTTGGTGTCAAAACAACCTTAGATGTCTTTAAATGTTTTCTTCCTTTTTTTAGGGAAACGGTTTTTCATAAAAGTTTTTCGTGTAAACTAGCCAGTATGTTTTATATTTTATTTCAGTGTAACCTGTTCATTGAAACTCACCAGGAAAAAATATTGTAATGCATACTTTTTAAACGCAACTTTTTTCATGCATATCAAAATTTCCACTGGCTGTTTTCCGTCAAAATAAAGTGAGATGCCATTTTATGTTTGTTTTTCTTGTTTATTTTTCTTAGAAAACGGCTTTTCTTAAAGTTATTTATGAAAATCAGTTAGGATTCATTTTATTTGGTTTGAGCACAACCTTTTTATTTAAACTTATTACCTACTCTTCGGAACTACTAAACCGATTACGTTTTTTTTTTTCACTAATTTGAAACCACATTATTCGTTGGATAATATCCGAAAAACACGAGCGGAGCCGCGGGCAAAAGCTAGTAAAATATAAAATCAGCTGATTGACGCATTTCGTTTTTCTCTTGTTACCGTATCACACTGGTTAGGTGCTCTATACACGCATCTCTTACTGCAATAAAAAGTAAAAGTAATTATCAAATGTCACGCAAGAAGCAACTGAGAGTTTTGTACTAAATTAATTCATAGAAACCGCAATTTAATTTTTGAAGGGCAAAATCATTTTATTAAGTCCTACATATTTCATAAGTTATTAGTCTAAAATCCAGTCTATATCCACGTCTTTGAGTCTTTTATAAGTATCAAAGAAAGAAACTAACTATATAATTATATTATCATACAAACAGAAAAAAACTACAGAAATTATAAACAATAAGCCAAGTTATACAGAGGAGCTCGTGGCTAAATAATTAGGTTTTGCCGAGCTTGCCTAGGTTGGTCTGTGGATGGGTGACCACCCATTATATACCGAGTTTCCTCCGTGCCTCGGAAAGCACGTTAAGCCGGTGGTCCCGGCTGTCATTTTTAGAACTTTGACAGTCGTTACAGGTAGTCAGTGGCTCAAAGAGTCTGACAACCAGTCTTACCTAGGGGTATCGTATCTCGTAGTACTAACTGGGTTGTGGAGGTCAGATAGGCAGTCGCTCCATGTAAAATACTGGTATTCAGCTGCATTCGGTTAGACTGGAAGCCGGCCCTAACATAGTTGGAAAAAAGGCTAGGCAAATGATGAAGCAAAGTTATACATTTATAAAAAAACGAAAATAATCCCATATGTCACCGATGCCACATCTTTGATATGGCGGTGATGACAAACACAGTCTTGTTTTACCTCTTCGCCATTCAAATTACCCTTAACATTTACCACACAAACAGATCACCTCCAATTGTATAAAACACATATTAAAAGATAAATTAACGTAACATTTCACGCTCTTACTACATTTAGTTATATCTTGCCTCGTTGGTATATTGATCAAAAACGCGGCTGCTGAGCATGAGGTCCTGGATTCGGTGGGTCGGGCAAAATGTTATTAGGTTTTTCCATCAGGAATTTCTTACTTTTCGCCCCCTATTACATGGATCAACATAACTGGCGAAATGTGGGTGTACTATTAAGTAGCCTGCCTAATCCAGGGATTCAGGCGTGATGTTATGTGACATTCACAAACACCGTCTTTTCCTACCTCTTCGCCCTTCAAATGAACCTTAACATTTACCTTAGATAAATTACCTGCATAAAACACACATTAAAAAGATGGATTAATGTAACATTTATCTCTAAACTCATATAGTTACGTCTATCCCTATTTCTTGAACAGCTTCCGCATTCTGTGCCTAAGTGCCAATGCTTACGCCTCCGTTAAACCACAAATACTTAAAGGTTATCTGAATAGAAACGTTTGTAGACTTGTGACAAAATAATACTTACCCGATTAGTCAATAACTAACTGTTGAATATTCAAAAGCTGTCGTAGACTGAAAGATTGGTTTATAGATAGAGGTGTGATATGAGAATTAAATTAAATGTTTTCTCAAGACTAAAGTTATTTGGTTTGTTACCAATTTTCTCTAACAATAGCGACCTACGCGTTCAATACAATAATGCACTGAGAGTACTGCTACGGCTGCCGTGGCGTCGTAGTGCGTCGGGGTTGTTTGCAGTAATAATATTGATTGTTTTGCCGCCATTATTAGAAATAGATATGCATCCCTAATGACTCGTGTTCGCGGCAGCACCAACAGTATTCTCAGTGTATTTGCAGATCGATGGGATTCCCCGATGCTGCGGAGGTGAATGCGGCTCCACGCTGAATTTTAATTGTATATGTATTATCATCTTTGTCTGTAACCTACTAACACTAGAAGTTCTTAAAATAGTTACTAAAACTATGGACTCCAGCCTGAAATAAAAAAAAATCTATTCTATTCTAATCTAATAGTCGATATAGTGATTAAATAGTTGTTATATTTCAAAACTCGGTTCACCACGAATGCAATATCTAAGTGTTTAAGTGTTTATGAGTGTGTTGTCCTGCCAGGGCTGCGGGACTGTTCGAAAGAGATACCGTGGCCCTGGAACACAAAGGGCAAAGAAGGAACATGGATGGGTTTTAGTCAGTACAAGTCTGACACTCCCTTCCGCTCCGCCCAGAGTGGGGGGGGTCATTTGATGATTACCAATCCGAAAAAAAAAAAAAAAAATTGTGTGTAGTTAGAGGTTACTTCATGTTCGTGAACTTACATCCTCCTGGACTTATATGAGGCAAATGACAGACGTGTCCACCAGTAGCGAAGGGTAAATTTTTGTGAGAGGTAAGCCGGAGTACATATCTTAAATGTGATTATATTATTTATATAAAGCCATTTTTCAAAGGCAATCCGGCAGGAATAGAGTTGTATGGAACCTTCGCCACTGGTGTCTTCAATCGTCTGATAAAATCAAAATCAGCGATTCTAGAAGAAGTATCAGTGAAAACTTGTATATTTTATTTGACTGCATAAGCATTGTTGGTTAAATTAACTATTCGAAAAAAGTAAAAATTAACGAAGCGTTAGGTACACTCTAAAAAGCGTAGCAATAAACCCTTTTATCTAATTAATAGCAACATCCGCAAAGAAATCGTATTCTTTGGGCAGGTAATAATGCTGAGATCCAGCTGGCATATTTTAGGAGAGGCCTGTGTATTGCAGTATATTATGGACTTTGATAGGTTGAGTAAATGATTGTTTTATTATTTTCTTTAATTAAATCTCTCAAAATTGAGTTAATGGTTTCTATTTCGATCGAGCAGCCAAAATTCTGATAGAGAAAGTTGCTGAAAGCAACATCACGCGATCGACCACGAAAACGTTTGAACGTCAGGGAAAGCCTATAATTGGGGATTGCTAACTTCACGCCTGGTCTGAAGTAACTTTTTTAAGTAAATGCCTATCACTACATATTATAAAACAAAGTCCTCCGCCGCGTCTGTCTGTTCGCGCGATGAACTCGAAAACTACTAAACGGATTTTCATGCGGTTTTCACCAATAGATAGAGTGATTCATAATACTTTAGTTACTTTAGTTAGTTATTTGTGCATTTCATGCACATTATTATAATCATTTACACCATATAATTTAAATGAATATCTTAGGAGTGATTGCAAAAATAAATTTATGCGCGTTTCTCACACCGATGCAATAACGAGACTCGGTTGATGCGATCAATCCCGCGCCGCGCCGCGCCTCCCGCTGTTGCCCAGTTTCTAAACAAAATATGTTCTTTAGCGTCTGCAACCGCAAACTGCAAATCAGCGGCGAATGGCTTCTAATTGACCATATGAAAACGGCAACAGGTAATAAGTATAATAAATGTTTTCATAGAGACTTGGAAACCAATCAAGACCTCCACAGACTATACAACACCTTGTACTGCTCCTTCACGGCAACCCAGCACGCCCCTGTCTGTCTAGTCTTCCGATATTGAGATACTGAACAAATAAGTTGTTAAGTCGACAGGCGTCGCGTGCGCTGCGCTCCACCGCGCATGCTCGGAATTGCGATAATTGGATTAAATCATTAAAATTATTTGAAATTAATCAGTAGTTTCCTCTTCAATATTGCTTTACGTTGTCTGATTACAATATACCCTATCTATGATTCGTATCGCGTTAATTGCATCTGTGCATCTTTATTAATGGCGCACACGCAAGAGTTGCGATGAAGTGTTCTATGTTACATGCTTTCATCGTTTTATTATTAAAATATTAATTACAAAAACAAAAGAACCTACATTAATAACATATTACAAAAAATATGAAAAAATACTGAAAAAGGCGGTTACAACAGCTAAAAAACTGCACTACAAAAATAAAATGACTAAATCAAATAATAAAGTTAAAACAATGTGGGGAATCATAAATGAACGCTCAAACAAAAAGCGTAAAACCGAGAAACACAACATAACATTACAAGTAGATAATAGCTTAACGGCGAAACCGCAAGAAGTAGCCAACATATTTAATAATTTCTTTGTCTCCATTGGTGGGAAAACTACAACACCAACCGGCAGCAAACCAAAGGGGCTACCGGCAACCTTAACTACACAAAATACATTATACCTTAACCCAGTTGATCCTTATGAAATAAACATAATTATTAAAAATCTAAAGAACAAGAACAGCCACGGAATCGACGAACTCCCACCCAGTCTGATAAAACAGTGCGCTGATGAACTTACCTTGCCATTTTATATACTCATTAACCAATCCTTCGAAGAAGGTGTTTTTCCTGACTTACTCAAAAAGGCCCTCATTAAACCTATTTTCAAAAAAAACGATAAAACTGACCCGAACAATTACCGTCCCATTGCTCTACTACCAACAGCCTCAAAAATATTCGAAAAAGTCATGTGTAACCGCGTTTACGCGTTCTGTGAAAAATATAGCATTTTCAATGATAGCCAAAATGGATTTCGTAAGAACCGATCCACTGTTTTGGCCGTCTACAAGTACATACAAGAAGCACTCAAAATTATTGATAATAAAAAATACGCTATTGGACTGTTATTGGACATGACCAAAGCGTATGATAAAGTACAATTCGATATACTATTGAATAAACTTTACAACATAGGTATCCGAGGAAAAAGTCATGACTGGTTTACATCTTATTTAGGAAACAGAGAGCAAGTCGTAGAAATAGAACACTACAATACACAAACACAACACATTGAACTAATTAGATCACAAAACATACCTGTAAACGCCTCCATACCACAGGGAAGTGTCATAGGATGCCTATTGTTCTTAGTCTACATAAATGATCTCCCTAACCACATAAATGAAACGTGCGTATTGTTTGCCGATGACGTCTCTATTTTAACATTATGTAAAAATAACCAAAACCTGAACCAAACACTAACATCTATACTTGATACCACAACATACTGGATGAACGAACATAACCTAGAAATTAACTTTAGTAAGACAAAAATAGTCACTTTCCACCCGCGACAAAAAACCCCAATAAATATAAATTTTAAATACAAAGGATCCAAGTTAGAAATAGTTAATAAATTCACCCTTTTAGGCCTGGACATAGATACACACATAGACTGGAAACCACACATACAGAAAGTAAAAACAAAGCTATCTAAATTTGCATATGCCCTCAGAGAAATAAAGAAAACTACAGATCTCAAAACAGCAATAGTAACATACTATGCGTACGCGTTCGCTTGGCTTAAATACGGAATAATATTATGGGGTAACAGTACAGACGCACCTTCGCTATTTACAATACAGAAGAAACTTATAAGAACATTGGTTAACATAGAAGACACCGACTCATGTAAACCACACTTCAAAGAACTAAACATCCTAACACTACCCTGTCTCTATATATTTGAAATTTGCAAATTTGTAAGGAAGTACCCACAATTCTACAGCAAAAGAAAAGACATACAAACAGAAATCAAACTTAGACATGGAAATAGACTCAACCTGCCAACTTCACGATTAAAAATGCACTCCTCTAGTGCGTTTGTCACGTCAATAAAAATCTACAATAAATTACCTGAACACATAAAAAACACAGAAACAAACAATATATTTATAAATAAACTAAAACGATTTCTCTTAGATAAAACCTACTACACAATTGACGAATACTTCAAAGATAAATTCCTCCTAGAGAAACGAAGATAATTAGAATAACCAAGTAGTACCTAATACATCTATTTACCTTATCTACCGTGCAATATCTTTAATTACTTACTATTTAGTTAATAATAAATTACAGCTAATATATAAATAAATATATAAAATAATTACCTAATTTATAATTTAGAAAATATCTATTAATAATAAATAAATAAATATATAAATAAATAAATAAATATAGAAATATTAATAATAAACAAAATTAATATAAATCTACTCATAAATAATATCTACTTAAATATCTAAATATAAGATTTACTCCTTAATTTCAATATTATAATTTCAATATTATTATGTTTTTAAACAAAAAGCGCTTCATCCTCTCCTCTAAAAACTAACTTGCTGTGCCCGACAGGGTCCATAATTGTTTCTCTATAATTTACCTACCAGCCTTGTATACATTATGGAATGCAATAAAGTATTGAGTATTGAGTATTGAGTATTGTCTTTTGCAAAAAGGTTTTTTTTTCAAGTGTCGTTCTGTAAAATATTTTAGTGATTGGCTCAATACAACACGGTACAAAGATGCTTGACTCATCAGAAAGAAGACCTATAACAATTTGTGTACAAGTTCTGGCTATGATGGGCACGTACGCCCTTCTGTCAAAAGCCTTATAGAACACAGTCACTATTACTTATTACCACTGTCTCCTTTTACTTTCACCTCATATTTATTTCCTATTTACCAGAACAGCCTAACTACGTCTACAATACATATGTGCTGCACTAAACATCTAACGTCGGTTCCCTTTTTATTATACCCGACAAGTATAGCAAAATAAAACATAAAGTGGGTCAAAGATTGAGCCCAGCGTAATCAATTAGTTAACAATTAATACCTACTTATTAAAAAAATGAATCAGATAAAAGAGTTGCATTGCAGCTACTTGCTGAGCCGTTGCCACATCGTAAATGGACATTAGTATAAATAAGTGTAAGTATACAATTCTTCGATCCGGGCCGCGCCCACCGAGCTGCGTGCGTACTGACGTGGGCGAAAGTGCTCCACAATGCGCAAATATTCTGCGCGAACAAATTGACAGCTTTTGAATTATGTTGTTGTTCGAATATGCACCCGCTGGTAGCTTAATTGACAGTCCAAATATTAAAATATGTGCATATTCACACCTTGTTTGAGAATTGACTAAATCAATTTACTGAAGTCAGGCTGCAATCTCCGTAATTAAAATTACGTATTGTTTGCTAATTAAGCAGAAACGTTCATTGAAATTTTTAGTGATTTATCGACTGTTAAACACTTCCGTTCTGAAGAAAATTGATCGTTTACGTTATTTATTCCTATTTGTACACATCCGAACTTATTACTTTTGCTTAGGTCATCATCACATCAACCACGGTTGGTAATTAACCACTCATAGCCCTCGGTTCTATGACTCATTGTCTTCTGTTTTGGCATAATATATTTCTACAAAATGTAATACAAAATTGCAGATCATATTATCACTTATGATGCAGAGTATTAAATAAAACCATATACCAACTAGCTGTTGCCCGTGACAATCGTCAGCGTACAATTATTATAAAAATATTATTTCACTCTTTGAATCGGGGTTTTTTATCAATTTCAAGGGTTTTATTTTCCAGGGAACCCTAATCCTTTTTCTAAAATAAAGACCTAATTTATTCCCTATAACATTAGCCGCCTCGCACATAATTCCGCATATTAAAAATGCGCGCGGTACTTGATCATTATTTTGCTGCAGAGTTATTTTAAAACTGTGATCTCTCCTATATTCATTACAATCAAATGATGTAAGGGCAATTTTGGTCAAAATTAAATACTCACAAGTATTTAATTTGAATAACGTATTTTTATTTCGCTAAGGACTAATAACATGTTTATAAAAACACCTTCACAAATAATGCCTTATCTAGGAACTGATTACCATAAAAAAAGGTTATAGTTAGTCAACCTTAAAAGAGACTATGTATGCTATCGCGGAATTTTATTAGAACTTTTTAAGAGGAAAAATTCAATATTTTTTATTTTCTTTGATGCTCTGCTCCTATTGGTCGTAGCATAATGTTATATAGCCGTTAACCTTCCTTTATAATAGCTATCCAACACTAAAATAATTTTTCAATTCGTACAAGTCGTTCCTGAAATTAGCGCGTTCAACCAAACAAACTCTTTAGCTTTTGAGCTTATAATGTTCTATAAACAAAACTAGAAGCATCGAATCAGTTACATGTTCGAAGCGGTAACCGGCAGCGATAGTCAAAGTTTTGGAGTTTGAAATCAACCAAACACAGGTTCAATCCTATCACTTTCTTGACTTTGGTCAGATTACTCAGATTCTATTTGTTTCATAGCTAATTTTTGGATTAAACATCTGCAAAGAGGCAAAGAGTTCAAGTCTTTGCCTAGAAGACGAAGATCCCTTTCTTGTTACACTTGCAATTAAAAACACAATATAATTTTAGAAAATAGAACAGAGACAGCCCATGTTCCATAGCTCCATTTAATAAAATTTATTTTTTTTGGTTAACGACATAAAATACGGGAAATGTCGTTTATAATATTTCCTAAAATTCCTTAGCCATATTTTTCTAAAATTCCCTAACCCTTTTGGTGGTCGTTGTACCCTGGTCACTATCAAACACAAAGCGTTGTTGTAAGTTAGCCGGCGGTGGCCGCAGCGCCCGCTAGATAAGGGTTATGTAACGTACGCTGTACGCAAGGTAGCTCCACTTTCATTCTCCGCCGAAACAATTTCACTGCTTCATACAAATAAATATTTATGTATAACGTTCTATTCATAATGAAGTGGGTGTTGTATATTTTTATATTATGATCGTAGAAAGGTATAGGTACCTCCTAGTCTTTTTAGATTTTTGAGGAAAAATGTCTCATCTACGAGGTATTTTGAGGACGAAAGCCTTAGGTAACTTTACGACTTCCATACCTTCAGCTACAAAAGGATCTTCTGTTAGGTGACCAAAATTGGGGGTGTGTTGTCAGAATTCCTCCTCGTGTGCCTGATGGCTGCCGGTCCCTCTCGATACGTCTGGAGGGAATAGCAGCTGCTGGGCCGGTGCACCCTGGGCGTGGGCAGTATCCTTCCCCGAGGAATGGGAAGAGATTCTTATTCTTCGGGGAATGTTACTGTCCATGGCTAATATTCTGACATGGGAGGGGCCCATTGTGGGCCTAGGGGGCGTTGTTCCGCGTGACCCTCTGAAAAGCAGAGGGCACAGCGGAGGAGCAAGGCCGGGCTCAGTGTGCACTAACCCTGCCTCCGAGCAGACAGTGAAGGACTGTGTCCTTCACTGTCCCCGTCGATATCGTAATCCCTCCGTCGAAGTGTCGTGGAACACGTCTCGCGGCTTCGATTGGGACCGAGGGTCTTGGCTTAACCGCCCGGACCACGAGGTAGAAAACCTCTATAAAAAGTTACCCCGAATCTCAAGCGGCGGCGCACCGCGAGGAGATGTATGGCTGACGGGTTCCTATGGAAAATCAGTCGCTAGTGCGAACCACTGCCGGGCCTGGCTATGGCTTATCTGGGCACAGGGGGCACTGCCCAGATGGACTTTTTATTTCCCCCATACTCGTGGGAACAGTATGGAAAATGACATTACCCAAAATACGGCCGATAACGGCGAAGGAAGGAAGGAGAGGGATGCGGGGTCGGAGTCCGGCGCCGCATCCAGCGACGTGAGCGCGGGAGGCTCAGAGAGCTCCCGGCGCGGGAGGCCCGGGGCTGCTGCGGGGAACAGGGAGTTCCTGCGCAAGCGATCCAGGCCGGTAGGCGACCGAGAGTCGTCGTCAGAGGGGGAGCTGGCTTCGGCTCGCAAGATCCCCACCAGCAAGCGTGGCGGGATCCGCGGCAAGGGGAGAGGCCTCTCTGTCACCGAGAGGTCGGCGCGGCTTGCCGAGGAGGGGCGCCACCCGGGGGTGGCCGGTCACGGGGTGGATCGTTCGGGCTCCTCTGGTGACGAGGCGGTCGCAGACGGCGGCTCAGATGCGGAGCGTAAGGCCGAGTTTGCGAAGGAGGTGGAGGTGGCGCTGAGGGCTCTGTCTTACAAGCAGAAGCCCTCTACTAGACAAAGGGCCATACCTGCAGCGGCCGCCTCCATCATAGCGGCAGCGAAGGCCAGATATGCGGGGCCTCCACCAGACGAAGTTGCCAAACTGCGGGCGGAGGTCGCTCGCCTGACGGCTGGTACGGAGCTTCTCCAAGAGGAGAACAAGAAGCTCCGAGCAGACCTGGCCGGTCTGCGCGAGTCCGGCTCTCGCAAGGCGCTCCAAAATGGGGGCCAGCAGCGACCAAGTCAGCCCGTGCCGGTGGAGAACCAGGTTCTGAACCTGGTTCGGCAGGAGCTGGCTGCCTTTCAGGCGCGGTTCTCCGTTCTGGAGGGCATTGTCCTGCGCCCCCCCCTGACGGCAAACAAGGCGGCCACATATGCGGCTGCTGCGGCCTCCGCACCGGGGCCGTCCAGCCAGCCCTCCGGCAGGGTTACGTCGGCCCCCGAAAAGCCGGCTCTGGCGAAACCAGCTCCGGTCGGGAGGGCAGCAGCCCTGAGGCAGAGCAAGGCGGTGGCCCAAAAAAAGGGCAAGGCGGCGTATGTACCGGCGCCAGCCGCGAGACAGCCGCCATCGCCGCCTCCCCCGCCCACTAAGCCTTCTGTGGCCGAGCCCGGGTGGCAGGTGGCCGGAGAAAGAGCGATGGAGCGAAGGGCGGCAAAAAAGGCCAGGAAGCGGGAGCGGAAGCGCCGGCAAAAGGAGCGGAGCGTCGCGGCTGGGCTCAGCGCCCCGAAAACCGCAGCTGTAGTGATAACACTACAGCCGGATGCGGAAAAGAGGGGCGTCACCTACCGCGACGTGCTCGCTAAAGCGAAGGCGACGGTGGATCTCAGAGAGCTCGGGATCGCCGGGGGCCTCCGGCTTAGAGTGACCGCAACAGGGGCTCGAGTGCTAGAGATCCCCGGCGAAACCCGTGGCTCGTCCGCTGACGCTCTGGCCGAAAAGCTCAGAGCGTCCCTAAATGCGGACGAGGCCCGAGTGTCCAGGCCCGTCAAATGCGCAGACCTGCGCATCCTGGGTCTGGACGACTCGGTGACCGAGGAGGAGGTGGTGGCCGCCGTCACCAGGACCGGTGGGTGTCCTGCCGAGCAGGTCAAGGCAGGCACCTTACGTCCGGATCTGTCGGGCATGCGAACCGTAACGGTAAGCTGCCCTGTGACGGCGGCGAAAGCCATAGTGGAGGGCCGAAGGCTCTTGGTGGGCTGGGTGTCAGCGCAGGTGAAGCTGCTGGAGCCCAGACCTCTGAGGTGCTTCCGCTGTCATGTAGGGCACCACGTGTCGGTTCGGTGCACCTCGGAGGTGGACCGCAGTGGCCTGTGCTTCCGCTGCGGCCAGCCCGGTCACATGGCAGCGGCCTGCTCTGCCGCACCGCACTGCGCCGCATGTGCGGCAGCTGGCAAGCCAGCCGATCACCGGGCAGGGAGCAAGGCCTGCGGTACACCCGCCAAGGCCAGCAGCAAGGGAAGGCCATCCGCCACCACCGCCAAAACCCCCACCGTCGCCACCACCGCAGCCGCCGCCACTGTTACCGCCGCTGCCGTTACTGCTGCAATTTCCGCAGCGGGGCCCTTGCAGAGGGCCCGGGAGGGGACTGAAATGGAGTGCCAGTAACGGCCCCATTGCGCCTTCTCCAGGCGAACATCAACCACTGCGCCTGTGCTCAGGATCTGTTGCTCCAGAGCATAGCGCAGTGGTCGATTAACATCGCCGTGGTCGCTGAGCCGTACTTTGTCCCGCCCAGGGATGACTGGGTGGAGGACCATAGCGGTTCGGTGACCATAATTGCGTCGGCCGCCGTCGGTACCCCAACCCTTGAGAGTGTCAGGAAGGGTCAGGGGTGCGTAGCAGCACGGTTCGGGGAGATCGTTGTAGTGGGAGTCTACTTCTCCCCGAGCCGAACTCTCGCCGAGTTCCACAACACCCTCACGGAGTTGAGTGTCGTCATCGGAAGCCATTCCCTCCCCGTGCTTGTACTCGGGGACTTCAATGCCAAGAACTTGGCTTGGGGTTCTCGTTACACGGGCGTGCGGGGTAGGATGGTGGAGGACTGGGCTCTGGAGACAGGTCTAGTCGTCCTAAATCGGGGTTCTGTCCCCACGTGCGTGCGGATGCGGGGCGAGTCATGTGTGACATCTCGTTTGCTAGCCCCGCTCTGTCACCGCGTGTCGTCGACTGGCGCGTCATGGAGGGGGTGGAGACCTATTCCGACCACCGGTACATCCGGTTCGACGTCTCCACTCAGACCTCAAGCGCACCGGTCCTACAGGCCCCGAGTGGTCCGCGATGGGCGCTGAAGCAGCTGGACCGGGAGCTCCTCCTGGAAGCCTCAATCGTGCAGGCCTGGGTGTCATCACCGGTCAGGCCTGCCGACATCAACAACGAGGCGGGTTGGTTCCAGGAGGCCATGTCCGAGATTTGCGACGTGGCAATGCCCCGAGTTCGGCCAGGAAGCGCCCGGCGTCAGGTGTACTGGTGGTCGCAAGAGCTGACGTCTCTGCGCAAGGCGTGCGTTGCCGCGCGGCACCTGTACGCCAGGCACGGCCTCCGGATGCGGCAGCCATTGAGGCGGAGCTGTACGAGGGGTACAGAGCGGCAAAGACCGCCCTCCAAGAGGCTGTCCGGCGGGCCAAGCATTTGGCCCGCGAGGAGATGCTGGAGTCTCTGAACGGAGATCCGTGGGGGCGCCCTTACAAGATGGTGCGGGATAAACTCCGCACCCGGGCCCCCCCGTTAACGCAGAGTCTCCGGCCTGAGCTCGTGGAGGACGTGGTGAGCGTTCTGTTCCCTTCGCGAGGGGAGCATCCTCCCCCGCCTATGGCTCCGTCACCGCATGCGGTGCCGGAAGCGGACCACACCGATGACGACGATGACGTTCCGGAGGTGACTGGGGTAGACCTGAGAGTGGCGGTACGCAGGCTGAAAGCCAGAAATACCGCCCCGGGACCCGATGGCTTGCCTGGCAAAGCCTGGGTCCTGGCCTCTGAGGCTCTCGGGCCCCGACTGGAAGGGCTCCTAAGCGCATGCTTGGAGAGAGGCCAGTTCCCGCTTCGTTGGAAGACGGGGAAGCTGGTCCTCATCCGGAAGCCAGGGCGCCCTGCGGACTCTCCGTCCGCATACCGGCCCATTGTGTTGCTCGACGAGGTGGGCAAGCTCTTTGAAAGAGTCATTGCCAACCGCCTCGCCGGGCACCTTGCAGGGATGGGGCCGGATCTTGCGGAACACCAGTTTGGTTTCCGCAAGGGGCGCTCGACGGTGGACGCCATCATGCGCGTGAGAGCCCTCACGACGGGGGACGCGGTGTCCCGGGGCGGGGTTGTCTTGGCGGTGTCTCTTGACATCGCCAACGCCTTCAACTCCATGCCCTGGAGCTGCATTGCGGAGGCACTCCGGTATCACGGGGTGCCGACCTACCTTCGTCGTGTGGTCGGGGACTACCTGACGGATAGGGCCGTCATCTACCCCAGTCGGAGCGGAGAATGGAACCGGCGAGAGATGTCGTGCGGTGTTCCACAGGGTTCGGTTCTGGGGCCGGCCTTGTGGAACATCGGTTACGACTGGGTGCTGCGCGCCGACCTCCCTACCGGCGTCAGTGTAGTTTGTTACGCTGACGACACGCTGGTACTGGCACAAGGGAGGTCGCACGAGGCGGCGGCCGAAAACATGACACGCGGGGTTGCGATAGTTGTGGAGAGGATCCGGCAATTGGGTCTCGAGGTGGCATTGCACAAGTCCGAGGCCATGTGTTTTCATGAGCCTCGGAATGCGCCACCGTCGGGATCCCTACTGATGGCAGGAGGGGTTTCCATCGGCGTCGGGTCGACGTTGAAGTACCTAGGACTCGTCCTCGACAGCCGGTGGAACTTCGTGGAGCACTTCCGACGTTTGGCTCCCAAACTGGAACGGACAGGGGCTGCCTTCAAGCGGCTCTTGCCCAACCTGAGGGGTCCAAACGCCTCCTGCCGGAAGTTATACGCGGGGGTCGTGCGGTCCATGGCCCTTTACGGGGCCCCGGTGTGGGCGCGTTCTTTGAGGCGGCAAGCCGCCCACTACCTGAACGCGCCCCAAAAGGTGATAGCCATAAGGCTAATCCGGGGGTACCGCACGATCTCCGGCGAGGCGGCTAGCCTCCTTGCCGGATTGCCGCCATGGGATCTGGAGGCGATATTCCTCGCGCGCCTGCATGAATGGCGCGCGGAAGCACTATGTCGGGGAGAAACTCCGCTGCCGCGACAAATTGCCGCTCAGCGGACAGACCTCCGGCGTGATCTCATGGCGACATGGAGAGAGCGACTGTCGCAACCCCGTGCAGGGCACGCCACCATAGTGGCGATAAGTCCCCTCTTTGAGGAGTGGCTAGAGAGGCGCCACGGCGCCCTCACCTACCGCCTGACGCAGGTCCTCACCGGACACGGTTGTTTCGGGAGGTTCCTGCATCGAATCGGGCGGGAGGAAACGCCCGGGTGTTTCCACTGCGAGGATCGTCCGGAGGACACGGTGGAACACACCGTGGAGGTCTGCCCCACTTGGGCGGAGCACCGCCGTGTCCTCACAGCGGTGATTGGCGGCGGCGATCTCTCGCGTCCGGCCTTGGTTCAAGCCATGGTCCGGAGCGAGAGGGAATGGGAAGCCGTCACCTCCTTCTGCGAAGCAGTCATGCTAGTGAAGGAGGTGGCAGGACGTGAGAGGGAAAGAACCTCACGTCCCAGCCGCCGCGGGAGACGCCCTGGGCGTCGGGGGTCACGTGGTGGCTTCCGACCACCGTAGGCGCTGGCCTGTGGACGGCGAGTTATGGGCTAGCTCGCCGTCCGGCCGTCTTATGACGACGGGCCGTGTCGACGGCGCGTTCGTGTTCCACGCGCGCCTCAAGGAGATGTCAGCAATCAAGTAGGGGTCCGCATGGGCCGACGCCTGCCGGGGCTGCGGGACTGTTCGAAAGAGATACCGTGGCCCTGGAACATAACGGGCAAAGAAGGAACATGGATGGGTTTTAGTCAGTACAAGTCTGACACTCCCCTCCGCTCCGCCCAGAGTGGGGGGGGTCATTTGATGATTTCCCATCCGGAAAAAAAAAAAAAAAAAAAAATAAAAATGTGACCAAAATTGGAACTAACGCCGTCAACTTTTTTTTCAATACATTTCACCGACACACCCATAGCGACCCTCTGTGACCGTTTTTCGAGCGCCAACAGATTCTAGTGTCATTAGAAGATGTTTATCATTGTTTCTTTTTCACAAGTATACCGATATCCTCTTTTTACCCGACTACGGCGAAGCCAAAAGGAAGTGTATGTGGCTATGTATGTTTGTATTTACGTATGTTCCTCCGTAGCGCCTATTAGGCTACATTTTAACCGACTTCAACTATAGGAGGAGTCGATTTTACCTTGTAAACCCCGAATTCAATTAGAGCGTTATTTTTCATTAGTCGGGTTTCTTAGTTGCAGTATACCACACAAATTTTTGTTTGTGGTTTTATATTTCATGAACACCTACTTATTGAATAACGCTGTGAACTTATTAGCCTTGTTTTAGAATTCTGCCTCGAAAAAGGTTAGTTTCTCTTGTTGAACTCTCTCGCTACGCGAGAACTCGCGACCTATGCCTAAGCGCCCCGCGGAGAATAATTAATTGTTTATTTTATTATTTTACTGTACTGCCCGTTAGTAAACGCAAAGTTGCGATAATGCTGAGTAGTGTATTCATCTACCAAGTTTGAATTTGCCGCCCTCTAAATTTGCCGCCCGGGGCATGGGCCCCGGCTTGCCCCAATAGATCCGAGGCTGGACTGTTTACACGTCGCGTGTTGGCAGCGATGCATCATTTTACCCACTATTGCATTGTTGAATGTTGATGCATCCATTTTAGTATTCATCGCTACCTTTGATCATTGGACGAAGAAGACTCATCCTTGTGCCGTCTGCATATGAAATTAAAAATAAAACAGCTTGCTTTTATTTAGGCATTCACTTAAGTGTCGCTTATTGTTAGAAACTGACGTAATAGTCCCCCGATATGTGCATCTGTCATTCAGAGTAGTGTTGTTGTGGGCCAGTGGTATCGTATCCTACTTACGAGTTATAAGGTCGTGGGGTCGACCTAGGCAGGCGCATTACTTTGTGTAATTTATTTCATTACCACTGCTCTCAAAAAAGGTGAAGGAAACCATCGTGAGAAAACTGGCTTGTCATAGAACCAAAAAATCGAAGACATGTGACATCTGGCAACCCGAACTGGGCCCGATTGGTAAATTGCAGCCGTCTCCCTCTCTCTGAGCAGGCCTGTGTCCCAGCTGTGTGTGAACGCCAGATCCCGTATTACAGAACGTCAATCACGACTCAAGCATTATTTAAAACTAGTGACATCCAATCAAATATCTTGATACTGACGTTCTGTAATACAGCCCCAAATCCATACATTGGTATGACTGATGCTCAAATTCTCGATGTGCAAAAAGTAGTTTAAGTTGAAAGTGAAATAAAGTATTTAATCAGTAGCAGAATTGTACCCAACTAGGTGCATTCTTTAATTATTTTAACAATTCTAATCGTTATAACAACAATTAACTTTAGCCACAGTCTTAACACTGCACACAAACAACCATTAATAAAATATCGTGAAATTCTCAAAATATTATAAATTCCGACAGATATAAACACACTTGTTAGTGCGTGTTACCCCGCGATAAATTAGCAAGTAGCCCCCTCGCTGGCAACCCGGCCGGCAACCGGCCGGCAGCCGGTCAAGACTATCCGACAGATACTGGGCCAAGCATGCAGTAGGGCGTGGACCTGCTACTGTGAGCCGGTAAACGGTAACTTGGTGGCAGTGTTCGTACATTGCGGTGTTTGTAATGGACAGTGGTCCGTACTTCCTAGATTTAATCCATACTAATAATACTAAATGAGAATACATAACTCTGTCTAACAGTTACCTTTTCAAGTCAGACGCGTACGTTCCCGTGGGATAATTTTCGACCTTCACGCTTGCTGATGTAAGTATTATTTGCATGGCTATTGTGTTCCAACACGCACGCCGATTGCAAGTTCTAAGACGTAACAAACAGCGGATACAATTAATAGAAAGAAATAAAACAGCAATAAGAGTGGACAAATAAAAATAAAACAAAAAAATATAAAATACTTCCTTAAAATACAACAGAATCATCCATCACCAATATACATTAAAACCTTGTTCAAGTACGTTGACTTTTATTATTAACTCAAGTATTATAATATCTATTGATCGAACTTGAAGCAATTTACCCAAATATATCATTAACCAGCTGATTAAAAGCCTCGTCTCGTAATAGCTCCTCAGTGGCTTCTAAGCACATTTCTAAGACACTTTACACTTGCCTTAGCTTCTTAGCACATTACTAAGACACATTACAGGTATAGACGTGCCTTAGTCTAGTGGTCTCAAGCGCGACTGCTGAGCATGATCTCCTGGGTTCGCTTCCAAGGTCGGGCAAACTGTAATGGATTGTTCCGTCAATTTTTCAGTAATGGAAAAAACAAAGCCTGGATCCGTGCGTGGTTGATGGCTTTAGGCTTGCGCCCTATTACATACGAGTTTATTCTTGCGTCCTATTAACATAATCGGCGAAATATTGGTGTACTATCCAGGGTCCAATCTGTTTTAAGAACTGTCAAATATGAGACTTGTAATAGCTATGTCGTTTAAATCTTTTATGCATGACATACATTTTATTGCAAATATTGTGGTTAATTTATATCCTGATTGTACTTATTTATGATATAAAAAGATCAATTAATACATGTGTAACATACTTTTAATTCTTTGGTGGATAAATTATTAGTAACATGATAGCTTTATCAAACACCGGAATTGAGTTATTGTCGTTTAATAATACCTTCATAGTTATTTTATACTAGCTTATGTTCGCGGCGTCGCCCGCGTGTAGTTCGATAATTGTCTCCGGTAGTATGATACCGGGATAAAAAGTATCCTATGTGTTTATCCAGGTTATAAGCTATCTGTAAGCTTAATTTCATCCAAATCCGTTTAGTAGTTTTCGCGTGAAAGAGATCCATTCTCACAAACTTTCGCATTTACAAGATGGACAAAGTTAGCCGAGTCTTCGTTTAGAAAAAATATTTAAACCGTCTCGTTGGGCCTCCTTTTTGTTGGTACGGAACCGTCAAAACTATGAAACTGTAGCGCTTAGGTGGTGTGGAATAATACTCCAGATGATGACGACGTAGTATATTTAGGTTGCAAGTGCTGAAGCTTATTGGAATGAGGAATGAATCTATTTAGAAAAAGGCGGTCCCTTTTATACAAAGTTTGCTACACTACAATCAATGCATAGTGGGTACATTTAGAAACTTAGTTCGGGCACAATATTGTCGATGTACCCTACATACTAAAATGTTACTGTGACCGCGATCGGATGTGTGTTTTCATGTATTGCAGCTACAGTACTCCCCCCTTAGCGAAGCGTACGGGCATCTTGACGATCCTGCCTGATCTTGTACGTTGGTCGCTGGTGTTCGAGGCTGGAAGCAGGCTGGAGTGATCTTCAGTGGTAGCTGTAGCTGGTTGGCGTGTCTCAGTACTCGTGTATTCGTGGTTATCTTCGCTGTTGATAGTGTATGCCGGCTTGAGACGGTCGATCGATATGTTGCTCGATCTGCCTGGTAGCTGTATCGTGAAATACTTCTCGTTGCGTTCGATGACCTTGTATGGACCTTTGTATGGATGCTGCAGTGGTTTTCGGACGGTGTCATCGCGTACAAACACGTGGCTGCATGTTGGTAGGTCGTTGTGCACGAACATACATCGCTTGTTTGAATGCGGCTTGTATGTAGGTGTCAGCTTCGTAATCACGTCGTGTAACTGATCGACGTAGGTGTGGTCAATCTTCGTTGCGGCTGGTGATGGTGATATAAAATCGCCGGGTAGCCGTATTGCTTGGCCGTAGGTGAGCTGCGCGGCACTTGTGTTGGTATCGGTGCGCGTGGCGGCTCGTAGCCCCATCAAAACAATAGGTAATTCGTTGATCCATTTGTTGCTGTTTGCTAGTCGTGTCATGAGTGCGGCCTTCAGTGTTCGGTGCCAGCGTTCGACGATGCCGTTACTCTGCGGGTGGTAGGCAGTAGTACGGGTTCTTTCTACTCCAAGTAGTTGTGCGAGGTCTTGAAATAGTCGACTTTCAAACTGTCGTCCTTGATCAGTCGTTATTTTTGTAGGACAACCGAAACGAGATATCCATGTTTCGTACAGCTTTCTTGCGACGATTTCGGCGGTTATCTCATGAAGGGGTACTGCTTCGGGCCAACGTGTACAGCGGTCGATCATCGTGAGTAGGTATCGATGTCCACACGAAGATGTAGGTAGTGGTCCAACAATATCAACGTGGATGTGTTGAAATCGTTCGCTCGGTGGGAATGCTGTGACGTCACTGTTGTTGTGTCGTTGAACTTTGGACTGCTGACACGAAGTGCATGCTTTCGTCCACTCGCCAATGTCTGTATTCATTGCTGGCCAAAAGTAACGATCTTGCATAAGTTTGCGCGTAGTTCGTATTCCAGGGTGACTTACATTGTGCACGGCGTTGAATGCGATGCGGCGAAAGTCAGCTGGTAGGTATGGACGAATGTGTGACGTAGACGTTTCGCAGAATATTGGCTTGTTAGTGCCGGGTATGACGATTTTCTTGAGTTGAATATTCGTTTGTTGTGATAAGATTGGTATATTCCTGTCTTTTTCTTGCTCTTGTGATAGTTCTTCGTAGTTGATTGGTGATGGTAATTCGATGGTTTCGATACGAGAGAGTGCGTCGGCGACAACGTTGTTTACTCCGCTGACGTGTCGAATGTCCGTCGTGAACTCGCTGATAAATAACAGCTGACGCGTGCGCCGTTGCGTATCGTTATCGGACGGAGGCTTGCGTATAGCGTAAGTCAGCGGTTTGTGGTCGGTGTAAACAATAAGTTCTCTTCCTTCGAACATTTTTCTGAAGTGTTTGATTGCCATGTAGATTGATAATAATTCTCTGTCGAATGTACTATATCGCTGTTGTGTTTCGGAGAATTTCTTTGAAAAGTATCCAAGCGGTATCCATTTCTTGTTTACAAGTTGTTGAAGTACAGCTCCTGCGCAGGTATTTGATGCGTCGCACATAAGGGAGATGGCGTCGGTTGGTGATGGAGATGGATGAGCGAGTAAAGCTGCGTTTTGGATGCTAACTTTACACAACTCGAATGCTTGTGACGCTTCTGTGTTCCAGTCGATTTTTGTCTTGTCGCGTTTCTTCGAATTGTGCAGGAACGCGTTGAGAGGTGCTTGTATGTGGGCTGCGTTCGGTATGCTGTCACGATAGAAATTTACCATGCCAATAAATCGACGTAAGTCTTCAATTGTCTCGGGTTTGGGGTAAGCAGTGATAGCAGTGACTTTATCTTGTGGTGGCTTGAGTCCGTTGCTCGACACTTGATAACCCAGGAACTTGACATTTTCTTTACCGAAGACGCATTTTGATGGATTTACAGTGATGCCATACTCGTCTAATCTGCGTAACACCTCCTGTAGATCTTCTAAGTGACTGGTTTCATTATCTGATGCGATGATGACGTCATCAATGAATGGAAATGCGTAGTCTAACCCGATGAGTACTTGATGAATGAATCGTTGGAATGTCTGTCCAGCATTTTTGAGACCAGGACACATTCGAGGAAATTCGAACAAGCCGAAGGGTGTTGTGATGGCTGTCTTCTCGATGTCCGGTTCGTATACAGGCAGTTGTTGGTAAGCACGATTTAGGTCGAGTGTTGTGAAGATCTTCTTGCCGTGAAGTAGGTAGGTGAAATCTTTGAGACGTGGCACTGGATAGCGGTCTGGTTTCGTGACGTCATTGAGTCTGCGGTAGTCGCCACAAACACGAAGGTCGCCGTTTTTCTTTGGTACGACGTGTAGCGGGCTGGACCAAGGGCTTTTGCTTGGACGGCAGATTCCTTGCTGCATCATCGACTCGAATTCCTTCTTCACGGACATGTACCGATGTGGTGGTAGTGGTCTGCTCTTGCTGTGTACTGGTGGACCGGTAGTTTCAATGTGATGTTCTACACGGTGTTTGGGAGCATCCTTCATGCATGATGGTCGTAGGATGTCAGGAAACTTGCCGAGTAGCTGGTGATATGGTTGATCAACGTCGATACTTCTTACGGTAGGCTCAGCGGAGTAGGTGACTGGTGCCTTGACTACGAGATTGGTAACTTTGTCGACTAGACATCGGCCGGCTATGTCGACAAGAAGTTGATGCTTTTTCAAGAAGTCGGCACCGATGATGGGTCTGCTGACTGCAGCGATGATGAACTTCCAGGTGTATGGTCTTCGTAGGTTGAGATCCAGTTGTAGTGTTTTCTCTCCGTACGTTGGGATTACCGTGTTGTTCGCTGCATACAAGCAAAAATCTGTTGGCGTAGCTTTCCCGCCTTTTCTTCTTGGTATTACGGAGACGTTGGCGCCAGTATCAATTAGAAATGACAGACGTGAGTTTTTGTCTGTTATAAATAGGCGGTAGGAAGTGTGGTTTGCGCTGGTTCCCGCCTCAGCCAACGCAGGCGTTAGTTTCCCGAGGGGGCGCTGCTGTCTTCGTAGTTACACGGACGCGTACACTTTCGCGCCTCTTTGCCGAACTTGCGATGATAAAAGCAGGTCACTGATTGGTCGTTTCGGGCGCGATGGTGATTGGCTCTGCTCGATGAACGCGATCTTGAGCGTCGTCTGTCGAACGATCTACGTCGATTTTGATGCGATCGGTATGCCTTCAACTCTGCGATTTCTTTGGTGAGCGCGTCAATTTTCTCTTCAATTGACGTAGATGCACGTGGGGTAGTGGGAACGGAGGAAACTGCAGCGACTGCGCCGAGTGGTTGTGTCTGCTCGAGGATTTTATCTGCCATCGTTGCCAGCTCGTGGATATCGGAGAGTTTCGCGATGTTTTCACTGACAGCGAGGACTGCTCGAACAGATTGTGGTAGATGGTTGGTCCACATAATCCGCAGTGCTGAGTCAGAGATATTGTCGGCGGCGAGGTTTTTCATGCGGCGTAGTAGCTGTGAAGGCTTCATGTCGCCGAGTTCCATTTCAGATAGCAACCTTTGTACTTGCCGTTGCTCGGATTCTTCGTAAACTTGGAACAACCGACTCTTCAATGCTTCGTATCGGTTTTTCTCAGGTGGACGGAGAATTATGTCGGAGATTTCGTCGAGATCTTGCCGCTCTAGTTGTCCGATGACGATCTCGAACATGACTTGATCGCCTTTCTTCTGCACAGACATGATGGCTTCGAACTGCGCGAACCACAGACGAATTCTGTCGCGCCAAAAGGGTGGAATGCGCAGCGACGTTGACACACCAGATAGTTGTTGTTCACCGTCTTGTGCCATGATGAAATCTTGATCTGGAGGTATCTTCTTAATGATCACGTCGGGGTCACCAATGTAGCGCTTAGGTGGTGTGGAATAATACTCCAGATGATGACGACGTAGTATATTTAGGTTGCAAGTGCTGAAGCTTATTGGAATGAGGAATGAATCTATTTAGAAAAAGGCGGTCCCTTTTATACAAAGTTTGCTACACTACAATCAATGCATAGTGGGTACATTTAGAAACTTAGTTCGGGCACAATATTGTCGATGTACCCTACATACTAAAATGTTACTGTGACCGCGATCGGATGTGTGTTTTCATGTATTGCAGCTACAAAACTATTGCTTGTTACCGACTTAAAAGGACCAGATTTATTTATTCTACTCATTGATATTCTGCTGCCATTTTTTTAAAGTATTCTCTGCTCTACCAGTCAGTTACAGACAACATTGCTCGAAGTTTTTGCAAGCAAAATAAAAGATGTGTAAACTATTCTTTAAAATGTTAAGGCCCATACTAAGGTCTTGTACCATAGATACAGCATCATCATCATCATCATCATCATTCTCATGCCCTTATCCCAATTCATTTGTCTTCTTCTTCTTGTACCATAGATAAAACCTAAGAAAGAAATTGCCCACAACTATTATTATGAACATCATGCTGTACTTAAATGATTTGAACGGTAGGAACCTATTCCTAAACGTTGATCGATATCTGCAGCTATAACAGAAAGGCACTTCGTTGCGAAGTCCAACAGGTATTCATTCAATGAGCTATAATTCCGGGCATTCGGCCTTTAAACGAGATTGACCTACATTTTGACCTTTTGTGCCACACCCTAAACCATTGCCAATTGATCTGCAACATGTTTATATAAGTAGGTATAATCTAAATAACACGACCACATAGAATTGTGTACTTAATGGTAAAATATGTCGCAATTTTGTTTTGCTAAAAATGCTTGCTGCCTCGTTGCTCTAGCGGCCGCAAGCGCTTGTGCCGAGTCTGGATTTGTACCCGGTTGATGCCAATAGGCTTCTCCTCTATTACATTATATCTCTTAAACAAATCTGGTGGAAATGTGGGTGTATTTACTATTTGGTACTTTCCGCCAGTTCCACAAGAGTACCTCTGCCTAACCCTTCAGGTATTACAGGCATGATGAGTCGAGCTACACGATCACTGACAAATGCTTGCACTGTCTGGACAGGTCCACTCAAATTTGTGTGGTTATTTCTTCAAAAGACCATCTCAGATATTAATCTACATGGTCCTCATATGACTTGAGCAATGTCTGGACTTTAAAAGAGATGGTGACCTCTGAGTTTGTTTCGGATGTTTCTTCTCAGAGTAGTCAGGTACGAAACACCGGCCCCATCTAGTTTTAAAACATAATATGTAGACATGTAAAAGAGTTTTGTAAACCAATTTACAGAAATAAATATGATTTATGATGTACTGTTAAATGTTACCAATAATAATTACTAGCTCTCGTCGGAGTATATCCCTCGGGAAAGTACTATCGACAACAAAATCCCTATCCCTAACCTAATCGCGGTCTATCTAAGCCCCAAGTAATATCAAAACTATTAAATCCCTAAGAATATTATAAATGCGAAAGTAGTTCTGTCTGCCTGTTACTTTATCACTCTTTAACAGCTGCACGGATTCTGATGAATTTGGCACTCGGATAGACAATGTTCTAAGATAATAGGTCTTTACCTATGTAATTGGAGATTTAATAACCAGCATTTTCAGATTTAATTATCTGTGGATTGGCGTGCAATTCGAAATTCAAATAAATTTTATTCGAAAGCCGTGTTCTTTTAATTTCAAATGCAGTCATTTATTTTTAGATAGTTTTTTGTTTTTGAGAAATTGTGGTAGTTTTTGGCGCCATGGATAAACTGAAAATTCGTACAATTTTCGACTATGAGTTCCTACGTGGACATACTGCTGCACAAACAACACGAAACATTAACGACGTGTACGGGCCTAACACTGCTTGCATAAACACGGTCCATTATTAGTTCAATCGTTTTAAATCTGGAAATTTTGAGTTGAAGAATGAGCCTCGCGGTCGGCCGGTAACCATTGTCGACAACGACGAATTGAAGGCGGTAGTGGAAACGGATCCAACTCAATCTACGGCTGAGCTTGCTGCGGGCCTTGGAGTTAGTGTCAAAACGACATTGAAGCACTTGCGTCAAATCGGAAAGATAAAAAAGCTAGATAAGCTAAAATAAAATAAAAATACAAAAAATTTTGTTATTAAAATTTTCATACAAATCTCCAATTTCATAGGTAAAAACCTAATATTAAGTTCATTTCCGACCTCCTCGCGAGCGAAGCCGCGGGCACAAGCTATTTTAATGTAGTTGAGCTAATTACGATTGATAGTTAACAATCCAAGTGTTTTACCGACAACGTAGACATCTATTATAAAATACCTACGTTTTACGTAAATGGACGCAGATACCAGAATATTTTAGCCATATTTATATAACACATTAATTCTATGACAAATGTCTCTGGCACTATGCTAATTTGTAATTTGTGATAAAATATTGATTTCTAGGTAATTTTCAATTAAACTTTAAATACGAAATAATTTAAACTGGACTGTTCTATTGTAGGTAATTGGTCGTTTATTATTTGATATTATGGATTGAGCTTTTCAATGAGAACTTATGTTACTAGCACCACTTTTGCTAATTCGTAGTCTCTTCGGAATTATTGAACTAAATGTGTGTCTAATTGGGCACCGAAGTTAAGGTTTTCTGGGTAACCAATAGTAATATAATATACACCATTCGAAAGAGCTTTTCAATGAGAACATTTGCTACTAATATAGCTTTTGCTAATTCGTGTCTGTTCGGTTTTATTGTTCTAACTAGGTACTTGATTGGGAACCGAACTGAAGCTCCTCTCTGAGTCTGAATCGAGAAAATTGGTTAAGGCAAGAAATATTCTTCTTGAAGAGATCATCCATTAACACATACCTTAACGCTATTGGGCGCTGGGGCATAATTAACGACCCGACCAACCTACTGTTAAAATGATTTATTTGTTCCTAAAACCGCATTTAAGATGTCAATGTGATTTGAAAAGGACGTTATGTAGGCTTATAATATGTATTTAAAAAGGAACAGCATCAATTAAGGTCAATAAATTGACGAAATAACAGTATTTTATTTTACTTAATTTCTCCCATTTAGAGCTCTGTAGCTCCTCTCTGATTCTGAATCTAGAGAAGTCGCCATAATAAGAAATCTATATATTGGTATCTTAACGTTTGCCTACGCAATTCTGCCCATTCTCCTTTGACAGTTTGTCAAGTAACTACAAAATGTCTGAATGCACTGGTGACTGTAGATAAACCTGCAACCGAATGTTCACTTCGCAATTTTGATGAGCTTGAAAATGGCATTACCTAAAACCATAAATACCTACGTTTCGCTTTTACTTCCATTCAGCATCAGAAAACTGCTGTCCACGTGTCAATCTGAATATTTACGTAGGTACAATACCTAACACTCAGATTAACACGTGGATTAATAAAAGTAATAAGGGTCTAAAACAAAAATTATGTACTTGCTTGCCCGTTCTAAAATGAAGTTTTCCACCCAAGAGGAAAATGACTTGGTTTAACTAATTGGCTAAACCAGCTAATTTCTAAATGAAATAGTTCATCCGAAACCCACAGTCACATTGCCACAGCTTCAACTTTACAGAAGTCTCACATCTTTCAAGTATCTGGTCCGCTGGCCACATACTTTCTTTCCTTATAAATAATCGTAGTTACTTGTCGCGTTTGGCGCACTTATTGCTATACACATTCTACTAGACCCACATGCTGAGATATTTTAGCGAAGATTTTGAGCGAAGTTGTTTAAAAAAAACAACGACGTTCACAAAATAATGAATACAACCATTTATTCTAACTTGGAACAAAATATCAATCACTGAAACTAACCTAAACCGCCACAAATCATAACGAATTCAATTAACACGTAATTGTTTACAAAAATAGCGATTAAGTTCACAAAATAGGAAAATATAAATCTTACAGCCCTTTGAGCGAAATTCCCAACAAGCGTCTCCCGCGCGCGACCAGTGACAATTTTAAAGTTGTCACTCCTTGCCATAGAACTAACATGTGCTATGTAAAACCTGATTTCTTCCTAATACTAAGTAAAACCTCATTTCTTCCTAACAGTACATTATTTTGAGCACCCCAAAAAAGAAATCAGCTGTTCCATACATTTTGATCGTGTAGGTACAGCACTTTTGTAGGAAACAGCATTTTTTTTTATAACCGATGAAAAATTTCTATGTGGGCTCAGAATTATGTACGAATACGGAGTAACCGTTTTCGCGTCGTCGGTGTCCCGTCCACACTGTAAAGCTGTACAAGGATCTTTTGGTGTGTGGCCAAAATCGGACCTAACTTCGCCATTTTGTTTTTTTTTAACATTTAACAATAATGTTCACCAACAGCGCCCTTTGTCAAAGTTCTATTGACTTCGACAGAGGGGGATTCTTGTAGTTGTATCACAGCAAGTCCTACGGGTTAAAAATAATAATTGAAAACTTGAAAGCACTGTAAAAAAACGGTTATAACATCTTATAACGTTATTGGTGTTGCATAGCGTTAGAATAACGTTATTCATTCGGATATCGTTATCTTTATGACGTCTCTAAATTAGTATTATCTGTTCTAATCTGATCACCTGTCAAGCTGATTAAATTGTTTTTAAAATAGTGTTTATTTACAAATTGAAACTTTATGTCCAACGTGATAAATCACAAAATTGCCAAAATTAGCGTCCAATGATTGGAAACACCGCGTCTGAGTCATCTGTGTACCTACCTAATCGTATTGATGGTATGATAGACATACATATTCATTCATGTTAATGTTGATACTGCGCTGAAAACAGGTTTACTATTATTTGAGAACTTAGTGCAGTAGGTACCTATTTCTTCAGAAACTCTACATAATACCTATAACCAGGAGTAGGTAAGTGCTACATGATTACCATGATTACTAACCTAAAGCTGGCTCACTTTTGCCTATAAGATAAAACAACCAAATTGCCCTAACGTGTAAACATAGAAGTGAATCATTCAGTATGGCCATACGCTTCATTCATGCTGTCGACCGCACGTCCCGCCGCGCGTCGGTGGTAAATGTTTGTGTTTTTTTATACCTAAACGACTATGAATATAGAAAAGATAATTAGTTGTATTTATAATAGACCAACGCCGACATTGACGTCGATGAATTAAATTGCGGTACGAATTTTCCAAAAGATACATTTCTTCGAAATCCTCCATTTTAAAAACGCGTCTTCACTTTGTTAAGCCACACAGTCAACTACAAAAGACTGGTAACGTCCAATGTCGGCAACAGTGTGAGCACATGTAAGTCCGAGTTACTCGTCCGAGTAATTCTGTCCGCTATCAGCCGACAAAATCGGTTTTGGTATACGCCTACCGTTTGGCTATAATCGGGCCTAGTGTAGTACCATAGAACACTAATACTCTAGCGAGTGTAGTACGGAGTTTCAATAGATTGAAAAGCCACCGCTTATACATGGGTTTAAATGTCAGTTTGCTTGTATGAGGCTATCGCTATTACCAAGTATAACAATGTGTAAACGAACCCTTCACGAAGCCGTCAACCAAGCATTCTGTACATCAACCAATATGTTAAGAAAATGTATTCATAATTTACAATCTTTATGCAATCTAAACCACATTGCGTATTCTAAAAATAAGGGTAAAGCTTCATGGGACATTGTAAAACGTTGTACAGGTAACGAAAGGTCTCGAGAATATATTAATAGTATAATTGACAATGATGTTACAGCAACATCCGGTTCAGATATCGCAAATAAATTTAACAATTTCTTTATTGATATTGTTGAAAGCAGCGCTACCTCACAACATCCTTCTAAAATTAGTAACCCAATTATTAAAACTAACGATAATAGTATATTTTTGAATCCTTCTGATCCCACTGAAATCTTCAGCATATTAAATACGTTAAAAAACACTAAATCATCCGGCTATGATGATATTTCTACTAACCTTCTAAAACAAATATCTCCTTATATCGCTGAACCTCTTTCATATATAATCAATTTATCTTTAGAACAAGGCTGCTTTCCGGATAAACTCAAAATATCTGTAATAAAACCATTACATAAAAAAGGCTCTAAAACCGACAAAAACAATTACCGCCCCATTGCGCTTATTCCGAATCTGTCAAAGGTCTTTGAAAGAGTTATGTGCAAGAGAATCCTCTCTTTCCTGGATAAATTTAATATGCTTGCCAATGAGCAATACGGATTTCGGAAAAACAAATCCACATCACTTGCAGCATTTAACTTAGTCAAATCAGTTTTAAATAACGTAAACTCGAAAATTACAACATCTGCTTTGTTTTTAGATCTAAGCAAAGCCTTCGACTTCGTAAATCATCCAATTCTAATTGATAAACTAAGTAAAATCGGTATTCGAGGTCCAGCCTTAGAGTGGTTCAGATCATACCTATCAAATAGAACACAAATAACGCGAATTACTAAATTTGATGACAAAGTGAATAGTGTCATAAACTTTGATTCCCAACCTCGACACAATTACTTTGGTGTTCCGCAGGGAAGCATCTTAGGGCCACCGTTGTTCCTTGTTTATATAAATGACCTTCCTCAAGCGATAGACCAAGATTGTGTTCTGTTTGCTGATGACACAACAGTTATTATAGATAATAAAAATGATAATTTCACATGAATCTAATATAAACAGCATTTTGAATAAAATAATTACGTGGCTAGATACAAACGCTTTAAAAATTAACCTAGAAAAAACAAAAATATTTAATTTAAAAACTCATAAAAGTAAATATCTACATCTTAAAATTTCGCACAAAGATCAAACGGTTGAACAAATTCATAAAACAAAATTTCTTGGTATTACAATTGATGAGCATTTAACCTGGAAGGATCATATTGATGAAATATGTATTAAAATAAATAGATTTGTTTTTGCCTTAAAAAAAGTTAAAGATGAAACCTCCAGACAAACTGCGTTAATGGTATATCACGCCTATGTTTGCTCCATCATCAGATATGGTATCATTGTCTGGGGAAACACGTCTGAAAATACTAGGGTTCTTTTAGTACAAAAAAAATGTTTACGCTCAATTTTCAATATGGACTGGACTGATTCTTGCAGACCAGTGTATAAATCACACAACCTTCTCACAGTTCCTTGTATTTATATATATGAAATCGCAAAATTTGTCAAAACTAACTCTTCACTTTTTGAACTTAAAAACAATCTTAATAAACGTACAGTTACACAGTGTCTTTTAACAATGCCCAGTACCTAGAATTGAATTATTCAGACGTAATTGTGTATATATGGCTCCACTTATCTTTAACTCTCTACCAAACTTTATCACTGACCTTCCTTACATAAAATTCTGCAAAGTCCTGAAAAAATGGCTTATTTCACATAGCTTTTATTCCGTAGCGGAATTTCTCAAAAAATCTAATTGTCACTCATATCACTACCGAATTGCATTGTAAAGAATTACCTACATTATATGATGTTGTGTGTGTTTACTTAAACAATTATATTAGGCTAAGAATTTGTTGTATGTTAAAATACTTTGATTTGTAAACATTATTCGTTTTTAGTATTTAATATCAAAATTTTGTTTTATGTTAGTTAATTAAACTTAGTAAAAGTCTAACTAAGCTGTTATAAATAAATACTTTATTTAGTTAGCTACCTAAATTAATGTTTGTGTTTAATAATATTTGCATGCTATTTTATGGCGAAATGTGTCATTGCACTTCATGTCATTTTTAACATCTTTTGTACCACATTTACAGCAAATAAATAATTTTGACTTGACTTGACTTGACTTGACTTGAAAAAATCAAATTAAGTAACCCTACGAAAATACTATTGCCGGGAAACGACTTTTTTTGGGGGAGAAAAATCCCATTTTACGGTAGGACTCAATGTAACGCACTTAAACTATTGTGATAAAGACTGAAATAACTCTAGCGTTTTGGATTGATCATTGTAACTTGATACTTCCACTGCCTGTACTCGATTAGTTAGATATGACTTCAGGCAGTCGTATGCTTTTCCTCTTACTCCGTATCTAGAATTTTTTGTAATAACCTTTCATGACTGACATGATCAAACGCCTTACTCATGTCAATAACAAGTACTGAAACAGGAATTTTACTATCAATAGATTCCGTAATTGATCTGATAACAACATAAATAATTGAATTTCCAGCGCTCAGCACAATGTTGCCGGTGACACTAGAAGGAGACACGCTCGGTAAAAAGCACCGACACTTTAACAAGCTAGTCGAAGATGCGATTGCTGATGAAAACTATGAATTACGTAAAATTAGTAGCGATGACAGTGACATAGACAACCTTCTGAAAATAGCCATCGCCAATAAACACAGAAATGTAGACTATATCTTCAAAGTTATGAAATCTAAAGACTTAATGTATGCGGCGACAGCTATTAAAAAGTCCACGTGGCTAATCACCGAGCCGCAGTACACAAACATCATCAATCCAGAGTACCTACACACACAACTATTACCTAGCATGAACACCAAAACGTTTAACAAACTCATGCTTCACATCAGACTAAATCTGAAAGACGAAAGTCGAGTCGAAGCCTTTTACGAATACCTGAAGGGAACCGTTAGTCCTTACAAATGGCTGCAAAACTGCTCCATTACTTTTATAGAACATGTCATCAATAACGAACGCAACGTACCACTATCTCTATTTAAACGTTTGTGCAGAAAGTCGCCTAATTTTATTGCATGTTACACAAGAGTAACAGAGAGTAGGACAAGACACACCTCAAAACAAGAGATACTATCTCACATAAAGTTACATACTCAACAAGTTTTGGATGTACTAGAAAACCATGAATTTTATTATAACAGTAATCTCCAAATGGGTAAAAAGAAAACAGAGTTCCTCATGAAAACATACCCACAAAAAGTATTTGATAAATTTGAAAAGTACGTAAACTTAATTGACCTATCCGTGGCAGCAAAATATTTAAATAAGATCGAAATAAAAACCTTTCTCAAAAAGCAAGTAATTGACGATGAAAAATTGGGCTATTTCATTAAAAAAATGCCAGAAAATGAAAGGTATGAATTTGTAAGGAAAACTTTTATCGATAAAACTGAACTGGCAGCTTTCTATCCAGATTATGAAAAGCGATACTGGCCAACAAAGTCTTACAAATGGTATGAGTTCGCCCCGTTTACAGTTGCATTGTCTGAATTAAAAAAGCTGATACGCAAAGAGACCTCGTCCTCCGAACGATGTGCCATGCTCTCAGTTTTGATCACTTGTACAGGAAGGAACCCGCAGCATATAAAAACTTTACTAAAATATGTGTACGAGAAACACATTAATGAACCATTCACATTCAAGATTCAATTCGTCAATAATCTGCTTTCAAAAATATCTTCCCACGACTTCGACGTTGAAACTTGGAACTTTTTGGATCAGTTGTTCCACAGTATCCAAGTGTATACCGAATCAGAAAACGACGTGCAAATGTGTCTCGAATCCATAGTCCTATATAAAGTTTTACGCGATGAACCTGTGCCGGAAAACATAGAACAGAAGATGACATTTAATACTTTTCAAACGATTCGAAGTAAACTAAATGAACAACAGAGAAGCAAAATGTTTACTTACTTATTTAATTCCGTTTTGACAAAGGTTCAACTTAAAAATATTGCCAATGAATCCGATTTCAGTGACACTACAGAGCAATTAAAAAATACCTTGGCTTTGTTAAAAGATTGGAAAAAGGATATCAGTAAGTACCCATTCGTACTTCATAACATTCAGGAACTGATAAAGATAAAGCAGGAAAACAAGTTGAAAACGGACATGTCGTGTTTGTACAACGTGAAGAAATCGTGGCGGAAGCACATGTTTGAGGAGTCGTTGTCACTGTGTCTGAGCGAGGAAGCGTGCCTGAACGCGCTGAAGCACAAGCCGCACCTGCTGACGCGCCACGACAAACAAATAGACATGTTGCGAACTGACGACGCTGTCTCGCTGCGACGTCTGCTCTCTAAGCTGCGCGTCTATTGGCCGCACTCCCTCGCCCAACACTTCATCGTCGCCTACTTACTACGTCTGAACAAACCCACTGGACAAAAAGCCGTTATAA
Organism: Noctua janthe; assembly: GCA_910589295.1. Lineage (NCBI taxonomy): Eukaryota > Metazoa > Arthropoda > Insecta > Lepidoptera > Noctuidae > Noctua > Noctua janthe. The sequence goes on along the minus strand of OU342573.1, from coordinate 6,559,424 downwards.
GCGGTCTATTTACACTTCTACCTCAAAATAAAATTATTGAGATAGCGAAACAACATATTCCCGATGACACAAAAGTAAATTGGGGTACTACTGACGAGATCGAAATAGGTATAAAGAAAAATATTGCAAAGCATTTGCACATAGCCAGACCGCTGATTCCCTTAGAAACGGTTTTGTGGTATGCTAAAGGAGACTACTTACAACATACAGTTCCATCACTAAATGCTTTATTACCAAATTTGACTGAAACTGAAATTCGTGAATATTTACCGACGTTCTTGGATGCACCAGTCTCCTTACAAAAATATGGATTAAATCTTTCAATTACCAAATTCAAATCTGAAGATCTCACAATAATATTTTCGAATGTTTGGAAAACTTCAAAGAATATAACAATTCGATCAGTCCTATTTAAGCACACTTACAATCAGATATGTAAGGCTCACGATCCAACTGTTCAAAAAGAACTCTGGCAAATATTAAGTTCATTTATAGATAACTTAACTGCAGAAGAGAGTGCAGAAATCTATAAAAAATTTAAAGACGTTCTAAATGTTCCTATTAGTATTCGAGCTGAATTTTACATGAAGAGTTACGAGTTTTTAACCTCTTTGCCTGCTAGCGCTAACTGTGAAGATTATGTGAACGATTTAATATCTTATGCACCAAAAGTAATGGAATTACTCGACGAAGACTTCGTAGCCAATAAAATGCTTGCACCAGCCGAAACTAAATTTTGTTTGTATGAAAGCAAATATTTAGAAGTATTAGCATGTTACGGATTGTGTGGTAAGAGTGAGGAAGATCAGCTTTTGAGATACAAACGAGCAGTAGAGCCAGCGATTGATGAAGCTTTCCAGTTATGGGACACAATGCATTCAGGCGACTTTTATGTTAGAGACAACTTCAACAATTTTTTACAGGTTTTGGTTTGGAATTTTAGAATATATGTATTTAGTTTTAATGAAAAAACAGTGCCTGTCAAACTGTTCTTAGAGATAAAAACAAAAATGGAAAAAAAGTTGCCATTGTTAGAAAACTATGTATTACATACTAGTTGGAAACTTGTAATAGAATACGTTAAGATATTGGACGAAAACAAATCTATGTTTGGTACATTTGGGGCAAACTTTCTTGGATGTATGAAACATGAAATGGATTACGCTTGGAAAGATGTTCATATTAAAATATCTCCTACATTAGGTGCCATTATTGTGAAGTGTTTAAAAGAAGACAACGAACTATTTAATTTTTCAACAACTTATTATCTGTTCGCCAAAGCTTTTGATAAAATGTTTAAGGAATTAGTAAAGTTTACAGATGTGGTTGTACTTGAAACCCTACGACACATGCTCAATGATACTGATTTTGTTCAAAGTTATTTTATTGTTTCCAGTTTAACACCTAATTATAGTTCTAGTTCTTACTGGTGTGATTGCAGACATATGCGATCAGAAATACGTAAAATACTAGAAACACATCCATCTAAAGCAGTGCAAATGCATTATTTTAACGATTTTCTGAACATTTCACAAGACACTGCACTTGTAGCTGAAGCTGAATGATTACCGGTTTACTTAAAAATGAGTGTTTACAGTACCCACCTAATGATCATTTTAAATTCTGTTACTCTTGTATTTTATCAAACTTTATACTTTCTTATAACTTCAAAATGTTAATAGAAAATTATTATTAATACTAAAAACGGGATATGCTTTATTACCATGCCTACTATTTATTTTGATTGACCGATATTTTGGCGCTGTTGCAAGCAACATGATCATTGATCACGGATAATCTGGAGTTATTGCGAGTGGGTGTTTATGAGCAGAGTTTTCAAGAGTTTTCCAGGTTGAAGTTCTTATATTAAGTAATTTCAACGGCTTCTCTTACCAGTCTAGGTATCTAGTGGCGTTCTATTGAAATGACCTGAGGGTTTTGGAACTCAATCCAGTGGTTCGATTTTAATTCCAAAAGATGTTGACCTATGGTCGATTTTTGGGCGTCATTGTTTTTCAGTGCCCTGATGTATCCGACAAGCTAGTGCGTGTCGTCTAACCGATATACGAGACTTTCCGCAACTGTAGTCTGCTTTATTAACACCGGGCATTGCCAGCAGAAAGTTGTCCTTCGGCGAACGCAGCATCTGAGACACTTTCTTGAAAGGAGTGAAGATATTCTTTACGGCGTATTTCCGAAGAATGTTTGCAACCTTATATGTGGGAGTGACATATAAGGTTGCAATCACGTAGGGCAAAAATGCCAGTTGCCTCTCAACCTTGCACTTCCGATGCTTACGAACAGTTTTTTTGTTCTAGGTTGTGCTGTCTTCTCTGTTTATCCATTCCTTTGTAAGAATCATTCATAAACATGATAAATATCCCGTTTTTAGTGTTAAAGATAGTGTTAGTGACCATGTCGGTTTAAAAACTTAATAGAAAATTGTCTTAATTCAACGCATTGGTTGTTTTATTTAGTTACTTCATCATCATCCACAGCTTGGTTTGCAAATCTCACCTGCGATGGCAATATTGTCATCTAAACTTGAAGACTTCGTTGTCAATAAAATGCTTTCACCATTTGGATCAAAATTTTGTTCTTATGAAAGTGAATTTTTAGAAGTATTTGCATGTTATGTATTGTGTGGTAAAAGTGAGGAAGATCAGCTTCTGAGATTCAGAAAAGTGGTCGCGCCAGTTATGGAAGAAGCTTTTCAACTGTGGCGTGATACGAGTTCAGGCCATTATTACGTTAGGGACAACTTCAAGAATTTTTTAAGTTATTTATTTTGGAACTGTAGAACGTAATATGTTATTAAAAAAAACTTTGCCTGTCCAACTATTTGCAGAGATAAAAACAAAAATGGAAAAAGAGTTGCCATTGTTATACAACTATGTACTGTGTACTAGTTGGAAACTTGTAACAGAATACGTAAAGCTACTGGACGAACACAAATCTGCATTGATCAACATGTTTGAAACGTGCATGTTTTCTAAATTAGATTTCAGTTATAAACAGATGTCAAAAGAAATGAAAAGTCTTTGGAGAGATATTCATATTAAATTATCACCTTCATTAGGTCCAGCTATAATTAAGTGTTTAAAAGAAGACACCGAACGATATTATGATATAGCAACAATTTACCGTCTTTTTACCGAAGCTTTCGAAAAAATGTGCTCTGAACTCTGCGCAGATCAATGCCATGAATACGAAGAATACGTGCTTGAAACCCTTCAACACATGCTTGATGATGATAGTTTCGATCCTAGCTATTTTGTGGTTTCAAGAATGATTCCCAAAATGTTAACTAACCCGATTAAAAGATTATGTGATATACGATTAGAAATACGATTGAAAATGGAATCACATCCGTCTAAAGCAGTGCGAATGCATTATTATAATGATTACCGGAATTATCCAAGAGTTTATAACTATTGAAAACTATTGATGTTTATTTGCAAAGATGCACAGTTCTATGTAAGCTGTTTGTTCCTACTTGTTTCATGTTTTGTACCTCAAAATAAACAAGAACTTGTTAGATGCTTCGTTTTTATTCAGATGCAATCATCATCTGGCTACCTGGCTGCCCAGTCTTACCGGATGCAGCTGAATACCGGTATTTTACATGGAGCGACTGCCTATCAGTCCTCCACAACCCTGTTAGTACGGGGTAATACGATACCCCTTGGTAAGACTGGTTGTCGGACTTTCGGGCCACTGACTTCCAGTAACGACAAAAGAGTAGAATACTTATACCAAGAAACGACTGTCAAAGATCTACAAATGACAGACGGGACCAACTACTTAACGTGCTTTCCGAGGCACGGAGGGTGTTGAGATGATTCATATGGCGCTGTAACATCATAATTTATAATTAATTATACTGTTAGGAAGAAATGAGGTTTTACGTGGCACATGTTAGTTCTATGGCTAGGAGTGACAACTTATAAAAATAGTCGCTGGTCGCGAGAGACGCTTGTTGGGAATTTCGCTCAAAGGGCTGTAAGATTTATATTTTCCTATTTTGTGAACTTAATCGCTATTTTTGTAAACAATTACGTGTTAATTGAATTCGTTATGATTATATTTTGTTCCATGTTAGAATAAACGGTTGTATGCATTATTATATGAACCTCGTTGTCTTTTTTTAAACATCTTCGCTTCGGTTTGCTAAAAATATTATAATGATAATCAACTCTAAGCTGCCTAACAAAATGTTGATCGTAGGTGCGAACACTGAGAATCCAGATCGGTTTGATGTTGTCTTATTCATTTGGAATAGCGCCGCATCCTGGCGTCGTGACACACCAGGGTCAGGGTCGTTGGGTTGTAACAGCTGGGCGATATCCCGAGATTCTGAGCACCCTCCGCCCCGGAAATTGATGATGGTTCCGATCTTATTAGCTTTGCCAAGAGTAATTTGTTAGGATTTGAGGATAAATTAAGTATACAAGGCGGAGCAATATGTAATTGATTTTTTGGCAAGTATGATCTGACTGATCTTCTTTAAAATTTCCAGTCTTTTTTATAGATATTCTTCATCTAAAACCATGCATTCGCAAACTATGATTTTCTTAGAAAATGGAGAAATATTTTCCTACTAAAGACGTGTGAGCGCTTTATGCCAGTTTTTTTATGTCAAATATTTGTCAATAACAATTTCAGATTTTCATATGACTGTTTTTGTTTTTATTAAATAAACTACTTGTGTAAAATCTGCAGTTTGATTTTAGTTAGCTAAACTAATATTGTATATTGCCGTCCCCCCGTACACGATTAGTTTGGTTAACGTGTGTAATACCTAACCCCACCGTCACCCAGTAGCATTTTCACACTTCTCACTCAGGGACTCAGGTGTCCTTGAGCGCCTGTTATATAATCTAATATTTCTATGGAAGTATACTCTTTCAAATAAAAAAAATAATTTTTCAAATCGGTTCAGGCGTCTTCGAGTACCTAATCGATGAACAATTGAACATACATAAAAAAAAGAATTGAGAAAAGACTGGGAATTGAGGGTTGTGAAGTCGGTTAAAAATGGCTGTAAATACGGACGGACAAGACGGATCTGAATGTGTTCCGTTTTTTGTAATTTGGCAAGCTTACTAAAAGTGGGTTGTGATTAATCTATTTCAGAAAATAAAATTCTAGCCGTGCGACTAAATGACTAAGTGAGCGACCAGAAATACAGAGAGGGCAACTTCAATATTAAGACAGAGACGATTTTTCCAATTGAGGTTTTACATAACGAACTAAAAAAATCATTTGCTAAAGGCAAATTATTAATAGGGCGAATAAAAATTTTATTGGCGACCAATATACTGAATGAGCGACTATTGTACCAAGTAAGTAACTATTTATCCGGTCATTGCGGCAAGGAGAATATAGGAAGCAAGAGCGAGCGAAGGCCGAGACAGACTTGTGGCACCCCGACTCGGACAGGTTTGGTTCGAATGGGAGTGCGGAGTCTAGTGAGCGAGCGAACTGAGCGAACTAAGACCCCGGAATCCCCGTCGTGTTAGGTCACTTTAAACCCTTCAAACAGAAATAGGAGCCCCGCGCAGCGGGGCTACGTCGACTACGCCTTATCTACAATCTAGTGGTTAATAACCTTGTTTTAGGTTTTTTTCAGAGTCCTTGAATTATCACACTGATCGTATTGAACAACTAGTAACTCAAATTTATATTTTCAAGTCGCTGTTTTAAACATTTGTATTCGCCCACTGTTTGTCGCTCACTTAGTATTTCAGTAGCAAATATAGAAAAAAAATGCAGTACGTAACGTTAACACTCAAACAAATATTAGGTTGCCCAAATATTATGAAGGTTCTCATTTTGTATTTTAAGTAACTCAAATTAATGTTTGTAAGTTGCTGTTCTATTGATTTCTCGTCACTCGCAGTCAGTCGCACACTTAGTAATACTACAGGGTGTTTGGTGCATCGTTTGCCAAATTGAATTGGCCGAATGGGGAGGTCATTTGCTATCTCTTCAGGCCCAAGAACTCACTCTTGGCCACACTGGATTTTTTATTCGGTTTTTCTAATATTTATTTTGAAAAATTCCCAAACTTAGCATTAAAGCTTGAATTAAAAAAAGTTATTAGTATAATCCTTAAATTACATTTTAATTTTTATACTCAATGTTGTATGGTTCTATCAAATTCAAAACTACTCGCTAGTAATATCTAGTTTTTTTAATAACTCAGAAAGCTTTTGGAAGAAGAAAAAATAAACTTTAAACTCAACTTTAAATTGCTATAAAAAAAAAACTAAAAGCGATCGAGATCTTCGAATTCTTTTAAAAGTTCTCTAGTCTGTCTTCTTTTCAACAATATGCAATATGATAAAAAATATTTAAATAACTTCGGTAATTTGTTAAATTTGTGTATTGGGACGCACCATCAAGCTACTCCATATTCAGGATAAAACACTAGTTTTCGCATAAATAACATGCTGTAAGTAGGTAGATACTGTTATCTCACTCTTACGCAGTTTCTTATGTCTTTCTTACATAGGGTTCTAACTTTCGTCGAACTTGAAATAAAAAAAGAAAAATAAAAATAATGATTTATTTAATAAATATCTAATTTCAAATCTTGTTCAAATTGTCTGCCACGTTTGCATATGCAAGTGCGACATCTTCGTCTTATCCCGATTGTAGTGTTGCGTAAACCTAAATGGGTTTGATGATCATGAAGGCCGCCTCAATGCGTTGGAATAAATCATCCCAGTTTCAAATTCCGTAGCGTTGACAAGTTTCTTACCTGACAATCTCAACGGGGATAATTACCAATTTTCAGTGAAGACAGGTCGTTTGTTTTTCAACATGACGGTTGTCCTGCTCACTGGAGCACCACTGGTAATTAATTATTCCCATTGAGATTGTCATGAAAGGTCACTGGAGATTAACCGTCAGGTATTACTTGAATGATGCATTCCCAGACTCATGGATGGGAGGGATGGCCCTATTCCTTGGCCACCATGTTCCCCAGATCTAACTCCGTTAGATTTTTACATCTAGGGACGGGAAAAGAAACTTGTTTACGCCACGGAAATTGAAACTAGGGATGATTTAGTCCTATGCAGCTAGGCGGCCTGCATGACCATCAAAGCAGAAATGGGTTTACGCACCACTACAGTCGAGATAAGACGACTATGTCGCACGTGGTGCATACGCAATAGTGGCGGAGAATTTGAACAAGATATTTTTCATTTCAAGTTCGAGGCAAGTTAAAACCCTATGTAAGAAAGAGATAAGAAACTGCGGTTTTTTTTATAGCAATTTAAAGTTGAGTTTAAAGTTTATTTTTTCTTCTTCCAAAAGCTTTCTGAGTTATTAAAAAAAAACTAGATATTACTAGCGAGTAGTTTTGAATTTGATGGAACCATACAACATTACGTATAAAAATTTAAATGTAATTTAAGGATTATACTAATCGCTTTTTTAATTCAAGCTTTAATGCTAAGTTTAGGAATTTTTCAAAGTAAAAATTAGAAAAACCGAATAAAAAATCCAGTGTCAACAAGAGTGAGTTCTTGGGCCTGAAGAGATAGCAAATGACCTCTCCATTCGGCCAATTCAGTTTGGCAAACGATGCACCAAACACACTGTATAACGTAAATTAATTATTTTTGTCACTTAAACTTAATTTACAATCACTCGTTTAAATACTACCCTTATTTTTTGTATCTATTATGTTTATTTATAAACATCTCGTAAAGTTTGAGGTCAAAAATTTAATAATAGAAGTCTGGAAGCTTAAAATAACTAACCCATAAATGTTTCATTTCATGAGCAAAACCTTATAAACTACTGTGATTAAATGTTAAGAAATCAAATCAAATCATAATCATTTATTTCAAGTAGGCCAGTTGCAGTCACTTTTGAATTGTCGAAACAAAGACAACAATAAAATTAAGCTACAGTCCCAGCCTCTAGGCATAATAAATGTGAAAGAACTGTTAAATAACGACTATTACACGTTATCCACGAAATAACGTTAAGTGATATTTTATCTGTGCACCACTAATGTTGACTGGACGGGCGAATAAAAACAAAAGTTGTGAATACTTTTCTTATTTTACTTGGCACCATGTACGAAGTTATAAAATAGTAACAAATAAAATGGATAAGACGTAATCAATAATCTGTAAACTGATACCCCTGATCTGTGAAATATTTCGTGAACAGGAACACCGGTTTGTTCTGAGTCATGTTATTGTAATGATTACACCCTGATTATACCAGTTTGTGTAAGAATATAAATTAATAGCTAGTGTACTGAAAGGATTGTATTGTGAAGAAAACTACAGTCAGTATCAGTAACCTTTTGGAAGTGTTCATATAAGGTAAGTGAAACAATTATTATTAAAAGATATTAAAACCTACTGCAAATATTTTGGCTTATACTACAAGGTCATTTCTCATAAACGAAATGTTGTAGTTTAAAAAAAATAATGCTGTTCCATTGAAATGAAATTAATCTGGTAATTAGATAGTACCTACAGACATTATAAAAATATTTTTTATAAATCGGGTGCGTAGTTTTGATTATTTTTTATGGGATATTATGTTGGTTTATATAGATATAGCCCTTTTCTGTAAAATATGAATAATCTATCGTAAATCTATAAATTCGTGCTATGTAAACATACAACTTAGTAAGGAATGCATTTTGATAATAATTATGCTGACGCTGTTCCTACGTAGGTGCTTAAAATAGGTATTTTCGATTTCATGTTTCGCTTTCGACATATTTGAAAGTGCTGCGATATCTGGTAGTTCGACGATGATAGGTGCCTATCGATATATCCAATTTTATTATCCATGTCTGAAATAACATTGAGAGGAGCTCGTGGCTAAGTAATAACAGCCGCTCGGATCGATATTTAGGTTAAGCCGCGCTTGCCTAGGTTGGTCTGTGGATGGGTGACCACCCATTACATACCGAGTTTCCTCCGTGCCTCGGAAAGCACGTTAAGCCGTTGGTCCCGGGTGTCATTTGTAGATCTTTGACAGTCGTTATAGGTAGTCAGTGGCCCAAAAAGTCTGACAACCAGTCTTACCAAGGGGTATCGTATTACCCAGTACTAACTGGGTTGTAGAGGTCAGATAGGCAGTCGCTCCATGTAAAATACTGGTATTCAGCTGCATCCGGTTAGACTGGAAGCCGACCCCAACATAGTTGGGAAAAGGCTAGGCAGATGATGATGATGATGTCTGAAATAACATTGCTTCAGAATTACTTTTCGAATGAAGACAAGGGAATATTTCTGAAAAAAAACCTCTCATGTTTTTTTTAAGGAATCAAAGCCACGAGTCACAATTAGAATAGGTACAATAATTATTTTAAAATAAAGTAGTTAGGTACTGGAAACGCTATACTAATATAGCCATGGAAATCAAGTAGGAAGGTACCGTTGTTTGCACTGGGAACGTCCACCTTCAGTTCGGTAGTCTGATGTTGTTTTTTTTTTTTCGTATGGTAGTAAAACACTCAGTAACGTCACTAGAATTACAAAAATAACCTAACCTAATCCTTTACCCTAGCATTAAGGATTCTTCCCACAACACCGTAGCATACCATAACCGTGCTTTTAAGGTATCAGGCAAAACAATATGCTTTGCATTGAAAATTAATATGAGACTATGCCCGCTAGACCGTTCCGTCACCGACTAACTCCGTCGCCTGCCATGCACGTAGCGTATCGACACCTGCCAAATATTCTTGTCGGCAATTGTTTACGCTCCGTGCCAGGCCCGGACTGGCATACGGGCAAATCGGGCAAATGCCCGATGGGCAGGTGTGGCCGATTGTAAGTCGACTTTCTTTTGCTATTTAAAAAAAAAACATCGCAATACGTCGATTAAAATAACGTCCTCTACCGTCAAGTCGAGCACCTAATTCAATTTACTCTTGACTCTATCTGTAGTAATGGTACCCCAAGAGGCTCAGGATTTTTAAAAGTTTTTAATTTTTCTGCCTGATGCCACAGAATTAGTAAGTACTTACGTAATAAATTGTAGCGTACAGTAGAATCACTCTCAAACTAAAAATACAATGTAAGTAAATCGTAAATATTTCATTTTCAGATCCTCACAATGCTTCCGGTGGCTCTAGAAGGAGACACTCTCGGTAAAAAGCGCCGACACTTCAACAAGCTAGTCGAATATGCGATTGCTAATAAAAACTATGAATTACGTAACATCAGTAACGATGACAGCGACATAGACAACCTTCTGAAAATAGCCATCGCCAGTAAAAACAGAAATGTAGACTATCTCATCGATGTAATGAAATCTAAAGACTTGATGTATGCGGCGACAGCTATCAAAAAGTCCACGTGGCTAATCACTGAGCCGCAGTACGCAAACATCATCAATCCAGAGTACCTACACACACAACTATTACCTAGCATTAACACCAAAACATTTAACAAACTCATGCTTCACATTAGACTAAATCTGAAAGACGAAAGTCGAGTCGAAGCCTTTTACGAATACCTGAAAGGAACCGACAGTTCTTACAAATGGTTGCAAAACTGCTCTATTCCTTTCATAGAAAATGTCATTAAAAACGAACGCCACGTACCACTATCTCTATATAAACGTTTGTGCAGAAAGTCTCCTAATTTTATTGCATGTTACACAAGAGTAACGGAGGGTAGGATAAGACACGCCTCAAAACAGGAGATACTATCTCACATAAAGTTACATACTCAACAAGTTTTGGACGTATTAGAACACGATGAATATTATTTTTTCTGCAAGCTCCAAATGGGTAAAAAAAAAACAGAGTTCCTTATGAAAGCACACCCTCAAAAAGTATTTGATAAATTTGAAAAATTCGTAAACGTAATTGACCTGTCCGTGGCGGCAAAATATTTAAATAAAACCGAAATAAAAACCTTTCTCAAAAAGCAAATTAAAACTGACACATGTCGATATTATCTATTTGATGAAGATAACTTGGGCTATTTCATTAAAAACATGCCAGAAAATGAAAGGTTTGAATTTGTAAGGAAAACTTTTATCGATAAAACTGAACTGGCCGCTTTCTATCCAGATTACGAAAAGCACCACTGGCCAATAAAGTCTTACAAATGGTACGAGTTCGCCCCGTTTACAGTTGCATTGCCTGAATTAAAAAAGCTGATACGCAAAGAGACCTCATCCTCTGAACGATGCGCCATTCTCTCAGTTTTAATCACTTGTACAGGAAGAAACCCGCAGCTTATAAAAGCTTTACTAAAATATGTGTACGAGAAACACATTAATGAACCATTTACATTCAAGATTCAGTTCGTCAATAATCTGCTTTCAAAAATATCTTCCCACGAGTTCGACGATGAAACTTGGAACGTTTTGGATCAGTTGTTCCACAGTATGCAAGTGTATACCGAATCAGAAAACGACGTGCAAATGAGTCTCGAATCTATAGTCCTATATAAAGTTTTGCACGATGAACCTGTGCCGGAAAACATAGAACAGAAGATGATATTTAATACTTTTCAAAAGGTTCGAAGTAAACTAAATGAGGAACAGAGAAGCAAAATGTTTACTTACTTATTTAATTCCGTTTTGACAAAGGTTCAACTTGGAAACATTGCCAATGAATCCGATTTCAGTGAGACTATAGAGATATTAAAAAATGCCTTGACTTTGTTAAAAGATTGGAAAAAGGATATCAGTAAGTACCCATTCGTACTTGATAACATTCAAGAACTGATAAAAATAAAAGAAGAGAACGTGTGGAAAACAGACATGTCGTGTTTGTACAACGTGAATAAATCGTGGCGGAGGCACATGTTTGAGGAGTCATTGTCACTGTGTCTGAGCGAGGAAGTGTGCCTGAACGCGCTGAAGCACAAGCCGCAGCTGCTGACGCGCCACGACAAACAAATAGACAAGTTGCGAACTGACGACGCTGTCTCGCTGCGACGTCTGCTCGCCAAGCTGCGCGTCTACTGGCCGCACTCTCTCGCCCAGCACTTCACCGACGCCTACTTACTACATCTGAACAAACCCACTGGACAAAAAGCCATTATAAGCGGTCTATTTACACTTTTACCACAAAATAAAATTATTGACATTGCGAAACAACATATTCCCGATGACACAAAAGTAAATTGGGGTACTACTGACGAGATCGAAATAAGTATAAAGAAAAATATTGCAAAACATTTGCACATAGCCAGACCGCTGATTCCCTTGGACACGGTTTTGTGGTATGCTAAAGGAGACTACTTACAACACACAGTTCCATCACTAAATGCTTTATTACCAAATTTGAATGAAGCTGAAAGTCGTGAATATTTACCAAAATTATTGGACGCACCAGTATCCTTACAAAAATTTGGACTAAATCTTTCAATATCCAAATTCAAATCTGAAGATCTCAAAACAATATTTTCAAATGTTTGGAAAACTTCAAAGAATATAACAATTCGATCAGTCCTATTTAAGCACACTTACAATCAGATATGTAAGGCTCACAATACAACTATTCAAAAAGAACTCTGGCAAATATTAAGTTCATTTATAGATAACTTAACTGCAGGAGAGAGTGCAGAAATCTATAAAAAATTTAAAGACGTTCTAAATGTTCCTATTAGTATTCGAGCTGAATTTTACATGAAGAGTTACGAGTTTTTAACCTCTTTGCCTGCTAGTGCTAACTGTGAAGAGTATGTGAAGGATATATTATATTATGCACCAAAAGTAATGGAATTACTCGACGAAGACTTCGTAGCCAATAAAATGCTTGCACCAGCCGAAACTAAATTTTGTTCGTATGAAAGCAAATATTTAGAAGTATTAGCATGTTACGTATTGTGTGGTAAGAATGAGGAAGATCAGCTTTTGAGATACAGGCGAGTAGTAGAGCCAGCGATTGATGAAGCTTTTCAGTTATGGGACGCAATTCATTCAGGCGAATTTTATGTTAGAGAACACTTCGAAAAATTTTTACATCATTTGGTTTGGAATTTTAGAATTTATGTACTTAGTTTTAATGAAAAAACTGTGCCTGTCAAACTGTTCTTAGAGATAAAAACTAAAATGGAAAAAAAATTGCCATTGTTAGAAAACTACGTATTGCATACTAGTTGGAAACTTGTAATAGAATACGTTAAGATATTGGAAGAACACAGATCTATGTTTGGTACATTTGGGGCAAACCATCATCAATCGATGACAAATGAAATGGAATGCTCTTGGACAGATATTCATATTAAAATATCTCCTACTTTAGCTGCCATCATTGTAAAGTGTTTAAAAGAAGACATCGAACTATTTAATTTTTCAACAACTAATTATCTGTTCGCCAAAGCTTTTAATAAAATGTTAAAGAATTTAGTGAACTGTAGAGATGATGTAGTACTTGAAATCCTTCGACACATACTTAATGATACTGAGTTTGTTCAAAGTTCTTTTGTTGTTTCCAATTTGGCAGCCAAGTACAGTTTTTTCTGGGGTGATACCAAATCTTTGCGATCAGAAATACGTAAAATACTGGAAACACATCCATCGAAAGCAGTGCAAATACATTATTTTAACGATTTTGTGAACATACCAGAAGACACTGAAACTGTAGCTGAAACTTGGTGATGAAATTTATTGTATCTACAGTACCTAATGATTATTTTAAATTCTGTTACTATTGTATTTAATCGAACTTTGTTCTTTCTTATAACTTAAAAGTTAATAGAAAATTGTTTTTATTCAACGAATTGGTTGTTTTATTTGACGTCATTATCATCATCATCCACAGCTTGGTTCGTCAATATCCACTCTCACACATCCAGTCTCATATCATCCAAGTTCTACCTCCGAAGGCAAAATTCCCATCTACACTCGATCGACCGACACTCCTAAACACAGTTCTTAGATGGCGCTTGTACAACCTTTTCCAAACAACACATCGGATGTTGAAGACGGAGGATCCAACTCCGTCTGCACGCACAGTTTCACTTTCTAACTTGCCCTCGGTTCGTGCGCTCGCAATGCTGATTACTCCTCTGTCATCGACACCGGAGTCTGATTTATTTGCCTCGTGATCGATAGACGTACGTCGTGGCCGTGTGTACCGATACTGTTTAGGGCTCCGTAGCCAAATGGCAAAAAACGGAACCCTTATAGATTCGTCATGTCTGTCTCTCCATCCGTATGTCACAGCTACTTTATTCCGAAACTATTAGGACTACACCGTTGAAACTTGGTAGGTAAATGTAATCTGTGAACCGCTTTACGATTTTAAAAATTAAAAGATTAAGGAGTGACTCCCCTTACATGGAACTGACACTAATTTGTTTATGTACGTAGATAGTTTTTTAAAAATGTCATTGAGGTTCCTAAAACCATTTTTCTCAAAGTCAATACAGACCAATTTCTGTGCTACTAGCGCTCTCTAAAGTACTAGAAAAAGTATTGAATAACCAACCCATAAAATTCTTAGAAAAAAATAACATATTATTTGACTCCCAATTTGTTTTTAGGGTAGTTAAAAGTACTGATGCAGCCGTTAGCTCGTTAGTAGATTATGTTACAGCCTGTGATAATAAACAAGAAAATTCAAACCATACAGATTTCCCACGAAGACATTATACGAGTTGTGCGGGGTATTTACAGTAAGACAACTTTTTATTTTCCAGATTATTACTAAAAACACGTATCCACCCCATATGATCCAGGTAAACTTTAAAATAAGCGAACAAAGCCAAACGTAATCGAATCTGTTAAGCGTCGCACGGCTTTTGCAAGACGACAAAATGCTTTTCTGTCTGTATGCAACAAAATCAATAGAATCCAAAATTTTTATCCGCTAACACTACACGAATGTAAACCTATAGTAAAGAACTGTCTTTACTCTTGATTATGAGGATGTAGAGAAAATAATAAATAATTAATCTCATTCTAAAAAGTAACACATACACAGAACATACTCTTCTTTCGTACACCTACTTATAAACAAACATGATTGGGAACCCACGCACACGCACACGTACACACCTCCCACACACACAGCCCGTTATATGTATTAACTTGAGAATAAATTATATTGTTGGTGTTTTTTCATATTTTATCACAATCTTCATTTCTGTTTTTGTATTTTACTTTATTTTAAATTGTCTCTTCTTCTAAAATTGCGTTTTCGTAGCACATGTTTGTCTATTCCTATGTTGACATTAGTATCTAAGCCAAATAAAAAGAGAGAGGGCGCTGACTCTTGAAGTCCTGACATACCGTACTGGTACACCTAGTTCGGGAGTTAGAGGCTTCAAACAAGTTTCTGTGACCATGTGTTTATATATCAATAAAGAATTTGAATTTGAATCGTTTGAAAGATAGACACTTCCAAAGTGGTAAAATGTGTGTCTCTCTAATTTCTAAAGAGGAAAATTCTGAAAAAAATGTAGGATTGTAGAACGTAAATAAGATGTTTAGATTTGAATAAGATTTGATGTTTAGTTTTTGAGATATAGAACTTTTTCATCAAACTGCAGCAGTAACTTTGTTTTTCATTAATATACTATGAAAAACAAATTTGCTGTTTAATGTAACACAACATATGAATACATATACATAATATTATAGTACATTTTATGGAGCAGAGAATTGCAGAACAAACCCGCACGCGTATCAAACGACGTTTTTCAATACGCTTTCGAAGAAATAAAATATTAGAACGGAAAGTATTTTTGTCAGGAATTATTATGAAACTATGATTTAATTTGATTTTTTTCCGCGTTTTGCTTTCACCAGCTTGAAAACGATGATATACTGGACTCGAGTGCTGGGTAGGTATAGTTCTCCCGTTTGACACGTAAACATCACTAACAGGATGTTTCATAATTTAATTATAATTTTTTTTTATTATTTTTCTTTGTACTTATTATGGAAGATAAAAAAAAGTTGCATCTAGAGCTATTTTATGTCGGATACTTTGAGCAGACGACCTTTGTAAGACGACTAAAAAGTCACGGTGTATATATTATACAATATAGTAAGACTATTTTTAAACATGTCATAAAAATCAGCACAATGACGTTTGCGAATTAAATCATTTCTCCACGTACATTAGACAGTGTGGAATAATAAAAGTCTGGTTTTTAGTGATTCGACTTTTCACATCATCCTAGAATTCCCACTTTCCTGGAAATCTGATACAGTTATTGTTATAATGTCCTATGCCTTGTTCTGAAATTCGCAATACGCATTCGATTAAAATAATACTACTCCCTTTCTTCTCCTAAAATTGTTTGTCCGAAAATCATTATCCATAACTTCAGTAACCATAATGTTCAAAATCCCGAAATTTTGTTTAACATAATTATCTTTACTTCTAAACGTATTATGTCATAATATCGAGTACTATAATAATTGAATCTCCTAATTTTACATGACCTAAAGACATATGTCCTAAGTATTGTGTTAAATAATGTGGTATTATTCCGAATGTTCATTTATAATAATTAAAATAAGGTTTAAAATTAGGTTTTAATGACAGAAACGAATCGCTGTAAATCCGACTCCACGCAGTCTTGTCTGCTCTACCCCTACAGTGTAATTTAAAATCGCGTAGGCGCGGAGGGGCGAGGCGGCCCGCGAGTTGAGGAACAGGTGGTTGTAACACCCGCCGCTTCGGCTTGCTGTGAGCGTTAAACCCATCTGCGACGATAAACTCGCGTGGGACCGCCGGAGCCCCGCAGCGCTGGAGCCGTGACAGAAACCATGCCTGCTGCATGTTGCATGCTTGCTCGCATGCTGCATGCTGCGTGCTTGCTTGCATGCTGCGTGCTTACTTGCATGCTGCATGCTGCGTGCTTACTTGCATGCTGCATGCTTGCTTGCTTACAAAAACCACATGTTCACAATCAACTGCTTTTTTGAGTACATGTATAATATATTTATTTATGTATAATAAAAAATTATAATGCAAAATCAGATGTTTTTTTAATTATAACAAAATGATACTTAAACGTAAACAATAATTATTAAGTTACGTAGATAGGAGCGGGCAATCTTTCCTGCTCGTATCTACGTAACGCCTGAGAGAAGTTCATAGCAAAAGCTTTGTTATACAAATTTGTTCTAAGAATATTATTATTATAAATAAACATTATGTAATTTGAATTTAGGACTTATAACTTTTATTGAAAACGGTTTTGTGTCTTTTGTATATTATTGATTGTAATATTTATGACAAACGGATTTAGGACATATTATATTATTATATTATCTGCTTTCAAAAACACCCCTCACCCGCACAATATGTGTACTAAACGAAGGTCATGAGAGAATTGACATATTTTCGTGCCATCTGAGTGAATTCGCAAGAGTGTTGTTGAATTATGTTAGTTATATTTAGATATTAATATTCTGTGTTAAGATTTTTGTTGTTAATTTTTTAAGTATTAGCCGTAAGTTGATTTTATTTGGTGTGTAATTACAATTAGACATGTAATGGGGTCAAACCACTATTGTATTGGGGTCATCCTGTAAAGATAGTGTGTGTAAGTTAATAATAAATAAAAGAGCTTATGGCACGTAGGGATAAAGCTAAGAGCAGATATAAGCGCAGACCTTCAGAGCTGAATCTCTCTTATTACAAATTGCTGCGTAAACAATTAACATTTTTCTTGACGTCAAACTCTTTAATATCCCCTTTCCAATCTGGTTTCCGCTCGGGTCATAGCACTGTCACTGCACTTTTAAAAGTAACTGACGATATCCGCTGGGCAATGGAGAGTAGGTCACTTACCGTTCTTGTATTGCTTGACTTCGGTAGTGCCTTCAACTCGGTGGATTTCGACATTTTGCTAGGTATCCTCCAATCTTTAAATTTCTCTTCTTCTGCGTTAGCCTGGTTCAATTCTTATCTTCGGGGACGCTCTCAGTGTATTCGCATTGATGAGACTTTCTCTGATTGGTTTAGCCTTACCGAGGGTGTTCCTCAGGGTAGCGTTCTCTCTCCTCTTCTTTTTTCAAACATGGTTACCAGTGTAATCTCTTCCAATTTTCATCTTTATGCAGATGACTTGCAGCTCTACCGGCATTTTGTTGTAGCTGATGCAGATTCCGCCATTGCTGCTATGAATCATGACCTGGCTTGTATCAGCGCCTGGGCAAAGTCATTTGGACTGCAAATTAACCCTACTAAATCTCAGGCCATGATTATAGGCAGCCGATTTGTTCGTGGTGCGGTCGTTATTGCATCTTTGATGCCGTTGTACCTCGATGGTGTTCGCATCGATTATACAGATACCGCAAAAGATCTAGGTGTAACTATTGATTCCTATCTGTCGTGGCGAGCTCAAGTCAATGAGGTAAGCCGTAAGGTACACTTCTCACTTTATTCGCTAAAATGCCTTCAGAGTCTCCTGCCTTTGAAGACTAAAATTACTTTGGCTCAAACACTTATTCAGCCGATTATAGATTATGCCGATGCCTGCTACCTTGATGCTACTGAGGAGCTATTAAATAAGCTTGAGCGCTTGCAAAATTTATGTATACGCTTTATTTTTGGTCGTAAATAAATAAAAATAAATATGACCACGTTTCTCACCTTCGCAAAGAACTCAAGTGGCTCCCAATCCGCCTTCGCAGGAACACTAGGATCCTATGTCTCCTCTTCAATATCCTACACAACCCGTCCTATCCTTCGTACCTGCGTGAGCGTTTTTCTTATGCCCGCCCTACTGACGCACCGTGTAGATCGCACCTTAGATCCCTACTTAAATCCCATCCTCATAAATCCAGCTATTACTCCTACTCCTTCTCCGTCCATGCTGTAAGGTTGTGGAACTCACTTCCGCCTAGCATTCGTGATTTAAAGACCATTTCTTTATTCAAATCCCGAGTGAAAGAGCATTACCTATCCTCTCAATTATAATTTATTATATATATATGTATGTATTTTTATTAGTTTATACATTATGTACCTATTTATATAAGTATATATTAATATTTATTGATATTTGTATTTAATATTTTAGTTTAAATTAGGTATGACACATATACACCTTATTCTCTTCCGTTTCCACACACTATTGTCTACATTTCTTTTTTTCACTTCTCCTTTTGCAGGTCTGCTGGCAGAAATTTCTTAGGAAATAAGCAGTACCTATATACTCAAGTATTAAAATGTAATTTTCCTGTGTTGCATTGTGTGTACATAAACAGTAAAATAAATAAATAATAAATAAAATGGCTGTGACATACGAACGTGTGTTGCTAGTGATTACATACGGGACCGAAACGTTGTCGCTCACAATGGGCCTCATCAGGCCTTAAAGTCACCCAAAGGGCAATGGAGAGGGCTATGCTCGGAGTTTCCTTGCGTGATCAAATCAGAAATGAGGAAATCCGTAAGAGTACCAAGGTTACGGAAGTAGCCCGAAGAATAGCCAAACTTAAGTGGCAGTGAGCAGGGCATATTTCTCACAGAACGGATGGCCGATGGGGCCGGAAAGTTCTGGAGTGGCGACCGCGAACTGGAAGACGTCGCGTTGGAAGGCCTCCCACTAGGTGGACCGATGACCTGGTAAAAGTTGCGGGGATCCGCTGGATGCGAGACGCACGGGATCGGTCAATTGGCGACACTTGGGGGAGGCCTATGTCCAGCAGTGGACGTCTTTCGGCTGAAATGATGTTGAATGATGATGATACGAACGGACAGATGGACAGGACGGATTTGAAAGTGTTTCGTTTTTTGCAATTTGGCAACGGAAAAAAGGGCAAAATCTCTTAATTTCTTATATATTTTATTACAACTTGAATACTATTTTTTGTGCCTATTATGTTTATTTTTTATAAATATTTCGTAAAGTTTGACGTAAAATATTTAATAACAGAAGTCTGGAAGCCTAAAATAACTAACCCATAAATGTTTCATTTCATGAGCAAAAACTTTGTAAACTAGTGTGTTTAATTCTTATGAAAAATCAAATCATAATCATTGATTTCAAGTAGGCCAGTTGCAGGCACTTTTGAATTGTCGAAACAAAGACAACAATAAAATTAAGCTACTGACAGTCCCAACCACAAGGCATAATAACTGTAACTTTTAGGTGAATAACGAAACGATCGGCCGATATTTTTCTTTAACGTGTAATAACGCGTTATCGAAAAATAACGATAACCAAATGGCGCTCTTTTATCTGTTCACCACTAATGTTGACTGACAGTCGAATAAAAACAAAAGTTGTGAATACTTTTCTTATTTTACGATTGGCACCTTGTATGAAAATATGAAATAGTAACAAATAAAATGGTTAAGTACGGTAATCAATAATCTGTAAACTGATACTCTCCGGTTTGTTCCGAGTCATATTATTATCGTAATGATTACACCCTGATTACACCAGTAAGAATATTAATAGCTAGTGTACTGAAAGGATTGTATTGTGGAGGAAACTATAGTCAGTTTTGGAAGTGTCCATATAAAGGTAAGTGACACAATTTATTATTAAAAGATATTAAAACCTACTGAAAATATTTTGGCGTATACTACAAGGTCACTGCTCACAAACGAAATGTTGTAGTATAAAAAAAAATAATGCTGTTCCATTAAATGAAATTGACCTGTAATTATTATAAGAACGTACCTACCGAGATTAAAAAGATTTTTTTTAAATAGGATGCGTAGTTTTGATTATGTTTTATGGGATATTAAGTTGGTTTATATAGATGTAGCCATTTTCTATAAAATATGAATAATCTATCGTAAATCTATAAATTCGTGCTATTTAACCTTTTTTTTTTTTTTTTTTGTGCCTTTTGCGTTTTGATAATAATTATGCTGACGCAGTTCCTACGTACTTAAAATAGGTAATTTCGATTAAATTAGTCATGTTTCGCTTTCGACATGATATTTGAAATAGCTGCGATATCTCACTATTATGTAGTTCGACGATGATAGCTGTCTATCGATATTGTCTGTCCATACGTCCGAAATAACGTTGCTTCAGAATTACTTTTCGAACGAAGCCAAGGAATATTTCTGGAAAAAACACGCCATGTTTTTAAAGTTTTTTTTTTTTAAATATTTATTTAAGTAATGAAATTATAATAGTACAGAGGTGTAGCTTGATTCTCAAACTCGCCAAACTTTTACGTTTGATGGCGAGATGCGTTCTTTTACATTTACAATGAACCACCTTACTTACATAGCTACTACTAATATATTAAACTGTTATGGTTTAATCTTATAAAATGTATTATTTCTGTTTGCTATCCTGTATAAAGATTTTTTAAATTTTTTACTTACTTTTACTTTTTCTCTTAAATAAATCTATTTTGTTAAACACTTTAGGTAACAAATACTTAGATGTTCTCTTAGCATAATAATTTGTTATCTGTGGTTGAACAAGTGTGTTCTCTCTAACCCTACTTGTGTTGTACTTGTTTTTAACATTAACTTAATATTCATCATTATAATAAAAAATATTAATTATAATTAAAATCAAAGCCATGAGTCACAATTAGAATAGGTACCTACAATAATTATTTTAAAATAAAGTAAACAGAACATTATATCTAATCAAACAGGGAGGTACTGTTGTGGGCACGTCCACCTTGGGGTCGGTAGTCTGATGTTTTTTTTTTTTTTTCGTAATGTGGTAAAGCACTCAAAGAAACCTAACCTAATCCTTTACCCTAGCACTAAGATTTCTCCGCACTACACCGCAGTATACCATAACCGTGCTATGAAGGTATCAGGCAAAAAAGTAATATGAGACTATGCCCGCTAGACCGTTCCATCACTGACTAACACCGTCGCGTGCCATGTTCGTAGCGTATCGGCTAGGTAGCTTTTAATAAAATCGATGTACAAGTTTCATCCAAATCGGTGGAGTAGTTTAGAGTCTAGATATGAGATGCGATGTGCAAACAAACACACCTTTCTAACTTTCATGAGCAAACAGACTTACATTTTACTGGTTTATTAATTTACTACTGTTCACCCCGCGGCTTTGCCTGCGTGTACTACACTGTACGTGCAAGCAGCGGCATATTTACGCTAATAACTGGAGGTCCATGTCCCACCTAACTTTTTTTTACTTTTGAGCCAGCCGTCAAGTAGCTTCTAATCTGGATTTATGTTCAAAAGAAAACCTAAGCTACGCGAGATGGGGTGTAAAAATTTCAAATCTCGCTTCTCTCGTTCTTACATTCTGTAGGTAGTCACTAAAAATGTTGGGTTCCCTACTTGAAGTCGAATGACGTGTGATCGAATAACACTTGCTCGAAAACGTTAGCTCGATAGTACTTGAAATCGATAAATTATGAGCGCGACAGTTCATTACCTCGATACATCAAAATCTCGAATAACTAAGCTCGACTCATCGGCAGCGCGAAGGCCCATTATCTTGAAAAATCATTTCTCGACCGACCGACCAAAAATCTTAATTATTATCAGGCTTTTATGTTTTATGCATAAGATGACAAAATCACCTATATGTCACAGTAACACAGTTCAATTCAATCCGATAATTGTAAAACATATTTTATTCGTCACATTGAATTCCTTTTTGTTGTCGCACAAAAATGCAATGTAAGTAAATCGTAAATATTTCATTTTCAGCTCCTCACAATGTTTCCGGTGGCTCCAGAAGGAGACACTCTCGGTAAAAAGCGCCGACACTTCAACAAGCTAGTCGAAGATGCGATTGCTAATGAAAACTATGAATTACGTAACATCAGTAACGATGACAGCGACATAGACAACCTTCTGAAAATAGCCATCGCCAGTAAAAATAGAAATGTAGACTATCTCATCGATGTAATGAAATCTAAAGATTTGATGTATGCGGCGACGGCTATCAAAAAGTCCACGTGGCTAATCACCGAGCCACAGTACACAAACATCATCAATCCAGAGTACCTACACACACAACTATTACCTAGCATGAACACCAAAACGTTTAACAAACTCATGCTTCACATCAGACTAAATCTGAAAGACGAAAATCGAGTCGAAGCCTTTTACGAATACCTGAAAGGAACCGACAGTTCTTACAAATGGTTGCAAAACTGCTCTATTCCTTTCATAGAAAATGTCATTAAAAACGAACGCCACGTACCACTATCTCTATATAAACGTTTGTGCAGAAAGTCTTCTAATTTTATAGCATGTTACACAAGAGTAACACAGGGTAGGGTACACGCCGCCTCAAAACAGGAGATACTATCTCACATAAAGTTACATACTCAACAAGTTTTGGATGTACTAGAACACGATGAAAATTATGATTACTGCAACCTCAAAATGGGTAAAAAAAAAACAGAGTTCCTTATGAAAGCACACCCTCAAAAAGTATTTGATAAATTTGAAAAGTACGTAAACATAATTGACCTGTCCGTGGCGGCAAAATATTTAAATAAGATCGAAATAAAAACCTTTCTCAAAAACCAAATTAAAACTGACACATGTCGATATTATCTATTTGATGTTGATAACTTGGGCTATTTCATTAAAAACATGCCAGAAAATGAAAGATTTGAATTTGTAAGGAAAACTTTTATCGATAAAACTGAACTGGCAGCTTTCTATCCAGATTACGAAAAGCACCACTGGCAAATAATGTCTTACAAATGGTATGAGTTCGCCCCGTTTACAGTAGCATTGTCTGAATTAAAAAAGCTGATACGCAAAGAGACCTCATCCTCTGAACGATGTGCCATGCTCACAGTTCTGATTACTTGTACAAGAAGAAACCCGCAGCATATAAAAACTTTACTAAAATATGTGTACGACAAACACATTAATGAACCATTCAAGATTCAATTCGTCAATAATCTGCTATCAAAAATATCTTCCCACGAGTTCGACGTTGAAACTTGGAACGTTTTGGATCAGTTGTTCCACAGTATGCAAGTGTATACCGAATCAGAAAACGACGTGCAAATGAGTCTCGAATCTATAGTCCTATATAAAGTTTTGCACGATGAACCTGTGCCGGAAAACATAGAACAGAAGATGATATTTAATACTTTTCAAAAGGTTCGAAGTAAACTAAATGAGGAACAGAGAAGCAAAATGTTTACTTACTTATTTAATTCCGTTTTGACAAAGGTTCAACTTGGAAACATTGCCAATGAATCCGATATCAGTGAGACTATAGAGATATTAAAAAATGCCTTGACTTTGTTAAAAGATTGGAAAAAGGATATCAGTAAGTACCCATTCGTACTTGATAACATTCAAGAACTGATAAAAATAAAAGAAGAGAACGTGTGGAAAACAGACATGTCGTGTTTGTACAACGTGAATAAATCGTGGCGGAGGCACATGTTTGAGGAGTCATTGTCACTGTGTCTGAGCGAGGAAGTGTGCCTGAACGCGCTGAAGCACAAGCCGCAGCTGCTGACGCGCCACGACAAACAAATAGACAAGTTGCTAACTGACGACGCTGTCTCGCTGCGACGTCTGCTCGCCAAGCTGCGCGTCTACTGGCCGCACTCTCTCGCCCAGCACTTCACCGACGCCTACTTACTACATCTGAACAAACCCACTGGACAAAAAGCCATTATAAGCGGTCTATTTACACTTTTACCACAAAATAAAATTATTGACATTGCGAAACAACATATTCCCGATGATACAAAAGTAAATTGGGGTACTACTGACGAGATCGAAATAAGTATAAAGAAAAATATTGCAAAACATTTGCACATAGCCAGACCGCTGATTCCCTTAGAAACAGTTTTGTGGTATGCTAAAGGAGACTACTTACAACATACAGTTCCATCACTAAATTCTTTATTGCCAAATTTGAATGAAGCTGAAAGTCGTGAATATTTACCAAAATTATTGGACGCACCAATATCCTTACAAAAATTTGGACTAAATCTTTCAATATCCAAATTCAAATCTGAAGATCTCAAAACAATATTTTCAAATGTTTGGAAAACTTCAAAGAATATAACAATTCGATCAGTCCTATTTAAGCTCACTTACAATCAGATATGTAAGGCTCACGATCCAAGTGTTCAAAAAGAACTCTGGCAAATATTAAGTTCATTTATAGATAACTTAACTGCAGGAGAAAGTGCAGAAATCTATAAAAAATTTAAAGACGTTCTAAATGTTCCTATTAGTATACGAGCTGAATTTTACATGAAGAGTTACGAGTTTTTAACCTCTTTGCCTGCTAGCGCTAACTGTGAAGATTATGTGAACGATTTAATATCTTATGCACCAAAAGTAATGGAATTACTCGACGAAGACTTCGTAGCCAATAAAATGCTTGCACCAGCCGAAACTAAATTTTGTTCGTATGAAAGCAAATATTTAGAAGTATTAGCATGTTACGTATTGTGTGGTAAGAGTGAGGAAGATCAGCTTTTGAGATACAGGCGAGCAGTAGAGCCAGCGATTGATGAAGCTTTCCAGTTATGGGACGCAATTCATTCTGGCGACTTTTATGTTAGAGAACACTTCGAAAAATTTTTACATCATTTGGTTTGGAATTTTAGAATTTATGTACTTAGTTTTAATGAAAAAACTGTGCCTGTCAACCTGTTCTTAGAGATAAAAACTAAAATGGAAAAAAAGTTGCCATTGTTAGAAAACTACGTATTGCATACTAGCTGGAAACTTGTAATAGAATACGTTAAGATATTAGACGAACAGAAATTTATGTTTGGTACATTTGGGGTAAACCACCATCAATTGATATCACATGAAATGGAATGCGCTTGGAAAGATATTCATATTAAAATATCTCCTATTTTAGCTGACATCATTGTAGAGTGTTTAAAAGAAGACATCGAACAATTTAATTTTTCAACAACTTATTATCTGTTCGCCAAAGCTTTTGATAAAATGTTCAAGGAATTAGTGAACTGTACAGATGATGTGGTTATATTTGAAACCCTACGACACATGCTTAACGATACTAATTTTATTCAAAGTTATTTTGTTGTTTCCAATTTGACAGCCGATCATAGTCGTTCCTGGAGTGATGGCAAACCTTTGCGATTAGAAATACGTAAAATACTGGAAACACATCTATCGAAAGCAGTGCAAATACATTATTTTAACGATTTTGTAAACAAAGCTGAAGTAGCTGACTGAAGCTGTAGCTGAAGATTGGTGATGTTTGCCTTATTTTAAATTTATTGTACCTAATGATTATTTTAAATTCTGTTACTAATGTATTTAATCGAAATTCTTTATTATAAATTGTCTTAATTCAACGAATTAATTGTTTTATTTGATTTCTTCGTCATCATCCACAGCTTGGTTCGTCAATCTTCACATATCCTGCCTCATATCATCCAAGTTCTACCTGCGAAGGTAACATACATCTACATTCGATCGACCAACACTCCTACGTACAGTTCTAAGATGGCGCTTGTATAACCTTTCCCAAACAACACATCGGATGTTGAAGACGGAGCATCCAACTCTGTCTGCACGCACAGTTTCACTTTCTAGCTTGCCCTCGGTTTTTGCACTCGCAGTACTGATTACTCTGCTGTCATCGACACCGGACTTTGATTTATTTGCCTCGAGATGGATAGACGTATGTCGCGGATGTTTGAATTTCTATGGGAAAATGATCGAAAGTTGTGTCGATACTTTTTGTTGTTACTTTTACAGTAGTGCCAAGTGCTAAGACGAGAAAAAAAAAACGAAACGGTGCTACTTACCTTTTCTTGAACCATTTTATAGCATTTTTAAATAGCTTCGGTTTGGACAATGTGGAGAGCATAAATATTCAAGATAAGACTGATGTAGTCATAGTCAGTACATTTACGAAACACACCAAGTTTCATATGTCTAACTTTTATACTTGACATTTAATATCCTAAATACGCCGATTTTGGATCGATACGTGGATGATTTAATAGAGTAAGTATGCCCCAAAAATAATGGTTTATTTGAAAGTGATTTCGTAGCCAATAACATGCCTGTCGGCTGTCAGCAACAGAGTTCAAACTTTGTTCGTATGAAAGTCAATTAGGTAAACAGTTTTGCATGTTACGTATTATGCGGTTAAAGTCAGGAAGATCAGCTTCAAAGATTCAGCCGAGTTATAGAAGATCCAGCTATGGATGAAGCTTTTCAGTAGTGGGATGAGACGCGTTCAGGCCATTATTAGAGACCATTTTAAGATTTTTTAGGATCTTTGGTTTGGTTTTTTCGGATTCATGTGCGTATTGTGTAATTATCACTTGCTTCAGTGAATGAAAACATCGTGAGGAAACCAGCATGCCTGAGAGGTATTTCTCGACGGCATGTAAAACCAAGTCAGAGACCAAAGGGCGCGGGCGGCGTAAAACTCTAACACCGGGTTAGGCACACGATAAAGAAAGATTTTACAATGTCTCCTTCGTTGGGTCAAATAGGTAGGGATTCGTGTAGTTGTCGAGATATAGTCTCCCACAAATCACAATACATTGTCTGTTTGCTGAAGCTTTTGAAAGATATAGCAAATAGCTACTTTTTAAAATTGCGATGTTTTTTTACTAGACACCCTAAACTACAATACATACTAAATGATCCTGATTTTATTCCTAGCTATGTATTAAATATAAGGTGATACCTAAACATTGTAAAACGATGAGTTACGAGCAGGTAAAATGTATTCAATCAGAAGTACTTAGGTACGTCAGAATCTGAGAGCACATCCTGTATCATCTACAACTGGGCAGGCCGTGATATTTAAAGAAAGATACGCTACGTTCATACTGAGCGGCGCGGCGGCGTACACTAGAAGTAAATCTATGTAGTAGTAATTCTAGTAGTGAATCTATGACGCATGCTATTTGTCCTTATCACATTGAAGGTCGGGTTTTTTTAGTTTTTAAAATTACTCTTCTTCGTTGTCGTTATTTCTCCAGATCTTTACTTTTTGACGGTTATATTACATTTAAAGCGTTATAACCACAGGTTATAACCGTTACTGTTATGATTATCGTTATTTGTTATCTGTGCACTGTTCAGCGCTTTCTCAGTTGGGATTGTTTGACCCAATGTCAATGTCAAAAGTTCAAAACAAAGTTTCAATTTTCATTTCACACGATCGAAATAGAACTTTAATGTAAGCGTTTTAGATAATAAAATTGGTCACCAAGGGTTAATTGTGTGTGAGGTAAACAGTGGGCTGTTAGCAAAGTATGCTAGCTAACCACCGGCCTCTTCTGATTCTGAGTCATAACATTACATTGATTTTCACCAGTTTATGTAAACTTGGTTAATTCGTTGGAACCTTGAAGATACCAACTTTTGAGAAGTACTTCGGTGCGGCAGACTGCGTCATTTTCGGAGCACAACAGCTAAACAGAGGTGAGTAATACTATTTTTTTATTTGTACGATAACGTCATCATACAAAATAAACGGCTGTGTTATTTGATACCACTTAACAAAACAAAAGACTAATGGGGCTGATCACAACTGAGGTACCTAAATAATCATACCATATTTTCCCAGATTGGTTGCTAGGCTGGAACAAACATAAAACTTAACTTATACATAAAATTATGGGTTGGTCTGTTTTATTGTTGCGGCCAATTTATCTTAAACTTTGCAAAACAATTGAATAAATATAGTTTCAGGCAGGTTTGTTTAAAAAGTTTAAACTAGATTTAGTATTTAGTTTGAGGAATCTCACTGGCAAATTACTCAAAACTGGCCCAAATATTGCCAAAAAAATAATTGTCATGGAAACAAAATTAATCAAGTCCGTCAGTACCTTTACCTTACCGTACCATTGCCTTACCATACCGTTAACTTTCAGTGTTATTATGCATCACTGACTAAATCAAAGTGTCTTGTGTTGCAATGAAGTTGCTGGTCACTGCATGAGTTGTTGGCAGAGGTTAAATAACTATGCAAGGACTGTAACATCAGGATAGTTTAACCTATCAAGCACTCGCCTGCAGTCTGACCTCTCCTCATAAGAACTCTACAGTTTTAACAATTTTATTTATTGTTGTTTTAAATACTTTCTTCCTATAAGTCATTAATTGTGGCATTAAAAATACATAGAAAATGTCAGTTATTATTGTTACGAATAAAAAACATGTTATACATATTATGTACTAATTCTTTTTTCAATATTTATCATCATATTTACCCAACTGCCAAGGAAGGGTTATTTTAAAGTGTCCTTTGAATGCTTTGAATTTATCTCTGAAATAATTTTGAAATGGTTAACCAGAAGCCATTATTTTCGGACAAGATGCATAATTAATTTTAAGATGTGAGGTAGTGTGGGGGTTGGTTTCGTAAACATTGCCATTTATTTTATACAATATCAGTTACTTGATACGAAAATATTTTTTGGTAGGTACTTAGTTTTTTTTTTATATACTACTGATACTGTTAGCCTCGTCCCATGACTTCCACTTGTTTCGATCCAGGCCCAATGTGGACCACTGGTCGTTGGTTTTGTCCAACTCGTCCCGTCATCTTCTACGAGCTCCGCCGCGAAGCCTTCTGGCTGTGACAGGGCTCTAGAAAGTGGTTATTTTGGCCAACAGCTCATTGGACCTGCGGCAGACTTGGCTAGTACAGTCTCACTTCAGCTTAGCGACTGTTTGAGCAACGTCAGCAATTTGTGTTTTGGAGCACAGTGTGGTGTTGCGTACATGTGACGCCTACAATGCTGCGCTCCATTGAACGTTGGCAGACCTTGAGTTTGGACTTTTGAATGTTTGTCAAAGACCAAGTCTTGGATCCATACGTCAAAATGGGCAGAATGCACACGTCCATGATTTCTTCCTTTCTTGCTCCTTCATGAACTAGCTCTTCCAGGCATTTTCGGTTCGTCTTGCCTGGACTGGAAAGAAACTAACTGGCCCAAGTAGATGTATTCATGGACATATTGCAATTCTTCACCATTCACTCTGATCCTATGCTTAGTGGTGTTTGACATCAGTTTGGATTTCGACATGTTCGTCGCCAGTCCAACATCAAAGTTTGCATTACTGAGTTGGTTTAACATTAGATCTAGTTCTGCCGACGGGGAAGAGAATACGACAATGTCGTCAGCGAAGCGAAGGTTTGATAACCGCGCCCCACCGATTTCAATACCGTTTCTCTCCCAACTGTTAGCTTTTTAAACACTTCTTCAAGAGCACTATTAAAAAGCTTAAGGGGCAAGCGGGTCTCCTTGCTTTACGCCTTTTTCTATGAAGAATGGTGGTCCGGCGGTTTGTAACCTAATTGAAGCAGTGCTGTTTAGATACACGTTACGGAGTAGACTGATGTAGGCGGGTTCAACTTCTTGGTGGTTGAGAGTTCAAATAGTAGTTGAGAGTTCAAATATAGCATCGTGTGTCAAACTATCGAAGGCTTTCGAGTAGTCGATGAAGGCAAGATACCTACATGGGAAAATTGAATTCTTGATATTTTTCTATTATTTGATTTATTGCGTGCAGATGATCAATAGTGGAGACTTGGAGAGGCCTGATCGAAAGCCAGCTTATTGAGGAGGTTGGTGTTTTTCCAACTGAGGTGTTATTATTTATTTGTTCAATAGTACACGTACATTTTATACATTTTAAGTTGGTGCCAACATAAACTCATTAGAGTTTTACCGTGCACCAAAATCATCGACTACATAATTTAGAGAGTAGGTACATGGTTAAAAAAAAAAAAAAGAAACTACAACTAAAAATTACCGCGGGTATTAGGCGAAATAATATCTAATACTCGTACTAACGAGCGAACCTCGGTGACCAATCCGACCGTCCATTCAAAAACAGCAGTGGCGAAGGAAGTTTCTTAATTGAAACAGGTTGTTCCCAAAAGTAAATGTTTTAGAAATAATGTCGTTATTATTATTTTTTTGTTTATGTGTTATGTTATATTTGTCAGGTATTACATGGTGTTACTTGTGTGATACGGTTGTCTATGACTTTAATGAAGGCCTTGTACAGATGATATGCAAGACTGATTGGTCGATAGTTGTTAAGGTCCGACTTATCTCCCTTTTTATGCAACAGTATTATATTAGAGGGGCAGAAACTATCCGAGAATATACTTGTTTTAGGGATGGAATTGATATTTTTTAAACTAATTAGTTTAGTTTAGATAGTATTTCACTTTTTTGTAAATTTAATCAAGGACAACAGAATCTTTCTTAATCATGATGATTAAGAAATCAATTTCTAAATCTTTACCTTTTTAGCCATATCTATACTTGCGTCCTTGGGCAGGCGTTTACATATAGCTGCATTGCATAGGTAGTACATGTCTTCAGGCATCTACTAAGTATGGTTGACAAACACAATTAATTGATTGATTTTTTATAAATATTTTTCAAATAACTTTATCTTTATATTGGAAGAGGTTGGCTTAGTTGTTATCAATAGTACACTCATACTTTCCCAGTTATGTTATGTAACATAAGAATTTGCGAAATCCTATTTGTCATAGAGACATGGTGTACACAAAGAAACAAGTTTATTATTTATTAAAACTAAATTAAGGAACAAATATACAGTTTACAGGTTGGGAAAACTTAAACTTGGTTACTTATTCGTAAAATCTTTATAATAATGACTTAATATTACTCATCTGTTGCTGCACCAGAAATATGATATTGACAATATAAAAGATAAGATAAACAATAAATTATTATTAGTGTTGTGTTGACTGGGAAAAGCCAGTCAAACTATAATAATTATGAAGTACTAGCTTTTGCCCGCGGCTTCGCCCTAGTGGGGGTCAGAAATTATCCTACGGGAGCCGGATTAATGGCCGCCTTACACTGCGAACGGAGCGG
The DNA here is from genome assembly GCA_910589295.1 of Noctua janthe. Classification (NCBI taxonomy): domain Eukaryota; kingdom Metazoa; phylum Arthropoda; class Insecta; order Lepidoptera; family Noctuidae; genus Noctua; species Noctua janthe. The sequence goes on along the minus strand of OU342573.1, from coordinate 6,527,678 downwards.
GCTTCGTACGGACTCCGTTCGAGTCGCAACAATAATTTTCATAGAAGTGCTTCCACCGCAAACTAGTGAGCGCTGCGGCATGAGCGAGTTGAAAGGAGTCCGTTGTGTCATGGATGGAACTAGTTTTGATCGAACACCGCGAAGCTTTTCTGAAGTTCGTATCTTGTTTCTTTACATTACAATTTAAGAGGGCCCTTCCCGGTCCGTCTATCGTCAACGCGAGAACGGTCGAAAAGCTTGTTGTTTGATCCAGAGTCAGTGTGGCGATCTTCTTTCAACTCTCCCGTAAGACTCGTCTCCCGCGCACCTCATACCGCCTAACGCGTTAACATTGAACGAAAAATAGTGTTCGAGATTTCATAAAACTTGTTCGTGTTTTTGAATAACCTTTACAAGTTTGTGAAATAAATATTTGTCATTTAGTCCAAATATTTGCCCATTACATGTGCAAGGTTTCTATCAAGATGTTTTCTTTCCTTTTACAACTTATGAATACATTAGGGGTCGTCAATTAATCACATGACGCTCGAAAGAGAAGGAGTGGGTTCGGAATGTCACGAAATATCACTAGAGGGGTGTAGTGAGATACCACGTGTATTTATTTTTTCTTTGAACGCGCTATTTCTAAACCGGAAAAGCGGTGCGTGACCTTGACATTTTTAGTTTAAAAGTTGTCAAAAAACATCCCGTAATTAATGGACGACTCATGAACGGCCTAAGTTGAGGTAAAATTTGTGCAAAACAGCAGATTTTTGGAGGCTTTAAATACTGAATTAACTTTTCCCAAATTTTATTTTTTTGCGTAGATAGTATTACCTAGATATAGTGCATAAGAAACCTATTAGTAAAAAAATCAAAGGTAGATGTGTAACTCGTATTCACGTACGAGCGTTTGTATGAAAAGTATGACGGGTAGGCCGCTCTTAACATCTTTACACAATAACACGAAGAACAATGAATCGGGTACAGTTCCGGGCCGTCTCAACTCCACTTCGATCAGGCATTGAATGTCCTCCTGGCTGCGAGCCAAAACCATTACGACTCTAGAAGCGCGCTGTAGGTGTGGGTAAAATTTACAAGTAGGTCGCGTGACGTCACCACGCACTTGCGATTCATTTTATGTACTAACGACTGGATCCGACTCATTTATAAATATGTATATTATTAATTATTAAAACAATATTTAAATTCCACTTTCCAGCTTATCACAATGCCGCCGGTGACGCTAGAAGGAGACACACTCGGCGAAAAGCGCCGACACTTCAACAAGTTAGTTGAAGATGCGATTGCTAATGAAAACTATGAATTACGTAACATTAGTAACGATGACAGCGACATAGACAACCTTCTGAAAATAGAAATCGCCAGTAGAAACAGAAATGTAGACTATGTCATAGAAGTAATGAGATCTAACGACATGCTGTATGCGGCGACAGCTATCAAAAAGTCCACGTGGCTAATTACCAAGCCGCAGTACGCAAACATCATCAATCCAGAGTACCTACACACACAACTATTACCAAGCATGAACACCAAAACATTTAACAAACTCATGCTTCACATTAGACTCAAACTGAAAGACGAAAGAAGAGTCGAAACTTTTTATGAATACCTTAAAGAAACGGACAGTTCTTACAAATGGTTGCAAAACTGCTCCATTCCTTTCATAGAAAATGTTATGAAAAACGAACGCCTCATACCACTTTTTCTTTTTAAACGTTTGTGCAAAAGATCTGCTAATTTTCTTGATGACTATGCATTGGTGGAATTTCGCAGCAAGTATCAGGTCAAAAAGGAAATTTTATTTTTGTTAAAATCACATGCGGCAGAGGTATTAAACGTAGTGGAAGATGAAAAAATATTAAATTACATCCCTGAAATAGGAAAAAAGAAAACAGAGTTTCTTATGAAAAATTACAGGCAGAGAGTTTTGGAAAATTTTGATAAGTACGCTGACAAAATCGACTTATCTGTAGTAGCAAAGTATATAAATAAGAATGAAATAAAAGCTTTTCTTTGTAAGCATGCAAGTAAATTGGTAGGATCCCGTTCATTCGATCATAATAACAATTTAAGACATTTCATTAAGAACATGCCGGCAGAACAGAGGTTTGAATTTGTAAGGAAAACATTTATCGATAAAACTGAGATAGCACTAATATTTACAGAACAGGAAAGAAGGGTTATCGAAAGATATATAAAAGCTTTTCAATGGTACGAGCACGCCTCTTTTGAAATTGCATTGCCTGAAATAAAGAAGCTTATACGTAAAGAGAACGCACCCGCTGAAAGATTTGCCATGCTCTCAGTTTTGATAACTTGCACACAAAATAACCGAGAGCATATTACAACTTTGCTTAAATTTGTCAATGAAAAACACATAAATGAACCGTTCAAATTCAAAATTCAGTTTGTCAATAATCTACTTTTACAAATATCTACACACGAGTTCGACGTTGAAACTTGGAACGTTTTGGACCAGTTGTTCCACAGTATGGAAGTGTACACTGAATCGGATAACAACGTACAACTGTGTCTCCAATCCGTAACTCTATATAAAGTGCTGAAGGATGAACCGGTACCAGAAATCGTAGAACAAAAGATGATGTTTAATTCTTTCAAGAAGTTTCAGAGTAAACTGAATCAAGAACAAAAAGGAAAAATTTTTACTTATCTTATTAATTCCGTATTGACAAAAATCCAAAGTAAAAACTTTGCAGATACATCCGATTTTGATGATACTTTACTCCACTTAATGAATGCCCTTACTTTGTTAAGAGAATGGAAAAAAGATATCGGTATGTTCCCATTTTTACTCGAGAAAATCCGGGAACTAATAAAGATAAAGCAGGAAACCAAGTGGAAAACAGACATGTCGTGTTTATACAACGTGTTAAAATCGTGGCGGAAGCACATGTTTGAGGAGTCGTTGTCACTCTGTCTGAGCGAGGAAACGTGCCTGAACGCGCTGAAGCACAAGCCGCAGCTGCTGACGCGCCACGACAAACAAATAGAAACGTTGCGTATTGACGACGTCGTCTCGCTGCGACGTCTGCTCGCCAAGATGCGCGTCTACTGGCCGCATTCACTCGCCCGGGACTTCACCGACGCCTACTTGTTACATCTGAATAACCCTGCTGGACAAAAAGCCGTTGTTAACGGTCTTTTTACACTTCTACCCCAAAATTTAATAGTAGATTTGGCAAAAAAACATGCTCCCAAAAATATTAAGATAACATGGGGGCAAACTGACCAGACAGAAATAAGCATACGGAAAAATATTGCTAAAAATTTGCACGTAGCCAGACCACTGATTCCCCTAGATACAGTTTTGTGGTACGCTAAAGGTGATTATTTACAACATGCAGTGCCTTCACTAAATGCAATTTTGTACAATATGAACGAAGTCGAAAGTCACCAGCATTTGCCAAAATTATTGAATGCATCAGTCTCCTTACAAAAGTTTGGGCTTCATCTTGCATTTTTTAAACTTAAATCTGATGCTCTAAAATCTATTTATTCAAAAACTTGGAAGGCTACTACGAATCTTACAATCCGCTCCGTTCTTTTCAAACACACATATGATAAAATATGCAAGGCGAAAAATCCAACCGTTGAAAAGAAACTATGGGAATTAATATGTTTATTTATAAATGAATTGAATTCCGGTGAAAGTGCTGAAATATACAAAAAATTAAGTGCAGTTGAAACTGTTCCTATTAGTATTCGAGCAGAATATTTCATGAAGAGTTATGAGTTTTTAACTACATTGCCTGACAGCGCCAATTGCGAAAGATATTTGAAGAATTTGATTCAATATGCACCGAAAATAATCGAATCACTCGATGAAGAGTTTGTTTGTAATAAGTTACTATCGCCAGCAGGATACAAACTCTGTTTATATGAAAGTGAATATATTGAAGTTCTTGCTAGTTATGTGTTGTTTGGTAAAAGTGAAGAAAATCAGGTTCAGAGGTTCATAAAAGTAGTAGGTCCGGCTATGGAAGAAGCCTTTCAGTACTGGGGTAACAAGCGGTCGGGCGTATATTATGTTAGAAATAATTTTAATAAGTTTCTAAGAACTTTGGTTTGGTCATTCACAATATATGTAACTTTGGATAAAATACCTGTACCCGAAAAACTGTTTGTAGCAATAACAACTAAAATTAAACAAAACTTGCCAGTGCTGGAAAACTATGTGATGTATACTTGTTGGAGACTAATAACAGAATACGTTAAATTAATCCATGAAAACATAACATCCACGAGTCCATTCGGATCGAATAAGTGGACAGAATCAGATTTTACTGATAGATGGGGGTGGTCAAGCGCTACAGAGAACCCTTGGAAAGATGTTAATTTGAAAATAGCTCCTTCGTTGGGTCCAATAATAGTTAAGTGTTTAAAAGAAGACACCGAGCAGTACAGTCCAACCATATATTGTGTTTTTGCCGAAGCCTTACAAGAAATGTTCTTTAAGTTATACTTACAAGATTATGTATTCTTTCTAGAGACCCTAAAAACGATGTTAAATGATAGTGGCTTTGCTCCTAGCTATTTAGTGGTTTCGAAGACCGTCGGTAATTTTTGTAATGATGACGAGTTGAAACGTATCGGATCAGAAATACGTAAAAAACTTGTCTCAAATCCATCTCAAACAGTGCTGTTACATTATTATAATGATTTCTGCAATATAGCGGAAGACTAATTTGCACAATTTTTTAGCAAAAACTTTAGAAATAAAATGTACTTTGATAATTTTAGCACACTTTGTCCCTGTAGAATGTTGTTAATTGGGAGAATAGTCACACTCACACTAACGAGCTGAATGGAATGACGATAGCTAAAATAGAAAACACAAACACGAGTGGTTTTTTTAAGACGATGGGAATCCTTTTTTTTTTTTTTTTTTTTTTTTTTTTTCCGGATGGGAAATCATCAAATGACCCCCCCACTCTGGGCGGAGCGGAGGGGAGTGTCAGACTTGTACTGACTAAAACCCATCCATGTTCCTTCTCTGCCCTTTGTGTTCCAGGGCCACGGTATCTCTTTCGAACAGTCCCGCAGCCCTGGCAGGCGTCGGCCCATGCGGACCCCTACTTGATTGCTGACATCTCTTTGAGGCGCGCGTGGAACACGAACGCGCCGTCGACACAGCCTGTCGTCATAAGACGGCCGGACGGCGAGCTAGCCCATAACTCGCCGAACGATGGGAATCCTTACATAAAGATCGCATAAAAAACCTTGTCATCGTAGCTTTCCTTCCTAGTGGTGTTCGTTTTTCTGACTTTCTGTACCTCTGTAGTTTTAAAAATGTTTTTCATGTACGCACATTTTTAATCATTAAAGATACACTCGAATGCTTCACATTGCATTTTATTAATTTTAACCCTTTTCTAATTTGTTATAATTAAACACCCAATAACATTGGTCTTAAACATAACTGGCGAAATGTGGGTGTACTTAATGGTATACAGCTCTGCCTAAGTTCAGGGAAATAGAGGCGATAACACAAAGATTAACTTTCTTACACAAGTACTTAGTTTTTTACCTACCAACCTATATAAAAATAGAAGCATTCGGAGAAGCCGCCTATCCGGCCATATTTGTACTAGTTTGCAAAAAGTACCGTTAAGTCGACTCGTTAAATAATTTGGTTGAAATTAAAAATATAACACTAATTTTGTTTATAATCTTATAATCATTGTTGCTGCTTATCATAAAATTTAGGAATCGGAACTCTGCGTTTGCTGGTCAATAATTTAACATAAATCAAGAAAACTATGAATCAGCACGCCCATCTTCAGAAGTATTTTCCACAATTTGGACCAGATGACAGTGTCAAATGCTTTACTAAAGTCAATAAAACAGACATACAGCATACTATTGAACTCTCTGAGGATAAGTATTTGCTCACGAGTGCCGCGACCCTTGACAAAACCCGTCTGTTGCGGACTTATTTCCCTATTTAGGATAGCAGTAGAATTTTGCTGCTGTGTGATATTAGGGAAATAAGACGATAGTTACAGCATTTTTTGTGGCTCCCTTTTTGTGGATAAACAGCGATCTGTCGGCCATTCTCCATTATCCCAGAATATAGAGCATATGCAGTGCATTATATCGACATCGAAATCTTCCATATTTAATAATCTCTATCGGGTATCTCGTCGACTCCCCGCATTTGAGATGATTAATAGCGGCTGTTATCTCATCTTTCAAGATAGAAGGTTCGTGGTTGTATACGTCTGAAGTAAAGGAAAAAACTAGGAACGGTAAAAGCAGAACTACTAGAAAATAGAGAGCGCCAGTAATCTCGCCAAACTTCTGTGATCGCCTTAATCTCCGTCACAGTATTACCTGTGGAGTTTTCGATTATCCAGGTATTTGGTTTGAACAGCCTGGTTTTAGACTTTATCTTCATAAACAAGTCCTTGGTCTACTCTTAAGAACTTTCAAGTTCTTGGTCTCTAAAATAATTAAACACACTTAACCCATCGGGGGAATTCTTCATATAGCTAGAGTTATATGTATTATCTATGTAAATATATTGGTTTGGTATCTACGTCTACACATCGATACGTATTTTCCCGTTTGCAAAAGAATGTCCGAATTATTTCGATAAGATAAGATAATAATTTTCCTCATGATAGTTGGCTACACCTAGGAAAGTAAATTAGTCATTATCATTGAAATCTAGCACACTTTATTCTTTATATTATTGATTTTTTAACTAAACACCTTAATAATTAAATTCAAAAGTTCGGATAACCTTTATGCTGTTGAAACGCAGATAAATACGGTATGTACCCAGATTCTTTATTTATAAAATAACATAATAATAAGAATAAAGCAACTCAAAAATGACCTTGATCTCATTCAACACTAGCTTTTGCACGCGGCTTCGCTCGCGTCAATTTAGAATTTGAAAATCAATCAATTCGGGTTGTATTCTGCTTGTAATAATATAATTCAATCATGATTCGAAAGACACGTGGCGCCATCTATTATCATAAGAACGTTATTGTTGTTCTTTTCGGGATGAAAGTTCTATATGCCCGTTTCTGTACACCTGACAACGTATATGCAAAATTTCAGGATGTTCGGTTTAATGGTTTAGCGTGAAAAGGAAACAAACAAAAAACTTACTTTCGCATTTATAATATTAGTTAGGATTAAGAAGTTAAGATAGGTCGGTACACCTGCAAGCACCCTTCATCTAGCATCTTTAATCAAGAAGGTATTTATAACTGGATAGCCTACAATTTCAAGTGATTTTATTTTCCATTACAAAAACGACTGAAAAGCGTAAACACAGAAAACTGATTCAATAATCATACTTATACGGGGTGGAAGGGACATCGACTCGCACACCACAACACTGTACACCTTCTTTCTTCTGAATCTTAAATATAACTTTTGCATATAGGAAATAGCGATTTGGTATGTAACTTGTTATTAAGCCCATTTACACAATCAATGTTGGTAAATAATGCAGCAAAGACAATATTTTATTTCCATCTAAACAAAATGTCACCTGTGACGCTAGAAGAAGGCACACTCGGCGATAAGCACCGACACTTCAACAAGCTAGTCGAAGATGCGATTGCTAATGCAAACTATGAATTACGTAACCTTAGTACATAGACAACCTTCTGAAAATAGCCATCGCCAGTAGAAACAGAAATGTGGACTATATCATCGAAGTGATAAGATCCAACGACATGCTGTATGCGGCGACAGCTATCAAAAAGTCCACGTGGCTAATCACCGAGCCGCAGTACGCAAACATCATCAATCCAGAGTACCTACACACACAGCTATTACCTAGCATGAACACCAAAACATTTAACAAACTCATGCTTCACATTAGACTCAAACTGAAAGACGAAAGAAGAGTCGAAACTTTTTATGAATACCTTAAAGAAACGGACAGTTCTTACAAATGGTTGCAAAACTGCTCCATTCCTTTCATAGAAAATGTTATGAAAAACGAACGCCTTATACCACTTTTTCTTTTTAAACGTTTGTGCAAAAGATCTGCTAATTTTCTTGATGACTATGCATTGGTGGAATTTCGCAGCAAGTATCAGGTCAAAAAGGAAATTTTATTTTTGTTAAAATCACATGCGGCAGAGGTATTAAACGTAGTGGAAGATGAAAAAATATTAAATTACATCCCTGAAATAGGAAAGTCGAGTCGAAGCTTTTTACGAATACCTGAAGGGAACCGATAGTTCTTACAAATGGCTGCAAAACTGCTCCATTACTTTTATAGAACATGTCGTCAATAACGAACGCCACGTACCACTATCTCTATTAAAACGTTTGTGCAGAAAGTCGCCTAATTTTATTGCATGTTACACAAGAGTAACAGAGCGTAGGATAAGACACGCCTCAAAACAAGAGATACTATCTCACATAAAGTTACATACTCAACAGGTTTTGGATGTACTAGAAAACCATGAATTTTGTTATAACTGCAATCTCCAAATGGGTAAAAAGAAAACAGAGTTCCTCATGAAAACATACCCACAAAAAGTATTTGATAAATTTGAAAAGTACGTAAACTTAATTGACCTATCCGTGGCAGCAAAATATTTAAATAAGATCGAAATAAAAACCATTCTCAAAAAGCAAGTAATTGACGATGAAAAATTGGGCTATTACATTAAAAAAATGCCAGAAAATGAAAGGTTTGAATTTGTAAGGAAAACTTTTATCGATTAAACTGAACTGGCAGCTTTCTATCCAGATTATGAAAAGCGATACTGGCCAATAAAGTCTTACAAATGGTATGAGTTCGCCCCGTTTACAGTTGCATTGTCTGAATTAAAAAAGCTGATACGCAAAGAGACCTCATCCTCTGAACGATGCGCCATTCTCTCAGTTTTGATCACTTGTACAGGAAGAAACCCGCAGCATATAAAAACTTTACTAAAATATGTGTACGAGAAACACATTAATGAACCATTCACATTCAAGATTCAGTTCGTTAACAATCTGCTTTCACAAATATCCACTCATGAATTCGATGTTGATACTTGGAACATTTTGGATCAGTTGTTCCACAGTATGGAAGTGTACGCCGAATCAGACAACAACGTACAAATGTGCCTCGAATCCATAACCACGTATAAAGTTTTGCGTGATGAACTAGTACCGGAGATCGTGGAACAAAAGTTGACATTTAATTCATTCAATTATATACAGAGCAAACTCAATCTGGAAAATAAATCCAAAATGTTCACTTATCTCTTCAATCTCATTATGAAAAAGCTAGAAAGGAAAAACGCTTCAGATACATCTAACTTTGAAGAGACTATGGTCCTAATAGTCAATACTCTGACTTTATTAAGAGATTGGAAGAAAGATATCATTCCCCCATTCTTACTCCAAAAAATTCAGGAACTAAACGAGATTAACCAAAAGAACAAGTTAAAAACAGACATATCGTGTTTGTACAACGTGAAGAAATAGTGGCGGAAGCACATGTTTGAGGAGTCGTTGTCACTGTGTCTGAGCGAGGAAGCGTGCCTAAACGCGCTGAAGCACAAGCCGCAGCTGCTGACACGCTACGACAAACAAATAGACACGTTGCGAACTGACGACGCTGTCTCGCTGCGACGTCTGCTCGCCAAGCTGCACGTCTACTGGCCGCACTCACTCGCCCAGCACTTCACTGACGCCTACTTACTACATCTGAACAAACCTACTGGACAAAAAGCTGTAGTTAGAGGTCTTTTCATGCTTATTCCCCAACATCAAGTAATAGACATGGCAAATAAATATGTTCCCGTAGATTACAACATATACTGGGGTGAAACTGATCAGGCAGATATTAGCATCCGAAAAAATATAGCTCAAAATTTGCACGTAGCTAGACCACTGATTCCCTTAGATACAATTTTGTGGTGCGCAAAGGGAGATTACTTGCAATATGCTGTTCTATCACTGATTTCAGTCTTGTCCAAATTGAGTGAAACTGAAAGTTCTAGAAATGACTCGGTCCGAAAATTAGGATTTCGACTAGGATTCTCAAAACTTAAACCCGATGAACGTAAATAATTAATCTTAAATATTTGGAACAGTACAACGAATACTACGAGTATAATAAGGGCCGTTATTTTTAGACATACTTACGTACAAATGTGTAGGGTTAAAAAATTATCTGTCGAAAAAGAACTTTGGAAATTACTGAGTATGTTTTTCGATCAATTACCTCCACGTGACAGTAGAGACATAATTGATTGTTTAGGTAGATTAGAAAAGGTTCCTATGAGTGTAAGAACGGAATTTTACATAAAGAGTTACGAATTTTTGACTTCGTTGCCCGATAGTGTCAGGACCGATGCTCAGAACGACCGTCTGAGTAATTTATTGCATATTGCAAGGTGGACACCTGATCTTGTAAAATCACTTGACGATGATTTCGTTACCAATAAACTACTGTCACCAGCAGGAATAAAATTTCATGACATGGAATTCATAGATATATTTTCATGTTTTGTTTTGTGGGGGAAAACTGAGGAAGATCAGCTTCAAAGATTTAGAAAGCTGGTACGCCCAGTTATGGAACAAGCTTTTATGTCGTGGCGTAAAGGAGATGGAGACTATTATACCGAAATCAATAACGTCAAACAATTCATAAAATATTTAATTGAGAACTACAGAGACTTTACTTTGACCAGAAGAACTACCCCCGCTAAATTGTTTACAGAGATTAAAACTGAAATGGAAAAGAAAATGCAATTGTTAGAAAACTATGCATTGTACACTAGTTGGAAACTGGTAACAGAATACGCAATATTAATGGAACAACATATTTCTAAAATGGGAAATACGTGGTTTACCGATAAAAAAGAAAAAATATGGAAACAAATTCACGCCGCCATGTTTCCTGAATTAGGTTCAATAATTGTTAATTGTTTAAAGGAAGACACCGGGAAATATTTTCCATCAATATGTTTGCTATTTGCGGACGCTTTTGATGATTTTAGCTACATATACCATGTTGAATACTTTACACTGAAAATACTAAAAAACATGCTCAATGATCATGATTTCGCACCTAGTTATATAGTAGTTTCTCGGGTGACCGCTGATGTTTTCGAGTACATTATTACAGATCCATTAAAAACGATACAAAAAGAAATACTAAATAAAATTAAATCGTATCCATCTCAAGAGGTGCAATCCCACTATCGCAATGATTTTAAAAATTTTGTAATTGACGAATAGATAGTATCCCTGTTCGGGAAGAAGGTATACACATGGTATAATAATATACTTCGCCTGGTATTCTCTTCCCCTGACAGCTGGGTCACGTGATTGGCCCAAGAATACGTCATCAGTTGCGATGCTGTCAATGTGTTGCCACGGTGTGTGATTGAATTACCCGAGCAAAATGCATTTTTTAACTTAACAAAGCAATTATGAACTAATAATTCAATATTTAAACTAATTTAAAACTAAATAGATGAATCACACGAGTTACTAAATAGTTAAGCTAGTTAGTAATTTATTTAATTTTCATTCCCTAAATGAGAGTCCCTAAATTTACTAAAAAGGACAATCAATGGTAACACTTATCGTGACGTAGTCTTGGGCCATCCTGGGTAGAGAATACCAGGCGAAGTATATTATTATACCATGGGTATACAGAGTGATTCTTTAAAGGAGTCAACCCACTACACCGTACCTTACCATGACAGCGTGATATGAATGTATCATACACGTAAAGAAACAAAACATTCTACTATAACGCATCAGCAGCGTATCATACCCGTTTATAACGGGTTTAGAACGGTCATCATACGCGGTCAAATGCTATATTCTTTGTATTGAAAAGTATAAGACCATACCTAGTTGCTCACAACACAAGACCGTTCCGTCACCGGTTCCGATACGCGACATGCATGGCATGCGACGGTATTGGTCGGAGATGGAACGGTCTAGTGGCCATAGTCTCATACTTTACAATACAAATAAATTTTTTTGCCTGACACGTTCCTAGCACGGTCATGGTATGATGCGTTGTAGTGAAGATAGCATTTATTTTGTAGATTTTTAAAAAATATATTTAAACCTAGTTCTACTTTGAACACTTGTTGTTCATATGGTTTATTAAAAAGGTTGCTTAGAGTAAAGTAATTCATCATATGCTTACCTATTATATATTATATACATTGTTTGACGTATCCTAACTTTTAGTAACGTTTCTAAATAAACCAGATATTGTGCGAAATTACGAATACAGAACTAGTTTAGTAAAAAATAAGGCTTATTTTTAATAGTACCTATCTACCTTTAGACAAATATGTATCTAATTCATATTGTCCAAGTTAACGCTTTTCCCACTTCAGAATAATCGGAAGATTTTTCTTTAAACTTTTAAATTGACATATCGTCATCCTTAAATAGAACTAAAATCTGGGTTCAGGATTAGTTTTAATACGGTTTTATCATTGTGCATTTTGGTTTTGCGTCATTTATTTTCCGTGTCTAATAAAGATATACCTACTTTATAAGATTGCATTTCATTTGCTATTGCCGAACAGCTCCCTTCGATTTACTTCGAAATACGGAAATTGACTTGATGCTGAGCCAGAATTAAGGCTAAAATTTTTGCAATATCTGATTTTTTTTAGTACCTGGGTTGTTCCAATAGAAGTTTTTGATCAGTATTAGAAACAGGCTCGGTTCGCATCAATAAAAAAATTGAGTAACATGTTGTCTTGCTTCTTCCTGTGTATAGGGATCAAATTTTAATTTTCGCGTAGCTACAGCGGTTAAGGTAGTTCCTCTTACTGCCCCGCTGAAAGTGTCCACCCTGTAAAACATATTTTTTCTATAAGACGGCTTTGTCTGAAATTTAGATAATTTTACTAGAGATGTTCCGAATAGTCGGGTAAGCCCATTATCGGGCCATATTTTGTAGTCGGCAAAATCGCCAAAAAATCGACTTGAGTGATTGAAATGAAATTATAACCTCTATCCAATCCTAACTAATATTATAAACGCGAAAGTAGGTTTATTTGTTTGTTACCTTTTCACGCCTAAACCACTGAACCAATCATCCTGAAATATTGCATATACTTTGTCAGTTGTACAGAAACGGACATAGGGTACCTTTTATCCCAAAAATAAGTGGTAATTAGTATTGTTCCCGAAGAAAACAACAATAACGTTCTTATGACAAATAGATGGCGCCACGTGTCTTTCGAAACATAATTGAATTATATTATTACAGAAACTTTAGTAGTGTGTCAAGAGTTTTTTTTTAACTCGAATGTCAAATTGTAAATGAACGCGAGCGAAGCCGCGGCCAAAAGTTAGTTATTTATACATTTAATTTTACGAACTAGGAATTGGACCTCTTAGTTTGATAGCCAATAATTTGACTTAAATCAAGAAAAATAGAATTTTAACTTTTAATAGAAGTATCAATTTTGTATTTCTATGACCGCACGTAGACTGCGAGCGAGTGCGTTGTATGATGTACTCCATGCGAGCTGATGTAGCAGTACAGGAACACTCCCTGAACTCCACCGGCAGCAACGATCGGCTTAGCCGACTAGTTGACCAATTAGTCGGCCTTTCTGCAACCGACGGCTACTGGGCCAAAGTCATAGTCGGCCCATCTCTAATTGTTAATTAACGCACCTATCCTAGTAAGAACATCCAATGAAGCAAAAGTTATTTTTGTATATTTTTTTATAAAATAAGCATTTAACTTTCAGCTCACACAATGCATCACAATCAATGTTGGTTAAAAATGTAGTAATGTGTATGTATTTTATTTCCAGCTAAACATAATGTCACCGCTGACGCTAGAAGAAGGCACGCTCGGCGAAAAGCGCCGTCACTTCAACAAGCTAGTCGAAGATGCGATTGCTAATGAAAACTATGAATTACGTAACATCAGTAGCGATGACAGCGACATAGACAACCTTCTGAAAATAGAACTCGCCAGTAGAAACAGAAATGTAGACTATGTCATCGAAGTAATTAAATCTAACGACATGCTGTATGCGGCGACAGCTATCAAAAAGTCCACGTGGCTAATCACCGAGCAGCAGTACGCAAACATCATCAATCCAGAGTACTTACACACACAACTATTACCTAGCATGAACACCAAAACATTTAACAAATTCATGCTTCACATTAGACTCAATCTGAAAGACGAAAGTCGAGTCGAAGCCTTTTATGAATACCTTAAAGGAAAGCACAGTTCTTATAAATGGTTGCAAAACTGCTCCATTCCTTTCATAGAAAATGTTATCAAACAGGAACGCCCCATACCACTAAGTCTTTTTAAACGTTTATGCAGGAGATCTGGTCGTTGTCTAAAATTATATACGCGGGTTGAAGAAGCAAAATTGTCGGACGCGAAATACGAAATATTTTGTTACTTGAAGTCTCACACGACGGACGCCTTAAAAGTACTGGAGGACTTTGATTACTTTCCCGGAATGGGCAAAAAGAAAACGAAGCTCCTCATGAAATATTGCCCACTAAAAATTATAAACCATTTTGATAGATACGGTAGATGCGAACAGGTTGACGTGTCCGTGGTAGCACAATATTTGAAAAAGACGGAAATAAAAGATTTTCTTTTTGAACAAGTTAAACACCATCAGGATTATAATACATTGCGACCTTTAATTAAAAACATGCCCGAAGAAGAAAGGTTTGAATTTGTAAGAAAAACTTTTATTGATAAAACGGAACTATCTCAGTTCTGTACGGAAGAAGACAAAAACATGATCGAAACGTTTATAAAACCTTACCAGTGGTATGAGTTCGCTCCATTTAAAGTAGCAAAACTAGAATTAAGAAAGCTTATACGTGCAGAAAACTCACCTTCTGAACGATCTGTTATGCTCTTATTTTTAATCACATGTGCAAGAAACCCGCAGGACATTAAAACATTGCTTAAATATTTTAAAGACAAACATATTAATGAACCATTTAAATTCAAGATTCAGTTCGTCAATAACCTACTTTCACAAGTATCTACTCATGAATTTGATGTTGAAACTTGGAACCTTTTGGATCAGTTGTTCCACAGTATGGAAGTATACACCGAATCAGACAACAACGTACAAATGTGTCTCGAATCTGTAACTCAGTATAAAGTTTTGCGCGATGAACTAGTACCGGAAATCGTTGAACAAAAGTTGACATTTAATTCATTCAAAAATATACAGAGCAAATTGAATCTGGAAAATAAATCCAAAATGTTCACTTATCTCTTCAATTTCATAATAAATAAGCTAGAACGGAAAAACATTTCAGATAAAGCTGATTTGGAAGAGACTAAGATTCTAATAGTCCATGCCTTAACTTTATTAAGAGATTGGAAGAAAGATATTATGACTTACCCATTCTTACTCAAAAAAATTCTGGAAATAAACGAGGTTAACCTAAAGAAGAAATGGAAAACAGATATGTCGTGTTTGTATAACGTAAAGAAATCCTGGCGGAAGCACATGTTTGAGGAGTCTTTGTCACTGTGTCTGACCGAGGAAGTGTGCCTGAACGCGCTGAAGCACAAGCCGCAGCTGCTGACACGCTACGACAAACAAATAGACACGTTGCGAACTGACGACGCTGTCTCGCTGCGACGTCTGCTCGCCAAGCTGCGCGTCTACTGGCCGCACTCACTCGCCCAGCACTTCACTGACGCCTACTTACTACATCTGAACAAACCTACTGGACAAACAGCTGTTGTTAGAGGTCTCTTCATGCTTCTTTCCCAAAATCAAATAATAGACATGGCAAAGAAATATGTTCCCGTAGATTACAACATACACTGGGGTGAAACTGATCAGGCAGATATTAGCATCAGAAAAAATATAGCTCAAAATTTGCACGTAGCTAGACCACTGATTCCCTTAGATACAATTTTGTGGTATGCAAAGGGAGATTACTTGCAATATGCAGTACCATCAGTTAATGCACGTTTGTCTATTCTGAGTGAAGTCGAATGTCGTGAACATGTGTCGAAGCTATTGGAAGCTCCAGTGTCTTTACAAAAATTCGGCATCAAATTGGCCATTTCCAAGCTTGAACCTGCCGATCTAAAGTCAATCTTTCTCAAAATTTGGAGCACAACAAGGAACCTTACAATCCGATCCGTTCTTTTCAAGCACACTCATGCTTGGCTATGCAAAGTTAAAAATCCAAGTCTTGAAAAAGGTCCGTGGGAGTTATTAAGTTTTTTTATCGATAATTTATCTGCAGAAGAAAGTATAGATATTTATACTTTACTAGGCAGCGCTGAAAATGTTCCCATTAGTTTACGAGCAGAATATTTCATAAAATGCTATACTTTTCTGGCTTCGTTGCCTGCTAGCGCCAATTGTGAGAATTTTGTAGAAAATTTAATAAAATATGCACCAAAAATTATGAATTCACTTGACGAACATTTCATTTCCGATAATTTACTGTCACCAGCAATATCAAAATTTTGCACCATCAGAAGCAAATTCGTGAAGGTGTTTGCGTGTTACGTATTGTGCGGTAAAAGTGAGGAAGAGCAGCTCCAGAGATTCAATAAGATAGTAAATCCAGCGATTAATGAAGTTTTTCGATTGTGGAATGATGAAAATATCCAAAACAATTTCCAAAAATTCTTAAAAACTTTGGTTTGGAATTTCAGAGTGTACTATTGCACTATAAAGATACCTATACCTGCCAAGCTGTTTGTAGAGATACAAACTAAAATGAAGAAAAAGCTGTCTTTACTGAATAGCTATTTCCTTTATACTAGTTGGAAACTCACAACAGAATACTTCATATTAATGAAGAAGAAAGAATCTTCGTTCTTAAAATTTGCGTTAGTCAATTCAGAAGAACATTTTAAAAAAGGGTGGAATTCAAAAGGATTAGAACATGTATGGTATGATATTCATTTCAAAATATCTCGTTCATTCGGTCCAATTGTAATCCAGTGTTTAAAAAAAGACACAGAGCAATATAATTGTCCAACAATTTATTGTCCGTTTACGGACGCTTTCGAAAAAATGTTCGAACTATTAGCTTTTTCAGAGAATTATTTTATACATAAAACTTTAAGTTACATGCTGAACAAACGCGAATTTATTCCTAGTTATTTGATGGTTGCAAAGGTGCTTCCTAAATATTGTGGAAGAGAAAGATCAAGATTACGTAAGAAAATAGAATCGCATCAGTCTGCAGTCGTTCGTATTCATTACTACACAAATTTTCTAGGAATTTCGTAAAAGTAATTTTGTATTTACCTCTGTCTTATAAATCAGTCTTATTACATATCTACTTATTCATTAAAAATTGTTGTAAAATTATAGCATCTATTTGTTTTATTTATTTTTATTCTTTGAACTCCAAATCACACACAAACAGAGTTGAGTAGGTAACAGTGCTGAAAAAAATATCTTAGCTTCATAATTGCTACTGCTTACATAGAATACCCTCACATGATATTATATCAAAGCCAATAATTATATATGAGAAACGTTAGTGAAAATCCGAAATGGTACCCCATTTTTCTTTCTTCGATGTAAGCAATAAAAGTACTAGTCACAAAAGGCGTGTAAAAAAAAACAAAAACCGACTTCTTCCGAAAGAAAATCATTGTGCGTAAATAAGTATACCTACCTGCGTATTTTTACCAGACTACGGCGAAGCCAAAAGGAAGGGTTAAGCTTTTAGCAGTCTATGTATGTATGAATGTTTGTATTTACGTATGTTCCTCCGCAGCACCTTATTATTGATCCGATTTTGATAAATAAGGTATCAATCAAACACTGTTGTTAAGAGAGAGGGAGGGAGCGGAAAGAGGGTAGATAGATTTGTCGGCTCTTAACAATTTATTTTCCATCTACCCGCATTCTCCAGTCAACCCGCGATCATAACGCTTGCAACAGCGCCGAAATATCGGGAGTACATAATAATGAACAATCACGGAAGATATCCCATAAGTGACAGTATATATTAAGGTATCAATCGTTTCGTTATTATGGCCCGGATAACATAGGCTACATTTTAACCGACTTCAACAATAGAAGGAGTCGATTTTACCTTGTAAACCCCGAATTTAATTAGAGCGTGGTTTTACAGTAGTCGGGTTTTTAATTGTTGTTTAACATACAAATTCTTGTTATATAACATAGTCCGGTTAAGCAGACGACAACCTCCTAGGTTGACCTTCGAGACGCTATACAAAAAAATGTATGACGTAACGGTTACTGTTTTTTTATAACGCGTTATAAACAGTTATAACGTTATTCCTTTTCGTATTTGTGTTATCTGTAGTTTTACTGTATTCTTCAAAATGTATGATTCACTATTAATAGAACATGAGTTTACAACGAAGTCAATAAGAATTAAAATTCAGTAACAGAGAATCGCTGCATATATGTTTCTTAAGCTTTCACACCTTCGCGAAATATCTTCCTATATACATACATCTACGTAGTCTTTGAACGTACCTAGTGTTTCTGATTCTGAATCACAATACACCCACCCACACCGGCTTTTCCTGACTCATAATTTGATTGTGTTGCACAATATTACACCTATCTTTGATATTCGGTACTGTGAGGAAACTTAAAGCCAGTTCTGTGCGGCGTCTCTTTGGGAAAGCATCGAAAAAGCGGAGGTAAGTTAATATACGATAACTTTTTGTCATTATTGTGTTTACATGACGTTAGGGCACTGAGCAAAGTAGGAAACGGTTCGACAAGGCCATCGGTATCTGTAGGTCACCGGTCGCTGTTATTGATTCGTGATTCAGGCTAGTAGTAATATTAGGGATAGTCATATTACAGAACTAATCATCTAAATTGATTAGAATGTAAACTTAACATTCCAGCCATCGAAAGTATTGGTATTTATTTAAACAGCATAGTTGTTTGTTTGTTGTTGTGTGGTTTCATTTTAACTACGTACTATGTCGTCGTCTGTTATTCGTTAATCGACAGAAAGTTAATCGAAAGTCTGACAACCAGTCTTACGAAGGGGTACTTATCGTATTACCCAGTACTAAATAGGTTGTGGAGGTCAGATAGGCAGTAGCTCTATGTTCAATACTGATATTCAGCTGCATCCGGTTAGACTTAAAGCCGACCGCAGCAAAGGTAGGAGAAGGCTAGGCAGATGATGATGATTAGGTAAGTCATCGTCTGACATGCTTTTCCCAACTAAGTTGGGGTCGGTTTCCAGTCTAGTAGTCTGCAGCCTACACCTGCTAAGCAAGAAAAAATATCACAATTATTTAGAGATTAGGTTTTACTTGACGTTTTGCCCGCGCAGAGGTCGAGAATATCCCTCGCGAACGTACTACCGGGATAAAAACTAGGTAGGTACTTACCATATCCATAACCAGGTCATTGCGTTTCTGTGAACCAAAAGTTAATGAACAAAATGTATGTCCTATCCAGGTTCATGAAGCTAACCAGTTTAGTAAATATAAAATTGTGAAGTAATAGGTACATCGAAAATATTACAATCCGCCATGAGCAGGTACTGATCAATGATATGATCAACCTTCTCTCTCTTGTTCAGCAGTGGAACTGAGGCAAAGGCATAGGCTGTCATTATTATTCCATTAATATCGTATTAAATTACGTAACATAACATAACGCTTTTTATCCCAGAAGTATTAGGCAGACGTGTACCACACTTCGTCAGTTATTTTTTAGTCGTATTGTAATAGGTGGCGAGCGTTTTGCCATCAAAGGCACACAAATTCAGACTCTGCGACGATTACTGAGAAATTCTTGATGGAAGACCTAATAACACTGCCGAACCTGGAAATCGAACCTAGGACCTCGTGCTTAGCAATTATCGTAATAGGTTTGCAGTTATAATCCGAGATATACTGATATAACTCGGATTATAACTGCAGAGCTATTACGATAATTGGAATATCCGTAACCATGACGTCATGCAATAACAATATAAAATTTGCGGTTTTTATACAAAATCGGGCTCGATTCCCAGCTCAGCTCATTTTGGAGGAAAATAACACTACTTTATGTTTAATCCAGTGTTATATTCCTCCTAAATAAAGTCTTTTTAAGGAGTTTCCTTTACTTATCATATTATGTAGCTGATTGTGACTTCGGTATTGAGGCCCTGAAATCTTAGATTAAAAAACATCTTTAGCTCCTGATTTTTGAGATTTTCTACTGAAGGTTATAGTTCGTTTGGATAGTATAGATTTTTTATTTTTAAAAAATCGGGCGATCCTTTTCATAAAGTAAGAATTTAATAACGTGGCTCACATTGGCCATATTCATTTTGTTATCATCTTTATTATCTTTATCAGGCTCGATTACAATTTAATCAGCACCCTCGAAGCAACATCAGGTTTATAAATATCAGTAACGTACACAATAACATCACGCCTGCAATCCCCGAAGGGCTAGGCAGAGTCGCACCCAATAGTACACCCACATTTCGCCAGTTATGTTTAAGTCCCATGTAATAGGGGGCGAGCCTATTGCCATCAGCCGGACAAAAATCCAGATTCCGTGGCTGCTACTGAGAAATTCCTGATGGAAAACCCCAATAACACTTTGCCCGACCTGGGAATCGAATCCAGGACCGCATGTTCAGCAGTCGCGCTTGCGACCACTAAACCAACGAGGCAGTCAACACCACAACATTTACAAAAAATACGTAGGTACCTACCTACCTACTTATTTTTATTTAATGGTAACATTTGTTACATTTTGTTCGTTTCTTCCAAGTTTGGACGTAACTTTCTACACCTGCACGCGTAGCATGTACTCCACCGTAGAAACGAGTTTTGTCGACGGAAGAATCGACAAAATGACAGATTTCTTTTGTTGATCTGTCATTTTGTCGTTTCTTTCGTGATTTAGGTATTCTACAATTTAATATTTGTACGTAGGTACAGACGCCAAGTACATCAAGCTACTACAATCTGTCAAATTTCTTTAATAGATTTTCAACATTATCGCTGAAGAATTTGGTTCAAGGTTGATTGGGAAAATTTGACAGTTTCGGGTAGCTTGATGTGCAGGCGTCTGTACTTATAAGTTGTGACCGTGTGACTGCCGCTATGGTCAAAGGTTGGGCGAGATCCCGAGCTCGATCTCAGAATCGGGCAATGTGCTTGGTTTTTCCATTACTTTCTTAGTAGCAGCCCTTTCTTAGTAGTATGAGCTTGGTACAAGGCAAAATAGTGGTATTGGAGTGGCCCTGCATTGTGTTAAGAACGGAGGACTTCAACATGACTCGTGATATGCTTTGTTATCTATCTCAAATCCTCTAGGAAATAGGTAGGTACAGACATGGTCAGGGTTGCCAACTTTTTTCAGAATGATAAGAGAATTATCTGATTTCAGAGAGTGTAAATAAGGAGTACCAGACTTAAAAAATGTCTGCCTATTAATTTATTATTCTTATTTTTAAGACAGTTTTTTTGTAGGTATGATTTGCTTAACATTCATTTTATTATTAATTTCATTTAACGGCATTCTATATTAGAGTGAGGTTGGCAACCCTAGACGTGGTGTTTATATTCTTATTTCATGTAAATTGTGAAGGTGTGTGTGTTTTCGTTCGGCTATGTATCTTTATAGGTACCTACTAACCAACGCTGTATTCGTATTTAGGGTAAATACGAATGCAGAGTTGCGTAGTGTCTTAAATCAGATTTGAACAGACAACGGCCTTTTTGAATCTCACATACAAATGTGAGATTTAAAACATGTTGACATTCTTTTGGACTTATTTTTTTTCGCTTGGTCCCCCAAGTCTCCTATGAACTAGCCCGGCAATAAAGAAAATACTTACATTAGGTTAAGTGTTTACTTAACCTAATGTAAGTAATTCGAAACAGCGATAAACATGAAAGTATTTAAAACATAGAATACCTATTCTCTCCAATGAATGCCTCATTTTGTGAAGATACTTGTAACAACATATGTGGATAACAATATGTACATTGCGTTTCCAGATCATCACAATGCCGCCGCTGACGGTAGAAGGAGCCACCCTCGGCGAAAAGCGCCGACACTTCAACACGCTAGTCGAAGATACGGTTGCTAATGAAAACTACAAATTACGTGATATTAGTAGCGATGACAGCGACATAGACAACCTTCTGAAAATAGAAATCGCCAGTAGAAACAGAAATGTAGACTATATCATCGAAGTAATGAAATCTAACGACATGCTGTATGCGGCGACAGCTATCAAAAAGTCCACGTGGCTAATCACCGAGCCGCAGTACGCAAACATCATAAATCCAGAGTACCTACACTCACAACTATTACCTAGCATGAACACCAAAACATTTAACAAACTCATGCTTCACATTAGACTAAATCTGAAAGACGAAAATCGAGTTGAAGCATTTTATGAATACCTAAAAGAAACGGAGAGGTCTCACAAATGGTTGGAAAACTGCTCCATTCCATTCATAGAACATGTTATAAAAAACGAACGCCTCATACCGCTGTCTCTATTTAAACGTTTATGCAGAAGATCGGCTCATTTTCTAACATTCTATAATACGCGGATTGATTCAAACAACATGTATGAAGTGAAAAAGGAAATTTTATTTTTATTAAAGTCTCACACGGCTGACGTAGCAAACATACTGGAAGACAAACAATACTACTTTCATGACTTAGGAAGAAAGAAAACAGAGATACTTATGAAAAAGTGCCCGCAAAGAATATTAGATAATTTTGATGAGTACTTCGATAGAATCGACATGTCTGTGGTAGCAAAATATTTGAAAAAAGAAGAAATAAAACCTTTCTTATTTAAACAAATGAAAAATAAGGGTTATAGTTTTTGCGAATTTAACAAATTGAAACATTTCGTTAAAAACATGCCGAAAGAAGAGAAATTAGAATTCATAAAGCAAACTTTTATCGACAGAACTGATCTAAGTTTTCTTCGTTCAGAAGATGAAAAAGAGGAATATAAAATGGACGTAGGGTTCTACTATTGGTATGAGTACGTTCCATTTAAAATGGCCTTGACAGAAATAAAAAAGCATATACTTGCAGAAAACTCACCCTCTGAACGATTTACCATGCTCTCAGTTTTGATCACTTGTGCAAGAAGAAACCCACAGCATATTAAAATATTGCTCCGTTTTTTGTTTGATCGACACAGAAATGAACCATTCAAATTCAAAGTTCAATTCGTCAATCATCTGCTTTCAAAAGTATCTGCACATGAATTCGATGTTGAAACTTGGAACATTTTGGATCAATTGTTTCACAGTATGGAAGTGTACGCCGAATCAGACAACGATGTGCAAATGTGTCTCGAATCTATAGTCCTATATAAAGTTTTGCATGACCAACCAGTACCTGAAATCATTGAAAAAAAAATTTCATTTAAAACTTTTAAAGATAAACAGAGAACCCTGAATCAAGAACAAATTAACAAAATATTTGCTTATCTCCTAAATTACCTATTGATAAAAATACAAAGTAAAAATATTTCAAATGAATCCGGTTTCAATGAGACTTTAAATAATTTAGAGGATGTCTTGACTTTGCTTCGCGATTGGGGAAAAGATATCAGTAAGTACCCAAGCGTCCTTGAGAAAATTCAGGAACTTATTAAGATTAGACAAGAAAAAATGTGGAAAACGGACATGTCGTGTTTGTACAACGTGAAGAAATCGTGGCGGAAGCACATGTTTGAGGAGTCTTTGTCACTGTGTCTGAGCGAGGAATCGTGCCTGAACGCGCTGAAGCACAAGCCGCAGCTGCTGACGCGCCACGACAAAGAACTAGACACGTTGCGAACTGACGACGCTGTGTCGCTGCGACGTCTGCTCGCCAAGCTGCGCGTCTACTGGCCGCACTCACTTGCCCAGCACTTCACCGACGCCTATTTACTACATCTGAACAAACCCACTGGACAAAAAGCTGTTGTTAAGGGTCTCTTCATGCTTCTTTCCCGAAATCAAATAATTGAAATGGCAAAATTACATGCTCCCGACAATTTTAAGATAAATTGGGGTGAAACTGACCAGACCATAATTAACATACGTAAAAATATCGCAAAACATTTACATACTGCCAGACCACTAATTCCTTTAGAAATCGTTTTATGGTATTCTAAAGGAGACTACTTACAATTTGCAGTGCCATCGCTTTTCGCCATTATATCCAAATTGAGTCAAGTTGAAAGCCGTAATCATGTGTTGAAATTATTAGAATCACCAGTCTCCTTACGGAAGATAGGTCTCCATCTAGCGTTTTTAAAACTTGAACTCAGTGAACTAAAAACATTGATCTCAAATATTTGGAACACTACAACAAATTCTATAATCAGGACTGTTATTTTTAAAAATACCTTCCGTTTTTTATGTAAGGTTAAAAATACAACTGTTGAAAAAGAACTATGGACATTACTAAGTTCCTTTATCGATACATTATCTTCAAAGGCAAATAAACAAATACTTAAACGTTTAGATAAAGTTGATGATGTTCCCATTAGCGTGCAAGCAGAATATTACATGAAGAGTTACGCGTATTTAACGTCATTGAATGATAGCGGCTTTCCCGAGCGTCTTGTGAATAACTTAGTGTCACATATACGTTGGTCTCTAAACACAGTAGACTCATTTGACGACGATTTTGTTACTGATAAATTGTTGTCAAATGCAGGAACAAAATTTTGTATGACAGACAGCGATTTCATAGATATATTTGGGCGTTATGTATTGTATGCTAAATGTGAGGAAAATCAGCTTCAGCGATTTAGAACGGTAGTAGCTCCAGCAATGGAAGAAGCTTTTCTTTCGTGGCATAAATTTATTAAGTACGGCGAATACGTCGTTAAAAGCAACTTCGATAAATTTCTTCGATATTTGTTTTACAATTACAAAGAGTTTACTTTGAGTAGAAAAACTACTCCCGCTAAATTGTTTACAGAGATCAAGATTAAAATGGAAAATAATATGAAAATACAAGAAAACTATGTACTGTACACTAGTTGGAAACTAGTCACAGAATACGCTATATTAATGGAGGAACACATTTCTAAAATGGGAAATGCATTGTGGACCGGTGAAGAGGAAAACATATGGAAAGAAATTCATGTTGCAATATATCCTGCCTTAGGTTCAAGAATTGTTAACTGTTTGAAAGAAGACACGGAACAATATTATCCTTCAATATGTTTGCTGTTCACTGGCGCATTCGATAAAATGACCGACGGCATATTTTCCGACAATGCCGAGTTTAAACTAGAAATACTAAAACACATGCTTTACGATCATGATTTCATACCTAGTTATATAGTAGTATCTCAGGCGACCGACAAAACATTTGATGTTCCAGATTCAATGAAAAGGATTCGATTAGAAATACGTAAAAGAATTAAATCACATCCATCTCACGAGGTGCAATTGCATTATTACGATGATTTCAAATGTTGTCCCCTTGACGAATTATTGGTTTAAATAAAGCACACACTTATTTGCAATCAATTTGTAACGCCCATCAAACGTGTAAGTTAGTAGACCCTTCACGAAGCCGACAACCACGTATTCATTATCATTCTCTTGCCCTTATCCCAATTCATTTGGGGTCGGAGCAGCATGTCTTCTTCCATACTTTATTACTCATCTCATCAGACACCTCCTTTCTTGCCGTATCATTCTTTTTCCGTCTATCGTTTCTTTGGTCTTCCTTTACTCTTATACCCATCCATCCATTCCTCTGCATCACATGCCCATACCGGCCAACCGATTACCACACAACTTTTCACTCACCGGCGCCACTTTCAGACCTCCACTTATGTACTCATTTTTTATTTTATCCATTCGCGGAACACCACACATCCCCCTTAGCATTTTCATCTCAGTCACATGCAAATGCCTTTTATTCATCCTTTTTATGACCCAACATTCTGGTCCATACAAGGTAGCAGATCTTACCATTGTTTTATAAATCTTCCTCTTAAGTTTAAAGGGAATGCGGGAGTCGCATTTTGTTCCCGTGACCTGCCGCCATTTCGTCCATCTCGTGTCAAGTCTGTGCTTAACACTACGACCTGTTTCGCCATCGGTTCGCACGAGTGAACCGAGATACTGAAAGAAGGAGTAGACAGGAAGAAACGCGCCATCTTGCGCTATGACTCCAGGTTTTACTTCTGCTGATTTTCAAGCCAACATTCTCCAGCTTCTGTTGCCATTCACTTCATTCATCACTTCTCAATAACACTTTAATACTTCTAAAGGTATTTCATCAAGGCCCATGGCCTTTCCATTTTTCATACTTTGAACTGCCTTCCTCACTTCATCCATGCTAATTTCCCTCACCAACCCATTTGTACTTGTACCTCTTTAAACACACCGTTCCATTTATGCTCTCCATTTATTAGTTTTTCAAGATAAACCTTCCATCTCCCTTTTATTTTCATCATCTTAACTTAAGACAAAACCGTAGCATCGCCATCTTTTATACATTTTACATGATTTTATATCTCTCATTCTCCTTTTTCTTGCTTTTGTAAAACGGTACAGCTCCTTTAGGCCTCTAGGACTGTCGAGTGAGCCATATAACTTCTCCTGCGCCTTAAGCCCTGGAAACTGCTACCGCCTTTTTCGCCTTTCTTTTCCATTCTTTATAAATCTTCTTCAATTCTTCTTTTAAATTGTCGTTCCCGTTTGCTACACCGTGCCATTCTTTAAACGCAACCTACTTCTCATTCAGACTCTTTTGCACCTCTTCATTCCACCACCATTTATCCTTATCTATCATATCTTTCCTTTTCGATTCTCCAAACAAATCTTTTGCTACTCTCCTTATACAATCCGCCATCTCTTTCCAACATTCATTTACAGATTTTCCTTCCATATCCTTCATGCCCGCGGCAAATTGCTGCTCAGCGGACAGACCTCCGGCGTGATCTCATGGCGACATGGAGAGAGCGACTGTCGCAACCCCGTGCAGGGCACGCCACCATAGTGGCGATAAGTCCCCTCTTTGAGGAGTGGCTAGAGAGGCGCCACGGCGCCCTCACCTACCGCCTGACGCAGGTCCTCACCGGACACGGTTGTTTCGGGAGGTTCCTGCACCGAATCGGGCGGGAGGAAACGCCCGGGTGTTTCCACTGCGAGGATCGTCCGGAGGACACGGTGGAGCACACCGTGGAGGTCTGCCCCGCTTGGGCGGAGCACCGCCGTGTCCTCGTAGCGGCGATTGGCGGCGGCGATCTCTCGCGTCAGGCCTTGGTTCAAGCCATGGTCCGGAGCGAGAGGGAATGGGAAGCCGTCACCTCCTTCTGCGAAGCAGTCATGCTAGTGAAGGAGGTGGCGGGACGTGAGAGAGAAAGAACCTCACGTCCCAGTCGCCGCGGGAGACGCCCTGGGCGTTGGGGGTCACGTGGTGGCTCCCGGCCACCGTAGGCGCGGGCCTGTGGACGGCGAGTTATGGGCCAGCTCGCCGTCCGGCCGTCTTATGACGACAGGCCGTGTCGACGGCGCGGTCGTGTTCCACGCGCGCCTCAAAGAGATGTCAGCAAATAAGTAGGGGTCCGCAAGGGCCGATGCCTGCCAGGGCTGCGGGACTGTTCGAAAGAGATACCGTGGCCCTGGAACACAAAGGGCAAAGAAGGAACATGGATGGGTTTTAGTCAGTACAAGTCTGACACTCCCTTCCGCTCCGCCCAGAGTGGGGGGGGTCATTTGATGATTTCCCATCCGGAAAAAAAAAAAAAAAAAAAAAAAAAAAAATATCCTTCATGCATTCTGTACATCAAATTATGTAACTCTACGCAAAAGTTATTGCTGAGAAAGTACACTTTTTTGGGGTGTAAAATCACGGTTGACTCATGTAACGCACTCAAAACATTGTGCGTTGAATAGTACAGGGTCACGGAGGTATTTCAACTAAAGTTGTATTATTAAGTATAAAAGGTTGAACTTTGACCTCTAATAAAGGGTGTAAATAGACCCTTAACACATCCGAAAGGCACTTGTTCTCCCCGTCTTTGCGATTTTTTTTTTGTTCTAGGCTATACCTGGGAACATTCTAGTTACGGAGATATTGGGGGACAAAATTCCAACTTTTTCACAAGTTTTTTTATAAATACTTGTTTTTAATGTTAGATTTTTACTTTACACACTTCCACGACCCCCGTTCTATTCGATCTATCCATCAGCACAATGCTTTGAGTGCTTTCTATCGAGTCCTACCTGAAAACGTGATTTTTCACCCCAAAAAACAAAGTCGATTCCCAGCAATATTTTTTGCGTAAAGTTACTTAGTTTGATTTACAGAATGCTTGGTTGACGGCTATGTGAAGGGTCTGTTTACACCCTGTATATCCGTAACTAGAGGGTTCCCAAATACGGTCTAGTACAAAAAAAAGAATCGTAATGACGCATGACGGGGAGAACAAATGCAAACAAACGCCTTTCTTTTTACATCCCATATAATAAATCGTAAAAATTATAAAAATAATTGTAGGTACGTATGTCCGACTGTCTATTGTACATCGTCCAAGAGATACCTTTGCTGTATACTTTAATTATAAATAGAGCTGTATGTGTTTACCTATTCATTAATTTTTCTTTTTAATAAACATTCATACTTAGTTTGCTGTTTTATTTAAATCGTGCATGCGTTGCGATGCCACGTAAATATATAGATTTATTGAACCATGGACCTTCGCAGGAGTATTCAGAAGAACCTACGTGTTTCATAAGGATCGGATCGGATCGGATTTAGGAACGCATAGACGACATATCCTTATTTTTATGTAAAGAGATGATGAGTAACATGAAAAGCTTATATAAATAATTTTATTCCCTCGCAGTAGGCCAAAGGCTTAGGCTCGCGCTTGATACATTCGTTTTGTTCGGAGTATTCAAACCATGCAAAGTGTGGGTTAGTAATGGAAATAACTGAATAATTGAAGCTGAAAATCATCTGTTACCTAGTTTTAGTAATTTTAGAAACAAATGGTTTCGTCATACAATACTTGTTTTTATTGGAGCTATTGTTTAGTACCTACAGGTTTTATGCGTGGCTGCTATTTTGATAATCAAATAAAATGGTGGAAGTTCGGCAGGTCAGGGTCAGGCTCCATACAAAAATATTCAAACCACGCACAGCACGCCGCGCTGATCTCACTCGACCAGCCTTTGAATCGCAGACGCGTCATAGAATAGCCTTTATACGAGTTCACACAAAGAAATGTGAAACTGATATTTCAAGAAAGATGCGGTCATTGTCATTGACCCCAAAAAAAACTTTATTTTGAGTACAATGTCTGTCTAGTTTTGCTAGCTAATTAAATGTGACCAAGCTAAGTAAACTGAAGAAAATAATCGGGAGGATACATACAAAGTGCTGCAACTAAAAATTTTAAGAATTTTAAGACATGATCTATCCATATGGGCCCGCGTGGTGGACCTCTCCCTCATAGAGAGGAGGCCAGTATCCCAGCAGTGGGAACATTATAGACTGATAATATTGAGTAGGTATTATATAGCAAAAATAAAATGATTGATCACTTTGTGAGTCCTTCCGACACCGATCCGAAAAGAAGCTGGTGGTCTTAAAACCTACTGAACAGATTTTCATTCGACATCCTGAATAAACGGAAAACGAAACACATTACCCGATCCATCAGCCTAGGATGTTAGTGACATTTTAAACCGACCATGGTTTATTTATCACCTCCTTTTTTAAAAGACCCAAAAGACAAAATTTGTACTACAAAACTGCTATCTTGTTATTTCAACAAAATACGAAACAATCACATTATATTTACCAACATCCCACAACCCCCTATCTTTGTTGCAAGACCTAAGTAAGAATTTTTTGAACTCTGTCAGATATTTAGCACAATGTCTAAAATTATAAACATGAAAATAACTTCTAACTAAAAACGATTCATTTCAGTAACTATTTATTACTGAACGTAACGAATAACGTTATTTTGTATCTGTGGTCACCTCTTAGAGTTCTGTCAATGTCAAACTACAGTACTACTAGTACCAGTAGATAACACCTGCCTAGTAAATTGAAATGCTATTAAAACCTTAAGTTGTGTGTGATAAATAATAAAATTGCTTAACAGCGATCTTTTCTTGTTATCTAGGTATTTTCGTAAATAGAAAAAGACAGTTCATTTGTTTAGACTTTAGGTAAAGTTTTGTCTACTTGTCCACATACCGGCCGCCCCGCCTACTTTATTCGTGATATTTTCATTGCATTACCTACATCTAAACTTCGATAGTACGCAGAGAAGATTCATGGAATACAGTGCGCTGTTTCACAAATTTGTGCTAACATCTTAAAAGCTGAGCTAGGTACGTATATTAGCTTATTTTTTTATGTATGACGACGTCACTGAGCTAAACGCATAGGTACTTTGAAGCGATGAGGTCATCTCTGTTCAATATTCAAAACGAAAAAATGGCCGGAATGTTCTATTTTTGACATGAATCACACTATGTTGCACAAAAATAATATAGACCAATATACAATAGGTACATACTTGTGTTCATAATTTAATCAGGTACCTACCTATTTATCATATCAATTTGGATAAAGTATCCCTACTTTATCCAAATTGATATGATAAATAGGATCAATTTGGACAAGTGGTTTTTTTTGTTTTTTAGGGGCGGACTTTTTTAAGTCGGTCAGATATTCAGCACAATGTTTAAAAATATATGTGGCATTAAGTCCGCCTATGTACCATTATTGTACTGTACATGAAGTTTAAAAAAAAAATACCTAATCAAACTCAACCCTGACACAAAGACAATTCAACCCAAGGATCACAGGATCGAATTGGATCCTGTCTACTCGGCCTCGATACCTCAGGCCGGGGACGATTCGCTAGGACAATAAATCGACCCCAGGCCTATTTAAGCCGAAAAACCCGATCCCGGGACAGCTTGTCACCGACACCTCTACCCAGGGACCACTCGACCACAGGCCAACTTGAACCGGAAAACTGTTGATGTTTAGATAGGGGTCGAGTTCTCAAGAGCTCGATTTATGGAGTTGGAGTTGTCGAGGTTGAATTTTCAGGTTGAGGTCCAATATTAGTCGAGTAGTTGGGATCGAATTGTGCTTGCGGGGAATTGTCTCATTGTCGGGGTCGAGGTGTCAGAGTAAAGTTTTCCGGGTCGAGTTGACCTTGGGTTATGGACTGATTTTCTAGACATCGGCCGTGACAATTTCGATTCTGAAGAACCTGTTAGGTTTAGTTTTAGGTATCACGTTATAAATTCTTCATTCCCCTTTTTCTCGTGATAGTTTTATGGCGGTTATAAAATAGAAATGTCATCTCACGTGTTTATGATGTTTATCAGGGTCATTATTGATTTTTTCGTGGTTTCCTTCGAAATGTTCTATTTCGTTTATTACTGAGTAGATACAGGGAGTACCTACTCTAGATACTCGTGAATCAATATTTTGGACTATTTTGTGATCATTCTCATAACTAAAATCCGTAAATTAGAAACTATACATAAGGTAATCACAAGTCGTGAGCGCGGCGTCGGCGAGCCGTAAGCGCGGCGTCGCCTAGCCGTAGCCGAGTCGTCGTATCGGAGCTGCTGATACGCTTGCTTACGTTAGGTTGACGCCTGTTTGACGGCGAGCCGAAAGGAGATACGGTGCCGAACCCTTTTTCGAGTTGATATGTGTGCTGTGACCTTAAAACGGTCAGGCTTAAGCATTACGTGGTAGTTACTCGATTACCCTTCGCTTTATAAGCCATCCAGAACGGATTTTCTACTCGTACACGTTCCACAGATTTTCCGTAACATACAATTTGTAAGATAGATTTAGTTAACATTACGTATTTTTAAATACAGATACGTATTCCAAAAATCTATTCCTGGCTGACAACCTTGGACGCTTGGTCTAGACTCAGATGCAAATGTAGTTTGGTACATAGTTATTACAATTTTTTTAATACTCCGTTCTCATTTATACAACATAATTATCTAAATTATATGTAAAGTAGGTAAATTAAGTAGTATATTATAAGTATGATATCAGTTTTCTGCAAAAATTGCGTTCATAAATGTCTCTTTCTCCTATCTACGAGTAGGTAAAAAATACCTTTAACCTAGCAAGGTGTAACAATAATCGCACTACCTCAACTTTTAAAGGCAACATGGTCAGGTCGTCCTTTATATCCGTCTGGTCTCATTGGCTACATAGATAATGACCATGCATGCATGGTAGTCTATTGAGTCGACCATCCAAATAACTGAATATAGGTACATACCAGTGGCGAAGGTTCCATACAACTCGATTCCAACCGGCTTCCCTTTGTAAAATGGCAGTCAGTATTCTATAGACAAATAATATAAACACATTAAAGATATGTAATCCGGCTTACCTCTTACAAAAATTGACCCTTCGCTACTGGTACATACAATATACTGGTATTCAGCTGCATCCGGTTAGACTTGAGACAGATGATGATAATCGAAGCTATAGGAAATACCGATAATTTTTTTTATATTTTTATACGCAAACCCTGCGTAGGGAACTACAGCTGTTTTGACATGGAAAGAAAAATTCTAGTGCCAGCAGGGTTGGAACCTGCGACCTTCCGATTCAGTACACCGGACGTCTTAACCAATTAGACCATCGCACCCTGCTCACAGCTCTCGAAATTTTCGTTCCATTAATAACGTCTTACGGTGACGTTAGCGCCATCTATTTAAGAAAGTATCGAACTAACTTAAACCAACACGTTGACATTACAGCCAAATCAAGGGGTGCGATGGTCTAATTGGTTAAGACATCCGGTGTACTGAATCGGAAGGTCGCAGGTTCAAACCCTGCACGCACTAGAATTTTTCTTTCCATGTCAAAACACCGATACAAAATGTTTGATTGGTCTTTCTTTTTCAGCCCAAAGTCATACTGACTAGGGCAATACACAAACAAGAAATTGTTTAATTGAGGCCTATATTTTTTTTACAGGTACATACCATGGCACCTCTAGACTTCCATGGTGAAACCCTCGGGGAGAGACATGAACATTACAACAAATTAGTCAAAACTGCTATTACCAATAGTCAACCGGCTGCGGACATCTCATTGGATGACACCGATGTCGAAAACTTATTGAAAATAGACCTGGCGTGTAACAACAGAGATGTTGGTTATATTATCAACGTGCTCAAAAGTGGTGACATGCTGTACGTGTCTCGTGCGCTCACACAGAGCATCTGGCTGATCACCGACCCGCAGTACGCACACGTCATCACCCCTGACTATCTGCACACACAACTGCTCCCACACATGAGCACAAAGGCCTTCATCAAGCTAAACAAACACATAAGGCATAACATACAAGATGAAGCACGTGCTGAACTATTCTATCTGCACGAAAAGAAACCAGCGGACGCCATTAAATGGTTACCACGCTGTTCAGTTACTTTCATTGAGACTAACATCGACAAACATGTTGATCATTGTAAACTTAGAACATTTAAGCGGCTTTGTGAGAAATCTAACAACGTCTTTGAGATTGTGATGAAGAAAGTAGTATATTACGATAAAATAAGGTACGCTCAAGCTGTTACGTTCCTTTTGAAAACTGATGTTGATAAATATCTTGATATATTAGAAAAGGATGATAGTAATTATCATAACCTCCCCAATTTTAACGACAAAGCTACGGATATCATTATGAAGAATTCTCCGAAGAGAATCATGGATAAGTTTGATCAGTACGTCAACTTTATAGACATGCCGACATTTTCTAGATACCTCAAGAAAGATGAAATCAAAACATTTTTGTATACACAAGCTAAAAAAGATAATGATGGTCGTTATCAATTTTATAATTTGAGAAAATTGTTCAACTACGACTCAATGAAATACTTTATAAAAAGATTGCCTAAAACCGAACAATTTGATTTTGTAAAAAAAGTATTCATTGATAAAGAAAATGTGGAAGCTATTGAAGAAAATTTGAAGGTTGGTACGGAATCATACGATATGAAAAAGTTATATATCGTAGTGAAAACACCTAGTTACGTCTGGTATCGTTTTGCAAGTTTTGAACGGGCATTTGAGGACATTACCAGAATCATATCTAAGGATTTGGATAACCGTAATAATGCTGCGATGCTGAAGGTACTTGTGTCATGTGCTGAAAATAATTTACAGTACATCCAAACTTTATTGGAGTATTACCTTGACAAACACAAGAATGAGAAGAGTACTTTTACTTTGAATTTTACTATCAATTTATTGAACCAAACTCATATTCATCAATATGATGAAAAAACATGGAATTTAGTAAACGAATTATTCAAATTTTTGAACATTTATGACGAATCCAACTCTTCTTGTTATAGAAACTCCAACGTAATCGTTGAATCCATCATAGTATATAATCTACTACGTGATCAAAGTGTACCTGCCGCCATACAAAAGCAGTTCTCCTCTGGAACTTTAATATCATACGGAAGTAAACTTAATGAAGAACAAAAAGAAAAGATATTTCGTTACGTATATGAAATTCTGATAGGTAAATTTAAACCTATTACAAAAGAAGAGGAATTCTCCGAGTCGATCAGAATCATACAGAGTATTTTAGGGTTATTGCGTGATTGGAAAAAAGAACTGACAGATTATCCTTTTGTAACAGATAAAATAAAGGAGATCATTAAAGTAAAAAGAGAAAAAGTGTGGAAGGAGAGCTTGTTACCTATATACAACTTTAATAAGTCCTGGCGTAAACACATGTTTGAAGAATCTGTTGCGATGAATCCATGTGAGGAGGTATGCATAAACGCACTGAAACACGACCCGCAGTTGCTACAGCGGTACAAACAGGATGTGGATACGTTGCAAACTAACGACGCTATCTCGCTGCGACGTCTGCTCGCCAAGCTGCGCGTGTACTGGCCGCACTCACTCGTCCAGAACTGGATCGATGCCTACCTTCGGAATCTGGACAGAACCGATGGCCACAAAGCCACCACTCGTGGTATTTCCTCAGCATTGCCACACAAACCGTTACTTGAATTTATAGAAAAATACAAGCCAGCACAAGCCAAAATTGATTGGAATGGAGTTGATGACCGTATTCTCAGTATTCAACGGTTTATTGCTAAAAACATGCACATCGCGCGTCCGCAACCTTCCCCCGACACTATCTTGTTGTACGCTAAAGGTGACTACTTGCAATTCGCTCTCCCTTCGCTGCTGGCCATATTTTACAATTTGAATGTAACCGAAAGTCAGGAACATATTCCGAAACTTTTAGATGCCCCAGTATCCGTCCAAAAACATGGCATCAGACTTGCGTATCGAAAACTGGACCACGAATCAGTAAAAAAAATATTCTTTAATTGCTGGAAAGCATCTAAAAACGCCAGCATTCGAGCTATAATATTTAAATTTACTTTCGAACTCTTGTGTCGTGAGAAAGACCCTGTAAACGCTGTGAGTCTGTGGGAATTGATAGAACTGTTTATTGAAAACTTAACATTTGAAGAGGATAAGAAGATTTACGAATTAATGTGTAACGTCGAAAAGGTTCCACTGAATGTCAGAGCAAAATATTTAATGAAGAGTTACAAGTTCATGAAAAGTCTGACTGAAAAAGTTAAAGAAGAAGATCGCGCTCGTTATCAAGTGCTAAGTTCACAGCTGGCGCAACATTCACGCGTGATAATGGAAGACATGTGTCCAGAATTTGTAACTGAAATTGTACAAGAATTTATTGACAAAGACTTTTTCGGGTCTGGAGATAATTGTGGTACAGTTTACTCATCTAGTGGAATTTTATGCGTACTCTCTGCCTACTTGCTGTGCGCTAAGAATGAAAATATTCAAACAGAAAAATATGAAAAAGTTTTAGTGCCCTTAATGCAACGTGCTTTCTCCAAGTGGGGAGAAAAACGCGAAGGAAATTACGTTATCCGGGTACATTTTCAATATTTACTAACACGCCTCTCAGACGACTTAAAAGAATATGTCGCAGAAA
The DNA here is from genome assembly GCA_910589295.1 of Noctua janthe. Classification (NCBI taxonomy): domain Eukaryota; kingdom Metazoa; phylum Arthropoda; class Insecta; order Lepidoptera; family Noctuidae; genus Noctua; species Noctua janthe. Next base: position 6,491,690 of record OU342573.1, on the reverse strand, counting down.
AAAATATGATTATTCCTGTGAAAATGTTTTTAAATATACAAGATGAACTAGATAAAAACTTGACAGTCTCAGAAAACTATATGTTGTTATCAAAGTGGAAGTTAACCGTAGCTGTAACAAAGCTGGCTAGCAAATCAAATTCAGACGGCAAAGAGTGGGGAAATATTGTAACTGAAATAGCTCCAGAGTTCGGCAAAATTTGCTTGAACACTTTGAAAGACGATGTCAAGTTACATTTCCCCTGCATTTACAAGCTTTTCTGTAAAGTTTTACATAACATGTTTTCTACATTAATAAATGAAGAAAAGAGTAAGGTAAAAATTTACGAATGCATGCTTGCTGATACGGATTTTGTTCAAGGTTACCTGACTACGATTGAGAACACCTGCGATTCGTACAGTTATGATAAGGAAAACTATGGAGATTTATGGAAGAAAATATTCGAACACCCTTCTGTGGAAGTAAAAATGCATTATTATTATAGATACCGAGATGAGAGACGCTACTAAATTACATGAACCATTTTCAATAAGTATTAATCGTTGTTTCTACATGTATATTAACTACTTAGATGGCTTTTAATGAATATTATATCAATGTTTTGTTTTACTAGGTTGAAAAGTTTTGCAGTTTAACAAATCTAGAGATCTAAGTATTATTTTCATACAACTTATACTTACTAATGCTTATAAATTAATCTTTTGTGGCTTTTTCATTAAATTTTTGAATGAATATTTACTGTAATTTATTTTGTTTGATCTGTCTAACCTTTTCCCAAAGCCATTGGGGTCGGTCTCCGAAACCGAATGCGAAGCTGAATTGTACTAAGGGACCACACGCACTACGCAGCCACGACAGGTGCCTAGCTAGAGCGTAGCGAAGTGAAACGACGTTCTAGAATTTTCGCATCCGGCCGCACTGCGCGATTGGCGCCTACGCAAGCAAGTAACGTCGATGTTAAGTCACTTAAGCAGGGCACCTGTCAGTGCGTGCGGAACCGCAAATCATATTCTAATGAACATACAATCTGACCTGGTAATTGCAAAAAGAAAATTTGAATATCGCGGGGTACCCTGGCGCTTTGCCCTTGACGTACCTTTAGGCTACGCTAGGGGCCGCCTAGAACCCAAGCGCTACAAGCCACCTGTCGGTGTGTACGTAGCGGAGGTACGTCTCGAGGCCCTAGGGCCTAGCGAAGTGAAACGAACTTGCTAGAATTTTCGCACGCACCCTTCTATTGAATAATCAATAACGCCCGACCTGGGAAACAAACAGAGACTCTTATAGCCAGTCCAGTTTAGATAGCGTTTTTTTTTTGATTGAGCAGCCCCGCACTGCTATTCTGGTACTGTGTTCTGACGTATCGAAAAATTTCAAAAATAATTTTATTCCTTGATTTTAGAAGAGTTACATGACTTATGTGGACTTTTTGTTGTGTTTTGCCAACATTAATGCCAGTTGATAAAGTTGTTGTTCTTATAGTTTCGGGGTGGGTTCTATGAATATGTGTTAGGAAAAAAAAAACAAGTTGTCCAAACATCATTATAATGTAGGCTTACATATCCTAAATCGCACATATTGCCAATCTTATATTATCTTAAACTAAGCAAAATAATGTTGGCAGAAGACTTGGCCAATAGTTTAATTTAATTTTCGCAAAAACATTATTATTGCATACTTCCAAGACAAAAATAACAATCTGGACTCGAAATATGAACAATAATCTTTTGGTGAATCGAAAGAACATTTTTGCCATTTATATTTTAATTATTATAATAATGACGAAAATCACAGAGTTGGGCAGCAAGAGTTACAGCCATGTAATATTTATTATAAACACGCGTTAGGCTGGATCATATTCGTCTTATTAATATATTTAATAAAATCCCAGTTCAAGCTAGCGGAAGTTTATTTAAAAAGCATTCGAGACAGAATATTGTTCAACATTACTGCCAACTATAGTCATAGAAAAAAATGTATAGAACCGAAATTCCCAAAAGAATCGTTCAACAGAATCAGCAACACGTGCGCTGCGCGAGTCCAAGCGATTTTGGCTTTTTAGTGACTACACGAATTCCGCTTCTATAGCAATTTCTATGGTTTACATTCTTACACGACGAAACCTGTGTTATGTACAATTGCACATTAGTTGAATGTGTTCCTACCAGTAACTTATCCTATTTACTAGGTATGTTGAAAAACATATTTGTGTTAATAATAACAATTCTCTCTATTACAACACAGGAGGTCAATTAAATCTAATTAATCTTTATGTCAAGTGTTAGTTCCTTCAGTTATTTTATTTTAAGACATAAATCATAAAAGTGGAATCAACTTAATGTCAATCAAATAAAAATTATATTAAATCATAATCCAATGATGATCTTATGATTGAATAACATTATGTAACAGTACATATTATTGCTTATAATCAAACAAAAGTAAAAAAATAATTAGACTCCCAATGATTTATTATGTTTAGAGAGTCACATATGTATCTACAATGTTATTTAATCCTATGTCACTAAGTTTTAATTTTAAGACGAATGAAGTTAACTTTAATGAACTGAAGCGTGCAACGCTTTTTTCGTTGACAATGATAAAAATTACAAATTCCCAATCTCAGAATTGTTTAAAAGTTTATTTCGTGTGTTGAGACTTGTTGCATCGTGGAATGGCTATTTTCACATTAGGTGATAACGATAACGACACGATATCGTGGGACTGGTAGTTTCAGTTATCCGACGATGTTGAGACGACATTAACCAACAGCTTGTATGCGTTATGCTGGTATCACACGAGGGCAGAACGGTGAGACAGAACAGTTTGCAAGGACAGTGGCGTTTAAATAAAGAACAGTCCGCGAGTGATAGCAAGGGAGCGTCGACGACGACAACGGCAACATTTAAGCCACTTACTCAAAATTGCAGCACAAATTGCTTTGGATGAGCTAATTTAAATTGTAAAAATAAAATAAATAGGAAAGAAAAACTTAAAACAAGTCAGGACGCGCGCACTCACACTGTCCTGATCTTTGCACTGCACTGCCCTCGCGTTCACACTAATCCAGCTACAAGACAGATGAGCAAGAAAGATGGTGGGGAGAGCAAACCGCCTCGAAAAAATAGACCGGCGAATAATAACATATTAACTGTTCTGCCTTGGTTACTGTCAAGACAATACTGTTCTGTTCTGTGCGTTCAAACAGTAGCAGTATTATGCTGCCCACTGTTCTGCCCTCGTGTGAAACCAGCATTATGCCACTGAGCAGTCTCGAGTACCTAGTCGCATCCCACCAGCAACTTACATCGTTACAATACGTATGAAACTACCAGTCCACGATATTGTGTCGTTATTGTTATCGCCTAATGTGAAAAGGCTAAAAGAAACTCTTATTGAAAAAGTTTACAGATGTGGAATCTAGAATTGGCTAACTGGACTATATTTATAACAGAATTACTCTATGCAAAATAAGGAAACTATCAATACCAATAGTATGTTAAAGGTTGCCTACAGTAGACCCTAGTCCTCGGTGCCCGCCTCATCAGGTGCTGGCGTGTGCCATGTGAGCCTCTCCTCGTAGAACTGTATCACCACCTGCGGGCACCTCAAATTAGCCTGCTTCGCGGGCACCAAGTCTGCCTCATCCGTCCCCTGCCACTTCATAAGGAACATCAGCTCACCACTACTGTCTGTGGCACCTGTAACATATCAAATGATATTTGTCATAATCTTGTTGAAACATTATATTTGTATAAACAATTATAAGTATAAGTAAATAACTACCTTATACCTATTACTACCCCAATGAAATGTAGCCCTTAAAATTTAAATTTTAAAACTTAATTAGAGAAATTCTAAACTTAAATTAGGTACAGCAACTGGCAATTAGTGAATATACTATGCAATGATATAGCTTACACAATTTTCGTTTTTTTAGAAGCAGCATTTTCATGATTTACTAAATATAAACAGAAAATCGCAAGCAATTTAGTAATGGGGATAAATATAATGACCACCATAAAATGCTTTGATACCCTTAGTTTTGTAACCAAAAATATCTACTTAACACCAGAAAAATAATGTCTAAAAATACAATAGTACCAGCTATTTTAGTCACGACTCCACTTTAAATTGTATTCGACCACCAAATTTAGTAATATGATCACCAAATCTTGACGACCAAATTAATGTATTATTTTTGCCTAAATAAATCACTGTGATAGGTTAGGTTAGGTTAGGTTAGTGATTATAATTTATATTAAAACGCTGGTATAATTTTGGTGATCATTTACTACTTTTGGGATAACAATGATTTATTTGGACTCATTTTGCTTAAATAGGACAGCAGAATTTAAAAACTTTGGTTAAAATTTTACTTTAAAATGTTGGTTTAATTTCGGTGATCATTTACTATTTTTGGGTTACTCATGATTTACTTGGAGTCATTTTACTTAAATAGGATAGCAAAGTGTTAAAACTTTGGTTATAATTTTACATTAAAATGCGAGTTTCATTTTGGTGATCATTTACTACTTTTGTCTGCTATTTGTTACTATATCTGGTGGTAAGTTAAACATAAGCCTTTAGTAATTAGTAAGTTTAAAAAAATACCAACCAATAATTTTTTCAGGCTCCAGACCACGATCAAAGCCAGATGCTTTTTTGTCATCACTCTTTATCTTTTTGGCACCTTTCAGGTCAGGTGTTGGCACAGCAGATTTCCGCTTCTTTGCATCCTTGTCTACTTTCACAGTTTTACCCTCTGAAATTTTATAAAAAATCTTATAAGTATTGTTATGAAATTTTGATTGATTACTTGTCGTGCAGCATCCTCAGGTTAACATTCTGCAGATAAAATAATAGCTTTGTTTACTTACTTGTCTATAGTTACTCTTATATGCTGGTATAGCTATATGTTTTTGAGTATCAAATAATTAATTTAAGACACAATTTTTGACCCACCAGCTTCCTTCTTTTTTCTAGCCTCTTCAAAGGCTGATATGAGATCTGGACAGTCGAGATTTTCTTCGGGCTCCCAAGTATTGTCCTCATCACTGTAGCCCTTCCATTTGAGGTAATACTCAACCTGGAACATAAAATTGTATTTGCTCTTACATTTTCAATAATATTTGATATGATGATAACAAAGTAACAAATGGATTCTTTGTTATTGTTTACCACAACACACAGGTTAGCATATTCTTGCAGTTTTTTTTTTGGTGTAACCAATTTTTTGTTATTTGGAAAAACAAAAGGGATGGGGCCATCCACTGAAATGAAGTTACCTTTCCATTTCGCACACGACGGTCGAGCACTTTTTCGACTGAAAATTCTTCCTCACCCTCAGGCTCACCATCCTTCTTCCTTTCAGCCATACTTAGTTCTGAAGACCATACAAGAACACTTTAAGTATTTTTCAGGTTTTAAGCACCAATCAGACGGCACGATTCATCGTGCCCTAAGTCCCTAAGTTCCGATGGATTGGGTGGTATGATCGCTGTTAGGCTGTTAGTGTCCCTCCGAAAGTAATTTCTAAAGTCCTCCGGTTCTAACACATTCAAAATGTTCATGTTACACAATTAATTTCTCAAGAGTAAATATTCCTTCACCCAACGTCTTCTTTTCTTCTTGTTTTTTACTATACCCGCTGTTGCTGCGAGAGCGATTCCAAGTTTCTGATACTTTGAAAGCGTAGGCGCCATCTTCACTGCTCGACGTTTGTCTGCCAAGTGAGTTAGGGTAGCGATATCGTATAGTGTGATCAGAACGCCCAATCTATCGAAGCCTGCTCATCGGCCCGATGAATCGTGCCGTCTGATCGCCGCTTTACCAATTCGATGGAACCAGACTTAAAAACCGCGGGAATAAAAGAAAAAAACAAACTTTAGTGCAAGTCGGCATTAAATTTTAAATTTAGACTTTTTTTTGAACCCTCTAATGGTGCTTTAGTGACCTTGTCTGAAATAACATGTGAATTTTAGAAAGGAAATAACTTAAAACAAAAGGATACCACAGGACAATTAACCTATGCACTGAAAGGCCCTTCAGCGGAACACATCATTTGGTATTTTTATGAAAACAATAAATATTTAGAGCTATGCCTAACGGGTTATAATTTAAAGCTTTACATTCTGTTGAAATGTACACATCAAATTTAGCATCGTGTCCCGCCATTTTGACTCGAAAACCAAACTGTCGAGTCGCCGAATTCATGTTGTATTGAACTATATTTTTATCGATACTGGAATTATCTCGCAGTATACCACTACACACGAAAGAAAAAAGCTTTTTGTTTCGAAAAATACACACCTTTGTGAAAAATACACAATTAAGTTAAGAATTTTGTAAAATAAAAACCGGCGTCGGTCGGAGTACCACAGATTACTACTGTGCGTGTGCATGGAAAGTTAATAGCACAGAATATATATACAACATTATTGACACTGAGTAACTAACTTTTAGCCACGGCTGAACTTATTCGCAAGCTTGAGGAGCAAACCCACCCAAACAACTCGGGCTATTAGGCGATTCACATTGGTATAATACGAAATCTTTGTTAGATTGTTCTTGTATGTAATGTATAATGCTGGATTTATGCAAAATCTCTATTCACAATATAAATGGCAATTCACAATTCTACACTAGTTTGTTTGTTTATTATAATCTAGTCCAAGAAAATATTCTTGATCCATCAAACTAAAAAAACTGTCTGTTATCACATTGACTTTTCTTTCTTTCTTAGTAGTTTGTAAAAAATTGTGTCAATGAGAGTTATCGTTTTTGAGCTCACCAGATGGCGCCACTGTCGTGTGAGATCCAGTCCTAAATCCTATTTTATACCTTAAAAAGTACCAATAACTTCATAAAAAGTTTATTTTATTTATACATATAACATCATAGTGCCCAAGTAACATTAGTAGTAGTAGTAGTGTAACTTAAGATAAATATTTACAAAATTCTCATTAAAATTAGTAAGCATGGAACATTTAAAAATGAGAAATAATAAAGCTTCCGATAAAAAAACCATACAACGACCTTTGGTTGGTTGTACTAAGCTTGGATAAAATGAATTACCGAAAAATTCATACAAAATTAACCGCCAAAAAATTTTGTATTTAACAAGCAAACATGAGCTTATTCAAATTCAATTCAACGAAAATAAAGAAGTTATTTTCCAAAAAATACCAAATTTCCAAAAAAAATACTAAGTTTTCGAAAACAATACTGAATTCCCCTCATATAATGATTTTAAACGTGAGTGACTCTCTCTTATGACAGTTTGTTTTTTGTATGTGAAGCTATGGGCTCTTTCAGACACGCGGGAACCAAACGATTACAAATCGTTAGTTAGTCGTTCGCAGTTAAACGGTGTTTAGTAAGCGATTGGCGTGCGCGGATAGCGTCAGTTTGAAAATGGAAGTCGACGAGTGTCATGGTGTAGAAATACTATTATTACTTTGGTTGAAAAACAACTATATTATTTATACACCAAAAAAAAATCATCGTGTGCGTTTGTAGAAATATGATGCATGTCTCTGCGTGTGATTGTCAAGATCCCGTAGTGTGCTGTATGTGTTTACCTCGCCTCCCGCATAAAGTGGCACAGCTCCTTGCAGCCTCCATAGCTTATTTATCTATGTCAATACTCCCATACATATAATTATACTTCCTCAACATGAGTAAAAAAAACGGAATGGATTTGTACCGTTAATCCCTCTACATTTTCAAATAGAGCATGAGCTAAGAACTTGAGGGACCTCTAAGGAGGCCGCGTTACGGTAATAGTTTTATTGCAGTCCAGTAAAGATAAGTTGTACGCACTGCATAAACAAATCAGTACATAACCACTTCATGTCGTAAAATCTTGTGGCTAAATACTACATGCAGCCAACTGCATTGCGGTGCTGCAGTGGTTAAATTCAAGGGCTAGTTAAATTTATTTATTTTTGACCGATGAAAAATTTCTATGTGATCATGGCATCCATGAGTTTTGCAGATTTGAAGTGGCAGATCGTTTTTTTACAAACAGAAAACTGCATAAATGATTATTTTTAAAGAGCGCTTGTTTGTCTTTTTTGTGATTGGCATTTCGCATGTCAACCTAGGCGGTTGTGGTCTGCTAAACCGGATTAGCCCGAATTGGGATGGGTTACCCCGAATAAAAAACAGCAGATGGGAGGGGGAGGGGGGAATTAAGAACAACTTTTGACAAACGAAATTATATCAACCATCTCTGGATTTACCTATACAAAACGATCATGGGCGCCTACAGGTTTATTTTCCGGGGGTTGCATCTTCAGCTTCCCGAATAGGGCTTGTACTCCACCACGTGTTAGGATTTCGTTTGTCAGGTCTATTCACTCAAGGACTAATTTTGTTTATGAAAAGATTATCAATTGAGAAAAGCCACGATTAAAGAGCGAGCGCGGTGCGCAGAATTTGATAGTTTTTTAGAAATTGTGTCAGTTTACAGAGAAAACCTAAAAAGAACGCAAAACGTCAGAGCGAGCAAAGCGAGCTTGAAAATTTTAGACTACTTTTGAGTAATTCATACAGGAGTTATGTCAGTACTTAGATGCAAAAGCGAGCGAAGCGAGCTCGAAAATATTTCTCCCTTCCTTGGAATTAAGTTCTGTTTGATCAATCATATAGAAATGAGAAAAGGAGAAACTCTATCAATGATTGTATGTAGAATTGAAAAAGAACAGGATGTTTTGCGAGTAAAGCGAGCTAGAAAAATTAAGCACCACTACTTTTGTTAATGTGTATAGAAATGAGAATAGGAGGAACTCTGTCAACTTACGGAGAATTGAAAAAGTACAGAATGTATTAGCGAGTGTAGCGAGCTGGAAAATTTCACCACCACTGCTTTTGTTAATTTGTACAGAAATAACCATAGGAGGAAGTCTGTCAACTTTTGCAGAATTGAAGTATAGGATGTAGTATATTGGCGAGCGAAGCCATCAAGAAAGATTTAGCATTCCGCCTGTAATAGAACGTAAGAGCGAGAGACGAGAGCTTCAAAATTCTAAATTGAAGTAGCCCGCTTCCACCCCGTGTAGTAGGTTCTTTTAGTTCATTCATACAGACATGAGTATAAACGTAACTGAAAAGAGGATGCATTAGTGAGCGTAGCGAGCTCGAAAATTTTAGCATACTGCCTCGGAAAGGTTAGTTGCTTTTGTTGAACAATTGAGCAGGAAGCAGAAAAGATATTTTAAGGTTGGTCAATTTGGCGTGTATGATTGGGGGGGGGGGTGTCATGACCCCTGTGTGTCCCCCCCTCTGTAACCGCGCCTGCCTGTAGGTGCCATGAGGGGTAGGCCTCCTGCCAGGGGCAAGCTGAGCGACTACACACTAAAAGCACCTCCTGTGTTCGTTCGGAACACAAGAATCTCATCTGTTGGCGAATTAACTAGTTTTATAAAACGTTTTTTTATAGTACAGGGTCAAATGGCCAATGTAAGTACTTCGGCAAAAGGGTTAGCCCATCTATTTTATTCCTATAGCTTATTCCTCTATGTTTATTACATTGCTAAGACAAAAGAAGAAAATAATTATTACTTTTATAAAATTGTTAGTATGTTTAAAATAAACAAATGCCAAAATATTTTATTTACATACCTATCTAGTAATTTTCACGTTACACAATTTTCATCGAAACTATCGACCATAATTTTACTAAAATGAATCGATTTAACTGATCTAACTCGATTCAGAAATCGCTGTTATATAGGTAATATATATTTATCTGTATGTATGTGTCTATGTATGTCTCAATACGGGAAAGTTGTAAATAATTTTCATTAAAATTTTGACGAAGCTCCTTCAATAGAAGCTCAAGATAAATAAAAAGTGACCTAATGATTACAAAGTGAGTTTTGAAAGTGATGGGAAACCATAAATGGTGTACCCTATGAAACAAAAAACTATCATTGCGCACGATACCTCAACGCCATTTTGAAGCGAAATTTTGTATGTAAGTGCCAAGTATTTCGCAATATTTTCAATTCTCACCCTTGTAAAGGGGGTGCGTTTGATAATTATCGATAACAGTGAATGTGAAACACGCCTGAAGAGGTGCCAGTATGTGATCAAGTGCATTGACGGATGCCCAGAGTCGGTGGTTGCGTCGAGGTGGGTTGCGGTGCCGTATATCTGGAGCTCGCATTAATTAAATTAATAGTGGTATATTGAACTGACAACTTGTTAGCTGACGAAGTGTACAGTATGCAGTAAAGTGTGCATTATTTCTGTGGATTTTGTACGTAATAGTGTGTGCGGAGTGGTGTATTTCGGCGTGGCGAGCGTTATCGGTGGCGTTTCCGACTGTTGCAGATAGCGAGTGGCGCGGAGGATGGCCCGGCCCGACGGGAGTGCTCTCAATAACTGACGGACGCTGCCGGCTTCCAGCTGGCGCAAGCAGTAGGTTCAATGCCTTGTGTTTTCATCAATTATACACTAGACAATACATTATATTGACATTGATTTTTTTCCATGTCATTTGATCAAAAATGAATGAATACAATATTAATGCTACGATTTCTTATTAGATAGAACACTGGAATAAGGTTCAGGTGGATACATTACAGTACTGTCCCAGAGATTTCATCTGTTTCAAGTTTTTCCAATTTCTTGAGCTCTTAATAATTTGATCCCTGACATCTGCACTATGATATAAGTTTTCACTAATCTATTTCTACTTTCCTAAAATGTCTTGTTTGTTGTTGAGTAACACTGTCAAAGAATAATGCTGAAACAGTAAATTTAGCTGTGTATCATAATGACCTGAATACAAACAAATAATAATTACACCCTTGAATGATGGCATGAACAAAATCATTTGTATTCAATTGTCTCTCTTATTACAAGGGCTAAAGTAGTACCACTCAAGAATTATTGGGTTACTTATTTGGTGAAATGTTATTGTTGTTATGATATTGATTATATGAATGGTTCATTTAATATAAATTATAAAGAAGCCATTCAGATAAGGAAAACAACAATGTTACTCAGATTTTGAATTACTCATGTTTTGACCAATTATTTCATTATGCAGTTTCTTGGAATCTTTGTTAACCAAACTTGAGATTTGGATATTTTAGATCAATTTGCCGATTTCTAAATTAAGTAATTGAAGTTTAAGACCTCCCAAACCCTACATAAGTTTTAAAATGCTGTTATTATTTTACATTAAAGAAAACACCTTGTTTCAAGTAATACTTGAATCAGAAACTAGTAGAAGTGACCTATTCACTTGCTTGTAAGAATAGGAAATGTCAAACAAGTGAGAAATGTGAAGCCTGTATTGTGATTCATGAGTAGATGCCATGGACCTTGCTTCTCATCCATCTTCTGTTTAAATGTATGTATAAGAGATATACTCTCTTGGTTCACTCTGCAAAGCGAAAGCGAAATAGATCACAGATGAAATGGTGGCAGGTCACTGGAAAAATATGCGACTCCCGCATTCCCCTTAAACTCAAGGGGAACATTTATAAAACCATGCTTAGACCTGCTGTCTTGTATGAATCAGAATGTTGGGCCACAAAAGGGATTAATGAAAAGATTTTGCTTGTGGCTGAGATGACAACGTGAAGATGAGAAAGTGGTGTAACGCAAATGGATATTATAAGGAATGAGTGTATAAGAGGAAGTTTGAAAGTGGTGCTGGTGACTGAAAAGTTGTGTGGTAATTGGTTAACCTGGTATGGACATGTGTTGCGGAGGAATGTGGAAAATGTAGTGAGGAAAATATTGAGTATGAATGTTGATGGCTATAAGAGTAGACCAAAGAAACAATGGATGGACTGTTTGAAGGATGATATGGCTAGAAAGGAGGTGACAGCTGAGATGATGAGTAATAGAGAACTTTGGAAGAAGAAGACATGCTGCGCTAACCCCAAATAAGTTGGGATAAGAGCAGGAGAATGATGACTCTACTTTCAGTAACAATTAAATCTCAAGAATTATTAGGTCTTAAATGGCACAGGAAAAAGCTAAAATATATTTAGTGCAGTCATTTTTGGGATGGTACTGTGTTGAAGTTTATAAATAAACAAGTCACTTGCATGAACAAGTTATTAGAGCGGTTCATAAAAGAGACATTCTTTATCATAAAAGAGATTGCCTTCACATTTAATCTAGCCTCTGTACTATAAAAAATTAATTACTAAGGCCCATATTACAGGACTATAGTCAAAACAGATCTCATCTTGAGCATATATTTGAAAATGGCTTTAAATGTAATTGGTTAAATCAAGCTTTAAGTAGAGTTTGTATTTGAAATCTAACTAAATAACTAATGATACATGTATGTTCCAGATAAAAATGCCACGACCTGGCAGTCTGAAAGACCCAGACATTGCTGAACTGTTCAGCAGACATGATCCGGAGAAGATCTTTGAGGATCTTCGTGAGATTGGTCATGGGTCTTTCGGAGCGGTCTACTATGCACGCTGCAATCTCAGTAAAGAAATTGTGGCGATTAAGAAAATGTCATATGTTGGGAAACAAAGTGAGGAAAAATGGCAGGATATCTTGAAAGAAATTAAGTAAGTAACTTGTATATGAACTTAAAGTTTTCGCTACTCCTAAATGTTTCTTGAACTTGCTTTTACAGGCTTCAGTTATTCTTTGTTTTTATCAATAGAGTGGATTAATTACCAGGAACTTACTGACAATAGAATGTACAAATAACATACCTATCTTTTGTCTTCTACTTCAGCAAAATATAGGAATGGTATGAAATTCTCTCATCCTTACATCCTTTGGCTTGTGACGGCTAAGCAACACTACAATCTTGTACAATATATGATAAGAGTCAAATCACAAAAGTCAAGGAAAGTAGGTGACATTCTTGATTTGTGTAACCAATATTCATGATAACATAATATAAAATACAGTTTTAAATTCAGGCTACTGGTACAATAAGGAAAAAAATTTAGGAGTCTCTTGATCTTGCCTAATTATAGATTTTTATATTTTATTTTAGGTCCCACTCTTTTATTAAAAATGATTGCCCTAGCAGGGCTACCTATACAGGGTGTAACAGAAAGAGTATAGTCATATGAAAGGATATGCTGCAGACCATCAAACTGAACAACTTCCTCCATTGGTCCAATATCGTAAATCCGAAAAAAATATCAGCTGTCCCATACTAAATTTCAATACCTACTAGACCCAAATGTATGGGACAGCTGATAATTGCAGCATATCCTTTCATAGGACTATACCCTCTTTATTACACCCAGTATATTTTTTTTTTGTGTAAACCTACTGCTTGCCTACTTACATGATATTCTTACTAGAAATACTTAATAGTTAGGCGCCTGGAAATAGCTTACAGAAAGAATGAATTTTATCATATATGACTATATTTCTGGAAGAGGCACAGGTGTACAGCCCCCATAGTTCACCAGTTATTTTTAAGGGAAGCCTTTCTGCACTTATCCATCAACTAGACACAAATTCCGGTTCTCGGCTGCCAATGAAAAACCCAAAAACACTGCCTTATCTGGGAATTAAACCAAGGATAAGCATAACGGCCGAGTAAAGGGGTTTACTCGACCGTTATGCTTTCAACCACGACTAAAGAAGAAAATGAGGCAGGGTTAACAAATATTTTTCCCTTTTTAGGTTCCTGAAACAGCTTGAACATCCAAACACTATAGAGTATAAGGGGTGCTACAAACGAGAGCATACAGCATGGCTGGTCATGGAGTATTGTGTTGGTTCCGCGTCTGACATCATAGAGGTAACGATTTCTTTATTCATTTTACCCAACAAGCCACTTAAAACCTGACAATTGAACTTGGTGGACATCCTTCTAAAGCCAGACTGTTAAATAATATAGAAAATAATTTTATATCATTTATTGTCTGGCTTTAGCAACCATAGGAAACGCACCAATCCATCACCATTTCCCAGTTCTGAGTTACAAATAGAATATGCAGCCAATAATTGATATTGATACTATGAGAACCTGAAAGAAGTACTTTCATTAATTAGTTCAGGCATTCATCACAATCATCATACCAATAAAATTGTACCAGGAAAATGATGATTATATAATCAAATTGTGTGCTCATTAGATACCATGTGACTTCAGAATTGAAGGTATTGTGCATAAAGCTAGCTTTTATTGACATAAAACTTCTATTATTTCTGTTAAGCATTGATTAAGCACTAGTTATTATATACTAGCTGTTGCCCGCAACCTTCATCTGTGTAAAATTATTATTCTATTAATTCCGTTTGAATCGGATTTTGTTAATATTTTCAAGGGTTTTATTTTTTTTGCACGGATCCCTAATTTTTTTTCTAAAATAAAAGTAGCCTAAGTTACTCCTTATAACATCAGCTATCTGCCAGTAAAAAGCCCATCAAAATCGGTCCACCGGTTTCGGCGCTTAGCCGGAACAAGCAGACAGATGGACAGACAGACAAACATTGAAAAATAGTATTTTTTGTTATAAGTACCCTATATACTATCATATGCATTCATTAAAAAGCTGATATTTTGAAATTACAAACAGACACTTGAATTTTATTTATTTGTAAGATAGATAACACATCTTGTGAATTTGGAAACATGTGACAAACATATACTACCAAAAATGCCACTGATTACATTACTATCTTACTTTCTATAAGATACACAAGTAATATAATCGCGTTATATACATTATAATATATAAAATTTCATTGTTGCAAGTACATTATCCATTTGTCACAACAGCATAATTATTCCATACCAGCTTATCTGTTGGTAAGATCAAAGCAATTTGTTTAGTTCGATTTAAACCACCAACAAAAATGAATGGCATGTACGATACTGTAATATATTATGTTTCTGTCACATTGATATTGCAGCTATAATGTGATGTAAAATATAATTATTAATAAAGCCAGTGAATAATAAGTTGTACTCGTATGTATATGAATACCTCTGCTAAAAATAGATACCAGTTATATGTCAATCTGAGTTACAAAGTATTCTGATACTAGATTGATTATAAGATGACAATCACGGCAGTATCGTAACATCTAATCAAGATTTCACGCCTAGCGCTGCGTCGCGGCTTGAAACTGCTTACAACGTCATTATATTACAAAAAAATACTATCGGGAATTAATGTAAATCTCATTAAAATATCCCTGTATATTCTTAAAAGTCATACGAGAGATAAGGAGATATAAAACTACGTAAAAGTTTTTGAAGTTATCTAAGTATTTCTCTACGGATCCGCCGGCAATCTGAAATCCAGGAATATTTTTTGTCGCAGTTTTACTGGGAAATCAACTTAGTGGAATTCCATTTCCAATAATTATTTCACTTGTACTGTGCCAACAAGGAAAATTATTGTGTTACCGTGACAAGTGCATACTTGTATTTCTTTACTTCACCTTGACCTAGCATTATTTAAAAATGTATTGAGTATCCACGTGCATACCATCGTTAAATAACAAGTAAGCATCAAGAACTTACTCATGCCAAAGACCACTTCTTACACAAAGCAGTTTGAATTTAGATGAGTCAGTCACGCGGGACACTTGTCTTTATAATATTTCATTGATGAAATGTTTACAAGCGAATTAATGACGCGAGACTAAGCTGTGCTCGACCTGTTTCGTCACTGTGACCTCACGAAGCGTCACACAAAACAGAACTTACAATACAACCTAGTTTTATTAAGTCGCCGACGAATTTTCAGGAATCGCGAACCGATTTCATTAGGAAACCTATGAATTGTGTCGTGTGTCTGTTGTCTGACTAAATTAAAACTGTTTGTTGCAAATATTTTTTCGTCAGTTGCACACTCGATGTTCTCGGGATTTCGATGAGTAATTATAACATGTGAACAACTTACATCCGAAAACTGTTATTCTAATGTTCTCGTTGTATGCGCTGTTAGTTATCTTTGATTTCCCAGAAGGAATTCAAATCAACTTAGGTAATATGTACTGACAATTCGCATTTTGAGTCACCTGTATTTTATCTATAGGAGTATCATTTATTAAATTAGCATATTCGGATGATTTTTTATGGCAGTTTGATATGACGTAAAATCTTTCGCTGTAAGTAGTGATATTCTTTCCTTTTAAAAATGTAGCTTATCGTATTTTATTCTGCCGTATTATCCCGAACTTCGATTAGCACGCGTAGCATGACGACCGAAGAAACTGATTTTGTCGACGGATGAATCGACGAAATGACAGATCAACAAAAGAAATCGTGTTATTTTGTTGATTCTTCCGTCGACAAAACCCGTTTCTACGGTGGTCATGCTAAGCGTGCTGATGTATTTTGCTATTTCTTTTACTCTTTCGTCATTGCTGTCCTTGAGAAAACTGCCGTTTTCCTTAGATTGTCTGCCGTTTAATTTTCATCACGACACGCTATAGAATTTAATAAACAAACAAATAAAAGATTTCTACGAGGATGCAAGGTGGAATACCTGCTTATTATGTAACATTGGATCCCACAAAATGTCAAGTGCTGTCAGGTTCCGTCACTAGTGGTTTAATGAATGCACGCCGCATGCCGACGCGTTCTACATGCTAATTAAATAAAATATCATATAATGTCATATTGTTTCCTGTTTTTATGTTACATAATACAATCTGACTTCCGACATCGTGGATCGTGCTTCACTCGACTCTTGTCGCTTTCGTTTTACTGGCAGTTTTTTGTAGAGTTGATTGTCATTTTCATAGTTTGATACAGAATACAATATACTTCATTGTACACCAAAATTGAAACACAACTGTTTTACAATATTATTTGATATAATTATAATTATTTCTGAGAAATAACGAGCATTATGTAATAACAAGTCATCATCGCAATATATCTCAATTCATTCTCTGATACATATTATTAATGCAACTGACACTGAACAACTACTGATCATGATGGAAAGCCTGCCGGCTGCCACTGATGAAATAAGGTCCTCTCAGGGGACCTATAGTATTCAATTTTTCTAATAATAGATTTGCATCAGCATCATGATTGCATTTATATTCAGAAAACTTATTGATATAGACTACCAATATATCTTTTTGAGGGGTTTGGACTACTTTCCAGAAGTTACCACTACTAATAAAATGATCATCCATTTCAGTCAAATCCCTGTACTTAGTTAAAAAAATAAATCGTGTTACATCACCACCAAATCTGTAAAAATATAAAAGTCGGAACATTAATCTTATATTTCGCCGTTATTGATGGCAATACACATAACAACACACCAGTTTTTTTCTGTAGGGTTAAGCAGAGGACGGTGTGTATTGCTGGAAGTATCATAATTCCTCACCACCCTTAATTTCTGTAATTAGGTTCACAAACGGCCTCTACGTGAAGAAGAGATCGCTGCGATCTGCGAAGGCGTTGTATGTGGTCTCTCATACCTGCACAGCCTGGGCCGCATCCATCGTGACATCAAGGCTGGCAACATCCTCCTCACAGAGAATGGCACGGTTAAGCTGGCGGACTTCGGCAGCGCGAGTATCAAGTGCCCCGCCAACAGCTTCGTGGGGACGCCGTACTGGATGGCGCCGGAGGTCATACTCGCTATGGATGAAGGACAATATGATGGGAAGGTTAGTCCTACTTTCTAGAAAATTAAATCAATACCATAAAATTGCGCGTGGTATTTACTACGAAGAGTTGAGCAGTTGTGTAGTCTACTGTTAATGTTTTTGGGGCGTATATTGTCTGTTCTGTCTAAAGGATGTACCAGATATCAGAGTAAGCTTGCAATGCTAATTGCAAGCAATTGCAGTGTAATTTGTCAATTAATTTACAACAATTGTAAAATGTATTACTCATTTTGTCATGACTATGCAAATTCTGACGGATTTTTCTCCATATAAGTAAATCGAGAACGAATTTGTAAGTGATCACTTTTTACATGTAGTATCTAAGTGACAGAAAAGTCTGGGGTATTATAATAACAACGCAATAAAACAGTTTCGCTTTAAGTTAAAAGTGAAGAGTCAAGCTATTTTGTGCCCTACGTGGTACAACTATTGATCATTACGGTTAGTCAGGAGCCTGAAAATCTTGCCAGTCTTACCGGAGGGTATTGTGTTACCCAGTAACAGTCATGGACGCAAGATGGGAAGTTGTGCCATGCAAGACAAGCCAAGAAAAATTGTTGTTTAGTTGCAACAGGACTCAGACAAGCAGCCAACCTCAACATAGTTGGAAAAAGGCTGGGTAGATAGATGATGATAATGTGGTCCAACTATCAACTTGTAATTATGACTTGCCCTGCAAATGAGCTGCCAAAAACTATTGTGTTAAATACTCGTGTGTTATTTCCAGGTGGACGTGTGGTCGCTAGGTATAACGTGTATCGAGCTAGCGGAGCGCAAGCCGCCGTACTTCAACATGAACGCGATGTCCGCGCTCTACCACATCGCGCAGAACGACTCCCCCACCTTACAGGTAACTATCATCTTTGTGCTATTGTAGAACGAGATTTATCAAGTCTTTGTGTCGCTTCAATGTACCTTAAAACTGCATGAGTGTTAACTGCGACTTAGGATAAAATACAGAGATGAAACATAAGCTTCGATATGTCAAAATCAGTGCATTTTGACAGATTAATGTGTACTCTAATTTTCCTCTCTGTGTCTTACCATACTTGAGTATTCGACTAAGCTTTTCGCTCATTCGCGTATTGTCGTTTGACATTAAAATTCTGTTGCATATCTGTTTTCATGCTTTAGCAATTGGATTTTCATATTATCATTTGTGTTGTTTTTATATGATTTCTAATCAAAATATTTAAATACAAAAAAGTACGTATTACAGGCGCCAGAATGGACGGACACATTCCGCTACTTCGTGGAAGCTTGCCTACAGAAGAACCCTCAGGACCGTCCGTCGTCTACCAAGCTGCTGTCGCACCCGTTCATCACGCGGCCGCGCTCGCCCAACGTGCTCGTGGACCTCATACAGCGGACCAAGGCCGCCGTGCGGGACCTCGACAACCTCAACTACAGGAAGATGAAGAAGATACTGATGGTCGACGGCGATAACGAAAGCGCTATAGGTATGTACTGATTATGTTATCACTTATATTTAGGAACACTTGACCCAGTTTTGTTGAGTATTTGACCTTTTTATCGTTTACAAAAGATTGATGCTTGTCATTGATGTTTTCGTATTGTTTTTTATGCGCAGTATTGGAGTTTTTAAATAACATGTTATTGATGATTATTTCTAGAAGCATGTCTATAACTGTCGTAGGAGATGTTTTTGGAAAATAATCTAATTGTTTTGTTGACACAAAGACACGAAATTTGCAAATAAGTTATTGATATAGAAAACGCCATAAGAAAAATATTACCAACTCGTTTAGACTATTCACAATCAATATGAATGTTGTCTAAAACTAAGCAACACTATGCCCAAGTATATGAGATTATTGTTTTAAATCTCCTTAGAGCATATTGATCTGAATTTCATGTACCACAAGTATTAAAGCTAAACAGTTGTACCTGTCCCCATTTCGGGTTCCAGCCCAGCCAGACATTTTACATACTTACTTAAAATACGCAAATACTTAGAAAGCCGCGACGCGGGTCTTTGAGCGTGTGCTATGTTTGAATACATATTTTGCAAATTCCAATCCTGTCTTGCTAAGAATTTTTACGAGTGTTAAAAGCTACGTTTATTAAATTAATGTACAGGTGACAGTGAAGAGACTGCAGAGGAGCGTTCAGGCGGCGACAGTTCCAAGTCGAACTCGGCGACGTCGGAGCACAGCGCGGCCGGCGCGTCCAGCCAGAGCTCGTCGTCTGGCAGTCTACGCCGGCGACCGCACCCGGTAAGATGCTGTACACATACATCAAAGTCGCGTCGACCTGGCAACTGCCTGAACCGGAACTCCGGTTGATAATATTTCTTGACAAATGAAGCCTTGCGTACAAATTGCTTGACACGAAAATGCAACGATCGTGCGTTGTCACAGCGCTGGTCTATTATGCCATCACTAAAAGCCGCGGTCATCCCACTGCTGAGCAAAGGCTCCATGATTTCCAAATTCTTCGATTCAGGCCCAATGTAGACCACTGGTCGTTAGTTTTGTCCGGCTCGTCCCGCACTAAAGCACTATCTGAATTAAAAAGAAAAATACATGGCCTTATTTTTTTTACATCTTACAAATTAGGTAACAATGGAACGTTTCTAAAGCCAGGTGTGGTCCACTCAGTGTATTGATGTAATGTGTTGTTGCAGCAGGTGAACGCGAACCACCACCAGCATCAGCAGCAACCACAGTACACGCACCTCAATCATCAACACTCGGCGCACTCTACCAGGTACGTACCAACACGTAGATGGTAGCTAGTCGCATATTATACAAACATATTACGTACTGAGCAGAACCTACCGTAAAAGTATCTATTGCAAATTATGACTTCGATAAATTGACGGTGTAAATTTGAGATGTCGTAAGAGACATGAACGTGCTAGTGGATTTTAATTTTTGGCGCTGAATGGAACGTGCACAGTCAATAGTGCGCTCAATGTCTTACGGCATTTCTTACACAGTCGATATGGGAAAGTGATAATGCTTGTGTAGAACTCAGAAGCTTGTTTTTATTTTTGGTGTAGAAAAAGTTGTAAAGTTTTTATGTTCTGTGTTTAGTCATAATTATGTAGTGAGCTTCAGTTGTAATTACGCATGGTAGAGTATGTATTGTATGGTATTACCTCAGCATATTAGTATCCATGGTAAAGAAATGCATGGTAATTATGTCCTCATGTATATATTTTGTACATAGTTATAAGCATGCACCCGTAGCGCTTACAGTATGCACGTCCCGCACTAGATAGAGCTGCACTTGCATTTCAGAGTTCGCAAGAGCTGGCTTTTCTCATGTTGCTGTTTCGTACGCAGAGAGAGCGAGAGCCCTCTGCCGGGCGCGCACGACGACTACGTGAACCGGGACGCGCTGCGCGACTACGCCAACAGGGACTCGCTGTGCGACGACTACGGCGACGACTACGCCAACCGAGAGGCCATCCGCGAGGCGCGCGACCGCGAGCGCGAGCGGCAGGCGGGCGACTACCGCGAGTACGTCAACGCGCCCGGCGCCTGGCAGGACGGCGACGACAACCGCAACACGCAGCGCCGCCAGACCAACCGCAGTCAGTACCAGCTTGTTGCCGTAAGGCAAGCCTATAGCGGGCATTGCCTTTTTCCTAATGTCTGCACAAAACAATGATCAATGTATCGTTATACATTGGCAGAAAATATTGAAGATGACGATTTATCAGGATGTGATTTTTTAATCGTTTTTTTTTTTATTAAGAACGTCAATATATGTAGACGGGTAAATGACCGCTATTGCCTTGCTGAAATGCAAAAAATACAACACATACACGTCCACCACGATTGGTGGAAACATGGTTCTCATATGATCCCACCACTAAAAGAAATGTCTTCTTAAATCCAACTCCAAGTATTTTGATGTTTCCTCTCAACAGTATATTTTAGATATGGAACACTTGACTACATCTTGCTGAAAAAAAGTAAAAGTAACATTTATTATTTGCCCAATTCATTATGCCTCAAATATAATTACAGTCGAAAAAGCTAGGTCAATTCTATTTGCGATCGTTAGCAGTTGGCACTCGATATCGCTACAATCACACTTTCGAAACTAATCTGTTTATCCTAGTCTCGATGGCAGCATCTCTTGCGTGTTCACTTAGGCGCGGTGAACTATTCTAAACGCTCCACAAGCTTTAAGCTGGGGCTTTAAGCGCTTTCGGTAGCGTAAGTCTCAGAAAAGCTGCAGTGAGCGTTTCAAAGAGACCACATCAGTTCTTATTAAGAAGACCCTTTGACGGAGCGTGTGGCACTACGTCGTATACGACCGATGACATCAATTAGCGGTTCTATTCTAATACACGTGTGTGTGACAGGTATAAGCAACAACGTGTCGGCGGCGATGTCGTTGGTGTCGGAGCACGGCGCGAACAACTTCGCCACGATACGAACCACCAGCATCGTCACCAAGCAGCAGAAGGAACACAACCAGGTAATTAACTACTCTAATGATAGCATTTGTTATATTAATGTTTGGTGAGATTAATCCCATTTTATAATACTCCAGTAATCATTAAATCGCTTGTGTTATATCTTTGGAATTGAACTGTGTAATAATTGTGGTTATTTATTAACCATTCGTTTTTTCTATCATTTATTTCTGTATGTAGTTGAATAAGTTTAGACTCTACAAAATTATTGCCAGAAATAGGTAGCTATGTGATTAGTAGCATTTTAGGTTATTATTCCCCATCTTATAAAAGAGTAGATAAGCAGGATGTTGATTGGTTTCAGGAGATGCACGAGCAGATGTCAGGGTACAAGCGCATGAGACGCGAGCACCAGGCGGCGCTGCTGAAGCTGGAGGAGCGCTGCAAGGCCGACGTGGACGCACACAAGGCGCAGCTCGACCGCGAGTACGAGGCGCTGCTGCAGCAGCTGTCGCGCGAGCTGGAGCGGCTGCAGGTACTGACACATTGCACACAGGCGCAGGGTAACTTTAAACGTCAGGGTGCTGGATGTAGACACCATCTGATGCCGAATTACAAGGCTCCATTAGGTGCCAGGCTACAGGGTTGCAGGCACCCAGTTTACAGGAAACTGGCACTATCAGGTAGTGCCAGTTTACAGGAAACTGGCACTATCAGGTGCCAGATTACAGAGTACAAACTGCATTAGATGTCAGGCTACAAGGTGCAGGCATTATCAGATGCCAGTTTACAGGATACAGGCATCGTTCAAAAGACTTTTGAAACGTATATTCGAACATATTGAACGTCGTGAACGTGAACGTTTTGAGCGTCGTGACCCATACCATACACTGTGATTGTGTGCAAGGCAGTTTAAGCACAAGTCAGGTTAAGATGACAGTAGTAGTTGTATCGCACATAATCTAAAATCGCTAGACACCACACTTTTTGACAGAAAGTCTTAGTAACTGCATGCATGCGTTTAGGTAGTATGTAAAATCCAATCGTACGGCTAGTATAATAATTATACACTTTACGTTTCTAAATACACTGAGCTGCATAACACTATATTCTTGTCATTCCAGACAAAACACGCACAAGAATTAGAACGCAAGCAGAAACAGAACGCGGCGGCGGAAAAGAAGTTAATCAAAGACATCACCGCGAGACAGGAGCAGGACCGCAAGGCGTTCGAGACGCAACGCAAGCGCGAGTACAAGGCCAACAAGGAGCGCTGGAAAAAGGAGCTCAGCATGGACGACGCCACGCCCAAGAGGCAGCGGGATGCCACGCTGCAGTACGTATTTGTTTATACATCCTTGCAGCATGTCGATAGCAATATAAATTGAGTCGGCCTAGAACTTGGCTACGAGTCCGGTGGTTCCTGTAATGAACAGACAACAGAACACGCAAAATTAAGTGCCCCATTGTTTGTGGAACAGCTCCAAATTTACACTCTAGGGCGGACTTATCTAAGGGTGTACGCTAGCAATATTCGCTGTTTAAATTATTTTCGACCCAAAACTTCGCCTCTATCGCGGTATTGTATGTGGCTGCGCTACGACGACATAGTTTCCGACACAGCTCCACTCCACCTTGTTACCATAATAATTGTCATGGCACGAATTTTCCAGATCTCAGAAGGACAACCTGAAGCAAGCCGAGGCTGCGGAGGAGATGCGGATGGTGCGGTCGCAGCGCGAGTACCTGGAGCTGGAGCTGCGCCGCTTCCGTCGCCGCCGCATGCTGGCGCTGCATCACAAGGAGCAGGAGCTGCTGCGGGAGGTACAGCTCATACTATAATCGTATAGCATTGCAACCTGAATATCATATATTGAAATCGTCAAACTCCTCAAAAGCTAAGGGTCAAACTTTGTCTGGCCTAGACAATAGTCTTCCAGATGGAATTTTGACCTTGGCGACCAATCTTAGCAGAGATTGAGAAGTACCTAATGAAAAATCCAAGGTTTCAACAACCTAGGAATCCGAAAAACATTAAACAAGGCCGAACCGCCGTAGACGTAAACTACCTGGTACTTAACTCGTGTGCAAATCGTTTGCAGGAGCTGAACAAGCGGCAGAACCAGCTAGAACAAGCGCACGCCATGTTGCTGCGTCACCACGAGAAGACGCAGGAGCTGGAGTACAGGCAACAGAAAGGCGTGCATGCGCTCAGGTACGTAACACGTGACTATCAGTTCTTAAATAACTGGTGAAACTTTAGAGAAGTAATGGTTATCGGCATCTCATCATCCGTCTAGCTTTTTCCCCAATTTGATAATCAGTAGCTGAATACCAGTATTTTACGTGAGGCAATCTTATCTGCCCTCCACAACACGGTTTGTGGATAACATGATACTACTATCGAAACAATTGCCCAAGATCAGCCTGGACCGACCTCGGCAAACGTTAAATATGAAAATCGACTCGTGCAGCTGTTTTTTTTCTGCCAGGAGCATGTCTCGGTATCGGTAACAAAAACTCTGCCCACTGCTGGATGTAATTATCCTTCAAAGTCGGTGTTCTGATTGTGGTGCGGAGATTCAATCAAGTCAGCCTATCACAGTCCACTTCTAAGACATAGACCTAAAGTCGTCGGTCCATTTAACTGGGAGCGTGAGAGTAACAACACGTTGTTGCATTACAGAGAAGAGCAGTTGTCGAACCAGCACGGCACGGAGCTGGCCAACCAGCGCGAGTACATGCAGCGCGCAGAACACGAGCTGCGCAAGAAGCATGCGCTGCAGCTTAAACAGCAGCCCAAGAGCCTCAAAGTATGTATACGTTCGTTTTTACTGGGAGACTTAAATTAATGCTCTACTGAATTTTTAAAGCCTCGGTCCAGCGCCGAGAAACCTCTTTGATTTTTTTTTTTACTTTATTTAGATGTTTGTGAATCAGTATCAATACAGCTCTTTCGTTCCAAAAAAAAAATCTATAAAAAAATTACCATGCCTAATTCACTACCACCGTAAAATGAACGTTGCCTTATGTTGATCATATAAAACGAATGGATGAATGTATATGCTTACAGCAAAAAGAGATGCAGATACGCAAGCAATTCCGTGAGACATGCAAGATACAGACGCGTCAGTACAAAGCGCTCAAAGCGCAGATACTGCAGATGACCGCTAAGGTAAGCTCACTACATTTAAATAATCTTCTGACAGCCAGTAGGAAGGTGTGCCAGTATTGATTGTGGTCGCTGTGTATACGGTGTACACACAAATAGTAAAAATACTATAGATTCTAAACCGTATCTTTTTTTTTTTTAACCAAACACTTTTGTGGATACAGGAGCATCAGAAGGAAGTGATAAAGACGTTGAAGGACGAGAAGCGTCGCAAGCTGGTGCTGCTGGGAGAGCAGTACGACCAGAGCATCACCGAGATGCTGCAGAAGCAGACCGTCAGGCTAGACGAGAGCCAGATGGTAAGTGGACCACTAATATAGGTCTGCGCATCAGTTTTAGGCGATTACCACTATTATCAAAAAAATTAAATCTAGCACTGGGTCCGTGTTGTAGATGTACATCACAGCCCTCGGCTGGGACACAGCCCTACTTATGAGAGGGAACGCCCTCTCATAAGTAGGGCTGTGTCCCAGCCGTGGGGTTTGACGCAGAATGTGCACTTCGCAAAATGTACATTTGACGCAAAATGTGTACTCCGCAAAATGTGCACTTCTCAAAATGAGCACTACTCAAAATGAGTGTGAATTTTATCACAATGGGTCAAAATAAAAACAGTTTGCTTACCTTTTTTTTTAATTATTTTACACGATAACAGTTGATTCTTTGTTAAAAGTAATCACGTTCAGAAAATAATAAAAACGTACAGTAAGCAAACGGTTTTTATTTTGACTCATTGTGATAAAATTCACTCATTTTGAGAAGTGCACATTTTGCGTCAAGTGCAAATTTTGCGAAGTGCACATTCTGCGTCAAACCCCAGCCGTGGAACCATTATAGGCTGAACACGCTTGGCGATTTACCATAAAAAAAAGCGATTTAAAAACTCTACTTTCCGCACACCCCGAAAAACCCGTATGGTCAAATTGACAATCTCAGTTTGGGAAAAAATTGCATTCTCGTTTGTCTTATAGTCGCTGGCGAGTTTTTTTTTCTCGCTTGAATGTGAAGACATGAGTGCTATGTGTAGTCGGCGACATGAACTCGAAACAATATCTAAACGTTGTTTTTACAGATGGAGTGCCAGCAACTGAAGATGCAGTTGGAGCATGAACTGGACATGCTGACGGCATACCAGAGCAAGAGCAAGATGCAAGCCGAGGCGCAGCGCAACCGGGAGAGGCGCGAGCTGGAAGAGCGCGTGGCCGTCCGGCGGGCGCTGCTGGAGCAGAAGGTACACTACTATTTTACAATTTTATTATAAAATACTACTGGTATTCGAAAAACAATCGTTTTTTTTAATATTTTTTACATGGAGCGACTGCTTATCTGATCTCCACAACACAGTTAGTACTGAGTAATAACTAATACGACACCCCTTGGTAAGACTTGATGTTAGACTTTCGGGCCACTGCCAATCTGTAACGACTGTCTAAGATCTACAATTGACAGCCGGGGCCAACGGCTTAACGTGCTTTCCGAGGCACGGAGGTAACTCGGTATGTGGTCACCCATCCACGGACCAACCTAGCCAATCGCGGCTTAACCTAAAGATCGACCAGACATGACAGGATTAATTTCAGTGGTCATTGCTGTCCGCCGGAAAAATAGTCCATCGTCGGCTCAGGCGTGCCATGATTCCGCCGATCTATCGGCCTGATTCGCCACAGTCGGGCTTAAAAATATCATGTTGATTCGGGTCGACCCGAACGTGACATGTGTAGCATTCCTTACGTACGCCAGATAAATGCTGTAATTGATGGACTGGCAACTGGTAATCTTGATTTATCAAATTTTCGTGAACTTTCAAAATATTAACAACGTGACTAGAAATCTTGTCCGAGTATCAAGCCTACTACTCCTCAAAGGTCACAGGTCTATCACCTAGCAGAAAGAGTCAGGGATTTCACACAATTTTCTAACCACTTTCTTGTGTAATAAAGATTATTGATGAAAGCCAACAGTGGCGATAATAAAACGAGTTATGATTTAGAAAGAGTAGGTTTGGTGTTCGCAAGTGTGACTACATGGGGTTGGATTCCCCTGGTCAGATAGTGTTATTGGGTTCCTGTAGGAACTAAGAACGCTTGAAGCTTTCTTCGGGGAAAACAGGCGTAATGTTACATAATGTAACGTTTGCATTGCAGATGGAGTCTGAGTGCGCGCAGTTCGTGGCCGAGCGAGCGGAGCGCACGCGGCTGCTGCACGAGCGCCACGAGCGCGAGCTGGAGCACTTCGACAACGAGAGCGCGCGCCTTGGCTTCAGGTGACACACATATTTAATCAAATGTTTAAATGCCAGAGATACATTGCTGTTACTAACGTAAGATATTATAGTCTAGGCGCCACTGCATTCTGCTTGTAAGGGGTGCATATATGTTTACCATCTTAACCTACGATACATACGCACACGGTGCGTCGGCCTAGTCTTGCACTGACTTGTGCTATCAAATAACTTGCTAAACTATGCATGTGTGCCAAAAAAATAATTGTTGAAAGCAACTTCACAGACTTGACAGGTTTGCGGACAACTTTGCGGATTTCTGTAGACTCGACAGAAAGCCGCCAAGTTTCTCTGATTATTAAAAAAAGGCGAAAATGACTAAAAAGCTTCTTTTTTTTTTGTAACGTAGCGCGATGGCGATCGCGGAAGGCAGCCGGGAGGGCTACGGCGAGGAGGAGCAGTCGCTGTCGGGCTCCATGCTGTCGCTGGCGCACAGCAACTCGTCCGCCAGCTTCGCGGCCGGCTCGCTGTAACGCCGCGCGTCGCCTAATGCTGATGCCAAACTACGCGCTTGTACACGCCTAGTGTACGCTTCAGTAGATCATTGCTTGCGAGTTTATATGTGACGGGCGCGCGGTCGTCTCACCGTCCGTGTTCGTGACTCGGTCGCCACTGTGATAAGGCGACGGGAAGAAAAAATATTGACGGTGCAGTGATCGTAGTCGACGCGATCTATAGAGCGTTATAACGCTCGCAAAATTTTGTGGACCTCGGGTGTAAGTATTGTAAATTTTTAATCGCGAATTTTTGAAGTGACATACACTCACTGCGCTCTCTAGTATTCGGAGCGGTTACATACGATCGATTGTTGTTATTATCGTTAGCAATGTTCACGGGCTACCTCATTAGACTTGTTACGAAAATTATATGTGTTGGTTGATTGAATCGTGTGAGTATATTGTGGTCCGCAGAAGTATTATTTCGAGTATTGGGCACGGTACAATGTTTTGGCACCAGCATTAGAACTTCACGTCCCATTCTTATTACTGAGACTGTCTGCCCTCCCGCGGTATGTAAATTCATGTTAATTGGCAACATGAGATTATTTCATATACTGTTGGACACTAATAATATTAGCCAATTTTTATATTTTTTTGTTATGTCTTCCAAGTGAAAAGTACGGCCGTTTGTCAAATGGTTCGGGAGGGCATTTCCTATTTTATTACACTATTAAGTTTATTGCACTCCATAATTAAATAATTATCTCTTAACTACAGTCGAGTCGAAGAATAAACTGGAAAGTTGCCGCACGCAATAGTAGTCTTTATTTTGTATTGGAATAAGTTTACTATTGCTTGGTGTAACGAGACACAAACATTATTCTCGACTCAGTTGTTAATGCATCATCATGTTTCTGGTGTTTTGACGAATACTCAGAACTGAATACATCTACATTTGTACATACATAATATTATGTAGCTTTCAGTTATATACTTTAGTTCGGACCACTGTTAAAGTGAATGATTATTTATTGTATTTTATACTGCATGTTTAATTTTAAAAATAAAAAAATATTTTATGAATCAGATGTTTTAGCCATCAATCGAAATATGTGCCTAACTCTGCCTAAATATTTTATCAAAATATCGGAAACATGTTGTTACATGAATTGAGGAGGAGGTGAAGATATAATGGTAATAAAGAGGTTATTCGCATGTCTGTCTGCATATGTCTGAGGTTATTTAAATGATGCATCGATGTGAGAATGAGACGCTTTTTTTCTAATAGAGATTTACTCACGGTACGACACTGTTCCGTTGGCTTGCCAGCCGTCACGGCGCTAAATAACTTTAACGAAACATTAGTTGTAAACTGGGAATAAGATAAAATACGTGCTCGAAGTATCCACACCACACCTAACATTGTTGTCACACGAGAATATTGAAATTAACACTTAAAATGTAAAACTTAATTTATTCGCGTCTGAATATTCGATCTCTTAGACATAAGAAATTTTATCATCGTCTCTAGAATATTATTAGACCGTCCATCGTTAAGCCGCAGCACACGTACTGCAACGGAACAGTGTCCAGTAGACGGCATGATTAAATTGTAAAATGTAGTATTCCTCATCCAATCTTGTATAAATATGTAGTGTATGGTAAGTTTCCACAGTGGTTCTAGCAGAATTTTCATCTTGATGCTCTAATGAAACAGGATTGAAAAATGTCAATACGGATTACCGCGACCACGTCAAACGGTAAGGTAAACTTTGCAGAGAAACCAAGGAATGTTGATCCTCAAAGTGTACACTTAGCTCGTTTGACACAAGGCATTAATTAGATAAAGTAGTCAGAGACGACACCGAGCCGCGCGCACCCCGCCCCACCTCACTGTTCACAGAGGATGTTATTATTTACAACATTAGATAGACAAAATTCTAATATTCATATCATTAGTTTTTACTTTAGGAACCATTTTTGCATATATTTAATGTAAGTTGAATTCTTTGAAGAGCGGACTGACGGTATTTGTTTATTGGCATAGTATTGAGTTTATTAAATGTTTAAAAGGGTTTTGTAACGAGAACGTTTATTATTATGCTTATTTTAGATGATTTTTAGATTTTAAAAGGATTGTAACACGCTTTACTAAATCATAATAACAATGTGCAGGTGGTGCGTATCGCGCCGAGTTCCGCGCCACTGCCGGTTCGTTGTGTAAATATATAAAGTATATGTATTATTGTGAATATGTATGTCGCGAGCACACGATTTGCCTTACGGGCGGAGGGGCGCGCCGGGCTCGGAGTTATGTATATAAAGAACAATAATTTAATATTATAAATAATTTGTTACTTTTGTAAGGTGCGAGTGCGGTTTGTGTACATTGGAAGTGCGACGCGGCGGTCCCTGTGCGGGGCCCGACTATGTGCTATTTTCTTTATTTAGTGTCCTAATACCCTATCGTATTGTGTACTAAGCTTACCAGTCAAATATGTATAGCAAATGTATTATTTAATTTAAAATGGATTATAGTCATAAATACCCAAATTTAGTTAATACTATTTTTAAAGTATTTTTTATTATTTTTATTAATATTCTTTTCCTAAAGCATCACATGATGTGATCGTATTATTTGAGTTTGTTGAAAGTTTCTTGACGGATTTCAAGTATCGAAGCCTAAGCGATTTAGGTATAAAATTATAATATACAAAGCGTTTGACAAAAGTTAGCTGTTTTACGAGAATATCTTTGCACAACGCTATTTACCCAGATCATATAATTATAAATTTTGCTTCGAATTCCTAGATAATGCAAGATAATGGTAAATGGCATTGTGAATAGGTATCGCAGTATTCGTAGACTCCATATTACCCCTCCTGAACTGACCAAATATATGACAATAATCTCTAGACACAGCCTAACTTGACTTGTCACCCTGTCTCTGTACATAGTAGTAGACTGCGAGCGCGCGGAGTGGACCTAACCGTTGGAAGTACTGAGCTGTACATAACTCGCTTAAAAAAATAGATATTGCGCAAACGCCTTCTCAAAATACTCAATATAGGTAATTATATAATAGATAATATTGTTTGGTAAAATGTTAGTTATCTTGATACTAAAACAGTAGTAAAACAACAGACGTGCGCGCTTATCCAGGCATGCGTTATCAATCGGCTATCTGAGCGACACTTTTATTTGTGACAAAATAATGCCGGTACTATTCCGCCACGTTGCGTCCACTGTCGATCTCCGCCGGTGTCGTGGCTAATTCGGAAACCGAAGCACTAAGGAATTGAACTGTAAGCTGTAACTTCGCTTGGGTGCAATAGATGGTCGGTACTTAAAGTTAGGCGCGTAGTATTTTGCTCGCTGTCATAGTTCGCTGCCTGAACGCTGGCGTAGAGGTGGTGCCGGTACCGTCGAGACTGTTACACTCTGTAGCAGCCGGACGGCTCGGGTATAGTGCGTAGGCGCGTCTTTTTCCTATTCCAACCTCCCACCACTTAGCTGTTCTAGAGTTAGATGTTATCAGTTATCTGTCACCTTTCAACGGTCACTATCTACAGAATAATTATTATGAGATAGAAGTACCAAACTCGTAGTTAGTGGTCACGTATTTTGTAAATTGTAACTATACAATTTTTATATTTTACCATTGTATAGTCTTTTATCACAGATAGGTAGTTAGCAATATTGTGACCGATGTGACAAGGTGCGCGCGCGCGGCCGCCGGTTATTGATATAGTTTGCGATTGTTTGCGGCTCGCTCGGTGCACCGTTGTTTTCTTTTTATTTTTTGTTACATAATATTTAACAATGAATTTCTAGATTCTAACTATTATCACTAATAATACTGTAATATAATCTGGTTCATGAAAAATCAAACCGAAATAAATTAAATGGAAAGAAAATCACTCCCTTGTATTATTTACAACAATGCCCTCCTCATCTTGGTGCATGGTCACACAGAAGTACGTAAATGAAAGTAACATCTAACTGTTTAGAAAATCTATTTCTTGTATTAACATAAAATGTGAAACAAAAAAACAAGGATATACAACAACGTTACCGAAGTACATTATTTTCATGATTATCTTGAATAATTAAGCCTAAGATTGATCTTAATATTACGGTTTCGTTTTTCATAAATGCTATCAAAAATAAGAAAAAAAAACTAATTTCTATACTACAAAACTAAAGCCGTGTCTCCACATTGCGCTGTACAATTACTGTAAAATAAAATAACCACGGCTTATTAAATAATGCTGTGAAGACGACGGAAAATATTGTGCTTATCATAGTAAACTGGTGCATACATTTTAATAACATGACTGGTTAGTAACAACAGCATAATTACGTGTTGCCGAATACATCATAAATCATCAGATTACTAATCAACAAAATCTTATTTGCCTTTAGATGTATAACCGATTACATAGACAGATTTCATATAAAGTCGAATTTATATATTTTTTTAGATAAATTATTTTTTATGCAGCTTTACTGTTTCCTAGTTGAAAACTTGAAAGGCATACTGGCCATTGAAGCACAATACCGCAATACATTTTATGCCTAATCCATTTACAAGTCCTAAAGAAATCTTTGAAACATTACATTAAATTAGTTTTTAGGAAAATCTAGTGATTAAAACTGGGGTGCAGTTACGATTGGATGGTTACCCCATTGATTCCTATTAGAAAAAAATATTCGATAATCGATAAAGGCAGTTCCTAGAGGATGTAAATGCGGTCATCGGAAGCAGTTCCTGAGTGCTGGTCTACTGCGTGGGGGAGAATTGCGTGGGCTCCAGGATGCGGCAGTGCATCTCGCGGATGAGCGGGACGGTGTACGCCACGCACTCGTCCCAGCCGGGGTTGCGCCAAGTACTCTCACGAGTCTCGCGACGAGCTTGCAGATCTTTATAGCCTGAGGAGTAGAGAACACGAAAATCAAGTTGGCGCATTGGCTTTGATGCAGGTTCAGGTTGCAGGTTCAAAAAATATTTGTGAGGCTGGCACATCCATCCAGTGAACCCCAAATATTTCGACTCCGTTACAGTAACACGGTTTTGGGTTGCTGGCAACATTACATGCAGCTATGCACAAGATGTTTAACCTTTTGACCGGCATTGTCACATATATGTAACAAGCAAGCGGGTGCGCTGTACGCCAAAGGACACAAATATGTGACAAAATGGTAGGGGAAATTGTGGCTTGGCGTAGATGGCACGCGCGTGCGTTTATGCTCTGGCGGTATAAAGGTTAACGAAATCATGTTACTGTAACAATGTAGCGCATCTTTTTGTCATAATTCCAAGCTCTAATAGTAATATGGATGTTAGTCTTAGAGTGAAAGAAAATACTTACACCAAATGTGATGTACGTTGTAGAGGCGTCCGATCTGGGAGAAGTAGCCAGCGAAGGCTTCATTCTGGGAGCGTCGGTATGTGAGACCGCGGGCCCAGTTGTTACCCCACTCAATCATCGTGCCAGGCTTCAGACTAGATAGAAAGACAGGCATAACTATTTGTAACAGGCTAAAATAGTAGCCACTTCATTGGTAAGTGGTCGCATGGTTGCCGAGCGTAAGTTACTCGAGTTTGATGGCCGATAACATGGTGTTAATCTAGATAATTGAATACTCATCAGTTGTATTCTGAATATTTTTTTAAATCGCCAATCTCTAGTCAAATGACCATGTACTTATTGCAATTTTTCCAAACACAGATGACCTATTACTATTAAGTCGTTGAGAGAGGGTATGTAAACATAAATTCATTTTATATGAACCTGTAGGAACGAATCTCGTAAATGTTACTGGATGAGCGGGGCTCTCCATTGGGCCAGAAGCTGAATGCCAGCAAGTACTGTAAGTGTCGCGACCTCACGAAGTTACCGCGCTCCACCTCGAGGGCCCGGTAATCCTATATGAGAATAAGAAAAACTTTAAAAAGATGCACACTAAAAAAAACTAGATCTTTAAACTTTCTGATCTTGAGGTTTTGGTTTTGCAACTCAGTTTCAGGATTAATGAATCCAGTCTAATAATTTTAGCTTTGCCAGCATTTACCCTATTATGTCCAACTTTTTAAAGTCACGATCATCCATCAGAAATATGATACACCAGTCAGGTGGCCATAATCTCTTTCATACTTCATGAGTGATAAAATATATTTTTCCCACCAGCTGGAATATGACCTGACCTGGCAAATACCCCAGGGTTTAGTAAAACATACTGATAAAAGCTTATCAACAAATTGTAGACAATTAGCAATCATAATGATATCTTACAGCATTCTCTTTAAACAAAATCTTTGCTTTGTCAATCTTCTCGAAGCCTCCAACATATCTCCACAGGTGCAGGGCCTGGTCCATGTCCCCCACGGACACAGTCCATGATCCCACCAGCTCACAGCCGAGGTCTGCTTTCTGAGAGTGCACAAACTCCACTGATGTTTTGCTATAAGTTCATGAATTATTATTTTCTCATCATATACAAGTTGGCTAATTTCTATAATGATAGGAGTAAGGAGATGGATTGATTGCAATGTTTGTTTATGATATTAGCATGTTGATTATTTAATACTAACAGGGTCTAGTTATGAAAAATATGCAAAACAATTTTATTAAAATTAGCTTTTCACTGCTGCTAAAAGTTAAGAAATAAGGTTTTACTATGCAGAGTATCATGTTAGAAACAAACATTTATACTCTATTATATGACTGATGTAAAGGGTCAAGGTTTAATGCAGATAACATTTACTAAGTAGTAGGAATTCTAACGATTTGTTACAGTAGGTAATATGTAGTGTTCTATTTACAGACTGTTGCATAATAGCCAGTCTCTGCTAGATGCTTGGTCACAAGCTAGTGTATAAGCATCCAGATTATGTACTTATGTAAGAATATTTATGCAAATACATACTAATTTTGCAAGTATTTTTCCGTGGAGTCCGGCCTTATGTTATGTGTGTGGAGTGCATAAATTATCTCCTTGTCGCTAAGCATCCGACTGTGGGACTCCTTCGTCGGCTCTATCCTCCGCACCAGCAACTTCGAAAACCATCCATCATCGGCGTTCGATAGTCGTGCACTTGTTGAAATCAACCTACAAAAATACCTTGCATTTACGTGAATGTTCCAAATTTAAAACCGGACACTGTACAAAACAACAATACGAAAAATACCTCGAATTCTTCGGTATAGCTGAACTTAAACTTAACACTCTATTTAGAGAATTCATTTTGAGAATTAAACACGCTTATATACGATTTCTAAACTACTAAATAAAAGATTGATAAAAAGTAATTCTTGTTATCAATAATTGACAAAATCACTTGAAGGTTATCTTGAAAATAGATTTTGCATACGTAGTGACACCTATTATGAGTGACTGAAACTACCATAATATTTTGCTTGCTTCAAATAGCCTACCCAGGAACCACTTTCTTTGTAAATATTATGAACTCATTGATAATTTTGAGCATTTGTCTCTGTCGGTCGCAAAGAGTTTATATATAGCTATTTCATCCGCATGCTTTGTGTACTGGACCATTTCAGAAATGTCAAAATGTCATGAATGTTCCTTTACACGTAAAAAGTCTTTGATTTTTAAAGAATAAATATTTCTTTTTTTTTTTTTTTAATATACTTTCTGCTAACTAAACTAGCGAAATACACATTCTGAGTTATTTATAAGATATAATAACCAATTAAATGTCAAAACTCCCTAAGCATTTTTGCGTTTCGGAAATTGTTAAATATTATCATGAAAAAAGAAACGTTATGTTTATTGACTGATGGCCGACAATTTGCTGACAATAGATAAATTGTCATTTCTTAATTTACGAATAAATATTTTTATTCAGACAAGTGAATTCAAGGCTTTTTTTTAGATTCTGCATCGGACGTAAAAAACCTCGTCATGGGTGAGTAGTCACTGAAAATTGAATGTTTTTTTGCGTGCAAAACTTGTTTGCAATAGTGGGCGGTGTTGTCGGTGGCAGTCTTGTGACTATGTCGGTTTGTACAGCTTCCAGCGAGGTGACGAAGCTCCAGCAGCACCTGTCGCTGCTAAAGGAGGAGTATGGGAAGCTGCAGACCCACTGCGCGGAGGTAGAGCGCAAGTATACGCTGGCGGCAGCGTCGGCCGGCGACCTGAGCGAGACGAGCTTTGTGGCGCGCTTGCTCATGACGGTGGCTACTCTGTACGGCAGGGCGACGTACTCCGATATCTCCATCAAGCTGCAGAGCAAGTCCATGCCTGGCCACAAGTTCGTGCTGAATGCTCGCTCTGATGACTGGAATGAGGAAGCCCTTAAAAATCTCGAGGAATTAGGTGAGATTTGCTTTATTATTCATTGATGTGATGATTAATGTAATATCTCAAGCCCTTATCTAGCGATAGCCTAGTGGTGTGACTGTCGGACTGCCAAGTCATATATCTCGAGTTTGAACCCAAGTCACACCCTCTGATTTTTCGGATTCATGTGCGTATTGTTTAATTATCACGTCAAGGAAAACATTGTGAGGAAACCAGCATGCCTGCGAGATATTTCTTATCACCATGTAAAGCCAAATCAGAAGCCCATAGGCAGCATAGAAACTCTGACAACAGGTTAGACACTAACCACAAGATAAAGAAAGAAAAGCCCTTATCTATATGATTAGTCTATTTCTAATCTACATTTTTGTTATATTTCTCATTCCTGAATATATTCCATGATTCATGAATATAACAACAATGTATTTGTATTTCAGACTGGTCTACTCTACCGGATGACATAGGTGCTGCCCTCCTGAAATGGTTGTACACAGATGTAGTGGATTTATCCCGAGGAGACACATTTGCTCTACAGCTGATGAAGTCTGCAGCTGGCTTCAAACTACATGGATTGGTTGGAAAATGTGAACAGGCTCTCATAGCTACAGTTGGAGTAAGGTAAGCAAATAATAATACCTTGTTCAAACAGATTTTGTAAAACACTATTTCTATTACAGATTCTGTACAGATAAGCCATGGGGATGTTATCGATAATATTGTACTTTTAAATTATGTAAATATTCAACATCCTTTTATACTTAATCTAAAGATAGAAGAACTCACTATCTTAGATTGATCCAATATGAACTTACCCAATGATAATGTTACATTTGATTTAAAACTATACTTTTTGCATGTTTTTGTAACCAGATAGGTATATGAAATCCTATATTCCACATAGCAATTAAACTTTGCCCTCATTTTTCTGCTAATTCCATGCAAAAGAGGTTGGTTGAACTGTACATATTTTTGTTTATGAAGTGCAGCTATAAATAAAGGAGCTTGTGGCTAAATAATAACAACCGCTCGGATCGATCTTTAGGTTAAGCCGTGCTTGCCTAGGTTGGTCTGTGGATGGGTGACCACCCATTACATACCGAGTTTCCTCCGTGCCTCGGAAAGCATGTTAAGCCATTGGCCCCGGGTGTCATTTGTAGATCTTTGACAGTCGTTAGGTAGTCAGTGGCCCAAAAAGTCTGACAACCAGTCTAACCAAGGGGTATTGTATTACCCAGTACTAACTGGGTTGTGGAGGTCAGATAGGCAGTCGTTCCATGTAAAATACTGGTATTCAGCTGCATCCGGTTAGACTGGAAGCCGACCCCAACATAGTTGGGAAAAGGCTAGGATGATGATGATGAAGTGCAGCTATAAAATCCAGGCTACTGTGTCATTAAAGAAATTTTGAACATGTTACATAGCATGTTTCTGAGAAATAAATGATTTGTTCAAAGATACTCTAAATTTGACCAGTTGGTCACAGTGTCTTTAAAATGTGCGAACCGTTTGGTCTTGAATAAATAACATTTTGATTACAAAATCATTCCCATGTTGTTTTCAGGTCCTGTGTGAAGTTCTACTCTGCTGCTGATGAGATTGGTGCATCGGCTCTCAAAGAGCATTGCTCAGGGCTTATATCTGCACATTGGGATGACTTGACAGGTATGACATGTTGCTTCATTTGCTTAGCCTAGAGAATTTTATTCTTGTGATTTTAGTTTACAATGTTGTGTTAATTAGAGGGATTCAATTAGTAGTGTAATGCAACATTGTCTATGGGTAAGCTATACTGCTTTACTATGGTTACCTACATTATGCAGAAAGTATTTTATTAAATACTAGCTTTTGCTCGCGGCTTTACTCCCGTTGCGTACGTATTAATCCACAGAAAGGTTTTAAATGTAGCCTATTTACATTTGGGGACAATACAGCTTCCTGTTATTGAAAGTAGTTTCAATGATTACCCCGTACATACAAACTTACAAACAAATTTTACCTCTTTATAATATTAAATGTAGTATAGACTAGCTTCTCTGCACGGCTTCGCGTACAGAAGCTAGTCTTCTTCTAAGCTTCTCCCGCTCGATACCTATATAAAAATTAAGTTAAGTCCATCCAGAATAATGTACCATTAAATGGTAAAAAAAAAAAGTGGAAATTGCCCTCTGCATACATACAAACCTGCCTGACTGTTCACACTCGTCTTGATTTTTGAGTATTTTTATTTAATGACTTTTTAGGATTACCTACTTTACTGTTTTTATTTCACCTCAATTTATTTATTTTACACATTTTTTTTTTTAAATATGAGGATAATAGATTTTAACGGAATATGTTAGTTTAATAGGGGTTTTCACAATTTGGTTTATTTTTCCCTGAAAATAGTATTAGTAATTGAATTCATAGAAAAAGATAAGCCGGCTTCCCGCACTAAAAGTTTTAGTACCTGGCTAAAATTCAAAATCTTACTTTACTCTTGTAAATTATGCGAAAGTTTGTATGGCTGGACGGATCTGGATGAAATTTGGCAGAGAGATATTTTATAACCTGGATTAACACTTCAATTATACTTTTAATCCCGTTATTACGATCTCGTGGAACAATAACCGAACTCGACTCAAGCGAAGCCGGGGCCATAAATTAGTAATATATATGTGTTTGAAGGGTTATTGATGATAAATTAATTAACCTCACTTTATTTCTGTTCTAAAAACAGTTGTTTCTATAAAACAGATGCCCGTTTATTATTCTTTGATATTGAACTAGAACGGATTAATATTATTTGTACAGCTTTGCCATTTGCTATAGTTATCGACTACTGCAATGACTTTGATAAATGACATACATTGTTTAGTCGATCAATAGCAGTTCAATCAAGGTCTAGCGCATCTTTTGCGTAGTAGCTTGAAATGCTACTAACACACATATTTTTTTTAATGCTCAGTCTTTGGTCTCTTAGTTATCTCGCTCTAGCACCAACATGATGATTCCAAAATATCAGTAAAGGAAAAGAGCAAATATAAACCTAATGCCTATAGATTTGCAATGAGAAGAATTCGGAAAAGCCTGATTTAGAATTATGCGTCGTATATATCTGTGTAATAAGGTTTAAATTGCAATGGTGGAGTCTGTCTTATGAAAACCAATAACTTTAATAAAAATTCTCTTGATCAGGCGAGGACTTCGCGCACATGTCATCTGCGCTGCTTTACCGGATGTTGAAGAGCAAGACGTCGCAGCCGCTCCACGGCGCCGTGCGGCTGCTGCGGGAGGACGTGGTGTTCCTGTGCCTGGTCGAGAACCACGCCAATGTGAGTACACGCATGCTTTTATACTATCCACCATGGTGGCATACTTTTAATAACGATTGTGCTTTAGTGGTAACACTAAGCAAGATCAACCATTATATTCCTCTGCTGGGGCTTGTTCCTCCTCTCTGCAAGAGTGAGTTTATGAGACCGTAATCTACCAAGCAGGCCCGTTTAGTGGTAATTCTAAAACGAGGAAAACCACCCTTACTGTGCTACTCATTCTTACTTTTCACACAAAATAAAATAAAAAATATAAATACAAATTGCAGTAATATTGCTTATGTACAGACGCCAGCACATCAAACTACTACAATCTGTCAAATGTCTTTAATAGATTTTCATTATAGCATTAGGTTCAAGGTTGGTTACGAAAATTTGGCAGTTTCGGGTAGCTTGTTATGCTGGCGTCTGTACAATGCCGAGTTTAGCCCAGGATTGGGTTTTCTTACAGAAAACCTCATTTTGACTGCGAGATTTGCAGAAGAGGATATTCCTGGGTGCATTACTAGTACATTTTATTACTGTAATTAATTAATTTTAAAATTAAACTACATACATACAATACATATATATATATATACACATACCTATAAACGTCATAAAGATGTTATCAATGTCTTATTGTTACCACAGACTTGCAGTTGAATGTTAGTTTATTTCAACTGATACCAATGACAATGTTACCATGAATGGCGACTTACAACGCCGCGGTGATTGTCTAGAACTAAAATGGTATAAGTTTTACGTGCAAGCCAGATTTTTAAGTCAGACAAGTTTATCTGCAATACCGTTTATTCCAATTGGATAAAGATAGACTTTACACCTCACCCGCTTCATATTATCCTGCAACTGTAAACTGGTTTAAAATATACGTTGTAGGTACACAAAAATATCGCCTCTTTACCCGACTACGGCGAAGCAAAAAGGAGGGTTATGATTAGAATGTTGTCTCAGCCACTCTTTCCCATGTGACAGTTTCTATCTTCAGCTTGACGTGTCATATATGACTCCTGTGCACTACAATTTAATTAAACTGAATATAAAGACATATTGTGTGAATACATTATCGTCATATCGCGTGTACTTACAAATACGACCTCGTTGGAATCCGCTGCACGTAATGGGTAATTTACATGGAGCGTGTGCATTCTTCATACATGCTATTGAATAAATACTCCTTTGAGTCAAAAAGTAACGAGTTACCCTTCATTTGCCTTCAGTTTTGACAATTGTAAATGATGATTTATGGCTCGGACTTGGTGATTTCTTTTGTTTTTAGGGTTCCTTACCTCAGTCGGCAAAAACGGAACCGTTATAGGGTCACTTTGTTGTCCGTCTGTCCGTCTGTCAAGACCCTTTTTCTCAGGAACTCGCGTAGGTATAAAGCTGAAATTAATATCAATACTCAGATCTGCTACCCCTTGAACCAGTAAAAAAATCAAACTTGTAAGTCAACGCGATCAAAAGATATCTAATAATTATGACCGTTAATGTTCGTATATTTTTCACAAGGGAATCAAAACCTATAGGGTACTTCCTGTTGACCTAGAATAATGAAATTTGACAAGAAGCAATGTCATACAGTACATTTAAAGAAAAAAATCTGTAAACCGGAAATATGTAGTTTAATACCAAAATACCTTCAAGTTTATACGGAACCCTCGCGGCCTCGGTGCCCGAATCCAACTTGCACTGCACTTGGCCGGTTTTTCCCGTCATAACCTCATTCAAAAAAGAATTAGCTTTTGCAATCTTTAAAGCGGTAGAGCAACATTTATGCCAGAGAACTGTTCTAGTAAAACTTTATTTACAATTTTCGATAAAACACGTGATCAAATTCAAAAGTCCAACTCTACTTTTAAACTTGATAGGTACAGTCAGCCCCAAAAAGATGTAAACACGGACTAGAAGTCAGTAGAAACCATTTCATTGCCTACAACCATTATTCCATAATTGTGTCTACAATGTAAAGCTACAAAACATAGTAAACAATTCATGTCACCAAAACGTCCTACACAGGCCGGATACATAATAATATCAACACTCTATGTTCCTACTGTTCCTAGTCCGTGTTAACATCCTTTTGGAGCTGACTGTACATAAAGAGCAAAACCGGCGCTTATAATCATACTGGCAAGTATAAAGCCTCGTTGCTTATTACTTAGGTAAGCCGGCAGTATAAACTGAACTACTTTCAACAGTCGATTATACGTAATTATTAGATTACGTAAATCGAAGCTTTTAAGCAACCGAAGACGAGATAAAATGAAACTTTAAAAGCTATTTACAGATTACGGTGAATTAAGCTATCTTATATGGAGAGTGGCCAAACAGGTCCTTAGATTCTAATGGAGTTTACTTACGAAATATCAATTGATAAAACAAAACTAATACAGGAATGATTTTATTTAATTTTTACAGTACATATAAGAATGAGTATCACGTAGCAAAATTACAAAACAGTACAATATAGGTACAGTTTTGTAACTTTGCTAAAATTAAATTCAGTATACTTATCAACTTCCTGGCCATAATTAGTTGTAACCAGGCGAACACTAAGTACGTATTATATGATAGTACAATTAAACAACATTAAGTAATGACTATCTACCTA
This sequence comes from Noctua janthe, assembly GCA_910589295.1. NCBI lineage: Eukaryota > Metazoa > Arthropoda > Insecta > Lepidoptera > Noctuidae > Noctua > Noctua janthe. The sequence continues at coordinate 6,449,541 of OU342573.1, read as the reverse complement.
ACAGTAACGAAGGGTGAATTTTGTAAGAGGTAAGCCGGAGTACATATCTTTAATGTGATTATATTGTTTGTCTATAGAGTACTGGTTTGTCTATAGGTACGCCGGTAGGAATCGAGTTGTATTAAACCTTCGCCACTGCTACCTAACATTTGTGAGGAAAATCACAGACTTGCAATCTTTAGTGTTATTTTTTTTACTTATCCTATTTGCTACACAAACAAGACAAGCTTAAACAAACGTAGTAATCGCTTTAAAGCGTTTCGTTTTTCTACATCGACTTTTATATGCTTTTTGATAGCATAAGTCACTCCCATGCATTTTTGATATTTCTTCTTTTTATTTTATTACAAGCTTTTATTTAACTTTCAATATGTTTGTTTGTTTAGGTCAAATCTTACAATTGAATTTTAAAACAGTTATCCCCAACCGATTGAGGTGAAATTTTGCATAAGTGTATATTATTTTTATTATCAGGCCTTTGCCCTGCAGTGGGACACAAATTTCTGAAAATAATAACAATATATATTATATTTTTACCAAATAAGATAAGTAAATACACACTTTACATAACATTGACTAGCAATAATGCGTAATATAATAAAGCACCACTGTTGAAGCTCTTTGGGATTGTTCGTAACTTTGTTCAACTTTGTAACTACATATTAGTAACTTAACATTACTGGCAGTATATAAAGACCCGTATGGAGGTATTAGGGATCTTACAAATAGCCTTAATTAAATATCATAGACGAAAAATAATCACCGTTATTTTATAGCGGTGTATAAGCGAATTTTTAAATACGATTACCTTACTTACACTACAATATTCTAATTTAAAATGTAACTTCTTATGTTTGTGAACGCATCGTCGTAATAGTCTTTTCCCAAACATGGGTCTTCTGACCTCTCTAGCATCAAAAATAAAGTTTCAATGTCACATAATACCAGCCTATTATTGTACCGCTTCAGTGAGAAGGCCTCTTCTCATACAGAGAAAGAATACCACTTGAATCAAACGAATTGCTTAATTTTATTTAAGCACTCAATTTAAAATTCGCTCTGACGCGATACTTGAATTTGTATTCCCATTAATCAAGGTTTAGTTACATGAAGGGTGTAACAAGACCCTTAACGAAGCCGAAAGGCACTTGTTCTCTCCGTCATTTCGATATTTTTTTTTTCTTCTAGTTACGGAGATATTGGGGGTCAACGTTCCAAGTTTTTCACAAGTTTTTTTTTAAATACATGTTTTTAATGTAAGATTTTTACTTTAAACACCTCCACGACCATACTATTCAATCCATCCATCAGCACAATGTTTTGAGTCCTACCGTAAAACGTGATTTTTCACCCTATAAAAAAAAGTCGTTTCCCAGCAATAATTTTTGTGTAAAGTTATTTAGATTGGTGTACATAATGGTTAGTTGACGGCTTCGTGAAGGGTCCGTTTACACCCTGTATACAATAAAAAAAATATAAGTTAATCCTACCGAAAATACTAAGGCAGTATTAATAACAGCCTACAGCCTATGACTAGACTGTTAAGCACCTGGTTCACGATAAAGTCGAATTTCTAGGAGAAAACCCCTAGCCAGAGTGATCTGACAATACACAATAGACAAACTTAACTAGAGTCTCTGCGTGAAATTTTTTCAAGCAAGTGAACGAGGGGCTTTATGACTAGCTAGTCAGTGCCAGTTACCTGCCCCCGTAGCATGACCGACGTAAACAAGAATTTCTTTGACGGAAGAATCGACAAAATGACAGATTGTGTCGACACAGTGACAGATTTCTTTGCACTATCTGTCATTTTGTCGATTCTTCCGTCAAAGAAATCCTTGTCTACGGTGGTCATGCTGCGGGGGCTGGAAATTTCTTAAACATTTAACTTAAAACACATAGAATTACTGCCATAGCGGCTACTGATAACACATTTCTGTTTTTTTTCTGGGCGCCATTGCACCGATCCCCTCTGCAGTAGCAATGCGTCGTCTTCGTAGACCTTATGTCACTGGTCAGGTCTTCCAGACACGATTCCTCGTAGACCTCGTGTATGTCACGGACCAACTGCCATTTGCCGTGGATCTTCCTTTGTTCTCCGTCAGTTGTCTGCGGCGCGCAACCGCGTGCTATGCTAACTGGTGCTGAAACAAAATGTTTTCTTTAAATAGTTCCTGTCAAAAATTGCAAATAAAGTAAAATTTACTCGTAAATACCAAAAACCGTACGGTTCATCATCGGACTAGATAATTTTAAATTAAAAAATATCGTATGTGTTCACTTGAAACTAATTATGTATTAAATGTATTCAGATTGTGATTTGCACTGTTACATAAATTACGTATGAGACTTGACAATACTTCTTACATAACATTCTTGAGCAAATGTTGTAATTACACTCAACTAAGTATTCCAGACACGACTGTGAAAGTGATGACACAGCAATCATTGCATTGAACCCAACTCGATTGCTTTAGGGTTGTTTCTGTATTTTTGGCAAGGCAGCGATTTTGGTAACATTCTTCAATGGACCCTGTTACTGGGAATTGATAAAATAAAATGACGGTGGTATTATTAGGAAGTTAGGTACACCTCTGCTTAACCTTTTGGGGATTACAAAGCGTGATGTTATGTTTACGGTGTTCTTCAATGGTATTTTTTGAATGTAGATATTATCCTACAGTATAAATGCATCTCTATCCATCGTTCATCTAAATCTGAAGTACTGGTCACATGTCCATGCAATCAAATTCCACTCCACTATCCAAAGCTAAATTCTTTTGGCTGCCTATAGAACCTACATTTGCTCTGCCCTTGCGTGTTCATACAGAGGTGATAATTATATTTTATCAGATACTATACACATGAAGCAAATTAGCGTTAACTTGTGAAGTTTTCACAGTTCACTGCAGTCAATAAAACAAAAAAAATATGTATAAAAGAGTCCCTTTAATATAGTAGCATAACAATGAGTCCGCCTATGGTGCAATCTGCACGTTTAACCCTGCCGCATGCCATGCATGCAGTCCTCATTAGCATCGCCGGGTTACGAGAGGAACTGATAACTCGTGACTCACAATTTTGCTTGCAATTTGCACTGTGTTGAAACAGGGAAACTTCGATGACAATTATCCAGTTATTAATTACTAATTAACGTTTTGCCGTGGACTCGCCCACGTAAAGATCGAAAATTATCTATCCTACAGGAACGTACTACCAGGATAAAAATATCCTGTGACCGTGTTAACCCAGGTGTACATGAGCACCTGGGTTAATGTCGCTCCATGTAAAATACTGATATTCAGCTGCATCCGGTTAGACTGGAAACCGACCCCAACATAGTTGGGAAAAGGCTAGGCAGATGAGTCAGATGATGAACTTCCCTTATAATCCTCTTTATTTATTTCTATACAAATTAATTATATTTTTAAATATTCTTTACAAAAAACAATATAAAAAAACATTTAAAAATATAAAAAATTGTAGCCCACCGGTATCGGGATCAGGGTCCAAGCTACAGGTCAGGGCTCCAGAGAGAGGAACCTCCTAACAATACGAGCCGTGTCCAGGAGTACCGCCGAATCAAGCCCTTGATCCAGCTGCCTAACGAGAGCCTCCTCAGGTATTGGTCAAGGCTCTTGGCAATTAAGCTATGGGCTGATACAACTATCGGCACAATGATCGCTGAGTCCACATTCCACATGTCGACAACCACGTGAGCCAAGTCAAGATACTTGATTTGCTTATCTTTGCCGGCTTTCACGGGCCTTTTCATCATGCGGGACCGTTATGTCAACAATCATTGCGCGCCGTTCTGATCGATCCACCACCACTATATCAGGCTTATTGGCTACTACTTCCCTTATTATTCTTGTTGTCTTTAATAATATTGGTCATAAAGAGATCTCATTTCATTTTGGCGAAAATGCTGGAGTTTTAGAATGATATTTTGATGCTGATTGGTTTTACTTGTACACACGGCGGCACATGAAGCTGTACATTTCCAGTATGACTTGGCCACGCTTTGTATAGATTTTCTATACAATGAGCGATCCGCATAAACGGTTTTGTTTAGCTTGATTGACCGTCGTGCATACCATCATTTGTATACTATCGATAGTCATATTATTGTATAACCGATCTTAGTTTCCCCCTTTCAGGAGTGCTATAAATTATATTTTATGATCTGTACGAGATATGGCATTTTGCTCTGCAGCAATTCGAATAACCATTTTAGGCTTTCGACGCGAGATGTAAGTCAGAGAGCATTTTCGTATGGTATTAATGGTTAAGCAACAAGTCTTGATACGTTCGTCTTAATGTTAAGTGACATTTAACTGTGCCACATAAACTTGCGCCATCAACGGCCCACATGACATATATTCCTTTAAAGGAACATTTCGTAAGGAAGCCGCCTTAACGGTACCGTAACAACAAATTCTTTTTATTGTCCACCACTTCCTTTATACACATGTTTATCGATTCCTATAAACAGTGTATTGACTGTTTGAGTAATGGCTCTTAAAACGGCTTTTTTACGTCCGTGGTGAAATGTCATCAGATTAAGAAGCTTTTCTACTCTCATCATCACTGTCCAGAAGTTCATCTGTTTAACGTTTCCCAACAATATTGGGGGCGGCTTCCAATAATAGATACCAATATTTTATATGAAGCGACTGCCTATCTACCCTCCACAACCCAGTCTAGGAAACATGACACCCCTTGGTAGCACTAGCCACAGACTTCATAAGCCCTCTAAAACAGACGAAAAAAAACAAATTCCATTAAAGCTAGAGCCAGAGCGTGTATAAAAACAATGACGAACTAATACAAGGCAGTAAATCTTCGGTAAATGATAAATGTGGTTTTTGTTAAGGCGCGTATCGCTCATCGGCTAACAGAGGTGTCGGTCACGGGTCATTGCCACTTAGCCTCACGGGCAGCTGGTGGCTAGCTCTATTAATAACCTTACCTTAGCGAATTAACATTTTACGAGAATTATCATTTATGGCGTATCATTTTATCTTAATAACATAAGTGCTTGACACGACAACTTTCATACGTAAAGCTTACCATTTGTATTGAAATTATTTATACAACTGATGGTGCATATAAACCTAGTGTGGATAAAACATAATTATGTTTGAGCCAGACACATCACATCACATTCCAAGCTTTCAACAGGATGACTGGTATGTGATTAAGGCATTCTGTCTTTGAAATGTTAAGTGTGTCAATTTACAAATGTCGATATACATATGATTCAGAACTTAAAATAGGACCGGTCTGGTTAAACAAAATCCTAGTAGTCTTATGGCTGTTGTATCTAGGTACTCGACTTGAAATATTTATTTTGTTGACGCGCTTGCGTGTAGGTTACGATTTATAAATGAAATATTAGTTAAAACTCTGTTGTTGGGCTTGAAAATATTTGTAGGTACCTAAATCTGGCGCACATTCATCAACGTTCATGTGAAGTTTTGAACCTTTTTAGACTACAACCGTAAGATTTTTGTAAAAATATCTGCATACGTGAACCATCTGGGTTGAGATCGTCATAATTCACTGACATGACATTGCTGCCCACGCCCAGAAAAGGGGCTAGCGTTTAACCTCCTTGGTGATGAAGACCTAGTTGGTCAGATGCACTGACTACCAATAAGATTTCTTTACAAAAATATTAATTCCAGCGTTACACACTTGGCGAGTTATGATCAGAGTTTCTTTAAAACATTTATAAAGATCCGAAATTAAATTATCCGGAAAAGCACTGGACTTAAGTAACTTGAAGAGTTAGCAAGCTGATGTGCCAGTGGACCGGACATGTTTGTCGAAAGACGGATCAACAAGTTCTGGACCGCGTATCAGCAAACGTAGTGTGGAAAGCCCCCCAGCTAAATGACCCAACAAACATAAAAAGGTGGCTGGTTCAGAATGTATGCGGAAGTAAAATATTGTGGATAGGCCTGGCCAACAGTGGACTCCGAGGCCGAGTTGATTGATTGACGCACAAGGCTCCATCTTCAGAGAGCATACTTACATCCATCCCCGAACTCTCGTGTAGTTATTCTCTTGAAGCACATGGTGGAAGTTTCGCACTGCACGAGGTTGCTGTTGCTCAAGTCAAATTGCGTGCATGGGCAGGTTTTGGTGCTCTTTTCTGACTTCGGACAACATGTGTAGCACTCTAGGCTCAATGATACTGAAAATAAAAACATTTGGTTTGTTAGAAGTCTGTTTTCTCCAGGTTTCTGCAAAGCTGATAAAGTCTCTGATCAATTTTGAAATTGAGAGAAACGAAATAGGGGTTAACAACATCTGAATTTGATTCAATTTTGAAAAACAGGAGTTTAATGTGTCTTGATCTTCATCTTGATATTTCATTCAACTAATAGCTACTAACTATCTTTCAGAAAACATTATCACATCTTAATACATCTTTGTAATCAAACTAATTGTACCTATTAGGGATCAGCTGCCTAACCAGCATTACACTTCAAATTGATATTGGATCAAAAGCAATCTTTTATCAAAATCTCCTCAGGGATTGATAAACGGGGTACGTCCTTACTGCTGCGATTTTAAAATTAAATCCCCTGACAGATTGTTTTATAGGAAACCATAATTTCTCCGTAGGTAGTGTAGGTACTCTACAAGTTTTAATTTTATCTGCGATAACTCCTCCGACTGTTTCTAACCAGATGAATTGCATTCCAAACGGACTACACCGATACACCGTTAGAAATTAACAACTATAACTGCACTAAATCAAACCTCATAATTGCGGTTTCCTTTAATTTTCGTGGGATCATAATCTGCGGTTCGTTCAAACGTGTTCTGGGAAATTAATATTAAGTACTGAAATCTTCTATAGGGCTGGTTCCGTCTTTGACGTAGTTAAGCCATGTTTCCAAGCTACAAAATGACAGGATAATACCAAAGTGTAGTCCATTGTACCTAAAGTTCAAATTTCAATGACTTCCTATAATTTTTAATTAATCGTTAATTCATTAACCACTAATGGTTTCCTTGATTTATCGCAAACAATGTTTAATGTGAATTCCTCGCAGATAGCGTCACATTATAATTATTTTATTTACAATAGAAACTCCATTGTTCGATTTTCCTTCTTCGTTGCTTTGACAATATTTACATGAAATAGGTACTTATTGTAATTTCACCCCGGTCTTTGAATTTCTCATTGTTATTTGTACTTATTCATTGAGGTCTCTTTGCTGACCTTTGTTCGATTCACTGTTTTTGGATATTTCTTATCTAATTATGTAGGTATGTATTTTGCCTCAGACGGTCTTCAGTGATTTCATCTGGCTTACGTCATGTCGTAAGAAAAGTTTTACCTCTTATTTCTGTCACATTTCTAAGACCACAGCACTATCACCGCCCAGCCGAGTAAAGTGTTCTATATTAAATGTAATGTCTACATATACTAGGAAGTGGCGACACAAATATCTAGACTATTTATACGGTACATCCAAAGCTCCAGAACAAAGCTGAAATTCTTGCAAATCTTCGAGAACTCCGCGTTTGATCAACGAACATCGTTTTAAACAATTAAAGAGCAATTTAAAGAAATATTTTTATTCGTCTGTCTGTATTGTGTTATCAGTAATTAAAGTTAGCTTTTATCTTGTTGATTCAGCTTGTTGAGAAACAGCAGGATTGGCAAATGTCATTGTATTTTATTTCGCTGTCGTAAATGCGATAATACATGTTGCATGTAAAGATGGTCGTGATCTTGTGATTATCTTTGAATAACAAGTTGTCGAATATGTATAAGTAAATGTGGTTTGCACTTGACCTACTGTTTCTAGTCATTAACTATGTAGCTCCATTTGAGAAATGACCTTTTATGGCCTCGTTCGTTTGTAAAACTTTGCGATATATTACATGCAGACCTTGTTTTATGTTTGTTTTTCTGATGTTTTATGTTTGCCTCTTTACTGCTGTATTATTATTTATTATCTAAGATTATCCAATAAGTCTAGATATCTCTACAAGCTATTGCTCTAATTCTGATTCCATCCATCCAATATGAGAACACACCCCAGTCGCCCTCGCCATTAGCGTTCAAGTTGAATAAGTATTTTATCGCACCATCTTTCGTGCGTCAGAACGCCGTTGATCTGCAGCTGAATTTAATTCGCAACACACCCTAAATCCGTTCATTTAAAAGCCAAAACTTAGGACACCATGAGACGTTACATCAAGAATTGCAATGTATTAACATTACAAACAAACATTCACTGCCAGTGAGCAACTTATGGGGTTTAGGAGATTCTTGTGTGAAACTCTGTGCTATTGAAGTTCAATAAATTCATGCTTATAACCAGGGTCTTCGTAGTCAAGCCACCGGTATGAACTGCATCACAAATAACAATTGACATCCGGGAACTTGAGCGGGACATCCTAGACTTACATTTCCTATTCTTGGCTCGACAGACACACCGCCATACAACTTTTTATTTTATATTCCGATACGACCTTTGCATAGTTAAATTTGAAAGAGCCTTCATTACGCCTACTCGCGAGGTGACAGACTAAACCATATGGGAATCAATAATGAAGTTCGATGCCCACATGAATTAATTTACTGATAAATGTGTCCTCTTCGCATTTTATTGCCTATTGTGTTTTACTTTATATGTCACGAATACAATTAAAATATTTTTTTTTTATCAGTGCTCAAGTACTACAATACAACGTTGTATTTATTTTTCAAGGATTTTTCCATGTACGTTCTAAGTAGCGCAAGTATTCAATTCTCAACTATTTGCTTATTGTTTTCATTGGAGAAGTTACCCGAAGACGTGTCCGTTGATTTATAATATTCTCCAAGTGACAGTTTAATATTTACGCAGAAAACTCACATTCTTACTTGTTGAACTTGATAGTAATCTATTAAATAAGGTTATAATTAAAATGTACAGCAGTATTATTGACCAAATAATTTATGACAAACACCTGTGTGTTTGTTTTTATTGTTACAATTCGCAATAAATAAAAACTGAAGAAAATATAATCAAAACACTTTCACTTACATTTCCAAAACATCGTAAAAGTCAATAAAGAAGCTGCTAAATCCATGTTTATTTATAAAACACCACTTAAAACGACTACTCTACACTAAAACTACGAACTGTTATTTTTTTAATTACATTTACGTGTTATATATTTACAATGTTGCGATTGCGGCGCATGTGGCAGGCAGGGGTTTACACTCAACTGAAATTGGCACCTCCGTACTCAGCTCCATGATTCACAGGAAGGAAGCCCAGTGGCAAAACGGGACATGTCCAAAAACTAACAAATTGCGCTCTTATGTTCGCGGTAATAACGCTGATTCATGCGATCGATTCTGGCGCCGGCGCGACACTGACCAACATTTGGCGGTCCCGCTCAGTGGCGGTTCATTTTGTTCGTCGCTTTGCTCCCGGATTCCGGTGTTTAGTTTTTCTTTTAGAACTCTAGAATATTTGCACAATTTTTACTCGGTTCACGATCGCGTCCTGCTATTTATGGGCCAAATAAGTATAGAATTTGTCATTGCAGAAATAACGGATAGAATTTGACAAATTATTTTTATGAACATATCTTGATAACCACACATTAATTAATTAAAACAATAATTAAAGTGAGTCGGCTGTAATTAAATGAAAAGGATTGTCAAGGAAACAACGGACGATTCAGAATTAGAAATTTTTCCGTCGCCATTGTTTTTGCAAATTTGTGACATTGTCGGTGTATAATTAACTCGTTGAGAGATTTATCTCCAACTTGACCTATTTTAACTGTCACAGTATCTATGAAACGGCATTGTGTTGTGTGGTCTTTACTTTATTGTTATATTTTACTAACTAGTAAAACCAAGTTTACTTTTAGTCTTTTTTTCCCAAAAATCAAGAAAGATTAATTTGGCAAAAACAAAAAATGTGTACTGAGAACACTTCTCAACTTTGTTTATTATTCTTTACTAAACGGATGTTGAACCTGCTTTCTGTATAGTTAATAGAATCAAATGCTTTGTTTACACCTGATGACTGGTTAATCTCTTTTCTAGACTTATATGCTCTTTGCACATCAGCTTTGATAAGAAGTTTAATCTCTATATCTATCGTATAAGTTGTTTTGGCATTGACTTTCATATCAGGTGCATAAAACACGTATCTGAAAATGTGTGGTTTGTGAGTTACCCCATTCGCGTTAGGTCTCGTTGTGAAACGTTTTACTATTGATATGGTCGCCTCGCAACATCCTTTGTTATTGACGATAAAAATAACATGTGTTAGCAATTTTTAAAGGACTAAAATTAATTGGCCAATGTATCACTTGCGCTTTTATCTTGTGGCTACTATTAAGAGATTCAACTAAGAGATTACTATTACAATTTAGTTTATAAAATATGAGTTTTTAGATATATGATAATGTGACTAGTTTTTTTGGTAACTATTCTTATATAGAAAGTGTTTGGTGTTGTTGGAAGTTGTTTCTTTTTCTTTCTTTCTATTCTTATTCTTTAGTAGTCTTATACCTTAGGTAGTTTATCCTGTAAAAAATAAAACTGTCATTCATGATCGTTGAGCTGTAATCATCATTCTTCTGCCCATATCCAATTTGGATAATTTGGGGCCGGCACAGCATGTCTTCTTCTTCCATACTTCGTTGAGCTGTGAAAAATAACAATAATAATCGCCATAGAGCTATGACATTATCATGTGTCAGTACTAGAGCAGTTTTCGAGGTTATCACTCGTATTGTCCACATTTAGGTCGATGATAGGACAACAGGCGACAGTTACTCCTATTGATCGTATGATCGAGACGTGGGTGTGTCTCGTGCTGTCGTGCTCTGCCACTATTTGTCGCGCCTGTCTGGTCTAGAATTAATTTTTAGGTCGTGGGAAATGATGAGTCTTCATTGAATTTCGTTTAATAGAATTTAGTCAGCTTCAAAAAGATGTAAACACGGACACGGAACGATTTCATGGTCTACAACCGTTATTCCATAATTGTGTCTACAATGTAAAGCTACAAAACATAGTAAACAATTCATTTCACCAAAACCTCCTACACAGGCCGGATACATAATAATACAAACACCCTATGATCAAAACAAGGTACACACTTGTCTAGAAACTTCGTTTGATAGAAGAACAAGAACTTTATTTCTGTCGTTTTTCATTTCATGCATGACGTCAGTGACGTGTCATTTGTTTTTTGTTGAATTTGAAATACATAAAATATAATCTAACGAATGATGCTCACTCACCGGGAGCATTCGCGTGTTATAAAAAATTAAAGAAATTAACTTTTGAACATCATAATACCGCGCCAGCTCGATTGATCTGACAGACTGATCAAGGAGCATTCGCTCGAACTGAAAATGTTCGTGTGCGCAATATCGATTCAGTTGTACATGTAAAAACATACATAAGGTAGCCCTCAAAACACCTACCCTTAAACATTTCATATTTTTATCTATTAAGTTTTATCCTTATTCTTCTATGTACTTAGTTTAAATACATTCTCTTTGGAAACTGTTCCATGCAACTTGTACTTAACCTTCCATAAGATTGATAAGTATTGGCTAGAAGAACCCTATTAAATGCTGCTAAATCAGTAAATGAACACCTACATTGGAATTTAAATTACCTTCACATAATACCACCGAAAATAATTATAGGGAATTATAAATGGATTATACCATGTATGGCTTACTGTAAGTACCTGCATTTCTGCTTATGACTGTTCTTTTACATGCCTAGCATGGATCAGGAAAGTCCCAATCCATGAGGTATAATAAATTTTCAATATGACTAGGTGTGTGTATGGGAAGGTAAATAACTCATTGCATTCCATTTGAGGCGTCATCGTGCAGTTTTTCATTATCTTTCATCACCGGCTATTTTTGTGCATATTGCCATCATTATTCACTGTGTTGCCTACAGAGCATACTTTATAACTACTTATGTATTTGTGTTTTTAGGCAGTGATGCATGATAATGCATATATATAGCATAGCATAGCAATCAGCCTTTTAATGTTCCCACTGCTGGGACGCAGGCCTCCTCTCAATGAGAGGGAATGGGCTATAATCCACGCGGGCCCAGTGCGGGTTGGTAGATGTCTTCGAATTTTTTGGTTCTAGGACATGCCGGTTTCCTCACGATGTTTTCCTTCACCGTTTTTGAGAGCAGTGGTGATGAAATAACTTACACAAAGTAATGCGCCTGGCTGGGTTAGAACCCATGACTTACTGCTCGTAAGTCGGGATCTCCGCCACTGGGCCACCGTTGCTCTCGCTGCATGATAATGCATCCGAGGTTTATTACGTCATAAATTTGTTTTTTTTTCGCACATTTATTTCAAATGATGCGACTTTTGAAAGTCACATATTATTATGATGACTTTTTATTTGGACAAAATAAGAGAAAACACGTACTTAGTCATTAGCATTTCTGTATTTCATAATTTTCATACATGCAAATTCACAAGTCAGACATAAATTATAAAACTTTAATACCACAGGCGCAGAAGTAAACCTTTTTCAAAACAGAAAGTAGTGACTTTTACAATATATAAATAATCACAGCATTCGCTTCTCAATGGACAACTGTGGAGAAAACCACCAACAGATATAGCTAGAGAAATTATTGCCAATAAAAATTAAATTTATTTATGTTTACTACGTAATAACTTGATTGTTGGTCTATTAACAACTTTACGACGTCAACAATTTAATTAGTTGGCACAAGTTTTATATCAATGTATATCTATAGGGTGACTGGTAATTAGTTACATGATTATACTTATGATAACAAAAAACTTTCCCAAAGAAACATTTTTTTTTTTATACCTTCTCGTTCACTTTTATCCCAATAACACAACAGCCGTATGAAATTACCCTTTACCCCATTATTAAGGTCCCGTGCAACAGTTGTGTAGTCAGAGCACAGTGGGAGACAGAACGGCGTCACGCAGTTAACAGCTGATAGGTCACGAGGTGTGTGCGCGCGCGAATTTCATACAGCTGCTGTGTATTATTTTATTTTATTCTTAATTTAATTTAATTTGATTATGAAATTGTAGTTGATAATTTTAATGTTCGTGTGTTTTAATGTGTTTATAATTTTTTATAATTTTATATAGACAATGTCTGAAATAAATGATTAATAATAAAAATAAAAAAAGTTTCTTTGGGAAAGTTGTTTGTTATCATGAGTACAATCACGTGTTTAAGTATCGGTCACTAATTACCAGTCACCCTATATGCAGTGAAGCTAATGAATTTCAACAACGATTTTCTCCTAACGTTATGTTTATATTTTTATTGTGAGTTGTTGTCACCTCAGAATTTCAAACATTACTTTGCCAAGTGTACAGTCACGAGCGCTAATATGTATACACTTTCTTAAATTTAAAATCAATTTTTGCGAGAAATGACGATTGTAACTTGGAGATAGGATCTTTTTTATAAAAATATGAGTACCAGAATACTATGTTCGTCACAACATGAAATTTTAATGAGAACAGTAGGAGAAAAACACTTTTCAAAGTTGTTAAGTGTTAACATATTGGTGCTCGTGACTGTACAACCATAAGGCATAGTCAAAACACGAAACACATAATCATAAAAAAATTTTTTTTCGAAATTGCAGAAATCACTATACAATTTGTGGGTACAACAGAGCAATTAAAACCTACCTAATAAAGTATTTCCAATTAAAAATGATTGTGCCATAAATGGAACAGCGACTTTACAAAGTTTACCTGTTAATTTACACTATATATTTCCCTGGGTTATTGTAGAGTACCTGCTTATAATACCTACCTAATACAGGATGAAGTTTCGGTTTAAGTAAGGAAAACAGTCATCATCATCATCATCATCTGCCTAGCCTTTTCCCAACTATGTTGGGGTCGGCTTCCAGTCTAACCGGATGCAGCTGAATACAAGTAAGGAAATTCTTGTGATTAAAAATGTACTTTACAATGACCAAAACCCGGAAATCTCGGTGACAAATATAAATTAATTTTGCATCATAATATTGCACAAAGACTTATTTTGATAGCGCTTCATATTTCGGAGATAGGTACTTATTATTTGAATGGTTTACGATGATGTTAAAAAGTTTGTTTGAAAAGGTCAAACAAATAAATAAACTTAATTTTGTATTCTAAATTTTCATATTTCTACAGAATCTCGCATAAATTAACAGAAAAGTGATAACAATTTAATTTATGTAGGTATCCCAGTTTCCTACAACTTTAACTGAACAATTAATCATTTGAATAAAATCTAAAATTTAAATAGTGACAGAAAGAAAACACGTTTATGAAAGCTATAACGTTTAGGTACCTACCTGAATAGGTCAAAAGATGTCATCAATATGTTACTTAACATTATGACTTAATGAATATCAAATATCCAATTATCATCGTCAATACAACATATTGATATCATAAATGCGTCTACGATCAACGCATATTTTTATGATACAGTTCCCCAAATCTATGTTAATCGACAAATAACTTCTGTGCAGTAACAAGATTCTTTTATTAATTAAATACAGATATACAAAGATTACATTAATGTCTTAAATTAAAAGTCACTATACCCTTTTATTTATATCACAAAACATTGCGAGCAGTTGCTTGGCACGGAGTAGTAAGTGTATGGCTATGGAGTGCTCAGTTCATACGTACGGCTAATCGTTAAATCGGGTGATTCCTGTAAAATCGATGACATAGTTATAGTTAAGGTTACTATCAAAGACCTCACCAAAATCCGTACCAGTATCTGTGTCCGCGTTTGATGGCTGTTACTCTAAGATTACACGCATACGACGACGGCAGAAGCAAAGCAAATCGTTAAAATTAAGTCTCTTCGTTTCATGAATGTGAACGTATCCAGTCTATTCGACCTGGCGTGGGTTCATCTGTTCAGGTTGATCTCCCTATGTAAGGCAGCCTTAATTATTACCATATATCGGAGTAACGAACCTCGCTCGCTGTTGACGTGTCCTTGGCACTACGGTTCTCGCCCACACTTATCACTTCTTGCTTACTACTCTGTGTTGCGTGGCAACTTCACCTAACATAATTAATTCCTACGCGTTCCCCCGACTACTACCTAAGGCTGTTGATGTATTTCATGAGGTTGAAGACTACTATGACGCCCATGATGTCCGTGTAGCCTTCGTGGCTTGTGCTCGGTGACGCGTTGCAGAGGTTGTCGCGACAGTAGCAGTATCTGAAATTGAAAACATACATTGTAAATGGGTAAAATGTTTAATGTAGGCAAGTAGATAAATAATATCAATATGAGAGGAAGTGGGGAATGGGCGTTTCGGTTGGACGCCCCCATTAGTATCTGTTTTAGTTGTAAAAATGGAAAAACCGAAAAAGCTGACCTCTACTAACTTTGACCTTTTTAAGGAAAAACTTGAATTCAAAATATCAAGCAAAAAAGGACCAACACCAAAACCTAACGTCGATTCATTTATTTTCTAGGTGTGAAACGCTTAGGTAATTTGCACAAATAGTCTACATTAAAAAATTAAAGAGTAAATTGCGGAAAGTGCTCGTAATGTCGATGCACGATGGCGTGTCATTATTACACTACGCAGTAATCGAACAAGTTATTGCTGCTGGTTTAGTTTACACGTTTACGTTCTTCATGTATTTGACGACTTTGTATTTGCCTTAGCGATATCATAATTAAGTGTTTCCGTCACTAGGTATTACGATTTTGATTATTTTGTGTCGTCTCCTAGACTTTTTTTTTTTTTTTTTTTCCGGATGGGAAATCATCAAATGACCCCCCCCCACTCTGGGCGGAGCGGAGGGGAGTGTCAGACTTGTACTGACTAAAACCCATCCATGTTCCTTCTTTGCCCTTTATGTTCCTGGGCCACGGTATCTCTTTCGAACAGTCCCGCAGCCCTGGCAGGCATCGGCCCATGCGGACCCCTACTTGGTCGTCTCCTAGCCTTAGCTCGTTGAATTTCTTTTCATGTTGTCATTTCATGTTTTTATTAGAATTTGCTTTTGATGAACTAAGCACAACCGCTAACATGAGATTTAATTTCAGCAGATTTACTGATCACAGATATAATAAGGCTTTCGGAAACTAGGGGTAGCAACAGCTGCAACTGAGAACGTTTTTAATTGTCGCTTTGATTACCTAGTGGGTGTACTCCTTTCTCCCTTGTCGTCGGCGTCGATGCAACCCTCTTTGTAAGGTTCCAATATTTCCATCTTCGGCGACCACCTCCCGTTTTTGTAGTCCTGGTACTCATGCTTTTGCGGCGCACAATCTCGGAGTACTCCGTTTATTCGCACTGAAAATATAAACAAGAATGTTTTAAGCTTTACTAAGGCTGATTATTCTCTTGCAGATGTTCAATATTGCATTTCATTGCAGTTACTGCAATGGACAGAGACTATTCATTTAATGATGTGCCCATTGTGTAGTCGTAATTACTTACTGAACAGGTTACTTTAGTATACCTGGTTTATGCAACTTTGCGATTTATAAACATTCGCAGTTTCTCGTAATTATAATCAGTATACGCTTGTTGCAAGTCAAATACTTGAAGAAATAATTAAAACACGTGACACGTTTAGTGTTATGGTCTGTAGCATTTTAATGGTTTAAGCCTTCTCGTTATGATTTGCACTGATTACTTCATATCCAAAAACGTAAGTGTAACATTACATATTGCATCACCAGACCTGCCTTTAAATGTAAGGCAAATATTTTTTGGAAACAACTCGCGTATCAATGTTACAGATAAAAACTAATTACACCAAGATTACAACTTAATGTAAATTCAAGGGCACATTGCTCATTCATTATTTGGTTTATGTGTATCATTAAAATGCTATATAACGATGGGTTATGCGTGAGAATATTCCTTGACACCTCTGTGCTTTGTACATAGTGACGGTGCTGTTTTTGCCAGCAAATTGTCTTCTGTCCAAATCGCCTTCACCTTGAATCGTCTATCACAGCCCACTCATACTATACCACCTTGACCGCATATCATGTTGGTATCGTCAATACCCCTCCGCTCTTAGTTAGCATTTGATCGCTAATGTTGTTCGTCAACTGCTCGCATACCAATGAGTCTAATATGTTTAGTTGTAGCTTAAATTTGTAGATTTAGCACCCAATGTTTGTCAAAACAAAACTCAATGCCATTCCATCGACCTGATATAGTAAATTAACATATAATACGAAAAATATACACGGGCTCGTGAGTATAGCTACGGGCATACCTAGTTGTAAATATACACTTTATAATTATTACAATAAAGTGCATAAATGCTTGAACCTGACAAAAAATGCTCGCGCGTCCAGATATGCGGGATCCGTAAAGAAAATGCCCGAGACCGCGCGGGGATTATTCCTCTCTATCTGCGCTGACCCTTACACTTCAGCTTCCTCAGATAGCTGATCAAAAACCAATAGCCTCTTTAAACACGTACCTCCATTTTGTATATCAAGATGGAACTCCTGTTTCATACACATGGTGGAGTAGGGGCACTCCACGATGAACTTGTCGGAGTGGTCGAAGTGGACGCAGAGCCGCTTGGTGGTGTTGTAGTACTGGCCCGGCGGCGGGTTGATAAGGCAGTGGTAGCACTGTAGCGATGATACTCCTGGAAACGATACAAGCACTAATGTTAATACTGACTCAGTTTTAGTACGTACTCAAAAGGTGGCAACGGGACGGAACGGGACTCCGTGTTTTTTTCGGAGTTTTTTGGTCGATCATAAAGGGTGTAAATAGACCATTAACGAACCCTAAAGGCACTTGTTCTCCCCGTCTTTGCGATCATTTTTTTGTTCTAGACCATACCTGGGAACCTTCTAGTTACGGAGATATTGGGGGTAAAAGTTCCAACTTTTTGTGAGATGTAAGATCTTTATACACCTCCACGACCCCCGTACTATTCAATCCATCCATCAGCACAATGCTTTGAGTGCTTTCCATCGAGTCCTACCGTAAAACGTGATTCCTCACCCAAAAAAAAAGAAAAAAAAAATTGCGTAAAGTCACTTAGTTTGATGTACAGAATGCTTGATTGACGGCTTCGTGAAGGGTCTGTTTACACCCTGTACAGTGGCAGGTGGTACAGTGTTACGGAACTCTTCGTGTGGGAGTCCGACTCGCAATTGGCCCTTTTTAACTGACTTCCAAACTAGGAGGACGTTCTCAATACTGTTGTATTTTTTTTTATTTGTTTGTCCGTCATTTATGAACCGATTTGGAAAGTTCTTGTGCAAGGATATACTTTCCAATTGGTCCCATAGAAATTTCATCAAAATCGGTTCAGTAGTTTGGCTTTTTTCTTCTTGGCCTATGTTGACATGATGGTCCTTAATAACTTCTAGTTACAATGTAAAATTGATTAACAAGAATTTGTGTGGTATACTTTAACTAAAAAGGGTAAAATAAAAAAATAAACTTTTTGCAAAGATCCGTGTTCCAAATAAACACTAGACTAAAAAAAAAGCTTTACTTTCGGAACTTGGCAAAAAAGTCAATGAAACAAACAAAGTCACCGACTTCCGAAAGTAAAGTTATTTTAGACTTTTTTAGTGTGTATTTGAAAGTCAGTTTTTTTTTATGCAAAAAGTTGTTGTTTGTAGAATTTTAATCGGGGGTTACTTCGTATATTAAGTACATGAGCTATACACCTATTCTCTATAACTGATATGTTATGTCCAGTGGCGATTGAGAAGTCACAGCTGGTGTAAATGAGTGATAGATTGAAAATAAAGGGCTTGGAAAATTTTTGTATGAAGCCTGGCCGGCCTAATTGGCGCCATTATATATTTTTTTAAAGTTGTGGTCACGCTTAAAACCTGTATTAATCGATAACTGGTATCAATACAAATCAGTTTTGTATGAGATAAAATATTGTAAAGTGTCACGTTTCCGAGATATAAGCTATCAAAATTGTGCTGAAAGAGCCATCAATGAAAAACTTTGATAGCTCATATCTCAGAAACGTGACACTTTAGAACATTTTGTCTTATGTAATACTGGTATGTAAGGTTTTAAGCATGGCCGCAAGTTTGATAAAACAAAATGGCGGACGTCAGGCCGTCCATTAAATTCAAACCCCTTATTGTGTGAATGATATTCTTATTCTAGTTATCTATTCCTGTTCGTCCTTCGGATGGATCAGAGATATTTGATCCAGCGGCTCACATTTCGCTACTAACTTATATTTTAGAGTTTTTGGTTCGAGACCCATTATTATATACTACGTCCCAGTTTTTTTCCTCGGTCCTAAGTTGCAACCATTCTTGTCGCAACAAATTTCCACTGTGATTGACCTTTATTACACATCGCGTGTTCGAAGCCAAGTATTTCCTGTCCTGTCCATAACTAAACTCAGTCGTCAGTACATTCAGGAAATCAGGAGTCACACGCAAACGTATACTAATCCTAGCATTTACATGGAAAATTACTCTTTTAGCCTTTAAGGTATTCTGCATCGTGTTTTCCTAATGTATTTCCTTTACTGTTAAGTTTATACTTCTTAAAGACTCAACTGTATTTACATAGTGACCATGCTGCAATGTAATCCATACTTATGTAATCTTTAACCTTGATTATTCTCAAACGGAAAAAATCATAAATGTTCCGAAGTAATATCAGACCAGAACTGAATAGACTAACATACAGAAAATTTGCAACACACCAAAACACACATGTCATGTTACACCAGTAACACACTCACAAAAGCACCCTTACACACCAGTGGCGAAGGGTGAAAATTGAGTCGGAGAAGCCGAAGAAAAAAAATGAGAATATTTTTTTGTTGTTGTTTATTTTGACCTTATTTTCGTTATCAGTTACCCAGAAAACCATGAAAATGATACCCATGACGAAAAAAACCAAAAAGAAAATGTTGGTGCCATCGAATTTTCATTTTGACCTCATTTTTGTTATCAGTGACCTCGAAAAGCACGACAATGACACCCATGACGACAAAACCGAAAATATTCGTCGGCGCCATCTTGAATTTTCATTTTGACCTCAATTTCGTTATAAGCGACCATAAAAACCACGAAAATGACACCCATGAAGAAAAACCGTAAATTTTCGTCGGCGCCATCTTGGATTTTTATTTTGACCTCATTTTCGTTATCACTCACCGACCCCAAAAACTACGAAAACGACACCCATGACAACAAACCGAAAAAAAAGTGAAGCATAAAATGCAGAGGGAGTATAATAAAAAAATTAAAGTGATTTTATCTTAAATAATTATGTAAATAAGTGATCAAAATAAAAAAACTAGTTGGTACCAAATACGATATCGACCATCACTCATTCATATCTTTAATGTGACTATATTATTTGTCTATAGAATACTGACTGTGCCATTTTTCAAAGGGAAGCCGGTAGGAATCGAGTTGTATGGAACCTTCGCCACTGATACACACCCACATACGTATACACACTATCACACCCCACACCAAACATGATATACTACCACACTTAAATTCCTTTTTTAATTTTCTTTATTTCATAGTCAGTTTTAATAAAATTATTGTATAATATCTAAATATCTACAACCAGTCGGAATTGTCACGTTATTTGTTTATATTAACCAAACTTCTCTATCTAATTTTGTCCATGGAAGTAAACTGACTTCTAAGATACAGGTTCTTTACCTAGTTTGGAAGTCAGGCGTCCATTTAGTTTCTTGCATCCTTTTTTTGCATAGACCCTAATAGATGAAATTGTATTACGCTATATTTTATTGAGTCCAATAAACTTTTTAACAAATTAATTATATTTTTAAATATTCCTTACAAAAACCAATATAAAAAATTATTTATTATTATTTACTTAGACTATAAAAATCGAAGTATATCAGTTTTGGCTTACACAAGCATCTTATTTTCTTACATTCAAGGTCCGACCGCCTACTGCAGTTTCTATTGATGGGTCACCTGACTGACATTGCGAATCATTGCTGTACCTACTAATATTATATGGGATAGGAATTGTTGTGATCCTATCGTACAAATTAACTTGTAGCTTCATTCTGGATAGATTGTAAGAACTTGCATTATCTCTGGTTCACTAAGCTTTTTTATATTATTCAGGGAAATTGTTTTGTCTGTACCTATGTCATGTGTGGTTGATTTTAGTTTAGCCTTCATTGAAAAGAGATTAACAGCTAATGAGCAAATTGCCACTTGGAGAACGATCAAACTAAAAAAGTACTTAAAGGTTTTTGTTTTATTATGTGCTGTTTTTTGTTGCTTCGTAATTACATGATGATTCGTTTGTAAAGGTTAATTGATTTATTCAATTATTGATATTAAATCTCACACGTTTATATGTTTGGGAATATACTTAACTCCAACTTGTTTACAGTTTCCAATCATTTGTGTTTTTCCTGTTCATTAAACGAACATATTGCAAGTACTCGCTAATTTGAACGGATACCTAAGAAAATGTTTTCAAAACATTGATTGGTATTGTAGTGATTTGCTAAATGGGCACAAGACTGTATGCAGTGTGTCGTCTGCTAAGGAATGCACTTAATGCAGTGCATTCGGCAAATATGTTGCGTCATCGCGGGTGGTTCGTAGAGATGATGAGTCATGTGCATGTGTTTCTCGCGTTTCTTAAAAGTTAACCGCAATTTCATATAACCACAACAGGAACTTTGTAGTAGAACCTAGAAATATGTATAGGTTGACTGGTAATTAGTGGCCGTTACTTGAACAAGTGATGAAAGAAATATTTTTTTTTTATACTCATTCACTTTAATAATCACAATAATACGGCATGTGGCGGTCGCGCTTACGGAGCGGGCTTGCGAGCCGCGCGGGTGATCTGCCTACCCACTGTAGCACGGTACCATAGTAATGAGACAGAACCGCGTTCCGCGGCTATAACAGCTGATAGGTCACTGGCGCGAGAGCGTGAATTTCACAGCGTACGGTTGCTGATCACTACATTGCGAAATGTAGTGATCGAATTTAGATTTGATTTCCTGCTGATAAAGCTTGTATTTCTGTAGTCTCAGAACTTATAGTAACCTTACCCCTAAAAAAAACCATGGTCAACACAAGAACTTCCTCTGTTTGCGGCTTAATGTACAGCAAAACATTATTTAATTTGAGTCTTATGAGACAAAGAAACTTTTGCACTATCTTATGTTATATTCAAAACAGCTACATATAGGTAAATAATGGTAGCACATACGTTTATCAAACGGAACATGCTAGTCACGATCTCAATACTAATCCGTTCGGGTCGTTGACTTTAAGTCTTCAACACATGCCACGATTTGAAATAACGCCTGAAATCATACCTAGTTAAAATTCGAAGAGGTTGAAAACGTCATTATTAACATTATTATAAAGGCACTTTGTACTTGAATTGGTCATCATTTTATTGAAATAAAATTGAAACTTAGATCAAATAAGTTAGGTATACGAATGTAGTTTTTATAATTTTGTTTGTATTTTGAGTGAGTCACAGAGTTTTGTTATGTCAACTCCCACACAGGTTCGCATTACGCATGCGCCGCCGCCGGTAAATGCTCCTTCTAAGAAGTAAGAATCGAACCTTGTCTGGTTTAGCCGTCAACTAAGTGTCAATGGTTTTTGCTTTACAAAACCTGTAAACTTATTAAAGATTAATTACTTATACTAATCTGTGACGGAGTGTTGATATTAGTCTGTAAAACACATTTCATAGTGTAACTAAATGACCTAACCGTAATAAATCTACCAAAATAAAATATGCACTAGTTAGTCAGGACAGTGAACTCGCAATTTATATTATAATATTATTACATCCAATACACGCACACGAACGAACTCATATTATTTTGTACACTCGGTCGGCGCTTATGTATTTCAACTATTTATTTAAGACGAAAAAAGCACTGTAACTGTTGAAACATTAACATGTATCTAATCAAAATATAAGTAAATATTACTATTATTTTGAATACTGACTCCTCCGTCGAGTTTGAAAAAGAATAATTGTTTTTACGATTTCTAAAACTTTTATTTGGTATTTTCATTGATATCTTCATAAACACCAATCTATATTTAATTACTAATGATGAGTTAACTCTAAAGTCCAAGGTTTTGAAGGCTGGAATTTAATGTCGATCTAGAACTTAAACCTACTAGACTGTAGACATTGGTGCAGACTGCAGTCACACCACACTGTACCAAAGTGTAAAATCTAGTAGGTTTCAATGTTTGGTTTATTAATGTGTCGTAATCACAATTTCATAGAGGTTAAGAAACGTCTGACACAATAAAACGATGAGGTTAACGTGGGTCTTATTTATTTTCGTGATAGTGGATTGTTATTGTGTCAGTGTGGATTATTATATCGGTAATAAGGAACTAGAACTTGAAGATAATAAAGCAAAAATGGCAGAACCAAAAGCACTCGAAAATGTACTGAAAACATCAACACGAACAAGTGCGAACGAATCTTCAGTAACCACTGAGAATATTCACGAATTAAATTATGAAAACTATGATACACTTTCCGAAATTGAAGATGAGATGATGAAAAGAACTTCAAAAGATAGGGCACCTATCGGGCGACACGATTTTGACACTGATTCTATTCAAACAGGAAGCGGCAATGACACAAATGCTGATTTGCGACAAGGCGTTATTTTCAAATCAAGGTTCAAGTCTTTTGATGATTTTATTAAAGATTATGGATACCACGATGACGCCGCAGGGACAGCAATGCTACGTGTTCATAATACAATTACCAAAGCTCAACCAGAATCTGCTATGAATAATTATGAGATCTTTAAAAATACACCTGCATTTAAAAAAAATGAAGATGCAAGTGACCAGTTATCAGTTGACTTTTATAATATAATGCCGGCTGCAAACGTAGATGAAGATAATGATACCAATTTTGATACTCGTAGTTTCTTAAAAAACAACGTTTGGTATGTACCAGAGAATAGTCCATGTTGGGGCTTGCCCATACTATACGGCGAACTTGGAATATCACCCTGGCAGGATACCTCGCTGGCTTCGCAGGTTTTCCTTATGTATGCAGGTAGTTTAAAAAACGTTAGAGAAGCAAAAGAAGAGCCAAGTCAGCCCACCAGGTCTCTTTCCATACCTTTGTCCCAAACTATGAACAAGTGGTGTGCGGCAGGACCTTGTTACGGCGATCACACCTTGTGCCTCTTCTCGGATAAAACGTACTCTAACTTGTGCAGCAATGGTTACACAGTTTCGACTCCAACAATGGTGGAGCAGATAGGATTAGTGAACACTATAAATTCAATGCGAAACCGCATCGCCAGTGGAGAAACACAAAAATATAAACATTTACCTACGGCTGCAGACATGAATCAATTAATATATGACTTTGACTTGGAAAGTATGGCCGTGGCATGGCTTCACCAGTGCCTGCCAGGACCCGCAGCTTGCTCTGCTCTTGATGGAAACTATGTCACTCAACTCGAATGCACCAAATACGCAAAACAGTGTTGTATAAGTTCTTTTAAATCTGAGAGGGCTTCAAAGTGGTATGCTTTTATTTAGGTTGTTATAGATATCGATTTTAATATAATTATCTCGACTGAATTGACTGAATATTGACTTTTTTACAGCATACCAGAGTATGAATGCTATGTAGATGCTATTATTGGCTGCATTCACGTGTGGTTTTGGAAAGCTGGAAATGCACTTACTAAGACTGATGTCCAGTGTGGTCATATAACACCAGACACGTTCTGCACAGCCCAGTTAATGTGGGCGGATACCACTAAAATAGGTTGTGCTTATGGGAAAAAACTAGACGGAGATGTACGAGTTGTATGTAACTTTGCTCCTGGTGCGCCATTCTACATTGAAACCCAATTCTACTGTGGTTTCATTGCTCATTCACCAGTCAAGTATCCCCACATCCGTAATATAACTTCTCGAGATTTCTTGGATGACATTGGACTTTATTTAACTCCAATGAATAAGTATAATACTACTGAAACTGAAGAATTTGTATATGACCGCGTCAATTTTTCCTTAAGATTTTCAGACATAGATATTCTTGGTAAGATCTATAATAGAAAATGGATGCGAGAGAATTTAAAAAATCACATTAACGGCACTTTTGGTCTGGCCGCTCAATTGGTTACTAAATACACGTTTGGTGAAAGTGGCTCTCAGTGTGATATGGATGAAGCGATTTACGTGACCGGTAAGCCTGGCTCCAAGTGCGTGGAGCGAGGAAGACGCTTCCACGCGCTGTGCTATGACTTCCGCGACCCCACGCCCGGGTTCAGGCTGGTGGCTGTGCTAGCACCGGTCGCCTTGTTTTCCCTTATACTGTACGATTTGTTCAGTGGTGTAGTTCGACAAACCAATTATTAACAACTATGATGGATTCATATCAAATTAGGCTTGGAATTCTTCACGTTATGTGGTGCATGTCACCGTCGCGTCGATTCTAGAAGATTAATATCTAAAGAAAGAATGAAGACTAAAGAAATTTATATCAGAATCATATTACAGGAGTGAGTGAGTTTCGTTGTTTTGGTTAGTAAAGATCCAATGGAGTTTGAGTCATCGCGTTTTATACATTTGCCTCTATGAGTCATTGGAGTGGCGAACAAATTAATAAATAAATGTGTAGATATTCGTCCTTTGAGAAAGGTTGACTTCTTGTGCATGACATTCAAATTTAATATTGGTGATATTTCGAGTCACTGTTTATCAGTGGGTCGGAAAACCGATGAATTCGCATAGAACTTTAAAAATCACGAACTTATAAATTCGTTTTGATGCTTAACTCACTATTGCTTACTATATAATAATAAAGGGTGGAAGAGACACCGACGCACAAACGCTCACCACGGATTCAGTACATAATTCCGAACCCATTGAAAAATCTGCTGTTTCCTACAAAAAACAGTCGTTCCATACATTTTGATCGTGTGGGTACACGATCAAAATGTATGGAACGACTGTTTTTTATTATTTTTAATTTCCGACGAAAAATTTCTATTTGGCTCAGAATAGTGTGCTGACTGATACGTGGAAGTGTTTGTGCGTCCGTCGGTGTCCCTTTCACCCTGTATATTATGTTCTACTCCTTAGCGTGTCGATGATAATCTACATATATTTTGTCGCATAAATGTTTTTTACCTTATTAGTAGTAGTAGTTTAGTTTCAATGTGTTTTGTAATAATAAAGTTGTGATTATGTTATAATTAAAATACGGAAATTGTTGATGTCTGTTTGTACCTCATTGTTTTCGAATTTAATCAATCAATGGTGGATGGGCCCAAACTATATCTACGCATTCGTAAAGTTAAGTTCAACGATGTGCATTCTTTTGCGTTGATCGCTACATCATTATTATCCCAATTCATTTGGGGTCGGCGCAGCATGTCTCCATACTTCTCTATTACTCGTCATGTCATCAGACACGTCCTTTCTTGCCATGTCATTCTTTACACGGTTCATCCATCGCTTCTTTGGTCTTATTTGCGTTTATCGCTACATATCAATAACAATTAAGTGCAGTACCTTTGCATTTGCCAATAAACAGTCATTTATCAATGTTGATTAGATTGTAATTAAAATTGTAATTGTAAGTCACTCGAGGATTGCGAATGTTTCGACGACCTCACCATTCAACATCGTTGCCTACACTTGCTTGGATATTATTACACTACCAATGTAGCCTGCATTGCAATTCTAACTGATATAAATGAGACATTATTTTATAGCCAGACATCATTGCAAATGAAATAACACAAGATAATCCAATAACTTAGCGTAGTCTAAAATTTGCAAACCTCAGTTTAACTAGAGTCACTGGAGCGTACGGGGTAAAATTGATTACTCCCATAATAGCGCAGTCAGTACATAATCACTGACGAGCTAATGTAATTATGTTTAACACTCATATCCGCGCGAGTGCCTTTTACATTTCCCGAGTCCTACCGTTTCCGAACTAAAAACATTTTGACTGTTCATATCCAGCTAGTCAATTCCTAGCAGTTATTAAATGCTTTTTTACATCAGATACTCAAAAATTGGTTAATTGTTATTATTGTAATAAATCTTACGAATGGAAACTTGATCCTAAGATCCGGGGTACCGCAAAAAGCATGATAATTCAATTCAAAGTCTTCCGTCTTTCCTTATCAGAAACTGTTTATACTGATGTTGGATTGGCTTAAACAGCTGACCATGGTAAACAAGCGACTGTTTCTCTCGTAAAAAAATGTATCAGATGCCTGAATTGAAGGACAAGTCAAGAACAGGCTCTTTGGAGTAGTTTGTTTAACAATATTAACTGAGCCTGATAAACTGTTGGTTTGAGTTTATTTATTTATTCAGAAGACCTCAATACGCAGTCGTGTATCATGTCTACGTGAGCCTTTATTTGATGTTAGTATAATATTAGTACATTAATGTATAAGCCGTCTGCAGATTTTGCTTGCGTAATATTTTAAAGCGAACTTCTTATTTCTTAAGGCCTCTTGTATAATAAAAATCGATGCTACGAACCTGTTGTTATCAAGGACAGGATAGTGTACACCACGGCTAGCATGCAATACTCCATACTCGTTCCTTTTGCAGCGAAGATATTCCTTCGCGATTTTTATTAAAATCGCACTTTCTGAAGGGGTCGTTTTCTGAGGTTTTTCTTGACGTGTTTGTTGCTGCCATTCAAAAACCTGAAAATAGTAAATGGATTGAATTAAAATATGATAATAGGTTCTCGAACAATTAATAACAATTTAGATTGAAAGCCAAATTAGAATGTTGTTATCATATTCTCTGTACTCCGAATTTAGCAACTCTAACAGATATCTGACAGTTCTGTCGTAAACTGAGCTATTAACATTAGGTTCAATATCGTTTGATAGTGTAACAACTACACCCGGCACCACGTTCATTACTGTAGCGGTGAATTGGCGCACTTGTGAATTTTCAAGGTCCTGACACGCTTGTCTAAGGCCTTTCCCCGCGTCTGGGGTTGGCTTTCGACCAATGATTTTTGTTACCTATATTGTAAATTCGATGTATTTTTTATTTGTTTACCGCGATTTAGTGTTCCTCATCTAGATAGGAATAAGAAAGGATGTAACAACTAATTAAAATAGTTCAATATTTTATGATAATTTTATCCTGCTTTTAATATTCTGTGGTACAGTTACCTACTTACACAACAACAACAATAATTTGAAACGTATAGCCTATCGATATTATTTATGATAATTTTATGTTTATCAATGGATTGAGCATGGGATACGTAATTAATACATTGCATAATCTCAGATATATTTAAATAAATAAATATGCCATGCTTAGAGTAGGACACACCATAATACCACTTGTAATTACATAACTAGAGTAGTACCCAATTGGTTCATTTAAACGAGTTCGGCCATAGAAAAGAAAAGCGGTACAAAGCCGAAAGAGTTTCAACATTCGGCTGACTGTTGCGTATGGGCAGTTGGGCAGTTGGCACTGGTGCAGTGTTCAACCATGAAATAGAATTATCTGAACATTTTGTCTCACCATTGCAGGATTTCACAATTGTTGAACTGCTTTGCTGTTACAGTTGATTCCAATTGCAATCGTTACTTGTGTTCAGACAAGATAATAATTTTGCATGATGATAGAGTTGAATTAAATACAGATCTTAACGAGTGAACATCAATCAACTATGAATATTCAAAAGTCAGAGAGTAATATTTCAAGTTTCTTAAGCCTTCAAATGTTTTATTAGTCAAGACAGCGGTATAAAAACATCTCTCAATAACATGTTTGTATTTAGATATACATAATTACATAACCCATTAACTGCATAATCTATTTATTTAGTAAGCTTACATTATATGGATACAGTTGTATCAATACCGTCTTAAGTCGTATTTTTAATGTATTTAATTCAGCATTTTCGTTTTTAGTTAAATGTTGGCGAGTACTTTTCGTTTCACAAGGTGAGCGACACTGTCAAGCTGGTGAGCCGAGTTCCCTATCGATCACCGGCGGTGTGTAAAGTTTTAAGCGCAGGCCACACCGTCAGCTAGCGAGCGAGCGAGCTGGCAGGCGAAGCGAGGGCAGTGAAACTATATAAACTAAGCGAAGCTTTGACGAGCTTAAATATAAGGTCTTTCTTTTCATTCACGAAATATTTTAAGAGTAACTTCTATAAGTAGTAATCAGAGCAAAAAAAAAAAATATCTGCGTTTTTTTTTTTTACAAAATTATTATAATTCTAATTTTTTTGGAGACTTTTTGCATAAAACCTTTACTCCCATATTCTAACAATGACAGTAGGTAAATATGACGTTATAAACTAGCGTAATGAATGCTTAAAAATAAGGAGCCAGTATTTATTTTGTGGGTCAAGTAATTTTAAATTACTTATTTTTTATAAAAAAATATACTCAGATAAAAAAAAATCCCTTGAAATGGCTTTGTTATAGCCGTTAGATGATTCCCTGAAAATATTTCGTGTATGAATAGTTAGACCCTATATAGTCCGGTTAGGCAGTCGACAATCTCCTAGAACTGTGCGAAGCCATTTGAAAAAAAAAAAATAGCGAGCTTAAACTATGTGGGTTCACACCGAAACCTACGGATGGACGGACGGGCGAGCGAGCGGGCGGGCGCACCGGGCCAGGCGGGCGAGGTGAACGAATAGCATCGCTGGCATCATCGGATAATTCGTTCGCATCGTTTGAATCGCTGACGTAACTTAGCTCTGTAGTTCGCGGTGTGAAACAAAGTATGAAAAGAGGTGAAACTATACTCGCCCGGCTCGCTCGCTCGGTAGCTGGCGGTGTGGCCTGCGCTTTAAGCGACAATCTGGTATTTCGGACCCGTTCCTACAACATTTCGGTCTCATATACCTGTGATGCATAGAACCATAAGCAGGTTGAGAAGTGATATTTCATGATAACAAGGATACAGAATAAAATAAATCATCGAAAAAGTGCAAGATAATTTCAAAATCTTTTATATAAAAAAATCCCGTTAATTTGATTACTATGTAAAAGAGAGTTTTAAGTAATTATAAATCTAATAAGGCTAATAAAAATTCATTTCTTTAAAATTGGCTTAGCAACGAATAATATTTGAACAAGTTTCATTGTCTTTTTACAAGCATATCTCTTATGATTCCGGTTTTGGATCGCGTATCTTTCGACATTGCACCGAGGCTGCTGTGACCGTTACATCACCTTTTTTTTTGTCTGTAGCAGGTTAAGGACATTCAAATTTAATATTGGTGCGAATTCGAATCACAGTATAACAGTGGGTCGGAAAACCGCTGAATTCGCATAGAACTTTAAAAATCCTAAACTAATAAATTCGTTTTGATGCTTAATCTTCTTCTTTATCGTGTGGTTAATTCCTAACCTGGTGTCAGAGTTCTTATGCCGCCCATGGGCCTCTGACTTGGCTTAACATGCCGTCAAGAAATATCTCTCAGGCATGCTGATTTCCTCACGATGTTTTCCCTCACCGAAGAAAGTGATAATTATACAGTGATACAGTGATGCTTAATTAATACAGTAAACTAACTAATCTAAAAACATGTATATTGTCTTTTAACACCTATACAGACAAACGGGTCATTACTTTGTAATAAAATAGCGTGTCGTCGAACATCAACAATTTAAACTTGTTAACTGAATTCCAAAACATATTACGCATACCGTCACCATACATAATTCGCTTAAATTATTATGTAGCTTAAATAATTCATTGAATATTGATTAAATGTCGTAAAATTATTTGCAAAACACCACACCTAACGTAGTTTGCTGGAACATTAATAAAAATCTGGTAAAGGTGTGGTACCAAGAGATCGGTGTTGAAATGATCGGCGTGTGCAAAATTTGGCACTTACGTTATTTTACAAAAGCGTTCCGTGAAAAAATAGGAGGAGCTCCTGGCTAAGTAATAACAGCCGCTCGGATCGATCTTTAGGTTAAGCCGCGCTTGCCTAGGTTGGTCTGTGGATGGGTGACCACCCGTTACATACCGAGTTTCCTTCGTGCCTCGGAAAGCACGTTAAGCCGTTGGTCCCGGGTGTCATTTGTAGATCTTTGACAGTCGTTATAGGTAGTCATTGGCCCAAAAAGTCTGACAACCAGTCTTACCAAGGGGTATCGTATTACCCAGTTCTAACTGGGTTGTGGAGGTCAGATAGGCAGTCGCTCCATGTAAAATACTGGTATTCAGCTGCATCCGGTTAGACTGGAAGCCGACCCCAACATAGTTGGGAAAAGGCTAGGCAGATGATGATGATGATGTTTCGTGAAAAAATACAACATAAGGTCAGCATTAGCAATGCATTCTATTATACCGTGCCAAATTATTGTGACTCTGTTCTTATTACATTGCAATAATCCAGTGCAATGTTATCACGTAATTTTTTGGCAGAGTAATGACATTTTTGTGCTGTTTCGGGTACCTAATTTACACTGATATGGACTGGAATTAAAATGTATCAAAATTCAGAAGATCGTAGATTTTTTTGGCAAAATGGACTCGGTCCTTTACAAATCAAAGCTCCACCATGAGCCTATTGCAATATAAGGAAACTCATTCACTCTAAGAAAATTAAGACGAGCTACAGCTCGTCGATCCGTGCTCTAACTAAATTGAGACGTCAACTGAGATTAATAAAGAGATATCTAGGACATCTGGATAGTAGCTGACTATCCACGCACGATTAAATAAGTTATTAACGGATCTGATACAAGTTATGTAACTTGAGCCATTACTTCTGTTTACTCAATAGTAGCTTTAAATAACTTAAATAAACTAGAGACATCAGTCGGCCCTGTTTACCTTACACACAGATAATCATGACCAACACATTACGTTGAGAAGCAAATGCAGCATCAGGTAATCTCTCATGTCTACCAAATAAATGTAGGCCAAGAGCATCTTGATAGACCTAGCCTATCCCCTTGCTAATAGGGAGTGGTTTAAAACATATCACGTAAGATTTCGTATCAGTTAAACACGTTCAATAAAAACTTGCAAACAAATAAATCTAGCCCCGTATACTCCACCTATTTCCCTACAATTAACTTCAAGTTCAAGGCATTTGATTGGATAATAGTTAAACAATTCATTTCCACTGCTGACCTTACTAACACTTAGTATGGCCATTAGTGTTAAAGTTTATTCTGGACTGTTGTCGCACGTAGTCTATTTATAGAAACACACGAGTAAGTGACTCGTGGACGGTGTAATAGATACTCGAGTATTTAACAGTCGATTCCGCTCTCGATGGTTTTTTTATGTAGACCAAGCAATGTGCTTCTAAAATTCTGTATCTCGCACAATTTAATTGATCAATTCTACCAATTAGCACGTGGTCGCCAAGCCATTTTAGTTATCAATATGTCCAGTCTTTCAGTTCCTGTCCTGGTGATTAAATGATTTAACAATTAATTTAATACATACCCTGGTCTATTTCCCGTCAGTCTATTTCCCCAGGAAGCGATCCAGACCGATCGGAACATTTCCGTAACAGAACGTTTTGTCATTTAGATATCAATCTGAACTAATTACAGTGCACTTTAGCTTTGATTGGAAGCTGACCTTCAATAATATGAAGGCCAACGAATGTTTCATAAAGCCTATTTCTAAAGAAACCATAGTATTTGATAACGCAATAACACCGAAGCGGTCGTTAAAATCATTGAGTGAATAAAAAACTGGAAATCTTAATGATTTGCATATCACTGACACATGAATCTTTTTTTATTATTATTCCCTATACTGGCCGGCGACAGTGTCAACGACTATTTGAAGAGCATCGGTTACTATGTTATACACAACATATTTAGCAAACATTACATCAGCGTTTGTTTTAATTATGTCGAAAACACACCCAGACGAATTGGTGTTAATGGCATCAACGTGAGAGCTTTTTATTAATTTATTAAATAAACATAATAGGTGGCTAGTGATTCTCCACGATTAAGAAAATTAAGAAACTTTAGGACTGGCAGTGCATCCAAGACGTGACACAATAATTAATTATGGCGTTCTTCATATGGGCAAGACCATGGTATAATAATATACTTCGCCTGGTATTCTCTTCCCAGAATGGCCCAAGACTACGTCACGATAAGTGTTACCATTGATTGTCCTTTTCAGTAAATTTAGGGACTCTCATTTAGTGAATGAAAATAAAATAAATTACTAACTAGCTTAACTATTTAGTAACTCGTGTGATTCATCTATTTAGTTTTAAATTAGTTTAAATATTGAATTATTAGTTCATAATTGCTTTGTTAAGTTAAAAAATGCATTTTGCTCGGGCAATTCAATCACACACCGTGGCAACACATTGACAGCATCGCAACTGATGACGTATTCTTGGGCCAATCACGTGACCCAGCTGTCACGTGAAGAGAATACCAGGCGAAGTAGGTATATTATTATACCATGGGCAAGACCGGACTGATGATCACTATTTGTAACATAAACTTGTCCTTAGTTTAGTTGCTTCAATACTCCAACCAGATTCAAACTTGAATTATAGATGTTGGATCACAAAGAAACTTGTTCGTTAAGTAAGTGCTTTGGCAAAGACAACATTATAATAATAACAAGGGCAAATAATTCTGGAAACCAACCATTTGATCACATTATAAACTTTTGTTTTATACCAATACAAAATGTGTTTGTTTGGTTATAATTACTGGGCTCTGGGATTACTGAGTTTCATGTAAACGAACGAAACAATTTATTAACTATGTTAATGAGTAATGTCAGGTAAAGCAAACATTAATTAATGCCCTACGACGTGTGATCATAATACGAAAATACACAAACAATTTACTTAACGATGATTTCTCATAACGCATTAAATTTGTACAATTCCATCTACAAGGCTATGCTCAATGAATGAGTTATGGTCTTCAGCGTAACTCTCTCATAAGATTTATGTAAGGCATGCCTTGACCTTCCCTGCCTAATCTATGCATGGCCGTTATTTACGTTTTCAATTGCTTCATTTTTTCAATACCTAGGTACTTGACATTGACTTTCATTCTTCAATGAAATCTTTGTCTTCATAGATGCAGTAGTGGACGTAGAGCATATCTGTGAATTCTGGAAATTATTTTGCGTCGGATTCTATAATTATGACAATTCAGTTTCAATTAGTTTGATTCATAACGAATTGTTACAAATTGCGGGCGCCCTATTTGTCAACAGATTAATGCTTACGAGCTATCAAACCACTCCATATTACGCCGAACTAATAAGCACCATAGCTATAAAGGCCTAAAATTAGATTTTGTTTACGAGTTTTCAACTTGACAGACCGGCTTGGTAGACTTCGGAGGCGGTGCAAAATTCGAAAAATATTATATTTTGCTTTAAGAGACACATTACTTACTGTTCAATATGTACACATTTACGTAAAATCACACGTAAAACAAAGACTTCTTAAAAAAAAAATGAAAATGTATTGCTATATTTCGCACTAGTTTTCACAGCTACGATTTCGTAATCAAACACGTGTGTTCGTTTATGTTGCGAGGTTGATTAAATATCTGCACGTGTGACTCCGCGCACAGTCGGCGTCTGACTGGCCGGCCTCAAGACAATAGTACAGACATTTCTCGCGCAAGGACTTGTGTCAAAGAACGTAACGTAGGGCGCTGACTGCGCAGACGCACACCTAATCAGATCTGCGTTTGTCGCGGGTCGCCTGCTGCGCCCGGCCTTACAGTTGGGCAAGAGCAACGGAAAGTATCTCGAAACGTGGTCACCGTATTGTTGTAATACAGACATTGCATACTGAATGACCCTATGATAAAAAGTTTTTTTACTTTGTTGTATTGAACACTGTGCAAGATTTTTTTATATTTCTTTAATTAATTCTTATTTTGCTGTGTTATCTACACAGACTAATAAATTTTTATCTACCACAAAAAAATCCCAGCTTAAATAACTTTAGATCGGGCGTTCTTATAACATCATGATAAAAGTAATACCTACCAATCAACTGCGAACTCGTTCTTGTAATCTGACATTTACCAAGAGTTTACAAGCCTGTATCACGAATATAAACGTGTTAATTATTTGGCCAACTCGGTTAAATTGTCAATGACATTGACCACAGCATAAAGACAAAACAAAGAATCACAAAAAATGTCCAGTAAATCTAAAAGAATCAAACGCAGTTACGCTAACGGAGCAGCGTGCGCGCTGACACGACACGTCATTAGACTATTACACCAAGCGCTATCATCCGGCCCACATCGACAATCGACCAATTGAATCCTCCCTGACACTCCGAGATGTCATTACATATTCATCTTCTCGTCAAAGGAAGAGGACATAGAAAAGTCGTTGGATAACACCTTCGACCCTAGCATTCCCTTAAAGTGTTCCTTCGTCATCAATAAAAAGTGAACTTAAAGAACGTAAGCGACGCGCGTAATCCATTTTATCTCCTCGATCTACTAAAGTATTAAAGAGACGATCGATAGGTTTTTAATTAAAGAGCCTCTGATTTTTAAGAATTCCGCACACAATCGAAACAATGAATTCAGAGAGCCAATATTATTGGTCCCTATTTCTCGCGTTCCATCTTGCATCATGCTGATCAGATTCCAGATAATTTCATTCACGTCACACGACCCTATACTTAATTCTGAACTATGACTTCCTTGAGAGTTTTTGTATTCGACCTGTCTAGTCTGTCTGGCGAAGAGACCACCAAAACGTTTTTCTTATAATAATTGTGTAAAGGAAGTTTCCTGAAAACCGACTCTCAAACATAAACACATGTGTTTACACTTGAGTGTTTATGTTTTATAGAGAAGAACTATGTAGTAAAAATGTAATTTTATGGGTTGCCATTTCGCTTTTCATAAATCGAAGTTATGAAAGGGAGGCCAAGTCTAAGTTATGTATATCGCGTAATGCTTTCTGAGTAATTGTACATGAGTATGAATAAGTAATAATTGTTTCATAGGTACGTAAGTATATCGCAAAGGTGGAGGTATTTTCGATGACGTTGTCGATCGTATAGATATAATCTCACGTTCACCTCATGCAGACACGTCGTGAATTTAATTAAACTTTTGGCGTACTGTTTCTCCCATAAGCATTATAACATAAAGGAGTTGTAATTGACTGGGTAGACAGCCTTTAAAGTAATTATTAGTTGTTGATATTGCTGAAATAATGATTTTTTATGTTCAATTTAAATGTTGACGGTGGAAATCTAGATGTAATATGGTGCAATTTAGGGTAGGCTTATCTATGTACTATAGTGCAATAGGCAAAGTTAATATTATTTACATTAGTTATAAAAAATAAACAAAACAGCTAGGGCCCAAAAATAAAGCCTTGCGGTACTCCAAATAGAACTTTTATGATATAAAAATTATTAATCATTAGAAATATGAATTTAGCGAGATACAAGCACAGCGGAAAGTAAACAAGCCTGCAGCACACACTCAGGATAACATATCTTGGAGAATTCAAAATGTTTCATACGTGCGTGATCCACCTTGGCAAAGGCTTGACCTAAGTTTATGCTTGTAATAAAGTAAAAGTTTTTAACTTAATTATAATTATGTCTGTATCTATTATAATATAAACAGAATTCAAGCCTTGATTTAATGTAACGTAATATGTTATTTTCCATATTTTCAAGTTATTGGCACTTGTAGGCAGTTACACATTAACATAATAGCTATTTTACTAGTGTGAGAAAATCAACAAATAATACGTTGTTTTAATTCATATCACATAATAGAGTTATTCTTGTGTTTGATGTTATTCATAGCAACATTTGTAAACAAATTTGGTTCTACATTGACAGCGACAAATAGTTACGGTAATAAAGTTAAATACCTTGCTTTAACAGTATGATAGTGTCGGTACATAAAACGCAAGAACTAAAAAATACGATGCATCAGATTATAACTTCATTTCTATGTTAGTAGTTTTCATGATTATAGCCGTAATAACATTCTGTATAAGCTGCCGTTTATACAGGAGTTTAATATTGTTATGTTTTACTAGTGTTTACTGTACGGGACTGGATTATCCAAGTCCAGTACCAAAGAAACATTGCGCAGCCAAAATGACTCCCAAGTCCTTTTGAAAGCATGAATATAGTAATCAAATTGAATTCCTCATGTGGACACTGCCTCCACTAGTAAGTCATGTGTACATTAGGTTTTCAGTGCACCACCGCCATTACAGAATAAAATGTTCTACTATCTTACAAATTAGCACAGCATTATGTAACCGTGAAAGTGTATTGTAATTCATCAAGTAATATTAGCGCGTGAATATGTGCTACGCATCACTGGCGAGGCACACTCGCTGTATTTTAATTCTGTTCCTCGGCATGTGAAGGTTGGTTCAGATTCTTATTCGTTGGAAGGTGAAGGCCACTGAGTGAGCGGATGAAGGATATAGTACGCAGGTGTTCAGCGGTATCGGTCAATTACTTTACTGATTTGCATGTGATATAACAGTCACTGTAGTGACCACTCGACTTAAATATGTAATGATAGACTTAAATGTATAAGAAATCCATACTAAGTGCTTATTTTTGTTAATATGATTAAACCCTCTTCACCCGCAACAGTAAACAGATAATACATAAATTATAATGCTAATGATAGTAAATTGAATATACTAAATTAAAAAATTACATTCATTCAATGCATTCAAAACTCTATTAGCTGAATATTTGATAACAAATATCACCCTTCCTAAAATCTGAATTCATTGGATGGGTATATCATAATATCATAATTGCTACCGTGACGTCTGAAACGCACTTTAAATATAATTTATTTTAAGCATTGTTCTCATTTAAGTGACTTTGTGTCTTTTTTGAAAATAAATATCTTTAAACCTAAACTAATAATGATAGATAAAATGACTCATTTCATCTCGCGGAAATGGGAGTTTGTTACCCATTGTAACAGGAAGATATTTTCAAACAGTGTTTTCCCATAAAACAGTTCGAATTGAATCATCGAGGTACCTTCGCGCTTACTCATGTTCGCTCACAGTTACACAAAGATATTACTTGTTTCTTTGGTTCTAGTCTCATTTCTACGTTTCTTCTTAGCGAATCGTGACAAAAGAATTCAAACATGTTTAGCCCAAAATTCAGCTGCGGTACACCGCTTGCTGATTAAGTAAAAGATCATCAAGAGCGCAGGTGACAGTGCATACGGTGCAAGATGGGCCATTGTCGGTGGCCGACTTGGAAATCTCTAAATAGACTTCGAACCCAAATTGGCCGGAGCAAAGACAATACCTACAGTTTTTTTTATTAAGAGTGTAGAAGAACTAGACATCGAGTTTTAGACAAAATTCGCCTTTGTAAAGGATTTCTCTGTCGCTTATACCAGTATCGTAGTCTCTTTCTATACCTCAATATGTCATATTAATACACGAGTACTTTATGAGAATCACTCTGCATCTTCCGCTACCCGCTGTTTTCGTAGCCCGTCCGCAGCTTACAAATGAGTAATGAATGATGACAATTTATTTAGATGCTTCCGCTACGTGATTGTTTTCCTTGCCTTGTTACTTAACACCCGCTTAACGATTCTTTTTTATAGATCGATATTGTGATCGATGGTCAGAGTTGACAAGTAGTCAGTGGCCCGAAATTCTGACAACCAGTCTTACTATGGGGTATCGTTACCCTGTACTATCTGGGCTGTGGAGGTCAGATAGGCAGTCGCTCGCTGTAAAATACTGGTATTCAGCTGCATCCGGTTAGATTGGATGTCCCAACACAGTTGAGAAAAAGCTAGGCAGATTGATTTGTTTGTTAATACACACACATTTCACCAGTTGTATTTAAGTCCCATGTAATAGGGGGCGAGCCTATTGCCAAAAACCGGACACAAATCCAAACTCCGTGACTGCTACTAAGAATTTCCATGGAAAAACCCAATAAAAATTTACCCAGCTCAGGAATCGTACCCAGGACCTCATGCTCAGCAGTCGCGATTGCGAAGACTAGACCAACGAGGTAGTCTTTTTAGATCAGCAGTATAATTTACTAGGCTGATCATAAACATTGCAAACATTGCCATTGTGACTTTTCGTAATAATTTTCTAAATTCTGTTAGATAGTCTCTTGCCAGGACAATATGGCAACTGTCTTGTTTACTCAGTTGTTGGCAAATATTTGATAGGCTTTCACAATATCAAGCCAGCACTTGGGCGAGGTTTAGTATGAACGCGCGGGCGCTAATCGCTATTGTTTGACATAGGCACATAATTATGTATTCACTTTAACCACAGTGAATTCATGGAATATGATTACACTTCACTACTATACATAAGAATGACTAACATTGTCAATACTGTCAGTACTCATTAGAATTATAATGTGACCAATATATGGACCAATAACGGGGGACCCCATGTCTTAGAGGGAATGCGGTCGTTCGTGTGTTCTCTTAATTGGTCTTTAGGAGGACTATAAACTTTTGGAGACTATAGGTACATATAACTATAAAAAAGTGAATGGACTTGAACTTTGATAGCTCATATCT
The DNA here is from genome assembly GCA_910589295.1 of Noctua janthe. NCBI lineage: Eukaryota > Metazoa > Arthropoda > Insecta > Lepidoptera > Noctuidae > Noctua > Noctua janthe. Next base: position 6,409,924 of record OU342573.1, on the reverse strand, counting down.
CGGAAACATGACACTTTAAAACATTTTGCCTCAAAAAATAACTTGTTTGTTTTGATAACAACTATCGATTAATATAGGCGTTATGTGTGGCCGCAACTTTGAAAAAAAAAATTAAAATGGCGGAAGTTAGGCCGGCTTTATACAAAAATCTTCCAAGCCCTTTATTATTTGTATAAATAGTTGAACACATAATATATTGCATTATCCTTCCTAGTTCCCTAGTTACGACTTTACCAATCAACTTATCCCATTTAATTTCCTTGTTACAGTTAACAGACATCGTAAACGCAATGTCGACGCGCGGGGAGCTCCCCTTAGAGCTGGCACTCCGGGGGCGAAGCTCCTCGATAGCCACGACGTTGCTGCAGCACTGCGCAGACGCAGACGCGAGAGGCCCGCGCGGTAGGACCCTGCTGCATCGCGCCGTGGATGCCAGGGACGCCTTCTCCGCCAAGTTCCTCGTCGATAATGGCGCTGATCCTAATTTAACAACGAAGTTAGTAACTTCTTTTTAGATAGTAATTAGGAAGTTTTTAGTGTCTCACGGCTTTGTTCACATACGAGGCAAGGCTTGACACCCCCAACGCCGCAATGCACTTTTAGTACATAGACGTACCAAATTAAAATAAAACAGAACAAAGTACCGCCAACACGAAAAAAAGGAACATGAAAAAGCACGTGGAAATTTTTGGCAATCCACGTGACTAAAAGGACGTACCTTAGTAAATGTCGCTGATTGAAATGGTAACTTTTTATGCATTTGCATTTTAACAATCTCAGAAGCCGGACCCAAACCGCAGAAAAAAAAGAAAAACAAAACTTGAGTTGACTTTAATATACCCACTGCATAGAGGGAAAAAATAATCTATTTCTAGCTATCCTGTCATAATATGTTTACCCGATCTGATATGCATCCAAGTTTATGACATCTACATTATACTCACTGCATTTAAACTACCTGATTGATTTAACTATCCATCATATGATTTTATTCTACGTTCGATATAGAGAGGAGGGTGACACAGCGCTGCATCTGATAGCGGCGCTTACATCAAGCTCCTGTGATGAGGAGACCATGGAACTGATGGCAGAGATCGCTGACGTCATGGTACAAAAGAGTGCGGATATCAACCGACAGAATAGAAAAGGATTGTAAGTATTCTAACTAGGTATCTAACTCCTCAGGGAATCAACTAACTAAATTAATTCTAACTATGATTTCCAGAAGGCAAATTCTCGTAGTCAATGCCCTGTACTACCTGACCCGTCTTCCCTTGTTCTTCTTTATAAGAGGGGTCAAGTAAAAGTCATTCAAATTAGTCACAATCTCATCACAGCAACTATTAATATTAAAAACATAGGTAAATTAGAGTATTTTTGACAGGTTAGGACTGAGATCCCCCTAGATCTCTTTTTATTTGGTACAGTTTCAGCATGTTTTGCTGCTGCATTTGTACGCGTCTATTTGTTTGTTTGATAGAAAGGAAAAACATTTATTTGGGTGTTTGCGAAGCCCTATGAACTAATAAAGCACGTCGGCATGCAACGTGCGTATACCAATTACGTGCATATTTAGCGGACGTGTCATGGACCTTAAGTAATGCATATCCTTATTAAGCTCGATTGTTTGGCCGTTCAATTCCATATCAGTCAAATGACAACAAGAATATTTTCTAACCTTTCACTCTCGAAAATTGTATCTAAAATTAACAATTCCTTGTAGCACACCTCTCCATCAAGCAGTCATAGCCAGAAACCAGAGGATATTCGACCTCCTCCTGAAACAACCAACATTAGATACGAACCTCCGCACCCTGACAGACGAACACCCGCCCCTGTACTACGCACTAGTCGACGATAGACGAGCATCGATATCATCCAGCGAGACTCTAGTCATGAACGGATCCAATCCCTTCGATACACCGGTGACAAACAAAAACGCTTTTACCGAAGACCCCGTGGAAGGCAAAACTGAGAGTGTTGTCGAAAGAGGATTCGCTGCCAAGCTGTTGGATAAGGGATGTCAAGCGAATCCGTTGTATTCGGGAGCAGGGGACAGTTTGCTGCATATTTTGGCGCAAGGATGGTTTGAGGTAAGACAGAAATGAATGACCAAAATTGGTACCTTTTTTTTTTCGCGGGCGGCAGTTTTATCTTTTTGTTTTTTAGTCCGGGCTGAGGTCAGAGCTTTACCGTCATACAAAATGCTGTTTGTTACGATTTTACGTTAGCTTATCAGAGCTCGATACAAAACTATAGATAGTAGAGCAAAGTGGTCGTAGGAGCCATGATCTTTTGAAGGAGAATAAAACAGCAGCATTAGTGTATTGAAAAATCTTTGACCGGAGCCAGGAGTCAAACCTATTATTTTTACAAAAAGAGCACCTTGTATTATTGCTCTAATCGATCATTAGGGTCTCTTACTACACTATGCATAATCTTGGATATATTTGCAAGGAATCAGCGGTGTTCCTGGTGTCTCACCTGAGCGGCGAGCTTAACCACACCAACGAGGCAGGCATGAGTGCGTTACACGCGGCCTGTGCCAACGGCCTCGCGCGACTCACTGCGGCCTTGTTAGAACACGGTGCCAGGCCTAACTTGCAGACTGCGTATGGAGAACAAGAGGATACTGTATATAGGTCAGAACATTACTCTGTTCTTGTTATGTAGATTTGCTTTCGAATTCTATGCGAGTTCAGATTAAGATGAATAGAAAGTACTAGGGCATCCAGTCAATAGGAGTTACTGCTTGGTTAAGTACTCCGATGAAATAAAATGAGATTGCGAATCGACGACCTCTTGTCCTGTTCCTTGTGCAATTCCATCTGCATCTTGAGGAACCTGTTCGAGGCTGCTACCGGCGCTATCGACGTGGCAGAGTCCTGATCGAAACTTAATCTCACTCAGATCCAGCCAGTCCTTTTGCAGCTCTCCCCAGCGACGCCCTACGCCGAGGCTTGTACCCCACAGGGGGTGCCCTTAGCGCGCTGTCCCTTAGTTTATAAGGTTTTGCCCCTGGCTGGAAGCTTTACACTCAAGAAGGCACCCACAGGATAGTCCGCTTAAGCAGAAGCTAGCCTCACCGGTTGACTTGCGAGATGCCATTAAAAAAAATGGTTGCATCTTATTTAACTTTGAAGACTTCATAGACTCCACGAAGAAGAAGAAGTTCGGAGTTCTTTATTTGTTAAGAGAAAAGTTTATCGCGTCCAGAGAGAGATAGGTAATATGAATAGTTTTTCTATTGCCAATATTCCATTGAAAACTAGAATATATGTACAGACAAACGCCCCTGCACTTGGCAGTACTCAACAACCACGAAGGCGCGGTACTGGCCATCATAGAACACAAGAAGATCACAGACAAAGGCGACTTGGCGGCTGCCGATCGAAGCAACACCAGTCTCATACCCAATCTTAACTTGAAGAACTCGGATGGGGATACGCCCGTCAGTCTGGCACTCACTGAAGGTAAGAGGCATAGACTAAGCAAGACTATCATAGACACCGGAAGCTCATAGACACATGGTGGCCGCAGAGCGATCCAACACCAGTCTCGATCCCAAACTTAACTTTAAATAGAAAACAACTTTCTTATTATTATACATTGTAGTGTTACGGTCATTTATCTTATTATTTTATACTTTTTTTAAAACACAATTCTTATTGCAATTGACCTCAGTAAGCCATTAAGAAAAATAGTCAACACTTCAGAGCCACTTTCACCTAAACTTCTAAAATATAATCTTATTAGCGAAATTTTCTTCGCTGCAGCCAAATATAGTAAAAATTTCCCAACTTAAACTTCTTAACCTGTATCAGATCATTAGCATAAATGTATGGCTTCAGGTCACAAGAACCTCGTGGCCCCGCTGATCGAAGGCGGCGCGGACCCTAATATCCGGAACGGCAAGGGCTTCACGCTGTTGCATCAGGCTATCGTGGAGGAAGACTCGCGGACGGCCATATACCTGCTCGATCATGGAGCAGATATGAACGCTCTGTGAGTACATGTACAGTAGGAAATGCATAGTGGTAGTTAGTTTTACGCCCGTTTTTACGGGGTTACCTGAAAAGAGGGTTTAAATATATGCGCCGAGAATTAAAATGATAACAATGCATTCCACAGTACGGAGGCAGGCGAGACGCCCCTGCAGCTGGCCATCCACTGCCGCCTGGGGCTGGTGGTGGAGGCGCTGTGTGTGCGCGGTGTGGACATGAGCCGCCTGGATGCGCACGGGGTGCCGCCGCTCTGGGCCGCGCTCGACTCCGCGCAGGAGGAAGTGGCTAGTGTATGTACGCACATGGTTTATAGGCATTTGGACAACCAGATGCACATTTTTAACCAGGGACACATTTTTTATGAATATGGAAGTGCAAATATCACTAACTATTTACGTAAAGAAAACAGTTACTCAAAAATATGATCATATTTTGAATTATGGGATCCATTGATGCCTCACACCATTTACTTATTTTTTTTTATCATTCCTCGGCAACTGCGGAACTGCGAAATGGAAACTTTTTTGTTCAAGTTATTATTTTTATTTTTTTAGATCTTGGTCAGAAACGGCGCGGACGCAGACTGTTGGGGCGCAGGACCTGATGGATGTTTACAAACTTTGTTACACAAGTGAGACAGATTTATTTTAAATTTTTGTTTGCCTACGTAATACAAGGATTATTAAACCCAGTCTTACACTCCAATCCTGTTTGTCCCACCAGAGCAATAGACGAGAACAAGGAGTCCCTAGCCATGTTTCTGATCCGCTCGGGCTGCGACGTGGAGTCCCCGCGGCGCCTGGGCCCGAGCGGCGAGGGCGCCGACGTGGCCAACGAGAAGCACTCGCCGCTGCACCTGTGCTGCACCTGGGGGCTCACTGACGTCATACAGGTACTGCACTGTTACATACAGAGTGCTGAATGTTCCTGATTCGATCTGACCATCATCCATCATTTTGGAATTTATTTTTTCCCCTTCAAATCATGAAATTTCACTTAAAATTGGAAATCTAATTTTCTTTGACCGGCGATTTGATTTTTTATTTAATTCACCTTCGGTTAATGCCGAACGACCGCGACGAGCGACGACGAATGTAAACTAGCTATGCTTTGGCCACACGCATCATGAAAAATAACGTGTGAACGAGATCTCCGAAATCTTTTCCCGAAACAATCTTTTTCTTAGCGTTTCGATGGCAAAAAGTTTAAATATGTTTAGCCCAAAACTCCGCCACGCGAACCCCGCTCACTGATGCAGTAAATAAATCAACAAGAGCGCAGGTGATATGGATATATATATATATATGCGGGGCAAGATGGAAGGTGGGCCATTGTCTGTGGGGAAACGCCGCATACGCACTTGAGGTCTGAGCCGTCCATGAACCCCCATCTGCAGAGATTGTCTTTGCTCCGGCCGACTTGGGTTCGAAGTCTGTTTAGAGATTTCCAAGTCAGCCATGGCAGCTCGTGTCCAGGTGGAAGGTTTTCTGATGGATCGTTGAAGTTGTCAGAGGGTTTAAACCGCTCCCGCCAGAGATTACATCTTGCTGTGGAGGCGTTGAAATTGATTGGGCTGAAAATGCTCAACCGAAACCCGAAAATTGTTTCGGTTCTCAACCATCATCAATGAAATTGAACGTACAACTTTTACTCCTTTCCAATAGACTCTCCTAGAGCACGGCGCCAACATAAACTCAAAGGACGCAGAAGGCAAGACCCCCCTGCACATCGCGATAGAGAACCAGCACGCGGGCATCATCTCGCTGCTGCTGTCCCAGCCGGGCATCGAGCTGGCGGCGCGCGACAACCGGGGCGTGTCGCCCTTCGCGGCTGCGCTCACGGCTAGGAACAATAAGGCGGCGCAGGCTATATTGGAGAAGAATCCTTCGGCTGCTGAACAAGTCAGTGTTTTTATTAACTGTGTGTAAAAGGTCTACTGTAATGTCATTAAATGAATCCAGAATTTCATTTTGGTGTTGAAAAAAGCTTTTTGATATGAAATTGTCTATAAAATTGTGTTAGGTTTCTAAATTTCACTACATAGTATAAAACAAAGTCCCTTCCCGCTGTCTGTCTGTCCCTATGTATGCTTAGATCGTTAAAACTACGCAACGGATGTTGATACGGTATTTTTAATAGATACAGTGACTCAAGAGGAAGGTTTATATGTATATATTGCACCCGTGCGAAGCGGGTCGCTAGTATTGTATATTCTTAGATGAAGTAATAAGCATTTTACTGAAAATATAGTTATTCGGAAGTTGGAGTCGGTATTTACCTTCGTAAACGTTTTTCAAGCTTTCAAATGCTCATACTTCTGATATATTATAATAATAAGAGATATTTATCATTGTCAGGTCGACAAAAAGGGCCGCAACTTCCTCCACGTGGCGATCCAAACGTGCGACGTCGAAAGCGTGATGTTCCTACTGTCCGTAGAAGTAGACGTCAACTCGCGCCTGCAAGACGCGTCACTAGCGCCGCCATTACACCTAGCGGCCGCAGCGGGACATGAAGTGTTGCTGCGGAGTCTGTTACTGGCCGGAGCCAGGCCCAACGACCGGGATGCACACAAGTATGTACCTTTTGATGTATAGTATAGAGTCGAAACTCGAATGACCTGTCTCTGAAATATGCAGGACGCTAACTTACGCGTTCAGACGCTTCATCAGCGCCACCTTTACTTAGACGCGGGACATGGAAAGTAGATTGCTGAAAACATTTTCACTAGCCGGAGCTAAGCCCAACGACTGTCATGTTACCTCTACACATAGAGTATAATCAGAACTTGGCAAAATACATGCTTTGCTTTAATTAAAATAGAAATTACAAAATACTATTTCGCATGTATTTAAAATACGAAATACTAAATATTTTTAAGTCGTGTATTTGAATATTAAGTACAAAATACAGTTTTTAAAGTATTTTATTTAAAATACAAAATACGGTCGGTGTTAGGTTATGTAAATAGAATAAAATAATCCATCGTGACATTCGTACTTCCTTCTTCTTTATCGTGTGGTTAGTGCCTAACCTGGTGTCAGAGTTTTTATGCCGCCCATTCGTACTAATAAACTTAAGTAATACACAAAAGTTTCGTGAAAATCACCGTTTAAGAATAGTACGTACGGTACAGGTGCAGTGTTGCCAACTTTAAATGTTGACATATTTAGCGGTCGCCATTTTGCTTACGAAAGCTATGGAGCGCTATTTATTGCAGAATGCACCCAATGTTTAAATGTATTTTGAAGCCATATGTATTTGAAATACTAACTACAAAATACCTCAGCGTCAGGTATTTGAAATACCAATTACATTTTTATGAAGTAATTGAATAACAAATACCAAATAGATATTTGTTTTCAATTGCGTATTTTAATAAATTACAAGTAATTCAAATACTGCCCAACCCTGAGTATAATAGCCTACAACGTTCCCACTACTGGGATTCAGGCTGACTCCCTGTGAGAGGGAGCGGGCCATAATCAGCCACCCGGGCCCAGTTGATGTTACATACGTTTCTAGAACATGTTGTCAGCTTCCTCACCGTTTTGAGAGTAGTCGACCTTTTTTGTATGTGTTCCACATTGTTTATTCATTGATCATTATTTTAGTTATATTTTCTGCTCAAGGCCTGAATAGTTTCTCTTATTGCACAGACGCACAGCGCTGCACGTGGCAGCGGGCGCGGGCCACGAGCCCATCGTGTCGGCGCTGGTGTCGGGCGGCGCGGAGTACGGCGCGGTGGACGCGGCGGGCGACAACGCGCTGCACGTGGCCGCGCGAGAGGGACATGCGGCCGCCGCGAGGGCCCTGCTCGCTGATACTGACATAGACGCCGCCGCTACCAACCTCAAAGGTAACCCTGCACTACTACAACGCGCGACAACGCGCTGCACGTGGCCGCGCGAGAGGGACATGCGGCCGCCGCGAGGGCCCTGCTCGCTGATACTGACATAGACGCCGCCGCTACCAACCTCAAAGGTAACCCTGCACTACTACAACGCGCGACAACGCGCTGCACGTGGCCGCGCGAGAGGGACATGCGGCCGCCGCGAGGGCCCTGCTCGCTGATACTGACATAGACGCCGCCGCTACCAACCTCAAAGGTAACCCTGCACTACTACAACGCGCGACAACGCGCTGCACGTGGCCGCGCGAGAGGGACATGCGGCCGCCGCGAGGGCCCTGCTCGCTGATACTGACATAGACGCCGCCGCTACCAACCTCAAAGGTAACCCTGCACTACTACAACGCGCGACAACGCGCTGCACGTGGCCGCGCGAGAGGGACATGCGGCCGCCGCGAGGGCCCTGCTCGCTGATACTGACATAGACGCCGCCGCTACCAACCTCAAAGGTAACCCTGCACTACTACAACGCGCGACAACGCGCTGCACGTGGCCGCGCGAGAGGGACATGCGGCCGCCGCGAGGGCCCTGCTCGCTGATACTGACATAGACGCCGCCGCTACCAACCTCAAAGGTAACCCTGCACTACTACAACGCGCGACAACGCGCTGCACGTGGCCGCGCGAGAGGGACATGCGGCCGCCGCGAGGGCCCTGCTCGCTGATACTGACATAGACGCCGCCGCTACCAACCTCAAAGGTAACCCTGCACTACTACAACGCGCGACAACGCGCTGCACGTGGCCGCGCGAGAGGGACATGCGGCCGCCGCGAGGGCCCTGCTCGCTGATACTGACATAGACGCCGCCGCTACCAACCTCAAAGGTAACCCTGCACTACTACAACGCGCAACAACGCGCTGCACGTGGCCGCGCGAGAGGGACATGCGGCCGCCGCGAGGGCCCTGCTCGCTGATACTGACATAGACGCCGCCGCTACCAACCTCAAAGGTAACCCTGCACTACTACAACGCGCGACAACGCGCTGCACGTGGCCGCGCGAGAGGGACATGCGGCCGCCGCGAGGGCCCTGCTCGCTGATACTGACATAGACGCCGCCGCTACCAACCTCAAAGGTAACCCTGCACTACTACAACGCGCGACAACGCGCTGCACGTGGCCGCGCGAGAGGGACATGCGGCCGCCGCGAGGGCCCTGCTCGCTGATACTGACATAGACGCCGCCGCTACCAACCTCAAAGGTAACCCTGCACTACTACAACGCGCTAATTTAAGTTAACCTGTTAAATTACTTGAGAAAGTTTAAAAAAATGCAAAAAAAATAACATGCTATGCTTGGGGTATTTTTTTGTTGGGGGAGACTGATTATTATCAAAACCATACTTACCCCGTATCATCATTTATCTCACTGGTTCCCAAGAACGAAAATGGAATTTTGATTATGTAGGCTAGAGAAAATATAAAATTATTTTAAACTTCAACAGGTAGAAATCCACTACACGAGCTATGCTGGTGCAAAAAGGACAACGCAGCGACGATTTGCGAAATATTCTTAGAATTTATGCCTGACTATCCGATCAATAGGACTGACTTACAGGTACGTCATTTGGAAGTCCCGTGATATGAGTATTCATGGTAAACAAGTCGCGAGTTAGTAGGCTTCTTTTGGGTTAGCTCGTTCCATCGTCGACCTCATCTTTGTCCTCAGGACTAGATTGAGGTCAAGAGTAGTATAAAAAAAACAAAAGTAGCAAAATATTTTTTTTTTCTTACTGGTAATTTTTATCTAGGCAGTGTTTCCAACAACATAAACACTTGTTCTACAACTTTTGTTAACCATGAAAAACAGAGTATATCTAGACTAAAGGCATTTCAAAAATATTTATTTGCTTTTACCTTTAACTTCTGTCTTTTTTTTCGTAGGGTAACACTCCGCTCCTACTAGCATACATGAACGGTCAGGGCGCGATGTGCCGAGTACTAGTGCGAGCCAACGCGTGTCTCGCTCAAGAGAATAAGGACGGAATATCTATATTTAATTACCAAGTAAGTGACTATCAATTTAGTTATTAAAATAGGCCTGTAGATTACAGGCCTATTTTAATAACTCTGATTTAGTTTTCGTTAAATAACTATACTATAGTCTGTTTTTTAATCCCTGAGACTAAATTGACACATGCAAATTTCAAACTTACAAATAATGTTGCCAGCTCTTTTGTGTAGTGTTCTACCTACGATACCGGTTTGTTGAATCGTAACTTTTTATATTTATTAGACGATTAGAAAAAAAAATACAGACGCCATCAGTGTTGTTCCAGTACACGGTAAAACGGAGATATAAACTTTTTTCTCTTACAAAAGGCAGAACTTTTAAAAAATACGACAATTATTGCAACTTGAAACCGTAGAAACAATTACAATTTTAAGAATAATTATTATAATACAGCAGTTAGCGTGTGATTTTGAATACGGCAACCCTAAGATTATAAGATTAACAGGAACAACACAGGACGCCTTTTTATTATTATTAATGAATGTTTCACATGATATATAATTATATCTATATCTTATTGCTTTTGTATTATTTCGTTTTATTAACCCTTCGGGGGTAGAATTATCAAAAAGGCTGTAACACGTATAAATTAATTTTCAATTATCAGTCTAAACACAAAATTTGAAGATCCTAACTTCAAAACTGATTTTCATCCCCTATTTTACTCCTTAAGGGGTGAAATTCCCAAAAATCCTTTCTTAGTGGATACTTACTCTTCACAAAGAACACATCCTCCAAGTTTCATGTTTCTAGGACCAGCGGTTTGGCCTGTGTGTTGATATATCACCCAGTCAGTCAGTCAGTTTACCATTTTATATATATAGAAGAAGACTACTTGATTTATTAACGGCAATTTACTGTAGTGGCACATCACTATTTAAGAATTGCAAAAAACTGGCAAACCACGTAATGTCAGTTTAGTCTCGGAGATTAAAAAACAGACCATAGCCAGGTCATTTAATACAAATTATGTTATTTGGTGAGCCACTGCTATTGGGACTTTGTAAACCAGGTTTTTAAGAGTTTTAAACCAAGGACCTGATTTTACCACCTTCGATAGGTATCAGCTAGATAATTTCTCATATTCTGCTCGTTTTTGAATTTATATCTACACACTGAAAAAAAAAATTGATGATACGTGTCGTGCAGGTTGCAACGAAACAATTACTGCATCGTCTGCTCGATGTACTACCGGCGGAGGCGCCGTGGGCGGAGTCCGACCTGTGCCAGGAGTGCGGGACCAAGTTCACGCTCACCATGAGAAAACATCACTGGTAACAACTGATGCTTCATATGTTTATAACAGTACGAGTCAGGCTGCATAGAAAGATTCATCATGGATGATATTTATAATTTTTTTAAAACTTCTTAATGACTCTTCTTTCCCAAGTCCGAATGCCACAAGTTGAAGAATGAAAAAGTTATTATTTTTTTGGCATTAGACTGATTTGTTATCTATGTATATTCCAAAAGAAAATCGGGAAGGTTTTTTTAAAAATTGCTTATTCTTTTCTTCCCACTACTGTATGTTTCGATGAGTGATTGTTTGGCTCTTTGAATATTTTGTTTTACTATATGTATAGCGTTTAACAAATAATACTTTCCCCAGTCGTCACTGCGGCCGCATGCTGTGCAACAAATGCTCGAGTCAAGACGTGCCGATCCTCAAGTTCGGCATGAACAAGCCACAGCGCGTGTGTGAGATCTGCTTCAACGTTCTCCAGGTCGGCGCGAGTTAGTGACACAGTGACCACTGTGTCGAGTTCGGTACTGACAGAGTACGCTCTAGCTGAAGAGTTGGAAAAGCGTTTATGCACTGAACCGATCGTAATCCTCCTCAACGGACGCAGTGCACAAATAACTGACACGTCAAACAACGGGTTTTCATTGGCCATATTAAATCACGTTATCGAATGTGGCCAAAGAAAACGCGTGATCCTGTAGGGTGTGTTACAAGTGTGTCCGGCTCTTATAAGTGACACACACACAATCCGCGATTCTGAAGCTCAGTTAGTCATTCGACTAAACATGAGATTTTATAGTTTTGTATCGCGTTATTAACACATCACATCCCAGTGACTATATTCTAGGACAAGCAATTACTTAATTTTGCTCATGAGGCTAGATCATCCCTACCCGCTTATATAATTTTCCATAATTTGTAAATCTTAGTACGTATACATAATGCCTAGGTATTTCCTTTCTCCGTAAATGACATTTTAATTAAGGCACAGACTTGAAATTACTCTTTGTCTGTTAAGGGTTAGATAGCAATATGATAAATTCTACTACATTGTTATGAGATGCAATGTGATTTAGTTAAGCTTCTAAGGTCACAGTTAACGGTTCGATGCGAAGTATACTCTACTATTTAATGCCTAGAATGTAATCTATACAAGCCAAGAGCGCGTCCATTAGATATTAAAGTAAGAAACACAAAAAATTTGCTTAATATAGTGCCTCCACTTTTAATACGACACATCTTGATATTGCTCATTTTCACTAACACAAAGCTTCACTTAAACAAATTCCTAAATATGACTGCACTGTTGGAATTTCAGCATCATCTTTCTGACTATTGATAATGCGCTTTCATTTAAACATCAAAATACTGCTTAACATAACGTAACGCCTGTAATCTCCAGTTATGTTTAAGTCCCATGTAATAGGGGGCGAGCCTATTGCCATCAACCGGGCGCAAATCCAGACTCCGGGACTGCTACAGAGAAATTCCTGATGGAAAAACCCAATAACACTTTGCCTGACCTGGGAATCGAACCCAGGACCGCAAAAATACTGCTTACTGTTAGTGAAAACGGGCATTCGTTTTGTATCACTAAATTATGCCAAAGTTTTCTGTGCTTTTGTTTTCGACGTTTCTAGCTTTAATATTATATAAATTGGTTATATTGTATTGTTAGTTATTATTGTTAAAATTTTCGTTTATGATGTTCACACATTAAATATCTCACTGGCACATTCTTTAGTAGAATATATTGGATTACAATAGTTTCAGAGCAGTTGTTTTACGGTAAAAAGTTCGAGTCACAAATCAAAACTGTTTACAATTTCACCAACCCAACTATTTCTCTCTACTACTCCTCTAAGGGTATAGTATGTCCGCAATGGTGTGAGCGTTTTTGCTACTTTTCTGTGTGACCATTATAAACAAATTCTTTTAACAAAACAATAATGCATTTCGTACTTTTAAAGTCAATTTTCATTGCTGTAGAGATTTTATAGAAAATAAAATGTATTCTTTTATTGCTTAGGATAAGTCACATAATATATGATTATACAATGTTTACATTTTGTAAAGGTATCATTTATTTTGTTGATATATTTGGCATTTGTTTTGACATTCCGATTATTTTGCACAAGTTTATGGAAATACACTCCATATTAATGTTATTAAAACATCTTTCTCTATTGAGTGCCATTTTACTTGTGATGTTCCAGAGCTGAATTCTTTTATTGAGATTTATTTTTATATTATTACGAAATTATTATTTCTTTTCCAAAATTTTATATTTGCTGTAATAAAAAACATTATATGCAAATCGCTTTTTATTGTTGATTGTAGTTGATAATTAGATTTTTTAAAGTTTATATTGCATTTACTAAATAAAACACGAATATTAACGGCGATTATTTATTTACAAATAAACAGTAAACTTCAACTCTTCGATCTCCACATGTGGTACATAAATAATTTGCTAAAACTACATCTACCCTTTGTACCAGCAATTTTATTAAAACAAGTATTATGTGACATAACATTGGGGGTATGGCAGTTCAGGGTAGGAAATTAAAATTAAGTTACTTAAGCCTTTTGAAGAGGTCTTTGGTGACGCAATGGTCAAGGACATGCAAGTAGTCAATGAGTTCCTCCTCGCAGGTCTCGGCAGTTTGGGAGCGCGAGTTGACACGGTCATTGCACTCCTGGTACTTTGCCCAGTGGCTCTGGGCATCAGGCTTCTGAGAACAGGATTCCTGAAAAAACATTGTGCCATATTAGTGCTTGGGTGTCAAAGAGATCATGAATTTATACTACTAATTTATAATTTTAACATTAATGAGATACCCTAAGTAGAAACTAAACTTTAAAAAATGGTAAATTACATAGGAATTATTTTACATAACAAATTACACAGTTACAATATCTAACAAAATGAAAATAAATAACAACTTTAGTGAAACAAGATACAAAAATAAACAAATTAAACCTTTAGATTTCTTGTGAGCATGTTTCTGACATTGACTCTAAAATGGGAAAACAAATATTTTATATTCGGGTATGTTTGACACTATAGCATCAGACAGTTAAAGGTTATTGTCTACAAAATTAATGGGAAAACAGAAAAGAAAATAAATTATAGATAATCTAGTTGTTTTCAGACTATACAAGCTGCAAAGTTCACATAAATAATCCTTTCTTCCTTATTACTGAAGTTAATGTATCCAGACTCAGGTTCAAAATAAAGGTGGGTGGTATTCGGTGTTCAACCTTTTGTGTGCTGGAACTTAAGATCTACATGAGACACAATAGCTTTTTAATTGTATCTATATACTAGATATACAAGTGGTTAAGTGCAGATTTAATACATATACCCTACATTAGAATAACAAGTTTTGATAATTTATGGTCAATTCCTAACAATACTTGGAAGGTAGACAGACAATAATGTTCACTCTTGTTTACAAACACATGTAACAATAAATCTTGCTAGCACAACATGAGACTTTAAATTACAGGGTGATTGATCTCTCTATACAATTTCTCTGTGACTGAAAAACATTATTTAATCCCTTATGAAAATGATTGCACAGGTTGCTTTTGATTTTGGTAATGATTGAGTAATTAAGTATTTTGATCTGGACGTGTACCGCGAAGGCTGGTTCAAGGAGGCACGGGATAAGAGCACAGGGAAGGAATTGGGGGAGGCCTTTGGGACAGCACAGGTTACTAAAAAAAAAAAAGAGTTGCAACTTCCATACCATAAATAAACATATATATACAGAAACCCGATAACAAATGTTGCTGTTGGGCAGTAACCATCCACACACAAAACCTATCTAGTTGGAAGAAGGAAGTTGCTCCCCTTTCTGTGCAGAATAAGAGACTTCCCATCATGTTCTTCATGCCTTTTATGTGTGAATCAGGAAAGAGAAGGCACGGTTATTCCCAGGAATCAAGCACTAACCTAATCTTTAGCTGCTGAAAGAATTTATGAATATCCAATAACAGCTAGCGCTGGTTATTAAATAACAAAATTAACTCAGGAAGGAATCTCACGGTCCTCTAATACTAAGACCGCCCTCTGATCGTCACATTTGTGAAATTGTGACCACTATAGGTACATAAGAGGTAGTTTTCAATAAGCACTTGAAGAAGTGGAATCAACTATTTGGATTTGAATACCCTAGTTTTAAAACTCGGTTTTATGAGATTAAGAGCAATAAAAAATCTGCCGATCCATAAACATTTAGCAACTTGATAACAGAAAAAGTATTCCAGATATTGGAAGACAGGTTCTTCCACGAAAAGAGGTTATGTTTTGGGTATTATCATTCCAAATGTAGTAGTGCCAGGCATAACTTATCTAATATTTAAGTAAGCAATAAGGATAAACGTACCCTTAGTTGGACCTGAGGGTCCACCAATTCTTCCTCTTCGGCTGCCTCCTCCTCAGCCTTGACTACGGGAATAATTTTTTTCTCGGACATTTTGCCTGAAAATGAGATTCACTATATGACACAAGTTTTAACAGATACGATAATTTTAACTGTTTATCACTTGATTTCAAGCGAGAAACGTATTTTTTTGCGAAAAATTACCTAAATCGATGATGCAACAACCGATGGCAAGTAAATTAGTGTTACCAGTACTAATAAACGTGTTAGCTAAGCTATGCTAACTTAGCTTCAAATATTGATTGCATCTTTTTCATTTCTCTTTTTTATACCAATACAATTAAATATACCTTTTTATTGCAATACATGCAAATAATTCAGTGGAAACGGTTAAAATACTTAAAAATATAATTTAAATTTGTTATACGAATGGCAATATCGAACTGTAAAAATATTATGACAATGACATTAAACAAGTTGGCAACGTAACAGTATCAAAATCGGTCTATGAAGTATGAAGTTTTGGTTGTAATATTGCGTACACATAGTAGCTGTAAAATCGCATACTTTATGAATAAACATTGTGCCAGTAGTCAACTGAATATTTTATTTTAATGTTTATTGAAATATAAATAAAAATACAGTTAGTAATGATTTCATTATACTTTAAGTTATTAAATGTGTTGATTGTAGCTAAAGTAAAAGGATAGAATGTGAGTATGTTTTTATCCACTCGTCAGCTCCGAACTGGTCGTCACCATGGAGAGAGCTTACTGTAGAAAATTATTTTATAATTCGTTATTGTGGTGTTAAAACTAGTGAAATTCTCCTAGCAGCTATGATCATTGTAATAAAGGAATTTGAGTTTATATAAGGTTTAAAATGATATTGTCTCATACTGCCAGTATTCGGCAAAAAATTGGAAACTATACGATTTCCTAACATATTGTTTTAAAAACATTTCAGGTTCGTTGCAATAGAAAATAAATACTTTTACATGTTTATCTAATTTTATTCCAGACGCTGATACTTTCGTTTAGTACCAATTGTTGATATTTGCGAAGAGTTGTTGATTTATTGTAAAAGTAGAGGTTATGTTTTAAAAACATTTTTCTGTTTTGTCTTACAGAATGAATGGAGGAATGGAGCATAAAACTCCAGCTCACAATGTGGTGCTTCATAAAGCGCCTAAAAACTACAAATTGCTCATGGACCCATTCCTGATGAAGGGAGTAACAAAAGTGTATAGATATGATGGAACTGTTCCTGGAGATACAACTTATCCACCTGTACAGTGCAGAGACCCTCGATCTCAGCTCTCAAGAATCTGGAATAGACTAGAACCAGCTGACCTGCCTGTCCCTAGGTACCCAAACACTGATTTGTTGTAATTACAAGCATACATATTTACATACCCTAAATGTCTTCCAATCAACACTACATGCATGAAAAATCATAAACTACTGTTTTTTATCATTGTATCGCAATTAATTAAAATGTAGAAATAGATTTTTAAAATGCTGGATTCACTACATTCCAATTTAGAGCAAGAAATCTTATTGGTTACTCGGTCATTAACAAAGGTTGTTTACAAACATTTTGGGCCATGTTGTATTCTTTTTTACATAAAATTAAGTCTATAGTGATTAACACTTGAATTAAAATTAAGTATTTAGTAAAAAAAACGGAATTTTGGTTAAGATCTTCTTTGTTTTTATTATAGCTTTAGTTACAGTAGTGCCAACATTGCATGTTAGTTTGACATCTAATGTGAAGTGGGAATTTCAAATTGTGTGCTAACTCAATGTTATTTTCAGGTTCAAAATAGATAAAAATTATGTAGGAATACCTCCACAGCTGGAAATTACAATAGGAAATTTAAATGACAACATTGATAAAGCATTTTTGGCAGACATGATGAATAAAGTTGGTCCAAGTGAGGAATTAACAATATTCTACCATCCACTTACAAACAGGCACTTGGGATTTGCGAGAATAGTGTTTCAGGATGTAAAATATTCAAAGCTATGTGTTGAAAAATATAATGGAAAATCAGTTATGGGCCAGGTATGTAAAAAAAAAACATTTTTCTAAGTTTGAATTGTCAAAAAACAGAAAAAGAATTGTTTGCAGTAGTTCTCAAATATTTTTAAACATAGTGCTTATTTATAATATACATGCCGAGTCTCCTCCACGCCTCAGAAAACATGGTAAGCTGTTATTCCCGGCTGTCATTTATTGATCTTTGACAGTTGTTACAGTTAGTCAGTAGCCTGAAAGTTCAACAACCAGTCTTATCAAGGTGTATTGTATTACTCAGTAACATACTAACTGGGATGTGGAGGTCAGATAGGTAGTCTCTCCATGTAAAATACTGGTATGCAGCTGCATCTGGTTAGACTGGAAGCCAACCCCAACATGGTTTTGAAAAGACGGGTTAGACTGTGATGTGCTTATTTCATATTACTATCTGCTTGCAGGTTCTTGAAGTCTTCCATGATGCTTTTGGCAAGAAATGTCAGGAAATGTTTGAAAATAAGACTGTTGATAAGAAGCCACAGGTGGTAGCTCCTCCGATCATCACCAAACCTCCTCCTGTTATAGTTGAGGAAGTGAGGCCACCAAAGGTAGACCCTACCCTCAGCAAAAGATTAGAGGAAACCAAAATTACAGAAAAAGTAAGTAACTTATATGGTGTATTTACTACTGAACAGAAAAGAAATGCACTTGAGCCAACTTTTTACTATTATTGATAAAATGTTTTTAAAGTTAGCCAATTTGCTAGGCAGCCAAGTTATTATGCATTTTCTATTGTATGATTACTATCATCAGTCTTTTTGCTACAAAACAGGATTTGTAACTGTTACATCCTATAAAAATAATATTCTTTTTCCGCTATCTACTTTGCTGTCAAGTTTAGATAAAAGTAATTCTTTTATACGGAAATGTTGCAGTTTAAAGGAAGATGTAGTGAAAAAAGTTTAAAAGAGTATCCTTAGATGGTTTGATCATGTGGAGAGGATGAGTGAAAGGTGACTAGCATAAGTTATTTACAAGGCAGATGTGAATGGCAATGCTGGGAGGGGACACCCTAGAAGGACACACTATAAGAATAATGTTAGAATAATTTATTTAAAAAGTATTACAAAAAGTGTACATTTAAGCGCAATAGTATTATTTCTCATACTAATTATAAGTACTTATAAGTAAACTATAACTAAAATAATATATTCTACAGTCGCAAGTATTCAATAGTTCAATTTAGATGTCAGTGACCTGCCCGATCTAGGTTTATTTAAACCTGTGTTTCAGGCCATCACTTTACCTAGCACAATTCAATAAGGACAATAAAATTATAAAATTAAATTAATCTATTAACAATTATAACTATGCATCAAGTTGGTATAAAAGAAAAACACTAAAACTAGCTTAAGTAAATATGTACAAATAGATACGATAACATAACATAATGATAACATAACAAAACATAAATAAACACTAACCTTATTGTTGAGATTCTTCAGAAAGGTCAGGTGCGTAGTAATCACAACCGGCGCGTGCGTGTATGACTAGATGTATGAACGTGAACTAGGCAAAAGAAATATGTAAGGATCGTAGCAGTGTTCAGTGGTTTTTACTTACCTTCCTGGGAAAAATGTAAAAATGTAAAATGTATATAGTAATTCTCTTACCATCCACCATCTGCCTATTAAAACTTTTAGGAGCCGTACCCCCGCTTCAAGGAGCCTGTAGAAATTGTAGCACCACAGCACAGTGACAGCAACACGCGGTGGTCGGACGAAGAGCGAGAGTACCGACACCGACACCGCAGCCGCAACGAGAGGGACAGGGACAAGGATAGAGACCGGGAGAGAGGGGGAGAACGGTAATAATTATAACTGATATGTATCGCTTTCTCTGTTGAGGAACAGATAACACATGTTCAAAGTCAAAGTCAAAAAATTTATTTCAATTAGGCCATTTTAGAATTTAATCTATTGCCCATTCTCAAAGGTAGTTTGGTATGGAGAAGAATAGTATTTGAATAAATTTAATGGTATTTGAAACATCACTCGTCAGCTAATTAGCTGCTACTGTATCTTATTAAATTAGCTTATTCGTGGACTGACCACCAACTGCTGCCATGGCTCAAATACAATGGTCCACTTGGAGAACTAAGTGCGGAAACCAATCCACATAAAACGTAGAATAGGGTATTCATATAGGATGTTCATAGTTTATGGTAGGAATCTTTATTGAAATTTGATTAGGGCTGATATTTCTGTTACAATACTGGGTAATTACCAGTGGCGAAGGTTCCCTAAAACTCGATTCCTACCGGTTTCCCTTTTTAATGGCACAGTCAGTATTTTTAGGCAAATAATAAAATCACATTAAAGATATGTATATTCAAGTAAGTAGTCAGTACTTTCAAAATAATATAAACAAAAAATATATCGGAGTTTTATCAATTATTTATTACTGTACCTATTAGTGTACTTTGGCATCAATGAATTCGGAGAATCTGTAATTATAGATGGAAGTTGATAAAATCTTGTAACAAGAATAACTAACATTTGCGTTTCAATATCTTATATTATTAATGTTTCTTACTATTCCACAAGCAAACGATGCAAGAGGAAATGTCGGCGAAGGTATACTAACATTTTTTGTTGTGTGAATGAGTTTTCTTAGTATTCTACTCTCCTATTAACAGAGTGACATTCTTTCTTAGAGTTTTTTTAAATCGGTGTTTCTGGGGTTGTCCAAACTGCATTGATAATGTAGTTTATATTTTTATTTTACAACATTAGTTTTAGTATATACGAAACCTGAAACACGTGTCTAGTATTTTTATGTAAAGAATCTATGTACAAAATTTCAAAACTGTTCCATGAAAAATCACAAAGTTATAAGCTTGATCTGTTACCTGGTTGTCCTCACAAAAACGTGGCCAACACGCGGCGCGCCTCCAGTGTCGTCTTGAGCTCATTGATAATAATAATTTGGCAGTAGGTACCTAAATGATTGCGATAGGTACTTAGTGTCCCTCGGTGTTCAAGTTGTAGCCTTTTTTAAATATTTTTGGGGAAAAATATAACATGGTTTAAAAATGATTAGAATCGATTCAGTTACTTATTTCGAACAAACTATATTCACGTTTCGCATTTACTAAAAATAAAGTTGTATTACAGTTGACAGTTAGAATTATAATCACGATTCTTGTTGCTCTTATTTAGAATGAGCGCGCTTCCCGTTGTAATTGCATCTCTTTTGCTAGGCCGCGTTCACACTAAACGTAACGCTCGCTTACAGTAAACCTTTAAAATAAAACTACTAGTCAGTCAGAGGCTGGCTCTACTGTTTCGAACACCAAGCATTTGACGCTCACAGTCGTCGGCTGTCTATACGTTTAGTGTGAATCGGACATTAGCCCCCGTTCGGGTGATGCTATTTACGTCAACGAAACGCGCGAGAATCGCTTGTTGTCTTTGCGTGAGTACCGTCACTCCAAAAGTCGCATAGTGGTGACTGTTGGCATGCTCTAGACAATTCCTTCATTTGTTTTCCACGCAGTCGCTGTCTTAAGACGCATGCCGCTAGAGCGCGTAGCTTGTGGCCAAGAGGTTACTGTAGATTATTTATCTAAGTCTACGTACGGTTGTGTTGCAGAGAGAGGTACCGGGAGCGGTACGCGCGAGGCACCAGCGAGACGAGCGAGACGCCGTACGCGGGCTCCAGCCACGCTACTGAGGTGCCCTACACCCCGCACACCGCGCACCCGCCTCCCGCGGCCATGCCTTATGATCCTTACTACCAGCAGAGGTAAGATACACATACTAACACAGGCATTACAATTGAAGAGTTATTTTCGTAATTAAAAACGTTCAAAATCTAGCCGATATCTCATTTCAGCGACTATCAATGTCAAAAACTAATTCAAAGTATGCAATTATAGATGGATTTAAATTGATATATAAATGCGAACCTTCTTATAAATACTGTAATTAGGCCTACTCATTTCTGAAGACCTAATCAACATGTCTAAATCAATTTCATGTCTAGTGAAACTGTTATGATTTCAGTCATGATATAATAATATACTTCGCCTGGTGTTCTCTTCCCGTGACAGCTGGGTCTCGTGATTGGCCCAAGAATACGTCATCAGTTGCGATGCTGTCAATGTGTTGCCACGGTGTGTGATTGAATTACCCGAGCTAAATGCATTTTTTAACTTAACAAAGCAATTATGAACTAATAATTCAATATTTAAACTAATTTAAAACTAAATAGATGAATCACACGAGTTACTAAATAGTTAAGCTAGTTAGTAATTTATTTTATTTTCATTCACTAAATGAGTCCCTAAATTTACTGAAAAGGACAATAAATGGTAACACTTATCGTGACGTAGTCTTGAGCCATCCTGGGAAGAGAATACCAGGCGAAGTATATTATTATACCATGATTTCAGTCAGCCAATCACAGCAGCTGTCACTGTTTAGGTAATTTTGTGTTGATTAGCCTTTCAGAAACTGGTTATTAGTCTAGGTTTGTGCTTGATTAGTCACAATGTGAGTGTTTAAGAAGATTTTAGGAACCTGAAACTGTCTAAATCAGTCATATTTACTTACTTGTAATACTCGTACTTCTGTACGGAGTATAAAGAGATAGAAATAGTTACAGTACGTTGTGTTGTGACAGCTACGGGTACAGCTATACTGCGGGCGCGGCGCCGGGCGGCAGCAGCGTGTGGTGGGGTGACTGGCGGCATCCGCACCACACCTCACACCATCACTCTCATGTGAGTTACCTATCACAATAAATGTTATGTACAGTTTAGAAAAAAACAAAAACATTAACAAAAATGTATACAGTGTAAGGGACATCGAAGCTAATCGGTAATTTAAAAAAAAAAACAGATTTTTCCTACATAATTTCAAGACTACACGGTCAAAATATGCTGTTTTTTAATTGTTTTTTTTTTTTAATTACCTATGAAAAATTTCTACGTGAGGGTATTCGGTGCCCAGGGCTGTGGGACTGTTCGAAAGAGATACCGTGCCCCTGGAACACAAAGGGCAAAGAAGGAACATGGATGAGTTTTTGTCAGTACAAGTCTGACACTCCCTTCCGCTCCGCCCAGAGTGGGGGGGGGAGGGGTCATTTGATGATATCCCATCCGAAAAACCAAAAGAAAAAAAGGGGTATTCGGTGTGATATGTCGTTGTCCCTTCCACCCTGTATACATTTTTTGAATATTATCTGAACATAAAAAAATTGAATAAATAAAAAAAATTGTAATTGTACACAAAAATGTCAAAAAGCGTTGCAACTGCTTTAAACGTGTACATAATATGAATTTTTTGCCGTTTGTTGTCCTCATAACCATGTGAATATGAATACTAACAGCTGCAGGGCTTATAACGCGGTTCTTATTATAATCTTTCATTTGTACATGAATTCATTATCGCTTGTTCATCTCAACTCAAGTAGTATTTCATGATGCATTATAAAATATCATTCTTACAGTGTAAAATTGCATCGCTAGAATATTTTCTGCCATCTTTGGGTGCTGGAATTCTAAATTAATGGCTAAAACAAAAGCCATATTGTTTTTTTATATCTATAAATATGGAATCAGTGCAACATTAGTTGTCAGGCGTACCAACGAAGTAACATGACTCGTCTAATGAGTACAGAAATGCTCTGTGCTCTATTGTATCCTTAGTTTTCAATGTTCTATAAAGGTCAGCGTACATTTGGGAGGGCTGCATCACAACGCATTGCATTGCAAAGTGCCCATTCCACCACTTTCGTACATTTTGTTGACCATCACAAACTACAGACTGGTTGCACCGGGCTTTTTGTTTTGCAAAGCGATGCGCAGCGGTCTAATCCAGCTGTATCACGCCTTTAGTTTACGTAAGTGCTTCGTATAAACGAATAAAGTCGAACTTGACCGAATGTAAAGCCGGAGCGTCGTTCGTCCGCGACGCCGTCAAGGGCGGCGCCTGCCACGCCCTCGACCAAGGACCTGCACTCGCCCGACCACCGCGACAAGGAGCGCAGAGAGAGGGAGAAGGAAAAGGTCGGATGCCTCACTTGCAAACATGCTTACACCACAGGGTATTTAGTACACGGATGTCTGACTGCGACGAACAGTAAACGTGCATCGCTACGCAAACGCATGAATCTTTATCATCCGCGCTACGCATGGATATTTAACGTCTGAAATAATAAATACTAATTATTAATAAATACTAGAACTCAGTTTTTCTGAGCAATGTATGTAGACATTTAAACATTTATAAATGCAGTCCATTAAATTCGATTCAAAAGAAAAAAATGAAATGCATACTTTTCGTTATCACTTAGGTGATATTTTGATGAGATATTGTGGTGGAGTATCCGTGTACTATGTAGCCTGTGCTTGCACTGTAGTGGGCGTAGGTGTCACTGTAGACATGTTTCAGCTTGTTCTGATAACTGTTACTTAAGCATTTGTTCGAAATTGTTTCTGATAGACAAAATATATGAAACATATACAAAATTGATTTTTGGTTGAAAATAAAATATTCTAATTTTACTTAATGTAATTTAAAAAATCTCACTTGAATAGTTACCAATTCTTATTTTTCTGTAGTTATGTCGATGCACTGGTGTTATGTGCACAAATTATGTGATAATCGTGGTTGTAATTGCACCTTATGTAATAGTATTAGTTTTAAAGATAAGTTTGTGTTCGCACGCACACATCACACTTTACCTGCTAGCATGATTCAAATTCAATATTTCACGCGCATGTTGCCATTTCATTAGCTTTACAATGCATGTACGTTTATGTAGATAATGACTTATGAACACTAGTAGGCTTATAGTTTTTGACAACTAAATATAGTTTTATAACAGTCTTCAGTTCCAAATGAACAGTAATCGATATATTTTTATGTCCAATAAAATTTTCCTTATAACGATGTCACCTTTCAAATGTCCGAATTTAAATTACCAGCCTATATAGAGTGGATTTTTGGGGACCCAAAAAGGACAGGTACTTTAACCGCTAAACTCAACTTTTTGAGTATTTGCTAAATTCACGTTTTTATAAAAATGGTGCAGACAGTAAAACGTCAATCCAAGTACAATTAGTGGCTTATCTAGACTGTAGAGTACTAGAAGAGAAAGAGACATATTTTGCAAAAATCGTACCCCAAAATCCACTCAGTATACTACACAGTTGTTTCACTAGTATTTATAAATACCATAGGAAGTGCCGCTGGAGCCTAAAAGCGCGGAGATAGTGGAACCTCGACCGCCCGAAGACATCACGGACAACAAGGAACCTGAGCCGAAACCCCCGCCACCCGCTGAAGAACCCAAGAACGTCGATCTAGATACCAGGTACGCACAAGCTAAGGTAGGTTAGTAAGGCCTAGTAAGGACCTAATCCTCATATTGTCAAGAGTAAGCCTGATGTTGAATACATATGAAAGGATATGCTGCAGACCATCAAACTGAACAACTTTCGCCTTGGGTCCAATATCGTAAATGCGAAAAAAATATCAGCTGTCCCATACATTTAGGTCGAGAGTAGGTATTGAAATTTTGTATGGGACAGCTGATAATTCTATAGTAATTAAAAAAAAACAGCTTTTTCCTGTGTATGGAACAGCTTTTTTACCGTATGAAAGCAATTTTTACGGATAAGCCAGTTCTCTTATAACAAAGCATATTTATGTGGCACAGAATAGCGATGTTGCTGAAGGGCGCGAGCACAGGCGGAGGCCTGGCGCCGCCCTTCCTAGCGCTCGGCATCAGCTCGGAGGAGGAGGACGAGGACCGGCTGGCGCCCAACATACCCGACATCGACACGCATAATCCCCCCTCCGATGATGATGGTAAACTAGCGCGGAAACCTCTGATACTGTAGCTGACGCATGCCATAATGTAGCGAGATTTCTTTTTTTTTTATTTATAAAATAAATAAATTAATGAGAGAAAACTGACTGCACCTGTGACGTAACCATATTGCGCTGGCTCTCTGTAATATTAGCGCAGAGTCAAACTCAGACCAGTTGCAGGCACTTTTGAATTGTAAAAACAAAAGGATGAAGCTACAGTCCAGCCACAACGCATAACTATGAAAGGACTTTACTTGTTTAGAGAGCAGTACTTGCATATTCTTTAGTCTTTTGCACCTTCGTCAGTTTTTACATACTTTCCTATATCAAGTCAGCATAAAAGATACGACCTTTGAAGCCGTAGCTAATATAGAAAACTGTGTCTAATTACCTGTTAAGAAAGATCAAACTTCCAGCTTTCTAATGATTTCAACGCACAATTTACTTTTAAATAATACAAACTCAGTTTCCATCGTAGGATCCATAAGTGAAGACCGCGAGAGTATAATATCCATGCGGTCGAACAAGGACGTTGACCCCGAGCCGCTGTCCAACACGCCGTCGCCTTACCTCGCTCGGGAGAACTACCTCGAATGCCTTCAGAATACTATAGAAAGGGTAAGATGAACATATCGATGCTTTAATTTTATTAACTAACATACTAGCTGTTGCCCGCGACCTTCGTCCACGTGAAATTATTATTAAAAAAAAAAAATGATTTCATTGATTGATTTTTAATTTAAATTTTACTTTCCTATTTGAATCGGTTTTTGTTAACAATTTCATGGGTTTTAATTTTTTTGCACGGAACCCTAATTCATTTTCTATACAAATAAAATTGAAGTGTCTGTTTGTAATTTGAAAATGACTGTTTACTGAATGCATTTATGAAAGTATATACGGTACTTATAACAAACAAAAAAAACTTTTTTTTAATTTTGTCCATCTTACTTCGTATTCATCGAGGCTCCACGCTATGCTCAATAATATTTTGGCTTACTAAGGTCCGCCTGCACTTCAAATCACTAAATACCTTTTTTCTAACATATTCTATCTTTGTCATCTTTAAATGCTTGGCAGAAACAGAACGATGTTTTAAAGTGGGCCTAAGTCCCTACTTCTAGTGGTTATATCATCCACGACTGCCAATTCTCGTATCTCAATCACCTATTTTCATAGAATTCTAAGTCCGCTGACGTGATGGGATTTTCTAAACGCATACTCAAAGTAAATACTTGCAACTACCTGCGGTTATTGAGTTTTAAGCTTACAGAAGGCGGATTTATTTTATCTTATTTAGAAATTGATTCACATCGCGTCTGTCGAGTTTCGCTAGCTAATTTAATTGTACCCTGTATAAATCTTATCTGTAGGAATCACAAATACCCCCGCTTGCGCCTCGGCCGAAAAAGGTTCCTCAAATAGACAAGATCGGCTCGGACATATCGTCGTCTGAGGACGAACTGCTCACCGGTGAGGAACCGAAGCGGTCGCCCGAGGAACAGAACCGGTTACAGGACAACTTGGATGATGACCAGGTGAGGCAGTGTTCTTCAATTCTGACACTTATCTCGATAGTTTTATACGATGTTATCGATTAGCAACTTTATTGCGCAAATTGATTTGCAAAATCAACACAACAGCCAGTCAACTTCTACGAGGGTTAAAATGTTTTTTTTTATTTGATAAAAAAACAGGTTACACTGTCCAAATTTGTGCAGTAAAACTGTTAGGGTCAGTCCACACCGAGACGTGCCGCGACGCGACGCGGCGTGCGATCAGGCACTTTGCATTTCCTAATGGAGATAAAGCATAAAATGGCTTGAGAGTGACACGCCGCATCACGTCGTATCACGTCTCGGTGTGAACTGACCCTTATAGCACACGCTGACTCCCGTAGCAGCGGCGGGCATGAAAAGTGGAAGCGAGAGTGGCACAATACTCGTTTGAACTCGTATAGAGCTTTTATATTCATTGCCCTACCGTCACTTATAACCGTGTCTGCCACGAGTCTTGTCGTCATTGTGTATTAGATCAAACCGTAATATTGTATAATTTTCTCCCAATAACAATGTAGATGTCGTTATCTTCGCTTTCGTCAACGGAGGCTAAGATCGAAGAGCAAGTCCCAGCCGAGGCGTACTACTACCCGCCCACCACAGCCCCTCCGCCGCATCCCTACTATCAACCTATGTGGCCACCAACAGGTAATTTATTATATTGATTACGCTTATAGACGCCTAAAGAACCACGAGAAATACCAAAAACTTAGGCACATTTCCTTGTTCAGAGTTCCCAGCCAACGTCTTTCAGGCTTCGGTTTCTGTAGTTCAATTCTTTTTTAGTCAGTGCATGGTCCAGTATCCTGATAGTCCGTAGACCGCAAATGGGTGAAGAAGTTCATGCATATCTTTTTCGCCTGGAAAACGAGATGGAGCGATGCAGGGCGACAGTACTATCTCTTTTTCTCCATTAGAAAAATGATATCTTCAACAACTAGATATTAATAAATGTCTAAAGTACCCTGTACATTGTACCTTATGACACTGTTAAATATTGCGTGTCCCGTGTGCAGCGTACCCGCCGCCGGGCTACGCGGGCGCGGAGCTAGCGGGCGTGCTGCCGTACGGCGCCTTCTCCGCGCCGCCCGCCATGCTGCCGCACTACGCGCCCTACGCTGCCGAGCCCACGCAGCCCGCACAGGTATGCCTTCACTGAACTGGGAAGCTGCTATAAACTCTCGAAAAATAAACAAAGTGGCGCTTCCTTACAGCTTGCTCGTAAACTTGTTTCCAACAAGAAGATAAAATGTTACTGCAACAATGTTTTACAACTTTTGTTCACCGCGCTTCAGTGCCTTTTAGAGTCTTATTTCATGCATTACCCGATTTCACCACAATACACTAAAGACGTTAAAAGATGGAAAC
The DNA here is from genome assembly GCA_910589295.1 of Noctua janthe. NCBI lineage: Eukaryota > Metazoa > Arthropoda > Insecta > Lepidoptera > Noctuidae > Noctua > Noctua janthe. Next base: position 6,381,536 of record OU342573.1, on the reverse strand, counting down.
AGAGGGGTTACTATGACGTCTTAAAGTAGGAGTAATTCCAGCGGGGGAAAGAGATGGCGCTAGACGACCTGCATAGCTCTGTGTCTTTCCCACACTGGAACCCCCTGTTTCCATCTTTATACGATTTAAAGAAAGACGATGTTTTAAATTCGTTTAGCACTAAATTGTATTGCGTGATTAGTGGTGTTAGCGGGCGTTAGGCACTGTTTATAATTAATCAAAAATCTAAACTTAGCTTATAAACCTCTATAATAACGCTCTTTTTTTCAACAACCCACAGGAGCTAGACAACCCTTACTACCCCACAATAAATAGCGTCATAGAGCGAGTGAAAGCGGAACTGAAGCAGATTCTAAAGAAGGACTTCAACAAGAAGATGATCGAGAGCACTGCGTTTAAGAGCTTCGAGGTGTGGTGGGACGAGCAGAGTCGCAAGATCAGGCAACCCAAGCCCAAGGAGGACGCCAGCCAACCGTTACAGGTACAGAGCACACCTGTAAGTATCTTTTTTTATAAAAATTTTTGGTGGGCTCATATGTCGAAACGTCGTTTTAGCAAATATCAACCTTGCTGACGTTGGGATGGAGTCGAAACTAAATAAACTGAAGTGCCTGTATCTGCGGCTTCTTCTATTTGTGCTTTTATTTTCAGGACATTTCCAACAAGAAGGAAGAGTCAGTGGACTCGATAAAGTGCATCATGGAGTCTCGCGAGATTGGTCTGGAGTTAGGTGGCTATAGTTCCGGTATCGGACTGGGACTGAGAGCGACTATACCCAAGATGCCCAGCTTTCGACGGAAACGGAAAATACCATCACCTGTGTTCATGGATGACGACTCCTCCAAGAGGCTTAGTGATCAGGTATGGGTTTTAAATTACTTACTTTGTTCGTTCATATTACATTGGTCAAATTAATTTGAATCATATTTTCATAACTACAAAGTTAAAAAGTGAGTTTCAAGGACATTCTCAAAAAGTTGTACTACCATTTTCTCCCCCTCTCAAGGCATAAAGTCTTAAATGCAATGCTTACTTGCTTTCCTCAAAGCTTGTCCAAACAAATAATCGATTTATGTCCCGTTGAATCGAGATGAGGCTGTTTACACATAGTCATGTCTCGTTTCAGCATGAATTAATTTTAGGGACAACTTGACTGGGCAAAAATTATTTAATGAAATGTTTTACCATCGATTCGAAAAGAAGAACGGCATTATTTTTTCGTGATTTGACATTTCGACAAGATATGATATCGTCTTTTCGGCGATCCTGTGTCCTTCCTCGTATAACAATTGTTTGTATCCAGGAGGAGATGGTGCAGAACTCAGACGAGGAGAAGGAGGTGCCGACCAGTCCGCGCAACAGAACGACTGGCTCATACCTGTCGCGCAATCACCGCCGGCCGTCCAGCAGCTCTTCCAGGTCAGATTGACTGGCATTACTTAATTAGGGATCAGCATCTTCTTCTTTCCCTTGTCCCATTCTATTTGGGGTCGGCGCAATACGTTTTTTTATTCCATTTTCCCCTGTCTGACGTCACGGCATCATTTACTCCTTTCTCTTTCATATCATTCCCCACACAATCCATTCATATTTTCTTTGGCCATGACATGAAAAAACGAGGTGTATGTCAGTAGTTCGCTATTTAGACTGGTTAACTAAATTGTTAAGTGTTGAAGGATTTTACGGTAAAGTATTATCACACATACGGCCGAATACTGAAACGCAACTCAAATTTAACAGATACTCAAAAGTGTCAAAAGTTAAGCAGCCCTTAAATATTGGAGTGTCATTTCAGTATTCGGCCATTAATTACTTGGATAATTTAAAATTTGCTCGATTATGGAAACGATTATTAAAACAAAGAATCTTTCCTAAACTTCAATCCTTAATATCATGCGACTCCTTTGTAAATTATCACCGTAGGAACTCATTCATCCGGCTCGAAGGACTGAAACAATATTTTACCGCCAACTATTCGTCCTTTATCCAGATCGTCATCGTCGTCATCAAGTCGTTCGTCGTCGTCGACGGGCTCTGAGCGCAAGGGCCCAGCGCCGCGGATATACTCCGACACCGACGACGACTCCGATCTCGATGACGCCGAGGTAATTTACCTTCTGCTTTGGTGATGAGGCGGTGGTTCCATACGAGTTGCACAATTGTGCAAAATAGTTTCAGGCAGGCACCCACGCTAAACGCGTTTAAAACAAAACAAGCTAAAGAGGGCGTAGCATACGCCTCTCGCTTCGGAATATATGAGTTGTTTCGAATTTGCGAAGTAAAGAACATTTTGCAATGCCTCTGCGCAAGTTGTGGCTCCCTTATGTAGGTAGATAAACCAAACTTTAGCCGCTAATGTAACTCGTATTCGATCACAACCTCACATTTACAACATTAACCATAGACGTTTAAAACAAATAACATTATATTGCAGCCTTCCGAGGCGGTTGAGAACGATAAGCCGCTTTGGAGAAAAATGGTAACAGACATACTAAATAGACTTTATACGTGCAGTACCGTAATATGAAACATCGGGCCTTAGAAAGAGACAGGCTTGAGTGACAGAGACCGCGCTCTACAAAGTCGACTTTTTCAATGCCTGATACAGATTGGTCAAACTTAACTCGTTGAAACAAATTCGCCTTGTTTTTGTAATACGACGGCTTATTTGTGTTACACGTCCTGTTACGTTTCACAAATCTGTACCAATAAAACCCGATGTGCGATATTTACGGCTGCGAACTGTAACTTAGATGATCGTAGACAGAGTTGTGTTGGATTTTGGTATCGTAGAAAGTTGTTCAGTGACCTTTAGGTGTCTGGCGGAAATATCTGTGGATTTCGGCTGCTAAACGACCTGCTTATAGATATATTGTGTTTTGGGCTTGTACGTTCGTAGAAAAGACGAGAGAGTGATGAATCAACTAGGCCTAGTCATCATTTTAAGGAATGGTGATGATAGATGCTCCTAAAATATCTTCAAAGAAACACCGTAAAAGTCAGGTCAATCAACTCTCTTGTTTTATCGGTCTTGCTTTATATGTGCCACTTGATAACGTCCACTCGATTTTGCATGACTTGACAATTTTATGGAAAAATTGGAATTGACCAAAAATTTGGATTTTGAAGTAAAATTGAAGATTAAAGGTTGAATGTAACTGGTACGGAAAAATTGAACGTATGAACGAGCCTTTGAAGTGCGTTTAACTGTTCCGTTGGTCTCGCGGTCGCCGTCGCGACTGCTGAGCGTGGAGTCCTGGGTTCGATTCCCGGGTCGGGCAAACTGTGTTATTGGGTTTTTCCATCAGGAATTTCTAAGTAGCAGCCCGGGGTTCGGAAGTTGGAGGTATGTTACCCCTGTGCCTCGGAAAGCACTTTAAGACCGTTGGTCCTGCGTCTGGTGTCTCCCCGATCGTATCGGATTGCCGTCTTTTGACCGTGTAGGTATCGCACTTTTGTAGGAAACAGCTGATTCTTTTTTTAATAATCGATGAAAAATTTCTATGTGGGGGGCTCAGAATGATGTACTGAATTCATGGTAACTGTTTTCGCGTCGGTGTCCCTTCCACCCCGTATAGCACGTAGGATAAATGAAATTCACCCCCCCCCTCCCCCCACATTCCCTCAAGCCACCGCAATCAAACGACAAGTTCACAGATATTTCCTCCAGTTAGTAGCCACTATTGTCAGTATTGCATGCGGTAGCTCTACATGTGTGAGTGTAATTTGTTTGCAGCTCAAAGTGGTGTCGAACAAGGAGCGGCTTCGGAGGGTTTACTCGTCCTCGTCTGATAGTGAAGAGGAACAGAGTAGAAGAGGTAAGAAAACGTTACTTTGTAGCGGCAAGACGAAAAAAGTGTTTCATAAACAAAATTAAAAAAAAAATATTTTTCATACTACTCTATATCCACGAAATCACAAGCTCAGTCACGACCACTGCCAGTCTTGAAAAACTTACGGATTTTCTGGACCGACACAATGGGGATCACAGATATAGATAGACTATGGGGATGGTAACTGTGAAACTAATGGAGCTAGCATAGCTGGTTCCAAGCTTCATAATTGGATGACAATCGGGAAATGTCATTTAATATTTCAAAAGAGCGTGACCTCATTGGTCAGATTGAGACCTAGCTATGGTCGCGCCATCTACAACTAGCTTTTAATGGTCTTCTCCATTACAAGTCATTCTAAGGATGTTTTTTTGAACGCGAGACGCCCGCTGTCAAAATCAGCTCCTCGATGAACTACTATTAAATTTTTTGAACTTAGATTGAATTGTGTGAAACATTTTATAAGTTTTGTGTTGATGGTGCTTTTGAGCTAGTTACAAGGTTAATTGCTGCCATCTGACAATTATAATATAATATATCAAAAATTAGAATTGGCACACTAAATACAGTTTAAATCTTAAAAATAACGTTCGATCGTGAATTGATCATGAGCACTTTTTTAACTTGTTTTTGATTGCAGAGTGTAATGTTTTGGTTTCATTCAAGTTTAACTAAAATGAAAAGACAATTTCTAAAACAACATTATGATTGTAGAAAAAACCCCAATCCCTACAATGGAGCCGTGGGAGGGTGAAGGCTCGGGGGGCGAAGCTCCCGCGGCAGCAAGCCCAGCGCGACGCGAAGGCCCGCGCGACCTACTACTCGACAGAGTATACTCCGACTCAGAAGAAGAGAGAGAATACCAGGTAATGACAGATTTACTTTAATTAATAGTCGTAAGTTCTTGAAGAGTGGACCCCTACTCTTCAATAGAGAATGGGCCGATGTCTGCCAGGGCAGCGGGACTGTTCGAAAGAGATACCGTGGCCCTGGAACACAAAGGGTAAAGAAGGAACATGGATGGGTTTTAGTCAGTACAAGTCTGACACTCGCTTTCGCTCCGCCCAGAGTGGGGGGGGGGGGTCATTTGATGTATACCCAACCGAAAAAAAAAAAAAAAAAAGGCGAGTGTTTTGGCCTACTGTATAAATTGGTAAAGATTTTTCTACTTAGCTTTATGCGTTCCAAAGTCGCTAATCCAATATTGTATTCCATAGGAGAGAAGAAGACGCAACACAGAGTACATGGAGCAAATCGAACGAGAATTCCTCGAGGAACAGAGACAGAAGGTGGAGACGGATACGCACCCGCTGCCTGAAAAACCACCCGATGAAAGGTATTAGAAATATTTTTTCTCTAAAATAAGTAATTTTTGTAAAGCATTCCTCTGCATTCGTGGAATACAGGCGTGATTTAAAGTCATGTTATTATATTCAACTTTTACTTCTTCACCAGCAAACCCGAACCGACACCAGAAGAACCTCTATCACCAATCAAGAACCACACGAAGTCTCCGGACAGAGACAAGAGCAAGCGTGACCCTGGTCTGGAAGACGGCGAGCTCAGCGACGACTCGGTCCCGCTGCAGGCGCGGCGCAAGCGGGAGCTGGCCGACAAGCCCGACCAGCGCCAGCGGCTCGTGTCCTTCAGCGACCACAGCACCACCGAGACTGCCGTCAGCGTCAATGGGGTTAAAGATGTCAGTTGATTATTACTTACATATATTTGACTTGTGAAAGTTGATTGTGTGGAGGTCTAATTCACTCTCTCAGCTCGCTTGAGGAACTCTGACTGAATATGTGCAGAGTTTCTCAAGTCAGTTGTCTAGTCCTGAGACTTGTCTGGGAATAACATTTTTTATTTTGTTTTATTTTTAAGTGGAGGCGGAAACAAGCGTGGGGCCTGTCCCGAATGACCAATAACGATTATATTGTAATGATTTAATTTTGTCAATTTTTTACTATATCAGTCGGTCTTCAATCGTTTTGAGGAAAAGTTATAACTGTCTTTACATCGTAGCGGTAGGAGGCGTTTGACGTCACTTCTGACAAAATGTTACTTAATTTCTCCAGGCAAGCAGTGCGCTATCAGAAACATCATCGCCTCAATCTCAAGCGTCGCAGGCGTCGCAAGCGTCACAAGTGGCCCTGGACCACTCGTACTGCCGCCCGCCGCCTGACGACACCACCGAGAGGAGGCCGTCCAACCATCTGCAGCATGATCACGGTATGAAAACGAATATTCTATTATGCTAGATCGAGAGGCAGAACTTTCGAGAAGTTCAAGGAGATGTTAGAACGCGTTACTTCACGTCATCAGCATTTAACAGTTAACAGTGTTAGTAGTTAGGCATTTAGGGCATTTTACACTTTGTTTGTGCATTTTCAGATTCCATTCAAGAACACGTCTTCCCAAAGTCCATATTTTTGATAGCTAGTGTGTATTACTAAACCTCACCTTCGCACGTAGCATGAAATTAACGCGGCATCCCACCCCTACGCCTGTCTCGCTAAGTACTACGCCGTAGCACTCGTAGACTCGACGCTTCCCGATAATTCATAAAACACTCAATGTTTGCAGGTTACACGTGGATGGCTGAGCCGGAAAGCGCCATGTCTCCGCCGATGGAGGAAAAAGATATCGTTGAGAGAAAAAAAGAGGAGAAAGAGGCGCCGCGAGAGGTCACCAAGAAAGACGCCAAGCGACCCTACAAGAGGAAACACGAGCCTAAGAAACTAGCTGAGATACAGAACAAGTATGTACTCACGTATTGATCATAACTTTTTGTAAAGAGTTACCGATGTTTCGGTACGACTGCATTTTTTTTGTGGTTTCAAGCGTAATTTCTAGGTAGGGGGATCGATCTCCCGTTTGGGTAAAGTATAGTTGGATAGAAATTTAGAAATTTCTCTGTACCTGTCCAGAGCCGGGGTTAGCTTTGTGCCTTGGAAAAGTCAATGGGCTCAAGTACAACACATCTCTGCCTTACCCTTTGGGAAGTACAGACGTGATGTGACAGTTCTATTCAAACTTTCTTATAACAAAAATCATTTCCTCCCCAGACTGTACGAGCCGCGCGAGACAGACTACGACAAAGTGTCGTATCCCAAAGTCACGTTCAAGGCGCGCGACCTGATGGCGGAGATGCAGGTCATGTACGAGTTCCTGACGCGCGGCATCGACCGCGAGGACGTGGAGTACCTGCGCCGCGCCTACGAGGCGCTGCTGGCCGAGGACGCGCACGGCTACTGGCTCAACGACACGCACTGGGTGGACCATCCGCCCACCGACGTGTGCTACTCGCCGCCCAAGAAGAAGTCTAAAAGACACAATAATATATATGAAGATCTACAGGTATATTTTTAAAGTTACTGATGCATTCTCAGACTAAACGCAGATGATCAAGATGACTTGATTCGTTTGGTGAAATTTTCACCATCATCGCATCTGCTGAGCGTGGTTCGGCCGAGTTCGATCCCCATTGCGAGTTGTCTTATACATTTGCTTCATTAAAAATGCCACAATAGTCTCTTTGAGGCTGGAGTTGTTACTGGCTGACACTGGCGTTTGAACTCAGGCGAATAAGAAAGCGTAGGTAGGTATAAAAATACATTCATGTTTTGTTTCTGGAATGGAGACTATAGGGTCAGTGGGTCGTCTTAGGGGCGGATTTATAGGAGTTCGAGTATACGCTTAGGGGCACAATAAGCAGGAAAGAAAACAAAAAAAAATTTTTGATTGAAAAAAAAATATTAAACATTTTTCTAAATGGCTTTCCCTTACACCCTGTATGTTACATTACTCATAGTTTAATAATAATTTATTAAAATTCAATCAGGCATTTCGACAAGATTTTTTTCTAACAACTGATCCTGCCCCGCCGATATGATATTTGAGACCTTCATTAACCACCATCTTATTAGGGTCACTCGAGCGGTTCAGCGCGAACGGAAGGCTACTACAAGATGGACGCGCGCCTGAAGGCGAAGTACAAGTATCACCACGGTCGCAGCTCCGCGACGGCGCTGCACGACCACATCGACGACAAGAAGGCGTCCAAGATGCAGGGACTGTCCCGGGAAGCCAGGTCGAACCAGAGGAGACTACTCACTGCCTTTGGTAAGTACCCTCACCAATTTGTATTATTTCATCCGTTCCGGTACAAGATAATTCAAGGGCAAAAGAGTCCCCAGTGCTGTATCAAGTTCGCCGCAGTCTAAAGCGGCCATTCTCCTTTGTCATCTCCTGGCAAGAGAGGGAAAGCGCCATCTTATAAAATTAATGATTCCACTTAACTAAAGTTTGGCATAATATGACCGATGGTAGAAAATAAGTACTACTAATATTTTTTTATTTTGCTTCAACAGGTACAGATACGGACTCTGATTTGTTGAAGTTCAACCAGCTCAAGTTCAGGAAGAAGCAGCTCAAGTTCGCCAAGTCTGGCATCCACGACTGGGGTCTGTTCGCACAAGTAAGTAACCGACTATTTGACTATATTAGCTGTTGTTCATGTTCCCGGGAACCTGTTGTAACGATTTCACGGTAAACAAAACACGTTCACGAAAACGTCACAAATTTACTTTAACAAACAAGTCACTCTTTCCTGTGTGTCTACATGCCAGCTTCATCAAAATTTAAAATCGAAAAAAAAAAAACTTCAAATATAGTATTACATTTAAAAAAAGAGTGTAAAATGTACTCTTCACAAAAACGTTTTTTTTTTGTTACCTGGTTGGCGGTTTCGTGAAGAGTCCTTTTACACCCTGAATAGTTTTTGGTAATAACTAGAATCAGACAAAAATCTCCACTAGTGCTTTCTATGACTATTACCCCGCCGCGTCGTTCGATATACAGTTTTTCGTGACATTAGCTTCATTATGACGCCATAATCAGAAAGCGGCCATTGGTTAACTGTATGTGATGACATGTAGTCAATCGTGTATAAGTAACACTTAAAAAAATGAACACTCTCAACATTGTTTCCCCAGGAGCCGATAGCGGCGGACGAGATGGTGATAGAGTACGTGGGGCAGATGGTGCGTCCCATCGTGGCGGACGTACGGGAGGCGCACTACGAGGCCACCGGCATCGGCAGCTCCTACCTGTTCCGCATCGACCTCGACACCATCATCGACGCCACCAAGTGCGGCAACCTCGCAAGGTTCATCAACCACAGCTGCAATGTAAGTTTCAAATATTTAGCGCACTGTTTTTAGTACCGTTCCCGTGAATATGTGTTTTCCTAAAGACTGTGATGGTCAGTCTATTGGAGCACAGTGAAGAGGAGAACAATCAAGCTGTTTGCGGCGGTTGATGGTGTCCGACATAGCTCAATACAACTCAATACAACATTTAGTCGTTGTTTACGAGACATCTCTGTTGTTTGTACCTAGCTTTCTAGTAACCCAACGAGAGCAAAACCAGATATCATTTTTGAAGGTGTACTCATAAATTGGTCAAGTCATGAATGTTACCTGGTACCTTCAAAATGAGATATTTTGAATGAAAAAAAACCTTTCTATTCTCTTTCAGCCGAACTGCTACGCGAAAATAATAACAATAGAGTCTCAGAAGAAGATCGTGATATACTCGAAGCAGCCGATCGGTGTCGACGAGGAGATTACGTACGACTACAAGTTCCCGCTAGAGGACGAGAAGATACCCTGTCTGTGTGGCGCGCCGCAGTGTCGCGGGTTCCTCAACTGAACGCGCGGGAACTGTACTGTGACTCATATTGTGGGGAGAGTACGCACTAACTAAGAGATCGGCATACAGGCACCTAACTTGCTACTACTTCTAAATGTTGTGATTTTGATATCTGAAGTCTTTTATATTACATTTTTGAGGGAATGTTGGCAGTGTAGTGGAAATATGAATATGGCTGTATGCCTGTTTCTTTGGCCGAGTGTACATAACTCCGTTACTCAGTTTACAAGTTGCCGGATCCGTATGCGAGATCACGAGGACAAGTCTGATAGTTTGAAGCAAGCCTACATCCGTCAGTTAGTTCTCGAACTTAGAAGTTTAATGAATTTAGTTCCTTACAAATAAGCGATCTGAAGTATGTATATCGATGTGTTCATGTTCATTTATCTGACGATAAATTGACCGGTGTATGGCAGGGTAGCTGAACAAGTGTTGGAATCATCTCGTAATGTCGGCAATAATAGAATATCGCAATAATACATCAACAATGAACTGATAAATATGTATATTTTTAAGCTATACAATCAATTAACCCGTACTTTGTATATGTAAAGACGCGACGGCAACGATTGAAATTAACCTTGAGTGTTGTGACTTAGGCCTGGTAAGATAATAGAATATATTCGATTCTTTCCTTACCTACCTCTCAGTGTAGATCTAGTAGAACAAGATAGTTAACGAAATGATGTGTGTTCAGGGTTCAGTTTCATATCTTCCATAATATTAAACTAAGGACTAATATATCTAGCCAACCTTCGTTTCGATTCACTGTGATGGAGCCTGGCTCCATCGTTAACGTATATTGTAGAAATCGCTGCGCAAGTCTGTAGGACCTCTCGTGGTTTTGAAAACTGCCTCAACTTATAACGATTTTTGTCAAGTTTATGTAATATATGAGTGTCTGTGTGACTCGAAGTGTTTGTTTATTGTATTGAATGAGAGACCCAGTGAACATATGATGTAATTATTAAATTAGCCGCAGCAACTGATTCTGTATTATATTATGATATTTTGACTGAGTCTAACTTTATGATTCACTAGGCATAGAATGTCTGATATAGCGAGCTGTATAATTATTTGTGTTGTACATTATGTGTGTAAAGAGATCTCTGCTATTACGTCAGATTTGTGTAGTACACTTTTTAAGTACAGCATCTTGTTAATAACTTCGAAATGAATTCGTAACCAAATAATATGGGGTGTTACGACTACTGTTTACGATTAGATACAAGTCTAGTAAGCGTTGTGCGAGTAGTGATTGTGACGAATATTAACTGAATAATAAGAATTGATGTGTACTCGCATGAACTTTCCAAATTCCACTTCATATTATGTAAATGTAATAAGATTGTAAATAAAAAATTCCAACAATTTTAATCCTAGTTTTTTAATTAAATAATTTCCATGCGAACGAAGTCACAGACAACAACTAGTTTAACATACTAAAGCGCAGGTCACACCGCCAGCTGGCGGGCGGTCGAGCGAGGCGGACGAGGCTTCGTTTCGTCATACTTTGGTTTCCATCGCGAACTACCGAAAGAGCCGAACGAAGTATAAAAAGAACCTCGCCCGGCTCGCTCGCTAGTTGGCGGTGTGGCCTGCACTTTAAAGGTGTCTGGCGGGGTTTTCCACCACACAAAGTGCCCGGCAGTGGATAAGATAAGATAAATTTATTTGTCAAAAACAGGTGTAGATTTACAATCAGATGGATCGATTACAAAAAAAAAAGTTTCAACATGTTTTGCCAAGAAGAGCGTACAAATATAATATAATTCAAGATGCAAAAATCATACAGTTACATTAAATGTATTAAAATGTCTAAACTACAGACTGGCAGCACATCAAGCTACCCGAAACTGTAAAATTTTTCCAATCAACCTTGAACCTAATGCTTTAGAAATAAAGCTGAAAATCAAATAAAGTTGAATACAAATTTGACAGATTGTAGTAACTTGATGTGCTGCGTCTGTACATCATTTATTTGCTCTGGTCGTATGATATTTTATGCACCAGTTCCTGGGTTTCGTCACTTGTTTTCAATTAATCATTGGGATAAATGGCGACACAGCTTAAGTTATTAGGTCGAACGAAATGGTTAGATCCCTTTTTCACCACATCGGCAAAGGAAGCATTTCCTGCAGAACTAGAGCCCCGTATTGTCTGCTTGAGATCCATAAATTGTTAGTTGTTAATCATGTTATCCGAGTGAATGGTTTTTTGGTTCAGCGACTGGTATAGGACTGCCATTTGTGACGTACCAGATTCGACTTTACGACAAAGATTTGTAATCTTCATTTTCTGCTCGGTGTTGAGTTTTCGATTTGCAATAGAGCAAACTTCATTGACGTACTGCTGGATGGCCATCCATCGTTGGATTTCAGGCGTTGAAAGAATATCAGACTGCGACGGTGAGGCGGAGGGTTGCGCTGCCCCCCTTGGATTACAGGGGCTGTTTTACATTTTGTTGGTTTTATTAAAACTTTACTATTTCGTGTCCATTATTCACTAAAACTAAGCAAGATTACTTTATGCATTACATTAGTTAGTATTAATTAAATATAGCTAATGAGCACGTCTGTAAGTACACTGGGTGCGAGTGCGCAAAGTGCAAAAAAGTAAAATAGTAACAGAATTTAAAATAATCATTAGGTACAATAAATTTCGTCACTACTAAGCTTCAGTTACAGTTTCAGTGTCTTCAAGTATGTTCACAAAATCGTTAAAATAATGTATTTGCACTGCTTCCGATGGATGTGTTTCCAGTATTTTACGTATTTCTGATCGCAAAGGTATGCAATCACTCCAGAAAGAACTATACTTGGGTGTCAAATTGGAAACAACAAAATAACTTTGAACAAAATCAGTATCATTAAGCATGTGTCGTAGGGTTTCAAGTACAACCACATCTTCTCTACAGTTTACTAATTCCTTTATCATTTTATCAAAAGCTTTGGCGAACAGATAATATGTTGTTGAAAAATTAAATAGTTCGATCTCTTCTTTTAAACACTTCACAATGATGGCAGCTAATGTAGGAGATATTTTAATATGAATATCTTTCCAAGCGCAATCCATTTCATGTGACATCCTTAGATGATGGTATACCCCAAATGTACCAAACATAGATCTGTGTTCGTCCAATATCTTAACGTATTCTATTACAAGTTTCCAACTAGTATGCAATACGTAGTTTTCTAACAATGGCAACTTTTTTTCCATTTTAGTTTTTATCTCTAAGAACAGTTTGATAGGCGCAGTTTTTTCATTAAAACTAAGTACATAAATTCTGAAATTCCAAACCAAATGATGTAAAAATTTTTCGAAGTGTTCTCTAATATAAAACTTGCCTGAATGCATTGTGTCCCATAACTGGAAAGCTTCATCAATCGCTGGCTCTACTGCTCGCCTGTATCTCAATAGCTGATCTTCCTCACTCTTACCACACAACACGTAACTTGCAAACACTTCTAAATATTTGCTTTCATACGAACAAAATTTCATTTCGGCTGGTGAAACCATTTTATTGGCTACGAAGTCTTCGTCGAGTAATTCCATTACTATTGGTGCATAATATAATAAATCCTTCACATACTCTTCACAGTTAGCGCTAGCAGGCAAAGAGGTTAAAAACTCGTAACTCTTCATGTAAAATTCAGCTCGAATACTAATAGGAACATTTAAAACGTCTTTAAATTTTTTATAGATTTCTGAACTCTCTCCTGCAGTTAAGTTATCTATAAATGAACTTAATATTTGCCAGAGTTCTTTTTGAACACTTGGATCGTGAGCCTTACATATCTGATTGTAAGTGTGCTTAAATAGGACTGATCGAATTGTTATATTCTTTGAAGTTTTCCAAACATTCGAAAATATTGTTTTAAGATCTTCAGATTTGAATTTGGAAATTGAAAGATTTAGTCCAAATTTTTGTAAGGATACTGGTGCATCCAATAATTTTGGTAAATATTCACGACTTTCGGCTTCATTCAAATTTGGCAATAAAGCATTTAGTGATGGAACTGTATGTTGTAAGTAGTCTCCTTTAGCATACCACAGAACCGTGTCCAAGGGAATCAGCGGTCTGGCTATGTGCAAATGCTTTGCAATATTTTTCTTTATACTTATTTCGATTTCGTCAGTAGTACCCCAATTTACTTTTATATCATCGGGAATATGTTGTTTCGCAATGTCAATAATTTTATTTTGTGGTAGAAGTGTAAATAGACCGCTTATAGCGGCTTTTTGTCCAGTGAGTTTGTTCAGATGTAGTAAGTAGGCGTCGGTGAAGTGCTGGGCGAGAGAGTGCGGCCAATAGACGCGCAGCTTGGCGAGCAGACGTCGCAGCGAGACAGCGTCGTCAGTTCGCAACGTGTCTATTTGTTTGTCGTGGCGCGTCAGCAGGTGCGGCTTGTGCTTCAGCGCGTTCAGGCACGCTTCCTCGCTCAGACACAGTGACAACGACTCCTCAAACATGTGCTTCCGCCACGATTTCTTCACATTGTACAAACACGACATGTCTGTTTTCCACATGTTCTCTTCTTTTATCTTTATCAGTTCTTGAAGGTTATCAAGGACGAATGGGTACTTACTGATATCTTTTTTCCAATCTTTTAACAAAGTTAAAGCATTTTTTAATTGCTTTATAGTCTCACTGAAATCGGATTCATTGGTAATGTTTTCAAGTTGAACCTTTGTCAAAACGGAATTAAACAAGTAAGTAAACATTTTGCTTCTCTGTTCTTCATTTAGTTTACTTCGAACCTTTTGAAAAGTATTAAATGTTATCTTCTGTTTAATGTTTTCCGGCACAGGTTCATCGCGCAAAACTTTATATAGGACTTTGGATTCGAGACACATTTGCACGTCGTTTCCTGATTCGGTATATACTTGCATACTGTGGAATAACTGATCCAAAACGTTCCAAGTTTCAACGTCGAACTCGTGGGAAGATATTTTTGAAAGCAGATTATTGACGAACTGAATCTTGAATGTGAATGGTTCGTTAATGTGTTTCTCGTACACATATTTTAGTAAAGTTTTTATATGTTGCGGGTTTCTTCCTGTACAAGTGATCAAAACTGAGAGCATGGCACATCGTTCAGAGGATGAGGTCTCTTTGCGTATCAGCTTTTTTAATTCAAACAATGCGACTGTAAATGGGGCGAACTCATACCATTTGTAAGACTTTATTGGCGTTTGGTGCCTTTCGTAATCTGGATAGAAAGCGGCCAGTTCAGTTTTATCGATAAATGTTTTCCTTACAAATTCAAACCTTTCATTTTCTGGCATGTTTTTAATGAAATAGCCTAAGTTATCTTCATAAAATAGATAATATTGACATGTGTCAGTTTTAATTTGGTTTTTGAGAAAGGTTTTTATTTCGATCTTATTTAAATATTTTGCCGCCACGGACAGGTCAATTACGTTTACGTACTTTTCAAATTTATCAAATACTTTTTGCGGGTGTGTTTTCATGAGGAACTCTGTTTTTTTTTTACCCATTTGGAGCTTGCAGTAAAAATAATATTCATCGTGTTCTATTACATCCACAACTTGTTGAGTATGTAACTTTATGTGAGATAGGATCTCCTGTTTTGAGGCGTGTATTACTCTACCCTGTGTTACTCTTGTGTAACATGCAATAAAATTAGGAGACTTTCTGCACAAACGTTTAAATAGAGATAGCGGTACGTGGCGTTCGTTTTTGATGACATTTTCTATGAAAGGAATGGAGCAGTTTTGCAACCATTTGTAAGAACTGTCGGTTCCTTTCAGGTATTCGTAAAAGGCTTCGACTCGATTTTCGTCTTTCAGATTGAGTCTAATGTGAAGCATGAGTTTGTTAAATGTTTTGGTGTTCATGCTAGGTAATAGCTGTGTGTGTAGGTACTCTGGATTGATGATGTTTGCGTATTGCGGCTCGGTGATTAGCCACGTGGACTTTTTGATAGCTGTCGCCGCATACATCAAGTCTTTAGATTTCATTACATCGATGAGATAGTCTACATTTCTGTTTTTACTGGCGATGGCTATTTTCAGAAGGTTGTCTATGTCGCTGTCATCACTACTAATGTTACGTAATTCATAGTTTTCATTAGCAATTGCATCTTCGACTAGCTTGTTGAAGTGTCGGTGCTTTTTACCGAGAGTGTCTCCTTCTAGAGCCACCGGAAGCATTGTGAAGAGCTGAAAATAAAACATTTATGATTTACTTACATTGCATTTTTTATGTGACGAAAAAAAGGAATTTAATGTGACGAATAAAATATGTTTTACCAATATCGGATTGAATTGAACTGTCTCCGTGACATTGTGTTCATACAGGTGATTTTGTCATATTATGCATAAAAGCCTGATAATAATTAAGATTTTTAGTGACTACCTTTATTGAATGTAAAACAAGCGAAGCGAGCTTCGAAATTTTTACACTCCGTCTCACGTAGGTTAGATTTTCTTTTGAACATAAAGCCAGATTAGAAGTTACTTGACGGCAGACTCGAAAATAGATAGTGATTTTATCTATTCTTATTCTATTCTATCAAGAAGCCCTCTTGGTCTAAGGGTAAATATGCCGCTGAGCACGTACAGTGTAGTACACGCAGGCAAAGCAGCGGGGTGAACAGTAGTAAATTAATGATCGGGTAAAATGTTAGTCTGTTTGCTCATGAAAGTTACAAAAGTGTTTTTTTTTGCACATCGCATCTCATATCTATACTCAAACCTACTCCACTGATTTTGATGAAACTTTTACATCGATTTTATTAAAAGCTACCTAGCTTACCTAAGTATACCTACGTTTTACATTGAATAATTTTATTGACGTGCTTACTTAATAATAAATTCAAGTTTACGTATCTAGTTGATAATTTCATTAATATCCAGGCTTACATCTTTGAGTATTATGTAGGAGAGCTAACCTAGATAATATATTATTTCTTGTGCCATTGAAGCAAGTAACCAAAACTTTACCCTGAGTAGATTAGAAAACGATCTCGCCGCGGTAGTCACGCGTAGTAGTGACTACCGCGGCGAGATCGTGAACCCAGACTCGCCCAGTCGCGTAAAGGAGTCTGCCCACTACACCGTACAATACCATGACCGTGCTATGAACGTATCAGACACGAAAATCAACATTACTCTGACTACTATGGCCACTAGAATATATCAATAGCGTTTTTTCATACCCGTTTATGACAGCTTTAGAACGGTCATCACACGCGGTTAAACCCTATATTCTTTGTATTGAAAAGTATAAGACTATGGCCACTAGACCGTTCCATCACCGTCGCGTGCTATGCACGGAGCGTAAACAACTGCCCACAAGAAATTATAATAAATTAGAATATTTGGCTGGTGTCGATACGCTACGTACAGGGCACGTGACGGTGTTAGTCGGTGACGGAACGGTTTAATGGGCTTCATAGGTACAGGTACAAATTTCAATACAAAGCATTTTTTTTTCTTCATAGCACGTTAAAGAAAAATTATAATAAAACGGTAGATCCCCGTTTGATTTCCATGGCCATATTAGTATGGCGTTTCCAGTACCTGCCTACACTATAGGTAGGTATATGTACTGTTTACTTTATTTTTAAATAATTGTTGTAGGTACAATTCTAATTGTGACTCATGGCTTTGATTCCAGAAAAAAAAAAAAAAAACAAGGCGCATTTTTTTACAAATATTCCTTTTCTTCATTCGAAAAGCAATTCTGAACTGAAGCAAAGTTATTTCGGGCATATAATGTAGATAGACAATATCGATAGACACCTATCATCGTCGACCGACGTAATAGTACGTAGTATTATATTATCTGTGGTAATAGTGAGATAGAATTTTGGCATTATAACATTAAAAAATTCAACAAAAACCGGAATGCTTCGAGGTTAGAACAGAAATTGTGACAATCTGTTTGACAGATAATAGTATTGCCATTATAAGAAATCAGTAAAATGGTTGTGGACTCGACTCGCTTGACAGACTCTATCGCAGCAGTTTCAAATATCATGTCGAAAGCGAAACATGACTAATTTAATCTAAAATAACTATTTTAAGTACGTAGAAACGGCGTCAGCATAATTATTATTATCAAAATGCATTCCTTACTAGGTTGTATGTATACATGGCACGAATTTATAGATTTACGATAGATTCTTCATTTATTATAGAAAAGGGATATTAAACAACATAATATCCCATGCAAAATAATTAAAACTACGCACCCTACTTATAAAAAAATCTTTTTATAATCTCGGTACTTTTTATTGGAACAGCATTATTTTTTTTTAAACTACAACATTTCGTTTGTGAGCAGTGACCTTGTGGCCAAAATATGTGCAGTAGGTTTTAATATCATTTAATAATAAATGTGTCACTTACCTTTATATGAACACTTCCAAGAGGATACTGACTGTAGTTTCCTCACAATACAATCCTTTCAGTACACTAGCTAATAATATTCTTACACAAAATGGTGTAATCAGGGTGTAATCATTACGATAACATGACTCAGAACAAACTGGTGTTCCTGTTCACGAAATATTTCACAGATTAGGGTTCAGGAGTAACAGTTTACAGATTATTCATTACTTAGCCATGTTATTTGTTACTATTTTTCGTAAAATACACAACTTTTGTTTATATTCGCCTGTCCAGTCAACATAATTATGTCCATGAACAGATAAAAAAGAGCGAATTAGTTATCGAAATAACGATACGACGCGACGACGACGACTAAGACGACTATTGAAATAGTCGTTATTCAACTACAGTTCTTTCACAGGTATTATGCCTGTGGCTGGGACTGTAGCTTCATTTTATTGTTGTCTTTGTTTAATTAATCACACTAGTTTACAAGGCTTTTGCTCATGAAATTAAACATTTATGTGTTAGTTATTTTAGGCTTCCAGATTTCTATTATTAATACAAATCATAATAATATAATTATTAATTCATTTCTAATCCTACTTTCCTCTCGCAGGTCTGGTGGAAGAGATTTCGTATGAAATAAGCAGTACCTTTGTGCTCTTCTATCTTAATGTAATGTCTTGTTAAGTATTTTGTGTGTACATAAATAAATAAATAAAAAAAATACCAGTGGCCGATAGATACCATTTTTATAATTTTATATTCAAATGGGCCCCGCCTGCTTCCTACTTTTGTTAAATTTAAAATGTGCTTGAAACTATGTTTGTAAAAGACTTTTGCTTGTATCACCAGAAGACTGGGCTAGCTAAAAGTCGCTTTTTTCTGTTATATTTACATTAGTCTGAATTTATTTTATATTTCAATCTCGTTCATAAGGTATTCCCATTTAAACTACCCTCCTATTTTGTATTTGCCGTAACAGATCTGTGTTCGGCTCAGTTCAGATTCAGACAGAACATAAAAATCCTCGCGCAGGCATGAGCCTCCTCTGGTCGCAATTCACACCAGAGCAGAAACGCGCGTCGAGACGGTGCGACATTGTGAGACAAAAACTGGCATGTACGTCTGCTCTTGCTCGCATGGTCTCAGGAACTTCCGAGCATGCGCAAGGAGGCGTGCGACCGAGTCGCGAGCCGGCAGGAGGCGACGCTTGATGTCTGCGTCGATATTCATAAAATTGTCTACTTTAAACCATGGTAATACGGTCCTATTTTCAATGCAGCCAGTAAATGGCTCGGGGATTTTTACGTTGTCTAAATTGAATTGAAATATCAGTCGAAATGAAAATCTTGAATTCACAAAAATATATATATTTTAACATGTCAAGTTACATAAACAAAGTTCACATACATTCAAAACTAATCTAAACAGAAATCAAGTCAGTTATAAAATCACAGTAAAATAAGTAGACAATGCACTAGTAATTATTTTATAAAAAAGGATTATTTAGTATATTATCCAATTAATATTGACTTTAAAACCACAAAGTGTTATTTGCTATAGAAAATTAAGTTAAAATTATATAATAAATAAAATGTCATACTATTAGTATGTTATAACTAGTATCCTAAATACGGTTATGGTTTAAAAGTGAGCAGGTATGGTATAAATAATTAAATATTACCTATCAAACATATTAACGCCTAAAATTAAAAATACTATTAAAATACTAACAATAGATCTACTCGGTTGACTTCACTCCTCCACTAAACATTCATCTCTCAGGTACATTGATATGTTTTCCTGTATCATACAAGCTCTTTACAGGCTGTAAGAAGATCGATCACCAAGCCGACATCTACGCATTACTTATCTCTTTTTTATTACAAAAACTGTCAGAATATTCAAGCTTCATTAATGTCACATTGTTCTTCTTAGACTAAAAACTGGCGTTTTATGACAAGTAAAAATTCAACCTTACGATGACAAGGCAATTATGAGGTGGGTTTAACGTAAAAGTAACGTTGAGTAAGAAATATTGTTCAGACACAATGAGTTTGGTATGAAAAAAAAAGTGTTGACCAATATCGCTACAATGTAAGGCATGTCTTACGAGACTGTGACTCGGCTTGATAATGGGCCTTGTTTCACCCGTTATACTTTATATACGACTGTATAATCAGACTAACTACTCTCTGGAGTTTGACTGGCAATATAAATATCACTGGAAGCGTACTTGTCTGGTGAACATCTCCGCGCACAAGTGCGCCGGGGTCTTCAGGGAGGCTTGCTCGTCCTCGTTTTCATCCTCCGAGTCGGAATCGAACTCTGATATTGTCGCGGGAGATTTCCTGCCGGTTGGCACACGTTTCATACCGACCTCCGTTGTCAATATTTCTTTGATGACGTCATCAGGCGTCTGCTCTTTGCGGTGTTTGTTACGCAGTTGACGCGCTCGCTTCCTGATGTCTGCCAGGAATCCTGTTGTCACTTCGACACTTTCTTGAGACACTTCTTGTGGTGTTAAATCCGTCATCGACTGCGCACTCAATAAATCAGTATAGGATCCCCCCTTCGTGTCTGATATAGAGGCTAGAGACTCGACGGACGCGCCAATACTACGGAAAGCCGCCACCCCGTCTACGATTGACACGTTATATCCGCTGCCATGTTTGGAGCCTACGACTATGCCTCTGGGTGCCGTGCCCAGTAGCACCGGCTCGTTTATCGTTAACGTGAATATTTCGGGTAAGTAACAGTCTGAAGCGGTGGACGCTACCGAGGTACTGTCACACGTACAGGGCGGCGTCCTGTACGCGTCGTCGTTCAGGTACACGATGGTTATCTTGTCGTCTCCAATCACGTACAGGAAAGGATTGACGAACTCCCAGCTGTACACAGCTGTGCTCCACTTGGGGTCTTCGCTGCGCGTTCGCTTGCCTTGCTCGTCGACGAACACTCCACACTCCGCGTAACAGAGGAGTAATTCTGTAGGTTTATCTTTTATGAGTAGGAAGGCCTTGGGTGGGGAGCGGTTTTTAGCGGCGGCGGCCACAGTGGGCTCGTCCATACCGAAAGCTTCCAGTGCACCCGATGGGAGCCTCACCCTGAGGGGCTTCTCTCCCGCGATGTACAGCGTCCTGGTCGTGAGCAGCAGCGAGCCGGCGGGCCGGTCCACAGTGAGCGTGCGCAGCACCCGGAACTCGGAGCTGGCGGCGTCGTAGCGCAGCAGGAACACGCGCCGCCCGCACGCCAGCGCCACACACGGCCCCTCCACGCTGTCGCCCGCGATAGCCTGTACCGTTACAACAAGTGTTCAATTTAAATGAAACGGGGTTCGAATATTTTGGCCTGCCGACTTGTGCGCCACTTCCACAACTTTCATAGGTTATATTTCAGAAACGTGACGCTTTGGAAGATTTTTTCTCTTTCGTTCTTTTTCTCTTTGATCTCTTTGTTTGTATTGATAATAGTTATTGATTAATACAGGTTTTACGCGTGGCCGCAATTTACAAATAAAATTAAATGGCGGAAGAAGAAGCAGGTCAGGTTCCATACAAAAATATTCAAACCCCGTTGAATTTAGTCATCTTTGTAGAGGTGCAATTTAATTGCGTTTGATCAATATCGACCAGAAGACCGACACTGTTCATAATGTCAAGATGTACTGACCACACAGTCTATCTGCTTCCTCAGATCCTCAGCTTAATTTACATAAAGAGAATTTCTCGACAATTGAGAGGCGAGAGTGCCCGCCCATTCGAGGCTTGATGGACTATTTTAGGAAACCACCTATTTCGAATGCTGTCATGACCATTATGGGGCCATAATGGTGATGAAACTCGTCTAGTTTAAACGAGGCATCACTTCAGCGAGCTTGCTTCCAAATAAGAGTCAGACCAAACAAATGAAAGGTCGCGGTATTACCTTGATGACGTGCGGCGGTATATCGGCAGGCAGCTGCACTCGCGCGACGTCCAGCGCGGGCTGCAGGCCGGGCGCGCGCCGCAGCGCCGAGCCCAGCGCCAGCAGCCCCGCGTGCAGCAGCGCGCCGCGGCACGCCAGCAGCGCGCGCCCGGCCGCCGCGCACGCCAGCGTCACGCCGCCCGCGCCCCCCGCCCCGCCCGCGCTGCCCTGCAGGTGCACTGCGCCGCGCAGCGACTGCAGCCCGTCCGCACAACCTGCAGTTACCCAAATAATCACGAACTTGCTTCGAAGACACGCCACCACAGATAACCTCCACTAGATTCGGCATGCCGAGCATTTTGTTTGTATTTGGGATCATGAATTTAGTGGTAGGCACGCAGTACGCGAGGAGTGACAAGTGCAATCCGAATGGCTATTTCAAGATGACGTCACTTGCCGTAGTGATGGGACAACGACATTAAACATAGATTATGACGTCGATATTTTTTTTAAACAGAATGTCAAATTACGACCAAAATTTCATCTTTCTAAACATTTCTGGGGCTTTTGATAACGCATAGTGGCCAATGCTACTACTTAAAATGAAATCTCGTGGTTGTCATAGAATCATATTAAATAATCTCTTTACTCGTACTTTTTAAATGGTTCCGCGAAACTCAAACTCGGACAGATTCTATGTCAAAGTCTCTTACCATGGGATGTCCTCAGGGCTCGGTTATCGGTCCGTATTTATGGAATTTAGGCTTTGATTCCGGTTACGCGGAAGACGACCTGCTGCTCATTCAGTCGAGTAGTCGGAGTGGACTCGAGAATTTGGGTGAAACTTGCCTACGATTAATATCTCAGCGGGGTGATCGAAACCGTCTGACCTTAGCACCGCAAAAAAACTTACAACTTATTTTAAAAGGTAATCTTAAATCATGGCCTAGTGTTAAATTTAATAAAGTTTCCGTAATACGAAAGCAGTCCGTGTGGTACATACCTTAGTTTGGTCTTTAAGAGGAATTTTTCATTCATAAATCTTATAATAACTGTAGGAGAAAAAGCTAAACAGAACTTTAAAGCCTTAACGAGAATATCCAAATCTACGTGAGGTCTGTCATTTCTAACTTTTAAGACTATCTATGGGGCTACTTACTCGGGGTGTATGTGCTACGAGGCACCAGTTTGGGCCACCATGGGGGTGAGACGACGTACATTGCTTCACGGACGGTTAGTATTTCAGCCTTACCGGCTCTTGCAGGTACTTCCAGTTGATCTTGTAGCGACGTGCTGCAATGTACTATTACGCACGAGAGACCATGGACGCAGGAATTTTAACCAAACGTGACCGTGCTAAAATTTCTAGATTATTTTAACTACAGTCTGACGTCTGGGAGGAACTTTAATACTACTAATACTACACTGGTGCCAGTAGCGTGCGCGAGAAGCCGGCGCAGGTGGACTCGGCCAGTATCAGTACCAGTACCAGCTAGTGAGTGTAGTACATACCGATAGCGACAGCGTTGGGCGCCAGGTAGAGCGCGACGTGGGGCTCGCTAAGCACTGGCGCCAGTAGCGCGGGCGAGTAGCCGGGCGAGGCGGGCTCGGCCAGGCGCAGGCGCGACACCCACTGCGCTCGATCCGATATGTTGCCGCATACTACCGCCACTGAGGAGCCGTGGTCACGGTTGTCTAGCTTTATCTGTACAAACAGAACGTAGGTTTTCAATCCGCAGAAGAAAATGGACAATAAAGGTGAACACAGATTACCGCAGGTCGCGGCACAGTGCAGTGAGGCATCGCTCGTCAGGCGTATTTTTGCAGCCGCTGTGATGGGTTGCGCTGTGGCCTGCATTCGAAGTTTGAACCTGACGATGCGAATCTTATAGAGACCGATTAGCTATTGTGGAAAGTAGGTTGTGGTGGCTTTGTCAGGTATCAGGTAACACAGGTGTGCTGAATCGTTGTTAAGTTACGTCATACTATAAAAATTACACTTTTGCAATGCGGCCTGCCGCACGCCATGGCTATATTCTGTGCGTAGAAGTAGAGACAAAAACCACGCCATTTTGGTGAAATTATGCATCAATCTTTCATTCATTTCTTTATTTTATCCATTCTTGTGAGAAAATCATAATTGGATATAATTTTTCAGGTAACTTACAACAAAAGCCCTGTTGGCCTCGTTGTGCGGCAAATTCTTGGCGTCGACGGACAACAGTCGCCCGCGCAGCTCCCTGTTCCCGCTGGCTAGCACCAAGCTGTCGTCCACGCACCGCGCGCGCATGCGCTCGCGACTGCCGTCCTTCCTGCGAGGGAAACATGCGTCATTATAGAGAGTGGCTGAACGAGTTAACATCCTTCCAGTGACTCTAGGTTCTCATGATTCTCTTGTGAAATTTTGCAATGAGATAGCCAACTTTGAAATAAAGAAAATGTGTTTTTATTTTAGAGTTGTTTTGAAAATAGCTCTAGACTAACAAACAATACAATTCTAAAGGCGGCCGCAACCGCAAACCGAAGAAGACGACATTGACATTGCTGTCGAGTAACTTTACAATTTTATGTAGCAGCTGTGGTGCTGCAACCACAGATATAGATAGACCTAGATAAAGCAAGTATCACGATCTGTATGAAAACGCAGCGTGGATTTTTTGACTACCTACTATAACGTCACAAGTACTATTTAGTGATGGGAAAACCAAATCGATTCAAAGACGCCGCCGCGTGCGGCACCTGTCTCAACACGTAAATATTCGATTGAAACACCTTATATAATTAACTAGCTGTGCCCTGCAGTTTCACCCGCCGCTTCAGACTTGTTTTATTTTGCTCGGGTCCTATTGGTCATAGCGTGATGTTACATAGCCATCCTCGATAATTGAACTGTTGTTGAGATTAGCGCGTTCAACCAAACAAACAAACTCTTCAGCTTTATAATATTAGTATAGATTTAAGTTCTAGTGTTTATAAAAAGAAACGGGATTGTACCCTATTTTTATCTATCTCTATCACTCAATGGTTTGGTGAGAGAGGAACTTATTTTTGAATAAAATTCACTTTTGTACATACCATTTCTCAATAACTGTACGTATACTATTTATTGACTAATTGTGTACGGTAAAGAATTATTAACAATCGTTTAAATCGATTCATTCATCAATTTTGTGACAGTTTAAGTTTTTTATAAAATTGTGGACATAATATAAAGATTAAATACAAAATCATTCATTTGTGTCCGAAATCGATTCTCGAGAATCGATTTGTGTTGCGTACGATGAACAGCACTAATCTCTAAAATTGACAGAAAAATGACAAAAACACCTGTACTACGAAACCGAACCGATATACGATAGTATCACTTGTTTCGATATTCATTACTTGTTAAAACAGAACATCGCATCAACCTCTCCAAGTAAAAGCCGCAATGCATTACGAATTTGCATCTTTAATTTTTTAAGAGACGTCCGACTAGCGTGCAGACTGATCGCGACAGTGGCTGCAGTGGTGCACCACTGAGTGGCCACATTAAGTTTCTTTAGCTTAAGTCGGGCACGCGAATTAGGTGATCTTGTGTTATTTAGGTCTATCTATATCTGTGGTCACGACGATTGGCGGCTTTGACGCTGCAGACGCCTTCGGAATTGAACTTTTCGGGTGTCTTCAAATAAGGCGCAATCAATGAACAGCAATGCAACTGCGAACTGACGCGCTGATACAAATAAGCGTATAATATAAAAAACTGCAGCCGCGCGATTCCTTGCAGTTACATATACATATTGAGTTACATAAATCATCTGCCTAGCCTTTTCCCAACTATATTGGGGTCGGCTTCCAGTCTAACCGGATGCAGCTGAATACCAGTATTTTACATGGAGCGACTGCCTATCTGACCTCCACAACCCAGATAGTACTGGGTAATACGATACCCCTTTGGTAAGACTGGTTGTCAGACTTT
This sequence comes from Noctua janthe, assembly GCA_910589295.1. Taxonomy (NCBI): domain Eukaryota; kingdom Metazoa; phylum Arthropoda; class Insecta; order Lepidoptera; family Noctuidae; genus Noctua; species Noctua janthe. Next base: position 6,355,760 of record OU342573.1, on the reverse strand, counting down.
TTGGGCCACTGACTACCTAACGACTGTCAAAGATCTACAAATGACACCCGGGACCAACGGCTTAACGTGCTTTCCGAGGCACGGAGGAAACTCGGTTTGTAATGGGTGGTCTCACCCATCCACAGACCAACCTAGGTAAGCACGGCTTATCCTAAAGATCGATCCGAGTGGCTGTTATTATTTAGCCACGAGCTCCTCTTATTGAGTTACATAAATAACGAATATAAATTGAGAAACAAATATTTGGAAACCAGAAGATATAACAGAGATCTTACCAAACAACCAGCAAGCCTTTGTCTTGAGACCCATCGGGCGAGTCGATACTTTTCTTCCTAAAACATTATGAATTCATAAGTTTATTTTTTCCAATTTTATTTGGTACACAGTAATTTCATATAAATTGTATATTTACCCATTAATTCGCTTGGGTTTCTCGAGCTTGGGTGTAGATGGGTAGCTGGAAAATGAAGTTCTATGTGTTAACAATGGTCATTGTCATAGAGGGACTTTAAAAATCGCTTCTAATCGGGCCATGTTTGTGCTGCTATATATTATGTAGCTGCATTAGGGTTGTCAGCAACAATTTTATTACAGTGCTGAGTGAAACTCATACGTAGCGCATCCAATCAATAATTTATTTATTTATTTTATCATTTATGTACACACAAAAGAGAACATAAGGGGGAAAGGTTTAGAATCGAGTCTCCTGAATTGGTTGATTGGGGTGGTGGAGGGGAGGGGAAAGGGGTTGTAGAGTCGTCCCCAAATTTCCCCCCCCCCTGCCGGAGGTGTAGTTTTTTTTAAGATTTAAAAAAAGATCTCATTTTGAGGTTATGTTATCGTAATGTTTATGACATTATAGACATGATTAATGGGGGGTAGAGTTGGGGGAGGGAAGCCCCGCCTCCCTACGCAACGTGGCGCAGTCAAGAGAAGGCCGGCCGAAGGATACCCAGTATACCCACTTCTGAATGGTTTAAAAAAAAAAAATTGGGTGTATATAACTATACACCCCGACTTGGAAGCAACGGAATGACTCAAAAACGTTAGAATTTAGTCAAATGTACGTTCCGTTTCACGTTTAGTTAGTGAATCACCAATATTTTCAGAAAATAATTTTTAAATACTTCGCTGCGCCGGCAGCTAACATAACATAGGGGCGTTTCAGATAAACCCCTTTGACCCCGCCTCTCCCCACAGTGATAGAATCCTCAAATTTAGGGGACTCGATTCTAATAATTGTAATAATATTAATTGCATGATAATAATTACATAAATAGATTTAAGTAAATAATTTGCATGCTTGCTTGCAGGCAGAATAAAGTGACTTTTAGGACATAATATCTTTCCTTGTAATTTATATGTATTTTCTTGCCAATAAACATTTTCCATTTGATTTGATAAACCCAACCCAACATAAGGAAACATCTTAACATAACTTAGTACAAAGGCACAGCTTATTTCAACAGCTGTGCCTTTGTTAAGGACGCCAGCTTCCAGCAGGCCTGAAGGAGGAGAAATAAGAAAAATAATGTAGACATTAGTGTGTGAGATCAGCAAGAATAACATGTATATGTAACCATAATATTTTATATAAGTCATCATCATCTACCTAGCCCTTTCCCAACTATGTTGGGGTCGGCTTCCAGTCCAACCGGATGCAGCCGAATACCAGTATTTTACATGGAGCGACTGCCTATCTGACCTCTACAACCCAGTTAGTACTGGGTAATACAATACCCCTTGGTAAGACTGGTTGTCAGACTTTTTGGGCCCCTGACTACCTGTAACGACTGTCAAAGATCTATAGATAACAGCCGGGACCAACAGCTTAACGTGCTTTCCGAGGCACGGAGGAAACTCGGTACGTAATGGGCGGTAACCCATCCACAGATCAACATAGGTAAGCACGGCTTAACCTAAAGATCGCCCCGAGCGGCTGTTATTCATATAAATATAATAATAATTATTATATTTGGCCACCACAGTCGAATCAAGTCGAGTCATACTAAAGATATTACTAGCAACCTTCTGTCTCTTCCTGCCCTTGCCCCATATTATTTGGGCCCCAAATAGTAGTTCGTTTCTTCCATTCTCCCCTGTCACTCGTCACGTTTTTTACTCCCTGTGTCCTTTATATCATTCCAAACATAATCCATCCATATTTTCTTTGGTTTTCCTCTTCCTCTCGATCTATCAACATTTATATTCATTAGTCTTTTAGTAACATGCAATTCATCCCTCCTCGTCACAGGCATCCGACAGTCGACTCTCTGGTCTCTTTCAACTTTTCTGTAACTGTCGCAACTTGCAAACTTCTTCTAATATACTCATTCCTTACTTTTCCATTCTTGTCACACCACACATCTACCTAAACATTCCCATTAAATTAAATAATTCTCAAGATATTACTAGCACCACATTTAAAAAAAATTATGGTCCGCTGATAAAGCGCAAGCAACATTGCGTTATATAATGTACCTCATGTCATTCCCATTGCATGCGGCTAGCTTCGCGCGCAGTCTCTCTACTTCTTCACGTAACTCTCTGTAAGAGAAGCAATTTATTTTTCAATACACTTTTTGAAAAAATTGGGTCTTATCGCACTACGATTAGGTTCAACACGCAATGTATTTTGCACACGTGGATTTTTTTTTCATTTATCACAACGTGTGCGGAAATAAAAATTTCCACAGGTAAACTATCCTTGTAAAAGTCCAAAGTGGTTCAATTCCTGTAGTCGGTGGTGATTGTTTTTCTTTTTTAATCTCGGCAAAGAGATATGCATCATTACGGCGTAAATATAAAAAAAAATTAAATTGTGTTTGTAAACAGAATATCATTAATAAACATGATTATTTTTAAAAAAATATTGACTTTTATGAACAAATGTAACATTTATTTGTGTTCTAAATTCTAAATTTTTCATATTAGGCTGTTTAGCGGCTTCATAACTTGCTTCTTTTTCAACCTGACGAAGCAAAGTGCCGAAAAAAACGCAAATTTAATCATAGCTTCATTAGCAAATTGTAAGGAAATTCATGACAAAAATACTTTTCGTTTAAATATTTTATTTCCTTGAAAGTGTCTTGAAAAACGTCGTTTGATACACGTGGCCATTTCTTACGTTCTTGCCAGTTAGCCATTTCTCGGCTCCAAAACAACCTTGCCTGTGGCTCGGGTGTGAATTCCGCCTCGAATGCAATAACAAAGTTAGTTAGTTATAGTTATATATGATGGCAGTTATGACGTCGCATATGAACTTCCGTGAATATTTCGAAATACTTCCTTCACCTGCTTTCCCCAAACACTGTTGACTATTTCTGTTTTACGAAAACCTATCCTACTCTCTTGTTTCTCTAAACCTGCATTCCTGGGCAAAGGCTTCCCTCCACTACGAGCGAAACCGCACGTCCTCCTTTTCTACCACAATAGCGAGTATTTCAAACCTTGTTATTACAACAACATACAATCAAAACAAATATTGTACGTCGTTTTTGTTATCGCTATGGCCTAAAGCAAAATATTTTATTAAACATAAGCCTACATGGGCCCTTTTGGAACGTCAAAAGATAGGTCCACGGATCGAGTTAGCCGTTTTCTATGGGGAAGAACTGGCAAGAAACTCTATGGGGACCTTTTAACAATTAGGCCTTCGCTGTCCTGTCATACTTATTTCACAAAACATCCTACCAGTGCCATCATACGTATAGGTGCCTTCACAGTGCGTGACGTAATTGGCGTTGAATAACGTCACGCTGTGCTGTCGTCGTTGATGTGATATTTTCAAAAATAACGTCACCTTAGCGCAGCGAATACTTTTCACACTTGCGTGAAATGTGTGAATTATTGAATAAAGAAGTAAGACAAATGTTACCTGTTGGCTCTTCTGAGTGGCGGCGAGGCGGCAGTCCTGCGCCCCGACCGGCCGAACAACTTGTTACTCAGCGAGCATTTTTTGCGACCAGCTTCCTCTACTTTAGCCTACAACGACATGTGTACAGGGATGAGTCACAGAGACGCTTTGCAAAGCCGAACTTAGTCTTGTGTGGCTATCTGGCTATTTTTACTAAACAAAAGGTGTAAACAGACCCTTCAAGAAGCTATCAACCAAGCATTCTGTACATCTAACTAAGTAACCCTACGCAAAAATTATTGCTGGGAAACGACTTTTTAGGGTGAAAAATTACGTTTTGCGGTAACACTCAATGTAGTATAATCAAAACATTGTGCTGATAGATGCTTCGAATAGTAAACGGGTCGTGGAAGTAAAAGTAAAGTAAGATATAGTATTTAAAAAAAAACTTGTGAAAAATTTGGAACTTTGACCTCCAATATCTCCGTAACTAGAAGGTTTTCAGGTATGGCCCATTGCAAAACAAGGATCGTAATGACGGGGGGAAGAAGTGCCTTTCGGCTTCGTTAAGGGTATTTTTACACCCATTATATCACCTATTTGTATTAGTAAATAAGCAGCATTCAGATCTGTGCAGAAGTCGGTGCCGGTTAGGTGTGCTACACACGTTCGACTCGGCACGACTGCGCTCAGCCGGCCTGCTAAATATGCATTCGATTTTGCCGCCCGGCCTGTGTTAAATTATTCCAACCGAGAACATGTGTACACAGAGTCTATACACATCTTGCCGAACCGGAGTTAACGCGCCGGCTGACTGCTTTCTGCCTGAATGCGCCTAAATGTTGACACGCGATCTATGTGTCGTTAGGTTGAAGCTTGTGTTAGGTTACCTGCAGGAAGTCGATGAGCTTGGCCTGCTGTCGCAGCGTGGCGTCGGCCTTGGTCTCCCGCGTGCGCCACCACGCCGACGCCGCCTCCGCCGCCTCGCGCGCCGCCGCCAGCTCCTCCTGCGGGGACATCGGCGTCAACTCGACACGTTCTACATTCTTTTCCATGGAACTACATACTGTAGCTCACACTTATACTGCCGGCATCTCCCCAGACCGAGATAGTGATGCAAAATATCGGAAGGTGCAGTGTTTAAGAGCTTTTATGTCGTATCAGTACTATAATATTTAGTAACGCATTGCCCCAAAATTCCCATTAGAACTTCCAACAGAAAAGAAAGGGTTTTGGCCAACAATGAAACACGATGTAGGCTGTAGGCGTAATGTAGTGTTGAGTGACCTGCACGTCGGCCAGGCTGGCCTGCAGCTGCAGCGCGTGCGCGTGGTGCTGGTGCGCGCGCGTGCGCAGCGCGGCGCACTCCTCCTGCAGCTCGCGCACGCGCCGCGCCGCGCTGGCCAGCGCCGCGTCGCCGGCCGCCAGCGCACTCTCCAGGCCGGCCGCGCGCGCCTCCAGCTCCGCCACGCGCGTCTCGCGAGCTTCCAGGCGCTCCTGGAAATATAGGACATGTTAACATTTTCACTGTCGCTGACACGCACCAAGAGTCTTTTTTTGTTTTTAATAAACGTGTAGAATAATTGATGATGACACGAGTATTTTTATTACAAAATAAGTCGACGCGTCAAGAAAAATCTCAAAAAAAAAAGTCAAAATCTGTGTACTTTTAGTAGCAAAAATAATCCAAGGTAGTTACTTGCTTTAAATTTTCCTAATTGCTCGCATCTCTCCAAAGTTTGAATAATAAAAGATTCCATAAGGATTTCCACCCGGAGGCAAGAAGCAGAGCTGACACTACTCCCGTGATTACACGGAAACGGTCCATTGTCCAATATTTTCTTTCCGTTAATGAAGTTATGGTTCTGACGTTCTACTTTCAACAAAGAGTGGTACAGTATACTAACATTGTTTATTTTGCAAATAGGTTCTAACAAACACTTTTACACGTCGTCTTTTTAAAAACTAGTTGAGACCGGTGTTTCGTACCTGACTACTCTGACAAGAAACAGCCGAAACCAACTCAAAGGTCATAGTCAGATCTAAGCTTGGTCAACTCACATTAGGACTATGCAGTTGTCTAAATTGGTCTTCTGAAGAAAGTACCACACAGATTTGAGAGGACCTGTCTAGTCAGTGCAAGCATTAATTTGTCAGTTATCGAGTAGCTCGATTCATAACTCAAAGACCTCAACGACAGGAATAACGATAACATAGAAAGCTTTTGGTTAGGTCGCTAGTTCTACAACTGCCAGACAATCACTAGAACAAAGAGAAAAAGAAATGACCCACATATAATCAAGTAAAATTTATAATACTTTACAAAATAAATGTTTATAAAATCATTAAATAACGAATACGAATTCACAATCATCATCTGCCTAGCTTTTTCCCAACTATGTTGGGGTCGGCTTCCAGTCTAACCGGATGCTACTGAATACCAGTATTTTACATGGAGCGACTGCCTATCTGACCTCCACAACCCAGTTAGTACTGGATAATACTATACCCCTTGGTTAGACTGGTTGTCAGACTTTTTGGGCCACTGACTGCCTAACGACTGTCAAAGATCTATAAATGACACCCGAGACAAGAGCTTAACGCGCTTTCCGAGACACGGAGGAAACTCGGTACGTAATGGGTGGTCACCCATCCACAGACCAACCTAGGCAAGCACGGCTTAACCTAAAGATCGACCCGAGCGGGTGTTATTAATGAATACGAATTCACAATAATAAATTAAAATAATAAAATACCTAACTAAGTAAATATTCATGTCAAATTATTAAATGTCACAGTGTATAAAAGAAAATAATAAATAATAAACAAATGAACTTCAAAATTTCGAAATTTTTTGATTAATTTTGATTGGAGCAGCTTAATCATAAGCACTTTTTATCTTCGAGATAGTGATTACCGTTATAGTAGATTTTTTTAACCCTCGTTGCAGAAATAACAACTTGGTGTTTGTTCCTCGTACTCATGTTGTACTCCATGTACGAGGAACAAACACAAAACACTGTATTTTTAAAACAAATGAATATTTGTATGTGCGTCCAAAAGGTTTTAATACATAAAGTGAGAGGCACAGTAATGACAATACCGTGAATCACCGTGCACGTGAGCACCATCTAGTTCGACCTTAAGGAGTAGGCAGCAGTAGATCTATGTGGTTACCCTGAGCAGCTGCAGCTCCTCCCGTGCGCTGCGCGCCTGTTCGCGCGCCTCGTCGTGCTGCGCCGCCGCGCGACCGGCCGCCGTGCCGCGCTCGCACGCCGCCGCCTCCGCGTCTTTCAGACGCGTGCGTGTCTCCGACAGCTCCGAGCGCACAACGTTCAGCTGCGTCTGTCGACAGAACATAATACACTCTGTGCTCCTCTACTTACACATACGATAAAATTAGATTAGCTAGCAAAGGTCCAAAAAACTCAAAAGGTATGTAAAACGAAATCATCTTTTTTATCTTGTTTAGATGTCTCTACCCATGGGGGTCTCAACTCGAACAAATTATATTCATATCTTTATTTACATTCCATAATGTGTGAATCTTACAATGGGCTTAAAGCTAAGATTTAAGGCTAAGGGCACAGCAAAAAGTGTGGTATTTTGTGCGAAATAAAATTAATCCTGACTCAAATATTAATTAACTAAATTATATCATTTATTTTATTGAGATCTGTTATAATAATAATAATAACTAATTGCATAATAATTATTTGGTAAAATTCATTAAAACATATTTTACATAATATAATATTTATCTATACAGGGTGTAACAGAAAGGGTATAGTCATATGAAAGGATATGCTGCAGACCATCAAACTGAACAACTTTCTCCTTGAGTCCAATATCGTAAATGCGAAAAAATTATCAGCTGTCCCATACAAAATTTCAATACCTACTCAACTTAAATGTATGGGACAGCTGATATTTTTTTATTGCATCTGCTAGTTTATTAAATATTTTTATGGACATTACGTAGGGACAATTTGAACGTAGGCTCATGCGCGAAGAGGGTAACATTAACATGTTTCTATATCTGACAGATCGGTCGCTATGTTTACTACCGCGGGTTGTAAAAAGTTTGAAACTGGCGCCGGTGACTGAAAAGTTGTGTGGTAATTGGTTATATGTAAAATGAAGTGAAGAAAATGTTGAGTATAAATGTAGGTGGCTATAAGAGTAGAGGAAGAATAAAGAAACGATGGATGGAGTGTGTCAAGGATGATATGACTAGAAAGGAGGTGACTGCTGAGATAACGAATAATAGATAAGTATGGAAGAAGAAGACATGCTGCGCCGAGCCCAAATAAGTTGGGATAAGGGGATTGTTTGATTCGCAGAAGTAATAAAATACATTTGATACAAATCCATTTAAATGTGCTATTACGAAAAATAGAAATTCTTTCGTTAATAAAACATTAATTAGGGGCTTTTTTTGGGGTGGGAAATCATCAAATGACCCGCTCTGGGCGGAGCGGAAGGGATTGTCAGACTTGTACTGACTAAAACCCATATCCCTGCTTAGTCCTTTGTGTTCTAGGGCCGCGGTATCTCTTTCGAGTCTCGCAGCGTAATTAGAGGTTTGGATATCTTCAGTGATTTAAAAAAAAAGATCATTAAAAATAATAAATCAAAATTCACCAGTCCCTGCTTTGATGGAATACTGCAGACTATTAATTCTGTACTTTAGCTCTCCACTGAAGAATTTTCTAAAGGCACTGAGGTCAATTTCGAATGACTTACCGCTTAAATCAAGATGTGCTTGAAAATTTATTTGGATTTTTTAGAATAAGAGGTGGTTGTAATCAGAACCCGACGTCTAGAAGCTTAAGAACTATGTTCCTGTCCCATCTATTAAATGATTTGATTAAATTGGATAATACTAATTGTGAATCGGATCAAGACACCTTTATGTCTGCGCCGCGCGCCGGCCGGAAATCAGCGGCAAAATACACAACCATCAACAACATCATTGGAGGATCCAGTAGCAATTGCTGGACCATCGGACGCCGAGCTCGAGTTTTGTAATTGGTCTCCAACTTGAGGGCGCGGATAAAGAAAAAGTACAAGTTTCTAATGCAGAAACTTGGTGCTAGAAACTTGTTCTATTGTGTATTTTGCAGGCTGGTTAAGCCAAGTGCGTGTAGAACATTTTGATTGTATTGCATGCAAAAGTGTTTTGATTAATAATGAAGTTGATTTAACTGATAAGAAACAATTATTGTTCCTTTTTTGTTCGACAACAATTCGTAGTTGATATACAAAAACGTTTCTTTTTTTTGTTTTATCATTAGGTACAAAAGAACGACGAAAGTAAATACAAACCTAAAGATGCCTATAGAAATGATACGGCCATTTTAGAAGCATAACATAAAGACATAGAGACTAATCTAATTAATGGATTTTAGTGAGTAATTGTATTTTGGTTTATTTTTATTAGTGTAACGTATTTGTATGTGTGTTGTTGTATTTATGTGTTAAATGTAATGTTTTTTTTTAAATATATGGTTACGAACCTGAAATAAATGAATTTAATAACATGGACGCATAATATTTGTAAAGAAGGATTGGAAATTAACATCGCTCCGTTCTACACAGAAATAATTAGCTATTACAAGAACATATGCTACTATCGTTTTAAATAGTAGTTTTGCAGGAAGTCTAAACAAAAAAAGGATATGGTTTATGACTATGCAAAGTGAGCCTCCTCGAATCCCTTGGTTCGCTGAAAGTCATACAAAGAGGTCGTATGTTGCGTTCTGGTCATTTTTTATCCAGGAAATATGGATACCTAATGAAAATCCAGTGCCAGTGCCAGTGTTATAAAGTCGAAGATGTCCAACATTTGCTAGTGGAATGTGAAAAGAACAGGAGAGAGAGAGGGAGATAGTGATGCGGGAGTTAAAAGTTAATATGTATGATGTTGGGGCTTTTTTTTTTTTTTTTTGGATGGGAAATCATCAAATGACCCCCCCCCACTCTGGGCGGAGCGGAACGGAGTGTCAGACTTGTACTGACTAAAACCCATCCATGTTCCTTCTTTGCCCTTTGTGTTCCAGGGCCACGGTGTCTCTTTCGAACAGTCCCGCAGCTCTGGCAGGCATCGGCCCATGCGGACCCCTACTCGGTTGCTGACATCTCTTTGAGGCGCGCGTGGAACACGAACGCGCCGTCGACACGGCCTGTCGTCATAAGACGGCCGGACGGCGAGCTAGCCCATAACTCGCCGTGATGATGTTGGGGCTTTCATTAGAATATAATCTACACCTAATTCGGGAGAAGCGAAACTGATTTATGCAATGGTTGCTGCTTCACTATCTCCCTCGCTTAAGCAATAATATATTTGTACTAATAATATTATAACTACGTGTAATAATAAGTTAGATTAGGATATGATGAGGCTGACGTACCTTTGTAAGGTAAAAAACACTAAATAAATAAAGACAAAAAAAAAATGTTTATAAAGCTAACAGTCAACAATACATAATGTAACTATGCTATCACTGTTTATCAGCTTAAGAAAGGGACAAAAATTTTAATTTACAAAAACAATCGTTTGACCCAAAAATACGTAGTAAAACACTTACCTCAAGATCCTTATTCTTAAGCTCGTGTATATCGGCCAACTTCTCCAGATCAGTGAGTTGCTCCTCTAGCATGCCGCACGCCTCCTGCAGGGCTTTGTTGTTCTGTCAACGAATAACGCATGTTATTGTAACGGCTCTAATACTGCATACTTTACACATCACTTAATTGGTAATCTGAGTAAATATAAATTGTTTATTTTACTTGTATATAAAGTTATTTTTTATATATTTATTTTGTACCCTATCACAATGTTTTCTTATTTAACCCAAAGGTTGACTGGTAGAGAATGCCTTGTGGCATTAAGTCCGCCTATGTACCACTATTGTACATGAAGTTTAAATAAATAAATATAAATGTTAAATGATTATTCACGTGGAAACAGTGCGTTTCGAAGCATCTTTGGATACAACATCGTTGGAACAAACTGCGTAACCTTCAGCAGTCTGTCTTGTTAGCAAGGATGGTATCTGACAGTACTATAAGTAGCTGATTGGCTTTAATTTGTAACACCATGTTAGTACACGATTGCTTGTTTAAATACGAAGAAACCTTAAAAATTCAACATTACGATACTTCCAGAGTACCCTGGCAATCAAATTTATTACCAACTGACTGCCTGATATTTTGAAGACAGAATGAGCTATTCATGTAGTTCACGTCTATCCGGAAAAAAAATACTACTCATTGTAAGCTCAGTTAGTCGTAGTACCGCAGCAAAATGCTTGTTAATCGCCATGATGGCAAGGTCGGCGGCGCGGCAGCGGCCCTGCATGAGGTCGGCGGCCAGCGCCAGGCGCACGCGCCGCGCCCACGCGCCCTCGCGCCGCCGGGCGCCCGCGCCGCCCAGGCTGGCGAACAGCAGGCGCAGGTAGGCCGGCTTGGGCCGCACCGGCGGCTTCTCGGTGGCCTTGCGCTTGTAGCGAGGAAGCGTGTCCGTACCGCTGGACATCACTTTCGATATGTATGGTTGTATCGATGGGATTTTGAATGACGCCATGGTTTCGACTTACGAAAACGAGTACCCACTTTAATTTTTAAATCGGATGTGACATATAAGGTTTTAAACGCGTATGAAATTCGTTTGGTTTTTGTTATATTACACGGGAAAGAAGAATTGAATTTTGTAGCGGATATTTTAAGATAGTTTTAAAAACACTGTTTTCTTCTTTGATCGATTTGTGACACACGACACGACACACTTACACAAAACACCAAAACAAAGTACTGTTATATTTGAGCATACAAATTAATATCGAGGATGAACGAAAGGGCGCGCGTGGTCACCGCGGACACAAAACTGAGGCGGATTTGAGTCGCGCACGTATCATCGGAAGCCTAAACAATGCTGTTTACACGATGGGCTCATCACATTCACACTAACACAACAACCATTTTGATAGACCATTGAGATTATAAAACAAACCTTTGAGACAAATGATTATAGGAACATTGATAACATGCCACGACGATCTAATTATCGATTGTATTGTTTGGGACTGCATGCAGCTAAAAATACTGCAACTAATATTTTAGTGCCTTTAATAATCTTTTTACAAATTAATTACATTTCTAAATATTCATAAAAAAAATATATTAAAATAACCGGAGTCGGGAACAGGATCCAAGCTACCGGCGGTCAGAGCTCCAGACAGAGGAACCTCCTAACAAAAAGAGCCGTGTCCAGGAGTACCGCTCTCTGAATCAAGCCCTTGATCCAGCTGCCTAACGAGAGCCTCCTCAGGTAACAAGGCTCTTGGTAATTAAGCTGGGCTGATACAACTATCGGCACAATGATCGCTGAGTCCACATCCAACATGTCGATAACCTCGCGAGCCAAGTCACGATACTCGATTTGCTTATCGTCGGCTTTCACGAGGCTCTCATCGTGCGGGACTGTTTTGTCAACAATCATAGCCATGTTATGTCAAGTACGCCGCTTTGATCGATCCGCCACCACTATATCAGGCTTATCAATCAACTATTATTATTATAATGGATCCTTTGTTTGTATTAACTTTCCATTGTATAAAATACTGCTTCTGTTAACCTAGCAGACAGATGTGTTGCTAGGGAGTTTGTTCCGCCACTTCTTCCTTACAGCTAAAACAATAGGAAATGTCGAAGGGCGGGCGTTTTGATGTTCAAAAAGTCCTGATTATCAGCCTAATTTGAAGAAATGACTTTTGATTTTGATAAGAGTCTAGATTCAAAATAAGCTGGCATAAATACGGAACTCTTTAGTACTATTGTCTTTAGAACAGGAGGTTCGTGCGTCCCACATTCAGGTGGTCCGTTCGTCCCACATTCAGGTGGTCCGTTCGTCCCACATTCAGGTGGTCCGTTCGTCCCTCATTCAGGTGATTCGTGCGTCCCACATCCAGGTAATTCGTGCGTCCCTCTTTCAGGTGGTTCATGCATCCCACATCCAAGTGGTCCGTGCGTCCCTCATCCAGGTGGTTCGTGCGACCCTCATCCAGGTGGTACGTGCGTCCCTCATTCAGGTGATTCGTGCATCCCACATCCAGGTGGTCCGTGCGTCCCTCATTCAGGTGATTCGTGCGTCCCTCATCCAGGTGGTCCGTGCGTCCCTCATTCAGGTGATTCGTGCGTCCCTCATCCAGGTGGTCCGTGCGTCCCTCATTCAGGTGATTCGTGCGTCCCACATTCAGGTGATCCGTGCGTCCCTCAGCCAGGTGGTTCGTGTGACCCTCATACATGTCGCGAGAAACTCCTACTGTATGACAAATAAAGCTTACCTGGACGAGCTCAGTGTTGTGCCTCCTGACCTCGTGCAGCTCGTCGCGCAGCTGCGCCCTCTCGCGGGAGGACAGCTCCTCCTGCTCCTCGGCGTGAAGGCGTCTCTTCTCGCTGTACTGCAGCTCACTCTTCAACTTGCGGATGTCGTTGCGGGACCTGAAGGGAATATTGAGATTGTAGTGTGTAGCTTGGTAAACTGAAGCAATAAGACCGCCCACCAGTGGCGAAGGTTCCATAGAACTCGATGCCTACCGGTTTCCCTTTGAAAAATGGCACAGTCAGTATTCTATAGACAAATAATATAATCACTTTAAAGATATGTACTCCAGCTTACCTCTTACAAAAATTGACCTTCCATTTATATGGAGTACATATCAAAGGATATTCTATCATCTGAACAAAACCATAAACATTTACAGGTCAGGGCTCGTGCTAGAACCGCTTGCAGGGAAGTGAAACCGTAGGACAGTTCAAGGTGAACAAAATAGTTGTTCAGTTACTATCATTCGCGAACCGTACGCGCTGAAACGCTTTTTCGTCAAATAACACGCACTGAACATTTTACTGCGAGATAAAGGATATCATTTACTGCGTATAATGGTTACATTCCGACACGCACTGGTGACCACAGTCCCGCAACGTTAGCATGGCTGTAACGGGTATAAAAAACAACATGTGACTATCTTAGGTGTGCACAACTATCCATTTAGTTACGTCAATATTACGGTTTTATTTTAATTATAAAAAAATGTTCTTCGGTGCATGACTGCATTATAGAATTCTTTTCATCATACTCTGAGAGTAGTATGATGAAAAGAACGATTTACATGTGTCAAGTGTTTAGCAATGTAAATAAGTACAGTTGGTGAGGACAGTGGTGTAAATCGATCGGACAGTAGCGAGTCAACAGTCACTATATAGGTTTTCGCCACTTGCCACTGTACTTGTAGCTCGCTACTGTCATTAACCAATGTAAATCGGACCTTACATTAAGTGAAATTTATTCCCATATTTTAAGTTATTCCTGAAAATACATTCCTTATCATTTAAAGGGAGATAACTGAGAGATGAAGAGACTCAAATCGACTCGTAACTGAGTTCGGAGTCGACACAATCGAGATAATCCTCGAACGCTTACAAGAAAAGGAGATGTAGCACAGCGTTCGGATTACCCGAGAAGGTAAAACATATATTTGTTAATAAAACTTGTAAGATACACACGTCTTGACTCGGTACACAGGCGTCATCACTCGACCATTTTTATTTTATTTTGTTCAATTTGTTACAGAAAACACTTCAACTTTATCTTGATCTATTCATTTTAAACTTGACACATTTCAGTTAAAAATAACCACAGTTGCACGCATTCTACCAGCATTACTAACAAACTGGGTTAAACTGATAAGTCATCTTAAATTCCCAAATCGGTTATCGAAATGTCTTATCGCACGGATGTGTTTTCAATCAAACCTTACGAATATGATATGACTAGCTTTCCCTGCGGCTTCGCCTTCGTATTTTTTTACACAATATCTTTATAAATTATACCCTGTGTTATTCTGACGTTATATTACTGTTCAGTTTTATCAAAATTTCGCTTTTAAATCATTGAGTAAGATATAATAAAAATACGAAGGTAGTTTTTGTGAGTTTATATGATGCAAACTGAGTGCAATGATGATGCATCATTATTCATCATCACCATGACCGGTCCCGTGCGACTCTCATCCAGCGGATGCCCGCTACCTTCACCAGGTCAGGGAAGGCCTCCCACTAGGTGGACCGACCACATAGTGGGGGGCCTTCCAACGCAACGTCTTCCGGTTCGCGGTCGCCACTCCAGAACTTTACGGCCCCATCGGCCATCCGTTCTGCGAGCAATGTGCCCTGCCCACTGCCACTTAGGCTGCTTTCACATTAGGACGTTGGCAGCGCAACAATAGCGCGGCAGAAGCACATTCGCAAACAAAAACTAAAAAAAAAAACGTTTTTATACCGTGTGGACGTTAGACGCGCGACTGTCGCGCTGCTAAAGTCGCCAAATTTAAAAGCGGTCTTAAGCACATACGCATATTGTTCAGCAATAATGACTATGCAATTTGTTGTAAGAGTTGTTGTACAACTCATACAGTCAACAAAAGTTTTTAGTGTGGAGAATAGTGGTATATTGTAGAACCAGATATCTGAAGACGTCTGTAACGTCATCAAGCTAGCTCGGTGCCTGGGTGACGTATTAGTTAGGGTAACTAGACATCAAGCTATGCTATGCTAGTCAGCACAAACGAGATATAACATGTGCGAGTGAGATAGAATATACTGCGTGATCTGTTTTATTTCAAACAATACGTTGCCGTGGTAACCACGTTCTGTACGAATGAATTAGATAAATAAAGAACCGTGCAACACACCGCTGTCTTTTTCATTGGATACGGCCCTGACCCTCATACAGAAAACGACCGGAATCCCAGCAGTGGGAATAATTAACAAAGGCTGGTTATGTTTATTCCTTTGTTTATCACATACCTGTCAACTTCAGCCTGCACCACTTCGTGAGTCTTCGTGAGTTTATCAAGTTGCGCCCTCAATCGTTCGGCCTCCTTCGTGGCCCTTTCGTGCTCTGGCCGAAGTTTGGCGAGCTCAGTCGTGAGCTCGCCGGACTTCTGTTCGGCCGTCTTGCGCGCTTCAATGGCCTGTGCTAGACGCTCTTCAGCGCGTTTTAGATCGCGGGTCGTCGATTTAGCTTCGACTGAGAGTTCGTTGTATTCGCGTTCCTGGTAGAGAGATAAATTAAACGACTTGTAGTTTTCATTCTAATAAAATTACACCGTTATCTCCAGGCCTTATAATCAGCAAGAATTAAAAAGCAGGACCCCTAAATATTGACAGCAAAACAATATAAAAGATATTTTATATTGTTTTACTGACTGTATTATATACCTTTCGCCATCTCGCTAAATTAGCAGCCCTAGCTTCTTGGCGTAGAGTTGCCATTTCCTCAGCACGAGTCTAAAAAACACAACACAATTATTAAAGTCTTGCAAATAGAAAGTAAACATTCAGTAGACGAAAATAAAGTCCAATATTTATCACATACCTGTAGTTGAACCTCAGCTCTTTCCAACTGTTCCTTCAACAAGGATATCTGCGCTTGTGCCTGCATGTCCTCAACGCTCTCGGTGTCGCTCTGCGCGTCCCTGCGCGCTTCGCTCCGAGCACTCACGGGCTCGGCCGCGGAGCGTTCGCTCTCGGGCTGAGCGGAAGTACTCGTGGCGGCTGCGCAAGCGACGCATGAGCGCTTCTCAAAAGCGCTCACTTCTCTTTCCAGTTGTCTTACTAGATGTTCTAGTGTGTTTACCTGTGTTTTAGCAACAAAATAATTATTTGGAGAATTCGTAAAAATATCACATTTATTTTGAACTACTCTCAACTTATACACGTGAGAGAATGCCAACAATTAATGACTTATTTACGAGTTGGACAATACAACTAAAATATTGTGATCAAACCGCAGTATCAAAAAATGTCGACTGAGGCACAGCCGTAAATTCACCGCCACAAATGACATTGGGACCTTAAGTAAAAATTACCCACGGCAAACATAACGAATTATACCTTATTTTAAAGCCTGAGATATAAAGATATAACAGCGTGAGGCGCATTATTGTGAGTAATGGGAATATTGAGATATCCAAGAAAATATTTTATATCAAAATAGAATTTAGTTTTTAAGTTTTAGGATGTTAACATGCTTTTTGCTTATAGTTTTTATTACTATTTATTAATCCATAAGTAGATTACGTTGCCTTTATTTATTTTTATATGAATTATTTAACCTTTAACCTAGATAGTATGATAAAACAAAAATAATAAAATTATTCATATAAGTAGATAAATCATTATTTATTCATTATCATAATCTATGACAACGCGCCAACGACCGGACCACAGATAACATTTTTCGTTTTGATGAAATCGATTCATCTTTGAAAAATGTGATAGCGAGTTAGCAAAAAGTGCAAACTATTTCTTGTTTGAGCGATGCTCATTTCTAAACATTCCCATTAGATGTTATAAAAAAAAAAAACAACACATTTAGGATGTACGTAATAATATCTAAAAACTACCATATGTTTCATAATTTTTTTTAGCCTATTGTACTCTTTGTAATACTATAAAACTTGAAATACTTATGCAAGTGCTGTGCACACCTGTAACTGACATATTCACCCTAGATTTTAAGTTTAATTGTTACATTACCCCAAAATTGTATTAGTGAATAAGTCGTTGGAGTGCCATAAACAAATAAATAAATAATTGTTTGAAAAAATTCGGCTAGCGGGTCAGAAAGGTCCCAACGTCCTTTCTTTCACAGGCCAGCAGTAAACCTGTTAAAGGCGTTCAATGATACCTTCTCCCGATGCCTCGCGTCCTCGTGCAGTGCATTGGCGGCGCGTTGCTCGGCGTCGCTGAGCCGCTCGTTGAGCCGCGCCTCCGTGCGCGCGCACTGCTCCTCCAGCGCCGCCTCGCGCCGCACGGACTCCTCCACGCCGCGCTCCAGCTCCTGGGTCACACGCACAGGGCGAGACTATATTGACTGTGATTCAAGAAGGATCTAACAAATGGTGCGACTACTCAGTACTAGCGAGCGACGTAATTAGTTTGGCAAGACACAATGACATTTATTTTATACTACATGTCCTTGTCAATATCGTATTAATAAAAATACAAAAAAGTAAAAGTCTCTTCCTACCGGTTTTTTAAGGTCAAGTGGCATTTCTTTTTTACTTTATTTTTTAGTTGAATCTGATTTTGTCCCTAATCCTTTTTATAAAACAAAAGTAGCCTAGTTCTCTGCCAGTAAATCTCTCGTCAAAATCGGTCCAGCCGTTTCGGAGATTAGCCGGAACAAATAGACAGACAAAAATTTAAAAACATATTGTTTTTGTTATAAGTACCGTAAATACTTTCACACGCATTCCGTAAAAAGCTGTTATTTTGAATTTAATTTTATTAATTTGTATCGAAGAACATGAACATGCAGTCGCTCCATGTAAAAAACTGGTATTCAGCTGCATCCGGGTAGACTGCCAGCAACATAGCTGGGAAAAGGCTAGACAGATAATGATGTATAGAAGAACATGCACAACATTACAGACCAAGTCAAAGGCAGACTGATTATGGCACAGGTTTTTTTTTAAAACCAGATATATTTACAATAGGGAAGGAATAACAATAAGAAATAATACACATACGAAATAATCACGATGACACGTTTGGCTGTATGTAATTAAATTTGGGGTAACCAAATCACCGGTTCATCATCTGCCTAGCCTTTTCCCAACTATCCGGTCGGCTGCCAGACTAACCGGATGCAGCTGAATACCAGTATTTTACATGGAGCGACTACCTCTGACTATGTCCAGCAGTGGACGTCTTTCGGCTGAAATGATGATGATGACTGCCTATCTGACCTCCACAACCCAGTTAGTACTAGGTAATGCGATAGTCCTGGTTAAGACTGGTTGTCAAGACTTTTTGGGCCACTGACTACCTAACGACTGTCAAAGATCTAACGCGCTTAACGCGCTTTCCGAGGCAAGCACGGCTTAACATAAAGATCGAAGCGAGCGGCTGTTATTATTTAGCCACGACCGCCTCTAATCCAAAAACCAAACACCGATTAATATATTAAAATAAATAATTACTTATACAGTTGGAAGACTGGTTACTGCAACATTGTATGTATGTTACCTGAACTTGTGCAAGCAGCGTGGACGCTCGCACTCGTTCGTGCGCCAGTTGTACTTGCAGCTCCTTCATTTGTTCTGATGACGTGCTGGCCATGCGCTGCTTTTCGCTCAGACGTTCCTGTGTCACGTCGATACGCATTATAACAACACAGAATACGGGGTGGAAAGGACACCGACGCGAAAACGTTTTCCATGTACTCAGTACATCATTCGAACTCCCCCCCCCCCCCCACCTAAAGAAAATTTTCATCGGTAATTTTTTTATCAGCTGTTTCCTACAAAACTGCAACACCTACACGGTCAACTGTATGGAACAGCTGATTAAAAAAAAAAATTCGATGTTCAGGGGTTTTTTGTTTATGGTGGATGGGGAACTTTTAGTTGGAAAGAGGCTCATATCGATTCCTGTTTAAGTATCAAGTTCGATCAACGCACGTCCTTTATAGAATACTCTACACTACGCTATTTCTCCAATACCAAAAATATGCTTTGATATTGTGGGGCCTACGCTGTCCTCCCATACCTAAGTACGATGATGTAACATAATAACGTTGTAATACCAAAAAATTATAAAACACCCGTTTCTTGCCGTTTGTTCTCCATAGGAAAAGACCAACCCGAACCGTGCTGATGATTTTTAAAATAATCATGTTTATTTATGATATTCTATTTATAAACACAATTTAAATATTCACTTTTATGAACAAATTGACATTTATTTGTGTTCTAAATTTAAATAATTTTAATTTTTTAATATTAGGCTATTTAGAGGCAGGTTGAAGAAGATGCAAAGGTATGAAATCTTTGCATCTTCTTCAACCTGGCGGAAGTTACGCGCGGAAAAAAACGCTAATTAAATCATAGTTTCTATTAAGAATTTTTCATGTTTAATTTTTTTGAAAAACATGATAAAAATATTATCGTTCTATTTCATTTTATTTCTTCGAAATTGTATTGCAACACGTTGTTTGACACACGTGGGCATTTGTTAGTGCAGTTCTCGGTTCCTTAACAACCTCGGCTGTGAATTCCCCCTCGAATGCAATAACAAAGTTACCCCACTTATATCAAAATGTGCGTGTGTGTGTGTGATTTTGACTTAATTAAAGTTGAATTGCTCTAATGGAATGCATTTATTTACGCAATCGCTTAGGTGTCCCCTAGGGTTAGAAACAAAACGAGCATAAAACTACAAAACTGATAGCCCTTACCTGTGTGGAGGCTAAGCTCCTGGTAGCCTCGTCGAGTTCGTCCCTCAGCGCCCTGTTCTCGTCGTCCAGCTGAGCCAGCTTCTTCTCTAGCGCAGTGCGCGCGCGCAGTTCTTTAGCCGCGTTGGCGTCGGCTGCGGCCAGACGCGCGGCGGCCTCGCGGCTCTCGGCGTCGCCGCCGCTGAGCGTCTGGCGACGGATCGCACGCTCTTTCGCTATCGAGTCCTGCGAATATACAACTTTATGTTTTAGGATTTTTTTTTCGTGTAAATTACAGCTAAGCTACAGCTACAATAAGATTTCGACTACAGGGCAGCGTCAATCATCGAAGTTTCATCGAAGCGACAAATACTAATTGCCGATTTTGTACTCGCCTGTAACTAAACGTGAGCCGTGCTATTCACTTGTTGGAGTCGGCTTGCTTTGGCACAAAATATATTTGATTTTACCGCCCAGCCTATCCGCATCAGCCTGATCCGAACATGTGCGTAGCAGCCTTACGTAATTAAATCACAAATATCCCAGCGAGATACATTATTCAAAGCGATAGCTTGCACTGACCCTGAAATAACTAGTATTACCTACTACTACATACAACAATATAAATGCTACCTCTACTGGATATTCCTGCACTACTACATACACAGTACTCTACAGTAAGTGAACAAACACGCTCACTCACAATGGGGCGCACGTTGATCTCCGTGAGCGTCCTGTGTCGCAGCTCGTACACATGCTCTATTATATCCTGCATACGAGTATAAGGTACATCTCAGAATTTCGAACAGATTACGAAACAGCAACAAAAAAAAAAAGAGATATTATACATTCCCGAAGGGTTAGTTATTTCTCATTCTTTTTCATTAATTATGTGACATATTGTCACAAATCTACACTCAGAGCTGCTGCTGAGAAATAACCATTTTGCCAATGCAATAACTCTACAGGAGTTGCGACGAACCCACGATATAGTTAACGATCCAGTTAGCAAATCCAAGGGAGCAATTCCCGATAAAACCTTGCCGTGTGGCTCATAATCAGGGCTCGGATACCGGTATATTTTTCGAAACGGTATCGTCTTAAATACCTAAGAAACGATTTGTTTCGGTTACGTTCGAACGCACGGATATAAAAAACGTTTTTGACGAACAACAACATTTAAATCGTTCTTGGTTAATAAAATGTTTTTAACCGTTTTTTTCCATTTCATTCCATACACACGGTACCCGATTCAACTAAAAAGTTCATGCTTGTCGCAGGCCGCCGTCCGCGGCTACGTCTTGCAGAATAAACCTGTTTTTACCCTGAGGAATAAACGTTCTTATTTCGGTTTCGTTCCGAACAAAATGATCTACAAAGAACTGTTCAAAACGTTTTAAAAACGTTATTTTAAATAACGTTTCCAAGCCCTGCTCATAATTTCTTATCACGGTATAGGAGAGCGAAGATTTTAACGGCATCGAGAACTAACCTTATAATGCTGCTGCTGCAACCGTGCCGTCTCAGCATCAGTGGCTGCCCTCTTACAGTCAGCCTGCAGATGTTCTATCCTGGTCTCCAGGCGCCGCATGTCGTCCTTGAGCGCGTCCCGCTCGGCCTGCAGCGCTGCGGCGGCGGCGCGCGCACTGCGCACCTCCGCGCTGTTGCGCTCCTGGAGGCCGGCCGACAGCTCCTGGTTGGTGCGCTGGAGAGCCATGCGCTCTTCGCGTTCTACTTCTACTTGGCGTTCTAGGCGTCTGCCAAGGAACGACAACTCGCTTAGTTATATGTGTTTCAATTTTATTTAAGCACAGAAAATTACTCATTATTCAAGAGATTGTTGCAGCAACATCGTAGGCCAAAGATGCAACTGTTGGGCCCGAACTCCACTAAAACGGAGACGCGCAACATTCAACCAATCACAGAGAGAGACGATAGACGCGATGTAGATTTCAACGAATGGAATTGGTTGATTACTGCACGTGTCTCCGCTTTAGCGGAGAAATTAAAAAAAAACTTAGATTGTATTTGTGTGTTGTCTTCGTTAGTTTATTCGACTGCCCTCGTACCATTCAAAACAGATTAATAAACTAACGCCTATTTCCAAAGGGAGTAGGCAGAAACGGTACACTACTTGCTACATTTCTTACATACTTCCGTTGCTTCGTCCGCGCCGTTTCCAGAAACCATCTATTCATTTACTTCCTGACCTGATGAATGTGTTAATGCTTACTTGTTCTGCAGACTAAGTGCTGTGATCTCGGCCTGCAGGCGCACGCGCTGTCGCTCGGCCTCGGCGTCGGCCTCTTGCCTCACGCGCTCCACACTAGCGCCCGCCAGCGCCTCGGCCTCCGCTAGCTTGGTCTGCAGCGACGCGATCTCACGACTGCGCATCGCCGCTAGCTTCTCTGCTGACCTGGGTTGTGACAGTGAAGATATTAAGGGAGTGAAAATATTTAACATAAACGCAGTTGTAGATAATTAGGGAGTAAAGATATTTAATACTAAATGATTTGGAGTGTGAATATATGAATAGTATCAACGATTGTGACCGAAGTCTTATTTTGAATGTTTGGGCCGTGGCTCCATAGATCATGATTCATGAATGAAATCTTATTACAACTTAAGATGATTTGATTATAAACAATCAAAGTTTAGTAATTTCAAAAAGATAAAATAAAGATTAAAGATACAAATGCAAACCATTCAAATCTTTATTTTAAATTGAACTCGAAAATACTCGCTCAAATCAGTCACGAAACTAAAACAGAAAACATTAACCAAAATAAAATTCGCAAAAAAATAAACTTAAAACTCACTTAAAAGTAGCCAAATCGATGGCAGTGCAGTCGTGTGAAGCGTTGAATCCTCCGCTGTGGTCTTCGTTCTCGTCATGAGCCACGAATGAGTAGCCTGCGGGGAACCAGTTCGATTGTAAGACTAATACAAAATAATTTGTGTTGGCGTCGGATGCGGCCGGTATTGTCGACCATGTACAAAAAGTCAACAAAACAAGCGAAACGTAAGCATTGTTCTCAATCATATAAAATAAACAACA
This sequence comes from Noctua janthe, assembly GCA_910589295.1. Taxonomy (NCBI): domain Eukaryota; kingdom Metazoa; phylum Arthropoda; class Insecta; order Lepidoptera; family Noctuidae; genus Noctua; species Noctua janthe. The sequence continues at coordinate 6,332,561 of OU342573.1, read as the reverse complement.
TTTTTGCGGTGTTTGGGTGAACCACGCCGTCGTAAATTTAAACGATGACCGAAAACTGATGTTACTATGTAACATCTGCCATACTAAAACAGAGAAATAATTATTTTGAACAAATTGTCGCCCGCAAAAATAAAAACCAGTCAAGTGCGAGTCACACTCGCGCACTAAGGGTTCCGTAGCATCAAACAGTATTATAACAATATTTTTAACACTCATTCAAAGGTCAATTTACAATAAACAGCAAAAGTAAAATTTGTTTTTCATAGTATGTTAATGAAAAACAAAGTTACTGCTGCAATTTCACGAAAAAGTCCCATATCATGAAAGCTGAATATCAAATTTTATCCAATCAAATTTTCGTTGAAATTTCTTTTTACGTTCTACAAACACGCATTTTTCAGAACTTTTCTGTTACTTAAAAGCGAATGGTCTACATTAGCCCTTTATCGAAGGATTTAGAAGTTATGGGGAGAAGCCTTTGCATAGCAGAGGGATGACAGTGGCCAGTGACTTAAGAAAAAAAAGTATTTTAAGAACCTCAATATGTATTCTTTAAGAGCTGTCGATAGACACCACACACAGTTATAAAAAATATAATTAATTATTAATAGTAATTAGTTATTAATTATTATTACGTAGAATTTTTTTCAACCTTCAGTAACATGTATGGTGGGCCACACCAATTTTTTTTAAATTCGTATTTTCGCCTCACTTTTGTATAGCGCTTCATAGAAGACACCTGCTCTCCAAATTTTAACAGTGTGGTGCCACAAGTCTCAGAGTAAAATGGCTGTGACATACGGACGGACAGACAGCAAAACGGACAGGACGAATCTATAAGGGTTCGGTTTTTGTCATTTTTATTTTTATTTATTTATTTGGGACAAAAAACAAGTTAAATAATTATGTTACAATTAAAAATTTTTTTTAGGTATAAAAAGGCATAACTCAACTATTTTCCACGGGATAACATCGAATTTAAAAGAAATAAGGAAACGAATGTATACAGAAAGGAAGAGTAATACTATTAAAATAAACCTGAAAGGTCACACTAACCAACCCTGGACAGTGCTCCCTGTCCAAATTTAGTCCGTAGTCACCAAAGCCACCCATCACAACTTAACAACAGCAAGAAGCAGTCATCGTTAAGGATGAGCAGCAAGTAATTCAATAGACTTTTTTTTTAATTTGCTCTGATTATGCGCGAAAATATCTAAATTTATGAAATGTGAGTTTTTTTTTTTTTTTTTTAAAGAACGTTGCCCCACACTAGGAATATCTCCTGTATCGTGGGTGCGTTTACAAACATTTAAATTCACATACACAAACAGCCAGACCCGGAACAACCACCTGTAGGCCATACAAATATTTGTTCCGTGCGGGAATCGAACCCGCGACACGAAGCGCAGCAGTCAATCGCTCAGCCACTACGCCAACCGTGCCGTCAAAAGTTATAATTAATATATTTATTTTAATTTATAATAATATTCGACGGAGAGGTTCGCGCTTTCCGCCGATTAACAGTCCTAGGTAATACATAGCACTTGGCAACGGAACCCTAAAAAGGCAGAAGGACTTGAAGAATTTTATAGCTTTAAGCACACAAAAGATACAAAGACGCACTCATGACTGTTATTCGTGCTGGTATGAGAGAAGTAGAGTACTAACCGACAAAGGGCAGTTGTCCGGCGAAGGGCGGGCGCGTGCGGAAGGGCGCGGCGCTGGGCGGCGCCGGGCCGCGCGCCGGCACGCTGAAGTACGACGCGTCCTCCGCGCCGCGCACGCACGGCACCCACGGCGGGGCCTGCCGTACGGACACACGTTATACTACGCAGTGCTTACGGGCGCGCCCGTGCGACGTGTTCTCTTACCAGTGTACGTACCTGGTCTCTGATGTTGTGCGCGGGCATGTGCGCGAGCGCGGCGTGCTGCAGCGTGTCGAGGTAGGAGTAGCGCTTGCTGGGCAGCACGCGCAGCAGCCCCGCCACCAGAGCGCGCCACTCGCGCGACGGGCCGCCGGGGGTCTCCTCCCATGGCAGCTGGGGCGACGACTCGCGCTCGTAACTAGAACAGAGAAACAGATGATTTTTCCATGATTGTTCCACCTTGATATGGCTGAACTTCCTGGGGATTTCGCAAGCGGGCCTCACGTCCAGGTGTTCGTACACGTATTCGTCGTATATCTGGAAGGAATCCGAACCGGGATTCATCTGTGTCCCAGTGAGTGAGTGTGTGTGTGGGATGGTCTGATCTTAGACCATTGGCGATCATTCCAAGAATAATACTCGTTTACCTATTGTAATCTTTGCCCGTGATTGCTCGTCGTAGTGCTGGAAGCGGAAATTTGTACGAGCAAAAAGGTTTTCTTCATGTCCTGCCAGTTTGGTAGTTATCGAAGACCAGGTGTTCTGAATGTAACTTTAAAACCAATTGCCAAGTCGTAGCGTTCGGTTGTCTTCTCACCGTTATTTGTAAAAATTGGCCTTGTTTGGCGGTGGCTACCCGAATATTCCCAGTGTGCCGCTCAGCCATCTCACCCGATAGCGAGACCACAATCTGGATATGACGCTTTGACTGGTACCAATGGCTTCTGCGGCTGCTTTCAGCTCGCCTATTGCTCTTAAAATCTCTTTTTTAGTTAAATGTCGACGTCCGATGGTTTAGATAAACTCAGCAGTATTGACTTAATTAAAAAATGTACGAAAAAATCTTTGTTTTTGTTAAAAACAGTAAAATCTTTAACATACTTATTACTTAGGTTATAAAATTATGTTTGTTATGAAGTTTACTGAATTTGGCCACCTCTATACTTTTTTTTTAATACAAAAGATAAACATGCCAGAAACAAATTCGTGTTTAAATATTTTTTGAAGTGTCTAATACTTTAAAAGGTAGGCTAAAATAATGTATATCCCAAGACACTTTTAATGTGTCTATTTGGGACCCTCACAACCAGCTCTTTCATTTAATACACCACACAAAGCTATATGCAAAACATTGTTCTTTGCTCCCCAAGACTGACCCCCATTTTAAAAATTCATTTATTTATGATACACTTCCGTTTTTGGGTCACGAAAGTTCACATGTGTAGAAACTTTAACACAATTGGTCCAGTAGATTCGGAGCAAATTGGCTGTGACAGACGGACAGACGAGCCGACAGATACACGAGTGAGGAACCCTAATTAAATAATAGAGAAAGAAATATTAAGGAATAAAAAAATATAGAAATACGTATAGTAATAGTGAAATTACGAAACTGAAAAGGTAATTTTTAACTATCAGAAAAACCCCTCGAGATCTACGAGTATGAAAACGTCATAACATGACAACTATTTAAAAATCATTCAATAAAAAAGTAAGTATTCAAGTCACAAATTAATAATTCTATCAAGAATCGTCGAATACTATAAAATAAAAGAGCTGACTGATGTTGATCTACACTCATTATATGTATAAAAAAAGATTTTCTTACCTTTGTATATTACTAAGTATTTGAGCGATAGAGTCGTCCTCCCCCGACGAGAACGGGCGGCGCAGCGACACCAGCTCGAACGCGATCACACCGAGCGACCAATAGTCACACGACGACTGGACAAAATAAAATATAATATTAATACGACGTGCTTTATATTTATATTCCTTTATGGAAAATGCAGATTTCAAAATAAGAATCAACTGCCATTGTATAAATGAACTAAGAAACTCTAAATTTATGTTAGTGACTTATTATCACTGTTTATCCAAAATCAAGTGTATTTAATTCTGCAGCCAATTATAACTGTTTCTGATCATTCCAATTATTTGTTATTATCTACTAAACATTGCTTGTTATAACTATCCAACACTGACATGCTAAGTTATAAAACATAAAAATCCTTGCAACCTGCCACTACCTTCTACAATACTTGTTAAGTACAATCTAATACCAGAGATTCTGCATGGCGTTCTCAAATCTTAGCTTTATGTTAGAAAAATCACTGTTTGAAAGAAAAAACGTAATTGTGAACTTCAAAAACTATACTGAAATCAAAGGCCAGCACCAAAGATCACTCAATAAAATGAGTGCTAAACATATTTTAATCATAATTCTATGTCAACTTCAAAATATTGATAGAAATAGAATTTCTTTTAAACTTGTTTAGAGCTAAATGTATTTATTTAGCCGTGCTTCTAGAACTCAAAAGTTTCATCAAATGAACATGCAAAATCTCTTCCGTAATGTAAGTATAAGCACATGCAGGTGAGCCGACGCACAATGGCAGTGGTAACGATTCTGCCGCAGTACTGTTGACACACAGTGTGCGTGGCGCAGTCGGCGGCCGCCAGCAGCTCGGGGGCCATGTAGTCCGCCGTCGCCGCCGCCACGCCGGAGCACCCGCCCTCCGACAGCCGCGCGGAGGAACCGAAGTCGCCCAGCTTCACGTGCCCGCATCTTTATGGAAGACAACGTGATTCTGACTTTAGATATGATTCATTGATATTTTTTACTCAACTATGGCAAAGTGAAAAAAGAGGGTTATGATTTTGACCAGTATGTATGTGTCACATACCCACATCCGTTCCCTGACAAATGAGGTATTGTTGGAAGTGTCTTGTTGCCAGCATGTTACACCATGAATTTATTGCGTAAATAGTGTTCTACTCATTATTTGTTATTAGTTTTGCATATGAGAAATATGCAAAATAAATAACAAATAATTAGTAATTCATTAATTAATGAAAAGACAATTACTTTATTGTATAATAAAAAAAAACCCTGATAATATGCATTGTATTAAAATTGTTGTAAAAGTTCACTACATACTGGTTACTGTTCAGGGGCGAAAATAGCGTGAACGGACTCACCTATCCAGCAGTATATTGTGTGGCTTAACATCTCTGTGCACATATCCCATGGCGTGCAGTGCCTTTAGAGCGTGAGTCACTTCCGCCACGTAGAAGGCGGCGTCGCGCTCCGGCAGAGGGTGGGCGCGCCGGGCGAGCAGGCCCGCCAGGTCGCCGCCGCAACACAGCTCCATCACTAAGTACAGGTTGCTGCTGTCCTAATAAGTTACAATAAGAAAAGTGTAAGAAACTCCTAGAATAATTAGTAAACAAGCTGATGAGATTATTTTGGTGACATTTTGAGGCACAAAATTGTTGTAAAGTATTTGCTGCCACAATGAAGTTTAATTACTAATTTGAATATAGGTAAAGAGAATGTTTTAAACTTGATGCTTCAAACAAATATATAACAAAGAAAATAAAAGTAGAAAATTAAATGTGACTCTTACTTGGAAAGCATATTGCAACTTAGGTAGCCATGGTCCAGTGGCCGTGGCGAGCACATCTCGCTCATCATCAGCACGCTTGCGAGCTTGCTCCTTACGCAAGGTCTTCATTGCATACACGTCGCATGTTTGCTTCTCTCTCACCATCTATAATTTTCAAAACAAATGTAAAATAAACAATATGTAATGTAATGACAAGAGTCAATATTAATAATTAAAATCATTAATACAACCCTCAAGTTCATTTAGTCCCATTGACTGACTATCTTATGAAAAAGTCACAGTCAACAACATTAGTGCATTCTCCTATAACTTTATCATAAGGGTCAGAATGAAATAGAACATAATTACACATTAACAAACATACATGAACTTCTCCAAAATGTCCCCTTCCAATTGTTTGCAGCATCTCAAAGTCAGAGATGCATACTCTAGTCCGACGCAACTCTGCCAGTGTACTGCGATCTACAAAGGAAAAAAAAAACTAAATAAAAGTGAATTATTATAATATTTATCTTATTGTTAGCCATAGTCATGACATTCCATAAGCCTGATAATCAGTGTTTTGACTTTGATTTTTTTTTGGTTAATGTGTCTTGCAATTTACCAACTCATGAACAGCTGTTTCCTACAACCTATTTGAATACTTATCAGGCTTTGTATTACTAATACCAGGGAAGCTTCCTACTTAGAATTTATATTGGTTTTCTTATTCGCTATTCATTGCTCAGTGTTTAAAGGATAAGATCAAGAAACTTACACTTGTCCAAGAAAGCTTTGACCAAGTCATCGCTCTTCTTAACTGGGTCATCGTTACATTCATCGTAGAGAACTGTGAGAGAATCTAGCAGGGCTTCGCGATCGACTGTCTTTCTGCTGAACCTTGCAGTCCCACCTGTTACTTTCCCCAATATTAAACGATTCAACCGCGTGATGCGAACAGCGATTGCGTCTTTTGATGGCTCCATTTTAAATTAAACTAATCACATAAACCGAATTTCATTTAAGTAAGTACACGCATATTTTGTTTATTTATTTAATTCCTCAAATGAATCAACAATGCATTAATCCCAGTAACTTCGTTATTATTTGAAAATTGAATTGTCGACAGAAATTGACACAACTCGTTGAGGTTGCCAATATTTGAAGAAAACAAAATTTATAAATACGCTTTCTATCGACGAGTAGCATTACTTTTTGAAAAATTTAATTCCTGATATTCTTGTTAGCTTTACCATAGAGTAGTGTTAACGTTTTTTTTACAACCCATTGTTGCTGCCACTTTCTGATCATTTGTGAAATTGGTAAAGACGTCATCTATTGTCGAATAGTATTAGTTTAAGAAAATTTTAATTCCTGATATTCTCGTCAGCTTTACCGAATATTCCTCAAACTTCTACATTTTTATTATTTGGAAATGACATTCCTTAAAAGTATTGCCATGAAATGAAAATTTTCTTTTCTAATAACGCCATCTATTGACGAATATACGCATTATGAAGCAATTTTTTTTCGTGAAATTCTCGATAGCCGTACCGAGGATTATAGACTATTTTTTGGCAGTCACTTCTACTATTCGATAATAGATGGCGTTGCACCAGTTATAAAAAACACCCATCACTGAAAACTAAGTATTTATTGAAAATGTTGGATAATAATACGGCAGAATCATCAGTAATTAGTTCCTAAAGGAAGCTACGCGATCGTACTGGTATAAAAATCTTTTTTCGTTTTTTATTTTACCCTTTTTAAATGTTGTGATTTGCCACACAAATTCTTGTATGTATCTTCTATAAATTATACAATGTGAGTAGAAGTTATTAAAAGATTATCACATCATCAACAAAGGCCAAAAAGAAAAAAATACGGTTTATAGGAGCTAACTCATAAACTGCTCAAGCAAATTAATATTTTTCTTTTATTTTTTTTTGGCTTAATTTGTTGTCTATGACCTCTATTAATTTGTTGTATAACCCGTTTGAAGGAAAAGGTCGAATTTCCGTCACCCTGTCTGTACACATACATAAGTATTCGTACCTATTCTACCAACTTAAGATAACTAGGTCCTAAAGTTAGAACATGATTGCCTTCATTCTTAGGTACTTTGACAAATAAGTACCTTCATTGCGTACCTATCTATATGTATAGACATATGCTTGTGCTCTACATTCGACACATTTTTCATGTTACATTAAACATGATACCTATCCGATATATTGCTATAAAACCACAGAGACTAACTTTAAATATTAAAAAAAAATTCGTTTAACCATAAATATTCAGATTAGGTAGGTATAATTTGTCTTAAATCGATGACTTAATTAGAAAAAAATGCAATGTTCTACTATGCAATTGCATCACTGCAAAGACTCGCGTTTTGTTCTAATGTTATTGAAAAGAAGTTATAAGCTAAAGAATGACTGCCGTCATTACCTCATAGTCCGTCAGACAGAATCAGCTTTCGAACCATGGCGAGTTCTCAGATATACAGGATTAATCAATTACTCATTACTGGTTTTATTAATTTTATATAAATCACAGTTTAATTTAATAGTAGGTACCTATATAAACGGGTAGGATCGAACTCGCGACCTATCGCTCAACGACCTATAGAACTATAGTGCTCCACATGACCGCAGCTCCAACACTTCTATGTACATATCACGGCACGCGACTTCGCCAAGGATTTCGCGAAGGAGTCTTGGGCTAGTTAGTTTTAGCTAATGTGGGCTTGTATGTAAATATTTAAAAAGTATTTTTACTTGTTGTATAGTTACACATTTTTATGCAATGTACCTAACACCGTCGTAAAAGCCGCTCACGTGCGGGTTTTGCTTACCCATCACATTTCGATGCTCTTGACTTTACATTGACACACATTACAGCCAATATAAACAAAAACTGCATAAAATCTCACGTATTGATCGTTTGAAACAAAGAAATAACATTTAGTAATAACTTAAAAGATTTAATTGTTGCTGATTCACGTTTGGATCCAAAAAAAGTACAGTATTGTACTCAGATTGTTCGAGTATTTAGCTTTATGGTATCAAATATTTAGACGAATGGTGTTAATCAATCCGTATGGTGTTATATTTCTATGTGGTACGCGGCCAGTACCCGATGACGTAGTAACCGGTGTACGTTGTCACCAGCCGATGATCACTTCTCTCGTCCTTACGTTTTCTAACGTCCGTCGCGTAGTTTATAAAACGTGGTGAGCGCTGTGCGGGCGCAGTTTTGTCCTTACTCAGCTGGAGTGCGCAATCTCAGCGGCCGGAATTAGAGCAACGACTCAGCGATATAACAGAACTAGTATCTGTGTTATAAAGTATACAGTCGTGTATCAGTGAAGTGTGATGGCGGTTCTGCAAGGCCCGTCGCTGAAGCAGGCGGATCTGATCTCGCAGGAGCTGGGTGAAGCACCCGGGGATATCGAACGCGGCGTGCGGGACCTCCGCAGCATGCTCGCCGCGTCGCCCTACCTGCCCGAGCCTGAAAACGTTGGTAAGTGCAACGGGAAACAAAGTTTTCAGGAGTTATTGAACGCTGAAAAATTATTGTTTTTAAATGAACAAGATGTTTAAACTTCGAGAGGGTGGTTGATATTTATATTCCCAAAAATAATAATGCTAGTTAACTAATTCAAAAGCTCTACGTTTTGACGGTACAGTTTCTTACAGCTGAAACTATAAACATAACATAAGCCTGAAGGAAATTGCACCTTAATATTTATTTTAAATATACCTCAATATAGAACCTGTGTGTATTTTGAAAATCTACAAGGACTATGTCGCTGGCAAGGCAGGTGCAGGTAGTCATCGTCATGTTCATGCTCTTGTTCCATGTTACTTGGGGTCGGCGCAAAACGCTTCATTCTTTTATTCTCCTCTGCCAACCGTCCCGCTATCATTTACTCCTTTTTCTTTCATATCAATAAATCACTAAATCATATCATCATCCATCGTTGCCTTGGTATTCCTCTCCGAAAAGTGTATTCCGATATACGATAATAATGTGAATAGATAGTGCTAAAAGCCTTAATAATATCGAAACACACACGTGTGTGTTATCTATCATGGATATTGTCAAGGTTAAGAGCAATAGCTCCACTATAACAGGTGTGATAAATACTATTATCATTTACTCCTTTTTAGGGTCCCGTACCTCAGCCGGTAAAAACGGAACCCTTATAGGATCACATTGTTGTCTGTCTGTCTGTCCGCCTCTAAAGACCCTTTTTCTCAGGAACGCGTGGAGGTACCAAGCTGAAATAAATATCAAAAACTCAAAAAATCAAACTAGTAAGAGAAACCAGAAAACCGTAAATATGTAGTTTAATAATAAAACACCTACAAGTTTATACGGAACCCTCGGTGCGCGAGTGCAACGCGCACTTGGCCGGTTTTTTTCTTCCATATTCCATTAATACTATTTCCTCACACTCCATCCATCGTTTCCTTGGTCTTCCTCTCCCAGGTAGGACTCAGTCTGAAAGTTTTATGAAAATAAATGATTATATTGATTGCCACCTATAGATGAATCTTATTTTGCTTCAAATTATTAGTATTCATTAGGAATCAGAATAGGAGTTGATTGGTGTGCTATTTAAATCGTTTCATATGGTCTTTGACCCCAAAAATATCCAAGTAGACGCGGACAGATATCTTTAGCGATATAGTTATATAGCCAGTCTAGCAGGAATTTCTAGAAACATTATTACTTAGAATCAAATAAGATGATCTGAAGTATTTAATGATTTCGTTACCCTTGACTTTAACATTAAAAACAGAATGTTGGCCGTTACCGGGAGTCTTAATTTGATAGGAAGATAGAGCCTCAATATTATCCATAAGAAAACAAATTATACCTAAGTTATCATATCCATCTATAGCTATAACCTACTTTATGCTAGACATATAAGGGGTGTAAATAGACCCTTAACGAAGCCGAAAGACTCTTGTCTCCCCGTCTATGCGATATTTTTTTTGCTCTGAACCATATCTGGGAAGTCTAGTTGCGGGGATATTGGAGGTCTAAGTTCCAACTTTTACACAAGTTTATTTAAATACTAGTTTCCCCCATGACCCGTTTACTATTCAATGCACCCATCAGAAAATGTTTTCGAGTGAGATTTACCGTAAAACGTGACATTTCACCCCAAAAAAAATAATCGTTTCCCAGCAATAATTTTTGCGTTACTTAGTTTGCTGTACAGAATGCTTGGTTAACGATTTCTTGAAGTGTCTGTTTTAAACAGACCCGTATGAGCAAAACTTCAGTAATATTAGTCATGCGAGAAGGGCATTATTATTTTGCGCTCGTTCCCGGGAAAGGCGTGTTGGCTTTCCGTCCAGTAAGAGGCGAGGGACCGCCATGCGCCCGCGCCACTGTGATAACTATGTTGCTGACGCTTCAAACTAGGTACCTTAGCTCATGATGGGCTGTTACAGTTTGTGTGTTCCACAAACTTCCCTAATTCACTCAGACGTCACTAGTTTCGAGGTCAAACTAAACTTGAGGTCCGTCCCGTAATAGTAGCATTAAGGGAAAGGCCCTTTTAAGGCACGGACGCTTCGCGCTTTTAGCTAGCAGATCAATTTAAGTAACAGTTATCTTAAAAAATACTATAAACTTTAAAAAAAATCTAAGGCAACATAAAGTGAAGTGATCTCTAAAATTTTAGGCCCCGCCTCAGATGGGTTTGAAGAAAATTTAATGGATTTCTTAAATAATAAGGGGCGGAGAATATGCTCCGGGTGGGGGCTGAAACTGAAACTCAAATTAAAAATAGTCCACTGGAAACAGTGGACTTGATAGTATTATAATATTTATGAACTTAAATCATTTACGTTACTACTTACCTATGTTTTCGCTTAGGTACATATGTAAACAACATAAGTAAATAAAAATAGTAATTATATTTTACGTAGAGATTAATTATATTAGCATAGCTCTCGATACAACAGACAGGCGGAACGAAGGCACTAATGCAGTGTACTTAACTGATGTAAATACATAGGTACCAACATTAAATAACATAATAACTACTATTAAGTAGCAGATGAGGTACGGTCAGCAATCTAAGTCGAATAATTGTGCAACATTTTACCAAAGTTATTTGGAAAATTGATTTCATAGCATTTCAGCATTTACCTAATGAAGTTTTTATGGTATTTTAATGTTAATTCAGTATCCACTTATTGTGGTGTTTCTCAAATATTGTGTGCGAAAGTGAATCTATCTTATTGGTGACTGTAAGCACGACTACCAATCAAGATATGCAAAACCAATTTAAGCTGATCTCTCATTGTACGGGAAGCCAGTATATACAGGGTGTAAGAAAGGGTATCATAGTTATATGAAAGGATATGCTGCAGTTCATCAAACTAAACAACTTTGTCCATGGGTCCAATATCGTAAATACGAAAAAATTATCAGCTGTCCCGTACAAAATTTCAATACCTACTCGACCCAAATGACAGCTGATAATTTTTTCGCATTTACGATATTGGACCCAAGGAGAAAGTTGTTCAATTTGATGGTCTGCAGCATATCCTTTCATATGACTATACCCTTTCTATTACACCCTGTATATAGTCATAGCCAGGTTAAGCTTGATGTGTCGCCGTATGTACCAAGCTAGGTAATTGCTTCACATTTTTTATGTGATAAGGATATCTTATAAATACGTACTTATAGTAGGTAGGTAGGTGTAGGTAGTAACAGGAATGGAGATGTAAGAATCGTAACAGGTTCTAATTTTGTTTGCACGGAACCCTAATTGTTATTCTAAATAAAAGTAGCCTAACTTACTCCTTATAACATCAGCTATCTGTCAGCAAAAGTCCCGTCAAAATCGGTTCAACCGTTTCAGAGATTAGTCGAACAAACAGACAGACAGAAAAACTAGTTTTTGTTATAAGTGTCATATATGCATATGCTCGCAATAAAAAGCTGTTGTTTTAATATTACAAACAGACACTTTAATTTTATTTACTTGATAGATACCGTTTCATCTATCTATGGTGCAAGAATGCAGCGCACTCATTGAGTGACGGAATCTAGCCACGGAAAGTGAAATTGCAGAACTGCAAGTGGTTTTATGTCGAAAATTTCGACCGTACTGGTACGAAACGCAACGAGGGTTGAATTAGACGCATACCAATTTGCAGTTACTTACCGCAAATCTTGTTTATTAGATATAAGAGTACGATAATGATGATTGGAAAGCATCTGTTCTTGGTGTTTAGCACGTGGTTTGCTACTTTCGTCGTTGAAGTCTAACACCACGTAAATATTTTTTGGCGTTTTTGACATTTTAATTTTTGATGCCATTTGCTAGAGAATCGGGAGACGCGTTGTTTCAGGCAATCACAGAAACAATCAACGTCTCTACATTTAAGTGGACACAAATTTTAAAATGGTATTGTATCATTACATGGTATATGTTTGCAGTTTTGTCAATCTTCTCTAAAGATGCTATTTTTGAGTTACGTGGTGTTAGAAGCTCAACGACAACATCCTACGAACTAGGCATCATCAAATGCATCATTGATGCATTTATCACGCCCTTACTGCTCCTCCACGTAATGGCAAAGTAATAAATCCGTAACGGTGTCTACGGCCTACGTAATAGTGACCGAATTGACACAACCCGCCTCATCACTGAACCACACCGCAGCGTGAGGAAAACGGAACGCCGATCGAAATGAAATGTCATTATTTACCCCGCCATTGTTTTAGACAATAGAACATCTTCCCAGGAGTGTTACCTCACTGTCCAAACGTCGGGTGCATTACAATAATACGTCCTGCGCAGCGCGCACGTTGGGCTGCGTAAAATTACGTGAGCAAGCGACGCTCCTTGACCAAGTTAGCTAAAAAGTATAATTGCAAAACTATTATCACTGATACTCGTGGTAATTATATGGAAGCCGCCTGTATAATTGTGATAGTACTCAGACTGTCTCATTACCATGTCTTGTGTGGCGTAGGAGTCGCTATTGATAATAAGGTCCTCAGTTAAGTGACCGTTAGCTGCTCGACTTTTGTGAAAATATTTTGGTATACACAGTACTTACTCTTTGCGAATAGGGTTTAACGTTTTCACTAGAGAATTAAACTCTAGGACTGAACCCGTGGGGAATTTAGAAAGGAGATCAGAAAACACTAATATTCCTTGCTTGAAATTACGCCTGTAGGTGACGGACCGCTATCGGTTGTGTTTAAATTAAGTGCAGCCTGAATGATGACAGCTACGTGCCTCGGAGCAAAGTCTGTGGTGTTGTTGAATGCCTAAGTAGGTAATTTAAATATTCGCATCAATTGCATATTTAGCTACTTGCTCTATTTTAAGCACGCTTTGGTGCTTCTAAGCTATTTAGGAAAGAAAAGAATATGAGTTCTTAGAGAATCCTATAGTAGGTATTCATAACAACAATATATTGTTGTTATTATAAAGATGCCACCAATACAATCTATACATAAATGTTATTTATAAACGGAGTTTAACTATAAAGTTCTCTAACTATATTAAGTACGTAATTATACACGATTACTTATGTAACAAAATGATGTCGTTTAAATAAACGTTGTTTTTGCATTAGGTACACTGTTTATAATTTAACAAAATTGTTGGAAACTTTTAAAGTCGTTTGCTTTTAACTACCGATAGAGATGATGTTTGAGGAAAAGGAATGAGTCGTATATGAATAGAATGGTGTTACCTAACTGGTTCGCGATACTTTATGTCGTTAGAACAATGATTAGCATACGACCTTGAGATTGAAATCATACGACACGGCTTTTCATTTTCCCTCATCGATATCATTAATTTTATGGCGCATCTGTTTATTTTTTGACATTTAGGTATTTTAGGATAATTATTACGAATTTTCTAATACCTCAATGATTACGAGAAAAAGTAAAAGAGAGAAGAAAATAATATTTTCAGAGAATACCTATAATCTTTTCTGCTTTAAATTGAGTGTTAGTTCATATCACGAAAAACATCTTTTAAAACTAAGCAATACATTACATAACGTGATCGGAGACAATGGGTTCCTACTTATGTACCTACTTCAGAGGCTACTTTTGTAGCTTAGCACATTATTAATCAATTAATATCGCAACAATCACGGAAGTTATATTAATTGTAATTTATTTGGCCAAAGAATTAGCATTGCCATTCAACGTGGCAATGCTGCCAGTCTTCTGGGCACGTTACCGGATGACAGCAATGCGGAGGAGTACTTTGACGCCTCAGTGTCCTATTATCGTCTTTGTATATGTAGCTACTTACTTTTAGTCTTAACTTTTATTATTATTTTAGTTCTATTTGTAGTCTGTACATAATAACCTTACTTTATTAAATAAACAGTTAAATTGTAATATCTGAACTGCTTTTTGTCAAATAAATCAAATATTGCTGAGCTAGTTTTGATAAAAGTACCTTTATTAAAATGACTAAGAAGAAAGCAGCAACTGTTCAATCTATTCGTCTTCAATGAGTTAGATAAATAATTCAATTAGCGTTTAGTCCATTCGTCATCATATCGTAGCCGATTTATAATTCATACAGGGGCCTGTCAATTATCGCCAATCATAGAGACGTGCTCACTATTTATGTACACAATATAAATTACTTAGTAGGTAGTCTTCCTTCACTTGTTACATACATAGCAAACCGTAAAAGTTATTTTCGTAGAAATACCTACAGACCTACTTGTAGAACGAAACGTAACAATAAAACGCTAGCAAACTCAATAAAAAGCTTTGCCCTGGACCAATGGCGACGATCAAGTTATTTATAAACCTTGCTGTAAATTGCTTTAGATGATTTGAAATTGCAAAGAAACATAGGGCCAACGACGGTTCCCTGGGGAACACCATGTTTAGTAACAACTAAGTCTAACACAGAGGTCAAGGACAATTTGAGGGGAAAATGTGTGATGAATGTATCGATTGAATATATCCCGAAAAATGTACTCAGATCATCATCATCTTCCTGCCTTTGTCCCATATTACTTGGTGTCGACGCAACACGTTTCTCTCTTCCATTCTCCTCTGTCAGCCGTCACGCTATCATTTACTCCTTTTTCTTTCATATCATTCCTCACTAAATACATCCATCGTTTCCTTGGTATTCCTCTCCGAAAAGTGTATTCCGATATACGATAATAATGTGAATAGCCAAAAGCCTTAATAATATCGAAACACACACGTGTGTGTTATCTATCATGGATTTTGTCAAGGTTAAGAGCAATAGCTCCACTATAACAGGTGTGATAAATATTTCGGCTTTAGGTATTTTGGTATATCACCGGTTTGGTTGGCAAGCGAGATTTTGAAATGACTTAGCGTAATGTCAAATTCTTCATTATATTGGTTAGAATATCTATGAAATTTAAAAAAATGTGCTGTTGCCTTGAAAATGGATTTTACTGCACAGCACTAGCCTCGTCATTTTTAGAAACATTCTCCTCCTACTGTTAATTTAAGTTTTTTTTAGTTTTTTTTTATTTCTTCACAGATAAACGCGTCCTGGAGCTGTTTGTCCGTGGATGTCGCATGGACTTGGACCGTGCACGCTCCAAGTTGGAAGCGTACTGCTTAGCTAGAGCACGCTTCAGGGACCTGTATGAACACCGCTCCCTCAGCTGTCCACCGCTCAATGACGTGTGTAAATTCATGTAAGTTACCTTTGCTAATGCTAAGTACCTACTCAAGTAACGCAAATACTTGAATTATACTTAAATTTTACGGGGCTTACAGAAAAACCTCTTGTTCGCCAAAAAATCGTGCTGAACAGAAAACTTGGATAATCTGTGTTGTTTTCTCCTACAGGGACATAGTAGTACTCCCGAAGCTAACAGACGAAGGGTACCGGATCACAATCTTCAGGATACGTCGGGAGTACCCCGAGAGCTCAGCGGACGTGGCTGACGTTGTCCGCGCTGTACTTCTCACGAGCGACGTCAGGATGTACGACGAACACCAGATCGGAGGAGACGTGTTTATTTATGAAGTAAGTGACACAAGCTACTTCCTAACCTTTTACCAACTATGATGGCTTCGGCTTTCAGACCTACCGGATGCAGCTGAATACCAGTATTTTACATGGAGCATCTGTCTTGTCTAACCCCCACAACAGTTGTTGCTTTGTGGTACAATTTCCACATTGGATTACCCGAGGAAGGAACCGCAGGAACAAACCCTGACTCCGACCACCGAAAGGCTCACTAAGATAGCTCTTCCTTTGACTTCGGGGTAAATTCTTATCCAGATAAATCACACATCAGACAACCTCTGAATACCATCACCGGTTATTAGAACAGGTTCCTAGATGCTGATTAATGAACATCGTAAAAACATCTTTAATAATATAAAATGACCAAAACAGATGATTTAGAGTTGTAGAAAAATGTAATCGTTGATTAGTTTGCAGCACATACAAATACAGCAAATTGTAAAATGAGAATCTTATGCTAATTCACACGTCATTCAACTTAGGGTCGTCAGTTAAAGTATATTTTTTACTAAAATATCCTTCAAATTCCTTCTTAGATCAATCAGCTTTACGAATGCAAGTTCTTATTTCACTTGATAAGAATTTATTTTAATGGGTTTTTTTATGCCCCGCTCCTCTTTTTGCCTCGACTGCTAGACTACCTTCCATAGTTTTCATCCCGGCTGAATAGAAATCCAGGATAGTAAACAACATTAAATGATTACCCCTACCCAGGTGTCCAACGTCCGCGGCTCGATCGTGGCCCACGTAGCAGCAGCTGCCAACGCGGTGAGGCGATCTATCCAGCTGGCACAAGCCGCCTACCCTCAGCGGCTGAAGAGGATCCACGTAGTGGGCTCACCGCCCTTCCTTGCCTCCTCCCTCGCGCTCATGCGCAACTGCGTCAACGAGAAGATCAAGAGACGGGTATGTGTTTAAAATTCATTAGCAATTTGAGAAAATATTCAATTTCTTTTAGGATCAAGGAAAACAATTCGTTTTTTCTAGTATTTTCTATTTTCAGGTTTTTGCTCTAGAATACTTTTATAATATGTTTTTGATTATTACAATATGACGTCATACTGATGGATAAAAGCACAGATATAAGGAAACAACCATGATACTATTTAAGTTACCGCCTTCGTTTACGATTGAGGAAACTACTTACCCGATAAGGAAAGGATTGTTTACGATTAAAATAAAACGAGTAATTAAACCACCCAACTGCTTATAACGTAAAAATAATCAACTGCCACATTCAAAATGTCAAACTTACTCGACCTAATTCTTTTTGTTTTCCGCGTACCACAAAGTCTACACCACAACCACAACAAAAACATGTGGGTGTTTACTAATTTAAATATGAAAATCGGACCACATGTTGCCACCAAAATTCAAGTTCTATTTTTTTTTTTCACGAAATGAAAAAGTAGTCGGGAAAGTTGTTCATCTTGATGGTCTGTAGCATTACAGCATACCCCTTTTTTACACATTGTAGAACTAATTATCTGTCATTCTCCCACAGTACTACCTGCATCCGAAAGTGGAGCAACTACTGGAGCACATCCCTGCTAGAGTGCTGCCCAGCGAATGGGGCGGAGAGGAAGATACTATCGACGTCCTCGCGAAGAAGTGGCGTCGGCGCATCGACGAGGTCAGCCCCTACCTGCGCATCTTCAACGAAGCCTGCTGCGAAGCCCCGGCGCCCATCAGCGACGTCGATATATATGGCACAGTAGGAGCTTTCAGAAAACTCGATATCGACTAACATGACCAACTACAACACAATCTTGGAAGTGTAGGGAGTCTCAGTTCTAGGTCCTAGGCTAGGTTATGAGAAACGGGATAAATGGCTAGAAAATTTCCGATGTTAATGAACTTTGTTTTGTAAACTCTTTTTATAAAATTTAACATACGATTCAACAAAACCTTCTTCGTTTTTGTTTTTGAAAGGAAGAAAGGAAAACTATTTAATT
Organism: Noctua janthe; assembly: GCA_910589295.1. NCBI lineage: Eukaryota > Metazoa > Arthropoda > Insecta > Lepidoptera > Noctuidae > Noctua > Noctua janthe. The sequence continues at coordinate 6,314,302 of OU342573.1, read as the reverse complement.
GAAACCAGGTTATTTGGCGTTACCACCAAAGAAAGAAAAAGGCCAATAGATCAGTATTTCTAAAAGCCAGTGTATCGGTGTTGTCTTGTACTTTTAAGGTAGACTATAAAGCTTCTAATTTTAAGTACTCAACGTAGTGTTTAAAATATGTAATAGGTTTTTATATTGTGATATTTTGGGATTATGTCTCCTTGCTCGATAATAAAGCACTGTAGAATATCTAATGATGTTTCATTCGTATCTTAATGGAAACAAGTCGACAGAACCAGAAGTGTTAGAGAACCTCTTAATAAATAACATAACAACACTAACATTATTTTTAAGTGTACTTACTAACTAAATTATGGATCGTTGTGTCTGATGCAAATAAATAAATAAATGTTTTGATCCAACATCTGCAAAATTCTCAGCAGTCATCTTAGAGCATATCTGAATAAATGATTATGTAAGTGGTAGATCAGGAAATACAAGTTTTATACTATTGTTATTAAATCTGGTATCCTCTTCGATAAAGATAAGGTGCTTCGTCTATAAGCATTTTCTAAAACGTGATTACTTAAAATGGCTGTGGTTCATTACATAGTCAAATGTTAAATTGTACTTATTATCACGGGCAATGATGGATTGTGGTAATTTACTTTTGTACAACGTCGCATCTTCGCTTTTATTGGTTGTATCATTATGATTTTTTTATTACTACTACTGGTTCAAATAGGTAAGTCTCATTGCCTGTTCACACCAAAACTCCGGACCTGTCGGCGGCATGCTAACTGAACGCGTACGAAAGTCGCCGATGCGTGGTGGACTTCGGTGTGTAAAGTCCATCACGTCGTCATACTTAATAACGGTGAAATGACATCGTATGGAATTCTGTGTAATATCAAAATAATGTACGAGAAAATACAAAATTGTACGCTAAATTGAAAAAGAAGTACCATAAAGACTTACGAGAAAACAATAATCAACGTGTCACCGCCTGGAAGTATTCTTTCAAGCGGGCGCTATACAGACTGTAACAGAACGAATATATCAGCTCTCCCATACAAAATTTCATTACCTACTCGACCCGAATGCATGGGACAGCTGATATTTTTTTCGCATTTACGATATTGGACCCAAGGAGAAAGTTGTTCAGTTTGATGGTCACTTTTTACTTGTCCACTTTGATTTTAATGTCCATAGCAAAATATTTGGACCGACTGGAAAAACTCGAGTGTAACTTCAAGCATGGCTTCTGGAGTTTTAGAACTATGGTTCAATTATCAAGTCGTGCGAGGTATTTCTGCAATTCTAACCTGTAGTTTATATAAATTATTTAGCGATGAGTATGCTCCCTGGCCCCTATTATTTAGGTAGCCACATGATAATGATTTAAACATAAGGTGAAAATTAAAATCGGTAGGTCCTACTCTGATTTAAATAAATATTTAAGTATCTTGTCTAACGTGATCGTAAGTAAGTTTGATATTTTTAAACCAGTTCTTTTGTATGGCATGTTACGTATCTTGATCATCTCACTTCCTTGTGCCATACTCAAACACCGAATTTTACTCCCAATGTAGGAGCTTACTTTTTTTTCTATAATACCTATGACATTATTAATGTGCGCTTCCCAACATGAAAGAAGAATGGAAATGGTAATAAGGTTGCGGTGGAATCAAGACAATAAATTTCGTAGCGTAGCTAACTGCATGATACAGGCTACTGGCAGGTCGGTACAGGCCAGCACATCAAGCTACCCGAAACTGTCAAATTTTCCCAGTCAACCTTGAACCTATACTATAGCGATGAATACTATACTTTAGCGATGAAGTTGAAAATCTATTAAAGAAATTTAACAGATTCTAGTAGCTTGATGTGCTGGTGTCTGTACCTAGTACCTACCTAACCTACGTATGTACAGCAAAACAATATTATATTGATCTTGATTTATCCAAAAGTCAACGATACACAGGATGTAACCGGACCCTTCACGAAGCCGTCAACCAAGCATTCAAACTAAGTAACTCTACGCAAAAATTATTGCTGAGAAACGACTTTTTTTGGGATGAAAAATCACTTTTTACGGTAAAACTCAATGTTACGCCTCATGTTACGCACTCAAAACATTGTGCTGATGCATTAAATAGTACGGGGTGGCGGAGGTATTCAAAGTAAAGTTATAACATTATAACTTGTATAAAAAAAACTTGTGAAATAGTAAGAACTTTGACCCCCCTTATCTCCGTAACTAGATAGCTCCCAGGTATGATGTAAAACAAAAAAAATAGCGCAATGACTGGGAGAACAAGTGCCTTTCGGCATCGTTAAGGGTACTGTTAGGTACGTTATGTATCCAAAACACTTGAAGGAACCTTGAAAGTCATCCAAAGGGCAATGGAGAGAGCTATGCTCGGAGTTTCCTTGCCTTCCTTGAAATCAGAAATGAGGACATCCGCAAGAGAATCAAGGTTACCGACGTAGCCCGAAGAATAGCCAAACTTAAGTGGCAGTGGGCAGGGCACCTTGCTCGCAGAAGTTGGCCGATGGGGCCGAAAAGTTCTGGAGCGGCGACCGCGAAACAAAAGTCGTTGCGTTGGAAGGCCTCCCGCTAGGTGGACCGATGACCTGGTGAAGGTTGCAGGGATCCGCTGGATGCGAGTCGCACGGGACCGGTGGCGACACTTGGGGGTGGCCTATGTCTAGAAGTGGACGTCTTTCGGCTGAAATGATGATGATGATGAAGGAACCTTCTGAAAACTTGTTGAAACGGTTGATAACGGACCTGAAAGCATTGTTTGACAACGCTACCTGGATAAATAACGTTCAACTACGGGCTTTCGGTACTCATTTGGATTTACTTATCCGAAGATGGCTAATCTCCATGTAAAATGAAGAAGCACTTAACAGAAAAGCTGTGTCAAGCTGTATGTTGAACAAAATATGATGGATTGATACCCTGGCCTTGGGAGATCAGAGGTATCTAGGGATTTATCCAGATTGGAATCTTTGAAACTTTATCATCATCAGCAACTACCCATAGGTCTCCCTTTGTTTCTGCCATATCTACGCTTCGTGTTTTAGTCAGATCTAACATACTTTAATTTTTTTTTTTATAATACGTAGCCTTTACTTTTTTTTCAATCTGCATATAGGTAAGACTTCTAGAGAAAATTTAGAATAAAAACTTCCTTAAAAACCGAAAAACAATAGAACGAACTGAAACGCTTCTTTAAAAGTAAAATTCGAATAATTTTATTTTAATTAAAACATTTTTAGCTAGACTTACGCAAACTAATTCCAACAGTTAAAATTTTTGTTAGTTTTTAATTCAAATGCACTGTGTAGTGCCATCTATCGGCGAGTAGCAATCACTTTTTAAAATCAAAAAACGGCAAACACTATCGCAGTAGTGATATGACTATAAAAATACTGAAACTTATTACGAATAAAATATTTCTTTTTTTATACTTATTCTTTCATATTTCTTTTTTTATACTAATTATTTACAAAATACATTATTATAGAACTGACATTTATTGAATTTGTTAAATTATGAACGCATAATTACCGCTGTCACATTTGTGTCAGTTTGTCATCCTGTGAGTTGTCAAATTACGTGGCTTAAGGCTTTCACGTAGGGAAAACAAGCTTATGTTCGCTTGTGATTAAAGAAAAACATATTTTAGGCAAATTACTATCAATTAAACAAAATGAAAAGTTCGTGGAGATCAATTAGTTTCGCCATTCTATTAGCGACAGCGTTATTGAACACAGCGAACTGTTATACCATCACCGTCGATGCTCATGCTGAGGAGTGCTTTTTCGAAAATGTTGAAGCAGATACTAAAATGGGTAAGCATCTTATAACAAATTACACCTGACCAAAAAACAAGGCGCAGCTTATTGAGGTTGTTCCACTTAGAACTGTACCTTGCTCGGCACATTTCATACGAGTCTAGCTTGTTTTTTTTCTAATAAGAACGACGATTTCACGCCGGTAATAAAATGTATGTTGCTCTAACGTCAAGTGGTGATAGCACAGTTATCTTTAACAGAATTGCCTATCTATAAAAAAACCTTATCTTATTTTCTGATTGATTTTATAACCTTTTAGTGCAGTTCTGACATAAATTATCTGCTTAAAATGCTTAGTGATTCCATGTGACTGTACTTAGTACTAGATATAAATTTAGACTAAAAATATAAACATAAACAATGAAACACAATCAGTCAACAGTGATCACAGACAATAAGTATTATTAGATCCACTAAAATAAGAACAACAATCTTCACTCTTATAGAATCATTCTATGACTCAGCTAAATATTAAATTTCTTTATTTTCATTTTTCCAGGTCTGACTTTTGAGATAGCAGAGGGTGGCTTCCTAGATATAGATGTAACAATAACAGGACCAGATGGTGCTGTGATCTACAAGGGAGAGCGGGAGTCCTCAGGAATGTACACATTCTCTGCCCCAACCTCAGGACGGTACACCTACTGCTTCAGCAATAAGATGTCTACTATGACACCTAAGGCAAGTTTTTAACAAACATTATGTGGTTCTTGAAGACCAATAAAGCTTGAATGCTGATTTTTTTTACAATATATACATCCTATTAATATCTGTCTCACTGCTAAGCCAATGTCCCTATATTCCTCCCCACACTCCGTCCAATAACTTGAGGCTATTTAAAACTGATAAGTTATAATAGAAGTAGTTTTACTTGGTCTGCCTCATTGGTTGAGTAATCGCAAGTGTGACAGCTGAGAATGAGGTCCTGGGTTTGATTCCCAGGATGGGCAAAGTGTTATTGGGTTTTTCCATCAGAAATCTCACAGTAGGAGGCACGGAGTCTGGATTTGTGCCTAGTTGTTGGCAATAGGATCGCCCCCTATTACATGGACAAACATACTGATGAAACATTGGTGTACTATTAGGTACTGCCTAAACCTGAGGGGATTACAAGCATGACATTATTTTTCTTGGTACCACTTGAACCTGTTTGAACAGATAGTGACTGGAATACTACACTAATAATTATCCAATATTTATTTTTAAATATCATACATAATTAAACAATTGTAGACTTTTAGAACAAGAGTTCTATGAACAAGTCTCTTCAAAACCTGCTAGCCAGTCTATATAAAGAATATCAATTATTACCACAGTAGCATTTATAGAATTATAGTAATATTTTCCATCTCACTTCAAATAATTAATGTTTCTCCTTTCAGGTTGTGATGTTCAATTTGGAGATAGGCGCAGCTCCTCAGGGCCAGACTGGCACCAAGGATGAGGAAGTGAACCATAATAAACTGGAGGACATGATCAAAGAGCTGGCTACCACACTCAAAACTGTCAAACACGAACAGGAATACATGCAGGTATGATTTTAAAAAACAATTTTTAAATAGTAATTAACTCTAGAAAACCTGGACACCCCAAATCAGGGAGCATACTGAGGGATGTATTTTACATTAGTTGAAACAGCAGCCTTCACAGGGTGGTTGGTAACAGATCGATGAGTCTCGAGGATCAGGCCGTAGGGCATTTTTCCGTTCATACATATATATTTGCGGTCCCGCATCCTATCACATCTTATACAGTCATATACTCTTCCTGTCATGCATGCGAGTTTGTGAGTGCAGGTGCTCCCACGTGTAGGTGAATAACGCACGCACGTACGCGGCAATAATCGCACGTGACCAGAAATACCGCTAATCTTAATGAAGAATTCATTTGGAGAGGTCAATGTCCAACAGTGAACCACTGGCGAGCACTAATTTCTTAACCTTATTTTTTATTTTCCAGGTGCGCGACCGCATCCATCGCGCGATCAACGAAAGCACGAACTCTCGAGTGGTGATGTGGTCCATTTTCGAGGCTTCCGTCCTTCTCATCATGACCCTCGGACAGGTGTACTACCTTAAGAGGTTCTTCGAAGTTCAACGCGTTGTCTAATAGGGCGAAAGCATATACTACTCTACCTGCAAATTTCTGCAGACCAAGGAAATTTGTAGGTACAGTCGAATAAGGGATATATTTCTTTCCAAGATAATTAGCTCTTACCTAATAAATGTAAAGTAAGTACTTAGTGCGAATTACACTTACTGAGAAATATATCCTATTTTTTTACAAATATCTCGCTCCCATATTACTTTGTCTCTTTCATCACAAAATGGAGAACTTCACCTGTACAAATAATACATTGTAATAATTTGTTCGAATGCCACTTTTAATGATCGAATTTATCGGTACTGTCTGTGCTGAAACTCGCTAGTCGCCAAGAACTTGACGACGAGTTTACGCCAGGGACTGAGAAATCCGGTTAAAAGGTTAACTAGTTAGACATATTACCCTTATGTTTGATCAACGATTATACGGTTAAACCCTTTTAATGTAAGGGTTAACAATTTACATATTGCTGTTTAACCGGGATGAAATAGACAAAGCTCTGAACGCGGGGTAAGGGCTTATTTACAGAGACGCGTTTATTCCGTTTTCGGAGAGGGTGCAGCGGCCCGCGTTATTACACGCGCAAAAATAAACGTATGATAATGTATGACATTGGTTACGGAGACGCGGAGCGTGAAACGGCATGTGCGACGCCACGTGCTCCGTCGCGAGTTTCGCTACGTTTCACGCGCCGTTTCTCCGTGAACAAAGTATTAAAGGAACTGGGTGGCCGCAACGCTGCATGCGCCGCTGCGTTGAATGTCGTTTGCGTGGCGGCGATGTCACCTGCGGACTCCGCCGCAAGTAAAGCTGCATTTCAAGCAAGCGCGCGTAAAATCGCTTCTCCGTAAACTCTATCATACATCGCCATAACCGTACGCAAAATACGCGCTTTGGACGTGGAGTTGCGGACACCAGCCCGTTGTACAAATTATAATACATTACATCGCCATATGTTTGAATTTATTGCGAACCGCGCACTCGACGTGCCACGTCTCCGTAAATGAGCCCAAACTCCGTCACTGTCTTGCATATTTTTTATGTGCAAAAATGAACTCTGTGCATGAACCGGTTATTATAGCTGATTAACCCTATAATACCCTAAAAATCTAAACCGATTGAAACTCCTATGTGGGTAGCCGTTCGGTTCCTGGTTTACGCAACAGGAATTTTTAAAAAATTCCAGCGCTAAATTCACTCTGACGTGAGAAATATAAAAAACTTTTTTGCAAACTAAAACCGATTTCAAACATGAAATAGCTTCTGAAGTCGATGACTTTTGTTTGTTTGATTCAGTTTTTTTTTGCCACCGACTTTTGAAGCTAAAGTTATTTTTCACTTTTTGCGAAGATCGGCGAAGATATCGCTGAACATACACAAAAAAAAACAGACGTATTGATAACCTCCTCCTTTTGGCAGTCGGTTAAAAAGAGCACGTGACTAAAGCGCCCACGCCTTATGCTCAAAAGAATGGCACATACTATACATATTATTTAATCATATATTTATATGTTCATTTCACATAACACTAGTGCTCTCATAGGACGTATGTAAAGTACGCGCGCGCTAGCTCTATAAATAAAGTAGATATGGGAGCGAGACAGAGTGGGTTCCTCGCGATCTGAAGTGTGTATGGGTCAGTGTGCAGATGTATGTAAGACGTTTGGTGACTAAATAAATTAATATTGTTTGTATTATGGTGTTTTATTCGGTTAGTATAACCTTCAGCATCGATAGATCAGATCCAAGTCAAAAATATATACAGGGTGTTTGGTTAAACGTGGGCAATACTTTAAGGGAGTGAAGTACTCATAAATATGAGCAACTCTTACTATATGGACTGACTAAGAAATATGATTTAAAAAATCTGCTATTGCCTACATTTTTTCGAGTTACGCGACCAATAGTGTGTGGAGCAGCTGATATTTTTTTCGCGATTTCATGGTCGGTCCCATAGTAAAAGTTGCTTGTTTTCATAAGTACTACACGCCCCTAAAGTATTGCCCGCGTTTAAAAAAACACCATGATTAATAACAAAAACTACAAAAATATTAATTTAAAACAATTTATTGACATAACATTTACAAGTACAGCCGCATCAACCGTTACTTCGAAATACAAAATCATTCTGGAATATTCTTTTTTTTACTTAACAGTATGCACCCAATGCTTAGATTTTTATTGGAAAACTATGATTTCTGCTTATCATCTAAAAACAATCATATTGCTTCTATGTAAATATTATATTTTTCACTTCAAAAATAAAATTCAAAATCTTATAACTAGATCTTTTTGAAAAAATATATTCGTTTGTTTTGAGATTCACACTAGGCGAAAACATGGCCTAAGTATGATAAATGAGATTTTTCCTGAGCTATGGCCGATGCCTGTTTAAAAGTTCTTATTTGACAAATGACGTTACAGTGTCGTTACGTCATTTGTCAAGTAAGTAGTATTTGTAAGATAATAAAAATATCAACTTGTTGGCGTTGCCGCGGTCAAGTCAGACAATGTAACAGGTGGCCTTAAGTGCAGGATTTTTCTGAGTTTCTATTACAGGAGGTAGTTTACCCGCTCATCCAAAATATGACAGCGAGCGTTGCCTCTGATGAGGTCTATTTCAGCAGTCACAATATTTTCCTAAGAGTAGATGTCAAGTCTGCCAGTAACGAGTGCTGGGACGACGGCGCCGGCCGGCAGTCGCTGCAGCGAGGGACTGGCAGCCGGCAGCTCTAGCAGCACGTTGGCACCGCAAGCGCTGAATAGACGACTGCTGCACTGTTGAGCGAATATAGATTTTGTTAGTGTAACGTTAGGGTCATTTTTCAATGCTTTAAGATGAGCTAGGTCTGGATGAAAGCAATCACTAATACAGATATCAGTATAGGTGTCATTTCATCACTCTTTGTCGATGTCTCAGCCTAGTAGTAGTCTACTGCAAGACATACGCCTCTCCCAGCTATTCTGATCCAGCAGCAAGTATTCCAGGCTTAAAAACCCTTTCTGACCTTGGAAGTTATTTTCAAAGGAATAAAAACTCAAAAGTTATATTTTATTCAGAATAGGCCAAGAATCAGCACTTTTTGAACGTCAAAAATGACATGATAAAATAGTCCCCAAAATGTCTGCTACGCGACTTCCTAGTGTTTTATCTGGGGATCTTAACAGTTCATCACATACCTGACTCCCTAACATCGTCGCATAAGGCATATCTCGATCAGCGTGCAGCTCCAGTGAGGCGCGCGCGTACTCCGGGCGCGCGTCCAGCTGCGCGGCGTGTGCCAGGCGCACGCGCAGGCGCGCCCAGCTGCCGCGCACGCCGCACGCCACGCGCATCGCACGGATCACGAACAGAAGAGCGCACACGTAGGAGGAGACTGGGTTACCTGGGTTTACAAAATACATTGGTATTTCAATGGAAAAGAACTTACTTATATCAAAAAGGTGAGAAATTCCAATAACAACATTTCTTCAACTATAGAAATATTTCAATTACAAGACAGACATTTTTATTTTATAAAATAAATCAAACTTAAGGGATGGAAATAGGTAATGGCACAGAGGCAAACACATCCTGTGATGAAATAAAATATAATACACTAGCTTATGCCCGCGGTTTCGCCCGGGAATTATCCCACGGGATCGTACTACCGGGATAAACACTATCATATGTGTTATTCCAAGTTATAAACTATCTGTGTGCCAAATTTCATCTAAATCCGGTCAGTAGTTTCCGCGTGAAAGAGTAACAAACATCTATACATCCTCACAAACTTTCGCATTTATAATATTAGTAAGAAGTAAGATTGCTTGACAGTTATAGTGACACTGTTGTCACTAATTGTCAAACAATTTATTTCAAGTAGGAACCCAAAACATTTACGTTGCTGTTGTTCAGCAGACCTTTGAGTAATCAGTTCTATTTAATTTATAACCACGATTTTTTTTACTAACTTGCAAGACTCTTGAAGTGATATCATCGGTGAACTATGGAAGAGATTGCTTATTTGCATTTTCTAAATTTGTTGCTTCAATGTACGTTATGTGATTATACATACCTGGTAAAGCGAATATGTATTTCTTCTTGCCCTCGAACTCGCAGGTGGCGAAGGTGCACGGCTTGCCTGGCTTCATGCGGACGCGCCCGTAGTGCAGGGTCGCGTTGAAGTCCTATAATCAGAATATTTATGATCTAGGTTGGTAGATCTAGATAGATTTATTTTATTATGGACACCATACAAATTAAAGGTAAGTCATTTTACAAACGATGGCTTTATGTAAATGAAAGTCGCTCATGGATATAACATAAAAATCAAACATGCACACAGAAGAAGAGTATCAGTACACAACTTCGAAAAGGAAAGCTTTGTCCTGATTCACCCTTGCGTCCCTCCTCCCATTCAGACGTTTTACGGGTACTATTTTATTGAACGAGTCTATGCCTGTCACTATATGTGGCGGAGTGTCGCGAGCTATGCCCTCTTACCTTGAGCAGCACAGGTTTTAGCAGATCCTTCTCGCCCATAGACACGCCCCCGGTACACACCAACACGTCAGCTAACTTGAGCGCCGCAGCAATGCCTGCCACTATCTCTGGCGGAGTGTCGCGAGCTATGCCCTCTTACCTTGAGCAGCACAGGTTTTAGCAGATCCTTCTCGCCCATAGACACGCCCCCGGTACACACCAACACGTCAGCTAACTTGAGCGCCGCAGCAATGCCTGCCACTATCTCTGGCGGAGTGTCGCGAGCTATGCCCTCTTACCTTGAGCAGCACAGGTTTTAGCAGATCCTTCTCGCCCATAGACACGCCCCCGGTACACACCAACACGTCAGCTAACTTGAGCGCCGCAGCAATGCCTGCCACTATCTCTGGCGGAGTGTCGCGAGCTATGCCCTCTTACCTTGAGCAGCACAGGTTTTAGCAGATCCTTCTCGCCCATAGACACGCCCCCGGTACACACCAACACGTCAGCTAACTTGAGCGCCGCAGCAATGCCTGCCACTATCTCTGGCGGAGTGTCGCGAGCTATGCCCTCTTACCTTGAGCAGCACAGGTTTTAGCAGATCCTTCTCGCCCATAGACACGCCCCCGGTACACACCAATACGTCAGCTAACTGGAGCGCCGCGGTAATGCCTGCCACTATCTCTGGCGGAGTGTCGCGAGCTATGCCCTCTTACCTTGAGCAGCACAGGTTTTAGCAGATCCTTCTCGCCCATAGACACGCCCCCGGTACACACCAATACGTCAGCTAACTTGAGCGCCGCGGTAATGCCTGCCACTATCTCTGGCGGAGTGTCGCGAGCTATGCCCTCTTACCTTGAGCAGCACAGGTTTTAGCAGATCCTTCTCGCCCATAGACACGCCCCCGGTACACACCAATACGTCAGCTAACTTGAGCGCCGCGGTAATGCCTGCCACTATCTCTGGCGGAGTGTCGCGAGCTATGCCCTCTTACCTTGAGCAGCACAGGTTTTAGCAGATCCTTCTCGCCCATAGACACGCCCCCGGTACACACCAACACGTCAGCTAACTTGAGCGCCGCAGCAATGCCTGCCACTATCTCTGGCGGAGTGTCGCGAGCTATGCCCTCTTACCTTGAGCAGCATAGGTTTTAGCAGATCCTTCTCGCCCATAGACACGCCCCCGGTACACACCAACACGTCAGCTAACTTGAGCGCCGCAGCAATGCCTGCCACTATCTCTGGCGGAGTGTCGCGAGCTATGCCCTCTTACCTTGAGCAGCACAGGTTTTAGCAGATCCTTCTCGCCCATAGACACGCCCCCGGTACACACCAACACGTCAGCTAACTTGAGCGCCGCGGCTATGCCTGCCACTATCTCTGGCGGAGTGTCGCGAGATATGCCCTCTTACCTTGACCAGCACAGGTTTTAGCAGATCCTTCTCGCCCATAGACACGCCCCCGGTACACACCAACACGTCAGCTAACTTGAGCGCCGCAGCAATGCCTGCCACTATCTCTGGCGGAGTGTCGCGAGCTATGCCCTCTTACCTTGAGCAGCACAGGTTTTAGCAGATCCTTCTCGCCCATAGACACGCCCCCGGTACACACCAACACGTCAGCTAACTTGAGCGCCGCAGCAATGCCTGCCACTATCTCTGGCGGAGTGTCGCGAGCTATGCCCTCTTACCTTGAGCAGCACAGGTTTTAGCAGATCCTTCTCGCCCATAGACACGCCCCCGGTACACACCAACACGTCAGCTAACTTGAGCGCCGCAGCAATGCCTGCCACTATCTCTGGCGGAGTGTCGCGAGCTATGCCCTCTTACCTTGAGCAGCACAGGTTTTAGCAGATCCTTCTCGCCCATAGACACGCCCCCGGTACACACCAACACGTCAGCTAACTTGAGCGCCGCGGCAATGCCTGCCACTATCTCTGGCGGAGTGTCGCGAGCTATGCCGCAGTCTATACTGTCGTAACCGTGCTCTCTGGAAAAATAAAAACATAACATCAGGCCTGGTATTCACTGAAACTGACTGACCCCAAGCAGAAGTAAAGTTTAAGTTCGTTATAACAGGGCCGTTTTTTTTTTCGGATCAGATATCGTCAAATGGGGTCATTTGATGATATCTGATCCGAAAAACCCCGCCCCGCGCCCCGCTCTGTGCGGAGCGGAGTGATAGATTTCTACTGACTAAAACCCATCCATGTTCCTTTTTTGCCCTTTGTGTTCCAGGGCCGCGGTATCTCTTTCGAACATTCCCGCAGCCCTGGCAGGCATCGGCCCTTGCGGACTTCTTCCTTGTCCGACATCTCTGTGAGCCGCGCGTGGAACACGAACGCGCCGTCGACACGGCTTGTAAAAGACAAGCTCGAAAGACAAGAAATCCAGGCTCGAAATGTTATTCCGAACTTTAAGTGAATCTCCCCTCCCCACAACACTTTCGAACCAGGGAGTCAAACCGAGGACCTAATGCTCACTAGTCGCGGTCGAGCCTTCGAGAACATGAGAAACAGCAATTATTTTTTGTTGATCTATATTGAAACACATGCAGTCCCAAAATAGAATCTTCTTATATCAACAACTCTTCACTATATCTGTCAATCGTAGCGAATACTTGGCACACAACGTATTACGTAAAAAAATGATGAACACTAATCTTAAATGAGCGACATAAATTCTCGTAAAATTATCAGTATTATTGTTCTAATCAAATGGTTTTATCCAGTTTATAAACAGTAAACTACGTAGACAGTTCATAAACAATCTATAATTTGTTTTATCGACTCATTGTAAGGGAAAAATGGATCGTTATAGGTCTGAAATCCATCTCTGTATGACAAGAGGTATTAGACTAGTCCTGCAGGGTGACAAGTAAGTAAGGTAGGAAGGTGGGTGGTAGGTAGTAGTAGTAATAATAAGGCTACGGAATCACAGGAATTATCTTTCTGAAAAAAACATCGAGAGGGCCTAGCTCGGTGCCAGTTGAATTTTGGTGATGATATTTCATTATAATATTTGGGATAAAATATCAGTTCTTACTTGAGTAACACCCTGAGCATGGTTCTGTTGGAGTCTCGTATGTGAGCAGGTTTGAGCTTGACCTCTGAAGGTTCTTGTAGCTCGTTGCCAGTGGACAGTAGCGCCACCTTGGGAGGCGCACGAACGGTAACATTTTGATGTCCAGCGCCGGCCAGTATTCCGATTTTAGCCGAGTCTAATAAATTACCTGCAAAAATTAACCAAACATAAAACGGTTTGTCAAAGTCTCCGTTCATAGGCCTTTAGTTTAACGGTCTATACAAGTATACATACATTCAAAGCCAGAATCAGCATCACATGTCACGGTCACGGACGAAAAAAATTATAGAAGTCAGTGGTTCGAAAAGTTGTAAGTGAAATTAGCGTTAATAGTAAATTAAACGTGCTTTTGGATTGTCAACCTAAGGACCTGTGCTAAACGTTGTAAATTCAGTAATTCGCTTAATGCCCCTTTGTACAAATAAATAATAATACTAACCTTTATCCACCAGCACAGTTCCCATAGCGATGTCGAAGCCCACGTTCCTCACATCTTGCTGCGGCTCGGGCGCCTTCAGGATCTCTACTTCCAGCTCAGTCATCCCATCATCAGACGCCGATATAAGTCTAGTATCCTCGACCTAGGAAAGGAAAGTTTCAGTCAGGCAAAGAAATTGAAACCAGATATTATTTTTGCCCGATTGCCCGTTTTCGCCAGCACTAGATGACACCGAAATGAATGCAAACATAAAAGCGTTCCGTTTGATTGTTTATTTTCAAGACATTCTTTTAGGAAAAATAGATGCTGACAAAAAAGAGGTCCCTACAAAAAATGTTCTCTTACAAATCTATTATCAGTTGTTTTTCCAAATAAGTCGACAAAATGAATAACTTCTACTTCGTTTTCAACAATGTAAAGAAAATCTAACCAATCCGAGGTGGTGCCTTTTTTGAGATCTTGCCTTTTCAGATCATTTGAAGAACTACAGTCGCATACGTAAAAAGTAAACAAAGCCCTTACCAATCTGTTTTATTTTCTCAACCTCCTGACCTTGTATGTATTATTACTGTTATTATCTATATTGTTGTTAAACTAAGCACCTATTGTGGACTCTATGTATATGTGAAGGCGAAAGTAAATAAGTTTAAACTTCAGGCATGTCTACCATCTCAGCCGGGTCACTTACACTTGGCGTGACTTTGTAGAACGAGCGCCAACTTATTTGTAGCACACGTGAAATGAAGCGAAACATGATAATATCTAAATTGACTTGTTTTGACACCTATGCTCTAACTAAAGCGATGTATCATAAATACTTTTGTACTTAAAAATCCTCTCTCTTTAAGACGGTAGTTATAGCTAGTAGATGGCCTTAAAAAGTGTTTTTTATCAAGAATATCCAGCACAAAAACGTGATAGTTGAGTACCAACTAGTATTTTTTTAAACGCATCCGCATCAACTTTGCAAGTTTGTCAGAAACTACGTATTCTTTGAATTTTGAGACGGGATGCTGCATAGGTGCGATATTTAAATGTAGATATATTTCCCTACTTTAATTATGTAGGTAGAATGTCTATTATTAGCACCTCGATTGTGAAATGTGGACGTCATACACACTTGCATAATAATTAGGAAGATTGGTGTTACAAACTCGCTTGAGTTTTTGTGATAACCTAGAATAAATTAACAAGCATAAGAAAGAAAAAACGCTCTAATTTATCACCACTTGGAAGCGACATGAACACCTCAATACGGTTGGTAAGTCCTTCCACTCGTTCGACTACGTGTTTACTTCTTTCTTCTAGATTCTTCAGACTCAATGCATCTAATAAAGAGCAACTTGGGCGCTCATGGGTTTCGGGCTATAGGATTCTCGAACAGAGACGAGCTCTTATTCAAGGTTGCGCCACATCTAGCAGCACGGAATCGCAATTTCCATGCTCCTATAGTCCTATCCTTTACCGTCGGTAATTTCCTACAAACTCTAAGTCGGGAATTTCGTGGATATTTAGTTGGTTGCGCAGGCGGCGCCGGTTCCTTCTACGCTCTACACGTTCTTCACGTAAAGCAGCTTCGACTAAATACATTCTTGTAGCCATTTCTCACAATATTCTCAAAACTAAACGTAAAACGAAAATCAAAAGGTAACACTATTGGTTTCGTCAAATTTGAGGTTAAAATTCCGAACAATCGCTTGTCAAATTCAAATATTCGTTCGTAATATTTCGAATTAGAGTAGGTTTGGAGAATCTAAACGTCAAATAATTTTCGTTCGTAAGAAATTTCGGAACGAAATTGAACCGTGGTAGGAAACACGCGAAATTTCGATCGAAACTTCGTTTTTCGTTGAATAAGAGTAGACCTCCAGAACCGTCATTGGCTAGAAATAGCGTCATTTGCTATAGCACGCGGCCGCAACGACGATACGATTAGCAGCACGCTCTGTTTCTCGCTTGCGCGTTCAACCCTTAAAGAACCTGTTCGTGTAACCCAATGATACGGAAGAACCTGGTGAAAACCGCGGTAATTCACTGGATGCGAGAATCACAGGATCGGGTGTTGTGATGGTGACCCAATGATATTGGTAGGTACCTGTACAACGCAGTCAGCTCCCGCGGGCAGGGCCGCCCCGGTGTTGATTCTTGCGCACTGTCCCGAGCACAGAGGTGAGGTGGGGGCATCGCCGGCCGTCACTGCCGTGCGTACTCGTCGAACGCCTGCACCGTCTATACTGAGGCAGGCGTATCCTGAGGATGAGATATTTATGTAGCAAAAAAAACAAACTCTGAAGGGGCAATTATATCTACACGAAACTATCGTAACCAGACCTATGAGGGAATGAATTCCATTGAGAGTAACATCACATCTGCAAATTGGTTTTCCAAATGGTTCTAAAACACAACAGAAGCGAAGTGTTGAAAAAAAATTAATCGCAATTTCAAATTTTAACAGAGCCACCTAATACCATAATCACGCCTGATTTCCCACGACCTATAAATATAATCGAGCTACGTGCCGTGCAATTGAAGAGGCCTATGTCCAGTGGACTAAGCTGCTGTAGGCTGATGATGATGATGATCTATAGTACAACCCATATTTCGCCAGTTAGGTATATGTTTAAACAATAAAATGATAATTAACTTAACAATTAAATACTATCAGGTCTTGACAACATTTTATCACCTGCATATATTTGCTTAGGTGTATTATCACTTCCGAAAACATATGTATGTGATAAAATAAAAACAGGCTACCGTGTTACAAAGAAAACGCATACTCATTGTAGCTTCAGGGTCAAATAATTTCATGGAAACATCGTCCATGTACATAGTTACGCAGTACGTTATTATGTTAGATACATACCGAGTAGCGGAACTAATTGCTCCAATGACGACTGATCAGTAGTTGTCCGCAACCAAATAGTTTCGTGCACAGGTAATTTTAAAATGAGCATCCCTAAAATATTCAGTTTTAGCAGATTAAAAGGACGAACGATTTAGAAAAAATTTGCGAGCCTCGAATTTACGACCTATGGTACGCCAATCGACGCCTACGCTATTGTTAATTAGGGTTTCGTACCTCAAAAGGGAAAAAGGAACCCTTATAGGATTACTTTGTTGTGCGTCTGTATGTCAAGACCATTTTTCTCAGGAACGCATAGAGGTATCAAGTTGAAATTTATATCAAATACTCGGGTCTACGGTCCCTTTCAGTGGTGAAAAAACTCGCACTTGGCTGGTTTTTTTTATTTACGTAAATGGACATCTCATATCAATGCTATATCTACACACAGCAGTTATCATTATGTAGTAATAATCATACTACTTATATCTGTTTTATAAAATAATTAAATAGTTCATGTTTGATATAATGATATTAACACAAAAGTAATCATTTACCTATGATTGAAATACTTATTGAAATTATACACAAGTTAATTTAAATTACTTATTTTCGTTAAAATAAGTGGCCAATAAATTCAGATTGAAAATTTATTTTGAAAGTTGAATTAAAGATAAAAGGCTTTAAAGATCAAGCAATAGCATTATGTTTTGTCCTCATGTTGTGACAGCTGTTTATCTCTAATTAACTATCAATTTAACATCAGAATTTTAACAATTCAAGGTAAATTGACAATATTGAAAATAAAGAACTTACCATCTTTGACTGACGCAGGAAACGGTGGCATGGGCTCCTTGGCAAGCAGTGCTTGTGCCACTACTCTGCCTAGCCCTTCTTCAATTGTCACAATCTCCAACCTCTCCTTCCATTCTGCCATCACATCATCAACTGCCTTCCATGCATCAGCCATCTCTATCATGGGGAACGGAGACTCCCTCGGTCTTAATGCTACCTTAGATATATCCACATTACTACTATGCATGCATGTATGGTTGAACTGCATGTTGTCGTGAATGTAGCTCACTTCTGCCACCTCATTGTGTATCAAAGATATAGCATGCGGTAGAATTGGCTTGACAACCTCAAAACATTCTGTGACCGCTTTTTTGCTGCCTGGGAAGTTTACGATGAGGGTTTTGTCTCTGATCCCAGCAACAGCACGTGACAGCTGGGCCATTGGTGTCTTTTTCAAGCTTGCTAGAGTCACTGCAGTAGTGATACCTGGCACTTCTCTCTGTATAATCGCTTTTGTTGCTTCAGGAGTAACATCTCTAGGGGTCAATCCTGTTCCTCCCGTAGTCAACACAAGGTCCAGGTTAGTTTCACAGAAGTATTTAAGCTCCCGTTCAATGATTTCTCTCTCATCGGGGATGATGATTGTATGGAGGTTAGCTTCAGGGAATAGTTCTCTCACATAGTCAGCTAATGCTGGTCCTGACGTGTCTTTTGTATTGTCTTTGAAACATGTGTCACTGATGGTTATCACTGCTACTGCTTTCACCATCCTGCAGATCTGACACGATTTACAAAAAAAATATATAAATAAGTTCATAAGTACATACATTATGTAAGTTGTTTGCCAAAAATTAAGTGAAGAAAGTTACTATCAACTAAAAAGTTTCGAATAAACACTTCTAGTTAGCATTATCGTAAGCATGCAACATGTGAATTCGGTGGTGAAATAAAAATCTAAAAAGTAAATTAAAAAATCTGTTTACCTTTTGTCGGTTGAATAACTTGTATTATAACTGATATGCTTGTGAATGAACCAACAGACCTTGTTACATCACACTGATAAGTGATGTAGTAGTGTAAACACAAAAATAATTATAGCAGGTCCAACAGTCCAACACCGGCCTCAATCAATTACAAACTGTTTTTTGTCTGCACACAAATGCCAGCTATGTGACGTTGACAGAACAGCAAGCGGGCAACCGCACGGCAATAAGAATTTAACAAATGCGTTCAATATTTGAAAGATATTTATGTAGTCGAATAATGATACTAAATAAAAGGCCTAATTTTCGAAAAACACTGCAGTGAATTAGATCAATGTAATAAGTTGCCAAATTATGATTTAAAACTGAATTTCATCATTTTAAGGAAATAAAACCATAGCAATTTCAATATTAATCTTTATTTAATATAAAAAATAATAACATCAAGGCCCATAAATGCAGGCTCATAATTCTCACAATAATTATTAAGGCAGTCTGTAATAATACGGTTCACCGTCAAAAATTCACGATACATACATTTTATACCTATTCCGTAATTTGTTCACAATATTCTTGTCTAGTTCGACAGCAGTACATGTTTGTATGAGTTTCTGTAACGGTACGTACCGACGCAAAGCGGTCGAGTTGCCTACTATAAGGAGTTTGTGTTTCGCTCGAGTTACGCTTACAGCAAGGCGACGCTGGTCGTTTAGAACTTCGCCGTCCTGAAAATATAATAATATAATTTTAGCCAAGGGCACTAATCGTTGCGTGTATCCTCGTAAAGTGAATCGACGAATCAATAATTTTAGCCAAGGGCCGATCGTGGCGATACAGGCATGGGGTACCATTTACCTTTATTCAGTTCGATGCATTCATTCCTTTATCTACGTTTACTTTGCGTTCCCACTAGCATCATCATCTGCCTAGCCTTTTCCCAACTATGTTAGGGTCGGTTTCCAGTCTATCTGACCTCCACAACCCAGTTAGTACTAGGTAATACGATACCACTTGGTAGGACTGACTGTCAGACTTTTTGGGCCACTGACTACCTGTAATGACTGTCAAAGATATACAAATGACAGCCGGGACAAACGGCTTAACGTGCTTTCCGAGGCACGGAGGAAACTCGGTATGTAGTGGGTGGTCACCCATCCACAGACCAACCCAGGCATGCACGGCTTAACCTAAAGATCGATCCGAGCGGCTGTTATTATTAATTATCCACGAAAAAAATAAAACATGTTGAAACCTTTTTCTCTATGACTGTCTTCTTTTAGTTGACATTTTATTATCTCAACGCCAAACGCTCATGCGCAAAGGTCATGTCAGTTGGTCACAAAAATATTTAACAAAGTTTTACTGACTGACCTTAACTTTCTTATCATCATGTTTGTCGGGGCGTCTTGTACACGAGTATATGATGACGGACTTATCCCTGCCTTGGAACTGGTCCACGGTACTGACTTCCACCGCGAGATGTGACAGAGAGCGGCGCAGTAGGGACACTTGGTCGCGGTACGGCGCTATGACGCCTATATCCGATGATTTTACGTTGCCCTGTTGGTTTAAGATTAAGGATTTATCACTGGTTGAGTTCAGTCAAAAGCTGTCAGACATTTGATTTATGAAAAACAACCTTACTGCTAACGAAATAAATACAACAAGACAAGCAAAAACAGTCTTGATTATAGTAGTACTTGAGTAAAGTTGTAAACTCGACTACCTACCTTTTTGATGAAGTCCATACATATCACAATCAAAGGAATGGTAAAAAATAACTTTAATATTTCACCTCGATATGAACATTCTACCAAAATCAGAACATTCATTAAAGTCAGTCTGATGAAAATGAGTTCACCTGGAATACAAAGTTGGGGTGTGTCCTCAGCCTTAACATCTGTCTAGCCTTTTCCCAACTATGTTGGGGACAACTTCCAGTCTAACCAGACGCAGCTGAATACCAGCATTTTACATGGAGCTACTGTCCCTATCTGAACTCCACAACCCAGAAACAGGGTAATACGTTACCCCATGCTGTGTCCCAGTAGCGAAGGGTCAATTTTTTCAAGAGGTAAGCCGGAGTACATTTCTTTATTGTGATTATATTATTTGTCTATAGAAAACTGACTGTGCCATTTTTCAAAGGGAAGCCGGTAGGAATCGAGTTGTATGGAACCTTCGTCACTGCTGTGTCCACTTGTCACTCTAAACACCGTAATTCCGACTTCAACAAAGCTCTACCAACCTGTTTCAAAGCGTCCACCAAAGCGATGACAACGCACGCTTCAACAGGATTTACGCAAGAATTCTTATTGTTCGTAACTTCGAGAACGTCTTCAGCAGTTTCCACGTCTAAGAACAGCGCTGCGTGTTGCGGGTCGGGACTACAAGCCGTGGATAGCCATGGTGAGTCTGACAGGTGAGGTATTTTCTGTAAGGAAAAAATGGTATGTCAGAAACTCAGCCGTGGATAGAATTAGATCATTATCTGTCAAGTGTTTCCCCAAATATGTTGGGGCCAGCTTCCAGTCTAACCGGATGCAGCTGAAGAGCACACAGAGCGACCTATCTAATCGCATTATTAAGCTCGTTTTTCCTCAAACTTGCCAGGTAACACTATACCAAAGCGAGTGGGTAGAACATAATAATTATTATTCAAGTATATAAATTGATAACTTATTGTAATTATGCAGGGTGTAAACAGATCCTTCACGTATCCATCAAACAAGCTTTCTGTACATCAAACTAAGTAACTTTACGCAAAAATTATTGCTGGGAAATGACTTTTTTTTTGGGGTGAAAAATCGCGTTTTACGGTCGAACTCCATGGAACGCAGCAAAGCAAAGCATTGTGCTGATGGATGGAGTGAATAGTACGGGGGTCGTGGAGGTGTTTAAAGTAAAAATCTTACATTAAAACCATGTATTTAAAAATAAACTTGTGAAAAAGTTGGAACTTTGACCCCCAATATCTCCGTAACTAGAAAGTTCCCAGGTACGGTCGAGAACGAAAAAATGATCACAAAGACGGGGAGAACAAGTTCGGCTTCGTTAAGGGTCTATTTACACCCTTTATATCCTCTAACTTAAGTAACAAATAGGATTTGAGATTGTGAAATAAGTTTTCTTTTACTGATACGTTTCTTCTTGTGTAATAATAATTCTCACCAGTACATCTACATCCAACCTAGCTAACGCTATACTCTCGTTGGCACACTTGAGCCGATCGTCGTAGGCCACTTGGTTCGCGATGTCGGCCAGAGCTTGGTTCATGCGATACTGCAGCTGTAGCGTCGACGTCGCTTGCTCGCACATCACGCGGTGGAACAAGCTCTCTTCCATGCCTAGCCGTCTGGAATGAGAATGAAGGATGTTACATTTATTTTTGTATTTTTGTAATTTTTTTTTATATATATTATTTGATATTATGATATTTAATTACAGTTAGGTAATTAGAATTAGAGATGATGCCACGTTGGTATAGTCATCAAAAGCTCGACTGTTAAGTATGAGGATCTGAGTTTGTTACCCGGGTTGGGCAAAGTGTTATTGAGTTTTTCCATCAAGAATTTCTCAGTAGGAACTGATTTGTGCCCGGTTGATGGCAATAGGCTAACCCCCTATTACATGGGACTAAAACATTACTGGCGAAATGTGGGAGTACTATTCAATACACTGCCTATACCTTCGAGGATTACAGGTGTAATGTCAAAGAGGTGATAATTATTTTTAAGATGCCTTGAGTTTTACCTTGCTGCACGACTCCTGACTACTGGCGGCAACTGTTCTGGATCTCCCACTAAAACGAACCTCTTTGCGGCGAACAAGGGACGTAATACAGTGCACTGTAACACCCGCAATATAAACCATTTATACAATATGTTCGAAATGGCCTGTCCGAAACGGACATATAGATATACCAATGACATTGCCAAATAAAATAAGAAACAAAATATTCAGGAAAGTAAAAATATCTATGAATTGCATGATATTTGTCCTAAATTACCACCAATTCCCCAAATTCTAACAAACTTTTAAAACTTGACAACACCATCTTCGGCGTAAGTATGTTCGATCGTCAAATTCGTTCAAATTGGTCGAGAAGCGACCGCTTGCGCCTGTGTGTTGCCATATAAGTTTCCTCATTTTAGCAAATTTTATTTTATTTTCATCGGGGTTTTTTTTAACTTGTTCTCCAAAAAGGATTACATAAATAGAATCTAATCTCGATACCTAATAATACCCTCACGGATCGGACAGGTTTTTTTTTTAACTCTTTGTATATTTAGTCTGTGGCATATTATTGTGTTTTCATTGCAAAATAAACTTTCATTAATCACTGTGATAAGACTTACCTGTGTAGCTTCATCGACTACGCAGAGATCGAAAGTAGTTCGGGAAAGCATAGCGTGCGATGCGCCCAGACATGTCACTCCTACAACGTCCTGTAAATATAAATGTCTTTGGACTTTAATATTACAAAAAGGGTGGTTATGTATTCGTCCGGTTTTTTTTTCTTTTATGTATACTGATTACTCCGTGACTACTGGGCAAATTTAGGTGGATTTTGTTTTTTTTTTAGAGGCAGCCCGCTCGGTAGTCTCCTTATACAGTTTATTAACTTTGCTTGAGTAGTTTATGAGTTAGCTGTTTTATTAAATACGTATTATTTTTTCTTGGCGTATGTAAATCTCTTATTAACTTCAGAGTTACAATGTAAAATTAATTCATGATAAGAGTTTGTGCGGATTACAACTGAAAAGGGTAAAATAAAACAATAAAACAGTCAGTCGTGTTGAAAGTCAGTCTTTACAAAAAAGCTTTTTAAGCATTTTAAAAGTAGTTACATTGACATAAGGCCCTCATTTTGTAAATACCTACCAAAGCTGAAAATTTTGTTAAAAAAAATAAGTTAATTTCGGACTAGCATTTTTATAACCAAAATTGAATACATTCAGTTACCATAGAATCATAGAGCGCGGCAAGTTTCTCAGGCGTGTCGCAGTCTTTGGTCAATGTCTGCTCGCTTCGCTTCTGCAGCGCGGGAGCAATACGCGCCGATGCGCCCAGACGTAGTATATGCAACGATTCTGGTAACCTGGCGAAGTAACGTAGCAGCTTTTGCAGAATAAAATGTATGAGACATGTTTGTGATATCTTTTTTAAGATAAGAATGTACTTATCATAAAGTAACATTTTGCTTAAACACTGACACTTGAACTCATTATAATTTGCTTTTTTCAATGTGAAATTAGTTTTTGAATTCCGGATTGGAAAATTGGCGTCAATGACTCAAATAAGAAGTGTAACTTCTTATTTGAGTCATTGACGCCAATTTTCCAATCTCTCTCGTTAAAAATCATCCAGAAAAACCATTACGTCAATTTAAGTTAGAAACATCTACCCACCTGCCAAGTACTGTATCAACGGCGGAATGCGTGTGCGCAGTGACGAGGACGCGCTGCTTCAGGGCGACCAGCATTTGTATGAGCACGCTGATCGTCTGCGTTTTACCTACAAGGAGTATCACACGTGTTAATGTCAAAGCCAGTATTAAAATAACTTCAGAGTTCATCTGCCTAGCCTTTTCTCAACTATGTCGGGGTCGGCTTCCAGTCTAACCGGATACAGCTGAATACCAGTATTTTACATGGGGCGACTGCCTATCTGACCTCCACAACCCAGTTAGTACTGGGTAATACAAAACTTCTTGGTAAGACTGGTTGTCAGACTTTCAGGCTACTGACTGCCTGTAACGACTGTCAAAGATCTACAAATAACAGCTGGGACCAACGGCTTAAAGTGCTTTCCGAGGAACAGCACCACCCCTTACATACCGAGTTTCCTAACTCGGTATGTAAGGGGTGCTAAAATAACTTCAGAGTTACAATTTGATAATGATATCAGTTAAGGGAGCAAGCAGAGGACTAGAATTTTACTAACGTATATAATAAATAATATTAAGGTAAGTTGGTGAGATAAAAATATTGTTTTTCAAAGGATTTAAAAGATAAAAATAATTAACGAGTGAGACTTTACCCACATTAGAAAATCCAATGAACGGATGATGATGAATGGGTTTCAACTGTCGAAAGCCTGGAAACCAGTGGTCCAGCTGTGTAAAAAGCAGAATAGTGCCGAAAAAAGTTCGCGAGCAGACACAGTGAGTTTCGTGTGTCGGGAACAGAATCGAGTTGTGAGTGACAGTGGTAGCGGTACTGAGTGCAAAAAACGAACAAGAAAGAGGGTAGACCGATTTGTCTGCTCATAAACACCCACCCGCAATAACTTCAGTTTATCCGTGATCATGGTGCTTGCAACAGCGCCGAAATATCGGGGACTCAAAGAAAACAATAAACATGGTAAATATCCCGTCTTCTAGTTATAATAATCACATTAGAAAAGTTTCACTAGTTAATTTGGTATTGCATAGTTACCAGTGCCCGGCAGGCCACACATGAGCGCGTAGTCACTCGCTGCCAAAGACTTGAGCACAGCGCGCTGTTGTTGAATGTTCAGAGACTTCATAAGACGGGTACCAAGGCGGCCCACATCGCGAGGCAGCTTGGCTTCGAATTGAGGGGATTCCTTGTCTATGATTAACCTGCAAAAAAGCCGAAATCGCTCAATTAATTGATTTACAGTTACATTTATTAGACAAACACACCCAGGTTATGACGGTTAATAATGTATCCTGTAATCAAACCAAATATGATACCCCAGATATGAATACCAATGGCGAAGGTTGTATCTGTACTTTTGGAAAGGCAGCGATTTTGGTAACATTCTTCAATGGGCCCTGTTACTGGAACTTGATAAAATAAAATGACGAAATGTGGGTGGTATTATTAGGTAGTTAGGTACCAGTGGCGAAGATTCCATACAACTCGAATCCTACCGGCTTCCTTTTGAAAATGGCACAGTCAGTATAGACAAAAAATATAATCACAATAAAGTTATAAACACACGGTAGCACATGAAGCTGTACATTTCCAGTATAACTTGGTCTCGCTTTGTATAGATTTCCTCTACAATGAGAGATCCGCATAAACTGGTTTTGTATAGCTTGATTGGCCGTCGTGCGTACTCCGGCTTACCTCTTAAAATTGACCCTTCGCTACTGATGAATACACAACCAATTTTGTTCATAATTATGGTTTGATACATGGTAGCCGATCACAACCAATTTTGTATCATTCTTTACATTTTTTGGATGAATGATCTACTTACCTCCGAAGTCTCTCGGCTCTGTCGCTGTCCTCCATGAGCACTCCCAAGTTGGTCAGATTCTGTACAGTGGTCGCGTAAGACTCGTATGTGTCGATGTGGTATACTGTATTCTTGTTTAAACGACTACCTACATCCCTGTAATAAATCAAAAGAAAATTATTTAATAAAAAATGAACATAAAATAAATTTATTTCAGGTTACCCAATTATAAACCCATATTAAAAACATCTTACATCATACACATAAATACATACAACATCATCACACATACAAATAAGTTACACTAATAATAATTCAAATTCTAAAAAAATCAAATATCTTGATTTAGCACACGAGGTTGTCGACATGTGGGACGTGGACTCTGCAATCATTGTACCGATAGTCGTTACGGTTAATGGACTAATAGCAGAGAGCCTCGACCAACACCTTAGGAGGCTCTCATTGCGCGGCTGGGTCAAGGGCTTGATTCAGTGCGCAGTACTCCTGGACACGGCACGCATAGTGAGGCGGTTCCTCTCTCTGGAGCCCTGACCACCGGCAGCCTGGACCTTGTTCCTGATGCCGATGGGCCATCTATTTTTTATATTTTTAAATGTTTTGTTTACTTTTCTTTGTAAATATATTTAAAAATGTATTAGATAAGAGAAAGAATGAACAAAGGAAATAATTCAAATTCATTCACTCATTCATTTATTTTTTTAAATAATTATAAATAATTATTGATATTATTAGCCACCGTTATTTGATCAGCCAATCCTAGCAACTTACATAGGCTTCTGAAAATTCATCAAGCTTTTAAAAAACGAATTTGACAGTAGAACAGAACCATACAAGGCAGTGCACCTACCTCTCTAAAAATATATGTATTTCGTTAGAATTTGAGACAGTCACAACTCCTGCGGCGATCCACGGTCGGTTCTCAATGCTGACGATTGAGAATTCTCCCTCTTGAGGGCCTTTAGCTACTTTCACGTCGACATTATTACCTTAAAATATTATGAAACGGATTTAAGTTCATGTTTTACAGGGAAATACCAATCCAAATGGCGGATTTGGTTGGTATTAATTTTATTTATTAAAACCAATTGGCGGATTTTTGGCACTAAATTATTGTAAGTCGTTAATTTTTTTTTTAAACCAAACCTGTCGAGGAGAGTTTCAAAATGAAGGAAATTAAAGGAGATTACAAAATTTATCTACATATATATAAGTACATAATACAATTTGTAGTCGCGTTTTTTGATACTTTTAATCAAATGTTATTTACCTTTGTCCTCACTTTTTCTACGAAATATGTGTAAGTATCTGTCTTCTAAATATGTTACTGCAGTTAATTTTAGGTGTGCTGCACATGTGCCTCGCTTTTCTCTGAAACATTTCCAATAGTATGTAGTTTTGTAGCCAATATCGTACACGTCTTAAATGTCTTGATATATGAAATCAAAAGCAATGTATTAAATAGTATAACGGCCAAGTTTCCTTTATACTGTAGAACTATTCACATAAAGCATGTTGAAATCTATATTGCTCTCTCTCTCTCTCTCCTCTTAGTTCACATCTTTTATCTCATAAAACAATATGTTTTGGCAAGTGGCAAAGTAAACATATTTAAAACTGCCTGAATACCCTTATGAATCATCCCTTGATATTCTATTCTCACCTCTTTTCAACGCTATCAGTCCACAACGCGTGTAAGGGAGACGATACCATCTGCCCTCTCTCTTCCATCCTCAGTAAGGCCGTCCAATGCAGGAAGTACTCTATGTGTTTTGGTGACAGATGGCCCATTGCTTCTGTGCGTAGTTTAGATAGAGGATGGGACTCTGACACACTTGGTCCATTTGTATGCCTAGGATAAATAAAAAAAAGGTAACTTTAAACTTTTTGTAATTGTACAGCAAGGAGGATCCAAAACGATGAAAGGGTTTTTATTTGTTTAGCGCTAAATTCAAAATTCTCTGCTCATATTTCAATAATATGCTTTACTAGCTTTTCGCCGCGGCTTCGCTCACGTTAATTTAGGATTTAACAATTAATTCGCACTACTAAAGTTTCTATAATAATAAAATTCAATCATGATTCGAAAGAGCCGTGGCGCCATCTATTATCATAAGAATGTTATTGTTGTTTTCCTCGGGAACAGTACTTTTTTCGTGATGAAAGGTACCCTATGTCCGTTTCTGTATATCTGACAACGTAGATGCAAAATTTCAGGATGATCGGTTCAGTGGTTTAAGCGTGAAAAGGTAACAAACAAACTTACTTTCGCATTTATAATATTAAGTTAGGAATAGGATTTAGTGACTTTTAAAGTGGAAAGTTAAACGAACATTGACGCAGACATCAGATGCGGGACATACAGCGCGTATTCTCATTAAAATTTGGTTTATTATGCGCGGTGTTTGTGCAGAATAAACTATTTTTCTTTCTTTTAACTTTACAATTCCCTTTGTGTTTTTCTTTAGTCTGCATTGCACATTGATGCTAATTCGAACATAATAGTGCTAAAATATGAACACATTCTTACCACAGATGCAGCGAGCATAAAGTAAGGTAGGGACACTTGGCGCAGGCGTTGTGATGATCCACTGGTTCCGGCAGCTTCTGTTGTAACATTACAGACGCGTCCTCGATATCCACCAGGCTCTCTGAAAAGAAATCATTGTTGATAATTTAAGGGGGTTGCCCGCAGTGTACCGGACGACCATATATGTATTCCACAACAAACTTTGCAAGTTTAAACTGTATACTTAATTATCGAAATTTAAGGTCAATGGTGACCTACGACTAGCTTTTTAATTTGTGCCTTTTTCATGTGTGAAACAAAACGAATAAATACGTCTTATGTTGTACGTGTTGGAGGAGGTCGTGGCTAAATAATAACAGCCGCTCTGGTCGATCTTTAGGTTAAGCTGCGCTTGCCTACGTTGGTCCGTGGATTGGTGACCACCCATTTCATACCGAGTTTCCTCCATGCCTCGGAAAGCATGTCAAGCCGTTGGTCCCGGCTCCCATTTGTAGATCTTTGACAGTCGTTACAGGTCAGTAGTCAGTGGCCCGAAAGTCTGACAACCAGTCTTACCAAGGGTATCGTATTACCCAGAACTAACTGGATTGTAGAGATCAGATAGGCAGTCGCTCCACGTAAAATACTGGTATTCAGCTGCATCCGGTTAGACTGGAAGCCGACTCCAAAATAGTTGGGAAAAGGCAGATGATGTTGTAACATAAGACGTATTTGTCTTACCAACCATAAAATACTAAGATACCTGGGTCGATGTCCTGCGGCGCAGTGGTAAGATACTGCACGAGTTGATTACGTAGCATCACTAAGTCGCGACGCTCCGGGTAGCCACAGCTTACTTCACGCAACTCGACGCGATCCCTGAACAGAAAGGATTATTTTAAACCTAGAAGATATCATGAATAGGTCATCTGCCTAGCCTTTTCTCAAGTATGTTATTGTTTGCTTCCAGTCTATCCGGATACAGTTGAATACTAGTATTACAAAACCTTCCGGAAGATCCAGCATGTGGCTTAATATTAGTATTACAAAACTTTCTGGAAAATCCAGCATGTGGTTAAATAATAGCATTACAAAACCTTCTGGAAGATGCAGCATGTAGCTAAATACTAGTATTACAAAACCTTTTGAAAGATACATCATGTAGCTAAATACTAGTATCTAGTAACCTTCTGGAAGATACATCATATAGCTAAATACTAGTATTACAAAACCTTTTGAAAGATACATCATGTAGCTAAATACTAGTATCTAGTAACCTTCTGGAAGATACATCATGTAGCTAAATACTAGTATTACAAAACCTTTTGAAAGATACATCATGTAGCTAAATACTAGTATCTAGTAACCTTCTGGAAGATGCAGCATGTAGCTAAATACTAGTATTTTTTTAAAACCGTCGGAATTGTCTTAGATCTGGTGGGTTTTTTTTTTTTTTTTTTCCAGATGGGAAATCATCAAATGACCCCCCCCACTCTGGGCGGAGCGGAAGGGAGTGTCAGACTTGTACTGACTAAAACCCATCCATGTTCCTTCTTTGCCCTTTGTGTTCCAGGGCCACGGTATCTCTTTCGAACAGTCCCGCATAGATCTGGTGGGTGGGGTAAAAGTTTGTGTCAATATGTCTCTCCTACCATGTTTAATGTGATTACTTACTTCAAGTACAGCAGTAGACCGCGCTGTGCCGCCTGCGTGGGGTCCTCGCAGTTCTGCAAGTTGAGCATCATGCCGTACAGTACCAGTTGACCGCGGTGTTCCGCCGACATGGATGCCTTGCCACTCTTCAGTTCTAGAGGTACTATGGCGCGTTGACGACCTTTAAAAACAATGTTTTTTTTATCGAAAACGAACTTCGTTATTAACAGTAAGTACATGACCAATAACAAGGCACATGGTGTTTTAGACAGATACTGTCACAATGTATGAGTGACAGAAACGGCTCCCTACAGAAACTCCATAACCCATATTAACAGCTAATAATAAATAATAATAGGCTCCTGTCTCTGGAGCCCTGAGCTTGGATCCTGTTCCCGATACCGGTAGGCTACAATTTTTTATATTATTAAATGTTTTTTTTTTTTCAAAGGAACATTTAAAAATGTAATTGATTTGTAAAGATATAAATAAAGGTTAATAATAATATTTTTTTTTTTTTCAAATTTAAATTTGGTACAATACATCATAAATCTTAGAAATAATGTAGGTATAACAAAGTTCGATGCCTGTACTAGGGTAAGCCTGTATCACAGGCGATATGCATTCTAATAATAACTATAAGCTAGCTAAGTCTGCCTACAGAAGATAGTTCATTCTTACCATTTCTCTCATGGATTGTGACTTGTACAGTGGCATCAATTTTCCCCTTTAAGCCCAGTTTAGGGCAGCACAAATTCTCTTCAATATCCAATATTTTATCAATGTGTCCTGACCAGTTGTTTTTGTCTTTTTTGACAGTCTGTAGACAAGAAACAATAATAATAAACGTATCGCTCCAGGCGCGGTCATAAAACGTGAGAGCAGGATGGAGAATATTTAGCACAGGATTGTTAGAAATTCTGTTTTTAGAGCAGTGGTGGTGTGGTAATGGCCCCGACGAACTCCTAAGTTCGAACCCAAGCAGGCGCATTGCTTTGTGTAATTTATTTCATCATCACTACTCTCGAAACGGTGAAGGAAAACATCTTGCGAAGACGTCATAGATGTCATAGGACCTAAAATCCAAAGACTTGTGATATACCCTGTTCATCACAACACAAGTCTTCGAATTTCCTTCGAGCATTTTTCGCTATTGCTCATAAATAGTTTCGGATTTGGTCATTCACGCCCACTTGTCAAATTCACCCTGTATATATCCACCAAGCTATCTATGAGAGTAGGGAGGAGGTCTGTGTCCCAGCAGTGGGAATATTTTAGGCTGGTTATGCTTAAGCTGATTTGATTATCGTCTCATTCCAACGTTTTATGACCACGTCAGACAGACTATACCGGGCGTTAGTAATACAGTGAACTAAAAAATCATCTAACATCAATTTGAAATCAAATAATGTTGAAATAAAATCAGCTAGCGAAACTTATGAATGGGTATCGAGTTTCAACTACATTTTTGACCGCACAAATAATAATTACCGCAACTGTAGGTGGCTTATCCGCAACATAAGTGTTCATAAAGTCAGCGAGTGGCGGTACATAATTATATATGTTAGTTCGCGCCTCCTCTACACTCAACCCCGCATCATACAGTCTTTCCACAGACTCCTTTATAATACGGTCAGTCACTGACCGAAGTTGTTCTATTGATGTTATCTTTTGAGTCAGAGCTTTTTGTACTAGCTCGTGAATTAATATTCCTGCTGTCATCTGAAACAAAACACAATCAAGTCTTAAATTGTTTAAGGTCAAGTGGTGCGACGCGAAAAGCGTGTTCTGAATTGGACGAATTTAAATGTTATTGGATAGTTAATAAAGTTAACAATCAACAATACTCGAGGACGAGAGCGATCGCGATCAGCTGTATGAAAGATCTCGTAAGCAAAATAAAAGAACTTGAAGATACTTTTGCCCGCGGTTTCCCACGCGTGGAGGTGGGAAATTATCCCACAGGAATGTACAACCAAGACACAAAGTATTATAATGTCCTAAAACCGAGCTCAAAGTTTATGTGTTTCAGCTATAGACCGATGACCGACGGACAGAGTTATTTTCGAATTTATAAAATAATATTTTTGGAAACATAAGAAGCGATCCCCACTTACAGCCATATTAGCAGAGTCAATCCCTCTCCATCGTTCCTGCAGCATAGCCTTTCGCTTACAGAACACGCCAGCTACAACACTAGTGCTGGACACCAGGTGGTCTGGGCGCAACACTAGCAGGCCGGATGTGTTCGTCACGCTGTAGTGACCGGAAGAGTCACGAGATGCGAGTACGCTGACTATGTCGCCAGTCAGTAGGGGGGTATCGAGCCTGCAATATTTTTATTTGAGAATTTAGTTGATACATAAATACTTTTAAAAGAATACAATAACAAAGAGAAGAGAATCTTTTTGTCTAGAATTGACAACTCCATCCATGTTTACTATTGAAATTATAATTTTGCCACCTCAAGTAAAAAGGTCGCATCTGAAATGAGCCTTGCTAGAGGTGCTTTTGTTTTTAAAAAGGCCCATTTTTCTTTGCATTTCAATTAGTAGTGGTATATTTCCACTAGCTGTTGCCCGCGACCTTCGTCCGCGTGAAATTATTAAAAAATACAAATATGTAACCCCGTTTTTGCAACATTTTTAATTGATGCTCCGGTCCTTTTGTTCATAGTGGGATGTTATATAGCCTTCCTTGATAAATGGACTATCCAACACTAAAATAATTTTTCAATTCGAACCAGTAGTTCCTGAGATTAGTGCATTCAACCAAACAAACTCTTCAGCTTTATAATATTAGTATAGATTATGTACTAAAATGCAAAATCTCACCATATTCCTTCAACAAAGCATGTTGCCTTCTTGTCATCACTGTTCTTCAGTCTTAGTTCTACCCTAGTTGTCATGTTCTTAGCACTGAGTATCTCACAGCGCTGCATTGTGCTCAGATCCAGATCTTCTATACCAACCTGTCTCAAAAAAGAAATGTTTATAAATAAAATTTCTTTGTAGTAAATAAAGAGGGTTATATTTTCTCAGTTGAATATATTGGGAGTATAAGTAACAAAGCCGTTTTTTGTTCTAGAGTCTAGACCATACAAGGGAACCTTCTAGTCAATGAGGTATTGGGGGTCAAAGTTCCAACTTTTTCACAAGTTTTTTTTTAAATTCATTTTTTTAATGTTATTACTTTACTTTAAAAACCTCCACGACCCCTATACTATTCACAGCAAAATATTTTGTGTAGAGTTACTGAGTTTGATGTACAGAATGCTCGGTTGGCAGCTTCATGAAGGGTCCTTTTACTCCCTGTAGGCTAGCCATGAATACTTTCAGACTCAGTTCAAGGACTATATTCTAGACAAATAATGATGTCAAAAATAGTGACTTATTTCAAATGATGGGAACTGTATTCAACCCAACATTGCCAGCAAAATATGGGTATAGGCTTACCTGCTCTGTACTAGACATGTACTACCACACTCATTGACGGTCAACCACTTTTCAACCTTATTACTCAAGGCATAAAGGTGAAAAATGGTCGACCGTCACTGAACTCGGTAGATCCTACTCTGACAGACAAAACTTACAACTGCATTGTGTTACCATACCTCTTCAATATCATCCACATCCCAATCATCCTCAAAGTCATCACAAATATTCTCTGTGCTGAAATCCAGCACTTTTACAGTGGACCCACTTATGGGAGTCTCTGGAGTTGTCAACTTATTGACTGGTGAGCAGGACTCTAAAAATTACAAATTTAAGTAGACTGAGATGAAACGAACTGGCTAAATTCCAAAAAAATAACATTGTGTACTTTTGTGACATCAATCGAAAAGGATCAAATCTCTCTAACAAACATGATAAATTTAATCAAAGGAAAACCATGAAATCTTAGTAGAACAAAAAAAAAGTGATCCAACTATAATTTAAGATACATATTTACATTTAATCCGATGATTTGTACATAGACAGTTTTGATGAATATGATGACTAATATATTTCTTGGGGATATATATTATGATTAGGGTATTGCAGATTAGAGACACGTCTAAACTTAGGTGACAGAAAATATTGTTCCCTTTTATTATTGCTTATTAGAGAAAACTGCTGAGTTGACGAGTAATAGGTAAGTATGGAAGAAGACATGCAGAGCCTAAACAAATTCGAATAATAGCAGCAGAATGATGATTGTTTACAGAACAATAAATAGGTAGGTTTGATTCATGTCATACCTTTTAGAGGACTTTTCTGAGGTGTTCTTCGATGAAGGCTGTTAACATTTCCATTATTTTTAAATGGCGATTGTTTGTTAGCAGTAACAACTCTTTGTTTACAATATTCTGAATTGTCCTCATTTTCAAATACATATGTTTTTTTTTTGTTTCCATTTGCAATATTATTTGGTGATACATGATTTTGTAGTTTATTCCCATTTTCAGGCAATGATGTGAGAGGGCAGTCTTTTATCTTCTCAATCACAACTTGGTCTCCCTTAGCACTATTTTTGTTGTGTCCCTCAAAATCGACCGATAGGTTCTTTTTCGGAGAGATATTAGATTGTAATACATTCTCCTTGTTAGGTGATGTTTTCTTCTTAGGGCTTGTTTTAAGTGGTGAAGAGCTTAAACTACTATTTTCAGTCTTTAGTTTTTTCGGTGTATTAGAAGTCGCGCCATGATTTAAATTGCCTTTGGTTGCGGGTTTAAAGTCTGTATCATCATCATCTATCAAGATTGGTGAAGATGCCTTTCTTTTGAAACTCTTTTCAGGACTTATCGCTTGCATTTGAGTTTTAGCAGCAATCGGCTTCTGACAGGAAGCACCATTTTTGAGGAAATCTGTTATAGATTTTTGATTCTTTGAAGGACCAGCCTGTTGCGACAAGTTTAAAATTAAGTTAAGTAAGAATAAATCAAAAGATGAAAGATAGCTTACGGGTTTTTGCAGATTCCAATAGTATTGTACCTTTTTCAAACTTAATGCTCTTGGCATACTGTACGCATTATTAAATTCACGTAATATTAAAGAAAACGTTTGTTCTACAGAAACAATATCAGTCTTCTCCCGCGCTATTTTGACGTTGTTCGGTACCAGCTGATATTGACATTTGGATAACCAAAGACAATTTATATAGAGGGATGTACTTTCAAAAAATCTTTATTTCTAGTTCATAAAATCGACTACTTTGTTCCAGTCAAAGAGTATAATAATAATTGGTTCCAGTAAATGAACGCAGCTAATCAACATAACCTGTGGTAATAACTTTTTCCAACATGCAGAAAATATCTGTCATCAAAAGTCGTGAGGTTAGGTCTCGTGTCACTTTGTTTTTATTTAAAAAATATTAAATTGTAGGCCGTGCTAAATATTTTTAAACCATGTCAAAGAAACCAGAACATCAGGCGCCGCCTGAAGTTGTAAGGCTATGTTTATTAACACAAAACCAGGTAGAAATTACCTTTGTTTACCTAAATAAACACTATTTTTTTATTATTTTTAGTTCTACAATGAAGACGAAGCCCGAAAGTACACTCAGAAGTAAGTTTACCCTACTGACAACAACCAGCTGTCGCCGAACACTTTCATAAGATGCCTACTTAATAGGAATTTTACTTTTTCAGTTCACGTATTATGGACATCCAAGCACAGATGACAGAAAGATGTTTAGAATTACTGCTGCTACCAGAGGATACTCCATGTCTTCTCCTGGACATAGGATGCGGTTCAGGCTTATCTGGCACAGTACTAGAAGAAAATGGACACATGTGGATTGGCATGGACATATCACCTTCTATGCTTGGTACATTATTATAATTGTTAATAACTTGCTACACAACTGATCATTACAATAAATCCACCACACCCACTTAATCACCACTATCATATCATAATCTACTCTCAAACTGCCCTTACTAATTTCAAGTGTACAGTGATTCAATTTTATACCTAATAGCGATATTGTAATTATCAGCCACTCAGCTCACTTGAATCTACTGAGGCCCTTCAATACTTACCTGTCACACACCATAAAATACATTTCAGATGTAGCCAAAGAAAGAGAAACAGAAGGTGACCTGATACTCTCAGACATGGGTGAGGGAGTGCCATTTAGAGCTGGGTGTTTTGATGGAGCAGTATCAGTATCAGCTCTGCAGTGGCTGTTCAATGCTGACAAGAAGTCACATCACCCTGTCAAAAGGCTTCATCAGTTCTTTAGTTCCTTGTATGCTTCTTTGGTATGTTATTTTTAAACATAAAATAATATGTTGTAATAAACTGGGCATCAGGTGTCTGGTTAAAACCAAATCCTCCAAATAAAATGAGTAAAGTCACAACACATCAACCCAATAAAGTGCTTGTTTATTCCTAAAGAACATTGCTTTTACACCAACAGTAAGCACAGGTTGCCTAAAGTTGAATGTGCTTATTATGAAAGTTTTTTTTTACTATTTACCCAGTACATGGCAATCATACATTACATTATTTGAATAAGATGTTACATAGTACTTTATTTCAGTCAAGGTCAGCCAGAGCAGTATTCCAGTTCTACCCAGAGAATGAGAGTCAAATGGACCTGGTCACCTCACAAGCCATGAAAGCTGGTTTCTATGGAGGTGTGGTAGTAGACTTTCCTAATTCTGCCAAAGCCAAGAAGTTCTTCTTGGTGCTAATGACTGGAGGATCAGCTCCCCTACCACAAGCACTAGGTAATTATTAAATGAATGATAAAGAAACAATTGCTCATACTTCTGGTCTCTAGCTGGTAACATACTCAACAATAAATATACTGATAACAATGAGGGTTATACCCAGTAATTGGTGAATCCAGGCCAAAACAATTATAATGGTAATTTTTAACCTGTCTTGATTTTATGTTTGCCTATAACATGCTTGTCATGTGAATATTTTTACAATTTTCCAGGTACTGATGAAATGGACAACAACCTTCAAGTCAAGTATGGTAAAAGAGAAGCAACTAGAAATATTAGAGGTAAACCACTCAAGAATACAAGAGCTTGGATCATTGAGAAAAAGGAAAGGAGAAGGAAACAAGGCAAGGATACCAAGGCTGACACCAAGTATACAGGCAGGAAAAGAAGTGGCCGCTTTTAGAAATAATGTTTTGTACAGTCAAAATTGTATATATTTTTTTTTTTAATTTTAATCTATTCTATAATACAAGCACTTAAGTTTTCATTCTGGTCTATCGTTTTACAACATATTTCCAAACAGTATCGACACCACTCCCTATTGTTTCTACAGGAATCATATTTGGCAATGGGAACCTGCACGCCACCACTACTGTGTCTTTGTTTGTCTCTGTTAATAACTTATGTTCAAAGTCCTTCATCATCTGTTCCACACCAAATATGACTATGTTGTTGTATGGCTGTAAGTCAAACTTCCATAAGTCACGCTGGAAAAATTTGCTCCCTCGGTATTCCGGTTTCAGTAACGCAGCGATTCTAGAATAGTAGACTAGCCAGGGGTTTAACTCTACTCCATCTGCTTTGAAACCTAACTCGGCCGCGGTAAACACAATCCTTCCGTCGCCTGAGCCCACATCTAATAATTTGCCACTGCGACCAGCTAAAGCTTTACTAATTCCAAGGAGTTGTTCTGTAGTAGCAGGGACGTACGGCAAACAAACTTTCCTCAGCGCTGGTAGTACGGTGAACGGTATACAAATAATACTAACTCCAACAGCTAGGCCTCCGGTGACAAAAATCAATACTTTTCCTGTAGAGGATAGCTTTGTTGAATTTTTTGTGCCCGAATCTCCGAGTACTTCTAGCTCCATTTTATTATTGAAAACTAACAACAAAGATATACATTATGACTAGAAAATTGAGGTTACATTTCTTGATTTTGACAGTGACATCTCGCTCTAAAGGAGACCTTAGAAGATCAACCGGACAATAATTTTATTATGATTGAGACAAACATTTTATGTCAATCTAGCATTCAACTGTGAATCTTATCAAGAAAGTAGCTATGTTACAGTTGAAAAATTTATTTGAATTCAGTATGTAGTAAATAGAAGTATCAAAGTGGGAAAAGAATTACAGGGCGTCAAAAAATTCGTCCACATCATTGTCAACACGAAAACTGCGCAAAGGCTGATAGCATTGCTAGGTTGGATGGTAATGTTGATTCTTTGATAACCCCCCTGGTCACATGAAGAGTCGACCAACCGCTTGGCGATATCTCGGAATACTAGGGGACACCGGGACACTTTGACCAAGGGCGGATCCGGGGGGGGGGAGGGTCGTGACCCCCCCCTGGCCTAGGAAAAATTATATATTTTTTTAAATGTTTTGGGAGAAGACATAAGAGAAAAGTTGATTTTGTTATTTAATTCAGTAAATATATTTTGACATATAGCAATAAAAAACTTTCTTCTTAATTATTATTGTAATTGAATTCGAGCCTGTCATGACTAGATCTCAACTATGTGACCCCCCCTTGACATGAAAGCTGGATCCGCCCTTGACTCGGACCTCACGGCAAGAGTACGACGAATGAGATCATTAAGGCTGGTGTGCCACGCAATTCGACCTGCTCTCTTACTGCAGGAAAGGCCATGGTGTCCGAGACAGTCGACTGTTTCACCACATTGACAGCTATGTGAAACCCCACAAGAAGCGCAGATAAAAGTAAATCATATCTACTAAACGTAACCTAAATGCAAAATACTATTGATGTCAAAATGCCTGTGGCAGTAACAAAATAATAATTTGAAAAATATTGCAGAATCTGCGTGTATGCTTATCTATCATGTCAGCTGTCACTGTCAAATAGCAATTGCAAAATATAAAATATTGCCGACAGCCGAAGTTCTTTTACTGAATTACTGATCTCAATCTGCTGTAAAAGTGCGTATTATATACGTAGGATTATGACTGCTTTCGAAGAGTTCGGTGTCCTCCCCGAGCTGGGCAAGGCTATTGATGAAATGGACTGGACACTGCCAACAGATGTCCAGGCCGAAGCAATACCGCTCATCTTAGGAGGTGGCGACGTGCTTATGGCTGCTGAAACAGGCAGTGGGAAGACTGGTGCTTTCTGTTTGCCAATCCTGCAGATAGTATGGGAGACTTTGAAAGACATACAAGAGGGGAAGACCAGTAAGATAATACAAACAATATCGACAGAACTGACGATGTCGTTCTTTGATCGCACGGACGCGCTGGCGGTGACGCCAGACGGGTTGCGCTGCCAGTCGCGCGACCAGAAGGGCTGGCACGGCTGCAGGGCCACCAAGGGTGTGCACAGCAAGGGTGCTTATTACTATGAAGCCACTGTCACTGACGAGGGCCTGTGCCGCGTGGGCTGGTCTACGCAGGCTGTAAGTAGCTAAAATTATAGAATTATATTGATACCTCTTCTCTTATTAGTATTTCTGAACAAGAAAATATAAAATTTTCTTTTCACCATAAAATTCAGATTGGTTTCATTGATATTGCATCATATTATTAGTACAAAATATTTAGATTCTGATTCATAGATAATTAGATAAATATTAGATTTAGCTTTTCTGAGGAGCTCGTGGCTAAATAATAACAGCCGCTCGGATCGATCTTTAGGTTAAGCCGTGCTTGCCTGGGTTGGTCTGTGGATGGGTGACCACCCATTACATACCGAGTTTCCTCTGTGCCTCGGAAAGCACGTTAAGCCGTTGGTCCCGGGTGTCATTTGTAGATCTTTGACAGTCGTTAGGTAGTCAGTGGCCCAAGAAGTCTGACAACCAGTCTTACCAAAGGGTATCGTATTACCCAGTACTAACTGGGTTGTGGAGGTCAGATAGGCAGTCGCTCCATGTAAAATACTGGTATTCAGCTGCATCCGGTTAGACTGGAAGCCGACCCCAATATAGTTGGGAAAAGGCTAGGCAGATGATGATGATTAGATTTAGCTTTTCTTTTTTTTAATAATGAGATTAAAAACTATTAAACAAACTAAAATAAACTAACAACGAAACTGTAAAATGCCATCAAAAAACTCCTCAACGCTGTCAGCTGGTAATGTGCCCAAGAGACTGGCAGCGTTACCACGTTGTATGGCAACACTTAGCCTCTGGCCAGGGTAAAAGCCAGCCCTTGGGTCACGGGAAGTGTCAACTAGGTGTTTCGAAAATTCCTTAAACAGGCTATGAGCATTAGGACCCCATGGTCTCAGAGTTTCAACTCCAAATAGCTGAAAATATAATTTCCACAAAGGTTTATATGTCACAGTCAAAACTACTTTTGACTGCTGTTAATCAGTCAAAACTACTTTTGACCGGTGAAAACTATTTTAATAATAACTAACATTTACTTAGAAACTTATTAGGTTTTTTTTGTGACCCTTTGCAAAACATTATCTTGTAGTAATTCTAGGACTTAATTACAATTACAACATTCTGAAACAACAATATTTTAAATGGAGAAAACGCATTTTAACATAATAAGGATTTTAAATGACATTAGTCAAAAGTGGTTTTGACTGATTAACAGTTTTCACTGTGACATATATATATAAATATACACCACTAGAGCTCTCCGCAGCCACAGCGGCAGTGCCAGCACAGTAAGATGAGCTTGGAAGATGTGATGGTGCAAGAGTATTGACACATGGAGATTTGATAATCATAACTAAATATTTTTAGGCGAGGCTGGACCTGGGTACAGACAGACTGGGTTTTGGGTTTGGAGGCACTGGCAAGAAGTCAAATAATAAGAACTTTGATGATTATGGTGCACCATATGGAATGCATGATGTTATAGGTATGTTGTTTCTAACCATACTATATACCAGTGGTGAAGGTTCCATATAACTCGATTCCTACCGGCTTCCCTTTGAAAAAGGGCACAGTCAGTATTCTATAGACAAATAATATAAAAACATTAAAGATATTTGCTCCTGCTTACCTCTTCCAAAAATCAACCCTTTGCTACTGCTATATACCATATTTATATTATCAAGATAGCCATTACTTAAGAGCACTAATCTTTAAATAGTGACTTAAGAGTAGTGAATATAATAAATAAAAAAAATAAAAAAAATTAAAATGTAGAGTAGATGCTCTGGAACTTTGAAACATCTTTTTATTACAATAACACATGTTTCCAAGTCAAGTACACTACAACTATGTATTTTATTAAACATATTAATTTCCAACACATTATATGTATGTATTTAAAAAAAAGTAGAGGTCCGCTGGTGTTGGGATCAGGGTCCTAGCTACCGGTGGCTAGGGCACTAGAGACAGGACTCTCACAATTCATCTTCTGAATCCTGGCCTTGATCCAACCACTTAGCAAGAACCTCGAGAGATGTTCTTTGAGGCTCTTGGCAATCTGGCTAGGTCCCCATCATAGGGGATGGTAACATCAGCAATCATTGTGCAGTGCTCTGATGCAGCTTTTCACCATTACGTCAGGCTGAAGTCCTGTCTGTAGTCATAGACCTATCCTAGTATAGTGTGACATGGTCTTATCGAGAACTGGGTCAGGCATATACTTGTAATATGGTATTTAGGAATCTGCAGGTTTATGTTGCAAAGCAAGTCACTGATGGATAATCCTGGCCACTTGGTTATGCCTGTGGAAGCCGTGTGTGTTAATAATTTTATGGTGCATTATTTCAGGTTGCCTCTTGAATCTGAATAATGGTGAGATTACCTTTACAAAGAATGGAGAAAGCCTCGGGGTGGCGTTCACCCTAGCCCCAGAAAGGCGAGCTGACACCTACTTCCCTGCTGTTGTGCTTAAAAATGCCGAGATAAGCTTCAATTTTGGCAAGATGCCATTCAAGGTACAAATTCATAATTGAATGAGTAACTTTAATGTTGCGAATATATTATTGTCCACAATTTCATTACTTATTTTGCAACTTACCTATAAACAAAATTTTAGCAATTTTTCTTTTTATTGTTTCAATAAGAAGGCATATTAGTTTCACTGCCTGTTTTATACAAATATATTATTTAAATTTGTAATTGAATAAGTAATTTAAGAAAAACAAAAATGAACAAACCTCAGCTGGGCTAAGCCTTCTAACAAATTCTGCCCGCAATCTTGTACCTACTTTGTCAAAAATATTAAAAAAAAAATTTTTTCTTCATTGCTTTACATTACACAGCACGCACCACCAGCCGGGTACACAGCCATTGCCACGGCACCCAAGGAATTTATGAAGAGTAATGTGGTGTCATCGGACAGCGCAGTGGAAGCGACGCCCGCTAATAACGCGCCGCGATCTATTATCATTGAGGTAAGTCAGAGAAAATATCACATTGTATTTCTTAGCAAAGTCATCGTGCGCTCCATTAGGGTAAATCAATTAAATTCGTTACGACTACTTTTTTTTTCCGTAAATCGAATCTAAAATTAATTTAGGAACAAACATTGATTGTATGCGTGTATGTACGTTATTCTGTATCTGTTACGGCTAAAAACCGAAGTAAGGTTACACCAAGTTCTACCCGGCTATACCTAGGTGCGAGGCGAAAACATTTTCGTGAAATAAACAGTCCGCATTTCCGCTAAACCAATCAGAAATAACCGTTACTTCTTATACAGCCGTCAAGAGAATTAGCAGAGCAGACCTGTAATCAGATAACGAAGTTCAAAAAACACTTGGACAACCCAAAGATACGTGAGCTGCTAGTAGTAGGAGGCATCAATGTTAAGGATCAAATCAATGCGCTCAATGCTGGCATTGATATTGTTGTGGGCACTCCTGGGCGGTTGGAGGATCTTATTCAAGGAGGTGAGTTAAGTACATATTATTTCTATGAAATAGCTTGACTTTGTTTATACATCTAGTTAAGGGCTCGTGGCTAAATAATAACAGCCGCTTGGGTCGATCTTCAGGTTAAGCCTTTGGTTCCAGCTGTCATTGGTAGATCTTTGACAGTCGTTACAGGTAATCAGTGGCCTGAAAGTCTGTCAACCAGTCTTACCAAAGGGTAAGGGTATAACCAGGTTCTAACTGGGATGTCCAGGTTAGATAGGCATGTAAAATACTGGTATTCAGCTAGATTCGGTTAGCCTGAAAGCCGACTCCAACATAGTTGGGAAAAGGTTCGACAGATGATGTTGAGGGCCACAATATCTTCGAGAAGGTTTGCCTGTTTAAGTCGTTTTGGTTCAGGCCCCGTACGATGACAACCAACGTTGCTGACCAGCCCATTGTTAGTTTTTGACCCTTTTTGACAACTGAAAGTGGGCCCATGCCCGAAGGACTCTTGTCTGAAACTTTTCGTAGTATAATTTGATTTTAGCATCCTTTCATCACGCCGTATCTAGTCAACTATCAAATTTTCATGCTGAATATGCTTGCTTAAAAACTTGGGCTTTCCCGTACCATAATATTGACATACGTACCTTCCTAACTGTATATTTTACGCCAACCAATACCGCATTTGCTCGTTCAGGTTACCTAGCGCTCACCCACTGTCGTTTCTTCGTGCTGGACGAGGCGGACGGTCTGCTGAAGGCAGGGTACGGAGAGCTCATCGAGCGTCTCCACCGACAGATACCGAAAATCACGTCCGATGGTCGACGGCTGCAAATGGTCGTCTGTTCCGCCACGCTCCACGCTTTCGAAGTTAAGAAGATGGCCGTAAGTTTATAGTTGGGACTTTAGTACACATGCCGAAAGTCACTTTAAAGTCTTCTTTTTTTAAAAAAAAGAGGGTAGCGAATAAAAATGTCCTATTTAAAATATTTTTTTTTTTATGATATGGCTAGTAGTCCCAAAGAAATACCTTCATAATATCATCTTTGAGTTATACAACAATCCTCTACAGATCAAAGATTCAAAGATTTGCTTTCTCTATAACAGGAGAAATTGATGCACTTTCCGACATGGGTAGACCTGAAGGGAGAGGATTCTGTACCAGAGACAGTTCACCACGTGGTCGTCAATGTAGACCCACAGAAGGATCGCCAGTGGGAGTCTGTTCGCAAGTAAGTAGCCAGCACACGGGCAGATGATAAAAATGATTTTTGATGATTCATAGTTATAACGTCTACAGACAACGAACGTAATCTTCAATTCGAGAGAGAGAGTTTATTTAATCACATCCCTGTAAGACGGGTATTGGGCAGAGATAATATTCCGGTTGGTGGTACTGTCGCTCAGGAACAGCATTATATCTTTTCAGCCATTTACGAAGTCTGTATACCAAGGTGCCTACAAATCAAATTATTAACATTCATTTATTTCATATTTTTCATATTCATTCATGGCAAAATCATTAGCTTTGCTGATGACACTGCCCTCTTGTTCAGCGCGAGCTCGTGGGAAGATGTCTATGAGCGTGCACAACTAGACTTTAATACAGTATCCAATTGGTTACGCGAAAATCTGTTGACCGTTAATATAACCAAAACCAATTACATAGCATTCTCCATGAAAAACAACGAATCCTCCCAAACATTACCTAATACTATTGTAGCTCACTCCTGCACAAACCCACTCACATGTAGTTGTAACAGCGAACCACTCACCAAGGCTGAGAATGTAAAATACCTGGGAATAACGATCGACAAAAACCTAAGATTTCAAGATCACATAACCACTCTTAGTAACAGATTACGGAAACTAATTTATGTGTTCAAAACGCTGAGACATGTAGTCGATAAAAATATTATG
Organism: Noctua janthe; assembly: GCA_910589295.1. NCBI lineage: Eukaryota > Metazoa > Arthropoda > Insecta > Lepidoptera > Noctuidae > Noctua > Noctua janthe. The sequence continues at coordinate 6,269,710 of OU342573.1, read as the reverse complement.
AAAACAGTGTACAATCTATAATATGCTACTGCATCACCTCTTGGGGTGGAGCTCCAAAAACTACCCTAATAGAAATTGAAAGAACCCAAAGAGCTATACTGAAAGTTTCGTCTTTTCGACCGTATCGCTACCCCACTGAACAGTTATACAAAGAGAATGAAGTCCTGACAGTGCGGCAACTGTTTATATTGCACATTCTGCTAAAACAGCATTCTCTTTTGGTTTATAATCCAACGTTGTCCAGGGGGAAAAGACGATATGACCCTGTGAAGCGCCATCATCTACGTCTCAAAACTATGTTCGCAAGGCGTTTCTTTTGCTATCTGGGTGGTTACTTATACAATAAAACTCACAAGGTGTTACATATCTTTAGCCTCACAAATAATAAATGCAAAAAGAGGCTAACAGACTGGCTACTAACATTAAACTATAATAATACTGAAAATATACTTACAGTGACCTAAACACAGTATCACGTACTGTCACCTGTCACACACCCACAGTCACACACTCACACACCCACGCACCCACACAATCACCCATACTTCACATCTACTAACATTCGTCTCGCATACTTAACCTAGATTTTAATCATAGTAAATAAAACTATAAAATGTCTGATTCCTAATTACAATCTGTCAGCGGGCCTAGTACATAATTTTTAAAAATGAAAATATAAAGGATCCTGGTGTCCTGAAACACAGGCCACGAGCCTAGCTTAGGCACCAGTCTCCCACAATATATACTTACCTGAATTGTGTATCATTGTCGAATCTGACCGATGTAAAATAATTTGTGTATATTGTGGTGAGAAAAATAAAGTTGATTGATTGATTTGTATTGCCCTTTTAGGCACGTTCAAACGGACGGCGTTCACTCAAAGGACAACATTCGCAGCGGCAACACAACCCCGGAGACGTTGTCGGAAGCCGTCAAGATACTCAAGGGAGAGTACTGCGTGCGCGCTATCAAGGAACATAAGATGGACAGGTGAGCTCTTGTTTTATTTAACTTTCTTCAAGGTTCTCACTGACGTTGATTCAACCGAAAATCTCATTTACTTTCAGTTGTTTAATGTCATGTGTACGCGTGGCCCAAATCGAAACGAATGATGCCATCTTGTTACCAACAATTGTATTGAAAACAAGATGGCGTTGCGGCATTAGTTTCGATAGTATATTTAAAAAAAAAAATACGGCTTTTTATTGTTCACTAACATTGTCCCTAATTCTTGTAGCTCTGTACATCACAATTTCTATTGTGGAGTGTTAATTCAAAATAGTTTCTTACTTATTTCTGCCACCTTCAAAATAACTCATATAATGCTATACTATTTATTTATTTAAACTTCATGTACAATAGTGGTACATAGGTGGTTAAGCCACAAGGTATTCTCTACCAGTCAACCTTTGGGTTAAATAAGAAAACATTGTGATAGGGTACAAAATAAATATTAAAAAAAATAACTTCTTGCTTTCGAAAATTTATATACTTAACCTTTTGACCGCCACAGTCGTGTATAGACGACAAACCAAAATATGCCTAGCACGCCACATTCACGACTGGGTGACAGAATTTTTAACGTAAATAAATGTCATAAAACAGCATTGTTTTGTTTATTTCCCTTGTTAATTATGTACCTTGACTCTTCTTAATTTATTTGAAGTGAATTGCTTTCGTTAGATTTCATCTATAGTAACTTAAGATGACAAAAAAGAAAACCAGATAAAAAGTTCGAAAAACATGGCGACGACACAGTCATCATAACAGGACACGTAGTGATGTATTAGCAGTCAATATAACAATAATATCGACCTCGACAGCATCCTACGTTATATTTGATTTAATCTGAATTCTGCACTAGTAAATAAACAAAACATTTGATATTGAACTTTTATGTTTGAGAAATCAAGAAAATTTTATAATACTGAACTATGCGCTCTTTAAAAGTCAAGTATTAGTTGATTATCGATTAATTGTAATGACTGCAATGCCCATCTCTATCACACTGTTGTATTGTCTATGCCGGGAACGCCACAGTCGTCTATGTTGGACAGTCCCACGACGTCAAACGCGGAATTTTTTTTAATAGAGTACTTACCTAGTTCGTTTACTGTTATTAAATATTATTAATAATGGATGACTTTAATATGAGTAGTAAAGATTTATTAAATATACTGCTGAGTCGACACTGACACGTTTATAATGGAAGACAGTGCGGAAGTTTTAGAAGACGAAGTTTTTGAGGTAAGTTTATTAATTTTATGCTTATTACGTTAAGAAATAAAACGAAAAAAAATACCTACCTAAAAATATATCAGACTATAGACTGTTAAATTAAAGTTCGCCGCCTGTGCCGCAGCTCAGTATGGCGTCCGCCATCGACTACGACGCGGGTGAGGAGTGCGCGCCGGTGATGTTGATTGTCTTTTAAATATTGAACAGTATTTAATGTGTGGAGGTATTAAAAATGGTGTGATTGTTCTACCAATTTCTACTACCTATTTGAATAAAAGACTGATTTTTATAAAATGTTTTATTTTATCTTTTGTGAACTTCATGTATGTGACACATAAGAGACTTTGTCCATGTAGGTACCATTATTCCTCATTATTTCCTATTCATTTCAGTTTTTTTAAATAATCTACATTCGAAAGAAAACAACACTAACATACCATCGATATTTACAAAAGTTTTTCCACGATATGATACAGAATATCAGTGAAACGTAACTTACGAAACTATTAAAGCAAAATACCTATTATTATTTCGATATTATTAATAAATATCGGTTGCGCACCTCTAGTGCAGAGACGAGCAAATTAAAAAAGCCGTGCCAGCTACGCCACTGTCATCATAAGGTGACAAGAAAGTACGTCATAATTGAACATAGTGCTGTGATGGTATTGACTTGGTTTTATCGATTGTTGTTTTGAATTGTGGATTTAACGCCGAAACTGTGACACATATCATTTTTATTTCTGTCTTAAAGGACAAAGCGGGATGAAATAAAACTCCTGTATTATATATTTCCGGTATAGTGAGCTTTTAATAAAAACATACTCTAGGTTAAAAAATAAATAGTTAGTGCTTTATCGATATAATTTCGAACTCACTACTATTTTGTAGGTATTAAAGGATGAATTCATAGCTTGGCGCCGAGGGCACGCTTTTTCTTTTTTGACGTGGGGCGGTCAAAAGGTTAAACTCACTTTACTTACTATTCTCTCACAGAGCCATAATCTTCTGCCGCACAAAGCTAGACTGCGACAACATGGAACGTTACCTAAAATCCTACGGTTCCGACTTCACCTGTGTCTGCCTGCACGGTGACCGGAAGCCGAAAGAACGCAAGGACAACCTGGAGAAGTTCAAGAGCAGCCAGGTCAAGTACCTTATCTGCACTGATGTCGCAGCTAGGGGCATTGATATCTCCGGACTGCCGTTTAGTAAGTGGTTTTGTTGACTTATTATAAAACTGCGTTGTGTCAAGTATCTTGACAAAAGAAACCTAGTTCAATTTTCTCATTTGAAGCTACTGAAATGTTCCGGGTTTTCTGATGAACCCTACCATCTCAGATATTAGACACTTACTGATCGGTTTGCTCAGACTTCATAATCTTGAGGAGTTGTCAAACTCTTTACTAATGTTCAGTTAAATGAAATTAATGTTTATAACTAAATTATTTATTTCATTAGTGATCAATGTTACTCTGCCGGACGAGAAGTCGAACTACGTGCATCGCATCGGACGTGTCGGTCGAGCGGAGCGCATGGGGCTCGCCATCAGTCTTGTCTCCACCGTGCCGGAAAAGGTAATTAACTTCGTTTTTTTTCTGTTTAAATACATACCAAGCAACTTTAAAACAGGAAATGCTTGGTTTGTCCCACAAGACTATTTGGTTGTTACGACAAGACTATTTGCTTCATCATCATCATCATTTCAGCCGAAAGACCACTGCTGGACATAGGCCTCCCCCTAAGTGTCGCCACATTGACCGGTCCAGTGCGTCTCGCATTCAGCGGATCCCTGAAACCTTTACCAGGTCATCGGTCCACCTATTTGCTTGGTGATAATAATATGTTACATGAGTTTCTTGCCCTATGTCTAACTAATTTCACCTAGTTGCATCAAAAAAAGTAATTGATTTGTCTTTTAGCCAATTTGGGCTTCTTCGTGTCGCTGGAAGCCAATTTGGTAAGTTATAAGTTAAGTGTTCATGTTCACCGCGTTTGTTCGCAGGTGTGGTACCACGGCGAGTGGTGCTCGTCGCGAGGCCGTAACTGTTGGAACACCAACCTCATCGACGACCGTCCCAGGGGATGTTGCACCTGGTACAACGAGCCACAGGTATTGTAACCAACATCATTAAACCGCACGCAATGCAGCCATCTTCTCTTTGATCTTAACTCTACATCCATCAACAAACTAACTGGTTACTTCAACGCCGCCGTCAGTGACCAAGGTACTTATGGAGTCCAAAAAGATTTGAGCTAAAAAAAAACCTGATTACAATTTTTTATTAACTTGTTCACACATATTAGAGCTCTTTTCTTGGCCTCTAAACTTAGACGTCATTTAACCTTGAAAACTCTGGCGCAGAAATGAGTGGATCAAGCTTAGATGTGCCATTCTTCACTTTGCAGTATCTTGCTGACATCGAGGACCACCTGACCATCACGATCCAGCAGGTCGGCAGCGACATGGTAGTGCCCGCCAACGAGTTCGACGGCAAGGTGGTGTACGGACAGAAGAAAAGGCAGACTGGTACTGGATATCAGGTAGGATTCCTTATTTGCAAAGTTACCAACTACTGCCTAGGATCCTTCTGGTTATATATCCCCGTGAAAAGAAAAAGTTAAAAAATGTTCTTATGTATCCACTGAAAGGATTAAGGCTGGCAAGACCTGGCAAAGCACAGCGGTTTTTACAGCTAAATAAACATAGACTTGATGCCAACTGAAATAAAGTTGAAAAAAAAAAGAAACATTTTCTGGTATTTTAAGGTAACACAACTCAATTTCGTCATTTTCAGGATCACGTTACCCAGATGGCGCCAGTGGTGAAGTCTCTGCAGGAACTAGAGTCGCAAGCGCAGCTCTACTATCTCAAAATGCATCACAATGTGACCGTCGCTTAGTATCAGTCAGTATATTATACTCTATTTAAATGAATTATTATTTAACTCATAGACTGATAATGATATCTAATGTGTGTTTTATTTTGCCTATTGAGGAAATGACGGCAAGGCATTTCTAATAATAATTAAATAGGTTAATTAGCATTTTTTATCAGTGTAATAAATAATTAAAACAGTTCAAAGTTCATTTTTTTATATTTCACCCAATTCTCAATCACTACTGATTATTATTAGGGCAGTGTGGAGGCCCGCATTTAAAATAAATTATTAAGTCTCATAACACCGCTACTTAGGAAAATAGCTGTTAACAATACTGTTATAATAATCATAGTTCCAATCCTTTGCAATCCCATCGCTTCATATTTCACAAGGAACATAAAAAGTGTTCTGTAAAAACTGTTTCGGAAAAGTAACTTCGGATATACAAAAATATATTCTTTGTATTCAAAAACTTTATTCGGTCACTATCTGCGTATATTAGAGACATCATTGTGTAATATGAAGAGAATAAAATTCAACTCGAAATTTAAAATTGACGTTCCACTGCACAACTGCTACATAGGTTTTAAAAACTATTAATTTATTACTTCTTGCGAAAACGTACCTTACAGCGAATTCTTTAGAACGCAGTTACGAATAAAGCACATTTTGCAAGATAACATCTATATGTAGTCAACTAGACAGCAGTTACATAAGCAGTGGAGAATGTCTAACAATAACTTCAATGATTTACAATTATTTTTTCAATTATAAATAATCGCTTATCAACCTAGGAATTATATTAAGTTATCCATCAACAATATAAGCGCTAAACAAACACAATTATTTGCCATGTCGCAGGCATTGGTGCAAGAGACACTTGGTTCTAGATCATTTATTCACAACAAAAAGTGCACATTTGTAGCTCAGCAAACTTGCGGGGTTTTTTTTCGCCTTTCTGTTCTTATTCCTCAATAACTGAAACCTCATGGTTTCAGTTGTTGGTTTTTGTTATTGTCGAAAAGCTCAGATCGGATTTCATAATCCGATCTGAGCTTTTCGCCTTCCAGCGTGTACATAAGTACAGAGGCAGATGTTATTGTGTTATTTAAAAAGACGAAGAGAGACATTGTAGAAAGTTAGTGAATTCTTAAATGGGTTCATTCGCTCTGTTTAGGAAATCACTCAACGATTATTCGTTATTCCTGCTACGATCGCTAGTTTGTGCATGTGATATTATTTTACTCATATCACATGACCGCATATGTTAGTTAATTTGGTTCTCTGGTTTAGTTTCGTCATTGATCTCAGATTGCTTCGCTTCAAATATTCGGGAATAAACAACCCATTAATACATTTTGAATGGAACTATAATCGCTGAAACATTTTGACTCGGCACAACTAATAAAAAAGGATTCTAATAAAAATAATAATATCATACTAAAATCCCGCTGTAATCTAGTTTAATCGACAGATTCTTTAATTGCTTGTCACCGATTATTTACAAGTTTTGTCAAAAACATTTGCTACTATCAATCAGAACCTTTATTCCATTTCTTTAGCTAAGATGACAGCTATTCGTATATCACAGTTGTCTCTGCAACACGTTAACAACGAACCACAAAAATCTGTAGAGCAAACTGATTAAAATCGCGGCGCAAATTATCATTTCGATTAAACAAAATGCATTTAATATAAATATATTAATCTAATCAATTAATTTAATGATTTATTTAACCTATATTTGTAAAGAAGTTTGATTAGGGAGGTATGCAACTAACGAGTTTTTACATAAGTATCACTAATTTAACCGTAGATAGTAGTAAAATATAAGGCTTTGTAGCAGCGACGTACATAATAATAGAGATAGTAGATAAGGTAGGTTAGAAAGTCACACGTTGTGTTAATGAAAGTAGGAACTACAAAGCAATACTAATGTTACAGCGTAGTAATGTTGCTGGATCTTCAGTTCAGGCTTTACATGGCACGGCTACACTCACTCCTGTATACAAATATTTGGCATCATAACGCGTCAAGCGTATAATATTGTAAATAGTGTGTGTTCACGCGCGATAAATACGCGTTTCACTATAGATTGGATCCAGCTACATTAGCTTATGTTATGTAGAAAAAATGAAGTGCACGATCGGTACAATAACATTATTCTTATTAGGTTCGCCAGCCGTTTAACATTAATTTGCTATGCATTAATTTATAATTTCTTAGTATAAAACATAACACATACAGTTTCAGAATCCGAAAGGCTCAAACTAATAATCGAAGCTGAATTACAAAGATACAAGGACCGGCTAACCTCGACTATATTATCATTAACAATAATAATGTAATATTATTCTTTTGGTGACCACTGCTACCCACCAGCTGCATAACTTACAATCATTATACTATACACTACGATACATATAAAAATTTCTTAGTATTACAAAATTCCGTACTACTTCTGACATGTATCAAAAATGCGTTTCCGACAGGTTAGACGAAAAGGCGCTTGCACCGAGGTATGGCGCGTCGCGGGCGCATGCTCTACTTCAAAAAGAGAACACCTCCATCTCCCGTATCTAGTTACTATCAAGGATACAGTCTCTATCACACATACGCTTATAATCACTTATACGAGTCTCGCGGGTAGACATTTCGTAAAAGAAACTGTAAGATTTTTCATTGCTCCAATAGTAAAATAATTTCAACTTTTTTATTATTACTTGCTAGAATTTGCAACTCACGAGCTCGCGGGGCCTTTGGTTGTGGTAGGGACATATCTGTCATGTATTGTATATGTGTCAATGTGTGTGATAGTGGCACCGGATGCGGTTAGTATAAATTGCGAGCTCGCGCTTGCTACCGACCGTTACGTGAGGATCGAACTATCACAATGTGCCTTTAACACAACGCCACGCGCGTTCGAAATTGCAGGCTTGGTACTTAATTTAGTATGCTCACCAATATAGTTTGACAAATATTATTTGGCCTTATGAGCTAAATAAGCGTATCATCCGATGTAACGAAATACGCAACTCTTCTTCATTTCCCTTTATTCAAGAGCGAGTTACTTTATCGGTATAGTTATTATACCTAACTCGAATTCCTCAATCGATTTATAAAATTATTTCTATGTATTGTTTTGTGTATTATTCTACGATCACTTATTACCAAAACCGATTAAGTTCTGAAAAATCTAATATTAAAAAATAATTGTTCTCTATTAAGCCTGAAGTCCCGTGCGTCTCGCATCCAGCGGATCTCTGCAACCTTTACCAGGTCATCGGTCCACCTAGTGGGAGGCCTTCCAACGCAACGTCTTTCGGCTGAAATGATGATGGCTGAAGTGGTCTTCGTCACTTACAAAGTCAACGGCACCTAATATTCTAATTTATATAATGTATTATTGCTATAATGATGTTCTGTGGTGTCAAAAAGTATAGAAGCCTAATTTGTCACTTCGGTGGGTAATCGCAGTATCGCTTTACGGATGATTACGGCACGAATTTCAAATGATATTACAATAAAAAAATAATGAAGAATTTAAATAACATGAAGCAATGTAATATTTGGACTTTAGGACTCGACTTTCTTAAAATATATCTTCAACATACAGTGAGCAACTCTTACAACCTCACCGTCTTTTTGAAACATATTTATCATAAAACTAATTATAAATACGAAAACTATTCGAGTTTGTGTCGCGACCGAGTTTGTTTCGTGGCTGGTACAAAGTCTTTGATATTGTAACAGTCTGCAACCATCGTCATTTCTTGGTCAATTTTGTACCTTATAGGCATCATTCATGAAGTTTAATTTTAGGTAATCGACGTGACTTGAAGGAGATCGGCAACTAGGAACTGACAGTATCAAATCTATTTAAATTTCCTAGAAAAAAAATGATATTCAGGTCACGGCCAACCAGCAGTCTGAAAAATAATTTTCTGATGTTTTTAGACTTTGCTGTTTCCTGAACTTAACTGCTAAGAGCTTGTCTTCCACTCACCGTCGAATAAATACGTAACGTAGCTGTGTGTATAGTTGCTTCTGATTACCAAGTACCCTTATCAAGTACTTGAGGTACTCTGCAACATTCTACTAACAATTGAGCTATCTACTTGATATCTTTTTCAATGGACCGAACGTCTACCCAAAATAGCTCTTATAAAATTCGAACAATTTGGTTTAACAATATATCCCTGTTTTAAGATACCTAGTTGAAAGATCATTCATATATTCAGTGGGCGTAAAACGTAAATCATCATCATCTGCCTAGTCTTTTCCCAACTATGGGGGGCAACTTGGGGTCGGCTTCCAGTCTAACCGGATGCAGCTGAATACCAGTATTTTACATGGAGCGACTGCCTGTCTGACCTCCACAACCCAGTTAGTACTGGGTAATACAATACCCCTTGGTAAGACTGGTTGTCAGACTTTTTGAGCCACTGACTAGCTAACGACTGTCAAAGATCTACAAATGACAGCCGGGACCAACGGCTTAACGTGCTTTCCGAGGCACGGAGGAAACTCGGTATGTAATGGGCGGTCACCCATCCACAGACCAACCTAGGCAAGCACGGCTTAACCTAAAGATCCACCCCGAGCGGCTGTTATTATTTAGCCACGAGCTCCTGCGTAAAACGTAAATGTCTAATAAAAAATAATACGTAGTTTAGTGAACTCTACTTTGTGAAGTTGGCCTTTTTATTAAGCCTCAATATCCAAAACCTTACGTCCACTGAATATTGTTCATATTTTCCAAGTTTCGTTCTCATCATCGAAATTCACTTTCTAAGTCACCATAATCTTTATTTTGGATAACCGAATATTTGTCAATACATTTAATATAACCCACAAATAAAAACTAAGCAGTAAACACTTGTTGTTTATGGACCTGAGATTACTCCCGTCACAAAACAAACATGAAATACTGATACACAGTTCAATACTATTGTCTATAACAAAAAGATAATGTACAGAAAGAAACTCAACGTCCTTACAAACCTTCTAACATCTTTTGGGACAAATAGAGATCGTCAAAACAGTTGGTTTAGAGCAGTTATCTTTTGTCTTTCCCATCCTCGACTTATTAAGCAAAAAATATTGCTTTAAACTACATTTTTAATCAGTTCATTTCGTATATCATAGAATCTTTGTATTTTCTTCAGTCGTCTCGAAAATGACTAATTCGTTCACTCATTATTCGAACTAAGACAACTGCAACTGCTTTGACGCGACCTCTTTACATAGTTGTCTTTATTTATTTCCGTATCTTAGTCACATAACCACAAGTGGTTTAAGGCAGTTTATATCGTGAACCGACCACTCCGTCATTATCCGATAGTGGCTCTAGGCCACTTGTCTCACTACTAAACACATGAATGTCCAATTAACATAAATCTTTCTAACAAACAAACTTCATAGTAACTAAGACTAAATTAATAAATTATTCTTAGTAGTCCAATGAGATTTTTGATGACCATACCTGAAAAAGATGTAATTTGAAGTTTTAAATATTTTTTATCATGATGATATTTTAGTATTTTCTACTATGTTTAAGGGCCGTCGCTTATCTATGGTATATGACAATAATTTTGACTGACAATACAAAAAAAAACCCTAGTAATAGACTTAATTCTGTGGCACACCATGGTACTCGGCAAAAATAATCTTTAAGTCGTTTGGGTAAGGATAGTTTGGCTTGTCTTTAAAAAAAACAGCACCATAATCTTTGTCTAAGGCCGGCCCTTAAACTTTGCATACCTTGCTCCCTTTTTCATATAACATCAAGCAAGGGCCGCTTCCAGGACATGTGGTGACAAACACACACAAAGTATCAATTCACATAGAGCCAGTCATTGCCGAAATCAGGTATTAACCAATTGGTAAATAGATCATAAAATTAGAAACCATAAAAGAAAGATAATAAATAATGATGAACAATAAATGTGAAGGATGAAATCTGTTATCAGATTGTGTGGGCTAATCTGGGGCCAGTAACAATATCTTTCTGGATTTGCGAGTGGAAGTCGAAATAATCTGGCCATTATAGATCGATAGGGGTAGGCGGGGACGAGTCTGAGTGGAGACCGTAAGTCGGAAAACAGAATATGAGCTCGAGTTGTTTAAATACGGAAAGTCGAAGGATTATAATTATTATGATTTGGGAGAGCCCAAAAATAAAATAATCAGCTCTGGTTTCAGCTCGGATTTTGCAGATTCAACAAATAAATCAGCAGAATTGGACGAAAAGTTGTTTATGTTGTCAGGCAGTATTTTGAACATTAATTCTAGCACTGGCTAAGACCGTGTTTAATGATACGTCATGGATTAGTCTTTAAGAATTTCCACATGTCTACTAAAGCCTTTTGGAGCAGACCCTACATACCCTGGGGACCTAGCCTAATCATATAATACTCTTCTTTTTCCGCTACCATAATCCCTAAAATAAAAACAATAAGCTCACCCAGGTCAAAGCGCGAGCCAGGGATGATGCTGTAGCGACTCTTTAGAGCGGTCGCCGTAGTCGTAGGTGAGCTCATCTCCGGGCGCGATGTCGTGGGCCGCTAGCAACACCAGCCGCGGCCCGTCGACCCACACCGCTTTTGTTGACAGGTTTCCGTTGCGGGAGTGGTTGACAAGACGACCTAGCCGGCCGGATTCTGCCGTTGCGTCGATACTGGAAAGAAAAAAGGTAGAGTTATAGATGCATGTTTTGTAAGCTGACCTCTTATGCTCATTGTACGTCGCGCACTACGCGGTCAGGACCACGACTTAACATAAAGGTAACTAATGAAAAAAAGAAAATGCTTTTTCTGAAAGATATTATGCTAGACAAGATGTCACGAGAGCATAGAGCGAAGCTTGCCATCACATATACATATCCGTTAGGGCGAAGTGTGACGTTGCAATTATTGCACCCGACAGGGCGTCACTATTTCAAAAGCGTAACACCATAAATAATAACATTAGATCACTTGTATTTGGGTCTGGTAATTTTGTCACAACACTGAGGTGGACCGTAAAATTTCCTGCCTTTAAAATTGACGTCATAATCTGAACTTACGAGAGGAATAGCAGTGTATCAAACTCACCAATACTGCTGATCTCCGTGTCTGAAGTAGTACATATAGCAGCCCGCCTCGGGGTCCTGCGCGTACTTGTGCTCCCTCTCCCGTGCCTCCGCCACACCCACCAGTTCCCCGGAATACTCCACCACGAACTGTCCACGACCGAACGGACGGGTCGCTATGACCCCTCGTCCCTTTCCGTCGAAATATGCCACCTGCATCAAATAAATTGTGATCATAATATTGACAGATACCAGAATATTTGGAGAGTAAGAGAAGACATTTATAAAATTGAACAGAGTTTTGATCGATTTAGCTCTCCTTACTTAATTGTTCTGATCAAGCCATTATTAAACGTGAGAAGACAAAAACGTTAAAATGAGATGGTGCTTGGGGTAGCCACGCGGTGCGGGAGTGTGACGCCCGTCAGTGCGACTATGACTGAAATTTCGCGACACTTGAGGTTCAATTAAGCAGTAGGCTTGCAGAATTAATCGCAAAAGGGATCTCAATCTTCAAGGTTTTAGCGGACAGCCGATGAGGTGTTTCTAGGGTTTCATTAGGACCTAATGTCTGTGTACCTGATAATTAATATGATAGGAAACTAAACGACCCTTTCGGGAATAACAGGCGTGACCAACGGTTACCGGTGACGGTTTTGCAATGTAAAGTTCAGTACAAGGGGTCGTCAGTCAACCAGAAACGTGAACCTATAAGAAGTTCATTGAACGCTAAAGAAAACAATGGACGAGGTAGATGCAATATTTTTGCAATGCAGTGTCATTTCTTATGTAGTTTTATATAACACTAAGAAGATTACGGAATCTGTTATCTTGTGTAACTAATAGAATATTCTTGTCGTAGCTTTAATTTGTAAACAATAATCTATTAGCAGATAGTTTTAACGGCCGGCCTTGCCGTTGCACTGATAAGTCAGCTTGCCTTTCCTTTAACCTGTACTTGTCCGAGGAAGGAAGTTATCTGTCTGTTAAGTGCTAAGTAAGTGTTTAGCAGACGGGTTCAATTTCACTGGTACTTTACGCGAATAAAATAGTGGGTCAATTTTAATTCGATCTTCTTAACTCTTGTATTAGTTTTTATGACGCTGTAAAAATTGTATTTTTTAGACTCGATTGATACTCCAATTACTTCAGTGTTATTAACCTTTTGAACGCCACGGACGTTTATAGACGTCTAACGAAATCGTGCCAAACACGCCACCGACGTCTATAGACGTCAAGAAAACGACATTTTTTAAATACAAAATAAATATACTAAATTAAGTTTTCTGTGTTTCTTTTTCCTATTATTTCAAACTACTTTAGTGAAATATTGTAAATTGACACAAAGATATATTCATTATTTGAATTCACAAGAAAAAACAATCGTCAAATATTGCTAATCGAAATCCGTAAAATTGTGTATTTCCCCACGCCACAGACGTCAAGACACGTCAGCTAGTGATGGGTAGGTAAGGTAACTTATATTCCAAATTTATGAAATATTTTATTGAAAGTAGCTTACTATTACTTTGACAATTACTTTTTACTGACAAATATTCGTATCTGAATATTCCTAATGTATAATATTTAAAAAAATGTGGAAAAGAACTTATAATTGATATCCTTAAATCGATAGTTTACTGTCCACTCTCGCGCATCCCTATGTAAGAGCTCATAGACAGTTACCTGTACGCCACAGACGGGAATGGACGTCAAGCGGTGACGTCACGAACCAGATTAGTGATGTACCTTATTATTGATTTATTCGTTTGTAGTTCTAATGTTTGCTTTTAGGTTGCTTAGAACTTAGTAACTGCTGTTTAATGATAGTATGATACCAAATAGGGTCAAGTTAAATAAAAGACCAATGCAACGAATAATATTTATTTAAAAAATATAGAACGAAAAGCACGGATTCATTGGTTATCGATAACTTTTCGTTAAGATGTTGGAATCACTATTTTTTTTTGTAGGTTTTTGTACTGAATTTGTGGCTTGGCGTAGAAGGGGCGCCGATGTGTTTACGCTCTGGCGTTCAAAAGGTTAAAATCCCCGATGCTTAGCTCGAAACCAGCACTACATGCAGTATAAAGCGTCATCAGATACTTCTCTCATTAACGACGCGATATTATTAATTTTACCTTTACAGCTTTGTTCCAATGACGCATTAAATTGTCTGCTAAAAGTAATTACAGATAATGACCAAATGTAATAGCTAGAATGTACATACGTTCAGATAATTGCAACCAATATTCATTTTGTTCGTATTGTCTTTCTCGTGAACTGTTCAACACTTGCAGGAAGTCATTACTAAAGTTAATGGACGAATACTGATTCGGCAATGAAAACCAAGCATTGCTAAATATTTCAACGCGATTCTACATAACATAAGTATGTTGTTTACATAATTTATTTAAGTGGCATAATAATATATTTTTTTCATTTTATCTACCGAAGGGAACGACGGTACGCATAAGTACATAGTTCTCTAGTTACGTAGGTGAAGTCGTAAAGGTAACCATTAAACCGTTAAGTCCATACGGACATAATATTCGAAGTGGTATTATGATTATGTGTGTTGTGTTGTGACACAAATGTGAATACGATTTTGCCTTCAATTAATTAACACAAAAGCCGAGGCTTATCTATCATTTTATCTTATTGCTCAAGAGTAGCCTATGTTGACATTGACGGCGAGTTTTTCGACATAATATTATAATATTGTAAACAAATAAATTACCTGTAGTCCATCTTCCCTCTGTTCTCTCACAGCCCGCTCCAAGTCCCGCATCTTCTCCGCCATCACACATTTGGAAGTCTTCCTAACACTACGTCTTACTGGGAAGTATTCTGTTAGTTTGTGGTTTGTGTCACCATTAACTACTTTATCTATTTTGTGGATTGTTTTCTCAATAGGTGGTGGCGAAGGTGGAGGCTCGACTTTGGGGCTTTTGAGCTCTTCCTTGAAGTACTCGGTAAGCTTGTGACTTTCTGCGGCGCGGGCGGCGGCGCGCGCCCCTCTCGACCTCAACGTATGTCCGTTCGTCATATTATTATTTGTTATACCGTTGCTAGTTTTCAGTGGCTTAGACTTCAATTCAATTTTTTTCAAAGGAGGTTCGGAATTTAGTTCTGCATTCTCAGTCTTTGGCTGTACAGCTGCTATAATTCTATAAATAAAATGTTACTGTAGATAATATGACCTTCTAGTTTCCAAATGACCACAACCACAGATATGTAAGAAGATCCCATAAAAATGAAACTTTTTACAGATAGCAGAACATTAAAATATTAATAAAGGTAATTGTAAGGAATTTCATTTAACCAAGTTTTTTCATGAATGCAATGTTTAATACGCTGCAATTATCTTCTTAGGAACATCATCCCCAATCCATCCAATATATTCGGTTTTGGGTTAGTTTTAAGCAGATGCAACTGAATATTATTATAGACTTAATAATGAAATTGCGAGTGTGCGGAAACTAAACATATTAAATAAATAGGTGCCTCAGTTACCTGCGCTTTCTATAGTTGCGCGTAGGTCTGACAGGCTTCTCCTCGCATAGTTCAATGCGGTGGGGAGTCTTCACACCCTCCTGGGCTGCCATCAAGCTACTGGCTGGAAACCATACCATCAACTAAGTATATGTTTTTGTAAGACAAGGGTGACTTTTTTAAGTGGGCGTAGATGACCAAATCCGAAACTATGAGGAATAACGAAAAATACTCAACGGAGTCTCGAGCCCGATTTTGATGAAAACTAAAACTGCATCATTAGATTTATGGAAAACCTTTTAAATTTTGAAAAAAAAAACATACTGAATTATTACACCATAGTATCGCTAATAGGGATCAAATTCTGGGAAATAATGACATGCAGCAAATTTAAGGAAAAGGTTAAATTGAATGTTTTTTCACATCTATACAAATAAATAAAATTGAAGTGCCTGTTTGTAATTCAAAACAACAGCTTTTTACTGAATGAAAGTAAGTACTAGCTTTTGCCCGCGACTTCGTCCGCGTGGTAGCCGACATCAGACATCGTAGAGGATATAACCAATCAATCAAGATCATATACAGAAGAAACTGACTGCTTTACTGGCTGATCGATCAACACACAGCTGAAACTGCTGGGTCTAGAGTAGTCTAGATGCATGAAATTTTATACAATCGTTTGTTACCGAAGATATGTAAGGTGTTTATGACAATATTTCTTTATAAACGACATTATTAACCATTTTAGTGGATGCAGCTAAAATAACCAGACCGCGAGGTGAGCTCACACGAGAACACGCAATGTAAAAAACAGTCCTGCCGCAATTTGCTTCCCGCAAATTTCAGAGAACTTGTGACTTATTTATTGTCTTGGGAAAGCAAGCTTTCAGAGGAAGGTCAAGTCGCTTAAATTCAAACGGCAGGTCATTGGGAATCAACGGTATACGCGGCACAAATACGGTATCGCCCTGGGCCGACCCCGTCAAAATAGTGGCTTCTACTAAATTCCGAAGCAAAGCCTTAACTTGCAGCCTAATACCATTACCGTTTCGGTGGTTTTAAATTCAGAGGTAACATCACAGGTGTACCGACACGCAGCGAGAGCTTCTGATATGGGAGACCTGCTGGATGTACTTAAAATTAGAAAACAAACATTTTGTCTTTAAATTTTTATCTATCTGTCTGTTTGTTCCGGCTAATCTCTGAAACGGCTGGACCGATTTTGACGGGACTTTTACTGGCCGATAGCTAATGTTATAAGGAGTAACGACTACTTTTACGTACTTTTTTTTTTTGGAAAAACGATTAGGGTTCCATGCAAAAAAACCCTTGAAATTGTTAACAAAATTCGCTTCAAATAGGGAAGTAATATTTTATAATAATACTTCCCTAGTCACGCGGACGAAGGTCGCGCAGCACAGCTAGTTTTAAATAAATGCCCTTGATTGATGACACCCTCAGTGCGGTCATCTTCACAACATTGTACTAATTTCAAAGTTTTACTAACTCTTCACGGTTGAAGGCGAAAGTAATAAAAAAAAAGTAAACAATTGAAATTGGAACTTATAAGTGAGTTGGCGCCAATTTTTTGTTAGACGTTACGTTGATTAGTACTAATTATTTCACACTGTTACGTGTTTTATCAAAAATTTACTGTTGTTGTAGTTTGCCGTAGGTATATAATTACTACAGAATTTGATCCTTAATAGCGAAGCCATCGAATGGTATAATAATAGCCAGGAATCGATCCCATTGATTTTGGCTAGGGATATTGATTTTCCAAAATCCGATGATGCAGTTTTAGTTTTAACCAAAATCATAGTTATGATTTCTAAATATAAATTATTTTAATTATATCTTTACAGATAATTACACTAATACATAAAAAAATATCTAAATAATAGGAGTAGGATATAGAGATAGGAGGAGGATATTTAAATAGGAGTAGTATGTATTATTTACATTTGATTAATTTTCATAAAGCATGTGAGACATTTTAAGCATGTACAAAGTGTGAATTATAATTAGTTTAATAAGTTATACTTTTCCATAGGGGTTTATTTAGAATATACATCTAAGATTACAAATGCATACAGAAAACCAGGACTTATACTATACCAAAATATTATCCAAAGCATAGACAATTAACTTCTTGTACAAAAAAATGAGAACATGCCTTACATGTTACAATCAGAACTTAATCAAATCATTACAACCTTTTTGCTGTTTGATATTTTATTTTAAATTGTTTATTAATAAATTAATATTTTAACAGCATCTCTGTAAAATAATAATTATAACAAGAACAAAATTTAATATTTTTGAAATTATGAAATTTATTTTTTTGAAGATTTTAGATAAATAATTATCAATTATAGATAAATAAATACATTATAAGAATTATAAACATTTAAGTAAAATAAATAGATGCACCCAACATGTAGTACCATATTATTGAATTTGTTCATGAAATTCTTCTTGTACTAGAATAGTTCATGAAAAAAGAGTGACGTCACATGAATCAAGTGCAAGCAGAAGGTTCAAAGTCCAATGGGAATCATGACCATGCTAAAACAATTTAAAAAAAAAAAACTAGAAAAAGTAGAAAGAAAGAAGCATTCTTATGACAGAGGCAATAGAAATATATAATTATGTAAGTGGTCTGGGCATGCTGCGTAGACCATGGGCAGCATGTGGCACCTTGTCTTTGCCAACTCATCAAAGAATTTAGACTGAAGTTAAGGAAATATAGGAATTATATCAAGTATTTTTGAACATACATCATACACTTTACTTCATAAACTATTTACACCAGCAGTTATTTTTTTTTAATAAGACTTCCCTGGTGGTTAGTTGAATCACATGACCTATTTCATGAACCTATAATTTGATGAATTCATGGCAAATTAGAAGATATTAAAAATATATATATAATTACATGGAAAACACAGTTAGGAATAATTTATTGTTTTGGGGAAAATTTATAAAATGAATAAATCATGATTTACGGTCCCGTAATATAAGTTAGGTTAGTATAAAGACATATGTTTCAAAAATATTTAAGGTTAGCGTCCAGAACTTGCCATCAGAGGAGTTTCCATGATACACTATTGAAATACTTGAAAAAATGCGTATATTATAATCTGAAGGCTGGTACACACTATCTCATGCATATTTTTGGAAAGAAATGTGTTTGTAAACCCGTGCATTAGAAGATGGAATACAGAAGAGGGTACCGCAAACAAAGGATGCTTCAAACGGTTCAAACCTAACATGGACTTCATGACAATTTTATGTATAGTTATGTAAATATACGATACTAACCTCGAACCATTTCCACTTGAACTTGATAATCGCTGTTATAAAATCACAAAACACCATCGAAGAAGTGGTTAAACTAGACACAAACAAAACCAGACTGGCTCGAGTTACCAATATTTAGTAACAGACCTTGTCATATTAGGATCGCAAGAACTTATCATGTGATTTGTCTATCTGATGTCACGTATTATTCATTTTCTTGCAGTTTTTCGAATTTCTTTAACTATAAAACGTAGGATAATAACTACTTGAACGTGTATTTCAGTAAAAAATATTAGTAATTCATTCAGTTTCTACGAAAATGTCAAGACTGAATATTAGGATTACTGTAGAAAATGGACGCTTGTTTTTCCTAAGCTGCTTTCTTGTGATTGGTCACCCAAATTTATCTTAACCAATGAATTTAAAAATTGTAGCCAAAGACTAGCAGTTTGAAAGGCATCATTTGTCTTTGATAGAGTGCGGTGCGTTTCATTTTAACATTCTATTAAAACCATCGTCATTATTCTTTTGCCTTTATACCAATTTATTTATTAATACACCCCTCTCAATAAATAAAGCTCTTTTCGTGCTTCTTCAATGCCCATTCAAAAGAGCAACCACTTTTCTTTCACATCCTGTGTCTTTCCAGTATGCAACTCTTGAAGTAATCTGTACTAAAAAAGGGCCAGAGACCTTACCTCCATCCACCTTGGTTATCAACATGTAGCTTGCTAATAATTAGCAGTACATGTTGACTTATTCTTTTTCGCGCCGCTCGAGGCGATGGTCCATCAAAGTGAGCCTTAGAAATTTGCACTATAAATAGATTCCACGGAGTGGTTGCATTGTAGTAGTAGGTACCATTCAATTTGTTATTGTGCCAAAAACGATCCTATTACGGAGTTTTACGGTTTTTTAGAACTCTCAAACAACACGACGGTGAACGTAGGGCATTAGAGGGTCAAAATGTCAATGACACTTTGGCAATTGCAGCCGTCAATGTCAACAACAAATTATAATTAGTGCGTTTCGCGCCATTTCGTTTTTCGTCCTCGACCGACATCGGCTCATTGGAAAAAATATCTTCAAAAGTTTATCTCACAGAAAAAGTAATCATAAAATGAGTGAAAGAAAACCATGCTACATTTGGGATGAAAAATTAATCGAGGAATGCGATCGATTGCCTGCAGTTATCGGAAGGGTATATTATTGTACATAAAAAGTTATAAATAATAAACAAATATCTCGTAGAATATTTGTAAATAAAATAATGTTTTGTTTTTCTAGGCTAGCATGGTACATGATTTAATAGAGGCTTACGATATCTTGAAACTATGTACAGTTGTGAGGTCGGCTCCAGCAACTCACAAAGATATGAAAGAGTTCCACTCCGAGTTGTATCTTGATCATTTGAAGACATTTACTGAAGTGGATGACGATTATATGGCTGACGCGCAAGACGAGGAATGTGGCATTGGTATGGTAAACAAAATAATAGTATTATTTTCTAAAATATTGTATCTCTGGAGAAGTAACCCTCATTATCTCATCAGACCAATATGACAGAAATGATAACTACAAACATGTGTTGAAGTGACCTAATATGTTGTGATATAAAACCACATTGATTTTACAAGTAAAAATGAAATAATTGACATTCCCTATCCGCTTCTAAAACTGGACAGATCAAGTGTCTATTTTGATAGACACTTGATCTGTCCAGAATCATGAAAATATAATGTTATGAACATTCAACATCATTCATCAGGATATGACTGCCCGCCTGTTTCCAATATGTTTGAGCTGGTGTCTACCATAGCTGGTGGTTCAATAACAGCAGCCCGATGTCTCCTACTAGACATGACTGATGTTGCTATCAACTGGTGCGGGGGCTGGCACCATGCACACAGGTACTCATTGTCTGCCTAACATTTTCCCAACTTTGCTGAGATGGGCTTCCGGTCTAATCAGAGATGCTGAATACCAGTATTTAACATTGAGCAACTGCCTATATGAATTCCACCGCCAACGGGTAATACAATATGCTTTGGTAATACTGGTATGCCATTCTATAATTTACTTAAAGTACAAATTGTGCTTACATTCTTTTAGATCAAAGGTTTTTCCACAGGTCTCAGTCCTGATTGATGATGGGACAAAAGTGTTTCCTGCTATTTTATAATCTTACAAGCTGATGGTCATGATTCTATCTCTAACTTGATAGCTTCTTGTTACTGAAAATTTTCTTATCTGATTACAAAAAAATATTTTTTTCAGGTTTGGAGCTGAGGGCTTCTGCTATGTAAATGACATAGTCATAGCTATTGAAAAGTTAAGGAAAAAGTTTTCAAAAGTACTGTACATTGATTTAGATGTACATCATGGTAGGTACCTACATATTATATGTTTTTATTTCTTTATCCTGTTTATTAATATTGCACTTACAATAATTGTGTTGCCGTGTAAATTTACTCAATTTAGTAGGAACTTTTTTTTCTTATCTAATAAAAATATATAAATAAATAGAATCGAACCTCAATACTAATGCTACCTTCTCAGTGATAGGTTTTTTTTAACATAGGTATATAAAAAATTCTATGTCCCACTGTTTTGTTTTTCAGGAAATGGTGTACAAGATGCCTACAGCACAAGTAACTCGGTGTTTACTCTGTCTTTCCACAAGTTTGAGCCCGGTTTCTACCCTGGCACTGGAGGCATAAATGATATTGGGACAGATGGTGGAACAGGATACAGTTGTAACTTTCCACTCGCTGCAGCTTACTCAGACAGCACCATGGAGTATGCTTTCGAAAAGTTAGTAAGTCCTCACACACCACACAAAATTTTACACAAGACCTCTTGTTCATCAATAAAATTAAATCTATTAGTAAATAAAATGACTGTACAAGTTATTAATGTTTCAGAGTTTTTAACTCGGTTTATAATCACTTTAAGCCTGACGTCATCGTGACGCAGTGCGGCGCGGACTCATGTGCGCAAGATCCTAATGGCGGCGCAAACCTGACAACGCGCAGCTACTGCGGATGTGTGCGGCTTGTGCTTGACAAACAAAAACCTACCTTATTATTAGGAGGAGGTAGGTTGCAATTTAACAATTTTAAACCCGACTTTAAGGTGAATAAAAATTCCAACAAACATTGGGGCTTTCGAAAATCTGATAAAAATAATGTCTACTAACAATATCAACTGAGCTTAAACAAGTAAGATGAAAAGACCGAAATTATAGTTATTCTAGAATATGATCTTCCAGGTGGATATAAACATGTGAACACAGCACGTTTGTGGGCGTCGCTGACCGCCCTGGTGGCTGGAGTGAAGTTGGATGAGCAAATACCAGAACATGGCCACTGGCCAGACTATGGCCCCGACTTTATGATAGCCGTGGAGCAAACTTTAGCCAAAGACAACAACAGCAGTTCTTACATAGAAAAA
Organism: Noctua janthe; assembly: GCA_910589295.1. Lineage (NCBI taxonomy): Eukaryota > Metazoa > Arthropoda > Insecta > Lepidoptera > Noctuidae > Noctua > Noctua janthe. Next base: position 6,247,267 of record OU342573.1, on the reverse strand, counting down.
TGTATTAAAACAATAGATGGTGAGATTTTATAAAGCACTTGGTTTCATGATTTGAGCTAATTAGAACAAAAATAACACACTGAACAGTTTTATTGTCTAAAATCATGTTTGATTATAATTTTTTATAGTTTTTGCATATCATGTAATACAATAATTATAATAAGATAATTAATAGAAAATGTTGTTACAGGTAATTTAGTAAAGTACTTAAGACAATCAGAAACTACAGAACCAGGAGCAAAAAGAATAAAGACTGAATTGAAATTAGAAAACCCAGAGAAAACAAACTTAAATATTTATAACAGAAAGAATGAACAGGAAAATGAAATAAATGTTGTTGAGGATGTGTATGCCTTTGTGGACTGAATAACTATTTTAATATTTTCCCCCAACAATAGTTTTATTTTACTTCCTGTTAGGTAAGAAAAAGTCAAACATAAAATAAAACAAGAAATTAATTCGAAAAAAATATATTTTTGTTTGCACTGAACTGTTCAGCACACAGGGAGTTACCCAGTAACATTGACATGAAGTGAGATTAAATAATAGTCTCGTGTTCGGATAAATGTTATGTTGATGCAATACGTAATTACATGACATACGGCAACAACACAATAATGTATTACTACTGAATTTATAGACAATTTGTTCAAAAGGTTAACTCGAGCTTGGGGTTTGCTAACACAGGTCTTTCACATATTTACATAGCATAAGTTTACATCAAACATTACATAGATAAAAGCTACCTGTCTTCAGTAACAAAAGCAGATAATAAATTCCTTTGCAAGACTATAATTTTTGGGGATTTCTGATTTTAAATGCTAATAATTGTTTAAAGTAAAAATATTACCCAACTTAATACCAAATTTCTAACACTTAAGCATTTAATATTTTCCAATTACTATTTACCTGATTGTTTATAAAGTGCTTATGTATGTATTGCAAGCAAGGTGATTCAAAAGCTAGTACCAGTGTAAAATCAAATGCAAAATTAGATTGAATCTACAGCAATGGAATTGATCTGAATTTGTAACCAGCAATGCATCCCTACTGCTTCAGAAGGTCTTACAAATACTGTCTTGGAAAAATAAATGCATTCTTAATAACTTATTCACACATTGCTACAAAAGCGGCAGTTTAGCTCCACTGCTGCAAATCCAAGCTAAACAACAATGATTCAGTTAGCTACTTTAGTCTGTGGGCCGCTTTTCACTGTGTTTTTTAGTGAATTCCTCTGCATTCTTTGAGAACTTCTTCCTGTCCTTAAGGAACTCTTCGGCGAGTTCAGCACGCAGTGGGTGCTCTGGCTCGGGGTCATTGACAAGGGCCACTAGAGCTTGAATAACTGGAATATGATAAAAAAAAAATTAAGAACAGACATTCATCTACAAAATAATGTTTTACTTATGTTACCATAATGTTGCCTACCTTGATCAGTCTTTGTGGCAGGCTTCCAGTTCTCAGCACTGATGATGGGCAGGCACACCTGGCCTTTCTCATCAATATTTGGATGATAAATCTTCGTTTTGAAACTAATCTTAGGAGGTTTAAATGGATATTCTGCTGGGAAGTTAATCTCAATGCGGAAAGCACCCTTGTTGTAAGGAGGATTGTCCTGAAAATGGAAAAGTATCACTCCATGAGCACTGCAATTTCTTCATTTCGGTAAGGGTGTATTGAAATTACTAGCATACCAAGCTAAGTTCTTATTCCCTTTAACGTTTTGACTGCCACGTCAACAACGAAAATCTGTGTTATTTATGCAAGCACTTTAAAAAAAGTGATATTTTCGACGTGCCATGCCATCTAAGGCGTCGTGAGCATTTTTTAATTTGACGACTATAGACGTTCGTGGCGGTCAATAGGTTAAGGAGCTGGGCAGAAGATGGAGTATTTGTCTATATCAGCAATCATTGTGTCAGTGACGTCCAAACAAGCCTTTACAGGATAAAATGTTATGTGGCATTACTATTAGTGCAATTACCACTTGAATAAAAAATTGTGCTTGAATTATCAAAAAAGATGTGTTAGATAAATAGGGATTCACCATTCATAGCACTTGCAACTATCAGAATTTGATAACATAGCTACATGATAGTGTATCTGATCTTTAATCTAATGTGTAATTATTAACATACACAACCAATCTGATTGCAAAGAAAGATTTACATTTTGTGTAAAACCACTAGATATAATAATGAGTCATAAGCCTGTGGTGGTAAGTCAAGGTTTTTACTCATTTTACTGCTATCATTATTCTTTTTTAAATTCTTACCTTAGGTTAAAAATAATGTGACCTAGAATAAAGTATACAAATGGGACAACATCATATACTTACAGGAACAATTAATCCTTGCCATGTTAGAATATTGGATTCATCCACTTGTATGTCCCTGAAGGACTTTAGGCCTGATTGCCTGATATCATTCAGTTCCTGGAAGAGATGGGAATGGTAACAACATCAATAATCATCATTCATATAATTACTTCAAGTTAGGAGGCATGAATGTTGTTGGAATTTCCTTAAAATTTTGCAAATCAAAATAATAGAAGTTATCCGTGAACCAGCCTCAATCGGTAAATTGTAATGAACGATTGTGTGTCATAGGCTCTAAGAACTAAAATCTTGTTGTTTCTCTAGGAGCCCATATCTTTTGATTCCTTTGTGATTTTGAGTAATTTTTAAATGTGAGAACTGTAAAGCACGTCGGATGAACCTGTATATTGTATTTATATTAGTAGGTCAACGATTTCACTAAGTATCAATAATAAAATAGCCCTTTGCGGTGTTTCCTAATTTTAAGCCCCACTTTTCATTTTATTTACTACTCCTTATACATACAATTCAGTACACAACTAAGTATTAATATGAATACTGATCGTATCTACTGTGTTACAATCATTAAAGTCGATGATGAAGAATTAGTTAGGTCACAAAAAATGATGTCTCACCTTCTGTAGTCTCCTCGTTGCAGCCATTGTATTAGAATCTGTCAAAGTCCCAACCTAAGATTTCTTGCAACGATTCTTGAAAAACTCAAGATTTTAATTATTTACAGTTCCACACAAACACCATAATTATACGGCACAAACAAATTATAGTAGGATCTGTTCGCAAAATGCTGATAAATTATCTGCAAAATGCGACGAACACCAACAAAATTTCGCTACGTTATGTTAGCACATAGAACTATCAACTTGTAAGTTGCAAACTAAAATTAATTTAAAAACAATAAAATATTATTTAAATACTGTTAGTTTTTAATTTTAAAATATAATAAATGAGTAACTTGACTTGAATGAATGCTGCACTTAATAATCTTTAATATTATGAATGAAAAAACAGTATTTATCTTGCTTGGCGAAATAAGAAACAAAACGTACTTCGGAAAGTTTATGACAGCACCCTCTATTGTCGAACTTAAAAGAAGGTCGGTGAAATGATGACGATTTGTTTGCACTCACCCAAATGGAACGAATGTACATGACTCATTTTGTTATATGATTTATTTATTAAAAAAAGTAAACACACCTTATTTTTCAGGGCAAACACAGAAATTAACTCTGAAATAGATCTCTCATAAACAAAAGATGCAACTTATTACCTCAACCGGGGATCGAACCAGATAGAGAACTATAGGTAACAAGAAACAGGTTTGCTTATTAGTTAGAAAAATCGAGACTGCTGGTAATACGTGCTTCAAGTAGTCTTTATTCCCTTTCGAAACATTCAGTATAGCCGCTGCGGTTGCCACAATGAGCACCAGCGTAACAGCGTCCGCGTAGATCTTGTAATGTTCAGGTTTCAGGTGAACCGAAGTCTAAGGGAAGTGGCGCACTACGTGGCTATAACCACGACTTATCGCATGACCGGCTGCTATCTAGAGCTAAACTGGTCGGACGCCTGGTTGTGCGACCAGATTTTCTTCCTGATCTGCGCTTTTGCGGCAAAGTCGTGGTCGTGGCCGCGTAGTGCGCGAGGTCCCTTATAATGGTGTTGTTATGTTTTGATTGTAGGTCTTATAATGATATGTTGGTGTCGGAAAGTAGGTTTTTAAGTTTTGGAATTAAAATGCAAGATATTTGAGACACGCTCTTTATTAATTAACGCGACTGGATTACAGGGAGACTATTAACATTGTAACAGATGCAACTGGAGAAAATAGATTTCAGATACATTAAGATTCCGTCAGTATTCAATGAATTGCTTTAAATATATTCTATACTCGCTGTTCTAATCAAAAACATAGCTCACATTCTAATTATCATTTCATCTACATAAAAATGAAAGATAACGACCTCTTCATTTACATAGTTTAAATACCTACAAACTCCTATAAAATATATTTGACAGAACTAAACGTTATTTCCAATACTATAAACTTATAAAAAACGGCATATGAATGAAGTTACAATTGGATTTTTGTGACAGATTATAATGAGGACCAGTAGACTTTGTTTATTTTTCGTCTTTAACTCGGCGGAAATATCTTAGGAACATCAATACCCTATTGGCAGTTGAAGATCTTCAGATTTTTCTGCTGAGTGCCAAAATTGATAGACGTATTTTACGATGGATACATGACACATAATGTAACACTGTATATTTCATGTATAAACAATTCGACTGGTCTTCTTTACATCCGATGGTATCGCTAGTCGTCCCCACGCTCGTCGTCGCGGCGTCGGTTACGCGTACGCCTGTTCCAGCCCTCGCGCGGTCGTTCACGCTGCCCACGGCCCTCCCCTCCCCGTCCTGCGCCTCCACGCTGGAAGAACGAGCCTTGCTTCTCGAAGATGCGCTCGTTCGAGTCCACTAGATTGCCGACCTGCGAATAAAACAAGATTATGTTTGTACTAAGAAGATAAATGGTGTTCCCAGCACGGTAAGGCCAATTTTATCACAGATTCTCTGAAGACTAAAAAAAGATGATCACCGTTAATAGATAAACGAATAGTTAAACGCAAGGTATTAATTTTCCAGACCAGTGGATTTAGGAAATCGCAGCATGTTTGACCTTATGTATGTCTTAGATTTGATAATGTGTTTTGGTTATTTTTATTTACCTTATCAGCAAGCTGCAAAGCCAAAGCTTGCATCCTGGTAGGCTCCGAACGATGTAGGATAGCGCATTCACTGGGGTCATCAAGTGAGGCTAGCAGCTCTTCATTGATGATCATCTTAGAGACGAGTGAGTGCACGCGTTGGCGGGGAAGCTCGAACATGTCCGCGAGTGATCGCAGCGAGAGAGACGCGTATACGTGAGCGTAAGTGAACAAGTAAGTGCGGAGCGATTCCTCGCGGATCAGACGACCGAGCATGGCGCGGACGTTGTCGGCGCCAACCATTAAGTCCCACACCTGTAATGAAATAAATAGATTTGTTTGGGTTGGAACTACATAGTAAACAATTTATTTAATCACTCATTAATTTGTTCTTAAATTACCTTGGCATTCATTTTGTCATTAACAATAAAATTCAGGCAAGCGCGCCAGTCTCCGCGGCGCATAGCCCTAGCTGCTGCCACCGCGTGCTCGCGCATGGACTCGGGCGGACCCACCAATGCCTGGCGCTCACTCGCGCGCAAGTTCTGGTAGAACGTCTTACTGATCATGCGGCGACGAGCATCAAACTCGTGAGCCGCCATGTACGGGATTTCGATAAGCATCGCTGACACCAAATACACACATTCAAGCAACTCCAAGTTGATGTGCATGTGGAACGGCATCTGACGCTGCTTCTCGATCTTCTCCTGCTCTTTGGAACGCTCGTGTTGGCGCTGAGGAAGCAAACCCTGAGCAAGCAACTCCTTAGGTTTGCCAGTCATCATCAGTTCAGCTAGACAACCGTGAGCTTCCTTGACGTTTCCGCGGCGGAATGCGCACAGACCCAAGTTAGCCATGGTACGATTGTACAGAATCTGAGTGCTTGGGTCAGAGTGCTGAACTGTTTCTTGCAAGTGCGACATCAGCAGTAAGTCACGAGCTTGGAACCAGTTGTCGTGCAGAGCGTGATGGTAGATGTGAGAGAGAATAGCACGAGTTCTCAGACGGTCAGACTCGTCGTGAGCGTAGATGAACTTGCAGAATTTCTCCATCTTCTTGATGGTAGTTTCCTCACCAGGAGGAAGGTCCTTGCGCACAGCGCGAGGATCAAACTTGTAGTACAGATGATCAATTTTACGTAGGTAAGCACGGCATATTTCTTGTGGAGTGCCATCACGTTCGACTACTTGGCACACGCGGTCAATCAGAGTAGAAACGCGAACTTCGTCCTTCAGTCTCTCAACATATTCATTAGAATGAGGATCGCACTCCTTGAGCAGCTTGGTGAACTCATCGTCGAGTCGCTCCAAGGCGGTCAACAAGCAACCGCGAACAAGGAAGGGTGCCGTGACAAGCTGCTCATTTTCTTCAGTGATAGTTTCGCTTAGTTGCATATCTTCATGAGCTAAGAGTAGGGTGACCATGTGGTCTACATTTTCGACTAGTTTGGACCAGTATTCGGGCTTCATGGCATCAGACACTTTGGGGTTGTAGTCGAAGAGAGCAGCAACGGTGGCGGCGCGCAGTTTGAGTTGCAGAGCATCTCCGAGGTTGTGTGCTGCAGCAACAGTACGTAGCTCGTGCAGGAGCTCCAACTGAGCGCGACGGTCGGTACGCTTGCGACCACGTGCTGCGCTAATCTCACCCAGTTTCTTGACTACCAAAGCCGCGTCAATGTCGCTGTCCTATAAGAAGTAATAATAGTTATTAATCACCATTGGCAAGATATAGAAGTTTAAAAGCAAGTTGTAAAGCTTGAATCTCTTACCTTAGCAAACATCTTAGGCTTATCTGAAGTAGCGGCTCCCTTCCTGACGGTCTCCCATTCACCGCCATCATCAGCCTGATCCTTCTTGCCGACCTTGCCGATCCTGGCGTCACGTCTGTCCTCACGCCGCTTGGCCTTGCGCCTGTCCCTGTCTTCATCTTCGTCTCTTTCAGTGTTTCTCTTCAAGAACCTCTCTCTGATGGTGGTGGCACCGCGGTTCTCGTCATCAGAGCTTGAGCTGGAGTCTGAGGAGCTGGATCCCCAGTCCATGGAGTCGGAAGACTCATCGTCTTGGGGAGGGGGGCGGCGTGGTGGCTCGGGGGAGCGACGCACGCGCACCTTCTCCTTGGGCTTCTCTTCATCGTCAGATTCGTCCGAGGATGATGTGTCTAAATAGAAAGAAGATACAATTAGAGGATGAGATGCCAGTGTTAATAACACACTGTTATATACGGAACACATACTATGACTGTGTCTATGAAAATAAATATTTAAACAAGCTTAGTAGACTGGAAAAACTAATTACCTTTACGTTCATCATCATCATCAGGGAGATCCGGATCCTCACGGAACTTGGACATCTCAGCATCAAAGTCTTTGGCATACTTCCTCAGTTTCTGCCTCAGCGATGTGAGTGCTTTGCTGTTACCTTTAGACAGTGCCTTCCTACTGTCACGGTCATTCCACGCTTGAACCACCCAGTCATCCAACTCTGCCAGTGCCCTAATGAAGAATCTTGGAGCGACTCCATTTTCTTCTTTTAGTACAACTGGTGCAGCACGAGTATAGGCTCTTTGAAGCTCCTCAAAAGAAGCTAGAGCTGATGCAAAGTCTTTGATCTTTTTGTGATTACGCAGAGAATGGATGATGGCTTCCAATTCCTCGTACCTCTTCTCTTTCATAGAGCGCACAACACGCTTTGTTTCCTCCTCATCATCACTGAACTGTAGGATTAATGAATTGTTACATAAGATTTTATAAATACAACATTAGTTCTACATTCATAGTAAGAGATACATTTAAACAGTGGTTCGACTTGTTATTAGTTAGTTCAGGGCATATTTATTTGATTATTACAGCTTGACTTATGATTAATCTTTAAATGCTTGTGTAGTTATGATCAGTTTTTGTGAAAACTGAAAATAACTGGATCCATTAGATATAGCAAGATGCAGGCTATTCCATCCACTTGAAATAAAAAGTAACTTCTTCTTGAGAAGGGTAACATTAACAAGCAGTTTTAACTCCAAAGTACTGTTCCCTCCAATTTGTTGTTGCAGTGCAATAACATGCATTTTAATAATATGGATGTTGGAACCATGCTTCACATATATATGTAACCAGAATGGTTGATAGTCTTGCTAACTCCCAATATGTTGAAATAAAACAATAACTTTAGAGCTAGATAATTTAATTCTATGTTCCATTCAAAGGTCATTATTTTGCAGAGAATCTTAACACTGTGATTAAATGCCATCTATGATTCAAAAACTATTTTTACACTTATCAAAATTCAAAAACAAGAATAAACACTTGTTGAATTAAATATTAGTTTTATTCTTTTAAAAACCATGCTATATGAATAAGAATAATTTATTTAAAATTATACTAAGCTAAGCTATTACTATTGACTAAAGTAAATAGCTTGACTTAATTTGTGAACAGAGTTTGGAGAACGATGCACAAGTCAAACATCATTATGCAAGTACTTCATTATGAAAATAGGTTGACTCATCACAACTCTTTGTTATGGTAAAGAATGGTGAAAAAATAAACATAATTATGAAAATGCTTGGTGGAACATTACTGAAAAACCTAATGATTCTTTTAAGCCTAAAACAATTTGGTTTATTTTCAGATCAGGTTTTCAATAAAATTGCAGAACAGACTTGTTTTACCCGATGAAATTTTGCTTTGTAAATAAAAATAATTTTAAATAAAAATATTTATGAAAGATTTTGAAGGACAATAACTGCCATTTATGAAGTTTTATTTGTATCTAAACTTAACAACATTAGAGAAAAAGAAGCTGTACTTACGTGAGCCTATTAATGATAACAATATCCAAATTAATGATATTAACAAATTGTAAGAATGTTTTGTGTGGCAAAAACTTTAATTATAAGTGCCCCAATGTTTTTGCCGTATAATTATGCATAAACTCACCGTATAAACGGGCGCGGGCGCGCGTACTACTGGCTCGTCCTCGCTCGAGCTCTCGGACTCGGAGTCAGTACCAGTCGCAAAGAAACGACTCATGGTTGCGTTGTTCTATTTCTTCACCTACAAAACAACAATGAGAGATTTACCATAGATTCACTATCACGCATATTCACACCAAGAGGCAATTAGAAAGTAAAAATAAACACTATTTTTTATCAGAAATATGGAACATCGAAGGTGTTGTCCGGGCGGTTGAGGTTAGAACTTTCACAAAAAAATTGGGCCCATAAGCGGTTTCCACTTACCTTCTACAAAATGTCCTATAGATTGTTTTGTTCTCAACAACGGTTAATGGTGCACAAATCATGAAAATATCTTAAAATATTGAAACTGGACAAACTCCAGTCTGCACACGACGCACCACACACGTCAAAAAGACACAGATAAAATATTACGGGCCTGTGATTATGACATTTATAGACGTTTATAAACTAAAAAGGATAGCCGATAGGGGTGTACCAAAATATTCGAAGTTTCTGTTGTACATGTTTTGAACCAAATTATCAGACCTACTCTAACATCAATTTTAAATGTGGCTTTGGACGACCGAGCTCGGGCACAAGCTTCAAGCTTCAAGTTTACCGACTATCGACCGATTGATTTTGATGTGCCGTGCTTCTCAGAAGCTATTGACGCTTGGAAATTCGCAATTTATTTTACGAGAGTTTCAGAACAATTTACGGAACATGTCTACCAAGACTACTCAACGTGCGCACCTGCTGGCTTGGCAGTGGGTGAGTGGGAGTCGGAGTCGGGTCGTCGGCATCACGCACTGCCGTCGCCTAGCTTAAATACTTTGATCGACGACACCACTTTCCACCTCACTGCTTCTCTACGCTTAGGAGCCCAATGTTGTTCTCCTCATTGCTGTCACTGTGGTGAAGTTGTCAACAGCCTCAGACAACACGGCCTGTCATGCACCCGAAGTGCGGGGCGTTTTGAGCGGCACGCAAATATAAACGACATCATCCGACGAGCTCTTGTCACCGACGGCGTTCCAGCTGTATTAGATGGCTTGACATGTAACGATGGCAAGTCTTTGTTTCTATGGAAGATGGGTAGACTTTTGTGGAGGATGCAACCTGTGTCGATACTCTTGCGCCATCCCATCTTCCTAGCTCATCGTACTGTACTTGTGCTGCCGCTGCGGCTGCAGAACCTCAAGCGGCGTAAATAGATCTTATAGGTAACTATATTTTCTAGCCGGTTTCGGAAACGGTTTGGCTTCAAAACGCTTACTTGACACTTCCCGTGACCCAAGGTCTGGTTTTTACCTTGGCCAGAGGCTAATCAATCGTTGTCATACAACATGGCAACGCCGCTAGTCTCTCGGGGATATTGCCAGTTGACAGCGTTGAGGACTTTTTTGGCGCCATTTTTAGTTACTTTGGGTTATTTAAATTAATAAACGTATAGTATTGTCAAGAAATAAATTAACACCCTGTCTGTAAAAAGAAAAAAAATACAATACTGTAAGTAAAACAACATGTTATGAGATTGCATACAGCATGCACGCCATTCTAGTAGCGTTACATATTTAACCGACTTATTATTTACTGAATTTCTGTATTGCCAAAATAATATTATTCGTTAGTTGCCTCGCTACGCTAGCCTTGGTCCACAGAGTACTACTTCCCATGGTATAATACTACTTCCTAGCTCCCTCTATACTTACTTTACTCTTTGTTCCTAGCCTCCCAACAATGTGTTAAATACAATAGCAACACCGTAAATTCTGACTTCACTAATCACTGTAGGTCTCTAGTTGTCATTGTCAAATTGTCAAAAACGTGTGGAAGTCGACGAGGCTATTGATGTGATGTCTTCTGAAAAAAAAAAAACTGTAAAAGTAAACATCGGAATAAGCAACAGCAATGGAGTTTACAGGGCTAATTCTTCCTTTGACAAAAAACATATGTCGCACTTGTCTACTAGAAACAGATACCACGATGTTTATGAACATACAAGACTTAATTGAACACGAGATGATTAAGGTTAAATTAATTGATATTTTGGTCTTCCTTAATTGTTTAGAGAACAATGACGAAGAGAACTGGCCTCAAGGAATATGTTCTTCATGTGTATCTACAGCTTTAGTCGCTTATAACTTTAAATTAAACTGTTTGAAGGCAAATTCTATGTTATCGCAAATTCTTATGATACAATCTCCTACTAATTTACAGAGGACTGACATAGATTCTATAGATATCAATGTTGTTTATCAAGACCATGAGTATGAGGTGCCACTGTTCAGTAATCACCCAACATTAGATTTTGAAAGCACTTTATCAGATAACAAATTGGCACCACTGCCTCCTGTTACTGAAATAACTTCTGGAGAGCAGCCACAGCGAATAGAAGGAGAGAAGCGCTATGCTTGCACTATTTGTACAAAGTCATTCACTAGGCTGTATGGACTGCGTTACCACATGACAAAACATACCGATACTCGGAAGTACCTCTGTTCGAAATGTGGAAAGAATTTCCACACTTCTAATGGATTGAAGCAGCATTCAATATCACATAGAGATATTGCTCAGTTTAAATGTGGTTTTTGTCATAAGACTTATAAATCAAGGCAGTCACTCAAGGAGCATTTTCGTGTGGCACATTCCAGCAATCGCATGCTATTTGTGTGTGTAACTTGTGGGAAAAGGTTCACAGCAAGATCAACCTTAAACATGCATGTTAAGACTCACAATGGAGAGAAATTCGCATGTTCTATCTGTCCAAAGACATATACTAGGGCATCATATTTGAAAGCTCACATGCTGGTGCACACTGGTCAGCAGAAACCCAGACCTTTCTCATGTTCACACCAAGGCTGTGCTAGAAGTTTTCCAACCAAACATTCCTTAGTGGTGCACATCGCACATGCACATACAACAGAGAGATCTCACAAGTGTGATAACTGTTTTAAGGGCTTTGCTACGGCAAGTGGATTAAAGATACACATAGAATCTCACGGTAACAACATGGTGTCATGTAACTATTGTTGTAAAAAACTTAGAACCAAGAGGGTATTACAAAAACACATGAAAACTCATGATGTTGATGCCAATGATATGATTTTAGAAACTGTAGACCAAGCTTAGTAGGTTTAATATAATAATGATTGTATTCCTTGTGATAAATATGCAGCATTATGATTTCCTATGTATAGTTGCTGTCCCACCATTATTTGTGTTAATAAAAACAATGTAAGAGTACAAAGTCGTTTTCATTAAAATACCCAACAATAACCCTCCTAAGACAATAGGATTAAGAATCTTATTGTCAAGGTAATCTAGTTGTAATAAACATACATAGATAGGTAGAATAGGTTGGTACATGCTTAAGAAAAACTTTACCAGCCAATCAAGGACAGCAGTTGTTTCAACAATGTTACAATGAATTGTTATGCGTATTGAGCACACTTATATCATTGTTCTTTTAGTTTCTTTAATAAAAAAATTGATAGATATCTACATATTTAGGTTAGAAATATTGGTATTGGTGCCTCTAATATTTTGGATATCCATCAAGACTTGATATCCCACAGGTACAGATTTCAAAAGAACCAATAAAATAATCAATATTTTTTTTTTCTGTAAGAACATTTTTATTTTACTTCCGTACCGTACATACATACACAGCATTTCATACATGTAATAATTTTTAATGATTATGAATTCATGTTAACACTTTCTCTAGATTATTTGATATAATGTATGAATTAATTGGTAGATAAGGCTTCAATGTGAGTCAGACTGATAACAGTAATTGCTTATTTAAATTAGGTAGAATAGAAACTCATATATTATATTTGAAATTCACATCACACAAAATCAACCGATACCTACAAAAGCAATAGAGCTAAAAAAAATATTATGTACATAATGATATTGCTCCTTATTAAAATATTATTACACAACTGAAACTTAATTTTGATGATATATCAGGAAATAAGCACAATATAATTTATATTAATTTAGTACAATTTCAATTCAACAAATGAAGCAACAACATTGGTATTTGATTATAAACAAAAGCTACATATAATTTCACTGCATAACTACTCAAAACATATTACAAATATTTATAGTGCTCACATATTTTCCTACTCAACTATAATGGTACATATTATAATCTAAACAAATAACAGGAAATAATTCAGATGATTTACTCAGCCTTGATGCTGTATAACATTAACTAGATGTCTACAAATGTTGAGGCATGTTGCATCCTTTAAACAGCACTATGGTTGAGAACATACATAGTATACCCACATTCAGAAATCTATATGAATAAGATTATATAGGACTGACAACTGGATTTGTTATACAAAGCCAAATGTTTCATGTACAATTTGGGGCAATGCTAATACTCCATATTGCATTAACTACCCCTCTCAAATGGAAAGTACGTAATTTTCTTCAACTAACAGCTTATGTTATGAGGCGCATTTAGTTCAACATTACAACTCTTGATTATTATAGGAATGTGGGCTATTTACCAAGTATTTTATTCATCATTTTGTTTTGTTTGCCCATCTTTATATCAGCAACTTCAACTTTATCCTGTATGGTGTCAATGATTTCAGTTTGCTGTTCTATTTCTTCACCAAGAGCAATTCCAAGTCCTTTCAGTCTTGAAATGGAATGCAGCATTTCATCTAAGTTGGCATCCAGTACCTGGTTGACTCGCTGACTGTCAGGTATGGGTTCAGCCTGTACCTGTGCATCTAACTCACGTAGACGAGTTGCTGGATGAGATCTGAAGCGGTCATCGCTGTTGACTTGTGATAGGTTGTCTAACGTGTCATCCAGCCGGCTACTTGTGCCTGCACTCTGCAAGCTAGGAGAGTGCTGGCTTCTAGGAGGAGTCTGATCAGATTTACCAGAGATGTAGTTCTTGAGGCCATGGAATACAGATTTGATACCATTCAAATGCTTTTGACTGTAGTTCAGATTGGTGTTTATTTCGTCGAGACGTTTGTTAGTGTTTTGAAGTTGCTCTCGTTGTCGACTGAGCTCTTCTGCGGTGGCGATGCCGATCTGTTCGGAGTCACGCAGCAGTCCTATGCTGCGCGAGGATGAGTCCAAGGTTCGCTGTTCGATTTCTCTTTGTCTTTCCATCATAGCTTGTCTTTGTTGTTCCAACGCAGCTATGTGACTTCCATAAGCGGATGGTGCTGGCTTACTTGGCTGTGGTGGCGGGATTCTTGTCCTGAAACTGTTGACGAATGTGTCATCGTCTACATCATCATCATCCTCGAACAATTTGTTGGGATTAACGTAAGTAGCTCCAGGACGAGACATTTTCGTAGTTGTTTCCTGTTCGTTTTTGTATGAGAATATGTCTGACAGCAACACTTCTTTACTTAAAAATTTACGTCACACAAATGAATTATTCTTTGTGGATGGTATCCGAATATTAGGAATACCCTTTTACGTAGGTATTTACGCGAAACGATAACGACATGGATGAATGACACAGATGACGTGACGTAGAGAAAGGGGGCGGAGGGGCAGGCTTAAAAAAAAAATAATGACAGTGACAGCTCTGGTCTCGAACTTTCCTTAATTGGAATACGAGGCATTTAAGACATCGTATGGGAATGTCATATTTGGCGATAACAATTTATTGAAAAACATGGTATTTGTTTCATGATAGAAAAGTGAACATCAAGTGAGACAACAACGTTCTTGAATATTGTGTCGATCGATTTCTATCACGGCGGCCAACCTCAATGGAGATTGGTTAGCCTGTGGCCAGGTAGACATCATATCGACGAAAGATCAGGCACGGCACCAACAGGTTAAAGTTCTTGCATTTCTCGATGCACTTTGTAGTACGATCTGAGAATTGAACTTAGGATCCCACGCTCAGTCGCCTTTGTGACCTCGAAACCGACGACGGGGCAATTAACATATTGATGTAGAGATATCAAGAATGTGCCATTGTCCGTACTAATATTACTGCACAAAACCCACGCTGAGAGGCAACTCTTAAGGTGCAGTCAAACCGAGGCAGACTGGACAGCGGCCAGCAAGTAGTGATGGGCGGAGGATAAATTCTCGGAAGATAATTACTCGAGTATTTATCCGAAATAGATAAATACTCGTTTTTAACCATTTTTATCGGATATTTACTCAAAATGATGGACATTTATATTTTTGGCAAATTGGATGTTTATTTTCTCAAATTTAATGACTAGTATTGTTATTTGGGCTTTCCAAGATACTACACTATTACATTATTACTTTTGATGTCAAAACGAAGCAACGTGGTTCTTACTACAAATCTACAATGAAATAAAGAAAGAAGTGAAGGAAGAACTTGCTACCGTTAACTATATGCATCTCTAGTTGGACGGATGGAGTAATATAAACAACGAAGGTGTTAATAATTTTATTATTTCAAAACCAGAACCATTCTTTGTTGAGAGTTTAAACACTGAACAGAATCGCCACACAAGTGAATTTCTCCGGGAAGAAATTTTAAAAGTCATGAGAACATACGGTGAAGAAAAGTTTGTTGTTGTTATTGGTGACAACGCTAGAAATATAAATAAGGCTTTTCAATTAGTCAAAGAAGTACAACCACATGTTGTGCCTCTAAACTGCGCAGCACACACTACTAATTTGCTAGCTCATGACGCACTGAAATGTGAAGGTTTCAACAATTTCATTAAACTCTGCATAGATGTAATAAAATCTATAAAAAAATCGCAAGTACTGGGATCAAAGCTACAGCAAATCGTAAAATATAAATAAATCAGGAGAAAAATAAAAGCTGCCGTGCTGCACAAGATGGGGCAGTTACCTTACATCACTAAGGAGTTTGAAAAATACAAAAGCCGCTCTCTTAGCGTTAGCTATAAAAGAAAATACCGTCATGTCAAATGACACAAAAGCAGCTTTTGCTTGATGATAATCTTTGAAATTACGTAGATCAATGCATATCTGTACTTGAACCAATAACAGAACCTATCCTTCAACTAGAGTCCAGCAAATGCAATGCCCATACAGTGTTTATGATCTTCAAGGATATGAAATCTAAATGAGCTTCATTTTACCTAGTATTACGATTCTTGAAAATGTAGCCAAGAATCAAATTCTCTCAGCGGTGGCAAAAAGGATGAAAGACTGCGTAAAGCCTTTACATTTATCCGCTTATCTGCTTGACCCAAAGACTCAAGGTATCGAGTTAAATCAAGACGAAGAACTGGAAGCAATGGATTTTATTTACGAAATGGCAGGTTTGTTGAATGTGGAAATAATGCCAGAATTAGCAGCATGTAAGGCCAAGAAAGGTTTTTGGCGAAAACCTTTTATTTGGCAGAACATTAACGAAATAAGCCCCTTAACCTGGTGGAAAGAAATATGTTCTTCGACAAAGTTAAATAAAATCACAGTGCGTATTCTTTCAGCACCGTGTACTTCTGCCGCAACAGAACGGTCTTTTAGTACACACGCAAACATTCACAATAAAAAAACGAAATCGCCTGACCACTGAAAATCCGGCTCCAAGAGAGTGCAGACAGCGACGGTGACGACGGAGACTTTCCATCTCCATGTCCAGTACAGACAGATACTGATGAAGAACCAGTGGATTTGAAAGAATCGGGAAGTGAGTTCCAGTTTGTAAATTGCTTTTCTGATAATGATGAACAAGCGTCTAATAGTGATAGTAGATAATTTATTAAGAAAATATCAGTAATTGGCAAAATATTCATAAGTGTAGTGAAGTCATTGTTATTACAATATTGTCTTATTGTTAAAGTGATTAAAGTAACACACTAATCTATGTTTTCATGTTATATTGACATCATTTGCCGAAAAAGATGATTATATGGGTCTATTGTTATTTTAGTATTTTTCTCTACATAACCAGTAGTGCGCTCGGTGTAACTATAAAAAAAAAAAACAGTTGTCTTTGTCGTTTCTTTTTTTTATGGACGAAGACTAGGCAAAATGGACGAAAACTGTAGCCCACTGTGCCCTTTCCCTAATGGAAAAAAAAACAAACGTCAAGTCTAGTGTCAACAAGACGTCAAGACATCAATAATGATAACTTGTTACAAAGTGTGTGAATACTATGAATGAATTATTGCGAAAATAAAACGAATACTATTACAAAAATAACATAGATGGTGGATAATATAGTTGGATAATATAATTTCTATGGGTACATATTTGACATCCTAGAGAAGCTTCCAAGATGATGGCAGGAAAAGGTTAATTTAGAGTTATTATTACTATTCTATAACTTGAAATTTCGGACTCACGAACCCAATATCGTTACAAAAACGCCATACGCCATGTATATGTAATTCTAAAATAACACGATTATTTAACATTTCAGTAATGCCAGAAACAGAGGAACAAAACAGAATAAGGTTTCAAGTTGAACTGGAATTTGTTCAGTGTTTGGCAAATCCGAACTATATACATTGTAAGTATGCACAAAATAAACTTTGTCATGTTTATCGTTGCATATTCATTCATTTTGTATGTAACTGCTTACAAGTTATTTAATTGATTAAAAAGGATTGGGCCCAAATAGCCAGACAGAGTTAAATGTAAAGAGGGAATAGGCCTTTGCCCTGCAGTGGGACACATCAGGCTTATAATAAAAAATAATAATATATATTTAATTGAATGTAATTTTGTGTAGGCATGATTGTGACTTAAAACATCGCCTTGAATGAGTCTGTAAAGATGTCATAATTAAAAACTAATTATGAAACAATTTTTGCAATAATAACTTTGAAAACTAATATTTTCAGTCTTGGCACAGCGTGGCTACTTGAAAGAAGCCACATTTATCAACTATATTCGCTACCTACAATACTGGCGGGAACCAGAATATGCTCGCTACCTCAAGTACCCAATGTGTCTTCACTTCTTAGAGCTGCTGCAGCACGAGGCATTTAGAAGAGAATGTGTGTCTGCACAGGTATGTTGATGTTACAGATTTGTTTTGAGGAATCATTTAAACCATCGAGATTATAACACAGCTTGAATATGTGTTGATACTCTTGCACCATCACATCTCCCATGCTCATTGTGCTGTGCTGGTGTTGCCGCTGCGACTGTAGAGAACCCCAAGCGGCTTAAATTAGTGACCTTTGTGGAAACTGTATTTTCGAGCCATTTGGGGTTGATACTCTGATAGTGTGGGGTACGCATGCTCATAGCCTATTTAAGGATATAAAATACAAACCCTTAGTTGTCGCTTCCCGTGACCCAAGGGCTGGCTTTTACTTTAATCAGAGGCTATGTGTTGCCTTAACAACGTGGCAAATGCCACCAGTCTTTTGGGCACATTACCAGCTGACAGTGTTGAGGAGGAGTTTTTTGATGCCTTGATGCCCTTTTATAGTTTGTTGTTAGATTATTTATTTTATTTAGTAGTTTTTAATTAATAATATATAGTTAGTTTGTTCTACCTGAAATTAATTAGTGAAGTGAAGTGCAAATAAAAGTTTCACTGCGTTATTAGACTTTAAGTACACAAAGGCGTTGTCAACTTTTGAGTTAGGGGGGGAGGGAGCAGGAGGGAATTAAAGTACGACATAGAACTCAAAGCTCATTTCATTGAACATCGTGAAATTAAGGAACACATTGATTTTTGGAAAAATGTGCCTAATAACTATAAAAGTTTATGAGACTGCGCACAATTTATTTTGACAATATTTTCTTCGACATTATCTTGTGCGGCCTGCAGTGATACCTCACCGCTCATTGTCCTATGTGGCCCTTCACCAGAAAAGTGTGACGACCAATCCAATGTGACGTCTAAGGGGTATCCCTCATAGTTTAATAGAAATGATAAACTCCTAACTAAAGAAGAGAATTTACTTTTTTTTCTTCTTTCTGTATTTTAAAAGTGGAGACCTGTAATTGGCTTTCAGACTATTGTACTGTCCTTGATCTGTTTGTTTTAGCTGTAAGTCTCCCATGTTATCTAAATAAATAAATAAAGTAAAATGTACATATATGTTTTTCAGGTATGCAAGTTCATGGATGACCAAGCTATTTTGCTGTGGCAACACTACACGCGGCGGCGCACGCGCACGTTGCAGCCGCCGGACGCGCCCGCGCCGCCCGCTCCCCCCGCCCCGCCACAGCAAGGAGCACCGCGCCAACAGTCGTAGACTATAAAAAACTTGTACATGCTTACAGTATGTGGCCGTTAATATAACGCTGGTTTTCTTCTCACGCGGACCGTCGGCGGTGATGGGTGAAAATGTACATACGTATGTCTTAATAAAGCGTTTCTGGCTTACGCTGACCGGTTGGCATTGATGAGTGTCAGCATTAAGCTGTAGGCGGCGCGGCTTTTCACTCACTGACCTTTCTGCCGTCTCATTTCCACTACTAAATTTCGTGCGTGAGCAGGTAGATAACTACCTGCTCAAACAAATTACTGGGTACCGGCGACATTGTGGAGTCTACACGCTGGGAAAGGGCTATGTTCAAATGGCTATAACTCTTATAATAAAATTGGTCTACAGTCAATATTTTGATTTAATTTTGTAGGTTGACTCAAATACTTCTGAATAAACATTAAAACACATGTAACATTTAAATATTAATCAGAAAATTTAAAAAAACCGTAAATTTTATGTAATATTTCATAACTTCTTATTTTTTTAGGCGCTTTTTGCACATTATTTAGGAAAATTTATTTATTAATTCGATTGACTCGGCGTACCCTTGTAATAAGGTCATTTGCACGTCTCTAGGTCACTTAGATTCTAAGATTATATTATGCATTTCATTGAACATACCCTGGTTCAGTCGAATAAAAAAACAAGATGGCTGCTATTTGCGTGGTTAGGAATATTTATAAACGTAATTGTCGATAGAAATGAGTATACAATATGCCCTAAAGTATCGGTAACCGGTAATCAAACACACTGTATTATGTATCATTGGGCTAGGTAATGTTTGCTTCTGTCCCTTGCGGCAATCACAGTGACAATAAAACAACTCGAGTTTACCGGTTGGTGGCGAAGAACTAGCCGAGGGTAGTCGTCAGAAGAAAACCAGCACTAACACTGAGTTTTAAAAAGGTTGGGTTTGTTGAGCATCATTTGTCTCTCTGTCGGTCATACATACGTTTGTATGAGGGACTAACCACACATATTCAGCTCTCTTCAGCTTTTGTCCATATAAATTTGTATGGAGATGCGTACGCATCCGTCCAGCTTTCCGCGTCTATTCTGATGTGTACTCATCTCTTCACAAAATCGTTGTATTATATGGACAAAAGCTGAACAGAGCTGAATGGAGCTGAGTAAGTGTAGTGAGTCCCCGAGTGTCAGAGACATATCGGTGTTTCTCTTTCTAAAACTCTGTGTCATATTTATATCCGGGCCCTAAAAATACATGAACACCATCTTTAAAAGTGAATGAAATGCTCTGCTCTACACTGTATGTTGGCCCATCTGTGTGAAGTTATAAGTTTTCAATTATTAACCCATTTGTTACTAGGTGGTCACATTGTAAATAAGTATAATAAGTTGGAATGTCTTGATATAGACTGAGTTACTGTAATGTTTAGCTTGTAAGTTTAATATTAAATCTTTTTTATTTAATTTTGGTAGTTTTTTTAAACCAGTGTTGCCAGAGCATGGAGACGAATTTGAACCTTTCTTTTTGTCTAAGCAATGTGTCACTTTTTGTACTGATAGGTTTGCATTTGCTACTGTCGGAGAACGTACTCGGGGTCACTCATTCTCAAATTCGAGGCTAAACCATTAAAATCATTCAATACCACAAATAAAACAATATTATTAATTTCTCTTTTGGTAAATATAATATATACACTGTAACAGAAAGGGTATAGTCATATGAAAGGTTATGCTACAGACCATCAAGCTGAACGACTTTCTTCTTGTCATAAATTGCTATTGGACCCGAGGAGAAAGTTGTTCAGTTTGATGGTCTGCAGCCTATCCTTTCATGTGACTATACTCTTTCTGTTACATCCTGTATATAATTAGGCACACCTCTGCCTAACTCCTAGGGGATTAGTGGCCTGCATATCTTAAATACGATGCGACAAAAACTACATTTTGTTTGAAAAGTGCATTTATTTAACGAATGGTTGGTTGTGGGGCCGCTTGCGTGCCATGCACAGGGCGCGTAGCGTCAGGTAGTACAGCAGCTCCACTGCACTCATCATACTAAACCCCATGCACAGGCCCAGGAGTCCGCCAGTGTTTGCTGAAATAACAAGATAGTATGTTATAGCATAGAAAAAAATCTTACTCACCCGACCTGAACGTCACTTACCTATAGCCACAAAAGCTACTGATTGATTGCTATCGTCACCTAAATAAATGCCTATGTATTATTCCCCTATTGGAATTTAAAGTATCGGGCATACTCCAGCAGAAAATCCAACAGTGCGCTTTTATTTAGGTATTAATTTAGGCGTTGCTTAGTGTTAGTGCAATTGCAAACGAGCATTATTTTTGCAGAAAGGTTCGTAGGACGTATATTTACGTAAAATCCTAGTTATACTTACATAGGAATTCAGTCAGGCCAAATATTTCTCCTTTGGTAAATCTCATAAAATTGTTCTCTTCAAAGTAAAAATGTACGAGAAGCATGTTTTCCCTGTTGAGAGTAAAAAGGATTAGAAAATATCGAAAATATAAAAAAATCGAAATATGGATTGTAAAACCAGGTAGAAAGTCTGTAGGTCCCCTAGGTCACGGTGAGTAGGTGGCGTATAACCGTCACCGAAAACTAATCTGACTAATCTGATTTGTTTTATTATGCTATAATTTTTGATTGATTTAGGTACCTAATTGTCAGTAGGTAGGTATGTAGGTATATTTAATTTCCTGTCCAATAATTCTAAAACTTTGTTGCTTCCGTCGACCTCAATCTAACATGGTATGAGCAATTATGACTGCTAACTGTTTGGGATAATTGAGGTAGTATGGTAAGTCAAGGTAATAAGGTTGAAATTACGTGAAGTATTGAGGAGTTCTGTTGCCGAGGCTCTTGGCAAGGTGTTTGACCAGCATCTCTTTGAGTGGTGCGTCACTCATCCGCTCTTGGTATGCGATCTCTGTACACGCCGGCAAGCATTCCTCACAAGTTACGTCACGTCCTGCAGCACATTTAAATAGAAGATTAAATTGAATTTGCTAGCGAAACTCTGCCGATGATGAAAAACTTTCATCACATCGGTTTTTTTAACTCGTGTCAAAAATTAGTTAAGTCCACAAAAAAAAAAAAAATTTTGTTATCTGTTGTTTGAGCAAGATAGAGACAGTTTTAATAGACAAATTACGTCATAACTAACGACAGTGACGACGACGGCCCTTCGGGCTTTCAATACAGTTTGCGGTAAATTGACATAATGAGCTACGGGCGCGGATAACAGTTAAAGGGATATGGTACCTTAGCCACCATCATCAACATGTAGCAGTCCACTGCACTGCGGGACTTAGGCCTGTCCAATGCATCCAGCTACCAGTTTCTTGGTTACCTACCTCTAGTTGATGGCCAATAAGTACATCTTTGGTTATGTAAATAGCTACCTAATTTATACTTGTCTAATAGCTTGTCCGATGCTAGAAATTTTCTACACTTTAAGGTAAGAGATATAGAAATAACACTAAAGGTTCTGGAGGAGTCTGAGACAGATAATGTACCGAAGAATCTGTCAGTGTCCGCAGCTTGTGCGCAATCTGTCCGTACCGGTTTGACTGAATCTTAATGCAGTAGAGAGCGGAAAGACACCTACCTTCTGGCATGATCTTGCTCATGTTGGTATAACATTTCGCGTCTTGTTTTCCACAAATACGTGTTGATTTGTTTTCTGAAAAAAATTGCAAGTTAAATGTTAGCCATATATCAGTATTAGGTATTTTGGCTCAAAAACAGGCTTCTCCCAAGAATCGCCATACCAATGCTTTCAAAAATTGCCTTTCCTAGCTTATACTAGCTTTTATTTAATACATAACTCATCGTAATTAGATATGTAACGTACCTACCTAATTATATGGTATATATACCATACATATACTGCCTCGTAGGTCTAGTGGATGCAAGCGCTACTGCTGAGCACAAGGTCCTGGGTTCGATTCCCAAATCGAGTAGTGTTACAGCGTTTTACCATAAACACTTTCTAAGTTGTAGCCCGGAGTTTGAATCCATCCTTTCATAGTAATATAAAAAAGTAATTCTGTTTGTTTGTTATCTTTTCACGACTAAACGTCTGATCGGATTGTAATGAGATTTGGCAAGGAGATAGATTATATCCTGGGGAACACATGACCTGGGGACATGCTATCTTTTATTCCCTCACATACACATCAAAGCTTCCACGCGAACGGAGTCGCGGGCAACACCTAGTTTTATATAAATAGACTCGCTCCCACACACACGGGACTCAAGCAAAACATCAACCTAAACTTTCGGGGATTACAGACGTGGTGCTATATTGTGTTACATGGAATACTCACTGGGCATGTAATAATATACACATTTGCATACGTCCAACATAGCTCGCGCTTCACACTCCATTTCGCAGTTCTTCAACGTGTAAGTTCTGTGGAAAGAAACAATATTCATCGTAATCGATAACATACACAATGGTTTTATTAATTACCACAGTCATATAACAAAGGGTGATTGGTATCAGACATATAACCATGGTGGTTGCTTTATTGGAACACCGGGTAACATCGTGATTACGAGTGAGATACTAATGAAATGAGACGGAATGGGCATAAAAGAAGGGAGATAGAAGTAGCTGACAGTTTGTCATTGAAATTCGATTTATTACTACTCAAGTTGTTGCTCACGACCTTCGTTCGCGTGAAATTATTATAAAAATATATTACTTCCCTTTTATAATCGAATTTTGTTACCAATTTCAAGGGTTTTTGCACGGAACCCTAATTATTATTCTAAAATAGCCTATGTTAGACCTTATAACATCAGCTATCTGCCAGTAAAAGTCCCGTCAAAATCGGTCCCGCCATTTTGGAGATTAGTGCGAACAAACAGACAGACAGACAAAAATTAAAAAATGCGTTTTTGTTATAAGCTCCGCATATATTTTCATATACATTCAGTAAGAAGCTGTTATTTTGATATTGCAAACAGACACTTAAATTTTATTTATTTGTATAGTTTTTCAGATACCTAAACTAATTTAAACTCTGGAAAATCTAAATGTCTGTGGAATACTAATTGACAAAAGAAAACTGGTTTTCAACTTTGGTCAAAGATTTTACATCGCTATCTTTATTTATATTAGCTGGGTACCTACCTACCGATGTTATGAATCCTTCTATGGGTGGGTAGATAAATATTGATAGGTAGAATCCCTAAAATAAAGATTCACAGGCTTAAAATTACCTGAAAAACACTAATTCCTTTTCACTAGAGAACAAACAAAGCCTCTTCTTTATATCAATCGACCGCAATGAGGATTGCGCATCAAGTATTCTTGGCCAAATGGCAATCCGAGCCTCTATTCCTGGTCCATATATTGCACCCAGGTTCCTTATCTTCGGTGTTTCCACTGGATTGTGGAGTAAAATCTAAAAGAATTACTGATGAAAATAAAGGGTGTAAAACAAAGACTATATTCTCTATGGTGTAAAACGACCCTTAACGAAGACGAAAGGCACTTGTTCTTTCCGTCAGTTCGATCATTTTTTTGTTGTGGGCCATACATGGGAACCTTCTAGTTACGGAGATATTGGAGGTCAAAATTCTAAATTTATTCACAATTTTTTTTTAAATAAACTACTTTTTAAGGTTTTAACTTTACCTCCATGACCTGTAACTATTCAAAGCATCCATCAATCAGCACCAAGTTTTGAGTGCAAAACGTGATTTTTCACCCCAAAAAAATTCGTTTCCCAGCAATAATTTTTACGTAGAGTTACTTAGTTTGATGTACATAATGCTTGGTTGACGGCTTCGTGAAGGGTCCGTTTACACCCTATAGATAGTTTGTATAAGACGATACCCAGACGAGAATATGGCACATCAAGCATTGTTATGTAAGCCGAACTTTTTCGATGTGTGACAGTATATTTCTAAACCCCGATGCTCGAAGTGCCATATAAACGCTCGGGTGGATACTGTAATCTGTTTTAAGATGAGTAATACTAAACCTTGAAGCCAGCACTTTTGGTGGAAGCACAATAGTATTCCGCAATATTAGCGTCCAGAACCAGGGAGAGACCGTGCTGTGTGCCAATTCCTTTAAGCGAGAAAGCAAGAATAAGTTCTTAGTTCACCAATATCACAGGCAATAGGAACTTATATTAAACTGTTAAGACTTTCTGCAGGGCATATTGCTCGCAGAACGGATGGCCGATGGGGCCGGAAAGTTCTGGAGTGGCGACCGCGAACTGGAAGACGTCGCGTTGGAAGGCCTCCCACTAGGTGGACCGATGACCTGGTAAAGGTTGCGGGGATCCGCTGGATGCGAGACGCACGGGATCGGTCAATTGCGACAATGGCGACACTTGGGGGAGGCCTATGTCCAGCAGTGGACGTCTTTCGGCTGAAATGATGATGATGAAGACTTTCTTCTTACCTTTAGGTCGCCAAGGAAAGCCGTCAGATGGAGCGTCTGCTGGGTAACCGTCCTCAGGAGTCCAGTCTACTGCTGGTGATGGAAACGTGAGATTAAGATCATTCAGTGATCGTCTGTAAACGGAAACATTTAACATTTAATTGGTACATTAGATCCCTAACCTGTGTATATTTATTGTTGAATGTATACTGTTGGACTACCTATGTTAAATAAATAAATAAACTGTTAACATTTCATTTAGTGTTAAGAGTCTCATCAGAAAGTGTATATTACCATTCTGATTTTTTTATCGATTGAGAGTTATTCGAAATTCTATCAAAAATATTACTAAAGGATGAGTAAAATTGGTACTGAGTCAGACATATTAAAGACCGATTGCGGATACCGGACTCAACAAACACTTCAGTGACGGTGTCCACCGGTACGGTATGACCGAATCTATAAAGATATGTTTAAAGAAGAAAGGAATCTTACGGGTTTCTGAACATGTTGTTTCGGTGCACCACGTTAAAGGTGCAGCAGAGTCCCTCGTCAGTGAGCTGTGCATTGAACAGGTCTTCGCAGTTCACATCCGAGGAGTCCCAGATGCACTTCGCGAGCATTTCACTGCACGGTTGTGTTACCTGAAGAAGAAGTTATCTGAACTGCTCCATAACGGTGTTCACCTTTAGATTAGTCTAGTAAGATAGTTATAAATTCGCTTTCATATTACCATCTTCTGGGATATTATTACTATATAACCGTTATCTATCTTACTGCGACATTATACATATTTTACTTCTCAGTGTTTGCTTCATTCCACATTTTCTACGCTATTTTTAACCAAGTCAACCAGTTACAAGTCAGTTTAGCAAATCATTGGATGCAATTAACCGGTTCTAATCACACTTGACACCTACCGTTATGTCTTAATTTGTGCCCAAATTATACATTTGCGCATAAATGTGTAATACCCGCTGATATATTCATAAGTGGAATTGCAAATTACATTATTTCTTGAATTTTTGGTTGTTTTTTTGGTGTTTGGGAGGCCTATGCCCAGTGGCTCCCGTATATTACGTAGATTTGAGACCAGTTACGGGCAATTGGCTCTACATGGGACCTATTTTTGTGAATATAATATATAATTCTGTAATATCTTCTCTTGGAAGAGGACAGGTTTATCGCCTAGCACAGGAGTCAGGTCTACACACAATTTTGTAACCACTCTCTTGTCTATTAAAGATTATTATTGATTTAAACGTAACTGACGAAGTCTTCCAATCCTCCAATCGGGGAATACAGACGTGGTTATGTGTGATCAGACTTTTAGAAGTGGAATCGAATGGTAAACACAGATTGGTGGTAGAATATTTGCTACTAACATTTATCAGAAATGATCTGGTGTGGTCCCAATCAGCGCTGCCGGCGATATCGTCCTCAAATAACTCAGAATCATCCCTTGAGCTACACAAACTTTGCAGCAGCTTCTTGTCAACTGGATCCCTGTCATGTAAATTGATGTAGATTAATTTGATTAGGTACCTAAATAGACAATTTAATCCACTGTTTTGTTTCTAGAACTAGGCATGACATTTTTGGTCAACGGGAAATTCGCTTGCGCAAATAGAGATAATGTATTGACGTCAATCCAACCCCTTTGTAGATTCATCGAATACCAATTAGCTATTTACCCTTTATTCTGGTTTGATTATGTTAAACTTTCTTTGTTATTCTTTTATTTTTAACATGTTCAAAATAGAGCTGATTGGAGTCAAAAATGTTCTGTTTTGAAAAGCGTTCAACGCATGATTTCTCGCTGAGGAAATTTAATTAGTGTTTGTAATTATTAAACTAAAGCAACAGTGTTATGGATGGATGAGCTAGATAGCAAATTAAGCCAATTATTTAAATTTCATTTTCCAATAAATTACAGTTACCTAGCTAGGTAGGCAACGAAGGCACATATAGGTGTGATCAAAATAAACACTAATATATTTTTCGCGATTACGATGTTGGTCCCATCGAAAAAGTTGGTCAGTTTGATGGTCTATACCACACTTTAAAAAAAATTGACCACACCTTTCTGGTACACGCACACAGCACTTAAATATCTACAGAATCAGTTACCCGTACTCCCAATATCTTTCAGCGACGCTCTTCTTGGCTTGGTTGGCGTTGCAGATGGTGAGAGCCGGAAAGGGCAGGTTGCTTAACGGCATGTTCTCAGGGTTGATGCTGACTATCATGGGGGATGAGCGCCACTTTGCGTAGATGTTCAGTATGAAGAACCCTGCGCTTACTAGCGAACAGCCGAATGCAGTTAGCCAGAAGAATCTGAAATTAAGCATCTAATACATTCTGAAGCAAGAAATCTGTTAATACACGCATATGGAAAAAGAAGTACGCACTGCGCCGACCTCAAATAAATTGGGAAAGAAAAGGGCCAGCTATAGGATTTTTTAATACTGAGAAATATTATTTAGTGTATTACGAAGCTTCCACAAACTGAAAAGTTTTCGTGGAAACTCCTTAAATGAGTTTTTTTTTACAATGGAATAGATTATCACAACAAAAACGCATGGGTTTGAAAGTTCTCCGTCGCCCTACTGTTGTTATTCCTTTCTTCGCGATACATATTGCAGTAACATGAGTAACCCCAAATCACCTGCCTATTCTTTCCCAGTTATGTTGGGGACGGCTGCCAGTCTAACCGGCTGCAGCTGAGCTGAATAGCAGTATCCATTTACCTTCACAATCTAGTGACACGGTACCCCTTGGTAAGACTGATCTCAAATAAATTGGGATAACGTAGGATGAAGGATATTTAGGGACTACATTACATTTATGCAAGAATGATGATGATGAGATGCTACCTACAGCCTACCTTTCAAACCAAGTCAACTTCCTTTCTCCGATGTATCGAAGCCCATGTAGTGTAGACGTCAGCAGATAAGTTCTCACATCGTTGCCGAAACTATTGACATCTTCCTCCGTTTCAAGTGAAGCTTTTGACACGGGTGGCCTTTCCTGCACGTTGTGAAAATGTACTTAGTTTCTCTTACTTTCATGAAAAATAAACTATTATCACAGTTATTTAAATCTTTGAGGTACTAAATTTATTGTTGCATTAAAATAACTATAAAATGTAGACTCACTTCGCTTCGACTCCTGTTGATCGGTATTTTCGTGTCCCACACATACCAAGGTGTTTGTTCTTTGCCTTGAGCCCAATAATTTTGCTGTCAGATGAATTGTATTTATTACGGTATGCCATTGTGTAACTTCCTCTTTCAGCGATTTATCACGAAAAAAACAATTGGAATGCAACGTTTATTTAATTGCTTACCTTTCTAAACTTGTCCTTATGTTCTCTTCGAGGACGCATTCCAAGTTCTCTGTCAGGATAGACCATCATGATTCGTCAAGTCCGTGCTTCGAATATGTCTGCTGCGGCCACTGGGGTGTTGTAAGACTGCACACGTGTAAACGTAATTAAAGCTCTTCAGCGGACATCCAATTGGTGCTGGTAACCTAATTTTCCAAAGCAAATGTTTGCGGTGTAATCGTTTGATTGCGTCTATCATTTGATAGATCGACCTTGCACCGCCTCCATCGCTAGCTTTCGATGGCAAAATTATACATTTTCCAGTTATTTGTCGTCCTGTCTTGTGTCCGTAATTATGTGTCTTAGCTGTATCGTAAGTTACTCACAGAACCTTTAATATTGTACAGTGTAATTTACTTTAAATTAGATTTATATCGAGAACATTGATAGCGTTACAATTAGCGTTTTTGTTTGATTAAATTCGAAATGCTTTAGCTCTTTAATGTTTGGTCGAATAAACAAGGGCTTTTTGTTTTTTATTTACTGTATTATTCATAGTGTCACCTGCACCAGTTATGATTAGTTTGACATTATTAACTGTTTGTTTTGCTTCGTTAATTACTGTTGCGTTGTTATAATTTAAACATAGAGAATTACTGCTCCCGTTGCACTATCTATTTAGAGATCTATGCGCTTTCGTCATACCATGTCACGTTATGGTTACGATGAGACCGCTAACCTTTGTCAGAAATTTTATTTGTGTTTAATTTCTATTTAATAACTGAACTATATGCACGTGCTGACATGATTATCTAATATTGTTGTGGGTGTTCGTGTAAACGTGGACACCTACTTTATTGGTAATCTGCAAAAATAAATGTCTTTTTTTGGGTGTGCAGAACATTAGGTGTGTCAAAACCTACGTGTTCGGAGATTTTATTCGAGGCCGTTAAACCAGAAACCAGGATTAAAAAAAAAAGTCGGGTTAGCGAAAACTCGTCCCACTCCAAACTGGACCCGTGACCCAGTTTTCCATTTTGATTATGGTAAACTGGTCCCACATCTGTTTTGCTTTTGGGAGCTTTTTTTTTTTTTTTTTTTGGATGGGAAATCATCAAATGACCCCCCCCACTCTGGGCGGAGCGGAAGGGAGTGTCAGACTTGTACTGACTAAAACCCATCCATGTTCCTTCTTTGCCCTTTGTGTTCCAGGGCCACGGTGTCTCTTTCGAACAGTCCCGCAGCTCTGGCAGGCATCGGCCCATGCGGACCCCTACTCGGTTGCTGACATCTCTTTGAGGCGCGCGTGGAACACGAACGCGCCGTCGACACGGCCTGTCGTCATAAGACGGCCGGACGGCGAGCTAGCCCATAACTCGCCGTCCACAGGCCCGCGCCTACGGTGGCCGGGAGCCACCACGTGACCCCCGACGCCCAGGGCGTCTCCCGCGGCGGCTGGGACGTGAGGTTCTTTCCCTCTCACGTCCCGCCACCTCCTTCACTAGCATGACTGCTTCACAGAAGGTGGTGACGGCTTCCCATTCCCTCTCGCTCCGGACCATGGCTTGAACCAGGGCCGGACGCGAGAGATCGCCGCCGCCAATCGCCGCTACAAGGACACGGCGGTGCTCCGCCCAAGCGGGGCAGACCTCTACGGTGTGCTCCACCGTGTCCTCCGGACGATCCTCGCAGTGGAAACACCCGGGCGTTTCCTCCCGCCCGATTCGGTGCAAGAACCTCCCGAAACAACCGTGTCCGGTGAGGATCTGCGTCAGGCGGTAGGTGAGGGCGCCGTGGCGCCTCTCTAGCCACTCCTCAAAGAGGGGACTTATCGCCACTATGGTAGCGTGCCCTGCACGGGGTTGCAACAGTCGCTCTCTCCATGTCGCCATGATATCACGCCGGAGGTCTGTCCGCTGAGCGGCAATTTGCCGCGGCAGCGGAGTTTCCCCCCGACGTAGTGCCTCCGCGCGCCATTCATGCAGGCGCGCGAGGACTATCGCCTCCAGATCCCATGGCGGCAATCCGGCAAGGAGGCTAGCCGCCTCGCCGGAGATCGTGCGGTACCCCCGGATTAGCCTTATGGCTATCACCTTTTGGGGCGCGTTCAGGTAGTGGGCGGCTTGCCGCCTTAAAGAACGCGCCCACACCGGGGCCCCGTAAAGGGCCATGGACCGCACGACCCCCGCGTATAGCCTCCGGCAGGAGGCGTTTGGACCCCTCAGGTTGGGCAAGAGCCGCTTGAAGGCAGCCCCTGTCCGTTCCAGTTTGGGAGCCAAACGTCGGAAGTGCTCCACGAAGTTCCACCGGCTGTCGAGGACGAGTCCTAGGTACTTCAACGTCGACCCGACGCCGATGGAAACCCCTCCTGCCGTCAGTAGGGATCCCGACGGTGGCGCATTCCGAGGCCCATGAAAACACATGGCCTCGGACTTGTGCAATGCCACCTCGAGACCCAATTGCCGGATCCTATCCTGCTTTTGGGAGCTTTCCGTCGCTTTCAACCATAGTAGCAATGTTGTTGGCTAGAACTGGAATTCGTAATGCCATGTTAATATTCACGGAGATTACGATACAGCGTCTATGCGACAAGGCGACCCTGCACTTATAAGTGTCACAGTCACCGATTTTCCTCAGCACATAGGGCTAGCAGTGAGATAAGCGGCTGATTCATACCAACTTAATTTCGATATGGGTGTATTTCCTAATACTCGTGCCTATTCTGTGCGAGGAGAGGTCTTTGCCCTGCAGTGGAACAGTACTAGGATAGCATCTCATTCATGACATGTTCATGTATTGTCAAGATCTTTTTCATTTTGTAGGTATTAATGTAATGGAATTTTAGGTATATCAACAGCTCAATTTCAAAGATTATCATATTTAAATTGATTATGGTGTGAAGCATGTCAACGTTGTCAACATTGTCAACGATTATGGTGTGAAGCATGTCAATTGATGATGGTGTGAAGCATGTCAATTGATGCTATTATTCATGAGAAGTGTCACCTAGTTGATCTTGACTTTGTTGCAGTGAGGAAGCTTTTTTCAGTCCACAGGGTAAGCAGCTTTTGTTAGATGAATATGTATAAGCACTCGCTTAGTTGATGTTTAAACATCACTTGACGCTATTTGCAATTCTTCATTGTGGGTTATGATCGTCGTTTATTAGATCGGTATGCCACCCGCTAGCCTTGCCAGCGAATGTTACGTACCACAGGTAGGTATCGATTGTTATCATTTAAACTACACAATATTGTCCGTTCTATATAATTCGTTAATAACGCATACATACAAATTATTTATTATGTACAAAAAAGTTCGTTCAATAGAAATTTCTTATAAAAGTAACAAAAAAGCCACAAGGAAGGAAAGGCTGACGCACTTGCACTTTGTATAAATCCTAAAAGAAGAAGAGATCGGAGGAAAAACAAGAGAGACACCTCAACGGAAAACTAGCGCAAGACGCGCGTCACTCGCGCACGTCACTCGCTAGCTCATAGTCCAGGAATCCAGAGGGAGGGAGTCATTCAGTTCACCAGCGCTGCTGAGGGTGCGCGGGCGCGGCATGCGCCACCTGCGCGTGCGCGGCCAAGTGAGCGGCACGGGCAGCGGCTACCTCGGGTGTGTCCAGGATGCCGGAGCCGTCGTTGGCTAACCTGATGTTAGCGGGCTGGTGCTGGGCATTGCCGGACTGCCATGAGGGAGCACCGTTCCACTGAGAGGGAGCGTCCCACTGGTTCTGGGCGGGAGCGTTCCACTGCTGGTGAGCGGGAGCAGAGTTCCATTGCTGTTGGGCGGGGGCGTTCCATTGCTGTTGAGCGGGGGCGGCCTTAGCGGCGCTGAGGGCGGCAAGGTGGGCAGCACGAGCCTGGGCTACTTCAGGGGTCTCGGCAACGGGAGCAGGGCCGTGGCCAGCGGCGTTCCAGGCGGGCGCAGCGGGAGCAGAGTTCCACTGGTTGTGAGCGGGGGCAGCGTTCCACTGTCCGTTATCCTGAGCACCGTTCCACTGTCCGTTATCCTGAGCACCGTTCCACTGTCCGTTATCCTGAGCACCGTTCCACTGGCCAGCGGGGGCGGCGTTCCACTTGTTCTGTTCAGCGCCCTGCCAATACTCTTCGTTGTCCCACCTGGGGTCGTATGAGCCATCGTCCTGGGGGTTGGGGTTGTGCTGGTTAGCCTGCGACAGCGCAGCGAGGTGGGCGGCGCGCGCCTGCGCTACCTCGGGGGTGTCGAGGATGTTGCGTCCGTCCTGCGACAGCGCGATGTTGGCGGGCGGGCCGGTCCAGCCGGACGCGTGTGCGCCACACGCCAACGCCAAGCAAGCTACAACGATCTGCGGACGAACAGTTATGTGATAAGTTGCAAGTTATAGCACAGTTTGACGTGAATACAATTAGTTTAGTGGTGGACAAGCGGTTTCGTTTATAACGGATCGTTATCAGGCATTGTGCGCCAGTCTATCTGATCTGAAGTTATTGCGGCGTGTGCCAAGCCTGCTACTATATCCTTTATTAACGCGATAATATTCAGAGTTATGGCCGTCGAGCACCGAATCTAATTGCAAGCCGCTTGTTCCCTGCCCTCTCATTATATCTCGGACAAGTTGATACAGTATTTATATAATTCGAGTAGTCTATGATAAGTCGCCCCCGTTCTGGTCAGGTGTCGGCTGCTGCGCAACGTTTACTTGACTTTATGACCGGTACTGGGCACAATCACAAGTACAGCATGTAAAGCATTGACCGACATTTGGAACAGAGATTGTCTCAGATTTACTGCCATTCGTCTTTGGTCATAATGCCTGTTCTTATGTTTTGATACGCTTCAAAGATTAGAAACGCGATACAGATCTGCATCTGCAATGCTTATTTTGGAGGTGTCATCTCTTTTAGTCATGTATTACGTAGTATTAGTAAGATTGAAAGTCAGTTTTTGGTACAGTTATATATGTATAAAATTGTTGACTTAACAGTTCACACTTTCAAGGGATACTAAATATTTCGCTAGCAAAATACAAAATCTATTATCAATAGGAATATATGAATGATAAAGTTAGCACATAAACAAACAATACTACGATTTGAATACGACATGGGCAGAGTCGTGCGAAGGCTTGGCTCGGTAGGCGGGCCCACTGCCTGCTCAGTGCTCAGCTGTCTCGCTGATAACTGCCGCCTGCCGGTGTTCACTCCAGACTATAGGCTTACGAGATTGGTGAAACAATCGCTACGGGACACGTTACAAAATAACGCAAGTGTATTTGTGCAAAGTGGTGCAATTGTAGATAAAGGCAAGGCAGAGAGAGGGTCAACTACAGGAATGACTATGAAGGCTATAATTCGAAATTTAAGAAAGTCATTGTTTGAAGGTGGTACTTTTTTACACTAAAAAGCCTTGCGTTTAGCCGAAACTCGCCTGATGTGAACCGATGATGCGGCCTATTGCAGCCGTTGAAACTAATTTAGTTCAGATGTGGGTAATAGAATTGAAAATAAAAGAAAGCTGAATTTGTATAAACAACCTTTTGTGGTACTGAACAATTGATGCTTCTTTTTTTTCAACCCAATCTTCTTTTGTTTCGGAAACAATGTTTTCTTTTGTTCAAAAGTTAAACGTTGAGTCATAATAATATATTCACATTGAATCCACAGTAATGTCTCTTAAAGCCCACACATTATATGCATTTTAACTTCTCACTTTATTATTGCGGTCGGTGGAATAAAGGTCATTTATAACTTATGGCAACACTCCGGAGCAAGTTTAACGAGAAGTGACAACATGGACGAAGAATGTCATTATGTGCGATCGACTTCCATTGCCATCGATTACCGAGACCTTAATGCAGAAAGTGACTGAATATGGAAAGAAAATTTGAAATAGGCTTGTCTTGAGAAAATACTGACTAAATACTCCCGTTTATTTTTTTAGTTTTATTTTCATTTTAAAATTGTCGAACAGTTTTGGTTTTATAATGGCCCATTAAACGGAACTAAATCTTTCATGTAAATAAATTCAAATACCAATGCTTTAAATGCCATTTGTGTTTCTATTTTACAGTTCTATTTGCAACGATTTGTGTCCATTTTACAAGAACTTATATTAATAACATGTTCTTTGTTCATAAATATGCCATTAACTGCATGTTTAGACAATCTTTTATTTCCTGAAAGTACAATAGCTGTGTTAATGTAGGCGATAAATGTCCTTAAATACAGTTTAACTCAGGTTTTGGCCGTTTAGGTCTGTTGAACACCGGCACTAATTCAATTTGTTAAACGTTTGTTAAACCTGTCTGCCAGTACATAGAGCTTATTATTATATTCTGAAAATAATCCTGTTCTGTTCAAGTTTCTAGGTATTAGTTGTCAGATCGTAGGTCGAACTTAAATAGGTTGTAGGTATAGTTGCATAATGGCTTTATAAATCTAGTATTGAGGCGATTCAAAATTGAACAATCGTGACCGTGACGTGTTAATTGTAGCTCCAGATATCGAATAACAATATTAATTCTCATATAAAGGCTGGCAGAGACAAAAAAATATTTATCAGTAAATCAGAATCACGTTGAATCAGCGTGACATAACCGTGTCGCTATGCAAATATAATTAATTACTTTAGCCTAATTGTGATTTGAAGCGTATTAAAATTGATGTAGATTGAACGAGATGAGTGCGTGAGTGAGGAATTTGCGGCGGCGCGGGCGCTGGGATAAGTTCACGTAACGATGTCAGGGCTTGTGGTCGTGGGCCGGACTGCCTGTGACCGGCTGCCCGCCGGACCAGTCAGGTCAGATTGTTGCAATTCATTGTAGATCATGATACCTACAAGTCTGATTGAGATCACGATGAACATCATAAAGGATGTGACAAGAACACGAATTAATGAAATGTCGAAGTATTCCTTGACGCTTCATAGCTTTTACAATGATTTCACGTAACAAGTTCAAGTTAGTTGAAACAGTCAGAGATCTGTGTCAGTTATCGGTCCAAAAGTTTGTAAAAGCACGACAAAGCTTAAGTTTCAAAACACGTCTGCGAAGTTACGATGTGCTTTGAGGTAAATTCTAATCACATAAAAATCTGGCTGCAATGTCTGGAGAAAATGTTCCGCCCTTGAAGCATGGATTGTGACGCAATTCATATTTATCTGATCAATTCCGTAACGACATACTTTTGTACCTTTGTGGCTTTAGGAAGTTTAGAACTAAAAAAAATTTATTGTTCCGTGTCAACGACTCGTTATTATTGAGGTCTATATAACAAGATTTATAAATAAACCAGCCCAGTCCGCCCTGCAAGTAGATTTTGTTAATTAACGGACAAGTTGTTGGCATTTCTCGCAATATATTTTTTGTTTCATTGTATCGAGATTTAAGTTGCAAAAGAACTGAATGAATGGAATTTTATTTGAATTGCGGAGTTTCGATTTCAATGTCAATCAAGCACGTGGAATGAGAACCATCGAAATTGCAAAAGGAAATCTGGGTAGGTATGCGTGGAAGGCGATGGAAGCTTCCGTCCGCGCGACTCCGCTCATATGTCAGTATATAGCGGACATTGTCGCCTACGCTTTCGCTCTTGATCCATTCCAAATAAAAGTGAGCACATTGAGTGAACGGCGTCAAGGTCTGAAGGCCAGCCGAAGGTCGAGGAGCAGGAAGCACGCCTTCCGGACCTGCCCAGAGCCGTCACATTCAGCAACTGGTTACCCTCGCTTGTCACACAGACTTGCATTTTTTACCATTACATGTATATTATTTGCCCTTTTAAATAATATGTTATGTGACGATTTAATTTATACCGAACTTGTTCTAGATGTGTGTTTTGCTCAGTTCAGTGTAACTAGCTTACTAGAGCGGAATGTTGTGAAGGATATGAGAGCTAACACAAGATGTGTGACTCACTGACATTGAGACCTTCAGACACTTTACAGACACATCCTCACTTAGTTTTTCACAAGCTTTTCTTTTTCTGACTCGCGATTCTCATGGTATATATATTTACTGTTTTATGTATATTGCTGTTTTCACATATCAGTAGTTCCTTCAGTAATGTCCGTTTCAGTATTTCTAATTTAGATTGATTATGTTCGAATGTTTACAAGTATATTAGGCATGCAATGATTTATACAGAATAGACTGCGTTGAGTAGTTAATTGGGCTCTAAATCATATATTAAATAGACATGTGACACCTCCTTGGTAAGTGGTAATTAATATTTGAGTCGACGCGCGAACGTGTGGATTATAAATAGCTCAATTTAGATTTATTATTTGATTGGACAAGAGGATTCTCTATTTTAAACGAGAAAGCTAATAGAAGTCTGTTGTTTTTTTTCCACTAGACTATACATTTTGTTATTTGAACACACACTTATGAGAATACCAATTCGTAAAGTCGAGATTTTTTACAGCCTTTACGCAACTGTGAGGGAAACAAAGAAAGTGATGAATTTCAAATAATAGAATCAAAAATTATATCGGTGATATGATTAAGGTCTAGCGGTTGGCGATAAAAATACGATCGGAAAAGTGGATTCCTTTTAAGATTATGGCTGGCAATCTGATGCAAGATCCCTGCATGATTTGTATCTTACTTGGACTAGTTTGTAGTAAGTACATTTTAAAGCTTGATCAATTTTGTACCCTTCAACCTTGACAAAGAAATTGCTAGCTCGAAACTAACGAAGGAGAAGACGAACAAGAAAATGTAAACCACTTTGTTTTTGGTAGAGTTTTCGAAATTGCCTGTCTAAGGGTGCGTTCTCATGTCCAGATACCGGTGGGCGTTATAACATAATTAGGATATCGATAGGTAATATAGCCGTGGGGCGTTGCGTGGGCTTGCCCTTCTAAATTGGTGCGCGAAGGAATGCCGACAAAAAGCAGCGGTGAGCGGCGAGGCAAGCGACACTGCTCGCAGGCGCGCCTACCGACAATCAAACGAACCACTACCAACATGCTAAGTGGCCGTCACGCTTGGACACCCTCAAAACCTGCTCTAAGAAGCAGTAGTATCTATTGTACCATAAGAACATATAGGTTCTCCACTGTGATATGAAGAAGCCATTGAGAATAAATCAATATAAGTCGATTTCTAAATGCGAATCCCCCAATGAGCCTTTGTCCTTGAGTGAATTCACAAATTAGCCGTAACAACATAATGAAGGTTTTCTAGCAACAACCCTGCAACAAAATCGTCGATCTTCCCATCAACGGTTCATGTTTAAGATGCAATTCCAGATATCCTAACAGATGACGTCAAGATGAAATCAAAATTGATCGACGGACATAATGAAATGTTACGTAAAGTTGGTGGGTGGTCCTAGGGCGAATCGTGGGATTGTAGACCTGACTGCATTAGTTCAACTGTGGGAGACCGTATCGAAAAGCTGAGATTATTAAGCTGAAATGCTAAGGGCAATTTATCAAAAGCAGATTGAAATAAATGGACAGAGATATGGAATTCGAGTTTCGGATTTGTTAGACTTGAATAAGTTCTAAGTAGATGCATAGATCGACACAAGAAGTAGATGTAGGGTACCAATTTTAATCATATAAAATGTCTGATTAATGAACAAATATTTTATAGACTTCTGCAATAATCTTCATAAAGCCTTAGCAAGTCTTTGGTTTGAAAATCGGAATAGATCGTAGACGCATATGAGATAACTCAGGGCGGCGAGGACGGAAACATAAACTATCGCTAGAATACAGAAAAAGTGCAAGTAACGCTAAACAAGGTGAATGAGGAGGGACTGCTCAACTAGTTGGCATAAATGGAGTTGGCATTGTGGGCATAAATGGAGCATAACTGATGAAACTCGGCCCTCAGTTAACTCTCGCATTGCTTTGTCTAGCAGGCAAGACAAAAGACCCTTTTTATGCAAGAGTTTTTATCGAAGATAAATTTTGCAAGTTTTGTGGCTTAAATCAAGAGAGGAGCTCGTGGCTAAGTACTAACAGCCGCCCGGATCGATCTTTAGGTTAAGCCGCGCTTGCCGAGGTTGGTCTGTGGATGGGTGACCACCCATTACATACCGAGTTTCCTCCGTGCCTCGGAAAGCACGTTAAGCCGTTGGTCCCGGGTGTCATTTGTAGATCTTTGACAGTCGTTATAGGTAGTCAGTGGCCCAAAAAGTCGGACAACCAGTCTTACCAAGGGGTATCGTATTACCCAGTACTAACTGGGTTGTGGAGGTCAGATAGGCAGTCGCTCTATGTAAAATACTGGTATTCAGCTGCATCTGGTTAGACTGGAAGCCGACCCCAACATAGTTGGGAAAAGGCTAGGCAGATGATGATGTGGCTTAAATCAAGCTGAAACGACTGAATAAAATTCGATGATACCTAATTTAGGGATGTAATAAACTTTTGAATTGTATGTAAGGCCATCCACGTGTGTGAAGACTAAGAAGGTCTAGATAATTATGTCCTTGGGTTTTTTTTCGATACTGTCTTGTTTAAATAGACTATATGACTTGCAATATCTGAATTGCCTATACGTAATTGATTTGGCAGTCTTGAATGGTTTGAATTGCGACTGAATTTTTGACTTAGTATAAATATTGTATGTTTTTTTGTTAGGTGACAATTTATTGAGCTTCTGGTTATTGATTGGTCATTATCCGATTCAGTTTATGCTTGAAGGTTATTTAAGTTTACGTTTCAAGTCAAAGTTGTTATGGCGATCATCACTGCACGCTATTACTTAACTTTTACATTACTGAGTGTATGAATTTCACTACCACAGTACACCCACATTTCGCCAGTTTAGTTTAAGTTCCATGGAACAGGGGGCGAGCCTATTGCAATAAATCGGGTATAAATCCAGACTCCGTGGCTGGTACTGAGAAATTTCTGATAGAAAAACCCAATAACACTGCCCGACCTGGGAATCAAACCCAGGACCTCATGAATTAACGGAATTTCATTACCATAAGTTTTAATTAGTTCAAGTGCCTTTACACTTAATATTATCTAGGCTAAGGACTGCCAGCTATGTATTAGAATAAAAGATCTGTATGTACAATTGGTTAGTGAGTGACATTGACACGGCAGGAGCTGTGCCGCGATTTGTGCTCTGATTCACTTTGCGAGCCAGG
Source organism: Noctua janthe (assembly GCA_910589295.1). Taxonomy (NCBI): domain Eukaryota; kingdom Metazoa; phylum Arthropoda; class Insecta; order Lepidoptera; family Noctuidae; genus Noctua; species Noctua janthe. Next base: position 6,207,246 of record OU342573.1, on the reverse strand, counting down.
GGCGACGGTACCTTAACCGCGTTGCGTTGCTAAAATATACACTTACCGATACTACGCAAGTTCACAATAAACTATGACACGTGATCTCACACGTTTACGTAAACGCACTAAGCGGTTTTGGCAACGCACTCTAGCGTAGACAGCCATTAGGAAAATTGGGCCAAAATTTCGAAAATATTACAACAAAAAGTATTAGAACTTGAATAAAATATTAATGAACAACAAACGAAATATAGTAGTTAACCCAAGATCGCGTGGAGGAAATACTTTTATGTGTCCAATTAAAATTAAACAATTACTTATTTTTATATGCAGTTACGACGATGAGGAAATGAATAAAATGTTTCAACTTGTGTGGCACTGAAATTAATTGATATTTTGAAGTAAAAGTAAATCGCAAACGCCCTAAAAGGGGTTCATGCTGGCAAAAAGAGAAAACATGACAAAGAAAGTAAGGTAGAAGAAGACAGAAAGAAAAATAGATAAGTAGTAGACAAAGAAAATTACAGGCAAAAATAAGAAAACGCTCTCGATTTCAAAGCCATTTTACAAGCAAGTTTTTTGGAAGCATTAAGAAGGTGGTTCATTGGCGTTTGATTAACGTAGATATAAAACTAATGACCCTCCTTTTGGGATTCGCCGCAGTCGGGTAAAAGACATTGTTAGTAAAACTTGGTATGTAAGAAATAGACCGCGAAATACAATCCGTATGCGATCTGACACTGACCTGCAGCCGGTGCATTGCTTTGTTTTCGACACAGGCCTACTTGCTCACTTTATTATATGCTATTTGACTACAATTACTAGATGAATTTGGAAATTAACAACTTAATGGTTCGTTGAATTTGTAAACACTACTTTGCTAGACTGCGTTTTCGAACATTTTTCTGTTATGAGTTCTTGGGTCTATTAAAATGTATTAAAAGTTGAATGTTTTTGGAGTTATTTTTAATACTTTTGTTAAATTAGGTTTTTTTTTTATAATTAGGTATTACATCATCTTTGGTTGTTAGAACTTGTTGTTCGGTATAGAGGTCAGGTAACCTGACTCGGCTGGTATCTAGGATGTTGGGCAAGGCGCTACGCGAAAATAACAAAGTACGGCGACTAGTCCTGATATCAGATGCAACAACAATAAATTAAGTTATCGTAAGCCCCACTGGCGCACACTTAATCAATCGAACGGAACCGTATCATTTGCATAAATGATCTATGCAACATAATTGAATCGATACTGATAACTCCTCGGATGATGTTATCAAGCCCCGAACAATGGGTGCGTATGAACTTGTCGCTGTCACATATGCTGATTGATTGTCAGTTAATGGAAATGATGCCGACAGAAAAGAGTACTCACCATGGATTTCATTTTGTTTTGTAGTTGGCACAGAAGTGAAAGAGAAAGAGTTAGAAATAGATATTTTTTGTTATCTAGTTTAATTTATAGCGCTGATGGAAGACTAGTATCTTCCAGGATTCGCTATGTTGAAGTGCAACTTGCGTCTGTGCGAAATGAGGGCGGGAGCCAGCTTTTATAGTTCGGCGCGTGCGCAGAGGGGGTGCGCGCGCACCGCGGACCGAGCCGCGCCGCGCGTGAAAGTATTGGGACATGCCATTGATAATAGGCGAATATCATACACATTTCAATGGCAATCGCCGGTGGATTCGGCTGCTTATGATTTAGTGTGTGATCTTGGACCATCATGCCTCATTTCTTGGCGTTACTTACTTAAGTGCTTCGTTCAGTAGTGTTTCTTTGGATCGTTACTCTTATTCACATTGTAAACGTTCAAGTGTTTTGGTGTCAATTTCTTCTTTCGTTGATATTTTTTGTTACAAATCTTTGGTGTTTATGAAAAGGCTCTATCTAGATTTATAGAATAGCAATTTTATCTGCTACGTTTAATTTGTTTTTTATTAAAACGGTGTGATTAAGTCTTGTAAATTCTGTCCGTGTAGCTATTTGTCGTGATTAGCAGAACATGTGTTTTTGCATTTCATTAAGTACGTTTCTCATTCTATATGTCCTGTGTTATTGATGTAGTGATAATGTTAACGTTTTTTATGTGCCGTTACGTTATTCTAATCGTGCTGTTATCGACGCGTTGACAGTTTCCCTAGACAATTATAAAATTATAGATTTATGCAAATGAATTTAGTAGATATGTGACTATGGTCTATAAAACAATAGGTTTATGATGATTCTTTGATAATATTTATCACAAGTTCAAGTCTATGTGATTGTTTCTGTGAATCGATACTTTCGGCATATTAAAAGTCTTCCTTTTTCCAAAGGGAGCGTAATTGATTAATTTTCTTGTAGTAGCTGTTCCGATTAGAGAAAATCTTTGGTTAGAGAAATGTTTCTTGCGATTACATAAACGTTACATGGAATAGTTCAGTCAGTTTAGTCACCTTTTATACAGAAATAGAAAACGACACTTTTAGTTTTTCTTGAATATTAGAATTTTCCGGGCTACTCTTCGTTGGTAAGCGCGTCACTTTAGAAAGGCTGAACTGGCTTGAGTGCATACTGGGTGTGTATACTCCGAAGGTTTTGAGTCAGAAAAATTGGAAGCCTTGCCCGGAAAATAGGAAAACTCGTCAGGACGTCTGTTATGTGACAGCTAATATTTCAGAATATGCATGACTTTTCCATCTGCTACTTCAAAAAGCCTCACAGAATGCATTTTTCATTTGATTGATTTCTTTCTCGTTTTTATGCGATAAAGGCATCGCATCGGTAGGTAGCAGAAATAGGCAGGCATATTTTGTTGGAACTGGATCAGTAGGGATTCTATAGCAATCGTTTTTTGTTTTTGGACAATGGACATGACGACCTGAATGAACGATGGATGGACTGTGTGAATATGGCACGAAACGATGTGTCTGATGAGAAGACGAGTAATAGAGAAGTATGGAAGAAGAAGACGTGCTGCACCGACCCCAAATAAATTGGGATAAGGGCAAAAGAATGATGATGATGGGCAATGAACATGGTCGGTGAAAAAGTTCATTGGCTCTGAACTGAAAGGGGTAAAATTAGGATGTGGATGGAACTTCGCGAAAACTGGAACCGTTGCTTCTTTTTTTAAGCCCGTATTGTCTCACTCCTGCGCAAAAACCTCCCGCATTCCTCCCACTTCTCTAGATGGTGTCCTTCTTCTCGCCAATTTGCGAGGAAGCCATTAAAGGCGTCACTCCATTTTCTCCTCGGTCTGCAGCGACCCATCTAGCTGTCTCAGGGCTCCAGTCTTGCAATATTCGGGTCCCTGCTTCTGGCTTCCAAAAAACATTTGTAAAGCAGAGTGTTACATTAATTAATTTTCTCTTGGAAATCTATTGGGGACACCTAAGTGCAGCAGTAGGCGTTATGCAGCTGATGTAATCACGATGACGTGTGTTCTTTTCCTCCCTTAAAACTAGTCCCGTTATCAACATCTTCAGCGCCTGCGCAGAAAGCGAATCGACCTGTATTGCCTGTGTAATAATAACTGTACTAATTATGCAACAAATGCCTCGGTGTTGCCAGCCTACACGCCTAGATTGTGCGCTGATTAGAAACACTAGTTTTTTGTGCTAATGATTTTTAATCTATATATTATGTTGTTGTTAGTTTTTGTTGTGTGTTTTTGAATCGCTAATGGAATAGTTTTATCTTTGTGTATCTCTATCCTGTTTATTTGTTTCTTTGTGGTTTGTTTGAGAGGATATGAGACCCATTTAATTTTATGGCCCTGAGTCAGTACTTCGACTTTAGGCTCCTTTAAAACGCCGTCTTAATCTCCTTTGTGGTAACTATTCTTTATCGATGGGGAAACCCAACCAGTACAACGATCTAGGTACGTACCTAGAACCATTTCGTGATCAGCGGTGTAATATGGAAATTCGTTGCCGTGAATCCAAAATAGCTAGAGCACTTACTTTCTTACATTCACAGCAAAAACACAGCCTGGTTGGTCTAGTCGTCACAAATGCGCCTGCTGAACATGGGTTTTCCATCTGGAATTTCTCAGTAGCAGCCACGGAGACTGGATTTCTGCCACAGTTGATGGCAAAAGACTCGCCCCTTATAGAATGGGACTTATGTAAACGTAACTGTCGAAATGTGGGTGTACTTTTACGTATCGATACCTCTGCCTAACCCTTCGAGGATTACAGGCGTGATGTTATGATGATAATGTTAAGCTTATTTCACACGAAAACCATAGAAGCCATTTATATGATCGCGTATTATTTTTAAGTATATGTTCAGTTGTCATTGTTCCTCAGTTATTATTCTCATTAGCATCACATGACACTAATATTATAAAGGCGACAGTTTGTATGTTTGTTAATTCACACTTCACACTCAAACGGCTTAACAGATTTGGATGAAATTGGTATAGCTTATATTCTGGATTAACACCTAGGCTACTTTTGATCCCAGAAAAATGCAGTGTTCCCGTGGGATGATCCCAAATAACTCAAATAATGGCATAGGCCTAACGTAGGCAGTAGGTAGGCAGTAGGAAGGCAGTAGGTAGGCAGTAGGTAGGCAGTAGGTAGGCAGTAGGTAGGTAGTTGTAGGAAAAGATGCATTGCAACGCAAGCTGGGTACAGCTAGTTTTTAATAAAGCAATAAAAAGCCTCAGTTATTAAGACGTATTAAGAAAAGTGAAATAATGCGTGGGTTTGTGCAAATTAAAGTCTTGTATTGCCATATTCATATTAGCGGTAATAACATCGAACCACAGTGGTCCATAATAGCTTACGAATTAAAATAAAACATACGATATGAGTACTATTATACTCATTATAACTTTCAAAAATTTAAACAAAGCATGTCCTACCAAAAAAAAATATCTCGATTTGCATGTATGGATTAATGGATATTATCCTGTTGTGAGAGACTGAAAATTAAAAAAAAACATAACCCTGTCTCAGCTGATACACAGTGAGTTAAACTAGGCTCACATTATGTTTAAAATCTTTTCAACAATATAAAAATTCATTACGAAAAAAATGGAAGGAGTCGAGGGAGGCCTTTGCGCAGGAGTGGGACAGAGCAGACTAGGAAAAGAAAATATTACGATGGCACACCTGAGCTACTAATCATGGATCATCAATACACACCAAGAAAGATGAAACCATAACCCTGGCTGGAGTTAAGTCTTCAAAAACAAAGAAACATTTTGCCCATTCATTTGTCACTGCGCTGACAGGAAATGACGTCATCAACTAGCAGTTCTAGTCTTTTTAGATATGGTCCAGTAAGAAGAAGAAACGGTTTCTTGTATCCCGTCAAGAGCATGTCCTTTGATGTTATAGATACAGGGAACCACCCTACTTGCTCATTTGTGTCAGGTCGTAAGCGATATGTTGAGGTACTGAGTTGGATTCCCAGGTTAGGTAAAATGTGACTTAGTTTTTCCGTCAGGAATTTTTCAGTAACAGTCCGGAGTTTGTATTTGTGCCCAGTTGTTGGCAATAGGCTCGCCCCCTTGGGATACATAGAACCTTAATATAACTGGCAAAATATGGGTATACTAATATCTATACTAATATTGTAAGAGGAAAGATTTTTTTGTTTGTTTGTACCGAATATGCTCCGAAACTACTGGACTGATTTTAACATTTTTTTTACCAATAGAAAGCTAAATTATCAGGAAGTAACAAAGGCTATAAATTATATTTATATCATTTAAATTAGCCGAACTATCACAATTTAGTTAAGTGCTAGTATAATATATAGGGTATATTCATACACGAAATATTTTCCGGGAATCATCTAACGGCTATAACAAAGCCATTTCAAGGGTTTTTTTTTTATCTGAGTATATTTTTTTATAAAAAATAAATAATTTAAAATTACTTGACCCACAAAATAAATACTGGCTCCTTATTTTTAAGCATCCATTACGCTAGTTTACTACGTCGTATTTACCTACTGTCATTGTTAGAATATGGGAGTAAAGGTTTTATGCAAAAAGTCTCAAAGATTTTTAGAATTATAATAATTTTGTAAAAAAAAAAAAACAGTTATTTTTTTTTCGTTGCTATGGCGACTTTACGACTTATAGAAGTTACTCTTAAAATATTTCATATTTATAAAAGATAGGCCTTATATAGGCCTTACCTAGGTCATTCAGGCGTTATGTTATGTAAACCACCATATCTCTTGCCTTTCTAAGATCAGATCTGATGGTCAACCTAACACCCATCTCATTTTACATACTTCGTCTCGTAGGTGTGTATTCGTTTATACATTAAGTGGAACATTTACGTAAGATAATAGTTTGGCGAATATGGAGCACTGCGGTGACCGTGGAGGTCGGCTGACGAACATGACGGATTCTATTTCGTTTGTTATTAAGCGCGTTTGATGTGCTAAATTCATATCTATACAGGTGTATACATGCATCCTGACGAAGGCAGTAGTAATGTTATATTGCATAACAGAATACATATGTTTTTTTTTATTATGAGGAGCTCGTGGCTAAATATTGCCTAGGTTGGTCCGTGGATGGGTGACCGCCCATTATATACCGAGTTTTCTCCGTGCCTCGGAAAGCACGTTAAGCCGTTGGTCCCGGCTGTCATCTGTAGATCTTTGACAGTCGTTACAGGTAGTCAGTGGCCCAAAACGTCTGAAAATCAGTCTTACCAAGGGGTATCGTATTACCCAGTGCTAACTGGGTTGTGGAGGTCAGATAGGCAGTCGCTCCATGTAAAATACTGGTATTCAGCTGCATCCGGTTAGACTGGAAGCCGACCCCAACATAGTTGGGAAAAGGCTAGGCAGATGATGATGATATGTTTTCTTTTAACTTTTTTGTTTTGTGAATTCGTGGACAATGTTGTGAGTTACTTGTGTAGTAACTTAAATGTGGAATAGATTGTGTATAAATGTATTTCTAAGTATTGTGCTAATTTAAGAATCTTTAGTTAAGCCTGTCATGTAACTGTTTTTGTCCGTAACAAATAAAATAAAAAAATAAAATATACTCGTAAAACAGTTTTGTTTTCAAAATTTTCGTAATTCGTGAAGCGTAAATGTGTAATATACCATCTCGTCTGTAACCCCCGAAGGGTTAGGCAGAGGTGTATTTAGCTATAGTAAACCCAAATATCGCCAGTTATGTAAGAGAGGGCGAGTGTATTGCCACCGACCAGGTTTCGGGGCTTTACACATTCTTATTCTATATTGCACACAAAATTTCAATATATAACTTACTAGCTGTACCCCGCGACCTTCAGACGCGTGAAATTAGCGGTGTGTAATATACTTTACGACCTATTCTCATACCTACCAAATATACATTAAAATTTTCATAAAATCTGTCGAGCCGTTTCGGAGGAGTACGACCAAAAACACGATGACACGAGATCTTTATATATAAGAAAGATGTACAACGGCGAGCTTAACCCAGAATTGGGTTTTCTTACAGCAAACCTTACTTCGATTGCGAGAAATAATGAAAAATGAATAATCACGGAAGATATCCCGTAAGTGACAGTATTACTTTACTGTTATTATGCTGACAGGAAATATTATGATTCCTTTCTTGAACATATCTAACTAAGGGTTTAATGAGAAATTCCTGATTGAAAAATACAATGAAGATGCCCGATCTGGAAATAGAATCCAATACCTCATCCTCAGCAGTTGCTCTTGCGATCACAACACTAAGATTTAGGAATGTACTTGTCTGCAGCGATCACAAATGGTAAAAATTTAATTTTCAATTTTGTTTGAGAGATAAACGTAACTTAAAAGTATTGACGACGCCGGGCGTAAATAATTGAGTAAACAATTAACAAAAAACACAGTCACGCAATCCTCAATGAAAACATCGATATAAAAATTAATAATGTTGAAGCCATTAAACTCATCTCTATCTGTCGTTTGGGCAGCTCAAGGCTTGTCATCGAGTATAATCGCTTTATGCGACGGTAATGCGCTCAGCGAGCGACGCACGCGCTGCGTTCCCCGCTGTGCTACGAAGATGCTACACTGTTCTCGTAGCAGAGGGGTCAAGATACTTCTTGTTTTACTTTATTAAACGTACTTAATTAACTTTCAATTTCGTCTGGCGAAGTTAATTTCACTTATTGTTCACTTTGTTTTAATTTTTTCACCCCCGACAAAAAAAAGGGGTACTTATATTAAAATTAAAGGGTCAACCAATACATTTTAACTTTTTAAAGGTTTTTTTGACGTCATCGTCGGACGTTAAGGGCATTTTTATTATTTTATTTGGTAAGTTTTTAAGATTAATGCAATTTGTAGATCGAATTCAAGAAATACGAAGGAATAGATTGTTATTTGGTTTATTTGTGCCAGCAAGTCAATGATTTCACAGACTTCTTGTTTATTTATTTACTTACAGCTTGAGCTCCTTTCAGCCAGGTAGGTCATCGTAGTTCTAACCCCAAAACGCTTTCAGAACCCTGATGTGAAGACCAATATTTTTAATGATGTGTTAATAATCTAGTTGCTACCTAATTAGTGGGAACTAGCTGCCATGTCAGCGAGTATATTGCAGCGTTGACTAGTGTAGCGAAAATCACAATTAGTCGGAAATGATTCATGTGTTTCGCCAGTAAATAACAGCGGTTTATGTAGCATGTAACTGATGTAACGACACACAGAATTGAGTGATGCTTTGGTAATGAGCAGCGAGGTCGATACCGACACCTACGAGGTGATATTTGGTGGTGTTTTGTTTTTATTTATCAATGTTCTAATATCACCTTATTTTATTCACCTTATTAATAGTTGATATGCTAGGCAAGGCTAAAGGTAGCTCGTAAGTGACAGAAAGTTTCCGGGCGTTAGCTGAAAGTGAAGAAGAATCTATTGCTGAAATTCGAGAAAATGACTCTTTAATAAATCACAAAAAAAAACTAAAGTATTTTAGGTGCATGAATTGCCTGTAAAATTAGATAAAAGTGGTAACACTAACGAAAAATGGTTAGTATTCAAATGAGACAAAATAAATTAAAAGTAAAGTTGTTAAAAATACTGAAATATTAAGTGGGCGAATAAAAATGTTTAAAACGGCGACTTCAAAATACTTTGAGTAACAAATGTTCATTACAATCAGTGTGGTAACCACTAGATTGTAGATAAGGCGTAGTCGACGTAGCCCCGCTGCTCCTATTTCTGTTTGCAGGGTTTAAAGTAACCTAACACAAAGGGGATGGCGGGGTCTTAGTTCACGCGTTTAGCCCGCTCACTAGACCCCGCCATCCCCTTTGAACCTAACCTATCCGAGTAGGGGTGCCACAAGTCCCGAGCTCGCTTCGCTCGCTCTTGCTTCCTATGTTCTCCTTGTCGCAATGACCGGATAAATAGTTACTTGGTATAATATTCGCCTATTCAGTATATTAGTCACCTATAAAATTTTTATTCGCCCGATCCCAAGAAAAATTGTGTACGTTTTGATTTCGAAATGACGAGCATCTTATTTACCGCATGCGGTGCAGGAATTTGCAACTTTCAATGTTCAGTGCAATAAAGGATTATGATTAAAAATAAGACAAGCCTGCTTCGTTATATTTCACGCCAGCCACCGGCTCGGTCGTAGGTACAGACAGAGTACATGCAATCAGTCATGTAATTAGTTTTCAGACATGACGTGAAACAATTGTACGAACAGCCTTTCTCTCTACGCGGATATTCAGACTTTAATCTCTCACAAGATCATATCTGGTATCAATCAATAAGTGGTTTTCAAACTTATTAACAGTTTCTTGATTTTGTTTTACTTCTTAATAGGCAATCATCTATTTGATTATGCTGAAGACTAGCTACAGCACATTTCCTAGGGTCGGCTAGCGGCATTGCTAACTGATATTGCATCATTAATATTTTTTCCATACGTGGGGATAGCGGTTTTAGTATCTTAAAAATTGCTATAATATTTCCACAAAAACAACCAAGACATCGACTCAGTGAGTAATTTAGCTACCGAAAATTGTTATGCATTTGAGAAAAGAATATCTATTTTGGTCTTGAATTTAATTAATTAATGAATAAATCACGATAAGTAGTAGGGGCCTAGTAATGTTCTAAGGATCGAACATTCAATGACAGATGTCGTGATAGTATAATTAACTTGATAAAATTATCAGTAGCCACTGTTTCCTCATTCTTTGGTTAAACGCTCAAAAAACTGCAAAATCCGCTCCAGTTACTAACCCATTACTTTTACTATCAAACTTCAATACCATGACGGCGATAATTTTTAAACTTCATACAGCAACATACATATCTGGTTTACTTTTGCGGTATGTTTTTCACTTTCAGTTTCGGAAGGCAATGTATTTGCTGCTTAAATCTCTGTGTCGTTATAACTAGTAGTCGTTACCGACCTTGTCTGCATTTTCCACTTGCATAGCTCACGCTTCCGTTCAAAAGTGACATATTTTTGTACTCTTTTTTGTTCTTATTTGTCTTTTAATTTCTTGGAATCTGGTCAGTTTTATTACTGGCCAGTTTTATTTACAATTTTTTTTAATTCGATTCTGCATTTAAGTATAAAGTTCGATCGATTTCAACTAGAAAACAGGTGATTCGTTTTTCATAAAAATATAGGATGGTTTGTATAATGTGGAAAGTTTTAAATTTATATTAAATAAACAAAAAAATCCCCAAAAGTAAGTGATGAAGGCTTTGGCATTAATAAAAGTTATTGACTAAGTACTTCCTTACTCCACATGTCGTTGGAACCAACGAAGAGAAATGGATAACTTCAAGAAATTATCTCATCAGACTTTATTATTGTTTAACATCAGATCGATTCATATACCTCACCTCGCTACACGATGATCTCATGATTAAAAGTTCAGTTTGACTTCAAGAATATGCGGGCAACCCGAAAAATACTCCTAATAATAACCGCAAAAAATAGGCAGCTCTCGTTAGGCAGCTAGATCAAGGGTTTGATCTGAATCAAGCCGTAGATCCAAGCGGTACTCCTGGACACGGCGCGTATTGTTAGGAGGCTCCTCTCTCTGGAGGCCTGACCGCCGGTAGCTTGCACCCTGTTCTCGATACCGGTGAGCTACTATTTTTTATATTTATATAAGGTCTATCTTTTCATACACGAAATATTTTAAGAGTAACTTCTATAAGTCGTAAAGTCGCCATAGCAACGAAAAAAATTATCTGAGTGTTTTTTTTTTTACAAAATTATTACAATTCAAAAATTTTTCGAGACTTTTTGCATAAAACCTTTACTCTCCCATATTCTAACAAAGACAGTTGGTAAATACGACGTACTAAACTAGCGTAATGGATGCTTAAAAATAAGGAGCCAGTTTTTATTTTGTGGGTCAAGTAATTTTATTTTTTTTTTTGTATAAAAAAATATACTTTTTTTTTATAAAAAAATATACTTTTTTTTTATAAAAAAATATACTTCTTTTTTTTTTTTTTTTTTTTTTTTTCCGGATGGGAAATCATCAAATGACCCCCCCCACTCTGGGCGGAGCGGAGGGGAGTGTCAGACTTGTACTGACTAAAACCCATCCATGTTCCTTCTTTGCTCGTTATGTTCCAGGGCCACGGTATCTCTTTCGAACAGTCCCGCAGCCCAAAAAAAAATATACTCAGATAAAAAAAAGGAGAGGAGAGGAGCTCGTGGCGAAGTACTAACAGCCGCCCGGATTGATCTTTAGGTTAAGCCGCGCTTGCCTAGGTTGGTCTGTGGATGGGTGACCACCCATTACATACCGAGTTTCCTCCGTGCCTCGGAAAGCACATTAAGCCGTTGGTCCCGGGTGTCATTTGTAGATCTTTGACAGTCGTTATAGGTAGTCAGTGGCCCAAAAAGTCTGATAACCAGTCTTACCAAGGGGTATCGTATTACCCAGTACTAACTGGGTTGTGGAGGTCAGATAGGCAGTCGCTCCATGTAAAATACTGGTATTCAGCTGCATCTGGTTAGACTGGAAGCCGACCCCAACATAGTTGGGAAAAGGCTAGGCAGATGATGATGATACTCAGATAAAAAAAAATCCCTTGAAATGGCTTTGTTATAGCCGTTAGATGATTCCCTTAAAATATTTCGTGTATGAATAGTTAGACCCTATATATTACTTTAATATTTAAAATGTAAATCATATGTAAAGAAAATAAATAAAGGATAATAATACCTCAAAACATTGTCATATCATATCTGAAACATTTGACCGGACTTTCATTAAACCTTGGAGGATTCAGGAAGTACTGTCACAAGTCACATGGTTCTGTTAAATATGACAGTTGATACGAAGCATAGGAATATATCTAGGTAAATGTCAGGGCTTTGTCAAGAGCGATGTGGATCAACTCTCGCGCAGGTTCGTGATCCGTATCTAATTGTTCTTAACCTTAAGCGTGGTGCACACAATTAAAAATCCTATGAATTAGAAAAAAATGCGTTACAGTTACGTGTTACGCGTTTTTTTACGTAATCGCGTAAAGTGCGTGTGTCGGCTTTGATTCAAGAAAAATCAGACCTTATATGAGCAATTCGTTAAAGATGAAATAACAGTAAAAGATTTCTTTTTGCTTTCTATGTTATTTAACAGCTGAATTGACAAGGTTTTCCAATTAAATCCAAAACTTTGAAGTAGGTGGAATGGCAATTAGATATTTATGGTTTAGTAATAATTGTCATTCTATTATAACAGGGATCTTTGTTTGTAATGTTTGAATGCAGCTAATCGTTTTTTTTTTTTTTTGTATTTCGCTGCTTTGCGGATTGACCAGCTTGGGCTTTGGAAATTCCTTGATTATAATGAAGTATGGAGAATCTGACCTGCCCTACCATTTATCAATTGAGATGGTTTTCAAGGTAATTGTAGTTAGTTTTTGCATGGATGTTAGTTAAGTTTCTTGCAAAATACCTATCTTGCAAAATAATATTTTGTGGGAACGGATTTACCTTATTCATAGGCAATGGATCATCTAGTAACTAGAGATCCATTGATATATTAATATTACCCATACATTAACTTTTTCAAATGAAATGTCCATTTTCTTTTACCGTGATACAATTCTTAGGTTTTATGGTTTCTTATCAGTGTGAGCTTAGCTTTTCACCGGTTAGCGGCGAACTAATGCGTCACCATCGCTGGGCGTGACAGGTCACATTATTACCGAAACTTATGCTGAAGCTGGAATGTCCCGCGCACCGAATTTATGATTATTACGTTTTAGCTAAACACCGCACATTAGTCTTGTCAGGCGTTATTGAAACGTTCCCAAAACGTTTGTTAATCTATATTTATAAGAGAGTGTCGGGTCGCCGGTTCACGGTAAGGTTTTGACAGTAAGTTGACAAGACTTGAAGGTTGGAAGGTTGGCTTGTTGGCTAGACGGTTTTCCATGTTTTGGAGTAGAGGTGAGAATATTTTTAGAATTGAGTGAGGTACGATGACACTTTTATGATTCATCTTTTATTGGAAGACTAAAGGCGTCCTTCGGACAAGGAATCTGGAATATTGTAGAACAACTGTCAAAAAGTCGGACAGTCGTGAAGAAAAGTACTTATTTTCAACATGGGCATTAAAAAACCTGAACGACCAACCTATCAGTCAAGCGTAATGTTAATCACAGCCATTCCTCACATCATCTCATCAGGAAGTACACACACCTAGTTGTTTGTTTTATCAAGAGAAAATGACGAACAATTTCCGGCTACGTGTTCAGCATTCTATAAATCTTTCGAAGTCAATTGAGTTGTTGATGACATTTAACAAGTGTTTCACAAATTGACAGGATGTTCATTAAGTACTTACACTGCGGTAAAGACAGCTGTGAAATGTGGCTAGCCCTGTGCCGATATTATTGATATTATTCACAGCGATCGTGACCTAACCGTGAAGACCTCAGTCATCAGCGGGATTGTTCCATGTTTCTTGCTCATTAAACAATAAGGTGTGGAATGTGGGACTTTGAAAGGTATGAATTGGACAAGCTGAATAAATGGCTCTCTACTAATTTACCAGTCAAATTAATACCTATAAGTTCGAGATACGCTTCAGAAAGTCATCTTCCTAGCCTTTTTCCAACTATGTTGGGGTCGGCTTCCAGTCTAACCAGATGCAGCTGAATACCAGTATTTTACATGGAGCGACTGCCTATCTGACCTCCACAACCCAGTTAGTACTGGGTAATACGATACACCTTGGTGAGACTGGTTGTCAAACTTTTTGGGCCACTGACTACCTGACGACTGTCAAAGATCTACAAATGACAGCCGGGATCAACGGATTAACTTGCTTTCCGAGGCACGGAGGAAACTCGGTATGTAATGGGTGGTCACCCATCCACAGAACAACCTAGGCAAGCACGGCTTAACCTAAAGATCGACCCGAGCGGCTGTTATTATTTAGCCACGAGCTCCTCATACGCTTCAGAAAGTAAGAGAACGATAATGATTTTGAACAAATATGTAGAACAATCATAGGTATATTCTTATTCTATACCCTATCTATCTACCCATTTATTTGTAATGTCTCATTGGACAAAGATTTCCCTATTAATGTTAAAAAGGGTGGCAAACTTGTGCAATCCTAAGCAAATAAACAGATGAACAGCATCATACAGGACTCCGATTACACTTTTTTTTCTTTGTTGCCTGCTCCAGTGATACCGATTTAATCTACTGAAAAACATACGTCCACGCAGTGGCGTAGCTCATGGGTGGTACCTGGTGCGGATATTGTAGGTGTCACCCCAAAAACAAATAAAAAAAAAGAAGTAATAAATCAAGGTAACGTTCAAGATTGAAAAGGAACGGTACATCTAATGTCACCTGCACCTTCTTACATCGAAAGGACTTTAGTGGCGGTTTTGCAATCTGTCAAAGTTTTACGAAATTTTATAGGTGGCACTACTAATGTTCACGGTCTGGTGTCACCCCTAAGAGGGTGACATCCGGTACGGGCCGCCCCCGCCGCCCCCCCCAGCTACGCCACTGCGTCCACGCTCTACCACTTTATATTCCCACTTGTCTTTATTTATACTCTAAGCTAACAAATAATATACCTACGTTATGCCATATCGGGTAAAAGCCAATCTAATAATCTTTCGCCAAGCGCGAGCGGCACGTGACCGGTACCAAGGGCGCCGGGTCAACTCGCTGTAGGGTTGCCCAATGGCCTGGATATTGACAGTTCTAAATATGACAACCAGTATAATATCTAGATACAGCCTTTGTTTATTTTTATCGTTGTTAAGGACGCTTTTGGCGTCAGCTTTGTGCTTTAAAGTCCAGGCTTGCTAGATAAGGTTACGCGGTTTATTGTTTTTCAGGTTTTCAAAAACACAGTTGAAGAAAGGCTAGGCAGAGGAGGATGATGATGGTATCTATGAAAAACCACGTTTCTGGAAATTTAACTAGACCTAGGTACACATAAACTACTGTAACCTAAAATCAGTTCTTTTACAACCCTGTTCAATAGACACATGGAAAGTTTTCCTTGCACACTAATTACATTGGTGACATACGCGCCTAGAGACAAGCAAGCAGTCTGTCTGATTGTCTGAGGCTCGGCCCCCTCGCCCCCCGGCGTCCTGCAGCACCCGCGCCGGGCGGGTGCGCCGCCACAGCGTCATGAGCCGACAAGGACGACGGCCACCGTCACCGCACACGCGGGGACTCAGTGCGAGACACGGAATAGTTACAGCACAAAGCACTGACACGCATATTTCTCCATCGACTTACATCCATATAGATACATATTAAACTCATCACGCCTTTTCCCATGGGCGCCCTTTCTCCCTTTTTGTTCGTCCATGTTCCTACATTTGGTGATACACGGACGTGGCGGTGCGAGTCGGCAGATTCTGCCCCGCACCTGAACTTTCTGAAGAACATCACCAATAAGGTCAGGACATCCATTCTCGGCGGTTTCATCGACTTTACCATTATATGACAGATGCGAAACCAAGGAGCAAGTGGTTGTTTTTTTAATCATCACCGATTAAGCGCCGTTGTTGTATTTGTGATATGGGTGATATGTGATGAGGGTAAGGGTCAGATTTCGGAAACAGAAGAGAGCTGTAACTATAGAAAAAACAGAGAACTGAATATCGGCCGACTTGGGAGGGCGCCCGATCAGGGCAAGACAAAAACAAAAACAAAAACAATCGGACGCTATCTACTCCCGTGATCTCTCCATTGCCTCACTGCTCTATGTTTTGCTTTAACAAAACCTATTTGATCGAGAATGGGTGCCTTCTGACATAAATATAATAATTAGCTCCTGTGCCTAACGTTACGATTGCCGTAGAACGCACTGCTATATTTTATGTTGCTATCTGTCTATCTCTGACCTCGGCCGCACCAAATTCTTGAGTTTAATGTAATACTTTATAAATTTTCTGCAATCTTAGAATATTTGTTGGGCTTTATGTCAAATGATGTTGATTTAGTTTAGAGTTCGATACAAGGCTGGGAAATAACTGGAGTAGAATAATTATGTTAATTTAAAATCTAGTAGCTAGGTTCGGATTTGGAAGATCGCTGAGAAAGATACAAAGTAGGCAAATTCTGAAACTGAAGTTTATGTATGTGGTGCAGTAATTAATATTTTAAAAATTGGATGGTGACGAGAGATACTGATTTTCCCCAAGATACAGACTAACATCTAGTTTGGCGATCACCGTTCAAATTTCTATGTATAATGTACATGATTATTAATAAATAATGCCCTATCACCTGCGCTCTTGATGATTTATTTACTGCATCATTGAGCGGGGTTCGCGTTTCTGAGTTTTGGGCTAAACATATTTAAACTTTTTGCCACCGAAACGCTAAGAAGAAGAATAATTTGACTACATTATTAACTAGTGCATTTCGCTAGATATTAAGTAAGGATCTTTAGAAAAAAATATTAAACGCTGTACTTGAAAAATGTTTCATAAAACCGAACCGATTTTGAAATTAAATTCGCAACATTTGAGCTAGAATGTGTATTTTTATAACGATTGATCGTGTTAATAATTAATTAATACTCAGGGAAAACGCTATGCTTTGCATTTAATTGCAATCGCATTATCTTGTGTAACCTAAGTAGTTAGAATTTTTGAAGATTGCAGAACTCTTGTTGCTTTGGGTATATTATATTTAACTAGCTTTTGCCCTCGGCTTCGCTCGTCTTAATTAAGAATTTGACAATCAATTCGGGTTGTAGGTACTCTGCTTGTAATAATACTCGTATAATTCAATCAAGATTCGAAAGACACGTGGCGCCATCTATTTTAATAAGAACGTTATTGTTGTTTTCCTCGGGAACAGTACTTTTTTTCGGGATGAAAGGTACTCTATGTCCGTTTCTGTACACCTGGCAACGTATATGAAAAACAGGATGATCGGTTTGGTGGTTCAGGCGTGAAAAGGTAACAAACTTATACTACTTTCGCATTTATAATATAAGTATGGATAACGTTGAGCAGCGGTGGCCCAATAGTGGCGGACTTACGAACAGTAAGTCGTGGGTTCGAACCCAGCCAGGCGAATTACTTTGTGTAATTTATTTCATCACCACTGCTCTCAAAACGGTGAAGGAAAACATCGTGAGGAAACCGGCATGTCCTAGAACCAAAAAATCGAAAACATGTGACATCTACCAACCCGCACTGGGCCCGCGTGGTGGATTATAGCCCATTCCCTCTCATGGAGAGGAGGCCTGTGTCCCAGCAGTGGGAACATTATAGGCTGATTATGCTATGGATAACGTAGGTACTTGGTATTTTAATTGAATTAGATACATACTTTTGCACTACAATAATGTGCATTAATGTGATTTAGACCTTGAGCGTTGTCTACTATTTGAATTAAAAAGCTACATACTTACGTTACGTTAGGTTTTCATTGAGTATTAGCTTTGATTTTATCGTGCTTCATATACATATACAATTATTTGATTCTGCTAAAGCGGCTATTTTAGACCCCCTGTTCATTGGATGGTAAACTAACTATTTGTAAGTGTAGGCGGTAAGTACATCTGCTTGGCATGGTCAGTAGGATTCCTAGTAGCCGGTTCCGTAGACGTGACCAATCTTATATTCGTTATGATTAATTACTTCTTAGTGGTTGTTCTAGTTATAGGTAATCTTCAATATTAATGGTCTTAGTTTATGGTATTAAGGTCATTTATTTAGGACTATGCCTCCACAGGACAGTGAGTAAGTTATCAGTGCGTAGTCAGGGCATATTTCACGATTTTCGAATAGCCAGTACAGACGCGCGGCCGCTCGCGGCGGCGGTGCCGCGAGACGTCACGCGGCCGGAGTCTTTCAAACGATACTACGCATTTTCTAATGGAGATAAAGCATAAAATGGCTTGACAGTGCACGCCGCGTCGCGTCGCGTCACGTGTCGGTGTGAACTGAAGCTAGGTTACGGGAACTTAATCGTAGGTGTTGAAACAGGACCTAAGACTGTTAAGCGCAGGCCACATAGCCAGCGAGCGAGCGAGCGAGGCGGACGAGGCATCGTTTCATCTCTTTTCATACTTGGGTTCACAACTTCACTCCATTCTCGTTTGAGCACTTGGTGGATAGTATGCTTACGTCCGGAGCAGCAAACACTGCGTTACCGTGTTTCGGGTGACAGATCTCTGCAATAAGCGTAAGTCCATCGATGTGTGACCGGCTTTGAGTTTCAGCTCGGTGGGTCTCTTGGACGCAAAGAATGTCGCAGTGAGTTTTGCGGTAGACATCGGAAAGAATTTCTGATTTGTCTTGTGAGAACCCTTCGATGTTGACCGAGACTACGCACAAAGCCGGTTTTATAAGTGGACTTTGGATTGCCATCGTGGTGAAAGGATTAGCCAGTCAGCAGGGGGCTCGCTGACTGCCCAGGGTGCGCCGGGCGTATAGTGACTCAGTGGATACGTCGCTCGGGGAGGCTCCTTTCATGCCTGTGTCCTGTTGTTTGTTCACTTCAGAAACTGATGGACGCTACCGAAAGCGCCAATCTAGTAACTCAGTTCTGGGCTGACACAATTTAGATTGCCATCGACATGCTAAGAAGAAGAAATTCACACCGCGAACTATCGAAAGAGCCGAACGAAGTATGAAAGGCCCTCGTCCGCCTCGCTCGCTCGCTAGCTGGCGGTGTGGCCTGCGCTTTAGATGTGGTAGAAATTAATTTAAAATTGAAAGAGAGCTATTATAGACTTAGTTTCTATGAAAAATATATCTACCAATGTATGTCCGATTGTACGTTCGTTAGGTACCTAAGTTACGGGTCAGTATCGTAGACTCGTAACAGGAGCTTTAATCAAGAAAAAAATACGTAACAATTATAAATCCTGACTTTGACGTGTCAACCAGTTTCTATGATCGATATCATTTCCATCATCTGCCTTTTCCCAACTATGTTGGGGTCGGCTTCCAGTCTAACTGGATGCAGCTGAATACCAGTATTTTACATGGAGCGATTGCCTATCTGACCTCCATAACCCGGTTAGTATTGGGTAATACGATACCCCTTGGTAAAACTGGTTGTTGTTCTATGATCGATATTTTCCCGTCATATCATAGTAACCGTCAATCAGTCTTTATCACGTATCCAGTTTTTCTGTATTGAGCACTAACAAGCAACTCCCACCTAATCATAATAAATGCTGCTTCGATAATTTACAACCAGATAACTACAGCTTCATTAAAATTCTTTACCTCATATCCACAGAATCCACGAACCAAGCAACGAGCAGAGCCAAGCTAGGAAATCGAACACAAAATCAATTTATTAAACATGTTCCAATAATAACAAAAAGAACCAAATGATTACAATACGGTAAATTATTTGGTACCGACCCGAACTGACATTGAATATGTCACTAAGTATAACTGCAGTTATATAGGTACCTGCAATGATTGCTTGAATCAATTTAGTTTCATTTTCTGATGAATGAAGCACGTTTAGGTCACTTTCTAAATAATTTTCCCTAAAAAACTGGGCGGAAGAGAAATGTTTAATTTAACTAAATAAATTAGGAATCGATTCGTTACACCAAATTCTTTTTCGGAAGAAGTGTTAAAAAGGTCAGTTTTGTCAAAAAACTTTTGGGAGGTGGCTACTCTAGTAGTAGCCATCAATCTATAAAAAACACGTTTTGCGGTAAAACTCAATGAAATGCTCTCAAAACATTGTGCTAATGGATGCTTTGAATAGTAAACCGGCCATTGAGTTAAATAAAGTAAATAAAATAAAAATAATCTTAAAAACTAGTATTAAAAAAAAAACTTGTGAAAAAATTGGAAGTTTGTCCTCAAATATCTCCGTAACTAGAAGGTATCCCAGAACAAAAAAATGTTCGCACTGACGGGGAGAACAAGTGCCTTTCGGCTTCGTTACGGGTCTTTTTACACCCTTTATAACAGTTTAATAAGAGCAGAGTCAACATATTGTTTTCATATAACAACACTATTTGGTGGCAAGTGAACAAAACACAAATGAACATCATTTCATAGTCTCTCACCACGTCCTTTGGTAGAAAATCTTTATAAAACAAAAGATTACGATTCTAGGTTCTTTTATTGTTTATCTTTTGTTTTATTCCACAGTATCTAGTTACGCTACGGTGTGATATAGTACCGCTTCACCACTTGTACTTGGTAGCCAGCAAAGAGTTATGGAATGTCAATCGCCTTCTAAAAGAGTTAAGTGTGAAAGGCACTCCGATTGCCCGCAGATCGCTTTTATTCCGATAGACTTAAACATAGGTCACAAGAAATAAATTCATTCTGTTCCTTTTTATTTTATGTGTCGTTTGAAGTGTGATTATATTTCACAGATTTTATTACTTAGGTAATAAGATTTACATGTATATGTCTTTATTCCTCATAACATTAATTGAAGGTGACCATCATGTGCTAGACCTCGCTTCGGCCCATTTTTGACAAAATAAATAGAGTCTACATAAAAAACCGAAAGGTTATTTTAAGTACTCGGCTTTTGGTACAAGCAAAAATCCACCGGAAGCTTTTATTTCTTAAAAATACATTAACCTAATTAAATCAATACTTTAGCATTAGACACGCCTAAGTAAATAGCCACAAATACATACATATACTGCGTACAGATGCAAATTTATTCTAAAGGTCAATTTTGATTGGTCACAATGGACATTTCTAAACTACTCGGACATGAGTACTGGTTCTCAAATTCAAGGAGTTCCGTTAAATTATAGGTTTCTGATCAGTTTTATAAACATTCTATGATTTATGGTTGATTGCGCGAGTGCTGAGAGGAAGATTTATGCGTAACAGCGGCAGTAGGTCGAATACTTGACTAATTTAAGGTAATTAAGTTCTTATATTGAACAGATTTGTATTTTAAAAGTTTTATAAGTTTAATATTGCAGATGGTTTCGCTGTCATCATACGGAAGAGAAGCGCTTCCCTGCTTGCTCGTCTTCGTGGCAGTACCAACAGTATCTTGAGTTTATTCTCAGATAGATGGGAGTCTCATACACATATACATGACATTAGATAAAACTCCACACTACATAAAACATGTATGTCTACTAACACTAGTATTTAAGACTATTGTTACTAACACTATGGGAGTAGCCCGAAATAAATGCTATAATAATAATAATGCAAAAATATGGTATGATTCCGATCTTCCGATGCGGAGTTTCCCGTATACCAACGATTCACATTTTTCTGAAATGTTCATTATTATTTGAAAATTGTTTTTGCGAGGCTTAAATGTGTTTTTTCAGAAAAATAAATAAAAATTAATTTATAACAGTTGTTAAATGAAATAATTGTCTAATAGTAATAGAATTGAGATCTTAATTTATTCATTTCAAACGTTAATCCTATTAGTTGTTTCTATTTACGAACGCAATTTTTATTTTATCATTATGTATGTTAGTCTGTAAGGTATACATCTATGGGTCAAAATACCCTGAAAATAAAGGATGTCTTTGTTAATGTGTAACTTCATAGTGATCTTATTATTGCCGACAGCCAATATATAACCATTGCGATTAATGACAATTAATTAAAATGTGATTACGAGCCCCATGTGAACTACAGGCATCTGGTTTTTGAACTAAAATGTCACGAACCATATTTGGAGATCAATGAAAATAAAACTCAAGTGCCTACGTAAAACAGACGTAAAAAAGTAGAGCAAGTTTAATATGATCGTATTCTAAGGGTACTAGTCCACCTTGTCAGATAAGACGAGCATAATGGAGCCTCAGGTATGCACCAAGCTTTAATTTAAAAAATAAACCAGTGGGTCTGGCAGACATTGAATCGGATGATGTAACTTTTGTTTTTGTTTTTGTTGTTGCCAGCCAGTATCTACCACTCTGTTTGAATGGCTCTTTGAAGTTCATGAGCAGGCGTGAAATGGTGATGGCAGACAGACATAGTCACTTTCGTAGTTATTAGTATTGAGTTTCCATGTAGCTTGTCATAATAAATTGAATTAAGCATGTTATAGAACGAGAAGCCCAGCACATTTACTCTTACTTTTGAGGATAACAGGGTAACGGAAACGTTTCGTTTATTTAGGTCAGTATTTGCTAATAATGCATAATCAGCATATAATGTTCCCACTCCTGGGATACACACGGTCTCCTCTCTATGAGAGGGAATGGGCTGTAATCCACCACACGGGCCCAGTGCGGGTTGGTAGATGTCACATTTCTTCGAATTTTTGGTTCTAGGACATGCCGGTTTCCTCACGATGTTTTCCTTCACTGTTTTGAGAGCAGTGGTGATAAAATAAATTACACAAAGTAATGCGCCTACCTGAGTTTCGACCCCTCGACTTACTGTTCTTAAGTCGGGGCAGCCACCGCTGGGCCACCGCTGCCAATAATGGGTTGATCAAATATCTTTAATATTTGCATAAAAATCATTGCTACGCGGCATGCTACGAAGATTCGTAGCGAGATGATGTCACCACGCTACGCAGGGCACTGATGGGCCAGTATGATGTCATCTGTTTATTTTTATTTTAGACAAGGAGATGAACTTTACAAACTATGTATTAACTTTTTTTACTATGTATTCTGACTGCAAATATGAAATACCTACATGCATCTTCATCAAAGTTACGTTAAACTCTATAAAGTGCCTTACTAAGAGGTTTTTAGAAGGAACAGTGGCCAGATTTTTTACAGGAAAAAAAGTTCAGGCACGCGCCGCATTCATTGCTGCCTGCAATTCATTTGAAGGTAAATCAATTTTTGAAATAAAAGTATTTTTGCAATGTGTAAAGGGTGTAACAAGACCCTTAACGAAGCCGAAAGGCACTTGTGAGAACAAGTGCCTTTCCGTCATTGCGGTATTTTTTTTGTTCTGGACCATACCTGGGAACCTTCTAGTTACGGAGATATTGGGGGTCAAAGTTCCAACATTTTCACAAGTTTTTTTTAAATACGTGTTTTTAATGAGAGATTTTTACTTTAAACACCTCCACGACCCCCGTACTATTCAATCCATTCATCAGCACAATGTTTTGAGTGCGTTACATTGAGTCCTACCTTGAAACGTGATTTTTCAACCCAAAAAAAAAGTCGTTTCCCAACCATAATTTTTGCGTAGAGTTACTTAGTTTGATGTACAGAATGCTTGGTTGACGGCTTCGTAAAGGGTCCGTTTACACCATGTAGTTAATTAAAAATTCATTACTTTATAACATTTCTTGCTTTACACTATTGCACTAATCCAGTTACTAAAGCCTAACAATGAACGTTACGTGCCTATATCCTGCTCAAAGCTTAGGTACATAATAGGTATATTTCTATTGTCTCTAGTATCCATGCCATAAACTAAGTACTCTGCAATGATATCGCTCTGAATAACAGCGTAATTTTATCTTCAAAGATGGCCGCTTATAAGGCTACCAATTAGCTTCTAGAAATGATTATCGGTCTAGTGTTCTAAGTTAAATTTCCAGATCGATGGGCTGCAGCATCGTTGTTGCGAAACGTGTGTTTAAAGAGCTTTTACGCTGTCTGGAGTTGAGCAGTCAGGGGTTACCAAACTCACTGCTGGCACTTCTTTTCAACAAGAGCAGAATTCTAGAGCAACTCCGGTACTTAAAGTCTGATTTCCAATTGATTTTGTGAGATTATCCCTCTCGTATGGAGGAAGCCTACTTCCCAGCAGTGGGACATGCTAATTATGCTATTGATTGTGAAATGATGAAAACCACGTGACCACAATCCCAGTAGCTTAATAAAGCAACATCAGCTCACCAGCCCAGTCGGTATGGTGATTCAGTAATAAGGAAGTTGCTATGTTTCTTTTCATTTCAAAATAACTTTTACACTTAAAAGGAATGCGGTAAATGTATTTCGCTCATTCTTATCAGACTCGTGCATTTTTTGTTCGCCTTTGTACCTATTAGCCAAGTTGAAATATTAAGTTATGCATGCCTTTGTGACACGACTCATGATTTATAGCTTAAACTTAAATATTTATTGAAAACTTAATCTGTAGCGGAAAAATTAATGTTAGATTTTGTCATTAATTATAATTATTTTTCGATTTCCTGCAATTACGACGTTACTTTAGTTCCTATTTGTAAATCATAAACAATCTGATTAAAATGTTATAATTCCCTAGACGTTTTATATCTAAGGTTCCGTACAAGCGTGGCAGAAAGTCAATAAAACAGACATTCAATTTACAAATTAGACAATCGACTGGCAATCAGAGTGCTCATAAATAAAAAGTAGTCAATGATAAATGTAGCAGGTGTGAACGAAATATATAATATATTCTTTCAACTGATAGGCCCTATTATTAAGTTGCGCTTAAACAATCAATAGGCACAGTCATGGTTTACTAAAAGTAATTTATTTTGTTTAGAGTCCCTCTGTAATAAGTTATCAATCAAAAACACATAATAATTATCGTAAAGTAATTATACAGCGCAGACATAATGAGTTATTAAAATAATACGATTACGTCTTGTTGGTTTTCTAATTGACAGTGTTTAGTGATTTATGAAGATGAAAAATGTGCTGATACCACATTTGCGGATAGTTTTCGGACAGACATAGGCAGCTTTTTACTAGGTTACATTCATAACACAATGTTTTTTTACATCATTTTTTTCCATTTACAAATTCTTTGGCCTTGTAAGGTTTATTTTAGTACTTAAACTTACACCTGTTTTCAAGAATGCTGTAATATAATATGAGAACACCAAAATCGGAATCGCACACAATTCGCATTTTACAACCATCTCGGGATTATCCGGCAGACCTCCAAACTTATGGCAACAAGAGCAAGAACGTGGACACAGTTCCTTTATTATTTCGGTACGTGTGTGGTTTCGACCTACTGAAGGTTACGGGTACATTTTTATTGACCACTTACTAAATGTAACGGAAGATATATGACCGTAAATACCTACGTACGAATAATGGCGGCTTAGATTGGGCGAGGTCGCTTTTTTAATTAAACCATTATGTTCAATTATTTTGTGCTACTTAAGCCCCACGGCGTTACGTTTACTGACAACACCATTTGTAATGGATGGTGGAACGATTTCAATAAATAAGTGGCCACACTGGCGCCCAAAATTATAGGCTCGTAATTAATTTAGATTTTTAATTATAAGAATGATTATTGCCGGAAATTAAGGCGGCTATCAACATAACCCCGAAGCGGTCATTTTATGTAGAATAAAAAATACCTCCGTATTTTGTAATGTCCTGCAAAACAAATATTCATAAACATGCTTTTCGTTTCTTAAATGTCTTTAAGTTTGGTTGTATTGAGTATTAATTACCTTATAAGGGCTCACCATTTCGAGGCTTATTGTCAAAATTACATTATTTACGTTTTATTAATTACGTAGCGATCCGACTTTTCACAAGGTTCCTTCAATTATTTAAAGAGGTTCAACGTGTAAGATCATTTATAATTTTCTTAATAATTGTAATTTAAAACAATGTAATATGGTATTACCGTCACTTGCGCCGTATAAGTGGTATTTCATCGTTTAATAAATAATGAGGACGCTTCGCTCGTACGCATGACTCGATCAATTTTATTATTTTCCCTACAAGGGAGGTGACAGCATGAAGTGCAATGTTCGACATTCACTCAATGCGTTTATACCACGAAAACTTTACTTGTAAAAATCTCCACTCATTTTATGTACAACTCGGTTGGACAAAGTTTGCACCTCGCTTTAATGTCGGGGAATCAACGCGAGGTGCAGACTACACTGTACAACCTGGTGGAGTATCACCCCGTACAGAAATCCCTGTATCTACTTTTAAAATTAGTGTGATCCTTGCGAGACATCAAAGTAATAAAGAATTAAAGAGTTTCCCAGTCTCTTACATAGTACCGAATATGTCAATACTTGTCTATGACTACACCATCATCATTTTGATACTGCTGCCCTTATCTCAAATCAATTTGGGGATTTATCTTCTAAACATCTGTCATTTCAGAAATAATTTCTTTTCTAGCCTTGCCATCTTTCATCCATGAGTCTTCTTGTTGGTCTGCTCGTTACCATAGCATATCTTCGTAACACAGTTTCTTCCTATTCACAAATCAACATAATACACGCCTATAATCCCCGAAGGGTTAGTCAGAGGTGTACTTAATAGTACACCTACATTTCACCAGTTACGTTAAGTAGGGGCGAGCCTTCTGCCATCAACCAACCAGTTATCCAGACTCTGTAGCTGCTACTGGGAAACTGATGCAAAAACCCATTAACACTTTGCCCGACCTAGGAATCGAATCCAGGATCTTATGCTCATCACTCGCGCTTGCGACCACTGGATCAACGACGTAGACAAATGCACAAATAAAATGTCCTGCTTTTGGATTTTATCGCATGAACTAAAACCTAGATAGACATTCGAAATCCATATTTGAAGTGTACAATGTCAGCTGTTTCCAAATGTAAAAGGTCTGTGTCAGGTTCAGAAAGCAGAAAGAGATAGCCATCTAAGGTAACCGACTTAAGTATTAATTTCGACAGTAAGCATACTTGGCAATGGTTTTTGATAAAGCCGTAATTTTATTTGAAAATATAGCCCTGGCCGGATCATTTTGACGTCACTCGCATATTTTCGTAAAGATACGATCGATTCTTGTAAATGATCGCGTTAATATCTTTAAATATGCATTTAATCTAACTTTATGATCTCGCGAATATAAAGGTGAGGTACGGAGGTGAGTAATGCGAAGATTTACGTCATTATGGAGACATTCGTCTGTTTTCTTTACACTTCTCTTTTTTCCATACCTTATTATTTAAAGTAAAAGGTTAATATGTCAGATATCGCTTTTGTCATTGAGATATGAGAAAATATATATTATTATGGTTGATGTGATGTTCCACTCGTTAAGACAAAGGTTTTTACTTAGATTGGAACTCCTTGACCGGGTGTGGTGTTTTCCGATAGTCTAGTGAAGTCAAGAGGAGCTCGTGGCTAAATAATAACAGCCGCTCGGGTTGGTCTTAAGGTTAAGCGGCGCTTGCCTAGGTTGGTCCGTGGGTGGGTGACCGCCCATTACATACCGAGTTTCCTCCGTGCCTCGGAAAGCACGTTAAGCCGTTGGTCCCGGCTGACATTTGTAGGTCTTTGACAGTCGTTACGGGTAGTCAGTGGCCCAAAAGTCTGACAACCAGTCTTACCAAAGGATATTACTCAGTACCGCGGTATCTCTTTCGAACAGTCCCGCAGAAATATTAGGTACTTTTACTTTACTTCAATCAACGTCTGCCTAGCCTTTTTGTCTTTTGGGGTCAGTTTCCAGTCTTACCGGATGCAGCTTAATACCAGTATTTTACATGGAGCGACTGCCTATCTGACCTCCACAACCCAGTACTGGGTAATACGATACCCCTTGGTAAGACTGTTTGTCAGACTTTTTCGGCCACTGATTATCAGTAACGACTGTCAAAGATCTACAAATGACAGCCGGGGCCAACGGCTTAACGTGCTTTCCGGAGCACGGAGGAAACTCGGTATGTAATGGGTGATCACTCATCCACAGACCAACCTAGGCATGCAATACCATAAAGGTACATAATAACCAGTATCTTACGCTTACTTAGTAGGAAATACATGAGACAATTTGAATACAATGGTTATAAAGACAATAATCGTGTCGAATGTAACTATTTGGAAGTTAGCCGCGTTGCACACTGGCGGAAAGTGGGCCGCCTTACTTCATATTATATGCTAATTATTTTGTTTCACACTCCGAATAGATTTATTTTTATTAATATTTCTGTAATAATTGACGCTAGTAAGTTTCCGGTAAACAGACTACAATTCACAATTTTTTGTACTAATTGTGTTTGTGTGTATTTTAAGTTTGAATCGAGTCACATTCATTTCAGGAACGTCTGTAACTGAAGTTGCAATCTGAAGAGAGACTTTTTGGGTTCACTAAAGAAATGTTCTCTTTCTCATTTTAAAGCTTATGAAAAGAACAGGACAACATTTGACATTTTCACCGCTTAACTGTCATATCTGGGCATAAACAAGGTGGAAGGGACACCAACGCGAAAACGGTTACCACGTATTCGTATACATCATTCTGAGCTCCCCGACATAAAAAAAAATCTGCTGTTCCATAGAACAGCCGATTTTTTTCTATGTCGGGGGTTCTATGTATTTTTTTCTGATACAAAAGAGTTTCCTACAAAAGTGCAATATCAAAATTGATATTGCACTTTTGTAGTAAACAACTGATTTTTTTAAAAATAACCAATGAAAAATTTCTATGTGGGTTGGTCAGAATGATGAACTGAATACGTGGTAACCGTTTTCGCGTCGGTGTCCCTTCCATCCCGTATAGGTTAGGCTTGCAGCCTCTGAGTCATCTTCACAAGTCGTTTCCTTATTTCGTAATCCCAATATTAATTTCAGGGTCAAAGACAACATCTGTTTGTCTCGTAAACCCTGATCAGTATCTATCTGAAAAAAAGGATAAAATCGCTGATAACTCATCAAAAGATTTTTTATTTATCATAATCCTCAACATATTCTATTGTGGTTCACTTAGAAACGGCTTAAAACTTACCTACCAACAATAATATGATAATTACATAGATTTACTGCGTCTAATCCTATTTGGGACTACATTGGTTCGGTTTGATCACGACTGTGCGGCATGACAATGACAAAAGAAATATTCTAGTTTAGTTTGTTTGATAATCGAGTGAGTATTGATTCGGTGAATGAAACAGTCGATAGCATTGTGCATTGTGGCCGAGTGGGTGCTTGCACACTTAATTGGACACCTGCTAAGGACATTTGGATAAAATCTTAAATTGTTGCTGTTGACCAAATATTTATTACAGTTTTGATTGGATAGTTCAGACTGATTATGAAAGATGATTACGCCAAGGATGGAAGAATAGTCAAAGGAGGAAGAGGGCACTGAGATTAGGGCTAACAGAGATGTGTAATGGATGGGAAAAACAGACGGCGCCTATAATGGAGACATAAGATGGATGACCCCAAATGAATTGGGATAAGGGCAAGAGAATGATGATGAAGATAAATGAGGCAGGGGCAGGAGAAAATAGGTAAAGGACGTATTTCTGAGGACTTGGTTAGATAAAAATTTAGTGATTAGTGGAGGTAAGTACGTACACACGGCGGCACATCAAGCTGTACATTTCCAGTAAAACATGGCGTCGCTTTGTATAAATTTCCCGTACAACGAGAGATCCGTATAAACTGGTTTTGTATAACTTGATTGGCCGTCGTGCGTACGAGTAGCGTCGGTTGAACATGAAATATTATGTTGGTCAACTTTCCTTTAAAAGTACAAAATACTTCAAAAACAAGATTATAGGTTGCGAACAGATACCTACAACTTGAGGAACCAACAATCTAAACTAGGGCTAACCAAGTGAATCAAAGATTCTTGGTCGATGCAGCTGATCAATTTACCTAAGTGATGGGGTCAACGTTAGGCCGTCGACCTGAAATCAGGTATATCCGTTGAACACAGGGCGGTTCATTCATCACTACCTAGATAAGATAGACGTCGTAAATCAGAAAGTTACCACGTCTGTTATAAATTTAATTTGCCTTGGATAAATAACGGGCCCAATAATTAAAAGTAAATCAACATCGCCTTAATTGCTCAAAGGTACATACAGGTCTGCTATACCCGGACGCTAACCAGCTGCGGTTGTACCAAATATTACGACTGACAAAAAATAAAAGAACCCCATACGTAATCACAATAAAATGCGCTTGCGCCACTCAGGGCCGGGTCAAGGTCGAAAGCGTAACTTTTTTCGAGCTCGTTTCTCCATTTGCGTGCGGTTGGCAGTTTTGCTTTATTTTCCGGTTCCGGTTGTTACACTCACAAACAACGGGTTCTAAGGATATCTAAATGTTAATTGGTAACGCAATGTAGCTGAACGGAATTTTGCTGTGATCTTTATGATGGTCGTTTGGTTTTGCTTTGGAGCTAAGGTCTAATTTCAAATTGATAATGTGCTTGATAGTAACCACCTGGTGGACAATGGTTACCGCTGCTTAGGAGTAGACTAAAAAAAAACTAACAATTTTTGGACATCATCGAAGCCGACCTTAAAGAAAAAAATCGAGTGCGAGTTGGACTCGCGCACCGAGGGTTCTGTATGAATTTATAGGCATTAGTTACGGTTTTAAGATTTTTTCCTTTACATGTGCTGTAAGACATTGCTTTCCTTTTTTTTTTTTTTTTTTCTTGCCTTTCATGTCTCTAAGTCAACGGGAAGTACCCTATAGGTTTCTTTCTATTCCCTTTTTAAATCGCAAAATATGCGTCATAAACGGTCGTATCTTTTAATCGCGTTGACTTACAAATTTGAAGAACTTGAGTATTTGATATTAATTTCATCTCTTCCACGCGTTCCTGAGAAAAAGGAAGTAAACCTATAAGTATTCCGTTTTTGAGGAACGGTACTCTAAAAAATGTTCACGTGCTAGGTGCTAGTACATAATTCATGTGATGAAATGCAAAGTAGAAGTTACATTATCCGCACCACACCTTTTTCGTGTAGAACATGGATGCGAGAATAACATACCGATATTGATCCAATATAAAATTATAAAACCTATTTTTTTATTTTATACACTCATGTTCACTGACATTCTAATTAACACTAGAAACGGGATATTAACCATGTATGTTGATTGTTTGGTGCTTGCAACAGCGCCGAAATATCGGGAACTCAATGAAATACATTCTAGAAATTTGCAAATTTGTTCGAAAATACCGACACTTTTACACTACACGAGAAAGTATACAGTCAAGATACACATTACGCCATAAAAATAGACAAAACATACCAAGCTCTAAGCTAAAAATGCACTCAACAAGTGCCCTAGTCATGTCAATGAAGGTTTATAATAAATTACCGGAAATTATTAAAAATGTACAAAAATTTAATCCATTCATAAATAAATTACAACAATTTTTATTATATAAATGCTATTATACAATTAATGAATATCTAAATGACAAATTTTAAATTAATAATCATGATTCACTAATTGTTACTTTGTATGTCAACTAATTAATAGTAAAATAAAAGACCTCTTCCTCTCTCCTACCTTGCTGTGCCCTTACAGGGTCCATATTTATGTATCTAGCTTTAAGCCCTATGTAACATCTTTTTTACAATATGGAATGCAAAATAAATGAAATGAAATGAAATGAAATGAAATGAAATGAAATCAGTAAACATGGTAAATATTCCGTTTCTAGTGTTAATAATAATTTTTTATTTGACTTCGGTCATATAAAAAATTTGAATTTGAATGTTCAGCTCTGGTTTCCATGTGTAGGTATCTGGTTCCTACTAATTACTAATTGTGTTTGGTTATTGACCGTAATGGACTAAGTCTAGTAGGTTTATTAACTTTGATTGATATTAAGTCGCAAACAAGTCTTAATAGCTGTTCAGTAATAGCCTTAGCACGACTATTACTATTATCGGCAATAAAAATTAGAACACCGATTAGTAATAGAAAGCGCTACCGACTGATTATGGTGTTAGCAACAGAGTCCGAGGAATATTTGATTTTCTGACAGTATTTTAGCAATATTGTGTGTGTTTAAATGTTTGTAAACGCACTCACGATACGGGACAAATTCCTAGTGTATGGCAAAGCTTTTTTTTTTGTTTAGAAAAAACCAGAATATTTGAATACATGATGGAAAAGATGGCGAGACGCCTTGGATGACTTTATAGTTAATTGGCGAAAAGAGACATAACATCGAGAAAAGTGAAAGGAATGGGGGAGGTCTTTGCTTAGGAGTGGGACAACTCAGGCCAACAAAAAAAAAAATGTCTAAGTCATACGATTATTTCTACCTCCTGAAAAAATTGTGTAAATTCATATATACTTTCGTGTAGCCGCCATGTTGTGATGCCAAAGTATGTTTTGAGCGCACTAACCACAGGTTCTAGACAAAATGTCACCATCAGCAATTACAATGATGGCGAAGACAAAAATGTACCTATTGGATTAAAATATGATAAAAAAAGGTTATGTCAATACTGTTTAAAGTCCTATTAAAACTTAACACAGAGTCGAAAGTCATTAAGCATTTGATAAAGAAAAACTAGTTTCGTACCTACTTTAAACAGCATTGATAATGAAACAATTTTGCATATTAAAGTTAAAGTCCGTAACGATTAACGTCCGTAAGAATTAACTGACTAATTAATGAATGTGGTGTTAGGCCACAACGAAATTCCATCATTAAGACATTGTGTTTATGTATACGTACCGCCATTAGCATACTGAGACAATTTCAACGTGCCGGCTGCGTTAATTATATCACTCCGACTATCGAGCTCCTATCTAACAGAGTTCTGTTTACAAGTACTGAGTTTATACGGCACATAAATTTGTTTGCACCTACTGCACCCCGTGGGTGTGGACTCATTGTTACGTCGGTTTATAGTCTTAGTTAATAGCTTTTTGCTGTTGACTACCATTGACGTCCAAAAACGAAACTTATAATGTCACTTACGGGATATCCTCCATGATTGTTCATTATTTTGAGCTCCTGATATTTCGACGCTGTTGCAAGCGCACGGCGCTTGACTGGAGAATGCGGGTGGACGGAAAATAAATTGTTAAGAGCAGACAAATCTATTAATATACAGACAAATATAATAATAATAATACTCTCTTTTTTCTCTTTCTTTCGTAAGTGACAGTATAAGTTTAGTTGTAAAGCGTGAAAGCTTAAAACAGTGTTTCCGAAAACAAGTCTAAAATTATGTCCTGACCGTTTTCAATAAAGCTTTCGCCTATGCATGACTGCCCTCTATCTTCTCATACTTTCATATTTTAATAGGAAGGCAGTCCGATATCACTGGAGAGCGAACAAACGCAGAATCCGAAGCTTTACATGGCCCCTGAGAGACGCAAGTGTGACATCGTTACGTTCGTAACTCAGGGTGCTACTGGTAATTCCTTGACACAAAAACAATAGTTATTTTTTCGCTCGATCTGGGAATTAAGGTTTAGTCCCCTCTGGGCACCCATGAATTTATTTGTCACGCCCATGAAACATTCCGTTCTCGGCACTCTTTCATTAATCATTGTTAGGTACACAGTCATCAAAAAATGGAAACACAGTATCAGTATAGTGAATAAATCAACCGTGACCTCATGATTTGCATTTATTTTAGCTAGTTACTAGATCAACAAACTTGAAGCCAATTTCACCAATTAAAGTTAACGTGATCTCCAAATCTAAAGGATCTCGCGCACTACTCAACGACTTGTAGCATGACCGGCTGCTAATTTAGGAAAAACTGGTCGGACACCCGTTTTTGCGACCAGACTTTCTTCCTGCTCGAATCTTGGCGTGTAGTGCGCGATGTCCCTAAACCGCATTCAGGAGCTGTTAGTGTCAATATTCCAAAGCACTAACTATACCTACTGAAAGCTAAGTGCTGATCGCATTCACTTTCCATGGTGTTATGGTGTTATGGTGTTATTCACCCTTAGCTTGTCGTGTCGCGGGATTACGTAATGAAGACAAACAGATTAATTTTATGACAGTATTTATTTATGTTCACTTTTTACAAAATACTTAAAATCTAAAATCTTTAAGCAATGGCAAGTAATTGTCGAGTCATAGTACTTATAGAATATTGCGTAACTAAGGTACGATTTACAATATTTAATAGTTAACTTGAAATATTACAATTAAAATTAATAAATAACTACATGTATTAATAACGATATGTTTAAGAGAATGCAGTAATATTGACAGTTCACAGACATATAATATTTTAAAGCAAAGTATATTTAGTCACATCATAGCCAAGCTCACAGTAGAAATAAATTAACACATTCAGAAATATCCTAAGTTGTATAAATGTACAAATATTAATCATTTATTCGGTGGAAAGTCTAGCGTCGTGTACGCGGGTCTGGTGCGGGGTACGGGGGGGCGGCGCGGGCGGGGGTGGGTCTTCCCCCCCTCTGCCGCGGAGCTGATGGAAGCTTCCCCCTCTTCGGGTAAGTATGGGGCTCTTGGACTTAGCACTAAAGCTTTGTAAGACGAGTGAGAGTCCGCTATGCTTCGCCCATCACCCTCGTCTCGTCGAGACATCTCAGAGAATGGAGAAACGGACCGTTTCTCAATACCGCTCGGTCCTGGAGTTTCTTCTTTTGGTTTTAACTCGTAAGCATTTTCTTCTTTCCTCTTTGGTTCTGTATCTTTCTTGAATTTTGTCTGTCTTTCTATGATTTCTGCTGTGGTTAAGTCAGAACCTTGGACGTCTGTTTCTAGAGGCGGTGCTGACAGCCATGGTCGGGAAGAATTGGTGCCACACCAGCGTTCTTCGTTTTCAGTTGCATTTCCCAAAAGGCCAAGTTTCTCTAAATTCTGCAGTAGTAAATTTTCACTGGAGCTTGCTGCTCTCATTTCAGTCTTAGATTCTTCAGCTAGCAGAAGTTCTGCTAGCGGTGGAGCAAGACCAAGTCCTATGTTCCTTTCGTGGTATACTTCGGAAATGGTTGGGGTTAGTTCTCCACTCATATGTCTGACTTGAGCCATCGAATCTCTGCTTCCTGTGCCCATTTTCGGCCTCGGCGTCCGTTTAGACGTCGAAGGTTGAACCAAAATCTGTTCAGTCTTCTCTTCTTCCGACCTCCTTGGTTGTGCAGAAGCCAGGTCGTAGAAGGCATCGAGGTACCTCGCATGGGCGTGATCAGGCCTTCTTCGTAAGACCGTGTCGTGTCCTGAGCTTTCCCAGTCTGAGTCATCAGATGGTGGTCTTCTTGTGTATAGGGTTCGAATCTTAGTCTGGTGTGCGAGTGCTAAGGACACGTCGCGAGGAGGTGCGGAGGTAGGTGCGGGCGGGGCGGCGGGAGGGGAGGGAGTAAAGGCAGCGTCACTCTCCCCCCTGTACCGTGGCGGAGGGGGTGCAGGGGGCGGGGCGGTGCGGCCGTCTGGCTCTCCGCGACCTACTTCTGTGGAGGAGGTAGATCCTCGCACGTACATGGTGAAAGCACCACCGCAAGAGCCAAGGGGTAAAGGTGGTGGAGGCACTGATGATACGCTTTCCTCTGTGAAAGAAAATGAGGATTTATATTCTTTGCACCACTATTTGGACAAAATAGGTTCTATTGGGGTTGTAGTGAGTGTAGGTTAGTATACAAGACCATGTTTAAATGAGATGTCATTCTAAGTCTTTTACGTCATAAAATGCTGCCGGACGCAAGATTTTTAACCTG
The DNA here is from genome assembly GCA_910589295.1 of Noctua janthe. Taxonomy (NCBI): domain Eukaryota; kingdom Metazoa; phylum Arthropoda; class Insecta; order Lepidoptera; family Noctuidae; genus Noctua; species Noctua janthe. The sequence continues at coordinate 6,171,519 of OU342573.1, read as the reverse complement.
TACCTATAAGGTCTAGGTAGTAGGTATGTGTGTAGTACTTACGTCGATGTTGTCTCGGAGGTGGTTCTCCATCAGAGTGCGGTTCTAAGTCGCCGTCATCAATAGACGCTAGCGATTCAACACTCGAGCTCGACTCCAGACTGAGACTGCGTGGAGCTTCTTGCGTGTCTGTGAGAGGATTTTCTGGTCAGTACAAATTCCTTTGTCTAGTCAACAGTAGGGTTTTGATGGGACACTTATGACATGGTGGCAGTATGTCAATGCATAAATGTAATGGGATGAATTGAGTGAATGATGCTGCCAAATAAATACAAAAAAAAAACCTTTGTCAGGTTTTTAGGCACTCTAATAGAATATCTACTAGTTCTCAACACAAAGAGTGCTCTTCAAACACCATCATCTCACCATCATCACCATCATCACCATCACCATGTTACCAGTGTAACCTTATTCAGCTGTATAATAGAATTTTATATGACGCAACCTATCCTTCAGTTACTGTATAACACGATACTACAGGGTATTCAATAAGACTCACCGAATAACGCGAGCAGTGCCTGTAGCACAAACTGTATGTGTCTCCTGTTGGCAGCCTTGCCAGTGCGTAGGGTGACTTCATCCTGGCCCACCTCAGCCAGATCGAAGCCGAGGGATGCCAAGAGTTCGTGGCACCCATTCACACGCCACAACCTGTTCAAATAACATATGAAATGATTGGAAGCTTTAGCAAAAATGCGGTATGTTCCAACATTTGTCGTGCAATGATCAGTCAGGTTGGTCTACAAATTCATAGTCGCCCAGAGCGCTACGAAGGATACGAACCAAAATTAAATTATCCGGAAAAGAATTGGAGTTACAGACATAGCCTGCAGACTTTGCAAGCTGACTCGGCAGTAGACTGGCCATGTATGTCGAAGGCAGATCGAGCAACGGCGATGCATGATTGATTGATTTATTTTTAGAATTTATCACCAGAATTGGGTCGTTAATCTCGTAAGTCCTTGCTTTTAATTTTTTATCTCAATAAACACTAACCTGACGTTGACAGCGACTTCGATGGTGTCTGTGTCGGAGTTTTTGACGGAGAACTGCGAGATGACAGAGCGGATCACGCCGATGATATCGTCCGCCACGTCGCCGTTTGATATCAATTTAGATAGAGCTTGTAGAGTTGTTGATGTGAGACCTGAGATAAAACTTAGGTTAGAAGAGGCAAGTAACTAATAGATTAATCAAATTTCTTAAGGCGAAACAGCTAGTAGTAGGTACTGTGCTGAGAATTTATTTGATCAAGAGTGATTATTTATTTGATTGAGACACATTAGATAAGAGTTGTTGAATTACAGAACAGTTCAAACTTTAATACCTACAGTTTGGAACTGTAGGTATTAAAGTTTGGACTCTATAGTGAAAAAAACTAATTGCAAAGAAAGGTATGCTTAAAACTTACCCAATAAAGCTTGTAAACTAGCAGAGCATTGGGTCAGCCTTTCTTCAGGATCACTTTGAGGGAAGAACACACTCGATGGAATACCATTCGCCGCTGGCTCGAACCTGGGAACAAGATGGGTTCGACGTGGTAATGCTTGGGAAGGGCTTATGTCGAGAAGTAGACGACTTTTCGCTTAATAATTATGATGATGGCATTTCGTTCCGAATTTAAGGATCCTTGGTTAAATTAGGAGGATCTTACCTAAATCCAACGCTCATGAGCAATTCTCGCCAGCCGCTGATGCTGCCAGCTTTGTTTTCAATACTCTTCTGCGTGGTATACATGGCATTCTTCTGTCCTCTTACTATCCTCTGTAAGGATTTCTCGACGAGGTGTAAGCATACTCGTAGTGCATCCCTGGAAATTACATTAGTTTTTAATTAAGGTTCTTTTAAAGGACCCGAGGGGTCGATTATGGCCTACTCCCTTCTTCAGAAAGGAGGCATGTGTCTCAGCAGTGAAAAAGTTAGGCTGCTCACGCTAAGGTCAGTAGTAAACTTCAAACAAATGCGTATTATGGACCGACTTTCGTACATTCCGTTGAGTATGGTGGCAGTTTTAAGAGTGTTTGCAAGTAAGTATTAGATGGTGGTTTTGGTAGGTAGGTTAACGAACTAGTGAAGTTCACAGCAAATCGAGAGTGTGATCAGCGCTGGAAATTGTGGACCATTTAAAGTCTGCCTCACAAAGGTCACAAACCCTATGCTTCCTGCAAACAGGAAAGCACTTTAATGTTAGTCTGTTTAAAGCTGGATTATGTTCATCTAGAAGAGGGACAAAAAATAATTATTGTCTTTCAAGCAGGCTTAAATATACTGTAAACCAAATCCACAATGATTTGGGAAGATTTTAGGCGACTAACCCTAGTATAATGACTGACAAGATCTGTGAGCTTAAAGACATCTAAGGATGTCTATGAGCTGATATGATGATGTTAATAATTGTTAATGTCACCTGCACTTATCAGGCGCTGCCAACAGTTCACAGAGCGCCTGCCCCATGAGCGCCACCTTGTTGCTGAGGCGCACGTTGGCGCCCACCAGCACCAGGCCGGCCCAGTGCGCCGGGTGCGCGAAGTGCTGCGTGTGCCGCACCGTCTGCATCGCGTCGCCTAGGGCCCTGCGGGAAGGACACGTTGCTTTAAAACTTTGTAACGGAGACCTGGCACTTTTGCCAGCTACAGAGAAGCCGGCTGTGAATGTTTTTGTTTTTGTTCTCCCCGATCATTATAATCTGGATCACTTCAAGGTTCAAGTGAATCGGTTTCAGCGTTTTCCAGCCTAGGTCACATCTTCGCTTTACATCAGGTGAGTTGCGGCCAAACCCAAGATCGTAAACTTTTAACCTCGAAAAGTGCTGATTTTCAGCCTGGAGAATACGCCGCCTACCATGCAGCAGTAACTTAGTCGACCAATGTATCTGAGGTCCATAAGGTCTGTTGTGAAACTCCTTCTCTTACGAGGTTCAAGTTTTCGCTCTCTTGGCTGAAGAACCTTACAAAAATTCCTCCAAATACTTACTTCGCAACTCTGCTTCCCTGCAGCAGTGCAGAGTAGAGCGCTCTGTACAGTATCTTGGTGGCCGTGTCCTGTGGCGCAGGCCACAATGTCAGCAGTATGGCGTGGGCTCCGGCCGCAAGTAGCGCGCGGCACAGACGGGATACTCCTTCTCCTGCGAGGCTCACGTCTTCACTCTCTTCAGCTGAAGAGCCTTGCAGGGCTGCGCTTGATGGAGCGCAAGATATTACCACCTACAAACATTGATAATATGAAATACTAAATAGTATAGCTGGAGTAGATTACGCATAAAGAAGATTGGAAAGCTATGGGAGGTTACATTTGCCCAGCTGTTGGACAGTACAGGTTGATTTATAAAAAGTCCTATAGTGTAATAAAGTTCTCAAAATAAGTCTTTGTGAAAGAGAGATCATTTCTCTCTCTTTCTCGATAGAGAAGACAAAATGTTTTGATGTTACATGAACTTTGTTGTTAACGTTAAGAGATGACGTGGACTCAAATTGAAATCTGAAGAAAATAATATCTCAAAACTTACCAATCTGGCGGTGATCTTCAAGTTCATAATTTCTGATGCCGTTAACATGAACTCAGAAGCCGGTGGCAACTCTTCATTACTTGGAGGCAGTTCGGAATCTGTGACAAAAGCAATATTTTAAATACCAGCACTAATTATTTCGATACAATTTCAGTTTTAGTCAGTCATGTGGAGCTTACTTTCTTCTTCATTTTCCGTGGAGGTGTCAGCAGCGCCGCCGCCTACGCTTGTATTCAGCAATCGCTTTGCTTGTGAGTCCACCTGCAAAGAATACATCAAATAACAACCAAAGAAACAAAACAACATCGTCACCAGAATAACATGTTTGAGGTGTTCCTCAAAGTACTCTACTAAGCCCAGAACAAAATCAATATTAACGAGCAAACTGCGATTTTTAGGAGTGTTTCTCAAGGCACATTACTAGGTACGATACTATAAAAAGGTATAAAAAAATTGTAATAGAATATATATAAAAGTGTGCTAAATATTAGTCTGGGAGAACCTTTGGGATAGTTACAGATAAAGTGAGCTTACCACTTCTCCGGGACTGAGAACAATGGCGGGTGTCTTCCAACAAATGTGTGTGGCAAAATGTATGCATTCTGCTTGAGTCAGTTGCGACAGCACTGCTTCTTTTGACGCCTGTGAACAAAATTACATTATTAAAGTATCTAAGACAAACTGAACCAGCGGTAGAAAAAGAGGTCATGGATAAATATAATTTACGTTAGTAAATAGAACCTTAAAACTATGTTAGTAACACTTCACTTGTGCACTATGTCACTGTACGTTCATGTGGCACTTGCCCGTGGAAGCGACGGAACAATCCCTGCGACCACAAGTCTCTGTCCTGTTATGACCTGTTCACGACCTCAGGCGATTGCAATTTGCGTCAAGCGATAGTGCAAGAGCCACTTTCTTTCGCATCGCACTGACTCGTGGCCTGCTCTAAGAAATTTCTTTATTTTTGTTTTCGCCACAGTCGTAACACTCATGTGTCCATTCATGCTATCTTACCTGATAGTCAGTAAGTGGTGTAACTCGTAGCATATCAGCTACAAGTTCTGCTTCCTTTAGTTGCGCGTGAGCAGCGGACCATCGTGCGCCTCCCACTCTTGGAGCTCCTACTACGAGACATCGCATGCCTGCTTCTGCGTTGTTAGCGTTGGCGTTAGATGCTCCTGTTAAAAATACAGATCGATGAATTTTAATAGAAAATGTAAAGGATTTTACAATAGGACTAAATGTTCTGTTAATTGTTCCTCATATCTTACCACTGCTTAGCCCTTCAAAAATAACATGGGTTCGTATGGTGGATTATTGGGCCATAAGCGGGCCCCGCATGAGACGTTTGGAAGAAGTCATGCTGCGCCAATCACAAATTAATTGGGATAAGGGCAGGAGAATGATGATTAAGAGGGTCCAGCATGACCCTATCTCAAAGAGAGCAGTATTCCAGCAGTGATAAAGTTCGTGGTCAGTTAATACTACCCTTTTTTCTATTAAATAGATTGTTGGCAGATGGACCAAACTCAAAGTGCTGTAAAGTTCATGTAAAAATGTATGGGTGTAAATTATGTTCTGACACTTTGCCTTCATTTAGTTCAGCCCCAACAATATATTATGTCTAATACTTGAACCAAATGACTCACCATGATCATGATGCGGCCTGGCCCTCATATGCCTGTGATGTCTCAGCGGGCGGAGCGCGGGCGCGGCCAGCATCGCGTACCGCTCACACAGTGGCTCTCCATCGCCGGCCACGCTCAAGGCAGGGGCGCCAGGCACGGTGGCACTGCGTAGCGCTCCCCAGGGGCAGGCGTACAGAGCGCCCTCTACTACAACGATCAGTTCTCGGCGACCTCCGCAGCCGCGACGACCGTGGGATGCTGTGAAAGATGATGCTGATGAGTAATGATTTCATGACGAACATTGGCACATGCGACTTGAAGGTCTATCATCACCAAGCCTTGATGTTCAAGAATAACTAGGGCATTGATGTAAGAGTTAGCAGAAGACAATCTTGTAAAGGAGTTCTTCCGGAGATGTTATTCCACGTGGCTAGTGAAGATATCATGCAAAATGTTGTACTTGGTTATTAAGATTGGCAGTCAATCACTGAAAATCTTAGTAATTTGCACATTGGGATATAACTGTCTCCTGCGCAGCATTAGGATTGTAACTACAGAACGATGGAAGAACACAAAAGGTAAGCCAAATATTCTCACCATGATTATTATTGCAGGAGGCAGGCAGCAGATCCTCGAAGGGTGCCAACAGCATCTGGTACAGAGCACTGAGACATGGTGGACCCTGCCACGATGGTTGCTTCTTACGGGGGATGTGGACGCTGGACCTAATTGATACCAGTATACATTAATAGTGTAAAATTAAGGTTAAACCAAGTCTTTTCCTTACTATCATTCCAGTGTCATGAGATAACATAAAGCTGACAGCATTTAGGATAAACAGCTTGATCAGTTTAGCTGAGGATCAAGTTAAATTTTATGCGATTTGAGAGACCGTATTTGAATCAAAAGTTAAATCAAATCTATTATGGCATGTAAAGCTCAGGTATGTGTCTTTGTGTAGCGTATTCGATATTGTACGCACCTGGTAGATCCCTGGAGACTAGCCACGGAGCCGGCGACGGAGCCTCCAACTGAACCTACACTGAACAGAGAGCTCAGTGAATAGTTCGACGAGTTCAATAGGTGGTTGCGGGCTACCTGTGAATTTTTAATAGGATTTTAGATGATGAAGCTAATGCTGTTGCAGAGATAAAATTTTGACACCAACAAAAAGGCAGAGGGAATTTAAGAGAGATAGTGCAAATAAAATAACATAACGCTTGTTATCGCCCAAAAGGTTAGTGTACCTTTAGAATACCTACATTTTGTACTCTTATATATAAGTCCACCGTAATATGGGGAGAGTCTATTGCCATCGGGCATAAGTCCTGACTAAAGGCTGCTACTGTTAACATCCTGATGAAAAACCAAATGAGACTTTTTCGATCGAGGAATCGAACCTAGGACCTCATGATCAGCAATTTTGGCGCTTGCGACCACTAAATCAAAGGGGCATAAATTTTGCTCATATTTACATACTGCTTCTTTGACCTGAAAAATGGCACTCCAGTTCAGTCTTGGGACAAAGTTCCTTACCATTCGCGCAAGTCCCGTGTTCGGTCTCTCATCAGGGTCCCATTGATCTTCGGTCTCTCCTCGTCGCTCAGCGTTCGCCTTCAGCCAAGTAGACCATTCTCCAATGCAATGTTCTAACTTGCCCAGACCACTCACTAGAAAGAAATAGGCATCCTTATAAGAAGTAGAAAGCATGCTTGGGTCAATAGGAAAATACATATAATATGTAGAATATCTAATAAACTACACTTATGCACATCTTCAATGACACAAGGTGATGTTTAAATAGTAACGAAATAAGACACGCTATTGGTTAGTCAACGCTGGGCTTCGTACATAGAGTTGAAATATCAATAGTAAAATTATATTTATGCATTCATTTAATTTTTTTTTCTTGGTTGTGGTGAAAAAGTGAAAAGTGATATTATGAGAAGACCGAACCGAATATTTACAGTTCACAGTTTGGAGGGACTAAATTGATCTGCCTGGACAATGAAGGATTTGAGAATATTTCTTACCATTGCTCGGCTGAAGGTCGTCTGGACTGATATCAGGCAAGCTGTTGCCACTGTCTTCTGCTTCTTCCAGGAGAGACACTTGGTGGAATCTCAAGATACCTAGGAAATAATAAATATTTTGTTAATTCAGTATCTTAGTTAGATGATCGATCAGCGAGGTTAAAGGCCTGTTCCAAAACACCGACGTTCGCGTAAGGGACATGAGCGTACGTCATTTGTTCAGTTTATAATCAGTATGATTGTTATTACCTTTATGCGGCTGCAGTAGCCACGCATACAGCCTGCCAGCTGCCAGACTGTAGTACAGTACTGGAGCTTTCTGCTTATTCACGACTTCAAGTACTTGTTCCACGCTAGATGGACTCCATGGTTCAGACCGCTCCTTGCCAGCTTCTTCTGCACTCCTTAGAGAGAATATTGCAAACTCAGTGTTATCTTTCACATTTTCATGAATTTTGAATAGTTCTGCTATTTTCTCTTTCCTGTTTTCCTCTTAATCACCAGCCTACCAGAGGTAGACCAAAGAAAGGATGGAAGAATAAGACTTTAATGATAGGACAAAGTGAACAAACTTCAACCATATCGAGGTTAGGAACTAATGAAGAAAAAGTTGTACAGATTCGTACTGCGTCGTTTCTAAGTACAAATGGACAAGGGCCGGAGGACGTTGTTTTAACAAGCACTAACCTTTGTTGTGCATGAAGTTCCAGATTGGCTTGGTTCAATGTTCCAGACGGTTTCTCAGTGACGGCGTCTAAGGATCGGCATCGTCCTCTCTCAGCCACTACCAATGCTTCGGGGTGACGACCCAGTTCTGTGAAAGAATGAATTGATTTGAGAATAAAGTAGGCAATCTATACTAATATTATAAAGAGGAAAGATTTGTATGTTTGTAACGAATAAACTCAAAAACTACTGGATCGATTTCAAAAATTCTTTCACACTTAGAATGCTACATTATCCCTGAGTAACATAGGCACCCCTGCGAAGCCAGGACGGGCATACGGGCCGCTCATAGTTCTGGTAACATAACATGAAAAAGCGGTAAGATATTAAGTGTTTTACTTCTACTTACCAACAAGTACTCTCTGCAGTGCATGTTGAGTAGACGTGTATAACGCGGCTATCTTCCTGTCCCGATGCTTGTCGTTACTAGACTCCAGTAGAGTGAGGGCAGCTTGGAGCTGTTCCTTTGCTTCTTCTAGTTCTCCTGACGCCCACAGTGCGAAGCCGAGGCGATGGCGGACGCGGGCCTGGTAAAGATGAAGATTTGTAATCTAATATAATAATGAAGATTAATAATTAAGTTAGAGATGGTGATGGTGATTCCTCGAATTTATCAGAGTAATTAGTCGGAGAAGGTATACGAAACAACATTAATCATATCTCATAATCCGTTATAAGCGCGAATTAAATCAGTTTCAAAGTTTATGTGTCATTAAAAAAGCAAGTGTTAAAGATATGTAAAAATTTGTTGATCCATTTAATAAATTCATTGATGCATCAGAATTTAATAGGACATGCCTCCCAAAGCTGGGAGTGTCTTAAAGGGAATCTGATTTGAAATCTTTCTATCTTAATGATCCCTTACCTCTTCATCAGCATCGGCCAGTCCTTCAGTGGCAGCTAGGGCTTGTCGCAGATATGACACAGCACTGCCACAAGCACCCATCGCTAGATGAGCCCTTCCTAAATCTGCCAGGGCCTGGGCACGTCCTCTTGTATCACCTGTTAACAAAAGGTATTATATTACAAAAGAGTTATTATTTTAGGCAGGAGAATTTACATGTCAGATTTTTCAGAGATTTAGGAGTACTTCCCTGTCGCTTAGAAACTTTGATATTAAATCCGGAACGGATAGGTCGGCTCCGACCAGAAAAAGAGATAGAGAATGAAGAAATTTGTGACAAAAAAACACTGGAGAGATTAAATGCAATATTTAAAAGAAGTTAAAGAGTAGAACATCTTACCAGCAGCAGTAGCGTGTCGCAATCTTGATTCGTGCCATCTCGCCGCTTCAGCGTGTGCGCCCATTGATGCATGAGCAGCGCCAAGACCACCGCATGCTCGGGCCTATAGTCAATTTAAAATTAAATGTGTATTGCCACCATTGAAGTATTTTTAAATAGTACTGATACAAAGGATGACATTAGCTAAGGGTCGCATTATTCCCACTGTGTGACACAGGCTTCCTCTCGCTGAGAGAAAATGGGCTATCATCTACTATGCGGGCCCAGTGCGGGTTCGTAGATGTCACATGTCTTCGAATTTGTGGTTCAAAGACGCATGTCTTGTTTCCTCACGACGTTTTCCTCCACCGTTTTGAGTAACGATTAAATAAATTACACAAAGTAATGGCTGGGTTCGAGCTCACGGCCAATAACTCCGATTCCTATATATTTGGAGACATTACCTGTAAGTGTGTGAGGCCCAGTCGGTGCGCCAGCTCGAGCTCGGCGCGGTGATGTCGCACGGCGGCGGCGTGGTCGCCCAGCGCGTGTTGCGCCACGCCCAGCGAGTGGCACGCTTCCGCTTCCATTATCTGGTTGTTTAGTTCTCTGTCGACAAACAAAACTGTGATTTAACATTTCTGAGAAAGGGTATGAGTTTTCAAACGTAGGTTAGAGCTTGCACAAAAATCTTCGAAATATAGTGACTCATGTGTATCACCATTCGGTGTCAATTTCAAATAGCTACCGCATCATCTACCTAGCCTTTTCCCAAAAATTCTGGTGTCAGCTTCGCGTCTAACCGAATGCAACTGAATACCAGTATTTTCCTTGAGGCAATTGCCCATTGCCTCCACAACCCAATCAGTATTGGGTAATATGATACCCTTGGTAAGACTGGTTGTCAGACTTTCGGGACTACCTGTAACGAATCAAAACCGTACGGGTGTAACGGCTATAATGACAGCCGGGACCAACGGCTTAACGTGCTTTCCGAGGCACAGAGGAACTCGGTATGTAACGGGTGGTCACCCATCCACGGACCTGAAAATCGATCCGGGCGGCTGTTATTATTTAGCCACGAGCTTTTCATGTACTCTATTACTCTCTTCTATTACGTTTATAAAGATATAGCCCTTTGGCACATAACGGACAGGCGGACGGATGGTCAGGTGGACGAAGAAGTCTTAGTAATTCTGATTAGGGTCTCCTTTTCACCTTTTAGACCCGGAACCCTATAAATAATAACGACTACTGAACAGCTGTAAAAAAAGATCACCATTCATCATCATTTCAGCCGAAAGATATCCACTGCTGGACTTAGGCCTCACCCAAGTGTCACACATTGACCAGTCCCGTGCGACTCGCATCGCCCTCTCCATTGCCCTTTGGGTGACTTTAAGCCTTCTGATGAAGCCTATTGTGAGCGACCACGTGAAAAGGTACTTAAAGATTACCTTACAGGTAATCTGTAAGTATCCTTAGAGCACATGTTCGAATTGTGTCGAACCCCAAATACTTACTTTGCAATATTCTTCTGATGATCCAAACATAGTACGGCTTGCTCCAAGTTGTTCAGGGCTATGTGCAAAGCCCCTAGTTCTCCATAAGCCTGCGCCTTTGCTTCTGGAGCGCCTAACTCGTGTGATACCACTAGACGTTTTTCTAGACATACTAGTGCTTGCTGAAGGTTGCCAACGGACCTGGAAAGAGGAGCAAGAATTCAACATCAAGGAAGACTACAAAGAGAATCACAGACTAATCAGGAGAATTAATAAGGGAATGCAATCTCTAATTTGTAGCCCATTGATTTAGTGTATTCAGTCCTTTCTCAAAATAATCGCCTTTTTAGTATAAACTTGTACAGAAACGACGATTATTTTGTCGTCATAATTATCAGAGCAATTCTGCTTTAAAGTGTGTGTCTATAGGTAAGTATACGTACTTGTGACTAAGTCCCAATCCTCGGTACGCTCTCTCCTGCTCCCGCTTATTATCCAGCTTGAGTGCAGCAGCCAGATGTTGCTCATGATACTTGGCGGCTTCGTCAGGGTCACCCAGTGCGTCGTAACAGTCTCCCAGGGAGCCTAGTGCGCGAGCTTTGTCTAACTGGCATGTTGGGGTGTTCACGCGTTCTAGGATTGCAAGTTGCTGGGGAGGAAAAAAGTGAAAGTGAAAACATGAACTCCAATGGTCTTATTGTTGTTGTTAAAACTAAACCGCATCATCTCACTGCTTCTGCTGCAAACAAGGACCATCGAGTATATCCGAACGATATGCCTCGTATATAAATCTCTTGTTAGGTGATACAGTTAACAATGCTTGCAAATAGTGTCCTGGGTCATGAATTATCTTGAATACCGTTGTTGTTAATAGAATCACAGTCATCATCATCATCATTTCAGCCGAAAGGCGTCCATTGCTGGACATAGGCCTCCCCCAAGCGTCGCCACATTGACCCCGTGCGACTCGCATCCAGCGGATCCCTGCAACCTTCACCAGGTCCTAGGTCCTTCCAACGCAACGTCTTCCGGTTCGCGGTCGCCACTCCAGAACTTTTCAGCCCCATCGGCCATCCGTTCTGCGAGCAATGTGCCCTGCCCAGAATCACAGTAGATATTTGCAATTACGACGACTCATAACCAACCGATAATGTTGTATCAATTACAATGTTTGTGCTCTAAAAACATATTTAATCTCAGATGGCGTTCGGTCATTGTCTTAGAATAATAGCGTTACAATTAACTACATACCTGTTCCAAATATCCTATGGCGTCTTCATAATGTCCCATGTTAAGTTTAGCAATGCCCAAATTGCCGTACGCTTGGGCTTCTAGAGCACAGTCTTGAAGTTCCTGCGCTCTTTCCAATTGTTCCTAAAAGTGATTAAGTTTGTTTATGAATAGTTCTGCATTAGAATGCAGAACCAAGTAGTTGTGCATTATCAATGTCCCTGAGCTTTTAACGTCATTCTGGTAGGTTGATAATAAATCAAAATTTAGGGCTCCCTATGGATTATCTCGTCACATTTTTCTTTGTATGTATGTCCATAACAAAGATTGGTCTCACCAAAAGCGGGGAACTAGTTCCGTAGAATAAGGTCTATCTATGTTTTTATCTAGTTGGTATTATCCTTCGCCTGGGCATTGTCCACCCGATTCTCCGTATAAGCAGAGCTAGTCTTTCATAGAATTTGGCAGTAGGTACAGGCAAAATAGGAATGATGTGAATCCTTTCTTACCCTGTAGCATCTGGCTGCGTGCGAATAATGTCCCAGAGCCATGTGAACAGCCCCGAGGTGTGAATGAGCTCTTGCCTCGCCAGCCGCGTCGCCCGCCTCTTGACGAAGTGTCAGTTCCTGAAACAAATACATTAAGAATTTTGTTAAAAAGAAATACTATATGATGATATCTTTGCTTTGACATTCTAGTGGGGACTAGAAAAACTTTTAATTGATTTTGGGCTGGCAATAACCATGCAAAGAAAGGCGCATGTATGAAGATTTGAACTTGTTAATAGTAGTCAAGTGATTATGAACTGCTTACTTGAGTATGATGCCCTAACGCTGCATCAAGTCTTCTTTGTAGTCTTCTGGCAAGACCTAGTGCACCGCAAGCTGCCGCTTCTAAAGATCGGTCACGAGCCTAAAAAACAAAAAAAAAATCGTCAGCTGGTCCGCCAACAAGGTAGCTCTTGGAGTGTAAATAATTAAATTCATAGGTACCTGTCTCGCAAATCCAAGCTGTCTCTGATACATCTTAACAGCTTCTTCAACATCTCCCATCTTAATCAGTACATCTCCAATATTACCCAGAGCGCGGAACTTGCCCTGCAAGTGTTGGGTCATGTGGGCTATCGCCAGGAAGTACTTCTGGCATTCCAGGGCAGTTTCTAGGTTGCCCAGGGCTAAGTGGGCCAGGCCAAGGTTGCAGTATGCTCGCCCCATGTTCATCTTGTCTTGTAAGTCTTTGGCCAGGGATAAGTCTTGGTCGTAGTATCTGGAATATAGTGAAGTAAATTAAAGACATCAGCTAAAAATACTGGTTAAACCAATGAACCAAACCACGATAAACCAATTTTTTTTTTGGAAAGAATCCAGCAAAATTAAAGAAAGTAATAAGAAAAAGATAACACAAACCAGAAAATGTGCATTGATTGTTGCCACTACTTTTAGAAATGAGACTAGAAGCTAGCCTGCTCTTTGTCAAAAATTGGTGTCATTTCAAGGCGACAATTTCAACTCAGTGGCAAACACCGCATTTGCTGATGGATCATTAAAAGTTCAGTAATAAATTTTTCAGTATATCACTATTTGACAACAGTTCAAAGAAAAGATGTACTAACCTGACAGCTTCTCTATAATTCCCGAGGCAGTAATGAGCATATCCCAAAAAATGGCAAGCTTTGGCTTCAGCAGTGACATCACCCAACTCCTGGGACAGCATCAGATGTTGCTCATAGTACGGCACGGCTTGAGCGAACTCCCCTCGAGAGGAGAGGCAGTTACCCAGGTTGAGGAGTGCACAAGCTTCGCCAGCTGCGTCTTTTAGCTCGCGAGCTATGCCTGAAATAAAAAGATGTTGATAAGTAAGAGCTTAATTGTTACCGTTTACAAATTTTTGAGTACCGAACATATAATTTTTTGCTTATTGATATTTTTTTTTGGAGTGATTGTGTTTGGGAGAGTTAAGAAATAGACTCATAAAATCTACACGTGTTTGAAGTGACATAAGGAGGTACTTACCTGTAACTGTCTAATGATTTCGAGAACTGAGACTTTGTTCTGTTTTCTTTGTTCTATCCATTTTCATGGTCGAACCGTGAAGACGAAGTAAAAGCTTGAAGTATTAAAAAAAGCCTTACCTAAATGAGCTCTATAATGGAAAAGCGCCATATCATGAGCCCCTAACGCCTGATACGCCACAGCCAAATTCCCATGCGTGGATGCTTCAGAACTCCTGTCATGAACCTCCTTGGATATGGTCAGCTCCTGTTTATGGTACTTGATGGCTTGCTCGTAGAACCCCGCTGCGGAGTAAGCGTTGCCTATATTACCGTAGGCTCTTCCCATGCCTGCTTTATCCTGAAAGATAGTGAGTTAAGACGTTTCTATGAATTTATCCCTCATTTTTTCAGCCAGCCACCACAACCAGACCACCAGTCTTACAAAGGGGTATCGTATTACCCAATACTAACTGGGTTGTGGAGGTCAGATAGGCAGTCGCTTCATGTAAAATACTGGTATTCAGCAGCATCCAGTTAGACTGAAAGCCGAACCCAAAATAGTTGGGATCGGTTTTCTCTGTATTTATTAAACCCAGTACAACTGTACTAAATGTTTCTGTGCCAATGGACATGGGCAGGTGGTGTTGCCATACTCCATAATACTGCAAGATTTTTGTCTTTATAACATCAGTAGTTTCAATTATTATTGTATTGAGATCAGTTAATATCGAGTTAATGGTATGAAACGAGTTATTTATAGTTATTATTACATATATGGGTACACGTTCAATAGCGTGATTTTATGCTCGGTCTGGCAGCAGAATTTCAGCGAAACTCAGATGACATGCATCTGATAGATTTTTATCTTCACGTTAAGTTACATTGTTTCCATGAAAACTAATTAGGTAGATTTTTATGCAAATAATAAATTTGAAAACATTTGTATTGATATGGACACGAATAATAAGGAGATGATATGAAGACAAAGAAAAGCGTCAAAAAACCATGAATAATTTTAGAGATACGTAGGTGCAATGTGAAAGTGACTTTATTCTATTGTGAAGACATTAGCACTTGCTTTGGACTAAATTACTTTTAAATGGTAAAAGTGCGTTAAATTACCTGTAACTGTCTAGCAATAGACAGATGTGCTTGATGCAGTTTGAGTGCAGCGTCGTGTTCCCCCAACAGTTGGTACACAATGCCAAGGTTTGAACATGCTCGACCTTCCCCGACCTACACAATAAGGACATTATTTCTAAAACTACGAGAAGAAAAGAAATCAATATACAAGACCAGCTAACCAAGAGTGTTGGCTAATTTTATGTTCCATGTTGATACTGGGAATATTACTAAGTTTATATTACAAATGAACATAGCATTTGATTATACATTGTGGATGACTTCATAAAATAATGTTTTATTCGTCGATCGTACAGATAAATAAATGCTAATTATCTGACAAAATCATGTTTCACTGCACATGGAGCATAAAATCGTCAAAGGCCCTGCCCTTCTAATTTATTTACACAAACAAAAGAATGCTATCGTGAATAGGAGCGTGTGTTCGCATACAAACAGTTTCATCAATAAAAAGATCCTGTACCTTGTCCCTTGCCGCAAGAGCGACGTCCAATTGTCTTTCATGCCATTTCTTGGCTTGCGCGTAATCGCCGGCACATCTGTGAAGTTCAAGTGCTAATTTTTATTGCCGCCACACATGACAAATCTTTAGTCTTCACGTAAAGTGGTTCTGAGACGCAACAATCCGCATAACTTTACAACAACACAGTGTTTAGAAAGACGTTAAAATTGCATAAATAATGGTGGCACAAAGAAAGTACTGTTATTCAAGTTTCCATTCTAAAAAATAGTAACGGACACTATCATACTGTATTCCTTTGCTGAGCAATAATCATTATCGAAATATACTTTATCTTAACCGTACATAGGAAGCAAGCAACAGGTAAATAACGGTTGTTAGTTAAAGAATAACTTACCTAGCGGCATGTCCCAAGCCAGCATATGCTCTTGCTTCGATTGCTCTGTCTCCAAGGTTCTGTGCTATCCTCAACACATTCTCGTGGTAAGCAATAGCTTGTGAAAAGTTTCGTCTGTAGTGGTACGAGGATCCTAAGTTGGAGTATGCTCTTGCTTCTTCAACCTTGAAAGAAAATGGTTGGTTTATGATTTGATTTTTCATTTAAACTAATATATCATCTAGGTACGCGTAATTTATCTTGTTGAACATGAACTATAACTTAATTATTCAAATATAAGTTAAAAATGCATTCAACTGTAATAGCTTGTATCTAATCATAATTAAAAAGCACGTGTAAAACCTTCCGAAAAGACAATTCGATTTATGTTACTACTTGCTAGAAACCCGTCTTCAAGTCCATGAAGTTTCTTACCTGATCCCCAAGTCTCCTAGCTAGTCTCAAATGCTGCGTATGACAGTCCACAGCAGAATCGAACTCCCCCATAGCCAAGTACACTGCCCCAACATTTCCAATCTCCCTTGCTTCTTGCAACCGGTCCCCCATTTGTTTCACCAGCTGCACGCATTGCTTGTGGCTGGCTAACGCGTTGGGATAGTCCCCAATGGCTGTGTAGACGTGACCTAAGGAGGTTAATGCCGCTGCTGCTGCTTGTGTGTCCTGGGGTGAGAGAGAGCAAATATACTGTTAGCTTTAATTATTAAATGATTTATTACTTTACTTAAATCCTTGCTAGCTTGTTACAAGTTACTAAAGCTAGCAAATTGAAAGAATTCCTTTTTGTATGTGTAGACCCTGAAAAAAATTACAAATTCAACCAAAAGGCTATGAGTTTCAGGGCATTCATCTTCAGCATCAGCCACAGCCCGACTTCACCCACTGGGTATAGACCTCTATTTGCTTGTGCCAAGCTCCACGTGTTTGGCCCTGAGCCTTAGTTATATGCTACTAATAAATATTACTTGTATTTACAATCACCCAATAACTTATTCTAGTTAAAATAAGATGCATAATCCAAGAGCACTCGATGTATTTAATTAATTATACATCGATTACAATTGGCTCCAGAGACATAAAATTACAAAAAGCCATTACTTGAGGCCCATTACTGACACTTACCGACGATTCATTACTCTCATACCGACGTAACGTCTTGATCGTCATTTCAATACGCTTCCCTAGTCTTTTTATATGAGCACTAGCACTTACAATAACTTTTTATGGTCCCATACAGCGAATGTTCACCGTACGATATCGTAAATTTCGCGAGGACATTGAATGCGTCCGCGTTCGTCCAACTGTCCAGCTTTATTAGTTTAAGAGGATATAACATATATTTGTGATAGTTCCAATTCAATGGGTACAAATTTTATGGGTTCGGGTTTTATGTATCATTTTTCACATGTAATGTAGGCAGGGACACGCGAATGCAAATGCGGCGACATTCCACGTCATATGAACGACTTATTTATGTGGTTTAGCAGTAATTATGTAACTAGTGTAATGTAGCGTCGCGTGAAGCTTGATGCAGTTGATGTTATCAATGCGGTGCACACACTATATTACAGAGCCGTATCTACATCTCTTTGGACATGTTTTCTTCTTAATTTACACGCAATGACTCGCAAATTATGTTCATGTCAAGTTAGGGGTCATGAATATTAAAACAGCTTATAATACGTTGCTGAGATTGATTCTTTAATACATGATAATATATCCTGATGCAAAATGCTATCGTTATGTCAATACGTTTCCAAATCAAGTAAAACAGCATCGGTGTCATTTATTTTAATAAAAAATGTCTAACATATTTAAGTGGATTTAAGAGACCTTAGCGCTTCTACCGACTAAAGTATCTAATCGGTATTTTTGACGCGTATCACTGCCAAGAGTATTTAGTATGCTTAATTTATAATAAAGCGAGGCATGCGCGTACAAAACAAATAAGACTAAAAAGATCAAGAGCAAATAAAGGACCCGTAGAATGCACCGCATCCTTTTCACTGAGGAAGTAAAGAAAAAAAAAAAAATCCGACGACAGACGGAGACCGCCAATAGGGGCTTTGTTTTTGAATAGTGATGTACTACGTCCGGTATCGATATAAATTGTAACCTATTCGAAACAATGCAAATTATGTTCGTTCACACTTAGATCGAGAATATGCACCAACATTTAATACAAAATGGCATTTCTATGTTGTCGGTAATAATCATATACAAACAGGAATTACCGTAATAGGAAAAACGGACAAACTGTTGACTTTATAGAGCAAATATAAGCAAATCTTACTTAGCTCCAGGAATACCGCTTTGAAATCTCGCAATAAACTTCTACACGATGTTAAATTATTGCTAGATATAGTATTATCGTTGGCGTGCATCGACGGCGACCAACACTAGCAAATAAAGTGGGACGCCCCGCAACAATCTAGCTAATTAAGTATGTGCAACATGATACGATAAAGCGGTGATTTACATACTGACTCCATCTCGTTTGGACGTTTTCCTACAGGGCGAGTAACGAGACGCCGTGTTCCTTGTTACTACGCACACTATTCATGTGTGCAGACACTGTGTCACTCTGACTGTCTGTGTCACTGTCGACTCTAAAGGCCTTTATAAATAATACTCGAATGAGACGTACGTTTATCAAGCTTTATTATGTTCTTTTGTGTGCCTTGTTTCTTTGGATTATTCGTACGTACAATAAACATTCCTGTGTGAACTATGATGCGTATAAATCGGCAGAGGTATCGCACTTTATATCTCTGTGATTCATGACTCTATTATTTTGTTTATAATGTGTTTGAGCAAAACATATATGTTATTGTTTTTAAATCCACAATCTGTATTATTTTCTCTTGGTCTTTTGGTCCACAATACTAAAGATTTGCGGGCCGATATTGACTCTCTAGGTACATAAATCCTAGTGTCTAAACTGATTAAATTATAAGTTTAAGTAAAATGTTGCCGCTTTATAGGGACTATTATTAATTTATCTCAAGGCACAGAGAAACCCGTAGACTACGGCACAGCATAATTTATATTAATATTCATAATTTAAATTTTCTGCCTCATTACAGGAGTTACAATTATAATTTTCATTAGGACGAGAGAATTATGGGATTCTTGGGACTAAAGATAAATTACGGGACGCCTATTTTAATGAAGACCTTAGTTATTAACGTAGCATTAAATAATTATAAATGGAATTGAGTATATGACACTTAATTTGCTAATGTTGTATGGTCAGATATTAGCATAAAAGGACTATGAATAAAACTAACGCCACGACGCCATGTATTTTCTTAGTTTGCAATAACTTATTTCTAGTAAGGACGGATGAAGATTGAAGATAATATGTAAAACAATCTGCGATGATATGGTAGAGGAGCTTATGTGTTTGTTGGTGTGTTGAAAGGACGGCTATATTTTCCGATTAGATGCAACCGATAATAATTTTGTAATACCGAAGAATTTAACTGATAAAAAGAAAACAGTTGACCAAAACGTATATTTTTCCCATAAGCTTTGACTTTAAGGCAGTAAATTATATCTATAGGCTTATCATGGCCTATCAAGATAGTGAAGTCTTCGTCTACTGGTTTATTTACTTTCATGACGACCCCCGCTAAAACATCTTGAAGTAAAAACATTATAGCGAAAGCTCGCTACGCCTAGATCCATTTTTTTTAGATAAAAGAAACATGTCGTATTCCATTAATTAAGGGGTAAAGGCGGCCTATCACCGGTTTATCCTGTACAATTTGTAACAGTCAGCGTATGATAAAGGGTGTAGTCATATGAGAACGTAGAGACGGACTAGCAACTTGTCAGCGTATGTTTTATTGCAGTTATTGTTACTTTAGCTTTTGAACAGCGCTAACATATTGCAATAATACTCGACTACGGCGAAGCCAAAAAGAGGGTTTTGATTTTTATAAGTTTGTGCAAATGTGCATATTATTATCTTGTATTGGATAAAACTAAAAAACTTAGAGCAACAGATTGACCACTAGACATAACAGGATTCTTACATCGAATAAGAATATTGGGAGTTGTTGAATTCCAAGTTGCTTGAGTTTAATGCCTTACTGATGTACAAGCATTATCTATTCAAAATGAAGTGGATTTGTGATAAGGAAATCGGAGGCTGAATTTTGTAGAATCAAGTGTACAGACCAATACATCACGTCGTCATTCAATTTGTTGAAGAGGGAAAAACTGCAGTGTGAACAATGCATATGCATGTGAGTAATCTTTAATTAAAGAGGAACTAAGGACCAATTTACCGTTAATGTAAACGGAATTCTAGGATCTAACCGCTGTTTTTACATATTAACACCATTGTTCACACGGTTTTAGTGGCATGCAGTGCTTCCGCTTAGTAAATTACTTAATGCAAGGTGCAGCATAGTACCTAATGGAATTTATATTACACTAATATTATATAGAGATACAGTTTGTAACTCTAAAGTTACAAACTGTATCTCTCCCATCATCATCATCTGTATCTGCCTCATCTGTCTCTCTCCAGCTACCTCTTACATCTAAATGTAAGAGGTAGCTCTGAAACGATTTCAATCATTCTGTCACTATTGCCGAGTTCACTAGAATGTATTTTTCAAGCGGGCGAGGACGCTGGTATTAACTGAAGCTATGGAGAAAACAAATAGAAGATTTAGAATATTGAGTTCATTCTTTCATTTATTCTAATTTTAGGTTGGTAGGTATACAAATTTTTAGTATAATTAATTAAAAAAAAAACAGCGATAAGATTATCATGTCTGCAAAAAACTTTGATGGTAATTAGCTAGACCGACTCTGCTCTTATTTTTTATCACCTTAAATGGCAAAGTTCATCTCACAAGGATACACAGCCGGCCGCGGCACTCAGTCATCCAACATGAAAACTAGCGCACCACGTTAAAACCATCATTTTAACATCGATAAACACAATTTTAAAATTCGTAACGACCATCGGCGCTAAAGAAATTCGCTCTTCATGAATATTCATAAGGCGATGTATTTTAATAAACACCCGCTCTTCAATATACGATAATTATTGCAAATGAAGTTTTTGGTCATTACGGCCAGCTCGATACTTCTTAAGTATTTGTTGGTTTTTTTTCGCATTTTTATGTGAATTCGCTGACGGTACAGTCGAGCACAGAGGATCCACCAATAAGTGCACGCAATCACAAGTGTCTAATATATCAGTAACGGATGACGTTTTGTTCATATTTCGTTTTAAATACGGCATCGATTACGCGCTAAAAAGGAAGTATAATTATAAAAGACAGAATATTAATCAATGTTTATTTTTAATGAATCGTTAAAAGTTTTAATACGATTTTGTTCCAATAAATTCTTATGAAAACACGCAAATAATCTGCATTTATTTATATCAGTTACAAGCTACATGTTAGTTTCGTTCGAAGCAATAATGGTTGTAAAGATTGCAACAGTGATACATTGTTAAGTCATCGCATATAAATTCTGTGTCCAGTTCCCTTCAGCGACTTTTACAAGATGCATTAGAATTGTGCGCTTGTTTTACTTGCGTCCCTGATTCTGCATGCAAACAAATAAAAAATAAATAAATAAATGAATAAAAACATTTAAAATGTGTAAAGTTTATTATCTTTTAGTTACCTATGTTAATACTTGTAAAAGAGCCTATATTTGAGCAAAGTTCTCTTTGTTTTTGCTTTAGTATTTTTGAAACTTAGTAACAATATCTAAAGGGTGTAAATAGACCCTTAACATAGCGGAAAGGCACTTCTTCCCGTCTTTGCGGTATTTTTTTTTGTTCTAGACCGTACCTGGGAACCTTCTAGTTACAGAGGTATTGGGGGTCAAAGTTCAAACTTTTTCACAAGTTTTTTTAAATACATGTTTTTAATGTAACATTTTTTTACACACTTTCATAACCCCCGTACTATTGAACCCATCCATCAGCACAATGTTTTGAGTTCTTTCCATCGAGTCCTACGGTAAAACGTGAATTTTCACCCAAAAAAAAAAAGTCGTTCCTCAGCAAATTTTTTTGCGTAAAGTTACTTAGTTAGATATACAGAATGCTTGGTTGACGGCTATTGGAAGGGTCTGTTTACACCCTGTATAAATCGGCTCAGGTTTGGTTGTTAGAAAAGTACTAAATAATAATAGATTTAGGTTTTGCACCGACAAAGGGCCAGTTTTCAGCGAGCTTCAAGTTAAATCAAATAAAGAATGAATAAAAGCTTGATCACGAAACTTGATGCCATTTTCTACGTGCTCAGAGACACTATCTCCCGCCGCATTTTCGGAATAGCCAACCCTCTGCTCATCGCAACTACAATCAGCCTTTAATAACAATTAATTAAAAACGTTAAACGTTTGACCGAGCAATTGGAACGCGTTGCCGCGAGATTGCACCTGCCTGCGACGGGTTATCCACGGCATCCGCTAATGAAGCCGGCTAGTCCACCTCACATGTTACTGTCAAATTATTCGCGGTATACGTATGGCACTGCGAAACATCGTGTGTAAGCCGCCTGTAATCTATGTGAAATAAAACCTGACCAGGTCTATTTTAAACGGCTCTAATAGTTTTTAAAAGATAGTCTCAACGTTTTGTATTTTTTTCTTGGGATTCTGTCTCGAGAAATGTAACCCTTACACGGAGATTTCTTACAGTGTAGTGTGGAACGAAACATGTGTGGTAAAAAATGTAGCGTATATTAAAAGTCGTAGTGATGTACGCTGCAAGTTATCGCTGTTGTCGATTGTACTTCTCAATAATTGACGCGACTGTTAGATATGTACGGAGTAGTTCGATAGTACTGGTCAAGCCGGACTGGCCAGCGATATCCGCCTTTTGTAATCGGCTCTTTCTGAAGAATTCATGATTAAGATGGGCAATTAGTCCAATAAAATAGGAATTTACATAATGTGTTGACTAAAATATAGATAAAGGTAGCGTACGAATCAACGTGTAGTTTTATTTAATGATGGACTACACAGTTGATGAACGGAAGGTCCTACAAGCTTAAAAAACCACTCTCATAGTCGTAAATAAAATAAAATTGGCTGTTGCGCATTACGGGCCGCTGTCGGTAGGTACACTCCCCGTAATCATTTACAGCTTGCTCACACAATAATTCTTTTGATTGTGATCGCGGTGAAGCTGCGTCCACTTCACTTTGTCATGTAATTATTATTCGCCCATTCTCGGATTACTCGCGAGTGAATTCCTGTGTTGCCAGCATTTCGCGGTTATTTTAAATCGAGTTGCAAGTTTTTGTTGCGTACCATTCGAGCAGAACGCGCAAAGTAAATAATTTTTTACGACTATTTGTTCGTCAGATTGTTTCACTAGTGGACGTAATGATTGGTCGCTTTTAAAATGAGAATAATAGAACTAATACACCTCTATGGAATGGATATTTTACGTAATGTATGCAGCCCAGGGTAATTATAGTAGGTATATGGAGTTTTCGCGTGAAATATAAATGTGTGAAACCAAGAGCCATAAAGTTTTGTTGCCGCAGCTTAGAACTAGTTACTGATCCACTTTTTAGTTTTGTTTTACGATTCTGTTGGAAGTGTATTTTGCAGTAAAATAACAAATAACTTTTAAGCGAAGTCAAATTGTAGTAAAACTAACATATTGGAAAAGGAAAATACAGGGTGTATGTACATTTTAAATGAAAGCAAACTCGCTTTGTTAAATCGTTTACCTCTAGTATTCCCTACTTAAAAGATTATTGTAAAATCGCTGACTCCTAACTGAAAGCTCAAGTAAAAAGCTTTTCAACCGTGATCTCATAAGGTATCTGATAAAACTTCTTATAGAATCTGGAAATGTATATCACTGTTCAGAACCGTTGTAAGATTTTGATCTGGGGGGTTACCATAACGTCTTAAAGCAGGAGTAAATCCAGTGTGGGAAAGAGACAGAGCTATACAGGTCGTCTAGCGCCATCTCTTTCCCACACTTGAATTACTCCTGCTTTAAGACGTTATGGTACGCCACCTGAACGAAAGCAGACTTCATCCAACACTTCCATCCATCTTCAGAAGGTATACATCAGCCATAAAATTCCTCATTCAAGTCTAGACACATGTTCCCAAAGTGGTACAAGACCAGAAAGTGAAAACTGAGATGGAGCGTCTACACGAGCTCTTTAGACGATAGAATTAATTTGAGCATCAACTATCCAGACCCAACTGCAATTTAAAGGACAATAAAGTTTCGAGAACATTGAATTAATCGTAGTGGAAGATAAGTGTCATGCTGCACATCGAGCAGCGGCCTTGTCGCCGGCGCACGTCAGTGTATTTACTGCAAATTAGCATCACTTCGTGTGCGGCTCGCGGGGACCATCAAAGGCATCAATAAAAAGCGAACTTGACTATTTGTAGGGTTTCTTTTAACGTGTAATACGGTTGCCGGCTCTCGAACTGTGTACACACGGCGACACATCAAGCTGTACATTCCAGTATAACATGGCCTCGCTTTGTATAGATTTCCCGTATAATGAGATATCTGCATAAACTGGTTTTGTATAGCTTGATTGGTCGTTGTGCGTACAACGAAAGTGACTCCCGCTAGACTCGGATAAGTTGGCCGAGTGAGCGAGCGTGCGCTCACTCTCAGTAATCTGTTCGCGATTTATAAGTCTTAGGCCGCATTGGCCTGACATATCACTTTATAGTTTTCGTTTTTTATGCCGTGTTTGAGAATAGAAAATGTTGGGACGGCCTTAATTAAGATATAGTGTATGTCAATGAAATTAATAGACTTAAAAGGATAACAGCAGAATACTAATTCAATAGCACATTTATACATATTCATTTCGATAGCAGGTATAAATCATACTTAACTGGCCGACAAAATTAATAGAATTCAGTTTTAAAAAAATAATCTGGACTAGAATATCCCTCACTGCACATAAACACTGCAGAGCACTAACAAAGGAACAAAACTATAAATAATAAACCATCATCAGGCCGAGAGCAGAGTGCCATATGTAAAAATTAAATTAACTTTTTACAACTCCGGCTCGCGTAAACCGCGCAAGTTATTATTGCGACTGAGAAGTTGAGAACATTTGTTATTTCATTTGTAAAAGGAGAAATCAAACGGTTTACTACCATTCTTTATGTAAATATTCCATTGTGCCCGCTGCGCGTACATTGGAGCGCGCTTGGGAACACAGGGCACCCTCTGCACTTCATATTGAGCGATTTGTTATACTACATTGGCCTGGAGTTCGGGGAGGCCGACTGCGGTTGAATGCTGCGAATTGCGATATTGTATGTATTGTCCATAGAGGAACAGGCCCATTCTTATAAAACGATGTTATTTGTGGGTCAAGATCGGCCACGCAGAAACCCAAAAATTTCGATTCAAAATACGAACGCGCTTGATTTATTTGCAAACGTACATGGAGCAAGTCGGTTCATTTAATCGTTTAAAATTGACATTTCAAGACCGCGCTGCTCAAAATTATTAGTAAAATACAAACTTGACAATAGTATCTAATGAAGGCTGAATTAGCTTCATGAATAGTAGAACTATCGCCAGTAAGAACCGTGTACCTATAATACGTTAACAGTCTAAGAGCAGATTCTCGAAAACTGAGGAAAATGGCTGTCGTACTGGATTTTAAACCCTATATGGCGAGCCATAACACCTGCAGTGTCTTAGCTTCTGCTTCATCAAACATATAGCTAATTACACTATTATACTCACTTTGCACTTCATTGCCAGGACCAACTGATATCGATGCGCCGTCAAGGCATCCTTGTAGGACCCCTGACTGAAGTACGCGGCACCCAGGTTGCCGTGTGCACGGCACTCTCCTGCCGTGTCTCCAAGCGACTTGGCTACTGCCAGGTCCTGCTGCATGTAGTTGATGGCAGCATCCAGTTGGCTCAGAGCCCAGTGAGCTGAAGATAGTGCACTGAAGACTGAGCCTCTGTTGGAAAAAAGACAGGTTAGAATCTGAAAATATTGTCATATTTGGAAGTTTCAATTGAATGTAATATGGCTAGAAAGGTGGTGACTGTTCAGATGACAAGTAATATTCATCATCATCTGCCTAGCCTTTTCTCAACTATGTTGGGGTCGGCTTCCCGTCTAACGTTACCGAATGCAGCTAAATACCAATATTTTACATGAAGCGGCTGCCTATCTGACTTCAACAACCCAGTTAGTACTGGGTAATATGATACACTAGTGGTTGTTAGACTTTCGGCCACTGACTACCTGTAACGACTGTCAAAGATCTACAAATGACAGCCGGGACCAACGGCTTAACGTGCTTTCCGAGGCGTGGAGGAAACTCGGTATGTAATGGGCGGTCACCCATCCACGTATCTACTTGGGCAAGCGCGGCTTAACCTTATGACGAGAAATAGTAAAGTATGGAACGGAAGATATGCTGCGCTGACTCCAAATAGAATGGACAGGAGAATGATGATGATGGTGATTTCGATGTTTCTTTTATTTTGGACTTGAGTTGTGAGCAATGTTTCTACAGGTAGATAGTTTTTGGTGGAACGCTGGTGCACAATTTTACGAGCAGCATCAGCTATTTTAGAAAGGTGTGGTAGAATCTGCTAGAGAAACCACCAGTGCAATACTCTACCCAAGTTGCTGGGGTAAATCCAAGCTAACGTTTGCAACGCAACCATGCAAGAATTGCAGGATTTATCGCAATTGACACATAAATACTAACACGCGGGTCACACTTCCTGCCACTCAATAACACAATGCAACTGTTAGCGCAGCACTTAAGCCATACCGAGACACATCGTAAAACCTATCTCAGACAGCCAACAGCGTTGCACATGGAAGTCAAAAGTCAAGCAAACATCGGTCCGCAGATAAATGCCCACTGCTGAACACGGACCACTTTCGACAATAGATAAGGAAGAATTAAACGTAATTTATTAAATAAATAAAAAATAAAAAAATAAAAATCTTTATTAACAGGTGATTGTTAGTAACATCAGTGTAGCTCAGTAATGAACAGCTGTATTCAGTAATGAACATGGTCTTAGGTGCGAAACTGGCGCCAATGAAAGAAAAGCTGAAAGACACGTGTTTCCAGAGCGATGAATATGCTGATGTTATTTAGATGGAACCTCTCAATGCAGATCCGTGATATAATCTGTACATAGGATAAATTAAACTTATTTTCAAGACTGTCTGTGTGATGATGTCTTTTTAAACACAGTTTTTGACGCGGTTTTATTCTTAAATACTTAACTTGGATATGACAGAGAAATCTCGATGTTTTCTTACACGACGACGTCACCATCGACACATTAAAGATTGCTGGTATGTATAAACTTTGGTTATGTTTATGTTCCCAGCAAAAAAACAGGAAATATAATGCTACATAATGCTACAATTACAGAACAAGGAATAATTTAATGTTAGTATATCTTTATTTACGACTAGCTTCTGCTCGCGGTTTCGCTCACGTTATGTACTCACGGGAACGTTCTAAATGTAACCTATAACACTTGGGGATAACATAGCTTCCTGTTAGTGAAAAAAATTTCGGACTCGGATCATACTACTGATCATCATCATCTGCCTAGCCTTTTTCCAACTATATTGTGGTCGGCTTCCAGTCTAACCGGATGCAGCTGAATACCAGGATGGAACGACTGCCTATCTGACCTCCACAACCCAGTTAGTACTGGGTTATACGATACCCCTTGGTAAGACTGGTTGTCAGACTTTTTGGGCCACTGACTACCTAACGACTGTCAAAGATCTACAAATGACACCCGGGACCAACGGCTTAACGTGCTTTCCGAGGCACGGAGGAAACTCGGTATGTAATGGGTGGTCACCCATCCACAGACCAACCTAGGCAAGCACGGCTTAACCTAAAGATCGATCCGAGCGGCTGTTATTATTTAGCCACGAGCTCCTCAACATACTACTGATCAGACTCCGATTTTTTTTTTTTTCGGAAGATTACTCCTACATACAAACTTTCAAACAAATTTTACCTCTTTATAATTGTAGCCCAGATAAATTGCAAACGAATCCCATTATTTAAATTTAAATATTATTTATTGTATGCTACTTTCCAAGTAAGATTACGTTAGATTTATTGGAGTTCAAGGACTGTTTAGTAACCATTAAATAATTTTATAGGCACACTATTGGCTTAAGTAGATATTGAACGAGCTCGTCTGAAAGTACACTTCCTCCTAGGCTGAAACATCTTGCCTAGAATTATTGTTTGTTGATGTACAGGAAGTTATGGTTTAATGCTGACAGGAAGAATCATTTTACTGTTTGAAGGTAGGCTTGATAGTTTGTTTGTATGTAGGCTTGATAGTTTCAATAGCTTATGTCTATGGCCTCGCCCGCGAGGAGGTCCAACATGCTACGGAAATGTACTAATGGGATAAAAAGTATCTAATATGCTAAGCTAGGTCATGGTCTACCTGTGCGGCTAAAGCGTGAAAAAGTAACAGACAGTCCTGCAGAGGGACAAAGGTATTTTTATTACCCAACTACCGCGAAGCCAAAAGGAAGGTTTATGATTTTAGCAGTCTATGTTTGTATTTACGTATGTTCCTCCGTAGCGTCTAAACTATTCATCCGATTTTAATGATTACGGTGTCAATCGATGCGTTATTATGGCCTGGGTAACATTGAGTACATTTTAACCGACTTCAAGAATAGAAGGAGTGGATTTTACCTTGTAAACCCCGATTGTAGAGCGTGATTTTTCAGTAGTCAGGTTTTTTAGTTATACCACAAAAAATTGTTGTTACTTTGTAGAAGGAATTAACTCTTTGTTGTGGTCTACCTAACTTACGAGATACATTTTGTTCGAAGAAAATGAAAGGCATATTTTTCAGTTTTTTATTTAAGTTGAACTTACCGCGAGAACCTATTCTATTTTTAAAAACTGGCCATAAGAATTGCGAAGCCAATGATTTTAAGTAAAAAACAAACCGGCCATTTTAGCGATATACATATTGTCTTTAGGTCAACGGCTGGCGTCTGTTTTTGCATAAATGAACGTGATAATAGAAGAGAATTTTCTTGAAGATTTTAGGATAGTTATTTCGTACAAAAGAAGTTTCAACTACAAAAAACAAAAAAAAAATCATTTAATTCAGGTTATTGACCCAAATTAGATAAAAACAAACAGTCTTGTCAATTTACAGGTCGATTAACTAATTTAACGACTTTATGTCCTAAAGTTAATTAAATGACGTAAAAATATAAGAAATAAACAAATGTCAGATTCAGTCAATTAATGTCAAAGGTAAAATAACATAAAATAAATTAAAATTAAAAATGATATTAACAATGACATTTTCCGTACAAAGGTTAACGCTATTATAAATATTAAATATGCAGTACGATGTTTTGTTTGCTGAAATGAGCATAGCATGCAAAACTAGGCAAGACATGAATGTTTATGATATTCTACTTAAAGAGATATCAGAACGTCCGTTTTCAATAACACGGTACACTTTAGAAAGCAACGACTGCTTTCATGAATTGAATACCAATATTTTAGTGTTGTAAGAGCAGATGACTCCAATTTAGAGGACGCCTCGGAAGTCGATACCATTAACTCTAATTTCAGTAATATTTTATGAACGAGTCGAGAGGTAGAGAGTTAACGTGAACAAGTTGCCGCCTATCAGTGGCGAAGGTTCCATACAACTCGATTCCTACTGCCTTCCCTTTGAAAAACACAGTCAGTATTCTACAACATTAGTTTTAGTATATGTGAAACCTGAAACACGTGTCTAGTATTTTTATGTAAAGAATCTATGTACAAAATTTCAAAACTGTATCATGAAATATCACAAAGTTATACGCTTGTTCTGTTACCTGGTTGTCTGCAAAAACGTGGACACCACGCGGCGCGTCCGCGCGCGCGCATCCAGCGTGGTCTTGAGCTCATTGATAATAATAATTTGGCAGTAGGTACCTAAATGATTACGATAGGTACTTAGTATCGCTCGGTGTCCAACTTGTAGCATTTTTTAAATATTTTTGGGGCAAAGTATAATGTGGTTTAAAAAATATTAGAATCGATTCAGTTACTTATTCTGAACAATTTTGAACAAACTATATTCAGGTTTCGCATATTATATACTAAAAATAATGTTGTATAGACAAATAATATAATCACATTAAAGATTGGCCCTTCACTACTGCTGCCTATGGAGTTTTATTAGGCGTAATGATTACCCATCTCTCTGGCCACGTTTACAAACACGAACATTCAAAAGCTCTTTTTCACCCTAAGCACTTCGACCTAAGTACATAACAATTACAATAATAGCCGCATTTTGCGTACAACACGTAAAAGTCGACGATTTTATAATTAGCCACGAGGTGCAAGCATCGGGACTAAATGTTCACACGTCCGGTTTTTCAAGCCTCTCTCGTTGTTAAATAGCTCGTGTGAAACCGATTAAAATAATCTGAGATAAATATTTTAATTTGTGGTGAAGGTAATGAATCACACAGCCCGATGTAATTTGACATCACACTTATACTGTTTGGTCCGATCTTTCAATCCTGTGTTGATGTATTCTGTTAATCGATCGGGACGTATCCGCCGATCGAAGAACTCGCTTACCGTAATACCATTATCTTTGAGCTATGCTTAACCGATGGCGGCGTTCTTAAGTATTTTAGTTGCTTCTAGGAACTAAGATAACGTGCTCTTGTACTATCAGTTTATGTCAAGACGTAATACACTAAGCATTAACATTTAGCAAGATTGCACATAAATAACTTATCGGATAGTTTGTGCTGGAAACTAGATTCATAACTTCAAATGTAATTACCGCATTCCTGTTATAATAAAGTTGTAAAAGCTTCAGATATAAATGATATTATCACACAGCAAATAATGTAAAACACATTTATATGGAAGTCAAGGTAATATTTCTCGTCCATTGCACCCGGGAGGTCGTTTAGAAAAAAAAATGTTAATTTATCAATAAAAGTGGTCAGTGTATACATTATTTCACCTTTTCGAAAGTATTATCCCATTTAATCTCATCATCTGTCAACAGAGATCATCTCGATAAGGATCGCGTATAACAATCCTTATTTATATCGAGTGGAGTTTTATCGTGGGGCGAACAGAATAGTCCCGTATCGATCCAGCTTCGATCCATCAACGCAGAGATAAGATCGCGTCGAGGTGTGGGTTTCAACGCGCCGCACGCCCCCCGCCCTCCACCCCGCCGCTCCAACGCTTAACTTGACAATTTTGGGACGGGAAGAGTTACTTAATGTCTCCCAAGTGTATAGAGATGGAGCTTATTCAATCAATGTCTTCGACTCGAAACGTGTTTAAATAAATTTAACTGAGGAATTAGGTGTCTCGGGCGCACCGCGCAGGCACGTACTCGTAGGTGTTATAATTACGTCTCGTTCCAATTTTGAGCTCGTTATACAGAAATTTATACACAGAAGTCATCGTAAAAGTTTTTATTTATTTATTGTAGTGATGGTCGTCATCGTGCGTTATAAAATCTCTAAGTACTCACTTATTGTAATGTCTTTTATATGAGGCTGCCAGTAAATGCTCATTGAACTAAGCAATTAATCTACCAGCCTTTACTAGCCGGAAGTTCTAATCAAGAAATGATTAAATTTCATGTTAAAATATCACAGAATATGCATTATCGCTTTCTCTATTATATTCGTCGAAGTAATTCAATGGAAATTCCTTGGACACGACATGAACACCCTACACGACTATGGACTCAGCTGAAACACGGTCTTTCACTACAGGTTTAGTAGCTGTGCTGGATATAGTTATTTATTAAGCGATGGTATTTCTCATAAGGCAAAATATCCGAGACCATGGTAGGAGGTCATTAACGGTGATTTTAATAGCGCCATAAACACGGGCCCGTTCCGAGGGTGCATCTACTGAATACATTCCCTTCCCACTGATCTGCTGCGTGCATCGATGCTTCGTTAGCTTGCATTACAATATAAGTTTGGGGTTTAACGACACCTCGCCGAGGTATGTACCCAAACTTATAGGCTGGTTCTCCTCTAAATAGAATGTGAGACGTTTTGGAGATTGTTTTTTGTAATTCGATCGGACGAAATTCGTTGTTCAGTGAATTCTGTTTAGTAATTAGTGGAGTGTTGAACCTCCATATTTAAATCATTACGTATCTTCATTGTATTAGTATGTATATGGGCAACATCACGCCCATTTTTTTTTTCGCAAGAGAACCAGCGGAACGTGTGCAAACATCCTGTGAGTTGCAAGTTGCATTTATGAATATTAATTTAAATTACCTAGATATTTTTTGTTCATATATTGCTCCTGCTCGTAATTATTTATGGTAAGTACTGCCGGCCGTGTACTTACAGTAATGCGTTGAGATTGATTGGCAATATTCCGCCAATTACTAACCGCATTAAATAAGAACATCGGTTACATTAAGCTTCAGTTATCGCTCCATCGGCTTAATGATAACAAGCATCGATTTGGTTCGATCCCTAATTGATTTTAGAGGGTCCTTAGTGAAGAAAAAGTCTCAATTTTCAAAAAGTGCCTGTATCCGAAATCTGTAGCCTGCAGTTGCGCGATATATAAATGGCGTTCCACCCACTGCCAAACTGGGATCGGTAAACTAAGGGCAATACAGAACTGCTTTTATTTTCGGAGAAAACATACGTGAAACATCACCTCGACTCTTAAATTATAAAACATAAGAGAATTTCGCGAAGACATAAAATGAAAAATTAAGTTCTGCATCCCACGGAACGTTAACATAATATGCTCGTCGTGCGAATGTAACTGCACATATAAGGACTATGCATTCCATTAATTAGACGGCTGTTATTAAAACGCAACACCGTATATCCCGTTCAAAATTAACGACGTCTTTATTTCCTTGACACTGGAACATTATAAATCAAAACGTCGAAATTCCGCCAAAGATAACCGTTCCCTTTAAGCGTATATAAATTATCCCACTGTCAACTCGTTACGTACTCGTTGTGATTAAAAATAATAATGTTACGAGTAATGAACGAAGTGAAGAGATTCGCTCGGTCATTTGTCTTCTTCTTATTAACAACTTGAGTGGTGTTAATGGTGCTAAATTGTTGTTAAGGGATTACGATCGAGACTTTAATACGAAACTAAACGGCCTGATTTGTTTTTAGTGCGTATGTAGCATTGGCGTAACTAGCGTTTATGGGCCCTAATGCAAAAAAAGAAATCGAAATGCCCCCTTTTTTTTCGAATGGGAAATCATCAAATGACTCCTTTCGCTCTGGGTGGAGTGGAAGGGAGTGTCAGACTTTTACTGACTAAACCCATCCATGTTCCTTCTTTGCCCTTTGTGTTGCAGGGCCGCGGTATCACTTTCGAACAGTCCCGCAGCCCTGGCAGAAGTGCCCCCGTTCTGACGGAAGGACGGGTACAGTAAAATTAAGTAAAATAAGGCTTAGAGCACCATTTAACATTTTTTAGAACATAGGTACGATCACATTCCTCGTGGTCGTCGTGAAAAATAGTATAATTAAATCGGGTTTGCAGAAATTTAGGACACTTTTTTCTTGCGGTTTTTTTTTAAACTTTATGAGGGCCTTCCTCAAAAAAACGTATTAAAAAAAAAGAATCAATTCTGGTCCGCCGGGGCCCCCTTGATTCAGGGCCCACATGTGACCGCATTGGTTGCATTGGCATAGCTACGCCACTGTGGTAGACGATCCGCATCTGGACCGCTAACCAGCTGTGACTCTGTGAGTCGATGAGTTAAAAACCTCCGATTGCTGCAATTAACTCGCCGTTTCTCTGTACGCACGCTCAGCAATATCAAATGGAAACATCTTGTTCCCAATGTGTTATTGCTAGTACCGTAGTAAAAATATTCCATAACTTTTACAACTGTTCTCCCTAGAGAGCGTAAATCACTCGGCGTCGACATGATCATCAATTTGTCTAAATCTTGGAAATATTTCACTTTACAACAATGACTTCACATATACTTATGTTTTAGAGAACATAAATATAACATCACGCGTGTAATCCCCGCAGGGTTAGGCAGAGGTGTACCTAATAGTACACCCACATTTCGCCATCAGTTATGCTTGAGTCTCATGCAATAGGGGGCGAGCTTATTGTCATCAAGCGGGCGCAAATCCAGAATCCGTGGCTGCTACTGAGAAATGTGATATGTGTGTGTTATGTTTTAGATGTTGAGAATCAGAAAAAAAAAGAAAAAAAAATCAAAAGAAAGAAAAGACAGAAAGAAAAGAAAAAAAAACATCTTAAATCAAGGTAATCGAGTATTATATTATTATTCTTTCTACTGTCGTTAGTAACTTGGCGATGTTAAACGTAAAGTAATTCACATAATTTGTATTTCACTGCACGTTATATCAACTATGACCGCAAAACGCGATTCGTCTGTGGGAGCATTTACAAATTCACATTCATTGAATTTATTCTGAAGATAAGTGGAAGATACCTAAGTACTGGAGTCTATAATCGTGAGTGCAGTCGCGTTATCTATATTAATCTAGAAAATTCTTGGGAGCGGTCTTCTTGTGTGGAGATTACTAGATGTCCGGCATTCTACTTATGTTAATATGTTAGATTTGTTTCATGGATCGTTGGTTTTATTACAGCTGTTTCTATTGATGATTACGGTATGAAGAGGTTTTTTTTTTAAATTATATTAGGATCAAGCCATTCAGACATTGTTCAACAAATGGTCAGAGAGTTGCCGCTTCATCAATCGAGAAAGGATAAAGAGTAAATTCGCCTGTTGATCAAAGTTTCATCACACGGAACTACTCAAAATATATACAAGATAATGTCAACGAAATCAATTACGTATAACTGTCAATCTAGTAGGTACAGCACATCAAGCTATCCAGAACTGACAAATTTTCACTATCAACCTTGAAACTAATGCTTTAGCGATAAAGTTGCAAATCTATTTAAAAGAAATTGACAGATTGTAGTAGCTTGATGTGCTGGCATCTTTATATGACCATCAGAAAATACGAAAACAGCAAAAAGTAGTAAGTAGGCAGAAATATGATGGCTGACCTGGAAGTCTTTAAATAGATTCCGGACCCAGGTTGGTCGCAGCAAGGAAAACCTGCAGGTTCATTCATTAATGACTCTGCCCTGGAGTGTAAATGTGGTGTTGGTCTACAAACGATGGGGTACTTAATATCGTGCCCTGTTGTTTGTTCACTACAGGAACTGATGGACGCTACCGAAAGCGCCAAACTAGTAGCTCAGTTCTGGGCTGACACAATTTAGATTGCCATCGACACGCTAAGAAGAAGAATTATGATGTTTGGTACACTAACCGTCTAACGGATATTCTCGTTTCACATCTAGACAGCATTACCTAGACAAGCTAATTATCAGTTTAGCGATAAACCGCAACAGTTTCATTGCAAGCTACGGAAACTACACTTATCTGCAGTCCAAGCCAGGCTCCGCCTAATATCAGAGTGAAATTGAAAGCGCTTGTCGGATGCCAATCGTAAAAGGCATTGGTATCGTCTCACCGGCCCAGAATAGACACATATATATCCGAATAAGGCGCTTTACTTACTCGTAAACATGTTAATAGGTACAACTTAACTAGTTTAGATAATTATGTTGATTGGCAACGCTGTTCAGTTGCTGCTAAGCACAACTTTCTCTGTTCCTGGGATATGACTGGATGTCGATGTGAGGTTTTTTATTTAAGATCTCCTTGTACGAGTATGACTATACTTCAAGTATTAGCAAGTCCTACACTGTTGTAGGCTTTTACGGTTTAAAACTAAACTTATACTGTCACTTACGGGATATCTTCCGTGATAGTTCATTATTTTGAGCTCCCGATATTTCGGCGCTGTTGCACGCGTCAGCCAACCCGCGATCATGGCGTTTGCAACAGCGTCGACATATCGACAGCTCAAAATAATGAACAATCACGGAAGATGTCCCGTAAGTGACAGTATAAGTTTATTAACACGTCCTGTTTGAAAAGTAAACTGAACAAGAGATTCCAAAGATATAATATCTAAGTTACCTTATACGTTTATCGAGGTGCGTTGTTGTGTTTTATGTGGTACATCATTTATCATCGACTTAACACGAGCTTTACTGCGTACATTAATTTTTGGGACTTAAAAAGTTACATTTATCTTTTGTTTTATTGCGTAAATAATAAAATGGTAGAGCTTCAAAAAGCTTGAGCGGTTTTATAATCGGTAGGTAATGTTAAGTGCGGTGACTGAGCAGTCTGTCAAAATCCTCATGAGAAGACTAGATTTTATTCATCTACAGGGTGAAAACGGAGTCTTCACGATGCCGCCAACCAAGCATTATGTACATCAAACTAAGTAACTTTACGCAAAAATTATTGCTGGGAAACGCCTTTTTCTTTGGGTGATAAATTACGTCTTACTCAAAACATTGTGCTGATGACTGGATTGAATAGTACGGGGGTAATATTGAAAACATGTATTTAAAAAAAACTTGTCAAAAAGTTGGAACTTTGACCCCCAATATCTCCGTAACTAGAAGGTTCCCAGGTATGGTCTAGAACAAAAAAAATGATCGCAATGACGGGGAAAACAAGTGCCTTTCCGCTTCGTTAAGGGTCTTGTTACACCCTTTATAGTCCCTTGGTCAAGCTTTACTCCTGCCACAGACGCAAAGCCGTGAAATTACAAGTGCAAGATAGAAATGGGAACAAGTCAAAGTCAACGCACATGCTAAGTGACGTTTATAGATCTCGGTCGTGTTCTCAAATAAGTTAATCTTCGAATGGGATGACTTACCGTAACTTAAGAGAGCAGGATCCAATCCTTAGCGCTGCTTCTAATACAGTGACTGCAGCCTGGTATTGTCCTGCCGCTAACAGCTCTTGACCAACCACCTAAGAAAAATCAGAAGTTAATATTGAATCTGTGTGTTCAAGAAGTTATAGGTGAGATAACTAAATACCTCCTAAGGGATCTTCGTACTCATCGTTTTTTTTTATTTATTTTTTTTCGGATGGGTATTCATCAAATGACCCCCCCACTCTGGGCGGAGCGGAAGGGAGTGTCAGGCTTGTACTGACTAAAACCCATCCATGTTCCTTCTTTGCCCTTTGTGTTCCAGGGCCACGGTATCTCTTTCGAACAGTCCCGCAGCCCTGGCAGATTCGTACTCATCGTTATCAACAACTTTTACTATGGGATGTACACACGGCGGCATATGAAGCTGTACATTTCCAGTATAACTTGGCCTCGCTTTGTGTAGATTTCCTATACAATAAGAGATACGCATAAACTGGTTTTTTGAAGCTTGATTGGCCGTCGTGCGTAGTTTGAAAAAAAGTCATCTGGTACATTTTAAGCGATAAGTTTGGATAAGCGATAAGCGATAATCGGATTTCGTTACCAATTTCAAGGATTTTAATTATTTGCACGGAACCTAAGTTACTCCCTATAACTTCAGATATCTGCCAGTAAAAGTCCTGTCAAAATCTGTGAGGTCCTTTCGGAGATTACCTAGCCGGAAAAAACACACAGTAGGAAAAAAAAAAAAAATTATAAGTACCGTAAATACTTTCATATGCATTCAGTAAAAGCTGTTTTTTGAAATTACAAACAGACTCAAATGCCGTTAAGACTTTATTGTAAAGTATAGTGACTTGTTACAACACAATAAGTGGACGCCGTGATAGAATGCGGTCTTAGCTTATCTAAATATGTTTTTGTAAATGACCACTCAGCATCTTAGATAGCCTCGTTTAGCAAGCAAAGCTTCCGTTGTGTTCTCAACTCACGCCTAATGACCGCTCTGTAGAGCTTCTGAATCATCCAGTGATCACTCCGGCTTATATCGGTGCTCTTGATCTCGCCTTTGATGTCATTTACTTTTTAATCCCGACATAATAATAAACTAATGTATGTACAAAAATGCGAATTTGAGTATCAGTGGCGGGTACAAAAAGCGCGACGAATTTTTAAGAACCCATTAAGCCGTTACGATGGGTCCAGAAATATTTAGCCGAATGATTTGAACTTATATCGGTATAAAGCTATAATATCATATTTAAAGAACACCCAAGAAGCAGTTATTTTGATCAGAAACTATTCCAAAGATATCGACAATATTTTGTGTTTCTAATGTCCTGTGTATTTAGAAAATGCAGACTCGAATCGTCAAGATCCAGTTTTATGTAGTAAGCTGGAATTCTTGATTATATGACATTTTGATTCCGCTTTAGCACTAACTACTTAGGCTTCCTAATAATTTTCATCGTTTTACGGCAAGATTAGGAAAGTGTTAGACACTTAAATGCGCAGGAGTGCAGATAATACAGTGTCGTCGTTCAGTTTCATTATCTCACTGTTTAAATCGCTTCAATTTACGGATTTCAGTTCAATTCGATACATTGTATGCGCGAAGCGGCGGCCATTTTGTGGTAGTGCGACGCCATTTCGGCCATTCACGTCTCGGCTGCCGATCAACTGTCGCGCAGATTGTATGTAAATTCACGGGGGTCGGTCGCGTATTTATGGGCCTTTGATCACTCAGCCCCATTGTCTGAGAGTTAAATGCGCCGAAAAATGTTCAGATGTCGCCCGACTGCACGCCGGCGGAATGTATGCAAATAGTCCGCCCGCTCTGTGTATGGGGTGCTTAATATTGCCAACATCGACGAGCCCTAAATGTGCCATTATTTGTATAATGATACGATTGTATTTGCGTAATGTGTTTTTCTTTTAATATGTCACTTAAGGTGCACTTGTTTTCGTGTAGAGACGTGCGAATCTCGTTAATGTTTCAGTCTCATTCACGGCCGACGCAAATCTTTATGTGACTTTGTTGTTGCCAATTTGGGAAAGTGTAACCACTGCCTACGTTTAAAACGTGTTATGTGTGGTTATGAAGCGCTAAAGGTATACTTTAAGATTTTACGTTATTATATAAAAAATATATAACAACTTTATCATCGTACAAGATCTTCCGAAGATATTATTGTAAGAAATGGAAACGTCCTATATAGGTCAGTGTTTTTATGTAAATCGCGAGTCTGTCTCCGTGTCTCCGTCAGTGCTGAGGGAGCGACTGACAATGCACATATTTCCGGAGGTACGTTAATGGATCGCATTATTTTGGGTTCGAGACTTCGAGAGCCGCAGAAT
Source organism: Noctua janthe (assembly GCA_910589295.1). NCBI lineage: Eukaryota > Metazoa > Arthropoda > Insecta > Lepidoptera > Noctuidae > Noctua > Noctua janthe. The sequence continues at coordinate 6,132,440 of OU342573.1, read as the reverse complement.
TGTGTGGTGTTTATACTGTCCAGACACTGTATTCATGGAGACACAACGTTTTACGGTGTTTTTCTCTGAATTCTTGTTTAAATATGGGTTGTAACTTTGTAAGTAAGTAACCGTACATACGGTGTGTAAGACATAAGGAAGAGTTATTCTGCCATTAAACCCTAATATGTATAGACTTCCCATAAATTATTTATTTATTTTGTTTTTACTGAAAGTTTCACTTTCTTGACAGGTGTGATGTCTTCATAATAATTTTGTTTTAGTGGCTGTTCAAATTGCCTGTTTTGGAAATATTATGTGTTTCCTTTTACATGGCAAGTTACATGCTTGTATTATCGCATAGGATCGTATATTTTATCTTTTTCATTTGGTACTAACGTCAGCTTACGTGCAAAGAAAGATTGCTTTTATCGAAGTTTACAGATATCAATTAACGGGGAATATATTTTTAGCAATGTTTGAATACAAAACTTTTACTGGACATCATGGTGACCACCGTTATTCGGGTCTGTAAGCAAATAGCTAATTAGCTACAACGTGATTATATAATACCAGCCTATTGCTGTCCCACTGCTGGGGAAAGACCTCTTCTCATACAGAGGATGCACGAGCGTCGATCACCACAATATGAATAAAATTAACAAATTAGAAAGTTTCAAAGTTGATATAAGTTTTTCCAACAGATGAAGGCAAAATGTACAAGTAGATGGTGATCAGATCTCGTTCTCCATGTGAGAAAAGGCTTTCGTCCTGCAGAGGGAGTGGGACGGAGTATTGTCGTTCATGTACTTTACAATTTGTGACATTTTAACGCGTCAATATTGTTCGTTTACATACAAAACGAAGCTTTTGCGTCTGCGCAGCTTGTATGAGCAGGCTGTTAGCCTAAGTACTTCTCAGCTTTGCACGCTAATGATAAAACATTGGCCATGTTTACATGAATAATCCTTTCAATTTTGCGATTCCCAGGTCGAGGAACAATCTTGGACTTTTCAAACGCGACATTTAATTATACAGGATTTAAACTTTAGCGAGATATTGTTGCATGATATTACTATGGTTTCATGATGTTTTTGTGTGGAATAGGTCATCTGCAGTAGCCTTTGTATAATACAAAAAAGGGTGTTCCTGACATTTTATTTGTGCTCATCATCTGCCTCGCCTTTTTCCAACTACAGGGTGTAAACAGACCCTTCACACAGCGGTCAACCAAGCATTCTATACATCAAACTAAGTAACTTTACGCAGAAATTATTGCAGGGAAACGACTTTTTTTTTTGGGGTGAAAAATCACGTTTTACGGTAGGACTCGATGGAACGCACTCAAAGCATTGTACTGATTGATAGATTGAATAGTACGGGGGTCGTGGAGGTGTTTAAAAACTTACAGTAAAAACATGAATTTAAAAAAAACTTATGAAAAAGTTGGAACTTTGACCACCAATATCTCCGTAACTAGAATGTTCCCAGGAGAACAAAAACATGATCGCAAAGACGGGGAGAACAAGTGCCTTTCGGCTTCGTTAAGGGTCTATTTACACCTTTTATGATCGGCTCCAATCTAACAGGATATTTGTATTTTACAAGGAGCGATCTTTCTTCGTAGTATAATTGTTTTTTCATTATCCCTGAAGTTTCTACACTACATATCCAATTGGTAGCTCATAATGTTTCTACATACACATTTCAAGTGCATGACGTTAGGCTTTACGCGTTGAAGTCTTTTACTGGCGTCATCGATGACTTGCAAGTTTTTTCAATCGAATAGCTTTTGCCCGTGGTTTTGCTCGCGTTAATTTAGAATTTAACAATTAAATTGTCACTCTTAACACACTACCAAAGTTTCCATAATAATATAATTAAATTATGATTCGAAAGACACGTGGCGCCATCTATTATCATAAGATAATAAGAGATAGATAATAGAGATATAGATATAGATTGTTGTTTTCCTCGGGAACATTACTTTTTTTGGGATGATAGGTACCCTATGTCCGTTTCTGTACATCTGACAACGTGTACGCAAGATTACAGGTGATCGGTTCAGTGGTTTAAGCGTGAACAAGCAACAAGCAAACTACTTTCGCATTTATAATATTAAAAGTTAGAATTATTTTTTATCGAAACAGCGCTTTTTGTTAAAGTTTTGACTTCTTCAGTCCATAATAAAGTTAGAATAAATAAAGGTTTTCAGTGTAGTATTGAAATATTTTATAGCTCTATTATAAATATAAACGCCAACCATTTTGTCAAGAAACATGTTCTAAGTGAAACGCCCCTGGCGTGGGAATCGATGTGCCTTTAACACATGGAAACAATGTAGGTATTTAATTTGGTCGTTAACCTCTCTAATGGTATAGGGAAAACCCCACATTATGTACCCTCCCTTACTTAGACTTACGACGGTTTTCTCGGTCACCCCCTCGGTCAGTGACCCCTAGATCAATGAATTCAAGTACTTGGAACTTCAAGTCTCGGTGCAAATCTGAGCGTTGAAAATTCAAAAGTGCGTTTCTATTTCGGCATTCATTTAGGTAATGCCTAGTCTTTGTGAAATATGTATGTGCATTACGAAATTATACAAGTTGGAAGAGACACCGACGCTAAAAAGGTTACCACGTATTCAGAACAGCATTTTGAACCGGCTTTTCCATTCATTTTGACCGTGTGGGTTGCAGTTTTATAGGAAACAGCTGTTTTTTTAAATAAAATAACCAATAAAATACAATTTCTTGTTCAGAATGGTATACTGAATACGTGGTAACCGTTTTAGCGTCGGTGTTCCTACGTCCTTGTGTAAATTCAAAATGAGAACTCCAAGAAGATACCGCTAAAACATGGACATGCCGATGTCCGAACGAATCAGCCAAACGAATCATAATAAATAACGACCAATGACAAGTTACAGCGCTCAAAATGGCCCACAATTACACTGAAACCATAAAGCATATAATTGATATAGTTAAAACGAAAGCGAGGGTACAACACGAAGATTCGTGTATCATTTGCAGGCTCAACACTATTCTTACAACATTATTAACATAATGCCATCGCGATATCGAATGAAATTGCATTCGGGGTATTTATTTAGAAGGGCTCCCGACTTGGGAACGTGTATTTAGTTTGTTATTTGATTATGTGTTAATCTTCACAGTTTTAAAGTTTAGCATTGCTGAGGCTGGATTCTGTGTGGGGTCAGGAATCTCAACTGTTGATCGTCTTTTGTTTGTGTTGTTAACAGCTGGGTCAGTAGTTCGTTTAGTTTGATAGTAAGCATGTATTTTTCAAGTACTATGGTATGGCAATGACGTAATTGGGTGCAAGTTCTAGTTGACAGGAAGGGATTTGCACTCATATGGCGATCTGAGCGCGAAAACAATGCCTGCCAGGTTACATAACTGTGAGAACGAAGATGGTATGGATGGTATGGATGGTGGAAAGCCAAAAATCAGAACATCTGCATTTCCGAAGGAGATTGGGTTTAATAGCCTATTAGGTTACAAGTACTTACCGATATCAGCACAAAAGGCGATTGATCCAATTTCATAGCTTCTAGCTGTCTAAAGGTAGGCTCCAGGGTTGTCCGAAGCGGTGATTTCAGGGAGGCTTCCACCAGTGCTGCCAACAGCTGTCTCGAGGACGGTTCCACTCCCAACCCTGAGCTGAATGCTGCCAGCGCTTCGCCGTGTCGACCAAGACATTGCAATGCCACCCCTAGAACAATAAAAAAAGGTTATAACACTGGAATATACTACAGGCTATAAAGATACTGACGGCCAACGCGAAAATTTTATGAGGTTTTTTAACAGTCATACTTCCATTATCTGCCAACCCTTTCCCAACTATGATGGCGTCGGCTTCCAGTCTTACCGAATGCTGAAGCTGAATACCTCTATTTGTCAAAGGACTGAGTATTTGACTTCCATAACCCCCAGGGCAATACGGTACCCTTTGAAAAGACTGGTTGTCAAAATCTCCGCCTCCTGACTACCCGTAACGACTGCCTAAGATCTACAAACAACACATGGTAGCAACGGCAGAACATACTTTCTATGGCACGTTTAAAAAGGCAGTGATAGCCTAGTGGTGTTACCTTCGGACTGCCAAGTCATAGGTCTCGAGTTGGGCCTCTGGTTTTTCGGATTCATGTGCATATTGCATAATAAACACTTGCTTCGGTGAAGAAAAACATTGTGAGGAAAACCAGCATGCTTGAGAGATATTTCTCGACGGCATATAAAGCCAAGTCAGAGGCCCATGGGAGCCATAAAACTCTGACACCAGGTTAAGCACTAATCACACGAAAAAGAAGAAAATAATACTTTTAAAGCTGCTAATTCAAAAGTCGTTGAATCACTATACGGACAAGACAAAGTGGTTAGACTGTGACAACACGACCTCTGCTAATGAATGCATGTATGGGAACGTAACGCGTAGGTTGGAGTGCGGTCTTGTGCACCCACTGTTTGCTAATAACTGTAAACTTGCATTCATAATTGTTCTGCCGACAAGGCTTTGATATCCATATTCTCAATACTCAATACTCAATACTCAATACTTTATTGCATTCCATAATGTATACAAGGCTGGTAGGTAAATTATAGAGAAACAATTATGGACCCTGTCGGGCACAGCAAGTTAGTTTTTAGAGGAGAGGATGAAGCGCTTTTTGTTTAAAAACATAATAACATTGAAATTATAATATTGAAATTAAGGAGTAAATCTTATATTTAGATATTTAAGTAGATATTATTTATGAGTAGATTTATATTAATTTTGTTTATTATTAATATTTCTATATTTATTTATTTATTTATTATTAATAGATATTTTCTAAATTATAAATTAGGTAATTATTTTATATATTTATTTATATATTAGCTGTAATTTATTATTAACTAAATAGTAAGTAATTAAAGATATTGCACGGTAGATAAGGTAAATAGATGTATTAGGTACTACTTGGTTATTCTAATTATCTTCGTTTCTCTAGGTGGAATTTATCTTTGAAGTATTCGTCAATTGTGTAGTAGGTTTTATCTAAGAGAAATCGTTTTAGTTTATTTATAAATATATTGTTTGTTTCTGTGTTTTTTATGTGTTCAGGTAATTTATTGTAGATTTTTATTGACGTGACAAACGCACTAGAGGAGTGCATTTTTAATCGTGAAGTTGGCAGGTTGAGTCTATTTCCATGTCTAAGTTTGATTTCTGTTTGTATGTCTTTTCTTTTGCTGTAGAATTGTGGGTACTTCCTTACAAATTTGCAAATTTCAAATATATAGAGACAGGGTAGTGTTAGGATGTTTAGTTCTTTGAAGTGTGGTTTACATGAGTCGGTGTCTTCTATATTATATTCTCACACCAGTCATTTTATTTATCAAAGAAACAATGGGACTATTCAACAAATCGATGTGGAACCGCCTTTAGTCGGGTTCAAATATAATCGAATTAAAAAGATAATCGATTTTGAAACCAAAAAGGTTTTAGCTTGACGCTTCTGATTTGTTTGCGTTCATTCTATATGTAATTGGAATAAATGTGACAAAAAATAAAATAAAAGGCCACACTACCCGCTAGCGAGCGAGCGAGCGAGCTGGCGGGTGAAGCGAGGCGAGGGAAACTATAAACTAAGCGAACCTTTGGCGAGCTAAACTATGTGTGGGTTTACACCGAAAACTACGGACGGGCGGCGAGCGAGCGAGTGGAAGAAGATCGCCGAAGCGGGAGCGGGAGGGCGCACAGAGCGAGGCAGGCGGGCAGGCGAGCCGAGCGAACGTCGTTTCACCTCTTTTCATACTTACGTTAGTTACGCTAACGAGGTGAACGAATAGCATCGCTGCCATTGTCGGATATTTCGCTCGAATCGTTTGTGTCGCTGACGTAGCTTATCTCTGTAGTTTGCGGTGTGAACCTAAGTATGAAAAGAGGTGAAACGATGCCTCGCCCGGCTCGCTCGCTCGCTAACTGGCGGTGCAGTCTGCGTTTAAGCGTCTGCTACGGTACCTCGGAATAAATAAAGGTATTGATGTCGGCACTATAACGTTATTGACAGTAATTGTCGTGTTTACTCTCATTTAAGAGAAACACGGAGAAATCTCGGCCGTAGTCGTGGACAGACGGACAATACAGAATACACATCGTAATTACTAGGGTAATTCATACCGGGGTTCGAACGTAAATCTGAAGTTAGTAGACAATTAGTAATTGTATACTTTCATTACGTCAATTCCGTTTCGCTGAATTACTGTATACGTAGCAGCTGCTGGAATAGTTATTAGATTATTATCGTGTACACTATACTTAAGCGCAAGCCACACCGCCAGCTAGCGAGCGAGCGAACGAGCGGGCGGGCGAAGCGAGGCGAGGAAAATTATATAACCTAAGCGAAGCTTTGGCGAGCTAAAGTATGTGGGTTCACACTGAAAACTACGGAAGGACGGGCGAGCGAGGGGGCGGCCACGCGAGCGCGCGGGCGCACCGAGCGACCCGGGCGAGGTTTACGAATAGCATCGCTGGCATCGTCGGATATTTCGTTCGCATCACGCGAGACGGGCCGACAGACTGCGAACGCTTCGTAATATGTTGGTTACGGGTCACTGGTACGGAACCCTAAAATCAGGCATTAGTCCCGAAAACGCTTGGATACTTGTATTTATTTAAACAGCCGTGCATATTTGTTTAATCAGTTGTCAATATATGCACAATGTGTCGTTACTTGTCGTCACAGCAATACGCTTGTCATGCTTCTATGGTTAGAAATTGATTGATTGATTTAATCACGCGCGTTCATTGATTAGCAAAGAGTGATTTCTATTTCCATACTGCACAGTGTTATGGTTGATCGACTGGACACTGAAAAATCTCGCAATAATAATATAATATTTTCCCTAGATGATTGCTAGCTTTTCTCGGGAATTTATTCCACCGGAGCTTACAACTAAGATAAAAATACTTTGTGTCCATGTCAAAACACGCTAGCGTGACGATTCCGAATCGTTCCTAACTAATTGGCCGGAGAAAGTAACACGTAAGGAAGTTGGAACAAGTAGGTACCGTACCTATGGGAGAGGCTTTTACCCAGTAGAGGATCAAATCCGCTAACATAAAAAATAAATATATCCAGATCAGGGCCTATCCACGTGTCAAATTTCATCTAAATCTGTTTAGGGCGTGATAAGCTAACAGACAGACAGAGTTACTTTCGCTCTCTCCATGACTACCTAATTCTTCAATCCAGGGCCAATATTCGATTGGATATCAATAGATATTTAATAATATAACTTTGACTTTGGCTTTCGTTCGTTTAGGCCAAATTTTGAAATCACCAGTCACTATTTCGTGAAAGCTGGACCAGTTCCTAAATAGAACCCTTACAATAATAAGGTCTAAAGTAATTACACTTTATAATAAGTGGTCTTCATAAATAAGTCCGCGGACGTAACCTTGTCGATAATTTATGAGTACTTACTCTTACCTATGTATTTCTTTGTGGGTAAATCGCAGCGGGGGACCCCATGTATCGATGTTCGCAAAAAAAGAAACTATAAAAGGCACACTTAAGGCTCCAACAATAGGTAAACTTTTTTCCATAAAATAAATTGTCGCTAATAATAACCTTTCAAAGATAAGCAATTTAACTATCTAGATCTGGCTCGCGAGGTTTTCGATATGTGGGATGTGAGTACAGCAGTCATTGTGCCGGTAGTCGTGTCTGCCAATGGCTTAATAGCCACTAATAGCATCAACCAACATCTGAAGAAACCCTCGCTTGGCAGCTTGATCAAGGGCATGATTCAGAAAGCAGTACTTCTGGACAAGGCGCGTTCCTCTCTCAAGAGCCCTGACTACCGGTAGCTCGGACCCTGTTCCCGATACCGGTGGGCTCCTATTTTTTATGTTTTTAAATGTTATTTATATAAAATTAAAATAAGGCATAGAGTGAAAGTGACAGCCGATAGAAAATTATGGAAAAAAGTTAACGTAATCTCACGCAATAGAAGTAACAATGTGAGCACTGTGCATAACACGATTATGCAAAAACGTGTATTAATATGCAACAGAGGTGCTAAATGCATAGTTTATCACGACCAATGATTTAAGGGTCGGATGTTATGCTAGGTTTCACGTTTTCAATGCAGTAATTTCAACAGCAAGGTGGAATCTCTGGCGGGAGCGGTTTAAACCCTCTGACAACTTCAACGATCCATCAGAAAACCTTCCACCTGGGCACGCGTTGCCGTGGCCGACTTAGAAATCCTTAAACAGACTTCGAACCCAAGTCGGCTGGACCAAAGACAGTCTCTGCAGAAGGAGGTTCATTGACGGCTCAGACCTAAAATGCATGGTCTCTCCACAGACAATGGCCCACCTTCCATCTTGCACCGCATGAACCACCTGCGCACTTGATGATCTGCTTACTGCATCAGTAAGTGGGGTTCGCGTGGCTGAGTTTTGGACTAAACATAACATTTGAACTTTTTGCCATCGACACGCTAAGAAGAAGAATGCAGTAAAGGTCTTGTCTTGTCTTGTATCGGAGTTTGGAAGTTGGTGGTATGGTATCCTGTGCATCAGAAAGCACGGGTCCAGTCGTGTTAGATTGCCGTCACATCAGACTAAGAGAGTGAGAGAAGAAAGTGTGCGCCTGCGCACACACATCATCATCTTCTTCGTGTCCTTGTCCCATGTTATTTGGGGTTGGTGCAACACGTTTTTTTCTTCCATTCTCCCCTGTCAGTTGTCACACTATCATTTATTCCTTTTTCCTTCATATTATTTCTTACACAATCCATCCATCTTTTCTTAGGTCTTCCTCACCCTCTCGATCCATCAACATTACTCTTTATATTCATTTCTCTTTTAGTCACATGCATTCATCCCTCTTCATCACATGTATACCATAATATTTTCTGCGCCAATGGTTAGTCTCCGCTGAAATTGGTTGCGATGACCGAAAGCGGTCAGGTTCACGAACCTTTTATTTCTTGCCATTTATCCGATTTTTCATACGAAAATACTTTTTCCAGGGATCATCATGTTTAATGAACCGACTAGGTGACTGTGCAAACACATTCGTAGTGTAACTCATGTTCTTATTAAGTAAGCTTTTAACTTAAGTAACACTTAAGTAGATAAACGTAACCTTAATGGTCGATTAAAGTGGAAGCTTGTAATTATAAATTTGTCTATAATCCTTGTCATTAAAGGATAATTAATTAAGGCTTTCACGGTTAAAAATATAATCCTGAGGACATCAAACAAGAATCATTAAGTTACTTATTCAACTTAGAATTCGTCATTTAAAACACATTAATAAACAGTTTTTTGTCACTGTTAATCTTGGCCTAACGTGTATTTGAGGTAATATATGAAGCTTACACTACAGCGGTGGCCCAATGGTGGTGGCACCGACTTGAGAGCAGCGGTGGCCCAAAGGTGGTGGCCCCGACTTACGAACAGTAATTCGTAGGTTCGAACCCAGGCAGGCGCAATTACTTTGTGTAATTTATTTCATCACCACTGCTCTCAAAAACGGTGATGGAAAACATCGTGAGGAAACCGGCATCTCCTAGAACCAAAAAATCGAAGACATGTGACATCTAACAACCCGCACTGAGCCCGCATGGTGAATTATAGCCCATTCCCTCTCGCAGAGAGGAGGCCTGTGTCCCAGTAGTGGGAACATTATAGGCTGATTATGCTATGCTATATGCTACACTTGATGGTTGCAGCTTTTCCTGGGATAACAGTGCTATGAAATTCGTTGAGTGTAACTAAACAGTTAATCTAAAATGAATATTAACATAAATTCAGAACCGCTTCTCCCTGGTTCAATTTATAATACTCGGTTGAAAAATTAAACATACCTTAAGCTTTACAAAGAATCATACGGGTAACAGTGCCAGACTCGACGCTTTACTAAGCCGAGCCTTTTAGAAATTTGATGTGCCATGCTTATGGGCAGGTGCTGTACCACTTATCCAATTCACCAGGCTTCTCAGGAGAGCACAAAACCGCAATCTTAAATAAATATGTAGGGTCCGGTCATCAGTACGGATATAAAATGAATCGCAAGCGCGCCAGTGGTGACATCACGCGACCTGTTTACCAGTCTACCCACACCACAGCGTGCTTCTACAGAGACCTGATGTTTACAGCTCATGGCGAGGACGACAGTCAATGTCTGATCACAGCGGAGTTGAGACGTCCTTGAACTGTATCCGATTCATTGTGCCCCGTGTTAATAGTGCTAAATTGTAATTTCAAGTAATTTGTTAGTTTAATAGAAACAGTGTATCGCACCCAGTGTATTTTTATTGCACGAAACCCATCGTCTGCCCACATGATGTACGAGCCTAACGAAGTAAATCCTGACATATCCGACAAATATGCGTTAATTCTCAAGATAACCTTACCTTGTCTGTAATACGCTTTCGGCCAGTTGGGACAAAGTTCTCTTGCTCGCGTCGCATCTTGAAGAGCTGCTGCAAACTGTCCTTGCTTGAGCCTCGCTGCCGACCTGTGCAAAAGTAAAATTAAGGTGTTTTTTTAGTAAACATATCCCCACACTAGGAATCTCTCCTGTATTGTGGGTGCATTTACAAACATTTAATTCACATACACAAACAGCCAGAGTCGAAACAACTATCTGTAGATCATACAAATATTTGTTCCGTGCGACTGCTGTGCTGTGTGTCGAGGGTTCGATCCGAACCCGCGACACGCAGCACAGCAGTCAGTCAGCCATTGCGCCAACAGTGCCGTCAATTAAAAATGAATAGGTACTATTTTTAGGTACATATTTTCTAAAGACGGTCATAGCTAATAAGAAAATCATAAACTAGCCGGGTTTTTTTCAGACAATTGTATACCCTTCGAAAGTGTTCCTCATCGAGAAAATATGACAAATTTCAATTTAGAATCTAGAGTAGAAAATTTAAGACTTTTTAACAGCCTACCCTTTTTAAAACAAATTTTGTCAACTGTCAAGACCAATTTTATGAACTGCATAAATATTGAGGTGAACTCGGTCTAAAAAATCAACCTACAGTTCTGCCGGTCATCTAGCTATATACGAGTAGTTATCAATGTACGCACGACGGCCAATCAAGCTATACAAAACCAGTTTATGCGGATCTCACATTGTATATGAAATCTATGCAAAGCGAGGCCAAGTTATACTGGAAATGTACAGCTTCATGTGCCGCCGTGTGTACATAATGAGACTATACATACGGTACATAAAACACGCTGGTACTTATAATAATTCTATAATTTCTCCTAATTATGTACACGCATGACTAATACGATTGACAGCTACGGGTGACTGGTCTAGTTTGTAGCACCGTTCACTGATCCAATATGGCGTGGAATTTCTACTATAATTTTCCTCATTCTTGGATTATAATTAAAGTGATAGCAATACAAGATGAAGCCTGACCTGACTGAAGCCAAGAATAATAATAACACGTTTATCTAAACCCAATTCCCCTCTCTCTAGTCCCAGCTGTGGGAACATTGTAGGCTGATTATACTATGCTTATACTTATCTAAAGTATGGTTTTGCTAATACTAGACTCTAACACGTTTTTATGTATAACACAGATGTTAGTTATAAGACTGATAAATGCGCGTTTTGTTTCTTTTGCTTGAAGACTCCAACGTCAGAAGTCAGAAAATTAAACGATGGGTGTATCATGCTTTAGTTTTAGTGCACTTACTGACTTCGTTTCGAACACTCTTAGAACTTAACTTGCATGTTAAACTAACAATTTGATGCCAATCGGGCTAGAACATACCTGCCGAAATATCATTGTATTATAGGTACATCTCTGCCTAACACTTCGAGAATTACAGGCGTCTTGTTATGTCAAGATTTCAGAACTTACCGGTTACTATAAAGTATATGATTCGCAGGGTCCAACGTCAGGGCATCGGTGTACAGCGCGACAGCGGTGGCGAAGTCCCCAGCCTGGCATGCCGCATTGGAGGCACGGACCTTCTCCACGAAGAGGGCCCTGGATGCTGCTCCGAGGGAAGCCGAGCCGGTCGGCTCCACCTGTAGAAGGAGAGAAGGCAGTAAGTAGGGGTACATGATTATAATGGAAGTATTATGTATAAATGAATTAGTCAAAGGCTATTAGGACGAACTTTGCATTGCTGTGGGACGGTATTGTTTTACAAAAAAAAAAAAGATTCAGTTTACTCGTAAAGTATCTAGACGGGCCCAGGCTACACACCAGCCTAGCAGCGATCTAGATAATTCTTTCAAGATTCCATCATCATTTACCTAGCGTTTTCCCCAACTATGCCATCACCAACTTCCTTACGTCCTACCTACATATTATTCTAACTCTTCCTTTTACTCTAATTAATTTTTAGTAGAGCTCATAGCGGTTTAATCTAGAGATTTCACCTAAACGGCATGTCTTAGGGCACGCCACCATAGTGGCGATAAGTCCCCTCTTTGAGGAGTGGCTAGAGAGGCGCCACGGCGCCCTCACCTATCGCCTGACGCAGGTCCTTACCGGACACGGTTGTTTCGGGAGGTTCCTGCACCGAATCGGGCGAGAGGAAACGCCCGGGTGTTTCCACTGCGAGGATCGTCCGGAGGACACGGTGGAGCACACAGTGGAGGTCTGCCCCGCTTGGGCGGAGCACCGCCGTGTCCTCGTAGCGGCGATTGGCGGCGGTGATCTCTCTCGTCCGGCCCTGGTCCAAGCCATGGTCCGGAGCGAGAGGGAATGGGAAGCCGTCACCTCCTTCTGCGAAGCAGTCATGCTAGTGAAGGAGGTGGCGGGACGTGAGAGAGAAAGAACCTCACGTCCCAGCCGCCGCGGGAGACGCCCTGGGCGTCGGGGGCCACGTGGTGGCTCCCGGCCACCGTAGGCGCGGGCCTGTGGACAGCGAGTTATGGGCTAGCACGCCGTCCAGCCGTCTTATGACGACAGGCCGTGTCGACGGCGCGTTCGTGTTCCACGTGCACCTCAAAGAGATGTCAGCAAATAAGTAGGGGTCCGCATGGGCCGATGCCTGCCAGGGCTGCGGGACTGTTCGAAAGAGATACCGTGGCCCTGGAACACAAAGGGCAAAGAAGGAACATGGATGGGTTTTAGTCAGTACAAGTCTGACACTCCATTCCGCTCCGCTCAGAGTGGTCATTTGATGATTTCCCATCCGGAAAAAAAAAAAAAAAAACGGCATGTCTTCATGATTGCTGAAACTATTTGCAGTTACTAGTTTATTAGTATTGCCATTCCACGTGGCAGTGCTGCTAGACTTCTAGGCACGTTTTCAGAAGACAGCGATTTGGAGGAGTACTTTGATGCCTAAGCGTCCTGTTTTTATTAGTATGGCAGTTTGTTGTTGCGTATTTGTTGTTTGTTTGTTTTTTTGGGTGTTTGTTTGTTTGTTGGGTCGATCTTTAGGTTAAGCCTTGCTTGCCTAGGTTGGTCTGAGGATGGGTGACCGCCCATTAAATACTGAGTTTTCTCCGTGCCTCGGAAAGCACGTTAAGCCGTTAGTCCTGGCTCTCATTTGTAGATCTTTGACAGTCGTTGGGTAGTCAGTGGCCCAAAAAGTCTGACAATCAGTCTTACCAAGGGGTATCGTATTACCCAGTACTAACTGGGTTGTGGAGGTCAGATAGGCAGTCGCTCCATGTAAAATACTGGTATTCATTCAGCTGCATCCGGTTAGACTGGAAGCCGACCCCAATATAGTTGGGAAAAGGCTAGGTGATGATGAAATTTGTAATTTTTTTGTATATAATGTTATTTAATTGTTCTATAAACATTATAATATATGCAGTTTTAAATTTAATGAATAGTTTGTAGTAATATTTGCAGTTGGGTCCTGTTACTTCGTTTTACCTTTCCTAAAACAAGCTAAAAACCCTTTACATTACTTTCGTGACTTCACGATTATACGAAAGTGTATTAAGACTAGAAAACAATTTGCTGTGCCTTGTAGGCGCAGATTGATATGTAGGACCAACCCACAAACATCTACTTTCTAACACGAAATTACTGTAATTGGCTGAATTACCTGCATTATATGCAGCCATCCTATTTAACAGAACCTCTTTGTACCTCAACATGGAATTAACTTTCAAAGAAATATTGCGTTAATGAACTGGCACATTTTCAGTTTACGCCAGTGCACTACAGACAATTTAACACCACGTTATGTAAAAAGCAATAAAATTACATTTTAAAATGGGTACTACCAACACACGGGGTCTTAAATACAACCGATATTGTAATTTAAAACCTGAAAATTTAAACCATTGATTCGTTACCACATTATTTTTTACAACCGCGTCGTAATCACAGCCTTTTCCAATTCTCATTCGCTCTTCGGGTGCCGATAGCACTCGGGGATCTCCGCGAATAAAGAATAAAGTGTATTCCTATTATGTTTTTAATTTTACGTTTTGCTGTGTGTAACAGTTGTAAGCAATAACACGAATATGCTTTCACGACGTTTAAATGCGTAAATTCGATGGGCTTGCGCAAAGTAACAATAATATTTAAGATTGCGAGCCTTTTTGTTCAGTTCTCAGCGAAAGTTATCATATAGAGTGAAATTTAATGACCCTGTCCTGGATAAAGCAACAAGAGCAGGCAAAGCTCAATCAAATATAATCATATGATTTTCACATTTTCTTATGAATAGTCTCGAAGTAAATCTATGCTAAACTTAAATTACGAAAAGATGATATTAAAATAAAACCGAAATTGGTACTAATTTTATTTTATTTTGGTAAAAGGGACTAATTAGCAATTTATACTAATTGAATAAAAAGAAGGATATTTTTTTTTTTAATAAAGACCACCTGTAACATTTATTTTAAGATTTAAACTCGCGTGGCAGACATGCCCCATGGTCTGTGCGATAGTTATCAGTTAATCCTGGCTATTTCATTGGCAACTTTTTCCATTTAAATACGCGTTTAGCCTTGTATTACGTTAATGATCTGTCTAAAGTATAATACTGGCCTGTAATTACTGTATTATCTGATTGGAATTGGATGATATCCATACGGGGAGTGGCACTCAACTAGGGGGAAATTACGTAGGATTATTTCATGCATTTAATTTTAAATAAAGGAGAGTGCCCATAATGTGTTAAATTGCAGATTTGGTTTCGTACTTTACCTATTTTTTGTTGACATTTATTCTTATTATTTTAGTAATGAGAGGGATAACATTAATTCTTATTCTTTATTGCACACAAAATTACAATATATTGTTTTGTACCCAGAATTTAACAGTAAATCTATTCGTATTTACAATGCAAAAGGTAATTAAAAATGATGTTACAGAGTACATGTTAAATAAATAATCTTAAAAGTTTGAACAAAGACATTTAATTCATGTAATTTTATGTATGTATCGGTTACTTTTGCATAATATAATTTTAACCCTCTCAAAGGCCACGGTTAACAGTAAAAGGATATGAAATGAAAGTTAAGCATGCGCGTTTTTCGATGGGATTCCAATTAATCGATTCTTACGTGACTTGTAATGTACGTTATCGATATTAAATTCGATTCCGTCCTCCACTGCCATACTCGATGGATATTAAAGCTTACAATCGATGTAGGTTATAAAGTTCTCGATATTAATTGGTTTGGAACTTAATTACTTGTTGAATTAATGTTTTTATAGGCTAGTTTCAATGTCAGAGGCTCGGCTATCTTGTGTTGGGTATCATAGTTGTTGACCGAATCTCGTTGACTGATTTTATTACGTAACCTTAAATTTTTATGTGTTAAAGAAAGAAATTCGATAATAAATGACAAACTTGGGCTTTAAAAGACGCTGGCTAAGTAAAAGCTTTTTTACCCTGTTTTATAGCAGCGGAGGAGCTCGTGGCTAAATAATAACAGCCGCTCGGGTCGATCTTTAGGTTAAGCCGAACTTGCCTAGGTTGGTCTGTGGATGGGTGACCGCCCATTACATACCGAGTTTCCTCCGTGCCTCGGAAAGCACGTTAAGCCGTTGGTCCCGGCTGTCATTTGTAGATCTTTGACAGTCGTTAGGCAGTCAGTGGCCCAAAAAGTATGACAACCAGTCTTACCAAGGGGTATCGTATTACCCAGTACTAACTGGGTTGTGGAGGTCAGATCGGCAGTCGCTCCATGTAAAATACTGGTATTCAGCTGCATCCGGTTAGACTGGAAGCCGACCCCAATATAGTTGGGAACAGGCTAGGCAGATGATGATGACCCTGTTTTATAGCACCAAAAAGAGAGATCTAATCATTTAGGTGTTTGTTCCCGATTTTATATAGTGCAAATAAGACCGGGCTTTGGACTTAAATTATGATTAAATAGGTACTTCTGTTCTAGGTAACAGTTTTTTTACGAATTTGTATTTGGAAACGCAAACGTATTAATATTTAAAAGGTTCGTGTCATCATCATCATTCTCTTGCCCTTATCCCAATTCATTTGGGGTCGGCGCAGCATGTCTTCTTCTTCCATACTTCTCTATTACTCGTCATCTCGCCAGACACCTCCTTTCTTGCCATATCATTCTTTACACAGTCCATCCATCGTTTCTTTGGTCTTCCTCTGCTCATATACCCATCCACATTCATACTCAAAACGTAAAAGGTTCGTGTAATTTACTGAAAATAAGTTATTCATAACGTTTTTTTGTTATTAAAACAAAAACAGACACGTCTCAATCATTAGTTTCCAAGAAATAACACTATGAAACGTTTCATAAATATTTACAAGTCAAAATATTTGTGTTGCCTAACAAAAGCATAAAGGATTCGACGGTGCCGACGTTATAATGGTAAAAAACGACAAATGACAAACTGCTACTGAATTCCTAAACCCTTCGCCTACGACGGTAACGTTAACACCACGTAGCTAAGCTACCAGAGAAGTTCCGTATAGAAGGAAAGGCTGTTTTAGAAGTTTCAGAATTATCATTAACCCTAGAAACGGGATATTTACCATATTTACTGATTTTTTTCTTTCTTTTTTTTTTCTTTTCTTTCTTGTTTCTTTCTATTTCTTTTTTTGTGCTGATAATGTTTGTGACCATTAGTTTAAAATCTTAGTATCAGAATTGTTTGGGAAATTATAAAGTTGATGATTCAGTGTTGGATTGGAGATTTTAAGACTTTTAAGGTGATTGTGTGATGTGAGAAAATACGATAGATAATAAGATAATTTACGTCCACTCTCAGGTGGGTATTGTCCTTGTACTTTTAAAATAGACTTCATTAAGCTCATCCTTAATTTAATCTTAAACAATAGCAAAGGCATTCTTAATTAACAATTGTCCTTTAACCGAGCAAATAAACAACGTTATAGAATTAAACGAAGGCTTAAAATATTCATTGGTCCATGCACCCAGCGCGGAGATCCCTAAAAATAAAGTATTTTAAATTTGAAACGGCCGAGGAGGCGTGAGCCGCGATCGCCACCTGCGCTATCTAGCCGACCGCATCGGAAGCGAGAGTATTTTTTTCTCACGGACCGCATTCTCTTACCTCACCGTGAAACAAGCAACCATTGATCTTCCCCTCCTATACCTTATACATAGCTGCACCACACATTCTTTCACTTAACTCCAGATTAAGTTACACGGTAATGTATTTCGTACTGTTTCAAAGCACCGATTTCACATATTTCGTGTGTTGTGTGTATTGCAGGCAGGCAGAGAAGGCGCCCTTTTACCTATGGCCCGAGTACACACTCGTGAACGTGATCTTTGTGCTGTAACAATGACGGATTCACTAAAAAGGGCATTGTTTAATGATGGTGCCGATGTCTGTAAACACACCCGTTTTGGGATACGTACGGTGGGAAGATAGGGAATTCGTGAACCAGGAAATTTTGGAAAAGATTCTAAAAAGAGTGACGGAAGAAAACGTTTTATATCTGTAAAGATCGGTAAAGAATACTGCGTCATTCATTGATCTTACCGAAGAGGATTAATTTCATTAACGGGATAAAGGATACTGCCACGATTATAGAATTTATATAAACTACATTTACCTACTCCGCAAACGATGTAACTGTGATGACAGTTGACTTTAATACCTCCAAATAAGGAAAAGCCTGTGTACAACAGATACTACGATTCCTAGAGAACGTGTCCCATTCCTTTTCCGGGTCTTTGAGCTTTATGTTCTTACAGCAAATATTGAACGGAGATACGCTTATTCCCCGTCGTAACTTCAAAAATTATCATTTCATTTTCATACTGGCAACATTCGATAAGTTTACCATAAACGGTAAGTTTGCGTACCATCATTACGAACGTTTATCAATGCACTCCCGTGGCGTATACCGTGCGCATACTGGTAATGATCGCCGATTGTTTCGGCCATCTTGAAATATGAGCGACGTAATCGAGCCTTATTCGCTTTATTAAAATTTCGTTTTAAGAGGCGCCTGATAACCGTTCGCTCGACGGATTGGGTAATTATTTTTTCTTGAAACGACCTTTCATTTATCTTGTAACGTTACTTTTTAAAATGAAAAGATGCGGACCGCCCAACGCCGCTTAGTGAACGTCATATCGGAAGAATTTTTAATATCGCCGTAGTTAATTAAAGTGTGTTTAAACATTATCCGTCGATTTA
Source organism: Noctua janthe (assembly GCA_910589295.1). Lineage (NCBI taxonomy): Eukaryota > Metazoa > Arthropoda > Insecta > Lepidoptera > Noctuidae > Noctua > Noctua janthe. The sequence continues at coordinate 6,113,826 of OU342573.1, read as the reverse complement.
TCAAAATGTAATTGCGAGTAGAAAATGCACAGCATGTAATGTAAATACATGGCCCGAGCGACCGAACGTAATAAACATTAATAATGGAAAACCTTATCCTTTGAAATTTGCATTCTACCATGTTTAATGTCGCGGTGCGCAATGATTGTAATTTTTCATTTAAGTAATCCTTTATCAGATGGGCATGTCATATTCCTGATATGCAGTCGGACTTATCTGAACACGTAGATTTGGCAGAGAAGTACTTACATGACGAATATTTCTAGAAATGAGCATGTAAATGTGAAGAAGGTACTTTATCAAATACATGTTATATGTTATAATGTAAATCCGGCTCGAAGGACCATTAAGATGTATGGCTAGGGACCTTACACCTTGAGTTGATGCTGATTGATACACTGATTACTGATTGATTGATATTTATTGATAATAGTAAGATTGAATGATAGGTGAGTGCACGTGGTATGAATGCTATTCGTGTACTAAATTGGGCGGCCCGGCGCAGGTAAATTGCTGACATATTGATATGAAAACTGTGCTGTGCGTGCACTGTACAACTACATTAATGTTAGTTTTTATAGGTTTGATATAAAAGAAACACTAGCTCGAATTCGGCCCCAAACCAAAACATTATTCGAAGAGGAATAAGTGCTTTTGGCGAGAACGAACCCGCTCGCAGTGTTACTTTGCATGTCATTTCAATAGCTATACATTTATAATTTATATAAATAAATCCATCAATTCTCGGTATAACGACTCAACGAACGAACATTTATCATAGGCACAAAATGTGTTCTGCGAAATCATTTGAAATTCAACATGTGCCTATAACTTCCTATTTTATGAGTTCGGGATAGATGTGTGGTCACATAAATGCTCTGTAAGGCCGGTATTACTTGCACACATATGTACAGGACCTAGGTGCATTGGGGATTGAAATTGATGTTATTAAACCTGCATTCACATAGGTATCAATGTTCCCTTTCAACTAATCTCGGAGCATTGAGTATCGTAACATGCTGTTGTGCAAACGCTAATTCGCTTTCAATGTAACTTGCACTTTTGATAGCATAAAAAGACGAAGCGATGAGAGTCTTACGTGTTTGTGTTGTAAAGAGGTTTACAGCCTGTCGTACACATTCCAATTCTACCTAATAGCTGCAATATATTGGTAGACTTAGTGCTTAGATAATCTAAATTGAAACGCAAGCGCAATTTCTTTCTTAATTTTGGTTTTTCATTCTCTAATGTGAGCGAAGCCTACTTGCATTTTCGACCTACGTTCTATTATGAAAATAGTAGCTTTTACCCGCGGTTTCGCTAGCGTTAATTTAGAATTTGACAATCAATTCGGCTTGTAGTATGTTCGAAAAACCCGTGGCGCCATCTATTATCATGAGAACGTTATTGTTGTTTTCCTCGGGCACAGCACTTTTTTTTGGGATGAAAGATATAGACCCTATGTCTGTTTCTGTACACCTGACAACGTATATGCAAAATTACTGGATGATTGGTTCAGTGGTTTAGGCGTAAAGGTAACAAACAAAAAAACAAACTTACTTTCACATTTATAATATTATAAGTGTAAGTATATAAGTGTAAGTATATAAGTATAAGTATAATAAGTATATAAGTAATAAATAGGTCGGATCCGGTCATTAGTACGGACACAAAATGAATTGGTAAGCGCGCCAGTGTGCAGTGGTGACGTCACGCGACTTACTAACCAGTCTACCCACCACACGGTGTGCTTGTACAACCCTGGTTTCCAACTCGAGGGAGGATGACATTCAGTGTCGGATCGCGGTGGAGTTGAGACGTCTTGGAACTGTACCCGTGTTATTGTATTAAGTTGCAATCTTAAGTAATTCGTTAGTTTTGCTAGAAACAGTGTATCGAACCCAGTGTGTTTTCATAGCACGAAACCCATCGTCTGCCCACAATCATGTGGCACATCAGTACGAGCCTAATGGAGTAAATTCTGACATATTCAAAAATATATAAGTAAAATAAGTAAAGTATGGAAAGATGGACTTATATTGAAAACAAATTCCTGTTGTTAACGATTTGTTCAACAATAAGGCATGTCTCATGAATATTCTCGGGAGATACGACAAAACAATAAAAAGTGAAGGACTTTTATAAGCTGTTACCACAACAAAGCTTTTGTAATCACGTTAGTGTTGACTGCGTCACGTTTTTATCGCTGCTACGTGATAGGACAGGCCCCTCGTCAGGTGCACTGTTTTGTTGTGAGAAAAAACATAACAATGTACCTACGCGACATCAAAAATAAAGACGTCTTCCTTAAGATTTTTGATATCACTTTGTCCCAATAATTCCTTCGTAATTACTCCGCTTTTATACATCAGAATGGTCCACCATTTTAAGACTGCAACGTAAAAAGTTTAAAACCTGAGTCTGAACTCATTTCCCCGCCCAGGTATAAGGGTTAAAAAACAAAAACCGGCGTCGTCGGTCATCCTTTGTCTATTTTTTCCCTCCTATTTTCAATGTGGACCTCTCGGGATAATTACGAGATTTTTACCTGTTCGAAATAAAACAATTAACGTGTGTTGTGCCGAGACAAATCACACAATAATTTGGGACCGGATTCGGGTAATTTTTTGATGGTTTAGTCGAAAGTTTTTGTGTGTTTCTTTACACACATTCATACATTTTATGGGAATCAATCTTTGAATCAACTTGGACGTGCGTTCCGCTCGTAAAGCATTCGTTGTGGCCGGTGCCTAAATTAATTACAAATAATGACACAGTGCGCTCAGTTTTCATTGTTTGTTTGAATAAAGAAAAGTTCAGGACTTTTTAATGAAATACATTTAAGCCTGAGGGTGACAGTTCGTTATTCGAGAAAAAAAAAACCCTGCTTGCATTTGACTTCCGCGCATCTGTTCAGTTTGGCCCGAAGGCGTGGGTCCCATCACGACTTCTATACTTATTTGTGTAACCCGACCGAGAAGGGAGACTGGTCGTCTTATAAGGCCGGGACGGGTTCGAGTGAATTTTCTGTTTTATTGGGTTATTGTTGCGAAATCGCACACAAACGCGGCGGATTCCTCGCATTCCTCGACAATTACTATTTCGTGAGTGACCCCGCACTCTCGCCGAATGTCCGTGGACTGGTCTCACCGACGAACGTCTGACCTTTGATTCTTGAATCCTTCGACAGTTGGGATATTTTATCCTTGAGTCAATGATAACAGGTTTGAATATACTACTTTAATTGCCAACTTAAAAACAAAATTGAATACTTTAATTGCCCAGACATGGTTTAACATCATGATCTCAATAACTGAATTGGTTGTGAGAACGTAAGTACCTCAGTAGGTACCTACAAAGGAACGTGGCCATTTTACAATTCCAAACTCCAACTCAATACAATTTAACACTATAAATATCGAATTGCACTGAGAATCGAAGCATAATAAGCCGTAGCTACAATAATTCAATGGCAATTAGTTTTAATAATTCCGGTTAACCATACGATTTAACTCAGGAAATTACTCAATAAAGTATTCAATACCATAATGACCACGATTGTCGGCCATAATGGTAATAACCATGCGTAGATATTTCCCATTGTATTCTGTTTTAGGTAACATTTAAATATTTCCATATTGACTCAACAGCCTTTAATAATGTACGGTGCGTAGCCACTGTTGGCAATATTAAGTATTTTTAATACGACAATCGATTGGGTTTATTTCATTGTTTTGTAAAGTTGGAAGCAGTTTTGTTGAACTTGGTTCTCAGACATGAATTAGCGTGGTTATAATGGTTTGAATTTAATTTAAAGTTCATATTCAAATTAAAGATTTAAATGTCAATTATTTTGACATTGACAGGAAATAAAAGTTCATAACATAAGCTCAAAAACACAACCTTCACATGTTTAAATGTGTTTGTATTTGTATACTTACATATGTACTAGTGTAACTTTTTAGTGCTAAAATATAGCAAAAGTAGCGACCACCAACATCAACATGTTGTTTACTCATCATTTATGAAGATTGTCAGACCCAGTTCCCTTCAGTTAGGTATTTATTTATTACATAATTTGCGCGTGATAACGATCTAAGAGGCAACAAGGAGTTGAATGTGTTTATTTTATAAAAAATAAGGTGTTTGAAATGTAGACAGTTTGTAGTAAGTACATAATATTTCTAGTCCACTGGCCTTTTTATATACCTAACTAACTTTTTGAAGTTATTACTCATGAAAGGAAAAATGCCGTTCAAACGTGTAATGCATGATTTGTAAAACACGATTAAAACAAAACGGTTTTAAATAACAGTTACTTTCATTTCAACACGTTACAGACATACGTTACTGTAATCGATTCAGTTACTTTAGCGTGCGTTAAGTCTAGCGCGAAAAATTGCCTAGACATTCCTTCTGTCAGGAATTCGCAGAGAATATTTCAAATCATCTAACTAAATAGGATGTTACTCTAGGTGCCCGCATGTCAGAAATCTCGAGGAAAATTACTTTCATATAGTAGTTTTTGTTCCGGCACGCGTTCAGTGTGAGTGGAATGCGCTCGTGACGATCGATTTCGCGCGCAATCATCGTCCGCCATCTTGTTTTTGCTGTCAAAATAATAGCCCCCAGGCGCGTTTCGTTGCACGCTACTGTCTCCGCCACACGTGATGTCACAGATATTTATCCAATAAATCGCATTTAAGTATTGTGTTTATAAAATTAACATAAAAGGTTTAATGTAAGATAATAAATTCGGAGGCAATAAAAAACTACATCAATGCCTCTATTCTTAACTAATAAACAATTTAATGTCGATTCGCGCAACGAATTTGTTTTTTCTTATATTTAATTATATTCAAGCTGTTATTAGGACGAACATTATCACGGATTAAGAGTACTCTTTTATTTTTTGAACCTTCGCAAACCTGCCAGTGTGGGCGTGGTAGACAACCTGTGTTTTATAGCTGACCAGTCTTATTTAGACTCCAAGCCCGCAGAACTTAATGAAAAAAATGTGGAGTGCATAGGGCGTTGGGGTCTCCTTTCAACGGCTGGATAAAGATCCACAAAAAAAAAAAAAACAAAGTAAGTACGATGTAAAAGAGTTTGAAAATTACATTATTTCGGAGTGGACCGAGTGTAATCGACTGTAGTAGGCATTAAACTTTATAATAACAATCGCTGTGCAAAGATTATCCACGATATTAGCCAGAGACGCATTTGGGACATAATTTATACTTAATTTTTTATTAATGGACACAAAAAGAGTAAATTCTTCTGTATATTTTATGTTTAGTATCGACTATAAACCGAATGAGTTGCTTTTGTGTTTTTTTTCTTTGAAATTATTTGTCTCATACAGTTTACAAAGTGTTATACGAGGTAACTTCTCGTCGGCGGAGGATGTGGGCTAATTTAATTGAGGTAATAAATTGGGGTCCAAGAACAAAAACAGTGTTGACGATTTTATCGTTCAACTTATATTTTTCTACAGATGTTTCTTGAATGTGTTTCTGATTATAATTTTGTGGCTTTGCAAAAGGAATTATGTAAGTTTATTAGGTGAAGCATAGGTAGTATCGACAAATTTTGATTGAAAAGATACTGTAGCAGCTTAATACCTCATACGTTTCTTATTTAAATCCTATAATGCCTTTAATTCCGATGGATTTATAAATCGAGCTTTAAATTTTCAACAAAGTAATCGATAATTATAATCTAGACCACCAGCAAAAATATAATAAAAGACGGACATAATGCATCCGGCGACTTTAATAGTTTTTAACCCACCTTATCTGTTGTTATTTTATATTTAACCATAAACATTAATGGAAATCTTTACTTTTATTGCGTCGCGCACTAAAGACTAAAGTATTGTCGGTATCAGCCATATTGCTTTAAGACCACCGAGATGCTGATCATAATTATACTTTTAAATAATTACCAATATGCAAGTCAATTAATGGTCACCTTTACAGCTATTAAATACAATCTTAGAGACCAATATAGATATGAAATGCATTTACTAGAACATATCTCAGACTTAAGTTGCTTTACTTGTTCGTAAGTTTACATGATTATGAAATTTTTAAAAGTTATGTGTTAGATTTATTTTAATGGGAGATACTTAAAACTATAAAAGATAATAAATGCTTCCAAATTCTTTAGAGACAATAAAAAAGTCACCTTAGAGCAGTCTTATTTAAATATTAGGCGAAGAAACATTTCCTTATTGCATACAATACAGTATTACGAGGTTTCGAAGCTTTTAATGTTAAATTAAGATAACCTCTGATTTCAGAAAGTTAAATCAGTTGAATCTTTTGTTAACCTCATTTTAACATAACGGTTTTATCCAAATCTTGGTTAAGAATTTGAAATCCAGTCCTAATAAAAATATTTCCTAGACCATCGGTTCCCAAGTCCGTCCCAGCGCAAGCATCCGAAGGGTGTGCGCAAGCGCAGGGTAGACTTAATTAGTTCTTAGACGCGCAAGAATGTGGCACGGAGAGTTGCACCGACGATGTTATCCAGAAATTAGCCAGCGACCAAATTAGCTCCAGTATACCGTGTAATAAACAGTTTTTAGATACAGCCGCTGCGCGATCCAATTGTACATGCTATTACGTGCTGGTAAGAGGGGAGAATAGGCAGGTAATGGTAGGCTTATGGTACTAATGGGTTTGGTAGTTACGATTAGTGGTACAGCTTTTGGATGTTGGTCGAAAGCTGATTCAGGTTAATACATCTTCACATCTCAGATGGCCAGAAGCTTTTATGAAGGGCCTTAACAGGCCAGTTTTTCAAAGGTCCAGTACTGTTTGTAGAACGTTAGTTAGATTTTAATTATTTTTGGATACCATTTTTATGATGACAGCTACGGCTTCCAAATCTGCACTGTCACAAGCATACAGAAAAGTATGGCCGAGGTCTAAGTTCTAGGGTTTTGGTTTCCGCACGTTTAGTTCTTAAAGTGGACCATTGTGCGTGAGCTATGGTGGCCGTTACTGCAACCAGCCCACCTCCCTCCGAAAGCAGATCAAACTTCCCGGTTATCCGAGGATTCTCAGGATATCCGAGGGTCCAAGGATCTTGGTGTTCCAAGAGTGTCCTTGAGGATCTGGGTGACGCCGGTGCACTCGAAGAATACGTGTGCACATTTCCTCCGCCTACATGCACGTTCTGCACAGGGTACTGTCAGTGATACCTAGGGTGTGGAAGTGTTTGTTCAGTGAACAGTGTCCAGTGATGGTCCTCGCCACCAGTCGCAGGCAATCTCTGTTCCTAGCTTCCTATCTAGGGATGGCATAGCTTCCTTGGATTGCCTACACCCTGGTGTCGAGGTCCACCATTTCTCCGCTTGTGTTTGAGTGTGATCCTTTAACCAACTTCTTAGCTGCTTGAAAGGAAGGGGCACAATGGGTTCGGGTCCGAAGGCTTTTGTGCTGGATCCCCTTCTGGCGAGTTCATCAGCCGCATCGTTTCCAAGTGATCCACTATAGCCGAGGTCTTTAACGGACTCTAAATTATGCAGTGATAATTTCCCTATCGACCGCCATATCAAAAAACATGATAAAAAATTACCAAGTGTTCCCACATTACAATATTGTAAGTATCAACAGTACATTATCTTCACAATTTAGCATAACTAGATGATCCACTTATATTTTATCTCCTTGTGGAACATGTTAAACATGCTCTCCTATTATAACGAAAATATTTATTGACTTTTGTTATCATATTTTATGAGATTACAACATTTACAGCATTTAAATTATTTTGATAGTAAATGCTACGAATCATCATCATCATTTCAGCCGAAAGACGTCCACTGCTGGACATAGACCTCCCCCAAGTATCACCACATTGACCGGTCCCGTGCGACTCGCATCCAGCGGAACCCTGCAACCTTCACCAGGTCATCGGTCCACCTAGTGGAAGGCTTTCCAACGCAACGTTTTCCTGTTCGCGGTCGCCACTCCAGAACTTTTCGGCCCCATCGGCCATCCGTAAATGCTACGAATGCACGTAGGTATTTACGATTTCTTATCATGCATAGTAGTTGCCTTTAAAGGGTAATCGTCAAAATTAAATATGTCATTTATTAAACTCTCATTGGCCATTAGTCACATGCCAGCTTCACTAGATTATAATGATCGGTGCTCTCCGATTATTATAATCTGCAACTACGAAAGGTTCGAGTGAATCGGTTTCTTCTAGGCAAGCGTGCTCCACCCTAGATCGCATCATCGCTTCACATCCGGCGAGATGTGGCCTAGCGCAAGTCTATTTAGCGTAAAAGAAAATCCTTTTAAAATTAATAAAATTACGTATGCATTTTCATGTTAAACGTATGAAGATCCTGGCAATAACGACTTGAGTGACAAAAATTTATGGTGTAGTTGGACATGGGTTTTTTGGCGCGTCGCTTTAATCGAAACCAACGTAGCCATCTTGTTTATTTTATAAAATATTCACAGACAATTTCACGATTATTTACCGTGATGTAATATTTACTGGTAATGTCAATCAAGCGCTGAAAAAACTCATGCAGCGTAGGAACGCAAACAAAGACTACGAAAATAGACACTTCAAAATCAAAACAAACCTCATCCATGATCGAAAAACAAAAGAAGGTTACATGAAAGCATGCAATCTATATTATTGAATGACGCCTCGGCGGTATGGTATGGTATATTTAATAACAGAAAGAGCGTCGTTTGCGGTCGCGGTACCACAAAGGCTCGGCTTCGATTCCCGACGCCTCATACAATCCTGTGGCCAGGTAGAAACAAAAATTGGAACGAATTTTAGGGCTTTTGATACGGTTCGTTTTTATAAGGATCTGTGTAGACAAGAGTTCTTTACAATAGAGTATCTTTACATTTACAAATTTAAAAAAAATCGGTGGTCGATTTCACCGAGGAGCGCTAAGTATCCCTAAAAGCGGTTGCGCCACCTCATCGACAATACGGTCGGAAGCACGCTTTTATTCTCGCTCTAGCAAATGACGGTTCTGAGCGACAGAAAAGGACGGGAGCATGGATTCTGTGCGAAAACTTTACGCTGCAAAAATTTGGAATTAGGAAGGAACACAAATATCTTTCCCAAAATGACATCTATGTTCAAATGGCCTAGAAAGTGTTATTTTATCAGAAATAACAATGATTGAAAAGTTAATACTGTATTGATTTGACACAGATTAACTTCAGGTGGCCTACCATGACGTCATAAAGCAGGAGTAATTCCAGTGTGGGTAAGAGATGGCGCTAAACGACCTGTATAGCTCTGTCTCTTTCCTACATTGGAATTACTCCTGCTATAGAAAAACTTATTAACACTTGTCTCCGCGCTCATAACATGAATGCAAAGTGTAAAAAGAGATCTCTGGTTCCAAAGAAAAGATACATAGAGGAGATAGACAGGTCTGCAGTGCCCTCTTTTAAGTACAAACGAACCAATATACTAACCGGTAAAAAGCGACGACGAAATAGGAAGCCGATATAGGAAACTTCTAGAAAGTTAATACATACATGTTTCCATGCAGGTACCCGATAAACCCGGAAAGACGTGACTAAACAGTAATGTTTGCATCTACTAATTAATTTAACAAACCGGTCAAGCGTAAATCGGGCCAAGATACGAAGAAGTTCCCATACACTACAGCGTGTTTAAATAACTAGCAAGCTTATTGACCTACTCTTTTAATTAGATACTAGCTGTTGCCCGCGACCTTCGTTCGCGTAAAATTATTATAAAAAAATATTACTTCCCTTTTTTAATCCAATTTTGTTACCAATTTCAAGGTTTTTAATTTTGTTGCACGGAACCCTAATTATTTTTCTAAAATATAAGTAGCCTATGTTAGACCTTATAACAACAGCTATCTACCAAAAATAAAATCCCGTCAAAATCGGTCCAGCCGTTTCGGCGATTAGCCGGAACAAACAAACAGACAGGCCGACAGAACGAAAAAATTATGTTTTTGTTGTAAGTGCCGTATATAATTTCATATGCGTTCAGTAAAAAACGGTTATTTTGATATTACAAACGCCGATAAAAACGTTAGCATAAATACGAATTAAGAATAAATAAATAAGTTCTACGCGCGTGCTACGCCGTAGCACTAATTTATTTATCTGATGTTAAAATCATTAGTATGCTGTCTTCACTAAGTTCCCGACTTTTATGCACCCTGTAAAAACCTTCAAAGTAAAATATATCGTTTGTGTTCCTATAATTTAACATTTAATTACTTTAGAAAATATTATAATTTATTTTAAGTGCAGCGACAATTCTAGCGGTATTAAAAATACTACTAGTATTTACTTAGTAGTATTTATACTGACGTGCACGGAATGCGAAACTTAAGTGCCCTTAGCACATAAACAAACACAAGAATAACAGGTAAATATCACCAGGTAACGAATGTCTTCCTAAGGAAATTCAAGAATACTTGAACCTAAGCTTTAGCGGTAAACACTTGGCTTTATCTGACGGCTGCTTCCTGTGTCAAGAGTCAAATCAATTTGATGCCGATTAGCATTTTAATAACATGTACTTAAAATACCTTTATTACGAGCTGGGTCGGTGAAAGACTGCAGAAGTGTTTATAAGTACGATTAATTTTGTTTTTAGGGTCCAGTACTCGAAGGGTAATCAACGGGACCCTATTACTAAACCTCCGCTGTCCGTCCGTATGTTTGTCAGCGGGCTGTATCTCATGATCCGTTATAAGTAGACAGTTGAAATAATCACAGAATGTGTATTACTGTTGCTGCTATAATAACAAATTATAAAAATAAATTAAAGAGGGCTCCCCCCTACTACGATGGTACGGAACCCGTCACGCACGATTTCGACTCGCACTTGGCCGGTTTTTTAATGATTTAAATGAATTACTACCGAGTCCACTGACGGTCGCCCACTTTTCAACCTTATTACTTAGGGCATTAGGGTGAAAAGAGCCAGACCGCATTTAGGTCATAAACAATCACAACAATAGATTGAATTGTATTTAATAATTTTAATATTTAAATTGTGTTTCGCCATTGCCCCCGATGCAATCTAAAAATAGTGACTTTTTGGAAGTTTGTCACAAGAAGGAGGAATGAGAATCTTCTTACTAGTCTCGATGAAGATATTATAATTTATTAATCTATCACTGATCCCTAATATTTTTAATTAGCCGTGTTAATGAGCTAACGGATGGAAAGTTAACTTTAAGATAAATGAACGCGTGTTTCGCATCACGTTCTCAGAGAATGCGGACGCCGAGGCGGTTTCGATAAAAAACCTTGTTTTATGATTGTCGTGACAAATTATGTGAGTTTATCATGATTCTCTCGTAGATCTCGTTAGAAATATGAGTTTAAGTTTTTGTGTAACCTAGTTTAATTTGAATAATGTTTGGTTATTCTGTGTTTTCTAGTTTCTTTACTTCCACGTCCAGGTCCCTTTGTTCTACAACATCATCATATTTCGTTTTGAAAACTTTATGATTAATGTTAAACTTCTGCCATTGGTTTTTATCATCTCTCTCTGTCTCTCTATTATTTTTAGCCTCTGTGAGTATGTAACGGCACTATAAAGAGTACCTACTACAGCAACATAGAACAAAAAGTAATACAGCGCCATCTAAGACACAGACGATGAACTAAACATCGAAATACGCCTAAATCCTACATCGCGCAAAGTTATCCGCGACTTAAGACTATATAGAAGAACCTGACAACAACTGGGCAGTAGCCCAAAAGACATAACACACGTCTGGTCGGAGGATCCTTCCTTTTCTATGGGAGATGAAGAACTTACACCCTGTTCTCCATACCCCCAAAACACACAGACAACCAATTAAATAAGGGCTTGACAGTAGAGCAAATAAAATAACCAAACATCAAATTTTTCATCTACAACCATAGCTTTAGCAAAGCAAGTACCTAACATTCAGTAAGCTTTCAATCCCTTTTCTTATTACTCTGAGCTATAAGGAAGCAAGTATACAATGCACATGGTTCAGTCAACATCTCTTTTAGGTCGCCAAACACCTACCTACAAACGTCACACAGAGTACAGGCAATCACACGTTCGTGGCAACTATTTAGTACTGACAGCGCCTTTGCTTCAGGCAGTACGGGCGGTTTTTGAACTTCATGTGCTGCTGACAGTCCATGACAGTCCAGACGAGTCTCGTCAGGTGTTGATAAATGACACATTGTCTGCCTGTAGGTGCACGGCCCAACAATTGCTACTAAAAGCAAGTAACAACAAAAATATGAAACTAAACGTTTCGCTACAATGAAATGTCGGGCGGGAGATAATTTGTGCCGGCTGCGTCTCGGGGTACAGGGAAGATGGTCGTTTAAAACTCCTACAGTATGTAGTAGCTACAAAAACACTGTCTTATCTATACAAAAGCCCAGTAGCTGCTAGCCATAAGGACCTTCTAAGTAAAACTTATGTACCTTTGTCTTACAATCCGTTGCAAAAACCGGACATCCAAATTGAACTTGAAAATGGAATTGAAGCTTGGCAGTTCTATGTATTTGCTGCTAAACCAATAAGGTGGCACCACATCACATATTAAACCTTCATGGCGTCAGACAGGTAGAATGCCCAGTATTAGCTGTATAGCGACAGGTAAGTAGCTCACGCCATAGGCGCTGTTCTGCAATAACGCTTATCCCTGTCTCGGAAACACAGAGGTCTAAGCAAATGGAGGGATTACGTGCGACAAACGCTGTGTAAACCAACAGTTCAAAAGCGTGGCGTGGGTGCTTCGACATCAATAGTCATTGAGTTACAGAAACTGATGGACGCGACTGGAGGTTATCAAATTGGGGCCAAATTCTGGGCTTATTCAATTTAGATTGCCATCGACACGCTCATTCATTCGATTCGCCGATGTTCTGTTTCCCACTTGCACATTTTTCGATCAGCTAGTATTATCTGAACGTTACAGATGATTGATTTTTGTCAAAATATACGACTGGATTATCAAAGTACAACTGTCCCCCTGCTTAACACTTTATCTGTCTTTCAATGACAACTTCTACATCGATGAAATGAAGGTGGTCTGTTTTGCCTATACATGAGACCTCCATTAGTAAGTACTCTGTGGTTATCAGATAAGAAACAGCTTCCACGGTTCTATAATCCGATATTAGAAATAAGATAGTATCGCGTACGTGCGCCGTTGTGTGATCCCGGCCAAAAATAGACTCATGACTTTTATTGTGGGTGTGGAAGAAGACGACTAAGGGCGAGTCTTGGGTGGATAAGTGGTAGCGGACCATGCAAGCTTGGGAGAGGCCCATGTCTAGCAGTGGGATAGGCTGAGTTGAGAATCGTAAAACCACCAAGTCAACGTGCTGTGAGACAGAGCAAGATACAAGACGATGATTGAGAGTTTCACGTTTACATTTTTACTGTAAACGTGAAACTAAGTACGAACGTAAGTGAAGGCATAATCGTCACAATAGACGACGGTGGACGTGGACGGAGAAAAAGTATAAGATGTCTTGCGGTTAGATGGATTGGCGACAAAGACTAAGTCGTTTATTACAATTGTCGCAACATTACTTTGTGTGAGGTTAAAAATGTCATATGGTAAGCGTAGTATTGTAGCTTGGATACTCCTATTTGCACCACGCTGACAACTGGAGGACTGACGCATGGAGCCGGGAAGTATGGCAGAAAAAGGAGGGGCCGATACTAGCAGTGGGTAATCCCTGGCTCAAATAATTGATCCGCTCTCGCTTTGTCTTGTACCATGTCCTCGCCCTCTCCACTCACCGGATCGCGTGCAACTTGTTATTACTGTGCATCCAGCCGCACGTCGTTGCGGTACCGTATTATAAAGTCGCGCGATACACAACGCGCGTAATTCTATCGCGAACGACGCGCCCGTGGCGCCCCCTATAATCCTCCGTGATAAGATAATTAGGCGTCAGATTAGACGTAATAGGAGAAGCAAAATGTAAATTATGTGGCTGTGTCGACTTTAATTATTTAGTTTTCTGCGTAGCGTTGTGTCGTTAGGATAAAGTCATTTGAGAAGATCATCCCTAAGTCAATGACATTAAACCTATATAGATCTGTAATTAGGCATTGATTTCCATTTCAAAGTGAAGAAACTGAAATTCATGGATTTTTCATCGAAGTCTGAAGTCTTCAATGCTTATTTGAAAATATGCTTTTTATTAATCATAAATTATAAGGTATTAAAAAAAAAGTTTTAGTCAGCTGATACCGCATTTTAATATTGAAGCATTAAACGTTTTTCATAATAATTACGTACGAAATCGTATAGGTATAAGACTGGACGGACACACCTTTTGCTAATTATGGTTTATACAACCCTAAAACATTATAGGTTCTCGCAATAGACGGCTTCAAACAAAGCTGAGCTGAGTGTAGCTGTTTCTAAGAACGATGACAACTTCCCGGAAATCCATTGATGCGAAGATTTCTTTAACTATTTCATTATTGCTGCTAATTTCACATGTCTAACTGTCAAAGTGATGACTCATAAATGCAAATGAACATGCAGGGAGCTTAAATTATGTTTGACGGTCGTAATAATTTGAAAAGCCGTAAGGATTGATCTCCCTATTGGATTTTCTAGTTTCCACCGTTTGTCTGAGGAGCTCGTGGCTAAATAATAAGAGCTGCTCGGGTCGATCTTTAGGTTAAGCCGTGCTTGCCTAGGTTGGTCTGTGGATGGATGACCGCCCATTACATACCGAGTTTCCTCCTTGCCTCGGAAAGCACGTTAAGCCGTTGGTCCTAGCTGTCATTTGTAGATCTTTGACAGTCGCTAGGCAGTCAGTGGCCCAAAAAGTCTGACAACCAGTCTTACCATGGGGTATCGTATTACCCAGTACTAACTGGGTTGTGGAGGTCAGATAGGCAGTCGCTCCATGTAAATACTGGTATTCAGCTGCATCCGGTTAGACTGGAAGCCGACCCCAATATAGTTGGGAAAAGGCTAGGCAGATGATGATGACCGTTTGTCTAAGCGTCCAAAATTCTACTCAATACCGTTTAACATATTTCTAAGTTTCTATGTCGATAAATGTAATTTTCAACCTTATCAACTACGGAAAGTTTCCAGTAGTTACAACAAAAGAACAAAGGTTCGTTCAATGCAAGTTTAAAATTACAACCACTTGGCTTCACCTTCTACAGAACTACTTAAAATATAATCACGGAGACAAGAAGTAAAATAAACAAAAGAGTCGCGTTAATTCAGTTTTATCCCCCCCTCCCCCCCCCCAATTGTTAACTATACGTAATTATAGAGAGCCTCCGGATTGTTAAGGCGAGTCCACACTACAGCATTTCCATGTAATGTCTCTCGGGGCAGTCGACAAAATGCTCAAAGAGATCTAAATTTTAGTCCTCTCTACTACACGAATTCGTTCGTAAGTTTCAAAATCCTATTGTAACATAACATCACGCCTGTAATCCCCTAAGGGTTAGGCAGAGCTGTGCCTAATAGTACACCCACATTTCGCCAGATATGTTTAAATCACATGTAACAGGGGGTGAGACTAATGCCATCAACCGGGCACAAATCCAGACTCCGTGGCTGCTACTGAGAAATTCCTGATTGAACAACCCAACAATAATTTACCCCACCCGGAAATCGAACCCAGGACCTCATACTCAACAGTCGCGTTCGCGTTCAGCAGTCCAGTTGTATGTACCAAAACATCTAGCATCGTGTCCAATATTCAGATAGAAGGTGACACATTACAGTGACATCTGTGACATCTGTGACATCTGTGACATCTGTTACAAGAAAAGGTTCGGTCAATCCGGTTCGGACTGGCTGTGGACACTAACGTACACTTCAGTGCATTATGTGTGAGAGTTGGGTGTCCGGAGCCACGTCCACAATTTACTGATACTAGTATGACCGGACCTTAATAAACGAATGTGGAATCAACCGTAGTTAGCCCGACGACATTCATTCCACTCTGTCATTTATCTACAGTAAAAGTTGGTATTAAAACATACAGCGAACATGTCGCTGGCTAATTAAAATTATTATTATGATATCATATGGCTTTATAATAATTGTGCATGCAATTTTAGTTGTTAGTTTCAATTAGTTTAGTTTTCAATGTGGGAATAAACTGAATAAAATTAATTTTATTCATTTTATTCCCACATTGAAGTATGTTGTGAGTCATCGATAATTGATGAAAATTTGTTCTGAATTAAATATGTAAGGAATAGTATCCTCTGAATGATTCATCAAAGTATCGCTGAAATAGGTTGATAAAAGGCGAAAATGTTTGTAATTAAAAATAACCGGTATTGTGAGACGATGTCACAATTAGGACAGGAATAATCAACGTACTTTCTTTATTCTCAAACACATCATAAACAATGAGAATGTGCTTAGATTTAGTTCCACCTAAAAATAAAAAAGATTTTTAATTGTAGACTCGTATAATATTTAAGAGCTGCAGGGCCCCAGTGTAGAAACGTCGCAAGACTTAACGTGTAAGGTCGTGGTTCGAACCTCCTTTTTGTAAATTACGTCATCAGCATTGCTGTGAATGAAAATATCAAGCGGCTACTGCACATAAAAAAACCTATAAATTCGAAGATGTGTGGCATTTACCAATGTACACCCGACCCGTGTGGTGGATAACAGCCCATTCCCTTTAACAGAGAGGTGATTCTTTGGGCCATAGTGGGAACATAATACTGATTTCATATCATAATCAGAATGTAATGTGTATGCTTTTGTTGCACGTGACTGTAAAACAACAAAGTAATAAATACCATACAACATTGTTGCCAGCCAGCAGTAAACTTTGATAATCTTCGTAAAGCAAATAAGTATTTAAAATTGGTTTATTAAATCAAATACGTTGTTGGTTGTCGGCCATAATTTCATGCTAATTGCAGGGTGTTAATACCGTTTTTAACGTTCAGATTATAGTTTTATAATGGCTATTTCAATAAGGGCCCGGTGTACGACGACTTTACAAAGTTATCGCGTGTTCGAGCAATTTCAATGTCGCTGTTTTCCTTGCACTGATAAGATAGTCGTTGCCTAATAGTTGCAGAACTTAAGATAGTGGATTTAAAATACCTGAATTTACTGGGAGAAAGTACATATTTTTTCTTTTATCGAGCAGGTGTAGGTAAAAATGGCGAACTTGTCACAGAAATTACAATTACTAACCAAATGAGGATGAGACATACGTCATTTCTTCCATATTTCAATCCATATTTTTTTTTTATAAATAAAATTCTTTATTTCAATACAGTGACAACATTGTTACAAACATCCCAACAGATAGGTGGCCCCCAAACTAGGATTTCACCCGTGACTTGGGAGGCAGAGTTTCTAAATTTAAAAAAAGTCGTTATATTTGTCATAGCCTCATAGGTAACCAAGAATGTAGCAAAAAAAGGATAAAACAAAAATTAACACAATCAATAAAGAATGTTGGCAACTATAAGATTTTAAACTATCGTAGTCACTAACATTATTATAACTAGAAGACGGGATATTTACCATGTTGTTGTTATTGTTGTTGTTGTTGTTGTGTGTGGTTATTGTTGTTGGTGCTTGCAACAGCGCCGAAATATCGGGAACTCAAAGAAAACAATAAACATGGTAAATATCCCGTCTTCTAGTTATAATAATGTTGGGAACTGTAAAAAGGGCGATACATAAATCTAAACCATTTGAAGACTACGTGCTTACGTCTATTTGTGTAACAATTTTATTACAAGTGCGCAACTCTAATAGTTAACTGCTACAATCAATTAATCAATAAAAGTCTACAAGTCAATTAACACACATCAGTTTGTAATTAGTAACGTTTAACTTTAAGTTATATTCGCTGATAGTTAAGTTTTTTTTTCGTTTTACGCACAATCAAGCGGGGCCTAATATATAATTAATGAATTACAATGCCTCGAGATCGAGGTTCGAAAACAGAATGTTTTTTGCGATTTTTTTTGTCAGATACTTTGGCCGTAGGTACTAAATCCACAAAAAGGCGGCGAATGATTGACTGATCTAAGCGAAGCTTCTTCAACTTAGGCTATTGATGGCAACAAGCTCAAATAATCTTTTACCCAAAAGCGAATTTAAGCTTTTGAATGATATCATGTTCACTGGATTCTGCAAATGAAGAGGCAAACAATATTTAAGTTTTATCTAAGGGTAGAACACAAAGAAATTCCTCAAGTGATGACTAGTAAACACTATCTATTTTTTTTTAGTCAGTACAAGTCTGACACTCCCTTCCGCTCCGCCCAGAGTGGGAGGAGATTTCACACCAAAAAAAAAAACACTATCTATACAAATAAATAAAATCGAAGCGTCTATTTGTAATATCAAAATAACAGATTTTAACTGAATGCATATGAAAATATATACGGCAGTTACTCGTATATAAAAAAAAACTCATTTTTTTCTATATGTCTGTTTGTTCCGGCTAATCTCCGAAACGGCTAGACCGATTTTGACAGGACTTTTACTGGCAGATAGCTAATGTTATAAGGTCTAACATAAGTTTCTTTTCATTTTAGAAAAAAATATTAGTGTACCGTGCAAAACAATTAAAACCGTTGAAATTGGTAACAAAATTTGATTCAAAACGGGAAGTGCCTATAATAATGGGAATTTTTATATAATAATTTCACGCGAACGCGGGTCACAGCTAGTCTTATATAATCTCAAACATTCTTAAGCACAATAAAGGTAGACACCCATGTACACGGTTAATTGCGAGACGGAAATACTCTTAACGGACGTAATTAAGATTAGAACTGCAGGAAATAACTGCGCTAATACGTCCAGTGGACGTAAAAACGTGCTTACTCTGGTGTTGGAGACGCTGCTTTATACTCTAACTTAACATTAAGTTAAATCTCTTTTATAAAGAGTGTAACAAGACCCTTAACGAAGCTGAAAGGCACTTGTTCTCCCCGTCTTTGCGATATTTTTTTGTTCTAGACCATACCTGGGAACCTTCTAGTTACGGAGACATTGGTGAGTTACATTGAATCCTACAGTAAATCGTGATTTTTCGCTTAAAAAAAAAAATAAGTCGTTTCCCAGCAATAATTTTTGCGTAAAGTTACTTAGTTTGATGTACAGAATGCTTGGTTGACGGCTTCGTGGAGCGTTCGTTTACACCCTGTATAAAAGGTAAGAAAAGCACTTCTCTTCTCTTTCGTTTTGTATTAACTGTACATCTGTATTATACACCGTTTGGGCCCAGTAGATGGGCACGTTTATTGCGCCGTCTAAGGCGTTATTTAGATCATTAAGTAACTAAGTGCAGGCGAAGAGACATTTCGGAAACTCTTGTCAGTAAATGGGATACAGCAAACAGCCAAAGAATACTGATACTGTTAGCCTACGTCATGCCACTGCTGGGCAAAAGGCCTCTCCCCATGACTTCCAGTTGGTACGGTCAAGGGCTAATGTGGGCCACTATCAATCAATCAATCAATCAATCAATAGTCTTTATTTGTAAACATAGGTTACAACAGTGTGCAAGATGTTACAATAATTGTTATACATAATATAGTTTCTCTATGTTTTTTAAAGGAGGCTTTTGCCAGTTAGGTAAATTAATCTATAGGTGGTACTAGTATTATATAGAGGTAAAAGTTTAATTCGCAATTTCAATATCAATTTTAATATAATGCATTAGGTAATGTCAGGTAATGTCAATCTTTAATGAAATAAGATAATGTCAATATTAAACGGTAATGATATCAATAAGTTACTGCTAATAAAAATGTCTAAAATTGATATTGTCCACAGAACTGTGAGAGTTGTCATGCTTTTATAGCTGGTCGTTTGTTTTGTCCAGCTCGTCCCGCCATCTTCTACGAGGTCAAACAATAATTGATTTAAAATAAAATGTCCAGTGTTAGTTTACCTGCTTTCATATCCTCGGTCCACGGCACTGAGAAATCAAACAGGAACATCCTGGCTTCCACAGTGATTGATTTTAAAGTCGTACAGGTGCTTTAAAAATTCATTACCTAGATAGTGACATTGAGGAAACGGAAGTAACGAAATTTCTAGGGCTACATATTGACCACAAACTTAATTGGAAATTTCATATTGAGCATGTTTGCAAAAAGCTGGGACAATTTTCATATGCACTATATAGATTAGGGAAATAGCGAATCAGAGTACTTTGCTAACAGCTTACCATGGTTACGTCGGCTCTATTCTCAGATACGGTGTAATATTTTGGGGTAACAGTACGGAAAAAGAGCGCGCTTTCATTGCTCAAAAACGCTGCATTAGGGCTATATTTAATTTATGCGGAACTGACTCCTGTAAGCCATTTTTTAAAAACAATAAATTATTAACACTGCCATGTATCTATATACTGGAGGCTGCAGTATTTGTTAAAAACAATATCCACATGTTTAGCTATTACACGCGTATACGGCGTAAGGACAAATTACGTACAGTAGCCAGTAAAACTCATCTAATGCATGAGAGCATCTTTTGTTCAGCTTCTCGCATCTTTAATAATATACCGGGGCCTATTAGAACAATTATGAAAAAGGAAAATTTTAAAAGGACTCTCCATGATCTGTTAGTAGACAAAAGTTACTACTCTGTAAAAGAATTTCTGTCCGACAAGTCTTTGCTTAAATATAGTCTCACCCAGTCATGATGTGTTCGATGACCTATAGACTTTAATTAATTTTGTTATCTTCAGTATAATCTATTTTTTGAATTTTATGTATGATTTTTACAATTTGACATTTTAATTTGTTATGAATAATTTTTTTTTTTTTTTTTTAATTTTATGTGTATAATTTGACATGTTCCTATCTTAATTTGTTATGTTTGACTTTATCTTTTTAACTTTTGAGTGTTAAATGTAATATTATTTTCTATATAATTTGAATTTGACATTTCACTAAATTTGTGCCCTTTTGGTTTTTTTCTTTTTTTATTTATTGTGCTAGAGGGAAAATAATAATAATTAGTAATAATGTTAATTCTATCGAACAGTAAATTTCTGTGTGATTATTGTATGCCCTACGGGCGGGACATAGCAGATCAAAATTTTCAACTATTTAAGAACTGTACCTACCTATGATCCACAATAAAATATTATGAATTTGAATTTGAATTTGAAAGTGCCGTGCTTCTCCGAGGCTATCGATGCTTGGAAACTCGCTTGCCCGAATACTGAAGACCCCGATCAAGACCATCCATTTTCCTAGAGACTGTGGGACGAGCCGCTCTGCAGAGTAACTCAGAACCATCTACTGAACACGTTTACTACTACTAATGCGCGTGCGCGCCTACTGGCTATCAGTAGCGAAGGGTAATTTTTTAAAAGAGGTAATCCGGAGTTCATATCTTTAATGTGATTATATTATTTGTCTATAGAATACTGACTGTGCCAATTTTCAAAGGGAAGCCAGTAGGAATCGAGTTGTATGGAACCTTCGCCACTGATGGCTGTGGGAACTTAAGTGGAAGTCGGGTCTTTGGTTTCACGTACTGCCGTCGTCAAGCAAAGGTACAATACACATACGGAAAATATCTGGCCATATTTTAAGGATAGTTTTTTAATCCAACTTTCCATGTAGGTATTCAGCACTACTTTTTATCTTTATACCTGTATATCTATCTACAGATGAATACAGATGCTATCGAGTTTCTTATTTCCTTCCATTGATTTACAATTTACGCAAAAGATTAGCAATTAATACCGTCGTATCTTTTTTTATTTCCTGATCTCAATCTTAGTAAGACAAGATAGCTTGAGATAACGGGTATTAAAAGCAATCTAAGCAGTTATCTTTTAATTCTGACACATGACTACTTTTGCAATAATCGTGCATACGTTGGATTGGCTCGGGAAATCGGTTGCCGTGTGTTGCGGAGAAATGAGGGAAATGTCGTGACGAAAGTTTTGAGCATGAATGTGGATGATTAAAAGAGTATAAGAAGATAAAAGAAATGATATATGGAATACGTGAAATAATATATTATATATTACAAATAAAAAAAATAAAAAAAATAATATAATAATAAATTAATAAATTAATTATTTAATTTATTATTATATTAATTAATTAATTAATTATTATTAATTTATTATATTAATTCGATATTTATAATTTGTTTATTTATTTACCACTAATTATAACTACATTACAGACCAAGTCCAATACGATGATATATGACAAAATAAAACAATATAAAAGGTAAAAATACTAAATGGCTATAGTTAAAATATTAATATTTAAACATGACCAAGTTTATAGTTGCACACCTTTTTCAATGATCTTTATTTTGTGCCCTTTGAACAAATGTCGGCAGGTTTTGCCCAAATATATTTTACGATACCGTTATAATATTAACATGGCTAGAATTAAAGAAGAAGTATGGAGGAAGAAGAAGAATTGCTGCAGCGAATCATTAGGGTATGGATATTTATAAACATATAAAATATTAAACTTAAAATTTATAAAAAACCCCCATCGCAACAAAGAAAAGGGAGCAAACATTTGAAAAGTCAATAAAATGGCTGAACCGGTTTTGATAAAACATGTCTAATTTTATTGTAATATAGGTACCCCACTTGGGTATATTTGAAAAAATTCGATTATTCATCACCACTTTCATCTCCCATATCTAGTACTAGGCTGCACTGATTTTGATAAAACGTATCTAAGAACCAGTGCCAAGAAAATAGCTTAAAAAAAATAAAACTACGTCCAAATCGGTTCACTCGTTTAAGAGCTACGGTGCCAGAGACAGACACACACACACATTGCGGTCAAACTTATAACACTCCTCTTTTTGCGTAGGTTAAAAACAGTTGTGAATCGTGATCCTTTGTTTTTCAGTGACGAAGTAGAAACAGCACGAATCGATAAGAGCTCGAGAGATACATTGTCAGCTGTTGTTATGCCCTAAGCCATACACGAATAAGTATTTCATAGATAAATATACCAGATAGGAAGTTTATGTAATAGATACTAAAAAGGTTAATGTGGCTACTAATTTAAGAACACACGGCAGCACATCAAGTTCTGCAAAACCAGTATAACCTGACTTCGCTTTGTATGAGCTTCCCGTACGATGAGAGATCAGCTTAATTTGGTTTTGCATAGCTTGATTGGCCGCCGTCCGTACAGTTACTAAGGTATAAATTTCTGATTTTAAGTAATAAAAATTATAAGTAATGAAGCTTCTATTAACATTTTAATAGGAACTATAATTAAAATTAAAGCTCCTATTAAAATGTTCATAGAAGTTTATATCAATGAAAATCAAAACAGTGGTCCTAGTCATGTGATATTCTATCAGTGTTAAAGAAGGCAAAGTCAAAATGTACCTAATTGTATTGACAATTAGGTACATTTTCAGAGAAGAGTCAACAAAAGTGACGTAAGCTTTTCGCGAAAACTTTAGGTTACTAGTTGTTAAAAATTATTGTAAAAATATGAAACTCTTACAATGCTATGGGAGCGTCTGGCAGGCATCGCAAGTAAAGACAAATATCGTCTTTATTTAGCCTAACAGCCACTATTAAACAAGAATCTAGTGAGTAAATTACTCAAGTATTTTCACCTTTTTGCTAAGGCTGTGTGCAGACCTCAGTCTAGAATATATTTAGTCAGCCTATCATCATCTGCCTAGCCTTTTCCCAACTATGTTGGGGTCGTCTTCCAGTCTAGCTGGATGCAGCTGAATACCAGTATTTTACATGGAGCGACTAGTCAGCCAATCCATTTATGAAAATAATGATAGCGTGCACCAGTAGCGAAGGGTCAATTTTTGTAAGAGGCAAGCCGGAGTAAATATCTTGAATGTGATTATATTATTTGTCTATAGAATACTGACTGTGCCATTTTTCAAAGGGAAGCCAGTAGCAATAGAGTTGTATGGAAGCTTTGCCACTGGCGTGCACTCTTACATCAAAATGAAAAATCGTGCATAATAATGTTGACACGGGAGAAAAATATAATTTCTATCTTATCACATCTGCTTTTCCAAGGATATTGAGGTCTCCTTCCAGCCTAAACGATGCTGAGTACAAGTATTTTACATCAAGTATTTTACTGAGTAATAACCCAGTTATTGGTTTGTGGAATTTAGATAGGTAAGACCCTTGGTAAGACTGGTTGTCAGACTTTCCACGGACTGACCTCGGCAAGCACTGTCTAACTTCGAAGACCGATCCGTGTGGCTGTTTTAGCCACGAGCCTTTTATTTCAATTAGCGTAGCAATTGGAATCAAGACGTTTCGCCTGTGAGCACTGGCTTAAGCGCAGGCCACACCGCCACCTAACGAGCGAGTGAGCGAGCTAGCGGGGGCAGTGAGGCGAGGGAAACTATATTAACTAAGCGAAACTGGCGAGCTAAACTATGTGGTTCATACCGAGAACTACGGACGGACGGGTGAGCGAGCGGGCGGAAGCACCGGGCGAGGCGGGCGAGGTGGACGAATAACATTGCTGGCATCATCGGATATTTCATTCGCATCGTTTGTATCGCTGACGTAGCTTAGCTCTGTAGTTCGCGGTGTGAAAAGAGGTACGGTACCGCGGTATACCTGGTAGAGGTGCAGTAAAGTATGAAAAGAGGTGAAACGATGCTCGCTCGCTGGCTGGCGGTGTGGCCTTTGCTTTAGAGCCTTCGACCATCTTCTAACCCATAATTATTATGGTGGTGTTCATTGTGCTATAAAACTCTGTATAAACTGGTCGTGAAGGACGAACGATGGGCAATATAAACCCTTGGAGTGGCAGGAACCTATTAACGGCCGTTCGTCTAGGATGCTTTAAATACCGATGGTAATATATTAAGACATAGGAAATTTAGTAATACTTTATTTAATGAACACAATTAGATTTGGGCTAGGTCTCTTTTGTCCATCTCCGCATGTATGTCTGGATATTTACGTTTTAACTAACACTAGATGGAAGCTATACAGGGTGTAAACAGAACCTTCACATATCCGTCAACCAAGCATTCTGTACATCAAACTAAGTAACTTCACGCAAAAATTATTGCTGGGAATCGACTTTTTTTTTTGGGGTGAAAAATCAC
The DNA here is from genome assembly GCA_910589295.1 of Noctua janthe. Classification (NCBI taxonomy): domain Eukaryota; kingdom Metazoa; phylum Arthropoda; class Insecta; order Lepidoptera; family Noctuidae; genus Noctua; species Noctua janthe. The sequence goes on along the minus strand of OU342573.1, from coordinate 6,088,730 downwards.
GTTTTACGGTAGGACTCGATGGAAAGCACTCATAGCATTGTGCTGATGAATGGATTGAATAGTACGAGGGTGGAGGTGTGTAAAGTAAAAATCTTACATTAAAAACATGTATTTAAAAAAAAAACTTGTGAAAAAGTTGGAACTTTGACCCCCAATATCTCCGTAACTAGAAGGTTCCCAGGTATGGTCTAGAACAAAAAAAATATCGCAATGACGGGGAGAACAAGTGCCTTTCGGATATGTTAAGGGTCTATTTACACCCTTTATGTGTGTATAAAAAATGGCTGAATAAAAGTCAGCCCGTAAAGTTGGGCAATTAATATTAGGTGTAGGTATGTTTTATTTTTTTTAAACAAATTAGGATTTTGTTGTCCCCAACTCGCCTGATGTGAAGCGATGATGCGGCCTAGAGTGGAGAGCACTTGCTAAAAGAATTCACTTGAACTTGGAAGAGATCCATGTTATAATGATCGGGGAACCAAAACAGGTGTTATTGATTTATTTGCGATCCAACAATGCCCTGCTTTCTCATATAACAACACATTATTGAAAGATTACCTAGCTAGCAACTCTTTTAGGTCCAATTTCCTCTGTACATGGTAAGGTTTCACCAAAGCATAAAGGTCGACCGGTCGAATTGATAAGTATAGTAAGTAGGTAGTAAATACTGTAGTGGCGAAGGTTCCATAAAACTCGATTCTATGGATACTAGCAAGGTTTAGAGTAGATAGTATGTATACAAGGTGTAAACGGACGAAGCCGTCAACCAAGCATTCTGTAGGTGGCTGCGGGACTGTTCGAAAGAGATACCGTGGCCCTGGAACACAAAGGGCAAAGAAGGAACATGGATGGGTTTTAGTCAGTACAAGTCTGACACTCCCTTCCGCTCCGCCCAGAGTGGGGGGGGGGGGGGTCATTTGATGATTTCCCATCCGAAAAAAAAAATAAAAAAAAGGATATCACTTCTTCTTCGTGTCGCTGGCACGACAAATTTTATATTTTGTTAGCCCAGAACATCGCCACTTCCGCCACGTCGTCTGTGGCGGAGCGGAAGGGAGTGTCAGACTTTTACTGACTAAAACCCATCCATGTTCTTTCTTTGCCCTTTGTGTTCCAGGGCCACGGTATCTCTTTCGAACAGTCCCGCAGCCCAAGTGACCATCCTCACATACTCCTCGTCCACGTCCAGACAGTACCATAATCCTACTAATATTATAAATGCGAAAGTTTTTGAGGACGTATGAACGTCAGGATGTTTATAACTCTTTCACACAAAAACTACTCAATGGATTTTAGCACAAAAATATTTACATAGTATAAAACAAAGTCGCTCTTGCAGTTTGTACGCTTAGATCTTTTAAACTACGCAACGGATTTTAATGCAGTTTTCAGCATTGGATAGAGTGATTCAAGAGGAAGGTTTATGTGTACCAATGCGAACTAGGGCGGGTCGCTAGTAGTTTAGAACCCCAATTAACACATGGGATGCTTTTTATCCCGATAGTATTATCCCGTGGGACAATTATCGAACTCCACGCAGGCGAAGCCGCGGGCATAAGCTAGACATCAAATACTTCTATACCGCCTAACACGAGCATACAAGTATGTTTCTGTATAAGCAGTCGTGTTTGTAGTGATAACACTGATACGTAGAATTCTTTCTAAAGAATTGATAAGAACATATCGATTGAAGTACCTACTTAGAAGAAAGATAACGATCGAATGCACTGTGAAAGCTACGGTGAAATCTATTTTCTGAGTATCTAACGAAAAGATTTCTTGAGATTAGTGATACCGAAATGAGGCGGTACTTATACTTCTTTTTGACTTTATTGTGTTTACTGGTAATAGATTTTACGGAGGTGCATACCTATTGAATAGCTTGTGCATTAGAACGAGTAAAAAATACTTTGAGCATAATGAGAACCTCTCGTATCAGGTCATTTTGTAAAGATGTTACCAGTGAGTTTGACAATTGCTTTTGAAAGTGTTTAAATTCAGATGATGAATTTAGCTGCATGTTTCAAGATTTTGTTCTTCAGTGCCTACGATATTGCCTACCAGTGGCGAAGGTTCCATAGAACTCGATTAGTACCGGCTTCCCTTTGAAAACTGGCACAGTCAGTATTCTAAAGACAAATAATATAATTACATTAAAGATAAGTACTCCGGCTTGCCCCTTACAAAAATTGACCCTTCGCTACTATTGCCTACGATATTATACCGATTCCTTCAAAATCTCTCTATTCACTATTATTTTCTCACATCCAGGATGTATTACGAGCTAATTTGTAAATAATAAAACCGATATAAGGGCCGAGCCGCACCGCTGCGCCGCTCCAGCGCACGCCCACGTTATCCGTCACATCTACACCTTAACAGCATTTGAATTACATTAATTTGTAGCGGGCCTTATGTGTAACTTACCGCGTCATTGGTATGCCGCAAGTTATAAGAAAATGCGTTATTTTAACGTTTGAAACAAACAACCTTACTAGTGCGGACGCTGCGAACTGATGAACGAAGGCGGAAGGGGATCTGATAGCCGTTTGCCTGCTTATCATCAAGAGTGCAGACGGAAACTAGCTTAGAGTCAGACACTACGAAGTTTTGCAAGACATGTTTAATCCAGTTAAGTTAATTGTAAGCATCACGTATACGGGTGGTAAAGACAAAAGGGTTCATAAGAAGGCTGAGAAAGGCTGTGTTTCTAATACGCGGAAATTAAGGAACCATCAGAGTGCCTTTTAACTTAACACGTCATTCCCTTGATGCAACCGAACTGATCAGCATAAGCATCCCTCCCGCTACCGCTTACAACTTGCACCTCAGCCAGGTACTAGCAAGTCACGCACAACTATACACGTTCACACGTCGCGGTACGTCCGAACTACTCCGAACAACAACGATTGGGAACGTACAATCGAACCGATGACGAAATGGGATTAAAGGCCGGCCCTATATGGGACGGTAATGTTGGGCAGTTGGGCCAATGGAGTTCCGAGAACGGAGAAAATTCAGATGTAATTTGAAAATGTTTTTTTTTTATATGTATTGAGGATGCTGTTTTAAGAAGGTGTTTGGGCTGAGTAGGTTTGTTCTTAGAAGTATAGATAGTGCTGTGGGCAAATACACTTTTATTTTTGGATGAACTTATAATGTTCTGGGTCACAGCAGTCACAGGCCTCAACTCTATGTGAGAAAGAGGGCCGAAATCCACCACGAAAACCAGTGCGAGTTGGTGGTCTAGTGTATTTCAGGTTCTTTTGCCCCGTAACTAGCTTTGCTGTTTAGCCGCAGCACGACCGAATCTCTTAGAGATCGTGTCTATAATAGAGAAAAAATAATATTCTGTCAAGGCATCAATTTTTTATACCCATCTGCGTTTCCACCAGTAGCGAAGGGTTAATTTTTTAAGACTTAAGTCAGAGTATATGTCTTAATTGTGATTTATTATTTGTCTGTGGAATACTGATTGCACCCGTTTTCAAAGGGAAGCCGGTAAGAATCGAGTTATATGGAACCTTCGCCACTGGTTTCCACCTGCTCTATCAAGTGGTCAACAAATCGACTGGCTAACTACAAAATCAAACCAGTGAAGTAAGTCACATTCCTATTTACAGACAAGGCCCATTCGGAAAACAAAATAATCTTGAAGATAACTCAATTTGTCGCATTACCATACAAACAAGTTTCCCTTAGTGGTCTCAAACAACATGCAAAGGGTAAACAAGTGATTATAATCTATGTAAACCTCATTCGCACAGCTCAAGGAAATAATAAAATAATAAACTGTTCACCCTTATGCCCTAAGTAATAAGGATGAAAAGTGATCGACCGTTAGTGAGCTCGGTAGAACTTACAACTACAAACTAGTTAAGTGCAAGACTTACCTCGGAGAAGTCCCTCTGCGACATTTTGATACTTCTACGTCCTTCTTAACCGAATCTGGGGAAAGAAACAACAAAGTTTAATGAACTCACATTTTATATTTTAGTTGTACAGGGTGTAAACGGACCCTTCACGAAGCCGTCAACCAAGCATTCTGTACATCAAACTAAGTAACTTGACGCAAAAATTATTGCTGGGAAACGACTTTTTTTTTTGGGGGTGAAAAATCGCGGTTAATGTAATGGCTCAATGTATCGCACTCATAACGTATAACGTCGAATGTCGTGGAGGTGTTTAAAGTAAAGTTCTTACATTAAAAACTTGTATTTTAAAAAAAAACTTGTGAGAAAGGAACAGGAACTTTGACCCCCAATATCTCCGTAACTAGAAGGTTCCCAGGTATAATCTAGAACAAAAAAAAATATGTCAATGACGGAGAGAACAAGTTCCTTTCGGCTTCGTTAAGGGTCTTGTTACACCCTTTAGAGATAGAGAAATCAAGTGTCATTGATAATGAGTTTATCTGCGGGCTGGTGTAGTGCTGGGGACACTATCCTGCCCTGCTGCATTCTAGATACACAATAACCAAATTAAGTGGATTAAAAAGGTTTAAAACGGTTTGGCGTTGGCGCCCCCTATTAAATTTACATAACTGGCGAAATGTGTGATGTGGACACACCTCTGCAGAACCCTTCGGGGATTACAGGCGTGACAATGTAAAACTAGACATAAACCTGCAACCCAATTGCGCTACATACTTGATATCATAATTTTGAAAGAAATTCATAATTCACACATTATCTCTATTTCATTGATAAACTTCACAACGTAAATAACGCTAAAATAATTTAGTTAAATTGTACTTTGTAAACGTGTTATGTAATTAGGGTACTGATGTTTCATGTAATCAAAAAGTCTGACAACCAGTCTTACCAAGGGGTATCGTATTACCCAGTACTAATTGGATTGTGGCGGTCAGATAGGCAGCCGTTTCATGTAGAATACTGGTATTCAGCAGCATCCGGTTAGACTGGAAGCCGACCCCTACATAGTTGGGAAAAGGCTAGGCAGATGATGATGATGATGTATCATGTCATCTCAGGATGTTGTGACCAAGAACTATGTGCCTGCACCCAGCTCTAGTAACAATAGCAATAGTCTCTACATCTACCAAAGCTATTGTACTCTCATCATATGACAAGCACGACCTTTCACACAAATACATGCGCGCAATTATGCAATGCAGCTACATGAAGCAATGCTATGTGAAATGATATGCTGCACCCATGCTAACGCCCCGGTCACGACCTCGGACGGTGCCACTAGCAACGTCGCGACTTGCGTCGAGGGACCAGCGCTTGTTTATCTTCGGCTGCGTACCGTCGCATCACAAGTCGTGTCGTGGTAACTCGTGGTTTCTGTGCATTTATGGCTTTGATTCTAGACTCTTTCAAAGTGAAAAGTCTGAACACAAATTGAATCAAAAGTGAACACGGAATGAAACAAAAATAAAAAAATCGCAATTTCTTTCAATTGTTTTCTCCGTAGTTGCTGTCAAAACACGCGTGTCGCTTAGTCGTGTAGCTTGGGGCCAAGCGGTAAGATTCTCACTCGGAAAAAATCAAGATGCACATGTGTGTACATGTAAAAGCCTGCTCCCACGACACCAAAAAGCTGATGTATACCAATGAGCCAATGTACACCAATAAGCCAACATATACCAATGAGCCAATGTACACCAATGAGGCGGTAAGTCTAATAACAATAAATAAACGCTCGTTCGTATTTTAGATATTCAATTTCCCTTAGTCGACTTACAAGTTGAGTTGAGTGCGGGTTGGTAGGTCTCATGTATGACATGTTTTCTTTGGTTATGTAATTTTCTCGACCAGGGAGCTTGTAATTAAAAGATGGGGTGCAGATATACGTAGTTGTTCCGTGTTCGGGAGTTTTGTGTATGAAACGTTAATGCACTTACAACACAGGAGAATTTCGCATACAATTTGGTCGAGTGATTTAAAAACAACAATTATCAATACACTTTCTCGAAAACTGGTTCCTATCGAACTAAGATTAGGTTCAAGATGCTATGAATTTCACACACGTGGATTTTTAATATAAATTTCCAGAGATAATAAGATAGGTCTACGTCCATATGGGTTCAATGACTATAGTCGGCGGTGTTTGATATACGTCTTTACGGCGTAAATATTTTTTGAGTATTTAAATTGTGTTTATAAATAGAATATCATAGATAAACATGATTATTTAAAACAAATATTTGCTTTTATGAACAAATTAACATTTATTTGTGTTCTAAATTGAAAAATATTTGAATTCTCTATTTTTTATATTAGGCTGTTTAGCGACATCATCCCGTTAGTTTTTCTTCAACCTGCGAATACAAAGCGCGGAAAAAAAACAAATTAAATCATAATTTCCTAATAATTCCCGATAAAAATACTTTCTGTTCTAATATTTTATTTCTTCGAAAGTGTTTTGAAAAAAGTCGTTTGATACGCTTGGGGATTTGTTACTACAGTTCTTGGATCCATAACACCCTCGCCTGCAGCTCGGGTGTTAACTCTGCCTCAAATGCAATAACAAAGTTTCCCCACTTATATCAAAATGTACTATATTTTTAAACTGTGTTCAAGGACTTTTTTCCCTGTCTACACACACGACATCCGTTATAGTTAAACTAAAGCTCATAATACATTTAATAACTAAGGGAATCTAATGGCTTTAATGACTTAATTAGTGCAGTAAGAGGCGAAAACCGGGAATAAAATCAGCGATTTCTTACAGTTTAAGCAGTAAATTATAGCGTAGCGTTGACTTTGATGTGCACTTTTGAAAGTCACGATTTCATAGTAACACATTATTTTGAAAATTATACCCTAACACGTGTACTTAAAGTATTAATTTGCATGGAAGCTGATAAACGGTGATCGTGGCAAGGCAATAATACGTCTGATGATCGTTTCCGGTATTGGTTGTCAGACTGGCCAAGGAGACATTAAGTGATAAAGACAGGTAAGCTACCTGTCTTTATCACTTAATGTCATTTCTATAGGTAATATAATTATTGATTAATATCGGATTTTAATTGAGTCTACTCTATGGTATGGAGTATCAGATCGTTATCATGCCATAATCTCCACCACTTTCGGTCGACACATTGTTAATAGAAACAGTAAGTAGATTCTAAACTCGCAGACAGAAGAAGGCCCATCCCATAGAGAATTTTAGATACTATATACAACTTAGCCATTAAATGAGTCTTTTAAACATATGGAATGTAATGTATATCGATGTCAGATCAACACTTCCTGTGACATATCTCCTCTCATCGCAAGCCGCCATATTAAATCAGATATGCAGATAGATTACACACATTAAAGTAGCTACAGCTTGCAAACAGCTTAGGTAGCTTCATATTATCGAAATGAGTTATTTTTCTAATGCTTATCGAGAAACGGTAAAAAGCTGCGTCTATGTTGATGTCCTAGCCTGTCGGTCATGATGCGTATAGATGGTCTTTCTCTGTAGCCCGATAAGCTGCGATTGAAAATTAATAGCAATAATAAAATAAAATAAAAAATAAAATACATTTATTTCGAGCAACCTTAACTCATATTGGAGTACACACAAATACAGACCACACACAAATGATAATAAAAACTAAAACAAAAATATAAAAATAAACATTAAGAGGACAACATCTAACCGGCCCTGCTGACGGCAACATGCCTATCACAACAGTGCCGTATGTATAGGCAGTCCATCCGGTCCGCGATCATCGCCAAGACAGCATTGGTGCTGCCCCGCACCCTACGCACCAGCGACGCGCTCCTCTTGCGCATGATCGCGTAAAAGCAATCAGTGCGCGCCTCAGCGAACATGGCTGAGGCGCTGCAGTAGCGAGGCAGCCCCAATACAGCCCTAAGTGCGTTGTTGAACTGGACGCGGAGGGCCCCGTATGAAGCACGCGTGTACGCCGCCCACAAACCGCACGTGTAAAGGGACGTGCAGTACGCCCTGAAGAGCGTTATCTTCACTTCGCTCGAACAGCGCGCAAACCTACGTGAGATCATGTTCGCCCGCACCGACAAGGCCCTCCGTTCCCGCTCCATGTCAGCATTGTCCTTGAGGTCGGTCGTAACTAAATGCCCTAAGTACTTAAATTTATCCACTCTTTCGAGTGGAACACCGTTTAGAAAAACGGGTGGATAGTTTTGCGAACGTTTACCGACCTCAAAGACCATGCATTGACTTTTAGTCACATTGTATTTTAACCCATGACCAATGGCATACTCCTCACAGGTCTGCACCAGCTTTCTGAGGCCACAGACCGACGCGCTCATTAGCACCATGTCGTCAGCGTAACTGAGATTATTGACGCAGACTCCACCGACATGGCAGCCGACATGCTGGTTACTGAGCGCGACGATCAAGGCATTCATGTACAAGTTGAAGAGGGAGGGGGACGTCAACCCCCCCTGCCTCACCCCGCACTCCAGCTGATACGGCTCCGACATTGCACCCGCCCACCTAACGCTGTTGACCTGATGACTGTACCAGTATTTAAAAACGTTTACAAGTTTACGTGGTAGGTTTATTCCCTCGAGTTTAGCCCACAGGATGTCGTATGACACCAGGTCAAAAGCCCTGGACAGGTCGAGGAAGCAGGCGTGCACTGGAGTCTTTCGATCCGTGTAATATCTGACGGTATGCTTAAGACACAGTATTGCACTCTCAGTTGAAGAGAATGTAACTTTCAACATCCTGTAGAATTGAAGCTACACTACCTAGGTTCTAGAACCAAACTTGGTTATCCAGAACACATAACATAACATCACGCCTGTAATCCCCGAAGGGTAAGGCTGAGGTGTACTTAATAGTACACCCCTATCTGCCAGTTATGTTTAAGCCTCATGTAATAGGGGGCCAGCCTATTGCCATCAACCGGGTACAAATCCAGACTCCGTGGCTGCTACTTAGAAATTCCTGATTGAAAACCCAATAACAATTTGTCCGACCCAGGAATAGAACCCAGGACCTCATGCTCAACAGTCGCGATTGCAACCACTAGACCTTCTCTAGGCAGTTAACCAGAAGTTTTTCCATTTTAGGATAAAACTGATCCCTAGTTCATGTTGTAAACTTCTTCGTAATTGCAGATAGAATAAAACATTACTATTTCAGAATTCACGTTCCTATGCAAACGCAAGCCGCTTGTAAAATCTAGCTACATTGCCAAGGAATAAAATAACTGTTCGAACATTACCGCTGTAGATTTTACTACAGATAATGATTTCAAAATCACAACCTGACGTTTACATGTCTGACTACACTGCCATTTTCTTCCGAGGATACAAAGAAAGGAACATTGTTTACGAAAAATATAAAACCTTTTCTTCATTCTGCTGATGCTGGCAACACTGTAGTGATACTTGTACGACGTTTGAGAGTTATTATTATCTATGATTATAAGTACGCAATAAAAGACACTCGTAAAGTAACCCTTAAATATTGTAACTTTATGGTACCACATGCAATAATATTGCACGTTTATTAGGATGTCAAAATTAGGTACTTTCAATTCTCTATTTCTGAACCTTTGCTTTTAAAAGGTGGATCGATTCATAGAACTAACAAGTGTTCGACAAAGCAAAAGAAATATCAGTTTTCACAGAGATTGAAGAAACACATATAATAAATATCTGTGGTCGTAGAGGGTTAAGCGTAACTAGTAATAGTCCTGACGGAAACATGAAATTAATTGGTGTTCCACTCACTGGCAGTAACAGGTTAAGTAAAGTGCGCTCGCAAACGACGCGACGGTTTAACCGCTACCTATTATTTGGGTAGTTTCGAAGTTTTATGTTCATGCAGACAGTACGTCCGCGTAACTTGAGCTAAACTTATACTGTCACTTACGGGATATCGGGAGCTCAAAATAATGAACAATCACTGAAGATATCCCGTAAGTGACAGTATTAGTTTAGATGTAAACCGTGAAAGCTTAAAACAGTGTTTAGCTTAAGCTGCTTAAAGTAAGTGCATCTATCTTAAATCGTAAGGAACTGCTACAATAATTTTCTAATTCTTATAACAAGGTATTCCTGGGTCGTGTAGAAACATTTATTGACCAATGGCGTACAATTTTTTTCGGAATAAAGTGATGAGTAGGTCTTTCAGTTCACTAGGTAATTTGTTAAATAATTTAATTGACATGAGGTAACAGTTTCTTCTATACAGATCAATTTTTTAAGTTTGGCATAGGAAAGCTATTTGGGATAACGGGTATGAAAATGTATGAAAATTACAATAGTCACCAAAGGATTTGTATAGGTGCTGATGTGTTTTAATGAAAATACAAGACTCAAATACAGGGTGTAAACAGACCCTTCATGTAGCCGTCAACCAAGCATTCTGTACATCGCGGGCCTGTGGACGGCGAGTTATGGGCCAGCTCGCCGTCCGGCCGTCTTATGACGACAGGCCGTGTCGACGGCGCGTTCGTGTTCCACGTGCGCCTCAAAGAGATGTCAGCAAATAAGTAGGGGCCCGCAAGGGCCGATGCCTGCCAGGGCTGCGGGACTGTTCGAAAGAGATAACGTGGCCCTGGAACACAAAGGGCAAAGAAGGAACATGGATGGGTTTTAGTCAGTACAAGTCTGACACTCCCTTCCGCTCCGCCCAGAGCGGGGGGGGGGGGGGGGGGTCATTTGATGATTTCCAATCCGAAAAAAAAAAAAAAAAAAAAAGCATTCTGTACATCAAACTAAGTAACATTCACGCAAAAAATATTGCTGGGAATCGACTTTTTTTTGGGGTGGAAAATCACTTTTTACGGTAGGACTCGATGGAAAGCACTCAAAGCATTGTGCTGATAGATGGATTGAATAGTACGGGGGTCGTGGAGGTGTGAAAAGTAAAAATCTTACATTAAAAAAAAATATTTAAAAAAAAAACTTGTGAAAAAGTTGAAAATTGGACCCCCAATATCTCCGAACTAGAAGGTTCCCAGGTATGGTCTAGAACAAAAAAATGATTGCAAAGACGGGGAGAACAAGTGCCTTTCGGTTATGTTAAGGGTCTATTTACACCCTTCATGTACATGGACGGTGCTGTTAGTAAATTTAGGTTTCGAAACTCCGTTATGACCTTCACGTACCACCTGCATCAAATTATAAAAATAACGTAAAATAATTGAAGAGAAACCCACATCCTCTGGGCACACTTTTATTCCAAAAACAGGTGTATCAGAATCACGTTCGGTCCAATCTTTTTGTGCTCAGCCACAAATTTCTTCAAATTGTAACGTTGTAGTTGAATAATGAACAAAAACACGAGCTTATAGCTCCAAGCTATGCCTCTTATACAGTAGCCAGGTGGCTAAAAAATTCATATCCTAACTTAGTACGACGTGGTATCATTACGCGCACGTGAAGTGGCGTGAGCAGATCAATCAACGTAATTTGTGTGTAATCTGCACGAGATAAAGGGAAGGTCCTTATCGTGCAAGGTTTACGACTCATTTTTGAATAGAAGATCGATTGTTTTTTTTTCTGAAAATAGAAATAGTAGAGGTTTGTTTTGTGTTAAAGTCAGATTCTTTAACATCATTTGAAGTACCAAGAAGGAGCTTATGTTAATTCTCTGAATATTATGTTTAGTTAGTACTGAACTTAGCAGGATTTCCTCATTACCTCAGTTCCACCACAATGCATTTTAAGTACCATTGACAATAGACCGTAACAGGAAACTTGAAAATTATTTGTTTAAGAAATCGAAAAGGACGAGGCACATTCATCAGGGATTTGAAAACGTTTTATTCAATTAGGACTGAAACATAAGTAAGTTGTTTTTTATATGATTTCAAGTAAAGGCCTATAAACAAGTCAAAGTGATAACTTGAGTAAAAGTAATAAATTAAGATATGATTTTTATTCTGTGGTTTAGTAATTGCTTGAAGTTAGAACTGTCAAAAGTTAGAATTCTTAGCTTTGCTTTCTTTGACGGTTCTTACTTCGTTCAAATTCTTGTCCATTGCATGAAACTGATTACATAAGTAATTACTTAAACTTGACTATATACAAGGGTAAGAGCTTCTAGTTCTCATGACCTTGTAAATTTTTAAGCAACAGTAAAATCAATCGAAATTATAAAGGATATTATTAAAACCGTTAAATACTCTGATCCAGTACAACTTCTAATGCTAAAACACCGTTTCGAATTAATGTTACTGATTGATTTCTGAGATTACTAATAGATATTAATGCATTTATTCTAGGCTAGGTATTAGGCATAATTAATTTTGTAAATGCTGATTTGGAGTGTGAGAATCGTATTTGGTTACTTTTAGTTTTTTTTTAAATGTTGCCCCACACTAGGAATTTCACATACACAATCAGCCAGACTGACAAACACAGCCTGTAGGGCGTAGGCCATACAAATATTTGTTCCGTGCGGGAATCGAACCCGCGACACGGAGCGCAGCAATCGATCGCTCAGCCACTGCGCCAACCGTGCCGTCAGTTGAAAAAAAGACAGGTTTGAAATAAAAACAATTTATAATTGTGTCTGGTTTTTCCGCTGCCCCGTTGTTCAAGTGGTCGTAAGCGCGACTGCTGAGCATGCGTTCTTGGGTTTGATTCCTAGGTCGGGCAGTATTGTTGGGTTTTTCCTTTTTGAAATTTGCAGTCAGCATTTGTGCCCGGTTGATGGCAATAAGCTTGCTTGCTTGGATACATATGTAGCGAAATGTGGATGTGACTGTGCTTACGGTACACCTCTGCCTAACCTTTCGGGGAATACAGGCGCAACGTTATGTTAAATTTTCCACAAGCTTTCACACCACAGAAATCGTAAAGTTCTTCTTCTTCTTTATCGTGTGGTTAGATCCTAACCTGGTGTCAGAGTTTTTATGCCGCCCATGGGCCTCTGACTTGGCTTAACATGCCCTCAAGAAATATCTCTCAGGCATGCTGGTAAAGTTCTTAAAATTGTCTCTATGTAGGAACACAAAAATTTACGTCATCACGAATCTTAAATCATTTACAGTTACACGTCTCTCGAACCCTTATCAAAGGCGAGTAGAAGGGAGTCGCGTGCGCAGCGCTTAGCCGCGGGCGCGCGCGCATTGACGGCCGGCCCAATACAATCCTTCACGAAAACACAAATAATACAAAAATACAGCTACCTGTTACTTGTAACGTAGGCGGCACTTAACGTTATGCCTCTAGCGGTCTATGTCCGATCATAATGGAATTTTGATGTACATTGATGGGTTAAGTTGTTATTTTGTTTAAGGAAATACGGTTGATGGAGCAATGGATGCTGAATTGCTGAAGTGGTACACTTCTGTTAGTGTTACTAAAGCGTTTAATTTAAATTTATTTTTTTATTTTATAAATGGCATCTCGCAAGTCAACCTAGGAGGTTGGTCGGAATATCCTGTGGGTGCCTTGAGTGGAAGGCCTCCAGCCAGGGTAAAAAAATTACAATCTAAGCGACTTCACGCTAAGGGCACCCCCTGAGGGGTACGAGCCTCGGCTTAGGGCGTCGCTGAGGGGGGGACAGGCTGGATCTGAATGGTATCATTATTTAGAGGCTGATTTTGAACTAAAGGCTCAGCTTCGTGGGCTGGCTCAAGTAAGAGTCGGGGAGGGTAAGAATCGGGATGTCGCGACAGGCCTCCACGACGAGGATGGAATGAGGAGCGTTTAAGCAAATATGGGTATTATTTATTACACATCATAAGGTCTTGAAACCTTAATCTAGGTACTACTTATTTATTGGGACGAACATTTTCTTTCGAAAATATTCTAAGCAAATAACCACGTAAAGTAAGTATTTACTGTACTTACCCTTTACGTGCCTTCTTGCCTAGTACGTGATGTATGAAAAACTCAACATTTGCCTGTAATGTAACAATCCAATATTCGATTTGTACAGAAACAAGTTATTGTTACAAACGGTATCGTTACAGGTTACGCATTGTAAATTGTAATGCTTGGTTCTCCTCACACACTAATGTAATGCTCGAATCTGAGCAGTTACATTACAGGCGAACGCTCCCAGTGAAGGAGCGCCTTTAGATCTTTTTTTTTTTCTCACGCATCCTATATGTTTTTGTGTTATACCAAGGAGGTTTTCTATACAGGAGGTTACCAGGCTAACCCCGCCAAACAAAAACAAAAGCGTTAATAAAATATTCTCGCCACGATCACGTTAAAAATAAACTCTTAATCATTATGCAAAAAATGACGAACTCGAAAACGAGTAGAATACAAATATAATTGAATATAATAGTCTTGTATTATGTTATTTTTTGTCCTTCAGTTGGTACATTATATTTTTATACCTGAATAGAGGTATGGGTGTAATTCATCTTAGATACTTAGGATCTTCATTGTCCGAATCGCAAGGTGATTGAAAATTTTCAGGTCAAATAGGAACTCAAATTTATATACTATGCACTATAATGAAACAACGCTTGTTAAGTTTGAATAACGACCAAATTTTAATAGATAATGTGAATGTGATCAATGCCATAGACAACAGCCATAGAGATAGCATAAACAAGAAAGTTAAACATGGCAGTACATTACATTAGTTTAATTTGTTACTAAATCACAATATGCACGAACCATTTCGAGAACTTTCAGTTGGTTTCTTTACAGGGCTGATTCTTTTCGGATGGTTTAGTATATTGGGGTATATTGGGGTGTATAGATGTCTTTATAAAAATATTCTTAGTTTGATCTGGGCGTAATTCTACATTTCAGTATTTATTTAGATACCAAAGAGAGGAAAGCCAAAGAAACGATGGATGGATTGTGTAAAGGATGATATGGCAAGAAAGTAGGTGTCTGATGAGGTGACGAGTAGGTAATAGAAGAGAGAGAAGTAAGGAAGAAGAAGACTTCTGCGCCGACCCCAAATGATTTGGGATAAGGGCAAGAGAAAGATGATACCAAGCTCAGCCTTCAAATTGGCATGTTTTGCTACAAGCACGTTTCAAGTCGGATATTTAATGCGTTAAATCATTCGCAGTACTGTTAACAGGCAAAAAACGATTTCTTGAAATCCACTTCTTTTTTTGACAGTGCCATGGAAATGACGAACTTATCCGCGAATATAATTGAATGTAATCGACTCAAATTATCTCGGATTTTTTGTTGACGTACATTATACTTTTGTACCTGAGAGCTGAGTAGTATAGGTATAATTCAGCTGTCTAGTGGAATGGTGGCACAACTCAACATTTTTGTATTTGATAGGTTTGGAAGTTTTTTGACCGTAGATGATTATGCTTTGTCATAGTGGATGCCTTGTCAAGGATGAGATCAGAGAATTCAAGATTGAAAATAATTCAAATTGGGTTCTCATTTAGTCAAACATCGAACTTGACTCAAGACCATTTTGTCACTCTTCACGTTTCGAACATTTATTTTGTCCAACGAGTAGGTCTAGGTACCGTACCTCGTAGCTTAAGAGATCGTTGTTTTGTTATCAGCAGGTTTCAAGTTTTTCCTAAAACCTTCCAGATTCTAAACTGCCACATTTTACGAGTGTCCGGTAACAAGCGCTGACTTCCCAGATTATCGTTCCAATTACGCAAAAATAACTGTTTCACACACGCCACTTTAGTATTCAACAGGTATAATAAATTATTCGTTATATTGGAGACCTTGAGACGGATGTGGCCCTGTTTGTTATTAAATAACATCTCGAATGTCTCCGTGTTTGTTCAAGCCGGTATTTAAGTACCACTTGTTTATTTACTTCTATTTGCTTTTTGGATTTAAATGTTTATTTAGTCGTTGAGTATAGATTTTTGTCGGTGTATTGGCTTTGCTTTTGATGATTTAGCTGGTAGGTGAACCTTGAAAAAGCGGGCTACTCGTCTGATGAATTTTACTCGACTTTTCTTGGCTGAGTGCTCTTCTTTCCATTTTTTTTTTGTCAATGTTGGAGATTCTTAAAGGAATTTCTTTGGATTTAATGGTCATTTCTTCGTTTTTGTTTAACTTTATTCGGTTGGTATAATCACCAGGTTACGACAATAGGTTATTGCTAGAGGATAGTGGAAGGGCTGAACGCCTATGGTTAGGTGCATTATATGCAGGTAGGTACTCTTTTAATGGCTTATTCTTTTTATTTAAGCGTGAGCAGAGACCTGTCTTATACATACAGGGATAGTTACAAGCTAATACAATTTTATAGGTTTTCCAGCTTTTGATGTGTAGATATCTACCTATTTGTTAAGTCATGTGCAATGGTGCTACACTTGGCAGATCTGGGCAAATCTTCGCCTTCTATCATTAAAACGAAGTAAACTTTATCGCAAAAGGCATAAAAAACATTTTGTTTTGATCCAATGTCGCGAAAATTTCGACAAATACGCCAAGTGACGTGAAAGCGGCCGTCTTCCTAAAGCTCCAAGATTTCTATTATTTAGATACAAATTGTTCTTCAAAATTAGGTATTTCAAAATCAGCAGACTACCAAAGAACAATTAAGAGATCTCTGTCAAAAAATCGTCCAAGCAAACCGTAACTTTATCGATTTTCCTAATGATGAATAATTTTACGAAATTTTGAGAAGCTAATGAGATAAAAATTGCAGGGTGACCAAGTAATACCTTCTTGATGCCCTTATGATTATCAAGACGCGGTAATCTTTGTAAAGGATACAAAATGTCTTTTTATTTTTGAGGTCTCTCAGACCCTCCTCGAGTGGGATCAATGTTTAGTTTAGTATGTAAAGGATTAAATTGTGAGTTGTTTCCTCCAAAAGTCAATTTCACGGTTGAATTCGCCCTCGGAACAATGCGGTGGCTTTTTTTCACTTATGTCATGATGTCGGGTCCAATTGGTGTCGGTCTTTCGGAATTGTTTCGTCATTTATAATAAGAGATTGGGTTCTGAAGTTACAATACGTAGCTTGCGGTTGATTTAAAAAGCTTGTAGGTAAGTACATAAAAACCACATAATTTATTCGGAAATGACAACTGTTGGAGTTATTGATAACTTTACAACAAAAAATACCTTCATCTTCATTTTGGTATTATAACCGGTTAATGGCCTTTTAAAGCAAGTTATTCATCGGCATTTAAGACGATAAACTATGTACAATGTAACTAGCACGGCCATGAATATTGAGTTAAGCAATTAAACTGATAACTCAATTGAGATCACAAATTCCACAACCACTCCAACGGAATGCGCGTTGATGTCTTTTACTCTACAAACGCGAACCTGCGCACGCGCATACCCGGACGTTCTCTCTCTACATCCATCATAGGCAACTGCAGATAAGCTCACTCTAGGCACAGTTAAATGATCATGATCACACAGCTTTAGATAAAGTACTTGCAAGTACAGACATAACCCATCAAAACAACTTTCTAGTTCGTCGACTCGACTCGGCAGGTGTTAGCGACTTCAATTCTCACCGTAAATGTTTCATAAACTCTTAAATAGATAATGTGTGAACTTACATCAGCGTGTATACATAAAACATAATGTAAAAGACGAAAGCATTTCGCTGTACATACCAACAAGTGACAACTACATACAGACATAGTCACGCACACACGTTAACAACAATATTTTTAGGTTGAACCACAAATAGGTATAACTCACCATAGTGGCCATTGATTTGGACCAATTATAAACCCATTTCTTGGCTCAGAACACGGTTATTACGTACACACAGGCGGACAAACAAAAAATATCAATCTTAAACCACTTTACATATACACAAGTCGGAGTGTTTCACATCACTAGTTTTGTTTATCACTTTAGTACATCACTGTTTAGACTTCAGTAGTGTTGAAGTCGATTGGTGATGTATTCGAGGGGCGACTACAGTTTTGTTAGTCGATGCTAACGTTTGGCGGTGGCATGCGCTTGGGCAGCCTCTGAACGACTGACTGCCGGTCGGTGGGGCTGCCAGCCTCGAGCTGTGTTTACTGCTATGGAGCCTTCGTGGTGCTTTTCTACGGTAAAGCTTCTGAGACATTTTTAGATTGCCATATTAAGTAGAAATGGCTGAACAGTATTGGATTTAAGTGTCTTGGGTGTTATTTTCTAAATATATGGATTTGGAAATGTCGTGAAAAAAATTGGGAAGATAATATTTTATTTTACAAAAAAAACTTTCAGTTTTATACGCCGTTGAATTTTACACACATATTGCAACTTTTGTGCATTAAATGTGCTCTTAATAATATTTCCTGAAAAATCAAATTATTTCGATCATCAGACTCTTAGACCGATATTAAACAAAAATAATCGCTTATCTCCTTAAAAAACAAAACTCAACATTTCAAAATCTACTATAAAATTAAAGTCAATCTCGCTGTAGCAACACCGACCGAAGCCTCCATTGTATCTAAAGCGAGACAGATGATATCTCCCTCTCTTTCTTCATGTCGGAATGTGACCCGCTATCACCTTGAAGGCCGCAAGCTCTGAACGAGTCAATGAAAATAAGAGCTTTTTAACTTCTACAAAAATTAAAAACAAAAATTAATACATATAGTAATCAAAAAAAGAACTAAGGACTCTTAAATCTAGATTATTTTGTTTGCTTATCTGTGTGACGCAACGGTGTTCGTATATTCAGCTTTGTATATATTTAGTTACATTAGTTTCTGGTCATGCCGGATTCCCTAGGCCTGTTGCTGCTGCCTCGTATAAACGCCGCGTAGCTTAGCAACGCATATAGCGTACAGTTATTAGATGGATTACAGTTTCATATCCGACTTTTGACTTGTGCTATGCTAATAATTGCCTTAGGAATCGATTGACGTTGTATAACAAAAATCGGAATGTTTTGCTGATATCGCGAGATGACTTAGCGGTAGCAATAGTTCATAATTTTATTGCTTCTATATTTAAACCAGCTGAATCATTTAAAAATATGTTTGAGAGAGTTTCCTTAGTCTTTAGTTTTTAAGCTTCCTCATTTACCTATTCGAGTTCCAGTAATATTAGTTTTCGATGGATAAATTCACTGAAAATAATACTGTGTTTCTTGGCTAACATATTGAGCCTAAGCTAGATCACACAAGAAGATCTTCTTGTGTGTTCTAGCTAGGCTTATTTAACGTGGCATTAGTTTCAGACGTCAAACTCAAAAGAAATTTCTGTGATTTCACGCAATTTACAATACTACAGCCACTTCCTCAATTAAATATACAATAGCCACGAGCCAGGAAATTATAAAAAGGTTCTGAGTAATTTTTGCCGACCGCAAAATATAGCGGATGGCTGCGTTTCATCTTACAGGCGAGTTTAATGTACTTAGGTACTTGCTGGCAAGCTAGCTAGAGAAAACTGTGAATTTGTGATTTTGTTTCTAAGCAAGGTAGGTAGGTACTATGCCTACACCATACACACACAGAATAATATTAATGCCGCGAACCACGATTAAATAAATGTAAGTAGTCCTACTCCGTGACTACAACTTGAAATATGAGTAGCTTTTGCTTGAGGCTTCGCTACCGTTATGTACAGAAATTAACCCACGGAAACATTGTATGACGCTCTGGAATAATGTAGCTCCCTATTAGTGAAAGAATTTTCAGGATTGGATCAGTAGTTCCGAAGATTAGGTACATCGACAAACTCACAAACAAATTTTACGTCTTTATAATATTAGTTGTTCTCCGTCAGGCGTCCAGTGAGTGACGATCTGATCTTGTTTGTGGAGCGGGCCATGGCCAGATATCGCACAAGATAGAGAGGTTTGAAACGAGAAAGGGGAGGCCTCTGCCCAGCAGCGGGACCGAGGCTAAGAAAAAAAAAAAGTATCGATAATATCCATTAAAACCGATTACTTACGCATTATGATATTATTACTTGAGGAAACAACACAACATTCTGACAGATGAACGCGGTCTTTTCCGGACAGAGCATTTATGAGTCCTAGAAGGACAGCCATAATCAACTGTGAAAATGCGCTTAGATCCACGGTCAGAGTGTCGTTTCGGTCTCTGTAAAAGCTGCTATAAATACATACTTATAAATGCGAAATTAAGCTGGCTGATCATATTTTAATGAAGTTGGAAGATGGCACACAGGTAGATCATAAAAAGGTTGCTTTTTAGACCTGGTATTAGTGTAGTACCTACTTTCCCGTGGGATCATTTTTGACCAACGCGCGGGCGGAATTAGCTAGATAACAATAATACTGCAGTTCCCTACGCAGGGTTTGCGTATAAAAATATTAAAAATACTGTTTGTGTGTTTTGTTATTGCCTAACCTAGGCAGATTAGGAAGAGATATTATTCAGGGCTACCTACCTCGTTGGTCACGTGGTCGCAAGCGCGACTGCTGAGCGTGAGGTCCTGGGTTCGATTCTCGGATCGGGTAAAGTGTTATTGGGTTTTCCATCAAGAATTTCTCTCCGGTTGATGGCAATTGGCTCGCCCCCTTTTACATGAGACTTAAACATAACTAGCGTAATGTGATTGTACTATTAGGTACACCTCTGCCTTACCCTTAGGGGATTACAGGCGTGATTTTATGTTATTATCCTGGGCTACGTACCTACCTGTTTGTTTTTAATCCTCGGCTTCTTTGTATTTTTGCCCGAATTCATGTGTTGTAGGTAATTATTTGGTCTTCACTAACATCTCAAAGGATGAACCTGTTAATTAGGACACGGAAACGTCACGTGACTTTTAAACTGTCAGTTTAGTCTTAATATTACGGAAGAGTTTTTAGTTCATAAAACCCCTACAAAATAAAGAGAAGCAAAAATGAACGCGAGATGTAAACATTAAAACACGGTTAGGCGCGATCACTCTACGCACGCGCGCATTTTTACTTTCAAATGAAAGGATATATTTATCATGATTCATCATTTAACTACGAAGTTAATACGATTAATTTATTTATGTGTATGTCATACAAATAGTGTGGGAAATACACTATTTGAGTGATCGCGCCTAACCGTGTTTTAATTTTTACATCTCGCGTACATTTTTGCTTCTCTTTATTTTGTAGGGGGTTTAAGAAGTAAAAACTCCTTCAGTAATATTAAGACTGAACTGACAGTTTAAAAGTCACGTGATTAAAAGTCACGCAATCAAAATTACGCGCCAATCGCCATTGGACGAAAATCATGAAATGAAAAGTTATTATTTTATCAGTTTCCTAATTATTGTATTAACAGTAACAAACAATTGAAAGTCTAATTTATTTTTTGTCTAGCACTCATAAACATAATGAAGTTGATAAAATTTACGTTTTTTAAATCGTTTTGTGTTCATTTTACTTCAAACGTGTCATCTAGAAAGGAACGCGACTCGTTGCTAGGCAACTGTCAGTTTGACATCTTGTTTATATCATCTCTATCTGTGGTTAGTGCAGTGCATCAGCCAACGTTTTATTTGAAATTGCGTGAATGTGAGCAATGAAAATTAATTTTATAAGGAAGTAAATTGAATTGAACGTAATCTGTCTGACCTCACATGTTCCAATTACGGGACGTTTCGTTTTAGCACCCACGCGAGCGAATGTAACAGTCATGTAATTGTCTTGGATCATTACGAAGGAGGTCCAAATCGTGTGCAGTCAACCAAGGAGGTGCGTATATTATTGATCTCGCAAAGTGACTCATTTACTTCTGTTTCGGATATAATAACTTAATCGGTCGTTACCTTGTGATTGTGTATTTATTTTGTATCAAATAAACTTCTCAACAAGTGTTGTGGTATGTTGCTATTATACTGAACCGTTTCTTTCAAAGATTGTGATCTATTCTGCCCATGTTTACAGATATTCTTTGATAACTCACAATTCCTTCTAAGTTCTATTCAGTATCTACAGTTATTAGTATTTCATCATCAAGTAAGTAATTCATAACAAAAGATAAATGTAAGGTAAGTCCATTACTCTTTGGCATTTATAATTTAAATTGCAGGGTCATTTAGTGTGACTTCATTTCTTTTCTGAGTCATGTTTAGCTAAAGTTCAGTGAGCCTCGGTTTGTCAGTGAACTTGAGATAAGTTTTTTAAGGTCTTGTTCAACTTGTTGCTCTTGACATTTAATTTCAATTTGGCAAAAGTGTAGCAATAATTTAACATTAATTTGCTATGGATTTGGGTAAAGATTGTGAGCATTTCTCAATATAGTAGAGACACATGCAGCACTAGTAATAGAAATTGAGTTCATTTTTATGACTAGACTAAACTTCATTATTTTGCATTATATTTAAATTTATATAAAAAATATCCAGGTGATGGTGAAAACCTCATCAAAATATATTTTATAGGAAGACCTAAATGGTCCAACAGGCATACTTATGTAAAAAGCAACTCGTTTTATACAATGTAATGGAAAGTAGGTTTAGAATATTATTTAAGACAACAAGTTCCTTTACTTTAGAAAGAAAGAAAAAGAAAAGAAGAAAGAACAGTCATGTTTACTTACTTACACTTTCCTGGGATATTGATGCCAAAGTCTTACAAATTCCTATATTGCCATTACGAATTTATAAGTATTCGCAACAACGTAACCAAAGGCACATTTGTAGTCTTAATTAGGTTTAAAAAAGTAATATGAATTTTTGAAAATCAAATAATTTTTTTATCTACCTTAATTTTTTTCTCACATACTTGTTACAGCCAAAAACTCTCCGATAATGTCCCGTCCTCTCCCACAATGGCAACTACAAGCTCGAGCAGCCCAGCGGCGGGACAATGAGCTCAAGCGTGCTGAAGAGCTACAGAAGGTTGCCGCATATTACGAGACCAACACAAACAAGTCCAGGCATCATGAGCAATGGACCACAGAGGGATATTACGAGAAGGCTAATAAAGAGGCAGAGTTGCTGAGTCAGAAGAAGATTAGAGCTGCGTGAGTATCAATTTTATTTGTGTCTACCAATACTTCATCCTTCATTTTCTTTCTTTATATTCTTTTAGGAAAACCCTTTTTCATAAAATATTGTGTTATCAGTAATGGTGTCTATATCTTAATACTTTCTCTGCCAAGTTCAAATAATCCATTTTTGTATGCCCAAAATAGTTTGGCAAATATTCATAACAATGGTGCGATGATTACCAACGGAACCAGTCTAACCGGATGCAGCTGAAAACCTTTTACATGGAGCGACTGCCTATTTTACCATATCATTTTGTAATTATAGTATTGTCATAAAAACATTATTACTTTATTACCTAAAAAATAACCTTGCAAAAGTTCAATGTTCCAAACCAGTCTAAAAAAAGATTTGGTATGTAACACAAGTACCAAAATAAAAATGTCTGTTAGCATAAAAACAGTTTAAAATATTATAATTTTTTGTGTGCAAAGGATATTGTAGTTACAGTCTACCAGGAAATGGATACTAGGTACAAATTCTATTAATGATTGTCCATACTGGAATTTGTATTATAAACTTTTTGTTTGCACTTTTTAGACAGCTCGAAGAACGGCGCAAAAAACTGGAACAAATGTTGTTTCAAGAAGACAAGCAGTTTGAACAAGAACTGAAGACTTTAGCCAAGCAACCCAAGCTTTATAAAAACGGGTAAGGAGCATTGTGATTTTTTATTAAAAATAATTGCTTCCTTTTTTTATTTTTTTATTTGCCTTCTATGTCCCACTGCTGGGCAAAGGTCTCCCTCATATCCTTCCAGGTACTCTTCTCCTGCGCCACCTCGAACCAGCCTTCGTGATGCGCGTCTAAATCATCTCGCCACCGTTTTTTGGGCCGGCCTCGGCGGCGCTGTCCATCCTCAGGCACCCATCGTGTTGAGACTTCTGCCCAGCGGTCGTTATCCATGCGGCTCATTTGACCCACCCAATCCCATTTCAGCCTGGCAGCCTTTTTGCCTACGTCTGTGATCCCGCAGCGTCTGTTTTTGAGCGCAGCGTAGTGTTCCGTATTTTATCAGCGTCCTAACAACTTTTTACTTTTAAACGACTAAAATTTGCGAAATTATGCAAACTAATTTCTCCTCACTACAGAATTACCAGTTGAAAACCAGTCCTAGTATCCATTCCTGACCCTTGGGGCTGGCATAATACTGGGTGTCATGTGGCAATATTCTTTAAGAAGCAAAATAAATTCAGCTATGTTTCTCCTTTCAGTTCATATTTAAACAAAGTGCCGACCTCTACCCTCCAAGAGATCAACCAGGGTATTATGGCTAAAGAAGAACAGCTACTCCGCCATGAAGCAGAGCTACGACTGCACCACGCATGGAGACTGAAACAACCAGAGCTGAGAGCTGCCAGCGCCTACGTTGCTAATGGCAAGCTCAAGTCTGCTTGGTAAGTTACTAACAATATATTTGAAATACCAGAGCGCCAGATATAAAGAGGAGCAGTTACTCAGCCACGAAACAGGACTACATCACAAGGGACTGAAACAACCTGAATGAAGAGCTGCCAGTGCTTATGTTGGTAGTGAGAAACTAAACTCTGATTGGCAAGATTTTTTCTTTTATTTTCATTCACGCAGTTTTATAGAGGTCTGAGAAATAATGGTGTAAGTTCTCACCCCCATTGAAAGGTACGATCTTCTTACAAACCCAACAATAACTCTCATTGTTGGGTTTCTGAATGCACGGATAACTCTGGTGGCGCGGTGAAGGATTACGTGAGTCAGGTAAATAGCTTAGTTGAGGTCACACAGTCAAGGCAACCTACCAAACATGATCTTAATTAGCACTATTGTAGTCGGTCCTGTCGGCCATTTTGCTACGTTGATGGCACATATTAGCAGAGATGTTGCGGTCTTTCTTCTTGAAGGAATTCCTCAGTCTCCTTCGTACACATATTTTTGTAAACAATTTGATTATATCACGATTAAGCGTTCTGACTCTGTGAGGTCAACTCATACCGCAGCAGCCGGAGTTTCACTGTCAAACCATTTTAAGGTTTTATTCCATTAGAAAACGCAATAGTAGCGCTTGAAAGACTCAGGTTGGACGCGCGGTCGCCTATTTGAACCACCAATGATTAACGCTTTTGTCCTATCGCAGGATGGAGCAAATAGTGGAGAAGGAAATGCAGAAACAAAAAGATGAAGAAGAGACGCGCAAGACTCTGAAAGAGCGAGACGAGATGCTGCGCAAACAGATACAGATCGAGGAGGAGAGACTGAAGGAAAAGGAGCTACAAGTTAGAGTAAGTAGCTGCAACCTGGATGTCTGATGAAGTTATCTACGGTCATAGAATCCACTGTCTAATCTCATGATAGCTTGTGTGATTGTAGCTGTATGGCCGAGATCTACAAACGTAATTTAGTACTTCTTAGCGTGTCGATGACAATCTAAATTGTGTCGGCCGAGAACTGAGCTAGTAGTTTGGCGCTTTCGGTAGCGTCCATTAGTTCCTGTAGTGAACAGACAACAGGACACGCAGGACACTTAGTACTTAATTTAGTACTTTCACTAAGCGTTATTCCTCTCACTGTCACACAACTGCAAGTGCTAGACTTAGACGAGGATAGGTGCCTTAGCCAAAGACCCTTTACTATTCAATGTATCCATCAGCACACTGTTTTGAGTGCGTTACATTGAGTCCTATAATAAAACGTGATTTTTCACCCCCCAGAAAAAAAATAATTTCCCAGCATTAGTTTTTGCGTAGAGTTGCTTAATTTGATGTACAGAATGCTTGCTTGACGGCTTCGTGAAAGGTCCGTTTACACCTTGTATATTATTACCATATTACAGGAGCTCCGCGAAAGTCTCGAAGGCCAGATCGCAGAGTTAAGTGAAAAAGAAACAATAGTCAAACGTCTCCGCAAACAGGAAGAGAGAGAGAAAATGATCCTAGACGAGCTTCAGTTTATATCGTGCGAGAGAGAGAGGGAACATGCCTGCCTCGTGGCAGAAAGAGACGCTAGCATAGTGAACATGGGGTTATATAAGTATAAGTTAAAGAGGAGAGTGATCTCTGTGCTGAAGGAAATAGAATTGGATTTGGAAATGCTGGATAAACTGCGCAGGGCTATCCTAAAGGTATGATTTATTAAGTTGTTGAATTCTATTAAAATTTTCTTATCTATTACACACGGCGGCACAAGAAGCTGTACATTTCTATTATAACTTGGCCTCGCTTTGTTATAGATTTCCTATACAATGAGAGATCCGCATAAACTGGTTTTGTATAGCTTGATTAGCCGACGTGCGTACACAATACAATCAAATCAACAATCTAAGGTATTTTTGGTATCCTTGTCATAAAATAAAATCTTTGTTTTCAAATAATATCAACATTTAATTTAATAATGACCATGTTTTGCTTGGGCCATGTTTTACAAACAAAAAAGTAAATTGTTGTTACCCACATTAATTCATTTTTTGAGAAAAACGGATCACGATAGCAGTGGATACAGCTCGCCGTGATCCGTGGCTAATTCAATCTGATACCGCGATCGGTGGAGACAAACCCCTTATTCAATCACTATCAATGAAATGTATATGTTACGGCTAATAGCCGAAGCCGGCTACGCCTAGTTTTTGCCGGCTACACCTAGGTGCGGCCGGTTAAACTAAGATGTATCCTACTTATCTTCGGTTAGTAAATGCAACCAATTTGGATGTAGCGCTCGCTTCTGCTGCCGCGGCACCGCTCGCTGAGCTCGCTCGGCTCGCGCGCGTTTGGTCACAGTTCTAACCTAACCTATTGCTAGGACACACCGACCAAATGGATCCTCATCCATTTGGTCGGTGTGTGTCCTAGCAATAAAAAGGATACACAACTGTTTCCGGCTGCACTTAGGTTTAGCCGGCTAGATCTAGGTGTACCATTTACATTACAGAAGCGAAGCACAAAATTTAAAAGTGATTTAGAATTTTGCTAAGTATATTCACTCATTAGCTCACTCATTATTATTGGCTCTTGTGATACAAGGAATCCTAGTACAAGAGCCAGAGCTACACTGATATTACTAACAATCACCTGTTAATAAAGATTTTTATTATTTATTATTAGATCATCGTTTCACTTATTGAATGGGATAACTTATATAAATCAAACTGCTAAAAGCAATGCTCCATCACTTCGTAATTTGTTTATTTATTAGGCTTCTCAACAATGAGTACACTGTTACATTATAATTTGTACATTGCAAACTTAAGTCTAAGCGCGTCATCACTTACAGAAAAGCACAGCATGTACTACATTATGCATGGATAATTAATAATTAAAATAACTAACACAAGAATAAAAAATAAAACTATTAAAACTTAATTGATTACATTGAATAAAATAAAATAAAATAACATAGATTAACATAAATTAGAATAGATTAAATTAAATTAAAATGGAGTGAATTATTTTATTAAAGATAATATTTTCAATATAAGATTAGGTTAATATTTGATATGTGACTAGAGATACCCATTAAATGGCAAGGGCGACTTTTTTTAGAGCATGTACTGAAGAGTTACAGAGATCAATGTCCATTTCGTGCTCTTTGTATACAGTATACATTCTCGATAGTGGACAGTGTTGCCTCAAGTTGGTATTACATTTTGGCATGCAGAAAAGTCTCCTATTAGGACTTCTTAGCAGATTACGTGGCAAAGGATTAAGACCCTACTGAGCAATCGGGACAGTTTAGAGAGCCCGTGACTAGCTTCTTCAGGAAAACCAAATCCAGCATATTCCTACGTTTCTCCAGCGACACCATCCTAAAATATTTTAATCGCTCTTGGTACGAGTTGAGCTTTTTACCCATAGTATTAGTATAAGTAATCTGGTAGCTTCTTATAAATATTTTCTAATATATTTTCAGGAGCGCGAACGAGAGCAGGAAACATGCGGACAGTACAAACGCGTACTAGACGCAGCTTTAGCAGAGTTAGTAGAGCACAGGGAGAATGAGCGACAGAGACAGAAGACTATAGAGGCCTTGTACGACGGAGAAGCGAGGCAGCTTAATGATAAACAGGACAAAGTAAGACTTCTAACATAAACATAACATCATCACGCCTGTAACCCCCGAAGAGTTAGGCACAGGTGTACCTTCATCATCATCTGCCTAGCCTTTTCTCAACTATGTTGAGGTCGGCTTCCAGTCCAACCGGATGCAGCTGAATACCAGTATTTTACATGGAGCGACTGCCTATCTGACCTCCACATCCCAGTTAGTACTGGGTAATACACTCCTTGGTAAGACTGAACTGGTTGTCGGACTTTTTTGGGCCACTGACTACCTAACGACTGTCAAAGATCTACAATTGACAGCCGGGACCAACGGCTTAACGTGCTTTCCGAGGCACGGAGGAAACTCGGTATGTAATGGGTGGTCAACCACCCACAGACCAACCTAGGCAAGCGCGGCTTGAGCTGAAGACCCGAGTAGCTGTTATTTAGCCTCAAGCGCGATGAGAATTAATATTTAATAAAAAAAAATGTACATTTTCAGTTATGGGCCAAAGAACGTGACGCCCGCGCTCTCCTAATGCGTGACGTGATCTCCACGCTCAAGAGGCAAGTGGAGGAGAACATAGAAGCGAATAGACAGCGGCAGAAGGCCAACGTGCTAGAGCGAGAGAAGATTCTGGAGCAAATGGAAGGGTTCCATGAGGAAGTTAGGGCTACTGAGAGGGCGTCGCAGGTATGCATTATTTATACAGGGTGTAAACAGACCCTTCACATAGCCGTCAACCAAGCATTCTGTACATCAAACTAAGTAACTTTACGCAAAAATTATTGCTGGGAATCTACTTTTTTTTTTGGGGTGAAAAATCACGTTTTAAGATAGGACTCGATGGAAAGTCCTTAAAACATTGTGCTGATGGATGGATTGAATAGTACGGGGGTTGTGGAGGTGTGTTAAGTAAAAATCTCACATTAAAAACATGTATTTAAAAAAAAAAACTTGTGAAAAAGTTGGAACTTTGACTCCCAATATCTCCGTAACTAGAAGGTACCCAGGTATGGTCTAGAACAAAAAAATGATCGCAAAGACGGGGAGAATAAGTGCTTTTCGTTATGTTAAGGATCTATTTACACCCCCACACTCACACACACACGCACAAACACACACATCACGTATAAAATATTATACTTAAATTCTCTTTTTTATTTTCAATCGCTCAGGTAGATCGACACAGTCTACTATTATACTTCTAGCATCACATTTTAAGCTGAATCACTGTTTCTCAAGATACAGGTTACTTAGTTTGAGAAGCAGCGTTTTCCATATTGTGTACAGATTTCATTTCTTAGATTGTTTTTCATTGTGTTACTACCAAAGCTCATTTAAACTGTCCATATATATAACATTTTAAATCTGTATTTTTATGAAATAAAGTTATTTATAGTTATTATTATAATATATCTCTTATAGAGGCAGTTATTTCAGAAAGGTAATAGAAGAGGAGGTTAGGTAGAAGATGGTATTTTGTTAGCTTTGGAGGTAGTTTTTGGCTAACCACAGAGTTGTGCAGCTCTTGGCGTAAGGTAGCTGGCCGAAGCGAGACAAGTTTACTTGTCGTTGACAAACGAAGTTGTCATAAAGTTAACCATGACAGTCCGAGATCAACCTTTCTTCACAACCCACGATAAACTCAAAGTACGTAAAAATAACACCCAGAGCAGTTGGACATTTTCATGGAACATAATAAAAGATACCAGTTAGCAGGTCTGACTGCCCAAAGCGGGCCGGAAAAGCATTTGTCATTCACCTTCACAGAACCCCCCCTTCAAGGGCTATCGTCCTGTATATAGATTGACTAGCTGACCCGCGCAACTTCGCCTGCGTTTGGATTGTTACCCGTTTTTGCAAACTTTTTCATAAATGCTCCGCTCCTATTGGTAGTAGCGTGATGTTAAATAGCCTATAGCCTTCCTCGATAAATGGGCTATCCAACACTAAAATAATTTTTGAATTTGAAGCAGTAGTTTCTGAGATTAGCGCGTTCAACCAAACAAACAAACTCTTCAGCTTTATAATATTAAGTAGAGATTGGTGATGTACTCAACAGTAAGGCCATTTGTCACTTGGAGACACACTGTATGTGGCTGAGATCCTCAGCATTGAAAGAACGACAAAGAGGAATGGACCATACTTACCTCCCTAATATCCTCTTTCCACAGCTAAAGAACTCAAAATACTCAACGGTAAACGCGCTGCAGTCACAACTCAACAGTCTCCGCCTACAACAAGAACAGTTAGACGCGGCGTGCGCGAGAGAGGCCGAGCTCAGAGAAGCTGCGTCTAATGAGAAGATGCTGAGGAGTGAGATCGCTAAGATACATCGAGAGGGCAGCACTCAGGCTTGGATGTAGAGAATAATACGTTTTAAGTTTTATTGTTTTTGTGGATTGCGATTGATCAGATGAAAATATATTATGCGATCGATGTTGATCGGCAAGACTAATTGCATATACACAATGCTATTCGTTTGATCAGTAAAGCGGATAGCGCCCACTGTCGGCGCGACTGCGCGTTTGAATTCACCGAACAAGCGGTCGTCACGCGTTGGCGCGACAAACGCTTTGGTTAGGACGCGGGGTCTACACTGATTGTTTATTTTATCATTATGATGTCCCCTGACAATTCGTAGCACGGAGGCACAAATTGGTAGGACATAAGTATGTGAACAACTAGTGATATAGTGCTTTGTTAAGGGCTGTATAAGCAAAATATTTTATTTAAAAATATATGGAATAAAAGAGATACTATAAGTTAATATACCAATATAAACAATGATAAGCTTTATGAGCACTTTAAACTATTTAATAATCTGCTATTTTTCTATTACCCCTATCATTGCTTAATATAGGCTTATCCAAAGCATTCTCTAGCCAATCATATATCTGCCTTATATACTAAAAGACTGACAAAAAAATATTTACATGAAGTATTTAAATTCTAATGAAGTAGTAGTTTCTAATAAAGTACATTAAGGTTTTAAGCAAGTATGTTATTGTAAGTTTTCCTTTAGTATTGTAAAAAGCTTAAAAAAGATATTCATAAGTTTTTGTCTCAGGAATTTTTAAGTAACTGAATGATTTTTTTGTGTTTTATGTTGCCAAATAATTATAAGTGGTTTTAGCGTGGCATGATTTAATGTGATTTGGGGCTACTAAGCAAGTTAGCGCATACAGCTTGCCAAGATAAATAAAGCAGGCTCTTAAAAACGTAATTATTGTATTACCTATGTGTGGAAGACGTTATATATTGTCTGCTTGACATCTATCAACTTGCCTTCTATATGAATTTATTGCAAAGATAGTCATATTTTTATATTAGCGTGAGTGTGTGAGAAATAAAAGACTTGTATTTTGATCTTATGGCTTTTATTTACCCCTTTTTAGCGTACTAAATTATGGTATAATATGAAAATCGGAAAAAAATAACAGTTTTTTTTTTAGTTTTTTTATCCCATAAACACTTACACTATTACAAAAACGCAGAAATACCACTTAAACCATGACACGGCAACTCGGTGCCACTACATTATTAATCAATACATAACTATTAGGAATTACATAATAAATAGGAAATATATAGAAAAAGTATAGGTACTTAAAAGACACTTCCTATATTGTACCACAATCTAGAAAGTATCTCTTTAGTACCTTCGAGCAAATCTTCACATTTATTGCATTGCAGATTTTTAACGGTAAATCATTCATAATCGATGGTAGTATGAATTCCCACGTCCTTGCTCCATAGACATGATTATATTTAGGTACCTTAAATGTGGGTAGGTATGACAGACAGCGTAATGACTTTAGCCTTTCGTATTTTCGAATTGAACTTAGATTGTGGCAGTTCTCGTTTAAAACAAGTACACGCACCTTGTCGAAGACATTTACAATTTGACAGTACCTACTTAATTAGACCTGTGTCATCATCTTGGAATTCTTGTTTTATACTTCTGGGTACAATAGTTTTTAAAATACGTATCTGTAACTTGTAAATGTCCTCGATGTAAGTCTTATATGTGCGCCCGTAGGTACTTAGGCCGTAGTCAATAACGGAATCAGCCAGTGCCAAGTGCAATGTTCTAAGCGTTTTGTATGGAAGTTTATATTTAAGTATTGATAACTTTGATAGTACAGATCTAAGCTTATTACATACGTGATCAATGTGCGGCCGGCAGTGGAAATTACTATCTATTATCAGACCAAGATACATGTGATGAGTCACCAGCTCGAATGTCTGGCACACGCTTTGAGCGGGCGGTGTAAACACACCACTCATGGGCAACGACAAAGGGCACACAAGACGCCGCCAGGCAAGGTGAGTGTATATGCAGAAGTTTTTTTTTTTTTTGCATGAATAACTAGACCAACGTAAAAAAGTATCCGATAGATATGGCTTCTGAGTTCTTTAAGTTGATTTAATTTTTTAAAATTTTTCTTTCATTAAAAGAGTCTATTATTATTATTTTATCAATTAGACATATAAAAATATAAATATTTACACTAATTGTTGTTGTAATAAAATTCTATGTTTAAGATATTCTAATATTTGTATGCCATTTTATGGCGAAACATGTAATTTCACAAACCTATTTATAAGACCTTAGTGTACCATGTTTTTACACAAATAAATTATTCTATTCTATTCCTAGGAGGTCGAAGTTGCTCTGCATCATTTTCTGTGCCTCTCTTTATGTGCAGTAACTTAACATGTATCGTCAGCAAATTGGTACACGGAGCCTTCTGCGAAGATGTTACACATATCGTTCACGTACAGTAAGTATTCGGTCGGCCCGAGAATCGAACCGTGTGCTGTGCCTTTATCGGTTGGAATCATGGTACTTAACGAGCCTGCGACACTCACCAACGTTTTTGTGGTAGTTTTTAAACCATTCTAAAAAAAGACCCCGTATACTACTTTGCTGTAATTTATTAAATAGCGTCTTATATTCTAAACAATCAAAAGCTTTGCTGAAGTCAATGAGGACAACAAGTACATGTTCACGATTGTCCATGCACTTGTTGACCTCATTACATTTACATCAATTCTCATTACATTAATTGCGAGGTATTTTTGTTTTTTTTTTTAAAGCCGTATTGTTTATGATTAATCACCTTATGTTTTAGTCAAGAATTTGTTCATTTCTAGTCCGAAATACCTCTCAATTATCTTATCAATACATGATAAAATAGTAATTGGTTTATAGTTATTAACATCTGTGTACGAACCATTCTTATGGATAGGTTTTACTATACCAACTTTCAGTTGATCAGGGTTCAGGAACGTCGCAATGCATGTGTTAATTAGATGCGTTATGACGGGAGTAATGTGCATATATAGGATGCCATAGAAACCTGGACACTTCTTATCGTTTAAGTGTTTTATTATAGAGGATACAACGTCATCTTTGGTCTTTTATAATCTCATTGATGAGCTAAATTATAAAGATATGAATTAACATCTAGAATTGGTGTGTTGCACTGAAATTTGCTTGATTTATTTATTTTTCCACATAAGTTATTATTAATAGTTACCGAAACTTTTTTAGAATTATGATAATTGAATTTTACCTCTTTCAGAAAATAGTTATTCTTAATATTATTAATTCCTTTATTTATTTTCATACAAATATTATACATTTTTAAATATTTCTTAAACTATAAATTAATATAAAAAACATTTAAAATGTTAAAAAAAATAATATAAATATTCGAATATTTAAAAATATATGTAATATGTATAAAAATAAATAAAGGAAATAACAAATTCTTAATATTTTTATTTCTTTTATTTCTGTTTTTATTGTACAATAGCCTATTTGCCATATTACTCTGATCTGTAAGCCAAATATCTAGTAGTTGATCTCTTTTTACACACATTTTTTCTATTCTAGTACTTTTCCACTTACAAATTTTTGTATTACCAAGTTTAACTTTTACATTGTACTTAGAGTTCTCATAAAGATAAGAAAATTTATCTAATATAAAACATAATATATCTTTAGGGTTGTCGTAATCCGAGGCCAAGCTCCAGTTAATTTTATTCAATTCACTTTGCAATTTATTATTATTCAATTTTCTAATGATTTTATATTGACTGGCTTTGTTTACATACGTATTGTCGACTAGCGCGCAACCGGTTATGAAGTGGTCGGCTGATACATTTTTTATAACAGCTGTTTGTACGGAGCGGCAGTCGACACTATGTATTATATATAAAAGTACTCTGTGCTACGTATAAATATATGATCAATACATGATTTTGTTATGCACTCACCTCGCTTAGGAATCTATTCGAGTAAACTAGCTAATTCCGCATTCAAGGCCCATATCACAAAGTGAATTTAGATAATGTTTAGTTAGAGAAGTGTTTTTGTTTTAAATCGATATTAATGTCACCTTAGAGAACAAATTTTTTTTTTGTGGATATTTATTAATAATATTACCAAACTCCTCGATGAACAGGGCCTTATTCATATCTGATGGTCTATACACAGCACACAAACCAATTGATGAACCATGGCCGGTTATACACTCGAAGTTTCGTGTGCATGTCGGTAGTCTAGTGAAGCTAACACTCTTATGCACATATACGATGACTCCGCCTTCCTTCTTAGAACTACGCAACTGAGTATTCATGTCGTTCAATGATCGAACAATGATTTAGTCCTGTCGCAGATATTTGCCTCGGTGAGGATGACTAGGTGAATGGTTTGAGGGCAGTTCATGATGATGTATTCGAGTTTAGAGAAGTTCTTCAGCATTGATCTGATATTTACGTGAAGCATTGTTATTGAGTTGTATATTATTGGTAGTTCCTCTGTATATTCAATACAATGTTTGTATGTGTTTTCACTTATATTAAATCTATATATTATCAGAGTTAGCGTTGGAACTTTATTTATAACTGAATAAAATGTTTGTAGTCTCTGAATAATTGATTTTATTTACGCGCCATCTAGTTAAAATACAACAAACAACTGCTAACTTCCACTGGTCTTGATAGTTCAAGTTCTGTAACTAGATGTCGCTGTTAGGACTGTTTTCTTTTAAATGATTGAAACAAGAAGTTTCTACAATAATGGAACTTTGCTCAGGTGTTGTATGTTGTAAATCATAAAACGCTAACGATAGCAGCAGGACTTTAACTGCATATCAAGATTTCATGTTGTCTCATGTACCTCGCCACCTGGGTGGTCATTCAAAGGACGTTCTTAGAGGTTCTGGTTCTCCTTTAAAAAACTACACCGAAAAAGCTCTTCTGGGGGCAACCCATAATCCCCGGGCCGCAGGTCTGCAAACCTTACTAGCGTGCGAATTTATGTTCACAATAACTACCGGCACAGATAATATAATACTCTACCTGTATATGGGTACACCTACTACCTTCTCGGGGTCGAAGGATGAACACATTCGGTACGTCCGTAATCGCTAAGTCCATATGCCAGTCATTGCAAAGTTTGACAGAAAGAAATAGCTTTCAGCCTTTAATAGGGCCGGGTGCCAAGGCAGTTGTCACTCCAAGAGGAATCGGCCCTCTACCGATCCTGTTCAGCAGCTTCCTTCTATACGATGGCGGTTTTACAGAACCACTGCCTTCCATTGCGACGTCACACATAACAATGTCTGTCTACAAGAAGTACAAAGTATACCTGAACTGTAGGGCTGCATGGTTCAGAATGACATCAATAAGAGGGCGCTGTTGGAAACATTTGTGAAATTGTTTTGAAAACCAATAGGCAGCGTTATCCTAATTCTAACTTAATATTATAAATGCGAAAGTAAGTTTGTTACTTTGTTATCTTTTCACGCATAAACCACCGAACCGATCATCCTGAAATTTTGCATATATGCAAAATTTGAGGATGATCGGTTCATCCCGAAAAAAAATTACTGTTCCCGAGGAAAACAATAGATGGCGCCACGTGTCTAACGAATCATGATTGAATTATATTATTAAAGAAACTTAGGTAGTGTGTCAAGAGTTTAATTGTCAAATCCTAAATTAACGCGACGAAAAGCCGCACGGCCAAAGACCCATCAACATCTATAGGTTCGCACGACGGCCAATCAAGCTTTACAAAACCAGTTTATGCGGATCTCTCATTGATAGGACATCTATACAAAGCGAGGCTAAGTTATACTGGAAATGTACAGCTTCATGTGCCTCCATGTGTACTTGTAAATAGGTCGGTAGCAATATAGAAACCCTCTGTTCGTCTCCACACATGGCACTTTTGCATTTGTGGTTCTAACGGTCAGATGCTATACACAGAGCACGGTATTACCGTTCCAGCGCAGTGAGTGTCGAGGTGACTCCGTGCATTGTAGGTGCTGCACAAATGGATTGAGGAGTACTTAAATCATACTAAGGCTACCTAACATAACATCATCATAACATAAGATCACACCTGTAGTCTGGAAGGGTTAAGCAGAGCTGTACCTAATAGTACACGCACATTTCAACGATTATGTTTAAATACCATGTATTAGGGGGCGAGAGTATTGCCATCAACCGTGCACAAATCCAGACTCCGTGACTGCTACTGAGAAATTCCTGATTGAACCACCCAATAACACATTGTCCGACCTGGGGCCCAAGTCTGCTATTTTATAAATTCGTCATTCCAACACGATCCCATTGTCATTTTGCTAAAAGTTCGTAATCTGCTAAATTCATAATGGTCGATTGGATTGAATTGAATTGGTCGTAATAGAATTGTGTTATAATGACATTGTCGTATTGCCATTATTATAAAACCCGTTAGTAGAAATAATTTTCGAAAAACTACTACTAAAGAATATTTAGTCATGACAGATTTCATTTATATTTATTTTTACATATTATTTATTATTTATCAGATTACCATTCTATGCCATTTCTTTCAATGGAGTGTCAGTGGTTGACCATTGGTAAGTCATAATGACGCCATTATATTAGTCGATTAACAAACTTATCAAAATCAACAATTATGAAATCAATGATAGACCATTCTGACACATTTGTAATAGCAGACTTGAGGCCCTGGGAATCGGCTCAGCAGACGCCCTTGCGAACACTAGACCAACGAGGTAGACTACTTTTTTTTTTTCTAGACAGAAGTCTTACTAGGAAAGTTGCACCATTTCTCCTAAGCTTGGAAATGCGGGCATTTTGGGAGACTGTCATGGACATAAACCGTTTAAATAGTACCTATTAATTCTTAACGTGGTTTAAATACATAGTAACTTTATTACTTTCGATTACGATTTTCATTTTATGGCATAAACCTACTTTAATTCACATAAAATCATCAAAGGCTAGCTATAAATACCAACCAACCTTAATTAGTTTCTATATTCATTCTATCAGTTCTATGAATAGATCACCCCATCACCCGGGTTTCATAAAGAGATTTAAATTCTGAGTGAATGGACAGTCAGCGTCCATTGATCTTTATATAAGTTAAGACTTTGATTTCCCTTAGGGTTTGGCTTAAGACGACAATCATTGCATAGCTTTTAAAACTAGAAATTTACCTATTTTTAATAGCCGTTATTTAGTGTTAAGTGTTATTTTACTAGCTTTAATTTTACTAGGAGGAGCTCGTGGCTAAATGATAACAGCCGCTCGTGTCGATCTTTAGGTTAAGCCGTGCTTGCCTAGGTTGATCTGTGGATGGGTGACCACCCATTACATACCGAGTTTCTTCCGTGCCTCGGAAAGCACCTTAAGCCGGTGGTCCCGGCTGTCATTTGTACATCTTTGATAGTCGTTAGGTAGTTAGTGGCCCAAAAAGTTCGACAACCGGTCTTACCAAGGGGTATCGTATTACCCAGTACTAACTGGGTTGTGGAGGTCAGATAGGTAGTCGCTCCATGTAAAATACTGGTATTCAGCTGCAACCGGCTAGACTGGAAGCCGACTCCAACATAGTTAGGAAAGGCTAGGCAGGTGTCATTTTATTAGCTATTGCAGGTTTGTTTGTACATCGCCTTTGAAAGGGCCAAAAGGAGGGTTAGTAGGTACCTAGTTTTAAATAAATAAGGAACGGGAAGGTAATTGTCGTTTTTATATTCAATGGTTCAGGTTGTGCTTTTCCATCTATGGTTCAGTTAGCCATAGAAGTATTTTCTAAAAGTAAGAGAAACTGCCAGACCACTATCAATGACGGTTGATCTGGTGTGGTCTGACAATGGGTCTAAAGTATTTGTAATTATGACTATGTAAACCTGGTTTTAAGGTGAACCTAGACGCGCCGCAGGAGCCGTAGCGCCGCAGTCCTCGCATTTTATATATCATTATATGAAATAGTATGCAACGTCGCGCACCTAACCGCGTCGAACGACCCGTATTCCAGTAAAATGCTATAGACTTATACAATAGTATACGGATTTCACCAGCGCGCGGATGACGTCGCGTAAGCCGCGCGCGACGATTGCAACACGTCGGCTGTGAACAAAAATATTGTTAAAATTATGTGTGTGATTGGTTGCGTCCAACTGCTGCGCGTAAAGAGCGAGCAGCACCTGCGGTGAGTCTAGGTGCGCGTCCAGCTTTAAACAGAAATAGTGGGATTGCCTCCATGGAGGCTAGTCATTGGCAAACAGGCAGATGTAAGAAGAGAGTACCTAGGTGTTAACCTAAGGTAGCCGGGTACTTAACTACTGCTAATTCTTTATTTACTATTATGACAAGCCCGTAATGTCTTACTGCAGGGCAATGGCCTCCCTATTCTCCTTCTACTTTTCTGTGTCTATCTAGGCCTACTATACTACGGACCAGGCCCAGTATAGTACAAGGCACATAAGAAGCCGGCAGGAATCTACTTCAACTTCATCGATAAGGATTGGTCCGTAGACGGCAGTCTATTATAACTCATCCCGCCATCTCCGTAAGCTTTAGATAAGGTGAACTTTTATGGTATAAAATGTTTATGGAGGTTTAAGCACCTTATGGGTGTAAAGTCACATATAAGGTACCTACATACATTAGTACTAACTGAGTTGTGGAGGTTAGATAGGCAGTCGCTCCATGTTAAATACTGGTATTCAGCTGCATCTAGTGAGACTTGCGAAAAGGCTAGGCAGATTATGATGACACTTAGCGAAATTCAATAGCGATTATCCCCTACTGTATTGATTAACGTTTTAAGTTTTCACATACATACTGAACTGAACTGGTATGAATCCGCATTCAAAACTACATTGGTCAATTTTACTCATTTTAATGGACAACTCAGACTTAACCAAAAAAAAAAAATAGTAGAAAGATTCTCGATAACACATTTATGTATTCGAATTTCCCCATAGTGTATCACTAAAAAAAACATTGTATAAAAATCACGTGTCACTATGTTGGTACACGCTAATCTCGGAAACCACCCAACCTATTTCAGTGAAATTTTGTGAACGTGTATGGTTTGTTCCAACATGAAAGATAGGATAGTTTTGGACCCGATAGGTGGCGCTGTGCGAATCCTTGGGGGGGATTGCTAGTTCTACCTACTATAAAGTTTAATAATGATGAGTATCTGAATATGGCGCCGGTGACTGATAAGTAGTGTGGTAATCCGTCGTCGTGGTATGGGCATGTGATGCGGAGGAATGAGGAAAATGTCGTGAGGAAAGTTTTTATTCTGAACGTGTATGGGTATATGAGTAGAGGAAGACCAAAGAAACGATGAATGGATTGTTTAAAGAATGATATGGCTAGAAAGGAGGTGTCTGATGAGATGACGAGTAATAGAGAAGTATGGAAGAAGAAGACATGCTGCGCCGACCCCAAATAAATTGGGATAAGGGCTGGAGAATGATGATGATAATGATGAGTATTAGGTACCTACCTACCACTTTTGAAATTTTGAATATTTCATTAATTAACTTCACTCTTGTAGACTGTCAAAATCAATATTCCAATTCAAGGGACGATATTATAAGATTGGTTCGATAGGCTGGTGGGGCCAGTCTAAAACGTAAATGTGTCCTGATTTCTTATTGT
This sequence comes from Noctua janthe, assembly GCA_910589295.1. NCBI lineage: Eukaryota > Metazoa > Arthropoda > Insecta > Lepidoptera > Noctuidae > Noctua > Noctua janthe. The sequence goes on along the minus strand of OU342573.1, from coordinate 6,048,924 downwards.
ATCAGTTATTATATTTTATTTTATTCAATTTTTTTTTTTTGGTTTTGATGGCTATCCTTCTTTTTGTATAATCCATAAGCACTACTAGCATGGAAAGGATAATAGAAAAATGATAGGATAACTACGTTCCTAATTCTCTGTACTTTAATTTGCAACATATTTTATTTTTAGCTTTTGCTAGCGACTTCGCTCGCATTATGTTAGAATTTGACAACGACTTAAACTCTCAACACGCTACTAAAGTTTCTCATCATCATCATCTGCCTAGCCTTTTCCCAGCTATGTAGTTTCTACAATCATATAATTCAATCACGATTCAAGAGACACGTGGCGCCATCTATTATCACAAGAATGTTATTGTTGTTTTCCTCGAGAACAGTACTTTTTTTCGGGATGAAAGGTGTCCGTACACCTGGCAACGTATATGCAAAATTTCAGGATGATCGCTTCAGTGGATTCGACGTGAAAAGGTACCAAACAAACAAACTTACTTTCGCATTTATATTATTAGTAGGATCTACCTAAGTAGATAAGGTATGTAGGTATATTACAATACAAGTGTGTATTACATACGTGACAATAACATAGCTATATTGGTTACAAAATTGGTGAAACCAATTTCTAGGTACAGATTGTCTTGAAGTAACAGTTTAGGTGAATTTGTGTCATTATTATAATCGTGACCAACTTGCGAAATAAGTCAAGTTATTAGTTAATCTACTCATCATTATCCAGCCCTTATTCCTATTTATTTGGGGTCGGCGCAGCATGTCTTCTTCCATTCTTCTCTATTACTCGTCATCTCAGCAGTCACTTCCTTTCAAGTCATATCTCCCTTTACACAGATCATACATGAATCTACTGTTCCCCTGTTTTTTTTATTTGCTTATTTCATTTTTTTTCATGAGATGTGATAACTGTCACTTGTAGATCTTTGACAATCGTTACAGGTAGTCAGTGGCCCAAAAGTCTGCCAACCAGTCTAACCAAGGGGCTAACTGGGTTGTGGAGGTCAGATAGGCAGTCGCTCCATGTAAAATACTGGTATTCAGCTGGATCAGGTTAGACTGGAAGCCGACTCCAACATAGTTGGGAAAAGGCTAAGCAGCAGATATGATGCCTATGTGTCACTAAGTAACTTGGTTGTGGAGGTACGATAGGCAGTCGCACTCACACCATATACTATCACGCTTACTGTCGACCAATTTTCAACCTTATTACTTAGGTCATAAAAGGGTGAAAAGTGGTCGACCGTCAGCTGAGCGTGGTAGTACAGACGCTAGCACATCAAGCTACTACAATCTGTCTTTCTTTAATAGATTTTCAACTTTATACCTAGAGCATTTGGTTCAAGGTTTATTGGGAAAATTTGACAGTTTCGGGTAGTTTGATATGCTGGCGTCTGTACCACCATTTAGTGGAGTTGTTGTTGAGTTGTTAATTATTTTATTTATTTAAGGAAAAACAAACAGTAGCACAATAAAAATAAGTCACAATATCTTAAATATTACATTTTAAAACAATTATGCTACCTACAACGTTCTCCACAGATTACAATTATAAACTAGCTAGTAACAACACAGATACTATTACCTTTACAACGGTCATTATTCTGGAACTATTTAGTTGGGAAAAGAGTAGGCAGATGATGACTTTATTTTGCAATGGAGTATCACAACAATTTTTAATGATTTTCTCCTTCACCAATGTAGGATTTTTCGAAAAGCCTTGTTGATAATAAGTGCTGTTCATAATTTTCATGGAAAATACAGTCATGAACAAAATTTTGTGTTAATCCGACTCGTTCGAAACCTAACAAAGGGGTACTTTAGGAAATTGGTACATGTTGCCATATTAGAATCTGATATTTCTCCTAATTTTCCTACCCAGTTACGCGTTTTATTTTTTTCCCTGCGTGGTATCTATGAGATTTTCCCTATACAAGGTGTAAACCCTTCAAAGTGTGGACCCTTCACGACGCCGTCAACTAAGCATTATGTTCATCAAACTAAGCAACTCTACGCGAAATTATTGCTGGTAAACGACTTTCCTTTTGGGGTGAAAAATCACGTTCTGCGGTTAGGACTCATTGTAACGTAGGTATTCAAACCATTGTGTCTGTTGATGGGTGCATTGAATAGTACGAGAATCGTGGGAGTATATAAAGTAAAGTTAAAACATTAAAAACTTGTATTATAAAAATAAAAACCTCTAATATCTTCGTATCTAGAAGGTTTCCAGGTATGGTCCACAACAATAAAAAAAATCTCATGGATGGGGAGAATAAGTGCCTTTCGGCTTCGTTAAGGGTATATTTACATCTATACTAATATTATAAAGCTGAAGAGTTTGTTTGGTTGAACGCGCTAATCTCAGGAACTACTGGTTCGAATTGAAAAAATATTTTTATGTTGGATAGTCCATTTATCGAGGAAGGCTATAGACTATATAACATCACGCTACGAACCTTAGGAGCCGCGCAGCGTGTGACACCGCGAGGAACAGCTAGTCGTTTATAAAAAAAAAAGAAGCTGGTAGTCTCAGCAATTTTGGCGCTACGAAGACGAACTACCGGCTACGGCGTAGAGCGCCTACTTTGCGTCCATTGGACGAAAACTGATCTTTCTGCTCGGTCTAACACGAAGGTAAGTATGTTAATGATTGTAGGTAATTATATTTTATACATTTAGGAATATACTTCATTTTCGTTTATTCATCTTTTACCATATTCTTTATATTTTTGTCTTAAAAAAAGATGAAAAATCATGTATATGACGCTATTATTTTGTACTCCCCGGAAGCAAACGGCTGTTACTAAATGGAGTACCTATACCTACCTAATTCAAGAAGTTAGGTAGCCGGTAGGAATTAATTCGGTTCGGTTGTCATGGTATGGGCTTGTGATGCGGTCTACTGGAGTAGTACCTTTATGTGCAGTGTGAGTAGGGACAGACTGAATGATGAGATGGCTACAAAAGTCGCCAATTTAATCGTGCTGTCCTTTCCGTTTGGAAGAAGAAGACATGCCCTTGCAACATAAATTGAGATAAAAGCAGATGGAGGATTATGATGAGCACTCTGACGAGTTGTCTGCTAATAACAACGACCTCTGATCGGTATTCGTCTGATGTCACGTTTGGTGTTTTTTAATTCCTCGGTCTCTCTTCTTCAACCTTTGATCACGAAATGCTGAGTGAAGGTCTCTTCCAAATCTCTATTTTTGGCGGTTTTGTGTCATGGCTAACCAGTTTTTTTCGGCCAGTTAAACTTAGATACCATAAAAGATTTTCCATTATGAATTTCTCAAAACACCCTGGACTTAGATTTTTTTTCTTTTGTGCCCCGTTGATGGCAATTAGGCTCGACTCTATTACCTGCATGGGACTTACAAAAAACTAAATATGGGTGTATTATAGGTAGGCACCTCTGCCTCTGCTGTATGATAACAGTCATGAAGGTATGTTAAGGATAAGTGATTATGACGAATCCAACCATCTGACTGAGAAGCGACATGAAATTTAAAGATCCCGTGGATGTCATGTAGGCACCTATCTACTAACCGAGCCTTAACTTTTCACCAGAGATGAGTAAAGCTGTGATGTACCTAATGATGAATTTGTATGATATCAACCGCAAAGCACGAAGTCACTGCGCTGACCGCCAATGCGTCTTCATGCTCTGTGATATAAACAAAAAGATCATCTGATTTTCATGACGTAGACTGTTTTAGCTCTGGCGAAAATTTTTTTAAAGCCTATAACGCATCTTCATCGAAGGATCTTACCAGTTCCGCTACATCTGTTAGTTCTGGTGTATTTTTGCAGCTTAGCTTCACTGTGGGCTAACAATGCCTTAAACGCAAGGTAACTCGTATATGCTCTCCATGTTACTTAGACCTAGGTACCTAATTGACTTAAATAGGTAGGTACCTTCGTTTTGTAGAGCATCTGTAAACTAAAAAATACTATGGCAGCTGTTTTACCCCCCTATTAGGTATTTTCTATCTATTAATGAAAGATTGAATAAAGAACTTAACAACCCTGGTACTTAACTAGTTCAATATCTATTTAAAAAAGATCTTTGCTGAAACAAAACTAAATTACCGACATGCAAAATGAAAATAACAAAATAAACAGGAGCCCTATAAAGTTATGTAGTTCGGTCTACTCGTAAACTTCAATAACCGAGCTTTACCGATACCCTACACTAAGAAATTTCATTAATTCGGTGGTAGCACATTAATTTAACATAAGATCGAACTATCGACGCCTACCTATCGCATCGCGAACCGAGATCACAAAATAAAAATAAAGAAACGAACGAACATGTCTAGAGGCGGGCAGTTTACATAAACATAGAGAGCACGCCCCCAGTCAAAACATTCAACAGAGAACGCATAAAAATATAAAAATAACTAAAATAAGACACCGGTCCGGCTAGAGAAGTAACCGAAAAATCCTGTCTGTATAATTACGTGGAGCTACCACTCGATCTACCGGCGAGCCAATTTAAATTTACTGCGAACGGCGCACGTGTCCTACAAAATGAAATCCCACTACCGCAGAGGAACACGCACGAAAAAAAATTGTAGAAAAATATACCGCAGGCGCCACCCCCTGAACGTTAGTGGCTGCTTACTTCAACCACGCCTGTTTCTAAGCGCTACTATACCTTTCTCCCTCCCCTGTGTTAGTTCAACATAGTGCCGTCTCAGTTGTGTATGCGCGGCCGCCGGAAAACGCCAGCTTTTTCGTCAGTACGCGTTTGTGCGTCGCGCGTGTTGGGTGTGTTGAACCGCCGTCGCGGTGTGTTGTGCAGTGCCGTGTACAGGGTGCCGAAGTGGCGGGTTTCCTTGCCGCAGGACGGGGGGCCCATGCCCCCTTTCATCAGCACCACATTGGTAAAAGTTAGTGTCCTGTGTCTTAGTTAGACTGTATCGTGGAGTGCAACTATGTCGTATGGAGGTTGTTGTCATCAAGTTATGTTTTTTTTCTCTATTATATTTATGTAAATACATCTCAACAGTGGTAAATGTGTATTTGGTTTATGTATTCAGTGTTTTTTTCCTTTCATAATGTTGTTATTATTTTCATTTTTCCTGTTAAGTATTTATAACTAACTAGTGAAGTATCAGAAACTAAGTTCATCTGTATCCATTATTATACATGAAATGTGTCACTTCAATTAATACTTAAATCATCCCAACAAACTAAATAAGTGGCTTTATCTTGTCCTTTTACTTCTCAACTCTAGCTCAATATAGATTAATGCCTAACAATCTAACTTCTAAACATAGACAATATTCCAACCAATTATTATTTACATGTACTAACCATAGACGGTTTCAAAATGGTCTCTTATGTTAGGCCTAGGCTCTACAAGATAGGCCTACGCTTCTCGTACATTATTTCGCAATGTTACTGCATGAAACTTGCTCTTCCACTTACTATTTACTAAAAAACATGGCTCCACTTGTCGTAAAATATGTCTAGGTCTTGTATACTGTCAGTAACATTGAACCAGTTTTTCTAATAGTTTTTGTGCATTTTTTTTCAATTGTAACACTGCGTAAGCACTGTTTCTTATATTAATCCGTTTTGAATAAAAATATTAATCCTCTAATAGTCAAGATTCTTAGACAGAAAAAGATAAAAAAGAATCTGGATACCGCATTCATTGAAAATGAAAGCACATAAAAATACAGATTATAATAAGAGATGCTGTAAATCGTAATAAGAACTGATTTGAATAACAGATGGGAAACATAAATAAAAACCAAACATAATATAAAACTAAAATATTACTGCCATTTGTGTGCAAACTAAAGTTTTCTCGATAATTAGCATTTTAAATGAACAAGAAGATGAACTTACAATTAAATATGCATCTACTTGAACTACATCAAATATTTTTGATGGACAAGAAGATAAAATTACGGTTAAAATTATAACTTCAAAGAACTGGTCAAAATCTAAGATAAAAGAAGGATTAAGAAATCATACTTCTACAACAAAAGTAAATCAAAGTAACACAAACATAAAAAGAAATCCCTTTCCCCAAACAAGAAAGTTACAGTGCTTAAAATAAAATACCCAGGTTAGCAACACAATTGTCATAGCTTCAGAAAAAGGTGTTAAGGCTATTTTTTTATACCGTAACGTCCAAACAACAATAGTATAACAATACTAACATAAAGGACAATACAATTTTGACACGAGCCTCCAGAATAATAGAGCATTACGTTTTCAAAACTCATAATTCCTTTATCAATGAAAGTCCACAAACAGGTAAACTCAAAGAAGCCTTTGATAAGCTTCTTAAAACATTCAAAAGTTTCGTCCCACCCTCAACAGGAAACAGAACTGTACGAAATTAAAAAACTTAATCTTGAAACTTTTAAACTGTTTGGTTAATCCTTTTTGGGATAACTGTGAGATCAGCTTAACTTTTTGAAGAATAAAAAATGATTATCTTTTCTTCTAATGTAAAGTATGATTAAATTGGGTATCGTATTACCTAGTACTGGTTGTGGAGGTCAGATAGGCAGTCGCTCCCTGTAAAATACGGGTATTCAGCTGCATCCAGTTAGACTGGAAACCGACCCCAACATAGTTGAGAAAAGGCTAGGCAGATGATGATGGAGTATGATTAATTTTTGAATAGTTGAAACAATTAGGTGATACTTAAGAAAAAAGAGTTGATACAAAAACTGTAAAAGTACCCTTTCATAGAAAACTTTTATTTTTACTCTGGGATGGATTTAGACACGGCTTTCTATCAGATACTCGTGAAACAGTTTACTTGTGGTATTTATTTGGAAATATGTATGGTTTATGTATACAGCGTAGCGTACAATGTCATGAAAGCAAAATCTGTTAAACAGTTTACGTAATCGACGACAGGGACCATTTATTAAATTATTCAGGAGTTAAGAATATCATCCATGTAGACAATTATTGTCTTCAATGCTTTAATGAAGAAATCTTCTACATGTTTTTACTTGACTTAATTTCAACCTTGTTTGAACTTCTAACATTATATAACACAGTTATTAAATACACTCTATTTTTATAATTTATGCGAGCAGGGCTGTTTATAGAAAAAATACTACATCCAACAAATAATGGTGAACGGATGTGTAATCCAATTTCGCCCGTGAACTAAGGAAATTTAAATATAAACATAATGTAATTACACTTACTACAGTTTTACTACATTGTGATATTGTAAGCATTGAGAGTCGTAAACTTTAGGATAACAAAACTATATGTTCAAAAAACGTCACACAGATTTTCTATGCATTACAAGTGCAACCATCTCAAAATCATATAATTCGAATAGAATTTGCAATCATATAATTCTTTTTCTCTTTCAATCTTTATTAAGGAGCTTTGTCTCAATATTTACTATGTGGCTCTCCATCATATAATTATTCTGCTTCCTGGATTTAGATATACAAGGTTTAAATTTATGTTTCATACTTTCGGCAGTAAATACTATAAGAGGAAAGTTTTGTTAGTAAATCAAGGATCCACAAATAATCAGCTTATTTGATTGATATGACATTTTCACAATCGGATTACTTTTTAATCTCCAGATCGTCTTAATTCCTTCGTCGATGCACAAGATTAAATGCTAATCTTTGGTACAGTTACCTGGTTTGCAGAATGACTACAAAGTAGACAGTTACTCGCTACTGCTGTATTCCAGCCTTTATCCTGAAGCCTGAAGCTTCTACTGTAGTCGGATTTCCCTTTAATCTGCTTTTAATTTAAATTTGTTGATAGCCTTCTTTCACATTTGATGCTATTAATCTGTCGATACATTTTTTTATCTTTAATGGACTTCAGTAGTTTATGCGGGTAAAACGTTTAAGTCACTAAAGAACTAACTTCTTAATTATTTATTGCATTCATTGATAGTTGCGAAATATATTTTCTTTCTTCATCAAAGTTGCCTTATTGAAAGCTTTGTTATCCGCTAAGCTACAACGACCTTTTCTGGGCATGAATTTTCATTTGTCTATGGTTTCTTCAATTATCTCAGTTTATCGCATTGCACTGCTGTACATATGTATTTAGATTACTCCCTTGCCTTTTTTTTTTTTTTTTTCCGGATGGGTAATCATCAAATGACCCCCCCCCCACTCTCTACTCCCTTGCCTTACAAAATTCTTTCTTCTGCGTTCCGCTTTTAGTCTGTCCTAGCCATCTTTGTCCTACGCTTGCCGACATTGGCGTCCCCTCCAGGATTCGTTTTGTTTTATATATGGACCATCGATCTTTCAAAAACCAGCCCAAACATAGCCACCTCACTGCCACTTCAGCTTCATCTCTCTAACGTCGACGAAACAAAAGAACAACTGAATACTTCATTTGTTTATTTAAACTTTATGTACAAGAGTGGTACATAGGCGGACATAATGCCCCACAAGGCATTCTCTACCTGTCTACCATTTGGTCAAATAGGACAGCATAAATTCTCATAATATAAGTGTCATTAGTGGAGAGAGAGAGTGGGAGAGATGAGTAGTATTAAGGTATCATAAGTGTCATATATACTCGTAAGTATTAATGTAACAGAAGGAAGGGTTATTGAGGACTGCTGCGTTTTATTTTAGCTATTGGTAGTCCGCTTGAATTTTCTCAATTTCCCATTTTGATGCATTTTACCGAAGATTTCAGAAAGTTTAAAATGACTTATCGAATCACATTTGCCAGATTGTCAGCTCATAAATGAGTCGAAAATGTAAAATACCGTTCTTGAATGCCTAACTCTTTAATTTGAAATTGTTACTGTAGCGACACAGCGCAGAAGTTGTTACTGTAACTTTTATTAGACGGCATTACATTGAAAGTTTACTTCTTGTGCACGTTTTAAGGCTTCATTTGAAAACTATGATTATCCATATGGTTTCATACATTTCACACAGTAATACCACATACTTAAAGTTACTAGAAGTCATAAGATCTCGTGCCGTCGGGCAAGCGAATTTATTGCTATCTTTAAAAACCGATACATTTTTATTGCGCGTTACAGTAAAATTTCTGTAAACTTCAGACTAATGAGAGAAAACCGACAAGGTTACATTGTTTTTTAGTATCTAGAGTTCTTTACCGTATACACCTGTAGTTGCGGTAAGATAATAAGTAACGTTTTACTCATTAGCTGGCCCGGATCCTTGCTGCATGTAAATTGGTTCAGCGGTTTCCGAGTAATTGGATTGGACAAACTGACGTTTTAGCGTTAAAATGTTGTGTTTAATAAGTTTACACTTTGTTTTGCAAAGTTTTTGTGTAACCTCAAGATTGTGTGGTTGTTTTAACAAGTCGTGTTTTTAATAATTCGTGAAAAGAACTTTGTAAATGCTTTTTCGTGAGTTCTGAAACTTTCCTTAACGACTGTTAGTTCCGTTTTTGCATTCTTTTTTCTGTAAAATCTTTTTAACACAAAAAGTTTTAGATATATATTTTTTTCCATTCCTTTTAAAAAAGTCTTCGGTATGGACCTGCCCTTGGTATAGAATTACCCAGTGTGTTTGTAGTTATACCAAATAACAATGAACTTGAGTTCTACCAACAGTGTTTTCCATACAATGCAATCATTTACAATTAAATAGGATATTTTACAAAATAAGGATGATTATTGAAAATAAATGCAAAATAATTTTCATTAAAGTAGGTTACTTACTTTCGGGAGTTGGTGTTATTTGACTGGTAGCCAGGTGAAATAATTCGACTATGAATAAAATTATCCCGCTGCGATTTTTATTTTGTGTAGTAATTTTGTGAAAAATAACTCAGTGTAGGTTGTATAGGTACAATAGTTTAGACATTTTTATCATTATCAGCTTCATAAATTGGGTTCTAGTTAGTAGACTTTTTGATACTGACTTTTCCGTACCATTCAAAAATAGAACAAGATTCCCCAGCTATATGATGTTTGTTCTGAAAAATATAATTCACCTTACATACTAAGTACAACACAGTCGCCATTAAAAGACACACTTTGACATTTGAACATTAATTATTAGATAAATCCATTTAACTATCTGACGATCTGCAACACTTAAGCCATTTATCATAATCTTAAACCAGTTTTAACAGAGATAACACTGTCAGATTAACATGAACACCAAAATCCACAGGCTAAACAGCGTGACAGCGGTAAAATTTAACCGAGGAATCACACGCACCGCCGCGTATCCATAACGGCTATTATTCCGTCACACAATTTCTGAACGCAACTGAAATGGCGCGCGACCAATCGGACGTTCAGATTTGAATATGGAATGTAAAACCGCGGCGACCTTCATAAATTTAGCCAATAAATGTCACATGTGAAAAAATGGTGGATATTCTTTTTTCAAAAGGCGCCCGCTTCACTTGTCATTGTATATTTATAAGGTGTAATAACAATGTGATGTGTCAAAGTTGTGTATGAAGAATTGATAAAGGGAGTTTTTATTTATCAGTTTAGGCTTTACGTTGGGTCGTAATTTTTAAGCGGTCAATTTAGAATGTCTTTAGAAGAAGGTGAAGGAGAGCAATAAAAGTTATCCACCCAAGCCACTGTGCTTTCTGACCGTATCAGTTAGTTTTTCATCTCCCCTGTAAACGGCTGTATAATGAAAACACCGCCTATATCCAAGGGCTTAGTTACAGCTTACCAATACATATAACCTTGCGTTATTTACAGTCCAGACGTTTACGCACTACTTGCCGATCACGAGTCGCTAACCCATCGTAACTCCTGGCACTAAAACGGAAAATCTAATTGAAATTTATCTGGTTCTGGTTGGAAATACGTGCCTGCGTAGCTTTGGTACCTAGCCGAAGGTGTAACACCCAGTACCGGTAATAACATATGCTAATAAAACTTTATTCAACCTAAGCTTTATCGATCATAAAACTCAATTCCATTATGTTCCTGCCTGCAGTGCTACCAACTTTATGATGAACGCAGTATTGAGTACCTATAGTACCAACATACATGCGTGATTTACGTAGGTACCTACTTATGTATGTGCTCTTTACGTGTTTTCTTTCAGTTTGGGATATAAATTCTTGTTTCTAAAGGATTTGTAATGCTCTGAACGTTTCTGATTCTGTTTTGTGATGTGTGAAGGAAAATGGCAGTTTGAATTCATTGTTGAATTGGATTATGTGCTCGGTTCGGGCGATAGTAGGGGTTGGTTTGCATTAAAGCAGTGTTTTATGTATTTATCTGGTGGACTATTATATCTATACATATACATATTATTTCGTATGTTGGCTTTAACACGACATAAAACGTTTTAATTCTTCTGGTGAATGGTGACCTATCATTTTATTCTTTTATATATCATATATAAGACATTATTTTTAGTATATGCGAAACCTGAATATAGTTTGTTCAGAATAAGTAACTGAATCGATTCCAATCATTTTTAAACCATGTTATATTTTTTCCCAAAAATATTTAAAAAATTTAAAAGTTGAACACCGAGCTAATTTAAATACCTGACGCAATAATTTAGGTACCTACCTACTGCCAAATTATTATTATTTATGAGCTCAAGACGACGCTGGAGGCGCCCGCTGCGTGGTGACCACGTTTTTGTGCGGACAACTAGGTAACAGAACAAGCTTATAACTTTGTGATTTTTCATGATACAGTTTTAAAATTTTGTACATAGATTCTTTACATAAAAATACACGTGTTTCAGGTTTCGCATATACATATATATTGGTTTGTATATTCCGCTCTTGAACGCGGTTAAGATGATATGCTAAGAGGAAATCGTTCCTTATCCAACACAATATTCATCTGTTTCCCTCACTAACTCCACATCTTCTCCCGCAGGACGTGGCGAAGCAGGCGGCGCGATGGCGTGCGCCGGCTGCGAGAAGCCGATCCTGGACAAGTTCCTGCTGCACGTGCTGGAGCGCGCGTGGCACGCCGCGTGCGTGCGCTGCGCTGACTGTCGCGCGCCGCTCGCCGACAAGTGCTACTCCAGGGATAACAAGCTGTTCTGTAGGAATGATTTCTTTAGGTAAGTTAGATGACATATCATTAAGCAAATGACATAATTAACACCACGCATGTAATCCCCGAAGAGTATACCTATGATACATCCACATTGGCCGGTTATGTTCTATTCCCATGTAATAGGGGGCGAGCCTTTTGCCATCGCCCGTGCATAAATCCAAACTCCACACTTATTGAGATTTTCTTGCTTGCAAACCGTAATGATAGATTGTCCGACCTGAATATCGCACCCAGTCAAACAAATGCCTTAGGAAACCGTGGCATAAGTGCTCCATCTAAAAGATGCTTTAGACATTCATCCTAAATCTTTTTCCAGATCAGATAAATGGCTCTTTGGAAAGTATTAGAACTACGGTTTTGCTTTTGAAACAGTAAAAAAATTCGATCACTGAAAACAGCTTTGGGTGAACTTGAGTCTTACCTAAAAACAGACTCCATAACGAGTAATGAACAGGTCTTCTGCAGTAGTAAGATATATTTGCATTATTTAGCCAAGGACGCTAATCTTGATCTGTTGTATGACTTTACAGGATATAGGTCCTTTCACATAAAAATTGTGCCAAATCCAAAATCCAAGTTTGCTGTCAATAGTAAATTTTATAACAAAAATCTCAAGCCACATGCTAACTTGAACATTCGACACATTACGACCCAATCCATAGATAATGACTAGATACGTTACTAAATTCCACAGACATATAATGCCTGTTTTGTCTAATACTAACCGGCGACTGAATAACTGCACTGGAGAATTCAACTCTCAACGCTAAAGCCAGCATTGAAAATGCAACAGAAGGCTTTCATTTGCGAAGGCTCAGTGTTCCGACAAGACAGTCTAGCAAGTACGTAACCACCATATTAGGCTCGACGCGAACTCGCGATTACTACGCGAAGAATTCACGAATTTAGGAACGTTAATATAGATGGAGCTTAAAGTTTAGCACGCAAAGACGATTTGGCTCACACGATGGAGTTTTGATCGACTTTAGTGTTACAAACACGTGATGTTGCGAATTTAAAGTCATAACTGCCTTGTGACGGACTGGAATTTTGAGTCATAGTTTGCATCATGTGAGGAGCTATAAATTTTAAATAAATTTTACTTTACTTTACTTTAGGTCGTGGCTAAATAATAATAGCCGCTCGGGTGGATCTTCAGGTTAAGTCGCGCTTGCCTAGGTTGGTCCACCATCACATACCGAGTTTCCTCCGGGTCTCGGAAAGCACGTTAAGCCGTTGGTCCCGGCTGTCATTTGTAGCTCTTTGACAGTCGTTACAGGTAGTCAGCGACCCGAAAGCCTGACAACCTGTCTTATCAAGGGGTATTGTACTGTTAGGATATTGTTTTACTCAGTACTAACTGGGTTGTTGAGGTCAGATAGACAGTCGCTCCATGTAAAATATTGGTATTTAGCTGCATCCAGTTGAATGGAAGCCGACCCTAACATAGTTGAGTCATATGATTTCGGGACCCGGATAGAGCTGTTTTTTTTTACTTCTGCTTTTATTTCAATCACCAACACCTGACAGCCTGTTTTCCCCCGAAGGGTTAGGCAGAGCTGACCATGAATGCTACACCCACATTTCGCTAGTTACTTACGTTCTTTAGTCCCATGTACAGAGCTGGCGGAGCTTGAGTTTGATTCTCAGTTCGGCAAAGGTATTTTCCATCAGGAATTTCTCAGTAACAGTACGGAGTCATGATTTGTGCCCGGTTGACGGCAATAGGCTCATCCCTCTTACATGGGATTTAAAAAAAAATTAATATCTGTGTTTTGTAAAGGTAAACTTGTAGATGAATTATCCTTCAAAGATTACGGACGTGATACTATCTTTCTATTTTCCTGCATTTATGCCAATTACCAGCAAGTCTTCTTTCATACGAATAATAATTTCAATAAGTAGTTGAATCCTTTAGATATGGGCTGGTGTAACAGCATTTTGTCCTTCCCTTCGTCGAGGAAGGCCAGACTGCTGTACAGCCTCGCTTAAATGGTCATCAAAAATAGAATAGCTTAAGTGAATCTACGGTGTGTTTGTGTTTTGTAATATGTGTTGGATTTTGTAATTTGTATTACAGGGGCGACATCTTCAAATTGAACAGCCCCTTTAAGTAAAGAGAAAAAAACAATAAGTAGTTCATAACAACAGGTGTTAGATACATATTTTATTTAAATGTTTTATTTTGTAGCGTTTTTTACACTTTAATTAGGTGGGAACGAGTTAGAATCGAAGTAATTGCATCGATGATAGTTATTTTTAGAAACCTCTTTTATAAACTACTTTAGAGTTTATAGGACAACTTTACAGGTTCCAATGTTCAATACCGCGAAGGGGATTTCTCTTTGATGATTTGGGATCGTTCTCTAAACAATGGAATCTGTATCTTGTTACCACTACCTACGTATGAATTTACGTTGGGTAAAGATAAAATGCTTCGCTCAGCCGTCCCCATTCATTAGCCTATTGATAGTTTATCTAGGAACTCCAGAACAGTAGTCAAATTCTTTAACTAAATTAGTTTTTTTATAGTAATTAAACGCCGTGTACTACAAAGTGTCAAACGCCTTTCCAGTTACCATTACTTCCCATTTTATTATCTACTTTCCTTGGTGGTCTTAAAATACAATTTGAAAAAACCTAGGAACAACTATACAGACAGTATTCTAAGTAATCACCAATTCACCCTTATCGTTTTAGGTGTCAATTTTGCCTGGAATAGATAAATTAAAGATGTTGGGAACATCATCTGCGAACCAACATCATCAACTAACTTTTCAACAATAGAAATGTTTAATAAGTTTACTGATTGTGCTTAATCTGCGACATTTTACCTAAGATATCCTCTCAAATTAGCCATAATTATTGCCATTGACAAAAAGTATCCTTTCTTCACTTCGATTCGAACTTGATCTACAAAGGTTCTTATATCGTTCCTTGTGGCACTCCTATCAAAGAAGTCGGTTTTAACGGTAAATACAGTGTTTTCCACATTGCATCCTTTTCTTGGTATTATATTTCTACCATTATTGACTCTTAAAGTTATGATTTCGTCGAGAATTTTCACAAATGAAAGTTTTGTGGGAATGAGAATATTGAAAATATTCTCATACTTTCATCTGGAGTCAGTAGGTAGGAAAAGCTCATTCCATGTATAGTATTAAACAATTACGGAGTTATATCCGTAATGAAATCATAGAAACGTTAAAACGAAGACTTATAACTATAAATACCTTATAAGGTAACTTTATAACTTCAACAACATTTGCCATTAATATTTATTATTTAGCAGATACATCAGTAAGCATCAAAAACAATGTCAGAAGCATTAAGTTTTACCTTCGACATTAACTTGGTGACTATAAAACTTTGTTGACCTGTTACTACTTGTGAAATGATGTTGTATGGCTAAATATCGTGTTTTCCCTTTCTTGAGATTATATGTATAAGAAGAAATTAAAATATTAGCATCATCTGCCTAACCTTTTCCCAACTATGTTAGGGTCGGCTTCCTGTCTAACCAGATGCAGCCGAATACCAGTATTTTACATGGAGTGACTTCCTATCTGACCTCCACAACCCAGTTAGCACTGGGTAATACGATATCCCTTGATTAAAATATGAGCCTGTGAAACTAACATATATGTCCCACTAGAGCACTGGGCACATAGTTTTCTTTGTGCAAATGCATGCAACCAGTACTATAAATTTTTGGGAAGTCTATCTAGTCGTGTGTCGTATACGTCTAGGAAGGCAGGAGCCTGGTTGTGGAAAGTTATTATCTGCAATGATTAAATCTATACGATTCGTTTAGAACCTTGGGACATCCAGTAGCACTTAGGGTTCCAAGGTTTCTCAATTCATTACTTGTATTCACAAGAATTCCATTCATTCGTATTAATTTGTTTCTATGACTAGTTTTTGCGTTACACAGATAAAAAGTAGATTTACATACACATCATTAAAGAATCATTTGATGTTAAATGACAAATAAATATCATTAGAAACACAAACAGTCGTCATACAGTAATAATATTTAAATTGCAGTTCATTAGTTACTTGTATATTTGACACTACATTGATTGCCTAACCCTTGACAAGTGTTGATAAAGTAATTACTAAAATAAAGCTCAAAACAAGGATTTATGATCTTTGAAATATTAATAGGATGCATGAGAGTTGCCGAAGTCTTATATCTCAAAGATGTGCAATTGGAAGCACAGCGAATTCAAGAAATATACTAAAATGTTGGCCAATGAAGTTTTAAATCAGAACTGACGTTTTTACGTTGTCAATGTCGCTCATTGCTATATCTAATTGAAAATTGTTTACAGCCGAAATCAGTTCTGAGTTTACATTTTTCACTTTTTTCTTCTACTCTCTTCTAAAATGTTTCGCTTCTATAAGCTGTCCTTCAGTTATGTAGACATTTTGGCATCTGTAGTTAATATATCTATTCCAGGGCTGCCTTCATTTACAACTTCAGAATTTCCCCCCCAATAAAACACAAAACGTCGATTGCCAATGCTATGCTATAGTATCGTGTCTGCTATAGCCCTAATACTACATTGACCTTCAAGTTACAACACTAGAGCCCTAGCAGGTACTTCGTCGTTGTGTGTCCTACCTCCATTAACCTATCCGACAATTACGTATGTACACATACCGACAGATGCAGCTAATTATGTCATCATCGCGCCGTGACGTGTCTTAATGCCGACAAGCACGACGATTACCATCAATTTTCATTAAGGACACAAATACGTCAGCCTTTGTAGGTTTAGTGCTAGGATACAGTGTGACACTATTCTAGGTTTCGTCGGAATGTTTCTATGAAATTGCATATATTTTTCTCTATTACCATATTGTCTTGTAGGCCCGTCCTGTGTTACTTGTGTTCGGTTGTCAGTGATCACTTTATCATTCAAATCATCTCATTCTTTTACGTGATCACCAGTCATTCAATAAATTATTAATCTTAGTTTATAACTTTAAAGTTAAGTTTTAGACGTACCTAGTATTTAGATTAACAGCATCGAGAGTTATGTTTTCTTCTTTTATAGCATCTATATTATTTCCCTCACTGCCAGTGCTAAGCATGGGTCCCTTCTCTGTCCCTTAGTACACAACAATATTCTATTATTTTTAAAATTACTAGCTGTTAACGGCACCTTCCCCTGCGCGTATTTTGTATGGTCCTGGTGTTTGTGGTCTTCTTTAGGTCCCAGTTTATCTATCTGTCCATAGTGAGAGTTTCATTCTTTAAGTGTAAATATCAAAAACAGATAAACCGACAACGTTACCTACTCACGCACATTGTCATTTCCCATAACTTTTACGTGGAGGTAAATTCTCAGAAACCCGTACGCAGCCAATATGTCAGTGAAAGTTATATTTCAATCACAAATATGAGAAGAAAACGTTCCTAATAAATCAATAAATCTTTAAACTTGTCTTCAATCAAACCAGTTTACAAAGTTAAGTCGTAGTTTCTATTTTTGCTTTGATGTCCATTATCGATTTAAATCCATTTAGTTATGATGCCTAATCCAAGTTGTTGACTGCAGGTAAAAATAAATCTGTTTTGACTGATGACCTGTCTGTATTTAGGGGCTTTGTTATGTTAAGTATTAGTTTTCTTTTTTTAAAATTTTTGTATAAATGATGCAAATTGATTTTATTTTGTCAGCTTTGAGTAGTAAACTCATTGTTGATTTTCCTTGACCTTTCTATGCATATAACTGCAAACAATATCAAATATGAATATTATAGTTTAAGTGCTTTTAATATTTGACATGATTAACTTGATAATGCTTATGTCACTATTCAAGTCTCTGTTATGCCAATAATACACTATCTACCCATCTAAAACAAAAAAATACAAAAATATACATGCCGCACACAACAAAATTACAACCTTTTTCAAATAACAACCTGCTATGCCCTAAGTTTCCCACAAAATAGATATTAAAAACAAATGGCCAAATTACATGGCGCCAAATATTAGAAAAAAAAGCAATTTTGTCTCAGGTCAGGTAAGAGCGGAAAACGGTTCACTTACGACTTCCGCTGACTGCTGACTTGATGGTTTAATTCGGCTTATATTGTCTTTAGGGTTCCCTGTAAGAAATAGATGTCATGTGTACCTACATACAATAACAGCTATATCTGCTGGGACAAATCAGTTAGAAGCTCTTATTCTGAAAATACCTTGTGTATTTTATCATTCTCATGGAGAGATAACTCGTGTCTGTAGCTTTTCATAGTGAGAAAAGCAGCATGCCATGAGAGATATTTCTCCACGGCTTGTAAAGCCAAGTCAGACGCCCATGGGCGGCATAAAAACTGACCAGGTTAGGCGCTAACCACACGATCAAGAAAAAAAGACCTTTTAAGCCTTAACGGTAATACTGCTTTACTAACCATTAATGTGGTAACCCAGGATAAGGTATCCCTGTATGCCACACACAGAAAATAAAAAAAAAATAAAAAAATTGCTTTTTTTTTTTTTAAACGCCTGATAAAGTGACTTTAGTGCGCAGATTGGTCTGCTTTTTCTCGATTTCAGGCTTCAGGACCTCAGATGGCTTCAAAAATGTTTTCTGCTTTTCTCATCTACATCTACACTAATATTATAAAGAGGAAAGATTTGTATGTTTGTAACGAATAAACCGAAGCCGGGACGGGCCGCTAGTGTATAGATACAACAAAAAAATAATCGTTTTTATTTATTAATTCTATTTTATAAAATACCTGACCTATTTTGATGGAGAACATAATAACTTTGTAATTGTAATTAGACAAGCATTTTATTTGATTTAAGAAAAAAAAAAACACAATGACAGTAGTCATACAAAGATGATAATTTGTAGACAGACACTATTTTGTACAATTTAAAACAATTGCTGTACGTCATGAAAACATAATAGTTTACTGGAATTTCAAAGCATGCTAAACTTGTGTTCATACGACATTTAGTTTGACATCAATGGTCATAAGTAGATGCCATTGAGTGGTAATCGTATAGTACAGAATAACTTAAAATTACGTCACACACTTATCTATTGTAATGTTCTACAAGCCATGTCATGATTTGTCTACAAATTGAAATAAAAATAATTTTAAATGGTTCCGCCTGGTGTTGCAAAGGATATGAAATCTAGTGTGTATGAGTATAATTATTATCTTTGTCTTTATGAGTCATAGGTTATGTAAATATGTATTGTTCGATTCGTATGCCTTCAAAATTAGCTGTTAAGTAACCATCCTCTGGCATCTCTCTGGCCACTACAAACATTTTAATCATAAAGTGTGTAAATAGACTCTTAACATAACCGAAAAGCACTTGTTCTCCCCATCTTTGCGATTATTTTTTTGTTCTAGACCATACCTGGGAACCTTCTAGTTACGGAGATATTTGGGGTCAAAGTTCCAACTTTTTCACAAGTTTTTTTTTAAATACATGTTTTAATGTAAGATTTTTACTTTTCATTCCTCCATGACCCCCGTACTATTCAATCCATCCATCAGAACCAAAACTTTGAGTGCTTTCCATGGAGTCCTACCGTAAAACGTGATTTTTTACCCCAAAAAAAAAAGTAGATTCCCAGCAATAATTTTTGCGTAAAGTTACTTAGTTTGATGTACAGAATGCTTGGTTGACGGCTATGTGAAGGGTCTGTTTACACCCTGTATATACTTCGCCAATCTGTCGATCATCATTATCATCATCCACAGCTTGCAGTCAAGCTGTGGATGCTAGAGGTCAATACCCACTGCTGGGTATTGGCCAATACCCACTGCTGGGTATTGGCCTCTCTATCTGTACCATCTATCGATACTTGTTACTACAAGTATTTGTACTCTAGTACTAGTACTCTTGTCAATTAACGATAGCAAATAGTTTTAGCTATCGTTAATTGACGTTTATATTTTTTTTTCAACATGGCATCTCGCAGATCAACCTATGAGGCTGGCTTCTGCTTAACCAGACAATGCTGTTGAGTGTAAGGCCACCAGGCAGGGGCAATAAAACTTATAAACTAAGCGACAGCGCGCTAAGGGCACCCTTGTAGAGCACGAGCCTCGGCTTAGGGCGTCGCTAGGGAGGGCAGCAAAGAGACAGGCTGGATCTGAGTGACATTATTTAGAGGTTTAGTTCCAGAAGCTTAACTACGGGTTCAGAGATCAGATACTAGATCACATAAGGATTTTAAAATAACAGTCTTACCAGGGGATATCTTCATAGCCGGTAACTGAGCCGTGGAGGTCAGATGGTCAGTCTCTTCATGTAAAATACTGGTATTCAGCTGCATCCGGTTAGTCTGGAAGCCGACCCTAACGTAGTTAAGAAGAAATCTAGGGTAAGGACAAGGAATAAAAAAAAATGCTAGTTCTGTAAAAATACTTCATGTTTCACTGAAAATCGAACATATTTATGTACAGAATCCCCAGCGATATATTCTGTTTTATTGGAACTTTTTTATTTGATGACATTATACACTGCGGTGACATTTCGACTTCCTCAAAATAAGTGACGTCATTTCCGTTGCTTGACACCCCGCCATTATTGTGTTAGTTTTGAATCGACGATGCTCCAAAAGTTTGCGGTAATCTATGTAATTACATTATTAAAGTTCACAAAATAAAGGGGTCATGCTCGATCATCGTGTATATTACGATAAAACAATTTTCAACGGTATGTTTAGCTAATCAAACGCCTACGAAGGGTCTTTTTTGGAATTCTCAAGGAATCGTCTTAGGTCTCTTTTTGGTTAAAGTTAAGTTAAGCCACAAAGGCCTGTCAACCTACAAAGTAATATATTCCATCGACGATAAAATTAAATGCTTCATCATTATGTACATATTTCCCTAAATAATTCATCGCGAATGTCATCGTAAAATCTTATTTGCTGAGCTTATACCCATTTTGATTATAACTTCAAAACACCTGTCATACTTCAATTTTAATGTCATCAGTCGACAACGTAAATCATGTTTAGCTGGAATTGTCTTAAAAATAATTTGAAAGACCAAAAGGGTCTGCCTTCAGGCCATTGCAAACTCAACTAACGCACAGGGCATAAAACATTCAGGCTGACGCAGACACAATTAAAAAAATGAAGCAGAACTCTTTGCGAGACGCAAATTGATGAATGTTATAATCAATTAAAATTGTTTCGGTCAGGTTCTGAAGAGATTTTGTTTTGAAATATGAGCTGCTTGTCCCTACGCTGATATTCAGATTTTGTGTGGTGAAGGTGAAACTAGGTTATAGATTCTGTTAATTTTGGAAAGACTTTATTCTTCATGGCTTCCAAACTCACAGCCTTCTTGAACTTCAAATTAACGAAACGAAGTATTTCACTAGTTTGATTAGAAATAATTAATAGATTTGTATCATTTTTGTTAATTTTTAATTCAATATTTTGTTATACTTTCGACGTCTGTCGTCATTTGGTCTATCACCTTTCACCTTGTTCGGATTTCAAAACTTTTCCCTAAAATTGGCGGCAACAGTGTTGCTGTTGAGATATGACATGGCGGGTTGCCAGCTTCATACAGTCAAACCGAGTTTATGTATTATTCATGCGGCCTCCATCGTTTATGCAAATGTACCTGGTAATAATTCAATGTGATGATAAAATGATAAAAAAAAACAACATTGCAGCAAAATTTCTTGTTCGCAATGTATTTAGAACTGAAGTTAAGGGCTTGTAACTAACTTGTACCTACATAATAATGTTCTTAGTTTTTTTGTTAAGTTTACTATAAGGACCAATACCGGTATCTGTAAACGTAACTTGGTAATGCTAGACATAGACATGTTCCCTTCTGTATCTTGTAATTGTAGTTTGTCAGTTATGGGATAATAACAGCGTGCTAAATAACGTTTATAGATCTCAGCCCCGGGCTTTCTATCGTCAACTTAAAGTACCAGCTGCGAATACTGAGATTGTAAAATTTGGCTTAAATATATATATTACTATCTTTGTTTCGACTTCCTCGTATATCTTTACGCTTGTATCGTCATTCTTATTTCGAGTCAAACTGTTCAAAGATCTCGCATAATTATAGAATTGATTCGAAAACTGCACATTCAATACTTGATCTGATTTTTACTCTTTCCCATTATAATTACGTTTAGGAGCTACGTAGTCCTTCAATATTAAAATGGCGTCGTGATAAATGACCTTCTGTTACACGTTATGAATGACATTAAAGTAGATCGATGCTAGTAGTACTTGTGCACTTACTACCTACGCATCGCCTACATTACCCACCGTTTACGGTTCAAGAAGAGCAGTTAAAAGTCTTTTAAAAGTCATAGCCAAAGACTATATAACCACATTCTCTATGGTCATAGCATACAATACGCATAATCAGTTTTTAATGTTCCCACTGCTGGGACACAGGCCTCGTCTCTCTGAGAGAAAGTGGGCTGTAACCCTCCACGCAGCACTGGAACGGGTTGATAAATGTCACATGTCGTCGAATTTTTGGTTCTAGGACATGCCGTTTTAAAAGTCAACGAATTAATAATTATTATGCACTGACCGGGATCAGCGTCACCTCAATTCGAAGCGTTCGGGATTCTTGATATGAAACTTAAAACTGCGTTGCACACTTTTGAGCGCAGGCCACACCGCTAGCTAGCGAGCCGGGCGAGCATCGTTTTACCTCTTCGTTCTTCTCTTTCATACTTTGGTTCACACCGTGAACTACAGAGCTAATACAAACGGTGCGAACGAGATACTGACGATGTCAGCGATGCGATTCGTTCACCTCGCCCGCCTCGCCCGGTGCGCTCGCCCGTCCGTCCGTAGTTTTCGGTGTGAACCCACAAAGTCTAGCTCGTTAAAGCGTCGCTTAGTTTATATAGTTTCCCACGCCTCGCTTCGCCTGCCAGCTCGCTAGCTCGCTCGCTAGCAGGCAGTGCTGGCCTGTACTTTAGGCATCGTATACTATACTGCTACAGCATCACGTGGGACCGGGATCTGATAATAAAAATGAGCCGAACGCGGTGCTGCAGTGCTTATAAGTGTTGCATTTACCTTTAGCCGTGTACAGTAATTAGTATAGTGAATATCTATTAATGTTTTGTTAATTTTGTATCTTCATTTAAAAACGTTTTAATACGTTTCCTCATTGATGATAATGTGTCTCAATAGACAACGTTTTTGATATCAATGAATAATTATCTAAATTATGTTTCGTCTACGATTAAAGATTATTCAAATAAAACGTTTAAGCTAATATTAATACCAGCTAAAAATTAAATCTAGGTTTCAAGCAATATAATTTTAATTCGTAATGTCTCAACATTCGCTAGATGACCCTTGGCTCCGGATTATTTCAAAATTCTAGCAATATTATCGATACTCATCGTAAATCTTTAATCGGTAGCAATTATCATATCTAATAATATTCGAAAATATTGATCTTGTAATAGGTATGGTGAATCAGGTTTGCTTGTCTGTGACCCTCCTAAATACTCAAAGATACCAATATAGTAAATTCCAAATAATTTACCATATTGATATTTTCCTCAGCCAAAATATATTTCCATAGCAAAATATGGTCACATTTGGATATGGTTTTTTTTTAGCCTTAAAAAGGCTGTAGGCCATTTTCAGTAATGGTCTTGTTACATGAAGCATGAATTTTATGTCCTCTTACGATTCTGAAACTATTGCGACCGAAGAGATTTAAAATACTTATAGAGCGGACATAAGGAATATTTTCACACAAAATTTTTGATCCCGAACATTTTCGATTTTGACACACGAATGCTACCTGACAAGCGGGCGTATGACACTAGACAGAACGATTCGTTACTAAGTAGTAATAAGTTTTGGATTACAATTTTCTTCGTCTTGTCCCGTCTATCGATCATAAATAATTGAATGTCTTTGATTGCGACAAATCATTGTCTACTACGGAAGCTACCGACTACGTCACTGCTAAACAGAAGTCGTCTCTTCGTAGATCCTTACGTAGACAGATTGAAAACGTAATCCCATAATCACCACGTCTAGTGGGTTAGTAATCGGATTAATGATTGAAAGTAGGTGCAGTATTTACATAAACGATTTTATTCTAGCACACGCATTTGGCATTTGACAACCAAGCCATACCATTGCCCAAAAAAAAAGGAAAAACCGATTTTTCAAAATTCGAAACGATCACAGACAGTGCCGCGGGACGATGATCGTTTAAATCATTATCGAGTAAGGTCTGGCCCACATTGCCAGACTAAAATAACATAAAATATGAATTAAAGCCGTTCGCGGGAACTTAAATCTATCAAAAACGACGATTAACATTCATTAGACCGCTACTAGACGGCCGACTTTTTTTTGTATAATCGCTCACTGATATAAACTTTGGAGTTCGGTACAATAAAAAAGGTTGGTTTACTTGGAAACTTTATTCTTTATTTTCGTGTTTTTCCTCATTATTGAAGAGAGTTTTACTGAGAATGTGTACAGTGGTGGTTTTTATTTTTGAACTTTTCCATAAATAGACTAATTTGAATTCACAGATATTTAACTCCTAGCTAGAGGACCTCGTGGCTGAATAATAACAGCCGCTCGGGTCGATCTTTACGATAAGCCGTGCTTGCCTAGGTTGGTCTGTGGATGGGTGACCACCCATTACATTCCGAGTTTCCTCCGTGCCTCGGAAAGCACGTTAAGCCGTTGGTCCCGGGTGTCATTTGTAGATCTTTGACAGTCGTTAGGGAGTCAGTGGCCCAAAAGTCAGACAACCAGTCTTACCAAGTGGTATCGTATTACCCAGTATAAACTGAGTTGTGGAGATCAGATAGGCAATCGCTCCATGTAAAATACTGGTATTCAGCTGCATCCGGTTAGACTGGAAGCTGACCCCAACATAGTTGGGAAAAGGGTAGACAAATTTTGACCTCTAGCTATTTTAAGATTTGTGCCACAAAATTGTTTTCAACTATTCTTAGATTTGAATCTAAAAACTTTATAATATCTATAATACCGAACGCATCTCATTTGAATAGATCACACCTGACCGGATTCTGAGTGGCGAACATTAATCATAGCAATTTGCATAATATTCACGTGTCATCGTTGTGCCGAAAACGTTCGATTGCGGTTTAAAGCTGGGACCCACTGACGGACGAGAGTTTACAACGATTTTTTATAACCTGTCTTTTGTAAATTTTATATTTTACGGCAACGGAAGCTGTGTCCTATGCTAAAATTCCTGAATTGAAATATATAATAAGTACTTAAACAGGCAATCAGGAATACAGTAATAACGCTACGGTACCTACTGAAATAGGTTTGATCCAGGGATAAATTAAGTAGGTATCAGTGGCGTGCCTAGGGGCCAACAAGACGACAAGCCCCTAGGACAAGCAGACGGTTCAGAAACCTTAACATCATGAAGAGTAGTGGGTTATAAGGGCGAGCCAAGCTTTTAGGCTTGCGTGGAAGTACCGCCACTACCAGACCTCCATGGTAGACTTACTAACTGGACGAACCAATAGGGCTTCTATTCCTGCTAGGTCTTCCCCATACTTGATATAACTTTCTCATTTTCCTGTTGATAGTGTTTCCTAATCGAAAAACTAATTGAATGTAACACACTAACCATCAGAGAAGTTAAAACTCATCCTTAAAAATTCAAATACCAACATCTACCTAATGTGCAACCGTTCTGTTTATCGACATATCTGTCGATCATATCTTATCGAGTTACATCACTAGCCTATGAATATTGATCGCAATCTCTTGAATATTTTAACATAATTCGGTTTTGGGTGATAGAACCATCATCGAAATGATGCCAACTGGATTAGAATGTCGATACGATTCAAATGGTACGGAATTGCACAAAAACATTTACTATTTGACAGACGATCTGCTAAGTTTTTACAAATACTTGACACTTTTTTATATAAACGATAAAGTACCTACGAAACTGGAAATAAGTTTTTTTTTTGGCGAAACTACCAATGAACACATTTTTGATTTGCAAAATCTTGAACGCATCCTTATCCTTTTAATTTCAGGCGATACGGAACAAAATGCAGTGGTTGTGGGCACGGCATCTCGCCGTCCGATCTCGTCCGCAAAGCTCGCGAGAAGGTGTTCCATCTCAACTGCTTCACGTGTCTCGTGTGTCGGAAACAGCTGTCCACCGGCGAAGAGCTCTACGTCTTGGACGACAACAAGTTTATATGCAAAGAGGATTATCTCGCCGGGAAGGCGCCGACACAGCATTGTAAGTTTTTTATTCCAAATTTATTACTTGTAACCTCTTTACAAGCTCTCTGTATTTCCACAAATATATTTAAAGATTTTATTCGATATCAACAGATAAGTAATATTTTATTTATGTGCTGCTATCTCCATTGCCGCCGCGGTTACCAGATGTTTATCTGATGAACGCATCCATTGATGAACGGCCGTGCAATTAAAATGTGAAAGTTGGTAGCACTTGTTCCAATTTTAAATTAGACAAGGTGGAGCTTTGCTTGTATCGATAGCGCGTTGTGAAAGGAAATCAGAATTGAAGTAGACATGTGGCGACATCATGGGTCAATGTCGCTAAAATAAAATAACAAGACAACTAGATTACTTCGAAATTGCGCTATTCATGTCTCCGAACTAAACTATACAATATTTACGTAAGTCCAATCAAACATCGACACACGCCCGTCACGTTAACAATCAGTCCCAATGTTGCTATATGAAAAAATAAATGAGGTCTTTTATTGTCCTCACTCGTTCTCGGACCCAATCGATGCAGAATAATTACTTTTCTAAAACACGACCACGTCTCCTTCAATTTACGAACGTGACATGTGAGAATTGCATTCTCAATTTAAAATGCGTTTTTTATTGTTTAAGAACGTATCACGGCAACAATAAAACTCTCGGAGCACCCATTTTGAAATCGGATTTTTCGATCAATACGAACCGTAACAGAATCCAAGTATAAAAAAAAGAAACAAAAAGTCGAAGGCGTCGGACAAAAAGCCAACCGCATTACACATTAGCCACGTCTCCACGCGGTAGTGCTGTAGACATCTTTTTTTTTACTTTTTTATTTACCGCTTTGTCGAAGGCAACACCTTGACGTGAGGAAGAAAAAACTGACGGATTGTCGGCAAGATGTGGTCGTGAGGCAAGGGACATTCAAATATACATGGAGATAGTACAAATATTTTGATTGGCACCCCTCGTTTGAAATGGATCCTGGCTGAAGCAGCAGCTGTAGTACCTAGTTTCATTTCCTTTATCTCTCTCTCTCTCTTTAAGCCGTCCAGACAGGGTCACTTATTTCTGTACATCACATTGATATCCGGTATTTCTGGTTTCATTGACTCAATTATTACGTACCGAATGCTAATGTATTCCGTTTGCTACTGTATCGTGTAGCTTGATGTGAATATAGAGACTAAGCCGAAATACAATACGCATTTTGCAAATAGATCTTTATAATGTAATTTAACTTATGATGAATGAAAGTGAGCTTTAATCACAAGAATATAAATAGTAGAGAAAAACCGTTATCTTTACCTACTCGATTTACAACGTCCCGTGAAAATCGATGACACACCACTATTTTTAAAATTGAAACAGACATTTTAAAAACTAGTGTAGCGCTAAGCATATTCAAATACAGTATTGGTAAAATAAAACAGTGTTGTCCGTGTGTTAGCTCGTTCACCCACAAACATGTGCTGGCCGCCGGCGCCGCCCGTGTTTGCTTAACGTAATTGTGTTTATACATTGTTAGAACGGAATAATGCCTGCAAATAAACTGGAGAGCGAAATAACGCGACGCGACGGGACCAATCGCGCGGGAGAATTTACAGTATCATGGATCAGAAGGGTTGGTTTTATATCGATAGAATGCATAGTGTTGTACCTTCAAAGAAAGAAGGAAAAGAAACTTTCTTTTTTTCCAATTTGCAATCGAGACCCCCGCCTGAGCTGGAGCTTGAAATTGAGCTCTAACTCTTTTGTTCCAAGTGTATTGTATTTCAAATTCCGAAATCAAAATTCGAGAGGGCTCGGCTCAAAACTAAAACAATGTGCCATCTACCCAATTGCCTAGCCGTCAGAGTCTAGTGAACTCGCTCCGTAGACTTGAACCTTTGACCAGACAATTTAATTATCATTATTGTAAGGTCATACACAATTACACACATTATTATGGATGATCACGCGTTACAAATCTAAAAACCGAGTTACTCATCTCATATAGGTTGCTATTTTAATTTTATTGGTTGCTGTCTTCAGTTTTTTTGTTATGGTCTGTTCATTGAGGACCACACTTCGCATGTTTCAAAGTTGGTACTTATAGAAAAATATATGACACATTTGCTTAAAAAAATCCAAAGAAGGCAATATTTTCTGACAGTTCCGGCAGAAAATGTCCTGAAGTATCTGTCAAAGGACAATGTCCGCATCTTGTCCGTACCGGTTTGAACGAATTTATGTCCAATCGAACTCGAAACACAGTATGAATTACGATACGATTATTTTTTACATAATAATAAATCCTACTCGCAACCAGTCAAAAACTGTCAGCAAAAACGTTTTTCATAAAACAAAAGAATAGGTACCTATCGCAAACTAAACACGGTATGACAGTCAACCCCCCGCGTGATCGTGCAATGATACGATAAGCCAAACAAGGAATTGTTTCCACCAGCTGAACTGAGCCCCACAGAGCAGTAGATTAGACCTTGCCCCGCATGCGAGGGTTAAGAAGCTTACGTGGTTATTGATACGGTTAATGCGAAATTGCGAAACTTATAATACCTTGAAGACTTTATGAGTGTTTATTGACCGTGTGTTTTTTGACGACAAGAAAGAAAAATATGCTTTTTATAGAGGTTTTTTTTTAAGTTTGTTTTCAGAACTGCAGTAACGATTTTTGAGCATATTCTCCTTTCAATTCAACCTCTAAAAAATCTTGTCTTTTGTTAAATTTATGAAGTAGCAAATTGCCAAATATTTTCCCCAAAACAAACCAAGCCCTTTTCTCCAAACGGCCCCCGAACCTATTTCCTGTATGTGTACGAAGGCTGGATATCTGCGCGTCCCAGGCGGGGTCGGCGGGACCGGCGCACGCCGATAACGCGTATCAATCAAACGCACGCGCTCTGGGCTCAATCGGGTGAATAGCTGACCTTATCGCGAGCGTGGCGGTGACGGGTTGAGTTTTCTCTGCTATATTTTTCGCGTGACGTCATAATTTTAACTAGAAGACTCAAGACAGCAGGATTCTTTTGTTTTCAAGGCATGTTTTGTTACCTAAACTAGTTGTTCTGGCTCTACTTGACATTTTTTTTTAAAAGCACTACAATGGGAAATCCGATAAATCTGTAGCACAATTTTTACTTGAAATAAGTAAGATTCCTATGTTTTAAAATTCGTTTCTAAACCTAGTTATAGTAAGTAGCTCAAATTAGGTTGAATACACATTTTTGTTTATTTTTATGCATACAAAATTAAAGTTAATCGCCTAATTTAATCCGAAAAATCTCTAGAATAGTTTTGACTGTAACCAAAACGCTAATATTAATTACTGTGAACAGCAACACAGTTTTTTAATCAGGCTAAAGAAAAAACCAAATCAAAAACTGCCACTTATTTAGAACGAACTTAATCCCACAGCTTATAAATTGCAAACTTTATTTTTATTTCTTAAAAAAAAAATAACGCAAAGATAATATCATAACTGCTTACGTTTGCGAGTGATCCGAAATAGGGTTGCACCCTCAAAATAAACCGCTGCTGGCTGTTTGTGTTGCAACCGATACGAGAGCGAACTGTTTGTTGTGGGCACGCTCTAGCGCGCGTCATTACGTCATACACTTGTTCCAGACTTGAAATTGAGAAAAAAAAGAAAATCGGTTAGCAGAAAACATGACTCGATTTGTAAAATAAATGGAATATTTTGTTGCTAGGTGCTAGGCAAAGTTTTTAGAACACTTATAGATTCTAGAACAGTTTTTAACGTTGGTATGGTAAGGAAATATAACTTTACTTTACTTTACATAACTTTATTATTTTAACAGCGCAAAGATGGATTCAATTTTACTTTTGGACCTAAGTGGGTTGATTCCACGACCATGATTATCCTATGGCAAATGAAAGCACTTGAATTTGAACTTGAACACTACAAAATAACCCAAATCTTATTGTTTTATGCCGATAACTATGATTTATATCACAGCTGTCGTTCGGAATTTTTTAATATAAAAATACACACCAATTTTCCATCTTAATTTTTATACTACACAACAAGAATACTACGATTTCAGTAAAAGTATTCACGAACTCCAAATAACACGAACGTCAAGCGAGCGCGGTAAAAAAGTAAAACGCGAAATTTCAGACGTAAACAAAACCTCTGAACAAGTCCTGGGGGCGTTCGTCCGTGAGTTTTAAACCTTATCCCGAGGTGTTAAGAGTGGAGTGAGGTGCACAGAGAAAGTTGTGGTTACAGCTATGTGCAGTCACGTAGAGACTCCGAATGGCGTGGAATGGAGGAGACCGATAGAATCCCATTTCGTGTCCCCCTCCCTCCTCAGCTCCCCTCCCCTCCCCCGTCCCGGTAGCCGTGGGGGTGAGGCAGCCATTACTCCTGATTCTGCATCCGACGGCCCGATCGAGTTAATAAGACTGACAGCAGTGTATTATTTCAAAATCTTTTGAATATTCATTCGTATTTTTCTTGGAAATTACATCATATCTTATGCTCTCGATTCAACAATAGATCTCTATTAATTAGTTTTACAGAAGAAAATGTAAGAGTTTCTTAGTATTTTTTTTTTCCATTCTGTCATTTTGGTTACTGTCGACACAGCTTGTCTTGAATTACCTTTCATATTCATAACATTGAGACCTTTTGAAATAGTAATGAAATGCGCGTCTACGTGGTTATAAATATACATAGATACAAAGTTACATTAAACATTCTACTGGTCTTTTAACTGCTCGATTTTCTCGAATGGTCAATGGAACGAATATTTTTAATCGTTGTGCTGCTGGACCATGGTATAATAGGTATAGTTAACCCGTGCAATGCGCGGAGTGCGCCAGTATCTATGATCAGCGCGAGCTTGGTTTCACTGCCTAGTTATTGCTTCCCGCCTAACGTGGCCACTTCGATTCCGTCGTATGTCTGCCCATTAATTTTTATTTATCGTTAAAACGATCGATAGGTAGCGTGCTCGTAAACTGGCCGCAGTAAACGTTTATGTTTGAGTTTTATGATGTTTTAATGTAGCGTTTTTGAAAGCTCGCGAGTCCAGAGTTTCTATTTTATATGGACTCGTGGAATAGAATTATAGGCAGTAAAAACATGTCGAGGTGTGTGATACCCACGGCTTCGATTTTAAGTCGCGTCGCGTTGCAAAAATGACATTAATGTTCTTAATCTAAGTGTAACTGTAAACTGATTTATGATCGAAATATGGCCGCGTAAAGCTAAACGCATATGTTGAGCTATTATATACGGAACTGCGGAATGGAAAAGTTCTGACAGGTGAACGGTAAATAGTAAAATCGAACGATCACGTACACACAAATAAAGACGGCAAAAAACTAATCGGTCAACGATTTACAGCGGCAGGAGCGTACCCCGAGGGCAAATTATCGATAATCGAGCGACTAACCAAATAGCCGGTGTCGATACAAGTTATCGACAGTAATCGTTATAATCGCTAGTGCCGCGCGATTGTTGCCGCTCGCCATTACGGGACGTGCGCGGCGTTTTAATACTAAACCAATTTTTTTGACCCCTCACTTTGAGGAAAATATAACCTCCGCAGGTCCCTTCTAAACTAGTGATCTCTACAACTTTTTGTATACGCTTATTATTGAAATTATTATTTATTAACTGTAATTGTCGGCGACGTTTCGAGGGTTAAGTTCAGCGTTTAGCGTAATTTGGTCGGTTTGGGTTTTTGAGGGGCTTATTAGTAATTATTAGTTGTCAAACCGCAGACTGTGGTGGGGTAATTATTGCGTTTATGGCTTACATCGAAAATAATGTTTCCTGTCGGCGGCCGTAGTCGGTCGAATGAGGTTATAGAGAGAGTAGATAATACTGGCTCCATTTTAGATAAAGACTAGTTCAACTTCTGTATAACAATAATTAACCATAATATCCATACGTAAATCATTAAAACAATTATTTGTGATTGTTATTTTCGCTGGCATTTCCCGTTTTCAGTTCGTGACGCGCTGCTCGAAGGAGCCCACGCATTCTTTTTTCAAATTATTTTTGTTTCATGCGCGAGTATTGTGCGCGGGTAAGTGGCGTGAAATTGATGGGTGGTCAGTGTTTGCTGGCGTAAAGCCTGGCCATTTAAATATGGACCCTGGAGTTTATACACAGCCACCTAATCGTACTTAATTTTTTAGGGTTATGTTCAGGTAATTCGTGAATTGGTACGCTAAAAATATACCGTACCTATAAAACTTGATGGAATTTTTTTTTAAACATATTTAAAAAAAAATTAAGTATCATAAATTCAGCATTCAAACCTTGACATGATTTTAATTTTGTTATTATTTACCATTGCTCCAATATTCTCTTGCTGCACAAGTAGATATAAATCGCCGATAGTCTAACATACCACAAGATCTTATCATTTTCATAGAACTTGTTAGTTTCAGGTTTGGGACATAATGTGATGCTTTGTGCAGTAGACTAGGCCACCTCATTGTCATGGCAACCTTTAAATTTGTATTTCGAAAACGAACAGCCTTCGTTGATTTAATTTGCGTTCGATATTTAAATTGTGTAACGCTGTGATCGAAAGTTTGCTTTTCATTACTTTAGTTGTGTTTTATTAAAATAATACTGAAAAGGTTTTTGAGGATCTCTCATTGTACGGGAATTCTATCTAAAGCGACGCCATGTTATACTGAAAATGTATAACTTGATGTGTTGCCGTGTGTACTTGCCAATGTCGTCATTTCAGACAAAGGTTCATATTTCGTTTCTGTACTTATTAGAATTTAGTGCAATTTGAGTTGAAGCTAGTAATATTTCAGTAATAAAAAGCCAGTCCTACCCCAAACCATCCATTCATACACAAGTTTCATGCTGACAGATTCATTCCCAGACTGATACATACATAGCTACTACTACATAGGCAATGTCGCTCGGGGTGGAGGCGGCTGAAGAAATATTATTTCCTTATCTACCCTCCGCAAGTCGTTTGTCCCCCTCCCCCTCCACCCCTTGACCGGGGCGCCCTCTCACACGGTCGTAAGACAGTATTTTATTATGAAACTGTTTTCTTTAGAACTAGTGTGCTGTTGAAATTATTTTTAGATGGATACTGTTGTACTTCATATTAAAGGAAATACTCATATGTGATTGACGAAAAGCGAGAGAGTTGTCAAAACGAAATACCTAGTATAAAGGGTGTAACAAGACCCTTAACGAAGCCGAAAGGCACTTGTTCTCCCCGTCATTGAGATCATTTTTTGGTTCTGGACCATACCTGGGAACCTTCTAGTTACGGAGATATGATAGTAACATAGTGCCAACTTTATCACTAGTTGTTTTAAATACCTTCACAACCCCCTTACTATTCAATCCATCCATCAGCACAATGTTTTGAGTGCGTTACATTGAATCATACCTTAAAACCTAATTATTCACCCCAAAAAAAAGGGGTTTCCCAGCAATAATTTTTGCGTAAGGTTACTTAGTTTGATGTACATAATGCTTGGTTGACGGCTTCGTGAAGGGTCCGTTTACACCCTGTAGATAGAAATTATTCACAAAACAAGATATTAATTGTTAGAGGCAGACGAGACGAGACACGCACAAAAGGTGTTTTCGCGGCTCAATCGCTGCACAGGACTAACTGTTTATTTTCTTTTCTAGATTAAAATTATCTACAACGTCTTACCAAGGGGTATATTATTATCCAGTACTAATTGGGTTGTGGAGATCAGATACGCAGTCGCTCCATGTAAAATTATTCAGCTGCATTCGGTTAGACTGGAAGCCGACCCCAACATAGTTGGGAAAAGGCTAGGCAGATGATGTGATTAAAATTATCTACATACACATAGCTTATATAAAGAAGACGTTCCTTAAATCACAGTTACTACAACCGTGATGCAACCTTAGGTTTTAATTCAGATGACGTCACCTCATACTTACTCCCTCACAAACCAAAAGCCACACACACCAGAAAATTTACGACTGAAAACTATAAAATGACCTAATAAAAAAAATCATTAATCCTGGGCCTGATTAATACGGCCCGGTTTGGTCCCAGGCCAGGCCGGTGAGAGTAAAGGCTGGGCCCAACAGGGGGTGCCGTTTAATTGGACCCCCTAAGTCCGGGCGTTAAAGCACCAATGTTAGGTTATTTATTGACTGGACAGTCATTATCGCTCGTGTGTTAGATATTCTGTTGTTCACAATGAACCTCTTTAATAAAGTTTTTTTTTTTCAATATGTAAATAGGCTGTATGGGTTTTGGTCTGTGCCTTGTTTGATTGCGTCGTTTGAAAAGCGAAGGCGAGGCTCTGGCGGTTCGGTCAGGGATTGTAAACCTCATTTGTTTTTATTGTTTATAATATTTTCGATCGAGTTCTTATGCTTTGCTAAGTAAAAGTGCAATGTAGTAAGAAGGTATCCTATACACATCTAGAACTACATACTCACTAAAGTTTTACTTGGTTTGCCATGGGGCAGACTACACAATGGTTCAGATCAAAGTTAACGCCTTACGGTGGAAGCGCCAGGGCCGCACGCGAAATTCAACATTTTTTTACGTTTTTTTTAAATTTGCCGGTCAGTGTCACGCTGTTCATACAACCTGATTACCTAGATTATAGAAAAAGGACTATGACTAGATTCTTGTCTTGATGTGGGTCGTTTTTAGAAGGTTACGGAGAAATGGCAAAAGTATTGACCAGATGCAAGAGTTACAGTATAACAAACGATTCTGTACAAACATGGGAATTAACAATTCACGCCCATATTAATCTTGACCACCAAAATCCACCGTCAATTACAGAACAATAATCAGCCACATAAAGCTGGCCAGCATCCGGCTACCGTAGCAGTCAATAAACTAAATATTCCTGGAACGCAACAATCGTGAAAGACACCCGACACTCAATCCAACGCCTGTTTCGACCAGAACGCGCCTTTCATACAAAACATATGCTCACAATCCGTCCGTGCCATTATTCAACTTAACCTTAACACTTTAATAGCCTGAATCGGGAATCGAAGCTGCGACGCCTCATTTCACTTCGCTTCCTCACCACCACCAACCAAACAAATCTCAACTTTAAACTTCTACACTAAGATCCAAAATACCTTGTCGCAAGCTAAGCTCCCTTAATTGGCCGCCATGAATTGTAAACATCTTATATAACTCAAATAAACAATTGAATTTCAATTCAGTTTAAGTTCAAATAGAGTTAATAATGCAATACTGGCAGAAAATGCAAATTTTCAGCCACACAGTTTACTTAGCAATTAAAATTAATGAGCGAAACAAGTTCAGGTTTGTGGTTTGTTTGGAACAGAAATGAGAAGGTCTATGGAACTGATGAAGACTTGAATACGTGTAAATGTGGAAATCTCGCTTTTATGGGACAGACTTGATATTGCCTAAGGTAGCAGATACTTACAGATTGCGAATTGCCAGTAAAGGGTCTATTAATTGTCAATTTCGAAAACAGTTGTAAGCTATCTAGCTGACAGTAGAACCGAGAGTAGCCATCTCGATATTTATGGTCAACCAAAGACAAGCTGTAAGAATTTCACGTCGCAGTCACAATAATAAAAGACATTAAACTGGAAACAGCTCATAAGAAACCTTGACGCCTTACAAGTCAAGACCATAGCCTAACACTGAATTAGAAACAGGTTGCCACTAAAAAAAATATTTCTTTTACGCTTCATTTGAACTTTGGTTGTTTATGGCTCGACTTTTTCTAGATCTGTTCTGGTGACGAATCTCAACGGAGCGTGGTTTCCGCATAGAAAGCGTTTTCTGAGGTCATCCGATCGATATTTTTTATCGATGTTGTTCAAATATTTTCGCATTTGAAGAAACCGGACGATTCGAAATTGCAGTCTGGTAACAGTCAGTGCTTGCCTCTTTCTTAGCAACTAGGTCAACCAAAAAAATGCCAGCTGCTAAATAAAATATGGCCCAAAATGGCCTGTTAACTTGCTTCTCAATAAATCCTCAAATTGGTACAAAATTGACAGGCTCAACAGTTTGCCGTGACTGAAATAACCTCAAGGGAGGTCGTTCCGTGTCCGTCAAACGTTCTCAGGCTACCGATTCGGACCTCCTCCATTTTATTGTTTTCAAAATTTTACTACCGCACTAAATCATTCTTTTCTGCGAACCAGCCAACGTTATGTGATTTAACAAGCGAACGCCTTCGCTATCCTTTGATGAACTCCATTTATATTTAAATCGTCATTCTTAGAAAGATATGAAACCGCTTCATCACTGCCTTTCCCATAGAGATAGACAACCTCCTTGTTTAAAACTTTAGTTCGTATGTAAATAAAAACGCCGCGGCGATATTAATAATGCGGAATAGAAACAAAAAAGAAAATAAATTAAAAATCGAACGCCGGGAACGAAACATCCATACAATAATGGGAAGGAACAAAGAGGTAAAAAAGCGGGAAGAAACCTGTCGACGCCATGTTGTGTGGCAGTCGGCCTTCACGCCTCGGCCGCTGAAGATTATCTTTCGAAAAAAGAACCGAACGGGAGGCTTTTCTTGACGATGAACGTCTTATATCGTATTCATGTCGTGGGATTATGGCCTCTTAATGCTACCGAATAAAGAGTATATTAGGGTGGAATAGTTCTGACTTAATATCTTTTGTGATCGTTTGGGAGAAAGAGCGTCGTCACCGTGCGCCTGCGCTGATGACCTGTCAATTCCGTCGTGTACGCCAGCCGTAGAGAAAAAAGTGACATTAGAGTGGCCATCTATTATTTTGACTTTATGTGGGGAGATGGAGCCGAGATTGATCGTGTTTGGCTCAGCCCTTTTAATTACACCGCATTCAGTTGAATGGCTTTGTATTCGTCTACTGTTCGGTAGATGTTTATGTATACGTAACTACTTATGTACAGTCATCTTTTGTGGGAAAGGTTTTTGTTGGACGGAGTTTTTGAAACTTCAGTCCTTTTTTCTACATACTGGTTTATTTTCTTTATCATCCTTCTCCTTTTTATAATTCTTTCTCTCTTTCTGGTTCAACTTTGTCAGTTATGCATTTTATTCGGAAAAAGTTCAAACAACAATAAAGTAGTTTTTTCTCATACCTACTGAAACTAGTGACTAGACATAGACACTAGGAAATATTTTATTAAACACGTTTATCGTATTACTTGTAATAAAAAAAAAACCTGTTTATTAGAAAATGATTTCCCCAAGCATACGTCGCATAAGCGCGCGCGCATCTGTCACGGTACGTCGAGAAGGCTCGTGCGTCGCTTCTTGCGTCGTCTCATTGTGCGATTTCGTATGCCCGCCATGCATTACCGTCAACTACGTCGTTAAGGCGCATTCTTAACGCTAATGTGGGATAATGTTACAGAAGAAGATACTTGGCGCTGAGATAGGGATCTTTTAGACGCTTTATGTATTTGCTGAACTAAAGTTTCGTCCAGTTTTCTCAAAATCCGAAATGAAAAGAGTACGTATCTGGAAGAACTAGAACTGTAGCCCAGCATTAGAAGAGCCTACTCTTTCTAATCAGTTTCTTTTGCGCTCAGCTGTCAGTGTCGCTTAGCGATTTTTATCGTATTTTAAATTCTAATGTTTAAATTCTAGTACTTGAGAAGCTCGTGGCTATTAACAGCCGCTCGGGTCGATCTTAAGGTTAAGCCGCGCTTGCCTAGGTTGGTCCGTGGATGGGTGAACACCCATATCATACCGAGTTTCCTCCGTGCCCCGGAAAGCACGTTAAGCCGTTGGTCCCGGCTGTCATTTGTTGATCTTTGACAGTTGTTACAGGTAGTCAGTGACCCGAAAGTCTGACAACCAATCTTACCAAGGTGTGTCGTGTTCCCTAGTACTAACTGGGTTGTGGAGGTTAGACAGGCAGTCGCTCCATGTAAAATACTGGTATTTAGCCGCATCCGGTTAGACTGGAAACCGACAGCAACATAGTTGGGAAAAGGCTAGGCAGATGATGATGATGCATAAATTCTAGTACTTCTTGTATACGTCTAGCCTAGAATTACCGGGTACCATTTGACTGTAACCAACATGGCTGCCTTCAGACAGGGCAAAAACTTGAATGATAGTTTGAACTCCTGAGTTTAGAACTTCGCTCTTCTGATTGACATTTTCCGGTCTTTAAAGGTCATAGACTATTTGTTTTGAACACCTGTCACTTTTCTGTAAATTCGTTTACAAGTCAAGTTTGGAATGTTTTATTACTCTGTGCATTTTTTTAAAGGAAACTTTGGTTTTTCCCGTTCTTTCTTGATTATAAGATAATAATGAAGATTTTTTTAGACGATCTAACTGTCACAAAAAATATTATCATTGTATTTTTTATTTAAATTACCTTTGTAGACTTTACTACTCTATTTATCTACACCAAACTGTAATAACTACACAGAACAATGTTCGTAAACAAACGTTCATCGTTTGAACATAACGTTCTCTCGCAAGCGGTACAGTCGCGCACTACAGTCAGATATAGAAATAAATAAAGCCACCGCACACGCCGCGAACACTGCGAACCGGCGCAGGCGCAATCTCGGGGGGTCACGATCTGCGGTCACGTAGCTCCCACTCCCATAATAATACATGTACAGTGCATACTGCCACATAATAGATAGGCACAGAAAGCCTTCTGACAAATTGTGGTTATAGGTGCTCGCACACATAGATACATACAGCCCGTGCGCGATTAGTTGAAACGGCGTACAATACTAAAATCTTTTTTTTTTATGTAAATAGAATGATAATTTCGAATGAATTCTGATTATAATTAGATTGATTTTTATTTTTTGAAAAATTTATTAAATACTTTTTCTTAATGTGATGTTATTTTTTACTGTGCCACAGCGCTCAGTCAACTTATTGCACACGGGTTATACGTAACTACGGCGGCAATTTCAATCACTAAAATTACACTCACAATTTACAATTTGCGCATGAGTTTGGGTTACCAAACTCGGAAGCCGGAATGGAACATACATATTTAGAACTTATATTAATGTGCCATTCCGGCTCTTATTCGGCATCATATTATATAAAGTCTGAATACAAGAAGAATGAAAGGTGAAAAACGAATTCATTAGTGAACCGATCTAACAATGTTAGATTTCGGCACTTCACACCTTTCACTTGCTTACCGAATGATAGAAAAGAAAAAAAAAGGAGCGGATGAACGTTCATTCCATTGTAATTTCCCGATTCCGTGTAAATATGGATTGAAACAAAAATGAACTGGCACCCGAGTGAAGCTTCTGATTTCAAACTTTATAATAATTGAACGTAGACGCAGTTCTATGAACGTGCGTTTTACCTTATTGTGAGCAGACCTTCTGTATAGATCTACCTTGTGAGACTACTATGTTGCTGCCTGTAAACACTATGTTATTTTCTATCGGAATACGGAGCTAGGAGAAAAAAGATGGTGGCTAATTGGATTAATAAACGTTGCTTTTAGAGAGTGGTTGAAAATTACTGCTTATTATTTAAGTTTATTCGGTTATAGAGATAAAGGTATTTCATCTGAAACTTGGACATTCTCATGATATATTGCAAAGCTCTCTGGTATTTTCTTGACTGAGGAAAATAAGAAAAGATTGATTGTCTCTGGTAGGATTTTTTAACGTTATCTATGTTTTTCATTCAGAGATAATTGATTTTGTTTATACCCTAAGGCGTGATTAATACCGCAAAGAATTGTTTTTGCTTCTGTCTAATAAAATCCAAGTATAACATAAAATCCAGAAGGTTTTTTCTATAAAAATAAAACAGAAGTTATAATTGAAAACAGTAGATGGCGCCAGTAAAACTTAAACAACAGAACTAAAAAAATGAACTACAGAGAAACCGTGCGTGTAGACATATTTTCTTTGCTCAACCGGTTCTTACCATTAAAATCTCGCTTTGACTAGCATCCCTAATGAGTCCTAAAGTATCATGAGCTTCATAAGCACCCGTCATTGCGTGGTCATAGGCCCTGATTGATGGCTCTTCAGTCTTAATGGTAATGGAGACTCGTCACTCCGACTCGTCGGCGATTTTTGAGATATTTCAAATAAGAAAATTGCTGAAAGTTCCCTTTAAATTTACTTTCGAAGAATATAACTCTTGATGTGCCATTGTTTTTACTTGTAATGTTTGGCTTTGAGTAATTTTCTTTAACTTATATGATAGTTATCATGGAGAAAGAGGATGTGTCGCTTTCATGAGACATCTAACAATTTGTTTAATTTAATGTTAAGAAATCATACTGAAGCAATTGTTTCGTCGAAAACACGTAACTGAAGTGACAAAATTATCTATGTCTCATTCTTATTTTACTGCAAAGCTGTTTCAGTAGCTAAACACATTGTACGGTAGCAAAATAGTAAAACTTTAAATACATAAAGAAGAATAAAAAGCCAAGGTGACAACTTTCAGCAAATAAAAATCATAAAGTTTTCCTAGAATCGGGTGCAACATTCGTGATGGTCTATAATAGACAAATTTGAACGCAGACGGAACTGTGGGTGGTCGTTAGCGTTAGAAACACCATAAACAAACTGAGAAATTGAAATATTATTCGTCAAATACACAAATCGAGCTCGTTACGGGGTCAAAGAATTCACTTCGGTGCATAAAAAAATAATTTAACACCAATTTTTCACAGCTATCCGATGGATGGGCGACTAATTTGTCCAAATGCTGCGCGCTGGAGTGCGCGGGCGCATCCCATTGTGTTAGATCAAATATGGCGTCGTTAATGGCGGCGTAGACGCTGACATATTGCCTTACGTGTGTTGTAACTGTAATTTATCGACGCACCACTGTGTGTGCCTGTACGAAATTAAGCAGCTTTATGTTTGCCAGGTCATTTCTCCTGACCTCTCACTGTGCGTCTTTTCAGTGTTATTGAATGGCTTCCATGTGTTTAATAAGGTTTTTATACGACCATTTATTACTTGTACCGTGGCTCTACCGGTAGAGGAACGTTCGTTTTTGAACGAGTTTTGATCGGAGATCGTGGCTAGTTTTCTGAACAGTATATTTGTAGGTATATCTATGTATAAAACTCTATCTACCTACACCTACACTTGTTTCTTTAGAATAATAAAGTACCAGATAGATATGTACCTAATCACACTGCTGCCCAAAATAGTGGTCGGAATTTAATTAACTTACGACCGGATTTCCCAGTAGGAGGTATCTATGAATGTCATTGCAATTTTATATGCAACTATCCCACAAGATCCTTACAACAGTTTGCGCCCAATTTTATCAAAGCAACTCGATCTATTTTACTACACAAACAGAGTACATGTAACACCGAAACTTTATTTTGTACAACGTTCTAAGTAAAAAGTACAGTCGGGTAAAAAAGGTAAAAAGTCATTAGTCATTTAGGCGTACGGCGTAGTCGGCGTATGTCGGCGAGGCGCCGCGAATCACAACGCGCTAAAGACCCGACTCATGCTATCGTAGGCTCTTTAATTGTGTTCTTCGACTACCCTCCCACCGCTACTTGGGGAAGTCACGTCACGACCGGCTTTGTCGGGAGCCGGTGATCTCCTGTCTTTGTCTGTCTGCGAAACGGAGTTTTTTTTTTCGTCGTCTGAACTCTTTGGATACCTACTAGTGTTTTTAGAATAATTTTTCCCGTACAGCAACGTTGTATGTGAATAAATGTATGGCAAAGTTCTGCTGAAATTAGTTTGAAACCTGTTGTACAGAAATACTTAGAAAGATATCGACATGTAATCGCAGAAGTAATTAATTTCCTTGCACACTATGTTTATTTAAAGCTTCATTAAAACGTGTATTTCCTGTTTGTTGTTAGTGACACTACAAAAAAATCGTGCATAATTATTTCTTCAGAATTCTATTCAGCGTTCAGTCAAACAAATCATAATCGTTCGTTCTAAACAATTCCCCAGCGAGTTTCCCAGCGCTATCAGACGGGGCGCCCAATGGAAATGACATTTTAAAAACCGCTCTCGAGCCTACCTATAGCTGATTTTACATATACTTGTGTTTCGCACGCACGCTCCGTGCGCAACGTCGATAAAAGAGGGCGTGGCCGTCACCGCCGCATCCACCAATCAGGTGGCTCCGCTCCACGTGTGCGTACGCCGCACCCTTTCATGTGTGCCGCATCACTTGCCAAGTGTGAGTGCGACGTTACGTTTATACGCCCGTGGTGTATATGGGCGTAAATAAGTATATGCCGGCTACCGGCACCACAAAGGTTCCCATATCTTTTATGTTCTTAGATCCTTATCTCGCGGTTTCTTATTTTACATTTGAGATGGTGGCCTGGAATTAACGGTCAGCCCCATAAACACGCTATAACAAACTTTAATATGGCCGTAATACAAAATAATCTGTGATTTTTACTGCGTTCGCTGCGTTAATAGGTTGTTATAGATTTAAAGATAGCGCACTAGTGTTTTTTGGTAAGAAATATTCATGAATCACGCTGATTGAATTGTTAATGGGCCTAAATTGTTGATTATCGCGTGGTTAATTATGTTTTTGAATGCGAGTTTATGTAAAACAATACAGATATTTTATCTTTGACTGTTATTAGCGGACATTTGCATAAAATAAAAACATTCTGGCAAAACATGATTGAAACATTACATACAAAATAAAACCGATACTACCTAAAAATCAATCAAACGGCTATAAAATAAATACCGAATTACAAATAAAGAAGCCACAAAATTTTAAATTCGAATTTCGTACATCAAAGAGCTTGTTCTATATTCGAAATTGAGCGACAATAAAAGACCGTTTTCCCGCCAAAATTCGATTAGCGAGGTACAGCGGGACAAAGGAAGTCATTTATACGGGGGGCGGTTTTAAAATTGATTTTGGAGCGGGACGGGGAGCTCATAGGTGACTGGTCGTTACTGTACCTACAGGACGCGAGAGAACTCGATATATTCAGTCAGTATTTTTAGTTGAATTGATGTGATCGTGTTGTCGAATTATTTTTGTAACAAAATGTTCTCGTTAAGTACATCCACTGTTTTTCTACATCTTTGACAGTCTGAAACTTTAAACTGGTATGGTTAAGTATTGAAATTTCAGGAGCTCGTGGCTAAATAATAACAGCCGCTCGGGTCGATCTTTAGGTTAAGCCGTGCTTGCCTAGGTTGCCATTATTTACCGAGTTTCCTCCGTGCCTCGAAAAGCACGTTAAGCCGTTGGTCCCGGGTGTCATTTGTAGATCTTTGACAGTCGTTAGGTAGTCTGTGGCCCGAAAAGTCTGACAACCAGTCTTTCCAGGGGGTATCGTATTACCCAGTATTAACTGGGTTGTGGAGGTCAGATAGGCAGTCGCTCCATGTAAAATACTGGTATTCAGCTGCATCCGGTTAGACTGGAAGCCGACCCCAACATAGTTGGGAAAAGGCTGGGCAGATGATGATGATGGTTAAGTATTGAAAACGGGAAAAATGCAACTTCTTATACAAAATACTGTTATAAACAAGAGAAACAATACCGTGTATATTTATTATGATAAGACTAGCTTTTACCCGCGGCTTCGCTCGTGTTAATTTAGAATTTGACAACCAGTTCGCACTATTGAAGTTTCTATAATAATATAATTCAATCATGATTCAAAAGACACGTGGCGCCATCTATTATCATAAGAATT
The DNA here is from genome assembly GCA_910589295.1 of Noctua janthe. Lineage (NCBI taxonomy): Eukaryota > Metazoa > Arthropoda > Insecta > Lepidoptera > Noctuidae > Noctua > Noctua janthe. The sequence continues at coordinate 6,004,992 of OU342573.1, read as the reverse complement.
ATTGTTGTTTTCCTCGGGAACAGTACTTCTTTTCGGGATCAAATGTACCCTATATCCGTTTCTGTACACCCGACAATGTATATGCAAAATTTCAGGATCATCGGTTCAGTGGTTTAGGCGTGAAAAGTAACAAACAAACTTACTATCGCATTTGTAATATTAGTTAGGATTAGAATAAGATAACAGCAACAACTTTGTTCATACTCCTTTTTTTTTTTTTTTGGATGGGAAATCATCAAATGACCCCCCCCACTCTGGGCGGAGCGGAAGGGAGTGTCAGACTTGTACTGACTAAAACCCATCCATGTTCCTTCTTTGCCCTTTGTGTTTTAGGGCCACGGTGTCTCTTTCGAACAGTCCCGCAGCTCTGGCAGGCTGTTCATACTCCTCACAACACAACTCAAAAACTAATGTTATTTCCAAAGGCAAAACATCGTCAACAAACAAACACAAACAGTCACAAAAGATCACAGACTCCAGTGTTTATACAACCGAGAGCCCTAGGGCGAAGCACCCTCGTTGAACGGACGTTTTACCCCTAAGAGGGTAGGCACACAAACTTGATCGCCGATCAAGTGGGTAGGTGATGATAAAAATGTACTCAGTGATTGGATTGTTTGGTTGCACACAAGGGTGGTTGAGTACTTGATGAGGATGTTTTTAGGAGCAAGAGGATATGGAAATAAGGTGGAAGATGATAATATCTCTCAGAGTATGTGCCTACTTCTGCATTAGTACCTACCTAGATATAATGATAAGAGAAGTATTGAAAAATTACTTAAAACTCCAAAGTTAGTAACTTTTGAAGAGTAGGTACCAACAGGATTTGGTTTACTGCATTTATTTTTTTGTTAAATTCTTTGATACTGCTTTATATTTAACATCATTGATGGGCCATAGGATTGTGTGAGGAATGACATGAAGGAAACAGGAGTAAATGATAGCGTGAGGATTGGCGGGAGAATTGAAGAAAAAAAAAACGTGTTGCGCCGACCCCAAGTAACATGGGGCAAGAGCAGGATATGATGATGATGGGTCAAAATCCTCCCTCTAAACCTTCTATCAGCGTTGATTTTGTGGTACTTTTTGCCAATCACAAATTCAAATTCAAATTCATTTATTGCAAATATGGGTAGTTATACAGGTGGGTTTTTGAAGAACAGGAAAGTTGTTAGTGTCACCATATTCTGCACTAGGCATGCAACATTTAGTTCGGAACGTGGATAGTCCTTAAATTAAAAATTTAAAGGCTTATTACAAAGCTTAAGCTTAAGCTTTATTTACAAAGCTTTATATTAATACTTGTTGGTAAGCAAATGATAAAGAATATTGAATATATCCATCTCCAAAATATACTACAACTAGATACAACTGTTAAAAATAAAACAGCCCGTAAACAGAAAATCTTTTTTCTTCAAAAACTATATCGTAGTATCTACCCTGAAATGACTTGCAAGTCTTCGGAAACGCAAGTCAGTGACGGCAACGCAGCAAGATTAATATAAGTCAAGCTGCGGTAAACGCTGGCTCATCGATGTATAAGCTTAATTAAGTTGAACCCTTGTTGCTATGCTACTCGATATTTGTGCCAGAAAGGTGAAAGGAAATAGGTCTTATATCGGTGGACGTATAGGAAGGTATGTAACCTCCTTTCGATAAAAATAAAACAGGCAAGATAGAATGATCTGAATTTGAATTTTGTAAGAATAGTTATATTCATTAAAGCTACTTTGTTAAAGTCTTCTTTGTTCAATATTTTAAAAGATCAATGAGTTGGCAATATAGGACTTTATTTTATCATCATCTGCCTAGCCTTTTCCCAGCTATGTTGGGGTCGGCTTCCCGTCTCACCGTTTGCAGCTGAATACCAGTATTTTACATGGAGCGACTGCCTATCTGACCTTCACGACCCAGTTAGTACTGGGCAATACGATATTCTTTGGTAAGAAGGAAACTTATTTAAAAGGCAAAAGGCTTAAATAAACATAATTAATTTATAACGTTCCCAGTGCCAGGACATCGGCGACAGGCGTCCTCTCTGGTAGAGGTAATGGGCCATAATCCACCACGACGACGATGGCACATGTTTTCGAATTTGTGTTTCTAGAACATGCTGTTCCTGTTTTCTTACTATGTACTCCTTCTTCCGTTTTATAAAGGCTTGCAATTCATTGAAAAATATAGACAACAAATAGAGACTCACTAATAAAACAGAAAAAATGATAAACTACCGTCCACCTTCGATTAAAAACTTGTCTGCGATTCATCAAATCCCAAGAGATATTAGCGCCGTCTCATACTATTAATATCGAAAACATATCTATTTAATATCTAAGATAAAGTTATTATAAGGCTATATACACATCATGCCATAATATATTCTCCGAGACAAGCTCATCTCGTGTCATGACAGATGTTATAGTGTACGCCGCCCTAAAATAGCCTCCGGCTGAACAGACGGCACTGTTGCCTGCTTCGGTTGAATTAAAAAATAATAATGAAAATGGATTTCATTTTGAACTCGACTATTCAGAATGTTTGTTGTTTTACTTGCGAAAACAGTAGGTGGTTGTAAATTTTAAAACTAGAAAATCAAAGACATATGTATAACGCTGGACGGGCTTGTGGCTAAATATTTAATAACAGCTGCTCGGGTCGGTCTTCAGGTTATACCCCGCTTGGCTAGGTAGGTCCGTGGATGGGTGACCATCCTTAACATACCGAGCTCCCTGTGTGCCTGTGTGAGGCTTAAATGTTAGTTCCGGCTGTCATTTATGGATCTTTGACAGTCATAACAGGTAGTGGCCCGCAAGTCTGGAAACCACTCTTACGAAGGGTTATCGTATTGCCCAGTACTAATCGGATTGTGGAGGTCAGATAGGCAGTAGCTCCATGTAAAATACTGGAATACAGCCGCATCCGGTTAGAAGGCGATCCTAATATAGTTGGGAAAAGCCTAGGCAGATGATGATAGACGGGACAATGCGCACAAAATTGTTATTTACTTGCAAGAGCCAACTGGTTGCTGTCGGTACAAGTGTAACGTGTCAAACTTTTCGATTATGTCATTTTTAGGGTTCAGTACCTCAAAAGGAAAAAGTAAACCCTTTTAGGATCACTTTGTTGTCCGTCTGTCTGTCTGTCAAGATCCTTTTTCTCAGGAACGCGTAAAGGTATCACGATGAAATTTATATCAAATACTCTATACGGTCTCTTTCTTTAAGTCAACGCGATCAAAAGATATGACCGTTTATGTCGCACTTTTTCGCGTATTTTTGCGCTTTCATAAGAGAATGAAAACCTATATTGTACTTCTTATTATCTTAGAATCATGAAATTTAGCAAGAAGCAATATCTTACAGCACAGTGATGTAGATTGAAGGTATTATAATCATTTTGCTTTAAGCTGTCACGAGACGTGGTATCACATTTTTCAAAGAAATTTCTTTTGATAGTCACTCTATTTGTTGAAAATATTCCTGATTGGAAAGACGGCAGTAATTCTCTAATGGCAAATGAGAAAGCACACATACAGTCATTTATATTACGTTGAAGAACTCAAATGACTTCTTGGACACTGGAAGTTTCTTCAATATGACTTTGCTTACAGTTGAAATTATCGTAAAACAGCTTTGACACATACGTAAAAATGTCAGTCAAACGGTTGTATTATTTAAAGTTATGTTTAGTTGCTATCTTAATGCAAAGTCGCCATATCGATAACCAATTTCAAAAATAAATTATCATAAAATTAAATTGTTTTAACATCTCTGTTTGTTGTGTGTTTTATTTAAGTAAGTAATTATAGCAGTGACAGCCTAGTGGTGTGACCGTCGGACTGTCAAGTCATAGTCTCGAGTTCAAACCCAAACCTCTGATTTTTCGGATTCATGTGCGTATACTATTGGTATTCAGCTGCATCCGGTTAGACTGGAAGCCGACCCCAACATAGTTGGGAAAAGGCTAGGCAGATGATGATGATGATGATGTGCGTATACTATAATTTATTATCACTTCGGTGAAGGAAAACATCGTGAGGAAACCAGCATGCCTGAGAGATATTTCTTGATGGCAAGTAAAGCCAAGTCAGAGGCCCATGGGCGGCATAAAAAACTCAGTCACCAGGTTAGGCACCAACCACACTATAAAAAAAAAGTAAATAATTATACATATACTAACGAACTGTACACTTCAGCGACATATACAAGTTATTATTATAAGCCTCCTAAGTATCTCACTGCAGGGCAAAGGCCTATTCCTTTGTAGAGGTATGAAGAACAGGGTTTAAAGTTCTTCATCCACCTTAGGAAAGGGACGATCCTCCGCCCTGGCCACTGCTAGACAGTAATTTGCTGTCAAGTTTTTCTACAGGTCTTAAGTCGCAGAGAACTTTAATATCGCCATTTAGGAATTTGATGTTTGTTCTTCATTTGTGGCATAATTTTTGCTATAGTGCTGCTACACCTCGTTTCTATTATTCCCGTTCTTCTGCTATTTGTAATAAGTCTTTTAGAACTCCGAATAGAACTCCTATAGTTCTATTCGTACAAATGAAAAAACCGCGCCGTTGAACTTGTTAACGCTTAGTTCAGCATCGAAATTTGAAAATCCAACAGTATGATTTTATTTTCCAATTCGTGTAGGTATCGTCTAGTGAAAACCGGCATTAACATCTTTTGCAGTTGCCCTATCCAGTCAAATGAGAAATATTTAACTCAAAACTTCACTAGAGCAACTATTACCCAAACTAATTACCAACATAATCGGTGTACACTCACACGTGCAAGGACCACGGCCCACAAGTGCCAAGTTCCCAGGTCCAGGTGCCCCTACAGCTAAGTGTCCGGTCACCTCGCCCCTTCTGCAAACGTTCTCCAGCCACCCTCCGTGTTTGCGAGAAATAAAACGGTTTTTCTACCCCTACTAAAGTTTAAGAGGAATATTTTTAAGCTACCTAACTTCGATGTTCTGTCGAGTTTGAAGTTTTTATTCGAAACTGAATACTTCAAAAATCTTAATTCAAATGCAAAATAAAAAACATGATTTGCTACAAACCTATGCATCGTATATCGCGCTACGCAAATTACGCTACGAATATTCTGCTACGTAAAGTTTGCTGTACTACGCTACGGTTATTTGCGCTACGGCGTAACCTACGCCGCTACGAAATATAGTCACTACGAAAAATGGTTCGTAGACATTAGAACTAGGAATTAAATTGGGATTTTAAATTATTTTGCATAGTTTATATGTGTACTGCTGTAGGTTTCCCGTCATAATTTTAAATAACCTATGTTTGACGTATGTTACAAGAAATAACATTATAGATTTTAACATATAAATAACCTTAGTCATGAACAACAATAGTAACTTATAAATGTCACTAGTAGATTTACAACTAACTCGATGTGTATGACGCAAACTTTGATAGTGTTGATGTGCCTTTCCGTGACAATTTATGAGAATATAAGACTTATTACCCATAAAAGTATAACATCTACTTGTGCAATATTAGTTTGCACGACCATAAAAATGTACAACAGGTAAAACCCGGCGTAAAACCCTACTACCTAGTTCTCAAGTGCTCATCATAAACAGTGTAAAAATACCCTTAACGAAGCCGAAAGGCACTTAGTCTTCTCGTCATTGCGATCATTTTTTTGTTCTAGACCATATCTGGGAAGCTTCTAGTTACGGAGATATTGGGGGTCAAAGTTCCAACTTTTACACAAGTTTTTTTTTTTTTTTTTTTTTTAATGTTATAACTTTACTTTAAATACCTCAATGACCCATGAACGATTCAATGCAGCCACCAGCACAATGTTTTGCGTGCGTTACAGTGATTTTAACTGTAAAACGTAGTTTTTCTAAAGTTGTTTCCCAGCAATAATTTTTGCGCAGGGTTAGTTAGTTTGATGTACAGAATGCTTGGCTGACGGCTTCGTGAAGGGCCTGTTTACACCCTGTATAAACATCGTAACCTTGGTCCTTATTTCTCTCTTGATTCCGAAAGTAGAAACCACGATGATGATACCTTTTTATTAAACAGTCCTCAAAACATTCCCAGTGTCTATTGACACTCGAGTTCCTATTTCGAAAATTGTATCGAGTTCTGCGAAAACAATTCCGAGTTGTGCGAAAACAAATAGTAGGGTTCCCTCTCCCTACGCTATAAGTAATTGTTTTTGCGGCTAATTCTTTGTGTTCCCATTTCTTTGGGGGACGAACCACTCGAAATTACATTTTTATTTGGTTAAACCAGCTCGGGGTGACACGATTGCTTTTTGATAAGTCAATTTTATTTTTAAAGGGTTTTTTAATAGTTTTTCTTTACCTATGGATACTTTTATATATACTAGCTTTTGTCCGCGGTTTCGCTCGAATTAATTTAGAATTTGACAAATAAACTCTTAACACTCTACTAAAGTTTCTATAATAGATAATATAATTCAATCATGATTCGAAAGACACGTGGCGCCGTCTATTATCATAAGAACGATTTTGTTGTTTTCCTCGGGAACATAACTTTTTTTTTGGGATAAAAGGTATAGTATATCCGTTTCTGTACATACACCTGACAACGTATATGCAAACAGGATGATCGGTTCAGTGGTTTAGGTATGAAAAGGTAATAAACAAACAAACTTATTTACGCATTTATAATATTAGTTATGAATGGATTTGGTCCGTCTGTGAGGTTTTTTTTGTTGGTTAATTAACTGGTGATTAGTGTTACTTTCCTATCTTCATCTGTAGGATTTTGTAAAATCTTTTTAGCAAATTTTGCTTACCTCTTAAGGTATCTGTAACAATCCTTTCATCATCCACATCATCCACAGCCTGAATCCGCTCACTGCTGGGTATAGGCCTCTCTTTTCTTGTGCCGATCTCCACGTTCCTATGCCACACTCACCCCCAGGTCTTCACCCGATGGCAACTTTGATATTATTCATTTACCGTATAGTTTTCTAAACGTATTCTTATCTTTGTCCACAGCGGACTCGCTACTAGGCTCAGGGTCTGACGAGGAGGAGGAGGATGAATCCAGAGCTGCCAATAACTCGAGTAGCCCTGCGCATGCGCCGCATCCAGCGCTGCACTCCGAACTGTCTCACAATGGGGACACGAAGCCGCATGATGATTCGGAAGACCAGGTTGGTAGATAAATAACCTTGTAGTACCGGTATATGTTGTAGTGAAGCTTCTCAATACACACATTTGTATTAAGAACTTAAATCTGATCCTAGCAGACGAACGTTTGTAACCTAAGTCATTCTACTAACCTGTGGGGTGTAATAGGCTTCAGAGTACACCTATAAAATTTAAATCATAAGGAACATCTACAAGAAGTCTCCTACTAGATCCAAACGGTTAGATCTCTGTTTTGTCAGAAGTTTCTTAATTCATGTTTCCACAATTATCAAAAGGTATTGCTGTTTTACAATATTCGCTTCGAATCGAACTCGGTATACATTTCGTACATAATTATAGACCATCTCCCCTGAACCACCACGAAGCCCGTTCACATAGTCGCATTCAGTTGTTTTTCTTTACACCCCAGGGTTCGCTGGATGGGGACCCGGAGACGCGCGACTCCCAAGCCGAGAACAAGTCCCCGGACGATGGCAATGGGGGCTCCAAGCGACGGGGGCCGAGGACTACGATAAAGGCGAAGCAGTTGGAGATCCTGAAGTCGGCTTTTTCTCAAACGCCGAAGCCAACGAGGCATATAAGAGAACAGCTAGCAAAGGAGACGGGTTTACCCATGAGGGTCATACAGGTTAGTGGTTGGTGATATGGATTCTTCTATAGAGATTTTACCAAAAGTGATGGTGTGAATGTAAAGAAAAATCAAAGGTTGATGATGATGATGACACTGTTATTCAAGGTAAAAAAGGGCAACCTGTTACCATGAATCCTGTAGATGGTTCGACAGTGTTTTAAACAACAGTCCAATATCTGCAGGGTATAAACAAAATCAAATGTCATTACACCGTGTACACATTTGTCAAAGGAGTTGCTGTAAGTGGCCGAGAAAAGTTAAAGAATGATGACGATGACGTGATAGTGGCTTCTTAAATTGAGAAAGATAACAAAGTTGTAGAGTTCAATTTCATAACCGTTTTATAAGATAAACAAACAATGGTAGATGCGCTTTACGGTAGCTTTACGAAAGCCACCGCGTCAGTTGCGACAAATTGCTTCACAAAAGATTCCATTAGAGCATCCACTGGTTTTCATCAATTTTATATAGGCCAACGAAAATTGACATTGTAAGCGGGGGGGGGGGCTTAGGTTTTTGTCACCGAGAATTAGTAGTATAGTTACTACAGTCACGATACAAACCACATGCCTTTATGATATTTAATACGTTATCAGTACATTCAAAAAACCTTTGCTCTCATTCAATGTAAAAAATGATAATCAATTTTCACCATTGGAGTTTCTAAATCGACTTTTTACATTTGTATGAAATTTCATAGAAAACTGCATTAACACATTGATATTTAGTGACTTTTGAATTTAGTATGAAATTATTGGTATTGTCAATTGAAGAATTAGATTAATTTCCAGAATTCGTTTTTCAAAAGAAATTCATTTAGATTAACAGAAATGTGTGTAGAATTTAAGCAAGTACCTACGCCATCTTTTAAAGTTTTAAAAACAAAAGTGTTTATCAATAAAAATATAATACGCATTAACAACAGCATCCCAAAGTTCGGCATAAAATTGATTTGTACAAAACCTCTATTCATCACGTACCTTCGCGCGGTAACCGTTACAAATGGCCGATGCTCCATCATGGCGGCGATCGGTGCGTTCGCAAATTGAATATCGCGCTCGCATCCGTCCAGGAACGCGACGACGTGACGTGACAAATATCCTAATTAACGAACACACTCTATCAAAAACATTTTGATGCGGAGTTTCTGAACGTAAATTTGATCTTGTTTAGAATTCATATTTTTATCGATGAGCTGGTTCAAATTCATAATAAGAATGTTTGTCCCTGGTCAGTGTCAAAAGTTGGTTTGCAAAAGGTGGAGAACCCGAAATTATGATTAATGGTTGACAACTTAATTTAGATATCAAAATTCGTGTTATATGAGAACAAAAATTTTGTTGATGATGTTTGCAACTAAAAATATCCCATTGCTAGTGGTTTAGACCGAAATACATTATTTGAATACAAAATAAATAATGATCCCAGAGACTTATCGACAAACTAGAAAATATTTGAAGCAAACGTAATCCGCGTTGCAAATTTCGCTCCATTTGCATCTGAGTCAGCCGCAACCATTCCGTTCGCAGAACTCGTAATCAATCTTACCTTCCAAGGTTGTTACCCACATCTAATTCGGTAAAATTCCCGAAATCCTAACCTGATCTAACACATGGAATCACGCGATTCTCCACACCGTCAGCAACGGCAACAGATGTCTGTTCAGAGATCCGTCCGTCTGTCCGTCACGCTTTTTGCGCTCCTTCCTCTTTGTTTCAGTTTTTGTTGCTGTCGGTACCGAAATAAAAAAACCCTTAGTTTTTACCACCGTCTAGTAGACTGTTTGTAAACGTAGTGGGTGCTGAACAGTTTCGTCACCGGTAGTCAAGTAATTAATGAAATTCGAAAAAAAATCCGCCTTACCACAGATATTGCAAGAAATGCTGTTTATAATTCTGAAATTATTGTCTGTGCGGAAGCAAAAACAATTGTTTTTTTTTTGGTCATAAAGAGAGCTATTTCTAGCTCTTGTGCTTTTTTGTGGAAGGTAATTAAAAATTAAATAATGCTACCATTAAAATGAATGACTTCATTAAGCTTCTATTGTGTTAAAAATTAACTAAACCTATGTTATATCATTCGGAACAAAAACCGGAGCTGTCTTTCAGTTCCGCCATGTAAGTATCATTGTCGTTAAAATGGAAAGTTGACAATTTCAGATTTATCCGTCCGTATAGTGACAAATGTGTGTACAAATATTTACAACGCCGAGAATACAAGTAAGCAATATTTTTCCCGAACAAAAACAATGTCAAGTATGTTAAGTGGGATCATAAACAACTATTTTTTGTCGTGGCTCGTCACTCGAGTAGACTGGAGCACTCGAGCCAGATCGCGCGTGTCAAATGTTTGTGCCACGGCCACCACATGTGTGAGCGGCATAACTGTAAAATGACTTTTTATAAACGGGTCTTAACTAGTTAACACCGGTGCGTGTGAAATTCGCCGTTTGAAGACTTTAAAGAAACCGCTTACAAGGTTTTTTTCAACTAAAATCAATTTTCTACTAAATTTATTAGCCATTGACATTTCATCAATTTTGAAATTATACAGAAAATACAGTGAAATGAGGCAATTTACAGGAAAAATGAACATCTAATGGGTTTCACCTTTTTTGCTTACGGACAATCTGATTGGATAGTTAAACGCTTTCTCAGGCTTCGTAAAATTATTGATGCTGTATTAGCTATAAATATTGAATTTATAGACAACACATTTTCATCAAACTTGGTATTTTATTATCAAATAAAGTTGGGACTACACTAAAACTGAGACTGTCTTCCGTATCACATTTATAGATGGTTCCCAGACCTCGATCGTTTCACGTAAAACATTCCTGAGCCTCTCAGCGAAGTCAAAGTATTCTCTATTACCTAGCATGTACTAAATGCCCTCTGGCTGTACGACCGCAGGCTAACATAAAGGCATAACTCACGCATGTTTGAAAACCGCTAAAATTATCTTAAAGCAGACATTACGGCACCAAGAATGCAGGAAGAGACATCAAAATACCAGACTACCAATCCTGCTGCCATTCTACCTCGACGTGTCATCCAACCGCGAAACGAGAAAAAAAAAGTGAAAGATATTTTAATAAGTTCATATTTTGTAATTTCCTTAGCGTGACGGCCCTGTCACCGCATGACGCGCCCTTATTGGCTCATATTTTATTTTGACAGCTCGTATAGTTAGTATCTAACTAGGGTTGTCAGTGAGTCTTCGGTAATTAATGCATTTTTTACATTTCTAGGTTCACCTATTTTATATTAAAACGCTAGGTTCTAGATAATTTAATAAGAATGTTTTTTTAACGCATGAGAGAGAGAGACATAAAATAATATGAAGCTACGTTTGGTGTTATTAATTTTATTTATGTAAAACTTTTGTTTCTCTCTCACGACCAACCCTATGCACAGCCATAGTGCTTCTATTTAGAATAAATTTAATTAAAATATAAGTAATAATCCACTGCAATATAGCTGACACATACCATTTCCTTGCACGGAATTTATGTTTGTATTTAATTAATCGGTATAGCATTGACTTAAATTTGCTTTTACTAGTCAGAAAATGATAATAAAAAACCTGAAATGTTTGTAAGTACTTACATAAAACATATTTCCTCAATATTCCGGTTTTTTCTGAAGCGCCTGCCTATATTTTTTTTTTAAATATCTGAAGTTATTTAAAAATAATCAATCAACAAGTCAAAGAATCATTACTCATTTCGCGCCAAATTTTGGTCGATGACATTTCGCATTGTAAAGACGACCACACACGTAACGCCACTTGAAAAAAATCCACAAAGAAGGGGTTATGGATAAATTAATTCAACGATTATTTAACTACTTTGTAAATGTCATCGGCGTATAGTTACATTTTACAAATTATTACCTTATTACTCAAGAAATATTCACCACGCGCGTTGCGTATCAGCATTTATAATTCTGTACAAGATCATTAATCATTATTAACTTGGTATTCATTGAGACAATTCCCGCACTATTAATTGTGAAGGAGTGATACAAAAATTGATACGGTTATTGATAATTTGGCGCATAATTACTTGACAAATGACATTAAAAACGACTTACATTGTTCAAACTGTTAATTAAAGTTAATGTTACTACCTATAAATTATTATTATTGCTATTCCGCAGGTCTGTTTTCCATTACAGCCTACAAACAACAACGCCTCTGCAGTATCTAAACGCAAACCCGTTGGTTTCTAGTTAATCACAAGCATTTTATTATTGGTGTACGGCCATCGAGAAAGTAATTCCCACACGGAAGCTCGTGTCACTGGTTGATTGATAGCGGTCGCGATAAAAACAGTTTGTCAGCGAGTCGCGAACACGTTATTATGTCACCACTGGCTACTGACGCGACGCGTCCTGATTAATGTGTGTCGTGTCGTGTGTGGCAGCCTTAATGCGCTCACGTCTATGGTCATTAATGGCGCGTTGCCCGCGGTCAGGATTCCACGTCAAACTCACGATTAGGAATTTATACCTAAGGAAAAAAATCGATATTTTGTCTAAGTTGTAATCGCAGTTGTCGGCCTATCCACGAGGGCTTTAGGTAAAGTCGAGATGAACATCGTAAACTCAATTGATCTTAAGTTAATAGTTGGTAAGTAAAGGCTGGCTGGCTGGCTGTTATAATATTTCTATGTTCAATAGTCGGTTCTTTTAGTCGGTTTTTTTTTTATAAAGCTACATAGTTATGCTGTCTAATAACTCAGTCCGAAAAGACTCGTTTTTTAAATATTAAATAAATTATTTCTACTCGATGCCTGTCTTCAAGCCTATTCCGTAAAAACTGATGGCCGATTAACAAAAATAAGCGCCGGAGTTCCCCACAGTTCAAACTTTTTCATTAGAATTGAATATTCAAACTGTAATTTTAAGAAAATGGCGGTTCTAGAAAGACGTTCAAATTCAAAATGACGACGTCAATCTCTTCTAATTTTTTAAATTTTATTTTGAATTTGGCTTCAGTCAATTATGAAGAAGAAATCCAAGTAAACGTCAGTGTCGAAATCAAAGTTGAATGAGCCGTACATCGGCGGTCGCACGGCCATATCTCATGTTTTAATATCCGTCGGCCACTTTGAACTGCCCCAAATACTATAACTTGCACGAATTACGAGGCAAACGGGTAAACGCCTGTGTGACCGGGGCTTTACTGCCGAGCTAACCCGATCCCAGACGATGTTTTACGACAGATTGTTCAGTCTTTTTAATTGATTTGTTGTTCTATAATTTATCTGTGCTTACAAAGAGCTCTGTACCGCCCTTATACCCACTGACGTTTGCTTGGCCGATGTGTTCAACATAATGCTTTACGAAGTTCAGGTGAAAAACGTTTTTTCATAAATCAATTTCGTTTGTCATGTTTTGCTCAGCATAAAATAGTATAGCTTTGTGCAAGTGTGTAGGTACGGCTCTATTTTAAAAGGCAGCATTTATTCTTTATGGCCGTTTGTATGTATTTCGCTTCTGTGGTAATGATAAAATAAGCATATTTTAAACATAAACGTGTTCTTTTACCGAAAATTCAATGAAATACTTACTTAACTGCCTTTGATCTTTACTTAACTTCCGTTAATGCGCATGATTCACAAATTCCACATTTTCCGTCTTAAGTGAGCGTAACTTGGGATTAAAAAACGAGAAAGGTTTTTAAAGAAGTCGCGAGTACATGCCGCGTATGTCGTTCCACGTAAAATGCATTTTGGCTAACGATCGCGTTTGGCGCGTACGAATCGCCGCCGTCGAATCCTCACTTTATCTAAAACCGAGGACACTAATGTTATAAATTCGTAATTTTAATCGTTATTATTAAAACAACGGTGTAAGATAAGCATGCGGTAACAATAAATTATCTATTTTACGTTATATCGTGTCAATTCTCGTAAAAATGTCGGTGGTACGGCGCGTAGCGCGTAGCTTTTGATTTGCATCAAAAGATGACGTTTACTGTGCTTATTGTGCATAAACGCCATGACAGTTCGTGCCTCCATCTTGTGGCCGCGGTGTTATGGCCGATTGCGCTGAGAAACAACACACAAATTGTTTTTTACGGAATTAAAGTTCGCTGCGGTGACTTTATTTATTATTATGTTTTACTAGTAACGTTGTTTTGGTTTTATAATGAAAGTGTTGTACAATGTTGAATTTTATAGGTATTCATTTGTGTGTCTGGGTATTTTACAATTATTATGATCCATAAACACAACGGTAGCTGAGTATTAAAGACACGGACTTTATGAATACTTAGTAGTGTAACACACTTTGTTTAGAAAGTCATATAAGAACAACAAAAAAGCAATAAAGGCACCGATGTTATGATTTATGATGTCGAAGACAGAAGCACCTTACATTGTGTCGGTAAAGCAGGTGCGGTCCAACAAAGAACTACAACGAAACCAATAAATTATTAATTATGAAAAAAGGTCGATACACTTACACTTGCGAAATATTATCAAAAAATTAAAAAAAAAAATTCAAGAGCGGCGCCAAAAACTCTTTTGTCTAGGAGACGTCCTGCGGGCACACTGTGCGGTGGTGGACAAAGGGAAGTAAAGTTGCCGACGCGGCGCGCACACTGGGACAAAGGGGCACCCCGTCAGGACAAAAAATGACATCATTTATTTTATTGCTCCGAGTGAGAATGTGGCACATTAATATTGCGTAGGCCTTAATGTTCGATCGCCCTAGGCCGGTCATCACTCAATATGACTATTGTCTATAAAATAATAGTAGAAACGTGTTTTTCGAATACCGGACTATGTATGTCACAAATCATTAGTAATTATCTAAAAATAATAATTACAACAGCAGAGTATCGTTTATGAATATCATAAGCGTTTAAAATTCAAGATTTTGGTATTTTTAATTTTTATAGTCTCCTGACTAGACTGGGTGATATTAAGTTGTAAAAATTTTAGCGAATTTTGCATTGTAAATCATTTACGTCGATGTTTTAACAAGGGGGTCAATTAACGACGCAGAATGCATTAATATTCATTACTTTTAAACGGTTTAAAAAATAGTAACGTTCACAATCTTCCTTGTATATTCAAGTAAAAATATTGATTGCTAATTGCTGAGAGGATCATTTTTTAACTTTCAACTTTTGACTGATAATAATGGGCAGGTTCTGCTAATATCTTCATATCAAAATAGCGGTGGATAGTAATTGAAAATATGATTCATGGCTAACAGGGCCGCCCCGAATCGAACGTCATCAACATCTCAATTAGCTTATACTATACCTACTTACCAACAGATGTAGGGTTGTCAGTTTCACTATAATCTGAACTATTCAGATATATTAGACATATATTAAATTGTTTGATATATTGGTGAGTAATCTTGGTGCAAAACACGAAGAAAATACCAAGAGAGTCTGTGGTATTTTGTAAAAATTTAGATTCTCAAATCTAAATTTTTGCACACGGTTCGAAAAATACCGCCTTTTTTATGTAATAACATCGTGCCTAAGTAAATTGTCGTAGTTTACCTCCGTTTTACAGCACATGCTAGGGTTAAACTCGATTCAACCAATCAAATTGCTAAACCTATGCTCAAAGAGAGATCTGTGCTTGAATTGTTCTATAATACGAAATACTACTGGGTCGAAGAAAATAAGTCGTACCATCGATACGAAAGAAGAAGAAGATTATGGTGCTTAGAATCTAGAAGAGTTTGTTAGTATAATAACTTAAAGTTAAGAAGAAAGCGTTTTAAGAAGAAACTATTTTTCCAGTCGCTCCATGTAAAATACTGGGATTCAGCTGCATCCGGTTAGACTGGAAGCCGACCCCAATGTAGTTGGGAAAAGGCTAGGCAGATGATGAGCTAAGAAGAAAGCGTGTTGACTTCAAGTAGAATGGTACAATGGCAAGATGATGATAATAAAGCTTAACAGGATACATAAACAGTTATAAAAACAAATGAAAATCTTTGTAGAACATGCATGAGACAAACGCAGCCCTGCCTGTGTGTAAACACGAATGCGCGTACGCAGCAATCCATCACTACGAGGCACGACTACATTGATTTATTGCGAAACGCCGCCATCTTCCCATAGTAGCCGAGTTATAGCAAATTAATTATAAACTCCTTGATCATTGCTAGGATCAAAGTTTTACGAAAATATTGTGAGACTAACCATATTCCGCAAAAAATAATCAGCGGTATTTTAGTTTTTTTTGAGCACCGCTACTTCACTATACTATAATATACTAAATATGCTATGCAGTGCTATACCTTCAACTTTAATATACTCTTTCTATACATTCTGTTTCAATTCTGGACTGTATAATCAATAGACGTAGCTAGAAAAAAAACATTATCAAGGCCCTTTATCGCGGTATCCCTAAAGGCACTATCATAGGACCAAGTGTCATCTATCACGCAAAACATACCTCTATTCTCTGCCCTAAAAAGCAATTCTAGCGTGTTGAAAAAATATTCTTTTGTACAGTTCGTTGACCGTTTCTATGAGTTTCAGACTATTTTTTCATCTCAGCTGATGGTCTAGCACGTAATGAAGTTTACGGTGAACGCGTTTGTTGACGTGACAATATCGGCATCGATACGGGTCACTTCTCGATGGTGCACTCTGTTTTTGCGAGCAAAAAGGTCTCTTTGCATAATCTGCATCTCGTTTAGAACCTATTTCGATTAAGTATTGTACCAGAAACTCTTTGAAGTGGCTCTTTTGTGACTCGAAGTGTCGTTGATAGTATCGAATGCTTCCGACGATTCGACATGGTGCTATTTCGTAATTTTACCAGCATTTCCCTCCGTAGCGGTCGCGCACTGTCGCCCTCGAGGTCATTTGTCGATTCCGCGTTGTGACGTCCGAATCCTCTCAATATGACCTCTACACTCTTCACTTCCTAGATGACCATTCCGTATACAATCACTATTGTCATCATTGAAGGTAATTGAAAAACCATAGATATGGTTTTTAGGTACTGTCGATATCAAGGCTAGCCTGTATTATCCTCTGTATCATTTTCGCTTAGTCTAAAGATTCTGTCTATTTGGGTCTGCTCTAATCATAATGGTCAGGCTAAAAATTGCAAACAATTCAGAGCAAAGATTTTAAGCCCATATATTCTTTTTAACATTACATTTATATCTCACCAACACTTGGGTACTGTGGGTACTTCGGGATATCAAAATAATTAATTGCTTTTCGTTAAGTGTGTATATTCGCCTGTCTTTGTAAAAAATTATCGTACTTTGTTGTCTGCTCCATTTTTGCATGCAAATTGTGCAACCAAAAATGTAAGAACTTGGGCTTTGTAGGTACATACGGGTACTAAACTACGTCACGTTTTGTCTTGATTACTCACGATCGGTATTTGCTAATGTTGGTTCAAGTTGACATACTGTGGATTTGCGTAATGCCTTATTTATTTAGATTGTTTATGAAGGTATTGCTTTCAACTGCTTTGACCACATATTCTTTCGTACGATGGATGGCGTAACATGATGTCTTGTTTCTTTTTTGTTTTTATTCTTACCTATCAATTTCATCAAATCTTTTGACACAGATTGTATTATTTTTTTTTCAAAAATAGTTCACCTTTTCTAACAAAGAAATAACAAGTTCGAATACTCCACATGGAAATATTTCTAAGACGCTCTATGGTATAGTAGGTTGGTCGGTACCAACACCTTAACATCGCATTTTTATTGTGTTACAACATTAAAACGATAGCTTATCTGAAGCCGTTCAATATAAAACCTACAACACTAAAACGAACTGAGATAAGGCCGCCATCTTGAAAAGCGTGACCAATAGCACGACCGTACGTTATCAGAACAGTAACTGATAACAGTTTGATTTATACATTCACGATGGTGATTGGTGGAACGGTTACACACTCCTGTGCTGTTTATCAGAAATTAAAATGGAATCTTGTTAGTGAGAGAAATGGGTCGTGCTTTATGCGATCGTGATGCACATTAACCGATTTCGCATTAACTGCTTGGATGTCCTTCGCCTGAAAAAGATGAAATAATGAAAAGATTCATACAATCGTCTCTCAACAGAATAGTAAATTAAAATTCGGCTGACTTGACAGGTAAAATTAAATATTGTTACTTCGGATTTTCACACACATTCCAACTAAAGTTATTTTTAAGAAAAAATTCAATGATTCGGAAAACTCAAACAAAACTAAAACATTCAAATCAAAACCACGTGACACCAGTAAAGAAATGTTGCAAGTATGAAAATAAACACATCAACGACGACACACAAATAACACAACAAGTAGTTAATGTACTTATTTTAAGAACATCTAATTAACTAAAATAAGACAAGTCACAAATTGGGGCCGCTGAAAATGATTGCTGACACGGTAAATTTAGCGTTGTGAACATTGAGAACGCACTGTTTTTAGTTTTTTAAATTAAATATATCTGTCAAGGGAAACGGGTTGGCGGGGAAGTTTGACGTTTTGTTTTTTTTCTACTATGCAAGTTAACATTTCTGATATTTTTAAACTAGGACATTAAAAAGTGGAAAGTACCCATAAAATCAGCAGCATAGTTTTATCAAAAATTTAGTAAGAGGTTATTTGAATAATATTGGCCCCGATCACGATTTTGTAATCTCCAACATCAGTCTAGAACGCCATTTTTGCGTTCATATTGACCGTGAAAACAGAAAAAGTAGGTTACAAGGTACTTAAATTCAACTAACTTAAATTGTGCCCAAGCATGCTAAACTTAAGATATTGGGCTTTCTACACATTATATTAACTTACAGACAGGACCTAAAGTTCAGTAGTTATAGAAATGGATAATTCAGATTTTTTGTAAATTCGATGCCAATCTTAGCATCCCGTCCTATTTACATCTGTAGCACATACAAAACATGTAAGAGTTTCTCGTGTTGTTTAATTTCGCGTGGAAACAATTTACTTTTACCTCGGCGAGCGCCACGCCAATTGGTTGTAGATGGCGCATGAGGTGCGCGCGCCCTGTGGTCGAGTCTTCACAGACGCCATGTTCTTTTTGTTTCCTTTTTCAAAATTTCAACGTCTACGTTTGTTTTTACCCCGTGGCACGCTTCCGACAGTTTTATTACCGAACGTGACTCCAAAATTGATTTCGAATTACCAATACATCATTTCCTCTTGTAATATGCTAAATAAAAACTATAACAAAAATACACAATAACGAATTATCGAACAAATTGCGGCCGTCCTCATCAATATTCCGCGAGTACCCGCGAGGGTGCCCAAAATTCGCGTTTACGTCCCACATGGCGCATGACACGATAAAGTTTATGGCGGAACGAAAAACGAAAACAAAACTACGGTCAGCACAACTGTTCGTGTATTATTGTTAGGTAGATTGTGTCGCGCCCTGTAGGGAACCGACCGCCCGCCGTGCGGCTCTCAACGCTCTAAGCCCAAATTACTAGTTCAGGCCACTCGCTAGATTACACATCCGATTCTAGGTATTGCGCCGTGTCGTAACTACTCGTAAGCTTAAGCCTAAATTGGGTTTGCTTTCATATATCTGCCATTTACGGTTCTGAATACCTGTGTAAGAAGATTAATTTGAGCCACCTGTGTTATTGGGAATGTTGGCTGTTAGAGTCGAACAAAATTGATTTGGAATAAACATAGTGTATAGAGGATAAGTGCGTTGGTATGAGATTGGCAAATTATTTTCGTAGCGGCTGCTGTAGTTTTTTGTTTCGGGTTCTGTTCGGTACTGTCGACTCATTAGCACTGGGGGGCGCCTCGGCCGCAGGTAGGCTCGACGCTCCGCCGTTATTTATATTGGGGGCGAACAGAACAATGTCCAGGCCGATCACTTATTAATCATCTCTTTATTCAAGCCGGCTGGGTGATTCTGCCCGTTGTGATGATAACACAATAGATTATATAGATCAAGTTGAAAGCAACATGTTTCGTAAAGCGGCCAAATGGTATCTAATGAATTTGTTGCAAACAGTTTTGGTATAGACCAGCTGTCTGGCATGAAAACTGAATAAATAACCTAATGTAGTATACGCTAGTAGATATTATTTATAATCCTCATACTCGAGAGATTTCGCAAATCATGTAAATCCTTATTTTATGGATCTAGTTCGTAGAAATCATAAGACAAGTTTGCGAATTAATTAATAACCGTGACATAAAGAGCTACAAGATTCGCGACCTTCGTCCGACTGTCCCAATATTAACAACGGGTTTTCTATAAAAAGATAGGTAATATTTGGGAAAGTACTTACATGCGAAAGCACTGACTATTTTGCCCACATTCCGTAGGCGAACAAACAAGACACAATAAGGTGCATTACGCTTTCATATTTAAACAAGAGCTTTGCAAAAACATCACGTACGTTCGGAGGCGTTATATACAGACTATACTGTTAATCCATGTTTATACCTCGGTAGTTAATACTGAGATTTTACGAGTTTCTAAGGCGTCGGGGTTAGGATAAGAGAATGGCCCCTCACAGCGGCGGACGTATGAAATATAGTGTTTAACACCACGCGGCATGTTCGGCGGACGCCCCGCGGCGTGAGACAGTCCTGAGCGCCCGATCAACATCGTCACCCTACGCGATCACAAAGCTCCTTTATATTCCTTTAGACTTTCTTTCTTGAAACTACTATAAAATCTAAGCCTTTAAGTACATTGTCATTATTGTTGGGCACCCATAATACTTAATTTTATAGGTGATGAAGTTATAATTTGCAAGACACAGCCTTTTCAAATTCTAAACAGTCGAAACTTGAGAATTTAATCATGAGTCATGTTTTAGTTGTTGATTATTCGTATGAATTGTGATACCATGCTCTTAAAATAGAATAAGAACAGGAGGCGATCGCTAACGGTTATTTAAAGGCAATTTGTTTTCTTTGTTCCATTCCGCAGTAGGTGTGTACTAACAAGCATATTCATTTTATAACTGTGTTAAGATGTCATCCAAGTACACACACTCAAAATCAAATTCTTAACATACTAAACCAGCTAAAGTATAGTTAGTAGCAGATATGATATGAGACCTTATTAATACTGGTATCATGAGTGATGAGGAAAAATAACTAAACAAAAGTACACTCGTCATAGTCAAATATTGGCTTAGCAATGGGAACTAGATAGAAACCCCTGATGATATCTAGTAAGCCGGATTTTACGACCCACAAATAGTTTTAGATTTGGTATAATCGAGACCACATGGAAAATCGTATAGGTACCGTACACTTCATGCTACTGTTATTTTATCAGTGTTCACCAATTCTCATTCACAACACCCATCAAATATTATTATAGTTTTATGGGATGTAGGAACAATAATGGGGTGGCTGGTCTAATGACGTGGTTATGGCCAGAACTTTAATAGTACAAGTATTACGAAGTTTACCATTTTTAACGATAAAGGTTTTTTGTTCGGTTGATCTATTGGTGCGATTAAGTAATAAAAGCCAATAACGATAAGCTTGAACATTAAGCAACGGAACAGGTCAATTTTGGATCAGCCGACTATGGTTAGGCACAAAAAACGGTTGTACTTCTTTTCGTCAGTATGTGATGCCTTAAGATATTAACTTTGGTAGGTAGTAATGGTGATGAATACTATTTGTAAAACATCCTTACCAATGAGGACGCTGCTCTGCGTTTACTCAATGATGCTCTTTCATTGCAAGTAATAAAATATACGGTAATTTTCAAAATACCTTCTCCGTAAGATTCATAAATGTTTAAATTGCCACGGTTGCATCACCTTTTAAATGTTTTCCGTAGTGTTAAGATTTTCATTATTCTACTTCATTCCACATAATCTTAAAACTACCTATTTATCTACTTGATTGATTAGATCACCGACATTTACCGCTAAATGTACCACCATACCAGTGATTGTCTGAAGGCCATCCAGACTTCTGACAAATGTCGAAATATTATTTATTGTGTTTGAATGTCACGTCAAAACCTAATAATAAAGATAGTTAATCAAAGACACCAACTTCTGATTAGATTTATGCATAAACTACATTATTAAAATGTGGATCATGTGCGAATTGCATTCTTATGGTAATATTTCACGCCGTTCTAAAATTTGCATTTTGATTTGGAAAAAAAAACAAACTGTTATAGATTGGAAGGTTTTTTGCAAGTTGCTCTAGTGAAAGGACCAATAACGCCTCCACAGCAAGATGTGATCTTTGGCGGGAGCTGCTTAGACCGTCTGACGGCTTCATAGTGCCGTCTGAAAGCCTTCCACCTGGGGCATGCTTTGCCGTGACTGACTTGGAAATCTCTAAATAGACTCCGAACCCAAATCGGCCGTAGCAACGACAATCTCTACAGATGGGAGTTCATGGACGTTGTGTATGCGGTGAGCCTCCACAGACAGTGGCCCTCCTTCCATCTCGTGCTGCATGTCCTGACTGCATCAGCGAGCGGAGTTCGCGTAGCTGAGTTTTGGTCCAAATATATTTGATAAAAATAGCAGTAGCAATAGCAGTAGTACCAAAGAGGCAGTCCTTTTTGAAATTATAGACTTTTCATCTAAAATAAGCTATAGATACTTACGCAGCTTTTAACTGTCGTAGAACTTTTCTCAGGTTATTTCCATAAAAACTTCAAAATGAAAAGTCGTTCAAGTAAAACGGAAACTGAACAACCACTCAGTGGGAAAGCAATAATTGCGTACTTTGAAATAATTCTCTTTTTTAATTAGAACACTTTTATGACGTGCTCTAAATGGATACCGTAACTGCCAGTTTTAAGCATTTACGTTTATTGCTTGATAATCAATTTTACGATAGTTCTCTACTAGTCCAGTAAATCATTGCCACCGCTACGAAACCTCATAAAAATAGGAAGGAAATGCGCATGAGTTCTCATAAGTGATTTCT
The DNA here is from genome assembly GCA_910589295.1 of Noctua janthe. Lineage (NCBI taxonomy): Eukaryota > Metazoa > Arthropoda > Insecta > Lepidoptera > Noctuidae > Noctua > Noctua janthe. The sequence continues at coordinate 5,982,298 of OU342573.1, read as the reverse complement.
GTGTTCTAGTTCCAAGTGTGTACCGAGTTACTGAGTGAGATCGATTTGCGTACCCGGTGTTCTCGGCTTGACCATTTTAACGACAAAAAATGACTTCATACATGATTATAGGTTGGTAGTATAATGTTGGTTGGTGGTCCGTTTAGAGGAGCGAAGCATTAAGGTGACTTGATAGAATATAGTGTACCTGCCAAGTTAATTGCCACTTTAGTTTCTGTTTAATAGTATCCGGTTTGCAACAGACCAGTTTCACAAACCATCTAGATCTGTTTATGTCAAAATGCTAATCATTGCTCCAGTTTTCAGTCTAAATTAAGGAAATATGTATATGATTTATTATTCCTAAAAAATGACCTTATATAAATTATACAGTTAATGGACAGATCTATAGCCGAAATTCATTTCGATTTACTATATCCATTAATCAATAGTTTATGCAAGAGAATTGGATCAGGTTGTGAATGTGATTTCTGTGCAAATGGCGTGCGTGGGCTCGGGAGCGGTGAGATCAAAGAGTGCGCCCGCGCAGCGGGGCTAGCGCGCGTGAGCCTTACAACAACGCTCTTGTTTTCTTCATGTGTTTTTTTTTTCTTTATTTTTTTTTTCATGTTACGCAAAAGCAGTACATCCTACAGTTTACCGTTTATTTCATACCGTTTTATTGTCATTGTTAAACGGCAATTTATAGTAAAGTTGTGCTAGGCACAGTTGGAAGCCGCTATAAACAATTTTAGATATTATTTACTGCGATATTATTTTAAATGTTGATAAAAAAAACTATAATACGCGCTTAATGTTGAATATATTTAAAAAATAAGTAATTTTCGTTTATGAAATCACACAACATCAGGCTTATCTACGAAAATCGACGTAAAACAAACTTAATTTCAAAACTAACAAATAGTTTTAATTGCTTCTAAAATGGACCGCGAATTAACGAATCACAACTAGTTAACGAGTTGTTTGGTCTATTCGTGTGACTGTTAATCACTAGTTAATCAAACGATGAATACTTTACGTCCTTGAGAAACTAATTGAAAAATTGAAGGCATCACTTTCTGAAGGCAGGTGTAAGAACTGCGTCGTTTAAGTGCTTAATTGAATTAACGTTTTTATGTTTGAAATAATTTTACGACACTCAAACAAGTTGAAAGAGGTTAAGAAAATTATGTTTTATAATAAAGCCGCTGGTGCTATATTTTTTATTACTTTTTTATGCAGTGAACTTGTTATAATTGGCAACTTGGGTAATGCTGTATGCCTAGTGTAAAATTTTGCAGAATGAGCCTGTTATTATTTGCTCTCGAGTAAAAATATTATTAGAGAAGTTTGAAAACACTAACGGTATAGTTTTCATTAAGTTTTCACTACAACGAAACATAACGAAAACATATTAAAGTTGTTCTTCGTCGATATTAGAAGCAGAGAGAAAATAATAAATGTATAGGTATTACACTTTATCGCTACAGGCTTTATCGCACATAGCAATATTATTTTACAAGAAAAAAAAACATTAAGGCGCCATTAACGTGGCCACATACTAGGCCCAAGTAAACATTCGTACCATCGACACGAAAGAAGAAAAAAAAACATTTAAAGACAAAAAAAAAGTCTTAGGCACACTTTACTAGGCGCTCAGATGTCACGTGTTAGGTTCACATTCTCTCTCAATGCTCCCCAATTTCTGCGAGTAGGGGTCACTCATCGGCCTTCATGTCAAACCATGTCAATGCCACGCAATATTTAGGCGCGGTCCACACTGAATGCGGAGCGAATATAATGGCGGGCACACACGACACATAATCGCCGCGACGCGCGATCTCGCCGTTACACAAGTTACAGATTAGTGACGCGGCTAGCACGCGACGCATAACGCACCGTGAACGCGACAAGACAGCTTCATTTTTTAAAACTATTTAGGAGCAGAAAAACGTTGGAAAATAGTTAGTTAATTGTCGGATTAGACGCGATGATTGCTCAATCTCGGTTTGCTAAACGATCGGTTAATTGCATGATTAGACCTACGTCAGTTAGGTTTTTTTGGTGTAATGATACTCGTGTCTTTGATTTAAATGACGCAGTAAAATTCAAAGTAGGTTACCTACGTTTCTTTAGTATGACTATGGCCAATACTCAAATAAAAATGTGGATCGAAGTACCTTAGTCATTGGCTATAACAAATACGCGTCGACCACAAATGCGGTCAGACAGTAAAGTTTTATTTTGCGACAAGGGGAACGGTTCTCATGACTATTTTTCGTCTTTTCTTTAAAAACATTTATTTTTATTATAGTTTACGACGACATGGCAACTATTACAAGATATTATTTCAACGCTCGTCGAAGGACCTTGTCACTTTATGATTCGTGCATAACTAAGTTTAATGAAAATTGTTCGTAACTTTCAAATGGGGCCAGAAATGGTGTAACTTTAGTATTGCGTTTATGTCTTTTCTTCTTAGGACTTGAAATGTTATAGTGATTTCTATGTTTTGTCATCATCATCATCTTAGCGTTTTCTTTAAAGGTTTGATCAAACCGGTAACCAGTGTGGTGCTGGCTGCCGGTCCGGAATTTATCCGTATCAGTTATACACTGATGCTTTATTATTTCGAGTGTTGTTTTCGTCTCGCCAATTTTTTAATATTTTGGTACAAACTCTTGTCTGTGTGACTTAACCAATAATACCCTCTTTTTCTCCAACAGGTGTGGTTCCAAAACAAGCGATCGAAAGAGCGCCGTTTGAAGCAGCTGACCTCAATGGGGCGGGGCCCTTTCTTCGGGTCGTCCCGCAAGATGAGAGGGTTCCCTATGAACCTGTCTCCGGGGGGGCTGGAGGAAGGCCCGCCGGGGTTTCCGTACTTCGCGACGGCGGATGGCAAGTTCGAGTTTGGTTATGGCCCGCCGTTCCACCATGATGCGCCGTTCTTCCATCCACCACCGGCGATGCCTTTTAATCAGCCAGGTTGGTAGACTTTTTGGTACACTTTTATCCATCACCATTGACTCTATAGCGATCTTTTTTATCTCAGCATGCCCATTTTCATCTGAAACAACCACGATACTAGGAGTGACTGCCCCGTTGATCTACTAGTCGTTAGCGCTACTGCTTATCATGAAGTCTTGGGTTCGATTCCCAGGTTGGGCAATGCGCCTTAAGATTTTTCCACCAGGAACTTGTCCGGTTGAAGGCAATAATAGGCTTGGCACCAACTACATGGGGATTGAAAGTAACTGGCGAAATGTGGATGTAATTCGCTTGTTCGGTGAGACCATAGGCTGTGTTATATTACAACAATGAGTTTTTAACAATCTTTTTTTTCTAAGCATGACAATTTTGATCTGAGGCACTAGCATGAAAAAAATATGTCGATTTTTGAATCGAAATTACAATTTTATTATCCTGTAACATTTTAGTTAAATTGTTTGCAACAGGCACAATCAGTATCATCTATACTGAATCTATAAATTATGAAAATAAAAATAAATTATATAAATAAAGTCGACATATTTTTGTTACGCGCGAGCGCTAGAACGTCTAAAACGACCGTAAAAGTAGTAAGCCGTAGTAAAAGGCACCTTTGTTTTGCTGAGGCACTGAAGTCAGTAGCAATTCGCGACCACCTCAAAACAGTTTCAAAGTCAAGCTCGATTTCAAATTCTTATTTCAAAGTGCTGCGCACGTAACTTGTTCGAAATTTTGGAATCAGGGCCAAGTTCAGACATAATGGTTTGCTCAAACGAAACTCCGTGGACACGAGTTGATGAAGATGCGTGAATAAAGACAATTTAGAATTTTATGTGTCTTTCGCGCGACTTTTAGATAATAGAACCGTTTATGTGTTGCTTATGTAATGTTAGGTTTTAATGGGAAATGTTATAACACTTATAACTGAAACAGCTGTTAGTCAGTTGAAATTAATATGCCTAAACAAAGCGATACTCTAGCAACCATGTTGATGACGGAAATGTCAAAAAAATCTTGGTTTGTCATATACTACTGGAAAGATTATGTCAATTGCTTTGGCAGCTTTTGCTTTGGTGCAGTGGCTGAGCGATTGGGTGCTGCGCTGCTTGTCGTGGGTTCGATCCCCGCACAGCAAGTAGTTGCATCCACGGTACAAGAGAAATTCTTAGTGTAGGGCAACGTTTTAAAAAATACATATGAAAAGTTTGGAAAACAATTGTCACTTGTTTAGGCCATCAGTTTTGCTTTATCTAAAATCATTCCTTTTCTTCATCATCAAAAACCTAACAACCCCATCAAACCATGAACCAGGCGCTTAGTAACGGAAGCAGGTCGTTTCGCAGGCGGCATGGAGACTCTTCCTGGCGGGGAGTTTCCCGATCAGTTCCCGCCTCCGGACCACCTCGTGCTACCTCGGCCATCTTCGCCTGAGTTCACGTTCGGAGACGGGCCGCCCCCTCTGCACCCTGAGGGGCTGGTCTGGTAGCTCAAGCCGGAGCCGCGGGACTACCACGACTGATGCGGCTCGTCAGGCTACAAAGTGGACTTTAGCAGTGTTATTCATTAACAGTTGCGCTTGATGTAAGAAATGACGCAGTGTTTATGTGATTTTAGTTTCTGTGAACGTTAAGGAGTTTCCCGGTTGCTTCAGGTTTTTGGAAGAACCTGTTTGTGTTTCTGTTGCAGTGATTTGGTGCTATAAAAGTTAATTTGTCCATGTTTTCTGATCAGAGCAATTTGTTTTGATCGATTTTGATCCGGTATCAATGTTAGCAGGAGTTTTAATACGACTTGGGTGATTATGATGACTATTAACTATCAATCATGAATATGTGACCTTATCAAAAGACAGGTCTCTATAATCTGTGGAACATAAAACAACCTTTTTTGTTTGCCGGAAAATTTTTAAGAAAACATTACATAGACTAATTCCGATTAGTTTCGCGTAAATCACCAATTTTATTTATGCGAAACTAATCGTAATTAGTCTATTCATAAATCTTTGCTTTTATAATTATCCTTTTAGTTAATACTTAATAATAATCAATCTATTTGTGAATAAGCCAGGCACTGTGAATATTAAGAATATATGTACAGATAAATATTGTAATAGATAATTTATTAAGTTAAATAGAAAGAATAATTTATTTACAATGGGTTACATAAGCATAATTTATATAAGAGTAATTTTGGTTCCTATTCTAAGATAGACACACTTTGAGCATTTTTTTTGTATATTTATTATTAATTGATATCTTACCCGTTACTTAAGTACAATCTGTTAGAGTAAATAATCATAATATTGTAAATAATCGATTTGTATATATAATTGTATTGTCTAAGTATAATATGTACTTAATTAGGTACTTAATTTAAGTATCATTGTACTTTTAGCCAACCATTATAGTTTTGTTTCAATAAACATTTGCATACTAAATAAAGAATACAAATTTTCAGAAAAAAAATCATCAACTTTTTTTCTAAGGATAAATAATTAATATCGAACGTCGACCGTTTTAGAAAAAAATATTTTATATATATTTTTTTTAAATCACAGAATCTTGCTTCGGAAAAAAGATACCAGCATGAATTCAGTTGAAATATGTACTGAGATTACAAATAAGTGGGAATTGGACAAAAAAATATCGAGTTTCATAACATTTTGTAGCTATCAATAATAATTTCACTGAAGATTTCCCAAATTAATTATCTTTTCGACAGAAACACTGTAAATAACACACGCGAAGTATTTTTCGAAAGTATTCCGTACATTTAAGAAAACATCGCGTTTTAAGTAAATAACACCATTTACATTATGTTTGGAGTCTCGAATATAGTCAAATGCGCTCCCTCACCTCAGCATTCACCTGTAATGTAACTCTTCAGATTCACTTGTTTCTGTACAAAATCGAATCTTGGAATGTTACATTACAGGCTAATACTCCCGGTGAGGGAGCTCCATTTATATGTACAAATGTAATGTAACATAATTTATGTTATTAAAAGTCACAGACATATAAATACCTAGATAACGCAAGAACATCTACTTCGCGTGCCCAGCTTAAGCATTTTATGCTTAACGTGGCTACTGTCGCAGCAGGCTTATTTGTTTAAAACAACAACGTTACAACTCAAGAACCTTAATTCTAGACATTTTTAAAGAATAAAAACGTAGTCTATTTTGAATAGTAACTTGTTTGTAAAGTAACTAAACAGTGTTTATGACATCGTAACAGGTAGTCAAAAAATAGCACGGTTGGTTTTATAAACGGATCGTAAAACTTGCGTTATCTAGGCGTATCTATATCTGTGTTAAAAGTCGTGTCTCTGAAGTAATGAAGAATTTTATTTAGTAAAATCGTGGAACATTACATTTTATGTACACCTTATGTCATTTCCAGGCCTAAGGCCTGAAAACGGCTTCAGAACATCTAAGTTTTTGTGAAATATTTTTCCAAGTCACATTGATGAGAAATATTTTTTCTCTGTTATCAAATACCTAACATTAAAGCAGTTAAAGTGTTGTTGTTACATTTTCTTTATGCTCTTTAATCATAGTCAAAAGTTTCAGGCCTTACCTACTTTTGTTCCAAGTAGGTACAGTCACGAGCAGCAATATGTGTCAGTAGTTAAACACATTTTAAAAGTGGCTTTCTCCAACATTATGTATTGTAATTTAATGTTGTTTTAAATGATTTTTAAATACACCTTGTTATGAATTTCTTGTTTCGTCCGTATCTCAAAGTTACTTTACTCCACAAAAATATCGTATGAGTGCATATTTTCGTGACTTCAAACATAACCGATGAGTTAACAGGATCACTAATATATAAGTATGTATGTACTCTAAAGTAAGTGTTAATATTTGGTACATACTGTTGTCTATCTGTATTTAGCACATAAACAAAAGTATAATGGAATTGTCTGTAAGAATAAAATCTATTCGAAAATAAAACAACGTTTTATTTGTCTACCGCCCTTTATCATTGAAATCATTTTCATAATCGAGTTGCAATTATCTTGGAAATAAATATGACTAAACTAAACTCAACATTATTGACTACTTCAAAGTCGTCTTCATCATTTCAATGAATGCATGAATGAATGATATATATTATGATTATTTCATTAATTCATTGAAATGATCACATTCAGCGAAAATGTGACAACTTCTGGACATAGGAATAGTGCTTTTCGCATACAGCGGATTCCCGCGACCTTAACAAGACCTTTTTGTAATTAAAGTTTATCCAAATAATGCTATAAGTAGGTACTTGTAGGGCGACCGCGCTCTGCTCGGGTGAAAATAGAGAAAATGAATTTTCCGAGAAATGAGACTAAGCTAGATCGATTTTTCGCCCTCGTAAACTCCGATATTGCCACTTTCATCAAAATCGTTAGAGCCGTTTCCGAGAACGTGATTAGGATTACAAATAAACAAATATTGCTCATTTAATAGTATAGAATATGTATCCATAAGATTTTAAAATTATTGACTGAACTACCTAATTGGGATAGTGTTCGCAAGTGCGAATTTGGAACCTGTGTTCAATCCCCAGGTTGGACAAAACGTTACTGGGTTTAACATTGGCATTGATTCCTTAAAATAGCTTAGCATTTGGATTTGTATTTATGATAGTTAGACGTTCGCTCATAAATATTCGGTACTTATCAAGGTACCTGTATCCCAAAGCCCTGAAATTCCGAAGCAAATATAGCAAACTACTAACGTTGGAAAAGAAAAACTTACTAAATTGTGCAGCATACCCAAAAAAAAACAATTTGACAGGTGATATAAATGAATCTTGTTTGCATCAACAAGTTATATTACCTACAGTTTATTTAACTGACAAATTGAGTGTAAATTACATCGATCAATGGCCGACCACCGAGTGCTAAGTGAAAAGGTTTGTATTTATTCTTTATGAGATCAAATTAAAGTATATGGTACCTACAATACTGCTTTGATTGACAAAGGTATTCAATAATTTATGGCCTTTGTCAAAGTAAGTCATTTACAGTCATTAATATTATAAAAAACCTAAGATATACAGTCACCTACTTAATAACGTCCGCAAAAAAAGTGTGCACAATTTTGGAATTGTGCGCACTTTTCAATGTTTGTGACTTTTCATCTTTTTTCGGAAATTAAATTGGAATCGTGGCATAACGTGCATTGTAGCAGGAGTAGATTTCGGAAGAGTGGGGAGGCTTTAATTATAGAAAAGAACCTCTTCGGGTATAAGAACCCTAGAGATAACTAACTAAATCCAGAGATTTTGATTTGTGTCTACTGAGAGCTATGTCGAGGCAGATTCCTCCCGCTGTCTGCTTTACCCAACGAGTCACACTGTGACATGTTACAGTGTGACTCGTTGGAAACAATCGCTTGATATCGTCTTGCCATCTTGACGTTGGTCTTCCAGTTGACAGCAACACGGACGAATAATATTTTAAGTTGGGTTATAGATAATTATGTAAATAGAAAAAATAAAAAACGTAGTTGTGTTTTTAATAGAAAATCGATCAAATTCACGATACGCTTACTTCGCATGTCCTTGCTGGAACCCCTAAAATCTAGTAGACGTAATGCTATTGGCGGAAAAAAATGGTAAAACAATGGCTTCAAGCCATGATCTTATAAAAACATTGGCAAAGAGGTTATTTTTACGAACAAAATATTTTATTGGTCGGAGACGAAATAATAATTAAACAACATAATTGGAGTCGTACCTCTCTCAGTTTATGACATAAAATACAGTTATAGACAAACCTAAAACCTAGGAGATATTTAACACAAATATTTACTACCTTTGAAAACAAATAAGGTCAGAACGAAATGAGTTCCAGAAAGAATCAGTGCAAAATATTAAAAATAATAAACGATAATGCGTTTTTAATGCAGAGTTGGCAGTTGCAATGCCTTTCAGATAGGAATACGGAGTTGCACTCGGGAAAATAAAATAGGAGAAGGAATTTAATTACACACAGTAGCTATTATAGAATAGAATAGAATAGAATTCTCTTTAATCGAGTATCAATGACTCAAAAACTGTTAGTAAAACTTACGACTATGTTAGTAAATACTGATAAAAAACAATACAACACAAGAAATAACGGTGGATCACTGCTGCGACAACCCATGAGTGATACACTATACAGGACTACAGACTAACTACTACACACACTACTACATATACTGGTGTACTATTATGAATACACTGTGACCTGCTTTGTAGAGTTTTTACTTAAGTTACATAATAATAATAAAAAAAATAGTGTCAGTCAGCTCTGTCCCACTGCTGGGCAATGGCCTCCCCCACGGCTTTCCAATCCTGTTTACAATTTGCCCTCTTCGAGCAATCCGTTAAGAATGAGTCCATCATCATCACGTTTCTTGGGCCTGCCTCGGTTACGACGGCCGTCCTCAGGCACATAAACATTCCAGAATACACTAAGCGATTGTAAAAACTAATTTAGAGAATATCACGATCACACATACAGACTCGCAAAATGACGTCAATTTATAAAAAAATATACTTATCGAATTGAGAACCCCCACTCCTTTTTTTTCGTCGGTTGTAAAGTATTGTTGATGTTACCTATCCACCTCTTTTCTGCCACCCAATTATATCCACTAGCTTTCCTCGGTGATACCGATACCCAAAACAAAACAGAACCAACATTTCATTTCATTCCCTCACATTATAGCTACGGGTATCAAACGTGGAATTACGTAGAATCTACCCACTACCCAGTACCAGTGGAATATAACCGCAGCAAGGTAAGCACCCTCCACACTGTCCTATCTACCATTCGCACATAAAGGAAAATTGGAATTTGTGCGGGGGCTCGTTTGAACGGCTGGAGCCTCGTTTGCGCCAGGCGCTCATTCGCACGACCGAATTAACCCACGACCGCGGCACCGACTCGTAATTGGAACCGTTGTGTTTGCTTGATCCGAGCCTATTATCTCACGGGATTGGAAGCAGGGTTAGGTTCTGATTATTAGCTATGTGGATTGGTAATGCTAATTTTCGGTATTGAATTTTGGGAGGATTGCGAAGTTTTAATCGAGTGCTGCTTTGAAATTGGAATGGTATTGCATCCGGAATAATCGTTTACTTTGTCGGGTTCAATTCAGATTATCTTATGGGACAAACTCAATGCATGGTCCACTTATTATGTTATATTTTTCAACTACCTTTACATATTGAGGTTGTCTTCCAGTCTAAGTGAATGCAGCTGAACACCAGTACCTATTTCACAAGAGGCGACTGCCTACCGAAACTCCACGACCCAGTCACTTGATAACAAGATGTACCTGTCCCTTAAAGTAAGACTGGTTGACAGGCTTCTGACTTCTTCACAGTACGATTGTTTTTTTAACATGAAAGAAAACTATGTTGTATGCTAACATTTAACTACTTAAGGTAAAAGCGCCAGGGTAGCCCGCAGAATTAAAATTTCCTTAGTTTTTTGCAATTTGCAGGTCAGTGACAGTGGTTGTATGTTGATAAAAATATAATTCGCGATCGTAATAAATATGGCTTTACAGAGTTGAAATCATTAAAATGATCAATACAACCCACTAAGTTCATTTAATCCTATTTAATGACTTTTTCATGAAATAGTCATTGATTGGGATTAAATGAACTTTGTGGGTTAAATTGATGATTTTAATGATTATAATTCTGTAACTACATACGTGTTACGGTCGCGAATCATGTTTTGTTCAACATACAACCTGATACTGACCTGCAAATTATAAAAAAACGTAACAAAATTTGAAATTCGCGGGCCTTAACCTGGCGCTTCATTAAATTAAATTACCAATTTCAACCATTTAAAGTACAACCTCTAGCTTTCTTCTAAGACTATTACTAACCTCTTATGTGGACTAAGTAGTCGTTTGAGAATAAACAATTTTTATTTTTATTTATTTTTTAAACAAGGTCTATCTTTTCATACACGAAATATTTTAAGAGTAACTTCTTTAAGTCTTAAATTCGCCATAGCAACGAAAAAAAAAATTATCTGAGTGTTTTTTTTTTACGAAATTATAATAATTCTAAAATTTTTTGAGACTTTTTGCATAAAACCTTTAATCCCATATTCTAACAATGATATTAGGTAAATACGACGTAGTAAACTAGCGTAATGGATGCTTAAAAATAAGGAGCCAGTATTTATTTTGTGGGTAATTTTTATCTGGGTATATACCCAGATAAAAATCCCGTGAAATGGCTTTGTTATAGCCGTTAGATGATTCCCTGAAAATATTTCGTGTATGAATAGTTAGACCTTATATTTATCTTCTTTCTCCCTTATTTCCGAACGAAACACGTTTCAAAATAAACGTCAATACTTAATAGCGTGGACCCTTCAGTAAGTACTTCTAACCACAGTATAGTATAGTCCGGCTGACGACGGACGAGTGTGACCAATGTTGATTGATTGAACATCGGCCGGGCCGCGCTGTCGCTACCTACTAAGGTATGAGTGGGTAGTGAGTGTGAGTGTTTTGTAATGTTATGTAATTAATAATGCAGGTTGATGTGATCGGCTACTTGCAAGCGGCACAAGCAGGGTTATTATTCGTTAAGTCTACTTAGGTTCTAAAGTGTGGTTGAGAAGCAAGCTCTCCTAAGAAAACAACGTTTATTGATTCAGATGGCTTCACCTACTGGTCATATTTTTAGTGGTTCAAAGTCACAGTTAATTTCATATGTAACTTTTTTAAGTGGCTTCAGTACTTGAACGAAAATAGAGAACACGAATTTTCCCAGATATGAGACCTGGCTTCCCCGACTGTCCTGAGAGCCGTGTTCGAGAAGGTGGTCACAAATATATAAATACCTATGGCTCAATAAGTTTTTTTTATAGCGTGTCCCACTGCTGGGGAAAGGCCTACCTATTCTCCTTCGAATCATCTATATTTACTGTAATTTATGGCCACGTTCACCGTAATTTGTTACATTAAATAAATTAACATTCTTTAAACAAATTCGTTATCTTTTTATTGATAAAACGGAGTACAGGTATAAAAAAAGTTGTCTCTGATGCAAAATTTGTTTAAAATATTGTCGTATAATTTAGGTAGGTAATATGATGTTATTTAAAGTGGCAGGGAGGAATAATTGAATGTACGACTGCCTCAAGAATGACTTTATTGCTTCATTTAAGTTTCATATTCATAAAAAAAAAAAACAACTATTTGTTTTTAATACCTAGTTCGTGTTTATGGTTGCTTCAGTTGGCGGTTCTGACACGACTAATTGCTCCGTGTAAAAAAGAATGGCGCGCACCCTCGCAAACACGGTCCCGTGGACATGCTTATTCAAAATTTATAAAATAATCGAACTCCAGAATACACGCACATACAATCTGCGATTTTTCTTTGTATTTCATTTTTAGCTAGTGATATTCCCGCCACCAAGACAAATCTAACGATGTATAATTTATCCAAATCGGTTTATCCGTTTAGGAGTGACGAGGGAACAAAGTAACGGACATACATACATTCAGGTCAAACACATAACCCTCCTTTTGGGCTTTGCCGCAAAAAATGGGTAAAACAAAAGAAGCGCGTCCGTGACTTCTGAACAGCTGTTAAACGACACTCAGTAGATCAAGCACTGAAAAGATGGTGCCTTTCTTTGCCCGAACCCAAAGAATTGTTTCTACGTTACTAATACTATGAGTATCGAAACTTATACTGTCACATAAGGGATATCTTCTGTGATTGTTTGATTTTGAGCTCCCTATATTTCGGCGCTGTCTTTTCGGTGCTGATCATGGTGCTTGCAACAGCGCGGAAATATCGGGAGCACAAAATAATGAACAATCACGGAAGATATCCCGTAAGTGACAGCATATGTTTAGTTGTAAACCGTGAAAGTTTAAAACAGTGTTTGACTATGAGTATCTCCTGTATCTTGGGTGAGTTTACGAACATCTACAAACTGCTCAGGCTGTTTGTAGATGTTCGTAAACTCACTCAAGGTACACCAGGAACATCTGCCTACAGGCCATACAATTATTTTTTTTGTGCAGTAAATGAACCCGCGACACGCAGCGCAGCAGCCAATCGCTCAGCCACTGCGCCAACCGTACTACTAGTTCATCTTAAAAAAAATAACTGTTAAAAATGTCTGTTACTGGTCTATTTGAAATAAATGCTTTGACTTTGAGTTTTTTCAATCCATAGCAAGCAAAAGCAATTTCTAAAATCTCAAGAAATGAACAACAACTCCAGAAACACATCGCTGCCCCATCAATAATTAGTAGTATCAGCACGATAGTAACATTGACCCTCGGACCCCAAACGAACAGTAAACACAATACTTCTACTCGTAACTGTCGGCTAATTAGTACTATTGTTGGGGGTAACAGCACATCCCCTATTTTATGTATATAGAGAGCACGCTATACCACGTCGGAAATGTGGACAGTGGAAACTAATTGAATTTTCTTGTTAGTTTGTAATTTACAAGTAAGCAGTTGAAGAAATGTTTCAAGAAATTATTTAAGCATTTTAAGGCAGAGCGCTGTTTGCAAATCGCACGGGTCCGGTCAATGTGGCGACACTTTGGGGAGGCCTACGTCCAGCAGTGGACGTCTTTCGGCTGAGATGATGATGAAGGCAGAGCTTGAAAAAGGGGATTTTTATAAATAATCAATTGGTTTCTACTAAGGAAAAAAAGACAGGAAAGGAAATATATTATGCTGCTATGTTTTCTCCTAGAATCTGGGTTTCAGTAGTCAGGTAGCCAGCTTACTTGTAAATTACTAGTATCGAAAATATTAGTAGTATCTGGTTAGACTGGAAGCTGACCCCGAAACAATTGGGAAAAGGCTAGAGCAGATGATGAAGAGGGCGGAACATGATGAAGAGGTTTTTGGTAAATTATACCCGTCTTGAATAAGGAGAAATTGTTTTATCAGAAGCGTATACTACATGATAGACTTCGTTTTGACGAGAAAATCTTTAACAAGTTCCTAATTTCTATTGAAAACTGGGGGATCAGAGTTTAAACTACTAAAAGTCGAAGAAATTTCTGTAGTTAGCCTTGAAATACCTATTTATGCAGGTGACATAATAAACGCAAAATCTCATGTGTGGTGTCTCGGACCATGAAACTGAACCAGTTTTGCTTTATGACTTTTGAAAATTTGTTTTTTTTTTTTTTTAAGTTTTGCCATACATGTTTATCAGCTGATCGCCTTAGTTCCTATAGAAAGGCCATATTTTTTGCGACTTTCAAGAACTCGTAGTTGTTCAGTTTCATGGTCTAAGAGACCACACGGGAGATCTTGCGTTTAATATGTTAAACCTTGTAAAAATATCACAAATAGAAAAATGTTTCAAATTCCATCGTGTTAAAACGCCCTAAGTCCGGTCACCAGTAGTTTTATGTTTAATCAGATAACGCGACAATTGACAGCTCATTATACTTGTTTACTATTTATTTCGGTCATAAAAGTTATTAAGTTTGCCCAAGTTTATGATGAGTTTCGCTACTGTTGGGAACTTTACTTTGTTTTGTTTCATGTTTTAATCATAAAGATTATTATTGTAGATAGAATGGCTGGATTGCTTGACTATGTGGTGTTAGTAAATAGTTTCTTTGTTTGAGCTCAGTTTATTAATTTTGTTACGAATATTTGCTTATAACTTTGATGAAGGTCTTAAGGACTTAGTTCTAACTCTAAGTCGTATCGAAATCATAAACAGTGTTTTTCTATCTTCTCACTAATTTTACAACGGCAAATACGAATTACCCCCGCATCATCGTAAACACTAGAAACGGGATAATTACTATGTTTACTGTTTGTTTTGAGTTCCCGATATTTCGGCGCTGTTGCAAGCACCATGATCACGGATAAACTGAAGTTATTGCGGGTGGGTGTTTATGAGCAGACAAATCGGTCTACCCTCTTTCTTGTTCGTTACAGCGCCGAAATATCGGGTACTTAAAACAATCAGTAAACATGGTAAATATCCCGTTTTTAGTGTTAATGATAATGGTAGTGATCATGTAGTTTAAAAACTGAAACCCACGCATTATACCTGACACATATGCAAGATTGTCATCGAGGAAACAGAGTCAAAATCAACCAAAATCAAAATCAAAGCATTTATTTCAAGTAGGCCAGTTACAGGCACTTTTAAATTGTCGAAACAAAGACAACAGTGAAATATAGCTACAGTCGCAGTCACAAGGCACGAAAACTGTGAAAGTACTGTAGTTGCCCATTCCCTAACGTAGATCTCTATGAAGAAGAACGGGCAAGAAACTCCATGGACACTCTTTTAAATCAGAATACTTTACAAAACCTTGGTTATATCATTTATGTTGAGATGGTACATTATGTGAGAACGATGCAGCAAGATGTGTACGTTAAAAGTGTCCATAGTAAAAACAATTCAAAAATAAAATAATTAATTCAAATAAGCCGTGGCAAATAAGAGATGACCAGTCACAACTGACAGCGCCCTTTCATGAACATGACACGTGTATCAGCACCATTCAACTCAACCATTTTGAAGGGAACTAAATGCTCCGACACACGTGCCACCATCAGCGAGACATTTGAGTAAGCATGACATACTACTAACCGCCAGGGCACATTCAAGTCAAGAAAAGACGCAGGTTTCCAGCGAATGACAGCTTTCTAGTACATAGTACTCACACAATATGGGCTAGGCGGCTATATAATACAAAAGAGATTGAATTTATACAATGCAAAGATAGTTGTACAATCTTCAGCAGCTCCAAAGTTAGAGTTAAGCAGATAGTCCCACAGCAGGGCAGTAAGGCACTAACTAAGGCATGAAAACCGGTTCAGGTTCAGAAGTAAGAACCGGTTCTCCAGGTTCTTATCACTCAACTTTATCGTTTTCTACTGCGGGATGAACATCACGCTCTGAAGTAAAGCAGAAGTGCTTATTCTTATAATTTGTTTTCTTTGACACGACATCATCATCTTCCCACCCTTGTCAAATTATACTTGGGGTCGGTGCGACACGTTTTCTTCATCCATTCTCCTCTGTCAGACGTCACCACGGCGTCAATTTTTCGTAAAATGTAATTCAATACGACATTTTCAATTCGATTAACATACCTAGGTGAGACTTATTAGAAGCGGAACTTAGATCTTGTATTTGCTTCCGTTTGGCGACGCCCAATAAAGCCGGTGTCTCTGGTGTCCGTGAAAATGGTTATAACGATCGTAAGGATAGGTTTTACGCAAAATAAACAACCCAAAAACCAATACGGTATTATCCTCTCTATACACCACCTCACTCCCTAGCTCACACGTGCTCCCGCTGACATTTGCGTGTGCGCACTCAATCCCTCACCGTCTGATCTCACCGCGCGCCGCCGCCGCGTCGCATCGCACTGCACGCTTCCTACCGCTTTACCTAAATGTCATACTACATACAAATTACTGGCCTTTAACTATATAATACATTACACGAGATTAAAAAATTTAGTAAGTAAATATATAGTGTTTTCGGAAGTTTTTCCTATGGAGTTCCCACGGAATATTGCTGATTATTAATATTGATTTGTGAACTTTGTTAGTGGTAGAAATTAATTGTAAACTTGTAAAGTAATAGTAATGAATCATTGGATTAAAATAATGTCATTTTAAGAGTCTTGAGTAATATTATCACTATTATTGCAAGTTTCTGATTCAAGTATCTCTTCAGACGGTGATTCCTTTTAATGTAGTGTAGCACACGAAATTAAAAATTTAATGTTTTTACTTAATTTAAAATATATTAAGAAGAATAAACTTACTATATACATTATTAATTAAAAACAATAAAATAAACTAACAACAAACTATAATGGGTCATCGAAAAACTCATCATCAACGCTGTCAGCTGGTTGTGTGCCCAAGAGACTAACGGCGTTGCCACGTTGTATGGCAACACTTAGCCTCTGGCCAAAGTAAAAGCCAACCCTTGGGTCACGGGAAGCGTCAACTAGGCATTTCCAAATTTCCTTAAACAGGCTATGCACTCGGACCCCTCGCCCCAGAGTTTCAACTCGGCTCGAAATAGCTTCCACAAAGGTTTCTATATTTACGCCGCTTGAGGTTCTCTGCAGCCGCAACGGCAGTGCCAGCACAGCACGATGAGCTTGGAAGATTAATTTAGAAACCGGGAAATAGATTCTTAAAATGCTACCATACTCAATCTGTTTTCAGAGCACGTAGGGAAGGATTCTCCAATACTTAGATATTTAAGTTAAAGTGCCAGGGTAACACTTATGTAGTTTTAGAATTATAATTATTAAAATCATCAATACAACCCTCTAAGTTAATTTAATCCCATCCAATGACTATATCATGAAAAAGATAATTTGATGATAATTAAAAAATACCGGTCTTATGATGTGTTAACTTCGAAAATTTATATTTTCCTAATTTATACAGAGTTTATAGTTTCGCACTAATAATGAAACCAGGCAGTAAATCTAGGTGTTACAAAGGTTTCTAGCCAGGCTTATTATTTATTATTATTATTTATTTAAATCGAACACAAATGTTTCATATTGTTGTTAGTAACACTTATAAACTATGTTAGTAACATTTCTCGTTACAATAAAATAAAAATACAATTAAATTAAATTGAGCCGGCTTAGTAGCGCCACACAGAACTAAGCCACCATTAGTAGAAGTAGTAGAGCGACACCGTTAGTTAGACCCAGTAATCTAGTTATTCCTGTAATCCCTTTGACCTTTATACCCGTTTGCGTTTGCACTAGGCTTCATTTAAAAGAATGCCTAAACAAAAGTATATCGTTTGATATTCAACACTCCACTCAGCGCCGACAGCTGAAATTCCAACACTTCAATAATATCTAGGCTTTCGTTTAGATGTAAAACAAGCATAATTCTTTGAGGATAGGGCAAAAACGTTATTTATTCATATTATCATGTCGTGTGCATAGGTTATCAAGAATAGTTGCTGACATGACCAGCTAGAGGGGACGTTTTATGAGAAGCGGGATATGATCTAGTCATAAACATTCATAACAACGACCTTACTGAGGTGTGATTATAATACGAAAAGGCTATCAACTGTGAATGTATTTTATACATACGTTGTATTTGGTTTTGAATAAAATGTCCTCTTTTTTCATACCCGTACTTAGTTGCCCCTGGTTGGAGGCCTTACACTCAAGGCACCCACAGAATAGTCCGATTAAGCAGACGACACCCTCCTGGGTTGACCTGCGAAATGCCATTCACAAAAAAATACCCGTATTTGGTTATAAGAGTAGCGAAAGGCAAAAAAAACGATACTTGATTGAACTGTGTAAAGGTAAATATCTAGTTATAAATTGGGAGAATTCTGAAATGGCAAGTAAAAGAGAAGTATGGACGAAAAGACATGCTACGCCGTACCCAAATACATTAGAATAAGAACAGGAGAATGATGATGGTCATCGAAATAATGCAACAATCTGTCTGCTATCAGCATTGAAAGTTTACTTTGAGTTCTGCAACTTTAGGACATACTTTTAAATCGAGTCATGTGAATTGCAATAAAGTCATAGTTGGTAGTCACTTGTCTAGGTACCTACTGATTAATATACTGTTGTTATCAATGAAATGTCTCTCAATAACTAAGTGTAACCTTAGTTTATAAAATAAATCTTAATTAACATGTAAAGAAAATATAAATAGGAGACCTGAAAAAACAAAAACAATATTGATGGACTCACGTAGATTTTTAAGTTACCTTTAAGTATAATGTAACGTGTCCCATGTAGGAGCACGCATGTATGAAAAAAATAAAAATAAAACAAGCAAACAATTTAAATTAATTAAAAAAGAGCACGGACCTCCATGTCTGCGGTAGAAACTAATAATAATTAAAAAAAAACACTTTTGTAGTTCAGAGCTGGTTGACTTTCCAAGATACAGGCTTTACCTAGTTTGGGGTCAATGTAAAACCTTTTTGCAATATTTTTTACAATAAAGTTTTTGTATTTGATTGGAGTAGCGAATCAGGAACTAGATAACCTACTCGTATTAGAATTTCCTTTACAAAGGTTGTGTTCATGTTTTTTTTCTTATAATTGCACAACCACATTCGTTCCCCAGTTTTTGAACTTTAACCACGGAACCCTAACAAACAGGTGTCCGTTCGTATCTAGTTGACATTTCCGTGCTTTGCCATCATTAGCTATTAGGGGAAGCCTTATCAAATTATAAATGCCAAAACATACCACATTACCATCACCCTTATCCCCATCACAATAAAGACTATTATCATTTAAAATTCTGTTACAAGTTAATGTATCTTGTGGAGAAAGGAATAAGGTTGATTTTTGATTGATTCTGTGATGTTGTTTGTGTTTAATATTAAAGTGTTGACATTAATAGTGTATCACACACTTCTGCTTTATTGTTTGTCCTGTTTAATTAAGTATTTGTTAATTAAGTGGGTGTTTATGGTGTGTATGTTGGGGGTTGGGGACGTGGATTCCATATTTAAAAATTTTTATTCGAAGGATTTCTCGTTTTTAATTTATTATGGCTGATTGCAATTTAATTACTTATCCCTGAGCATGAGCGTTTTGTTTTGTATTCCCAGGTCGGGCGAAATTAAATTGCATAATTCCATTAGGAACTTCTCAGTAGCAGCCAGTCGTCTGGATTGTGCCCGTTTGATGGTAATAGGCATTATTATATGGGACATAACATAACTGGCGAAATGTGGCTGTACTATTTGATAACCTCTGCCTAACCCTTCGGGGATTACAGCCGTGATGTTATGTGTTATTTGATATTAGCAGCTATTTTTTTATGACCAAATCTCTTGCATATCATGTAAGTGTGCAGTGCAAGGCATTCCTGATTTATAAACACAAAACTGACACCATTTCGCGATATCTTGCAAATTTTTTTTTACACTATCTAGGCTTTCCTTTGGTCGCAACTCACCTGGGGGGTTACTATGACGTCTTTAAGCAGGAGTCATTCCAGTGTGGGAAAGAGACAGAGCTATACAGGTCGTCTAACGCCATCTCTTTCCCACACTGGAATTACTCCCGCTTTAAGACGTTATGGTAGGCCCCTGATGTGAAGCGATGACGCGGGCTAGGGTGAAGCACGCTTGCCTAGAAGAAACCGATTCACTTGAAGTTTGAAGACATGCTAAAAAAAAGGTTCAAAGCAGGTCCTCTGACAATCTACCTTCATGCAGTACTGAACTTCGTCAGTATTCCAATTTGGGTAGCAAGTCTGATTTCTCCTTTACATTCTATGAATTTACTAACTGTCTGGCGGTATAGTCGTTTTAAAACAATTACTGTGAAAAGAAAAGTCTAAAATAAAATCTTAGGTGTGAAAATCTATTTCTGTCTTTGTCTCAAGTTTGATATAGTAGGTGTAAAAGTACCTTTAACGAAGCCGATAGGCACTTGTTTTCACCGGCATTGCGATATTCTTTTTGCTCTAGACCATACCTGGGAACCTTCTAGTGACGGAGATATTGGGGGTCAAAGTTTCAACTTTTCACAACCTTTTTTAAATACACTTTACTTTAATATCTCCACGACCCCCGTACTATTCAATTCTTCCATCAGCACAATGTTTTGAGTGCTTTATATTGAGTCCTACAGGAAAACGTGGTTTATCACCATAAAAAAAGTCGTTTCCCAGCAATAATGTTTGCGTAGAGTTACTTAGTTTGATGTACAGAATGCTTGGTTAACGTCTTCGTGAATGGTCCGTTTATACACCTTGTATATTTTAGGTAAGAAAAAAAATATAGTAGCCAAGCTATTTTTATAAAACCCGAAATCAAGTTGCTCCCAAAAAAGAAGCAAAACTTAAAAAAAGTAATATTTCATGCTGTACACACCTAGTTTCACCTGTCCAGAATTATACTCGAAAAATGCCATAGAGTCAAATTAATTATTATTTTTTATCTGTGGCCCACAGAAAATGTTTATGGCAGAAATTATTTGGTGTTTAGCCGCGAGAGGGCGGGGCTGCGCATGATTAATATATTTCTATGGAAAAACATTATAATGAGTTCGCTGCCCATATCGTTGTTTTTGGGTCTTCGCTTGTGAAGACGGTTCGGTATTTTTTATGTGGAATAAAGGGTTTCGGCGGTATTGTTTTATATATCTACCCATGCATATTCAAAATAATGAATTGAATGGATTTTTGATAATACAAGTAGCTAAAAAGTCATCACCAAGAATCTTCTTTCACTTGTAAGAGTCGTTAGAGCTCCTCCATCTGCCTAGCCTTTTCCCAACTATGTTGGGGTCGGCTTCCAGCCTAACCAGATGCAGCTGAATATCAGTATTTTACATGGAGCGACTGCCTATCTGCCTTCACAACCCAGTTAGTACTGGATAACACGATACCCTTTGGTAAGACCGCTTGTCAAACTTTCAGGCTACTGACTACCTGTAACGACTGTCAGAGATCTACAATTGACAGCCGAGACCAACGGCCTAGCGTGCCGTGCCAAGGCATTAAAGGAATTCGGTATGTAATAGGTGGTAACCCATCCAAGGACCAACCTAGGCAAGCGTGACTCAACGTACAGATTGACCCGAATGGCTGCGTAGTTGGTAAACGGCTAGGCTGATGATGACTTTTTATTTTTCTTACATGATTTTTGAAGTCACAAAAACCTGCAACAAAAACTGCAAAGCTGAGGTGGGTCACTAGTCATCTTCATCTGCATAGCCTTTTCTAAACTATGTTTGGGTCGGCTTCCAGTCTAACCGGATGCAGCTGAATACCAGTATTTTACATGGAACTGCCTATCTGACCTCCACAACCCAGTTAGTACTGAGTAATACGATACCCCTTGGTAAGACTGGTTGTCAGACTTTTTAGACCACTGACTACCTAACGACTGTCAAAGATCTACAAATGACACCCGGGACCAACGGCTTATCGTGCTTTCCGAGGCACGGAGGAAACTCGGTATGTAATGGGTGGTCACCCATCCACAGACCAACCTAGGCAAGCACGGCTTAACCTAAAGATCGGTCCGAGCGGCTGTTATTATTTAGCTACGAGCTCCTCACTGGGTCACTAGTATTTATATAAAATTGCGAATCAAACAGTCCATCGCCCATCCATCTTTATTTCTCGGGACATTCTCTGTAAGTCATGGGCGTCAAGTCATCACGACTTTGAATGATCTCATAAACGGCTAGGTTAGACCAAGAGCTTCTTTAAAGTTTTAACACCAGCAGCTGCACAGTAGTTTCGATCTATCCTTTTAAATCCATTCAATATAAAATGTTTATAGTCTAAGCAATAGTGTCCTATAAAACTGTGGAGCGTATGCAGTGGCTTTTATGTTGGTACCATACTTCTATTTATAGGCAAAGAATTAGTAGGTATAGGTGTGTCGTCAAATGTCTTTTGAACGAGTTTTTTTTTAATCAGCCAGATCTTCGGATGCCTCTTTTATATATCCAGAAAAAGAGATGAGTAGTTTTCTTGCCTTTGGAAAGTTTTATTTTTGCAGATATCCTGTAGTCTAAGTACCTACGTAGGTTTAGTCAGACAATTTAATTATTTTTTAAATTAACACGCTTGGTCAATTTGCCGTTTGCAAGCTGTGCAAAGATTGTTTGGTGTGGCCCAGAAGTAAACAAATAATTTACCTGACTTAACATACATTATTCCACGAATTAATTCAAATAATCCTCAAAATACTTAATGATAACTAAAACTTATTCCCAAAATACTTACCTTTCCGAATGGGTTTTAAAAAACGATATTTTATATTGTTTTTTTTGCGAGCCATCAGAAGGAGACACGCCTACGGTCGCTGGGAATTTGCATTCAGCTTAATCTGTCATTGTCTGGAATGCCCGGCAAAAACGAGTATGAATACTGCTTTAGTTTTTTTTTGTTGTTTAAAAAAAGAACTTCTTGTTCATTAATTGTTGGGAACTTTCTTGAGCTTTGTTGAAGATTTTCTTAATGCTTGCAACTTTTGTCGAGTAGTTTGCGTATTCTTTTGTTTAAAAATAACACTGAACGGTGTTCCGTTCATTGGTATTTTGAAACAAATCCTTCTATAGATATTTCTGTAGAAGGATTTGTTTAGTGGCTTATAAAACCTAGCAGAGTTGCATACAATTTTGGTAACCTTAATGGGGAATAAAAAGGAGTTTCTTCGTCTTATAACTTGACCGTTAGGAGAACAGAAGTCAAACTACAGGTAAACAAATACAGGTAACTTTCAAACTTTACTTCTATTTAGACTATGGTCAAGAAATCGGTCAGACTGAAGAATTAAGCATATTTCATATGGGAGGATTATAGCTCAAAGACAATTTTTTAAATTTAGTTTCACCATAAACAAATGAATTAGGTATCTGATTCACATTAAATTCGTATCTAAGTTTAATGAACCTCTAAAAATTCAGAATATCGGCGATATCGATCGGCCACACCCACAAAATTCTTTTAACAAGCCGTAGCACCTAAGTAGGTATATCTACCTACTCTTTCCATCTCACGTCTTTCCCAGATTAATATGGAAATTACATATTTTGTACACTATGATCTTTATCTCACAACTACTGGTTTGGAGTATATTCTCGGTTTAATCGTAGACGAGCTATTACACTCAAGTATAGGTACTGATAATTGGTTCAACGACTGGCAGCCATAAATTTTAGTCATCTGTCAGTCAAATGAGACCCCCGTTAGTGCGTGGGTCCATCGTGGCGTACGATACGATACGATTTTGTTCGATGAATTTCGGAATTACTACTTTTGTTTCTTGACTCTCTGCGTCTTTTCCCTCGATGTTTCTCAAGGGAAATCGTTTCTACTTCTAACATCTTTCTAGAATTATTTTCTTTTTTTACTTTTTCAAATAACAGATCATAAATGAGAGGAAAACTTTCTTGGATTAAGATTTAGCTCAGATAACAAAAAATATATTATTTTATATTAATAACACTTACATTTGGAGTGACTGGTGGTTCAGGGCCAGGTGGAGGGCAAGAGATCACGCGGCCGATCACCAACTCCTGTTCAAAAAAACTACTGAGTCCACTATGGTTTAGTGTACTCGCAACGTCACTAACCGGCAGAAACGGAAGGACATCGCTGAAAGTGCAAGCCTCAGTCAACGACCCACCGAACATCCCTCCGTGTACCTCGTCTGCGCAACCACGACCACTCTGACAAGAGTGTTTCGACTAAGAAGAACAATTACATTTGTTTTACAGGCGGGAACCCAACAATGTAGTCACATTTTCCATACTTAGAGGCGCCACGAAAAAAACCAACAGTACGACGAGAATTTCATAATTCAAAAAGACTACGCCTATTTAAAATGCTTTGATTTAAGAATAAGATTCCATGAATAAAATCTCGGATGCTCAAAACAATGGACACAAACACGCGCGCGAATAAAAAAAAAGCTCTTAATATTCATATTGCCGCTTCGCCCGCGGCGACTTCGCGAAATTATAACAAAATAAAAACTAAACCTCGCTACGATTTATAACGTAAAAGGTACAAAATAATATCTACCAGACAGACCAGACCTTTGATACTAAATAAATAGTGGAGGAAGAAAGACCTTGTTTAATTGGACGAGTGTGAAAAACAATGGTTTGAAACGTGTCGTGGTAGCGAAATATATTTGTTCGTATGTCATTAGCATATAGGGACAGACGTACCGTAAACAAGATATGTAAATGATATAAGGTGCTTGTAGCGTCGCCGCCTTGTAATGATTATTACATCTGAGCTGAGATTTTTTGTTGAAATCACATATTGCTTGTGAAATCAACGAGTTTTAAGTACTCGCTGATGACTTACAAAAATGTTGAAAGTATTTTTATGGATGCATGAAAGGTGTTGTGCCCTTAATTATTAACATAAGTTTAGGTGAATAAGTTAGAGAAAATTATGCTTATACAAATAAATCTAACCTCACTGTTAAATAAGACACGGGCTTCGGTAACAAGCTGTTTATTCACACTCTGCTTAGAAGCGTTCACGCATGACACGCAGGTCACAAATCTGTAATATAGTTATCTACTGACTAACCTAACACTTTTGTTTTTTTTTTTGGATGGGAAATCATCAAATGACTCCCCCCACTCTGGGCGGAGCGGAAGGGAGTGTCAGACTTGTACTGACTAAAACCCATCCATGTTCCTTCTTTGCCCTGTGTTCCAGGGCCACGGTGTCTCTTTCGAACAGTCCCGCAGCTCTGGCAGGCATCGGCCCATGCGGACCCCTACTCGGTTGCTGACATCTCTTTGAGGCGCGCGTGGAACACGAACGCGCCGTCGACACGGCCTGTCGTCATAAGACGGCCGGACGGCGAGCTAGCCCATAACTCGCCGTCCACAGGCCCGCTACGGTGGCCGGGAGCCACCACGTGACCCCCGACGCCCAGGGCGTCTCCCGCGGCGGCTGGGACGTGAGGTTCTTTCCCTCTCACGTCCCGCCACCTCCACTAACCTAACACTTAGATAAGCCTTGTCATTTGCCATTATGTCATTGGCCCCATGTAAAATACTGGTATTCAGCTGCATCCGGTAAGACTGGAAGCCGGCACCAACATAATGGGGAAAACATTAGGCAGATGATGATGATAGCATATAGCTATGATGAATAACGGCGACAGTCAGTTAACTCGTCAATCGTGCAAACCAAGGAGATTGATAGGGTCTTACAAGTAAATGTTTTCTGTAGTTTTAGTCAAGCTTTTTCATATTGAGAATCACAATTTCTATGAAATAAGGATGATTTCCACTAAACGGCTCGTATCGCATCTTATCGAAAAGGATACGAAAGGAAGCGGTGACAGGCAGTCCCGTCCGGCAGGATGTCGACGCATATGGTCGGCTCCGTACGGTCGCTTGCGAACGCATCCGTTTCTGCGTCTTGTCAAATAGTTTCATTCCTACTGTATCTGATACGACAACAGGCGAACGGAGGCGATCACGCGTCGTTACATTCTTTCAGCTACGATCGCGTGTCGTGGAAGACGCCTGCGGTCAAGCTGTTATGCGCGGCTTGGTAGTATAGACTTTAAATACTGTGTACACGATTTAATATCGTTTAAAGAAAGTAAAATCCGTTCCGATCCGATGCGTTGCGAGCCGTTTGGTGGAAATCATCGTTTACTCGGAGTTTTAAGTACCGAGAAAGTAGTCCTTACTGTCGCATATTTATTTTAGGTAAATACATAATCAACTCCAGTATGATATAAAAAGGCGACCTCCATGTATTCTGCATTCAGAGCTTTTCCAATATAACAGAGCTTGGGCCGGGTGCTAAGGCGTGCTCCGTGCGAGCCTCAAGCGGGGGCGGGCTGGCTTCCATATAATATTCACTGTAGCCCACCTGATAATGTGAGGTTCTCGTTTGTAGCCTCAGGCAGCATGTTTATGCCACTGAGGAAAACACAAACTGTAATTAAAAGAAAAGCCCTTTTAAACACTTTTTAACAAAGTCGTATTTTTTAATATTACTGTCTGCGGCCTTACGGAGTCTGCCTTATACACAGTACCATACTATGACCGTGCTATGAACGTATTAGGCGCGGAAATAAATATGACACGGACTACTATGCCCACAAGGACGTATCAACAGCGTTGCATTCTCGTTTGTAACGGGTTTAGAACGGTCATCATACGCGGTTAAACCTTATATAGTCAATGTTTAACATGTTTTTGCGGCCCTGACTTAATTTTTTATCCAAATGTGTCTGAAGGTCCGCAGTTTGTCCGTGCAAGTTGCGGACCGGCTGCAGACAAAAATACTTCAGTATAATACCTGTCAGAGCCGTGTATGGTGTGGTGAACGAAATTTTATTGAAAAGTTTTTAGGAAACTTGCTTGAAAACAAAATTCTGTCTGCAATGAACTATCTATAACCTTTTAAACGCCATTGTCAAATATACGTGACAAGTAAGCGCGTGCCCTGTACGCCAAACGACACAAATATGTGACAAAATGGTAGGTGAAATTGTAGCTTGGCGTGGAGGGCACGCGCGTGCTTTTACTCTGGCGTTCAAAAGGTTAAAGCCAGGTGCTAAGATGTGCGTGCCTCAAGCGGGGGCGAGCTGCTTCGATAAAAAATGCACTCCTGATAATTTGAAGTTCTCGCTCTCATTCCGAGGCAGCATGTTTATGGCACTTAGAAAAACATAAACTCTTATTATAAGAAAGAGTTGAAAAACAAAAATTAAAATATCATGTAACAGATACTATTTAGGGGAATTCCTTACCTATAAAGTAAAAGAACTCGTCTAAGAGAACCTCCTCTTACTTCTGTTATATACTTTCAAAAGTCGCTGAAACGAAAGTATTTTTTCAAAGTAACAGCTCTAAGGCCAGGTGCCTCAAGCGGGGGCGGGTTGGCTTTTGTATAATATTCCCTCGTTCACGGTCTACCAGATAATACTAGGTTCTTATTCATACCTCAACGCAGCATCGTTTGTATCAGTTTGCCGCTTAGGGAAACAGACTTGAATTTAAAAAGACGTCCCTTGACTTGCTTTTTACCCGACTGTGCGACAGCAAATACAGGGTTATGTTTTTAACAAAGATTTGGTTTTTATTGTTACTGCACCTATGAGAAATATAGCTGAATTCAATAAGTATTTACCTGGAAAAAAGTACTTTTACTATCGTTAATGTTGGGGTGTTACCATACTAATCGATCGGTCGTCGAGCGAGGCCATCTATGGATGGTAAAATGGATAAGTCGACATCGATCTAAAGTTTCTACTACACCAATTGATCGATCGTCGTCATTTTTACCATCGATCGATTTTTTTTTTTTTTTTTCGGGTGGCAAATCCTCAAATGACCCCCCCACTCTGGGCGGAGCGGAAGGGAGTGTCAGAATTGTACTTGTACTGACTAAAACCCATCCATGTACCTTCTTTGCCCTTTGTGTTCCAGGGCCACGGTATCTCTTTCGAACAGTCCCGCAGCGTGGTAACACCCTTAGATGACAAGATACAATTAAAGAATATAATTATGCTGTGATTATAAACTGTTCTCACTGGCTTTATGAAAACCCATAAAGCCAGGTGCTGAGGCGTGCGTGCCTCAAGCGAGGGCGGGCTGGCTTCCATATAATATTCACTCGCTCACAGTCTACCAGATAATGCGAGGTTCTTGCTCAAAGCCTGAGGCAGCGTCGTTATGCTACTGAAGGAAACTCAACCTGCAATTTTAAGGAAAAAATATTTTGGGATGCAAATTGTTTTGTTTTGACAAAATAATGTTCGGTGTTTTGAGAGTTATGGGTTAGAATTCAAGTGTTAAAGTACTGCAAGATTTTTACCCTTATGCTTAAAGTAATAAGGTTAAAAAGAGGTCGACCGTTAGTGAACACGGTAGTAGATTGGCAGTTTGTAAAAAATACCAAATAAATCAAAGATCAAGGTCTGCTCCTTACAGCTGTATGGAGCAGTCATTATGAAGTTCTACAAAGTCACGCTCTAGTCATCATCATTCTCTTGAATTTGTCTTTATTTATTTGAGATAGCCGCAGCATGTCTCCTTAATAAATAATAAATTAAAAAAAAATTAAATGACTAGGTCACATGAATTTCAGTGAATTAAAGGTCATACAGATAGAGTGAACCCTGACTAACAAAATAGGAGATACTGTGACTTAGGAGTCAGTGTTCTTCCATTTTTCTGTATTAGTTGTACGATGTAATTAATACTCTAGCATATTCAATTTTCTTTTCCATCATATAACCATACCATGGTTACAGCGAATGAAAAGAAAACCACAAATCATTGCTTTATTTGAAAATCATTTTAAGAAATAAAATTTCTTTAAAATACGAATTAATGTTGGAATGGAAACGTGAACCTCGCTTCTTCTTTAAGCTCGCTGCACCCTGTTCTGAAAACAAAATGGTTGCCTTCAATGAACTGTTTTTTTTTTTTTTTTTTTTCAGTTTTTGGACTAAATAGGTGTTACATAAAGGGTGTAACAATACCCTTAACGAAGCCCAAAGGCACTTGTTCTCCCCGTCATTGCGATCATTTTTTTGTTCTAGATCATACCTGGGAACCTTCTAGTTACGGAGATATTGGGGGTCAAAGTTACTAAAAAAAAAATTGCGTAATGTTATTTAGTTTTATGTACAGAATGCTTGGTTGACGGCTTCGTTGAGGGTCTTGTTACAACCTGTATTTTAAAAATAATATCTTAAACCAAATTTGAGACACGGCGGTAATTTTCAATGGAGATCATCAAGTATTCTGTACCTCAAACAGTAATACTCACATGGGTACAAAATGCTTCGTTGACAGCTATATTGACAGCAGTGTCGCATAAGCTTCATACGACTTTTGTAGTATCGAACTACTGTCGCACTAGTGTGATGTCGAGCTTCAGTTAATCGCACTTGCGTGCATTCGAACTATGGTGCGTCGCAGTACAGTTTTGTCGCACAAGCGTTAATCGTATATCCGTTTCTCGACCTCACGTAGAGCACGTTGTACAGCAATTGATATTGAAATTCAATTGTCTGTTTAAGTATGTAATTAAATCTATCACTAAAATGTCGAACTTTATATACTATATTTGTTAAAGAATAATTTCATGCTTTATTTTCGGCAAGTATAGGTACAACCGCAATTACATGCTATTAGCTTTCTAGAAAACAATTAATAATATTAGGTATTTAGGAATGTTGGATTAGCTGGGTTCCGCAAGTATGAGTACTATTTTTAGATGAATAAACATGTATTGTATTTTTCTATGACTGTACTCCTCAGCTCATGCTCACCTACCCGCATTAGCGATGCGCATAAGATGTCGTGCACTTAGTTCTATTATTTTCTACAATTACTCTTTTACGCGTTTACTTTTTAGTAAACGCGTAACGAAATTTTAATGTCATTCTTGTTATTGACTTATTGTACCAACCCACTACGCAAATCGGCCTCATGTATTTATAAGTTATAATATTGTATTGTTATCTGTAAGTGATTGTAAATCTTTTGAGAAAATAAATGTCTAAAGCCGTAGACCGTTGAAAAATCGTTCTAATTTTCCAGTTGAATTATTGAGTACGTACCTATCTATAGATGGACTATGTCTTCATTTAATGCTTTAGGTACCTAATAATACTGGGCTTGTGCCAAAACGTTGACGATTAAAGTTTTCTCTTGACTTTTAGTAAACTGGCTGTCTCTAGAATAATATTAAAATTTTCTTCCAGAATGACAACAAACAACTTTCTTTCTATACTGCTACGGGTTCAAAACCTTTGTTTTAATCAAATTCGACATCAAAAACATTTTCTTTTTTAAAGTTTTAATGTTTTTATTTAAAATTGAACACACAGAACCCTAAACCGAATACATATCTCAAAAATATATAAGCTACCTCTTGTCCAACCTACATGGATGTTTTTTGTGAGTTCCCATCGACGCCGCCCAAAACCGCTGGTCATCATCTACTTTCATTTCTTTTTAAATGTGTTCGAAAAATAAATTTTAATCACAGACTAATCTTCTGTTTCTATTGGTTTCTATAGACTGTTTTTTGTTTGTGTATTTGTGTTAGTAATAGTTTATGGTATAGACTCCTGTGTCTAATAAGTTCGCTGAAATTGTCTATGGTGAGCGGTGTTTCGGTAGCGTTGATGAAAAACTCATTAAATTTTTTGTGTGTAGTTGTATACACAGTAGCTTTATGTTGGTACATATTGATTGTATTGTTAAATACTTCGTAGATTGGAACTGTACGCTACAATTATTACATTCATTATATTTTAAAGCCTTCTTGATGGCGATATTAGGACATACCTCTGGAGGCTAATTAAATTTTGAACAGAACAAATTATAAGTAGTGCAAATCAACTTGAAGCTTTGACCTTCCCTTTCAGCAATAAACAGAAAACGTAAAAAAAAATTAGAAAATCAAACTTACAACATCCTTTTCATACTTTTAGTTTCTATCAAACTCAAAGCACATCATCATCATCATCTGCTTAGCCATTTCCCAACTATGTTGGGGTCGGCTTCCAGTCTAACCGGATGTAGCTGAATACTAGTATTTTACATGGAGCGGCTCATAGCATATTATCCTACTATATTACTATCAATGGATGGATGTTTGTTACTCTTTCACGCAAAAACTACCAGACAGATTTGGATTAAATTTAGCACACAGATAGTTCATAACCTTGAACACAAAGGATACTTTTTATCCCGCTAGCATGATCCCGTGGGACAATTATCAAACTCCGCACGGGCGAAGCCGCGGGCATAAGCTAGTTTCATATAAAACAGTTACACTTACTTCTGAATTATCAAGGAATCTGTTAGTTCAAAACCAAAAACATGAACCCATATAGTTTCCCATCCCAAAGCAGATCTACAAGTTAACGAACGGGCAAAGAATTTCATAGA
Source organism: Noctua janthe (assembly GCA_910589295.1). Lineage (NCBI taxonomy): Eukaryota > Metazoa > Arthropoda > Insecta > Lepidoptera > Noctuidae > Noctua > Noctua janthe. The sequence continues at coordinate 5,950,889 of OU342573.1, read as the reverse complement.
GACTATAACATACCAACCTATTAATTAGCCAATTTATATGGATCTACATATAATAAACTGTCCTGTCCAGCATCCCATATGTTTCACCCACATCTGTAGGCAGGCAGCGCCGCCCCACATAATTATAGCGTAGAGTGCTGCCGACGCCCCCACGCCTTCCGAACCATCACGCATCAATGATAGATATCTTTCTACGATTATAGGTTTCATTTCTTAATGAAATCAAAAGTTTGAAAAAGAACTTTTTGGTCAAAAACTTTTTGAAAGATTTTGGTGGTTGCTTGATGCGTGCTTGCCAGGATACAGCCTAGATTTGGTATTGAAGGCCTGAATATATGCATAGACAATACAGTCATAATGTTTTCAATACTGAGACACAGTCCTCCAGTCAGGTCCAACGCGGGTTGGTGGATGTCACATGTTTTAGAATTTTCTGTTCTTTTGATTAGAAAATAGGGTTTCTTACTATGTTTTAGTTATCTTTTCCTCCACAGTCCGTTAGCACATCGATAAGACCTTATAACTAACCATCTTATAATAACAGGGCTGACTGTTTGTCTATGTGAGTTTTAATCCTAGTGAGGGGCAAACTTTGGCCACCCTGACATCATTTACAAGCTTCAGCAGTAAAGTTTTGTTTTGCTGTCAGGGTTTTTCGTTGCTAAACCAGTGTCCTAAAGAAGTCAGACCGACCGAGTCGATCTTAGTTCTCGACGTCGATTAATTTGTTTATGGGTACCTACTTACATACACCTCCATATCTTTAAACCGAGGGTAGAGAAGGGGGGCACCCATTTATATAAACCTTAGATACCAGTTGACAGTCGAAACCCACAGGCTCTAATAGATAGCTACTACTTCCTACCCAATACATCAAGATTTGAGCATCTGAGGCAGCCGGTCTGCTCCGTGTCGGCAGGAAGAGCCCGCCCCTCCTAATTATAGCCTGTAGCAGGCCATACGCCCACCAGAGCTGTGCTGGTGCAACCGTGGGAGCGGTCAGCTAAATATATGGTGGTGCCTCGATGTGGCCCATGATTTATTATAGATAGACTTTTTGATAGTGATAAGAGGCTGAACTCGCACAACAACATGTTGATGTAAAGCGCTAATTTACAGTACAGTAATATGAAGAAACCAGAGGACCTGTATAGTGCCATTATATCAGCGGTGAAAAATGTATAAGGTTGACGTAAGTTATCGAAATGTTATTAGTTGGCTTATGTCATGTTACTGACATATACTTAATACTGTTGAACATTGTAGAAACACGAAAGCGAATGTCATTTGTCTATACTGATATGAAAAAGTGATCTAAATAAACGAAAAGCTGTCTATTTTTCTTCTGAGTTTCTTAACCTCGTGTCCTATTAGCGACTCTAATCCAATTCCGTTTAATAATATACCAACACAGTTAGAATATCCGATAAATTCTATAGTCCGGGCATATTAATTTAAAAGCTTTTGAAACATATCTAGGTAAAAACTTCAAAATGTCAAAAGTTTCAATGCACCGTAAAAATAAACATCTGTGAAATGAGTTCCATTTTAAAATCTAAAGATCTAGGTTCCAAAATAGGCACTCAGGTATTACAATTTTCGCGGGTATCAAAAAGTATTGAACTTTCTCAATTCAAATCTAAATTCGAAAATTGAATTGAGGTTTTATTATTTTTATTAAATAAATAAAAAAACCGCCTGTCTCTAATTTTCAAATCTCTTCTCGAACCTGTCTCTAATTTTGAATTTCTTTACGTTCGTTTTTTAATTAGTTTCTAATGTCTTTATGAAACTTCTACTTAAAAAAAAAACATTTAAATTCAAACGTTGAACCCGAAACGACAGCCTGACCATCGTCAAAAGAGTTCACAGCAAGTTCGCAGTCATAAAAGACCTAAAAACAGAAATGCTTCCCGAACATTCCTAGCCGTCTATTGTTTTATTCGGTACGCCGAAGGTAGTTTTTAATTGCCGCCATTAAATCCAGGCTTGCCAACTAAAGGCCAGTTACACACATACATCTGCACAAAACTTAGCAGTGAGTTGATAGCTTACTGTTTGATCGCAGTTTCTAAATGAATTCTGAGAAAGATTCTGTTACTATTTTCTACTAGCTATACGTTGTTAGACTAATATGGAGAGAATGATTAGACGCCAGAAGCAGTCAAACACATTTTTGAAGTTCAAAAATCGCTAAACGTACATAATCTGATAACTAGACTTACCAAAGTGTATTACCCAAATCAGTAAGTAGGCCGTGGAAGTCTGATATGCGACCGCTCCATGCTAAACACTTGTATTCAGCTCCCTCTGGTTAGACTGGAAATATACAACTTAGTTGAGGAAAACTAGAGTGTGATGATGCACACTTTTTCAAATGGAAAACTGGAATTAAATTGACTTGCATACGATTGCAATTGCTGCATGGGTCTTTCTGAGTTTGCTTTCCAAGTTTTCTTCCTGCCAAGTTTCATTAAAGTTAGTTCCATTATAGTTTAATCACAAAAACATAACATACTCTTGCTATACAAAAATACTCAAGTAAAAGCCCAAAGTGTTCATATATTCTCAGCTTTAGAATTAGCACTAAAGCCAACGTTTTTGCGCTAAGAATAATAACATAAATCAAATCTACGCTCCTCACGTCCCACCATCTTGAATTACCAACTAAAATTGAATATTTTTACGCCATTTTCACCGTGTAATTATAATAAACACCCATATTACTATCCTTGGTTGATTTCTGTGAAGATTAAGATAGTTCCCGGAGAGATTTCATATTAAAGATAGCTTCGGTTACTAAAATAACTCTTTAGTAACACCATAGCGGCTGGAGTTCTTTTTAAAATTATTATCTAGGAATCAAGGAACTAAAGTCTTGTATTTATTTTTTTAACCAATGCTTAACAAGCTTTTGCAAAGCAATTGGGTCTTACTTTCTGCTAAAAATATTTTTGCAGTAAAAAGACAGAGCAATCACTCTCATTCCATCACAAAACTACAGTGCTTAAGAAATCTCAAGACGAATTGGTAAGGTAAGGGTTTATTTATATATTTTTTTAAGTTACAACTTTAGGTACACCGAAATATCGGTATCAGGCATAGAAAATGACAGCTTCTTCTCCCTTCAAATCAACGAGACCTTAGCTACCAAATCACTGGCCAATACTAAGCCAATAAAGTCCAATTCAGCCACATCACGACCTCATCTACCATAGAGACATACCACATAAAGTAGCTCCACATTGCCCTGGCATCGGCAAGTGTAGCCCGCGCCTGCGCTTGGGCAAGAAGCCGCCGTACCCCGTAATTAAGGCCAGAGCCCGCGCCGCCCATGTACGCACGGCCTAAACTCTTTTATTTTTTAAATATTTTTTTTCTTTTTCCAACATTACACGCCGCTTCACGTTTTATGAACGTGTAGGTATTCTGTTTTCAAATAATTATTGTTTTGTGAAGGTAAGGTTGTTTATGTATGGAATTTTAGTGTCTTTCTAGATATGGTGGAGGATCTTATCTTACTAAACAATTAAATGTTACAAGGTTACAGCTTCCTATTTATATGTACCTGCTAAGTAACTCTACATCCAGAGAAAAGTTTTAATCGATTTCAAAGCGCTTCGTATTTAGGCCCTCAATCCTATACATTTTTGAATTATTTCCCATCATCATTCTATCGTTGATAGAATTTTACTTTCTCTTGGCCCTCTGCCGATCATTGCTATTTACATACATCTAAACTATCTACTCCAAGAAGAAGCATGAAAATTACCAGCCTACAAGGTTCCCACTGCTAGGGCTAAATATATTCTTATGATTGGGACACATTAAGGCTAAGGAGAAGAGCAAAATTAAACAAAACAGAAAACAATAAACACATTACCATGAAATTATTTTCATTACTGAGCTTAAACAACCGTTATACGCCTTTCTTAAAAAAAAAAAATCGTTTAGTTATAATTAATGTGACTGTGTTTATCATTTTCCGACTCCAATGGTGAAATGAACACTCAATGTCACCATTAGTATTTTCATCCCCGATTTCCTCAACAATTTGTAAGCATTTAAAAAAACAACTACAAAACAGGAGCCTAGGGATGGGAACCGGCCGACTCACTCGAAACCCTTCACACGACCTATACGTAATTAAAACAATAAAAAAACTTCATGAATGGGTATACCGATATAGGCTTATGTTTATTAAAATCTTGGCCGGGATCGCTTCCCGTCCAAACATGATTTATGTGAAGAAGAAGCGGGTCGAGACGCCTCCATTCATTTGTTTTTTAACATCGACTAACCCGTTGTTTTATTCCATTTCAGATAGGCTTGATTAGTTTTAGCTCCGATTAATCGACTAAGGTCTCTCTGGTTTTTGTTTTTTTTTTTTACGTTCGTGAGATTAGTCTGTGTTGGGCGCGCCTTATGATTTGTGACAGCGTGTTATTGTTTTTTCATTACGTTTCGTTTGTTGAGTGTAATTCGGAATTACAATAAGTTATATGAACGCTGGAGAAAGTTTCTTTCATTGATAACTTATTGGGTATTGATCAAATGTTTTCTTTACTGCTTGGAAAATGTTGTTCATCATCAATCATTATGAACTAGTTGAAGAATATTTTTTTAATAATATTTTCTGGTGTTCATTGATCAAGATCACTAGGAGCTCGTGGCTAAATAATAACAGTCGCTCGGATCAATCTTCAGGTTAAGCCGCGCTTACCTTAGTTGGTCTATGGATGGGTGACCACCTATAACTACCGAGTTTCCTCCGTGCCTCGGAAAGCACATTTAGCCGCTGGTCCCGGCTGTCATTTGTAGATCTTTGACATTCGTTACAAGTAGTCAGTGCCCCGAAAGTCTGGCAACTAGTCTTATCAAGGGATGTCGTATTACTCAGTCACTACTAACTGGATTATAGAGCCAGATAGGTATTCGCTCCATGTAAAAATACTGGTATTCAGTTGCATCCGGTGAGACTGGAAGCCGACCCCAACATAGTTGGGAAGGTTAGGCAGATGATGATTGATCAAGATCACTAATAGAGCTAAAAAGTCATAGCAAAATGCGAACCTATCTAAGGTTCGCATTTTGCTATGACTTTTTAGGAATTATTTGTTTAAACAGTCGTTTATAAACTTAAATTGCCCGCAAGTACATTCAAATGTCAACTGTATGTCATTTTCGGTCAATGGGGCGTCTTAGGGGCGGACACACACACACACACACACACATCCACGCACACACTCTCAGTCTTTCTTTTCTACACTTGTATAAAATGACCACAACGAGTCAAATCGCCGTAGGTGTCATTTTGCTTAAAATCGATTTTCCTGACGGTACATAATCTACATACATACATAGTTCCAATATCAAGTGGTTTCTCGATCATACCGCAAACTTGTATCCAGCTAGACATTGTAGATTAGATGTCATCGACACGCGACATAAATCTCAATCTCATTAATGTGTCCAAACAATACGGTAATTAGCAAACTCAATTACTAGATGGATATGGCTGTTATGGTTTACCACTCTACTTACTTATAACAGTAGATCGATTAGTAGTAAATCTTTTCGTTGCTAAGTAGAAATCGCGCTAGGCTTGAATAGGAAATTTTATATTAAATTAGCTGTTGACCGCGACCTAACATAAGCTATCTGCCAGTGAAAGTCCCGTCAAAATTGGTTTAGCCGTTCTCGAGATAAGCCGGAATAAACAGACAGACAGGCCGACAGACAGAAAGACAAAAACTAAAAAAAAAGTTTTTTTTTTTGCAATTTTACCTACCGTACCTATATCATATTCACTCAGTAAAAAACTGTTATTTTGAAATTACAAACAGACACTTCAATTTTTATTTATATGTATAGATTCAAGTGTAGGTCCAGACCAGACAGAACCTTTTCATAGTTCCTTTATATCAGGTGATTTTTTTGACACTCTTGTGAAATGGTCATAAGTTAATCATCATTGGGACTTACGTTTAGGCGGCACGTATTAGTTTTATCACTTTCGACAACGGTCGCATCGTTTTTCACATCCAACCAACATCCATATGGGCGTTTTCAGCTGATAACATCAAAATGCAAAATAATGCAATAAAAATCGACCCACGTTCACTTTTATAAAGGTAATTTTATTCACAAGACACCGACGCGTGGTTGAGGCGTGAATTTGCGAAGATCTTTTAAAAAGTCTTTAGTACTGAGAAGGAATAATAAAACTCTTGCGGTCTACATTTTAGTGTCAACTCTTTGGTTTTTTTCTCATGATATTTGTGACGGTGAAACTCAAAGCTTGTGGTTTGGGACCACATCACTCGTGGCGGGCGTTCAGACAAATTCATACCCCATAAAATTGACGCGATGCTCGATGGTACACCACCATTTTACTTTTGTTTTTTTTTTTCTTGAGAAAAAAGGCCGAATGTAAATGAGGTTTTCTTGAAAGAGGTGAGATGTGAGTGTTGCTTAGATTATTTTGTAGATAAATCATTTGTTTAAGAATCGAATAAGTTAGGACTTTCCTTAGAAAAACTTCTACTTTCCTTTCTAGATGAATTGAAAGAAGGTGCAGCTTCTTTTTTCAACCTTAAGTTTTTAATTATAGTGAATTAATGGATTCTTTTGCACTTTGAACTTTTCATACAGTTTTATGTTCAAGATTCCAAGGCCAAAGGTCACAATTTTGAAGTGTTCACAGATACTTCAAAAGCCGGCCTAGGGGCCACGATTATTCCAAATTTAAACATGCCGCCGATGGCTAAACCGGGTGTTGGTGTCATCTGACATCACAGCTGCGCAGGCGCCCAGCGAACGATCACTGCCAATTTTGAAATTGGAACGTTTACTATTCTCAAACAAAAAACTGGCCACACAGAAATTAACTCTACCCTTCCTGTTTTAAGATTTAAAACTTATAATTTTATAAGCTGTGCCATTTTCTAAATTTAGAATTGGAGTGACGTAACTCTTGAACGCTATCGATAGATTACGGTTGTTATTTGTTTGAGAATACGGTTCGTTTTTCTTTGAAGCGTTTTTTCTATTGTTTCGGTCGGTCGACTATAATGACATAATGGGTCGCGGGTTCGATCCGGCGCAATTACGCGGCACACGATCGATTATTGTGATCAATACAGGGGTTAGACGGCGGTTCGCTGCCAATTTTACATCTTTTTTTATATAATTTTGTTACAAACAATGTAGCTGTGATACTATATCGATAACACTTATCGAACTTAATAGTTTAGAATTATATCTCTGGTTAGGTACATTTATGGATAGCGCTTGCCAAGGTCGGACCGCGGATGGGTGACCATCCATAACATACCGAGTTTCCTCCGTGCCGAAAGCACTTTCCGAAGGATCTTTGATCTTGTTGCTGGTAATGGCCCGAAAGTCTGACAACCAGTCTTACCAAGGGGTAACATATTATCCAGTACTAACTGTGTTTAACAGGTCAGATAGGTGTAAAAAGGCACGATGGGGTTGACATATCTGTTTAGATAAAAACCCTAAAACAAACAAAAGAGAGAAAAAAAAAAAACGTCAGATAGGCAGTCGCTCCATGTAAAATACTGGTACTCAGCTGCATTTGGTTAGATTGGAAGCCGACACCAACTTAGTTTCGAAAAGGCTAGGCAGATGACAGATGATGATACGGTAGATTTATGGTTACCTACTATCAATATTTTATCTAAGTAATAAATTCTAATTAAATATTCTAATGAGTAATGTCTGTTCCAATGGCCAAGGAAACAGTTGACAGATAAAAATGTTCACGACTAATTTTCAAATTAAATATGATTTATAAATCAGCCTACATCTATGTTTATGCCAGTTTTTTTACCTTGACTTTTATTATTAGCATATTAAAAGTAGATCAACACAAAATGTATTTAATCGATGTAATTAACATAATGGGTGTAAAAGTACCCTTAACGAAGTCGAAAGGCACTTGTTCTCCGTCATTGCGATATTTTTTTTGCTCTAGCTAGACCATACCTGGGAACTGTCTAGTTACGGATATATTGGGGTTGAAATTTCCAACTTTTTTCACAGGTTTTTTTTTTTAATACTAGTTTTTGATGTCATAACTATACTTTAAATATCTCCATGGCCCCGTACTATTCAATGTATCCACCAGCACAATGTTTTGATTCCTACTATAAAACGTGAAATTTTTAAATCCCAAAAAAAAAATTGTCGTTTCCTAGAAATATTTTTTCCGTATAGTTTTATACACAGAATGTTTGGTTGGCGGCGTCGTGAAGGGTCCGTTTACACCCTGTACACCCTAACATCACGCCTGTAATCCGAGATGGGTTAGGCAGAAGTGTAACCCTCATTTCGTCAGTTATGTTTAATTACCATGTAATAGTGGCGGGCCTATTGCAATCAGCCATGCACAGATGCAAACGTGGCTGTCCTGCTACTGCGATATTAACACATCGATAAGATCATTTATCGATTTCTATTACAACAACTAATTTAACAATATCGATAACAATACAAGCACATCACTACGTTATCGACCGATCATCGAGTCGGTCGCCGACACGGATCGACAATTTCGTAAATTGTGCACCGATTAGCGACCGATTACGACCATTACCGACAGACGGACACCCGATCTGGCCGCGTCGATTAAAATAATCGGTAAACGATAAAAACCGATAAAATAATCCCATGTTTTGTCTGTAGCCGGTTTTTTGTGAAGTAAGCTGTAAGATGCGCGTGCGTGAGTCGGGACTAACCTAGCGTTTTGTCTAGCTTCTAGATTTTTTGCCGCTAAACTGAATATATTAATAGTTCTTTTGCTAAGTATTTTTGTAGTATAGGAATCCAAATTAACTGCCATCCATTTATTTATTTAAATATTCCTATGTAAAATAACGTTAAAAAATAGTAGCCCACCTGCACCAGGAACAGGGTCCGATCTACCGGTGGTCAGGGCTCTTGAGAAAGGAACGTCCTAACAATACATGCCGTGTCCAGAAGTACTGCTTTCTGAATCAAGCCCTTGATCCAGCTGCCAAGCGAGAGCCTCCTCAGATGTTGGTCGAGGCTATTGGCTATTAAGCCATTGGCCGACACGACTATCGGCACAATGACTGCTGTACTCATTTATTATAGGAATTATTTTAGTATTATTTGAAATTATCGTAGAGTTTAAATTAAGTTTTACTGTTGCAGTATCAACGGACCAGATTACGAACGCTTCCATTCGATTTCGATTCGGGAAGTCGTATGTCTATCTCTTTCGCTTTTTCGCTTTCGTAATGCCAAAAAAAGATAGACATACGACTTGTCGAAACGAAATCGAATCGAAGCGTTTGTGAATAGCTATGCTGCTAGCTAAAGAGTACAACATTAGAACCACGTCGCCTTCTTCACAAATGTAGGGACTTTCAAACTAAGAGTGGAGTCCAACACTTTTTTTTGCCATCGACGCTCTAAAAAGATGGTACCTGAACTCTTTTAGCACATTTTAACGGCCTTCAAGTGGTGTCAGTCTCAATATTCCATAGTAATTATGACACTGACAGCTCATGAACGCAGTGCTGATCGCATTTAGTTCCATTGACTTCAATTTGGAGAGAATTTCTAAAAACGATGTCAAGACGTCCCGGATCGAGTATGAATTGAGAAAGTTCTTTCAAAATGGACTTAGAACATCGGTGTAGGTACACACGACCACACATCAAGCTATACATGACCGGTATAACCTAACCTCGCTTAGCATGAACTTCCCGTACAATGAGAGATCAGCGTATACTAGTTTTGCATAGCTTTATTGCTCGTGCGTACTTGTTCAATCCCTAGGTATAACTCTGATCAGAACCCGTTAGCGAAATCCATGTAATTTACCCATTATTCCGTCTAATCTCGCAGCCATCTTTGGTCCTCTTGGGACACTACAGTCCCTTAAGCAATCAGAGATAGTAAGTACTATACAGTCGTTTACACATTTAAATTATCAAGGATTATCACATTTTTATTATTATTAAGGAAATCTCTCGCCGACTGGTCGACACTTCGCGCTACCAGCGGGCTGGCTCTTTCTTTGGCCAAAGAGTTAGCATTGCCATTTAGCGTGGCAATGCTGCCAGTCTTCTGGGCACGTTTTCAGATGACAGCGATTCGGAGGAGTACTTTGACGCCAAAGTGTCCTATTGTCGTCGTTGTTTAGATGTTTATATTTTCTTACTTTTAGTCTTATTTTTATCTTTAGTTTAGTTCTATTTGTAGTGTGTAAATAATGTAAATATATTTAAAACATAATTATAACATTAAATAAATTTGTAAAATATTTAAATTATTCAATGTTTTTAACCTTGAAGAATTATACGCTGCCAAAAACCTTAATTATGTCAATCGTGTTGAAAGTGAAACTAATTGTCTATGCCATATGCCATCTTATGAATCTCATCGTATAGATACTTATATATGAACTCAGCAATTTTAAACACTGTTTTAAGCTGTCACGGTTTACAACTAAACTTATACTGTCACTTACGGGATATCTTCCGTGATTTGTGTTTTCTTCAGTCAACCCGCGATCATGGCGCTTGCAACAGCGTCGAAATATCGGGAGCTCAAAATAATGAACATTCACGGACGATACCCCGTAAGTGGCAACATAGGCCTCTCGCACAAACCACAGCTAAAACCAATAACACAGGTATATTAACTCCATGTAATCCTTACGTCACCCGCATGACCAAAATCCAATCAAAAACCTGACATAAAACTCTATTTGACGAGAAGAATGGCTCATAAGAGAAGTTTATTAAAGCCACGGACATCAGGGACCGAGTAGAGACCGCCTAGTTATCAACCGTCTAAAGGTACCTACATTGCGCGGGGCTCTCCAAAGACACGTCAAAGCCTATCCTAATTTAAACAGGGCTGTTTACGTCCCCGGGGCTCGGGTCGCGACGACCCGATGGGTTGGGGTGTAGTGCTAGCGGGGAGGGCTGTGAAATCGAAAGGAGTGATAGATTTTATAGGGATGAAACCATCCCTTTAAATTTTATAGGGATGAAACCATCCCTTTAAATTTTATAATAATAAGCATAAGCTTAAGCATAAGCATAAGCATAAGCTTTACGTTAGCTTATGTCAAACTGATACATTTTTGAATTTTCCTCGTTATTGCTGTTGGTAGAATCTTCACACGTGACAGGAGGTATATTACAGAAGCAGCTTTCTTAGAATTAGCGAATAATCTGGGAAGATACTGGACTAGACTGACATAAGTATGTCGTGGTTGGTTAGTAAGTGGTTGTAGCTGAACACCAGTATTTTACCTTGAGTGTCTAGACAGTCGACCTCCAAGACTGCTTGTCAGACTCTCGGACTTCTACCCGTGATGACTGTCAAAGAACTACTAATGACAAAAATAATATCAGTTCTGATTCTACTATCCCCGCTGTCGCTGCCACCACACCTCTCTCCGAACTCATTTCAGGGCTGAGCGCGCACCCGCCGCCGCCGCGCCGCCCTGCCCCTACCACGCAACCGCACTTTATAAATATTGTACTCTCACTCAATAACGACGCAAAGACAATCCTTGATGTGCTTCTTCATTTACACTAGTCACGTTGAGAATGCTTTTAATTTTGATGTTAACTTTAAATCATTGAGATAGTACTGTAATCATCATTTGCCAAGCCTTATGCTAACTATGTTAGGTTCGCCATCCAGTCCTACCGGATTCAGCTGAATACCAGTTACATGAAGCGACTGCACATCTGACCTCCTAAATCCAGTTAGTACTGGGTAATACCTTTTCGTAAGACTGGTTGTCAGACTTTCGGGCCACTGACTACCTGTAACGACTGTCAAAGATCTACAAATGACGGCACGCAGGAAACTCGGTATGTAATAGGTGGTCACCCATTAACTGCCCAACCTAGGCAAGCGCGGCTTATCCTAAAGATCTACCCGAGCGGCTGTTATTATTTAGCCACAAGCTCCTCTTTGGGATAGTACTGTATGGCTCCTTTTAGAGTTTAACTACTTTTGTTGTAAAAATATTTCCATGGAAAAGACTTTCGATGAAAGACAGATGAAGGATATTTGCCAGATTTTAAGAATTAACCTTGAATGCTGAATGATATAGTGGAGTAAAAATAGGCACAGTTAGATTGATACTAAAATTCTGCAGAGGTCGATCATGAATCTAAAAAGAGATACTAAGGGATCTCGCGCGCTACGCGACCACGACTACGACTTATCGCATGACCCTATCTTGATCAAAACAGGTCGGAGGACCGGTTGTGCGACCAAACTTCAGCAGGAAGACCTGAAGGGTTACTATGACGTCTTAAAGCAGGAGTAATTCCAGTGTGGAAAAGAGACAGAGCTATACAGGTCGTCTAGTGCCATCTCTTTCCCACACTGGAATTACTCCTTAAAGCAGGAGTAATTTCAGTATGGGAAAGAGACAGAGCTATATAGGTCGTCTAGTGCCATGTCTTTCCCACACTGGAATTACTCCTGCTTTAAGACGTCAAGGTAGGCCACCAGAAGGGTTACTATGATGTCTTAAAGCAGGAGTAATTCCAGTGCGGGAAAGAGACAGAGCTGTACAGGTCGACTAGTGCCATCTCTTTCCCACACTGGAATTACTCCTGCTTTTAGACATCATAGTTGACCGTAGACCACCTGGTTGGAGCTTCTGCGGCCAAAAGTTCTGTTATAGGAAAAACTGTTGCTATCTTCAAAATTATCTATTTCATTTTTGTAGCTTAAGGCACGAGCGGATCCTTGGGAGACTCCACTAGTCTTCCACTGTAACGTCCTACTGTATATCCTTTCGAAATTATACACCAACATTAAACTACATTTTTTAACTGTCGTATTGTAGTAATAATTATAGTCTTCATTTTGTCCCTACTGATATGACTAGAATTCCTGGACTTTGTATATTTAGTTGTGATTTCAAACATAAACTGCACTGTGGTGAGTCGCAGTACAGTTTTGTAGCACACGCGTTTGTAGACCCGTTTGCAGACCTCACGTAGTGCACTCTATGTGTAGAAACTTCTAAATAAAATCGTGGTCTAAAAAACATCAAGTTAAATCTAATAACAAATAGAAAGTGAGTGGCAATTTAAGACCAGTAGGCGTGGCTTAAATGTTATTATTGGACCAATCCATTGTACCTCTCGATACAGCCTACTGTAATAACTTGCCGAATTCTTAGAATCAGATTTCGTTGATAGATCTTGAAAGCTTTGTAACAAGTTCGGGGAACAAGATGCTAAAATTTGTCGAAGATATTATTCTTGTTTAGTTCGTACAAGAAAATCATCAATTTACAGACAGAAATAGTATTTACACCCACATTTTGCCAGCCATGTTTAATTGTTTAAGTCCCATGTTAAATAGGGCAAGCCTATTACTATCAACTGGGCACAAATCCAGACTTTCGTAGCTGCTGCTTAGAAATTCCTTACGTATAAAATTTAAAAAAAAACTCTTTGCCTGAGTTTGCCCGTCCTGGTAATTGAACCCCTGGGTGAGTGAGCGCTGAGCGTGAGGTCAGGACCTCAGTAATGTTGAGAGCTCTAAATCAACGTGGCAAAATACCGTCTAATATATTCAATATTGATAACGGGAAAAAGATCCATTTTAGTTTCGACTTTCATGCACATAGAAAATAATTTATAGAATTTGGTTGAATTGAGAATACTAGCCCCACTAAGTCATGATTTTCTTATTTGTCTTTCAGGAGTTACGCGTCATACCAGTGATAGCCTGGTGGTGTAACCGTCGAACTGCCAAAGTCATAGGTCTCGAGATCAAACCCAAGATCCTCTCCCCGGACCTCTGATTTTCCGGATCCATGTTTCGTATTGTATAATTATCACTTGCTTCGTTGAACGAAAACATCGTGAGGAAACCAGTATGTCTGAGATATGTTTCATAACAGCATGTAAAGCCAGAGGCCAATGGGCGGCATAAAAACTCTGACACCAGGTTAGGCACTAACCACTAAAAAGCAAGAAGGAGTTTCCCGGTCAGAGAGCTACCAAGTGTGATTGTTCAATACGATCAGTGTGATAATTCAAAGACTGAAAAAAACCTAAAACAAGGTTATTAACCACTAGATTGTAGATAAGGTGTAGTCGACGTAGCCCCGCGCTGCGGGGCTCCTATAGTGGTGATGATATTTCTCAAAAGACGAATTCGATCGGACGGGTAAAAATCAAAATATGAACTCACGAACATAGTTATTTAATTTCTCTAAATAATACTTTCTACAAACTTTTTTTGAGGAGCTCGTGGCTAAATAATAACAGCCGCTCGGATCGATCTTTAGGTTAAGTCGTGCTTACCTAGGTTGGTCTGTGGATGGGTGACCACCCATTACATACCGAGTTTCCTCCGTGCTTCGGAAAGCACGTTAAGCCGTTGGTCCCGGGTGTCATTTGTAGATCTTTGACAGTCGTTAGGTAGTCACTGGCCCAAAAAGTCTGACAACCAGTCTTACCAAGGGGTATCGTATTACCCAGTTCTAACTGGGTTGTGAAGGTCAGATAGGCAGTCGCTCCATGTTAAATACTGGTATTCAGCTGCATCCGGTTAGACTGGAAGCCGACCCCAACATAGTTGGGAAAAGGCTAGGCAGATGATGAATACTTTCTACAAAATAAGTCAGCACACATGAGAAATGCTGCGGTTTCGCTTCGTTTTATCGCTGTTCGTGAATTAGGTGCTGATGTAACGCATGTTGTTGGGCAAGCAAAAAGTTCGCGGTGGATGCAAGCGCGATTATTGTAAAACCACAGGCTCCGACTAGTTTGTGCTTTGTTAAGAATTTGAAGGCTTTTACTGGGATATTCTAGGTACTGGCATGTTGTTTGGCATGGGCATAGGTCTGTATACAAAGTCACTTACAGGGTGGAAGGGACTGACGCACAAACGCGTTCAGTGCGTCATTCTGAATGAAATAATGAAAGAAAAAAAAATATTTCAAGTGGTAACAAATGCGATACCTACACGGTCAAAATGTATGGAACGGCTTATTTTTTAAAATTCCCGATGAAAAATTTCTATGAGGTTCGGAAAAAAATACTGAATAGGTACGTGGTAAGCGTTTGAGCGTCGGTCTCCCTTCCTGTAGGTATTCATGGAAATGAAAATGACTTTGTTAGAGGATCAAATTAAATTAGATCGCAAAATTCCGCAGTCCTGATTGCTATCGAATATCGATACGCAAGGAAACTAAAAAAAAGTTCTCACTTCAGTAAAATTTACCCAAAAATTTCAAATTAAATATTTAAAAAAAATAGTATTGTTGGAGCTGCTGAAGATTGTATAACTATCTTTGCATTGTATAGATTCAATCTCTTTTGTATTATATAGCCGCCTAGCCCATATTGTGTGAGTACTATGTACTAGAAAGCTGTCATTCGCTGGAAACCTGCGTCTTTTCTTGACTTGAATGTGCCCTGGCGGTTAGGAGTATGTCATGCTCTCTCAAATGTCTCGCTGATGGTGGCACGTGTGTCGGATCATTTAGTTCCCTTCAAAATGGTTGAGTTGAATGATGCTGATACATGCGTCATGTTCGTGAACGGGCGCTGACAGTTGTGACTGGTCATCTCTTATTTGCCATGGCTTATTTGAATTAATTATTTTATTTTTGAATTGTTTTTACTATGGACACTTTTAACGTACACATCTTGCTGCATCGTTCTCGCATAATGTACCATTTCAAAATGAATGATGTAACCAAGGTTTTGTTAAAGTATTCTGATTTAAAAGAGTGTCCATGGAGTTTCTTGCCCGTTCTTCTCCATAGAGATCTACGTTAGGGAATGGGCAACTACAGTACTTTCACAGTTTTTGTGCCTTGTGACTGGGACTGTAGCTATATTTTACTGTTGTCTTTGTTTCGACAATTCAAAAGTGCCTGTCCTGGCCTACTTGAAATAAATGCTTTGATTTTGATTGATTTTGATTTTTTGAAATTACTTACCTGACATATAACGCCTTTTTTTCGGATGGAAATGACCCCCCCACTCTGGGCAGAGCGGAAGGGAGTGTCAGACTTGTACTGACTAAAACCCATCCATGTTCCTTCTTTGCCCTTTGTGTTCCAGGGCCACGGCATCTCTTTCGAACAGTCCCGCAGCCCTGGCAGGCATCGGCCCATGCGGACCCCTACTTATTTGCTGACATCTCTTTAAGGTGCACGTGGAACACGTACGCGCCGTCGACACGGCCTGTCGTCATAAGACGGCCGGACGGCGAGCTAGCCCATAACTCGCCGTCCACAGGCCCGCGCCTACGGTGGCCGGGAGCCACCACGTGACCCCCGAAGCCCAGGGCGTCTCCCGCGGCGGCTGGGACGTGAGGTTCTTTCCCTCTCACGTCCCGCCACCTCCTTCACTAGCATGACTGCTTCGTAGAAGGAGGTGACGGCTTCCCATTCCCTCTTGCTCCGGACCATGGCTTGGACCAGGGCCGGACGCGAGAGATCGCCGCCGCCAATCGCCGCTACGAGGACACGGCGGTGTTCCGCCCAAGCGGGGCAGACCTCCACGGTGTGCGGTGTGTGCAGTTTGCTTTCGTAATCCAGTCAGGTTTATTTCCAGGTTTCCTTGTCAATTTAATACATAAGTTGTTGGTGCAAGCAATAATGTTGCGGTTAGCTGCAAGCTCAATTATTAGCCTATGTAAAGTATTCGATCGCAATTTATTAAGTTTTCACTTTTACAATTTGTTAACTGACACAGTGATACGCCGTATAGTTATGATGTTTTAGCACACGCGATATAGCAGGCTTCGAATGTCATGCCCAGAATTTAGGTGTTAACAAAATTGGCATAAGGTGGAATGTGCTAACCGGATGCAGCTGAATACTAGTATTTTACATGGAGCGACTGCCTATCTGACCTCCACAACCCAGTTAGTACTGGGTAACACGATACCCCTTGGTAAGACTGGTTGTCAGACTTTTTGTCAGACTTGGTAAGCCGGTTACAATCATCAACATCATCTGCCTAGCCTTTTCCCAACAATGTTGGGATCGGCTTCCAGTCTAACCGGATGCAGCTGAATACCAGTATTTTACATGGAGCGACTGCCAATCTGACCTCCAATATTAAATATTATTAATATTATTAATACTGCTACAATATTATTGCAATATACTCACTGCAGATATTGTACATACTTAATCGTGATCGAATTAAAAAAAATGATCATTTGTTTACTCATCATCATCATTTCAGCCGAAAGACGTCCACTGCTGGACATAGGCCTCCCCCAAGTGTCGCCACATTGACCGGTCCCGTGCGTCTCGCATCCAGCGGATCCCTGCAACCTTTACCAGGTCATCGGTCCACCTAGTGGGAGGCCTTCCAACGCGACGTCTTCCAGTTCGCGGTCGCCACTCCAGAACTTTCCGGCCCCATCGGCTATCCGTTCTGCGAGCAATGTGCCCTGCCCACTGCCACTTAAGTTTGGCTATTCTTCGAGCTACGTCGGTAACCTTGGTTCTCTTACGGATTTCCTCATTTCTGATTTGATCACGCAAGGAAACTCCGAGCATAGCCCTCTCCATTGCCCTTTGGGTGACTTTAAGCCTTCTGATGAGGCCCATTGTTTACTTCTAAGATTAATATTGTTTTTGTATGTTGATATTATTGGCTTACGATGAATACGATGCAGTACAAGTGCGACTGCTGAGCATGATGTCCTGGGTTCGATTCTCAGTTCGGGCAAAGTATTATTGGGTTTTTCCATTACGAACTTTTCAATAGTAGAACGGAGTTCTGATTAATACCCGTTTGATGGCAATAGGCTGAGCCCCAATTACATGGGATTAAATCATAACTGGCGAAATGTGGGTGTTCTAACCATTCGACCAGAAACACGCATGATGTTATGTTAAATATTTAAGGCTTACTGACTTTGGATCGAGTGCATTCAAAGAAGTACATCCATTCGTATTTTCCATTTTCTTTTTTGAATGTTTTTAGGACTAGCAAAGCACGAGGCCTACACAAAAGGTTTATTAAATTACGGAATTTTACCATTTACATCGACTTACATTATTTTCCGTAATTAGCTGCACAGGTATACCACATAATATTATGTAGAAACCAATCATTATTTAAATTATTTTTGCAACTTGCTAATATTTTTTACTAATAAGTTCATACTTATTCGAGTTTCACGAGACACGACCGGAAGTCCTAGCGTGAGCGCGCGGTGTACATGTAACGTAAATACCTTCGTCAATTATAAATTAAAAATAGGTACTCGTTTCACATACAAGGTGTAAAGGACAGCACTCCACAACCTGACAGTTTGCATTCGGCTCCTTATTTTGAATCATATTCCATCAGAATTTTTCTCCGAATTTTTAATTTTTTTTCAGTTACTATTCCTTTATTTCAATGTAAAAGTACATTCCCTCTACACAGCACTCCATTTATGTAAAAAATCCAACAATGGATGTTGAAATAATCTAACGTTTCGCACTCAAAATACGCGCTTTGGACGTGGAGTTGCGGACACCAGCCCGTTATACAATACAATACATATAATACAATCTATCGTTTTTGATTTTAGCCGTATTATTTACATAAATGAAGTGCTCCGTACAGGGAATGTAATTTTACATTGAAATAAAGGAATAGTAACTAAAGAAATGATTAAAAAAAATCTGGAGAAAAATTCCGGTGGAATACGATTCAAAATAAGGAGCTGAATGCATCCTATCAGTTTGGGGAGGGCTGTCCCTTACACCCTGTATATGAGCTATGTTTAATGGTACATAGACAAAAACATATTTTTCCTTTGCTCTCTAGAATTAAGGGAGTTTTTCAGTACTTCTAAACTAATACATAAGTTATGGAACACGAATTAATTACAATACCATAAATACAACATTGGATTGGTCCACTGAAGCTCATAAAAAAGAAAATTGGAAAGAAGAAATAGAGGACCTTTGCCTTGACGATACAGGCATAAAAAAAAAACAAAATAATACGGTTATTAAACTCTTTAATCACACACTGCTTACGTAGCCCCCACCGTGTCGCAAGCGCAGTCGATTTCGCGACATTTTTCACTTGTGCAAACCACGGGGTGTTATTATCGTCGACTATACACAAGTACAATGTATCTGAGGGTTGAATCAACCCCCTGCCGCGTCTCCAATATACACACATGCTACAAAATTTAGATTATTTTGAAGTTACAAAATGGGATGTCTGTACTTGACAACTTTGTTAGTTTAGAATGGAGTTGTATCTTCGTTATATTGTTGCAAGTTCTTCACCTAGAGTTTTTCTAATGCCTGTCGGTGGTCTTGATAACTTTTGAATGTTTACGTATTTCAGTTTGTAACACTCTTTAGATACTTAGTATGTAAATAGAGCCGCTCGCTTGCAACCGATTGTAAAAAAAAAAATTGCCAACGACAGTTGGCAAGAGCAAAGTTCGAGTTTTGGTTTTGGACACGATCGTTGCCAGAGCAAGTGAGTTGATAGAATCTATAAAGAAGGTTTTCTTTATTATAAAACAAAATTGTAACAAAGCTTTTTACCATTTCGCTAATTCTATGACGGTCTTAAGTTTCACAAGATCTTTGTTAATGCTATTCTGTACAGTCGCAATTAAATGTAAACACTTAGCATAATTCAAAAGCGATTTTTGCTCATCACATAGCTATTAAGAGCGTTAACGTTTTACGGCATTACATACAAACTTTCAAGTGATTTTTTTTCGAAATGACTGAACCGATTTTAATGAAACTTTGTACGCATAAGCAGGATACATAAGTCTAAAAACTTGACAGAGAACTTTTCGAAATGTATTAAAAAAAAATACATAATGGGAAATTTCTGTTTCTATGGAAAATCAAAAATCGGTCTAATTTAGCTGTAACACTATTTTTGGAAAATGTTTTCTATCAAGTTTTTAGACTTATGTATTACCTTACCCTACCTTATCTGCTTACGCGTACGAAGTTTCATTAAAATGGGTTGTCATTTCGAAAAAAAACCACTTGAAATTTTGTTTGAAATGCCGTAAGACGTTAACGCTCTTAAGGACGCTACGCCAAGCTTTGACACCAGGATTTTATAAAAGCCACTGGCCAGTCACAAAATTCTAAACAATGAAAAAGAAATTCAAAACTATTAACACTACTTCACTGGTCAATTTTCTGCTGACCAATTTAAAAACAGAACCACACCAATTTTAATTTAAGAACAACTGTTTTATACCATAATAAATACACATTATCTATCCCATACTTTTTTTATTATAAATTGGAATAATCGTATCGATTGAGCAACAAAAAAGCAATGATGCGACCCGAGCGGGCTATAATAACATAATATGAGCAATTTAAACGATTAGCATCTACCGGAAGTTGTTCGCAGGAAGCGATGTGGCCGGCGCGGGCGCATTCTATGAAAAAAGCGGGCATTTTGGACCATCGTTTAGTGTTTACTCCCTGTTTTGTTTGTGGTTTTATATAGTGTGTTTTGGTAATTTTGTAACGAAAATTTTTGTTGATTTTAATTTAGTTGTAAACTGAAAAATGAAAGGTGCAGCGCAAGAGACGATGTTTGAGATACCCCTCTTAAATACGTCCGCTTGTTCGTAATTTCTGTCAAGGCATATAATTTTGTTAGAAATACTTTTATTGCAACCTTGAATACATGCAGAGAAAACAAGTTCACAATGGTCGCAATGTTTAAACAATTTTTCCATGAATAGGTATTTTGGAAAAAATATATATGTCGGATCAGGTCATTAGTATGGACATAAAATGTGCAGTGGTGATGTCACGCGACTTACTAACCAGTCTACCAACACACGGTGTGCTTGTACGGAGCCCTGATGTCCAACTCGAGGGAGAACGACATTCAGTGTCGGATCGCGGCGGAGTTGAGACGTCTTGGAACTGTACCCGATTCATTGTGCCCCGTGTTATTGTGTTAAGTTGGAATCTCAAGTAATTTGTTAGTTTGCTAGAAACAGTGTACTGCACCCAGTGTGTTTTCATAGCACGAAACCCACAGTCTGCCCACATGATGTACAAGCCTAACGGAATAAATCCTGACTTATACGACATATATTTATCCCTTTGCCCAACAGTGGGACCGAATAGGTATTAGAAAAAAAGGTATTTTCAAGATAAATACAGTTTGTTCTATACCTGAAAACGCAAATATTTTTTTAAAGCTTTCACAGTCATTTTAATATTTTTTTAATCTTAACGCTTGCGAGCCTTCCTAATTACTTTATACTCTAGAATCTAGAAAATATTAATAGCTGTACTTTTAATTGGACTAATTAACGTTTTACACCTTGAGTATCCTTGACTTTTATTTAATTGTTCTGTTAATGTAATTGTGGCGTTAATTACCATTATCCTAAGATCGTATCGTTAAAATATGTATTATAGTTTAACCGTTTAATAAATCGATATTTATGAAATGAATGTTTATTGTTTCAGTTATTCAATATTTTAGAAACTTAATATCACGCCTGTAATTCCCGAAGGGTTGAGCAGAGATGTATTTAATAGTAGGTAAACCCATATCCCACCAGTTTTGTTTTAAAACCCATATAAATCATGTAATAGGGGGCGAACCTATTGATTTTATGCCCGGTTGATGTCAATAGGTTTGCCCCGTAGGGGGCCAACTATATTATATATATAAATTCAGATTCTGTGATCACTAGACCAACGAGGCAACAATATTTATTTTTAGAAGATAATCGTAAATTGGTTAGTTAAGTAATAAACAAGCAAATTCTCTAAAATCTCTCTTGAAAAAAATCTAATAATACTGTCACACAATTACCTCATGTTCTTACCTCAGATTTAGGGTGTGCGAACACACCCTAAACCAATCAGAAAAAAAAACCTAATATGGGTAACTTGACATCAAAAATTATGAAAAGTATGCTGTTTTTTTAAGAAGCTATAAAAAACAGTGTATATGTCGAGTGCGTGACAAAAACACAACCGATACACTTGCGTGCATAATCGTTGGACAGCGCACGTGGTGTGTTACACTGGCGGCCAATTTAACGATACATTAATTCGCGGAGCAGTGAACAAACGATGAAGTATTAACACATGAGTACACATACACTGATGAACATGATACCGTGAACGTGTGTAGAATCTAAAATATGCTTTTATGTGTCTTCACATTTTTCACTCATTTTTTGTCTTATAATCTAAAGTGAAGAAACATGCAAAAAAAAATAAACAGTTCATTAAATTCATCCGATAATTATGATAATAATCATATTGATTGTTGAAATAATTTGTGAGAAAATCAAGATATCGGCAGAAAAATAAATACACGGTACACAAATGTTACAGTAAAGTGAATCAGAACTGTAATAGGTACCCCTGTGTTTTAGATGAGTGATTCTCTAAAAGAAACAAAACAATAAATGCCACAAACAATTAATGCAGACGTTAAACAAGCGCAAACGAGCATGAAGATTAAAACAATAAACCCACCGTCCAGCTCATAAATTCATAATCCATGTTTCACATTACTAATCCTATCAAAAAACCAGCTTAACGTTTACCCACCAGCACTATAACATCATCTTCATCGCTTCGTTTCCCACAGTAACCGAGAAAATGCATTCATTTTGTGCTATCCATGTCCAATTTTATCCAATTTTTAATGGCGCTACCGCGGCGGAGCGGCCAATATCGCAAATTATAGTGTTCACAGATTACGTCGGGAGTTACCTACGTGACGGGCGGTGCTTGCGACTGCCCGCCAGTGTACACGATAACCTGTACCCAGTCTACCACTGAGTGAACATGTCTTACAGTGTAAGTACTGCGCTTCCGCGTCGATATGAGAAAATGTGGAAAGTAAATTTTTAAAAATAAAAATAAACGTTGCCGGGTGATTCGCTCCCGCAGTGCAATCTTGGTTTGTATGGATTATGTTGGTAGTATCGCAGCTTGAAGTGTACTAAGCTTACATTGTATGAAATATGTATTTTGCATCGTTTATAATTATGAAGAATCCGGCGGGAATGAATACTAAACAGGATCAAGAATTAATTGGTCTTCATTTATTACTTAGCGTGTAGAGAATTTAGCCGGTGAAATGCCAATCCAAATGTTAGTAAGTTCATAAATTAAGTACTTACAAAATAAGCCGAGAAGCTCATCAGCTTGATTTTTGCAATGGAGTCGGTTTGAACTTCCGTAGGTTCTTGTCAGAGCAGCATTCTATCAGCGAAATAGATGATCGGATAGTATTAAATACAAGGTGTAAACGGTCCCTTCACGAAGTCGTCAAACCAAACATTCTGTACATAAAACTAAATAACTCTACGCCAAAATTATTGCTGTGAAACGACTTTTTTTTGGGTGAAGAATTACGTTTCACGGTAGGACTCGATGTAACGCACTTAAAACATTACTGATAGATGCATTGAATAGTACGGGGGTCGTGAAGGTATTTAAAGTAACGTTATAACATTAAAAAAATTCTTGTACTTCTTTTAAATGAAGTTGTGAATACGTTGGAACTTTGACTCTCAATATCAACTAGTATCTAGAAGGCTCCTAGATATGGTTTAGAACAAGAATAATATCGCAATGACGGGGAGAACAAGTACCTTTCGGCTTCGTTAAGGTTATTTTTACTTATTTTATTGAATAGCGAAAAGCATAAGTCAATCTTGTTGAAAGTACTCTTTGAAATATGGAACAGTTTGAAAGCGTTTGCCCCTATCTTGGCCCAAAGCTTGATGCGAGAGACATTGCCACCCATCATAACACAGACCAACATTCCAAACCTACCATAAATGTCCATCTACCCTCAAAGCAGTACCCTCATTTGGAATCTGTTCCGTAATCAAGCGTAGTGCGTCGCAGGCGCAGCACGTGCTGGCTAGTCAGCGGGCATTACGCGAGCCAGCGGGCTGAGCGCCGATGCTAATGTACTTACACGGGAAATTGATGTAAAAATGAGGGTAGTTATGCGCTGCTTGATTGTTTTGGGA
Source organism: Noctua janthe (assembly GCA_910589295.1). NCBI lineage: Eukaryota > Metazoa > Arthropoda > Insecta > Lepidoptera > Noctuidae > Noctua > Noctua janthe. The sequence goes on along the minus strand of OU342573.1, from coordinate 5,926,844 downwards.
CTACGTTTAGTTGTGTTTTGTTTAAAATAGTCACAAAAATAGAATATCTTTGGAGCCCAGAGACCTATTTTTGATGTAATGTACTTCTGAAACAGTAAAGTTATTTTTATACCGGGTATAAACGGACCCTTCACATAGCCGTCAACCAAGCATTATGTACATCAAACTAAGTAACTCTACGCAAAAAATATTGCTGGGAAACGATTTTTTTTAGGGTGATAAACCACGTTTTACAGAAGGACTCAATGTAACGCGCTCAAAACATTTATTACTATTATAGGTCTCTAGATTTTTATTTATAAAATAAAAGTAAACAACTAACACCTTTTTAATAAACCTAAATAATCCTTATGATTAGTCCTTTCGACCGTTATCATGAAATACATTTGAGTTTTTTTTTTTCACATTTGGCGGGTTCGATTCCCGGTTCAGGCAGGCGATTATTTAAAAATCCTTGGAAAAAATATTTTTAAATAATTTGAACTGCAAATGATTTTTAAAGTAAAATGAAGACTTCTTTCAGTTAAATATCCTATATTCAACATTTTATGATATTTCCTACCGTGTGGCATAGCCGTGGGACATCCTGTATGTATGTACAAGTATATTATTATATAGTTAACAAATATGACTGGCCAAACAGAATTTAATAAAAGTAACGATATTTAAAAAGTTTAATCGTAATCGATTACATTTTCATTACAAATTTAAACATATGTAGATACTTACTTAGCCTAACTTACCTCCTAATATTATAAATGCGAAAGTTTGTGAGGATGGCTGTTTGTTACTCTTTCAGGCAAAAACTGCTGAACAGATTTGGATGAAATTTTGCACACAGATAGTTTATAACCTGTATTAACTCATAGGATACTTTTTATCCCGGTAGTATGATCTCACGGGACAATTATAGAACTTCACGGGGGCGAAGCCGGTAGCATAAGCTAGTAATCAATAAATACAAAGAAAGAAAGAAAGAAAACATATTTATTTGGCCCATGCCACAAGTGCACACAACAAGCACAAAAAAAATATTAAAAAATAAAAAAACAAACAATCAAACATTTTAATGAACAACAACATTCATGACTACGCCACGGATTTTACAGCTTTAAAAGTAGGACATTATCACATTAACCCAGTCAAAAACCGAAGTCTGTAACATCAACTTGAGAACATATGAGCAAAAAATGACATTGACTGGTCAGAGCCTTCAACCTTTTGCTTAAAACAAAAGGATTAAACACTCTTGCGCAAGTTCGGTTGGAGTCACGTTGAGTGATGGGACAAGACATGCGTATAACCTCTGATATTTATTTATAGTTGATGTTGCCACACTTATAGTGTCCTGCCCAGTTGGCCTTTTTAGGGTTCGTAGCCAAATGAACGTTGAAAACGGACCCTATTATTCTCCCTGTCCATCTGTCTGTCTGTCTATCTACCCGTCCGTATGTCACAGCCATTTTACTCCTAGACTGTTGGCACCATATTGTTGAAATTTGTAAATAGGGCTTGGACACAACACCAAGGCGCGGCGCAGCCACCGTGTGACGGCACGACGTCGTAGCCCGGTGCGGCGGCGCCGTGACGCGTCACTGCGGCGATGGCGTCGTGCCGCGGTGCGTTGCCGTATATTTTGCACTTTCACGATATTTATTATTTCGTAGTTTATTTAGTAATAATTTACCGTATGTTTATTTAATTTTTTGTACACATTTATTATACATATTCTATTTAAGTACCTTTTCACCACTACCATTGACACAACACATAAAACTGTTTTACATCCGTGACCTCTCTAATCCAGGGCCAGTTGAAAACCAGCGTTAGGCACTAGTTGCCCGGCATTTTGCTGAACTGGTCTTATTTGTCGCAGCTATGAGGCACACCGTGTTATCTAAATTTTTTTTTTTTGTTTTGTTTAGTTTTAAGTTATTTTTTTTTCTTGTATTATTCTTGTTTTATTGTGTGCACTTGTGGCATGTGTTAAATAAATGTATTTTCTTTCTTTCTCTTCTTTTCTTTCTATATAGTGCACCGCGCCGGCTCACGGTGCGCCCGTTCTGCGTCCAATTAAAACATAAAATGCTAGTTTGCTTACATGTTTGAACCGACGGTTTGCCGGCGCGTGCATAAGCTTCTACTTATAACATAAAAAAAAACCTTTTTTTTATTTTGTCTCGGTGTCTGTCTGTCTGTTTGTTCCGGCTAAACTCCGAAACGGCTGGACAGATTCTAACGTGACTTTTACTGGCTGATAGCTGATGTTATAAGGAGTAACGAAGTAACGTAAACTACTTTTATTTAAAAAAAAAATTAGGGTTCTGTGAAAAAAATAAAAACCCTTGAAATTGTTTACATAATGCGATTCAAAAAGAGAAGTTATATTTTTATATTCATTTCACGTGGACAAAGTTCGGGCAACAGCGGGTATGGAAATAAAAATGCCAATCTTTTGCCCACCCACCCAGTTGTAATTTCTCACACATAATCATCAACACTAGTTTCTAAAATAAAGAAAGGGTACATTTTCTCACATTAGCAGTAGCTTATCATCATTAATATCAGTATTACAACTCACCCTAACGTAGTTAACGTGCCACAATCTGTCATTCTTGACGTATGGCCGGCGCAATGCGCAGGGGCAGATTGCACGACGCAATCGTTTAGTAAGAGAATGTTTATTTCGACGGAACATATTGATGTGAATTGAAACAAACACTGTTTTAAACTTTCACGGCTTACAACTAAACTAATTAATTGAGTCAATGAACTAACTAAACTAATTATTAATAACTGTTTCAATTCAAAACTTATACGGTCACTTACGGGATATCTTCCGTGATTTAAGATTTTAAACTATATTATATTATTATTAACACTAGAAACGGGATATGAACATGGTAAATATCCCGTTTCTGGTGTTAATAATAATCTTCCGTGATTGTACATTATTTTGAGCAACCTGCGATCATGGCGCTTGCAACAGCGCCGAAATATCGGGAGCTCAAAATAATGAACAATCACGGAAGATATCCCGTAAGTGATAGTATAAGTTTTGAATCGAAGCAGTTATTAATAATTAATTTAGTTAGTTCATTAGCTCAATTATGAATCAAGATCATCATCATCAGCCTACAACAGTCCACTGCTGGACATAGGGCACTTCAATCGCACGCCACTTAACTCGATTCTCGTCAACTCTCATCCAGTTGCTACCAGCCACCGTGCGAAGATCGTCGCTACACCAAGCCTGAGGGCGTCCCACCTTGCGCTTGCCGATTCGCGGTCTCCACTCAAGAACACGTCTACCCCAACGATTATCGGTTATACGGCTAATAGGGCTGGCCCATAATGAAGGATCTTACCAAAATAATAAGGACATAATGTGGACACTGATTAAAAATTCAGTAAATTATATCTGTCACAGTCCGTTGTCTGGAGTCGCGACTGCAAGTTATTCGTCCTGTACGAACTTCGAAAGAAACTATGAAATTTGAATCAGTTTATTTTAGAGTAGACGTAGAAAAACATCGTATAGCATATCGTATATTTTTTTATATATTTTTCATCCGACAGAGTGTTTGTGGAAAACTACTTATAAATTAATTTAATTTACAAAGAGTATCGCTAATAACAGAATTTCCATTTTTAAACTAGTTTTTTTTTCTATCATTCATGTGAACAGCTGAAGACGTATAATGGCGTGATGTAAGCTGAAGGTATAAATTGATTTAAATTTTAAATGATTTTACTTTCTAAAATAAATTTGATGCAAGACTTACTAATCTTAGTTACTTACAATAAGGTTAATTAGCAACAGTTTATTTGATTTAAAATATTTTAATTCTAAAATCACAATATTGTAACCGGATATGATTGCACCTAACCACAACATAAATAACGCAAAAGGTCAAAATCAGAAATTAATAATAAAATAATAAAACTGAAATAATTTATGACTAATTACCAAAAAAAGCTTTCGAAATTAATATATTTTAATAACATCATAAAGTAAACCAGTTTTGTGTACCTACTACCACACTTGAATTCTTCTTATTTTAAAATCTTTAATTACGGGTAATGTATGAGCGTTGCCGATCAATTCGATGCGGCTGCGTGGATGCGCAAACGCTCTGCGCCGGCGCAGGTCACGTGACTAACGCGTGGCTTACACACCAGTTGCCACCATACAAGGAGTATGTTTAAAAGGTTCACATTTTACTAAAAGAGTAATTACAACCTGAAGGAGTTTGAAAGAAGGTTTTGTATTTGTCCACTTGATAATGAAAATAACGTTATCAATGATTGTTTAGTTATGCAAATAAAAGATCATAAAAGTGTGTAAAGCAATTATGCAGTAGCATTTTCACAGAAATCAACACGGTTACGTCTTTCTACTTATAAACCTACTTTTATATCTCATAAACCACTATTATTATTCAATAGTAGTGGTTAGTATTATTCAATAGTAGTGGTTATTGTAAAAATATCAATCTTTCTTGTTATAAAGTATGTAAAAAAAAAGATATACGCCTTCTGAAAATATGACACGAAGTCTTATTTATATGTCAAAACAATAGTCTCGTCCTTACGAAACGAGACGGCAGAAAAAATGTCGTTGCGCGTCGTGGCAAAACGAAAGATCATAAATTAGTGCGTAGCACAGCTACGATAATGCGTAGCAATTGCTACAAAGGGCTACGCAATTAGCGTAGACCTTTATTTTTTCTTGATTTCGTCAACTATCGATCTTGAACCTTCGGCAGTAACATTTTAATGTGAATACATAACACCCCATGTCCACAGAGAGGCAGATTGATCTGAATTTGAGTACTTTATGATGATTACGAACTAATCCTGTTTGCAAATCAGCTTTACTTGGTGTGAATTTTAGAAAAAAAGCTTGTTGACACTTTTTTTCTCTGGGAAAGTAAAATATAGTTTGTAAGCTGGTTGTAATGGCTCCAGTGTGTATACGATGGTCCTCTATTGAATGAATGACATTTTGATTATGATGGGAAAATGGTTGTGGAAGTATGGGAAAAAAAATTAAATATATTTAAAAACAATTTTTTTTTTCTTTTTAATTGGCATACCACAGCTCACAGGTATAGTATAAAGGGTGTAACAAGACCCTTAATGAAGCCGAAATTTACTTGTTCTCCCCGTCATTGCGATCATTTTTTTGTTCTAGACCATCCCTGGGGACCTTCTAGTTACGGAGATATTTTAGGTCAACGACAACAATTTTTTTTTTTAAAACATGTTGTTAATGTAAGTTTTCTTACTTTAAACACCTCCACGACCCCCGTACTATTCAATCCATCCATCAGCAAAATGTTTTGAGTGCGTTACATTGAGTCCTACTGTAAAACATGATTTTTCACCCCCTAAAAAGTCGTTTCCGAGCAAAAATTTTTGCGTAAAGTTACTTAGTTTGATGTACAGAATGCTTGGTTGACGGCTTCGTGAAGGGTCTGTTTACACCCTGAATAACTAGTTTCAGAATAAACAGCCAGACAGTAACACCCGTATCTATTACCCGTAATAAATATCAGGGTTACACTCGTATCTACAATGAAGTTAAAGTAATAACTTGAATTTAAGTAATTACTTTACACGCGGATGCGAGTCGCACGGGACCGGTCAATGTGGCGACACTTGGGGGAGGCCTATGTTCAGCAGTGGACGTCTTTCGGCTGAAATTATGAAGATGATGATGATGAAGTAATTACTTATGAAACCATTTTTCAAAGCTAAGAACTAACTAACTTACTACGAACTACCCTACCCCCCTCCTACTACTACTTTCGAACTTACTTTTAGTAGTTTTTACTTCAAGCAATTAATACACTACAGAATAAAAATCGTAAACTTATACCGTCACTAACGGGATATCTTCCGTGATTGTTCATTATTTTGAGCTCCCGATACGGAACGAACGAAAGACACCCCAAAGATATTCCGAAAGTGACAGTATAAGTTTAGTCGTAAACCGTGAAAGCTTAAAACAGTGTTTAAAAATCGTATCTTTAATAATTACTTTTACTCAATTAAACACTTTGACTTGTTTATAGATACGCGTGTTAATATGTCAGCCATTTAATCAGAGGTATTGTCAAACCGTTGAACAAATTGATGTTAGTCAATTAGATAAAACAGCCGAAGAGAGCCGAAGTGTACCAAATTGAGCCGAAGTGAGCCGAGTACCCAAGCCACAAAACAAAGGCTTAGCGACCCCCGGAAGCATTGAGTTGTACCAGCCCCAGGTTACTACTTGTATGTCCCAGTGCAAGTTAAAAGCGTTTACTCAATACTCAATACTCAATACTTTATTGCATTCCACATGTAGTACTTAGGTGGTAAAACTTAAAATTAGATCACATGGACCTTGTCGGGCACAGCAAATAAGTGAGTTAGGAGAGAGGAAGCACTTGTAAATTATAATTATTATACAGTAGGTAGGTAATTTCTAAGATAAACTAATAGTAGGTATTTATAATATAGAATATAAATAGGTATCTATTGGGAGATCTTGTAATAATTAATAAATATAATATAAATATTTAATGACAAAACTGAGAGCAACAAAAGTATGGTACAACATTTTTATTTTCGCAACAATATTTTCCTATTTTACATGACGTTTGTGAGTATTTTATATTTCAATCTACCAAACTTAAAACAAGTGTAATTACTACATAAAAAAAAACATCAATATTAGAGAACTAGCTTTTGGCCACGGCTTTGCTCGCGAAATGGACGTAATTGTACCACGGAAACTGTATAAATACAGCTTATGATATTCAGGAATAATATAGCTTCCCATTATTAAAAGAATTTTCGAAATCGGATCAGTAGTTCCAAAGATTACCCCCTACACACAAACTTATAAACAAATTTTTATTCTTCATAATAGTAATAATATAGTATAAAATAGATTAGTAAAGATATACATTTGTACCTATAACAGTGGTCCTAGGGTATCTGTGCACCCTCATCAACGCATGTAGCAGGACTCAAAAAACGCTATTCTCTCATTCTAGACCACAGACACACGGTCCACCGCCCCATCTTTACGTTCCTTGCGTGAAATGTAAAATTTTTGCTATTCATTGCGGGTCCTAGCTGTTTTTCTGACACTCGCGCCTTTCGTACGGGGACTGCCCTTTATTAGGGGACCGATGTGTACAATTGCAGAGAAAAGTGCTAAGCTTTGTAATGTTATTATTTATATCGCAAAAAAGTTAGACTTCTAAAACAACGGTTTTAGCTTATATTCCTTTATTCATCATTTCTCTTATTTTGTACATTTTTAAATATTTTCAAAAACAAAAGTAAACAAAATATTTTAAAATATAAAAAATAGATGCCCCATCGGCATCAGGAACAAGGTCCAGGCTGCCGGTGGTCAGGGCTCCAGAGAGAGGAACCGCATCAATATGCGTGCCGTGTCCAGGAGTACTGCTTTCGGAATCAAGCCCTAGACCCAGCCGCGCAATGAGTGCCTCCTAAGGTGTTGGTCGAGGCTCTCTGCTATTAGTCCATTAACCGTAACGACCATCGGTACTATGATTGCAGAGTCCTCGTCCCACATGTCGACAACATCGTGTGCTAAATCAAGATACTTGTTTTTTATCATTTTTACCTTCTATAATTATTACTTATATTTTAATTATGCAAAAAATGTCTATTCTTAATTATTATCTTAATTTCATTGCGGTAAATAATCTAACTGATTTTATAACACGAAAATAATTCTCTAAGAGAATAAAAAAACTCCATGTGTGGCACACCTAGTTTTAATAAAGATATAAAATATTATAACAAATCTATCCATTATGTGTTTTAATTATTTAAATAATTTAATAAGTAATCTTGAACTCCCACGCTTCACAACTTGATCGCCATATCAAGAAATAATAATCTTGAATTAGACATTAACCTGATTATATATATTTTTATTAACAGAAGCCCTTTTTAGGAAAAGTTAGTAATGATAGGTGTTATCATTTGTTTCCTTAAGTGGCAATTGGAAATAATTCAGATAATTTATTTTATAACTTAATTAACAGTTTGGAATCGTAGCAACGTCGCCATCACATCGAGCGTTATTTTATTAGTCATTCATTTATTATAAAAAATATTATCTGAAGCAACGTAATAAAGAATTTTCTAAAAGCTACTAAAAAGCTACGAAAAACGAACCAATCACAAACTGTAAGTAAGTTTTTCTTTATTTTGTAAATTTATAGACTCGCCCCTAATAAGGGGTGAGCCTAACGTGGGACTTACACATAACGAACGAAATGTAGGTGTACAGATCTGCCCGACCTTTAGTGGATTACAGGCGTAATGTTACGAATGGATCAATGTCACCAGCTGCCTAGCCTTTTCCAACTATGTTGGGGTCGGCTGCCAGTTTAACCGGATGCAGCTGAATACCAGTATTCTACATAGAGCTGCCTATCTGACCTCCGCAACCCAGTTAGTACTGGGTAATACGATACCCCTTGACAAGACTAGTTTACAGACTTTTCGACTGGTAATGATAATTACTAATGACAGCCAAGACAAGGTTTAATGTGCTTTCCGAGGCACTGAGGAAACGCGGTTTATAATGGGTGGTCACCCATCTACGGATTAACTTAGGCAAGCGCGGCTTTACCTAAAGATCGTCCCGAGCGGCTGTTATCAATTAGCCACGAATGGATCTATGTATATTTTGATAATTCGCTTGAAACACGGACAAAAAAATACTCCTCCTCCGTGGCAAGGATCACGGCTCTTTCTAATGCAAAATGTTGTCGTAACACTTCTGTCAGTGACAGTACCAGTACTAAGATGCAAGCCCTGCACATTGCCAGCATTCCGGGCGAGTTTCAACAAATTGTGCCTACATACCTCGGGGGCAGCCACAGGGAGACCCTATGTTGTGATTATAGTCATAATAATTAGTTCAAGTGATGAGTATTTTCTGAGGGAGAGGTTGGACAGAGCAGGTTTCTTGAATTTTAAAATGAATTTATTTTATTACGGCCTGTTGTTCCATGATACTGTGTGTCCTAAGTACACCATAATCTGCCTAGCCTTTTCCCAACTATGTCGGGGTCGGCTTCCAGTCTAACCAAATTGAGCTGAATACCAGTATTTTACATGGAGCGACTGCCTATCTGACCTCCACAACCCAGTTAGTACTGGGTAATAAGATACCCTTTGGTAAGACTGGTTGTCAGATTTTCGGGCCACTGACTACCTGTAACGACTGTCAAAGATCTACAAATGACAGCCGGGACTGACGGCTTAACGTGCTTTCCGAGGCACGGAGGAAACTCTGTATCTGATGGGCGGTCACCCATCCATGGACCAACCTAGCGGCTTACGCCCAAACTATGGCTTAACAAAACATTTAGATTTCTTTACATGATGTAGTTGTACTATTAAAATATTATTGACATGAGCATGGCATAAAGTCCTCGGTTAGATTCCCATGGCAAAGTGTTATTGAGTTTTCCATCAGTAATTTCTCAGTAGCAGCCACGGAGTCTGGATTTGTGCCCGGTTGATGGCAATAGGCTCGCCCCCTAATACATGGGACTTAAACATAACTGGCGAAATGTGGGTTTACTCTTAGGTACACCTCTGCTTAACCCTTCGGGGATTACAGGCGTGATGTTATGTTATAAGTATAGTATTATAGATGTAAACTTTCCCGGACTATATATCTAAATGATGGTCAAAATCAAATCAAATCTGTTTCGTAGTGTAGAATACCGACGTGCTCACACAAACAGACAAAAACGACATCAATTTATAATAGTCGGTTTCTTGCTAATCTTCACTCAACAACTCTTTATCGAGCAAAATAATATTTTTGAACGTGGAATGCTGTTTTTTTAATTCTTCTGATAGATCTAGGAGTTCATTCTCTAAACAGCTGTTACTAATATTAGTTATTAGAAAAGTTCTTAATTAGTACGTATACATGAATAAACGCTTGGCTGTCTAATGCTCAAACATTCCAAGCAAATTTCTAATCTGTATACGCCATTAATAATCAGGTAACCATGAAATCGTCTTAATATCTTACTCGCAGGTGTAGTACTCTGGAAACAGCTGTATCCTAGAATAACCTGTAATTATTTGCTACGTAGGAAGATTACCCTGTTAATTTAGCATGAACTTTTATAAATACTCTTTTATAAAATGCTTTTAGCTCAAACCAAAAAAAAATCTTACTTTTAAAATTAGAAGTTAAGAAGTTTATCAGTACGTAGGTTCTTTATTTATCTACCTACCAGTGGCGAAGGTTCCATACAACTCGATTCCTACCGGATTCCCTATGGAAAATTAGTATGGCACAGTCAGTATTCTATAGACAAATAATATAATTACATTAAAGATATGTACTCCGGCTTACCTGTTACAAAAATTGTCCCTTCGCTACTGATACCTACATTTAAATTAGTTAACATCACGCTGAACTACGTTGACAGCACAAACCGATCTCTCTCGTTACTATCTCAGTCTCACTCTGCCTGTCAGTAAAAATAGCAAATGTCTTGCTAAACTCTAACGTGTCAGACAGACTGCAAAATAAGCTACTTCAAGAATACCAAATTCGTTTAATTCATCCACACCCAGCGTATCAATAAGGAACGAATTCAAATAATTACAAACCAATTTGCCAGGACCCTGAATTGCCAAACTTCCCATACAAATCGAGCCACGCGACCTATTTAGTTACGCTCATGCGTAGTTATCAAAAATAGAGTAAGAACCACTAAATGCCAGCCCCAAGGAAATTTCAACCTTATCGCTTCTAAAATTGAGTTGATTGTTTGTTGTAGACGATTCGGGGAATTAAAGAAAATTGGCATAAAATAGATAAATAAGATTTAACATGGGTGAGGAATCGTATGTATTTCAGGGGCGTATTCGACGCGTGCGCATAGTTAGTTGAGTTTTCCCGTGACGGTTTCAATTATAGCGAATTGGATGTTAGTTAGTCAAATTTGGATGCTAGTGGGTGTGGCTAAATTATATAGATTCGGTGTGTGAGTGATTACAGATTTTGGAATCAGGAACACATGTTTTAAAGTTTGAGTGTCGCATTAGGCTACCTATCCAATGTCCAGCCGATTTTTCAGCAATCTTGAGTAGTCTATTAATATCAGCCGCGCGGGCTCATGGCTAAATAATAACAAACGCTCGGGTCGGTCTTTAGGTTAAGCCGCGCGTGCCTAGGTTGGTCTGTCGATGGGTGACCATCCGTTACATACCGAGTTTCATCCGTGCCTCTAAAAGCACGTTAAGCCGTTTTTCCTGACTGTCATTTGTAGATCTTACTTCTTGTTTTACAGTCGCTAAATGTATAATACTGCTATTCAGCTGCATCCGGTTAGACTGGAAGCCGACCCCAACATAGTTGGGAAAAGGCTAGGCAGATGATGATTGAGTAGGCTATTGAATTAACCAGATTTGGCAGAACATTCGGTTTTGACTCGAATGGTTACCATTGAACATTTTGTCAAAGCTGCGAAGATGCTGCTTGAAGATGTCCTGAACTTTCCAAATTAAAAAGCATCGGCCTGTCCGTAACGGTATTTTAAGGTATTAAGTCCGTGTCCATCATGTGACAACAGACTCAAAAGACGGCTCAACGTACTCTAAAAACCATTTTAAATCTAGGCATTGTAAGAAAATCGTGCATCAGGCATAATGCGACTGCTTTCACCACTTACGTAGTTAATACACTCCACACAATTCGATCTCTAGTACCTACATCCACGCTCCCAATAAAAGACCCACAAAGCGGCGCTTTACGAAATAATTATTAACAGAAAAACCACAAAAACTCTTCGAAATTAGTTCCCGATGACAGTCAAAAAATATATGTATATTTTTTTGTAGGTTATGTTTATAAAAAACGATCGTCGAAGCGCCACGGCCGACGCGCGGTCCCTTTTCGCCCAGCAGGACACCAGCCGTTCCGACTTTTGGTACTAAATTTCTGTGTGGCATATTTATTCGGTCCTGAGATTATTTTCTACTAGGATTTTATGATAATCGGGTTCTCTAACGAGTAATGAATTACGTTGGCGCGTAGATACGGGGCTTTAAAGGACATAGGTGACAATTGGGTAGGTTTTTGTCGTTCGTTTTGATGATAACCATCTCGTTCGTGTTTGTAAAGTGATTAGAAGGCAATAAGTATCGATGTTTCTCGCGTTTTGGCATTTTTTTTTAATATCAGCTTCCTGTATTTTATTTAACAGCTTATTAAGGCTGTTCAACTGGAACGTTCTTGCTCTGCTCGGGTGAAAATAAAGAAAACGAATTTACCCAGATGTGAAACCTATCTAGATCTATTTTTCACCCCTGTAAAACACTATAAGTGTTGCAACTTTCATCGAAATCGTTAGAGTTTTGAGAACGTGATGACAATTATATACAATATAAAGGATGTTTTTTTAGAAGTGGAGATCTTTAAATTGAAATAAAACACAAAAAATAGTTTTAATATCCATGAAATTGGCTTTATTTGATTGATAATTTAATGCCATTTATGTTTGAATACTATTTCGGGTAAGTAACCACCGTAGTTGGCATGGCGTAATCTGGAGGTTCAATTTGCACATATTCAACGCAATAACAAAGGCTGTATTTCGGCACTAGTGCGTTAAATGTTGGCTTCTAAGTGCTCAATTGTTTGTGGTTTATCGGCAGAGATATACGACTTTACATATCCCCAGTGAACATAATTTAATGGTGTCGAATCACACGAACAAGTTATTAAGGCGTACTGTTATAGGTCAACCAAAATGTTATTGAGTTTTTCTATCAGGAATTTTTCTGTAGCAGCCACAGAATCTGTATTTATGCCCGTTGTTGGCAATACGCTCGCCCCCTATTACAGCTGGCGATATGTGAGTATATTCTAAAGATATGAATCACCTCGGTCGCAAAATAAATAAAATATTTTTTGAAGGTACAAGGATGGGTAACCACCAATTACATACCGAGTTTCCTCCGTGCCTCGAAAAGCACATTAAGCCGTTGGTCCCGTCTGTCATTTGTAGATCTTTGACAGTCGTTACAGGTAGTCAGTGGCCCGAAAGTCTGACAACCAGTTTTACCAAAGGGTATTGTATTGCTCAGTACTAACTGGGTTGTGGAGGTCATGTAAAATACTGGTACTCAGTTACAACCGGTTTGACTGGAAGCCGACCCCAACAGAGTTAGGAAAAAGCCAGGCTGATGATGAACTTAGTGAGGCTGTGGTGTTGTAGCCTCCAAAACGGACTCTTACATTAGACATCTTGACACGAGTTCTGATATTAAGTTTTCCTACTATTCAATTATTTTCTTATCTCGTTGACTGAAAACTTTTAAAGTAATTTAACTCCATAATCTACATACAACATCCTATATACAGTATTCATCTAAAACTTCGTAGACTTACTCAAGTCTGATGACAAAACAATGGTATCGAAGTTTAGATATTATAATAGCAACTTTGCGTGAAGAAATAGTAAAATAAAAGAATAAATAAAACAGTTGTATGGAACCAGAATTGTTTTTTATTTATTTTAATTATAATTAACTATTTTATGTAGGTAAGTGCACACATTAACCCACACTGACGTCATTGTAGATCTCCAAATTAAAGGATAATAGTATAAAAACATATAGTTAAATGACATACAGGTTGCGCTCCAGTATTTGTCACATCTGTAACCTCACTAATTCAGGTCCAGTTGAAAACCAGCGTCGGGCACTAGTTGTCCGGCATTTTGCTAAACTGCCCCCTATTTGGCGCAGCCGTGAGACACACACTGTCACACTATTTTATTTATTTATTTAGATTTAAGTTTTTTTATTTTTGTGTTTTTTATTTTTGTATACTGTGTGCACTTGTAGCATGTGCCAAATAAATGTAATTTCTTTCTTTTTTGTCTACATTATTTGGCTATCTTAGTTTCTATGTCGAAATGCATGATAAATTACACCACAAAAATCGAAATTGAAACCCGAATACAGCGCGTGATAGTAGAAAAATGATTGATTTTTCACTACATTTACCCTAAAACTACCTTTAACACCAACTGCTAACCCCAAAAAGCGTAAAAATAACAAACAATCATCATAAAAATAAGCCCTAATGTCTGGCTTCGCATCAATACGCTATCAATAATTATCATTGGTCCAGAACATCATCCATCAATGACTTGGATGATGGATGGCGGCTTCACGTCGCTTGACCCCAAGCGGACATTACTTCTTCGTGGAGGATGTAATTATGAGGATCTGGATGTTCTTGAGTGTTTTAAGTGTCGATGTTATTAGGAGTTAAGGAAATGTGCTGAAGTCCTTGAACGAGCGCGCGGTGTAAATGTAACGTACAGTGAGTAATAATAATTAGATGAGTACCTTTGCATAAATGGTTGAGATTTTATAGAATTATAAATCGATATCACGAATCGATAGAATTTTATCATTTAAAATAATAAATCAAACTGCTTTTATGTGTAGCTATGGAAATGCATTACGTAGAACTGATTTAGTCCATGGGACTACGAATTAAGACCGATATAATTATATTACTAGCTGTTGCCAGCGACCTTCGTTCACGTGAAATTATTATTAAAAAAAATTTCTTCCCCTTTTGAATCGGCTTTTATTAACAGTTGTACCCTAATCATTTTTCTAAAAAAAAGTAGCTTAAGTTAGAGTTTATTGCATCAGCTATCTGCCAATAAAAGTCCTGTCTAAATCGGTGCAGCGGTTTCGGAGATTAGCCGGAGCTAACAGACAGACAGACAAAAATTAAAACAAAAATGTTTTTCTGTTATAAGTGCTGTATATATTTTCATATGCATGCAAGTACAAAGCCGTTATTTTGATATTACAAACAGACACTTCAATTTTATTTATTTGTACAGATGTATAGATAAGGCTTTTCTGTTTCGTTCCAATTCCTAGATAGATCTAACTACTGAAATTGAAGTGCCTAACTAACCTGTCAAATTGACTGTTAATTTTATAGGCCGACCCTTTTTGTTGAAAGCGTTTAATTTAAGTATAAAATAGCCCTATTTTATTTACTACACTTTATCTAAGGTCAATCAAGTAGTATATTTTATTTAATATTGCCATACGTGCTTATTTCACGCCTTTATTGCCGCGTTACAATAATATTTTGACTTTTATATGAAAGGGTTTACTTTAAATATTTATCTTTTGTATGTAATTGGACTTTTTAACCTTCAAAGTTTATGTCAATGTGTCTTTTAAGTGTATTTTCTACTTTATGTTATTATGGAAGTGTTGTACAAGGTATGCCATAATTTAGCGTTGATTTTGAAAGTTGCACTATAAGAAAATGTGAGTGGTAATTGGGTTATACATTGAGATATAAAATCTTGTGAATTTATATCACTACGTAGTATAAAACAAAGTCGTTTCCCGCTGTCTGTCTGTCCCTATGTATGCTTAGATCTTTACAACTACGCAACGGATTTTGATGCGGTTTTTTTAATAGATAGAGTGATTCAAGAGGGAGGTTTATAGGTATGTATATATTGCACCCGTGCGAAGCCGGGGCGGGTCGCTAGTTCTATATAACTACGAGCGTTCCAACAAATAACTGCTTCATTGGTCGAGTGGTCGCAAGTGCGACTGCTGAGCAAGAGGTCCTGGGTTCGGTTACCGGGTCGGGCAAATTTTTATTAGGTTTTTCGATTAGTAAATTCTCAGTAGCAACCACGGAGACTGGATTTGTGCACAGTTGATGGCAATATACTCGCCCCCTATTACATGGAAATTAAATATAACTGGCGAAATGTGGGTGTACTACAGGTACACCACTGCCTAACCCTTCGGTGATTACAGGCGTGATGTTTATGTTAATAAACCCCCAGCCAAACGCCAGTTTCTACCACGTGTATTTTATGTAGTCAATATTCGCCAGTAGTTTACATGCTTTTATGATAATACTCAACTATGCTGCCATCTATCGGACGGTGAAACGCGCCGCTAGGATAAAATATTCATAATCATCAACTACAAGGTAAACTTTGTAAGAACCGCTACTAAACTGCAGCTTATCTTAAGTTGAACAAAGAGCTTTATTGCTTGGTAAATGAGCTACATAATATTACGCCAGTTTCAATAAAGGAAAGGTAGACGTGTACAGTCTATAGTGCAGCCGTCTAAAGTATAGTTATGTTTGACAACCAGTCTTACCAAGGGGCATCGTATTACCCAGTATTAACTGGGTTGTGGAGGTCAGATAGGCAGTCGCTCCATGTAAAATACTGATATTCAGCTGCATCCGGGTATACTGGAAGCCGATTCCAACATAGTTGGGAAAAAGTTAGGCAGATGATGTCTAGAAGGGTCCCAGGTATAGTCTAGAAAAAACAATAATCGCAATGACGGGAAGAATAAATGCCTTTCACCTTCGTTAAAGGTCTGGTCACACCCTTTATACTTTTTTTAGGGTTTAACGATATCGATGTAAGTTGCAATATAGGGCGAAAAGTCGTCTAGCTAAGACTCGTATCTGGGAAAATTCGTTTTATCGATTTTCACCCGAGCAGAACTCGGTGGCCCAGGGCCTGCAGTCTCGACATAGATAGCGACAAAAATCGGTCGTTAAGTCATAACGATGTCAAATTTCTTTAATAGATTTTCAACTTTATTTCGAAACCTTATGGTTGAAAATCTATTAAAGAAATTTGACATCGTTATGACTTAACGATCGATTTTTGTCGCTATCTATGTCGAGACTGCAGCCCCAGGTACAGTTTACTGATGTACGGACGGCAGACATAATAATATGTTATAAAAATCCTAGTTTAGGATTACCGATAGTTACCTTTAGGAAGAAGCAAGCCTAAGGCTTCGAAAGAGATACCGCGGCCCTGGAACACAAAGGGCAAAGAAGGAACATGGATGGATTTTAGTCTGTACAAGTCTGACACTCGCCTAAGAGCGATAGGGGCATTTGATGACGTCCCATCCGGAAAAAAAGCGCTTATTTCACGATGTCCGAATTACCACTTACTATACAGAGAATTTGTATGAAATTATCTGCCAAGTAAGTTAACGGGAACTTAACCGTAAGTAGTGAAACAGGCCTTTAGTAACATATACTTTACAAAGTAGGAGCAAATTTTTGCTTAGACATAAAATGTATTGACTTGAAATAGAGTTCCCGCGATTTCTCTTAGTAACCGTTACTGGTTATGGAGATGATAATAACTTTTAGCTGTTAAAAGATAACTTTAGCAATTACCTTTCAAAGTTTAAAATCCATAATAAGTTGTTACATGTTTTTACCCGACTACGGCGAAGCCAAAAGGAAGGGTTATGATTTTAGCAGTCGATGTATGCATGTATGTTTGTATTTACTTATGTTCCTTCGTAGCGCCTAAACCATTCATCCGATTCTGATGAATAAGGTGTCAATCGATTCGTTATTATGGCCCGGGTAACAAGGGCTACATTTTAACCGACTCAACAATAGAATATATTTTTCTGGGAATATATCTATCAATGGAAAAAAATAGCAAATTTTAGTTATTCACAATGATATTATTGAATTTTTTTTTAAATAAGACCAACAATTGTTTGTTTGTTTTTAAACTTACATTTAAACTATTAAGAATAAATTATTTGACATGTTTTTGTAAACTATGGCCTGTCTGAAGTAAAGTTTTAATTTATCCCAATCAAGCTTGAACCTAATGCTTTAGCGATAAACTTGAAAATCTAGTAAAGAATTTTGAATTTGACATATTGTAGCAGCTTGATGTGCTGGTGTCTGCCAATACCAAAGAATGGCCAAACAGACAACATTGTTTCAAACAAAACAAAACTAGATGAACTCAATAAAACAGAGCATCGCAAGAATGATAAATGAATAGGTATCATCAATCTTATTTATTTCTCTCTTGAGGAACACCGTCCCATTGGTGCGAGGTAGTTAGGGAACAGCCAGTTGGCCATCATCAACAATATAGTAACATAGAATGTGTTTTAACTAAATATAAAATCCAAGAGCTTTGATATAGCAACCACTCCAATGACCGTGAGTGATATCTTTCCACTTTTAATCAAAACGTTAGACGACACTAGATTATTGTAGACAGAAACTTTAGTTAGGTAGTATTTGCTTAGAGATGTCCGTGTCCGAAGCGGTGCCGCCAAACCGGTACGGACTGGTCTCCGGACACCGGATTTAAACAGTTAGTGTAAGTATTTTATCTATAGCAGCTGTTCGCAGCAATTCCAGAGTCCGGGCCAGTGGGTGTGCCCGTTTCTTTAGTATGTCAACCCAGTCACTCTGCCGACCCTACCCACCTAACGAGCTACTACATCTCACATTCAAACATCTTATTACACTCTAAAATCTCCCCAATCTCACGAACTACAGTTATCAGACCTCTTTCGAACATAACCACATAACGGCCTCTTTTAATTTCGGAACCTTACCTATCTGTAAAGGTTGCCATCAAAAAAAACATAACCCATAAATTAAATAATTTATTCCCAAGGCAGACGGTTTAACGTGCTTCGTGTAATATTATAATAGAGGACTGGTTCTTTGGTGAGCGCCGCTTCCTAGCCATAAAAAGTCTAGATAGTAAATGTCATAGTAAACTAAACTAAATATGCTCATTTTGAATGCTTAATCGGTTTCCGAAGAGTGGAGCGGAGTACGTGAGAGGGGATTTGCGTTCTCTGAATATTGTACTGGTTTATACTGATTTCGTGTGTTTATTTGATAGTGGGTTAGGTTAGTTTGTGGATACGAGACTTTTATCTCAGCCTGTGCCTCAGTTTTATACTTATTTAGATAATTAATTTGAATACTAATGTCTAGAATATGAAAGAAAGATAGAAAGAAAGAAAGAATATAGTTTATTTGACGTCAGTTCATCAAGCACACAGAAAAAAAAAGAAACAAAATAAAAAACCTATGACGAATTAAAAAAGAAAAAAAAAAGTCAAAATAGCCTAGCCTAGCTGCATGACAGAGACTTTGCTTAAGTCATTAAACTGGAATTCGCCGCTAGAGGCGTTCGTGTAGAGTAAGGTCTTCAGTAATGTCAGATGTCATAGTGTTTGCGCGTTGCGCGCTTTTTTATCACGTATGTTTACTAATATTCACGATTGTAGTCAAGATTGGGCCATTCCGGATTAATTATGACTTGAAGATTTTAAGTAGCAAAGTAGGATCTAATTTGCTAGTACTTGGAGGAAGAATGACTTTGAGGGACAACATTGTAAATATGTATCTGAGATTATCATTAACACTAGAAACGGGATATTAACCATGTTTACTGTTTTCTTGGTTACCATGATAGTTTAAAATCTTATATGTATCTGAGATTTACACTATGTGGTTACACGTAATAAAACAAACTTATATGAAGCTGTTGATGCTTTAAAGTATAAAATAGAATTAATGACAGGACCTTACTTGCAAGTGGCGCCATCTGGCGAGCCCAAAAACGATTAATGTAGGATAACACAAATATAAATGACACAAAAACCTGTACGAAGCTTGGAACTATACACAACTTGAAAATCTAAGAATAGGTAGACAGATTTTTACCAGCAGCAGCTCCAGCTCCAGCTTATCGCTGACAGGAATTAGGGTTTAAAAATAAGACAAAAAAAATATTAGCTAAAACGTGTATTAAACACAGCAGATCGTAACAAAATACAAAATATAAAGTAAATAAGTAGCCAGCGTGCCATATCTTTCTTAACATCCACGGTGTTTATAGTAGATATACTTGCAAACATTATTTGCTCAAGCTTTTTCTTCAACTAATCTATTTATAATAATAATTAATCAAATGCTGCATATGTACGGCTAATGCATGAGTACGGCTCGACCGATTTGGCTGTATTTTAACCGACTTCCAAAAGGAGGAGGTTATCAATTCTTTGAATGTTTTTTTATTTTTATTTTTTTTTAAGCGATTTCTTCGCCTATTGTGAACCGATTTTGATGATTCTTCTTTTGTTTAGACGAATATTATTTCGCGGTGGCCCCGTTTAAATTTGGTGAAGATCTGATGCTAATCTTCGGAGTTATCAATGGAACTCTTCAATAATAGACAGCAAATCTGTAATGATTGCTGCAAACGCTTGGATGTTTATTGTTTACACAACACAAAAACATAACATCACGCCTGTAAGCTCTGAGGAGGTACGCAGATGTGTACAGTACAACCAGCAATAAAACCGACTTCAAAAACACTTTTTTGTGTTTTTAAAGTCGGTTTTATTTTTTGTAAAAAAGTTTTTTTTTGTTGTGTACGTAATTTTTAGAACAAGAATTGTATGATTGATTTATTTTGGAGAATCCACCGGAAAAGAGGGTTTGGATCATGATACTAAAATTCGTTAATATTAATTAATATCAAAAAGAAAAATTTCGCAACCGTGCGAAGTCAGGGCGGGTCCTACCTACCTACTGAGATTTCATTATTCATAAAGCGTTTCAAGTAGCTATTCCCTTAATTACCCGGTTATTAACAAAAATGCCCTGAGGCCTCGTCTCGTAACAATAGCTTTAGATATTTACGCTGCTAATAGAGAAATGTTTGAACAAATTACTTGAATCAACTTGGCAATGTAGAATCTTGTTATTTCGTATAATTGACATTAAAAAATCGCCCCAGTGCGAGTCGGACTCGTGCATAAAGGGTTCTGTGCCATCGAGGTAGGGATTTTTTAAATTTTTAATTTATTTTTATTATTTGTTAGTATAGCGGCTACAGAAATACACATTCTGTGAAAATTTCAACTGTCTCACTACTACGGATCATGAGATACAGCCCGCTGACAGACAGACGGATGTACGGACGGACAGCGGAGGCTTAGTAATAGGGTCCTGTTGGTTACCTTTCGGGTACGGAACCCTAAAGACAACATGAAAAATTTCAAATTGACTTAAGATATTGGAATCAAAAGCTTAAACTTTATATTGATAGGCAAATGCAAGACGTCTAGACGTCGGTACGTCATTCATACGCATATAGGGTGACTGGTAATTAGTGACCGATACTTAAACACGTGATTGTACTCATAAAAATATTTTTAATACTCATTCAATTTTATCACAATAACACAACAGCAAAGCATTACGGAGCGGGCTTGCGAGCCGCGCGGGTGCTCTGCCTACCCACTGTTGCACGATACAATAGTAATGAGACAGAACGGCGTCATGCCGCTAACAGCTGATAGGTCACAAGCGCGCGCGCGCGAATTTCATACGGCCGGCTGTTGTAAGTATCGGTCACTAATGACCAGTCACCCTATACAGGGTTATTTGTAAAACACCAACAACCTAGGAGGAGTAAATTACTAACATCATAAACAACAACATTTGTTCTACGACTTTTTCGAAAACAGGTAAAAAAATCGACTTTTCATACAAAACTCGATCAGCTGTTCGGACATTTATGTATGGAGACTTGAATTTTTTTTGTCTGTTTCCGGAAAAGTCGTAGAACAAATGTTGTTGTTTATGATGTTAGTAATCTACTCCTGCGAGGTTGTTGGTGTTTTACAAAAAACCCTGTATACATACAAAGTGGAAGGAACACTGACGCTAAAACGGTTACTACGTTATCAGTACATCATTCTTTACCCTGAAAAAATAAATTACCGATGAAAAATTTCTATATGGGGGACATAGAAATTTTTGAAATCAAATCAGTTTCTTTTTTAAATCAGCTGTTTAGTACATCAAGACCGTGTAGGTATTGCAGTTTTGTAAGAAACAGCTGTTTTTTTTTCAATAACCATCGAAAAATTTCTATGTAGGGGAGGTGGGGTTCACAATGATGTACTGAATACATGGTAACCGTTGCAGCGTCGGTGTTCCCTCCACCCTGTATATCAAACATAGTCGCATTTCGTATCTATCTATGTAACCTATTCACCATCATCATCATCATTTCAGCCGAAATACGTCCACTGCTGGACATAAGCCTCCCCTAAGCGTCGCCACATTGACCGGTCCCGTGCGTCTCGCATCCAGCGGATCCCCGCAACCTTTACCAGGTCATCGGTCCACCTAGTGGGAGGCCTTTTTTTTTTTTTTTTTTTGGATGGGAAATCATCAAATGACCCCCTCCACTCTGGGCGGAGCGGAAGGGAGTGTCAGACTTGTACTGACTAAAACCCATCCATGTTCCTTCTTTGCCCTTTGTGTTCCAGGGCCACGGTGTCTCTTTCGAACAGTCCCGCAGCTCTGGCAGGCATCGGCCCATGCGGACCCCTACTCGGTTGCTGACATCTCTTTGAGGCGCGCGTGGAACACGAACGCGCCGTCGACACGGCCTGTCGTCATAAGACGGCCGGACGGCGAGCTAGCCCATAACTCGCCGTCCACAGGCCCGCGCCTACGGTGGCCGGGAGCCACCACGTGACCCCCGACGCCCAGGGCGTCTCCCGCGGCGGCTGGGACGTGAGGTTCTTTCCCTCTCACGTCCCGCCACCTCCTTCACTAGCATGACTGCTTGTGGGAGGCCTTCCAACACAACGTCTTCCAGTTCGCGGTCGCCACTCCAGAACTTTCCGACCCCATCGGCCATCCGTTCTGCGAGCAATGTGCCCTGCCCACTGCCACTTAAGTTTGGCTATTCTTCCGGCTACGTCGGTAACCTATTAGTTCTTTGAAACTAAGCCTTGAATTTAAATTAATGCACTTTTCAACATAATGATGTCGAGCAGTGCATTAATTTGAATTCATTGCACATTCATACATACTGCCGGAAGGTGTATTAAGGATGATTTCTACCAAACGGCTCGCATCGCATCGGTTCGGAAAGGACACCGACGGTTGCGGCGACAGCCGATCGCGCCCGGCAGGATGTCGACGCACACGATCTGTTCCGTACCGTCACTAGCGAACATATCCGTTTCTGCGCCTTGTAAACTAAATAGTTTCATTTCATCCGATCGTATACGACGACAGGCGAACAGAGCCGATCGCGTGTCGCAGCATTCTTTCGGCTTTTCGGCCCGCGGTCAAGCTGCTGTGCGCTGCGTGGTAATATAGACTTTAAATACTGTGTACACGATTTAATATCGTTCAAAGATTGTAAAATCGATTCCGATCCGATGCGATGCGAGCCGTATGGTGGAAATCATCCTTTAAAGTATTTAGCATTTTTATTTTGACTTGAAGACAAATACGAATTTTATAGTACTCTGTTCTCAACACTTTACTAACTAAAATGAGTTTGTTTGATTTACTTCTAGAAATCGGACTATGATAGTAATTCCTTAAGTTTTCGGTCGTATTTTTAAGTGTTTGTTTATTTGAGTTTAATTTTCTTCACTTTAGACACAAGTTATTGGTTATTTCAACTTTTTAGGATCATCCAGTGTCCTTGGAGTCAAATATATTATTTCACTAGAATTGGTCTGGTCTTGCGGTGGAGTTGATTGAGCTGGTACCTTGGTACCAGGTACTTTATCACGTGGGGCTTTGGTACGTGGTACTTTTAGAGCCGGTACTTCGGGACGCAGTGATTTGGCAGATGGTACTTTTGGAGTTGGTACTACGGTACGCGGTGTTTTATCAGATGGTATTTTGAGAGTCGGTACTTCGGTTCGCGGTTGTTGTTCAAGCGGTAACTCAATACCCCCTATTTTAAAACTCGGTACGTCAACATGCGATGCCGCCTTAGGTGGTGCATTATCGTTATCCTTTAAATCAGGCATCGAACGGGCACTATCAGGTACATAAGATTCATCTGATACAAAGCTAACTTGCGATTTGTAACAGACGACACAGTTTTCGTCGTCTTCATCTGGTTCCGTGGTTCCAGGACAGACTTTATGATTATGTGGATTATCATTTTTAGGTGGATTTTCTGATTCCTCATTTACGTTGCTTTCGTGTTTGTTGTTAGTTAAATCTGGTGTCTCCATTTTATGTAATTCCTTGTGATTATGTAGTTTACGATTTTCCGATGGATTTTCGGATTCTTTATCTGTATTGCTTTCCTTTTTGTTATCAGTTGAGTCTGGTATTTCCTTTTTATGTGCATCGTTGTAATTATGTAGTTTACCGTTTTCCGGTAAATTTTGTGATTTCTTGTCTACGTTGCTCTCTTGTTTATTGTCAGTTGAGACATCTGGTCCCTCTATAGCCATAGTGTCATTAATAATCAAACTATCCATATTGTTGAGATCGTCTTTGGTTAGTAGATTATCTGGATTGGGATTGGGTTCTGGATCGTTCCATAACTCAGGCATAACTTTAACGCATGTTTCATCATCTTCATGTGTCACTGGGGAAATAACTGTACCTTTTTTAGGATTTGGTTTCTTTGCTTTCGAATGTTCTGGTTTATTTGTTGGTTGTTCGGCTTCTTGACTGCTTCCTTCGGAACTCTTATCTAGTGTAGTTGTATCTTTTGAAATAGTTTTTTCTTTTCTGCGGTCCCAGAACTGGTTTTCATCAGCTTCACCGACGGGCCCCCACTCGTGTCCCTGGTATAAATAAGATTTGCCTTTTGTGCCTCGGTATCCGAGTCTTGACGCCTCTTCGTGTAGTCTTCCCTTTGAAGGCACGTCATTAAGCCTCGACATAACTATTAGAGTATCTTCCTGATAAAAATATGAAAGCATTTAGAAAGGGTCTGTCTGAATTTCTCACACACAGAAATAATGAAAAACCAAGAGAAGTGCCAAAAGATTTGAGTTTTAAAGCGTGTCCCAATACTTCGATTGTTTCTATTCATCTGAAACAGAAGTTAAAAATATACAGGGTGTTAACGGACCCTTCACGAAGCCGTCAACCAAGCATTATGTACTTCAAACTAAGTAACTTTACGCAAAAATTAAACGACTTTTTTTGGGTGGAAAACCATGTTTTACGGTAGGACTCAATTTAACGCACTCAAAACATTGTGCTGATGGATGAATTGAATAGTACGGGGGTCGTGGAGGTGTGTAAAGTAAAAATCTTGCATTGAAACATGTATTTATAAAAAAAAAACTTGTAAAAAATTTTGGAACTTGACCCCAATATACACTGGTTTATAAACAAGAGATGTTAAAGGTAGCCAAAACTAGTTTGCATAGATGGTGTTGTGGCTATAGCGAGCCCTAAGCTAAACAGTCAGTCTGTATCTTGGGGTCGGTATTTCATTTCCAGAGTGAAGACTAGAGAGAAGACGAGGTTGTTGTATATTTTATATAATATACTCACGACACAATCTAATAATCCAAGAAGGCGATTGTCGCCGGTCTGTTTCAAGCGAATATCGCGAGGAGTTATTTTTTGATTTTTTCTTACTGAAAAAAATTGAAACATTTAATTTACACGTTTGTAAAAATGAACTTGTTGAATTATTTTATTAAGCCGCGCTGGTGGCAATGTTGTGGCCCCAGTTCCAACACTTATTCAGGCAGGGGCTGCAGTCTCGACATAGATAGCGACAAAAATCGGTCGTTAAGTCATAACGATGTCAAATTTCTTTAATAGATTTTCAACTTTATTTCAAAACCTTAAGGTTGTTAGGCCCCTGGGCTGTATTATCCCGGCATTTGGTCGGTTATGTTAAGTCCCATGTAGCAAGCCTATTGCCATCAAACGGTCTCATAGCCTGCCTGCGGGCTGCTACTGAGACAATGTTGATGACAAACCCCAATACCACGTTGCCCGACTTGAGAAAAGACTGCTCCCACCCCAGTGCCTTGTTTCCACTCTTGTGCCACAGACCTCTGCTGTGTGAGAGTGGGCCATGATCCACCACGTGCTCCAGTGCGAAAATACAATGATTACCTCTAGCGACAGGATACTGCCAGTACTCTCCCCTGTCGCTTCGTTCCACCAGTAAGCTGATAAACTTTTTATTATCCTCCATCAGTAAATGACGAACATTCCACTGCACGGGCAGGACACAGTTCCCTTCAAACAATTTTTTCAATTTTCTAGTATGCTGGAAAAAACATTCAATAAATTCACAAATATTTAAATCGTTAGGTGTGTAATCGTGTATGTCTTTGTGTAATTTATTTCATAACCACTGCTCTCAAAACGGTGAAGGAAAACATCGTGAGGAAACCGACATGTCCTAGTTCCAAAAATTCGAAGACTTGCGACATCTACCAACCCGCACTGGGCCCGCGTGGTGGATTATAGGCCATTCCCTCTCTAGAGAGGAGGCCTGAGTCCCAGCAGTGGGAACGATATAGGCTGGTTATGCTATGCTATGATGTTATGTTAGGTGTGTAAATAAACCATGTAGTGAGTCGGGATTACGAAGTAGAGAAAGTTCAGTACGGCCATACTCACACGACACCGTTTGTGCGCTCGGTGGGGCGGTGAAGCCGATCTCTCGTCGCATTGGCTCGTTGGTGCCTAACCCCCGACTTCGCGGATGAGCGATGTCGTGTGAGTATCGCCTAACTACAACATTATTTTTAGTACATGCGAAACCTGAATACCCTCTGTTCAGAATAAGTAACTGAATCGATTCCAACCATGGTAATTTTTAAACCATGTTATATTTTGTCCCAAAAATATTTAAAAAAGGCTACAAGTTTAACACCGAGCGACACTAAGTACCTATCGCAATCATTTAGGTACCTACTGCCGAATTTTTTGCCGCGTGGTGACCACGTTTTTATGCAGACAGCCAGGTAACAGAACAAGCTTATAACTTTGTTATTTTCATGATACAGTTTTGAAATTTTTACATAGATTCTTTACATAAAAATACTAGACAAGTGTTTCAGGTGTGTTTCTGTGTAATTTCCTATTAACTTTTAAATATAAAGCACTGTGACAAATAAACAATAGCGTTCTCTTACCACTCTTTTGCACATTTTCACTACGCAATACCTAAATGAATTCTTAAATACTACTGCGTTATTAGAAATCGAGCGTTAAACATCCAAAAGAGCGCTTATATTTAGGTATTCATTAAAGTGTTGCCTAAAACACTACTAGAACTAGGGTGCAGGAGCTCGTGGCTCAATAATAACAGCCGCTCGGAACGATCTTCAGGTTAAGCCGCGCTTACCTAGGTTGGTCCGTAAATGAGTGAACACCCATTACATACCGAGTTTCCTCCGTGCCTCGTAAAGCACGTTAAGCCATTGGTCCTTACTGTGGTGTGGCCCGAAAGTCTGATAACTCGTTTTACCAAGGTGTATCGTATTACCCAGTACTAACTGGGTTATGGGGGTCAGATAGACAGTCGCTCCATGTAAAATAATGATATTCTGCTGCATCTGGTTAGAATGGAAACTGATCCCAACGTAGTTGAGAAAAGGCTAGGCAGATGATGATGATTAAAGTATTGCCATGTGAATAAAAAGAGTGAATTTGGGTAGAAAAAAAAACAAAAATATCAAAAAAGTACTCACATTAGACGAAGGAGCAGTAAAAATATAAGTTGTAAGTGGTCTTATTGGCGCCCAGTAGTAGAAAACAAACCATTTCTCGTGTATCACAGAATAAGGATTGAACCTTCCATACTTGGCGAACTCAGAGCAGTTAGTGCTTTCATCATGGGACATTCCTGTAGGGCCGTGCCTGACTTTTGCTTTTACTCTTTTACTACTAGCCATAACGAAATATGCTATAACTATCAGTATTGATGCTAACTTAATTCTTGAATGTACCTCGTTGAGCAACAACATTTTCGAAAAAAACCCTCCTCTCTGTTTTATTGCTGTTCTCTCTATCTTACTCACTGTTTTCAAGTACACTAAATGCATTTGCGTCTAAGCGATCTCTCTTTATACTCAGTATAGAGGATGTTTCGTTTTCATCTGATTGTTGGTTGCTCGAATGTGTAGCATTTTTACAATAGTTCGACGAAATCAGTGCACAAACAACATTTTCTGTTTTGAACATTTTTTATTTATTTCTTAAATACGACGATTGTCATTTATTTTGTTCTTTTTCGTTTTAAAACAATACTTTGAGAGAGTTGAAGTACATTGGCGAACACCAATATGGGTGTAATTCAACATTGAGGGTCAAGAAAATTCAACTTTTTAAAAATTCAACATTTTGGGATTCCACGATTTGCGAATTCAACATTTTGCAAATTCAACATTGTAGTCCAGAATGTAAAAAGAACCTTTGCACGCCAGAGCATACACACTCGCGGCACGCGCTTGCTTGTCACGTATATGTGACAATGGCGTTCAAAAGGTTAACGAAGTCGAAAGGCACTTTGTCTCCCCGTCATCGCGATATTTTTTTTGTTCTAAACCATACCTGGGAACCTTCTAGTTACATAGATAATGGAGGTCAAAGTTCCAACTTTTACACAAGTCATTTTTTCCTCAATTCGTTTCCCAGCATTATTTTTTGCGTAGGTTACTTAGTTTGATGTACAGAACACTGGGTTGACTGAAGGGACGGTTTACTCCTTGTATGTTATGGGTAAAGATGGGTGTGAAGATAAACTTAAGATTAGCCGGCTAAACTTAGATTTAGCCTCAACCCCATGCTATTATTTGTTATAAGATAGAGTCTACTATTGCATCATAATATAAATATTATTTTCAAACAATGTATACAGTGCAAAGTGCTATGTTTTTCGTGAAATAAATACTTATAATACTTATTATTTATTTCCTTTATTTATCTTTACACAAATCTTATACATTTTTAAATATTTCTTAAACTAAAAACAATATAAAAAACATTTAAAAATATAAAAAAAGGGTAATAATACTTATTATTATTATTATAAAGTAGGTCTTATTTGTTATATCATAAAATTAAAATAATGAAATAATGATCAAAATCGTCGGCACGGTTGGCGCAGTGGCTGAGCGATCGGCTGCTGCGCTGCGTGTCGCGGGTTCGATCCCCGCACGGAACAAATATGGTCTGGCTGTTTGTGTGTGTGAGTTTAAATGTTTGTAAACGCACCCACGATACTGGAGAAATTCGTAGTGTGGGGCAACGTCTTTTCTAAAAAAAAAAAAAGAAATATTCTAGGAGAAAATCACTTCAAAAAAGCGTATAGTAATGAGTCACAAGGAGTGGCGTATAACAGCATTAGATAGGGACAAGTAGAAGGACGGAAGGGAGGTCTTTGCCCTGCAGCGGCACACTAATGGCTGATAATAATGATAAATAATAATAATGATATAACGGTCCCGCATGACGAGAACCTCGTGAAAGCAGAGAAAGATAAACAATTCAAATTTCTAGATCTGGCTCGCGATCTTGTCTACATGGTGGACGTGAGTACAGCAGTCATTGTGCCGATAGTCGTGTCGGCCAATGGCTTATTCAATCCATTCATCAGCACAATACTATGAGTATTGTGCTGATGAATGGATTGAATAGTACGAGGGTCGTGGAGGTGTGTATAGTAAAAATCTTACATTAAAAACATGTATTTAAAAAAAAAAACTTGTGAAAAAGTTGGAACTTTGACCCCCAATATCTCCGAAACTAGAAGGTTCCCAGGTATGGTCTAGAACAAAAAATGATCGCAGTGACGGAGAAAACAAGTGCCTTTCGTTTATGTTAAGGGTCTATTTACACCCTTTATTTGAATAGAGAAAACTAAATAAACGTAACTGGCGAAATGTGGGTGTACTATTAGGTACACCTCTGCCTAACCTTTCAGGGATTACAGGCGTGATGTTATGTTATGTAAATGGTTTTGACAGATTAACAGTTTTGACGGTAACATATACATATATTGGAGCTCTGGACTGATCATGGTAACCATCATTGTAATTGGTCAGATACGTAGCATGGAGCTCTCGATTAGAAGAAAAATAAGGCAGTCAGATTGGCGTAAACCCCTATAAAATACGAATCATTTTGTGACAAAACCACGACAAACACTTATTTACTATACATTATGTATCAGAAAAGTGAAAAAGTATTCAAGGACATACCATCAAACTGAAAAAAAATCTTCGTAGCACCAACTTCGTACCTAATCGGGAATTATAATTATAGCTATAATAATAATTAACTAATTATTATTATAGCTATAATTATAGGGTCTACCTATTCATACACGAAATATATAAATAATTTAAAATTACTTGACCCACAAAATAAATACTGGCTCCTTATTTTTAAGCATCCATTACGGTAGTTTACTACGTCGTATTTACCTACCTTCATTGTTAGAATATGGGAGTAAAGGTTTTATGCAAAAAGTCTCAAAAAATTAAAATATAGTAATTTTGTAAAAAAAAACACACAGATAATTTTTTTTTTCGCTACTATGGTGACTTTACGACTTATAGAAATTACTCTTAAAATATTTCGTGTAGGTATGTAAAGATAGACCTTATATATCCCATACATTTGGCTTGAGTTAGCATAGAAATGTTGTAATTAAGGAGCAGCTGATTATTTTTTCGCGATTATGATGTTGGTACCGCATCCTTAGATATATCCACAACTTTCGAATACACGCTATATATCCCTCTAAAGTTTGATCAAAACTGGGATCTACGAACTAAGATTGCAGATAAAATTCTGGACACCAAACTTTGAACGAAAATAAAGTATCTGTCAAAGTCAAATGTCCGCATTAAGTCCACCATGTGTCCGTAGTTCCGTACCCGATTGACTGAACTTATAATCTTCGGTCTCTCCTCAATCCCTCTCACCGATCGGCGGATTTATTATTATTATTTACTATTTATTAACAAATATAAATTTATCACTCTCCTCCCGCATCTTCGCTTCCATTTCCGCTTTTATTTTCTCTTTTTCTGCCTCGATATTTCTCCAAACCGGTCTTCCAGTCCCAATGAACTTGACAGTACCTGCTTCAACTGTCATTTCTGTTGCATCAGTTGGTTCATTACCAGATACAGCCATAAGTGTTGCGAAGTATTCTTCACAGAAAGTCATAACTAAGTAAGGATCCTCTATCTTCATTCGTAATGATAACGAAGGTAGTTTCAGGTTATAGGCTGTAAAAGAGTATACATCGGTGAAAAATAAACAATATTTGTGCATTGCACGCGACGGTGTTGGTCGGTAACGGAAGGGTCTAGTGGCCATAGTCTCACACTTTTCAATACAAAGAATATGTTTTTGCCTGACATGTTCCCAGCACGGTCATGGTATATGGTGTAGTGGGCAGACTCCTTTATTGAACTTCGATTGTTTTTTTTTTTTTCTTAATTCGAATATAATTGGCATCCAAATGCACGCTGCCAATGAGAATAATTCCTCGTTAGTCTAGTTATTTTAGGTTTGATTGGCGGGTCAAGAAAAGTTTTATTCGGAAACTTCTCAGTACCAATCTGGAGTCTGGTGCCCACGTGGCAATAGGATCGCCTCGTATTACACGGGACTTTGACATAACTGACGATATGTGGGTGTACTGGTTAAACCTTTAGAGATAACAGGTGTGATGTTGAACTTACCTGGGGCAGAGTCCGGTATCTCATGCTTCACAATAGCATGGAACAATCCTCTCTTGTCAGCTGCGATGAGCAGTGTTTCAGTAATGCCTTTCATTAAAAGTTTAGCTTTGGTCCAATCGACAGTTTTGTTCACCATTTTACTAAATTTGAAATGATATTCCTTTACCAGCTGAAATAAAGATTCATTGCCTATAAAAGTCTAGGTAAAGAAGTCTTATTCCATGAAAAATAATATTTGGTTTTTTAAAAAAGCCAGATTACAGTACCTGATGGCTTAGACAAACTGACATTCTATAGGCGATAACAATGATAGAAAAGCCAAAAATGTATTAATACAGAAAAGTTCGGTATAAAATATAAAATGCTTTGAAAGCGGTTGCTACGTGTTTTAGATAAAAAAGTATATATTAATGAATAGTTCAGTCATTACTGTCCCTCATACATCGACGGAGGAATGTTTGTTCGTCGCTGAGTCTAAAATTGCCAAGTCAAGGTGTTAAAATCCCACCTTGTTTTTTATAAAGTTCTAGCTGTTGCCCTCGACCTTCGTCCGCGTCAAATTTTATAGCCTATAACCTTCCTCGATAAATGGGCTATCCAACACTAAAAGAATTATTCAAATCGAACCAGTAGTTCCTGAGATTAGCGCGTTCAACCAAACAAACAAACTCTTCAGCTTTATAATATTAAGTATAGATACGCTTAGACGCCTTTTTTTTTTTTTTCCATGTTCCTTCTTTGCCCGTTATGTTCCAGGGCCACGGTATCTCTTTCGAACAGTCCCGCAGCCCCAGCAGGCGTCGGCCCATGCGGACCCCTACTTGATTGCTGACATCTCCTTGAGGCGCGCGTGGAACACGAACGCGCCGTCTACACGGCCCGTCGTCATAAGACGGCCGGACGGCGAGCTAGCCCATAACTCGCCGTCCACAGGCCAGCGCCTACGGTGGTCGGAAGCCACCACGTGACCCCCGACGCCCAGGGCGTCTCCCGCGGCGGCTGGGACGTGAGGTTCTTTCCCTCTCACGTCCTGCCACCTCCTTCACACGCTTAGATGCCTTCAGTCCAGTTAAGCCACAACTTACCTTATTAGTTGGATACTCAAAAGTATGTTCGACTGCATAGGACGAGCCCTCCGCGCCCCGAGTATCCCAGATATAAAACGGCGTCCATTTCAAATTTATAACATCTTTAGGAGCAAAAATTGCTCCAACAGCGAACTGGTCGCAAGTGGTCCAATTCACAGGCAGCTCAGGAGTCTTGTCAAAGATGAACGAATGTTTTGGAAAGTACGCACTTCTTTCCCCAGTCGATGGAAGCGATGGGGTCTCTGCGGGACGACTGACAGGAGTTTTTTTCTTCGCGATAAATTGTTGATTATTAGGCCTCATCGCATTCCTGACTTGTATCGCTGCCAAATCATACCATTTCAACATGGTCTCATTGGTTTCAGGCGGTGGATTTACATACCTTTCTATCAGCATTTCTTCTTTAGGGTTGGGTTTAGTGTATTTTTTAAGTATATTGGGATCATTAAAAAGAATTTGTGATGTTTTGGCAGTCTTCAGTAGTTCCAGTGCTTCTGCTTTGTCTCTCGGCTTTCTCAGAGTAAGTTCTACACCGTCTACTGGTTGCCGCATTTCCGAGAAGGGGTCTCCAAAACCGGCTAGGGTGATGTGTCCAAAGGGCACAGCTTCCTGGTAGTTCTGATGAAATTCTGGTTTAAACTTGTAGAGGGCTATAGCTTCATAGTCGTCGTAGTCTTTTCCTTCTCCAGTCTGAGCAAAAACGAACACACAATGTGTAATGAACATACACAAGAAAACGCGCATTTTTGTCTGAATCCTATTGAAAGGAAACAGTTAAGTTCTTTTATAGGATCGATCGAAGACGCAGGAGTTGTCAACTAATTTTTTATATTAATTTTTACCGCTACTTCATGTGTGAGGTTCTAGATCTTTCAAACTTTTTAGCTACATAAACAGGGTATATAAACAAGGCACGAAAGGTGCATGAATAACATACTTAATTTGCATAAGATCAGAGCAGATTTGATCGGGTATTTTTTGGCACATAGGTTATTACCTTAACTAGATATTATTTACAGAGATACATCAAATTCTGATCTAAATTAACAATTTTAAAAATTTGAAAATATTTTGTGTAATGACACATACATGATACACATGAGATATACTTTTAAAGACTCACCATCAGAAACATATCAGCTAGTAACGCCAATTCGGTTAATCAATTAAAATCCCAAATACCACCTACAATTTTGTTTTACCATCCCTATTTCCATATTCATATTTGCATATTCTCTCATTTCAACTAAGTAGTTCTCTTAGGTATTTTGTCATGCAGATTCATTAAATTTCCTAGATTTTTCAAGAGTGTGGTCGGACATTATCCCACGTTTTCAAGTACGGGGTGGAAGGGACACCGATGCGAAAACGATAAATGATTTGTGAGGATGGATGGATGAATGTTTGTTACTCTTTAATGCATAGACTACTGACCGAATTTGGATGAAATTTGGCACACAGATAGTTTATAACCTGGATTAACACATAGGATACTTTTTATCCCGGTAGTACGATCCCGTAGGAAATTACCGAACTCCACGCGGGCGAAGCCGCAGGCATAGGCTAGTTGTAACTAAAAGACAAGTTGAAAGGCACATCAAATGTTTAATTTCGATCAATAATTTTACCAATACCTATGTAAAATGTTGGCGACCCCAGTATTTGTAAAACATGTATTTTGACACCACTTGTGTTCGCTTCCGCATACACAAACGAATATACTGTGTGACTGTGTCAACATGAAGGTTTACATAACTACCATCATTCTGGTCAAGGTATACTCCCAAAGAAACCCAGATATCAGAACATAATTTTGTTCATTAGTTGTTGGTAAAGCTCGTGGCTAAATAATAACAGCCGCTCGGATCGATCTTTAGGTTAAGCCGTGCTTGCCTAGGTTGGTCTATGAATGGGTGACCTCCCATTACATACCGAGTTTCCTCCGTACCTCGGCAAGCACGTTAAGCCGTTGGTTCCAGGTGTCATTTGTAGATTTTTGACAGTCGTTAGGTAGTCAGTGGCCCAAAAAGCCTGACAACCAGTCTCACCAAGGGGTATCGTATTACCCAGTACTAACTGAGTTGTGGAGGTCAGATAGGCAGTCGCTCCATGTAAAGTACTGGTATTCAGCTGCATCCGGTTAGACTGGAAGCCGACCCTAACATAGTTGGGAAAAGGCTAGGCAGATGATGATGAGTGGTTTGTAAAGAATTTAGTTTTTTTTTTTTTTTTTTTTTATTTGGGAAAACAAACAGTAGTATATAAAGCATAAACAGTATTGTCTTAAAATTAAACTTAACAAATTAACTACCCACAACATTTTCCATTATACCGAGTGGTAGGGCTGACGCTGAAACGGTTACCGTACAACACTCTGAACCTGTCTTCCTTTCTTATTTATTCATTTAACTATTAATGTACACACAGAACACAGGAAAAAAAACATTATAATATATGAGTACAAAAGTACTGCTTATTTCAAAAGAAATTTCTGCCAGCAGACCCGCAAAAAGGAGAAATGAAATAGAAATGTAGACAATAGTGTGTAAAAAGGAAGAGAATAATGTGTATATGTGCCTTAATTAACTTAACTTTCTTTCTTTTTTTTATTTTTTTTTTCTTGTTCTCTGACAATTTTTGTCGGTTTTTTGTAGTTTTGTAGGAAACAGCTGTTTTTATTTAATTATTTTTGAAAAATTTCTTTGTTCAGAAGGATGTACTGAATAAATAGTAACCGTTTTAGCGTCGGTGTGATTCCACTCTGTATAGTGTAAGCAAACTGTTAGCAAACGTTAACTGTACCGGAGCTAAGTTAATAAAAAAGAAGTTAAAAGAAAAAAAGATGAACAATATTCTATAAAAGAGGCAATAAATAAAAAAACATGCGTGATTTATACACGTCCCTAGCCTACAAACAATCATAGTTAGATACACTTTGTAAAATT
The DNA here is from genome assembly GCA_910589295.1 of Noctua janthe. Lineage (NCBI taxonomy): Eukaryota > Metazoa > Arthropoda > Insecta > Lepidoptera > Noctuidae > Noctua > Noctua janthe. The sequence continues at coordinate 5,891,380 of OU342573.1, read as the reverse complement.
TTGTATTTTTCTATCTACCTTCATAGGTTGTATTATTTGTGTCATAAAAACTGTGAAAGTACTGCAGTTGCCCATTCCCTAACGTAGATCTCTATGGAGAAAAACGGGCAAGAAACTACATGGACACTCTTTTAAATCAGAATACTTTTACATATCCTTGGTTCCCTGGTTTAATCATCTTATTGTTTTAACCGTCTAGTAACCTGAGGGCTTCGACAAAGTAACAATCTATACGCGAAAATGTTGATGGAAAAGTTAAAAAGACGGACTTGTGATATATTACGGAAAAGACAGTCAATTTTGTTGCAAGTCATTGTACAATATGAAACGGTTCGAAAAAGATTATCACTTTTGGTCTACGACGTCTGATCTAAAAACATAACATCACACCTGTAATCCCAGAAGAGTTAGACAGATGTGTAAGCACTTAAGAGTACACCCACATTTCACCAGCTATGTTTAAGTGTAATAAGGGACAAGCCTATTGGCATCCCATCAACCGGGCTCAAAGCCAGACTACGTAGCTGTTCCTGAGATACTTTATGGAAAACCCAACAAAACTTGGTCCGACCTAGGAATCGAACCCAGGACTTCATGCTCAGCAGTCGAGCTTACGACTGTTAGACTATTAAGGGAGCAGCTTAATAAATATAAGCAGCTTAAACAGACTGTCCATATAGAAATGAGCCTATAGACTATGGTGAACATTTGTGCCCTTACTAACTATACTTATTTAAGCCGTTAAGCCGTTGGTCCCGGGTCATTTGTAGATTTTTGACAGTCGTTAAGTAGTCAGTGGCCCAAAAAGCCTGACAACCAGTCTCACCAAGCGGTATCGTATTACCTAGTACTAACTGGGTTGTAGAGGTCAGATAGGCAGTCGCTCCATGTAAAATACTGGTATTCAGCTGCATCCGGTTAGACTGGAAGCAAACCCCAACATAGTAAGGAAAAGGCTAGGCAGATGATGATGAGTTGTGTGTAAAGAATTTAGATTTTATTTATATTTTTTTTTTATTTACATTCTGAACAGGTCGCAAGTGGTCCAATTCACAGGCAGCTCAGGTGTCTTGTCAAAGATGAACGAATGTTTTGGAAAGTACGCACTCCTTTTCCCAGTCCATATAGAAATGAGCCTATAGACTATGGTGAACATTTATGCCCTTACTAACTATACTTATTTGTCTATCACTTAAATCTTTATGTCTACCTGTCTATACTATTATTATAATTAGACTTCGATTTTCATGCAGGTTTCACAAGAGTGTAAATAGACCCTTAACAAAGCCGAAAGGTACTTGTTCTCCCCGTCTTTGCGATTTTTTTTTTGTTCTAGACCATACCAGGGAACCTTCTAAGTTGGTCAAAATTTCAAATCTTTCACAAGTTTTTTTTTAAATACATGTTGTTAATGTAAGATTTTTACTTTAAACACCTCCACGACCCCCGTACTATTCAATCCATTCATCAGCACAATGCTTTGAGTGCGTTCCATCCAGTCTACCGTAAAACGTGATATTTCACCCCAAAAAAAAGTCGTTTCCCAGCAATATTTTTTGCGTAAAGTTACTTAGTTTGATGTACAGAATGCTTGGTTGACGACTTCGTGAAGGGTCTGTTTACACCCTGTATGTGCTAAAAAATAAAGCTTATTACAAGAACTCCAGGCCCTGATGCCGGAGTAAAATCTCCATGTTTTCGTCCTCATTATCATCATCCATGTCGTTAGGCTCAGGTGCCACGGTGGGAAGTGGAGGGATCGTCGCCGTATGCGTCCGCCCAAAATTGCTCCAAAAGCCTAACTTCTTAGCTTCTTCAGTCAACTGGAAAAAAATGTCAATACATAATGCATAAGGAAAATGTATACAAGCTGGACAAAAGTGGTCTACGTTGGCCCTGGATCGGAAGAACTAGAAGTCATGGAGGCTAACACTGATTAAGTCGCGCTAATCTATTAAAGTCGCGTGCTAATAGGCTTCTTTTGGGTTAGCTCGTTCCATCGTCGACCTCATCTCTGCCCTCAGGACTAGATTGAGGTCAAGAGTAGGCCCATTTATAACATAAAAAAATTAAAAAAATAACAGTATGTATGTAAAGTCCTGACTGAGTCATTAACTAACATCACCCAGGCCATACCATTGGATCTACAAAGCTGAAATATTTAAAGCTTTTGAAACAAGGAACGCTTTGAATGGAATTGTTCCTTGTATATTACAGACCTCAACTTCACATACAAAACACACATATAAAAAGATTTTAAACTTTCAAGGTCACTAAAATTATTATAACCAGAAAACGGGATATTTCGGCGCTGTTGCAAGCTCCATGATCACGGATAAACTGAAGTTATTGCGGGTGGGTGTTTATGAGCAGACAAATCGGTCTACCCTCTTTCTTGTTCGTTAGCGCCGAAATATCGGGAACTCAAAGCAAACAATAAACATGGTAAATATCCCGTCTTCTAGTTATAATAACACATATAAAAATATCTTTGTTACCAAACGTACAATACAATATAAACAGTTAAACTAGAAAATGTATGCGTTTCGATAATTTTCGAATTTCATAGAGGCAAAGCTACAAAATTTTGTACTGCTAAGTGTAACAGTACAACATTTTGTAGCTTTGCAAAGTGTTGCAGTTGTGCAGCTATTATTACTAGAAGTTTTTTTTGGAATTGAATAGTTGTTCATCGGTAAGTTAAAAATGATGTTTTATTTGTATAGGTATACAAAATAGGCAAATATTTCCATGGTTGTAAGTGCTCTCTTATTATCACCTATCTCATTATCGCGTGTTCGTTATAACGAAAAGAAATTATGACTAAACTTTCGAAGCGCATACTTTTGCTGGGAACTGTGTACTTACAAGATCATGATTAGGCATTTGGTTGGCAGGCGCCAAAGCGTAGCAAACCCTATACTTGCAGTTTAGGATGCCCAAATACCCAGGCTCTACTAATTTTAAGCCGAACGTCAATACTGGTGTTAGGCTATCTGTAATAATATACAAAACGGTGTTATAAGCTTCACATACAGCATGTATCGGAAACGTGTGCTCATATTTTAGGATGTGGTACAGACCATCAAACTGAACCACTTTCTGTATGGGACCAATAAAGTAATCTCAAAGACAATCAACGGTCCTATACATTTGGATCGAAAAGGTATTGAATTTTTGTATGGGACAGTTTTACAATGTGGTACAACATATTTCGAGCATTTATGATGCATATTTCGACGATTTTAGGTTGCATATAATTCGGTCTCTACTTAGACAAGGGATACGTACACTCAAAAGCGAAGGTCGGAATTACTTGGAACAAGCCGGGGACTTTGGTCTTGACGATGAGAGCGCTGAAGTCGATGGTACTTTCCACGAATAGCACCGCGTTAGTCCAATTCACAGGAGGTTTTAACTCATTATCTAACTCCACCCGAAATCGGTCCAGTAGCTGGAAAAGTAAAATCACTGCTTGATATGTGGATGTTTTAAAGTAGTTCAAGTGTGGGTGTGTGTGTGTGCGCAGTGTGTGTCGGTTGTGAAGTAATTCTTAGTCCATAATAAGCCTTGGGCAAAATAATTGTATCTTTTTTTTATTTATTTTTTTCGGATACGAAATCATCAAATGATTCCCTCTCACGTCCCGCCACCTCCTTTACAAGCATGACTGCTTCACAGCAAGAGGTGACGGCTTCCCATTCGCACACGCTCCGGACCATGGCTTAAACCAGGGGCGGACGCGAGAGATCGCCGCCGCCAATAGCCACTACGAGGACACGGCGGTGCTCCGCCCAAGCGGAGCAGACCTCCAGGAGTTTATAGTGCAGAAGTGTATGCTAACACTGGTTTCCTTCACTCTCATAGTCCAATGGGACGGCAGTCCGACACCACTGGGAGATTAGGCGCAGGACCAACGGCTTTACGTTTTCCAAGACATTGGTGTGTCACCACACCACCAAGTTCCAAACCCCGGGCTGCCACTGAGGAATTCCTAATGGTCGGTCTGCCTAGCCTTTTCCCAACTTTGTTGGGGTCGGGTTCCAGTCTAATCGGATGCAGCTGGATACCAGTACTTTACAAGGATCGACTGCTTATCTGACCTCCACAACCCAGATAGTACTGGGTAATCGAATACAGTCGCTGTGGCATCATCATCATTATAATATTATTCCTAATTAAATTTAAAAATGTATTTTATTTTTATATTTGTAATCCCCTCTTAATTTCCTTTATTTTGATACCCTACTCGATAGGTTTAGTTTTTTGTTTTTTATGAACGTACTACCACATATCGCGCCTAAAATCCGCGATTTTGTTTTTAGTTTCAAACACCTTTCTAAGGACACTCGGTTTTTAAGACGACATAACGATAGCTTAACTGTCGAAATCCATCCAGCCGTTTGGAAGCCACAAGGTAATAAAGAAAGTTACAAACAAACATACAAAATACGCGCGAAAAACATAACCCTTCCTTGGCAGTCGGGTAAGAAAGTACACACCACGTCAGAAGGCACACTGAATCTCATATTATAACTCTCTTCGTACGCAGGGCTCCAGAAGTAGAAGATTTTCCAGTCAATGTCTACCACACTCTTGGGATCAAAAGTGACGTTTTCCAAGAATTTTTCGCAGGAGGTGTAGTTCGAAACATCTAAGTCGCTGTAGTCCGTTTGAGCTGCGGTACTTTGTATCGACAGATAAATTAGGAGGAGCATTAGACACATGGATAACATTCTCGTTACTCAACAATCAAGACTCCGGACCAACTAATTAATATTATTGTTTGAATTTATTTATTCACTTTTTTCACGTTTTTCTTTTTATTCAGTAGGGTATTTTTTTTTTATATAGTAGATATTTTACGGCTGCGCACACTGAGCGAAAAATATTTGTGATAGCTATTTATATGACAATTTTTGTTGTTATTTACTTGTAACAGTATCGTTATTTACACACTTAAATGTTAATGCCATGGGATCTTTGTTTCCTTCGGAAGTACTCGTATTTTCGACATCTCTTTCAATATTGACGTATTTATGGACTGTTTTTAGTTTAATTTCCTTTATATTTACAACTAGCTATTGCCCGCGACTTCGTTCGCGTGGAAATTTTGTTATGTATGCGTGTTCGATTCCCGGGTTGGGTTAAAGTGTTGTTTGGTTATTCCATCAGGCATTTCTCAGTAGCAGCTACGGAGTTTGGATTTGTGCCCGATTGATGGCAATAAGCTCGCCCCCTATTACATGGGACTTCAACATAACTGGTTACATGTGGGTGTACGATTAGGTACACGCCTGTGCCTAACCCTTCGGGGATTACAGGCGGGACGTTATGTGTGACAACTGAAGGCCTGATCAAAATGTGATATTGTGGGTGATGACTACAAAAGGCGTCTTTTTGGGCGCTGTAATTCTGGGCGGCAGAGGTCTGAAACAAAATTAAAAAGCGTTGAGGCGACGATATGGCTTAAAAACCGGAACATTATGGTGCCATACGACTTTTTTTCAAAGTGAACAATCAAACGCCTTTTTGGGTGCTATTTATTTATTCGAATACCGTTTTGTATACAACATTAAATGATTTGTATAGTGACCGTGTGAGAAGCATGAAGTGCCCAAATGAATGCCTGCCACTTTTAAGGTTTTTCCTTGGAATTTTAAGGCAAAATTGCAACTTCTTAAATTGAAATAATTGAAAAATGCAAGTTATTTGGAATAACGGGTATGCGGGGAATTAAACCGCTTTCTCCTTTAGCCACTCCTGTAATATTGGTGGCTATTATAATATTACTGGCCAGCTCTGTGATACGAAGCCTGGTTCCATTGCACAGTCTGGGAGTTAACCCCAGGGAGTTGAGAAATTCAACGGGGTGCGCATTAGCCATCACAGGGTCTATGGATGTCGACGCCGACGATCATATAATTTTTTTTTTATTTGATTGCCCTACTCGTTCTTTGGCGACAGTACTACTCCTCACACAACCACCCTTCATTTTTGTACTAACCTCCAAATTGGGAAAAACGTGCATGATGTGATGATTTGGATATGCGTGCATCCTCTGTAGCCACTAAATGGGAAAATTCTTCGGAAAATAGAATTTTCCCATCTGTGCCCGATTCCAGACAACCCACTCCCATTTGCAGGAGCATATTCGCAAAGACACCTGCTTCGTGGTCGTTGTACAGTTGGACGCGCATGTTGCAGGTAATATGGATCTTTTCGATCCCAGACAACAGTGGCGACGCCTTGAGACGTGCGTATATTTCATCCGCCGGTGTGCCCCTCTCAATAACTTGCAGTAACTGTCTAAAGTCGCCTGCGAGCAAAATGACAACGCCACCCATTAGCGCCTGGTTGCCGCGGATGTCCTGCAAGCTGCGGTTCAACGCCTCTTATACACTTTAAGCTTGCACTGCTGCAAGAGGCCTCCCCGGCCGCTGTTTTTGGTGATGTTGCATGTTGAAGTATCTTCACTTGCAAGATTTAGCGGCAGTATGAAAACGGCATGTGCAGTCCGGCCACCGTTAAGCAAAGTTGCAGCAATGTCCGAGGGAGCCACAGCCACAGCTATGTGACGGCATGGTTGGCGCAGTGGCTGAGCGAATGGCTGCAGCGCTGCGAGTATCAGGTTCGATTCCCGCACGGAACATATTTTTGTATGGCCTACTGGTAATTGTTCCGGGTCTGGTTGTTTATGAGTTTAACTGTAAATACACCCACAATACAGGAGAAATTCCAAGTGAGGGCCTAGACTGGGGCAAGGTTAAAAAAAAAATCTTTAAAGTTGTATACAGCGATTCTTGCGGAGTTGGGCCAGCCGAAGATTCAGCACAAATGCAATGTGACGGCACAGTTGGCGCAGTGGCTGAGCGATTGACTGCGGCGCTGTGTGTCGCGGGTTCGATTCCCGCACGGAACAAATTTACAACGTCGTTGGTTTTATCTAATTTTAATTTTTGTTTATTTCAAATTTTTTTTAGAGATTTTTTTTCGGCCTGTGAAAATTGTTCAATTAATATTTGTTAATTTATGATTACCTGTCTTTTATATTGTTAAAAAAAACCAAAAGCATATTAATCTACTTTATAATGATTTGAAAATCGTACAAAAAGTGAAAACCGGCTGGGGATCGAACTCGCTAACCATGTTTATTATTTTTGGAAAAAATAATCACAAAAAGTGGATACTGGCTGCGACTCGAAATTGCGAACCCTGGCTTACAGGGAGGTCTGTGAACCGTCAGCCTACCTCGCTTCGCTTCGATGACAAATAGGTTAAAATAGTCGTTCTATTCTAATGCATGTTATGAAAGTTGTCACTTGTCAAACAGTTGCGGAATATGGACATAATGCAATATTGCTCATCCCCCTAATCATTGTTCATCCCCTGTTATTAGCACGATAATCTACTTCTGTGCCAAATTTTATCTACATCCGTTCAGCCGTTCTGGCGTGATTGATTAACAAACATCCATCCATTCGCATTCGCATTTATAATAGTAGTAAGATACAAAAGACAGATATGATAAAGATACCCAAATATTTTTTTTTTTATAAATCAAGACGCATCAGAAATCATACATTACAATCATCCACCCTCCTACAAAGACAACAAAGACGAATTTATTTTTGAGCCCTAACGATGCAGAGAAACAACCTGAACCCATTATAGTTGTGCAAAACTAAGATCAACGACACAATAAAATAGTTTCAAATTAATTTCAATAACTGCTATTATTTTTATTGGGAGCGACAGGTGAAATTCAAACCATTGAGTCTGACAGGTCCTCTGTCAGTTCAAAACACCGTCAAGCGGCCAGATTCAAACATGAGGAAAGAGATTTTACCAATGATTTAACTTTATTTGTAAGAATTTATTATATTATACATAAAAAAGAAAAAATAAATAATAATAATCTCTATCAAAAAATAGAACAAATTACAAAAAATATTACTTAACTGGGGATCGAACTTACAACGTGATGCACGTAAAGCGGTCATAAAACCGTTTCTCTATTTGTGTCACTGTCATATACTTTGAAATAGACGTTGTTACGCATATCATGACTGATATTATTGCTCACCCCCTTATATAAGTAGCTTGATAATATATAACCTAACATTTGATAAAGCCTGTTACGAATATTTGTGCAAAATTTGAACAGGATCTATGCAGTAGTTTTTGCGCCAATTCGGAACATCGATTTGGATTTTTACGATTTTATTATATATATAGATAGATATAGAAGATATAAATGTATAGATAGATATACATAGATGTATAGATATATAAGATATTATTTGTGTAATCGTCTCTTCATGCCACAGTTTCATTATTCTGCTAATGGACTTTTTTAAATTATTTCAAGTTATTGGGGAGGACCTCATGCACTGGATTGGCTGTCAAAGGACCTCCAAATCCTTCAATCCTGGACCAATGTAGACCACTGGTTTTTTGATCTATCCAGCTCGTCACGCCATCTCCTGTGAGGTTTACCAAGTCGCCTTCTGGCTGTGTCAGGGTTCCTTAACGTGGCCCACAGCTCGTCGGGCATTTGGCAGACATAGCCAGCCCAGTCCCATTTCAGCTTAGCGGCTTTTTGAGCAACGTCAGTAATTTGTGTTTTGGAGCGTAGTATGATGTTGCGTATATGGTTGGTTAGTTTAATGCCTAGGATACTGCGCTCCATCGCACGTTAGCAAACCATCGCCTGGAAATACGACTTACAAAAGGTATTTACAAGGCAGATGAGAGTGAGAACGCTGGAAGGGGACGCCCTAGAAGGACACACACTGACCATTTTTTTTATTGGTGAGGTTCTTCAGAATGGTCAGGCGCGATGTCATGGCAACCGGCGTGCGTGTATGACTAGGTGTATGAACTTGAAAGAGGCGAATTAAGTATGTAAGGGTCGTAGCTGGTCGCCATGGGATCTGGAGGCGATAGTCCTCGCGCGCCTGCATGAATGGCGCGCGGAGGCACTACGTCGGGGGGAAACTCCGCTGCCGCGGCAAATTGCCGCTCAGCGGACAGACCTCCGGCGTGATATCATGGCGACATGGAGAGAGCGACTGTTGCAACCCCGTGCAGGGCACGCTACCATAGTGGCGATAAGTCCCCTCTTTGAGGAGTGGCTAGAGAGGCGCCACGGCGCCCTCACCTACCGCCTGACGCAGATCCTCACCGGACACGGTTGTTTCGGGAGGTTCTTGCACCGAATCGGGCGGGAGGAAACGCCCGGGTGTTTCCACTGCGAGGATCGCCCGGAGGACACGGTGGAGCACACCGTAGAGGTCTGCCCCGCTTGGGCGGAGCACCGCCGTGTCCTTGTAGCGGCGATTGGCGGCGGCGATCTCTCGCGTCCGGCCCTGGTTCAAGCCATGGTCCGGAGCGAGAGGGAATGGGAAGCCGTCACCTCCTTCTGTGAAGCAGTCATGCTAGTGAAGGAGGTGGCGGGACGTGAGAGGGAAAGAACCTCACGTCCCAGCCGCCGCGGGAGACGCCCTGGGCGTCGGGGGTCACGTGGTGGCTCCCGGCCACCGTAGGTGCGGGCCTGTGGACGGCGAGTTATGGGCTAGCTCGCCGTCCGGCCGTCTTATGACGACAGGCCGTGTCGACGGCGCGTTCGTGTTCCACGCGCGCCTCAAAGAGATGTCAGCAACCGAGTAGGGGTCCGCATGGGCCGATGCCTGCCAGAGCTGCGGGACTGTTCGAAAGAGACACCGTGGCCCTGGAACACAAAGGGCAAAGAAGGAGCATGGATGGGTTTTAGTCAGTACAAGTCTGACACTCCCTTCCGCTCCGCCCAGAGTGGGGGGGGTCATTTGATGATTTCCCATCCAAAAAAAAAAAAAAAAAAAAAAAAAAGGGTCGTAGCTGGTGGCGTTCTATAGTTTCTGCCTACCCTCCTTGGAGAAAAGCCGTGAGTTTATATAAGTGAAAGTATGTTCTCAGATTCAGTGACCTCAACTTTACCAGACTGAATAGTAGATAAGTACCTAAGACTCAGAAATCAGAAGTTGATAGAAGTCTTATCATTATTTGCAAAGCGAGCCTCTCCCAACACGCCATCCTACACCTACGCCTATAACTTCACCGGTCAACTCTACTGCTTTAGTTGTGACCGGATATTTAAAATCAAATTCGGTCTGGCCAGCCATATAAGGGCACACGCAACGAAATAGCATTAGGGTCGCCGTTACCGAAATCGTTAAGGAAGACTATATAAGGTCTATCTTTTCATACACGAAATATTTTAAGAGTAACTTCTATAAGTCGTAAATTCGCCATAGCAACGAAAAAAAAAATTATCTGAGTGTTCTTTTTTCGAAATTTTTAAAAAATTTTGAAACTTTTTACATAAAACCTTTACTCCCATATTCTAACAATGACAGTAGGTAAATACGACGTAGTAAACTAGCGTAATGGATGCTTAAAAATAAGGAGCCAGTATTTATTTTGTGGGTCAAGTAATTTTAATTTATTTATTTTTATAAAATAATATACTCAGATAAAAAAAAAACCCTTGAAATGGCTTTGTTATAGCCGTTAGATGATTCCCTGAAAATATTTCGTGTATGAATAGTTAGACCTTATATATATTATTTGCAATAGGAGAAAAAAAAACAAAACAACATGCAAGCGTACTTTATTCCTTGTTAAATTTTTATCGTCGTTGCATTAATTTTCATGCTTGTTGTTATCAGAAAGACAGGCCTGGAGGCCAGGCCCGAAGTCGAGGTTTTTGGCGATTTTGGCTATGTCTGCGCGGTACGGGATATTCTTCTTGTGAGCTAACAGCGATGTCAGGCCAGTCTGACAGTCTGCCATCAGCAGGTACTTGCCTCCGTTTATCAATTTTAAATGGAAATTGAGTAGCGGCACCGACGCTTGCATCTTAGGTGTACCTGGAATATAAATAGGGTTTTTAATAAAAACAAGCCGTGTTCCCGATGAAATTTCCCATTGATAAAATAAAGAAAATTCAAAAAACGATATTATCAGGGTCCTTAATGGAGGATGCTTTGGTTGGGGGATACCTACATCTTCAAAAGTCCTTGCTTAGTACTTACCTTCATTATATGAGGAACTCTCGTGCAAAATCGGAAATTTGTTCGGCGTTCAGGCTACATGTTACCTTTCAGATTGGCAACATTTCAATTTTTTAGTTCGCTCGCAGAGTTCTGGTATCACTTATAGTCTGACCCACATAAACGCTTTTTGTTTTCCTTTTTTTTATGTGATTTTGTACATATTGTCGCACATAAGGACCTCCTTAAGTCTATTACAACGCTTAGTCTCCGTCCTACCTGTTTATGCAAGCAAATTGAAAGACTGCCACCTTTCTCTTGTCATGTTTTGCTGTTTTTCAAAGTAAATTTGCTGTTTCTGTGCAGTATCATAGTCAATTGCACAATTTCTAGTCATCAGAATAACAGTAAATCTCACACAATCACACACACTTACTTTTACGAGAAGGTATTATGATTCCACTGACTGGGTTGTGACTGTGAGGACTATATAGGCAGTTGCTTCATGGAAATACTGTTAACCAGCTGCATCCAGGTTGACTAGAAGTCGACCCCCTAACGTAGTTGGGAAGATGCTTTAGACCCCCATAGAGTAAGGGGGAACCTCCACCCAGACGGGTATTATGTTTGGTGGGCGCTACTGCGCGACTGATGCTGTCACGTATACAACATTATTTTTAGTATATGCGAAACCTGAATATAGTTTGTTCAGAATAAGTAACGGAATCGATTCCGATAATTTTTAATACATGTTATATTTTGTCCCAAAAATATTTATAAAAGGTTACAAGTTGGACACCGAGCGACACTAAGTACCTATCGCTATCATTTAGGTACCTACTGCCAAATTATTATTATCAATGTGCTCGAGACGACGCAAGAGGCGCGCGCGCAGCGGCGCTGCGTGGTGACCACGGTTTTGTGCGGACAACCAGGTGTTACCTGGTTGTCCGCACAAGCCTATAACTTTGTGATTTTTCATGATACAGTTTTGAAATTTTGTACATAGATTCTTTACATAAAAATACTAGACACGTGTTTCAGGTTTCGCATATACTAAAACTAATGTTGTATAGTTAGCTGACGAATAATCATAATATATTGCAATGCAAGATTTTGATTTTAGTTCCTTGTTTGGGTAATAGATGGCGCTGTAGTGCTTTTTGTACTACGAAGCTACAAGTCTGCCATTGTTGATGAATGAGCTACTTACTCCCATCTTGGATGAGGTTGGGCACCCCATGGAACCTCCCGGCAGATAACTGGTCTGCAAACATGAGCACCTCATGCTCGCCGGGATCCACCCTAACCAGCAGCGAGGCAGCGTCCCAGCGGGGTTCAGTCTTCAAGTATTCGCTCATGTCATGGAACATGCGGTTGACAATCTGAAGAAAGAAGTGATGTGAAGCGGACTGGAAATAGATAGCCTAATCTGTATAGTCTCCATGTAACATGATCAAGATTATGTCCGGACTTTAAAAGAGACAGTGACAGTCAGGTACGAAACACCTGGGTGTCAGATTTTCTAAGATCTGCAAATAACAGCCGGGATCAACGTCTTAAAGACACGGAGGAAGCTCGGTATGTGATGCGTGATCACCCATCCACGAACCAACCTAGGCAAGCGCGGCTACACCTGAAGTTGCGTAATCTAGTTTTATTGCACGACGTCGTGCAATCGATTTATTTCGACGGGATCAGGCAAACATAGGTGCTCAGAAACAAAATTCGATACCAAGTCGTTTTATATCTCTCTTTCATTTTATATTTGAAAATTAAAATTGGAAAAAAAACGTCGCAAACATTAAGTACTCAAAAACTCGATCTAGCAACCCTGGGGTACGCAGCACAGCAGCCGATCAGCTGTTGTGATGACTTGCCGCCATTACCGCTACAGATTAAAAAAAGCTTAGGGCAAGACAATTTTTCAATCATTTTGCACTTGACCATTTACAAAAAACAATTGTTTTTAATGTTCTACCTATTTTTGTTTTATCCATTTCATTAATTTACATTATTGTTTTTTTTTTTATTTTAAATAATAAAAAAAAAAACAATAATGTAAATTAATGAACGTCTTAAAGACACGGAGGAAGCTCGGTATGTGATGCGTGATCACCCATCCACGAACCAACCTAGGCAAGCGCGGCTACACCTGAAGTTGCGTAATCTAGTTTTATTGCACGACGTCGTGCAATCGATTTATTTCGACGGGATCAGGCAAACATAGGTGCTCAGAAACAAAATTCGATACCAAGTCGTTTTATATCTCTCTTTCATTTTATATTTGAAAATTAAAATTGGAAAAAAAACGTCGCAAACATTAAGTACTCAAAAACTCGATCTAGCAACCCTGGGGTACGCAGCACAGCAGCCGATCAGCTGTTGTGATGACTTGCCGCCATTACCGCTACAGATTAAAAAAAGCTTAGGGCAAGACAATTTTTCAATCATTTTGCACTTGACCATTTACAAAAAACAATTGTTTTTAATGTTCTACCTATTTTTGTTTTATCCATTTCATTAATTTACATTATTGTTTTTTTTTTTATTATTTAACTAATACTATTAAGATGCTCACTATTTAATTATTTGTGGTTTTTAATGAAAACGTACCGACGGAGTCGCATTCCGGAACTTCACATCTATGCAATGTTTCTGTAAATCCATGTTCCATGCGTAGTAAACTCTCCAGGTTTGTCCCAGCAACATTTTCACTCTGAAATACGGTTCCTTCGCTAATCTGGCGCACATGACTGGACCCTCGCTGGAATTCACATCGGTAATTCTTACTTTTCCCTTAGATCTAAGATCCTCCGGTCCTTCTGGCAACAATCGTCTATCTGCCATTACCATTGTTACTATTACCACGTACAGAGGTATAAACCCCAGGAGTTCCATCGTGCCACTACCATTTCAAGTGAAATATTTCCCTTTATAAAGACTAACAATGAAAAATTGTTTATGGTTTTCCCAGGCTCCGTCGAGTCAACATTTGGTCAACACGTCGTTGTTTTGTATTTTTACCTAGATATGTACATGTTTATATGCAGATTTTCACTTTCACATTCATTGTGGTGTCATATTAACGGATGTTTATGGTTGACACACTAGAGTTGAATCGAAACGATTCAAACTCACAAAAGCAGAGAGAACTCATGGCAATCAACGCGCTTTCAAAATTTAAAAAGAAAATTGTCAAGGCACGAACAACCAAACGCCAATAATGGCCTAACCTTACAATTAGGGTAATGACGTGTCGCAAAGTTTTGAGAATGAATATGGATGGCTTTAAGAGCAGGGAACGACCAAAGAAACGATGGTTGGACTGTGTGCAGGATCATATGACTAGAAAGGTTGTAACTGTTGAAATAACGAGTAATACAGAAGTATGGAAGACATGCATTACCAACCACAAATAGATTGGGATAATTGCAGGAGAATGATGACCTCATAGATGTGTGCATTATTTAAATTATAAAATCTATATGTCGGGAAGTAAAAATATATTCATGCTGAGGGAATGAGTGAAATGCGGCCAACAAAATGTATGTACAAGGCAGATGTGAGTGGGCTACTGACCTTATTGATAAGGTTCTTCAGAAAAGTCGCTCGCAACCGACGTGCGTATATGACTATGGTGTATGAACGTGGAAGAGGAGTAAGAATCGTAGCCGGTAGCGTTCTAAAGGCGTGAGTTTATGTGCGTAAAAATATGTTCTAAAGCTCAAGTGCCCTCAATCTAGTTGATGCCTGAGTACCTACTAAGAAATCAGAACTTGGTTGAAATCTTATCATTATTTGCAATCGTATAAAACAAAAAGAAACAAGTGCAAGCATACTTTATTCGTTTCTTTCCTTCCTTCCTATCAGATATACAGGCCTGGAGGCCGGTTCCGAAGTCGAGGTTACTGGCGATGCCTCCAATGTCTGTCGGTACGGGATGTTCTTCTTGGGAGCTGACACTGATTTTCGAAATACGGTGTCGCGTTCACCAATGTTTTAGCGCAGAGGTGCGCCAGTATTGGCAGATTAAGGATATATTTCTCATTTTAGGCAAACAAATATTCTAGGGGATAATAAGGTGGAATAAAATCCTTGGAGCAAGTTACATTTGGAATAATAACTTGCATATAATAAGCAATCGGCAGGGTGTCGTTCGTGAACAGGATCAGGCAATACATAGGTGCACGGAAACAAAATAAAGAAAGCGTGATGTCCTTCACCCAAATATTTTCGAGACAGTTAACAAAATAGTTGAAAAATCACAGCTTTTTCTAAATAGTTCGACATGCTAAATAATTTAGAAAAAACAAACCTAATGAAAACGTACCAACGGCGTCACATTCAGGAACGTCATATCCATGCACTGTTTCTGTAAATCAATGTTCCATGTGTAGTAAATCCTCCAAGTTTGACTCAGCAACATTTTCACTCCAAAATACGGTTCCTTCGCTAATCTGGCGCACATGAATGGTCCTTCCTGAGAATTATCTCGTGTTCTTGTGTCAAATGCCTGATATCTGCTTCTGACATCATTCGTCTTCATGCTGCCATTGTTACTGTTACTACGTACAGAGGTATAAGCGTCAGGAGTTTCATCGTACCACTACTATCTCAAGAGAAATATCTCCCTTTATAAATACTAACAATGGCAAAATTGTTTCCAGTGTTAGAATGGTTTTCCCAGGCTCCGTCTAGTCAACATAGATATTTTGTCTATGACTAACGTCTATGTTTTGTTTTGGCTCTTCTTACCTGCATGTGTACACGCAGGCATAGTGTTAAGCTATTTTAAATCATATGCAACCATTGCTGTCAAGACCTGATTTGAAGTTGATAATACAGTACGGTTTTGGTGATTGAAGTTCCTTCCTCTCTACACATTTCTCGGAAAATTGGCCAGCTACGGCCAATCAACCGCCAATAGTATGGCCATGCCTTACAGTCAGGAAAATGTCGTGAGCAAAGTTTTGAGAATGAATATGTATGGCGAAGGTTCCATAGAACTCGATTCCTACCGGCTTCCCTTAGAAAAATGGCACAGTCAGTATACTATAGACAAATAATATAATCACATTAAAAATACGTACTCTGGCTTACCTCTTACAAAAATTGACCCTTCGCTACTGATGTATGGCTATAAGAGTAGGGGACGACCAAAGAAACGACGGTTAGACTGTGTGTAGTATAATATGGCTAGAAATTATGTGACTGTTGAATTAATGAGTAATACAGAAGTATGGAAGACATGCATTACCAACCGCAAATAGATCGGGATAAGGGCAGGAGAATGATGACCTCATAGATGTGTGCATTATTTATTGCTTATAATTTGTTTCTGCTTTCATCTTGTTTGTGACAAAAGTCGGAATGAGTGACGTAATAACAGCTTGAAACCAATTCTTATCTACTTGAAGTAAAAGGGCAAAAGGTCTAGACAAATGAAAATCGGTTTCAATGCATTTCGTTATTCAACAACAACTTTGACAACATGATTGATATACAGGATGAGCTTGGATGAAGATTTGATGGTGCAAGAGTATCGGCACATTTTGCGTTACACACTAAAAGCCTATCCTTCTTCCAAGAAAACAAAGACATGCCATCCGGTCTTTTGTCATCGTCGCGAGCCAAGTCATTGGATTCTAAGACTGCTGGAATGCCGACGGTAACAAGAGCACGTCGGTTGATGTCATTTATGTTCCTGTGACGCGCAAACCGGCCCGCACTTCGGCTGCATGACAGACTGTGGTGTCCGAGGCTTTTGATAGCTTCACCACAGTGACAGCGATGAGGAGAACAGCAGGCTCCAAGGCGTTCAGAAGCAGCGAGGCGGAAGGTCGTGTCGTCGGACAAAGTGCCTTGGCTCGACGACGGCAGTGCTTGAAGCCCAAGACGGGAATCTTTCAAAGTGTCTTTGCATTAGATATATGACGGCATGGTTGGCGCAGTGGCTGAGCGATGGGCTGCTGCACTGCGTGTCGTGGTTTCGATTCCCACACAAAACAAATAATTGTATGGCCTACAGGTAGTTGTTCCGGGTTTTGGCTGTGAATGTGAGTTTAAATGTTTGTAAACGCACCCATGATACAGAAGAACTTCATAAAAGAGAGTCCTTAAGTTTATCAACAGCAAATCAAATCTTTAGGTCAGGAAGTAAAAGTATATTCATACTGAGAGGATGAGTGTAATGCGACTAACAAAAGGTATTTACAAGGCAGATGTGAGTGGGAACGCCCTAGTAGGGCACACACTGACCTTATTGGTAAGGTTCTTCAGAAAGGTCGGCCGCAATCGGCGTGCGTATCTGACCAGGTGTATGCACGTGGAAGAAGCGTAAGAATCGTATCAGGTAGCGTTCTATAGTTTCTGCCTATAACAACCATGACAAAAAGGCGTGACTTTATTTACGTAAAAGTACCCTCAATCTAGCTGATGCTTGAGTACCAACTTAGATATCAGAAGTTGTTTGAAATTTTATCGATATTTGCTATGAGACAAAACAAAAATAACAACGTGCAAGCATACTTTATTCCTTATCTACATAATTATTCCGTTTTTCATCGTTGCTCTTATCAGAGATACAGGCCTGGCGGCCGGGTCCGAAGTCGATGTTTTTGACGATGTTCGTGATCTCTGCGCGGTACGGGATGTTCGTACTGTGAGCTGACAGCGTTGTCACACCAATCAGACAGTCCGCCATCAGCAGGTACCTGCCTCCGTACATCAGTTTTAAATGGAAATTGGGAAGCGGCATCGAAGCCAGGTCAGGTGAATCTGGAGTATAAATAGGGTTTTTATTAAAAACAAGCCGTGTACCTGATGAAATTTCAAATTGATAAAATAAAGAAATTCCTAATAAATTTTCGGGGTCCTGAATAGAGAATATTTTGGATGGAGGACACCTACATTTTTAAAAATCCTTGCTTAATACTCACCTTCATTATAAGAAGAACTCTTGTGCAAAATGTCATGTTTATTGATCAATCTGTTCAGTTTTTAGTCTATACGTAGCCTTCAGATTGCAATTCGAACCAAGCAACGTTTAGTTCGTTCGCAGAGTTGGTATCAATTAGTCTGTTCCACCTAAACGCTTTTTGTTTTCCTTTTTTATATCATTTTGTACATAATTTTGTCGCACATAAGGACCTTCATTAAGTCTACCACAACGCTTGGTCTTCTTGTATATTATTGCTTAACTCGCGGATAATCATAATAATGCGATTTTAATTTTAGTCCCTTGTTTGCGCAATAGATGGCGCTGTTATACTTTTTGTACTATGCCACTACAAGGCTGCCATTGTTGATGAGCTACTTACTCTCTGCTTCGATGAGGTTGGGCAGCCCCTGGAACCTCCCTGCAGACCTCTGGTCTGCAAACAGGAGCATCTCACGCATAGTGCGACCCATTCCAACCAGCAACGAGGCAGCGTCGTAGTGGGGTTTAGGCTTCAAGTATTCCCTCATGTAATAAGGCATGCGGTTGATAATCTGAATAAATAAGTGATGTGATATAGATCGGTAATGGACATATCTGTATGGTCGACATCTAACTTGATCAAGATTATGTCTGGAGTTAAAAGAGACAGTGACAGTCAGGTACGAAAAACTTACAGAAATAAATATGATCTATGACAAAAAGCGAAATAGTAGATAAGGCACCATTATGGGATAAAGCAATGCCTTACATCACGGGCACTATTTTGACTCCCGAATGCATGAAATCCTGAGCAAAGCGAGTTAAGACTAGAATCCTGAGAGAGGTGAGGGATTTAAGCTAGCCCAAGATGCAGACACTTTTATACCCGAGGAGCATATTCTACCTTTCACAGCTACTGCGGGGAAATTAAAACCAATTCGATTTTCGAAATTATGGTGTCGCCCACCAAAGTTCTATCACAGAGGTGTGCCAGTTGTTGGTAGATTAAGGACAATTTACCTTTTTAAGGAAATAAATCATTCTAGGGTAAATTAGGTGGACTAAAATCCTTGGAGCAAGTTTCAACACTAAAATGTAAGGAAAAATTTAGCCAATCAAGCGACATTTTACAGCCGAATTAGTAATTCGTTATAATAACTTAACTTGCGTATAATAAGCAAAATCGGCAGGGTGTCGTGCGTGAACAAGCTCAGGCAATACAAAGGTGCGCGGTACAAAATAAAGACAGCGTCCTTCATCCGATTGTTTTCGTGAGAGTTAACAAAACAGTTCAAACACAGCGTTTTCTAAATAGCTCATGCTAATAAAACATAAACTTAATGAATACGAACCTCAGGCGTCACATTCTGGAACGTCATATCCAAGCACTGTTTCTGTAAATCTATGTTCCATGTGTAGTAAATCCTCCAGGTATGGCCCAGCAACATCTCCGCTACGAAATACGGTTCCTTCGCTAATCTGGCGCACATGATTGGACCCTCCCTGGGATCATTCGTGAAATTTCTCATGTTTTGAAATGTCAAATATCGGGAATCTAATTCTGACATATTTCGTATTCCTGCTAACGTTGTTACTATTACGACATACAGAAGTATAAACTCGAGGAGTCCCATCGTGCCTCTACCATTTTAAGTGGAATATTTCCCTTTAAATCTAACTAACAATCAAAAATTGTTTTCGGTGTTTCAATGGTTTTCCCAGGCTCAGTCGAGGTAACAATTGTCTGTTGACTCAACGTCGTTGTTTTGCATTGGCTTTTCTTACCCTTATGTTTATGCGCAGATTATCAATTTCACACTCATTCTGGTGTCATATTAACGGATATTTATGGTTGACACACTAGAGTTAGATCGAAGGAAAAGCAGTAGGAACACATGGCAACCACCACGCTTTCAAAATTAGGCAAAGTGTTAAGCGATTTTAATATAATGTGCAACTTTTTATTGCTGTTAATTTAACCTGATTTGAATTTAATTATACAATACGAGTTCGGGTGAATTTGCAGTTTTTACGTGTCCACGTTGAGAATCGAGGTGTAAAATAATATAAAGTTTCTTGTTTTCCTTTTATAGTGAACTACGTAACTTGGTTCAATTAGGGCAACATATATATATTTTTTATAAGTCTAGAATTGTATATAAACCATCAACCAAAAAAAATCGCATTAAAATTCAAGTTGGGTGGCTTGTCCCAGCTCCATTTTTTGAATATAATTGCATTCACCAAAGTAACAATTTGAGGTACAATAATAAATAAACAATCCTGTTAGTATATTATGCATAAGACACATTATCTAAAAACAATTAAAGCATATTATAAAATCGAATTGAATTGAATTTAAAAGCACAGGACACTCGATCAAAGTATAACCAAGCAAAAATCAAAATTTTGGCATGCAAGGCAACATGCAGTTTCGTGCGTGTGCGATTAATCGCGTTTTACTATTTCGCATCTCTCAGTCGTGGGCCAGCACTTACGCGTAACAGATATGTGGTTAGTACTGTGATTTCCCGCCAAAAACGTATGTATCAAGTGGTACAGGGGACAAGAATTGTCCAATTTTTGGTGGATCGATTTCTTGTTGATATAAAATTGTTTAATAGTAAGCTTCATGGTTATAGCTAATGATTTGAGTAACGTGTATCAGTGATATGAATTTTATTTTAACTTAAAACCCTTATTTTTAAAGATTTTTTACGCCTGGTTTCAATTTTGGTGGCCTTTTCTCGTCAGCATGTCGTAAGACTGTGAAGGAAAACATCGTGAAGAAACCGGCATATCCTAGAACCCAAAATTCGAAGACATGTGACATCTACCAACCCGCACTGGGCCCGCGTGGTGGATTGTAGCCCACTCCCTCTCATAGAGAGGTGTCCCAGCAGTGAGAACATTATAGGCTGATTATGCATGGTTAGACTGTTTGCAGGATCATATGACTAGAAAGGATGCGGCTGTTGATGCTACTGATGTATGGCTATAGGAGTAGGGGACGACCAAAGAAACGATGGTTGGATTGTGTGTAGTATAATATGGCTAGAAAGGATGCGAATGTTGAATTAACGAGTAATACAGAAGTATGGAAGACATGCATTACCAACCGCAAATAGATTGGGATAAGGGCAGGAGAATGATGACCTCATAGATGTGTGCATTATTTATTGCTTATAATTTGTTTCTGCTTTCATCTTGTTTGTGACAAAAGTTGGAATGAGTCTCGTATCAGCTTGAAACCAATTCATATCTACTTGGAGTAAAAGGACAGAATGTCTAGACAAATGAAAATCAGTTTCAATGCATTTCGTTATTCAACAAGAACTTTGACAACATGATTGATATTTGACTTTCGTTTCGTGTCGTTCGTTATTGACATGAGTTACCATATAGTCCACAAATATACAATGTAGTGTTATGTAATGTAGGATACTGTTATAAGGGGTTGAAGGGACACCGACGCAAAAACGGTTACCACGTATTCAGTACATCATTCTGAGGCCCCCGACATAGAATATTATAAAATTATCGGATAAAAAATAACAGCTGTTTCCTATAAAACCAGTTTTCGCGTCGGTGTCCCTTCGACCCCGTATGGCGTGCTGTGTTAAGAGGAGCTACGGCCGTGTTCGGCTGCAGAGGATGCCGGGGCCCGCATGCAGGTCCACTCCTAACCGTGGGACCGGGACGAGCTGCTCAAGTTCTGCAGCACCCCGGCCAAAGGTAGTCTAAGAACATCACGTGGCTTTAGTCAGTATGAGTCCGAAAGACCCTTCGCCCACACCAGCGGAGGTCAGCCTTGAGGAATTTCACACACAAATAAAAGGCCCGATTTAGCACCCGTTCAGCGTCCCCTCACCTCATTTTTACTAGGTCATCTCAATTCGAGGTGATGCCGTTACAAAACTTATTGGTGTGGATCGCAATTTGGAGTGTCTTAGAAAGAATGCTGCACGCTCGAGTTAAGGCGCTGCTGTTCCCGTGCAGGGCGTAAAGGTTACTATGTTTACGCCGCTTGATGCAACCACAGCGGCAGCGCCAGTGCGCACGTTGAGCTTTAAACAAAGATATGCCGTCCAGGCTTTTGTCATCGTCGCGTGCCAAGCCATTGGGTTCTAAGACAGCTGGAATGCCGAAGGTAACAAGAGCTCGCACTTCGGCTGCATGAAAAAGACCGTGTTGTCCGAGGGTTTTGATAGCTTCACCACACTGACAGTGATGAGGAGAACAGCAGGCGGGTCCAAGCTTTGAAGTAGCAACGAGGCGGAAGGTCGTGTCGTTGAATAATTTGCCTATGCTCGACGACGGCAGTGCGTGAAGCCAAAAACCAAAATACGTGTTCCGTGCGGGAATCTTGCAATGAATATCTGCATTAGGTATATGAGTTTTGATGACAGCACGGTTGACGCAGTGGCTGAGCGATTGGCTCCTCCGCTGCGTGTCTTGGTTTCGACTCCCGCACGGAACATATATTTGTATGACCTACAGGCATTAGTTTTGGGTCTGGCTGTTTATGCATGTGAGTTTAAATGTTTGTAAACGCACCCATGATACAGGAGAACTTCAGAAAAGAGAGTCCTTAAGTTTATCAACTGTAAATAAAATCTATATTTCAGGAAGTAAAAGTATATTTTTGCTGAGAGGATGAGTGATTTTTTTTTAGTTTTTAGTTGATACCTAAGTACTTACTCAGAAATCAGAACTTGGTTGAAATCGTGTCATTATTTGCAATGGGACATAACAAAAAAAAAACAACGTGCAACTACTATACTTTATTATTTATTTACGTGCTGTTTTTTCAGTTCCAGTTTTCATCGTTGTTCGTATCAGACAAACAGGCCTGGATACCGAGTCCGAAGTCGAGGGTACTGGCGATGCCGCCGATCTCAGCGCGGTACGGGGCGTACTTCTTGGGAGCTAACAACGTCGTCACACCAACCTGACAGTCTGCCATCAGCAGGTACTTGCCTCCGTACATCAGTTTCAAATGGAAAATGAGTAGCGGCACCGAAGCTTTCGTAGGTGACATACCTGGAGAATAA
The DNA here is from genome assembly GCA_910589295.1 of Noctua janthe. NCBI lineage: Eukaryota > Metazoa > Arthropoda > Insecta > Lepidoptera > Noctuidae > Noctua > Noctua janthe. The sequence continues at coordinate 5,868,371 of OU342573.1, read as the reverse complement.
TCAGGTTTTTAAAAAAAAACAAGCCGTGTGGCTGATGAAAAACTTCCAATAATAGATTAAGCACCAAAGGGATAAAGCAGTGTCTTACGTCACGTTCGCTATCTTGAATTCGAACGCAGCGAGGGATTCTAGGACTCTCGAGTGGAGCGAGCGAGCTTTGAGTTAACTTCCGAGCAAAACGAAGGAGTTAAGACTAGAATCCTGAGAGCGGTGAAGAATTTAAGCTCACACAAGACGAAGACACTTTTATCCCCGTGGAGCATAACTAGTTTTCACATCCACTGCGAGGAAATAACAAACAATCAGATTTTCGAAATATGCTGTCACGCACTATCATTCAACCGCGGGGGTGTTGGTAGATTGCGTATATTTTCGCCTTACTTAGGGAAACCAATCGTTCTGGAGGAAAACGTATTGGAAAAGATATCCTTGGAGAGAGTTACAACAGTAAAAATAGGGTAAAACTTAAGAAATCAAGAAACATTTTACAATCGAATTTATAATAATAGTTATTTATAATTAGTCGATTGCATGGTGTCGTACGTGAACACACCAGGCAATACAAACACATAACCAAAATGACAAATGAAAAATAGAAAATTCAAATATTTTTGAATTTAGAACACGTATAAATGTTAATTAGGTTATAAAAGTAAATATTTAAAAAAAACATGTTTATTTATGATATTGTTTATAAACAAATTACGTTAGCTGCAGTCAGAGGATCGAAAAAAAACCAAATTTACTTAAGAAATTATTTAATTAAAGATTTAATTATTAAAAATACATTAATTACTTATAGAATAAAAGAGATGAGACCTAATCGAGATATGATTATGGAATGCTGGATTATTTAAATTATAGTCTACAAGAAAATGTTCATTGACGTCACTTTCACTGCACTTGCATTTGTACTTCGACCTATTGCCCAAAATGTAGGGCAGCAACTCAGCGATCTTCATATTGGGCGATTGCGTATTTCCTCCCCCTTTAGAACGGCAACTATTTTAGCACGTTGAGTGAAAATGTTGGCGGGATCGCGTCATGGTGTTGCTGATCTCCGGAATGTGGTGGCTGCTCTTCCTCTTTTGATCTGCTTCTACATGTCCAGAAGTTGTGGTGTCGATGTAAAATGAAGATTAGTAGTATTACTGCAGCAAACAGCATCAGATAAAATGGTATCGTTGTGTGGTATAATGTGTCAAATGAGGCGCTGGCGTTATTGATCGGGGCTTCCATCATAATTTTGTCTTGGATGCTGTGTAGTCCTTGCAGATCGATGGAGTTTAGCTTGATGTGGGATGCAATCTTGAATTGCCCTTTTGTATCAGATGGGATTTCAGTTAGTTTTAGGGGCTGTCCTTTCACTTCGTCATTGATGTTGCTAATGGTGAATTCCGTAGTTTTGAGGTAACAGCCGACGGGGATCGTGATGAGGTAGCTTCCTTGAAGTGTGGTGTAATCTCGTCTTCCGCAGAGAAGTTGGACTTTACTTGGATGTGGAAAAGATAGGACGTAGTGTTCGTCGTCCAATTTTTCCATGGCTTCCTTCTTCAGAGTGACTGTGGAAAATTCGCAGGTTTCCTTCAGGATCTGGTTGCTGATGAGCTCGGTGATACAATCAGGTTTGGTGCGGAGCTGGTGGTGAGTAGCTTCTTCACAGAGATACCAGTTGTTGAGCTTCGGACATTCTGTCTCTATGTACAAGAATGAAATCTCGTTTGTTGCTAGGGAGGGATATGTCGGGATAAGAGCTCGATTATTTCTATTAGGGACAATAGATAGATGATAAAGGTTGTATACCTCTTTGGAAATTATTGGGAATTTGTATATGAAAACTATTTGATTGCCTATGTTGTATGATCCTGGTTTAATTATATCATAATATTGTCTAAGTTCGAGGTTAACTATTTGTTCATTACCATAGATATTTTTAAGTTTTCCTATCATAGTTTTAAGAGTATCTACATCTATCATAGAATGGTGGGTGCTAGATGCACGGATGAATGCTAAACTATTTTCTAACTTGATTAATTCCTGAGCAAGGTCTTCAACATTTTCGCTTACAATAATTAAGAGTTGAGCAAGCTTGGCGTATTTTATCAAGCTAATCTCATTATATACCTTGTTATTTAATATTGATTCAATAGTTGTGTTAATTCTACCCTGATTATCTAAAATTTGTGTCAAAATTTTATTATGTTCAGATATCCACTCTTTATTTATGCTAATGTGATTATTAAATTCAGATACTATCTTATCCTGGTTACTCCTTAAAAGATTAATTGCTTCGTTGTACTTTACAGCATCATTATGGTCAAGGTTGCCAGTTATGCTTTTGATTACGGAGCCGAGGCCATCTACAATACCTCTTTTTACTCTGTTAGGTTCTAATGATTTTAATTGTTTTAAAACCTTGCCAAGTTTGTCAGTTAAATAGTCAATTTGTGTCTCATAGAGTAAGTAGGTGTCGTTAACAAGTCGTGTCTTGTAACTTGTCAGTTGACTATGTAGAGAGTCTACCTTGTCCTTGATGTCGTTGAATTGGACATACTGTATAAATGTATGATGGTGAGTGGTTAGTCTCATAGGTCCAAGTTTGTGGGGTAGTAGTCCTGGTCCGTCTGCCAAACTCTCAAGTTTTATCTCTTGAGGCCGGATGATCCGAAGGATCATTATTAGAAGTATTCTGTAACAAATTAGCTGTTTTAGGGATACGTTTCGTCTCTTTGATCGGAGAAATTATTTATCAGGGCAGATCTAATCCCTAACCAACTTTCAGGTATCCCGTTGGAATTGAGTGTGCATGAGGCGGGGCCTGTTATCTTATTCAGTATGCCATTGATAAGACAAAGATTTGAAAACTCATTACCTGGGGCGTTACTAAGATATTTAATTGCTAATTGATCGCAAACGTTAATAAACCTTGTCAGTACGTTAGGGTTTCCATCAAAATCCGGGACAAGGCGGAGAGCCTTAAATATCGTATCGGGATCGTGAGACATTTCGTCGAATGAGTCGCTTAAAGACTGGTTTAAATCTGTATCTCTACAACTATCTAATTGATGCTGGCGAGCCTGACGAGATTCAGACTCGCGAGAACTGTTAGCTCTAGGGTGATAAATCTTGAAGTGGTAAGACTAACACACTAAAGGGTAATTAAGGATAACACTAGAATAAGGGAAGCAACACGAGATCAATTCAAGTGTACTCACATGGGTTTCATCTGGTTCTCTTCGTGAATCGATTGCTGGATTCTCCTCCTGGTCTGCAGCAGGTCCGTAGATTCTGGATACTCGGTGTTGGGACTTGATAGTCACCCGGGTGACTCGCGACGCGAATTAGTAACGAAGCCTAGCTACCTATTCCCGATCTCGCGAACCGACCCGCGAGTATCCTACCGACTGCGCCAATTACGTTAGCTGCAGTCAGAGGATCGAAAAAAAACCAAATTTACTTAAGAAATTATTTAATTAAAGATTTAATTATTAAAAATACATTAATTACTTATAGAATAAAAGAGATGAGACCTAATCGAGATATGATTATGGAATGCTGGATTATTTAAATTATAGTCTACAAGAAAATGTTCATTGACGTCACTTTCACTGCACTTGCATTTGTACTTCGACCTATTGCCCAAAATGTAGGGCAGCAACTCAGCGATCTTCATATTGGGCGATTGCGTATTTAACACTATTTAAATAACCAAAAAATATTTACGTCTTAAAGACGCATACCTGTATGCCGAGATTTAAAAAAAAAACAATCAATCGGAATTGAACGAATTTGCACCTAGTTTAAGTACAGTTATCTGTGGAAATTTTATTTCCGCACACGTTATGATAAATGAAAAAAAACCACGTGTGTGACTGCAAGTTGAACCTAATCGTAGTGTGATAAGAGTCAGTTTTCGAGGAAATAAATTTTCTGGCCCCTAATTATCCTAGCTACATTTTCAAACACCCTTGCTTAGTGCTCACCTTCATTAATAAAGAACTCTTGTGCAATTTTCCATGCTTCTAGAACCCAGGGTTCAGGCCTACGTGATCTTTGAGATTGCAACTCGAACCAAGCCACTGTTTAATTCGTTCGCAGACTTTTAGATATTACTGTAGTCCTTTTTGATTGATCGACCTAAACGCTTTACTATTTGCTTTTTTTATAATTTTGTCGCACAATATACGCTTAACTCGCGGATAATCATGAAATTGCGATGCGGATTTTGATTTTAGTTCCTTGTTTGCGTCATAGATGGCGCTGAATTACTTTTTGTAAAACGACGCTACAAGGCTGCCGTTGTTAATGAGCTACTTACTCCCATCTCTGACGATGTTGGGCACTCCTTGAAACCTCCCGGCGGATCCTTGGTCTGCAAACAGGAGCATCTCATGGTTGGAGCGGCCCATACTGACCAGCACCGTGGCTGCGTCCCAGTATGGTTCCGTCTCCAAGTATTCGCTCATGTCATTATAAATGCGGTTGATAATCTAAACAAGAAGTTATATGATGTAGGTAAATTGCAAATGCATTAACCAATGTGACATCACCAAGATTATGTCTGGAGTTCTGGACTTTAAAAGAGACAGAAACCTCTGAGTTTGTTTCAGTGGTTTCTTCTCAGAGTAAGAGATAAGAGAGAGAGAGTGAGAGAGAGAGAGAGGATGAGAGTGAGTGAGTAAGAGTGGTTTCGTTCAGACTAATCAGCTCCGTCACAGCGGCCTTATCTAGTTTTAAAACATAACCTATTGTGATGTGTAAAAGTGTTTTTAAAACCAACCTAAAGAAATTAATATGATCAAAGAAGACAAAAATAAGTCAACAAACCGAAGAATCAGATATCGTGAAGGATCAGTCGAAATAAAAAAAAAAATTCGGCATCCTGACGGCTCGCCGCCAGAGCTTCGCCTCAGAACTCAACGCCATACTGGAGAACAGAGTGTACCAAAGCGAAATAACACCCTCTCATCGTTTACGCTATTCGTTCCAGAGCGAAGCATGCTCGTCCGAGTTTACCACACAAAAAATGCGAAAAACTCGCCCCAAATGTATGGGACAGCTGATAAATTTTTCACATTTACGGTATTGGACCCAAGGAGAAAGTTGTTGAAACAAAGGTATGATGCCACTAAACAGCCTAATATGAAAAATAGACAAATTGTAATATTTTTGAATTTAGAACATAAATAAATGTTAATTTGTTCATAAAAGTAAATATTTGTTTTAAATAATCATATTTCTCTATGATATTCTATTTATAAACACGATTTAAATACTCAAAAAACAAACACCGCCGACTATAGTCATTTGGAATAAAATTGGTATAAGTATCTGTGGATTTTTTTTATATCCGCACGTGTGCGGAAATATATTAAGAATCCACGCATGTGAAATACATTGCATGTTGAACCTAATCGTAGTGCGTTCAAACCAGTTTTCGAGAAAGTGTATTCAAAAACAATAAAAGGGCGTCAAAAATTCGTCCGCATCGCTGTCAACTGGGGAAGTGCCCAGACGGCAGCATTGACCATCTTTTAATTAAATATTTATATGATTAATATTTATTTTATTTTATTTCCGCATAATTACTTACTTAATGATAAACAAACTGTTTTCAAACCCGTTACAAGCTAGGTCATCATCTGGTGTGAATATTTTTCAGTGCCGTTTGCGAATTGAGCAGTATTTGATAATGTTTACACTGAAAATCACTCGATGATTTCTGATAACTTAGATTTCTAAGGTATCATCCCGTACCTTCTAAGAGTTGTAACCAGGTTAAGAGAGAGGAAGTTAGTGAGAGTTGCCAAAATACTAAAAACAAACGCATATTCTAAACTGCTTCAAACAAACGCATATTGATCCGAAAAAAATTAAGAAACAGAAACTTAATGAAAACGAACCTGCGGCGTCACATTCCGGAACGTCATATCCAAGCACTGGTCATGTAAATCCATGTTCCATGTGTAATAAATTCTCCAGGATCGACCCAGCAACATATCCACTGCAAAATACGGTTCCTTTGCTAATCTGGCGCACATGACTGAACCCTCGCTGGAATTCACATCGGTAATTCTCACTTTTCCCTTAGATCTAAGATCCTGCGGTCCTTCTGGCAACAACCGTCTATCTGCCATTACCATTGTTACTGTTACCACGTACAGAGGTATAAGCGTCAGGAGTTCCATCGTGCCACTACTATCTCAAGAGAAATATTTCCCTTTATAAAGACTAACAATGAGAAATTGTTTCCAGTGTTTGTATAGTTTTCCCAGGCTCCGTCGAGCCAACAGTTGTCTATGGTCTCAACGGCATTGTTTTGTAATTTCCTCTTCCTACCTACAGATTATACGCAGATGATCACTTACACACTCATTTGGTGTCATATTATTTTTCTGACTGACAGTGGTTGAAATAATCGTCAATTCAAAAACTGAATCGAAACGATTGCAACTCACAAACTCAGTGAAAATTCATTGCAACCACCACGCTTTTGAAATAAGGCGAAGCAAAGTGTTAAGTGATTTTGAACCATGTGTGTTGCAACTATTACTGTCAATTTGTATAGACCTTAAGTTGGTAATAGGATACGGGTTCATGGTTGAAGTTCCATTCTCAGTCACGGCCAACCAACTGCCAAAAATGGCCTCTAGAAAATTTTGAGTATGAATATGAATGACTAGAAGAGTAGGGGACCAAAGAAACGATGGCTGAACTGTGCTAAAAATGAGATATATAGGGTGACTAGTAATTAGTGACCGATACTTAAACACGTGATTGTACTCAAGATAACAAAAAACTTTCCCAAAGAAACATTTTAAATACTCTGTCACTTTTATCACAATAACACAACAGCGGGCCGTATGAAGTTTGCGCGCGGGCGCCTGTGACCTATCAGCTGTTAGCCGCATAACGCCGTTCTGTTTCATTACTATCGTACCGTGCAACAGTCGGTAGGCAGAGCACTCGCGCGGCTCGCAACCCTGCTCCCTCATGCTCCGCTGTTGTGTTATTGTGATAAAAATAAAAATGTTTCTTTGGGAAAGTAGTTTGTTATCATGAGTACAATCACGTGTTTAAGTATCGGTCACTACTTACCAGTCACCCTATAGAAAGGCTGTGAAATGAAAAATGAAAAATAAATGACGAGTAATTTCGCCAATAGAATGTTCTTTATGGAGGGCTCTCTCAGATGTATTGAGGTTGGTTTTCGCCAAAGATGCCTTCTAGTTACATTTGCACCACTTACCTAGGTATCTTCTTACTCGTGATGATTGTACAAATATAACTAAAGTATTTAACGCAGTTCTATAAATGTTATGCTACGTTTGCTAGCCTACATACAAAAATATTTTATCTTTTTAAGTATTTCTTTTTGCTCGCTACCCTGTTACAATCGTGCTATTATTGTCTATAATGTAGAAGTTCCATTGAAATGGTAGTTCTACTCGAGTTTTGGTTCATGATATAAGTTTATTTCGTTTTATTATTTTTACTTATTGGGATTTCTTAATTAACTCGACTTTTCTTCATATGTATTGGGTTTAATTGCAATGTTCTTTATCTTCTTAAACCGTACGTAAAAAAGACACATACGATTATTATTACAGATCCAAAGAATAGAAGGCTGGAAAAAACTGAGACCGCAGTAATATAGAATAAGCTTAATTGCCAAGAGCCTCGACCAATACCTGAGGAGGCTCTCGTTAAGCAGTTGGATCAAGGGCTTGATTCAGAAAGTGGTACTCCTGGACACGGCTCGTATTGTTTGGAGGTTCCTGTCTGGAGCCCTGAACGCCCATAGCTTGGATAACGGTGGGCTACAATTTTTTTTTGACATAATTTTAATTCTCCTTTTTTTAATATTTTAAAATGGAAGATTAGGAGGCTATAGGTCTCACTGAAAAACGGAAATACGGTCAGCAAATGTTATTGAAACATATTGTATTGTTCTAAAACAATATAGTTTCAATATTATGGTGAATTAGCAGTAGGACAATGTACCGAATGTTATTCTTTCTACGGAATACTATTCTTTTGAGAATCAACACGATTCTTCGTTGTGAAAACAACATTGTACTATAAGTTTTTCTAGGTATAAGTACCTGATATAAATTTCTTAGCTAGTTACTATTATTTTTAAACGTATGGGTAGATACGGAAGGTTCAAGTTGTTCCGAATCGATGCTTCCATTTTTGATAAAACAGCATTCCATCCATAGACAATGTTGGAAAAGTCAAAAAAGTATGTGAAAAACACAAGCTATTGGAAAGCTAACGTCAATACGAAACGTTTGAAAGCGATTGCTAGGTGCTAAGGCCCTCAGGATACCGCTATATCTTGAAACTGATAAAGAAACATTCAGTTAGTATAAAATAATTACAGATCTTAGAAGTTCTATTGGGCAGCTACAATTGAATTTATATAATTTCAAATTGTTCATACCATCACGCCTGTAATCCCCGTAGGGATAGGCAGAGGTTTACCTAATAGGACACCCACAATTCACCAGTTATGTGTATGTCCCATGTCAAATTATTCAAATTGGTGCAAATCAGTATCGAAAGAAAATATACAAAAAAAAATTGTTTAGAGCTTGTTGTAACTTTTTGTCATTCTTTAGATTTCGATAAAAAATATTGCCCATAAAAATATAGGCATATAAAATTCCACGGGCAGGTCATCGCGTGTTGTGTAGCTCATTTGTTCTGCGGGAGGCGGTGCTGACCGGCCACGGCGGCCACCGATGCGTATCTCGCCATAGCTGGAATAGGTAGGCGGAATACCATTACCAAGCGTTTCGTCCAGTCGTTTGAACAGTGACAGAGCTCACGCCGTAATGACATGACCGCACCGCCCATTCTCCTTTATAGAAAAAAGTATTGATTAGGATTTTTTTTTGTTTTAAACGGTTTTTAAGATTATTAATGTTGGTAGTAAAAGTGGTTCGAAATAAATGTTTTTGTTTTATTATAATTATTGGGTAGGAAAGTAGTAGCCATCGTTCAAAACGGTTAGTTAATTAAATTAATCCATTTTCTTTTAAATAAATATTGATTACGATTTTGACAGATTTCTCGAGCATGATGACGTTAAGATGTTGATGAAGTTGAGTCTAAACTAGGAAATTGATATTAAAAAAAAATACATTTCAACGATGTTTTATTTTCATATTTAGAACGTGGCGTTTACCGCCACCATCAACATTTGTCGCCGTTATTTAAATGCAGCATTTCACACTCTACTTTATTAAATACTAATTGCTGCACAGGGCAGTTACTAACCGACATAGAAAAAATATTGACAGTTTGTAGTGTTCAACTCTGTAGTGATCTTTTGCATACAGGGCGATCGAGGGGAATTTTTAACAATAATTGGTATTATTTAGCTCGTGGCTAAATAATAACAGCCGCTCGGATCGATCTTTAGGTTAAGCCGTGCTTGCCTAGGTTGGTCTGTGGATGGGTGACCACCCATTACATACCGAGTTTCCTCCGTGCCTAGCACGTTAAGCCGTTGGTCCCGGGTGTCATTTATGAATCTTTGACAGTCGTTTGATAGTCAGTGGCCCAAAAAGTCTGACAACCAGTCTTACCAAGGGGTATCGTATTACCCAGTAATAACTGGGTTGTGGAGGTCAGATAGGCAGTCGCTCCATGTAAAATACTGGTATTCAGCTGCATCCGGTTAGACTGGAAGCCGACCCCAACATAGTTGGGAAAAGGCTAGGCAGATGATGATGATGAATTGGTATTATGATTGACTAACTGGATACCACATTATACATATAATAGGTTAGTGCCATCGGTTGATGGCAATAGGCTCGCCCCCTATTGCATGGGACTTAAACATAACTGGCGAAATGTGGGTGTATTATTAGGCACACCTCTGTCTAACCCCTTTGGGGATTACAGGAGTGAAATTATGTTATTTAATTCATGTTAACAAACCCATACACCTGGACCATGGTACGGGCAACATCGGCTATCTGCAGATCTTCAGCACCTCTTACTCTTAGCACGCAGAAGGCGGAACTCACAAGCGAGGGGCGTCCCTGATTTATGAACCAGCGCTGCGGGGGCACCTTCAAGAGAACCGGTCCACTGCTGGTGTTCTATGGTGCCCTGGTACTTGTTCGTGGCTTAGTTATTTAGTGTACTGTACTGAGTTACTTTCGCATTTATTATATTAATTTAGATTATGTTTCGGTAATTGATTGTGCTCCTTACAATTGGATACTAGACCTAATTGGTACAAAATTGACCCAATAACTTGGGGTCCAAACTAGCTTGTTTTAGAGGAATCGAACTTTTAAACATTTTTTTTTTAATTCTGTTATAAAGCTATGTTACTCGTATGTTCAACGCTATTGGATTTAGAATCATGATTTAATCTTATAAATCGTAATGTCATATTCGAAAAATACACATACAAGGTGTAAACGGACCCTACACGAAGCCAACCAAGCGTTTTGTACATCAAACTAAGTAACTCTTCGCAAAAATGATTGCTGGAAAACGACAATATTTTTTGGGGGGCGAAAAATCACGTTCTACGGTAGGACTCAATGCGGCGCACTCAAAACATTGTGCTAATGGATGCATTGAATTAGTACGGGTGTTGTGGAGGTTTCTAAAGTAAAGTTATAACATTAAACACTTGTATTTAAAAAAAACAGGACTCTTTCTTAACGGATTTTTCGAAGAGGGCAAATTGTAAACAGGATTGGAAAGCCATGGGAGAGGTCTTTGCCCAGCAGTGGGACAGAGTAGGCTGAAATAAAAAATAAAATAAAAACTTGTGAAAAACGTGAAACTTTGATCTCCAATATCTCCGTAACTAGAAAGTTTCCAGGTATGGTCTATAACAAGATACTTTTGCACCCATTATTTCGACATTTGTCTCGCCTTTACTTGTTCCACCCCATATATAAACACGTAAACAGAGAACAGAACAAGAATGGCACCGCAGAATCGATTAGCGGTTCAAAAGCAAGCAGGCCCCATCAGGTGAGGTGACGTGAACACTGCCTGTCACGCGCACCGCCGCGCCAGAGGCCCACAACAGTGAGGGTACCCAGGGATGTCCCTTCACAGTTCTCAGGGAGCAGGAATAAGGAGGCTAAACTTAGACTACTTTTATTTAAGCAAAAGGATAAGGATTTCGTGCAAAAAAAAAAAGCCCACGAAATTGTTAGCAATGTTCGATTCAAATAGGGAAGTAATATTTTTATAATAATTACACGCGGGTGAAGGTCGCGGGCTACAGCTAGTAACTACTAAATAAGTTTAAATACAGAACTCCAAAACTCCTCATTGCCTTTTCAACAATTTCCTTAGCCTAACAGCCCTATACCGGTTGAAAGCGGTTCAATCGAGTTCTCATGACGTCACTCGAGAGCCCGGAATGGATATAAATTGGCGCGGCTCGATATTAATGGTTCCGAACAGTCTTACTGTTTCAGGCTTACTGTAGCTACTGTCTGCGATGGTTGACTTCTGATCTTCAATTGAAGTTGTCAATGGGTAAAAGAAAAACAGGAAGTTCATTTGGTAGTAGTTATGTAAAGATTCAGTCAAACCGGACAGATTGCGGACCGGCTGCTAACACCAGACACTGACTGATAATTCAGTACATTATCTGCAGTCCGTTGCCTGGAGCCAAAATGAAAAGTGATGGCAAATTCGATTAAATCAAAATTCTGTCTTGTATTCAGACCATCCATGTGTTTTGTTATGCATCGATCTTAGTTAGTGCGTAGTTCTTAGTAAGTGAAAGATCTAGTATGCGATCTCGGGATATATTGCCCTCCAGAGTGTGATCTCGGGATATCCTACGAAAACAAGCGTTGTATCACGAAATTTATTTATTTATTTATTTAACACTTCAAGCACAGAATGCCATAGGCATTTTCTACCAGTCAACCTTTGGGTGATGCAAAGACAAGCAGTGGTAGGTGTAAATCTGAAAATAATTTTAAATAATAATAAGATTAACTTCAAGGATATATAAAATACTATAAATATATATCAAGTACTATAAATATAAATAAATATAAATTCAGCAAAAACGTTTGATTAAGTCACACTACCTATTACAAAATAGTAATCAGCTTGAATTACGTGCCGTAGTCCCAGTATTGGAGAGAAATTCCAGTCCTACATTTCCCAATCCTTAATTTCGTACCCACATTATTGGCAGCAATAAAAGCCTTCCAATCTGGACCAGGAGCATCCAATCAAGTACCAACCAGACCAAAAATAACACACGTACCTACAAGAGAAACTGATATCACTTTCTCCGCGACTTTCCCTTTCTATTCCGAATAAGTTAGAAAAACATTTTCGCCTGTGTAGTTCCGTACCCTCCCATAATCCTCTACCTGCAGAGATATACCCGTACTTACCCCGCGCGGGCACTATCATCCATACCTACAACCTGCTCCAAAAAACCAACCATCGTATCTACAACCTATTAACGAAGTAAAAGCTACTGTGTCAGCTAAAGAATAAAGTTTGAATTCAAATGTAACGGTTGCGCCGTTACGTTCTTGATTTATGATTGGTTCTCCCCCCACCATCGCGTCTCTCGCCCTGCCTCATGCATTTAAATTGCTTCATTACAGAATCTAGACGCCGGGGTGTAGGGTTGCCTGTTGGGAAAAATGTTGCCAACTTTATTTTTGTGGATTGTGTTGTTATTTATTTAGTTTAGTTTTCGGCGAATAATGAGGTTTTGTTTTAGTTCTGCGTTTTGCACTCGGGTGTGATAATGAAGAGAATGTAACTAGAAAAGGGTTGTTTTATACACATAAATTAAAAACTATTTTCCTTTTTTTTTCGGATGAAGTTGAAAGCGATAAGGTAGCGCGCGAAATTTAAATTTTCTTGCGTTTTTTGCAATTTGCAGGTCAGTGTTAGGTAGTCTGTTGATAAAAAAGGAGTCGCGCAAGTAACACGTATGTAGTTACAGAATTACAATCATTAAAATCATCAATACAACCCTCTAGTTCATTTAACCCGATTTAATAACTTTTTCATGAAATAGTTGTTACATGAACTTAGAGGGTTATTTTAATGATTACAGTCTTCAAACAACAACATAACATCACGCCTGTAATCCCCGAAGGGTTAGGCAGAGGTGTACACCCACATTTCGCCAGTTATGTTTAAGTCCCATCTAATATGGGTCGAGCCTATTGCCATCAAGCAATCCCAAATCCAGGCTCCGTTGCTGCTACTGAGAAATTCCCGATGGAAAAACCCAATAACAATTTGCCTGACCTGGAAATCGGTCCTAGGACCTCATGCTCAGCAGTCGCGTTTGCTACCACTACTTGCAATATCCAACTGGTCCATTTGTACCGATAACACAGTACAGGTGTGGCCTCACTGAGACAAGATATTATTTTTTTTCTGATGGCCATTCTAAAGGGTGTAAAACCTTAACATAAACGAAAGTTCTCCCCATCCTTGCGATAATTTTTTTGTTCCAGACCATACCTGGGAACCTTCTAGTTACGGAGATATTGGGGGTCAAAGTTCCAACTTTTTCACAAGTTTTTTTTTTTAATACATGTTTTTAATGTAAGATTTTTACTTCACACACCTCCACGACCCTCGTACTATTCAATCCATTCATTAGCACAATGCTATGAGTGCTTTCCATCGAGTCCTACCGTAAAACGGGATTTTTCACCCCAAAAAAAAAGTCGACTTTTTTTCTTTCTATATAGTTTGATGTACAGAATGATTGGTTGACGGATATGTGAAGGGTCTGTTTACACCCGGTATAGTAACTTTTTGTCTCCAAAGCCTATTGTATATCAGCACCTTCTTCCACCTTACCTGTCTTCTCTCCACTATCAATCTTCATTCCCACAAAAGCCTACAGCCACTGACTTCAGCCTCCCCTGTACCACATACCCAGCCTCTCGGGACAGCCCTGGGGAGCGGGCGGGCCGTATCTGCCCGCCGATCATTAGTTCTCGAGTGGCCAGGGTGAAATTTTGCATGCTACCGATATTTCGCCAGCTAAGCAACTCTTGTATTACTTTGCTAATGTTTTTGGAATTGGAGCACTTGATTTTTTAGATTGCTTTAAGGGGTATTAGTTTTTATTGACTTCATTTTGCGAAGGAAGTACTCATAATCTACCGTAACTGGTTAGATGCCCGTCTGAACATGGCTGGAAAAAGACTACACGATTTATAAAACTGAAAAAATCCGACTTAAAAGTAAACAACACGTGCATTTGGAAGCATACGTAAAGAATCTAATGAAATATAAAATTATTAAAACACGGAACAATGGCGTCTGGTTGTCGCCATATTGAATTTTGATAACTGCCATGTCAGTGACACTCGCAAGGTTAAGACAAATCGATTGACTTAATAATCGTCAATATCGGCCCAAGAGAGAGAGAGTGCCACAAACGATTACAAAGAAGAAATAGTCAAAAATATATAATTGGATTGACATAAAGAACCGAAAAGCCTATATGAATGCCATTGAAAGTCGTTGCAGAAATACGCAACGTTAAAAGGAGATTGCCACTTCACAAGTCTTTAGAATCCCATCTAAACATAAGTAAGAAGTGACTAGACGATTGCTGGAAAAAAGTTATAGTAAGTTCAAGTAACTTAACCACAAGTATATGATTCATATATTTGGATCACAAATCCACAATTCATACGAACTTAATCCAACGTTTGAAATTTCTTACTAGAAAACGTCATTTTATGCTTCATCTTAGAATACTAGACAAAGAAGCGTGCCAAATAGCTGAATGTAATCGTGATGAGTCAGTTAGTGAATCACTATAGGGATTTATTAAGTTCGTATGTGATCTATACTAATAATATAGTAATAATATAATAATAAGAGGTATTTGTTTGGGCTGCGGGACTGTTCGAAAGAGATACCGTGGCCCTGGAACACAAAGGGCAAAGAAGGAACATAGATGGGTTTAGTCAGTACAAGTCTGACACTCCCTTCCGCTCCGCCCAGAGTGGGGGGGACATTTGATGACTTCCCATCCGAAAAAAAAAAAAAAAGTTGTATTTGTTTGTAAGTCTGTCTGTAAGGGGCAATCTTCGGAAATACTGATCCGATTTCGAAAATTCTTTCACTAACGGGTAGCTACATTGTCCCAGCTACATTTAAAACGCTCCCGTGGGTTACTATTCCGTACATACCGGGACCGAAACCGCGAGCAAAAGCTAGTGTTGTATCATTTTAAAGACAGTTGCAGCCCAGAGTCTGGATTTGTGTCCTGTTGACGGCAATAGGCTCGCCCCCTATTACATGGGACTTAAATAACTCATCCTTGAAGCTTTTCCGAAGTCGGATAATAAAATATCTGAATGGGTACACCTCTGACTAACCTTTTGGGGTTTACAGTCATAATTATATTTTATAATTTTACAGCTCAATTCCTATACCTATTTCAGGGAACCATTTCATTTTGTTTTGATGTGTCCATTAAACTAATTATGAACTTCAAAGAGCGCTATTCCACGACATAAATTGAAAATTCGTCCTTAGACGCAAAATCACAAATAATGTCGCCAATTAAGAAATGTTTGTCTATGACGGCAGTGAGAACACACACAGTCGATACGAATTTTAAATATTAATTAATTAACGATTTTCTCGTTAATTATCGACAAATGGAAATGGCGGTCTGACGCGTGTTGCGGAAAGCTTAATATTTTGCCCACAGTTTCTGTATGGAAAACAAAACAACAAAACATCAAAGTATTTTGATGTTTTGTTTTAACTTTGTATGTTCGACCGTATTTTCTAATAGATTTGCTATTGAAATGTTAATAGAATTTTGTGTTTGCTTGAAATTTATGTTATAATTATGACAAATTGTTTACTTACCTTTCCACGCAATGCTAATATCGAAATGAAATCCTATGTTTTCATAACTTTTAGTAAGTACTCTGATACTTCATAGGAAAGGGTAGAGGTACAGACATTTCAGAGGAAAATAATTTTGACAATACCAGGGGATAATAATATGAATCGTGTTACAATTCGAAAATGGTCGCTAAGTTGCAATTAATAATATTAACTGCGTCTGCAACCATTTAGACACCCACAATTTTGCAAAAGCAACGTCGAAAATTACAAACTTTGTTCTCAAATGAAATATTTAATTTCAACTTATTCTATTTTAACTATGATCATCAAAAATAAAACAGTTCATCCATGTTTCCTGTTCATATTACAGGTAAGGAATACAATGTAAATATTTTTTCTTTCTTTCTTTCTATGTCTCATTTAGTCTCACAGATGCGTTTTAAGGAACAAAAGTATGTCTATTGTTCAGATAGATGCACGCTTCAATGCGCAACAATACTTTTCGCTAACTGCATCTCAAAAGAATAGAGCGTCCGACGTGTGTGGTCAATTTGGCAACTGTCTGTACAATTTCTGGCTGTTTCACTTGAAGCAAAGATACAAAACTATTGATCCTAGGAAAAATATCAAGCATTGGGAAGTCTAGTCTGCTTTGCTTGTCAAGCAACTAAAGAATTTTGTCAATTAAGTCTACTTTGCAATAAACAGAAAATAAGGTAGTCTTGATACTGAATGGAGTAAAAATCTTACACCGATGATCTTCTTTCTTCTTCTATATCGTGTGGTTAGTACCTAACCTAGTGTCAGAGTATTTAAGGTGCCTTTGACTAGGCTTTACCAGAATGCCGGCAAGAAAGATCTCTCAGACATGCTGGTTTAATTTCCTCACGATGTCTTCCTTCACCGAAGCAAGTGATAATTATATAATACGCATATGAATCCAAAAAATCAGATGTGTGTGCCTTGAGTTCGAACTCGAGACCTATGAGTTGGCAGTCCGACGGTCACACCACTAGGCTATAAACTACGATGTACTTTGAGTAATTAAAGATCTAAATCGGAACTCTAAAACGAAGTCCTGAAAAAACCCCTATCATAGCGTAAAAGTAATTCTCATTCCTATTCGATATTCTATGTAACATTATACAATCCACAATCGTATTTCATTTCCGTAGCAGGAATTAATATATCCCATGATCCTGTCAATCCACCCATACATCCGCATGGATCACGCCTATCTTTACAAAGATCAAAATAATATTATTTAACTACAACATTCTCCCGAACGCAGCTGTATCCATTTAGCCGCCAAACGTCAACAATTTGCCTATTCTACCTTTTACCGCCAATCAGCGCAAAGTATTGCCACAATGCAAAAATCAGGTATCAATACCGCTACTTATAGACCATCCAATCAAGAAAGGTGTCACATTACGACACTCTTTTGTATCGTTCGGATCTGTGTTTACAAACACAACAAGGGCTTGTCATAATCTCTTTTTGGATGTGTCCTTTTCTATTTTTCGGTCTGGCAACTTTTAGCGTGAATGTTTTTTTTTTCGGCGGGGAACAAAGAATGGTGGAGGTATGGGTTTCAACGCCTTATTGTTGGTTTATTCGTGTATTGAATAGATTTCACAGAAAGTAAAGGTAAGTCGTACTTATGTTGATCGGCTGATAATTCGTTAGTGGTGGTCTTGTGAGTGACAGATGACAGGGAAGGGGGCTGGAGGTTCGAAAAATTTCGCTTTCAATGACGCCGTAGATTCGTATAGTTCTCGTATTGTACTTCAAGCCTTTCTGTTTACTTTAACTGAGTGAAACGCACCGCGAATAATTCTAGTAGAAGGCTGCAAACAAGAACTTTTTTTTTATTTTTTGTGGGTTTTTTTTTGTACGGGCAATGATTTGCTTTTTTTTTCAAATGACTTTATATTGTGTGTAATGCGATATGGACGCTACATTTGTATAACAGTGTTTTTTCGAAGTAGCATTCAGCATTTAGTTCCACATCAAGAATAATTTCACAGTGTTTCATTCAAATATAATATAAGTAAGTGCCTTCTATCCAAATGTCTTATAAATAACGCTGAATCGTCGTCAGTTTCCTTAACAAAAAAAAAGTAATCTCGAATTTTACACCTCCCCGGTCAGTCGGGCAAAAACTTCACAAAACAAACAATACATTTATACAACAATTACATTACAAACGCGAAACCTCAAGCGTCAAATGCCGAACTTTGGATTACAAAGATCCAACACCAGCTTTCAACAACTCATTATACTTTACATCCCTAATAACAGAGTTCAAAATCGTTCTTCTTTTATTTCTCCAGCAGCATTTAAAAGCTTGTAAAAATACGAAAGCGGCGAAGCGTGAACGCTTGTGCAGGACAGAGGGGTCTGTCGGTTTATTTTTTCCTTAATCCTAACCGGGATTAGGTTAAAGCCCTTTTGATTGGCAGCCGCCGTCAGATGCAGGAGACGGCTGAGGTGCATCGTGAGCCTGGAGTTTAGCGGAGGCTGGGCTGGGAGGTATGTAGTTTTAAGATGAAGAAAAATATTGGATGTGAATTTTTTTAAGTAAGGATATTTTTAAAATGTTGTGTTTCTCAGGTCTTGTGCTTTTAGTGTTAATTTATAAATGCGGGTTTGGTTTTAATTGCACCAATTCGAAAATTCCGTTGCGGTTTTATAAGTAAACTACCCGCAGGTGTCTACATTTATACTGCACTTGAACGTTTAAGACCGCTATTGCTGAGGTTAATACCTCTCATCTTTCCCAATTTCTAGAAATGAGTAGAGATAAACCACCCTGAAATCCACATTCAGCAACAGACGTTTGTGAGTTCCAGAAATATGGGACTGGCTCTGATATGAAATACATCACAATTACAATCTTTTTTTACACGACTACGACGAAGTCAAAAAGAAGAGTTACGATTTTAGCAGTCTGTATGTTTATACGTACGTCCTCCGTAGCGCCTAAACTATTCATCCGATTTTGATGAATAAGGTGTCAATCGATTCGTTATAATGGCCAAAAAAAAAACAGGCTACATTTTAACCGACTTCAACAATAGGAAGAGTCGATTTTACCTTGTAAACCCCGAATTTTATTGGAACGTGAATTTTCAGTAGTCGGGTATTTTAGTATACCACATAAATTCTTGTTCAAACTTCCACAAATCATCCAGAACTAGTCGTAAGTGTCGTAACTAGCTAAAAACATACTGATACTTTCAGATGAGTCATTTGCAACGAAATATCTGACTTAATCTGACATATCATCAGCTGCCACCGAGTCTTCTGCCATAACGAATACCATCTTTATTCCACACTTAAGGCTTCTGCTTCACCGCGGGCGTTTAGCGGGAGGCGAGTAGAACTAGCAGCTAAAAACGATTTGGTACCAACGAGGAGCGAGTGTGCGACGGGTGATCACTCGCTGGTATGCGTACTATGTAAAGTCCCTTAGCAAGGGCTTTGCTGAGCGAGTACGCTCTTTGATATATTTTTTCGCTGCGACAGCCTCGCCCGAAACGGTGTCACTATTAATTTAATTTAATATCTTTTACTTTCATTGCACATAAAATAAAATTGCAAATACAATTGAAGTGTCCGTTTATAATTTCAAAATAACAGCTTTTTACTGAATGCATTTGAAAGCATATACGGTACTTATAACAAAAAACTAAATTTTTGTCTGTCTGTCTGTTTCGTTCCGTCTAATCTCCGATACCTAGTCACTTCTACAGCGATGGGACAGATACCCTTTAGTATCACATTTTGCACGCACTCGCCACTCGCACTAATCGCATCATACAACTTACCACTTACCACTAACTACTTACCTTACAGCCCTCGAAGCCAAAACGCGGTATCTCAAAATTCTAAAATTCTGTACCATCTGACAATTCAAAAAGTCTCGCATCAGACTTACTTATCAAAATAACCGGATCAGTCTTATCAAGATTTATCGTATTATCTATTAACTGTGTTGTGGAGATCAGTTAAGCAGTCGCTCCATGTAAAATACTGGCATTCAGCTGAATCAGGTTAAACTGGAAGCCAACTCCAAGATAGTTGGGTAAGGCTATGCTGACGATATCACAAAGGGAAAGAACCTCACGTCCCAGCCGCCGCGGGAGACGTCCTGGGCGTCGGGGGTCACGTGGTAGTTTCCGACCACCGTAGGCGCTGGCCTGTGGACGGCGAGTTATGGGCTAGCTCGCCGTCCGGCCGTCTTATGACGACAGGCCGTGTCGACGGCGCGTTCGTGTTCCACGCGCGCCTCAAAGAGATGTCAGCAATCAAGTAGGGGTCCACATGGGCCGATGCCTGCCAGGGCTGCGGGACTGTTCGAAAGAGATACCGTGGCCCTGGAACACAAAGGGCAAAGAAGGAACATGGATGGGTTTTAGTCAGTACAAGTCTGACACTCCCTTCAGCTCCGCCCAGAGTGGGGGGGTCATTTGATGATTTCCCATCCGAAAAAAAAAATAAAAAAAAGGCTATGATGACGATATCACAAAATTCAAATGTATTCCCTCCAAACATATTATACATTTGTCGAGTTACCACTTTTTGTCTTCCAGCAACCACAACCTTGAACAGCACTTAGTCAACAAGCGAGTTGCGCAGGCGATCCGTGAGTGACATTCGTCACGGCGCAGGCTGCGCGGGCGCAGTTCTCACGAGCTCTCGGCTACCCGTGTTGCTCATAGGGATTAACGTGTGTTACAGGGCTGCTACTTAGGTGCTAATTGGTTTATTGGGTAGTTAGGTAGCGTTTGAGTTTGGAACTTTTATTAAAGTGTGAGAGAGACAAGGCATTTTGGAGGTAACGGTATTCATCATGGCGCTGTTGGAAACGGATGCAGTATAGAAACTAATAAGTACTTAGCAATGACTTGAACAACTAGAGCAGTTCACCAAAATAAGTAGGCTCTGTCAATCAAGTAGTATAAATAGAAAGTCCTAGGAAAAGCCAGAATGGTCTATAACATTTGGCTTAAACATTTAAAATACAAATTTTTAATATTTTTATACGCAAACCCTGCGTAGGGAACTACAGCTGTTTTGACATGGAAAGAAAAGGGGGGGATGGTCTAATTGGTGAAGACGTCCGGTGTACTGAATCGGAAGGTCGCAGGTTCAAACCCTGCTCGCACTAGAATTTAAAATACTGTTGATACATGATTTCATTCATCTTTACAACACGCCTGTAACCCCCGAAGGCTTACTCAGAGGTGTACCCAAAGAAGGTACTATACACCCACACACGATAAATGATTTCACCATTCTCAAATTCAGATAAAAGAAATAGCTACATTTTCCGAGACTGCCAAATTATTTTCGATGATATCAACATTGAAATTTTGTACAAAAACTTTTGAGTCCCTACATCTTAAAGCAGCAACTACTTACAATCACAAAAGCATGGTGTCAGCCCTACATAACGTGTCAGAGTTAGTCGACAGTGACAATTCATTCAGAGCAGCCTACCTGCGCGCGCGCCTAATCCAAGTGACATACGAGACGTGTACCATAGAGCAATAAATGATACTGATACTCCTAGATATTGTACCTACAACGTTTAAGCCTCTATGAGTGAACGTATATAGTGCCCTCAATAAACATGATATCTTGGATGTAGCAAATTAAATTACCAAGAATCTACTGCTGTATATAGGCCTATCCTATGATATACCACAACGGTTGGTCCTCAACCAGCAGATTCTCGTAACCTTCACCAAGTCTATGGTTCACCTTGTGGCGTACCCACTCTGGGATATCCTGTAGATACTACGTCGTCTCCGTACGAGGACCGTTTAGCTCCGTCAGGCGTCCGTTCTGAATTCCTTTATTTACAAAAGCATTAAAACAAGCTGTAGGTTCTCAAATTTCTACAACGTCGACGTCATCTATCTCAGAAACACAAGTTACTGCTCTTAGAAATTAGAAAATCTCTCTCTCGTCTATGATTTCAAACAATTACGGATCAAGCCAGATTCTGCTCCTACAAGTCCTGCTCAAAAGTTTTCTAGCACCTCTATCATCGATCTAATCTATATGATTAGAGTCGGGCTGACGATCTGAAGCATTTATAGGTCTGTATTGATCAGTGAGTGGATTTATTACGGGTTACGGATCGGAACGGATCGAAACGGATTGTCTCACGGCTCCCACGATGATAACATTTATTGTTATTGACATTTGACTACTTCAGTATCGGTTTACTGTTCCTGCTGTAAATTCCTTTACAGTTCTTGTATGGTAGACTGGTCTGTTATGCGTGGAATTGTCGTTTTTACTGCTGTTACGGTTTTTTGGACTTACAAAAACAATCATTAATTGGTTTGTGCGATAAACTTGGTGAGTCTAACTTGTGGGCCCAAGAAGTAACCATAGTTTAACTATGATGTGCCTGGACTTAGCTTGGACCCGAAGGACCAGGTGTCATGTTTACTAAACTTTAAGGTTCTATTTACTAACTAAATTTGTATTTTATCATACAGGGCCGTACATACCGTTCACGAACCCGTCAACCAAGCATTCTGTACATCAAACTAAGTAAATTTACGGGGGTCGTGGAGGTGTTTAACGTAAAAATCTATTTACCCCCTTTAAGTATGTTAGTCTGTAAGATATTTTTTATTTATCTATGGGCCAAAGAAGCCTGAAAACAAATAGGTGTTGTTGTAGTTAACCAAGAGCAATATTACAATAAAAACCTTGAAAAAAAGTTACCATATTGACCACAATTCCAACTAGATTTGAATAATTCAAATTCTCAGAGCTATTTTTCAACAATCTATTTATACCCATCATTTCATTCCATAAAAGTAAAGCTCAAGTAAACAAACTCAAGCATGAATGAAGCAATGATCATCATAAACCGGAAGCAGCCACAATGGAAGCATCACTCGAAATGGGTGCATCGCTCGAAATGAGTGCAACATCAACATACAACCGACAGATTACGGAGCTTCCTCCAAACTTTAAATCACAAGTATCTTTAGTTAGCTAACTTGGCTAGAAAAACGCGCCGGGCAACCGCATTTTGAAGTACACAAAATGAACAATTGTTAAAAAAAAACTATGCGCGAAAAAGTGACTGAAACAAATGCGTGTATCGAGCAATAAGTAAATACAGGATTCCAGAATTGAATGGACGTATACCTACAGCGTATATCAGAATAGTGTGGTATCATGTAATGGTTCATGCACGCCCAAGTAAAAGATTATATGATTTTTTCTTTCTGAAAAAGAAACATTTTTGTATACTACATTCTTATGCTGGAGATAAGCACATACCTATCTCTCCACAAAAGAGATTCGGTTTAAAACAAGCGGCAAGCGGCTAGCACTCTGAATGTAAGCAAGGATCGATGAAGTCACACTTAAGTTAGTCCGAAAAAACGCGTCATCTATACCACCTAGTGCGTCCTCAAAAGATGCCAATCTCGGCGGATGCATCGACTTATATGGTCCATCGTCACATAATCGCGTTTTTGTATTTAAATGTCCGCGATTTGAATACAATGTCCATGCAGCTACCGAGATAGATCGTTCAGTCGCTCTGTAATGGGCTGGGCGAGACAAACCACTTAACACATAAGAAACAAAAATAAACTCTATATCTTCCTAAACCAAAGTGCAATTTTCAGTGGCAAATTATGGGTGGTTGGGATGTTTTTTCTCCAAGAACTTGAGGTTTGGGGTGGACAAAAATTTTCACACCATTGAAGACATTGATTGTTCTCTTAAAGTCAATAAGTCAGTGAAACGATAAAGGAGTCCCTTCTTAGAAATGTTGAGGGATTTCATGGATCTACTAGATTTTTTCTCCTATTTTCTCAAATAGGCGCTATTTGAGACAAAGAAGAAAAAATCTACAGGCACTATTATGGTTTAAAAATGCTTGACAAAATATTACAGAAATATGATTCATCTTTAGGTTAACTTTGAACGACACAGCTTAAGGAAAACAACACCACTACCTTATGAACTTGTTAAGAATAACAAAACAAAAACCTTCTGCCTAAAATAATTACACTTCATAACATAATTGCAATCCGACGCCCACACCACGCCATAATTCCAGAAATTGATTCTGACGCAAAACTTTTAGAGGACACGAGCCAAGTTTTACAAAAAAAATACTTGAACCCTGATATTATCTTAACTACCTCAATTTCGACCACAAAAATTATATCATTCAAAAAAATACTATCAAAATTCGTTTTAAAATCGACCTCACACATCTAAGGGTTGTTTCCCAAAAATCCACGGGGGATTCTTAAAAAATGAATTTGAATACAGTAGTCTCTGCCCAGGTGTTGTTGGACACTTTTTTTTTTAAATGTGTCACAGATCTTTATCAGAAGGACGGATTTAACAACCTCGTAAGCGCGGTCGCGTCAACTTTTTTTTTACTTTTTTTTGTCTTAACGCGTCAAGCCAGTCAAGTCGAATTAGACAAATCCTTTTAGCTGAACATTGATTCCTGTGGGTGAGAACTTTTTTCTTTTAGTATTCATGTTGGGTATTTTGAATTTCGTCGTATTGGGTTCTTTTTTCGAATACGAGTATGTTCAACTGTTTTGTAATGAGAATCGTAAAGCGCGAGCTTGGTCGAGCTATGCGTTTTTCTAGATGGAAACTAGAGATAGTCTTTTAAAGGCGTATCTATTTCCCAGTGGCTGGATTATTGAAGTCAGATAGGCAGTCTCTCCATGTAATGGTATTCCAGTTAAACTGGAAGTCGACCACAACATAGTCAGGATTAAGGCAGATGATGGCAAGATGCAATCGAAACTAAAACCTATATCATAAAGTTCTTGTAAGTATTTTTTTTCTAACTTGCAATCCAACAAGTTAAGGACACTCCTAAAACTGTAAACATAAAACCATGAAGTCCCATCAATCAAGTGCTTGAAACAACTAAAGCGTCCTATTCTGCCAGTGCTCGACATTCGAGCACATTTGTCAATGTAAACAAGCAATTATTTGAGGATGAACCCCAGCAAGTGACACAAAAGAATCGTTTTAATTCAAAGCCCCACACTGACAAATTGTATCAACTGTTGTATCAATTGGGTGGGTTAACATTTATAATTTATGGTTTCAATGTAAATGAGGGTAATGTTTTAGAGTAACATGCTGTTAAGGTGAAAGCGGTTAGCCCGCGAAATTCAAATTTTCTTACGTTTTTAGCAATTTTCAGATACTGACCTGCAAATTGCCATTGCCAGACTGTATGTTGAACAAAATATGATTCGCGACCGTAACATTTGTGTATTTGCAGAATTATTATCATTAAAATCATCAATACAATTCTTCTAAGTTATTTCATGAAAAGGTCATTCAATAGAATTTTGAATTTCGCAGGCTACCTTTGCGCTTCCTCCTTAAGGAAGAAGAACTGGTCAGCCACGTTGATCTAGTGGCCGTGCTACTGCTAAATATGAGGTTGAGGGTCCGATTTTTAGGTCTGGCACCGTTCGTGGAGGAATTACTCAATAGACTAGTTTCGTGGCAGTACTGCAAGCAAGCAAGCCGACTATATCATGACTATCGAAATAGGTGTACTACAAGTACTTCCACCCCTGCATAGGAAGAAAAAATATTTGAGAAGATAACAAACATTGATGAGTCTAATATTAAGGCACTGTTCACACACAGCGTATAGTCGGTTTAGGCGCAGAAGGCCTAATTCTCAAAATGGCAACAGAGTCGTAAAAGGACTAGTTCTCCAAATGGCAAATTCTCTAAAAGCCTAATTCTCTGAATGGCTAATTTTCTAAAAGCCTAAACCGACTATACAGGCGCAGAAGGCCTAATTCTCAAAATGGCAACAGAGTCGTAAAAGGACTAGTTCTCCAAATGGCAAATTCTCTAAAAGCCTAATTCTCTGAATGGCTAATTTTCTAAAAGCCTAAACCGACTATACAGGCGCAGAAGGCCTAATTCTCAAAATGGCAACAGAGTCGTAAAAGGACTAGTTCTCCAAATGGCAAATTCTCTAAAAGCCTAATTCTCTGAATGGCCAAATCTTTAAAAGCTTAATTCTCTGAATGGCCGATTCTCTAAAAGCCTAATTTTCTGAATGGCTAATTTTCTAAAAGCCTAAACCGACTATACAGGCGCAGAAGGCCTAATTCTCAAAATGGCAACAGAGTCGTAAAAGGACTAGTTCTCAAATTGGCAAATTCTCTAAAAGCCACTTCTCTGAATGGCCAAATCTTTAAAAGCATAAGTCTCTTAATGGCCGATTCTCTAAAAGCCTAATTCTCTGAATGGCCAAATCTTTAAAAGCTTAATTCTCTGAATGGCCGATTCTCTATAAGCCTAATTTTCTGAATGGCTAATTTTCTAAAAGCCTAAACCGACTATACAGGCGCAGAAGGCCTAATTCTCAAAATGGCAACAGAGTCGTAAAAGGACTAGTTCTCAAATTGGCAAATTCTCTAAAAGCCACTTCTCTGAATGGCCAAATCTTTAAAAGCATAAGTCTCTTAATGGCCGATTCTCTAAAAGCCTAATTCTCTGAATGGCCAAATCTTTAAAAGCTTAATTCTCTGAATGGCCGATTCTCTATAAGCCTAATTTTCTGAATGGCTAATTTTCTAAAAGCCTAAACCGACTATACAGGCGCAGAAGGCCTAATTCTCAAAATGGCAACAGAGTCGTAAAAGGACTAGTTCTCAAATTGGCAAATTCTCTAAAAGCCACTTCTCTGAATGGCCAAATCTTTAAAAGCATAAGTCTCTTAATGGCCGATTCTCTAAAAGCCTAATTCTCTGAATGGCCAAATCTTTAAAAGCTTAATTCTCTGAATGGCCGATTCTCTATAAGCCTAATTTTCTGAATGGCTAATTTTCTAAAAGCCTAAACCGACTATACAGGCGCAGAAGGCCTAATTCTCAAAATGGCAACAGAGTCGTAAAAGGACTAGTTCTCAAATTGGCAAATTCTCTAAAAGCCACTTCTCTGAATGGCCAAATCTTTAAAAGCATAAGTCTCTTAATGGCCGATTCTCTAAAAGCCTAATTCTCTGAATGGCCAAATCTTTAAAAGCTTAATTCTCTGAATGGCCGATTCTCTATAAGCCTAATTTTCTGAATGGCTAATTTTCTAAAAGCCTAAACCGACTATACAGGCGCAGAAGGCCTAATTCTCAAAATGGCAACAGAGTCGTAAAAGGACTAGTTCTCCAAATGGCAAATTCTCTAAAAGCCTAATTCTCTGAATGGCCAAATCTTTAAAAGCTTAATTCTCTGAATGGCCGATTCTCTATAAGCCTAATTTTCTGAATGGCTAATTTTCTAAAAGCCTAAACCGACTATACAGGCGCAGAAGGCCTAATTCTCAAAATGGCAACAGAGTCGTAAAAGGACTAGTTCTCAAATTGGCAAATTCTCTAAAAGCCACTTCTCTGAATGGCCAAATCTTTAAAAGCATAAGTCTCTTAATGGCCGATTCTCTAAAAGCCTAATTCTCTGAATGGCCAAATCTTTAAAAGCTTAATTCTCTGAATGGCCGATTCTCTATAAGCCTAATTTTCTGAATGGCTAATTTTCTAAAAGCCTAAACCGACTATACAGGCGCAGAAGGCCTAATTCTCAAAATGGCAACAGAGTCGTAAAAGGACTAGTTCTCAAATTGGCAAATTCTCTAAAAGCCACTTCTCTGAATGGCCAAATCTTTAAAAGCATAAGTCTCTTAATGGCCGATTCTCTAAAAGCCTAATTCTCTGAATGGCCAAATCTTTAAAAGCTTAATTCTCTGAATGGCCGATTCTCTATAAGCCTAATTTTCTGAATGGCTAATTTTCTAAAAGCCTAAACCGACTATACAGGCGCAGAAGGCCTAATTCTCAAAATGGCAACAGAGTCGTAAAAGGACTAGTTCTCAAATTGGCAAATTCTCTAAAAGCCACTTCTCTGAATGGCCAAATCTTTAAAAGCATAAGTCTCTTAATGGCCGATTCTCTAAAAGCCTAATTCTCTGAATGGCCAAATCTTTAAAAGCTTAATTCTCTGAATGGCCGATTCTCTATAAGCCTAATTTTCTGAATGGCTAATTTTCTAAAAGCCTAAACCGACTATACAGGCGCAGAAGGCCTAATTCTCAAAATGGCAACAGAGTCGTAAAAGGACTAGTTCTCAAATTGGCAAATTCTCTAAAAGCCACTTCTCTGAATGGCCAAATCTTTAAAAGCATAAGTCTCTTAATGGCCGATTCTCTAAAAGCCTAATTCTCTGAATGGCCAAATCTTTAAAAGCTTAATTCTCTGAATGGCCGATTCTCTAAAAGCCTAATTTTCTGAATGGCTAATTTTCTAAAAGCCTAAACCGACTATACAGGCGTAGAAGGCCTAATTCTCAAAATGGCAACAGAGTCGTAAAAGGACTAGTTCTCAAAATGTCAAATTCTCTAAAAGCCACTTCTCTGAATGGCCAAATCTTTAAAAGCATAAGTCTCTTAATGGCCGATTCTCTAAAAGCCAAATTCTCTGAATGGCCAATTCTCAAAAAGTACGAAGAAAATTCAGACAGCCGTTTGTTTTTTCATACATTGTTTACTGAGCGCTCACAGTCGGCGGCCGACCATATGTTGGGTGTGAACAGCGCCTTAGATTGAAAACTGGATGGCATCAGGCATCCAGAATGCAAGTTATCGCAGTTATTTGTAATCAATATTATACAGTATCACTATTTCAAAACCATTTGACCCCCAAACAATACTCCGAAATCCGTTCCTCCTGAGACCAGTAAAAACAAATGTTCTATTCTTTGTTAGCTATCATCAATAATTCTGGCTGCTCCCCTAATCTTGGTGAATCTAATCATACATCATCCGCGTCGCATCTGCGTGTTTAGCCCGGCGCTTATAAAGTCGCCAGTGTGTTCCAACAGGACAGTTGCTACCCTCTGCTTTGGGAGAAATATAGGGGAGTGAGTATTAACCGCGAGCGAAGCGTTTGGATGCTTGCTTCAATGCATGTGCCTTTTTAGGGTTCCGTACCCGGAGGGTAACCAACGGACCTTATTACTAAGCCTCCGCTGTCCGTCCGTCTGTCTGTCTGTCAGCGGGCTGTATCTCAAATCCGTAATAAATGAAAATGAAAAATGTTTTATTCGATAACAGAATTAGTTTTAACAATATTGAGGTTGACTTCCCCTTTTAAGTGTAAAAACACCTGTGCCAGGAGAAGCCGCACTCCCTTAACTAGATTACATTAAATTAGCTTAACGATAAAAATGTATTTGCCTAAATTTATTACACTATTTTTATTTTTAAGTTTATGTATGCACACCTACGAGCGTTCGCCTGTGTGTGCGCATGTATGTATGTGTATGTGTGTGTGTGAGTGTGTGTGTGGATGTGTGTGTATATGTGTTTGCGAGAGTTTATAAGGAGATTCATACATATTTATATACAACAACATACAAATATAAACACTCAGAAATATACACATTACATAAAGACTACTTAATAATATGAACAATTAAATTTTCCACATCTTCATAGTTAAGAGATTTGAGCCACTCTGCCACCATTTGTTTACATGCCAGGGTAGTTTTTGTGTATATGTTAAGAATTTTATTAACAGAGTTATATAAATGCGAAGATTGATTTGAGAATTGGTGTCTAGCGAAGTATGTTTTAAATTTGCGTGTTTTAGCTACTATGTCATTTCGTCTTTAATAGGTAGACAGTTGAAATTTTACAGAAATGTTTTTTTTTTTTTTTTTTTTTTACAGAATATGTATTTCTGTTGCCGCTATAACAATAAATAATAACATTAATATAAAGGGGGCTCTCCTATTGCATGATGGTATGAAACTATACGGAACCCTTCATGCACGAGTCCGACTCGCACTCGGCCGGTATTTTTTAATGTTTTTGTGCACGTGTGTCTCTATATCCGATGGAAGTATGGGACTACTTTACCCGTACCGATTGGTACAAGATCTGTCCCGTCTTGTCCAAACTACGAAACTGCATCTTTATAAACGCACTCTTTGTCTGGTAGTTTGTATCGTATCAGTTTTATTTTTATTTTATTTTTTTTTCGGGACCGGTCAATATGGCGACACTTGGCGGAGGCCTATGTCCAGCAGTGGACGTCTTTCGGCTGAAATGATGATGATGATGGGTTTAGTTCTTGCTGTGTACGTCGCATTTACATGGTAGGATCTGTGTTGTATCACATTATTAAAATTAGTATTTTGGCTAAATTTTCGTTTTTATTCCGTAAAATATACATTACTAGCGACATGCCCCGGCTTCGCTCGTTTGCAATATATATACAAACCTTCCTCTTGAATCACTCTATCTATTACTGAAAACCGCATCAAAATCTGTTGCGTAGATTTAAAAATCTAAGCGTACGGACAGACAGCGCGAAGCGACTTTGTTTTATACTATGTAGTGATTGCTCACACCTCACACTCTAGGTATCTGTATGCTGCGCTTCAATGAGCACTTTTCTTGGGCGTACAATAACTTGTAATGGTCACTTGTTATAACTACGGTTTTTTACTTTCTCGTTAGGTTTAAATAAGTTAATCCTTCATCATCTGCCTAGCCTTTTCCCAACTATGTTGGGGTCGGCTTCCAGTCTAACCGGATGCAGCTGAATACCAGTATTTTACATGGAGCGACTGCCTATCTGACCCCCACAACCCAGTTAGTACCGGGTAATACGATACCCCTTGGTAAGACTGGTTGTCAGACTTTTTGGCCACTGACTACCTAACGACTGTCAAAGATCTATAAATGACAGCCGGGACCAACGGCTTAACGTGCTTTCCGAGGCACGGAGGAAACTCGGTATGTAATGGGTGGTCACCCATCCACAGACCAACCTTGGCAAGCACGGCTTAACCAAAGATTGACCCGAGCGGCTGTTATTATTTAGCCACGAGCTCCTCTCAAGTTAATCCTTATTACTTTAAAATAAACTCCAATTGTATCCAGCGTGCCCTACCAAAATACTTCCCCGTATATTTCCATCACAGTGGGTCCCAGGAGTGATGGGAGAATTAAATGACAATTTTAACACAGCCCTGAACTCGTAAAACATTCATCAATTTCGCAAATGGTGTTTAAATACATATGTGGCGGGTTTGCTTTATTTTAGTTTATATTCTACTAGCTTTTACCCGCGGCTTCGCCCGCGTGGATGTCGAAAAATATCCAATTACTACCTAAATCCCCCATTTTAACCCTTCGGGGGTAGAATCTCAAAAACGCTGAGACGATAATAGATTAATTTTCAATCGTCAGCCTAAACACAAAATTTGAAGATCCTAACTTCAAAACTGACGAACTTTCATATAAACTTCCATCCCCAATTTTGCCCCTTTAGGGGTGGAATTCCCAAAAATCCTTTCTTAGTGGATATTTACTTTTCACAAAGAACACACCCTCCAAGTTTCATGTCTCTAGGACCAGCGGTTTGGGCTGAGCGTTGATATATTACACAGTCAGTCAGTCAGTCAGTCAGTTTATCATTTTATATATATAGATGTGCTTCGGGAAAAATGCAAAAGTACTGGATAATCTCTTATTGGATAAAGTCCATAGATAACTAGACACGAGGCGATTTTTTCTTGCATTTGGTAAACTAAAAACCGACCAATCGAACAAGTATTATGTCACCAATGGTTAATATTCACTGTTTCTTTCGAAAATTAAATTCGAAGGCATCGATGACCTTTTTTAGGAACAGCACTAATTTGAACCTTAAACATAATAATATGAAAAAACACCCGATTAAAGTGCAAACTTTTTCTACAAGAAACAAAAAAGGTGCCAAAAAATTTATTGACAGATTTTTTCGTAACAACCTCACTCAGCACGTTAAAAAAATATATCAAAAGTGACAGGAAAAAATGGTCTTTTAATACGGGGGCGCTAACCCTTCGCTTATAATGGCTAAAGAGACCGGTCCCATCAAAATTGTCGGTGTTAAAATACACCCCATTGTGGCACACTACGGCTTCTTAACCCCAAACTAAATAGACAATTTGGAAGCCGAAATTGTATTTATAATAGTCTTTTTTGTTGTCAATCGAGTTTTTGTATTCCTTTTTACACAATTAAAAAAAGAGGTTTGATCAATTTTGCTTTTGTAGAATGGAAACCAATTTATGCTGGTACAAAATAATGTTGACAGACTCCTTACAATTGGATGGTCGACTTGAATGCTGTACAGTAGATAGTTTGTAATATATCAGTGGAAAATGTGGTTGAATAACGTCATAGGTGGGCTAACAATGTAGCGCCTCGGAATGAGTACTACTTACCAGACTGTAACTGTTAGTCGCTGATCGCAAAATCGTAGGTGTGAATTATTTACTGTAAAATGCCAAGCTAAGCTTCACATTTAAAGGAAACATTATTCCTCTACAGAAACTAATATCGTAGCCTTAAAGAACTTCTACTGGTTATAAAACATTGACAGCACTAGAGATGGATTCTTGAATTATGAATCACATTTGTTCAAATGATCAGCTGGATATGCCGAAAATAATAAACACCAACTTTTTGAGTAAGTTAATGTTCATGGTGGTGTTACGTTAAAATAATTAGCGCCAATATTATTGACAAGTATACTAAGCGAAGAAAGGTGTCCTCTATTCATGGCATTTGTTTCACTATAATTGTGTCTGTTTTGACCTTAAAGCTAGACTACCTACAGCTATACCCTATAATGTCGTCAATGGTGTTATCACATGTCAGGTTTGTGCTCGGAGTTTTTCGGCCAATGTTGGATATGCTAGCCACTTGAGAGCACATGATAGAGCAGCACACCAAAGCTCTCGACAACCACCCAAGAAAGCCATCGAATCCAGTCGCTGTGGCCGAAATCGGCTAGATGGCATCATCATCACCTGTTTTGTCAATTATCTTTAGAATCAAGATCATATCTATATTCTCTCAATTTACTATGATCTGTTTCACAATTTATTCGTCCTTCGATTCACCTGCAGCGACCGCTACATCTGCAAGTTCTGCAACATCCACCCAAAATCACATCCGATCAACAACATGTAGCACTCTTGCAAACAACACCAGTTGTCCAAGGATGTAATCCAACAACACACAACAACATATCGGTATCATCGCAACAGTTGTCTACTCGCCCTGGGGTAGCTTCAAGAGAGTCCGTATGGCGAGGGATGAAACCGATTTCATTATGGCTATCTCCCGCGATTAATTTCGGTCTGTTAAGGGTTTTTGTTGTGGAAGCACTCTTAATTTAGTGGTAAGTTGTCCATATGTGATGTATTCGGTGTTTGGAACTTTGATCGTGAATTAATTGATTGTCCCAGAAAGTAATCTTATTAAGTAAACGGTTATTTAGTAAATACTTTCTGTTCAATTTGCAGCAGAGCATGTTTCTAGATTTACAATTTTGTTGGGTACGATACTGCTTTAGACAGTCCCAAGTCCCAAAATCTGACCAACAATCTGAAAGGTAGGTACTTCAAACCAAAAACAGAATGCCTTTCGAGCCTCAGAATGTTTCTATGTCAAATAGGTTAATTTAAAAGCATTCAGATTGATTGTATGCTTTTCAATTAAATTAGGTCGAAGCTCTTTACCTATTAAATGTTAATCCATTATGTTTTGTTGCAGGACCAAAGGATATCTTTAACTCTCGGCAATGAATACCTTTACTGCAATTAGTTACTTTAGATAAAGCAACCACACCATAGACATTCCTAACATTCCAATAAACAAAAAAGAATTTAAAGAAGGAGAAACCAGTTTCAAATTTTAAATTTCGAATCCGCGCGAATCCCCTCGTGATCGGCGAAAAGATAAACCAATGGAAGGGAGTTGCATTGTTACAGTATCTGGCAGTATCACGATAACGTTCGAAGGGTGCAGGCGGCTCTGACGTGCATAGATAAGCAGTAATGCTGCTCGTATCACAGCAAGGGTGCTTGTTGACTTTATGGAATACTAAATTTAGAAAAGAGGCCTTTAAATTTGAATAATTGCGTCTCTCACTTAATCTAAGTCTGTTAAAGTTTTTTTAGTAACCGTTCTAACGAGGTTGCTATCGCTTCTAGCTCATTTGCATTCCAATGTCTATCCGTCAATCAAACAAATGAACGGTCGATTGAATGATTGATGATCGCCGATGTTCGTTCATTCACTACACGTTCAACTGGTTTACTCACTACTTTTTTACTATTGACCTTAACTGATGAAAAGGTGATATTATGATGAAGTTTAGAAATGATTTCCAGTGTTCTGTAGCGCCGCAATTATATTGTTTAAGCGATGAAAGTGCATTTGATTTGATAGATTGCGTTTGCAAGTAATATTGATGAATTGATGGTTCTTAAAAACTTGGATTATGGAATAGCTTATAATTATTGTAACTGTTTTTTGATGAGTTGGCCATTTATAGGAATTCAAAGAGGCTGGTCCGGCCAAAATGGAAAAGTTCTTATTTTAAGATTTCAACGTCATGAACATTCTAAAAAGCGTTTAGTGCATTACAAGTCATTAAGAAAAACATTTTTTTCTTTAAACAGTTAGGTATCCTATCCCATAATTAGATTCGAGACAAATAAAAATAACTGCTGGATTTTCCCGCTATCTGCGCTTTATAAGCGATTGAAGAAGTTTCTAATAACATTTTAGAAACAATTGAAAACTAGAAAATATCGAAAGTAATTCTAGACGATGAAGGAAGAAAAAAAGTAATAGTACATGTAGTAGTCTAATGTAATTAGACTAAAAGATGGAACGAAGTTTATTGTCGTGTTTTCATAGGATTTTTTTTATTGAAAATCTAGAGGTGTTCAGATGAAATATAAAAAATAAAAATTTCGCCACTCGCTATTTACCGACTTGCAACCACTACACCAAAGTAGGGCAAGGAGGCAATTATTATTATTAGTCAAAAGGTAACACAGATAGTTCGACATACTAACTTCCGCGAAAATGATACTATTTTCGAAACCGTTCGTGTCTACTAAGAGACACGCACGGTGTGTACACTAGAAAAAACGGTTACGAACAGTCCCAGTCATTAACCATAAAACAGCTCATCATATCCACAATATCATAGGTAATTTCACCACTAACTCAGTTAAACCAAACTGAGGGACGCGACCCCATGCCATAAATCCATAGAGAACATTAAAACACCGCCCATTACACGAAGGAATTGTCCCAAAATGCCTTAAACATGTGTCCTATGGCGACCTGTCATCGGGGTTGCCAGCACAATGGGTAGAATTATATTTTTTTTTGTGTTGGCAACACGACGACAGACGCGCGCCGCGGGATGCCGCCACGCCCCACCTTGTTGCCGATTTGTTTAGAACACTATTCATTTGTGGATTCATAAAGAGAATGGTTAAATGTGCTGGTATGCTTATTGTAGGGTGATTACTTTTGCCTCTCTGAGGCAGAATGAAGAGACAGATTCGTAGTAAACTGTTTGCAACTTTGGTGTTTTATGTTTTTTGAAACAATGCCACATTGACTCTAACTTAATATATTACCATTTAATAATTACGATTTCCTTTAAGATTCATGTGGTAGTAAGAACAGTCAAGGACTCTGTAGGCTTTAAATGAGCTCAAAATCTTGAATCATATCGTATAAATCATGAGAAATATCAAGCACCATTAATATTAGGATTCTACCCGAAATGTGACCCTCTGCATTAAAATCCTCTACTCTATGACCAATATTTCCAACCAGGCGTAGAGTTCGCTACACAGTCGCTACACGGGACAGGGGTAGCATTTTGTGCGCCACATCACAATAATTAGCCCTTTGCTAATGGTGGGCCAAACTGTAATCTGTGGTACTGCGTGCACTTAATTATGGGCTGATGCAAGGTATGTCACCTAAAGCTGTGTAAAAGGTTAATTAGTTGTGGTTTTTTATAATGGTTAATTGTTCTGTGTTTGTATGAAAATATCTATCTTACTGTACTACTTATTAATGTACATTTTAAGTCGTAGCTGTCTTCTCTAACGTGGAAGCTGGAAGAGGAACTCTTCCCAAGAAGAACAACGGGTTGTGCGTCGTAAGTCGTTTTAAATATGTTGGCAAGACAGGCTGAAGCATTCTACTTAACGTGTCTGCATGCATTTATTTTTACCTTTCCGGTAGAAATGTACTCTTTTTTAAGGTGAGGAAATCCTTGTGGTTATCTTTCAAATTCAGGAAGCCGAGGACTTTTTTTGTTGGTCCAAAATGTGAGCATATACACACATGTATCCTAATGCAAGATACTACATAGAATGATTTGTATCACAGTCATATTTGATCTACACCTTAGCAAAAAACCTCACGTTGTTCCTCAAACATTCTTACGATGAGGATGCTGTGTTGACGACTTCCCTCGTGATTCTTCATTGATTACTTTAATAGTCTTCTCCCCTTTAGTACATTTTTTTTTCGCCGTGAAAGACAGTACAGATCTAGCACAAACAAAAAAAAATATTCCACATATCGTCGTTGAAGTTCTAAAACAACGTAACTACATTTTTGGCAGTTTTGACATTATGATGTCGTTTACTAGAGAATCGGAAGACGCGTTGTTTCAGCTAATCAGAAGCAAGCAACGTCTCTATCTAATTTGAATAGAACACAAATTAAAAAATGGTCTTGTACTGTTACCGAGTCAGGTTCATTCAGTGTTTTCACTCTCCTCTCCTGTAAAGTTGTTATTTTTTACTTACGTGATGTTCGAACTTCAGCGACGATATGTCCCACCAATATTTAACAATCAAAATAATCTCCATGGGACACATCTACCTCCTGCTTCACAGTCTCCCCCATTTGATAAATGAGTGTTACTCGTTGAGTATGAAACTTTAAAGCACTCGACACCTCTTCACTAAATAGAATTACTTCGGTAATCGCTCTCTGTTCGAGTAGACAGTCGTCAATCATGTGGACTGTTCTCTGTGCTAACTGCTGTGCAATGTGTCGATGGGGAGTACCTATATGCGGTGCACTTTTTGAAAATATGGAATACAAATCACTGTGAATTGAGTAACAATGTGGAGTAAGATTTTAAACTTTCGTGGTCACTAAAATTATTATAACTAGAAGACGAGATATTTACCATGTTTATTGTTTTCTTGGAGTTCCCGATATTTCGGCGCTGTTGCAAGCACCATGATCACGGATAAACATCATGGTATGATGGTATGGTGTGGTGGTGTGGTATAGTCATGAAAACAATAAAAATGGTAAATATCCCGTCTTCTAGTTATAATAATGTGGAGTAATATGTCTCATCTTTGCATAGCACTTTTTATTGTGTTGAATTTACAGACGTCTTCGGGTTTTTTAAAGTTGTTCAAAAAATTACGAATTTCGAAAAGTCTTGACAGAAAGTTTATGAACAAGGCAGTTATAAGATCTGAGCTGAAAGCTTAGAAAACACGTGATAATTTATGATGGTTATAAATATAATTTAAGTTCACGATTCTGTTTACATTTTTTGTGCAAAATAATAAAAAACGTGTAACAGCTGTGTGGCGCATACGCACGGTGAGCGGCGCGTGCGCCTATTGCCCGACAATATGGTGACACGCCGGGCGGTATAGCCACAGGCGATTTAGGGTTGAATCTAATAATAGGACAAAAATGTTGCCAAACTATTGCAGAAGAGTCTGTTAAATTAAAGAAAAAAGTCAATGTCTAACTTTAGCTGAACGAAAATGGTAGTTCAAAGTAATTCAGTTTGCAGTTTGGTTTGCGTTTAGGCGATCCCCTGCTCCCTAGACTAGAAGACTCAAGTTCACTACACAGTGTTTCTGTTCTGCCTGCTAAATATAGTAAAACTTTCAAGGTAAATTCTAGACCGGTGATTCCATTTTGCTATACGGTGTGGAAGGGACACTGACGCGAAAACGGTTACCACGTATTCAGTACATCATTCTGAGCCTCGCCACATAGAAATTTTTCATCGGTTATTAATTTAAAAATCAGCTGTTCCATAAGTCAGTGTTATTTTATTTTAATTTTATTTTATTGTGTTTGGGTGGCTTACAGCTAGCAATACAAAAATTAATAGCGAAGCAAACAACGGCAAGCCATTTACAAGCCTCCACAGTTAGCAATAAACTATAGTTGCACAAAGTAATAATTAAGCAAAATATCAGTAACTAAGCATAAGGCACCAAGTAACAAAGAATAGAAACATAAAATTAAGTTAAATACCTACACAAGCAGGCACGCAGGCGTAACCACTATTAAAATTCGTCATTAACAGCACAGCTTTTAGACAAGGCAGTACTAATTGTCGCTAAGCTGCTTGCAAACAAATCGATTGATTATTATAAGTCAGTGTAAATATGGACCTTTAGAATGTGTTTTCTTATATAGTTACCTGCCATCGATTTTCTTATACGAATGAAATCTGAATGCGCTCTATGCGAGTGCCGTCAAAAGCATGATTCCAACATACGGAACCCTAAAAGCATAAACTCAAAAGATTTCCTTGTTAAAATTTTTGTAACATAGCAGAGACAAAAGGCCGCCCAGTGGGACGAACACTCGGCAAACGCGCAAAATGCTCAGCAAACTTTGCACAGTGGTCTAGCGTAGCTCCAGGCCAAAATATTGTTAAGAGGGCTTCAACAGGGTCGCACTATGGGCCCGATAATTTTTATAAAACTCTTGTGTTAAGAGGTTTTCGAGTTTAAAGCAAAATGCAATGTGTTTTGGAACTTGAAATGTTTTTAATCTAGTTGGTATTCTATTTGATCGTTATATTTTTATGGAATTTTATTCTACTGGATTAACTGTTGGGGATTTCTTATTTATTTTTCTGATAACTAGAGGCATCTTGTTCTAATGCAGATATACATATATATGTTTTCTTATTTAACCCAAAGGTTGACTGGTAGAGAATGCCTTGTGTCATTAAGTCCGCCTATGTACCACTACTGTACATGAAGTTTAAATAAATAAATTAATATCATATCCATACCTAATAGCATTACAAATGTGAAATTACTGTCTGTCTGTTGGAATATACCTGTTCACACCCCAACAGCTGAACGAATTTCGATGAAATTTGTCACACAGGTAGTACCATCCAGTCAGATCATTTCCAACCTCCAGGCGGCCGATATCACGGGCAAAGGGCAATTTTCATTTAATTTTAAGGAATATATTTTGAGACACTACAGAGAAACGCCTATCTATTGATCAATTTCATCAAAGGTAGGTAGTCAAATAGAGCGCACTGATTTAGCCAATTAATAAAGGATCATTAATATTCGAGTAGTAGCCCATCAGCCCAATCCATTTAGCCGATTACACTGTCGGTAATTGAATATTATGGTACTCCAATACTAGGTGTGAACGGACCCTTCACGAAGCCTTCAACCAAGCATTCTGTACATCAAACTAAGTAACTCTACGCAAAATTATTGCTAGGTAACGACTTTTTTTGGGGTGAAAAATCACATTCTAATGTAGCACTCAATGTAACGCAGTCAAAACATTGTGCTGATGTATGCATTGAATAGTATGGAGGTCGTGAAGGCATTTAAAGTAAGGTTATAAAATTAAAACATTATATTTAAAAAAAAAAACTTATGTAAATGTTGGAACTTTGACCCCCAATATCTCCGTAAATAGAAGGTTCCCAGGTATGGTCAAGAACAAAAAAAAATGGCAATGACAGGGAGAACAAATGCCTTTCGGATTCGTTAAGGATACTTTTACACCCTTCATATCACGTATCATGAAGCCTGTAAGCCCCCAAGAGTTAGGCAGAAATGTACCTAATAGTGCACGTATACCCACATATCGCCAGTTAAGTAGGTATTTAAGTCCCATGTAATATGGGGCGAGCCTATTGCCATCAACCGGGCACAAATCAAGACTACATGGCTGCTACTGAGAAATTCCTAATGAAAAATCCAATAACACTTAGCCCGACCAGGGAATGGAACCCAAGACCTCATGCTCAGCAGTCGCTCTTGCGATCACTAGACCAACATACAAATGCATGGATTATAAAAATTAAACTCCGATCAGACACAACGTATAGAAGAGCTTATGGAGATATCTGCACAAATGGAGGGGGTGCCTGCCCCGTGCAAACAAGGACTGTTCACTACAATAATACTTAGATTATCCTAATATCGTTTTCGGCAAGTACTGGTTGGAACTAAGAAAATCGTAAACATTGGAGTCGGTAAAGCAATAGTATATTTTGATATAAGTGTACTCAAAAAATATTTACGCCGTAAAGACGCATATCTCTTAGCCGAAATTAAAAAAAAAACAATCACCGCCGACTATAGTCATTGAATCTATTCGGACTTAGTTTATGTTTAGTTATATGTTGAAATTTTTATTACCGCACGTGTGCGGATAAATATTAAATTTCGGATCGGAAAAATATGTAATACATTTCATGTTGAACCTAATCGTAGTGCGATAAGAACCAGTTTTCGAAAAGTGTGTTGAAAAATTAATTTTTCAAGAGGATTTCTTAGTTTTCTTTTTTTTTCTTCCTAGCTTTATTTTTATTCACTGAAAATAAAATACTGCAAACCCAAAAAAGTATCATCAATATGAACAATTCTTACCTACTAACAAAGACATTCAAATATTTACGAGCGATAAACGGGACAAGACGAAAAATACCCTAATCCAATACTTGTTACTACTTAGTAAAAAATCGGTCTGTCTACTGTCATAGGACTGCTTGTTATTTAAGTGTCAAAATCCAATTATGTTCGAGATCAACAATTTTGTACGAAAATATTCCAAATGCCCACTTTATAAGTCTTTTAAGTCTCTATACCGACTAAGGAATCAATCCTAAAATCGGGAATTAATTAATTTACTTATTTAATTACAACGGCTGTGTAAAATTATAAAAATAAAAGAGACAATTATAATATAAATTAAAATATTTATACAAAATAACAAAGTACGACAAAATTTGAAGTGAAAATAAAAGAAGGTTAACAACACTTTCATTAATTAAATCAGTCTGTTCCCATTGATGACTTATGACGGCACGGTTGGCGCAGTGGCTGAGCGATTGAC
Organism: Noctua janthe; assembly: GCA_910589295.1. NCBI lineage: Eukaryota > Metazoa > Arthropoda > Insecta > Lepidoptera > Noctuidae > Noctua > Noctua janthe. Next base: position 5,827,415 of record OU342573.1, on the reverse strand, counting down.
TGCTGCGCTTCGTGTCGCGGGTTCGATTCCCGCACGGAACAAATATTTGTATGGCCTACAGGTAGTTGTTCCGGGTCTGGCTGTTTGTGTATGTGAGTTTAAATGTTTGTAAACGCACCTACGATACAGGAGAAATTCCAAGTGTGGGGGCAACGTTTTAAAAAAAAAATTAAAAAAATTGATATAAAAAAAAAACGCTGTTCGAACCAAAATGTTATTACTTATTAGCCTCAGGTTTTTAGTCATTTCAATTTTTTTTTTTTCAGTTATGTCCGTGTGCATAATCTTAATTGTATTGTTGTAACAGTGAAGTATTTTATTTAAAGTCACTGTCTAAAATGAGATAGGTACCTTACGCTCATAATTTAGAAAATAATATTCCAATAAGAATATTTTAGCTTCTGTTGTGGCTACCAGAATAGACTGGACGATTAACAATGGAAGCAATTTGCCTCTGGTTAGTACGTTCACTGCCTATTCAATTTATTATCATATTAAGAGGTTTTCTCTTATATGTACGCTTGTATGCCTCGTACACAGCCTCTGGTAATGCGACAGACGACGCAACTTGCGTCAGCGAACTGCGCGCTCGTCATTTGTTTCCTTCGCCTGATTACCTACTGTCGATCGCAAGTTGCGTAATGCTCTAAAAGAAAAAAGAAAGTCATTTCTTTTAGTTTCACTGCAGTCGCGATCGAAAGATGCGTGTAAGTCGTGGTGTGGAGGTTAAAGCTATGCTACCTCATTTAACATGATGAAAAAGCAATAGACATTAATCAATTGATATCAAAAACTTGATGATGCACCTCGATATTTTAATATTTATTGCCGATTCTTATCGTAAAATTGATTTTAACAATCCAATTAGTTGAAATATAAAATGGAAACCAGTTGCCGACAGTAATCAAGAATTCAATTAATTGAATATCTAATTTTGTTAATCAATTTAATTACTCCTATTATAACTATAAATATATTGGTCTAATGGTGAATTCTCTTTACCGTTTCTGCTTTAACTTAATGTGTGAAATTGCTACCTGATTAATCAATGTAATCAATAATATAATTAAATGTTCGTTGTTTAACGCCTCCTTAATTAATATTTCTGTAAATTAATTCAAGAGTAATTTGTTTAAATTACTTTTATCCTAGTTAGGAAGCCGAAAATAGATTAGTTTTCTTTTTTTGTTTAAACAAATTATTAGACTCTACATGTGTTTCAAATCTTTTACCAAAATCATAATTAACTTTTGGTTTTAAGACCGGCTGGTCCCCTGAGTTTGTCAACGAATGTAAAATCTAAAATAATCACGAAAATATTTTAATTAATAAGAAAGTAGGTACCAGTCAAAAGAAAATTAGATAATTGAAAAAAAAAACTTTATTTAATTTCTTAATATAATAAGTAGGTACCTAATGCTAGATCTCCAAACAAAATCATATTTTAATAATCATTTTAACTTAACAACATAGCAACACAACCTATCGTATCTAATCACGATTATTCCTTACTCCATGGTACTGGCGTCAGTGATCACCCCCATGAATACATGATCAGGTGGTCCCGACCTCCCGACTCGGCGGCGCGGGAAATACCTCATCTATATGCAGGGTCAAACAGTTATAATATTTGCAAAAATATACAACCCTATGAGGCAACGTCCTAGTCAGCATTGTTTTTTTTCTATTTTGCTGCGCTGAGCAAGATTTTTATCTTCAATGTTAAAAGCAATTTCATTTAATTCGTTTGCTGTAGGCCTAATAGGTGTATCGTGATTGCAAGCATTTTAAAAAGCTTTTCATACAAAAATACACATTGCTCATAAACTTAAACAATGAAGTCTAATAACACACACTCGTGTTGTATGTACTACAAGCTATTTCAACTATTAATATTCTAATGAGAACGTCTTCAACTCATGGAACATATTTATTTAATACGGAAACAAGACTATTTTTTTCTAGCTTAGTTTTGTAGACTTAGCCAATGGCATGTTAGATTTTAGCATAGAAAAGATATTTATATTCTTGTTTTAGTGTTAAATCTATCATTTCAAACGTGACTATTGTCAGTCTAATTACAATCTCATTGTCTTGTTTTGACCTGTCGTAACTGTTTGACATTGTCAACATTAAATGACATACAGTCAAAGTTAACTAGTCTAAGTGTAAACTTGTGTTCACAGATTTGCTGAAATTTTACAGCTCAGCTTACATTTATTTAAAAACAATCAACTAACAAGGGGCTCAGACGAGTGGTCAAAATAAAAGGCTTCCTCAAGGCAGTTTGCTGGGACCAGATTCAGTTCTGGGGGCAGTCTTAATCTCAGTCAAAATCTTTGTGTGGTAATGCAGTATGCACCCAAACTAAGGTTTTGACTGGAGCACTTGTTTCTTAGTGCTTTGGTTTTTAAAACAATATACAAACTCCCAGGAGCGCATAACCAACTGATGGAGTACCTAATTAACATTAATCCCATAAAACCTATTTTATTAGCAACACAATACATTTAATCCTAAAATCACGTATAAATCTGTTAACCAAAATATCCTACTTCATTATACCAACAATCGAACCCCAAGAATTGGGGACAAAGCTAATAATTAGATCCGACCGTTTTTGCCGGATTTAACGTAAAACTAGGCTGTTCTCGACACAAAGGAAACCCAATACCGACGTCAAAAAATCACTGTAATTTTGCACTTGGGACCGCCCCACACCAGAAAACTTAATCAGGACGAGGGAGTTATATTTCTGTTTCCGATACGATATACTATAGCATTTGAACACAGATTATCCAATCAGTTAAGATAAAGGACACGCTTTTTTACTTGGCAGCCATCGTGTTTTGCATTAACCGCCAAAATTTGACAGTTTGATTTTGACATTTGGGTTGGAGACATAGAGTTGTGTTTTGTTTTTCTGGTTGCATTCAAGGGAACCATTTCTAAAGTTGTCTATTCACTGGCATGTCGTATGCAGGAGAGGCGCGCGTGGCGGTCACGTGATCGAGATTAGGCGGCGCATTCACGTCGGGCGCACAAAAGCGCGGGTCGCGGGCGAGACGTCAATTGTGTGCAGATTGGGGGAGGAAATTCGACTAAGTTCGGTCGGATTTGAATTATAAATGCGAAATTCTACACTATTTGCATATCCCACGGGTGTAGATCGTGTTTTTTTACGATTAAAACGACACCTTTTTATTCATGTCACATCAATGATTTTGAATAAATTAAGCAAATTATAAATCTTAAATTTAGAATGTTCTGTACGTAATTGCCATTAATTTAGATATCATATAGCTGTCAATATTTGGTAGTTTATTGGATAGTTAATTAGTGATTGGCAAAATAACTTGTAGATCCTGTTGTCTATGACTAATAAATATCTATTTCTACATCAGATTAAATCAAATCCGTCTAACTAGTTTGTACACAGCTGACCTAACATTTAACCTTTTCAGATTAAATATAGCATCATTAGAAACGTCGTTCTAACCAACCTTTTCAATACAATTTTACAGTCTTAACCTTTTGAACGACATTGTCACATACAATTAATGTACAATAATAAAATATGTGTCATTTAGTAATGTTATACTTTTAAAGTGATTATGTAATTAAATTGGGATTTGTTGCCTTTATGAATAAATAAATAATAATAATTATAATTGATTTGGATAGAAATAAATAAAGGAAATAATTGTCACACACATGTGACAAACAAGCGCGTGCCCTGAACGCCAACGACACAAATATGTGAAAAAAAAATGCGCGGTGACTATAACGTCTATAACACGAAATAAACAATCAAATAGTTTTGGAATCCCTATACGTTTTGTAGGTACTGGCGGTGAAATTGTGGCTTGGCGTGGAGGGCACGCGCGTGCTTTTATGCTCTGGCATTCAAAAGCAAACAACCAAACCAAGAAAAAATAACTTCCTGCACTAGCTACTAGTATGGTCACGAAGCATTTACGACTGAAGAAATTGAAACAAATGAATGTTTTAAAATCCTGCTGTGAACGTCAATCGACACCCAGAACAATGCAATCAAATTCTAAAATTCCACCCACTCAAAACACAATGACAACTGAAAGTATTATCAAACAATGTCGGTAAACAGAGTTAAAAACAAGCGAAAAGTAAACAAAGACGACACCAGCGTGCAAACACTAGCTACCATCCGTATTATACAGTGTGTTTCAGAAAATTGTGGTTATATTTCAGGATATGGTACAGCTTTAGACCCTCAAACGGAGCAACTTACTCCATGGTCTCCATGGGACCGACATGCTAACCGCGATCGCGAAAATATATTCAGTAAAAATTTCAATACCTCTACCTACTCAAATATATGGGGCAGCTGATTATTTTTTCGTGATTACGATTTTGTTCCAATGGATTAAGTGGTTCAGTTTGATTGTCTGAGCTATACCACACCCTTAAATATGAACAGATCTTTCTGTTACATACTGTATAGGAGTAGTACCCAGGGAGCACAAATAAATCAGAATAGATCGCCCTCTGGGGCGGGGTCCCGAGAGACCTGAACCGTACTGGAGTTACGATCGTGAGGACATGGTAATAAAAAGTCTTTCGACTAGGTGGTCGTTGTGTTGTCTGTTGGTTGGATCAATGGTCAAATAAGATAAGAACTTTGACCGTTCAACTGACACCCTGGACTGAGTCGTAGGTTAGCTGGATGCAAACGCGAAGTATCTAATTAAAAATGTTGCGTTCTTGTGGAATTCCGCTTGTAAAAGATTGTTTGAGAATTTTAACCTTGTTCCTGATGCTGGAAGTTTACTGTTTTTGGTGCATTAAATTAGGATACATACACGAGTTCAAAGATCCCAATGAACTAGCTGACATTTCCACTTGATCAAACATTTCCAGTAGGTATAATTAACGATGCTAAGCTGAAGTGGAACTGGGCTGTCCACGTCTGTCGTATGTCCAATGAACTGTGAGCCAAATAGCCATTATGTGGAGCCCTGGCAAAAACAGAAAGCGTCGCGGCAGACCTCATACAAGATGATGGGACGAGCTGGACAAAACCTACGGCCTATGGCCTACATTAGCTATGGATGGAAATAACTGCAAGTTATGGAGCGAGAGGGAGGCTTTTGCCCAGAAGTGAGCACATTATACTGAAAATATATAGCTTGCTAAGTCGTTCGGTACATAAATAAACATGCCATATCCGTTGCTATTGTCTCTGTATTGGTTCTATAGTAAATGCGCGGCCTCGTGGGACAGAGGACGCATATTGCACTCATTCCATTATGTACACACATCAGCGATTTGAGGACTATCCACGTAATACCTACACGAAATGTGGTGATTGAATTTATAATAATCTGTGAAATATGTAAAATATTATTAACAAACCATTCATTGTCGTTTTCCCTCAATAAAACCAGAAGAAAGATATAACATTTCGCTTGTTTTCCACGAATGGTTAGGCAGAGATATAGGATACCTTCCTATACTATTTTTCGCGAGTTGAAAAACCGGGTATAACTCTGGGCTGCACCTGAAAAATTCCTTATGGAAATATTTTATAACTTTTAACAGGTGGCTAGGACAGACTCTATCGATCGCCAGATAGATCTATACGAGAGGCGTAGAACCGGGTGGTGCGGCGCAGCGTGGAAGAGTCATGTCCAGCTGGGAACCGCGATAAGTTGAGTTGGTTGAGTCTGTTAAAAGGATTTTAGGTCCTCTTACAAGTAACAGAGTTTTTAAAAGAATTTATCTAAATAAGGATCAACAATCTGATGTTTTCTAAGGTTTCGTAATGTGTCATATTTTTAATAGTTTTGTTATTTCAAATAAAGTAATTATTTCTATTAAAAAACACTTTTTCTGCTCGAATATCAGTGTGTCCACAATTAATGACAACGCACAGAAACCCCAAACTACTTAATATTTACTAAATAAAATGAATTGTACCGAAATGAAATGTGACCGCCGCTTGGGAGTGCCTTCTGGGCCACCTAGGCTTGTTAATCGTAACTAGTTTAGTTAAGGGTAGCCACCCCTGCTGCCCTGCTACCCTGGTGACAGAAGACACCTTGCCACGGTAGCCATTGTTGTCAAATGTTTTGACAGCGCGTGTTAGCTTTCAAATTAGTTGATTTTAGTTAATGTAAAATTTTCAATGTCTGGCTTTGCTTGTTGAACCTTTTTTTTAGGCGTAATTATTGTTTATTCGTTTTTTTATACTCGCAACACTTGTAAAAATTATTGTTTGTGTCTACGCTAAGTCAAATTCTTTGATGAAGTCAATAGTTGAGAAAAGGTTAGACTGATGATGATTTATATCATTACACTACATTTGTACTGTAGTGGTACCTAAAACCAAAAGGCATTCTCTACCAGTCAACCTTTGGGTGAGCCGGTGATCTATTAACAGCATCTGCATCAGTGAGCGGGGTTCGCGTGGCTGAGTTTTGGGCTAAACACATTTGTTGAAGTTTTTGCCATCGATACGCTAAGAAGAACCTTTGGTTAAATAGGACAAATAGTACATTTTGATATAAATGGGGAAACCTTGTTAATGCATTCGAGGCGAAATTCACACCCGAGCATCAGGCGAGTTTGTTATGGAGCCGAGAACTGCAGTAACAAATGACCACGTGTATCAAACGCCGTCTTTTAATACACTTTCGAAGAAACAAAAAAATAGAACGAAAAATATTTTTTATAACTATTAACTCTTTCTTCCACATGCCTCCCATTACCACCAAAGACTCGACGAAAAGATAACAGATTTCGCAATGAATCTTCACCATATTTACTCATCGGCGCGCACTTATCATAAAGGGTGTAATGTATTATTTACAGCGGGGTGTTCCGGGCGGGGGGGCGAAGGGAGCGAGGGGTTGTTCGTTACCCGGTTCAGTGGGCCATAATAACTTCAGGGAATACCCGGCTCCAAGCTACTAACACCCGTCGACGGGATGTACGGACCGTTGTGGTGCGACGTTTGAATTGCTCATTGCTCATAGAGCTGGACCCTTTTATGTGCAAAAGAAAAAAATAGATACGTATGTTTTGTTTACTAAGTGACCATTGTTACTTGCGGGTTTGTAGATTAGTCAATAACAACTTTATAAAACCTGCCACCGTCTAAAATCTGTGAAATAATGCTCAGTCTAGAAATATAATATTTACATTTAATTTGCTTATAATTATTGAATAGACAAAATAGAGAGTTCAATACTAATATTATAAAGATGAAGAGTTTATTTGGTCTATATAACATCACGCTACGACCAAATGAAGCGGAGCATCAATGAAGAATGTTGCAAAAACGGGGAAATTGTATTTTTTATAATAATTTCATGCGGACGGAGGTCGCAGCTAGTTTAGAATAAAACAATCCAAAAAAACAGAACGGTAAAATCTAAGTTTTTACGAGAAATACATTGTTTTAAATGCGTCCGATGTCGGTCAGAGACATGTCAGAGTGTCACCTTAGGGACGGTTCACACAGCTTCACTCGAGAACGCACCACTAAAGTTGCACCCTCTCCGGTCGTATGCACAGTTATATGTTATAATTTTGTCGCCACATCCATCACGCATGCTGGGACACATGTCGCGATTACAGCTACTCTCTGCTCACCTCCCATTCGTTCATTCGTTCGCTTATCATAATTCATTCTCATTCACTGCCGCTGAACTTTTATTATGTTGCCATTCAATCTTGAGCCACAAATGTTTTGCCTAATCGAGTGATTTAAAAGGTAATTCGGTACTTGTGTATGTATTACATTAGTGATGTTTTGCCTGAAAGATGATTTTTCATGGAATTAATTATGAAAATTTTATCCTTACATGATTTGACCAGAGCATCTACTACTTGACCTCTTTTACTTGTTCCGATCTTCTTCGTGTCGCTGGCACGAAAGAATTTTAAATTTTGGCTCAAAACTTCCCACTTTCACGGTGTCGTCGGTGGCGGTGCAAAGGTCATTTTGACTGAGGGCCACAGAAGGCAGTGGCACAAAATGCTCAGGAACTTCGTTATAACATGTAGCCATTAATTAAATATTAGAAAGATCATCATTAGATGGACGAAAGACGAATGAATGATAAATCATTAATTCGTGGGCCTATAACAGTACCTTTACCAGTAGTTGAGAGCAGCGAGCGGTGGCCCAGTGGTGGCGGTCCCAAATTACGAGCAGTAAGTCGTGGGTTCGAACCCAGGCAGGAGCATTACTTTGTGTAATTTATTTCATCACCACTGCACACTGCTCTCAAAACGGTGAAGGAAAACATCGTGAGGAAACCGGCATGTCCTAGAACCTAAAATTCGAAGACATGTGACATCTACCAACCCGCACTGGACCCGCGTGGTGGATTATAGCCCATTCCCTCTCATAGAGAGGAGGCCTGTGTCCCAGCAGTGGAAACATTATAGGCTGCTGCTATAACAGTACCTACCTAGTCCACAGCTGGACGTAGCATGGTTTCTACATTTGCATGCTAATTACTTTCTGATCTAACTGATACTACGCAGTTAACAGCGTGCGTGCGTTAATATTAGTTTATTTTATATAACAGTGAAGAAGTAGCATTATAATGAGTGCCAGTATGGGGATACTGGCAAAGGGTTTATCAAATAGGCAGTATTGTACTTACCTATATTACACCTTCATTTCGCCAGTCAACTTATGTTTAAGTCCCATGGAATCGCAGGCCAGCTTATTGCCATCAACCACAGATATCTACTGCTGCTATTCTGACTACGGCTGCTACAGAGAAATTCCTAATCGAAACCCAGTAAGTAAGAATAATTTCGCCTGACCCGGCAATAGAACCTCTTGCTCGGCAGTAGAGGTACCCCACTAAGCGACCACTATACCAACAGAGGCAGCATACAACATTACCTACATAAATAAAACAAAATCAAAGAAATCCAATCACTCATTAATAAATGACGCCTAAACCCAAGTGTACACAAGTTAGCAATTACAATTACCGTCATGTTAACACCGGTATTTCTCGTACTGTTATTTTATTCAGCTAGGTCTGTAAACCACAGGTTTTCGACGAACGCCGTGCGTGATGGCAGACGCGGCTGTCGTGTCGCGTGCACGCCACTCAGTGGAGCCCTGGCCTCACGTAGGGGTAGCAGAGAAATAATACTAGTCTGAGATATGATTTGTTAAAATTACCTTCGTAGAATAATATGACTTGGGCGAACTTTTGAGTAAATACCATAACAAAGGACCCATTGCCCTCAAATCTGTTCCTATGTTAAATGAGACGGCTCAAAAAGTAATGCTATCACTGTAACCTATCAGTCAGTAAAAGAGTCGCGGAAACACCTGGATAAGGGATGCACAGAACCGGCAAATGTGGCAGAAGAAAGGGACCTATACCCAGCTGTGATTCTGATGATGATGATGATCTTACTTTTTATAGTCTGCTCGCGACTTTATCAATGTTAAGTTATTGATTTAATATAAAACATCCTATTTAAACTTGGCAGTAGCTTGCTATCAGTTAGATTTTTTTTATCGGATGAGGAGTTTCGGCGGTTACCTCCTACATCCAAACTTTACCTATTTATAGTTTTTGTGTAGATACAGTTCAATGGTACACAGTAGGAAATGCAAAATACAAAGATTTTTAAATTAAAGTGAGGAGACGAGGATTACCTAGATCACCCAAATTTTTCCTCCATGTCCTGAATTACTTGTAACGTAAACAAATTAATGAAATACTTTTCGGTTCCCATCATCCATCAGCGAATATGCTACCGCTACCCGTCCACCTTCACGACAGTACACAAGGCAGCTGCCAGACGGCCGTCAACGTCAGCAGCGCGCGAATCAGCGGTTAGCGTGGCGTGCGAGCGTCGATCGATATCTACCCTCCAGCCCACCTGATATCAGCTAGCGTAGGGAATCTATCTCGAGTAGGTACGGTTGTTGTTGATACGTGTTTTTTAGCATACACTTCGCTAATAGCTATGACTAAGTGAACCAACTATCCTGAAGGCTCTTAGGCCAGTCGAGAGCGACATAACTTCAAAAGTCTGTTCCTGACTAGTGCGGACAACTAGTGTTTTCTTCTGCATTCAAAGTTTTCCGAACTCATTTTCAGCTCAGAGAAGGTCTCAACAGCTGGTATAGCTACCTTTTACAACAAACATAGTCATGTCAATACCTAGTAACTGGTACTTAAACACCTGGTACTGACCGATACTTAAACACGTGATTATACTCATGATAACAAACAATTTTCCCAAAAGAAACCTTTTTTTATACCTACTCGTTCACTTTTATCCCAATAACACAACAGCCGATTATGAGATACAGGCCGCTGACAGACAGACGGATGGACGGACAGCGGAGGCGTACTAACAGGGTCGCGTTGGTTTCCCTTCGGGTACGGAACTCTAAAAATGAAATAATGCTTCTATTTAATATAAAATAACAACCAACAACTTTACTCAGACCACAGAAAATAAGTTCAAATAACCATGTAAGATAATTACGATCATTTTCCAATCACGGCTCGCTACAATAAAAATGCAAATGACCCCAAAGGTCGGATAACCCCTGTACACCGCCACCATAAAACTGTAACATTATGTCTACGCCAACAAGTATGTAATTCATTTTCTATTGCGGCCAATTGCCGGAGGGGAGTATCTGAATCGTCTCGCCATCTGTCAATGTTTCTCTTCGATGCAAGGATGCTGTATTCTTTAGGATTGTTTTTGAGAGAGAGAAGACGACGATTTCAAGCGAAATAAAGCTAACTAAAATAGTGATAAGTAGCTAACAGGTGTCTACTTTTACCTAACTTTTTTTTCAACCTATTATTGTCTCATTGCTGGGTTAAAGGCCTCACCATGGCTTCCGAGTTTCCACTCTTTTAACATAACATCACGCCTGTAATCTCCGAAGAGTAAGGCAGAGGTGTACCTAATAATATAGTATACCCACATTTACCCAATTAGGATTTGTGCCCGGTTGATGGCATTGGCTGCTACTGAGAAATTCCTGATGGAAAAACACAATAACAATTTGCCCGACCCGGGAATTGAATTCAGGTCCTCATGCTCAGCAGTCACTCTTTACCTATTTTCCCTTCTCCGGCCAATCTTCCATTAATACTTCTAAGTAATTACGCCAGGGTTTTCTAAGCTTCCTGCGGCGACACTAGGTAGAAAAGTTATCAGATATTTGTAATTCTGAAGGTTGTATAAACCAAAATGCCTGTTGCGTAAAAAACAAACAAGACAAAATTGGCTTTTTACTAAAAAGGACTTTCATTTTCCTCACTGAAAGCAACGCCTACAAATTATATTTGAAAATTGACCCAGATTTATGAAAATGTTTTTTTCTGTGTCAGCTTTTCTTGCGCCCTCGAGCAAAGTTTGCACTTCAGCGCAGGTTCATTTGCAATTGAAGTCACAACCTCCCGACTGAAAAAAAAAACAAAAAAAAAAGCGCGTACTACGTATTTGACAAATCCCCGCGGGCGGCCGAACACAAACCTCATATTCCTATCTCTTTCTCGCTGCAGTATCCCTCCATCTTCCGTCCTTCTCCCACGCACTGAATGCTTTAGGTTCTTTCTCAGAGACGCTCCTCCCGTACCACGTTTATTTTTCATTTCTTAGGGAGCGAAGAAAATAATTTTCTGTGAGCTTTGAACCCGCGGCGAGGGAAAAATGGGAAATTTGGAAAATGTAATTGGATTCTGGACTAATCTCGACGCCTCTCGTATTTTATAAGAGGGGAGTGCGTGTTGAAATAGAAATAAGTACCGTCTTACGTAGGTATATAAGAGCGTCTTCGTAAATTAGTATTGAAGTGCCTATTCTGTATTTTTTCAAGCCCTGAAAATCTTATTGTAAATCTACTCTCTATTTTTCGCTGGCATGCCGTAAATTAGATTGATTTGGTACTATTATATTCTCTATGGTACCATTACATGATAGGGACTTAATTGAAGTAGAAGCAGTTCCATTTCACATTCAAGAGAAACTAGACTTCAAGAACGAGTGAAGCGAGCTCGAAAAGTTTTACATGTTGACTCGAATAAATTTTAAAAATCCACTTTTACAACTTATCAATAATATTACAACTATCCTATATTAACTACAACTACCATTCAAAATTTTACGGCAAACAAGAAACTGATTTTGATTCCCGAAATGTCAACCAGTATTTTTCTTAATAACTTAACATTTGCATACCATTGATATCAAATACCTAATCTTTAGTAGATTGTCCCGTACTAATAGGTATACACGGTGCTTTTTTACGAAATTAAAGTACCTACCTACCTAAATTTGATATAAGAAATAGCGACTAAATCAGTCAGGAAGACGATTATCAGAATTTTACATGGACCGACTGCCTATCTGACCTCCACAACCCATTTAGTACTGGGTAATTACGATACCCCATGGTAGGACAGGTTGTCACTTTTGTTGGGGGCCACTGACTACCTATAATGTGACTATCAAAGATCGATAAAATGACAGCCGGGACCAACGGCCTAAAGCGCTTTCCGAGGCATGGAAGAATCTTGGTATGTTATGGGTGGTCTCCATCCACAGACCAACCTGAGCAAGCGCAGCTTAACCTAAAGATCGACCCGTGCGGGTGTTATTATTTAGCCACGGGCTTCTCACTATGTGAATTCGGCTATCATTGTACCGATAGTCGTTACGGCCAATAGCTTTGAAAAAATAGTCTTTTTTAAGGCATATCTTACTGCACATCACTGAACTCGGGAGCCCTGTGGCTCACATATACCCAAAAGGCCCATTTTCACTAAGACGGATCGTCTGTTTTCTCGGTGCGTCTAAAGGTGCGTCCAGATGAGGTAACATTTTACAAAACTTATATTATATAACTCGTCTAATAAATACAACATTGCTAACCTCTCTATTGAATCATGTTAAATAACTATGTTTTATAACATGTTATGTTATTAGTGTGGACACACCCTAAAGAGACGGATATGCCAGTGGCAGTACAGTTTATATGACACTGTTCACATTTAGACGAATCCGAGAAAAAAAACGGATCAGGATTTTTAGTCGGACGTTTTGCCACTGCGAAAAGTCTAAGTAGGAACGGGCTCTTATAAAGCTCCGCGTTATCTGCGTATTCAATACAATAATGCGTTCAGGGTTGTTGCGATGGCGGCGGGACTGTTCGAAAGAGATACTGCGGCCCTGGAACACAAAGGGCTAAAAGGAACATGGATGGGTTTTAGTCAGTACAAGTCTGACACTCCCTTCCGCTGCGCCCAGAGCGAGAGGAGTCATTTGATGATGTCCCATCCGAAAAAAAGGGTATTGTTGAGACTGTCACGTTTTTGTAGTGCCTCGGCAATGTTTGACGACGCACGCACTGTCAGTTTTGATGCATTGTGGCGTAAGAAATCTGCCTTGCTACTCCGAAGGGTGCGGGTGCGTGGCAGTCCCAACACTATCCTGCAATCGATAGCCGCCCGAGCAGACAGCCCTCTAGTTGTAGGCGCTAACTAATCGTCGCTCCCGATCTGTTCATAGGCTAAGTTATATTGTTACGTGTTACGTACACAGTGGAACTCTTTTTATTCTATATTTATACCAGCCATTGATTAATTTGAATTTGAATCGGCGTCCCCTCCCACGCCGTCACAAATTCAGCGCGAAAACATACAAAAAAAAATCCAACATCTATCATAACCTCTGGATAACCAATTTATCATTGCTATTTGTCCCATACTTTTTTTATTTCATTTGACACTATTTCGTATTATATTATCATTAGACAGCAGTATCAAAGTTTAAAAAAAATGACTTTTTCTGGTCGTCTGTAGCCGTAGACAGTTGGCATATTAGGCACGTTTTCATTTGTCTGCTACATCCCAGAGGCCGCTATTTTAAAAATAAAATAAAATGGCGTAAGCTAGGCAGGCCACGCTTCATATAAAATATAGTATTATAGTATTATCTTCTAAGGGCCGGCGCTCACTGACGGCGTGGCACGGCATGGCACGGCAGGTTGTGCTGCTGCATCCCGCGGCGTTCCGTGGCATCCTGCTGAAAGCCCCCAGCCACTCTGGCATCAATCAGTTTTGCTCCGCGCGGATTCGAAGCTGGAAGTTCGAAGTTTGAACCTTATTTCAATTACCTTAGCAATCATAATTCCTCGACACAAAGTGACCCATACGTCTCGCTGTATGCAATGGCGCGCCGTAGCAACTCGTGGATTGAAACGGCATGACACGTCATGCGGCAGCAGCCCGTGGCACGTCGCGTCATTTCGCGGCATCGTGGTAGTGAAATAAAGTAACATGAATTCTAAATCATTGAAATAAGATTCAAAATAACTTGATTAGTAATCCTTTGCCATGACACGCCGCGCCGTGCCGTGTCGGCAGTGAGCGCCGGCCCTTAAGTGTCACGTTTCCGAGACATAAGCTGTACATAAGCAGTCAGTCAGACATAAGCTATCAAAGTTAGAATCTATTCATTCTAAATTTGATAGCTTATGTCCGACTGACTGACTGATGTAAATATGTATCAGTACAATTCTGATTTTGTTAGCCACGCATAAAATCGCTTTTGCAAACCTGCCTAGCTTAATGAATAGATTCTAACTTTGATAGCTTATGTCTGACTGACTGACTGATGCCACAATCAGTACAATTCAGAATTTGTTAGCCACGCATAAAATTTTCGCAAGACCTGCCTAGCTTATGTAAAGATAGAGATCGCAAGCTCTATCGCTGAACCCGAGGTCCTAGGTTCGATTCCCAAATCTGGCAGTGTTGTAAGGGTTTTTACATTCTGTCACCCGAAATCCGGTGTTGTTGGTGGCAATAAGCATATAAAATGAAACTTAAAACATGACTGGCACAATGTGGGTGCACTACAGTCCTCTTCCAACCCTCAGAGGAATGAAAGTGTGATGTTATATTATTAAAAATGGTAGTGTGTAGGGGTCACAGATATAGATGTAACTAGATGAATGTATCACAATCCGTGTGCAAACCAAGCATGTAATTTTTCGACTACCTACTATTACCTCCTATTTAGATACTATACAAAATAAGACCAGTTTTAAACAAATTATGTTTGCTGCGACATTAGCCACGTTAAGCATAAAATGCTTAACTGACACGCGAAGTAGGGCCTCTTGTGTTATCTAGGTATATTTAATATCTACATCGGTAGTTGGGGTTTAAAGACTACAGAAATAAAACACAATAAATACTTCATTGTAAATATTAATTTCCAATATTATTTTATGCTTATGGTAACCAATGATACAATGTTACTTTCCGAGAACGCGGTACGAACAGACGTCGCGTCATACCACTATACATAAACCTAGCCATTGGCATGTAATATCACCGTAACTGCCAACGACAATGCCTTGCGAGACATATAAAAATGCTATTCCATATTGATCAACACTCGCATAAAGGCAGCTTACAAAACTAGATAATATCTATCTTATAATTAACGCTCAAAAATCACTCATCAATTTGTTTTTTTTTTTATCTAAATCCGTAAATTTTCACGATCATAGTTGTCACAAGTATTTTTTACCCAAACAATCTTTTTTTTATATTTCTATATCTAATTGTCTATAACAGAGGCACACAATGCTTAGAATCTAGCCCGATATTGTGGAGCTTACGGTTCCAAGTAAAAATGTTACTCGATAACGAACTTTATCTATCAATGTACATACAGTCCATGGAGTTTGTACCACTCGTCAAATTCCATCGCCGCTCTTTCGACGCCAGTATTACTAGGCTGCCGTTTCCAGTGCTGTCTGGCTGGAAAGGACTATAATATAATAACTATTATAAATCTTTGCATATTATCTGATAAGTAAAACATCTTTTTCAAACTACTTCACACTGAGATACTGGCGTCGTTCACAAAATTTGACAAATGTGTACAAAACAAAATCTTATTAGTTACACTTTAAGGTATTTCTCCTAAACTAACACTATAGGCGGCCCTCCGACCTCGCTTACTGTGACCAGAGTCGGTTATCTTAAACACTAACATATGACATAACTGTTTCTCTTATGTACAGGCTCTGGAAGTAAACAGATATGTCACCCCATTTTTTAATTTAAATTAATGATAAAATCTTGAATTTCTTTACATTTGGTGCCCATAACATCTGTATATATATTTTTAAACTGTCTCTTTACAATATTGTCTTTCCTTATTATAATTTAATGTTAGTAAATTAAAAAATGGAGTTCTTTGGAGCGAATATTTGAGATGTTTGTTCCGTAACTTTATGGTGTGGGGGCCAGCTGCGAGGTAAGTCGCACGTCTAAATCAAAAGCTATTTGGATAAAAGCATGTATGTTGAATGATGAGTGAATCTGCGGGAGAATTGACTATGTGACATTAAAGATGTCTCTAAGAAGATGATAGTCAGAAAAGTCAATATGACACAGACATATCAAAATGATAGACTATCTTCTGCGTAGGACTTCTCCGGGCGAATCACACAGTCCACAATTGATAATACTTTCACATAAATCGACCGATGTCACAGAACTTACAGCTTAAACCTACAAAGGGACTAGAACTAAACAATACAACCTAAGCAATTTTGAATTGTCATGTAACTAAGGGCCGATTCACACCGAAACGGCTGAAGCCGCAGTACCGCTGACAAGAAGCGCATGGCCGCTCGACCTTTTCGAGTTGCGATACTGGTCTTTTAAATATGTAGATAAAGGTTAAAATTATTTTACCCTAACAGTGCTCGCCGCGCGGGTGCCGACCGCTGCTTTCCCGGTGAAAATCGGCCCTAAAAATTAGCTTTTTTCAGGAATATTACTGTTTAATAAATAAAACGCTATTTACAACAAAAACATTGCGGGAAAGGTGTTCATACATACATAAAATGATACTGTATAAGGCTGCAATATCACACATAACTTTGACAATAGATATACAACGCATGCTTTACATTGTACATAGCAATACAAAGTTAATAAAAATATATTTTCA
This sequence comes from Noctua janthe, assembly GCA_910589295.1. Lineage (NCBI taxonomy): Eukaryota > Metazoa > Arthropoda > Insecta > Lepidoptera > Noctuidae > Noctua > Noctua janthe. The sequence goes on along the minus strand of OU342573.1, from coordinate 5,810,384 downwards.
CGCCCGCGCTAAGTGTGATATTGCAAAATGCTATTTTACAAGTTTCAACAATAATTTCAGAATTTTCAGTCAATATTTAAAATGGGAGCCTCTTGTGGTCCAAATGGTCTTCAACTAAAACAGTTACAAACGTAAAACTAACAATAAAATATAATACCGATGCAACAGCATGCAATAAAATGAATATATATAACTATAATATATTTTATTTTATTGTGCAGTGAAAAATGTGCTTTTTCATATAGAAACTATATGTTGGCACAAGTCATTTATTGCAGAATTGAAATTATAAACCATAGTCAACTAAAAACTGATACAATTTGAACATTTATTTTATTTATGACTTAATTTTGAGTACTTTTCTTCTAACCAAATCTTTTTCCTAATAATATTTTCCTAATCAGAAATCGTATCACGTTAATAATAGTACCAGGGTAGGCATCAAGTCTTTACAAAAATATCTACATTAGGTTGTAGAAACTGTGTGTTGATAGCATAGTTTGATATGTTGTGCGAAAGATAACTAGTACAAAATTTTCGAGAAACTAACATATTTATTTTAAATTTCACACTGTTGTAACGTTCTAGAAAAAATGCCGATTAGAATTAAGTACTTGAGAGAAGCTGTCATGAAAGAAGACAATGGATTGCGGGTTATTTCTAGGGTCGATGATGTAGAACTAGACTAGAATGTGCTAACTTAAAATATCAACAACGTGCAGTTCGCGTGTCACGTGGCAACCGGTGAACCAAACTGTCTGTGGTATGCGACCAACACACCGTCACTCACTATATATCACTGTTCAGGCTTCAGGCAGCGTCCGTCTGCGCGGGCTCGGGCTCGGGCCCCGGCGACGCGCCCTCGTCCTCGGATCAGGTCTTCCGCAGCTCCACCAGCTTCACGTCCTTAACGTGCAGGTTGTGCTTCGATTTGGCCGCGAATTTGATGACTGCTTGTGTAGAGACGAGAGGCACATGTCGGAGATCCAGCCTGTACAGAAGAAATATTTCAGGTCAGTGTCTCTTTTATTTGTAGAAATTTGAACTGTCGAGAGTCAAATGAGATTCGTAGGAGAACCAAGGTCCGTCCGACAGTCCGAAAAATGTCGGACGGAGTTCATCGTTCGTTGAACTTATAGCCGACAGTGCGAAAAGTCTTGAAGTGGCAATCACATAACATTGTATGAGTTAACTTAGGACCTGGTGAAAGTTGCGGCAATCTGTTATATAATCAGGCTTATATCCAGCAGTGGCCGTCTTTCTGTTGAATGCTAAATGGTATGCGTATTTGAAGTTGTGCTTACCGCACGAGGTTGGGGCAGCGCGCCAGATGGTCAAGCGCGGCTTCGGTGAGCAGGCGGCAGCCCGCCAGCGACAGGCGCTGCAGGCCGTGGTGTGCCAGCTGCGCCGCACCCGCGTCTGTGAGCCGAGCGCAGGACGATGCGTCCAGCTCCACTAGCTTTGGTAATGCCTGGTAAAAAAAAGAACATTACATTTAAATGACTGAAAATTCAAACACTTTGGGGCATCCCAGCATGCACTGGGTCTGATTTAGTAACAATTGAAGGCAGCAGGAGCGTCTCGCAAGTAAGGGCGTTTTCGCACAACGTATGCATATACGGGTCAGCAGTTTACCTGCACGACATAGCGCATGGCGACGTCGGTGATGTCTGTGCCGGGCAGGCGCAGCACGGCCAGCGCGGCCAGGCGCGACGGCTCGGCGCGCGTGGTGGCGCCGCCGCCCGGCCGCGAGCTCTCGGGCGGCGCCAGCACGCCGCGCAGCTTGGCGTCGTCCAGCGCGCGCGCGAACGACAGGTCCAGCGCCGTCAGCGGCGGGCACGCACCGCTGCGCAGCGCCAGCGCGGCCTCGGCGGGCGAGCCGGCCAGCGACAGCGAGCGCAGCGCCGGCAGGCGGGCTAGTAACCTGCACACGAGTCATTATGTGAGCTCTTCACATCTAAAAACTTCTCTGACTCGAAGATTCTACTCAAATACGATTCCAGCATAATTCAAACAAATATAAGGAAAAGAAGAAACAAAAGAGAAAAAACGAAAACAAACAGAGTAAACAAACTTTAAAGAGTATTCATTTTTGTTTACTCTCATTCTGAAAAAAGGGCCTTTGTTTTATAAAGGGCTCCCGAGTAGAGCGAGGAAGCACTTGGTTAACTTCCGAGCAAAGCGAAGGAGTTAAGACTCCTGAGAGCAGTGAGGAATTTAAGATAGCCCAACGAAGACACTTTTATTCCAAAGGAGCATACTCTACTTTTCACACGTACTGCGTGAAAATTATAAAACCCGCCAAGTTTGAGTCGGACTCGCACAAAATGGTTCCGTAGCAAGAAACAATAAATAACATTATTTTTAACGTTTATTCAGTGTACGAAACACTTGCATTATAGTGAAAACAACATAAATCTAATTCTATAATAATAATTACCAAGCGAGTTGCCTCCTAGCAAGATGGCACCACTCAAGTCCCAATGATAACGGTTGTCGCCGAGCGATGCCTGCCAGCTGAGCGGCCGATACGCGCACTTGTACGAATGACATGCTGCGCCACAGAGAAGGATCCATCTAGAAATATAATGTAAATATTATTGTAGCGAGGAATGTGGATAAGTCATTTCTATCAATTCCGCTATTGCTGGTAAATAAATAAAAAATAAACCGATTCACAGAGTGGTGACGAGTGCAGAATAGGCGACGCGCGAGAAACATGGTTGAAATCAACATCGCGTCTTTCGTTTTGCTTGGGATTACATATTTTGCACGTCTCCGCTCCGCTCGGATTTGATGTCGATGTCAACGCTTTGCCTTCCGACTTGTTTTACTGCATCGTTGGTTTAGTGGTCGCTATTGCGATAGCTGAGCGAGTGGTCTTTTTTTTCGGATGGGAAATTGTCAAATGACCCCCCACCTCTCCCGCTCTGGGCGGAGTAGAAGGGAGTGTCAGAATTCTAATAATCAGTAGAATTCTGACACTCCCTTAATGGGTTTTAATCAAAACCCATCCTATGTAGTGTATATGTTCCTTCTTTGCCCTTTGTATTCCAGGGCCGCAGTATCTCTTTCGAACAGTCCCGCAGCCCCGGCAACCAAGAGGTCTTGGGTTCGATTTCCAGGTCGGGCGAAGTGTTATTAGATTTTCGAGGAATTTCTTGGTAGCAGCCAAGGATTCTGGAACTATGCCTAGTTGATGGCAATAAGCTCGCCCCCTATTACATGGGACTTTAACATAACTGGCGAAATGTGGGTGTACTATTAGGTGCACCTCTGCCTAACCCTTCGGGGATTACAGGCGTGATGCTATGTTATGTTTGTTTTGAGGCTTGCATTCCCTTTGACGTCACACGCGTCTCACGTGAAGATGAAAGCGCACCTTCATAGACACAATAACCATTATTAATATAACGTGTTAAACTTACCGAGTACTCAGCCCAGGCCTTGCAGACGAGCGCGCACGTGGCCAGCTCGTGCGGCGTGAGCTTGGCGAACACGCACAGCATGGCCTCGCGGTCCAGCCACGGCGAGCCCGCCGGGTTGCACGCCACGTTCATTGGCGCGGCCGGCCGGACCGGGTACATCGGCTTCTTCATTATCTGCGAATGGATAACAGTTTATGAAGCACGGTTTAAGACAGGACTAGGTGATACAAGCACGTCTTCTAGAACAATATGTCGTAACTTGACTTGTGGAACACGGCAGCTCAAGTTTTTTTTACACAATTTTTTTTAATGTCATGTAGTGAATTTGGCAATATCAACATGGAGCTGTATAATATCTTCGATTAGCTGATTCAGTAATAAATCATATAATAATCTGAATGACGTGTCTTTCATTTCTTTGGACTCGCCACAACCATTACGGAAAATTCGTAACAGGGTAACCTGCCTTACGCCACGTTCTCCCCGAAGCATCGCGTGAATATAGCTATTTAAAACCGCTTGCTCGCTCAGTAACCTCGTCGTAGCAGAAAGGAGACGCACGAATACGTGACCGTCGCTTTTATTTAGTTAGATGAACTAGAACGCCTCGTCACGTCGTCAGAGAGCACGGTCGGATTTGACAAACACCTAACGAGTGTGCCCTCTGGAGGAAGGACTCGGGGTAAACCGATACCAATAATAAAAATAATGATGTCCGACTAACTTTCCTCACCTTAGCGGAGTGGTGCGTGAGCTGCAGCGCGAGGTGCGCGCGCAGGGCCTGCTTCTTGGGCGCCTCGTCCTCGTCCGACGCGCGCCGCTTCTTCGGCAGCGGCTCCCAGCCCTCGCCCTCGCCGACGGGGTGGCCTTCTTCCTCGCGCTTTATTTCTGTTAGGAAACATTGCTATTACTAAACAGATCTCCGATATAACAAAATAAAAAAAAGGTATTTTACAAAAACATCAATTTTCAAGTAAAAATCTCCGATTGCGGGGTCAACGGCTGCGGGTAGTGCAGGTAAATACTTGAAGTAATGAGAAAAACATAGTCATAACTATAAACGATCAGCTGATCGCTTAATTCATATTGATTTTAAGATCAGCTGTTTCAAAGCTTGTGACCAGTAAAGTGAACCCTAAGTAATACTATTACTCTTGTTAAAGGGATTAAAAAAATGTAGTATCAAAGATCAGCGAACACAATCCGTAAACTATGCTTCATAATAACGTAACTTTCGTCAAGATAATATACATTGTAGCCATTTCTTTGGGCCTATTGATTTGTTTGGCCTTTATTCAGCAGCGGACGTTTACTGAATGATGGCGTATTTACCGTCCTCAGACTTGATATGTGGAACTTCATTCTTGCCTTCGTTATCCGAGCCCGCTTCTGATTTGATTTGAGACTGCGATGTGGCTCCTGGCGCCTTGTTCTGAAAACCATAAAATGTAAATTAATAATGGTCATAAATAAGATAGTTCATCGTCAGAATGCTGGCCTTTCTCTGGGAGCTGAGGTAAACATTTCTCACACCCGTACGTAAAATACGCGCTTTGGACAGCGACTTGCGTACACCAAGCCCGTTACACAATTCTACAATTACAATGGTCAAAAATAATAAGTTATACACTGGCACTAGTGTACATTTCAAAACAATGAAAAGCTGGGAGAGCCGAAACGAGGCAAGGCACGCAATCTTGATGACGATAAATTTTGGTTTACTGATTTTCCAAATTTATCTAATTCACGTAAGTTCATAGTTTTGTAATGATTTTACCTGTAAGCCGTGGCCTATTTGTCCGACGTCGGATCCCACACTCATTCGCCTGAGGTCCGAGGACTTCTGTCGTGCACGGAAGTGACGAGGCTGAAATTAAAACATAAGTTCAATACATTTTAGTCTGTTTTGTTAAGAGAAAATACAATAAAAATATGAAATTAACCTTGATCTTTTGTAAATTTATTGTCTAAAAAACCTACTTCAATTTCATTAACTCCCTTGTTAATAAAGATGGTATATAACGAATACTGGTGTTTGGCTGCATCTGGTCACACTGGAAGGCCACTCCAACATAGTTGGGAAAAGGTTAGGCAGATGATGATGATAAAGATTGTTTATTTTGCAACAGTTTTCTCATCCACAAGCTGACCTCAATGCAAAAGCAATGCATAGACGTCAAAAAGTTCTTTTACATTGTACGCTTCTTACCTTGTAATCATGGTTAAGTCCCATGGTAGTGCAGGTGGGACACTCCCAGGAGTTGGGCAGGTCCTCGTTGATCTGTCCGCCGGGCGGTACGCACGCCGGGTGCACGATGCTGTAGCACACCGAGCATTCGCGCAGAGATGACGGACCGTTGCGGCCTACAACAAAAAGTAGGTTGTGGAAAAATGTCATATCACACTATACTTCTCAAATATCATTTAAAAAGTTAGCTCCTGTGTTATTGTTTCCTTTTAACCTCCTTGAACTCCACAGTAGAATAACCTGGTAGTACCTTTGGTTTTCATTATTATCTTGACCTCTTTATTAAAGCTGGGATACTCGTAAGACTTTCTATAGTGCAATATCAGGGGCTGATCGTTGACTGTGTCCTTTTCAGTCAAAAGCAACGATCGCAGAGATATACATTCGTTATATCACAAAAATTCCTCGTAAACTAGGCATTTCTTTCGAAGTAGGGCTGATATTATCAAGAGTTCGTGACTTACCATTGTTGCCCTTAGCTTGTGGCGCGACCGGTGTCTGCATCCACCCGTCCAGATGGCACACGGCACACGACGCCGTGACGGGCAGCATGGGCTGGAGACACTGGCGCATGACGCACGTCTGCTTGGCGCGGCCCAGTCCGCCGAACTTGACCATGTCGTGACAGAACACGCATTCTCCGCAGTCAGTACGCTGGCACGCCTCGCATTTCTTACATCTGAAATTAATTATGTGGTATGTAGGTATTACTCTAATCGGTAGATTGTAAATTCAAGTCAAATCCGTTTCCAGTTGACGTTATTTCTAAATCAATATTAACTTTATAGTGTAGATAACGTTGATTTCAAAATGTCTAGTACTGTTGAAAATTACAATCAATCATTCAAACATCAGTACGATGTTTACTAACATTTTTTATTGCTGAAGCAGTCCACGACTTTCACTAAGTAAACATTTACCGACTGCTTTTTATTATCTTTTGATTGATTGTTTATCTCCATCACGAAACGCGGGTAAAGTTTATGTATGTGGGTAATTTATTTCTATCTCCTGATTATAATTATAAAATCTGTGCTTTGGAAAGAAGAGTGATTGCAGATTTTCATTAATCATTTTGGGATGTGGCTTCAGGTCTTCTTGAACTTCGACTTCAATAATGATGCAAGGCAGTAATAAATGAATAGGACCGGCGCGCCTACCTGGTGCGCCTCCTGCGCGGCGCGCTGTTGGCGTGCTCGGGCCGCGGCCGCGCCGGCCCGCGCGCCACGCCGCCGCGCCCGCCGCGCCCGTGGGACTGCCGCCGCTCCGTCGTCACCACGTCGTCCGGACCTGGGGTAGCACAATAATATTGTTAACAATGCCAAAAGCTGCAATTTCATTTGAAACCAAGCTATTTGCCAATTGAATACAAATAGCATTTCACAAATTTGAATACTAAAGAAAATAATTCCTCGTAACAAAATTTAGCTGTTCGATTAACATGTCTGTTATTCAAAAGTGAATCTCTAGAGGGAGAAATGTGTTTAGAAGTTGCCGACTCCAAAGACAGTCCATATTATTGTAACAAAATCAAAATTTAATAATCCGGAAACTATTTGGTGATGTTTTTTAAAAAGATCAGGTGCATAATACTCGCAACCAGCGCGCGTGTATGAGCAGAAACGTAGAAGAACAAAAACCATACGTAAGGATCGTAGCATCAGAAAAATGTGTGAGTTTATGTTTGTATGTTCACTATGTTAATACTTTTTCCAAACAACAGCACAATATTTCTGTTTTCTTACGAAAAACTATCAAAGTAATGCATAACAGATAATTAGATAAAACACATAACCCTCCACAGTCGGGTAAAAATACTTTTTTATGCATACCTTTGAGTACTGGCACGCCAGTGATGGCCAGGTGTTGTTTATCATGCCTGTGCTGTTCCACAAGAGTGCGCACATCCTTCACCAGCGCGATCGGGTCGGACAGTAGCTCAGGTACAGACTTGCGAGCCGCCGGCAGTTGGTGGAGGTACATCACTATTGCCTGGAAATAAAGAAATCGAGGGTTATAGGAAATGCTATTTGCATTTATATCTTAGTCAGCTGCTAAAACTACAGAATTGCAATTGCAGTAAACCAGACGCAAAAGTCAGGTCTCGTCTGTAAGTTTCCCTAGCTAATTTAATTTGTCCCTGTATACGAAGAACAATTTCACAATTTCAATTTTATTCCAACTTGATAGTTGGGCAACTTTCAAGTTGGAATAAAGTAAAGACTTGAGAAAAACTGGCAAACAGTCTTTTTACCTTCCACGTTAGAAGGTATCGGACCTTATATTGCGATGTTCTTCTTCAGTCATAACAGCCAGATGTATTACTGAGTAGTTTGTTTCGACTTGTCGGTAGCTAAAACACTACGTTGCGAAGAGCAGGCGTTTTGGGAGACTGCTTAACGTTAGACTTGACGTTCAAGGATTGGTGCAGGTTAGCCCTTTTTGTATTAATTACTTTTGATTTGATGTATCTCACCTTAAGGCCATGCAGCTCGTTCTGCGTGAGATGCAAGTGCTCCTTGGGCGCGGCGAGCGCGGACTGTCCCTCGGGCGCCAGGTGCGAGCGGCCCAGCAGCGCCATCACGTAGCGGTCCAGCACGTACCACAGCATCTCCGTGAAGAATGGGTAGCGGAACTTTTGAGGGACCTGGAAATTGTAGGAAGGAATTGTTACTTAAATTGGAACTTCTAATATTGGTATCAAAAGAGGCCTATGACTTTCCTACTGATGGGATACAAGCCTTGTCTCTGCGAAAGAGATCTCGGATCAAATCCACTATGCGGTGCTAGTGCGGCCAGTGCACAGTTGGTGGATGTCACTAGTCTTCGAATTTTCGGTTCTAGGACATTACAAACCCGTTGCACGGTGTTTTTATTACTGATTTGACAGCAGTAGTGATAATACTAATAACATGAAGTTAACTTCCTACTTGTGTTCGAACCCACAACAGAACTGACTCAACCCGACTAGGAATTGGGGGCCAATTCCACTGCACCAAATAGTCAGTAAAAAGTGCATGGCCCTAATATCCAGTGGTGATTTTTGAGCGGGACCTATGTGAAGATCACACTAAACCAGATAAGTAGACAAAGTCCGACAATAGAAACCATTCAGTTATCACTCAATGTCAAATGATAGTAAACACAATCTAACCTTAGTAACATCTTCAACTTGAGCAATCTTGAGTTGTTTTTCAATGCCGAACTGGTGCAAGAAGTTGCCGCCGAAGACTAAGGAGTCGCTTGGAGTGTATACAGCGTGGATCCAGCCGGTCGGGATGAAGAATGTGTGGCCGGCTTGCAGCTGAAATGATATAAACAATACATTAATCACTTATGGTGACTGTACCACTGGAAGAATCCGGTGACTTGTTGAATAGTACAGCGATCGTGGAGAGAGTGGCGAGTTGTAACATTAAAAAGTTATGAAAAAGTTGGAAAATTGACCCCCAATATCTCCGTAACTAAAAGATATGCTCTAAAACAAAAAAATTATTGCAATGACGGGGAGAACAAGTGCCTTTCGGCTTCGTTAAGGGTTTACACCCATTATGTTATCGATTTGGTTCCACTATTGGATTGTATCATACTCCAACCTTTCCCCTTGGTTAGCAAAAAAGTAAAATTATAACATTTCAAAGATATAAAACCATCATAGTTCATTAATGTTATAATTTACGAGTGCCGAGCGTATTTTTATGAAGCTATTAACCACGATTGCTGTGTGAAACCGCTGCGTACGTGGTACGCGTCACAGAACCACACGTTTACGTTTTATTAGTATTTCAGTTCTCGACTAACTATCGGAGTTATTTAGTTAACCCGTAGAGCAGTAGCGAAGGGTCAATTTTTGTAAGAGGTAAGCCGGAGTGCATATCTTTAATGTGATTATAATATGTGTCTATAAAATACTGACTGTGCCAATTTTCAAAGGGAATCCGGTAGGAGTCGAGTTGTTTGGAACCTTCGCCACTGTCGTAGAGTCGGAAATTACGTGGATTACGTTATGATAATTGACCATCAATTCAATTTAGTAATTAACTTATGAAAATTGAAGTCCTGGGTTCCATTTTCAATTCACAAGCCGGACAAAATGTTACCCAGTTTTTCCACAAGGGATTTCTCAATCGAGGCCCGGAATCTGGATTCGTACCAGGCTTGATGACAATAAGGGCACCTACTTTAACTGGGACTTAAACATAACTGGCGAAATGTAGCTGTTCTATAGGTTGTACCCTACACGGATACCTCTGCCGAACCCATCAGGGACCACAGGCGTGATTATAATGTTATATTAGCAGTAATACTTACATGAACTCGAATGCATTTCTCGACCGTGTCGCCGAAGAAGACGTCAGACTGTTTGCCGGAAAGCACCCACTTTTCATACAGCTGCAAGTTCTTCTCAGTTGGTGGGATTAGCCAGAATACTTTGGCACCTAAAATATGAAAGAAAACGTTTTAAACCAACTTCAAACCGAAAAGTGACGAAGAAACACTACGGGTGCAATTTGAAACATTTGCTTTAGTTTCATAAATTTTTAACTAGCTGTTGTCCGCGACCTTCGTCCGCGTGAAATTTATTATTATAAAAATATTACTTCCCTGTTTGAATCGGATTTTGTTAAAAATTTCAAGTTTTAATTTTTTGCTTGGAACACTAATCCTTTTTCTAAAATAAAAGTAGCCTTAGTTACTCCTTATAACATCAGCTATCTGCTAGTAAAACTCCCTCCAAAATCGGTCCAGCCGTTTCAGAGATTAGCCGGAACAGACAGACAAAAATTTATAAGTGCCGTATATACTTTCATATGCATTCAATAAAAAGCGGTGAATTTGAAATTACAAACAGACACTTCAACTTTATATCTTTGTACTAATCAAAGTTTTATTCACTTGTTTTACAAACGATGCAATGGGGCAATTAATATCGTGTATTGCGTGTCCTGTTGTTTGGTCGTTACAAGAACAGAAAAAAGCTACTGAAAGTGTGGAACTTGCGACGAAATTCTGGTCTTAAATAATGTAGATTGCTATCGAGACACTCAGAAGAAGAACTGGAACTTCTATGCTTAGTATAAGGTCTAAGTATTCATACCCGAAATATTCTCAGAGAATAATCTAACTGCTATAACGAAGCCATTTCAAGGGCTTTTTTTTATCTAAGTATATTTTTATTAAAAAAAAATAATTTAAAAATTACTTAGCTCACAAAATAAATACTGGCACCTTATTTTTCAACACTGTACTGTCATTGTTAGAATAGGGAGTAACGGTTTTTATGCAAAAAGTCTCAAGAAATTTTAGAATTATCATAATTTTGTAAAAACAAAAACACTCAAGATATATTTTTTTTCATTGCTATGGTGACTTTACGACTTGTTTCTCTTGAAATATTTCGTGTGTGAAAAGATAGACCTTATATACTACATTGTTACGTCAAAACAACTTACCTCGCAAGATATGGTACCAGACAGAGGTACCTCCGAAGTCGATGTGGAAATCTGTGTAGCAGCCTTTGACTGACATCAAGCAGTATTTCTGTACCTTCGGGTACATCATATCGTCCAGAGCATTGGTTGATTCCGTCTGAGGAAATAATTAAAAATATATTTAGTTACAATACAACAAAGTTCATAATGATCGTACGACGGAATTTGAAGCTTTACCTTTCCAGTATTTGCTGATCTTTTACTGTACGGAATGATAGTCAATGCCAGGTCAGCTTATACTGGAAATTTGTAGCTTGATAATGGCGTCGTGTGTGCAATACATGAAGTCAGTGTACGATACTTTGTAAGTTTTAATACTAGGAATTTAGCCAAATCGCTAAATAGACTTTTACTGTTTGACCAGCTTTTTACTGTCCCACTGTAGAGTACTAACATTAAATTACCACACTCGCTAAAGGCAATGCTTTGTTATGAAAAATAACAATTTGTTATGTCTACTACAGAAGAATAATTCAATGTCTTTCGGTGAACACTATAAACCTTACCCTTTTGAACGCCATTGTCACATACACGTGTAAACAGACCCTTCACGAAGCCGTCAACCAAGCAATCTGAACATCAAACTAAGTAACTTTACGCAAAAATTATTGCTGGGAAACGACTTTTTTTATTGGGGTGAAAAATCACGTTTTACGGTAGGACTCGATGGAACGCACTCAAAGCATTGTGCTGATGGATGGATTAAATAGTACGGGGGTCGTGGAGGGGTTTAAAGTAAAAAAATACAAAAAAAGTTATGAAAAAGTTGTAATTTTGACCCCCAATATCTCCGTAAACAGAAGGTTCCCGGGTATGGTCGTAAACAAAAAAAAATATCGCAACGGCGGGGAGAACAAGTGCATTTCGGCTTCGTGAAGGGTCTATTTATACCCTTTATACGTGACAAGCAAGCGCGTACCCTGTACGCCAAACGACACAAATATGTGATAAAATGGTAGGTGAAATTGTGGCTTGGTGTGGAGGGCACGCGCGTGCGTTTATGCACTGACGTTCAAAAGCTTAAACGCGTAAGTGTACACATGCGTTCTCAAATGAGTGTCAAGTACTTTGGATCTAAATAAATGTTCCGACATCGTCGTGCTCGCGTGCGGATGGACCGTGTAATACTTAGGTCGTGTCGTGCGGACTCGCGCGTGATACGTAAGTATATTAAAACCCATTCATAAACTACATAATTACGATCAAAGATACGAAAACTAGTCTCTATTAACCCTTTACATGAGTCCGTTACATTTCCTTTGTCTTCCTTGTTTGTTTTGTTTATGCATAGATACTTTTTTCCCAGTTCAAGGGCATAGGTCGCAGGGGCGGGGGCGAATGTTGCCGAATACACTCGGTCACCCGAAATAATCCGACGGCGCACGATCTCGAACGAGTCCGGCCCGACCAAGTCAGCATATTTTCCGCCCGATACTTTCAGTTTAGGAAACTCGTGCAAAATATTATTTTTCTTTGCCGCATCTCGTAGTAAACATTTTCGTTGATGTTTGTAAGAGTATGTTATTTGTAAAATCTTTACTTTTGGAATATTATTAAAACATTTGATTTAATGATACTGCGAAACTAAAACTTGAGAGATCGACGCGAAATGAGTTATACGAGTATGACGTACTACTATTGAGCATCCGCTGCTGAGCATGAAGTCCTAGGTTCGATTACCAGGTCGGGTAAAGTGTTATTGGGTTTTACCATAAGGAATTTCTCAGTAGCAGCCACGGAGTCTGGATTTGTGCCCAGTTGATGGCAATAGGCTCGCCTCCTATTATGTATATGGGACTTCAACATAGCTGGTGAAATGTGGATGTACTAATAAGGTACACCTGACACCTCTGCCTAACCCTTTTGGGATAACAGGCGTGATGGTATGTCGTACTACTAATAAAACGTACAGCCAGGTTGTAATTGCTGTTTCGACCTTACAAGCGTCTACATAATTACTTTATAGAAAATGTAATGTAGGATTCGATAGGACAGTCTGTTAATAGAGCGCAGGTGCCGCTGACACGCAACGTGTTTTTATATTCTTGAGGTGCAGCTGACACGCCGCGCGTATTTTGAATCTTTCACAACAACACAAATTTTTTGTAGTTAAGCTGTACTCCCTATTCCAAGTATTCAAAAAGTAGAATATTTACACTATAATATATTGAGAAAAAAAACAATTCAAACAAATTATTATAATATGTTGCTAAAATTATGCTAATTCGTTCTGCAATTCCGCTCACCTGTGGCGTGTTTGTCGCAATATAATTATGTTTGCGGCGCCCTAAGACTTCATGAACACGTAGGCATAAAAAATGTTACATAACTATCACAAAATCCTGGATTATTCCACTCGCCCCCATCAATTCAGGGTGGTTCAGGGTATTGCTGAGTTATCATAATTCCAACGCTATCAAGCCCACCGAAACACGAAGATTAGTGGGAAAATACGGAAATAAAAACTTTGAGCATTCCACTTTGTCTCACTAGTTTTGTTGCCCGTTCTTCTCCATAGAGATCTACGTTAGGGAATGGGCAACTACAGTACTTTCACAGTTTTTATGCCTTGTGACTGGGACTGTAGCTACATTTCATAGCCGTCTTTGTTTCGACAGTTCAAAAGTGCCTGTAACTGGCCTACTTGAAATAAATGCTTTGATTTTGACACCTTAACCGAAATCAATTCTATAAAAATGTGTTTTACAAAAGTACTTAGTCCAAAGTTGTGCAGCAACATACCTGCTGATCTTTAAGATGCCGCGGCCACACGGTGTCCACCCAATCGATGAGGCGCACGATGCGCGGCGCCTGCACATAGTTCTCGAGCCGAGTGTGCGAGAACTCCAATGAGATGACGTTCAGAAGACGCTCCTTGTTAGGATCGTCGTAGTAGCGCTGCCAGTCCTGAGTGACGAGAAAATGCATGTTTAAAATATTCATCCACTTGTGTAAATAATAATTTAAGTTTGGAATCACCTTTTAAGCAAAAATTATACTTGTGTAGCTGCTCTACCAGATAATTACTGTTACCATACATAAGTTTAGGAAACTAGCAATAAATTAAACGTTGACTATGCCAATTGCCAAGACTTTATTTATTTTTAATTTTTTTTTTTTTTTAGACAAACCCGCCTCCCTATTCCCAAACCACTGTAACAACTCCTGAAAGCCAGAATAAGTGGCGACCACTAGAAAAACTAAAAGCTCGACGAAGTTCCAGTGAAACAATTTAACTGTCTTGGATCCTGCAACGAAATTAATCAGAAAAGAATAGCGCAGGAGTAGGAAATAATTTCCACTTCCCTCCATATCAGCAGGAGACAGAACAAAAAAAGGACAATAGGGACAAAGGAACGTTTACAAATGGAATAAGCCCGGTTGCCGGATAAGCCCAGTTGCCAAGTGTTTATAAACAACCAGTGACCCGCGGCTTCGCAAGCTTAAAGTAGAGCAAGGCTTGACTTTTTCTGTCACTTCCAACAATTATCGTCATATTTCAACCAATTTACACAAAACCTTGACAAATTATATACCTTCCTCATGAATCACTCTATCTACATATTGGTGAAAACCACATGAACATCCGTTCAGCAGTTTTTGAGTTTATCGCGAACAGACAGACGTGGCGGGGGACTTTGTTTTATAATACGCAGTGATAAGTTAAATGTTACTATTTAGAACTCATCATCACTACCTAGCAGTAGCGAAGGGTCAATTTTGAAAGAGGTAAGCCGGAGTGCATATCTCTAATGTGTTTAATATTATTTGTCTACAGAGTACTGACTGTGCGATTTTTCAAAGGGAAGCAAGTAGGAATCGAGTTGTATGGAACCTTCGTAAGAGTCGGCTTCTAGCGTAACCGGATGCATCTGTATATCAGTATTTTACATAGTGACTGCTTATCTGACCTCAACCAGTTACTAGGTAACACTATACTGTTTAGAACTATGGGATGATAGATATAGTGCTTTTGAATATGAGCCTCCTCTTAGATCACTAATATAATGTGGTGCTGTTAAATTGCTGGCAACACCGGGCTTGGTAATCGGATTGGCGGTTGCAGGAGCTACAGAAAGTGTTTCAATTATTTCTTCTTCTTCATGAAACTCCAATTTTGATTAGATGTCGTTTAGTCCGCGTGTAAACGGACCTTTTTGACATCAGGAAAGACACATTCATTACGATAACGAAATGAAATAGAGAAAGTAAATAAAATATCAAGCAATGTAAACTAATAATAAGCTTTCATTAAAAGCTTCTTATTGTTTCCAGGATATGAAAATGTGTAATTAAGCATGGCATCACAATGTCTGGTCATTTTATGGTATATTCCGACTTATCTCAATTTAACAAGAATTACAGAACTTATTGTATTTCCAACATGCGGTAAATTCTTATTAAAAAGAAGGAATATAAGGTTACGTACGGTTCAAAGAAA
The DNA here is from genome assembly GCA_910589295.1 of Noctua janthe. Classification (NCBI taxonomy): domain Eukaryota; kingdom Metazoa; phylum Arthropoda; class Insecta; order Lepidoptera; family Noctuidae; genus Noctua; species Noctua janthe. Next base: position 5,794,775 of record OU342573.1, on the reverse strand, counting down.
ACCTATAAAAGGTTTATTTATCGTTAGGGATGGACTAAATCTATTTATTTGATCACAATACAACAAGGAAAAATCGCGGTACAAAAGCACTTAATTTATCGTTATAAGGTTAATCCACATGACGGTGAAATGACGGAATAAAGGGTTAAGAATTTCTCTTTGTAATAGAAATTATGGGGTTAGAATAAGTTTTCTCCGTATGTAGTTATAAAAGAAAGCAAGGAATCAACGAACCCAACTGTAGTTAGACTCAGCACCAGTTTTGTCAAAACTACGCAAAGATTCGCGTCCTATTTATTTATTACATTTAGTACAGCATAGGATGCATATAATTTAGTATTAATGAACACTAAATTAAGTAATCCTTTTACTCGGTCTTCTCACAGAACCATAAGCATTCTTCCATTCATCAGCAAACAAGTCCAATCCAGGGTCGGTGTCCTTGAGCGCGTCGAACATCGTAAGCATACGCGGCATAAGGCAAGTGAATCGAGTTACAGCGCGACTAAATGGGACATTAAACAATTTATGTTTTCTAGAGCGATTATAATTATTTGGAACAAAGGAATAAATAATTGACACAGTTCGTTGGTTGCAAAGCGTGGCTGCTGAGCATAATAAGGTCTTAGGAATCGCAAAGTGTTAATGGGTTTTTCTTCAGGAATTTCTCAGTGCAGGCACGGAGTCTGGATTTGTGTCCGGTTGATGGTAATGGGCTCGCCCTCTGTTACATAGGACTTAAAAACATAACTGGCGAAATGTGGATGTACTATTAGGTACACCTTTGAATAACCCCTCGCGGATTACACGCGTGATGTTCTGTACGTTATGTAAATAAATAAAAATCACACTGGTGGTCACATGATGGATCAACCACTACCTCACACAGAGAAGGTTTAAGTCCCAACATTGGGAACACTTTAGGCTGTTTATGTTGGCATGTGTTAACGTGTACAAAAACTTTAATGAGGCCTACAGTAATTATTCGAAACTTAAAAACGATTAATTACATGTCAATGCATCTCACATTCCGGTTTAATGTCACCCACGTCTTCTATATTTAGCCAGTCCGACTATAAAACCGTAACCCGGTACGCTGACGGCTACAAATTATATGTAATGTACGCAAACTCTTATCAAATACTAGCTGTTACCCGCGACTTTCGTCCGCGTGAAATTTATTATAAAAATCAATTTTCCTCGTTTTAGCAACATTTTTCATTGATGCTCCGCTCCTATTGGTCATAGCGTGATGTTAGAATATAACCTATAGCCTTCCTCGATAAATGTGCTATCCAACACTAAAAGAATTTTTAAATTCGAACCAGTAGTTCCTGAGATTAGCGCGTTCAACCAAACAAACAAACTCTTCAGCTTTATAATATTAGTATAGATGTGCGCAAACTCTTATCAAATATAGAGGTGTGTCTTGAATGTGATAAGAGAGCTAGCACGAGAAATCATTAATTGGGTTCTCAATTAAAAGTCAATCTATGAATCTTTTTTGTTTGAGGTGGATGTGGTTAGATTTATTAATATTTAATTACAGATACTTAAACAAACTCACGCTTTATCCCTGGGCAGAAACTGTGGATAGACCACCATCGAACGATCCCATAATTAATTGATTTTATTTTACCTTATCGAACCAAACTTTTATATTTAAATCTCATGACTCTTGCCTTGTGTAGCAGTTCTATCTTTTGCTAAATCTTTCGATTATACAAGTAACATTTAATTGAAAGAATCAAAAAAACCCGACTGCAAATTATATTATGTACCTATCTATCTAATCATCTGCCTAGCCTTTTCCCAACTATGTTGGAGTCGGCTTCCAGTCTAACCGGATGTTCGTTCAAGTCGCTCCATGTAAAATACTGGTATTCAACTGCATCCGGGTATACTGGAAGCCGATCCCGACATAGTTGAGAAAAGGCTAGGCAGATGACAAAGAAACATACAAGATACGCGCGAAAAACATAACCCTGCTTTGGCAGTCGGGTAAAAAGTGCGAATCGACTCGACGATATGGCAAAACAATAGTAAATATTTTGAGCAACTAGTAATTTGAAAACTGTTGAGTCAACTCTATCTTGAAATTCCTACTAAAACTTACAAAAAGTGACGAGCTTATTTTTCTGCGCTTTCATAAGATTGTCTGGGTCAGTTGGATAAGTTCTATAAGTGATTATTTCTTGTTTCCTTTGATGTGCTTACTGTAAGTTTCCAGCTGTCTGTAGTACAGTTTATCTTTCGTGGACTTTGGACTTAAGCTATTTTCTTTAATACTTTGGAAGTTTGGAGTCATGTGCGCACGACGGCCAATCAAGCTATACAAAACCAGTTTATGCGGATCTCTCGTTGTATAGGAAATCCATACAAAGCGAGGTCAAGTTATACTGGAAATGTTCAGCTTCATGTGCCACCGTGTACACCTCGATTAATGAGTTATTAGCAAATCTTAAAAAGATTATTATCATTATCATCAATTTACATTTAGTTACCCTAACATTATCATTAACACTAGTAACGGGATATTACCATGTGTGTGTGTGCGTGTGTGTGTGTGTGTGTGTGTGTTTAGCATGTGTGTGTGTGTGTTTAGCATGTGTGTGTGTGTGTGTGTGTGTGTGTTTAGCATGTGTGTGTGTGTGTGTGCATAATTACCCTTTTCGGGTTTTGGGCATGTGTGTGATCTGTAATTTTGAATTTAAACCTTGGCGAATATTGACTTTCCTCGACCAGGACATTGACCCCAGATTGATGATTGTTTTTATGTTATACTAGCTATCGCCCGCGACCTTCATCCGCGTGAAATTATTATAAATATATTACTTCCCTATTTGAATCGGATTTTGTTAACAATTTCAAGGGTTTTAATTTTTTTGCACAGAACCTTATTTTTCATTTTCAAATAAAAGTATCCTAAGTTTACTTCTTATAACATCAGCTATCGGCTAGAAAAAATCGGTCCAGCCGTTTTGAAAATTAGTCGGAACAAACAGACGAGACAATTTTTTTTTATTATTTTTTATTTTGAAATTACTAACAGAGTACTTCAATTTTATTACTTGTATCGATAGCCATTATTTTGACATTTATTTTAAATTACAAATACACATCTTTAGAAATCTAATCATAGTTCCTGCTCAGATAAAAGCAGTATTTACGACTATACGTCCAAGAAGAATTCTTCACGAAGTTACACAAACAGAATCTACAACAGACATTGTGAGTACAAAACAGCATACACAAACACATTGCGAAAACGGCAATACAGTCTATATGAATTGTAAATTCAGTCTCTCGACTCGAGCCCGGTTAGGCCTAGTGTAAACAAAACGTAGATACGACAATCGGCGACGCGATTACCACCGTCAACTATAGATAATGATTGATGACCGATTCGAAAATGAATTGTGACTATAGTATATAGTAAAATATTACAAGTGCTGGCTATCTTCGTTTATTGGTATAAGCGATATGTCATGCTGTGACATAAATGTCGCGCTTGTTTAGAGCTACGAAAGATAGATATCCCGTCACTTGACGTTACACGTAATGAATACAGATGGATCTATGATGGAGGCCATGGAAAAGTAGATTTTCTTTTCAAGAGCAGTGGTAGGATTAAGAGCAGTTTTGGCCCAGCACTTACGTGGGTTTGAATGCTGTCTGGATGTTTGTGACTTTTATGTTAATGATCCCATTTCCTCTGCTCTCACAACGGTGAAGTAAATCACCGTGAGAAAACCAAAAAAAATCAAACGCAGTTACGTGTCATCCACCAGCCCGCAGTGGGTCTAAGTGGTGGACTACAGTTCACTCCCTCTCACGGAGAGACGGCCTATATCCCAGCAGTGGGAACATTATTGTCTGATTATGTTATGAAGCGCTAGCAATCGTTCAACATCGAACTGAACAAACGAAAATAAAAAAATAGCAAGTAATAATGGAATTGAAAAAGGTCAGGAGAACGTTGATGAGTTATTATAAGTTGTACAAATAACAAACAATCCATTACAATAATTCCGTTCTTGCTGCATACGAGGGCGGGTCAATAAGTCCGTGACTTTTGGAATAAAACACAGATTTTTTGATAAAAAAATAATTTTATTTTTCAACGTAGTCTCCCTTGAGCTCTATACACTTTGTCCAACGCTTCTCCAATTTTTTTTTCCCTTCCAAAAAAAATGATTTGTCGAGGTCCTCAAAATAGGCCTTTGTTTGCGAGATGACTTCATCATTGGAGTCAAATCTTTTTCCACCAAGCCATTTCTTCAGGTTTGGGAACAAGAAGTAGTCGCTCGGAGCCAAATCTGGAGAATAGGGCGGATGAGGGAGCAATTCATAGCCCAATTCATGGATTTTTGCCATGGCAACTGCACATGTGTGCACCCTTGCATTGTCTTGGTGGAAAAGAACTTTTTTCTTGGCCAAATGAGGTCGGTTTTTTTCAAATCGTCATTGAATCGGTCCAATAAGTTGGCATAATATTCCCCATTGATTGTTCTTCCCTTTTGAAGGTAGTCAATGTGGATTATCCCGCGTGCATCCCAAAAAACAGTCGCCATAACTTTATTGGCTGACAAACCCACCTTGGCCTTCTTTGGCGCCGATTCACCCTTAGAAACCCACTGTTTTGACTGTTGTTTGGTTTCTGGTGTGTTGTGATGGATCCATGTTTCGTCCACGGTTACAAAACGGCGCAAAAACTCCTCCATATTGCGATTAAACAACGCCAAAGCTTCCTGTGAAGTTGTTACACGATTGCGTTTGTGGTCGACTGTGAGCAAACGCGGCACCCATCTTGCGGAAAGCTTTCTCATGCCCAAGTGATCATTCAAAATTGAAACCACTGAGCCATGCGAGATCCCTACGGCTTCCACAATCTCTCGCACTTTCAATCTTCGGTCGGTCAACACCATATCGTGAATTTTTTCGATTGTTTCGGGTGTAGAGACCTCAACTGGGCGTCCAGGACGTTCGGCATCTTCAGTGCTTGTACGGCCACAACGAAATTCAGTAAACCACTTTTTTACCATTGAAATCGATGGTGCAGAGTCCCCATAGTATTTATCAAGCTTAGCCTTGGTCTCGGTAATGGTTTTTTTTCGCAAGAAATAATGCTTAATAAGCACACGAAATACACTTTTTTCCATTTTCTCCTCAAATTAGTGAGTAGTCTGATAAAAATAGCTGTCAAACACAAACTAACTGACGCAGCAAGTTTAAATTTTGACAGGAGTCAACTGACAGATGCCTGTTGACAGGAGCAGTGTTGCTGTTTCAGTAAAGAGGTCAGAAATTCAAAAAGTCACGGACTTATTGACCCGCCCTCGTATTTTATTGAGTGTCAAAGCGCGACATTCTCGCCGCGGTGTTTATTTTATGCATTTCCTTTCGGCACGACTGTTGAAGTCGCGGCAAAATGGTTTATTCATGAGCGAGCCGCGAAAATTAATGAAAATATTCGTCGACTTTTTACTTTTTTGCATTCACGCTGTATAATCCATTAATCTATCTTGCTACTATTATAAATGCGAAAATTTATAGGGATGATGTATGGATGTTTGTTGCTCTTTCACGCAAAAACGGTCGAACGGATTTGGGTGAAATTTGGCACACAGATACTTTTTAACCTGGATTAACACATAGGATCCTTTTTATTATGGTAGTACGATCCCGTGGGATAATTACCGTACTCGGCGCGGCAAAGCCGCGGGGACAATGTAGTAATATCATAAATGCGAAAGTAACTGTTTATCTGACTGTCTGTTCATTGTTACCTTTTCACGCCTTGATGTCTGAAGCGATTTCGCTGTTTAGCACATAGGCATAACCTAGGTTAGAATGAGATAGTAGGATACATATTATCCCGATGCCGGCAGTAATACGTTCCAGTGTGATAATTGCTGTCTAACAGGCGAAGCCACGGGCTAAAGCTATGTGCTATGCTAGTATTTCATAAGTCATTGTGTTAATGTTATGTATTGAATTTCTTTTCTAGGTCAATGGCCTTAGAATAACACTGGTGTTGGTACGTAGTATTAATTATCTGTGGTGTAGGTAAGTTTCAAGTTATTTTAAAAACTTGATAAAGCAAATTTTACTTGTTATCTCTGCCACATATTTTGATAGATGTTACCTGTCTCCACAATAACAGGTCAACCAAGCGGACCTGTATTACTTTTTTAGTAACAGGTAACAAAATTATCCTTTTTTGGTCATTTATTTAAACGGAATTGGTGAAGGCCTCGGGTTTAACAATTGAGATTAATTTTCATAATATGTCTTCAATAAGATATGCAGGAAAACCAGCGAAAAACAGTATCATGGAAACCCAGCATGTCTTAAGTTTTTGAGAATATTCTTATTTTCAACTTGTTTCGTGAACTAATTCTTTGGTCAGATGAACGATTAATCAGAAGGCAAAGAGCATTGAATCAATTTGGAGACTTTGATATAAACTTGCAAGTTATACAGAACGTTGCGGATTAAAAGAAGATGTAGTGGCAAAAATTGAAAAGAGTATACAGGGTGTAAACAGACCCTTCACATAGCCGTCAACCAAGCATTCTGTACATCAAACTAAGTAATTCTACGCAAAAATTATAGCTGAGAAACGACTTTATTTTTGGGGTGAAAAATCACGTTCTACGGTAGGACTCGATGGAAAGCACTCAAAACATTGTGCTGATGGATGGATTGAATAGTACGGGGTTCGTGGAGGTGTGCAAAGTAAAAACCTTACATTAAAAACCGGTACTAAAAAAAAATAATTAAAAAAGTTGGAACTTTGACCCCCAATATCTCCGTAACTAGAAGGTTCCCAGGTATGGTCTAGAACAAAAAAATGATTGCAAAGACGGGGAGAACAAGTGCCTTTCGGTTATGTTAAGGGTCTATTTACACCCTTTATGCTTAAATGGTTTGGTCTTGTGGAGAGGATGCGTTAAAGGCGACTAAAAAAAGGCACCTATTCAAGGCAGATGTGAGTGGCAACGCCGGGAGGGAAAGCCCTAGAAGGACATACACTGACCTTATTGGTGAGGTTCTTCAGAAACGAACGATGCGTTGTACTCGCAACGGGCGTGAGTGTATGACCATCTGGTCATACAAGCCTTGTTCATACATCTGTATGAACGTGGATGAGGCAAAAGGAGTATGTAAGGATCGTAGCAGGTGGTTCGTTCTGTGATATCTGCCTACGCCTATCGGGAAAGGCGTGAGTTCGTGTACGTATGATAAAACTTGTCTGCTTTAACACCTATATCAGGAGGAATAGATATTGGACTACTATTTATTTATTTATTTATTTAACACTTCAAGCACAAAAGTACAGAGGCGGACTTAATGCCATAGGCATTTTCTACCAGTCAACCTTTGGGTGATGCAGAGACAAGCAGTGGTAGGTGTATATCTGAAAATAATTACTATCTTTCTTTTTCTCTCTCTCTATCTATCTCCTTTTATTAAAAAAGGAGATTCAACTCTAGTAGTCCGATTCAAACTCCCCAAGCTTATACCATAAATGCCAACTTTATAAATCATGTAGGTGTGCTTACCTTCATATTCATCTCGATGTTCTTCTGTGTGTTGACGTCCATGACATCGAGCATGCGACGCGATCCGACGCACATGCGCACATCGTTAACCGTGAAGTTGCTGGTTGGGACCCTGCAACAAAGTGTTATTTACTTCTTGACTCGTTCGTTGGTCTAGTGATGAGGTCCTGGGGCGGACAGTGTTATTGGGTGTTTCCAACAGAAATTCAGTAGCAGCCCCGTGTCTGAACATGTCGCAGGTGACGGCAACAGGCAACCCCACCCACTCATCATCATCTGCCTAGCCTTCTCCCAACCATGTTGGGGTCGGCTTCCAGTCTAACCGGATGCAGCTGAATACCAGTATTTTACATGGAGCGACTGCCTATCTGACCTCCACAACCCAGTTAGTACTGGGTAATACGATACCCCTTGGTATTGGGCCACTGACTACCTAACGACTGTCAAAGATCTACAAATGACACCCGGGACCAACGGCTTAACGTGCTTTCCGAGGCACGGAGGAAACTCGGTATGTAATGGGTGGTCACTCATTCACAGACCAACCTAGGCCAGCATGGCTTAACCTAAAGATCGATCCGAGCGGCTGTTATTATTTAGCCACGAGCTCCTCCCCAACTATTACACTATAAAGGTTCGCGTACATTATATCGGGCAGCGGGTCGGGTCGAAGCGCAAAAATCCGCTCACATCGCTCGTATGTATTTTATATGACCTATCGCACACTATGCCGGGGCGCAGCCCGTCACTAATGTGCTAAGTAAGCATTTTGCGCTGTGCTGCGGCCCGCTCCGCCCCGATGTAATGTGCGCGAAACTTTACATGCCCACTATTACACGGGACAGACTAAACAGAATTAGCGAAATGTGGGTGTAAGGGGTCACCTTAGCCTTAACCTTCGGAGTAAATAGACGATGTTATGTGTAGTGTGTTAGTTATTTACTGCTAATAATTCAGTTTATTATTTTCTTTTTTGATAGATCCTGCGCTGCCTTCCGTAATTACGTTGTGGGGGTAGTGGTTGAGGGGTTATATTTCCAGCAAAGGAAGTCTCAAGGCTGAGATGATTGTGATTCATTTTGCATTGAAACTTTATGTATGAACTTGTATCGAGAAAGTGTACTGACAAATATTTTTTTTCCAATAAAGTTTTGAAACAGTCATAGTTACTAACATTATCACAAAGACTAGAAATGCTTGAAACTTTATAAATCAAGTATACCGTTTCTAGTGTAATTGATAATATATTTTTTCCAAAAATAAACCTAAGCAAGCTAAGTGTTAATAAATACAGTATTATTTTTATTGCGTTATTAAAACTGATTCTATTTATTTATTACATGGGACTTAAACGTAACTGGCGAAATATAGATGTACTATTAGGTATACCTCTACCTAAACATACGGGGATTACATCGTGATGTTATGTTATGTTAAGAGTAAACATTGATCAGTTATCTAAGTCTATCTGATCTTTTCAATAATAAAAATTACACGTGTTGGAAAGTGACTGAAAAGGATAATCGATATAAATTAAGTTTTAAGTATTGTTATGGTCTCGTCCCTTTCACAATGAGGAGACCTGTGTTCTAGCAGTGGCTACAGGATGATTATGCTCCGCTATTTAAATGTGTTGCAAAATAGTACATTTTTATAAAAGTGGGTAAAGTTATTGCATTCGAGGCTGAATGCAATAACTCGAGCTGCAGGCGAGGGTGTTATAGAGCCGAGAAATGCAGTAGAACGGAAAGCATTTTTGTCAGGAATGATTTGGAAACTATGATTGAATTTTCTTTTTTTCCGCGCTTTGCTTTCGCTAGGTTTAAGAAGAAGCAAAGGTATGATGCCGCTAAACAGCTTAATATGAAAAATATAAAATTCTAATATTTTTGGTGAAACCAAAAATAAATGTTAATTTGTTCATAAAAGTTAATATTTGTTTTAAATAATGTTTATCTATGATATTCTATTTATAAACACAATTTAAATACTCAAAAAAATATTTACGCCCTGAAGACGCATATCTCTTTGCCGAGATTTAAAAAGAAAAAAAATCGCCGACTATTATAGTAATTGAACTCATTTGGAATTAGTATAAGAATAGTTGGGGTGTCATTTGTAGATCTGTGGAAATTTTTATTTCCGCACATGTGCGCTAAAATGTTAAAAATTCACACGTGTGAAATACATTACATGTTGAACCTAATCGTAGTGCGATAACAACTAGTGTTCGAGAAAGTATATTGAAAAAAATAATTGTCCAACACCGCTTACTAAGCAACAGGAAAATTGCTGAAATATTACCCAACTCGACATAATTGTATCAAGTTCTGGGAAGCACTTTTAAAACTTCAGAGTAAAACTTGGAGAGTTTCGTAAAGCATCAGCTTTCGTTGAAAAAAGCCGACTTGAGCGGAGTTTGTTTACTTTATTGATCCGCCCTCGAACTTACGAAATGTAAGATGTAACTGAAATAACCAAGAATCGTACCGTTTGGTTCTTTTGTGTCCTAAAAATTCATAATTGATTTTATTCATTGTTTCATGTGTTGTTTTGTTGGCGATCTGAATCGTTTTAACTTTTATATTCGGACATTCTTGAATAATTTGGAAACTTCATAACTTGTTTTTTTGCAAAGGCGTCAAGTTAGTTTCGGAATGGGACGCTTTTACCGAGATTATTTTTGACAGTAAATAAAAGAAACTTCTAACTTTATCACACTTTATCTATACTAGGATTTACTAACGTACTTGTAGTTCGTGTAGTATGTATTATGTGTAACAGTAGCGAAGGATATTTTTTTATTTATATATATTATTATTTTGATAATATTTAATTTTTAAGAGGTAAGCCGGAGCACATATGTTTAATGATTTTGTTAATTTTGATTATTGTGTATTAATGAATTAGTGACATTATTATTATTTTTTTTTTTTGGTTCTCTTTACTTTACTTTATTTGCCATTTATGTGAAATTTTATATAATTTTGACATGATTTATAATTATTGTTGAATTCTAGAATTATTGTTTGAATTTCGAAAATGTATTTGTTTAAGAAAAAAAAATCCTTTGATATTTTGTATGCCTTTTGGCGGGACACAGCTCGGTCCTAATTTATTTATAACATCTTCAGTATACACCCTGTGTTCACGAAATAAATGAATTTGAATTTGAATGTGATAATATTGTCTATAGAATACTGACTGTGCCATTTTTCAAAGACAATCCGGTAGGAATCGAGTTGTATGGAACCTTCGCCAATGATGATATACTGCTGATATTGTCTCTCTCTTGCTCAATTTCGCTGATGTCGTATTTCAAGCAACAAAAAAACCTCAACTCTTTAAATTAAAAAAAAATGTAGCAATTCAATTTTAGATTCCCATCACGTCTGGAGTTACGTTAGCGAATTTACGAGTACCTACTTAGATCCTGTTTAACTATGTTAATGCTTTATCTAAGCTCTTCGCTTTGCATCTACCGGGTGTAAACAGAACCTTCACACATCCGTCAACCAAGCATTCTGTACATTAAACTAAGTAACTTTACGCAAAAATTATTGCTGGGAATCGACTTTTTTTTTTGGGTGAAAAATCACGTTTTACGGTAGGACTCGATGGAAAGCACTCATAGCATTGTGCTTATGAATGGAATGAAAAGTACGGGGGTCGTGGAGATGTGTAAAGTAAAAATCTTCCATTAAAAACATGTATTTTAAAACAAACTTGTGAAAAAGTTGGAACTTTGACCCCCAATATCTCAGTAACTAGAAGGTTCCCAGGTATGGTCTAGAACAAAAAAAATTATCGCAGTGACGGGGAGAACAAGTGCCTTTCGTTTATGTTTAGGGTCTATTTACAACCTTTATGTATAAATAGCTCATTCAGAGGCTGTAAAAGTCAACTATTAAAATAGAGGGCTATCAAAATAACTTATTGATAGTGACCTTTCGACCTGGAACATATTTATGTTCGGTCTCCCGAGCAAAGGCGCCTTTTCGCAGTATCGCGTTTCATCTTTATACCGTAAGGAAAGCTTTAGCGTTAGAAATTCTCAGAAGATATCATGCAAATTGTTAGAATATCTAGTTTGTATGTGTTTCTGTTACGTATTTGAATAGATGAATCGATTTACTAAAGAATATGGTTAAAGGAAAATTTATTTACTTTTTTTATAAACGCTATGAATGTTTTTGCAAAAGATTCTATGAGGATTTAGAGTCGTGTTGTGTTATCTTCCGGACTAATATGGCAATCTCAGTAGACAGGTCAAGCCTAAACTTAAATTGGGCGTCCTCGACTACCACAGACTACCGTCAGAAGATGACCATTCAGCATACCGTCAAGCTCCTTGGCAGTATAGCTTGGTTTAGCTTTAGTTACAGCAGTTTTGGCCAAAAGCAAAACTCTTAAGCCCAGATCCAGAGAGTGAACATAGACTTAGCTCAAGCTTAGCCGATGCGCTTCATCCGAAAATAAATTTTATTCCTATTAGTTTAAAGTGTATATTCCTACAAGCGACTGTGATCAAGCTTTTCACATACGAATAACAAGGAAGTAGCGGTGAAAAAAACTTTAAAGCTCAACCCTTTCAGCCACAACGCAGGCTGTAAAGCGCTTTTTTGTAATAATATAGTACAAAAAGAACATTGCAGCCCGCCTTTACTGGGCGAGGGTTTCCTACAAAAGTGATGTAAGAGGATTTTTACGTCGCAGTGCGGCTCGCCCAAATATGCATCAGCCTGTTGCGCTAACTTCTTCTTAACTCAAACACTACCGAGTGGTGAAGAAGCTTCTTCAAAAAGAGCTGATTCTCAACCCATCTGACTTCAAAACTGCGAAAGTTTGAAGTAAAATGGATGTTTGTTACTCTTTCACGCAAAAACTACTGAACGGATTTGGATGAAATTTAGCAGACAGATAGTTTATAACCTGGATTATTGTATTGTATAACGGGCTGGTGTCCGCAACTCCACGTCAAAGCGCGTATTTAGCGTGCGGAAAGCACGAATAACCTGGATTAACACATAGGATAGGACTTCTTATTCCGTTAGCATGATCCCGTGGGACGATAACCAAACACAACGCGGGCGAAGCCGCGTGCATAAGCTAGTTTCAAAATGCTAAACATCATTGTACAGTTAATTTCAACTTTCGGAAATAAAACAAGAGTTCTGCAACTTAGGCATTTACTTAAGTATCATCTAGTGATTCTAGTGCAAATGGGTATAAGTTTCACTTGCACCAAGCCCCGGGTCCCGGGGATAACACGGCTTTATGGGTAGTTTGTTCGCTCTTAGGCGGATGAAGTTTGAAGGCTTGAAAGTGTCAATAGCCTGAATTGTACTAAGGTTATCCGGTGCCGTTTGAACTTCTCCGTTGCTATTGTGCATTGTGTGCTAACTTAAACAGTAGTTGAACCAAGTTTTTACCTAACATGGTCACTATAGACCGACCGCTTTAATGAGTACTCGCGAAGGTATCAATTTAAATGGAATATCCTGAAGGTTGATCACGTATTGGTTCAATTAGTAACGTAATACCTACGCGGATTATGGTTATTTTAAAGCAAATGAGGACGTTAGGACTTTGTGAACGCTTAATGTGCCTTTGCCCCATCAAAGGTTGAGGACTCATTAAAGCGGTCGGTCTGTAACATTATCATTAACATTGAAAACGGGATTTTACCATGTTTACTATAACACAAAAACAAGAAAGAGGGTAGACCGATTTGTCTGCTCATAAACACCCACCAGCAATAACTTTAGTTTATCCGTGACCATGGTGCAGCCAAGGAGTGGAATTCCCTGCCTGCGTCGGTGTTCCCAAGTTCATATGCCCCAATCTATTTAAGTCGCGAATTAATAGGCTTCTTTTGGGTTAGCTCGTTCCATCGTCGACCTCATCTCTGTACTCAGGACTAGATTGAGGTCAAGAGTAAGCCCTTTCAATACAAAAAAAAAAAAAAAAAAGGTGCTTGCAACAGCGCCGAAATATCGGGAACTCGAAACTAATAGAAAATAATGACATGGTAGATATCCCGTTTTCAGTGTTAATGATATTATAGTTGGACCAACTAAAGAAAATAAATGTACGGTTGATATTTACTTTGGTAACTACTACTACTGTTATGATTTAGCCACGAGCTCCTCAAACATTTATAAATCAGACTAGAAAAGAATTTCAATATTGATCATACCATTTCCCTGAAGTCGTCTCCCTCTTGTAAACATGTCGACGAGATTACCTATTTTCTATCTTACAATGCACTCGGGATTTCCAATAACTTAAATGTCATCAATCCGTATTATCTGGATTCTATTTGAAATGCAAATTCTTTGAAAAATAATTTGTATTATTTTGTGAACTGATCTGGTTTCTTATATTCCAGATATCTCCATCCACCTGGTTTAATGGTGTCGTTCTGTTGATTCTGAATATTTTGAGAAATATATACGAATTAAGAAGTTTCCAAAAAGTCCTTTTACGATGTTGTGCCAAAAACCAACAAAACATCCAAGAATCAATCAGAGGCTTACCCCACGACAACAACATGGAATATTTACGAAAATTGATTCATGGGTTATATAAGTATGGAAAGAATTTATATATAAAACGCAAAGTTAAGCTCACACCGGTCCTTACACGAAATAGTGCTTCAGAAAAGCAATAAAGATTACGTTACAGATAGCAACATGAAACGTGTAAGTAAAATTATATTTTTGCTAGTAAACTTATCTTTGAGCTATTTTATGCGTAAAATATTATTGTATTATCAACTTCTATCGGTTACAATAAAATTGCGAGACCTATGTTCCCGAGCAGTATAAAATAATGAAAAACACTGAGAAATTACACCTTGAAATTCCCTCACATCGTACTGGTTTTATGTCCAATTCTTACGCTGTCTCAACTATAAAGCAACGTTCTACCCCTGGCATTAAAAAAGCTGAAAGCAAAATGGTTTTCAAAGGAACAGTTCGGAAGTACTATTTAAAACCAGACTAAATTGGTCACAAGCTAGATATTACTAGTCATGGTAATTATTATAAAGTTTGTCGTATTTTGGACTATTTATTTATTTTTATTTTTTTCTTAATTTTTTTTTGTACTCTATCACAATGCTATCCTATTTAACCCCAAAGGTTGACCTTTCCATGACCACCATCCATCCATCCATTCCATTTTTTGTCCACTCTTGTATATGAAGTTTAAATAAATAAAAACTTAGTTTAGATTCCCTTGCCTGTTCTAATAGAATACTATTTTGTGTGTATCGAGTTTTTATAGTGTAGAGCAAGATGTGAATACATTATTAACTACGCGACTAAAGTTTAAAACGAACTAATTAAAATTGAACTTTTAAATGACTATCATGTGAAATCGTTACCATGCTACTTAGTATGTAAATCACGTTCAGTCAGTATCGTTAACGACGACGAAAAGGCGAAGGAGGTCCGAACTTTACGCTTTTTTTTAGCTCATCTACAGTTTTACGTTAGTGTTTCGAAGGTGAGAATGGCCGAAAATACTGCTTGTTTTTAGAACTGGAAATACTTGGAAAGTACAGAAGGGATGCTTCACTACATAGTATAAAACAAAGTCGCTTCCCGTTGTCTGTCTGTCCCTATGAATGCTTAGATCTTTAAAACTACGCAACGGATTTTGATGCGGTTTTCAGTAATAGATAGAGTGATTCAAGAGGAAGGTTTATTTACGACATTACTTTAGTATATGCGAAACCTGAATATAGTTTGTTCAGAATAAGTAGTTGAATCGATTCCAATAATTTTTAAACCATGTTTGTATTTTGTCCCAAAAATATTTGAAAAAAGTTACAAGTTGGACACCGAGCGACATTAAGTATCTATCGCAATCATTTAGGTACCTACTGCCAAATTATTATTATCAATGAGCTCATGACGACGCTGGATGCGCGTGCGCGAGCGCGCTGCGTAGTGACCACGTTTATGTGTGGACAACCAGGTAACAAAACAAGCTTATAATTTTGTGATTTTTCATGACACAGTTTTGAAATTTTGTACATAGATACTTTACATAAAAATACTAGATACGTGTTTCAGGTTTGGCATATACTAAAACTAATGTTGTATATATATATTGCACCCGTCGAAGCCGGGGCGAGTCGCTAGTAATAATTAATTAGTTCCGGAGTAATGATCTAAAGCTCAAGATCGCGTGGGATGTTCTGGCATTCCGAGTACGCACACAGCGACTCGTTCCTTGCAAGAACCTTACCCAAATTGAGGAAACCTTTAAGAGCGTTTACGACTTACGGCATTTCATACAAACTTTTAAGTCCTTTTTTTTTCGAAGTGAGTGAACCGATTTTAATGAAAATTCATACGTATAAACAGGATACATAGGTCTAAAAACTTATTACAGAAAATTTTCGAAATGTCTGTTAAAAAAAAAACATAATTGTAAATTTCTGCTTCTATGGAAAATCTAAAATCAGTCTAATTTAGCTGTAACCTGTAACACTATTTTTCGAAAATGTTCTCTGATAACTTTTTAGACCTACATAAGTATCCTGCTCATGCAGTTTGTTGAAGTTTCATTAAAATCGGTTAAGTCATTTCGAAAAAAATATACTTGAAAGTTTGTATGAAATGCCGTAAGTCGTAAACGCTCTTAAAAGTGCCAAAGTACTGTTTCTAAAACCCAGTTGATATTTTTCTCTATAGATAAAGATCTATAGAGAAAAATATCTAGTAAGTCAGCCAGTAAGTCTAAACAGGTGGTGGCAAAGGCCACCACCTGTTTAGACTTACTGGCTGTAGCTTGGTCAAGTTCTAAAAATTAATTCTCTTTTTGTTCGACAAAGTTCCTACAACAAAAGTTTTGATTTTAATCAATTAGTCTGTATGCGTCATAATAAGTCTACACTCGATGACTCAAATCAATACAATTTTCATTATTCTTGTAAACTTCATATAAATAAAAAAGCTACAAAGAGGAAAGTCTTACATAAATGTTTAGTTCTGTTGACACAATTTGCTTGGTCAAGTTCTAAACTAATTAATTCTCTTTTTGTTCGACAAAGTTCCTACAACAAAAGTTTTGGGTTCTGAGTATAATCAGCTACCCTGTATGAGTCATAATAAGACTGCACTGGATGACTCAAACCAATACAATTTTCATTATTCTTGTAAACTTCGTATAAATAAAAAAGCTACAAAGAAGAAAGTCTCACATAAATATTTAGTTCTGTTGACACAATTCGACCTAAGCTTATCAAAACGGCGTTCGCAGTCAAGGAACAGTATAAACAACAACAATATATAAATGAGGTGGGTACTTATGTGTTATTTTTATTCTGTTACAGCGGTTTTGATACGATATGGCGGCCTACCGCAATAGTGATAGCAATCTAGTATCCCTCTGATAGTAGACGTAATGTGAGTATTGTTACAGGCACTGGCGATTCGTAATCGATTTGTTTCTCGTAATTATTATTATCGGCCACTCTATTCAAAACTTGATGCAGTCATTAGTTTTGTTTCACAAGAAATAATTGCAATGCTTTTGTTATAATAATGACATTTTAATGGAATTGCAAAATATAGATTAGTTAATAACTAAAATTAACCGGTAATTTTAACTTGTTCGCAAATTAACTAATACTTCCATTACAAAACTTGTGTGAGTACATCGTTAAATGCTTAGGACATTCCAACAATAGATTAGGCCTCTACCAAAAAGGTCCAAACGAGTCAACTTTTTTCGTTAGTCAACGTGATAAAACACGTAACAGATAAGAGATCCCAGTCTGGCGATATTTTTTTGTGAGCTTTATGAAGACACCGCAGGATACCAGCTTAGCACTTAAGTTAGGCTGGTATTACACGATGACGATCAAGTTATTCGTCAAAATACTTTGTCAAAGAATGTTCAAGGGTACGGGTAAGATTTTTTTAAACGTGTTTTTAACCCTGCTTTATTTACGACGAAGTTCGTTTGTAAACCTGATTTGGTACAAAACAACGAACATTTTTAGTGAACCCTTACAGGGTTAAATGTGGTTCCATGCACGAAAAACATAAGTAACTACCTTTAAATTACTAAAGAGTAATCGTGGCTAATTATTTCAGTTAAAAACTAATTATTAACTCAACTCGGGCAAGTCTAGTGTTAGGTACCTACTACCTGTCTAGATTTTTTCTGGACTTTTCCCGACCTTATCATAGGTCCGTACTTTTTTAGCTAAGGGATTTTTTTTTAGGAAATATAAAAAGAGTTCAATGGATGCTGAAAAATAAAAAGTCCTGCCTTTTCTGTCAAACTCCTGGCTTTTTGTCTGGTCTTTTAAAATTCCGAAATGGTAACCCAATACAAGTCACAATACTAATAGAGCCCCAGCTCGTATAAGATAAGTTGTAATAGCCCAGTAATTGAGGACGAATACGATCTTGAGATAATAGGTGTGCTGAGATAAACCACTTGGTGCACCGTCAGTTTACTTTACGACATACTTCAACAAAACAATAAATTATGAAAACCTGTTAAGTGAAAATGTTTGAGGTTTATTTTCGCGAGCTGAGTACTAATGTTAATAAGTTAACTTGTATTTTTTTAATTTGGTTATGAAATTGTAGCTTAAAATTAAATTCAAAACTAGGACATTCCCTCCATATAAGCTATCTTTACAATTTAGAACGGTTGCTCTGCTACACATTGTCATAAACTTTGAAAGATTTATCTAAGAGCTCTTTACAAAACTTGTTTCCGTTACTTTCGAGTTCCTTTTAAAAAAGCTTACTAGTATACGGAGCTTTTTAACCTGGTCGACACAATAACAACTACCTGAAAAAGGCTGTGAACACGCGATCTGTCATTCTGCCAGGGCTGTGTGCAGTGAATCCGAACATAACTAAAAATGCGAGATACGCATTGAGTTACGAGTATAACATAGGTTATAGATAAGAACAGTTTTCCATGAGTTTTTCTTGTAAACAACGGTTCGACCCGACCATAGAGAATAGCATGTAGTTGGCACGCATAATTTTATTTATGGTATGACTGGGGATCAACGCGTAGAATCAAACTAGGTTAGTGAAGTCCCCGATACGCGATACCACTGCTACTCGTGGTATCAGTTGTAATTATTTCCGTCTGTCATAAGTATCATTATCGTATAGATATAGGTAACATGATAGTAACTTGCTTTAGTCGATTACGCACTGTTAAGTCTGCAGTCTATTGAAAGTGCACTAAAGCTTATGGTATCGTTCGTACGCATGCCAATATATACATTATTTTATAAGTGTTAGTGACTTTCCTATATTGTTTGTCTGAAAGTCTACATTACAGTTCACGATAAAATAATTAACAGTTGTACTTTTTCAGTTCATAAAATTATGACCACAGGTTGATGATAATAATTCAATACCAATGAAGGGGATGTCGTTATCATTCGCCATAATACGTCATACCTACGGAATCATATTTCCGGCATTGTAAATTCCAGTGTTATCAACCAATATTGGTACTAAATAAATTGAGTTCTTAGCAGAACAAGATCAAAGGTGAGATTTACGAAAATAAGGATGTTATTATTTCAATAATGTTGTTGTTTGAATCATTGGTTGATTGATAGAGAATGCATTGGGGCATTGAGTCTACCTTTGTATGTACCATTAATTTATGAAATTTAAGCAAATAAATTGAATAATAACAACTAATCTCCACCTGGCCGGAAATAACTAAAATGACAAACATGAATAAAAACCTGCCTGAATTGCAGAAGAAACATTAAATTGTTCACAAGATTTGTTCAGAAAAACAATTCAAAAGCCTAGGAACTGATTAAAATCTTCTTAGAAGAGGTATCAATCAACAATATTGCACACAATTCCTAAATATAAACAATTAGTTAATTACGTACCGGAGTCCCAATCCAAGTTTCTCCTTAAACAGCAGCGGAGTAGTAAATCCATTCTTCTGCAGGTAGGACACAGTCAGGTCCGTGCCATGCATCTCCAACACCGCTCCAGAATGCTCAAATCTTGGGCTCTCCAGCTTGTCAGCCAGGGAGAAGCCCCGGCCACCTTCAGCCTCATCATCACCCAGTGCCCACTCATCGGAATAGAGCTTGCGTTGTTTGCGCTCACGCTGGGAATAACACAAGAAATGATTACTGATGTATCTTTGAATGAATTTAGTTTATTGTAGATTCTAAGGTCCCAAATGCTTACTTTGGATCTGCTATTTAGTGTCATGATTGCCGAACGAATGTGGTCTCAAAGATGAGGAAACTTTTTCAAACTAAAATGCTTTTATATTTGGGAATTACTTTGTTGTGCAATAATTGACTATGTCATTCTGCTTTTAATGATAGTATTCCCTTTTGCTAGGAACTTAAAAGTGAAAACTAGTTACATAATCTGACAGTTGAATAGGAAACACTGAACACTCCATATTTACGGTATAGCTAGCTAGTTAATAGGCCTATAAAACTTGGTCAAACAAAACTGAACTGACTACAAAGCAATGACTATTGGTGTATAAAAATAATAGTCAGCAAAACTAATTTCCCAACCTAATCTAATATTTAATTAATAATTACCACTAATTGGTATAGTAATTTAGTAAACACCATGAAATATTAGGTTGCTTGGATAAAAATACTTCAATGTTATTGTTGGTGCCTCATCTGTAAAATATTACCAGCTATAAAAGTTGAAATACGAACAGCTGAAGTGATTAGTGACTTTCACTTTTGTACACTTTGTGTGACAAGTTTTGCGGACGAATTTTCTTTATCGTTTTCCAATCGAGTACAAAAAATGCATCTGCTACACTGCGTTTAGCGTCTCACGATCGAAGTAGGTTATTTTTTTCCAACCAAGGCCAATGAAATACCCGAGTAAAAGAATAAGTAAACCAAACTTGCAACAATAAAACTTTTGATGCGAGGGCTGTTTGCGGTCGGCGTAACAAAGAGCGTTCAGTCGCTCGACAATGGTGTCGTATCCTATTTAAATCAATATGCAAGTGTTTTAGACGATCGACTCTCGCCCAGCGTGTAATTGTTCGACGGAAGATTAGTCAAGTAATAAAGTAGATTGCTCGCGAGCTGCGAGCGGACTCGGGCTCGACGTGTGGCCGCAGCGCAGCGCGCACGCCCCTGGCCGCCTGCTCTCCGCCAGCCCGCGGGAGGGAAACGCCTTCGACACTCTGTCTCTACCAGATGCCCACTATGCCTCGTGCGCTGAAGACGTCCCTGGCGCGCGCAATTTATTATCACGTAGTTCATTATCATAGCCGCTAAATCGCAATGCCGCGATCTCCGGAACTATTATAGATTTTGACACCATCTCGCATGCGCGAATGCATACGGCCGCCGCGTTTTAAACTCGGCCGCGGCGTGATTACAAAAAACTGAGTCCGATGACCCTCAATGAATATCATCACACACAAAAAGCACATTCACAAAAAGATTCCTATCGTCATCCCGTAACTTTCGTAAATCGATACACGATGCAGCGATGCACCATTTCATGTTTACGTGATCCCAGATAAAGCCACCATGGCGTCACCCGGGACTAAATACGTAAAAATCTAACAATAAACACTCACCAGCTGTCTTGGAACTTGTTTTTTAGCATTCGGCAGTGTTTCCGACATGTTTATGTTAGTCAGAAACACTGCACCACGAAATTAACACTATTTTACGTAAATATTTTACACGGAGCACGAGAAAAAGTAACGCAATCCACCATTTGCAATAGTCGACACTGCTGCCAACCGTGCGGCGAGCAATCACTCCGGTAAACTACTGGAGGTTGGCACGACGTGAAATGCCCTATTGGTTTATTTATGAAATAAGATGGCGGGAGCGTTCAAAACATCGCAAAACCATTGTGTTTTGGCTTAAATCTATTTAATATAGTAGTAAATGTGAAAAACTTTTCATTTGATCTTTTTTCTTATAAAACAAAAAGTACCACAAAAATATTTCAGTATTTTATAGAAGCTATTATTATAAAACTTATTTAGACTTGGAGTGTCACTGCTCCTACAAGTGACAGTCAAACATAGACCGAATATAATCTTTGGACATAATTTAAATGCATAATTATACAGTTTGTTCATAATTTTAAAACATTTTTATTACGTGTAGGGTTTATCTGCTTCGCTTTTCCTATTTTTATATTAGAAATGCTGGTCAAAGGGTTTGGCTGATTGCTATGAGCAATAGGTATTACGAGTATGACTAAGTATGACACAACTTTTCAAAAGGCTAAGTAGATTACAGAGTACCGTGGTGTGGTGGTGTCATGAATGGTAGAATTTTGGATGGCAGAATCAAATACTGCTTTTTTGTTTTCAGGTCCCATAAGATCAATGTTTATATTTATGACGTCCATCCAGTGCAAATGTTGTAAACGGACGACAAATGTTATTAGACTTATATTGCAAGACAATTAATTCGTAAATATGAGTTTAAATAATAATAACACTACATAAATTGCTTTAATAGAAAAGTATTAGTATTTAGTATTAGTAAAGAGAAAATTACATGGGGGGGGGGTCGACCCGAATCTCACGAGGGTGAGAGGGTAAATATCACTTTGTTTTTTTCCCTCAAGAACAGAGTACATTTTTAAATATTTTATAATACAATACAATAACAAAAATAAAAAAAATAGTAGCCCACTGGTATCGGGACTGGGGTCCAAGCTATCTGCGGTCAGGGCTCCAGAGAGACGAACCTACCAACAATATGACCCATGTCCAGAAGTACCGCTCTCTGAATCAAGATCTTGATCCAGCTGCCTAATGAGAGCAGATTTTAGTAGTCTCTTGGCAATAATGGTTTAATTAAGTAAACATGTTTCTCCACTGAAATACTAAATCCATATACATCAATATTTCTCTAATAAATATTGAATGAAAATAGATTAGCAAGTTTTTCAGTTTTTTAACGAAATCCAACGCAATCAAGCACAGATGTAGGTATGTACCCTAAAATATACATTTTGAAAAATCTCGCGTGAGATTGCGGGTCAAGTCTAATCTCACGACATCTCACCATGGGGGAAGAGAGGCTCGAAAAATCGTTTTTTTTTTGCCTCTATAGCGAATTTAGAACAACTGCAAAATGTCATCAAAATCGGTTCAGTGGTTTAGGAGTCTACAGGGTACGGGTAGGTAGAGACGTTGATTTTATATAAATAGATTGCAAGAAATTGCAATATTTTCCATTGTTTTTATGAAATGAGAAGCTAAGGTATATTTATTTTCAGTAGAAGGAAGCACTGAGTGGATGTAGCTAGTCAACAGGAAGTGAGGATGTTAGACGTGGAAAGTTCATCTTAATAATTATTATTTATTTGTGAGTTATCCTGTTTCCTGGAATTTATTTATAACTTTTATAAAGCTGCTGTATTCATTCATTAGTATTTAGTACGAGTAATGTATAGTCCTGATCGTTTATGGTTACGGCGGCAAATCTTACCGAAGATGAGCCATCGGCGCGGGAAATATTATCAATACAAATAAATAGAACATAACCGTCCTTGGCAGTCGGGTAAAAATTGAAGTATCTGTTTGTAATTAAAAAATAACAGCTTTTTACTGAAAGCATATATTTTGTATCTGTCTGTCTGTTTCTTCCGGCTGATCTCTGAAACCGTTGGACCGATTTTGACGAGACTTTTACTGGCAGATAGCTGATGTTATAAGGATTAACTTAGGCTACTTTTATTTTAGAAAAAGGATTAGGGTTTCGTGCAAAAAAAATCATCATTGATGTAATAATGCTTGGTTGACGGCTTCGTGAAGGGTCCGTTTACACCCTGTAGAGTATGGTACTCTTTTTCAGGTACGCGTAGTCTATATGGTGTGGAAGGGAAATCGACGCATAAACAGTTATTAGAGTTCTGTGGTTACAAAGGTTTACTTTTTATTTTATAGAAATTGAAAGAATAATTTATTTTCCCGCCGAACTTTGTTTTGTGTTTGGTGTGGTCAGCATGAAAAGTCTATATAGGACACTATTATACCTACTATATATACCGTTCATAATAAAAAATAGTAGTTTTTAAGACTACTGTTTTTAATACATTTTTTTTCAATTTATGTCATAAGTCAATGTACAATGTTGATTCAAAAAACCATAAATTTATCATCGACTTTTGCTGTTCACTGTTAATAGGTTAGTACTTGACCCACCGCAAAATAACAAGAAAACTAACAGCGCCAGTGAGTGTTAGTAATTTATGATACTAGTACTAATTAATGCTTATTTCCGAACAAGGGAAGTACCTACTGATTCCTGAAAGAAAAAAACCCCTGAAGTTTAAGCGCTGATTGTGTAGGGTTGCCAAATCTATAAAGTAAAGTTTTCCGAATGAAACTTGAAGAAAATTCCGATTAAATATTGTTTTCCTTTGTACAGTATAATTGTATTTTTACTTCATTTTTTTTCTCATTATAAGAAAAAAGAATGATTTGTTGCAAAACAGTTCCCGGGTGCTTCAAATATAATAAATCATAAACGTTATTTAAATTAAATGTGGGTGTAGGTACCTATGAAGCGATTTTGTTAAGTATCTGAAATTATTAAATATTATTTAATTTAATTTTAGACTGTGTTCATCTGTTCTATTTTTTTTTTGGAAATTCTGGGCGTTTTAAAATACTCCCGCATTCCGGACACTGAGTAAAAACTTCAGAGTTGACCGGAAAAATCCGAAAATATGGCAACCCTGTGTGGTCAATTTGAAAATTGCAACTACTGCAAGTATCCTAATAGTAATGTATTGCGTTAATTTATCTACTAGGCGTTTTTTGTAGTAACAAGAGAATGAAAAGTAACTAGTTCTAAACTAGTAGGAGTCTTGAAACTCATGTCATCGTCGCTTTAGGCTTACTACAAAGAAATTCCAAACCCTGTTTCAAGGCTGTTAGCATGTTCAATGTTCTGGGGCTGCAGTCTCGACATAGATAGCGACAAAAATCGGTCGTTAAGTCATAACGATGTCAAATTTCTTTAATAGATTTTCAACCTTAAGGTTTTGAAATAAAGTTGAAAATCTATTAAATAAATTTGACATCGTTATGACTTATCGACCAATTTTTGTCGCTATCTATGTCGAGACTGCAGCCCCTGGACCAGAACTTCTTGGAATTGGAATTACTCCTGCTACCATGACGTCTTAAAGCAGGAGTAATTCCAGTGTGGGAAAGAGACAGAGTTATACAGGTCGTCTAGCACCATCTCTTTCCCACACTGGAATTACTCCTGCTGTAAGACGTCATGGTAGACCACTGGGGGTCTAAAATGGCCGCTTTAGCAGAATCACAATAGAATGTATCACGTTAAAATTCTTAAAATGGTCATAGATGCGGTTAACTTTATGAATTGTGTGACCATTTTACGGTGGTATCGAGACATGAGTTTCCAATGATGCTATAGGTAATATTAAAGCATTAATTTAAGTGTCGCTTATAGTTGGTCAAAATGAATACATGGCGTGATAGGTACCTACTTATTTCCTTGTTTCTTTCGATTCTTTGAATCCGCAGCAAAGCCAAGCTTTTATCTTAGAAAAGTAAGTGCATAAATGAAACAATAGAAATAAATTAAAGTAGTTTAATACTTGATCATTATAGGTGGCACGTTTACTTCACATAAAATAATTTACAATTACAATACTTATATATAAAAAAAATAATTATGTTGATCGTTTCTATTTATAATTCGGGGTGGAAGGGACACCGACACGAAAACTTTCTATGTGAAAAATTCTATGTAAGGCTCAGAATACGTGGTAACCGTTTTCGCGTCGGTGGCCCTTCCACCCTGTATACTTATAACCTGTTGTTAATCACAAATTAAGTACAGTCACACGCGAAAGTGGATCAATTCCAAGTTATTATTATTGACTAAAATATTAAAAAAGTTAAAAATACAGGGTGGAAGGAACACCGACGTACAAACGGTTACCACGTATTCAGTACATCATTCTTAAAAAAAAAAACAGCCGTTCCTTGACCGTGTCGGTAACTATTGCACTTTTGAAGGAAACAGCAGTTTTTTTTAAAATATCCGATCAAAAATTTCTAAGTGGGGTGTCCCTTACACCGTGCACCGTGAATAAAGTTATAATCATGACATTGCCCTACCGAATAAATGAAACGTTGATTTGAGGCAAATAGATATTGCACAAGATTTTGTAGTTTTGAATTACAGAAGTATTATTGGATTTCCTTGGATTATTCCAGAAGGAATTTAACAGCAATGTTTAATAGCTGGCTAGCAATAGGCTGGATTTCTTCCATATGGATGGTAATAGTATCGCCCCCAATTACATGGGACTTAAACATAACAAAACTCTAGGTACTTGTATCGGTCCTTTCGATATCGGCTACTCGGCTCGGAAACATTGATAATAGAGTTAAGTAAGCAAGTTTTGCATGTATGCTTTTGTAGAACTTTTACTCATTTCACAGAAATTGAACTACTATCTCTCAAAGTAATTCTGTAATACTTCATAACTGGATCTTTAATCACACATTCACTGTCCACCGCTCCATTTTCTTCCAAAAACTCAGTGTGACCTCTTAACCAATCCAAATACAACTTTAAATACCTATCATTAGGGTCTATATCCGTGTGTCCCAAGCAGAATATCCTATAGGCATCCTCGCCATATTTTCCGATGCCGCATAAGTCACTTGCTCTGCGCCATTTTGAAGAAACGAACTGATAACTTAGCTTCCATATCATATGACCCCTTTTCCTTAATCCCAGGTTATAAAAATATCTTTCTAAAGATACTGGAGTGTCGTTCAAAACATGATAAGGCGTTGGGTACTCCTCAAAAAAGGTCTTCATGTATGGCCTGGCAGTTTTGCCTGAAGTTTTCGTTAAGAATATCGTTGCTATTAACATTGCCCAAGGATTCGAAGAGAACTCTTCTTCGACCACGTAATGAGGTGATACTGGCATTTTTCTTGGTGTAATGTTGAAAAAAGGTTGTATTACTAAGGGCTCTTGTTCCTCTATGGTCAGTTGTGATAGACTTAGTTCTTCAGACTCTACGGAGACCTGACTCAGATCTTGAGAAGAATCTAATGATTTGGTGGGTGAGAAGGACAGCTGAAGTGTTCGAGGGCTTATAGCCGTGAGATTCTTCTCTTCGCTGAAGAATCTGCTGATACAATCCGGGTCTTCCATGATTCTGTAAAGAAGGAAACAAGAGTTAAAATGAAATTCAGGTTTATACAGCGTGGTTCTGATACTTTTTTACTTGCAGAAAGGAAAATAAATTTAATAATATTTAAGGACTTGGAATCTGTAGGCTATACTATAGGGTAATTATGTACCAGCGAGTTCACTTTTCACCCTTATACCCTGAGTTATAAGGTTGAAAAGTGGCAGACCGTCAGTGAGCGCGGAAGTACGTTACCAACTTTGGTGGTCAAGAGTTCAAAACTTTTTATATTCCCGTTCCTTTTTAGGGTTCCGTAGCCGAATTGCAAACAAAGGAACCCTTATAGATTCGTCGTGTCTGTCTGTCTGTCCGTCCGTATGTCAGAGCCCCTTTATTCCGAAACTATTAGGACTATACAGTTGAAACTCGGTAGGTAGATAGGTATTCTGCAAACCGCGTTACTTCTAAAAAAAAAAAATCTAACGAGGAGTTCGATTGGATTTCTAACCCACAGAGCAGATAGCGACAACATTTTCAAATTAACATTATTTTAAGCAGCCATTATGGCGGAAACCTACACAGTGTAGCTAATGAGTTTATGAGCCGAGCCGAATCCTCAAGTTGAGTTAAAGGTAACAAACAAGGTTTAGTCGCAAGAACTAAATAAGTACCTGTGTTGTTTTGTTGGTGTAATGGAGCATACACATTTAGGTTTATTTATTATTTATTTATTTAACTATTTATGCACACACAGAAGACAACACAGGAAAATAACATTATAATATATGAGTACAAAGGTACTGCTTATTTCAAAAGAAATTTCTGCCAGCAGACCCGCAAAAAGGAGAAATGAAAAAGAAATGTAGACAATAGTGAGGACAATAGGGAGGTTCGTTAAAAATTGATATTTATTTTTGTTAAACCGTGCAAAAATAATAATCGTCATCTTCCTTACCTTGTCCCATGTTACTTGGGGTCGGTGCAACACGACTTTTTCTTCCTTTCTCCCCTGTCAACCGTGACGCAATCATTTTTACCTTTTTCTTTCAAATCATTCCTCACACAATCCATCTATCGTTTCCTTGGTCTTACTCTCCCTTTCCAGCCATCAACATTTATATTCATCACTCTTTTAGTCTCGTGATTAATCCCTCCTCATCACATGTCCATACCAAGACAGTCGATTGCCTTTCAACTTTTCTGTAACTGGCGCAACTTTCACTCTTCTCTAATACAGGGTGTACCCTTAACATAGCCGAAAGGCACTTGTTCTCCCCGTCTTTGTGATCATTTCTTTGTTCTAGACCATACCTGGGAACCTTCTAGTTACGGAGATATTAGGGGTCAAAGTTCCAACATTTCACAATTTTTTTTTAAATACATGTTTTTAATGTAAGATTTTTACTTAACACGCCTCCACGACCCCCGTAGTATTCAATCCATCCATCAGCACAATGCTTTGAGTGCTTTCCATCGAGTCCTACCGTAAAACGTAATTTATCACCCTAAAAAAAAGTCGATTCCCAGCAATAATTTTTGCGTAAAGTTACTTAGTTTGATGTACAGAATGCTTGGTTGACGGCTATGTGAAGGGTCTGTTTACACCCTGTATACTCACTCCTTACTTTATCCATTTTTGTCATAGGTACCACACGTCCCGTGAAAGAATAATAAAATCCGAAAATAGTTAAAGCACTGAAAAAAATGGTCTCAATGCGTGTAAAATTATCATCTTGATACGTTACGTTTAGTTTCTCATTAGTTATTTAAGAAAGAAAGAAAAAGTATTTATTAGACTCATACAGGACAAAACAAAAAAAAATGGATGAGATTAAAATAATACAAAAATTTTATAAAAATTTCATTCCTACCTTTATTTCATTATTCAAGTTTCTCATTCATTTAATTTTCTTTCTCAGGGTAAGATTATCTTGTGCATTATTAACAATTTTATGCTATCACTATAATGTTACAGTGTGCTAACATAAAGTGTAAGTTTAACTTGTCATACAATAAAAAAGACAAAATAATCTACCAAAGATATCAAAGAAATAAAAATGAAATATTTCTAACATTCGTTAAGGTTAAATACCGTCTAATATGAAGCCACCTTATAAAGGTCAAGTGCGAGATGGTGATTAGGCGTGAAATATTGCCCGTAAAGAAATATTTTTTGTAAACAAGTCTGTCACTTAAAATATTTCCTAGCGAACTTCATGCTCGTTATATTGAAATCCATTATTTATAAATTATGTTTTTGTTTCAGTTACACTTTGCTAGTAAAAACAGCAGTAATAATAAGATATAAGTAATTGGATTATGTTGGTATCTATTACTTTAACAAAAATAGTTAAATTGTGCTCGTACATTTTTAGAAACTTGATAAGTAGCTCAATTGAAGTTGTCTATATCCAAATCCATGGTACCTAGTGATACCGAAGCATACTTGGCTTGGAATAGATGACCTGAGTTTAATTACCTTTTTTCTAAGTAAATTATTATTTAAGTTATTTTATTTAGATTCATTTACGTTTAAAGAGAAGTTGACCAACAACGCTCCCCTGTGGCATTCCGAATGAAATAAACTTTGCACTGCATTGGAAAGCTTCCGCGAAATGTAGATGATGAGAGAATGTTCACAATGTGCTCCTACTACTGAACAAAGGCGAGATTCTGTAGCTACATTATGTAGCTCTCTATTGAACTAGTCACAAATATGAGTTATTTATTGCAGATTAAAAAAACCGACTTGAGCTTTTGATAATGTGTCGTCCAAATTATTTTAAAATCAAATTTTAATTTGGATGAATGTGAATGTAAGTAAGTCAAAATCAACATTGATTTGCTCTAAATGTGGAAGTTGCAACAATAAGGTATTGTTAGAGAATCTATAAATAGCGCCTTTTTCCCGTCGGAGATAAGGTGCCCAAGTTTACATAAAATAGTTTCCAACACATGGATGAAAATAACAAAGGCCTTTGTTTCAGCCGTTGGGGTTCAAGCCAGGTTAAATGAATGTAGTTCACTTCTATGAGAATTGAATCGTAGTTTCCAGCACCGTTTCCATTCAATCATTCGCTCAGTGTTGAAAAAGCTTTGCGTCCATGTTAATTTGTGATATGGCGTTAAGCCCGCGGCCCCGCGCGCTTCGGAAAATAGTGTCTATTTTCCAAAGCGCGAGCTTAACGCCAGCTAATCCGATCTCAATGTTAATTTATCTGATTCAGAATCTGAAATAATTTGAGTAACAGACTTAAATGATTACTATAGTTTAGGTATCTACTTATTGCTTAAAAAGTGAATTTGGTAACGCTTTTTCCAGTTAACCTTTTTTACAGCGTAGTTTTGTTAAACCGGCGCAACGCCGCGGTACTCGAAAAGCGTTTTTTCACCGATCATCGCATTAAACTTTGGCTACACTGCAGAATGATACAAACAAAATCCCTACTCTCAGACCACTCGCTAAAAATAGGGTTATGTACAGTAGAGACCATAAGTGCAGTAGCAGTTTCACAAAACGATCGCATCAAAACAAGTCGCACTTACGACCTTTTTCCATAACAAACATTTTGCACACATACACGATCTCGTATATCGCACTCTTTCATAATTATCTAGTCAGAAAGAGTGCGATATAATGATCATTTGCCTTAGTGACAAGCCTGTCATGTCGCGACGGAGTATTAAGTTAGTGATATTTAATTTCAAACTAACAATTATGTGTCTATCTGGCTTAGCGGTTAACGCTATAGATAAAATGTCTCGCACGGTGTAGCCTGCGTTCGAACCCAAGTGACATTACACTTTTTGTGTTTTAATTATAAATGATACGTTAGACCCGATGAGCTATGTTTTTCTAAATATTAGTTGGAACTTATTATTAACAAAAAAGATGAGGGTGAATGCGAAACAAAATAAACTTCTGGATTGAACAAAGTAGTTAGTTATGACGTTGTTAGTTGGTGAACTTTGTCACGAGCGTTTGTGTTATTATTACGATTAGCGTATTGTTTGATTGTCTTTATTCAAGATGCAAGCTAGTATTGATGACAGGGCAAATATTGTCACTTTGCGTAAAAATGGGCTTAATATTTCTCAAATTTCCACTGAAACTGGCTTAAATGTGTAAGTTATTTTTAAAAATTATAATTATTATGATGATAGTTGTGGTGTGTGATTTTCTTATTATTAAATAAATTGCTAGTTGCAAGTGTGTAATCATAATATTTTGTTTTTTTTTTAGAAATTCTGTTAGCCGTTGGGTAAAGGTTTGAGGAAGAAGGTAGTCTGAAGAATCGTCTAAGAAGTGAATGGCCGCCGCTTATTAACCCGACTCAGCGACGTTTTATGGTGGAAGAATATGAAACAAATCGTTTCATTCCAACTATAATGTTTGCAGAGCAATTGGATACTACATTACAGACTGTTCGCCATGCAGTCCATGCTGAAGGTTTACATCATCAGAAGCCAGCTAAAAACCATTTTTGACACAAAAACACAGGGAGGAAAGACTACGTTTTGCTCGAGATTATTTAGATTTTAACTGGGAGGTGACTGTATTTTCTGACGAGAAGACTTTCAAGTCTTGCCAAAAGGAAGACTTAATTTATGGCGAAAAAATAATAATACTTAATTTAATAAGTAGACCGGGTAACTAAATATTTAGTAATATTAACATAACCGTAAATAAAAAAATTAAGAAATCAATTTTAAATTTAAGGATCTTAAATTGGGGTTTAGTTTCAATATTTTTTTCGTCAAGAAAATGAACACTTAAGCTATAACCTCAATACATTCAATGTGACGTTACATAAAAAAATCAGGTTCATAAAGTCTAACTCATATATTAGTATTCGATGAACTTTGCTGAATACCTATAATAAGCGGGTATCAACAATTATTTTTGTGTTATTAGAATATCCTTTCCGTGTTATGTTATTCTTATGAACGGTGATAAGAGAACTTTTTTTTGCCTAGATAGGAATGTGACGTCACAATTCTCATAAAAGTTTGTTAAATTTATAAATAAATAAAACGAATAAACATTTTTGTTATCATTCAGCATGATTTTTTTATTTCCACCTTCCAACACCGAAAACATAAAATAAAAATCAATTAATGAGGTTAAATAATAATACAATAACTATCTAATATTTAACTTCTTATAAAAAATAAATAATAAGCATGACTACATTATAAATAAACATAAATACCTAACGACTTTCTGATAAAATACAAATATTATTAAGGTTTCAAAGAAACAAAAAACAGCCACACATTGTAATAACATGGATTCGAACTTGGACTTCATTGATCGTGAACCCATGCTCAGCCCAAACAGCTACCAACCCATGTTAATACTACGCGAATTTTAACAATGCAATGGTAAGAACAGGTCATCACTGTGATGTGTATTCTAAATGCAACAGAAATAGAATGCTATTTCGCGTAGTGTGACGACAGTTCATTAGTGTGTGTTATGTGTGGAATGTTGAGACATCACTCATACACGCACACGCACACACACTGCTGTATCGCGCTCGCACAGTTCATAGCAATATAATCTTTAGCATGGTAGTGCACTTTTGAGCGTCTACTGTACTTTCAAAAGGCGCTAAAAGATGGACATATTATAGGTACATACTTCCACAAATAAAATTGGAATTATTTGCAACAAAAAAACGGGTTCACTCTGAAGGGGTCTCTCGGCCCCATCTGTTACTCGCGACCGCCATTCATACTCCCATTACAACTAGCTCCTGTCCTCAGCTTTGTCCGCGAAATAAAGGAACACACCGACTTTTATTCGATTGTGTTTAAATATTTGATATCAAAATATCCGTTTTAAAAAGCCCTTGACCTTTTTTCTGACCCGTTTGACATTTTAGTTGCTAATTAACAAAAGAGCTCATCGTAAAATAGTTAGTTTATTGCAAAAAAGTAGAATAGCGATCATTTATGACGGGTGTGAAAATTGTTAACATGATAAAAATATTTTGCTAATAACTTCGTGAATTGAGTTAACTTAGACTAAACTGAAGTGCCTACCTAAATCTAAGCCATACCTATTATTAGCAGCTTGAAGTTAAGATTATCAAGCAGCTATACAATATAACATTGTTTTATTGTATAACGGGCTGGTGTCCGCAAGTCCACATCCAAAGTCCAAAGCGGGTATTTTGCGTAAGATCATGACACGCACGAATCATAAAGTTTTCTGAAACGTCTTCAAGTGATGCCTAATCAAGTGCTGAATTCCATAGGTATATTTTTGTACCAGGTAACTAATTGAAAACTAACAAACTATAACTACTAACTTTTAACTAGTCTATAGAATTTACTGCCGGCTTATTTGTTTCCCGATCATTATAATGTCAATCTCTCGGCAAGCGCACTCTCCACCTTAAGCCGCATCATCGTTTAAAAAAAAAAAAAAATAAAGAACATAATATATATTTTTTTTGATGTATCAGCCTGCTCTGTCCCACTGCTGGGCCAAGGCCTCCCCCATCACTTTCCAATCCTGTTTACAATTTTCCCTCTCCGACCCATCCGTTATCAATGAGTCAGTTCTAACTTCAAGCCAATTACTAAATTGGCTTGAAGTTAGAACTGTCAAAAGTTATAATTATTAGCTTTGCTGTCTTTGACGGTTCTTATTTCGTTTAAATTCATTTCTATGGTAAATACTTTAACTTGACTATAGATACGGGTGTTAGAATCAACTAGAATTAGAGGAATGTACTTCGATTTACCTTTTGATAAGTTATCCACTAGCAAGTAATAAAGAAGATTAAATTCAAGGAAAACGATATGTAATTGCATCCTTGAGCGTTTTTGATCAAACATCTGCGTAGGTGTGTTGTCTGATACCCACTGAGCTGTTCTATTTTTTTTTTTTTTATTTACAGATCTTATTAATTTGGAGTCAAAAAATATTTTATTTTGTTTTTGAGCTATTATAATTTTATT
Source organism: Noctua janthe (assembly GCA_910589295.1). NCBI lineage: Eukaryota > Metazoa > Arthropoda > Insecta > Lepidoptera > Noctuidae > Noctua > Noctua janthe. The sequence goes on along the minus strand of OU342573.1, from coordinate 5,761,048 downwards.
GGGCTCAATAAAATTATAACTTACAAGCCGTATGACGTGTGTTCGATGGGATTTCCAATCAGCTAGAATGACAGGTTTTCACCAGAGTTCGAAATTATCAAGATTGTTATTTTCTTTTAAAATATTGTATTTTTTATTTTTATTACATGCTGATTAATAACTTGAAAAAGTTCAAAAACATCTGTTTGTTGATAAATTAAACACAATTTTGTGATTGTTTTTGATTTCAAGTTAAATCGCGTTCGGATACACCTGAAGTTTAATTATTACTGTTTCATGATTTTATTTTAATGAGAATAATTTTCAAGGTATTTATCACTTCGACCCTAGTTTCCATACAAACTTTCCTTAGTGACCACTTTTGTTATAGAATCTAGTGCAAGAAGTAAAGAAGTGCCTTGAAGTTATTAAAATCCACGGTGGAATCGGGCCTGCATGATAGATTACGGCCCGAAGAAGAAGTCGCTCGTGGCTAAATAATAACAGCCGCTCGGATCGATCTTTAGGTTAAGCCGTGCTTGCCTAGGTTGGTCTGTGGATGGGTGACCACCCATTACATACATAGTTTCCTCCGTGCGTCGGAAAGCACGTTAAGCCGTTGGTCCCAGTTGTCATTTGTAGATCTTTGACAGTCGTTACAGGTAGTCAGTGGCCCAAAAAGTCTGACAACCAGTCTTACCAAGGGGTATCGTATTACCCAGTACTGGGTTGTGGATGTACTGGTATTCAGCTGCATCCGGTTAGACTGGAAGCCGACCCCAACATAGTTGGGAAAAGGCTAGGCAGATGATGATGATGAAGAAGTCTGTGCTAGTTTTACAATCCTTATCAAGGACGAGATGAAGAATTACATAATATGTAAGGATCGTTGCAGGTCGCGTAGTTTCTATAAGTTCTATTCATTTTCTGTTCATCAGAAAAAGGTGTGAATTTATCAATGTCATTGCATGATTATCAGGACAGAGTAGTATAACAATAAGACTTTAAAACTTTAGGTCCGAAACATAATAATAAAAGAAATTCATTCGAACTGACAACATTATTGAAGAGAGAAAACTACGCAGATAGACAGCGCCACCAAGTAAAACAAATACGATACGAGCACAAACGAGATAAATAAACCAGCCAACGTCGGCGTTGGCGACAATGTTTGAATTGCAGTTTACAGGTTGGCCGGCCAGTCTAGGCCAACGTTCGGAGCGAGGTTCATACAGGATTTATAGAGCGCCCTTTTTCTATGCAATGACCTTCTTTCAAGATGGCCTCGCTCCTGGACTTTCTATTGTAGTTTTAAGTATTCAATTTTCTATGAATTTCAAACATGGTTGCTCTTTTTTTGTTTACTAGGAAATATTTGCGCTTTGTTACGTTTACGGTGTGATCATACCTGTCGACAAGGAATCGTTGTGAGTTGATGCTTTAATAATTGCTAGTGGCCGAAGGTTGATTTCTGACTCAAGCCGAAGCCGAAGCTTTGGTTCGACATTAATAACTATATCCACGAAATAAAACGAATAGTCTCACTTGGTGTCGAGTCGCGTAGTCCGAATCGAAAGAAGATACAAATAACATTTTTTTCGCCCTTATTGCATAGCAATACAGCCATTATCTAATCGACTCCAGCCGATTAGCGTCGATAAGAGTGGTTACTTCTTTACTGGTTTAAATAATAAAGCTTGTGTTAGAAGCTTTTAGGTAGAAGAAAATTTTAATTCTCATTTAAAACTCCCACAGCACTGACCTACACCAAAGTTATCATGTTTAAAATACCTCTTGCGATAAAGATGTCAGCTTCAAGTTAACGCTTACTGGAGCACGCTATCAAGTTAGAATTAGGAAGATTACAAGTTATTACTTAAGTACATTGAAACCCGAGGCTTCGTCTCAAGCTACTCAAGTCTTTGACACATCAAAATGGTAATTAGCGAAGTTAACCTACTACTGGTTCAGAGAATACGTTAAATAAAGATGAGCATCCAAGATCTTAGACCACTGTGAAAGCCTCATTACGGTTGGTCAGTGTTTCTTAAGTGATGCGCGTACGCAAGATAAGAAACTGTTGTATTGCAGTGATTTTATTAGCACTTAATAGTCAACTATATGCTGAAAATGTTGGAATTATTGCCAGCCGGTTGTGTGTGGAATAAAAACGTTGGAAACTAACAATGGTAGAAAAAGTAAAACAAAAGAATGCAGGCTATGAAAGAGAATAATTACCTAGGCGCTACAGATTGCATGTTAGTAGTTAGGTTTTGTAGCGTTCGTAAATGATTTAAATAAGTTACATGTTCGATTTATTAGGGATTGTTTTTTTTAGATAAAATTTCGAAAGCGGCGCCTCTTACAGACAAATTGAAAGGTTGGTCTATCGTAGTATATGATGAGGAGAGACGAAACGCATATGACTAAAAGAGTTATCAATGTAAATGTTGATGGATGGAGAGGGACAGTAAGGTAAAAGAAAATTGATGGATTGTGAGGAATGCCATGAAAGAAAAAAAGCAAATGAAGATATTATAAAAATGAAAAAGGATTAAATAAAAGCGTGGTTTTGGTTGTAAGAGCAGAATCGAAGAAAAAAACGTGTTGCACCGACCACAACTATTCAGGAAGTTGAAGAAAGCACTGTGTTCTTTTCAATAAAATATTCATGTATAAACATCCTTACAATTAAAATCAAATCAATGTCCGTCCGATCGGGTACAATCCCCCATGTTATATCTGGTTTCCTTATTTCTTATGAATTATTTATGTAACTACAGCATAAATATATAATTAATTATCTGTGAAAAAATCTTTTCCCGCTCTTTTCTAATTCTTCTCGGCGGGAAAACACCAGCCGTGCCTTGTTAGCATTTAGCAACACAATTATCTAGGTAGGTAAATAAGTAATTGTTGACCGTATAACGTTATTTCATAAGTTAGTTGTAATCATAAATCAAATAGATGATAAATTATATCATTGTTAATAACTATAACACATAGTTACGTAATTTTCAGAAGCTGACTGCAAGCTGAAATCAGTCTTTTTTTTAAACATTTATTTCGAACAAGAATGGGAGAGAATGGGAATGGGATCGAGATATGGGTTAGTAGTAAACGCTTAAAAACTATGTTAGTCTTTTAGGGCGACATTTAGAGAGAAAAAAAAAGCAGCAGAGTTTAGCAGGTATTAAATAATTAGCTTGATAACTTGATAAGATTAGCCACGTTAAATAGCAGCACGGTTTAACAAATAAGTATTGTTAAAACAAGAAAAAGCCCTGAAAGCTTAAATGCTTAAAAAAGCTTTCTCGGTTTATAACTGCACTTACACTGACACTTAATGGATTTATCTTCCGTGATTTACAATTATTGTGAATTTGTGAGCTCTTGATATTTCGACCCTGTTGCAAGCGCCATCAACCAGCATCATCTAGTGTTGCAGGTTAGTCATCCAGCGATCATGGCGCTTGCAACAGCATCGGAAATATCGGGAGCTCACAATAATTGAAAATCATGAAAGATATCCCGTAAGTGACAGTGTATGTGAAAGTAAGTACTTCCGTGATTTCCACAATGACTTCAGTTTATCCGTGATCATGGTGCTTGCAACAGCGTCGAAATATCGGGAATTCAAAACAAACAATAAACATGGTAAATATTCCGTTTCTAGTGTTAATGGTAAGTATTTATTTATTTACTAAACAGTTTTGTGGCATTTTCCCAACTATGTACGCACGACGGCCAATCAAGCTTTCAAAACCAGTTTATGCGGATCTCTCATTATACAGGAAATCTATACAAAGCGAGGCCAAGTTGTACTGGAAAAGTACAGCATCATGTGCCGCCGTGTGTACATTATAGTCTATCTACTTTTGTTTGAATATCTCACTTTTTCACAGAGTAAATATAATGTGAAGCACTGAAGGTCAACTCTCGTGTCAATGTTCGTCGTATTTTTATAACAAATTCAGACTGATAATGCTAATGTTCTTTGAAATACGGGATTTATCCTCAGATTATTTTAATAAACGAAATAAGAGCAAAACAGATTACAGCTTACGCTCGTGGCTAAATAATACGGCGGTCTTCTAGGTTAAGCAGCGCTTGCCAAGGCTGGTCCGTGGATGGGTGACCATCCATTACATACAGAGTTTCCTCTTCGCCTCGGTAGGACAAGGAGAAGGCCTGTGTCGGTTGTGTCACTGCGTCCCAGCAGTGGGAAGCCTGGTTATGCAAATAAACATCTTTCGATCTTCGCAGGGTGGCTGGCAGCAAATGGATGAGAGTTGCCGAGAATTGAGTTGAGTGGCATGCGATTGAAGAGGCCTATGTCCATCAGTAGGCTGATGATGATGATGATGATCATGCTAACTCCAGCTACAAACCACATTAATAAAAAAAAAGCTGTAAATATTCGCAGATATAATAGAATATCCAATGAATTTAATTCTATACGTAATATTCCATGAATTTTCAATTTATCTTCATGAATTCTTAGTACGGGCTTTACAGCTTCGCATATTGCGCCACAGGTACGTTTTCCACGAATTTGCAACTGATCGGATGAAATTGAAACTAGTTCAAATTGGATGGGAATATTGTGAATCAGTTTCAGGAAATTGTAACCATCCTTCCTCGTTACCTACTAATGAAAAACTCTATTCGATATGCATTTCGGTTCCGTAAATAGATTATTTCTTTGTCAAGGAAACATTGAATAAGTCGGTCTCTTCACGAATGTTTTGATACATTGTACATTTTTTTTTTTAACACATTTACAACAACAATACACAACAAACAACACAACACACACAACAATAACACAATACAATACAACTACAACAACAATTACTGATTTCATTGGGAAAAAAACTAGTGACATTTTGTCAGCGAAAACGATGTCAATAACGTTAAAGTTAACGTTGTCGTATAAATATAAAAAGACTAGCTTATGCTCGCTTCGCCCGCGAGGAGTTCGGTATTTGTCCCAAGGGATCGTACTACCGGGATAAAAAAGTATCCTATGGTTTTATCCAAGTTACATACTATGTGTGCAGACAGCCATCCTTACAAATTGTGTTATAATAAGTCGCTAACTCCTCATCTAAGTACCTAGGTACCACTAAATCTTTGCAAAAAATGCTTCCCATCATCATCATCATCTGCCTAGCCTTTTCCCAACTATGTTGGGGTTGGCTTCCAGTCTAACCGGATGCAGCTCAATACTAGTATTTTACATGGAGCGACTGCCTATCTGACCTCCACAACCCAGTTAGTACTGGGTAATACGATACCCCTTGGTAAGACTGGTTGTCAGACTTTCAGACCACTGACTACCTGTAACGACTGTCAAAGATCTACAAATGACAGCCGGGACCAACGGCTTAACGTGCTTTCCGAGGCACGGAGCTAACTCGGTATATAATGGGCGGTCACCCATCTACGGACCAACCTAGGCAAGCGCGGCTTAACCTAACGATCGGCCTGAGCAGCAGTTATTATTTAGCCACGAGCTCCTAAAAGCAAAATATGCTTCCCATATAAGGCCCTAAAACAATAGAGCTCCGACACTATAAAAGGCACACATACATAAGCACAGGCAGTCTTAGAAGCACGCCCATCCCAAATACCACAAAGTAAAGGCCACGGTTCACATTCAAGTCATCGGATTTATCCGATCTTCGCTGACGGCTTGCACACCTTGTTACTTTTTATAGACAGACTACCAATCTACCAGAAAACCAAAGGAGGTTACAGCACTTACAGCCCCAGACAGACTATACTAAAAAGTCGAACGAGAAAACACACAGCTGTCTAAACGCAAGCTCTTCACTATTTCTTCGTGTTCAAGCTGAGTAGCAAAAATGGCGCAACAAAGTGCTTTGAATTATATGGCCTGTTTAAATTCCACCATTTAATTTTATTTTCAAAAAAGGGACCATTTATTAAACCTTTATTAATCAATAGCTGGTATTAGTACAAACATTGCAAGAATTTAATGAGAGAAAATCTTCTAAAGCGTCATCATTCAGATATAAGCCATCAAAATTACAATCTTCACTATCAGCACAACTTTCGGTTTAAAGACATTTATTTTCTCAAAGAACAAATTACAGTTCACTTAAAGAGAAACTTAACTAAATTAACAATAGGTTGTGTTACATTACGACGTTCAAGCTATCCAAGAAACTGAACACCATAATTTCATGCATAAAATAGCAAGTATACAGTACTTGCTACAGACATAGTTTAAATGTTTGCAAACGCACTCACAATACAGGAGAAATTCCCAGCGTGGGACAACAAAAAACAGAAAAAAAAAACGAAAGAAACAATTCACGTTCAACTTATGTGTCTAACTTTGAGCACATATTTCGGATATGTGCCGCTTTAGAAGATTATGCCGCAAACAAGACTTGTTTGTATTGATACCAGTTATTGATTAATAAAATTATTACGCGTGGCCGCTGTTTTGAAAATAAAATAAAATGGCGGAAGTTAGGCAAGCAGGCCACGCTTCATACAAAAATCTTCCAACCCCTTTCCCATCTCCTAGCATCCCTTCATTCTCTTTTCTCATCATCATTCTCTTGCCCTTATCCAAATTAATTTGGGGTCGGCGCAGCATGTCTTCTTCTTCCATACTTCTGTATTACTCGTCATCTCGCCAGACACCTTTCTTGCCATATCATTCTTTACACAACACAGTCCATCCAACGTTTCTTTGGTCTTCCTCTACTCATATACCCAGCCACATTCATACTCAAAACATTCTCACATCATTCTCTGTTCTATCATTAAATAATTATGATCCATCAATCTTTAAATGTGTATAAGACTACAGATGGAGCAGTAGCACCCTTTGTAAATAAAATATCACAAGCGGCGGGCGTCGGAAAACAAGATGCAACACCATTTTGCTTATACTGGATCACGCAGACCGCAAAAGCGATGGCAGGCCAAGCTGGACAGATTAACTACAAACTGTGCTACAATAGCGCAAAATGGTGCAGTTTGGAAAACAAAGGGGTTGCTGTGGGATTATATAGCAGGCTAACAGCAACCACGTAACCGCACCGCTTAATGTACCGTCTCTAAGCCCCTATTCCACGCAGAACTAAATATGCAGGGACGCCTTTAACATCATTATTATATCTGTATAGTTGAAGCAATGAGCGATGACCAATACTTAGTTCTTTCAAAGGCTAACTAACGAGTACCTAATCATTATAAAACTTTAGTTTCTTTGTTAATAAATGTGGTGTTCATAGTCTTTCTAGGAACTAAGTAAAATAGCAATTTATTCCGTGTAAACAGACGTAGAACAGAATAGACAGGCACGCCTCCATATAACATAGTTGTATAACAGTAGCGAATGGTCAATTTTTGTAAGAGGTAAGCCGAGGTACATATCTTTAATGTGATTACCAGATTGTACACTTAGTTTTGACTTTGATTATATTATTTGTCTATAGAATACTGACTGTGATATTTTCCAAAGGGAATCCGGTAGGAATCGAGTTTTATGGAACCTTCGCCACTGTTGTATAATATGCATGCACGTGTAGTGCTACATGCATACACCTTAATTTAATGAACACCAGGCTCCGATCAATTTGTAGGAAGGTCAGTGTTTGTAATACATGTGTGTGTTTGTTTTATGATGCCTATAGTTGTACCTAACACTTTAGTCATTTTGTTTGCATAGCTTAAACATATATTCATAGCGTTATATTCATTAATTATATATACTGCAACCCCTATTATTAATTTAGTTCTACAGGATTTTAGGTTAGCGTGTCGCATCGCGACGGACGCCCCGCGCCGTTTACAAGTAGCGAAAACGTATTCGATCCTCATGCTCCCGACATTTCCACTAGCTACATCCATGTCCAACCACCGCGGTTACCGCGGGGCGAATGCCGATTGCCGGGAACGAAAATAAAAGGAGCATAACATTCTGTCTACCAACATAACGAGAGCGGGAACTTCTGCGCATGCTCACTGAAGACATCCGCTTTCCACAGTTTCCCTACAGTTTGTCGAGTAAGCTACGAGGGCACGAGGGAGTCAGTACGATTTAGTCAGCCATAAGAATCGCATGTCTCATGAAACAAGGTGTTGGGCGCGTCTTTATATTCTCTTTGTTTTTCAGGTTAGCGAAGTATATTACGTCATCAAAATCATACAAAAATCAGGATAATCTAAGTCGTTTCAAAAGATTGGGCTACATAGAAAGTATTACGTGTCATAGATACATTTTATTGAGTTTCCAAATAAAATGCCGTAATAAACGCGGGATTCTGGGAATCCCAAAAAACGCGATCCAATCTAGCTTAATTGTTTTATTTGAATACATAACTGAATAATAATTCAGAAAAAAAAAAACACGTATCCGACTATTTTGTTTAGGAGTGGTTTTAAATTATACAAGGTACTAAAGTTTTCGGTTATGATTCAGGTCGTAATAATTTACAACCAAGTTACGAATCGCCCCGCTATCAAAAAAAAACGCGGAATCTATACAAATAAACAAAATAGAAGAGTCTGTAATTTCAAAACATCAGCTTTTAACTGAATGCATATGCAATACGGTACTTATAGCAAAAAAACATTTCTTTAGATTTTTGTCCGTCTGTCTGTTTCGGCTAATCTCCGAAACGGCAGGATCGATTTTAACGGGACTTTCACTGGCAGATAGGTGATGTTAAAAGGAGTAACTAACGCTTTTTTAGAAATTTCCGTGAAAAAAATTAAAACCCTTGTAAATTATTAACATAATCCGATTCAAATAGGAAAGTAATATTTTTATAATGATGATTTCACGCGGACGTTAGTCGCGGGAAACAGCTATATATAAATGTTATTGTAACCATTTTTAAAATGACGTCATTCACGTTTTGAGTAGTCTTTATTGAGATGTTTTTATCTTTGCAAACAACGAGTCGTCTTCTGATTGATAAAATCAATGTAAGAGGTTTTTTATTGAATTGATCAAAGGTTTTTTTACTGACCTATCCACTAAAAGGCACGATGTTACCATATTGTTTAATGATGAGCAAGTCCTGAGAATTTTTTACTGGCAACACTGAATGAACATGCAGCACCTAAGAAGTCTTTGTACCTATTTATTTAATCAGTGGAGTACAGGTGTACTGTACAATGTGTATTCATAAAACATGTATGACTGTACATTTTTCAAAGTCGGTCCAAGAATAGTCAAGTAGGTACCTACTGAAGTAAAAACAAGTAAATACAAGGTACAAGTGCACACGTTATTATTCGGCATGACTTGTAGGAAACTTACGAGTTTTCTTTCAATTCTCCACAGTTAAAGTAATAATGGATTATCGATACTTAGGTCTTTCAAAGGCTTACTACCTAATCATTTGAAACTTTAAGTACTTCGCAAACTAATGTGGAAGACTACCTACCGTATTAGGTAGCCATTTTGTATTAGTCAGTAGCAACCTTGGTTAAATTAAATTATTAGCCAGTCTGCAAGTTGGCGGGGTGGGTTGCCCATTGCCCAAGGTGGTGTATTCCCGTTTTAATCAATTCCTGCTGGCCCCACTGGTGGGTCCAGCGGGAATTTTTGAGTAATAAAATATTACTCAAAAACATTGTATGGGATCGAGTAGTATTAGTACGGTTGTGCTAGTTATGAGCAGTAACCTTACGAACATAGAGTTTTATAGTCTTTGCTTACGAACAATACTAGGCTGGCATGCTATTTATTACTAGAAGACCGTACCTATACTCAGAATCATTAAAATGCCTACCACCTTGAGCTCATGCCAGCCTGGTACTTTTTGGGGAACGTATGTGTCATATCATATGCCTCACTGGCAAGACAATATGCAAGACCGTGATCACTGCTGTCGTACTGTATGGATCGGAATGTCTATTAATTCCTACTGACATCATAAAGGTTTGTTTAATTCCTTCATTTTTCTGATTTTAAGGCCGTGGGGCAGGGTAGTGGGGCCAACGAAACAACGGATTTGATTTTTGGCCCACCAGTGGGGCCATGGCAGTGGGATCAACGGGAAAACACCCTCAAGGTGTGTCAAACTAACGCTAATGTATCGGTTCTCTTTAAGGCTATTTTTATATGCCTTAGGTAGACATTGATAGCAAGAACTTGTGTTCTGAGTTTCCGTAAAATGGCTACACGATTAGGGCACAGGATGAGTGCAAGTTGTACTGTAGAAGGGGCACCGAAGTGTTTATCATATATCCAGGAGTCCGTCGTTCAATCCTGATCATTATACTGCTGGGGGCTCCGCTTAAAAAAGGCTCAAAGCAGAGTCTCTATCAGAATCAACTAAATTCCAAAAAGTGACACCATTAGCATTAAAAAAAATTGTTCTGTCACACAAAACTTGATAAAGGTTCTCATTTCCATTGAAACCTCAATCCGAAAACTTAAAAAAGGTTGATTTTAGTCATGTCGTCTACCTCGTTGATCCTTTTAAGGTGATTGTCATAATTAGCAACGCTGGGAATGTGTACAATCCGGCTGAATGTTAATCTTCCCCAGTTAGATGTAAAAGTCAGCGATGGAACGGGATATTCGATGTGTAGCACGCTACATAGCGGCTAACAACCTTTTATACATGGTAAAAGGTGCATAGTGAGTGTTAGCGAGCATCAAGTATCTAGTAGACAGGTTTGTTTTAATACATTTTTTATTGGCTTAAGTGGGAAGCGCCAGGATAGCCCGCGAAATTCAAATTTTCTTAAATTTTTTCTAAAAAAAAATATGATTCGCGGCCGTAACGTGACATGTATGTATTTACAGAATTATACTATTGAAATAGTCAATCAATGGAATTAAATAAACTTAGAGGGTTGCATTGATGATTTAAATGACTAAAGTTTGTAATTACATATCTACGTGTTATGGTCGCGAATCATATTTTGTTCGAAAAGCTTTTGTCAATCATATTAGAAGTCGGAATAGATATGCTTAAGGTGGAGGCGCCAGGGTACTCCACGAAATTCAAATTTTTCGCGGGCTACCCTGGCGTTTCCCTCTTAATGCTTTGAAAGACGTTGTCACTCGTCTAAGCCTTCACGATCATCAAAACAGAATTTTTTTTTTTTTTGTAACTGTGACTACAGTATCTATATCTAGACTTTTAATAAACAAAAATCGAACGTCCATTTTGATTGCGGCTAAGCTTTTGGTAGGTAGAGAGCTGGATAAAGAGTAAAAAATGCTCTTTTATGTGGCATTTATGGCCACATTTTTTAAAAACAGTGCGAACATAATGCTTCTATGCTCTTGAAGTTCATTAATGAACTTAAAAAGACAGAAAGACGTACATTTGCTTTTTGCCTGAAACATCGCTAAAGACTACATTCCTAATTCAAAAAAAAATAAACGAAAAAAAGAAGTAACAAGGCATTGCCCCCACTTGGCTGTAACTTGTATACAAATTACGTCAAAGGACAACGTCACATTGACATTCGTTTGTTTTCATTACTTTTAATGACAGTAGTATACAGGGGCGTAGCTACCGCCGTATTAATGATACTAGGCAAAAATGCACGATGTTGAGGTTTAGCCGCGCTTATCTAGGTGGGTCCGTGGACGGGTGACCAGTGTGACCACCCTTTACAAACTGTGTGCCTCGGAAAGCCTGTTAAGCCGTTGGTCCCGGATGTCATTTGTAGATCTTTGACAGTCGTTAGAGGTAGTCAGTGGACCGAAATTCTGACAACCAACCTTACCAAGGTTTTCTGTTTTTCAATTTCGGTCCGGCATAGAGTATTACTATCACCTTTGGGATAGCTCAGCCAAATACCAATTAGCCACACTCGACTCTGTTGAGCGCAGAGCCGAGAGACTCATTGGTGATGATAAGCTGGCGGGTACCAAGCTTTATAGCTGGGCCCACCGGCGCAAAGTTGCATGTCCAAGTTCATATGACCCCAATCTATTTAAGTCACGAGTTAAGAGGCTTCTGTTGGGTTAGCTCGTTCCATCGTCGACCTCATCTCTCTACTCAGGACTAGATTGAGGTCAGGAGTAGTACCCATTTAATATAAAAAAAAACCAAGGGTTATCGTATAACCCAGTACTAACTGGCTTGTAAAGGTCAGACAGGCAGTCGCTCCATGTAAAATACTGGTATTCAGATGTATCCGGAGACTGGAAGCCGACCCAAACATATTTGCGAAAAGGCTAGGCAGATGATGAGAGATAATTATAATTAAATTAATTCATAAACAATTTGCGACGTTGACAACTTTTAGAATGGGTGCATTCTAAGAACGTAAATCACACTGATACCTTTCAGTAGGTTACTCTTCAATAGTCCTATTCAAGATAACAACTGTTTAAATAATTAATATTTGTATAGCAATATTAATTTATTCATAGAACATAACTTACTACGGAGTTCTTGTAACCATAGAACGATACGGTAGACATCTAACATTATCCTTTTGAGTAACACCAATTAATGTAATTGATTGACGTGCCTGTGTACCGAGATCAGAGATAAACAAATAGTTTTGGTTTCGCTGAAGACGATGAGACAATGCGCTAAAGAAACAGGAAAGACCCAACAAAACGTGACTTCTTGCATTATTAGTATAATGGTAAAATGCGGTAAGTAATTATATTATCCATAGAGGCTCTTTTACTTGGAAAATCTTTGTAGCAATTTTGCAAAAGAAGTGTGAAAATCCTATGAGTTACTTTTCTCGGTTACGAAGAAAATCATTCGAGCACCTGTGTGGCAAACATCAATAACAAATAAGTGCGACCAAATAAAGCAACAAATTATTTCTATTGTTTTCAATCCGATTTTCTGCGTGAATACGTTCTCGATATTTTATTGATAGTAATTGCGTGAGAGTTCGAGCCCACATGTTATGCCTTTTCTTCGGCTGCGCCGCTAGAGAATCAAACCTCTTGCTTTATTGCGAGCGGCTGCATCGTCGCGGCAGCACGCACGTTGCCCTCTCCTCCACTCGCGCGTTATACACACCGTAAAATCGAAAAAAAAAAATAAAAACAAAATAAGTACTGCCGATAGCATCGATAACGAATTCGATTCGCACCGACCGGCCGACGACGGACAAGTTTTGAAAAAGGAACATTGTTTACAAAACGCTTTCCTCTGTACGCGAGTGAATATCGAGTTAGTTCGATACTATATCGAGTGTATAGTTGTGTACGGAATCGATGTTTGGTGGAAGCGCGATCGTCGCTGGGCTGAACTTGTGCCACGCTTCTGAACAAAGCCACACAGGTGGTGGGCATTTACTCATGCGTCGATCGATATGATCGCAGCCAGCTGTTTGTCTAATGCACCCAATGGTAAGCTATTCAATAATGTCTCAGTATTTTCTTTTGTTTTACTTTTATTATGAGAGCAACACTAACATTGAATGTTGATATTCTAATCAAACGATTGAAGATCGAATCTAAACTTAACTCTGTTCAAACGTAATCTGTCCTACACTAATTATAAACTATAGAATGTTTATAACCCGTCAAATGCCACGGGCGTGTAATAATTCATTATAATAATAACCGAGCTAAGTAAAATTATTATTCTCGCACTTAAAAACAGTAGGTTGAGTTACATTATTATTCATAACATACCATACGTTTTCTTTAAAATTGGTAACAATTACACACATACTTATTGAAATGTATAATATAATATTTTATTTTTCATAATGTGGAGACATAAACATAGTACCTACCTACTTAAACTGGTGAAACAACCATTGCTTCGTTGAAGACATAATGTTATTCTTTATGTTGTGAACTTATTGACATTATGACGACCAACGAAAAGTTTAATTATCTGTCACTTAACATTAGTATTTATTATCATAGCATTGTCTATGACTCCTCAGCATCAATCATATTTATGGACAATATCAATCTATGAACTCTATCCGGGTTGAAAAAGAAAAAAAATAAATAGAAAATACATCTACACAATTATCAAAACAATCGCATGTAACTAACTCAATCAAGAAATAAGGAACCGTACCAATGTACAATGACCGTACAGTTTATTTCGTTATGCTTTTTGCTACAATAACTGTAAATAATTATACCTAAATTAAAGAACATACAAATAGTTATTTGAGATAAATGATATGAGATTCTAAAGAAGGATTCTTGCGGAATGCTTGAGGCACAGGATTATGACGTCATCATCATTCTCCAGCTCTTATCCCAGTTTATTTGGGGTCGGCGCAGCATGTCTTCTTCTTACATACTTCTCTATTACTCGTTATCTCATCAGGCACCTCCTTTCCTCTTATATCATCCTAAACACAGTCCACCCATCGTTTCTTTGGTCTTTCTCTACTCTTATACCCATTCACATTCATACTCGGACCTTTTTTTTTTCCAAGGCACAGGAGTGTTCATAAGTTTCTATCATTTTCAAACCATTGACAGAAACAGAAAGATGTTTACGCTAAAAGCATATTCTTAGTTGTGGTGCAAGGGGTCTTAAAACTATATAGTAACTAGCTTTTACCCGTGGCATCGCTCGCGTTAATTTAGAATTTGACAATTAATTCGGGTTGTACTCTGTTTATAATAATATAATTCGAAGGACACGTGGCGCCATCTTTTATCATTGGAACGTTATTGTTGTTTTCCGCGGGAACAGCACTTTTTTTCGGGACGAAAGTTACCCTATGTCCGTTTCTGTACACCTGACCACGTATATATGAAATTTCAGTATAATCGGTTGAGTGGTTTAGGCGCGAAAAGGTAACAAACAAACTTACTTTCGCATTTATAATATTAAGTTAGGGTACTCCAAGCGACTGTAGAGGGATTTCCTGCATTATAAGTGGCCAGCCAGGCAGTTCCGTTTAAACTTTAAGTTAATCAGTAAGGCCTTGACTTGTTTACTTGTAACATGTTATAATGTCAGACAAGCCTGTCAGGCTCATTGTTTTTGCCGAGACCTCTTCCGAAGGCCCTGATTGATATGGATTAGATGACGTTAACTTACATTATCATCTGCCTAGCCTGTTCCCAACTATTGTGGGGTCGGCTTCCAGTCTAACCGAATGAAGCTGAATACCAGTATTTTTCATAGAGTGACTGTGACTGCCTATCTGAACTTCACAACCACAACCCAGTTACTCGTTTATATGCTTCGGAGAGGTTGCCTTACATTATCTGAGTCCTATTTACGTGAAAGCGCCCAGGGTCCCATTCAATAACTATTTCATGAAAAAGTCATTCAATGTGGTTAAATGAACTTAGAGGGTTGTATTGAAGATTATATCTAATTCTGTAACTACATATGTGTTACGGACGTACTGAGATGGTCATCTTCATACGCCACGTCGCCCACTGCTAGGTATAAATGTATTTCTGATCCAGCCGTTCGTCTCCTGGGCCAGTCAGGTCATTGGAAGTATGTATTTGTATTTGAACCGCTAACCATTATATGGCGATATAATGGTTAGCGGTTTCAAAGGATTTTTTCGTTTGCCAATCATAATGCATAATGGTTATATGTTAATGCAAATTATATTTTCATCAACATATAACCTGAGACTGACCTGCTAATTGTCAAAAAACGTAAGAAAAAATGAATTTCGCGGGTTACCCTGGCGCTTCCAACTTAATTCTGTTGTTAAAGATGCTATAAAGGGTGTAAATAGACGAAAGGCACTTGTTCTCCCCGTCTTTGCGATAGTTTTTTTGTTCTAGACCATACCTGGGAACCTTCTAGTTACGGAGATATTGGGGATCAAAGTTCCAACTTTTTTTTTTAATGTAAGATTTTTAATTTAAGCCACTCCACGACCCCCGTACTATTCAATACATCCATCAGCACTATGCTTTGAGTGTGTTCCATCGAATCCTACCGTAAAACGTGATTTTACATCCCAAAAAAAAAGTCGTTTCCCAGCAATAATTTTTGAGTAAAGTTACTTAGTTTGATGTACAGAATGCTTGGTTGACGGCGTCGTGAAAGGTCTGTTTACAGCCTGTAGATACTTATACATACATGTAAATTAATATGACAGTAACTGTAACTCCTTAAAAAAAAGCTTTTCCACTTTTGTATCTATCTAATCTAGTGAGATTTTTATGAAGACTACTAAAGAACTTCTAAACGTACAATTGATTGACCAATTAAATTATTGGTCCTTTCAGAAGTTTAACCACGTAAAGAAATAGGAGAACGGGATCCGCATTCAAGTCTCAATTAAGTACCTACATACTTTAAATTAATGAACCTGGTGGCCTACCATGACATCTTAAAGCAGGAGCAATTCCAGTGTGGGAAAGAGATGGCGCTAGACGACCTGTATAGCTCTGTCTCTTTCCCACAGTGAAATTACTCCTGCTTTAAGACGTCATAATAACCCCCCTGTAAGTAAGCGTAAGAGAAAGATCTACTTAAGCCTTAATGTAATGATTACTAATCAACCATTCTATATCGATTTGTACACTTCATAGAGCTGGGATGTGTCGGGTTTCTCGATTTGTTTCGCAATATATAAACAAGAATCGTAAACTCGTTTAGTAAATAATAATTCTCGTTTTTAATTGATCACTCAACGGACAGACAGCGCTTTCTACAAACTGATCCGTTCAAGCATCTATAAAGAGTAATTTCACATAGAGTGGCTCTCTAAAGTAAAAAAAATACGTGCACTAAGTTACGAAATCAGTCTAGCCAGACTGTCCGAGTTACACGAGCTAAAATGCTAGATAGATCTCGAGTCCATTAGTTTACACTATCTATACTTCTTTATTAGAAGTTCTATTATACTAATATTATTTTTATTTATTTTATTTGGCTCTTCAACAAAAAGTACACTATTACATAAATAATATAATAAAACATTACTAACTTAAGTTTAAATGCTCCATTACTTAAAGAAGAGCATTACATGTGCTATATTATGCGCCTAAATATCTAATTAAACAATGAGAAAAAAATAAATGATTTAAAAAAAGAAAACAACAGCAGTATTGATAATTTTAGGTAAGTTAAGGTACGCCAAACAGAATTAAACTTAGTTATTTTTATAAAAAAAACAAAAAAGATAAACTTATTTATATTATAGAGACATTTGTATGTTTGTAAGAATTGAATAGAGCATACTTTATTATACAGCGAAATTGAAACAACTGTTTGGATGTACGAGGTAATCTCCAGAACTCCTTATCCGATTTAGAAAATTCTTTCACTAAAGGAAAGCTTTATAAACCCCGAGTATTATAGGCAGGCGCGGTCCCAGCCTAAAACTTTGGGGGGAGGGGTCACAAGGGGCCGTACCCAGGAATTTGGTTGGCCGACCGATTGGGTGAGCCAGGGTGGTTAAAAGTATTAGGGACAACTTTTGAAAAACGATCTCTGGATTAAAAAGCTATTTTAAGAAGGTTTGTCAATTTAGCGTGTATGTTTGGGGGGGGGGGTCATGACCCCTGTGACCCCCCCCCCCACCTCCGAGACCGCGCCTGATCATAGGCTGTATTTAAAACGGTTCCGCGGTATAATTTCCAACCATAATGAAATCAAAGCGGCGGGCAAAAGCTAATCATTCATAAATCATAAGTCTCTGAGAATATTTTATACATAATAGATAAGTAGATAACCACATTCGAAGCACGTGCGAGTTTCCTCAACGTATTTTCTATTAATGTTTGACACATTACGAATGTTTGTGGTCGTAAAACCGTTGAAGCCTCGACTCGTCCTATAAATCTTACCACAAAGCAGTTAGAACTTCATACATTATAACAAATAACTTAAATGCTATTAAATATTTTGCACCATAAATAGCAAAACAGGTTTAGCAGAAATTAATTATTTATTAAATAGGTTCTGTGGGCCAAAATAATCACGATGTGGAGCCCTGACGCAGTCAGAAGGCGACGCAGTGGACCTCGCAGGAGATGGCGGGTCGAGCTGGACAAAACTAACGACCAGTGGTCCACATTTGCCCTGGATCGAAGAATTTGGAAGTCATGGAGAGAGGCCTTTGCCCGCAGTGGGATGACGCAGGCTAACAGTATCAGTATTAAATAGGTACACGATTCTCCTAAACCTTTAATAGGCCCTTATTTCAAATGATGTCTAAGAAGCTACAATATCTGCCATCTTTGATGTAGGTACATCAACCAAATTTTATGTCCAGGAAGTTCTTGAAGAGTTATGTCTTCAGGGTCAAGAGACGGAAACTGCCTTTATGATTGTTTTTTGACAATATAACAGAACAATAACATAAGCATTTACGAGATTCACCACGAATTTTGGTAATTAAGTTCTTTTTACGGCCAAATCTTACGATTATAATTACTGAACTTGGTTTAACTGTCAAAGTCATCATGCGTGACGTACAGGATCTTCTTTTTTGCTCACTCGAGGGTTTTAGTAACTGACGATTAAAGCCGAAGTTGTTATACGAGTTAGAGGGCAAAAAACGAAGGGGCACCGACACTCCTCTTTCTCAGCACTTAGGTTAAGCAAAAACGTTGCGCGAACAATCAAGTTCTCGTGTGAATTGGAAACACTGATTCTGCGCAATAAATCAACGATGATACAGCTATTGTCGATACAACAATCAATGTGAATAACAAACTGATTAGTTCGTCTTTTAAATCAGAATTGAAAAATTCTCTGTCTCAGTGAGTCCGTTTTTCATCTAGCTCGCGCAATCAAAGTTATCAATTTATCAATAACAAACGATTCAAAGTTATCAATAACACGAATTTAAATAAAACAACCTTTAAGTACGAGAAAATTAAACGGGTTGACATTAACATCGATACAGTCAACACTTCCGCAGCAATAACGATTACTTAGAATAGTATGTAATCTATAAACAAGCAATAAACCGATTTACCTACAGCGCTGTAGGAATATTAAAATATTGTTAGGAGCGTAAAGTTATTTACAAGGCAGATGTCAATGGGAACGTCGGGAGGGGACGCTCTAGAAGGACATGCACTGACCTTAATGCTGAGGTTCTTCTGAGAGGTCAGGTAGTACTCGCAACCGACGTGCGCGCATGAACGTGGACGAGGCGAAAAGATTATGTAAGAATCGTAGCAGGTGGTGTTTTGTAGTTACTGCCTATTCCCATGAGAAAAGGCGTGAGTTTATATACATATGTATGTAAACAGCGTTGAACTCATTGAACCTTGTCCAAGAGTACGTCTCACGGTTGATGGCTTTCACACTTCCGCGGATGCTCGACTGTTTGGCTGTTGTATGCTCTAGCGAGATTTGTAATAGGTAAGAGGCAATTTGTATGGCTTTATGGGTAAAATTTAAAACAGTTAACAAAATGTCATAAAAAGAAGGGTGAATACTTAATACTTAGATGTGCGAAACAAGATGATCAAAGCAAGTTTTAATAATATTGACAAAAAATGTTCGCAGAGCAAAAACTTTCAAAACATAACATGTAACATAGAATCACTATCAACATCATTAAACCATGTGTGTCAACGAACGGAAACAAATGTTTTGATTAGAAGAGACGAGACAACACCTGTGGCTAGCGCCAACTTTCAAATTAATGAACCTGTAGAACCTGTCCATATACTGGTAGATCCAGTGCTATTAGACAAAAATTTTGCCAATTTCTGATAACTTACTCCTATTAACTTTATTTAGTTTCAATTGTAATCAACTGTATACCATATAGGTGTATGGGTGTAGTTGATTGTTGAGCATACAGGAATATCATAGATAGGTATTATCACTTCAGTGTCTACACCTCTTCCGATATGATCAAAGATCGCCTTTTAGGTACATACGGAACTAGAAGGACCGACCATTCGTAAAGGTATCCGAGAACATCGAATGCACACGGAACTAAAAACAGTATCGATAACAACCGTAATCAATTCCAAACACGAGACGGTGTTGCAGTTTCGCACCACTACTCACCTATTTCGAATTTTAAAAAATCTCTATAAAAAAAAGCTGAAGTAACGTTTTCATGACATGCGTTTGGAAAACGTGCCTAATGTGGTCAAACACAACGTGTAACCAACCAACCAACATGATATTGATTTTTTTGAATTTATCATATTTTATGGCCATGCTTAAATTGATGTAAACTGAGGATATTTATAAAATAAAAGATGATGTATCTGTGCTAAAAGAATGTAAAAACAGAAATGACTGATCGAGATATATAAACATCAGACGGACATGCTACACTCACTACAAATAATTCGTAATATGGACAAGACGTTGATGAAATAATCTGAAAAGATACATTTGCGATATTGGACATAGGAGAAAGTTGTTCAGTTTGATGGTCTGCAGCATATCCTTTCATATGACTATACCCTTTCTACTACACCCTTTATGTGTATTTATTCTTATATTTTAGTTGTAAATATTTTCTAATTTGTTTTCTATTATTGCAGTTACTGTGTATTGTCTCTCAGTCTCTGCATCACCCTTAGGTAGACTGGTAGAAAATGCCCAAGCCCAAGGCATTAACTCATCCTTTGTATAGTTTTTATGAAATATGGTCATTTCAAATTGAGCCATTTCTAAAAAAAATAAAGAAAGACGAACTCCTGATGGCAATCGTAGAAAGAATCGTCACGAAAATAACAAGTAAAGGTATTGTGTTATATGTAACTGATGATATGTTTCCATAACCGCCTCATTCTTGTGCGATATGAATAATTTGTAAACTGCCTGAGCATTTTTTCTACACTACTTACTGAATTGTTCCGATTCATATAACACATTGTGAGAATGCTGTTTCCTGCGAATTAGCATATGAACAGAATTCTGAATGTGTAATAGACGATATTGGCATGTCGCAACCAAGGTTTTCCAATGTATCGACTTTGGAATAATTTCAAAACAGTTATGGAAAATTGAACCTTGTTGTGCTTTTCATGTAGGTCTTCCTTGTACTGATTTTTAGAAGCGGAGTGGTAACATGACAAGTTATGTTAGGTTTTGCTTTTTCATTCATGCACTAGAGATACCTACATATCGCTTGGAGAATGACGTTGGTACGACTTTCTTGAATCGTGAAACACAGAACTATTTAGGCTTCTTTGATAAAATTCTCATTCATTGATGAATAGGTGTAAGCATTTATTACTGTGTTACAGCGATATGAAAAACCTAAACGTGTCCAACGATAATATTATAAAAACTATCTTACAATATATTTATCTTTGCCAATAAATTACAAGCTTCAACAGTAACAATTTAATAAGATACGATACAACATGTAATTATGAATACAAACTATAAAGTGAGCTTACAAATGTACTAGTCCGAACTCTGCAGCGTTTTAATTGATTTCGCGTATGATGAAGTCCATACTGGTATTAATATTGGAATCGTGATTAATTAACATACTCGAGCCATTCATTATAAACATCTTATTTCCAAGTTAATTTAAATTCTAAGTAACTGTTGTACCCATTGTGTTAAACTAAAAATATATTCTTTGGAGTTTGACATGGCATATTAGCAAGTCAAAGTCTATACAATATTTTTTGGGAATGTTATTTATCGGCTCATCTATTTATAATGTTCGAAAATTGGTTGGATATTATTTTCTGTAAAAAAAACCGTAACTAGTTTTTGCTCATATTTTTTAACGTTTTTTTGCTGGATATTGAATATTTTTATAGCCTGAGAGAGCTCACGAATTTTAATAAAACCGGAATATAGTAATAGGCTGGAACACGTGAGTGAAAAGGAACGTAGTACCTATTAAAAAGTAAGATCAGGATCCCAATTACCAACAGTTATCATGATATAAAAGAGAGAAGTCTTATACAGCGCGCGTAGCATGACCACCATAGAAACTCGACAAAACGACAGATCAACAAAAGAAATCTATCATTTTGTCGATTCTTCCGTCGACAAAACCCGTTTCTACGGTGGTCATGCTACGCGTACATAGGGATTTGTTGAACGTGGGCAAACATTTAGAAATACTATAAGCAACGCACTATTCTACGAAATATAATAGATAAATCAGCTGTAATGTATGGATCAGCGGATATTTTCTTTGCAATTTCATGTTCAGTCCAATAGCAAAAGTTGTTTACGTTTACAAATCACCTAGTATAAGGTACTGGGTGGGGAACCAAGGATGTTATTGATGGTGTCGTATAACAACAAAACTTTTGTAAATTTATCGTGTGTGATAACCGGGACCCTATCCTCAGTTAAAACCACGAGTATTGACCCTATGGATGGTTTACGAGACAATCTTTAACGTCATCACAGCACCTAACCTTGAACCACGTCGCAATTTTGATTCAACACCCAAAACAACATCGACAAAACATTAAAAAAACTTTAAACGTTGGCAACCGACAAAAACTAGATTTACTTTCGCATTTATAGTACCTGCCTATATGCAGATTTTACAAATTTCAAACAAGTTTTCATCCATAGATGCTGGAATTATTAATATTCTAAATTCTCGAAACGAAACTATAAAACCGTAGGTAGTAAAACCAAGTTTTTGCTACCAGGAATGCAGATCTACGTTGGAAGTTTCAATCATGGCAATTGGATCGTCGAATCAATCAAGCAATCTGGGTCGTCAATTAAAGCACGTAACATTAATTGCATGGCAGATTATACTTGACCTTTGTATTGCAGAATTATGAGCATATATCACATTACCTCTTGAATAACGTGATTAGTATTTCCTTAGCATAGCTTTGTTGGTTTTAAATGGAGCGTTACTTTTGTCTCTTTCCTTTCATTTGATAGGGTAAAGTTGTGAGTATCCTAAATTTTTGATATTTTTATTTTTAAAACGTAGCTTCACACTGGAAATTTCTCCTGTATCATGGGTGCGTTTACAAACATTTAAACTCAACTCACATACACTAACAGTCAACTTAATACACATAACCGTCAGTATTTTCCTAGTATATCTAATTCCATCCTTGATGAATATTTCTGATACTTTTCACAAACCGAGAATTTATTGACAAATAACCAGCATGCATTTTAATTCTGCACGTGAATCATATTCGTCAATTTGGTCGACATCATTCTGTTAGCGGAAGCTATATCAATTTAGCTAATACTCATTCTTTGTCAAGTTCTCCAAAACAATATTGTAATTGGTGTTTTGTATACAAATTAGCTGGGGTCACATGCCAAACTTGAATACAATATCGATGCAGAATAGGAAGAAACTGCACTGATTAATTCATTCAATGTTAATAAAGGAGCAAGGACAGATGCAACACTGCGCAAATGTAGTTGCATATTGGGTGACATAGTTCATAATAACATGGGTAGTGTAGGTGTAAGTCCCCCGCATAAATTATACTAGATGAACAGAATGATTCCCAACGGGAAGATCTACGTCTGACAGGAATAGAACCAAACCAACTAGTTGACAGATTTCCATCACATCTGCCTGGATATCTACCTAATTCTTCTTTTTTATCGTGACGTTAGTGTCTAAGCTGGTGTCAGTTTTTATCTAGCAAATTGAAAAGAACTAATTTCATTCAACTAAGGGGAGATAGCACTTGAAAAGCTGGTCATTATTGGCAATACCGAAGACAAGCGAGTACGAGGCCGGTCGCCAACATCGATGGAGGCAGATTGTCCGTGTCCAGTGACCACGATCCTCAGTAATGAGGGGACCTTTTGAAATCATTCCAGTCAATTGTCTTTGCACATTGTTTACGCCAATCCTGAAAGTTATTTTACACTTATCGACTATATTTTCTTCAATCTCTGTCTATAAACAAGTATTTGCTTTACAAATGTACTCGCTGTACTTGTACGTTTATTATATACATTTACGGTACAGTCGGGTCAGCAAACCATCGAGATCGTCGGCTGAGGCAGTCTGCGAGGGGGAGCATAATAATATCATAGCGGTTGCATTGACACCATTTACATTTCCGGATATATGCAGCTGGATAGATTTTACAACGAATAGGTATAAATCTATACAAATAAATAAAATTGAAGTGCCTGTTTGTGATTTCAAAATAACAGCTTTTTATTAAATGCTTAAGAAAGTATACATTAGGTCTTTACCTATGAAATTGGAGATAAAAAAAATTTAAAACAAAAATTTTTGTATTTTTTTTTTATTTTAACTTATCTAGCTCACTCTCGTTTTGACACTAACCCCAAGGCCCGCAGCAAGCTCAGCTGTCGATTGAGTTGGATCCGTTTCCACTACCGCCTTCAATTCGTCTTCAATGACAAAAGAAAAACTGATATTACAAATATTGCGGTTTGATTGGATTGTGCAAAAGATAATAATGGCTAAGAAGAATATGAACTCGGAGATCGCGACTATTAGAGATGCTTGAAAAAAAAAAAGATGTGATACTGTGGTGTGAATTGGGTTAAACACTGGAGGATTATAGTAACATGAAAATGGCTTGACTAGTATTACAAAACGACCACACTGTTGAAATGAAATTCGATGATCGTTTATCTACTCGTACTCATTCGGAGTTCATAATACAAAACACTACGGTGTTAACAAGTTTGCGATTTTTTCTGTAAGTCTAGTCTGTCATCGCAAGACTATATTTCAGCAGAGCTAATCTAAAATCTCGCTAATCAAAAAAGTCTGTACAAAATTGTCATAAATAAAGCAAAATAGCACTTAATGACATGATGGATGGGTTCAATGTGTTGTTACATTTGTATTTAGTATTCTGCAGGCTTCCGCGGCGTCGCCATGTAATTATGACTCATTTCCTCCGTTTTGATTGTACGTTTGCAAAATAATAAACAATTTTCGCTGTTTTAATGAGACTTTTTCATCTCACGTTCATAATGGAACCTTACCTACTTGTCATTTGAAATTTGAATTAGAACCTTCTTTGAATTTAGAATATCAGCGTTTTAAGAAAAAAAAAATGCATTTGTACTTTGAATTTGCACAGACAAGGCCCTTTGGTATAATGGTCCAAGATAAGTAATGTCTGGCAGCCTTGGGATCGTGCTCTACAAGTATTCTACTCTATGCAAGGCACGGGGCCTTGCAAAGAGTAGACTACTTGCATCATGGAGCAGATAGTGAATTATTTTAGTACTCTAGGTGAAAAGATTAAAATCGTTTAGAAGTTACTCCTCTTCTCGTCGTTCCCTCACTGCTCAGGATCACGACCACATATGACACGTCTCCAAGCCATGTGGTCTCCTGCACTGTGAACCGCTCAGTACAGACTGCCTTCAACAGCCATCGTGATCGCGTCTGATCATCTTACTGGTGCTCTGCCTTGCGCGCGTTTACCTTCTGCCCGGCCCAGTATTATAAACCTTTCCAGCACGCGGAGCATGACCACTTTGTTGATCTGTCATTTTGTCGATTCTTCCGTCGACAAAACCCGTTTCAACGGCGGTCATGCTACGCGTGCAGACAATGCTGCAATGCATAGGAGAACGCATAATATCAGCTCGCGGCTAAACAATAACAGCGGCTCGGGGTCGATCTTCAGGTTAAATAGCGCTTCCCTAGGTTGGTCCGTGGATGGGTGACCACCCATTACATACCGAGCCTCGGAAACCACGTTAAGCCGCTGGTCCCGGCTGTCATTTAAAGATCTTTAACATTCGTTACAGGTAGTGAGTGACCCGTAATTCTGACAACCAGTCTTACCAAGGGGTATCGTATAAACCAGTACTAACTGGGTTGTGGAGGTCAGATAGGCCGTCACTCCATATAAAATACTGGTATTCAGCTGCATCCCTTTAGACTGGAAGCCGACCCCAGCATAGTTGAGAAAAGGCTAGGCAGACGATGAGCCTTGATAAGTGCACTTCATTGAAGCTAGTTCAAGTGTCATAATATTTGCCCAGCACTTGACTCGTTCATAAACCAACAAAGTCATACAAGTGTGACTTATAGTTTAAATTTTCCTAAACAAACAGTTGGGAGCTGCGATTTTTCCAGTTCTCCATAAACAGTGTTTCGTAGAATAAGTTCAAATTAATGGTTACATCATTAGACAGAACATTAAATTCTGAGAAACCTAATTTGTACTCAACAGCTGTATGTTAATTTTATACGATAACTTATGAGAAGTCTTAATCATTTATATGTTTTTTTTTTGAGGGAGGAGCAGTCTTCACATAGGTATCTATGTTTTTGTTGTCGAGGTTTTTGAATTAATCCAGTTAGACTTTGCTCCTGGTTTATAGGTTGTAAATAGCCCCTTAACGAAGCCGAAAGGCACTTGTTTTATATTTGAGGTCAAAGTCCCAACTTTTTCATACTAATTTTTAAGGTTATAACTTTAAATGCCTTCATGACCAGTTAAGTATTCAATGCAGTCACATCATGTTTTGAGTGCGTAACATGGAGTTTTACCGTGAAACGTGAATTTTCACCCCAAAAAAAAGTCGTTTCCCAGCAAGAATGCGTAGGGTTACTTAGTTTGATGTACAGAATGCTTGGTTGACGGCTTCGTGAAGGGTCCGTTTACACCTTGTATAACTTATTTAAGTTTAAGGTTCTCTCATCAGCTTAAATCAGTGTTTTCCCAACAGTTTGAATTAGAAACTTAATAAAGGAGCAAAGTCTATCCGTCAATTTTTTTGTCGTCATCATGATGCTTCACAATAGGCGCGTCGGACTTTGTTCTTCCTTTAATTAAAGTTTTTTTAGTAAATGTTGACTGTTCAAAGGTTCGCTTGTACTTTAGCTCTGGGGTTTTCCAGTCGTTAGAATGCAAACATCATCATCTGTCGCATGAGTAAGTAATTCAGAAAGTTTCTTGCGTTTTTCAAGTTACCTTAGCAGGCCATAGCTGGACCATGGCATGATTTACTGGACCCTAAGGCCCATACTCCACTAAAGCGTAGACGAGCTCAAACGCCGCACACAGCTCACCGCACGCCGCACACAGCACACCGCTCACCGCACGCCGCTCACGTCGCTTCGCGTCCTGGCCTAAACAATTACGAGTCTCTCTGCTCAATCGTTTCCACTTAAGCTAACCGGAGCCGAGAAGTGTAAATAACAAAATTCTATTGGTGGTTTACAAACACATTCTCTCTTTTCGTCTCGTCTCCGCTTCGGTAGAGTCCGGCCCTAATACTTCTCGTATTCGTCAATAGACAATTCAACAATTCACGTGTTAGGACTTAAGCAGACACTCGTGCTCGTAATGGCAACATTACGTCAACAAAACGTGTGACGTCAGTACGCATAAAAAGTAGTACTCTTCAGCTGCGTGGGCGCATCTCAATTAACGTGTATTGTTTAGGAGTTCACTACACAATGTCAAAACTACCCACGCTTCTAACAAATCGTTTCTAAGGCGTAAAAACTTGCATTACACTATCAAAGCTTATATGAGAAACTAAGATGAAAGGATATTTTTGGTCATTATTTACTACCTCTCACGGAGAGGAGGCGTTTATCCCAGCTGTGGGGACGTTATAGGCTGATGGCTCGGCTTATGTTGCTTTGCAGCTTTCTTGAAAATTAATAACTAAAATATATTGTTTGTAAAATACTGAAAGTTGGTAACTCAACTCCAGGTGGCCTACCATGTCGTCTTAAAGCAGGAGTAATTCCAGTGTGGGACAGAGATGGCGCTAGACGACCTGTATAGCTCTGTCTCTTTCCCACACTGGAATTACTCCTGCTTTAAGACGTCATGGTAACCCCCCTAGTTACTCAATTTCTCTTGGAACTATGATCACTTAAAGCTTTTTGATGTTTTAGTGGTTATATATTTTCGAGAGAAATAATTCGCGGGAATAATGCATTAAAAATAATGCCAGTGTGTATAAATATTTATTGGTTAAAAGGTCAAAGACCGTTTGGCTTATTTAATAGTAGGGGTCTTTTATTATTACATTAAGTAGTACTACTAGATGATAAACCAGATCTGAATGCAACGATATCAAAGGTCATTAACAGACAAAAAGATAAAAATAGTGGCAATAATAATAAGGTTGAATATTAAACAGTTCTCAAAAGATGGGTTTTTGAACGAAATTAGAAAAAAATACAGCTCGGAAAAAAAAATAAACATTTTTAATGACGCAAAAAGCAAATGGAAAATTCTATTGTCTAAGTTTTATTATTTCGAAATGACGGTTAAAGGACAAATATCAAGAAATGACTATAAATTATTTATCGCTGCTTATCGTTGCTTTTTTATAGGAAAACAAAAGAAAACACTTAATTGAATATTATACGTAGGTATAATCTTCCAAACATTGATAATAACTAAACGTAAAAGGACCCTTCGCGAAGCCGTCAACCAAGCTTTTTGTACATCAAACTAAGTAACTTTACGCAAAAATTATTGCTGGGAAGCGACTTTTTTTTTTGGGGTGAAAAATCACGTTTTACGGTAGGATTCAATGTAACGCACTCAAAACATTGTGAATGGATGGATTTAATCCCAATTGAAATTTTTCCAACTATGTTGGGATTGACTTCCAGTCTAACCGGATGCAGCTGAATACCAGTATTTGACATGGAGCGACTGCCTATCTGACCTCCACAACCCAGTCAACGCAAGTAACCCAGTTGGGTAAAACGATACCCCTTGGTAAGACTGGTTGTCAGACTTTCGGGCCACCAACCTGTAACGACTGTCAAAAATCTACAAAATTACAGCCGGGGCCTACGGCTTAACGTGCTTTCTGAGGCACGAAGGAAACGCGGCTGTCATTATTAAACCACGAACTCCTCACCGTTCAATGATTAAAAGAACCGTCTTCTAATTGTTTGCGGGTTCCTTAATCGGCTTGTCTAGGCTCGCGACCTCGACGACAGAATAAAGCAAAGTGTTAACAAAACGCCCACATCTTTTTAAATAAAGCCTTCTTTGACAAAATAACAGACGCCCGATAATTTATCACGTCACGCCGTATGTTTGTAGGAGCATAAAATCGATTACAGTTTATACAGTTTTAATTAAAAAACTTCTTTTCCTGTTCCCTGAAATAATATGTGTAATTTTGTTGCTCGAACCTTTCGCCATTTAGATACTTATGTTTCAGCTCCATAGTGGGCATAGGGAGCGAGCCTAATGCCCTCAACCGGGCAGAAATACAGACTTCATTCAGGGTGCTACTGGAAAAATCAACGAAAATACTTTGCCCGACCTGGGAATCGAACCAAAGACCTCTGCTCAGCAGTACGACTGTACGACCACTATTATAGAACATCAAGACCAGTCACTATACAAGCATGTTTGAAATATAATTTTATGTGAAACAAGGTTTTCTTACTCATTGTTCAGAAAACTAAAGTCAAACTCGAACCATCATCATAATCATCATCTGCCTAGCCTTTTCCCAACTATGTATGGGTCGACTTGCAGCCTAACTGCATGCAGTTGAATATCAGTATTTTACATGGAGCGACTGCCTATCTGACCTCCACAACCTAGCTAGTACTGGGTCATATGCGTCAATCTGGCACCATTTATTTCAATTAGGCCATTAAAAGATACTTCTTAACTTAAATATGTGGCAGGCTTATGATTTAGAAGCAAATAAATTATTTTAAATTGTACTTGTGGCCGGCTTATCATGATTCTTACCGACCTCGATTTATAGTCTGTGTCAGGATGGCTGGTTGCCTGTATCGGTTCGCGTCAGACTGGTGACCAAAAATTGCTACCTATTTGCTACCTTTTACTACCTATAGTCAATTAATTGCTACCTAACTTGGAAACAAAATAATGGGACTTCAAAATGACCAGCCATTCTGATATCAGGATGGCTGGTCAACCCTCCGTTTGTGTGAACTATTCAAATTCGTGTTATTATTTTTACTTGAATAATTGCTACCTAATTGCTACCCTCACGTATTTCAATGTCCATCTTGTAACTTTAACGAGTAAAAAGTTGTGACCATTTGATTTTTTTACAGGGAATGGATTATAGTAGGAGAGCCGACTGCAAAATTTCTAACCTACTTGATACCGCGATAAAATGCACAATGGGTTCTCATAAAAGTGATGCTAAGTCCGAATTTGATAGTCTGCCACGGCGGAACTTGCCAAAAAAGTAAAAAAAAAAAACATTTTCGGTGCGAAAAAGGGGGCGTTACTTTACCCATCTGATACTGAAATAATAGTTATGGCATCAGTTAGAAATTTACTGGTAGATACAGAAAAGCGAAATCTGTCAGTATTTTTTTTTGCCGGAAGTGCTTGGCAGACGCTCTCAATGGTGACCCCATCGGGACCCCTAAATATACCCACCTGATACCAGCATGAAACCAATTCCAGTCGGTAGGTATGAATCCTCATTTCTGGAATATATAAGTCTGCCAACGCTTTTTCTGCCGAAACACCTTGACAGACGAGATTATGTAAGCAACATCCGTAGAACCCGTATTTTGGAATTGTACAGATTACGGACATTTTAATTACTGAAGGCTTATTGTATTGCATGTATTATAATCATTATGAAGGTCTGTGTTAGGTAGTAACTTATAAAAATATCTAGAGGCGAGTTTTTTTCACTAGTAGTAGGTTTGGAGAATATTAGCAATTCTGGTTTAGCAGCTAGTTTAGTATATCCTCTTTAACGCGTTCCCGCAAAGTTTTGATTGTAATTATATCGACATGGTACCTGGCTTAATCTTTAGGTATAGCCATAAAAAAAAACAGACGGTTAACGCCACCGCCCGCCATTTGCATTGCCGCTTGACTTGGTACTGGGAACTGTTTTGTTACAATGACAGAATGTTTGGTTGTTTGGAATGTCTGGGTGTTGCGTACCGACCTCCCTAGTGCCGTCAGCGTGGTTTGCTACGCTGACGACACGCTGGTGCTGGCACAACGGAGGTCGCACGAGGCGGCGGCCGAATACATGACACGCGGGGTTGCGATAATCGTGGAGAGGATCCGGCAATTGGGTCTCGAGGTGGCATTGCACAAGTTCGAGTCCATGTGCTTTCATGGGCCTCGGAATGCGCCACCGTCGGGATCCGAGTATTTTCTGCCTTCACGCGGCTCTTGGTCAACCTGAGATGTCCAAAGGTCTCCTGCCGGAGGCTCTACGCGGGGGTCGTTCGGTTCATGGCCCTTTACGGAGCCCCGGTGTGTTCTTTGAGGCGGCGAGTCGCCCACTACTTGAACGCGCCCTAAAAGGTGGTAGCCGTAAGGCTAGTCCGGGGATACCGCACGATCTCCGGCGAGGCGGCGAGCCTCCTTGCCGGATTGTCGCCATGGGCTCTGGAGGCGATAGTCCTCGCGTGCCTGCACGAATGGCGCGCGGAGGCACTAAGTCGGGGGGAAACTCCGCTGCCGCGGCAAATCGTCGCTCTGCGGACAGACCTCCGGCACGATTTCATGGCGACATGGAGAGAGCAACTGTCGCAACCCAATGCAGGGCATGGCACTATAGTGGCTATAACTCCCCTCTTTGAGGAGTGGCTAGAGAGGCGCCACGACGCCCTCACCTTCCGCCTGATGCAGGTCTTCACCGGACACGGTTGTTTCGGGCCGGACACGGTGGAGCATACCGTGGAGGTCTGCCCCGCTTGGGCGGAGCACCGCCATGTTCTCGTAGCGGCGATTGGCGGCGGCGATCTCTCGCGTCCGGCCCTGGTTTAAGCCACGGTGCGGCCGAGAGAGAATGGGAAGCTGTCACCTCCTTCTGCGAAGCAGTCATGCTAGTGAAGGAGGTGGCGGGACGTGAGAGGGAAACAGCCTCACGACCCAGCCGCCACGGGAGACGCCCCGGGCGTCGGGGGTCACGTGGTGGCCCCCGGCCACCGTAGGCGCGGGCCTGTGGACGGCGACTAATGGACTAGCTCGCCGTCCGGCCGTCTTATGACGACAGGCCGTGTCGACAGCGCGTTCGTGTTCCACGCGCGCCTCAAAGAGATGTCAGCAACAATGTAGGGGTCCGCAAGGGCCGATGCCTGCCAGGGCTGCGGGACTGTTCGAAAGAGATACCGCGGCCCTGAAACACAAAGGGCAAAGAAGGAACATGGATGGGTTTTATTCAGCAGAAGTCTGACACTCCCTTCCGCTCCGCCCAGAGAAGGGGGTCATTCGATGACTTCCCATCCGAAAAAAATAAAATAAAAAAGTGTCATTTCGATATAATTACTATCAAAACTTACGGGAACGCGATAAAGAGGATATACCAAACTAGTTGCTAAACCAGAATTGCTAATATTAAAAACATAAGTGAAAAAAAAAATCACCTGTAGATATTTTTATCACTAACTACCTAACATATACCTTCCAAAGTACCTAGGTGTCACGTTGGACAGCGCCTTAACGTATAAGTCACATTGTCATAGTACAAAACAGAAAGTCGCGACCCGAAACAACTTGTTACGTCACTTAGTTTCCACGAGCTAGGGAGCAGCACCCGAAGTTCTTAGAATAACCGACATGTCCCTATGTTTTTCTGCTAGCGAATTTGCGTGCCCAGTGTGGTATCGATCCGTTCACGCAAAACAAGTAGATACTGCTCTAAACGAGACGTGTCGGATAATATCGGGCTGCCTAAAACCGACTCCTCTCAATAAGCTGTACTCGCAAGTAGGTATCGCACCACCTGCTGTACGAAGGGATGTCGCATGCGCGCTGGAAAAAAAGAACCAAGAATATTATTCCCGACATCCCCTCTACGACCACACACCTAACCCGGGAAGACTAAAAAGCTGTAAAATCTTCTTACGCTCCACTCAGGCCACCCAAAGTACGCGGTAAGTTATGGCAAGAGAAGTGTCCACCACCACACGACTTCTTAAAGCTCCAAGAACACTTGGCTCCCGGCAGTGAACTACAGTGGTCTATTTGGAAAGCTCTGAATCGACTGCGTACCTAATTAGGCCGCTGCAAACATAATCTGGCAAAATTGGGGTATTACTGGTCCCTCCAACACCTAGTGCGAGTGCGGCGCTCCGGATCAAACTATGCCCCACCTGCTGGAGTGTCCCAGGTGTCTCTTGACGACCTGAATAGCGCCTCTGCCGCTGCAATAAACGTGGCCACCTACTGGGCCCAAACCGTCTAATATGGAAGGAACATCGATACGATAAGAAGAAGAAGAAGAAGACAGACCTTCATAATGATTATACATGCAATACAATAAGCCTTCAGTAATTAAAATGTCCGTAATCTGTACAATTCCAAAATACGGGTTCTACGGATGTTGCTTACATAATCTCGTCTGTCAAGGTGTGTCGGCAGAAAAAGCGTTGGCAGACTTATATATTCCAGAAATGAGTATTCATACCTACCGACTGGAATTGGTTTCATGCTGGTATCAGATGGGTATATTTAGGGGTCCCGATGGGGTCACCATTGAGAGCGTCTGCCAAGCACTTCCGGCAAAAAAAAATACTGACAGATTTCGCTTTTCTGTATCTACCAGTAAATTTCTAACTGATGCCATAACTATTATTTCAGTATCAGATGGGTAAAGTAACGCCCCCTTTTTCGCACCGAAAATGTTTTTTTTTTTACTTTCGGCAAGTTCCGCCGTGGCAGACTATCAAATTCGGACTTAGCATCACTTTTATGAGAACCCATTGTGCATTTTATCGCGGTATCAAGTAGGTTGGAAATTTTGCAGTCGGCTCTCCTACTATAATCCATTCCCTGTAAAAAAATCAAATGGTCACAACTTTTTACTCGTTAAAGTTACAAGATGGACATTGAAATACGTGAGGGTAGCAATTAGGTAGCAATTATTCAAGTAAAAATAATAACACGAATTTGAATAGTTCACACAAACGGAGGGTTGACCAGCCATCCTGATATCAGAATGGCTAGTCATTTTGAAGTCCCATTATTATGTTTCCAAGTTAGGTAGCAATTAATTGACTATAGGTAGTAAAAGGTAGCAAATAGGTAGCAATTTTTGGTCACCAGCCTGACGCGAACCGATACAGGCAACCAGCCATCCTGACGCAGACGACTTATATGCCTTTTGTATGCTGCATACTAATTATAATAAAACCTGCTCATCATAATCTCTCAAAACGGTGAAGAAAACATCGTGAGGAAACTGTCATGTCCTAGAACCAAAAATTCAAAGACATGTGACATCTAACACCAAAAGAAAAAGTACCAGCCATAATTTTTGCGTAAAGTTACTTAGTTTGATGTACAGAATGCTTGGTTGACGGCTGTGTAAAGGGTCTGTTTACACCCTGTATGGAATATTTCACCAACTTCCCCTTTCTATTAAGTATCGTTTCCGTACTATGCATAGTCGCAAATCGATTCTCTATACAGAGAAAGGCAATTGGTATGTGCATTAATCGATGTGGTACGCTTCCGATTACATTTAGATTAAAGTTTCAAAATCTATACATATAAAATTCAAAGTCCTGACTGACGATATATCAACGCACAGCCTAAACCACTGTTCGTAAAGACATGAAATTTTAAGGGTAAATTCTTTGTGAGGAGTAGGTATCCACTAAGAAAGGGTTTTTCGAAATTCTACCCCTAAGGGGGTGAAATGGGGGTTGAATTTTCAGTGAAACTTTATATTCTCTGGGTCGATTGACTCGAAAATTGGTGTACACACTCTTCAATTAAAATTATGACACATATATCTGTCTGTCTTCTTTTTTCATACTTCTTCCTTTCTAGACAAGTTTTTACACAGCCCATCCATCTTTTCACTGATCTTCCTCTAATTTACGTATAACATGAATACGGAGAAAGGAACACCGACGCACAAACGGTCTTCGAAATTTTTCATCGGTAATAAAAGAAAAATATTAGCCGATTCCTACAAAATTGCAATTTGCACGGTTAATGGACGGACAAGCAGTTTTTCTTTTTAAATTACTGATGATAATTTCGATGTGGGGCGTTTCAGAACGATGAACTGAATACGTGGTAACCGTTTGCTCGTCGGTGTACCTTCCACCGAAGTTCCACTCTGTAAGTACAGTGTTAATCTATGCTCCTTGTGAAACCCACATTTGCATTGGTGCTTTTTTAACTCGATATTTTCTAACCGCGCACTGAATTTTCAATGCTAAATCCAACAGTGTTTTTTCAACGCGCTAGAGATGCGCTCTGGTGGATTCCGGAGTGTAAATGCAAATTAAAAAAATTGCGTTATTAAGCGAACGTGGGTTTATGGAAAGACGTAATATTCAAGTATTATTCGCTCTATGAAATTCCATGGTCACTCTTGGTAAGTTTTTATGGTTTCAATATGACGCTTCAGACTGCAAACTAGCAAAACATTTTTTACAGCTCACAGTGGCATTGTGACTATAATAGATTTCGCATTTAAGTGATAAAAAGTGTGCTAAAAATAAATGTTTATTTATACATTTAAGCGGTATTTAATAGACAATAAACACTATGTCATTTCATAGAGATGAAACAGATAGAAAATTGACGGTTATTATTTATGTGTGATTACTTCGTCATTACTATGACTAAGTAACGTCGTGAATTGACGTCAACTGGTATCTTGTGGAAAGAGCCACTGTTGTGCCCATTTGAAAACATCAAACAAAATTTCATCATAGTAAATTCTGGCCCTCCTGTCCAGGTTTGCAAGATGAGACCATAAACAATATTCGTTCATTTCCAAAAAGATTTAAAAGACTTATAGAGCGGACATTGGGAGAAGCGTCACATAAAATTTTGATCCCAAACCGATTTTGACACACAAATGCTACCTGACAAGCAGGTGTATGAGTATGACACTAGATAGACTGACTTGCTACTAAGTAGTAACAAGAATTGGATTGCAATTTTCTTCGTCTTATCCCGTCCATTGCTCGTAAATATTTAGTTGTCTATGTTCATAGCTTCAAAAACGCACTAGAAAAAGGTTTTAAATCACTTCATAATGACAATGATAAATGTTCTAATTCTAAAATTACATTTTGAGCAACTGTGACATTTCCAACGACTGAAGTAACCAAAACAAGTGAAAAGCGAATACACCAACACATCAACATATCGTCCTATCTACCAACCAGCGTCCGATACATTTTCCTGTTGTTAATGAAAATTCACTTAGTAGCTCGCGCATCGTCATAATCTACTTATCGGGAGTAAATTGCCGCAGCTCGTCCATGAGTTTAATTAAAACATGCTCCCAAAACCTTGGCAGTGTGAGGTCTAAATGAAACTACAGCTTATATAAGGCTAACTAGGGAAGTCTAGTGGAAGGACCATAGGTAATAGAGCCTGTTCATTAGGACACAGACATACCTATTATTGTGTATTATTGTGACTAACTTTCGTCTTAACCTTTAGGTCGTAATCATCCACTGCAATCAAGACATGCACAACATGAAATTGCCATTTCAACATCTGCCTAGCCTTTTCCCAACTATATTGGGGTCAGTTTTCAGTATAACGGGATGCAGCTGAATACCAGTATTTTACATGGAGGGACTGCCTATCTGACCTCTAAAACTCAGTTAGTACTGGGTAATACGATACTCCTTGGTAAGACTGCCATGGTTGTTGGACTTTCGGGCCATTGACTTCCTGTGACAACTGTCAAATTTTTACAAATTTCAACCGGTACCAACGGCTTAACATCCTTTCCGAGGCACTGAGGAAACTCAGTATGTACTGGGTGGTCACCCATCCACGGATCAACATAGGCAAGCGCGGCTTAACCTGAAGAACGAACCGAGCGGCTGCGACAATTTACCTTTAATTTGGTTTTTTCAAAAATTTTAAAATTATGACTTTGATGATCATCCATCCAATCTAGATCCATCTCAGTATATTGCCAGATGACAATGCCTGTCCTCTGAAAATGTAGGCGCAATAGTTTCCATTATTTTCTTTGAGTGTATAATTTTCTCATGCTCCTTGAAAACCTACAATTTTACATTGTAATCTTTTATGAATGAAAAGGAAAACGCATGTATTTTTCCATAGCTAAGATCGGCGAGCCTATTCGCGGCTATCAAGTACAAAACATGTTTAAAAAACAAGCTAGAAATGTTTAACAATAATTACATCTGAAAACAGTTTGCTATGTAACAACGTGCAGTCTCACACATGTACCTATTTGCAAAGATGTAGATCGTTCGATTCTCCGCTACCGCTTCAAAAACTCTTTATATTTTTGTCTGGTTGACAGTGACATTTGGGGAGTCTCATACTGAAAATCTAACGTTCCATACAGATTGTGTCGAAGTGGAGGTCGCCGCTAGCCTTCTCCCAACAATGTTGGGGTTGGCTTCCAGTCTAACCGGATGCAGCTGAATACAAGTATTTTACATGGAGCGACTGCCTATCTGACCTCCACAACCCAGTTAGTACTGGGTAATACGATACCCATGCGGATTGTGTAAGATGACTTTTCACAGTGTGAAAACTTTTTTCGTGCGGACTTTGTAAGGCGAGGGGCATATCCAACGATTTTAATATTTGATACGATATACAAACTATCATATAAATCAGTCAATGTTACCATATACTAAGAGAAAAGGATTTGAAAAAACATTATCTATCAATACTAATATCACATAAAGGTAAATGTTGTAAGTTTAGATATAGGGGGTAATCTTCGGAACTACTGATCCAATTCCGAAAATTCTTTCACTAGCGAGAAGTTACATTATCTCAGAGTGAGAGTGTGTCATATGCTATACACCGTGACTTTTTAGCCGTCTTACAAAGGTCGTCCACTCAATGTACCCGACATAAAATAGCTCTAGGCGCGATTGTTTTTTTTATATCCATAATAGGTACAAAAAAAAATAATAATGAAAAATTAGATTAAAATTATGAAACATCCTGTTAATGATGTTTACGTGTCAAACGGGAGAACCTACCCAGCACTCGAGTCCAGTAGATCATCGCTCGCAACAGGGTGTTTTAACTACGTCATGCGTCATAATACTGAATAATATTTTTATTTTTAAGTTATTTAAATCTCATAAATACCTATTTCTTTTTATGGATGTTTAGTATTCATTGGGTAAATGAAGTGGGCTGTCGTTGCAAGACGACTAAAAAGTCACGGTGTATTTAAAACGTATCCATAAGATAATTCCAGACCATAACACGAGAAAAGCCACTGGCAAAAGCTAACTAACATTACATAGAACATCTGTTAGAATGAAGTCAAAATGTAACTGTATATGTGGTGTAGTCGATGAGGGAACTGCTCTACTAACTTAGATTGAATCTTGAACATCGAAAGTAGATTAGATTCGAGTCTTGATTCTAGAAAAAATGCGGCAAGGCTTTTTTCCAATAATACTATATAAGTTTGAAAGCTTACTGAGATGACATTAACGTCTCAAGACTTCTCCAAATAGGTTTTAGATACACATCATTCGTCTCTATGGAAATATGGACTGTAGTCTATGGTGAGTCCATAGTGATAGATCTTTAAGCTTTTTACAGCGTTTTTTAATTATAATGAGCCTGATGTGTCCCACTGCCCTTCCCGCTTTGTTTCTCTGCCTTTGGCTATTTGGGCCCAATGCTTTTCGTAAGCATCCAGCTCGTCACGCCATCTCCTTCTGGGCCTACCGCGTCACCCGGTTCTACTTCACTTCACTTTTTACAGCATACTCATGAAAAAAACTTAATTTCAGTCATTACTCTTACAAGTGTATAAGTAACAATGTACTTGTACTTATCTTACGAACCATCTCTGAAGTAGCAAATTACATCTACAAGCAAGCATGTAATTATAAAAATTATTATATTCATTAAAACGAAGTAAACTTATGGCTTTGCCGACAGTGACGTGGTCAGTCAATTGCTTACTATACACGGCGGCACATGAAGCTGGAAATTTCCAGTATAAATAGGCCTCGCTTTGTATAGATTTCCTATACAACGAGAGATCCACATAAACTGGTTTTGTAAAGCTTGATTGGCCGTTGTGCGTACAAGCAGTACAGTATGACCACTTTAAGGGCGCAGTTCAAGGCGGCGTTGCTTGTCAACAAAATTTGCATCTATAAAGGGTGTAACAAGACTCTTAACGAATCCGAAAGGCACTTGTTCTCCCCGTCTTTGCGATTATTTTTTTGTTCTAGACCATATCTGGGAACCTTCTAGTTGCGGAGATATTGGGGTCACTTTTTAACAAGTTTTTTTTTAATACATGTTTTTAATGTAAGATTTTTACTTTAAACACCTTCACGACCTCTGTACTATTTAATCGTGATTATTGAGTCCTACCATAAAACGAAAAAAAAGTCGTTTCCCAGCAATAATTTTTGCGTAGAGTTACCTAGTTTGATGTACTTAAAGGATGCTTGGTTGACGGCTTCCTGAAGGGTCCGTTGACACCCAGTATGTTAAACTTGGCACATTTATTTTAGATCTGTGTTTTCCCGCTTGCATAGTTAAGTTTTTTTTTTTTATAAAAAAAAACGTTGCCCCACACTAGGAAGTTGGTTGAAGAGTACTCAAGTATGCCTTGTAATGTAACGTGACAAAAAAATTGGTTTAATTCTTCTTAAAGATTCATCAAGGGTCAGTTTTTGTGAAACAAAAACCTGATAGGTATTTCCCCTGTTCAGGTACCAATATTTGTTTAGTCATGCTTACTTGAAAGCATCCGTGCCTCGGAAAGCACGTTAAGCCGTTGGTCCCGGCTGTCATTTGTAGATTTTTGACAGTCGTTAGGTAGTCAGTGGCCTAAAAAGTCTGACAACCAGTCTTACCAAGGGGTATCGTATTACCCAGTACTAACTGGGTTGTGGAGGTCAGATAGGCAGTCGCTCTATGTAAAATACTGGTATTCAGCTGCATCCAGTTAGACTGGAAGCCGACCCCAAGATAGTTGGGAAAAGGCTAGGCAGATGATGATGACTTGAAAGCATAGATTCTTTATTGAATTATAAGAAATTGAAATTGAAAGAATTAAAGCTAATGTTGTTTTGTATTCCGTCATATTTTGATCAGAGATGAGAACTATACTTCAATAAAATTACTTATGTATTCATATATGCTGCATAATATGTTTTCCAAGAATGAATGAATTCATGATGCATAATTATTTTGCAATTTTAATTGAGTTCTCAAGAAAATTAATTAACGGTTTAAATACAAAACCGGTTTTTACAAAATACATAGAAACAGCTTACAGCTTTACAGATCGACAACGTTCAAAGGTTACATTCACGGTTTTATTGATGTATCTACTTAATCTAGATATTGAGTAGATTTGTTTCCTGGCTATCAGGGAACCAGAACCGGTTCCGGTTCAGTACTAAATTACTGACCTGCTCTGTTTTGCACACCCTACTCTAAACGAAATTTTTCTTCGGTATTTTTTTTAAATCTGTCTTTCGTTACATTTTGACCGTGTAAGTATTGCACTTTTGTAGGAAACGGAAGTTTTTTTTTTCAAATTACTAATGAATATTTCTATGTGGTTCGGAATGATTTACAGCATACGTTATAAGCGTTTGTGCATCGGTGTCCCTTCCATTCCACCGTGTATAGCTAACAGATTCCGTGCCTCCCAAAGTACCGGAAGTCTTGGTTGTCATTTGTAGATATTTGGCAGTCGTTTCAAACAGTCAGAAACCTGAAAGTCTGACAATAGGGTATCGGATTACCCAGTAACTGGGTTGTGGAGGTCAGATAGGCAGTCGCTCCATTAAAAATACCTACTGGTATTCAGCTGCATCCGGCGAAAACAAAAAAGAAACGGAAAAGGCTAGGCAGATGATGATGATGTAATAGGATGTCAGACTTAGGCTGAGGCCAAACGAGCGTAATTTTTTGAGCTGTGAGTCGCTTAAACTCAACTCAACTCAACTTAACTGCATTCGGTTTCATACTAAAGTCCTGTTGGTGCCACACGGCGATGCAAAATGCGTCGCCGTATGGTGTAACTCATTTTGTCTCAGTCTTATTCCGTCTGTGGTCTGACTTGCGTTTGTGACACTTTGCGCGAATACACTCTCGGACCAAATATTTACCACATGTCACGAAGCAACATGCTGGAATGTTACACAATATATCCAGAACAATACAGTTTCTTTTATGAAATCGAAAATGTATCACAAGAAAAGAATACATTTCTGACAAAACAATGATTCACGCAAGCAAGCAGTCAATATGGCGAGTCCATGTCACTCAATAACGTGGAACGAATGTGTAAGAAAAGGCTGTGTAGACAGGTGTATACTACCAAGAGATAGTTACACTTCAACCAACTTATTTGGTCAGGCGGGAAAACACAGAACTAAAATAAATGTACCAAGTTTGACATTTCGATACATTTTTTCTTGAGCGTCAGTGCACACTGAACTGCACACTTAAAGTGGTTGTACTGTGCTAATAAATGCAAAATTTTGAGGTAAATTGTATCAAACTGAAAAACGTCAGTTACTCCCACATAACCTAATTTACCTTTTACCTTAGGTTATTTTGTTAAAAACACTACAGTAAACGGTAACAAAAACTAACTAAAAACTTTTTTAAGTAATTGTAAGTATATACATAATTATATGATTTGTGTTTAGGACTTGGACAATAATTGATTTTTTTTTCCACAATATTTTTTTCTCTTTTACAAAACTGTTTTGAAACACAGATTTTGAGATTTTTTAAAGTTATGATTAGCATAACCACACATAATGATGTTCAAACGTCTCTTAACCTTAACCAACATTTATGAATAAATCCCTAATTTTATAAATTGTAGAACATCATAACAATTATTGTCTTACGAAGTACCAACTTAAAATATAACTTATAGTTTACAGTAAGTACTTTTTGGCAGCGAAGTCAATTCCTTGACCAAATTGAATGAAAATAAAATGGCGGAAGTTTGGCAGGCCAAATAATTCAAAGCCCTTTATTATTCTTTAATTTTGAGTTCGAAAACCAACGATCGTAATTTCATGTACGGTAACCTTCATGGTAACTAATATATTTTTTTAGCTGTTCATACAGTTGTAAACAAAAGTGTTCATGGTACAATTTGAAAGACTCCAGGGGCTGCAGTCTCGACATAGATAGCGACAAAAATCGGTCGTTAAGTCATAACGATGTCAAATTTCTTTAATAGATTTTCAACTTTATTTCGAAACCTTAAGGTCTGCCCCAGGGCGATCAAAGGATCGTTGCAATCCGGTTACAACCGGTTTTATAGAGGTCATGATTTTGATTTTCAATTTGTTTTTTTTTTTTTTTTTTTCATATTCGGACTAAAGTGCAACGACCAAAGGAAACAAGTTATTTAACATATTATGTATGTGATTCTGTGATTCAACTCGTGTAAATAAGATGCTGTTTGACAAAATGACGGCAGATTTTTATCACTGATTTGGGTTTAAAAAACTGAGGCTTGATTTTATCAGTTTTAATTAAAATACAAACTAATAACTCACATTGCGAAATTTGTCATTGCACTACGTGTTATTTTTACCATCTTTTGCACCACATTTACTGCAAATAAATAATTTTGACAATGACTCATATTGTTCGATCCGACCGCGACATCGTCTGGTTGCTATAGTATATATAACTTTTACAAAAGTTTTAAAAGAATATTTTTACATCTTAATATTATTTTATAAGTTTTGATTTACAATCAAAACAATCTCGATTATATCCGTTAAAAACAGTAAAATAACCATTATGTTGAACTTTGTTACAGAAATAAAAATCAAAACAGAAAAAATAACTGTCTTTTGAACACAGTTGTTTCCAAGAAGATTCACCAAAACATCAGTATTCATGAATCTTTCTATTTCTCGGAATGCTTTGAATTCGGAATCAACAAAACCGTTACAAAAAAGAACTTTTAATTTAAACCATATAAAAATGATCAATTCATTCACAAAATGTGGGTTAATTTCTTTTCTAAAAAAAACATTTGCTTTTGAAAGCAAACTTTTATTTCGTTTTTAATATTAAATTGGCAAAGCATTGGCATTGTTGAAATAAAAACATAATTATTTAAATATCTATATATGGCGTATTGAGCTCACATCCTTAAAGTACAGTCAACAGTAGAGATAACATATCAGCTGCACTGTTTAGCCCCAGTTGTGTATGCTAAGACAAACAGGCTAACGTTGACATCAATCAATCAATCCTACAAATGTTTGTTTCTCCCCATTATTTACAACATAACTGGCGAAATGTGATTGTACTTTAACCTTTTGACCGCCAGAGCATAAAGGCACGCGCGTGCTCTCCACGTCAAGCCACAATTTCACTTACTATTTTGTCACATATTGTGGCCTTTGGCGTACAGGGCACACTCTTGCTTGTCACATATATGTGACTGGTGTGGAAAGGTTAGGATAGGTACCTACACGTCCTACACCTCTGTCTAACCATAGGGGATTACAGTTGATGTTATGTCGCAAGGTCGGACCTTGGCCTGCCAAATATTGTTAAAATACCTATCTATTCAACTTAAATAATAATTTAATATAACTAGCATCATATTGATACGTTTGAAAGCCACTTAGATCCTAGTTAGTAC
The DNA here is from genome assembly GCA_910589295.1 of Noctua janthe. Classification (NCBI taxonomy): domain Eukaryota; kingdom Metazoa; phylum Arthropoda; class Insecta; order Lepidoptera; family Noctuidae; genus Noctua; species Noctua janthe. The sequence continues at coordinate 5,717,672 of OU342573.1, read as the reverse complement.
TTATTCAGAACATATTTTATCTACAACTGATGTGATTGAAAAAATTACCCTTTATAAATGCAAAATAAAAACCAGTAAGCAATTTGAGTTTTTGTTTTAGAACCTCGATACTATTTTTTAACAGTATCCAGACCCTACTTAAAATTACTTGCCGACCCCTGGCCCAAAGACATCTCCATCGTGCGTGCACATCTAATCCTTTTGCCGACTGTACGTTCTAAGTTCAAAGACAGACGGACAAAGACATCCGTTACCGTGTCCAGCCAACTATATTAACGAGGCTGGTTGGACCGGTCCACCAACCATACGAAGGTGCTTTGATACTGAGCCAATAATGCGATTTTCTAACAAAACCAGCAGTCTTTAAATTGTTATTGGACCGGTATTAAGTACCTACTAAACGGATTTTCGATGTTTTTAAGAATTTGAATGTGTCTTTTGAGAATGAGAATTAAGTTGGACCGTTATATTAACTCAAACAATGAGTCAATTTTTGCATAGCGTGTCCGTGGTTTGCAGTGGCCACAATCACATACATTTTCTTGCAAAGCGAATCTTAACACACGTGGCCTATCCGTGCGCCGCGGTGGGTCTGCGGCTTTACACTTCATCAACTGCGCAAAGTATCTGCGATGAAAATGCCATAATATGCTTAGCAAAAAAAAAACATAAGATCACACTTGTAATCCCCTAAGGGTTTGGCAGAGGTACGTGTACCTATTATTTAAAGGATGTAAACAGACCCTTCACATAACCGTCAACCAAGCATTCTGTACATCAAACTAAATAACTTTACGTAAAAATTATTGATGGAAATCGACTTTTTTTTTTGGGGTGAAATATCACGTTTTACGGTAGGACTCGATGGGAAGCACTCAAAGTATTGTGCTGATGGATGAATTGAATAGTACGGGGGTCGTGGAGGTGTGTAAAGTAAAAATCTTACATTAAAAACATGTATTTAAAAAAAAACCTTGTGAAAAAGTTGGAACTTCGACCCCCAATATCTCCGCAACTAGAAGGTTCCCAGGTATGGTCTAGAACAAAAAAATGATCACAAAGACGGGGAGAACAAGTGCCTTTCAGCTATGTTAAGGGTCTATTTACACCCTTTGTAGTGCACCTATATTAAGTTCCACGTAATAAGTTGCTTTCGACCAGACACAAATCCAGACGGCTGAAAAAAATATTACCTATTTCATCCATATCTTTTATGAAAGAACTGTATGGGTCCCGTTAAATTCTGCTTACTCTATAGACTGGCATGACAATTTGCTTGGAAGTAAATAAATAAACATATTTTAACGAGAACGTCCGCGTATATGAACTTAACCGAGCCATCAAGCGCATAATTCACGTTGCAACGGCGCTGTAATCACGACTTGTTATTAAAAATCACGTGTGACAGGCCGGCGCGTCGCACGCGCATCGCCATAAAAAATATACCTATATTTTTAACGGCGATGCACGTGCGCCGGCCTGTCCCTTGACAAATAATAAGGTAATAAACTGTACAGACAGGAAGACAGAACACGAGTCAGCAGAATCCTCTTATATGATAAAGAAGACAGAAGAATATTTATTTATTTATTTCTCATAAACACTGCATTGCTGAGCAAGTTGGTCCGTGCGCGAGGCACTGCTAGTAACAGTTTCCGGCGCCGCAATACATAATATGTCGGACATTGCTGACAAAAGCAGCAGCCTGGAGCCTGGATTTGTGCCCAGTTGATGGCAATGGACTCGCTTTTACATAAGATTCAAATATAACCGGCAAAGTGTGAGTGTACTAATAATCTGCCTCTGGGGATTACAGGCGTGATGTTATGTGTTGTTATGCTGACTAAAAATGTCAGCAATATTCAAAGAAAACTCGAGATATCCCATGGAATGAGAACTGGTCAATGGTCATCCCCCTTGTCAGAAGCCGATGGCACAGAGAGAGGATTACTGATAAAGTGTGCCATGAGTGCTAGCAGAATTTTAGAGGACTGGAAGACCTCTTATCATCCGTCGAAGGACTACCCAGTGATAGCACTAATTACTTAACCAACACATACCACCGCGCTCACTGACAGCTGACCACTTTTCAACCTTATTGCTCATGGCATAAGGGTGAAAAGTGGTCGACCGTCAGTGAACTCGGTGGTACATAGAGGAGTAATCTGTTTAAGGTGGAAACGCCAGGGTAGGCCGTGAAATTCAAATTTTCTTACGTTTTTTGCCATTTGCAGATCAGTGTCAGGTTGTATGATGATGAAAAATAAGTCGCGCAAGTAACACGTATGTAGTTACAGAATTTTAACCCTTTTTTTTCGGATGGTAAATTATCAAATAACCCCTCCCGCTCTGGGCGCAGCGGAAGGGAATGTCAGACTTGTACTGGCTAAAACCCATCCATGTTCCTTCTTTGCCCTTTGTGTTCCAGGGCCACGGTATCTCTTTCGAACAGTCCCGCAGCATCATTAATACAACCCTCTAAGTTAATTTAACCCCATTGGATGACTTTTTCATGAAATAGTTACATGTTACATGGATTTTTTCATGAAATAGTTGCAAAAAACGTAAGAAAATTTGAATTTCGCGGCCTACCCTGGCGGTTCGGTCAAAACGGTACACGGCACTAACAAAACAGATACTTCAGTACTCCCAAATTCAACCTTATTACCCAGGGCATAAGGGTGAAAAGTGGCGGACCGACAGTAACCTGGGTAGAACATCTGTCAGATTCCCGTGTCCGGAGCTGCGTCCGTAATTTGACGCACTGTTTTGATCGATCCTTGAATGTGACATAAAGGACCAATAACAGCTTAGTCACAAAACGCAATAACTATGCATTAGATAATTCTCGGTATTATGAGAATACGACTAGTTCGTCAACTGGCGACTGTGAAACTCGCGCGTGCGTGCGAGTTCCTTCTCCTAAATCTAAGTAGATAGACGGTAATTAACCGAATCAGCCAGCGCGGGCAATAGCTAGTTATTTATAGTGATTGATTTCAATTCGTTTTTATTTGACTGTACTTTATAATGTGCGAGCGATTTGACGACAAAAAAATAGGTAAAATCGGAAGGTACCATCTCGCGCGCACTCGCGAGTTTCACACTCGCCACTTGACGAATAAGTCGAGAATACTACTGAGAAGATTAAGATTTATTAGGGTGACGTCAGAGATGACGTGTGTACATCCTAATAAATCTAAAAGAAATCAAGAATACAATAGGACATAATGAAATAAGTGCAGATTGCGGTGATGAATCAGAATAAGTTATTAAGTAAACAATAGTTTATGGGTCGTCCAATCGTTGTGCCATCATAAGTACTTGATTGACTCAGAATAATGCAAAATGAACCACATTTTTCTTGGACACCACATGTCGGATCTCCGTAGATATGCATTTATCAAACATCTTCCATAATAAATGACAATCATCGGATTTGTGAGCGCTTAGGACTTCTTCATAGAACTTCGTATAACATTGAATCTCTCCCTAAGATAAGTCTAATCTAAACCAGCATTGAACACTGACCATGGCACTCAATCCCTAGAATTGATTTTTCTACGTAACAACACGCCTGTAATCTCAGAAAGGTTAGACAGAGGAGTAATAATAGTATATACACCCACATTTCGCCAGTTATGTTTAAATCCTATGTAATAGGGGGCGAGCCTATTGCCATCAACAGGGCACAAATTCAGGCTCCGTGGCTGCTACTGAGAAATTCCTAATCGAAAAATCAAATAACACTTTGCACGACTCGGGAATCGAACCCAGGACTTCATGCTCAGTAGTCGCGCTTGCGACCACTAGACCTACGAAGTAGTCACAATAAGCTACAAGATCCGACGGAGGCAGAAGATGAAAAATGTAGATAATGGGATCATCTCTCCAAGTCACGGATCTCGTGACCAGACCAAGAGAGAGAAGACCCCAGTGTTGCCACTACATAATACAACATCTACAGGGTGTTTTTTTAAACGCGGTCAATACTTTAGGGGCGTGTAGTACTCGTGAAAATGAGCAACTTTTACTCGACCGACCATGAAATCGCGCAAAAAATATCAGCTGCTCCACACATTATTGGTCGCGTAACTCGAAAAAACGTAGGCAACAGTAGATTTTTCAAATCATATTTCATAGTTAACCCTATAGTAAGAGTTACTCATATTTATGAGTACTTCACTCCCTTAAAGTATTGCCCACGTTTAACCAAACATCCTGTATAGCAGACAGAATGCAGAAAATGCAGTTTATAATTGCGCCAGTCTAGTCTAAGCTTACGTTCGCATGCCGACAATACCTGGCAACAAGGAAACTGTTAATAATTAACAATAATCCGCTATCCGTGTCAGAAACCGTAATAACCTCAACTTAACAATGGCATGACATTAAAATACATTTTTATATTATGATAAACACTAGAAACGCAATATTTACGATGTTTACTTATTGACGATATTTCGGCGCTGTTGATAGCACCATGATCACGGATAAACTGAAGTTATTAAATATCGGGAACTCAAATCAATCAGTAAACATGGTAAATATTCCGTTTTTGCTGTTAATCAAAATGTGATCTTGATTGTTTAAAATCTTATACATTTTTAAAACTTTTCTTTTCCTTTTGTTTCTATTCCTATCTATATTGGGAATACCATTCAACTTTCTAAGTAAAAATACCCAGGCTAGGCAGGTGTTAGTGTCACTGGCTGAAGACTGGTTTTGCGAGGACTGGTTGTCTATAATGCGTGCTAACTTTAGGCGAGACCATTTATAGAGAAGCCATTTAAAATATTGTATAGTCCATCTAAAACGTTCGCATAGTTTAAAACAGCCGTGTAGTAAAAGAAGAATTCAAAGTTGCATAGCTTCTCAGGCAGATTTAGATTAACTAATAATACAGGTAATTATTTTTATTCTGATTTATTTTCTTGTATATTGGTTAAATTGTATAAATAAGGGAGCTCCTCATCTTGAATCGACGATAAAATGTTTGAATTTTGACAATAATTCAACAACAATTTTTGCGTTGATAACATTGTGTAGCAAACGCTTATTTAAAACATAGGTAGGTACCTAAATGAATTCGGGGTCTGGTTGTATTTTTACTAACAAAGGGCGAAGTTACAAGAGTTGTAAATGCTACGTTAGTCAGTTCATAACAGAACTCAAAATTACGTTTATCAAACAATCCGTGACAGAACATGCAGTACCTATGTAATCACACGAGTACTGAACATACCATACATAATCATTAAATTTTACATTTTTGTGTTATTTGTGGTGCCTATGCATATGTTTGAATTAATAACATAGATATTTTTAAACCGTTGGTTGATAGTAAAAACAAATCAACAAAACTTACAACTAAGATCCAAAATTAAATATTTAAATAAAGAAGTATTTTATTTTAACGTTTTCTAAATACCTACGTATAATAATATGTATTTTTAGAACAATTTATGTTTCAAAATACTATGATTTATCTAGCTTAATTTATCGCGTCTTTAATTAATATTTTTTAAATATATTTTTGACCAGTAGAAGCTAACTAACCGGTTTCAGTGTCAACTTATGTTATCGATATTTCATTCGGTAGTTGTTTTTATTAGCGTAATATTTATTTATAATAATCTATTACATAAGCAGAAGAACTGCTTCACCCAGACCGGCGCGGCGCGAAGCTAGAAAGTAGCTCAGGGCCACTTTCATTGGCCCTTCGACATTGGCGGCAAAGACACTTTCCATAGACAATTATTTTTATTATTTTGAGAGATTGGGACGGCCGCAGCAGAGGCAAAAATGGCGCGAGCTTGATTATGTGAAATATAAATTAAATTGAGCATTTAAAAATACGCTATGATTACTTCAATGTTTTGTTAACATGTTATAACCTATTACGTATTGACTAGCATAGAATTAGCATAATATTTACTTACGCTATTTCATTTCACATTAATTCACATACAACTAATCATTTTAATGTGTAGTTGTGTGCACTCAATACAATGTCATGGCCGTCTTTTTTTACCTATTATTTAAAGTAAAGTAATAGAAGTTTAGTATAATAAATAGTTAAGCACAAGATTTGTCAACATAAGTTCTTCATTTTTGATGACAAACTGTTAAATATAAACCATTTGTTTTAAGGCACTCCTGATAAAACAATCAGTATCTCCTAATCTTATTACATCACGCCTGTAATCCCCGAAAGTATAGACAGAGGCCATTAATATTATTCTGTAAAAAACATCCCTTGTGGCTTCACCGCTGTTGGGTTTTTTTTTTAGTTAGGCTTACCATAGGATACTGGCTTCAAATAGACCTTATTATTCATACTCCATGCATTATTTATGTAACTAGCAAAACAGCACATCATAGCATTGACAAATTGGACCTCTGCCAGGCTGTACGAGGTTGTCTGACTGAAGTAGAATTAAAATATACTGTAACCGTATACCTATCTTGATTTATCTCCGGATGCACTAATAAGGAAATATTGTCTTAAGAGTGTCCTCTTTTGCTCTATGGTCTAGAAATATGTCTGTAGTCTAACTTACAGGAAGTGTAAGTTTGCATTTTTGCTGATTATCATAACTACTGGTAGTAAATTATGGCAAGTGTAATCATAAAAAAAATAAAACTTATCAGATACAGAATTCACAGATACATAACCAATAATCATGTAACATTTCTTTTGTATTATAATTAGTAAGTTTACGAATAGAGTAGGTACTAGTTGGCCGCCTATACACTATTTCTTACTTCAATATTGAAACCCTAAGACAACCCTATGGCCGAATTTTTTACATGTTTGATGTTGCTGTGTGGTTATGTTCTAGACTAAAACCCTGGTGGCCTGGTTGTAAATAATAATGATAGCAGTAAGAAATGTATTTAAAAAAAGGTATTAAGAATAAAGTAATTTTACCTTTTTCACAACAAACTAATAAGCGTCATAATCACGAAAAGTTTCACTGCTTAGATACTAAACTTTGCCAGTCTACAGAGAGGTCTAACCTATTTTGATGATAATGACCGTAACAAAATAAATGGGTTTCAAAACAACTTTGTTTACTACTCACCGTCGAAGTTCCGGGCACATTAAAACATAACAAATTCACGACGAAATTCCAAGAAAATCTAATGCGTTGTAAGAAGTAAACACAAACTTGTTTTTTAGTCTAATTCAACTTTTATTTCCATTTGAACAGTATCTCTAATTAAATTCAAAACAATGGAAGATGTATGTAAACAGAAACTTTTTCGGGGAACAGCTGACACTAGCTGTCAGCGACAGGTGACAGATAAAGAATCAACGGCTTAGAGAAACGTTTATAAACTCTGTTGCGTACTTAAGTCTACAAAAATATTCAAGATGTTCGTCTTATTGGTCCCAAACTTGCCTTATATATCACCAAAATTTTAAAATAACAATGACTGAAATTTACGCAAACACATAATGTTGAAGTTACTCTCAAAGTTTTATTTAGTTTTTGAATACGAAACCAACTTTGTGAACACATTTTAAATACTTTTTTATTGCACTGATTTAGATACTAGGCTTTTAATTATATGATAAATCGTTTTAAAAAATGTGTAAATGAATGTGTTTCAATATTTTTTTACTTTCTTTACAGGTTTAATCATCATGTTCTTCAAGTTTCCCCGATTATGATGAATTACACAAGCACCATGATGGAAGTACCAGATAATGTAAGTATTGATTGTTGTTTATAGGATAGCTCTCTACGTATGGTACCCTTTAATAATCGACGTGAAAATCTGGAACTGTCAAAAAGAAACAGCATTGTTTAAAAAATGGCATTGAATAAAACCAGGGATTTTCAACATTTTATGGTGGGCTAAGTTTAGTATTTTTGTATCTGTAGCGGACCAAAAAAAATGCAAAGTGACCTACATTTAAGTAAAACGAGCTTCGCCGGACTAGACTGCGATGATGCGGTCTGCATTTGCGGATAGGTGGGGCGGGTAGGTAAATATGGCGCGGGAATAATTGACTTAGGGACATTTTTAAACAATATTCGCAGAATATTTCGTGATGTTTTATAAAGTTATAAATAGCTCGCGGACCGGATGAAAGACCTATGCGGGCTACTAAGTGGCCCGGCGGCCGTATGTTGGATGAATAAACTAATGGAATGGCTCGGCACTGCTTTCTCTATATGTCACGGGTTCGATATCCACAAATATAAAAATAATAAGTGGTACAAACATCATACATACATACCTACATAGAAACTTACAAATACCTAGCTAAAGTTGCGGTGAAACTGGTAGGAATAGATTGAAGACTGGCTGCAGAAACGGCTGGGACACTGACAGACACTTCAGTACCTACATTATCCGTCAGAGTAGGTGGCAGAAGCCACGTCCGCAATTAATTTGTCCGTACCGGTTCGATTGTTCCATGTCAGAGTGCATGTAATATTTGTCACAGTCAATAAACACAACCACGCACAGGGTCGCTGGAGGATCTAAGAAAACTGGTAAACTAAACTTTACTATTATTATCGAGACCAAATTGCTTTGACAGTAAACGTCAAAACATTTATTTTTAATAAACATAAAATAATTGCGTAAAAAAAAATGTGAGGTCGTTTTTTTAACTTTTTTTTTTAATTCAACGATTTCCAATAATGCCCTTGAGCAGTTGTAATAATAGGTACATCTCCCAGCTATCACATAGCTATGTCTTTAATTGGAAGACATCCAATCCTACACCTTAGTACGTGATCGAGTTTCGTCGATTATTTTTATTCGTAGTGAAACTGAAAATGGTTACTTTTAAAACAGTGTTTGATTTTTGATTTCTGGTGAGTCCTAATCATCATCACCGTTCTCTTGACCATAACACAATTTATTCGTGATCGGCGCAACATAATGTAACTTACATCTTCCGTAGACCCGTAGTTCTTAGTAGTTACAAACCAAAGTGTACACCCTCTTCTAGCTATCATTCGGAGTTGCTTGGAGAATCATAATTCTGTAAATACATATGTACAGACGCCAGCACATCAAGCTACCCGATACTGTCTAATTTTCCCAATCAACCTTGAACCTAATTCTTTAGCGATAAAGTTGAAAATCTATTAAAGAAATTTGACAGATTGTAGTAGCTTGATGTGCTGACGTGTGTACGTGGCACACTTGCGAATTTCAAATACGTAAGAAAATTTGAATTTCGCGGGCTAACTTGGCGCTTTTTCCTAGAAATTAAAAAAGAACAGAACTAACTTATAATGCATGCTTTTTTACATGCCATGACTTTTTTTCGGTTTCTGAATTGACTACCTAAGTGTAGTTAAGGACTTGTATTTCGAGTGTCATGTCACATTTTTTTTCTTTTAAAAAACGTTGCCCCACACTAGGAATTTCTCCTGTATCGTGGGTGCGTTTACAAACACTTTAACTTCACACACACAAACAGCCAGACCCAGAACAACTATCTATACTGTAGGCCATACAAATAATTGCTCCGTGCGGGGATCAAACCCACGACATGCAGCGCAGCAGCCAATCGCTCAGCCACTGCGCCAACCGTGCCGTCGCATTGAATGAACACTCAAATCGGCGACACTCTGATTCAGGTGCTCGTACCGACTGCTTAGGCACACGTTACCGCTTAGCTCTAGGTAATATTAATATAGTTTTATATTAAAGAAGGCTATGGACTCTATCGTCTCTTGTTAGTAGGTAATGTTCCGGTTACTTTGTAGGTAAAGAAAGAAAGAAAAAATATTTGTTTGTCGCAGGGACATGACCATGCATCATACAAAATTACAAAAAATAAACAATAAACTATAAATTCAACAGGACGGAACAATAAAAGAAGAAAGTTAACAGCTTGCACGTCGTGACTGCGACAAACAGGTACTGCAATTATTGAATAGATACTAGACGCCTAAACCCTAATTTAAAATTATCATGGTTGCTAATTGCCAGTAATCAATTAATTGGCTTTGGCAGTAGGTACCTAACTGTGTATTTATTATTTTAGTCATATAACATAAAATAAACATCACACACGCCCTTAATCTCCGAAGGATTAGGGCAGAGGTGTACCTATAATTGAAGTACAAGTAATTTAAGTTCGCCAGTTATGGTTTAATCCCATCATACCATGTAATATGGAACGAGCAGATTGCCATTAACCGGGCACGGATTTCAGACACCGGCTGCTACAGAGAAAATCTTGATGAAATACTCAATAACACTTTGCCTGACCTGGTAATCGAACCCAAGGACCTCATACTCATCAGTAGCACTTGCGTCTAAAACACCAAAGAGGCAGTCAGATTATTTTATTGAGCAGGTAATTATGTATATTTCCTATAGATACATATACTTTGTTTGCATCTTTGCATACTTACGAATAAATAAAATTAAAGTGTCTGTTTGTAATGTCAAAATAATAGCTTTTTCAACAGCACGGCATCGGCATTTATAACAAAAACTATTTTATTTTTAAATTTTTGTTTGTCTGCCTGTTTGTTCCGGCTAATCTCCAAAACGGCTGAACCGATTTTAACGGGACTTTTACTGGCAGATTGCTGATGTTATATGAAGTAACTAAGAATATAATTAGGCTTCAGTGCAAAAAAAAATTAAAATCCTTTGAAATTGGTAACAAAATTCGATTCGAAAAGGGAAGTAATATTTTTTAATATAATTTCACACGAACCAAGGTCGCGGGCAACAGTTTGTAATTCATAATTTATAAAACAATGCTATCACTGTTCAAGACTTTGCACAAACGTAAATATTGATAGAAGCGTTTAGCGAGCGTTTCATCTAATTTTTACTCATAGTAACACCATTTCAGGGTTGTCGATTCGTCATTGTTGAATTTGTCATAATAAATAATGAGATTCATATACCAACAGCATGTTTGAAAGACGTTGTCCAGGTTTTTCAGTGAATAAGTAGATATAGGCTAGGCCTGCTAGATACCTGAAAAACTTGAATCAAACTTGATTGACACTGCTGTTCATCACAATCCCAAGGAATTTGAAAGAAAATCCTAGTAAGTTGCTTGAAAAATTCGCCTGCACTACATGGGACAACGTAAATAACGCAATAAATGTTGCTGAATTGTCAAAATGAAAGGCGTTGTCATTTTAAGTGTGTTACGCATTTACACTATGGGTTTTTATTTAATACACACTGTGCGCGTGTATATCTCTATGGAAACTATGGCCACAAAATGTGGAAAAATACAGAATTTACATTAGGGGTAACGAGTAAACAGAATTTCCACTTGTCTCATAAGTCAGTGTAACACCATATTCATTTGGACAAATATGTATAAAATTACGTGTCAATTATCTAACAGATGTAAAAAAATACCACAATAATATGGTGGCATTTCTCAGTAATCTGTTTTGTGGTTTCTATATTTAGCTGGCTTATAATATATGGTGATAATCACTTCAATATTTGCTGGAAACACAAAATATTATGTAAAATGTTTGGACAGCGTTTTGTTTACCAATTTGGTTGAGTTACCCTATTTAGTAAAGAATACATTATTTTTAGGTACTGAAATATATAAAATTGTCAGTTAAAAAACATTACATTTGCAACGTGCAACATGGTGACTCTTTCAGTTTACCCAAGTACCGTACCTACATATTAGAAGACTATTTAACCCCCCTATATCTTTTCCAGAAAGATTAGTGTTGCCTCAACCTACAGTCTGATAATCCACAAAATTCAAGAGTTTCTTCTTAGATTGCACATTTTTACATTGAACAAAGTTAAACGAAAGTACGTCCCTGTCGGACTACTTACCTATGTAAAAACCGTGGAGGTATTGCACTTTTGTAGGAAATAGCTGTTTTTTTTAATTACCGATGAAAAATGCTATGTTGCTATGTAGCTGTACTGAATACGTGGTAACCGTTTGTGCATCGGTGTCCCTTCCACCCTGTATATCTAGGGTACACACGGCGGCACATCAAGCTATACATTTCCAGTATAATTTGGCCTCGCTTTGTATAACATTTCCGTACAATGAGAGGAGATCCGCATAAACTGGTTTTGTATAGCTTGATTGACCGTCGTGCGTACCTATGCACGGACTACGAGTCATTTATCATTTTTATCATACATTTTCAGCCCTGAAATTATCGTAAAACAGTAAGTAGGTATTCATTGGCTGCACAGGTATTAGCGTCGCTCGTTAAATCGCCTACCTTTGTAAATATAGCCGACACAGTATCCGATGAACATTGCTACCCGTTGCACGAAAACTTATATCTGAGTCAACGTTATTTTGCATATTTGGTAGACCATTTAATTAAATAATTTACGAAGGTTACTTAAAACTTAAATATGTGATGAATTGATGATGAAGAGGGTGGATTGACAATTTTTTGAAAGCGAAAAGAAATAGCCAGGAGCCAGGTTTATTTCGCTCTGTGGTGTACGTATTTCTATCGAGCTGGCAGCATTGTAGGTAAGTGCTGGCTTTATCAATGAGTTCTCCTCGCAATACTGTTTCTGTTTTTAATGTCAAATACCTGTTACCTAAAACATATCATACCATTCGATATAATCGTGGAATTTTTCATTCAATCGCGGTTTGTGCATAAATCAATACCAGTTTTATGAAAACGAATGAAAATTCAAATAAGTAGCTATTTAAAAGTCGGCAGGAAAGCAACCTCCTTGCTAAGTACGGTGTCTGCTCATCAATCGTTTGGTTAGTCAAGTTTTCTTAATTTAATGTATCTCACATCCGTTAAGTTTATTTTCAGTGTTTGAATTTTTGGACTGAATTTGACTGATCAGATAACTTTTAAAAATATTTGATTAAATTATCTAATTTAGTTGGTATTCCTAAGCAAATGCCTCACATGATGTGCCATGAATCAGGTCATTTTTGGTAATAAAGAATAGTCCAATATAATCAACATAATATTTACTTTCCAGTCACATGTGTGTCACAGCAAATATTTTTCAACAGAGTTTCAGTTAAAAAATATTTATTAGGACATCATGTAAGAAGGTAAGTCTTTTTGTATGCAAACCTCATCTACAGGACAGAGGCGTCGACCGTCATATCTTATTCATTGTTTTGTGTTGCTAATTATTTATGACGTTAGTACGTACATACTTAGTTAAATAAATAACTTAGTGTGAGGGATATCTATAGCTAAATTACCTACTTACGTTGAAATCTTTTCCACACAAGCACCTATCGTAAAATCGAATTGCTCAAAAAAAACCCTAGTGAAAAATTTTTTGATTGTACATTGATTCAACATGAATAAAGTTGGTCATTGACTTCACACGAACGCTGCCTGTTGAATTATGTGACGCCGTTTCGATTCCCGGTACAAATATTTGCATGAATAAATATGTTTAATAGTTTTTCTGGGTCGGTATGTTTGTGAATGAACTTTCTCCTGCGTTGTAGAAAACAGGACCATTTTATAATGTCCGAGCACATTATTCTTAACGTAATTGATCATTAAAAAACAAACACTTATCTTGACAGTTTCCATGCTCATAAATATAGATTAAAACAATGTCCATATCATGGTATAATAATATATATATTATTATACCATGGTCCATATCATTAAGCTCACATCAATATAATCATTCTTCTTTACTTTATGGAAAATCCTATCCTAACCTTACCATCACGATTTTCATTCTTGTTTCCTTGAATCTTATATCTTGTTTACGTAGCAGTTTTATTACAAGTCGGTACAGCTGTACGGAAGTCGGTTAAACTAATATTTATACTCTCTGTGGATTAGCCACGAGATATAAAATTATGGCAAGGACTTTTTCAGGGACGCTAAACCTTCAGTGTCATATCATTTCCTCTCATCATAACAAACATGTACATACTGCTTAAGGTACAGTGTCTGGCTGGACTCACTTTCACTCCGGTTTACTACTTAAAGGGTCTGGCAGGATGTTTCGTATTTCTGTGTTGCCTTTCAACAAGATTGATACCTCGATGATAATGATAGCTTTTCAGTAGTTTCATTACATATTTGAATTTCTATTATCGTTGTCGCTGGTAGAATGTCTTATTTGTCTATTTTTTTAAATTTGTACTATGATTTTACGATACGAGTTGTTTACGCCAAAGAAAGTAATTAAATGAAAATTCTTGATTCGTTCCATGGGAGTTACTTATACTTACACCTGTTTTGTGTGTATGAAAAATTGCAATCGACTTCACCACCGCGTGCCGTCCGCTACCGCCTATGCCTTGCGCCACATGTCATACAGTCGTCAGAATTTAAAAAAATTACCAAGTAAACAATTATAGTTGTGTGCATTTATGTGATTGCAACCTATTTAGATAGCATATAATGTAGGTGAGCAGGTATTTGTTTAGCTCTGTTTATTTATTTTAAAGTTTATTGAACCATCACAAAAACTTCTGTTGTAATATTGCCGTCCATTATTTTGCCGCAAAAATGAAACAAAAAGAAAAATGTACCTAACGTAGCACCCGTAAACACTTTGACTTCGAGCTGGCCTAGCTTAGTACGAAGTTTCAATTGAATTGGGGGCCAACTTATACTGGCTTTTATTACGGTGCACGGTAACCTTGCAATGACCTGAGGGATTTAGGTACAGATGCAGAGAAATTACTCTCTAGTGTGCACCTGCTTTCGCCATATCTCCTTAACTAGAAGATTCCCAGGTATGGTCTAAAACAAAAAAAAATATCGCAATGATTGGGAGAACAAGGGCCTATCGGATTCTTTAAACCACTTTTACATCCATTATATTGTTGCTTCTACCGTCGAAATTGGAGGACCTGCATACATATAGGCATAATAATATCTATCTCAATCAATAATATCCATCTTAAGTTAATATACGGATTTTCTCATTCTTGAGCTAGAGAAAAGCGAGAAAAGCCCTCATTACATAAGATGTATACGCACTTGGATGATCGCATGGATAGTAAAAGTTCCTCTTCCTTCTTAGCGTTTTGATGGCAAAAATTTTAATGTTTAGCCCAAAACTCAGCTACGCGTATCCCGCTCACTGATGCAGTAAATAAATCAGCAAGAGCGCAGGAGATAGGGCATATGGAAGGTGGGCCATTGTTTGTGGGGAGACGCCGCATAGGCACTTGAGATTTAGTTCAGTTCCTCTTTGTGAACATGTTTAGGGATTTCCTTAGATAAGTAGGCCTTGTTCTGGGAAGAAGGAAAGTACAATTGGTACTTTTTTTAAAACAAAACAAAAAAACCCTTGCTTTTTTCCTCAATGACTTTGTTACAAGTATAATCTGTCCTGCGCATCAAATATTTCGTATTCGTGGCGCGTAGAGTGGCGGTGGCGTGGCGGTTTTTACTTACTTACAGGCATCCCAAAATCCCAGGAAGTAGAAAACGATTTATTGCGATCAGGTATGATCTAGGCGGAGAGCCTAACTCATCAAAATGAATTAGGCTCGCCCCCTTTTAAAAACATGGGGCTTAAAAAAAATACCGCCGAAATGTGGGTGACACTCCTACAAGTAAGTAAACATCTGCCAAATTCTTCGGGATCATTAATTAGCGTAATGTTATGTATGGTTTGATCATCTTCTTACCATTTTCTAATAATTGTTATCAGATATGCAAGATTAAAATATATTATCAATCGAAACTCCGCGGAGGTGACGTCAAGCTAATTTAATTTCACCGTCTGAATAAGATATAAACAACCTAGGCAAAAACTCTGAATTCATTGAATCATAACATTTACCATTTACGACTAAATCAATTAGTTTTTTTTAATACGTCGTAAAGCCACAGAGTGCTTCTGCCACGTGGCACTCTATGGTTTTTCGAGTTTTTTTATGTTTAAATATTTAAATACTTAGAAACTTCTTCTCCGTATTTATCAGGTCATGATTGCAAAGATGTTAAATCATGACGAGTCGGTTAAAAAACAATAGCTACGAGATACCTACTTACTTTTTACAAGTTTCCGAAGTCCATGTTTGTATCAATAGTCCATGTTTATTTTTGGGTTTTCCTAAAATCGTCACCATAGGACTGGCCAGTGGCCTTCGATATCTATGTTGTAATAATTGATTTAAAGTTTTAAATAGACTTCAGATCAATATAGAGGTAGATTGTGTTAATTGTCTATGAAAACAGTCAAATCATTGGCGGTTTTAATACTTCGAAATAATGTTTTGGTGCGAAAATCTATTATTATAAGATTATTAGGAACTAACTTAGTAACATTGAGAAGGCCTTATTTAAACCTCATCTGTTACTGTTATTGGTAGAAACTGAAAGTTATGCTCGATTTCACTAACATCTAAAGACACCCAAATATAATGTACTGTTGGAATTTGACATCCCGACGCTGAGCTTAAAGTTGTAAATCCACCAGTGTACTTTTATTTAGGCATTCATTTAGGTGTCACTTTATGATAGTGAAAAAGGACATCAAAACAAAAAACTTAGATAAAAACCAAAAAAACAACACGGTGATACGTATTTAGAGGTATGATGACCGACAGTACCGGGTTTTTCTATACAGGGTGAACCGTGGAAGGGACAGCGACGCCAAAACAGCGGCTCGGTTGGCGCAGTGGCTGAGCGATTGGCTGCTGCGCTACGTGTCGCGGGTTCGATCCCCGCACGGAACAAATATTTGATCTACAGGTAGTTGTTCCGTGTCTGGCTGTTTGTGTATGTGAGTTTTAAATGTTTGTAAACACCCACGATACTGGAGAAATTCCTAGTGTGGGGCAAAGACTTAAAAAAAAGACGGTTAACACGTACTCAGTCAGTACATCATTCTGAACATACATACATATACTGTATATTCTTAAATCGCGGATAACTTTATTATCATCATTTAGGAATTTTGATGTCAATTCTTCATTTGTGGCATAGATGGCGCTGTAGTACATTTTGTACTATGTTGCTGTAGTGCTTTTTGTAATGCCGCTACACGTTTAAGCTTTCCGGAAAAGCAACAAAAATGTTGCAAATAACAGTGAGGAATAAAATAGAAAACTTGCAGTACCTACTTTCGAACCGAAGCACTGGAACTTGGTCCGGTTCGACTTTCCCAGCCATGCAGCCATAAATTGTCATTTCCGTTCTCAATCGAGTCGTCGGCTTCGAGTATGATTAATAAACTTCGAATCTCTGTCCGATTTCATTCACTCTTTTACTTATAGTCTATTAAATACCTTCGGAAATTTAGTACCTTCGTTCATTTTCTTCTTCTCGTTGCGATTTTTCCCTGTAGTGAGGTTTTTCATTATTCAAAGATTTTTTATTTAATTTAAGGATAGATTCTTGCTTACGTACTTGGAACTATTACTGTGGAAATTCCGAATGCGATATGATTTTTCTGTAAGTATGTATAATTCATTTTTGAAATGCAACAAGGTCAGCACAAAGCTTACTAAGCCATGTTACCTTAAAATTACGTACAATGTGCGCAGCAATTTATACAATTACGAGAGGACTGGGAAAATGTAAGTAATCAGCTGAATACTTAACTTAACTAACCTAACCTAACGAAACTTGAGTTTAAATCTGCATGTAAAAGCTATTAAAGTCATGTCAACGGCTCCATTATGCAGATTTTAGCTTTGATAAGAGGTTCCTACCTACATTGCAAATGTGCTTTTTTTATTTTTTTGCAAATGTGCTTGTCATCCAAGATGGCTCCCTATATCTAGAGAGTAATCTGCTTGCACAAACCCTTACTATGTGGCTGTTACTAAGAAATTAATGAGTAGGAAAACCTGATAACGCTTTGCTCGACCTAGGAATCAAACTCAGGACCTAAAGTGTAGAGCTTGCGACCACTAGACTAACCGAGGCAGTCAAATTTAAACTTGCTGGAATAAAGAAGCTCTGTAATGATTATGATTCGTAGATCGTACCAAATCGCGTTCTGTTATTCCTGCCCCATGAGAAAAAGGCGTGAGTTTATGTATCTAATGATTATTACTTTTATGAATGAATGTCCAATGACTTCCGTAGGCAGACTTCTGACCAACTGGCGACTGTCTTGGCTTTCGTCCGTTGTGTATTCCGCGATTGTATGCCGGCAGACTATTAAACAGCATCAGCTGATGCGTCGACCATTCACGCGGGAACATCCCACTAGCCAAGAAACCCGGTCACTTGTAGATTCCACCAAACAAATTCTGGTACCTGCTTACCATTACAAAACTTTCTGCGGTTTCCTCATAAAGCAACGTCTTTTTTGCGTAGGATCGTAAACAAAGTTCTGTCTTTGAATGTCAAAATAACCAAACTTTTTCACTATCTTTCTGTGAACACTACAAAACATTAAAGGAAAAGTCTACATACTGTGTGTTATGCAATTCCAATTATAACAAGTAGGTAGGTATAGGAATTGAAAAAGCTTGCGTTTGTTACGGGCTCGCAGTCTAAAATCAAACGTGTTAAGGTCTTAGCCCGCTTGTACCATGAATCGCTAAACGCGTTTATCGTAGAACGCATTTAAAACTTCGTTCTGTTTCTATCAATCGTTTAAAAATGACACAAACACAGAGACAGATATATGTTTAGCGATTCGTGGTGCAAGCGGGCCTTAGCCGCGGGAATGGTTGGATCTCAGATCATAGAAAAAGATATTGAGTACGTATGATATTATATGGGACTATAACATGGGCCTTTTAAAATATATTGTGAAATGTATATCTAAGATATGCCTAGGTAACCCTTCGGAGATTACAGGCGATGTTCCAGGACCTAGATGAATAGGTATGTGTCACCATATTTTTTAATCTGATGTCTTATCCATCAAAAGTTCATTGTATTCTACTGGACAAGTTAAGCCTCGCGCTTAATCGTGAGCAAAAACTAATTGAGTAGGTATTACCAGAATTACACAATAGATAATGATCACACTACAATAACAATTACGTAAGTTCATAATTTGATTATTATATGTTTGGAACTCATGATCTGTACAAGTATTATATACATGTTATCTATCCCACTGCTAATATAACGTTATAGATACGTGATGAGTTATGATAATCCTCTTTACTTGAAAATCTAGAAGATAATGATGATTATGCTCAAAGAGAGCTTTTATTGCAATAAGAATGTAATTCTGTAAAAAGCTTTGCGAAAAATCTAATGTTAACTATTTGATGACGTGATTTTCGACAGAGAAAGATATGTACTTGTACCTACTGTTTACTTCAAAAATCTAGAGTCTGGGTGTAAAAATAGGCTGAAACGCGACCTCATTTTATTGCCATCACCAAAACCTTTTGGGTAGTTAACAAAATTATGTCAATGTCTCATATGAAAGTCTATTGTTTCGGTTTTAGAACAACATCGCAACGCGCGTGCCTTTAGAAGCAGCTTATGTTTATGATCTTTTGAAACGATAATCATTGAGGGAATGATAGGAGCAATTAATCACGACTACACGCTGCTAATTTCAGGCTTAAAATCACTAATTACAAATCTCTGAGTAAAACTATAATTTGGTCATATAGATCGCATCTCTGCTTATGCCGTTCGGGGATTTCAGGTGTGACGATTTGCTAACAAAACTTACGTATCCATAGTTCAAATTGCAATGCTAACGACTACACACAAGAGTAATCATTTCGAAGCGTGATTATTTAAAACGTCGATCTTTTACAAACGCGGAGTCAGTCAGCATTTCCCAGTTGACGCGCATGCTCGTCACATCGAAATGTCAATTTTTCCCGCCCTTCGGATCGCGGCAAACTTCTATTGTCTATGTGCATTTCGAATTTTTAAACAAACTCTTTAGTAACTTTTTACAATATCGACTATTTTATTAAAATTATAATGTCAGTGAAAGTGATTTATTGTGTTCTGTGATTTATTGTGTTTATTATGCAAATTATTATAGTGAGATTTTAGTGCATTTATTTTTCAAAGTGATTTAAAGCACCCCCGTCCGAAATGAAAGAAAAGGTGATAGTATTTTTTAAATATTTTTAATAGTTCAAAATACTGTTAGTTTTATCATCATCCTATTGTTAACTATTTTACGCATTAACACACTTTTACTTGGTTTGTAGACAAGTAAAATGTGACCGTCACCTAGAACGATAATTTATTAGTAATGACTAATGACCCAACAGATTATACGGACATAAACCCTAAAATAGAACAAAATTAATTAAAAGGAAATTAGTTCGATTTTTAACTTTTTATTTGATTCCATAATATAAAACACACATTAACTTTAGCCACTTCTCTATAAATTGCAATCAAATAACGGTAAGTTACAATAATGGCCAGTATACGTACACATAATTGTATAGTAGGTGTAGGTACACAATACAGTTTACGTATTTTACGATAACGTTTCCGGAAATTGGCTAACAAGGTGCTTAAAAAATTCTTTGATTTATTGATTTATACAAAAATACAAAACAAACTTAAAGTTACAATTACAAAATCATATCTATGCAGGTTTTCATAGTTAAACTGCACAGCTGAAATAAGTAGAACTTGAAGCTATTGAACTAAATTTGTACATATTATGTGTTCTGCTTTCGTTGCCGAGGTTATTCTGAGTTGCATTCTTATTTCCTCAAACAAACGTCGGTATTAAAGGCCATTGAACCGCAGGGGGTACATGTTCCTTTTGTATTTCGAAGTTTCGACCAGTACGTTAGTGTTTTGTTTGATTTACCAGCAGTTCTACCTGATGCAATGGTGGTTTGATCGAATATTGTGCTTAAGGTGGAAGCGCCAGGGTACCCGCGAAATTCAAACTTCTTACGTTCTTTGTAATTTGCAGGTCAGTGTCAGGCTGTAACAGCGTAGCCAGTTTTTTTTTTGTCAAGTCGGTATTTTGGAACTTTTTGAGTTTAAAAAGCGGGATTCTTTCGTCGAAAGCGGGACATAGTAAAAAAACATATTTAATTAAATTAATCAGAAGTTTTTAATAATTAACTTTTTATTTGAATTCAAATTACGTTTACGTGACAATAGATAGCAAAAATAGCCACAGAAAATGTATTTTAATAAAAATGTAATATTTTAAATCAGATTTACCCTATCGTTAAATAGTTGAGTCTTATTCGTCTTCTAAATAAAAAAAAAAAAAAGAAATCGCAATCAAAAAAGTTTTATTCATTAGAAAAATATCGCACGCTGAGAACGAAAGTGACCGATTTCAAAATTTTGGTTAAATGAGTTAAGTATACAGAATGACTTAAAAAAGTATATTCTATCATAATTATATTAGAAAACTGGCCAATAAAGGTAAGAAAAGGATAGAGGTATATTTCGGTCTCTTTGTCACTCAACCGTTCCCTCCCCCCGCGCCCGAATGAAAGTGACGAAATCAGTGTTGCACCGTGAGTTGTCGTGACAAGACGTGACAAGTTTAGCAACGTAGTGACCGATTACGCTTTGTGTCTGTTTGTTTGTCAATTTCGGAGGTAAGTTTAGTTACAATTTATAGTCATAAACTGATCTATTCAGATTTAGGTTCCTTTTACATTATAAGTATTAGCGTATTAGGTGACACATAACAAATTCGGTCACTTATTTATTAACAAATGAGTCTAAATAATGGGCCAATTTTGAATCAGGTCTGTATAATTTTAAATGTACTCATCTGTATTTTGTACTATTTAGAAGAAAGTCTGTTTAACATTTTTTAGTTTGGTTTTCAATTGACTTATTGATTAATAGTGCAATTTATTACTTTTTTCAGTGTTTAATATTCCCTACTGAGTCGACAATCCCAAAACTAAAATGAAAAGAAGTGCTTTAATTCTTCAATTAGTGGAAGAGAGACAGCAGAATAAGATAATTACGAAAACTGTTCGTTTATTATTCGTTTTTCATTAGTACCTAGGGACTAAAATTATTTGTAAAAATGTTTATATTTGTTTTCCATATTCTCTATTGTACTTGTTTGCAGAGCCCTGACGAGGCTTTGGATATCGACAAAGAAAACATGCCATCTAGCCCATCAATTATCGAAAATACACCTCCACGTCTGGACCAGGAATATAACAATGTTCAAATCCCAAGCCGAAAAACAAAACCTTTAAATGTAAGTTATTAATTTTTATTTAAGTCATGGGTAGTAATTTTAATGTAAGTTTTATCTTGTGATGAAAAGTTAAATTATTCATGTTTCAGGACCCTGAAAAGGCTTGTCAAGAAATAAATACGGAATCAAAAATTACTGAAAAAACCTCAGAAAGTACATCTGCTGTCCGACCACGTTCAAAAAGTTCCAGTACGAGCAGTTCATCTTCATTCTCAAGTAGTAGCAGTACTTCATCATCTTCAAGTACATCTGTTACAAATGAATGTCAAAATACAGCCACTCCGGGCCCTAGTACAAGCAATTTAAAATCTCAAACAGGTAACCAACGTTCATACGTTCAATCACCAATACATCCGAATGAAAGTGATGTGGATCTCAGTGACTCAGATCCAACATACCATGCTGTAAATTTCAATCAAAGAAGTAGACATGTTTCCAGCACTAGCTCTTCTTCTTCTGATTGTTCAGGTCAACCGGAACCTTCAAAAAGTAGGAAGCGTAAAAGGAACCCTAGTAACTGGAAACAAAATCAAGCAAAAATGTTACGAAACTCCGGAAAAAGTTACAGGTCTATGTCCATATCAAAAAAATACATTCCAGCTAGGCATGTGAAAGAAACATGTACGAGCAAGTGTAGACTTAAATGTTTTGACAATATAAAAGAGGATGAGAGGTATAATCTGTTCAAAGCCTATTGGGGATTATCAAATTTGGAACTGCAACCTAGGTACAGGTACTCAAATGCTCGAAACCCTCGCCTTCCAAACAACTCCTTTTATTTCACAATAGATGGCAAAAAGATACGTGTTTGTAAATTATTTTTCATAAACACTTTGGACATAACGGACAGACAGCTAAGAACTGTTAAAAGTAAAACCAACAGCCATGGTATCGTAGAGCCTGAGCTTAGAGGAAAACATGACAACAAAAAAAGGGTAGACCCTGAACTGCTCCAAAGCATCAGGAACCACATAGAGTTGATACCGAGGGTAGAACCCCATTATTTAAGAGCGACTACAAGTAGAGAGTACATTTCCGACAGTAAAACTATAAGGGACCTCTGGACTGATTTTAACAATGATCCAAAAGAAAAAAGTTTGCCACAGTGCGACTATTGGTTATACTTGAATACTTTTAATAAAGAATTCAATATAAGTTTTTTTCAGCCGAAAAAAGACAGGTGTGAAACGTGTGTTGCGTATGAACTTGCTCCTGAAAGTACTAAAACACTGCTCAAATCGAACTATGATAAACACCTCGAAGAAAAAGAACTGTGTCGCCAAGAAAAACGGACGGACCGTCGAAACATTGACGAGACCCACATTTGTGCTATTTATGATTTACAGTCCGTCATGTTATGTCCCAGTCCAAGTTATTTTTACTATTCTTCAAAAATAAACTGCCTTGATTTCACAATTACAGAATTAAAAAATGGAGAGGATGATAAAAAGTCTTACGGAGACGTTTACTGTTATTTTTGGGACGAGACTCAGGGGCAAAGGGGAGCCAATGACATAGGTTCAAGTATTTTCGATTACTTACGAACCCTAAGCGCAAAAAACGCAGATAAAAAGTTACATGTAACATTTTACTCTGACAATTGCACTGGGCAGAACAAAAATAAAGTTATTGCTAGCCTATATTCATATGCTGTCGCTTATTTTGATAACATCGAAAGTATAACCCATAAGTATCTTATAAAAGGACACACCCAAAATAAAGCGGATAATGTGCACAGCTTAATTGAAAAGGAAATTAAAAAGAACGAAAAAGCAGGGCCTATATACATACCTGTTCAATTTGCTACCTTGATCAAAAGCGCTCGGAAGTCTGGACCACCTTTCATAGTCAAAGAAGTTAATTATGAATTCTTCTTAAATCTCAAACTACTTCAAGAGCAGTGGGGATACAACTTCAACGAAAACTAAATATCCATAAAGAAACAATACTGTGGAATGATCTTAAAGTACTGAAATTTGACAAAGCGGAGATGTTCCACTTTTATTATAAAACATCATACTCTCATACTAAAAAATTATGGGGTTCAATGAAATTGTAATTAAACAGCTGTATGAGCATGCACTTGAGTTAAAAGAAAATAAAAAAAGGGATCTCAAAGATTTAGTCAGAAAAAATTTAATACCTAGTATTTACGCTAGTTTTTACAACACTTTGTAAGAAACTTTAAAGAAGTATGTTGTACTAAAAAGCTAAGTCTGAATTAGTGCAATAGGCAGAGTTTAATAGTTGATTAAGTACAACTGAATTATAACCAGAATACTGTTACTGTGGTAAACTGATAGATAAGTTATGCTATTAATACTGATTTTGATGTGATTCAAATACTTTAAATAACTATTTTTATTTTGGTTATGTTTCGTTAAATTTAAGAATTCGTTATTTAAACCAGTGAAAACAGAAGGTCTCATTATTTGGATTGTCTGAGTTAAGCAGAGTGTAATTAAAATTTGATTAGGTAATACAACCGAACTATAACTATGTACAAGACTGTACTAGTACTACTATGTTAAACTGAAAAGTTAGTGCTAATATAGGAATATTGTTGATTTGGATAAATATTTTATTAGTGTTATAGAAGAGTGATATTGATTATGTTTCGTTATAATATTTAAGAATTACTTACGTAAATGTTTGGTTTCCTACTTTATAACACGATTTTGATACAATTTTTTTAGTGTGATTATTATTACTGATCTCTATTAAGTCTAAGGAGTGATTTATTAAATGACACTTACACATACTTCACTGTTTTATTTAGCTTTTTTGAAAAAATAAACAAAATCTTAAGAATGAAACTGACTTATTTTTAGAAAAAACATATTTTTTTAAAACAAAGTTAGAAATGAACAGACCTTTACCTAAAAAGGTCAGTAGAAATAAAAAACTTCTAATACTAAAGTGACCTATTTTTTCGATTTTTTTTTTAAACTTTATTTTATACGAGAATATCATATTTTTTTGCAAAAACTATATAATGTTTCTAAAGCTACTTAGTGAAACAATAAATTTCAACAGAAATTCATAACTTTTGTTACCATGTTTTAGTGTTATTGTAAAATGAACAGAAAATGCTTAATACGACGGACACATTTTCGCTCTTTCCCAAAAATTAGCAATTTTGAGTTGAGTCACTTTCGTTCTCAGCGTGCGATATGGCGTTTCAAATAGTCTGTGGAGTGAGTGTTACAAATTGCAACTTACAATAAGAGAATAATTATTTATAAGAATTACTTATTCATGATATTTCTGTGAAGATTTAACTTCTTTTAAAGTTTCCTTTTTCTCTTTAATAAAGATGAAGAACTCTGCACAGGATAGCTGTAGATTAAACAGGATGAGTAATTCTGCTTTCATTAAATTTATGGAGTATTTATTTCTGGCATCCGACCATTTTATCCCCGAAAAGCGGGACTGAGTCTGTCCCGGGACATTTAATTTTGATTTAAAAATCGGAACGTCTCGCCAAAATCGGGACGTCTGTCAACGCTGGGCTGTAATTTGAACAAAATATGGTTCGCGACCGTAACACGTATGTAGTTACAAGATTATAATAATTAAAATCATCAATACAACCCTCGAAGTTCATTCAATCCCAATCAATGACTATTTCATGAAAAAGTCATTCAATTTTGGCGCGAAATATTTTTTTTTTACGTTTTTAGCATTCGCGCTCAGGCTAAAAGTCTGCTAGAATAAATATCCTTCCTTCCTACTTCTAATCTAAACTAAACTAGCGGTGGTGGGCTGGTGGCCCAGTTATATCGCCCCTCACTACTTACAAGCCGTTGGGTTCGATCCCAGCAAGGCATGCAGCCACAATACTTCCTGTAATTTAATTTTCCCCACTATTCCCAAAACGGTAAAGGGGAACATCATTAGAAAACTGGCACGTCCTAAAACAAAAATTGCCAAGATGTCTTACCAAACAACTGAATACAAACCTACGCTGGGCTCGCGTGCGACATGGTGGATGACGGCCCACTCTTTCTCGCCTGTGTCCCAGCCGTGGGAACATTACAGGCTGATCTTGCTTATGCTGTGCTAGATAACCGGTCCACTAGAGCTTCAGTTCCAGTCGAGATAACAATATAAGCACTTAAAATGTACTTCCATACAAAAGCGAACTTCAAAACGTTAAAAATCCGCGAATCAAACAGTTTTTGTGTATTTGCCACACATTACGTGTTTCTTACCGAGTGATTACTGTTTGTACAATGATTAACTAATATTTGTCTAGTCCCAGAGACTTTACAACTACCAGACAGATTCTAAGATTGAGATAAAGAGGTAAAAACATGTATTTGACAAACAACATTATTATAATTTACACAAACGAATGTTGTAGGTATACTTACATTACTTACTATGTTATAGTGGATGTTTGCTGAAGGATTTCATTAAATTGTTACGACTGTCAACTTGGGAAAGTTTCTAACATTGTCTAGGACAACATAATCTTTCTTATGTTATAGAAAAGATTACCTCGTTGGTCTAGGTCGCAAGGGCTACCTACTGCTGTATGATCTTCGATTCCCAGCAGTCGGGGAAAGTGTTTTCAAGATTTTTTAGTAGCAGCCCTTTATCAGGATATTTTATACCCGGTTTATGGCAATAAAGAAAGACAAAATATTTATTTAGCGCAGCGAGGGCCATGACGTGCGTATAAAATGCCAAAAAAAAAATAAACATACAACACATAACAAATATTAGGGTTAAAGCAATGGGGCAATAGGGTTACAACCCCCTATTGCATGGGACTTAAACATAACTGGCGAAAAGCGGGACTGTTCGAAAGAGATACCGCGGCCCTGGAACCTGGAACACAAAGGGCTAAGAAGGAACATGGGTGGGTTTTAGTCAGTACAAGTCTCACACTCCCTTCTGCTTTGCTCAGTGCGGAAGCGGTCATTTGATGATTACACAACCGAAAAAAA
Organism: Noctua janthe; assembly: GCA_910589295.1. Lineage (NCBI taxonomy): Eukaryota > Metazoa > Arthropoda > Insecta > Lepidoptera > Noctuidae > Noctua > Noctua janthe. Next base: position 5,690,649 of record OU342573.1, on the reverse strand, counting down.
AGGGATTACAAACGTGATGTTATGCATGAAGGCTGCTTCTACAGCAGATTTGCTTATTTTTATCATGAGGAAAAGAGACAATGCAGTCTCCTGAAGTCCTGACATATCGTGACAACAGTGGGCTTTACAGTATCTTACGAAAAGCCTACCTAAAAGCTGCCAAAATTCGTGTTCTAGGCATGACCGCAAACTTTAGCATGGTACGGCTGGCTTTAAATTGCATATTCTCGTATTAATTATTTATAGTTCACGTAATTGTGACCGCATGCATTGGCACGAACCCTTCCCTAGTTGAACTTATGCGTTAATTTTAATTTCCAAATTGTATTTTCTTTATTTGTTTCTTTAATTTGTGACAATACATTTCCCGAAAGTCTGCCACCAGTCTTACCAAGGGGTATCGTATCGTATTACCCAGTACTAACTGGGTTGTAGAGTTCAGGTAAGCAGTCACTCCTTGTAGGATACTCGTTTTCACCTGCATCCGGCAAGACTGGAATCCACCCCAATATAGTTGGGAAAAAGTTAGGCAGATGATGAATTTCTTAGGATGAAAAACAAAAAAACACTACGACAAAGTCAGGAAAAGCCTAGGTTGAAGAAAAACCTAGGCAATTGGCAACAATCACATGTTACTCGTAGTTTTCCTTTCCCATGTAATAGAGGATAAAGGAAAATGTATGTAAATTAATTACTATAGTGAGCAATAATAATACTCGTTAGGCTATACATACATAATTAAATTAATGAAACCTTCGAAACTATCATTTCCGCGTGGTTACGAGGCAAATATCAATATTTACATATATCCCTGTACACAGGATGGATCGAAATCGATTCTTTTACGCCACTTCGATTTAGACGGAGATGCAACTCCGTCTAAATCGAAGTGATTTAAAAGAGGGACTGTAAGTGCAGCTGATGGTCTAGAAGTTCTGAAGACCTCAGTTTTACACTAACAACCTTTGTGCTTATTCTCACAGAAGTTGAGCTTTCGTTGAAGTACACCTTTGCAACTGTTTTGCAGGTAGAATATAGCATATATATAATATAGCTATAACAAAGAAAGGATTTGATACAGGTGGGGTAACTTTGTCATTGCATTGCCCACGTCAAACGACGTTTTTCAATACACTTACGAAGAAATTCCTTTTCCCTGACTCACAGTAAATCGCCTTTTTCATGAAGAACGTTTTACTGAAATATCTTATTATTCATTACAAATATGTTTCATTACCTACTCTCATTTACGAAATCTGTTTATTTTGGCACATTTATGCTTCTTTCTAGATTAGATTTTTATTGTATTGTATAACGGGCTGGTGTCCGCAACTCCACGTCAAAGCGCGTATTTTGCGTGCGGATTAGATTTTTATTTGACACTATGAAATATCACATCTGCCGAATACCAATCTATTAAACTTTCATGTAACATTAATTGTGCAAAATGGTTACATTTTAGTTTGGATTAAAAAAAATCGCGTGTGTACTTTTCAGTCAACATCAACACGGCTTGAAAGTGGAAATCGGTTGCCGTTGTATGAGTATTTAAATATGTGATGCGAAGGCATGAGAAAAGCTTTGAGTGCAGATAGATGGCTATAAAAGCAGGGCAAAACAAAAAAAAACATGGAAACCTGGATGAACGGTGTGTTCAATGATATGGCCAGAAAGCATCATCTGCCTAGCCTTTTCCCAACTGTGTTGGGGTCGGCTTCCAGTCTCACCGGATGCAGCTGAATACCAGCATTTTACACGGAGTGACTGCCTATCTGACCTCCACCACCCAGTTAGTACTGGGTAATACGATACCCCTTGGTAAGGCTGGTTATCAGACTTTCGGGCCACTGACTAATGACTGTCAAAGATCTACAAATGACAGCCGGGACCAACGACTTAACGTGCTTTCCGAGGCACGGAGGAAACTCAGTATGTAGTGGGTGGCCATCCATCCACGGACCAACCAGAAGATAAAATAAAAAATCAAAATCAAAGCATTTATTTCAAGTAGGCCAGTTACAGGCACTTTTGACTTGTCGAAACAAAGACAACAGTAAAATATAGCTACAGTCCCAGTCACAAGGCACAAAAACTGTGAAAGTACTGTAGTTGCCCATTCCCTAACGTAGATCTCTATGGAGAAGAACGGGCAAGAAACTCCATGGACACTCTTTTAAATCAGAATACTTTAATACGATAATCCCGAGCGGCTGGTATTATTTAGCCACGAGCTCCTTAATGCATCGAACCCAAATTGGGATAAGGACAGGAGCCCTCCTGCCTTTGATGATCAACAATGCTTTACTATCAAACGAATTAAAGTGAATTATGCAGAGAACCTGTGTGTTGTGTGACATACGGTCAGACGTACAGACGCCAGCATATCAATCTACTACAATCTGTCAAATTTCTTGAATAGATTTTCAACTTTATCGTTAAAGCATTGGGTTCAAGGTTGATTGGGAAAATTTGTCAGTTTCGGGAAGCTTGCTGTGCTGTCGTCTGTACATAACGGAAATTATAATAAGGGTTCCTTATTTGGCTTTGGCTACGTTACAGGGAAACTACTACGACTGAACAATCATGCACCGGATTTCTGTCTAGGCGTGTGACAGCAACAATTACTGTTTACTGAATATCGCCGCCATGATGGGCCGGCGCGGGCGCACATGTTTGGTAATTACTAGCTACTGTGACGTGATACGATATTACACGTGGTTTCGATTCTTCATGAATGTCTGTTGTGGATGACGCAGAAGGTGGGTCTTACAACTGATATACAAAACTACTAGACAATTTTTGATAAATGCAACGCAGATGTTTTGAAATATTCGATAAAACTGGACGGATTTCGACAGCTTTAGTTTTTATGAGAATAATTAACATTCAAAATATAATATGAGTTATTTTGCTTGCTGATTCGGGTTTTGTATTTCCTCCAAATTAATCAAATGTTGAGATCACGAGGCAGAAGTTTAATTAAGCGTCTAATCGCTTAATTGTGTTGGAGTAGGTATGGTATATGCTTCTGCAGCAAACACTCACTACTACAACTCATTGGTGTAGTAAACCTAACTTCCTAACTAATATTATAAATGCGGAAATAAGTTTGTTTGTTATCTTTTCACGCCTAAAACACTAAACCGATCATCCTGAAATTTTGCATATATGTTGTCAGGTGTACAGAAACGGAGATATGGTACCTTTCATCCCGAAAAAAAGTACTGTTCCCGAGGAAAACAACAATAACGTGCTAATGATAATAGATGGCGCCACGTGTGTTTCGAATCAGATTGAATTATATTATTAAGCATAGTACAACCCGAATTGATTCAAAGTCAAATTCTAAATTAACGCGAGCGAAGTCGCGGGTTAAAGCTAGTAGTAAATAACCTGCTTTTTAATATAAAACACTATCTCTGCCAGAAGAAATAAAGCGAATCTTACGTTCTTTTGGTAATACTGGAAAGTATTACCAAAAAGTATCACCGTATTACCGAGCACTAACTGGGTTTAAAAGTTCAGAGAGGCAGTCACTCCTTGTAAAATACTGGTATTCAGCTGCATCCGGTTAGACTGGAAGCCGACCCCAACATAGTTGAGAAAAGGCCTGGCAGATGATGATACCGTTCTTGTGGTTTGCTGTTTTTATTGAGTTTTCAACTTTGAAGAACTTATCATTAACAGTAGAAATGAGATATTTACCATGTTTGTGAATTGTTTGCTTGTTGTTTTGAAGAACTTGGTCGTGTTTTAAGTAGTTTTAAGCAAATATATATATTGAAATAGCACACTCCATCAAGTTTCAACAACATTCTATCGATAAAACCTTCACCGTCACGTGCCTCCACTGTGCAATCCCAAGTGCGCCACAAATCAATAAACCGCTATAATCTTAACTCTGCCAAATCGGATTATCTACCTGTCTAAGAAACCATCTAATCCTTGACCTTACAACTGCATATCTAGGTAGGTGTAGGTAGGTCTATAAGCCATTTTATTGAGTTAGTTGGAATAGTAGCTTCGTTGGATTAGTGGTCGCAAGCGCAACTGCAGAGCAAGAGTTGTGTTATTGGGTTTTTCTATCAGGAATTTCTCAGTAGCAGCCACGGAGTCTGGATCCATACCCGGTTGATGGCAATAGGCTTGCCCCCTATTACATGGGACTTTAACGTAACTGGCGAAATGTGGGTGTAGGTACTATTAGGTACACCTCTGCCTAACCCTTCGGGGATAGGGCACGCCACCATAGTGGCGATAAGTCTCCTCTTTGAGGAGTGACTAGAGAGGCGCCACGGCGCCCTCACCTACCGCCTGACGCAGGTCCTCACCGGACACGGTTGTTTCGGGAGGTTCCTGCACCGAATCGGGCGGGAGGGCTCCCGGCCACCGTAGGCGCGGGCCTGTGGACGGCGAGTTATGGGCCAGCTCGCCGTCCGGCCGTCTTATGACGACAGGCTGTGTCGACGGCGCGTTCGTGTTCCACGTGCGCCTCAAAGAGATGTCAGCAAATAAGTAGGGGTCCGCAATGGCCGATGCCTGCCAGGACTGCGGGACTGTTCGAAAGAGATACCGTGGCCCTGAAACAAAAAGGGCAAAGAAGGAACATGGATGGGTTTTAGTCAGTACAAGTCTGACACTCCTTTCCGCTCCACCCAGAGAGGGGGGGTCATTTGATGATTACCCATCCGAAAAAAAAAAAAAAAAAAACCCTTCGGGGATTTCGATATTCACTTCCTTTCAAATGATGTTTTATGTACTTATATCATATTTCCATTTAGACAATCCATCTTTACATTCATCATCGTAGTCTCGTCCTTCTCTCAAAATTAATTAAGGGTCGGCTCAACAGATTTTATTCTTCCATACTTCTTTTTTAATCATCAGTTCATCTACGACCACGAGTATCCACATTTAAACTTAGAACTTGTCTTGTCACATACTACTCATTCATTTGTTTATGGTTATTTTTCATTTATTTCCTGAGCACATTATGGAAACGTACGAAACAGCCGTAAATGTGCAGATAACAAAGGATAATATTAGTTTATGCTCAATATTGCACATCACATTATGCGGTGGCACGTATCGCTGAAGTACCCTTAGCATAAACATCAAGGAAAATAGCCTATAGTGCCGGTATCGTGTCGGCACCGATAAAGTTTTGTATGAAAAATTTATGTGAATGTGACATAGAAAAAGCACATCTAGAAGCATCCATGGATCATCAGCAAATGGTTTGGCAGAGCAAGAGTTCTGGAGTCCAGTCCCTTCGCCTTCTCTTGCCCTGCTTTAGGGAAGCACAGCTTTCTGGCAAACTATTGCCTTTACGTAACCTACCTCGGAAAATCTACTCCTGGGGGCCATAATTGACCGCTTAATTTAGCAGAATCTTAATAGAATAGAATAATAATATGAATTACGTTACAATTCGTAAAATTATCACAAAGTGACAATTCATAATGTTAACTACGTCTGTGACCATTTAAATAATTTTAAAGTGAGTCATAAATATTATTATCCTGTTATGCTTCTGCTAAAGCAGCCATTTTATTCCCACTGTTCTGAAAACTCGCAAATATACATTTATTATTCTTCGGTAACATGTAGTGCTTCAGGTTACTACAATCTGTCAAATTTCTTTAATAGATTTTCAACTTTATCGCTAAAGCACTAGGTTCAAGGATTGGGAAAATTTGAGTTCAGGTATCTTGATGTGCTGGCGTCTGTACCTAGGCATACCTCCTATTCAAAAATTAAACGCAAAATAAAATATAAGTACAAGATTCATAATTCTTCGTTTAAGTACATTTGCGGTCAACCGCACATCATTGGTCACCTGGTCACAATTTGACATTGACAGTATTTATATGATTGCAAGTTTTACTTCTACTGTGCGGTAGAGCAAACGAACTTATTGCTGTCAACCGAGCTCGCAAATCCAGACTCCGTGGCTGTTAGTTTAGAAATTCCTGATCGAAAAACCCTGTAACCCAGGACCTCATGCTCAGCAGTCGCGCTTGCGACCTCAAGACAAACGATGCAGTCCACTTAGTCTCTGATGGAAAGCTGCACTATTTACCGATTTTCGAGGACGTCGGCGCAGCATGTCTTCTTCTTCTCCCATACTTGTCTATTACTCGCCATCTCATCAGACACCTCCTTTCGTGCCATATCATCCTTCACACAGTCCATCCATCGTTTCTTTGGTCTTCCTCTGCTCTTATAACCATCCACAGTCATACTTAAAACTTTACTTTCGTACCTAACTTTCTTTTCCCAACTATGTTGGGGTCAGCTTCCAGTCTAACTGGATGCAGCTGAATTTTGCATGAAGTGACTGCATATCTGACCTCCACAACCCAGTTAGTACTGGGTAATACGATACCCCTTGGTAAGACTGGTTGTCAGAATTTTTAGGCCGGGCCTGTAACGACTGTCAAAGATCTACTGATGACAGCCGGGACAAACGGCTGAACGTGCTTTCCGAGGCACGGAGGAAACTCGGTATGTAATGGGCGGTCACCCATCCACAGATCAACCTAGGGTAAGCACGGATTAACCTAAAGATCGACCCGAGCGGCTGTTATTATTTTGCCACGAGCTCCTCGTACTTTCGTACCCAACCTACCTGTACCTAATTAGATGAAGGCAAGTTCTACGTTTCGTAGTTGCACTCCGTCCATGTGCACGCGCACTATAATTGTCTCCTTTGTGTGCACCATAATGTTCCACGTTCGTGTAACCTCGTCGTTATCAGATGAAGAAACAATAATTATTAGTTAATTTCATACTGTGCTCGTGTATGGTAGGCGGCGGAATGTATGAATCACTTGTCATATGTATGTGTGTCAGTCGTGCGCTGAAATTGTTTATGGTAATACATCGTTAAGTTATATGTCAAATATTTATTTTTAATTTGAATATTAGCAGTAAAGCCCAATTCGGAGAAAAGGCCAAACAACCCACCATTTTTCACGTGTAAAAAAACCCTGCATACTTGCTGTTGTTTGGTGGTAATCACCTGAAAGTATATCATAAATATACAGAATTATGTGAGCAGATTTAGTGCCGTTATTTTTTATGCCTACTTGAAAATATTTGAACAGTTGTATATACATAATGTAAAGGGATGATATTGCCGTTAGATAGTCATAAAATGCCTGGTAAAATGATTCACAAAAATATTTATTCACGTCTGTCTGTAGTACAAATACCACTCATTCCATCAAAATATGACTAAATAAAGAAAACAGTAGATAACGTACACAAAATGAAGAAAACAATTAAAAGATACGAAGAAAACAGACCATAAAAATAACCAAATTAGAATCTAGTAAATAGCAATTATGTAGCTACTTATGATTTCCGCGTGGCCATCATGTATCTACTTTTACCTAAATACAATAATATACATAAATGCAATGGTAGAGTGTATCCCTTTGTGGACAGCGAGTTATGGGCTAGCTCGCCGTCCGGCCGTCTTATGAGGACAGGCCGTGTCGACGGCGCGTTCGCGTTCTACGCGCGCCTCAAAGACATGTCAGCAACCACGTAGGTGTCCGCATGGGCCGATGCCTGCCAGGGCTGCGGGTCTGTTCGAAAGAGATACCGTGGCCCTGGAACACAAAGGGCAAAGAAGGAACATGGATGGGTTTTAGTCAGTAGAAGTCTGACACTCCCTTCTGCTCCGCCCAGAGTGAGGGAGGTCATTTGATGATTTCTCATCCGAAAAAAAAATACAATAATATTACACGAGTTCCCATGTTCAAGAAGTACTTACGCATCGAAGAAAATGGCGGTCTGTACATTCTGCCCAACCTCTTGGGAAAAGCATTCACATACAAGACATTAAAATTATGATGAAGCAACCAAAGTCGGACGGCTGTAAGCAAAAAATCTTCATCATTGTCAGCCAAACAATTCTTCACATTTAATTTGGTTGCTTGCTATATAAAACCAAAAACAAAAGTAGGTTTTCACCAGTAAAATTATTGACGACGCTTCGACTATACGTTCTTTTTAAAAAATAATAAATGAGCCAGCTGCAGTCCGCTATCGATGCACCGGCACTCGGTCTAATGTCAATGTCACTCGATAATTATCGGCTAAGCTGCCGTAATCAGTGAAATTACAGTTTTCTATCGTTTTCCCATAGCTCGGTGTCACGGCTCGTTGACGACACGCTAGCAACGTTTAACCATAGTTTAACTTTAGTTTGGTTCGTCACCGCTCGTCATCATAAATGAACTGTATTCATGAACATTTATCATTCAATTTGATCTTTGACGGCTGTGTGAATAATTTTCAATTTTCCGAATAGGTAAATAATATTTTGAAACGTGCGTAACAAAGTGCCTGATTATATTTTTTTCCTGGTCTATTAAATATTAAAACGCTTTGAAATCACCCTACTTTTTTTACTGCGATTGATGACTCAAGCTGAAGTCTGCCTCAAAATTTTAAAACTTTGAAACTTTATGGAGCTCCACTTTCCATTTTTACCACTAAACTGTAAACGACATGCAGAAAAACTTTCTTTCCTGAACACAGTTTACGCCCACTACCCAGGTATCACAGCTGCGTTTCCTTTACCACGCCAGCCCAACTCTGCTAATGAAATCGTACCAGAACGGCCGAACTTGCGAATGTATTTTTTTTATTTAAACAGGTTTGATAATCTCCTAGTTGAAACTTGAAAGGCGTCATATGACTTACCGTTGGCGTACCACTGACTTGGTTTGGCGTGGGCATGAAATCTTCAACTGACACGCCACAGATCGTCGGTCCACCTTTTGTACCTTAATACGGTCATCATAAGCCTCTACAGCAGTTCACTGCTTTACACCTGCCTCATTTCTCTCCCATATTGCTGGCAATTCAACCAAATGCATTCAACTCCAATCTCGGCAACTCTCGTCCAGCTACTACCAGCACCCTGTGAATTGTAACTGCACCTAGGCTGAGGGCGTCCTATCTTACATTTGCAGATCTAAAGACGGTACCTAACCACCCATCTTTAATTCCAGATATCGGAAGCAAGCTTCGTGACGAGCGTGGAGGAGGCGGCCCGCGTCGACCAATGCACGCAGACGCCGCCCAGCGGCAAGGCGCGCCCACGCACCCTGCAAAGGTACCACACATCAGACCACATCTACGAGAGATCTCACAGAACCTACCGCCTCAAGCACGAGCCCAGGCCCAAGAGCCTAGGCCTCACTGACTCCTACCCATTCATTGCGAAGCCGCCAAGCTATGACTATCCAAAGTAAGGTTCACTATTTCAGTTTTTAGGCTTATGTCATGTGACTAACTTTTGTGGTACGTTGTAGTCTGTGTTTATGTGTTGTTGTGAATAATTTTGTTTTGATAGTTACTTGCTGAGGACATGTTACTTATGTATATACTTAACAAAACATCGTAGGATCTACCTATGTAAATAGGTACCTATGTTAGGTTTTGACAACGTATTTTGTCTGTTTATTAAAACTTAATCCCATAGGATTTTACGAATTCCGCAACCCGAAACTCTGCCTATTTATTTATTTGTTTAGATAGATACTTGCCGCACTTACAGTTTGCACCAAAGCGTGCAGCAAGACTACACAAGTAGTATGTATAGTAAGTATGTAGTATGTATAAAAGTATTCTATAACTTCATGTGTATTAGGTAGGCATAGGTATTAAGCTACATGTTTGTACAGACGCATTTATTAATTCAGTTCTCTAAACTAAAAAATTCTTATTTTGGAAACGTGAGTATGTATGTGGCTTAAATACTTACAGTTTATAACGACCATGAGTTCAAGTAAAAATAACATCGTAAGAATACATATTTAAATTTAAACAAACCATAGATTCAATAAAAATATTTCCATCACAAAAAAAAAAACTAAACGCAAACTTTTATTTTTTTTATTTATTTATCGAACGAGAGACGGTAGTTGAACACTAGTTAGCAACATCTTCTACCTAACGTTTATAGTACGCAAAAAAACTTAGTAAGAAACAGTGGTAAATCCTCAGTTAAAATATAATTTGGGACATCATTATAGTCATTACATCTCGTGACGACTTTAAGGTAATCTTTTCTATTGTTAACGCTATAAAACACAAAAAACAGCGAATAATATAAGTACTTAAGTGTTTAAAAAGTATTTATTGTGTCCGTACCTAACCTAAAACCTTTTCAAAATTAATCGTCCAGTCACGCACAAAAAGAAAATGGCTAATCATCTGAAAAAGTCGAATGCCCTTGTATCTAGGACTCAAACTTACTTTAGGATAAACTTGCCATTATGGACCATTGATTTCGAATTTCAAATTTTTGTTGTAGATAGTAATCATAAATAGAAAGCTTTTTACAAATTTTCAAATTGCGGAAATTCACGATTTACGAGATATATTTTTTTAAAGTTTCCATACAAATTGGAAAATACCATTCGCAAATTTGTTACAGGAAATTTTTTTACCATTACTTACTTGCGAAGTAGTATTAAATCAGTTTTAAATAATGCTCGAGGTGAAGTGGTAATAAGTAAGATTTTATTGCGGGATTTCCTTTGGTCGACTGACTCTGTGCAAAGCTCGCTGAAAACTGTGATTACATAAAACGTCAAAATTCAAATATTGTTTTAACAGTGGACTTTTAAACCCGTGTATTGTTGATGAGGACATAAAAGAAACAGACAGAACAGAATTTATTGCTGAAAAAGAAATAGATTAGCATTAAATGTACTACTTACCTAAATAAATTCGACTAGGTGTAACATATTTGAAATGAAAGGTTTTATATTTTGCTAGAATTGTAGTACATTGTATATATTATACATTATATAAATAGTCGACGTCTTTTTACAGTTTACCAAAAAACAATTAGCTAAAACTAACATGCACAATTATTAGAATAGATTAATAGAATAATTGAATTTGTATGAGATGTGGCCAATGATAATATTAATCATAGTTTTGATTAAATATGAAACTTTATAATTTTACAATATTTATGCATAAACCAGTTACGTGCCATTAAAGTTTAGGTACCTAACTGGTTAATTTATTTCAAATTCTTCTGAAACTCGTTTTTGGCAAAAACTGCAAAATACACATTTGGGCCACAAGATCGTGAAATCCGGTTTCTTAATGTAACTGTGTATATTGAACTAAACAGTTTATTCTAAAGTTTTAAAACACCTACCTACATAAGTATGGCAATTAACTTTGGTTTTTATTTTTAACCTACTTATTACTGTTTTAGAAGACATAATACTAAAATGTCTTCTAAAACAGTAATAAGCACGAAGATCGTGGGGCACAGCTATAATCCTAATACTATAATGATTATAGTATTATTATATATATTATTATAGCTGTGTCCCACGATCTTCGTCCGGGTGAAATCATTATAAAAATATGACTTTCTTGTTGAAATCGAATTTTATTTTTTTGCACGGATCCCTAATCCTTTTTTTAAAATAAAAGTAGCCTAAGTTACTCCTTATAACATAAGCTATCTGCCAATAAAACTTCCGTCAAAATCGGTCCAGCCGTTTCGCAGTTTAGCCGGAACAAACAGACAGACAGAAAGACAAATAAAAAAAAAATGGTTTTTGTAACACGTACCGTATAATATAATTACATTAGCATTCAGTATAAAGCTGTTATTTTGAAATTACAGACACTTCAATTTTATTTATTTGTATAGAAGGTATAAAAGGTGTAAGTACTTTAATGGGTAGATAAACCTAGGTTCGTTTGAAGTCTCCACACTTTACACATGCACATTGTCCGGCCATCATGTCATGGACATAATTATTAAATAACTCAATACCTAACACATTACATATTAATAATAAGGTAACTCCTTCTCAAGAGTGAGGGTTAGGCCCAAGGCTGAACATAATTCGTGTGTATAACTGTAGGTACACTTGGCGACACATCAAACTATACATTTCTGATATCCAGTATAACATGGCCTCGCTTTGTATACATTTCCCGTACAATGAGAGATCCGCATAAACTGGTTTTGTATAGCTTGATTTTTTGTCGTGCGTACATGCCAAACACGGAGTCAAAAACAGTGTTATCTTAGGTACGGTCAAACTGAAACAGGTAAACTTGCGGACATTGCGCTTGCCGGCCGGAAAGATACTTCAATATACTTAGTACTTATCTGTCAGTTTCGCAACTAGTCCGCAAGTTGTCTGCTACTGTACTAATTTGATCGAACTTTTTAGCAGGTCATGTCTGGTCTGTATGCACGTCACTGTGAACTGTAACCAATTAAGTCTTAACACACCGAACAACTAACCATTTTGTGACACTAACCGTCCACGGTTCTGATCTAATAACCCCCTGATTTATTCCTCAATTTGTTCCCAGATTCAAGGTCAGCGTGACGGACAGTCCCACAATATCAGTGACGCCACCCCACAGCTTAGAATACGTGTGCACTAAAGGAGGCACGAGCCCTAACGGCAGTGTGACCCCCAACGGGATGGCTTCCAACAAATCGGCTGCCACGGTGCTGCTGAGCCCTGGGTACTTGCAGGGGCACTGCCAATGTAACCAGTCTATTAAAGTAAGTTTAGAAATAGATTAAAGGGTTTCTAATCTAACACTACAGACATTTGTCCATCCTTTTCTGTCGCTCAGAACCGTCATTTGCTAGAGCGAGAAACAGCGTGTTGCCGAGCGCACCGTCGGCGTCGATGCTGCGACGTGCGGTAGCGCTCCCGCTCTGTTTCTGTCTTCCTCTTCTATTTAGAGCAAATTGAGGCGCAACCATCACTGCCTATGTGCCTATACATATATATATTTTTACAAGGAATTACAAACCGCCTTGTTAGTCCCAGCGGCACTGTGTCCCAAAGATAAGACCCTATCATCATTTGTCATAATTATTGTCAGCCTTCAAGGAAGAAGCTTCAATATATTCACCAGGTGGCCCACTTGTGGGTATATTGGCCTTACATGCCGTGATTGCCTGGTCTGTGTGAATGTCTTGCATGCCTTTTGCCGTGATCTTCCATAGGATAGTCCACCCCTGGCTGTTAGTCTGCCAACGCTCCGTCTACCGTCTCCCGGCTCTTCACGCACTTTCGTTCAATATACCAACGCTCAATAAATCGTTCTCTTCATCGTCTTCATTCAATAATTACAATGATAAATATTTTTTATATATTCATGAGTTTTTTTTTTATCAGAAAAGAGACGCGTGTTTCCATCAATTAACTTCGATTTCACCAATGTGCTAAATTAACATGATTTGAAATTATCCGAGAAGCACGATAGTTGAGCAAACATTTTTAAAATTATTTTCGTTGAAGTTAGAGATGTGGATAAAATCAGCGCCATTATTTTCATAAAATACTTAAGAAAAACCTATGGATGGATGGAGAGGGAGAGGAAGACCAAAGAAACGATGGATGGATTGTGTGAGGAATGATATGAAGGTGAAAGGATTAAATGATAGCATGACGGTTGACAGAGGAGATTGGAAGAAAAAAACGTGTTGCGCCGACCCCAAGTAACATGGGACAAGGGCAGGAAGATGATGATGACTTAAGAAAAACCTATATTTCTTTCACGGGCAACCTCTTCTGTATTCAAAACCAAATTAACTGGGAGAAGGCCGAATTACGATTGAATAGAAATCAGCTTCGTAATCAGCCATCTTTCTACCCTACAAATAAAAGCGGGTACTTCCTCATACTAATTTTTCGCTCCCCATTTCCAGAGTGTAAGCGAGGTAGCGTTAGCCATGCCGGTGTCTCCCGGGTGGAACGAGGAGCTGCCTTCGGGCCCCGAGGGTCTTTCGTGGCGGAGACTTCACATGTCCCGCGCTAAGTTGAAAGCCACTGCTACTACCTCAGAACTGCTGTCAGGTAAACATTACGTTGTTTTTCATGAGGTTGCAGAGCAGTGGATCGTTGGATCGAAATTGCTGAAAATGAGGTTCTGGGTTCGATTCTCAGGTCGGGCAAAGTGTTATTGGGTTTTTCCATCAGAAATTTCTCAGTAGCAGCCACGGCGTCTGGATTTGTGCCCGGTTGATGGCAATGGGCCCGCTGGATTACATGGAACTTCAAAACATAACTGGCGAAATGAAAAAAACCCTTCGGGGATTACAGGCGTGATGTTATGTTATGTTAAAATTAGAAAGGAAATCTGGTGACCTACGACGTTTTTCCTCGTGAACGGGGCATGTTGTGTTTCCGTTAAAGGGACTTCTTTAACTGTTTTGTATGCAGTGCATGTCGTAGAGGTCAGCGGAGGATAATGCCACATTATACATATACGGTTTAATGTGTCTTACGTGCCCAGATAATTATCAGAAAGGAATTTCAAAGTTATCAAGCTTGTAAAGTTAGAGTAGTTTTAAGTAGCCGGACATTATTTTCCCCCCTTTTGCCGAATTCTGTAAAATTCCTAAAGTTACGAAATATTTAATTTGGTAGTATCTTCGAAAACCATGAATTACACTGTTACAAAATTGAAAATCTTCATCAACTCGGCCTATCGCAGGTCACTGTTAGACATAGGCCTCTCCCAATTTGCACCACAACACTCTGGCCTCTACTTTCGGAATCCAATCGACGCAGCCATTTTTTGAAGATCGCTACATATACCTCGGTGCGTCCCACGCTAAGCTTTGTAACAAACTAATAATTAACAAATCTTCTTCTAAAATTCCAGGTTTTGCGATGGTAGCCATGGTGGAACTCCAGATTAACGAGCCGACGAACGTCCCCGAATGGCTGTTCGTGATGTTCGCGGTCTGCACAACTGTTCTGGTCGCAGTGCACATCTTCGCGCTGATGATATCGACGTACTTGCTGCCGAATATTGATGCAGTCAGCAAGATGGAGACACCCAGGGCGCATGCGAAGGCGCTGAGGGACTCGCCGCATGAGAGGATGAGGGGATTCATCGAGTTGGCTTGGGCTTTTAGTACTGTTCTAGGTGAGTGTTAAAAGAACCTCCGATTTGCAAATAAACAAATAAGCAATCTCAGGACAATTCTTTTTTTGGGACTTTAATGGGGTTTTCGTCAACTTGCTTCAATATATTGTGAGTATCGCTTGAACTTTCAGTTTTTGCTGCAGACACCGAATGTGTTCACTGGTCCTTTCATGAGATTTTTGCTTTTTCTGGGGACCCTGGAAATGAAATGATAAAGGGCATCCATGCATACAGTTAGGTATATTGTTGGAATCGAAACTTGCTAGTGTGGACTGTCGGCTTACTGTATTGCTATCGTCGGCGTACGTTCTTCGACGCGGTCATTCTGAAAGAGTTACAACAAAGGCTTTACCAAATTTCATAATGTTTCCCTACTTTTTCCAGGTCTCTTCCTATTCCTGGTGGAGATAGCGATCCTATGCTGGGTGAAGTTCTGGGACTACTCGTTCGCAGCCGCCACAGCCGCCACGGTCATCGTTATACCAGGTACAGTGATACCACTTGTCATTCTGTGAGTGCTCCTTCTATCTCTCTCTCTCCATATCTCTCTGTTGGTCTGTGTATCAGGTATGATATAACGTCATCTTCATTATGTATTTCTTAACGAAAAGTTAGCTTTATATCTGCTTGCACAGAAAATAAAACTTTACGGAAATGTTTCTGTGCCATTGCTCCATTTTTGGACCACTAACTGCATGACAAACATGGAATTCAAACTGTATAGTGTTTATAACTGGACTAACAAAACAAGACTGCATGCTTAACAACACAAAACTGATCAAAGATTCTCAAGGATACCTTTTAAGCTTTAAGTTGCTCTTCCACAATTTTTTTTTTTATTAATGGTGAAATTGATTAGGGGGCCTAAAATGGCCGATTTAGAAGAATCGTAGAATAAAAATAAGAATCACGTTACAATTCGTAAAATGGTCACAAAGTAACAATTCACAATTAACTGCGTCTGTGACCATTTTAATAATTTTAACATGATTTATATTATTATCCTATTATGATTCTGCTAAAGCGGCTATTTTAGGCCCCCAGGACAAGACAGAGATGCCGTTATAACTGTGATTTGTTCAATTGTTTTCTAGACCGTTGTTTTATTTCACACTTTTCTCTCACCCTCTACGTTTCTTTTTCCTTTTTTGCTACCTGCCCCCGTAACCTGACCACCATAGACAAGGATTTCTTTGACGGAAGAATCGTCAAAATGACAGATAGTGCAAAGAAATCTGTCATTGTGTCGACACAATCTGTCATTTTGTCGATCATGCTACGGGGGCTGGTTGATTCTTTTCCAATTTTAAGCAACACAATATCTAACCATGATCTTTCTTTTCCAGTATTAATCGTCTTCGTGGCGTTCGCGATTCACTTCTATCATTCTTTGGTGGTGCAGAAGTGCGAGACTTCGGACCAGGACATCGAGCAGCTGGAAAGTATGAAGAGGGACCTGGATACTGCTACTGTCAAAGTTAACATGTTCTGAGCTTGAGGGAACTTTAAAACAAGTCTTTTGACAGCGGAAATATAAAAGACATTTTGAGTTTTAGGGAGACAGTTTTAAGGCTTGTTTTTGATCATAAGTTCAGGACCTGTATGGTGATATTTTGCCCTATTAGCTATTAAGGCAATCAAATTTATCGCCATGCTGTGGAATTGTGGTCAGAACAGTGTCATGACGAATGCGATAAAAAGTTGTGTCGTGGTCCAATTCGCGATAGCCGTACCGACATTTGTGACGATAATGCATGTTAAAAAAGCCACTACTTTTAAGTGTCATTGCTAAGGTACAGTTTTTTTTTAATTATTGTTCCCTGTGATAATGACTTCGTGAATCTTTGATATTATATTGTATTAAGCGAGAAATCGACGATTAAGTTAAATGTTACAAGCGCAACGAATTATTTTCCGATATTTTAAGACTTGCTAGACGATTTATAATGATGCTTTTTATTTGGCGAAAAATCTATCTGAAACTTTTATAAAATATAAGGTCTGGTACCTAGTTTATCCTATTAAAGGTAGCTAAACCCTATAGATATTACGTTTACGGAAGAATTTTGTTTGAGTCCACGTAGTTATTATTAGCACTTTCAAGAATTGCGTGACGTAATTTCAATACTACCCACACAAATTTTAAATCTTTTAAGTCCTTGTAATGAATTTGTGGACACAACCACATGATCTACGAGCATGACACATGGTCATACACGTAAGTACACGTGTCATATAAAACGATATGATTATCATACACTTGTGAAATCTCGGGCAAATAAACGTGGGCAGTTAAGCACATCTTAAGTCTCAAAGACAATTTTATTATTACTTAAGAAATGTGTAAATATTTAAAAAGAGATGACTAATGTGAAGATAGCCTAGTTATTTATAGAAACTATTGGGAGTGTTAAAAATTATCAAAAGTACAATGAGATTAAAAATTTCTATCTTATGCCAACGTCATAAGGTTCTAAATTGATGTACGTACTTTTGTTTTATTTTATAGACTATTTTATGGTGCTGCTGACTGTGTAACTGATATTCAGATGATTTGTCTATAAATAAAGATCTTATTTAACTAAGAATTTCAGTAGTGATGGAATATTATTATTATTATTTTTTTTTTAATTTCCGCGAGTCTTCCAGATTTAGACAATAAGCGAAGAATAAAAAAAAAAATATAGTGAATGTGTACTTCGAACTGTTGAACCGGTATTTAAAATGACGTGAATTTGTTAATATGAGTATTTTAAGAAATAAATAAATGAATTAAATATGTTGAAAACATTATTTTCTTTGAATCAAGGTAGGCAAGCGCCACGTGCGGGCGGGCCCGCGGACGGCGAGTTATGGGCTAGCTCGCCGTCCGGCCGTCTTATGACGACAGGCCGTGTGAAAGAGATGTCAGCAACAAGGAAGGGGTCCGCAAGGGCCGGTACCTGCCAGGGCTGCGGGACTGTTCGAAAGAGATACCGCGGCCGTGAAACACTAAAGAGCAAAGAAGGAACATGGATGGGTTTTAGTCAGTAGAAGTCTGACACTCCCTTCCGCTCCGCCCAGAGCGGGAGGGGTTATTTGATGATTACGGGGAGACGTACAGTTATTATGTATCTACCTAGCCTTTTCCTATGTTGGGGTCGGCTTTCAGTCTGTAGACCGACCGCTTTAATGAGTCCTCGCGAAGGTATCAATTTAAATGGAATATTCTGAAGGTTGATCACGTATTGGTTCAATTAGTATCGTAATACTTACGTAGATTATGAATATTTTTAAGCAAATAACCTGTGGGATATTGTTAGGTCTTTGTGGACGCTTAATGTGCCTTTGATGAGGCAAGGCGGAGGACTCATTAAAGCGGTCGGTCTATAATCGGATGAAGCTGAATATTTGTATTTTATATGGATTGACTGTCCTCCACAATCCAGTTATTACTTAATAATATGATACCCCTTGGTAAATACATATATTGCGCTTGCCTAGGTTGGCCCATGGATGGGTGACCGCCCATTACATACCGAGTTTCCATCGTATCACGGAAAGCACGTTAAGCCGTTGGTCCCGGCTTTCATTTGTAGATCTTTGACAGTCGTTACAGGTAGTCAGTGGCCCGAAAGTCTGACAACCAGTCTTACCAAGGGGTTTCGTTTTACCCAGCCCAATACTAACTGGGTAGTGGAGGTCAGATAGACAGTCGCTTTATGTAAAATACTGGTATTCAGCTGCATCCGGTTAGACTAGAAGCCGACCCCAACCTAGTTGGGAAAAGGCTAGCCAGATGATGATGATACCCCTTGGTAAGACTAGCTAGCAACAACTGCGCTGCGCTGAGTTTCACCATGTCTGGAACTGCGTTTGCTGTACTGGTTCCACCCAGGAACGCGTCTACCCCAAGGATTCGTAGCGGATAGAGGGCATTGCCCAGATAAAAAACATCAAAATGAACATAATTATTGCCTTACATTTATTTCTAAAGACAAACCGTACAAAATATTCCATCCTTACACACACTTCTAGCACAACTCACAAACCTCGGGCCTTAGAAAGTTCTTATCAATCATCAATGCTGCTCTGAAGTACCCAGGGCCCCTGCATTAATGGGGCCCGCCACTCCGTGGGCCCCACAATACAGCATTGATGTTTAACAATCATATCAATTATATGTATTATACAAACATTAAAACTAAGAATATATTCAAAATTATGTGCGATTGATATTACAGTGTTTTATATAAAGCAAAAAGTAAAATTACATTTAAATTTTAACTATTATTATTTTAACTCGATAATATTGTTACTTGTTTAATAAGAATCATAAGGATTCTCGCAAACGACGGACAGACACTGAATTTTTTATGGAAATAGGTCGGAAAACAAAAGAAAAGCGACTAAGAAAAGGTATATTTTTATATATTTTATATTTACAAGGGAGACGTGGGTGGCAACGTCGGGAGGGGACGCTCTAGAAATACGCACTGACCTTGTGACCTCCAGAAAGGTCAAGTGCGTAGTACTCGCAACTGGCGTTCGTGTATGACTAGATGGATGAACGTGGACCAAGCAGAAGGAGTGTGTTAGTATTCCAACAGGAAGCGTTCTGCCTACCCCTTGGGAAAAGGGCGTGAGTTTCTATATTTATGGAAAATTACTCAGCCGTTGGTCGCACGACCGGTCAACCAACCAGTTACGGTCCAATTTTTCTCATTTTATTTATTATTTATTTAACACTTCAAGCACAGAAGTACAGAGGCGGACTTAATGCCATAGGCATTTTCTACCATTTTCAAAGCTTCTGTGGTCAGAAATGGTCGCTTAGTGCAAGAAGTGCCTTTCCAGTAAATATTCAGAGGGGTTTCTAGGACGTCTTAAAGCACGAGTAATACCTGTGTGGGAAAGAGATGGCGCTAGACGACCTGTATAGCTGTCTCTTTCTCACACTGGAATTACTCCACCAGGACATTAGGCCACCATCAATCCAGACGTTTGCGAGAGGTACACGGCTCTTTTGAATTACTTATTCAAAGACATCATATTTTCACTAAAAGCTTTTCATACATTCTTCATTTGTTTCGTTTTCAATTATTCCAGATTAACAATTTAGAAATTAGTACATTTAGCTACACAAAGAAAAGTACTTCAAAAGTCTACCATCGCGAATGCACGTAAAGTTTATTTTTCTTTACCTGTCTAGTTTGGTAAACAAGTACGGTTGTACTGAGATATAAGTTTTCAGAATATTTATGAATTTAAATACTTTTTTTCGAGCCAGTTTTTGATGTAAATCGTATCGATAAAAGTATGTGATTGTTTAACATACTTGAACTCACGATTCTCATACCATTTGTTTACCAAATAAGATAAATAAGGAGAAATACACTGTATGTTACTATACTTAAAGTTTAC
The DNA here is from genome assembly GCA_910589295.1 of Noctua janthe. Lineage (NCBI taxonomy): Eukaryota > Metazoa > Arthropoda > Insecta > Lepidoptera > Noctuidae > Noctua > Noctua janthe. The sequence goes on along the minus strand of OU342573.1, from coordinate 5,670,282 downwards.
AATCAATATTCTACACTTATCAAAATGGGGCATTTTATTTGTGCACAATACTACTTACTTACTATGTAAATATAAAAACTTGCTTAGTTTTTGTAAGACATAACAAGTGACTGAGATGCGACATCTCTATTGTACGGTTTACAACAGAACAGTCATCTCCCTTTATTTTTTAAATATTGTCGGTCCAATTCCGAATGCGATCGTAAACGCAAAGCAAAACAGTTCTTCTTTTTTTTCGTAATTTGAGCCCAGTAAGTAGCCACGATTATTGCAACGTCGGAGGTGTTGTTCAGAGCGTCAATGATGCAGGTAAAAGGACACCGGGGACTGTCTAGCAGGCGGTAGGAGCCTGATTCAGGAGCGCCGCACTCGCATTATGTGTTATCCTATACTATTAAATGAGCAATATTTGTATGGATTTGTAATCACTTTCTCGAAAACGGTTCTTTCGACGAAAGTGGGGGCGAAAAATCGATCTAGCTAGGTCTCATTTCTGGGAAAATTCGTTTTCACTATTTTTTGGTGAAAATAGTAGAGCTCGGTCGCCCAGATACTTTACTCCAAAGAACATTTTACATTAAAGGAATCGTTAATACCATTCCTTCACATGATGTTAGCAGTGGGCTACTTAGGTTTGAAAAGCGCAACAGGCGACAATGTATGGAAGCGTTAAGTACAGTCGCATTGTCCTAGCAATTAGCTTTACCGTTGCGGTTAATATCGACTTCGGAATTCTACCTTTGTAGTTCGCAAATAGTACGAAGTTTTAATCAATAATATTCTGTAAATATACAGGGTTATTTGTAAAACACCAACAACCTCGCAGGAGTAGATTACTAACATCATAAACAACAACATTTGTTCTACGGCTTTTCCGAAAACAGAATAAAAAAATTCAACTCTCCATACATATGTCCGAACAGCTGATCGAGTTTTGTATGGAAAGTCGTTTTTTTTTTGTCTGTTTTCGGAAAAGCCGTAGAACAAATGTTGTTGTTTATGATGTTAGTAATCTACTCCTGCGAGGTTGTTGGTGTTTTACAAATAACCCTGTATATCTGTATCATTTAAAATGTTACAACACAAAAAAACACTTTCATAATCTTGACAAAAAGTAGAGCAAAGTTACCAAGCAACCTACAGCTACATGCAATACAAAATCAAAGGTACTTATAGTTATAACATAATCTTGATATTGACTTACATACAATCTTTAAAAAGGTACACAGTGTCAGAGTTTTATGTCCGTTTCCACTTAGACTTGGTGACACTTAAAGTAATGCCTAAATAAAAGGGCCTTGTTGAATTTTGAACCACTTCTTCTGTACTGCTAAAATACTGGGAAGTGGCGAACGGCGTGTTTTTGGCGACTGTCCCGCTCAAATGTCAAAAATTGTAGGTACCTCGGCATATCATGCGTTGTAGTCTTTCTAAATGTGTCATACCACGGGACATTTACAATCACGCGTTCGCGGTCCGCTGTAGTGCGATATTTTGAAGCATCTTAGTTATCTGTCTTGCTTATTCTTCAGGTATTTTGATCACAAAGGACCGAACTACCAAAAAATACACAGATTCTTCTTTAAACTTTAGTTTATGGTAACTTTCGGCTCTGCACCATTGATAAATTTTAACACCCCTCTTTTTGCGTCGGGACTAGAAAATAGAACAGCCCGCTTTTATTTAGTCATTCATTAAGCCGAGCCCTAGTTAGAGCGCAAGCAGACATTATACAACTATCTTACATCATTATCACATTTCAATGTCTTCTATTGATTGGTGGGCGGGAACTAGGACGCCATTTCTTCTTGGTTGAGTTTCTTCGTCCTTCTTTTCATCTTCTTTTAACTGCGCTAGGATACTCTCTCTGGGCTTCCAGACTACTAGGGACATGTGGGGCTTCTCCAATCTAGAAATAAGGAATGAGACTGTTATGATCATCATCATCATCATCACTTCAGCCGAAAGACGTCCACTGCTGGACATAGGCCTGCCCCAAAGAGGGAGTTTTGCCATAATCGCCACGCTTGGCAGGCGGGTTGGCTATCGCAGTACAGTTGTTAAAAAAAGCACAGAGAACGCTGCTGCCGATTCTCTGTTAAGTCCCTTAGTCACCTCTTACGACACCCACGGGAAGATATGGGATGGTGCTATTCTTTACGTCCGACACCATACAGTACCGTAATGTTCATATTTTGAAACAACTTAAACTAAAGCTTTTGCCAAACTGAAATGAATTCCGCCCGGGAGTGAAACTCAAACTCAAAGCATTTGTTTCCATTTTCATGCACTTCAGGCCCACTCAAATCTGTGGGGTTCTTTCTTCAATAGACCATCTCAGACACTAATCTGCATAGTTCTTATGTGAGTGGATCAAGATTATGTCTGGACCTTAAAAGAGATTTTGACTTCTGAGTTTGTTTCGGCTGTTTCTTCTCAGACTAGTCAGGTACGAAACACGGACCCCCACACAGTTTAAAAAAAAGGCGTGTAAAAGTGTTTGTAAAAACCTATTTACAAAATCAACATCATTTATCGTTCAAGACAAGGAGTCGGGTCTCTATGGAGAAGATTGGGCAAGAAACTCTTTTAAATCAAGTTTAAAAAATTCAGGGACGCGCGGCGAATTTAGCTCACGCCTGTTGTGCCAACTAACTTGTACGAAGGTGTTCTAACCGACGCGAACAATCGCGCGTCTTCCTTATAATTAAAACAATCAACGCGCCGATTCGCCTCAGTGTGGCCAGAGCTTTGTTGTTGAAAAGTGAAAGTGGGTAACTGTGCTAACTAGTTTCAACTCAGACTCCTTACATTTTGGTGAAATTTCATAGGAAACTGAGTTTTAATGATGGAGCTGTTTTTATTAAGAAACGGATGTGTTGCTGGTGAGTTTGTACCGCTGCTTTCACTCCCTAACCAAATTACTAAGAAGTGGTTAAGGGGAGCTTTTAGGGGAATTTGGCGTTCAAAAGGCGTTGATTCTCAGTCTAAATTGAAAAATGGCTTTTGATTAAGCTATTGTACGGACGGCCCGACCAGATTGTGCAGATGCAGCTGACGGCATCGCGAAATACAACACCGAGTTCACTCACATTACTTTAAATCTTATGGAAATGCATCTTATTTCTTGGGCCTTAAGTACGATATTCGATAACGTGCGCTTCTCGCAAATACGCGCAAAAGCTACCACTCAGCCTTAAAAAACATTAAGGCTGAGTGGTAGCTTTGCAGCGTTGCAGCTTCAACATTTGGAGAGATTATGCATCTCAAAATAGTTTCACTTTTCGAGGCACTGTCTGCAATTCAGTGTTTGTCTGACAAACAATGAAAGCTGAAACAAAATGCGTCGTAGTACGAATATGGAATGGAACTCAGTGAGACAATAGATTAATTATCTACTTTAATTGAATAAAGATACAATCACAAGATGCGATTGTCTGTCAGAAAAATCTTAACAAAAAATGACCTGAATAAACTGAAGCTTTAAGAATTTCAAACAAACATTGATCTCCTTTTTGCAGTAACTGGGGCCAGGACACTTAAACAAATCCCTAAATATTATTAAAATGTCGAAATTTCAACTCTCGGAATTGAGCTGGGGGTGTAAAATCCAACCACCAAGCACTTATATTTAGGTATTGAATTAGGTGTTGGTTAGTCTTAGTGAAAATGAGCATTGTAGAGATAACTACCTCAATACAATCATTATTGAGGTAGGTCCTGACAATACCAGAGATCCAAGACCTAGTGACCACGAGAATTCCATTACAATAGAGGCAGGTTCAATGTAATGCACTTAAGTCAAGGAGGTTACGAGTCACAAAGGAATTCATTGTGAGTTGATTTAGCCTATTTGAATTGTGTGCAATTTACTGCGGGTAGTGGGTACAACTTTATCCAATTGTGTGCCTGTGGAGTCACCATCATCTTTATTTTATGATGTTCCATCATCATTAACACTAAGAATGGGATATGCACTGCACTGTTGCAAGCACCATGGTCATGTGGTGCGACACGGGAATTCAAATAAATAGTAACCATGGTAAATATCCTGTTTCTAGTGTTAATGATGATGTCCCATCCCCTATCCTGCTCTTTGTCCATTTGCACTTTGAGGGAAAATACTGTTATTACTGTTGGCGGGGCCGAAGACCACTTTTGATTGAAGCTTATTGAGAATCATCAACACAACAAAGAAGAAGTAGGACTTCACAGAATATTTTTATGGAGTAATCTCCATAAGGGTAACTCTGTGAACATGCCACTTGAGTTCTGGTTGTTTTATAGCATATGTGACAATAAAATGTGCAGATATAACTTTAAGCTTCTTTTCTCTTGAAGAAAACATTGACCATAGAGCAATTCCAGGTTATTCTTTTTTACCTTTCAATAAGTGACGCAGGTAATAAAGGTTCCTCCTGCAATTTCTTCAGCTCCTCAGACAGAACAATTGTGTGACCCTTCAGCTTCTCGCTCACTGGTTCCATGCCTACATCCATGATCTCATCAGCCGCTAACATGTGCGGAGTGTATTCTGAGGATATATGGAGACTATTCATGTGGGCGGCCATTTTCTCCTCTGTAATTAGTTGCTTTGCTGGTCTGGAAGAAACATAACCTTAAATAATAATAGTGATCTCTATGTAGACTTGAGTTGGAATCATCTACCTGCACGCTCCAGGACTTAAATGACAGAGCTGACCAGGTTGCTACATACTGGTTGGACAAAATTGCAGCTGTCAACATAAGAAGAATAAGGGATCTATGCAAAAGATCTTGTTGGAAAAGATATGGCCAGAATAAGGATATTGTTTCTTATTGGAAGTATACTTAATTAGTGTGTTGTGATGTAAACAAATCTACAAACAAAAGTAGAGGGATGTGCATTTTTGTTTACTATGTAATAGTATACAAACATGTTCAAAGATATAATAAAAAATTGAGTTGAAGAGCATTAGAAGTTTACCACTTAGTTGAAAAGACCTATGGAGAAAAAGCGCAATTGTATATTTTGCATAACTACCGTAAAACATACAAAAATAAAAACAAACAAGTACTTACATGGCCGGTTCCACATCCAAACTCTTTCTCTTGCAGTGGATTACAGGGCTGATCTTTTGCTCCATAGCTGGATGCTGACCAGTGAACTGCACCAGCTGCGGCGGCGACGACATGCCCCATGACACCCCTTGCACATTCCACGGCGCACCCGTAGGCGCAGGCATTGCGTGCGGTTCCGTCATCCCCCGATTGAAGGGCATCGACGACGCTAGCGCTTGATGTGCAAACATTTGTTTCGCGAGTTCATCAGACTGATTATACGGAAAACCGGGATACCCATAAATATCCATTTTCACTGTAGTCAAAACAGCAAAATCTCAGCAAAAATGTCTCGGATTACCTGCACTTCCAGGAAGAGTTTTTACGTTTTTTATTAGCACTCGAACAACAACAAACTATCGACACAATTGACAGCTGACTTTTTAAAACATAAAGTAAAGTAGAATGTTCTTGAAAATTTAATTTTTATGCAATATTCTTTACGCTGGCAATATACGACGATTAGTTGATTTATATTCTTGACTTCAAACGGTTTAGTCGATTAAAGCTTTTCTCAGCTTGGGGCCTTAGATGGATAAGCTATAAGGAATACAAAGAGTGAATGGCTGAACTAAGTTGTCTGCCACTTTTGCGGGCTGGAGGCAATGTACAGTCACCAGCACACCGAGCTACTACAATCTGTCAAATTTCTTTATTAGATTTTCAACTTTATACGGAAACTGCACACTGCACTGTCGGCTTTAAGTCCTTACCTCTTCCTGTTGATTATGGACGCTTTGACGTCGGACATACAGGAAGAGGCACCCTGGTGCATGCTGTTTGCCGATGACATTGTTCTTGTCGGTGAAGATGGATCTGAGATCCAGAGCAGATTGGAGAAATGGCAACAGAAGCTGGAGAATGTTGGCTTGAAAATCAGCAGAACTAAAACGGAATACATGTTCTGCGATTTCGGCGGTCTCTCCAGTTCTGGAGCCATAGCGCTAAATGGCGCGTTTCTTCCTGTCTGCTCCGACTTTCGGTATCTCGGTTCACTCGTGCAAAGCGATGGCGAAATAGATCGTAGTGTAAAGCACAGAATTAACACGGGATGGATGAAATGGCGGCAGGTCACGGGAACAATCTGCGACTCCCGCATTCCCCTTAAACTTAAGGGGAAGATTTATAAAACAATGGTTAGACCTGCTGTCTTGTATGGATCAGAATGTTGGGCCACAAAAGGGATGAATGAAAGGCATTTGCATGTAGCGGAGATGAGAATGCTAAGGGGGATGTGTGGTGTTACGCGAATGGATAAAATAAGAAATGAGTATATAAGAGGAAGTTTAAAAGTGGCGCCGGTGACTGAAAAGTTGTGTGGTAATCGGTTGTCGTGGTATGGGCATGTGATGCGGAGGAATGAGGGAAATGTTGTGAGGAAAGTTTTGAGTATGAATGTGAATGGGTATATGAGTAGAGGAAGACCAAAGAAACGATGGTTGGACTGTGTAAAGAATGATATGGCAAGAAAGGAGGTGTCTGGCGAGATGACGAGTAATAGAGAAGTATGGAAGAAGAAGACATGCTGCGCCGACCCCAAATGAATTGGGATAAGGGCAAGAGAATGATGATGACGGAAACTGCACAATTAACCATTTTTAGGGAGCACTTGTTAGCGACATAGAAAGATACACAATGGCGTCGGCTGGTGAATGAACTAGTTTTATATTGCAGTAGTGGTCTGTGGCAGAGGAGAAAATCCAGCTATGCGAACTCTAGAGCTTATTCCTCTATTACTTTAGCAGAGGGGTGAGCCCCTCTACGAAGTTGCTAGTCGGGCATCACTATTTGACAAGTAAACCACGAAGGAAAGGCGGGAAAACGTATAGGAGAAAAGGCGCGCTTTTTTGATTCCAAAATATTTATTTGTACATTTTGCACAATATCTTTTTAAATACTCATATAAATAGTTAGTGTTAAGTCGTATAGTTAGTGTGTTTGTAATTATGGCCAAAAAGAGAAAGAGGAAGGAGGGGGAACCACCTCCGGATTCTCAGCAGGTATCCTCTGATTCAGACTCAGCGGAATCAGCGGTAACATGCCTCTCGTACTCTACTACTACAGATAAGGACCCAAAAGACAAGTACAGTATTTTTAAAGTTAAAGGTTACACCCGTAAGTACCCAGAAGATACTAAACAAAAAGAGCTGGTTGTATTTCTCAATCACTGCGAAGAAAACAAGCCATTCAGTGATAGGGATCGCATGGCCCTTTCTAAAGGTATTCGAGAGCATGGCGTTTCAGGCGTCATGCACTTGCGTTCCTTAAATAAATATAAGGTTGGCATCACATTTGATTTGCCTAACAATGCAAATATGTTTTTGAAAAATAAAAAATTATTGGATCAGTTGACATTAAAAGCATCCATCCCTGCCGCAGACACAGAGATAACTGGGGTCCTCACTTCAGTCCCTGTAGACATGTCCAACAAGGAAATTTTTTCATTAATCGGCAGCTCCAAAAATGTCGTTCAGGTCAGGCGCTTCATGCGCAGGGTAAAGGGTTTCGGCGGTGTTGAATTTGTACCAACTCAGGCAGTTGCTGTTACCTTCGCCTCCACCATTCTTCCTGCTTATATATACCTAGACTCATGGCGTCACCAGGTAAGCAAATATATTCCACCGGTAAAACAATGCCTTAAGTGTCTTCGGTATGGACATATCGCAAAATTTTGTCGCAATACCGAGGTTTGCTCTATATGTACTTTAAACCATAATTTCAAGAATTGTCAGATCGACCCTAAGAATGCTAAGTGTGCAAACTGCAAGGGCGATCACATAGCCATCTCCTCATCATGTCCTTTAAAAAAACAAAAAGTGGAAGAAAACAAAATAAAGTCAAGAAGTACAACATACTCCGATCTTTTCAATATTAATGCTTTCCCAGCTTTAACAGCCAAAAATATAGATGTACAAATTAATAATTTAATGAAATCAGATAAATTTATAAATATATTAGTAGAGACAATTACAAAAATAGTTAGTAATAAAGATGTCCCTATAAACACATCATCAATTAAAGAGGTTTTAAAAAAAACTTTAAGTAATAAAATATCTTCACCTCCATAATGGATGTAACAAATTTAAATATAATGCAATGGAATGCACAAAGTCTTAATAGTAACAAACACATATTTATCAATTTCCTCTATACACATAATATTCACATTGCTATAATTAGTGAAACATGGTTCAAACCTGAACAAAATTTTAAAATAAAAAATTACAACATTGAAAGGAATGATTGTGGTAACAAACACAATGGAGTTGCCATTATAATTCATAAAAGTATCATTTACACTAAAATTAACACCTATTTTGACAATTCTTTACAAAATATTTGTGTAAAAATTACAGTTAATAATAAGGAAATCAGTATAGTCAGTTTCTACAGTCCCTTGCATTCCAATCCAGCTTTCAATAAAGATAATTTTGATTCATTGGTGAAGTCTATTCCTGGTCCATTTATATTTGCTGGGGACTTTAATGCTCATCACACATCTTGGGGTTGCGGTTTTGACTCTACACGCGGTCGAAATATTTTAGAGGTCATTGACGAAAATAATCTAATTCTGCTAAATAATGGTCAGGCAACAACAGTTGGCTCTCTAACATGGCGTCCTAATGCACTGGATTTGTCTTTGGTTTCTTCATCATTGGCACTTAATTGCGAATGGCAAATACATGATAGTCCTCTTGGTAGTAGTTATCACATCCCTGTAATTATAAAAGTAGTGATTAGTAGTAACAGTCAAAATAATGATTCTTGTGGAAATTGTTCAAATTCTGAACATTTGCCTACCTACCCAAATTACAAAATGGTAGACTGGCAAATGTATAGTAATAATGTGGATGAATTATTAGTTGATTTCGAAACAATTAATATATGTCCTCTCGATTCATATCATCATTTTTGTACAATTTTACGTACAGCTGCTGCTAATTCCATCCCAAATTGTAAGGCCAATATAAATAGCAACAGTCGCTCATGTCCTACAAATAGGATTAGAAGAACTACCCTTCCTTGGTGGAATCAAAAGTGTACAGAGGCTGTATCAAATTTCAAAATGGCCTACATAAATTTTAAAAATAATCCATCAGAAGAAACTTATATACAATTTAAAAGACTTCGAGCACTTAAAAAATTGACTATAAAAACAGAACGACAAAAAAGTTGGATGTCCCTATGTGAAACATTTAACAGATGCACGCCTATATCTATCATATGGAAATTCATGCGCAAATACAACAAAACGTTTAATTGTAATAATCAAGAAAACGACGCATGGATTTTCGATTTTTTGAAGAAATACACTCCAGATTTTGTGTCACATGCCCCAAGTTCCTTTTTTAATAATAGTACCAACTCCAGCCATAGCTATCTACTTAATTCTTTTACAATCAGTGAATTAATATCCGCAATCTCCTCCCGAAGAGACACTACTTATGGTCTTGATGGAATGCCCTACATATTATTTAAAAAACTCAGCATTACCAGTATACAAACATTCACAAAAGTTCTGAATTTGTTATGGGAAAATAATATTATACCTCAAGATTGGAAAGTGGATTGCCTTGTACCAATTTTAAAACCAGATAAACCCAAATTATGTCCCGATTCTTATCGTCCCATAGCACTTACTTCTTGTGTTGGTAAACTATTTGAGCAATTGTTGAAGCAGCGTCTAGAGTTTTATGTTGAAAAAAATCGTATTTTACCTTCTAATCAATTTGGTTTTCGTAGAAATCGTTCTTCTAGGGAAAGTGTATGTCAACTTCAGCTTGATATACATTACTCTTTATTGGCCAATAATAATTTGGTTGGAGTTTTCTTTGATGTAGCTGGGGCTTTTAATAGTGTAAATATAGATATTTTATGCCATGAACTATTACAAATAGGGATCCCTGAAAAAATAATCATTTGGATCAGAAACTTTCTGAACAATAGAGAAGTGTATGCTAAATTTAATAGACATCTTTATGGTCCTAGATTTGCTTCCAAAGGAGTTTGTCAAGGAGGTATATTATCACCTTTATTATTTATACTGTATATACGTAGATTAAATTTAATTTTAGGGTCTCAAGTAAAAAATTTACAATTCGCAGATGATTTAGTTGTTTATTCTTCTGGAACCAATTTATCACAGGTTGTTCATATAGTCAACGATGCCTTGTCAAATCTGTGTAAATATTTCTCGTACCTTGATCTCAATGTCAATCCATCGAAGTCCAAAGTGGTTGTGTTTGGTAAACAGTGTCATAATATGCCCCACGTGCAATATAACAATTGTGCATTGCCCAATTCACATGAAGTCAAATTTTTAGGGGTCCTTTTTTCATATAATTTAACCTGGAACAATTATACCAAACATATAATTAGTAAAGCAAATAAAGCTTATAATATATTGAAATCTTTGGCTGGTTCATACTGGGGTGCAGACCCAAAAATTTTGCTATTGTTGTACAAATCTTTAGTTCGTAGTCACTTTGAATATGGTTTTTACTGTTTTGCTGCAGATACCAAAACTGTAAATAGTTTAGATGTTCTGCAAAACAAATGCTTGCGTGTTATCACTGGGGCATTCAGAAGTACTCCTATAAATGCAATGCAGATTGAATGTAATGTTCCACCATTAAGTATTCGATTCAATTACTTGAAAGAAAGATTTATATTAAAACTTTTTAGTGTATCTAATAATAGTCTCTTGGTCAGTTTGTTGCATTCCAATCCTAGTTTAGGTATAAAGCCATTTTATATGTTACAGGATATTCATATATTTATAAATTTTATTAAAAGTATAAACATTTATCAATCAAAACATATTCTGCCTTGTTATCAAGGAGCTTTTATTGCAAAATTTCCAGATATAAATATAATTATAAAAAATAAAAAGGACCTGTCCTCAAAAGAGGAAGTTAATGCAATGTTGTCAGAATGGTCAGATCATAAATTTGTATATAGTGATGGTTCCAAAAATGATAGAGCAGTGTCTTTTGCTATTTATGAGCCAATTTCAAATTTAAGTCTTGGTCGAAAAATTGATAAAAATGTCAGTATTTTTACAGCTGAAGCTGTCGCTATTTTGAGTGCTTTGAAACATATAAAAAATTGTAATTCAGGACACAGCAAGTGGGTAGTAGTAAGTGATAGCATGAGCGTTCTCAAAAATCTGGCTAATAATAAATTACATGCTAACACAAACTACATAATCTATTTAATAAAAGAGCTATGGATCGAACTGTCTCATTCCAATATTGAAGTTAGTTTTGTTTGGGTGCCTTCACACATTGGCGTTGCAGGAAATGAAAAGGCAGATTATCTGGCCAAAAAAATTGTTGATCTTGATGAGTTAATTCCAAATGCTGATATGAGTGTTTTCATACCGCATACAGATGCAGTTAGTCTTATAAGACAGCGTATGTGTCAAACTTGGGGGAGACATTCATACCAGACCACACAGATTGAAAATAAAGGCACTTGGTATGCCATTTTAGATAAACAAATAAACTCCACACCTTGGTTTTGCAGGAATAACAATTTTATAAATAGAAAGTTTTATTCATTTATCTGTCGTATGCGATTTGGTCACTGTCGTTTAAATTATCATCTTCATCGTCTTAAAATGGTTAACTCTCCATATTGCGAGTATTGTCAATCACAAAAAGTTCAATCTTTACATCATATCTTTTTTGAGTGTTCGTCTTTCAACATTCAGCGCCTTGTGTTGTCGGATGAGCTTCTAAAAATTTATAAAAAACCTGAAAAGGTCCCGCAATGCATTCAGGAGCTACTTATGAATGCCTCAACCTATTTATATTTGTACAAATTTATAACAGAGACTGTAAATGACATTTAGGTTACATTTAATGTTTTTATAAGTATAATAATTGTATATATTGTTTTCATAAGTATATTAATTGTAGAATATATTTTATTTGAACCTTTTAAGTTGTATAAGCATTTTGTAGGTTACGTTTTTTATAAGAGGAGAGGAGATAGCTATAACTTGACCTGTAATTCAAGTAGTTTGAGTTGACATCAAAATGACGTTTAATTACATTGGATTTGATAAAAATGGATATGACAAACTATTAATGGACTTACTATAAAAAAAACTAAATATGGAAAAATACGAAAGACATTATTGTATAAAATCTATCACGGAAGAAAATACCTATGGACGTAAGACTAGGCAGTATGGTCAAAAGACTTTAGCCTTCCCTTCGGGGTAAATCGAAAAAAAAAAAAAAAAAAAAAAGTAAACCACGAAGTCAAAATTATTAAAAAATAATTTTGCGCCTTTCACTTTCGTGTTTATAGTAAAATCATATTTATTTTGATTAATTATGTTCTCACTTTGTGTTAACTGTACTCAGTAAATGTTATATTAAAAATAACACACAATGCTTCTTATTTTATAAAAAGGAGTGCCCTTAAAACTTGCAAAATGGGCTTGGACTTTGATGTCTTTGAATTTTGCAAAAAACTGCGGCAAAACCGGCCTCCGCCGTATCAGTGTCCTTTAGAAAAGTGTGACAAGGTGTACAAGAGTTTATGTGGGCTACAGTATCACTTGGTTCATTATGATCACGATAATCCAACCCCGACGACGCCAGCGGTAGCTAATCATCGAAAAAAGGGAAGAGGCAGGGCGGCCGTGCCAACGGGCGACATCGCTCTACAGAGTCCACCGAAAGAGGCTCTAACTTTCGCGGAAGCACAAAAAGTAGTCCAATTTGAGATAGATGGCAAAATCAGCAGAATTCCCATTGATCAACCTTTACCAATAATGTCATTGGAAGAATGGGAAAAGACAAATGCTGAACTGGAGAAGCCATTGCCTATTGTGACACCTCCAGCTGAACCTCACGTCAAATTACCTGAAGCAAGCTTCAAGGTACGGTGCATTGATTGTTGTAATATTATTGTTTACTTTTGTATTCCACAATCTTGTTTACCTATGATAACAAACGATTATTAAATAACTTAATTATACAGACTTTTTATTGGTAAAGTAAAGATTAGCTTTTTTGTGCATGTTATGCAAAATAAGGTTTACAGAAAATTAATTATATTTTTCATAAGCCTGTGTTTTCAGTTAATTCTTAAAGTTCATTGAAACATTCATTGAACTTTAAAAACCAGAATTTTCTATTAATTTAATTTTGAAAGTCTTGGTCACAGAATCTAATTTCTTTGACTAATTGAAACTAATGCTACCAGCATCACAACTAGAGCTTAACACTCAAACAGTTTATGGAATTTCTTGTTCTTTCTTTTTATCTATACAGATGTACATTTGGTACTTACTATATGACTGTCTTTTTTCCAATATGAAAGTGCCTTTATAAGGGTTAATGCATTGCTTTTATTACTGTAAGCACCAAATGCAGATATTTTTTAGGTTTTTTACCATTTGGCCTCCAGGCTGAGGGGCATTTTATTGTAGTTAACTGGATCATAGTTCCATAACTAGGCTAAGTTTGTTCTTGACTCCATTTAAAGAGCTTCTAAAACAGAGACTCTAGACTGACTGAAGCACTGTTGAACAACAAAATATTTAAACTTATACTGTCACTTATGGGATATCTTCCATGATTGTTCATTGTTTTGGGCTCCCGATATTTCGACACTGTTGCAAGCACCATTATCGCGGGTTTTATCATGGAAGATAACCCGTTGGTGACAGTATAAGTTTAGTTGTAAACCATGAAAGCTTATAACAGTGAACAAAGTATTTGGTCAAGCAAGCATCAAGGTCTACAGGATTTCTTGGTTTGCTCAACTACACTGATGTCCAGTTCTGTCTGTAGGATTACATAGAACTACTTGACAACTGAGGAAATACCTGGGTAAACTCTAGAAAATTGCTTCATCAACATTTAATTTTACATAAAAATTCAAAATTAAACTTACACCAGTATCTAAAAAGAGTTGAGTAAAAGTCACTATGTAAAATACAATTCTTTTTTCTGTAGTTTATTAATTGCTTAAAGTTTGATTTCTTTGCTTTGCTTTCTTAATACGTTTAAAGAATGATTATTAAATAACTTAATTATAAGCATAAGTTGTCAATCAAGTTATTACTTTAACTTGACTATAGATGCGAGTGTTAGTTAGAACCGAGAATTGTGGTACTCAGATGGTGTTAGTGAGAACCACTTAACACCATCTGAATACCACAATTCTGGTTAAGAACTCATCAACCTGCTGTTCCTTACTTCCAATTTCAGCTTGTTGACGATTACAATGAGCGCGTATGTGATGCTCCTCCTCGACCCAATGCCTACATCCGGTTCATAGAGAAATCTGCTGAAGAGTTAGATGGGGAAGTAGAATATGATGTGGATGAGGAGGATACTGCATGGCTGGCCATCATTAATAAGACACGTGTGAAACAGAACTTGCCTGCAGTCACTGTTGATACGCTGGAACTGCTCATGGATAGATTGGAGAAGGAGTCTTATTTTCAAGTAAGTGGTTGAGAATTCAGATTTTACCTTGTTATCTGATCAGAGATAAAAAAAAATTTTAAGCAGCCTCAAATTGATCAGTCTGTTCTGTTTTGTGGTGGATATCTACCAATAAATATGAATAATTCGATCTTTGAATAAGTTTGGAATCGTGAAAGAAAACCCCGGCTATAATAAAAATCGAAAGTTCTTTAATCAATTTTAGCTAAGGATCAGTACTTTTGAAAGTCAAATTACTTAGGACACTTCCGCCCGCCTTTCGCCACATCCTTGTGTTTTAGCTGGGAAGAAAAGGTGTGTCAACCAACTCCCTTGCAACACATTCATCTGTTAAGCCAAAATTATAATTAATCTGCCTCGTTGGTCACGACTGCTGAGCATGAGCTCCTGGGTTAGATTCCCGGGTCGGGCCGTGTCATTGGGTTTTTTCATCAGGATTTTCTCAGTAGTAGCCACTGAGTCTGGATTTGTGCCCGGTTGTCGGCAATAGGCTTGCCCTCTATTACATGGGACTTAAAACAACTGGCGAAATGTGGGTGTACTATTAGTTCCACCTCTGTCTAACCCTTCGGGGATTACAGGCTTGCTGTAATAATTAGTCTAAATTATTCACAGCAAATTATACAGTAATTAAAGCTAAAATTTTTAAGGTCTCTTTACAATTTACAAGTTCAAACTCCACCATGTTTTTTCATAGGCGTCTCAGAATGGCCAGCAGACTGCAGCTACAGTGGATGAGGATGCGGTATGCTGCATCTGCATGGACGGCGAGTGTCAGAACACCAATGTGATCCTGTTCTGTGACATGTGCAACCTAGCTGTGCATCAGGACTGTTATGGGGTAAGTTTTGCTTTACCATGTGTTCTTAATAGCTTCGGTTAATTTAAAGAGAACTCCGCAGTGCATAAATCCAGTAATCTTGCAAAGACCTTCATCATCATCATCCAACGCCCGACTTCACCCACTGCTGGATATAGGCCTCTCTTTGCTTTTGCTTAGCACCACGTTCTTGTGCCAGCCTCACCCGGGATATTGTCGCGATGGCAATAGTAGCCGCTTCAAACACCTGCCCCATGACTAATTTGTAGGTGACGCCAAATGAGCGTAATTCGATTGCATTTAAAAATATCAGTCGATACTTTTACGTGTGACACAGACTTGTATTAAACCGCAAGTAGTGTAACAAAACGAGACTCATTCGTTACGTATTATGTACATTCACGCTTGTTCGTCCTTTCGCATTAAAGGAAGCGCGACAGTATGAATATTTACTATATTGTGAAATGTCGCAACCTGTAAAGTTTCCCCGTCAGGCCTGCCTTCACGAGTTCCACTGTTACCAGTCTCGTCTAATATTATTTATCAAATCAACATGTGGTTGTTATAGGTTCCATACATTCCTGAAGGACAATGGCTGTGCAGGCGATGTCTGCAATCACCATCGCGGCTTGTAAACTGCGTGCTATGTCCAAACACCGGAGGTAAGTGTAAAGCACGTTTCATGCAGGAAATAAAGTTCATATTTGATAACCACACACAGAAGTGATAGCAACGTTAATAGACTCTTATTGTTACTGGAATTATCTCACACTAGCTGTTACCCGCGACCTTCAACTGCGTGAAATTATTATAAAAATATTATTTCCCTATTCGAATCGGATTTTGTTAACAATTTCAAAACTTTAAATTTTTTGCACAGAACCCTAGTTCTTTTTCTAAATAAAAGTAGCATAAGTTACTCATTATATGTATCAGCTATTAGCCAGCTAAAGTCCCGTCATAATCGGTCCAGCTGTTTCGGAGATTAACCAGAACAAACAGACAGACATAAATATTGCTTTTTTTGTTATAAGTTCTGTAAATACTTTCATGTGCAAAAAGCAAAAAGCTGTTGTTTTGAAATTACAAACAGACACTCCAATTTTATTTATTTGTATTGATTATTCTTTGTTTTCAGGTGCATTCAAGCAGACGGATCAAAGCACTTGGGCGCATGTGGTGTGCGCGCTATGGATACCTGAAGTGCGATTCGCTAACACTGTCTTTTTGGAGCCTATAGGTAAGAATATAAAATCCTGTAATTATTTCTATGTTATTTTTCTATTCAGGGCGTAACAGAAAGCGTGTAGTCATATGAAAGGATAGACTGCAGACCATCAAACTGAACAACTTCCTCCATGGGTTCAATATCTAAATGAAAAAAAAAAAAAACAGCTGTCCCATACATTTGGGATAGGTATTGAATTTTTATTAAAAATTTTGTATACGCGACATACTCATCGCCTGCCAGCATCGGTATCATTGTTTAGGCTAAATTCGACTTAAGACTGACGCAACTAAAATCAATTTTTTATTGCCACACAGATTCTATCGAGATGATACCCGCGGCTCGATGGAAGCTTCAATGCATGGTGTGTAAGCAGCGCAGTGTTGGTGCTTGTATTCAATGTCACAAGAGCAACTGTTACTCTGCCTTCCATGTCACATGCGCGCAGCAGGCTGGGTGAGTAACACTAGAATGTACACAGCAGTGGCGAAGGTTCCATAGAACTCGATTCCCACCGGCTTCCCTTTAATAATGGCACAGTCATACTGACTGTGCCATTTACAGTCTATAGACAAATAATATAACCACATTAAAGATATGTACTCCGGCTTACCCCTTACAAAAATTGACCGTTCGCTACTGATACACAGTCCTAACTAGTTTTCTTAATGTCAACTACAGCGGCCACCGGGGCCAACCGTAGCTAAGAACACAACAAGAAAGAAAAAACAACTAAATTAGTTAAGCAGTTTAGGAGATGAAGAATTACGATCACACGCTTATCAGAATTTTATGGAATGGGTGTAAAAAGACCCTTAACGAAGCTGAAAGGCCCTTATTTTCCCCGTCATTGCGATTTTTTTTTCTGGATCCTATCTGGTTACCTTCTAGTTTATACGGAGATATTGGAGGTCAACATTGTCACATTTTTTTAAAATACAATTTTTAAGTACTTGAAAACCTAGTTTATATGGAGATAATGGAGGTCAGGGTTCCAAGTTTTATACAGTGCCGTTGCTTATAGTGTGATATAAGCATGTAGGAGAGGGGGCGGGGGGGGGGGGGGGGAAGCTTATTGGAGACTATAAGATAGTCCTTACTACAGTTACTACAGACATAATATTGACGGAATTTCTCATTTTAGTGTAGAGAATACGGTTATTAAATCAACTTGGCATATTTCAGTCTGTACATGAAGATGGAGGCAGCGGGCGCAGGTCGCGACCCCAGCCAGCCAGTACAGGTCGCTAAGATGGCGTACTGCGATGCACATACTCCTGCGCACATATTACAGGTAATTACAACCACCCACTCACTTTGATTTGCTGTTTTTTTGATTTTTCACATAAATAGTATTAAATACTTTTAATTTTAATTTATTTATGTACTTCCGCGTTCACTGACGGTCGACCATTTTCATCCTTATGACTAAGTACGTAAGGGTGAAAAGTGGTCGATCGTCAGTGAGCGAGGTTAGTACCTATTAATCTGCTGAATTCAAGGAATGAATATCAACTGTTTTACAAAACAAGTTCTAACATGCAAATCGCGAGTCCAATCATTAAATTTTCTAGCTAGTTTTGTAATTTGAACCTTATTCCTGGTCGATTTTGCAGTCAGTTTTGGTAATTTATAATTTTATTTTATTTCGAAGATGACTCAATGGTTACAAGTTTCAACTGTGTATAAGGCCGCAACAGTTTGTCGGTGACCCCTATACTATCTGTTTGCCTGTATCGCTGGGATCACCAGAAGCCCTAGCACGAGCGCGTGGTGTAAACGTAACGTAAATACGACGATTTTAAAATTAAACATAGTCGGGTAAAAATACCTTTTCACATATAATATTTTCATAATTTTAAGAATTTATTCATTTCTATGGATATAATACTTTAACTAAAATGCTGTAGGATAATTGTATTTTCGATTAAAAAATCTACGTATTTACGTTTCGTTTACACCACGTGCTCGTTGTAGGGCTTCTATTCGTTTCACACATTAAATACATACATTACATTTTTATTTAATTTTGCCAGGAGCGTCGAGCGCAAGAATCCGAAGGCGACACAAAATCAACAGATCTGACAGCGATCCGGCTCAAAGGCAGAGAGAAGATAAAGCAAGTATGTGATGGAAAAAAAACTACCTCGTTAAAAGTACATGCACTTTTCTTTTATTTTCTTCTAATTTTCTAAAAAACAATAACCCCCAAATACTCACATGTTTTATATATTTTTTATCGTATTATGTTGCTGCATTGGACTCACGTGTTGGATTACGGCCTATGCCCTGAAACAGGCCTCTTTTTTGTGCTGTTTGCCATATATGGCAATACCACGAAACTGGGACATACTAGGTCATCGGTCAAATATCAATAGAAAATTATATTGCGTTTGAGTATTTCGGCCGTAAAGCTTTATTTTGTTTCTTTTATTATTGCACATCTACTTTATTTTTAATTTGAATTTTGCGGGCTACCCTGGCACTTCCACCTTAAATGCTCTGCTAGACCGCTGAACCTAAAAACGAGAAATCCATTGGCACTAGAGTTCCTTATGACAACTAAGGAAAGATTTTCCAAAATTGATTCCTCAAAGGATTACATAGAGGATGTATGGAAGGTCTGAAAAGTAGTACCGGAGATGCAGCTTGCTTGTGAACTCTGCGTGTTACTGTCCCCCCGCAGGCGCGGCGCGTGCTGGCGCTGAAGCGCAGCTGGGCGCCGTCGGTGCAGGTGCCCGCGCTGCCCGCGCCGCGCGTGGCCGACGTGGCGGCGCTGGCGCCGGGCGCGGCGGCGGCGCGGGCGCAGCTCATGAAGCGCCTGCTGGCCTACTGGACGCTCAAGCGGCACAGCCGGAATGGGGTGCCGCTGCTGAGGAGGCTGCAGAGCTTGACGAGTCATCATGGTTAGTCATTTCAATCAATTATATTGTATAAATATATTGTCCATGGTGTAATCTAAACTGCTGATGTGCAAATTAAATTAGCTAGCAAAAATTCACAGATGTTAATAAATAAACAAGATAAAACAAAAAAAAAAAATTGTAACTTTTACCACTTTTTTCTCACTTTTCAACGTGTTAATGAATGAATGTATGAATTTATTTTACATCGGACAATCTTCTCTTCCAGACCTGCTATGAATAACTTTTCTCCGATTCCTTTTTGTTTTGGAGTCTAAACCCCGATCTGGGAAATATTTTCTGGTTTAGGTTATTTACTGCTTGATAAGATATATTGGAGCAGCGGTGGCCCAGTGGTGGAGACCCCGACTTACGAGCAGTAATTCGTGGGTTCGAACCCAGCCAGGCGCATTACTTTGTGTAAGTTATTTCATCACCACTGCTCTCAAAACGGTGAAGGAAAACATCGTGAGGAAACCGGCATGTCCTAGAACCAAAAATTCGAAGACATGTGACTTCTACCAACCCGTATTGGGCCCGCGTGGTGGATTATAGCCCATTCCCTCTCATCGAGAGGAGGCCTGCGTCCCAGCAGTGGGAACATTAATAGGCTGATTATGCTATGCTATGCTTAAGATATATTGTGTTTCTTGAAAAATTAAAAACAGCCTGGGTACACACGCTGTTTTTAATTTTTCCCAAAATAGAAAAGGAAATAATTATTGAAGTATGTTTGTTTTTATTTCACAGGAAGCCGAGGTATACAGGATGGCACAGTGAACGTAAGAGAGCTGTGCAACCAGCTCAAATACTGGCAGAGGATACGACAGGACTTGGAGAGAGCAAGGTAAAATATTTGGTAGTTTTAATAATAGGTCTGCTTAGAGCCAACAGTCTATTGAGTCAAATGACGCCCAAAAAGCATGGTCCTGGTCGCGCAAGGAGTCAATATAGTAATAGTTTTAGTACCCAAGAATAAACAATCCGAATGGCAGGTTCCATAATTGTGTATACAACGTAAATCTACAAAATACTACTGGATACTTCTATCCTGTTGCTACAGTCAGCCCCCAAAATTAATTTCAGCCTGTGTAGGAGGTTTTGGTGAAATGAATTGTTTTCTATGTTTTGTAGCTTTACATTGTATATAAAATTATGGAATAATGGTTGTAGACAATTAAATGTTTATTTTATTTGTATATAAGTATTAGTATCGTTATAAGTGCCTACATAAATTTTCGATAGCAAGAATTTATCCTATCACAATGTTTTCTTATTTAACCCAAAGGTTGATTGGTAGTGAATGCCTTGTGGCATTAAGTCCGCCTATGTATCACTATTGTATATGAACTTTAAATAAATAAATAAATGGTTCCTTGTCCGTGTTTACATCTTTTTGGGGCTGACTGTAGCAGCAGGAGGATAGGAGTACCTGAGTATCGAGTTGGGTGGCAAGCAGTTGGTGCTCTGTAGGCTGATGATGAAAAAAAAAGCAAACGCTCTGGAGACAATAGTCTCCAGAGCGTTTGGTTTTTTAACGCTTTGAAGCGAGAATTCACTTCTATTCGAAGTTATTACTTACAAAACTTCCTTCCACCAGATTACTGTGCGAGCTAGTACGCAAACGCGAGCGTCTAAAGGCAGAATACACTCGCGTTTGGGAACGCTGCGTGTTACACTCGCTGCAGCCGGAACGCGCTGCGCTGCACAAGCTACTGCGCATGTTGCGGCAGAAGGATGCCAGCGACATATTCACTGAGCCTGTGGATCTGCAAGAGGTATGTCATCTAAAGGCGCAGTAATAGCGGCAGAAACGAAGGTAAAATCTTTCTTGTGTCTATTTTTGGACTAGAATTGCCAGGCCTTAATTTGGCAGACATTGAATGTGGGATTCGTTTCCAACTTTTCAGGGTAAAGTTATACAGGGTGAATTTTTCAAGTAATAGCAAAAAAAACTCAAAGGAGTCTCGAGCTTGATTTCGATAAAAACTAAAACTGCATCATTCGTTTTTTGGACAATCAATATTCCTAGCCAGGAATCGCCCCGTTGATTTTGAAAAAAAAAAACACTACACCATTCGATAGTGTCGCTATAGGGATCAAATTCTGGGAAGGAATGAAATGCGGACAATTTTTCGCTATTCCTCATAGTTTTGGATTTAGTATAAGTACTTTTGTGACTACTAATATTATAAATATGGCAATTTAACTGTCTTTGAAATATAATAATCCTGTATAAAAAAGTACTCTTGTCAATTTATAAAATTTCTGTCTAAACGTCAGTGTAGTTCAAGTAGGAGGACACTCATCAGTCTGCTGTACATCTACCCAACACCCTAATAGACATCATACTCTTCCTCGCAGGTACCAGACTACAGCACCGTAGTGAAGCACCCGATGGACCTGAGCACGATGGGCAAGAAGCTGGACCGCGGCGCGTATGCCACCATCGACGATATAGAGGCCGACTTCAAGCTCATGATAGAGAACTGTCTCACTTACAATAATAAGGATACTGTGTTTTACAAGTAAGTCCATAAAGATCCTAAAAGTAAATAGAGTTGTGGTGTTTTCTTATTTATTAAAAATTGAGAAGAAATGTTGGTAAAAGTATATATATATATAGTAAAAGTACCGCGTACATGATCCCCTCCACATAGGAAATTATAACCTGTAATTTAAAAAAAATCGGCTGTTTTACAACATTATTTTTAGTATATGCAAAACCTGAATATACATAGTTTGTTCAGAATAAGTAACTAAATCGATTCCAATTATTTTTCAACCATGTTATATTTTGTTCCAAAAAAGTTACAAGTTGGACACTGAGCGACACTAAATACCTATCGCAATCATTTAGGTACCTACTGCGAAATTATAATTATTAATGAGCTCAAGACGACGATGGAGGCGCGTGTGCGGTGCCGCCGCGTGGTGACCACGTTTTTGTGCCGACAACCATGTAACAGAACAAGCTTATAACTTTGTGATTTTTCATGGTACAGTTTTGAAATTTTGTACATAGATTCTTTACATAAAAATACTAGACACGTGTTTCGGGTTTCGCATATACTAAAACTAATGTTGTATACATTATTACCGTGTAGTTCTCCCTTTTGTAGGAAACAGCAGATTTTTATAAAATCAATGACAATAAATTTTAGAAAGATGAACTAAATATGTGGTAATCGTTTGTGCATTGGTGTCCATTCCACCCTGTGTGATGGTTTGACACACATTGGTGTTGCTATGGTATTCCTAGCTTATGCTGGCACTTAAGTTGGTGTTTTTCATACAACTCAAATAACCATCATGGTGACTAACATTGTCATTAACACTAGAATCCATGTTTACAATCAAAAACAATAACAACAATCAGTAAACATGGTAAATATTCCGTTTTCAGTGTTAATGATAACTCAAATAATGTTGTAAAAATTTGAAGATATTATGTACAAATTAATACACCATATTTCTATAAGAACAAAGTTTATTTTAATTTATAATGCAAGGAAGTGGGCGATTTTTTTTTGTCTTGGACCCAGTAGTAATAAAAAACAAAGCAAAGATTATAATTGCTGTTTTTTTAGTACATCTTCTTCTTAGCGTGTCGATGGTAATCGAAATTGTGTCAGCCCAGAACTGAGCTACTAGTTTGGCGTTTTCGGTAGCGTCCATCAGTTCCTGTAGTCAACAAACAGTGACTGATCATTTGTGGAACAGCACCACATTTACACTCCAAGGCAGAGTCATTAATGAATCTCCGCTGAGCAATTTTTCCTTTCTGCTTTAGTACCACTGCTCTCAAAAACGGTAAAGGAAAACATCGTGAGGAAACCGGCATGTTCTAGAACCAAAAATTCGAAGACATGTGACGTCTACCAACCCGCACTGGGCCCGCGTGGTGGATTATAGCCCATTCCCTCTCATAGAGAGGAGGCCTGCGTCCCAGCAGTGGGAACATTAATAAATTAATAAGCTGATTATGCTTATGCTTTAGTACTAATCTTACATTTTATTGCCAGGGCTGGAGTAAAAATGCGCGAACAATGCGTGCCACTATTCCGTCAAGCTCGGCGCGATGTTCGCGAAGCCGGCTTACAGGCGTTGTGTGTGGCTGCTGAAGGCAGTCCACGCGCGCCTGGTAGCCCGCTCCAGGCTGCAGTCAGTCCTAGGAGGAACAGGTATGAGAATTTATTTGCATCCGGGGAATATGACTGCCTCGTTCGTGTAGTGGTCACAAACGCATTTGCTGAGCAAGAGGTTCTGGGTTCGATTACCTGGTCGGGTAAAGTTTTATTAGGTTTTTTGATTAGGAACTTCTCAGTAGCAGCCACGGAGTCTGAATTTGTGCCCGGTTGAAGGCAATAGGCTGGCCCCCTATCACATGGGGCTTTAACATAACTGGCGAAATGTGGGTGTACTATTAGGTACACCTCTGCCAAATCCTACGGGGATTATAGCCGTGATGTTATTTTGATTTCTGGTTGATTTGCCCAAAGTTGTTTATTTCTAACATAGACTGTCATTATGATCAGATTATGATATGAGATTATTGTATGTATCTATGGTCTGATCCAAATAAAAAAAAAATATGGTTATTCTCAGCGGAGACTAGACTACCCATCGGCGTAGAATATGTTATAGTGCAGGCGTGTGCGCGGCGTTACAGGTGCACTTTGTCTTCCTCCCCTCTCATCTCCATATTAAAGTGTACTGTATCGCATTGTCCAGTACCGCGAGCCCTCGCCGCGCCAGCCCGCCGCGCCGCAGCGTGAGTCGCGCCGCCAGCAGGCCGCGCTCCAGCAGTGACAGCGAACGGGAACGGACGCCAGGTAACTACGATTTTAACTATAGATTTATATAGGTCTTTTTTGACTGTGGAAACGGGGTTGTTTTTTAACATCTACTCATATTTTTTTTGTTATCTTCATCTGTAATTATGTAAAAAAAATCTTAGAAATTAAATTTGGCCGACCTACCGCTTTCCGATTGAGCTAAAATTTTGCATAAATGTTTAGTTTGGATGACAATGCATGATTAGCTAAGTCATTTTAAATCCAATATGGCGGACTCCCAAATATAGCGGTCTAATTATTTTTTATGCATTCAAATGAAAAGGTTCACTGAGAAAAAGCATCATCTGCCTAGCCTTTTCCCAACTATGTTGGGGTCGGCTTCCAGTCTAACCGGATGCAGCTGAATACCACTATTTTACATGAAGCGACTACCTATCTGACCTCCACAACCCAGTTAGATGGGTAATACGAAACCCCTTGGTGTGACTGGTTGTCAGACTTTCGGGCCTCTGACTACTTGTAACGACCGTCAAAGATCTACAATTGATAGCCGGGACCAACAGCTTAATGTGCTTTCCAAAGTCACCGGTCACCCATCCACGGACCAACGGCAAGCGCGGCTTAACCTGAAGATTGACCCCAGCGGCTGTTATTATTTAGTCACGAGATCCTCCCTTGTCCGAGTGGTTACTAGAATTTGTAATAATTTATTTATTTATTTTATTAAAACTTTATGCACAAGTAAAAACTGTACAAAGGCGGACTTAATGCCATAGGCAATTTAATGTTGCTTGTTGTGTTTATAGAGAGGCGTAAGGATCGCAGCATGTCAAGAGCTCGCAGCGAGAGGCGGCAGTCCAACGCGACAAAAGACTCGGACGATGAAAATATCGCTGTAAGTATTATTTTACTACGACATACACTTATACACGTCGTATGTGATAAGTATTTAAAATCGTAAAGAAAAAAACAACTGTTGGTGTTGAAATACTCCTGTTTCTTCGGTAATTCACATTTACTATAAATACTAACCTTTTACAGTCCTATTGCAAGGCAAAGGCGTCGTCTCATATAGAGATGGCATGAGAATTTATCACCACGCTTGCGCAAACTAGATTTCCACGAACTTTTTGCGCGAACTAAATTCAGCTTTCCTTCACTGATATCAGTTGTCAGTGATGTCCAACATAAAGTTAATTACATTGTCATAAAACGGGATGGAACAACATAATATTCTATCCACCAGTCTCACCGCGCCACATCCCCGGCGGCAGCTCCATCCGCGCGCAAGCCGTGGGTGCGCGGACGTACTCGCGGACGGGCGCGCGGGCGCGGACGGCGCGGCGGACGCGGACGAATTAGTGCACAGGCGGACCGGGGCAGAGATAACGGTAACACACTTACACTTACTGAAATATAATATTTCTGAACATCACTTTTTTGGTCTATTCACGCGTACAACATGTGGGAATTCCAAGTCCAACGTGCCGTCGAAAATAGACGAAAAAGAAACTGATAAAGAAAATACTGCTGAACAGAAATCTATTCAGAGCATTTTCGTGCTAGTACCCGGACTTTTAAATTTTTATGTCAAAACTTCTTCTTAGCGTGCCGATGGCAAAAAGTTCAAAAGTGTTTAGCCCAAAACACAGCCACGCGAACTCCACTCACTGATGCAGTAAAGAGATAATCAAGTACGCAGGTAATTGGGCATGCGAGGCAAGATGGACGGTGGGCCATTGTCTGTGGAGAGACGCCGCATACGCACTTGAGGTCTGAACTGTCCATGAACCCCCCATCTGCAGAGATTGTCTTTGCTCCGGCGCATCTTGGGCGCATAAAATTCAATTTATATTAACATATTTCCATTTGCAGATACCCCAACATCAGGCTCCGAGACACCAGTGCCCCTAAAACCACCGGTGGAACGCACCCTGAAACTGGCAACACCAGAGAAGTCCCCAGTTAAACAACCAGAAGCAACGCCAAGTTAGTAAACAACCTCCTTTTATGACTCGCGCGTTGACCAGGGTCCACTTTGACATACCAATCTTCTCCATTGTCTGTGATTTTTGACAGATCACAATGTTTTTATGTCATGAATGAACCATAATGTTTTTATAAAAAGTTTTGTTTTCTTTTTATTAAATGTTGTATATTTTTTTATAAACGTACTGTTTTTCTATTTTTTTTTTATTTGTAATCTCTTTGTTTCTTATAACACAATGTTATTTTTAATGAGTGGCAACGATACACCGTTGGCTATGTGCAATATGTCAGCCAGGTTTATTTTTTTGTTATTATAAAAAATAACCATCGCGTTGGACAATTATTTATATTTTTTTTACTCGACATCTAAATTATATAATGTCGCATACTATACCTTCACATGGCAAAAATATGAAAATTAAAAAAAAAAAAATTGGGTGTAAAAAGGTGATAGCCGCTTCATAACCAACCTCATTGTTATCAAAATACTTGTAATAGGTGCGAATGTTGCCAGTTACAGGCCTGGGGCTCATGGGTGCACTTAGGAAGCCCACCCTGCTGGTGTCGCCCTCTACCGTCGCGGCGCCACCCAAGAGCTTCGGCTCTGATGGTAATTATAACCTCTTTTCACACTTCAATTGGAAACTACTCTATAATCAATTTACTATTGCAGAGTAAACACTGATTTTTCTTTTATTTATTTTGATTTTTGTATTAAATCTGTAATATTTGAACTGTAAAAAGTGTCTTTGGGTTAAACGATGATTGGCCTAAGAAAATATAGCATCGTACCTATCGGCCATATTAAAAATAATAAAATATCACTGATGCAGTTTTTAATCAACGGTTTGTTGAGCCTACTCTTCGCTATTTATTTTACTTTGATTAAAACATTACGAACAGCGTCGTTGCCGACATTATCAGCCAGTCTGGGTCGATCCAGCTTAGAGCCCTCGCCCAAGAAGAAAGGTCGCGGCAGACCCCGGAAACAAGACAAGGACAAGTCTACATCATCACCAGATCTGTTTAGGTACATTATATAACACGGAAATGTTTGTGGACCTCGAAAATAACCAGCTTTTCTGCTACAACGCGGTTTTATAAAGAAAATACATATATTGACGTATAAAAAAACACATAGAGTTATTTCGATGTTCATAATCAGAATAATAACGGGTCCATAGATGTTTTCGATTACTTTTATTGCACGAATTCCACATTACCCTTTAGCACATTTTTTTGGAGTGGAGAAACGCTACGAAGGCATAAAAACGTATGTAAACTAGGCTTAGCGATCTAGATAGTTTTTTACGAACAGAATACAAATATGTTTTTATAAAAAGCTTCTATTTGATTGCAAATGTGAAATAATAGATTTCATGGAGAAGATTGAGTCTCAAAGCGGACCTTGGCATAACCGCTTACATTTTAGTATGGTAAAAAAAGCTTTGCACCGCTTTTAATATGTATGAATATTGCTTGACTTGAAAACGGTGCGTATGACATATACGGTTTAAGCTATCCTGCTATTGAGAAAAGAGTTCATACTTCAAAATTATTCTAAGTATTTTAATTGAGTGGTGTATAACTTTTTTATACCAACCAACACATATAATATTATCTGCGTCAAACTTCAATGATGCTCTAAATTGGAGGCTACGCTAAGGATAAATAGTATAAAATTTAAGCAATTGTTCCACTGCTCACGATTAGCGACAAGCGAGTAAAGCAAGCAACTAATTGTTTGGTGGCCAGAGTTCTCGCCATGCGGCAGTGTGAACAGTCAGCGATTATGATCCATATATGTATCTCTTACTTACATGAGGCCTTCATCTAATGGTTGTAAAAAACCCTTAACGAAGCCGAAGGGCACTTGTTCTCCCCGTCATTGCAATCATCTTTTTGGTCTGGACCATACCTAACTATAACTTTACTTTAAATACTTCCATGCATAACCCCTGTACTATTCAATGCATCCATCAACGCAATGTTATGAGTGAGTTACATTGAGTCCTACCGCAAAACCGTGATTTTTTACCTAAAAAAAAAAGTTTCCCGGCAAAAAAAAAATCGTAGCCACTACTTAGTTTGATGTACAGGATGCTTATTTGACGGCTTCGTGAAGGGTTCGTTTACACCTTGAATTGCACGTTTTTTGAGTGGAAAATTAATCTTCGTCGACAGTGGGACATGGTGCCTTAAATGAGCAAAGATGAGGATGACTAAAATAAGTTTTTTTTCAAAATAAGATCTATTTAGGCTGGAAATAGTATTACGCCATTTACGCCAAAAAACACAAGGAACTATAGTAATCTTCCTGCCTTATCTCGATGCATACAATGTTCTTTTAACATAACAGGCAGATATGTAGCTGGGGTGTTTGTTGTGCCACTTCTACCTCAGCTAAAACACTAAGGCCCGCTTGCACCACAAATCGCTAAACGCGTTTAACGCTAAACATATTTAATACATCATTCTGTCTCTGTCATCTTTGAACGATTGATAGAAACAGAAGATGTTTAATGCGGTCTACGTTAAATGTGTTTAGCGAGTCGTGGTGCAAGCGGGCTTAAGTCAGGGAGGGTATGTAATTGTTGAGGTTCAAAAATGATTGAACGCTGATTCTCACCCTTATTTGAATTAGTGGTTTTTGATTTGCACATTCATATTGTCGTTAGCATTTGAATAGAGTTATCATTTCGAAATTTGAAAACATCTGACAACAAGTCGGACATTTGCAAAAAAGGTCCGGATATTTACTGACCTTTTTCGATAGCCATATTTTTTTTTTCTTCTAAAAATCCTCTTATTAAAATACCAAGGCCGGGAGTCTGAAAAAATCCGGTCGAATTGTAACCCTACCTATGCTAGATTTTGACGTAACACTGTTTCCAGCCATAGTTTCTGTTTTTCCCTAAAACGATGATGGTGTGAGCAGGTCGTCTCAAGGCAGCGAGGGCAAGAGTATGTCGACGCCGGTGCCCGCGTCGTTCCTGCAATACCGCGGGCCGCCAGGCGAGGTCGGCTCTGACAGCGACCTTGCGCTCTCCAGGTAAGGGAACATAACCGTTTTAGTTTTGAAAAGGTTTGTTTTATCACGGGGTAAAACCTTCAGTAATTAATTTCAACAGTCATCATTTGCCTTTAGGCTTCCAGTCTTACCGGATGCAGCTGAATAATAATATTTCAAATTTCAGTAGTATGTAGGGTGACTGGTAATTAGTGACCGATACTTAAACACGTGATTGTACTCATGGTAACAAACAACTTTCCCAAAGAAACATTTTGTGGAGGTTCCCAGTTAAAAAGATCTGAATGATACCGGATGCGGAGTGTGAATGGGTGTTATGACGCTGCGTGGGAGAGACATAAGTCCAGCTTTGAACTGCGATAGCCTCAGTTGATGATCTTCGGCGATTTATGAGACAGAGTAATGTCAGACATCAAGGTTGTTATAGAATTACTAACTGTTCCAAATAAGTAATAGTTGAAATGCGCCTTTTCCTACTACCTACCTACTACTTACCATCTACCTTCTATCTACCTACTACCTACCTACCTACCTACCTACCTACTAACTACCTACCTACCTACCTACCACCTGCCTACTACCTACCTAAGAACCTTCTCCTGACAGTAACAAACAGAACAAAAAAAGAATTAGTGACATCGGTCCAGCCGTTAATGCGTGATGCCGTGACCAAGGGAAATAGGGATTCATTTTTATATATAGATGTTGTTGTGTTGCAGATCGTCGTCGAGCAGCTCGGCGTGGTCGCAGTCGTGCTCGTCGTGCACGCACTACGACGACGAGGGCTCCCACCACTCCTGCTCTATGAGTTCTACTGACGGGTTAGTATGACACTGTACACAATCAGCCTATCAAGTTCCTACCGCTAAGCCACACGCCTCTT
This sequence comes from Noctua janthe, assembly GCA_910589295.1. NCBI lineage: Eukaryota > Metazoa > Arthropoda > Insecta > Lepidoptera > Noctuidae > Noctua > Noctua janthe. The sequence goes on along the minus strand of OU342573.1, from coordinate 5,640,056 downwards.
CTCGATGCGAGAGAATGGCGGGTCGCAATCTTGGATCTAGTACGAATGGTGAATGTCACATGTCTTCGAATTTTCGATTGGATTCTAAGACATGCTGGTTTTCTCATGTTTCATTCACCGTTTTGTATACTACACAGTGATTTTGTTAAATTCATACCGAGTTTCCTCCGTGCGTCGAAAAGCACGTTAGTTAGTCTGTGGCCCGAAAGTCTGACAACCAGTCTTACTTAGGGGTATCGTATCACGCAGTACTAACTGGGTTGTGGAAGTGAGATAGGCAGTCGCTCCATGTAAAATCCTGGTATTCAGCTGAATCCGGTTAGGCTGAAAGCCGACTCCAACATAGTTGGGAAAAGGCTAGGCAGATGATAATATTAGATCGTCCCGCAGGTCTAGCTTCACGTCCCCCCCTCCCCGCGCGCCCCCCCCGCGCCGCTCGCGCCGCGCCGCGCCGCACTCCGACGTGTCGGACAGCGAGCCCGCCACGCCTGTCAAAGTGAGTTGTGCAGGGTCACGCAGGTATTGTGCCACAGACAACTTCTAGTAGATACATGTTACCGGCAAACGCGCTTCGGACCACAGTGAAGTGAGCGGCAAGCCTCTCAAAGTGAAGTTAGTTGTAGGTAGTTTCGAACAGTGCAATGTCTAGGGATTAATATTACGGCAAGCTGGGGTAGCCTGTTAGGCAAGCCTAGCTTTCAGGCGTGTATGAAGGTATTGTGTCATTTGCAATGTTAAAGTAAATAAATATTCCAAGTGCGTGTCGAACCACGCACAGCTAAGGCAGCGAGATCGGTTGAGAAGTTCATTTGTTTACTGTGTTTTAATGGGGAATCCATGGACAGAAAAAAAAACTGAAGCACTATTTTGGAATTGTAAATTTGACGCTAATACCGCCCCACCGATTTTTGGTAATACAATGACCCCTTCGACTTCAAAAAGAATAACTAAGATTGTACATAATTATTTCAAACGCGGCTTGCGAAATCTCTCCATATCCATACAATTGGTTAGGCCTTATCTATTTGTTCCAAAACATTAAACGTTTTGGGCAGGTAAGAGCTATCCTTAATCTAACAAATTTCATTATGGTACTGTTCAGGGCCGAGGAACAAGATCGTCAACATCAAAGACCCCCGTCAAGTCTGCGCAAGCGTCGACCTTACAACTGGAACCGCTACAACTCGTCTGGGCCAAGTGCAGGTCAGTAAAGTCAGTAGCTGTATACACATCCATTTTATTAACCTTTCTATGTAGCACAGTTTTTAGTTTATATATTTATAAGTAGGCGATTGCTATTTTTACAAAGATTTAAGGTGTTAGATGTGCCCTCTCCGTACTTAGGTCCAACAAATAAGTATAAATTAAGAGTTAATTCGCGCATCCAGTATGGAACGGTAGTTACGATTTTCAGTATGTGTGAGTGAGACATAACATCACGCCTGTAATCCTCGAAGGGTTAGGCAGAGGCGTACCTAATAGTTCACCCGGGCGAGGCCATACTATTCAAATGCCATTGTCGGCAAAACTTGAACCGGTAGAGCGAATCTAACGATTTAAATCTTTGTTTTGTTTTGTAAATGCAGCTATTTACTTCGTAAGACCCTTAGTAACTCGGAGATGTTTTTATTCTTAGTAATTTTGAGTAGCTCCGATTCTGACCATCTACATTCGACAAAGAGTATTAAATCTGCGCAAAGCTTTTTAATAAAAACTCGAAATAATGAACTAATTTTAATCCAAACTACTTCAACAGAGGCTACCCCTGGTACCCAGCGCTAATCATCGACCCGAAGATACCAAAAGGCTTCATCTACAACGGTGTTCCCCTCCCCGTCCCCCCTCAAGACGTGCTCAACTTAAAGAAGAACCACTCCCACGAACCCATCCTCTACCTCGTACTATTCTTTGACGTGAAACGCACTTGGCAATGGCTTCCACCCAACAAGCTTGAAGCTCTGGGACTTGAAAAGAGCGTCGATCAAGCAAAACTCATCGAGTCTCGGAAGCCAACGGATAGAAAAGCTGTGAAGAAAGCGTATGGAGACGCCATGCAGTTCCGTAAACAGGTCCATGGTGACGATAAATGACACAAGTTTAAGTACAGGTCTCGCCGACCTCCGCGAAACAGAGCTTTCAGATATGGTCAATTCTCCACTATGCACTTACAAACCGAAGATACCACCGATTCCAGTGATGATTGAATACAGTTCTTAAGTTTGTTTGATTAAGGTTCCTATTGCTGGGACATAACCTCCTCTCGGTTAGAGGGAGTTGGCAGTTTCATTGTTTACGCTTTATTTTATTGCTTTTATTGAAGTATAAATCCGTCATTCCATTTTATTATTTGGGACTTGTAACGTTTGATGAAATTAGCGTGAGTGACTGTGGAAAATGAACTTGAAGAGGACGATAACTTGTCATTAAAAAGTGTAACTAACTCGAATTTTGGGTATTTTGTGTAATATATCGGTAGGTCAACAGTGTAGTTAAAACCGTAGAGGAATTTGGATAAGAATACGTAAAATTAAGGAAGAATGATTACCACAATCCAGTTTTGTATACGATTAAGATGTATGTAGAAACAGCGTCTGCCTCCAATGATTTCTAAAGTAAAATTCTAATAATAATTGTAAGTCGCACTTTAGGTTGCACATTAGGTGCAGGTTGTATCAACTTGCACCTAATTCTGTCCCTCACTTCTATTGGTGCAGATACAAGGCTCATCACAAGTTATGAGCCAATGAAATCATTGAACGCTGGACGGAATGTGCAGCTAAAATAAAAAAAATCTCATTAATCTTCTAATAAAATTAAATGAAATTAACCAGTATCTTTAAAACATAGAATTTGAAATGTATCCACTGTAGATGGTCGTGGTTAGTGAATGAATTGTGTCCATAATATAGTAGACGGAAAAACAACATAATCATGTATACTTTAAATATTAATATTGTACTAAATTGAATTTTGGGATATAGGATAGACTTTAACAAAATAAGTTATGTATATATAGCATGTTGCATGTTTGTGTGTTTATGAGTGTTTTAGCAGGGCTTATTGTGAGCTAAAACAGCCTGACAGAGGGCTCAAACTGATGAACAGACGCCAACACATCAAGCTACTATCTGTCAAATATTTTTAATAGATTTTCAACTTTATCGCTAAAGCATTAGGTTCTAGGTTGATTGGGAAAATTTGACAGTTTCGGTTAGCTAGATGTGCTGGCGTCTGTATTAAGGTCCTAGCACGCGCGGTGTAAACGTAACGTAAATACGTCGATTTTTAAATTAAAAATACTCGTTTCACATAAAATATTTTCATGATTCATCATCTTCCTGTCCTTGTCCGATTCTACCTTGCGGTCGGCGCAACACGTTTTCTTCCATTCTCCCCTGTCAGACGTCACGGCATCTCTCATTCCTTTAATCAGTAACATCCATAGATATAAATAAATTTTAATAAATATTTTCATAATTATAAGTATTTATTAATAACTATGGATGTTACTACTATGGTTGTTATGATTGAGCTTGTTGCAAACAAGCTTCATTAAAATGCTACAGGATAATTGTATTTTCGATTCAAAAAGCGACGAATTTACTTTTACACCGCGCGCTCGTTTTGGGCCCCTGGTCGTTATATAGCACATCAAATAATAGAAAGAGTTGGGTTCGTCTTGTCTCTCATACTTGTGTATGACAGTCTCTCTTTCTAAAGCCCGATTCACATTGGACAATTAGTGTTTAGCAAAGTAGATAACTACAGCGAGTTAGGGCAGTGGTGTAAACCGATCAACAGACATATTGTCTAGGTGCTCGCCACTGTATTTGTGTAGTCTAATATACTTGGCCAATGTAAATCAGGCTTTATGCTTGACGTGTCTAACACTCGTATCTAAAGTCAAGTTATTGACATTAAAGTTCTAAAAAATTGAAAATAATGTATTATTAGAATTAAAGAAAAGATAAGAAATTGTATTTAATTCAAGTAATTTCTTGAGTTTAAGCTATTACTTATGCAAACATTTTTATGCAATATACAAGAATTTAAAAGTAAGAACCTTGAAAGAAAGCAATGCTAAGAATTCTAACTCTTGACAGGCAACTTCAAGCAATTGCTTAACAACAGAATAAAAATCGTATTCTTAAATTATTACAAAAGTAAAAACAAAAAAAAGGTAAAAACTCAATTAAACACTGCCCGCACCCACAGTGCGAGCTTAGCGCGGGTGCGACGGCGGGCGCGAATTATCAAACATGAAACCGCCGTAGACAGCAAGCGACACACTGCGCGGCTGCGGGGGTATAAACCATTTCTATCTTGCCATTTTTTTCTTGTTAAAATGGCGATAAATACTAAAGTGTTTATTTTTCTGGTTTTATTTATTTCGTGTCTTGTGTCCAACAACTCACAAAGAAGAATCGGACTGTCTAATAAAAATACAAAACCATCGACCATGGTTTGCAACACCTGAAATACGTCTATGCACTACAACAACTCGCTCGTCACTGGCCACCGCACGCGCCCGCTGTCGCATCCGCGTTAGGCTCTAGGCGCTAGGCTCGCACTATGGATGCTTACTTTGACTTGTTTATAGATACAGGTGTTAGTAACGGCCGGGTACCTTAAAAGCTCATACTAAAGCCCTTGATCTAATAGATCTTTTTGTATTTTATGCGTATCTGATAAAATGAAACTATTTGACATGTCTGGCCAAATTTTGGCACTGTTTCTTTATAAGAATTGTAAAATTTAAAAGTTGTTATTGTTTTATGGATTGCCTGTTTGTAGAAATATACTAAGTGTATTTCAATTTGTTTGTATCATTTATTTTCGCCTACTACGAAACAAAACAAAAACTGCTATAAAAATCAGTCCAGTGGTTTTTGTGAAATCATCATAATAAAGGGTGTAAAATTAGACCCTTAACATAGCCGAAAGGCACTTGTTCTCCCAGTCTTTGCGATCATTTTTTTGTTCTAGACTATACCTGGGAACCTTCTAGTTACGGAGATATTGGGGGTCAAAGTTCTAACTTTTTAGTAAGTTTTTTTTAAATGCATCTTGCTAATGTAAGATTTTTACTTTAAACACCTCCACGACCCCCGTAGTATTCAATCTATCCATCAGCACAATGTTTTGAGTGCGTTCCATCGAGTCCTACCGTAAAATGTGATTTTTCACCTCCAAAAAATATTTTTTGCATTAAGTTACTTAGAATAGAATAATTTATTTGTGTAAAAACATGGTACATTAAGGCCTTATAAATAGGTTTGTGAACTTACATGTTTCGCCATAAAATGGCATTCTTATCTTGATGTACAGAATGCTTGGTTGACGGCTTCGTGAAGGGTCTGTTTACACCCTGTATAAGAACCTTTGTTTACCCAACTGACACAGTTTAAAGAAGGATTATGATTTTTAATAAGGTAAACATTAAAAAACATTGGCCCTTATTCTACATAAACTTTATTTAAATTAGAGCTTCGTATTGTTCTTATTCCATTTGCTAATGTCCTACTTTTCATTCATAGTGTTTGTCCCACAGGAATACAGGGCCCGGAGTTGGCCTTGCATTAGATGCCGCCTTGGGGGCTCTGAAAAGAACATTACAAGTCAATATTTATGGCAGTAAGGAGCACGATAATGATCACATAGTGCATAAGAGAGGTGTAAATATATGTAGGGAAAATATTTGAAAGAGAGACAGCATAACAACTAGATTTAAAAAAAACTAAATATACAACATTATGTTTATATTTAGTTTTTCAAACATTATGTTTAGTATATGCGAAACTTGAATATAGTTTGTTCAGATGTTATATTTTTTCCCAAAAATATTTAAAAAAGTTAAAAATTGGACACCAAGCGACTCTAAGTACCTATCGCAATAATTTAGGTACCTACTGCCAAATTATTATTATCAATGAGCTTAAGACGACGCTGGAGGCGCGCGATGCGTGGGTGGGTGGCGAGCGTGAAAGTTTCAACTTTTTCTCTTTTTTTTTAATGTTAGATATTTACTTTAAACACCTCCATGACCCCCGTACTATTCAATTCATCCATCAGCACGATGTTTTGAGTGCGTTACATGGAGTCCCACCGTAAAACGGAGTTTTCACCCCAAAAAAAAAGTCGGCAATAATTTTTGCGTAAAGTTACTAAGTTTGATGTACATATTGCTTGGTTCACAGCTTCGTGAAGGGTCGGTTTACACCCTGTACACATAAACTCACTTCTTTTTAACCCCCGACGCAAAAAGAGGGGTGTCTGTCTCTGGCACCGTAGCTGTTAAATGAGTGAACCGATTTGGATGCATTTTTTTTTATTTGAAAGCTTTTCTTGGAAATGGTTCTTAAATACGTTTTATCAAAATTGGTGCAGCCATTTATTAAATATGGGGGATGAAAGTGGGTATGAAAAATTCGAATATTTTCAAATACACCCAAGTGGGATGGGTATCAAATGAAAGGGCATAATGTGTATATTACATTTAGACATGTTTTATCAAAACCAGCTCAGTCATTTTATTGAGTTTTCAAATGTTTGTTCGCTTTTCTTTGTTGCGATGGGGGTATTTTAAATGAAATGTTTTGTATTATTATCACTACAACTTCATTGTTAACATTAGAGGCCCTGGAAATTCTAATCTACATGTTTTTCTTCATGTTGCTGGCACAACAGTATTTATAATTTGTTAGCCCAGACTTTCTCTACCTCTATGGGATCAGTGTTGTAACATTAATGCTTTTTTTGATATCTACTGTGTTCTATATGATATCTACTAACTTGTCATCTGCAGCTGGCAGGAGCTTCTTGTTGAGGTCCATAGGTGGTGCCACTTCACGACGCCCATCCCGCGTGTAGTAGTAGTTTTGGGCATGCCTGGAAATAAAATACTCTTCAAAGACATCTAAACATTGGATTACCTAGTCTTCAGTCTGAAATAGCACTGTGATAATTGCATAGCTTATAAAATTAAACAGTCCGCATTTGCAGTGGCTTTGTTTAGTAACTGTTTCCATTTTCTGTCTCAAGAGTAAAATAAGTACTCGTATAAAATAGTAATATACGTCAAAGGTACAGAGTGTACCTGAGATTACCTGAGCAGTTGCGAAGGGTAAATTTTTGTAACAGGTAAAGTACATATCTTTAATATGACTATATTATTTGCCTATAGAATACTGATTGTGTTAATTTTCAAAGGGAATCCGGTAGGAATCGAGTTGTATGGAACCTTCGCCACTGCTAAGAGGTTATATTTCATACTTGTGAGAAGATCCATCAGGAATCTGCGGTTGGGGCTGAGTCCTATCCGCCAGCAGAGGTTCGAAGCGCAGGGCGTTCGTGTGCTTCCTCTTAAATAACAAACAATACAGCTGTTTACAAAAACCTTTCCCGTTACATAATGGACCAAAACAAAACGATTCATACTCACTCCAAGAAGGAAGTCTCTTAATCTTTGCATTATTGGCGATATATCGCGCAACACTACGTTTGCTTTACTCATTTTGCTAATTTATTTTACTACAAATTGAGAAAATCAACACTTTATCAGAATTGCGATTTTTACAGCAATATGAAATAAACATCTGATTATGTCTGAAGTTTATGATGTGACGGAACGTCAACTTGACATCGACAAACTGTGTTTCGTTCGGAATTATTGTCCCAGTTCATTGGTTTTGTATTACCAGCATAACATCAAGTCTGTATTCGCGGAAAGGGAGGGCAGAGTAACACCTGTATTTCTATTTCGCATGTAATTGGGGGAGAACCGATTGTTGTTGCTGTGTATACAACATTATTTTTAGTATATGCAAAACCTGAATATAGTTTGTTCAGAATAAGTAACCGAATCGATACCAATAATTTTTAACCCATGTTACATTGTGTCAAAAAAGTATTTTTAAAAAAGTTACAATGTCGCTCGGTATCCAAATACCGAGCGACATTAAGTAGGTACCTATCGCAATCATTTAGGTACCTACTGCCAAATTAATATTATCAATGAGCTCAAGACGACGCTGGAGGCGCTGCGTGGTGACCACGTTTTTGAGCGGACAACCAGATAACAGAACAAGCTTATAACTGTGATTTTTCATGATACAGATTTGAAATTTTGTATATAGATATGAAAATACTAGACCCTTGTTTCAGGTTTCGCATATACTAAAACTAATGTTATATATATTTAAATGAAATTACCTACATACTGAGTTTAATGGCACGACACTTGGAGGAGGCTTGTCTTTCGGGAGAAATGGTGAATAGTTGATGACGAACACGACGTCGGCAACAAGTCTTTATAGCCGGTGAGAGCATCCATTAACTAACTGTCGTCCTGTGTATCTTTACAATGTTTCTATTGAATTTTATGGGACGGTGAGGCTATCGTCGTAACGTTGTCACTCATAGAGATGACCGATTATTATTCCATGTTGGTGTATTATAAAATAAAACCTTATTTTGTTTAGTAAACTTTTCGCTTTCTTACCTTATTTAAAACAAAACAAAATATTATGAAATTGACATAATTAGCTACATTACTTCACACAGAGAATCATATATTTTCTAAAATAAATTATTTGCTATGTAGTCTAAATTACTGGTTATTTTTTTTTATATTTTTGAAACCTTTGGCGCAAATATGACTTATTATGTGATTGGGCGAAATGTATGCAATATGCTTGTAAGTTTCTAAAAACAGTAGCAGTCGCCTATATATAGCCCATTCCGCATTGCGTGGGAGTATCCCACACACAACTCATTTAAAATATAAAGCTACCTGTTTAAATAACAATACTCATTCATTAGCTTCATCATTTCCATAACATCGATCCATTATTAGCCACTGTGTGAAGATAATAGCTCCATCTGTCAGTGATGAAACCTGTGAATTCACTGTGAGACTTAGCACCTACAGGGTTGCACTTCAGGATTCGCAATCTTCACTCAAGAACAAATCTGATTTTAGTCTACCATACTAAAAGTCTTCTTAGCGTATCGATGGCAAAAAGTTCAAATGTGTTTAGCCCAAAACTCAGCCACGCAAACCCCGCTTACTGATGTAGTAAATAGATCATCAAGTGCGCAGGTCATAGCGTCATGCGGTGCAAGATGGATGGTGGGTCAGTCTGTGGGGAGAGGCCGCATACGTGTGTAGCTTTGTTGTTAAGGTGGTGGGTGCTGGTACGTTGGTGTCGAGGAAAATAAAATAAAATGGCGGTCAAGTAAAATTCATACTGACTCAATTTTTGTTTCAGAGAAATGATTGTGGTCAGTCATCTTCGACTATTATGAACAATCACTGTAAACCAATAATCAACCCCTTACCTCTACCGTTTGTTCCTGATAAGTATGTTATTTTCTACCAACATAACGTAAATTAACATCTGCCCAGCCTTTTCCCAACTATATTGGGGTCGGCTTCCAGTCTAACCGGATGCAGCTGAATACCAGTACTGGGTAATACGATACCCCTTGGTAAGACTGGTTGTCAGACTTTTTGGGCCACTTACTACCTAAAGACTGTCAAAGATCTACAAATGACACCCGGGACCAACGGCTTAACGTGCTTTCCGAGGCACGGAGTAAACTCGGTATGTAATGGGTGGTCACCCGTCCACAGACCAACCTAGGCAAGCACGGCTAAACCTAAAGATCGACCCGAGCGGCTGTTATTATTTAGCCACGAGCTCCTACGCAGACCAACATAACGTAAATAAAAAGTTAAATTTATTTAGCCAGTGAACCTCCGCAGACTTGTCATTGACCCAAAAAAAAAACTGAATTTTATACTTTTCGTTTTTGATTACGTTACATCCAAACTTTACCTCTTTCTAATATTAATTTAGAATTAAAGATGACTAGCTGACCCGCGCAACTTCGTCTGCGTTTGGATTTTACCGCGTTTTTGCAAACTTTTTCATAAATGCTCCGCCCCTATTGGTCGTAGCGTGATGTTATATAGCATATAGCCTTCCTTGATAAATGGGCTATCCAACACTAAAAGAATTTTTCAATTCAGACCAGTCGTTTCTGAGATTAGCGCGTTCAACCAAACAAACAAACTCTTCAGCTTTATAATATTAGTATAGATAGGTAAGGGCAGATCATTGTACTGTATTGTAACGGACTGGTGTCTGCAACTTCACGCCCAAAGAAAAAGCGGGCATTTTGAGTACGGAAGGACAGGTGATATAATACCTTAACTCTGAACCTATTGTTCTCAGACACATCCGCAATTCTTGGGATACTGTAATGCTTCGTAGCTTGCGTGCGGCCGTGACACCCAGCTACGCACAAGAACCAAATAATAAGCAGTCCGCAAAGACCAGTGGTTGTTCATCCGCTCTCGCAGGCGATCCCAAACGCCTACGACATTGCCAGGACATACGGTTAGCTAGTTCTTCTACACCGTGTACCAAAAAGGTGTGTCAAAAAATAAATCAGTTGTCCAATACATTTGGGTCGAGTAGGTATGGAAGTTTTGTACTTAACTTTTATTTAGCACTGGACAGTTGATGGTCTGAATCACACCCTGGAAATACGACCACACGTTTCTGGTACACTCTGTATAGTCGACCTGTGTCCAAATAGATTTTGGCCCGGACTCCATCAAAGCGGCGAGTCGTGCGGAAACTGACCAATCACATTGGTTGAAATCTAGATCGCATCTCTCTCGTTAAATCTACAGTCTCTTTTGTGATTGGTCGAAACTTGAACAGCTCTTCTCCGCTCCGCTAATCTCCGCTTTGGCAGAGTTACCATCCGACCGGATTTGAAATCCTTCTTATCCATCCAAAGCGAGGACTGCGGTAAGTACAGGTGTTTCAGCTTGGACATAAACTTAAGAGGGAATGGGAATCGACCTAGCTAGCACGCAGTTCGTGTTGGTGGATGTAACTATGTCTTCAAGTGGTTGGTTTTACCACGGCCTTTCTTCACGATGTTTTCATTCACCGTTTTGAGCGCAGTGATGATGAAATAGATTACAGAAAATAACGGACCTGCTTATTTTTTTTGTTTTTTAAATAACGTTGCCTTACACTAGGAATTTCTTCTGTATCGTAGGTGCGTTTACAAACATTTAAACTCACATAAACAAACAGCTAGACCTGTAGCAACTACCTGTAGGTTATAAAAATATTTGTTCCGTGCGGGGATCGAACCCGCATCATACCTACAGCGTAGCAGCCAACTGCGCTAACCGTGCCGACAAATCCATGATCTACAATTCGGTAATTCAGGGCCGTTAACATTGGGTCACCACTGCTCCTGCGTAATGTGTTCACCATAATCGTTCGTATAGAAAAGCCAGTTATGAGATCCTGTTTTTTTCTGGAAGCCAAGGGCTCTTGTCCTGCCCTACCACGAAATAGCACTCGCGTCATGCGTCCCAAGTCGTCTCACCACCTTTTTCCGAGCGGGTCTCGGCGGCGCTGTCTATAGATAGGCACCCATTGTGTGGAGACTTTGGCCCAGATGTCATCATGTATGCGGCTGACGTGACACGCCCAATCCCATTTAAGCCTGGCAGTTTTTCGACGTCTATTATTCCCGTTTTGAAACGCAGCGTGGTTACAAACTCTGGCATTCTCCAAGACGGAACTTCTGCGACTCGAAGAGCGACCAAGTCTGATCAAAGTCTATTATTTTATATATTTCTCTATTTACAGAGCTGACATACTTGACAAATGGAATAGGAAAACAAAACCCGAGATTCAGAGGGACTGGATTAAACGTATTTTGTACAACGCTATTTAATTGTCCTATAAAATAAATATTTGACCTCTATTTGAATAAAGTAATTTTTTATGATCGTGCCTTGTGTTATAACGGAACAGATACTCCGTTAATTTGATTAAAAGTACCTAACTATATAGTAGTTATATTTGCGCTGAATAAACTAATTTTAAACGCAAAGATGTGTATTCCTTTATAGATATCGTATAGTGGTACCATTCCAGTGTGTAAAGGTACATCGAGGCACAACATGTTAGATGTTACGTGGTGGTAATGGTTTCGTTGTTGTTTCTACGAAAAAAATAACATACATACGTGTCGTGGTGCTTACTGTCGTTTACGTAGCTGTGCTGTCGTGATGGTGAGTGGTACACACTAATGTGTCGTGCTCTGGCGTTATTTCTGAACAGTAAGTATCGAACCTTTGCTGCGTTTAAACGTACATAATGATTTCTTCGGATTCGGATAGTGATTTTGATGAATACTTTCAGTTTCCTTAGCAATGTAACTTCTTGAGGGCAAAAAAATTTAAAAGAAGGTACTGGGTTCACCCTATTAACAGAGGGACACAGAACAAAGGTGAGTTTCATCGTCTTGTTAATGAACTAGAGAGTGACGAAGAGAAATGTCATCAGTACTTTAGAATAAACAAAGCATACATCAGTAATTCAGTACTTGTAAGTGATTATTAAAAAGTGTCCGCTAGATGTTCGCGCCACGAGCCACGCGCTATAGAAACACATTTGCCTGTTGTGTCGTGTCGCGTCATAAACCCCAACACCGCTCTGGCGCAATCGTAGGCGAGCAGCCGGCGCCACGACAAAACGCGTCGCGACACGACGTACAAATTTGTCTCTAACCATACTAAATGTATGAAACCGATATGCTTCTGACGCGTCACGACACATTACAACACGTAAGTATGTTTCCACCTTTTTTCTTTTTTTCGTTTACGAGAGACGACGCGTGCAGCGGCCCGCGCAAACACAAACATGGCAAAGTACTTAACTGTTTACGAAGACGTGGCGCGTGTAACACCGCATGCTGCCCCGGGTACTGGATACCGCTACTCCGTGAAGGGAGTCCAGCTTGTCACATATACGTGACAAGCAAGCGCGTAAACTGTACGCCAAAGACACAAATATGTGACAAAAAATGTGCGGTGCACGAGATAAACAATAGTTTTGGAATCCCTATTCTTTTTGTAGGTATTTGCGGTGAAATTGTGGCTTGGCGTGGAGGGCACGCGCTTGTCTTTATGCTCTGGCGTTCAAAGGAACTGGCTGGTCGCTACGTGCGCCGCCACGTTGAACGCTGCGTGCGTCGCGGTCATGTCTGCAAAGCTGCATTGTAAGCCAACGCTCGTAAAATCGCTTCTCCATAAACGCTCTCATACTTAGCCATGTTTGAATTTACTGAGGGCTGCGCCGGAGCCTTGGGACTACGTTTGCACCAAATAAAAGTCTTATTTTTAAATACAGATAAATGTATAATTATTATTGTAAATTATTGAATTATTTCACATTATCATAGTCTTCGCTTACATACTATTTATGTACATAAATATACATTAATAAAATTAGTATATCTTACAAATAAGAGTCGGCACTATAATAATTTAACCTAATATTCGATAGTGATGTTTTTCGTTTTGAGATACTCGTTGAGCGCTTCTTGACCTGGAAATAAATGATAAAGATATATTAGTTTATATGACAGAGTTATCTATGTCACATCTGGCTGTTAATTATCGTTGATGCCAATAAACCCAGCTGAACTATCGTCAAATAATTTTTGGAAGATCAAGAGCTGATATTTTAGACATATTTTAGTCACAGGAATCAATACAAATAAATAAAATTGAAGTGTCTGCTTCCAATATCAAATTAACAGCTTTTTACTGAAAGCATTTGAAAATATATGCGGCATTTATAATAAAAACACATTTTTTTTCAGTTTTTGTCTGTCGGCCTGTCTACCTGTCTGTTTGTTCCGGCTAATCTCCGAAACGTCTGGACCGATTTTGACGGGACATTTACTGGCATATAGGTGCACTTTTATTTTAGAAAAATAATTAGGGCAAAAAGATTAAAACCTTTGAAGTTGGTAACAAAATTCGATTCATAAAGGGAAGTATTTTTTTTTTGAACCAGTCAAAGTATAATACAGGGTGTACTTTTGTTGTATGACCTTTGGAAATTCATAAGTGTTTTTTAGCTTTTCATACACGTTGATCATCAGCTGATCACGTCAATGCCTGTAGAAAGTCCATTTTTTTTTGCGCATATCATGAACTCGTAGAACAATAGTTGTTCATTTTCATGGTCCGAGACACCACGCGAGAGTTCTTGCGTTTATTATGTTACACCTTGTATACAAGGTTAGTTTCATATTGGCTATCCAGGATGACGTCATAGGCAACCATTGTCGCTGATGGTCACCGTAACTTATTTTGACAGAGGCTTTTGTATCGATACTTTATTACGATTATGCAAGCTTATAAATCAAATCGATAATCAATTAATTTATAGTGGCTTCTGGTTAAAATACACACCTAAATCCTTCCCAAAACCAGACTGCTTGAATCCCCCGAAGGGCGCGGCGACATCAGTCTTGTTATACGTGTTGACGAACACGGTGCCGGCGTCGATCCGCTCGGCGAACTGCAGCGCGCGCGAGACGTCGCGCGTGAACACGCCGCTCGCGAGCCCGTACTCCGTGTTGTTGGCGCGGCGGATTACGTCGTCCATGTTTCTGGGGGAGAAAGACCAGTTGGGTTAAGTTACTGACTTCTTCAACCTTAGGCCACCCAATACTGAGAGTTGGTCTCTTTCAAATCTCTCTATTAATGGTGGTTTTCTGTCATAGCTTTTCGGTATTTTTTGTTTTTCTGTTTTTCTTTATAGTTTCTTCCGTGATGTTAAAACGATTTAATTGCAATGTGCTGTCTTTTGAGATACTTTTAAACTTCAGGTGCATCTATACCGAAGTTACAAACGGGCGACATAAAATTATGGCAAATGCTGTAAGTTATTCGATACTACAATGTTGAAAAATGTTGCTCTACAAAAGTACTTTGGTGTGAACTATAACTTAAGCCACACACTACGAACCAGCGCAGCGGTAGCTGATAGGTGCAGGCCTATCAACCATCTTATATTGAGAGGTTAAAGGTACAGATAGACGCTAACTAGTAATATTCTGTCATAGTATTTTCCACCAAATAATTGGATAGAAACTACGTTAGAAGTAATATAAGCGTTTATATTTAACATATTATTATAATAACACTTACTTGCTGCTAAACTTGCTGATAATCATGATGGGTCCGAACGACTCCTCCTTGGCGATCCACATGTCGTCAGCCACGTCGGTGAACACGGTGGGCTCGAAGAAGTACCCCGCGCGGTCCACGCGCGACCCGCCGTACACCAGTTTCGCGCCTTCTTTCACGCCGCGCTGGACGAACTGGACCGGAAGAAAAGATATATTGAATAAATAACCAAGCTTGTATTCCATGAAGGCGAGGCGTAGTCAGAGGTGTACAGCCAGCAGTAGCGAAGGGTCAATTTTGTAAGAGGTAAGCCGGAATACATATTTTTAATGTGATTATATTATTTGTCTATAGAATACTGACTGTGCCATTTTTCAAAGGCAAGCCGGTAGGAATTGAGTTGTATGAAACCTTCGCCACTGGTTGTTACACTATGATGTTTCTTTCTTGTTTTATTTGAAACAATCTCAGAAATTGCTGAAATAATTAATACTGATAGATAAGTTCGTGTAGTCTCTATTAAAACAAGTCCATACCTCAATAAGCTTATTCATATGCGCCTTATGGTTCTGCGGTCCATGCGAGGTGCCTCTGTGCAGCGGGTCGCCGATGCTGATCTTCTTGGTCTCGGCGACGACGCGGCGCACGAACTCGTCGTGTATCGTCTCTTCGACGAACAGACGCCCGGCTGCGATGCAGTTCTCGCCTTTGTTGAAGAATACGGAGGCCATGCCCTGGGAAATGTTAAAGAGGGTTTATTATAATGTGACCTAGAAAGTCGTGCTGGAAACACTGTCGTCGTCTTCTAAGTGTGGAGCAGGTGGCCTACCATGACGTCTTCAAGTAGGAGTAATTCCAGTGTGCGAAAGAGACGACCTGTATAGCTCTGTCTCTTTCCCACACTGGAATGACTCTTGCTTTAAGATGCCGTAGTAACCCCCCAGGGGGTTAATTAAATTAATAATAAGTGTGGGAAAGAGACAGCTATACAGGTCGTCTAGCGCCATCTCTTTCCCAGACTGGAATTACTAGATGAAGCTAGTTCAGGTCGGCTAACTCGATTCGTTGATTTTTACTGAAAAAGAACCAACTCGGCCCCGAACATTTAATATGTAGCAAGCCCCTGTATAGATCAACAAATCATTTTATATAAATTCGATTAGGCCATTTAAAGGCTCTTTTGAATGACAAAATTTCGTGGCTAGGTCCATACAATGCTAGTAGGTACCTACTTAGGTGTAAATAAAATAGACTTTCACGGAAATGTAGTCTTATTTTTATTGTTATATAAGGTTGATTTTAACTTACATTTCTGACAGCCTTATCGAGATCACAGTCTTCGAATATAACGAGCGGAGACTTGCCGCCCAGTTCCAGAGATACCTTCTTCATGTTCGAAGCTGCGCAGGATTTCATTATAGTTTGACCTGAAAGTTGAAATTTAGGTGCTTAGATTGCAGTCTATGATATAGAGAATTTTACGGGGTAGTATGTTTATTAGCTTTATTTAAAGCTAGATAACTTGATCAAGTTGCCGTATCAAAAGTAATGCCAATGAAATTGACACGACATTTTTTATTTTTCTTTTATTTTATTAATGCTTAATTTTCGAGACATTTTATGATTAATTTATTATACTGACTTATCAATGTTTTTTACTGACTAATATACTTGGATTGAAGTGTCTTTAGTAATTTAGTTTTTATTTTGTAATTTTTTTTTTTTGTAAATTTAATAAAGTACGCCTTACGGGTGAAACATGTAAGTACGTACGAAATATTAATATTGTGACATTCTTCATGCTTAACTTGCATGTATACACATGTTTTGAGAAACAAAATTATCTTTTAGAAAACTTTTTTTTTTTTTTTTTGTTAGCCTATACTGTCCCACTGCTGGGCAAAGGCCTCCCCCAATTCCTTCCATGTGCTCTTTTCCCGTAGAAAACATAAAAATAATAAATCTATGGGTGAAATACTCAAGCGTAAAGAGTAAGCGGAAGGTACTGGGCTGTATAAATTACTAATCGCACTAACTAAGATTCATTACATTCACAAGCGGATGAGCAAACTGTGTGACTTTTTTTACTCAAAACCATTGTTCTATTATTTTCACCTTCTATCAAATTCCTTTGATAAACTATTTAACAGAGTCACATACCGATCTCCGTGCTGCCAGTGAAGCCAAGCTTCCTGACCAGCGGATGGTCGGCGAGCGCCTGTCCCGCCAGCGCGCCGCTGCCGGGCACGATGTTGATGACGCCGGCCGGGATGCCCGCGCGGACTGACAGCTCCGCGAACTTCAGCGCCGTGAGGGGACACACCTGTGGACAAATATACTTGGTAACTAACACATAAAGCGATACTTGAAAATAGAAGAAAATAAAAAATAAAATATTTCTTTTTGTCGGAACAGCGATTCCAAGCTTTTCCCTGCAACAGCCCCGGTAAGTAATTAATAATACTTGTGTTGGGGTTATTTCGCTCATTCCCTTAATTAATAGTTGACAATATTGAGACTTTATAAAACTAAATTTAAGAACACCATTTTTAAGAATAAAGAGAAACAATAAAGTATTTAGCAGCTCTGCTCAACTATAAACTATAGTAGTGTGTGATGGTGGGTTTGTGTGTGTGTGTGTGTGTGTGTGTGTGTGTGTGTGTGTGTGTTTACGTATTTGCTGATAGTGCCATTATAATCGAAATTGATAAAGAAGGTAAGTATTCATGTTGTCTAAAGTATGCTCTGCGTCTTCATATGTTAGAGTTTTTAACCACTCTGTTATCGGTTATTTGCATTGATGCGAGACCTCGTGAAAAAAAATGACTTTTTATTTCGTTTCCGATTATTAATTGTTATTCAGAGGTATTAAGAGCAAGGTCTAAAGCATGATAAAAAAAGGGCGAAATTTCCAACCAATGCTGGCTGTTCAATATATCCTAATCTCGCGGATAATGTGATTTCGCGATGTAGGATTTTACGTAATATTAGGTGCGTTTATAGTTTGTGCCGGTGTAGATACTACCATGGTACCAGTTATTTTTATCGGATCCATTGGAGTCTATACTTACACCAGCGGGCTTCATAACGACGGTGTTGCCAGCTGCGAGGCAGGCGGCCATCTTCCACGACAACATCATGAGCGGGTAGTTCCACGGAGTGATCAGTGCGCATACGCCGATTGGCTCTTTCCGCGTCATTGCCAGATTCCTATGGACAAAGATAAGGAAACATTTAAAAACCTGGGTACCTTAAATGAATATAAGAATATCGTCAAACATTGAGGGGCTCTCCGAAACATTTTCGGATATTTGGCACAACAAATGCTTTCAAGCAGTAACAAAGAGTTCTTCGTGTCAAGAGTATGTGTCCTGGAATGGATTTTGGAGATACAATGACAACCAGTCAAAAATATTCTCAAAGCTGGAGATCAATCGACTTTGTGAGAGGAAGTGGGCCATAACCAAAACGCGGGTTTATTGCCTGAAGGCTTTTGGGTGAAAATATAATTCCGGTCTCCTACCTGTTGGGTCTAGCATGGTTGATGGGTATGGTGGCGCCCTGTATCTTGTCGCACCAGCCCGCGAAGTAGCGCCACGTCTCTATGGACATGCCGACGTGTGTCTTGAGCGCGAGCGTGTACACTGCGCCTGAGTCTATGGTCTCTATTGTGGCTAGCTCCTCTTTGTGTTGCTCCATTAGGTCGGCTAGTCTGTTGGGAAGAGAGAATGTGAGTAATCGGCATTTCTTGTCATTAAGGTGGTAGCGCCGGGATAGCCCGCGAAATTAAAATTTTCTCACGTTTTTCGCAATTTGCAGGTCATGTCAGATTGTATGTTCAACAAAATATGATTCGCGGCCGTAAAAAATAATAATATGAAATAATCATTGAAATCATGAATACAACCCTCAGAGTTCATTTGATGACTTTGGGATTAAATGAACTCAAGAGGGTTATATTTATGATTTTAATGATTATAATTCTGTAAATAGTTAAATAAGTGATGTATGTATTACGGCCGCAAATCATGTTTTTTTTTAACATACATTCTGACACTAACCATGAAATTGCAAAAAACGTCAAAAAAAAATTGCGGTCTACCCCGGCGCTACCACCTTAATTGTAAAGTGCATTTAATTGCAGTAGAGTTGGTGATTATAATTTTGAAAGGCTATACAATAAATTGTATTTTTGAAACATAGGGTCACATAGATTAGCTAGCAAAACTCTAGCAACGTCTCGTTTATAACGGTCTAATAAGTATTTATCGACTCTTGTAATTGATTACCAGAACTTACTTTATCATTCCTCAAAGTATGCATGTAAAATTGAATATGTTATTATTTCTTTTTAACACTTTTAATTAGTCAATTAGAATTACAGTCGGTCTTTAGTCAATTACTTATCAAGTGTTCATCAAATCATAAGCATAATCAGCCTATTAATGTTCCCACTGCTGGGACGCAGGCCTCCTCTCTATGAGAGGGAATGGGCTATAATCCACCACGCGGGCCCAATACGGGTTGGTAGATGTCACATGTCTTCGAATTTTTGGTTCTAGGACATGCCGGTTTCCTCACGATGTTTTCCTTCACCGTTTTGAGAGCAGTGGTGATGAAATAACTTACACAAAGTAATGCGCCTGGCTGGGTTCGAAACCACGACTTACTGCTCGTAAGTCGGGGTCTCCACCACTGGGCCACCGCTGCTCTCAAATCATATTAAGATAATTGACAAACTTACTTGAACATCAGCGCCCCCCTCTCCCTCGCACTGATCTTCGCCCATTCTCCCTCATCGAACGCCTTCTTGGCCGCCTTCACAGCTTTATCGATATCATTGACAGACGCGCTCTGCACCTTACATATCACGCTCTCATCCGTAGGATTGATCAGTGTCAACGTCTTCCCGCTATCAGCATCCACAAATTTACCATCAATGAACAACTGCGTAGGGAACTTTATCTTCATTTTGTTACATTCCATTTCCACCCCATCATAGACAATCTCCTGATTTCCAGAGCCACCTCTAGACTTTAATATAGCTATGTTGTAGAATTCTTCGAAGGTAGTGTTCATGTATATGTCTTCGTTTTGCAGTTCTAGTTTCGCTAAGTCTTTTACTTCTTCGACCAGTCTGACTACGTCCATGGATCCGGCCCCTGATGCGAAGAAGTCAGTGTCTTCGTCGATGTTGATCCGAAGGATAGCCTTCCATATGTCGCGGATGTTTTCTACGAACTGTTTCTCTTCGGCTGTCAGTTCTAATGTCACTTTGTCTTCGTTTGCTTTGAAGAAGTTTTGCGCGGCTATCATTTTGCCGTTTACTTTTAGTCTTTGGATGTTTAGCTGTAATGGAGAGTTATGATATGAAAACCGTAGAAAGTATATATACAGTCAATGATTAAAGTGCGTAAACTTTCTAAACAGTAATTTAGCAATCCTTTTTTTTATAATTTTGTTAACTCTTATCAACTCTTTTATTAACTCTTCGTAACTCTTATTATCTCTTGTTTATTTAACTATATTTTTTCCTGTGCGGGCTAATAAATACTTTTTCTTTCTTTCGATAATAATAGAGAAAAGGGAAGAATTTGCGTTTTTATTCAGACCATAATGTATGTCCACCACACAGTAAAGTAGGAAAATCGACCTCAATTGCTTGCTTTAGGGACTGGTTTTTGTTAGCAAAGCCAACACTATACCTTGCGATCAAACATACAATTCTTTACAAAATTCAACATACCTTAACTCCATCATTAGCAGTAATAAGCAGCCCAGCATCGTGCACCACGGCAGGTTTATTAAGCCCTTTAATAACCAACGCATCTCCCTTCGTCTCGTACTCGTCGACCCATAGAGAAGAGCCGAAGAACTTGACCTCTATGGTTGTGTCACCGTCCTCTACAATGCCTTCTTTAGTCTGTGGTTTTATGAAGGAAGTCGCGCCGGGGGAGGAGTCGAGTCCTCGGATGAAGTTGTGAAGGGCTACGCCGCCTTTTGACCAGTCGATCTGGAAGATTAAAATTGGAGAAGTTTGTAGTTACTTAGCTCTTAAGTTTTTCAAAGAACCGATCGCTGATGCGAGTAAACGAGTCCTGTATTCGGATCGGAAAATCGAATGTGATATCTTGCTCGCTCTTGTTATGCCAAAAAAAGATAGACATACGACTTTTCAAATCGAATGAAAGTGTTTGTAAATAAGGGGGCTGAAGTGGTGACCGCATATTGGCAAGTGTAGTTTTAATATTTTTTTTAATTCTTACACTGTATGTGTAGTCTGTAGTCTCGAGGAGTCTCCAATTAGGTATACAAAATACCTGTAGTTGAAGGCTCCCCTCTTCCTCACATTATAAACTTACAAATAGGTAAATAACAACACGAGAAAAAAGAAAGAAAATACGATCTTTAATAACAAAAAAAGTCTAATAAAATATTTGAAGTGATGATTTTTTACCTGATGTGTCTCCGCCTTGAACAGCGCGGGGTCGTAGGTGGCTCCCTCATCGGTTTGCTTGATTCTGGGCGCGGTGTTGTTAGCTACCATGTTCACAGCCTCCGCTAAAGCTTTGATACCTGAACAAAATAATATTAAGAATTATTAGTTTTTTTTCATTTTTTCTGTAACAGCACAGCAATCAAATATTTCAGGGAAGATTTCGACATTCATGAGGGATTACAGTATCGGCTTTTCTCACAGTTTTTTTTTTTAAAGACGACTTGAGGTTTTGGGCGAGAGATTTTACAGAACAATTTATGAATAATATTTCCTTTTGATCTATTTTGTAACCTAAATAAGGCCCTTAATGGGTTCGAAAGAAGTTGTAAGACATGACAAATACACGCTTGTATAGCACTCACTAATTATTTGAATGGTTCAAAAAATTAGCTCTTGCTAGTTTTTTGAGCTAGTTGTTTGTTTTTTTGTCTATGTCCTTACATAGACAAACAAGAGACAAGTAACTAGAAGGAACTAGCAAATGTATCTTACCTTCAGGATACAAATATTTGTTGTAGATGGAGTCGACGGTATCTTCAGTTGTGCAAGGGAAGCTCTTCTGCAGCAGAATGGGGCCGGTGTCCAGGCCGTCGTCTGCCCAGAAGATGGACAGTCCGCATGTTGTGTCGCCTTCTATTAGGGTCCTGTAGAAATGGTCACAGATTTAATATGATAAAGCTAACAGTTTGTGCGTACGTACAGACAAATATCGACCTTAATACTACTATATAAAGGCACTATCAATGTCAAATAATTGTGATTGTTATTTATTCAATATTGCAGTATCCTATCAAGAACTTAAAAGATATGTGACTTGCACCAAAGTATACTGGGTCTGCGTCTGTCCCAGCCACTGGTAACGTCATAGTTTATTTATGCTTAGTGGCCAGTGATATTATAAATAAAAAGAGGTAGATATCGCACTAGAGCGCGCAAATTGTTGCAGTCAAATTCAGACATCATCATCCGCCTAGCCTTTTCCCAACTATGTTGGGGTCGGCTTCCAGTATAACCGGATGCAGCTGAATACCAGTATTTTACATGGAGTGACTGCCTATCTGACCTCCACAACTCAGATAGTACTGGGTAATACTCGTACGATACCCCTTGGTAAGACTGGTTGTCAGACTTTTTGGGCCACTGACTACCTAACGACTGTCAAAGATCTACAAATGACACCCGGGACCAACGGCTTAACGTGCTTTCCGAGGCACGGAGGAAACTCGGTATGTAATGGGTGGTCACCCATCCACAGACCAACCTAGGCATTAACCTAAAGATCGATCCGAGCGGCTGTTATTATTTAGCCAATTTCAGACAATTCAGACAATTGTCGCAATTTAAGTACTTCAACCGCAATAGCTATCTCTTTCTGTATTATCTATCGCAGACGTAACAACGCAACGATACTTTAACGCCGGTCAGTTTGACCGTAGCGTATCTTCTTAATAATAGCATTGTTTGTGGCGGTACTTCCATACAAGCCTACAAGCTTGGCTCGCCCTTATATCCTACTACTCATCATGATGCTCGTGTTTCTGAACACCCTGTTTTCCCTAAGGGCTTGCCATATTGTAGGCGCCTTGTCATGCCAATGAAAAATCTAGTAAACATTCTGAGAAATAGAAAAAGAGTGGCTATAAGAGCAGAGGAAGACTAAAGAAACGGTGGATGGATTGTATGAAGGATGATATATGGCTAGAAAGGAGGTGACTGCTGAAATGACGAGTAATAGAGAAGTATGGAAGAAGAAGACATGCTCGCCGACCCCAAATAAGTTGGTATAAGGGCAGGAGAATGATGATGATTCTAAAAAACTAGTTACAAGTAGTTTTTTTTAGATTTTGAAAAACTATAAGTTTATCCGATTTTCTAAAATATTTATTATTATACAAATAAGCACGACGCCACTAGATTCTGTTGCTACCCAGTAATACTTCATACTTTTAATTAAATAAAAAATTGCGTGCTCGAAACAGCTAAACGGAAATAATATGCCTTATTTACCTAATTATATCCCTGGGTAGGAAACCAGTTATTAGTTTACTACATACGAAGCTAATAGGTAGGTAGGTGGGTACGGTTACAAACACGCAACCGTGGCTGCATGGAATTCACAGTGTTTTGTCAACTTGACCATGAAATTGGCAACGAGTATTTATGTTATTAGTGTTTTGGCATAAAAGTGATTGTAGCCTCATTTGAAACACTTATAGCCAATTAGTATTTTTTGCAATCACGGACACGATTTTTCAAATAGTAGGTGGTAATACTTTTTTCTGGGTTGTGGAGGTCAGATAGGCAGTCGCCCCATGTAAAATAATGGTATTCAGCTGCATCTGGTTAGACTGGAAGCCGACTCCAACGTAGTTGGGAAAAAGTTAAGCAGATGATTATAATTAAGGTCAATTTTGACAGCGGTCAATGTCAAATTATTGTGATTGTCATGAAATATTGTAGTATCTTATTCAAGAAAACTTGGATGATTAATTTTTTTCGTCACAATAACAAAACATGACGAAAGTAACGTTATCACTGTTATGGTGATTTTTTTTGTATTATATGGAGAGATTAGGCCAGAGATTTCCGACATTTAATGAAAATCTAATAAAAAATTGCCGGACCCGGGAGTTGAACCCAAAACCACTCGTTCAGCTATCACGCACATAACTCACGAGTGGTCAGAATGTAGGTGTGATCAATTTTAGATACGGGAATGTTATTAGCAAGTCGTGCTAAGTCATAGAATAAAATAAATTTTGTGCTGGATCATCTATTAGTCTCATACTACGCATAAATTCTCAAGTAAATAGTGCCATTTATAACGTGATTCGTATGATGCATTGTAGAGGAAAAATTATTCAGTATTTCCTATTATGAAAGAATTTCTGGTGTACCCAATGACATTTGAGTTAGCTGTTGAAAACAATTTGTTGATAAGTGACTCTACATTTGATAAATAACCCAAAGTGACACCGTAGGAATTATATTTGGGAAATTTTGGTGGAGAAAACCAATTAATTAAAGTGTTATTGACTTCTTTCTTCAATCTAAGCCATTTGTTATTTATTTAACGGCTACTTTCATTTCAAAATATCCACCAACAAACCAAATTTGGTCGTTCTGACTAGAGTGATCTTATTGGACCCCTAAACGGTTAAAATAATAAAGATCATAGGTATCACGTCCAACAAATAATATAAACATATCAAGCCTAAAATACCTAGCGGGTCGCGTGTTTTATCTGTGGTAAAAAAGACGATATTAAAAAAGATATTGTAAAAAAACAATATACTCCTACACTGTTAGCACCTCCGTGATCTGAAAGAAGCATATAAAACCTTGCATGCAAACTTTTTGCTTATTACCATGGCCATGTCTATACTCAATTTTCCAACACGAGATGGCAAATAGCAAAAACTACCATAATGATGTAATTTAACTTGATTATAACAAAATGATGTCATTACGGAAAATAAGCCTCGCGTGGACCACAAACACCGCAGCTAATCGAAAATTCTCAAGTCGAGTCCCGTAACTTGCTGGATCGTAGATTTATGCGAGATCATCATCTGCCTAGCTTTTTCCCAACTATGTTGGGGTCGGCGTCTAGTCTAAACGGATGCAGCTGAATACCAATACTTTACATGGAGCGACTGCCTACCTACCTTGATACCCCTTGGTAAGACTGGTTGTCAGACTTTCGGGCCACTGACTACTCTATAATGACTGTCAAAGATCTCCAAATGACAGCCGGGACCAACAGCTTAACGTACTTTCCGAGGCACAGAGGAAACTCGGTATGTAATGGGTCCATCCACGGATCAACATAGATAAGCGCGGCTTTACCTGAAGATCAACCGGAGCGGCTGTTCGCAAACATATCTGACATTTTATTGTGTGTTTATGATTGAGGCAAAGAGTGGTGGACTGTATATGGTTACGTACAGATGTTGTCGGGGAGTATGTAAAAACAAAGTTTAAGTAATTCTGACGTTCAAAAACTGCTGATTTTTAGCTTAATTTGAATAGATGATTTTTTGACTCATGCCTACATAATAATACGAGTGTAATTACCTCACCATGAAGAAATTAACATGAGGATTGGGTAGCTTAAAAGAGATTTACAAGTCCAATTTTAGTGTGGTAGAATTATGCCACCTTCATAACACTGCAAATTCCCAAAGATAAACGAATCGATTTTTCATAAAAGGCATTAGTGAATGTGAGAATCGATGTTGTGCTGTCGGTAATCGATTATAAGGTGCAGTCTGTTGCAATGTGTGTGCAATCGATCTCGCGACTCGTAATTATGTAACGTTAAAGTTCCGCTAGAACGTGTAGCTGTGATGACATACTGAAGCTCATTTCATCATTGGATATGGTTTAACGTAAAGATAGCGAGAGAACGAGAGCCAGAGTTTTCCATATAACTATCTATACAACTAAATAAAAATAAAGTGTCTGTTTGTTATTTCAAAAAACAACTATTTGCTCAATTTATATGAAAGTGTATTCGGTATTTATAAACAAAACACTGTGTGCCTATGTCTGTCTGACTATTTGTTGCGGCTAATCTCCGAAACAGTTGGACTAATTTTGACGGGACTTTCAACTGGCAGATAGCTGATATTATAAGGAGTAACTTTTATATTTATTAAAACCCATGAAAGTTATAACAAAATGTGATTCAAATGGGGAAATAATATTTTAAATTTCACGCGACCGAAGGTCGCAGGCTGATGCCTGCCTGTTTATGTAATAACTAACTGATGTTAGTTATTACATAAATACGCTGGGTTATCATTTGGGCTATATTTATATTTTAGGAAAACTTATCTTTATATTTTTGAACTCCTTGCACTACGATAATTATTTAGTTCGTCGTTTCTCGAGCAGTGACTTGCATATACGCATATTTATGTACGCAGTCGTTTTTACACGCAATTGAGTATATTCAAGAGTTTATATGGATTCTAAACAATTGTGGTTTTGCAATCTTCTTATAGTCGATCGTCCTCTGTTACGTAGGAATTATTTTGCACGTAAAGTGTCTAGTTATTCATTTGTTTACCACGCATCATTACATGTTATATTAATATTAACAACATTTTCGCCTTGTTAGTTAGTATGTACCTATTAGTCGAATCTTGCAAATTAATTTTATACCAGTTCCCCCCAACCGATTGAGCTGAAACTTTGCACACATTTTTTATTCCGGTGACAATACATTTTTATGACAGACACGACTTAATCCTGCAGCCAGGATCAACTCCTCACGAGAGAACTCTTCAACGGTTAATAGCACGAACACGAAACATAATATACGCGTTCAATGTTGATACATAAACTTAATTTTCTTATTTTAATTTTAATAAAACCTTTTTTTTTAAGTTTTATTTATTTTTCTTTTATGATGTTAGATATGTATACAATTACGTCTGCGGCGTATTGCTAGCTAATTTAATTTAACCTTATATACACCAAACTTTAGCTACGGGATGCTCAATTGACTTACCAGTTGATAGAAGAAGCTCCTCTATGCCTGGGCAGTATACTGGGATGGTAGCAGATGCTCTCGTACTTCGGGTGTGTGATGACCTCCATGGGGATGAACTGCGTGCAGAACGGCAGGACGTTGATGTCTGCGTTCACCTGTTGATTAAGAAAATAATTTAATGAGTAATTTATCGTCGTTTTGTCATTACAAGAGTTTTGCTTGGTGTTATATTTTGCCTATTTTTATGAAAAATGGATATTATTTGAATTAACACGTAGCTTTTAAACTTTCATGGTCACTAAAATTATTATAACTAGAAGACGGGATATTTACCATGTTTATTGTTTTCTTTGAGTTCCCGATATTTCGGCGCTGTTGCAAGCACCATGATCACGGATAAACTGAAGTTATTGCGGGTGGGTGTTTATGAGCAGACAAATAGGTCTACCCTCTTAACTCTCAATAACTTCAGTTTATCCGTGATCATGGTGCTTGCAACAGCGCCGAAATATCGGGAACTCAAAGAAAACAATAAACATGGTAAATATCCCGTCTTCTAGCTATAATAACACGTAGCTGTTTTTTTTGTGTTTGGTCGATTGGTGTCAGATGTTGATTTGCATACGTTTTTGCCTTGGTTGAAGGCACCCAATCGAAATGCTGGCAAGTACAGTCATGGCTTTGTATTGCCTGACCCCTCTTACCAGAAGAAGTCAAGAAGGGAAGGTAATGAGGGGCACTACACTGACTGTACTGTATCTACTTGAATATTTTCCATTCACTTCAGTTCTGCGAACCCAAGAACGTGTTTTTACGGAACTAGCCTATTATCGTAAGTTTAATGATCAGCTGTTCTTCTTTATCTCAAGCCTGCATATCGGTATGTTTTACAACCACGTGCGCCTTTCGTGTAATGTAAACTTTAATTTGTTAGATAGACAGGTTATCGATAGTTTGACACGCTGTAATTAACTCACACTAATATAAAGTAGTGTATAATGTATTATAGGCCAAGTGTGTAAGCTGGGGCTGCAGTCTCGACATAGATACCGACAAAAATCGGTCGTTAAGTCATAACGATGTCAAATTTCTTTAATAGATTTTCAACTTTATTTCGAAACCTTAAGGTTGAAAATCTATTAAAGAAATTTGACATCGTTATGACTTAACGACCGATTTTTGTCGCTATTTATGTCGAGACTGCAGCCCCTGGAGTTCCCTATCTAGTTGCTTGCCCACTAAATAAATATTACCTGAGCGCTTACGACTTACGGCATTTCATACAAACTTTATAGTCCTTTTTTTTTCGAAATGACAGAACCGATGTTATTGAAACTTCACACGCATAAGCACATAGCTCTAAAAAGTTATCAGAGAACATTTTCGAAAAATAGTGTTTCAGCTAAATTAGACCGATTTAAATTTTTCCATACAAACAGAAATTTCCAATTATCTTTTTTTTTTAAACATATTTCGAAAATATGCGTGTGAAGTTCTATCCAGACTCCGTGACTGCTACTGAGAAATTCGTGATGGAAAAACCCAATAACAATTTTCCCGATCCGGGAATCAAACCCAGTACCTCATCACTAGACCAACAACGGCAGTCAGAAGTTTGAAGGTATTACGTACATTTATTAATTCGGTAAAGCTACAAAAACTGAGTGGGTGTAAATCTAGTGTTTACTTTGTAGCTTACGGTAATAGATAAAGTTACCTAGATATTCGTTCATTTTATGATATGTAGGTCGGTCAGAATTAATAAACCCAGTGGAAATGTTTTAATAGAATTACGAACTGATTTTATTACAAAGATAACGTATCTTCCTAATTACGAGAGATCAACTAGTGGTTTATGAAGGCCACAGAGAAACTGTGGCTTTTCTGTGGCCTTCACAAAATGCCATGAAACTAACATCGTAAGTAAATGAGACTAGCACATAAGCTTGGTTATTGCTACAAGCGTATAAAGCGCTAAACTAGTAGTGGATGAAGTCAGGCTGTGGTTGATGATGAGTTCGGAGTTGCTATATCTTCTATTAAATAAAAATCTCGAATTCACGCACTACCTTAACCACTGTATCTAGAACTCTAGAAGCTTGTTATTTTTCAAGGAAGAATATTTTTAAGATTTTTTTTTTTTAACTAAATAGGAGATGAAAATTTGTATAAATTCGTAATTTTTTAGATGAATCCCTTCGAGTAATATACGGCTTGCAATATATATTTACTAATACTATAAAGAGCTACTTTGTAAGTTCGTATGTCCCCTACGTAATCTCAAAATCAAAACCAAAGCATTTATTTCAAGTAGGCCAGTTACAGGCACTTTTGAATTGTCGAAACAAAGACAACAATGAAATATAGCTACAGTCCCAGTCACAAGACACAAAAACTGTGAAAGTACTGTAGTTGCTCATTCCCTAACGTAGATCTCTATGGAGATCTCCGGAACTAATGATCCAATTCTAAAAAGTTTTCACTGATAGAAAGGAACATTATTCGTGGGGGCTATAAATAATTTTTATATCATGCATATTAGCCGAGCTATCACACTTTATGCGGACAAAGTCGCGGGCGATCCTAGCTAGGTATAGGCTTTCTAATTTTCACTTGTACAGATAAACTAGTACCTAACTCATCTCTTGCCCTTATACCAATTCATTTGGGGTCGGCGCAGCATGTCTTCCTCCTCCACATCTCTCTATCACTCGTCATATCGCCAGACACCTCCTTTCTTGCCATATCATTCTTTACACAGTCCATCCATCGTTTCTTTGGTCTTCCTCTACTCATATACCCATCCACATTCATACTCAAAACTTTCCTCACAACATTTTCCTCATTCCTCCGCATCACATGCCCATACCACGACAACCGATTATCACTAACTATTCTTCTATTATTATCGACGGATGGGCTACTTATACGCACTGCATATTATCACATTATGATGACCAAGTTTCTCGTAAGTTAGATATAAGAGGTCAAAAGTGCAGTAGGAATAGTGGCTCAAATATACACACTGCTGTGACATAACAATAATATGTTAGTTAGATAATCAAATGAATATTATATGTAGTTATTATGAAGCTGCAATGCACCTTTTGTTACCTACTACCTACCTATCTATTTTTTCTTATTTTTCGTTCTGTAAGAAGCTTCTACAAAGTACCTAATAGAAAACAAAAAAGATGAATGAAATCGGTTAAGTCGTTCTAAAGTTATGGCGTGTACAGGGTGTAACAGAAATGGTATAGTCATATGAAAGGATATGCTGCAGACCATCAAACTTAACAACTTTCTCCTTGGGTCCAATATCGTAAATGCGAAAAAAATATCAGCTGTCCCATACAAAATTTCAATACCTACTCGACCCAAATATATGAATCATTAAAGGTGCAAGTGGTTGTGCAGGATGGGTAGCACAGGAGCTATACTGAAGGAGTTGGCGAGTTCTGTTTGGGATGGATCGAGGATACCCCATTTGGCCAGATTGTATCTACAGCGGCCAACCTGGGCCAGCAATCGGTTAAGATAACTTCTTACTAAGACATGACCTTTTACCGTAGCCCTCGAGTGGAGAAAAAAATAAAATGCTAACCAAATAGCTAAAGTACTTCAACCAGTTCGATAATTATCTTCGGAGTTCGGGTGTGTTTTTTCTCAGCTCTTTAGCTGGTTAAAACTAGATTTAAGCGGTGAATACATGTTGATGCAGTGTCTGGCGTATAACTTTGAATATAATTATCTACGAATTTCAAAATTAAGTCACGTCAATCGGATAAGTAGTTCTTGAATAATATGCGCACAACCGGACAGATGATTGACAGCCAGACGTTACGTCTTCTTTAAGGATGTAATCATTTATTTATAAGTTGGTGCTGATTATAATTAAAGACACCTCTCGTCCTTTGTCATTTACTTAGAATACTTTTAGATTACCTACTAATAATTATTTAACATAAGTGGTACAGTAAACTGCGCGTGCTTACCAAACACGTGGATTTGACAACGCGTTTATATCAAAACAGTAAGGGTGGTATTTGTAGCACAAGTTTTACTACAGACATGTATTTGACTGTACTTCTAATTCACAATATAAGTAAGTACCACTTGTCTGTGAAGGATTATTTTCCTGAAATTGTTGAAACAAGTGCATTTACGTCTTATAATAACACAAGTGTTAATTTGCGACTCTCGGTTTGTACTAAAAGAGTGGAAATGTCAAGCCAAGTTCAATGTCGAGTCCCAAAAAAAAAGTTGTTAAGTTGGTGCTAAAATATTTTTTTGAATTGCATGACTATTATTGTTTTATGTGTTTCCTGGGTTAATTTTTCTACCGAAAGTGTAACTTAACTTATATTCAATTGATTGTTTGAAGATTTAAGTAAATTAGTAAGGATTCTGACATAACTACCGAGGTTGTTAAACTTGTGGTGTATGGTCACTCAGGTAGATATTAGGGGTTAAAGTATGTAATTGCCGATTTTTATGGACGATTTCATGAAAAGTTATATTTCTATACTAACGTTTTTTATTTTTCTTTGAAACGTCTAACCAATTATGTACCTATGATGCAATTGCAAACTAAACAGTGAAAAGCGCTGTGCTGCATTGCGTATCTTAAATTCTCAAAACACAGTCTATGGCAAAAATATACCTACTTGAAGTAGCGAAACCGACGGCACATTGAAACAGGTGTTTTGACACACTACCCTACTATGAGGTAAAATGCAACTACCAGAATGGATACTAAACTCTAAAATGTAGATACGTAATTTAACAATTAATCCAATTTAAATGGAATTATCATAGTTAAAGATGGATGTCGTAGCAACGATGTATTTAATTTTGTTTAACATAAAACAGAGCTGCAATGTTCCGGGCTACATTTTAGGCTAAAATCCTACTACTATCTACGTTTTAAACTCTATTAACAAATTCTCAATCCAGAAACTGAGTGATAAATGACAATCAGATTAAATTAACATGATACTCAATCATTTCAACCAAAAATTTGTATCACTGGTTTTATACAAGTAATATTTAACAATAAAATAGATCACTCACAGATTTGTACTGCTCCAATACTTCGGGTATCACTTGACCTTTCACCCGCCAGGTCTTGTATTTGTACACTGGTTTGCCATTTTGAGCTGCAATTGTCGCTGCAAAGTTAAAATAAAACTCATTAATATACAGAATTTAGTATAAATAAAAATAAGTAGTTAAACTTAACAGGTTTTTCGTTTTGAAATGCCATTTAATTGTATTAAGGAAAGAGGATAAAGTTTACTGTATCAAATGGCATTTTTTGAATGTGTCACATTCCTCATTTTGTAATTTGTTTTGGTACCAGCCGATTGTATTTTATGAATGCTGGCTAAGTGAGTTTTTTAATGACTATCACAATAAGCTTTTTTTTTCTATTTTGTAATTTTAAAATAATCTTCCATAAGCACAAAACATTGTCATCAATAATTTTGTGCTTATGAAGACTTATTTTTTTAAACTTAAAATTAAGTTTAGAAAAATAGCCTTTATAAATTTAAAAAAAGGTATGTTTTATGTTCAGTAGATGTCCGTGATATAAATATGATTAGATGTAGGGTGATAATAATAATTTCATGACAACCCATATATTCTAGGTATCCCTATCAGTTGAGGGTGACAAAGAGGCCTTTAACACAACATGTGCCTATGATGTGATATTAGTAGGTATTTCAAGTGGAATTTTATTATTTTCCTTCATCAAACATTCAGGAAAATATTGTTACTTCACTTTTTAATTAAAAATATATACAGGCATATACAGACCACCACACCCTTTGAAAAAGTAAAATAAATAATATATTTCATATTTACCAAGTGGATCCTCCCGGTTGCCTTTGTCCAACACTGTGAAGACTCCAACCACCTCATGACCATCTCTCTGCAGGAGTTTGAACACTTCCGCTGCAAATGTGCTCTGGCCAATTATGGCAACCCGCAGCTTCTTCTTTGGAGCCTACAAATAAATAATTAAAATAGGATTATAATTATTCCTTTCCATTCAACCTGGACTAAAATATGGTTATCCTGGTTTTTTGAGTTAATTAAATAATATGGATTTTAGGAAGAATTTTTTTGAAAAAATATATTGTCACTGGAACTTGATTTTGAATTTATCCTGAATAAACCATGAGGATACAAACACTGAGCCCTTTAATGAATGGTTGCACTATTGGTAATTAAAAAAATACAAGCAAGCACTTACATCGTCATTCAATGAAATAGGTGGCATTTTCGTAAACAATAGTCAATCTTAATTTATACAAAATAATCAAACAACTTGTTAATATGTTACTTTACTTCTCGCCGTCTGGCGCGCGGTCGTACTAACATGGAACCCAACAGCACGCTCGTATTTAGCTGCTTCTCCACCGGCTTAGCCTTGACATCGCTATCGTAAGTTTAGCGTTTGTAGCGATAAAGCTAAAGAGAATCGTATTCATTTCGAAAAAAAGACGCGATGCCATCGATGCCGCCAAAATAATTCATTTTTGACAATTGACTGTCATTTTTTTGTAATGACAGACAGCTGAGTGCCGACAGTGACAGTGATCTTCATTTTCGCATTCGCTATCGACTTTACCACAAAAATATTTTTTTATGTTGCATTAAAAGTAACTAATAAAATATTTACTTTAAAGTATTTTTGATATTTAAATTTAAGTACGTGAATGTAATAATTTAAACAAAATATCAAATAATTATATATTCTATTAATATATTTATCAATCTAATCATCTGTCGACAAAAATCCTTGTCGTGAACGAAAGCAACCTGATTAGCTTTTACAAAGATGGCCAATCACCCACAACCGCGGGAAATATTTTTGTAATCGAAGTAATTTGATTGGTGGTTTTGTCCTTGTTTTTCTTGTGAGATTTTCTTTACGCATTCCATGCTGTACATGTTAAATTGATAACGAAAGAGTGCGGATAAAGTTTCGCCTGAGTAAAATCGATTTTAACTGGATTGTTCTAATTTGCTCGGAGAAATGGAGTAGGTACATAGGTACCTAATCTACCTTTTGACTAAAAAAATAGTATAGCAATTACATTAAACTACTGAACTGAAAAATACTTAGGTAATACCTAAGTCCATGGTAATACCTACAGACCTATGAAAAAATTGTTTCAAGTTCAAGTGATTTTATCTAGTAAAAACCTTCTTACTATAGACAATGTAAACTGCCAAAGTTGCACTTTGTTGTTCCAACGGAATCTATTGAGTTTCAAGATTACAGTACAAGAAAGAACGTTATGACAACCCTTTAGGTAACCCTACGCTCCGCAATCGACGATATTTAGCTGAAATAAAGATGATGAAAGAGTATCATGGTATTTTCTTTTCTAAAGCACGCTCTAAAGCATGTAAAGTATAGGCAGAAACACGCTATTATTATTCAGTTCAATGAATAATTACGTTGAAGATAATACTTGGCAAACATATTACTTACCTAAAACAGTTACAGATAATAAGCGAATCCAGTTAAAAGCGGTTCTCAATTATAAAAGCGGTTAACTAGCGGTTGTGTTATGAAAACAATTATCGTAAATAGGTTGAATACATTTATTTTGCTAATAATTAGCAAAGTAACGATATTAGTAGCGGATTGGAGAACGATATTAGTAGTTTAGTGGTAGTAACAATATACATTGGCTTGATGTATATGTTGGTACTTCTACTAACTACCATTAAATGATGGCATAAGTACCTCATTGATACCTTGTGTTCCTACCTGTATAGGTAGAACCTTTGCTGCATATCTCCGCTCACGGATGCATCTGCCTTTTCGAAAAAGTTCATTTTCCGACAGAAGTTAGATTTCGATGGTTTTTGGAACTGATTAATTCAACTTCATCAGGGAAGAGTTACCTAATTTAGTACACTTTTCATTGCGAGGGACTAAAACTACACTAACGTAGGTTGATCTATGTCATCGATCGACAATTTTTATTGAAGATCCACTCGACATTTTGTCATTAATAACGTTGGTCGACGTTGATCCAGTAAGATAACACAGTCCAGACTTCCGGAGGGGGTACCCCCAACTTTTCCTGACGTTTTGAAGTCACGCAACGCAACATTACGCAGTGTTCATAGCTAAAAAAGTGGACCAATGAACCTTCGGCCCAATACAACTTTTTTAGTTATTGTTAGAGCTTTCTTAATAATAGCAGCTAATCGATTAGTGTCACAAATCAGAAAACTACAGATTCATTGACCAGCGTTATTTAACTGACAACGCATTAGTATTTCACAAAACTAGTTCTTATTAGCTAGAAATATTATATGACTATTTTAATTCAACACGAGTGCCCTTTCCATTAGCCTTTGATTGAATTTTCTTAGAGCGTACAGATACGACCGTTGCGAAATGTAGCAGGCAGATAGACCTATCACAAGATGTGAATGTATCCAGTTGAATCCGGTTCCTTTGACAGTGACGATGCACGCCAGATAAATTGACCCCAGATAGTGAATGAAATATAGCGGAGAACTGATCTCGAGTGACCCGGGACCTGATATCAGCTGTTGTTTGGTGGCTGGCTATCATTACGTGTTTTGGGCACAATAATATGATACGGAGTCTTGATGAAACTGGATTTTGCAAAACAGTGTTGTTTTGCACAGTTGTTGGGATCTTATAACATTGCGAGCTTTTACTAGATGGTGCAAGGTTTCGTTTTGTCATGACCTTACTTGCACAATACAGGACTCTCCCAAGGAGAAATAGGACTAATTAAGTACATACTTAGTGATAAAAATAATTTATCTATCAATGTGAGTGAAATGTGACTAAAAGAGTAATGAAAATAAATGGTGATGGATCGAGAGGGAGAGGAAGAACAAATAAAAGATGGATGGATTGTGTGAGGAATGATATGAAGAACGAAGGAGTAAATGATACCGTGACGATGAATAGGGGAGAATGGAAGAAAAAAACGTGTTGCGCCAAGCCCACATAACATGGAACAAGGGCTGGAAGATGATATGCGTGAAAAAAGAACGATCAGATCAGCAGGTTTTGAACAAGGATTTTGATGAAAACTGTGGTGGCGGTAGAAATCTATACCAAAGTACGTGAACTACTTTCTTCAGGAGCCGTTGGCCTTGACGACACGACTCACGGTAAAAGGTCTTCTCAAGTAATTCTTCTGCTTCGGCCTATCAAATGAAGTTGCTGATTCTGAAATGTAAGAACGTTCAGAGAAGAATGTGTTCTTAAGTGTAGACCTTGAAGTGGTGACTACATTTATCGACGACTGAACAAGTCAATAAGAAATTTATGGCATTAGCTCTTTCTGTTTGTGTATTACACTCCCTTCGACACACGCAGTGTAACGTAGGACACTCGAAGGCTAGGTTAAGTAACGCCAGGATGGCTGGTAAAAGAAGGTGAGAGTGACCGAGGATCAAGAAACTTATGACCTGCTCAAATGTGGATTATGCCGATGGTAATAGTGATGATAGGACGAAAATATCCCGAGGCAACTGTTAGGTACTCTTTAAGTTCGCTTAAACGATGTCCAGCCACCAAAAGGCGCAGGCGGCGAACTAGGTGTTGAGTCGTAGCTCGGCTCGTCAGGCACAATAGAAGCGACGCGCAGTTCCATGTTAATGCATGCAGTGTTCCCTGGAGAACGAACGGTCGTGGGTCGGCCGCACTTGGCGATGGGGGCCTGCTAGGCTTGGCAGACTGATACCAGGTGCGTGCGAATATATGAGTATCTTCCGGGCTCCACACTTGGAGTGGCAGAGGGATTAGAATTTTCCCAAACCAAAAAGGTTCTTTAGATTAAGCTTTTTGGTTTTGTTGACTGACTAGCTATAGAATGTTAATGAGAGCTATTAATAGGCAAGACAATCAGCAGATACAATGATAAAAAGGTATTTAATAAAGACAATGTAAAGTCATATTATTACGTTTTGATAAAAGAATGTTGCTCACGCTTTCAACAAATAAAATTATCGATATCTTGAAAAACCTTGTTTGAACCGGTTTCAGTGAAGAGAAAACAATAAGTGTTGTAAGTAAGTAAGATAATTAATAATAATTAACGGGGGTTTCCTGCAAGGGCGGATCCAGCTTTCATGTCAAGGGGGGGTCACATAGTTGTAATCTAGTCATGACAGGCTCAAATTCGATTACAATAATGGTTCAAATTAAGAAGAAAGTGTTTTATTGCTAGACGTCAAAATATATTTAATTAATTAAATAACAAAATTAAAAGAGCAGCGGTGGCCCAGTGGTGGTGGTCCCGACTTACGAGCAGTAAGTCGTGGGTTCGAACCCAGCCAGGCGCATTACTTTGTGTAATTGATTTTCATCACCACTGCTCTCAAAACGGTGAAGGAAAACATCGTGAGGAAACCGGCATGTCCTAGAACCAAGAATTCGAAGACGTTATCATTCGATTCGTGGAAACATTATAGGCTGATTATTAAGCTAATAACATAATAATATTTTCTCTTATATCTTTTCCCGAAACGAGTTATTAGACTTCCTTTACTTGAATGGATATGCTTTTGTCAACGTAGAGAAGAGCCAGTCCAGTTAGGCGGTCTTCTGCCATTGAAGCTCTAAGCCAAGCCAGGAAAAGCCCTTCTGCTGTCACTACACTAACTGGTAGTGTAGTAAGAATACATAAAAATTTTCGCCTCGCTGTCATTGTTTCAATTTTGTCCACCTCATTTCTGCGTGACTTGGGAAGTTGCTTTTGGAACTGGAGAAACTCCTCACTGATTTCCTCCGCACGAAGGAAACAAAATTCTCCCGAGTTTCATAAGGCCCGATGTTCTTGAGGTCGTTGAAAAAGCTGGATGAAATCAGTGTTCACGGTGCTTGCAGAAAGAGATTCACCGCTTGACATGCCCTATGAATCTCGGGAGCATTCCTTAGTGCGAAGGAAATCACTGAGAAGTTTCTACAGCTCCAAAAGAAACTTGCCAAGTCACGAAGAAATGAGGTGCACAAAATTGAATCAATGACAGCGAGGGAATCAATGCTCTATCAAACAACTTTTTTTTTGATGGGAAAAATTGACCATCTTTAAAGGGCCATAGCTTGACCTCTATAAGGTTTATACATATAGCTGCGGTTGGGCTTAAACTGTTGCAAATTTAGATGTCTTTATATAAATACTGTTATTCGTCGAAAATGCATAGTTTTTGAGTATTAGAGCAAAAAGTGAAAAAAGTCCCAAAATTTAGCAGTTTATCGCGTGGTGCGCACTGAGCACAGTTACAAATTTGGATTCATATCATCCTGACTGGTCTATACATGATATCAAAAATGCAGAACTGTCATCATGCTTTGCGATTTTAGCCTTTTTTAGTGTCGATTTATACTGGGCTAAATGTTTATTATTTATACACGTACAATTATACTAACAGCACATAGTCGTATGTGGTTGTATTATGCGTTCGTTCGCGAATGTATTTGCTATCACACAAAGTATTTATTGTAAGTGTTGTAGTATTTCTTGTATTTTATTAATGAGATTAGAAAAAATATACTTAATAATATATTAAAAAATAGAGAATATTAAAATTATAATTTCTCACAGTCCAGGGGAGGTCATGACCCCCATGACCCCCCCTCCCTGGATCCACCCTTGGTTTCCTGTCAAATATCGGTAGGAAACTGTCGATGTGTCCTAGATTCAAAATTTGGAAAATACGTGACACATCTAGCAACCTGCACTGTCCCAGCCATGGAAACATTGTAGGATCACTGTATTTAGATCAATATTTCAGTATTGATGAAGTAAAATTGTGTACGAACATTTAAACTGGCTGGCATGCTGTAGGCTTCGATGGCAACTGTGAAACTAATGGCGCTAGCGTAGGTGGTTCCTAGCATGTAATTTTATATTTCCGAATAGCTTGACTTTATTGATCAGATTTAAAATGGGTTCTCTACTTGAAATCGAATGACGTGAGATCGAATAACTCTTGCTCTAAAACTTTAACTCGGTAATTACTTGAAATCGAGAAATTACGAGCGCTACATTTAACTACCTCGATGCATCAAAATCTCGAATAGCTATGAGCATGGATCATCGGCAGTGCGAAGGCCCATTATCTTGAAACATAATTTCTCGACCGAGCATCTAATCGATTTACAGGATAGTTACCACAATAACTGTGCTATTACAAACCAATACCTATTGGACAAATAACTTTGAGTCTTATTTTATTACTTTTACCGACGAGCGTAGTGAATTATTAATAACAACTGCTAAAAGTGATGAATTTCAATTTTATTTTCACATTTATCAAATCATGAGGTAATTAGTCAAGTTATTCTTATTTTAATTTTTTAATCTGTATTCATCTGATCTGGACTACCTACATAAATGCTACTAACTTAGTCTTAAGAGAATTAATGTGTTACTAACAAAATATGGACATTACCTAGTCTGAAATAAACAATTTTTAATTTAAATTTAAATTTAATTTTAATAAACACTGTTTTAAGCTGTCACGGTTTACAACTAAACTTATACTGTCACTTACGGGATATCTTCCGTGATTATTCATTATTTTGAGCTCCGATATTACGGAAGATATCCCGTAAGTGACAGTATAACTTTAATGATGGATTATTTCCTTTATTTATTTCTATCCAAATTAATTATATTTTTAAATATTCCTTACAAAAAACAATATAAAAAAAAAAAACATTTAAAAATATTAAAAAATTGTAGCCCACCGGTATCGGGATCAGGGTCCAAGGGGTCCGGGCTCCAGAGAGAGGAACCTCCTAACAATACGAGCCGTGTCCAGGAGTACGGCTTTCTGAATCAAGCGTTTGATGATGGATAATTATTAATAATTTTCAATTTATTATACTTACCGTAACATATACATATTTGTATGTTTCAGTTTGTACAATGATGTGTGTTTGGTACTTTGTTCTTGGGAGTGTCACACCTGGAGTCTACGTTTTCAAAACACAAATTGTTTGTTCAACAATGTGTAGTGAGATTCAGAGGAATCCTTTTGTATCGTTCCGATCTACAAATGGTGTAGTGCAGTAGACAGTATTGCTGTGTTTTAACCAATTGTGTTCGTTATTGTGATGGCCGAAGTGTGGGCTGTTTTCTTGGTTCTATTGTCACTAACAGAGGTATCTGCTTGTGATGTTTAATATTAAAATGAGGCTCCTGCTTTGGTGTAAATTCTAGCTGTAAATAAAATCGTGCATGTACAAAGCTAGCTTAACTAAAAATAGAGTTATATCCGAACACACCAACTAACGTTTTTCTCTCATGATGCCTACCTACCTGACTGTATGGTGTGCGCGATTCATTTCCGCCAGTTCTACTATACAGTTCTACGGTAGAATTAATGGGAATATTTTTTCCCTCTAGTCCTACGATTTCAGATGGTACAAAATCGTAGAACTAGTGGGGCCAAAAATTTCCATTTGTTCTAACGGTTCTTACATAATATTACAGTATATTTCCTAGTAGTGCGTTTTGGCGTATGTCGTACCTACATTTTCAAAGAAAAACTCGCACCAATGCGAATTTACCCCGCTTTGAATTTGCTACGGTATATTGGTACGAATAGCCTTAGGTTACTGTTCAAGTTTACTCGAAGATTACATAGTATGAAATTGTAATTAGAATTTATAGTAAAGTCTCACAAACTACCAGGAGGCCAGAAATATGAAGGAGGTATTGTATTGTTAATAGGAAACTCATAATCAAATCTAAATACATTTCGATTATCATGCAGCATGCAATCAAGATTCTTCACGATTCTGGCCTCCTGGTCATAAAGTCTCACAAACTTGTGAGCAATCTGGAATCTTATGAGCAAATTATCCTAGTATATCATACATTTTTGTAGCATGAAGGTAGGTTAGGTCCGGCGTGCCTTGGTCTCAGCTGTCATCAGTAAATCTTTGACCACTCAGACACCCACAATCGCACCCACCAGGAATTGAATGAGGCAAACGACAGAGTTGTCTAGGTCGCTCCGTACTGCTCGAGAAGAAGTAAATCTTTGGCAGTCATTACTGGTAGTCAGAAGCTCAAAAGTCTGACAACCAGTCTTACCAGGGGGTCTCGTATAATCCAGTTAGGCTGTGGTTGAGATCCAGGTCAGATGGCAGTCACTACATGTAAAATGGTAGATTAGTAGCCGATCGCAACATAGTTGGGAAAAAGCAGATACCTAATAGCTACAAGCGGAATTTCAGAGATGATAATTCTGTTTTCGAGAGTAGCATAATAAAGGTCATAGCACACATATCAACTCGGAAAGGGATCGGCACCGCACGAGTAACTTATAAAAAATTACATAATATTATTTTATTTTAAACTGCACGTACGTAAACATACTTAAATAATTTTTAACAATGATTTGGCGAAATGTTTTTTTTTTAAGATAACAATATGTTTACGATTTTATATAGTTTAAGTAACAAGAAATTGCGCATAATTTATAGCTTAACTAGCGACCTGTTCTTACACGACGCCACCTAGCGGGTCCAAAAGTATCCTATCCTTCAAGCTGGAACCAACCACACACATTTGCAAAATGTCGTTGAAACCAGTTGGGTGGTTTCGGATATTAGGGTGAACACACTGCGGCACATGAAGCTGTACAGTTCCAGTATAACTTGGCCTCGTTTTGTATAGATTTATGTACAATGAGAGATCCAGATAAACTGGATATGTGCTTTCTACCTATGTTATGGCTGACTCTGGTGTAAATTGCGACGCTGATAATGACCTATGGCACCAAATTCATATTTGTATAAAGCGTCCACATTCTGGACTGTTGCATTCTTCAATGTAAGAGTGAACAGCTATCTTCTAAACTTATACTGTCAGTTACGAGATATCTTCCGTAATTATCCATTATTCTGAGCTCCCGATATTTCAACGCTGTTGCAAGTGCCATGATCGCGGGATGACTCTGTGGGGTCATCTCACGAGAATAATGAATAATCACGGCAGATACCGTAAGTGACAGCTTAAGTTAAGTTCTAAACCGTGAAAGTTAAAAATAGAGCCATCTTCTGGTTTTGCCCGTTTCGTCTTGAACCTCATCTATCGCTTTCTAGACCAAGAGCTATCCACAATGTGTAGAGTAACGAATAAGTATAATCAGCCTTAACGTTCCCGCTGACGGGACAAAGACCTCCTCTATATGAGCAGGAGTGGGCTGTAATCCACCACGCTGGTCCGGTGCGGGTAGGTAGATGTCACATTTTTTTTTCAATAGCCTTGAATATCCCACTGTTGGGTAAAGGCCCCATGTCCTGCCAGGTAGTCTTCTCCTTCGCCACCTCAACCCAGCCTTCGTGATGCACGCGTAGATCATCTCGCCACCTCTTTCTAGGCCGGCCTCGGCGGTGCCGTCCATCCTCCGGCATCCATCGTGTTGAAACCTTTGGTAGCGGTCGTTATGGATGCGGATCACGT
This sequence comes from Noctua janthe, assembly GCA_910589295.1. Lineage (NCBI taxonomy): Eukaryota > Metazoa > Arthropoda > Insecta > Lepidoptera > Noctuidae > Noctua > Noctua janthe. The sequence goes on along the minus strand of OU342573.1, from coordinate 5,597,535 downwards.
GACCCGCCCAATCCCATGTCTTAAAATTTTTGGTCCCTGGTTTTCGGTTTCCTCATGATATTTTCCGTCACCGTATTGAGACTATTGAGAGCAATGCTGATGAAATAAATTACATCATCTGGTTCATAAGTTGGGGCCGTTGTTACAGAAAAATTAATTTGCCATTTCCAGAATATAAGACCAGTAAAGCTTTTGGAAGACATGTTGCAAGATCCTCCACTGACGAAGTCACTCGGGTTTTCAATACAGAAGGGGTTTGAAAAAAACCTGGAAGAAGCCCGTCTCAATCAGAGGTACATGTATCAGTACCATGAGATGCTCAAAGCCAGCCAGGAGTCGTTCGAAAAGTTCGGCAGTCGAGATGAGAAGAGGCTGCGGAGAGTCATTGGAGATCATAATTATGAAGTTATGAGAAAAGGTTTGTGATATTGCGTATTTTCATAATCCTCGAGTTCTAAAATACGTCTGAAGTTAGACTTGGAATGTTATGATCATAGGGGCTAATCAAATAGACTCCACATAGTTGGAGATATCATCGTGCCTAGCCTTTTCCCGACTACGTTGGAGTCGGCTTTCAGCCTAACCGGATGCAGCTGATTACCCCACAATGCCCTATCACAATGTTTTCTTATTTAACCCAAAGGTTGACTGATAGAGAATGCCTTGTGGCATTAAGCCCGCCTATGTACCACTATTGTACATGAAGTTTAAATAAATAAATAAATAATACCCGTATTTTACATGGAGAGACTGCCTATCTAAACTCTACAACCCAGTTACTTGGGTAATACGATATACTTGGTAAAGACTGGTTGTCCGAATTTCTGGCCACTGACTATCAATGATCTACAAATAACAGCCGGGACCCACGGCTTAACGTGCTTTGCCGCATCCGGTTAGACTGGAAGCAGACCCCAACATAGAAAAAGGCTTGGCAGATGATAATGAACCTAGCTACCCACCAGAGCACTCTTATTATCCTTCTTAGGCATGCAGCAATATGAAAATCAGGTGTTTCTAAATGTTTTAACCATCACGTTTTCCGTGCTACTCCTCCTTTAGTAACCGCGATCTATTATTTTTCAGCAGGAGTACTAGACCGTCGCCGGAACGCGTCTCGCTTTCAGTCACCCGTCGGCAGGCGAAGAGCGAAGACGCAAGCCCTGAGGCGGCAGAAACTCAACAGTCAGAGTTTGAGGAGTCATCTGCAACATGCGCGACCGACCACCCCTGAATACATCGACTAGTTTTTCATTTTGTTTTATGACTCCGAGAATCCCTAGGCCAGCCAATATATGAATCCAAATTTGCATTTCCTGCTGGCTAAAGGAGGGTTTCGGGTATGCTTTCCAAGAATCCTCTAATCCCTTACCGCATGACCACGACACGAACCTGTATAGAGCAAGCCACAAATCACCGGAGCGATGCTACTCACGCCTAGGAAGAAAAGGACTCTCTTCGCAAGTCGCATCGTGTGACGTCGAAAAAGGGCCTTTAAGAGGGCTCTCCCCGCAAAAAACTTCGCGCACTTTTATGATATCACTGAAAAAATAACACTTCACTTGTGCACTATGTCACCGTGCGTTCATGTGGCACTTGCTTGTGGAAGCGACGCAACACTACTCCCTGCGGCCAAGTCCTCGTCTTGGACGTAGATAAAACGTTGGTATACGCACCACGAACGCCTTAAAGTTGACGTTGCGGCGCGACTCAAGGAGCCTTAGGCAACCTTGGTGCACCAAGGTTGCCTAAGGTTTCCCAAGTCTACACTAGTCTCAAGGCTAAGTAGGTATTTGTTATTATATATTGTTCCTCTGCTTTCGTTATTCAATGCTGTTATCCACTGATATATTTAAGTTATTCCTAAAGAGTTAACTTCCACTTACAAACTTAAAAACTTAGAATAAATAAATAGTTTATGACAAAAATGTAAACAAAATATATCTAGACTTTTTCGCCTGTGTATCCCCAGTTATGTTTAAGTCCTTAGTAATAGGGGGTGACCGTATTGCCATCAACCGGGTTCAAATCCAGACTCCGGGCAGCTAGTGAGAAATTCCTAATGGAAAAACCCAATTACACTGCACGGCCTGGCAATCGAACCTAAGACCTCACGATGAGCAGCTGCGGTTTTTTTACTTTAATGGAGCAACAACGTAGTTATAAATAGCTGGAAATCATTGGGTCCTATTGACCTTTCCCAGCAATGGGATGATGTACGCGAACAGCAGCGCGTTACGCGGACAACAAAGTAATTGAGGATTTGCCTATTTAGCATTATCTGGTTAAGTGGTTTTATCATTATCTGCCTAGCCTTTTTCCAACTATGTCTACTAGTAACCGGATGCAGCTGTATACCAGTATTTTAAATGGTGCGATTGATTATCTGAACTCCAGAACCCAGTTAGTACTGGGTGATACGATACCCTTTGGTAAGATTGGTTGTAAGGCTTTCAGGCCATTGACTACATGTAACGACTGTTATAGATCTACAAATGACAGCCGGGACCAACAGCTTAACGTGCTTTCCGAGGCACGTTGGAACTTTGGTATGTAATGGGTGGTCACCCATCCACGGCATAACTTAAGTAAGCGCGGCTTAATCTAAAGATCGATCCGAGCGGCTGTTATTACTTAGCCAGGAGCCACTCCTTAATAAGAATTTATAATACTACAGTGTATTTGTATGTAATATAGTGTGAGACTGCTCACCATGGAAAATACTAGTATTCAGCTGCATCCGGTTAGACTGGAAGCCGATCCCAACATAGTTGGGAAAAGGCTAGACAGAAGATGATAGTTAGTGTGAGCAATACCTACTGTTTGCATTAACATATCGTCAGGCGTTGACAAGCTGCCTCCACAAATTAATCAGTGACCTAGTAATCGTTTTGCGCTGTTGTAATGAAAATAATAATAGGCGTTGAAGACTTGAAGTTGAACACACATGCAATTTTAAACACGCTTTCACGGTTTATAGTAATAATAAGTACTGGACATGGCGCGTGGCATTTATTATCAAAGATTTTCCTGAAATAATGTTAGCAAGTGGTTTCTTAACCAAAAATTTTCTTATAATATTTGATGTTTACGTTCTGTTCTGATCCATCTATTCTAAACCGTGCGATAGTTGTGTACGTCAAACGAATATTTTTTTTCATTTTGCTGATTTCTTTACGAACGTCAATTCCTTTTGTTTTTCGGTGTGTTCTTTTATAAATAAATAAACGATTTTTTTTTTTTTTTTTAATAAATACAAAGAATTCACACGTGACGGTGGCAACCCTGAGAAAATTCATTAAGTGAATAATAAAATAATAAGATGAGGATATAGGTGGACGATAAGCAAATTACTTGCGAAATAAAAACGTTTAATTGATAAGATTATTGGCAGTAGCTGAAGCGATTACACCACTAATTCGAAAAGTCACTCTATTCAAAAAGCAAAAAGACTCATTCGATAGACAATTTTGAGAAAAGCTTATCGGGATTATAATCGATTGTGTACGCCCTCTAGTTTCTGAGAAAATCTGAAAAAACCTCAGGAACAAGGGGATTAAAATGATGCGAGGATTGAAAGTGATTTGATAAAATAAGTCTCTCTTTATTACTTTTTATCTGGTTTTAAAAATACGAAAGTACAACCTGATTACGATCCCTCTTTAGTCACTGAATTATCGCCTGTATTACCTGCTGATAAGAGTCAACAATGATTTGGTTCAGAAAAAAACATCAAAAAATTGATTTTTTAACTGCACCAACGGATAGGAAGTTTTCGCTGAAGTTTATCGCGAAAAAATGCAACTGACTACATCCGATAGTTTCGGGAAAAAAGTAGGAAATGTCCGGGAACAAAACTGAGGATTATTTGATTGCGGCAAGATAATATGACGTTTTATACAAACATAAGTTGCAATCTTGATTCGTATCAGTATAGACAAGTTGTTGACTGGTGATAAGGCTTTTCATTTAGATGGTACATTGGAACTGTTTCCAGGTGATGCTATTATTTTCATAGAATACAATAAATACAGTTTTAATTATTGATGGACTTCGTACCTTTATGAACATTGATGATATCTTTTGGTCGTAAACTGGTACGATTTTAGTAAAGTCATCTCGGGCTTGCAAGAAATGAGTCCCAACTTAAATAGAGACTACAATTCCTACCTTACGCGAATTACATAGAAACGGCGTAAGGTGAAGCCACGGCGCAGGCATGATGCCGCTTCAAAACGTTTTCATACAAAATGTACGTAGGCGACGCGGCGACGCCGACGACGACGTGTCGTGAATTACACTCAAGTGGCACGGCGCAGGCACGGCGTTCTTTCCTTTCCTAAAAATTCCACGCCTCCGCTGCACCTACGCCACATCGTCACCTTACGCCGTTTCTGTGTAATTCGCGCCTTATGGGTGGGTATCTTACAGGGATAATTTTTTGAATTTTTACTATCTTTATTTGTTACCCACCCACAGTAACAAAAAATATTCAACGCTGTTCTTAGAGACCGGAGGGCATTTTTGTCAGTCAGTTCCATACATCTTTGGGTTTTAACCGTCGTTTACCGCTGATAGAATTTCACTTTGTCTGGGCCATCAGCTCCTTCCTAAGGAGAGAGAGATTATAACATAAAGAGTTACTTCGATATTTATATTTTGTATGGTTTCTTATTCTAATTTCTTTTCTGTGATACAAGCCACATATTATCATCATTATTTTGCTGCCCTTATTCCAATTTATTTAGAGTCGACAACCGACGTATCATTTCTTCCTCTTTTATATTAGCAGTCATCTCAATAGCCCAATAAGATTTTCATTATCATAGGTAGCGGTAACTTTAAGGATGGCGCACTCCTCGTAATTCAACAAAACGGAGACGTTATTTTAGAATTGGTTTAAAGATTATTTCGTATATTTATCGCTTCATATTTTACGTAACTCATCGTTCCATTATCGATTGACTTGCTTACTTATGTGGAATTGTAGGTCAAAATAAACGGATTAGATATTTTAAAAACATTTTATTTCTAACACAATAAGAAAATATATGTCACCGTGCGTCCGTCGTAAATTTATTCGTCCACATTCTCATTTCTCACACTCGCACACCTACTTCTCTTTCTTTCATCTGATGCGTTCCGTTTTAACCATTACAAGCTGCGTTCATTCTTAGACTTTATACAATATTTGTATCCCACAATCGGCCATCCTGATTCAAGTCTGTCCACAGACATTCACATAAACATTCAACACTAGCATTCAACTTAAATTTAACATTGCACACAACCTTATAGCACCATCCGTTTTTGCTAACAAAAACCAATTGTCTAGCATGTTCTGAGTAACTTACGCGCACAATTCCTTGCTCAAGCCACTCCGTAACTTGTTCTTCAACTACCGCCTGCTCCTTTAGTGATATGCGCCGTGGACGCTGCGCCAACGGGACATCATCTTTCACAATTATTTTCAGCTGGATAGGAGCTTCTTTAATTTGGCATGGTTGATAGCTCTCAACCATCTGAACAACCTCATCTTTAAGTTAAGTATTACTTACATGACCAACCTCGACGGTGCAACTGAAGCAATTGATTTCATTCTCCCATTCCATAGGTTTCATCCACACAACACTACCATTCATAACCGTTATAACATTCTTAAGAAATTCGTGACCTATGATTACATCAAAAGGCATACAGTCTTTAGGCATCATCACCATTCTCTTGCCCTTATCGCAATTCATTTGGGGTCGGCGCAGCATGTCTTCTTTTTCCATACTTCTCTATTACTCGTCATCTCGCCAGACACCTCCTTTCTTGGCATATCATTATTTACACAGTCCGTCCATCGTTTCTTTGGTCTGCCTCTACTCATATACCCATCCACATTCATACTCAGAACTTTCCTCACAACATTTTCCTCATTCCTCCGCATCACATGCCCATACCACGACAACCGATTACCACACAACTTTTCAGTCACCGGCGCCACTTTCAAACTTCCTCTTAAATACTCATTTCTTATTTTATCCATTCGCGTAACACCACACATCCCCCTTAGCATTCTCATCTCCGCCACATGCAAATGCCTTTCATTCATCCCTTTTGTGGCCCAACATTCTGATCCATACAAGACAGCAGGTCTAACCATTGTTTTATAAATCTTCCCCTTAAGTTTAAGGGGAATGCGGGAGTCGCAGATTGTTCCCGTGACCTGCCGCCATTTCATCCATCCCGTGTTAATTCTGTGTTTTACACTACGATCTATTTCACCATCGCTTTGCACGAGTGAACCGAGATACCGAAAGTCGGAGCAGACAGGAAGAAACGCGCCATTAAGCGCTATGGCTCCAGAACTAGAGAGACCGCCGAAATCGCAGAACATGTATTCCGTTTTAGTTCTGCTGATTTTCAAGCCAACATTCTCCAGCTTCTGTTGCCATTTCTCCAATCTGCTCTGGATCTCAGATCCATCTTCACCGACAAGAACAATGTCGTCAGCAAACAGCATGCACCAGGGTGCCTCTTCCTGTTTGTCCGAAGTCAAAGCGTCCATAATCAACAGGAAGAGGTAAGGACTTAAAGCCGACCGTTGATGCAAGCCTACAGCCACATTGAACTCATCGGTGTTGCCAGCAGCTGACCGGACGTAGGTACAAGATTGACTGTACATAGCACGAATTAACTCTACATACTTCCCAGGTATACCTTTCTCTTTCAAGGCCCACCACAACACATCCCGAGGTACCCTATCATACGCTTTCTCCAGATCAATGAACACCATGTGGAAGTTTTTGTGTGCACGTCTATACTTCTCGCACAATTGGCGGAGTGCAAAAGTGGCGTCCATTGTTCCTCGACCTGGCATAAACCCAAACTGATTTTGGGTAATCTCATTCTCCTCTCGCAATCTTTTCTCTATCACTTTCTCTCATACTTTCATACTATGTGACATGAGCTTTATCCCCCGATAGTTGTTGCAGTCTTGCACATCACCTTTATTCTTAAAGATGGGCACTAGCGATCTATTGCACCATTCTTGTGGGATCGCTCCTTCATACAACAACTTATTGAAGAATAAAGTCAGCTACATACATCCGTCTTCTTTTAAGCACTTCCATACTTCTACCGGTATTTCATCAGGGCCCATGGCCTTTCTATTTTTCATACTTTGAACTGCCTTCCTCACTTCATCCATGCTAATTTGCCTCACCAAACCCATATTTACTTGTACCTCGTTAAGCACACCGCTCCATTCATTCTCTTCATTCATTAGCTTTTCAAAATAACCCTTCCATCTCCTTTTTATTTCATCATCTTTAGATAAAACCTTACCTTTCATACACTTTATATGATTCATATCTCTCGTTCTCCTTTCTCTCGCTTTTGTAATCCGGTAGAGCTCCTTCTGGCCTCTAAGACTGTCCAGTGAGTCATATAACTTCTCTTGTGCCTTAGCCCTGGAAACTGCTACCGCCTTTTTTGCCTTTCTCTTCCATTCTTTATAGATCCTCTTCTTTTCTTCTTTCAAACTGTCTTCAAACTGTCTTGCATACAGTCTTTAGGCACCACGTAGAAAAGCACATCGTCGTACTTCGTACTGTCGATCACAACATTTGTTGTTATACATCCTAGTGATTCCACTTTAGCGAAATCAAGTCCAGACAGTGTTATGTTATTGTTCATCACTTTACATTACTATTTTTTGACATTAGCACAAAGCTCAGTAAATACCAAGTTCACATCACTGCCTGAATCTATAAGAGCACTTGTCGTTTTTCCACATAGTTCTACGATTTTCAAAGGTTTTTCCCGATGCCATTGTTTGTTTACATCGTAACTGTCATACTTGTTTTGAATTTGACTTTTGAAATCTTTGTCGTCATCTGTCATGTTGTCATCCTGTGAATGTGACGTATCATCCGCGTCCACGTTGTTGGACGCTGATTGGCCGAACATTGCTTGCTTGCTGACACGTTCGCCGCTCCCGCTCCCACTTGTCGATACGCCGGTGTGATCTTGTCTATCGCCGGAAATGCCGGAACTACGCCATCTTGATGAACGCCAATTCGAATCCTCTTTACGGCCTACCACCATGTTTTTTCTATGCGGGCAATTCGGTGAAATATGACCATATACGTTGCAGTTAAAGCACTTTGTACCTTTTGCCTTCTGCGGACAGTCTTTCGACACATGATTGTCGTCACCACAGTTATAGCACCTTTTCAACGTATTTTCGTGACGTACGATGTCGCGGTTTTCGTTTCTGTAGGTACTACTTCTAGAATGTTCCAGTTTCATCTTTTCCTTAATAGTCTCGTAGATTTAAAACTTCTCTTTAAGATCAGGATACGTAGTTACACCCTATATCATGATCTTATTTGTCTCGTAGTCCACTATGCCATCAACGATGTATTTAATGGCCACGTAATCGGGTATCTTTCCTCTTTTCCCCCAATTCCTTCTTGACCATCGTATATAGTCGATGCAACTCTCGTCACGTCTTTTCTTTCGTTGGCTCATAAGCTCGTGTATTGCTTTGATGTCGACGGTGTCAGGGAACTCTTTACTCAGGGCCGCTTTAAGTTCTTCTCATGTTTTGTGAGGGCGTTCACGCCCTCTGTGCACTGTGCGGTGCCTGATAGGGATGTCCGTGCCATCAGCAACTGTTGTGTCTAACCACATATTTCTCCATTTTCTTCAACGTCTTGTATCCATCGCGTCACTGGGTACGTTTTATCTTGACCGGTGAATTTAGGAATTAGATCCGAAGTTAGGTACAACATTGAGTTTAAACCCGTATGTGATTCGTCTTTCGTCGTTCTCGTATTCATTATAATTTTCGCTATTTTCTTTAGCATAAGCTCTCCGTTTGCCGATACCGTCGTAATTATATTCGGCCACCGTCGATTTTTAAAACGATTTGCCGTTGTTCAACACGCCAAGTCGACGCTCCGTCGTCCGTCATCAACCGAATCCGTGGTTATTTTGCCAATCCCGGACGAGCCCCCAAATTTGTGGAAATTGTAGGTCAAAATAATCGGATTAGATATTTTAAGAACATTTTATTTCTAACACAACAAGAAAATATATGTCACCGTACGTCCATCGTAACATTCGTCCACATTCTCTTTTCTCTCACTCGCACACCTACTTCTCTTTCTTTCATCCGATGCGTTCCGTTTAACCATTACAAGCTTCGTTCATACTTTGACATTATACAATATTTGTATTTATGACCTGGCTATCGAGGTTACATATGTACCTATAATTAAATGTACTTCCCTCGTCAGGCCTGTATATTTGTATGTAGGTATAGTGTTTGTAAGTACGTTCGGGATCTCCCCGTATCCCACCACGACTTTGTCATCAATTGCGTCAGTGTGTTTCCATTTAGACGCATCTTTAATAGCTAATGTTACTTTAACAGTTCCAGTGGCTTTTATAGGTGTTGTTATTCAGTTACTAACCTACATTTAATTTAACCTGCTTGGATACCAATAAAAAAAAATCATTTTAACAAACGAAGCCACGAAAAACAGCAGGCGTTTCTCATGACGATATGTATATAGGGTCGAAAAAAAACAAAACAGCTGTTCTATACATTTTGACCGTGTAGGTATTGTACTTTTGTAAGAAACAGCTGTTTTTTTTTTAATAACCGGTGAATCATTTCTATGCTCAGAATGATATACTGAATACGTGGTAACCGTATTCACGTCGGGGTCCCTTCCACCCCGTATAGTTTTTTTTGTTTGACAACGAATTTGTTTTACTGCCAGTTTATCGTGACGTGTCGTATCGTCCGACAATGTACACGAACGCTGGTACACATAAATATGCTGAGATAAGTCGGCACAGTACGAGTCGCGCCGGAGTTCCATCGTGCGACGAGTGGGACCTAGACTACACACAATATGCGATATCTTTATTTCTTCTTGCTGTTCTCCTGTATAGGACTCTCTGTACAGGTGAGTTCTTCATATTCTTTCATTTCCTGGGTGTTCACATCGTTTGGTGGCTGTACAGTCTCCCCGAGACACCCTATACCTAGTCGAGCTTGTCAAGCATCGGTGTTCCTCTCTTGCCCTCCGTCTCGTTTCGGTTTTTTGTGAGACATCTCGGGACAGACCTAGAGAGAGTTTTCGGTCGAGAATGTACCCACCACAACTGTAAAGCAGTATTTCACTTTAATTTTATTTCAATGTAGGACAGACGAGGAGATAAACAGCTCCATCTTTGTTTCAGTGCAGGCCCATTTCCTGAAAGCTTTTTTAATTTTATAATTTTTGCCAAGCAAAGAGATTTAAAGGATTTATAGAGCGGATTGGGAATATTTTCATACAAAAATTTTGATCGCGAACTTTTTGACAGACGAATGCGCTCCACATAGAAATTTGTCTTCGGTAATGTAATTCGGAAAATCAGCTGTTCCATACATTTTGGCCGTTTTGTAGGAAGTTCTTTTTCATTACCGATTAGAAATTTTTCATCGGTAATTTATATGAGTACGTGGTAGCCATTTGTGTGTCGGTGTCCCTGCCGCTTTGTATAGTTTGGAAATGCTTAGTTTTCCTATATAATAGACTAGCTTTTGCCTGCGGCTTCACCCGCGTGGATGTCGAAAAATATCCGACGGGAACGTACCGAGCAAACATTGTTACTTACCTTCATCCCCCTTTTTAACCCTTCGAGGGTAGAATTATCAATAACGCTGAGACACGTGTAAATTAATTTTCCATCGTCAGCCTGAACACAAAATTTGAAGATCCTAACTTCAAAACTACGACGGACTTTCATATAAACTTCCATCCCTTATTTTACCCCTTTGGAGGTGGAATTCCCAAAAATCCTTTCTTAGTAGATACTTACTCTTTACAAAGAACACACCCTTCAAGTTTCATGTGTTTAGAACCAGCGGTTTGGGCTGTGTGTCACCCAGTCAGTCAGTCAGTTTACCATTTTAGATAGATAGAAGATAGATAGATAAACTGGCTCGGTATCCTTTCTTTTGAATAAAAAAACAAAAGCCAAAGCAAGCATCAAATTACTTGGCAACAGAGACATTATAATATTTATACGTCGGTGTAGCATCCACTCTGTATTCAGCTTCAAGTAACAACCAGTCTGTACCAGATAAGGGTATTACATACTAACTTAACATCAATATTTTGCGTGCGCTTACACTTAGTAACCTAAGTTTCCAGCTGTAGGTTCCCAGGAATTACCGCGACTTATCTATAAGTACATAGGTAGGTATTGATGCACGTACCTAAATTATTATGCATAATTTATTGTAGCTATCTCATGGTCACCTTTATTTTAGATAAAAGTCCGTGATACCGTGTGCATTATTGTATCACATTTTTTATTCTGATAAAAATCACCAGTTCACCACTTATTCATAAATCTACTTAAAGAAAATCATTCATGCTCGTTTTTATCGTCGAAAGTGGAAATTCCGACTTTGGTTTAGATGTTGATAGCGTACAAATGGACAACTGTCTTAAATATTTATATAAGAAACCTGTTCTGCCTACACTGAAGTAAAAAATTATTGCTTTTTCTTATTTTTCTCTATCATCATCACTCTTCTGCCTTTATCTTATCCCAATTTATTTCAGGTCGGCGCAGCATGTCTTCTTCTTCCATACTTCTCTATTACTCGTCATCTCAGCAGTCACCTCCTTTCTAGCCATATCATCCTTCACACAGTCCATTCATCGTTTCTTTGGTTTTTCTCTACTCTTTTTGCAATTAATATTTTTTTCTCTATTTCATAGAAAACTAGAAAAGTGTGTGACTCGGCTCATAATAACACACTGTTTCATAGTTGGTTTTTGAAGAGTTTATTATAGGCAGTGTTTTGTTTCATTGAGAAGATAACATGCTGATAACGGTCCGTAGATTATTAAATATTTTTGGTTGAACAGACATAATGTACACAGATACATTATTATGCAAAAAAACTTACCTATCTACTTGGCATAGGTACAATATTTATTATTTAAGAGGAACTTCTGAGGAAAGTTAAGTTTGAAATCAGAAGTCTTTTATTCAAATTAGGAGTGCGAGCCGGATCAACTCAGGATGGATGAAATGGCGACAGACCACCGGAACAATTTGAGACCCACGGATGCCCCTCAAGTTAAAGGGGAAAATATACAAGTCCGTGATTAGACCTGTCGTACTGCATGGATCAGAATGCTGGGCTGTGAAGAAGCTGGATGAAAAAGATTGCATGTAGCGGACCTGCGGAGATGAAAATGTTGAGGTGGATGTGTGATGTGACAAGAATGAATAAAGTAAGAAAAGAGTATATTAGAGGAAGTTTAAATGTTGCGCCAGTTACAGAAAAATTGAAAGGGAATTGACTGTCTTGGTATACATACGTGATGAGGGGGGACGAATCGCATACACATGTCACTGAAAGAGAGATGAATATAAATGTTGATAGATGGAGAGGGAGAGGAAGACCAAGGAAACGATGGAAGGATTGTGTGACGAACGATATGAAAGAAAAAGAAATAAATGTTTGCGTGACGGTTGAGAGGAGAGAATGGAAGAAAAAACGTGTTGCACCGACCCGGCCGGTAACAGTGTGTTATACTTAGGTGTATTGGTAGGACAAACCGACCAAATGGATAAGGTTAGGTTAGGTTGGAACGAAACCCGCGCGAGCCGAGCAAGTGCAGGGAACGGTGCCGCGGCAGCGGCCGTCAAGCGCTACATCCAAATTGGTTGCATAAAACCTAAAAATTTAAACCGCACCTAGGTATAGCCGGCTAGAACTAGGTGTAACCTTACTTCGGTTTCTAGCCGTAACATATTCATACATATATAACAACACGTCTGTAATACCCGAAGGGTTAGGCAGAGTTGTACCTAATAGTACACCCACACTTCACCAGTTAAATTTTAGTCCCATGTCATAGGGGGCAAGCTTATGACCATGAACCGGGCAGAATCCGTGGGTGATACTGAGAAATTCCTTATGGAAAAATCCAATGACACTTTGCCCGATCCGGGAATCGAACCCAGGACCTCATGCTTAGTCGGTCGCGCTTGCGACAACTAGACCAACGAGGCAGATGAATAAAATATTGTAAAAAAAAAAAACTGAGCTTATTATGATACCTTGCAGCACTCCTTACTGCATAGAGACTGTACATATAAAACTCACAGGCTTAAGCATTCGGATTTTCAGTAGGATAATAGGTACACCGTTTTTCCGCAAAATATTGAGCATAAATGCGGGCGGAAAATGACACTTTGTAATGAAGTCTTCGTATTTCGTTGCACGAGATAAATAGACTCCGGAGCCAGGTTGGTCGCAGCAAGGAAAACCTGCTCAGGTGGAGATTCATTAATGACTCTGCCCTGGAGCGTAAATGTGGTGCTTTTCTACAAACAATGGGACACTTAATATCGTGCCCTGCTTGTCCTGTTGTTTGTTCACTACAGGAACTGATGGACGCTACCGAAAGCGCCAAACTAGTAGCTCAGTTCTGGGCTGACACAATTTAGATTGCCCTCGACAGGCTAAGAAGAAGAAGTTGCACGAGATGATATTATCAGTTCAAATGCAGAGGGCATTCTTGGCATTCTTCACGTATTTAGTTCCCTTGATGGTTTTTTTAATCTATTTTCTGTTGAACAAGAACTTTTACTTAGTGACACTTTATTTTCTTGTGTATTAGCAAATTGGTTTTGTGTTTTATCAAGATTGGTTTTCATTACACATAAAATAACTTAGACATATTTATGTAATGATAGTATTGCCTGTCAAAGGAAGAATCTACCTATCATTTATTTTTGAAGTTTATCAAGATTTAGCTTCTCCAATTTTTGGTTTCCAAGAGAGCTTGCTACAGAAGAAACCATTTTCAGTTACGTTCTCTACTCTTTTGTTGTTCTTAAGTGGTAGACTAAACGGGTACCAGTGTTCGTATCTTTGGTATTTCGCAGAAACTCTCATCTCATAGCGTGGACACATAGTAAACACGTGTAGTAATGTAATTTCGAGCGAATAAAACAACACGATCTGTTTGCCAAACGTGTAGCGCAATGACGTACTTTGTACGAGTATCAATAGTAAATAACATTCCATGTGTACTCAAAGGGTTAGCGACCCTTTCAATCAATTTACCGTTGAATCAATGCTCATCTTATTGCATCAATAATGCTTTCTCTTTCACACTCGTTGGCAAAGCCTTCTAAAAATAGTAAAAATGCATTCTCTAACATCAGCGAAATCATGCTATCCTAGTATTCCTAGTGCATCATCTAGAACGAATTGCACTCAATGAAAGCCACAAAAAAAGGTCGCAACACGTGAGAAAGTCTTTCACGAGTCTGTCTCTTTTCAATTCAGTGGTAGAAGAGAAGGATGGCAATGTTTCTGACGGTTCCGTGCGGTGTTCTCAATTGATATCGATTGAAGTCTTGCAGTAGTTATGGATACGAGCCAAATTAAAATGTTTAACGCAATCACCGTGTTATTGTGAAACGTAGGGGATTTATTTATAAACGTTGTTAAAAGTTAAGTAAGTACTTAATGATTAATGTCTGCTTAACCCAACTTTAAGCAAGGTTTTTTATTTTATTTCTAAAACTACACAATTGCATATAGATAATTATAAAATCACAAAGGTGACCATATAGGTACACACGCCAACATATTAAGCTATACATTTCCAGTATAACATGGCGTCGCTATGTACAGATATCACGTACAAAGAGATATCTGCATAAACTAGTTTTGTAAAGCTTGATGTGTCGTCGTGTGTACAAGCTAATAAAATAATCGTCGTTTGAATAATACAATCCTTAATCAAGCTGACTTTTAATTAGGCTGAGACTGACCAAAATAGATACTAGGAAGAAACAAAAATCCAGTTCGATACATAATTATTTTCACGGAAATCATCAACAACTTCTAAAAATGACCAGTAAAATGTCCCTGCTTGTCTCTGCATCACCCAAAGGTTGACTGGTAGGAAATGCCTATGGCATTAACCTCTGTACTTTTGTGCCTGAAGTGTTAAATAAATAAATGTAAACAAACTAAAGTTAGTAACCGACTTATAAACAAAGATGACCTTTAGCATAATGTTCTAGGTCAGGCCGAACTGAGCATGCCTGAATCACTTGGACTTAAGACACATACAGTAGCCACCTCGCCAGTAGCGAGCTAGTCTCCACTGAAGACGGATGTCTCTATCCAAGCCATTTGTTTATTTATTACGAAAATAATTTCATCAGTTATTTTCGTCAGTAAATAATGTCGATTGTCAGTGTTTTAATATTCCTTTGTCTAGTGTTGAGTTCCTATGAGGTAAAGTGATTCATTATCAATAAATAACGAAACACTAATAAAATTAAAATGCTTATTTCCCTTTGTTGTGGTTGCCTGTTACAATTCTTATTATCACTGGGTATTCCGTGTTGTGGTTTATCGATGTTTGTGTTCAAAGAATTATGATAGAAGTCTTTATTTGACGTTGCGCGGTCCTCGGGTCCGAATGGATCATCGGCCTACATGGCCAGCTGACCGAGTTTCCGTACGATGAGCATCAACAATAATATTATTTTTTTATTTAGGACAACTTCCATCAATGGTTAGACCACCTTAGGCGCGATTTATACAGAAGAGACGTGGTGAAGGCGTAAGGCATTAAATAAACCTAAAATGAATCTAATAGTTATGTCGCATAGCGTCGTTTTTCACCTGGTGGCGGTGACGTACCCTGCAAGCGCGGGCGCAATTCTCTTTCCGACAAAAACGAATCTATGTGACATAACTATTAGGTTCATTTTAGGTTTCTTTGATTATCCGCAACCGCTACATGTACTCGCCATGTCTCTTCTGTATAAACCGCGCCTTACTGTGGCGCAGTTTGGTCTATGACCAGCTGTGGACTACCATGGGCTGAATTGGTTGATATTAGTATAGTATTAAGTTTACTACATACCGAACTAGGTTTCATTCAAAACAAGACTTTGTGTTAAGCAATTATTTCTAAAAAAACAATACTCACAACAGTAGAGTAATTTATTAATATTTTAAATAACTTACTCTACTAACTTGTTATTTTATTCAGTACATTTATTTAGTTTTTATATTCCACAGAAGTCGACACCTCAAGATGATCACTACGTAGGCGCAGTAGTGGAATACCAAGTAACTGGAAATGTGGCGACGAACCTCGCGAACTATGCCAATCTTATCAAGGAGGCGGCAGATCAGGTTTGTTGTTTACGCAGCTAAACATTGGTCAAAAACTAGTAGTGACTCCGAAACCAAGGTGTAAAACCATGAGGACTTTTAATATCTACTAGCGACCCGCCCGGCTTCGTACGGGAGCAATATATATATGTAAACCTTCCTCTTGAGTCACTCTATCTATTACTGAAAACCGCATCAAAATCCATTAAGAAGTTTTAAAGTTCTAAGCTTACATAGGGACAGACAAACAGAGGGAAGCGAGTTTTGTTTTATACTATGTAGTAATCAAGGTGTACCACAAGGACCTGATTTTTCAAGAGCGTTTGATTTTCCTCTTGATTCTAAAAACGTACTGTTCATTTAGAACATTTTTAATTGATAAATTGTGGCCAAACATATATTAAAAAATAAAATTGCCTTCGACATGCTAGCAAGAAGATTGTAAGCCTGCATTTTTCCATTGCTGTGTAAAAGCATCCCTATTCTCCTCCTACTCTTCTTAATCTGAGGCTATTTGGCATCAGTTTTTATCGAAGGAGTCCAGCTCATCCTGCACCTTCAAGTGAAAGTGTAATAAGATGTGAACGGCCGTATTATATCGAGCGTTCGGTCAATTAATCTTCTGACACGCGGCAAATATATCGAGCCCAATTTAATTTAGCCTGGCAGCTTTAAAAGTAACATTAGCTACACAAAATATTTATACAATGTTTTCAGGGTGCTGACATCGTGGTGTTCCCTGAACTGACGCTGACAAACGGCTCGACTTACTTCACGGTACCAATCTACGGCGCACTGCGGCAGTATCCCATTCCTGCTATGTTCCCTTTGGTATTTGATGAGGTTTGTATATCGTATGATTTTCTATAGTTCTATATGTATGTTTCCTGCATTATTAGACCTCTCTTTCTAACAAGAAGAGGGGAAGATGAGCCTTAAAATGCGAACTAAATGTTGCATTGTTTTAAAGATTTGATGGTAGAATTGAAATTATACAAATTCAGAATTCTTAGATCTTGGTGCTCTTCCATAGACCATTTTGCAGTCTTTAACTCAATTTATGATTTCAAAGCACTTATAGAGTAATATATTGGACATTACATTATCTGAATTTACCTAAAATGTGTGCCTGCGAATTTCGGCAAAATCTGAGGTTTCAAATCATTGTTCCAGTTCATAGTAGGCATATCAACAGCTGCACGACTGAATGACATCTACGTGGTAATCAATGGTCGCGAGCGCTTGGACTGCACAGCAGCCCAGGATAGTGAAGAGTACTGCCCTGAGGCGAAGGAGTACATCTTCAACACCAATGTCGTATTCGACAGGACTGGTGCGGTTATTAACAGGTGAGACCAGAAATATCAGTAGCTTTCGTGTCGTGAAGATCTGATGATTTGAATTAAAGGTTTTTAAAGTCCAAGTCCAAGAAAGTCCTTTTCATATTATTTTGCTACCGTCGCGTCGTCAGGATATACTCAACTTTCTTGCCTTATCAGTATTTTGTTAGAACTGACTTTTGGCCCGCCCTGATCTTAGCTGTAGCGGATGGCCGGAAAGTTCTGGAGTGGATACCGCGAACCGAAAGACTTTGCGTTGGAAGGCCTCCCTTTAGGTGGACCGATGACCTGGTAAAGGTTGTAGGGATCCGTTGGATGCGAGGCGCACGGGACCGGTCAATGTGGCTACACTTGGGGGAGGCCTATGTCCAGCAGTGGACGTCTTTCGGCTGAAATGATGATGATGATGATGATGATCTTAGCTGTTAAAATCGAGGAATAATACAGTACCTACTGACGAGAAGATTATTTTATTTTTTCTCGATCATAATTATGTAAATACCAACCTTGCCACGGTTGGTATAAATTATAGGATCGTCAGTTGCACGAAATCTTCTAACGACAACCTTCCAACAATACAATATGTCTTACTTTATTGTTTATACTGACTGGCGTTAGACTCGCACCGGAACTTCGACTGTAAATTGATGATGGTTAAAGTTAAAATCAGAAAACTGAGACCTTTCGTACATTGTAGATTCCGCAAGATCAACCTATTCGGAGAGGCTGCGCATACGCCAGCCCTGCGCCCCGAGCTGGGTTTGTTCTCCACAGACTTCGGAGTAACCTTCGGCCACTTCATCTGCTTCGACCTCATGTTCCAAGTGCCGGCTGTGCAGGTGGTGCAGAAGAACCAAGTTAAAGATGTCATATTCCCCACCATGTGGTTCTCTGAGCTGCCGTATTTGACAGGTGAGCGAGCAAAAAGCCGGAAAGATTATTTTCTCTGCAGTGAAGATCAACCAGGAAGGGCGCGTGGTGAAATAAAAACAACCGCACGGGTCGATCAAAAGTAATAACTACTCTTACTGAGGTTAGTCTGTGGATAGGTGACCGTTCATCGTCATCATCTGCCTAGCTTTTTCCCTACTATGTTGAACCAACATACCGACCCCGACCCCAACATAGTTGGGATCGGCTTTCAGTCTAACCGGATTCAGCTGAATACCAGTATGTACTGGGTAATACGATACCAGACTTTCGGGCCACTGACTACTTAACGACTGACAAAGATCTACAATTGACAGCCGGGACTAACGGTTTAACGTGCTTTTCGAGGCACGGAGGATATCGGTATGTAACAGTGGCGAAGGTTCCATACAACTCGATTCCTACCGGCTTCCCTTTGAAAAATGGCACAGTCAGTATTCTGTAAAGAAATAATATAATCACATTAAAGTTATGTACTCCGGCTTACCTCTTACAAAAATTGACCTACCGCTACTGGTATGTAATGTGGTCACCTTTCCATGGAGTAACCCAGGCAAGCGCGGCTTAACCTGGTGATGTACCCGAGCAGCTGTTATTATTTAGACCGCCCTTTATACATAATTATGTCTTGCCTTATAAAGCATGTTAAGTACGGTTAGTCAGAAACCCGAAAGATTGATAACTTGTCTTACTGATTAATTACTGGTATTCAGCTGCAACCGGTAAGACTGGAAGTCGAGCAAACCAACCCTAAGACAGTTGGGATAAGGTTAGGCAGATTAAGATGAATTGATGACAAAAAGACTCGAGAAATATTTTCCTGTGAGGGTTATCAGAAATGAAGGACGAAGTCTTCCTTGAATAGTCGACCTTATGGTATATGGATTGGTTTATTAAAAACTGTTTCTGTTATGTTTCAGCTGTCCAGATCCAGGAGGCGTACGCTTACGCCCTGGATGTCAACTTCTTGGGAGCCGGAGCCAATAATGTCAGAGTTGGAAGTGCAGGTAAGATTTCTTTTAGTTTTCAACTAGATCAATATGTGGCTAGTTGTCAATGAAATCCTTGTCATGGTGGAAGTTCTATTTTGTCTTTTCACCATCTTCCTGTCCTTGTCCTATGCTACTTGGGGTCGGCGCAGCACGTTTTTTCTTCTATTCTTCCCTGTCAGCCGTCACGCTATCATTTACAAAGGAGTAAATGAAAGAGTTCTTCAATCATTCCTCATACATCCATCCATCTTTTTTTGGTTTTTGTCTTCGTCTCCGTCCACTAACGTTTATTAGATTACATTCTATTCGCTTTCCCTTACATACCTTTTATTAATTTCTACGTTTCAGGTTCCGGAATATATTCAGGCAAAGCCGGTGCTCTGATTAGCATCATGCCAGGACTACCCACCACTAGAGTACTCGTCGCTAAAGTGCCCAAAGTACCAGGACAAGTAAGACATATTTTTTTTGCATTTCATATTTTGAGTCGGAATGAACCACAAGACATTATGAGATACTAACTTGTGACCGTCTGTCTCATAACCTTCTTTATGAGCTTCGCCGCAGTCGGGTAAAAATCAATTCTCTCTATTTATTTATGCATTCCTCGCGTACCATTTCCGGTTGTGTCTGTGCGTATTCTTTTATTTTGCCTCACTGATTTGTTATAATGTTCCCACTGCTGGGCTTAAACTCTGTGGGAAGGCGTGGGCCAATACACACCACGCGGGCCCAGTTCGGGTTGGAGGATGTTTTACATTTTTTGTTTCTAGGACATGCCACCATTGTTCCCTAGAATTATACCCTAATTACCAATTAATAACGTCATCTATTTCTCCAGGTTACAGAACCATACCCAGGTCCGATCTACGACAACCCAGCAGACCACGACAGCCTGCGCCTGATCACAGACCTGTCCCTACCTTCGCACATCAGCAGGTTGCTGCAACCTGGCTCCCAGGAGTTCACGCTGGCGCATAGGGATACCACCTGCAACTTCAAGGTCACCCTCGCCGATAGAGAAGGCACCACGGTAAGTTGACTTTGGGAACACGGCTGCATTTTTTTTTAAAAGAAATTTATTACTGCTTTGCCTCTGCAGTCCTTTTTCAGTCTATTTTACCTCTACAGCACTACAGCAACTCAAGAACAACCTTATAGTGCTGAGAATTAAGATCACTGTTATGAAGCACGTGAGGAGCTCGTGGCTAAATAATAACAGCCGCTCGGGGTCGATCTTCAGGTTAAGCCACGCTTGCCTAGGTTGGTCCGTGGATGGGTGACCACCCATTACATACCGAGTTACCTCCGTGCCTCGGAAAGCCCGTTAAGCCGTTGGTCCCGGCTGTCATTTGTAGATCTTTGACAGTCATTACAGGTCAGTGGGTCGAAAGTCTGACAACCAGTCTTACCAAAGGGTATCGTATTACCCATTACTAACTGAGTTGTGGAGATCGTTCAATGTAAAATACTTGTATGTTATGTGGCAGCAACCTAACGGCTACCTTTCCTAACCTTATACAACATGTAACGTAATTAACGCAAACCCTCAGACACCCCAATTAGTATATTATGTTATAATCATAATACATACACTGAATTTTTAGTTAAACATATATGAGCATTGATTATTGATTGATTTGGTTATACTAATTCCGGAAGAATGTTGTGGTCACAGTACAAATCCGCGAACGCAGACCGTCGCACACGTAGGTATGAGGGTCTTGTTAGCCTAGTAGGTATTCGCTCGCGTTCGAAACGAGTTAACGAGTTTTTACTGTAATTTACGTAGTTTTAATTATTTTTGGGAAATAAAAATACCTTTAATAAAAATTATAGAAAGTTCAGTTTCAGTAAACGATTCTTAACAAACTAATTTCAGGATGTGCGTTAATTATGTTACATGTTGTATACTTATAACGCGAATAAATGTCAATGTGATTTTGACAGTGATGCTAGATCTGTGGTAAAACATCTGTAAAAGGACTGTGATATACGTTGTTTTTTTTTTAATTTAAATTTTTTGCATGATATTTTTTATATTACATTAATTATTATTACTGAAATTGTTGTCAAATAATTACCGGTGTATGATGGTGGACCTAATATTTTAATTGGTTTATCAATATTTATTTATTTACCCACTAAATGTATTTTTAAGCTACTAACACTGCACCGCAAGGAAACTTAGTACTTACACGAAAATTAACTATTTGCACGAACAACATGTTGCACGCGTTTTTTATTTAATTGTTAGTTCTATTCAGTGCTTGCTTTTATGGTTTTAATTTATGTAGTGTATAATACAGGTAAGTTTTTTTTTACGGTTTTCCTTAACCATATATTTTGTGATTTATTAATAAAATTGCCGGACCTAATAATAAATTATGACCATGTGTCAGGCCAATTGTTACTTACTACCTTGATAACTATAACAAGACATCTTTAACCACGCTTGACAAACGAATTAATTAATTATTTTAACAGAAGTACTAGCACGAGCGCGCGGTTTTCACGTAATGTAAATACTAATCATTTCCTCTATATCGATCCGCGAAACAAAAGACATCTGTTTTATAAAGTTTACGCTTGACCTCGTGGTTGGTCAAGTGCACTTCAAATAAATTCATACATTTTACACAAATTACGACGATTTTAAAATTAAAAATATCTGTTTCACAGATAATAACTGTTTACATAATTTTAAGAATGTATTCATATCCAATAGTCACTGATTGTGCTTGTTGCAATCAATTTAACTAAAATGCTATAGGATAATTGTATATTCTGTTAAAAAATCGACGTATTTACGTAACATTTACACCGCGCGCTCGTGCTAGGGCCTCAGTACTCATGAAATAAGCTGATACTCATCTTTCGGACATACTTCTTGTTTTAATATATTTTCACCCAAATTGTCTGACCAATCGCCCTTCGACTTTTCGTTGCTAAGTAACACATATTTAACTGAAACGTTTGCTCATTCCCCAATACAAATGAAGTAAGTGATCAACACATCTAAACCTCGTTTACCTACGAGGTGTTAGTGTCATATTCCATAGCAATTATAACAATTTGAAAGCAGTTTCTTTGGTCACCCTATGTATTACCACGCTCTCCCTTATGCCCTGAGTAATAAGGTTGAAAGTAGTCGACAGTCAGTGAGCGCGGCAGTACAGGGGGGTTACTATGACGTCTTAAAGCAGGAGTAATTCCAGTGTGGGAAAGAGACAGAGCTATACAGGTCGTCTAGCGCCATCTCTTTCCCTCACTGTAGTGACTTCTGCTTTAAGACGTCATAATAACCCCCCAGGATATAACATCATAGTCGTAGAACAGTGACGGATTGACATGAAGTAAAATGAAGCATGTGAGAAAACCGTATAATTATTAGTTGTTATTTTATTCTATCTTAAAATAACCCTATGTTTGTATCAACAGATTTAGTTATATAAAAGTTATTGAAAGAAAATAATAAGAAATATTTGAAAGTGCTGCCCTTTAAAGTTTAACATAATTATGTCAGATCGAGATTCGTATGAAACGTTTTCTTTGATCAGCGAAATAAAGTCAAAGTGCGATGTCTTACTCTCAGTTGCCCTAATTCAACCATTTTACAATAGCATATTGGTATGTCACCAGTCTGTGCGGTACCGTGCCTTCATCCAAGATGGCTCCAACACATACGCTCGGCGTGAGGTGGGCGTGGTCGCCTGCGTGCTCGTCGCGTGCAAGACTGATGACGTCACCACCTGTCCTTACAGGTAGCACACTCATACATACCTAAGCTCAAGTCTTTTCCTCATGGGGGTAGGCATGAACTACAGAACGCCACAAAAAATAGCAATGACTATAGTGAGTTGGACAATGTTCCGTATTCGAAGCAAAAATAGTAGATCTTTTAGTTCGTTCACGTCCATACATCATGTAAAATGAATTATTAACTGCTCTAAAGGGTGTAAATAGACCCTTAACATAACCGAAAGGCACTTGTTCTCCTCATCTTAGCGATCATTTTTTTGTTCTAGACCATACCTAGGACCATACCTTCTAGTTACGGAGACATTAGGGTTCAAAGTTCCAACTTTTTCACAAATGTTTTTTAAATACATGTTTTTAATGTAAGATTTTTACTTTACACACCTCCACGACCCCAGTACTATCCAATCCATCCATCAGCACAATGCTTTAAGTGATTTCCATCGAGTCCTACCGTAAAACGTGATTTATCACCCCAACAAAAAAAAATTGATTCCCAGCAATAATTTTTGCGTAAAGTTACTTAGTTTGATGTACAGAATGCTTGGTTGACAGCTATGTGAAGGGTCTGTTTACACCCTTTATATGGAACATTGTCCAACTCACTACAGTCATTGCTATTTTTCCACGTATCCATGACCATCAAACGCCTAAACTGACAGTTGACAGAAAAAGTTAAATTCTTTGTCAAAACTTTCAGGTTCAACCAATCAGAAGCACACACAGTAGAAAGACTGGAAATTGAAATGCAAACTCAAAGTAACACTCACAACGACACGCTTGATTGCGACAACATTGAGTACTTCCCCGTGACACTGAGAACCAACAAGTTCCCGCTCAGTCCTAAGAACTTCACCTTAACTACGAAGCTGAAGGACCAGTCTAAATGCGGACCTAAGGACCTAAACAGCGTTTCCGTACTACAAAAGGAAATTCTGAGCAGAAACAATCGAGAGCGTCTGAACTTCAAGATCAACGTTCCTCAGAATGAACTAGTTTCTTTTGGCATCTGGGGAAGAATCTTCACAAGAGATATTGATCACAATAAAGGCGTATCTGAGGAAGACCTTCAGAATTTCAACACTCTGCTGGATCAGATATTTAGTTCTGATTCTGATTAAGAAGACTGACTGCTTTGATGAAAATTGTGCCATTTTAAATTTGTGTGTGCCATGTTTAGTTTGTAAGTATAAACGTGATGCTGAATGGATCAGTAAGAACGAAATTTTTGTTTCAATCCACTTGCTCGAAAACTGGCACTTATCGCACTACTATTGTCTATTAGGTTCAACGTACAATGTATTTCATTCTCATGGATTTTTTTCATATACAGCGACTAGTGCGGAAATAAAAAAATACACAGATGGTTCAATTTCTAAAGCCGGCGATTTTTTGTTAAATCTCGGCAAAGATATAATTATGCGACTTTACGGCGTAAATATTTTTTGAATAATTAAATTGTGTTTATAAATAGAAATTAAAAATATTTACTTTAATATAAAAATAACGATTGATTTGTGTTCTTAATAAAAAGAAATTTGAAATTTTTCATACTAGGCTGCTTAGCGGCTTCATGCCTTTTGCTTTTGCTTCAACCTGCGAAGGCAAAGCGCGGAAAAAGAGGAAATTAAATCACGGTTTCCTAACCATTCATGACAAAAATACTTATCGTTATATTATTTTATATCTTCGAAAGTGTATTGAAAACGTCGTCAAACGACGTGGTTATTTGTTAAGGCAGATCTCGGCTCCATATCACCTTCGCCTGCGACTCGGGCGTGAATTTCGCCCGGCTGCAATAAAAAAGTATCCCACTTGTATAAAAAAAAAAACAAATCTACTATTGATAAACTGAAATTATGCAATGAATATTGCGCTGAAAACTTGCCGTGTTGTAATTAATTAGTGTTTTTGTCTACAAAGTTATCGTTCAGCATGTGATTAATATTGATAGTTTTCACTTTTTGATCACTTAATAGTAAACATTAAAACCGCCTTTGTACGGTTATTTTCACTTGTACAATAACTTTTAATATGTAAATCAAATGCAGATAGGATTTCATTCCTGGTTTCGCATTTTGAGATTTTTTATCAAGTCTTCAGAAAAGTATAACTAAGTAAAGCCCTTGGACGCAACTAGTTGTAAGTACTGAAAGAGGTACATATTATACATTATTAAATGTTTATTGTTGTCGTAACGTTACTTATTTACTTGGTTCCACTCATCGTATCCCATCCACTACCCCCTATAATAATTATAATCGTTCTATAGCTGATAAGGTGGATACGACAATACGACAATAAATGGAAACACTGGCAATACTAGTTTATAGGAAAATATTTAAACTCTCAAAAATCCTAAGATATAAATGAAAAAAAAAAACAAACTTAATAGGTAGCATAAAACTGTAAACAAAATAAGACACAGGGATAAGGTGTAATTAGCACTAATTCGCATCAGGTGGCCTACCATGACGTCTTAAAGCAGTCGTAATTCCAGTTTGGGATGAGACGGCGCTAGACGACCTGTATAGGTCTGTCTCTTTCCTACACTCATAGAAGTAAAATTTAAGAACGAATTTGGCGAATGTTTTTGAAGTAGGAATATGTGTTGTGTTTAATTTTTATAAATACCAAGCGGGGTCGTTTATCTGTCGGCCTATTAACAGACACATCACGTTGAAAACATAAAAAAAAAATCATTTCCTGAACATATTCGACAACTGAATATATTCGATTGAGTTTTTGTATGCAGACTAGGAACGTCTTGAGGTATGCGAAGTTTAATGTAGTGTCATCTCCAGCTTGTATAATATCATGTTGTGAACGCACACAGAGAAGAAACTCGGAAGAACTGCTCATCACACATAATATTCTAGGGCTAAAAGGCTATCATGTATTTAGGTTTTAGCAGAAAGTGACGTGTCATAGCAGTCTACCACTGACAAGAAGACGCCTCAGCAGTCTCTGTTATAGACGGCTTTGACGACGGTTCCCATACAAAATAAGCGTGTCGCCGTATACTTGCTTCAACACAAATCACCGAGGGCATTGAACGTCGTTGGTCCGTAACAGAAGTGGTGCGTTTAAAGCACTTTTCATGCAACTGCAATTAGTACAACCGTCTTTAGATGCTATGCTAATGATTATGCTATGATTGCACTCCTTAGCATAATCAGTATAAAGGGTGTAAATATACCTTTAACATAAACGAAAGGCACTTGTTCTCCCTGTCATTGCGATCATTTTTTTGTTCTAGACCATACCTGGGAACCTTCTAATTACGGAGATATTGGGGGTCAAAGTTCCAACTTCTTCACAAGTTTTTTTTAAATACATGTTTTTAATGTAAGATTTTTACTTTACACACCTCCACGACCCCCGTACTATTCAATCCATTCATCAGCACAATGCTATGAGTACTTTCCATCGAGTCCTAACGTAAAACGTTATTTTCCACCCCAAAAAAAAAGTCGATCACCAGCAATAATTTTTGCGTAAAGTTACTTAGTTTTATGTACAGAATGCTTGGTTGACGGATATTTGAAGGGTCTGTTTACACCCGGTATGTATTATGAGTGTTCCATCTGTGAAAGGGCAATGCAGGTCCAATGTGTTTTCCTCATAATGTTTTCCTTCATCATTCGGTGAGCATTAGTGATGAAATAAATTACACAAGTGCACGGGTCCTACGATACGTTTATTACTTTTTTACCACTGACAGAAGCATCCCAACAACAGCCTTAGAGTATAACCAGAATAACGGTCAATCATAGGCAACCAGTGTCTTTATATTTTCTTCTGATTCCAGCATTACAGGTACAGAGCAGGCGTATTCAGCGGCGTAAGATCGTTCTCTGGCGTAGCGACCGGCGGCACCAGGATTTGTGGCGTCTACGCCTGCACTGGAGACACCAGGGAGACTTGTGGCATGAGGTAATACACAAAAAACAAAACACAGAATCAAAAGTCCTTTAAGCATTCAATTTGCCAGAAAACCAGCCCTATTCGAACGTTAGTATAATTACAGTATTTTACCAACGTCGCCTGCCTGGCCATTTGGTCCTTATTAGCAGCTGGAACGCCAACGGTGAAACTCATCGGACGAGTTCGACGGATTCATCATCATCATCATTCACAGTCTGAATATACCCACTGCTGGGAATAGGCCTCTCTTTCCTTGTTCAGGTTCAGCCTCATCCAGGTTTTTTCCCCCGGTAGCAACTATATCGTCTGCCCCTCTCGCTGCCGGACGACGCACATTGCTTTTCCCAGTTCTTGGACGTCATTCGGTGACAGCCTTAGTCCACCTGTCAACACTGCGCCTTGCTATGTGTCCTGTCCTCGACGGATTATGTCATTTAAATGAGCGTGCCGCGCTAAACGGCCCGCACTTCGTCTGCAAGACAAGCCGTAGTGACCGAGACTGTTGACAACTTCACCACAGTGAAAGCAATGAGGAGAATAGAAATCCCTTCTAGTCGTCGAGAAGCTAGTAGTTTGTTAGGTTAGAAAAGGCAGATTTTATATATTGGTGTGCAAGGTAGTTAACAATATCAAACAACAACAAAAAACCAGCTAGCACACGCAGACATTCCAAGGCAAAGAACTGGTTTCAGTTCTTTATGACCATGAGAATCATCTTCATTCTCCTGCCCTTTTATTTGGGATCGGCGCAGCATGTCTCTTCTTCCATACTTCTCTATTACTCGTCATCTCATAACACACCTGTTTTCTTGCTATATCATCCTTCACACAGTCCATCCACAGTTTCTTTGGTCTTCCTCTACTCCTAATACCTCTTTAGAATAAAGGAACAATTTTAAAGCTAGAATGTTGGTACAAAAAAACTTTACTGGTGAAAAGGCTTCTTTATGGCATTGTCGTTCATTGCCGCAAAGATTTGATTCGCTTGATTATCCACAGGAGATATTTCGACTTCGTCACTAAGGCCAGTCACTACGTATACATTTAGTGTTAAACGTATTTCAAAAATAATTCCGTCTCTAATGAAAATAATGATTGTAAATACTGGAAGATGTTAATAAAATAGGTAATTCAGCCTTACATGCGTTAAGGATTAATTCTCCTGCAAGTTGACCTAAGTCTGGAGTTCTGAGGGACAAAACTTTGTATGTCATCGTGCTGTTTGTAACCCTATTGAATCACAATATCTACTCACAGTGTATGCTCCAAATGCACGACAAAGTTCCCTAATAATAGGCAGCTTTACGAACTAGTCAATGTCTCCACAGGCTTGTACTTATGGGTATAAAAAAATAATCTCCATTTTTATTACAGGTTCTCCACCTACGTCGATAACTCAACGGCAATTTTCCAGGAGCTGGTCATAACAGCCACAATACCTACCCCAGCCCTCGTCGCTGACCTGGACACTAACAATGCCATCATGTACCCTGTCTCTTCCAAAGTATCCATCATGCCTCTGGAATCCAAAGAGTTTGATATTACTACTTCTAGATTCAGCACCAATACCATATACACGATGACATTGAAGAACAGTAGTGCTGAGTTGTATACGTTCGCTGTTTGGGGCAGACGGTTTGCTACTGATGGTCAGACTGAAGACCCGGCTTTGACTGATGCTGAAGGAGACGTGACACCGGCGCCTGTCACTGAAGTTGCTCCAACTGAAAGTCCTACGACTGAAAGTTCGATTACCACTGAAGGCGCTACAACTGAACCCTCGACGACAACGGCACCAGGTGCTTCTGCAGTCCATCTTCTGAGTCAAGTGTTGTTTGCGACTGCCATAGCTATGATGTGTTACACTCAGTTGTAGATAATGTTTGATCGAACTGTTAGAAAGCGTCGCCCAAGCAGCACAACCACCAATAGGTGCAATTCATCTAAATAATTATTTATAATATTGAACAAACTTATAAGTACACATACCAGCTTTATCAGCTTATGCCATATTAGTTCTCTTATAAGTACATGTTAAACTAATTTAATGTCTGTACTTACTTTTAGACAAACTATAAAATCTGCATACCAAAGATGCTGTTTTACTATCTGTACGAGTAGTCGTTAGGAGGCAAACAAAAAACATTATATCAAAAAACAAGACTTCAGTTTTTTTTTTGTTTACATACACAGTACAGTATACTTTAATTTATCACTCACAATGTGTGCAGTGCTTTCATATTACAGAACAGTGGTGGGCAGCAAAGTTAGTAGCGCTAAAGGGCGCATTTAATAATTATTGTTATCCTGTATCCTATGATAAATAAGATATTAAAATATACTATTTGTTAACCAGTTGATCGGTATCCTATTTACTTAGTTCTAAGTACCATTTTGAGAAGGTAGCAAAATCTGTGTCTTATTTTTCAATATATTCGGTATATTTATTACTGTTTTTTTTCTTTCTGATTCAACAATCGGATTCCATTTCTGGGATTTGTCAGGAATGTGGATACAAAAATATATACTTTGTACAGAACTATTGGCACTGGAGATTCAGCTGCAATGATTGCGCCAATCGATCCCAGTAAGATAATCCTAAAAGGTTACCGGAAAGTCTTCTAAAAATTTACTGCAGTAGGAAGTAGGATTCTACTTCCTACTTAATAATATATAAATGCGAAAGTTTGTGATGATGGATGGATGAATGAATGTCTGTTACTCTTTCACGCAAAAACGCACAGCTAGTTTATAACCTGGATAAACAAATTAGAATACTTTTTAGCAGTACGATTCTGAGGGACAATCATCGAACATCACGCGGGCGAAGCTGCGGGCATAAATTAGTCTATACTAATACTATAAGGCATGTATTTAACGTAGCAACAAACTAATCTGATTTAGGGATTTAAAAATAATTAAAACGGGTAGCAAAAATAATAGGTTGGCAGCTACAGTATTCAAGGACTCCTGAAAAAAACTTAAAAAAAGGTTATTAACCACTAGATTGTAGATAAGGCGTAGTCGACGTAGCCCCGCTGCGGGGGGATCCTTTTTTAGTTTGCAGGGTTTAAAGTAACTTAACAAGAAGGGGATTCCGGGGTACCCGCCATTCCCTTCGAACCTAACCTGTTCGAGTCGGAGTGCAACCAGTCTCTCTCAGCCTTCGCTAGCTCTCGCTTCCTATATTCTCCTTGCCGCAATGACCGGATAAATAATAATACCTACTTGGTACAATAGTCGCCCATTCAGTATATTGGTCGCCAATTAAATTTATTCGCCCGATTACTAATTTCCCATATTATAAAGAGGAACGATTTTTTTGTTTGTTTGTTTGTACCGAATAGGCTCCGAAACTACAGAACCGATTTGAACCATTTTTCATCAATAGAAAGCTAAACTATCAGGAAGTAACATAAGCTATAATTTATTTAAAAAAAAATAGTTATTCTTAAGAAAATTGCAATAATGTAACCCAAAGTAGCAAAATTTGCCTATAAAATTCATTATTTTCGTGCGCTGAGAAAACTATTGATGATACTTAAAAATTATGTACAATATGATTAAAGTACTCATTATTACCTAGTCCGCAAGTGACATATATCTAACTATCATAGTTATGTTACAATAGCAGTTTTTGTGTTCTAAAATTTAATTAGATCGCCCCGGTAGAAACAAAAGTTGGTTATATTCGTATTGTAGTATTAATTCTTATTCAAATAAATAGTACTATCTTATATATTTATGTAGCAGTAAAATACTGAGTGTTCAAGGAGAACTTATCATCAATATGTAAGATACATGCAGCGACATCTATTGAATCAAAATGGTACTAATGAATAATAATTAATTAGTCAATATTATAATTTAATAATATGATATATAGAATTTGCAGTGCTCTTACAGGGTGCATGTCTTAATACTGTGTCATGCAATTTTAATGCATGCCTACTAACCAGTGTTTTACATGTTACAAATAAATAAAAAAAAAAAAAAAAAATGTGGTCACGAGATCACTTTAAAATTGTCTGACCGGCTTTGTTAAAAAGTTATGATACGTACTTTAGATAAGTCTACATGACGCTGCTCTGAAAATCTACATTGTAGCCTTATACCCCGTAGAGTGTATGTTCGATGGCTTTCCATGCGCTTTGCATACGGAAGGCAGTTGCAAGAGGTCCGCTAGAGTTTACAAAAATCAAAATCAAAATCAAAGCATTTATTTCAAGTAGGCCAGTTACAGGCACTTTTGAATTGTCGAAACAAAGGCAACAGTAAAATATAGCTACAGTCCCAGTCACAAGGCACAAAAACTGTGAAAGTACTGTAGTTGCCCATTCCCTAACGTAGATCTCTATGGAGAAGAACGGGCCAGAAACTCCATGGACACTCTTTTAAATCAGAATACTTTAACAAAACCTTGGTTACATCATTCATTTTGAGATGGTACATTATGTGAGAACGATGCAGCAAGATGTGTACGTTAAAAGTGTCCATAGTAAAAACAATTCAAAAATAAAATAATTAATTCAAATAAGCCGTGGCAAATAAGAGATTACCAGTCACAACTGACAGCGCCCGTTCACGAACATGACGCATGTATCGGCACCATTCAACTCAACCATTTTGAAGGGAACTAAATGATCCGACACACGTGCCACCATCAGCGAGACATTTGAGTGAGCATGACATACTCCTAACCGCCAGGGCACATTCAAGTCAAGAAAAGACGCAGGTTTCCAGCGAATGACAGCTTTCAAGTACATAGTACTCACACAATATGGACTAGGCGGCTATATAATACAAAAGAGATTGAATCTATACAATGCAAAGATAGTTATACAATCTTCAGCAGCTCCAACAATACTATTTAATGCTATCAATTTAGGCGCCCCTGTTTTTGTGGAGCAGGACCGGCATTGAGCCAAGCATTTTTATCAGTGATATAATCGTCCAACTTGTAATATGCTTTCTTACATAGTGTGCGTTTAATACATGTTTTAAATTTCGTTTCATTCAGTTCAAGAATACTTTGTGGAATTTTATTATAGCATCTCACACATTCTCTCTTTTATTACAGCAGCTATATCGTGTTTGGGCTCATTTCATGCACCTTGATGAGAACATTTAACTAAGTAGAGTATGACTTTCATCGAAGGTCTAACGATGGGGGTGGAAGGCAGTTGCAAGAGGTCCTCAACAGTTTACAGCGGCTCATTTCATGCTCCTTGATGAGAATTTTAGATATATCTTGAGTATGGTGGCGGCCCCGACTTACGAACAGTAAGTCGTGGGTTCGAACCCAGGCAGTCGCATTACTTTGTGTAATTTATTTCATCGCCACTGCTCTCAAAACAGTAAAGGAAAACATCGTAAAGAAACCGACATGTCGTAGAACCAAAAATCCGAAGACATGTGACATCTACCAACCCGCACTGGGCCCGCGTGGTGGATTATAGCCCATTCCCTCTCATAGAGAGGAGGCCTGTGTCCCAGCAGTGGAAACATTATAGGCTGATTATGCTTATGCTTATGGAGTATGACTGTCATCGACGGTCTACCTATAGAAAAGGAAGGCAGTTGCAAGAGGTCCTCAACAGATTACAGCAGCTTCATCGTGTCTCGGCTCATTTTATGCACCTTGATGTGAATTTTCGACCTTGCTGGAGTATGACTGTCATCGAGTGTCTAAGGATGGAGACTTAAGGCTGTCGAGGGAAGCCATTATTTGGAAAAACATAAGTAAAATATTTTAGCGATTAATGCAAATATTTCGGAGAAATTAAATTGTTACCTACTTGAATCTATTCCAATACTATAAAGATGAACTGTTTGTTTGATTGGTTGAACGAGCTAATTTCAGGAACTACTGGTTCGAATTGAAAAATCCTGTTAGTGTTGGATAGCCCATTTATCGAGGAAGGCTATAGGTTGTATAACATCACGCTACAACCAATAGGAGCGGAGCATCAATGAAAAAACAGGAAACATTTATTTCTTTTGAGAGCTTCCGTTACGTGCGCTGTGTAAACGGTTAAAGTTACGCAACAATCATGAGTCCGCGATAGCATGTCTATCTTTAAGGGTTGACTCAAACTCTCTCTAACCCTCTCTCTTATGTGGAGCAGACGCTAGTCAGCTAGTGATGAATAAAATGAAAAAATCCGTAGTTGTAATCCCCAACGAAGGTCCAGTGCGGGTTGGTAGATGTCACTTGTCTTCGAATTTTTGATCGAAGTGATGTGCCTAGCTGGGTTCCAAGTTCCAACCTCGTAAGTCGGTTTAGACCGCTGGGCCACCATTGCTATTTCTGAATGGATATTTTTCTCTAAATTGCTAGTTGCTAGGTCAGACTTTGAATCACCTTTTGCAATGTGATATTCGATATCTTGAAAAATTACTGGGTTCGTTTTCAAGTCGTGGAAGGTTGGTTGGTTGGACTTTCATTTTTTTTAAACATTTTGCATATAATAATTAATTCTGCTCACGAAAGCATTTTTATCTGTAAGCATATCTGTAGAATTTCCCCAGTAGGTAAGTAGTCGATCTCGGGTGTACTCGACACTGCTTTATCACCGAACGTGATTACTATAAATACCTCCACGACCCTCGTACTATTTAATGTATCCATCAGCACAAAAGCACAATGTTTTGAGTGCGTTACATTAAGTCCTACCTGAAAACGTGATGAGTAGAGTTACTTAGTTTGATGTAGGTACAGGATGCTTGGTTGATGTCTTCGTGAACACCCTGTATACATTGTTGCCATCGACACGCTGAGAAGAAGAGGTCAGAAACAAAGTGGCATTCGTTAATAATGATGGAAAATTCAAACATGTGTTAGATCGAGATAGGCTACCGAAATGCAAAGTGTCAACCTTGTTAAATTGAAAGTCGTCGTAGAAATGTTAAACGCTTTGATAGCAATTGCGACGGGTCTAGGCCCCCGGGTATACAAGGTGTAAACGAGGGTCCGTTTACACCACGAAAGCTGTCAACCAAGCTTTCTATACATAAGGCAATTTTTGTTTTTTTGAGGTGTTTCTTCACATTTTACGGTAAAATTCAATGTAACTCACTCAAAACATTGTGGATGAATTAAATAGTAAACGGGTCATGAAGATTTTTAAAGTAAAGATAAATACTTAAAAACTAGCATTAAAAAAAAAACTTGGAACTTTGCCCCACAATATCTCCGAAACAAGGTTCCCAAAAATGGTCAAGAACAAAAAAATATCGCAATGACGGGGAGAACAAGTCCCTTTCGGCTTCGTTAAGGGTCTGTTTACACCCTTTATTTTACAAGTATTTATTTAACTTACTAAAAAGGCAAGTTAGAATATTTGTCAAAAAAAAAACTTTTATGGACCGTCATTTTCGTTGTCTTTCCTTTGGAGTCCTCAGTTCGCAATACAAACATTAAAGACATAACATAGCTCATTTAAATTTAAATTCAGGTCATTTCTTCAAATTAGGCTGAGGCAATCAGATAAAACCATAGATAATATAAAGATGTAACTAATTTTTTTAACGTCAAACACCCAAAACGCCCTTCGTCACTTCCTACAGTTTTCTAATATTGTAAGTTTCAGGATAAAACCTGCAAATTGCAAAAAACCAAACATAATTTGTATTTCGCGGGTACCCTGGCGCTTCCCCCTTTAAGGCTTTCATAATTATTATACATATTGTTAAAAAAACCGCTTTACGTTTATTAGTTTAAAGTTTAAGACGTTTGATTTTTGTTTTTGTAATTTGAAGGAATTGTGGCGTACCTACAAAATTGGGGTTTTTTTTATCAATTTTTACCTAATTATGTTTAACAAATAAACTTTGACATCGAAATTTTATACAGTAGTTGATGAAAAGTTCCTGCTAGAGGTTATCATTATTGGGTTTTTCTCTCAAGTCGAGATAAGCATTGGGTTCGTTTCCAGGTGACTATTTGACAGAAATACGGGGTGGAGGGACACCGACGTGAACACAGTAACCACATACTCAGTATATCATTCTAAACCCTCCACATCCAAATTTTTGTTTGTTTTAAAAAAATCAACTGTTCCATACATTTTGACTGTGTAGGTATTGTGGGAAACAGCTTCTTTTTGTTTTAATACCCGACGAAAAATTTCTATGAGGGGTTCAGAATGATTTACTGAATACGTTGTTACCGTTTTCGCGTCGGTGAATAATCAATGAAAAAGACAATAAAAATAGGCTAATTATATCCTATTTTTATTGTCTTAAAACAGCTTTATTGCGGAACTTAAAAATCATTCCTGGATTTTGTAAGGAGCTATTTATTATCCACATGTTACTGACTTACTCGATGTTAGACAAATAAACTCTACCTATTTATTACTTACCCAGCTACATTTCTGTTTATCGTGTCGTCCGATAATGTTCACGCACCGTCTGGTACCCACATTGGCACATATAAATATGGTGAGATCACTAAGCACAGCACAAAGTCAATCGTGCAGCGAGTGGAACTAATTAACGTACAACATGAAACATCTTTGTGTCTTCATACTGTTTTCCTTTCTTAGACTCTCTGTTCAGGTAAGTTCGAAATAAGCAAATGTGATTTTTGGTCAAGTAATGAGTGGTACATCAATAGAAAGGTCATTTTAGGTAGACAACAAGTCTGGATCTGTACTTAGTTGGCAGCAATAGCATAATCAGCTTATTGTTCCCACTGCTGGGACACACGGCCTCTATGAGAGGAAATAGGCTATAATCCACCACGCGGGCTCAGTGCGGCTCAGTGTTGGTAGATGTCACATGTCTTCGAATTTTTGGTTCTAGGACATGCCGGTTTCGTCACGATGTTTTTCCTTCGCCTGTAATCCTCGCAGGGTTAGGCAGAGGCATACCTAATAGTGCAAGGGCCACATTTCGCCAGTTAAGGCGCAAACTTGCAGTTGCACTGACAGCTGACTACAAATCCGAACCCCGGGGCTACTAAGAAATTCCAGATGAAAAACCCCAATAACACTGTCCGACCTGGAATTCGAACCCAAGACCTCACGCTCAACAGTCTCGCTTGCGACTACTAGACCAACGTTTCACCGATTATGATATTACCTGAATTAAAAACATCTTTTAGCTATTAAAATCTGAAATACGTGATACCAACCGTAATTTTTTTCATTAAATCTCAACAGAAATCAAGACCGGAAGATGACCACTATGTAGCCGCTGTAGTGGAATACAGACCAAGCGTATTAAGAAGCGAACAAACTCTGATGAACTACACGAATCTTATAAAGCAAGCTGCAGAACAGGTATCTAGCGTTTCAATCATTTTTCTTATTGTTAGACGAATGTAGAACGTAAGGTTATTAATATCGTTAGTGTTGTTTTATAAACCTGGAAGTAGTTAGGCACCTAAGTTCACCTAACTAGTCGCTTTGCACCAAAAGACGCTCCCTCGGCGGAGCATTCGCCTGCAATGTAATAAATCCAAGATTCGATTTTGAGCATTACATTACAAATAGTGAGTCTATTTGTAATGTAATACTCAAAATCGAATCTTGGATTTGTTCAACCTAAGATTCAATGTTGTAGTGCAGAATTTATTTTAAAATGTTGATTATTCTTCTTTTTTATAATAATGACCAATAATGTAAAAGAGTGTACACCTTTAAGGTAGATTTTTGAGGAACTAATTATTTATTATTAAGATCTCATGTAAAATGTACCAAAAATCACACCAATAAATAAATTTGAATTTGAATTTGAATTTGAATTAGAAATAGTAAGCAATTGTTACAAATTGTGTCGTTACACGTTGCGTACTGTAATGCTCGGTTCCCCACTCACTGATGTAATACTCGAATATAAACTGTTATTGTTCTCTTTATTCATCTTACATACACATTTTTAAATATTACTTACTAAAACATAAAAAAGAGCATTTGAAAATATAAAAAAATGTGGTCTGCCGGTGTCGGGAGCAGGGTTCAAACTATCGGTGGTTAGGGCTCCAGAGACAGAAATCTCCTCACAATGCGGGCCGTTTCGAGGAGTACTGCCTTCTGAATCAGGCCCTTGATCCAACCGCAGAGCGAGAGTCTCGACAGATGTTCGTCGAGGCTTTTGGCCACAACGACAATCGGCACAATGATAGCCGAGTTCACATTCCACATGACAACCTCGTCTCCCAAGTCGAGATATTTTATTTGTTTCTCTTTCTCAGTTTTCATGAGGTTCTCGTCAAGCGTAATTATTATAATATAGAGTGGAAGGGACATCGACGCGAAAACGGTGACCACGTATTCAGCGAATCATTCTGAGCCCACAAAGAAATGTTTCATCGGTTATTAAAAAAAAAACAGCTGTTTCCTACCAAAGTGCAATACCTATATGGTTAAAATGTATGGAACAGCAGTTTTTTTTTTAAATAACCTTAGAATGTTGAATACTGAATACGTAGTAAACCTTTTCGCGTCGGTGTCCCTACCACCCTGTATATTAATTTAATTTAACAACATTGGTAAACTTCATTATATTGCCTGCCGAGAGCATATCAGCAGGCTCAACATAGTCAGTTGGAGTGTATGTTTGAGAAGCCCTAAGTTTATTAGGCCGCACTAGAACTGCTGTCATTGTCCAGATTCAGCATGATATTGTACAATCTTTAACAATATTTTCAGGGCGCTGACATTGTGGTGTTTCCCGAACATACCCTAACGGATTACCTAACAACGTTCAAAGTACCAATCTACGGCGCTTTGCGAGAACACCCTGTACCAGCTCTCCGCCCTGACTTGTTTGATGAGGTTTGTAGCTTCTCATTTTACTAAGTAGTTTTTATGATTAGTTTTTTCAAAAGAGTCTTTTTTACTCGACTGAGTTATTTACCCGACTGAGGTAATGTGTTCATCAGTCTATATATGTATTGTAGGCGAGACCCATTCAATGTTTTAATAATTTTATATTTCAATACCGCGAGACGGTGGGCCCCCGACTGCTTCCAAATGCGCTTGTTTGTTGCTTTTCAGTCGGGTTTTCATTATTAAGGTTTCCATAATTGTTCCAGATCATGGTAGGCATATCAGCAGCTGCGCGGGAGAACGACATCTACGTGGTGATCAACGGCCGCGAGCGACTGGACTGCACGGGCCCTGACGCGAACAGTACTGACGGAGAGTACTGTCCTAGCTCGACAGAGTACACCTTCGCCACCAACGTTATCTTCAACAGGGCTGGCGCGGTCATAGATAGGTGAGATGAGCCAATATTTAGGGACCGACCTCAGAGCTGAGATTAGAGCGTCGCGGCGCCGAGACGTGCAAAATTCGATCAATCCGCGAGAGAAGCGAGACCCGATGTGGATGCTATCCCTCACGTCTTAGGTGATTCTGACACGACACCGCTCGTCCTCGCGGTCGGGCGTTGAAGCGGATCACACGTCGCATTGGCTCGAATGAAATTCGCTTAAGCCTAATAATTACAATACATTTGCTTCGCCGCGGACCGCGGACCGCGCACTAGTGGTGTCGTGAGAATCGCCTTATCGCTCCTCTCGTCTCCGATTTGGTAGAAACGATAGCCAAACTAATACCTTCTTTTAAATGTTCCAGATACCGCAAAATGTACATGTACTATTTCGAATATGCAGAGTCAGCTCTTCGTTCAGATATCGGCGAGTTCACCACAGACTTCGGAGTTACTTTCGGTCATTTCATCGGTTTCGACATATTGTTCCAAGTTCCGGCTGTTCAGGTGGTGCAGAAGAGACACGTGAAGAATGTCATATTCCCAACCATGTGGAAGTCTGAACTACCGTTTTTGACTGGTGAGTTCTAAATGTATATTTGGGTAGAAAGCTGGTCACAATGAAGGCCTTGACAATTTATGGTGCCTCTGTATGTCTACGTCCGTACGTAGGTAATAAATTGCTAAAATGTCAAAATGAAAGCTAAGTCAGACAGATGTGTTGCTGGGGAGTATGTTCGACCACATCTTCTTTCCAGCTAAAACGCTAGGAAGTCTTGAAGGGCGGTCGTTTTGGGGCACTGTCTTGTGTAATTGACGTTCAATAAGTGCTGATTTGACTTTTTATTAACGTTTTTGCTTGGAACATGTTATCAGAATGTTTCAGAACGGTAACTTTTCATTTTTCAGCTGTCCAGTTTCAGGAATCGTACGCTTACGCAAATGATGTTAATTTCTTGGCTGCTGGAGCCAGTTATCCAACGTTTTATGGCAGGGCAGGTCTGTAAGCTCAATTTTTTTTTTTTTTTTTTGCGATACCGCTTTTGTTATTGATCTGGGTTTGGCTATTGTATGAGTTACAGACTATTCATTTTTAATACTTTTCGTGTTTTCAGGTTCCGGCATATATTCCGGCAAAGCTGGTGCTTTAATCAGTACCCTGCCAGGATCAGATACCATTAAATTACTTGTAGCCAAAGTGCCTAAAGTACCTGGACAGGTAAGATGTTTGTCCTGTTTGATTTTGGAATATAAATATGAAGCTGTTGTAGAATCTGTGTATGCTATTGCTGAAAACCAGCGTTGTATCTCTATCTCTCATGGTAACACAGCATTGTGTTCAGCGATGACCACTTTGCATGAATGTGACGCATATTTTCTCCCATCTTTATATTTTTATGTCTATTTTGCGTCATTTTGGATGCGTACAAAATGTTTTTTCTCTTCAGTTAACAGAGACGTATCCAGGCCCGACCTACGGGAATCCGGCAGAGCTCGACCACCTAACCGTGACACAAGACTGGTCGCTCCAGAATCACACCACCAGGCTGCTGCAGCCGGGTTCCCAGGAGTTCACGCTAGCGCACAAGGATACTACCTGCAACTTCAAAGTCAAGCTCGCTCAGAGACATGGCAGCAAGGTAGGCACTGTTTGATTGTAATTTTATTGGTATTGAGCCACTTTAATTAACAATACAATCTGAACCAATATTAAGAAGTGATACAGTTTGTAAGTTTTGATGTAGGAGCTAATCTTCTTCAATCTAAAGATTTTTTAAGGTTCCGTACCTCAAAAGGAAAAACCGAAACCCTTATAGGATCACTCGCGTGTCTATCTGTCTGTCACAGCCAATTTACTCCGAAACTACTGGACCAATTGAGTTGAAATTTGGTACACATATGTAGGTCGGTGACCCAAGAAATAAACATGGGGGCCATTTTACTCCGAAACTACAGGGCCGAAATTTTTGAAAAAAATACAAAAAATACTTCTTTGCCTATAGATTACAGGAAAACCAGCTAAAAGCTATTATAACAGGTAATAAAACTAAATTAAAAATTAAAATGGGCTCGCCTACTACGATGGTACGGAACCCTTCATGCGCGAGTCCGACTCGCATTAGGCTAGTTTTTACTGATGAAAAGTGACACTATCGAGTGCCCATAACGAGATATGTCGCGGGTAGAACCTGATGAGTCAATAAATGTGTTATTTAGCAGCCTTTATTATTTTGATTCCAGCAATATCGATACAGGGCAGCCGTGTTTAATGGCCTAAGACAGTTCTACGTCCTAATGAAGCACATGGGTGTGAGGTTGTGTGGCATATACGCCTGCACTGGTGATGGCGTAGAAACGTGTGGCATCAGGTAACTCGGCGATCAAAATAGTCCCACCAATACACGATATACATTGTGACTTTTTAGTCGTCTTACAACTGCAGCCCACTAAGGCGGTGGCGGCGGCGGTGTATAAGGGACATCGAAGCACAAACTGTTACCACGTGTTAAGCACAACGTTCCAAACCCTTCAACATATTATTACAAATTTTGCATCGATTATTTAAAAAACTGCTGTTCGATTGTTCGATACAATATCTTCACTGTGAAAACTGAATGGAGCAGCTGGTTTTTTTAAGTAACCGACGAAAAATGTTAGTCTTAGGGGGTATAGACTTAGTGGTGTCCTTGACTTCGTGGTATCAATCTGTGCGTCGATGTCCCTCCCTTACACCATTTATTTCTGTCGGAGTAGCTCCGAGCATCGAAATGAAGGATCAAAGTAAAACATCATTGATTTAGCTGGCAAAAAACACTTTAAGAAAATTACAAAAGATATTATGACTGCGCCAGTGAGCGGATGTCTCGTTTATGAATTTTGTGGCCAAAATATTTGAACTTTTTGCCATCGATACGCTAACAGGCCCTAGGAACGACCCAGCCGTCATCACTGGTCCGGTCTCACTTTTCTACCGACTGTCCTTGACGTTTACTAGCATTGATTAATAAGATGTTGACAGATTAATCTATGGCAACAAATCCCTGACACCTGCGCACTTGACGATCTTATGACTGTATCAGCAAGCGGAGTTCGCATAGCTGAATTTTGGGCCAATTACATTTTATGAAAATTTGCCATCGACACGCTAAGAAGAAAAATGCCCGGTAACATCTTTGTGTTTTATACAGGTTTTTACCCTACCAAGAGAACACAACTGCCATTTTCGAGGAGCTCACTATAACAGCCACGATGCCGAGTACCTTACTTGATAGTGAGCTAACCACGAACGACTCGATCGTGTACCCGATGTCTGCCACTGTCAACGTCATGCCTTTAGAACCAAAGGACTTTACTTACACCGCCGTTACGAACGATAACGTCACCGAACATACTATGACATTGAAAAATAACGCCGCTGAGTTATATTCTTTCGCTCTCTGGGGAAGAAATTTCGCCATTGATGTAACGGACAAACCGATTCGAATAGAAGATTTAAATATAAACGATATCGTATAAGAAGACAAGTGAAGTTGTATACCTAATAATGGTCACGACACATGGATCGACGATGTTCGACGGTTTGTCGATACAAAATGAGTACGAAGTATAGGAGCGCGTTCCGCCTGTTCGATGCGAGAGTGTGCGTACAGCGTCCCATGCCGTGTGCTCTCTTTTATGGAGAAACCGTCGAACACCGTCGATCAATGTGTTGTGACCTAAGTAATTATGTTCTTTTCGTAGATCTTCTGACTTCAAAATAGAATTTCCGCTGTTGTATCTTTGGCCAAGTTTGTTCTTATATACATTCTCGTTCAATCTTTCTCCAGTGAGTTAATCATTAGGTATAATTGTTTGATTGGGCCAGTCAAACACAGCGCAAATGCTGAATAAAGCGTATTTTTTCGATGTTAGAATTGGTGATGCAATGTTTAGTTCGCATTCGTCTTCTTTAAGCTGATAATGTAACGTTATTTTATATGTTTATGATACCAATTAAATAACTATCTGGAAAACTTAAGATGTCTTTTCATTGTTATCTCAAGTAAGTATAAATGGATATAACTACATACATATAAGCTCGATTATCACTGAATGAGCTACAACTGAACCCTCGACGACAACGGAACCAGTTGCTTCAGCGGTCCATCTTCTGAGTCAAGTGTTGTTTGCGACTGCGATAGCTATGATATGTTACACTCTCAGTTGTAGATAATGTTTGATCGAACCGTTAGAAAGCGTCGCCCATGCAGCACAACCACCAATAGGCGCAATTCTTGTAAATAATTATGTATAATATCGAACAAACTTATAAGTACGCATATACTTTAGTTTATCACTCACAATGTGTGCAGTGCTTTCATATTACAGAAAAGTGGTGGACAGCAATGTTAGTAGCGCTAAAGGGCGCATTTAATAATTATTGTTATCCTGTATTCTATGATAAATAAGATATTAAAATATACTATTTGTTAACCAGTTGATCGGTATCTTATTTACTTAGTTCTAAGTACGACTTTGCGAAGGTAGCTAAATCTGTGTCTTATTTTTCAATATTTTCGGTATATTTATTACCGTCTATTTTCTTTCTGATTCGACAATCGGATACCATTTCTGGGATTTATCAGGAATGTGGATACAAAATTATACATTTTGTACAGAACTATTGGCACTGGAGATCCAGCTGCAATGATTGCGCCAATCGATCCCTGTAAGAAATTCCTAAAAGGTTACCAGAAAGTCTTCTAAAGATTTACTGCAAATCCTACTTCCTACCTAATAATATATAAATGCAATGGAAGGATGGATGAATGGATGTTTGTTACTCTTTCACGCAAAAACACACAGCTAGTTTATAACCTAGATTAACATAGGGAAATTATTAATCGGGCGAATAAAAATTTAATTGGCGACCAATATACTAAATGGGCGACTATTGTACCAAGTAAGCAACTATTTATCCGGTCATTGCAGCAAGGAGAATATAGGAAGCAAGAGCGAGCGAATGCTGAGAGAGACTTGTGGCACCCCGACTCGGACAGGTTAGGTTCGAAGGGGATGGCGGGGTCTAGTGAGCGAGCGAAGTGACCGAACTAAGACCCCGGAATCCCCTTCGTGTTAGGTTACTTTAAACTCTGCAAACAGATATAGGAGCCCCGCTCAGCGGGGTTTCGTCGACTACGCCTTATCTACAATCTAGTGATTAATAACCTTGTTTTAAGTTTTTTACAGGAGTCCTTAAATTATCACATAATCGTACTGAACAACAAGTAACTCAAATTTCTATTTTCAAGTCGCTGTTTTAAACATTTGTATTCGCCCACTGTTTGTCGCTCACTTAGTATTTCAGTAGCCCATTTTCAATATTTTTGACACCTTTAATTTGAATTTATGTTCGCTCGTTTAAATACTACCCATTAACATTCTAGGATACTTTTTAGTCTTACGATCCTGTGGGACAATCATCGAGCATCACGCGGGCGAAGCATAAGCTAGTGATGAATAAAATGAAAAAATCAGAAGATGTAATCCCCAACGAAGGTCCAGTGCGGGTTGCTAGATGTCACTTGTC
This sequence comes from Noctua janthe, assembly GCA_910589295.1. Classification (NCBI taxonomy): domain Eukaryota; kingdom Metazoa; phylum Arthropoda; class Insecta; order Lepidoptera; family Noctuidae; genus Noctua; species Noctua janthe. The sequence goes on along the minus strand of OU342573.1, from coordinate 5,553,567 downwards.
TTCGAATTTTTCATCGAAGTGATGTGTCTAGCTGGGTTCCAAGCTCCAACCTCGTAAGTCAGTCTATACCGCTGGGAAACCATTGCTATTTCTGGAAGGATATTTTTCTCTAAATTGCTAGTTGCTAGGTCAGACTTTGAATCACCTTTTGCAATGTGATGTTCGATATCTTGAAAAATTACTGGGTTCGTTTTCAAGTCGTGTAAGGTTGGTTGGTTGGACTTTCATTTTTTTTAAACATTTAGCATATAATAATTAATTCCGCTCACGAAAGCATTTTTATCTGTAAGCATATCTGTAGAATTTCCCCAGTAGGTAAGTAGTCGATCTCGGGTGTACTCGTCGCTGCTTTATCACCGAACGTGATTACTATAAATACCTCCACGACCCTCGTACTATTTAATGTATCCATCAGCACAAAAGCACAATGTTTTGAGTGCGTTACATTAAGTCCTACCTGAAAACGTGATGAGTAGAGTTACTTAGTTTGATGTAGGTACAGGATACTTGGTTGATGTCTTCGTGAAGGGTCCGTTTACACCCTGTATACATTGTTGCCATCGACACGCTGAGAAGAAGAGGTCAGAAACAAAGTGGCATTCGTTAATAATGATGGAAAATTCAAACATGTGTTAGATCGAGATAGGCTACCAAAATGCGAAGTGTCAACCTAGTTAAATTGAAAGTCGTCGTAGAAATGCTAAACGCTTTGATAGCAATTGCGACGGGTCTAGGCCCCCGGGTATACAAGGTGTAAACGGACCCTTCACGAAGCTGTCAACCAAGCTTTCTATACATCAGACACTACATTCAATGTAACTCACTCAAAACATTGTGGATGAATTAAATAGTAAACGGGTCATGAAGATTTTTAAAGTAAAACTAAATACTTAAAAACTAGCATTAAAAAAAAAACTTGTAAAAAGTTGGAACTTTGACCCACAATATATCCGAAACAAGGTTCCCAAAAATGGTCAAGAACAAAAAAATATCGCAATGACGGGGAGAACAAGTCCCTTTCGGCTTCGTTAAGGGCCTGTTTACACCCTTTATTTTACAAGTATTTATTTAACTTACTAAAAAGGCAAGTTAGAATATTTGTCAAAAAAAAAACTTTTATGGACCGTCATTTTCGTTGTCTTTCCTTTGGAGTCCTCAGTTCGCAGCACAAACATTAAAGACCTAACATAGCTCATTTAAATTAAAATTCAGGTCATTTCTTCAAATTAGGCTGAGACAATCAGATAAAATCATAGATAAAATCATAGGGAAATAGATTTTCCGCACGCATTCAGTCACTGAGACATTCATTGTAGGAATGTGAACCATAATATTGTTCTGGATGATTTATACAATAACATAATATGTATTCTCCAACAGTCTGCTGAGTGTAGTGCGGCGGCGAATAAGCCCCGAACGTATAAACCTGTGCCAGGGTGGAATAAACATGTAAAAATAGCTTACGAGGAGGCTCGCTTAGCTTTTCACGGTTGGCAGTTATGTGGTAAACCAGATACAGGTATTGAATATAATAAAATGCGTGATACGCGGAGAAATTTCAAAAGTGAATTAAAATGGTGTCGTAATAATGAAACACAAATTAAATTAAATTTAATAGCTGAAAATCATAAATCTAAGGACTTTGTTAATTTTTGGAAAAACTCGAATAAACTGAATCCTAGGTCGAGCCTCCCCGTAAGTGTTGGTGGTAAACATGATCCCACACAAATTGCTAATATGTTTGTAGACCAATTTAAAGTGAAGCCCTTGGCAAATTCCTCTGCTGGTTATGTGACGCAGGAGGTGACTGGCGCTGATGTGAGCATGGCGCGGGGATTGAATTTATCTACTAAAGATGTCAAGGAAGTGATAAAAAATATGGTTACACTTACCAAGAGTATTGTCGATGTTTTTTAAACTGTGTGTGAGTCATTCTTATCTGCCCAGTGCACTTATGCGAACTATAGTTGTACCTGTCATAAAAAATAAAACCGGTGATGCTGCTGATCCCAGTAATTACAGACCAATATCACTGGCAACGGTCATAGCAAAGGTGCTGGATAGTCTGCTGGATACATACATGGCCCCCAGGATTGACTTGCATGATGCACAGTTTGGCTACAGGCCTAGGCTGTCGACTGAAAGTGCCATTATGTGTTTAAAGCGGACTGTCCGGTATTATACGGATAGGAAAACACCTGTTAATGCATGTTTCTTAGATCTGTCCAGGGCATTCGACCTTGTGCCTTATGACCAGCTGTGGGATAAGCTAAGAAATGAGAAAAAAGTAGATTTTGAGGTCACGTCATTGTTAAGATTCTGGTTTGAGAACCAAATAAACAATGTTAAGTGGGCAGGGACTATGTCCGAAGAATATAGATTGAAGTGTGGGGTGAGGCAGGGGTTAATCACCTCCCGTCGCCTTTTCAATTTATATATAAACCAACTGATTGTTGAGCTCGGCAATACTGGTGTCGGCTGTCATATTGACGGAGTTGCTATGAACAACATCAGCTATGCGGACGATATGGTCTTGCTGAGCCCATCAATCAGTGCATTAAGACGTTTGCTGAAGGTCTGTGAGAACTATGCGGTGACTCAGGGGCTTAGGTATAATGTTACTAAGAGTGAGTTACTTGTTTTTAATGGTGGTGCGACAAGATACTTAAATGTTCCATGCATCTCATTAGCAGGTACACCCTTGAAGCAAGTCTCAAAATTTAAATATCTGGGCCACTGGGTCACTGAGGACCTGTGCGACGATTTAGATATCAAAAGAGAGCGTAGGGCGCTGTCTGTTCGAAGTAAAATGCTGGCTCGTAGGTTTGCACGGTGTTCTTACGACGTTAAAATGACGCTTTTTCGAGCCTACTGTCAGACTTTTTACACCTGCAACCTTTGGGTCAAGTGTACGCAGAAGGCATACAGCGCCCTGCGTGAACAGTATAACAATGCTTTCAGGATGCTCGTGGGGCTGCCGCGGTATTGTAGCGCTTCGGGTATGTTTGCCGATGCGAGAGTGGATGATTTTTATGCCATCATTCGAAAACGATGCGCTTCTCTCCGGTACAGAATCAGCACCCACGGCATGTTGAGAGCATTGAGTGACCGGTGGGACTGCCCGATGCTTGGTCGATGGGTGAGACTGCACACACAGATCGGCTCTAGATAGCTGTACGTTCATTTTATTTTATTCCTTTCGTTATTATTGTTATTATGCCTTTTTGTGATTTTTATGTGTGTGTATTGTGTTATTTTTATGTTTTGTGATTCGTTTCTATTATGACATTATTATGTAATTTGTGATGTATTTTGATTATGTTATTTTTGTTATTATGCCTATTACTTATCTATTTCTATGGACTTCAACGTCTGCGAATAAATGATTATTATTATTATTATTTTGACAAACATTTTATTATTATTATAGATAATATAAAGATGTAACTAATTTTTTTAACGTCAAACACCCAAAACGCCCTTCGTCACTTCCTACAGTTTTCTAATATAGGATAAAACCTTTGACCTGCAAATTGCAAAAAACCAAACATAATTTGGATTTCGCGGGTACCCTGGCGCTTCCCCCTTTAAGGCTTTCATAATTATTCTACATATTGTTCAAAAAACCGCTTTACGTTTATTAGTTTAAAGTTTAACATGTTTGATTTTTGTTTTTGTAATTTGAAGGAATTGTGGCGTACCTACAAAATTGGGGTTTTTTTTATCAATTTTTGCCTAATTTTGTTTAACAAATAAACTTTGACATCGCAATTTTATACAGTAGTGGATGAAAAGTTCCTGCTAGAGGTTATCATTATTGGGTTTTTCTCTCAAGTCGAGATAATAATTGGGTTCGTTTCCAGGTGACTATTTTGATAGAAATACGGGGTGGAAGGGACACCGACGTGAAAACAGTAACCACATACTCAGTATATCATTCTAAACCCTCCACATCCAAATTTTTGTTTGTTTTAAAAAAATCAACTGTTCCATACATTTTGACTGTGTACCTAGGTATTGTGGGCAACAGCTGTTTTTTGTTTTAATACCCGATGAAAAATTTCTGTGAGGGGTTCAGAATGATTTACTGAATACGTGGTAACCGTTTTCGCGTCGGTGTCCCTCCCACCCTGAATAATCAGTGAAAAAGACAATAAAAATAGACTATAATAAACAGCTTTATTGCGGAACTTAAAAATCATTCCTGGATTTTGTAAGGAGGTATTTATTATCCACATGTTACTGACTTACTCGATGTTAAATAAATAAACTCTACCTACTCAGATCTCTTTGTATTTATTACTTACCCAGCTACATTTCTGTTTATCGTGTCGTCCGATAATGTTCACGCACCGTCTGGTACCCACATTGGCACATATAAATATGGTGAGATCACTAAGCACAGCACAAAGTCAATCGTGCAGCGAGTGGAACTAAGTAACATACAACATGAAACATCTGTGTGTCTTCCTACTGTTTTCCTGTCTTGGACTCTCTGTTCAGGTAAGTTCGAAATAAGCAAATGTCTTGTTTTGTTCAAGTAATGAGTGGTACACCAATAGAAAGAATAGAAAGGTCATTTTAAGTAGACAACAAATCTGGATCTGTACCTAGTTGGCAACAATAGCATAATCAGCCTACAGTGTCCCACTTATGGGACACACGGCCTCTTCTCTATGAGAGGAAATAGGCTATAATCCACCACGCGGGCTCAGTGCGGGTTGGTAGATGTCACATGTCTTCGAAGTTTTGGTTCTAGCACATGCCGGTTTCCTCACGACGTTTTCCTTCACCGTTTTTGAGAGTTGTGGTGATGAAATAAATTACACAAAGTAATACTCATGCCTGGGTTCGAACCCACGACTTACTGTTCGTAAGTCGGGGCTGCCACCAGTGGGCCACCGCTGCTCTCGGCAACAATAGGCTCGCCCTTTATTGTACAGGGGCCTACAACAGAAGTGCGGGAACAACTTTGCCATCGGGGGAAAAACGCGGGATGCTATGATGTTACTTAGTTAACATGACATCACGCCTGTAATCCTCGCAGGGTAAGGCAGAGTCGTACCTAATAGTGCACGGGCCACATTTCGCCAGTTATGGCACAAACTGGCAGCTGACTATAAATCCGGACTCTGGGACTGCTACTAAGAAATTCCAGATGATAAACACTGTCCGACCTGGAATTCGAACCCAAGACCTCACGCTCAACAGTCGCGCTTGCGATCACTAGATCAACGATTCACCGATTATCCTGAATTAAAAACTTCTTTTAGCTATTAAAATCTGAAATACGTGATTTCCACCGTAATTTTTTTTTCATTAAATCTCAACAGAAATCAAGACCGGAAGATGACCACTATGTAGCCGCTGTAGTGGAATACAAAGAAAGCGTATTTACAACCGAACAAACTCTGATGAACTACACGAATCTTATAAAGCAAGCTGCAGAACAGGTATCACGCGTTACAAACATTTTTCTTATTGGAGACTTATGTAGAACGTAAGGTTATTAATATACTTTCGGGTGTTTCCACTGCGAGGATCGGCCGGAGGACACGGTGGGGCACACCGTGGAGGTCTGCCCCGCTTGGGCGGAGCACCGCCGTGACCTCGTAGTGGCGATTGGCGGCGGCAGTCTCTCGCGTCCGGCCCTGGTCCAAGCCATGGTCCGGAGCGAGAGGGAATGAGAAGTAGTCACCTCCTTCTGCGAAGCAGTCATGCTAGCGAAGGAGGTGGCAGGACGTGAGAGGGAAAGAACCTCACGTCCCAGGGTGTCGCGGGAGACGCCCTGGGCGTCGGGGGTCACGTGGTGGCTCCCGGCCACCGTAGGCGCGGGCTTATGGACGGCGAGTTATGGGCTAGCTCGCCGTCTGGCCGTCTTATGACGAGAGGCCGTGTCGACGCACAGTGTGGGAATCTCACATTCTGGGGGGATTTAAATCAAATTATAAATTTTAATAATTGATAATATAGTTATAACCTATTTATACCTAAGACCTTAGCTATCTAGCTACATAATAGAAATTCTTGTAGGTAGGTTAAAAAAATAAATAAAAAATATTGAAGTGGGAAGATAATAATCGTTGTACGCAATGCAATACGAACAACAACATTCAAGGGTCATCTTCTCTTGAGATTACTGATCAAATTAACGTATAGTCTTGTTTATTGGTTTATTATTGTATTGTGTATATCTCTTAAGGTAGGTTATGGTGTATTTTATTTTATTAATAGTTAAACATTGATCTAATAACATCATTTGAAAGCACAGTTAAATTAAGGATTTTTTAGAGATTATTTGCAACACAAAAGGTGTATAAAAAAATGACCTGAATATCCCGGTGTTTTTATTGTTTTAATTTATAGTTTAGAGTCTTAACTTTTGAGAACAATTGATAAAACTTGCGATTTTGTGCGACCGTCATACATTTTTTTTCGATTTTCAAAATGACAGCCGAAATTACAAAACACATTAGAAAAACGTCACGAGTATGTCTACTCGTGACGTTTTTAACCTACTTAATAGGCTACTTATATCATCAGACCGCTTCATATCCAGGTTAAGGCTTATAATAAAGACAAAGAGGATTCCTCTAGATCCTGATGTCCTAAAATTGCTTTCTGTGCCCACCGTAAATGAGCCCGAAAGTGGAAATAGTGACTAAAATAACAATTTTTTTTTATGTAATACCAATCAATATTATTTTTAAACTCGTATCTTTTATTTAAGTCAATTTGGAATTAAATTAGATTGTGAAATTCCCACACTGTGCGACGGTGCGTTCGTGTTCCACGCGCGCCTCAAACAGATGTCAGCAACCACGTAGGGGTCCGCATGGGCCGATGCCTGCCAGGGCTGCGGGACTGTTGGAAAGAGATACCGTGGCCCTGGAACACAAAGGGCAAAGAAGGAACATGGATGGGTTTTAGTCAGCACAAGTCCAAAAAAAAAAGGTTATTAATATCGTTCGTGATGTTTTATAAACCTGGAAGTAGTTAGGTACCTAACTAGTCGCTTTGCACCAAAAGACGCTCGTAACAAATCCAAGATTCGATTTTGAGCATTACATTACGAATAGACTCATTCGCTTGTAATGTATCAACCTAAGGTTCAATGTTGTAGTGCAGAAATAGTAAGCAATTGTTACAAATTGTGTCGTTACACATTGCGTACTGTAACGGTTGGTTCCCCCACTCACTGATGTAATGCTCGAATATGAACTGTTATTATTCTCTTCATTCATCTTACACACACAATTTTAAATATTACTTACAAAAACATAAAAAAAGCACTTAAAAATATAAAAAAATGTGGTCTGCCAGTGTCGGGAGCAGGGTTTAAGGTATCGGTGGTAAGGGGGCCAGAGACAGAAATCTCCTCACACAATGCGGGCCGTATCGAGAAGTACTGTCTTCTGAATCAGGCCCCAACCGCCAAACGAGAGTCTCGACAGATGTTCGTCGAGGCTTTTGGCCATCGGGCCATTGGCCGTAACTACAATCGGCACAATGATAGCCGGGTTCACATTCCACATGACAACCTCGTGTTCCAAATCGAGATATTTTATTTATTCTGTTTCTCAACTTTCACGAGGTTCTCGTCCCGCATTATTTAATATTATTAAATATTTATTTAATTTGACAACGTTGGTCCACTCCATCGCCCGCCGAGAGCATATCAGCACCCTCAACATAGTCAGTTGGAGTGTATGTTTGAGAAGCCCTAAGTTTATTAGGCCGCAGTGGAACTGCTGTCTTTGTCTAGATTGAGCAGGATATTTTGAAAATCTTTAACAATATTTTCAGGGCGCTGACATAGTGGTATTTCCCGAACATACCCTAACGGATTTCTTAACCACGTTCAAAGTACCAATCTACGGCGCTTTGCGACAACACCCTGTACCAGCTCTCCGCCCTGACTTGTTTGATGAGGTTTGTAGATTGACATTTAACTAAGTAGTTTTTATGATTCGTTTTTTCAAAAGGGTTTTCTTTACCCGACTGAGTGAATGTGTGAGTGAATGTGTGTGCGGACAGTCAGGTAACAGAACAAACTTATAACTTTGTGATTTTTCATGATACAGTTTTGAAATTTTGAACATAGATTCTTTACATAAAAATACTAGACACGTGTTTCATGTTTCGCATATACTAAAACTAATGTTGTATAAAGGGTGTAAAAAGACCCTTAACGAAGCCGAAAGGCACTTGTTCTCCCCGACATTGCGATATTTTTTTTGGTCTGGACCATACCTTGTAGTTGCGGAGATATTGGAGGCTAAAGTTCCAATTTTTTCACAAGTTTTTTTTAAAATACTACTTTTTAAGGTTTTAACTTTACCTTAATTACCTCCATGACACGGACTGGGTTGTGGAGGTCAGATAGGCAGTCGCTCTATGTAAAATACGGGTATTCAGCTGCATCCGGTTAAACTGGAAGCCGACCCTGACATATAACATTGGGAAAAGGCTAGGCAGATGATAATTTAAAATGACAAATCATAAAAGTGAAAAAATCAAGTAAGTAAAATCTTTCACATTTTTAAAATGAAAACCTAAAACAAAAACAAAGTATTTATAAAAACCAAAAAACCCGACTGAAAAGCAACGCGACGCATTCAATGTTTTAATAATTTTATATTTCAATGCCGCCCAAAGGTCGTGAATGCTTTCAAATGCGCTTGTTTGTTGCTTTTCAGTCGGGTTTTTATTGTTAAGGTTTCCGTCATTTTTCCAGTTCATGGTAGGCATATCAGCAGCTGCGCGGGAGAACGACATCTACGTGGTGATCAACGGCCGCGAGCGACTGGACTGCACGGGCCCTGATGCGAACAGCACCGACGGAGAGTACTGTCCTAGCTCGAGAGAGTACACCTTCGACACCAACGTTATCTTCAACAGGACTGGCGCGGTCATAGATAGGTGAGATGAGCCAATATTTAGAGACTGACCTCAGAGCCTAGATTAGAGCAGCGCGGCGCCGAGACGTGCAAAATTCGACCAATCACAGGACAGAAGCGAGAACCGATGTAGATTTCAACCAATGCTATTATCCCTCACGTCTTAGGTGATTCTCATACGACACCGAGAAACCGGGCCTTCAACGAGCACGGTCGTGATAGCTAAACTAATACCTTCCTTTAAATGTTCTAGATACCGCAAAATGTACTCGTTCCATTTCGAATATGCCGTGCCAGCTCTCCGCCCAGATCTCGGCGAGTTCACCACAGACTTCGGAGTTACGTTCGGTCATTTCATCGGTTTCGACATATTGTTCCAAGTTCCGGCTGTTCAGTTGGTGCAGAAGAGACACTTGAAGAACATCATATTCCCAACCATGTGGATGTCTGAACTACCGTTTTTGACCGGTGAGTTCTAGGTCTATAGTTGGTTAGAAAGCAGGTCACAATGAAGTCCTTGACAATTTTTATGGTGCCTCTGTATGTCTACGTTCGTACGTAGATAATAAATATTGCTAAGAAAAAGCAGAGATACTTTATATAATTTATATCACGAAAAATCTTTGACTTCATATCAAGTTTTTCATACTTATGTTAGAAACTATTCAAAAATATTCAAAAGTGTCTGCGCTCAAGCAAAAGCACAAACAATAATTAACAAAACTGGTATTTCTATTATTAAAATAAAAACTGGAAAGGCACAACAACGAGATCAGAATCAATTGTCTTTGAAAATTATCTAATCAGACCATTTCTGATAAGCTAGAAGTCGCTGAGACTCTAGATACTTTCTTTACCAACATTCCGTTAGAGGTTACGAAATCTCTCCCCTCTTCTTCTAAATTAGCTGAAGCTCTTCTTAAAGAAAACTTTACTGAGGACATACCAAACTTTAAATTTAAACCAATATGTATTGTTACAATTAAGAACGCATTCAAAAGTCTCAACATGAAAAATACAGATGACTTATGGGGGATATCCGTCAAGGTTGTTGGAGACATTATTGACTCAATCGCTCCTGTCCTAACAGGCATATTCAATCAATGTTTGGACAGCGGCAAGTTTCCTGATCTAATGAAACATAGTAAAGTAGTACCAATTTTCAAATCGGGTTGTAAGAGTAATCCTTCAAATTATAGACCTATATTTGTGCTTCCAGCATTGAGTAAAATCTTTGAAAAAATCATGCTGGACCAGATATTGGCTCACTTCAACTCAAATGGGATTCTGCATAGACAACAGTTTGGTTTCACGAAGGGTAGGTCGACAACGGACGCCGGAGTAAAACTCATCAGTCACATTTTGGAATCTTGGGAGAAGTCCCAGGATGCCATTGGCATTTTCTGTGATCTCTCAAAAGCGTTTAACTGCGTCGACCACAACACACTGATCTGTTACACCACTACGGAATTCGTGATCTTGTTCTTTCCTATTTATCTAACAGGCAGCAAATGGTAAATGTAAATGGGGCGACGTCCTCCGGGTCTCTAGTCAAGATGGGCGTGCCCCAAGGTTCAATTCTCGTCCTTTCCTATTTCTTGTTTACATCAATGATCTCTCTTATATGATGGCCAAATTATCGGATATAATTCTATTTGCTGATGACACTTCGCTAATTTTTGAAATAGAAAGTCTTACATGTCAACGAAAGTCTAACCGTTATCTCGAAATGGTTCGCAGCTAACAATCTTTTACTGAATGCGAACAAAACAAAATGTCTGAAGTTCTCTTTACCGAATGTACCACAACGGGATCTGGATTTAAATCTTGACGGCAAAAAACTTGATGTTATAGCGGAAACTGAATTCTTAGGGATTAAAAATTGCAATGAGGCGTACACATTAGAACTCTTTCGGGTACGTTATGCTCAGCTGCATATGCAGTAAGAAAAATAAGGCAGTTAACTGATGTGGCTACAGCTAGGCTAGTATACTATGCTTATTTCCACTGTATAATGTCCTATGGCATTCTGCTGTGGGGATCAGAGGGCAGGCCGTGCGGTCTATAAAATGGGTCCTCGCGAGTCCCTCAGAGAAAAATTTAAAGAGATTGATATACTGACCCTGCCTTCACTTTATATCTTAGAATGTATTTTATATGTCCGCAAAAATCAAGGGCTTTTCAAAATTAGAAGCGACTTTCATAATTTAAATACACGCTACTGCGTGTATTTATATTATGAAAGTCGCTAAAAGTAAAACGCTTAAATAAAACACGAAATTGTAATACCTAAATTCAGATTAACAAAACTAGCAAGTCTTTTCTTATAAACAGTATACGCTTTTATAACAAGTTGCCAAAGTCAGTTATAGAACTGACCGATGGAAAATTCAAGACTACATCAAACGTGTCCTTATTAAAAAAGCATATTACAAAATCAAGGACTACGTTGAAGATAAAGAAGTTTGGCTTTAGTTCCTTCTGCGCATGCGGTTTCCGTGGTAGCTCATAAACGGCACAAATATGTGGATGTCTCTAACTATTCTCAACCTCATTTTTTCTCTTCTTTCGAATCAGATTTTTACAATATTTTTCAAATCATTTATACATCTTTTGCTTAAAATAGTTACAGCACTGATAACATTATTTGTGTCACTTGTTTAATTCAGTATTTTACAATATTTTCTTACCTTTGAATAGATTCTTTTTATCGATTGTTTGTGGATGTGTGAACATTGTAGGCTTTGTAGATTCACAGCTGCTTGTTAAATTTTGTTAACTTTTTATCTTGTTCTATGTATTTTTTTATATTGTCGGGCTGTTCCCCAATACTTAAGTACAAATGCTGTATCCATGATAATTGTAATACCAAATGATTTGAAAAGAGTAACCATGGAGTTTCTTGCCGGTTCTTCTCCATAGGAAACGACCAACCCGAACCGTGCACCTTTTTGTCGACGCCCATCGAGGCCTATGTGAAATAAAATATGATTTTGATTTTGCTAAACTTCCAAAATTAAAGCTAAGCAAGACAAATGTGTTACTGGGGCGTATGTTGAACCACATCTTCTTTCCCGCTAAAACGCTAGGAAGCCTCGAAGGGCGGGCGTTTTGGGGCACTGTCTTGTGTAATAGACGTTCAATAAGTGCTGATTTGACTTTTTTTAACGTTTTTGCTTGGAGCATGTTTCCAGAATGTTTCAGAGCGGTAACCTTGCATGTTTCAGCTGTCCAGATTCAGGAATCGTACGCTTACGCAAATGATGTTAATTTCTTGGCTGCTGGAGCCAGTTATCCAACGTATTACAAGGCAGGTCTGTAAGCTCAATATTAATTTATTTTTTGTTTGCGATAACGCTTTTGATAACGATCTGTGTTTGGATATTGTATGAGTTACAGACTATTTATTTTTAACACTTTTCGTGCTTTTAGGTTCTGGCATATATTCCGGCAAAGCTGGTGCATTAATCAGTACCCTGCCAGGATCAGACACCATTAAAATACTTGTAGCCAAAGTGCCTAAAGTTCCTGGACAGGTAAGATGTGTTTCTTGTTTGCTTTTGGTATATAAATATGAAGCTGCTGAAGAGTCTGTGTCTGCTATTGCTAAAAACCAGCGTTGTGTCCCTATCTCGCATGGTAACACAACATTGTGTTCAGCGATGATCGTTTTGCATGAATGTGACGAATATTTTCTCCCATCTTTATATTTTTATGTCTATTTTGAGTCATTTTGGATGCGTACAAAATGTTTTTTCTCTCCAGTTAACAGAGACATATCCAGGCCCGACCCAAGGGAATCCGGCAGAGCTCGACCACCTTAGCGTGGCACAAGATCGGTCGCTCCAGAATCACACCACCAGGCTGCTGCAGCTGGGCTCCCAGGAGTTCACGCTGGCGCACAGGGATACTGTCTGCAACTTCAAAGTCAAGCTTGCTCAGAGAGATGGTAGCAAGGTAGGCTCTAGAGTTGTTTGATTGTAATTGTAATAGAATATAAACTTTTTATTTCAGACCAGGGTCCATAGGGTTAGTAACAATTTTACTTAAGTTCTAGTGTTAGTAGGTTACAGACACAGATGAAAATATACAAGTTAAAATACAGCATGGAGCCGCATCCACCTTCGCAACATCAGGGAATCCCACCGATCTGCGAACACACCGAGAATACTGTTGGTGCTGCCGCGAACACGAGTAATCAGGGATGCACATCTATTTCTAATAATGGCGGCAAAACCAATATTATTATCTGCAAACATCCCCGACGCACTACTACGCCACGGCAGCCGCAGCAGCACTCTCAGTGCATTATTGTATTGAACGCGTAGGTCGCTGTATGTCCGCTGAGTAAAGTTGACCCACAGGCTGCACGTGTAGAAGGACTGGCAGTAAGCTTTGAAAAGCGTTACTTTAACTGGCTTCGTACAACGTGCAAACCTGCGAGCCAGCATGTTACAACGGACAGCCAGCGACCTACGTTCCCTTTCAATGTCACAATTATCTTTGAGATCCTCAGTGACCCAGTGGCCCAGATATTTAAACTTGTCCACCCTTTGCAGTGGTTCTCCACAAAGAGCGACAGTCGGAATACATGAATATGTCACATTTCCTGCTTTAAAAACCATTAGTTCGCTCTTTGTGACATTATATTTGAGCCCATGATTCACCGCATAGCATTCGCAAATAGCGATCAGTCGCCTCAGAGCATCGATCGATGGGCTCAGCAACACCATATCGTCAGCATAACTAATATTGTTAATGCAACACCCCGTCAATATGACATCCGACACTGGTGCTGCTGAGCTCAAGGATCAGCTGGTTCATGTATAGGTTGAAGAGCCTGGGGGAGCTGAGCCCCCCTTGCCTCACCCCGCACTCCAACCGACACACGTCCGAGTGCGAACCATTCCACTTCACGCTATTGCTTTGACTACCATACCAGTACTTAAATATCGACACTATTTCCGATGGTAAGGTAGTTTCACATTCAAGTTTACGCCACAATACATCGTAACATACAAGATCAAATGCCCTTGACAGATCCAGAAAACAAGCAAAAATAGGAGTCTTCCTGTCTGTGTAGTATTGGACAGTCTGCTTGAGGCACAAGATTGCACTCTCAGTTGACAGCCCAGGCTTAAAACCGAACTGGGCGTCATGTAGTTCGAGGTGTTTAGCCAATTGCTTATCAAGCAGACTGTCCAACACTTTTGCTATGACAGTGGCCAGAGAAATGGGCCTGTAATTGGATATGTCAGAGACATCCCCGGTTTTATTTTTCACAATAGGCACTACCATTGTATACATTACATCATCAGGTAAGTAACTGTGACTAACGCACAGGTTAAAAAATAAAGCCAGCACACGCGGCAAGTGTCCCCCCCCCATACTTCAGGTGTTCGATGCTGAGGCCATCATGACCCGGGGATTTACCCCTCTCCATTTTCTTTATGATGGCTGATAGTTCTTGTGCCGTAAAAACAATAGAAAGGTCCCCAGAGTTGCCTCGGCTCGTGCACGCCCGCCACGCTCACAGGGGGACTCAACGCTCTCGCTCTCTTAATGGTGTTGAGCCACTTTTACTGAACCAATGTTATGAAGAGGTTCAGTTTGTAAGTTTTGATATAGGAGGGTGATCTTCGAAATTGTATTCATTCAATTTTGAAAACTTCTCATAGATATGGTGCGGGTAGAAGCTAGCGAAAAATGAGTTATATAGCAGCCTTTATTATTTTGATTCCAGCAATATCGATACAGGGCAGCCGTGTTCAGTGGCCTAAGATTGTGCCAAGTCAGAACGGAGCACGTGGGTGTGAGGCTGTGCGGCATATACGCCTGTACTAGCGATGGCGTAGAAACTTGTGGCATCAGGTAACTCAGCAATTAAATTAGTCCTACTAATACACGGTATAATTTACATCGAAGCACAGAACTCTGAATCCAACATAGAAATTTATCATCGATAAAAAAGCAGCTGTTTTTTATAAGTAACCTACGAAAAATGTATGTCTTACGGCCGCAATTAATATTAAATCCATGATCCAAGATATAAATCGATCGTCGATATATACCAATCTATGGATCGATCTCCAAACCTAATAACGAAAAAATACGATCCTGCTGTCGCTCAATCCTGCTGTCGCTCAATACCTTGAAATCCTTTCCCTCCTCGTCATTTCGTTGTATTCAAAATTTATAAAAATAGACATGGTTCGTTTGTTTGTATAAAAAGCTAAGCATAAATAGGCTTTACAAATTTGTTTTATGGACTTTTATTACATATATTTACCGAAGACGTAACAATTCTATTAATACGAACAAATTTGTGATAAAATTCAAAACGTGTTGGGTAAAAAGGAATGTCACGACACAGCTAAAACCTAGGACACGTTTTATTATAGAGGTGGGCAAAATGTATCACTGAAAAGAAAAGATTGAAATGTATCTTTCGATCGCTGGGATATGTATCACTATTTTATATCTTTATATCCTTATGTATCCGCACACGACACGCAGTGACATTGCTCTGTGATGCTCACTGCTCAGCGTGGCTTGCTTCGCTCAAGTAAATCCAATGAATCAGTAAGAGTGATAAATAAGTACCTAAGCTGTTTGCACTTTGCTTGTCGTTACATTACGTATCTCTCTGATTTTTTGGACTGCTGTTTCAAGCTTTCGAATCTACTGCTTGAAGCTTGAACTAATGAATGAAGCAAATTGATTAACTAATATTTTGTTTAGTTTTGTAACCAGAGCGCCAAAAGCACTTGATTTTGAGTGACTAAAATTTAGGCAAAGTACACGCGCAGTCAAAACCAGTATAATTGTAAAGATAAAATGACTGATACAGTGATACATTCGGATGTGAATGGATATAAAGAGTGACTGATGGAAACAGATTGATTCATATCTTTTTTATCTATATTTCCTGAGTTACCCCTCTATTTTATTATCTGTGGTGTGGTATTTTTTTGTGGTCAAACAAGCGAAAAGTCGCCGCCGCCGCCAAAAAAAACATTTGATTTTGTATAAAAAGCAATAATATTGATCTTTTACTTGTGATACAATAGCTATGGAGTCTGAAGTGGTAAGTGATTTTATAATTTTGTAGGTGTATCAACTCCTGTGAACCTTTTTATGTGCACATAACAAGCTAATGCGAATGCTAAGATTTTCATAACTCAGAAATAAATAAATAATAATAATTTTCATAACTAAATCAGCATAGTGCCCAATGCATAAAATCTTAAAATCATCAACAGTTGATGAAGCACTGCATGATTTCTGATAAAATAATTATACTTTAAAAACAAAGTTCTTTATTTATTAGGTACCTAGCTGTTCTTTTTAGATCCTATTTGCAACTTACCTTGATAAGGTTACACGGACAAGAGGTATAATTTCAGTCAACAGTAAAACTGCTAATTTTGACAGCTTAAACCTAAAGGTAAACTCCGCATCATCCAGACTTTGCATGTAGTTCACCCTTTTAATTCTTCGCGAAGAAGCGCGTTGAGGTCTTATGACTTCACCAGCGTCACTATCAGTACTATCCCGATCTGATAATTGAGCCAGAACTTCCATATTGTCACTATCACTGGAGAATATTGACTATTTCAAATAAAATCCGTGAATTGAATCTGCTATCTTAGGAAACTCTAAGATTAAGATTTGGATTGTTTACACAGCTCAAAATAAACGTCAAATTCAACAGATATGTTATTGACACACTCAAACTGTCATTTTCGAACAGAGGGCAATCTGTAGTCTATGATCCATACTCTCAAAGATCGATTGGTTGAAAAGATTGCTATTGCAATCCGCGGATCGTTTTTAGCTACACTTTACTACAAATCTGGATTGAATTTTCGATCTTAAATCTAGAGATATTGGATGAGATTGGTTATTAATTTCGGCCGTTAGTGGAATCATATGCTTGACTTCGTGATATAAGTTTGTCCTTCCCTTACACCATGATTTTCTGGCGGAGTAGCTCCGAGCATTGTAATAAGCAACATGCAAGGTCAAAATAAAACATCATTGATTCAACTGGCAAATAACAAAAAACATTTTCTTGTTGCTGAATGTTGTAGCCAAAATATTTGGTCTTTTTGCTATCGATACTCTAACAGGCCCTAGAAACGCCCCAGCCGTCATTACTTGTCTGGTCTCACTTTTCTGCAGACTGTCCTTGACGTTTACCAGCAGTAATTAGTAAGATGTGGACAGATTAATCATTTAACAACTCCCGGTAACATCTCTATGTTTTTTACAGGTTTTTACCCTACCAAGAGAACACAACTGCCATTTTCGAGGAGCTCACTATAACAGCCACGATGCCGAGTCCCTTACTTGATAGTGAGCTAACCACGAACGACTCGATCGTGTACCCGATGTCTGCCACTGTCAACGTCATGCCTTTAGAACCAAAGGACTTCACTTACACCGCCGTTACGAACGATAACGTCACCGAACATACTATGACATTGAAAAATAACGCCGCTGAGTTATATTCTTTCGCTCTCTGGGGAAGAAATTTCGCCATTGATGTAACGGACAAACTGCTTCCATTACGTTTACTAGGCGTTCTTCCCCGCGACCCCTAAAAAAAAGATTTGTTTAATTGTTTCCTCTTAACCCTTAAACATAGTAGAAGATGTAAATATAGACGATTTCGAAAAAAAAGAAGTAAAGTTGTAAACCTAATAATGGTCACGACACATCGATCGACGACGTTTGACGGCTTGTCGATACAAAAAGAGCACGAAGTATGGGAGCCGTTCCCCACGTTCGGTGCGAGAGGGTACGTACAGCGTCCCCTGCCTTGTGCTCTCTTTTATATGGACAAACCGTCGAACACCTTTGATAAATGTGTCGTGACCTTAGTGATTATGTTCTTTTCGTAGATCTTCTGACTTCCGAGTAGAATCTCCGCTGTTGTATCTTTGGCCAAGTTTGTTCTTATATCCATTCTAGTTCAATATTTCTCCAGTAAGTTAATTATTAGGTATAATTGTTTGATTGGGCCAGTCAAACACAACGCAAATGCTGAATAAAGCGCTGTTTGTTTATGCTTGAATTGGTGATGCAATGATAATTAAGATATCTACGCTAAGCTGATAACGTAACTTTATTTTATATGTTTGAAACCAATTAAATAATATTATCTGGAAAACTTAAGATGTCGTTTCATTGTTATCTCAAGTAAGTTTAAATGGATATAACTACATATTATCTTTACCGCGTGGCAGCCTAGGTGGCGTATTATAATATTAATTACATAAAGGTAAACACGAGATAAGTTTGATGATCGTTGTGCCTAGGTCTGCTTTGGTGATGATCGCAAGCGCGACTGCTGAGCATGAGGTCCTTGGTTAGATACCCAGCTCGGTCAAAGTGTTATTGCGTTTTTCTATTAGGAATTTCTCAGTACCCATGGAGTCTGGAACACCAGACTCCACACAACACAACAGTGCCCAGACCATGGCAATATGCTCGCCCCCTATTACATGGGACTTAAACGTAACTGGCGCAGGGTATAAGTACTAAAACTCTTAGAGAGAGGTTTACTTCCACTTCAACCTAACCTAACCTTTCGGACACATTGCACGCGTGGTGTCCTCATCATCCGTGTTTCTGTGCTTTCATTAGAATCTGATTATTGAAATAACAAAAACTGCCAAGAGTCTCCTTAGGATAATAATTGTAATCCAGTAATCATAGATGTAAGATAAATAAATAGAAAGTTTGGCAACAACGATCCCCAAATAATGGGAATTAAGTTGTTGCTGTTTTAAAAAAAAAAAAAAATTGTTTATTTCAGACTAGGGAATGTCAATATTTTGTTAGTAACACGTCAATTTCTTAAGACTAAGTTTTTATTTTTATTTTACTTATTTGGCTCACTAACTATTGAATAACACAGCTTCAAACTCATATGTTTGAAGCTGTCAAGAGTCTCCTTAGGATAATAATTGTAATCCAGTAATCATAGATGTAAGATAAATAAATAGAAAGTTTGGCAACAACGTTAATCCCCAAATAATGGGATTTAAGTTGTTGCTGTTTTAAAAAAAAAAAAAATTGTTTATTTCAGACTAGGTAATGTCAATATTTTGTTAGTAACACATCAATTTCTTAGGACTAAGTTTTTATTTTTATTTTACTTATTTGGCTCACTAACTATTGAATACACAGCTTCAAACATATGAGATACATTCAATAGAGTCACAGACAAGTGTATCAACCTCTTACAGGTAAGCACATCATGCACTACTTATTTGTCGTTGGGTGCCTACTTAAAATCAGATGAGTACCTAACTACTCACCGCACACAACTGTGGTTTTTGAATACATAATTCGTTAGTAGTAGATAGCATTTATGTAAGCAGTCTAGATCAGATGAATACAGATTTACTTTATGTAGTTTTTGTTTTCGAGATTTTTAACACGCTTATATTAGCTTCACCTGTAACTAACTATGTAAAAATTTTAGAAGTTACAACCCCTTTTCCCGGTTTCCGATTGAACCGAAATTTTGCATACATGTTTAGTTAGGATGACAATGCATGGTTAAGGCTAAGTGGCGTCATTCTAAATCCAATATGGCGGACTCTGAAGATGGCGGACTAGTTATTTTGTTTGCATTCCCATGACACGGGTATCAAAGGAAAGGGTTTGCTGAAAAGAATACGAGAAAATATAAAAAGAAGTCACTCTAATGCGTGTTTTTTAGATATTTACTTTAATATATTATTACTCTAAAGGACGAGTAGGAATGATTTAGGTCATTAGGCGTATGATAGACTTTTGTTATTCTAAAAACAAAGTGAGTGTTTATTTCCTTTCAATTCATAAATAACCGTAGAAATTTATGTTGTGTTCTATTATGTAAAATTATCTTGCTATGGAAGAGTGGAGTCTCCTAATACAGGCTCCAATCATCAACTTACTGTCTTGATTTGGTTAAGAAATAAACAATTTTTATTTTATTATGTGCTTACTACAGTGTGAGACAGTGTAGCACGCGACTCCAACCTTTTTAAAATAAATAAAAAAAACTTAGTTTAGTTAGTTTGATTAACCGTCAAGTTCCGATAAAAATGTTGGCGACTGATAAGGCTCACTGATAAGGTAAGTCAAACTCACTATTATTGTATGTTACATCAATCTTGCCCAGAGTATACAGGATGGTGTCATAAATGGTGTCTTATTCAATGGTGTAAAAGTAATGAAATGTATTTGAATTCGAAGAAATGTCACCACGTTAAATATACACGGAAAAATAATCCACTAAAGACAGCGTATTATATAAATGAGGACAAGGTTAGTGAAGTGGACACTATACGTGACCTTGGTGTTCTATTTGACCAAAAACTAACCTTTGCACCACACCTGGATCACATTTCTAAAAAAGCGTCCAGGATGATGGGTTTCGTCATAAGACAATGTAAAGGTTTTCGGCAAATTAATACTAAAATCTTACTTTATCAGAGTTTAGTACGTAGCATATTGCAGTGTGGTGTGGCGGCCACACTACGCTACAAGTAGTTTGCGTCTAGAACGCGTCCAAAAACGCTTCGATATAAAAAGCCAGGTGCTTTGGCACCTGGCTTTTTCTGTGGGTATATCTAGGGAAGTGCGTTCGTATAAAAAAAGATTAAAATTCTTTAAAATGCACTCCTTGGAAGAGCGAAGATGTTTGAACGACGCAATGTTTGCTAGCAAGATCTTGAAGGGAAACATAGACTCTCCGCCGCTGCTCGCACTCTTTAAATTTCGTGCTCCTTCGAGGATTCCGCGCAAACCAATTACTCCGCTTTGTCCTCCAATGAGAAGAACGGTGTTGGGTTCCAACTCTCCATGTGCTAGGTTTTGTAGGGTTTTAAATAGCTGTAGTGATAAGGTTGATTTTCACTTCGATTCACTGAATAAGCAAAAATTTAAATTTCGGAACTGTTTATCAGACTTATTGTAAAAGTTTTTGTACTGTGTTTTCAGTCATGGTAATAGAACATAGTTTTATATTGCTGATAGTTGTTAAGTTTACTCATAGTTTGTAGCTAACAATATATTTATTATTGTTGTTTTTTGAGCATGTAGTGTTTACCTTTAAGTAATTGTTGCACTGTGAAAAGTTTAAAATCATGTTTAGTTTTATTAGAAGATAAGTGTAGACAATTGTTGGTAGACCTAATAAATAAATAAGTGAAAATAAAAAAAACGGTTAACTGGCTATCTACCACTAGTGTACAGTAGAGACCATAAGTGCAGTAGCAGTTTCACAAAACGATCGCATCAAAACAAGTCGCACTTACGACCTTTTTCCATAACAAACATTTTGCACACATATACACGATCTCGTATTTCGCACTCTTTCATAATTATCTAGTCAGAAAGAGTGCGATATAATGATCATTTGCCTTAGTGACAAGCCTGTCATGTCGCCACGGAGTATTAAGTTAGTGATATTTAATTTCAAACTAATAATTATGTGTCTATCTGGCTTAGCGGTTAACGCTATAGATAAAATGTCTTGCACAGTGTAGCCTGCGTTCGAACCCAAGTGACATTACACTTTTTGTGTTTTAATTATAAATTATTCGTTAGACCCGATGAGATATGTTTTTCTAAATATTAGTTGGAACTTATTATTAACAAAAAAGATAAGGGTGAATGTGAAACAAAATAAACTTCTGGATTGAACAAAGTAGTTAGTTATGACGTTGTTAGTTGGTGAACTTTGTCACGAGCGTTTGTGTTATTATTACGATTAGCGTATTGTTTCATTGTCTTTATTCAAGATGCAAGATAATATTAGTATTGATGACAGGGCAAATATTGTCACTTTGCGTAAAAATGGGCTTAATATTTCTCAAATTTCAACTGACACTGGCTTAAAATGTGTAAGTTATTTTTAAAAATTATAATTATAATGATGATAGTTGTGGTGTGTGATTTTCTTATTATTAAATAAATTGCTAGTTGCAAGTGTGTAATCATATTTTGTTTTTTTTTTTAGAAATTCTGTTAGCCGTTGGGTAAAGAGGTTTGAGGAAGAAGGCAGTCTGAAGAGTCGTCTAAGAAGTGAAAGGCCGCCGCTTATTAACCCGACTCAGCGACGTTTTATGGTGGAAGAATATGAAACAAATGGTTTCATTCCAACTATAATGTTTGCAGAGCAATTGGATACTACATTACAGACTGTTCGCCATGCAGTCCATGCTGAAGGTTTACATCATCGGAAGCCAGCTAAAAACCATTTTTGACACAAAAACACAGGGAGGAAAGACTACGTTTTGCTCGAGATTATTTAGATTTTAACTGGGAGGTGACTGTATTTTCTGACGAGAAGACTTTCAAGTCTTGCCAAAAGGAAGATTTAATTTATGGCGAAAAAATAATAATACTTAATGTAATAAGTAGACCGGGTAACTAAATATTTAGTAATATTAACATAACCGTAAATAAAAAATGAAAAAAATTAAGAAATAAATTTTAAATTTAATGATCTTAAATTGGGGTTTAGTTTCAATATTCTTTTCGTCAAGAAAATGAACACTTAAGCTATAACCTCAATACATTCAATGTGACGTTACATAAAAAAACACGTTCATAAAGTCTAACTCATATATTAGTATTCAATGAACTCTCCTGAATACTGATACCTATAATAAGCGGGTATCAACAATTATTTTTGTGTTATTAGAATATCCTTTCAGTGTTATGTTATTCTTATTATGAATTGACTAAGTGGGTATACAACAAAAAATCTTATGAACGGTGATAAGAGAACTATTTTTGGCCTAGATAGGAATGTGACGTCACAATTCTCATAAAAGTTTGTTAATTTTATAAATAAATAAAACGAATAAACATTTTTGTTATCATTCAGCATGATTTTTTTATTTCCACCTTCCAACACCGAAAACATAAAATAAAAATCAATTAATGAGGTTAAATAATAATACAATAACTATCTAATATTTAACTTCTTATAAAAAATAATAATAATGACTAAATTAAGCATGACTACATTATAAATAAACATAAATACCTAACGACTTTCTGCTGAAAATACAAATATTATTAAGGTTTCAAAGAAACAAAAAACAGCCACACATTGTAATAACATGGATTCGAACTTGGACTTCATTGATCGTGAACCCATGCTCAGCCCAAACAGCTACCAACCCATGTTAATACTACGCGAATTTTAACAATGCAATGGTAAGAACAGGTCATCACTATGATGTGTATTCTAAATGCAACAGAAATATAATGCTATTTCGCGTAGTGTGACGACAGTTCATTAGTGTGTGTTATGTGTGGAATGTTGAGACATCACTCATACACGCACACGCGCACACACTGCTGTATCGCGCTCGCACAGTTCATAGCAATATAATCTTTAGCATGGTAGTGCACTTTTGAGCGTCTACTGTACATCATCATCTGCCTAGCTTCTTCACAATTATATTGGAGTCAGCTTGCAGTCTAACCTCTAAATCTGTATTTTACATGAAGCGACTGCCTGAATATCGGAACTCCATAATGCAGTTATTGGGTAATGTAATACGATACCCATTGGTAGCACTGGCACGGTCTCGGTATGGCAAGGACCGTCACCCATCTACGGCCAGACCTCGGCAAAAACTTGAAGATCGATCCGTGTGGCTGTTATTATTTAGCCACGAGCCGCACAGGAGTCGGTTATGGATGACAGGAAAATAATATCAGACTTCAGAATTACGACAAAACAGTAACAGATAGTTTATTCAAGAGCAGTTTAAATTCTCTGCTGTTATGAAAGGTTCCTTTTATTTTGCAAGTTTCTTATCAACATTCTCCTAAAGGAGCAAAATGACACGACACCAACGAGGCCTCGTTAGTCGTGGGGGTCATTTCGCCAGTTAAGTCCCATGTATACACCGTGACTTTTTAGTCGTCTTACAAAGCCAGCCCACTTCATGTATCCAATGAATACTAAACATTCATAAAAAAAATAGGTATTTAAGAGATTTTAATAATTTAAAAATAAAAATATTATTCAGTAAACACCGTGTTGCGAGCGATCTACTGGATTCGAGTGCTGTGTAGGTATATGTTCTCCCGTTTGACACGTAAAACTCATTAACAGGATGTTTCATAATTTTATTCTATTTTTTTATGGGTAGTATTTAAACGAGCGAACATAAATTCAAATTAAAGGTGTCAAAAATATTGAAAATGGGCTACTGAAATACTAAGTGAGCGACAAACAGTGGGCTAATACTAATGTTTAAAACAGTGACTTGAAAATAGAAATTTGAGTTACTAGTTGTTCAGTACGATTATGTGATAATTCAAGGACTCCTGTAAAAAACTTAAAACAAGGTTATTAATCACTAGATTGTACATAAGGCGTAGTCGACGAACCCCCGCTGAGCGGGGCTCCTATTTCTGTTTACAGAGTTTAAAGTAACCTAACACGAAGGGGATGGCGGGGTCTTAGTTCGTTCACTTCGCTCGCTCACTAGACCCCGCCATCCCCTTCGAACCTAACCTGTCCGAGTCGGGGTGCCACAAGTCTCTCTCAGCATTCGCTCGCTCTTGCTTCCTTAATTCTCCTTGCCGCAATGACCAGATATATAGTTACTTACTTTGGTACAATAGTCGCCCATTTAGTATATTGGTCGCCAATTAAATTTTTATTCGCCAGATTAATAATTTCCCATAAATAGTTACTTACTTTGGTACAATAGTCGCCCATTTAGTATATTGGTCGCCAATTAAATTTTTATTCGCCCGATTAATAATTTCCCTTTTTTTATTATTATTTTTCTTTGTACCTATTTTGGAAGATAAAAAAAATCGCGCCTAGAGCTATTTTATGTCAGGTACATTGAGTGGACGACCTTTGTAAAACGACTAAAAAGTCACGGTGTATAGGTGGCGAGACTTGCCATCAACCTGGCACAAAACCAGACTCCATGGCTGCTACTGAGAAAATTCCTGATCAGCAGTCAGTTAAATAAATGCCTGCCTTATTATTAGGTACACTTAGAATTTCAACTCATGCAGTTGAGCGGAGTCTTGAAAATTTTCCTGACGTTCGTAAAAACAAGTTTCACAACACCCTGTGTATTGTCCAGTTGTAAAGTTGTTAAATCATTCAGAATCACATCTTGTTAGTGTCAGTCCTGCACACAGCCCGGCACAGTTCACACGTTACGACACATATGACACACGACACATAATTATCACCTTGAGAACGGAGATACGCAGCGAATCTTAAGTTCGTGTGAACCGCTATAAGAGCTAAGCCGCCGACAATTTGCACATTCATTATCTCAGCGGCAAATTGATAGTGTACTTGATAATAAATTCGTTTTTGAATTTATCTAAATAAAATTGTTTTAAATACCGTAGTTATAATGGTTCAAAATAAAAGAGTGCTAGTTATCTACACAGGAGGTACCTTTGGTATGCTGAAAAATGAAAAAGGAGGTTCGTTTATTTTTTTTTTTAAAAGGCTTAGAAATTAACAGACAGTAGACACTAATTGTTTTTTTTTTCATGAGGCAGAGTGGAACAATGGAACAAACCTTAAATATTTGCTAAAGAACTTAGTGTACGTTCTATGACGGACGGCCTATGTACTTCCGCAGATGTACATAAGCTATATATTATATTGTAATTTCGTGTGTATCTTTTAATTTTGTGTGCAATAAAAAATAAGAATATTTTAACTTAACACCTCAAGTATATGTATGTATTACCTATTTACGTACAAATTATAAAGGTGTAAAGTAGATACTTTGCTCTATTAGTATGTTTTGCACCAGGTCGTGTTAGTAAATAAGAAATAGCTAATAAAGTTCCTAATAGTTTCGCAGTGTAATAATTAAAGATACCGTGCGCGTTAGGTACGGTCAGCACCAGTTTGCATTAATCATTCTCCAGCCCCTTCTGTAGTTTATTTAGGTTGACCCCACAAACGATGGCCCATCGTCCATCTTGCACTGCGCACTTGATGATCTATTTACTGCATCAGTGAGCGGGGTTCGCGAAGTTTTGGGCTAAACATATATATGCTTTTTGCCATCGATACGCTAAGAAGAAGAAGCACAGCATGGTCTTCACAGTCTCTATTAGTCGTCAACCGTTTTCTAGCCATATAGGCAGACATTCAAATATTTTATAGGCCATCTTTGACAGAGTCCATCCACCGTTTCTTAGTGTAGGAAAAATTTTTGAGTATGGATTATTACATTACCCTTATCAACCATACGTAGTGTTTTTCTCACGACATTCCCTCATTTAGCATTTCGGTTCTTTTTCAACGAGGCTTACTAAAGAACTGCCTATTTAATCTTCCAGTACTGGTGCCACAAAAGGACATAGAAGCAGTGATCAGGAGGCTGCCTCAGCTACACGACAATGAATACTGGCAGACGAAACTGGCTGGGACAGAGCACAAGGAGTATCTGGCATTACCAGGTATGTTCATATAAGGCATAGTCCTTCTGACCGAATGTCATGGCGGACTATCTCAACTGAGACGAGCCATCGACGAGGAAGATGCTAATGTGTATAGACGCCAGCACATCAAGCTACCCAAAGCTGCGAAATTTTACGAATCAACCTTGAACCTAATGCTTTAGCGATAAGGTTGAACTTTATTAAAGAAATTTGACAGATTGTAATGGCTTGATGTGATAGCGTCTGTACAAGTGTGTCCGCCACAAAGGTGCGCTCTCTTCCCTGACTCTCATAGTCTGATGGCTCGGCAATCCGTCACGACCGGATGAGATCGGGCACAGGACCCAGGGTTTCCCAGGCTCCGGGTACTGGCAATTTTCAAACTTTCGGCTGCCATAGAGAATCCCCGATGATAAAACCTCAGCACACTTTGCCCGACCTATAAGAAGAACCCAAGGATCCCACGCCCAGCTCACATCACGCTTTTGTCACAAAAGGGTTGGCAGATGAGACTAAAGTGGATCCCGTGTAATTACGTAGAGCTGAGACTCTTGTGTCTTTTGCTGCTGCTATACTATACAAGGTAATATTAAATTAGCTAGTGATACTCAACAAACGTGATGTACGGAACCGAATTGACAGAAACGGTAATTTATATACGGAAAACTAAGTAATTCTGTGCAGAATTAGGTAACTCTGTCGGTCTGCCTTAGGTATTGGATTCACTGATTTCGATTTCATAATATCACGCCTGTATCCCCGAAGAGTTAGGCAGAGGTGTACGTAATAGTAGGTACAACCACATTTCGCCAGTTATGTTTTAAGTCCCATGTAATAGAGGGCAAGCCTATTGCCATTAACCAGGCACTCCGTGGCTGCTACCGAGAAATTCCTGATGGAAAAACCCAATAACACTTCACCCGACCCGGGAATCGAACCCAGGATCTTATGCTCAGCAGTTGCGCTTGCGAGCGCTCGACCAACGAGGCGGAATTCCGATTTCCCGTGGAATAATTTCCCACCACCACGTGGGTGGCAAGCTAGCTAGTCAACCTATGTTAGGTATAATTTTTAAGCCCGTCATGTAGCATCGTTGATTCCGGCATTCTTATCTACTTATTTAGTACTTAGTTGATCACACGATTCTTCCATCTAGATATAACCTAATACGATGTCGATTATTTATAAGTTTCACGTCATGGATAACATGTTACGTATCATGTTATAAATATTAACAAGTCATGTGTTTACAGTTACGTGATGTTTGGAAATAAATGTCAATGTCATGTTCGTTGCTGGGAAGTTTGCTCAGCTACTTCTTCTTCCTCAGTTAGAATACTAGGAATTACCGTAGGGCGGTAATTTCTGGGACTGTCTCATCTCATGTAACTGACGGCATGGTTGTGTGACTGAGCGATTGACTGCGGCGCTGCGTGTCGCGAGTTCGATTCTCGCACGCAACTAATATTTGTATGGCCTACAGGTAGTTGTTCCGGGTCTGGCTGTTTGTGTATATGAGTTTGAATGTTTGTAAACGCACCCACGATACAGGAGAAATTCCTAGTGTGGGGCAACGTTAAAAAAAAAGGTATTTAAATGAATGTTTTGTTTTTATTCATTATACACTGTTAGAACTATGTATTTGATAAAACGTAAACATACCACACAAACCATCGTGGATTTAACATTGGTATGCCAGACACGGCCACTCGGTGCCACCACATTATTAATCATTACATAACTAGGTATAAAAGTATCTCTTTAGTAGTTTTGAGCAATTTTTCACATTTATTGCATTGCAGATTTCTAACGGTAAGCCATTCATAATGTTACTCTTTCACGCGAAAACTACTGAACGGATTTGAATAAATTTTGGCGCATAGATAGTTTATAACCTGGATTAACATATAAGATACTTTTTAGACCGGTAGTATGATCCCGTGGGACCATTACCGAAATTCACACGGGCGAAGCCGCGGGCATAGGCTAGTTTTTAATAAATGACTTTTGATTTTGATAGAAGACCTTCAAATGATTTAATTTTATCAAAGATAAGAAACTGATTCTTCCTTATGACATTCCTAATAGATATTGTGCAGTATATTGAGCAGTGCTTATGTACCTACGAAATAAAGTACTTTATTTAATTTAGTGGAAGATTTTTAAACCTATTTCTCTCGCCATCCATCATTTGTTCGTTATCCTGCGTCTTCCGTTACGTCCATATTAAATTATATACTGCCACTCAATTTGGACGAATAGGAAACGTTCGTGACCAAAATAATTCGCTCTATAGAGGATCACAAAAATAAATGCTCCTAAGCCAAATAAGTAGAAATACTACCCAGAAATGCCCAATAAATTGTTATTAATGACGATTGATGATGGCTGTCGCAATTCGATCTTTGGGTTAAGCAGGTCTTGCCTAGGTTGGTCCGTGGATGGGTGACCACCCAATACATACCCAGTTTCCTCCGTGCCTCGGAAATCACGCTAAGCAGTTGGTCCCGGCTGTCATTTGTAGATCATTGACAGTCATTACAGGCGACAACCAGTATTACCAAAGGGTATCGTATTAAATTACCCAGTAGCAATTGGGTTGTGGAAGTCAGATAGACAGTCGCTCCATGTTAAATACTGGTATTCAGCTGCATTCGGTTAGACTGGAAGCTGACTCCAACATTTGGGAAAGACTAGGCAGATGATGAGCGGTGGTGATGAAATAAATTACGCAAATTAATGTTCCAGGCTGGGTTCGAACTCACAACCTCCAAACTCGTCAGCCGGGATCGTTACCACTAGGCTGTCACTACTCTCTTATCGTATAATTTTTCATTATCACACTAATCTATATGTCTGTTTGTTTCAGATGGCAAGGACACAGAACAGAAGATTTTATACAAAATATATGAATATGATGAGCTCAAAGACTCCTCAGATTTTACCATGGATGACTGGATCAGACAGGCCAGAGATATAAAGGTAATTTTAGCATACAGTCAATTTCACCTCATGATGGCGCAGTAGCTTTGTATCAACTTAGGGTAGATGACTAGAAACGGAAAAGGAAACAGAATGTTTAAAACTGGAAAACCGATGACAAGGCCATCTTCAGGCGCTACCTCACCAGGAGTATTTGCCTGTAATGGAACAGTTCAGATTCGAGCATTACATCAGTGAGTGAGAGGTAACGAGCCTTGCGCAATCTGTAACGATCCAATTTGTAAATATCACTTGTTTCTGTACAAAAACGAAACTTAAGATTTTACATCTTAATCCAAGAGTTTGCACCGCACCATGATCTACTGGACCCACACTTCGTCTATTTGTAACGAAATGCTCATAATCGAAACTTATAAGTTCCAATATAGGCGAATGCGCTGGTCAAGGAGCACCTTTAAGATATTGTTGCATCACAAATTCTCTTCTATTTATCCTATCTACTCTCTAACATTTCAATCTTAACATAGAACTTCGTCACCGAACCTTTTACAACTAGACACAGTGTAGACACATAGTTCACTAATTTGAAAACACTCTAACCGCATTCAGTTGAAAACTAATATTTCACATGGTGTGACTGTCTGTCTGACCGTCTCAACCCATTAACTTGGTTGTACAATACCCCTGTCATAACATCAAATTTCGTCCTTTCCAGAAATTCTACCACGACTACGATGGTTTCGTGGTCCTCCACGGCACGGACACGACAGCATACGGAGCTTCCATTCTCTCCTTCATGCTGGAATCCGTCGGCAAGACTGTCGTACTCACTGGAGCACAGGTATTTACAAAACTCGCTGCAATGTCTCAGAAAAATACATTATTATGTGACCACTTCTGTGTACATTGAGGACCAGCCTAGGCAAGCGCCGCCTAACATTAGGGTAGACCTAAGCGGCTGTTATTATTTAACCACGAGATCCTCCTGAAAAGCGACATGTGGTGCTTAATTGGCAAGTATTGTGATTGGCGATCAAGAACTGTACCATCACTATAGCACTATTATTTTCACCTTTCTTCATCGTTTGAAAGAGATGAAGCTAGATGTCCTGTACAGGTCCATCTCTTTCCCACCCCTGATAACAGTCAGCCTGTGAAAGCTAACCGAAGGTCTTATTACTTCCAGGTCCCTATCTTCCAACCTCGAAGCGATGGTAACAACAACTTGTTATGCGCTATCCTGGTGGCTGCCACGCAGCACATCCCAGAAGTCACCGTGTTCTTTGGAGCCAGACTGTTCAGAGGCACAAGGTAGGCATAGCTTGGTATTTTTTAGAACGTAATAACCGGTTTATGTTTGTTTTGTCATCCTTGACCTGGCTAATATTTCAATACTCAAATAGGTGATGACTTTTGGAAATTAAAATGGATTGGTTGGATGAACTTGGACCACACAATCTTTAGTCTAGTATTAAAATATCCTGGTTTTCTAAAATCCTCGCTCAAATCATTATTTTATTCGTCTTTTACCATGTAATGCCACTATAATAAATGTCCGGCATACCCTGGGCCTAAGACCACCTATAATTTGCATGCATTTGACACACGATCAGAGTTTGCTATTTTGTTGTAGTCCAGAAGAGGACTTTTCCAGGCTAGAACTGATAATGATGCCTTACAATACTCAACCTTACCTCCACAGAGTAAAGAAAGTGTCAAACACAAAGATCTACGCCTTCGATTCGCCCAACTTCCCAGCTCTTTTGGAAGCCAAGACTACCCTGGAGGTGGACCCCAAGATGCTGATCCACCCGCCGGGCTCTGTGCCCAACGAGTGCCGGTTACACGATCAGCTCTGCAGGAAGGTGTACATATTGAAGGTGGCCCCGACCATCACTCCTGAACTGATCAGGGCTGTGTTCTCCGGAATGGAAGGTGATTATAATCCTGTACTGTTAAATGATCAATATTTGTATATACGTATATTTGAAATCACGTTCTCGAGTACGGCTCTAACGAATTCGACAAAAGTTGCAATATCTCATAACTGAGACAATTCGTTTTCGACAGAGCTCTGTCGCCCAGCTACTGTCCTTTATAATATTATTGGTGTATTTTAGAATTGACTTGGAAATTAAATAATACCGACTGTCATAGGAAAGAACGTGTTCAGCCTTCGTTCATAAGAAAACATGATTTCTTTGTTTATTTTTTTCGTATTCACATAAACTATTGCAGGAGACTCAATGTCTTATAAGGTGAATTCTGCAGAGTAACTTCTACAGCATCTTCCAATAAACCCAAATGACTCCTAGGCCTAAACTTATGGTAGCATAGATACCTCTTTTTAGTTATCAACCTTAGTCTTAATTATCACATAGTTAACCATAAATGTATCCTTACCAGGTGTGGTCCTCGAGACTTACGGCAACGGCAATATCCCCATCAAACGGAAGGAGATTTACAAGGAGATCGAGACGGCGGTGAAGAACAAGGTCCTCGTCGTGAATGTGACACAGTGCATCAACGGCACTGTCATCGCTAAGCCGCTGTATGAGACTGGATTGGTGAGTAATCAATACATGTTCTTGTAAACCTTTTGAGCATAAACGCACGCGCTCGTCTCCACGCCAAGCCATAATTTAACCGCAAATACCTACAAAAAAAATAGGGATTCTAAACTATTTTTTGTCACATATTTGTGTCGCTGGCGTACAGGGCACTTGATTGTATATTTTTGCACGAATATGTGACAATGGCTTTCAAAAGGTCTAGAATTTGCTTGCAATTTTGGCGCCTTCAGTAGCGCCCATCAATTCTTGTATTTAATGAGCAAATAACGGTACCTGTAGGTAAGTACTGTTGCTGTCTGTAGGCAGGATACGATATTCATGTGCCACATCGTTTGTGGAACAGTCTACTACTACGGAATACGAATACCACGTATTCGGTACATCATTCGGGACCCCCATCACATACCTTATGGAAATATTTCATCGTTATTTTTTTTTTAATCTGTTAAACAGCAGTGTTTCTTTTTTTTGGCACGGTAAAACGTGAGTGGCGTTGCGAATAATGTACTGAAGACGTGGTATTCATTTCTGCGTCGATGTTCCACCCTGTATAGTTTACATAAATAAATCATTGACCAAGTATCCCGTTAACAAGACCACTCCACGCCTGAAAAAAGGCCATAATATCCAAGTACAAATTTTGACCTTCTTATTATTAATTATCCTTCCACGTATTTCCCAGCTCCTGTTGGAATGCGGCGTAGTCCCAGCATACGACATGACAGCCGAGGCGGCGTGGGCCAAGCTCTCCTATGTACTCACGAAGAAAGAACTCAGCTACGAGGAGAAAGTTAAAGTAAGTGTTATTACTTTATCGGAGTTAATCGTAACTTGGACCTGTCTACTAGGCTATTCCTATTCATAAAATACATAACACAACATCAAGCCTGTAATCCCCGAAGGGTTACGCAGACGTGTACCCATTAGTACACCCACATTTCGCCAATTATGGCACAAACTGGCAGTTGGGCACAAATCCAGACTCCGTGGGTGCTACTGAGAAATTGCTAATGGAAAAACTCAATAACACTTTGCCCGACCAGAGAATCAAACCCAGGACCTCATGCTCAGCAGTCGCGCTTGCGACCACTAGAACAAAGATGCAGTAATAAAATACACTTAATAAAACATATTTCTTTCCTTATTGCAGTTGATGAAGACGAATATCCGGGGGGAGATGCTGTAACCAACCCATCAACTAGTTTATAAATAATAATTAATCTGCTAAAATGTTTAACTGATAACGTCGAATAAATTATTCATAAGGCTACTCTACTGATAGCAGTTTCATTATACTACCATTCAATTCATTGTAGTCCAGAGGTGTGACCGTCGGACTGCCAAGGTCTCGAGTTCGAACCCAAGACACCCTCTGATTTTTCGGATTCATATGTGTGTCGAATAAAAAAATATCACTTGCTTCGGTAGAGGAAAACATCTTGAGGAAACCAAACCAGCATGTCTGAGAGATATTTCTCGACGGCATGTAAAGCCGAATCAGAGGCTCATGCGCGGCATAAAAACTCTGACACCAGGTTAGGCACTAACCACACGATAAAGAAAGAATTCATTGTATCACTGTTAGTATTGTCCAGGTGGCCTACCATGACCTCATACATCACTATTGTTTTAATCTAACTTCAGACCGGGAAAGAGGTGGAGCTCAACGTACTGTATTGCCATCATCAACCCTCTATGTCCTATGTCCCACACAGACGGCTATATGAAGCCGTAGTACGAGCCCAGAACATTTGTAACCTTTTAGGAAGACGATAAAACTATATTTTAAAAAATTACTCTTAAATTCATGAAAGTGTCATTTAGTGTGTTTTGACTACCCTCAAAGACTGCTAACAATGTGAAATAATTCAATCTAAGTATAATGCTGTAGGAAGGCCAGGTGTATGATATTAAACAGTCAAGATTTCTAAATAAAATAATTGTAAAAACGTTTGGTCGTAGCTGTAACCAACGTAACACAATGAGAGGATATCCGTAAGCTGTCTTGTGTGTGTGTCCTACTTTGCCAGCCACTATCACGCCAAGCTTACTCAGGCCTCTATCCTAATTATTAAAAGGTGTTGATTGGTACTACCGGTTCACTGACCATCGACCAGTTTTCAACCTTATTACTTAAGGCTCACTACTCACCCTTATGGGTGAAAAATTGGTGCTTGCTCCGCTCAGGCGTAAGTGGGCTCGCTCCGCTCGCTCGTTTTTAAATTGAGCTCGCACTCACTTGACAGATTTTCCAAGACGCCACTCTACGCGAGTAAACCGACCGAAAAGGTGTATTCATGTACTTAAACAAGTCAGATTGTTACACATATTTTTTATTAAAATAATCATTTTAGCTTATTCATATCAGAAATAAATATAGATACATTTATTGTGCAAATATATTAATTGAAAAACACACTAGGTATTTCAAGACGTTGTACTTAAATTATAATAGCAACAACATAGAAAATAACAAGGTATAAGTACCAACAAAATTAAAGTAAGTATTACATTCATTTGAGGTACACAATAATAAAAATTATAAAATGTCAAAAATGCCATTCATTGGAATTAAAAGACACACGCACGCCACACAAAAAAAAGCATTCCCAAGTTGTAACAAATGCTTACAAATAAAGTAAGCTATGGTGGGATTCAGAAGCTAACATCCATAATTATTAAAGTAGAACATAATAATAATCAAGTCGAACATAATAATAATCAAGTAGAACATAATAATAATCAAAGATTCCTTATAAAAGCTGAACGAACTAAGATTCAATTTTTTTTGGTCGAAATTGTCACACAATTTGACTCCGAAATCCAGATTCACATTTAGATCTATTTAAGTGTAACTATAGTTTTCCATTAAAAGAATTTAAATAATATCAGAAATATATTTCAAGCAAAACTTGTACAATTTATAAAATGTTATAGATTCGACAGCAGCCGTGTCGTTTTTCACACAAATTAGATACTACTGAAAAAGGCAGTGTCTCAAGAACACGTTGTCTTAAATTTAAGTTGTACAAAATCTAAACTTTATAAGACAATTACCTGTAGTCTCTCTATTGAAAAATATACATCTTCGGTTAACATTTTACATAGGTAGGCTATGCTATGAGTACGTTTAAACGTTATGTGCTACAAGTATGTACTAGATAGGCAATCGACACTAATATATAGGTAAATATATGACGTAGAAATTCGAATACTTGTAACGATTTGATCGGAGACGCCCCCAACATGAATGAGGAAGAGAGGGGTACGAAATATTTTGACACAGACCAACAGAAAAGAAAAAATTACCTCCGGTTTCCAAAAGACACACATTAT
This sequence comes from Noctua janthe, assembly GCA_910589295.1. Lineage (NCBI taxonomy): Eukaryota > Metazoa > Arthropoda > Insecta > Lepidoptera > Noctuidae > Noctua > Noctua janthe. Next base: position 5,518,352 of record OU342573.1, on the reverse strand, counting down.
TCTTTTCAAAGTTAATTTACCTCTGACTGTCAACATTAAATAGATTTTTATTCGCTTAACGATAAGGTTCTTATTAGGTTTTTGTCACTGATAAGTCTGTCAACATTATATTGATCTTTATTCGTTTAACGATAGGGTTGCTTTATTTTTATTTTTTTATAGACTGTGCACACTACTAGGATTTTTTTCAGTATCGTCGGTGCTACCTCACAAACAGTTAGACCCGGAACAACTACCTGTAGGACATACAAATATTTATTCCGTGCGGGAATCGAACTCGCGACAAGCAGCACAGCAGCCAATTGCTCAGCCACCATCTTTTTTTTAAATTGGGTTGCTGTCACTGTAATATCTGTCAAAATGAATGTGAACTTTATTCCCTTAATAAGGGATGGTGATAAGGTTGGTGTTGGAGTACAGCTATCAGAGGTAGACAACTGTGAAAGGACTGATCTGTAAGGCGGCTTTTTATCAAAAAATAGAATCAAACCTATGTTATCTGTTTTAATTGGTTGATGGAAGGTACAACAGCCAATCAGATGATAGATGGTTATCATAAGATGTAACAACGGATTAAAAAACTGCAAACATTACACAGACTCGACGCTCACTCCATTCCAACTTGACTCACAGTAAAATTTTCAAAATAGACATAAACCCCGATTTACACTGGTCAAAGTCAGTGGCGAGTAGCAACTACAAGTACAGTGGGCAGTGGCGAGCACCTAGATAGTGACTGTTGACTCGCTATGTCCGATCGGTTTACACCACTGTCCTAGCTCACTGTACTTTTCTACTTGGCTAAACACTTGACCAATGTAAATTCGGGCTTAAGTGTATCAGTACCCTTTCAAGTAAATGTTGAAAATTCAACCGTAAGAAAAACGATATAAGGGGTGTAAATGCACTTGTTCTCTCCGTCATTGTGATAATTTATAAATTCAGGACCAAACCAGGAATATTGGAGGTCAAAGTTCCAACTTTTACACAAGTTTTTTTTTTAATGGTCCGTTTACACCTTGTATAAAGCTCACATTTTAATTGTTTACTGTGACTCAAGTGTGTTATACATTATGTGCGAAGACTTTAAATACCACGGCGTCTTGTCTTACTTGGTTGGTAAGAGATGGAGCTACAAGTCTTGTATACCTCCATCTCTTTCTAGCTTTCAGAAACCGAAGGCGTTTTTCCTTTTATCTCGAACTGGGCTTACGTAATACAGTTGAAAAAATAACATTATCGCTTAAATAGCTATAGATTGTACCATGATATACTGTGGTGGTTGCGGTAACTTGTATGGCACTGACTGCTTCATCTGCTGTGCGGCAAGGACAGCGCTTTCTGATGGGATCCTAGCTTGCCTCGTTCAGGTGTAGTCTTCTTTCTTCTAGGTCTGGAAAAGACAAACATGATGTATGTGTGTTAAGTACCTAGATTGTCAAAGGTCAAGATGTAATCCCGCGTGCGGTCTGATGTCCGCAAAGTCAGCGATCGAAAACTGCAAGTTGTATCGTTCGAAATGTAGATTAAGGTTTAAAAAGCCATGTTACATATAAAAAAACACACTTTTACTGAAGAATAAAAAAGGTTTAGTTCAATTTCGGCCGAAAAACTTGACTGCAAAAAAAATCCGGATGTCCCGGTTGCCTTTCGCAGGTCTTTGGTCGTACAGTCGTGCTTAGCCAAAAGCTCAAAACTCTAAAAACCAGTCTGACCAAGGGGTTTCGTATTGCTAATTAACTTGGGTAGACTGGAAGCTGATCTCAACATAGTTGGGAAAGACCTAGGAAGATGTTAAGCAAAAACCTACTTCAATATCCACTTTGATAGTTAATTATAATAGACCAACGTTCAGCTGAAGATTTACAACTCTTATAACCATAGTAATTTTTTTTTAAGAACTAGTTAGTTTGTTACCTCAATTCTTGGCGCGTCCACTGTCCCTTACTGGGCCCGAGTGGGCTCCAGCCGCTTGAGCACGGCCGTGAGGTCCAGGCCGGTGAGCGTCTTCACGGCGGGCGGGATGCCGCCCATCAGGCGCGCCACCTCGCCCGTGGCGCCGCTGTCGCCCACTATCACGATCTCGTCCGTCTTGCCCAGGGGAGCTGACACTTCTGCTGCGATCTGCGGGGAGATTCGAGGGGAAAAATAAGTTAGAAGTAACAGAAGAAGACGTCTGTTCGAAGGGTTAGGCACAAAAAGCACATTCAAAACAAAAACAAATGAAAATGTCATCCGACCGACACTGCCCCCGTCAGTTAAAAAGCAGTAACTTAAAAAATGTTTATTTCGAGAAAACTGGGAATATGTGTAAGAGTACATCTCTCTTTTTCAGTAGAAAAATTAAATCTTAACATATATAACATATATCCTATAACTACAGGTCGCCCTATGGTCCAAATTCGACATGAATTCATAAAAAAATGAACTATTATTGTCCAAATGAACTTTAAATATGTCAAATCTCACACTCCTCAGAGCGCGCGATGTACGAAAGGGATGCAAAGTTTTTTGTCTCCACATATTTATAGATACCTTTTTTCGGCTTAAAGGGCAGTACAATAACGTCACATACCTTAGGAAGTGCTTCCAGCACCAGCGCCATGATGGCGGCTTCTCCGTACTGCTTGTACACCTTCGCCTTAGCCAGCATACGCTCGGCGTCAGCCTTGCCCACGTCTCCGAGAGCAGCTGCCTCGGCCAGCCCCAGCACCTTCATACGCTCCGCATCAGCTCTGGCTTCTTCCACGGTTTTAGTTCTGGAAAACAAAAATACAAAAACTAGCTATAATTTTCAAAACAGTGCATCATGAGAATTATTGACGAGTCTAATCAATCGCCTAAATTTTGTTTTGGATCTGTAGACATAGATTTGATATCTAACAGATTACCAGCTTCAATTAGCGCTAAGATAGGACTACTGTTACTTCTATTATAAATGCAAAACTTTACAAACTGCTGAACAGATTTTGATGAATCTTTACAGAAATATAGCTTATACGTCAAAACAACAAATAGGCTTATGAATTAAAGAAAAATAAGAGAAAAGGAAAGAAAAATAGGAAGAAAGAAAGAAAGGAAAAGAAAAAGAAAAAAAGATAAAGAAAAAGAGAGAAGAAAAGATAAAGATATTATAAAAAAAATAATATGCTGGCAAAGTCCTGGAGGGAAGTTATTCCAGGCAGTGTTGCTTACCGGTTTCCTTCCGCGATGGTCTGGAGACGGTACGCCTCTGCCTCGGCCGGCAGCCTCACCTGCGCATTCAGCTCCTCCTCACGACGCATGATCTCCTGTAGCTCTACCTGTAAACAAATAATCAACACTTAGTATTGCTATAATTTACAGGATGTGTAATTGAGCTTTACATCAGGAATTTCTCAGTAGTAGTCCGGGAGATTGGATCCGTGTCCGGTTGTTGGTCATAGGTTCTCCCTCTAACGGGACTTAAACATAACTGGCGAAATGTGCGCGTATTCTAGTATCACCTCTACCTGATGCAGCAATTTCCCCATCTCTGACAACTCTACCCTCGACTGGTTTTATCTCGGAAGAGTCAAGTGCTATAAATAAATTAGATCTTAATATATCTAAATGCTTAGTTATCACCTTTGCCCGGAAGAACCTATCAATAATATTTAATTACTCAATCGCAAATCAGCCTTTATCTCGAACTCGTGTCACCAGAGATCTTGGTATTTTTCTGGACAGTTGACTTTTGAGTGTCATGTTGACCTTATTGCCAAAAAAGCTTCTAAAGCCCTGGGATTCATTATACGTAATGCCAGTTCGTTTAGGAGAATGAAGACCCTGAAAATTTTGTATTGTGCTTACGTCCGCAGTCACCTCGAATATGCTAGTCAAATTTGGAATCCGAATTATACCGTGCATTCGGACAGATTGGAACGAATACAAAGGAAATTCACGAGATACTTAGGTTACAAATTTAAAATCTCTTATCTGAGTTACAAGGAACGATGCGTTAGATTCCACTTACTTCCACTTGTAACTCGACGTAATATATCTGACATACGGTTCCTAGTGAAAATAGCACAATCAAAGATTGAATGTCCTGAACTTCTTTCTATGCTGTCCTTGAATGTTCCATCTCGGCATTCTCGCTTGAGAAATCTTCTTCGTGCTCCTTACGCTCGCACAGTTTACCGTAGCAATTCTTTTTTGCCTCGCTCAATCAAAGCATTTAACCAAGTTGTAATGAACGAACACCCATCAATCGATTTGTTTGCAAGCAGCTTAGCGACAATTAGTACTGCCTTGTCTAAAAGCTGTGCTGTTAATGACGAATTTTAATAGTGGTTACGCCTGCGTGCCTGCTTGTGTAGGTATTTAACTTAATTTTTAGTTTCTTCTCATTGTTACTTGGTACATTATGCTTAGTTATTGATATTCTGCTTAATTATTACTTTGTGCAACAATAGTTTATTGATTATTGCTAACTGTGGAGGCTTGCCGTTGTTTGCTTCGCTATTAATTTTTGTATTGCTAGCTGTAAGCCACCTAAACACAATAAAATAAAATAAAATAAGAAAGAAACTAGAAATGCAATTTTAATATGCTTGCATTTGGCCGCAACTCGCCTGCTGTGTCGCGGCCTTGGGTGGAGCACGCTTGCTTAGAAGACACCGATTCATACAAACTTTAAAGAGATCTAGATTATAATGATCAGAAAACAAAGAGGCCATATTTATTAGGTATGTAGTTTCTAAACTCTTTATCTGAAATTCATTCAGCCCGTGCTACCAGGAGTTGTGCCTTACCTGAATCTGCTTGCGTCTCTCCACGACCTCGATTTCGATCTCTTCGCTTCGTATCTTTTGTTTTATCTTCGCAGCTTGCAGCTCGTACGCCAATGCCGCTTCCGCTTTCTGCAACAAGGAAATAAGCAGTTTATTAAAGAAACTTGCGTTCGACAAAATAGCGGAAGGCTGTATTCAATACGTCCGTGTATTGAGATTGATTCTCACTATGGAACAAGTTGTGGCGGCATCTATAACGCCGCATAGAAAAACGCATTATCCTGACGTCACGCCAAATCCTATCGATGTTCCTTCCATATTACATGGTTTGGGCCTAATAGGTGGCCACGTTTATTGCAGAGGCAGAGGCGCTATTCAGGTCGACAAGAGTGCAATCGAAGTTATCCGCGAGATTAATACAATACCCCAGCTGAACCGTTGGACAGTAGCCCACCAGACACAACAGGTTCGAGGATCCTCCCTTTTCTGTGGAGGATAACACACCTGACACCCTGTTCCGTATACCTCCATAAATAAAGTCACGGTACATGTGGATGTATACACTTATGGGAGCTGGTGCCAGGTACTCAAAATGTATCTCAACTATTTTTGTTTCATCCTCCATACTTGCATATCTTGTAAGGATATGTTGGGTCCTTGACGTACACGTACCAACATAAAAAAGCGATTTCTTTGTTGTATAACGATTGCTAGTTTGAGATGAGACCTTATTCAGAATGCAATGGGTATCAAAATGCAATGTTCTTAACAACATAACATTAGGATTATAAGAAAAAAGAGACTTAGAAGTTGCTAAGGATACATATTATAATACATACTTACAACAGTAAAGAGCAAGCTTTTACAGTCGATTTAGCAAATGCTAAAGGTCAGTGCACACTCACCGCAGTGTTGACCTCCTGGTCGAACTGTGCCTTCTGCAGCATGTACATACGAGTGTTGTCTTCGATCTTCGTGTCCATGGCGTACTTCACGTCCATCGCGCTCCTCTCGCACTCCGCTTCCTGTCACAAACATTACATGGTTAAACTTATTGAAAGAAAGAAACAAAGAAAAAGTATAATCAGTATTGGAACTCGCACAGGACAATAATAATAATATGGCTTCTAAGGTAATACGCAGACGATGCGCTACGGGCAGGGGCGGGAGTTTGCTTCAACAATGGACGCCAACCAATGGATGGAAAAATATCGCAGCAGTAGACAGGATTCATTTCAGCAGTAATTTCTGAGCGACGGGTCCATCGTCTGCTTTTGTCTCCAAAACAGTGATTGTCTGTTATTGCTTCAGATATTTCTACTAGATCTGGCTACTTTTGAGATTTGTTGGAGTAACCGGAGACACATTTGGTTTGAATGGAGTACTGACCATGCCATCTCTAGAAGTGGGCTTCCAGGCGTCTCTGTGTTATAGTCTGGGGTATAGTAAAGTCATCTAGTAAACACGATACCTTATGGAATACACATAATAAATAATTTTCCATCAGTCTGTACGTCTGCAGTCGTCAAAGGGGCGAAGCTTTGCAAGACAAAAAATTGATCATGACTCTTAAGAAATTAAACAGAGAGAACAAAAAAGCAACTATTTGTAGAAACTTGTATATTGCAAAAGTAATTCTTTTCCTAACATTGAATAAACAAAAAGAAACTCTTATTGAGATTCTGTTGGTCGCAATAAATTAATTAAGCAGTTCGTGGTAGTGATGCCCTGCGGACAGTAAATAAATGGCCGTTTCAAGCATGCGTGAGCTTCGAATACAGTCTATTTGAACAGCCTCTGTTGTACAGTCACGACAACCAATATGTTTACACTTTCCTAAATTTAAAAGCCATTTTCGCGAGAAAAAACGATTGTAACTTGGAAATAGGATCTTTTTCTTAAAAATATGAGTACTAAAATACAATTTTCGTAACAACATGAAATTTTAATCAGAACATTAGGAGAAAAACACTTTTAAAAGTTGTTAAGTTTTTACTTATTGGAGCTCGTGAGTGTACTCATTACAACCTAATGAGCTGAATATTTCACATTCAAACGGTTTTCACGAAATTTCAGCCGTTTATAAAATTATATAGTAAGCTTGTAATTTCATTTGGATGGCAGGTTGGAGACAGATTCATTACAGGATGAATTCCTGTGTATTTTTTTATAATAAATTGATATAGTGTTATTTACTTATATGATAGTTTGATTGTGTAGTTGCTGTAAATACTTTAACAATTCTGCTCGTGAGTTAGTTATAACCCAGTGAGGAAATCTGTTTACTTGAATATAATTTCGGTGCAAATATTTTTGCTTCTGATGTAAGCCTCCTCGATAAATAAAAAGTAATTGACCAAAGGAACCACAGGGCTTTGTTGACAATTCAACTTAGCCTTATGTTCGGAGTAATCCCAAACTCTTGCTCTAATACCGGTAAATGCCAACATATTGTTGACCACCCATCATTTTTAAACAATGAATATCTTTTATGAAGTTCTTTTATGAGGGAATGCTCTAAAGCAGATTAGTGTCTGAATTCGTGCCTAGTTGATGGCAATACACTAGACTTTATCATAACTGGATTGATAAGGGTGTATTAAACTGGTTATAAGTAGTCTGCCTAGCCTCTCAGGGTGACAAGCGTAAAGTTATGTTTTCCATCTTACCCTGATGCCGGCATCTCGATTGGCCTGCGCAACCCCCACGTCGGCGTCTCGCTTGACAACCGCCGTCTGCGACTTGCCCAAGCTGGAGAGGTACTCCACGTCATCGTACACGTCCTTGATCGTGAACGACAGGATCTCGATTCCCATGCGGCCCACGTCCGGTGCTGCCACCTCGCGCACAAGAGCTGCGAACTGATCCCTGTCCTTGTACACCTCTTCTACTGTAAGAGTTCCTGTAAGAGAGAAAGAGATGGTTAGATGTTGATAGCTTCTAATACGACACCCTAAAAGTTCAGCCGAATGTTCAAAATTATCATCTGCCTAGCATTTTAACGAATATGTAGGGGTTTCCAGTTTAATCAGCTGAAGCTGAATACCAGTACTTTACACGGAGCGACTGCCAATCTGACTTGCCCAATCTAGTAATTGGGTAGCACGATACCGCTTGGGAAAACTGGTTGTCAGACTTTCTGGATTCTAGACTAACAGTAACGACTGTCGAAGATCTACGAATAACAGCTGGGACTACTTTATGTGCTTCCCAAGACTCGGAGAGGTCTTGGTATTTGGTGGATGGTCACTCATCGACGGACCGCTCTCGGCAAGCGTTGGTAAACCTTGAAGATCGAACTTCTAGATGAACGTTTAAAGTTCCGTCAATTTGTTTTTTAAGGTGCTGTTGATGACTCCATTAATCTACCTCTAGTCTGGCCTGACTCGGCTAATTTTGCGGACATAATACACAGTTTAAAACTTGACCCAAGTCATTGAAATCAAAGTCTGTAGGACTAAATAATGATCAAATCAAATAATTATGACAGACCAGCAAGCTGAAATCGAATTCTATCATTGTCAAGATCATAGATCTATTTCTGGTCTTTCCCGCATGGCATTGTACCTAGTAATCTAATTAGCTATTTGGATTGGTCTATCTTAAGCAATGATGTTATTACTACTTCAAAGAATTAGAATTGTGCTTGCCAATTCATTTGGCTGAATGATTATTATGTGCATGCAGCCGTGATGTTACTGATTAAAGAAACGAGATTGAATATATTTATCATCTGTCAACTGGTAGACCGTAGACAATAGACTTCCGTTGATGATAATGTAGATGAAAATCGTCAACTACCTAGAAAGCAATGACTCAGTAGAGACAATTTGAATTAAAGTATATCTTAGGTATAAGTTATTCTAGCATTGACTACGTTCTACCGATGCCTGCCCGCATAGCGTGACCACCGTAGAAACGGGTTTTGTCGACGGAAGAATCGACAAAATGACATTTCTTTCGTTGTTTTGTCATTTTGTCGATGATGGCTTTACAGTTAAACAACGACGCAAACAAGATGTGGGCAAAGAGATGTATAAATATTCTCGACCGAGGACCGAGGTGCATGAAAATGTAACAGGGCCACCACTGCTCACAGCAGCAGCAGAGAGAGAGCAGTGCTTGCGGCCACGACTTCAACCCCAAGCAGACACATTACTTAGTGTTATTTATTTCTTTATCTCTGAACTAAACACTTCATTAGAATAAAAAAATCTATAGGTGGCTGTGCAGTCGCCGAGACACTCCGAGACAGGGTTAGTGCGAGAGTGAAAAGCCAAGCGAGGAACACCGACGCTTGGCTGTATAGACATGCGACATCCCAAGACCGGCCACGAGGAGGGTTATGACAATCAATCCCACACACAGTTGGCCTGTGCCTGGGAACGGTAAAGGCTGATTATGCTATGGTCACTCACTTTTTCACACTAAACCATGTCAGTCCAATGGTCAATGCGACACCAGTCACTGGAATCAGTCCCAACCGTAGCATTTCCATCATATTTGACAGTTATTAATAATTTTAATATTAACACTCACTTACAATAATACACTTTATTATTTTTATTATTTTACTCACTCACGCACTATTGCACTTTACTACTATTCTATTAATTGTATATGGAAGACTAATACTGATATATTTTTGAAGTCCTTATTTATTATTGTCTTTCATTTATTTACTTCTCTAATAAATAAATACTAATGAGGTGTTGGGAAAACCTGGAGCGTTACATTCACATACATTACAAAGTTGATAAAATTCTTTTAATACATAAATGGTATCAATACATAAACAGTACACATAATTCTATTGATGAATATGTATCAATATGTTTTATGGTTATGTTCGATCTTGAATGCACTTCCTAGTACCGTTGTGTATTTATCTTAGGTATTAGGTATGCTACACATGTTTAGACATGTTTTACCAATTATTTGACAGAAACTTTTTATTCAAAAAATTTGAATAAAACTTAACTAAATCCAGCAACAGTCACAAATAAAAAAAAGGCACAAAAAAATCGTCAAGAAACTAAATATTTTGGGAAATTCGCATATATGTATATGTATATTAGAAATAATATTTTTTTTTTTGGTAACTAAATTATTTAAAAGTTTTTAAACCACTCAGTTCTAAGTTTTGAGGATATTATTTATAATATTCACATTTAAATAACACCTAGACGTAGCGACCGATACAGATGCAAAAAAATACTGCTCAGCTCCTACCCTTTGTAAGTAACATGCCCGATATCAAACAAAAACAATTATAAATCTTATACCACTGATATAAAACACACAATTGCATACACGCTGGGATTTTATCGTTATTTACGTTGCGAATGATATTAATATGATAATGATAAGGATTGCTAGATAGGTTACGATGTTGCGCAGGCGACTTATTTGATTAAGAATTTCTGCTTACAACAACAACAAAAAATATCAAATACTCAGAATTTTCTTGCAGTTAATTTATTCAACTAAGGTAAAACTTTGCCAAAGAAATGTCCTTATTATTGAACTAGGCTATTTATCATAATTTACTAATGTAAAAATTAGTATCTACTCATCATCATCATCTGCCTAGCCTTTTCCCAATTATGTTGGGGTCGTCTTCTAGTCTAACCGGATTCAGCTGAATACTAGTATTTTACATGGACCGACTGACTATCTGACCTCCACAACCCAGTTAGTACTGGGTAATATGATACCCCTTGCTAAGACTGGTTGTCAGACTTTCGAGTTTAACTAAAACACCTACTTTATAAAATGCTATTTGTAAAGGAAAAGGAAGAACCATAAATCCAATAAGTAGGTACCAATGTCGTAAGCGTGTAAAATTTTCTTATCATTTAGTACTGCGGTGAGATACGACATTTTTATCGTTCCGCATAAACCGTATCTAATATGTAGCGATAACGTGGAGCAATCCCCGAAAACGTCTCGTGGAATAGCCAATAAAATATTAAAGGTGCAAAGCGGAAGAAACATTCTTATGATGGAATAAGACGTGCCTCATGGGATTTCGCATCAGCAAAAGTTACATTCATCAGCTGCCTAGCCTTTTCCCAACTTTGTTAGGGTCGGCTTCCAGTCTAACTGGATGCAGCTCAATACCAGTATTTTACATGGAACGACTGCCTATATGACCTCCACAGTCCAGTTAGTACTGGGTAATACGATACTCCTTGGTAAGACTGGTTGACCGACTTTCAGGCCACTAACTACTTGTAACGACTGTCCAAGATCTATAAATGACAGCCGGGACCGACGTCTTAACGTGCTTTACGAGGCACGGACGAAACTCGGTATGTAATGGGTGGTCACCCATCTACGTACCAACCTAGGCAAGCATGGCTTAACTATAAGATCAACCCGAGCGGCTGTTGTTATTTAGCAACGAGCTCCGCCAAAGTTACATCCATAAAAATATAAAAAAAACAGGTTACATCCTTTCATCTTTTCTTTTCGGCCTTCCTTGTAAAAGATTTTCATATCATTAATTGGTAATGGAGTCACTATTAAAAATTATAAATCTCAGGTACCTCCCTATAATAAGACCAAAGATGATGGATGACCAAGAAATCATGGCGCAAAAAGGTGAATACTTACATATACCCACATTATTCTGGTTAATTATATTAATTTCATTAGTACCAATATGACCATGGGAAATGTTAATTGTCGCAAGAGTGATAAGAGAGCTATAAATAAACAGTGGAAAATAAAATGATCAAAGTTAGAATAACAATACAGCTGCAACTATAAATCAAGAAGTAAAATATAAATATTTGTACGACTGAATTGCCAAATACAGTGAAACCGACAGATCTTAAGAACGTATGTTAGTTATCTATATTCTTGCAAATAAATGTATCATTCATTCATTAAATGTATCATTCATTCAACTGCCAATATTAAAAAGAAATGTTTAATTTATAATGGTAATCGCCTGGTCGTCTAAAAAGATTTTCGTCTTTTAGAGGCTCATTTATATTATAATTTATACATATTATTAGCATTTCCATGATTTTTTAAAGAAATTAAAATGACAATTAAATTCGGGTAGGATAGGAAATAACGGCGCCATATTGTTTTTATAAATCATTTTCCACGGACAATTATTTCACAAATGATTACCAATAGCGCTCACATGAAATTTCACTCAAAAAACAAAAGAAGAAGGATGCATTTTATTTGAAGTTCGAATAAATACATGCTGTAACTAATGGCTTCAATGTATTTATGACGACTAACTAACTAGAGCCAGCGGAAACAAAACCTGTACCTCCAATCTTAATACCTATTAAGATAATTGATCTCTATTACGATCAGCAAATACGATAAGTACTGGCAATTTGCAAACGGCATTGGATTACTCGACAAGGTTATCCTTGAACATACAGGTATAATTAGGAAATCAGATATACCTAGAATTCAGGATTACCTTATTCTCCTACGAAGATCATATGGCCTAGTGCCAAATAAATAATCGTCAGTGGTGCTACGTCTGTAGCTGCATTCTATCTTATAGAATGTGCCGGCTCAAGTGTATGTGTGGACGGCATTGGCTTCGGGAGAATTTGTTGAACAACAGAGCCTACCGAAATCAACTGCTACCCATACTAATTGCATGCCATTTTTGACGGCACGGTTGGCGCAGTGGCTAAGCGATTGACTGCTGCGCTTCGTGTCGCGGGTTCGATTCCCGCACGGAACAAATATTTGTATGGCCTACAAGTAGTTGTTCCGGGTCTGGCTGTTTGTGTATGTGAGTTTAAATGTTTGTAAACGCACCCACGATACAGGAGAAATTCCTAGTGTGGGGCAACGTTTTTAAAAAAAAAAAAAAAAATCGGATTTTAATTGGTTCCTATCGGAAAAACTTTCCCTAGCATCTACCCTCACTTAGTGATGTCCGGGTTGTTTCGGTTTTTTCCCGAACATAACATAACATCACGCCTGTAATACCCGAAGGGTATTTCGCCAGTTATGTTAAGTCCCATGTAATAGGGGGCGAGCCTTTTGCCATACACCGGACGCAATTCCAGACTCCGTGGCTGCTACTGAGAAATTCCTGATGGATAAACCCAATAACACTTTGCCCGACTTGGGAATCGAAACCAGGATCTCATGCTCAGCAGTCGCGCTTGCGACGACTAGACCAACGAGGCAGTCTCGAACATATAATCTGCTTATATGTATTCGATTATACCGTCGTGCCGAAATCAGTTTGTGCCGAATCCTGGCGACTCGAACATGATTGTGTTGCACTCCACACATTACGAAATTTTCACGCAAAACTCGCATAGTAAGTGATCGCAACTCCACAAAGATAGGAGTCATACATTATGCATTTTAGCAAACCCTTTTAACCACTTCCAACCCTCGGGAGTAAAGCTTTACTAATGTTTGCACTTTAGAAAAAAAGTAGTAGTTTTGTTTTTCATTCCATCCTACTCGTTTGAAAGAGAGAATGTCGTGCCGTCCCATTCAGTTCAGATTAAAAAAGTTTAGATTATCTGCGCTTCACTTTGTCTGTTTCAGGGAATCTTAGAATATTCTTTAACAGAGCTATGTTTTGTGTGAAATGGAAAATTGTTTGCTCATTTATATATCATCATCATCTGCCTAGCCTTTTCCCAACTATGTTAGAGTCGGTTTCTAGTATAACCAGATGCAGCTGAATACCAGTACTTTACATGGAGCGACTGCCTATCTGACCTCCAAAACCCAATCAGTATAGGGTAAAACGATACCCCTGGGTAAGACTGGTTGTCAGAATTTCGGGCCACTGACTACCTGTACCTAACGACTGTCAAACATCTACAAATGAACTAGAATCTATTATGATCTGTTCCCAATTTATTCAGGGTCGGCGCAGCATGTCTCTTTTGTTTTCCACAAACAAAGTCACTGTCATCAGTGATCTGGTAACTGGGTGAGTTACCAGATCACTCAGTGATTCCAAGAATAAGATTTTACACAAGCTGTTGATAGTGTTTTTCGGTTTTTCTTTCCTCTCATCCACATCCACACTCAAAACTATCCTTTGTTTTTTAGTTAACTCTATCTACCGTATCCACACTCCGAAAATGACCTTTGCCACTATTAACCTTAGGTTTATAACCCTCTGTGTACCCCGGCAAATAACACTCATCCTTGTAATTACACAGAACGTGACAAGACATAACATTAGCGAGTTGATTTCACACTTGATACCAACTTCCCTTCATTATTTGTTATGCAAAGTTAAAACGAATTTACGCGGATTTCGTTCAAACGAAAGGAAATAATCCTCCATATTAAATTCGTAGCCTGATCCATTAAAGTAATTTAATTTTCAATATGTATTTTAGAGCTTTCAGTTTTCAGTAGAGGTAAACCCGTGGTTGGCGTGTAGAATATTGAAGGGAGACTGGTTAGTTTCAATTAGAAAGATAATCAGAATCTGCAAAGCGTTTTATCGTGCAATTTACTACAGATAATTTAAATTGCATGGATTTAGTAAGTTAATTACTTTGTGTGTGTGCTTATGTCATCATCGTATTCCTGCCCTTATCCCAATTTATTTGGGGTCGGTGCAGTATGTCTTCTTCTTCTTCCATACTTCTCTATTAGTTGTAATGTCATGAGTCTCCTTTTATCATCTTTCGCACACTCCATCTTACTTTGGTCTTCCACTACTCTTATAGCCCTCTTGTGAGTACTTTTGTTATATGACAAATAAACATACTTTCTTTCGCTCTGGGCCTAGTCTAGTGCAGAAGCAGAGGTGCTGAAGTCTCGGTGATAGTTATACTCCGGTTTTTGAGTTTGTGTTTGGTTAGCGGCAAAAATATAGACCCCATTACATAGCATTTTAACTTTCATTTTTAATTGTATTCCAATTCATTTGGGATCGGCGCAGCAGGTCACACCTCATTTCTTGCCATATCACCCTTTACAAGACCATCCATCGTTTCTTTGCTCTTCCTCTACCTATCCACATTCGTACTCAAAACTTTCCTCACGACACTTTCCTCATTCCTCCGCATCACATGCCCATACCACGACAACCGATTACCACACAACTTTTTAGTCACCGGCGCAATTTTCAGACTTGATCTTATGTGGGTACTTACTCATTTCTTATTTTATCCATTTGGTAGCACCAAACATCCCCCTTAGCATTCTCATCTTAGCCACATGCAATGCCACATAGCATTAAAACTCAACTGATTAAATGTGTGCGAACCACACCTCAGTCAAATGGTTATGTATTTTAGCTCTATGTCGCAACAGGTACGTCGTAGTGAATCAATATCTTAAAATAAATAGGGCTGCGTTGTATGCCATGCTCCAAATGCATGCGATCTTGACATCAGGTTAATTATCTTCAAGTGACCGCTGGCCATAGAGCATACAACAGTTACATTGTTCTACTTTTAAATACCTTGACATATTGGTTTTAAAACGCCATGATTATAGTGGCTGGCTTTTTGTTTCTGACACAATGTTTTCTATAATTGAATTTTTAGAGTGACACTGACCGAAAGCTATTGATTTTGTACTTGATAGTCTATCTATCGCGTTTTTGTACAGGATTTGATAATAGAACAACTTATATATCTATAGAAAATAATATAAATAGCTTCGTTATTCCTATTTTAATAAACGCTAAGTAAAAGGCACTGCTGAATTTTCTACGCTCTGCGATTTAGTGACGTAGCTAGTTTGAAAATGCAACTGTGCAATAAATTTGGGCATTACATTTAAGTGCCGTCTAGTGCCAGTCAATATGGCATTAGTCATCTTATGTAGTGCAAATATGTATACCAAACCTTGAAGTTTTAAAACCCAATTGAATTCGTCTACAAATGAGTCGCAGTTATTTTATATGACGTCTTCTTTACGTGGTATGATGTAATCTTTATTTTGCAAATTGCTTTGTTGGTTCTTTGTCTTGGACTATAAGTACTTGCAAATCTATTTCAGATTTAGTTTGATTGTCTCCAAATTCGGTTAAGTAATTGATCACTCCACTTATAGAAACAAAAGAAAACTTACGTTAAGTTTCCGATAGAAACGTTTAAATTTAAATATCTACACCACAACATAATATCACACCTAAAATCCATAAGGCTGAGGCCATACGAGCGTAATTTTTTGAGCTGTGAGTCGCGTATAATGAATCGCGGAATATTTCTTGTACCAAACGGCAACGCAAAATGCGTCGCCGTGTGGTACAAACAGGACAGGGACAGGGAGGAATGCAGCGTAAATTTCGCGACTCATTTTACGCGACTCATACCTCCAAATAATACGCTCGTTTGGCCTCGGCCTTAAGGGTCTAACCTTTCGGGGATTACAGGCGTACCTAATAGTACAGCCACATTTCGCCCGTTATGTTTAAGTCCTGTATAGTCCTAGGGGCGAGCCTATTGCCATCAACCGAGCACTTATCCGGACTCCGTGGCTGCTACTGAGAAATTTCTGATGGAAAACAAATTGCCCGACCCGGGAATCGAACCCAGGACCTCATGCTCAGCAGAAATATCTATCAGTTTCTAGATAGTATATAACGCTTACAACAAATAGGTCACAGGTGCGAATGTATTCGTACAATTCTCAAGGAATTTACGCAATGTTCGTGTAGATTTATATCAGATTCCGTTAGCAGTAAATTTTCAGAGCAAGGTAGCCTTTAAATTTCCTTTGACTATGTTTTATGACTTCAATATTTTCCCCTTTTAAAAACCTAGTAAATTATCCTGCGACCTACTGTGACCGTGGGTAATCTATCTCTCTCTATTGAGGTCTTCGTCGACAACACAAAATTCACCTCGTATCAACATGGTCACGAATTCAATGAACAGACAAAGAATCCAAGTACAGGGGGTTACGATGACGTCGTAAAGCAGGAGTTATTCCAGTGTAGGTAAGAAACAGAGCCATACAGGTCCTCTAGCGCCATCTCTTTCCCACACTGGAATTAATCCTGTTTTAAGATGTCATGGTAGGCCCCCGAAACCCAGGTTTTATAGAATTCTTTTGCCACTCGAATGACGTTGTCAGGGAGCGCTATCGGTAAACATTTGATATACACACTATCATAATATCACGCCTGTAATCCACGAAGGGTTAGGCAGAGGTTTACCATAGCACGCTCACTTTTAGCCAGTTATATTTAAGTCCCATGTAATAGGGGGCGAGCCTATTGCCATCAACCGGGCTCAAATCGACACGCGGCCGCTACTGAACTTCCTGATGGAAACACTTTGCTCGACCCGGGAATTGAACGCAGGACCTCATGATCAGCAGTCGCATTTTGCGAGCAGCGAGGCAATCAGTCAGTTTTGTGAGATATGTATTGTAAAAGCAAAATGGCGGCGGTAGTTCCCGCTTAAATGTTCCTTGTTGTACGAGACTCGATCACTTCGTCTACATTCGTCCTTGACATTGCAATTATTAATTTCGCAAATGTAATCTAAACAATAGCTAATGTAGCAGGCTGATCATCAGCCGAAATAGGTAGGCCATGCTTGTAATTCGTTACAGACCTTAATTGAATACAGATGAGTTTTTAATTCAAGTTTAATGCTGTTGCAAAAACTGCGCCGCGGTTTTTAAGTTGCAAAGTTTTTTATATTTTGTAAGTAGTTTGGTACTAGATAGGTTCAGTCATGAGCACCAAAATACAAACATTTAAAAGTGATTTTTTCTACTGTACTGATTGCAATTTCATGTTGTAACAAACAAATGTAATACTTATGAGAATACAAAGAGAAGTAGAATTTAATTTATTTATTTTAGTACATGGAGGACTTACAGCTAATAAAAACAAAACAAAAAAGGAAACCATAGTCACCAGAAAGCCAATTACAAATCCTCACGTATAAAAAAAATACTCTAAAACTCTTTTAAATTTTTAGACCGTCTGAAACTGAAACCTTGAATAGATTTCAAATTCAATCTGGTTTCCATTTTCCCGTTAAACCTATTCATTCAATTACTTTAACTAATGAATTACGGTTTTATCTTCGCCAGACATCCCTGACAGCTCTTTTAGAAACACGTTTTTACAACATTGTATATAAAATATATAAAAACCGCGGGCAGAAGCTAGGTAAGCTTCTGCCCTCGGTTCCGTCCACGTTGAACGTACTACCGGGATAATAAGTCCTAACTCAGATCATGGTCTACCTGAGAGCAAATTTTTCATCGAAATCCTTTCAGCCATTTAGGAGTGAAAAGGTAACAAACAGACAGACAGAGTAACTTTTGAATTTAAAATATTATCTACGAGTAAAGACCGCCATTCAATACCGGTGTCGATCTCTAAACAATGGAATCTGTACCTTGTTACCACTAGCTACGTATGGATTTCCGTTGGGTAAACATAAAATGGTCGGCCGTGCCATAAGGGTCCGTTACCACCAAGCGGAAAAGTCCTTTATTCAATGGCAACAAAAAAGTGCGCGAGGATTTTTCCGGACCCTAAGTATGGATAACCATTTTCAATTTTCATCTTTCAAAGTTATACTTATATGTCAAAGTTATATTATATTATCTTTGCAAATCTACCGTTAAATGCGGAAATATCATTATGCAAAGACCTTGACACGTGGATGGTACGCGTAATGTCAAGTCTACCTTCCTACCTATTAATTGCGTTTACCACACACTGGACTTACGCCACGCCAAAACGCAGTGTGACTTCGTTCTGATTGAATGATGTTAAAATATTTTATGACTCTTATTATTTGTGAACTTTCTTTTAATATAAATAAATTAATATCTAGCCAGGTCAAGTGATAGATTTTTACATCACTAGGTAAATCAAGCTTATTCTTTACAGTGGTAGGCAATAACTACAGAACGACAGCTGTTACAATGACTAAATATAACAAAATAATGTCGCTTCATTTTACTTAATTTATCTCAAAAAAAAGTCTATCAAGGGCGCAGAAATAAAGACAAGAGCCCTTAGGTTGTGTCTGTTCTATAAGAAGAGTGTTACACATCCACACAATACGTATCCACCATGTTGAAGAGCCCGAAAATAAAGCCCTATTAATTATACCCTTGACCCAGCCTCAGAGCGAAAGGCTCTCTTGAGCATTCAGTCGACGTTCGACGTTATAATTTATCATCATCTTGCCTAACCTTTTCCCAACTTCTTTGGGGTAGGCTTCCAGTCTAAACGTCAAAATCTAAATGTAGAACCGACCGCCTATCTGAACACCACAAACCAGTAACGGGGTAACACGACACCGTAAAGACTGTTCAACGTTACCATATTATAACTTTTATTGAATGTAGATGGCTATTAGAGTAGAGGAAGAACAAAGAAACGATGGATAGATTGTGTGGAGGATGATATGGCTAGAAAGGAGGTGACTGCTGAGATGACGAGTAATAGAGACGTATGGAAGAAGAAGAAGGGTGTTATGCAGCGCCGACGCCAAATAAATTGGGATAAGGGCAAGAAAATGATGATGATGTGTTTGGGTGGCTTACAAATAACAATACAAAAGTAATAGTGAGGTAACCCACGATAAGCCGTTTTTTTACAAGCCTATGTATTCTCTGCAATAATAATTGTTAACTGTGGACAGTTAACAATTATTATTGCAGAGAATACATTCGTTTCCATATGTATCGACGTATGTAGGGATTATTATGAAAGCGTGGTTTTAACCTATGAATATTCAACAAACTGCGGCTCCCTGAGATAATTGATTGGCCTATATTGTAATGTTTTAACTGGCTATTTTAAATTGCAGTTTCTTCTAGAGCCCGCTTGCACCACAAACCACATAATGAACTTATTTAAAACGTATTTTTGCCTCCGTCATTTAAAAACAATTGACAGAAACAGAACTAATTTTTAATTTCATACTGATTTGTGGTGGCAGCGAGCTTTCCAATTCCAACATAGTCGACATTATCAGTCGTCAAAATGGTCTAACGATAACCTATCAAATATAAAAATACCTACGTACTTTTAATTACTTTTTTATGTAGAAAGAGATGACGTTGATGGCACAACGTAAGCTGAGTGTGTCGTTACTAAAGAAGCGAGACATTAGCCGCCTACGATCTCGTCAAATGGCATGAATCAGTTAATTCACATTTATTACGACGAATTTAAATAACTGTGTGTCTTTTTTATAATTTGAATTTAAAGTAAAATTGGAAAAACAGACCTTACCAGGAAGGAAAGAAAGTAAGATTTAAAGTAAAGCCCATATTCGCTGAAACTTCTTTGTCGTTTTCACAGACACGTGGTGACATGACATCTAAATTAATGCGTGATTTGCGGAATAAGTCGAAAATCCTACAACGCACTTTTATTTAGGTGTTAGTAACTCCTTGTTTATAGAAAACGGCCCTTATAAACGAAAAATCCAATAAATACCACATTTCCAAAAACCTTGCCCTAAGGTTATTAATATACCGAAACCCTGGACAGTTTATTTATTCTTTTTAGGTGTTATAACAGCAATTTCCACAAAAGACTTGAAAAGGGCTAGTTTTTATGTTAGGCGGAAAAGGTTTGTTGGCTTACAGAGATTTATTATACCTACACTTTCGGAAATTAATTAAGTACCCTACGTGTCCAACTGACAGGCCCTTGAAATATTTTAGTTACATTTTGCAGATCAATGAAGTAAAGGTGTTTTGTGAGAGAAAGTATACAAAGGTGCCCTCTGTTTCGTATTACTTTTAATTAATTAATTATTATAAAGGGTGCACTTGTTCTCCCCGTCTTTGTGATCAGTTTTTTGTTCTAGGCCATACCTTCTAGTTACGGAGATATTGGGGGTCAAAGTTCCAACTTTTTCACAAGTTTTTTTTTAAATACATGTTTTTAATGTAAGATTTTTACTGTACACACCTCCACGATCCCCGTACTATTCAATCCATTCATCAGCACAATGCTTTGAGCGCTTTCCATCGAGTCCTACCGTAAAACGTGATTTTTCACCCCAAAAAACAAAGTTGATTCCCAGCAATAATTTTTGCGTAAAGTTACTTAGTTTGATGTAAAGAATGCTTGGTTGACGGCTATTGTGAAGGGTCTGTTTACACCCTGTTTACATTTACACAAGTTTGTCAACTTGATCTGTATCTATGTTTCTACGTTATTTATTGTATATGGTGGTATACCGTTTTTATTAACTATAAATAAATAAATTGTTAGAAAATTTAAACACCTACCTTCAAAGAGCAAATGCAGGTACATTATTTTTCAGACGAACAAAATTACGGTAGGCATACTTTGGAAATTCCACATACCCTGTTTAAGCCCTCATGCAATCATGCGATGAAATGAAATGAGGAAAGTTTTGAGTAGGAATGTGGATAGGTAGATGAGTAGAGGAAGACCAAAGAAACGTTGGATGGACTGTGTAAAGAATGATATGGCAAGAAAGGAGGTGTCTGGCGAGATGACGAGCAATAGAGAAGTATGGAAGAAGAAGACATGCTGCGCCGACCCCAAATGAATTCGGTTAAGGGCAAGAGAATGCTGAATGATGATGATGGTGGAAATTCCTAATTTTCTATTTAAAAACTAACGAATAAAGAAATTCTGGTTTCCGCACATTATCATCTGGGTTCAGAACCAACTCACATCCACATAAGTTCAATGCCACATTTAAAAAATTAATCTAGGGAGCAGTCTTGTTACTGACATCATCATCTGCCTAGACTTTTCTCAACTATGTTTGGCTTTCAGTCTAACCGAATGCAGCTGAATACCAGTATTTTACATGGAGCGTCTGCCAATCTGACCTCCACAACCCAGTTAGTACAACTGTTACGGCCGAATCCTGAAACGCCACTCGAAAATTTAAGGGCTGCTTAAACGTTTGAGCAACTTAAACTTTAATTTCGTATGGGCAAACGTCACTGTGACACTTTTGAGTATCTGTTAAATTTGAGTGGCGTTTCAGTATTCGGCCGTTAGTCTTGTGTTTCTGTCAAGCGGGAGCGGGGGCTGGAAAGAGCTTGTCAGTCGTCCACTGCATCCAATCAACAACATATCCGAATCAGAAGCCTATCTATATCTTCGACATCTCACACTGATTCCCATACGGGAAGATTAAGGAATCCTTCCTACATAATTTATTGAAACATGAGTAAGTTATTAAGGTTTTCAGTATCTGTGTTGCAGCTAACGACCCGGAACGAAAAGATGTCTCTTGAGAATTAAGAGGGTTGGAATGTAATAGGCATTTATGATTGAGGTCCCAGCCACATAAATGATCTCTATAATATCCTCTGTCTCTGTTTATTTTAATTGATAGACAGAGAAAGAATGAGCAGGTTCAAAGTTAACCTATGAATTCATTTAACACAATTTTATGTCTATAACCATTTCATAATCATGTTCATCTAATGGGTAAAGTAAAGTAAAGTAACATTTATTTGCTTAGATTGCAGGTACATAAGATAGGATGTAATAAAAAAATGGGTGAGCCTTGTACAATCTACCATAAATTAGGCATGCAAACATTGAAATTGTTAACTAAATTGCAAATAAGATTAAATAATGCTTTACAGTTAAAAATAATAGTGTGAAAATACCCTTAACGAAGCTGAAATGCACTTGTCCTCCTTGTCACTGCGATAATTTTTTTTTTGTTTTTGACCTGGGAACCTTCTAGTTACGGAGATATTGGGGGTAGTACAAGTTTTCTTTAAAACATTTTTTTAAGGTTATAACTTTACTTTAAATACCTCCACGGCACCCGTTTTATTCAATTCATCCATCAGCACAATGTTGTGACTGCGGTACATTGAGTCCTACCGTAAAACGTGATTTATCACCCCAAAAAGACTCATGTCACAGCAATAATTTTAGCGTAGAGTTACTTAGTTTGATGTACAGAATGCTTGATTGACGGCTTCGTGAAGGGTCCGTTTACACCTTGTATTTAAATTCACAGACAACGCACTGACTTAAAGCATGTTTATTTTCCCAAGAGTTTCTTAAACTACAGTAAATCAGGTAAGGATTTTTGAAAATTCATCCCCAAAGCGGGTTTTAATAAGGGATGAAAGTTTATGTGGAAATTCATAATTATTGATGATAGATCCCATCGGACATTTAGCTTGTCATACCAGCAAAAAAAACATACTAAACAAAATCACTTCGAGCAGGTTCTCCAACCGAAACACCCAAACACAATGCTCTCACTTTCATACGCACATAATATAAAGCAAGTACGTAAAAGACACTCTTTCCGGGGACACAATAATATATTAAATTACAGTAAGTAATGACATGACAGTTGGCACATCTGGCGATGTTCCTAGGGAAATAAAATATACTTATGCAACATTACTGGCGCACTGTTTAATTGACAGGCTTTTTCTTTAATTATGGGAAATGTTACTGACAGCTCTATGCTGACTATAGTTAATGGCGAAGAGACAATGACCTAGTTCTAATTTACGTGTAGTAATTGGATAAAAATAACGTTTTGTTATTGACTCCTGTAATATCACTCCCGATAGGGATGTTGTAAAAGCCATAAATGTATTGAGTTGACACATGTCATGTAAATTATGTATACTTCCGAAAAGCTTATGTCAATCCTTTTGAAAGTCGTTGTTCGTGACCGACCGAAAGTTCGGTCTCGGTTTCGGCCGAAAAAAAATCTAGTTTCGGCCACAGTTTCGGTTTCGGCCAATTAAAACTTTTATTTTAGAATAAGAATTAGGGTTCCGTGCAAAAAAATAAAACTCTTAAAAATTGGTAACAAAATCCGATTCAAAAAGGGAATTCATTTTTTTTATAATAATTTCACGCGAGCGAAAGTCGCGGGCAACAAACAGCTAGTATATAAATATTTACTTTTGTTACATAATTTAATAATTATTAAAGTTTATTTAACACGTGTTAACTGTCGAATATGTGTAAAAAAACGCTAGATGTCATAAAAATTAAATATTCAATTTTATTCGTTTAAATAAGTTTCGGCTTCGGCCGAAACTGGAACCAGGGTCGAAGGTTCGGTTTCGGCTGAAAATCCTGTTTCGGTCGGACACTAGTCGTTGTAGAAATACGAAACGTTTAAAAAGCAATTCCACTTGCCTAAGTCTAGGCCCCAATTTATCCCGATTGTTAGAAATTGGAAAATTATTCTAAGATATCGGGAAAAAACGTTTCGTTTAAAAATCTTAAACGGTCTTGTTTCCCGAGCCAGATTGTACGAGCTTACAAAGTGACCTATAACAAAGCTTTGAAAAACATCCATAAACATAGTATCAACATCAACAACGCATTATGTTCCTGTTCACCTCTTTAGCCTAATTTCTTAACAACGCATTTCATTCAAAAACGAGTCTTAGCACTGATATAATTACGGTCCCAATTAGTGAAATATGTTTGGTCTAAGGTCTTAATACACGAACGCCTTCGCGTTGTTCGAAGGCGGAGGAGTGCAAGGGCAGCGTGACCCGCCGCTCGCGACGGCCGCGGCGGGACTGAAGACTCGGAGTTTACGTACCTACGATCCTCTAAAGAGTTCGTATACAACTCTATCGTTAATATCCAGAAGAATCCTTCCTTACTAACGCTGACAATGGATTTACAGCTGTTTGTTTCCAAGGGTTTATTGGTGGAAAATGCATTTCAATTTTAAATCAATTCCTTTCTTATTGAGCGTTTCTGTGGCTACGGTTTTCTTGTTAGCACGCATAACGCAATGACGGAGTTTCTTTCAGTCTGGAACTGTGTTACAGAATGTATTATAACTATAAAAAGTTGCTAAAAAAGTTGTTTTTCAATTGAGTTGTAAAATTAATAATTGATATTACACTGTGACTTATGAATAACATAGGAAAATTGTTTCAAGCATTACATAGATTGAAGATTTAACTTACTTCATACATTTTTTTTTTTTTTGTGAACTGCGATGGCCCAGTGGTGGCGGCCCCGACTTATGAACAGTAAGTCGCTGGTTCGAACCCAGGCAGGCGCATTATTTTGTGTAATTTATTTCATCATCACTGCTCTCAAAACGGTGAAGGAAAACATCGTGAGGAAACCGACATGTCCTAGAACCAAAAAATCGAAGACATGTGACATCTACCAAACCGCACTGGGCCCGCGTGGTGGATTATAGCCCATTCCCTCTCATGGAGTGGAAGCCTGTGTCCCAGCAGTGGGAACATTATAGGCTAATAATGATGATGATGATAATACATTTTCTTTTAACGAAATAACGGGTAATTATCGTGTTATATTAATTTAAATAAATGAAAATAATAAAAATATGGTTTTCAATATCTACGAGTACAAACCTAAATTTTCTGATAAAAGAACTCGGAAAACGACAAAAACATAATCAATCAATCAATAAATAAGGACAAAGCATTGTCAGGTGAGCGAAATTATTATCCTTTTTGGCAATAACAACCAGCAGAAGTATAACGATTTAATTGATTTTCTGCCTCCAGATAGGATATTAATATTGATGGACGATACCACAAACCAATATTGCGTTATATCGGAGAATGGTCCCCTAGCCCACTTCGGCACACGTAGGCGCGAATTACATCAATACCAAATAGACAGCTCGATGGACCTATTCTATGTAGTATGTAAAGGTATATTTCTAAGTTATAAAATATCCCGGAATTCAGTATGCAATCATCATCTGCCAAGCATTTTCGAAACTTTGTTGGGGTTGCCTTCCAGTCTGATGGGATGCAACTGAATACCAGTATTTTACATGGAGTGACTGCCTCGTTGGTCTAGTGATCGCAAGCGCGACAGCTGAGAAGGAGGCCCTGGGTTCGATTCCCAGGTCGGGAAAAGTGTTATTGGATCAGGAATTTCTCAGTAGCAGCCATGGAGTCTGGATTTGTGCCCGGTAGATGGGAATAGGCTCGCCCCCTATTACATGAAACTTAAACATAACTGGCGAAATGTGAGTGTACTGTTAGGCACACCTCTGCCTAACCCTTCGGGGATTACAGGCGTGATGTTATGATGTTTATGACTGACTATCTAGACTAACAACTTTGTTACTGGGTAGCACGATTGTCTTTGGTAAGATTGGTAGAATAAGATTGCAATATAAAAGGATCACAGACAACCACAATACAAGAAATGCACCTAATCCTTTTGAGTAATAAATTATTTTTCTTTCTTTCTTTGTCTTATCACTATAAAACTGTTCGGATAAACCAAATATAGGTAGGTAGGACCAATGTTTTTAAAAAAATCCTTTTCTCAAGAAAATCTTGTTTTTGTAGACTCGTAGAAGGTATTTTATGAATCAAGAGAATGAACTAGATTGTTTGGTAAAGAGATAATATCGCGGCAATTAACCTCTAATAAAGTATTTTCATTTCATTGCTTTGATTACATACGGTTTGTACAAGCGTTTCAAATAGTTAGCAACAACAAAAAACTTATTTCAGAACCTAAATTATTTGTAACTGGCCGTTTTGCTCGAAAAACTATTGGCAATGCCTATAAAACCAATAAAAGAAAAGTTTAAATTTTTTCTTTTAACTTTTCGAGCGTTTCTGTCAAAAGTTTTCTAGACAATCAGCCAGTACTTTTTTTTTATTGCCGTTTTAGGTCTTCCATAATGCAGCATAAATATTAATTTAAAGTCGGAAGGGCTTTGTTGATTAACATCTTGTAAAATTGTATTGATGAATCAAAGTTGAGCCCGCTATGAGAATCATAAAGTGGGATAAATAAATCAATTTTGATGTCGGTTGTATCAATAGAATAAAGAGGAGTTTGTAGAGCTACATATAGAATACTTTTTAATCAGGATTACGCAAAATTTTAATCTTTACGGGTTAAACCGCCGTCGGGATCTTTTAACATCGAGACAACACGTATTTTATCTGAAAAAGCTTGAGAAAATTAAATGCATTTGATTAATTGAAAGAGAATGGAAAAACAAACTCGTGACAACAAAGGAGTCTTTCAGCTTAGAAGTGCAGTTAACCCTCACAGACTAATCTAGCTTTTACAATGAAACAAAGAGAACAATGTGTTCCATTCAACCTGAAGTTTCAGCTAACTCGAGCAGCTTAGTCCGACTATATATGACTTTTGAGTAAATTATGAAGGATTTTCATAATTTATTTCACATACTGTTTTAAGCTTCCACGGTTTACAACTAAACTTGTACTGTCACTTACGGGATATCTTCCGTGATTATTCATTATTTTGAACTCCCGATATTGACGTTGTTGCAAGCGCCATGATCGCGGGTAGAAAATAATGAACAATCACAGAAGATATCCCGTAAGTGACAGTATAAGTTTATTTTACATAAAGTTATTGCTCTTTTATATCAGGAATTTCTCAGTAGCAGTCACGGAGACTGGATTTGTAACCAGTTGATTACAATAGGTTCGCCTCCTATTACTTGGGACTTAAACATAATTGGCGAAATGTGGGCGCAGATACTATTAGGTAGGTACAGTCACGAGCACCAATATGTATACACTTTCCTAAATTTTAAAGAAAATTTTCGTCGAAATAACGATTGCAACTTGGAGACAGGATCTTTTTCATAAAAAATATGAGTTCCAAAATACTATGTTCGTAACAACATGAAATTTTAATCAGAACAGGAGACGAAAAACACTTTTAAAAGTTGAAGTGTTTACATATTGGTGCTTGTGACTGTACACCTTTGCCTAACCGTTCAGGGATTGCAGGCGTGATGTTATTTTACATAGTAGCCTACCAAACACCAAAACAAAATGGATGTTCCGCGATTGAGTGATAGCGCGACGGTGAACGGGGAAGGATGGCAAAAAAAAAATGCACTAACCCCTAAGCTGTTGTTGTGTACCGGCTTTCAATTAAAATAGCAATTCAATAGCTAGCTGTAAATAAACTGTGAAAAGAAGTAAGTTGTGAAAGTATTTTTAAATATTTATGTATTTACTCATCACAAATACTGCCACAGCCTTCATTTTGAAAACTCCTTTTTGACTATGGTAGGATTTTCATTAGACAAGTCGTTGATAGGCGGTAGAATAATCTTGAATAATAGGCCCGCCTTGAGGGACTGATTAAAATTAATTCAGCCGCAGTCTCAGTGGCCCGGTTCCTAGCCGACTATTATTATAATCTAGATATTCTAGGATTTCTAGGTCACAGTGTAGCCTATTGTACTATATTACTTAATTAGACTACTGGGACCTGAGTTTCAATTAATTCTCTTTAGTAATGTAATAAAGTAACTAGGGGACTTGTTACCTTGTTGGACCTTGATCTGGTCGCAGGTTCTCCTTCTGAACGTCCTGGGTTCAATTCCCAGGTCGGGCAAGGGGTCACTGGATTGGCCACTAGGGATTCTCAGTATAAGCCCGGACTATGAATTTGTGTTCGGTTGATGGCAATAGGGTCGCTCCCTATTACATGGGACTCGTTGTTGTACCATAGGTACATCTCTGCCTCACCCTACGAGAATTACAGGCGCCTCGATAACGAGGCGCCTGTAATCTTTGCTTGGTTTAATCTCTTTGCTTGGTTTTAAAATCTTACATACTTATGTATGTAAGATTTTAAAACCAAGCAAAGAGATTATATTATATTATTATATTATAGACAAGCAAAGATTGAATAGCCGAAGGTCTCTCTTCGTTTGTCAAGATTACCATTTTTAATTTACACGTATGTTTCTTTTATTAAAAACAGTAGTGAAAATACGAGGCTCGTTTTAATTTCAGCTGGTGAAATAAAAAGGCACACTTCAAGCAGTTCCCGCACGCCCACGCGTTCAAGTTACCCACGCGTTCGCGCACGATCAAGTTACCACAAACTGTCAAACTTTCTCATTCGATTTTCAACTTAACCATCAACATTTTATGGTTTTAGATTTTAAACCATAAAATGTTGATGGTCAAGTGTTTTTTGGAGAAATTTGACAGTTTATGGTATCTTGATGTACTGGCGACTGTACCTACACGGATTAAAAAGGATGTTTGTAAAGGAGTTAGTTTATTTAATGAGAAACATAATTATGGTATAGTAGTAGATAAGTCAATTAAATTCAAATGCAATTCAGGATTTTTTTCACTTAATATAATCTACATTGGGACTTTTAAAACGTCATAAACACAAATAATTTCACACCTGTGGTCCTCGAAGGAGTTGGGCAGAGCCAGAAGTATCCTACCTAATAGTATACCAACAAAAATTTGAATTTTCTGAATTTCATATTTCAGCTCAGTTTTGTATTAATATTTTCTGTTTTTCATACTGGGCTGTTTACTTACGCTAACTCCGCCTCGAATGCAGTAATAGGGTTTCCCCACTTATATCAAAATGTACTATGATATGATTAAACCATAACAGTAGAATTTATAAGAAGTAGCTATTTAAGTAAGGTGGTTCATTGTTATGTAAAAGAGCGCCTCTCGCCATCAAACGTAAAAGTTTGGCGAGTTTAGAATTAAGCAACACCTCTGTACTATAGTCTCATTAAATAAAATAAATAAAAAAAGAAAAAAACGTTTCGCCAGTTATACCAAGTCCCATGTAACAAGGGGCGAGCATATAGCCAACAATCTGGTACACATCCAGACTCCGTAGCTGCCACAAAGGATTAACGGCAGTTAATAAATTATAAATAATAATAAACGTAATAATACAAAATAATATGAATGATATTTTATTCATATATTATGAATTGGATTGAATAAAACGGATCTAATCAACGTCGGTACAATTGACCCCAAACACAACAAGCCTTTATCGCTAAGCCGTCTCCATACTTCCAATATAAACTGTTATAGTGTTGGCTACAAACTCTTATTAGAACGTCTTATAACATCCGCTCGACTTTCCATTGTCGAGCGGAAAATTGCGTATCTTTGTAGTCACAGCGACTATCATCGCGTCCCATTTCCAGCCAGCTCGCATTCAATTTAAGGCTAGCACACACTGGAGACGGCAGGGCAGGACATTATATCTTTACCCAACGTAAATTCATACGTATTTTAGTGGTTACAAGATACAGATTCCAGTGTTCCATGCCGCGAAGGGAAATCCCTTTTGATGCCTTGGGGTCGATCTCTCATCATCTGCCTAGCCTTTTCCCAACTATGTTGGTGTCGGCTTCTAACCGGATGCAGCTAAATACCAGTATTTTACATAGAGCGACTGCCTATCTAACCTCCACAACCCAGTTAGTACTAAGTAATACGATACCCCTTGGTAAGACTGGTTGTCAACCTTTTTGGGCTATTGACTACCTGTGACGACTGTCAAAGATCTACAAATGACAGCCGGGACCAACGACTTAAGGTGCTTTCCGAGGCACGGAGGAAACTCGGTATGTAATGGGTGGTCACCCATCCACAGCCCCACCTAGGCAAGCACGGTTTAACCTAAAGATTGATCCGAGCGGCTTTTATTATTTAGCCACGAGCTCCTCGACTTGGGGTCGATCTCCAATCATTAAAATCTGTATGAATTTACGTCTGCCGCGGCCGTCCGCGGTGTGCGCTGGCCTTAACGGACCTTGTTATATGGATATACGATATTATTGTACTTTGTCGAACATGCGATTTATCATTCTTTACATTTAAATCCATACTAATAATGTAAAATGCGAACGTAACTCTGTCTCTGTCTGTACCTTTTCACACATCAACCTCGGTACCGATCATTGAGAAATTTGACAGATAGGTAGTCTGGGACCGGCAAAGGATATAAATACTTTCCATCTTGGATCGCAGATGAAATTGCAGACAAGAGCTTGTTTGAATTTGTTTGACAGCGCATTAAAATTTAAAATAAGTTGGCGTTATGAATTTATACAGAAAATTGCGTATCTTTGTAGTTACAGTGACTGTCATCGCGTCCCATTTCCAGCCATCTCACGTTCCCTATATGGACCTCATTTACGTTACATTTTTTTCAATTAAATGGGCCTATTCTTGACCTTAATCTAGTCCTGACGACCATAAGATATTGTACTTAGTCAAATTAGCATTATTTATTCCAAAACTACTTCTATTATTAGATTTAAATGAACTTGAGAACATAACTAATTAATTTACTTTATTTAAACTACAATATTTACAAAAAAAAAAAATACTCGATAATATTAAAAAAATACACAAAGCATTCCTCCAAATCAAATAAGTTTCTATTATGATTTGTTTTCAGCGCACTAAAATAAAAAAATAAAATGGTAGTGTGGATAGACACATCTTCAAGAAAAATTGGATAGTTTTTATCGCGCTCACTATTTTGGGTCTTTCAGAATACCGACTGTTCAAATTCATATTTATGTTCTGTGATTTCAGAACTGTCGGGACAGAACCAATGCTGAATATTTCCCACGAAATTTCGGAGAAAATATTGAATTTGTAGGCCGTTCACCGTTATTTTACACCCGAAATCATTGTGATCTTTATTATCTGTTACAATAGGGTTGTTGTTGAGTAGCTGATGTCAAAGGTAACATAAGTGTGAAAGGGCTGTACTTGGGATAAAGTATACCTCAATCAAAGTCATTGTATGAGCTTTCTGTGTTCGCCTAATGAAATGAATAGTGACAGACAATTTTCCATTGTTCGGTGCCTCCTTTATAAACGTCTAATCGCCTTTCAGGGCAGGGACGGAAAACTATTTTTTCATTCCCATATGAATATGTTAATAATGTGGCTAAGCCATAAAAAAGCCGCAAGCCGCAAGTTCTATAATAGAACTTTTAATGAAAATTAGAGGATCTATTTTTGCCATTTGTGGTACAAACTAAATACTGGACAGAAAATACAATAAGAACTTTAGATCCAATACGAAGATATCTTTAATAAAATTAAAAGAAAACCTAAAAAGTCAAACAAGTTTCTAATACGCTCGCTCGCATAATGAGAAAATACCTACTGATTTACTGAATAAACACTAAATTGAATAAGTATTTCATTGTTACTACTTAGGTAAGAATTATTCATGAAATTCATTTACGAACAATTTTGAAATACTTAGATAGTTACTTAGTTAGTTAGGTATATAACCTGTCACTACATATAAAATACTGATATTCAGCTGCATCCAGTTAGACTGGAATCCGGCCCCAACATAGTTGGGAAAAGGCTAGGCAGATGATGATGATGAGTTAGGTAAATAACCTAACTACTTCATAAAACAAGTAACGTTTAATTAAAAATAACAAACAAAACCGTCTAAAAATTGTATTACCTATGTACCTATATAAATATACATTTGTAATCTCCTTTTAATTTTCTTCATTTTGATACCCTACTCGATAGGTTTGGTTGGAAAAAAAAATATTAACGGCTTTCAATTTAGCGCCAAAAATCCGGCATTTTTTTTTTAAACCTATCTATGGACACTTGGGTTTTTGAGACTAATCTAATGATACCGTAATCGTCGAGATCCATCCAGCCATTTGGAACATACGAGGTAATAAAGAAATTTACAAAGAAACAAAGATACGCGCGAAAAACATAACCCTTCCTTGGCAGTCGGGCAAAAACTGAAGAATTAAATATGCAAACCCTAAAATCATTTCGGCCTCAAGGTACACACCGTAAAATTGTGACGTTTCTGAAAGGAGGTGTCATAATTTCCAAAGTTTTCCAGTTTTGAAAGCTTATGTGTACACAAGCAGAGGAAGTACCTAATTGTAACTTCAGGTGGCTTCGCACATTAATCTTAAGTTAACTTTAAAACGCGGAAAAGGCCGGTTAAAGATTTAAAAGGAGCGAAAGCGAGATTGATGTTTCTTTGAAAGAAAAATTGTAACCGGGTATAAGTTCGCCGGAGAAATGTATTGAAGAAAGATTGTAGATTAGTTCCTAAAAGTATAAAAAACCGGCCAAGTGGAAGCCGGACTCGCGCATGGAGGGTGCCGTACCATCGTAGTAGAGGCCCTTTAATTTATTTTTATTATTAAAGGGGGGGGGGGCATTAATTTATTTTTATTATTTGTTGTTATAGCGGCTATAGAAATACACAATCCGTGAAAATTTCAACTGTCTACCTATTACGGATCATGAGATACAGCCCGCTGACAGACAGACGAACGGACGGATGGACGGACAGCGGAGGCTTAGTGATAGGCTCCCGTTGGTTAATCTTCGGGTACGGAACCCTAAAAATCAAGTCAATCCAAAAATAATACAAACGATTTCGTAAAAAAAACTCATTGGTTGGAATGTTATCATTTTTTTATTATTTTCCAATCCACGTTCCCTCTATTCGGTCACGTAATTCCAACAAGCCTACTGATTTTTTACATGAAAAAACCTGTGTTGTGTTGCGGTGACACTTTTGTTAAAAAAGGCTTACAACAAAATGTACGCGATTGTTTGTATCCGAAAAACATTTTTTTTCCCGATTTTTTTACTCGCTTCAGCGTGTTGAAAAAGATCCCTGAATTTGATACGACACATCACATAGGCTGGAATCATTATTTTTGTAACAGTTGTGCCTGCCTTTTGTTTTGGAATATCTTGTTATCTGATTTAATGGTTCCTAACTACATCGTGCGACCGTGAAGCTTAATCGACCACAACAGATTTTATGAAAAAACTAACTGCTGTCCGTGACCTTCGTTCGCGTGAAATTATTATAAAAATATGATTTCGCATTTGAATCGGATTTTGTAACCAAGGGTACAAAATCAAGGGTTATATTTTTTTGCACGGAACCCTAATTCGTGTTTTTTAATTACAGCCTATTTACTCCTTATAGCATCAGCTATCTGCCAGTAAAAACCCTGTCAAAACCGGTCCAGTCGTTTCGGAGATTAGCCGGAATAAACAGATAGACAGACAATTTTTTTTTAATAATTATGTATGTTATAAGTACCGTAATTATGCTTTCATAACAGGCATTCAGTAAAAAGCCGTTATTTAGAAACAATATACTTCCATTTTATTAATTTGTATAGATGTACAGATAAAGCTGATCTACGAAATCTGTTATTTAGGAGATCATAAAAGTATTCCATTTTTTTTTTCTATCTACTATATTCTATCGAAAATCTCAATCCACTGAGGTAGTTTTCCACGTCAGAGGTAGGCTTTGCAGTATTTATTTAGCGCGGTAAAGTCACTGACAGGCTGCTCCGCCCGTGACCGGTACATAAAGCCCTTTATTTATGTCACCACACAACACTATTAAATAGGCCACCTATATCAGTTTCTAATAATAGCGAGAAAGCTATATAATGTGCTAAAGTAATATTTATTGTGCTACACGGGGTATAATTAAAAAACTGCGAGGTATTTGCGTAACACCAGTCGCATTCCCAATGGTATGCATTATTCCAATGTGATATCATCTGCCTAGCCTTTTCCCAACTATTTTGGGGGTCGGCTTTCAGTCTAATCGGATGCAGCTGAATATCAGTATTTTACTTGTAGCGACTGCATATCTGACCTCCACAACCACCACTACCTAGTTAGTCTTGGGTATTTGGGTAATACGATACTCTTGGTAAGACTGGTTATCAGAGTTTTGACTGTCAAAGATCTACAAATTACATTCGGGATGGGCTTAGCGTGCTTTTCCGAGGCACGGAGGAAACTCGATATGTAATGGGTGGTCACCCATCCACAGACCAACCTAAGCAAGTCAGGTGCGTCATGCGCGCGGCTTAAGCTGCTGATCGACCCGAGCGGCTGTTATTATTTAGCCACGAGCTCCTCAATATTCCAATTCGATAATTCAACAAAATTAATTTGTTTTCGTCAGTTGTCGAGCAAATCAATTTTCAAACATTTACGAAGCAATGTATATTATTGTACATTTTACGAATTTCCTTGAAAATCCTTCGGATTGCGATAGAAAAGTGTGCGATTAAGGTGCTGAGCTACTGTCACAACTGAACAGTATACGGCACTAACTGTCAAATGTCGTATTAGCTGATAACTGTGATTGGTGGAACAAAATAACAACAATTGAAAGGAACTCAATGAGTTTCTTGCCGGTTCTTCTCCATAGGACCTCCTTTTCTCAACGTTTTATAAGTGCCCATGTAGGCCACATGCATACTGGGACAAAAACAAAAAAAAACATATTGGTGGACACTTACTTCTAAAATCAAATAAACAGTTACTATGCACTATACGGACGACAGACAATTAATACTTTACCAAAAGACAGAAAAGACATTTTATTTGAAAAGTGGTTCCAATTTTTATTTCATATTTTATTTGAGAACGTTTCAAAGATGGCGACGACGCCAATCTCAGTAACATGTTCCGTTCCTCCATAAAACTTTGTGATGCTCTTCATCTACTGCGTTTGACAAGATATTAATGGTTTTTGTAAGTGGGTCAAGTATCCATATATAAAAAGGGTCCCTCTACGACCATAAACGAACATCGAAAGGGCTCAAAACGTATGTATACCAGCCTGTTAGAGACCAGTTTTTGTACTTAGTTTTGAATCATGTTGTATATTTTGAAGTGCGCTCCGGGCCTTTTGAAGTACTTTTTGAAAATGGAATTGAGTATTTTGTTGCTGGCGCTGTCTAACCTTGACAGTCATAGTAGATACTTGTTTCATTTTACTTTTTATGTCATTATTGTTTTACATTATTTTTGGTTACAATTTTTTTTTAATACCGCTGAGAAGTTGATCTACATCGCTTCAGTAACTAAAGGCCTGATAAACCTGAACAGCTGCCATAACTTTTTAATAACTAAGTGTCCCCTCGACGATTAAGTTAGGTATTAAAACGTATCTCTCCGACTTCACATAAATGGGGTCACGTTTATGAGATGTCACTCCCTTCTTCATGACGAGAGCTTTCACTGAAGATTTGACGTTTAATTTCCTACGAATGCAACGTCTACATCATCCATCTTCACTTCAGAATAGTGATGACTAAAGGCTGTGAAGGGATCAAAACGCCGAGGGAATACTTAGTACAGTCTATTCAGTTATTTTACCTCTGCCAGCTGCAATCTAACAACAACCTTATTTTAACCACAATAAAGATCAATGTTATTTTGACAGCCCAATATCAACCTTATTTTAATAAGAGTTAAGATCATTGTGATTTTGATAGTGACTCTAAGCCGGATCTAAAATTACTATGAAAGGACCATAGGTAGGTAGGTAAGTACTGGGTCAGAGTTCATACGGCATTTCGGATTCTTTTGTGTTGTGTCCAACCTGGATTCTGACATTTGAACAGAGTCGGACAAAAAGACTTTTGAAATTCGAACACGCTCAAGCAGTTATGGCTCCCTCATACATGTGACACAAAGAGACTCAAACTATCATGGTCGAATAAAAATTCCAGCGAAGGTCCGAATTTCAGACAATCTGAATAGTTAAATGCAAAAAAACGTACAGAATCGGACGCGTTTTCAAACTGGCAGCAGATGGCATAACATTATCAGTTCTTTTGGTTCGAAATAAAATTCAGAACAGAATTTTCAATTTTTGACAGGGGCTTAACCCTTTTTTAGAAGAGCAGAAGAACAGCAAAAAGTTCCAGGTCACAGAACTTAAGCAGAGAGACGGTAAAAACAAATGGTTTGTTTGTTTGTGAAACATTTTGTATCAACGTCAGGTTTTCGTAAATGATCGCTCTTTATTTGTTCGCGAAGCAAACGGTATAGTTTGCTTTAACCCTGGTATCTATAGACAAGTTAAAGAAATTACTTGAGTTAAAGTAATTACTTATGCAACCATTTGTATGCAATAGACAAGGATTTGAACGAAGTAAGATCGGTCATAGAAAGCAAAGTTAAGAATTCTAACATTTGACAGTTCTAACTTCAAGCAATTACTAAACTACAGAATAAAAATCGAATCAAGTTATTACTTTTACTCCAGTAATCACTTTGACTTGTTTGTTTATAGATACGGGTGTAAGTCAAAGTTACGAAACTTTAAGAAAATCTGAACTTGATCGAATATTCTTGAACTGATGGCGTTTTAAAAAAGCGTAAACAGCAGAGAAAAGGGACGGCGTTTTCCTTGGCGCCATTTTGCGGTCATAAACTCGGAAAATATCAAAGGTACAATATGGGTTATCATTTCTCGCTTTATCAACAGTTAAGTACCAGAAAATTCAATAGATACCTTTCGCTGAATTTACAGCTTTCACAGTCGAAGATCATCATAAAAAAGGACGGTCACGTCTTTTCATTTTTTCCAAGAGTTTTCCTCAATTAAATCCTATGTATGTCATGAACACTTTTTATAATCATCTTCAGCCCCTGAAAGCTAACGTCTTATTTTTTAAGACACAAGTGACATTTTTACGACTAGCGGAAAAGTTAAGGGCATGGTTGACATAATGGCTTTATAGGCAGTTTCAGAAAGAGCGTCTTGACTAGATTGAATAGTCGTATCTTATTATAAATGTGTAGTCAGCAGTTTTGTGATCACATTTTCTGAACAGGAAGGCTTTTTTTTGTATTAAATCCAAAGGTATTTGCCTAGTTTTATTTTCATATTTTGTGTAATTTTTTAATTTATTTTTTGTCATTTTTATTATATTTTGTATTTGATTTATAATTTTAAATTCAATTTTAATTTCTGTTATAATTTTGTATGTTTTATTAATTGTAAAAGTATGTAACATTTATAGTGCAAGCATGGATAGTCATAAATTCTTTTTTAATTTTATATGGGTTAAAGACCTGAAATAAATGAATTTAACTTTAACTAGTTTGTTTTTATGCAGCACGCAGAAATGAATATCTTATTTGCCGAAATCATCTTTTATTTTCGAGTACCTCCTCCGCAAATACTACAATGTAGTAAGTTATTCGTGTACCTCTGTGATTGCGTATGTTCAAATACAAGAACAGGTACTTATAGCAACGCAAAATAAGCTCTACCCACTATTCCGACAAAACAAACACTCAAAAAGCCTTCGACACCTCAAAACTCAATGTCAAATATAAGTCCTTTTATAATACATAATATTTGCAAATACATATAAACGTGCAAAGTAAACTTAAACGTATCCGCTTCGCGAACAAACGCTTTACGCTCGGATTCACTCGATTTAACTCATAGTAACGACCTGAGAGTAATGACTAAATTAATGACTGGATTCAGGATTAACTGCCACTCTCGGTCCTCAATCACACTGTAGGAAAAGAGTGCCGTTTAAAAAAAGAATGAACGAAATCTGTCGCCTTATTAGCATACTTTTAAATTCCTTTTCGGTTCCATTCAGCTTAGTACTTATTAATTCCATGTTTGCATTCAACCTTTTT
Source organism: Noctua janthe (assembly GCA_910589295.1). Taxonomy (NCBI): domain Eukaryota; kingdom Metazoa; phylum Arthropoda; class Insecta; order Lepidoptera; family Noctuidae; genus Noctua; species Noctua janthe. The sequence goes on along the minus strand of OU342573.1, from coordinate 5,480,379 downwards.
TCTTTTTATTTGCAAACGGCCTAAAAGGGGGACATAAAAAAAATTGGCCATTTCGTCACAAAGGCAGCTGACATGACATGGGGCTTCCTTTGTATGTAGACCGCATTCAAAGTTTGATGTATACCTTACCTTTGACCCTCGTTTTGTACAAATACGATTTATTTCGTGACTTAAGTAGGTACGTTGCTTTTTTAATCAACAGAGGCAGGAAAGGTATGGGCAAGGTATAGTGTAGTATAATATATAGATGACCATACCTCATGCTAGTATTATGTACCTTTTTTCTGCGTTTTTGGATCAAAACTGTCTTAATTATGATGACGAGTCTATGAGAAAAGCTTCTATTTTCGTGCCATATTTTAAATTCTTTCCTGTTTTGAGGCAAATAAATTCAGGACTATTATATATTTATTCACAGTACATGGTGACATTTAGATTTGGCGGATTGATGAAACTGACATCATAGCACAAATAAAGGAAACGTACAGCATCCGAAAGCAATTTTTGTTCTATTAGTTCCATCATTAGTCGTACGTTAGACTCATAGCAAAAACTATCATTAGCTCTGGACTAATACCACTACTTATGTTATTTTGTATTTCTACTACCAAGGCCAATAGCCTAAGAGGAGCTCGTGGCTAAATAATAACAGCCGCTCGGGTTGATCTCTAGAATAAGCCGTGGTTAGGTAACCACGGCTTAGTTGGGTCGGTGGATGGGTGACCACCCATTACACACAGAGTTTCCCCTCGTGCCTCGGAAAGCAGGTTAAGCCGTCGGTCCCGGCTGTCATTTGTACATCTTTGACAGTCGTTACAGGTAGTCAGTGGCCTGAACGTATTACAACCAGTCTTACCAAGGGTATCGTATTACCTAGTACTAACTGGGTTGTGGATGTCAGATAGACAGTCGCTCCATGTTAAATATTAGTATTCAGTTGCGTCCGGTTTAACTGGAAACCGACCCCAACATAGTTGTGAAAAGGCTAGGATAATGACTTCTACCAAGGCCAGACGAAAATAAGTTCGGAAATTACTCAGTCGCTTGCTTGCTACCTTGCAGCTAGCTATATTACTCTCATAATAATATTCAACGTTGTCAAAAGTACGAGCCTTCTTTTGAAAACTTTACTTCGTCAATAGCTTCAGTAAACCAAGCTACTCGAAAAGTTTAGACGCTTTATATTTTCCTTAAGCACAACATTTTTGTAAAACGGAGAAAATTCTGTGACAAATCTTCGTTTTGAAAGCAATTTTCAACGACTTTACCTCGCCGTTCGTTCTCAAAAGACCATAGGTCAAATGAGGTGTTTTTCAAGAGAAATAAGCTAAATATTAACGAAGCCGAAAGGCACTTGTTCTCCCTGTCTTTGCGATCATTTTTTTTTGTTCGAAACCATACCGGAGATATTGGGGGTCAACATTCCAAGTTTTGTTTTTAACGTGAGATTTTTACTTTAAACACCTCCACGACCCCCGTACTATCCAATCCATCCATCAGCACAATGCTTTGAGTGCGTCCCATCGAGTCCTACCGTAAAACGTGATTTTTCACCCCCAAAAAAAAGTCGTTTCCCAGCAATAATTTTTGCGTAAAGTTACTTAGTTTGATGTACAGAATGCTTGGTTGACGGCTTCATGAAGAGCCTGTTTACACTCTGTATACACGAAGTAAATAATTATAAGTATCTAAGGACTTTACGATAAGGCTTCAGGTGAAAATAATCCCATAAGCTGGTTTATGTCAGGATAAGTTTTAGTGAACCCTCATCAAATTACATAGTAGTTAGGGTTGTCGCCCGATTTCAAACTTTCCTTTAATAAGGTTTCATTTCGTGACATCAAGATTTATAACTGCTGACACATCCAATTTTAACTTTAACAAACTTTTGCTTGATAATAGTTTTAAGTAATTATCAAATTTTCGAGTCAATCATTTTTCATCGAACGGTATTGGACTGAGTAATGACTTAGTACGAATTTCAAAAATGGAACTGGGGATTTACTATGACGTTTTAAAGCAGGAGTAATTCCAGTGTGGGAAAGAGACAGAGCTATACAGGCCGTCTAGCGCCATCTCTTTCCCACACTAGAATTACTCCTGCTGTAAGACGTCATGGTAGGCCACCTGAACGCGAATTTGAACGGTATTCCATAGTTCTCAGCGTCAATATTCCATAGCAATTGTAATTCGAATAGATCTTGAAATCGGTTTTCGTGCGGTACACGTCCGGTTTCATTTGTGAAATGCTCCCATAGTCGTAAAAGTCAATCGAATAAACAATTTATCAAGATTTTCTCTTCTTCTCCTTTATCGTGTGGTTAGTGCCTAACCTGGTGTCAGAGTTTTTATGCGCCCATGACTTGGCTTAACATGCCGTCGAGTAATATCTAAGATTACAGCTCTTAGGTTTGTTTAAGATTTTCCCTCTCCATTTTATTTTTACTGTGTGAACTGGAGAGAGCAGCCATAGAGAGCAACGCGTGCCCAAACCCTAGCCGCGTCCATTACGAAATCGATGAGCGTCGAGCATGACCTGTTTTCAACGCGATACATCTTGATGACGCGGTCAACGTGTCCCAGTTAGTTACGTCACTTTAAAATTTTCCAGTCATTGTCACACTAGGTATTATTCACCTCATCTTTTGCCAAATTGTTTGGTAAAAACATCACAGCTGTAATCCCTGGAGGGTTGGGCAGAAGTGTACCACTATAGTACATTATATCCACTTGTTTCAAGTTATGTTTAAGCCCGATGTAATAAGGGGGATCCTATTGCCATCAATTTCGAGTAAATTCATACTCCAGGCTGCTGGTGAGAAATTCCTAGTGAAAAAACTTAATAACACTTTGCCTGACCTGGGAATCGAACCCAATATCTCATGCTCGGTAGTAGTGCGTGCGACCGCCGACCGCTAGACTAACAGAGCAGTCAAATTATATGGTGTTTTGTATCCATGACATTGTCCATATTACCAGATAAAGTTCAGTAATATCGTAAAACCAGCCTCAAGGTCGTTCCGGCCCTCAAGTCAAGTTCACGGTCGTGACGTCACTAGTACGTACAGATTATACGTCAAATAAGGAGGTCAGTTTTCGTCAGCCGGTTACTCGTTCCAGAGAGTTCGATTGCGTCAGATTTATTTGCCGTGCTCTTTTTCACAAGACGAAGTACGTGCGTGGTCATTATTGCACTTTGAGGCTTGGGGCAAGGGAACTTTTTTACTAGTTTAACTTTTGTACATGTATACGTTTTTGTTGTAATTCAGATAGCCATAGTTTTATCGGATGCAAGGGGAAATAATCCGATGCGTTATGATTTTCATAAAATGACTGTTTTATATCCGATCAAGGGTTTCTATTCAGAACTGTGATAATACCGTATTTTCGTTAAATAAGTAACTTTCCTTGTACTGGTTTTTAAAAAAAAAACAGTCTGCATCAAGTTTGTTTCAGTCATTTTATTATGTTATACTTTCAAATTGATTCCAACGCTAATTAACAATGAAAACTGCGGAGTTAGGCTGAACTTTAGTTTTGATTTCAGCACAATATCAGAACAAAGTAGCAACAATTAGTTCCAGGCCTCGCCTGCCAGCGCGGGAATATTCCCGCCATTTATGAAACATACGTCCATTTTGTTTATTGTTCAAACTTCGAACAGAATTGTTCCAGTAAAGCTATGGAACACTCTCCAGGTTATATGTATTTGAATAGCTGCATCCTCTGATAGTGTTTCACGGTTGTTTTGGCGCTCAGGAAAAAAACATTTGTGAAATTGTCTGTGGAAATGGAATTGAAAATGGCGGCTTTAATAACGATTAATGGCCACCCGCCAAAAGAACCATTTAAGTTTCAAGTATTAATCCTTACCTAATTTTATTTTCAGGAGAAGGTAATGGAAAAAGTCTAATAGACAACATCATATTATTCAAATTAGTAGGTAGACCTCAAAATAAGTATCGGATAATGATTAACGACTTGTGTTAATTGCTTATTCGAATTATGTGAACCGAGTGAATCGTTACAATATAAAATAGTAGAAAATAATAAAATATTACTTACGAAACAATACTTACGGTACTTCAGCAAATATGCAGTAACTGAATTCTAAGTATACATGTGTGCACGATATTATAAAATAGCAATACAATTTGGATTTCGCAGAAATACGAAACATAAAATATAGATAAGGATGGGAAGCCCACGTCAAATCAAGTTCATTGTATGTCCGTAGTAGCGAGTATTATAAATAGCACAATGAATGTTATTGGTCAAAGCAGATGATGAATGAAGTTTATCTTACAAATAGTATTGTATGATAAAATGTCTATGTAAAAGGACTTAAAAAAGGCTGTCTTCCCTACAGCCATTTCTGGACCTAGAACATAGTAATTTTATTTAGTTGTTGCATGTTCTGAAAGTGGCGTGATCGAAAATCGGGTGGTAATCGATTGGCTTGTGATGAGGAGGAATGAGGGAAAAGTCATGAGGAAAGTTTTGAGTAAGGTGGATGGGTTTAAGAGTAGACAAAGACCAAAGAAGCGATGGATGGACCGTGCGGATGGTATATGGCAAGAAAGGAGGTGTCAGATGTAATGACGAGTAATGGAGAAGCATGGAGCCATGCCGATCCCAAATAAATTTAGGTAAGAGCAGGAGAGTGATGATGTTGTATGTTCTAGGCATTTAACACAAAAACAGGTTTTCCATGTAAATTTTACACATTTTCCGAGACTGGTACATTGGTTTGTAAACGCTCCCACGATACAGGGGTAATTCCTAGTGGGACAACAAGTTTCTTAAAAAAAATAAAAAATAATTTAGACTAATGCTTCCTAACCTGCTGGCTGTCAATATTTAAACGACCTGTTATTACTTGTACAGCCGTCGGTAAGGTAAATACCTTACCTACGGCTGTACAAGTAATAACAGGTAATAAAAGTATATTTAGGTGGGTATTCTCCTGGTTTAAAAATAAGGCAATTTAAACAATTTTGTTTAAATTGTCTTATTTTTGTACCAGGAGAATACCCACCTAAATATACTTTTCAATTAAGAGTTCCCCCATATCACAAAAAAATTTTCAATATCGTATAAACCTATCGATAAAATATTTAAAAATAATGATCGACGTTATTAGTGAACGTCAATAGCGATAAGTTAATTAACTGACGTAAACATGTGGTTTACTCTGCGGTAGATCTTTGAGTTCAGAGTTCAGAGTTAATTTATTTGTCAGAAACACGAGTATGCAAGATTTAAAGTACATTGCAGAAAGGATCTCAGTCATGTTTTACCTTTACGGTGTTCAAATACAGGGTGTAAACAGACCCTTCACGAAGCCGTCAACCAAGCATTCTGTACATCAAACTAAGTAACTTTACGCAAAAAATATTGCTGGGAATCGACTTTTTTTTGGGGTGAAAAATCACGTTTTACGGTAGGATTCGATGGAAAGCACTCAAAGCATTGTGCTGATGGATGGATTGAATAGTACGGGGGTCGTGGAGGTGTGTAAAGTAAAAATATTGCATTAAAAAAAAGTATTTAAAAAAAAATTGTGAAAAAGTTGGAACTTTGACCCCCAATATCTCCGTAACTAGAAGGTTCCCAGGTATGGTCTAGAACCAAAAAATTACCGCAAAGACGGGGAGAACAAGTGCCTTTCGGATATGTTAAGGGTCTATTTACACCCTTTATGTATTATAATATAATAACATTTGATCAATTATATAATTAATTGTAACTATTATGTTTTAAACATAATAGTTACAATTAATAACATATAATAACATTTGATCAATTATATAATTAATTGTAACTATTATGTTTTAAACATATAAAAATACATTTAATTGAAATTCATTTGTCAACGATTGCAATAAATTAAATTTGAATATAATATAGGTACAGCATAAGCAATTGAAACATCAATTAAACAAAATCAGAAGAAACAAAATACCATCCACAAAATTAATTCAAACGTCAAAATAAGATAAAAAACGAACAACAGTCAACAGAACCAAAGTTCGCCCCACATTAGAATTAGATTAGAATTATAATTAACACTAGAAACAGGATATTTATCATGTTAATAATAATGTTACTGACCATCATCATCTGCCTAGCCTTTTCCCAACTACATTAGGGTCGGCTTATCGTCTATCCTGATGCAGCTGAATACCAGTATTTTACATGGAGCGACTGCCTATCTGACCTCCACAACCCAGTTAGTACTAGGTAATACGATACCCCTTGGTAAGACTGGTTGTCAGACATTTTGGGCCACTGACTACCTAACGACTTTCAAAGATCTACAAATGACTGCCGGGACCAACGGCTTAGCGTGTTTTCCGAGGCACGGAGGAAACTCGGTATGTAATGGGGTGTCACAAATCTACAGACCAACCTAGGCAAGCACGGATTAACCTAAAGATCAACCCGAGCGGCTGTTATTTTTAGTCACGAGCTCCTCGATAATGGTAGTGACCTTGAAAGTTTAAAATCTTAGATTAGAATTAGCATGTTTTCTCCATTACAAACTCAACAATACTATAGAAGCATTTTGCTGCTAAATCCTCTTTTAATTTTTATATTTTAAATAAGTTAGTAACAGTTATATTTCTGAGTGCCTGTGGAAGGAGGTTGAATATACGTGGTGTCATACAGAAAACACTTTGACGCACTAGTGCTGTATTGGATGGTCTCACACACAATCTGTGCTTATATTTAACGCGCCGGTTACGGTTATCCATATCTGATTGTTTCTTAAACTGATGCAGGTTTGATTTTACAAACATCGCAATTTCAAAGATATAAAGTGATGGGAGGGTTAAAATTTTATATTTTACAAAGAATGGCTTGCATGAGTCGGTTGTTTTTAAGCCGAACATGGTTCGAATACATCTCTTCTGCGACCTGAATATTAACTCTTTGAGGGTTGAGTTTCCCAGAAGATAACACCAAATCTCAGAAGAGGACCAACTATGCCATGATACACTGTGAGCTTGGCATCCTAACCCAGAACAGCAGCGATTTTGCAGAGCATATAGGCTGATTTACTCAGTCGCTTGCTTAAGTCCTCTAAATGTGGTTTCCAGTTTATTTTTTTATCTATTGTGAGCCTTAGGAACTTACTTACATCCACTTTATTGTTTGCTATATTGAGGAATTTTATTTTTCAACCACGTAATAATCAAAGAGCGGTTGTGTATGCAATTATTATTTTATAAATTAAAATAATATGACCGAGCTAGGTAGATTTAATGTATGAATGAGTTGTAAAAACAAGGAAAATATTCAATCCAGTTATTAATATTTATGAATAAACCTACGTGTGGTGTAGTACAAGGTAACAAGCAACCAAAATTCAGAGAAACAGATGCATAATACCGCTGGTTCATATTAATTTGAAATGTTAGCACTGCTACTGCCATGCATATCTAATAAAAAAAAACTTGCAGTTCCAATAACTTTGAATTTAGCTTATAAATATTAAATTTAATTAATCGAATCTCCAAGAAAAAACCCGCTGTTCGAATAATTCGGCATTTACCCCTGGCTTATTTGAAATCGTGTATGAGACGTGTTAGATCAAATAATATCTAAGAAGCCAAGCCACACTCTAATGCGAGAATTTGCAACAAGCGAGGTTCTAACTGAATAAGACGAGTACCAAAAGAAAACATTGCAAGGGATCAACGACCTATTGTACTTACACTTTTCATACCGGCCCTCACAAGAATAAGTCTCACGCTACACCATTATAGCGAACGATCCAAGCTTACACCATAATTATGTTACAATGCCTGGCTGGAGGAAGCTGTTTGACCAAAAAATATACCGCCGAGAATACTCCAATGTCTTCAATACTAGCTCTGTTGAAATCCGCGTAACAGACGATAGTAGCAAATTTGGCGGCAATGCTCTCCTGACGCTGACTGACTCTCATTGTTTTTTTTTTTTAAAGACCAGTAGGAACTCATTTCAGAGTAACGCCTTTAAAGACGTATCGTATTACCCAGTACTAACTGGGTTGTGGAGGTCAGATAGGCAGTCGCTCCATGTAAAATACCGGTATTCCCCGGTAGACCCTTAACATAGTTGGGAAAAGGCTAGGCAGATAATGATGCATTTAAAGACGTTATGGATAGGTCACAGAGATCAGACCAATAACTAGCATAGCAGGGAACGAGAGACTCCTAAAACATCATTACTTTTTATAGGAAAAGTACCTACACCGAATCCAGCCCAGAGCGTAATGTGATTTGCAGTACAAGCTTTACTCGCGTACTAGAATCTATGCTCTCTCGATTTAAACCGGACTTTTGTCCGAGCTCACCCCTAGAGGGGGGAGACAGGAGAGGTGAATAAACTATTCATGCTTGGTCTTCGACACGGCAAAAGCTCAAGAATGCTTTAAAAGCGTCTTTAGTTTTGTCCTCCCTTTTAAATATTTCAAAAAGGTATCAAATATTTCAACGAAGGGAAGCTGGGACGTACCTAATAATTTTATACGTGAAATAAAATGATTAATGTCTTTGTCAAACAAAAGGGTTCAGATTTTCCCAGGCAGAGGAATCTTTTATATTAAGTTCTAAAAGTTGTTAAACAACTTTTTTTCCTCTATCAAAAGTTTTATTACAAGTTGGGGAATTATGAACTCAAACAATTTCTGTAACTTCAAAATTTTATGTAAAACATAATTTGTACTTAAATAAATTACTTAGGTTATCCTATCCTTAAAGTATAAAAAAAAACTGAAATGCTTTTTAAAACTGTATGATGCTTACCTCGTAACAACAGCAAAAGTAGCACCAACAGTTAATCCAAGATTAAAGACGCTCATCCATAGCAAAGACATAGCTACTTCTTGCAGTTAGTACGGCTTCGATGTCGATATCTAAGGGCACGTCACAACACTAGACAACTGTCCCGTTCATCCCGTGGACACGGCACAACACTGAACTATTCCGAATTCGAATTGAAGTCAAAATAAATTATGATTTGAGTTGTCTATGGTCGTAATTGACAGTTGATTGACTTTTGATGTTCTTTTTACGACAGAATTTATTTTTAAAATATATTTACTGATGGTCCTGTTACTAGAGTGGTATATCGATGAAGGTTAACAGTGTAGTTGATCAAGTAGCGAGTTCAAATGCTGGCAAACGAATGAGTGGTTGTGCTGTCCTTTACAGTATAAACCGGAGGTTGCCCCCCGCACTCCCCTTTAGTAAACTTCGCGGTTATTTCCACAATAATATTACTCTATGGTGCAATTCCTTGCAGCATGCAAACGTGATCACTGATGTAGTTGCAAGCACTTTGTTTCTCGTAAATATGTATTTCTGTTGATGGCTGTTTGAGCCTCAATTTGGCAGATTGCTTCAGTACTAAAAATGAACTGAACTATTTGGACTTGAACATAAAATAATTGTTTTTCAGAATATTAATTTGTTTTGTTACAAATCTATGGAAATCGCCTCCTAATTGTTTTGAAATACATGTATAAATAACACAATTAAACAATGCTATGTATTCTTTTCTATTTTTATTTGTGGCTATTGTGCCGATGGCAAACAATGCTAATTAAGGTTGTTTTGAATATTTACTTTTTAGTTTGTATCTATAATTAGGATTTGATTCCAGGCCAAGTTCCTAATTTATTGCATTATTGTGTAAATGTTCTTTGTTGATATTGAAATAAGTAAGCGAATAATCTGATAAGAAAAAGTACATACATTGGGGTCAGACTTCCTACCAATTTTATTTCATTAAAATGTTATTTACAGGTACATTTTAATTATGAGACGGTCATCATAGTGACTTCTACTTAGAACTTTGGTACCTATCTACAGAGTCCTAGGTAGCTCATGGCTATAAAAACTTTAACAAAAAACTATTGCACTGTTGAAATTCCAACTCTCAGTGCTGAACCGAGGGAAAGCACGCTAAGCCGTTGGTCCCGGCTGTCATTTGTAGATCTTTGACAGTCGTTACAGGTAGTGGCCCGAAAGCTGACAGCCAGACTTTCCAAGGCGTACCGTATTACTTCGTACTAACTGGGTCGTGGAGGTCAGATAGACAGTCGCTCCATGTCAAATACTGGTATTCAGCTGCATCCGGTTAGACTGGAAGCCTAACCGGACTTCGGAGGCTGGGCAGATGATGATGGTGCTGAATCGAGGGTTGAAAACAGCTCGCATTTATATAAGGAGTAATTGAGACGTCACCCTTGTTAGTATAAACCCGGATATATTTAATACAATTTCAATTAGGGTATTCCCAATTCGCCGGCGCACCTGTAATGACGCATAGGCTTAATTTGGTTATGAATTAATTAATTAATTGACACAAGGAGTTTAAGTTAACATTTAGTATTGTTTCAGGTCAGATATATGTGTACCTTATCATTATGTCATATAAAATTAAATAATTTACAATTCAAATAATAATTAAGTCAAAATTGTGTTAGCATAGGACAACTTTAAATCTATGATTATTTTTAACTTTTAATGCATGGAAATAAAGGCTTTTTTTTATTATATGTGGACCTACTTACTAACAACCAGCTTACTGTACCTATGTCAAGATATACGGGGCCGAAAGGACACCGATGCGAACGGTTACCACGGTATTCAGTACTCCATTCAACATTCCACATATAATTTTTTTACCGGTTATTAAAAAAAAATCAGCTGTTTCATACAAAAGTGCAATACCTACACGGTCAAAATGTATGGAACCGCAGGTTTTTTTTTTTAAATAACCGATCAAAAATTTCTATGTGGGGGTCATGGGGATGTACCAGTGACGAATGTTCCGTAGAACTCGATTCCTACCGGCTTCCCTTTGAAAAGTAGCTCAGTATTCTATAGACAAATAATATAATTCACATTAAAGATCCAACTTACCTCTTACATAAATTGACCTTTCGCTACTGGGATGTACTGAATACGTGGTAACCGTTTTCGCGTCGGTGTCCCTTCCAGCCTGTATAATGTGAAAGAAGCAATTGAGGAGTTATGTAAAAATGGTATCATACGTTCTGTATCATACGTTTAGCAATTGAGGTTTAACAAATACGAGTAATTAATTATGTGTTTTTGGAAAAATAACTACTACTAGAAAGCTGTCATTCGCTGGAAACCGCGTCTTTTCTTGACTTGAATGTGCCCTGGCGGTTAGGAGTATGTCATGCTCACTCAAATGTATCGCTGATGGTGGCACGTGTGTCGGATCATTTAGTTCCCTTCAAAATGGTTGAGTTGAATGGTGCTGATACATGCGTCATGTTCGTGAACGGGCGCTGTCAGTTGTGACTGGTCATCTCTTATTTGCCACGGCTTATTTGAATTAATTATTTTATTTTTGAATTGTTTTTACTATGGACACTTTTAACGTAGGTACACATCTTGCTGCATCGTTCTCACATAATGTACCATCTCAAAATGAATGATGTAACCAAGGTTTTGTTAAAGTATTCTGATTTAAAAGAGTGTCCATGGAGTTTCTTGCCCGTTCTTCTCCATAGAGATCTACGTTAGGGAATGGGCAACTACAGTACTTTCACAGTTTTTGTGCCTTGTGACTGGGACTGTAGCTTTATTTTACTGTTGCCTTTGTTTCGACAATTCAAAAGTGCCTGTAACTGGCCTACTTGAAATAAATGCTTTGATTTTGATTTTAACTTTAATACCGACACACTTAGTTCAGTTCAGTTTGCGCTGCAACTTAAAATATTGTCTTAAGCTACGACCTTTTGAAATGGTAGTTGAGGTCATCTCAACTGCAGGTACTTTTCAGCAGTCTACGTTAATATTCCGCCATATCCACCATACCAAGGTTTTGTAACAATGTTCTGATTTCAAAGAGTTTCCATGGAGTTTCTTTCCCGTTCTTCTCCATAGAGATCTACGCTTTGAAATGGGCAACTACAGTATTTTCACAGTTAATATGCCTTGTGACTGGGACTGTAGCATCATTTTTTTATTTTTAATAAAGAATAAATGCTTCGATTTTGATTCTAAAACTGTACCTTACTCCCCTCTTTCATAGCGTGTCGATGGTAATCGAAATGAAATCATCAAATTTAACGAGTTTGGCACTTTCAGTAGCGCCTATCAGCGCCGGTAATGTGCAAACAACAGGGCAGGTAGGACACGATATTAAATGTCCCATCGTAGTCCCAAAATTTGTGGAACATTTATCAGACCGTGACGAGTCTTATAAATACGTAGTTTTATTTTTCGGAGAAATAGTTGACCGACATAAAATTAAATGGATAGCCTGAAGTCCTAAAGAGCATAGAGTTATCTTATCTTTTGCCTTTTGGACAAAGGCTCTGACCATAGCCAAGGCCCGAAGCTAAAATAAAAAGTAATAGGTAGTAAATACGATTGCACTAGAGCCTAACCTAGACTTAACGTCAAGGTCGTGGTAGTTATTATATTTGAAAAAAATGCCTTTTACTGTGTCTGCGTCATTTGTATTCAGGGTTATTTATATCAGCTCTTTCAGTAGATTGCAATCAGCTGCGAAGTAAGGTCCAGTATTTAAATCCGAAATTCTGAGATTCGAATTCAGACAACCAGTTGCAAAAATCAATAGTTACAGAGGACAGCAACGAATCATGAGCAAGTCCAATGTCCAAGATCAGATTTGTGTTTGACAGATAGGTCTAAAGATCTAAAATGTAGACTTTGAGAGTCATGTACTGATACTGATACGGCTAGCTTGCGTCATCCCACTGCTGGGCAAAGGCTTCTCTCCATGACTTCCAAATTTTTCGATCCAGGGTCAATGTGGACCACTGGTCGTTAGTTTTGTCCAGCTCGTCCCGCCATCTCCTGCGAAGCCTACCGCGTCGCCGCGTCTGGCTGTGTCAGGTTTCCACATCGTGTTTATCCAAAGCTCGTCAGGCATGCGCAGACATGGCCAGCCTAGTCCCACTTTAGCTTACCGGCTTTTTGAGCAACGTCAGTAATTTGTGTTTTGGAGCGCAGTGTGGCGTTGCGTACATGGTCGGTAAGTTTGACGCCTAGGATACTGCGCTCCATTACACGTTGGCAAACCTTGAGCTTGGACTTTTGAATGTTTGTCAAAGACCAAGTCTGGGATCCATATGTCAGAATGGGAAGAATGCACATGTCTATGATTTTTCGCTTGAGTGACAAAGAAAGATTTCCTTTCATAAGCTCTTTCATGGACCAGTAGCTCCTCCAGGCGTTTTCGGTCCGTCATCTCATAATCTGTCCGTTACAAATCTGATCTAATCCGATTATTTAATCTCATATTCGTTAAGTAATACCCGTAGATTTATCCTTTGTTAGCACATCCCAACAATCCGAGGTAGGTCCTCCCCAGTCAAACAACTCAATCCCGTTATTCACATTTGTCTTTACAAATTACCACCGTGCTATCCTTTGTCAATATTTATCTTCATCTCGATTTCTAATAAAACTTTATCTCGGACCACCTTTACAAATGCCACACCGCCAGCCAGCGAGCGAGCGAGCCGGACGAGGCATCGTTTCACAACTTTTCATACTCCGGTTCACACCGCAAATTATCGAAAGTGCCTAAACGAAGTTCGGCATTTTCGATAGTTCGCGTGTGTTCGGTGTGGCTTGCGCTTTACTACTGGTCTTTTCGCAGAATGACAGATTCTTATTCTTATTCTTTATTGCACACGAAATTAAAAGATATACCTACACACAAATTGCAATATATACATATAATATAGCTTAACCCACAATTGGGTTTTTCCAACAAACTTTACTTCGATTGCGAGAGATTCGTTGAAAAATAAAAATGATTATTCATCGAACTTTTTTATTTATTCAATCATCGAAAAGAAGTTCTGGGAATCTGACATTTGTTTTCGACATGACATCTGCGTCAAGACTTAAATAATTAAAATAAATCACAAGTGGTGGGAGAGGGAAAATTGCGGTTTTTTCCTTGATAAGTATTGCCAGGTCTGCCGGCCGAGTAGGCTGCACTTTCCAACGTTTAAACGGCTTGTGGGGGATTACCCAGTTAATGATATTATCGCTGCATCGTATTTTAGTGTGCCATTTTTAACACATTGGCCAAGCTGGATATAGTTCTGTCTATAGCAACGAGGCAGTCGTGTTACTACTGTGTAACTAATGTTAAAACACAAAATAAATGAAATATCAGTGCTATTTTATGAGAAACCTTAAAGTAAAAGCTAAGATGACGGAAGAATAGATCCCTTGGAAAAGAAGGCGCTAGCTAGGCAGGAGATATCTCCGGGACATCGGCTTTGTCTTCCGGGACGAGCTAAAGCGAGCACAGAAATGTCGCAGGTGCTTTACACTTGCAGTTCCGGAGCACCTCTTTATTTGCTAAGAAGCTCACTGTAAATTTTAGTTGGTAGGAGTACGATATACTTTTCAAACAGTGGCAGCTTTTAAAGGAGATAATAAGTACTTTATCATTGTGGAATCTTGGTAGTTTGTTAGTCATGACCGCTCATAATTCTGTTATCCCAGTTATACGTATATGAAAGTAAAATCGAACAATAACCTGAGTCTGAGATTATTCGTACCAAATATACCAATAGTAAATTTAGGGATTACGTGACACCAAAAAGTACCCTATAATATTTCCCCTTTACATAACTAACTGATCTAGAACGACGTATCCTGCGGTTATCCTGTTCTAGTTCTGACCGGGTATTCAAAAGCAAATTCGGCCAGGCCCTTATATCACTATAAGGGCACACGTTAGCGAAATCGGTGAGGATGACTATACAGGGTGTAAGGGACAGCCCTCCACAAACTGACAACGTGCATTCAGCTCCTTATTTTGAATTATATTCCGCCGGAATTTTTCGCCGGTGTTGTTTTTTTTTTTTTTTTTTTTCATTTACTTTTCCTTTATTTCAATGTAAAATTACATTCCCTGTACGCAGCACTCCATTTATGTAAACAATACGGCTAAAATCAAGAATCCTACAATGGATGTTGAAATATTGTAACGACGACGCGTGAAATCAACTGTTCACTTCCTGCCTTGCTACAGAGTTCATCGAACTCGTCGTCGCGCTTGCCGTTCGCTACGTGCGTTTTGCCACGGTAAAGATACATTGCGAATGCGGAAATAAAACAATACAATTTTTTTGGATTCCCATATAATTCCTGAAATTATTTCTTGTATGATATACTGAATTCACCCCATCAGTTTGTGGAGGGCTGTTCCTTACATCCTGTATTAACTATGCATAGGTTTCCTAAATCCATACATCAATGGATGATATTCCGTACATATACCCTCTTGTATGTACAATACCCTCGTCTCGAGGCACTTCCTCAAAGCCAGCCCGCTAACCTAAGTAGAGACTCTTTGGGACCAAGAGTATTATATTGGAAACAATAGCTATGTCGTCAGCTGAAGAATTTTAATAAGTACTTGAATGGAAGTGGATATTTTTTTGTTTACTTGAGGGTATCGCTAGGTGATTTATTTGCAAAATAGGAAATTATTTGTCTTGTTTTTAGCACTTATGTTTGCTGAATATTTGAGCATGATGTAGCATGAGATGTTACATAACTATTTATTCATTTAAGTAGGCGCAGGAAAACCAACAGCCATTACAGAAGGAAAATTTATAATAACTGTAAACTGTATTAGAACCTATACGAAATGTCGTACTGATTTTATTTTTTCTTATAACATTGCAGAGAGACAGAGGGTTAATTCAATTGGACTTCCAGTGTTGCAAAAAATTTGTTCGTCGATCCTGAGACAGCGTAGCTTTGAAAAAAAGTATTTGAAAAAAAAAATCAGCTGTTCCATACATTTTGATCGTGTAGGTATTGCACTTTTGTAGGAAACAGATGCCTAACCCGTATATAGTTTCCCTCGCCTTGCTTCGCCGGCCAGCTCGCTCGCTCGCTAGCTGACGGTGCGGCCTGCGCTTTATTATTATTTTTTTTGGTTTGTTTTCATTAGTTCCTCTTCTTGTTATTCTTTTCTTACAATAGTCCTACATGTCCTACGTTCTACAATTGTGATAATTCCAATCTCGGCGAGGGGGGCCAAGAGGCCGTACACACGGTTGAGGGTATCCTAGTTTGGATTCCTGACTCCCACAAACCTTTGTACCTCCAATATTTGGAACACCTCTATTTTGTAATTGTACTTTGTGGGAGATAATAAATCTTTATTATTATAATACTATTATTTATTTAGCACTTGACTCT
The DNA here is from genome assembly GCA_910589295.1 of Noctua janthe. Lineage (NCBI taxonomy): Eukaryota > Metazoa > Arthropoda > Insecta > Lepidoptera > Noctuidae > Noctua > Noctua janthe. The sequence goes on along the minus strand of OU342573.1, from coordinate 5,464,141 downwards.
TGGCAGAGTGAGGTACTCCTCTATCTATTACCATCACAAAAGACTAACAACGAACCTCTTTAACAGCTACTTAATTCAAAGTACAGTTATAACGATGTTACTTTTCTTTTCATTGCAGTTTAATACCGAAGCCTCATAGGGTCTACGTGACCCCATGCACGTCTGCAGAGTACCGACAGCAGGGAAAGTGTTCACAAAGTTTTTATGGTGCAATTCGATGGTGGAAAATTGGTAGCTGTTGTGAACTGACATGTAATTATAGTGACGTGAACAGTGTTGTTGTTATGTATGACACAGACCGATGATTTTTCCGGTGTGGTATTTACTGAAATGTTAGCATGTTCGTTGTACCTATTGTGTAATTTAAAATACATAAAAGTTATTTGGACTGAATTACTAAAACGATATCTTCTTTATTTTTTATATCAAGTTTTTTTTTATGGTTGATCAAATCGAGCACAAGAAAACTAAAAGTCAAATTGCTACATACCCCAATAAACAAGGACTTGAGAGTTGAAACTAAAAACACTTATAACGATACCATATTTATCTATACCAATATTTTAAAGAATTAAAGTTTGTACGTTTGAATGTAGAGGGTAATCTGCGGGAGTACTGATCCGATTCAGATAAATCTTTCACTAGGGAAGCTACATTATCCCCAAGTGTTATCTACACTAATATTATAAAGAGGAAAGATTTGTATATTTGTAACGAATAAACTCAAACACAACTCGACCAATTTCAAAAATTCTTTCACCATTAGAGTGCTACATTATCCCTGAGTAACATAGGCTATATTAAATTTTAAAAACAATGTCTACCCGTGCGAAGTCGGGACGGGCCGCTAGTAGGATATTTTTAAAATGTTTCCATGGGATAATATCCGGCCACAACGGATGCGAAACCGCGAGAAAAAACCGGTGAAAAAAAACTTAAATTACATTACTGCTAACTGTGCAATCGGTCACTGACACCAAGATACAGGAAAGGTGACTACTATTCTGAGTGACTCACGCGCAGAAATGAGCGTTCAGGTTTTACCACTTTCAATGTTTATATTTGCAAAACGTTATTTATTTGCTGATTATTTACAATGTCTGTAGCTGATTGAAAATGCATGCACATGTTATCCCCTTATTAGGATTGGCACTTGGCAGAGATTATAGATACCTATAATTTACATGCCCCATCGAATTTAAGGTCAACGTGATCAAAACCTGGCACAACGAGGCAGTTTTAAATACTTTTTTTTAATATAACGAGTAATAGAGAAGTATGGAAGAAGAAGACATACCGACCGACCCCAAATAAATTGGGATTAGGGCAAGAGAAAAATCAAAATCAAAGCATTTATTTCAAGAAGGCCAGTTACAGGCACTTTTGAATTGTCGAAACAAAGACAACAGTAAAATATAGCTACAGTCCCAGTCACAAGGCACAAAAACTGTGAAAGTACTGTAGTTGCCCATTCCCTAACGTAGATCTCTATGGAGAAGAACGGGCAAGAAACTCCATTTAAATCAGAATACTTTAACAAAACCTTGGTTACATCATTCATTTTGAGATGGTACATTAAGTGAGAACGATGCAGCAAGATGTGTACGTTAAAAGTGTCCATAGTAAAAACAATTCAAAAATAAAATAATTAATTCAAATAATCCGTGGCAAATAAGAGATGACCAGTCACAACTGACAGCGCCCGTTCACGAACATGACGCATGTATCAGCACCATTCAACTCAACCATTTTGAAGTTCCGACACACGTGCCACCATCAGCGAGACATTTGAGTGAGCATGACATACTCCTAACCGCCAGGGCACATTCAAGTCAAGAAAAGACGCAGGTTTCCAGCGAATGACAGCTTTCTAGTACATAGTACTCACACAATATGGGCTAGGCGGCTATATAATACAAAAGAGATTGAATCTATACAATGCAAAGATAGTTATACAATCTTCAGCAGCTCCAACAATACTATTTAATGCTATCAATTCAGGCGCCCCTGTTCTTGTGGAGCCGGACCGGCATGGAGAATGATGATGATGATGATGATGATGATTTAAAATATAAGTCCTTTTGACTCCACTGTTATAATACTGTGTTTTTTGCTACATAACCATTACCGCGTCTTCTTTTCTTAATAAAATCTCGACTCTTTCGAAACGAATTTAACCTGTCTTCAATTGATCCAATATTTGCAACGATGATATTTAACGGATGTAGGGCACTCCTTAGCATAGTACAAGACCTGTTCAAAGCCCACAGTAATACAAGGCAAGCACTAGAGCGTGGACCTAGGTCATTAGGTACCTATTCAACGAGACTGAACCTTGCCTCTACTCTCAAGGTAAGGTCTTGGTCATCTTATTTACCCTTTGATTATACCTAGCGACAATTTTCCTGGTACCTGTTTTCTATACAACAAAAGTACCTATTTGTTGGAGGTATGAGCTACTAGTGTTACTACACATCAGCATTTAGGAAACTCATGATCATAATGATGCAACAAGTCTTAGATGTCTCCTCTTTAGATGTACCTACATGTTTTTCATTTATACCAATACATTTAGTGGATTTTTTTTCGTACGATCGCATTTATTTCTACAAAAAAATTTTGGTCTTTGACGGACGTTCTTTGTGCGTGATATCAAGACCTAACATTTTGCCAAAAACACTCTTACATTGCAGATATCTCGAAAAAACCTCGGTAACGGACGAACAAGAAAGTGACCTCAGAAATTATTGGTTCAGTTTTCCTTGGGTTTGTAATCTTGGACATAATTATGCAGCTAATAGATCAAACACAATAGATGTATGCTTCACACTAGAAATGACCTTAAATCTATAAACGTTAGCGCACTCATCGACAAGTTATAAAAACCTGTTGTTAAGCCGATAGTTATCGGCACTGTTACACCAACTCCAAATCTTTGAGCCAAGGTCAATCACGTAGCCCAAATGAAAGTATGCTTCTAACCATTGAAGAAAAGATTGGCGCCAATATTGGCACCAATTTCATACAGAAACTCAGTATTGGCAATACTGTTTGACGCCAATGTTTTGGACGGGAAACTCGCTGACTCATTGGTTAGGCAATGGGATGAAAATGATTCAAAGGAATTAGTGTCAGCGATAAAATTAAATGCGAACAGTAAAACGATCTTCAAGATTGGATACTTATCTGAGATTCTTTTTTTGGAGAGGTCTAAGAGGTGATTATTTTATCTTATTGAATCGTGGGTAACTGAAAAACATTTATTTTTGTACTATAATGACTATAATCTTCGCACTTCTGGGCTTCCTCTCTACGAGAGAGGGCGCGGGCCATTTGTGCTTTCATTGCTTCCAGATGTCAGTTTCAGTCCAATTTCTACAATTGAGTAGGTATTGAATTAGAGAGCATAAACTTTTACGAGGTGTGTTACTGTCACCAAACTGTCAGCCACTAATGTCTATATTGCGTTATTGGTCTAAAGTCCCAAGAGTTTTAGCTTAACAAAACAGTGAGCATGCAAATTGACACATCACCGTTAATCCAATTAATTTGTAAAAAGGGCTAGGCGTATCAAGGTCTGTTTTATTGAACTGCACTACAGTACCTACAAAAGAATGGATATACTAGCTCTTATCTGCGGCTTCGTCCATGTGGGGTCAGGAAATTATTCCATGGAAACGTACATCAGGGACAATGCCCTAACATCCTATTCTATGACCGAACGCCCCCGATCCACCGCTTTTCAAATTTCATCTAAATCCGCTTACCTAAGGCTTAAATCGGGAAAAGACAAACTAAAGTAAACGCATTTATAATAGTAATATGGTTTTTGTGTCCGGAAAAAAACGGTACAAGAGGTATCAAGAAGGCACAATGTGGGTTTGTCAGGTGTTAATATCGAAGTTCCGGTCACCCATTGTGACCGTTTATGCAGCTGGTTAAAATAAGGGTCAAGAACTCGCGAGACATGTGGCAAAAAAAGTGTAACAAGTAAAAAACTGAAAGAAAACTACTTATCTACTAACGTTCGAATGCATATATTCTTTTCACGTATTTTCTTGGAGCTGCTTGATAATAAAGAAATATGTGTATTAGAAAACCGGATAAAAATATTATTCTCCCATTTTGGTACTTTATAAATAACTTTCAGCATAATATTATTAGTTGCATATCCAATTACTAGCGACATCTAGTAACACAGCTAAGTAGTACTAACATATTATAACGATAGATGTCGCAGTTACCAATATCATTAGTACCACTCATAAACATTAGATGACGCTGTTCTAAAAAATCGAAATCACTTACCAAGGATAGCTCTCAGATGTCCCTCCAGGGTTTGTAGTATCGTCATCTTGATATCATCAACGGGCTTGCCCAGGAACTGCTCGCAGGCAGTTGTGAGAAGTTCGTCTTCATTCATGATCTTGCATTGTGCCGCACCCGTAATGGAGAGGGGTACGCCCTGTGCTGTTTCTACGTATTCGCAGACTGGGTTGAGAGTCATGACCTAGGAAAAACGTTAGTTTTATTTAATAATATGAGGACTATCTTCCTAGAACACATACCATGTTCAACTTAGCGATTACATTCATAACTTCCTGCGGTACACGTACTAAAGTTACTGCTATATAATATAAATTATCATCTTCTTATTAAAACTTAGAAGGATGTTATTGTTTATGCTACTGCTCTCTTGTAATAATCTTGAACACACTCACGGGCATACCTACTCTTTGTCGGGGACCAATAATAAATTAATCCATAAAACACAATACCGCATCCGTGTTATTTCTGATAGGAAAAGTTATAGTTTGTTATGAATTTTTGATATGGGGCAATAAGAGCTATCAAAACCGTTGTAATTACTGGAAAACGTTCTTACGAGACTGTCCTTTTTACCGGACACTTTTATACTATTCACAGATTTTGGAAAAGTGGCGAAGTTAGGTAAAATAGCATTTCGTCCAAGGATGATGTCTTCTAATGTCTCCTACTGTCTTCAAGACCAACTGAGGTCACCATAGACTGTGACCTCTGAATTTGTTTTGGTATTTCTCAGAATATTTGGATATGAAAACACCGGGGTAGGTGTTTCAGAATTATCTGATCTACTTACATTAAAAAATAAATTGTCGTACAAATGTGTTTTAACACCCAATTTACAAAATATATAATCCTTTACCATTTGTTGTCCCATCTCAAAAATCCACCGTGTATAGAAAAGTACGTAATATTTACTGCTTTAAGACGTTAAAGTAACCCCCCAGGTCGGACAAAATCTGAGTCATGGATTCGATAAGAAGAAGAAGAATATTACCTCAAGGGAGATCCTCTGCACATCGGTGACCCACCACCACGCCCACGCCCACCCACCGACGATGGTGCGCTTTTTCTGGGAGCCGAAGCACCCGCCTGTAGACAACAGAGAAAAACATAATAGTTTAGGTAGGGTAGTAGACAGACTGGCTAATTACTCGCAATATAAGGATAATGACGTTTTTTAGTACAGAGAAGGGGAGGGGTTGTTTTTGTTTCATAAATCAGAAATATAATAACTAAAATACAAGTTTAGGTGCGTTATATTCGCAACTGGCGTAAGTGTATACACCGTGACTTTTTAGTCACCCTACAACGGCAGCCCACTTCATGTATCCAATGAATACTAAATATTCATAAAAAAAAATAGGTATTTATGAGATTTTAATAATTTAAAAATAAAAATATTATTCAGTATTATGACGCATGACTTAGTTAAAACACCCTGTAGCAAGCGATAATCTACTAGACTTGAGTGCTGCGTAGGTATATGTTCTCCCGTTTGACACGTAAACATCATTAACAGGATGTTTCATAATTTTATTATTATTTTTCTTTGTACCTATTATGGAAGACAAAAAAAACGCGCCTAGAGCTATTTTATGTCGGGTACATTGAGTGGACGTCCTTTGTAAGACGACTAAAAAGTCACGGTGTATATGAACGTGGACGAGGCAAATGGCGTACGAGTAGGGAGTTAAAGATTATGGCTTGTGAAACCGGGTCTCGCTCTCATTGTAATAAGTGAATAAGACAAGAGTTTATGTATTATGATAAACCAGCATACTCTTCTCATACAGAGAAGCCAAGAGCATTGATCACCTCCCTCGCAGAAGGCGTTCAAACTCACATTCATTTTAAGACCTTACTACACGTGTCATTGATGTCCAAACTAAACATAGAAATTAATTAGGTACCCTATCTTACTGTAATAAGGTTCTCTATTCTACTTACATTTTCTTCTTAAGCTGATAAAAATGAAAGTATTCCCATTCCATATCCGATCCCATTGCAGAGGTAGCAGGGAGGGGAGAGGGACCCACAGTATCGTTAAAGGGCAGTAACCTCAGGGAGAGTGACCGGGCTGCACTAGCGCAGGTGCTCACGTGGTGCGAACGGGTTTGTCTTCCTGTACTCCATCGATACCGTTACGTGCTACTCCTTTATGTATATCTACGCTTTCTATTTTTATATTAGGTATACATAACTACTTATAGCTCATCATAGAGATACATCACGCACTTAATGGCCGAAGGGTGAGGCAGAGGTGTACATAATGCACCACCTACATTTCGCCAGTTATGTTTAAGTCCCTGTAATAAGGGGCGAGCCTATTGCCATCAACCGGGCACAGATCTAGACTCCGTGGTTGCTACTGAGAAATTCCTGATGGAAAAAATGTAATAACACTTTGCCCAACCTGGGAATCGAACCCGGGACCACAAACTCAGCAGGCGCCCTTGCGACCACTAGACCAACGAGGAAGTCTGAGACTTATCTCGGAGATACAGCATACTGAAACGCCTTCTACATGTCCTTTCTGAATTCTTAATAGGTATATATTCCATGACCTAGAAGTGTGATGTTATGTATCAGAAACATGAATACGTGCTCCTCTGACCCAAACATTTCTCTATCAGTGATAAGACCCGCCATTATACCGGAATATAGTAAAAGAGCCGTGTAATAATTCTGGTATACAATCAAATAGATTATACATTCATTATAGATACATTCTATTGAATCTTTCTAAATTTATCCTTTTTCGTTTCCTTTCAGACGTGTTTGTATCTTTTTTTCACCTACAGTTTTACAAGGAACTTTTGGTGCTCCCACGGACGGGTACTATTAGTAAGTATATTTTGTGAAATGTAATCAAAAACAGCAGCAACGCGGCAGGCCCAGGCGGAGATGGCGGGACGAACTCGACTCTAATCTCAGAGATTGGCAGCGAACAGCGCTGAATAGTGATAAGTGGAAGGACGGAAGGGAGGCCTTTGCCCAGCAGAGCGACACAGATGGCTTATGGCAGAAAAAAGAAATGGCGGCGTTAGTTCCGAAATTGGTCACGCGCCAAAAATATTGCGCAGCTACATTTGCGCAAAGCACGCAAAAGCAACTCGTAAACACAGCCAGTTGCAGTTCAGCCTCCATCGAACGCGAAAGCCGACTCAATTTACAACTTTACGATGATCTGAGCGATAAATAAATAGGCAAATTATAAAGTAAGTTCTCGAACGGTAAGTAAATGTCGAGACCGAATTCACTTTCATCGGTAATGGTGGGTAACTGACCGTCACTTGACACTGCGAGCAACTCCCGCGCATAGAGTTAGATAATCTTACTACTAATGTCATTGACTAATGTCACTCATTAGTCATAACTGTCACATATCATGGAAATGTGACATAACATCTATGAAAAGACATTAGTAAACATTTTGGTTGATGAAATGAATACGTGCCAGAAGCGTCTTTCGGGGATTGAATGTCGTTAGAGGGGGGAGGTGGTCTTGATAAAAAGCGAAATTATCTATAGATTATTCTATTGGAAGAACAAGATGACGGTGTTAGGAATTATGACCACGTGTTATAATAACATTGTGCAACTAAAGTAATCTCATTTCTGAAGAGCACCTGATACCTGTTTTTAAGGTTGTTCGTTTTTTTTTTATATGGTATCTCGCAGTTCAGCCTACGAGGCTGGCTTCTGCTTTACCGGGCTAATCCTGTGGATGACTTGAGCGTAAGGCCTCCAGCCAGGGGCTTAAAAACTACTTACAGATGCTAAAGGCACCCTGTTGGGTTACGAGCCTCAGCTTAGGGCGTCGGTAGGGAAGGCAGCAAGGGGACAGGCTGGATCTGATTTAGATTATTTAGGGGCTGATTGATTACTACTGGCTCAGCATCGCGGGCTGGCTCTGGGGGCAGTGAACGGGAACGTCGCGACGGACCTCGACGGCGAGGCCGGAATATCGGTGGCTGTATCTGGACTTTCTTAAAGTGCTGGTTTCCCTACTGTAAGGTTGCGCGAGTAAGTAACCCTGTATTTTTGTAAAGCTTTAAAATTCAAATATGTTTTATAAGTAACGAATTTCAAGAGAAATTAATAGTAAGTGCCTAATGGTAGGCAATGAAATGTCTTTTATTGGCCATTTCATTTGAGTATACAGTAATTAAACTCAACATAAATAACAATACTGTTACTGGAACTAGTACAACGCTGCTAAATAAGAAAGCAAGTTAATTCCTATGGGACGTGAATGCCGATCGATTTCTGGTCGTCGGTCATCCTATAGTCCATCTTTCACAGTTATATTACTTCTAACATAAACCTTATGTAAACGAGAATAGAGGTCAGTCTGTGCTGCAAAATAACAATGTGAGGACACTACGTGGTCGCCGGCATTCGTCCTGTCATGGCGACTATTGTCGACGACCAACACATCACGCGCGCACTGCCGAAGAAAGTACTGCGACCTAAAAACTGAACATAGTACACAGCCTACTTATTGTTTGTTTTTTCTTCGAGAACAATTCTTTAAAGTAGCACGAAAACTGATTTTCAACAACGTGACTACAATTTGTAACTTACTAAATAATTTTAGATACATCACGTTGAGACTCCACATTTATGTTACTTAAAAAAAAAACATACTGATTTTGTTAAATTCTTTTACGTAATTTTCAAATTTCTTTGTTCTGCAACGAAAGAGACTGGCCTCCACGACACAGGGAACCCTAGTGTGGAGACCAGAGACCTATTTTTGATGTAATGTACCTCTGAAAGAATAAAGTTATTTCTATAAAAAATTGTATTCAAGAAATGAGAGACCATTTGAGATCTTCCAAAAGTTTCATTCTAACGTTTTCACATTTGTAATTGGCGTCCTTAAAAAAATCTCTTACAGCGCTTTCTAGTTGAGGTCAGGTCAGTCATAAGCCTCCTTCTAGCCTAACAAATGGCGGCATCATCACCAAAAAGGTCTTTAGTAAGGCTTTCTAGTTGGCACAAATGATTCACGCTAATATTATGCAAATGAAAGTAGAGGAAAGATATCGATTCACAAATAAATTGCAGCATAACATCCGTGTTACAACGGCCTCGGGATTCCCAAATACAAGTTATTTGTACGCCTGAATCATTCATGGATTACATGATTACATCCTACAAAATATTAATAAAAGTCGAACAAGAGACGGAAAAAACCTGCACCCCAATTACGTAACACACCTTATATCACAAAGGATTTTAAAAGAGATTTCCTTATCCATTGCTACATACATGGTGTAAATGGACCCCTCACGAAGCCGTCAACCAAGAATTCTGTACATCAAATTAAGTAACTCTACGCAAAAATTATTGCTTGGAAACGATTTTTTTTTTCGGGGTGAAAAATCGTTTACGGTAGGACTCAATGTAACGCACTCAAAATATTGTGCTGATGGATGCATTGAATAGAGGTATTTAAAGTAAATTTATAACATTAAAAAACCTTATGGAAAAGTTGAAACTTTGACCCCCAATATCTCCGTAACTAGAAAGTTCCCAGATATGGCCCTGTAACCCTTTTGATACTTGTACATATTTTTATTACTATTATAGAATACTACTATTGTAAATAATGTAAATATTCTTTGAAATTAAAAGTATGAATTTAAAAAAAAAAACAATAGAATTAAAATAATATAGGAATCCGTATTTCTTCAAGGAAACAGAATGATCACACAATCACTCGATCGCTGATTTTCTAGTAAAGGAGTCGAATTTTCTCGTCACAGTTATCTTTCGTAATACTCGTATTTATTTCAGAGAAGGCCAGTATCTTTTTGTTTTGGAATAATTTTAAAAAAATCAAAATATAATTATAAGTACTATAAGATTGTGATATAGAAATACCTAATAGATATTTTTATTAAGGTAGCTGTATATGTAAAGTTTTCAGTCCTTAACCACGGATAGCACATAGCATAGCATAGCAGCAGCCTATAATGTTCCCACTGCTGGGACACAGGCCTCCTCTCTATGAGAGGGATAGCACAGTTTATTGAAAAAGCAAGTAACAACCCAATTAACAAGGGCTTATGTTTAACTTACCACCAGATATAGTAACAAATAGCAGACAAAAGTAGTAAATGATCACCAAAATGAAACTCGCATTTTAATGTAAAATTATAACCAAAGTATTAACACTTTGCTATCCTATTTAAGTAAAATGACTCCAAGTAAATCATGAGTAACCCAAAAATAGTAAATGATCACCAAAATTAAACCAACATTTTAAAGTAAAATTTTAACCAAAGTTTTTAAATTCTGCTGTCCTATTTAAGCAAAATGAGTCCAAATAAATCATTGTTATCCCAAAAGTAGTAAATGATCACCAAAATTATACCAGCGTTTTAATATAAATTATAATCACTAACCTAACCTAACCTAACCTAACCTAACCTATCACAGTGATTTATTTAGGCAAAAATAATACATTAATTTGGTCGTCAAGATTTGGTGATCATATTACTAAATTTGGTGGTCGAATACAATTTAAAGTGGAGTCGTGACTAAAATAGCTGGTACTATTGTATTTTTAGACTTTATTTTTCTGGTGTTAAGTAGATATTTTTGGTTACAAAACTAAGGGTATCAAAGCATTTTATGGTGGTCATTATATTTATCCCCATTAACAAGTAACAAAATGCCGCCACAAGTTCATTCAAATGGAGCCCCTTCTCCCACCATTTCACTATTATCCAATACGCAACCTGCGCGGGAGTTGATCCACAACACTCGAAGAAAGTGCCCGTCACCCGGTTACACGAAACACCGTACAAAATCGAAATATTATTTGATAATTTCGAAAAACCGAAACCAACCAAATGTGTTAAAGTGATTTGTTTGAAAAGTAACGTGATGTGTAATGTGCGTAAAGGCAGGGAAAGTGTTCAGGAATCTGTGATATTATACTACAGCGTTTGTAATGGACAGTAAAACGAAGAGTTTTAAGTAATTCGGTGCGAACCGTAGAGCTTTCTTGTTTATTATGTTTTGTTGTGAAAGTGTACACTGAACGTAAGTTACCTCAAGCTTTTAGAACGTTAACATTAGTTTTTTGTTGTGATGCATTTGTCGATTTATTGTGCTGTTAATATCACTACATAGTATAAAACAAAGTCGCTACCCGCTGTCTGTCCCTTTGTATGCTTAGATCTTTAAAACTACGCAACGGATTTTGATGCGGTTTTTTTTTAATAGATAGAATGATTCAAGAGGAAGGTTTATATCTATATATTGCACCCGTGCGAAGCCGGGGCGGGTCGCTAGTTTAAAATATATTGATATTTAATCTCTCCAGACGTGCATAGACTTAAAGATAACTTCAGTTTGTTTAAGTTTTACAAGGAATGAAAATTATCACGTTGTACGTTGGAATTCCGAGTGTCCAAATAACACTCGATGCGCGCACGTTAATTTTTGCTCATCAATATTGATAACATGCGATACTTAGACGAATTATGTCAATAGGAAATGTGAAACTATTCTTCATATTCTTTTGGCTAGCGTTTTATACCAAGCCCTAACTAATAATAATAAAATGGTTTATTGTTTTGGCGCATTTATACATCTTTGACAGTCGTTACAGGTAGTCAGTAGCCCGAAAATCTGATAACTATTCTTTTCATGGGGTATCGTATTACCCAGTACTGACTGGGTTGTGGTAGTCGGATGTGCAGTGGCTCCATGTAAAATACTGGTATTCAGCTGCATCCGGTTAAACTGGAAGCCGACCCCAACATAGTTGGCAAAAGGCGTAGACAGATGATGAATGGTCTGGCGGTCGTCTGCATTAGACATATTGTGTATGGCATATCTGTGGAGGAGCTCGTGGCTAAATAATAACAGCCGCTTGGGTCGATCTTTAGGTTAAGCCGTGCTTACCTTGGTCTGTGGATGGATGACCGGCCATTACATACCCTGTTTCCTCCGTGCCTCGGAAAGCACGTTAAGCTGTTGGTCCCGGGTGTCATTTGTAGATCTTTGACAGTCGTTACAGGTAGTCAGTGGCCCAAAAGGTCTGACAACCAGTCTTACCAAGGGGTACCGTTTAACCCAGTACTAACTGGGTTGTGGAGGTCAAATAGGCAGTCGCTCCATGTAAAATACTGGTATTCAGCTGCATCCGGTTAGACTGGAAGCCAACCCCAACATAGTTGAGTAAAGGCTAGGTAGATGATGATGTATGGCATATCTGTCCGAAATGAAGAGATCATTGATCTATTTCCAAAGTGATTCCAGTAATATATTACTGGAATCACTTTGCCATTGTTTGCGTTCTTTACGTAGTTTCGGACGTCTAAGATATCAGGCACTAAAGAAAAGTAGGTTAAAGCTTTTAAGATCCTTATTTGATTCATTTCTCTTTGGAATGTCTGAATGTCTCGTGAGGAAAGTTTTGAGTATGAATTTGGATGGGTAGGTTTATGAGTAGAGATATGGCAAGAAAGGAGATGTCTGATAAGATGACGAGTAATAGAGAAGTATGGAAGAAGAAGACATGCTGCGCCGACCCCAAATGAATTGGGATAAGGGCAAGAGTATGATGATGATGAACACTTTAGAATGTTTACGTATTAGTGAAGACAAAATTAAAAAGTTTTGTTAGACCATAGAGTGATTTGGCATTGTAAACAATCGGATAACTGGTTTAATAGATTTTTATTTAATTCTAATTTAATTTGGGACTATCATATCTGAACAGTACGATCAGTAACCGTTGGTCCACCCCCAACGGTTACTAATCGTAGGTCGTGAGCCCAAATCCGGGCATGCAATTTATTTGCATGATTAATGTGGTTCTTATTTATATATTTATTTATTTATTTAACACTTCAAGCACAAAGTACAGAGGCGGACTTAATGCCATCGGCATTTTCTACCAGTCAACCTTCTTCTTAGTCTTCCTTCTTCGTTCTTCCTTCTGGTTCTGCCTGGTTTATTTTTATTTTCTTACTGTCCCTTTCTGTATACGTCCCTTCCCTTATTTCTTTTAAAATCGATATGATTTCGTGGACAATAGTGTGGGTTATGCGTTTTTTTACTATTATACCTAACAGTGGCGATGGTTCTATAGAACTCGATTCCTACCGGCTTCCCTTTGAAAAATGGCACAGTCAGTATTCTATAGACAAATAATATAATCACATTAAAGATATGTACTCCGGCTTACATCTTACAAAAGTCACATTTCGTTACTGATACCTAAGCTAAATATTAATATTATAACGTTTAAAAAAAACGTTATAACAGATAGATAATAAATTGTACATGTAAAATAGAGCTAATTACAGGTTCTCACAAAAACACAAAAAGTTGTAGAAATCTTAGGTATTAAAATAAGGTGCAGTACGCACTAATATACACTCTGACACCAGGTTTGGCATTAACCACACGAAAAAAAAACACCACTATGCTCTTTTAAATAAACTTAGTATTCAGCCGAGTGCGTGCAGACTAGGTTTTGGTGGTAAATGGGTCAAATGAGAACTCTTTACAAAGAGTATTAAAGTCCTAACTCGCTCGCTATGTATGAGTTTTCCATTACTTAACACTTTCATTATATTAAGACTTGAATCAATATTCCAGTAGCCTCTGAATATAATTACATCTAATTACGCAACAGTTTAGTTGCCAAAAGGGAACGTTACATAACGACAGTGGATGTATTTTCGCCGGAACTCTTTAATATTCTGGAGGCAACGAAACTCTCTTGGCTGCGCTTCAATGACATTTTACTACACTTTCTAACAAAGTTTTTTTTTTTAAACGTTGGCAACGTAGACAACTACACTAGGAATTCCTCCTGTATCGTGGGTGTGTTTACAAACATTTAAATTCACATACAAAAACAGACAGACCCGGAACTACCTGTAGGCCATACAAATATTTGTTCCGTGCGGGAACCGAACCCGCGACACGAAGCGCAGCAGTCAATCGCTCAGCCACTGCGCCAACCGTGCCGTCAGTATGAATCATTTACGATGTTTTTTTATGGTTCAGTTTAGTAGGGTTCATAAAGCCAGTCTTACCATGGGATATCGTATTCCCAGTACAAACTGGGTTGTGGAGGTCAGATAGGCAGTCGCTCCATGTAAAATACTGGTTTTCAGCTGCATACGGTTAGACTAGAAGCCGACCCCAACATAGTTGTGAAAAGGCTAGGCAGATGATGGTTGGTTTCGTGGTAAGAAGTCAAGTTTACTGCAGACATTATGCAAAACTGAGGCCCTTTTGGCATAAGTGACCCTAAAACGCGTTTTTTTTATACTCTTCTGAGGCCCTTTTGGCATAAGTAGCCCGCCCTAAAACGTGTTTTCTTTATGCTCTTCTGAGGCCCTTTTGGCATAAGTGACACCTAAAACGTGTTTTATTTATGCCCTTCTGAGGCTTTTTTGGCATAAGTGACACCTAAAACGTGTTTTATTTATGCCCTTCTGAGGCCTTTTTGGCATAAGCAACCCTAAAACGTGTTTTATTTATGCCCTTCTGAGGCCTTTTTGGCATAAGTAACCCTAAAACGTGTTTTATTTATGCCCTTCTGAGGCCTTTTTGGCATAAGTGACACCTAAAACGTGTTTTATTTATGCCCTTCTGAGGCCTTTTTGGCATAAGCAACCCTAAAACGTGTTTTCTTTATGCTCTTCTGAGGCCCTTTTGGCATAAGTGACACCTAAAACGTGTTTTATTTATGCAATAATGTGTTTTTTTTATTTATTTCTAAATATTGGTTGTATTTCTTCTAATATCTTTCTTACTATATGTAGAATAGACTACATACAAAGGCAGTTAACTCCTCTACAATTAGAGCCTATGTTGTTTTTGTAAAGAATTTTCCAAACTGCGGTTTTTCTTATTCAACTTACAAAAGTTTTTTTCAATACATAAGGTACACTTCAGTATAATATTGATTTGCTCACTAATTAGTAACTTCATTACATACTGTTCTAGTTTGTAATAAAACAGTCGATACTTTCTGAAATATAATGAAGAAAGATAATCATCTTTCTTCATTATATTTCAGAAACATGATATAAATAGAACTATTCAATGATTTGAAGACTAGGAAGCCATGTTTATCCACTGTTACAGTACAATCACTAACAAAAGGTTTATGACACGAAATGTCAATTAAACTCCCAGATGTTACAACGGTAATGTCAGTAAAATCGCTGATTACTTTGCACCCAATGGTACAGACGCCAGCACTTCAAGCTACCCGAAACTGTCAAATTTTCCCAATCAACCTTAAACCTAATGCTTTAGCGATAAAGTTGAAAATCTATTGAAGAAATTTGACAGATTGTAATAGCTCGATGTGCTGGCATCTGTACATCCTATACATGTTTTCTTTTTTCTACAATCGATTCTACATTACATTGCACTTAGTTTATTAAGAACCACTGCATTCGATTTTAAACTCAACTCAGCTATAAATATAGTTTAAAATAGCTTATTAGTCAAACCTTGCTAATTAGAAGCGCCTAACAGAAATGTGATAGTTAATCCAATTTTTGTGAGAATCAATAAATCAAAAAGGCGGAACTTGTTACATGTGAGATGAAAGTGAATCGATGAAGAAAACCTGACACTGTGACGTAAGCAAGCGGATGAACGATTTACGTGCTTGGGACACGGAAGGCGAAGCGTGTACGGTAGCTTCAAGTTACTAGGCATAGATTTGATAATTGCATCAAAGAAACCAAAGGCGTCAGAGTGCGAGCCTCTATTCTTTGTTTGATCATACCAGAGTAGTTTTAGAATAAGGGGCTCATCGCTTAACAATTACAGCAGAGTCGAGGCCGAGTCTTCTCAAAATGTGCCTTATTACCCAGTTACAGGGTTGCGGAGGTCAGTTAGGCTGCCGCTCCATGTACTACTACGCTCACGGTCGATCACTATTCACTCTTATGCTCTGAATGATAAGGCTGAAAAGTGGTCGACCGTCAGTGAGCGCGGAAGTACAATACTGGTATTCAGCTGCATCCTGGTTAAGTCTAGGCAGATGTGCTGATTTAAAACTGCACTATTTTGTGGGTCAAGCTTCTGACACTTTTCCAGTAAATCTGCCTTTTTTTACCCTATCAAAAAGGGCTCTCTAGTTAAGTACGCACAGTTGGTAGTTGCATATTTGTGAATGGTGAAATTCACATACTCCCAATTGGTTTGACGAGATACAATCAAACTATGCAAACTAATGATGTAATTAGTGACGCGTGGATGATCAGAGTTTTTGTGGAATATGGTAGATTTCTAAATAATCATTTCATTACATACTTTCATGATTTATGATAATGTTTTGTCAGGTCTTTGTTCAATAGGAAAATGCGTGATTTTGCTGAATAACTGGTATGCCTAACAAATATCTGATAACCCAAGTTCCCAAAGGTAAACTTTTAAAACAGGTGAATTCTCGCTGATTGTCACCATTTCTAGGTCCGAGGGATGTCATAATATTCTGTTAAAAACTTTCAAAGCATGGTATCAAACATTGCCCCACAATCAATCAATAGGAATTTCTCCTGTATCGTGGGTGCGTTTACAAACATTTAAACTCACACTAACAGCCAGACCCGGAACAACTACCTGTAGACCATACAGATAATTGTTCCGTGCGAGAATTAAACCCACGACACAAAGCGCAGCAGTCAACCGCACAGCCACTGCGCCAAACGTGTCGTCAATATCAAACTGTACGCCTTGTCGTGTAATATTCATGTTCCATTTTGTCGCACTGTAGCTCGATCCACCTCCTCTATACCGCGTGTGTTGACGATGCTCAACACGCTCGTGGAGACCAACCTTGGATTAGACTTGTTTGCTGATGAATGGAAGACGATAATGTTAGAATGATTGATGAATGAAAGGATTACCTCACTAAATTTAGTATTAATGGTTCATGCTGTTCTAAAAGTAATAAATAAACATCACTGCCCGTTTTTGTGAATGAAAACCGACTGTCAGTTCAACTGACCCACTGTGCCAAAACGCATAGCGACGTAGACACAAGCGCACGCGCCGGCTTCGAGTTAACGGTACCGCACGACTCATCAGCTGTTAACCAAGTGACACTGTTTTGTTCAATACCACAACTGATGGAGTTGAAACTAAGATGTTTTCGAGCTATTCTAAGAGTGTTGCATGAGCATACACTTCTTTACTGTTTTTAGTCACCTGTTTCTGTAAGTGCGAGCGCATACAGAAAGTATGGCACTATTAAAGCCGTCCCAAACAGTACCGACTTGCAACATGTATCTGTATGCTAACCCTAAGTCATACTGACCATAACGACAAGCAAGGAGTAAACGACTTTCGACTTTAGAAGCGACTAGTGAAAAAGTCTTCAATAGTGCTTAAAACCGTGGGAAATGTTGAAGTTTGATATTAATTTTGGATTGTAGCTCTGACATTACGGTTCTCAATTAAATTAAATCCCGTCCTTGCTCAACGATTACATCAACCTAATCCGCCACAAGCACTAGTCTACGCAGACATCTTGCAGTAACAGTTAACTTCTCTTGCAGGTGTGAAGATGAGTGCGATAGTGAACGCGGCAGCCGACGTGCTGTCGGGCACGGCCATCGCCGCCGCCGCCGGCTCCCAGGTAAATTTATAGGTTGATGATGATGAAGCTAATTCATAAAATAGTAGACATGATTACGTGTTTGTTAAACTGAACGCGATCAGCATATCTGAACCACGTTCAAGAGCAGTGAAGGATATAATCATAATTGCTTTGAAATAGTGACACAGACAGCTTGACCGTCCAAGTTCCCTATTCGAATGTCATACGAGTATTATCTACAGTTTAATGGGTGTAAAAATACCCTTAACGAAGCCGAAAGGCACTTGTTCTCCCCGTCATTGCAATCATTTATTTGTTTTAGACCATATCTGGGAACTTTCTAGTTACGGAGATATTGGGGGTCAAATTTCCAACATTTTCACAAGTCTTTTTTTTTTTATACAGGTTTTTAATGTTATAACTTTACTTTAAACACCTCCATGACCCCCGTACTATTCAATGCATTCATCAGTACAATGTTTTAAGTGCGTTACATCGAGTGCTTAAAGTAATTTTTCACCCCAAAAGAAAGTCGTCTCCCAGCAATAGTTTTTGCCTAGAGTTACTTAGTTTCTTTGTCGTGAAGCTTAGTCGCCAATCCGTGTATCTTTGTATATGACCTAGTATCTATGTTAGCGTGTAGTAACACACGAGTGTGTAAGTCATGCCATCAGCCTTATATGACGTCACGTTACACCCGACTAGCATGCCTTACGGCGCCTGCACGCGATTCTAGTTACTTCCGCCTTCCGGAACAAAACGTTTTTATGTATGTATCTGTTTTGTCTCTTTTGTTACTGATGGAATATTGTAGGGGACGAGTAACCGAACTACAGGAATTCTTATTCTTTATATAAATACTAGCTTTTGCCCGCGGGTTCGCCCGCGTGGATGTCGAAAAATATCCGGTAAAAAAATCAAAAACGCTGAGACACGTATAAATTAATTTTCTGTCGACAGCCTAAACACAAAATTTGATAATCCTAACTTCAAAACTGACGGACTTTCATATAAACTTCCATCACCTACATTACCCCTTTAGGGGTGGAATTCCGAAAAATCCTTTCTTAGTGGATACTCACTCTTCACAAAGAACACACCCTCCAAGTTTCATGTCTCTAGGACCAGTGGTTTGGGCTGTGTGTTGATATATCACCCAGTCAGTCAGTCAGTTTATCATTTTATATATATAGATACTGTACACAAATTGCAATAAAATAGCTTATGTACAATGGCGAGCTTAATCCAGAATGGGGTTTTCTTACAGCAAACCTTATTTCGATAGCGAGATTTGCAGTAGAGGATATATGATTACGTACCCAGGAAACCCCTACCCCAGGAATGTCAAGAATATCGACGCGCAACCGTTTCGTTCGTTCAAATTCACGTCAGGTTTTAGACCACCCAGAGACGAAAGATTTCGTCGGTTTTTAAAAAAAAACCTGCTGTTCCATACAAAAGTACACGGTGAAACTGTAGGAAACAGCTGTTTTTTTTATTACCCAAATGTGTTTTTTAAAAACATTTGTATTTAATAAATAACACTTTATTTTCTTTCAAAGTTAATATTTGAGGTAAAAGTTTAAACTGTGTGAAATGAAGATTTTTTGAGCTTAAATTAACTTGTTGAGTTGTTTTGTCTGTTGAATACCTAAAAATCAGTATCCAAAATGATATGAGTTTAATCTTACTTTTCAGCTCGCGAGACAGGTCAGAGCAATATTTTAATGTATTTTATCTTTAAAAACTTTACTTTGTCAGCGATAAGCACCTCTACCTACCTCCTGTCTTATAAGATGGCTATGTTCCCAATATTTGGGTATTTTTATGCATAATTACTGATTATATGTAAACTATTGTTGCAGCTTTCATTTCATTTGCATTTTGTAGCATTTCTAAAGTAAGTCATAGTTATGTAGTCATAAGTAGGTTCGTAATTTCTCATTTTCTTAGAATTTCATCTGATAAAGAAAATCTATGTTAGGTACACCATTATTTTGTAATACTTAATAAGTAATCAATAACAACTCAGTTATCTATTTTTGTATGAAAATCTCAAAAACATTTTCTTCATTAGTCAATTATGTGAAGGCGGGGCGGTTGCTAGTTGATAATAAAGATCCTCGTAACGATTCTATAACTTGCATTAGATATCAAGTATTTAAATCGATTAATTTTTTCGCCCATCCCCGGTAGTCAGCTTGCTTCAGTAAACATGGATTATACAATAGCGGTCGTCTTCTTAGCGTGTCGATGGCAATCTAAATTGTGTCAGCCCAGAACTGAGCTACTAGTTTGGCGCTTTCGGTAGCGTCCATCAGTTCCTGTAGTGAACAAACAACAGGACACGCAGGACACGATATTAAGTGCCCCATCGTTTGTGGAACAACACCACATTTACGCTCCAGGGCAGAGTCATTAATGAATTTCCACCTAAGCAGGTTTTTCTCGCTGCGACCAACCTGGGTCCGGAGTCTATTTAAAGACTTCCAGGTCAGCCATGGCAACTCATATCCAGGTGGGAGATTTTCAGCAGGTGGAACGAATGGGTTAGGTATAATAGCGGTGTTCCACACACTTAACTTGTATATCTATTACACCTGTACGATAATATGCATAAATCATCATCAACATAACATTACGCCTGCAATCCCCGAAGGCCAGGGCAGAAGTGTCATAATTTGCCAGTAGTATTTGTTTTTTTTTTATGCAAACTAATTGTCATCAACTGGGTACAAATCCTGTCAACCGCTGTTAGTACAAAATTAACACAATAACACTTTGCCCTAGGAATCGAACCCAGGATCTCAGGCTCCGAAGTAGGGCTTGTGACCACTCGGCAAGCGAGGCGAAGATATAAATTATTACAAAGCAAAATTAGAAGTAGAAATTCGTTATGGCATATACGGAATTTCTCTAAAATTAAAGGCTTGGATTTATATTTACTGCGCCTTTATAAGACCTAAACTACGTTCAGTTCTGGTTAAACTGGCCAGGGTTTAGGTCCATAACGCAGCCGGAAACTGGAGACCGGACTCGTACCGGCTGCTGATCGTGTTAGCCTTTTATGGTGCACTTTTACTAGTGCTCAATAGTGGTTTATAAAGCCAGAATTTTAACAAGCAATTTCTTAGTAGCAGCTCTCGGTCTGGATTTGTACCTTTTTGTGTAATTTGGGGTTTGGGTCGTCATTCGTAATTTTGATGTCAAAAAGTGCTTAAAAATGTAAGACACATTTTGGCATCACCACCTAGCACCTAGTTCCAGTTCATTTCTGCTTTCCTGGTAGTTTTAATAAATAAACAATTAGGACAGATTTTAATACGTCTATCGATATAATTCACGAGTCCTTCATGGTCTTCTCTATGTTTCATCGTTGGTGCGTTTCGAGGACTAAATTATAATATTTTTATTTGATTTTGTTAGGGTACTTGAATGGTGCGTTTCGAGGTATACTTATGGTTCGTTTCAAAGTTGGTGCGCTTCGAGGAATACCCCTAATAATTTCTGATTTGTATTCCTTATTTTCTCTATTAGCCATCAGCTCAGCCATCTGAGCAGTCTTTCCAGCCAGTTCATCTTACAAATAGTCCATCTATGGCTTTTTTGATCTTGCCCTAGTCTCATAGCCATCTAGATTCATACTCAAAACTGAACTACTTCAGGACAAAATTCTAAATCTATTTCGTAACATTCCAGGTGGCCTGGTTCATCCCGATGCTGGTGGCATCGATAGCGTACTACAACTACGACGCCACCGACCCTGAGGGCAGGCCAGCAGACATCGGCGACGCTAACGTGTTGCCCGATTACGATTTCATCATCGTTGGAGCCGGCTCTGCTGGTCAGTGGGTATAAAGCTTTAATTTCTACCACAACTCAGCCTAAGGCAGCCCATCGCTGGACATATGCCTCTCCCAGACTGCACCATAACATCCTGGTTTCCACCTGGCGTATTCCGTCTGCCCCAGGTAATTAAGGTAGACGATACATCTTATTTCTACCACATCAGCCCCTGACGTTAACTAACACCAGTTATGGCTGTAGGACTAGTCGTTACTATTAGGTATTTGTTACGAGTACTATATTTGTTAATTGCTATTTTAATTTTAATTTTCCCAATTTTATTACCAAATGTGTTTTGATTTTTTTAATTGCTATTATGACTTTGTTATTTATTTTATTTTTCTAATTTTATTTCATTAGTAAATAATGTGTTTTGATTTGAATTTTTAAATGCTACTATAACTTTGTTAGAGCCTCGCGGTCGGCCGGTAACTATTGTCGACAACGACGAATTGAAGGCGGTAGTGGAAACGGATCCAACTCAATCTACGGCTGAGTTTGCTGCGGGCGTTGGAGTTAGTGTCAAAACGACATTGAAGCACTTGCGTCAAATCGGAAAGATAAAAAAGCTAGATAAGATAAAATAAAATAAAAAAACAAAAATTTTTGTTTTGAAAATTTTCATACAAATCTCCAATTTCATAGGTAATATATCCTACCTAATATATCCTTTGTGGAAGATCCTAAATAAATAAATAAAATAAATAAATACTCTGCCGCGGTGGTCTAGTGGTCGCAACCGCAATTGTTGAGCATGAGGTCCTGGTTTCAATTCCCAAGTCGGGCAAAGTGATATCGGGTTTTTCTATCAGGAATTTCTAAACCACAGAGTTGCGTCACGCTTGTAATTAGGCTTGCCCCCTAATTTCAGGCGTGATGGTAAGTTATGTGACTTGTCGTAAATAAGTCCTTTTTCAATGGCTTTAATAATCTTCCATGGATAGGTACCATAAACGGAATTATTTTGTAGAAGCAACAAAATACGAATACAGAAAGCCATTTAATATTCGATGGGCTTATAAGTAGCCAGTACAGGCTGATCCTCTGGGAATCTTTGAATAAATGGAAAGTACAGGTTTCACCAGGTGACTTTTAGCCGGGAAAGTTAAGATTACTATGACAAAAGAATAACATAATACGATTGATTTTTAACAGATTAGTTTTGATACTTGAGACCTAGAGTAGAGTCTCCTAACACAGAATTATTTTGCTTAATAGTATTTACATATATGAACCATTTCATTATAAAACTTGTTTTAATATGGTAGACACTGAAACCAATTTATTCCATTAATTTCAGGTGCCGTGGTAGCCAATCGGCTATCGGAAGTCAGCAACTGGAAGATTCTACTATTGGAAGCCGGTGGAGATGAGACGGAGATATCGGATGTGCCTCTTCTGGCGGGATACCTGCAGCTTAGCAAGTTGGACTGGCAGTACAAGACTGAGCCTTCCGGAACCAGCTGTTTAGGTAAATTAAATAGTTCACCAGTAATTTGTCTTGGAAAACTATACATAATTAAGCTTGACATAAATATTATTGATCGCGGTGTGTTATTATTACATCAACTTAGTTGCTTTAGTAACATTTACTGATGGAAGAAACCTATCAACCTATACCCCCTTAATAATAATTATACGTAGCCTGGCTTCGCACGGGTGCTATATATATAAATTCTTCCTTCCTCTTGAATCACTCTATCTATTACTGAAAACCGCATCAAAATCCTTTGCGGAGTTTTAAAGATCTAAGCATACATAGGGACAGACAGCGGGAAGCGACTTTGTTTTATACTATGTAGTGATAGTGATGATCTCATAAAAATGGTAATTTTCTTAAGTTGAACCAACTATACTATGTGATCTACTTTACTCACAATACTTTTTAATATCATTCTAGCAATGGAAGGCGGCAGATGCAACTGGCCTCGCGGCAAGGTGCTCGGAGGCAGCTCAGTACTCAACTACATGCTGTACCTACGAGGCAACAGGAGAGACTACGACTCTTGGGAGGCGCTGGGCAACCAGGGCTGGGGCTACAAGGACGTGCTTTACTACTTCAAGAAGTCAGAAGACAACAAGAACCCTTCCCTAGCCCACACACCATACCACAGTACTGGAGGGCATCTGACAATCTCAGAAGCGCCTTATCACACTCCACTCGTACAAGTTTTTATTGACGGAGGCCTAGAGTTAGGGTACATGAACAGAGACATTAATGGAGAGAATCAAACTGGTTTCATGGAAGCACAGGGGACCATCCGACGCGGCAGCCGCTGCTCAACATCCAAAGCGTTCCTAAGATCAGCTAAGGATCGCCCCAACCTACACATATCCATGTACTCACACGTTACCAAAGTGATGATAGATCCCAGAACTAAGGTTGCTTTTGGAGTGGAATTTGTAAGAAACAAGATGGTTTACCGCATCCGAGCTCGAAAGGAGGTCATTCTATCAGCTGGAACTATTAACTCTGCCCAGATATTGATGCTTTCTGGAATAGGCCCTGCAGAGGAACTGCATAAACACAAAATACCTATGATACAAAATTTGAAAGTTGGGCGAAACTTACAGGACCATATTGGATTGGGTGGCTTAGCTTTTATGGTAAACCAGCCAATATCCATTGTGGAACATCGTCTGTATACTGCTGGATCACTTATGGAGTACGCCATGTTAGGAGAAGGTCCTTTGACTATCATGGGAGGCGTCGAGGGCTTAGGTTTTGTCAACACTAAATATATGAACAGAACAGACGATTTCCCGGACATAGAGTTCCATTTCATTTCAGGATCAACTAATTCTGATGGTGGAGAGCAGATCAGCAAGATACACGGACTGGTGGATACGTTTTACGATGCTGTGTTCAGACCTATCAACAATATGGATGTCTGGAGCATCATCCCTATGTTGCTCAGACCGCGGAGCAAGGGTTTCATACAACTGCGGAGTGCTAATCCTTATGATTACCCTTATATTTACCCAAACTATCTAGCAGACGAGTTGGACGTCAAAACTTTAGTAGAAGGAGTGAAAATCGCTGTAGCGCTCTCCAGGACACGAGCATTCCAGAAATACGGCTCAGTTTTGAACAAGCACGTGTTTCCTGCTTGTGTGAGTATCAAGAGGTACTCAGACGCTTACTGGGAGTGTATGATCAGACAGTACACATGTACAATTTACCATCCCGTTGGAACAGCTAAGATGGGGCCGTACTGGGACCCTGACGCGGTTGTAGACCACCAGCTGCGGGTGTATGGAGTGAAAGGGCTACGTGTCATAGACGGCAGTATCATGCCTAACATAGTGAGCGGGAACACGAACGCGCCTATCATCATGATCGGAGAGAAAGGCAGCGACATGATCAAAGAGTTTTGGTTAAAACGACGAAGTTCTAGATATTACATTTAATTGACGTACAAAATGAAAGTATTTATCAGTATTAAGGACGTGTGAATTTTGTTGTAAATATTTCCTATCATGGCCGGATTGTGAATTTATTTATTTATATTTTATTGACGGCGCGCAATTGTAAATTATTAAATTAAGGTTAGTGTTCATAGATAATAAATTATTCTAATAATACTCGTTGTTTGCTCTCACGTCATCATTCTAGGTCAGTGACCTGCGATGGCATAATAGTACATTGTTGCATATCTGCTGACACTGATTCATTATTGTGATACGATGAACTAGATAGGTATAGAGTTGGTAATCAATTAAAGTACTGGATTCCGAGTCAGAATATAACTAAGTATATTAGTTATTTCCATATTTACTTCAATTATAATGTACCTGAAATAGGCTTTCTAAAATAACATTGTACGAACAACGTATCAGGCGAAACAGATGTACCACAGTCGTATATTTTTTGGGAATACAGTTAAGTAGTGATATAATGTCACTGACAAACTACAAATATAAAAGAAAACAACACATCTACATATTTTGCTTGTAAACTGTAGTTATGTTGTAGTATTCAAACATTAACGTTTCACTGCTTCGTTGGTCTAGCGGCGCCTGCAGAGCATGAGGTCCCCGGGTCGGGCTACTGGGTTTTTCCATTAGAAGTTTTGTCAGTAGCAGCCAAGGAGTCTGGATTTGTGCCTAGTTTATATTGATAGAAATAGGGTAGCCCCCTTTTTACGTGGGACCTAAACAAAACTGGCGAAATGTGGGTGTATTATTAGGTACACCTCTATCAAACTCTTTGGCTTGATGTTATATTATGATACATTTACATTTATGGTCATATCAATTACTAGCCTTTCATAATATTTGCCTTAAAGACAAATTCATTACTCTGTGCAATGTAACTTCCATGTGTGACACAACACGGATTGACCTGATGTAAACAATAACTTGCTTAATCCGCTGAATCAGTTGCCATTCAATTTATTTGCATATCAGTGTCGGATCAGCAGCGGCGCGTGTAGTATGGAACCATGGCGACTCATAACCCAACGACGCTCAGGGGACTGCTCTCTAACACAAGGATCACCTTCGGTTTGCTACCAGGACTCGGCATCATGATCATACTCCGCATGGCCATACATTTGTACAGACCCGATATTGAAGACGCGGAGAATCGAGTCCGAGATCATCCTTTCGAAGAACTCTACGACTGCTACGATTTCATCATAGTTGGTGCAGGATCCTCTGGTGCAGTGCTGGCCAATCGACTGTCAGAGAATCCTAACTGGAAAGTGCTATTGCTGGAAGCGGGACAGGACGAAAATGTTCTATCAGAAGTTCCAGTGGTATTTCCTGTACTGCAAACCTCTTCTATCGACTGGCAATTCCTGACAGAACCTAGTGACGGATACTGTTTGAGTATGGTGGAGAGGAAGTGCAAGTGGCCTCGCGGTAAAGTGCTCGGTGGTTCCAGTGTGTTAAACGCTATGCTGTATATAAGAGGAAATAAGCGTGATTATGATAACTGGGAGAGTATGGGTAATGAAGGCTGGGGATACGAGAGTGTGTTACCGTACTTTCTGAAATCCGAAGATTTCAGGATACCTGAGCAGCAGAGCGATCCCTATCACGCGACTGGTGGTCCTTTGACCGTTGAACATTTCGCATTCGAGCAACCGATAACAAGGAAGATATTGGAAGCTGGAGAACAGCTGGGATACAGCATCCGCGATGTTAATGGTGAGCTTCAAACTGGGTTCACTCGCTCTCAAGGGACAGTACGAGACGGTCTACGTTGTAGCACAGCTAAAGCTTTTTTAAGACCAGCTTCCAAACGAGAGAACCTTCATGTTAGTGTGCATTCTTTGGTCGAAAAAGTATTGATTGACGAACAAAAAACTGCGTACGGTGTAAAGTTTAAGAAACATGGAAAAGAAAGAATCGTGAAGGCGAGTAAGGAGGTTATTTTATCAGCTGGCACGATACAATCACCACAACTCCTAATGTTATCTGGAATAGGCGACGCTGAACACTTGAAAGAACTTGGGATATACCCGATAGTCGATCTGCCTGGTGTTGGAAAAAATCTGCAAGACCACGTCGCAATGGGCGGTCACTCGTTCCTCTTCGACAACCCCTACGATAACGGAACAGAATATTGTTTCAATATAAACTCAGTAATATCAATAGGAGGTCTCATAGACTTTAGTGTTCACAAGAATGGGCCACTGTACAGTATGATGGAAGCTGAGGCGATGGCGTTCGTAAACACTAAGTATCAGGACCCGACAGAAGATTATCCGGATATACAGCTGTTTATAGCTCCTACAGCTGACAATATGGATGGGGGCTTGTTCGGTAAACGGGCTAATGGACTGGACGACGTTACTTATGCGGAGTTGTATGAAGAAATACTGTATGACTCGTCGTTCTCCATCGTACCGCTGTTATTGAGGCCGAAGAGCCGCGGTTACTTGAAACTGCGAGACGCGAACCCC
This sequence comes from Noctua janthe, assembly GCA_910589295.1. Classification (NCBI taxonomy): domain Eukaryota; kingdom Metazoa; phylum Arthropoda; class Insecta; order Lepidoptera; family Noctuidae; genus Noctua; species Noctua janthe. The sequence continues at coordinate 5,436,451 of OU342573.1, read as the reverse complement.
TACTCGCCACCACTGATTTATCCTAACTACTTCACCGACCCACAAGACATCAAAATAATCGTAAGTATAACTAAAGTTTGTAATTATAAACCTTCAAATGAATGTTGACATAACACAACATAATTATCTTGTAATGAGCTGATAAACTTTTGAATACGAGTATCTACAAAATTACAAGTAGTTAACTCTGTGCAGTAGATAATTTGTTATTGTCTTGACCAACATTATAAGCGTAAAAAAGGCGATTATTGCTGTCATTAGGTCACGGAAATGAAAAGGTCAAAGTAATTACTTTATTATATAATGTTATCAAAGCTAATTAAGTAATTGGTCTTGTTACGTATAAAAATGCCTTCATCTCGATAAGCAATTAGATTTAGTCATTTGATGGGTCACACCCATGTCTGTTTTCTAAAATGAATAAATAAATAAACTAGTATTCAACCGCAATAGCACTGGAAATGCAATTACAACAAATATATCGAAGTGAGACAGCATGAAGCTTACAAAAAGTTACATGATCTCAGGTGGAAGGCGCCCGTATCGTTCAAGAGCTAGTGAACCAACCAGCACTACGCGAGCTAAACGCCCGGCCCAACCCTCGACGGAACCCAGGCTGTGCGGCTCACGAGCTGATGTCTGACGAACACCTGGAGTGCCAGGCCCGGCACCACTCGCTGACCATATACCATCCTGTGGGCACGTGTGCTATGGGACCTGCTGAGGATCCGGCTGCCGTTGTAGATCCTAGATTGAAGGTAAGAATATTCTCATAGTCTATAATCTTAGAGGGGTGTCGACCGACATGATTCTTAGCAACTAGTGACGATTCTGACCTGACATAGATGAAAAAGGAAGAAAAAGGATTTTTTTTTAAAAGTAGCAGATGGGGTTTTGTTGTTTCTACCTAGCCCACACTATTCTGAGCAGATTTTTGAGACCTTTCTTTTAACGCAACTCCTTATTCCTTTACTGATTGGTTAACCTTTTCTTTTCCAGGTTTATGGAATCAAAAGCCTTCGAGTGATCGACGGCAGTGTGATACCCACGATACCAAGCGGCAACACGAACGCGCCCATCATCATGATTGCTGAGAAAGCTTCGGACATGATCAAAAAAGACTGGTTTGAAGACACAAATGCAGAAAAGAGATGTCCTATTCATGAACCTAAGTACTACCAACAGTCCAAGAATACGGAAGACGAAGAGCCTACTAAAATTCAACTGCATTTGCCACCGGATTTGTTTAACGAAACTACATGTCTATTTCCGTTACTAGATAGTACAATTGCAATCAATCCTCTTAAAAATAATAATGGTCAAAAGGCTGAACACAAAAAAGAAAATAAACAGAATATATCTCCAAGCCCTGTGAATATTTTCAATCGAGTACCAAAAGTCGTGTCTAGGAAGAAACATTTACAACCAAATTACAATCATCCTGTAAGGAAATTCAACGGTCCAACACAAAATCCGTACCGTAATCATCTGTATGGTTCTCCGAATGTTCCAGATCAAAATCCTTACTTTGGGTCAAATTACGGCCAACTACATAATCCGCTTTACCCATTTCCAAAATTAGGACGACAGAAGCCTTTGATAAAGAATATATTTTCAAATTTGGAGCCGAGGCCATTGGTTTTTAAACCCAAAGAACCGATTTACTATGAGACTGGCGAAGTGATAACTCCAAGAGGTCAGAAGAAATGCAAGGTCTGGTTGTACAATGACGGTGTGAAGTATGAAGTTGTGTTGTAACTTTGTAGGTCTTATGTATTTATTTGGTTACATTTATGTAGTACTTATTAGTAGATTAACCCAAGTGAAATAGAATAAGGACAAATAAATGTCAAGTATTACGGTGAAGTTAACGAATACTGTATTAAAATAAATGTGGAATAAGTTTCGTAGATCATATTCATTATCTTTTTTTTTTGTTTAAAAATAATAACTAGCATTAGCTATAGTACATTGATGTGCAGATGCCAGAACATCAAGCTACCCGAAACTGTCAACTTTTCTCAATTAACCTTGAACCTAATGCTGTAGCGATAAAGTTGAAAATCTATTAAAGAAAATTGACAGATTTTAGTAGCTTGATGTGCTGGCGTCTGTACGTACTAGCTAATGCGAGTAATCAGTTTTTCGTACGTGACATCGTTCGCATATATGAAACAATCTTGAACCCAACATTTAATTTTGACAGTCCACTTGTCTACTACTGGACTTAGGCTTTCTCCTAGCGTCGCTACACTCGTCACATATCGCCCGGTCAGGAGGCTTAGCGTCGCCACATTCGCCACATATCGCCTGCCTGGTCAGGAGGCCTAGCGTCGCAGCATTCACCACATATCGCCTGCCTGGTCAGGAGGCTTAGCGTCGCCACACTGGCAATATCGCCCCGTCAGCAGGCCTAGTGTCGCCACTCTCGCCACATATCGCCTGGTCAGGAGGCTTAGCGTCGCCACATTCACCACACATCGCCCGGTCAGGATTGCTTTAAGCAAAACATTTTCAAGTGTACCAAATGCTAACCGCTGAAGAAACTATTATACTCCTATATACTTAGATAGAGTGATTCAAGAAAGTTTATATGTACACATATTGCACCCGTGCGAAACCAGGGCGGGTTGCTAGTTTAATATAAAACCAATATGATATGATATCCATGTGGAGTTTCACTCGGTAATAAATTTTGTAAAAAATATTACAAGGCAGTTCAAAAATACCTTTAAATGTTCTTCCTCAAATAAATACTTTAATGTGACTGTGACATACCTAGCACCAACAAACTCATAGCACTCTGTCATCCGTTTACACTTGATTAAAACATTTTCAAGTGTAGGTACCACGTGCTAACCGCCGAAGAAAATATTACACTCCTATACAGGGTGTAAACAGACCCTTCACATATCCGTCAACCAAGCATTCTGTACATCAAACTAAGTAACTTTACGCAAAAAATATTGCTGGGAATCGATTTTTTTTTTTGGGGTGAAAAATCACGTTTTACGGTAGGACTCGATGGAAAACACCACTCGATGAAATCCATTCATCAGCACAATGCTCTGAGCATTGTGCTGATGAATGGATTTGAATAGTACGAGGGTCGTGGAGGTGTGTAAAGTAAAAATCTTCATTAAAAACATGTATTAAAAAACTTGTGAAAAAGTTGGAACTTTAATATAACATCCAATATCTCCGTAACTAGGTATGTTCTAGAACAAAAAAAATATCGCAGTGACAGGGAGAACAAGAGCCTTTCGTTTATGTTAAGGGTCTATTTACACCCTTTATATCTTGAATCTGTCAGTCTCAACAGTGTGTGGTTTTTTCTAAGTGTGTATTAATAGTTCGATATTTATACCTAGGTACAGTCATATCAAGTTGTTACTGGATTTGCTATTAGCAGAACGTCTCATGTTGTTGATATTATATGTAAATGCAATGATTTACATATAATATATATGCTAAAGGTGCAATTAAAAATAGATGCAATGTCGTTGCTGAGAATGTTTACCTTATAGAATATTCAATTTACTGTAGGTCGGAGAATAAATAAATATTTTTTTATGTTAGTAATCTTTACATAGTATAAAACAAAGTCGCTCCCGATGTTTGTATGCTTAGATCTTTTAAACTACGCAACTGACTTTAATGCAATTTTCAACAAGAGATGGAGTGATTCAAGACGAAGGTTTAAATATATATATTTCTCCCGTGCAAAGCCGGGTGGGTCGCTAGTTTTACCATAAAAGAGTTGAAATTCACATTTCCTTATGTTACTACATTACTGTAGTGCATCTAGCATGTTTGCCGAAACAGATACTGATGGTTTACAATACCATCATACTTAAAGATTGCTTCCATGATGCGTCTGCGCACCTTTACCGCATTGGGTACATGTACCCTGTGCGTCAGGTAAGTATAGCATAAATATATATTAATTAAAATCTTTTATTACGTTTTTTACCAACAGCTTATAAGTTGTGTGCATTACTAATATCATATGGATCAAGGCCTAAAATAAAGTATTTTTATTTTATTTTTTATTGCTGGACATAATGCAGATAATTTGTAGTTTAATGTTATCGAGCCACAAGAAATATAAACTTTAAGTCCAATGGTCAATTCAGTCAAAGTTTATCATTAAGTTACCTATGTTTAATTTCCTCTGACGGTGCCCGCTCCATTAGGGCTCATTCTCAATATTACAATTATTTCAAAGTAGCAAAATTGGAGAAATTTCGAAGCGAATTACAAAATAAACCTCTGTACCGTATTCGACATGGTGGCCAATCTCAGCGGAGACTAGCCAACGACACGAAATATATTATAGCGCACAAGTGAGTGCACAAACACAGGTGGACTCTCTTCCTGCGTTCTCCGAGACCGATGCAACAGCAATCTGACACGAAACTTATACTGTTACTTACGGGATATCTTCAGTGATTGTCCATTATTTTGAGCTCCCGATACTTCGGCGCTGTTCATCCACCCGCATTCTCCAGCCAATCCGCGATCATGCCGCTTGCAACAGCGCCGAAATTTCGAGAGCTCAAAATAATGGACAATCACGGAAGATACCCCGTAAGTGTCAGTATAAGTTTCGTTGTAAACCGTGAAAGCTTAAAATAGTGTTCAATCAGACACGATTGGACAGCGATCAGGCGCTGAACCTACGGCTTGACGAGCTATCTGAGACACGGCGGAATCATGCTGCCAACTACGTGCTGCTAATGAGGAATTCCTAATGGAAAACTACTATAACACTTTGCCCGACCCCGGAAATGAACCCAGGATAAAACGTTCAGGATCCACGCTTGCGACCACGAAACCAACGGGGCCAATTCGTGGGGAATCGTACATATACAACATTAGTTTTAGTATATGCGAGACCTGAATACAGTTTGTTCAGAATAAGTAACTGAATCGATTCCAATAATTTTTAAACCATGTTACATTTTGTCCCTAAAATATTTAAAAAGGTGAACACCGAGCGATACTATGGGGAAACCGAGGAACCTCATTAATAATGAACGGATACCTTTAAAAAAAAGCGAAAGAAAATTAATAATAGAAGAGTTCGTAACTCCGCAATTATATGCATCGGACTTGAAAATTAGGAACATTATTGTTTAAACCTGAAAGTAAACGAGTATTTTATGCTAATTTAAAGAAAATTAGTACCTATTGTGGACGTAAAATAAAAATATTATGATCATGACAGCGTGAGTCATATATAATCAATTACGTTCTAACCTTTTTATAATGGATTTGTTCTAGACATAAGTGTCCATCTATACCTTTAGTTAGAAAAATAACACAACGTAGGTATATTGATATGATCCTTCCTTTTTCTTCTCCATCATCATCATCATTCTCCTTTATTCATATTTGCCATCGTGGTGAGAGGATTAGCCAATCGACTGCAGTAGATTGCCCAGGATGCACCGGACGTAACAGAAGTTCGGAGGGTACGTCACTCGGGAAGGCTCCTTTCATGCACCCCAAATAGCTGATTTATTTACTGCATCAGTGAGCGGGGTACGCGTAGCTGAGTTTTGGGCTAAACATATTTAAAAAATTTGCCATCGAAACGCTAAGATGAAGATCATTCTCCTGTCCTTATCCCAATTTATTTGGGGTCGGCGCAGCATGTCTTTTCTTCCATACTTCTCTATTACTTGCGATCTCAGCAGTCACCTCCTTTCTAGCCTAGAGAATAGCGAATGTGAAATTGGCGTATCCTGTATGTACGATGCCTAACTCCCAAACTTCGAAGCTGATAAAAGTAACATAAAAAATCAAAGGTTAATACAAATTATAAGCCATTATGATATTGAGACAATAACATAATTGCAATTATCTCTCTTTGACGTATATTTTATGCCTACTAAAATCTGTATTTATATCTGGAACCGATCCCTGGATAATCATACTGTCAGCTCTCTCGGAACTGTCAGCATCATATTCTAATAAAGAAGCTGACAAAGAGAGGTAAGTCAACTTTTTTAATAACTCAGCATTTTCTATCAGTCCTGGTTTCTTCATGTCTACTTAACTGTTTTCAAATCTATTCAATATTATTTCTTTGGTTGTTACTTTTGCATCAAATTTCAACAATTGGTCAGCTTTTCACTGCTCAAGAACATAAACAGACTTTCAGAATCGAATGTCTCCCATTCCTTTTCTTTCCTTAGAAGTAATCTGAACTTTAAATATAATTAATTTAAAGTTCAGATTACTTTTAAGGAATGGCGTGTTTTCTTTGTGAACTGTTGTTTTGTGACTACAATATTTTAAATCAAATTTATTTACTTCGTCAACTTCATGTTCTATTACTATTATGTCCCTAATTAATTGGTTTGTTTTATCTGTTGAGTAAAATAGAAGTGTTTAACTGTTTAATCAAGTCAATCGATACTGAGCACCAATAAAACTAACGGCCCGTCATCGACAAACCCTCACTTATTATTAGCACTTTTGCTATACCATAACCGACATATGGTTCAGAGCGATTCTTTAATAGTTTTTTTGTTGTAAATGTGGGTACCGTGGAGACATTTTATTTTGTTTTGCTTATCCTTGTTTTTTAAATGGTTTTCTTTCTAACCGACTTCTAAAAAGGAGGAGGTTATGTATTCCACCACCATCTTGTTTTTATTTTCTGTGGGATTCTGGTTCGATTTTCGTGATTCATTTAGTAGAGAAAGCTACCGCGGTGGTCCCATTTAAATTGTATTAAGTTTACTTGGGAATTTTATTTTTTCTTCTTCTCTATGTTTACGACATGTAACATAACAACTTCTCGTTACAAAGTAAAATGACAAGAATTGGTGTAGGATATCTCAACTAAAAAGGGGGAAATGAAAAATACTTTTTGCAAAAAAAATACATTTGCTACAGATGTATGACATAGAAGCAACAATAATGTATCCAGGACTTGTAATACGAAACTTGATCAGAAAAGAGTATCCATGGAGTTTCTTGCCCATTCTTCTCCATGAGATCTACGCTTTGGATGGGTACCTGCAGTCTTTTTACAATTCTAATGCCTGTGGCTGAACTGTAGGTTGCTTTCTATATTATTTTTGACTCTTCAAAAGTGCCTGTAACGGGGGTATTTGGTATGGATGCTTTTAATTTTGAGTTGGTGTTAACCATATTCTTTTCTTCCTCTAGATCAAGATGTCGTGGGCTTGCGATCCGGCGTTGACCGCCAACATCGTGAACAGCTACCAGACTGCTGGTCCCCTGTTCATGCAGTCGCTGCAGACCTTCTTGGCTGCCCAGTGCGCGCTTGTCGGAGACCATCTGTGGCCTGCTGACGCTACCCAGCAAGTGCTTGAAGGTAAACTACGATACATTATAACTTAAAGTACATTTGTGTGTTAGTGTATGACCGCTTCTAAACTGCGCAACGAATTTTAATTTACGCCGTAAAGTTAATGAGTACATTAATTAATACACGTATAAGATTTTAAACTAGTAAATATCCCGTTTCTAGTGTTAATTTTAATACCCTTACTGATTGCTTTCTAGTTTTAAAAAATTGTACCAGTAATAACATTCAGACGAATGCATTTTATAATAACATTCGGCCCCAGTATTGTTCCCAGCCTATCATTGTTTGTACTTGTTTTTGAACTGATAAACTTAATTATATAGCTATTTCTGTAACATTTGTTTCATGGCAAATTAAGGCCATCCATATCTTAATAGTTTATTCAATTAAAATGATTACAGTCTATTTTGTATATTGTTTGTGAAAATTTGGTCTACGTATGAGAATGTATTCCCGCACCTACCTAAATATACATTATACTGACATTTACATCGAATAATCATTAAGATACGTCGAAGCAAGTGTCTTATATTTACAGTATTAAGATAGATCCTAAAAGTTTACTATTTTCTTTTCCAGATCCCTACTACGACTTCATTGTGGTAGGAGCAGGGTCTGCAGGTTCTGCAGTAGCTAATCGTTTGAGTGAGGTGCCAGAATGGAAGGTTCTGCTCGTGGAAGCTGGAGGCAACCCTACCCTGAATACCGAGGTAAATATTCAGCTTCAAACTGTTCAAAATGATTTATGTTTTACGATGAAAGAGTCTCAAGTATCTAGGAACTATAAGTTGTAACACATCAATTTCATTTCAGATCCCCCATCTTTTCTACAACAACATGCGCAGTCCCCAAGATTGGGCCTACAAAACTCAACCTCAAGATGGCGCCTGCCGCAGTTACACAGCCAAAGGTTGCGCCTGGCCGCGTGGTAAGGCTCTCGGAGGCAGCAGCAGCATCAACTTCATGTTCTACGTCAGAGGAAACAGGGCCGACTTCGACGAATGGGCAGCCGACGGTTGCACAGGATGGAGCTACAAAGATGTTCTACCTTACTTCAGGAAGAGCGAGAGATTCACTGGCATTTTCAACGAAGAGAACAAGAAATACCACAACTGGGAAGGCAACCTGAACGTAGCCGTCGACAAACAGTCCCACGATTTCGAGCACATGATCATCAACGCCGCCATCGAACTTGGATTGAAGAACTCGACCGACATCAACGGCGAGAGCCAAATGGGAGTTATGACGTCACAGACTACCACCAAAAATGGACACAGATTCAGTACTGCTCGTGCCTTCTTGAACCCAATCAAGGAGAGGAAGAACTTCCACGTCATCAAACACGCCCAAGCTACTAAAGTTTTGTTTGTGCCTGGAACTAACATCGTGAGCGGTGTTATGCTCCACAAAGAAGGAAAAGACATCGTCGTCAACGTAAGGAAAGAGCTCATCCTGTCGGCTGGTGCTCTCAACTCTCCGCATATCATGTTGCTATCTGGTATCGGACCCAGGAAGCACTTGGAAGACATGAAGATCGAAGTCAAGGCTGATCTTCCCGTTGGAGAGAACTTGCAAGACCACTTATTCGTTCCCACTTTCTATACAAAGCCTGGTCCCAAAGACTACTACTCTATTTCTAAGATTGCTGGTGACTTCGCTCAGTACATTTTGGAAGGAACAGGCCCACTGATCAACACTAGCCCCAACAGAGTCATCAGCTTCGTCAACACAACTGACCCAGAATCATATGCCTCAGACATGCAGTTCCATTACTTCGTCCTTCCTCCTGGTGTGTACAACTTGATCGACATCTTCCAGAAGCACGGATTAAACGATGAGGCTTACACTAAGTTCAAGAAAATGAATGAGGACAAATTCACGCTGGTGATCTTCAACACCCTGCTGAAGCCTAAATCCGCTGGTAAGATCCTTTTGGCGAGCAAGAACCCGCTTGAAGCTCCTCTGTTCTTCGCTGACTACTACAAGGACCCCGAAGATATGGCGACCGTCATCAGGGCAATGAGACAACACACTCTGAGACTTGGAGACACCAAGGCCCTGAAGAAGGCCGGTTTTAAACTGGACTGGTTGGACATCGACGCATGCAAGAAGTTCGACAAGAGCAGCGACGACTACTTGGACTGTATATCTAGGGAGCTGACCTTCTCTCTGTACCACCCGACCAGTACCGCCAAGATGGGTCCCGATGGTGACGAGAGTGCGGTCGTTGACCTGGAGCTGAGAGTACGCAAAGTGAAGGGATTGAGAGTGATCGACGCCAGTATCATGCCCTCTGTTATAAGAGGCAATACCAACGCGCCTTCCATCATGATTGGTGAGAAGGGAGCTGACCTGATCAAGAAGTTCTGGTTGAACAAGCACACCGAACTCTAAGTCATTTAATTTATTAGAAGAATTATTTATTTCTTTAACAAATCCTTACAATCGCAACGAACCTCATGTACAAATTAGATTATCTTATGCAAAATAATATTTGTGATTGATTAGGTATTTTAAGGAATAAATACGTTACGATATTCATAAACACATTGGTTTAATTTCCCTCGATTTTCAAATATGTATTATTTCTGCAAAAGACACTGGAAGTCCAGCAGCAGTTATACTTTTAAATATTCCTGTTCAGTATTTCTCGAACATAAGTTCAATCAGTTGGGTTAATCTTGATTCCCAGTATATAAGTTTCATTTTTACTAATTTATTTTGAAAATAAATTACATTCAACAAATTGTTATCAAGATAGGTGTAACTTCATTAAAGTTAGCCAAAGGGCAAAGGGCACAAACAATCTCACTAATTAATATTACATAATATAATGATGAAAGACTGTATTACGATTAAGATTGATATATTAAGTAAAACTTCAGAGCCAAATAGATGACAACCTTTATTAACTGTCTCCTTCTGTAACACTAGAATAGGAGTGTGCCTATTTATGTACAAATAAACCTTATATATAAAACTGGGAGCTCCAGTACAGCCGGCCAGCCGCTGGGTCAAACAAGCCATGGAAGAGAGTGGAAATGACATTAGCACATTCTCAAGGCACAGTATGCAGCCATGCAACAACATCAGCAAGCCTTCAAGGCGGATATTAGACGAGCAGCTGGTTGAACTGAAGAGTCAAATTTTTGCTAGATTTTATTATCGACATACAGTAAATAATAGAAGCTTCTCTGAAGCAATTCTTAATAATATTAAAATTTTAATTGAATTGTAAAAATGTTACCTTAGGTAAAGTAACTAAAATTGTCTTTAAGAAACTGTTAAAATATCATTATTATTTTATTTTTATTTTAAAACTAACAGGGGCCCTAAAATGGCCGCTTTAGCAGAATCATAACAGGATAATAATATGAACTAAGTTGAAATTCTTAAAATGGTCACAGACGCAGTTAATATTATGAAAATAAAAGCGGCCATTTTAGACCCCCTGGTCTTTAAGTGGTCTTTCTGAATCATCAAGGACAATACAATAACAAATATAATTGAATAGTCAAACGAACTTACATGTAAGTGAAGTTCGACGGTAATTATGCTTGTTGTTGTATTATCGGAAGATGACTAATCATCTTCCGATAATACAACAAGGGGGGAAGTAAGTCCCACCCAACCCACATTTTCTATCATCATCATCATTTCAGACGTCCACTGCTGGACATAGGCCTCCCCCACTTGTCGCCACATTGACCGGTCCCGTGCGTCTCGCAACCAGCGGATCCCTGCAACCTTTACCAGGTCATCGGTTCACCTAGTGGGAGGCCTTTCAACGCAACGTCTTCCAGTTTGCGGTCGCCACTCCAGAACTTTCCGGCCTCATCGGCCATCCGTTCTGCGAGCAATGTGCCCACTGCCACTTAAGTTTGGCTATTCTTCGGGTTACGTCGGTAACCTTGGTTCTCTTGCGGATTTCCTCATTTCTGATTTGATCATGCAAGGAAACTCCGAGCATAGCCCTTTCCATTGCCCTTTGGGTGACTTTAAGCCTTCTGATGAGGCCCATTGTGAGCGACCACGTTTCGGTCCCATATGTAATCACTGGCAACACACTCTGGTCATAGACTTTCGTCTTTCGTCATTTTCTATGCTATAAGTAAATATATCAGAACGTTAAGTTTATCTTGGACATCACTGATTGTTTGACTAACAAGCAATCTTGAGGAAAAACCGACTGAGGTACATTATTATATAGTTATATGACCATAATAGACCAAAGTTGTAAAACCAATAAATCGCTATGAACTTAATGAAGGTAGTTTACAGAGGCAGATGGCAGCACGTATAAGGTTGCGTTCGTAATTAAGCTTTTATCTGTAAACTTATGTGTGACGCTATTAGCTGGCGAAAGCCAAATCAAGGTAAAAAAAAAAGCAAAATAAATATATTTCGCAGTGCCTGTTGTATTTCGCATGGCAAAACGGTTATTAGATAAACTAACCTAAAATAATTTTACAAGGCGATAAATACAAATTCGAATTATGTAGTAGTTTTACAAAAACAAGAAGAATCTTCCAACTTAATTTATTATTACGCAGATAAGAAAAACGGCTCAGTAGTGACGCGTAGAGATCTGTTTGTTTATGTATATCAGTGAGTATGTAAAGATACCTATATAATATATATATCTACAGATAGTCTAGTGTAAGTGAAGTGCGTGCCGACAGTTGTCGGTCAGTGGTCGGCGAGTCCGCAATGCACTCTCGCTCATAACCGTTACGGTGGTAATAGAAAATTACCCAACTTTTTTTATATAACCTTTTGAAGAAAATAATAAACGGTAAGAATATTTTTCGACTAAGTTATGTTTTATGAGTTTTGTGGACTGTGGTTTAGTCAATATGTTGGATAGTGATTTATTTAAATACTGGATTAAAAACATGCGTTAAAAGTGGTTTAGAATTGCAGTGGCAGTTGGGTGTCTATTCATTTCATATTTATATATGGTAGGTATCTAAATTAGAACAAGAAGAAACGATGGATGGACTGTGTGAAGGATGATATCGCTAGAAAGGAGGTGACTGCTGAGATGACGAGTAATAGAGGAGTATGGAAGAAGAAGACATGCTGCGCCGACCCCAAATGAATTGGGATAAGGGCAGATGAATGATGATGATCTTAATTAGAACATTATTTTAAATCTTTAAAAGAAGTTTTGGACGCAAATCTAATATTTACGTCCAAAACTTCTGTTGTTTTTTCAATTCGTAAGATTGTTTTGACCCAGATAACTTTCTCCAATAGTTTATACTTGCTATCATTATAATTTCCGACTTTCTTTTCATCTCTGCGTTCAAGATTATTTAGAAATTAAAACATTGTGTTTACTAAACCCTTGAGGTATGATTTCCTTCATCATTATGAGTAGGTATCCAATAAAATAACCTTCGTGTTTGTTTTGCAATATTATATAAACAAGTGATTACTTGATCAAGATAAAAATTGATAAGATTAAATTTCCCATCAATTACCCATTTTACAATCGATAATACATAAAAGTAGATTCGCGATAAAACCTAATTATTAGCCTTCCTAAAGTCACATAGTGTTTACCTTAGAAGATAGATAAAAGGATTAACATTAAAACACATAATTTACTTTGTTATCTGGTTCGAAAAGTTATTTACTTAAACAATTATTATCTCATTGTCAAGGCTACAAGGTCTTCAATGTTCATGTGCGAGTACGCGTAAAAATTGATAAATGTTTTCAATTGTTTTGTCAAAATAACCGATTTTTAAATAACGGTTATCGTACTTACCAATCGGTCGACGGTAAAAATGACGACGATCGATCAATAATTGGTGTAGTAGAAACTGTCGATCGACGTCAACTTATCCATTCTACCATCGATCGATAGCCTCGATCGACGATCGATCGATTGGTGTGGTAATACCCTAATCCTTGATACGGGAACCGCTTTAAAAAAAAAAACTATATTTTTACACGGCTACGGCACAGCATTGAAACTGAAATGCACAATAATTAATTATGAAAATGTGCAATAACCTAGGACAACAATTTCTCCTTAAATATGGACGTTGTTAAAATCACAAATAAACAGAACACTTCTACAGTCTCTAGTGGTAATGGTCGGTTTAGAAAAGCTTACCATAAAATGTTTGATGAAAGTGACCGCATGGCAAACGATAATAAATTCTCAGTCACACTTGACCCTGAATAGATGAAGGTGTAGAATATATGACGAAAAAGCAATTGTCAAAAGTAATATTAGTATCTGGCTAGACGCGGAGATGGCCGATGGAGCAAGGCTTTGACCGAGTGATGACCAAGGTTTCGCCAAAGAAATCAGGGCCGGCCTAAAGCTCGTTAGGTTGAGGATATCGTCAGACTCGTGGGAAACACCTGGATAAGGGACGCACAGAACCGGGAAGTGTGGCAGAAAAAAGGTGAGGGCTATACCCAGCAGTAGGTGATTCGGGGCTGATAAGATGATGAATATTAGTAGTATGCTGACGCAAGAAACTGCATTTGACCACAAACCAAAATAGCATCAAAATGATAGACGCGAAGCACTTTAGCTGACGAAATTCCTGACTTAATTAATTTTGTTACATACATACACTCACGCTTTTTTCCCTGGGGGTAGGCAGAAACCACAGAGTGCGACCTTCTGCGATCCTTACACACTCCTTTTGCCTCGTCCACGTTCATACATACTAGATATGGCTGATAGAGAATGCCATGCATACATGAAGTACATGAAGTTTAAATAAATAAAGATAAACTTCAAAATAACTAGTTAAGAGTACCTAACTAATTAGCTTTTTGTCTCTTGCTTGCATTTTTTGTTTATCAAGCATAAATATCGATTAAAAAAACCTCAGAATTCATGCGATGCGGTCATTCAATCGACAAAATTTGAAGTTCTGATACAAATTCATATTCAGGGTGATAAGTCGATAACTAATAAGATATGAATGAAAACTCTCAAGAAATAACTAATCAAGATAAAAATCTACGATAGTTGTGTGTGCTTTGATACCGATTAGATTTTACATTATTATTGATTTATAAACCTTACATAACTATGTTTGACTAGCTTATGTCCGCGGCTTCGCCCGCGTGGAGTTCGGTAATTGTCCCACGGGCTCGGACTACCGGGATAAAAAGTATCCCATGCTTAACCTAGATGATGGTCGTCTACCTGTGTGGCAAACATCGTTATTGCGTGAAAAATCACAATACAAAGACACAAGAGTTATACAATTGCATGTATAATATTAGTAGGATAGATGTTAAAATTGAACCCTATTTAACTTGTCCAGGTGAAGATGTCGTGGACCTGTGACCCGGCGATGACGTCGATGATACTGGACACCTACCAGGTGGCCGGGCCACTATTCGTGCAGACGCTACAGAGCATCTTCGCGGCACAGTGTGCTCTCGTAGGGGACCATCTTTGGCCCGATGATGCTACGAGCGCTGTCCTTGAAGGTAACGACTTTAATCTTGTATTTTTTTCTACAGTATTGACAGGTAATGGGGAAAATCGAAGAAAAAACGTATTGTCGCGACCTGACCCCAAGTAACATGGGACAAGCGCAGGAAGGTGATGGTTGTCAGATAATGAGAACCAATTTTTGACAAGAAAATCAATGTGATTTGTTTTCTAATGTATCCATAATGAAGGCCGAAATCATTACGTAAAATGACTACATAATTATGTTCAATTGCAAAGCAACAAAAAATCTGTGGGTATGTATTTAAAGCACACGTTTTTAATTCGGTAAAATATGGTTAACTTTAAAGATAAACGTACTCTTGACGATCCAAAGTTCATAATAAAAAATGCATTCAATGAGTAATGTCACTTAAGACACAGTCATGGAGAACTGGGTATAATTATGATAACATTGTAGCGTACACTTTAACTGAGAACAATTAATGCAGACTTCTGTGAAATTTCTGAAATGAGGCTGACGAGAGGCGGCCTAATCTGATATAAACTGTAAAAAATATCACTAACATTAGAAGTCTCATTATCATTGTATAAACATAAACTGAATGAATTTTAGAGTAATCTTAATTGTTCTTATATCACATAAGAGATTAATAATCTCAAAGACGGGCAAATCTGGCGATTAATATAGGTACAATTATAAACAGCTAATTTTGCAAATGGCCGCCTCAAATGATAAATGTTTTAACAAATGATATGCAATATGAATAAAGCATACAGTCAATAAATCTCGACAAACAAGATTTTAACACTGGTCATTTTTCTAATACTAACTTTGTACATTAAATTTCAGATCCAAACTATGACTTCATAGTGGTGGGTGCAGGGTCTGCAGGAGCAGTGGTCGCCAATCGACTGAGTGAAGTGCCGGAATGGAAGGTGTTACTGGTTGAAGCAGGGGGGAACCCTACGTTAAGTACCGAAGTGAGTAGCAATGTCAAAGCACACAGCAACACACTTTGATTCAAGTTTTTCACTTGAATCAAAGTCCAAAATATCATTTTTATTCAAGGTCGAAAGTACGAGTACATAATATGTGTGCATACAAATATTTCAAAATAAACAGTATTGACGTTTAATGTTTCAGATTCCACAACTATTCTACAACAGTCTAAATACTCCAATAGATTGGGGGTACAAAACCCAGCCAGGAGACGCTTGTAGAAGCTACAAGAGTAAAGGCTGTGCCTGGCCTCGGGGCAAAGTGCTGGGCGGCTGTAGCAGTATCAATGCTATGTTCTACGTGCGAGCCAACAAGGCGGACTACGACGAGTGGGCAGCCAACGGTAACTACGGATGGAGCTACGATGAAGTCTTACCCTACTTTCTAAAAAGCGAAAACTTCACCGGTGAAAACACTCAAGAAAGGAGCAAATATCACAGCCGAGAAGGACCTTTACACATTATCGAACCAACAGAACACAATTTCTTTGAACAAACAATTATTAAAGCAGCGATGGAACTTGGAATGACTAACTCGTCTGACATTAACGGTCCTAGTCAAATGGGTATCATAGCAGCCCATGCTAATATCAAAGATAACTTTCGATATGGTACTGCTAGAGCATTTTTGACTCCAATCAAAGACAGAAAGAATTTTCATGTGATTAAAAATGGCCTGGTTACCAAAGTTTTATTCAACCCTGGCACTAAAACAGTGAAAGGTGTCCAGATTCACAAAGATGGACGGGATATAATTGTAAATGCAAAGAAAGAGGTAGTGGTGTCAGGCGGTGCCATTAACTCACCACAAACTTTAATGTTGTCGGGCATTGGGCCTAAAAAGCATTTACAGGACAAGAATATTGAAGTAATTGTAGATCTCCCTGTAGGTGAAAACTTACAGGACCACGTGTTTGCACCGCTGTTCTATACAATGCCAGGTGATGCAGATTTGACTTCCGTAAAGAACATAGTGGGTGCATTCGCAGAGTACTTTTTGCATCGTTCTGGAATATTAAAGGATACTACTCCGCACAGAGTAATCAGTTTTATCAACACTACACATCCTGATTCATCTATCCCCGATGTGCAGCATCATTATCTCGTATTGCCTCCTAGTATATCTGGAATGCTGGATATGTTTGAGAAGCACGGTCTGAATGAAGAGGTTTATCAACTATTTGAAGAAATGAACAAGGACAATTTTGTAATAATAGTATACACGGTGTTACTACACCCAAAGTCAAGAGGTAAAATTGTGCTTAACAGCAAAAATCCTTTCGAAGACCCACTGATATACGCAAATTACTTCCAGGATTCAGAAGATATGAAGACTATTCTAAGAGCAATGAAGCAACATGCTTTGAGATTAGGTGAAACCGAAACATTCAAGGGAACAGGATTAAAATTGAACTGGATAGAGATCGAATCATGCGAGGGCTTTGAGAAGGCAAGCGATGCACACCTGGAGTGTATAGCAAGGGAGCTTACATTTTCACTGTACCATCCAACAAGTACCGTAAAGATGGGACCCAAGAGTGACACAACATCAGTAGTGGACCCAGAGCTAAGAGTGCACGGTGTGAAAGGGTTACGAGTGGTCGATGCCAGTATAATGCCCTTCGTGGTGAGAGGCAACACCAATGCTCCAGCTATTATGATTGGTGAGAAAGGAGCCGATATGATCAAGGAAACGTGGTTACATCAACGTGGTCACAGTGAACTTTAATGTGTGATAAGTTTAGTACAACAATAGCTTTGCAAGTGAATCTGCAATCAATTGGCTAACCTGGAACTAAAGTGGTCTATGATACAAAATAAACATTTTTTGTTATCAAACGAAACACGTTTGAAATCACTATGTACTTATGAATGTATGTTAAGTTGCTGTTAAACATTTATACGATAGTTAAATGCATAACTTGGTTATCCATATGTAATTTTAGTGAGCTCGGATTCATTTATTGTTTTTAAGTACAAAAATGCTCATAGATAGATTTTGCCATAAATGTTACATAGACCACTTTAGTTCTAGGCTAGCCAATTGTGATAAATGACAGAATATAAGTTTTCAAACTGACATGGTCACTGGTACAACGGGATATTTACCATGTTTACTATTTGTTTCGAGTTCCCGATATTTCGGCGCTGTTGCAAGCACCATGATCACGGATAAACTGAAGTTATTGCGGGTGGGTGTTTATGAGCAGACGAATCGGTCTACCCTCTTTCTTGTTCGTTTTTTGTGCTCGCTATGGTAAATATCCCGTTTTCAGTGTTAATGATGATGAAACAATACTTAGTTATTAAGGAATAAAGATAAAATTATACAGACAACTTGACTGTGTATTTGCGAAGTTATTTGTTTCCCTCAGTGTATTCACTTATGTTGTTCCCGTTACTTTATTAATGACATAAGGAGCCTTTATTGAGTAATGGTAAAGAGGCTACATTATTGAATAACGATTTTGTATTGGTCTAAGATTCTATAAGAAATATTTGTACTGCATAGTAACAGCGCGACTATTTCTTATTAATTAATGACCTGATAAGATGAACGAAGATTAATATTAACATAATATTAACAATTATCGCTATGCCCTTGAATCGTTCATTTCTTACATAACCAATAGTTGGGAATGAACTACAAATAATTATTTTATCGCCTTGTTTTTACACTGATATGTTTGAACTTTCAACTCTAAAATAAGTAAAGACGGTCGGCAACGAAAGTAAGTTGACTTAACTAAAGTTTCAGAAGTGATTTATTAATGTAAATAGGCTTTTCGCAGTATTAGTTGGCATCGATTTCTTATTTAAAAGTAAACTTAGAAAATAGTCTAATCACATTTTTTTAATATTCGTATTTTACTTCTACTAGAGTATAAATTCTTCTTCGACTAGGGTAACATAAGTTTGAGAACACATAACTTCTAAATTTATCTATCTATACTAATATTGTGCTCTTCTATCTTAATGTTATGTCTTGTTGAGTATTTTGTGTGTACATAAATAAATAAATATTATAAAGAGGTAAAATTTGTTCGTCAGTTTGTATGTAAGATTATCCCTAATCTTCGGAACAAATGATCCAATTTAAAAAAAAAAACCTGTGATAGAAAGATACATTATTCATGGGTGCTATAAGCTATAAATTATATTTATATCATGCATATTAGCCGAGCTATCATAATTTTTGAGGACAAAGTAACAGGCGAAGTGTTAGTCCCAAAATAAATAAAAGCTGAAGGCTGAAATTTTGGCCAATCTATAGGGACACGAAATTAGTCATGAAAATCAACACAATGCCAATATCTAGTTCAGTTAGTATCAATGTAAAAGTTGTTGAAGTCCATAAGATTTTCAACACCCGAAAGATTGCCAACGAATTCATAGGGACAAATTGAATATGGATTTATCTAAACGTGACACATCCCGTCTGCGAAGTTGCACTAGCTAATTAAATATGACCTAGCATACTAGCCTACTTACTACAATATTTTCAAACATAACACAGACAGCTGTTTATTGTGTCAAGTATCAGTTTACAGCGTCGTTATAAAAGTGCCCTCCATTAAGTTAATAACTCTTGTACCTAACCGCTGTATAGAATAAACCGTGTCTATGATATTAATCTACTTTCCTGATTAGATCGTTTGCTATCACAACTACTGCCTAAAGTTAATTCCTTGGAAACAATGATAAACTGATAAAAGATCAAACTGATTTAATTTATTGACTTACTGTTCATACGAGTATTTAATTAGGTACAGTCGCCGTCTCATCAAGTTACCACAAACTGAAAAATTATCTCATTCGATTTTGAACTTAACCATCAACATTTTGTGGTTTAAAATCCTTTGGAGAAATTTGGCAGTTTGTGGGAACTTGATGTGTTGGCCAATGTACCCTCTGATTTCAAGTGTAAAACGATACTCCATAAAATCTAACTTGATTAAAATGACAGCTGCTAAAGGGACTAGTAGCTTTGGTGATATCGAAATAAATAATTAAATATGTATATTTATGCAGTCAGTATTTTACGCTACGTAAATATGGGTATTAATTAGGGCCAATTGATTGAATCTTAATATCACCTTATTTTATATCTGCTTGCTTCTGACAGCTATCATTGTAATTAAGTAAAATTTTAAGAATTAGACTATAATAGCTGTTTTTTGATATGGAAAGAAAAATTCGAGTGCGAGCAGGGTTCTTTCCATATCAAAAAACAGCTGTAGTTTCCTACGCAGGGCTGGCGTATAAAAACTTTTTAAAATTAGACTAATAACCGCTAATTTCAGTAAAATGACAAATAATTTCCATTGTAGGGACAAACGATTTGCTCATATAATAGCAAGACGAAGCCCGACTTTTTGCTCAGAAGTTTTTGATAATGTTTTATTGAGTGTTCTTTTTTGGTCCTAAGTGCAATGCTATAAGGTTCTTTATGCGCTTGCATGACATTGACAGGAGCCACTATTGGAAAACCTTTGAGGAATTGTATTGAAAAACAAGATGGCGGCGGTAGTACTATGACCAGGAGCAAAACGAACCATGCAATTCTGTAATAGCAAGACGCAGCCCGACTCGTTGCTTACATGATTTTGATAACGTTGTGTTGTATGACGTTCTTTTGCCAAGTCTTAATTAGTAGGTGCTATAGAATTTGGATAACATAAAATCAACTCAAAAGTCAAAATAAACTCTGTGGAAAGCTAATAGTCCTACATCTAAGTAAGAAGAGTTCATGCACAATCCCATGAAATGATTAAAACTATGACTAGCAGTGGCGAAGGTTCCATACAACTCGATTCCTTCCGGATTCCCTTCGAAAAATGGCACAGTTAGTAATCTATAGACAAATAATATAATCATATTAAAGATATGTTACTCCGGTTTACCTCTTACAAAAATTGACCCTTCGCTACTGGTGGCCGCAGAGGTGTACGGTGACTGGCGACCGCTACATGATGAACATTTCACCTACATACCTGTAAACAAAATAAAACGTTTTCAAATTTTGATAATTGGTATCTAAAGACATGAACTCCTTTCTGGAGATATGTCTTCAAATTATTAGTGAAAACTGGGTGAAAAGTACCTTTAGCAAATCGTACACCATTGTTGTCGGTATCATAGCTTATGTACCCACCCATAATAGATAGGCATGGTCAAACGCAAGCCAACTTCTATTAAAAAAAAATCTTATACGAGTAAATTCGATGACAGACAACGCACTGAATAAACGGCTGAATCTAAAAGCATGAATATCTAACACACGGAGAGAAGGAACTCTTGCATCATAACGATGGTGAGTTCTAAGGAAGGATTTTTTAAAATAAAACCCTACATCATCTGCCTAGCCTATTCACAATTTTATTGGGGTCGGGTTCTAGTCTCACCGGATGCAGCTGAATACCAGTATTTTACATGGCGCGACTGCCTTTCTGACCTCCACAACCCTAATAGTACTGAGTAATACGATATCCCTTGGTAAGACTGGTTGTCAGAATTTTGGGTCATTGACTACCTCTAACGACTCTCAAAGATAAGGCTTAAAGTGCTTTCCGAGGCACGGATGAAACTTAGTATGTAATGGGTGGTTACTCATCCAAGGACCAACCTAGGCAAGTGTGGCTTAACCTGAAGATCGACTGGAGCGGCTGTTATTATTTAGCCACGAGCTCCTGAAAATACAACCCCTAAAAGAGTTAAATAGAGAATAATGTTTGTATGGAAATAAGTCATTTATGCCGATGGGAAATTCCATCGCGTATACGGCTTGTTCAATATAAGAAGTTAATGCAAATAAGAGATCACCGGTAGCCCAGTGGTGGAGGCCCCGACTTACGAACAGTAAACCGCGGGTTCGAATCCAGGCAGGCGCATTCATTTGTGTAATTTATTTCATCACCACTGCTCTCAAAGCGGCGAAGGAAAAACCGGCCAACCCGCACTAGGCCCGCGTGGTGGATTATAGCCCATTCCCTCTCATAGAGAGGAGGCCTGTGTCCCAGCAGTGGGAACATTGAGGGCTGATTATGCATAATGCAAATAATAAGCACCAGGTGATTAAAGTTAGCCGGAGTCCACCGTTTGGTCATATTTCGTAATATACAGATGATTAGTGCATCAAGCAACCATTATCGTGCAATGATTAAGCATAACGATATAATGGTGCATTTATTATTTCTACCTAGCTATATTTGCTATATTGAGAAAGAAGTTATTTTTAAAGTTTTGATGTCCAAGGTTACCTGTCGATACCGTCTATAAGGCTGCCATCAGAGGGACTGCATCGCAGCAACCGCGCGCAGTCGATATATTCAACTGTTCCGTTGGATACACCAGTTGAATATATCGACTGTGCGCGGTTGCTGCGATGCAGTCCCTCTGATGGCAGCCTAAGAGGACGCAAATTTAAGTGTTATACATATATTTTCTGAACAGTCATACCAAACAGATAGTCATGTTTTGTTTGCAGCCGCGTGACATTTTCACAAACAAATGTATTCTTATTCGGTATTTTGAGCTCCCGATATTACAACAACCACAACAACTACTACAATGACTACCATCCACCCACATTCTTTAGTCATCCAGCGATCATGGCGCTTGCAACAGTGTCGAAATATCGGGAGCTCAAAATAACGAATAAATGTATTCTGGTCTTCGTGTTTCCGTCAATGAAAAGTATTGACGTTATTTTTATCATTGTTAAAAAGAATATTGCTGTCTGCCAATGAGACATCATGGAGTCATATCGTAAAATGCAAAATATGCTGTTTAAAAATTCTGATAATATTTCCGTCTTACCAACTAAATTGTGATCATATTATTGATGATTTCATCATTATCCTCTGCCGAGCCTCTTCTTAACCAAACATCTTCTTTCATTAGTATAATTATTAAAAGTAACTACAACATACGTTGATAAAAATAGCACAAATAATGACAATTTTTTGCTTAATTTATTTAAATTAAATTTACTTAGACGATAGCATGGCGAACTGGATTTTGCGCACTTTACACTTACTACTTTTTTTTTTTTTTATCTTTGACAGTCGATAGGTAGTCAGTGGCCCAAAAAGTCTGACAACCAGTCTTTCCAAGGGGTATCGTATTACCCAGTACTAACTGGGTTGTGGAGGTCAGATAGGCAGTCGCTCCATGTAAAATACTGGTATTCAGCTGCATCCGGTTAGACTGGAAGCCGACCCCAACATAGTTGGGAAAAGGCTAGGCAGATGATGATGATGATGAGTAACAATCTTAAGAGTAGGAAATCCCATGTCATCTAGATACATCTTTTTTCAGTTGAAAAGACTTAACGAGTTTAGTTAGTTTAAAAACCTCTTTAAGTACGGCAGCTGCGGGACTGTTCGAAAGAGATACCGCGGCCCTAGAACACAAAGGGCAAAGAAGGTACATGGATGGGTTTTAGTCAGTATAAGTCTGACACTCCCTTCCAGAATAAGTCTTCCAAAAAGTAAGTTTGGCAGTAGGTGCGTCGTGCAGTGCGAGTGAATCCTGCGCTCACCACTCATAGAAGCAGCAGGAACCGATAGGTTTAGTCCCAAATAAAATAAACCTTTATCTTAGAGATCACTCCAAGGTTTACGGACTCAGGTTCGCTGTAGAAACTGCAGTGTCATCAACTTACACTAGCAGTGTAGAGCCTCCTCACAGGGGATGCCTTATCTTCTTTCCTACCCATCATGCACAACCACCTGAACATTTCAGGATTTGAATGAGGTGGAAGGACTTCTTATGACAAAACGAGGACGGCAAGGAAGCCCATTTTATCTTAACCCAAAAAAAAATCATACGTAGCTAGTGGTAACAAGATACAAATTCCAACGTTTAGATATCGACCCCAAAGCATCAAAGGGGATTCCCTTTGCGGCAAAGAAGGACAGAGATGGAGCTAGACGTTCTGATAGCTCCAACTCTTTCTTACACTAAAGTGACATTAAATTGGCTAAGCGGGCGGAAAATTGAGCTGTAGTGTGAAGAATGTTAACAAGTTGTACCGTGATGAGCCATGGTCCCCTGCGCAGGCGCATTAGCACACACGGCGCGTCGTTGCTAAAACAGACAAGTCAAGGTTACCCGTCGCGAGTTTGCACTGTTGGGTGCTATTGTGAAAATATACTGTTACTTCTTACTAAAACTCTTGCATTCATTAGTGCTCTATGGATTGTTTCTTTATGCATAGGTAAATCTTTCCAAATAAAGCTAAAATATTTATTATATGGCTTTCGAATGATACGGAAAGCTAATTTGTTTTAGGTCTACAATGCAAATCTGAACCTACATAACCTACTAGGTCAGCCATTTGTTTTTTATTATGCCGATTCTGTCCCACTCCTGGGCAGTGGCCTCCCTATTCCTTTCCAACCTTCTCGGTGTTTTGCCTTCTCTGGCCAATCAGTCAGGAACGAGTCCAAATCATCACGCCAGCGTTTCTTGGGTCTTGGGTTGGTATTCTGCCTCGGGAATGACGACCTTCTGCAGGCACCTATGTGATGATTCTGGCCCATCTGTCCTGACCCATCCTGGAAATGTGACCCGCCCAATCCCATTTTGACCTCGCAAACTTATCGCCAACATCGCCGATGTCTGTCTTGGAGGGTATCATGGTGTTGCGCATTCGATCGCTGAGTTTGATACTTCTTCTTAGCATGTCGATAGCAATCTAAATTGTGTCAGCCCAGAACTGAGCTACTAGTTTGGCGCTTTCGGTAGCATCCATCACCTGATGGACACGCAGGAGACGATATTAAGTGCCCCATCGTTTGTAGACCAGCACCACATTTACACCCCAGTTTGATACTTAAAATGCTACGCTATATCGCTCTTTGGTAAACCTTGAGTTTTATTTTTTAATTTAATTAGATTAAAAGCTAGGTAAACCTAAATCTACTATGTAACTACAAGATGCTTATCTTTCCGAGATACCGTCACTCTCACTATTAATTGAATTAAAAGCATTGAAAGTATTAATCTATCACGGATTTTATCTAGATACAATCCAATTCGATATACATTAAGTGCCCCTAGAATGTTTTTAAGGTTCCAAACAAATGAAAATCGAAAACTTTGTAGTGTCGCTTTCTTGTTTTTATTTAATACTAGCTTATGCCTGCGGCTTCGCCCGCGTGGAGTTCGGTAATTGTCCCACGGGATCGTACTACCGGGATAAAAAGTATCCTATGTGTTAATCCAGATTATAATCTGTGTGCCAAATTTCATCGAAATCCGGTCAGAAGTTTTTGCGTCAAAGAGTAACAAACATCTATCCATCCATCCAGCCTCACTAACTTCCGCAAATCCGTGATAGATTAGTCCTACTAACAAACGTTTATATATACAAATTTTCGGGGTTACAAACAATTGAAAATCGAAACCCTTGTAGTGTCATTTTCTTGTTTGTATTTTATAAAAATTGTGGCACATATTTCCGTGGCAAACAGATTTTTCATCCTTTTTCATTTCTTACGAATCAACTGCCTCAGAATCAATACTAATATTATAAAGAGGTAAAATTAGTTTGTAAGTTTGTATGTAGGGGGTAATCTCCGAAACTAATAATCCAATTCTCAAAATTCTTTCACTAGCAGCAAGCTACATTATTCGAGAATGCTATAGGCTATAAATTATATTCATATCATAAAAATTAGCCGAGCTATCACAATTTTTGCGAGAGAACTCGCGGGCGAAGTGCTAGTCTTTCAATATTACAAGTAATACGTAAATAACTAGAATATATCGAGAATAGATAGACTGCAGTCTATTAGTTCCGTTTGATCGACCCTGCTCGAAAAGTATTCCTATTCTCATATTGATTTGATCTGTCCATAGCCGTAAGTGCAACATATATATCAAGACATGGTATCCTTCCATTGTACTGAACGCAACGACTCTGTTTGTCCATTGTTGCGCAGTATATCTTGACAATCACATAATCGATTTGGCGGATACAAATGTCCCGTTTGGTGTCGTGGTCGCAACCACTACTGCGAATCCTTAGGTCCTAGGTTCCCAGGTCGGGCAAAGTGTTTTTGGGTTTTCCCATCTGGAATTTCATAGCAGTCTCGAGCGTGGATGTCTGCTCGATAAATGACAATAAGCTCGCCACTATTAAATAGGACTAAAACAGGTGAAATGAGGTTGTAAAGTTAGATACACCTCTGCCTAACCCTCCGGAGATAACAGGCGTGATGGTAGGTCATGTTAATCACTTTATTTCGAACAATGCCGCATTTGCATAAGTAACGCACGGGTCGTGAACTCGCGACACGTAGGCGTAGGTCGCCGAGACTCATTCCACCCATAGGTCACAGTGTCCTTTCCATAAAAACACATTGGCAAGTTACGTAAATCCGGATAAATATTTATTTTTTTACGCATACGTTCAGTCGTTCAGACCAGTACATCAAATTACTACAATCTGTCAAATTTATTTAATAGATTTTCAACTTAATCGCTAAAGCATTAGGTTCAAGGTTGATTGGGAAAATTTGACAGTTACGGGTGCTGGCTTCTGTACAACCGAACGTGTGACCATTCGTGGTAACACTTACAGCCACAGATACATAGATAACGCAAGAGCACCACTTTGCATGCCCGGCTTAAGCATTTTATGCTTAATATGGCTACTGTCGCAGCAAGCTAATTTGTTTAAAAAACAACTTTACAATTCAAGTACTAAAACGTAGTCTTTTTTGTAAAGTAACTTGTTTGTATAGTATCTAAATAGTGCTTATGACGTAATAGCAGGTAGTCAAAAACATGGCACGCTTGCTTTCATACGGATCGTGTTACTTGTGTTATCTAGGATCATATACGAGTATCTGTGCTTATAACCGTTTTCATTTCTAAATCAATGTCTAAATAACACCACGCTATTGGATTTATTTTCATCGCTCGGCTCAGCGGCCATATTGTAACCAATTCTAAAAGCTGCGCAACAATGTTTACGTATTCATTAGGTGCTTAGTGACAGTGCAAACGGGCGTTAAGAACTCCATTTTTGCGACCAATCTGCCAAAATGCGTCGCCAACACAATGATGGGTGTAAAATACATTGAGTCCTACTGTAAACCGTGATTTTTCACTTCAAAAAAAGTAGTTTCGCAGCAATAAATCTTGCGTAGAGTTACTTAGTTTGATGTACAGAATGCTTGGTTGACGGCTTCGTGAAGGGTCCGTTTAAACCTTGTATAAGACAATAACATAATTAAATCTTCCTGTCCCACTTTGTATTACATCACTGAACCGCTACAACTAGCCACAAGGCCCTTGAAGACGCGCCGTAGATCACACGCTTGCAACACTCTCACCTTTGCACGCAACGTCTGTCTGTTTTGTCATCTTTTATTGAATCATTTATCTTTTGATGGCTTGGCTATTCATTTTCGTGGTTAGTTCGTGGATTGAGCTGGCATTATAGGAATGGTGAAATCCCAGCGAAATTTTAATATATTGCAAACTAGCACAACACCCTCGACTCCGCAAAAAGTGTGATAACTCGGCTAATATGCATGACTAGCTTTTGCCCGCGGCATCGCTCGCGTTAATTTAGAATTTGACAATCAATTCGGGTTGTACTCTGCTTGTAATAATATAATTCAATCATTATTCGAAAGACACGTGGCGCCATCTATTATCATAAGAACATTATTATTGTTTTCCTCGGGAACAGTAATTTTTTTCGGGATGACAAGTACCCTATGTCCGTTTCTGTACACCTGACAACGTATACGCAAAATTACAGGATGTTCGTTTCAGTGGTTTAGGCGTGAAAAGGTAACAAACAAACAAACAATCTTATTTTCGCATTTATCATATTAGTATGGATATGGAAAGTATGGATATAAAAATAATTTATAGCTTATAACATCCACGAATAATGTAGCTATCTATCAGTGAAAAAAATGTAAACAATACTGTCATTCTAATCTCTTTTCTTGGTTTAGATGTGTTGAGCGCGTACAGTTGTCACGTTCTTCGTTGAATCTTAATTTATTTGGGATCGGCGCAGCATGCCTTCTTCTTCCATACTTCTCTATTACTCGTCATCTCATCAGACACCAGTTTTTAGTTCCCATGGCAATCTCCTTTACAGAGCTTTCCACTTAGATTAAACTAGGGTTATCACGACTAATGTCCTTCTATCTATGATACTTAGCGATTCATGAAAGTTCTGTTCAATACCGTCTGATCACTGCCGTCTCATCATCTACTATGTTCCTTATCTTGCATATTTTTATTCAAATATTCCTTGATAAGGCATGTTTACTATATTGACGATGAGTTGCGAAACTTCTAAAGGTACCTCTAATTTATTTAAAATAAAAATGTTTTCATCGTAATAAGAGCTATAATAGAAGAAGAAGACATGCTGTGCCGACACCAAATATATTGGGGCGGGAGAATCATGGTGAATGACTGCTCTCTTCGTGAACCATCAATTTTTACTAGACGAGAGAACTGCCCTGTTTTTGCACGGACAAATACTACTTCATCATCATCCTCATCCACAGCCCGAACTCACCCACTGCTGGGCATATATATAAATACTACTTACCTACTACACATAAATACGAAATTCTCTAAGTAATGGTACAAACCGCATCAAAATCAATAAAGCTGTTTAGGAGTGATAAGCGAACACACAGATAAACGACGTCGTAAAGAAAAGTCGTTTGTATAGTCACTTAACGCTGTCCAAAAAAGAGGAGACATTAGCAACACCTTATAGGTATAACAAACTATTTCTAAGTTACAGAAGTCAGCAGGTATCACCTATCACAGGAAGCTGAGTACCTAGGCGATTGCGAGTACTATGTATCTGATCTTCTTGAAGAACATTACCATGAGCAGTGAATCCTTGGGGTCGATGGTCCTTCTACAGGATGTAAACAGACCCTTCATATAGCGGTCAACCAAGTATTCTGTACGTCAAACTAAGTAACTTTACGTAAATATTATTGCTGGAAATCGATTTTTCTTTTGGGGTGTAAAATCACTTTTTACGGTAGGACTCAATGGAAAGCACTCAACGCATTGTGCTGATGGATGGATTGAATAGTACGGGGGCCGTGGAGGTGTGTAAAGTAAAAATCTTACATTAAAAACATGTATTTAAAAAAAACTTGTAAATAAGTTGGAACTTTGACCCCCAATATCTCCGTAACTAGAAGGTTCCCAGGTCTAGAAAAAAAAGAACGCAAAGACAGGGAGAACAAATGCCTTTCGGTTATGTTGAGGGTCTATTTACACCCTTTATGGTGTTCCGTCCTGGTGTTTCCACTACACCTATTTTATTCCGCAACGTCCTATTATCATATTATTATAACACATTTATTGAATTCTAAAATACCACTTTATCTCGAAGTGGAACTCACCTACTTCATTTCTTTACTTGGATTCAGATCATTGACTGTTACGTCTTATGTAGTAATAAATAATAACTGTAATCTTCACATTTGATGCGGAGTTATGAAATATTA
Source organism: Noctua janthe (assembly GCA_910589295.1). Taxonomy (NCBI): domain Eukaryota; kingdom Metazoa; phylum Arthropoda; class Insecta; order Lepidoptera; family Noctuidae; genus Noctua; species Noctua janthe. Next base: position 5,407,143 of record OU342573.1, on the reverse strand, counting down.
AAATACACATTTCACAAAAGTTGCGAAGTTCTACATTGTTCCAATAGTTAAAATCAATACTTAGATAATGGTTATACTTATGCTTTAACGTTGAACTTAACATTTAGTCGATCTGAAAGAGGCTGTTACATAAGACTCCGGAACTACTGTTGTGGAGCACAATCATTGATGAGAGCATTAAATGAAAAGTGTGTTATTATAAATTACTAGCTGTGTCCCGCAGTTTTACCTGTCGCTTGGCACCTAAGGATCGTAGCCTGATATTAAATAATCTTCCTCAAGATTAGGGCTATCAAATGCAAAAAATCATTTTCAAATCCGACTGCTAGTTCCGGAGATTAGCGCGTTGAAACAAACAAACAAACTCTTCACCTTTATTATAATAGAATGAATTATTGTAAAAGTTTAAAACTGTTCGTTTAACCGATGAGCTGGTGAAGGACGCGGGAATCCGCGGCAAGAAACACAGGACCGGGTGATGTGATGACGCTTTTGCGTGATGAAGTGACAGAGACCTAGAACCAGCACAGGACGTGTTTCGGCTAATATTATGATGCTGATGATAGTAATGAAAATTTATCCATGAAACAAAATAACTAGCGGGACTCTCGACGGTTGGTTGTTCTGCCAAAAACCGACAACCACCAGTGAAAATCAAAATATTAATGACTACATGACGTACAATATAATCCGGACGTTACTTAATTGAATACCATTAACGGTCAGTAATTAGAAACCAAAACTATTAAGACCTGATAAAGTACTGCTCATTTTAACTTCTGATAAGTAATACTTTTGTAATAAGAGTAACGCTCAGTCCACGCTGCTCTGTTCTCAATCACTGATAGTCGTGTTGGTAACCCTTATTCCCTAGTTGGCTGTCGGTGATCATTTGACCAACCAGTAAAGCATTGCGACAGTTAACCTCGTCAAATATCAGGGAAATTATTCAACGGCCTTGAAACCCTTAGCAAAGTGGATCAGATCATAGTGGAGGAGTAAAACCAAGCCGAGCTAGTCTAAGAGAGTTTTAGGTAATGAAGCTGCCCCAGAAAAGTCGCAATCGTGATGAACTCAGTAAAGTTCAGCATCGAATCTTTTCCTCATAAAAGTTAATGTCGTAACATTAGTAACGAATGCAGCGGTACCTGCGCGGGCGCCGACAGCGCCTGACGCATGCGCCCGGCATCACGTATACCAGCACTTGTTAGTTTTGTAAACTTCACTCTTGCGACACACTCTCGTCTCTATTTCTGCAGTTATTTATAGTAACGTTATGGTGTAAATTTTTGGTTTGGTAAAAGTTACATCAAAACGCGAATTTTAATTGGTGTTGATGCTGAAATTACTACACGCTATATAAACCACCACTTCAATACTATAACGTGAAAGTGGCGAAGAAGAAGTGTTGAATAAATAAAGCATCCTTCTAAAAACTGGCAAATGCAAATATCATAGTAGTTCTGTAGAATACTTACTCGAACTCGAGAGTAAATTAAGCTAAAAACCGAAGTAAATCTCATCAGTACCACAGATAATATAATACTACGTATCAGTACACAAAAGTATAACCTAGGTTTCTCACCTCATATATCTAAACTCCTTAACAGACACAAACGAGCAATTTCACAACTCCACGAGTAATTGTCAGGTCACTACAAATTCCTTCGAATTCTAACGGCCTACGTCAAAAGTCTACTTTCAATTGAGTCTACCTTGAAACACAAATCCTGTCCTAGACTAATTACCAAGTAGTGTAGTATAGTATCCGCTAAGATCGCGTGGTACGGATCCATTTCAAACATGATAACACTAGGCCTTAACTTTTCCCGCCGAAAGTCTACTATTCAGAGCCGTTTTATTTGGCGGTGCTGTTAACTAAATTGCTGTTACAGCATACTGCATTTCATTGAGATTGTTTTTTTTTGTTTGCTCTGAACCATTCGGTTGGTTGTTGCATAATCCTGTTATAATTCTTGTGACTGTGTATCTTCATATTCTGTTACATTAACCAACGGCTCACCTAATATTAATTATTTTCTACCATCCTTTTTATGTCCTATATCTAGGTGGATAAAAGCTACATTAATTAAGACAGTCAGTGGCCTGAAAGTCTGAAAACCGGTCTTATCAAGGGGTATCGTATACGCGCTTGGACGTGCAGTTGCGGACACCAGCCCGTTATATAATACAATACCTAGTACTAACTGGGTTGTGGAGGTCAGATAGGCAGTCGCTCCCTGTAAAATACTAGTATTCAGCTGCATCCGGTTAGACTGGAAGCCGACCTCAACATAGTTGGAAATAAGGCTAGGCAGATGATGATGATGATTATGATATCTGCATGAATTAAAAGATGCGACACAAGTCTACGAGAAATGATCATAAATGTTTACTGTAGCTGTAAAATAATTACAAACGCCAAAAAATCCGTGATAAAAACTTCCTCTCTACCAATTTGTGCAGTGTTGCCATATCCAAGACCGGATTCCTCATTACCATAGACATATTTCTATCAAACGTACTATGAGCAATCTCCCAAGGTTCCTATCAATTCATGATACGAAATAAAATGTTGTCGTCATTATGTCATCATTTCTATTAGGTTGGTCAATATCTATTAAAATGTCAATAGAAGGCAGCGCGTGTGATATGATTAAGCCAACGTAGTCAGGTAGCTTAGAAATATTTCTTTATCGAAGGTATGTTTCCTTGAATATGGTAACAAAGTAAGACTTTCAACATGATTAACATACTTATGCCTTTCTGCAGCTTCATCATCATCATATTTGCACAGCCTGACTTCACCCACTACTGGATATAGGTATTTCTTTGCTTGTGAAAAAAAAAATGTGAAACATGTCTACGCTTACCGCACCGTCCGGGGAGACGGCTTGGTTATGTGGAGCTCGCACCCACTAAAGAACACCGCCGTGAGCCTACTGTCTCCTTGGCAGATGAGCCGCGAGAACTGCTACGCATGAGGTTGGCGACACATCCAGCGCAGCCCGGTGCCAGCCTCATCCAGGATATACCCGCAATGGCAACAACGTCGTCTGCCTATCTCGTGCCGGACGACCAACACAGCTTTACTCCATCTACCATCAGCACGCCTTGCTGCCTTTTTAGCTTTTCTATCATTTTTATCGCTGACAGAATGTCACTGTGTCTAGGACGTCAAGCTTTGCGAAACTATGCGTAGTGATGATAGGCTTATAATACATAGCTTGGAACCTCTTCTTTCTTCTCGTAGACATCATCACAAGATCGCTAGATGGTGATTACCGCCGTCCTTTCAAAGGCACCAATCTAATCGTCCTAAATCAAAATTAGCCTATTAACATTGACCATAGGTTCGCAACCAGTTGGTTGTGCAACCGTGCGGCGCAGGCGCAGGCGCGGTGCAAGCGACGCGCGCGCAGTCCGTCAGTGAATGGGAAACCACATGGTGTCGTGATCAGTGAACCTCTCGTAACAGTGTTGTGCTTGTTTTTTCAGGTATTCTTGCATTATTACTTTTGCGATTTCTAAAGCAAAATCTTGCAGTTCGTTTGTGTTCTAATATTTTTTAGAGAATCAATAAAAGTGATTTGTGTGACCACTCATAACAAGGTAACATCACGCCTGTGATCCTCGAAGGGTTAGGCAGAGGTGTACTTTAGGACACCCGACATCTGTGCGACCATTTTGAGGAATTCAGGTTTGCGTGCAAAGATATGTTGTTAAAAGACATTAGATGATAATTTGAATGTAGATAGTATATAAGTATAGATAGTATGATATAGATATAGATAGTATGATAGTATGATAAGTAGAATGAGAGTAGTTATGAAGACTTATACTTTCATTAAAATAATTACATGCTTTATTCATGGTCAAACATGGTGTTTGGTTGCGGAACGTTGTGAAATTTCTTTACTCTAAAATGAGTTACGAAAAGCTCATTGAACTTTGGCGTGAAAAGAAGTAGAATTTCATGAATTGCATATTACAAATCAGTTGAATCAACAGCTGATCAAAATATTTATTAACTATTATCCCACGTAAGTTTTTACGAGCAGATAAACGAAGCTTTTGCGCTATTATAATCCGATTACCTTTGACGTCATTCTAGGTTGCTTCCATTATTATTTTTTACTGTCAGACAATGCATCTTGAGTGTTAATTTTCTTAATTTTCCTGCCCTTGACCCATGTTACTCGGGATCGGCGCAATACTTTTGTTTTATTATCTTCCTCTCCCTCTCGATCCATCAACGTTTATATTCGTCACTTTTATTCACACGCAATTCGTTCCTCCTCCACATCACATGTCCAAACAAGACAGTCGATTCTCTTTCAACTTTTCTGTAACTGGCGGAACTTTCAAACTTCCTCTAATATATTCATTCCTTACTTTATCCATGCTTATCACACCATTTCGCAGTTCGCCTTGAGTGTTCCTTTTGCTTTTACTAAACCTATTTGCTTAACCTTGCACTTTTGCTTAGAAGACACGAAGAATACTGGCAACTATATTGTTATGACTCGCGAGATACTAGATAAGTGTCGTTTAGTACTCGTATGTGCCATTGACGGTGATAATTAAAAGATTTATGATTAACTCATCATCACGCATATCTATACTTAATTTAATAAAACTGAAGAGTCTGTTTGTTTCAACTCGCTAACCTCTGGAACTACTAGTCGGATTTGAAAAATCTTTTTGCATTTTGTAGCCCAATATCTAGCACAGCTAGTCTTACATAGAACAAGCATATGATTCGAGTCAGGGTTACTCTCATGTATCTATACCTAATTAAATCATTACATTAATGACAGCCTAATTATTGTCTCTTCAGTATTCCATGAGAATATTTTGTGATACAGCAAACGGTCTTTCTGTACTTTGGTGAGATCCGTTCATCGTTGATTACGGTTTTAACTTCATGATTTTTCGAATTTGACCGACTAGATATTTTGCAAAATTTTAGAATCTCTCTCACAAACAAATCTAGCGGAATTGGGGTCAAGATCAAGCAGTACCCAACTTCAAATCGAAGTTATATCATGACCAATCCGGAGTTACATTCTAAGAAAATATAGTTGGCAGATTCGTCTCAGAATTAAGTTGTTGTAGTTGTTCTTGTTTATCTGTCATAACTTTATATATTTTGTTTTATGTATGTAGATATGTATTTATTTTTGTATTTTAGTTACAAATATTTTCTATTTTGTTTTCTGTTATTGCACCTACTATGTATTGTCTTGTCTCTGCATCACCCTAAGGCAGACTGGTAAGTAATGCCCAAGGCATTAATTCCGCCTTTGTACAATTTTGAATTGTGCATAAAATTTTAAAAATAGTTAATCTTGAGTAAAGTAAACTTCCACTCACACTCAAAGCTAATACACTTCATGAAGATGATTTATCCCTCATATCATTGCTTAAGTGGACGGTAGGTTCGTTCATTCGAATCTTGACCTTTTTTTTTTTTATTAAGCTTTGAAAAATGCCTAACGCATACCGCACCTTCCGGGGAGACGATTTGGTTATGTGGGGCTTGCACCCACTAAAAAACACCGCCGTGAGCCTACTCTCGCCTTGATGAATAGGCCGCGAGAACTGCTACGCATGACGTTCGCGGCATTCGAATCTTGACCTAACCTAACATTACCTAACCCAATCTTCTGTCTACTCCGAATAAGTATTCCGATATAAGATCGCTACTGGCAAAAGGTTCATAGTTTTTTTAAGTCAATAGATTATTTATTAAATGTAATATTCTTCCTTCCGTTTTGTTGCTCGAAATCTATAAACAAAAAATATCATCAAGTCTAGGGTTGAGATGTAGAGATGATCATTAACACAGAAAACGGGATATTTACCACGTTTACTAATTGTTTTGAGTTCCCGATATTTCGGCGCTGTTGCAAGCACCATGATCACGAATAAACTGAAGATATTTCATGAAATATGTTACGAAATATCGGGAACTCAAAAAAAAAAAAATAAACATGGTAAATATCCTGTTTTCAGTTTAAATAATAGTGTTAGTGACCATGTCAGTTTACAAACTTTATTGATAAGGATTTTTAAACTACGTCGTTCATGTAACCACGACATTCGTTACAAGAGCCCATAGGCAAGCCATTGCAAAAATATTTTAGCCTATCAGTCTGGTATCCCAGTGTAGGTTTCTCTCCCTTAGTTTACCGGGATCCCCCAGGTAGTCTAATTTCGTCTTAAGTTGTGTTCCGATGACTTTTCGCTAGAGGCAGGTGTGTGGTAATGCTAAAGTTACTGCTTGTTACTGGGTCAAACGCGTTTACCTAATACGTCCTTGATAACGAAATATATTTTGACACGAGATTAGAATACACTAGTCGTTTACTGTTTCGAATTCGCGAAATTTAATTAAAATACCTGTGTTAATATTTTGAATAATATTCATTTAAATGATTTAAGATTAAATTACGGATTAACTAACTACTGCTAAATATGCAAGTAACCTACATATTAATAAGATTGATTACTTGAAAAAAATTTTTTTTTATCTATAATTTAATTTAATTTAAAATGCATCTTCAGAATATACTTTTTCGTAATTGTATAATTTAAACAATACATAGTTTAATTTCGTCATTAGACTTCCTTAGTGTTCGTAAAACACAAAAAAAAAAAGAAAATTACATAATTACCTACCCATTTAGTAAATTGCAAAACAAAAACAAAAAGTATTCTACTAATTATTCTCTAAGTATTCATTGCATTCTATAATGTAAAATTCGTTATCCGGCGATTATTTTATCTATTATTTTGCCATTTTACATTATTAGGTTTATTTCCTAAACTGTCCTATTAAGTTCTATATTTGTAAAACAAATAATCGTAACATAACTGCTTCTAAGAATAATGATAACAAAACATTTAAAACATTTATTTAAGATTAGACTATTGAAGATTGAACTCTTAAATGATACAATGTATTGTCTTACTTTTAAATTTGAAGTTAAACTGATGTAAAGTTGACTCAACAACACATAGCTGCCAGACGTTGCATGATAAAGTGTAATTATTATTAAACTCTAAGACAAGATCAATCAAGTAATCGAAAGTAAACATTACCCAACCCTAATTACAAGAGAAAAAAGAAACACATTACGAACGAAACGAAAAAAGTTACGTACAAATTTAATATAAAGTAAAGTTCATAATTAATGTAAACTGGTTCTCGAAATCTGGAAACGTAAATAATAAAAATGTACCTCGACCTAAAGCCACGCTTACACTGGTAAAAATAAGTAGTATAGTTCAACCAAAAGTATAGCGGTATAATACTTACGTTTTTGATGGGCATTAAGACTGAAACCAAAGCAACTTATTATGATCATATTCTTATGAAACGGTTGATCAAAGCCAGAAAGCTTTATTCGAAACTCGGCTTTAGAGCTTTTTCATAGAACTCAAAATGAAACAGAAGAGTTAGACCCCAAAATCCAAGTAAAAAACCGGCCAAGTGCGAGTTAGACTAGCGTATGAAGGGTTCCGTACCATCATGGGAGGGAATCCCCCTTTATTATTATAGCGATAACGAAAATACACATTTTGAGAAAATTCCAACTTTCTACCTATTACGGATTATGAGATACAGCCCCCTGGCAGACAGACGGACAGACGAACGCGCAGGCTTAGTATTAGGTTCCTTTTGGTTACCCTTGGGTACGGAACACTAAAAATGACATTTCACACAGCAGCGACTAGCCCATTATTGAACTTCCATGCATAGTTAAGACTTGACCACAGTCTACATGTGAATTCACCTTTACTAGTAACGAACGCGATATTTCGGATATGATAGCCATAACATGTTCCACTTCCTTTTCGTATTACACAATACATTAATTGTTCCTAAAATTAATTATTTCACATTTACTTTAAACGATCCTAGCTTATATTGATGAGACTAAATGTGCGATTCAATAGTCATTATTTCGTTAGTAATTTCGTATAATGTCTTCCTATTAAAAACTTCGATTGCCGCTTCTAAATCTACAGTTGCCAGCGCATCCAGATACTACAAAGAGTCAAATTTTCTCATTCGATGTTTAACTTAATCATCAGCATAATATTGTTTAGAATCATTTGGAGAAATTTGTCAGTTTGTGGTAACTTGATGTGCTAGCGACTGTACAAGGTGGCATTCCAATAATATCGGAAGATTCGGAAGTCAGGCTATTGATAGTCCACAGAAAATCAGAAGTAAATAAATGTAACACCTGGTGATCGTCACGGTCTGCATAAATTAACCTGTCTGAAAAACTAATTGTTATGTTATTTTGACAACCTTACTTATAAGACTAGTCTTACGAAGCAAAAAAAAAATATGTTATTTAAAACCATTATCATGGCAGTCGTACTGTTACAATAGTTTACATAACTCGACCTAAATACCAGACGTCTGTCAGCTGGCACGTCCACAGCGACACTGCGACGGATTAAGAAAGCCGATGCAACCACGCATGCGCACTGCAACGGACAGTGAAAGTACTGCGCGGGAGCCGATGAGTTGCTTTATCTCGGAAATATAAGATCAAGTCTAAATGTTATAAGAGTAATTTTTAAAATTTGTTGGCTAATTTATATTTCATCCGTTTCTCGTAAGATATTAAATTTTTAATTTAAAAAGATAATTATTTTTCGTGTTACTAAATGTTTGTCATACCGATATGTTTTAATTGTAAGAAAGACCAGCAGTTCCCAGCAAGGTATTCGAAATGTATAAGCTAAAATCGTGATGATGTATTAACAGCGTCAGCGTCTGGTTTTTTTTTGCATGATACTTTACCAGCATAAATCGAACATAAATCAGCCATGTCTAGTCCGTTTAATTTTATCGCAATGTTGTCTTCAAAATTGCTGTTTAATTTTTATTGACTTTGCAGAAGATCGAACACGTTTATATTTTTTTGATGTCGTCAGATCAGTTACTCATCGCTATTTCCATTTCTTCAACCACTACAATGGTTTACTTTGGCGACACATGATCCCACACGTTACTCGTAAAGTGTGACATTACATCAGTGTTTTACGTTTTCGCAAAATGCTAAACACTTGTACTGACAAATTGAGAAATAGAAATAGCGCTCCTTAAGAAAACGCTGTTCATGTATCTAACCTTATCAATAAATTTACTTAGCCCTATGTTGGACATAATCATGCCTGTCCCAAATTGCACAATTAAGTATACCAAGTTAAGTGCACCAGTCTCAGCGCATACAAGCATAATTTTATCTAAAATTATAATTTGGACTATGTCAAACACACTCATAGCATGAGTCTCGTAAATCAAGTTATGCAGGTATCTCGACTCAAGCACGAGACGCCGGACTAAGTAGAACAAGAACCACCTCGTCGAATTGACATAGTCGAAATTCTAGCTTAGGCATTCGAGAGACTTCAAAGAGACGATGATACGTTTGAAGTTGATTAGAGCAATAAAGATAGGTAGAAACCTAGTAGTAGCCCTCCAGGAACACTTCTCATAGTAAGTATCCAGTAAGTGTGCCGTGGAACCGCGATGGTCTCAGTCAATATGATCGGTGTGGCAATCATTCACCAAGGTGCTATGCTTGGCCCGGTTCTCACAGTATACGGATCGACGATAAAAGTCATAACAATGCTAAATTAATTTAAATTCTTCGTTTTTCTAAGGTAAATTCTATTTCCTTCATTCGTTAATAAAAACTACATACGCGTTGGGTACATATTGCTATATTGATTTCAGATTTAGAAGGTTTAGAAGAAAGATCTCGTTTATCTACTAATGTCAACAAATATGCTGGATTGCTGATCATTCTAGAGTAGAGAAGTTAATTATGATGAACTAACCTGTGTCAGTAATGCCTATCTGAAGTTGTTTCTTAAATAAATAACATAACTATGTCAACTCGTTCATTGATTGTTGATTCATTAAGATGAGATAGCAAAAAGTAACCAAGCTTGCTATATAAATAGTTACTATATCAATAAAACAGTAAAAAAAGATTCATATGAAAACAGTTAACACGTCTAATTGAAAAGGCTAACGCAAAAACATGTGTCAAGAAGACTCGGCACGCATAAGGGGACACATTGCGTTGCCTTGCATAATATTCGCTCTTACATAAACAGCTTCGACCACTGTCATCCGTCCTCTATATCCGTACACACAATGGCCCAACTTGTCACTGTCCCTCCATCTACGACTTGTCCAGCAAGTGTACATTGTTTTTTTTATACATAACGTCATGCCTGTAGTCACCAAAGGGTTAACTAGATGTACCTAATAGTACACCCACATTTCAACTGTTATGTTTAAGTCCCGTAATAAGAGGCTATAGCTATCAATCGGGTATAAATCCGGACTCCGTGGCTGCTACTGAGAATTTTTTAATGGAAAGACACTAAAACATTTTGCCCGACCTGGGAATCGAACCCTATATCATACAACAGTCGACCACTAGACAAACGTAATGCTATGTTAAAAGAAATATCTTCAAGGAAGACCCTCATGAATGGCCCTATGACCTCCATTGGAGAAACTGGTTGCATACTCAAGTGTCGTTTTGCAATGGTGGGAATTTCGTGCGGTCATGTTGAATCATTAAACAGGATATGCGTAAAATACTTAGAAAATACTCGTGTAATGCTTTTAAGATAATTATTTCAAAGGTATTGAAAACACAGGCGAAATGTGTAGCTGACTTAGATGAGATAGATGTTGGTCTCGGCACAACAATTCACAAATGCTCAATGGTATAATTAGGTGTCTAGACAAACATAACATTAATTGCTTCTTAATAATAACCAGTTATATAAATAAAGATTAAAAGAAGCCTACTTTTACATCTCTTGCTCCAAATTTTAAGCCAAAATGGATATTAACGAGTCCAAAGTCTTTACTTCCGAGAACAATTTAAAATGTGATCCAGTTTCGAAAGTCCCGGATAGTGCACCGTGCCCTTCTTTCATGACATGGCTTTAATTTGGTCTGATGTAATGAATTACATAATATTGTAATGAACTGATTATGATTGAATGTGATTTATTGTTATTACTAATTAATTGGTGTTGATTTTTATTTATTTGTTTGTTTGTTTGTGATTTTGTATGTAATTGAATTATTTAATAATGTGTCCAATATGGGTTATGTACCTGAAATAAATGAATTTTAATTTGAGAAATATTCTCGTGTGTTTGACTATATCGCTCGCGTTATAGTCGGAAATTCTACCACGAGAATGTTTAATTATGACACTGGTGATAATGCAACTTCCTAGCATTGAAAGAAAGTTTGGAATTTTGAAGATTATTACCTTTCATCGAAACTTACAAACATGCATCTAATTTACCTCTTTATAATCATCATCATCATCTGCCTAGCCTTTTCTCAACTTTGTTGGGGTCGGCTTCCAGTCTGACCGGATGCAGCTGAACCTCATGATGCTGATTTACCTCTTTATAACATTAGTATAAATTACAGATTTATTTATTGAGAGCCTTTCTGAAGTCGATTTCTATGCTCAAGTCTTAGCCATTTCCTGTAATAAATAGCTTAAGACAATGACCGACACGTTTTTGAACCATAAACCTAACAACGTGCATCATTAAAGTTGTATTACCGCTAGGATGTTCAAGCTTCCGCTCTAAGCCACAATGCACGTGAAGCAATCATGAAATGAATGTCATCCGCTTCATTTCATATTTACTCTTCCAAGCGATTATTATAAGGATTTGTATGCGTTAGTGTTAGTGAGATAATATTTCTTTTATTATTCAGTTTTTGATTAGACAAACGAAACATGTTTCATCTACCTTTGATATCATTAACGATATATCATCAGCCTGACCTTGTCCCATGATATTTGGAGTCGGCGCAACACGTTTTTTTTTCTTCCATTCTCTTCTGTCAATCTCCACGCTATCATATTCCCCTTTTTCCTTCATATCATTCCTCACACAATCCATCCATCTTTTCTTTCTTCCTCTCCCTCTCCAGCCACCAAAATTTATATTCATCACTATTTTGGGTCACATTTCATCAACGATACAAACCTGACACAAAATTATGCAGCTATCCATAATTTACATGATGTCTTCATTTTACGACTAAAGTCTTTCTGTCAACTTCCAGATGCCGATGAAGCAACACTGAGCAACGATGGGAGTGGTATCCGTGGTTACTGCGGCCACCAAGGCGGCTCTCGCAATCGGTGGCCTCAGCAAACTAACCTTTATCCCAGTCATGCTGGCAACTATGGCGTACTTCAACTATGAGATTCTTGATCCTGAACAGAGGCCTTTCAACCAGAAAAATCTTCGAGAGAAATACGACTTTATCATAGTTGGTGGAGGTTCGGCTGGGTCTGTCCTGGCCAATAGGCTCTCGGAAATCGAAGGTTGGAATGTCCTGTTACTAGAAGCAGGTGGACACGAAACAGATATTAGCGATGTTCCATTACTGTCTTTGTATTTGCATAAGAGTAAACTGGACTGGAAGTATCGGTAAGTGAACGGTTCGGGTGTTTACGTAATGTGTAATGCTAGTTGTTGGCCGGAACTTTAAACAGTTAATATCTGAAATTAACTTATTAAGGCTGGCTGTGAATGCTTTTATAACTGGTCCCCATGAAATGAGTACGCTTAAAGAAAAATAGCCCACTATTTTTATTTCTACTGTTCTACATTAATACTTGCGATGTATTTTCCAGTACCCAACCCCAAGACACTGCCTGCCAAGCTATGATCGACAAACGCTGCGCCTGGACCAAAGGCAAAGTATTAGGAGGCTCTTCAGTCCTGAACACGATGCTCTACATCAGAGGCAACAAACGTGACTTCGACCAATGGGAATCCTTCGGAAACCCTGGCTGGGGCTACGAAGATGTCTTACCTTACTTCAAGAAGTCGGAAGACCAACGGAACCCGTACTTAGCTAAGGATACACGACATCACTCGACAGGTATGCATTCTGTCATTACATTCTAGGACTAAAACTTGCTTAGCTAACTTGTTTATGAAAAATGCTGATGAGTTTATTTCCTGATTCCAGGAGGATACCTGACTGTTCAAGATGCACCATTCAACACACCCATAGGAGCAGCCTTAATACAAGCAGGCGAAGAGATGGGATACGACTTTGTCGACGTCAACGGAGCTCAACAAACCGGCTACGCGTGGTACCAATTCACCATCCGTAGGGGCACCAGATGTTCCGCAGCAAAAGCTTTCTTAAGACCAGTCAGGTTACGACAAAACCTTCACGTCACCCTTTTCTCACACGTTACCAAAGTACTCATTGATAAAGACACTAAAAGAGCCTACGGAATTGAATTTCTCAGAGACGGACAAAAGCAGGTTGTCTATGCTACACGAGAAGTAATACTGTCAGCTGGTTCTATTGCTTCACCACAACTACTCATGTTGTCTGGCATTGGACCCGCAAGCCATTTGCAAGAAGTTGGAATAGATGTGATCCAAGCTTCTCCCGGAGTTGGGAAAAACTTGCAGGATCATATCGCAGTTGGTGGTATTATATTCCGCATAGATCATCCTATCAGTTTAGTAATGAATCGACTCGTTAATATTAATTCAGCTCTGCGATATGCTATTACTGAAGACGGACCGTTAACATCAAGTATTGGTTTAGAAGTGGTCGCTTTCATAAATACCAAATATGCAAACGCTACTGACGACTGGCCGGATATCGAGTTTATGTTGACGTCAGCATCTACTCCGTCAGACGGTGGTACACAAGTCAAGAAAGCTCACAGTCTTACTGATGACTTCTACAATGAAGTATTTGCCGAAGTGAATAATGAAGACGTGTTTGGTGTCTTCCCTATGATGCTGAGACCGAAGAGCCGAGGATTTATAAAACTGCGAACCAAGAATCCTCTGGACTACCCCATTATGGTCCACAACTACTTGACTCATCCTGATGACGTTGGTGTTTTAAGAGAAGGTGTAAAGGCTGCTGTAGCTGTAGGAGAAACGACAGCTATGAAGCGGCTAGGTGCCAGATTCCACAGTAAGCCTTTGCCCAATTGCAAGCATCTTCCTCCATACACGGACGAATACTGGGACTGTTACATTCGACAGTACACCATGACTATTTATCACGTATCGTGTACCGCTAAAATGGGACCATCAAGTGATCCTATGGCGGTCCTAGACTCTCGGTTACGAGTGTACGGAATAGAAGGGCTGCGCGTGATCGACGCGAGTATAATGCCTACTATCACTAATGGCAACATCAACGCTCCCGTCATGATGATTGCAGAGAAAGGCGCTGACATGATCAAGGAAGATTGGCTGACAGAAAATAAACCAATCAAAAAGCGAAGAACGCGTCGCTCAGCTAAATGTACTATGTTAGAACAGCTAGGTTTGAAAAGCGAAAGAATGAAAAGATACTGCAGGACTGAAAGATGATGGTAATACAAAGACTAGACAAATTAATAAGCCATATTTTAGAATTAATATTGTAAAATTGACTACACTAAAAGGGTTATAGCAATTTAAGCTAGAAGAGGCAAAGCAATTAGACATTATACACCGTGACTTTTTAGTCATCTTACAACGGCAGCCCACTTCATGTATCCAATGAATACTAAACATTCATAAAAAAAAATAGGTATTTATGAGATTTTAATAATTAAAAATAAAAATATTACTCAGTATTATGACGCATAACGTAGTTAAAACAACCTGTTGCGTGCGATGATCTACTGGACTCGAGTGCTGGGTAGGTATATGTTCTCCCGTTTGACACGTAAACATCATTAACAGGATGTTTCATAATTTTATTCTAATTTTTTATTATTATTTTTCTTTGTACCTATTATGGAAGATAAAAAAAAATCGCACCTTTGTAAGACGACTAAAAAGTCACGGTGTATAAGGTCCCATTAAAATAGATGACATAGAAATCATTCAGACCACCAAAATAAGGACAACGGTAAAACAAAATAAGAAAAACGAATTAGATACTTACAAGAAAAAAAATCAGGGAACGAAAATACACTAAAAATATTGGTTACTGGTGATTTTAGGTCACTTTAATCGTTGTTTTTTTGCTTGGATATCTTTGGTTAGACGTACTGAACGCTGTGTTAAAATTTGACCATCTATTTTAATGGGACCTTGTATTTATAGGAGAAATATGACGATAGTTGTGCACTATTCCTAATATTTGTAAGGAGGTATTTAGGAGACTGTTTTCCTGTCAAGTAGATTACTATGCAAATGTACAATGTGTACCTCATTGTTAAGTCGAAGTTACCGTAGAAAGTTCTAGTCTTTATCAACAATAATTTTAAATAATAAACATAGAAGATAGTATAGCTTACATAGTCCAAGAAGGCATCACAATTTAACGAAATACTCGAAGGTAGTTTAATCACAAAAGTTTCGCGCACATGCTTAAGCACTTTAATTATTATATAATTTAATTAAAGGGGGTGCAATGTTAATTATATAATATTTATATATTAAAATTAACACTGTGCACAATGGTCATTATTTTATAAGGTTTAGGTTTAAGTAAATATTGTAAATACAAAGGTTTCCTTAAATTAAAATATTATCGTTGTAATTTTTTATTTATTTTTCCATATTTGCAACAAAAAACTCTGTGAATCTATTGTGTAGTGATAAAAAAGATATTTCCTCAACCTTATGGGCGATTATTAAAACTACAGCAGAAAGTATTCCTTTTTAAACGACCTGCGGACAAGCCAAAAGGAAGTTTTATGATTTTAACTATCTATGTATGTTTGTACCTTTTTTATGTTCCACTGAAGTGGCTAAACTACTGAGCCGATTTAAAATCTTCAAAATATTTTCACGCCCTAAACGAAGTTCCAACAAGTCCAAGTAAATGTTCCTTTCTCAAACCACAGTAGTATGGCTACCGCAAACAGCTGACACAAATAAGTAGCGACTATTTCAAAAGATTACAACATTAAACATCTGAACTATAAAGAAAATTCCGTAGAGCCGACTCATGCCTAGGCAACTTAATTATGCCTTACACAGATTACCTACCTGACCTAAGAAAAGCACACTTACTGCGAGCTGTACTTCCTGAAATGTACCGCGTTTATTTTTTACGTCACTTATACAAGGTGTAAACGAACCCTTCACGAAGCCGTCAACCAAGCATTCTGTACATCAAACTAAGTAACTCTACGCAAAAATTATTGCTGGAAAATGACTTTTTTTTGGGGTGAAAAATCGGTAGGACGCGAGTACGCACTCAAAATATTGTGCAAATGGATGCATTGAACAGTATGGGGATCGTGGAGGTATTTAAAGTAAGTTTATAACATTAAAAACATGTTTTTTTTTTTAAACTTGAACCCCCCCCCCCTCCCCCCCTTGTAAACCCCCAATATCTCCGGAACTAGAAGGTTCCCATATATGGTTCAGAACAAAAAAAAAGATCGCAATGACAGGGAGAACAAAAGTGCCTTTCGGCTTCGCTAAGGGTATTTTTACACCCATTATACTGCCTTTGTTACTTACATTTATATTCTAAAGTAAAATATACACATACACCCGTTTGTGTTATGAAATTGAGCACTTGTCAACGTCGAGCATTTTTTCAGCCTGTGAAATAAAATAAAAAATACGTTTTCAATCAACATATCATAAGTAATGATAAAGTAAAGTTTGACGAGTCCTCAACTTTGAATTCTAAAATCAGAGGCCGGGATCTTCCAATAAAATCTAACGAACTAATAAAAGTTATGAAAAGACAAACTTCCAAGTTTCTGTCTAACAATGACAGGAAGAATTCCCCATCCCCACACGATACTTAAATAAGTAAGAAAGCAACGCCCTCTGTCGTTCTTTCGCTAAACTTAAGCTCATGAACCCGTATTCACAATCAACATTTCTGTAACATGTTACGAGTTCAGCAAGTTGTTGGATTAGTTCAGTGAGCGGAGTTTAGATGGCGCTGTAGTTAGCTTAAGACAGGTTACTTCAGTTCTAGAAAATCAATGAAAATGTAAGTTGAACTTATAGGTTACTGGCAGCAGATAGAGATCATCATCATCATTCTCTTGCTCTTATCCCAATTCATTTGTGGTCGGTGCAGCATGTCTTCTTCCATACTTCTCTTCTTCTATTTATTACTCGTCATCTCATCACACACAGTTCAGTCAGTTTTTGTGCCTTGTGACTGGGACTGTAGCTACATTTTCATTGTTGTCTTTGTTTCGACAATTCAAAAGTGCCTGTATTTATTTATTTAACACTTCATGCACAAAGTACAGAGGCGGACTTAATTACATAGACTTTTTCTACCAGTCAACCTTTGGGTGATGCAAAGTCAAACAGTGGTAGGTGTATCTATCTGCAAAATAATTTATTAATTACAAAGATAAACTACAAGGATATATAAAATACTATAACAATATATCCTGTAACTGGCCTACTTGAAATAAATGCTTTGATTTTGATTTTGGGCCACCTCCTTTCTTGCCATATCATCCTTTACACAGTCTATCCATAGCTTCTTTGGTCTTCTTCTACTCTAGAGAGGTATCTTATTTATTAAGAGAACAAAAGCTTAATATTTTTCAGTAAAGGTAGATCATATATTATCATCAGCAGCATTCACAGCTACGCCTACGCATACGCCTTTATGCCGGCATACGCCTTTTCAATTTTACGCCATGCAATGCAACTCGAAAGCAAATGAATCTCATTATTTTTTAGTACTTCAAAAGCAGATACTTTAAGTAATTACTTAGTGAAAACTTTTAAAAGAGTTCATGTGACAAGATTCCTTTCAGCTTTCTTTTCGAAAAACTTCTAATGAGTCTTTGATTCACATATAGCGACGGGAGACTGCAGTTTCAACATTGAAATCCAAAAGCTCGTCAACAAAATCATGGTATTCCATACACACTTTCATAACCTAATTAAAACCTATAACTGGATATTTCTATTCTGGATTTATATGGTTTCCTTGTTTGTTTGTTTTTATTAGCTGTAAGTCCTCCATGTACTAAAATAAATAAATAAAATAAATAAATATTTTTTTACACTAAATATGCTTGCAGTTGGCCGCAACTCGCCGGATGTAAAGCGATGATGCGGCCTAGAGTGGAGCACGCTTATCTAGAAGAAACCAATTAACCTTCGTATATTCGCGCCAAATTTTATAACACCTATACTCGCGTACGGTCTGGCAGACCGAAGGTTTGAAAATCAATCTCGGGTTTTTTTTTCTCAAATAACTTATACGTGGATATTATATTCTCTGAGAATATACTATGAAGTAACGCAAAACTGTTAATTTACCGACAATATACGCATCATTTACTGAGTATATCCTTTTATTGTAGTCTTTGAAAAATAGTTAGATTTTTGTAAGAGGTTGTTAAATATTAGCAAAGGTATTTTTTTTTTCTTCTAACATACTTACAAACCTAAAAGATACATTATTAGCTATTATAAACAAAAATAATTTGAGACACTATCATAATTTAAGTATCAGTACAAAATCACAGGAGACAAATTTTGTAACACCTATACCCGCGTCGGTCTCGCAGACCGATGTTCGCCTAATACTACTATATGTGCTATTCGCACCAATACACTTCTAGTCCTGAAATTATCGTAGCAACTAATCATACAGCTAACAGGGAGTACAAAATGCCATCATTGATTGTAGCAGAATAAATCACGAAAGACTTATCGGTCTCACAGACCAACGCGCGAGTATAGGAAGGTTAACTAAACCTTAAAGACAACCAGAATTTAAAATAAAAAAACCATTCTTAGTGCTCATCTCCGTCATAACATACGGGCCCCTTGTGCAAAATTTTATGTTTCTAGAGCCAGCGATTTAGGAGGAATCTGTCAGTGACTGACTGCATTAAGATGCTTATTATGTAGAAATCTCGGACATTGCTAATGGCCTTAATAACAGTATGTACACATAAATATACTAGTCTATTTACCAGGGCAATAAAAATGTCCAAATTAGAATATTAAGCAGAGCAGATCTAGCCGCCTACTGCGATTCCGTAACAAAATTTAACCAGAACAAATTCACTAAGCACTTCTATTGCAACTCTGCGCCTTATACAGGGTGTAACGGAAAGGGTATAGTCATATGATAGGATATGCTGCCGACCATCAAACTGAACAACTTTCTCCTTGGATTCATTACCGTAAATGCAAAAAAAAATATCAGCTATCCCATCCAAAATTTCAATACCTACTCGACCCAAATGTATGGGACAGCTAATAATTTATTTTGCAGTTCCGATATTGGACCCAAGGAGAAAGTTGTTCAGTTTGATGGTCTGCAGCATATCCTTTCATATGACAATACCCTTTCTGTTACACCCTGTATAGAAATGCGTTCGTATAAATACAGTAGTGATTTATTGGGCTTTTAAAAGCGATAGTATAACAGTTTTATGCCGCTGACCGGTAGCGTTTTATAACCTAGTCGAGCAGCTAAAAAAACACCTTCAGGCGACAGTAATAACAAGTTCCCTGACACTAAGCTAGTATTTTTACTACTTGTACAGTGGCTTTTCCAGAGCGACATGACATCAGTCTGTAATTCTGGCACACGGGTAGAACATGCATGACCTGGGTAAGGACTCAGGATATATATATGTATGTACAAGGTGTAAACAGACCCTTCAAGAAGCCGTCAACCAAGCATTCTGTACATCAAACTAAGTAACCCTACGCAAAAATTATTGCTGGGAAACGACTTTTTTTAGGGGTGAAAAATCACATTTTACGGTAAAACTCAAAGTAAAGCACTGAAAAATTGTGCTGATGGATGCATTGAATAGTACGGGGGTCGTGGAGGTATTTAAAGTAAAGTTACAACATTAAAATTTAGTATTAAAAAAAAACTTTTGTAAAAGTTGGAACTTGGACCCCCAGTATCTTCGTAACTAGAAGGTTCCCAGGTATGGTCTAGAACAAAAAAAATATCGCAATGACGGCGAGAACAAGTACCTTTCGGCTTCGTTAAGGGTCTAGTTACACCCTTTATATACATTCTTTCCGTGGGATTATTTTCAAATTGTACATGAAGTCACTGGCAAAATAAAAAACACACCTGACATTATGTGAGATATCTTCTAATTTTAACCGGTTACTTTACCAACGTGCTAGATATGAGAAAATAACGTTATCCACGAACATTGTATATACGATGCAAACAGAAGTAGTGGGAACTTGACCGCGCTGATAGATAAGCAACGTTCGGCTTAGCGTCGAAAGCTGAAAATCCAACATCTGCCTTATGACATTTGAAATTTCCACCGTCATTTTTTCCAGAACAGACGAGAAGAGACAAACAGTTTATTCCGGGAAAATCAGTACATTGTAATTTACGGGTTACTAACAGTAAATATGTGAGCTGTTACGACTTTGACATTTGACTGCACTGACCATCCACTACCTATGAATGACCATCTTTTGAGGCATGGGATCTGAGAAGTAAGGTTTTACTTCTGACATCTATACTTAAAAATAAATACAATTTAAGTGTCTGTTTGTAATTTCAAAGTAACAGCTTTTTAATGAATGCATATGAAAGTATATACGGTACTTTTAACAAAAATTATTTTAGTCAACAAAGCTTTTATTCACAAATCACATCATCGACCTAGAAGAAGAACAAATGCGTATTATATAGGATAACTCATGTACCAAATAAAGTTAATTAAATTTATAAAGGGTGTAAATAGACCCTTAACGAAGCCGAAAGTCACTTGTTCTCCCCGTCTTTGCGATATTTTTTTTGTTCTAGACCATACCTGGGAACCTTCTACTTACGGAGATATTGGGGTTCGAACTTTTTCACAAGTTTTTTTAAAATACATATGTATGTTTAATGTTAGATTTTTACGGCATAATTGATTTCATAGATTATTGACGGCTTCGTGAAGGGGCTGTATGCTGGTGGTATACATAACCTCCTTCTTTTTTAGAAGTCGGTTAAAAACATTATACGGTTAGTAAGGGGACGACTAATGAGATTACGGTTTCTGGACGAAGACCATACCATTATATTATACCAAATTACATATTTGATGTTGATGCATATAAATTGGTATAACCTACAGAAGGGACGATCATGAATTTATTTTTTTACTATGTACTCGTAGATTATAGATTTATTATGTAGGAACATATCAGTAAAGTGATATGCTTACCATTGCATAATTTATTTAAATTTCGCTCTCAAGAATAAAATTGCTGCAGACAATGTAAACAATAATTAATTATTGTCAATCCGCCGGATAATCGGTATTTAAAATTATGCCCACAATCTAGAAGTAGTGATTAAAAAACCAGTAATTTTAAAATCTAGGCCGTAAACAGCTTATGTAACACTAAAATTTAGCCTAATGTATCTACAACATTTTCTCTGTTATGAGACGAACACGAGTTGTGTTGAAAGACCATCTACACGTCGGCTCCTGTCTTGATGTCAGCTCTGTACACCATCCCTTTAGGTAGTTCTGCGATATCATAAAGAACGTCGACATACGCCTCACTACTGTTAGCAGACAATGTTTCAAGTTTCAACACTATCATTAACACTGAAAACGGAACATTTATCATGTGTACTATTTGTTATCATTTCCCGATGGTAGCGAGCGCGACAAACAAACATAAAAACCCACCCGCAATAACTTCAAGTTATATCCGTGATCTTGGAACAGCCGAAATATCGGATACTCAAAACAAATAGTAAACATAGTAAATATCCCGTTTCCAGTGTTAATGGTAGTGTTAGTGGCCATCTCACTTTTAAAACTTATCGAAGTTTCGACAGCTAAACATTGGTGGGTTCATCAACTACTCCATGTATACGTACTGATAGCCTGATCAAGTCTCCTAGCAAAAAAACTACCCATTCACTTTTTGTATGTATCGACCTGTGACTGGCTAACCAAAATCAGCCACCAAAATTGATAGGAGATGACACTCTCGAAAGGATTGGCTCTGCGATCAACAACCTACTTGCCCAAGCCAAGATAAGCAATACCTTATTCTTACCAGAAGACTATCAGAAGCAGCCATCGATAAGCCATTGACAACAGTCCAATGCGCGATGCCGATGTAACAAGATTACCGCCGCATTGGCCTCATTCGATGACGCAAGCGCAGGCATACAAAACAACACACAACAACAATGAGACAGCGTAGTGCGCTGTCATCGTGCGAGTCCGGTAATGTTACGGGGACAGTTGCGCAAGCGTGATACCCATTATGCGCCGGATCACACTTACACATCAACTACTTACTGGTTTACTTGGATAAAGTGTGGATTAAGGGCAATAACAAAAAGCCGCTGACGACGTAATGTCAGGCTCACTTTCGATGAGATAGCGATAGTGAGACGAGCAACGTACAGTTTTAACAAGAGATTTTTTTGGACACCCGTCGTTTTCTTGACTGATTTGCCATCATTTAGGCCAGAATGAATATGACTTCATCATCATCTGCCTAGCCTTTTCCCAACTATGTTGGGGTCGGCTTCCAGTCTGCCCAGATGCAGCTGAATACCCGTATTTTATATGGAGCGACTGCCTATCTGACTGAATGAATATGACTTATCTCATAGAAGCTAGTCTGTTAGTTTGAACGAGCCAAGATCACAGGATGAAACACATGTTTATCGCAGCTTTTTTTTGATGATTCCTTTGTCTAAACTCCAAACTCACAGTGGTCACCCAAAACTTGCAAGTCAAATCGGAAATAATCTTCAAGTAACAATGATGTTGTATTGTCCGCGTACAAATGGCCTGACCTAAGGTCATGTCGGAAGTTGCTGAAAAAATAGGTTGGTCTTACTAACACTTATACCAGGTAACTGCAAGACGAAGAGTAAATGCGCGTGCTCTAGATTCTGTACTTGTTTTAAAGCAAATGACGATAAATTTAAATTAAGATTTTGGTTGTAATTTTATCAAAGATTAGTACAGTTACGTCATTTTGAGTTGAATCTAATGAAAACGTATGAATAAATGCGGATTATAAATAAGTTATGCTTCCGTTTATGTAGCAAGATGTTTTTGAAGAGTTTATGACTTTAAGGAAAGATTTCGAAAATAAACAGCCTTTACTGTTTCAGTCGTGGCCGCGTGTGTGTTATTTTTCAATGTAGTTGATAATTCATAAGATTCAATGATAAAGCACTGAGACAACAAGCGTATCTTAGTGGTATTGTTTGATTATGAAAGAAGAAACAATAGCACTTTTGTTTTAAGCATAATTTAAAACAGTCACGTATGGCTGTTCAAAGATCTTTTGTCGCGTGGCCAAAATGGGAACTAACGCCACGTTTTGCAAACAAACATTTCACAAATGATTAAGAACAGAGCGTCCCCTATCAACGTCATTCGATAGCCAAATGGTTATAGCACTGTAATTGGCACAAATATCGCGAAACTTTCGTTCAAGTTAGATAAGGTGTAATCAGCTCACGCTAGATCAGCCTATCAAAAGACATCTTTATGTTAATTGATAGTAAAACAGGCAGTTAACCGTTAAAGTAACTTAGTATACACATAATACTTGATCAACTTAGTTGCTGTATTAATAAAACTGAGTAATGGGGAAGTGATTGCCGCATGATAGATCTCTCCAGACCATGCGCAAACGCACTAAGGTGGGTACTAGACATAGAAAAAGGTTTAGAAGTCCTACTTGATACAGATAAGGGATTGCATCAGTGTACTGCAACTCTCATTATTGCTGGGCATGAAATCAAAAGTGCCTACGTGTTGGCACAGAGAAGATTTCAGATCAAATATGTCGTTTCTACACACTAAGTCTACATTTCTAATCAAACTTTCCTCTTGCAGGTCTGCTGGAAGGAATTTTGTGGTCTTCTATCTTAATGTACCGTCATCATCATCATCTGCTTAGCCTTTTCCCAACTATGTTGGTGTTGGCTTCCAGTCTAACCGGATGCAGCTGAATACCAGTATTTTACATGGAGCGACTGCCTATCTGACCACAACCCAGTCAGTACTGGGTAATACGATACCTACCCCTTGGTAAGACTGGTTGTCAGACTTTTTGAGCCACTGACTACCTAACGACTGTCAAAGATCTACAAATGACAGCCGGGACCAAAGGCTTAACGTGCTTTCCGAGGCACGGAGGAAACTCGGTATGTAATGGGCGGTCACCCATCCACAGACCAACCAAGCACGGCTTAATCTAAAGATCGACCCGAGCGGCTGTTATTATTTAGCCACGAGTGTACATAATTAAATAAACAAAAAAAAAAGTAAATTGAAGGTGTAGTAGCTAAAGACAACAAAAATACTCGTATATCAAGAGGATCAGCAGCATTCACAGCAGCATAGGGTCAAAGAGCATAAGGTCTCCAGATATACAACCGGTTTTGAGGCAAACTTGGAGCTTGTCTCCTTGATAGTACCTAGTATCTACTGCATATTCATTTTAATTTAATTTTAATCTTATGACTAATCTAATGCAATTGAAGAACTTTAACATAAGTGTAAGATTAACCAAATTTTGCATGCTTATATATAGGCTGAGTATGGTGAAACAACAAACAATGTAACATCTCCTGAAAAACCCATATTATGCAAATAAAATGATTTGATTTGATTTGATTTGACTGCTAGGCCAAGAATCACAGACCCTTCAGACTTGAGTCAAGCTATCTGCTGGTGTACTTAAGGATGGATTAACTATACTTCTCTTAGTTTTTCTTTAGTCTGTGGGGTCGCCACTCTAAGTGAATTTCTGAAGGTGGCAGTATACGGCCGAGTTTTACTTTCACTCGGTCGCGGCTAGATCTGCGCCGACGCATCAACGTGCCGCCTTGCTACGGCGAATTTGTGGAGTATCCGTACCTGGAAATAAAGACAGATATTTTTAATAATGTTCAAAGTATATTATATCATTAATTTGGGAAGAGGGATCTTTGGAATCTCTAAGTACATCTAATGAAAATTAAGTTTATTAAAAGAGGGCTGCAATCGTTGAGCCGAAAATCATCATCTGCCTAGCCTTTTCCCAACTATGTTGGGGTCGTCGGCTTCCAGCCTATTTTACATGGAGTGACTGCCTATCTGACCTCCACAACCCAGTTAGTACTGGGTAATACGATACCCCTTGGTAAGTCTGGTTATCAGACTTTTTGGGCCACTGACTACCTGTAACGACTGTCAAAGATCTACAGATGACAGCCGGGACCAACGGCTTAACGTGCTTTCCGAGGCATGGAGGAAACCCGGTATGTAATGGGCGGTCACCCATCCACAGACCAACCAAGCACGGCTTAATCTAAAGATCGACCCGACCGGCTGTTATTATTTAGCCACGAGCTCCAACTCATAAAAACAAAAAATTGCTCCTCATTGAGCCGAAAATATAAACAAGAAATCAATAAAATCATGAGCCAGCCACAAATTTCATTTCAAGAAACTGTTGGATGGTTTTAAAAGCATATATAAGTATCATCACAATACGGATCTGATTCTGATCTATCCTTTTGTGATATGCCCACGTAAAGATCTATGTTATCGAACAAGCGAAATAACCGTTGTTCGTCGGTTGGAGTGTTTCGTTTACTGAATGTTCCATTGAATGCACACCATGTTAACTCTTTGGTTTTTTGGCTCTTATCATTATTTACACCGACATGAATAAATATCTTAGTAAAAACGCTGTTTTTATCGTTTACATAGTGTATTATGAGAGGCACATAACCTGATATTAAATCATTTATTAGGGCATGAGATCAAGAGTTTCATAATTTTAGAATTCTTTAGATTCGTCGTTGTCTAAGTAGATCAACTACTTATCATAGAAATCTTAATTAGTTTTTTTTATAAATTTTGAATTAGCAACATTTAAAATCGAACACTGTATCCGCTTTTCGCTTTTTTGAGTCAAATTTATTTTTTGCTTTCGATAATATGCAATTAAAAATGCATATCTTAGGATCGGTGTAGTTTTGAAAATATTTTTCTTTGAAACGAAAAAGCGGCGGATATAGCTGGTCCGGGCTGCAAGACTGATGGTAATTTGATACACTAAAAGTACGGCACGACGTTAATTAATAAATCGAATACAATAAACTAGGTATTAGGCGCGTACACGCAACCGGTGGCAGGGGCGAATGGATGTGTTCATAAAAAACTTTTTAGCAAAAATAAAACCGACTTCCAAAAAACCACCATAAAAGTCTAAAATAACTTTGCTTTCGGGAGTCGGTGACTTTTATTTGTTTCACTGCCCTTTTTAGCCCCTGCCACCGGTTGCGTGTCCCGCCTGGGAATCGAACCCAGGACCTCATGCTCAGCAGTAACGCTTGCGACCACTACACTAACGTGGCAAAACAGAATTTACTAAACACCATTGCTATACTTAACTGTTATAATTATATTGTATTGTTTGTTAGTTGTTTTTTACAAATTATTAATAAAATACTCGTAGATTGTCATTGACATATAGGTAAATTTCAATGGATGGCGCCTTGACTTTTGACAAAAGAGCAACATCTCGATAACTTGGAAAAGTAATAGTTTTAGTCATAAATAAATAATTTAATTCAATGCCTTGTTAAAAGTTCATTTTATCAATGACTTTGCGAAATCACTGCACTAAAACTTAAATGTAAATACAATCTAGTTTTATTAATGTATTTATTCCAGATAGACTAGATACATACATTATTATATGGCACTTGGTAATAACCACTTTGCTGCTGGCTTGGTAGACATATATACATAGTCTTAAATATTTTCGTAAGTTACTTAAAAAAAAAACAAAATAATGATTATACAGGGTGTAAACAGACCCTTCACATAGCCGTCAACCAAGCATTCTGTACATCAAACTAAGTAACTTTACGCAAAAATTATTGCTGGGAATCGACTTTTTTTTGGAGTGAAAAATCACGTTTTATGTTAGGTCTCGATGGAACGCACTCAAGGCATTTTGCTGAATGATGGATTGAATGGTACAGGGGTCGTGGAGGTGTTTAAAGTAAACATCTTACATTCAAAACATGCCCCCAATATCTCCGTAACTAGAAGGTTCCCAGGTATGGTCTAGAACAAAAAAAATATCGCAAAGACAGGGAGAACAAGTGCCTTTCGGCTTCGTTAAGGGTCTATTTACACTCTTTATACATATTATATGTATTTGATGTCAGTAACACAGTCCATTCTGCACGAGGTTGTATCACGTTTACATGATATTTCTCTACTGAAACAAAACGAATGAATAAATTAATTCCCTTTTAAGCTAGACATTATTTTCATCCAACAATGTGGCGTACGCTTTCTGTGAGCGAAAGTGAGAATGATTTAAGCGACATGGCTCAAGCATTTGAGAAAAGCCGGTAGAACACTGAGCATTACATTTGACGCTCGTTTCCGTGTCTTGCTTTAATATAAAGTTTCGTCTCTTTTTATTTGACGAAGAACGAAGATCGGCAAATTTTGTCGTACCACAGAGTTCATAATAGGTTGCACTGACTTAGGTACTTACAGTTACTAATATGAATATGACAGACGTGCATAAATATTATCTAATCTTATATGTAAAAAAAGTCTCGTCTCACGGTGTTTGTGGTCACACTCCTCCGAAACGGCTCGACCGATTTTTATGAATTTTATTAGGTAGATTTGGTAGGTATGAGAATAGGTCGTAAAGTATATTTCACACCGCTATAATTTCACGCTGAAGAAGGTCGCGGGGCACAGCTCGTATATCTATATAAAAACGTTATGAAAATTATTGCTAATACAGCTATTACTTAAAATAATAATATAATGAAAACTGAAAACTATGTTTGTTGTTTTTTATTCTAACGGAATAATCTCCGGAACTATCAATCAGATTTGAAAAAATCTTTTTGTATTCGACAGTCCCAATGTTTGAGAAAGGTTATAGGCTATTTAACATCACGCTGTAACCCTTAGCGGCCAAGCAGCGGATGAAAACGTGGGGCACAGCTAGTTTAAAATAAAAACTATTAATAAGAATGCAAGGCGATCAGCCAATATTTTTAATAAAAACACTTCACCTCAGAGACTCAGACGCCATAATAATTTTAATAATATTTTTTATTTTAATCCTTTAGTTATATGTATGGAGAGCGGAGTAGCCCTATTTCTTTTTTAGAATTTCACATCACTTTTGTCTAGCGGTTCATAGAAGACACCTACTCTCTAAAGGATCCACGGTTCATACAAAGCCAACGAAGAAAACGGTATCACTACTGTTTGGGAAGTCAGTCCGAGTATTTCTTGCTACGGCACTAAGTCCAACATTGTGGTGCTAACAGTCACGGAGTAAAATGGCTGTGACATATTGACAGACAGACGGACAGCACGAATCTGGCTACGGAACCCTACAAACATATTACCATGAACAAGTTCCCTACATATTTCTAGATTGCTTCACTGTCCAAAATGAAGATGCAAGATTACGTCTTCCGAATGTAAACATATTAAAAAAGAAGGCAAGGACAGTGCCTTATAAAGACATTCAACAAATTTATTCAAAACATTAAATATTCAATGGTTCATAATCAAATATTTAATGGCATAGTTACGTTTTATATAAGTGGAGGGAACAGTAGATGAATGGTTACCGAGCCTATGATTTTGCTAGTAGTAAATTTGCAAGTTTATGGTGACCACCAGTGGCGAAGGTTCCATACAACTCGACTCCTACCGGCTTCCCTTTGAAAAATGACACAGTCAGTATTCTATAGACAAATAATATAATCACATTAAAGATTTGTACTCCGGCTTACCTCTTATAAAAATTGACCCTTCGCTACTGGTGACCACTGTTTACACCGTCCGGTCTTCGTAGTTTCAGACTGTACTGTTTGCGTGGAATACGTTTCCGCAGCAACATTAGCTAATGTACGTTTTTGATGATTTACATGGTTCATTGATATAAATAGTCTTACCAAGGGGTATCGTATTACCCAGTACTAACTGAGTTCTGGATGTCAGATAGGGAGTCGCTCCATGTAAAATACAGGTATTCAGCTGCATTCGGTAAGACTGGAAGTCGACCCCAACACAGTTGGGAAAAGGCTGGGCAGATGATGATGATGATGATTGATATAAATATTTTACAAAATAAGTAACAGAATTACGGAACTCAATCAAGCTACATAGAGGTTAAAAGCCATTGAGCGATAGTTTCTCCGTTTCCACAACCGCGTCGGCCTCATAACACTGCGACCCGACCACAAAGCCTATTCTGTACCAATCACCAACCTAACGTTAAAGTATTTTGAAGTTGTTGTATTTAAGGTAAAGCTAGAATCTTAAGTTTTTAAAAAAAAAAATCTTTGATCAGCAATATCTTACCACTAAAAACGGGATATTTACCATGTCTACTATTCATTTTGGGTTCCCGATATTTCGGCGCAGTTGAAAGCACCATGATCACGATCACACACACACGTGAGTTTATCTGTGATCATGGTGCTTGCAACAGCGCCGTACCACCGTAAATCGGGAATTCAAAATGTTTTTTTTTTCTTTTTTTTTCGCAAGCATGAAGTTATTTTTATATATTTATTTTGTACCCTATCACAATGTTTTCTTATTTAACCCAAAGGTTGACTGGTAGAGAATGCCTTGTGGCATTAAGTCCGCCTATGTACCACTATTGTACATGAAGTTTAAATAAATAATATTAAACATGGAAAATATCCCGTTTATAGTGTTAATTAAAGTGTTACTGACCATGTCAGGCTAGAGATTGCACAAAATGGAGACGTTTAGAAGGTTAAGAAAGGCCTTTGACGAGCTGTAAGACACAAAATAAGCTAATAAAAAAAAATATTTTAACGAGTTCGTGAATTATGAGCATTCTTGAGATATTGGCTGGAAGAAGCAAGACAAAAAAAAAGACGAGTCATTTACCCAGTAGAAGGGCATAACATCAGTAGTCTTTCGCGTGGCGAACATTGCACCTTAAATCGTCGAGCTAACCGCAAAATCAACGTGGTTGTGAATTACCACTCCACTTACATCATCGGATAATTCGTACAAAAAATTACCACTTTATGTGATTGTCTAATTTACTGTGCAATCACTTGCTCTCTTCCTGAAATCCCGGACATTATTAAAGAGCAGAATGCACTTACAGAAACGGTCAAGCTTTTAGTTTACATGACTAAGCATTGAAGTTTTAATTGTAGCTAGCTGTGCCCCGCGACCTTCGTCGGCGAGAAATTTTTATAAAAATATTACTTCCCTATGTGAATCGGGTTTTTTTGCACGGAACCCTAATACTTTTTCTAAAATTAAAGTTGCCTAAGTTACTCCTTATAACATCAGCTATCTGCCAGTAAAAGACCCGTCAAAATCAGTACAGCAGTATAAATGCAAAAAATATTTTTGTTACAGGTACCGTATACTTTCATATGCATTCAGTAAAACGCTGTTATTTTGAAATTACAAACAGACACTTCAATTTTATTTATTTGTATACACGTATAGATTTAAATGCCATATTGTTTAGTATTTGTGAGTTAAGAAGGTGACGTAAATTGTGTATTGTAGTGTGTTTGAAACTTTTAAATTGAAAACTTTCATGAAGAACTTTCTAGAGGCCCAACAGCCATCCAATGTGTTCATGGATCCTTCACGAAGCCATCAACCATTTTCATACTCATACATGAAACTACGTAACTCTACGCAATAATTATTGCTCTGAAACGAGTGTTTTTGGGAGTAAAAATCACAATTTACGTTAGAGTTTAGGACTCAATGTAATACACTTAAAACAGTTGCTGACGGATGCAAGAAATAGTTCGGGGGTCATGGGTGTATTTAAAGTTTCATACTCATAACATTAAAACAAACATTAAAAACTAAACTTGTGCCGAACACTGTTTTAAACTTTCACGGTTTACAACAAAACTTATACTGTCACTTACGGGATATCTTCCGTGATTGTTCATTATTTTGAGCTCCCGATATTCAACCCGCGATGGAGCTTGCAATAGTGCCGAAATAATTTATTTAATGTAGGTACGTTAAATATTAACAAATTACACACATAAATCTTCAGGAATCAATTTTCTGAATATTGGTGAAAGCCGCATTAAAACCCGTTGAGCAATTTAGATGAACAACGTGTGCATAGTGACGAGTAAAACGAAAATCGAGTTTAATTTAATTATTATGCATACCTGTACAAATTGCAACGTTACAACTTTGAGTGCTGAAACATCCGGCCAAGTGCGAGACAGCCTCGCACATGAAGGGTTCCGTAAAAAAACCTTTGTATTTCAATTATTTGTGGTTATAGCGGTCATAATAAGAACACACTCTGTATTCAAGTGGCTACCTATTAAGGTTAAAAAATGACAGACAGACGGACAGACGAACGGATGGACAGACAACGGAGACTTAGTAATAGGACTCTATTACTAAGGCTCCGTCGGCACCTTGTATGTACAGAATCCCTAAAAATACGCAAATGCAAAAATACTGAAACCATATTCCTATCACTTAATTACTCAGGTCAATTACCAATGAAGAGCACCGTACATGACGTGTTCATGCCATTCTCACGCAACGCATTATATACAGACATGATACACATCTTTATGTACTCGTACGCACATCAAGATCAATTTCAAGCAAAATTATATACCTATTGCACTTTCTATTTGACTCCTGTTTTATTGCAGGAAATATTACGATAAACGCCATTATAGAAGATGGTACGGTAAGTGTGTTTTATGCTAACAATGTTTATGTACCCACGACGGCCAATCAAGCTATACAAAACCAGTTTATGTGGATCTCTAATTGTATAAGAAATCTATACAAAGCGAGGCCAAGTTATACTGGAAATGTTTGCTATCTTTTTATACTGTGGTTTTATTGAGAACTACCTGTGCCCCGCGACCTTAGACCGCGTGAAATTCTTATAAAAATATTACTTCCCTATTTGAATCGGATTTTGTTAACAATTTCATGGGTTTATTTTTTTTTTGCACGGAACTCTATTTATTTTTCTAAAATAAAAGTTAATGGCTCTTTATAACATCTGCCAGTTAAATCCCTGTCAAAATCGGTCCAGCCGTTTCGGAGATTAGCCGGGACAAACAAACAGACAGAAGGACAAAAAATTTAAAAACTGTTTTTTTTTTTTGAGTATCTGTTTATACTTTCATATGCATTCTATTTTATTTATTTGTATAGATGTTGATGTGTTGTAGATTCTGGAGGCAACTGAAAGTGTAGTGAGGAAGTAGTTTTTGTTTAACATGAAAACCACAAAATAATAAATTCCGTTTATTCGGAAACAAGGACCACATAACTTATAACTGTAGCACTTAAGTCTTAAAAATAAATATAAAACAATAATACATATAGTATGTAAGAAAATAAATAAACGAAATAATATAATACTACATAAATGATTTATTCTGCGACCCGTCGATGCCTATCGAATTTCAACCAACCTGAGTCCTTTCGTCGTATACCATCTTTTTATTTGCTAGAAATTGTGTGATTAAATCACACTTAATGAACTCAGGTCATGGCCACGTTCAATGATTGGCAGTTCTAAAAAAAGAATTAATTAACGCAGCCATTCACAGTCTACCGCTAGACATAGGCCTCTCTCAAATTGCGCCACAACACCCAGTTCATCGCCTTCCGTATCCGATGCCGTACCGGCTTCCATTTCATCATCATTGGCCTAGCTTTTTCCGAATGTTCGGCTTCCAGTCTAACCGGATGCAGCTGGATACCAGTACTTTACATGGAGCGACTGCCTATCTGACCTCCACAACCCAGTTAGTACTGGTAATACGTTACCCCTTGTTAAGACTGGTTGTCAGACTTTTGGGACACTGACTACCTGTAACGACTGCTAGAGATCTACAAATGCTGCCGGGACCATCGGCTTAAAATGCTTTCCGAGGCACGGAGGAAACTCGGTATGTTATGGGTGAACATCCATCCCCGGACCGACCTAGGGAAGCGCGGCTTAACCTGACACGTACGGCTGTTATGATTTAGACACGAGCTCGGGCTGCCATTTTAATTTGGTATTTAAAGATTCAGTATTAAACAATACCTGATAAGTGTCATTTAGAAATTAAATTAACATCACCCCTGTAATTCCCGTAGGGTTTGGCAGAGGTGTACCTAATAGTACACCCACCACCGCTACCACCGAGCATAAATTCAAACTCCGTGGCTGTTACAGAGAAACAGCCACGTTGTTGTCTGGTCGCATTCTGTCTCTTCGAGAAATATTGTCTACCTAGGTAAGCACTAAATCTAGTTTAGCCTCAGTTGTTACTAATTAGCTCACAATCTAACTGAATGCCTCCATTTGTTGAGCAATGTAATTATTTAATGACGAGCCTCTTATCTAACACTAGATGATATATAATTGTAATCATAAATATTCAGAAGGCTTATAATTTATAATCTCGTGTTGCCAAATGTTTGTACAATCACTTGCTTTATGTTAGTGTTGTGTCAGATTTGTTTTTTTTTGTGGATTATATGTGTTAACAAACAAGGCACGGACTTTAATATTTTACTTGAAATCATCATCATCTGCCTAGCCTTTTCCCAACTATGTTGGGGTCGGCTTCCAGTCTAACCGGATGCAGCTGAATACCAGTATTGTACATGGAGCGACTGCCTATCGGACCTTCACAACCCAGTTCGTACTGGGTAATGAGATACCGCTTAGTAAGACTGGTTGTCAGACTTTCGGGCCACTGACTACCTGTAACGACTGTCAAAGATCTAAAAATGACAGCCAGGATCAACGGCTTAACGTGGTTTCCGATGCACGGAGGAAACTCGGTATGCAATGGGCGGTTACCCATCCACAGACCAACCTAGTCAAGCACGGCTTAACCTAAAGATCGACCCCGAGTGGCTGTTACTATTTAGCCACGAGCTCCTCCTAAAATTTTACTTGAAATAATTACCCTATTCTCGGAAAATCTACTCTTCTGAAATTACTGCCATATATTTAATTTAACATTTAACGATGGATGGACTGTGTAAAGAATGATATGGCAAGAAAGGAGGTGTCTGGCGAGATGACGAGTAATAGAGAAGTATGGAAGAAGAAGACATGCTGCGCCGACCCCAAATGAATTGGGATAAGGGCAAGAGAATGATGATGATGATATTTAATTTACTAGCATATGCCCGCGGCTTCGCCTGCGGGATGCTTTTTATCCCACTATCGGGATAAAAAGCATCCCATGTCTTAATCTAGGTCTACTAGGACTATCTGAGGGCCCAATTTCATTTAGTAGTTGTTCCATCCACATATCCATCTATCCTCATAAACAAACGCTAAAAAGATATTTGACAGAAAATTAATTATGTGGATACCAGGGTACTAGAAATCGGTAGTCGTATCGTAAAATTGAAGCCCTATTTTAGAGCTATAAAAGCTAAGTGATTTACGCCGTAAACGTAAATCTTGTGTCTCACCTTTTACAGTATTATCAGCCTTGGAAAATACAGTTTCTTAGCTCGGTGGATTTATAAAGAGTGTAACCTTAACGAAGCCAAAACGCACTGTTCTCTCTGTCATTGTGATATTTTTTTTGTTCTAGACCATACCTGAGAACCTTCTAGTTACGGAGATATTGGGGGTCAAAGTTCCGACTTTTTCACAAGTTTTTTTTTTTTTAAATACAAGTTATTTAATGTTATAACTTTCTTTGAACACCTCCACGACTATCACTACTATCAATACATCCATCAGCACAAAGTTTTGAGTGCGTTACATTGAGTCCAACCGTAAAATGTGTTATTTCACCCCAAAATAAAAGTCGTTTCCCAGCAATATTTTTTGCGTAGAGTTACTTAGTCTGATGTACAGAATGCTTGGTTGACGGCTTCGTGAAAGTTCCGTTTACACCCTGTATATTCATTCACCATCATTTTGCCTGAACGTTAAAATCTAAATTATAAAATAACCCATCAATTTTTTTTCTAACGAAGTTCCAGTCGCTACTGCAGGTGTTAAACAAAATACAATAAATTATCAAATCGACAAATTAATAGAAAACGAATATATTCGTAGAAGAAAAACATTAATTCAATTCTAAAATCCATTGTACTTATGTCACGTAGATACCGCTTCATCATCCCAATGATTAATCTTCAAAACATTTAAGTTTAAATCCTAGTCAATAATTTGCATAATCCTCTTCTTACTAAAGCTGTTATATTCATTAATCTATCATACGTTTAAAGAAGATTTAAGTTTGATAATCATTTATTTGGAAGTTAAACTTATGTAACGGACTGACATGCATTAAAAATTTAAAATCAATAACTCTTTAACATTGCAGTGATTTTATTGACTGATGCACCATTCAAACCAAATCAGCCGCTTGTTACAAGTAAATGACGGTTCTGTCACATCCATACGTCAATTTGACGTAAGTGGTAATGTCATATATGTCATTAGTGTTACATAATGATCGCGGTTGCGTTATAATGACGTTCAGATGCATAGAGCGATGAATGTTATGGATGCAACGAAAGTCATGTGATTTCGTGTATGAATTTATAATCAGATGCATTTTATAGCTGCATGTTTGCGTGGGCGAAAAGTAAATGTTCTGGAAAAAACTACCAATCAAAATTCTTGCACTAAAACCCATAATGAACCAAACAAAGTTCACAACCACCATCAAGATTTTTTGACATTGACAGTAACATATCAATCAGCTGCATTAGTTGCATGTTTGGGCGAAAAGTAACACAGTATATCAAATGCTTGCTACAAAAACCCATAATGAGATCACCTTTTGTTAATTTTCGGGAATTTTCTATCATTGAAAGCAACAGATCTTGCAATAATGCTCAGAAGACCTAAGTTCAAACAAGAGAAACAAAGAATTATTTAAACACTGTTTTAAGCTATCACGGTTTACAACTAAACTTATACTGCGCTGCTGTGCTTATGGTGCTTGCAACAGCTTCCAAAATATCGGGAGCTCAAAATAATTAACAATCACGGAAGATATCCCGTAAGTGACAGTATAAGTTTAAAGAATTATTTTCCGACTGCACGATGGCTATTATCACAAACATAGCCTTGTCTTTGCTGTGGCACGGTCGGTTAAAAAGCTCGTTGATCGTGGTCTCAGAGACACTAAAACCAATAAAAAAAAGAGAAAACCCTGGTGTAACACAACAATCTGACATTTACAAAAAAAAGTACTCTTAATGTCCATCCACACATAACCAAAGTCCAACCTCCAAAGCACAATTACAAGGCATTGTTACAAGATCAGGAAGCATCACTCACACCGGTGCTGTACGGGAGTAGGAGAACGTACGGGTGTGCGCCGTGCGTGTGCGCATTGACGGTGAAGCGCGCGCGCGGCCTATACGCGCCACTCTCGATCTCAAGCGGTGAAAACATTACACGTGTTAGTGTCCCTCTAAAACAAGGATTTGCACTGACCCGAAGAGTTACATCCCTATTGATTAAGGTAGGTGTTAAATGTAATTGTTTTTTAATGTAAGTGTGCATGAAACTATTCAAAAGTAAACATACAATTTTTGTGAAAATTTAGGGAGTTGCTTGTATTAATTTTATCCTGGAACGTGACATTAATAGGCAAATTAAAGCTTCCCTTACTGCCTAATGTAACTTAAAGAAATTTATATTGCGGCAATTCAAGTTCTGAATTAGGAAAATTCTATTCAAAACACAATTTCAGTTAATATCATAATAATAGGACGTACCCAACCACACCTTTATTTGATTTTCATTATGATAACATAAAAAGGTTGTGTAATATCAGTGATCTAAAGTTCAAGATACGCGCAATTACTTAACA
Organism: Noctua janthe; assembly: GCA_910589295.1. NCBI lineage: Eukaryota > Metazoa > Arthropoda > Insecta > Lepidoptera > Noctuidae > Noctua > Noctua janthe. The sequence continues at coordinate 5,370,236 of OU342573.1, read as the reverse complement.
CTAACTTAGTTGACATAATCTACTTAATCGTAATCGTAAACTGTTAATTACAACATCGGATATTAAAAGTAAAAGATCTTTCATACAAGGAAAACTGCTCCACTACAACATTTTGTCTTAAGTTAATAACATAAAATCTTTATTCTCTCATAGGAAGTTTACATCATATAATTACTAATGTAACTTTATGATCTTACTCGTATAATACGAATACCCTCTTATTTGATGGTATTTTATACCTAACGTATAACTTAAGTTTTCTCAATTCAAAGATAAGAAGATTAATTACTGGCGTAAAATTAAGAATTTGATAGAAAGGTAAGATAGTGAGATGGAACTAACATACTGTAACATATTAATATACTCATTACAGAGGCTGCTTCAGTTTCATGAAAGTGACTGAAAATAATTAGCAAACGTTTTGAATGTTTTTACTCATTTTGGTTGCAAATTGTCGACTAGTACTCCTCTATGTCCGGTTGGGTACACTTATTTCGTTAGGACATGGGATTCCTTTCCACTTCGTGTTGTGTGTAACATTTTATTTATTTTGGTTTACCAACGAGTTACATTACAATTTGTCCTATATAACATGAAAACTATTACAGAATACATGGTCTTGTAACGCACACTCATTTACAGATAACCACAGCTTACATATCATCGAGTACACGTGCTCTAAATACATAGTTCAATAGAATTTAACATTAATTTTACTATAGTATTTATTAGGAATACATATACCACTGCATACCCCCCTTTTAAGTCTAAAGATATCGCGACCAGCGATAAGATCGCTATAGTACCCGTACAATCAGCAATTTTATAAAAAGTTGTGTAATAATCTTGATGTATAATAAAGGGCATTATATCTGTCTATTTATGTACAGTTTCCGAAAATATTCGATAGGTTGGATTCGAATCGAACTCACAGTCTCAACTTGTTAGGTTGTGCAATCTGTTCCTTGAGATCAAATTCAATTCAATGCTAACTTCAACCGAACTTAGAAAAGGATACTACACTACTAAAAGTAACTGATGCTGGTCTACAAAGAACAGCTGTTGACTAACTATAAATGACTTTCTTTGATGGGCCTCATACTAACTTCTAGATTAGTGAAAAAGGACCACAGTCAATATGCTACTCCTCATCGGGACATTCCTATTCCGCAAGGCCTGATATAGTTAATGAGCCCAAATCGCTCCTAAATATACGAATCACACTAATCATTATCAATCTGCCAAAGTCAAGACTGTTACGACAGTCAGACTACCTTTTATGGTGACTCGGATCTACATTATGGACTAATCTGACACGGGATGCTGCGTCAGGCTATAATTTAACACTTACTAAGCAAAATAAAAACGACAATGAATTATATTTGAGACATTGATATAACATGATGGTCACAACAAAGCAACGTTTGACATTTACAATCACTTAACGACAGTTTCCTTGACTTTTCATTGGTTTTTAATTACACTTGTTATTATATTATTATATCGTTTCAATGCTTTTATAACCAGTTATATAGCTAGTTATAAAATATTGGAACGATAGGCCTTGGCCAGCAGTGGGACAATTGACTGGCTTCCAATAAGAAATTATGGTATAGATGAAGGTGTTAGTTATTCGACAAAACATAAAAATTGACAATTTTTATTAAACCCTGATTTAAGAAAAAATCCTTAAAGTATGTCCTTCGTTTAACCTAACATACTGTAGGCAGATTGTTGTCTTAACAAGGGGTAACGTATTACCAGTACTAACTGGGTTGTGGAGGTCAGATAGGCAGTCGCTCCATGTAAAATACTGGTATTCAGCTGCATCCGGTTAGACTGGAAGCCGATCCCACAATAGTTGGAAAAAGGCTAGGCAGAGGATGACTGTAGGCAGATTGTTATCTGACGAAACTCAGTGCATTACATTGTTTCTAGGTCCTTTGATACGGCTACATTATTGCATTGAGGTTTGAAAACACCAAGTAGGATTTCATAATTCTGAAAGGTGTCAAAATGGCTTTCGTAATTATTCTGCTCATAAACAAGTTAAATCCATTGCATTTTAAGATAAAAAAAAATGAGAGGAAACTAGGTAATCCCGGTCTAGTTATAGTGTAATCAGGTTTAGAATCAGATATAAACTTAATTAATCATGTACATTTTGTATAATATTATACCTATTCCACAGTAACAATACTATAATATATATATATATACTTGTAATAATATAATTCAATCATGATTCGAAAGACACGTGGCGTCATCTATTATCATCAGAACGTTATTGTTGTTTTCCTAAGGAACAGTAGTTGTTTTCGAGATGAAAGGTACCCCCATATGTCCGTTTCTGTATACCTGACAATTTATATGCAAAATTTCAGGATGATCGGTTCCGCGGTTTGGGCGTGAAAAAGTAACAAACAAACTTACTTTTATGTGCACTTCTATAAGTGACGAATTCACTATACGTAAAACTGTTTGTGATGTCTGAGTAAGTCGATGCAGTGCCATATAAATAAATATTAATTTGCCAATATTTCTTGTCTTAGAAATACACAGAACACTTCGCATATGATTGTTTCTTTCGTAACTTCACCAAATAACATTGTAGCTAAGAGTTACCGTCTTAAGTCATCGAACGTGTAGAAAGCTAGCCACAGCTGATCTTTGCGTACGTCTGTTATGGACGATAAAGATTATTTAGTAAGAGTAATTCTCAAATTCGTCTCGGCGAATCACAATATATAACGGCACGCCAATTAGTGTTGTCAAAGTCGTAGAAATATCGTCTAACCGCGCGATGACGTCGCTGCTTTCCTTTTGTACGTGTAGATCGTCTAGTTAGGTTAGAATAATTTTAACTGGTATGAGAACGTTGCTGTTGCTACCCACTGCTTTGCCTGCATTACCTCGTTGGTTTAGTAGTCGCAAGCGCTACTGTTGAGCATTAGGTCCTCGGGTTCGATTCGCGGGTCGGGCAATGTATTATTGGGTGTTTCCATAAAGGAATTTCTTATAAGCATGATTTTATAAGTGTTGCGACGAACCACTGTCTAATATTTTTGTTCCAGCTTGGGTTTCTCTAGAAATTGCAACTAAGCAATTGGCTCTTTGAATAGATTAGCGATCACAGAAGCATATTGTCTATATTGTGTATCTTAATATATAAGAAGAGAGCATGCTGTGTCGACGCTAAATAAATTGGGATAGAGATAGGCGAATCGGAACATTGTACTTTGGTCCTTCGAGCCGGATATTTCTAGGAAGATGTAGATCTATAATTATTCACTGTAATATGGTTGGCACTATATTGTTCGCTAAAAGATCTCATTTAACCATGTATGTACTGTTTTTGTCCTGCATAAGTTATGTATCTTATGTTTATGCTACAAAGATGCTGCTGTAAATTCTAATCAATTTACAAAATGACTTCCTCATAGATAAAGCGATTGACGAGTATTGTTAACAAACCTCCGGGTAATTTTCATACATTCTCTTGAAATAGCAGTTGGTGCTCATATATTACTACGGTACTGTTTGAGATGCTATAATAAAATTCCACAAAGTATTCTTGAACTGAATGAAACGAAATTTAAAACATGCATTAAACGCACACTATGTAAGAAAGCATATTACAAGTTGGACGATTATATCACTGATAAAAATGCTTGGCTCAATGCCGGTCCTGCACCACAAGAACAGGGGCGCCTAAATAGATAGCATTAAATAGTATTGTTGGAGCTGCTGAAGATTGTATAACTATCTTTGCATTGTATAGATTCAATCTCTTTTGTATCATATAGCCGCCTAGCCCATATTGTGTGAGTACTATGTACTAAAAAGCTGTCATTCGCTGGAAACCTGCGTCTTTTCTTGACTTGAATGTGCCCTGGCGGTTAGGAGTATGTCATGCTCACTCAAATGTCTCCCTGATGGTGGCACGTGTGTTGGATCATTTAGTTCCCTTCAAAATGGTTGAGTTGAATGGTGCTGATACATGCGTCATGTTCGTGAACGGGCGCTGACAGTTGTGACTGGTCATATCTTATTTGCCACGGCTTATTTGAATTAATTATTTTATTATTGAATTGTTTTTACTATTGACACTTTTAACGTACACATCTTGCTGCATCGTTCTCACATAATGTACCATCTCAAAATGAATGATGTAACCAAGGTTTTGTTAAAGTATTCTGATTAAAAAGAGTGTCCATGGAGTTTCTTGCCCGTTCTTCTCCATAGAGATCTACGTTAGGGAATGGGCAACTACAGTACTTTCACAGTTTTTGTGCCTTGTGACTGGGACTGTAGCTATTTTTTACTGTTGTGTTTGTTTCGACAATTCAAAGGTGCCTGTAACTGGCCTACTTGAAATAAATGCTTTGATTTTGATTTTGATTAATCATGGAATACGTAATTTTACTCATAGTTTTGCAGGTAGCGGCTGCTACTTATTGCTTGACAGGAACAATATATCATCATCTTCGTGCCGCAGCCCTTGTTCCATGTTACTTGGGGTCAGTGCAACACGTGTTTTTCATCCATTCTGTCCAGTCAGCTGACACGTTATTATTGAATCCTTTTTCTTTTACGTTACTCCTCAAGTAATCCATCCAACCTTTTTTTGGTCTTCCTGTCCCTCTCCATCCATCAACATTTAGATTCATCAGAGTCCAAAAAATAGGCGTTTACGACCGTGGACACTTTTGGAGGCCAGGACATTCGGCACTGCAGTATATAAAAGCATCTTTTTCTTCAAAAATTACATAAACCTTTGCAAATTACTTGTTGGTCTGCGACAAGTCTTTAAAGTCGTGATTGGGGAAGTAATTTCATGTGGCACAATATACGATCAGTTGACAGACAATAAGAACCAATTATTCTGCACTATTGCATCCTACAATGTTGCTTAAGTGGTGCCGTTAACTCCTATACATAACGCTTGAGTTCAGTGCATCTTCTGGGATATTAAAATCTTATTAGATTGTGGGTGATTTTATTGCAATGTATTTGTTTATTTACTATGAATGAAAAAAGATTGCATGTAACGGAGATGAGAATGTTGAGATGGATATGTGGAGTGACAAGAATGGATAAAGTAAGGAATAAAGTATATTAGAGGAAGTTTGAAAGTGGCGCCTGTTACAGAAAAATTGAATGGAAGAAATCGTTTGTCTTGGTATGGACATGTAATGAGGAGGGATGAAACGCTTGTGACGAAAAGAGTAATGGATTGGCCTTCCTCTCCCTCTCCATCCATCAACATTCATGATGTTGAAAGGAAGACAAAAGAAACGATGGATGGATTGTGTGAGGAATGTTATAAAAGATAAAGGAGACAGTGATAGCGTGACGGTTGACAGAGGAGAATGAAACAAAAAAACGTGTTGCGCCGACTCCAAGTAACATGGGACAAGGACAGGAAGACGATGGTGACCTCCTCTTGTTGATGTAACTGAGAAGTAAAAATACAACGGACTTCCTAAAAATTAGATAGTTAGATTACACAATGAGTTCAAATATCTAGTCAGCCGACTAGACGAACTAGATCGGCAGTTTTACAGAAACTTTAAATTTTAAATTCAAATGGTTTTTTTATACTAAAAAGACATAAAGTTTGTCGCTAATAACTGTCTGTATAAATGAATGTCGTGCGTTGGCGCATCACTTGAGAACGGCTGGTCCAAGATAGCTATTTTTGAATGTTTAAATAATTAAACACAGTGCGAAAAAAAAAGTGAAATTCAGTCAAAAGTGTTTTTTTTTCAATAATCTTATTGGAATTTGGATTGAAAAAGTCAGCTAGTCGTAAATAAATGGATATTTTACTAAGAGAATGCTCATCTCGGTAGACAAAACATCAAATAATAAATTTATAGATATTAGACTTGCCACTTTGTATAAATAGATAAGAAATTCCTAAGTATATGATTAGGCCATGTTACTCGTAACATTAAACATTCCACTTCATCCATGAGTAACCAATTATTCAAGAGTTATTTGTTTATTTAACTAAGATCAGAACTTTATTTGAGTATACAAAAAACTAATTTTGCACATATTTACATTCTAAAATAACCTAGGACTAAAAATCTAGCATAGTATTTTGCAAATACTAATCTTGATACTATTTTTTTAGACTCTATTGATCGGTTTCGCTTACATAATATTCTAATGTCTTTGTATTAATTTATTGGTTGCATTTTCAACTTCCGAATTAGAAACAAGAAATGATCTCGTTTTGTTTTATGTCTATTGGAAATTATACAACATGTAACATAATTAACGCACATCTTGAAATTAGTTTGTTCAGAATCGTTTACTGAATCGATTTCTATAATTTTTATTATAGGTATTTTTTTTTCCCAAAAATAATTAAAACAACGTAAATTACAGTAAAAACTCGTTAACTCGTTTCGAACGCGATCGAATACCTACTAGGCTAACAAGACCTTTTCAAATGACCCCCCCCACTCTGGGCGGAGCGGAGGGGAGTGTCAGACTTGTACTGACTAAAACCCATCCATGTTCCTTCTTTGCCCGTTATGTTCCAGGGCCACGGTATCTCTTTCGAACAGTCCCGCAGCCCCGGCAGGCGTTGGCCCATGCGGACCCTGCTTGATTGCTGACATCTCTTTGAGGCGCGCGTGGAACACGAACGCGCCGTCGACACGGCCCGTCGTCATAAAACGGCCGGACGGCGAGCTAGCCCATAACTCGCCGTCCACAGGCCAGCGCCTACGGTGGTCGGAAGCCACCACGTGACCCCCGACACCCAGAGCGTCTCCCGCGGCGGCTGGGACGTGAGGTTCTTTCCCTCTCACGTCCTGCCACCTCCTTCACTAGCATGACTGCTTCGCAGAAGGAGGTGACGGCTTCCCATTCCCTCTCGCTCCGGACCATGGCTTGAACCAAGGCCGGACGCGAGAGATCGCCGCCGCCAATCGCCGCTGTGAGGACACGGCGGTGCTCCGCCCAAGTGGGGCAGACCTCCACGGTGTGTTCCACCGTGTCCTCCGGACGATCCTCGCAGTGGAAACACCCGGGCGTTTCCTCCCGCCCGATTCGATGCAGGAACCTCCCGAAACAACCGTGTCCGGTGAGGACCTGCGTCAGGCGGTAGGTGAGGGCGCCGTGGCGCCTCTCTAGCCACTCCTCAAAGAGGGGACTTATCGCCACTATGGTGGCGTGCCCTGCACGGGGTTGCGACAGTCGCTCTCTCCATGTCGCCATGAGATCACGCCGGAGGTCTGTCCGCTGAGCGGCAATTTGTCGCGGCAGCGGAGTTTCTCCCCGACATAGTGCTTCCGCGCGCCATTCATGCAGGCGCGCGAGGACTATCGCCTCCAGATCCCATGGCGGCAATCCGGCAAGGAGGCTAGCCGCCTCGCCGGAGATCGTGCGGTACCCCCGGATTAGCCTTATGGCTATCACCTTTTGGGGCGCGTTCAGGTAGTGGGCGGCTTGCCGCCTCAAAGAACGCGCCCACACCGGGGCCCCGTAAAGGGCCATGGACCGCACGACCCCCGCGTAAAGCTTCCGGCAGGAGGCGTTTGGACCCCTCAGAGGCTAACAAGACCTCATACCTACGTGAGCAACTGTCTGCGTTCGTGGATTTGTACTGTGACCACAACATTCTTCCAGAATTAGTATAACTAAATCAATCAATAATCAATGCTCATATATGTTTAACTAAAAATTCAGTGTATGTATTATGATTATAACATAGTATACTAATTGGGGTGTCTGAGGGTGTGCGTTAATTACGTTACATGTTGTATATACTTCCTTAAAATTTTAAGCAGTGCGAATATATTAAAATTCAGTCAAATTCACCGTATTGTGCTAAACAGTAACCGAAGGACAAGAGTATGGATTCTCTGGTCCTTCGAGCCGAATCTTAAAATATCTGGCCATTAAAGATAGTCATGCTCCCAATATGAAAACAAAGGGCTATGAACGTATATTCCAATGTGTTATTATTACATTAAAAACATAACATAATGCCTCTTACATAATGTTATCTCGTTCATAAACGAAGAGTAAATTTTAAAAGATTTTCACTTCTCTTCGAGCACATTGTTATGTCAATATCGAGTTAACAGTAAAGTGTTACATCCGATCTTGTCGCATCATTCAGTACATTTTTTTAATTGTATGCTATACCTAAGGCCAAAATTAACAATAATATAAATATTTAAATTTGGATTCCATTTCCGGACGATATAACGGCTATAAAAATTTTGACACCATTCAGTTTTGGGCAAAAGAGTGGGCCGTACAGATAAAGAAAGTCATCAAAGTTATATAAAATAAAGCATTAATGTTTAATTAATTAATAACATAATATTAGTCAATCCTTTTTTTTTTTGTTTAAATAAGCCTCATACGTATATTGTATGTGGCCTCTAAGAAAAGGGATACAAATTCAGGTATAAACCTGAATTTGTAAACTTTTACATAAGACCAAGCTGAAACTAAAACGCCCATTTACAAAACAAGGTTTCAGGTATATTTTTTTTTTTAATATCAATCTTTATTTGCACACATTACTTGCCATTACTGTGACAATACTTGCTCGGAGTAAGGTAAAAAAAAAAAAGGTCGAAAATATTTAAAAAATGATTCGAAATTAATTATGTTCGATAGCTTAAATCTAGTAATCTGAGTAAAGATTAAAAATCTAGGTGTAATATGGCCGATACAGCTGCCACAACCCATCACATCGTAAGTTCCACTTGACAACTCAACTGTCACAGATTATGCAAATGTCTTATTAATACAGATACTTAATAAATTCATAAAGGGAAGCGTCAAGCGTGCTGCTGACAGATATGTATATACATGCAAAACGTCACGCGTGCTTCAATCAGCGGAAAACATCGCGTGGGCACCTAAAATGGCGCTCAGCCGGTTCATTAATCACTTAGTTTATGATGACTGAAATTCGCAGAGAAGCCGTGAATTATAAATATCATTATGCATGCATCTGTCGCGTTTTCGTTAATAAACCTTATTTCGTGTTGGTTTAGCAGTGATTAATGCACTTTAAAACAAAAAAAAATACTTAGGAAACACTTTCGTTAAATATTTTTGCGAAGACAATTCTTGAACTTATTATTTATTAGAGTTTAGGAATTAAAATCTTACACAACATAGTATGGTGACAGATCGTAAGTTTTAATTTACAGATAATATAGTGTTGCAAACATAGAATCTAAATTAACCTGTCAATGTAATCGGTGTCATTAGTAATCTATCGTAATAAATGTTCTCATCGGTAAAGACGTCATTAAAAAAGCGTTTACTAAAAAAACACTGATATAACAGTGACTCTATATTTTGGTGGCTTAAGATTGTCATGATTTTATGTATATTAATTAAGTTTATACTAATATTATAAAGCTGAAGAGTTTGTTGTGTTTGGTTGAACGCGCTAATCTTAGGAACCACTGGTACGATTTGAAAAATTATTTTAGTGTTGGATAGCCCATTTATCGAGGAAGGCTATAGGCTATAACATCACGCTACGACTAATAGGAGAGGAGCAACAATGAAAAATGATGTTGAAACGAGGAAAATAGTTATTTTTATAATAATTTCACGCGGACGAATGTCGCGGGTAACAGCTAGTTATTGATAAATCTTAGTTACCACCAGACATATACCAGTTATAGGAAAAGTAGGTTAAAATATATAAAAAGAATTAGTTAAACTAATACGAAATCAATGAACTTGCTGTGGCGTAACTTGGAAGAGGTTTAAGTGCAGCGGTGTAATACTATAGGTTATGTTGATTGGCTGAATTGTGTCCTACGGTTAGTTAACTCACTACCTAAATTTGAGCAAATCTGTGTTTGTCAGTGTCTGCAAAAATCCCATATTTTAACTGCAGTGTCGGAAAAAACTTATTTTGATAAATTAGTCGTATAAATCAATAGACCTCAGAATTATTTATGAGCAAAACAGCTAACAAAAAGTCTCATGAATATTTTTGAAAAAAACCGGCCAAGCGTGTATCGGGCCACGTATAACGTAGGGTTCCGTATTTGCCCATCATAATAAAAAAAATAAACTTCCATTTGCAGTTGAAAAACCTGTGCTCCCATACATTATGTTTCGGAAAATATGATATCCAAGTATATTTTATGTCCGTCAACTATTACTCGTAAACTTATAAAACCTACTTAGCTGTGATAGTTTTCCTTTTAAATTCGTTATAATTATACACCGTGACTTAGTCGTCTTACAAAGGTCGTCCACTCATGTACTCGACATAAAATAGCTCTAGGCGCGATTTTTTTTATCTTCCATAATAGGTACAAAAAAAAATAATAACAAAAAAATTGGAATACAATTATGAAACATTCTGTTAATGATGTTTACGTGTCAAACGGGAGAACATATACCTACCCAGCACTCGAGTCCAGTAAATCATCGCTCGCAACAGGATGTTTTAACAACGTCATGCGTCATAATACTGAATAATATTTTATTTTTAAATTATTAAAATCTCATAAATACCTATTTTTTTAATGAATGTTTAGTATTCATTAAATACATAAAGGTGGCTACCACCGTGAATTTTTTCACACACCCAAACATAACCATTTAGCTGGTAGAGGGGGGGGGGGGACACTTGAGTCAAACAAAAATTAACGCTTTAAAGCTTAATATTTTACAAACGAATCCCTTAATCGAAAAACTATTTAAACATACTCGCCATATTTTTAAAGACCTATCCAACGAGCGAAAAAAAAAATCCCCACTTTAAGTGTAGGTACAGGAGATACCCTAAAAAAAATAGTTTTCCAGATTTTATTTTACCACTTTGTCGGCGTAACTAATCTGTATATTCACGCCAAATTGTTCACGCTCGTCAACTTTCTTCTTGACTACGGATCCCTAAACAGAGCGCCAAAATGTTGACAAATGACCAATGCATGCAAAAAATCATATTAGTATTTATATTTTTGGATAATCTTCAACAGTGGCTAAGTTTATGTATATAATTTTCAAAAGTGGCAATTTATCATAACATTCTTGTCTTTACCGTGTGAATCCGTGTGGTTAGTGCCTAACCTGGTGACAGAGTAAACATGTATAACATTAATAAACTCTTTATTGAAAAGTTAAATAATGTGTTGTATGTACAAATAAATATTTTTAAACATTTATTGAATTAATTTTAAACTTTCACTGTAAATATTGCGTTCTTCACCATTTTGGTTATTAGGACATCAGAAACACTAATTAGATTAATTAGCACTTTTCAGACGAGAAAAAGAAACACTATGGATAACCATTGCATGGAGTGTTGAAATCACGCTCGTAAGAAACTGAAAAGCAGCAGCATTACACGCGTGAAATTAATTAATTTAACTCATTTATTTTGGCGACCCAGCTTATCCCAAAGTGGAAACTTCAGCTAAATAAAATCAAGTTTAAAAAGAACTAACTGATTAGATTAGACAGTATATTCGTACACTATATTCCACTTTTATTATGGAAATTCATACATCATCTCGAGAAAAATTTGACTGACCTGAAAATATGGGCTAAAAAAAAATAGGTAGGTACTACGTCGCTAATTCGCTACATACTGGCCGGACAAAATAAAAGTCATCGAAGCGAGTAGAAATAACAAGGGTTTTAATTTACTTGTTACAACATTAGTAAACTCTATTGAAATTCAAACACAGGAAACCTCATTTCAATTATGAGAATAATTAAAAAGGTAGATGAAGGTACCATTTTATACAGTATACACAAAACATAATATATATATATTAAAATTGAATTTATCACGTGAAAGTAGGTTCGCCATATGAATCCGCTAGCGATTTTGATGGGATGTCATAAAAACCCATACATTTACGAGTAGCCAGCGCGTGCCATACATATTCATAATTCATACGGATTAGTTATCGATTTCCGTTTTTATTACCGAAGAAAAGGGTTTAAAATGCCATAAAAGATAAACTGTCGTGATTTTTGTCAGTTTGTCAATAGAGTAGGACAGTTTCTGCTTAGTTATAATTAAAAGTTATGTATTCCATATTTTATGGGTCTACTTCCGTGAGTTATCGAGGCCCATAATTACTCATATTTTAGACTTGCAAATATAAAATAGACATCAATGAATTTATCGATAATAAATCACTAATAATTGAGCGCACGGGCCCTTGCGGCATCGAAGAATTAATTATAATTAATAATTCTTTACAAATTAAAGTAGACATGGTTAGATGACTCCTTTGTGGACCAGATTATTATTTTTTTTTTTCAAAGAAATATGTTTTCGTTTTGTAACGCTTATTTACGATAAATTAGGGTACTTTACTTGAAGACTGTACAAAGAGCACTGATTTCCATGCGTTAAATCCTTATATCCCTTAAACCAGGAGGTATTCAGACCAAAGTCTGACTAATCCGGGTTGTTACAATCACAATATATCAAGTTAGCCCATCACAGTCCATTGCCAGACAAAATTACATGTAGACATTAAAACAAAAGTAGGTATCTTAAAGTAAAACGGAAGTCATAACCACTCCAAGTACCAGCACATATTAAAACTTACCGTGTAAAACAGTATATCTTCACTTATCTCTTTATACCATCGATGTATAATAAGAAATAACAATACAGGTAAGTTAGCCGCGGAAAATAAAATAAATATGAATGTCCGAAAGTGTTGAGTCATTAAGTAAAGGGGCCAAAGATGATGTTATTGGATAACAGAGTCTCTGGTCCGCACGTGTCGGTACCTTCGAAGCTAATTTCTTTGTTACGTACAAGTTTTAATGCCGTAAACATGTGTGAAACTTACTCTGCATTTTCTTTAACCAAAATCTACATAACAAATATCTTAAATTTATTTATTCACTGTCAGACAAGGCACATCCTATCTTAACTAAACCACTTGGAATTAATGCATGACATTTTTCACGATAGTTAAAGGAAAGATTTCTGAAAGTTTAAACCCCCTACAGGGGTTAAAAAGAGGATGAAAGATTGTATAGAAGTTCGTCATTTTTACCGATGGATAATTCCATATGGCGCACTGCTTGTGTAGTATAATTGTCTAAATTAAACTAACAAAAAGCGTCATATTAGTGTCGTTCTTCTTTTTTCTGTCATTGTCCCATTTCACTGACAAGATCGAAAAACGTTTTTTTCTCATGTAAAGACCGAATTTATGCTTTATTTGTGAGAAAGCATTTATCTCAGTAAAATACCTACAGCATTAAATTATTATGCGTTTTCACTTACAACATTAGAACCTCAATACTTATACAGCATAGCTGCACATAACATTATTATAATGAACCCAATGTTAAACAATTGCCCAACAACTAAAACCTTCCTTATTACAAGGTTTGGAAATTATGTCAAAATTAATTACTAAGTTTATTTTAATTTCGATAGAATTAATTCACTAATGATATTATTTAAATATATTGCAAATTTCCTGTTGGAAAACTTATAATTGAATAATATATTAATTAGTGTACTATAATAATAATATTAGTGTAGCATATTAGTTGCGCTGATAGGGCCTAGGCCGCGCGTATGGTAACTTGGGGAAGGTTTTCGCCGAGCTGTAGGAAGTGTAGGCTGAAAGGTACTTTAATTCATGGGCTTTTAAATATTCAATATTTATTATTTTGGGCCTGAGAAAAGCGACTTAGCGTAGCGGTCCCATAAAACTAAAGCGTGAAACACACAGAGAGCGGGTGCGGGTCGGGCCAGTGTTGGGTCGGGAGTACAGCGGGTATAATTCGAGACGACAACACAGAGAGCGTGCGCGGGACGGGTGCGATTCGGGCGCTTTTGTCAAGTTGCGTCCAGACCTGGCGAATGCGCCGCTCGGGAGCCGCCGAACTGCACGCGTGTTGCTTGCGTGCGGTTACAGCCTATATTTGGTGCGCCGCTCTAGTGCAACCCTAGCAAGGCACGAGTACGGCGCGTAGCTAGCGCGCGGACGGCGCAGGAGCTGGGTACGAACATAATATGCACGCGCGCAGTTCGCAAGCGGCTCGCGATTGGCGCATTCGCCAGGTCTGGACGCACCTTGACCCGACTCGCACCCGCTCTCTGTGTGTTTTACGTTTTGTTTTTTTTTTCCAAAAACGCAACAACATTAACATTTTAAATTAATAGGCATGCTCTTAATCTAGATATAATCTATTAGAACCCCTCTGAAGGGGTCTAAGATGGACCGAGAAGGTACACGTCGAAGAGCGGCCATTTTAAAGCAGCCACATCTAGTAGCTGTAGTTAGCCGATTATTATAGTAGATTGGCAGTGACCAAGAACATAATATAGCGTGTAATGATAGTTATAGAGGCAGTTACCGACATAAAACATGTCTTCAAACAGATAGTAGGTAACGAGATCCAATTATGATCACGAAGTTTCTAACTATCCGACATTGTGTTCTTACTGTAGCACATACTATAAAAAATAATATAATTCTGGGATCCAGGTTACAAATAGGTTTGAGAATAAGGACCAACATTTTATAAATCGTATGGACCAATGTTCGACTGTGATGAGAAAGGACGAATCGCATATGACGAAGAGAGTGATGAATATAAATGTTGATGGATGGAGAGGGAGAGGAAGACCAAGGAAACGATAGATGGATTGTGTGAGGAATTATATGAAAGAAAAGCAGTGAATGATTGCGTGACGGTTGACAGAGGAGAATGGAAGAAAAAATCGTGTTTCGCCGACCCCAAGTAACATGGGACAAGAACAGGAAAACCATGATGTACCTCCACCTTCTCCTAGACTACCTACCTCCACCTTCTCCTAGACTACCTACCTCCACCTTCTCCTAGACTACCTACCTCCACCTTCTCCTAGACTACCTACCTCCACCTTCTCCTAGACTACCTACCTCCACCTTCTCCTAGACTACCTACCTCCACCTTCTCCTAGACTACCTACCTCCACCTTCTCCTAGACTACCTACCTCCACCTTCTCCTAGACTACCTACCTCCACCTTCTCCTAGACTACCTACCTCCACCTTCTCCTAGACTACCTACCTCCACCTTCTCCTAGACTACCTACCTCCACCTTCTCCTAGACTACCTACCTCCACCTTCTCCTAGACTACCTACCTCCACCTTCTCCTAGACTACCTACCTCCACCTTCTCCTAGACTACCTACCTCCACCTTC
The DNA here is from genome assembly GCA_910589295.1 of Noctua janthe. Lineage (NCBI taxonomy): Eukaryota > Metazoa > Arthropoda > Insecta > Lepidoptera > Noctuidae > Noctua > Noctua janthe. The sequence goes on along the minus strand of OU342573.1, from coordinate 5,355,042 downwards.
TCCTAGACTACCTACCTCCACCTTCTCCTAGACTACCTACCTCCACCTTCTCCTAGACTACCTACCTCCACCTTCTCCTAGACTACCTACCTCCACCTTCTCCTAGACTACCTACCTCCACCTTCTCCTAGACTACCTACCTCCACCTTCTCCTAGACTACCTACCTCCACCTTCTCCTAGACTACCTACCTCCACCTTCTCCTAGACTACCTACCTCCACCTTCTCCTAGACTACCTACCTCCACCTTCTCCTAGACTACCTACCTCCACCTTCTCCTAGACTACCTACCTCCACCTTCTCCTAGACTACCTACCTCCACCTTCTCCTATACTACCTACCTCCACCTTCTCCTAGACTACCTACCTCCACCTTCTCCTAGTCTACCTACCTCCACCTTCTCCTAGACTACCTACCTCCACCTTCTCCTAGACTACCTACCTCCACCTTCTCCTAGACTACCTACCTCCACCTTCTCCTAGACTACCTACCTCCACCTTCTCCTAGACTACCTACCTCCACCTTCTCCTAGACTACCTACCTCCACCTTCTCCTAGACTACCTACCTCCAACTTCTCCTAGACTACCTACCTCCACCTTCTCCTAGACTACCTACCTCCACCTTCTCCTAGACTACCTACCTCCACCTTCTCCTATACTACCTACCTCCACCTTCTCCTAGACTACCTACCTCCACCTTCTCATAGACTACCTACCTCCACCTAGGCTCTTCACGGGACTAAAACATATCTGGCTGAATGTGTACTCCGCCTAACTCTTTGAAGGATTACAAGCATGATTTAAAATGTGTGTCTATAGATTTTGTGTTAAATTTTCAAATGGTCGATTAGAGTGAGTGCTACGCATTTTTTCTGAATTAATATTAATTTTAATACTATTAATAGTTTATCATCTTTTTCAATTTGCGGCTGTCGTTCTGGTTAAGAGAATACTAGTTTTGAGTATGGATTTAAATATTTTGCTACCTACAAAAACAAAATTAATCGTTGAATCTTTGAAAAAAAAACCTATCAATAAATGTTTAACAGATAGAACTAACAGAATTAAAAACCAACAAGTTGTTAGCTAAACGGTGTGGGCGTGAACGAGATATAATCAAATTCGTGTGTTAAAAATTAATCGCTCATTTCAAAATCGAAATCGATAAAGAAACAAAAATTTTGATTCTGTATTTAAAATTCGGTATGTAGAACCATCGTGTGGTAACCGGCATGTCCTAGAACCAAGAAAAACGAAGACATGCTCCTCCACACCAACCCACACCGGGCTCGTGTAGTACGAACGTTTTATGCTGATTATGCTATGCTATTAAAAAATCAGTTATAGACCGACCGCTTTAATAAGTCCTCGAGAAGGTATCAATTTAAATGAAATATTCTAAAGGTTGATCACGTATTGGCTCAATTAGTATCCTACGTGGATTATGGTTATTTTAAAGCAAATAATCTGTTGGATATTGTTAGGACTTTGTCAACGCTTAATGTGCCTTTGATGGGGCAAGGCGGAGGACTCATTAAAGCGGTCGGTCTATAACTGTTTTTTTTACTAACCTAGAATTTGACACGAGTGACATCATTTAGACAAATTAATGTTAATTTAGATCTTGGAAACAGCAAGCCGTTGTGTTAGTTTAAGTCAGAGTGACGTATCTTACAATTGCAACAAAAATCGGATCGAGGCGCCACCGGCCGTGCTCGTTTGCGTAACACTAAATCGACTTGACTTTGGCGAGAGTATCGATCTTTCTCTTGCCGATTTCTCGATTACGCACTTATGTATTCGTTCAGTCATCCGCTACTGAAGTGTTGTGCGGTACACTTCGCTCATTCATTCAAGGTATGTACAATATGTACATAGATATTTGCATCCAATGTGCACCTTACGTTCATCAAATAAGTGGTCGCTAGGTTCAGATTAGACAGATAGCTAAGTCATGAGGGATAGCCATCAGGCTAGAACTGACGCTTGAAAGCTAATTATTGTAACATTTGAATATTTAAAAAAAAACCTATGTCGATCAAACATGGTTACGTACAAAGTTGGTCAATAGGGAACTGTTTAAATAATTTAGCAAATTAGAATAAATATTATGTCAGGCCTATCGACTGGTTTAAATTTAAATAGTTTAAATACCATTTTTATGCCTTTTATATTTTTGGCTATAAGGCTATCATTAGCAGACCATAAAAAATTACGTCGGGGTCATTCCACGTTTTGGAAGCGACCTATGTAGATTTTATTTAGTCCATTTTGATCGTAGGTTGAATTTCAATACAGAGTTACAATTTCATTCGAAGATTATTTAATTTTGTACACAACTAACTGTGCCCCTCGGTTTTACTCGCCGTTTCTCTTGTAGCTTGGTTCCTTTTTTCAAACCTGTCGAGTAGTTTCAGAGATTCATAATAAATCATAAATCAATTTATTGACACACACAAGTTAGGTAACATAAAAACAAGAAAACAAAAACAATGGTAGTTAAAAGAGTGCATAACTAGAAGTAGCCCTGGGCCCCAAAATAGGCACAGCCTGTATCTCAATGGCCCAGTATAGACTGAAATGTCAGATTGAGTTATTGACTGTATAGCTGGACACAGCGCGTTCAAATCAACAAACTCTTCAGCTTTACTGCCTGCCTCTGTCCCTTATGGACCCCTAGTGCTGCCAAATATACCTAACTGAATTATCAATTACAGATGGCTTAAAAAGCACGACTGCCCCTAGGATTAATGGATACAATGATCCCTATTCACAACACAATGTCGCATCACTAAAACACGATTTAAAAACCAGCCTATTGCTAATTACGAACATAACTCATTCTCTCTTTAAATTGACACTCCGTGCAAGATTTACATAGAGAAGTTCAAATAAATTCTAATATCACTTACCTTTCTTACAATATTTGCGTAAAACACACAATGTAGCTGAAGTCGAACATGCAACGCTCATAAAAACAAGGAAACGCAGAAATCGGTCAAGTATTGCATAAAAACACTAAAATGCTGCTCAAGTCGTAAGCCTAGTTGATTATTATTTAAATTATTGACATAAGTAGACGCTGAGAATGAATATAATGTTGTTTTCAAAAGGATTACTTCAGTAACAGTATTTACACCTAGGTAGTTGCATACTGAGAAAAGTTTGGAAAGAAATCATGGTTTTTGTTACGCATGCAAAGTTATTGACTTGTCTGTGCATCCCTAAGGCAAAGGTTTAAGAGACATTAAACTTTCAAGATCACCCATTAGACTTTTCAGGATCACTTGGCTAAGGGAGCTCTCGCTACCCTAGGAAATTGCCTCTTACAGGTTCATCTCGCTAGACAACGGCCGGAACAATCAGCGCCTACTGATTACTTAGAAAGTCTGTTGTTTAATTTTAGTCGGTATGTAGTGGCGAAAACAGTCTTAAAATTAATGTCTTGCATGCTCAAAGCTAGTGATATTTTGCAACAGTGGTAATGATAATATGTAATAATTAACAGCGCCATCTAGGCAAACTTTTAAGAACTTTTTAGAGCCATCTATCGGTGAGTTGCTTTACAAACTTACATTCATTAGTTCGGCCACTCCCCACAAGATGGCACTAGTAGTTCTGCACGTCTACATCTTGAAATTAAATTACTATTGAAATAAACAACGATATCTTTGCAATAACTTTTAAACAACTTAAAAATATGATTATTTAAAACCGAGTTTGACAAGGATATCATTAATGTAACTGGAAAAATGTTACGTGTGTTATCACCACTATAGCTAAAGGCTTCAGACAATAGGACATGAGCTTCGTTTAGCTTTAGACACGTATCTTAATATACTCTGACTCTGCTATATTATTCTAAGTGACCATTAATGTTCAGCTCGGCGCAAACCTTCCGGTTTCGTGAGGCGCGGAGGAACGGATCGTTGTATAACGGGACAGTAATAGTCAAGTTAACGGTAGACCGCAAGGATACTCTTGCTTTCCAATTATAATCAGCCGTTATTTATTAATACAGTAAAATTCATGAACTTGACCTACAACTAGAAAATGTATGTTAACTAAGCATCGCCGGAAATTGTTGGCATTTCTTTGCAGGACATTCTTCTTGTGACTTAAAAGTGATTAAGACGTTAAATATTGTAAATGACTGTTTACTTACAATAATAGGCGAAACTGGCATTACTACTAATTAAGCGTAATACTTCCTAATTGTTTCAAAGTATTAATTTTTGGCGGGTTAATTGATTATATTAGTCATCGCCTTGTCATTATTTCAACATGATCATTTAATGCAATTACTTGATTTGTCATTCATTGAATCTAAAGTTTCCAATAAAAGAAAGCATCGGCACGAAAAAAACAGACGACAAACGAATCCTTTCGCTTCCTCAAAAGACCAAAACCGATTCCTAAAATCTTTGGGGACATCAAAATGAGAATAACACCGAAAACTTTGATTGACTAGTAATTAATCCAATCCAAAGTTTACAATAAGGGAGAGCAACGGCACGGAACAAACAACCTACACTACATTCAAGTCCTTTGCCTCCTCAAAAGATCAAAAAACGGCTTTGGGGACATCTCAATAACAAGCTGAGTATAACACCAAAAATTCCCACGTAAACTAGTCGAACGGAATCATTTCGCCAAAACGCACATTGCGGCAAAATTTCACTAACGACGCCTTTCTCCTGCACACCAACACAGCAACGCGCAGAGGGATCGACGCGGCCACTGACACGGAGGCTGGCGAGAAAGGCTTTTACTTGATCGACCACTCACGCGCCACCGCTATCGTTGATCACTTATTAGATGTTGTAAACAATGGAAGTGAAGCTAATAAACAACCTGAGAAGCTGTCGATGATAAGGCAGTAACAGTCAATGTCAATGACAAGAGTGAAAATAAGTTTAAAAAATTATAATGTTGGATGAATGGAAATGCATGGGATGACGAAGTATCGCGTAAAATATGGTTATACCACAAAAAACCGTATTTTTATTAAAGAATAAAGGCTATTCTAATTCTAAGTATTCTATAAGATGCCAATGATTAAAATAATTGCTCAAATACTTTAAATTTAACATTCCTCGTGCTTTCCAAAATGGAGCATCGTGAGTTATACAAAATGCTCCATTTTTGGTAATCATATCGTATGAATAAATCTGCTCTCACAAAACAAAGGTCCTCTGGTTATCTAAAACCTTCGGTTTCGTTTGTCTTTTTACTGGATATAAAGTGGTTTGCCGAATTTAAACAGAGCATATTCAAGTCCTGTTTGAAAAATTACTGTTTAGCTGCTTCATCGTTGGAATGCATGACCAATGGTATGATTTTAATGTTATGCTCTGATTTATTGAAATAATAACTAATTACGCTGTCATAAGCTGTAGCTAAGTCCTGTATATCCAGTACGTAAGAGTGGTCAATATTTTTTGTATTAAATATGAATGTCTGTTAAATCATCGGTTACCCGTCAAGAAAGTCTGTTTATTTCTTCTTTTACATTAGAATGTTAGCCTTAAACACATGCTTGTAAGTTTAGTTCTGAACTTCTTTATGATCATCCATTTGTACATCTTTTTCTTATTTTGGGGTCACATTTAAATCAGCTATTTGTAATGCTTTATTGAATTCATAATGGTAATATTTGTTGAGGGGAGACTTGGCATCGACATAAGACTTCATCATGTACCGAAAAGACTAATCTAACTTAATCCTTTCATTTGTCTGTATCTTTCTGTCTGGTTAAGGTTTAGTTCCCTGTCAAGTATGATTCGACTCTCTCGAAAATAATTCCAAACCAAACCACATGTTTTACGACCAGACACACGCAGCTGTATCGGCGTACACCTATTTCATTTACATTGAGAAAACCTGCTTTGAAGGGTTGCGCAGGTCAGATAGTAATCGTGCTTCTTACTAGCAGATAGCCTGTCTTAAGGGACAACTTGAGGAGAAAGATGCTTGTTAACTTATAAGAAATTAAATCGTGTTCAACTCATATGACTAATGTTGCTGTCGGATTTGTCCACATTGAGCTAAGTCGCAATTATTTTTAAAAGCTTACAAATAAAACTTCAGTTGTGTAGAGCATTTAAATGCATGATCTACCTTTTAAAGGATTTCTCGCATACCCAAGCATGTTCAACCATTTTTGTTATTTATTGACTCAAGGTTTTAAGGTAAATATTTAAGTCCATAATTAATACACAAGCATTACTTGACTACTCAGTCATGTCCTTTTTAAGGGCCATGGAGCCACAATCACCTGCCACGAAGGTCAACGAATTAAGGCTCTTTGGATAAACATTTCCAAACATGATTCGGATCACTCAATACATATATTGAGCAACGTCCAATCGGTATCAACACTAGTGGCGGCGACTGCGCTTCACTCACCGTGAGCTGCGGCACGTCGGCGCACGCGCGAAGAAAGTCCTCTCTGGAACACTCATGGCTTTCTATCAACCGAGACATTTCGAATGGAATTTATAAAGTTCATTTGAATTCGAGAACAAAACCATAGCAGGGTTCTTTTTGATGGACTTATAAATTTAAAAAATAACGGTATTAACTGTCTGAATTTTGAATTGAAGTGACAACTAGAGTGACGAAAGTGATTTTTTAGTGAGGAATGCGAAATATCAGTTGAGTTAAATAGTGACATTGTTTTACGTCACGGTTGTTGGATTGTTTGTTTTTACTATTTGGATGCTGCAATTTTGAACATCACAATGGATCCAAGGTAACATTCAAATATAACATTCGTAATCTTAATTTCACGTATTTCTATAACTAGAGGTTATAATATGTTTAGTAGTTTTCTAGAGAGGACGATTATACCGGTTTTAATTTCTCCAAACTATAGCGTCATAAATTGAACTTTTGTCGTACTCGTGTATACCTAAGATATCTAACAGCTGACAAGTTTCTCTAGTTGTAGAAAATAAATGCTTAGCTTGAATCAACACCATTCTGGACCATTTTGGTTTAATGTTTAACAATGATCGGGTATTGAGTCCTCTAAGAAAATGTAAATTAACTGTAACTAAACATTGAAAGGTAATAATTATAACGCAATAAATTAAACATTTCAGGAATCCAATCTCATAAAGATCTCTTTATCACCTTAGCACTTCAAAGCCCTCTTCGGTTTTAACATAGTGCTATTAGATGATGACTCAATGAAACGTGTTTCTGCAATTAAAGCCCATCTTTGGCAGCCATTTGGTAACGTCAATAAATTGGTTTTGCTACACCACGTCGTGATTTATTCTACCAAGCAGGTGCGGGCCGCGGCTAGCATTAATTCGTGCTTGGAAAGCTGCAACTTTGTCTTGAGTGACCTACTATCTGATGCTTGTAGACAAGCTTGATGTTTTATTATATCACACTGAGAGTTTTTCACTGCTAAATAAGGGCCTGTTGACCTATACACATTTATAACAGTGAATGATAGATTTGCTATACGAACGCAGTACCTTATACATTATTTTTAGCACTTATGGAATTTTGCTTTCAATCTCCTCATTCATGCCTTCTTCTTCCAACCTTCTCTTTTACTTGTCATCTCGTCAGACACCTCTTACTTCCAATCTGTCTAACAAAATTCGTACTTGATTGATTCTCTGCAATGACACTCATGATGAAACAGTAAAAAACCGATTTTTACCGGCAACTATACATCTGTCGTGAGTATCATACAAAACTTAAGTCCACCACGAAATATTCAAAACCACTTGACATTATGATGTACAGTGCAACAACATAATAGCAGTGTTGCCAACAGTAACAGTTAGGATTGCACGCAGAGCTGGTACGACTACATAATTGAATGTCTGGTTGCCTCTTCTTCCGTAATTTGGTTAGTAACTGGCGTAATCACCACACAATTTATTACTCGAGTATTTCTCAACGATTCTCACAAGAATTCTCTTGTTTTTAACCCCCGACGCAAAAAGAGAGGTTATAAGTTTGACCACAATGTGTGTGTTTGTGTCTGTCTCTGGCACCGTAGCTCTTAAACGAGTGAACCGATTTGGATGCAGTTATTTTTATTTGAAAGCTAGTTTCTTGGTGATGGTTCTTAGATACGTTTTATCAAAATCAGTGCAGCCATTTACTAGATATGGGGTATGAAAATGGTGATTAAATAATCGAATATTGTCAAATTTACCCAAGTGGGGTATCAAATGAAAGGGCATGATGTGTTTATCACAACCGGCTCAGTCATTGTATTGCCTTTTCAAATGTTTGTTCGTTTTTCTTTGTTGCGATGGGGGTTTTTTAAACAAATTTAATTTTTAATTTTTTGGATTTTGATTTAAGAAATAATGTCCAAAAGTTCTCGATAAAGATACATCTGAAATACTCTAGAATGGCTGAATCCATTATGTAAGTTTTTATCGTTGATATTTCACGTAGCCCTGACCTTTCGCCGTATACTGCCAGATTATCTTGCATATACTACAATTTACAAATAAGGTGTGCAATCTCAAGTTGATTTCGCCTGCCCTTCTCTTGGTCAGCGGTCGACTGGTCACGTCGCTTCCTGATCCACTTGTCAAACTGGATTCCACCTGCTTTCATCCTATTTCAATTATAGCTAAATCCTATTATATTACCAGTAGTGTCGGTTTTATTATCATTGCTGTTGCTGTCCCTTTCTTTCTAGTACCTTCTAAAGAGGTCGGAGCTACGATGAGTAACTTTACGAGTTGGGTTAATATGGATGACGTAAATAGTTGAATGGAAGTAAGTAAGCCCACTCAGGGCTTAACTTTTAAATGTTGAATTATCTTTGTCTGTGTCCTCATTTAAGGCAGAATAGTCACACTGTACTTAACTTGGAAACGTTTAAGGAGCATTTGACTTTTAAAATATTTTGTTTTTGTAAGCCATACCAAGATTATTCTTAAAATAAACATTCACTCATTCATAAAATACTTGAAATTGAATAGTATGTTAACAGGCGACATTAAATCATTTTGCAACGATTTATCGTTATGTAAAAAGAATTAGCTAACACGTATCAATTAAACAACGACGATTACATAAATCATTTTCAATATGGCATGTCATATTTGATGAAGAATGGGAGAATATTAATGTTGTAAACGATGAAATAATTAATGTTTATAACAATTAAACTTCAATTAGAATTTCTTCCGATGATCACAAAGATAGTCATAGATGCGCACGTGATCTAGCCGCCACCACTGTACTTAAAGAATTTTAATTAACAAACAATTGAACACTACACGAAGACACATATTGACGTGACGCCGCGAGGCAGTGGGCGGTGGTAGATGGCAAGAACACGCACCCAGTGACACAGATGTTATGTTGACCCACCGAGATAATGGCTTCCATTGCAAAAAAAACTACGAGTTTTGTAATAATTATGATGATGGCTAAAGTCCTTCTACCTTCGTCTTTCGTGCCTATAAAGAGATAATTATGAATAATGAGGTACTGATAGTTTAAGAAAAAACTGATTTATGGAATCATCGAAGGTCAGCGGCACCTGAATTGTAAATAATTACAGAAGATTGTTTAGAGAGTAAAATAACGACTGTATGTATAATTTGACTTGTAAAATAATAATAATAATTATAATATGCTAAATGAAGTATCTTGATTTAGCACACGAGGTTGTCGACATGTGGGACGTGGACTCTGCAATCATTGTACCGATAGTCGTTACGGTTAATGGACTAATAGCAGAGAGCCTCGACCAACACCTTAGGAGGCTCTCATTGCGCGGCTGGGTCAAGGGCTTGATTCAGAAAGCAGTACTCCTGGATACGGCACGCATAGTGAGGCGGTTCCTCTCTCTGGAGCCCTGACCACCGGCAGCCTGGACCTTGTTCCTGATGCCGATGGGCCATCTATTTTTTATATTTTTAAATGTTTTGTTTACTTTTCTTTGTAAAAATATTTAAAAATGTATCAGATAAGAGAAAGAATGAATAAAGGAAATTATAATATAATAATTTAATCGTACAATGTAGTTGAAGAGACCATTCAGTTCAGACAATAAGAATCGTTGGAAGAATAAAAACGTAAGCTTGCAAGAAATATACAGCATGCCAATGATCTTGATCTTAACAAGAGTACAGTACAATAAGGAAAATGATACAGGACGATGAACTCGATATGATTATAAAGGCCGAGTGCTTTCTCAAACCGGTCGGTATACGTGACTAACTTAATTTTTAGAAAAGACAAACTCACGGTGAAATTGAGACTGCAAGCCTAAACCGTTATCATTAACAAGTATGAGATGAAACTGGTTAAGATAGCAAATGATTGTTGCACGGTTAAAATTGCTGACATAGAAGTAGCAATAAAATATAATGTTGCCGTTGAATCTAAGCTTGACGAAATATCTGACGAGCTTGTAAACTTTATCGAATTTGTTAAGAGTTAAAATAACGTGTTTGGCAAACCATCTAAAGATTGGTGGTGCAGGCCGTATTATATATAAGCAGCTGTTTGCAAGAGAAGTCCATAATAAAAATAACTGTGTACACGCTGAAAAAAAACATTTAGTGTCTAAACACACTATGCCGAAGTTACGCGACCGAAGCTCAGCACAATTACGACTGCAATGCTATTTGAATTACTATGCCGAAATTACATCGAGTCATAGCGTACAGCCTAACTTCGGTCGGGCGTAAGTTCAGCGGCAACTTATTCTGTGAGCACACTACGCGACCGAAGTTCAGTTCGATTGCCGACGAAGATCCGGGGGCAGAGGGGAGCCGCCCGCGCCCTCTGAATACACACACAAAGTTGCGGAACTGAATTTCTACCGCGTAAGTTCGGCACTTATGGTGTGTCATATCAGCCGAATACGTCGGAACGTAAAATCAGCCGCCGAACTTCGGTCGCGTAACTTCGGCATAGTGTTTAGACACTAAAAATGAGACGCCTCTTTTACAAGTTAACAAGACCCTTGAAGGCACTCAGTGAGTTACACAACACCGTAAATAGTTATTTATGACATTTTAGCTATAGTATTTTCCATGGGTGGTCTTCTATTGTTCTGAGATTTTTTACTACTAAACAGAAACGGATGTGTGTGGCGACACATTCATGTATTGAATTTCATCGAGCCATCTTCACAAAATATCATAAAATATGTTACGTAATGGACCTTTCATTAAAATAAAGTTTGTTCGGGCCAAAGTTTACTTAAATAGCCAAATGTCAACATTTTATAGAGAAACATTACGTAAAACATATTCATGATTGTTTCTTTAGTCTTTGTAAGCAAAGCTTCTGGTAATTGAATAAGTATTTAAATATTGATTCTTTATACTAAAGTGATTTGGTCTGTACATGTAAAAATTTATTCTAATAGTAATCTTATTAACATTGGCCCAAACATTTAGAGGTTTTTCATTTACATATAACATGATATTCGTCAAAACAAAGTTATTTATGTTGATAAGTTTGCAGTGATTGTGTTAATTTATTTTTGTCGTAGTCTAAGAGGATTTTCTCTTACCAGCACATTAGTGATATACATCTCACAGCCATACATTGCATAGAAAGCAGCTTATCTTATCAAACTGCATCTATATCCTGAACCGGTACAAGACTGTCTCATTTTTTCTAAGCTTGTTTATTTTTATCACGTTCATACATCTTCCTATAGTTTTATAATCCATGAACGCGAGGCTTGTATGAACGATTTGCAATTTACATGACTAGCATCACGTAAATGAGTATTTCCGTTGAAGCTTATTACGACATAAGTTATTTTCTACTTACTTAACCATTCATTTAAACTCATTAAGTCTACTCATCTACTGCCGCTGGCGTAATTTCCGAGCCTAACATTTCAACATTTGGTCACTATTTCACTAAATATGTGAAAGAGTTTTCGAATATTGTGACATTTGAACATGAACTTTGGATCTGCACAATAGTGGAATTTAGGATTTGGATTTCCTGACCTTCAGGAGTAAAATATATGAATCAGTGTTGAATTACACAATTGTTTAATCACAGATATACATTACTGAGCATACCACAAGATAATTGTGCATCGGTGTCTACGACACGTCTCACACTAAGTCCCAAATTGCGCATGTCAATAGAAATTGAGAGTGTCGTCCATAATTCTGAGTTACGCCACTACCCACCACACGCACGCGGTGGTCAGCTAACTATTGAACCAACATAACGCACCGAACTATCTTGAAGCTTTCTCTAACGTGGATGGACACAAACACATTAATCTCTTACGTCAAGGAATGCCTTCAGAATAGAATCACAAGGGGTGGATCCATTTGTATGTTAACCTCACACCATTATGCACTATACGTGATTGCAATAAAGATTAATTTCGTGGTAGGCATGAAATACATATTGGAGACGAACCAATCTGCACGTAGGCTGTTGGAAATGAAGCCAGTGTCCCACTTGGTGGCGTGGGCAATCCAAATAAAGTTCGCAATGAAACCGCCGGTGAATTAATGAACGCATTTATGAATCTGAATACGGTTGACGTGGCGTACGTTTTCTGAACCAGATAATGTAATCGAACTGTTGCGTGTCTGGTTTAAGCAGCGGGGTTACGTATGCATTGACACCCATATTAGAAAGAAAGTTATACAATAACAGTAACGACACCACTAAAACAATATGCAGATAAAATCAAATACTCGAAATATATTCGAAATAAAACTAAACAAGTCACTATTATTGTATGAGGAAGGTTTAATCGAAATCAAATCAAATAATATTTATTGCGAACAACAAGTTCCATGTGAGTTAGTGGAAGTACTCAAAACGTCATTTATCTAGGTGCGGAATAGCTTTTAATACATGAGTATTAAAAGCTATTTCATCTTGAATGGCACTCGAAGTACTTCAGACAAAACCTAGCCCATCGTACTACTTTACAGCCGCACTATTCATCTTATATAAGAGCTAAAAGGCGATTCGTGTCCAAAACCGTTAAAGATCTGCATAATTTGAGGCCGCCAATGCCCATGAATAAAGAAATATAATTCATTATTCAGGTTGAGCCATGGAAACAGAGAATAAAAACAAAATACGGTATATCGACACAGTTACCCGCAATCTTGTTCGATTTCAAAATAAAATAAAAAATAGCTCAGTAAGCTGATAATTTTTGTTATTTGAAAAATGAAACCAATCGTCCAAATGCAGCTAGAGATAGACAACAATTACACGAATTTAACCCAGCTTTAAAATAACACGGGGTGAGGATACAATAAACTTCAGTCGACGTATCTACATACTATAGGATTTTCTTTTTTAATCTAAGTGCGATGCTACCAGACGTTTACCAACCAATACAAATGGTAATTCTGTGTTACCTATCAAGTAATTCAGATCCCATGCTTCACACAATGGTTTATATCCAAAGGTTCATGTCGTTTTAGATTATCACCTCATTGAGTAAACTCTTCACGTTATGGACCAATACGACGCAGGTGGCAAAAACTTTGATTTCTTCGTGACAAGCATTTACATGGACATCTTGTAGCCCTGTATTTTTAACCGTGATAAGGACATCCTGGGTTCTAAAGAACAGGATCTAGTTAAGGTTGATAGAGAGACGATACTCAGATAGATTTCTGAATGAAACGAATTAGTATGACTAATATGCATCTGTTGATTCCAGAGGAAGAAACAGGCCAGATATAGAAATCAATATTAAACTAGTTCTGAAAATAAAGGTAAAAGGGCCCGGCCGTGTAAAGTATAGAGTTCGTGAGTCCGTGTGGATATAGTGGAATATAATGATTGGTTTGGAGTCTACTAAAGCAAAAATCTGATTTTGTTTTAAGGAGGTCAGATGGCGATTTTACGACCAACAAGAAATGTACTTGGAGAATTAAGGGCGAGTGCGAACACCTCAACAAAATAACACCAAATTACTATGAATTGTTTCTTATTATGAATATCAATGTTGGTAGATGGAGAGAGAGCGGAAGGCCAAAGAAATGACGGACGCATTGTGTAGGGAATGATATGAAAGAAAAAAAAGGATGATAACGTGACGACTGACAGGGGAAAATGGAAGACAAAAACGTGATGCGCCGACTCCAAGTAACATAGGACAAGCGTAGGGAGATGATGATTACAGTTGCAACATTCTCTCACGATCTTTCTTCATTAAAAGTCCACCATGACGACCATGATGACCATGTTCAGCAGTGTTAATTTAATCAAACTGTGACAAAATAAGTATAGTATTAGTCTTATTTGAAATATGTTTGTCTAACTTGAGTAATCCAAGCCAAAATGCGTCTTCCGTAACTTTTCCTTTCTCTCTTGCACATGTTCAAGGATCAAAAGCAACATTCCAAGGTCATTCTTTAAATGTATGTGTTTTGAAATTTCGACAATGATTTATGTTAATAGATCTGATAACATTTTTAATTTCATTTCAAATGTAGAAAATAGCCTTACTAATTACATTACTCAAAATGTTATTATTTATTTTGTATCTTTTTTTATCATGTGCAAATATTATTCGTGTTGCATTTACGAATTCTGTAAACTTAACATAGCATTGCGCCTGGATTCTTCGAAACGCAGAGGGTTCCTATAACACATCCATATTTCACCAGATATTTTAAGTACCACGTAATAGTGGGCGAGCACACTGTCATCAACCGGGCACAAATTCTGTAAATTCTTCTTTTCAAATTAGAAGTTGGCTTGCACCTGTTGACTCCATACTTAGTGCAACATTCGATTACAAAATACTTGTTAGCCTAGTCGGTATAATGTACTTGGGTCAGCCCAGTTAGCGCTCTTAACCGTTTCTCAATCATGCTGCCAATATTACGCCTAAGCATTTTAAAGAACCCATTGGTTAACACAAGAATACCTTCAGGGACTTCCTCGTGTTCCACAGAAATGACATGGTAGCTATGAAAAAGACTGGTATTATCAAGGTTGCGAAAGGAACTGCAACTAGTTTGTAGCCACATAATGTGGTTAGTTTGACCATGGTTTTAAAATCAAAATTGCGAAAATGACAAAACTTATGATTTACCACAAAGATTACAAAATAACGCAATGATTCTTAAGATGCCTCAAAACGAAGAATATGCGTTTGAAATAAAAAGCATAACAGATGACCTTTGCTTTACATAGATCACACAAATTCTTGACAAAAATATCTTCTATATAAAACTCACAATAGTTTAAACTACGAAAATGCATGTGCATGGTAGAAGCTGTGATAGTTAGTTACACGTAATTAATATCAGGCAGGCGATGCGGAAACAGACACGCGTACGCGCAGGCCAAACTAACGGAACATTTGCTTGCAGACGAGTTCTAATCAAGGTGGCAGTAAAAAAACAAAATATTAGCCGTAATATTTTGATTACAGAATTAGCAATATGGACAAGACGGCCAGTAGTGGGTGAAATCGGGCCTATTATAGGGAGAAATATCATTGAAGTCGTAGTCTTTAATTCACCTATTGTTGTTAATATTATAGACACAAACGAAATGCTAATAGCTGTTCTGTTAGTTCTATAACTGTTAGATCTTCATTACTCTGGCATCCAACCGCAAGGCTTTCTTAACATCCATACAATTTTGGTTGAAGATCTATCCGCAGCATTTCGCAAGTCATTATTATAACACTTTTGACTCTTCAAAAGATACCGCTATTTTCGAAATAAATTAACGGGCACTTTAATATACTGTTATTAAATAAATAAATAGTTATGTAGGAACTCTTATTAACAGAGACCATAGCATTAATTGTTATAAAATCTGTTTTCGTTGTGCTCTGAAAATTTAGAATGCCAGTATCACAGATGGGAACAATAAAATTACTTAATGAAGTTAACGGATTTTACGATGACGCACGAGGCATTCTTGAAGATGAACTATTTCGTCTACTTCATATAGAAGAATAAGCAGTTAATTTCCAAATTCTAATAAGTAATGTACATATGATTGTATAGTATGTGCATTCTAGAAAAATCTGAAATTCTTGTATTGTTTATTCATGCCTATAACATGAGTGCCATTGACATTTTAATAACGCCTACTCTTCAACAGCTTATAAGATTAAAAGGATCAAATGCGAAGGAGCTACTAATTTATTACAAAAATACTTTTAAAGAATTTCTTGACTTTATACTTCAGGTACTTTTGTAAATAAAAAATATTGGTTTTGTGGCTTTAGCGAACAATCGCCGACAATAAATACGCAATTTGCATCTTTAAAAACAGGCTTACACAGTTAGCGTCGAAAAGAAAACACTTGAAAGGATTTCTGGCAAGTGCAGTCATCACTTTTATTGCTTTGACATAAGGATTCAAATTGAACGGCATTTCACTAAGTAAACTTTATGAAGAATCGTCTGTAGATCCCCCAGTTGTGGCTTTTATTTCGTATGTATAAGGTTTCAAATCGTATAGCGTTTTCTTTATTTTTATTTTCAAATAACACATGTGTGTTCGACAATGTGAACAAATGAGTCTTTCTCGGTTGTTAGCGCTGTTGTCCCGGGGCAGTTTGCTCGGTAATGTCTCCGTGACGAATTGTCCATGGTGATCCCATTTCATGCCCGCTTTGAATATCAACGTGACGAGCACGTTAAGTTTCTACTCTTCAAGGTTAGTTAAAGCCAGCTCGTTTTAGTGGTTTTAGGTTCTGTTTACAGCTAGTTTGTCTACATTTGTAAGCGCTTCAAGTAATAGCGCTTTATCCTAGTTCAAACAGCTTTGCAGACGTCACTGAGTTATATATAGATGGTTCAAAAGATGAAGAAACGACCTTGTATTGCTAGGGCCACAGGTGACAATAATCAGGTGTTATTCTTATAATGCAAAAGACTGTGATAAAAATCGTTGTCCGACTTGAATTCAATGAGGGTTAAGCAATATCTTTAAAGATAATGAACTATAATACAAATATGAATTAGGTATTTGATTCAAATATTTAATCAAGATGAACATTAAGCATAAATCATAGATTTCTAAATCTAGAGATAACATAGAGAGAGATGTTTGGGTGTCATCCATAAGATATTACCCAAACATGCAATTAGCACTTAGGTACTGATTCATTCGAGAAAGTGAAAATAATTCATGTTTTGGCAACCTCTAATAAGATTATTGACTTTGCAACTAATAACAGACAAGGAAACAATAAGACCGCCGCAGTTTTAGATACGAAATTAAAGCTAAAACTGAGTGAAAGTAATGATAACTTCACAGTTGACACCACAGAACAACCACAAAACTGCAGTTGTTCCTACCAAAGAAAGTTAATAATTTGGCAGTAAACCAACAAGATTATAGTTAATTATTCTTAACACTTACATAAGTAAATACTACAATTTTGAAACGTATTAATTCAGAGTTACCAAACCATTTTTTCTACGGTTCTCTGGGTGCCAAGCGAGTAACATACAGTAATTCATTTACACATGCATGTAATAGCAAGCTGAGAGTAAAAGTGTTCATAATTTTGTTTCTATTAATCAATTTGCAGACGTCTTCTTAATCATTCCTAATTTCTATGAAATCCATTGCCTTAGAGCAAAAAAAAATATTTGTAGAAACACGTCACCTCCAATGCAAGTGGTTTGAAAAACCTGTTAAAATTTCTCTCGTATTAATTTCGACCAGTCCACTCCCAAACCGAGTGCCCGTTCTACTGACACACTATGTGCTAACTTTAAATCAACATTATTGGTAACTAATCATTTATGCTTTGAATCTATTGTTGCCTTCATCTATAGTATGTTGTTATTGTTATCAGTAACGGTACAGACAAGTTCAGGGCCAACGACCGTCAAGTATTTTACGCTTAGATTTTGCGCTTTGTCGACAGATGGCATTAATCACGCAAAATTCGCGCTATGCGTCACTGCCAGATTTTGTAGACTTTCAAATAATAGAGTACTGGCAGTATTCATAGCCACTTTTATGAACTTACTTTAAAATTATGAAATCATCAGAATTTTTTTATCCCCATCTTACCTGTAACAAAGAAATACAAAATCATTAATACTTATTTGTGTACATAGTTTGATATTTTGACAAATATTGATATCCACCCTTGATGCGTAAAACAGCATTGTTTTAATTTATACTAAAACTAAATTATTATCGTTACAGAAATCCCGCGAGAGCGCGAGCGCGCATTACATCATGGGCCAGGAACAGTCGTACGCGCACGCTAGCAGCACGCAAGTGAGACGGTACAAGGACAAGTACGACGAGCCCCTGCACTACCGCAGCTCGCCCGTCGACTACCACGCGAACGACTTCGACAAGGACTACAAGCGACACAAGGCAAGGAGAAGCGCCGACAGCTTCAAGAGTGACAATTCCTCGACAGAAAGCAGCGGCTACAGGAGCGGCTCCAGCGCCTGCGAGTATCGCTCCGACAGATCCTCCAAAAGCGATTACTACTGCACGTCCTTGTACAAAAACGAACACTACAAAGAGGTCAACAAAGAACTCTACAAACCCGTCAAACTTCATAAAGAGAAGCGATATAATACGCTACAACTCTTCGACGCCGACAAAGACGAACTGAAGAGCGCACGACTCAAAAGCTATCTTAGCGAAACAGAAAAGGCGAAAACGACGCCCATAAAAAAGCCTGGCATTAGGAATTATACACCTAAAATTCTTTCAGAAGAGGAGCAAAGAAAGAAAAGCCAGCATTGGATTTAAGAGAGCTAAGACTAGTAGGCTAAGTTGTAAATATTAGTTTAGCGGTAGATGAGTTGTAAAGGCAGCCATGGAGGCGGCAGGAGCGCTGGCCAGCTTGGCACCGTCGCCCATCACCGTATTGGGTCTGATACCACTCCTGGCACTCGGGATCACGTACTTCAGATACCAACAATTCGACCCAGAATCTTATATTACGGATGTCAATACTGTGAGTATTTTTAAGATCATGATATAAATTCGTAAAACGTAATGTCATTAAAATTTCAAGTGCATTTTTTACTTGTGCAAAATACAGAAGAAACAATAACTTGTTGTAACGACAAGAAAATGTTACAAATGCAATTACAATTTTATAATGATATTAATAAATGTTTCAGCTGTTGCCGATCTACGATTTCGTGATAGTCGGCGGCGGTTCTGCCGGCGCAGTGGTCGCGTCGCGGCTCTCCGAGATCGGCAACTGGACTGTGCTGCTCCTGGAGGCCGGCCAAGACGAAACTGAGATCTCTGACATCCCCGCGCTGGCGGGCTACACACAGCTCTCCGAGATGGACTGGCAGTACCAGACCACGCCCTCACACAACCGCTCCTACTGCCTCGCCATGAACGGCGACCGCTGCAACTGGCCCAGAGGCAAAGTACTCGGCGGCTGCAGCGTGCTCAACGCGATGGTTTACGTCAGGGGCAACCGCAACGACTACGACCTCTGGGAAGCGCTCGGTAACCCCGGCTGGTCGTACGATCAAGTGTTACCATATTTCCTCAAATCCGAAGACAATCGCAACCCGTACTTAGTGAACACGCCATACCACGCCGCCGGCGGATACCTCACGGTCCAAGAAGCACCGTGGCGCACGCCATTATCGGTTACGTTCTTGAAAGGTGGCATGGAACTTGGTTACGAAAACCGTGACATAAACGGAGCGAAACAGACGGGCTTCATGCTGACCCAGGCGACCATGCGGCGCGGCAGCCGCTGCAGCACGGCCAAGGCTTTCCTCAGACCTGTCAGACAGAGGAGTAACTTGCACGTAGCTCTCGGCGCCCAAGTTACAAGGATTCTTATCAATCCTGTAAAAAAACAGGCATACGGCGTAGAATTCTATAGAAATGGTCAACGGCACAAAATTAGAATTAAAAGAGAAGTGGTTATGTCCGCCGGGGCACTAGCGACTCCTAAAATAATGATGTTGAGTGGAATTGGCCCAGCGGACCACCTGAGAGAACATGGTATTCCTTTGGTGGCCAACCTAAAGGTAGGTCATAACTTGCAGGATCACGTTGGTCTCGGTGGTTTGACTTTCGTAGTCAACAAACCCGTAACATTTAAGAAGGACCGTTTCCAGACATTCAACGTTGCCATGAATTACATTCTATACGAGAAAGGACCGATGACGACTCAAGGCGTAGAGGGACTGGCATTTGTGAATACTAAATACGCGCCACCGTCTGGCAACTGGCCGGACATACAGTTCCACTTCGCGCCAAGTTCAGTGAATTCTGATGGCGGAGAACAGATCAGAAAGATATTGAACCTGCGCGATAGAGTGTACAATACCGTCTACAAACCAATAGAGGACGCTGAGACATGGACTATTCTTCCATTGCTGTTGAGACCGAAGAGCTCCGGTTGGATTAAACTAAAAAGTAAGAACCCGTTCGCTGCGCCGTCTATAGAGCCGAATTATTTCGCGTACAAGGAAGATATTAAAGTCCTTACGGAAGGTATAAAGATAGCGATGGCTTTGTCGAATACGACATCTTTCCAGAGGTACGGGTCGAGGCCGCACAACATTGCTATGCCTGGGTGTCAGCACCACGTGTTGTTTAGTGACGAATACTGGGAGTGTAGTTTGAAGCACTTCTCGTTTACAATATACCATCCTACTGGGACGTGTAAGATGGGTCCTAAGCAGGATATCGACGCTGTGGTTGACCCGCGATTACGTGTTCATGGCGTGGCCAATTTGAGAGTCGTCGACGCGAGTGTGATGCCCACCATCATAAGTGGGAACCCCAACGCTCCTGTCATCATGATTGCTGAAAAAGCGTCGGACATGATTAAAGAGGACTGGCTTGTATTATGACAGTACTAAATTATAGTGAATGAAAAATACTCAGTCATGAACAAAAATTGTTATCATAGATACTCGTTAAGTAAAATGCTATTTTATTTAAAGTAATGTTATTCTTGTTGTAGGTCTGTAAATATACTGTTAAGGGATGTAGTGAACGTAATTATTTTACTTTCCGAGTCTATTAGGCGTAATATATTGTAATAAAAATTACCAATCGTTGGTACGCTATAAAATAAAAAATAAAAATTCATTGTAGTTTTATTTGCACAAATAACATTTAAAGCGCAGGCCGCACCGACAGCTAGCGAGCGAGCGAGACGGGCGAGGCTCTTTTCATACTTCGTTTCGGCTCTTTCGGTAGTTCGCGGTGTGAACCAAAATATGAAATGATGCCTCGCCCGCCTCGCTCGCTAGCTGACGGTGTGGCATGCGTTTAAGGTGGAAGCACCAGGCAGGATAGCCCGCGAAATTCACTATTTCATGAAAAAGTCATTCCATGGGATTAAATGAATTTAAAGGGTTGTATTGGTGATTTTAATGGTTTTATAGCTCTGTAAAGTGCGCCGTTGGGGTCGACAGCAGCGAAAGTGGCGTGACAATCTGATCATGTCTGCGGAGCTAACATGGCCAAAGATCGCAAAGGATAGAGAGCTATGGAAGGAGAAAGGGGAGGCCATTGCCCAGCAGTGGGACACTATGTAGGCTGGTAAATTAAGTATTATCAGTGCAGAAATAAACGCAAAGCACATTGACAAATCTAAGAAAAATGGACCGCAATGGTAATAATGGACGCAATATTGCTTTTGGATCAAATAAGATGGCGAGTTCGAGTATTACTTTCTATGGACATTTGGAGTCAAATATTACACAGTATATCCTCTTTACCGCCATGCTAATAGTGACATCTGTGGGCGAATAGCAAGCACATTGAATAAAGCGCCATCTCTTGTCAAATAGCTGTACTACTTACACTACCAAAACCTCTTATAGTTAATTTTAGACCCACTAGATGGGGCAAGATATGTTGTAAGATTATTGTTAGCATGAAAGAGCGATAAAAACAGAAAAAGCCCTAAAAATAAACTGAGACTATTGGCTATGAGTTCTCAAAATCGTTTGATCGTTTGATTTCATTATATAGGTTAAAGAAACTTTGCTCCTGGCAGCTTGACATATTTTTATTTATGGTCAAGCAGTTATAGCCTAGTTGGTGTGACCGTAGGATTGCCCAAGTCATAGATCTCGAGTTCGAACCCAAGACACGCACCGTTGATATTTCGGATTCGAGTGCGTATTGCATAAATATCACTTCCTTCGGTGAAGGAAAACATCGTGAGAAAACCAAACCAGCATGCCTGAGAAATATTTCTCGACGACATGTAAAGCCAAGTCCTCGGCCATGGGCGGTATAAAAACTCTGACACCAGGTTAGGCACTAACCACACGAAAAATAAAGATAAAAACTACATGGCTGAAAAACAAAATCAACGCAAAATATTTTGCTTTCTGACACAAAACTTTTAATTGCCAGAACCAAAACGACATAAAGTCACAAAGATTCAATCCACGTAATACAACAGCCTCTTATTACTTTTTATACCTACATTAACTACATTTATGATCATTTCACAGCCGTTAGGTAAGTTCCTGTACACACCTCATTCAGAATCTAATAAGTATTCAAATGAATCTAGATTTCTAGTTTTATGTGTCAGTGGACTTACATAAACTGCATCGGCGATAGACTGAAATGCGTAATACGAGTATTATCTATTTACATAAACGTTATAATTTTATGAATATATCTTTGTGTTAACTTTTCATTAGAATTTATGTCAGCTCACCGTTTTAAAAAGGTACCTTGTTTTAATATTTAAATAAAAACCTTTCAATTGAGTTTGTTGTCTCGAAACTGACCCCCACTGCATTTATGGAAGGCAGTTTATGTAAATGTATTTTCTTTCCTTCTTTCTTTCAGTTGAGTGTAAATTAGGAAGATAAAAAGCAAACTTTTAGTTTTACCACAAGGTGCTCTTAATTTTCTATCAGGAAAACAAAATATATAACAAACAAACAAACAAACTCACGCCGTTTACCCATGGGTGTGGGCAGAGACCACAGAACGCCACCTGCTACGATCCCTACATACTCCTTTTGCCTCGTCCACATTCAAAAAAACAAAATAGCATTGGAAATTGTACCCAGAACTGAACACTAGCCCTAAACCAGTAGTTAGAAACTATATAGCGATCATATCATCATCATCTGCCTAGCCTTTCCCAACTATATTGGGGTCGGCTTCCAGTCTAACCGGATGCAGCTGAATACCAGTATTTTATATGGAGCGATTGCCTATCTGACCTCCACAACCCGGGTAATACGAAACCCCTTAGTAAGACTGGTTGTCAGACTTCTTGGGCCACTGACTACCTAACCACTGTCAAAGATCTACAAATGACACCCGGGACCAACGGCTTAACGTGCTTTTACGTGAAACTCGGTATGTAATGGGTGGTCACCCATCCACAGACCAATCTAGGCAAGCACGGCTTAACCTAAAGATCGATCCGAGCGGCTGTTATTATTTATCCACGAGCTCCTCATCGGCTCCTCTCGGCTGTTGTTATATAGCGATCATATATGCAAAGCTTAAACATCAGCGATCCATTCGAAAATTTTTAATACCATTAAAACTAATGCAGCATAGCAGTGGCGAAGGTTCCATACAACTCGAATCCTACTGGCTTCCCTTTGAAAAATGGCACAGTCAGTATTCTATGGACAAATAATATAATCACATTAAAGATATGTACTCCGACTTACTTCTTACAAAATTGACCCTTCGCTAATGCAGCATAGTAACAGTAGGCACTTTGGCTGCATATTCCACTCTACATAACGTTGGGTTCGGCTCCAGCCAATCGATACACAAAGCGGCTGGTAACCCCAACATATCCGTACATAATAATTATGTTAGTAAAGCCAGCACCAGTGGCCACCACGAGGCGTTACGCGTACGTGTAGCCGGGTGGGTGAGGCTACGAGCTTACGGGCTCTACACACTAAATCGGCGGGTAGCACACGCAGGTGTAGCCGGCATGATTCTTTTTAGTATCCGACTGACAGTCGATTTCTGGCCGAAGCCGATTATCGCCTCAACCCTAAGAAAATCATTTCAAGATTGGCTAATCATAAATTATACAATAACTTTTTCTACCCGACTACGACGAAGCAAAAAGGAGGTTCATGATTTTGACCGGTATGTATGTATTTAAACTTTTATATTAAAAGTTATATTGACTGCATAATTTATTAACCGCTTAATGAGATGATTAAATTTACCTTGCAACTTGTCAAAAATAATCATCATCATCCTCCTATCCTTATCCCAATTTATTTGTCAAAAATATATACGGGTGTAAACAGACCCTTCACATAACCGTCAACCAAGCATTCTGTACATCAAACTAAGTAACTTTACGCAAAAATTATTGCTGGGAAACGACTTTTTTTTTTGGGGTGTAAAATCACGTTTTACTGTAGGACTCGATGGAAAGCACTCAAAGCATTGTGCTGATGGGTGGATTGAATAGTACGGGGTCGTGGAGGTGTGTGAAGTAAACATCTTACATTAAAAACAAGTATTTAAAAAAAAATTGTGAAAAAGTTGGAACTTTGGCCCCCCAATATCTCTATAACTAGAAGGTTCCCAGGTATGGTCTAGAGCAAAAAAATGATCGCAAAGACTGGGAGAACAAGTACCTTTCGGCTATGTTAAGGGTATATTTACACCCTTTATGTGTGTGCCTGTGTGTGTAAAAATGTGTACTTATGTATAGGCCAATTAGAATTCCTGCCACAGATTAACTAATAGTTCATACGTCCCTGCCCCCGTGTCGCCTTTTCTAACGCGCTCTCACGCATGCGTACTTACGTAGGTAACAGTTCGTTCAATTTCGGAGCTTGATACGAACCTCCGCCGAGGGCCATATTTTGGTGTGCAGAGACCCTATCCGAGTCGTTGCACAACATTCAATCTACTCGATCAGGTGTGATTATTGGCTGCTCTGATTTATGGTTATAAGCGCCACCTACTTCATAAATTGGAGAATTTTAACTGATAATCATTACATCGTGCTGATATGCATTTGATTGTTAGTTGCACAAATGATTGACCACTTTCGATAAAGGAAAGGTGGTGTCGAGTCAATCTCCTCAGTGTCATTAACAGCATGCATTTTTCTAATTTACAGATACTAGTTATAAGCACAAAAATAACCGAATACTATAGGTATCAATACTGATCCCTCCTTTTGTAAATAACGTTAGATAAATAAGTTATAGATAATGATCTCAATGTTAAACAAATAATAAAACTAATATGTGAATTAAGCAATGGAGGCCCCTCGATGACATAATATGGCAAATATTAAAAGGCTGTAATGGGAAAATATTTACATTACCTTACATAGATAAATAAAACACACTAAAACTCATGATCATCTCATTAATACTGGTATACAGCTGCATCTGGTAAGACTGGAAGCCGACCCCAACACAGTTGAAAAAAGGCTAGGTAGATGATGAGATCAGGTAAATAGGTGCCTTTTAAATTTCTGGCCACACTGAGGAGAATCTGCCGTTTTAATAAATCAGCAGTTTGGACGTGGACACCTCCATATAAATTAGTTAACACATATCGTCCGGATTAGCTCATTTTGACCACAGCTTAAATTCGTTACGGCAATGAGTAAGCCCTAATCTGTTACCTATGCAGCCACGTAAGCCACTTACAAAATACTAAGATGCATAAGACATGAGTAAACTCACACCTCGAGTTATTTCACTTTGTATTTAACTAACTGCATCATGTAAGCGTTGTATATAGGTTTACCACTAAGTAAATAATGGTGGCACTTAGGCTTATGAACGTTATTTGTATAGGAAGAAAAAATATTAGCACAACTGAGTATAACTTCCTTTTTTCTAAGGACGCATCGATGCGAAAATGTTGCTATTACAGCGTCGTAGACATTTAAATTTTAACAGTTGTAGACGTGCAATACTTCATCAATTATCATCTGTCTAACCATTTTTAAAAATGTGTTAGGATCGGCTTCCAGTCTAATCAGATGCAGCTGCATGCCAGTATTTTGCAAAGAGCAACTGCCGATCTGACTTTCAGAATCCAGATAGATAATGCGTAACACGGTACCTCTTCGTAAGACTGATTGTAAATTTCAAGATGCTGGCCATCCGAAACGACTGTCAAAGATCTACAATTGACAGGGGGGGCCAACGGCTTAATGTACTTTTGAAGGGCCGGAGGTGTCTTGATATGACGTCCGATTCGCAACGTCAATTTGTAAAATTACGTCTGATTTCATTGGTAGTCTTTTATTTTAGAACAACTAGTTCCTTAGGCATAAACGATTCATTTTCTAATGCATTTTTTTGCATTTGCATTTTTAATAAGCAGTCGAACTATATTATAGAAAACGATCCATCAACATAGCGCTTATGTCGTTACGTGGTTGCATAGAAACACGGAAGTTTATTGTGACCCCACAGGTCTTCGAGTATGGTGGTGACTTTGCGAGGGGTCAAAAGGTCTCTGATTTACACGACGACAAAGGCAAGAAATAATATAATATTCATGATCGTGCTGTCGCATATCTAAAGGTTATATCGACAAGTTTATTAGTTTTGTATAGAGTTTACATAACATAACATCACGCCTGTAGTCCCGAAGGGTTACTGAGAGGTGTGCCTAATTGTACACCCACATTTCGCCAGTTATGTTTTTAAGTCCCATGTAACAGGGGGCGAGCCTATTTCCATCCACCAGCAAAATGTTTTTAGTGCGATACATTGAGTACTACCGTAAAACGTTATTTTTCACCCCAAAAAAAAATCGTTTCGCAGCAATAATTTTTGCGTAGAGTTACTTAGTTTGATGTACGGAATGCTTGGTTGACGGCTTCGTGAAGGGCCCGTACCATGTACACCTTGTACAAAGCAGCTAAATCTTTAGCCTAAAATAAAAGGAGATGGATGGATGGCGGATTTATTATGCGCACAGCCAAGGAGTGGAATTCCCTGCCTGCGTCGGTGTTCCCAAGTTCATATGACCCCAATCTATTTAAGTCGCGAGTTAATAGGCTTCTTTTGGGCTGGACTAGATTGAGGTCAAGAGTAAGCCCATTCATTATAAAAAAAAAAAGGGCAGCAACTTTAATTGCTACAAATAATTAAATACAGAAGGAACATTACGTACCATTACAAAACATTAAATCACAATAATCAGTTCGTTCCTGGATGTGGTCATTATTATCCATTAAACACATTGTTAAGTATTGAGAAAGCTTTGGTAATGCCTACAGCTCATTGATTCGGGTTTGCTCATTAAGTCAGTAATTTATTATCAGATTAAGAAAAGAGCGTGAATGATTGCGCGACAGTTGACAGGGGGCAATGCAAGAAAATTGTAGCGCCCATCTCAAGTAACACGACAAGGGGTGAAAGATGCGGGACGTGAGAGGGAAAGAACCTCACGTCCCAGCCGCCGCGGGAGACGCCCTGGGCGTCAGGGGTCACGTGGTGGCTTCCGGCCACCGTAGGCGCGGGCCTGTGGACGGCGAGTTATGGGCTAGCTCGCCGTCCGGCCGTCTTATGACGACAGGCCGTGTCGACGGCGCGTTCGTGTTCCACGCGCGCCTCAAAGAGATGTCAGCAACCAAGTAGGAGTCCGCATGGGCCGATACCTGCCAGGGCTGCGGGACTGTTCGAAAGAGATACCGTGGCCCTGGAACACAAAGGGCAAAGAAGGAACATGGATGGGTTTTAGTCAGTACAAGTCTGACATTCCCTTCCGCTCCGCCCAGAGTGGGGGGTGGGGGCATTTGTTGATTTCCCACACGAAAAAAATAAAATAAAAAAAGGGTGAAAGATGATGTCGAAAGTCATCAAATACCCGCTACTATGCTGTCTATGGTCTCCTTTTTAACCGCCACAACAACATAGTAATTATTGGAATTTAAAATATGTGACTTAGATGAATATTTGTATCCAAAAAGGTTGCACTCCATTCATGCTAACTAAAGAAAATAGTAGCTAACACCCGTGACATTGTCAGCAGCCGTTTTAAATTTATAATTCTCTGTTCCGATCAAAGAAACAAAAACGACTAGCTATAAATTGGTCCTTAGGTGAATAAGAATAAATAATGCTCATTTAAATAAACGTGAGTTAAGAACAGGTACATTATTTAAATTTAAAATTAAACGGTATATGTTCTCTGCTGGTGCCGACGCATCCCACCGCGGCGCTCGGCGTCTCTCCGCAGCCGCAGCGCGACCAACAGCGCTCGGCGTCTCTTCGCAGTCGCAGCGCGACCAACAATGCGCCCGCGCTCACGTACGCCACTTATGTAACACGCACACATATTCGCAGGGTTCCGCATAACACCCGGCGCACACTCTCGGAGGACTGACACTACTGGATGGCGGTGACTGACAGTCACATACACTCTGATTGAAACAACAAATTACTAGGGAGTGCATATCTGAAACTCATTCACCAACTCCACGTAACAGCTAACTAGGCTGACAAAAGTAGGATCACTAGAGTAATCGATCCTGGGAGCCTTATAATATGATCGTCTTTAGTAGCACAATTCAAACGTGAGCTTCGGGTGTGTGTGAGGAATATATCAAGTATATTTTGATTGTGCATCTTCATTGCTAAAAGTTGGTTCAGTGGTAATTTTTGATTTTTCTTGGTTCTCCTTCAGAGCTTTTGAGTAATTCAGAGAGAATTACTTAAAAGCAAGGAAGTATCTAATTCGTAACTTTTTATCTGATTGGCAGGTGGTTTTTAGATCTCAGCAACGCGCAACTTTGTTCCACAAATCCGTTCGTGTGTAATCGGTACAAGCACACCGGTTTGAGTCGTTCATTTAAATTTTTTAATCATTTCAATTGCCCTATTACAAAATTTGCCGGTTAGAACTCACATTTGCTAGAAATTCTGACTTAAATCAGGGAAATGATGACGTAAGCTGATTGCGGCAATCTTTATTCAGTATGTACACAAATATGGTATCCGAATATGTTTGCAACTGGAAATAACGTTGTAGGAAGGAGACTAGATATTAGATACGAGATTTGTTGCATTTGTCAAGGTTATATCAAATAAAAAAACATCAACTACCGTCAACATAATTCATCATTCTCTTGCCCATGTCTCAATTCATGTGGGGTTGGCGCAGCATGTCTTCTTCTTCTAAACTTCTCTATTACTCTTCATCTCATCAAACACCTTTCGTGCGATCATTCGTCACACAGTCCATCCATCGTTTTTTTGGTCTCCCTCTACTCTCACCGTCTACATGATTGCTATTGATTAACAATAGGCTGTCCAGTCACGGCCACTAATATCACACGCAGCAACTTTTTAAATTGATTGTTTCGTACTGTATTGATTAACGTTTCACGTTTTCACGTGTTCAGGTCAACTATCAGAGGTCAATGAAAGTATCCGAGTTAAAAAAGTCTGGAAGTGAGTTGAGTTTTTATTTCTATTATATACTTCTAAAATTTTCACAGACTATTGAGGAACCCTTTTTTATTCTTTGTCACATCAATTTGAAAGTAAATAAAATTAAGGCCATTCATTATAGCTTCTGTGATCTACCACTTTTTTATCAACATTTTTTTTATAAATACAACGAGAATTGTTACGATCTGATTTACACTGCCTGGAGAAAATTCATAACCTTAATTACATTTAATGTCTTTTTTTTTTTTTTTCAATAACCAGATTAAGACAAAACATCTTGTGGGTATTATAAAAAAAACTTGACGTGATAAAAATATTTGACATTTATTAGAAGAGTACCTGGAAGAATATTGGGGAAGCCTTTGCCGAGCAGTGGAATATACAAGCCTATTAAAAAAAAATGTTGTATTGACCATTCTGTTTGCAATTACAGGGATTAGAAGGCAGTCACAAAATAAAACAAATCCATCTTGTGGGCGTGGAAAAAGTAATAGTTGTAAACGACTGTACTATAAAGTCGAGCTGAGACAAACGCAGTTTTCAGAGTTTAAACCCTACAACAGATGGTTATCATCAAGGTCTCCCAAAAATGTTTAAGTGGATTGCACATAAGTTGATGACCGCTACACTGCCTACTCAGACACGACCCATTACTAGTGACCTACTGATTTACTGAAAGTTCAAGAAAAACAAGTTTAAGCTGTATTACTTGAACTATGAGTTACTTGAACGCCATACTCTTAGTAGCATTCATATATTGGCAGCTTAATCAAACTCGACAAATAAGAGATTCATACAGTTTCATCAGTTTTTACTGTCACTATCAATGTCAATAGGAATATTAATAATTGTATTTATTTACTAGCTGACCCGGCAAACGTTGTTTTGCCATATAAATAGTATGAAAAATAGATGTTGGCCGATTCTCAGACCTACTCAATATGCTCACAAAATTTCATGAGAATCGGTCAAGCCGTTTCGGAGGAGTACGGGAACGAACATTGTGACACGAGAATTTTATATATAAGATTTATTTATTTATTTGAACTGACACTGCATTGAACTTAGCTAAATCGTTTTTGACAAAAATAGTTACACACACAAGGCTGAGGCCAAACGAGCGAAATTTTTTGAGCTGTGAGTCGTGAAAAATGGCCTCAGCCTAAATACGTTATGAATTCAACTGAGGCATAATTTTCTAAAAAGTATTGATTGTCCCACTTCATGTTACCAAGTCGACATAAATGGAGCAAGAAAGTTTGAAGACCATTAAATAATAAATAAACAATACATTCTAATCCAACTAATCGTCATTCTATAGTACCTCAATCGCTATTACATAAAAGCTTTTATAATGAGAGACAAAACAAAGCAATTAATCAAATCGTAACCAGACCCCGCCACAGCATCAGTAACCTATACATAATTATTTATTCCTTACTCACTACATAACAGTAATTAGGATCTTTGCATTCCCCGGACATATATCCGCGATCGCACTGCTACACTTACTGAGGTTCACATTACAGAAGTTTTGTATTACCTGACGTAATCGAAAGAAGTATGAGTTTCGTGGCCCTATTTCCTATTTATCACGTCCGCTGTGTACAGGCTGTGAGTATTTATAATGGTACCTTTAGAAATGTTGATTTAACAAGCAAAAAGAGGCAAAGAACATTTCCGTGGCCGATTGATTGGCTGAGAAACCACGCTCAGTCAACCTCTGAATGTAGAAACGCGTACAGATTCCTTTGAAGGTGTAGAAGTATTCAAGAAGGACATTTGTAGAATCTGCCCTAGAACTTGTCAATTATAGGGTTGAAGTACATCCGTAAACAAAACCGTGGAAAGCAGTATCTGAAGAAGTGAAATAAACATTTGCAGTTCATTCACCTGAGGATAAGTATTGCGAATATTATGCAAGAGCTGAATATTTACATAAAATACACAACAATTGGTCGTTTAAACCGTAATATAACACGAACAATACACGACGGTTTGAGAGCACGCCTGTGAAAGCTTTTCACACTCGCACTGTGGGTCCACGGCCTGGCTCAGTGACGTAAGCGGTCTTATTACCCACAACTTTCGATTTCTGGATGAAGTCGTGTTTACTTCCTCTGCGGATGCTTGTAATCTTCTGAAAAGTTTTTAAATGTACACGACTTTAGAAAATGACAATAGTGAACAATGTGGCGATGTTGACAAAAGTCGTCCGTCAAAAGACATCCTTCGACTGAATGCATATCAAAACACCCGAAGCTAAAATGACCAAGTAATAAGAGGTTAGACGATTTAAGATTCATTTCATAATCGATTTTAGAATGAATATTTCATAATAGAATATTGATTAACGGTTATCGATATTCTGCTAATCAAGTACCAAGCTGAGTATGATGTGTGTTTATTTTGAACAGCGCATTGGCCCACGGCCGGGGGTCGATGTCGTAAGCGGCCCGATTACCCACAACTTTCGATTTCTGGATGAAACCGAGTCTGCTTCCATACTCGGCGCAAAGCGAGTGTTAACCTTGTGGAAAGGTGATATAACTTTGAGAAATAATTCATGACTAAGCCTCAGGTATCTATTAGGAGTTGCTCTTTGTGTAGGTTATTAACCTTCTAACTATTACAACAAGAACTTGAAAAATCTTTTCAATAAGTGCTGCAGGACTGGTCAGCATAGCAGTTGAATCAATGAAAATCTGAAGATATGTCATCAAGGGAAGACGGAATGTGGAAGTAAGACAAATAAGATTTCGACCCACAATTGAGGAGACATTTTCTTTATTTAGAAGAATACGATAAGAAAATCGAAAAACCTGATAGAGAAAAGGGCTCCGAAAATTCTGTCCAAAATCCACAGGTCAGGAAGCACAACTCTATTAAAATAAGTATCGTTATTGTGTATTTCACAACCAATACTGGAATTAGGTCGATTGCATCGTTTTGCAACGGTTACGTGTGCGATTTTCGTCATATGCATACCTGACCAGTGTCGTCGTTGTCATTGATGTCATCGGTATACTGACACGCCTCGCATCACGTCGGCTTTGTCTTAAGAGCACATGTTACAACATCTGCCGTAACGTTAGAGTAGAGTTTAAGTTCATGGTCTACTTTTCTAGTTGTTTTTTTCTTTGTCTTTCTTGTTTGTTTGTTTTCTTTTCTTTCAAGATTTTTTTCTACCTAAACTGTTCTTGATGGAACCTTCTGGGGAACTATCATTTGTCACTTTTTTTTCAGATAGATTTTAGTCTACATTTTATTGTATTACTACTGTAGCTTTTACTTCTACTTCAACAAAGTCCATACAGATATAGAATGTTTAACCATAAGATCCTGAGGTCTGTCCTAAAAGTACATACACTTTACATACACAAAATTTCCAAGAAAAGTCATCATCTGCCTAGCGTTATCCCAACTATGTTGGTGTCGGCGTCCAGTCTGACCGAATGCAGCTGAATACCAGTATTTTACATGGACCGACTGCCTGTCTAACCTCCACAACTCCAGTACTAACTTACTGTACATAATACGATACCTCTTGGTAAGACTGGTTGTCAGACTTTCGGACCATTGACTACCTGTAGCGACTGTCAAAGATCTATAAATGGCAGCCGGGACCATTAACGTGCTTTCTGAGACACGGAGGGAACTCGGTATGTATTGGGCGGCCACCCATCCATAGACGAACATAGGCAAGCGCGGGTTAACCTGAAGATTGATCCGACCGGCTGTTTTTACTTAGCCACGAGATCCCCTGGAAAGTAAAACTACATAAATCAAACTATGATATTATGCAACAAGTAACAACATACAAAAACAGCAATTAATGCTAGCACTAATGAATGAATCCCACGTCATTCAGAAACAAACAATGTCACTTTTGAGGATGTACCTCCAAGACTAAGTACTGAATAGAAACTGTTAGAAGCAAGCGGAACAACTCATCACGCGAGAGAGGAAGACGTGTTGATGAGTTCCTTGGCGGACTTAGTAGCATAATTTTACATGTTTTATTATGATTTATTTCCTTTATTTATTTTTACACATATTTAATACATTTTTAAATATTCTAATATAAAACAATATAAAAAAAACATTTTAAAATATATAAAATAGTGGTCCGCCGGTATCGGGAGCAGGGTCCAAGCTAACGGTGGTTAGGGCTCCAGAGACAGGAACCTCCTCTCAATGCGAGCCGTATCGAGGACTACTGCCGCCTAAGGAGAGCCACGATTTTTATGATTTATTTAACTATTAATATGTATCTACAGGACGTTTTTTTAAACGTGGGCAATACTTTAGGGGCGTGTAGTACTCATGAAAATAAGCAACTTTTACTATGGGACCGACCATGAAATCGTGAAAAAAATATCAGCTGCTCCACACGAATGTAGGCAACAGCAGATTTTTTAAATCATATTTCATAGTTAACCCCATAGTAAGAGTTGCTCATATTTATGAGTACTTCACTCCCTTAAAGTATTGCCCACGTTTAACCAAACACCCTGTATAAGACGGTCAGTTTGGATAGAAATCATCGTTACCAAGTAATTAGAAAGGAGGTAGAAGTTGGGAAGCCTCCAGATTTGCATCAACCAGCTATCATAAATTCTGTTTGTATTATTACCTTACTTTATTACCTGCCTCGTTGTTATTATTACCTTACTTTATTACCTGGTCGAGTGGTCGCATGCGCGACTGCTGAGCATGAGGTCCTGGGTTCGATTCCCAGGTCGGGCAAAGTGTTATTAGGGTTTTTCCATCAGGAATCTCTCAGTAGCCGCCACGGAGTGTGAATTTGTACCTGGTTGGTGGCAGTAGGCTCGCCCCCTATTACATGGGACTTAGAACATAACTGGGGAAATGTGGGTGTACTAATAGGTACACCTTTGCCAAACCCTTCGGGGATTAAAGGCGTGATGTTATGCTATGTCATTACCTGTAGTTATCTTCTATTGGTTCTAAATCAGAGAGTGATGCTTATTTTCTAATAAATCACAATGGTGAATCGGAAATGAACGGGATAATTGAGCCTGGTATGAAAAGCATGTAATTTGATAAATAAACCAGTATGTCGCAACGTGCCCAATAAACACTAACAATGTACACAAATCAGATCACACCAATCAAACTATCACTGTCACAGCTCTCATTATACAACGTAATCATTACAGCAGCCAGAGTATCTCTCAGTCGAATTTCATCAAACAAACCATAACATACCCGCGACCCACAACTCCACATAAGCCACCTCGTAACACACATTACGAATAATCTGCAGGCTGGGGAGCGCGCGCGTGGGGCGGCGGGCCGACCGGCGCACGCGCAGCGCCAGTCCACCACGCGGAGTCGCGTCGCGCAGCTGTCGCGAACCAACCGGAACACCACCCACAAATTACGTCAGTTCTATTTTTTTAACTAAAACCTTCTTCTCTATCTCTCCTTTATCAACTAACTGTGAAAAAAAAAAATCAGCGTCATGAAATTCAATAGCTGTTCGTTTCGCGTCTGAGTTCAGCGATTATATCGTTTCCACTCATTGTACCTGTAATGTGGTGTAATAGAGCCTTATCTAACGTAGCGTAATACGACTGGTTAATCTTGTCGATTATTGCATAACGTCATACTCCTTATTCACCCTTGGATTGACGTAAGAACGTTAGCGTGTGTTGTGATAGGTCATGTAATTTCAACGCTCCTGTAGTTTTGCGCAGGTGTCTGTAACTTTTTATCACGATAACGACTTGTAAGACGTAATTGTGATAGCATCTAACAATAAATGGTGGTCGTGATAAGGTCTAAGAATTTCTCGTTATCTTGGTGTTAAACTTAGTAAAAGCTAAGAACGCTAAGTTATATAAGCGCATTCTAAGTGCTTATGAAGCTGTGAACTTATTTCCTAGCTTCATTGAAAATTTTGTTACACGGCAATACTTGTCGCTGAAAGTAATTTGAATAACGTGTTTCGTGAGAGTATTCACAGGCATTATTACTTCCTTAGTTCCTTTGATCTCAAAACATTCGTCTTCAAATTATCTTTAATCTTTTTTAGACCAGTCTCGTTATCGTATCGTTAAATTCGCATCATGCTTTTGTTTTCTTTTGATTCATTTTGAGGGACCTAATGTTGGTTTGACGTGACCTGTCAAACGTTAATCGCTGCTAACCTATTACGTCAAAACAACGGTAATAGCTTCTCCAGCATAATACTAATGATTGGGCGCAATTAGCCGTATTTACCATTATATAACTGCTATGTTTAATTCTTCTGACGCAAGCCTCTAACTGGAATGTATTTACTTCAATTTTATGACATAGTTACGATTATGACCCACATTCCTTTGAATTTTGGGACCTTAATTGCTTGAAGCTACAAATTATGCTAGCTAATTAATTAATGACAGTTTTACAATATACTATTCTATAGCAACTGTGTAAAAGTTACATTATGTTTTACAAGCCGAAATGAATTTCACCAGGAATCGTGATCAGTCCTTCCGATGTTTTGGTTCAAAAAGCAGCTAGAAGATCTTTATTCTGAGGCTTCCATTTAAGCGTGATTAAAACCTCACAAATCTAAGAATAACACCAAACTTTGATGTCCAAATGCCTACAAAATCACTACAAGCACGAGACGACTAAAGACAACAGCTAATGAAACTGTCACCACACATAATACCATTTCTTATATTGTCACTTTTTCTAATTATAGGTTCGACAATCAAGTTCAAAGTGCATCGACAGTGCGTGAGAAATATTGTCACAATACTCATAATAAGACGTATTACTTTCGACTCGACAAGAGATCATTCGCCTGCACTGGGGACTGAGCCCACTGAGTGGAAGTCTTACGCCACTGAGGTCATTAAGACTACTGGTACTAAGGCTACTAATCCTGTTGAGCCTATCGACTACCAGTGAGTGCTGATCAGTGAAGTTTGATGGTGTGTCCCGT
Organism: Noctua janthe; assembly: GCA_910589295.1. NCBI lineage: Eukaryota > Metazoa > Arthropoda > Insecta > Lepidoptera > Noctuidae > Noctua > Noctua janthe. The sequence goes on along the minus strand of OU342573.1, from coordinate 5,318,725 downwards.
GATAGTGAAGTTACTGTAGAACTTATATTCGCGTGTTTGGATGAAAATCGAGAGTAATGATGGTGAGTGTCTTATTAGTCTAAAATATATAGTAATAACTTGGATAGGGTTAAACTTAAATTTTGATGAAGAAGCTATGGAGGAAGAGAATTTGTGTGCACAATTAATAACGAAAAAACGGAAGCGTTTGTGGACCTCGTAATCATAATAAGGTCATCCTAATGATGGCTCTTGACTGCAAATCGTGGCGAAAGAATTTTACCAAAAACATTCAGGCAACATTTTAAACAGTTGAGTTTCTCAGATACTAAAACGACCAATAAATACGGTCTGTTTTATCCATTGAACAAAGTCATAATTTTATCAAAAGCTAAAGTTACGTGGTCAAGTTTAAGCAATCAAAAACATAACGATATTTTTATTTACAAAATTTCTTAACCGCGGAAAGAATACAAACGTTTTTTACGTAATTCATGTTACATTCTCACGATTTTTCAGAGTAAACAAATTGTTATCTTCGCACAGATTACTGTGCGCCGTGAACCATGGCATTGCACAATTACAGGTGTTATATGTTACTCTAAAAGATATTCGGCGTCATAACACTAATATAAAATAGCAGTGTGTCAAGGCCGATGAATAACTAAACCAAATATTGCTTGTTCTTGTGAAATGAAGTGGTTTTGTCAGTAACTTGCTGATAGTGCTAAGTGGCCGGTAGATTCTGACTATTAGCGGCAGATTTTTGGTAACCACGTTAGAGTTATGAAAACCGGTTTAGAAATAAGAGGATCTAGGTTGGGGGTAGCGCAGGTTTCGTTCAATCAATCAAATCGACTCGGCCTATCGCAGTTCACACTGCTGGACAAAATCCTTTTCCAAGCGCCACAGCAACCTGACCTCCGCCTCCGCTTCGGCCCCCAGTCTGTGCCAGGCTCCTTTTAGAGGGCGACGGTCCACCTAGCTACCATACTAGGATTAAGACAGCAAAAATCTTCATATGGCCAAAGTAGAAGAGTCCCATTAATAAATGGGAAATTTCATTCTTAACATATCAATTTCGGATTAGTTCAGTTGGTTGTCCTTCTTTCCAATTTCTATTTAGCATTTCCTAATCTTCCTTTCAACGACATCTTACACTGTCGGAACTTTAGTGTCTATTGCTCAACGTAAACATTTTAAAATTTCAGCTCTTACAAGCACAACTAATTTAGTTACACTGTGTGAAATCTCCCGTGCACAATGTGTCCGTCTTAGCTGTTTTACACCTAAACGTAATTAGACTGCTAGCATGTGTACACAAAGTTACTGCCATTCTCCAACAAATAGTCGCACGTTTACTTCCGACTCGAGATAAATGTTTCGTCTAGAATCTTCTCATTAGCGAGGGTAAAAGTGCATGTAAATTGTTGTAACTGGTCGAGTTACGAAGAGATAACACGCACAGTCATCCACAAATAAATAAAAAAGTGAAGTGTTTTGAGGATTACTTCATCATTATCTAATGCAGCCCAATTCCAAGCACGAAATATTAAATCACTACTTATCTGAAAATCTTACAACTAACGATACAAATAAATGTCGATGCAATTTTGACTAATCAGACAAGTAACTTGTTACAGTCACGAATATAATCTCGTAATCCTAGTCTACAGAATTGGTAATCATAACGAATAAATGTGACAAAATGAATTGAGATCTATATTTATGAAGTGCAAAGTAAGGCTAGTGTCCCTGCCGCGGGAGACGCCCTGGGCGTCGGGGGTCACGTGGTGGCTCCCGGCCACCGTAGGCGCGGGCCTGTGGATGGCGAGTTATGGGCCAGCTCGCCGTCCGGCCGTCTTATGACGACAGGCCGTGTCGACGGCGCGTTCGTGTTCCACGTGCGCCTCAAAGAGATGTCAGCAAATAAGTAGGGGTCCGCAAGGACCGATGCCTGCCAGGGCTGCGGGACTGTTCGAAAGAGATACCGTGGCCCTGGAACACAAAGGGCAAAGAAGGAACATGGATGGGTTTTAGTCAGTACAAGTCTGACACTCCCTTCCGCTCCGCCCAGAGTGGGGGGGGTCATTTGATGATTTCCCATCCGGAAAAAAAAAAAAAAAAAAAAAAAGGCTAGTGTCCCACCGTCGACGATTAACGAAAAACGAGTAGAGCTAGTAATTCGAAACGAGTTGTTTGGCAAAATGTGGCACTAACTAATCGAGTAAGATTTCACGCCGGCCGTCAGTAATCAACTATTATTTCCATACTATTTTTTTTTCCTAGCCTGCTCTGTTCCGCTCCTGGGCGAAGGCCTCGGGATCCACTTCTCACGTACCCGCGCATCCTCCTTTCAGTTCTGCCGGAACTTGTACATTTTACCCCGCCATTTCCTTCGTGGCCTCTGGCGACCCTACCTCATTGTGTCAGGGCACCAGTTTCCTGCTAGTCCTCAGTTTGTCAGATGCGGCAGACATGACCTGATCAGTCCCATTTCAGACAGTCCCAGTTTTTACATTTAAATTAGCAATATTTGATATTTGTGTGCCTGTTCGAAAACGGCTCTAACGATTTCGATGAAAGTTTAGTTTTTTTTTTTGTTTTGAGGGGTTTACGCGGGCATAAAATCGATCTCTAGCTAGGTCTAATATCTCAGAAAAATTGTTTTCTCTATTTTCCCCCGAGCAGAACTCGATCGCCCAGGTACTTATTATTATCAGCTATTTGTGTTTCACTGCAGGACCAAGGCTTGCCTTCCCCACTGATTGCTGTTGTTGGTCAGTCTTTTAGAAAAGTGTTGAGTTCGTCCCGCTAGCTCCTTCTGCGTCTGCCATTTGCTGCTGTTTGGCACCTTTCGTAGGGATATATCAGCCTATACTAAGCCCTAAAACTAAAAGTGCGTTTCTTAAGCGACAAAAGAGTCGCTTCCTTCCGTCGCGCGTCGTCGGCGGTGGGACAGCTGACTTACGGGCGCCACACCGATGTCTGCGCGCACGCCGCCGGTCGCTTGATTATGTATTATGCAAAGCAGATTCAAATCTCATTGCATTACACTACATAACGTTTTATTGCATTTTTTGACATAATCTTTGGTAATAAATTAGTTTGAACGAAGTGAGTGGTATTTGGCATTTGAAATTACTCCCAGAAACCTAGTTTAAGTCAAGTTAACGACTGTTTGAACTAAGACTGTTATTTTTTTTTACCCTAGATTTTACCGATAACAATTTCCATTATTTTAAAGGTTGCCATGTAAAAGCTTCTTCATTGAACACCAATTAACCTGTAGGTATTAATTAAATCGTAATAAGTTTAAATAACAGTTCCTACATACTCAGTACAATGTTATTTTGTCCAAGGAATGTACGATTACGATGGTTACCTCACATCTCTCCACCTATATCATCAGAATGGTCACTGCTAAGCTGTCAAAATGAGCGCGATCCCATTTCGATCGACGCGATTGTTCTCCAATTACGATATTTGTTCTAATCATTGTTATTTCAAATGTAATCAATCATTGATGATGATGCCATCTAGCCGATTTCGGCCACAGTGACTGCATTCGATGGCTTTCCAGGGAGGTTGTCAAGAGCTTTGGTATGTTGCTCTATCATGTGCTCTCAAGTGGCTAGCATAGCCAACTTTGGCCGAAAAACTCCGAGCACAAAGCGGACATGTCAGAACACCATTAACGAAGTTGTAGGGTAAAGCTGCAGGTGGCCTAGCTTTAAGGTTATCACGCCTTCTTCTCTCTTCGAAGGCATTGACCTGCCGATGCACACGACGTCACACGAATCATTAATCAATTGCTATCAGCAACTTGTAAAAACACTATAAACACATTCATGCACTGTTAACCGCAGACGTAACTCAAAGGTATTTTAATAAGGAAGCGATTACTGCGCAATGTTTCTTATTATCTTATTGAATATCATTAACGCACATTATATCATCTGATATTTAGACATCACTTTACACGGTTTTAGAAAGGGACGCAGCAATTAGAATCTTTGGAGAAGCTGCGTAACTAGATCACGCATTCTTCATTGAAGTCTTTGTATCATTAAAACAGATCATCTTGTATTTCTAACTTAATAAATTAAAACGTGTGTAGAAGCGAATGTTTAGAAGATTGTTGTCCCATGTTGTTTGGGGTCGCCAACCATCAAGCCCTGCTCACTCCTTCTCTTACATATCAATCCTCACACAATTAAATCATCAATTATTTCAATGGTGTTCCTCTCCATCTTTCAACATTAATTGTATTCATCACTCTTTTAGTCGCATGCGTGCTGCTCATACGAAAATACAATAGATGCTTAACTTGCTTTAACTTACTGCAACAGGTTCCATTTCCCGACTCCCTCCCATGTTTTGAAGATGATATATATCACGTTTGTTTCAATTGTGCTTCAATTTAGATTTAAAACTACCCGTCTCCTTGCCTTGCTATTCCTTTACTGGCCCTAATTTTCTGATCAGATTGGTCAGCACTCCCTAATCTCAGTCTTTCTTGTTCCTACTCCTCTATCGTAAAGTGAAAACTGTGACTTCCTGTCAAAGCCGGCCAATGTCCGGTGTTATTGTACCATAGACACCACGGGCATTGACATAAAACTGATTCTTCTAATACCTACTTAGATGATATGACATAGAAAAAAACTCGTTAAAAATTCTTTGAGTAACGAGAGGCGTTTTAAAGTTATTTCTGATTCTTCTAAAACGAAAACTGCACAACATACATATAAAAAATAAAGTTTCTTTGTATGACTAATGATGTTTCACGTAGTTACCTTAGTTAGACGAGCACACAAAAGTGAGTTCTCACAGCACAGCTTGAGCGTAACAAGTGACAAATAACAAACACGACGTAACACATAATAGTGCACCCGGGAAGTGCTCAGTAATGCGTTTGCGCAACTACAAAGCGGCCAGTACACGGTTTAAGTACCCATTCCAATTTTAAAACTGATTTGACTTAGTTACTTCAATTCAATTGTGTTTATTCAAAGTTGAAGAACTTGTTAAACATTTCTGAAAAAATTGTCGTAGGTATATTTTTCCAACTTTTTTGTATAAGACGTCGAGATTTAATAATAGCATTTCTTTTATTAGAAATTAAGTTGCTTGTTGTGTCAGAACAGTAGAACATCCGTTCAAGAGGATATACCTGGACAATGAAGTTTTACGAATCAGAGTACACATTTATTGAAGTGACCATTTAGATTATTATTGTTGTTTTCATGTTAGATAAGTATACAGTCTACTAGAACTTGAATTTTTATTATTTGTTTTGTAATCAAAATTCCGGCTATGCCAGCCACCACAATATTAGACAGGGTGTAGATTAAAACCACAGCTTTTTCTAATCTAATATTTCGTTTTTAAATGCAGCAACAAACATGTCAATAAGTAAAAGTGTGATAATCTGTGTATTTATTAAGAAGCGAGTTGATTAGTTCCGTCTATTTTCCGCACTGCGCTTGCGTGCTCAGTGCGCGGAACTTTGCGACCCGGTGAGACACGGCTTCTTTTTTCGAATATTTTTAAACGTTATAATATTTAAGAGCTAAATGTTGTTGGGTCGAGCATTATTATCCTTTTCTTTCTGTTCTGTTCAATTGAAGTTATTGTCGATAGCCATAAATAATATACTTCATGGACCCCAAAATTGTGTAGGTCTTTGACACTATTCTAGCTATAGTTGATTTTAACTAGTTATTTAAAAGCACGTAGGTACTACGACGTCAAATGCTCTGGATTGCAATTACTTCACGCTGTATAAATATCCGACTTATTAATTTATTTTTAACATAAGTAACGCTTAATCATCTCCAAGTGCAAATGTTTGTTATAAATTCTCTTAATTACAAGCCATTTAAAATTTTTACTAGCCATACAAAACACTACATTAAAAATAAAACGGTTATGAAAAAAAAAATTACGTTTAAAACATGCAAATTCTGCGACAATAACGGCATAAAACTTTTTAAATGCATATTTATGGTCTGAAGGAAACAATTGTGTGACGCAACAATGAGGTTAAATCATTGTAAATTAAACAGATATGCGTGCGGAAGAAAAACGGACGTAAATAATGGTTATTAAGAATAGGCAGGCTTACTTGACTGTGACTGTGGTACGTGACCGGCCGAAATACAGCGGAGCACGGTCGCAGACATTGATTTTCCGACTCGGTAGATCGATGTTAGGGCTTGATTTAAGCGCTCAACAACAAATAATATTTTCTTGTTGGGCGCCAATTAGTTAACTTAAATTAGATTGCTTAGATTTTATTTTAGTGTTTTTATTTATTAAAACATCGAAGTATGTACTTTTTAAGTAAGTTATTGCTATAGGATAGACCCAGATAATTAGCGTTAAAATGCTTGATGGCGCCATTGTTTACGCATTGGAAATGAAAATTTTCCTGATGATTATAATATGCTAAAAACCAACTGCATTTTACCGTAAACTATAGTAAGTGCAATAACTATACCTTAAAACTAGCCTCTCAACTGCACAAATAACCGAAACGTCAATATGGAAACCAGAAATATTACACAAATAAGGTTTCCAGCAAATATAACACTCTAATTTTAGTATCGTAATCCAACAAAAAGCAGTCACGAACCATAGCGACCTGTCATAAATAAAACCGTTGCTATGACGACCAGCCATGCAAATAGCGTCCTCAAAGCGCTACAACTGGCTGACGAAAGTGAATCCAATGGCCGATGATATAACTGGCCCGTAATACCATCCCATGAGCATTGCTGAGGTAATGGTCACCTTGCAAGCTAAAGAAAGAGACGAATCAATCATAATTTTACGTCGTAAAATTCTGGATTTGTTTTGTCATAATCTAAAAGATGTTACGTGATTACTGAATTATCTCGATGGATTATTATTCAACCATGTATAACTGTAATAATTATACACCAACTAATGAAATGTGCAATACATTTTTACTCGATCGTAATGTAGTAAAAAAGAGTTACCAATGTTTGGTGTACAATAAACTATAATTCTTTCCGAATCAATTTGCCATATTAGTTAACTATGTTAGATTGCGTCTAGTGTTAACAAAAGGTTACTTATTTCGTTTGTTTGTTTCAAAATGTTCAGTTACAGAACTTTATCAATATTGTGACAATTGATTTGCCCTCGACATTTGGAACTAAATAAAATAAACAAATACGACAAACAACAGTCACGAAATTGATTTGTAACTTCAGTGTTGGCCAAGAAAGATATCTAATGAAGTTTCTTTTGAAACAAAAATAGAAAAAATATGACAAGCCAGTAACAGATTAATTAATGGATAAGAAGTGTAATTCCCTGCCTGCGTCGGTGTTTCCAAGTTCATATGACCCCAATCTATTTAAATCGCGAGGTAATAGGCTTCTTTTGGGTTAGCTCCTTCCATCGTCGACCTCATCTCTGTCCTCAGGACTAGATTGAGGCTTGACATTAGGCCTATTTGAAATATATATATAAAAAATATTGTGCTTGCTAAGCAGTAACTAAAAACCGCAGAAAAGGTAACAAGACCATTAAAAAACTTGTGAATAGTTTTGTCCATCCATAAGACATCCGTCTACCGATACATCAAAAAAAATGTCGATGTGACCTTTTATGAGTGGGACATAGACAATAATGGTGCCCAACAATAACTTTCTTACTAAGACACTATTTTATGGAACAATAATGGCGCTCAACAACAACACACCTTGTTGGGCGCCAATTAGTGAACTTGAATTTGATTGCCTAGGTTTACTTTTGTGTTTTTAATTATCAAAACATATAAGTTAACGTACTACGTAAGTTTTGCTAAAACGTAAACACAGATATCCCTGTAAATTGCTGAATATGGTCACACGAAAGGTTAATAAAATCTTGTCGTTTTCGCCCGACTGAAAACGACACAAAAATGAAAAAATCACAAACCTTCCTGGTCCACCGACATCTAACGGATAGAAACAAAGTGAAAACTCCTTTTTTGATTATTCAACTTGCTTTTATTAATTATATTGAAGTACCAAGATACCCTAGCCTAGTTTGAGGCCCACAGCCCTACTACTTTTATATTGTTTTAACTTTGTTTATTGTTTTTCTATGTTTTTATATTACTTAACTGATGTGTGTCAATAATTTTATTATTTATTGGCCCATAACCATAACATTTCAATGAGAATGTCAACAAACAAGTGCTCGTCAGACAGTACCACTGCGGCGTAACAGCCTTAATGGCTGTTACGGCACAGCACTTGCTGAAGGACCGGCGCGTGCGCACTGAGGGTGACCGGTAGTCATGGCTACGTTGATGAGCACTCGTTGTCAGTGACGCGATAGTTTATAAATGTGAATAGTTCTGGCTTATCCATAACTTGACCGTGTGTCCTTTTATGAGTCCTTCCTACATAGTCAATATTGTCATCATTGCCTAGCCTAGCGTTTTCCCAACTATGTTGGGGTCGGCGGTCGATATTATATGGATCAATAATGGCGCCCAACAACAATGAATAATAATTTTCTTGTTGGGCGCCAATTAGTAAACTCAATTTGATTGCCTTGATTTATTTTGTGCTTTTATTTCCCACTAAGTGTTTACGTACTAAGCAAGTTATTGCTGCAGGTTAGACGTAGATAACCTTCAAATTTGATGAAAATAATCATAGTGGAGATTTCATTTAAAACCTTGTCAATTTCACCTTAAAAATGCCCTTTTTAGCCTGCTATTGACCACACTAAAGAATAACATCTAGAAACAAAATTAAAACTCCTTCATCACATAACCACGAAGACAATCAATGAGAATGTCAACAAACAAGTGCTCGAGTATCAATCTAATCCTACTAGACATAAGCAGTGCGGCGTAACAGCGTGACCGTATTACGGCACAACACTCGCTGAAGGACGGCGTGTGCGCAGTGAGGGTTACCGGTAGTCATGACTGCGTTCATGAGAATTCGCTGTTTATGACGTGAATGAATGATATCTGTTTATAAATATTGTGTAGGGTAAACTGTCGTATCAGAAGATTTCAATTTTAAATCTTCATACCTAAGGCGAAAGGTATCCCGTAAAATACTGTATTTGACCTTGCAATCATTGAGTCCTTATAGGAACCTTCAAATTGGACCGTCGTCCCTGCAACATTTTACAACTGATAATCTCTTGTATTTTGCAACATTGTTAGGTATTAAGAAGTGACCCGAATATGTCGTCATGACATTAAAAAAAGAAATTGAATTAAATTTAAGAAACAAAACGAATTGATTAACCAAAAACAAGGCTAGTGGCGTTCGTGACCGTGCCACTGTGATAATTTCGAATATGGAACGTCGAGGCTGTGACCACGAATCCTTGCAAGGCAGACAATATTGCGAAAACAAACTCGCCAGTCGTTACATAAGGCTTGCAACACTGAGTGCAGCGCTGCATAGACACTGACTAATGAATGTAATATGATGATGCGTTAGTCGATTATATCATTAAGTATGATTTATTTAACGAATTTGTCAAGATACTAAACTTTTTGCAATGTCGTAATTAAGAGTATTGGAATACTTATTTGTCTATGTAAATTGTCTAATAGTAAGCTTTTATCTAATAAAAACTTACATAACCATTTCCAAAAAATAAAACAGTTAATTTGTGCGTACCGTACGTTTTATGTAACTTACAATAACACACAATAAAACAAACATCATGCGTGCTCGATACAATGGACGTAATTTCAATAAAACCAAAAGAAATTACGTTTTGTCGAAGTAAAACACCGTTGGTCATAATAGACATTTTATGTTGTAACAATGCTCAAAGTGCCTATTACACACAGCCGCAAATTGATAGTAAAATAATTGAAATACGCGCTAAAGTGATACAAAAATATTTACGTTTTTTTTAGCATTGTTAACGTCTTTATATCGAAACGACTTTTTATCAAGCAAATTGCGGTTAGGTAGTTAGCAGTTTTTTTAAGGTTATGAAATATTTCCATATTGCATGAACTATAGTTTGTTTCTGAAAACGATCGCCATTCGTTTACTAAACGAGAAAGTATAGTTAAAGATTTAAACGCCTAGAATAATTAACAGGAACATGAGTCAGGGTGGCGGGTCCGGAGGTGACTGGGGTAGACCTGAGAGTGGCGGTACGCAGGCTGAAAACCAGAAACGCCGCCCCGGGACCCGATGGCTTGCCTGGCAAAGCCTGGGTCCTGGCCTCTGAGGCTCTCGGGCCCCGACTGGTAGGGCTCCTAAGCGCATGCTTGGAGAGAGGCCAGTTTCCGCTTCGTTGGAAGACGGGGAAGCTGGTCCTCATCCGGAAACCAGGGCGCCCTGCGGACTCTCCGTCCGCATACCGGCCCATCGTGTTGCTCGACGAGGTGGGCAAGCTCTTCGAAAGAGTCATTGCCAACCGCCTCGCCGGGCACCTTGCGGGGATGGGGCCGGATCTTGCGGAACACCAGTTTGGTTTCCGCAAGGGGCGCTCCACGGTGGACGCCATCATGCGCGTGAGAGCCCTCACGACGGGGGACGCGGTGTCCCGGGGTGGGGTCGTCTTGGCGGTGTCTCTTGACATCGCCAACGCCTTCAACTCCATGCCCTGGAGCTGCATTAGGGAGGCACTCCGGTATCACCGGGTGCCAACCTACCTTCGTCGTGTAGTCGGGGACTACTTGACGGATAGGGCCGTCATCTACCCCGGTCGGAGCGGAGAATGGAACCGGCGAGAGATGTCGTGCGGTGTTCCACAGGGATCGGTTCTGGGACCGGCCTACCGGCGTCAGCGTAGTTTGCTACGCTGACGACACGCTGGTACTGGCACAAGGGAGGTCGCACGAGGCGGCGGCCGAAAACATGACACGCGGGGTTGCGATAGTCGTGGAGAGGATCCGGCAATTGGGTCTCGAGGTGGCATTGCACAAGTCCGAGGCCATGTGTTTTCATGTGCCTCGGAATGCGCCACCGTCGGGATCCCTACTGACGGCAGGAGGGGTTTCCATCGGCGTCGGGTCGACGTTGAAGTACCTAGGACTCGTCCTCGACAGCCGGTGGAACTTCGTGGAGCACTTCCGACGTTTGGCTCCCAAACTGGAACGGACAGGGGCTGCCTTCAAGCGGCTCTTGCCCAACCTGAGGGGTCCAAACGCCTCCTGCCGGAGGCTATACGCGGGGGTCGTGCGGTCCATGGCCCTTTACGGGGCCCCGGTGTGGGCGCGTTCTTTGAGGCGGCAAGCCGCACACTACCTGAACGCGCCCCAAAAGGTGATAGCCATAAGGCTAATCCGGGGGTACCGCACGATCTCCGGCGAGGCGGCTAGCCTCCTTGCCGGATTGCCGCCATGGGATCTGGAGGCGATAGTCCTCGGGAGAAACTCCGCTGCCGCGACAAATTGCCGCTCAGCGGACAGACGCTGCCGCGACAAATTGCCGCTCAGCGGACAGACCTCCGGCGTGATCTCATGGCGACATGGAGAGAGCGACTGTTGCAACCCCGTGCAGGGCACGCTACCATAGTGGCGATAAGTCCCCTCTTTGAGGAGTGGCTAGAGAGGCGCCACGGCGCCCTCACCTACCGCCTGACGCAGATCCTCACCGGACACGGTTGTTTCGGGAGGTTCCTGCACCGAATCGGGCGGGCCGCGGGAGGAAACGCCCGGGTGTTTCCACTGCGAGGATCGTCCGGAGGACACGGTGGAGCACACCGTAGAGGTCTGCCCCGCTTGGGCGGAGCACCGCAGTGTCCTTGTAGCGGCGATTGGCGGCGGCGATCTCTCGCGTCCGGCCCTGGTTCAAGCCATGGTCCGGAGCGAGAGGGAATGGGAAGCCGTCACCACCTTCTGTGAAGCAGTCATGCTAGTGAAGGAGGTGGCGGGACGTGAGAGGGAAAGAACCTCACGTCCCAGCCGCCGCGGGAGACGCCCTGGGCGTCGGCGGTCACGTGGTGGCTCCCGGCCACCGTAGTCGCGGGCCTGTGGACGGTGAGTTATGGGCTAGCACGCCGTCCGGCCGTCTTATGACGACAGGCCGTGTCGACGGCGCGTTCGTGTTCCACGCGCGCCTCAAAGAGATGTCAGCAACCGAGTAGGGGTCCGCATGGGCCGATGCCTGCCAGAGCTGCGGGACTGTTCGAAAGAGACACCGTGGCCCTGGAACACAAAGGGCAAAGAAGGAACATGGATGGGTTTTAGTCAGTACAAGTCTGACACTCCCTTCCGCTCCGCCCAGAGTGGGCGGGGTCATTTGATGATTTCCCATCCAAAAAAAAAGGGTGGCGGGTAGAGAATGCCTTGTGGCATTAAGCCCCGCCACGACTGCACATGAAAGCTTTTTTCTGGCAACATCGAACTAGCAAGAATAATTATTCAATAAAAAGATCACACAATTTAATACATTCATCATTTCCTGCTCTTTTTTCAATTTATTTGGGGTCGGCGCAATAAGTCTTCTTCTGCCATACTTCTCTATTACTCGTCATCTCAGCAGTGACCTCCTTTCTAGCCATATCATCCTTCACACAGTTCATTCATCGTTTCTTTGGTCTTACTCTACTCTTGTAGCCATCTATATTCATACAACAATTATCAATATTTATCTAACTATATCCCATTTCATTCATTCCTTTTGTGGCCCAACAAGGCAGCAGGCCTAACCATGGTTTTATAAATCTCCCCCTTGAGTTTAAGGAGAATGCGGGAGTCGCATATTGTTCCCGTGACCTGCCGCCATTTCATCCATCCTGTGTGACAATATAACGCATGATTTTCGGAAATAACCCAAGTTATCAGGACGCCAGTTTCTTTCTAAATAATAGTGTAGTTGTAACTTTGCCGCCATTTTCTCATTATTTCTGTCTGGGTGGGCATCGCCGACGCTGCAAAATGTTAAACAATCAACATCGATAAAGTTGTAACAGGTAATTTTCCGAAATAAAATTTTTGATGCCCGTAAGTGAGAAATTAAAACTAAGTTTTTTTTTTTAAACATTCGATTGGTTCTCCTTTTCAAAATTCATGACAGTCATAATTTTCGTTGTCTACTTAGGCTCCAAAAAGGTTGACACCGATAGAGTTATTTTGCGGTTTATCAACCTCCGTGGTTGCAATGTTACTGTTTTGTCAATATAGAACAAAGAATTGCGTATACAGATGATGTAAGATGCTTAAAATCCGGAACAAAGTAAGAGCATAGTAAATAATTTATTCAATGCGACATTATTACCTTGTAGTTGGCACGTAACCGTAATTGAAATGTCAAATTATAGAGTTACACCAATTCAAATGACATTAGCATGAGATTGATGTTCATTCACAACAACTCATATTAGATAGGTTATACGGTAAAACGCGTGATTACGTGTGGGATAAGAGGTGGCATTACAGTGCTCCATATTTCAGTAACGTATTGTTTTAATTGATAGTTCAAAAATATGTATCGTGATAAGCTTTTGTACTTCACTAAGGCTCAAGAACACCACCTGAGATAAAAAAAAACATTGCAGAACAGCTAATTAGTGCTCTACTCAGTCAGCAATACAAGCATTCTGTCAAATATGACATGTTCCATGAAGTTATAGCTATCCACAATTAGGATGAATAGCTTTTCAAAGTTCACCAAAAAAGATAACGTTCCAAAAAAACATAACCCTACCTAATTTAATAGCCCATTTAAAAGAATTTTTGATATCCTGCCACCACGTGAATAAATTCTTATCCCTGTGTGCTTGGTTAAAAACAGATCATGTCAAAAAGTGTGAAGAGCAGAGTAACTCATATGATTAGTAGGCCTTATTCTTGACCACTCACACACAAGGTAGAATGCGCGCGCGCGGCCCGAACAACTCTTGCGCAACAGTGAAAGTAATTTCGGCGCGGCCTTCACCCAATGTGCTACTAAACTTAATCGGGTTACGATATCTTACCATCTGCATTATTTTGCATTTAATTAGTTGTAAATAATAGTGTGCGCATATAAGACGCTATTTTATGTAATGGCAAATAAATAATAATGAAAATTCTGAATGTGTTTAAAATTCTTTCAACTAAGTACTTGGGTAATTGTACTGTACCTAAGTACATACTTATAATTCCTTCAGTACTCACTCATATACGTAATTTACAAACTAAAAACAAACTTAACCGATTTTATCAACTTAAACTTAAGTTATAATTAAGTAAAACCAGTCAAGTTGGGTCAGGGCTTTGAACTGGCGCTGAATCCTGTAATTTTGTCATTGCAATTACGGTCTGTGTTATTACTTCCATTACCAATAACCTTGTAACTTGTAATACATGAAAATAAGGCTAATAATTAATGACCTAAAAATCCCTGACCAAGTTCCATAAAAAACAAGTAGGACATTATGTCTCTGATAGCCTGATTTGATAAAGAGGTCACCTGCACCGATTCTCCTCAGCTCGTTCAAGACCCTAACCAGTAAATGTCTCAAATCTCAAGCTAGCAATTGTATTAGGATGACCAGATAGGCAGCGTTGAAAATAAAGTTAATTTAAGAACAGAAAAAGGTTGAATATGATTTAAAAAGACCGCGAAGGGGAGGAAATCGTTAAAAAGCTCTAATTTAAAAAAGAAACAAAATTAAATGTAGTACAATCATCAGTAACCGATTTTCAACCGCTTATTAATTTTGCTGCATTTGTGCCAGCCACCAGAAATTAACAATAGGTCAACAAAACAGAAAATCAATAAATGTGCTGACTTGACATGTTGCACAACCACATTGCAATACTAGTAAATCCATAGACACAGAAAGCCGGTAGACATAAAGTCAACTTTCCCGCCATATGTCAAACGCGACGCCATCTTATGACACCGTATGTCAGCGGACGAAAGTTCGAGAAACGGCCTTCACCCATTGCCACCGATAGCCGCATGCGAACAGGTTGGCTTGCATAACGTTTGTTTATTTATAATCGGGGATAGAACGAACTGCTTTTCTTTTGCAAATATGGAAACGTAAGGAATTTAAAGTATACAAGATGGTGGTACAACCCCCACACGATAACTTAATTTTAAAAAACAGCTGTTTCCTACAAAACTGCATCCCACGGTCAAAATGTATGTATGTATACAGCTGATTTTTTAATTAAATTACCGATGAAAATTTTCTGTGGGGGGGGGGTCAAAATGATGTACTGAATACGTGGTAACCGTTTTGCGTTGGTGTCGCTTTCACTCTGTATACGGACTGAAATAATAAAAGCTTATACTGAAGTGGAGCAAAACAGCTTAAAGATGGCAGGCAAGATAGATTGTGCTTCAAGAACACTAAAAAAATAATTGATATTGAACCCAGTTTACCAAAAGGTCAGGTGCGTAGTAAGTACTCGCAACCAGTGTGTGTGTATGAACGTGGACAAAGTAACAGGAGTAATTGTAAGGATCCGTGAGGTTCAGCATAATTTATCGAAATTCACAGCTTAATTTCCCAAATTGCGCAACCACGCCCGTTGCTTCGTTTTCTGCATAGTCATTTCCTTCATTATTTCATTTTTAGTATAAGCACAGCATAACAAACATACTCTCAAAGTATTACAGAATTCTATTGCGAAAAATAATAAAACTTCTCGTGTGTCGTCATCTAAAAGTTGAATCGAATTAGTATAGTTTATTTAAATGTCAGCATTATTGTTGCAACTCGCAACTAATGGTTATTGAACGTGGTCAAGTTCAATAACATTTTTATTGTAGGTGTATAAAGCTGCATCTTTCTCATACAATACGTTTTTAACCACCGACGCACAAAGATGGGTGTTATAAGTTTGAAAGCAATGTGTGTGTGTGTGTCTGTCTCTGGCACCGTAGCTCTCAAACGAGTGAACCGATTTGGATGCAGTTTATTTTTATTTGAAAGCTAGTTTCTTGGCGATGGTTCTTAGATACGTTTTATCAAAATCGGTTCAGTCATTTACTAATTATGGGGGATGAAAGTGGCTATAAAAAATCGAATATTTTCAAATTTACCCAAGTGGGGTATCAAATGAAAGTGCATGATGTGTATATTACAATTAGAAATGTTTCATCAAAATCGGTGTAGCCATTTACTAGATTTGGGGGATGAGAAATTGAATATTTTCAAATATACCCAAGTGAGGCATCAAATGAAAGCGAATGATGTGTATATTACAATTAGACTTGTATTATCCAAATCAGTTCAGCCATTTTAGACATGGGGTGAAAGTGGTGATAAATAATCGAATATTTTCAAATATGGGCTTAGTGGGGTGTCAAATGATAATGGCATGATGTGTATATTACAATTAGACATACTTAATCAAAACCGGCTCAGCCATTTTATTGACTTTTCAAATGTTCGTTCGCTTTTCTTAGTTGCTATGGAGGTTTTTTTAAATTTAATTTTTTTGTTAAATTATTAACTGCCCAGAAAATTTTTCGAAGACTGTCTGCTTTAATGCTTACCTATACTTTTTGCTGATAAGTATCTTACTTCAGGTAAGTTGGGCTATATCAGGACGAAGTATGTTATAAACTAGCTTATACCCGCACCGAATTCATTTATTATCCCACGGGATCGTACTATCGGGATAAAAGTATCTTATATGTTAATCCATGTTATAAATGTATCTATGTGCAAAATTTCACCCAAATCCGTTCAACCGTTTTTGCGTGAAAGAGAAACAAACATGCATACATCCTCACAAACTTTCGCATTTATAATAGTAATAAGATAATATAAAAATAACTGCCTGTCTGAATTAATTTCGTTGATATTTGGCACACAGGTAAACCATGACCAGAACATGACCTGAATTTGACCAAAAGCTTGTATAAAATAGACCAGACTTAGCCTAGATAAAGCCCGTGGGTAAACTAGGAGCATGAGTCATCCGTACGTAGGCACATACGACCTGTATTAAAGAAGGTTTTGGTGTTACAGCACAAGTAGGTTCGACTACATGCCACAGATTACCCAACAGATAGATAAATAATATATGTGCAAGCCAATAATTGTGCCTAGGGGGACCGCTCCACATGGCACTTCCTGGTAGCATTAAACAATGCGATAATTTGAACAGACCGACCGCTTTAATGAGTCCTCGCGAAGGTATCAATTTAAATAGAATATTGTGAAGGTTGACCACGTATTGGTTCATTTAGTATCGTAATACATACGTGGATTATGGTTATTTTAAAGCAAATAACCTGTGGGATATTGTTAGGACTTTGTGGAAGCTTAATATGCCTTTGATGGGGCAAGGCGGAGGACTTATTAAAGCTGTCGGTCTATAGTCAGTGATAAATAATAGTCAATTAGAAACGACCTGTTACGGTCAGCGGGCAATTTGTTTGATGATCTTTCCTTCGAATCGCTTTCCAACCAATTTTTCGTTATATTTGTCATTATGATTTATTTAACAAAGTAATTAACGTGAATGGAGATCGTTGACTGTAATTATGCAATGAGCTGTAAAGTTTACTTTTATTTAAAAATAAAATTTTGGTTACACACCTATTACCTACTCTTTTGAAAGCTGGCAGTTTTTACGCGAATGTTTTTAGGCTATGAAATAGTATTATAAGTACTACAAAAGCGCACTGTATTTATAATATTTGATAGATATATTTAGGTCATATTTTAATCGATATTCGATTAATTTTCCGGCTAGTTGACCATAGATTCATTGAAACTGTTACATAGAATAGACTACCAACAATGGTGGTAGCCATCTTGGATTTTTCTTGACTTCAATTACTGACGAACCAGACTTGAATTAAGTAGCTGTCAAAATTATCATCCAAGCTTAGTAATAAATAATAAACCAGTTATGATTTGAGTTCTTTTTGTTATTTCTAAAGAACATTCACTTTGCTTGTTGTGCTTATTTTCTCGTACAAATTAACTAGGTAGAAAAAATACATAACTATTGATTAATATTATTAGTTAAGTGATTTTATTTTTTCTCTTAACATATGTTGGTAAAGAATGCAATCTCTTTGACAGGAGCAGACAGACCAACAAGTTTAGCGATAAGAAAAGATTAGGAAAGTGATTTCAATAAACATCGGCAAAATGCTTGATTTTTAGTTGGTGGGGAGTATCATCCACTGCTTTAAACTTCAACGTCATTTCGCTTCACTAAACAACAATGTTTCTGACGACTGACAATGTTGTAAAACAATACAATTTAATGTAAAAATTTAAAAAAAAAAGCGGTAGGAATGGCGTTGCAAGAAGACTCCAAAAGCCTTTTTAAGAGATTTTTCAGTAATTTAGATGAATGAGATCAGAGAATCCCCAATACAAGATTTTTTATTTATTTATTTAAAACCAACTTATACTAACAGTTTACACCACACATGCATACAAGTTATTGGTTGAACATAAAAATCAAGTAAAACTACATAAAATTAGTCAAAATTAGAATTAAAAATAAAAGAGATGATAAATAGCTAGAGATAGTATGTGAACCAAAGAGATTTAAGATGTAAACACAATACTATTACATGAAAATGTTATGCACGAATATAAGAGTGAGCAAAACAGCGTACGCTCTGATAACTTCGCCAGAGCGTGTCTAATGCCAGCATTGTTCTGAATCGCGTCTGAACTCTTGGGGACCTATTGTGGCTGAAATAAAATACCAAAACGTGACATATTTATTAAAAACTTATCAATGAAGTGAGTATTCATTTATTGCTCGTTTACTTGTGCAGTTCATTTTTGGTTAATTATGCACGATAATTCACCTTGAAATGCAGACTTTAAAAAAAAAGAAAAAGAAAACAGAACGCATTTGAAAAAAAAAACAGATTTTGCCTTAACAAAGCCCTAAATATGAAATAATAAAACAACTTTAATATGGGTCTTTAGGTTAGATTAAACAGTACTAAGGTCATTCATTTACTAATATCAAATAACACGTATATTTGTAAAAACAAAACCAATATAAAATCCACGAATGTCGCCTAGTAAGTCAATACAGAGAACACGAACAAATTTGAAGAGAATCGATAAGTAATTAGTGAAGTGTGTTGTGCTCGCGTGACACGCTGCCATCATTAGTTTTACTTATAAATTGACTTTTTACTGCTTCTCCCATCAACATTATCTAACAAACATTTCGAGTATGGCAAAAGAATTCTAAGGATAGGATAGAAAGGAAGTATCTGTCTAGTCTGTAAAGTCAACTGCACATCAGTGGTAACACTTGCACTATGAAAACCGCCCTTACTGCCACAAAATAAAGCCACTGTCGACTTAAAATGATCCTTAAATTACGGCATGGATCTACAAAAATCATTCTCCAAGTATTAGATAATTTGTTCACCTCTTTCGACCGAGTCATCGTTATGACATACGCATATCATACTTCTTACATTTCACCCAGCAACACCTCATTAAAGTGACTGACCGCCTTTTCATCATAGGTCAGTGATGGTTGACAGCATTCGACAATAATAGACCCATATAATACAATCGTAAGTCAACCATAAAATAATTTATTGCAATCATAAAATGCCAATAGTCAATGGAACGGTGTAGGAAGTGACTTGCGTTTAGCATCTTGATGTATACGAGCGTATCACTCTCTCCCACAAAGCAAAATTGATGTAACAGTAGGTAAGCATTAATTATGTTATATGACCGATAGAATATAATCTGAACCTGTGATTATTGCTCAATCATCTGAAATTCCGTTCTAACAAGATGTGAAAGAATTACTTAACTACGAAGTGTCTAAGTATAGGTATGGTGAGAACCGAGCAATTTTTAATAGGTTCAAAAGATAATTCATTAAGAATAGTAGGGATGCAGTGTCTGCTGGTACTGTGGATCGAACTTGTAGGTCCAATTAAAATTACCCGTCACACAATACATATCTCAGCATTGTAGAAGAGAGAGATGTAAATATCAGTTACGAATAGACAACTACAAAAATCTCGTAAGATAACAATAATTTACTGAAATGTTTTATCGCTTAAAGCTATAATAATATATCCAAGACGATGATCACCAAACGACATGATGACTTACACAGAGGTTTCATTCAAGACGACAAAATGACTGCTGCAAATAACATCACAGAATCGTTTTATGAAACATTAAATTTATTAACAGATGTCCGTTATTATGTACGAGCATTATTTCTTTTTATAAAATAATAATTTCGTTAGCAACGGCTGCAATTTTAATAGATAATAATATGACATGACAGCTTCGAAGAAAAGCAATATCAATGAAAACGCTAAACCACCTAGCTAGACTATTTCATTGATTTCCTCAATACTAAACGGAAAGCAGTAACAGATTGAATATTGATTTATCCAATGCTTTGGTGAAGGAAAACATAGTGAGGAAACCATCATGCCTGAGAGATATTTCTCGACGACACGTAAAGCCAAATCAGAGGCCCATGGGCGGCATAAATACTCTGATACCAGGTTAGGCACTAACCACACGATAAAGAAAGAAGTAACAGATTCAAAGCCGTATAATTTTTATGTTCTGGAAGAATTTCGTATTAAGTCTTGGGATAAAACGAAGAGGTTTATACCAAATAAGCAGGATGAGGGCTCGAAAAACTTGTAACAACTTCTATATTGTTGCGTTGTGACTTGTGAGCAACATCCAAATTTTCTTTTTCTATAAATGGGCCTACTCTTGACCTCAATCTTGTCCCGAGGACAGAGATGAGGTCGACGATGGAACGATGCTAACCCAAAAGAAGCCTATTAACTCGTAACTTAAATATATTGGGTCATATAAACTTGGCAACACCGACGCAGGCAGGGAATTCCACTCCTTGGCTGTCCGCATAATAAAAGATGTAGCAAAAACCATCGACAAACTTTTACAATATTATTTACTTAGAGTGTATCGATGAAGGGTACGCCATATTAGATATCACTAACTAGTTTCATTAGCTAATACCTCTATCTCGATCTCATTGTGAAGGAATTGTAAAAATATTGTGTCACAGATTTCTATCAACGATGCCTTTCACGAGATCGCCTGAGGAACGGGTAATGTCTGGAAATTAGATCATAATCTTCCGCACAAGTAGGAAATAGTCACCCGTTGTGCGTCTCTTTCCTTCCACAATCACTGTGTATAGCGTTTTCTCTTTCGTTCTATTATTTTACCAGCGTAATATTTCATGGGCGTGTGTAATGTTATTATGAGATTAAATTGTTTGTGCTTTCCCTTGGCATTCGAATTAAAGCTTACGTCATTATTGCTGATATTAATTTTTATGATAGCTTACTGATATAAATTATGGCATTTACTACCGAACAATTTATTAATCTTCAATGACACATTATAATACTTACTGATGAACACGTGATGTTAGTCGTAAAGCAACAAGGGGACGCCACGTACCTGAAACAAGAAACAAAAGTTATAAGTAAACGTAATTTAAAGACCATTTGGGATACTACAGTTCCCTCTTTTTTTAAGAAGAAACACGAACGAAAAAAAAAACCATTATAAAAATATTGTGTATTTAAAGATTTTTTCTCTAATTCCAGATTCGAGAGACCTACCGTACTTGCATGAGACGCTGTAATGCGTCGTAACATGCGGCCACCGCGCCCGCACCCGCCCCCCGCCACCCATCCTATGCGCAGGAGCAAGCCGCCAGATAGACACAAACGCACACTCTAATCATAAACAAACTAGTCCTACCAAAAAACCAAAGTTAAGTTCAAATGCTGTGATATTGGCAACCGATTTGAACTAAGAAAACGAAACGAAAATGGCCGTACACGTACTTTTAGCGTCGACAGCCTTAAAGACTGTGAGTGTGACAGGACTGTGGTTGATACCACTGCTGCTTGGAGCTCTGACATACCACAATTATAACTCTCACGACCCGGAAGCAAAGATTTTGGATAAGGAGCAGCCGCTTCAGGAGTATGACTTCGTTGTGGTTGGCGGAGGCTCTGCCGGGGCTGTCGTGGCGAGCCGCCTCACTGAGGTTAAAACTTGGAACGTACTATTGTTGGAAAGCGGTAAGTTATGATGCAAGACTTTACCTAAAGGCGGAAGTATTAATGCCGTCAGACTACATATTCAATCATTTGTTGCAAGTGAATTGGGTGTCAACACGTGCTAGAGTAAAAAAATTACAACTTCATATACACTAGTGGCCACCGGGCAATCTGTACTAATCTGTAGTAGTCAACCTGTGGGTTTAATAAGTCAACATTGTGGTAGACAAAAAAAAAGGGGAAATCCGAGTTCGCAAAAGATACAGGGAAATCCTCTCAGGAACCAGTAACAAAAAATCAGCAAACTCCATTTCCCGATCAAGCGTAAGTTGAGTTAATATACAGGGTGTAAACGGACCCTTCACGAAGCCGTCAACCAAGCATTCTGTACATCAAACTAAGTAACTCTACGTAAAAATTATTGCTGGGAAACGACTAGGTAGGTTAGGTTAGGACGGTAGGACTTAATGTAACGCACTAAAGAGAGTGCTGATGGATGCATTTAATAGTACGGGGGTCTTGGAGGTATTTAAAGTAAAGATAATACATAAAAAGCTTGTATTAAAAAAAAAAACTTATGAAAATGTTGGAAATTTGACCCCCAATATATCCGTAACTAGAAGGTTCCCAGGTAAGGTCTAGAACAAAAAAAATATCTCAGTAACGGGGATAACAAGTGCCTTTCGGCGTCGTTAAGGGTACTTTTACACCCATTCTAACTATGATGATTCGAAAACTACTCATCCTAAAAGTCATACAAGATATCAAGTAAAATGAGAACGAAAGTTATGAAAATCCATTGCCCCAACAACTTACAAAAGTCACAGATATTACTAAGATTTATATATTATATAAAACTCAAGTCCACCGCATATAATTCCAGGTCCAGACGAGAACGAGATCACGGACGTGCCCTCGTTAGCGGGCTACCTGCAGCTAACGAAGTTGGACTGGCAGTATAAGACGGAGCCCACGTCCTACGCCTGCCTGGGGTTCAAAAAGAAACGGTGCAGCTGGCCGAGAGGGAAGGTAAACAGCTTTTTATAAAATAACATTAAGGACCTAAGCTTGACAAATGAGACTTGATCGCGAAAGTGTAACTGGGATTCAAAAAGTACCACACAAACAAAATGTTAAATACATTTTGTTTTTTTTTTTTGTTTTTAGAGGCAGTCGCTCCAAGTAAATTACTGATATTCAGTTGCTTCCGGTTAGACTGGAAACCGAGTACCGATGAATCAACATATGCCTAGCCTTTTCTCAACTGTGTTGGGGTCGGCTTCCAGTCTAACTGGATATACTATAACTCTAACTCAAAGCATTTATTTCAATTAGCCATTGCAGGCACTTTTGAATGTCAAAATAATATAATAAATATTTTATAATATATTAAATATTTTAAATGGAACCACTGCCTATCTGACCTCCACAACCTAGTTAGTACTGCGTAATACGATACTTGTTGGTAAGACTAGTTGTCAGACTTTCGGGCCACTTTTTACCTATAACGACTGTCAAAGATCTACAAATGACAGCCGTGCTTTCCGAGACACGGAGGAAACCCGGTATGTAATGAGTGGTCACCCATCCACTGACCAACCTAGCCAAGCGCGGCTTAACCTAAAGATCAGCCTATGCGGCTGTTATTATTTAGATGATGAATATCAGAAAAAAACATGTGGTTCAACAATATCTAGAATAACCCTTTCGATCGGTTGATAGCGTTCCGAAAGCGCCTACAATCAATGTAGGAGCAACATTTTGCAGCAAGTTTGATTGCTATTCATGTTTGATAACTGACAAGTACGATACGAAGCAGACAATCATTGAAGGGTTGAACAACCAGAATTAATCATCTAACAATAGTATCCTCCTTTACTCCTTTGCCATCTTTTTTTTTTCAAATAAATTAATATCAGCACTAATACATTCCAGGTACTCGGCGGCTCAAGCGTGCTCAACTACATGATCTATGTACGAGGCAACAAATTCGACTTCGACCAATGGGAGTCGTTCGGCAACCCCGGCTGGGGCTACCAAGAAGTGCTAAAGTACTTCATCAAGTCTGAGGACAACAGGAACCCTTACCTGGCTAAAAGCAAGTATCATGGCAGAGGAGGATATTTAACTGTTCAAGAAGCCCCTTGGAGGACACCTCTAGTCGCTGCCTTCGTAGAATCAGGGGTCGAAATAGGATACGAGAACAGAGACATAAACGGTGCAGTACAAACCGGATTCATGATCGCTCAAGGCACAATACGGCGAGGCACCAGATGCAGTACAGCCAAAGCTTTCCTGAGGCCAGTCCGAACGAGAAAGAATCTTGACATATCTTTGAATTCACAAGCCACCCGAGTCCTTATCAATCCTGTAACGATGAAGGCCTACGGTGTGGAGTACGTGAAACATGGAGTAAAACGCACAGTTTATGCTAGAAAAGAGGTGATTTTAGCTGCCGGAGCCATCAACAGTCCGCAATTATTGATGTTGTCTGGTATCGGACCGAAAGATCATTTGAGAGATGTCGGAATTAAAGTCCTGAAAGACTTGCCGGTCGGGGAGAACCTACAGGACCATGTGGGCGTCGGGGGATTAACATTCTTGGTGGACAAACCGGTTGCGATTGTCCAAAACAGATTCCAAGCTTTTCCTGTTACGATGAACTACGTTGTGAACGAGAGAGGTCCTATGACAACACTCGGAGGCCTCGAAGGGATTGCCTTTGTGAACACAAAGTATGCAAACACGTCTGGGTTGTGGCCTGACATTCAGTTCCACATGGCACCGGCATCGTTCTCGTCTGACAACGGGCAAATTGTGCGCAAAATTCTCGGACTTACTGATGAGGTATACGACACTGTATACAGACCGATAGCGAACAAAGATGCTTGGACGATCATGCCTCTGTTGCTGCGTCCAAACACACGAGGATACGTCAGATTAAGAAGTTCCAATCCATTCCACTATCCTCTAATGAATCCCCGATACCACGAAAATCCCTTAGACGTCGCTCGTCTGGTCGAAGGAATCAAGATAGCTCTGAAAGTTGCTAATGCATCTCCCTTCAAGCAATTTGGATCTCGACTGTACATGAAGCCTTTGCCAAACTGTAAGCAGCATCAATTCATGTCGGATGAGTACATAGAGTGTCAAGTACGGACTATATCAATGACGATATACCATCAGAGCGGGACTGCCAAGATGGGTCCATCATGGGATCCAGAAGCGGTGGTAGACCCTCGACTGAGGGTACATGGTGTGGAAGGTCTTAGGGTAATCGATGCTAGTATAATGCCTACTATAGTGAGCGGCAACACGAACGCCGCAGTCATAATGATCGGTGAGAAAGGTGCAGATCTAATCAAACAGGACTGGTTGAACAAAAGACGATGACAGTGAGTGACACTTGTGTACCTTGTAAGTTACCAGTAATGTTATATAAATTCTAGTATAATGTAAGTTCCAAAGATTCCCTGTAATTGTATAACGAACCGAAATAAATTTTGTAATAATTATAAGTTCGATAACTCGATAATAATAAATAACAAATGTTTTGGCACAATCGTCCTATTTTAGTATCTCTGTGCATTATGTAGACTGTAATGCAATTGTGAACAAGTTTCACCGGAAATCAATGCACTGAGATACATTTTTGGAAAAGATTGCATAATTATTGACTGCCATCAATTTGCTTACAATAAACCTTCAGTAGAAACTCGTTCTTCGTACCTGGTAAATAAGAAATGTGCTGTAGGTGTACATTATGTAAATATGTAAAATAGGTAGGCAGTAGTTAACACTGTATCATAATACTCCTATTTATTTAGTTAGTATTGCCATAACACAAAATTTTCCATCACATTACCGTAGCGAGGCCATGTTCGGATCATGTTGGTTGTTTTTGTTACAAATATAAATGTTTTATTATTGTTTAGTTGTTTTTCTTTCATGCAGGACTTAACTATACGTGAAGCAATTACAACGATGACGAATGAAGTCACTTAGCATAACATCATTAGATCAGTGACTTCGTGCATTCAATTCCTCTCGATATTTCCATGTCGGCTGCATACAGGCTGGGCCAAATTGTACTTTATTTGCATAGTACTTTTCCTGTATGGCGAAGACTGTGCTCAACAGCTCTTTTTTTTCACATTAACATAAGATTTTGTAGCATGAAAATGGCATGATACAATAAAAAATAAAAAAATGATGGCTTCCTCTCGAATTGGCGAGAAGAAGCACACCATCGTGAGAAGTTGAAGGAATGGGGGAGGCCTTTGCTCAGAAGTGGGACAATAGGGGGTAAATAAAAAAATGATGTGCATATTGGCCAGCTAAAGCTGGAATAAGAACCTTTTCATTAGGTTTTATGAAAATTAAAGCTGCTTTTGAGACTCATGGGGTATTTTGGGGATACTTATCTGTATTTCCTCAATATTTACCTAGTTTCCTGTAAAATTACCTAATCTATTGTTTACATTTATTATATTCCTTTTTAATAGCTTGGTTAATTCCTACTCACATTAGCTTTCCCAAACCGACAAGTGAGTAAGATTAGATGAACTTGTTGTTATGAATGTTACGCCAGTTTTTGTAACAGTATGCAATTCAATTCTATAGTAAAATCCCATAGCTCATCTAACAAAAACTACGTAGACGTTTTGTTATCCAATTAAAAGACAAAATCAAAGCATTTATTTTCAAGTAGGCCAGTTACAGGCACTTTTGAATTGTCAAAACAAAGACAACAGTAAAAAATAGCTACAGTCCCAGTCACAAGGCACAAAAACTGTGAAAGTACTGTAGTTGCCCATTCCCTAACGTAGATCTCTATGGAGAAGAACGGGCAAGAAACTCCATGGAGACTCTTTTAAATCAGAATACTTTACTTATCTCACAGCAGCCCAAACAAAAAACTATAATCTCGACAATACATCTCTTCCGCGCATTTGCATCAAGTTTAAAACTGATTCAGAGAATTCTTTAAAAGAGTTAGGTAAATGCCGTAGCATTAACGACATGTAATTGACTACTTAAAACTGAACAAAAGATTAGCATGGTAAAAAATAGGCTTCACCCATTTAAAGCACACTGGCTAGATGAGCAGGAAGTGTATTTTAAGTAGCCTAACCGGTTGTGCAAAAATATGTCCGAAATATAAAAATAAATTAATTTTCCCATACATTTGGCGTTCGTGGAAATAGTCGCTATGTGTCCGTTGATTTCGTTCTGGCGATTTCAGAATTGGCTTTTAGTAAAAGTTGTTCATAATGATGAGTATACCCGTTAAAAGGTTAATGGTTAACTAAAAGTTAGATTGTTAATTAAGCGTGATGCTAATTTAATATTTTAAGCCATGGCTTCCATCGTCACTGCAGGGATATTGCGACTAAAGCCGTTCGTCCCCTCAGGGATCACACACAGGGAACAGCCATCAATAGAGACAGACAACAGCTGAGAGGGAAATTATAATCCAAATTGATGGAATATAAGTTCTACAAAGGTGCATTTGTTCTTATCCGTGGCAAGCCTTGAGATCAGCCCGGACTCCACCAAAGGAAGGCGAGCGGAGCGGTACTCTCCGCACCGCTTCGCTCCGCCCGCCTGCAAGATTCAAGCAATCACAGAAGAGACAAGAGACGTGATGTGGATTTTAGCGAATCTAGTTTGTTTTACTTTAACGCAATTTCAACTTTATACTCCTCTTAATTTGCACGTACACGTGATTGCCACATTTTACCACCCACCTCTCTAGTCATCAATCGTGATTTTGTCTGACGCCCTGTTCGATATTATTAAAAACTTTCTGCAAAAAAAACCGACTTTGTTTGTTTCATTGGCTCAGGCGCAAAACGTCTCTTTCGCAAAATGTATACTGGTAGTAAAATGTCTCTTTCTCAAAATGTCTCTTTCTCAAAATGTCACTTTCTCATAATGTCGCTTTCGCAGAATGACTCCTTCTCAAAAGGTCGCTTTCTCACAATGCCTCTTTCGCAGAATATCCCTTTCGCAAAATGTCGCGTTAGTAACTTAGAACAAAATTTAGCCAGGTTTAAAAAAGGTTGTTTTTTTCCAATTTATTATTCTTGTTTGGTTCTGTTCTGTTCTTTGTTAATATTGTATGGCAACGTTGTAAATTCGATTTTTCGAGTGAAATCAAAAATAAAAAAAAAGTATAATGAGTTCTTTACAAAATCTGGTATAGTGGTATAGTACGTTAAACATTTAAATAATAAAATAACATATTTTGTTAAAGTCATATATTGTAAAAAAAAGGAAACAAATCATAAACGTCTTCAATTACAAACAAAACAAGGAAACAAATCATAAACGTCTTCACTTTGGTAAGTAGGTACTGTAATCTACTTATTTTACTACTTTTCGCAGCCCTGGCAGAGCGTCAACTCCTTACATTCTAATTGTCTCAATAGTTTTTTGTATTTTACGAAACGCAATGGTACCCAAAATTGGCACCATCTTTGATCAGTTGCGCTTACCAACGCCATCGCACAACAAACGCATTGGAGGGGTGGCACCGGCGTATAAATGCAGGCCGGATTCGAAATTTATACATGTTCGTGTATAAATTACGTAAAGAGAGTAAATATTGGGACAGAAGAATATCAGATAATTTATTTACAAAAAAGAAAATCAAAAGAGAAAGAAGAAAGATATATATTTTGATAGTAAATACAAAAAAAAACTATTGAGACATTCTAATTGTCTCAATAGTTTTAATGTAATATTTTCTGAAATGTTTCATTTCTTGTGTGTCCGGAGCTATACTCAAAACATATCCCAAAACAGCAGGGATTTCATTGACCGGCACCAACGCTATGATTGAGGCAATTCTAGCGATATTTCGCCCTGCTCTTTGTTTGTTTGTTTTTTTACATTCTGGGGAATAGGCTCATGCAATTTTTGACCATCTCCTTTGGCATGTCATCATCATCATTTCACAGCCGAAAGACGCCTACTACTGGACATAGGCCTCCCCAAGTGTCGCCACATTGACTGATCCCGTGCGTCTCGCATCCAGCGAATCCCCGCCACAATCTTCACCAGGTCATCGGTCCACCTACCGGAACCTTCCAACGCAACGTCTTTCGGTTCGCGGTCGCCACTCCAAAACTTTTCGGCCCCATCGTGCATAAGCCATCTGTTCTGAGATTGATCATTTCTGATTCGATCACGCAAGGAAACTCCGAGCATAGCCACTCCATTGCCCTTTGGGTGACTTTAAGAATTCTGATGAAGCCCATTGTGAGCGACCACGTTTCGGTCTCGTATGTAATCATTGTATTTTACTAACTTAGTTTTTAAGGATTATGTTACTAACCCTATATGAGCCTCCGCTCGAATTAGTTTTTGAATTTGAATTAGCAACACAAACTGGTCATAGACTTTCGCCTTGAGACACTGCGTTGGTATGTTGGACGAGAAGATACCGCGCAACTTCCCAAACGCTGCCCAGCCGAGTCAGATACGACGATTGAATATGTTATAAGACTTGTAAATATTTAATAAGAAATTGGAAGAAAACAACCTTTTTTTAAACCTGGCTAAATGTTCTAAGTTACTAACGCGACATTTTGCGAAAGAGATATTCTGCGAAAAAGGCTTTGTGAGAAAGCGACCTTTTGAGAAGGAGTCATTCTGCGAAAGCGACATTATGAGAAAGAGACATTTTACTACCAGTAGACATTTTGCGAAAGAGAAGTTTTGCACCTGAGCCGTTTTATTGACTTTTTTGCCACCGACTTCCGAAACTAAAATTGGTTCAATTTTTCAAATCGATTCATAAATGATGGAGTACAAACAAACATGAAAAAAATACAACCGAATTGAGAACTCCTCCTTTTATTGAAGTCGGTTAAAAAGACGACCTTAACTCGAATCTCGGCAACTATCATCCAGTTGGAGATAGTCGCTCCACCTAGCCTGAGGGCGTCCTATCTTTTGCTTGGAGATTCGCGTCTCCACTCAAGAACACGTCTACCCCAACGGTCATCGGTTTATTCCCATTGTCACTATGTCATATCGCCACTTTAGCCAACTTATTCTGTGTGCTATGTCGACAACTTAGTTAGACAAGTTTATAACTTATTTGACATTGATTGCAATCACATAAATGAAAATTTGCTATACTTATATGATTTTACTATGGGTTTTTTATAATGATAATATATTTCTTATACTTGATCCTTATGAACTTGGATCCTTATACCGTTATTCGTAAATTTGCATATTTAACTATATAGGTAATAAGAATAACGTATAGATTAATAACGTTACCTTTGTGCCGACACCGTTAAAACGTGATTTACGGAGGCTAATAACAATATTTCTTTTTCACGGATGATTTCCAT
Organism: Noctua janthe; assembly: GCA_910589295.1. NCBI lineage: Eukaryota > Metazoa > Arthropoda > Insecta > Lepidoptera > Noctuidae > Noctua > Noctua janthe. The sequence goes on along the minus strand of OU342573.1, from coordinate 5,288,382 downwards.
AGATTTAATAAGAATGCAAAGCTATGAATAAGACAGACATGAACTATTAGTCGTGTAGCGATAAAGCCTAAAATATAAATAGAATTCTAGCGACATTTTTGACGCAAGCCAGGAACTAAAAAAAAAATCTTTGCTGCATCGTGCAATCAAAATTATCCGCGACATAAGTACAATAAGAACCCGATATCATAGGCCACAAGATACAACACCCATCTAGTCGAGGCCTTTTTAAGGAGGATGAGGAACTTTAGACCCCGTTCCTTAATCCTCTAAAATAGTAAAAATATAAAAATCTTCAAGTGTTAGGGCCTTTGCACACTACGTTTTTTTATTATGCGCTGACGACGCGCGTTTTTGATTAGCGCATCCTCTGCGCGTTATCAACACGTTTTAGGAATCGTATAAAAGCAAAAACAGCAATATCCATTTGCAACAAATCATGGCAAAACAAAAAATTGTTGTATAGTGCAAAATAAAGCTGAATTGGATCGAAACTCTGTTTAATATAATTAAATACATTACTGGGTATATATTGAAGGTATTTAATCAATCTTTATCTGGATAATATTTAATAAAAATACATAACTTACATGGATTTTGCTGTTTTTGTACTTGACATTTGGATCTTGCTGTATTTGAATTTCACTTCAAAGGATTTTGCTGTGTTTGCTATAAACGACCTTCAAGACGCCATTTTCATTATAGTTCACCTGTACTTACGCAATAATATTTTTGATACTTTTTGTGAGTATGCACAGAAGTAAGTTTTTCAGAAAACAAAACAAAATAAGTTTAGTAGAAAAATATTTTAATAAAAAAAAACTTATTGGTACCTTTGAAACTTAAATTTATTTTTCATATTAGAAATAGGGTTTAAATGAAATTATTTATTGAAATGAAAATAATATGACATAAAGAAACATGTAGGTAAGTGTTACAAAACATAAACTAAAGCTTTTACCACAAGAAACGCTAACAGATTTGTATTTAATGCTTTTGTTTAAACATAAAAACCAGTAGGTGTTTCTTGTGGCTCACAAATCATTTCCGAGGAATCTTCCAAAGTATCTTCATTACCACTAATTGAATTCGATACTAACGGAACATAGAAATTTAATCGCTCGATTTCCCTCCAATTTTCCCCATAATGATTAGTCAGTAACTTGTTGATATCTATGGCCTTTGCGACGCTGACTTCGTTCGTTGCTAAAATTTCTTGTGGATTGAGACTTGATGATAACACACCAGGTCGATTTACTGATTTAAATGCGCCATCATCATGTTTGTAGTGGACCATTCCTTTCACCAACACATTTCCTTCCTTTTTAGACCTCTTTAGTTCATATCTCTTGCAGCTTTTAAATTGAAAATGCCACCTGCCTACCGGCTTCAAATTAGTCCCAACAGCATCTTTCCAGTCGTATACTTTGCAATCATCACCTAACTTTATTACTGTAGCGAAATTTTTAATAATTTCATGATATTCTTCCGGATTTGCCATTATCTCCCTTTTCCTAATTTCTTTCTCAATCCTTGCAAACCCTCTGTCAGGGGGTATGAAGGAATGTCCCACTATGGGGAATATAAGCTCTAAACTTTTTACATGAGGAGTTTCCGACAGCCACTTTGCACACATTCCCAGAACAGTAGAATTTTTGTTCTGGCCAGCACATCCATCGGCAATGAGGCGAACTGTCTTGATACCAGTTAAATTTGTATTTGTAATCGATGGTAAATAGCTGATGAAATTTGATTTGATGCTTTGGGAAACAAGTTTTCTGACCAGCAATATGCAAATACATTTGATGAATCCAGTTTACTTTTTGACGAACCTTGTACTATGGTAAAGTTAAAAAAAATAATTTGACGCGAATAATATGCTGATTGGTCTGGGGTTTTAGGTAAAGATAGATTTTTCTCGCAATCGAATGATAATGTAAGTAAATCCGGTTTTTCCTCCTTTACATAGCCAAAAAAAGCTTTGGCTTTTAATTTATGGATTCTTTGCATAATAATTAAATCGTTACGGATGTTAACACGTGTCTCTGTTTTCATTTTATCGGTAAACTGTAGGCAAATTGAGCAGACATCAGTACGAGGCGATCCGAAGCCCAAATTATAATTTCTGTTAAAGATATTGCGGAAATATGATGGCTTAACTTTTAACTCGCTTTCAACCTGGGAATTATATAATCGGTAAAGTTTATTTATACTTAACTCTGCTGATAAGTATAGCCTTTTTGTGTTTCCACGGCAATAATGGGGCTCTTCACAATGTAGTTTCTCTATAAAACTCATCACGGCACGTTTTTTTTCCACATTTTTATGGGAAACCCGGTCACCACCTCTTTTCTCATTGAGTAATGTTCCCTTTTCAAAGTATTCTTTCATTATAGTTTGGACTCTGTACTTTTTTATTTGAAGCACATTAAAAAAAAAAGTTTGACAAACAGGCAATCGCTTTTTCAGTGTGGCAATGTACACGAAGTATGTTGTTTGAGAAGATTTCGGCGTATACTTACTATTTTTTGGACGATGCCGTTTAACCGATTTCACTGTGCAGTGTTTTAATATAAATGCGTCTTGGTTCCTTTTGTCTTTAAATTTATAAAATTATTCAAAAAACGATTTTACATCCTGCACCGAAAGTGATCTGCATTCAAACTTCTTCTTATGATTACATAACGGCCTCACAGCAAATATTTTCGGAGAATACCTAAAACAATATCATAATGTACCTACACATTTTTTACCTATTTTTTAGTTATATGTATTTTATGTACTTAATTTGGGTTATAAAATATGCGGGATGTAAGAGACACCGACTCGAAAATGATTACCACGTATTCAGTACACCATTTTGAAAACCGCCACACAGGTTTTCGTCGGCAATAAAAAAAATCTCCAAGTTTCCTACAAAATTTCAATACCTACACGGTCAAAATGTATAAGAAAATCCGTTTTTTTTTAAATTGCCAACGAAAAATTACTACGTATAATTATATTGTAGGTACTACGATAGACAGAATAGGTGGTCTTAATCGTTTTCACGCCGGTGTCTATTACACCCGGTATATTATTTAAAAAAAAACTAAATATTAGATAGATATAAAAAATGATAAACTAATATTTAAGTAACACTGTAGTTATTGAATATTAATTAAATAGATATAAAAAATGCTAACAAGATCAAACCACAAGGACCAAGATAATTTATTTGATCACACTATCTAACAGTAGGTACATACAAACCTTGTTACTTTGGCCAAATTTCTCCTCCACTTTTCGGGTTGAGCTATACGTTTTCTAGCCGAACTATTATCAACAGGTACAGGGGAACAATCCATAATTACAATATACCACTTTTTTCCGACAAAACTTAAAAACTATTTAAAAATTTCGAGAATTTACGGAGCGAGGTTTCGCGTTCACAACAATCGTCGCCATATTAAAACCGTGCCGCTTGATGCGCTCTGATTGGCTGATTAGGATATTGCTGCCTATGCACTTGTCAAACATGGATCTTGCTGTGTTTGCAACAAACCGTATTTTTTGTAGCTGTTTTACTACGGGATATTGCTGTCTTAGGAGTATTATGAATTACGAAACGTGTTGAAGATATTGCTACATTTATCGCGCCATCGAAATGTCAATTTCAAAATTATGTGGATATTGCTGGTTTTGCTTTTATACGATTCCGATACAACAAAGTACAACAGAGTCCGATACAAACGCTTAAATTAAGCGTTTGTATCGGACTCGAACGCGCGCTTAGAGCGCGTTTCAATCGTAAGCAGAATTGTCTCGAGCGACGTCATCGTAATACGTAACGTAAAACGTGACTTCAGTCTTGCGTTTGCTGAGCGTAATCATTGCGTTCTACGCACGTCGTCAGCGCATAAAAAAACGTGGTGTGCAAAGGCCCTTATAAACTACATGAAAATATGTATTACATCCGGCAGCAAGTTATCTAAATTAACAATTTGTTACGTTTGCTATCACATTCACAATCGCTAGTGTTCGGCAAATAATTCTAAAAGCTTAAGTAAATGTAAAAATAAGTTAGGATAACCAAGAGTGTTTGGCAAATCTATTTAATTTTCAAAATATATTCAAAATTAAACATTAATGTATATCTCTTGCAAAAACTTTAATAGATACTTTACGGATTACATATGTACAAATGTATTATCTTTTGTAAACTTAGCTACAAAAAGTTCTATAGTACACAAACAAAAACAACTAATGATTGACGCTCGACTGAGCCTGACTGGCAGTACTAACGTCACTTGGCTCATACGTAATGTAAGAGGTACCTAAAAGGTATCGACACAAATGTATCCACGTAGTTTTTTTTTTTTTTTCAATGTGTTGTAGGGCCACTGTTGGGCAAGACAACACTTATACCTAAATATTATTAGCAAATTAAAGGGAGAACAAGTCAGTCAAAATAGCCCTGATTAAATTTGGGTTTCTTTCAGAATGAATTCCATAAGGAAAAGAGATGTCAGCAACCACGTAGGGGTCCGCATGGGCCGATGCCTGCCAGGGCTGCGGGACTGTTCGAAAGAGATACCGTGGCCCTGGAACACAAAGGGCAAAGAAGGAACATGGATGGGTTTTAGTCAGTACAAGTCTGACACTCCCTTCCGCTCCGCCCAGAGTGGGGGGGTCATTTGATGATTTCCCATCCGAAAAAAAAAAAAAAAAAAAAAGTACTTGAGTGGAAGTTACAAAAATCGTGTCTTATTCTAGGTGTTTGTATCTGACTGCGGCGGAACCCTAAAGAAGGGTTATTACCCCTGTTTTGTTACCTAACCAAAACGACATCTCATCTAAATAAAGACCAAACCTAAAAACGTTATACCTTTTTAAAACTTGAAAAACGAGAAAGCTTATTTTTAAACTTCTTGAATGCTGTTATGTGAAGTTAGTACGTCACATAACAGCATTCAAGAAGTTTAAAAATAACTTAGAAGGTAAAGGTAAAACCCACCTTTAAAATAAGATCAGATAAAATCTTGTTGCACTAAAATCCAAATCGAACAGCGTAGACTTTTTTATCTGCTAATTACCGTTTAGTCCACTCTCGGCCCCTCGACCCCTAAAAAAAGATTTATTTATTTGTTAGTGGAAGGTTCTAGTTAGTAGACAATGATAATTACTATATATATTTATTTTGAAAATTATCACGTATGCTTTTGTTTAGTTTTTAACGTAATTTTGACCCTGTTAACACACAACCACAACTTCATAATTATATGACGGGCCATTTATTTTCTTTTGTATTACAGTGAATGTATAGAAGAGTTTTATTTACCAGATATTTCAACAAAGAGTACATTATGTAAATCAGTAGATCCTTAGCGTTATGTACAAAAACATTTTCCGTGTGCAGTGAATGAAATAATATTTACACATTAATAATAATTCGGGCAGGCACCCCATTGTCGTACAGTTTTCTTCAATCTCAACATAAGATAACAGCAGCCTATAATCCCCGAAGAGTTATACAGAGGAGTACCTTATATGTAGTACCTCCACCAACATTATGCCAGTTATATTTCAAGTCCTGTGTGTGGGTGCAGTGGCGAAGGTTCTAAACAACTCGATTCCTATCAGCTTTCCTTTGAAAAATGGCACAGTCAGTATTCTATTTCACGTTAAAGATATTTACTCCGGCTTATCTCTTACGAAAATTGACCCTTCGCTACTGGTAGGGGGAGAGCCTATACCTCTTGTGTCTAGCTACTAAACTGTAAACAAATTATAGTTTCTATGTCTAATGTGTTCGTGTTCATGTTCGTGTCGAAAGTCACGTTTCTCTTAACTCTCTTTTAATCACTTGATGTTAGGTCTTCAAGATACTAGATATCATCGTACGATGTTGTCATTTGGGGACATTCATGAGACAATTAATTAAACGATTACGTTATATTCATAATTATACATCCAATTAAATTTATAATTTCTAATAATTTACATGATATTATTGAATTGCTGTTTAGCCCTCTTCCTCTCTCCTAATGTTGCTGTGCCCGACAGGGTCCATAATGATCTTTTACCTTGTTACACCATCTATGTAATACTTATGGAATGCAATAAAAATTTGAGTATTGAGTAATCATTGTCTTGCTGCTCTTCCAAAGAAAGTTTCTCTAATTGAATATGAAATTGAAAAGTATCAGATTACTGATTATATTGCTATAAATCATCATCATCTGCCTAGCCTTTTCCCAACTATGTTGGGGTCAGCTTCAAATCTAACCGGATGCAGCTGAATACCTACTTTACAGGAGCGACTGCCTATCTGACCTCCACAACCCAGTTAGTATTGGGTAATACGACACGCCTTGGTAAGACTGGTTGTCGAGACTTTTTGGGCCTCTGACTACCTGTAACGACTGTCAATCTACAGATGACAGCCAGGACCAACGGCTTAACGTGCTTTCCGAGGCACGGAGGAAACTCGAAAACTCGGTATGTAATGGGCGGTCACCCATCCACAGACCAATCTAGGCAAGCACGGCTTAACCTAAAGATCGACCCCGAGCAGCTGTTATTATTTAGCCACGAGCTCCACCTAGGTTATATTGCTACAATTATGGGTGTTTTTTTTACCAGAATTGCAGTGGAATATGAATCTATAATAATAATATGTGAAATATAGGTATGGTATATTAATAGCCTATCCATGGAATATCAAAAAAAATACGTGCTATAGAACAGATGTCACAAGATTTTAGAACAGTAAGTATTTGTGTGCTTTGATCAACGACATTCAGAGTAACGAACATCACCATCTATCAACTGGGATCAAATGAACAAAAATGAAATAGATAACAATCTAAACAAAAGAGAAGCTACAACTATTTTTAATCGTCATTTTGAAATGCTTATCAGAGTATTACGGAATACACTTGATACTCGATACGTGATCGTAAAAGAAATCGCTTGTGGACGTGCCGGCTGTCGCATATTCACTTGTGTCCCACCGGGCTGAGCTGACAATGTGCTTCCACGCTGGACTGTGGACCTTGGCTCCAGGTTCATTGGAGATGCAGACCGCGGCGCCATCTTTATCGCGACGAAAACGATAAGTACCCGGTATGTAAATTCATACATACATTCTTTCATTATATGTGACGTATAGACCTAAGCACCAGTATGTATACACGTGGCAACTACAAAAACTGTTTTTTTTTTATTGTAATGTCTTGTTGGTTCGAACATAGTATTTTGAAATCTGTATTCTTTCCTTTATTTATTTTTACACATATTAAATACATTTTTAAATATTCAAATATAAAGCAAATTAAAAAAAAAATATTTAAAATTATAAAAAAAACTATATTTACCTATTCCATAATAATCCGTATTATTATTATGGAATAGGTCTAAGTATTCTCACAGTTGCAATCGTTTTTGTATGAGAAAATCGCTTTTCAATTAAGGTTAGTGTAAATATTGGTACATATTGGAGCGCGTGACTGTACCAATGTCGAGTTACTTAAGTAGGTACTTCACGGTACTTGTGTAATTATCGTCTATTTTATTCTAATTAATGCAATAGGTAAAAAATACACGATTGCAATAGTAACCCTATTGCAATCGTGTATTTTTCCGCAGATTCTTACTATTTCTACTTGTGTTATTTATTATCATAATTTTATACTTGCCGAGAATCGTCGACGATAGAATTCCTTATATCGGTAATAGATTTATGATTATAAAATATTCCATTAGTTCACTGGAAAAACCTCGGCATTACCCATAGAAGTTAATTTTTTTGTTTATTATTTTTATTTCTCTTATATTATTTATTTTTTACCGCAAAGATAATAGTGTTGTTTTCATCGACGTTGGTTGAAGAAATTATTAAGAACAAAAAGTCTCTACTATCATTCTACCAATATGCGATAGCTGACTTGATTGACGTCATTCGACAATCATTAAAATTCCCCAATGTTTTTACTATCCATCCGCCAATACGAATTAAAATTTTGATTTAATAGCAATTATTTTAATAATTTGTTTTCACAAAGGTGGCAAGAAAAAATTATTAAGCTACTAAGTCTTCATATCACGACATATCATCTAATGCAGATTTTTAAATGCAAGAACTATCACATTCTTCCTAAATAAAAAGTATATACAAAATGAGGAAGGTTTTAATGAAAATAAATACAGAAACAAAATCAATTTTTTATGCTTTTAGCAGGTTTTGTAATAACTTTTAATACACATATTGACCATATAAAGGTTCTTCTCGGTACAAAATTTAAAAAAAGTCATTGACCGTTCTTTTTTTTCTGTTACACGAAATATTCTTGCAACTCGCCTGATGAGAAGCCGATGATTTATTTATTATTCCTTAACAAACACTTGTTTTTACAAGTAAGACCCAAGCTAACAAAGTAGTCATAAATTGCTAATTGTCCAGTCCCAAGTAACGAGTCTGGGTAGAAACATAAGTTAGTCAGTAGACAACATACTAAGTGCCACCCTCTGGAATTACGCCAAAGAGCAACAAAAATAAGTCCAATCGCCGAGAGACACTATTTAGTATTCTTAATGCACGCAATACAGGTGCAAACTTTAATAAGTTCGTACGGTTGCTAGAACTTTAAAATGATGCTGCCTAGAGTGGAGCACGCTTGTCTAGAAGAAACCATTTTAATCGAACATTATTTATCAAAACGGTATCTTATACCTACGCCATACTGATGTCGTCCTTTGAAAGGGCTATCGATATTGTAATAATTCTGACATTGTTCGGATCTCAAGGATAAGGATAGTAAGACTACAAGCTAATTAATATTCTATTAACATTTGCATGACAAAATAGGAAGTGTAGCGTGACGAATTGTAGGGTCAGCAAGGATAGACTTATCTAATGGTACAAGTTTTACCTGTGTAAATGGAGCTGCGTTTACCTGTAGGCAACCAGTTGAGTAACCAAGTCACATGAGATTTTGTAAGGAGATTGTGAGGAAAATAAACAGTTTCATTAAGTACGTTGATAGATAGCCACGGACAAGTGCTTTACCTGGTGCTATGTCTTTAGTTTCATGGTCAGGAAGTCACGCCTGGATTCGTTACTGTTGCTGTCTTATCTATCACCCAATGACTCATCTACATAACTTACATCACAAAGGTGTACCTAATAGTAAACCCACATTTCACCAGTTATGTTTAAGTCCCATATAATAGGGGGCAAGCTTATTCCCATAAACCGGGCACATCTCCATACTCCGTGGCTGAAACTGAAAAAATCCTGATGGAAAAATCCAATGACACTTTGCCCAACCCGGGAAGTGAACTTAGGACCTCATGCTCAGCAGACGCGCTTGCAACCACTAGACCAGCGAGGTATTCAACGACTAGTGTCTACTCGCGGTGTGACTCATCTATTCGTTCCTTTTCTGACACTGCCAACAGTATTAAACCAATGCCAGTGCCAGTACCGGCCAGCATTCAAGAACACTGTCCAATGCCATAAAAAAAGGCTAACCAGTTCGCATATAAAAAATGAAAAAGAATAGGATACCTGTATGTAAGACATTGTACATGACACGTTTTAAACCAAACCGCTTTCCTTCCAAACATACTCAGAGAAGAATTAACCATTTTTCTATCACATTGGCGATTGTTTAGCTTATCGTATCTGCTTCGTGGAATTGAATGTGTTAGGATTGGCCGTAATGTCTATGACTTAGCGACTACGTCATAGTGCTGACCTATGACGTAGCCGTCTAATAGGCGCATTGTCTAGACTAGGGATGAAAACCTTTTTACATTTGCGATCCAAATATCTTTGTCGTGCCACCGAGCTGATCTGAGAAATGTACCGTTAAATGATTACAAAAATTGTTATCGTTAAATAAGAACATTTATCAATGCCAATCAAATTTATTTAATTAAAATATTCTTAAGCATATAATATTTGTATAATTGTGAGTGTTGAAGATCAATATGCAACTTCTGCTGTTTTGAGACCTGGATTTAAGACACTCTAGGTCTAGGACGTCTAGCCGCTTAGTAGCAGTGATTCCCAGCACACACAAATGCCATAATTTACTGAACCGCGGCACAACAATACGACTTAATTACTATACTTTGTAAGCACTTAATTAAATTCTATGAGCACTACGTCGTTTGTCATTGTACACGAAGAGAATGGAAATGAATCCTACTAATATTGTAAGAGTTTCACGCCTTAACAGCTGAATAGATTAATCAGACTTAAAACTACCCTAGTTGTCGTTGTAGCTACTTAACACCTGTGCCCATTACTGGCTGTAAAGTTACTCTTAGCAAAGCCGAAAGGCACTTGTTCTCCACATCTTTGCGATCATTTTATTGTTATGGACCATACCTGGTAACCGTCTTATTACGGAGATATTGGAGGACAATTTTTTATGAAAAAATACAAGTTAAATTAAAAATACAAGTCACCATCATCTGCCTAGCCTTTTCCCAACTATGTTGGGGTCGGTTTTCAGTCTAACCGGAAGCAGCCGAATACCAGTATTTCACATGGAGCGACTGCCTATCTGACCTCCACAACCCAGTTAGTACTAGGTAATACGATACCCTTTGGAAAGACTGGCTGTCAGACTTTCGGGCCACTGACTACACAACTGTCAAAGATCTACAAATGACAGCCGGGATCAACGGCTTAACATGGTTTCCGAGGCACAGAAGAAACTCGGTATGTAATAGGTGGTCAGCCATCCACAGACCAAAATAGCCAAGAGTGGGTTCACCGGAAGATCGACAAGAGTTGCTGCTATTATTCAGCCACTAGCTTCTCCCATAATCTGAGTTAGAATTTTGGATCGTTTTATTCCAGTGGTACGTTCCTTTGGGACGATTTCCTATAGGGGCGACACCGCGAACAAAAGAACAACATTATACTGCAGTGTGTTGCGAGCAGACTGGACTGTTTGTGTGCGAATCGTTGCTGCAAGCATTCTACATCGATGTTGAGCTTGTAGCAGGGATTCTCATATCTACAGGGTGTAAACAGACCCTTCACGAAGCTGTCAGCCAAGCATTCTGTACATCAAACTAAGTAACTTTTCGCAAAAATTATTGCTGCGAAACGACTTTTTTTTTTGGGGTTAAATATCACGTTTTACGGTAGGACTCGATGAAACGCACTCAAAGCATTGTGCTGATGTCATCGGAAGCCATTCCCTTCCCGTGCTTGTGCTCGGGGACTTCAATGCCAAGAACTTGGCTTGGGGTTCTCGTTACACGGACGTGCGGGGTAGAATGGTGGAGGACTGGGCTCTGGAGACAGGCCTGGTCGTCCTAAATCGGGGTTCTGTCCCCACGTGCGTGCGGATGCGGGGCGAGTCGGTGGTGGACATCTCGTTCGCCAGCCCCGCTCTGTCGCCGCGTGTCGTTGACTGGCGCGTCATGGAGGGCTGGAAACCTATTCCGATCACCGGTACATCCGGTTTGACGTCTCCACCCAGTCCTCAAGCGTGCCGGTCCTACAGGCCCCGAGTGGTCCGCGATGGGCGCTGAAGCAGCTGGACCGGGAGCTCCTCCTGGAAGCCTCGATCGTGCAGGCCTGGGTGTCATCACCAGTCAGGCCTGCCGACATCAACAACGAGGCGGGTTGGTTCCAGGAGGCCATGTCCGAGATTTGCGACGTGGCAATGCCCCGAGTTCGGCCAGGAAGCGCCCGGCGTCAGGTGTACTGGTGGTCGCGAGAGTTGACGTCTCTGCGCAAGGCGTGCGTTGCCACGCGGCGCCTGTACGCCAGGCACCGCAGGCTCCGCATCCGCCCTCCGGATGCGGCAGTCATTGAGGCAGAGCTGTACGAGGGGTACAGAGCGGCGAAGACCGCACTCCAAGAGGCTGTCCGGCGGGCCAAGAACTTGGCCCGCGAGGAGATGCTGGAGTCTCTGAACGGAGATCCGTGGGGGCGCCCTTACAAGATGGTGCGGGACAAACTCCGCACCCGGGCCCCCCCGTTGACGCAGAGTCTCCGGCCTGAGCTCGTGGAGGACGTGGTGAGCGCTCTGTTCCCTCCGCGAGGGGAGCATCCTCCCCCGCCTATGGCTCCGCCGCCGCGTGCGGTGCCGGAAGCGGACCACACCGATGACGATGACGACGTTCCGGAGGTGACTGGGGTAGACCTGAGAGTGGCGGTACGCAGGCTGAAAACCAGAAACACCGCCCCGGGACCCGATGGCTTGCCTGGCAAAGCCTGGGTCCTGGCCTCTGAGGCTCTCGGGCCCCGACTGGAAGGGCTCCTAAGCGCATGCTTGGAGAGAGGCCAGTTTCCGCTTCGATGGAAGACGGGGAAGCTGGTCCTCATCCGGAAACCAGGGCGCCCTGCGGACTCTCCGTCCGCATACCGGCCCATCGTGCTGCTCGACGAGGTGGGCAAGCTCTTTGAAAGAGTCATTGCCAACCGCCTCGCCGGGCACCTTGCGGGGATGGGACCGGATCTTGCGGAACACCAGTTTGGTTTCCGCAAGGGGCGCTCGACGGTGGACGCCATCATGCGCGTGAGAGCCCTCACGACGGGGGACACGGTGTCCCGGGGCGGGGTTGTCTTGGCGGTGTCTCTTGACATCGCCAACGCCTTCAACTCCATGCCCTGGAGCTGCGTTAGGGAGGCACTCCGGTATCACCGGGTGCCGACCTACCTTCGTCGTGTGGTCGGGGACTACCTGACGGATAGGGCCGTCATCTACCCCGGTCGGAGCGGAGAATGGAACCGGCGAGAGATGTCGTGCGGTGTTCCACAGGGATCGGTTCTGGGGCCGGCCTTGTGGAACATCGGTTACGACTGGGTGCTGCGCGCCGACCTCCCTACCGGCGTCAGTGTAGTTTGCTACGCTGACGACACGCTGGTACTGGCACAAGGGAGGTCGCACGAGGCGGCGGCCGAAAACATGACACGCGGGGTTGCGATAGTCGTGGAGAAGATCCGGCAATTGGGTCTCGAGGTGGCACTGCACAAGTCCGAGGCCATGTGTTTTCATGGGCCACGGAATGCGCCACCGTCGGGATCCCTACTGACGGCAGGAAGGGTTTCCATCGGCGTCGGGTCGACGTTGAAGTACCTAGGACTCGTCCTCGACAGCCGGTGGAACTTCGTGGAGCACTTCCGACGTTTGGCTCCCAAACTGGAACGGACAGGGGCTGCCTTCAAGCGGCTCTTGTCCAACCTGAGGGGTCCAAACGCCTCCTGCCGGAGGCTATACGCCGGGGTCGTGCGGTCCATGGCCCTTTACGGGGCCCCGGTGTGGGCGCGTTCTTTGAGGCGGCAAGCCGCCCACTACCTGAACGCGCCCCAAAAAGTAATAGCCATAAGGCTAATCCGGGGGTACCGCACGATCTCCGGCGAAGCGGCTAGCCTCCTTGCCGGATTGCCGCCATGGGATCTGGAGGCGATAGTCCTCGCACGCCTGCACGAATGGCGCGCGGACGCACTACGTCGGGAGGAAACTCCGCTGCCGCGGCAAATTGCTGCTCAGCGGACAGACCTCCGGCGTGATCTCATGGCGACATGGAGAGAGCGACTGTCGCAACCCCGTGCAGGGCACGCCACCATAGTGGCGATAAGTCCCCTCTTTGAGGAGTGGCTAGAGAGGCGCCACGGCGCCCTCACCTACCGCCTGACGCAGATCCTCACCGGACACGGTTGTTTCGGGAGGTTCCTGCACCGAATCGGGCGGGAGGAAACGCCCGGGTGTTTCCACTGCGAGGATCGTCCGGAGGACACGGTGGAGCACACCGTGGAGGTCTGCCCCGCTTGGGCGGAGCACCGCCGTGTCCTCGTAGCGGCGATTGGCGGCGGCGATCTCTCGCGGCCTTGGTTCAAGCCATGGTCCGGAGCGAGAGGGAATGGGAAGCCGTCACCTCCTTCTGCGAAGCAGTCATGCTAGTGAAGGAGGTGGCGGGACGTGAGAGGGAAAGAACCTCACGTCCCAGTCGCCGCGGGAGACGCCCTGGGCGTTGGGGGTCACGTGGTGGCTCCCGGCCACCGTAGGCGCGTGCCTGTGGACGGCGAGTTATGGGCCAGCTCGCCGTCCGGCCGTCTTATGACGACAGGCCGTGTCGACGGCGCGTTCGTGTTCCACGTGCGCCTCAAAGAGATGTCAGCAAATAAGTAGGGGTCCGCAAGGGCCGATGCCTGCCAGGGCTGCGGGACTGTTCGAAAGAGATACCGTGGCCCTGGAACACAAAGGGCAAAGAAGGAACATGGATGGGTTTTAGTCAGTACAAGTCTGACACTCCCTTCCGCTCCGCCCAGAGTGGGGGGGGGGGTCATTTGATGATTTCCCATCCGGAAAAAAAAAAAAAAAAAAGCATTGTGCTGATGGATGGATTGAATAGTACGGGGGTCGTGGAGGTGTTTAAAGTAAAAATCTTAACATATATTTTTTTTTTAAACTTGTGAAAACCTTGGAACTTTGATCCCCAATATCTTCGTAACTAGAAGGTTCCCAGGTATGGTCTAGAACAAAAAAATGATGGCAATGACGGGGAGAACAAGTGCCTTTCGGCTTAGTTAAGGGCCTATTTACAAACTTTATAAATAAGGCAGTGTTAGGTTAAGTGTGTAGGTTAAGTTTACTAACATAATTGTTATGAAATATTGTTACTAACATATTGAGTCCTGTTACTTGTTGATTAAATATAAATAATAAAAGCTAGTTATCATTAAGTCACTTTTTATGTAATAAAAGATGAATTAGCTTAAACTAACGTTAATGTTAGTATATCATGCGAATCTAAGCACCTTGCGATTGTCTTTCTTATTTCCATTTACACACAATAATATGTCAAAGGTTTTTCTACAGATAACGTATGGGAGAGAATCGTGACAGATGTGCCTTCAGGGTGATCACCATGACCCAACGGAGACGTGATCTAGTAGCCAATGAACAAATGATACATCATCATAGCCTTTTAGCAAGTAGGCCAGCTGAATAAGTAAACATACTACACCGGGTGTAAACAGACCCTTCACATAGCCGTCAACCAAGCATTCTGTACATCAAACATAGTAACTTTACGCAAAAATTATTGCTGGGAATCAATTTTTTTTTGGGTTGAAAAATCACGTTTTACGGTAGGACTCAATGGAAAGCACTCATAGCATTGTGCTGATGAATGGATTGAATAGTACGAGGGTCGTGGAGGTGTGTAAAGTAAAAATCTTACATTAAAAACATGTTTGAAAAGTGTGTAAAGTAAAAATCTTACATTTAAAAAAAAAACTTGTGAAAAAGTTGGAACTTTGACCCCCTATATCTCCGTAACTAGAAGGTTTCCAGGTATGGTACAGAACAAAAAAATAATCGCAGTGACGGGGAGATCAAGAGCCTCTCGTTTATGTTAAGGGTCTATTTACACCCTTTATACCGAAATAACTATAACTTGCTGAAAATGTTAACGAGCCCCTGCCCTTGTCCCATGTTGGGGTCGGCGCAAAACGTTTTATTTCTTCTATGTCAACCGTCTCGCTATCATTTACTTCTTTCTCTTTCATATCATTCCTTGCAAAATCCATCTATCTTTTCTTTGGCCTCTCTCTCCGTCCATCAACATTAATATCCATCACTTTAGTAACATGCGTTTCATCCCTCCTTATTACATGTTCACACCAAGATAGACAACTTCCTTTCAACTTTTCTGTAACAGTCACCACTTTCAAACTTCCTCTAACACATATACTCATAATTTTCTTTCCTCTTTCATATCATTCCTCACAGAATCCATCCATCGTTTCCTTGGTCTTCCTTTCCCTCTCCATCCGTCACACACACTTATATTCATCACTCTTTGAGTTACATGCGATTCGTCCCTCCTCATCATATGTCCGTACCAAGACATTGCATGGCATTGCCTAAAAATTGTTATAAAAAAATAAAAAGATGTCTGAGTTTCTTGTTATAATCTTTTAATGCCACATAAGCAGAAATCTACCCCGAAATTCTGATAACTAGTCTTACTTACCCCTCAGTTAGTATCGTATTGCCCAGTAACTACCCTATGAAGCTCAGATAAGCAACAGCTTCATGTAATGCACTCTGGTATCTATCTATCTTATCTTGTTCACAAATATATATATTAAAACTTAGATGACTATACTGTGGTAGTAGGTAACTACAAATAGCTTTTTAGCAACGGTGGCAGATGTAATAAAGCCATGTATATTGAGCAACACGCTAGTACTTACAACGATGAATGAATTACTAGCAGTTTTATTGCTAAATATATGCTGCTTGGATATATCATAACAATTCTGCCGACACTATAAAATCTATCTAGATTTAACATCTGAGCTAACTCGAACTAAGATTTTTAAGTGTGAAGTCATTACATTTTTATACAGATCACGTAATAGTTAACATATTAAAGCACCTTGTACGCCTAGTCTAGTCGTCCCATTTTTACAGATAGCAAATAACTTACATCTCACACACCAAATCTGATGAATACAGTACAAATATATGCTCAAGTTAATATCTACATTTTCGTTTTCATTGCCTTGGAGAGTCATCCATATTACGCCAACAGTCTGCTCCGTTTATACCTACTAATAATATGGATGGAGCAGACTGTTTGCACATCCTTATTTGTAATTGGCAACATATAATATTAACCAGAGTGTCAAAATTATTAGTTTGGGAGCCCAACAATAAATTCTGAAGCACTGTACCACACTGTATAGTGTATAGCATCCGGATTTAATCTCCACGTCATTGCCGGTAGGCATAATTATTTAGTTAAACTCATTAACGAAGATGTAAACATGTTGATAATGAGTCATCCCAATCATTTAAATCAAGATTGTACACTTAAACCAACGGAGACAATCACGACATGGTGTTAAATTACTGTCATCGAGTAATTGACACTTTGTAAAAATCAGCCAACCATATAAACGTTATCATAAAAGTTTATCATGCCTTCATTTTGATAGCAGATTCATCAGGACGATACATAATTTTGGATAAGGGCTTTCGAAAACAATGCTAATTAATTCCGTTTAAATGCGAAGTAAAATGAAATATTTCTGAAAAATGAAATGGTATTTTTCTTATTAATTTATTTTTTTGTACTCTCTCACAATGCTGTCTTATTTGACTAAAGGTTGACTGGTAGAGAATGCCTTGTGGCATTATGTCCGCCATGTACCACTCTTGTACATGAAGTTTAAATAAATATTATCTCATGAACCAATTCAAGCGGAAAAATAAAGGTGAATACTAGCTAAAATTTACGCAACATCGATTAACTTCAACTAAATACAGTATCAAATTCTACTGAAGTATTCAAAAAGAGATCTTAGGAAAATTCATCGGTAAAATTACAGATGTCTTGGACAAACTTCATATAAATCAATCAGACTTGGATTCACGGATAGCTTGCCAAGAAACTACATCATTATGCCGTAAACAGCCAACTGACGTCAAGCAGGTCAATTATAATCCATAACCCGTATGTGACAATACTATGAAAACTTGTATGGGTAAGCTGAATTAAATGTTATAGCGTGTCTTTGTCAAAGCAGAATTTAATCACACAGAATTTCGTTTCAAGAAGGTTCTTTGGTTAAAAGAAAGTAGTAGGAAATTGTGACTGTACTGGTATTTACGGTCCGTTCGCTCGTGTTGAATATGAGTCTATAGTGTCCCACTGCAGGACCAAGGCCACCCGCAAATCTTCAAGGATCTCCCGGTCCATCTCGAACCCGCGGTATGCGATCAGTTCGGGGCTCTTCTTTCTTGTCAACCTCCGTCTTTAAGTATAAAATTATTTTACTTTTATCAATCAATCATCAATCTCAGAAAACCACATAATTAAGAAATATTCCGGTTTGATGCTAATTTAACACGTGTTCTTCACGAATTCTCCGCGGGCTATGGTGGTCTAACCACATTTTCAACATCTTTATTGGTTGACCACAGATTATATTTGTTCTTGGAAGGACAACATTTCTAACAATATGAATGAACTGTGAAAATGTGTCAAATTCTGTTAATACGAGTATCATATCATGTCATTTTGATATAGCTGCATCCGGTTAGACTGGAAGCCGACCCCAAAATAGTTTAGAAAAGGCTACGCAAATGATGATGATCTCACTTCGTCATTTTGCCACCTTTATATCTTTATTACCTTTAGATCTGCCTACTTTTCATCCTGAAACGTTAGCAAGATGGCCAAAAATCTTGCTAACGTTTATAGTGTAATTTACTTTTCTGGTGGTCGCTACTGTTTTTGCTGGCTTTCAGGAGTTGCAGTGGAAAAAAACTTAGTGTAATTACAGTCATGAATTAAAAGAGAGCTAGAATTGCCCATACAAAGCAAACTAATCTGGGAATTCCCAATAAAGACGCGAATACGATGAAATCAACTTAAACTGTAAGATATCATTAGATCCGCTACTTCCTTCAGTACACCGTGACGATAAGTACTGTATCCATCTCAAATAATACACTTTTGATACCATACGATGCGTGAGACACGTAACACTCGTACAAGCCCTTCATTATCACAAAGGACTATTCTGCTCCGCGGCCACCCGTTCAATGTCTGCTATCTAGGTCAATTAAAGGCTGCACTAGGTTAATTAATTATGCCATGAGTGCAGATAGCAATCAGACTAGTTACAAGTCAGGGATATAATTGATGGGCTGCGGGACTGTTTGATAGAGATACCGTGGCCCTGGAACACAAAGGGCAAAGAAGGAACATGGATGGGTTTCAGTCAGTACAAGTCTGACACTCCCTTCCGCTCCGCCCAGAGTGGGGAGGTCATTTGATGATTTCCCATCCGGAAAAAAAAAAGGGTGTATAATTGATTGATACTCGAGTCGTAGATGCACGACCAGTCTACAATGTTCCCACTGCTGGGAGTCAGTCAGTCCCTCCTCACGCTGAGATTGTGTGGACCGTAACTATAGAACAGTAAAATAATCTGTAACCACGAGGGCCCAGTGCATGTTGGTGGATGTCAAATGTCTTTAGATGTTGTTAAGACGTTGATGAGGTTATTGAAAATTGAATGTAAGGCCCCTTATTCATAAGTATTTCGGTATTAGTCGTTTGAGCTCTAGTTATTGTCTTTGACTCAATAAAAGTGAAGTTTAAGAGTAGGTAGAGGTACATAAATTCGCAGCTGCCAAAGTGATCTCTTTAAATGGCCCTGGTAGGCAAGCAACGGGTTTTGTATAGCCATTTTTAATTCCAGATTAATGTTGTTTTTAGTAAAAAGTTGGAATATAATCGTGGAAATAAAAAAAACGGGAAATTCCCGTTCTTAAAATATATGTCATCAAGAACAGGGTCTTATTTTAATACAACCATAAACAAAACTGCATATAAAAAATAAAAAAATGTACAACGAGTTGGCGCGTTTCTTTGCAATCTGCACGTACGCAGTTTTGAAAAATATCCGTCTAGTTTTGACCACGTAATGGTCGCAATCGGGCTTCATACTTATATTTATAGTAATAGTTTTAATATTTGACTAAACTTGCTCTTCTCCAACACCAAAATTGATTTGTATCCGTAGTAGTTTAACTTCACCGATGTCACATTGTCAACAAATTATTCAACGAACTTGTAAGTAGGCGTCCAGTAATAACGTGAGGCGTTTAGGGGGAAAGGAGGGCGTTGAGCCGAATCTCACCCAATCTCACTAGGGGCAAATATCACGTGTATTTTTCCCGCAAGTTAGTGTAAAATTACGTGAAAACTAGGTTTAAGTAAACATGTTTCTCCACTAAAAAACACAGGCTAAATCCTACACAATAATATTTATTCATAAATATTCAACGAAAATAATTAAGCAAATTATGTTTTTTAAATAAATCCAACGCAATCAAGCACACATTGACGTATTAACACAAAACTACGCATTTTGATAAATCTTGCGTGAGATAAGGGGGGTGAGGGGGTCAAGTCAAATCTCACGACATCTCCCAAGGGAGAACGGGGTGTTGAAAAATCGCCAAAATTGCCTCACGTAACAAATGGTCGCCCCGTAAGGCGTACACTTCTAAAAATAAAGCTAACCACTTAATTAACTTTCGTATCGACACATTTCAAGATTATAATTATGAATTTCCCATGACATCTATAAACAGAACAACATAATATACCCAAACCAATTTATTTATAGCCGTCAGAAGAGCAAAACATTTGGGTTTTACCCACACAATAATAACAGCAGGCAGCCGACTAACAATTTGATTCAGTACAATTCCACGACGCGCCTAGGGTGACCAGATATCCCGTATTTCAGGCACAAATTTTTCATTGTCCCGTAATTGTATGATTTAATGGCATTTAATTTAGTTATTTAGTTGATTAATCCACATCTTTTCTTTTCCAAGTAATTAACAAATTGTTGATTTATGATTGTTTTAAGGGTATTTCATAAAGAAAATCAAAGTTTGTATTTATATGTTATTTAGTTGATTATTTCACATTTTTCTTTCCAGATAATTCAAAAATTGTTGTGTTTTTTAATATTCAATTGTGCAAATGTTTTTTTAGTATTTCATTCAAAAATTGTACAGGTTTATATTTAATTGATTAAGTATGTAAAATTTTAGTTATAATGAAATGAATGTTGATTTTTAATAAAAAAAACAGCCTGTCCGGTATTTGAATCTCGAATCCCGTATTTTCAATGCAGTTGTCCCGTAGAACCGGCAATCAGATCTGGTCACCCTATCCACACCTCTTCCGCGAGATTTCCATACGATATCATACAACATGTTTTGTAATACGAACCAAGTGCAAGTCAGCTATAATAACCTAGGCATCAATTACAAGACGTTTTAATTAAGGCTAGTTATGTCAACCTAGCCAACATCCGCCTTCTTACAAATCAGTTACTTAGCCTTGACGAACATGGCCGCTGCGACATTTTTCCTGAATTTTCTTCTACACGCAATGGCTGAAATGTCTTTGTGGTGAGTAGCAGCATCCGCATGTGCGTAAAAAGGACAATAAACTGCAATCGTCGATCAATTTTCCATTGATTACCGATATGATTTAACCTTTTGACCGCCATAGTCACATATACGTGGCAAGCAAACGCGTGCCCTGTACGCCAAACGACACAAATATGTGACAAAATGGTAGGTGAAATTGTGGCTTGGCATGGAGGGCACGCGCGTGCGTTTATGCTCTGGCGGTCAAAATGTTAATTACCGTTTATTTTAGCGAATTTTCTAGAAACCTCCTTTCAATGTATATCAATCAACAATATACATTCCACATATTTTTATTTTTGGAAACGGATGCGTTTTTCGTTAAGATTTTTTCTCGTTTCAGGGACAAAGAACCGGCAGTTAGATAATTATACCTTGCTTGGTTTTTCTTGAATTCTGTAGTCGCTAGTTTAACCCACACTAACTCAATGTCAATATAATGTCGATTTCGAATTAAAAAAAGAAAGGATGGTGAAACTTAAAAATTAACTTTAAATAATTTATCAATGCAAAGAAACTTTCCTATTCATGAAAACCATGTTACACTAGCTACCACAGTTCCAACAGCTGTAAATCGTTATTTCAAACGATATCTGTATACCTAGATATCATAAATAGGTCAAACTATTATAAACACGCAAGTACTACCGTAAACAACAATTAAAAATGTGTGTCACTCACGACAAGAAACCTAAGATGATAATAATAACCCAAAAGCCTAAAAATATTCTCATTCAATTCTGGTATATAAATAGTACATGGCAATATCCTTCTCGACTTTACAAAAACCAGACTGGAGCAGGTTGCTTGGGTGTTGCTATTGACCTTGCGTCTGCGAAGGACACCTGCATTGATATGCGCGTGCGTCGATCAAGGAAGTTACTGTGAACTTTTAGATGAACGTACACGTACCGCGCCTGCGAAATAAATCAAATGTACGAGAAGGAAATAAACAGGGCAGTTTATATGGACCTCTTTTAAAGTTGCGTATGCTAATCGAGCGCATGGTATAATAATATACTTCGCCTGGTATTCTCTTCCCGTGACAGCTGGGTCACGTGATTGGCCCAAGAATACATCACCAGTTGCGATGCTGTTGATGTGTTGCCACGGTGTGTGATTAAATTACCCGAGTAAAATGCATTTTTTAACTTAACAAAGCAATTATGAACTAATAATTCAATATTTAAATTCATTTAAAACTAAATAGGTAAATCACACGAGTACCTAAATAGTTAAGCTAGTTAGTAATTTATTTTATTTTCATTCACTAAACGAGAGTACCTAAATTTACTGAAAAGGACAATCAATGGTAACACTTTTCGTGACGTAGTCTTGGGCCATCGTGGGAAGAGAATACCAGGCGAAGTATATTATTATACCATGATCGAGCGAATACTTGTGGAGGGCAATAACCCCAATATTTAATATTTTGAATGTCGTTTAAATTTTTTAATACGGTACAAATGTGTTGAGCTGTGTCGGCCTGTACGAAATACTGGCCTAAGGAACGATCGTCACACTACACACTGGGAAACTTGTTTTGAATATTAGGCACAAAACACAGTGAGGAAAAGTTTGTGTAGCTTCCATAAGAGGTGTCACTAATGTACCAACAAAGTGCAAATCCAGCAGCATTAAATGTTATGCAAAATATTAATATTTAGTGTTAATTCCACTAAAAAGCGCATGTCGCAGTAAAGCATGTTAGGCACCCAAACCGTTACTCAAATGCTAATTTTCGCTTTTCCTACATGTGCATATTTTTCCGGCGAAGGGTGGTGCTGCATCCTGCATCTTTTTCTCGGAATTAACACTAAATATTTTGTATAACATTTAATGTCATGGGTATCCGCAAAGTAACGCTTGATTCCATAACTTAATCCAGTAGCAGCCAATGTGCAACCGCCCTTACTTGTAAAACGATAAAAGGGTTTATAACCTTTCTTAAAATAGTATCTGTGGTGAATTATCATTTCTAAAATCATTTTAGGCACAAGAGAGATAACAACAATAATAAATAACAGTTTTTAAAAAATATAATTAATTTGTATAGAAATAAATAAAGGAAATAACAGTTAAAAATTACTGTCTTTATCTTCAAGGTTAACCAACGACGTTATTTTCTCGTTGGACAGGTTATACGCCTATCTAATTTTTGTGATAGAAAAACCACGAATTAACTTATCTGGAGAATTGGAGATATTTAGTTATTATGTTTGTTACGTAACATCATGGTCATATTGTGCAATATTTATTCGCGATCCCATTTAGTTATGAGTTCACTCCAACAGCTTTAGATCGAGTAAAGGAGAAGAAAGTTACAAAAGAAAAACTTTTAAATATTTATTTTTCGTTTATGACTAACTCGAAATTCGCCGAATTTATATTGTGGAGTAATAGTGTGACCTGTTCGCATCCATTCAACGCCATTTTGGTCTGTTTCCTTGTTTATGGCTGTCGACGAAATGCATAATTCTAAGTTTTTATTTTTTTTTATTTTCTTCAACTATTTCCAAAATACCGAATGTTAAGGACTAAGATTTCGTTTTTCTTTGTTAACTGATAGTTTTTCACAGATAACTACTGACGTAAAAATGTTCAAGAAAAACACATTTACGAGTGAAGTGATTAAAAAATTATTCGCAAATATTAGGAAATAACGTGTGTAAAAAAAAAGTCTATGAAGGCGATTTTGCTCAAAATGTTTCTATGGCGGTCAAAGTAAATATTATCTTGAAAATAAATCCTTATTAATATCAGCTATCCACACAGAACTAAAATGAAAAAAACGGAGGTACTCTTTTGTCCTTTTTGTTTTCGCTGGATCGTTCTTAGCTGAAATTGTAAAATTAAAATATACACCGTTTTGCGGAAGATGTGTTATTCAAATCCGTGTAACTGATGTCCGAGGACATCGGGCATTTCCCAAGTGCCTTTCACTGACCAAATAAATAACAAGTTTTACCACATTTTTGTAGGTTTTTGAACTATAAAACATGTATTTTCTTTGTTCAATTCGATGTTAAAACAAGCTCAAATGCCGCGTAAAAGATCACTGGCCTATATGTAATAAAATGGACTAGGAAGTGATAATTTTTTAATATTATCGTTATTAAAATTAGTCTTACTTTTTTTCTAAATGTAACTTGTTTTTAAGTCAGGTTTGCACAGTTCAGCAAAACAAAAAAAAAACTTGATTAGATTCATATGAAGGCCGATCGTTTTTCTATCATAGGCATACATAAATTAATCGTTGCGATTTTAAAATGCGAAATGTAATCTTCCTAATAATCGTTGCGATTTCTTTTCGCAGTACTCGGACTTCGTTTGTTGGTATTGCTCACAGATTGGCGATTGAACTTTTTAGTGCGCGCTTAGCCTGAGAAAGGACGTGTAGAAATTATTACGAAGCAACGCACAAAGGTACAGAAAGCAGTGGTGGCATACTGAAAATGGCCGCGACGTATGAGTTTTCGGTTCCTACCACCGACAACTCTTAAGTTTGAACGCAGACAAGCGCTTTACTTTGTGTTAATTGCTTGTGAAACTGTAAAAGAAAACATCATGAGGAAACCGAAGTCCTAGAACCGAAAATTCAAATCCGCACTGGACCTGTGTGTATGACACACTCTTAGGATGTTAACACACCAATCGAAAGAGAGAAAAGAGAGCGAGATCGATGTCGACTAATCCCTTCTACCATCAATCGATGGCATCGGTCGACGATCGATCTATTGGTGTGGTAACACCCTTACAGACACCAGGCTTGTATCCCAGCAGTAGGACAAATTGTCTGCCAACATGCAGGACGAAAATAGTGATATGCACAGTCAATGCAAAAACTGACATACAAGAGTTCAGAAATACAAGGTGCGTTTGCCATTGCATTTTGCGTTATGGGCTAACTAAGTACAAAAAAAAGATCATCATGACATCTTAGATTAGTTTAGTTAGGTTCAATAAAGTCCACGCTAAAGATGCCGCAGTCTTCTGTAGACCGATAATCCCTGATCTTTTCACTTAAGTGATTATAAATAAAAAAATGCAATAAAAATACAACCGAATGTATAATTTAAGTCAAACAAATCACGTTTATTATCGGAACTATTATTTTATGAGAGTAACAGATGTTTAATAAAAGTCATCGTGGGTATAAATTAAGCTGGAAAAATGATGTTGTAGGACGAAAATAGTGACCAGCACAGTCAATGCAAAAACTGGTGTACAAGAGCTACACAATACAATACAACAGTCGTTGCATTTATCAGTATTTCCGCTTAGATTGCACGTAAGAACCATTTTGCCAAATAACGAACTGAGTTCATGTTAGATGGTGTGCGGCGGCCGTGGCATGGCGTGTGGTACCGCTAATGTGGCCCCGCCTTAATGCAGCAAACGATGTGACCGTTTCAGAGTGCATGCTCGTAATTTACCCTTTTACACAGACTAACAAGGCATTAGTGGCAACTAGCTGGCCTCGGAATATTTATACGCTTTGTGCTTCTAACAATCAAGTTGATCACTTTATAACTTCTTTATAGTGACGTGATTATCAAGGAAGAATGACAGAATTTCCCAACGATTTATTATGGTTTGCCCTTGCAATAGTATAATGAAGCCTTTATATTAAAATAGGTAAAGTCAAAGCCCTAAACTGACACCTGCTTGGGCGCTATGCCGACAATCACTACATAGGAACAACACTCATTAATGTGTATGAAATGAATCATTAATTCAATTGCATGCTTTCAAGATTAATCAGGCTCTATATGATTCATTTATGCAAAGAATAAAAGACACCTAGTGCAAGATCTAGAATGTTTAATTGAAGATTTTACTGTGACGTTGGGTAGAGGAATAATAAAACGTTATGGCAATTTGCCTGTACTTGTAATTGTAAAGACATTGTACACTGGGTTGGCCATAATGTCACGACTCATTAATAAAAAGAATAAAAGTGACACTTTACAGAAAGATCGAAGTTCATTAAAATTGACAGGAGCAAGACCGTGGCGCATTTTACAAGCCAACCAGATTGGATGTAAATTTGACGCTGACTATCATCCATATCCTTATTGTTTTCCAAAATTCCGAGAACCTTTTGTTGTTCTAGTGACTTCGATCATACCTTTGTATTGCAAGTGTGTAAAAACACGTATTTATTGTTTGTTGCCAACAGCTCATATTCTTCAGTAAAACTGTTGAATGAGAGTAGGTACCACTATTGAAAAATATACGAAAAAGTAATGAGGGAATCGTTTGCTATGGTATGAACATGTGATGAGCAGGATTGAACAGAATTCAACTGAAGTTTTGAGAACGAATGTACGAGAATAGAAGAACACCTGGATGAATCATCTCCTAGTTCATACTGATAAAGCTATGGAAGAAAAAAACATACTCCAAAAAATTGGAAAAAAAAAAAAAAATTAGAAGGGCGGTGGATGATTGGGGATACGACAAATGGTGGACAAACAAAATAAAAGGCGCCTGTAGCACGTATAACCAGATATTTCATCTGGTCTTCTACCAACCTTTCAAGAACTCTAGTATAGCATCCGTATTTGGGCAAACAGTTTCATATTTATGTGTGAATTATGGTTTTTTTTTTGCGTCCATTTCCGGCCTCTCGACCTCTAATTAACAAAAATAATCTCATTATTGGGACATATACATAAGGAGAATGTCATTACCACCATTGTCCAATAAAATTGGAATGCATAAATGGACATAAATAATTTATTTACGAATTCACATTACTATTAACATGGGAATGGTAAGAAGCCTCAAGTGTACGCACGACGGCCAATCAAGCCTTACAAAACCAGTCTATGCGGCTCTCTCATTGTACACGAAATCTATACCAAGCAAGGCCAAGTTATACTGGAAATGTACAGCTTCATATGCCCGCCGTGTGTACGAACATTGGCTTTGTTTTAAAGATTTCACGTGGCTGCGTGGCAATTAAGTTGTAAGTATTTAAAGTTGAAACTGTCTAATCAAACACACAATTCAAATTTTATTATTAATTTTAGGATCAGCGGTTGCAATTATTTAATGCGTTACATATAGTCGTAAATCAGTAATACCTACGAGTATTTAGACAATTAATAGCTCGCAGTATTTGATCATGACCGTTCGAGTGCTCGTGAATTGATCTGTTGGAATTATAGATAATTAGACAACAATTTTGATTTGTGTTCATGGCTTTAGAATCCTTTATCGTTTTTTAGTCCTTTTGATAAGTTTTCTACTGGTTTCCACATGGTAAAGATGTGGTTTTTAAGATAGGTATGTATTGTCCAGTTTTTTTTTTCAGTCAGAACATAAAGATGATCAAGCAATTTCACATCAATAAAAAATTTATTCATAAGAAGCCGATATTTTCGTTTTCGCACGGAAGCAAAAAATAACATCAAATCTCAAAGTTGACTAGCAATAAAAAAAAAGTATTACAATATTACATGTGTTAGTAAAAAAAAACTGACAATGACTCAGGAAAAAAAAAAACCACGGTCAGTGGGTAGAACTTGAACTAAGATACTGAATAAAATTCACACAGGCAGACTTTGGCTTCAAAAACAGGTAGCAAGAGTACGACGGATAATGTCATTAATGCTAGCGTGTCGTGCTATGCGTGCGTGCATGCGTGTGTTTTTCTTTATTTCTTTCTATGCGACCTACACCCTAACAGCAGGAAAGGTCGTGGTGTCCGAAGCAGGCGACGGCTGCCCCACATTGGGGCATTGCATTTGGGTGTGTTGTTCCGTCGCTTGCACGGGTAAGTGCCTCATGAACGCACAGTGGCATAGTGCTCAAGTGAAGTGTTATCAACATAGTTTTAAGGTTCTATTTACTAACACAATTTCTGTTTTATCATATTTATGTTAGTCTATAAGGTATATATCTATAAGCCAAAGTAGCCTGGATGGATGTTGTTGTATTGACAGCGATGTGGAGTGCCGTCAAGTAGCGAGCCGGCGGGTTATGCCACCTAGTATAGTGCCTATGTTGCTCGAGGCCCGACTCCCACCTACAATGTTGTTGTATTGACAGCGATGTGGAGTGCCGTCAAGTAGCGAGCCGGCGGGTTATGCCACCTAGTATAGTGCCTATGTTGCTCGAGGCCCGACTCCCACCTACAATGTTGTTGTATTGACAGCGATGTGGAGTGCCGTCAAGTAGCGAGCCGGCGGGTTATGCCACCTAGCATAGTGCCTATGTTGCTCGAGGCCCGACTCCCACCTACAATGTTGTTGTATTGACAGCGATGTGGAGTGCCGTCAAGTAGCGAGCCGGCGGGTTATGCCACCTAGTATAGTGCCTATGTTGCTCGAGGCCCGACTCCCACCTACAATGTTGTTGTATTGACAGCGATGTGGAGTGCCGTCAAGTAGCGAGCCGGCGGGTTATGCCACCTAGTATAGTGCCTATGTTGCTCGAGGCCCGACTCCCACCTACAATGTTGTTGTATTGACAGCGATGTGGAGTGCCGTCAAGTAGCGAGCCGGCGGGTTATGCCACCTAGCATAGTGCCTATGTTGCTCGAGGCCCGACTCCCACCTTCAGCCAGTAGGATGGCCTTTTTTTAACAAATAATCAGCTTTACCTTCTGACGTGGCAATGCTGCCAGCCTCCTCGGTACTTTTCCTTTTGAAAGCGATGCGGACGATTTTTTTGACGCCTTATAATTATTTTTCCATTTTGATGGTAGGTACATATTTTAATACTATTTTAAATCTATTTACAGTTTGTAAATAAAGAAATCCATTTAATTCACTAACACGTTTTAAAGGACAATAATCCCTACACAGTACAGATAATCTTATTTGCGAGTTTAAACATAAATTTTATTTGAGGTCATCAAAACAAAAAAAAATTACAATAATTTTGATACATTGTTCTTAAGTGTAATGTCAATAAAAACAATGTAGCATCACGAATAACACTTATCATAAAGTTAGGTAGCTGAATAACCAAGAAAATATTTAGGTAGAGGTACTAAACAAACATTATTAGGGCCTAAACAAATTGAAGGTTCTGTGTGCGGTAAACTTCACCATTCGCACATGGAACACACGAGAAAAGTCTCACCATATCAGAAAATTAAGTACAGTCTTTCCGTAGATATTTTTCCTGTGTAAGCTGCATACCAACCGCATTGACAATGTTACATTTTTATTGATTTTCGCTACTGTAAGTATAAAGTAGCGAAAGACAAGAAAAATTTAACGGCACAGTTGGCACAGTGGCTGAGAGATTGGCTGCTACGCTGAGTGTTGCAGTTCGATTCCCGCACGGAACAAATATTTGTATGGCCTACAGGTAGTTGTCCCGGGTCTTTTTTTTTTGCCTGTTTGTGACATTAAATGTGCGTAAACGCACCCACGACTTTTTTTTTTTTAATCTTTGACAGAATCGTCAGTGGACAGCAAACTTATAGCTACAGAAATAAAAATCACTGTGATTTTGACAGCGACGCAAAGTATCTGTGGAAGGACTGTTCGTACACACCTGTCAAATAATTTAATCCGTTTAGATTGAAAACAAAATCACTAAGCGCCAATTTTCCATGCCGGATAAGCAAGTTTTTTTGTCGCAGTGGAAATTTTTTAGACAGTCCTAAAATATTCCGATGAACTTTTAATCTAACGGCGCATTTGGTATCTACAACGGGCCTACTATTTTTTTAAAGCATCTTTGTTTATCAAAGCTCTCCATACAAGTGTGGCTTCAACCCAATGTTGAACGGCCCTTATATGTTTAGTTATTATTAACTACATTGCCCATTTACTACTGTTTTGCAAAAATAAAATAATATTGTATGTACCTACTCAAAATTACACACAATTAACGTTGCATGCGGCGCCATTGTCGTGATTAATATCAAACTTTAAAAAAAGGGAAAAATAAATGACAAACCCAGGAATTACTCACATTTACTTATTTTAAAGATCACTGAACATATGGCCTTATACATGCAGTAGTCACCCATTCACATAAACAATAATATTTAAAACTACAAAGTAAATTACTACAGACGGACAACAATTAAAATTAGTTTAATTCCGTTCCAACAAAATAAAAAAATATTGTGCTGTAATAATTACAATATTTTTTATTGCAACTGTTAATGACCGCGTATATGAATGGTATGTTTTACATAATTAACATTAAACTGTTAAATAATTTTAAGGCAGCTTCGTGCATTGCGAACAAGAAAATAAAATAATTTACCAGCCAGCATCCTAAAACAATAGACCTGCGACTATTCGCTATTAATTTCGGCAAATCTATTGTTTTCGATGCCGAGGTATTTGTTGTTCTTCTCAAGGACCATTTTTGTTTTATAGTGGCTATCAAACCAGGTGTCGTAGGTCATCTTTTGACAATCGTGACACAAAAGCTTTTTAATACAATCAGCGTAAATCTGGCATTGCAGAGCTTCCACCAAAAACAGTTACTTAGAAATATACTGCACATTTGATACAAACTGTAATGCAGGTTTACTACAATTTATTTATTTATTATTTATTTATTATTCCTTAACACACACATTTGTTTTAACAGGTAAGACCCAAGCTAACAAATTCGTCATAAATTGCAAAAATCCAGTCCCAAGTAACGGGACTGGGTAGAGGCACAAGTTAAACAGCAGACAACATACCAAGTGCCACCTTCTGGAATTCCGCCAAAGAGCAAGAAAATATGTCCAATCGCCGAGAGACACTATTTAGCATTCTTAATGCACAAAATACAAGCGCAAACTTTAATAAGTTTGTACGGGTTGCCGGAACCTTAAAAGGCCCCTCCCTTGGTTCTAACCGTAGCGTCCTGCATGGAACAAGCAATCCCAACGATTCCAGTATTTGTGGATTATTTAGCATACCACGAAAAACCTTAAAAACATATTTTACGAGAGCGAGGTTGCGCCTTACAATTTGTAATGCTGTTTAGATTCTGAAACGTATAAGCTCGATTCAGGGCGCACAGATAAAAAGGAATTTGCTACCATAGCCCACATTCATCATCGTGCCCTCGTCCTATTCCATTTGGGGTCGGCGCAACACGTTTCCTTCTTCCATTCTCATAGCACACATTAGCTGCCAATATATCCAATAAAACGAGAATCCAGTGAATGACTGTTTGAACTGGGCATCTATCAAAACGACAGCTTGACTGAAAATTCTGAAAGTAACTCAAAATATTGTTTTTGCAAACAAACATTGAAAAATAATATGTTCACTTTCCTTACGCACAAACTACAAATCCACTTTCAATGTCAAAGAAAGAGAAACAACAATAAGCACATACTCCACGATCCGCGCATCTTCAAACTTCAGGTGCGGTATTCGCTCAACAGGTGTACTTGAACGCGAGTGAAAAGGTCACGGGCATGTGTACGTCATTTTTCCATCGACTGAATAAAACATCGGCAGCGCTTCGCTGGCACAGCAGTGGTGCGCAAGGAGTGTGGATCCTGCGCCGCCTGCGCGTACGCCGAAGTTGTAACGATTGAGTAGCGCGCTAAATAGAACGCGCAGTGTGTGACTGTATCTGATCTGTGTCGTGTTGTGTTGTCTTCCCGTATTGGAATTGATTTATTTATTTTTAAAAGTAAGTAATAAAAGTTAAATAATCAGTGAATAATATGTAGAGATCTTCCAGAGTTAAAATCAAAAAATGGTGTAAATATAACACCAACAAGGTCACTAAATTGCCACAAAAATAAACAAGAGATGTTTTTATTGTAATACTAAACTGTAACTGTAGATAATTATCTAGTAAGGTAGGTAGATACTAAGGTATCGTAATCATTACTTGCTGGTGTAAAGTCGATAGATTTCATATCGTTAAACCAGACCAAACATAAAACTCGGTTGCTGAATTTAAGTCGAGGGCTTGTCAAAATAAAGTTTAAAATGATCCTATGTTAAAAAAATACGTAAAAAGTTTCGAATTTCGCCGGATACATTAAAGAAATAGTGAATGCTCTGAACTTCTAGGCTTTATTTCTTCAAGATTAATATCAGCTTTATATTCACGTCTTTGTAGGCTTTTGTTGGATTTTATCATCGAGTTTATAGCAAGAACACTTCTAAGCAAACGGTGCAAGGATAGCTGTCTTCTCTTAATTAATTATCTACTTAATGACATGTGCGGTTCAAACAATACTGTAGCGCTTACTAATTAAAACCTACACCTTTTTAGCTCATTGAATGCGGCTTCGTTTTGTTTTAATTCTATGGATTTAATATGCTCAACGCTTTTGAAACTTAACAAAAAAAAAACATATTTTTTTAACCTAGCTAAATAAATCGTATACCTTCTGTGTTAAATTAATTATGGCGGCACAAACTTACAGAAGAATGAGAATTTTGCAAAAGGACATACTTTTTACATGTTTAGGAAATTAACGACCGATAAAATGAAAAGCACCAGTTCAAAAGTAACAGTTTTCAACCCTCATAAACTAACTGACCTCTGAAATATTATCAATTCGTCAATTAAAATCTTTTTCAACTGACTTTTAGACCAGTCTAAATTCTGCCCATAAAGGACCAACGCAATCAGGAAGTCTTGGAGCAGATAGTTAGTATTAAATTTTAAACCAGTTATTTAAAAACTGGCATGCAGACTAAAAAATATTAGGGTAATATTTTTAAAAACCAGTGAAGCCGCCTTGTCACTTTGAACAGCTCAGAAAGGCTGTGTCAGAAATTATAACTAGTTTTAAAATGCTAAATCAATAGTCATTGTTAATTACAATCATTTGTAGCATTTATACAAGGTGTAAACAGACCCTTCAGACCCTTCACGATGCAATCTGTATATCAAACTAAGTAACTTTACGCAAAAATCATTGCTGGGAAACGACTTTTTTTTTGGGTGAAAAATCACGTTTTACGGTAGAACTCGATGGAACGCACTCAAAGTATTGTGCTGATGGGTGGATTGAACAGTACGGGGGTCGTGGAGGTGTTTAAAGTATAAATCTTACTTTTAAAATATATTTTTTTAAACATGTATTTAAAAAAAAAACTTGTGAAAAAGTTGGAACTTTGACCATCAATATCTCCGTAACTAGAAGGTTCCCAGTTATTGTTTAGAACAAAAAAAATATCGCAAAGACGGGGAGAACAAGTGCCTTTCGGCTTCGTTAAGGATCTATTTACACCCTTTATAGTCATTTTTAATTACAATCAGTTCTAGCATTTATATTATATGCCATATTTAGAACAATAAATTGTAGTAGGCATTATTTTTTTAGTCAATTTAAAACTTAAACTACATAACGACCTTCAGGCCACATTAACAAAAATCATAAAGTATTTAACTTTCGAACAATGTGAATGTGAGGAGTTCCGTTGTTTTACGGATCCAAGAACCTCGTAGCTTAAATAATTCAAGAATTATTATAAAATATTCACTGTTAAACTATTAGTAGGCTAGAACTAAGTGCCCTGTGGTGTGTACTTTGAAGGTCAATATCGTGGATAGTTGGTCTGCAAGTATACGTTTGGGTCTCGATAATTATAGTTCGAAACACCGGTACAAGTTCTTTGAATCTCAAATAGATATACGTGTATGTATATGGAAGCTCTCGATAGTAAATCGGATGATATAAAATATGAAAATAAGGATTGGAAAACAATTGGCTGAAGAGCTTATTTATTTCAAATTACATGTGGCTAAAACAAAACTAATGAATACCACTAAAACATGGACTCGCTGAGATGAAGGCTAATTAGAATGAAAAGAGTAATGACCAGCTTTCCATATTTTTCACTAGTACAGTTCAATTTTCAGAGATAAGACATGTATTTTGAAATTACGACCCAATAAAATAGTGTTAACACTACGTCTAGCCGGTCTTTTGTTGGCTATTTAAACAAACGTCCACACATGACACAACCGACCAAGTTCAATAATTAACGTAAAAAAATCTAGATAAATGTCTAATTACGATACCGTAGATGTAACACAAAAGACCACGAAATTCCTCAATTCCGCATTGAAACCACAAAAAAAGTATTTCTACCGTGACGTCATTATATTCGCATTAAATGTGACGATTATATTATTAACTAATTAATCATGACCGTGACCGTCCGCAAGGCTTGCTCGCGCGTCCGTTTCAAGCCGCAAGCAATATGTTTTACAATATCGTAAAAAAATAAACCAGTTTCCGAAACTTGTCCCGTAGTTCAGGGGATTCCGTAGATATTTGTGTGTTTTGTGCATATTGTGCATCCTGTTGTTGGTGTCATTTTTATTGCAGAACCCTTTGAGTTGCACTCAGTTTTAGGATTCAAAAAACACAACATAACATCACGTCTCTAATCCCCGAAGGGTTAGGCAGAGGTGTACCTAACAGTACACCCTCATTTCGATAGTTATGTTTAAGTCATGTAATAGGGGGCGAGTTTATTGCCGTCAACCGAGCACAAATCCAGACTCCGTTGCCGGTTGCTACTGAGAAATTCCTGACGGAAAAACCCAATAACACTTTGCCCGACCCCGGTATCGAGCCCAGGACCTCATTCTCAGCAGTCGTACTTGCGACCACTAGAGAAACGAAGCAAAATCTTGGTGTTTTCAGACGAAGTTTACTGAAACTTAGATACAAAGTCAGTCACGAGATTTAAGTAATTAAAACTTATTAATTTGAAACACGTGATGATGTTTTGATACAGCACTTCGTAATATAATCAGATTGCATAATTACATAAATTATTAAATAATGTTATGTTCCTGATATTATGAGCAAAAAAAGAATGAATGAAAAAAAATTAAATGAATGAATTCTACTTTAAAAACATTGTACCGCGTTAAATGTGTCTACTTCATTATAGATGCAAAAAAATAAAAAAATATGCAAACCTAAGAAAAAATAGCGAGGTCTTAGGTTCAAGCAAGATTTATTGCATTAAATAATTTACTGGTACGTAGATAATAGCAATTTAATAAGTATATCTTAAAACCAGTATTTTTTCAAATAAAACACTAGTGAAGCTTCACACGGACCCACCAATCGGGTCCAAAACTCTTTAGTGCAACAATGTTTCAAGCTGGTACACATTCGCAAAATTTTATTGAAATCTGTTCGGTGGTTTTGGAGACCAGCGTGTACGAACACAGTGACACATGTATTAAGATAAAATGCTAATTCACCGGCAAATTGACTAGCACTACCTGGATTAAGACATAGAATACTTTTTATCCCGGTAGTATGATCCTGTAGGACAATTATGGAACTAAACGCGGGCGATGCCGCGGGCATAATCTAGTAAAATAAATAAAAGAGCCAACCCTGTTTTCTTGTAGAATAGTAAAACCAGTCGGTGAACATTAAATAACCGCATTT
Source organism: Noctua janthe (assembly GCA_910589295.1). Taxonomy (NCBI): domain Eukaryota; kingdom Metazoa; phylum Arthropoda; class Insecta; order Lepidoptera; family Noctuidae; genus Noctua; species Noctua janthe. Next base: position 5,253,021 of record OU342573.1, on the reverse strand, counting down.
TTTCTTAAATAAGGAAAAGGTCGCGGTGTCGTGTTTATTCTTTTACTTTATACATTCGCTGTAGGCCTGTAAGTAATTAATGATCATAATGAATTCACAATTTTTAGCATAGTAGGCATGCTTAAGCATTTCAAGATGTTGAAATACTCTAACGAACGACGCGTGAAATCAGCTGCTCACTTCCTGCCTAGGTACACAGTTCATCGAACTCGTCGTCGCGCTTGCCGTTCGCTACGTGCGTTTTGCCACGGTAACGATACATTGCGTATGAGGAAATAAAACAAATCAAAATGGATTCCCATAACGTTCTTGAAATAATTTCTTGTACCGGTCATCTTAGTATGATATAATGAATTCACCTCATCAGTCTGTGGAGGGCTGTCCCTTGCACCCTGTATACTATGCACAGACGATCCTTTCTCAGAACTCTTCTTCAGAATTTTATAAAGAAACTGGCTGACCCGACAGCGCCACCTACCGGATCCAACTATCTAGGTATACAAACAAAAGAAAAAAAAAACTATTTTTCGGATAAACATTTGGCTTCTGATAATCACAAAATAAGGAAAAGCAATGCGCAATGCTGAACTGGGTCCTTTCTTATGATCAAAAGAGGAAAAGGTCAGGATCGGACCCAATCAGAATTTCAATGAGAACATTACGACCGTTCAGAGGAAACTGGCCGTGAGAAGCGGACGGATCCTTTTTTTTTTTTTCGTATGGGAAATCATCAAAGCCCCACTCTGGGCGGAGTGGAAGGCAGTGTCAGACTTGTACTGACTAAAACCCATCCATGTTCCTTCTTTGCCCTTTGTGTTCCAGGGCCACGGTATCTCTTTCGAACAGTCCCGCAGCCCTGGCGGGAGCGGACGGATCCTTCCGTCCGCTTCTCACGGCCAGTAAGATTATTCATACTAAAATTTTCAAATGCGAAATCAACGCTGTCTCTGTTACCGTCTCATGGTTGACGGCTAAATGGATCATCATTCTCCTGCCCTTATCCCAATTCATTTGGGGTCGGTGCAGCATGTCTTCTTCTTCCATACTTCTCTATTACTCGTCATCTCAGCAGTCGCCTCCTTTCTAGCCATATCATCCTTCACACAGTCGATCCATCGTTTCTTTAGTCTTCCTCTACTCTTATAGCCATTTACATTCATACTCAATATTTTCCTCACTACATTTCGGCAGGTTTTGGACGAAATTTGTCAATGAAGTCAATGCCTTGGTTAAGACAAAGGATACTTCTACTCCCGGTAGTAAGTTCCCGTGGAATATTTTCCGAACTAGAGACGAAACCGCGAGCTATAGCTAGTTAGTATAATATTTGCAAACGGGGAAATAAGAGGAAAGTCGAAAGATGCTATCGAAGATGTGACGTGCAAACTGTTAACTTATTTTTTGTTTCTGTCCTGTTGTATTTATAATATTTGTTATGCGTTGTATGATTATTGTTTGTATGTCTCTGCGACAAATAAACATTTTTTCTTTCTTTCTTTCTTTCTATCATTTAAACTGTCTTATAAGTGACATGAGTTAAGGAACTAATAAAAATTGCAACCTTGACTTCTAGTTTAGTAATAATTATCCAAACTACGCAATCATAGATTATTTATTAGTAAATTATTTGATAATTTATCTATGTAAAATCGGATAGATAACGGGTTGCATAGAAAAATTTGCGTAATATTAACAATATAATAAGGTCTTCGCGATACAAACACAAATGTCACCATATCTGATTCCAGTCCACACATGTAAGTTTAATTGTTAACGAAATTTTAAATAATATCTAACAATATGAATAATATGTGTATCAATATAATAATATCAATCAATCTTCCACAGACGAGAAACGGGATTTTCTTGTCTCAATTGTCCATTTTTTTTTTGCTCGCCTGCCAGCAAGGAAAGTTGTACGATAGCAGTCAAGGAAATACATTTTTTTATTTATAATTATATATAATTGACTAGTTAAACATTCGTAGGTTCTATGACGAAGACCCACATTTAAGTCACTGTGATTTCTGTTACCAGGGCAGTGCTGCAGACGCATGCATCCAATAGACTAGAGTAGACCAAACAACGACACAGGGCCGTAAACTAATGTATTGTTATTTGTTGTAAATTAAATCAATTATGTCAATCACAGGTACGGCAAACCATGCAGTTATATATAGAATAACTAATAATCATTATAATATTAATTATGCACAGTTTACATAGAGAACAAAAACTGACATTTGGACTTTACATCCTAATGATCAGTTTGTCAGGTTTATTTGTACTCTTCTGACACTAAGGTATAAATAATAATAAAATCTTTATTAACAGGTGATTGTTCAAACATCAGTGTAGCTCTGGCTCTTGTACTAGGATTCCCTGTATCACAAGAGCCAAAAATGTGACGCTAAATAAAACCAAATTTTTGTATGTAAGATTAGTAGGAAGGTTTAAATAATTTATAATAATTATCTATTTGGAATTCGCAAAATTCGGTAACATCATAGATCTCAATCTCGAACTATAAAATGATACGCCAATAATCTCAAGATTAAGACAACTTGAGTCATTATAAAGTGCAGTCGCTGGACCTGTTAGCAGGAAAACAGCTCCTCACTAAGTCGATTTAATCAGCGAGACATGCGAAGGCCCAATACTGGCCACATTAAACTCCAAGTCACGCAAACATTGATGTAGATGTTCTTTTGTTGTGGACAGGTACCTATCGCCAACCTTGGCGACGACATCGACTTTGAATCCATAACAACAACAACAATGAAAACTTTATCTTGATACTCTATTAGGAAAGTCCGATCTCTTTCCGTTTTAGCATTATCCTTACCATTAAAATAAATATTGTACCCGCGTCAGACTTGGTTCAGAAGTCAATATTCGTTTACAATTCACATCTCTTTACCTTAATTAAGTTCATAAAAATGTACAGTGCCTAATCAATGTCTTTGAATTTTCCAGATGAGGGAGCAGAATCGCGCGCCTGACCTGGCGACGGCAACATGGGTGCTGTTCGCCCTCCTGCTTCCAACAGAAACACAGTTCGTAAACCCAGTCTCATCATTCATGAACTTTCTGAATGAGGGCTCCAATCAGTTGGATAACGAACCACCAGATCAAAACAACATGCTGACTGAATATGACTTCATCATCGTCGGAGCCGGCACCGCAGGATGCGTGCTCGCTAATCGGTTGACTGAAATCGCAGACTGGAAAGTTCTACTAATTGAAGCTGGAGCCAACGAAAATTTTGTTATGGATATTCCTATTGTTGCCAACTATCTGCAATTTACATCAGCTAACTGGGCTTATAAAACAATGCCATCAAATAAATACTGTGCGGGATTCGATAACCAACAATGTAACTGGCCACGTGGAAAAGTTATTGGAGGGTCTAGTGTATTAAATTACATGATATATACACGGGGATCTAAGCCAGACTATGATAGCTGGGAAGCAATGGGCAATGATGGTTGGGGGTGGGATAATGTTCTCCCATATTTCAAGAAAATTGAAAACTATAACATACCGTCATTCAACGATACAAAGCATCATGGACACAGCGGTCATCTCAATATTGAATATGCCCCATTCCGGACCACTAAGGGTAAAGCTTGGGTAAAAGCAGCACAAGAAATGGGTTTTAAATATGGAGACCACAATGGAGCAGATCCATCAGGAGTGTCATTTCTTCAGCTGTCCATGAAAAACGGAACTCGTCATAGTTCTAGTAGAGCTTATTTACACCCAATAAACGGAAGAAATAATCTTCATGTGTCCAAAGGCAGCATGGTCACTAAACTTATTTTTGACAACACCAAGACTAAAGTAATCGGAGTGGAATTTGAAAAACAAAACAAAAAACATAAAATTTTAGCAAAGAAAGAAGTGATTTTATCCGCCGGTGCTATCAATTCTCCGCAGTTGTTGATGTTGTCGGGTATCGGACCGAGGAATCACTTGGAATCGATGAAGATCAATGTTGTGAAAGATTTGCCTGTCGGGTACAATTTAATGGATCACATAGCGGCTGGTGGAGTTCAATTTGTTGTTCAACAACAAAATCTTACTATTTCGACTGAATACATATTGAACCATTTAGACTTAGTTTTTAAATGGATGAGGACACACAAAGGCCCACTTTCAATCCCTGGTGGATGTGAAGCTCTAGTATTTTTGGATCTGAAGGATAAATTCAATTCTACGGGCTGGCCAGATATGGAACTGCTATTTATTTCCGGTGGGTTGAATTCAGATCCCCTGTTACGTCGAAATTTCGGCTTTGACGACCAAATCTTTGCCGATACATACGGACCTTTAGGAAGATCTGATGCTTTTATGGTTTTTCCAATGTTAATGCGACCCAAATCAAGGGGAAGAGTCATGCTGAGGAGTAGAAACCCAAAGGCACATCCGGCACTAATTCCGAATTATTTCGAGTATCCCGAAGACTTACAGAAAATTGTAGAAGGAATAAAGGTCGCCGTGCAAATAGCAAGACAGCCAGCTCTGAAAAAAATTGGTGCAAAACTATACGATGTACCGATTGAAGATTGTTTGAAACATGGTCGTTTTGGTAGCGACGCTTACTTTGCTTGTCAAGCGCAGATGTTCACCTTTACTATTTATCATCAAAGTGGAACTTGCAAAATGGGTGTGGAGAGCGATCCCTCGGCAGTGGTCAACCCGAGACTGAAAATCCACGGTATTGAAGGCATAAGAGTGATCGACGCCAGTGTGATGCCAGATATAGTGTCATCTCACACGAACGCTCCCGTTTATATGATAGCTGAAAAAGGAGCAGACATGATCAAACAAGACTATGGTATATTATGATAGTACACATTCAATGTAAGGAGTATTTATTTAATAAAGCACATCTGTGATGTTATTTTAGCCACAATATTTTAAAGCTGAAGTATCCGTTGTAATACGGGAGGTACCATTAATCTGACGAAGTCTTTTTATAGCGGCTGAAAATCATACTAAATAATATTTTAACCATAGCACATCAAGGGTCTGCGCGACTGCTACTCCGGAAATGGGGGAATCTAAAGTTACAGCAAGTCAAAGTTGAAAAAATTATGAAAAAGTAATTTCATACCGCGTCGAAACTTTATGGGATGATTTTTGGGATAACCTTTAACCTTACAAAATATATTCCCCCTCATCCATGGAGCTGAGTATTATTTTTTAGATTTAAGGTGACCCCAATAATATTACTAAAATGTTTTGGCGCGGTATGAAATTGCTTTTTTTTTATTTACAACTTTGACATTCTGTAACTTTGGTTTACTCCATAAGTGCGGCAGCTGACTTTCATTTGTATGTTCAGTAGATACATATTACACAACTACTAGAAATGAATTTCATTCGGTATAAAATTGCTCGCAAGAATTACTCGCTGCCTCCCGAAATCTTAATGTGCAATCATCACTAATTGACAAAAATTATTTATTTAATTTTCAAACAATCATACAAGAAAACAAGCACGATCACGGATCACTAAATATAGTTTAATAAACGCAAGCGCGTGTTCCCCACGCCAAGCCACAATTTCACCTACCATTTTGTCACATATTTGTGTCGTTTGGCGTACAGGCACGCGCTTGCTTGTCACGTATATGTGACAATAGCGGTTAAAAAGTTAAAAACAAGGGAAGTAGTCAATATTTTGTGATAAGACAGTTTTACCTCGCTGCAGTTCAAGTTTATGAAGATCAGACCAGTTATCCATAGAACTATTAATGATAATTATTGACGGTGCCACCCAGTTTATGACAAATATAAATGTGTAATTAGAATTTAAGTAGGTAGAAATGTGTTAAAAATAATTGTTTAGAAATGTGTTAAAAATAATTGTTTATTTGTTATCTTAATTCTCAAATGATACGCAGTTGATATTGAACAAAATTTCATCTAATGAAAAATTTAAAATACCGTATTTTAGGTATTTTCAAAACGCTGTGTTATAAATCAAGATATTAAAACGTTAAATTACTTGATTATTACGCCACAACATGTAGATATTACAAAAATAAGACATGTGACATCTAGTAACCCGCACTGGACCCGCATGGTTGATTACGATCCACTATCTCATATAAAGGGTGTTGAAATGTACAGCAGTGAGCACACAATGGTTATGCCCATGCGATGCGGGTATTGTTTTATAATGATAAATAAGTTATGTAGTGCCATGGATGGTAATGGGGACCACGAAAACAATCTAGCTACATGCTTGCTTATACAGGGTGTAAACGGACCCTTCACGAAACCATCAACCAAGCATTCTGTACATCAAACTGAGTAACTCTACGCGAAAATTATTGCTGGGAAACGAATTTCTTTTGGAGTGAAAAATCACGGTGGGACTCAATGTAACGCACTCAAAACACTTTCCTGAATGAAGTTTACATGCAAAGAGGTGAAATACTCACTTTAGTTTTAATAGAACCACGGGTGAACAAAGTTGCCCTTAGTACTATTGATAGAACTTAATTTGCCCATGCTTCGATTGATACAACCACCAAAAAGAAAAATACCCTAGGTCCTACGCGGTCGAACCACGGGCAATAAACGCAGTGCTCATGGAGGTATTTAAAGTAAACTTTTAATATTAAATACTTGTATTTTTTTATTTTTATTTTCGCCCATTACATGCCGAGTTTCCTCCGTGCCTCGGAAAGCACGTTAAGCCGTTGGCCCCGCTGTCATCTGTAGATCTTTGACAGTCGTTTCAGGTAGTCAGTGGCCCAAAAAGTCTAACAAATAATCTTACCAAGGGGTATCGTATTACCTAGTACTAACTGGATTGTGGAGGTCAGATAGGCAGTCGCTCCATGTAAAATACTGGTATTCAGCTGCATCCGGTTAGACTGGAAGCCGACCCCAACATAGTTGGGAAAAGGATAGGCAGATGATGATGACTTGTATTTTTTCATAAAAAAATGTCCTCCAATATCTCCGTAATAAGACGGTTACCAGGTATGGTCCAGAACAATAAAATGATCGCAAAGACGTGGAGAACAAGTGCCTTTCGGCTTTGCTAAGAGTAACTTTACAGCCAATAATGGGCACAGGTGTTAAGTAGCTACAACGACAACTAGGGTAGTTTTAAGTCTGACAAATTATGTTTAATTAAGTTATTCAATAACAAAACAAGATTTATTAAAACTATTAAACAAAAAATCGAACATGACTATGTTGTTTTCTTTTACGTCGTCTTATCCTGTACCTGACACAATATTGCGTCGGAATTCCTTATGGTTATCACCCAGTGCAAGTGCTTGATGTATTGCTGTTAATTTAAAAATCTTTACAGGCGCAAGCACTCCAAAATTCTGCAGCGTAATTTTGGCAGGTCTGTTACAAAATCACCTGAACACAACATAAATCCGACGCTAAATAGTGATGGGCCTCGTCGATTTTGAGAGTGTACCACAAGCACCGCGAACAACCCTTGAGGAACAGATTAGAAAACGCAGTATAATTTCACAAAAAAAGAAATATTGAGAAGGATCATCAAGCAAAAGAAATATAAAGAAATGAGATCTGACAATGGAACTATCCAATCAGAAAATTCCGGTACCATATTCCATTTCTCTTATTAATGAGTTTTAAATTGTTTTATTAATATCCTCATTTTCTTCGCATTACCTACGACTTCCTAATTATTATAAACAACTAGACGGTGTCAATTTATCAATATTCTTCTCAGTATTCATTTGGTTACAGTGCAAGTGGCGTTGGTGTAGTGATTAATAGCTTAAAAGAGCTAAGTGCTTGTGAGTACAATAATATCCACATCTGGTGATTAGCTTCTAAAACAAAGTATAAGACCTTGGATCTTAAATTCATAAAGGATTTGACAACCACAAGTGTGTATTTTAAAAGGTAGGTACTTTTGAGTCTTTCGTCATTTTTAACCCCCGACGCAAAGGGGAGAGTTATAAGTTTGACCGCAATGTGTGTGTGTCTGTCTCTGGCACCGTAGCTCTTAAACGAGTGAATCGATTTGGATGCAGTTTTTTTTTTATTTGAAAGCTAGTTTCTTGGCGAAGGTTCTTAGATACGTTTTATCAAAATCAGTTCAGCCATTTTAGACATGGGGGTGAAAGTGGTGATGAATAATGGAATATTTTCAAATATGCCCAAGTGGGGTATCAAATGAAAGGGCATGATGTGTATATTACAGTTAGACATGTGTAGCGCTTAGGTGGTGTGGAATAATACTCCAGATGATGACGACGTAATATATTTAGGTTTGCAAGTGCTGAAGCTTATTGGAATGTGGAATGTATCTATTTAGAAAAAGGCGGTCCCTTTTATACAAAGTTTGCTACACTACAATCAATGCATAGTGGGTACATTTAGAAACTTAGTTCGGGCACAATATTGTCGATGTACCCTACATACTAAAATGTTACTGTGACCGCGATCGGATGTGTGTTTTCATGTATTGCAGCTACAGTACTCCCCCCTTAGCGAAGCGTACGGGCATCTTGACGATCCTGCCTGATCTTGTACGTTGGTCGCTGGTGTTCGAGGCTGGAAGCAGGCTGGAGTGATCTTCAGTGGTAGCTGCAGCTGGTTGGCGTGTCTCAGTACTCGTGTATTCGTGATAATCTTCGATGTTGATAGTGTATGTCGGCTTGAGACGGTCGATCGATATGTTGCTCGATCTGCCTGGTAGCTGTATCGTGAAATACTTCTCGTTGCGTTCGATGACCTTGTATGGACCTTTGTATGGATGCTGCAGTGGTTTTCGGACGGTGTCATCGCGTACAAACACGTGGCTGCATGTTGGTAGGTCGTTGTGCACGAACATACATCGCTTGTTTGAATGCGGCTTGTATGTAGGTGTCAGCTTCGTAATCACGTCGGGGTCACCAATGTAGCGCTTAGGTGGTGTGGAATAATACTCCAGATGATGACGACGTAATATATTTAGGTTTGCAAGTGCTGAAGCTTATTGGAATGTGGAATGTATCTATTTAGAAAAAGGCGGTCCCTTTTATACAAAGTTTGCTACACTACAATCAATGCATAGTGGGTACATTTAGAAACTTAGTTCGGGCACAATATTGTCGATGTACCCTACATACTAAAATGTTACTGTGACCGCGATCGGATGTGTGTTTTCATGTATTGCAGCTACACATGTTTTATCGAAACCGGCTCAGCCATTTTATTGACTTTTCAAATGTTTGTTCGCTTTTCTTTGTTACGATGGGGGTTTTTTAAATTTTATTAAAGATAAAAATGGTTACTACCACTACTGAAGTTTCTCCTTAGTAGACAGTCGTTAAAACAATCGAATGGATTCAGACAATCACAGAGTTACAATTATTTCGAAGCTTTATTATATTAAAGTGTGAATCGACCATTGCGCAAAATCATGGTGAACCAAAATAAAAGTTGATTATTTATGGTTTAAACCGTATTCCTGAAAAAAAAGTAACTTAACCTTTGAAATATGCTCTGTACTAGTTCTTAGACTCGTACAATAAAATTACCTTTGATCATTCCAGATGAGCCTTGAGCACAGCGTGCCAAGTTTCGCAGTAGCCACATGGGTGTTATTCGCCTTCTTGTATCCCATCAAAACACAACCAGCTAGCCCTTTCTCATCTCTAATGAACTTTATGCGAGATGTAACGAACCAGTTCGATAACGAACCACCCGACGAAACCAACTTGCTGCATGCATATGACTTCATAATCGTTGGAGCCGGCACCGCAGGATGCGTACTTGCAAATCGATTAACTGAAATCCCAGACTGGAAAGTTTTACTTATAGAAGCTGGAACTAACGAAAACTACGTAATGGACATTCCTATATTAGCTGGCTATCTACAATTTACTTCCGTTAACTGGGCTTATAAAACAACGCCATCTAATGAGTATTGCGCAGGATTTGAAAACAAACAGTGTAACTGGCCGCGTGGAAAAGTAATTGGTGGTTCCAGCGTATTAAATTATATGATTTACACGAGAGGAGCCAAACCAGACTACGATAATTGGAAAGCAATGGGCAACGACGGCTGGGGGTGGGACGATGTACTTCCATATTTCAAGAAAGTTGAAAATTACAATATACCAGCTTTCGATGAAACAGAGTATCACAGCCATGGTGGATATGTTAATATTGAACACGCTCCATTTCGCACAAGTAAAGGCAAAGCATGGGTAAAAGCAGCGCAAGAAATGGGTTTTAAATATGGAGACCACAATGGAGCAGAACCATCTGGAGTTTCTTTTCTTCAACTGTCAATGAAAAATGGAACTCGTCATAGTTCTAGTCGAGCTTATTTACACCCAATAAACGGAAGAAATAATCTTCATGTGTCCAAAGGCAGCATGGTCACTAAACTTATCTTTGACGACACCAATGCCAAAGTGGTCGGCGTGGAAATCGAAAAGCAAAACAGGAAATTTAAAATATTAGCAAAGAAAGAAGTGATTTTATCCGCCGGTGCTATCAATTCTCCGCAGTTGTTGATGTTGTCGGGTATCGGACCGAGGAGTCATTTAGAATCGATGAGGATCAATGTTGTAAAAGATTTACCTGTCGGATATAATTTAATGGATCATGTTGCTGCGGGTGGTGTACAATTTGTAGTACAACAACAAGATTCAAGTTTTTCATCTGAATCCATATTAAACAATATAGGTTTAGTATTCAAATGGATGAAAACGCACAGAGGTCCTCTATCCGTTCCTGGAGGATGTGAGAGTCTGGTTTTTATGAACTTAGATGATAAGTTCAACTCTACAGGCTGGCCTGACATGGAATTGCTATTTATTGCTGGTGGCTTGAATGCCGATCCACTATTACGTTGGAATTTCGGTTTTGAAGAAGAAATATACACAGACACATATGGTCCTTTAGGAAGATCTGACACATTCATGATCTTTCCTATGTTATTACGTCCTAAATCGAAGGGACGAATCATGCTACAGAATAGAAATCCGAATGAATATCCGGCATTGGTTCCAAATTATTTCGAGTATCCCGAAGACTTGCAGAAAATTGTAGAAGGAATCAAAGTAGCCGTGGAAATATCAAAGCAACCGGCAATGAGTAAAATAGGTGCCAAGATTTACGACGTACCGATCAAGGATTGCTTGCAACATGGACCATTCGGCAGTGATGCATACTTCGCCTGTCAAGCAAAGATGTTTACATTTACTATATACCATCTGAGCGGGACCTGTAAAATGGGAGTAGAAAGTGACAAGACTGCTGTGGTCAGTCCTGGTTTAAAAGTCCACGGTATTGAAGGAGTGCGGGTGATCGACGCTAGTATAATGCCTGATATAGTGTCAGGTCATACAAACGCTCCAGTCTATATGATAGCTGAAAAAGGAGCAGACATGATCAAAAGTGATTGGGGTTATTTATAAATAATTAACTCAATATCCATGTGTTCGTGGTAAGCAGTGTTATTTTTTTTTTTTGTGGAATCTGTGATATTTTAGGAACTAAGTACGTGTTTTTTTTTAACTTATATTTGTATCTCCATAATATATTAACAATGGTTTAAAAAAACATAATAATGAAATAGGATTGTTTTATTTATCTAAGTGCGCACGCGCACAGTATGACTTAATTAACCTTCAAATTCATAAACAGGAGTAAGCCGAGGCTACAGTACAAAGTCACGCAATTCGAGGAAGGTGCCTATGTCCAGCTGTGATCTGCAATAGCAGTCCCTCTGCTGGTGTTACACCTCTTCATCAGCCCATAGGCTGCTAATGATTCATTAAAGACTTAAAAAAACTAGACTTTTTATTGCCCTCTCAAGTCAACGAAATGAAAAATCCAGAATTCTTTTATAAATGTTCAGTTTTGACGACTAAGAGGATCACTAACATACTTGGGTACTTGTTTGAACTTAAAACTCAAGATAAAGACAAACCAACAAATATTTAGTAAATAGCTTACTTAAACGCCTTACTGAATATGGAAGCAACATGGCTAGATCATATTTTTGCGTTTAAGTACGTGTAAGTCAAAATTCTTACCGCCAAAAATACCATTCTCAATTATATGTACCTATTTTATTTTTACCGTTAAAGACTTTCACTTCAACCATCATAAAAGTAAAAACCATATAAATCCTAATTGAATTTTAATCCCTAAACCCAGAACCAAGACTACCTGAGCATATGCCGCGCCGGTTTCGACGCCTAGTCGTTACATTCGAGCAGAACTTCGAACGGAAACTTGCTCAAGTAAGCGCCTAGCACAGGCCTACCTGCGCATACGCCGGCTTCGACACCTAGTCGCTAGGTTCTAGCTAAATTATGAACTGAAACTTGCTCGAGTAAGCGTCTAGCTAGCATACAACAATCTACGCATGCGCATGTATTGTTCTAGAAAAACAGTTCAACATCACTTGACAGGAAATAAGTCAACAATTACAAAAAAATAGTTGACTTGACAAAGTGGACAAGAAAATTATTTCTACTGTAGGTTCTATATTATACTTCAAATACACTCATCTCACCGCACGCAAAATACGCGCATTGACGGACACCAGTCCGTTATACAATACAATACTCAGCTTAGTTTTAAGATTCCTTGCATTTTATTCATAGCAATGTGTGTAGTCATTGTTGCTATAAAATGAAAAGTTAACTTTCTAATAACCTTAATTAATTGCTCTCATATCTTTTCGTGACCTTGAACATTACGCACTGAATTTATTTCTTTTAACATATTTACCCTTTTACACTGACATTCTTTATCTAAAACTTGCAATCGATGTATTTTCCCATGCTGATTCTCTGTCAGGGTCATCCCTGCAAAGCATAGCATAGCATAGCATAATCAGCCTATTAATGTTCCCACTGTTGGGACGCGGGCCAGGAGGCCTGCGTCCCAACAGTGGATTATAACCCATTCCCTCTCATAGAGAGGACTCTATGAGAGGGAATGGGTTATAATCCACCACGCGGGCCCAGTGCGGGTTGGTAGATGTCACATGTCTTCGAATTTTTGGTTCAAGGACAAGCCGGTTTCCTCACGATGTTTTCCTTCACCGTTTTGAGAGCAGTGGTGATGAAATAACTTACACAAAGTAATGCGCCTGGCTGGGTCCGAACCCACGACTTAGTGCTCGTAAGTCGGGGTCTCCACCACTGGGCCACCGCTGCTCTCTTACGTCATCCCTGCAGATGCAAAATAATAATAGCCTACCGGCTGAATTTCATTTATGGCAGCCAGTCTCAACAGAGACTAGCTTAGTACCAAGAGGGATATGTATGTAGACTGCGCTAGTGACTGAGCAGACACAAGACCAACCGGGGGTAGGGTCAGGCGCAGGATTACCGTCCGACACACGGGGGCGCCACACCACCTGCTCCCTTACACGGAGCTGCTATTGAGTAATTCCTAATGGAAAAATCCCAACAGTTTGCTTCATGAATTGAACCAAGGATCGCACGCTCAGCAGTTGCGCTTTCGATTACGAGACCATCGGGGCGGTTTTATTGCAACATAGATACGATCTTTAACCGTATTGTACCTAGTCTTTATAAACAATACCTAATTTTTAACCCCCGACGCAAAAAGAGGGGTGTTATAAGTTTGACCGCAATGTGTGTGTGTGTGTGTCTGTCTCTGGCACCGTAGCTCTTAAACGAGTGAACCGATTTGATAGCAGTTATTTTTATTTGAAAGCTAGTTTCTTGGCGATGGTTCTTAGATACGTTTTATCAAAATCGGTGCTGCCATTTACTAGATATGAGGGATGAAAGTGGTGATGAATAATCGAATGTTTTCAAATATACCCAAGTGGAGTATCAAATGAAAGGGCATGATGTGTGTATTGCCATTTTATTGACTTTTCAAATGTGTGTTCGTTTTTCTTTGTTGACATGTTTTTTTTTTTTTAATATTTAGTACGCTTGCGTAAGTATTCATTTTGTGCTATTACTGACAAAACCTGTCCCTTTGTTTACAAACAAATATCTTATTTGAATACGCCCTCGCATAGCTAACCTCGTATGGAACATAAGTTCATTAGAATAAGCATTAACCCTGTTTGACGCCAAGTTTAGAAATGAGCAATAAAATTATATGCAACTTCAACATTTAATACTTAGTTGTTGTTGTGCAGGCATCATTATTGTCTAGGATTTCCCACAGTTGGAGTCGGCTATCGGCTTCCATCCAGTAAAACCAGATAAAGCTGGATACCAGTATTTTTCATGAAGCAAGTTCCGCAACCCAGTTACTTAGTTTTCATACTTTCGGGTTACTGATTACGACTGTTCAGGTCTATGGTCGATAAATGATAAAATCACTTAAGAGGAAATGCGGGTGCTCTTTTCTCCATACAAACGCTCTCGCCTGTTTTCTTTCTGGTTTATGACTTTAAAACAATGATTTTTTACAGTAAAATAAATATTTACTTCTTCTATGTCTCTATGTTTTCCTTTTTGATGATACATAATCTTTATAAGCACTAGAACCTTTACAAAATGCTCAAAATTGTCTATTTAGACCGCTGTCAACAGAGGCCTAGTGTACAAATTTGACAACATTAATGAAAAAAGAAAAACATAGGGACACGAGATCCACCCTTCTTATTCAGTTTATGAAATATCTTTTAAATTGATCGAATATTGGAGCAGTAAACAGTCGAGAGCCAAATCTTGAATTATGACTTTTTACTTAGGCTATATGCAGTTGTCCTTATCGCACCAATGTCGAAATCGTGCTCGCAGTGCGACAGCGATAGTATCTTCAAATACCTAATTTGCAAAAGTTACTCCGACCGCATTTCCTTAAGATGAATAATAACAAGACTATAAGGTCTGGATTTACTAGACTTATTTGATGCCGAGCAATGAGGATCAAAAATTTAATATGAATTATAATGGCTATTGAAAAATATGTATGTCGCACGAAATATTAATTGAATTGTGTGTGAAAGATCGTATTATGGCTTGTAAGAAGGTAAATTTAGAGATTACAGATAACAAAGATGGTAATGAGGTGCTATTAAATAAACTTGAGCGCTTGCAAAACATCTGCATTCGTTTTGTATTTAACCTAAAAAAGTATGATCATGTTTCTAACTTTCGCAAAATACCTACTTAAGTGGCTCCCAATTCGACTTCGCAGGAACTCTCGGATATTGTGTTTGCTATTTAACATCCTTCATAATCCTAAAACGCCATCTTATCTGCGCGAACGCTTCCTACTCCCGTCCCTCTGATGCACCTTGCAGGTCGCATCCTTAGGAACCTCCTTAAATCCCCTCCACACTCCACTGACTTCTACTTCTATTCCTTCACTTGACACGCCGTGCGGGTGTGGAATTCACTTCCGCCTGACGTTAGGGACTGCCAAACTGTTGCAGTTTTCAAAAGAAGAGTGAAAGAACCTTTCCATTTCGTCACAATTGCATAAGTATTTATTATTAGTTATTTTATTGTATTAATAGTAATGTTATATGTTTTGTATTTATAAGTATGTTAGTATATTCTTATAAGAATACCATAAGTGGTATATTAAATTTAAATAGTTCTGCTTTATGTTTTACGTATTCCATTTTCTCTTCTTCTTTTACACACTATGTCTACTTTCTCACTTTATCATCTCTTTTTTATATCTCCGTTCTCAGGTATGATGGAAGAGATTTCTTTAGAAATAATCATTACCTTTGTACTATTTTCTGTTCCTTTCTTCTTTTCTGTATTTAGTGTGTACATAAATTGTTAAATAAATAAATAAATGTATGGAAGAAAGGACATTTGCATTGACCTTACCATTATAAGGGCATGAGGGCATCGTGAGGAAACCAACATGCCGGAGAGATATTTCTCGACGGCATGTAAAACCAAATCAGAGGCCTCTATGGGCGGCATAAAAATTCTGACACCAGGTTAGGCCCTAACCACACGATAAAGAAGAATAGCATGAGGCGGATGACAAGGTAATACAGTTTACATGCGAAATGCTATAGATAAGTTGTCAATATTTGTCAACGTTTTCCAAAACATACTAAGTTGGAACTGATTAAAAACATAAGAATATTTATTTGAAGATTGTATTTGGTTACCTTCAGTTGATCGCCTTATACTTGCCGGCAAACTTAGAGAGACAAGACAGTAAAAAATGATCCGTAAACGGAACCTTGTAGTCACTGATGTTACAAACTTGCATAGACACTCAGGTAATAAATAAAAAATATTAATACTTATTACCTTACTCAACCGGTCCATCCGACATTTAAGTAGATACAGGATAATAAAATTAAACAAAAAAACTAAGAATAGTTATAAAAAATGGACTTATTTTGAGTGACTTTCCTGTGAGGCGAACTTACATGTAACCAAAAAGGCTGAACTGTCAGGGAAACCAATTTACACTCAGATTTTAAAGATTTTAAGTTTGGATATAGGAGCTAAGAGTCAGAAACTTCCACGTCAAATATTCTTTCACTGATGATAAGCTTCATCCTACACCATAGCGTGTGCCATAAAATACGTTTTTTTGTTAAAACACGCGGCAAAGCAAAAAACAAAGGCACTACGACGAATTATGAAGGCACAACGATTAATTTATATTTAAATTAGAGAACCCTGAAGTGCATTGATTTCTAATATTATATTCAAATAATGGAACGAAAATGTTTGTTCTGAATCGATCGCCAGGACCCGCTCCGCAAAATTGCTGTACCTGTAACAATTAGAACGATACGTTAGTAAATTCATCGTTAGTTTTAAGATGTTGATATCTAGACTAATTCAACATATTGTAACAAAATACAATGGCAACCACATGGTTTCGTAATGGTTCGCATTCTGACTAATTATTTACACAGAACCACCTTCTTTACCCACTTATGAAGGTTCCACTTTCGATTTTTTATGAAAATTTACGAATGTGTCACACATTTCAATAAACCAAGGTTAAAAAACCCTAGTGTTGCGTCGGTGGTACGTGCGGTTACCTAATCATGCCATTTGATATCAATCACCCCGAAATGAAAATGTTGAACTTTCCTTGGGCAATCTCAACTCAGATTTAAGACAAAATGAAGTAAATACTATTTAACAAGCAGGCAGACAGCATAAATAAGTAATAATTAAGTGTCGTCGCACTCAGAACGTGAACGTGACTTTGAGGTATGAGAACTTTTTTTATTCAATCTGAAAGCATTTATTTCTAGTAGACCAAAATAGGTATCAGTAAAAAAAAAAGATGAAGCTAGTCTTTACGCTGCGGGACTGTTACGACGAAAGAGATACCGTGGCCCTGGAACACAAAGAGCAAAGAAGGAACATGGATGGGTTTTAGTCAGTACAAGTCTGACACTTCCCTCCGCTCCGCCCGGGGTCATTTGATGATTTCCCATCCGGAAAAAAAGAAAAAAAAAAGTTAGTCTTTACAGCTACTAGGCATAATAACTGAGAAAAGACTGTATTTGCCCATTCTAAAGCGTAGATCTCTATGGAGAAGAAGGGACTAGACCGCTAGAAACTCCATGAAGACTCTTTTAAATCAGAATGTTGTTACAAATCCTTGGTTTTATTAGTCATATGCACCTGACCCTCATCAAAAGTGCTGACAGACTGTGGATTTGGCTACTTTGTGTATATAAGGTCCCATTAAAACAGATGGGCAAATTTTAACACAGCGTTCAGTACGTCTAGCCTTAGATATCCAAGCCAAAAAACTACTGACTAAAGTGATTTTATTTTGACCATTCAAAAAAAATCATTGAGTAACCTACATTTTTAGTGTATTTTCGTTTGCTGATTTTTTTTCTTGTCAGTATCTAATGCGTTTTTTTTATTTTATTTTTTTAACTTATTCCTTATTTTGGTGGTCTTAATGATTTCTAAAAGTTTGTCTATCTATTTTAATGGGACCTTATATATGCCCTTAGAGCAATCACGGTATAAGCAATCAGGCTCTTGTGGAGAGGATCCGGCAATTGGGTCTCGAGGTGGCATTGCACAAGTCCGAGGCCATGTGTTTTCATGGGCCTCGGAATGCGCCACCGTCGGGATCCCTACTGATGGCAGGAGGGGTTTCCATCGGCGTCGGGTCGACGCTGAAGTACCTAGGACTCGTCCTCGACAGCCGGTGGAACTTCGTGGAGCACTTCCGACGTTTGGCTCCCAAACTGGAACGGACAGGGGCTGCCTTCAAGCGGCTCTTGCCCAACCTGAGGGGTCCAAACGCCTCCTGCCGGAAGCTATACGCGGGGGTCGTGCGGTCCATGGCCCTCTACGGGGCCCCGGTGTGGGCGCGTTCTTTGAGGCGGCAAGCCGCCCACTACCTGAACGCGCCCCAAAAGGTGATAGCCATAAGGCTAATCCGGGGGTACCGCACGATCTCCGGCGAGGCGGCTAGCCTCCTTGCCGGATTGCCGCCATGGGATCTGGAGGCGATAGTCCTCGCGCGCCTGCATGAATGGCGCGCGGAAGCACTATGTCGGGGAGAAACTCCGCTGCCGCGACAAATTGCCGCTCAGCGGACAGACCTCCGGCGTGATCTCATGGCGACATGGAGAGAGCGACTGTCGCAACCCCGTGCAGGGCACGCCACCATAGTGGCGATAAGTCCCCTCTTTGAGGAGTGGGTAGAGAGGCGCCACGGCGCCCTCACCTACCGCCTGACGCAGGTCCTCACCGGACACGGTTGTTTCGGGAGGTTCCTGCATCGAATCGGGCGGGAGGAAACGCCCGGGTGTTTCCACTGCGAGGATCGTCCGGAGGACACGGTGGAACACACCGTGGAGGTCTGCCCCACTTGGGCGGAGCACCGCCGTGTCCTCACAGCGGCGATTGGCGGCGGCGATCTCTCGCGTCCGGCCTTGGTTCAAGCCATGGTCCGGAGCGAGAGGGAATGGGAAGCCGTCACCTCCTTCTGCGAAGCAGTCATGCTAGTGAAGGAGGTGGCAGGACGTGAGAGGGAAAGAACCTCACGTCCCAGCCGCCGCGGGAGACGCCCTGGGCGTCGGGGGTCACGTGGTGGCTCCCGGCCACCGTAGGCGCGGGCCTGTGGACGGCGAGTTATGGGCTAGCTCGCCGTCCGGCCGTCTTATGACGACGGGCCGTGTCGACGGCGCGTTCGTGTTCCACGCGCGCCTCAAGGAGATGTCAGCAATCAAGTAGGGGTCCGCATGGGCCGACGCCTGCCGGGGCTGCGGGACTGTTCGAAAGAGATACCGTGGCCCTGGAACATAACGGGCAAAGAAGGAACATGGATGGGTTTTAGTCAGTACAAGTCTGACACTCCCCTCCGCTCCGCCCAGAGTGGGGGGGGTCATTTGATGATTTCCCATCCGGAAAAAAAAAAAAAAGCAATCAGGCTTGTAATGCGGAGAGATGGGGAAAATTTTGTGGAAAAAGTTTTGAGTACGAATTTGGTTGACAATAAGGATATGGGAAGACCACAGAGAAGCGATGGATAGACTTTGTGAAACAAGATTTAGAATGTGGGGTTAGATACTGAACATAAGATAACTAATAGAGAAGTATGGAAGAAGAAGACATGCTGCGTCGACCCCAAATTAATTTAGATTAAGATGATGATGATAATGATAGTCGTAGAAGGATCACATACATGCGCCCGCGTCTTTTTTATCAGTTTTATTCTAATCAATAAAACGTTGTAGTTATTCCATTTGCCAATTCGTTAACAAGATTGGATTATTAAAAATGGGAAATTATAAGTCAAGCCACAATTTTTTTTCTTGTCCACGGAACTTTACCTTTGATTTTATATGTCAGCCTCGGGAAAATAAGAAAGCTTCTAATAAAATAAATCTTCTTTTTTAAAAGCGTCAATTAAGAGCAACAATTATTTTTACTTGTCTCTTTGATTATACATCACTATCTAATTTACTAAGTCAGCCACGGATTTTGCAACTCGCCAACATTTTAAGTGCTTTAAAAAAATATAGTTCAGGCATCAACTCGAAAACTTCATTGATATAACTTAGCTTTTAAAATATTACATTGTATTATTTTAACATAAAATTACAAACTGCAACGAGAGAGCGAGACGGGCGCCACTATTCGCTACCACCAATGAGAGAGTACCCTTCGATTCACTCGAAGGACGAGTCGTTTCGTGTAATCAGAACAATAATAGTCCACTAGATTATAAATCTTTTAATGCTTATAAATATTATATTATAAGCATTAACACAATTTGTTATAATAAACATCGTAAAAAAGGCATTGCGGCAGAGGAAGCTTCTTAGGTTCGTGTTAGGTTACTTCAAACCCTGCAGCTAGACATAGGAGCCCCGCCTAGCGGGGCTACGTCGACTCCGCCTATCACAAAATATTGTTGTTTCCCATGAACCTAGCTAGCACCTAGCTGAACCTAACTTTTGGTGAATTTAAACACTAGAAAGAGTCTATTCTACCAAAAAAAACAAGCTACGATTGTTTTGTTGTTAATATTTAGTGGCTATAGTTAATTTTTTGATCATCATTTTAGGTATATTTTATGAACAATAAATTATAGGACGAGTTATGAATTAGTCATACTTAACTAAGTCTTAAACGTACTAAGTTATAAAATTAGAAGGCGATAGAGTTACTTTATTGGTGTATATAGTTATTTTAGAAGCTTATTGCTTGAATAAATGTCACAAATTTAGATGCTATAAAATAACAACGATGCAGGGATGTATTTACAGTCGCATACACCGATGATATATGGTGGCTGAGACAGTACTTTTTAGATGCACATTGATTGTGGCTGAATTTAGAGGACAAGGTAGTTTTTTGGAGGAGAAAAAGGCTATTAAATAGAAGTCGGTTTAATTACTACCAAAAAAATATTACGCATAGCTATATCAAAAGGTTAAAAAATACAAAAAGGACAGAGGAGACAGGGCAGAGGAGTCACATGTTGACATGGTGGTGTTTTAAAGGTTATTGATAGACAGATTGTATCCGTGGACGCTGGTCGCTAGTGGCGCCAGTTCGTAATCGGGCCTCGCCACACTACAGTCGAACTTGATACGTACCGTACACCGTGTGTATCGTAGGACCAGAAAATAATAGTGAACAAGATACTGATTAGTGTTTTCTTGGATTTTCATGACCACGTAAGTTTTTATTTAGCTCGGACCATTTAATTTTTTTTCCGTCAAGGTTTCCTAATATTTTTTTTTCGTCAAGGCTTCCTAATATTTTTATTTCCGTCAAGGTTTCCTAATATTTTTTTTTTCCGTCAAGGTTTCCTAATATTTTTTTTTTCCGTCAAGGCTTTCTAATATTTTTTTTTTTCCGTCAAGGCTTTCTAATATTTTTTTTTCTGTCAACGCTTCCTAATACTTTTGTTTTTAATAATTAAGTTTTTTTTTTAATAGAATCATAACATAAAACCTCGCTTGAATTTCTCCGAAGGCTTAGTTAGGCAGAGCTGTACCATAGTACAGAATACATTTCGCCAATTATTTTTAAATTCCAGTATTACACCTAATAGGTCTCATGTATCAGTTAGATACATTGGGGTAAGCTTATTAGGGCATTGCACATACATAAGTTTATAAGGTTACATTGTGTTATTAATAATCTATCTAAGGTTACATTGTGTTACAAATAAATAAAATTGGAGTGTCAATTTGTAATTCTTGTATGAAAGCTAAAATATTTTTTTGTTGTGTTTTTAGCAAGGTTAGGTTAAATTAAGCAAGCGCACCGACGATATACGGTTCTTTTACCAAAAAAAAAAACATTTTTTAAATTTTTGTCTGTCTGTTTGTTCCGGCTAGTCTCCGAAACGGCTGGATAGATTTTGACTTTGGCTTTGACTTTTACTGGCAGATAGCTGAAATTCTTTCCTTTTATTTTAGAAAAAGGATTAGGGTTCCCTGTAAAAAAAAACTAAAACCCTTGTAATTGTTAACTAAATCTGATTCAAATAGAGAAGTAATATTTTCATACTAATTCCACTCAAACGAAGGTCGCGGATAACAGCTAGTTACAAAGAATTCGGATTGTTGTTACAAAATGAATGTTTCATTGCATATTTATGATAATATATATAAAGCGATATGAATCTAAACTATTTTACTAATATCTCTCAATGAGGTCTTCCGTTTTGGAAGCCCCTCCTTCAGTCCTTTTATTTGTAAACGATTTTAAAGATAACCTTTACTTTTTTTGATTTTTTATGTACCTTACCTACCAGAAATCTTTGGCATTTCTAATCAACTTCGCAGAGTTATTTTTATTTAGGAGACCGGGGCCCTAGAAAGGCCCCAGAATACCAGCTTGGTCATGCCATGAAACAGCAGTGTTTTGTAGTCTATTAGACTTCACCTAAACAAAACTAACTTAAAACCAGTAACCAGTATTTACTAACAATAAAGTTAGTCATTAAAACCTATTGTCAAACTATAATAAATTTAAAGTCAGACCCGTATCTAACCATATCATTCCAAAACAACATAAATGAATAAACATTGTTCAATTCTAATCTGTAGCCTAAATACCTCTGAAATACGGGCTAACTTGCCGTAGTATAGTTACATAATCACAAATAACCGAGCTAAGTATGTACATGCGTACACACAAGTACAGTGTTTATAGGTAATTCCATTAAGTCACAAAGACCACCTGTAATCAGGAGTCAGAAGATCAAACATAATTATTATTTATGATCAATCTGGTCTTTGAGAGTTGATTTATAGACAAATATCGTTTTACATAAGTGAAAAAAAAAAACGTACATATACAAAAATATTGCACACTTTTAATGACTTACTTTACCTATGGACTACGGAGTTCACTAATCCCTTTTCAACCTTATTACTAAGGCATAAGGGTGAAAAGTTGTGAAAAGGTTACTTATTTCAGCTTCCAAAGTACAATTGTTTTAATTTATTATTCGGACCACAGTCGGACTCAACAAAATCACAGACACAGAGCGTTAATCTCTAGGCCAGTTTCCCATGACAGTCTAGAATTCTTTGAAACATAGCTTTAAGGGGAAAATACTGAATTCACGTATACCGTAACGCATGGTTTTTCCTTTATTAATTTAAAAGAATCGACGCAAAAATCTGGTCCTTGTAAAAATACCCGAGCTTTCTACGGAGCGGGTTAATTTAAGCAACTCAGATAATTGCAACATCGATCATTTTTGTCCATGATAGCAATTATCAAGGTAGCCTAAATTAACTCGAACTTGTTAATTAATTGCATTGATGTGGGTTGATAACAGCTGCATTGGATACAGAACCACGCACTCGCTAGACTGGTTTGTTAAGATATTAAAAATAACCTACATAATCTAGAGTGCTCTCATTTAACCGTCGGATATTACGCGGCACGTACGCCGCTCACTGGTTCAATGCGAATAATGTTGTAATACTTTGTTATTAATAACTGCACTTTAAGCAGCGGCCTTCAGCGTATACTATTATCGGTCCAGGGAGTCACTCAAGCTTGAAGAGAACTATTCTAGTTTGACAAATAGAAGACCGAAACATTAAATTAACGCGTGCATTATTTCAACACGATACACACACAATGTTAAATGATGTCGAAACTCTTCTGTGGTCTTCACTCAGATCCAGCCTGTCGCTTTGCTGTCCTCCCTCAGCGACGCCCTAAGTCGAGGCTCGTACCCCACAGGGGGTGTTGCCCTTAACGCGCTGTCGCTTAGTTTATAAGTTTTTGCCCCTGGCTGGAGACCTTACACTCAAGGCACCCACAGGATAGTCCGGTTAAGCAGAAGCCAGCCTCATAGGCTGACCTGCGAGATACCATTACGAAAAAAAAATCTTCTGGAGTCTTCTACGCTCTTCTTGCGAATATAAAATGAACGTAGCTAAAACCAGTCGAGCCACACTTAAAGACCATATTGTCAACAGGAAAGTGTGCATACTTGAGAAAAAACTTAGGTACTTGACGATGTTGAAATGTCGTTAGTTAGAAGGACGCCTAATGTGGAACGAATGTAAGTTCCGATCATAAATTGACGCTTAATTTTGGTTAACACTGGCAAGCCAGAACATAAGTCCGGATGGCGGACATAAATACATGTGCAACATCAAAGAACAGTAGTTAATTATATCAGTAGGAAACACCATCTTTGCAAAATATTTAATTTCTGGGATCATCATCATCTGCCTAGCCTTTTCCCAACTATGTTGGGGTCGGCTTCCAGTCTAACCGGATGCAGCTGAATACCAGTATTTTGCACGGAGCGACTACCTATCTGACTTCCACAACCCAGTTAGTACTGGGTAAAACGATACTCCTTGGTAAGACTGGTTGTCAGACTTTTTGGGCGACTGACTTCCTGTAACGACTGTCAAAGATCTACAGATGACAGCCGGGACCAACGGGTTAACGTGCTTTCCGAGGCACGGAGGAAACTCGGTATGTAATGGGTGGTCACAAATCCACAGACCAACCTAGGCAAGCACGGCTTAACCTAAAGATCGACCCGAGCGGCTGTTATTATTTAGCCACGACCTCCTCAACTTTCTGGGATCAATTCCGATTAAATAAACCGGATCCGACAGAAATTAGTCCTTATGGTTTTTCCGTTCCTACGCACGGAAAACAAGACAACATCGAAAACTTGCACATGCTTTACGTGGCAAAAAAATAAGGTAAAGCAATACCTATATTGTTAACTATATTGTCGATATGTTACGGATGATTAATAAGAACGATAATCACAGGCGCATCGATGGATCGCAAGTCACTCAGATCGGATTTAACTGATGACGTCGAACAGCGTAGCAATTTACGATTACTTTATTTAAAAAAAAAAAATAACAAGTTGTTTCTAGCCTGCCTTCACTGCCTGTTGACATTGGTTCAGATATAACTATATCCTACTAGATAAATAATGCGTGTAAAAATACCCTTAACGAAGCCATTAGCATGCGAAAGGCATTTGTTTTCCCCGTTGTTGCGATATTTTTTTTTTGTTCTAGACCATATCTGTGAACCTTCTATTTAAGGGGAAATTGGGGTTCAAAATTAAAACTTAAAATTTTTAATGTTATAACTTTACTTTAAATACCTCCATGACCCCCGTACTATTCAATGCATCCATCAGCACGATATTTTGAGTGCGTTACATTGAGTCCTACCGAAAATATTTAAAAAAAATACAACCGAATTGAGAAACTCCTCCTTTTTTAAAATCGGTTAAAAAGTGATTTTTCACCCCAAAAAAAGTCGTTTCCCAGCAATAATTTTTGCGTAGAAACCAAGCAAGCTTGGTTGGCGACTTCGTGAATTTTAAATTAATATCAATTAATTTAAAATTTCCTTTTTTCTTCCGAATCATAGCAAACAGGCTAAGACGTTTTGAACTTTAAAGGTTACCAAACTCCTAAACTAATTAAATTTATTACTACTCTAAAATTAAAAATAATAGCGGCGCCATAAAAACCATTAAATCTCATTTAAACTTTTTTACATACGACGAGTCCATGGAATAATTTATTCATTAGTATCTTCTCATACTTATAACTAAGTAAGTGACTTGGGAATTTAAATGAGTGCAATGAACTCTGATTATACCTTGCCCAAAAAAAAGTGCGTAGTACAGATGGCAAAAAAGACGAATCTTGTTTTTAAACGTTTTTTTATACAACCATCTCTTTAATGCCTTCATGGCTACTTCATTTTGAACGCTTATCAATCTTACAAATCTGTTTGCACAAACTTCATTTATGAATGGACAACTAGAACACACTTTGACGGTTGGATGTAAATGGTTTAGCTTTGACTGTGTACTTGCTGCAGTTCGACTAGGCGAAAGCGCCGATGGCTCGCGCTAAAACACCATTGCGCAGTTGGCATCTTATAACGATTGTATGCGAATGTTCTATGTGTCAATAATCATTTAAATTATCATGCCATACAAAACGCAGTCAAGTACAAAACTTGTGATATGCATCAATGCTTGATTTGTACCTCATGATTTTAGTGATGTAGCCAATGAATAATAAAATTGTCAACTGTTTACAGAATCTAATTAGTTCCGATTCATTTAAATATTGATTTTAAAAAATAAGTTGTCTTGAAAGTAGCATATTGTTTGAGCTACTATGATACACGATTACCTTAGATTCTATTCTAAGTAACAGGGATCTTATTTATTATCTATTATCATCTGAATCAAGTCATAGTTCTCGAGTTCGAACCCAAAACACGCACATGAAACCGAAAAATCAGAATTAAAAAATTAGCACTTGCTTCGGTGATGGAAAACATCGTGAGAAAACATGCCTGAGAGATTCCTCTTGACGACATGTATAGGCAAGTCAGAGCCCCGTGGGTGGCATAAAAACTCTGAGACCAGGTTAGGCACTAACCACACCATAAAAAAAAACATCTGCATAAAGATTTATTTATTTCGTTCATTTTCTTTTTCAGAAATGTTAAATAATGTTCCAAAAAGTGATATGGTCAATCGTGATATTTTCGTCGATCGACCACAATCGGATTATTTGTCAGAATGACGTGTCGTTCATACAGAACCCTATAATTAATTTACTGATGCAAACAGCGGCTCCTAACTACACGCCACGGAACCCTGGAGACCTGTTCGATATATTACGGGACAGCTATCCACTGCCCAATGGTGAGTAACTGTATTTTAAACTCTTTGGTTAGCAGTGGCGAAGGATCCATACAATTCGATTCCTACCGGCTTCTCTTTGAAAACGGGCGCAATCAGTATTCCATAGACAAATAATAAAATCACATTAAAGACATGTAGTCCAGCTTACGTCTTTAAAAAAATTAACCCTTCGCTACTGTTGGTTAGTGTACAATTTATTTGATTCCTATGAAACCTTTGTCCAAAATTTCGTAATGTTATTTTTGTCTGAATTTTAATTACGATTTTTTTTCATTTTTAATATGGAGTTTATTCTAAAACTTTGAAGTATGCAATAAAAAATAATTATCTTCAAATACTAAAGGCTAAAATACAATTTCAAATGTTTTAACATTTGTGCGGATTTAAACGAATGATATTCCAGACCAATCAAGGTTAACTTTGAGATCAATTTTAGTTACTGATTTATTTTATTATAGTTCCATATGATCGGACCATCAATTAATAAGATTTTTATCGTTCTCCTCTCAGATTGATTTTCGGCGACTTTTTTTAATATTATAACATTTAACTTACGATTTTTAGTACAGCACGTGATGTGTTTATAAAACACGTTTTTAATTTTGTTCGTTCTGTCTGTTTCATCATTGCTATTGAATATTGATAACTCATGAATGCTATAATTTTAACAACATTTTGTGTTGCTACTTACTACTGTAAAAAAAAATAAGAGTCATAACCGATGATTAATTGTACGTTTCTGATTGTTCAAAAATACGCGTAGCCAATATCTTCATGTTTATAAAAACAGAAAAGTTTAAAGACATCCATTTCATAATTCTTGGTAGACATAAAAAAAATTATACTCAATTCCAGGTTTAAAATCTCCACTACCAGAGTACGACTACATCATCGTCGGTGCTGGTTCAGCTGGCTGCGTCCTGGCTGCCCGTCTGACTGAAGACCCTAACGTCAACGTCCTCTTACTGGAAGCCGGTAGACCGGAGAACTTCTTCACCGATGTCCCAGCCATTGCCCCATTTTTTCAACGCACGGAATATTCTTGGCCGTACTATATGGAGCCCCAGCCTGGAGTCTGTTTAGGTAAATATTCTATTACTATCAGCTTATAGAGGAGTAGGCTCACACGAACACTACAATTAATTTGGAATAATAATAATCCATACCCGTGGTATAAATGCGTACCTACTCTGTATGTCATTCAGTCTGATACCTTTTCACGCATAGAAGAACTAAAAACTTTTAACCTAATAAAACGTTGGCTCCAGAATCACAATCTCGAAGTAAACAACAAAAAACTAAAATCATACAATTTAAACCCTACCAAAAACTAAAAATTAACTTGAAAAATATAACAAACGCTATTCAAATTGAAGAAGTTGAAGAATTCAAATTAGTATGCATTACATTATACTCTCATTTAAATTGGAAAAAACACGTCGAAAAAACTAAAATGAAACTGTCACAATTTTCATATGGAGTTAGTGTGCTAAAATCGAATACAAAATCTCACTGTGCCCTCACTGCATACTACGCATATGCCAACGCGTGGCTACGCTACGGTATCATCATGTGGGGACACAGCGTAGATGCGAATGACTTATTTATAGCACAAAATAAATGCATGCGAATATTATTTTATATAAAACCTAGAGATAGCTGCAAACCCTTTTTTATAAAAGAAAAAATGTTAACTCTGCCCTCCATTTATACACCGTGACTTTTTAGTCGTCTTACAAAAGTCGTCCACTCAATGTACCCGATATAAAATAGCTCTAGGCGCTATAGGGCTATAGCGCCTAGAGCTGTTTATATAGCTATATATATAGCTATAGGTACAAAGAAAAATAATAATAAAAAATTGGAATAAAATTATGAAACATCCTGTTAATGATGTTTACGTGTTAAACGGGAGAACATATACCTACCCAGCAGTCGAGTCCAGTAGATCATCGCTCGCAACAAACTACGTCATGCGTCATAACTCATAATACTGAATAATATTTTTATTTTTAAATGATTAAAATCTCATAAATACCTATTTTTTTTAATGAATGTTTAGTTCATTGGATACATGAAGTGGGCTGCCGTTGTAAGACGACTAAAAAGTCACGGTGTATATTAAAAGTAGCCATTTTTGTTAAGAAAAACATAAAACTGTTTAATTTTGATAAAAACGAGCGCAACAAAACTAAGTTAATACTTCCAGCACCTAGAATACAAATGTACAAAAATTGCCCAGAATATCGAAGCATACAGATATACAACAAATTACCTCAAAATATACGGTCCACGAGAACACTATGTGTATTTAAAGCTAGACTAGTCTCTCTTAGAAAAGTGTTATTATAGTATCCAAGAATTTATGGAAGATAAAATGTTAAAATTGAGTTCAAATATATTTATATATGTGTTCATTTTAATACAGGTTCTTTTTTTATGTAAAAAAGCTATTTGTGTTTATTTATTATTTCATGTAACATGTTTAATTGAATTTTGTGTAATATGATTTTAATTTTTGACGTTCGATGAAGTTTTGGTATGACATCTTTGTATATTGTAATGGTTTTATTTTGATAAGTTGAGATTGGTTTATTATTGTGATTTTATTAATTTAAGTATTATGTTGAAATGCTAGACTGGAACTTTCAAACTTATAAGTTTAATTAATATAATGTTTAAATGTGAAAGTTCCTAATGATCTATGTAAGTCATATTAGACAAATAATAATAGATACTCTGCAATATTAGTTTTAAGTTATCTTGCTGCGCCCTAACAGGGTCATATACTCACCAGTTTAAGGGTTGTGTACATTGTGCATTAAAATAAATAAATGGATCAACATGAAATTCGGCACGCAGGTAAGCCATAACCTGAGAAAGAAAGCTACCTGCCATTACCCGACTAAGAAAATAACGACTGTAATTCAACCGTACCCTACATGATTACAGGTCTCGTAGCAGGTTCAAAATAACATAACATCACGCCTGTAATCTTTCGAAAGGTTAGGTAGAAGTGTACCTATAGAACCTATAATACATCCACATTTCACTAATTATGATTAAGTCCTATATAATAGGGAGTGGTCTATTACCATCAATCGGGCACAAGTCCAGGCTTCGGGCTACGGAGAAAACATTTCCTAGTAATCGAACTCAGGATGTCATGCTCAGCAGAAACCAACGAGGCAATAAATAAAGAAGCGAAGAATAAAGAAGAAGTGCAAGTTATAATGTCCTCTCGCGAAAAGTGCGGTTGGCATGCAACTTAGGCACATTGTATGGACACGTTCGCGAGATGAATGTGATGCGTCCATAGCCATTCGAGGTGCGTAGCGTGCACTGCATTCGCGCGTGCGCTTAACCCGCCTTTATGAATGTTTTCTTCCTTCTGTTACAGGCATGTTAAACCAAAGATGCTACTGGCCGAGAGGGCGAGCGGTGGGAGGCACCAGCGTTATAAACTACATGATCTACACCAGAGGGCGGCCTGAGGAGTGGAACAGAATCGCAGCAGCTGGCAACTATGGCTGGTAATGAACACCCAGATTAAAATATAGTGGGTAAATTAGACAAAAAGGGAAAAAGGAGGATTTTTGGTACTCGCATCATGCAATCATAACATGGACAGCCATTTTCAAAAAACGTTGTTAAAAAAATTCCTCTCAAAACACCCCACCCCTCTTTGCCGAGTTGCATCTTACGTATCTATTATTGAATAGTAATTATAACAATACAGGGAAAGCAAAAGCAGTTTCTGGATCTAAAGATACCTAAGTTACTCCATTAAACAATCTAGTTCAATCTACTCCGAAGTCAAGAGCAATATTAAAGTCTTCAAAATTTTACAATCCTAGAGGCAAAAATTTTCGAAACTCCGGAGGCATATCCATATTAACATATACGTCTCAGATCATTGACCCCGTATCGCCTCTTCTTAAAGTTCTGATACTTGGAAGTATCAGAACTTTAAGAAGAGGCGATACGGTTCAATCTGACCAAAATAAATAAAGGAAGACACTAATTAAAATAAAAACACTCACAGAGTTTCATAATTATAATGTGCTCCACTTATTTTATCATTGCAATTCATTTGCATTTGTTCACAAATTACAATGCTTTTCATTTTGAACTTTCAGGTCCTATCAGGAAGTTCTCCAATACTACATGAAATCGGAGCGTGCGAATCTAAGGGGCTACGAAAACTCCCCTTACCGAGGAAGGACCGGCGAAATGAACATAGAATTTATCAACTTCAGGTCTGTTATATCACCATTATCTACTAACCAAACTATTAATAATATCTAATCATAAATAATGTAAGTCATGATGTACTGACATTGTTGTAAACAATTAATGTGCATATAAAACCGCATAAATCTGGGTGTATGCCGAATACCAATGATTGACTATGTCTAATGCCGCATGAATGAGACGAATAGAGTATTCTGTGTTTTTATTTAACACTTTGTTTACGGATTCAAGGATGTCATTTTTATTAAGCTCGCAAATAAAGTGAATTGAGACTCGGCTAAAGTTAAAAGTTTATGTAGGTTTTCCAAGGACAGCAAAGTTGACTAAACTTGTGATGGATCTTAAATTTCAGATGAATGGCACCATTAAACCGTCTTTAATTTCATCTTTAACTGATTTCAGGACACCGCTAGTAGATGCCTTCTTAGAAGCAGGGAGAATATTGGGTAGCCCTACAGTGGATTATAATTCTCCAGAGCAACTTGGATTTGGATACGTTCAAACGAATACGAGAAACGGCAGAAGACTGAGCTCCGCCAAAGCATTTCTACGCCCCAACAAGAGACGGCCCAACTTACACATACTACCATCAACAACAGTTACAAGAGTACTCATAGATAAACTTACAAAAACTGCGTATGGAGTTGAATACGTCAGGAATCGTTTGAGTAACAAAGTGAGAGCGCGCAGGGAAGTCATATTGTCAGCTGGTCCGATAGCCTCGCCTCAGTTGCTCATGCTATCGGGAATAGGTCCTAAAAAGCATCTCAGGAGACACGGTATTCCCGTAATACAAAACTTGGCCGTCGGGCAAACGCTTTATGATCACATAACGTATCCTGGATTAATGTTCACTATCAATACCACTAATGTTGGCTTTAACGAAAATAGAGATGGAAATGTTCAAAACTTTCTGCAGTGGACGCAGCACGGTGACAATGTAGTCGCGAGTCCTGGCGGCGTGGAAGGTATTGGATACATAAAAACTCCTTTATCTAACAGACAAGACCTAATACCAGACATCGAATTAATAAGTCTTGGCGGTGCACTTACGGCAGACGGAGGAGCATTAGGGAGCAAAGCGGTGCGAAGAGGAATGATGATATCGCCAGAGTTGTTCGACACAGCTTTCGGATCAATAGACGATCAGGAGGCATGGAGTGTGTTTCCTATGTTGCTACATCCTAAATCAGTAGGATATCTTGAGTTGAAAGATAAAAATCCTTTTAGTTATCCTCTTCTATACGGCAATTATTTCACGCATCGCATTGACGTAGCAACGATGATCGCTGCAATACGGTATGTGCAGGCTTTGGCCGCAACGCCACCGTTCCAGCGTTTCGGAGCAAAGTTGCATAAAGCGAATTTCTTTACATGTCGTGGGATGGCTTATGACTCTGATGAGTACTGGGAGTGTGCGTTGCGTACACTCACGGTTACTCTGCATCACCAGATAGCGACGTGTCGCATGGGCCCAGTATCCGACCCGTTGGCTGTGGTTGATCCAGAATTACGCGTTCACGGTATAAATAATCTTCGCGTCGTCGACTCTAGTATTTTGCCTCGGACTGTTTCAGTGCACACGCATGCCCCAGCGGTGATGATTGGAGAAAAGGCTGCAGATATGATTAAGAACACTTGGAATTAGACAAAACTGTTACAAGTAGATAGGTTATTAAACATAGTGTATTATTTATTAATTTAAGAAAATATTAAGTAAATATTTTACAAACGCAACCAAAAATATGTTACAAATTAAAATAATAAATGTTTGCTCACCCAGTGATTTTCAATCTCGTGTCTACCTTGATTACCTATATATACTGCTTGTTTTAAAAAATGTATAAATAAAAACCTTTGATGCATTTACAATTAAATCTGACAGAAAGCGACGCATGTCAGACTGCCTGAACAGGATTAACGTTAAAGTATGATCACCATAAGATGTATCATGCTTAAATAAAATAGGTTTTATTTTTCATTGATTTTCTACTAGATACTTGATATCATTGAGTTTGTAAACAAGGAAGGTGATATAGAAAATACATGCGCGAATAGCCGCCTCATATTCTGGTCAGCTGGACCTTGATTACATACCTAACAATTTACATAAATAATAATCTAGGATATAGCAAGGTAAAGCTAATAGCTACCATTGTTTGGCCTTGTGTTCAAGGTTTCTCCCAGATGATTGTTTTTTTTTTCGAAAATTCCGAAGTTCCAGACATTTTTCTTTTAAATTGTGCCGTACAATTTTACTGCATTCATTTTTTTTCTAATCAAAACCTTTTTTTTTTATGACCTGACGGTTATTTCTCATTTTTAGAAATTCTGAACGTTTTAGTATTCCCCCGCATTCCGGGCACTGAGCTTAAATTCCCGATTTGTCCTTGTTATTCCGGAGGCGGCATCCCTACTTATGAACTACTCTACGACAAAGCTTTTGCCGGACATTTTATATACAGTGTGTCCTATTGACAGGGGTCCAAAACGATTTTATGGTTTAGGGGTCACATTAGCTCAAAATTAAACATTTAGATTGACAAAATTCGTGGCAGACTTAAAAAATAAATGAAAACATAATTTGTGACAAAGACACTAATTTCACGTTCAAGACATTAACTTTCATTTCAAGTCACAATTTCATTCAAACTAGTTTACCTTGCCTTCGTGAGATTCATAAAATAACGACATGCTTTATTGTGCTATTCAACGAATTCAACTTGTTTTTAAGTCAAAACACCAAGGTGGAACAGTACATAAGTACATCATGGTATGTATACACCGTGACTTTTTAGTCGTCTTACAACGGCAGCCCACTTCATGTATCCAATAAATACCTAAAATTCTTAAAAAAAAAATTGGTACTTATGAGATTTTAATCATTCAAAAATAAAAATATTATTCAGTATTATTATGACGCATGACGTAGTTAAAAGTTTTAACTACGTCATGCGTCATAATAATAACTTAACTTAAAACACCCTGTTGCGGGCGATGATCTAGTGGACTCGAGTGCTGGGTAGGTATATGTTCTCACGTTTGACACGTAAACATCATTAACAGGATGTTTCATAATTTTATTCTAATATTTTATTATTATTTTTCTTTGTACCTATTATGGAAGAAAAAAACAATCGCGCCTAGAGCTATTTTATGTCGGGTACATTGAGTGGACGACCTTTGTAAGACGACTAAAAAGTCACGGTGTATAAGTAAATAACATCTGGTTATTATGATGAGACAATGGAGACAAGATAATTTTGCGAGGCAAATGTTTGGAATTCTTCTTGACTCCGAAAATAAAAATAAAACGTACTTTTGACATCCGGCTTTTCGCTGGTGCAACGAACTCCAGCTCGTGTAATTGCAAAAATGGGCCAAGTGCGAGTCGTACTCACACGCACAGTTTACACGTTCCGTAGCACCAAAAAATATAATAAAATTTATTTTAGAGGCTCATTCATATGTTGCATTCAAATATTTTTTTTTTTTGGAGCCATTGTGTCGTATGAATTTTACAACTGCAACCACAACAAGGAGTTTGGTACCCCGTCAAGACCAGGGGGACCTAAAATTTCCGCTTTAGCAGAATCATAATAAAAATGGTCACAGGCGCAGTTAATATTATGAATTGTCACTTTGTGCATATTATTATATTATTAATTGCATAATCCTATTTAATATTTACCTTATATACTAAATTTAAATGTTTATGGGTCTTCTGCTTCCCGTACTCTATACACGCAAACACTGGGCTAGTTTTTTCAAGCAATTTCTTAGCATCTTCTTCGTCGTAGTCAGCAGGAGAATATACAGCAAAATAATGTGTCCATCACAAAAAAAAACCGGCATTCGCCGGCGTTGATTAATCCGGACATTACAGAATCCAAACTATTAGTCCGAATCCGAACGCGTGCAGTGCTCTTCGCATAACCAAGGTGGCGAAGAGCGTGAAATTGGATTTGTGCCAGCTTTTGCCATCTGAATAAACACAGATAGTGCTTGGATATTTGCTAAAATTAAGCCTTGTTGATATTACGATATACATGTTCCAGTAACACTTGTGAAACCAAAAAGTTAATATTTCATTACTTTATAATCAGGGCTAGTTTTTTCAAGCAACTTCTTAGCATCTTCTTCGTCGTAGTCAGCAGGAGAATATACAGCAAAATAATGTATCCATCATAAAAAAAAAAACCGGCATTTGCCGGCACTGATCTCCTCGTCTAGTCACTTCGTGAGCTCTCCTCACTGTACGGGTGCTATCGCATCACGCTCGCTCCGCTGGCTCGCACGCGTTCGGAGGCTTCTCTCGTACTAGTACTCGGAGTCAATAAATCGTCGATTAATCCGAACAGCACTGAATCCAAACTATTAGTCCGAACGCGTGCAGTGCTCTTCGTGCACTGCTCTTCGCATAACCAAGGTGGCGAAGAGCGTGAAATTAGAGTTGTGCCAGCTTTTGCCATCTGAATAAACACAGATAGCGCTTGGATAAATGCCAAAATTAAGACTTGTTGATATTACGATATACATGTTCCAGTAACACTTGTGTTCCTTTTTTTCCTACTTTGATTATGCTAAAGCGGTAATTTTAAACCGGTTGGTTATTAAGTATATGTACAGGAAGTTTAAGAAATCTCCTGGGTTTTGTTTTACCCGTTGAGGCGGACATTTTAAGATAGAGCGTCACATCTCCTTGTCGTTATATTAATACAGGGTGTATTCAGCCCTACAATTTACGTTATAGTATCGTGAACGGAACGTATGAGAGCGAAGATAAATACAGGGTGTAAACAGACCCTCCACGAAGCCGTCAACCAAGCATCCTATACATCAAACTAAGTAACTTTACGCAAAAATTATTGCTGGAAAACGACTTTTTTTTTGGGATGAAAAATCACGTTTTACGGTAGGAATCGATGGGACGCACTCAAAGTATTGTGCTGATGGATGGATTGAATAGTACGGGGGTCGTGGAGGTGTTTAAAGAAAAAATTATAACATTAAAAACATGCATTTAAAAAAAAAAAACTTGTGAAAAAGTTAGAACTTTGACCCCAATATCTCCGTAACTAGAAGGTTCCTAGGTATGGTCTAGAACAAAAAAATGATCGCAAAGACGAGGAGAACAAGTTTCTTTCAGCTTCGTTAAGGGTCTATTTACACCCTATAAAGAGAGTTGACTTTTTTTGATGACAAGTTGCGGTAAATTTGCATTCCCAAATTGTGTCCAATGAGGCTGTTCCAGAAACCGGCTTGTCGCAAGTTCGAAGACCTTTAATGTTTATAAAAACTTGAACGACCTGTATATACCTACATTCTATAGTTTCTACAGAAAATACATTTGTAAGTCAATTAAGTAAATGGCACTTTGTAAGTGAACTGTGAATGCAATTATTATTAATGATTTTTTTTTTCCTCTTAATTTTGAGACAGACTGATGCGACTTCTACCTAAAAATCAAGATATCAAACGAGTAGCTAGTGGATGTTTTATTTTAGCCAACTACTGATAGGTTTCCGTATTCATAAACTAATTCATTTTGACAATAAGCTATTTAGAAGGCGTTAGAAGTGTTCCACCGCCTCTACCTTTAACATTCACATCAACCTCGAAATACTACTTACAATTTAAAAAAGAAACAACATTGAACAATTACACAAGTGGTACTCCAGACACTCTAACGGTCTATAAAAGTTTTCAATTATTTT
This sequence comes from Noctua janthe, assembly GCA_910589295.1. NCBI lineage: Eukaryota > Metazoa > Arthropoda > Insecta > Lepidoptera > Noctuidae > Noctua > Noctua janthe. The sequence goes on along the minus strand of OU342573.1, from coordinate 5,216,425 downwards.
CTTGAGCCGATAAAAAACAGATGAAGAAGACATAATTCGGCGAAGGAATATAAGTACCGGTGCGCTATACGAGTCCGCTTCCTTTAACGGTCTGCTATACCTACTTATCACCACCACACCTCTACACTCGGAGCCCGCACAGACAACACTACATACCGTAGTCTCACAAGACTTCGACGTGTGTACTTGCATTCGCCGTACATTTTTTTAATTTCAAAGTGCAACGTGTTAAAAAATCAGCAACAGGAAGAATTGAAAAAAATGTTGTACAAACTATTGTTTATGCTGACAATTTTGTCGCTTGGACGCACAACAAACAGTGATGAAGAAGCTTTAGTAGAAACAGTCGGTGATGATACTGAAGAATCAAGGAATTATGTCTATAATGATGAAGAAGCTGAGCAAGCAAGCAGAGAAGGGAGGCTGTTGTACTCTTATCGACAGAATCCTATAATCGACATGATGTTACAAACTGCAGCTCCCAACTATGTGCCCAAACATCCTGATGACATATTTGATTTTCTAAGGGATTCGTTTCCTCTATCTGGAGGTGAGTTTAATCTAGACCTATTTGTGAATAACTTGATAAAAAAACACAAACATAAATTATTCTAAGAATGACCTCTAAAATTATATTAGGAGCACCTACGATATATAACAAAAGTCCTTGCCAGATTGAGTTTCAAAATAACTGACGTTTTAATTACAATTACAAGCACACAACCAATTAAATCCGACCTACCTCTGACTTGCCTTTAAATTAAACTAAGCAATAAAATACAAGAGATACATATGCACTAAGAACAAAAAATAAAAACAACAGAGGCAAAAGTTTAAGTGAGTATTGAATCATTACATAGTTTGATAACAATCATGTTACACCACGAAAGGTAAAATTGTAACCGAATAGCTATGGTTTTCATTGCGAATACCGTCACGTATTCACGACATAAGTTATAACCTTTTTTGATCAACTTTAGTCTAATTTGAGGTATGATCTGAGATATTATGTGTCATTTCTGTTGGACTTACGCCTAATTGACAGAGACCTATCGTCATATTTTTTATTGATCTTCTTATTGTTGTAATTAGCAACAACTACGGCGACGATCACAACATCAATAAATACTGACATTTGACGATGATGATTTTTATATAGTTTTTGCCATAGTTACTGTTACCTGAATTTCAATTTTCTGTCTAACAACAATATTCTAGCCTAATTGATGTTCAAGCGACTGAACATCAATTAGGCTAGAATATTGTTGTTAATTATACAGGGTGTAAACAGACCTTTCACGAAGCCGTCAACCAAGCATTCTGTACATCAAACTAAGTAACTTTACGCAAAAATTATTGCTGGGAATTGCCTTTTTTTTTTGGTGTGAATAATCGCGTTTTACGGTAGGACTCGGTGAAAAGCACTCAAAGTATTGTGCTGATGGATGGATTGAATAGTACGGAGGTCGTGGAGGTGTGTAAAGTAAAAATCTTAGACTAAAAACATGTATTTTTAAAAAAAACTTGGAAAAAGTTGAGTTAAACTTGTTAAACTTTGACCCCCAATAACTAGAAGGTTCCCAGGTATGGTCTAGAAGAAAAAAATGATCGCAATGACGGGGAGAACAAGTGCATTTCGGCTTCGTTACGGGTCTATTTACACCCTTTATTATCACAATCGATACTTAAATTAAAATCTATAGGACTACAATAGCATATTATCAGATAATATTTTTAACAGCGATTGCGATTGAAGATATATAACATTCTTGAGAAGGTCATTGCTAGGATTATGATAAATGGAAGGTATGCACGATAAGAAAGTGATTAAGCCGTTAATGACATCAAAAACATCATCATTATCATCAAAACGAGTTTGATAAAATATATCGGTATATAACAATACAACTTTCTCTGATTAAGACGGAAGCGCCAGGGTAGCGCACGAAATTCAAGATTTATAACTTTTTTTTGTAATTTGCGGGTCTGTGTCAGGTTATATGTTGCTGATGAAAAATGAGTCGCGCAACTAACACATTAATTTAATTTAACCCCATTCAATAACTATTTCATGAAAAAATCATTCAATGGGGTTAAATGAACTTAGACGGTTGTATTGTTGATTTTAATGATTATAATTCTGTAACTACATACGTGTTACTTGCGTAACTCATTTTTCATCAACTTACAACCTGATACTGACCTGTAAATTGCAAAAAACGTAAGAAAATTTATATTTTGCGGGCTACCCTGGCGCTTACCTTAAAGAAATAAACACGAAATTAAGTATACTATGGCCAGCCCTGTCATGGTCACGGATTAAACAGGAATTCGCAAGCATCTATAACCCCGGTCATTACCTGCCATTAATAAAATGCAAATTTTTACCGTGATTCGACCCGATTTCTCATCATACATTATACCTTGGAATTCCTAAATATTTTCTAGGACGATCATTATAACCGTTTTTCAAGAATTAAAAGAACAAATATGTTTTACTATACCGCTTTTTATGAATCACAGCTGTTCTTATTAGGATGATTAAATTCTGAAAGGTCAACGACATTCTAATATTTCTAATATTGAATGCATATGTATGCTGTTATTCATTATAGCAGCAAAATTCTATTAATATAATTAACACAATTTGGCTAAGGACATAATAAAATGTCCAAAAATAAAACAAGCAAGTTAATACCAGGGTCCAGTTTTGTCACAACACATCAATGTATTATTGTTTACATAATATTTGTGTACCTACTGTACGAGCTAGTTTTAGATTATGAATTATTTCATAAAATTAAGGTTATTTTTATTATATTACTTGAACCGCATCCAATATTACTTATTAATAGATTATCTGGTTTTAGCAATATTTGCATAATATTGGTATATGGCATGTAATACATAACAGGTCACTAAGCTCTGCTGGCGCAATAGAAACATAATCCCTGTATACGCACGAAACAAGGTATGCTCTAGTTTCTGGACTAGGTAATTTGACTGATGTTTTAAACCACAAAAGGGGTCATTATAGCCCTCCCTCACCTCATTCTTATCTCGTCTTTTAACTGTAACCATCCTTGACGGCGCAAAATACTTAAAATCTCCTTTTAGCGGTATGTTTTAATAAAGAAGATATTAAATACTGCCTGGATGGCTCGAAAAACAGTGAAAAACACGCTCTCAAAAGAGAAATCCTATAATTTCTTGTTTTAAGGTCTCCAGGCTCCATATGACGAATATGACTACATCATAGTGGGTGCTGGATCAGCAGGATCCGCCCTCGCTTCCAGACTGTCAGAAGATAAGAACGTGACGGTGTTACTGCTGGAAGCCGGCAAACCAGAGATGCTACTCACAGACATACCCGCTTTGGCGCCCTACTTCCAATCAACAGACTACTCCTGGCAGTACTATATGGAATATCAACCAGGAGTTTGTACTGGTATGAAAAAAAAAAATTCGATCGGCATTTTTTTCAACTCGAAACTGTGAACGAAATTTCTTAAAAAGTTAAGGACGGTCTCCCAAAACCGTTTTCGATGTTACGACAATTAAGAATACCCGCCCTTACCCCGTCTCAAAAATCAACCATGTATTTGTCTCAATTTTCGGTAATTGAAATGTTGCACAAAACAAAGATTTGATAATGACAATAAACCAACATAAAATCATGCCTGACATTAAAGGTTGCATGTAGGTATTATTTTATGAGCAAATACGCAGGTTAATAGAAATGTAAATCAAAGTAATTCCATCGAACAAATAACAAAGATTCGATTAAACTAAAGGTCGAACAATGCCAAATATTATTTGTCAATCTGATATTCCAGGCATGCTTAACGGACGCTGTTTTTGGCCACGCGGCAAGGCTGTCGGAGGGACGAGTGTTATCAACTACATGATATACACCCGAGGAAGGCCTCAAGAGTGGGACCGCATCGCCGCAGCCGGCAACTATGGATGGTAATTACTAATCAACATTAATCTCATCCCAATATAGGAAGGCACGTGTATCTGCATTCGAAGACAAAACAACAATGGGAAGTCCGTTTTAGAATTGTAATTCATGTCACTATAAGAGTATTCTATTTGTATACAACCATGTGTGCATCTGTTAAATATTACAAATCGTTATAGCAATACTTGCATCATATACCCATATGGGTTTAATTTAATGCTCACAGCTTCTAGTCCCCTGGTTATCAATATTAATCAGTATGGTAATAGGCTAATAGACGGTTCATTTGATCCAGAGTGTGAAGAGGCTTATGGAATATTAATTATGAATTCGACTGAACAGTAGTGTAATTTTGGGCAATGAAAACCAGGGGCAGGCTTTGTTCGAATTTCTCTCTGGGTTAAGCGGAAAACACAACAAAGACAAACAACAGTAGCACCTACCAATTAAAATTTAAGGACTGGTAACTTGCAACTTATATTTGGTTTTATCTGAGGCCTTTTTAGCAAGTATTTCTTTTTCAATGCGATATCAAACCATTTGCTCCCAATTTTGACAGTTGATGCAAAGCGATTAAAGCCACGTCGTAAGCAGAAAGAGCAGCGGTGGCCCAGTGGTGGCGGCCCCAATTTACGAACAGTAAGTTGTGGGTTCGAACCCAGACAGGCGCATTACTTTGCGTAATTTATTCCATCACCACTGCTCTCAAAACGGTGAAGGAAAACATCGTGAGGAAATCGGCATGTCCTAGAACCAAAAATTCGAAGACATGTGACATCTACCAACCCGCACTGGGTCCGCGTGATGGATTAGAGCCCAAACCCTCTCACAGAGAAGAGGCCGTGTGTCCCAGCAGTGGGAACATTTAGACTGATTATGCTTATACGTAAGCAGAAAACGATTTTGCTCCAATTTCTATATTGAGTCTGTGATCGCTTTTAATGCGCAGTAGTATATGTAATTTGTTTATCTAGTTAAAAAGTTTTTCCCACATGGGATAACAAGAAGTAATTATATACAGGTTGTAAAGCATTAATGGAAATTCTCTACTTAATTATCTTGTAATGTTTCCTTACTTTCGAACTCATATCTTATTACACATTTGCAGGTCATATAACGACGTTCTATATTACTATATGAAGTCTGAGAGAGCATCATTAGGTGGCTTGGAGAAAAGTCCCTTCAGAAGTCGAGACGGAGTCGTTCCTGTAGAACACGTAGCGAAAAAGTAATAAAACAGAGTTATACTTTTCATATAAATTATTTAAAAAAAAAAAACAATAATATCTATAATCATTTTTTAATATTTCAGAACCAAATTAATAAAAGCTTTTCTGGAAGCTGGGAGAATCCTTGGGCATCCTACTGTGGATTACAACTCGCCGCACGAATTAGGTTTTGGTTACGTGCAGGCTACCACAATTTACGGCCACAGATGCAGCGCTGCTAAAGCATTCCTACACAAACACAAGAAGAGGCGGAATTTACACATACTGCCCGTGAGCCCAGTGACTAAAGTCTTGATCGACCCGCAGACGAAAACCGCTTATGGGGTAAACTACGTCAGAAAACGCGTTAAGTCTACAGTCAGAGCACGTAAAGAAGTAATACTCTCTGCAGGACCTATTGCTTCTCCTCAACTACTTATGTTATCTGGCGTCGGCCCTAAAAATCATTTAAAATCTGTTGGTATTCCTGTAATACAGGACTTGCCAGTCGGACAAACGCTATACGATCATATCTGTTTCCCTGGGTTAATATTTGAACTGAATACGACAGGAGTGAGTCTCAGTGAAATAAAGGCTTTAAATATTCGAGAAGCGGTGACATGGCTTCGAAACGGTGAAACAGACCTTGCTTCGCCTGGTGGGGTGGAAGGTATTGGATACATTCGAACACCGGTATCTGATGACCCTGATCCAGTTCCTGACATAGAACTGATAAGTATTGGTGGATCACTAATTTCTGATGGTGGACCGGACGGAAGTAGGGCTGTACGACGAGGTATAAGAATAAGAGATGACGTTTTTGACGAAGCTTTTGGAGAGATAGATAGAATAAGTAAAGACAGTTGGAGTGCATTCCCCATGTTGCTTCATCCGAAATCTGTGGGTCGAATAGAATTGAAGGATAGTAATCCGTTCAGCCATCCTCTAATGTACGGAAACTACTTGACGGATCCTAAAGACGTGTCAACGTTTATCGCTGCGTTCCGTCACGTACAGGCGCTTGTGGCGACGCCACCTTTTCAGCGTTTCGGAGCTAAGTTACACAGAGCGGAGTACCCATTGTGTCGTTCTACGGTTTTCGACTCGGACGAGTACTGGGAGTGTGCGTTACGTACCCTTACAGCAACTCTGCATCATCAGATAGCCACGTGTCGCATGGGTCCCGTCGGCGACCCGCTCGCTGTAGTGGACCCCGAGTTACGCGTGCATGGTGTAAACAGGTTGCGAGTCGTGGACTCCAGTGTGTTACCGCGCACTGTGTCCGCACATACACACGCTCCGGCCATGATGATAGGAGAAAAAGCGGCGGATTTAATAAAATGGACGTGGAACGTTCTCAATAAAGCTTAGACTTAGTAAATTATTATAGCAATAAGTTGTAGTCAATAATATGTATGAAACGATCAACGAAGGAGTAGAAATGTCTGTTTTAAGATGAATAAATGACTGAAAAATAAATGTTTTTTTTTATAATCCTGAGTTTACGGAATAATTATTCTCTTTGGGTTATTTCCGAAAACCATGCATGCAAAGCAGAGGATAAAAGCTGGTGGGTGATACTTTGTTAAACTATAGCTACATTTCACAAAACCTCGACTCGAAATCATTGCTAGTTATGTGCCGCTAGGAGTTTCGTATTGTTGAGCGTGCCACCGATATTGCTAGGAAGCATATGATCTTGAAACTAAATTGGATTTTACTGCATTTTAACTTAATAATATAAAAAGCTGCTGAGCACGAGGTCCTGGGCTCGATTCCCGGGTCGGGCAAAGTGTTAACGGGTTTTTCCACTAGGAACTTCTCAGTAGCAGCCACGGAGTCTGCGATTTGTGTCCGATTGATGGCAATAGGCTGGCCCCCTATTAAATGGGACTTAAAAACAACTGGCGAACTGTAGATGTACTGTTAGGTACACATCTCTGCCTAACCCTGGAATTACAAGGCGTGATGTTATGTTATGTTACTGAATAATAACAGTCTATAATGACCCGCATACAGATCTCTATGTAACTCGTCCACCTAATTCCTATCCTAGTTCATCAAATTTTCGGCATTTTCACATCTGCGCTTCACGATTTGGGTCAAACTTTTTACCTTCTTCAATATTACTCTGTATTAGCGGGCTATGCTCGGAGTTTCTAAAGGATAAGATCCGAAATGAAATTCAAATTCTCAAGAAAACTGGAGTTATAAAATACTTTACAGAGTGTGCAAAATGAAGTCCATGTGTATCGAAGGACCGATGGCCGATGGTGCAAGAGTCCTTGGGGATCATTTTGGGAATTTTAACGAGATTCATAATATTATCCTATTATGATTCTCTAAAAGCGGCCATTTTAGACTCCCTGGAGTGAAGACCGTGTATCGGCAAGCTCAGTTTGACCCTCCAGCTAGATCGACCGACGACCTCAAAAATGTGGCTGGGGCAGACTGGATAGCAGCTTGGGAAAGGCTTACGTCCATCAGTGAACTTCAGTAAGCTGAGTTGATTAATCTTCACTTTAAGGGTGAAGCAACACGGTAGCCCGCGTGATTCAAATTTTCTTCCGTTTTTTGCAATATGCAGGTCTGGCTGTATGTTGAACAAAACTTGATTCGCGACCGTAACGTATGTATTTGCGCAATTAAAATCATCAATACAGCCATATTTGTTACGGTCGCGAATCATATTTTAATGAACTGACCTGCAAATTACAAAAAACACGTGGGTAAGAAAATTCCAATTTCGCTACCTTAGCGCATGCTCCTTTCAAACCTGCAAATATATCCATATCTGTGCCTATGTCTACATATAGGTTTATAGCAATTGTGTCCACAGTCTTGTTTTAAAGGTGAAGAAGTTTTGACATACATATTATAAGATAAACCGGTATTAGTAGTAAAAAAAACAGTTACCTTTTTTGCAAAGCTTCAAAAGTGAATAATTATGGCGATGATATATGTGTTACACACTGTAAATAACAGTTAGATAAGAGAGATGATAAAAAACTCTCGTTTGTGTGCCGGCTTGACGATAATAATTCATAAACACTCGCATATTCCCTATTGAGATATATGGGACAGAGGAGTGAATTTAACCTACCAATAACTACAAGTGTACGGTATAACAAATTTTTTTTAATTTTTTTTTTTTTGTTTTTAGAGATCCGAAAATCAATTTACCCATCCCATCGGAGCTTTTTATAATTAAGTCTTTTTTTATAATTACTTCTGCTTGCCGTACCCCTTAGCAAAAAGGCAATCTGAAACTTGACACCAAAATTAAAAAACCCATTAAATTGGCAGTCTGTTATTTTAGTTTTTATCAAGAATCCGCATCATTAAGTGCCAAAAACATGTAAGGGTCGATGGACTCTCCGGGACTGGTCATCCGAAACATACGAGCACGCACAGACAGCAAAACAGTAAAATAACCAAAGAGAGCTGAAAAGTTGTAATTTTATTTCGCGGCAATCCGGAATATATAACTTAAAATATTTTACTTTACAGGAAAGATCGTTTGATTCGCAATTATTATAGACGCAATCTTTAAAGGGGTTAGAATAACTAGGCCTAGTGTACTGTCCGCTTTAGAAGATTTGTCTCAAACATTACTTGTGTGTACAGGTACACTCAGCGGCACGGAATGTGGCCCAAATATAAACAACCCGATAACAGGCGATTTTGGTACCGAATATGAGAATTGCGAGTGGTAGTTTGTCAGGACATTTGTTCTGGTTAATTTAAGAGGGTAAGCACAAATATATATATTTTTTTAAAATTTCTGTGACACTTAAAGTTCGTTACTGGAACGTACAGACAAGAAGGAGAATGGAGGAACGGACTCCACGTGCTCGAAGACCAGAACTGCTCCGGCACCATCGCGTAGCTCGACTTCGGTTCGCTCGCGAACACGCAAATTAGAGTCACGAGAAGTGGAGTAAAGTTCCGTGGACTGACTGAGATCACGGCCACGAACGTGTGTGGAGAAAGCATGGGAGAGATATCTGCCAATCACTAACACGCAAACCGTTAGTTTCCATGGTGGATCAGTTATGATTTAGGAACGGATCGCACAGAGTTGGCAGTAGTAGCAGGTCGTCTAACGGCAGAGCGATACATTGAAGAACACGTTTTACCATTCCTGGGATTCATTGGTAGCGAAGATTTCATCTTAGCATAAGCTTAAGCATAATCAGCCTATTAATGTTCCCACTGCTGGGACGCAGGCCTCCTCTCTATGAGAGGGAGGCCCAATAATGCCCGACCTAACTGATACCTAAATGATTACCTGTCGGAGGTGAGAATTACAAAATTGGCGTGGCCAGCGCCCAGCACTAAGCCCAGAGATAATCACATAGAACATGTCTGGGAGATGCTTAAAAGATGCATCAGATCCAGTCCCAACCCTCCAGAGACCACCGGTCAGTAGAAAACAACTATGGTGGCCGCCTGAGAAGAAATACCCCAGGTGGACACTAAAACATAATCCAAAGCATGCCTGATGCGGCGGTCATCAGGACCTGAGGTGGAAATACCCGCTATAAAATATAAAAACCATTAGCTTAATTTTGAATTATATTCAAAAACATTTTCTGAGCTTAATGTCTTTTTTGTTAATTTGTAAAATTTTAATAAAGTTAATTTCTTTTTTAATAATTAATCATTTGCATTTATTTATATATTCAATGCACAATTTACACAACCAATTTTACACGCTAGGCATAAAACTAGTGAGCACATGACCCTGTTAGGGCGCAGCAAGGTAACTTAAAGCTAAAAATATTGCAGTGTCATTTACAAATCGAATAAACATTTAAGTTTAACAACAAAACAAAACCCTGTTTCGCGTTTAATTTCGATAACCACATACATTCATCTATACAAATAAATAAAATTGAAGTGTTTGTTTGTAATATCAAAATAACAGCTTTTTACTGAATGATTAAGAAAATATATACGGCACTCATAACAAAAACACATGTTTTACAATTTTTGACTGCCTGTCTGTCAGTTTGTTCCGGCTAATCTCCGAAACGGCTGGACTGATTTTGACGAGAGCTTAACTTACTGGCAGATAGCTAATGTTATAAGGTCTAACATAGGCCACGCTTTTATTTTAGGAAAATAATTAGGATAAAACGTAACAAAAATTAATCTTGAACTCCTAACTTTATTGTGCAAATATTTTCTTATTTGCTGCTTACTTTTTTGTTGCTTGTACCTAATTTTGGACGCACACGAAACTGCAAGAACAAGAATTCTTAAAACCAGTCAACGCTCGTTTTACAACAAAAAAAAACCGGCCAAATGCTAGTAGTACTCACAAGGGGTTCCGTAGCGCCAAACAATATAATAAAAATATTTTGAAGGCTCATTTATATGTTGTATTGTATTACATTCAACAGCAAAACTAAATTTTGTTTTTAATAGTATGTTAATGAAAAACAAAGTTACTGCTGCAGTTTGATGAAAAAGTCCCATATCTCAAAAACTAAACATGAACTCTTATTCAAATTAATTTTCGTTGGAAGTATTTTTTACGTTCTACAATCCTACATTTTTTCAGAATTTTCCTCCCCTCACTATAGAAATTAGAGGGACGGGGGGGACACTTTTTACCGCTTTGAAAGTGTCTATCTTTCAAACGATTGACTTTGAGAAAAAATGGTTTTAGGAACCTCAATTCAAAGACCTATCTATAGACACCCCGCACGTATAGGTTTAATGAAAATTTTTTTTTCAGTTTCAGTTCCATGTATGGGGTGACCCCCTTAATCTTTTATTTTTTTTTTTTTTGTATAAAAATCGTAAAGCGGTTCACAGAATACATCTCTCACCTACCAAGTTTTATACTGTGTAGTCCTAATAGTTTCGAAATAAAGTGGCTGTGACGCCTGTGACATACAGACGGACAGACAGACATACATGACGAATCTATCAGAGTTCCGTTTTTTGCCATTCAGCTACGAAACCTTAGAAATGAGGGTAAAAAATTGTGGTAAAAGGAACATTGGGACTTACTTAAGGACACTAATTAAAAGTAAAAATAATGAAGTATTTAAAAACCCTTTAAAGGTTACTAGATTGTAAGACCAACTTAATACGTTTGATATCGACATACCTTGCGTACGTACGAGTTTTGTCCATAACGTTCACTTTTCGTTTTTTACCGAATACGTATTGATACAGACAGACAGATGGGCCAGAATTGTCCCACAGTGAGTGACTGAAGACGGTCATCGTCTCCGAGGCAGGCCCAAGAAACGCTGGTGTGACGTTTTGGACTCGTTCCTGACTGATTACAAAACACCGAGAGAGTTGGAACGGAATGGAAGAAGCCTTTGCACAGCAGTGGGACAGAATAGGCTAAACAAAATGAAAATGAGAGAGAGTCCACACCGCAGGTCGTTTTATAATTAATAGCAAAATCTGTCAGCAAACAATTGCTATGTTGAAGCATCTTTAAAGGCTCCATCATAGACGTACATGGTTACAATGGTATGACATATCTCCATTAAAGCACACGATCTCGATCATGGACATGACAACGCACGAGCACGCACGAGCACGCACGGAATTGCATTACTTATATAAAACTTGAATACCGTAACTCTAAAGTCTTTTGTAACAACATAAATACTCGATTACCTTGCTGTTCATAAAAAAAAAAACGTTTCTGGATCAAAAAACGCCTACTGCGAGCAAAACGATCAGTCTAAAAAAAGTACCTGTAAGAACAGTCCGTTATTAAAAGATTTTCTTTCTCGACTTGATGACTACGCGTACCTATTAAAAGTTCATAGTTCTCATTTCCCGTTTATAAAAAACAAAAATAATGTAACAGTAAAACCGGTTAATGCAAACATCTAAATCGCAAGCAGAGCTCAGAATTAACTTGATCACGGTCAAGAACAGTGTGATAAATAAAATAGAGACACAATGAAGAATAAAATAATATTTTTTACATTTTTATATTTTTTACAAAAAGGTTCAAGTTCGAATTATAATGACGACGCGTATGTGTCAATTGATGAAGAAGAATATGCCAGCCCAAGTGCTTGCAGAGGCTATTGTGAAGAAAATAGTTACAGAGCAAAAAGATCTAATTCTCCGTTGAAGAGTCGGATTGTAGACGTGATGATGAGCACCAAGATATTGCCCTTGAGACCAGACGAACCAGACTTGTTTGCGTTTTTAAGGGACAAATATGAACTACCTAAGGGTGAGTACGCAATTTCTATTACATTATTATACCTGTCTGTACCACTAGGAGCATGTCCTTTAGTTTCAGTGTCAAAATAATTTTGTTTCTTTCGATCTTGTGTTATTATTAAAGGGCCATTTAATATTTAGACCGGTTATTTTGTTTTAAATAGCATTGTGAGTACGTTTGTCACCGTTTTAAGATTATTTTATGAACTTTTCATTTAGCGAATAATTTTACAGTGTGACAATCAGCAATTTACTGTTGACTGTTGAGCCTGGGCCCTTAATAACCATATTGCGAGATATGCAGTAGCTTTTTAATCACCATAACTGGTAGACGGATAGGTGATATAAGTATTTTGCTGTCGATGCAGTCAGAAAGACTATGCTTAACGTCAGCCTATAACGTTTCCACTGCTGGAAAACAGACCACAGTCCAGTCTTTGTGTGCCCTGTGTCCACAGACCACAGTCCAGTATATACCCTGTGTCTACTTTACGTGCTAGTGATATAATCTTATGATAAAAAAATAAAATCCTTCAAATCTCACATGTGCTTAACTGTAATTTCCTTGAGATAAACTCGGTACCTCAAGTACTTCATATAATAAAGTATCTTCACCTAACGGTAAATAAGTCTTCACAAAGGAAAACGACTGCGAAGTCAATGAACTTGAACTTAATGTTAAGGCTAATACATTTATAACGCACGATGGAGGATTTAGTTTTATTATACGGTTTTCTGTCAAACAAATAAATACCCATAATTATATTAAGCGTCAGCATTTGATAGGGTGTCAACTGCAGGTACCAGTATACAATATTTTTTTGGTATATTTCGAGAGTTTGGACCCTTTAACTTATGGGAAGATTAATAAAACATTGGTAAGCTGTCAATTCCTACTGCCTTCCCTTTGAAAACTGGCAAAATCAGTATTCTATAGACAAATAATATAATCTCATTAAAGATATGTACTTATCTCTTACAAAAATTTACCCTTCGCTACGGCTGTCTTGTATGAATCAGAATGTTGGGCCACAAAAGGGGTGAATGAAAAACATTTTCCTGTGACTGAGATCAGAATGCTAAGGGGGATGTATGATGTTACGCAAATTGATAAATGAAATGATTACATAAGAGGAAGTCTGAAAGTGGCGCCGGTGACTGAAATGTTCTGTGGTAATCAGTATAGGCATGAAATGCGGAGGAATGAGGAAAATGTAACAGGAAAGTTTTTCAGTATGAATGTGAATGGTATAATAAGTAGAGGAAGACCAAAGAAACGATGGATAGACTGTGTGAAGGATGATATGGCAAGAAATGAGGTGTATGATGAGATGACAAGTTATAGAGAAGTATGGAATAAGAACTTAAACAGCTACGTACGTCATGGTTTTGAATAAAATTAATAACTATTTGCTATCGGTTCAAACTTAATCTGAATGCATTTCTTTTTATAAGTTACATTTGTTGTACATAATAATTCATTTAATTCTCTTATTTTGACATCCAAATAATATATTTAAGCTTTTGATAAAAAAATATGTAAATACTATAATTTAGTATTGCTATCTATGTATACTTACATTTATTTATAATATTTAATTAATCAAGAACAATCTACGGAAAATAACCTGAAATGCTAACAATGTTATAATATATAATCAAATCCACAAGTGGACGAATCAAGGAAGTAAATTCCTCCGTCACATTTTTCAAAGTCATTTAGAGCATTTAATGGACTAATAAATTCATTCATTCTATCATACAGAAGTGGTATATTTATATGCGAAGTTTAAGTAAAACGCTCACTGCGGATTTTAAATAGGACAATATTTTATTTGATCTTGTTATCTTTTCTTTTTTATCTATCTATATATATAAAATGGTAAACTAACTGACTGACTGACTGGGTGATATATCAGCACACAGCCCAAACCGCTGCTCCTAGAGACATGAAACTTGGAGAGTGTATTCTTTGTGAAGGGAAAGTATCCACTAAGAAAGAATTTCTGGGAATTCCACCACTAAAGGGGTTAAATAGTGGATGGAAGTTTATATGAAAGTCCGTCAGTTTTGAAGTTAGGATCTTCAAATTTTGTGTTTAGGCTGACGATTGAAAATTAACTTATACGTGTCTCAGCGTTTTTGATAATTCTATCCCCGAAGACCACATACACGCGGGTGCAGCCGCGGGCAAAAGCTAGTCTTAGAATAAAAGTAAGGTGATAAGATATTTTTAGGTTTAGCAGCACTGGTTCACACACACCGTTAACTTAATTTTAATTAGTGCAAATCGCAATTTACACTAGAAATGGTGACACTGTAGGTTAACTTAAACAATTTTAGTAACACCAGACAGGCATCTTCTGTCAGTATTCTCGCATTGATCGATGCCCGTATAACTAAAATGATTATCTGGCGACATAAAGCTGATAAAGCCAAAAGTGGATACATAAACTTTCTTTGACAAGATTATATGATTGGCAAAAGTTCTTTCTTTTCGATGCCTTTCTCAATATTTGAGCTATTGCCTGAAATACATTTTATTTAATGGCGTCAATAGTGTGCGTTGGTGCTTAAGTGTAAATAATAACAAGTATTAGCTTTATTTGTACAGTGAAACCGGTCTCCATACCCACTTTGTCTAATTGTCTTTTTATACTGCCTCAGATTTTTTAGTGTGTAAATGGAAAATATACGGAAGAGGAAGAGACATTGAAAAACAGCAAGTAAAAAAAACAGGAAGTGAAAAATTTGTGCGTCGGAATGTGTTCCATCGACGACGTTATATTATACGAAATAGGAAATAATATTACTAATTTCGTAATCTCAATTAATTCAGAGCTGTTTTTATTTAGTCTTGAAATCATAGACGTATCAAATATAACATTGTAAAATAAAGACAATAAAACTATTTTGCATTAATATTTCAGGAAAATGAACAACAATGGATATAAAAATCTCGTGTTACGGTGTTTGTGGTCGCACTCGTCCGAAAAGGCTCGACCGATTTTTATGAAATATTTTATACATATTTTGTAGGTATGACAATAGGTCGTAAACTATATTTTACACCGCTAACTTCACGCGGACGAAGGTCGCAGGCAACAGCCAGTAAAAATATATTAAGTTTAGTAAAATATACTCGTTATAAAAAAATATTTAAGCAGCATGTATAAAAAAAGTTTGAAAATTAAATAAAACAATAGTGTTCCTTGTTTTAGCGCGTAGTCATTTACATGTAGCATAGAATACATAATAGTACAAGTACAGGTAGATAATTCAAAATGACTTATATTTAAATGCACATCAAAAAACTTAAAACCCGTCAATTTATTTAAATCAATTTAAAAAAAATTGTAATCAAAATAATTATTGTAATGCAAATAAACCAAATCTTTAACAAAACTAGTAAGTAAGTACCAAAAATTATTACGAAAATATGCATCAATACTTATTATATTTTTCACTATACAAAAATACTGTACAAAAATATTGTTTTCATATCAAATATACTGATTGCATATCAAATTGACCATAGCGTACAAGGATAATACTCACACGTATACCAAATTAACTATTTTTGCAACATGTTTTCATCGTCAAATAGTCATAGCGGCAAAGACAACATAGGATGAAAGAGCGAGCGAAGCGAGCTCGAGACTTGTTGCTCCCCGACTCGGACAGGTTAGGTTCGAAAGGGATGGCAGGGTCTAGTGACTTCGTGTTAGGTTACTTTAAACCATCAGACAGAAATAGGAGCCCCGCGCAGGGGGGTTTTGTTGCTTATAATTAGTGGCTATAGTTAATTATTAGATATTCATTTTAGGTACAAGATAAAATGGTGTTTCTCTTACATAAATTCCATATGTGTTAAAAAAATTGAATCTTTGTTTTAACAAAAATGAATTACAAAGTTTATTGTGCGCTAGTTATTATAATTAGATATGCATTCATAAAAAAAGCTCCGCTTTTCAATTAATAACGATGCGTCACGAACTTCAATTGTTGCTATTTTGAGGTAACAATTTTGCTGTGCAGTTAATATTTTTGATTAGGATTGGGATTTTTTTATATAAAAAGGAAGATTTTTTGGTTTACAGTTAAATACTAGCCATTCAAAACGTCTAAACCACTAAACCAGCTTGCTATGTATCTGGGCATAAAAACTGGATAGTGGCCCCCGTGGTCAAGCACATCCTTAGAAACAATGTTTACGAGCTGGTATGATATCAGAGACATTTGGTCAGAGTGTTAATTGTTCATATTAATCAGAATTGTCACTGCGCCGTCCCTGTACCTACTGAAGGCACGGGATATCAGATATCTTGTCTAATCAAAATCATCATGTCGGTATGAAAACTCGTAGTCTCATTTTATTCATCCAACAATCCTATAAATTCCAGGTTTCAAGGGACCACTATCGGAATACGACTTCATCATCGTAGGGGCAGGGTCCGCAGGAAGCGTACTGGCTTCTCGCCTTACTGAGGGTAAGAAGGCATCGGTGCTACTCATCGAAGCCGGCCGAGGGGAGTCGCTGCTTACTGATGTACCGATCCTGGCACCACTGCTTCAACAGACCGATTATGTGTGGCCTTACGTAATGGAGTATCAGCCAGGAGTTTGTACAGGTAAATTGTGACATTTTTTATAGTAAGATAGTAATAATGAACCTAACTTCCTGGATTAACATAATTGAACTAGACAGTAAATAGGCCATACACGTTCAATGACCTCGAAATAGGCCTGACATCTATTCCTAGTATCTAAGTGTCAAAGTATGCAAAATGCCTTGACGAGTATAGTGGTTATGATATTTAACGATAAGCTACTTCGTTTGCATTCTTGCCGGATTTGAAACTTGCGCACACTGTTTGCATTCCTGGTATTATATGACCTGGGGTGTTACTATGACGTCTTAAAGCTGGAGTAATTCCAGTGTGTTAAAAAGACGGAGCTATACAGGTCGTCTAGCGCCATCTCTTTCCCACACTGGAACTGTGCGCCTTTGTTTCGGGAAGCTAATAGTGAGTCGCAGTCGCAAAAACTGAGTGCTTTATTAATCAAGATCAAGTCCAAATAAAGTACTCAATGGATAAAATTTAGAGTCATACCAAAATCTTCTCACTTAATCGCTTGCATGTTTTCAGGGATGGTGGATGGGAGGTGCTTCTGGCCGAGAGGTAAAGCAGTTGGAGGTACAAGCGTGGTGAACTACATGATCTACACCCGAGGCATGCAGGAGGATTGGGACAGGATCGCCGCCGCCGGCAACTATGGATGGTGGGCCTACACATGAGATAATTTTGTCAATTAATTATGTTGTACTTACTCCTGTTAGCAAAATACGGATGCCAAGACAGTGTCTGTGAGACTGTGACGTACCTGAAAAAAGCAAAAAAATGTTGTCAGGCATTTATCTTTTATCTGCAGTTTGTAATAAAAACGGTCATATCCAGATGGAGAGGACCTTACTTATCTGACTTGTTCTAGTTTCTAGTCTGAAACGGACAGATACACTTTGACAAAAGCTAAGCAGCTCTAAAACGGCTTTACGTTAAATAATATTTTTTGTTAGATGGGATCTGTAGACAGTATCGGTGTGACAAATCAAGGTGGCCTTTGGCATAAGAATTAAAAAAAACACTATAGCGTTTAATGCGATACCGGGGATTGCCAGTGTGTACTTACTGTAGGTACTTTTTGTATGCACTCTCGCATAAATTGCCTCACTTTCCCAGAAATCCGCATCTTGATACGTTGATAAGGGTCTTTTCTACTAAGCCGTTGAATCATAGCACCAATGACGAAGCATGAGTTCTTATACTTCAAACCACTCTAATATAGACTTCGGGTATCTACAAGCGTCTTGATCAGAACAATGTATCTTTGTCTAATCAGTATGTTTTATCCACCACAGGTCCTACAACGATGTGATACCATTTTACATCAAGTCTGAACGTGCGAATCTGAAAGGACTGAACAACTCGCCGTGGCATGGACGCGACGGCGAACTGTCGGTGGAAGACGTGCCTTTCAGGTCTTTATCAACATTCTGTCACTTCATTATTGTATTATTGTGTTGTTGTCTTGATCATTATCAAGAGATACACAAATTAATACAAATTAATAGATACGAGCATTAAAAGCGAAAACATATGATTTAGCTACTGTGCTTGAGCTATTTATAACTACAATGTATGATTGATACAGCAAATATTTCAAATAAATTAGGCCCCGATCAATCAGGATACTAAGAAGGAACTTTTTTGTAGAATAACAAGATAAAAATGATTATACATATATTATCGTCTTTCGAGTTCATCAAATTTTATTGCGGTTTTTATCAACGTTTTGTAGTGTTATTATGGCCCAGATCCTAAAATAGAAATTGTACGGTATCTGTAGAACAAAATATTATTTTAAAAGCTCTTTCAAATGTCAGGACGATTAATTTTTTTTTTATTTTTTTTTATTACAGATCTAAGCTCTCCAAAGCATTTTTAGATGCAGCAAAATTGTATGGCCATCGCCGAGTAGACTACAACACCCCAGATGCATTTGGATTCAGTTACATTCAAGCAACGATCAGTAAAGGACAACGTGCCAGCAGCGCCAAAGCCTTCCTTCATAAGAACAAGAAGAGGAAGAATCTGCACATATTAACTACAAGCAGGGCTACCAAAGTTATAATCGACCCTGTCAATAAGAACGCAGTTGGAGTTGAATTCCATAAAAATGGTCGAGTGTATCAAATAAGAGCCAACAAAGAAGTTATACTCTCTGCTGGTCCTATAGAATCACCGCATTTGCTAATGCTTTCTGGTATTGGACCTAAAAAACAACTTAAATCATTCGGAATACCTGTGATACAAGATCTAAGAGTAGGCGAATCATTATATGATCATATTTCGTTTCCCGGTTTAGCTTTTACTTTGAACCAGACGAGATTAACACTAGTCGAAAAGAAAATAGCTACAATACAGACTGCAGTTCAGTTCGACCATTATGGAGACGGTCCTATGTCTTCGCTGGCCGGAGTTGAAACTATTGGATAC
Source organism: Noctua janthe (assembly GCA_910589295.1). Taxonomy (NCBI): domain Eukaryota; kingdom Metazoa; phylum Arthropoda; class Insecta; order Lepidoptera; family Noctuidae; genus Noctua; species Noctua janthe. Next base: position 5,196,980 of record OU342573.1, on the reverse strand, counting down.
ATCAAAACAAATATATCCAATGAAATTGGCGACTACCCTGACATTGAACTTCTCGGATCATGTGCGTCTTTAGCTTCTGACGAAGGAAACATCGTAGCCAAAGGGATACGTATGGCCGACTGGCTTTACAAGGATGTTTATAAATCAATAGAAGACGTCGAAAGCTTTACCGTTTTATTCATGCTGTTACATCCCAAATCTAAGGGTTATTTACAGTTGCGATCTGCAGATCCCTACGAACCACCTAGTCTTTACGGCAATTATTTAACTCATAGACAGGACGTCGATACAATGATAGCCGCAATAAGGTATATCATCAAACTTGTGGACACGCCACCGTTTAGAAAATACGGAGCGACATTACACACAAAGAAGTTCCCAAACTGCAAGCAATTCGAATTTGGCAGCGATGATTATTGGGAGTGTGCTGTACGAGCAGTAACTGCGACGCTCCATCATCAGATAGCGACGTGTAAGATGGGTCCACCGACCGATCCTACCGCGGTGGTAGACCCAGAGCTGAGAGTGTACGGTGTGAAAAATCTGCGAGTGATCGACAGTAGTATTATACCCAGGACGATAGTAGCTCACACTAACGCACCAGCCATCATGATTGGGGAAAAGGGAGCTGATTTGATCAAAAGGACTTGGAATTTGTACTGAAATAAATAATGTAGAGTTTAATGCAAAGTTTACCGAGGGTTGCTCATAATTGGGAGTTTTATCTCAATAAAAAGTCGTCAATACGAGTATGAAAATGGAGCCATTCAGGGAGCCAAAAACTTGTTGGGTTATATTATATAACAAGTTTATAAATTCGTGTAGATATAGCTTTGAGGTAATTAGTATTTAAAGTTATTGTAATAGATTTTCGTGTGTAAGATACGTCATAGTTATTTAATGAATAAATAGTTTAATGATACAACACAATCTAGTTTTTACAAGATCTTTAGACCCTTTCTTGTGATCGCACAAAATAATATTTTATTTCTAGGTCATCCCAGATGGCTGTAAAAATAATCATTTTCAATTCAAGCAATTTGAAATAGAAAATTGCTTGGATTTTTGTTCATGTTTGTGCAGACGCATTGTAGCTTGTAATTGTAGGAAAACACGTCATAGTCGCGAAATAGAAGGAAATAAAAATGCAAGGTGAATATTATTATGAGCAATGAGTCAACTATTATAAAAACTTGAGAAAATAATGTTTAACACAATATCTGTTCTTGTAGTTTTCATTATTTCAGCATACGTTAGATTGGTTTGACACTGTAACGTGTCACAGTGTGACTCGTTGGGAAAAATTATGAATAAAAATGCCAACTAGTCACAATGTTACTCGATAGGACAATTTTTTTTCGTTTGTTACCGATGAGTCACACTGTGACATGTTACAGTGTGACTGGTTGGAATTTTTATTCACAATTTTTTCCAACGATTCACACTGTGATACGGAACAAACCGTTGTTAGATTTGGTTTTCAAAATTTTCAGCTAACTGCAGTGCAATGTAGCAAAACACGATTCTTGGTTAGTTAGAAGGTTGTCGCATTAAATATTGACCATGCTAATAATGTATTAATACTTAGTTAGGAAATAACTAATTTTTAGGGTTCCGAACCTCAAAAGGAAAAAACCCAAGGAAAGAACTCTTATAGGATCACTTTGTTGTCCGTCTATCCGTCTGTCTGTCAACACCCTTTATCTCGGGAACGCGTGGAGCTATCGAGTTGAAATTAAAACCATAAAGCTGTGAAAAAATCAAACTTCTAAGTTAACGTAAAGAAAAGATACGGCCGTTTATGCCGCAAAAAAACGTATATTTCGACACTCTGTCTCATTCTCTCACTCATGTCTGCTTCTTCCACATCATCATTTTCCCGTACTATCGCCAGTGGACAACTCCTTTCTAGCCATATCATCTTTCAAAGAGTCCAACCAGATTGTTTCTTTGGTCTTCCCCTATTACATTGTAAGTATTTCATTTACCATCATTAAGTAAAAAACATGATTATGCTAAAAAAAAATCAATCAATAGGTACTGCTGACTGCAGTACCGAGGCATAACATATTCCTGCAATTTTCCTCAACAGTTTGCAAGTCGGTATTAGGCTGAAGCATGGTACCTGAGTCGTGTCTAATAATCCCAACAGCTATACCAACTTTATGTTTTCCTCATTCGCATACTCATTCGTAGTTGTAAAGATCAGCAGCAAAATTAAATTTTGTGATCGTTTTCCTAAATAAAACTACGTCTTACTCCGTCTGTCTGATGAATCCTCATTTTATAATTGTTTAATCGATCTGGTTCTGGGTGAGCCATGTGTGGTGAGTAATGACCGCTGCTTGAGCAAGGACAAATCTCGATGTTTTAATAATTTGTAGCAGCGCAAGGGCTAGTCGACACATTTATTCCATAATTGAAATTGTATTCAAAAGTATTTAAAATGGGTGCGGTGCGGCCGTCTTTAGTCTATTGTATTCTTAGAAGATCGTTTGAGCTATTAAAGAGATAGAAAGTGGGGTCCAAACTGCGACCCTCATCTGTCCGACGCCGACGAACGCATCTGTCGAAATTTGGAAGCCTGCTAGATTGCGATAAGTTAAATATTCGTTATTTAATCATAACGGGCCTCTTATCAATAACAATATTTGAGGTTATAGGAAGATTTCCTCTACACGTCGAGTCAAGGTCCTTGATACTCGGGGGTCCCGTATCATTGTAGCTACGCCCCTGCTCTCAGTGCTCTCGTAGGTGTATGGCAAATACAAACCCTGTCTTCGCTTTTTCTAAGTAGGTAATATAATTGACTTGTGTTTCCGATACCTGACCTCTACGAAAATATTTCTACATAGACCCAGAAATCTGAAACATTTATCTTGTCCACATTGTCTTGCCCTGTAAAATGCATGGTTTACTCTACTTCTGTTACAAATATCCCGGTCAAACCCGGGAATATGGCAAGTAGTCTACTTAAGTGCAACAGTATGTACTTGTAGTATTAATAGATTCCCTACCGACAAGAATATTCACTTTAATGCATGGCGCCTAAAATGTGAATATTTTATCAATTGACCTCGAATTTTAATTCAGCGCTTAATGCATAATAATATAGATCCACAAGCTGCTCGCTAAAAATATGCGCGAGCGCGGGAGCGCCGTCAGAATGAGATAATAGGTAGATACATAGGTGTACCTATAAGCAATCTGTAATTTTGGGCGTGGACTCGATTTTTTACATGTAATTTGTTACGCATTAACCATTAAGTAACGTGTACCTTAACAAGGATTTGGTACTGCCCTTAGCTATATGAATACTTGCTCAATTATATAGGTGATTGCAAATCTATAGATATGCAAATACTGGGCATAGCAGATAAGAGGTTATTTTGTTATCAGTAAGACAAAACACGAAATTAAATACACAAAAAATTAAGGTACTGTAATTTTATTACTTATTAAGCACCTATAGCGCAGTAGATTTGAAGAACACTCTAAAAATGAGCAAAACATAGTATTTTCCGCATTAAATTTATTGTATACGACAGACTTATCTGTATTTACCTGAAACTATTAGCGCCGCATTCGGTCCCACGGTGTGTATATTACCCATTTTGTCCTCAGAGTCCACAGAAAACGCACAAACAGCACTATGTATTTACTTTTACGAAAAAAACAACTTTCGCTAAATCAATAAATATAACAAACAACAATGAATGAAAGGAACGAACGATGATTTAAGGATTCCATAGACAAAGTCGACAGATAAAGCCTACCTATGTAAAGTAGCATTCACACTATCCCCGGCTATCACGTGTTAAATGTTATAGCACTGAAATGGTTATCATGTCTTGAATTTTAGGATAATCAAATTTCATTAAATGTACCTCCTACCAATAATTACGTAACATTCACGTATATCCATGACCAGAGCCTATGGTACCATTAATTTACAACTTTTCAACGAAATTAAATGTTGCTGCAATGCTTGAAGCGTGAAACTAGGGCTGCCAAAACATCAGAATTCAACACAACGAAGTCTATACGTGCATCGTAATCATAGACTAGAAATTGGCAGTATTGGCTATGGTAGAAATAACGTTGTAAATGGCGGAGGCATTGTGATTGTTTGTTGAAAGAATTTGAGCTGCTGATGCGAATTAACCAAAAGCAAACATAACTTTAAATAATTATAAATAGTAAGTCTTGAAACAGTGCCTGTTTTTTTGTTAGAAAGCTAAGATGCTTAATGGGTCAGATGTTATCTTCTGTCATGTAATCTTTGTATTACTCACAATTTTTTGTTTCACAGATAAAGCGTGGTAATTTTATTTAGAAAGATGTCTGATACTAGTGATCTAGATCGTCAAATCGAGCAGCTAAAGAGATGTGAGATAATAATGGAGGCCGAGGTTAAGGCGCTCTGTGCCAAGGCCCGCGAAATTCTCGTCGAAGAGAGCAATGTTCAGCGGGTAGACTCTCCTGTCACGGTAATTAACCTTTCACGTATCTTCACGATTGTTATGAGATCAACACTGTTAATTACATTTCTATTTGGCATTCCTAGAATTTACATTCTATATAATAATTTTGAAATCAGTGGTTAGTTTTTGTTGTTGAATCTTTTCAACAAACAAAACACTAATTTCCTACTTACAAAACTCTATCTTGCTGTATTAAAGACAGGCTGTAACTAAAACCTTATCAAGCTATTCTTTGACAGACTAATTAGTGAGGGCACTAGTTGTTTGTAAATACTAGTAAACGCTTGTTTGGGTATGTCTCTAACCTAAATTAAAGATATACCTAAACAAGCCCAATATTCTGTACAAGCTATTCTTATTCTCTTGTTTCAGGTTTGTGGTGACATTCATGGCCAATTCTATGATCTGAAAGAACTGTTTAAAGTGGGTGGTGATGTTCCTGAGACCAATTATTTATTTATGGGTGACTTTGTAGACAGAGGATTCTATTCAGTAGAGACGTTCTTATTACTACTTGCTTTAAAGGTAACCTTTTGATAATTCTTCATGAACTCGAACACAGTATTTATACTAACATAATAAAGCTGTTTTTATTTGAACATGCAAATCTCTGTCAACTGAAACAACCTGTCTGATTTGAAATGAACTTTTGCATTTGATAGCCCAATTCATGAGGGAGGTTATAGGCTAACATCACGCTATGATGCTATATAATAGAGGGTGCAAATGAGTACACTTTGTTGTAAAACCATCTATGTACCAATTATCCATGTTTTCCAAGAAATAAATGATGTGATTTGACAGTGACACGACAGTACACTTTCTTCATACAATTTAATTCAAGCATAAAAATTATTTATTGAATTTATCAAATGAATCAATATGTAATGTAAGTAGTAAGTTGTGATAAGTTTTCCTATTAATTGTTGTGTGGTAGCCCGTGATTTGATTTTTTAATTTAGGTTTATGTTATCATAACAACATATTAATTGGAAATCATTACTGTCTTCAAATAAAATTCAAAACAAATTTACAAATCACACAAATGCCAACAATGATGATATATTTTTATCACTGACAAATATTGGCTACTGTACTCAGTGTAAAAATATCCAGCTTTTTTGGGTATAATACATTATAGGAGTAGTTAATATCTAAAAGTAGTGGTTTCCTAATTTTGCTTGGTCCTACAAGGTTCGAAATAGTTGTAATAGTAATAGTTTTAATAACTATGATTTTGACATACTTTTGTCTAATAATCTGTTTCACATAGGTTCGGTACCCAGACCGCATCACACTGATCAGAGGCAACCATGAATCCAGACAGATCACACAAGTGTATGGTTTTTATGATGAATGTCTTAGGAAATATGGATCTATAACTGTTTGGAGGTAAATCTTTCAAATATATTTTTTCCAAAACAATGCATTTTTGCAATTACATTATGAATTCGATATTGGCGTCCTGGGATTGATTACAACACAATATTATTGGGTTATTCTGTAAAGAATTTCTCATCGGTAGCCTGGAGTATGATACCGCTGGGCCTCGAAATCCAAGTTAAGCATCTGATCTTGGTGATGTTGAATTGCCATCCTGTCAATCTAAGAGAGACACAAAGGAGTGCACCTGTGATTGTGCACTCACTTGTGTACCATATTTCCCTTGCCCTTCCTGTATGGATAGCTAGTCTCTGTACAGACAAGCCATCCTCATAGGAAGGGCGATACAGGATTGAAACAGGAAATTAGTCATGGTGGCCAACTGACACTACTGAAAACAACTGTTCCCTTTCATCTTACTTAATCCTTCATTTGTCCCATATTTGAATAATATATCAATATGAATGTACACAGGTATTGCACAGAAATTTTCGACTACTTATCTCTGTCAGCCATCATTGACGGTCGGATATTCTGTGTACACGGTGGACTGAGTCCTTCCATACAGACCCTCGACCAAATTCGCACAATCGACCGCAAGCAGGAGGTACCTCATGATGGACCCATGTGTGACCTGCTCTGGAGTGACCCTGAAGGTTTGTCAACAACATGATAGCCCTTTAGAATTTGTAAAACTTAATATTCTTTTACAACAGCTATTGCAGTGGAATTTGGTATGTAAACCCTAATCCTAATTTATATTATAAAGATATGAAAGTGAATTGGTTTTTCACGTTTTAATGGCTGAACAGCCATTGTTGAAATTTGACATATGGACAGACCTTTACCTGCCTGGGTATAGGATTTACATAGTATAACATTACAATCTGTGAATTCAGTTGAATATTAAGGTATTTGACTTTAAAACTGGTCTGACAAATCAAAAAATATAGTATTATTAATTTTGCCTCTTTATTCCAGACACACAAGGCTGGGGCGTGTCACCGCGTGGCGCGGGCTACCTGTTCGGCTCGGACGTAGTAGCGCAGTTCAACGTGTCTAACGATATCGACATGATCTGCCGCGCGCACCAGCTCGTTATGGAAGGCTACAAGTGGCACTTCAACGAGACCGTGCTCACGGTGTGGTCGGCGCCTAACTACTGCTACAGGTCTGATCAAATATTATGGCAATTTACAGTTTAGTGACTTTTTTTTATGATGCAAGTCGTAGATTTGCACGACACGACATCACAACGTGCCACGATGCGACGTCGTATCGTGTGTATATTGTGTTTGGGCCCACCAGGCAAATGTAGATATTTATTTTGTTTCAGACAGTTAATTTGAAAGTGTTTTTGTATCCCACCTGATCAATGTAATCTTGCTTTACGATAATATAACTATGGGTTTTCTGTACACAGATGCGGCAATGTGGCTGCAATATTAGAACTGAACGAAAATCTTCAGCGAGAGTTCACAATATTTGAAGCGGCGCCGCAGGAGTCGCGAGGCGTGCCCTCCAAGAAGCCGCAAGCCGACTACTTCTTATAATGTTGCTTACAATAGACAATTGACACATGAGCGAGCGACCCATCTAGTATTATGTACGGTTTTATTGTAGTGACAAAACATTTCATGTGGAGATAATTTAATTGTGATCTTAAGACTGGTGTTGAATTGTAAGTTGAATGTGTTTATTTTAAGTCATTGGATACGTGTTTAATTCATTTACTGACTGTCCGTTCGCCTCGCGAGTTGGTAGCGACGTCGGATCTTCCAACAGCCGAAAGAATTGGTATACAAAAGAGACGCGAGTTTCATTATACTTATACCAAAAACCTCCACGTGTGGACAAGACGTGGCGTTCTGAAGACATTTGGGCTTAAAATCAATGGTTTAGTACAAACTTTCGAGCCCCACAACTGAATGTTAGTTAAGTTAAATCCTCTGAAGCAAATAATTTATAATGTAACATTGACTTAGTGTAATTAATCCTGAAAATAATATTTTGAATAACAGGCATTTCTTTTGATTTGTGTTCGTCCCTTGCAAAGCTAGATGGTATTTTACCATTTTTAAACTATGCCATTGATTAAGTTAATATTTTTAGTCATCGTATTAAGTAGGTGACCAGTTGATAAATCATTATTATATAATATATATATATTTAGTACCCGATAATATTTAGCGAGCAATGAGTAGTATATGCCAATATTAATTTGTAACAGCATACGCGCAGATATATTTCGCGCCGCGGCGCGCTAGAGTTGTTAGCAAAGTAGGATAATAGGTCCAATGAACTCTCATCGTATTGTCAAAACGTTTTCATAGTACCTATCATAGGTTTATAAACAAAAGTAAGAAGCATTAAGAGAAACTATCGGCCTCTAGCGCTTACTGCCACACTAATTTATATAGATCAGGTTCTGAATAATGTGATTTGTGATGTCATTAAACACTGCCGTTATTATTATGTAATGTTAAGAAGATTATAAAATTTACCTAAACTATGCAAGAGATAACACATTTTCGTATTGTAGACAAATATTGTTAATGATGATCTTTACAAAAAATGCAATGTGTTATATAAAATGGTCTCAAAACACATTACATTAAAATGATTCTAGATTTTGAGTACTAATAGAGAATTTTCAAATTCTAGAACACTATTTATAGCTGTTATTGAAACTTAATAATTTTAGATACCATTAAATTCCTGTATAACACATACTCAAACACATTGTTAGAATTACACTTATTAGTATTCCTAGAAGACAAAACAAATTACATTTATACATATGCTTCTTGTTCTCTTTCGGGTATATAATTATTATGTCTGTTTTTATCTAATGAATAAAGATGGATAATTTGAATAAACTAAAACCACTATTATGTCAACTTAGCACCCTGGCTCGTGAACTAGGCTTTGCAACATAATTGTTAGAAATATTCACAAAAATTTTGATAAAGTTTAAAAAGTAACTAAAATGTGATCTCATTGTTCTTGTTATGTTTTCAAGTCGATACATGTAACTTAGGACTGTTGACCGTAAGGTATGAATTGTTTACTTCGACACTTTTAATATTTTCGTTATCTTTCACATCACAATTTTATGGCGTTTTCATTTTTGTGGTGCTTGATTGATATATTTTTTTACGAATTGTATGTCGAAGTTAACGAAACAAAAGTGTGTATCTTATGCCATACCTTGCGTTCATTCAATTCAACCAGTCCTAAGCAGATGACCAAAAGCAAACAATTCATTTTTAGTACTCCTAGCAAACTGATTTTTCAAGGGCAATTTAACAATCTATGATTTTTCTTCAATAATATTATTTTTGACCACAATATTATATTGTTTAAAAATAATTAATTTGGTGAAAATGCTGTCCATTCTTTAATAAAACTATAACCAGTTTTGTATCCCTACTTCTTTTTATACTATTAATTATTAAAATGAAATGCCATCATTTTTTTCTGTATTTTATTTATTTTAAATAAACCATTTGACTACTTATACAAAAATTAACACTTATTTTGAGGTAGCAATATTCATCACAAAAACTATCAAAAAAATCAGGTACTATCAACTGAGGTTCTTAGTTATAGAATTACATAATTCAGGTAATATATCACCACATTTAGTAGATACTTTGATGTCTACAATATCATCAGCTCTGGAGGGGCCTATATTCAATAAAGCAATCTTCTTATGTTCATCTCTAGCTTGTAAAATTATTCTATAGCTTGAATACACTGTCAAACTTGAACCTAAAACAAATACAGCATCACTGGAGGATACTTGACTCCTGACTGCCTCCACTCTGTGCTTTGGTACATTGTCACCAAAGAACACAATGTCAGGTTTTAATGGGCCTTCACATTTTGGACAGTGTGGTGCCTTGAACTTTTCCTCTTGGTCCTGAAATAATAAGAATTAAAACTATGAAAACACTCACAGTGTGATAGAGAGAACAATATCCATAACAAATTAGTACACATACTTTAGTTAAATCCACATCACCATCAGGCCTCATCATGGTGAAGGTGTTCTCCATGTAAGGGTTATTTCTCATCAGTTCCACCTGGAGCTCCTCTCTGCTTATCTCATAGGGACACTTCATACATTTCACTATGTACCCAGTGCCATGGAGTTCTACAACATTTTCGGAACCAGCCTTGTGATGTAGACGGTCTACATTTTGTGTCACTATTGATGTCACCTTTCCTATCTGTGAAATTAAGACCAACAAACAATCATTAACATATTGACCGCCATGGACGTCAAATCAAAAAGTGCTCAACGATGCCTGGGACGGCATGGCACATCGAAAATAACCCTTTTTTAAAGCGCTTGGTGTAGAGAACACAGATTTTCGTTATTGACGTGGGGGTCAAAAAGTTAACGAATTGGTATGAGTTACAGTGCAATGAATAAATAAATATTCAAGTGCAGAAAAACAATGTACTTTTTTCCTTAGATAATGTAAGTAATGAGACAGGCACCACTTTCAAACTTTCTGTAATACATTTAGAGGAAATTTGAAAGTGGTGCCTGTTACAGAAAAATTGAAAGGAAGTTGTCTATCTTGGTATGGACATGTAATGAGGAGGGATGAAACGCATGTTACTGTAGTGATGGATATTAATGTTGATGGCTGGAGAGGGAGGCCAAAGAAAAGATAGATGGATTGTGTGGAGAATGATATAAAAGAGAAAAGAGTAAATGATGCCATAACGTCTGACAGGGGAGAATGGAAGAAGAAAATGTGGTGCGCCAACCCCAAGTAGAATGGGACAAGGGCAAGAAGACGATGATGATCCTTACTTAATGTATTCTGCAAATATATTTGATCTTACATATCGGTGTCAAAATATAGAGTGGATGACAAAACAAACTACTTATTTAAAATACCTTTTCTAGCTCTCTCACAGCAAGATGTGTGTCATTCGGCTGCACAACACTGAACCTTGGCCACCCAATGAAATTTCTAGCCCAGTACCGTTGTCTGACTTTAGGATACTTCACAAACTCTTGGTATTGTACAGGCTTGTGGTTAGTGCGAGCATATAAACCAACTTCTTCTGATCTGTAGTCTGGAATTCCTATGATAATATAGAAAAACATTACAACAGTTAAGACAGAACGAAGTATTTTTTACAAATCTACAGTAATTACCCGATTCCGTGGAAATACCAGCACCAGTCAGAATGAGAATGTTTTTGTATTTAGATAAAAAATCTTTTAGAACCTCAAAGTCTGCATCGTTTGGAGGCTTATGTTTTGGAACATATACTATCTGACGAGTGAACTGTTTTATACTGCTGGATACCTTAACTCTATGCATTTCGTTTATTTTATAAGGTAAAATAGTAAAAATAAATAACAAAAATAATCACAACAATGTACAGACGTCAGATTTTTGACTTTGAAAAGCATTCTTTTTTTTTTTTTTTTTTTCGATTTACCCCGAAGGGAAGGCTAAAGTCTTTTGACCATACTGCCTAGTCTTACGTCCATAGGTATTGAAAAGCATTCTCGAAAATTCATAATGCTCTCAGATGTGGTGGATTGATGTACTAAGTACTAGCAGAAATCTACTATCGGGTAATTTACTAGAAATCTACTAGACTAACAAGCAATACTGGGTAGTATTGCCATTCGAATCAAACGCGATATTTTTTTAGCTGTAGTCGAACTTGCTTGACAGGAATGTCAAATGACTAATTCGGCGTTTTCTTTTTAGTGATTTACATAGTTTTGATTTTCTACAATATTTTTTCTTTTTATTTTTCAGTGAAATTATCAAAGTTTTTATTTTAAACACTAGTGATAATGACTTTATTTAGATTGAAATCTGCTCCATTTGTGCTAATAGAAGACGATAACAACAATAATATTTTACCTTTACTGTTAGAGCTTGTGCAAGAAGAAAAATCCATTAACTTATTTAGTTATGAACAACCTAGCAGCCTTTGGAGAAATATCTTCAAAAACCATTCCAACGTTAATTACTACGATGAGTTTAATACTGATATGTACTATGAATATATAAGTGGCAAAAGTTCATTGATAATAGATTCAATAAACCAAATGGCTCTTTGTATGGGGTGGAACGAGTGTATAAAGTACTTAAAAAAATTACAAAATGATCCTAATGTAAACAGACTAGTACTTATACTGCACAGAGACTGTTTACCACACAGTTCCAAACTACAAACACATTTAAATCATTTGGTAAATGTAGTAATATCATATGATAAAACCAATCCACACAAAGTATGGATTAAGCTAAAGAAAGGCAGCAAAGTCATAAGAAGCGAAGAAATAATTTCATATGACAGTAAATCGTCAACTTTAAAATTAAGTCCTGTTATAAGACAGGTGAAGATGGAAGAAGAACCTGAAAAACCATTGCCTGCAAATCTGTCCACATTCAAAATAGAAGTAGACCAAAATGAGAAGATACAAAAGTATAACTTGAAACTGCCATACATGAGTAAGATCCACGAAGGTGAGAGTAAGGTCTACTATGAGCCAGATGCAGTTGATGACTGGGATGAAGAAGACCCGGATGAGGATCTTGATATTTAAAATAAAGTATGAATTGACAACACTTTTGTTCATTCTATTATTTAAAACATTTCTGTCCTGCTTCCTCATCAAAGTTTGCATACATAGGGATTAGTCTAAAACACCCCCCTTGTATCTTAATGCTGAGATTGCATCTCATTCTGCCCTTAGAATTTAAAACATAATCTGACTTCAATGTTTCCGCCCTATAAACTAGCAGAGGTGTACCTAATAGTACACCCGCATTTCGCCAGTTATGTTTAACTCCCATGTGATAGGGGGTGAGCCCATGCACATCAACAGGGCACAATTCCTTCTGACTTCATGACTACTTTTAATTCTGCCACAAAGTCCTGCAAGCAGCTGTCCGAAAGGCACGTTGAGACGACATCAGTCATGTAGGGGCTAAACTTGCGTCCTACCCCTCTGGTAGTTTTAGTCCCTATCCATATTGGTCAAAACCAACTTCTACCGGTCCACCATATTACCCCCCTTGCAAAAACCGGATGGGTCGCTTAGATCACTCCGCTACCAAGAAGGCAAACCTATTTGCGAGCAATTCACGCCTCGTATCTTGATACTGACTCAAAACAGCCATTCTTCGATGCCGGAGAATGAGAACCAGCTGTTATTCTCGTAGGAGTACTTGGCAAACAGTAAAATAATTAAAGCAAGAGGCTTTTATCCAACAGCGGCAGGATGTCTTCGTAATTTTATGATGTATTGATAAACGAAGATATTTGAAGCTGGTACATGACATCACCACGCCTGTTTTGCCCGAAGAGTTAGGCAGAGACGTACCTGTTGTACACCCACATTTCGCCAGTTTTGTTCCAAGTCCCATGTTACAGGAGGCGAGCCTTTTTGCCATCAACTGGCTGCTACTGAGAAATTGCAGATGGAAAAACAAATACTTAATAGTTTTCCTGTCTTGGGAATCGAACCCAGGACCTCATGCACAGCAGTAGGACTTGCTACCACTAGACTAACAAAAAGCTAAAACCCTCCTTTTATTCTCTCCTGTCAACTTTGTGTGGAGGTCTTGGTGGAAGTATGTTTTTGTGAAAGTCTACTAATGTAGTTTACCTTCTTGTGAGTTTCGGAATTCGGATGTGGATTTAGGTGCTTTAGACAAACCCTCGGTTACAAAGAATTCACTTTTTATTTGTTTTTCTATGTTCTGTTACAATTTTGCGATTTTTTTTCATTTCTTGGCCACGTTACTTGCCATTACACCATTATGTAATAAAGTAGAAATTCAAGTACGTGCAAGTTAATTTTATTAATGACACCGTAATTACATCACCATATTATATCATTCTTAAATTATGTATGTATCATAATAACTTTTTCAATGATTAATTTTCATGACCTAACAAACTAAACAATTAATAAATGAAAAAAAAAAACAAATACAACAGAGAATCGGTTACGAAACTCTATCGACACAATGCTATAGTAAAAATAAAATAATTATTACAATATTTCAATACACATATAACCCAAAATGAGGAACAAAAATATTTTTCTTCCAGTCTAATTTCGAAAAATTAATTAATATTATGCGAGCCGATATCGTATGTACACACAAGCCCGGATAAATCTTATAATGAGACAAACAATACATACTAGCAATTTAAATACTGCGGATTAATCAAGCGACGCCGACACGCGGTCCCCGGGCTCGAAAACGAGGCGGAGACGGCGCAAAAACAATAAGAAGCTCTTTCGATATACATAATAAAGCTAACAAAAAATACGATAAAAATGATTTACAACCTCATATAACCTAACAAAATGTCTGCAGTTTCATTTACAAATTTATCGCACTGCATCAATGGAGATAAGAGACTGCTTGTAAATATCGGGGCACACATAGGGTCGGGCTTCGGGACGATACATATACACACGGGACCGGGAGGTGAGAGTACACGTTATTATAGAGTAGCTAGGGCGCTTATTCGTTCGCCAGTTCCTTGAGTCGTTCTTCCCTCGGCCGCGCGCCGCCGAATATCGATTGCGTCTGACTGGTCGACGCCAGCGAGTTCACCGGCTCTGTTACAGTCCGAGGCTGTAGCTTCAACTTCGGCCTACCTGACGTGTCTGTAAAACAAATAGTTAGGGAGCTGAGGACGAGACCAGCAGGTGATCTGCTATAGAAACTAAACTACATTCAAGTGAAACGAATGACTAAGTGCAATCTAACCTCGCAAACCTACAAACAAACGTCAGTTATGTCGTATTACGTCAAATGTTCAGGCATCTGTATTTTGAACAAGATGCGAGCATAACCTTGAATATTTTATTTTTATCTAGCAAAAAAATCTCGATCAGAAACTCTACTCTACATTGTAGAAAAAATGTTGAATTACTGTATGTTCTAAAAATACAATAGCAAAAAAAAATGTGTCTGACATGCAATTTGCTACTTTACAAAAACTTGACTAAAAGATTAAAATCTATGAAATAAAGTTCCTCAAGAGTGTATCTTTACTAAAACTGACGTCTGTACCGAGTACAGATCACTTTTAGAAAATCATACCCGAGCTCCCTAACCAAAATACACTAATTAGAAACACATTAACAAAACAACAAAATTAATCAAATTAATGGTTGAACATTCCATGCAAGTTACATGCTCTAGTAGTCTAGTCCTTGCAATTCACGAACGGTATGTCTGTGACTTTTGTACCGTTGCCATAAGGTATGAAATGCAATGATAGACGCGCGTTTGTGAATTGTTACAACTATGTAAGGAAAGTGTTGATTTTGGGCAGGTTAACAACACTGATGTAATTTACCCACACTGCTTATTTATAAAAAGTTTTATATTACGTGAAAATATTATGATTTCCGTTCAAATATACAGTGTGAGTAGACCCTGGGAAACATCCCAGTTTACTTTAAAAATTCTTGAAATGATGTTTCCTTTTAAAAATTGCTTTTGATCTATTTGCTCAAATAGTGATGGTTTACCCAAAAGGTGCAGCTCAGTACGTCTCAGTTTCAAAACACGATATATAAGGTAATAACGATCATGAAGCAACAGTACCTGGACGCGACGGCGGCATGTCTTCGAAGTTCTTGCGCGCGGGCGGCTGGCGCGGGCCGGGCGGCGCGGCGGCGCGGCCCATGCGGCCCCAGTCGCCCGGGCGCGGCTCTTCGCTGGCGCCGCGCGACCCGCGCCCCCCCTCCCCGCGCTCGGCCCAACGCTCCCCGCCCCCGCCGCCGCCGCCGCCACCGCCCCCGCCGCCGCCTCCTCCCCGCTCACGCTCTGCAACCACCGTATCTATTATTTTGGAACAACAAGTTTTTCAGGTATGGTCACTATGGTCAGAGGTCTGACCCACATCACACCAGCACTGTCGTTAGTAGAGCTTACGTTTCTTTGGAACAAGCGCGCAGAACCCAATGGTTACGAGTTGTGATGGTTTGGTTTAAGAACCTTTGAATTCATGACACGCGTCCGCTTGTGATTTAAACACGACCGTATCGCTCGACTAAAGACAGTTTGGTCAGCTTACTTTCAAATTTTCATAGCCAAAGCTACACTTTAGAGCTTTAGTGAATATTCATGTTGCCACAATTAGTGTGACTAACTTTTCAACATTATCACATGTTTCTCTTTCAGTCTTGATAAAAAATTAAAATTACATGAAATCTGCATGCTTTAGTAGCAGTACATTATCTAGAATGCCAATGATATTATTAATTCATGTTTGATAATTTGATAAACCATAAATGATGAAACTCAGCCTGCAGATTTCCTAAGAGTGTTTATGTAACATTGAAAGAGCAATAGGTATTTTGGTTATTCCTCTTGGAATGGTGAAATGTTAGAAACTACTGTGACAGCAGGAACATTCATTAAACATTATTCTAGAAAGTGAAGTTCAAAAGGGTTTTCCCCTGTAAGTATAAATATTATGAGTCACTAAGTGTAATTCAAAAGAGGTTTCCCCTGTCAGTATAAATATATGAGTCACACCACTCCTACACCAAAACGAGATAAAGTGAGTGTTATTGCAACGAGAATCCAGAAACCCACCACAAAATGAACTTGCACAATGATTCATTTTAGTATAAAATAGGGGAAATCACTCAAAAAAACTTCCCGTAAGTCAAACAGGTTGGTTAGTGAGTAAAAACCAAAACATACATTTATCCAGCCCAAAGAAACCAAGATCCAAACCAAATGATTTTTAAACCGTAAAATTATCGGCTCAAGTTATGAACAAGTAAGCAGGCAGCTAATTATTCAATGTGCTTGTGCCCACGTGTTTAGCATAATGACAATGAACGTGAAGTGATGCACAGCACGAAAATGTACGACGATGTATGATCATTTTGTATTTTGTGTATGGCCCAAACTTTTTAATAATGGTGGCAAATAACTGATGATCTGCTAGTTAAGTTTGATCACTATGAACTATGAAATGTCCCAAAGTTATGAAAGTAAATATCGTTATTAAATGTTATGAAAGTTCAAACCATGGTTATTATCCAAAAACTCAAAAAATATTACAGATTATTTTGATAACAAATAGTATTGAACTAACTTCCTTGCGCAGGAAGCTGTTCACTACCTTGAATTTTTCAGTAGATATAATGAATGTGGTCTGTCCGCAAATGTTAGTAATGAGGCGATGTTACCATGAGCGAGCCCTCCACCCTGATGGCGCGGCGCGCGGCGGTCGAGCCCATCGAAGTGGTCGTACGTACCACGCCCGCCCCCGCCGCCCCCGTCGCGCCGGAACCCGCCGCCGCCGCCGGGCCGGCTGCCGTCACGTCCACCGTCACGTCCACCGTCCCGCCCACCGCCGCCGCCGCCGCCGCCGCCGCCGCCGCCGCCGCCACCGCCGCCGTCTCGCCGGCCGCGGTCGAAGCCTCCCCTGTCACACCATCGAGTTAGTTCACCATGCTACGACCACATCACGGAGTAGCAAACAATTCAATGCATTTTTGAGCATACAATCATGACATCGTGACTGAAGTTACTTATAGATGCCGACATCGTGACACATTCTCGGCGACCGGCTTTTCTTTTCCCAGTCCCGTTCTTACTCGAGTTTTGCATCGGTAAGATTTACTTTTGCACTTATTTGTTTAATACTTCGTGCGAAACTAGTGAGGTTTAGCGATGATTCTTGCCATTGAAATAACTGACAAAGCAAAATGACTTTTTATGTTGTCGCCACTTGTTGAAACGGCAAGAATATCCGCCGGGAACCCGGTAATTATAACCCTAAGGATATATACATTGGCCACTAGACCATTTCTTTACAGGATACGTAACCATTTTGTAGACCAGTGGAGTAGGAGCGGAGCGTCCACGGGCTGTGGTCGAGTCGTGTCGGGTTCGATTCTCACATCAGTACAATATTTGTATTAAATCTGGATCCGCTGTGTATGTGTTATGACACCCACGGTATTCTACTGTGGGCCTATGAATTTCAAACATTTATTTTGAAATTAATCTAACAGGTTGAAAATAATTCTTCTTAAAAATTAGTATTTCATTCATTCCTATCTCGATTGGTTAAATATTTTTTTAAGTACCACACTTATAAATATTTGGTTGGGTGCTCAAAGACCACCTGAGACTTTTACATTCCCAGTATATCCCAAAAAATCCTTTGATGGACTTTAACATCATAACTTAGTTGCACCACACTAAGTATTGACCATTCCACCAGATTAATAAAAATAACTAGATAATTATTAATATATCACTCATACTTCGTACTCGTACTCTGGGTTTACTCCTTTTAAACTATTACTATTACAATAATATCTAAAATTTGCTATTAAAAAAAATTACTCACCGATCATTTCTTTTTTCTTCAGCCACATCAATTTTAATAAATTGCCCGTCTACATTTAGAGCGCCATTCATTTCAATTGCTTTTATCAAATCTTCGAGGCAAGCAAACTCCACATAGCAGAAGCCTTTGAATTTATCTGTTTCCCTATCCATTACAAGCCTCACATTTTTAATTTCTAAGTCCTGAAACAATCATGTAAAATACATGTTTAGTTATAGAGAACTAGTGCTTGTTTCTTCTCCATCATTTTTAATATTCTTGGTGTTCAGTAAACTTATACGTAAGGGAATTATATGAAAGAAGGAAGTTGAAAAGGAATAGTCTGTCTGGTATTGATGTAGTATGATGAGATGCGAAGATATGAAATGCATGTGACTAAAAGAGAAGTGTATATAAATACTGAGGGACAGAGGGAGAGGAAGACCAAAGAAAAGATAGATGAAAGACAAAGGAGAAATTATACCAATATGTTTATGTATGGTAACATGGGACAAGGGCAGGAAGATGACTGTGAGCAGTATAGATATTCTAACTTTATGGATATAAAAAAATATTTTCTATTTTTATTGAATGTATCAACTACTCTTTTGTTTGGCATTTATAAGTTGAGTTGACCTCAGTATGTATGAATCAATCAATTTGTGAAGCAAGATACTTACTACTAACAAGTTTGGCCTCACATTACATGCGAAAATATAGAGACTGATGTAGACAACAACTTTAACTACTAGCGTATACAAAGAGAGGGATTTGTAAATGGGTCTTGGATACTTAATTATGCCCATAACAAAAGAATGATGATTGTGGCAGAGTGATTAAAAAACACCAAAATGCAATGTGTTGAGTAGCTTTGCTTTAGCTTTATTTTAATACCATAACTAGCTTCTACTAGAGATTTGGTTCTTGTTGAAGTAACACATCCTATGGCATTTGGTAATAGTTTAGTTTCCAATCAGTGAAAGAATGTTTCAATGACTTAACTATGTGTACAAGTATGTAGTAAAAGTAGATAATACACCTTAGGAAGTATGATATCACAAGTGACCTTAAGACTATCTTCTATAATAAGAATGGAGATGTGTTTACAATAGCTCTGTAAACATAATTATTATGTCAGTCTCTCACTAGCCCCTTCACACAGGTTTATATCTACTTTATTACCTATTTTAATGGGTATCAGGCATTAGTAGACATTTATTTAGTCACAACCTGCCACTTCAGTCCCCAGCAACATTAGTAAAGTAGGTATTTAAGATAAGCATATATTCCATATTATTAGCTGATTCTATAATCAACATTATTAGTTTAGTTATACATAAGAATTAAAAATACCAATTGTAAGTGATAGACCACACTCAACTGGATACAATGTTAATAATAAATTAAAGAATGACAGTCACACAGGCAAGTCGGTTGCGTATTTAACCAGGTGTATGAATGTGGACGAGGCAAAAGGAGTACGTAAGGATTGCAGCAGGTGGCATAGTGTAGTTTCTGCCTCCCGCATGGAAAAGAGGAGCGAGTTTATGTATGTAAAGAATGATGATACCTGCAATTGCAATTTAGATAAATTTATTAAGAAATAACAACAATACTAAAAACCTGAAACAAATTGTACAGCAGTTGTAAAAAGATTGCATTTTATTGAAACTATTGCATAGCATAATGGGATGGAGTTTTTTTTTTATTTATAATTTGTTTCGGTCAAGTATATTACTGTAAAGTAAAACTGATTTCAGTCTCTTTATTATTACATTACGCCCAGTGTCTTAACTTGTATTCGTGATTTAAATCATTAATTTTGAGAAAGATGAAACATGTTTACATTTCTATTTCTTTATCATGCTAATTTTATTGTACTAACACAGATATTTTTTTTATTATTGAATTGATTTTCTTAGTGACTCAGTTACGATTTTAAGTTAAATTTAGTTGAGCAGCAGACCACTTCTAGTGTAACAACATTGACTGATATCCTTGAAAGTGTGACAGCATACGCCGCAAACAGTGAAGCCAAGACAATACGAGGGTAGGCAATACTTACTGGGAAAATCCTATTAATGTCGCCTTGAATAATTCCAAAGGGCAAATTCCCGACATACGCCTTATATGGAGGCTCGGTAGGAAGAGGGCGGCCGCCGAGCGTTCTTCTGCCGCCACCGCCACCATAATCCCTGAAACGAGCACCACAATCGTAGGTAATTCATAACCTATAAAATATGAAACACACACTTCTGACGCAAAACAAATGGTCACAGACACTTTGTAGCACCTAATAACATTGAAGAAATAGATATAACTTTGCTGGTATAGGTAAAAATCCTAGTTTCATTCAATGTTATCGGAAAGCAAAAACATGTACATTTTTTCAGTAAGAAACGTTCGATCCCGTAACATTTATGAAAATAACGAATATAAACCTTTAGCACGCACTGTACAATGAAATCAAACATGATTTTTGTAGTATTTTATAATAAATACCTGGGATTAACATCATCATATCCACTTCGACCTGCCATGTTTAGAAACATGGAATACTAAAGGCGCGCGCATCAAAGTCTGGAAGAGATGAAGCGAAGATTTTTTTCGCATATCAACATTGAACTAAAATATAATAATCACGACATCAACTTTAGTATTTTGTTCCGTGATAATCCTCAAAGTATATTTATTTCAGTATTTCTAGTTCTATAACACTAAACAGACAAGAAGAATATTTTAAAAGAATCGATAAGATTCATAAAATACTTCTAGATTCAATCGCAAATTACTGACCAATGATACTATATGGATATTTTTATTTACTCTATGGATACCATGGATTCAAGACTATGCAGAAACATTGTCTTGAATCCATGGTATCCATAGAGTAAATAATCAAATAATAATAAATAAATTAAGTTTCCAACCGTTCTTAAATCCTAAGACTGATAAACAAAACAATATTCAGGAATGAAGGTATCATCCCTATTTTTTATTTAAATTTATTTTCCACCTATTATACATGACCGGTGGCGGTCTGCTGCCCAAACTTCTACCGGCCGGTCAAAGGGCTTGTTTATGATAATGTAATCCCGTGTCCTAATAGTAAGCGACAGTCTTTCAGCCACTGGATTAATTCATTAATTACCAAGAGCCTCGACCAATACCTGAAGAGTCAATCAGCCATAGAGGAATAAGCTATAGAAAAAAAAAAGAATATTCACGGTGACTTCAAAATGCTATATTGTTGATTTGATGCACTTAGATATACAGCGCGCCGCCCGCTGCCATCCCAGGTTTGATCACATTTCTAGCCTACCTAACCCTAATTAAAAATCCCTTCATTTTCAATTTTATTCGAATTTATCAGTTCGAATACTTATTAGCCGTTGGTAATCTTAAGTTTATTTTCAAATGATCTTTAGTAACATATACATTCGAGACAGTACTGCAATTTTTGACCATGCGCGGCTCGGAAACCACGAAACTGTGAATGCTGTGGAACGATTACGCTGTAACAATCATTCTCGGTTTAAAAACTTCCTGTGTCTGACAGCATGGGCGTACCTACGGCAGGGTGGGGCACTTGCCCCACCCTGCTCTCTGACCCGAAGCTAAGAATTTTTAGGCAAAATTAATATAATGACAAAATTAAATATTCATTTGGGTACTTTAACTGACCTTTAGTCGGCCTCTGTATGATGTGTGTGCATAGAAAGAGGGTTGTGGAAGCACAACATACATATGAAAACGAAATTTTAGCTAGATTTAGCCAGAACCCCCTCATGTTATTATTGAAATAAGGTGTCAGTCAATAAAACGTCGCAGTCAGTAAATAAAAAGCATTTTTAATTTCCTACTACTCAGTTTCTTTACTTCTGCCCTACCTCTTAAAAATGCTGGTTACGCCCATATCTGACAGCGTCCACAATATAGACTAATTTATATAATATGAGAGACCACAATTATCATATCTCTAATCTGTTACCTTCCATTTAAGTTCACATTGTGAAGTGCAATAAAAATATTTGTTGTGCCTTTGACTGCTTTCCTCCTCCATGGAGGCATAAATATATGGTTTTTCTCTCTTTATAAATGACTTAGAACTTGACTAGCACTAGACGAGAGCAAGTCTTTAATTCAACAGTGTTAAAACCAAGTGTATCGCTCCCATTGATCTTCTTTGTGTAAAAGAAATCTTGTAGCTAAAAGTGCTCAACCACCGTCATGGCGTGGTTGAAAATACAGACTTTTTTGCAATATATTTTATATTTAAATTTTAGTCGATTACTTCAAAATACAAAAATTCTCATCCGTCTCCTCTCTATTAGATTATATCATTATGACAAATGCTTGTGACATTGACATTGACAAAGCAAATTGTCCAATGCCCGAATCGTTTAGCACGAAATGTGCGGTCCATGTGGATATAAATTGTTGTGATAGTGATACTGAATAATTATACCAAAATGAAAGACGAATCCGATAGCAATAAAGCCCCGACGGAGAGTAAAGTGACTGCTTCTGTTCTAGATGCATTTGATCTTCTTAAAGCTCCGAAAGATGATGCCAAACTTCTTGGAGGGAGTAAAATCATATCACAGTTGCACGGCAGTGAGGTTAGTTTTTATAATATGTTAGTTTCCAAAATACCATGAAGTGATCGGGTGACTAAGTTGACTTCAACAGCTTCAACCGCTTGTATTCTAGATTTGCAGCCTATAAAATGAATGGTATTAATTGTAAATATTACACAATTTTGTAAAACATACTTACATAAACTAACGCCTTTTTCCCTTGGGTGCAGGCAGAACCTAAGGAACGCCACCCCCTACGACATTTTTGTATAAAATTTGGATCCGTTACTAACATAATGTGCTGTTTTGTTGTTTAGAATGACAAAGATCTACAGTACGTCCTCAAAAGGCTCGTAAGGAGTTTAGGCGCCAATGTGCCTGATATGAGGACTGGCTACTTTGCTACACTGGTAGCTTTGTTGTCCAACTTCGATAAGGTCACTATTCCACAAGTGTTGGAACTCATCAAGAAAGAGCTTCACAGCAATGGCTCTTCAAAAAGTGTAAGTATTGTCAGACATTCATATTTAGAACTGACTGACCAATGTGTGCAATTGCAGTGTCCCTAAAATGCGCAAAAATTGTTATATACTTTCAGGAAGTTGGTGATGTGGCCCTCGGTCAGATTTTAGTCTGTGGTGCAGTGTTCCGTTCAAAACTTTTCCTCAAGTGTACTAGTGAGGAGCAGGCACAAGTTATTCAGCTGCTGATGACTGCCGGCAAGAAGAAGTCTTACCTGAGCACAGTAGCATATCTCATATTACTTGATTTTATCAATAGTGTAAGTGAAATTGAACCCATGTCTTGCAGTTACTCTCAGGAGCGCTTGGTTTTCATGATGTTTGGCTTGATTTAAGTGTATTTTTCTTATTTGCAATGCTAGCCCATTGGACATTTCTTGGAGAGTTGTATATGCCCATGTGCAAATATGTAACTAATGAGTTTAACAGAGACTACAAGAGCATAGCTTTTTTTATTTTTAATATGTGTTGTCGTTATGAACTCGGGTAACTAAGCAATTTTCATTTTAGTTGGATGCAGAGCAATTTGCAACATTAATATGGCCGCTAATAAAACAAGACTTCAAGAAAGATATTAAAGAGCACACACTGGATTCCCTCTATTTCCTAACAATGGTCAATTCTAAGTTCCCAGCCAAAGTGAAGCTGAGGAAATTGATTGGTGTTACTGAAATACTCTGTGAAGACAACATTCATACAGTTTGTGAGAAACTAATGGTAAGATATGAAAATATTATGTTTTTATTATAGACTAAAGAAGTTTCACAAACAACATCATCTGATTTATTCTACTGACCACACAATATAATGCAAAAGATTTTTAAGTTTTATGTATAATTACAGACTGGAATTGATTTCAACTCAGTTAGCCATCCCATCTACAAGGAAATTGCTACAAGCATTTCCAACTCACCTCATTTACAACTGTTTTGGACATCAGGCATTGATAGCCAACTTGTGAAGCATAACAGAAACAGAGAATTAGTAGCTATCAACATTCTTACCACTGTTCTTAACAACATTAACGAAAATGTTGATATTATACCAGAGCTGATCAGCAGAAATTTCTTCAAGCTGTTCTTGGACTGGTTTAAGGGGCTCCAAACAGCCAGCAAGATCAGAAGCAAGAGAGATGAAGAAGATGATAACAAAATAATGATTAAAAAACAAAGAGACCTACTCAATGCTTTAGCTAAAGCATTAAAATCAGACAAAGTTGATGACACTATAAGGGTTGAGATATTAAACAAACTTTTGTTAAATCCAGGTGAAATTAATTTCACTGAAATTACAGGAAATACAATTGTGAGATCAATAGTTTCTGATTTAACTAAAGATGGAGTAAAGAAATTGGCAAAATTATTTAAAGGAGTACTTTTGAATACTTCCAAGAAATTCATTAAAGAAGATATCGAGAGGAATTGGTACAATAACGAGAAAGTGAAGGCAGCTGAACTCATTTCATACTTGGTGAGCCATGAAGCTGTGAAAGATGACACAGAGTTCAAGTTGACCTACATGAAACTACTCATGTGTTTCGGCTTCTTTAAAGTTGGTGGTGATGAGACTGTGGCAGTCAGCAGTGAGTTATCGGGTAAATGTAACACTTACTACACTAACCCAATTATAAAAATATCTTTATAAAACTTAACTTACTAATTTAACCTTATTTTCCAGGAGCTATCAAGTCGTGTTTCTACCGTTGCTTCACATCGCGCTTCTCAAATGTGGATAATCTTGTCACAGTTCTGTCATCTCTGAGCAGTTTTATTTGTAGCATTTTACAAAAAGACCAAGTCAGGACAAAAATAGAGAAACAATTTCCAAAAGAGAATATGGATTGCTGGGAAATGCTCATGGAAGTTTGTCAGAATATAGAAAAGAATGACACTAAATCAAAAGTTGATAAAGTGTTCCTTGTTTTGCTCTACCAACTTGGACTGTTTCTATTCTCTGAACCTGTTCACGTCAAAATCGCAAGAAGTTCGATTAAGGAACTTAAAAGTTGTTACGAACATTACGGGAAAGGAAAGAAAAAGAAATCCAAAACAGTAAAAGAAGGAGATATCTCAACTGAACCAGAATGGATTGAGGTGTTAGTTGAAGTTTTGTTGTCTATATTATCAGCTGAGTCTAGTGTTCTTAGATCTGTAGTACAATGCGTATTTAGATTATTGTGGGAATACTTGACTCCATCATCAGTAGGGCAGATAGTATCGGTATTGGATCCTGAAAATGAATCGAATCCACTAACAAATGAGGAATCTGACTCCGAAAACGAAGGAGAAGACTTTGAAGGAAAAGAAAATGGAAAGGAAAGTGACGATGAAAGCAAAGAAGAGGAAGAAAGCGACAGTGAAGGTGGAGAAGACGACGAGGACGGCGACGATGAGGAAATGAGAACACCTGACCAGTTGAGATTAGCAGTCCAGAAAGCGCTGGGCGCGGCAGCTCTAGAGTCTGACACAGAGAGTGTTGATGCCGACATGATAGATGAAGAAGAGGGCAAAAAACTCGATGAAGCGTTAGCAGAGGCCTTTAAACAGTTCCATCAAGGGAAAGGAAAAAAAAACAAAAAAGATCGCAAAGACAAAAAGGCTTTGTCAGACTTCAGAATCAAAGTTCTTGATCTGATTGATATTTACTTAGAAAAAGATCCATCAATGGATATATGTCTCAGTATGATCGCGCCTCTGACAAGATGTCTGGAATTTTGTATCCAAGATGGTCAGTTTAATGAACTGGAGAACAGAGTCAGAAAAACAATTAAAACTCTTGCTAAAGTTAGAAAATTTTCTTCTGTAGATGATATTGATATGGGTATCCTATGTGACCACATGAAAGCAACAATAGATAAAGGAGCCAGAAGCCACTTTTTATTTCAAGCTCTTGGTGACGTCATTACATTTTTTGCTACATTCATAGTAAGTTGTTCACAGAAGATAGAAACGAAAACCCCCAAATCGCCGAAAAAGAGCAAGGCTGTCTCACCCCTCCTTGACATTTTCAAGGAATCATTGCAAAGTTACTTTCAGAATCGCAGCTGTATGCTCCCAATCATTTTTTTCCACAATGTCTTGCAGACAGAATGGATTGGCAGTTACAAACTGGTGCCGGTAATAATAGAGAATGTTTTTAATAATAATGTTAGACAGTTTCGCCGTAATGAAGGATTGGAGTTGATGGCAGGATTTTATCGTTCTTTGAAAAGAAACAAACCTACTTCTGAGATAGCTCTAAAAGCTTTAGCCAGTTTAGAGGCCAACTTCGAAACCATTTTAACAGAATCACTTACGAGTGATACTGAATCCGCTGTAAAAAATTCCTTCTTTACCACACTTAAAAAGTTAATAAATACAATCCAACAGTTCCATGAAAGCTGCCATATTGAAACAAAACTAGATTTTAAGAGCTTACTAGATATTGTCGGCTCATGTAAAGTTGCAGCAAAAACAAATACAAATAAACAAGTTCAGGATAATCAGAACCAACAGAACAATAATAAAAAAAAATCAAAGAAGAATAAAAAGAAGAGAAAAATCGAACAGATGAATGGGAAGGCGGAACCACAGAAAAAGAAATCTAAAAAGATTAATGAAAGTGAATAATTTTACAGTAGGAAGATTAAGTATGAATTTTGTAATAATAATAAACTATACAGAAACATTATTTGTATTTATTTGCCCAATGATGAGTGACTCAGGTAGTATTTTGCATCAGTTTGTACCTATGCTTATAAGACAAAATCATTTATTTATGACATCATCCTAGCTGACTTGATAATCTTGGTCAGCCCAGTCATCTAGGCTAATACTGGATTTCCACGCAGGGTGCGACGGACATACTTGAGCATATTCACTTGTAAAGGGTTGATATATAGGTACTAATAAAGCTGAAGATGTTTTTTGTTTGAATGCGCTAATGTCTGGTACCGCTAGTCGGGTGGAACATAAAAATACAACAAATATATGTATGTACATAGAAAATCAGAACTCTTCCATTTGGCTTTGTTGTAGTCAGGTCAGAAGATGGCGAGACGAGCTGGATAAAATAAACATAAGTTCATATCAGAACTGGTCAAAACTAGGTGGAAGACATGAGAGCGGAGGACTAAGCCTAGCCGTAGAGTCTATCATCATACTAAGGGGCATTTATGGGGCCGAAATACCTGGCTGCCCTTTATATCTTACAATTGAATAGTGAAGGACATAATGGTGATCCGAACTGTGATTTAAATTAACAACCAGTACAGTGAACATATCGTATTTATATATATAAAGACTGAATATACTGTGAAGTATAAATAACTCAGAATGACTAGATAGAAGGCGGTAGATATTTTTAAATTAAGCGGAATGTAATAGTTGTTAATATTTAATTCACCTAACAGATGGCACTCAGTGTTTCCGGTAATGTTACCATTTTTTCATAGTAAGGTTCCTACTTTTGCTTCACATTTTCTGTAATGAAATCAACTCCTCAAATAATCATATTAATTCACTAGTTGATTAACAAGTTAAGTATTTTCTCTATAATAAACTGCACATACCCAATTATGGCCCACATAGTGACAAGAAATTGTTTATATTTACGATTGTGAGCAAATGCGTGTAAACTTGTTTATTTTTTTCATTTCTATGCAGCGGCAACACTGACCGGAAACAAGCAGTAACTCATATGTTTCACAACCTGCT
Organism: Noctua janthe; assembly: GCA_910589295.1. Taxonomy (NCBI): domain Eukaryota; kingdom Metazoa; phylum Arthropoda; class Insecta; order Lepidoptera; family Noctuidae; genus Noctua; species Noctua janthe. The sequence goes on along the minus strand of OU342573.1, from coordinate 5,168,937 downwards.
CAAAACTCAGCCAGCCATCTTTTGTGGAAAAATCATTTGTTTCGTGTCGTCAGGGTAAATTTCACAATTGTAATTAATGTCAGAGCCACAGTCTTCGCTTTTATTAAAAAAGCAGCTAGCTGGTAAGTGTGTTATGCGTATCTAATATTAATTTGTGCTGATGTCTTACGCTTGGGCCGTCAGACTAGTTATTCGAGCAATCATTGACCTCAGCGGGTCGAATTTTGAGTATCTTTGTGATTCGGATGATTCTGTAAATTTGGAACTTCCTTTGTACTGCACGTGTGGTAATTTTGATGGTTCTGGCGAAAAATGGATTCTATAAAGTAAAATCAATATTCGCAGCGATGACAGGTGTTCGTGCTAAAGTCAAAGGAGTAAAATAACTATTTACAAGTATATTTACGGTTCACAGTTGGCAGAGTTTTGCGTTTCTTACAGTTATAATGTGTAAAGATGATGATGATGATGTGTGTATCTTTATAAAAATATTGGATTTTCTACTTATTGTTTTCAGAACTGAACAAAAATCCAGTGGAAGGATTTTCTGCTGGGTTGATAGATGACAATGACATATACAGATGGGAAGTCCTCATCATTGGTCCTCCAGACACGTTATAGTAAGTAGCAAATAATATAAATGTTCATTGGATTCCAGACAATCAATAGTTAACCTCTTAGGGCATGGTATTTTATCAGCTAAAAATTATTTCCAGTCACAGGTAAGTATGTTCAGTTCATGACAAGGCATTCTTTATAGCAATGTTCATGTAGGTAGTTAACTTCCAAGTTGTAAGAGCAAAAACTTCAAAGAAGATATATTTATGTATGTGTAATAAGGCATATTTAAACACTGTTTTAAGCTTTCACGGTTTAAAACTAAACTTAGCTCAAAATTATGAACAATCAGGAAAATTATCCCGTAAGTGACAGTATAAGTTTAAGGCATATTTACTGTTTGATAATAAAAAAGCAATGGTATGTGTGATTCAATAATAATTTGGCCACAATTAAGTGTTTTACTCCATTTTCAGTGAGGGTGGGTTCTTCAAGGCACATTTACATTTTCCTAAGGAATATCCTTTGAGGCCACCACGGATGAAATTTGTTACTGAAATATGGCATCCAAATAGTAAGTAATTTATGTTGAAGTATTTAGTAAAACATATTGATCAGAAGAAAAATAATCATTATTACTGGATAACTAATTTGATATAGTTTTTGCTGAATACCTATTTATAGTAACTAAGCAAAAACTAAATAAAGTACAAAATTATACTAAAAGATTATCTTTAATGTGCTGAGCTGCCTCTTGACCTACAAGAAAATATTTTTTCTCATACCAAATGATTCAAAAATACCCTTTGAACATAATTCTTAAATTTTTTTAATTTTATCATGAATAAACTTTAGGCGATTTATTGAAATGAAAGAAAATGCAAAATGGCAGTTTTAATGTGGTGCCAGCATTCTGCATTGTGATGACCCCAATTATTTAGCAGGCAGCATCAACACGCTTACCATGTTTATTTGAGTAAGCAATCACAAAAAATGGGCAAAAGAAAACTTTCCTAAAACAATTAAAATCTTCTTTATCATGTGGCAATTAAAATAAAAAATAAAGTAAAAGATAATTACATAATTACTTTCAGTTGAAAAAAATGGTGATGTATGCATATCAATACTACATGAACCTGGAGATGACAAGTGGGGCTATGAGAAGGCATCTGAACGGTGGTTGCCGGTGCACACAGTGGAGACCATTCTCATAAGTGTTATTTCCATGCTGGCAGACCCAAACGATGAGAGCCCTGCTAATGTTGATGCTGCGGTGAGTAAAGTGATGTCACTTTATTTATTTACATTAGTGTAGCAAAACTTGTATGTGCATGTATGAGTTCTTTCCTAATTTACTTAACAAGGCTGCATATTTCAAATGAACCAAGTGCAATAGAAGCATAGAGCACCAGAGTCAAACAAGAATATTGATTCTACAGTTACTAGGAATGCAATAAAACTACTGCACTGATGTATAGTTGTCTGCATGGAGTGACCTCATGCAGTGTGACATGAGGACACCTCATGAGGTCTAAGCCAATGTATCTCACTTTGACATGTATTGTTGCCAGCTGCACCCTAAGTGATCACAGTAGTTCATTTTTTGTCTGTAGAATGTGTAATTATATAATATTAGGATAGAAAATATGAGTAGATTGCCAATATTGATCAACCAATAATTCTGTATTATAGGAGTCTTGTAGTATTGAGAAAATATGGTTAAGTGGTAGTGTATTGAAATGAAAAAGTGGAAATTCATGTTAATAATGTTTTAATGCCTTAGAGAGATTTTCAAGCTGATAAAGTAAAGCTGCAACTTGCAGCACAGCTACACCTTAGTAGAAAGAAACCATTAGCAGCAGTAAGATGATCTTGTACTTGAGTAATTCAATGGTAGACATGTTCCAAAATAAGTGATTTTCTTTGTAAAGCAATAGAAGTAGTCTGCACTTCCAATTTTTTGAGGAATCTGCTAGATTGATTGATTCAAAAACCTTCAGTATAAATTTTATGTGCAATATTGTGGCCTGGATGAATATCTTACATTCAAAAATAGTAGTGACTACCTTTGGGCTACTGTGTTAATTATTGTGCAGCCATCTAACCAAATTGGATATTCAATGACTCACGGCTGGTTAGTTATCTCTCCCATTCAATTTACTGATGACAACAGCATAGCTCTTATCATGACCTTACAACATAGTAAAAAATGGTGAATTTAGTTAAATGACTGCAAGTTTACTTTCACTAGATTTTGTAGATGTCTAATTGTACCACTTTACCCCTACATTTGTGTTTGATATTAATAATATTTTTAGTTTTTCCACAGGAGACTCACAATATTCTTGTGTTTGAACTGCATCTGTAATTATTATCATTCTCATGTAACTATTGTTTGCATTCACAGAAAGAATGGAGAGAGCGATATTCGGATTTCAAAAAGAAAGTTGCGAGATGTGTTAGGAAAAGTCAAGAAGATTGTTTTTAGGAGAGCGAGGGGATTTAGATCACAAAATATTATCATTGGAAAAGGGCCATGTGACACAACTGTACCACATTATATTGAATAGGTTTTTCACGCTAGGTCGCCGCACCCACCAACCCGTATTTTCACAAACACGACCTCGCATACGCCAATAGTAGACGAGTGCTCATTCTGTTTCTTTTTACAGAAAGAATGGAGAGAATCATATTCGGAGTTTAAAAGGAAAGTAGCACAGTGTGTGAGAAAGAGCCAAGAGGATTGTTCCTAAGTAACAGTGCCCTTTTTCATTATTTAGTTGGATAGTGAGTGTTTGGTGATGCAGTTAGGACGTTGTTGAGAGCAGGCCCCGGCGTGACTCATAGTGCGAGCCCCCCCAACCGGGCCAGAGACAATATTGAAATTGATTTAAAATAAATACTTATTGTAATTAAATGGTATCGCTGCCGTATTTTATAAATAATAAATAAAAATAGAATCCAAGGTCTTTTTCATCTTTTTTAAGACATGTTAGCTAGCTATTGTTATAATAATGAAATATGTATGGTAATTTTTTTATAGAAAAACAAATCTGCATTTTGTTGTTTTTACTTCCTATATGATTACAAGTTTGATCTCTGTATAGTAGAAACCAAATCTGAAGTAATTTAAACAATAATTATTTATTATCGCAATTCGCTATTGTATAAATAAAATATAAACATGCAATAGGTACTAAGAACATGGCAAAATTATAAAAAAAAAGAAGTAAAATGAGCTGTACTTTGCATGATAATAATTGTTAGTTACCGATTCAATGCGATGCAAACACATTGGTAGCTTTTGTAACGTTGCTTCTCTGAATTACAATTTTATTCTAGTGCTAATTTTAGTAGTAAATTTAATACTTAATTATAATTTTTACTGAATAAATATGACTTTTGTAAACTTATCATTGTATGGATTATACCTTGCCCTCTATGCACATATGAATAAAGCACAGGTTGATGAATTGCAGATGTTAAATTGTCGCAAAGCGAACTAGTTGTGGTGTGTCACACCCAACACATCAAAATATTTTTGCTCAACGTTTATAAATGGCGGGAAGATGATAGGCATTATTTATAAATTGTTTGATCCTTTTTTAATTTTGTACATTACTTCTCAATATTGTCAATTAATTATGTTTTTGTACAATTAGAAGAAAAGCTTTGTTACCAGTTTGGATGTGAAAATTATAATAATAGTTATAAAGATGATAAATGAAAAACCCCTCATATTTGCTCGTATATCATCGAACATTGATTTGTGACGTGTGTTTAATACTTTTCCCTGTGTATGTATATTTTTTGCTATAAAATCATAATGCAGTGATAATGTAATTTTATTTGCTATTGAATACCTGGCCCAAACCCACACACATATGATTTATTATTAGATGAGTACAAAGACACAAATAAGTTTATTATCGAAAAAGTAGAAGTAACATTGGTAACTAGTTTATTAATAATAATTGTTATTCTTATCAAAATTCACATTACATAGCTGCAATATGTGGGTGGTCTATACACTTCTGGTTACCCATCTTAATTCTTGGGATTCAAGTGTGATGATGGTATATTCAAAATACTTAAAAAATGTACAATATTTTGTAGTAGATTTTCTATATTTCACTCACTATCAGAGTTCTCTGCTAGAACTGCACCATGAATGCTCCTTGGGTCGAAAGTACTTTCAAAGCACCTTTTAAACACAGACTTGATCATTGATCTGGCAGCAGGTGATGCTGGTATATTATCACAGTCCATTAAATCTATCCTTATGTCTTTGCTACTGGCATCTTTGTTTAAACTACCATTTAATTTATTACTTACATTAATTTCATTATCTCCAGGTATATCTACAAAGTTAAATAGATGAGAGTCTTCATCTAAGCATTTTGAAATGTCCATATCTAAATGTGGCTTCTTCTTGACAGACCCTTGAGTGCTGCTGTCTTTTCGCTTGTTTCTTTCAATATTAGTATTCTGTGTTGATGTTGATTGTGATGCATTATCTGGTTTAGTTGTTGCTAATACAAAATGTGCTTCAAAGGTTGTACCGTTATGTACAATAAAAACAGCAGGTCGTCCAGTAGTCTCAAAATGAAGTTGCAGAGGCAAATTAAGAGCTTCAGAAAATGTAAGCAGTGCTCTGAATTCTTTTAGTGAGAATGTAATAGTAGTTTCTGTCCCTACGAGGTAACTATCAAACTCGGCTGGCTTCAGACTTATTTGTGTTCTGATGATTTTAGTCAGATCTATACTACAGTCAATATAGTTCCGCAGTATGAGAGAGTGTGTTGTAGCTTCTAGTGTAACTTGATCATCTGAACTTTGGAAGTTGTTGAGGGCATCTGATAATATTCTCTGTGGAGATGTAATCCTGCAAGGTTTTTAAATTTATGTCACAATATTGCTGTCTCAAATAATTTCCACACTGTACTAAAGATTATAAACACAGTTGAGTAGATCACCTTACCTGTTTGGCACAGAATCCTTCGTGTACACTGCCTGCATTGCTTTACAATCTAAAATTGAAACGAAATGTGTTTTGACAATGCCATGTCTGCATTTCAACTGGAATATCAACTTACAGGATTCTGAATCCAGTTTGATTTCTAGGTTTTCGACTTGTTTGTCTATGTGTGCAGGCGACTTGAACGTGTTAAGCGCCGATTTCATGGATATTTTACACTTCAATCCCTCATTATCCTCCGTTGAGTAAAAGTTGTAATTGAAGTAGGAGAAGAAATTTTTATTAAACTTGACCATAGCATACGCCGATTCAGCTGCATTTAAAGTTCTTAGTAGTATACAATCTGGAAGGGACTCTAAGTAAAGTTCATCCCCAAATCTTGCAAGAGCATGAACAGTTCTAGCTAAAACTAAAAATATTGAAATTATTTTTAAAGGATTTTTATAGTATTACAAACACACAAAACAGTCAGTTTTTTTTTAATTATCATTATACTTGCCTTTAACATTGGCTCCAGGTACATGGCATTTCATTTTGTATTGATAACTTATTCAATAATTTAATGTAAATAATCTGAAAGTGCAACAGTTGTAGATCATTGCGCTCTAGTTTAACTTTGACAGTTATTCTCCTTCTATTCTGTCTGTCAATAGTGTCAGTGTCAGACCAACCCATGGAATTCATAAATACTATAATGTTCCGGTCAATCCTAATACCTAATCCTAAGTAAGTCGTCATAATCATTCCATTGACCTGTAAAATGACCAATGAGTAGTCAAGGGTGGTCGACAGCAAGTCCACAGTGTGGTCCGGATTTACCTTCATGTATTCTAAATTCTTCAGCTTCTTTTGGTACCTCGCCATTAAGGCGCTCCCATACCGGGAGAATTCGCCCGTAATGTTTATTACGTTACATTCCAAGATTCTATTTAGTCCAGAAACAAGTGCAACAACACACTAACATTTTTGTGGCATCATTTGTATGGCATCTCGGACAATGGTTCGGTACAAACAAAGTGTCTAAGCGATTCGAAGTTGCTGTACTGCACCCGACACTAGGCTAAACCGCTCGGGAGACGCCCTGGTCGTCGGGGGTCACGTGGTGGCTCCCGGCCACCGTAGGCGCGGGCCTGTGGATGGCGAGTTATGGGCCAGCTCGCCGTCCGGCCGTCTTATGACGACATGCCGTGTCGACGGCGCGTTCGTGCTCCACGTGCGCCTCAAAGAGAATATGTCAGCAAACAAGTAGGGGTCCGCAAGGGCCGATGCCTGCCAGGGCTGCAGGACTGTTCGAAAGAGATACCGTGCCCCTGGAACACAAAGGGCAAAGAAGGAACATGGATGGGTTTTAGCCAGTACAAGTCTGACACTCCCTTCCGCTCCGCCCAGAGTGGGGGGGTCATTTTATGATTTCACATCCGAAAAAAAAAAAAAAAAAGGCTATACCGCTCGTGTTACGACTATTACGTCAGCAGAACGTCAAGAACACTTTATAAACAGTTTACAACATTCAAAAACAAAGAGGTTCGGAATTAAAGCCACATTTGTGAGAGCGCTAGGAGTAGAAATTCACAAGTAAATCACAAAAATGTTATTCTAAGTGTTTCATTTATTCAAAAATTGAAACACAATTTTATCGTTAAAATCACGTTTGAAGACATAACATGCATCACAATATGCAATTATAGAAACCCTAAACGTATGTGGGCGGTAAATTGGGCCTGTGGGTGTAGTCACAGGAGCGGTGCGTTCCCACTGGTGAAACATTCATATTAAAGTAAATGGGAACGATAAGTTAGAGTGTGTCTCGTATCGAAAAATGTTTTCAAGGCAGTAAGGTAGCAAGACAGTATGAACAAGACTAGCAAGGTGTCAGTTATGAATGTCTGTGATCTGTCAGTCAGACAAGTTTATTAAGTCTTTGGTCAGTTCATGGTCCATAGTCTAAGTCTATGGGTCAGACCACAGAGCATCAATATAGGGTCAGTGAGGCAGTCTGCACAGAGTACTTTTATATATTGGCAGTCTGTCAGTGAAAGCGGTGGAGTGTGTACGTGTCGCGCATCGAATACAAACAACGCGAGTGGAAGTTCGACTATATGTAACTAAAACGCGTTTTTAAGAAAGAAATACATTGAAGCGACTAAGATAAAGGAAATATGGGTTCGAGCGGTGAGCTGCATTTATTAATTTAATAAATATTAAACTCGTCTGTGGAAATAGCGTGTTATGAATATGACCGTTATGTATTTGTTATTGCTGTTTAGGTAGCGTCTCCGTTATTCAAATGCAATTAATTAGTAGATATTTTGTACACACGATCTTTCTTGTCATTTTTTGCTGAACAACGACTTTTGAACATTTTCTCTGGAACTGATTGTGAAAACTTAGAAAATCCATAATAGATTCCTATTAGAATATCCAGGTCAACCCACATAGGAGTCTTTTTGTTACGTAGGCACGGCATTAATACTGAGATTTGTGCGAAAATAATGTTACTTTAAAATCGTACAAATGTTGTAACTATCTTTTGTCTTTCGATAAAATTATTTATAATATCACAGATGGATTACAAATTGAAGTAATCTTAACACGAGGTAGGTATCTGTTTGTACAATTTGCGCCTCATGCCTGATCTCATATTCCCATACGCATCGTAGGTCGACCGCCGCAGAGCATCGCCACTTCGCCAGTGAATTGATCAATGATCTTGAACAATGTTGATGTAAATAGAGTTTAACGACTGCGAGCGCAGGGTATTTCCGGTTGCCTCTTGTTTGGTTTTATTCATTCCATTTAATAAAATCACGTTAAAAAAACTGATATTTTGTAAAATAGGTAGGATAGGTTTTTGCCATAAATAATACCGAGCGAATAATTAAGAGCGTTCATCCAAAAAGTTGGCAATGTCGCAAATAGCTGTCAAATACATATTTATCTGTTGTTATTCATTAATTTGGCAATATTACTGTATGGGTATAAGAAATATGGCTAATTAGTGAACTAGATTATTAATAATGCAGGGCTTAGGAATAATTGACTATGTTTTACTTACGTTTCTGAATAACTGATGATAAATAAGTAGCTAGGTATAATCACGTTTTCTAACGCCACCCTGCTAACTCTATGTAGGGTCGTTACGCCGGTAGCGCGACCATTTGACGGACTGAGTTTCTTTAAATCAAGATAATAGTATTTGTATAGGTAATATAAATAAAAAATAAATCTAACGTGCTCTATAAATAACTATGAAATAAGAATTTACACAGTTAGAAACAATTGGGTTAACCCAGAGCCGAAAAAAAATTGCTCAAGGCGCCTCTTGATTTAATGGTGTGTGGATGTACCGCGAGTTGGAAAAAAAATAACACGGCGCGCGGCGATCAAAGGTAAGTTTTATTACTTATTTCATGTTTTACACACAAGTTAGATGTTAAATTGTACAATGAATAAGTTTTGGTTATTATTTAGTTGCATTTTGCTATTTTTAAACTTATAATTAAGATAAAATCAAGTGGTCGGTAACCGAAATGCTTATTTATCAAAAACGTTAGATAGCGACCACATGGTCGCAAACTGACGAGAACCGCATTATTCTATTTTGATTAATATGATCCTAATGCTTCATACAGGACTGTTACAATTTTGAATGTAGTATTGTAAAAGGTTTTTGTTGTAGTTCTTTGGTTGGCGACCACCAGTTTCTTTGAAAGAACTTTGTTAAATTTACGTACAAAATTGGATGCTAAACAGGTGGTCGTAAACCAAAATAATCGATTAAAGACATTGGTTTCCGACCACCATAATTTAGTATGAGAGAAATAACGGCCGCTAACAGAAATAAGTATGAAAGTTCATTGAGTATGCGACCACGTCTGATTTTTTTGATTTGGTTGGTTATTGAAAGGTCCGTTTAATAATTATTTTAGCAAGCAACCATGTGGTTGTACATAATCTGTCGAAAACTAAATATATATTTCAGTTTAAAACAAAATTAGACATAAAACAACAATAAATTATTTTTTAATACTTTTTTTTTAGATGGAGTTCCCAAATAATTCAGAGTCGACAAAAAAAAAGAAAAAGACTGTCCAGTACACTGAAGATGCCCTGAAAAAAGCTCTCGATGATATCCGAAAAGAAGAGAAGGGAATAAGAGAAACATGTAGACTATCAGATCCCAACGACCACGATACAAGATCGGCTTAATTATGAATAAGAAACGCGGAATATCATCATCATCTTCCTGCCCTTGTCCCATGTCACTTGGGGTCGGCCCAAAACGTTTTTTTCTTCTAATCTCCGCTGTCAACCGTCACGCTATCATTTACTCCTTTAACTTTCATATCATTCCTCACACAATCCATCCATCGTTTCTTTGGTCTTCCTCTCCCTCTCCATTTATCAACATTTATATTCATCACTCTTTTAGTGACATGCGATTCGTCCCTCCTCATGTGATGAGGAGGGACGAATCGCATGTCAACTGTAAACTGATAAAAATGGTCGCAAACCGACGTTTTCGCTATATTTTCACTTTTTCAGCACTTTATAAATATTTTTGTATTAATGTATTTTATTTTATGTTTTGTATCCAAACTAGATTATATTTGGGACAAATTCACATTAACATATGCTATTTTGCGTGTAGACAACATTTTTTTTTCCTCATCTTATGTGGGCAACCCAGCTAACTGGTCGCTAACCGGCGCAATGACCCTATATCCCCGATAGTTTCCACCAATCTAGTGACTGTTTACAAGTTGAAAGCAATTGAAAGGAGTTACGAAAACTTCCGAAATCCCGTAAGGGTTGCCACCTTTCAGCGATACTTCACTGTTTTTTCTCATAATAGTAAAATATTAAATCTGACCACCATGTGAACGCAACTATTAGATACACCTCTGCCTAATCCTTTAGGCGTGATGTTATGTTGTGTATTATTCAAAAAAGTTTAAAAAGTAATATTATAATTATTCTTTACAGTAAAATGAATTCCGACATCACCATAAAATATCGTTTGCATTTTCACTCGCCTGGCCATAAATTCCCCATTACGGAAAAAAGCTTGAATGCCTGAAAAATGGTTATTAATAAAAATCTTATTAATTTCGACAGTTCCGTAAAAATTGCAACGATGTAAAAAAATCGAGTTGTTCAACTATAGATTTATTTGCTTCAATTTATTTATCTCATCATGAAGTCGATCGTCATCTACACAAATAATCGTCCATATATTAAATTATAAACCAAGGGATTTAACTGCTTCTACATCATCTTTGTAAGTAATTAATGTAACTTTTAAAATAGTTTGAATACAGAATTTGGCAATACACGCCACTTCCTGCTGTATGCTTTCGCTCGCCGCCCGATGGGTACCTGTACCCCAGATCTACACAATTCAAACCGGTAGACTGGCAGACCCGGAGGGGTGGCACGCCTAGTTCCGATTGGATAATGGCACAATTAAGTAACAGAATTATAGATTTTAGGATTATAGAATTTAGCCGAATTCGGATTTCTCACAGGTTATTTTCGCAGACAGCATGAACAATTAGGATTTGAATTTGTGTCACTGTCGATTGCCTAAAACAACGAACTGCCGAAAGACGAGCGACTCGAACTCGTTTCCTTACCCAGAATAAAAAACCTATGGCATGATGGCATCAGGAAGCCTGAGAAAGAGAAGTGTACATGGTCCGACTATTTCTAAAAGTTTAGCACGATTCTATCGAGAATCGATACCCCAGAGTACAGAGACGTCTCTAAAGTGGTGCGCGGTGGTCACAGCTTCGGCAATTACGTGCTCTTTAGTCAGATTCATTTGATCTGAAAGGGACTTCATAATTGGAAGAACAGTGTTGAAGAGCTATGAAATGCATGTATCAAGAAGGCATATTTACCGACATCGACATGCCAACGAAATAGAAGGTATTACAAAGGCACTTCAAAACATTTTTATTAAGAATTTTACATTTATTATTCAGCTGTTAGATAAACCATTATTATTCCTAACATATTTAAAAAATTAAACAGTTAAATTACATGTTCGAGGTGCGGCCCACTTTTTATAAAATACTTCTTGAAGTTGTGTTCGTTCTTTAAAAACTCGAAGTTCTCTATGGTCGCGTTAGATACGTGCCAGGCTACTATTAGTTTACATGACCCATCGTTCTCAATACAGTATTCAAGTGGCAACGTAGACGCTGCAGATATTTTATGAGGGTAGAAACTGTATTCAGACAATATTCTTACACCGCATTCTAGGATATTATCAGCGAGGCTCCTGACGGCACCTGAAAACCCATAAAGATTTTAAAATATTCTAAGGCGCGAATTATACAGAAACGGCGTAAGGTAAAGGCGCAGCGCAGGCGTGGAATTTATAAGGAAACGAAAAATCGGCGTGCCTGCAGCGCCGCGCCGCTTGAGTGTAATTCACGACACGTCGGTCGCCTACGTACGTTTTGTATGAAAACGTTTTGAAGCGGCATCATGCCTGCGCTGCGCCTGGGCCGCGCCTTCAGTTTACTCCGTTTCTGTATAAATCGCGCCTAAGAGTGATGTCAAAGAAAACCCTTCGCCAGCTGTAGTGTTTCTACAATTATGTTTTGTTACAAAATAGTGGTATATTCTGGTGGCTTATAATCAGAGGTCGGAATTAGGTAGAGTTATTTATGTACTTGCATCGTAATGTTGATATTAATATGGATATTCTCGGGATTTCCCAGGATTTATAATCCCGTGTGGCCAACAATATTACGAATAAATAATAATATAAACCTCAGAGATAGATAAGACAGATGAAACAAAGATAATTAACATACAATTTTTATTAGTATTTACATTAAAAACACAATACGTCGTATGGTTTAAATTGTGTAAAAGTAAATAACTTTTTTATTTAATAAATCATGGGATTTTTCTGCTCTTTAAAATTATTCTCGGGATTTGAGGCATATCCACTTTATTCTTTCGCTGTATGAAATCAGTGTAAGTACACAAATAACTCTACCTAATTCCGACCTCTGCTTATAATAAACTACGCAAAGCCATTTTTTCTAGTAAGTTGTTAACAGGCCTTGTGCATAGTAATTATTTACAAATATAGGATTAAATACAGGTTTTATCATCTTTTTGTGCTAATGTGCCGCCGGTAGTAAAAAAATAATTATACTTAAAAACATTGTGAAAAAATAGTTAAGTACTTAATTTTATTAACGTAATATAAAATTATCATTAAAACTATTTGTTTTAATGTACAATCTGTTTAACGAGTTTAGTTGCATTGCATCACTTGCACCACGGTGCTGGCGTAAAAATACAGGTTTCAATGTATCTCGATGAAGATATCCTAATGTAGTAGGTAAGGCGAATAATCAAGCTATACAAAACCTGTTTATGCGGATCTCTCATTGTACGCGAAATCTTTACAAAGCGAGATTATGTTATACTGGAAATGTATAGCTTGATGTGTCGCCTTGTATACACGTACCGAAACATCGTATAATTCGTATTTTAACTACTGATAAAAGTCGGAACATTGGAACAAAAAGAGACCCTTCGTATGCATACAGTAAAAATCTGTTATTTTGAAATTACAAACGGACACTTCAATATTATTTATTAGTATAGTATAGATTATATAAGTAACTAAACTTTGTAAGTTTGGATGTAGAGGGCAATCAATAATAAATTGCAAGTACTGATACGATTCTAAAAATTCTTTCACTAATACTACACCTATACAAATAAATAAAATTGAAGTGTCTGTTTGTGATTTCAAATTATAGATTTTTACTCGATGCATATGAAGGTGCCTACGGTACTTACAACAAAAACACATTCATTAAAAATTTTGTCTGTCTTTCTGTTTGTTCTTGCTAATCTCCGAAACGGCTGGACTGATTTTGACGGGACATTTACTGGCGGTAGCTGATGTTATAAGGAACAACTAAAGCTACTTTTATTTTAGAGAAAATAATGAGGGTGCCGTACAAAAAAACTAAACCCATAAATTGTAATCAAAATCCGATTCAAATAGGGAAGTAATATTTTTGTAATAATTTCACGCAAACGAAGGTCGTGGGCAACAGCTCAAATATGCAGGCAAATGCTAGTCTTCTCTATAATCATCCGCAACTATAGGTTAAAATTGACCCTTAATTTCGTTTGGTATGGCAATAATGAACTGCAGTCCTATTCCGAATATAAGCTTGGTCCTTGAATATGAAGTAGACTCACCATCTATGCACGTATCGTTGATGACTTGCTTGGTGACGCTCATGTAGCGCTCCAGGGTGGTGTTGAAGGTCGGCTTCAGACAGAGGTACTCCTCTTCTGTATACTCTGGCGCCCGAACTGACGGGATCACCTCGTACTTTATGACAGAGTTAAACACGCAAGGGTCTTGGATGGTCACAACCTGTTAGGTTAATTGAAGCAGAAGCAGTTAATTAGCTTCTAACAATCCCACTGCTGGGATACAACAGGCCTCCTCTATGTGAGAGGGAGTTCCACTACGCGGCCCAGTGTTGGTGGTTGGTGGGTGTTACGCGTCTTCGAATGTTTTGATCTAGGACATGCCTTTCATGGTTTCCCACGATGTTTTCCTTTACCGTTTTGAGACACGTGGTGACGAAATAAATTACACAAACTAAAGTGCTTGCTCAAGTTCGAACCGGCGACCTACACTCGATACCACTCTTCTTAAAGAATGAAAGAAAATTAGCACAGCGAAAAATAAATATGAGCGCACTATCGGAAAAAAAACCCTTCTTTACTGGCACATCGTATCTATCCACAAGAAATTAAGAATTTCCGAGTGTGCAAATAAATCTAGCTCAAAGGAAAATTATCTTACAATTATTGATACTTACTGAATTATTTACTTCCTCAATCACGTGATTGAGAAAGGAATTCTCTATTGTTAGACGATAACGTTATCGTCTAACAATAGAGAATTGATTAAATACATATATCGAGCCAAGTTATGTTCCCGTAGGTCTTATGGCTTAGGTTCTTGTTAAAAACACTATATTGTAGTAGTTTGAATGTGACCAAAGTGACTACATACCAGAGGGCCTAGAATATAACCCTGAGGCATTCCATTGTTTTACGTAAAAATTTATTACAATGATGTCAGAATCAAACCTAAAAAACTGCTTATAGAAATTAGATAGAGTCTATCTGGCAGTTCAGAAAGTAGGTCTTCTGTGATCAACAGTATCAAAAGCCTTTAAAAATGAACTTCAGAGTTTCTTGCAAAAACATGTAGTAAAAAAATGGCTCGTCATGTTGACTTGAGCCTTGTATAAAGGTTGCATGCTAATATTATCTTTCGTAAATATGCCTTTTAAAGATCTTCTTTCATGTATCGTTCGCATCGTAGTTCTACAAAACATTTTTCTGTAGTATATTGAAAAATGCAATACCTACGCATATTAGATTAAATGTGGGTACGTTCGAAGTATTTTGTCTGCAATCTGCTGTGCTAACACATATTACGATTAAAAATTGATAGGTATTAAGGTTTACTGTGACATAGGTATGTCACAGTAAACAGCACAGAAGGCACTAATGTGGAAGTTAAATATAGCACAGGTGCACAGTGTGCATTATTTTAGAATAAATTGGTTGGTTATATTATTACGAATGACTGATTTCATAATGTTTTACAAAAATAAAAACTTGAGAAAGATACGCTGTCACGATATTACTGCCAGATCAAACCAATTTTTTTTTTTTTGCTTGGTCGCTTCAATTTTCTTTTTTATTGTAGTTATGTCTACATTGTTCTTCCATGTATTTTTCCATGCAACGACATTGATTTATTGCATGAATTTTTTGAACATTGTTATCCCCGACCGAATTCATTTATCACTATAAATCGGCCTGGGTGTTTATTTCATCTCTGCATTAATCATACCTTTAGCAAAGACACCTACACATCGATATTTATTTTAAATATATGGTAAATAACTAAAAAATCCTCGGGTTTCTTTGTCCTACCTTGGTAGTTAGTCAGATTTGCATCAAGAGTTCAAGTTCAAGACTACTAAGATCTTTCAACCGGACTCTATTTAAGCTGAACTCATGATTTATCTTGAGTTTCAAGGTTGTGGAAACCGGCTTGTAAGTAGTTTCTTAGCTCTCGGCACAAGCGACGTACAGCGTGATTTAATGATACGTACATAGCCTAACACATAAGTGGTTGGTCAAATAATAGACGGTGCCTGCGGTAACTGACAGTTACTTAGATAAAATTACGAGCTCTTAAGGCGTAGTTGTGTACTATTTTCTTGGCATGAGCAATATTAAAATTCATGTAAGCGTGACGTTTGAGTTCAAACGCTGTGTTCAAACCATTCTAAATAGGTAGTATTAGCCTTTCTAGTTGAGGAAATGCACAAACAAATTCAGAATCGTAAAGATTCTGAGTTTATTCCTTAAATCCACGTAATGCATGGTGCATCGAATTCGCATGGACGATAAGACTCTTATAAGTGTGACCTTACTCCAGTGGAATCACTTTAATTCGGCAGTACAAACAAACTGTCTCTACTGGCGTTCCTCCTCAGGGCCTCCTGGCATAGTGTGACCTTACATTTTAAGAGGACCCAGAGATGTAACGGTCTGTTATATTTACCTCTCTCCCGATGCATCTTGGTTCCAAGAACAATTCATTGAAGAGGTTAATCGCTGAGGTCTGGCTGGCGACAGGGAACTGTATCATGCCATTGCAGAGAGTCCAGCGGCCGTCGCGAATGATGTATGACCGAGGCAATTGGCTCATCGTAGATACTGTCAATGTTGTAACTCCTAGCCTGTGAAATATTGGAAAGATTCAATGGATATATATATATATATTCGTCATTGTCATCTTCCTGCCCTCTTCCAGTATTACAATGTCTCTTCAATAATGTTTTCGTCAATGTTGCGTCAATTATTTTTGCTTGGCGTGTTTGATTGAACGATCAGATGTATTTTTTTTTGTATAAAAACGTGCCTCATTTTATAACAGAACTTCTAGCTGTAGGAACAGTTTAACGACTAGAGTTCGACTTCTCATTAGTATCGATCGGCAGTGCGATGATTATTAGGCATTCGTTCACATCCGCAAGTGTGTTACTGTTAGCATTGGACTCTTTGTTCCTTTTGTTACCTAGATCTTCTGTCCCAAAGCATAATAAATAATTTATCTGACTACATGCCGAAACTAATCGCCTACTGCTGGTTTTATAAAACTGCAATTTGAAATGTGGCCAATTAAAAAAAAATATATAGGTTAATACTCTTTTTAGAAGAAACTAACTCGGGAAGATTGACATCAATATAATGTTGAATGCCTTGAATGGGATGTTATTTATACCTGCGTCACTATAGACGACATGGGACTTAAAGTGGCAGAGTATAATAAAGTTGGTAAATATGTATGAGTTCAAAACGTAAATATGGGCTATTAAAATATGAACACTGCATAGTGCAAGTGTTCAACACATGTTGCGATAGTAGAGATACGGACGGAGAACGCGTACAAAACTTCAAGTTCTACACCTATCGACAACAAATATTAGGTAAAGTTATTTAAGATAAAGCATAATAAACTTTACTTTAACTATCATAAATAAGTTTAAAAAAATATCTTGCAAAAAGTGAAATTATGAATGTAATGCACGATCATTACCATCAGCTTACCATTGTATTATTAAAGATATCTTAATTGATGGATATAAATGTGTCATAAGAATGGGCTTACAGTGCCTTGTATGCGTGGTGCGTAAAGGCATTTATTGGGGGGTGTGTTGTCAGAATTCCTCCTCGTGTGCCTGATGGCTGCCGGTCCCTCTCGATATGTCTGGAGGGAATAGCAGTTGCTGGGCCGGTGCACCCTGGGCGTGGGCAGTATCCTTCCCCGAGGAATGGGAAGAGATTCTTATTCTTCGGGGAATGTTACTGTCCATGGCTAATATTCTGACATGGGAGGAGCCCATTGTGGGCCTAGGGGGCGTTGTTCCGCGTGACCCTCTGAAAAGCAGAGGGCACAGCGGAGGAGCAAGGGCGGGCTCGGTGTGCACTTACCCTGCCTCCGAGCACCTACCCCACCTTCACTGTCGTGAAGGACACAGTCCTTCACTGTCCCCGTCGATATCGTAATCCCTCCGTCGAAGTGTCGTGGAACACGTCTCGCGGCTTCGATTGGGACCGAGGGTCTTGGCTTAACCGCCCGGATCACGAGGTAGAAAACCTCTATAAAAAGTTACCCCGAATCTCAAGCGGCGGCGCACCGCGAGGAGATGTATGGCTGACGGGTTCCTATGGAAAATCAGTCGCTAGTGCGAACCACTGCCGGGCCTGGCTATGGCTTATCTGGGCACAGGGGGCACTGCCCAGATGGACTTTTTATTTCCCCCATACTCGTGGGAACAGTATGGAAAATCACATTACCCAAAATACGGCCGATAACGGCGAAGGAAGGAAGGAGAGGGATGCGGGGTCGGAGTCCGGCGCCGCATCCAGCGACGTGAGCGCGGGAGGCTCAGAGAGCTCCCGGAGCGGGAGGCCCGGGGCTGCTGCGGGGAACAGGGAGTTCCTACGCAAGCGATCCAGGCCGGTAGGCGACCGAGAGTCGTCGTCAGAGGGGGAGCTGGCTTCGGCTCGCAAGATCCCCACCAGCAAGCGTGGCGGGATCCGTGGCAAGGGAAGAGGCCTCTCTGTCACCGAGAGGTCGGCGCGGCTTGCCGAGGAGGGGCGCCACCCGGGGGTGGCCGGTCACGGGGTGGATCGTTCGGGCTCCTCTGGTGACGAGGCGGTCGCAGACGGCGGCTCAGATGCGGAGCGTAAGGCCGAGTTTGCGAAGGAGGTGGAGGTGGCGCTGAGGGCTGTGTCCTACAAGCAGAAGCCCTCTACTAGACAAAGGGCCATACCTGCAGCGGCCGCCTCCATCATAGCGGCAGCGAAGGTTAGATATGCGGGGCCTCCACCAGACGAAGTTGCCAAACTGCGGGCGGAGGTCGCTCGCCTGACGGCTGCTACGGAGCTTCTCCAAGAGGAGAACAAGAAGCTCCGAGCAGACCTGGCCGGTCTGCGCGAGTCCGGCTCTCGCAAGGCGCCCCAAAATGGGGGCCAGCAGCGACCAAGTCAGCCCGTGCCGTTGGAGAACCAGGTTCTGAACCTGGTTCGGCAGGAGCTGGCTGCCTTTCAAGCGCCGTTCTCCGTTCTGGAGGGCATTGTCCTGCGCCCCCCCCCTGGCGGCAAACAAGGCGGCCACATATGCGGCTTCTGCGGCCTCCGCACCGGGGCCGTCCAGCCAGCCCTCCGGCAGGGTTACGTCGGCCCCCGAAAAGCCGGCTCTGGCGAAACCGGCTCCAGTCGGGAGGGCGGCGGCCCTGAGGCAGAGCAAGGCGGTGGCCCAAAAGAAGGGCAAGGCGGCATATGTACCGGCGCCAGCCGCGAGACAGCCACCACCGCCGCCTCCCCCGCCCACTAAGCCTTCTGTGGCCGAGCCCGGGTGGCAGATGGCCGGAGAAAGAGCGAGGGAGCGAAGGGCGGCAAAAAAGGCCAGGAAGCGGGAGCGGAAGCGCCGACAAAAGGAGCGGAGCGTCGCGGCTGGGCTCAGCGCCCCGAAAACCGCAGCTGTAGTGATAACGCTACAACCGGATGCGGAAAAGAGGGGCGTCACCTACCGCGACGTGCTCGCTAAAGGGAAGGCGACGGTGGATCTCAGAGAGCTCGGGATCGCCGGGGGCCTCCGGCTTAGAGTGACCGCAACAGGGGCTCGAGTGCTAGAGATCCCCGGCGAAACCCGTGGCTCGTCTGCTGACGCTCTGGCCGAAAAGCTCAGAGCGTCCCTAAATGCGGACGAGGCCCGAGTGTCCAGGCCCGTCAAATGCGCAGACCTGCGCATCCTGTCTGGACGACTCGGTGACCGAGGAGGAGGTGGTGGCCGCCGTCACCAGGACCGGTGGGTGTCCTGCCGAGCAGGTCAAGGCAGGCACCTTACGTCCGGATCTGTCGGGCATGCGAACCGTAACGGTAAGCTGCCCTGTGACGGCGGCGAAAGCCATTGTGGAGGGCCGAAGGCTCTTGGTGGGCTGGGTGTCAGCGCAGGTGAAGCTGCTGGAGCCCAGACCTCTGAGGTGCTTCCGCTGTCATGTAGGGTACCACGTGTCGGTCCGGTGCACCTCGGAGGTGGACCGCAGTGGCCTGTGCTTCCGCTGCGGCCAGCCCGGTCACCGGGCAGGGAGCAAGGCCTGCGGTACACCCGCCAAGGCCAGCAGCAAGGGAAGGCCCTCCGCCACCACCGCCAAAACCCCCACCGTCGCCACCACCGCAGCCGCCGCCACTGTTGCCGCCGGTGCCGTTACTGCTGCAATTTCCGCAGCGGGGCCCTTGCAGAGGGCCCGGGAGGGGACTGAAATGGAGTGCCAGTAACGGCCCCATTGCGCCTTCTCCAGGCGAACATCAACCACTGCGCCTGTGCTCAGGATCTGTTGCTCCAGAGCATGGCGCAGTGGTCGATTAACATCGCCGTGGTCGCTGAGCCGTACTTTGTCCCGCCCAGGGATGACTGGGTGGAGGACCATAGCGGTTCAGTGACCATAATTGCGACGGCCGCCGCCGGTACCCCGACCCTTGAGAGTGTGAGGAAGGGTCAGGGGTGCGTAACAGCACGGTTCGGGGAGATCGATGTAGTGGGAGTCTACTTCTCCCCGAGCCGAACTCTCGCCGAGTTCCACAACTGCCTCACGGAGTTGAGTGTCGTCATCGGAAGCCATTCCCTCCCCGTGCTTGTACTCGGGGACTTCAATGCCAAGAACTTGGCTTGGGGTTCTCGTTACACGGACGTGCGGGGTAGGATGGTGGAGGACTGGGCTCTGGAGACAGGTCTAGTCGTCCTAAATCGGGGTTGTCCCCACGTGCGTGCGGATGCGGGGCGAGTCGGTGGTGGACATCTCGTTCGCTAGCCCCGCTCTGTCACCGCGTGTCGTCGACTGGCGCGTCATGGAGGGGGTGGAGACCTATTCCGACCACCGGTACATCCGGTTCGACGTCTCCACTCAGACCTCAAGCGCACCGGTCCTACAGGCCCCGAGTGGTCCGCGATGGGCGCTGAATCAGCTGGACCGGGAGCTCCTCCTGGAAGCCTCAATCGTGCAGGCCTGGGTGTCATCACCGGTCAGGCCTGCCGACATCAATAACGAGGCGGGTTGGTTCCAGGAGGCCATGTCCGAGATTTGCGACGTGGCAATGCCCCGAGTTCGGCCAGGAAGCGCCCGGCGTCAGGTGTACTGGTGGTCGCAAGAGCTGACGTCTCTGCGCAAGGCGTGCGTTGCCGCGCGGCACCTGTACGCCAGGCATCGCAGGCTCCGCATCCGCCCTCCGGATGCGGCAGCCATTGAGGCGGAGCTGTACGAGGGGTACAGAGCGGTAAAGACCGCCCTCCAAGAGGCTGTCCGGCGGGCCAAGCATTTGGCCCGCGAGGAGATGCTGGAGTCTCTGAACGGAGATCCGTGGGGACGCCCTTACAAGATGGTGCGGGACAAACTCCGCACCCGGGCCCCCCCGCTAACGCAGAGTCTCCGGCCTGAGCTCGTGGAGGACGTGGTGAGCGTTCTGTTCCCTTCGCGAGGGGAGCATCCTCCCCCGCTTATGGCTCCGTCACCGCGTGCGGTGCCGGAAGCGGACCACACCGATGACGACGATGACGTTCCGGAGGTGACTGGGGTAGACCTGAGAGTGGCGGTACGCAGGCTGAAAGCCAGAAATACCGCCCCGGGACCCGATGGCTTGCCTGGCAAAGCCTGGGTCCTGGCCTCTGAGGCTCTCGGGCCCCGATTGGAAGGGCTCCTAAGCGCATGCTTGGAGAGAGGCCAGTTCCCGCTTCGTTGGAAGACGGGAAAGCTGGTCCTCATCCGGAAGCCAGGGCGCCCTGCGGACTCTCCGTCCGCATACCGGCCCATTGTGTTGCTCGACGAGGTGGGCAAGCTCTTTGAAAGAGTCATTGCCAACCGCCTCGCCGGGCACCTTGCAGGGATGGGGCCGGATCTTGCGGAACACCAGTTTGGTTTTCGCAAGGGGCGCTCGACGGTGGACGCCATCATGCGCGTGAGAGCCCTCACGACGGGGGATGCGGTGTCCCGGGGCGGGGTTGTCTTGGCGGTATCTCTTGAAATCGCCAACGCCTTCAACTCCATGCCCTGGAGCTGCATTGCGGAGGCACTCCGGTATCACGGGGTGCCGACCTACCTTCGTCGTGTGGTCGGGGACTACCTGACGGATAGGGCCGTCATCTACCCCAGTCGGAGCGGAGAATGGAACCGGCGAGAGATGTCGTGCGGTGTTCCACAGGGTTCAGTTCTGGGGCCGGCCTTGTGGAACATCGGTTACGACTGGGTGCTGCGCGCCGACCTCCCTACCGGCGTCAGTGTAGTTTGCTACGCTGACGACACGCTGGTACTGGCACAAGGGAGGTCGCACGAGGCGGCGGCCGAAAACATGACACGCGGGGTTGCGATAGTTGTGGAGAGGATCCGGCAATTGGGTCTCGAGGTGGCATTGCACAAGTCCGAGGCCATGTGTTTTCATGGACCTCGGAATGCGCCACCGTCGGGATCCCTACTGATGGCAGGAGGGGTTTCCATCGGCGTCGGGTCGACGTTGAAGTACCTAGGACTCGTCCTCGACAGCCGGTGGAACTTCGTGGAGCACTTCCGACGTTTGGCTCCCAAACTGGAACGGACAGGGGCTGCCTTCAAGCGGCTCTTGCCCAACCTGAGGGGTCCAAACGCCTCCTGCCGGAAGCTTTACGCGGGGGTCGTGCGGTCCATGGCCCTTTACGGGGCTCCGGTGTGGGCGCGTTCTTTGAGGCGGCAAGCCGCCCACTACCTGAACGCGCCCCAAAAGGTGATAGCCATAAGGCTAATCCGGGGGTACCGCACGATCTCCGGCGAGGCGGCTAGCCTCCTTGCCGGATTGCCGCCATGGGATCTGGAGGCGATAGTCCTCGCGCGCCTGCATGAATGGCGCGCGGAAGCACTATGTCGGGGGGAAACACCGCTGCCGCGACAAATTGCCGCTCAGCGGAGAGACCTCCGGCGTGATCTCATGGCGACATGGAGAGAGCGACTGTCGCAACCCCGTGCAGGGCACGCCACTATAGTGGCGATAAGTCCCCTCTTTGAGGAGTGGCTAGAGAGGCGCCACGGTGCCCTCATCTACCGCCTGACGCAGGTCCTCACCGGACACGGTTGTTTCGGGAGGTTCCTGCACCGAATCGGGCGGGAGGAAACGCCCGGGTGTTTCCACTGCGAGGATCGTCTGGAGGACACGGTGGAACATACCGTGGAGGTCTGCCCCGCTTGGGCGGAGCACCGCCGTGTCCTCATAGCGGCGATTGGCGGCGGCGATCTCTCGCGTCCGGCCTTGGTTCAAGCCATGGTCCGGAGCGAGAGGGAATGGGAAAATGGGAAGCCGTCACCTCCTTCTGCGAAGCAGTCATGCTAGTGAAGGAGGTGGCAGGACGTGAGAGGGAAAGAACCTCACGTCCCAGCCGCCGCGGGAGACGCCCTGGGCGTCGGGGGTCACGTGGTGGCTTCCGACCACCGTAGGCGCTGGCCTGTGGACGGCGAGTTATGGGCTAGCTCGCCGTCCGGCCGTCTTATGACGACAGGCCGTGTCGACGGCGCGTTCGTGTTCCACGCGCGCCTCAAAGAGATGTCAGCAATCAAGTAGGGGTCCGCATGGACCGATGCCTGCCAGGGCTGCGGGACTGTTCGAAAGAGATACCGTGGCCCTGGAACATAAAGGGCAAAGAAGGAACATGGATGGGTTTTAGTCAGTACAAGTCTGACACTCCCCTCCGCTCCGCCCAGAGTGGTCATTTGATGATTTCCCATCCGGAAAAAAAAAAAAAAAGGCATTTATTGGCCTTATCAAATTTGTTTTCAAATTGTTAATAAACATTTGCACAAATTCTCGTCTCTCTTTGTACAAGGAACCTCCATTAAAGCGGCGTATCTTTTCAGGGTGCTTATGTGTAAATTACATAAATGTTACGATTTTCCTTCTTCAATAGAGATATATTAAGAGCGGTTATATTATTATTAGTTAATTCACGACTTCATGTGAACAGTCTTAAGTTTCCGAAAATAAGTTAGCCGTAATTAGATTTGCATCAACATATTATTATCGCTTTCGCACTTCGGTATTTATAAACGCTAATGGGTTATTTTGTATTATTTCCACTAAATTCATTATTAGGTTCAGTGCCTGTCCCTCTGCTATTGATCCTAACCATATAAAATAAATTTCTAATCAAATCTTGAAGTACAAAATATGTAGCGGTTTAAGATTCGTGCCACGTTACCTGCCCTTCGTGATGGCTTCCTTCAG
The DNA here is from genome assembly GCA_910589295.1 of Noctua janthe. Lineage (NCBI taxonomy): Eukaryota > Metazoa > Arthropoda > Insecta > Lepidoptera > Noctuidae > Noctua > Noctua janthe. The sequence continues at coordinate 5,145,008 of OU342573.1, read as the reverse complement.
CGTGGTTTCGCGCGCGACTAAGGCGCGAATTTGAGTTTTCAGACTTTCGGCTAACACTGTAGCAGTACGTATCGTCTGGTCCAACTTGATCTTCAGATCAACTGCGGACATCTGATTGGAGGTTTTAGGGTCTGGCGTCGTCTTCCTATTGTTCTCTCCGTCTTGACTCATATGGACCATCATTGAGTTCCCATCAAATCTTCTCTGTGCTACATTTCTGATAAAACGGTTAATAGGTATATTGATTAGTTATTATTAACTTAATTTGTTCCTTCCGCAGTTCATCAAATTATGGGTTACAGAATTCTAAAGTAAGATTTATAAGAAAAATTTTTTTCCCAACTATGTACATTGTGTATCATAAATTCATAATGCCGAGTCATGGTGATTCAGCAGATGTTTTGTAAAACTAAGAACTGTGGTATTGTTGGGTATTGGTTAATTTATAGTAAGGTACTTATTGGACATTAACTGTTTTAAATTATTGACTAACGTCATTTACATAGTTACTTACAATTGATCTTCAATTGGACTCATCCACTCTGAAACCTGTTAGGATATTTGTAAAATATTAGAATAAGATACTTATTAGATTCAGAAAAGAAACTTTATTATTTTTAAAATTCTGAAATACTGTAGGTTTGTGTATGCAACAAGCTGGCATCGGATAATTTAAGTAATTACTACTTTTAAATGTAGATCATGCATGTCGCTAACATTTTGATTTTGTACTATTTGATCATATTATTGTCAATCAAGTCTATAAACGGCAAAAAATATAATACAATACTACCCTCCCGGCCTCCATACTACATACATAATATAATACATAAATAATTGTTGTATTCTCACCCAGTTAGAGCTGCTAAAACGCGACGTTAGTAAAAATATAAATAACTGAACGAAAATAACTTCCATGGTGAAATCGTTGCCTTGTGTGGCTTTGCTCTGAGAGTAGACATCAAAATGCATATTGTTCCTGGCAATGTTTACAAATTCACTGATAAGTGCCCACCATTGTTCAAAACCATTGTTACCATTATGAATTGCGTTTTTGAAAAAAAAACTTGTTCAGGTGGGATAGGTAGGTACCTATTTCATTGATATTTAACCTATTAATTTTCGTCAAGAAATATAGTTTATGTTCTATCCGCTATCTACAGTTAATGGGCTGATTATGAAGCAGGTGAAAAGGCAAAGCCACATTTTTACATTGAAATATAACTTACGGTGGAAGGAAATCCCTGTGGGACTCCTTTCATTGTGCAGATTTTACATTAGCATTCGACACGAAGGCCTTCGAGGCGTTTATGAGAGATTGGCCATAGAAAATCGTACAGAGAAAAGAGTGACGTGGGGGAGACGTTGATCCTGCTGTGGGACAATACAGTTTAAAAAAAAAACGACACGCTGCTGGTGTCAGTTATATTAAGCAAATCAGATAACTTCTTTGCGTTCTTGCGTGCCTTGATATTTTCTTTTCTCCACTGTATTATTTTTAGCTGTGAGCTGCAGAGAATTCGATTGTCCGTCGTTAGTGTTTCATACTTTTATGTATGTATGTAGGCACTTTGTAAAGGAAAATGTCGCACTTTATATTAATAGTTGCTTTATAATTGTAATTCATGATAAATTAATAGGCTTTTCAACTTTGGCAAGCTGGTAGTAGTTATCTAAGAACTTTAAAACATTAATATTTTGTGAGAAGGTGTTAAATATAGAGTTTTTTTTTCAGCGGACGCGTTCGTGGATGCGCTCCTGACAAAGGAGGCAGCAGAGCACCCTTCTGACAGTGTAAAGCCAGATGCACTCGTCATGGAACTGCCGGAGTGGTTCGACGAGAAGAAATATAACAAGTAAGGAAATAAATAATGCAACGTATTTATTCGTGGCATTATAAAAAGATCTATCCGGAGAGGTACAGAAAGGCGGATAATGTCGGGAGACGAGTGAGCGAAGTAGCAGGCCACCGTACATATATAACTCACATATTCACTGCCAGTGCTCTAGAAAAACTAGACATCTCTTATGCCCGTTTGAATAATCATGTAATATTGACATAAACCTTCCATCCGGAAGGAACCGGAGTAATTTAGAAACCGTTCGTTCAAGCGTTTATTAGCCATACCTATTATTGGAATCATTATATTATATCAGCTCACAACTAGGACCTATTAATGGTAATATTTATCCGTGGTGCTAGGCGTTCCTATTGGCCTTGTTTTGTTCTGTCTCCTGCTGATATGGAGGGAAGTGGAAATTATGTTTTTCCTATTCCTCCGCTATTGTTTTCTGATTAAATTGTTTCTCTGGGACTTCGTCGAGCGGCGCATCATTGTCTCGGTGCTTTTCGGGTGGTCGCCACTGTTGATTCTGGCTTTTAGTAGTTGCAGTGGTATGGGAATAGTGTAGCGGGCTTGACATAAACCTTCCAGAATTTTTCTACATACATATAATATGGTGAAAACAGGCTCAAACCCTGTGTCACAGAGAGATACACGAAAAGCAACTTTGTTTTATACTATTTATAGATAGTATAATACAAAAAAACATACATACGTACTTATAAAGCGTTTGATCTTTCATATCGTACCTAGCGATAAAGAACATGTTTTTGCGAGTGCTTCGTTGGGATTACGATAATAGCTAAAATGCTAATTTTTGTTATGATGACTTTAAGTCATCATAACAAAAATTAGCATCGTTAGAAATCGTGTTGTAAAATCAAATTGTTCTGGTAATTTCCTCTAATTTCCTCTAATTTCCTCCTGACGCTGCCCTGCACTTAATTTTTCACAAAATATTTGATGCACTAGAACTTTAGACTAGAGTGTCTATCGAAGTTTATTTTTTAATTATTTCTGCAGTTTTATAACTAATTAGGAAGAAGCAGCTTGTTTTTGTAGCAGTCTTGTATCTCGTCGATAGTTGTCCTTTCGAGGCCGTCAACTAGTCTAGTCTGCCTGCTAAACTTTGGACTGCTCTTTTTTTGAAAGAGCACAGCTAGACGCATTTCAGTTAGAACTATGATTTACTATTGTAGAAATACAGTAGGTACTATTTTAGGTAGGTACACAGTTCGATCCTTCCAACAGGTACTGGTGGAAAGATGCCAAGATTTCATCAATAGTTCAGTAACATTTTAGTCACCTTTGACGTAATCTACTGATAGGTTCTTAAATCAATGTTAATATTAATAGGTGCTAAGTACTCTCAAAGTCAATTTCGAAACGGAAAAATATCTTTATTTACACCATGTGTTAATGTATCTCTTGTAATGGAGCATCTGCATACTTACGATTGCGTTGATTTCAGGATTCCATAGTTACCGGCCGCCATATTTCCATTCATTTCCGATCTAAGAGCTCTGTCAACAACGTTCTTATTCTCCAGGGGTCGCAAATTTTACATGGACAACTGCTTCGCGTTGTCGTCATCGATGCTGATGGGGCTGGTGGCTGTGTTCGCGATTCCGTCAATTTTGCGCGTGCTGGTCGGGTCGCGCCGCTCCACCTCCGTCTACACCGCCTACAAGCGGTACCTCTCCACCTTGCTGCACACCATCTCCTGGTTCGAAAATGAACTCAAGCCTGGGAGCATGTAAGTATGCTTTTGGATATAATTACGCAAAGAAGCGAACAAAGAAAAAGAATATATCACCCTAGCGATCTTCTCAGAAAAGTTTGTCTGCATTATCGTCGTCTTCGTCATTATAGATAGTCAGGTCTTCCGCTTGTTAACCAACCTCAAGTAACAAAATAAGATTACATATGCTAGGGTGTTCCACACCAATCGATCGATCGATGGTAGAATGGATAAGTCGACGTCGATCGACAGTTTCTACTACACCAATTGATCGATCGTCGTCATTTCTACTACCGATCGGTTGGTGATCGGCGATCGCTCGACAGATGTGGTAACACCCTTAATAAAATCCGAATTATTCCCACAAGTTTATCTTATCATTTGTTGTATAATCTTCTTTTGGGCGTGAGTAGACGAGGATTATGTGATTATGACCGTCCATCTGGAATTCAGTCACTGTAGGCCCAGTTGATTAATTTAATCAATTAGCCTACCGGATTCCACAGCTGTGGCTAGATAGGTACTAAATACTATCTACCTCACTTATCAAAGGATTGCTGACCAAGTTTCGCCTGGAGATCTGCCTACCTATTCTGCCGAAGGTCCTATACAAACCAAAGTTTGGTTGAACAAAGGGAGTTCTGTGATCATGTCTTAAACCAGTATTAGGTACTGGCCTCGTTTTCTATTGAACTTCCGTAGGGTACGTATTACAATACTAAAATTTAAAAGACCGTATTTTAAAATACCTATGGACAAAATCCCAAAAACAAAAACGCTGAATTGTTTGGTCGAAAGTTTTAAATCCCGAAAGTTCATTTGCCCGAAAGCTTAAAATCCCGAAATTACATCCCAAAGCCTAAAATCTCTAAGACAATGACATGCAATACGTACCCTTTCAGTTTACTCCGACCAAAGAGGTTAGGTTAGAACTGTGACCAATTACGCTACAAAACTACGACCAATTTCGACGTTACGCTCGTCGGCAGCTACCGCGACACCGCTCGCTCGGCTCGCGCGTAGTTGGTTAGGCCTAACCTAATCTTTTTTTTTTTTTTTTTTCTCGATGTGGAAATCCTAAATGGATGTCTTCCGCCCTAGGGAGAGCGGAGGGGTCTGTATGAGTAATCGCGGGAACTACGTCGCCGCTCTTTGGGATTTCATCCATCGGGATTTCGTCCATTCGGGGTTTCATCTCTTCGGGCATTTGGACATCGGTATTTTATGTTTCGATATAACGGCTATCGGCATTTAAAACTTTCGGTATTTTGTATGTCGTTGTTTTGGACGTCGGTATACTTATTATGAAATTTCGGGATTTTAATACGTACCCCTTCCGTACGCTAAGCTAGCTCAAGGTGTTACCACGGACTTGCCATCGAGTGTACCTATCTTGGTTTTCGTAGGTCGCATCGATTTTGAGTTTCAACTAGCTAGTACTACATCTGACATGAAGAACGCAGGTTTTGTGGTGTACCTAATTTCCGCCTTATTTCACTTGCTTAAATCCAGTATATAAGTTCCTTAGTTAGATACTTATAACAAAGCACTACTCATCAACAGATCATGGAGGTCACTATACGCGGTGCGCAGTCGCCACTTGCGGGCAGGACTAGCGTCGAAACTGAAGGGCTCCGGCATCGTATCACAGCGGGACCTGGCCCTCACGCAGTTCGGATTCGTCGGCTTCTCGTTGCTCAAGCCGGATAGGTTTGGCATCAGACAGCTGCAGCCTGGCGACTGGGACGCCTACAACTATGTCTGGAGAGTCGTCGGACACATGATCGGGATTGAAGACAGGTTTGTTTGATGCAATTTTGGAAATGGCTCATTCATGTTAATGCGAAAGTGAAAAAAAAGCATGTCTGCATGGTTTTCTTTTCACGCAACGGCTGAACGGATTTGGATAACGATTACCACGACCTAGGTGAGGATTACGACATAGAATACTTTGTATCCCAGGCAATACGTTCCTGTGGTATAATATCTGACCTTTATGCGGGTGAGATGCGGGTAGAAGCTCAAGTGGGAAAAACATATACATAATTATGTATTTATGGCGATTTGGATAAACTTTATTTAAATTTACGAGACATCAGTTTTAAATACGAAGATACCACCTACATACATATAAACCACCCCAATACCTGATTTACCGAACCGGACCGAGTGGGTTTTATAACAGGTTGTTCAAATTTTTTACTGTTTCTTGACCTATCAGTCAATTAAGTACGTCTAGACCGTGTTGTCTAAAATAACTTTAAAAAAAAAATGAATTGAAGTAAAATTCTGACTCGTTGGTCTATTAGTCGCAAGCGCTACTGCTGTGCATTAGTTCCTGGGTTCGATTCTCAGGTGGAGCAGTGTTTTTCCATCAGGAATTTCTTAGAAGCGGCCACGGAGACAGGATATGTGCCCGGTTGATGGGATGGCGGATAGGCGTGATATTATGTTATGGAAATAAAATTATTTTCGATATAAGTTACGCTCTTATTCCAAAAATAATTGCTGATAATGTAAACAAATGCATCAGAAAAGAAAACGCCTGTAGATCCCAATTTGGTTGCGCCACTTACGCGAAATTCTAATTTTAGATCACCTTGATTGTTTTTCATCTCTCCAATTTTTCTTAACGATTTTGTAATTAATTGTTAGATATAAAACATTAACTTGTTACGAATAAATGTATTACTCCATAAATATCGTTTATGATTCGTATAAATGTATGGAGACAAGAAGTATCTTAGAGAATTATCAGCTAATGTCTGTATCAACCTCTGACCTTACCCCCTGTTATCTCAACCAGGGTGAGCTCGAAAACCGTTGAAATCTGCTGTTTATCTGATAAAGATTACTAGAAATTTGATAGTAGAAAGACTTTATGGTACTACTAGAAATGCTGGCCTTTCCTGAATTTTCTTTGTTCTACTTTTCGTGTCTATCAATAGTGAGTCATATTGTAGCTCAGATCAAATACCTCCACGACTATTCTCCATCATTATACTCCTACCCTAATCTCAATTAGTCTGGGGTCAGCGCAACATGTCTCCTTCCATGCTGTATTAGTCTTCATCTTATGAGTCACCCCAATTACAGGTACAACATCTGCCGTGAAACATTCGAGGAAACCCGCGAGGTTTGCCAACTGCTCCAAGAGCGGGTGTACACGCCCTGCCTGGAGAACGTTCCAGAACACTTCGAGCACATGGCTCGCGTGATGCTGGACGGCATGTGGTCCGTGAACCCCACAGTGGAGACCGAAGGCTTCCTGTACTGGTGCCGAGTTCTGGCCGACGTGCCCGGCTATATCTACACCGAGAACGACCGGCTACAACTGCAGATTAAGTTGAAGAAGCAGTTGAAAGGAAAATCTCTTGATACAGGTAAGATAAAATAAAGGTTTACATCATACAAATAAATAAAATTGAAGTGTCTGTTTATAATATCAGAATAACAGCTTCTTACTGAAGTATATGAGAATATATACGGCACTAATAACAAAAAACATTTTTATAAATTTTTGTCTGTCTCTTTGTTCTGGACTTTTATTTTAGATAAATATCCGGTTCCGTGCAAAAAATAACCTTTGAAATTGGTTACGAAATCTGATTCAAAGCGAAGTAATATTTTTTTGTAATAATTTCATGCGAACGAAGGTCGCGGGCAAAAACTAGTAGATAGATATAGAATATACTTTGTTCTACAGCAATATTGTAACACAGCTTTTAAAAATATGCCATCTATCACAAACATGAAGTAATTCACACCCTTTATTTTGTTCGGTAGGCGTGGACTCGACAGAGCTGATGAGCAAACCAGAAGTAGACGGTCTTCCTAAGGCCGCGCCTCGCCTCCTCTACTACAAAGACTACGACACCGTGGAGAGCGCGCCCTATTACAAGCAACTCAACTTCAAGGCCAAGTACAAGATCTTCCTTTACAACCTGTACATGACGCTCTACTCCTCCTACTTGGGACGACTGTATTTCAACCTCAACTTCAAGTTCAGCGTGTACCTCATGAGATACTTCCCCTACTTGGCTTTCATCAGATTCGGCATCAAAGAGTCCCTTGTGAACATCTTCGAGGAGGATCCGACAGACGATACTGATCCCAAGCCGAACGCAGAGTACAACAAACCGCAGCCACCCGAACCGTGGTGGAGGGCTCTGCTCAGTATAGTTTGGTAGTACACGCGAATGTTATCTACCTCCTGACTAAATAAACAGTGATTATATCGATATAATATGTTCTGCGTATATACAATCAGCAGTTTTGTTCATTTACCACGCGAGAAGTGCGTAACGACCTCATTGTTTCGATATTGACTATTATCTTGGAACATATGGTAATGAGTTGTGAATTTTTTGTAGTCGTAGATAGATATACCTACTACTATTTATCATAAGTATTATGTGGTCATTCCCTAGACTGTATAGATAAATACTGCGTTTATAAATGACGGTGTTGGGTCATAGCTAATTTAGTTTCATTGCTCTTGGACAATTAATATGTATTGTATAACTACCTCTACTCTATGGTAATAGAGATAGTATTTCACGAAGCACATTTGTCATTATGACTTAAATAAGTGATAGCAAAACGATTAATATGATGACAACATATCAATTGAAAAGATATCTTTGGCAACATACATATCTTGTATATTTCATTCATAATGTATTGACCGCGGCTGAGTGCACTTTTGTAATCAATTATTAAACATGTGCGTAATAATAGTGGTTCAAAGTTAGATTGGTTGTATTTAATTGTGCAGGGTTATATTATAGAGAAGCTGTTATGAGATTAGTACATAGACGTAGATCATTATATATTGTAAATACTTAATAATAGTAATAAGAATTCAGGAAAACATGTTGTTATTTATTTTATCACCTGTTCTAATAAGGAACTAAGCCGATTCATAAATTGCAATAATTTGTAAGAGTAAGTTATATTTCGTATGTACCTACTGTATGAACTTGTACCAGGGAATTAAATGTCATGATCAAGTATTTTCTAAATATCATGTTTTTGACATAGTTATGTGAACATCACATGACCTACTTTTAAAATAAATACTTGCTTGAACAGACATAAAGTTTAATATGTATGTAATCACGAATAATTATAATTGAATGCTGTTATTATTAATTTAAGTATCAGAATTTGTAATGTATTTTACATGAATAAATTGATGTTATATTTTAATGTAATTTCATAGTATTATTATGTTTTTATGTAAAATTGACGTCAATGATGTGACGCAAGCAATTAATACTAATGAATACGTATCAACACAATGCACTGTTTGTATAAATATCAATTATGAGACAACAATCAATTCATCTTAGATATAAAGATAAAACTTATTACGACAATGTTATATATTGTAAGGTAATTTTATATTTAATTTATTTTATCATTTTGGTTTTTAAATGGTTGGCATTGTTTACGATCTATTGAGAGTTTTCCATGAAAATATACATATATTATTTGAGAATCAAATCTTGTTTTATTTCTGAGGTCGTAATGCAGTGGTAACAGAAATAGCATATGATCCTTTAATTGACTCGTATAAGCACGAGCCGCGAAAGTCGTCTGCCCGTGCACCCACTCACTCCGCGCGAACACGAATTAGCACGTGTACGTTCGTTTGGATTTGTAGCGTAAAAACTGGCGCGTATTAGCCGATACGAGCAAAAAAATACGCTAGTCTGAAACCGTCCAGGGAACAAACAAGGGCGTCCGTTAAATTTCGCGCTCGCTTATAATAGTAGCAGCGTATAGGGGTCAGTCCTGAACAGACAGAACGGAAATATGCCCGAGCTATTTATTGGGTGCATTGAAAATGTTAGACCAAAAGGAACCTCGGAGGCCAACCTGCGTAGGCGTTCTGGTTCTGGGTTCAATATGGTATTAGGTCGAGCTGACGACTGTATGCCTTCATGCTTCTTTTAAAAAATTATAAGGTTTTTGGAGACGGTGGTTGGAGAGCTATATGCTCGAATTTCAGAAAACTAAAACACATTAAACCTCGATACTAATTTTATTTGAAGAAATCCTGTGCTTTTAGCCTCGTGCGTTTAGCGACATTGATCTGCAGTAGATTGTCTGTGAGGTTATTATCTTCTGTGACGCTGACGTTGCTGTTGACGCTGCCGGCGCGGGAGGGGCGCGGGGTGCCGCGCTGGGCCACGAGCGGGCGGCGCGGGGTGCGCGGGGTGCGCGGGGAGGGCGTGAGCTTGGGCGACGCGTGGGACAGGATCCCCATGTCGTTGGGCGTCAGCTTCAGGCGCGGAGACAGCAAGTGTTTGGCTGCCAACTTACGTGCTGCAGGCGACATGCTAGCTAGGCGCTCGGTGTTTGATCTGAAACTGTAAAAGACATTGTTATGTTCTAGTACACAGTATGGTCTTTTTAATCACGAACTTTACACGAACTACCCATTCTGTGTCAGTAATAGTTGAAAACACTGTTTAAGAAAACTTGTGCGCATCACTACACTTGAAAGCCAATATTAGATAACACTGACCACAATTTAGCTAGCAAAACCCTTGTAATTTTTTTTATGAAAGCTTTGCCTCACACTAGGAATTTTACATGTATCGTGGGTTCGTTTACAAACATTTAAACTCACATACACAAACAGCCAGACCCGGAACAACTACTTGTAGGCCATACAAATATTTGTTCCGTGCGGGGATCGAACCCGCGATACCTAGCGTAGCAGCCAATCGGTCAGCCACTGCGCCAAACGTGCCGTCAAATGTGACTTTTATGGGGTTAATGATGGTTGTAGTTACTAGAAGTGTGTCAGTTTATTTTTGTTTTACGTGTTTAGGTATCGACATGGAGATTTTGACCTTTTGAGTACATATAAAATTATAAATGAACACGTAGTTACCTCGGCGAGGGCGGCGCGTGGCGGGGCGTGGCGGGGCGGCGACGGCGCGCGAGGCGCTCGGCCAGCTGCAGCGCGATGCGCTCGCGCACGCCGCCCTCCAGCATGCGGTACGCCGCGCCCGCACCCACGCTGTACAGGCAAACAAATTCATTTTTAGTATGATGTTGAACCATCTCGTTTAAAAGGATTATTGTGACACTATGACAAAAAAGAATTTAAACATTTTGAGGTCCACTTCGTCTCATGGTCTACTGCTGGTCATCAGGTCATGGGTCCGATTCCCAGGCCACGTTAACTGTTATTTTGTTTCTCCAACTGGTTTTCTCAGCAGCAGCCAGGAGTCTGAATTTGTGCCCGATTGATGGCAATTGGCTTGCCCTCTATTACATGGCACTTAAATTATTACTAGTGAAATGTGTGTGTGTACACCGACCCTGCCTAACCCTTCGGGCATATATAGGCGTGGTGCCATATTTCTGAAACGACATGAACACAACTACAACTGTACAGTATTTCAAAGCTCCACTCACGCAGGCAAGGGCGTGTCCCCTCCGTCCAGTCTGAAGGGCGTGCCCTCGATCTCTCCCCACGTCATGAGCGGCGACTGGTCGGGGCCCTCGCCCGGCCGCGGCGACGGCGTGGCCACCAGCGGGTACGCGTCGCCCGGCTTCTCCACAGATATGCTCACTCCGTCCACACCTATCTTGCCGGTAACGCTTGCGTCCTGAAAAAAAAAAAAAATAGTGCGGCTATTATTACTATTCGGACGAGGTGACATCGTACTTACGTAAAGCGTAGCTACTTATTATTACAAAATTTGAACCAGCACATTGTATGTTTCCTCAAATGCTCTATCTATGAGCAGTGTTTAGAGTTCCAGGAAGCATTGAATTTGAAATTTTAATAATTATAGTGGCATTAGTTACCTATATTATGTAAATTGTAATAGGTACTGTGTCAAAGTCAACTGGTTAGCTATCACAGTTCTAATGATATAGCCAAAGAGCTGGCGTAAGTATTGTAATCCCTAGAACATAATCATTATAAAAAGAACTTGTAATATTACCTGACTTCTCGCGATAGCACTAATGGCCTCCTTGTTCTTGACGTGGTCGAAGGGCTCGGCCTTGAGGCGCGTGTTGTGGTGCACGAGCTCGGGCTTCGGCGGCGCCAGCTGGGACGCCGCCCCGTCCGGTACGTACATTATGTAATTCTTCGCCGTGTAACGCCATGTGTCCAACTACAAATGGTATAAAACACAGCCTTGTCAATGTCAGAAATCCAAAAAGCTCATTTTCGCAATCTTGGGTGAACATTTTCATTGGATTGGGATTAGTGATGATCATGATGTCTAATGGCAACATGGAATATCTAAATCACGAATCAAATTTCTGCAATACTACACTGGATGCATGCCATGAAATAAAAACTCCGACTGTCACAGTACACTTATAACAGAACACAAACAAAATAATTTCGTAAAGTCTTACCTCATGAGGTCTGTTAGTCTGGTCCGCTTGTTGTTCTATAGAGGGTAGCGCGAGTGCCGCGTCCGCGATAGCCTTTGACGTCACTTCCGACTGTAGCTGTATTGCCAGCTTCGCAGCGCGTTTCTTGTTTTCGAGCGCGATGACGCGGTCGTAACTCGCGTTGTCTTCACTTGTGTGAGAGGATAGGTATGCATCTGCAAAGAATAAGTAGAATGTGACTGATCGAGTTCTATTTTTCAATTAGAACGTTTTGATCTATTCTATTAGGGTTGTTGTATGTATTGTATATAGGGCTGATGTCCGCAACACCATGTTTAAAGCGAGTAAAGGGTTATTAATTAGTAAGGCTAACAGAATTATTAGGACAAAAAAGTTCAATTCTAATATGAATAGATAAAATTTACGTTTTATTCTGAAATAATTAATCAGGTTTTCTGTGAATTCAACTGTCAATTTTATTAAACCAATGGCATGTTTGTGGTTTTATTTGTGTTTATTCATCGGAATATTCGGTAATCTATTCCATATTGATAATGAAGTACATAACATTAAAAGTGAACATTAATTTCCCATTCTGTTTAAAAAAATATCTATGTCAGAATCTATGATTAATGTCATCGTCCAATCACTACAGCGGGTGATGTCACCTTGTCTGCTTGAAATAGCCAATCAGACTGCACTTGTAATTTCAATAACACCATTATATGTAGCTAGAGCAGTTCGTCCGTTACCGAACTGGAAATCACCGGGACCGGATGGACTGCACAATCTCTGGCTTGTACGGTTTACGTACAGGCTAGTAACTTGCTGATGCCGCGACCTACTTTCCGTAATTAATTTTATAATTATTTCTGATACTAAAGGTTAGTTGACCTACAGCTACCTTAGCGAGTAAAACTGCGGATTAGCATCCAACATAACTTGTGTAACTTTACAATAAACTTGGGATCGTGAAGTCTGTGGTTTTCGTCAACTCACCTATACTGCAACTCTACTACTCTGAGCCGTACAATCCGTACATGGCTCAAATGGCTGAGTGGTTCACACAATCGCCTGGCATGTTAATTCCAGGCATCCTTAGAGTCTGGGTTGCTACCGCAGTTTCTAACAACAGGTGGTTACCCACCTACTCGACAAGTAAGGTAGTCCCGCGGAACCCAAGAATTATCGATCGATCATGTGTTTTAGAGCGAAAATTAATACATATTGACAAAAACTCCATTATGTCTGCCTCTCAAAATGGATGTACGAATGAGTCCCGCGGTACTAAAGAGCTACTCCTCATCGACATGGCCATTAGTCAACAAGTTCGTCTATCCCGCAAGGATTTGTCGACATGTTGGATAGGTTATAAGAAGGCCTATGATTTGGTGCCACATACATGACTCATGAAAGTGCTGGAGTTGTACAAAATAGATGCAACTCTTACGCGCTTTTCTTGAATCATGTATAGGGCAACGGAGGACGTTCCTACGATATCCAGGATGTCCACAGATCCAGGGCAACTATCTCTACGGATAGAGATATTGCATTTAAAGCTCAAAAAAAGGGCCTTAGATCCGTTTTTAAATTAAAAATGACTGATAGCTGCAAGCCGTTTTTCATAAGCCACAACATCTTGATTTTACCATCAATTTATATTTTTGAAATAGCGATATTTGTTAAATCCAACCCTAAGCTTCCCCGCATGGCAGACCGTTTCCTAGGAATAGACGTGATAAAAGTCTCGGACTGCACTTATGCGCAGGAGTATTTTTTGTAAGGCTCCCATTACTTTCAATAAGCTTCCCAATCGCTGGAAAGAGCTAAGCATACTATGCATTTAAAATTATGATGTGAATGATTTTTTACACATTAAAAACATTCTTAAAGTGACATGCTATTTTATATATTAATTTAATCTCAAATGTATGTAATGTAATAATAGTTTTTTGATAACATAATGATGTTTGTATTGAATAATTTTGGACGTTTGACATTATTGTATTGTTTTTATTAATTGAATATTTTGAGAATTTTGTATGTAACTCCTATCTATTATTTCTATTTGAATTAATTATGTAATCAATCAATTTAATTTAATTTATTTACTATTATCAATGTTAATGAATGATGAAATATTATTCCGTTATTTTTTTAAAATTCCATACTTCTATTAATATTTGCACACCATGACAATATGGTAAACATGTTAGCAGAACTCAATGTCCTTGCATGCATTTTTTCTTCTTATAATTGTATGTACACACATGTTCAAGCAAATAAAGTTATCTGAATCTGAATTCCAAGACGACAGTCTGACTCCACTTTGGTTCTGTCTAGCCCTGAATACTTATACTATTAATTCTGTGCCTGAATCCTCTAACCACATTGTTGGAGGATTCAGGTCTAGGCTACCGGTTGAGGAGAGGTGGTCAGGTCATATCTCACCTTCTTTTCATAGATGATTAAAACTCGTTGCCCCCAACAAATTGCGACTGATAGAGTTACTGAAAGTAACTGAAACTTTTAGTAGCGCCATCAGGATGGAATTTGGACAAATGTGCAGTCATTTATGTAAGGCGAGTTGAGATTATGGACTCCATACACCTAAGATCCCTTTCCTCATCCGAAAGCTATAAGTATTTGGGTATGTCGGAAGCGTTAGGTATTAACGTAAGCGTAACTGACATGAAGCAATCGTTGAGCGAGCGCTTGTCACGGCATACGAGTCGGTTTTACTATCTAGGCGGGCATTTAGATGTTTCCAAAAAGAATGTCGGCTGAATACATAACTTCCTCCTTTTATTAGATAGGTAGCTTTTGAGTACAATAAAATCCATACCTAATGAGAGATTGTCTGTGATATCTTTTTTTCTGTCTGATGCAATGGATTCTGTGTCAGACTCGGGTCGGTCACTTCTTATTGTAGGTGCAGCTGGAGAGAACGGCCTATCCAGATGAGGAGTGTCAAAAGTGGCTGGGGTGTTATCTGAAAAAGGAAAATTACATTATTATAATTTTGTAAGTAAATAATAATAAGGAATTTGTCAGTAGCTGCCACGGTGTCTGAATTTACTTATTACAAAGTGTTTTTTTATTTCATAATAGCTGCTCCCAAAACTTGTAAAGGAAATCAACGAGAGGAAACCCGCATGCCCTTATCCCAAAATTCCAAGACAAGTGATATGTACCAACCTGCACTGGGAACATAGGCATAGGCTGGGGAATTATAGTCCTGACTATGCTATTATAAGGGACTTAAACATAACTGGTGAAATGTGGGTGCACCGTTAGGTATATCTTTGTCTAACCCATTGGTGATTTCAGGTATGTTATGTTACTCTTAAAAAGCCTTACTGCTTATAAATGTACACTCATTACATTGAGCGTGTTTTTAGTGTTATTTGCATATTAATGCCAGAAACACTAATAACTTTACTGATCAATAATTAAAAGGACCAACAGCTAATTTGAAATGAAAGAATCTTTTGACATAAATTAAATAAACATTACATCCAAATGACTTCTTTTTATATAAAAATTACATCCAAATTACTTTTTGGGCCCAGTAAGTGGTCACATTGATTATGTATCAGATGCATTGTACAGAGGTTGCATCATCAAGGTTGCTGGTGAAGGAACATTGAGGACATCCAATGACACCACTTAATGTTCTCATAATCAGCCTATAATGTACCCACTGCTGGGATACTGTCCGTGTCTCTATGAGAGGAAATGGGCTGTAATCCATCATGCGGGCACAGCAGGTATTGGTATTGAATGTACTTGGAGTATAACTCACAAGGTTCTGTTGGAGGTCTCTGCCCACTGTACTTCCTCGTTAGTTCCCGGAGTCGGGCATAGTCTTTGTTCTCTGTTGCCTCCAAGAATTCATTCTGTGCTTTTAGTTTCTCCAAATCAGGAAAAAAATCTCTCTGTATAAGTTTTGCAATGCCCTGAAAAACACATGAAATGTTATTTTCTAATCAAATCAAGTCAACCTGTTTATGCCTATATTATAATAAGGTAGAATTGTTTGTATAAGGTAATGTCTAGAAGTAGGAATGGTATTTAAAAAAAAACATTCACTGATAGATTTTTTGATAAACAAAGTAATTCACACATGAAGTCTTGGGCTTAAGCTACTAATTCAAATTTAAATTGGATGATGAGATAAATAAGTGGAGCAGCAATTTATATGTATTGTTTACATAACCTTGAATAACAATAAACCACAACTGAATGCAGTACAGATTGTTTTAAACAGTAAAGAGATCAGTGTTGTAGCGATTCATGCAGTTCGTGCATAGTAGACTGACTGTCAGTTTTAGCCTGTTGATAAAAGTTACAGTAAGTAATAAAGGGCATTGTTAACAAAGGACTAGCAAAACAAGATTTTTGAATAGTCTTCATTTTGTACAAATTACCTCGACATAAACATCTTCGTCCAAAACTTGAGCTCTCTTTTTCTCTCTCCGTTTAGGTATTTTTGGAACCTTGAATATAGCACTCTCGAGTTTCAACAACTTCATATTTTCTAATGCTGCGGCGCCAGGTTTGGGGGCGATATTTTCGCCCGACATGATGTAAAATGATGAATCAAGTTTCAATTTTAAATAAATTAGCGTAACGTTAAAAAGAAAGATGAATTAATATAACTTTTTACACTAAAACCTATCATTACAGATATATCACATTGTGAAAAGTGAAAGAAAATGACAACAAAACATTTCAAACTGACATCTGTCACTGTCAACAAGTATTTCTGGTTTTTTTTTTAGTTTTGCATGGAGCATGGACATAACAGGTACTACGGATGCGCAAGATAGCCCGCCAAATTCAAATCATACCTTTTTCATAAGTTGCGGGTCAGAAACAGGAAGTTGGGTAGTTGTATGTATTGATTAACACCTTCACCGCCAAGCCCAATCTCTTAAAATTTCATTTTTTTAATAATGTATTTTTTTTGCTTAAATATGCATTTTTTTATATTTTTTACTCTTATATTTTATCCAGCTGTCACCCCTTTCATTTTTCAGGATTTCAGGAATGTTTATCAAAAATGATACACTGGCCTATGAAATACATTTCTCTGTTAACCAATATCGTAGGCCATGTGTATCATATTGGATACACGGTATGGTTTAGTTTATTTGATTATTTTATATTTGTTTCAGATCAAACACGAAGAAATCACAAATAAGGAGTTTTAGAAAAACAACGACTGTTGTGTTTTTCTATAACTCCTTTTTTGTTTTGTTATAGGATATTCTATAAAACGTAAATAACGTGAGTGAGAAAAGTGAATCAAAATGGACTACGAAAGTGACGACTCTTTGTATGATCCGGATTATTATCCAAGTGACGGTAATGCGACGGCTAGTTCGGAGAGTGACAGTGCTAACGAAAGTTGGAATCCACCTTTATCTTTTAGGCGAGCATCGACCTTCACTGAGAGTGACCTGCCCCCTTTACCTGAAGTTCAGAGGAGGATTTCTGCAAGAAGAATAGGTAATACAGATTTGGACGCTTATAATATGCCAAGTACATCATCTGCTACAATTAGTATGTCAAGTACATCTGCAACTACTCTTACTACTGGTAATAATGAGCCAAGTCTCTCTGGTACAACATCCGAGTGGCTAAAACAAAAACTCGACTCAATAGAGTGGCACATGCCTACTCAAGAAGGTCCAACGCCCATGGAATATACCGGGCCTATTTCAGGCTTCAAAGAAATATACTCAGGCATTCTTGCTAATGCTTCGCCAATAGACTATTTCGATTTGTTCATGACTAACGACATTATTCAGCATATTGTAGACCAAACGAATTTATACGCCACGCAGCAACTACTGTCAAATGATATTCCTTCAGGTTCTAGGCAACATGCCTGGGTTCCTGTTACCTTGGATGAAATGAAAAAATTTCTCGCACTCATTGGTTGGATGGGATTGGTGAAGCTGCCATCGATAAAAGACTACTGGCGCGTTCATAAGCTCTACAATATTCCATTAGCACGAACTGTAATGCCTAGGAACAGATTCGAGTTGATTCTCAAATTTATTCACTTCTCAGATAATACGTTAGCTGACGCAAATGACCGGCTTTACAAGTTGAGAGATATACTTGACAAGTTTATAAATAACTACAAGAAAACATACACACCGGGAGAAAAAATATGTGTAGACGAATCGCTGATACCTTGGCGCGGACGACTTTTGTTTAGGCAATATATACCCAATAAGAGTGCAAAATACGGTATCAAAGTATTCAAGCTATGTACCGAAAAAGGATATACTTGGAACTTGTCTGTTTACTGTGGCAAACTGAAGTCTCAGAAAAAACAGTTATGTCTTTGGCAGAAGAACTCTTAGATGAAGGAAGAACATTGTACACAGACAATTATTATACCAGTGTTCCTCTCGCCTTACGTTTGCGTAATAGAAAAACCCATCTAGTAGGAACTCTAAGGGCTAATAGAAAATATTTACCAAAGGAAGTGGTACAGGCCAAATTGAAGAGAGGAGAAATGGCTGCAAAGCAGAGCAATGAAGGCATAGTTGTTCTGAACTGGCGTGATAAACGCGACGTACGGATGCTTACAACGAAAACGTCTGCTCTTGAAATGGTGCCAAATAATAGCAGAAATACGAACGCAATGCACACAAAACCCAAATGTATAGCTGACTACAATAAAGGTAAATCTTCTATAGATATTAGCGACCAAATGGCCACGTATGGTACAGCCTTACGACGCTGCACCAAATGGTACCGCAAATTAGCATTTGAAATAATTTGGGGAACAAGTGTAGTAAATGCCCATTTCCTGTACAACGAATATTCACTTCAAAAGAAACTCACAATCACGGAATTTCGTGAACAAGTGATCGATGCGTTGCTGGAGAGAATTTCTTCAACGAATGTTGACAGACCTTCACGATCGAGACCAGACGACAAGCATTATTTGGTCCAAAACATTGTAAACGATAAGAAAGTTCGAGGTCGTTGTTTGGAGTGCTATAAAATTTACGGGAGGACAGGATTACAAATTGCAGGAAAAAATAAAAAAGCACCCCAAATATACACAAAATGTTCAGTGTGTATTTTTTTTTTATGTCGTCAATGTTTCAACAAAACTCATTAGCAATTAATCTTATTTTGTGTCTTTCTTTGTAGTTGTTTTTTTTAATATAATTATGTAGAAACTAATTCATGACTTTTTTTTTCACCTTCAATTTTCCAGTACCAATATTTTTTGGCATATGTCTCATAACCCAATCCCAAATATAGCAAACCAAACGTCCAGGCCAGAGGATATTATTTCTAATACAAAATCTATGAAAAGCATGTGCATTATTGGTACACAACGCTTTGAACGCAATAGGTAGTGTGTATCATTTTTGATACACTATGTTTTAACAAGCGTGTGCAAAAATGATACACTGGCGTTGAGGGTGTTAAAATATAATTCGCGACCGCAAGAAAACCAAATATTTCTGAATTTTAACATTGATCCTCAAAGTACGGGCGCGCGTTCGGCACAGTCGATGCGAAAGGTTGCATACGGCATACTTTTGCTATTTTTGAATGAACAAACCCTCGAATACTATCGATCAATGTATCGCGACCCTAATTAAAATCATAAATAAAACTCTTAAGTTAGAATATTGACCTTTTTTTTTTCGGATGGGAAATTATTAAATGACCACTCCCGCTCTGGGCGAAGTGAAATGGAGTGTCAGACTTTTACTAACTAAAGCTCATTCATGTTTCTTCTAAGCCTTTTGTGTTCCAGGGTCGCGGAATCTTCATATCTCTTTCGAACAGTCCCACAGCCCCGGCAGGCATCGGCCCTTGCAGACCCTTTCCGGTATGCTGACTTCTCTTTGAGGCGCGCATGGAAAATGAATGCGCCGTCGACACAGCCCGTCGTCAAAAGACGGAAGCACGGCGAGCTAGCCCATTACTCACCGTCCATAGGCCCGCATAGAATATTGACCTTAAATATGATAATTTGGTGAATGAGTCACCTCAGTTCTAGGGTTCTGTACCCGAAGGGTAACCAACGGGACCCTATTACTAAGTCTTCGCTGTCCGTCCGTCGGTCAGCGGGCAGTATCCCATGATTCGTAATAGGCAGACAGTTGACCGATATAACAACAAATAATAAAAATAAATTAAAAATTAAAGGGGCCTCCCGATACTACGATGGTACGGAACATAATGATTATCTGTGTACGGAACCCTTCATGCACGACTCCGACTCGCACTTGGCCGGTTTTCTTAAATAATATCATTGGTCATTCGATAATTTGAACATCCAGTCACCTGAATGGAGCCTTACGATGTGTTAAGATCATTAGTGTCCGTTGTGAAAAAGAAAATAGTGAGCATCCATCCTGTAAAGCCCCGTCCCTCTCTCATACAGTCGCTAATCATTAGCAGCTTAGGTTTCCCACCAGCTAAACAATTAGGGCCAGGTCAATAAGAAGGCACAACATGACTTTTCTGATTGTCTTTTTGAGACTAATGTCAGTAAGTATTAATTGAACAAGGGTTGCGTTTGGGACTTTTAGGAAATGCTTAAAAAGTAAAACTCCATTGTCGTTATCGATACGTTATAATTAATAAAATTAATAATATATTAACTACTTATCTGCCTAACTATCTACTTAGCTTTATTTTTATTTTTCTTAAGAATATATTCTTTGATGTAAAAGTCTGAGAACAAAAATAAAATAAATATGTTGTGTGGCAGGAACAAGAAGGAGACCCACTTGGGGTATTCACACGAGGGCTCGAACAGGACGTGGCCGAAGTGTAGAATCAGAATGACGAACTGCAGCTGTAAATATTAAAGATATTTAATCAGAAAATAAAATGGATACTTTCATTTCAGTTAGTATGAAGTAAGCACACAAACTACGCGCCAGGCTAGGACATGGCTTAAATCTTTAAATTTTTATGTTGCTTTTATTTGGATTCGACGCACCGCCGTTTAAATTAAAATAATGAAGGATATCTTTATCTTTCATTATTTTAACGTATCTTTTCGCAATCATTTTTCGCAAATTTATTGAGAACTGCCAAGCACTTACTAACCAGCACTGGGTCCGCGTGGCGGATTACAGCACACTCCGTGTCATAGACAGGACACTTGTTTCTTAGCAGTGGGAACATTTTAATAAAGGCTAAGCTAATCGTTATGTCATCGAAAACTTAAACAAAAGGTTTAGACCAAAACTCTAACATTCCTTTATGAAGAACACTTACAATCTGCAGCTGTGTGATGTACTTCTTCCACCATTGGCGTACCCATTGCGGCCGCATGATGGAGACCAGGTAGTACGAGTACATGACGGAGTGCACCATGGAGTTGATGAAGCCCAGCATTATGCCGTGCCCTCCTGTGGAATGGAGAAGAACAGATTTATAGACGGTCACATTTTTTCCGGAAAACGAACTGCGAACAGCGTAGTGTGGATTTCCTAGAGAAAGTAAGGCTGTTTACACTTTATTTGCGGGTAGGTTATAGTGTGCTGTGTCTAGACAGGATTTAGTTGCCATTCAGAGGGTCGCAATTGAACCAAGTAAGTTGTTCTGCCGCGCCACTACTGCCCGTGCTAGTCAATGGATAAATAATATTACAAAAATCGATCAGCATCTCGTCTGTTTTCTCTAAAGGTTAAGCAGAGGGATACATACTATTAATTGGGCAAAAGTCCAGACGGGCTGTCGACGAAATGCTTTGCCCGACCTGGGCATCGCACCCAAGACCTAGCGCTCAGTTGTAGCGCTTCCGGCCACATCATCATCATCATCATCATTCACCTGCCCTTATCCCAATTAATTTGGGGTCGGCGCAGCATGTTTTGTTCTTTCATTCTTCCATACTTCTCTATTACTCGTCATCTCAGCAGTCACCTCCTTTCCAGCCTTATCATCCTTCACACAGTCCATACATCGTTTCTTTAGTTTTCCTCTACTCTTATAGCCATCTACATTCATACTCAACATTTTCCTAACTACATTTTCGTCATTCCTCCGCATCACATGTCTATAGCGCGACCGGCAACAACAAAGCGGCCAAAAACCTTTACTTAGTTTCCGGTTTAAGAATTTCAGTCAACTACTTGGCCAAATAATATTTTGTAAGGATGTTTGTAAGAATTCTTCGGCGTGCGAGTGGTTTCCTTCTTCGCGGGCGCATTAGGCCACTCGACCCATTTCGTGCACGCGATGCTACCATTGCTGCAACTCTTGCGCAAGTGAATAATCAACATTAAGTATTATGATTGTGAATAACGTTAAGCTTTATTCACTGTTAAAATACCACGACGTTTTCGTAAACAGATTCAAATTCAAATTACATCACTAATGATAATATTATCTCTATAAATTTTTATTATTATTTATGAATTCGCAATTTAAGATGCAGCGGATGCATATAAGTTTTATTTTTGTTCTTCTTGGAACGGAGTTCGCCAATGAAACTGAATGACATTATGATGATGAATGAGGTTTGCTGTAAGATTAAAAGGTCACAGCACACATATCAACTCGGAAAGGGTTCGGCACTTTATCGCCTTTCGCCTCGCCGTCAAACAGGCGTTGAATGGCAATGCTAATTCTTTGGCCAAAGAAAGAGCCAGCCCTCTGGTCACGCGAATTTATTTATAATTAAGTATTGGGTTAAGCGCAGCGACAAATTTTGCAATACCACAATACGCTCAAAAACTGGAATCGCTGTGGGGAATAAGTGGGATTGGGCATGTCTGTAGAATGCATCAGGACCGACGAGCGTTTTAGAAAACACTAGCGTGGGGACTTAGAGGGATTTGTTGGCTATAGAAAACCGCACGGAGAAAATAGTGGAAGGCTATGAGAAAGGCCTTTGCCCTTTGCTAGCAGTGGGCCAATATAGGCTAGGCTAGGACAGGAACATCTCTGTAGTAATAGGAGTGCAACACGGGTAAAACAAAACTTCCCGTAGTACTACTAGATCGATTGGTAGTTCTATGGGATCTTTTTTATCCCGCAACAAACTATTAATGGACTCCTTAGCTATAAAAATATATCAAATGCAGTTTATAGGTAATTTTGTGGCTTCTGGTGGTATATGTTGGAGTACCATTAGGTACACCTCTGCCTAACCCTTCGAGGATTACAGGCGTGTTATATTATTTTATGAAATAAGAAAATAACGGTTACTAGCAACCGAGTAGGGGTCCGCATGGGCCGATGCCTGCCAGGGCTGCGGGACTGTTCGAAAGAGATACCGTGGCCCTGGAACACAAAGGGCAAAGAAAGAACATGGATGGGTTTTAGTCAGTACAAGTGTGACACTGCCTTCCGCTCCGCCCAGAGTGGGGCTTTGATGATTTCCCATCCGAAAAAAAAATTAAAAAATATAACAGTTTCTTATTGTACATACCTGGTACATATTTGGTGCCTATGAATCCAAGTAGACACATTCCTAAGTGATGGTAAACATGTAGGAACGATACTTGGTTGGACTTCTTCCGTAACACGAAGAATACCTGTTGGCAAAAATTAATGCATGTTAGAAATGGGTCATTCTATATATCCTTGCTAACCTGTAATTCGGACTGGACAGGACTTAAGAGTGCTGTTGAGCTGTTCTAGTTGTTGTTATAGCACAAAGAGATACGAATGACAAACCTCGATTATTACACTCACTCACTTATTTCACTTTTAAAAGAAAAGTGCGTAACCACTATTTAAGTCAGAATAAATAGCTCTCTCTCTATTAGAAGTCGAGTCATGGTAATTATTATTAGGTTTCTCGTTTTTAATTTTGGTATTTGTTAAAATATGTATTAGTTTATTTTATTTGTATATAAGTATTAGTATCATTATAAGTGCCTATATAAATTTTCGATAGCAAGAAGTTATTTTTTATATATTTATTTTGTACCCTATCACAATGTTTTCTTATTTAACCCAAAGGTTGACTGGTAGAGAATGCCTTGTGGCATTAAGTCCGCCTATGTATCACTATTGTACATGAAGTTTAAATAAATAATAAATAAATAAATAATTTTGAATCTGAAAAAGCACCAGATGATAACCGAAGGATGCCTGAAAAAACATACTCATTTCAAAATACAGGGCAGAGT
Organism: Noctua janthe; assembly: GCA_910589295.1. Classification (NCBI taxonomy): domain Eukaryota; kingdom Metazoa; phylum Arthropoda; class Insecta; order Lepidoptera; family Noctuidae; genus Noctua; species Noctua janthe. Next base: position 5,120,901 of record OU342573.1, on the reverse strand, counting down.
TCGCTCGATGTGGTAGGTACTAAGTTTCTGTTTATTACCCGCTATCATTAGAATACAGATCATTGAAATAGAAGTTTAGAAAGGTTATGAGTGACTTTGTTGTTGTCACTAAAATGAAATCGTCAAAGTATCATCGTATATGGCAGATTGGCAGGACGTTTGGGCCACTCTCAACGCACAGCTCAAGCCACTAGACAGACAAAAATTAGGGATACTGAAAGTTATTATGACTTACTGCATCCGCTAAAAAAGGATTTCGGAAAATTCAACCCCTAAGCGTGTGAAATAGGGGTTGAAAGTATGTATGAAAAGCTGTGCGGTGCGGGTCGGCTGTTCCTACATATTATTAGATATTTGGGCAAGAATAAATAATACGCACCGTATCCAAGAGGTCGATAACCTTGATCATGTAATAGAGCCACACTCTACTGATGACCATGCGCTCCAGGGGCGTGTCCTCAGTGTTGATCTTCTGGCACCACAGGCTGTATTGGCCCGACAGGTAAAGCCTGGTGAAACACTGCAAACAATATGAACATGGTCAGGTAGTTAGGTACAGCTACACAACACAACATAATCACGCGTGTAATCGCCGAAGGGTAAGGCAGAGGTGTACAGAATAGTACACCCACATTTCGCCAGTTATGTTAAGTCCCATGAAACAGGAAGCGAACCTATTGCCATCAACCAAGCGCAAATCCAAATTCCGTGGCTGCTACTGAGAAGTTCCTGTTGGAAAAACCCAATAACACTTTGGCCGACCAAGGAATTGAACCCAGGACCTCATGCTCTGCGTTGTGCTTGCGACCACCAGGCCAACTGACTCGGCAGTTGAACCAACTACACTTTCTGCAAAACGAGATCTACAAATTAATAAAAAGAAAGAAACTACAAAGAAAGAGATGGCGCTAGACGACCTGTATAGCTCCGTCTCTGTCCCACACTGGAATTACTCCTGCTTTAAGACGTCATAGTACCCCCCTGCACTGTCCCGGTATTCTCACAAAAGATTCGTCTTGCTGAATCGTTGGATACTGCGATCAGTTGTAGAAACAGACCGGCGAAAAATTCTCGAGATCTTCCTGTAGGTTTGATGATTTCTCCTAATATCAACTGTCCAGCAAAACTCAGTTGGACTCAAGTCGGGCATAATGAAGTGCTTAAACTTTTAAAAAGATTAAAAAAAAAAGTAATACAAATTATTTTAATGAAAACTTTACGAAATGTTAAACCGATAGTTTTATGATAGTTAAGGGAAATTTGCATAAAAGGTGACATTCAATTGATTACTCAATTTGAAATAATTTGAAATAATTTGTCCCAAAAAAACACCACCTTGCAATGTTACACAAACAAGATTTTTCGAGTTGCCGGTGTGTGTACATACTTTTGGCTCAGTGAGTGAGTTGAATTTGGATCTCAGTCTAGTAAAGAGAGAAGGTAAATACTGGTTGAGTGATGGCCTTTTTGCTGCTTGTTTAAAAGTCAAATGCTAGACAGGTACTATTGGGATATCTTACAATTCTTTCATCACATCAGAAAGGTCCCCAAGTTCACCGCTAATATGTTGATCTACGATAATTCTATTTTCTCCGGTCGTTAAATGTAAATTGAATGTCTGTCAATTCTCACGTATCATGTATTACCTTGAAAGGTTTTCTTCTTATTGATTATTTTCGGTCGAGGCCCAATTAATATCGCTCGAAAAGCCAAAAGCAATACTTTGTTACCATGCTCCTACGATGGATGATGTGTTTGGCTGTTTTATGAATCGCACATATATTTCTTCTTATATGCGAAATGTTTCAGTACCAACGAGTTAAAATTAAAGGGATTATTTATCCGTATACCACCATTTTCCTAATACCTCCGCAGTGCCATGACTATAATTCTCTCTCTCATAACGCTTGTACCCATAGAATCAATAAAATACATGTTTACGTTTTACATTAGAAGTTTGTAAGTAAGTACCAGTCGAGCCGACAGTAACAACGGAACATTATTCCTCGGCCTTGGGTGCAAGTAAATTATATTAAAATAGTTTTATAGGGCTACCGCGACTGCACCTAACTACAGAAACACCCTTTTTTGAACCGAACTCTTACAATAAAAAATGCAGCAGTTCGAAACGTTTATAAATTGTGAACGAACTACATTGGGCACGCAAATAACGAGCATACTTAATTATTATAGGATTGATGTGAAGTAATAAAATATGTCACCTTAAAGAACTAAAAATAATCAAAAAGGAGAATTTCAAAAAGTTTAGTTAGTGAATGTCCATAATTATAATATTCCAATCATTTTCATCGACAATCCTGCACCTTTTTATTTATCTCGTTTATGTCTTTTACACACACTCTCCGTCAAAACCTTCGCTGGAAGCTTTTGAAAGATTTTTTAGCATTATGCTATTTTACCGTTATTTTACTACAAGGACCGGATCGATTTCACTGATTACTTGCATGTACGGCGGGCGAGGCAGCCCTGGGTATCCTTTGTCTTGGCCCAATAACTTAATTGTCATTTCCTACGCTTTTCACGATTGCAATTATGTTTTCGTAACGTAGCGGAATTTCAACGCAACTGCTCCGGTGCGCTATTGACTGTATAACTAACGATTTTAACTGTCTTAGATTACAATAAACTACTAACTACGCTCTGATCAATGGACATTTGGCTCGTTGTTTAATTCCATTTTGGTTTGACTATCCTTAAATTGCCAACCAGAAAAGATTAGCGGGCGTGAGCTACCGGCTAAGGCTTTGGATCAGTCCTTCAAGTGGAGCTAGGGTATTATCTACCTGTAAAGTGAATAAAGCCGTCTACACTGTCACTGACCCCATAACCCGTCCACCACCCACCAATCCCCGTCACCAATAGCTGCTAGTGGTCCAGTAGTACAGGTTCAGCATGATGGGATGACGGCCGAAGACGACAAGACAGTGACAAAACGTATTATGTTATTGAGTTCTACAGCGGGTATCAGAATAAGCTCATATTTAAGGGTGTCATTCGGTTCATCAAACTGAACAAAATTCTCCAGCTGCCCCATACCTTTGGGTCGAGTAGATATTGATTTTTTGTAAGGTACAGCTGATTACCTCAAATATGACTAGACTTTTCGGATACATACTGTATAAGCTTTAAATTGTAACTTACTTGTGCTGTGAGGTACGCCGACAATCCGATCTGTACTATATTGTATATGATGATGACGGTCTTCAGGTTGTACGGCTCACGCTTAGCCATGAACGCAGGGCCCCAAGACCGGACGAATCTGTGGTACAGGTACATTATCAGCATGATGGGCAGCGGGTTTGATACCAGCAGAAAGTTGTTCGTTCGAGGATCTGGAAGTCGACACAATAAACAGACGTTAATGCAGTGATTTTCTGGTTTGTGACCATTCAGACCACATCACCAGTAAGAACACTATGTGCTCGCTCTGTCAGTAAATCTAATAAAAAAATTCAATAGTGTATGACCATCAGCCTCTGTGGTGACAATAGTAAAGTCAGCTCCAAAATGATGAAGTAAGGAACCATTATCATTAACACTAGAAACGGGATATTTATCATGTTTACTGATTGTTTTGAGTTCCCGATATTTATCATGTTTACTGATTGTTTTGAGTTCCCGATATTTCCCGTTTCTAGTAGTAAGACCATGATAGTTTAAAAACTTATAAGGAACCGTTGTTCGATAATTGTGAACAATAAGAAGTGTATTTCATGAAAACGAAATATACACAATAGCTTTCTACACCGAGAGGAGAGTAATATCTATATACAACCTGTTACCAAATACGTGAATACAATGCTATGGAACAAAGGTTGACAGTATCTTCTTTTTGGGGCTGAATTTTTAGCAATTATGTTAACAGAGGACCTCAAGTCAACCTCGGTTGACGGTGTCGATTTTCCATTTCCATACGGGTTTGGTAATGAATATGAAGGAGGACGCGCTACTGGGTAGCCCACGAAACTCTAATTTTCTTAAGGTTTTTTGCAATTTGTAGGTTAGTGTTAGGGTATATGTTGCTTAGATATGATTCGCGGCCGTAACAAATACATTTTTACTGAGTTACAATCATTAAAATCATCAATACAACCTTAAGTTCATTTAATCGCATTGAATGACTGTTTCATGAAATAGTCATTATAATTTCATTCATACTGAACATCCACCACGTCATCATTGGTGTACAATAACAATCACCGGTAAATGACCGAAATCGTCGCGATAAGAATAAATTACTGTCTTTCAACAGCGAGCTTGGTGAATTCGAAGATACACCAAGTTTCGGACATTCATAGCGACATAATAATACAATGTTTATATGCCTATATACTCGTATATTGATGTAGGTGTAAAGAAAATGCAATATTCAACAAATGAGACACCGTTTGACCTGACGCAGAAATGTTTTACTTATACGCGTAGTATCAATGTACCTTTATTGTGAAGGGATCAATGTACTTTACAATGTCCTCGATAACTCTGTAAAGTTCACTTACACTCGTATTTTCAAGTGTGAATAAAAAAAGTAAAACGCGGAACCCATTTCAATATAAAATTAATTATTAAAATATGGAATGAGTCAACTTTAAGCGTTTAATTCAAAGTGGTCATTGGAAATGAAAAAGAAACCTAAAAATGATTTTCAAATAGTATTCGTCGACTCGCACATTTTATAGCTTTGTGATTTGTTACGATAATCATAGAAGTAACGAAATTATTATTTATTCTTCCCCAAATTATTTATTTTAAAACTAATTAATACAGAAGTGGTGCTTACCCGCCAGGTCCTCATTCACGTAGCGGTAGTACGTTGTTATATTCCGTATTAGGGTGCCCATGTTGCTGTTGCGAGCGCTGGAAAAGAAGAAAACAAATGATAAATAATAATAATAATCATTTATTCGCAGACGTTGAAGTCCATAGAAATAGATAAGTGAAATAATTGACATCATGAATAAATAGGCATAATAACAAAAATAACATAATCAAAATACATCACAAATTACATAATAATGTCATAATAGAAACGAATCACAAAAAACATAAAAATAACACAATACACACACATAAAAATCACAAAAAGGCATAATAATAATAATAACATAAAGGAATAAAATAAAATGCATGATGTTATGTTTACGAAGATACATAAACTTTTTGATTAAATTTAATAGACATGTTAACGTAACTTTGTAAATAATGACCGCTTTCAGAGCAATTACATCTTATTATTTTCATCACACACCAGATTCCATAAGCCATAAGCCTTGAAAGAGAAGATAAAATCACTTTACATTTATGTACATGTTTCAGGTAAACAGTTTACTACGATTCTATTAGGAAAGTAGGAAATATGAAAGAAATTTATGGTATTACTAAAAATTATTTTACTACAGCTTCCCAAGGACAATAACATTAAATATGCGACATAAAAATATTACAGAACGAAAGGACATGCAATGATTTGACTGATGACCTGTCGGTGAACACTTTACAGCGCCAGCGCCCACGTATTGAGTATGACGCAGCGACTTTTAATTACAAATAATTTATAAAGAGTCTTTGGAAATGTCACAATTTGAATATTCATTTACACAATACATTAAATGTAGTGTGAATGATCCCTGAAAATGCACCAATGTGATCTACTTATTTTACATACACAAGTCAATGACTGAAACGGCCGAAGTCACGTTAAACTCCACATTGTGAAACTTTTATTATAATAAAATAGTTGGTAGGTATTTGTCTAGTGATCGCAGGCGCCACTGCTGAGCATGAGTCCTGGGTACAATTCCCAGATCGGGCAAAGTGTTATTGGGGTTTTTCATCAGGAAATTCTCAGTAGCAGCCATGAAGTCTGGATTTGTGTCCGATTGATGGCAATCGGCTCTAGGTGAGCCGATTGCCGAACTTTTCTAATATGTTTAAAAATTTTCAATACTCAATATTTCCATTGTTCACGCAATTAATTACCTTCCTGGTAAACGAGGGTGATGCAGTTTGTGTACATGGATCATTTGCCCTATATTGAGACAATACCGAGAACCTCAGTTAAGGCTGGTTGTCGACCTGTCTACTGTTCTATGGTTTCTTCGACAGAGGGACCGAGAATGTCTAGATGTGCAATCAGAGCTCACCTTTTCAGGAGTAAATCGGGAGGTCTTATCATGGGCTTTAATATCTTACAAGGTTTTCGCGTCAATTGATGTAGTATCAACAGGTTTCATTGCAGCTACTTAAACTTACTGTTTCTATTCGTAAGTTCACCATACATCAACAATAAACAAGACTGATCAGCGCCTGGATAATAAAAACCTATTGTTTTTATTTTACACTAGCGTTTGCCTGCAGCTTCACTCGCAAAAATAATCCCAAGGGGACGTTTTAAATATATACACTCGCGGATAATGTAACTTCTCATTACTGAAAGATCGGATTGGTAGTTCCGAAAACTACGCCCTGTATCTATTCTTACAAACTTTACCTATTTATATTTTTTTTATTAACATGTCGCCTGTAATTCCCGCAGGGTTAGACGGTGTAGGTACCTATTTGTACACCCACATTTCGCCAGTTATGTTTAATTCCCCTGGCCCCTGTAATAGAGGGCGAGCCTATTGTTGTCAACCGGGCACAAATACAGACGTCCGTGGCTGCTACTGAGAAATTCCTGATGGAAACTCCCAATAACAATTTCTTTCTTCTTCTTTCTTTTGCCCGACCCGGGAATCGAACCCAGGACCTCATCCTCAGAAGTCGTGATTGCGACCAAAGACTAACGAGGCAGTCATTGGTCTTTTTTTACGCTAAGTAGGTTAGCGTTTGAACGAAACTCGCCTGATGCAAAGCGATGATGCGGCCTGGGGTGGAATGGCACCTAGTTTTACATTAGATCTTTAGACTACAGCAGATTAATTATATCACAAGTAATCCGATGGTAACATACAACAGAATATAGTCCAGTATTATGTTTCTTCGTTCACAGTTCACGTGACTCGGTACTTCCTATTTTTGTTTTATGTAAGCCAGTAGGTATCTAACGCATGTTTTACAAAGGGTAGATGTATTCTAGATTAGACTTGTGCCAGTTTTCACTAAAACTAAGCGACACTTAGTTGAATGCCTAAATTAAAGCGCATTGTCATTCCAATAGTGCAATAATTTAGTAGTGTTGTGAAAAGGCAAAAAAAATGTAATGTCCAACAAGTCATTCGTACGCACAGTGGCGGATTTACAAGTTTTCAAGGTATAAGGCTCTACAGTTTTTGCCGCCCTTGTCTCTACAGTTGTCATGTCCTACATTATTTTTACAATCCAAAAATTTCGTTGAAATTGCACGTAAAATAGGGGCGGCGAACTAGCTGTTTTATTCTAGAATATGGAAGATTGCTACTCGGAATGTGCAATGACAAGTGAGAGGGGAACGTCATCGTCAAAATTTGTTGCAGACTTCTATCTGCAAAACATCAGAAAACCGTCATGCCAAAATCTTTTTGATTTCTATGAGGTAACAAAAAAAAAAAAATCGGTCCCCAAATTTGCCGCCCTAGGCTCAAGCCTACTCAGCCTGCTAGTAAATCCGCCACTGCGTACGCATCTGAACACTTGTTGGTCCGTGTGACGAGTGGGACTCTAAGGTTTTAGCCCTTTTTCTGGTTAATGAAAGTGGTGGCATTTGAACTGGTTAACACTAAGTAATGTACTATCACTACACATAAAAAAAAAACAAAAATGTATAACCACGGTAGTTTTCTGCTGACTAAAACTAAATTGAACATACGAGTCAATAGCCACGGAATCCTATGCTACGCGGCACGTGCTTGCTCCCATAGGCACGGGTTTTCTTGTCGATTTGACTCCATATTTTATTCAACCAATATGAAAAATCATACAAAGCGTTTAAAAAATAATCAAGAAAATTTCATTTAAAATACTTATTACAAAAAGACGAATTGTTTCTATTTGACAACACGATCGAATATAATTTAAACATATCAACAAAACTAATCCGTATTTAAAGAGGATAATATTTTCAGGCAAAAATAAGGTAATACAGTAAATAACCTAACTAAATGATTTAACAATTTTAGGAAGACTTGCACACATAATATACACCGTGACTTTTTAGTCGTCTTACAACGGCAGCCCACTTCATGTATCCAATGAATACTAAACATTCATAAAAAAAAGGTATTTATGAGATTTTAATTATTATAAAATAAAAATATTATTCAGTATGCGTCATACATGCGTCATACATGACGTAGTTAAAACACTCTGTTGCGAGCGATGATCTACTGGACTCGAGTGCTGGGTAGGTATTGTTTTCCCGTTTAACACGTAAACATCATTAACAGGATGTTTCATAATTTTATTCTAATATTTATTATTATTTTTCTTTGTACCTATTATGGAACATAAAAAAAATCGCGCCTAGAACTATTTTATGTCGGGTACATTGAGTGGACGACCTTTGTAAGACTACTAAAAAAAAGTCACGGTGTATAGAGTCCCATTTCATAAATTCAAATCTTCGAAATAAGTCAGTTGGTGGCACTGAAAAATGAAATCAGTATTCTAAAGGACCATTGATCAACAAGTTCACTGTATACTTCATTATTATTAAAACAGGCTGAAATCTTTCCCAACATTTGTTTACCACAAAACCCACGACGAAAATTAATTAATTAAAGATTCATAAATGCACCTTAACCCGCGAAAATATGTATAAGACGAATGGTTCAGTCGTTGAAAAATTCTTATACCTGAAAACTCATAGGTCGCTCAGCGAAGTTATATTAATTTCGTGTGCACACCACTATTTGTTTTATTAATTCTTAAACTTGTTCACGTAATTAAAGTTCTAATGATAGTAAATAAATCACAAATACCTGCCAGGGAACGTGTCACCCAATCAAGAGTTCGCAAGAATGTCTGAGCGGCAGTCCACCGCCAGCGCCCAGCTCGCGTCAATGAATTAAATATACTGAATTAATTGAAGTAAGCGTTCTTTCGTTCCCTCCACCCTTTATTTATGTACCTCCACGCTTACCACGTGTGGATCCACGCGCCCTTGTTAAATCCAACGCGTATTGTGTAATGTTTTATTGTTCATAACAATGACTTGAGGTACCGAGGATTATGCTGAAAAGATACCTGCTTGACTCTTGAGGGACTTTTTAATAAATATACTTTGATCGAAGGTCTGTCGACTAATAGGTAGGTCAGTAGACTATCTGTTTCATAGAGACAGCCTAGTGGTGTGACCGTCGGACTGCCAAGTCATAGGTCTCGAGTTCGAACCCAAGGCACGCACCTCTGATTTTTCGGATTCATGTGCGTATTGTATAATCATCACTTGCTTCGGTGAGGGAAAACATCGTGAGGAAACCACCATGCCTGAGACATATTTCTTGACAGCATGTTAAGCCAAGTCAGAGGCCCATGGGCGGCATAAAAACTCTGACACCAGGTTAGGAACTAACTACACGATAAAGAAGAAGATAGAGACAGAGACTCAATTTTGCTGATACGTTGAATTGATTGGAATAAAACTCTTCTTATTCACAAAATAATTGAGGGAACCACTGACATCAGCATCATCAGCTATTTCGGAATAATAATCAGGTGATAAGTCACACAAATTGTAACGAATTAGTTTCAGTTAGAATTAGATTTTATAATTAAAACAGCTGGTCTAGTATTTTGTGCCCCGTCTAAATACATACCAATACGTGAATAACTAATTATAATCCAACTAGCCTTTGTGACTGGGCAACACCAATAACCAACGGTGGCATAGTTTTTAATGACCGACGGAGTAAAGCCCACAAGAACATAGATAATTCGTTCGGTTGTCAGTATATCTCATTATTGTGATGGAACATGCCCAAAAGGAAGCATCAGATCATTGCTGGTTCTTATGGGTTCATCAAGTGTGTTTAATTCAGCTTATAATTTTTCTAATATTGGCCGTGACGTGCTTTATATATTTAAATATTTAAGGTAGGTAGGAGATGACATTCGTGGAATCTATGAATACAAAATCGGAGACCTCGTTGACCCTCATTGTGCCACCTCATCGCTGGAGTAGGTCATCACTATGAATTTGTATCATTCAGGGCATTGTTTGCTTCCCCAACTTGATCTCCAAAACACCCTCTTTTACAATTTTGTGTAAAACCTACTTCGACAATCGTTTTCAGGAAATCTATTTCGCCACGAAACAAAAGAAAACGATTATAACTTGTCACATATATTATATATTTATAGAAAATTTTATTTTCATATTTTTTTGGTAAAAAAGAAATTGTAAGCAGTGACTCAAGCATAACAATTATAATCTTACTACTAGTTTTTTATTATTATTTTGTCTGTTGTCTTTTAACTTTTTTTGTAAATTCGTGGACAGAGTTGTGGGTTAAATGTATAGTAGGTAACATAAATATGGAATAGATTGTGTATAAATGTATTTCTAAGTATTGTAGTAATTTAAGAATCTCTAGTTAAGCCTGGCACGTAACTGTTTTTTGTCCCTAACAAATAAAATAAAATTATAAATGCGAAAGTATGGATGGATGGATGATTGTTACTGAATCAAGCCAGAACGCTTGAACGGATCTGGGGTGGGCACAGAAGGCACAGAGATAGATTAAAAGTCTGGAATAGCACATGTACATTTTTTTTTCTTACATGTACAAAAATTTCCACAGCTAGTTTTTAATAAATCTTATCTGATCTTATTTAAGAAATTCTGTAGGTACTTAATGACATGGACTTAATATGTACGAGGGAGGTTTGAAGAGTTGGAAGAAGAAAAAAAAATCACGAATTTTAGTTTTTTTTTTAATGTTTGATGTGCATGAGAGCTAATAAATAATCTCCTTTTAGCTCTATAGACTTCGACCAACAATATTCGAGCTTCTTCAATCCATCGAAATAAAGTTTGTCAAACCCTAAAAAACAGGCATCTGTTTCACCTAAAATCTTTGTCTGCCAAGCCTTTTTTTCAAGTTTGGGAATAGGAAAACCTCACAGGGGGCCAAATCTGGTGAATACGGGGCTGCGGCAATAGCTCGTATCGTAGCTAAGCATTGCTCAGAAGTTGTAACGCGATTTCGTTTTTGGTCGACTGTGAGTAGGTAACAGCGGCACCCACCTTGCAGATAGCTTTTTCATGCCTAGAATATCGTGCAAAATATGAAAAACACGTTCAGTCCAGATGTACATCGCATTAGGTATATCGCGTATTCTTCACTTGACGGTCTACCAAAACAACATCATGGATTTTGTTGATAATATCTTCGGTAGTGACCACAATCGGCCTTTCTGGGCGCTCTGCGTTATTTGTGGTGGTACGACCACAACGAAATTCATTGAACCACTTATGTACCATTCCATGAGACAGAGCGGATTCCCCATAATACTTCAGTTTATGTTCCGTGTGTTTAATTGTTTTACCACCTAAAAAGTAGTGTTTAATTGGCACTCTCAATTAGTTTTTCTCATACATTTTCAAGAATCTTCCGACCGCAATTACCTTTTTGTCAATAAAACTTTAATTTTCGCGCCGATTATAAAAAAAATAATGATGGTAGCTTAGTAAGAAGGTCTAAATTAAGAAACAAAACGAAATTATGAAAAAAGATTTTATGTAACCTTAAAAGTCACGGACTTATCAAACCGCCCTCGGATACTGTCCATAGTTATTGTTCTGAGATGCTTACTGTCACATAGTCTATGAAAGGTCTGTGAAGTCAAGTTGAAGTTGATAAAGAAATGTCACATTCGTGTTGTGTATAGATACAATACTGTGATAAAAACAGAAATCAAACAATACATGTTAAAATTAATTTATGAGGATAGAAAGGGTACAGTGTGAAATATTGCTATTCAGCTGCATCCAGTTAGAAGCCGAGATCAACACAGTGGGGAAAACAGATGATGAGAAGGGTAGAGTGAGAATAACCTGAGGCCGAAGACCATGCAAAGAAGATTCCGTTCTATGATATATCAAAATAATGAGCTGTTTAAAAAAATACTACCTTCTTACGGGATCTATAGTAGATCGGTAGTTCTATCTTATAAAATACTCGGAGAAGCCACAGAACCTGACAAACCTCCCATCTTTCTTTTTCACGGCCTTTTAAGTGGTAAAAAGCAATGGGAGAGCATCGGGAAGATACTATTAAATATGACAAAAAGAAGTGTGGTAGCCGTAGATTTGCGAAATCATGGCAATAGTCCACACACAAGCACTCATAGATATCTAGACCACGTAGAAGATATTATGAATGTATTTAATAAATTAGGAGTTGAACAAGCAAGTCTCATTGGACACAGCATGGGAGGTAAAGCAGCCATGTGTTTAGCTTTAATGGAGGTAAGGTCCCAATAAACATATATATTTATCTATCTAAACAAATAAATGTAAGAGCAATTTTGAATTGCTTCTTGCTATTTCAACAAACATCTATTTCTTTCATACATGAAATTATCTCTAGCATTAAAGTGGTATTGGTTACATATCAGAGACTAGTTAATAGCGCCGCAATTGAACAGTACCGACTTCTCCGCGGTTTTCGCAACTATTCTAACGTAACCAGACACAGGCGCAGGGCAAGCCAAGCGAGCACCGTTCTCCCACGCATCAATAAGGTTTTATCGCCATCTTACCTTTATAATTTATATATTTTTAACTCTCGTACCCTGCTGTCATACAGTGTACCTCTTGATGAAAACATTATTGTCGAGTCGCGGGTAAACTAGTAAATCTGGGGGCACGGTAGTGCCACCACCAAGTAGAGGAAAAAATAATACTTCAAAATATAATTTAATATCATGTCAAGTAAATGCAAGTGTGGCTCATTGTAAAATTATTTTTTACAGCTTACAGAATCTTCAATTCATTTCATACAAATCTTTATTTTTAGCCACTCAAAATAACTGGTCTATTAGTGCTTGATATTTCTCCTATTTCCCTAACGAAGTACTACATCGACGAATACCCAAAAATATTAACAGCTATGAAGGCCGTGGATTTTAAGAACCCGAAAATCCTTCATCCTGCTAAAGCTGAAGCTGAAAAACAGTTGAAAAGTCTTATCGTAGATGAACACCTCTTAAGATGTATTCTTTCCAATATAAGCTTAAAAAATAACAACACTATCGGTTGGAATATCAATATCGATGTCTTATTGAAAGATATTAACTATATTGCTGATTTTCCTAAATCATCTCTGAAAGGGAAGAAGTATAATGGGCCGACACTTTTACTCGGTGGTCAGCTTTCGGATTTTCTACCGTAAGTAAAAATTTCTTGGTATTACTAAATTATTCTATTGACGAGTCTATTGAATAGAAATAGGCAAAGTCAAAATAGATAAGTACCTACTATTTTCTCTTCTATTTGTGAATCGTTTGCAAATTTTAAAAAAAACAGCGGCTACTGCATTCGCTTTAACATAATTCTTACATATTTTATTACAGACCCGACGATTTAACAGAAATCCGTGAAATGTTTCCGAAAGCTGTTATAACATACATCCCCAAAACGCGCCACAACGTTCATATCGACGACCCCAGATCATTTTTGGAGATAGCGATCTCTTTCATCAGGACCCATCACTTCAAGCGTCGGTTGAAACCATCGGCTCTGAATAAATAAATACCTACAACTTTGAGATTAAGACAAGTGTTTAAAAGTATCACATTTCTTTAATTTTATTTACTCCTTGAGGTGAGTTTTTTTTTGTTAACCGTTGTTCCACTGCCAGCCAAAGGTATGATAGGTACGCCCGCGAAATGGAACTAAGTAAAAGTAATTTATTTGAAGCATTCCAGTCCAGTTATTAGTTTTGATCTTAATGCAAAAACTTAATTTTATAAATCTGAGACTTCACTCCGCCATTGTCAGACACTTTGTGTGGTGGAAACCCCCGCCAGACACCTTCAGGCATCTTTAAATTGGAGTAAAATTATCAGCTGTCCAATAGATTAGGGGTTACATAGAACACCTAATTATTTATTTTTTCGCTATTACGATGTCTTCCATGAAGAAAGTTAGAGGTTGATGGTCTGATCCACACCCACAACATTCTGATACACGCTGTTAAATATGACCACAAAATTCTGATATACGCTGTATAGCATTATTGTGTCTAGCTTTAATAGTTCCTAAAACGTAAAAATAAAAATCAAATTAATGGATTTGAAAACGGTTTCCGTGGGTCGTTAAGGTTAGCAATTTACTTTACGAAATAAAATAGTAGCAATGTTGGCCATTCAATTTGCTGGTTAACAGAAAAGCGAATTTAATGACAAACTCTGGATTTCAAAAATAATGCAATTGGATTAACTAGGACCCCTTGGACCAATGGCTACTTAAGGGAAGGGTCACATTATCATGTCCTGGATGGAATACATACCTCGAATTACAACCGTCACCGTATAGGTATAGTACAAACATATAGTGATTATATACATAGGTACTCTGTGCATCCAACCTCCGCCAAGAATAAAACGTAATAATAAAATCTTTGGAGTCATTTTATTGTATTCTGTGACAAATTCTGTGCATTCATCATACATGATGCTCTGTGCATCTATCTGAAATTGACTAGTTTTAATTTTCTTTCGTGTTCTATAAACTTAAATTCTATGCGTAAACCTAAGTTTCCTTTGAAAAAATCGCAATTTTTAAAACAACACCTATGCAGTATTTTGGCTTACTTCAAACATGCAGAGTTAGGGCTGATGAAATCATCCGAACTCTGCAATCAAAATTCTTAGTCGATGTTAGAACTAAATCAACGGCACTTAACTTATCATATAAAATCTACGGTCGCTCTCCCACTCCCGATTGTATGCCAATCTTTGTGCTCCCTGACTGTCTTGGAACTAAATTCAATTGGGATGGTATGTGTCGAAAGCTAACAATTTCCACTAGAAAACCCGTGATAGCAGTGGATGCTCGCAACCATGGAGACAGCCCTTATTGTGATTCCCACGACTACGATTCATTAGCTGCTGATGTCTTGCAAATAATTAATGATTTTGAAGTTGATAATAGTATTATTATTGGCCATGGCATGGGAGGCAGGACAGGAATGACGATGGCTCTTAATGAGGTTTGAGAATTCATGAATCTTTATATTTCTAGTAAACCAATTTCTCAATACCTTTTCATTTTAAGTAGAGGAGTTAGTGCCGTATAAAAACAATGTAAAACTAAGTTATTGGTAGTGCAAAAGCCACCTTTGACATCTTACATGATCTACAAGAGTTTCGAGCGTGGGGCATTGCGTAGCGCATTTCTCAACTCTCAAACCATATAGTCTACTGTTAAAATTTTGGTTTTGGAGCTTTACGTAGGACAAATGTTACTTAGCATTAGTACTATGTAAAGATTAACCCCAAAAATTCCGTACGATTAGCATCATACTCATTATTTAACAAGAAACACAGGCAATAACACTGTTCTGGATAGGGCAATCCGCACGAGAAACAAGCATCTGCAGTATACTGTTGTTAATGCCTTGCACGCGGTGCAACAAGGAGGCTACTTTCTTCCGTACAACCGCGTAAAAACCGTCCGTTCGCGCCTCCGCAAACATTCCGGACGCACTACAATAGTGAGGCAGCCGCATCAGCATCCTGAAGACTTTGTTGTATAATAAATAATGCTTATTGCTTGCCTGTTTTTTTTTTGCAGCCCTCCAAAATAGCAAGTTTGGCCGTCGTTGATATATCGCCTGTATCTACACCAAGAATGCTAGCAGACACCTTTCCGAAGATAATAGATGTACTGTTGACTGTCGACTTCAAAGGACTGGATTTATATCAAGCTAAGGCCGCGGCTAGAAAAACAATTTTGGAAAACAATTTATTCGATAATAATGCTGAAATACAGGCTTTATTATTAAACATTGCAAAATTGCCTGATAAATCCATTGGATGGAAATACAATCTCAAAACCTTGAAGAACGAATTTAATAGCATCACCACTTTCCCAGATATTTCTGGCGCAAAATATTCAGGCCCCACGTTATTCCTCGCCGGCAAGCTGTCGTACTATATCCCGTAAGATTTTTGTTTTGTTTTATTACCGTGGTCCAGTGTTTTCGGCCCCGAGTTGTGGTCATGGGTTCGAACCCAAGCAAGTACTTCACATAAGGCGATAGTCTGCTTGTGCAAAACTCAGAAATTCACAGCAAAAACAAAAACAAATCGTGAGTGCGGGGACCTTCTCCCCCTTTAACACCTAGTCGTACTTAAATTATTTGAGATGATTCTAGAGTTGCGCTACCTGCCCAATATTTTGATATCATTTTGTAGGTTGACTAAAATACTTCTGATTCAACATAAAAACATACGCAACATTCAGGGGTTAATTTTGCACTAGAGTAGAAAATGTAAAAAAAAAATAAAGTGATACTGAAGTGCTTACAAAATTGAAATACAATTTAAGAAAGCGTGCAAATAAGTGCATAGAACGATAGGCGATGGTCATTTTTAAACTTTAATGAAAGTGGATCGCAGAAATAGTGCAAATTAATAAGATAAGTGTAAAGTGTAAATAGTCCAGTTCTGTAAGTACCTACCTACTTCTACCTATCAATACGATTGTATTCTTATCACTGTAAATATTATGATTCAAATCTTTTAAACACGCCGTCTTTGAATATTTTTGTAGTACAAACAATAAACTGTACCTAAACACAACTTATCAGAGGGATCGAGGGATTCACGGGGGTGCAATCTCGAAAGATAAAGTCGCTGTTTTAAATGCATCCCCGTTACTAAGCCTAAAGTCTAAGATTCGTGTTGATAATTTCACTTACTAGAAAATTTCGTTCATTGAACTCTACAGCTATGGTCAGCTGGCGGGCGCTCGAGTGTGCGTGTCGCGTCGGCCACTAACATTGCATGAGTGTGTGTGCGATGCACACACGTTTTGCGTTTATTAAGGATAACTATTTTATAAAAAAATACTAGGTTTGGTTTAAATTTATTTAATTACGGATGTTGTCTAAAACTTATAATTTAATATTCTAATTGGGGCGTCTGAGGTATTGCGCTTAATCTGTTACACGTTGTATATATTCCACCTAAGAATAACATGTGGAATATTGCATTCCACATGTTATTCTTAGGTATAGTATTGAGTATTGTGTATGACTGCAATTTGCGGGGCACACCCCGCAGGGTACTCCTAACCGGTTAGGAGTATTTATAAACCTGTATTTGGCAATAGAAATGAGTATATAATATCAGTCACTGGTAGCCAAACACACTGTATAGGTAAAAGGACCAACAGAATAATGAGTTGCACATTTTCGAAAATAGCAAGGCTGCCTTCAAAGCAAAGTGGTGAAGCGAATATGATGTTGCAATAAATGAATTCGTTTTATTAGTGAACAAAAGTACTCTTTTGTGTGGCGTGACTAGCTCGCTCTCGCTTACTCTCGCTATTACAAGTCATTCTTATCGATCGAAGCTCCTTAGGGAGATAGAAACTGAAGGACCTGGGAACTAGTTTTCGTAGTTCGGGCTCTTACGACCTAGTTCGTTGGTGTACAAGACTACTCGTTATTTTAAAAGGGTAGTAATAATAAAAGTTCCGAAAAAAAATATGAGCGTACTCTAAATATGAAATTTAATGCTATACACTAATTTTCCGACATCTGAAAGGACAAAGAAACGACCGAATAAAATACTGAAAATCCAGAAAATCAATACAGCATTAATTGCTGACTTAATATAAAAATATTACGTCCACCAGCTTAAATTGCATTTTACCGAGAACTATAGTTGGTCATTTTCATCGTAACTCACCTTATATAAATTAAGAATTAACCTATAAAATAAATAAAACAGGAATAAAATCAAGGTGAAGATGATCAAAATGTTATAATAAGGCGTAGTCGACGTAATCCCGCTACGCGGGGTTCCTATTTCTGTCTGCAGGGTTTATAGTAACCTAACACGAAGGGAATGGCGGGGTCTTAGTTCGCTCGATTCGCTCGCTCTCAAGACCCCGCCATCTCCTTCGAACCTAACCTGTCCGGTGTCGGGGTGCACCAAGTCCCGAGATCGCTTCGCTCGCTCTTGCATCCTAAGTTATAGGGGTTCCCTCTATCTGACAGAATCGTGATGCTCCGAAATTTATTTGGCATAATCTTTTTTAAACGAATATTTTTAAGGCATAAAAATTATTTAATATAATT
Source organism: Noctua janthe (assembly GCA_910589295.1). Classification (NCBI taxonomy): domain Eukaryota; kingdom Metazoa; phylum Arthropoda; class Insecta; order Lepidoptera; family Noctuidae; genus Noctua; species Noctua janthe. Next base: position 5,102,647 of record OU342573.1, on the reverse strand, counting down.
ATTGTTTTGGCTGAATGTTTATACGTCCGAATTTTCAATGGCATACTTTTAAGATGGCAGAATTTTGCTTGGCATAAAAACTTTTGGGAAAGTTAAAATTCCGCATAATTTCGTTTAGCATAACAATTACAATTTCATTTTTAACCCTAAATTAAAATTCTGTCTCAAAAAGTCAATATGTTGTGCTAAAAAAGTTAGTGACAGAAACGAATCGCTTCAAAAACGACTCTACGTGGTCTTGTCTGCCCTACCCTTACAGTGTTGCAAGCCGAAGCTGCGGTGGTGAGCGTTAAACACATCTGCGACGATAAGCTTGCGTGAGACCGCCGGAGCCCCGCAGCGCCGGAGCCGTCACATAAATCATGCTTGCTGCATGTTGCATGCTCACTTGCATGCTGCATGCTTGCTTGCATGCTGCATGCATAGTGTATGCTTGCTTGCATGCTTCGTACAGGGAAATAAAAACCATATATGTTCACAATCAACTGTTATTATATTGATTGATATTATAATGATTGATGCTTTGATTGATTGATTTTCTGCCTTTTAATGACTATCGATATGAAATTTATGCCAAAAGACGATTCTGATTGTGAATTTTTTGCGATGTGATGGTTCTACCTTTTAATTCTTATGGATATGAAATTTATGGCTAAAGATGATTCTGACTTACAAAATTATGAGTTTTGAATGTATGATATATGAGTGTCTGCTAAACGATTTTCTGTGAAATGAAGTTTATGCTGTCCGCTGTTATGCAAAAAACATTATGACATAAAAAGTTCTGGTATAAAGGGTAGACCCCAAGTTATAGAGCTATATTAGAGTTATATTATTTTAGCAGAACATATTTTCTGAAACTTAGTATTCTTTAGTTTATTATTTTTCGTAGAATTTTAATTTGAATAAGCTCGTGTTTTTTTTTTGTTAAGCAACATTTATTCGTCGGTTAATTTTGTATAAATTTTTCGGTAATTTATTTTAACCAAGCGTAATATTACAGTCAACTACAGATCGTTGGAAGTTAATTTGTTTTTCTGAAGCTTTATTAATATCCTTTATAAAATGTCTAATTGTTGTTTCAGACCCGATGACATACCGGAAATCCGTGAACTATTCCCTGCAGCAACATTTCTCTATTTCGATGGTGTTAGTCATAACGTACACACGGAGGACCCAACCGGTTTTTTGAGTTCACTTATGTCGTTTTTTGATTATAACTCTTTGATTAAAACACAATCGTAGTGATTAAACCTGCAAGCCTGTTATGTGATATTCGTACACCTTATCACCTCTTCATTAAAATATTTGTTCATAATATTATTGAGAAGTGTTTTGTACATGACACAAGGGTACGGACAGAATCGCGGCCGACAGCGTCGGTGCCTACATCATGAACCACCATTCCACACCGAACACCGTCATTACCTGCGTATTTACAACTAAGCGAGTTTGCGAGTAAAGTGTTGACAATAGCGGCACATAACATAACAGCGGCTGCCAAATCGTTACCTTGCTCTGTGGTCAAAAAATATAACTATAATACTCATCTATCAATCCGAAGAGTCCAAACTCGGTGGGTTTGCGACGTCTGTAGATACTTACTTGCCGTGGAATTGGTTTGGCTACAGACTTTCAGACTGGCTGCAGCAGCCGGTCAATTTTATCACACTAATGTCTACCAACTACTCATCTAGACCAATCAATATAACTCGGTAGATCATGTGCGTGTGAACTGAGGGACCACACTGGTAGGTATTTCGCAAAATAGAAATCGTAGAATTTAGTAGTAGACTTAAAACAATTTGTAGAACAAATCCGGGAACTTGTAAACTACTACTATATCCTAGGATTTCTATTTTGCGAATTACCAGTGTGGTTCCTCAGTTCACACGCCATGTGCGTTTGAACTAAGGAACCAGTAGATCTACGTTTAGTAATGCCGAGATCATACTCCATTATAGGATGGCATTCACCATCTCTCTTATCAGGGAGTAAATTGATTTTACACGAGGGCGCGGCAAGTGGGTCGCCTAATCTTTTCGGTCGTGTCAGATTGCCGTACTATGAGAGTGAAGGAAAAGGATATGCACCTGTTTGCACACAAGCTGGACTATTATTGTGCGCTGTTTTTTCAAGAATGGACTTTATACAGGGTGGAAACTTTCAGCGGGGCAGTAAAGCTAAAAAGCATGCTATAAATTAATATCTTTTGCTATTTTATTTGTTAGATTTCGACAGCAAAGAAGTCTGCTACAAGTCACTCTGTATGGATATTAGATATTATTTGATGCTATACCTACATTATATCGTTTAGTCTATGACCTACATTACCTACCCTGACAAACAAGTTCCAACCGAAGATTTAAATCTTTGTTACAAACTATTTGCTGTGTTTGTAAAAAAATATGACGTCAGAAATTGACAGGGCTGGACTATTATGAAACCGGTGACATGCTTCATAATTTTATTTTTGTAGCTTTTGTACCCTAAATTTTGTAACAAAAAATTAACATGAAATGGTTATTCTGTGTCCAATCCGTAGAATCAAACCTCAGTGGTACATTGACCTGAAAAATATATCCATGGTTCTTAAAGTAGTTCGTAATCAGTCAACAGTTGATTTATCACATAAAATCCACGGACCCCATCCCACAGCCGGCGGCGAAGCAATATTTGTGCTCCATGGCTTACTTGGATCTCAAAAGAATTGGCAAAGCATGAGTGCAAAGATTGCATCTCATATGAGTAAACCTGTAGTAGTAGTGGATGCTCGTAATCATGGGAACAGCCCTCATAGTGATGAGCACGACTACATAGCATTAGCTGCAGACGTCTCTCGACTAATCACTAAACTTTCAACCAAAAAAAATGTTGTCATTGGCCACAGCATGGGCGGCCGGACGGGAATGGTTTTAGCTTTGACAGAGGTTCGACCCTGGTTCGACAATTTAATGTACCTACTTAACTTTTATTTAAATTTCCTATATTAGGAATATTCCAGACCATTTCAATAGGTACTTAATCAGGCAGTAAAATGACTAACTGTGCAGTTCTTTAATAAATCTGCGTAGTGCTCTCGTAAGGCATTAGAAGCTTTGCTAATATCGGTATCATATACAGCACACCAAAGCTCTCGGCAACGACCCTAGAAAACCATCGTATGCAGTTGCCGTGAACGAAATCGGCTAGGTGGCATCATCATAATGTACGAAGGCAGAGGAACTTGGGGCTAAATAATCACGGCCGTACAGGTCGCTCTTGATGGTTAATTAGCCCTGCCATGGTCGGTCCGTGGATGAGTGACCAATTGACCATTCATATATTACACACCGAGTTTCATCCGTGCCTCGGAAAGCACGTTAAGCTGTTGGTTCCTGCTACCGGTTGTCATTTGCCGAAACTCGGACAATTTACTAGTCTTACCAAGGGGTATCTCATTACCCGGTACTAACTGGGTTGTAAAGGTCAGATAGGCACTGACGCAGGTCCTCACCGGACACGGTTGTTTCGGGAGGTTCCTGCACCGAATCGGGCAGGAGGAAACGCCCGGTTGTTTCCACTGCGAGGATCGTCCGGAGGACACGGTGGAGCACACCGTGGAGGTCTGCCCCGCTTGGGCGGAGCACCGCCGTGTCCTCGTAGCGGCGATTGGCGGCGGCGATCTCTCGCGTCCGGCCCTGGTCCAGGGCCATAGAGGGAATGGGAAGCCGTCACCTCCTTCTGCGAAGCAGTCATGCTAGTGAAGGAGGTGGCGGGACGTGAGAGGGAAAGAACCTCACGTCCCAGCCGCCGCAGGAGACGCCCTGGGCGTCGGGGGTCACGTGGTGGTTCCCGGCCACCGTAGGCGCGGGCCTGTGGACGGCGAGTTATGGGCTAGCTCGCCGTCCGGCCGTCTTATGACGACAGGCCGTGTCGACGGCGCGTTCGTGTTCCACGTGCGCCTCAAAGAGATGTCAGCAAATAAGTAGGGGTCCGCATGGGCCGATGCCTGCCAGGGCTGCGGGACTGTTCGAAAGAGATACCGTGGCCCTGGAACACAAAGGGCAAAGAAGGAACATGGATGGGTTTTAGTCAGTACAAGTCTGACACGCTCCGCCCAGAGTGGGGGGGGTCATTTGATGATTTCCCATCCGAAAAAAAAGGTCAGATAGGCATGCAGTCGCTCCATAAAATACTGGTATTCAGCTGTATCCGGTTAGACTGGAAGCCAACCTCAATATCGTTGGGAAAAGACTAGGTGATGATGATGAAATACGAAGGCAGGTCACTCTTCATTATGTATTAATGAGTCTGAATTTCTTTCTTTTGTAAGCATGGGAGCCCTCAGTACCTTTACCAGTACCAACTTCACGTGGATATTAGGCAACTAAGGAACAATGTAAACATCTGTACATATACGCACCTTTTAGAGTTAATCCACGTTAGTTTGTTTTTCTTTATTTGCAGCCGTCCAAAGTTGCGAGTTTAATCGTAGTAGATATATCACCTGTCATCCCGGAAGCAGGTAGACTTCTTGACTTCTTTCCAAAGGTCATTAATGCCATGAATGGTGTCGACTTTAGTGGGTTGAATTCATTAGATAAAGCACGGAATGCAGCTAAAAAACAATTAACAGGATTATTCAAAAATGAAGAGTCCGTGTATTTCATTTTAATGAATATTGGAAAATTACCTGATAATTCTATCGGGTGGAAGTGCAATGTTAAAGCCTTGATGGAGAATTTTCCCAAAATCGCCGGTTTTCCAAATATAACTGGAAAAACGTACGATGGACCCACGTTATTCATTGGTGGCAAACTATCAAAATTTCTCCCGTAAGATTCAATTTATTATGTAACGAAATATATTGCTTAATCAAATATGTTTCTAATTATATTTTTATCAACAATCTGTTTTATTTCAGACCCAGCGACATAACAGGGATCAAAAAGTTATTCCCGAATGCAAAGTTGGTCTATGTTGAAGGTGCTGGACATAATGTGCATTCTGAGGACCCGAAGGCCTTCTTCAACGAAGTCGTGCGATTTCTATCCTGAACCGCAAAAGAATCAAGCTTAAATCTATATAAATAAAAAGAAAAGTCCTGACCGACTGACTCATCAACGCCCAGCCCAAATCCTTGGACCTAGAAAGCTGAAATTTTACACAGAGCTTCCCGTTATAAAATAAACAAAGAATAAGAAAGGGTTTTTTGGAATTCCACCCGTAAGAGAGTGAAATGGGGGGTTGAATTTTCTGTGAACCTTAAGATTTTTGGCTCGTTTAACTTGAAAAATTTTGTACACTTGAATTAAAATTATGAGACATGTGTATCAGTTTTTCCAAAATCATCCCCCAACAGAGTCAAATAGGGTTTCCTAGCTCACGTAGAGGGCGCACGGCGCGCAGTGTTGCGCGAGGCGTGCGGGACGCGGGAGTATTTACTATTAGTAAGTAGGTTCTGAGGTAGACGTGTCTGTAAATATAGTTTATTCCACCGATTTCCGCGCTGCCTCATGATACGCGACATTGATATTAAATATTATGTAAAAGTATTATGTCTATAAATAGATTCCTGATGAACCATTTGATTGTTGCTGTTTTTGACATGGAAAGAAAAATTCTAGTAGCTATAGTTCCCTACGCAGGGTTTGCGTATAAAAATATTAAAAAATTCATTTGATTGTTGTCACCGGTGCCCAATCTCAAACCAAGGTACCAATCAATATTTCACATATGTAATTTAATTGATACATTATAAGGAACTCGATACTGCGTTCCAAAACTGAAATTTCCGATGTAGCGCACATGGCTGCCAAGCTCAAGTGGAACTGTGCTTGCCACATTTGTCGCATGCCGGAGGAGCTATGGGCTGAAGTAACCACACAATGGGTCCCGGAGAGGTGATGGCGGGACGAGCTCGATTCTTTTCACAAAGATTAGCGAGTAACAGAACTGTATATAGGGATAAGTGGAAAGAGGGAAGGGAGGCCTTTGCCCTGCAGTGGGACACAAATGTGTCGTGCATGCGATGGACTCGCTGGATGACCCGGGAGGTTGAACGAGCGTGTGATCCGATACCTGAAATGGGGGCAATCATCATCAGCCCCCATGTAGTTGCGTAGATGTAGCTGCGTGCAGTCCGTCCGTTGCCTAACTGAAAATCTCCAGGGCCGGATGGACTGCACAACTTCTGGATTAAATGGTTCCAGAGATCACACGTTCGCTTGGCATCCTAGTTTCAGTCAGCCTTAGAGTCAGTGTCGCTGCCCCAGTTCTTCACGACTAGAATTACCCACCTGCTCCATAAATCAGGTAGTACTGCGGAGCCCAAAAATTATAGACCAATCACTTGTTTACCAACGGTCTATAAAGTTCTTACATCCATATTGAGAGCTTAAATCAACCATCATATTGATAGTAATTCTATCATGTCTGCCTCTCAGATGGATGTAGGAATGGGTCCCGCGGTACTAAGGAGCTGCTCCTTATTGATATGGCCATTAGCCAACAGGTTCGCCGCTCCCGAAGGGTCTACATGTTGGATAGATTACAAAAAGGCCTATGATTCTGTGCCTCATACATGGCTCATGAAGGTGCTGGAGTTGTATAAAGTTGATGCAACTCTGCATACCTTCCTGATGTCATGTATGGAGCACTGGAGAACGGTCCTTCGCTATCCAGGATGTCGACAGATCCAAGGGAACAGCGAACCGATAAAGATTGAGCGCGGTATACTCCAGGGTGATAGTCTGAGTCCATTGTGGTTTTGTCTAGCCTTGTACCCTCTCAGCACACTGTTGGAGGTTTCAGGTCTAGGCTATCGGTTGAGGAGAGGTGGTCAGGTCATATCTCACCTTCTTTACATGGATGATCTGAAACTCTTTGCCCCCAACAATTTGCAACTGATGAAGCTACTGAAGGTAACGGAAACTTTCAGTAGCGCCATCAGGATGGGATTTGGTGTGGACAAATGTGCGGTCACGCATGTAAAGCGAGGGGAGATTGTGGAATCTGTGGGAACCCAGCGCTCGGATTCCATAAATCTTAGATCCCTCTCAGCAACCGAAACCTATAAGTATTTTTGTATGTCGTAAGCGCTGGGCATCAATGTTGCTGACATGAAGCAATCGTTGAAGGAGCGCTTCTTTAGCCGCCGGAAAAAAGTATTTAATAGTCTTTTATCAGGCGGAAATAAGGTACGTGCCTTCAACGGTTGGGTCATGCCGGTTTTGATGTACTCTTTCGGCATACTCAAATGGACTCAAACAGAACTAGAAGCCCTGGATCCGTACGTTGTTGACGGCATATCGAATGCATCACCCGCGTTCTTCTGTTATGAGACTGTATATCCCGCGTAGGTGTGGGGGTCGAGGCTTTTTAAACGCTAAGACTCTCCACAATCGCGAGATATGCAGTCTCAGGGAATATTTCCTTGAAACTGACGTGTGGATGCATCGAGATGTGGTCGCGGTGGACAAGGGCCTCACCCCGCTCTCTTTGGTTAAAGAGAACTGGCGCACACCTGTAGTGCTTGACACTAACAACCGCATGGATGTATGGCAGAGTAAAGAGCTTCACGGAGGCTTTTTCCGGGCTCTGCATGGGCTCGATGTAGACCTATCAGCGTCCGTAGCCTGACTACGTTCCAGGAATCACTTCGGAGAAACCGAAGGTTTTGTCTGTACAATTATGGATGAAGTTATGATGACGAATAACTACCGCAGATTTATTGTGAAGGACGGTACGGTTGACATATGTCGGGCATGCCACCGTCCAGGCGAATCAATCCGTTACATTATCTCCGGGTGTTCTCGTCTGGCTAACGGAGAGTAATTGCATAGACACAACCTTGTAGCCAGGATTATCCATCAGCAACTTGCTCTAAAATACAACCTCGTGGAATCGGAAGTGCCGTACTATAAGTATGTGCCCGACCCCGTCCTCGAAAATGGCAGTATCACATTGTACTGGGATCGATCCATCATCACTGACAGGACTATTGTAGCCAATAAACCTGATATAGTGGTTGTGGATCGATCAGAGCGGCGCGCAATGATTGTTGACATAACGGTCCTGCATGTTGAGAACGATAAGCAAATCAAGTATCTTGACTTGGCTCGCGAGTTGTCGACAACTCGACATGTGGGATGTGGACTCAGCGATCATTGTGCTGATAGTTGTATCAGCCCATGGCTTAATTGACCCTGATAATTAGCCCTGAGTAGGCTCTCGTTAGGCAGCTGGATCAAGGGCTTGATTCAGAAAGCGGTACTCCTGGACACGGCTCGTATTGTTAGGAGGTTCCTCTCTCTGGAGACCTGACCGCCGGCCGGTAGCTTGGACCCTGTTCCCGATACCGGCGGGCAACAATTTTTTTATATTTTTAAATGTTTTTAATAATTTTTTTTCTAAGGAATATTCAAAAATGTAAATTATTTGTAAAAATATAAATAAAAGATAATAAATTTAATTTTTATTACTATGAACTGAAAAAACAAAGTCCTGACTGACTGACTGACTCATCAACGCCCAGCCCAAACCCTTGGACCTAGATAGCTGAAATTTTGCACAGAGGTTCCCTTTATAATGTAGACAAGGAATAAGGAAGGATTTTTCGAAATTCAACCCCTAAGAGGGTGTAAACCAGGGCGAAGCCGCTGGCAAAAGCTTGTAATATATGTGGTGGTAATAATTTCCACGAAGATGTTTAATTTGGAATTAAATTGATACATTAATAAAGCCGTTGGCGCAGTGACTTAACTATTGGCTGCTGTGCTGCGGGTCGCGGGTTCGATTCCCGCACGGAACAAGTATTTGTATGGCCTACTGGTAGTTGTTCCGGGTCTGGCAGTTTGTGTATGTGCGTTTAAATGTTTGTAAACGCACCCACGATACAGGAGAAATTCCTTGTGTGAGGCAAAATAAATAAAAAATACTATTTTTTTATTTTTCTTTCCTGTTTTGCCCGAAGAACTTTTATTTCATCAATTTAAACTTTTAGTTTTGGAAAGTACAATATTTAACATAATTTCCGGAGGTTCCCCAGTTAGGTGAACCATGGGTACATTATTTTATATAATTACTAGCTGCGCCCGCGGTGAAAATGTTAGGACACGTACAGACGCCAAGCTACTACAATCTGTCAAATTTCTTTAATACATTTTCAACTTTATCGTTATAGCATTAAGTCACGCAAAATACGCGCTTTGACGTGGATTTGCCGACACCAGCCTGTTATACAATACAATACAAGTTCAAGGTTGATTGGGAAAATTTGACAATTTCGGGCAGCTTCATGTAATGGCGTCTGTACACGAACTGAAACTTGGAAAAAAGAATAACATCTTTTTAAGAACATTTTTTTCATGTTGCGGATAATTTGATGCTAAAATCTGGTAAAAGTAAGCTGTGCCCGGTATGCGATGCACCTTTTCAATCTAAAGAAAGTATTACGAGAAAGCCACTTCGAACTAAGTGATCATCAATTTGATGTCCACTATGCTTGCACAATCTCAGTAATATAAGTATCGATACAAAAGCGTCGGTCAAAATGAGTTACGGTGACCACCAGAGACTATGGGCACTAATGAAGTCATACTTGATGGTCAATAAGAAACTAACCATTTAAAACTAATCGATGAACACTCAGCCAAGTGATCATCACTATTAACTTACAACAGAGATACGCAATAGCCCTGCAAAAAGATAAATTTGCAGGACTTCCACAGTCCAATAGTTTTTAACAGAACGACGTCTGTCGGGTCCGCAAGTAACAAATAATTTTCGTCCGACTTTCTAATTCTGTGCATAGTACGTTCCTAATACGTAGTACTTAATACTTCCATTCTTTCTTACTTTCTGACACTTCACTTCGATCTGTCATTGCAGGTGGAGCTGTCAGCATCAACAACCAAACTGACACCAAAAAATGTAACCCAAGAGTACCTACGCAATGTCAAGCAAATCACCTTCTAAATTATTATTATCTTTTATCAAAATACACTAAAATAAAAATGTCACTCAGCGTAGTAACTCTCAAAAATGTTTTGAATAGCTTGAACTTGTCCCCTAAATTTTTCCCCGGTGCTACACAAATTACGCACAGACTACTGGCATCTACGTCAGAAAATGCAGAGGCTGTGGACTTAGCCTATGCTTCTTACGAAAGTACAACTGATGTAAAAAATGTAGAACTGCCACCTCTAGTCATATTACACGGGTTATTAGGATCTAAAAACAACTGGAACAGTATGAGCAAAGCTATCCATAGGACCACTGGTAGGAAAGTTATAAGCGTAGATGCGCGGAACCACGGAGACAGCAGGCATGCCTCGCAGCACACGTACGTGCACATGGCGCACGATGTCATGAAGCTGATGAAGAAGCTGGAGTTGTCCAAGGTGTCGATCCTGGGCCACAGTATGGGCGGACGCACAGCCATGGTGCTGTCACTGCTCTGTGTAAGTTGTACGTAGTCTGTACATACTTGTAGTTGCCATGACTTGTATCAAATACAACATACTACAAATATCAGTTGAAAGTCACACAGTATTGGTATTGACGTTATCAAATAAAATAGTCTTTCGAGTTATTAATTTACTAATGTTTTCAGTCTGACATGGTATCAAGTCTCATTGTGGTTGATATTTCTCCTGTGAAGACGAGCCCACAAATCTTCTCGATGGCCAGTTTATTTGATGCTATGAATTCAGTAGCAATCAGACCAGGAATTGCAATGTCCAAAGCTCGGAAGTTGGCTGATGAACAACTAAAAGGAATGACTCCTGATACCAACTTGAGGAATTTCTTAATAACTAACTTAGTACAAACAAATACAGGCTCTTTTACTTGGAGGGTGAACATACCAGCTCTAAAGGAAAACTTCCAAACACACATATCAGGTTTTCCCTCAAACTTAAGAGGACTTCAATATTGCGGACCAACACTGTTTATAGGAGGATCTTTATCTGATTACATAGGGTATGTATCAGATGCTTGAGCTCATAGTAAACTAGCCTTTATATTTGGGCAGCCTAGTTGTAATAGTTGCCTGCCAGTAGTAACCATTACAAGCAAGAACCTATCTTCTCATGGATGTTATAAAAGAGACCTCTTATGACTCTTGCAGCACCATGTTCATAGAAACACTAACACTTCACCTACGACTTCGTCCACAAAAATTGTAATAGCTCGGCTACTATGCATGATATAAATATAATTTTTAGCCTATAGCACCCATGAATAATGGTAGCTTTCTGCTAATGAAAGAATTTTTAGAATCGGATCATTAGTTCCGGAGATTCAAAATAGTATTAGTATAGATTTTAGTGCTTAAATTAAAGTATTAGTTGTGATATTCTATGGGTGGCAGTGTCCTACTCCACACAATCCTCACCTTTGAAAACTTCATGAAAATCAATTTTCAAAATTCAAAATCAATTTTGAATATTAAAGAAATTGTCAAGAAATAGTCATAAATAGTCACCAAGTTTTAAAAAATAGTTGCATTATGATTCCACAGTTATAACTATATGTTGGTAAGGATTATGGGGTTAACAACTCCACACAGTCCTCACCTCAGAGCAAACAAATGGCTGGGTGTATTGACTTGGTGAGGATTACGTGGTGAGCCTTTCTCACCACAATCCTCACCTGATTACCGCAGAACGCTTACGTTTTTGAATTTGAATTTGGTGTTAAAATATAGTTGTCTCCAACAATGATAATTTCGACCTGGTTTACCATGTAGAAGTATGTTAAACTTCCATGTAAACTTCTACATACACTATGTTTTGGCACAGTTGCGAACACTAAAATTGCAAAACTATTTTATTTAATATTGTTGATTGTTGTGTATAGAACAGTTTCAAGTTATAGGTAATATTAATGGAAGTTTAATTAATTAAATCATAAAAATAATATACACATTTATTAATTAAAATAACCTAAACTAACTTAACAATAAACTTAAAAAATGGCGCCAAAATACTCCTCCTTAACGCTGTCGACTGGTAATGTCCCCAAAAGACTGGCGGTGTTGCCACGTTGTACGGCAACGGAAACCCTTTGGCCAAGGTAAAAGCCAGCCCTTGGGTAACGGTAAGTGTCAACTAAGCGTTGGGTATTAATTTAAAACGGTACTAAAATATTGTAGTTACTTGCATTATGTTAATCCTGCTATTTCATTTCTAGACATAGGCATTGCCTACCGGTGGATTTGGCAGAACTGAATAACCTTCCTTAATATTTTTTTTTTTTAATATTTAGTTTGTTTTTATTGAAATACAAAATCCTAATGAGGCTAGCTCTTTAGGATTTTGAATTTGAATAACCAACCAACTGACTTACTTAACTAACTACCACCACTCCACTTTTACCTTCCTTCCTTTTTACTTCCTTTACTTACTTAACTTACTAACTTTTAACTATAGCTATTATAATTTTAAATATATATTTTTTTAATGTAATTTTACTGTTTATATTCTTTTATTTTATGTTGTAACATCGTATTGGACTTGGTCTATAATGTGGCTATAATTTTGTGGTAAATAAAAAAATAATAATAAAAAATAAGGTGACCATTAAAAATACGTAATTAATAATTTTGTGCTCGACTATACTCGACTCGTAAATGTATGTAGAAATTTACATGGAAGTTTAACATACTTCTAAATAGTAAACCAGGTCGAAATTATCATGGTGGCAGACGTTTTCTTGACTATTTTTTGACACCAAATTCAAATTCAAAAACGTAAGCGCTCCGCGGTAATCAGGTGAGGATTGTGGCAAAAAAGTGTCACCACGTAATCCTCACCAAGACCTTTATATTTCTGGAATCCCTTAATGACTATTTTTGAGATTTGGCATAGCCTTATGACTATTTTTTGGAATTGAAACCAAGTCGATACTCCCAACCGTTTGTTTGCACTGAGGTGAGGATTGTGTGGAGAAGTTCCTCCACAATCCTCACCAACATATTAACTTCAGAATCATAATGCGACTATTTTTTAAACCTTGGTGACTATTTATGACTATTTTTTTGCATACCAAAATTGATTTTCATGAAGTTTGTAAAGGTGAGGATGGTGTGGTCGAGGACACTGGGTGGCATGGACTAGCCTTGAAGGCAATTGTTCCTGGACAGGTAAAATATACACAAAGCTATGCACCATGCAGCTTCATGTCTGCCCAATATTAAACAGTAGTTGTAACTCTGGTTCTCTTTTAATTATGAAATGCATATATTCTTTTTACAGCAAAAATGACCTAAAGGAAATTCAGGAGTACTTCCCTCTTGCTGAGCTAATTTTCATTGATGGAGCCGGTCACTGGGTACATAGTCAGAAGCCAGAAAAATTCCTAGACACAGTTTGTAATTTTCTAAAAGAGAAATAAGAATACCAGTCTAATATAAATTATTGCGATTCTCATTAACTGACTTAGTCATCAACTTTTGAGTAGTAAAATAATTGTTATTAGTCTATTTATTGTTACTTCCATAATGGATGAATAAAATGTGTGATGTGCTATGTGAATTTTATTTGTGCATTTGACCACTAAACCACATCCTCATGTCATGGTAAGATACCTACCAATCGTCACAATATAGAGATAAAATTAGTTGGTTTTGATAAGCCAAGGACTATCAGCAATAGTTTCAGCCCAAAGAATTTTAAATATAAATGCTTAAACAGCCTGCCGACAAATACGACAATAAAATAAGCTAACATCGAAATTAAAACTAAAAACTTATAAGCATAAAACTGTTAACGAAATACAGCACCATTTAAAAATATTGGTTAAATAACCTGAGGTACTTATAATTTGCACAAATTCGCGCACAGAACATTAATACTCTAACGAGAATCCGCGTCTGCAAATAAAATTAAGGAACGAATTTGGTAATGGTGTTTTTGAAATGGCGAGTTGGCAACATTGTGTTTAGTGGTTATACCGATGCGGGGGTCGCTAACCGGTACTAGCCAAACTCGAAGCATTTATTGCAATTAGACCAAGGCACTATTGAATGTCAGAAAAAAATCTTTTTTGCAAAAAATAAAACCGACTTCAAAAACACAGAAAAGTGAAAAATAACTTTAGCTTCTGAAGTCGATGACTTTTGTTTGTTTAATTCAGTTTTTTTGTCACCGACTTCTGAAGCTAAAGTTATTTTTCACTTTTCTGTGTTTTTGAAGTCGGTTTTATTTTTTGCAAAAAAGATTTTTTATTTTTAGTGTATATGTATAGGATATTACGATCCTATACAAATATTTGCTATACATTTATTTTACATTGTTAACGATACATACATGGTAATAGGGTTATCCCAAATAAAATGGAAGTTAATATACCTAACTGTCGCAATCTGGGTGTACTGTACGCATCTGCGTACCTCCTCAGAGCACACAGCCGTTACGTTATGTTATGATATTGTGTTAACAATACACATCCAAGCGAATGCAGCAATCACGACAGATTTGCTGTCTACTATTGAAGAGTTCCATTGTATAACTCCGAAGATCAGATTCACCAAATTTAAACGTAGTCACCGCGGAATAATATTCTTCCAAATTAAAAAAATCATCGAAATCGGCTCACTCGATTTCTCCAGGATCCCATCATTAAATCCTGACATGAAGACCATGGGACCACATGGGAAGTATACTGATTCAAACAATGCCCATAAAATTTTAGGGTGCCCTTAATTTTTCTGGGATTCCATCATCTGATCCTGACTTATACCTTCCATCATCAGCTCAGCAACAAGAGATAATGATTACCATGCACAAAGTTCTGAATTGTGTTAGAGAGTATATGAAAAACATTGTATGTACCTATAAAATTTGAGGGTTGCCCTCGATTTCCCTAAGATTCCATCATCAGATTCTGATTTGGTGACAATGGGACTACCTCAGGAGTATAGGCTTTCGAATTAAATAAGAATTATGAAAATCGGTGTACAATTGGCGGAGAAATCGGTGAACATAGGTAAATTAAAAAAAATACATACCGTCGAACATAGAAACTCCTCCTTTTTTTTAAGTCGGTTAAAAATTGTCAAAGGAGTTTTGGTGAAACATTAGTGAACCGTTAACAATACATGCCATGGTAATAGGCTTATCTCCAATAAATGGAACTTAACATACCTAACTTTTGAAATGGGGGTGTACTGTAGACTGTACACATCTCAGAGCATTCAGGCGTGATGTTACGTTATGATTTTGTGTAAACAATGAATATCCAAGCGATTGCAGCCATCGCTGCAGATTTGATGTCTTTTATTGAAGAGTTCCATTGTTAATCTCCGAAGATCAGCGTCAAATAAAAAATGGGACCACCGCGGAATAATATTCTTCCAAACAAAAAAAGAATCATCAAAATCGGTTCACAATTGGCGAAGATATCGCTGAACACAAAAAGAAATTCAGTCGACTTGATAACCTCCTCTTTTTGGAAGTCGGTTAAAAAACAAAGAAGGCGAAGCTACAATCATAGACAAGGCATAATAACTTGTGAAAGTACTGTCTGTCAAGCCAAATGTCGGTTTGCCTATTCTAATCTTATTGCCTCGTCGTAGTGCTGGAATCGGAAATGGTGTACGAGCCTGAAGGTTAAATAACTTCATGTGGTCGCTAACGAAGACCAGGCGTTTTGACTATAACTTTAAAAACCAATTGCAAAGTTGTTGCGTTCGGTTGTCTTCTCGTCGTAATTTTTAACAATAAGAATTTATAATTATTTTATATGGCTTTGAAAGTAAGAAAGACTGATTTAAATTTGAATAACAGTTTATTTTCTTAATATGTTGTTGTTCTCAGATTAAATTATCAAGTAAATTTAGACCTAGTGAAACTTCTCGTTCTTTAATATATGTAAGAAAAGAAATATTAATAAACTGAAACGTTTTTTTTCTAACACTTTGTTTTTATTCCTAAGCTATAACCTAAACCTAGTCGCTTATAATAACAGCTTACCTTACTACTTACTGCTATTATTCCAAGCAATCAATATTTCAGTTGGTTCGACTAACACTAGATAGGTTTAAAAGGTCCTTTAAACTATTCTAATATATAATGTACAATTTTATTGAGTATAGAATATAAAAGCGCTTTATTTGGGCTATACGTTTCAATCATCACAATTAATAAAACTTTTATATAGAAGTCCGGAAAACAAAATGTTAACAAAAAATTGCGCGCCACATACTCAAAACTATGCAATACATGCTAACCGCTCTTATCGTTAGCGCGGCAGAATAACTTCACTGGTAATACTGCGCCCACGCCTCTCCCCCTAGCACACCATTTGAATCCCAAAATGGTAGGGAAAATAACTCTTAAATTAAAATTATTCTTGCATTATATCAGTGGCAATGGAATGTCGAGCTAAAAGGCTGATACTTTAAATAAATTTAAATCTCTTAATTCAATAATATATTTTTCTTATTTTAGTCACAGTATAAGTTATAACTGCTTACAGTGTAAGTGATCAAGACCACAGTATGACGAGTTACTGCATATATTCTAAGCAATTAAGGCCTAATAAAAAACAAACTACTTATTATATCGACACTATACACAGTTACTGCACATAACTTAAGTCAAATAGAGCTTTATTTGCAAACCCAGGGGTAGGAAGATTTCTCATTTATTGGACTTACTGGCTCCTTAATGAAATTTACCAGTTCCGGATGAGTTATTAAAACAACTGTCAGCATATCTGGTAGAGCTTACTGTGTTGATTCAGGATCAATATTTAACTCATTTTGTGAAAAATTGCACTTACTGGCGATATCGCCAGCAGTAAGTGCAATTATTGCTGGCGATATCAGCAGTAAGTTCAATTTTTGAGCGCGGCAGTACAGTCCTAAAGTTATTTTATCTGACATAATAGTTCTGCTGACCGTTTTCGGTCACGGCGGCCAATCTCAGCGAGTATTAGCCATCGGTGCGGGAGATATTATAGTGCCCAAGTGTGTGCCTCTCTTCCTTTACTCTCATAGTCCGATGGGACGACAATTCAATACGACCAGAGAGGGATCAGGCGCAGGAACAACGGCTTAACGTGCTCTCCGAGGTACGGGGGTGTCATATCGCCAACTTCCAAACTCCGGGCTGCTACTGAGAAAGTTTAATGGGGAAACCCAATAGTATTTTTTGCGCGACTCAGAAATCGAACACAGGACCCAACCCTCAGCAGTTAGGTACGCTTGCGACCACGAGACCAGCCTGACATAGACCTTCATACCAAGAATAAAGATTACTTTAGGTAAGTACTGCAAAATCAGAGGTAAAATAATAGTGAAGGGCCAGTAGTTGCCATACGTTCTTAATTACTACTCATTGTTATATTTCCTACGCTACGTTTACAGCTCACCACATAACTTTGATAGTGATGTATTTCTCACCGTATTTTATCAAATCCTGTGCGGTTTTGCACTCTGAATATTGCACCCCGTACTACTCACGGGCATGGTATATATAGACACGATTTTTTAAAACAATCATTCCACTTCACAGTTTCTGTGAAGGGAGTATTATTTAATTATAAATTTATTTAATTGTTAATTCTACCAAAATGTCGGCTACAGCTGATATGATAGAACACTTCAAATTGCTGTTCGATCGGCCAAACGAACCGTTGATCACTCCGAAGGGCGATCAACGGGCGGTCTTTCAGCTCACAGAAGCACTCGTGGTAAGTACCTAATTCATTTTTATAAATCGCCCTTTGGCAAGTACAGAACTTGTTATGATCTGATACAATTAGACTCTAATCGTTAGAGGATAGGTTTACTACCAGACATATCCAGACTCCGTGCTCTGGAGTGATAAGCAGTGACAATTGAATGGATAAACTTAATAGGTAACGGTGTGTTACCCGACGCGGACGTCGAACCCTGGGACACAAGACAATTACATAAGTAAAATTTGTTTTTTTTTTCATAGCCCCCGGAATACGCAAACAACGGCGTCGAATTAAACGACCGTTTCGGTGACGATGCCACTGAAAAGATTCCGCTGAAGACCTTAGACTCGTACCCCGCCTTCACCAAAGCGTCGCAACTGCCTACCGATGCGGACTTCTCACTTTTCCTGCCGAAGCACCAGGAAATGGCTACCGAAGTCATAGACGCGCTTTTAAGTAAGTAACAGAGCTAACCACGAGAGCGTCTTTATACATATTTAACACACTCCATGTAACATAAACAACAAATTGTGAATTTATTGCAAGTAGTTGAATGTAAACACCAACATTGAAGATGATAATTATTTTTATTTTATTTTTACTGCACGGCCGTCGCCGCTTCCGCACTAGTATCGCACTGTGCACAGAGCCACCATCACAGAATAAAACATAAAATTACAATGAAAACATTTATTAACAATAACTTAAGTAGTTATTAGCAGCTTATTGTAAAATATTTGTCTCTTTCTGCAGATGTACCTGAGAATCAGCTGCAAGATTTTCTGTCAACATGTGTGTTTGCAAGAGCAAACCTCAACCCTCAGCTCTTTAACTATTGTTACTCAGTAGCATTGATGCATCGGTAAGTTGACATTATTACTAAAATATAATAAATATTCAGAATACATTACATTAATAAAAAGCATTTCCTTCCGTCTTAATTTTTTTTTTAAATGACAGTTATTTTAGTTGTTTACACATGCAAGTGAAGTTTGTTAGTTACTACTTACTTTGATTATAAAACCTCTTATTATGATTTCTTTCAATTAACTGGTGTTAAACTAAAACAAAACTTTTCTTTCAGCGATGACACTAAGAATGTACCCATTCAGAACTTCGCAGAGACTTTCCCTTCAAAGTTCATGGACTCTCAAGTGTTCCAGAGAGCTCGTGAGGTGGCAGCTGTAGTCCCTCAGACTGTAGCAGTAAGTAACATTACTTATCCTTGCCTCCGCAACAGTTATCACATTTTTTGTCTGTGTCTGAACACAGCACAGGTTTATAATTAGGTGTCCAGGGTCCAAGACTATCATTAGAATAGAAATCCATTGGATATGTCCCATCATCTTTCAACCATTTGCTATTACCTAAAGATACAGAAAACTCATATGGGGTCAACAATGGCTTTGGAAAAGCTGTTCCCCAGTCAATGGACAGTCTTGGGCAAGCCACCTGAACAAAGGCATCCAGGCCAAATAATGCTAATTTACTAGGGAAAATCTCTGATAGAAGTATCTTTACAAATATTTTGTCAGAGTTGCTAACTTGCTTTTCTAAATTGCTTAATACTTTAGTGCTTCCTTGTCTCCCTAATGTTCCAAGAATGAGACCAAAACTGTCTGCTTCTTCAGCCATCTTAATTTGATTTTGTCTATTTGACTGCATTATTTTATGCTCATACAACTCTGAAGTAAATTTCTTCTCATAAGGGTCATATTTATATGCTGCAACTTTTGGATTAGCTATCATGACAGATTCCAAATGAAATCTGCCATCTCCTAGATATATGACTACATCAGAATTTAACTTGGGAGATGTACAACCAAGAATCTCTCCCGGTGATAAAGGTTTACATTGTGGCACAGTCACTGTATATTCTTCACTTCTTAAAATCTTAGCAACAGAATGCAAGGTTGTAACAAATTGTATTGTACTTACTAAAGCTAAATGAGTTTGTTTTGGAAAGTTTAGTTTGACAGTTTCCACAAAATGTGATGGGTCAATCTTAATATCAACAAATATGTAGAGTACCTTGATGTCACATGTTTGGTCTATGGGAATGAGGCAAGAGTGCCCGTAGTGCACCAGCAGGTCGACCCGGAGCGCAATAGCTGTAAAGTCGTCGATGCAGCACGCACCATAAGTCACATCACCCATTATTACAGTATCAGCTTCAGTAAATGTCTCGATTATATCACACAACGTCGTCGCAAACATTGTTAGACCTATAACGAAATATTTACATATATATTAATTTCAGAGTGCTAATATATTAAAGTATAAACGGAGAAAAAAATATTATTTACACATTAATACCAACCTTCAGGTAGTTGCAGAGCCACTCGTTTTGAACCCAAAGACCTTATTCTCCATATTGTCTTGTGTATTTCAAAATTGTAATTTTGTGGTAAAGCTTCACATGCTCTATTTAACAGAGGATCATTTAATAATTCAGTTGGAATTTTATTAACAGCACGTATATTTGGTTTGAAAGTCTTCCTTTGACCTTCTGGTTTTGCGCGTACTACGACTACGCCGGGGTTTAAACCAAAATCTTCCATGTTAAGAACAGTATTAACACATTCTCTTCTCTAATTAAAAACCTTTAAATGCAATAAACATGATTTCGCAGGTTACTATTTTAATCAAAATATAAACACGCGCGGTGGCCTACGTGACTTTTCACATGAATTTGCGATCCGATTCATGATTTCATTATTCACAGATGTCAGTTATATCTGTCACCGTAAAATTGTAAAAAACATTAGATTATAATCTATCTTGTATTGTGAACCGTAGCATACTGCTTACAATTTAACTCCTTACTTTTACAGTTTAAGTAAAATAAATAAGGTATAGCATATTACATATTACGAAGATTTAATTTAAAACCATTTTGTTGCCAATATCTCAACGTACGCGTATAACGAAGCAACCAAATGACAATGATAAAACAAGTTGTCAAAGTGACAAAAATACGTTTCTTTACACGTTACTATTAATGTTAACGGTGAGAATGAGCGTAATGTGCACATGAACATTTAAATATCTCAGCACACGAGGCCGAATTTAAAGTATCGTACTTTAAATTCGCCTTCGTGTGATGGTTGCTGAAGGTTTACTCATACATTATTCATCTTGCAGAAAGTTGTGACAGCCACCTGCAGCTGGCGACGACTAAACCATAATCTTAAATTCTCAGGTGGACCTCTGATCAAGAGCCTGATGCGAATTTTTTTTTATGATATCTAAGATCCTGCTTTCAAGGATGCTAGAACCGTATCTTTTAATATTCTAAATAGAATATTAAAAGATACGGTTCTAGCATCAATATATATATATATATATATATAAATATATATATTTGTTTAAAAATCAGTGTAAATACACTGATTTTTAAACTAATTATTTATTTAATACAGCGCATACCGATCATCATTCCTCGGGACTACACTGCGACGGATTTAGAAGAAGAACATCGTTTAGCCTATTGGCGTGAAGATATTGGTGTTAACCTACATCACTGGCATTGGCATCTCGTTTACCCGTTCACAGCATCGCAGAGAGCCATCGTTGCTAAGGACCGTCGCGGCGAGCTCTTTTTCTACATGCATCAGCAACTAATTGCACGGTAATTATTCCCCAATTACTTGCGAATAGAACATTCCAACACAGTACTTATATTTTCATCTTTACTGTAACTGGTTTTAGGGTTCCGTTGCCAAATGGAAAAAACGGAAACCCTATAGATCCGTCCTTTCCGTCTCTCTGTCCGTTCGTATGTCACAGCCATTTTACTCCGAGACTGTTGGCACCACACTGTTAAAATTTGTGAAATACGATTTGAAAAAAAATTCAATTCTACTTATATATTTCACTGTGTGGAGCTCACTATCGATAACTCTTAAAACATTATAGCGAGGTTTCTAAAATACTTATTTTCTTAAGTCAATCGTTGATGAGATATTCGCTTCTAAAGCAGAAAGCTTCTAAACTTGGGCGGTTTTTTTCAAGGCAAAAGTAGACAAAATCTGAAAGTGCTTTTTTAGACTTCCACATAACACGCAATTGCCCGAATGAAGCTTTTTCCTCGTCTCTGATCTTTTTCGATCTTTTTTATTAATTTTCAGTTACAATTGTGAGCGCCTTAACAACGCACTGAAGAGAGTGAAAAAGTTCAGCAACTGGAGGGAACCCATTCCCGAGGCTTACTTCCCCAAGCTGGACTCTCTTACATCATCGCGCGGCTGGCCACCACGGCAGGCAAACATGAGCTGGCAAGACATGAACCGGCCCGTGGACGGACTCTCTATTACCATCGCCGAAATGGAAAGATGGAGGAAGAATGTTGAAGAAGCTATTTCTACCGGCTTGGTGACTAACGTAAGTATCTCAACATATTTCATTTGATAATGAACAGTAGTTTAACCACGTATTCCTACCTACTTTTATAAACATATTATTATCATAATTGTAACATTGTAACCAATTAATGATTACAGGCTGACGGTACAACTGCTCCCCTGGACATCGACAAACTCGGCAACATGCTGGAGTCGAGCATCCTGTCTCCTAACAGAGAGCTGTACGGGAGCATACACAACAACGGCCACAGCTTCGCTGCCTACATACACGACCCTAACCACCGCTATCTGGTAAGTGGCTCGTGAAGCGGTGACATACTCATTCTTCTTTGTAGGTGGACTGTGTTCAACAATAGGCGGCAAACCGACAAATTAGCAGAACTGGCAGACACTACAAGAAGATTAAACAAAATGTATCTATTCATCTGTAAAGCGACATCATCATCGGTTCAGCCGAAATACGTCCACTGTGGGAAATAAGTCTGCCTCAAACGTCGCCACACTGACGGTCTTTCCCGTCTGGATTCCGGCGTGCCGATGTCGCTACAACCGTACAACACTGTGTTGCTCTTTAATTTTGTGTAGGCGTAAACCCACCGATTTATTTCTTTCTGACATTATTCTTAATCTACTTTTACAGGAAAGCTTTGGAGTCATCGCTGATGAAGCTACTACGATGCGTGATCCGTTCTTCTTCCGTTGGCACGCGTGGATCGATGACATCTGCCAGTCGCATAAGGAGTCGGCTTATGTGCGCCCCTACACTCGCTCAGAGGTAGGTTCTTTTAACAAACTGTGTTGATTAAAATAGAGACGCGCAAGTATCGTGGAGTTCCAGAATTATAATCATTAAAATCAGCAATACAACCCTCTAATTTCATTTACCCCCATTGAATGACTTTTTCATGAAATAGTTATTGAATGGGGGGGAGGGGGTTAAATAAACTTAGAGGGTTGTATTAATAATTTTAATGATTACAATTCTGTAACTACATACGTGTTAGTTGCGAAACATATTTTTCATGAACATACAACCTGACACTGTCCTGCAAATTGCCAAAAACTTAAGAAAATTTGAATATCACGGGCTATCCTGGTGCTTTCACCTTAATAGCTAAATGATCTTATCGTTTTCAGCTTGAAAACCCCGGCGTTCGAGTGACATCCGTAGCGATTGAGAGTGACGGAGGCCAGCCTAACACATTGAACACCTTCTGGATGTCAAGTGATGTCGACCTCTCTAAAGGCATGGACTTCTCCGACCGTGGTCCCGTATATGCGCGCTTCACTCATCTTAATCACAGACCCTACCGATACGTGTAAGTACCTATAGCTTGTAACAACAAAAACGATCGTAGATTATAGGTCCTTCGCGTTTTCTGTATGATCCTTAACTTTATTTTTAATTTATCTAATAATATTTTTCAGTATCAACTGTAACAACACTGGTAACGCTCGCCGTACAACCGTTCGTATCTTCTGCGCGCCCAAGTTTGACGAACGCAACTTGGTCTGGGCTCTCGCCGACCACCGCAAGATGTTTATAGAAATGGACAGATTCGTGGTTCCATGTAAGTATTATGTATTACAGAGTAGCTATAGTTTATCACTAAACTTTAGTTAGTATGTTGTTGTAGACCGGAATATTCAACCAAAGGTCAGAATGGATTGGACGCCATAACCAATGACAAAGTGGCTGGGGAATTGTCGCCGGATTCGTCTTAAATATTTAATCTCTCGTTGCATTATTCCAGTGAACGCCGGCCAAAACACCATCACACGTTCATCGACGCAATCTTCCGTGACGATTCCATTCGAGCAAACATTCCGCGACCTGACCCCACAGGGCAGCGACATTCGGAATGTCTCTCTCGCGGAGTTCAACTTCTGCGGCTGCGGCTGGCCCCAGCACATGCTCGTCCCCAAGGGCACCGAGGCAGGCGCTACCTACCAACTCTTCGTTATGCTCTCGAACTACGATCTTGACAGCGTAAGTACTCCTCATGGGTGTTACTTAACTATGCTTAGACGAGTATTTTCTTATCATGATTTAATTTACCCAGGTGGACCAACCTGATGGCTCACAGTTGAGCTGCGTTGAAGCATCCAGCTTCTGTGGTCTGAGGGACAAGAAGTACCCCGACCGCCGCGCTATGGGCTTTCCCTTCGACAGACCTTCGAGCACAGCCACTAACATTGAAGACTTCACCCTTTCCAACATGGGTTTGCAGGATATTACAATTCGCCTGACTAACCAAGTTGAGCAAAACCCAAGGAACCCAACTTCATAATGGAACTATCTTGTTTTAAGTATATACGAGTATGTATGTCTCAGATTACATTTAAAAATATTAAGTAGCATATTAAAAAATAAAGGCTGATTATTAGGTTAAAAGAAACTAAGTAATTACTATACATAAAATTAGAAACTACATTGATTTTAGTTATAGACCCGTTTACTAGTATAGATAGAAATATGTATAATAAAATTACTAGAAAATAAATATTACTAAAATATATTGCTGTATTTTTTTATCTTTAAGTCAAACATGAGTGTGGTAGGTTAAATAGTCTGGCGTGAATTAGTGTCATAATGGTGTGGCAGGAAAATAAAGCATACAATAAACAAGTTAAAAAATCAACATTTATTTTAAACAAATAACAAAAGACAAAAAAAAATTGTTCATGGCTTCAATCATTCACAATATTTAGAACTAAGTTCATGTAATTTTTGATTAATATTTCACTGGATTCAACATAAGGCAATCGTTGCCTTTCTGGAGACTTGAGTCGGTCTCTATTTTAAGATAAAGGTTGGTAGCCTCAGATGGAGTATGAACAACAAAATGTAACCTCCAGAAAGAGAAGGATTCCCTCTTAATTACTTAGGAAAAGTGCTAACATTATTTGAACCACCTCATGGAGTGTCAGCTTACCTGTAAAAGAAATACACAATGTGAGAAGTACCATCAATAAATACAATATTTAAACACTGATATAAAAAAATATCAGCCCTATCATTTACTATCACATTGTTATCAAAACAACATTTTTTGGCTCATGTTGATTCTCATCATTTTATTGTTATTTGGTAATCAATCAATCATCTAAATATAAGAACAATAGATTATTTTTTAAATCATAGACAAATCTCTGACCAAACCTTTGGTTGAGATTAATATAATAGTGAAGTCATACTTTATATGTCTACAAAAAAGGAAGAGGTTCTTGATTCACCAGGCTTCAATATTTATTGACCAATTCTTAAATACTTAGTAAAACAAACATAATATAACATTAATTAAATGCTCATGGGATGATTGACTGATTGGATGATTGAAAAATCTTTGGGTCAAAGTGAAACTTTCTAATGAACTCAATGCTTCTCACCTGTCATGAACAATGCAGAAACTACAATTGGTTTGATCTGGAAAAGGAGAAATAAAGGGGTGGTTAGCCAAACAAAAATTGAAGAATATTGAAGCACTTTAGGATTAGAAAGTCAGGCCTATCATTTAATATCACGTGTTAATATCATTTAAACACTTTTCGGCTCGTGTAATTTGTCATCATTTTATCTAGATAGTACGAAATAAGTAGCAGATATCAGCACCTCATCGATTTGTTTGCTTTTCTACAAAAGACATGCCGCCCGCGTGGCCTAACCAAATAATCTTATCGGCAGTATTGGTAATATACAAACACATGTAAAAAATCTTATCTCATATACAAATCGAAAGAAGTGATTGGGATTTAATCTTAATAGCTAGTTAGAAAGATAATCCCTTGAATTAAATGATTTTTTAAAAGAATAAGAAAAAAAAAGGAGCACGGCACGTGGTTACAATATTATCACAAGACTGATGCAGAATGTGCCGATTTAAGTACGTTGAACCTTAATTATGTAAAATCCTTTATTCTAATCAGACATATCATATTATTGCTTTATTACCTAACTAAAAATTATTAAGCACGAACTTACCTGCTAGTCCTCGAACACACCACAAAAATGTAGTAATGGAAAACAGCGCATAAATAATGAAAGAATGACAAATTCAGTGTAGCCACCCTCTGATTTGAGATTTCCCCATCCTCTTTTCGAAAAATGTCTAAATCTGTCGCTTTTCAAGTTTTCCTTAGCTTTATATAATTAATAGTAAAACACAATTTAAAGTTTATTATATTTAACAAATAGAAATCGCTGTCTCTAAACAATCTTGAAAGGCATAGATGGTAACGATTGAAAATTTCCGATGGTTTTTTTAATACAAGCAGTTCACTCGTAATTTTTTTACTGTTCCTTAAATAAATGAAATGCCATAATACTGTGAAAACTATCACCCAGAAATTTCCCTTTAACACCTGAGTATTTTCAGAGAAAATAGCCTTAGTTGGGGAAACAGGGCGTCAATTGCTTGCAATGAATGGGATTGGTGGACAACCACTATGGACCATTAACCAAACAGTGTTACCAAACCAAAGAAAAATATTAGGTACAAAAAAAAACATAAAAGAAACCCTCGTTGCATTTACCAACATTTAAACTCACATACACAAACAGCCAGAGCCAGAACAACTACCTGTAAGCAGGCGTGGTCCCAGCCTAAGACTGCGGGGGGGTCACACAGGGCCGAAGCCAGGAATTTGGTTGGGACGGGTTAAACCAAATAAAAAGGAAGATTGTGAAGGTGTTAAACTATTGGGTTAAACTATTAGGAACAACTTTTGAAAAAAATCGGCCAAGTGCGACTCGTACTCACATGCAGGTACGTACGAGTTCCGTAACACCAAACAATATATTAAAAATATTTTGAATTTAGAAGCGTCTATCTTTCAAATGATTGATTTTGAGAAAAATGGTGTTAAAAACTTCGATGTTATTTTTAAAGACCTATTTATAGACGCCGCACGTATAGGTTTGATGTTTTTTTTTTGTTTCTGTTCCATGTACGGAGAGCCTGCTTAATCTTTTTTTTTTTTTCGAAGGTTCTACGAAAGGTTCTTTCGTTCATGAGCTATGAATAGTATTAGCTTATCATCCTGAACGGCGGAGATCTCACAATCAGCAGTTTATGGTGGAGAAGTGGAAAATTTTTAAAAGTTCGATTGCTCCAAAACAACCCAGTTTGGACCCGAAGTTATCTGGCTCAAAACTGTTGCAAATTAGGTCTAGTATCAGTCCCTTTTTGTTACAAGTTGAAAAGTGCCTATATAATCTTCTAATAAAATCGCTCTTTAAAGGTATAGGCTATGTGCGTACGTATTTACTAGCAGGCTGAGTAGGCTGGAGCCCAGGGCGGCAGATTTTAGGGGCGTCAAATATGGGGCCAATTTTCTTTTTATGTCTTACAGAAATTAATATATTCATATTTGTATTCCTAAATGTTATTAGGTCCACATAAACAATTCAATACTTATGTACTTAAATGTTTCACCAGTTAGATGTTTTTTTTCTACAATTTAGTGAATCGTGTTTATTGAAAAGAAGTGACGGGAATCCATACTTCCATACTAGTATTATAAATGTGAAAGTGTGGTTACGGCTTAAAGTCGAAGTAAAGCCGCGTCCTCACTAGGGCCACGCGGCTTCGTGAGGCCGAGCCGCGCGACCAAGCCTCGTGAGTGTGGACGTAAGCACCCACGCGGCCTAACAGGGCCGCCTGGCCGACCTCGCGCAACCCAACGGTTGACGGTCTACTTCAAAAAAAGCCGTGCGGCTCTGATTAGTGGGGACGGGCCGCGCGGTCTGTCTAGCTGGCTAAACCTAGGTGCGGCCGGTAACAGTTGTGCATCCTTTTTATTGCTAGTACACACCGATCAAATGGATTAAGTTAGGTTAGGTTAGCACTGTGAGCAAACGCGCGAGAACCGAGCGAACGCAGCGAGCGGTGCCGCTACAGCGGCCCGCGAGCGCTACATTCAAAATGGTTGCATGTTCTAACCGAAGATAATTAGGATACATCTAAGTTTAACCGGCTAAAACCATGTAGGTGTAGCCGCACTTCGGCTAGTAGCCGTAACCATGTTTACCGTTTACCAAACAAAATGGAGCTCATTTTGAGTAACTAATTACTGTAATTACTTAGTTTACTCTTTTTTATTCTATTAAGATTTCATGGTTTTCCTTTAATTTAATTGATCATGTTTGTTAGAGAGATTTGATCCATAAGATTGACCCTATCGATTGATGCCATAAAAGTATAGTTGTTTTTTTGGAATTAAGCCGGTTCGACTCCCGAGTGTGGCAAGCGAATTTACGAAAATCTTTGAATGCACATTTATTTATTTTTTAAATAAAGGAATGTTTCCTTTGAGTAAAATTTTCTATCTCCAGTATTTAGAGTACTTTCCCAGCAGGAGGCGTTGAAAAATTCCACCCTGTATTATTATTGTGCTGATTTTCAAGGGGCACAAATTGTGCTGAGACTGTAGTTAACATGGGTCCATATTGGCTCACCTAAAGTTCTTTACCCGAAATTGTTCTTCCTAATGATTTGTAATCCGAATGATCACTCTTCCTAAAATTTTTCATCCTAAAGAGTTCATTATTTGTAGTGCTACCGGCGATGTTCATAACACTCATGTTTCCGAAAATTGTAATTAATAATATCATTAATGTAAATATATTTAAACTCCTACTGTTTTTTATCATAACGCTTTTATCCCTAAACATAATTACCATAATATTTTCACTCATCTCAGAAACAAACATTTATCAAGTGTAATAAAAAATATATGTGGGTAGAAGATTATATTTATAGTTTTAATTTGAGGGTATGATTAATATTTGGGGGTATGCTTTAAAAATTTCGCGACCAATTTCGAGGTAGCGCTCGCCGGACGCTGCCGCGGCACCGCTCGCTACGCTCGCTCGGCTCGCGCGTACTTGGTCACAGTTCTAACCTAACCTAACCTATGGATCCCTTCCACATCGTTTTTACGACAAACGGTTAGTCGGAGACAAAAAACACCAAGACACTTTTAGCCTTATATTTAGGTGTTTTATACGATAGAATGGAGAAAATAAATGATTTGCAAAAATAACACTTTTTTGGCTAATTTTTTTTAATTCCTCGCGCCGTAGCGCCCCCAAGGCTACACTCTGATTATTATGAATAAAAAGAAATCTAAACAAAAAAGATATGACTTTGAATAATAGTGTAAAATATGGTTATGTTGAGAAAATATAGGAAAACAAATAAAAGTATAATAGATGTTTATTGCTACTGACATTATGAAGTTAAATGCTTCGGAATTATGAACATTAGAGACAGAGTAGTTAACAATTGTGATTGTTAGGATGAAAAATGTTAGAAAGAACATTTTCGGATTTCCAATTATCGGAGTTGAAAATTTAGGTGAACTTTGGCGCACCCAGTTAACATACTTATGTATCTTTAAACGTAAAGGGTATCTTTGTTGAACCAAAAACTCTTTCTTCAGCGCCTAGTTAAATTATGTGCGAATGAAGCACGCTAGAGGAGAGAAGATGTCTTGTCGTTGTTACAGGTAACTATAGATCAGGACCCAAGATGATATTCAACTGGCGGTTGTATTAATTAGCAGTTTTTACGGTAGAAGCCACTTTTTAGTTTAGCTCACACTCACTAGTACACATGACTCCTACGAGAGTTATATCCGGTTCAATTCGACTTGTTTGTCACTTGGAGTAAACTTATTCGACCGTCAGATGGCAGGCTAGGCAATGGAAGCAGGGTATGACGTCATGTGGTCATCGCATGGCGACTGCGGTGCGACGTGGGAGGCTAGCGTAGCCAGCGCTCTCTAGTGGCCGAGCGCAGCGTTACTATTTTTTACTCAGTCAGACCCACCTTAGCAATACATTGCCCATGACCCATGACATGAGTCATTCATTACTTTCAATTCTGCAAATATTAATCAATATATTTGGTGTATGAACTCCACTAGTAGGACTACATGGTCTTTTTATTCTATCGGCTTTGTAAGGTGTTGAGGTCTGTTAAAAGCAGCTAGCAGTTCTGTAGCTAGTAAAAAGTCTATAGGTACCTTATAGGTCTCATGCACGCGTCTGACCTTTTTTTTTAGTTAGCCCGTAATGTTCCACTCCTGAGCAAAGGCCTCCCCCCATTCCTTCTGCTTCTTATTTATGACAAATTGATACGATCATACGATGTCTATTACTTTGCTATGCATGCTCTAATACCAAAACACTGGAAGCTCTGACTTTGGACTGAATAATGAATCAGTCAAAGATTAAAGATGAGCAATGTGGCTAAATATAGGGTCGAGGTTGATGGGTGAGAAATACACCATGTCTACAATTAGACGTCCCTAAGTAAATAAATTAAAGATTTTTGCAATTACAGTGGTCTTTTTTATTAAATAAAAAAAATACATCATTTTCAGTTCTATAAGTACATTAACAATTCAGTAAACTTTTACCAAATCAACACTTCCATCTGGTTGACCTGAGATCAGAAATAAATAAGACCGACGATGGTAGCAATGGCTCTGCTAGTATCCATTAGCACTGTTGGTAGTTGATATTCAATGAAACAGGTAATTTTCGGTTCAGTAGTACTCACTTACAATTAATGTCTACGATTTGTAATCTAAACTTACCTACACTGTTATAATCAATTGATTTAATAATATACACGCATAACGGAAAGTATCTACCTAAGACATTTTTACAAATATTGTGTTAAATCATACAAGAATTAAACTAGAGCAGGCTGATAACATACCTACCAGAAATAGACATGAGAATGAAATAAATAAATACTCATAGAGTGCAATGGAATAAGACAATTAAAATTTAATTTTTGCAATGGTTTCACATTTCGTCTTACAAATATCTATACAGCAATGAGGAGGATACAGATCCATATTATTTTCTTAATAACAGAATTTAATTAATTTGTGACAATCCAAGAATCACACTAGCATTGAAACTGCAATGATAACAATACATAATTATAAATGGATAGTGGGGACAAAGCTATATTTTTTTAAATTGTTCTGTAGTGTTGACAGTTATACATATGTGTTTACGTAACAGTTTTATACAGTGAATTTACAATTTTGCTGACATTACACTTAAAAAATACTTTCCATGGAGAACTCATTACCTAACTTTCACCATACTTTTGGGTTTCCATTAATATTGTTAAATAAGTTTGATATAGCTTAAGTTATTTACACAATACTGCTAGATACAATGGATGTGCATCCTGATGAAGCAGCTTGTCGGTCTACTGGTGCCAGTACAGTCTGCACACTCCCACAAACATCAATGTTATTTACCTTTAGCAGTGATAGTAACAGTTGATTTTGCAGGTTGGGGTATAATTGTAATCTCATCACTTATTTTCAGAGGTTTCAACAGAGGATCAGCATCAGGCTTGGTTGAAGACGCAGGTGTCTTGCTCTTATCCATCACACGCTTAGCCACAACACTGTGAGCTGAGTAGACATGGTTCTCAAACTGTTTGTACATCCCAAATGTGGCTGTGCACACTGTGCACTTGTATGAGAGGTGTGCTGGCTTTAAAGTCATATTGTGGTCCCTTGAAACATGATTTAGTAGCTTCCATTGATACACTCTCCCACACACTGGACACCTGCCTGCATCCTTGCCTTTATTTGCAGCCTCTTGCATGGAACTAGTTACTAGGCCATGGGAACCAAGAAGATGTCTTTCCAATCCCTGGTCTGTGAAAAACCTAAATTGACATTTTTGGCAATTCAAGGGTGGTCTGTTATAAATCATCTTAGGATGAATTTTAACTTTGTGTATCCACTGCATGTGATTCCTCAATTGCTCTAGGTCCTTGATGTAACCATCACAGATCTCACATATGACAAAGGTAGCCTTGGAGTTTTGTGATGATTGGGAAGAAGAGGGTTGTGGGGCCCGTGGAAGTGGGGTGATTGATATCTTAGGTGTAGCATTGTTGGTCTGGTTCTGTATCATAGGATAATTGGCAATAGTGGTACCTACAGCAGGTGTGTTGTGCATGATCATGACACCGCTGCGTATGATCGGCACGCCCGACACGGGCTGCGGGCGCGGCGGCCCGCTGATCGGCGGTCGGCCGCGTGGTCTGCCAAGTATGGGCATGTTTGGAATTACATTTGCCATATTTATCTGAGGCCGACTCAAGTTGTTCATATTCATCTGTGTCCTATTGAAGTTGCTCTGGTAGGAGCCCACCATGTTGTTACGAGCTCGTGTTAGTTTTGGTATTTTTGCTGGTGGCTCCCATTCAATTGGGGGTCCCAAATTAAGTTCTGGTTTGAATTTCTTTGCACATGCAATAAGATGGCGTGCTAATTTCGTCTTACTGTTATCCTCAAAGTGACAGTTAGCACATTGCTGGTATGCCGGGGCTCTTTCCAAGCGACCCCTGATGTTGTGCTCTGCCTCCATATGAAATAGTATGTCATGTGGACTACGAATTTCAAACTCACATGAATTACATTTATAGATATTATTTCGCATATGTGGTGCTTCTAGATGGTGAGCCATAACTAACATTGACTCAGTCTTAAAACTACAAAAATCACAGCGTCTCTGAACAAGAGCATAAGGCGCATTTGTTTTCTTGCTGAACTCTAAGTTCTGAGTAAGTGATGCTATAGCTGCCTCAGTAGCTTTAGTGCTTTTGCCAGATTTCTTTTCCTTATATAATTTACGGTTTTGATGTTTCAGTAAATCACTCTGAACATATTCTTGAACTAAATTAAGACCAACATTGATAAAAAATTGCCCAAGGGAACAATCAAAATAACTATCAGGTTTACCACCACTGAGACCTTTAGCTATTAAGCTGATTGGGTCTTTGAGTTGGTCAATAGTATCATCTCTGTCCTTGATAACTATAGCATCATCATCAGTGGCTTGCTCATCTTCAGAGTCTACGGAGGACTCTCCATCCCATGAGTCATCATCTTCCTCGCCGCGCCTCCTTTTCTGTTTTTTCTCAGACTTTTTATCCGTCACTGGTTCATCTGCAATTTCACTAGGTTGTTCTAACACCTCCAGTTCACCACTCTCAATCCTGTCTTGCCTCTCTTTTTCTTTTTTCTCTTTTTCAATTTTTTCTTTCTCAATCTTTTCATGTTCTTCTTTAATTTTCAGTACTTCCAGTTCTTTTCCTAACTTATCCACAAATTCCCTAAAAGGTTTGACAGAGGGTTTTTCATATACATAGGGAACTATAAAAGATGGTGCTTCAACAACAAACATGTCATCAGTGAGGGATGGCAATATGTTTGGTTGTGGGGCCGGGGGGATGCTGCTGTTCATAGAAGTATTCTTAACACTTACTGGGGTAATAGTGGTGCCACGGGCAGCAATACTCTGGCACAAGTTGTGTGCATCTAAAGCACTCGTGGTAGATGGCTTGCTGGGTGCGGAGGGTGGTTTAGTGGTCAAAATAGAATTGGTATCAATGATAACTACGGTAGGCTCACTATTCTGATCTCCATTAGACTTTGTTTGTTTAGTAGCTAAGTCAGCCAAACTTTTAGTATCACTGATTACTATGGGTTTGTTCTTGTTAGCAGGGGCTTCATTTAGAGGATCCTCCATAGACACTTCTTCAATATCAGATTCTTCCCCACCATTCTCTAGGTTATGTTGTTCCTCATTTTTTTTCTCTTCATTCATTTTATTTTCACTTTGTGATTCATCTGAACTATCATTACTATCTGTACTAGAATTTGAACTGTCATCATCGTCATCATCATCATCATCATCATTATCATTTTCATTATCATCATTAGTCACTATACAATCCTCATCATCATCACTTGTGATCTCATGTACTTCAGGAACCGGAGACACCCCATTTTGACTTTGAGGCTCATTCTCATTTTCATTTTCTGAGTCACTGCTGTCATCTTTTGGTTGGCTTCCTTGTGATGTATCATCATCGCCTTCTGTGCGCTCATCTGTAAGAAAATGACAGTCAGAGTTACGAAAACAGTTTTACTCGTTTCTAACACAATCAAAACAAATCGTAGTTCTAACTTGCATGAATGTATCACTCAATGTAAAGTTACTGCACAAATTACATTATTTGACGTAGTAAATATTAACAGCTATGTGACATAACTAAAAGTTAACTCATATTGGCAGACGTGAGCGTCCGGCAATTACGAAGACGCTAGAAAGACCAGTAAAATCTGGATATTGTAGTAACCTTAACGTTCACTATTAAACGATAAACCTGCAGTTTAACGTTTCAAATTTAGCATATAAGAGTTGATTACTGAAAAAACATATTTTCATTTATCAGATAGCGTCATTAAATCATGTGGAGTATGGACCGCCATATGGGATTCCATGGCATTTCTCCGAAAAAACAACTCCTATCAGGTTTGATGGTAAACACGTAAAGATTATAGATAATGTATACAAATAAGTATACTCTGTGTTGGGATATATACCTGTAGCAGTAGAAATTGACATTTTCTGATGATTTTCGTATTGAAAACCGAAAAATAGCACAACAGCACAGTAGCGGAAACCAAACCAAATCAAGCTGTCATTTCAAAAGGTTTTTAATATGTCACGTTCCGAAGCAGACTAACAATGGCTTACATTAATTTTGATTTTAACAGAAAAGTTAAGCTTTACGAGATGTTTACTCATAAAAAACAAAATAAAAAGTATGTGAATTATGGACAAAACTTTGTATATTAAACCGTTTGTAGTTTTAAAAAGCGTTAAATAGAAAATGGCGGCATCGTGACTTATTAAATAACCTTAACTTAAAAATGGTGGGAAAGGGAGCGATTTTAGTGGGGGAAGGACGCGGTATTTTAGTGTAGAAATATTAAACTAAAAATGCGGGAAATTTGAAACAAACCGAACTAATAGTAGTAATAGTAATCGTGCTTAAATTTTTGTTAGAATACATACGTTTGAAATCGTGCTTAAATTTTTGTTAGAATACATACGTTTGAAACTTTGTTTATTTTTTATATTGTGAGGAAATTTCAGAAGGTGGGTAGCGCATAATTGTCACAGGCCACCTTGCGCAGCACCTCAACGTTGTAGCAGAGCCACTCAAACTTCGACTTCGGACATAACGGCCAACGTGGTTAAATGAAAAGAAAAAAATTGTGCCAATATTCGATTATCTGGCCACACCTCACCTATTCAGCTATAAAAAACGTATTTTTAATGGATTCAGTGAGTTCACTAACACGGTCACAATGTAAGGCAAGCTTATCCCATCCCTAAAAGCAAGCCAAGTACCTAAGAGTCATACTCGACCACCACCTGTCGCGGCACATATAAGAGCAGCTCGTAACCGAGCCGCCTTTCTTATGGATAAATTCCATTTTATCATCATTATCATCATTTCAGCCGAAAGACGTCCACTGCTGGACATAGGCCTTCCTCAAGTATCGCCACATTGATCGGTCCCGTACGACTCGCATCCAGCGGATCCCTGCAACCTTCACCAGGTCATCGGTCTCGGTGGGAGGCCTTCCAACGCAACGTCTTCCGGTTCGCGGTCGCCACTCCAGAACTTTTCGGACCCATCGGCCAACCGTTCTGCGAGTAATGTTCCCTGCCCACTGCCACTTAAGTTTGGCTATTCTTCGGGCTACGTCGGTTACCTTGGTTCTCTTGCGGATGTCCTCATTTTTTATTTGATCAAGCAAGGAAACTCCGAGCATAGCCCTCTCCATTGCCCTTTGGGTGACTTTAAGCTTTCTGATGAGGCCCATTGTGAACGACCACGTTTCGGTCCCGTATGTAATAACTGGCAACACACACTGGTCATAGACTTTCGTCTTGAGACACTGCGGTAAGTTGTACGAGAAGATACCACGCAACTTCCCGAACGCTGCCCAGTCGAGTCGGATTCGACGATTGACCTCTTTCTCGAAGTTAGACCTACCTAACTGGATCGTTTGTCCCAGGTAGACATAATCGTCTACAACTTCGACTGTAGAGTCTCCGATCTTGATAAGAGTGGGTGTTACATGGGCATTCAAAATGACTTTGGTTTAGTCCATGTTCATTTTAAGACCCACTTTTTCGGAAGCTCTACTGAGGTCATCGAGCATTGTACTGAGGTCCTCCACGGTCTCAGCCATCACCACTATATCGTCGGCAAACCGAAGGTGAGCGATGTAATCGCCATTGACGTTGACGCCTAACCCTCTCCAGTCCAGAACCTTGAAGACATCCTCCAGTGCAGCGGTGAACAGTTTCGGAGATATGACGTCTCCCTGTCTCACACCTCGCTCGACTGACTTGGTGGTGTTTTTGTATAAACACTTCAACACCTTGATATACCGATAGTCGATTTGGCACCGTTGGAGAGACTACAGTACAGCCCAAGTCTCGATCGTATCGAAGGCTTTCTCGTAGTCCACAAAACCTAGAGAGAGAGGCAGGTTATACTCTTCGGTCTTCTGTATAACCTGTCGCAGCGTATGTATGTGGTCTACGGTGCTATAGCTTTTTCGGAATCCGGCTTGTTCGGGACGCTGAAAATCGTCAAACCTGCGCGCGAGACGATTCGTGATGATTCTTGAAAACAACTTGAATACATGGCTTAGAAGTGAGATGGGCCTATAGTTCTTCAGCCGGGCATTGTCACCCTTTTTGAAGAAGAGTACCACCACACCCCTGCACCATGCCTGTGGCGTTTTCCTCTCGAGTATGACGGGATTAAACAGCTTCTGAAGGCCCTTCAGTACCGGTTTTCCACCAGCCTTCAGGAGTTCGGCCGTAATTCTGTCATCACCCGGTGCCTTGTTGTTTTTAAGCTGTTTCAGAGCCATCCTGATCTCGTACA
The DNA here is from genome assembly GCA_910589295.1 of Noctua janthe. Lineage (NCBI taxonomy): Eukaryota > Metazoa > Arthropoda > Insecta > Lepidoptera > Noctuidae > Noctua > Noctua janthe. The sequence goes on along the minus strand of OU342573.1, from coordinate 5,065,800 downwards.
GGCTGATATTCGGAATATCTTCGGTATAGTGTCGGGTCAGTCTAGCTCTTGGGTCGTTTGCTAGATTTGCAACGGGTTTACTAGTTGAAGTGTACAACTGCCCATAAAAACTCTCGATCTCCCTCAGCAGCTCCAGTTTAGCAGATACGATCCTGCCGTCGTTCGTTCAGTTTCGTGAGCTGGCTCTGCCCAATAGCCAGATTTCTTGAAAATACTTTGGAGCTTTTATTCCGCTCAATAGCGTTTTTAATATGCTCGGTATTAAAGCGGCGGAGGTCGCTTTTCAAGGATTTAGAGATTCGTCTATTGAGCTGCCGGTATTTCCACGCCTCATCTGAAGAATGCAGGATCATCTCACGCCGCTCCTTCATGAACTCGACAGTATGATCAGAGTTTTTTGTTCTCATGTGCACGATGTGTCTTGAAGAACGTATTCGTCCACTGAGCTTCCTAGGCACTCGAAACGATTCTGGAGTTCAAGCTGAAAGCTCTCGGGGTTTTGGATATGGATCTGTGCTGGACGGAGCGTAGATTCATCAGTTCAGGTTCCGACGTCCAACCCCAAATTGCCCCACCTGCAGCTCATCCCCGTCTCGTTTGCCCAGTTTCGCGTTGAAGTCCCCCATGACAGCAGTAAAGTGAGTTTTGAAACCATGTAGGGCTTTAGAAATATCCTCATACATGGTCTCCACTTCATCGTCGGGGTGTGCCGAGATCGGGGCGTAGACCTGTATGACCTTCAGTGAAAATTTTGTGGATATTCTGAGTATAAGGTACGCCAGCCTGGTCGACACACTCTCGATCTTCACCACGTTATTCACGAGGGACTTGTGGACGATAAACCCAACACCACCCTGGGACTGCCGATCACCCTCTCGGAAATAGAGCAGGCTTTCGGATTTCAGGATTATCGTATCCTCCCTCTCTCTTCGGACTTCAGATAATCCCACAATACTCCATCGCAGCCTGCTCAATTCCTCTTCGAGTTCCGTTATCTTCTCGTCGGTCCGGAGTATAGGCGTGATGTATGTTGCTAGGTCAAGTCGTCGGTATAGGCAGCCTGATCCCTTCCGAAGATTCTTCGTACCCCTTGCCACGCCGTAACCTCGACCCCTACCATAGTCGAGGGTAAACGGGCTACCGGGTACTAGGGGCCTTTTTTGTGTTGCGCTCATCATTGGGGAGGTTTTGCCATAATCGCCACGCTTGGCAGGCGGGTTGGCGATCGCAGTACGGTTGTTAGAAAACGCAGAGAACGCTGCTGCACATTCTCTGGTAACTCCCTTAGTCGCCTCTTATGACACCCACGGGAAGATATGGGATGGTGCTATTCTTTACGTCCGTATTCCATTTTATGCTAGCGGCAAAAAGCATGTTGTCACTTAAGTGCAAGTGGCGTCTCTACACCGCAGTGATCCGTCCCATTATGACAAACGCTTGTATCGTATTCGCCCGTTTCCAACACTGCTACATCTATAGGATGCAAAATTTGCAAAATTGATTCCCCCTGAAAATCACGGGAGCCCCCTTACATGTGCGAGTTACTTAATTAGACCTCAGAATGCCTACCGTCCTTCAGTTCACGAAACGCCTTTCCAAGCGTTTCTTCGACTCTGCCACCTTAAATGTATAAAAAAAAAGATTCGGTGAGTCAACTGGTTCCAGACAGTCACTTGCAAATTGCAGACAAGCGTTTTTTTTATGGGAAAAACTGACAATTCCGAATAGTGGTAGTGCTAGCAGCGCTTAGGGAAACCTAGGGAAAATAGGCTGTATAGCTGGCAAAATTATGACCCATTGACCGGTCCCGTGTGTCTCGCATCCAATCGTACCCCTGCAACCTCCACCACGTCATCGGTCCACCTAGTGGGAGGCCTTCCAACACAGCGTCTTCCAGTTCGCAGTCACCACTGCAGGACTTTTCGACCCCATTGGCCATTCATACTGCGAGCAATGTGCCCGGCCCACTGCCACTTAAGTTTGGCAATTCTTCGGGCTACGTCGGTAACCTTGGTTGTTTTGCGTATGTCTTCATTTCTGATTCGATCTCGCAAGGGAACTCCGAGCATAGCCCTCTCCATTGCCCTTTGGGTGACTTTAAACCTTCTGATGAGGCCCATTGTCAACGACCACGTTTTGGTCCCGTAAGTAATCACTGGCAACACACACTGGACTTTTGTTTTGAGATACTGCGTTAAGTTAGACGAGAAGACACCGCGCTCCCTTATTGTTATTATAATACTTTTTGACACCGCGCGCTTCCCTAACGCTGCCCGCAGCCCGGCCGAATCAGATTCGACGATGCAGCTACTGCTTTATTAAAAACAAACAAAACTGATTTTCACATGTGTATGTCGATATTATAGATTCTATATTTGTATAACTATTCTTTCTATAGTAAAAATGCATCTCCATAGGTAGGTATATATCTCAATGATCGGCGTAGTCTGCTCACTGGTTCAGTTGTTTTATTACTGGCTTAAAAAATGAACAGACAGGTTTTTTCGAATAGAACCACAGTATACCGGTACTCATTCGAACTTTTGTCTAGGCGCGGGAGATCGGAGACCTAATCAGTCAAGGCATCGTGGGCTGTGCCTTTTTTTAACAACAGAGCATAAACGCACGCGCGTGCTCTTCACGCCAAGCCACAATTTCACCAATCATTTTGTCACATATTTGTGTCGTTTGGCGTACAGCCCGTACAGGGCACGTCCGATATTAATCTATGCACGTTCGCACGTGTATGTGACAATGGCGTTCAAAAAGTTAAGAAGGGAAGGGCAGCAAAGAGCTATTTTTATCTTGATGTAACCGGAGCATTTTGCTTTCTTGTAGCCGGATGAGAACATGAGACTTACGAATAAATAATAAGCAACAATTAGTAATTATATGAAATTGTTTATTTTCAAAATAATAACATAAAATAGAAAATAATGTATTTTCCTACAAATTAGTACTTCAAATATAATTAATAGCACAATAATTCAAACAGTATAAAATAAAACATACATCTGTGAAAAAGGAAGTCTCAATCTAAGCCAAAACGATTATGCTCCGTTTAGCTTAGTTCAACAACATTTGACATGCCTGAGCGAGGGGATAACACAATTTTAAAGGAAGTAGGCATAATCAATGTTCGTATTTGATTGTATGTGTGTAGACACACATTAAGTATAAAGTCAAAGAAAAACCAATTCACTCATTAGTCCACCAAAGTATAACTTTAAACCAGTTGTTACTTTTATCTTAGCAATGCCTTTATTTATGTTTCATCTTCTTCTTCAATAACTTCAGTTTCTGCTTCTTTAAATGGATCAACCATAATTGCTTCATCGGGTTTTCTTATGACCCCCATTTTCTCAGCAGCATCAAGACATTTTTGAGCATTTTCAATTGTCCTCTTTATTTCAGGATCCTCTAATTTCGTCAAAGCCATTAATATTTCCATTATATCAGTTTCAAACACTTTTGCAGCAATTTCTTTATCACCAGAAATGATGTTATTTAGTAAGTATGTGCCTCTGAATTGAATTTCTTTGTTTGGATTAGCTAACAAGCACCTTAATGTTTCAGACCATACTTGAACATCTAATAATTTTCTGCAGCAAACCTTGCTTGCAGATGTTAGTATGCACAAAGCACCTGCAGCTGCCATTACTGTATCTATGTCTTCTTCTTGACATAATATGTATAAAAACTTTGTTTTGTCATTCTTGCCTTCATAAGTTTTGATAACATCCTCAGATTGTAGTAAATTACAAATACACTGTGTTGCTGCTCTTAATAACATTTCATGATCTTCATACAAATAATGCTCAATTTTAGCTAGGCCTCCTTCTTTGAGTATTCTGTTTCTGATAGATTCACTCATTCCAGCCAAATTGCAAAGGGCCATTAGGGCCTCAAAATTTTCCAAAGCAGTGCAGTCAGGATGTAATAAAGCCACAAGAGGCCTGACAACTTCCAAATTTCGTTGGCCAGGAAAAGCAACTTCTGGATTAATTGTTATCCCAATACGTGCTAAAGCTTGAGTCGCTTGTTTTTTGCCTTTATCAGTGCCTTCTAAAGACATTGGAAGCAACACTTTTGCTCCACCTTGTTGAACAACGATTCCTCTTAGTTCTGGCAAGCCACAAATGGCATTAAAAACTCTAGCAATCAATTCCCTTGAATTGTGACTCTCAGTCTTTGCCAGGGCAACTAAGCCTGTAGTTACTCCAGCTTTAGCTAACACTGTAATTCTTTTGTTTATGAAATCTGGGTCATCCAGTTCATGTGTTTCTGGAATGTGGTGCTTAGCAAACTTTGCAAGTTCCATCATTTCAGGCATAAGCTCTTGTTTTTCATATGCATTACATAAGTTTACTAATGTGGTAACTACACCATAGAGACAAGACTGATCCCCACTTTTAGCTAACTCAATAAGAGCATGAAGGGCAGCTTTATCTTCTACTAGTTTTTCTTTCACATCAGCATCCAAAGTCAAGTATGAAAGCCCTTCAGCAGCCCATTTCCTGACATCGTTTTCTTTAGCAGGGTTAACAAGGAATTTCTTGCAAGCTTCTGCTAGCTTTTTAGTAGAACCATCAGCAAAAGGACGCACAGATGCATCATCACCTCCAAAACTACCAACCTTACATAGACCAACTAATGCCCTTACTCTTACTGCATCATCTTTACTCTGATAAAGCTTCTTCAAGATGTCTACCCCTTTATTGATAATGGTCCTAGCTTTATCTTTTTTAGATGCAGCAGCCACTAAGCATTCACAAGCAACCTTTTGTTGAAGAGGATCTTCAGTCTGTGCCATGACCAATATCATCTCAATAATACCTTCTTTAGAAATAACATAATTTCCAACATCCATTGGACCTCTCAGCAGAGAGGTTATAGCTACAGTTACCCTAACTTTAGATTCCAAATCAGGTGACATTAGCTTGTCTTTCACAAAGTCATCAACTTGATTGTTGAATCTTTCTCTGGCTTCATCGTAATACATATTTTCATAAATTCTAGCAAGGCAAGCGGCTGATATAGTTCTAGATGAAGGGGTGATGTTCAATGCTGATTCATATTTGTACTCTTCTAATTCACTGCAAACCTCAAGCAACCGTTGCAATCCTTTGATTTCTACAAACCTTTCAGCCCAGTTCATGGCACTGTAATGACAGTTTCTCATGATTAATTCAATAATGGCATCTCTTGCAAGTCCACTGATTACTCTGTTTGTTATGGAGTAAGTTAAGCAGGTCAGTAGAGTGTCTATTTCACTTTTGTATTCTTCACAGACCTTTGGATCTGGTGTAGAGTCCTTCTTGTTATCCATTCCAGAAAATGTGTTTAATAAAACTTGAAGACAGTACTGGGCTGCATTGACCCTCTCTTCATTTTCACTGTCAATGACTTCAAGCAGCCAGGGTATGCCAACAATCTTAATCACTGCTCTTGTCCTCTCAACACTTCTCTTGCAAAGTTGGCTAATAACTCTCACTGCATTAATATAGATTTCAGGATGTTTTTCAACTTTAAGTAACTGTTGTATCTTGTGAACTACACCATTTTTTATCATTATTTCGGCACCTGCATTTTCCTTAGCAAGCACTACTAGGTTACCAATAGCTTTTTCTCGTTTTTCAATATCTTCCTGAAGGTTAAAAGCAAGTTTAAACATTTGCTCCACCTTATTGCTGGTTTGAGCACTTTGCCTCGCCCTTTCTTGAACGATTGTGTGTAAACGCGCCAGCACCGGTTGCACAGCCTTATTGGTGGGATCTACTGTAAATATTGCTTTCACATCACGGTATGCTTCTTCAAACCTTTCTAAGGATTCCAAGGCTTGCGACCGACGAAATAAGGCTTTTGGATCTTCGGGTACAATTCGTAAGGCTTCATCGCAGTCTTTTATAACTTTATCATAATCCTTCATCTTCAGATAAGCGGCAGCGCGGTTCTTCAGGAAAGTAGATAACTCTCGGCTATCTTGTTCAGCGAGGTTGACAGCCTTGCTGTAAAAAGATATCGCTTCTTCATAGTTTTCAACCTTAAAGGCTTCGTTTCCTTTATTCTTGTAAGTTTCTGCTTCGTCGCTATGAACACCCATCGTTTTTTCACTTCAATTATACTTTATATGTCGATATTATTCCGGCAACACCTATATACTGGACTTTATAGATTGTTCTAGTAAACGCTGGTAAGTTCATCTCAAATACCCATACGAACTAAAATAGAAATTTATTTTTGTACCCCATATGTGGAAAGAGGACAGAAAAACAAGACACACTCAGATAGGTTTATGATCCTTGACTGCTGCGTTCTGAAATTACGAAAAGGTGTTATTTGCTGTGTACGCGAAAAAAAGTGTGTGTATGTTGGTAATCCGTTATTAAAGAATAGGAAGTTATTAATATCATTAGGAATATTATGGAGTAACTTATAAAGCAATACCAATACTTTATAAGTAATTTTCACAACTATTACTCAAAAAGTTAAGTAAATCAGAAAAACAGGTCTTTTCCCAGATGTTTTGAACGTAACTTTTTTCCATGGAACTAATTAGTACTAAGCGAAATAATTATTCCCACACTAGTATTATTATAATGCAACGGTAAAGACAAGCGCGGCCACCACAGTTAAAGGAAGTTGATCGTCTAAGTTTGTAAAAGTGGAAAGTGTGCGAATACCACATTAAGCGACGACAGGCTCTAAATATGTGAGCATAGCTCTGCCATTGCTATAGAAATTACTGAGAAGTTGGCTACTGGTACTTGGCTCGATTTTTCCTATAAGGTAAGTAGGCATACTACAATATTGTTTAATACTTTGTCAAACCATTTCTACACAGACTTCATATAAGTTCCTTGTTTTTACCATACAGAATGGAAGGGATATCGACACACAAACGTCAAATTTACAAAATTTTATCTAAACCCCAATTACAAAAAAAAAAACATCTTTCAACCGTGTAGGTATTGCACTTTTGTAGGTAATAGCAGATTTTTTAATTACTTTTAATTACTGATTATGAATTTCCATGTCCCCACATGGAAATTCATAACAGCTGGCTACCCCAACTAGTTGAATTGTCAAAACTCGAAATAGGTACTAAGGAGGAACATTGCATAGACTACTATGCTGTATTAGGAATCTGTGGTCAAAATTAAATGACTCTTTTTCTTTTCTTGTACTCACTGTATTTGTTCGCCATTATTCGTCCGCGTGTTTAAGTTTTCTTAAAATTTAGAAGAATTAAGATAAAGACATGGCCGCAATCAGTCTACTTAATCCTAAAGCTGAATTAGCAAGGGCTTCACAAGCTCTGGCAGTGAATATTTCAGCAGCAAAAGGAATTCAAGATGTGATGAGAACTAACCTCGGTCCCAAAGGAACAATGAAAATGTAACAATTTTTCTGTTATTACGTTGTTTCTCGCTTGATATGTTGTTGAAAATACAAATTTTCACTATCGTACACTCGATTGCGTCAATAAAGTCAGGGAAATTTGTATCTTTCAGTGAATTTTTCACATTGAAAAAGTCATATGATCACGATTTATCTTTTTGGTCATGCATGGTTTTGGGGTTTTAAAGTTCTTAATATTTTTTTAGGCTGCTTTCCTTCGTCGAGCCACTGTTTAATTTTGGATTAATTTGTTATTTCAGGTTGGTATCTGGTGCTGGTGACATTAAAATCACTAAGGATGGAAATGTTCTTCTACACGAGATGCAGATCCAGCACCCGACCGCATCGCTGATAGCCCGTGCTTCTACCGCCCAAGATGATGCCACTGGCGATGGAACAACCTCTACTGTGCTTCTTATAGGAGAGCTGCTCAAACAAGCTGATATTTACATCAGTGAAGGTAATCACAGGGTCATTTTTGGGGGCCTAGGCCAGGCTTTTAGCTGTGGAATACTTTGCTGATTACAATTTTAAAATAAAACTGGTGATCCTGCTGTGCTGATGAAACCATTATCTTGTAACACCGTTGGGTGCATCAAGTATATTATTTTTATCTCACAGAAACAAGTACTACCAATAACTATAGCCAAAATATGAAAATTTAACCATCTCCAAATAGGAGAAAGTTTTAAGTTTGACTGTTTCCATTTTTGTATGTTCATTCACCAGTTTCTCTATTTTCATACACAGGATTGCACCCAAGGATCCTTACAGAAGGGTTTGACATAGCCCGTGCTAAGGCACTTGAAGTTCTTGAGTCAATCAAGATCCCTATTGAAATAAAGCGGTCAGCTCTACTTGATGTTGCTCGAACATCACTCAAGACTAAGGTATATTTGAAAGTCATTTTTTTTTTCTGATACAATTTAGCCTTCACAGCTTTTATATAATTTACAATACAAACACTACTGTCATAGATGCCTGATAATAAATATATTTTAAATTACTTTTATTAATATGTCGGCGTATTCTGTCCCAATGCTTATATTGTAATATTTTTTTTGTATTTCAATCTAATTGCTACTGGGTAGCTTGTAGGCAGGCAAGTCATTATGAGTAATTAAGTTGTCACAACATTTGTAACTCATTTATATCCATTACTACTATTGTCCAGGTTCATCCCAGCTTATCTGAAGTGCTGACAGATGCCTGTGTGGATGCTGTGTTGTCCATTCGTACACAAGACAAACCAGCTGACTTGCACATGGTTGAGATCATGGAAATGCAGCACAAAACTGCCACAGAGACTGCACTGGTCAAAGGTAACTTTTTTTATTTACAAGTTACTCTCATACTATAACCACATCCAGGTTCCATCCAAGAGAAGGAGGGACATAAAGCTTCTTTGTTAATCTGTAGAAAATAAATAAATTCTGGCTGTTTATACAGGTGGGTTTTAACTGGATGTCTGACTAAGATTTCAATTAGGCCAAAGAGTATGAAACAGCATCTGATTAGAAACAAGTTTGCTTCAAGAAACTAGTACAGTAGACCTGTTTAAAGACCAGTTTAAGTTAGATCATCACTCTCTTATCTCAATTTATTTGGGGTCAAAGCAGTAATTCTTGTCATCTTTAAAATAAAATTATTGTGCAGGTATTGTTATGGACCACGGCACCCGCCACCCTGACATGCCGAAGCGCGTTGAGAACGCCTACATCCTCACATGCAACATTTCCCTGGAGTATGAGAAGACTGAGGTCAACTCCGGATTCTTCTACAAGTCTGCTGAGGACAGGGAGAAGTTAATTGCTGCTGAAAGAGACTTCATTGACCAACGAGTGAAGGCGGTATGTACAAGTTACCACCAGAAAAATGCAGCATGAACTGCTTAATTAACAAGTTTAAAGAATATCAACTTAATAAAAATTAAGTTTGGAAAATGCTAAACAAACCAGGACCCTGCCCATTGAAAATGATTACATTGTTAAATAGGTTACTTAATGGGTTTATTATAACTACCTGCGTTTTTATTTACAGATCATTGACCTCAAGAAGAAGGTATGTGATGGCACTGACAAGACTTTTGTTGTTATCAACCAGAAAGGTATTGACCCCCTTTCTCTGGACGCATTCGCCAAAGAAGGCATGATGGGATTGCGCAGAGCTAAGAGGCGTAACATGGAGCGACTGGCTCTGGCGTGCGGCGGCATCGCCATGAACTCTGTCGAAGGCCTCAGTGAAGAGTGCCTTGGATATGCTGGCCTTGTTTATGAACATATTCTTGGGGAAGAAAAATTCACTTTTGTAGAAGAGTGTAAGAATCCCCAGTCTGTTACAATCCTTATCAAGGGACCCAACAAGCACACACTCGCGCAGATCAAGGACGCCGTCCGTGACGGCCTCAGAGCTATTAACAACGCCATTGAAGATAAGTGTGTCATCCCCGGCGCTGGCGCTTTCGAGATCAAAGCTAACATGGAACTTCAGAAATTTAAGGATACTGTCAAAGGAAAGGCACGCCTTGGTATTCAGGCATATGCTGAAGCTCTACTAGTAATTCCCAAGACCTTGGCTATTAACTCAGGTTATGATGCTCAGGACACTATTGTAAAACTTCAGGAAGAGTCGCGTTTGAGCCCCGATCCTATTGGTCTTGACCTAAGCACTGGTGAAGCTATCAAACCAACTGACTTGGGTATTATTGATAACTATGTTGTCAAAAAGCAAATCATCAATTCCTGTTCTGTGATTGCAAGCAATCTCCTCCTGGTTGATGAGATCATGAGAGCTGGTATGAGCAGTTTGAAAGGATAATTAAATGTTATTATTTGATAATATATAAGATTATGCTTTGAGGACAGCTATCCTCTCATTTCACAAATAATAATTTTAATAGTATTATTTCTCACTATGCAAGTGTTTCTGTTATTTAAAATATTGCTTCTGAAAGTAACAAGAAAATTAATTATTCAATATTATTTTCTTTATATTATGTTCTGCTAGAAACTAAATAAATAAACACACTAATAAATTACCTATTTTTTTTCAATTACCTACATAATCAAGTAAAAGAAACAACAATGTATTTTATTACACTTATTGGGGTCTACGTTAATATATTTATTGGTACTTCAGGCTCTGCCTAATGGATTGTATACAATATAAATTATGGTCGAGATCGATTCAAATTTTAATAAATAACCTCACCCATTATCACTAAATATTTTTATATACATACATGTCCAGACAAAAACACCAACAAAACAATTTCGTACTTTAGAATAAATTGATGTTCTTAAGTGATATTACACTAAGCTTGAAAGTACAACTTATTTTAACATGGAAACAAGCAACTAATAAAATTGTGATGTTATCCTTAATTAATAAGCTAAGTTCAAAGACACAAACAAATGCGTTAATTGTAGAGGGGTAATGAACTAAGGACGAAAATAAAAGTTTAATTAATAAGACAGTTCTGCATAATTTGGGTTTCAAAACAAAGGCACACTCCATTCGTTTTATTCTCAGTGGATGGAATGTAACCAATAAAAAAAATACAAAAGCCTAAAAATAAAATAAAAAAAATTATAAAAATAGAAGATAAATGCGATAGGCGTAATTTTTCACAGAATGATAAATCCCCTTTCATTTCAGACCCTTTCTTTGTCTTGACTCTGTCCAGAACTGGGCACCTTCAGTGCAGTAGTGTGGTTCATAAAATTGACGTTGGTAATAATAGCATTGTAACACACACACACATTACAAACTGTTTAGGTTTTATAGGTAGAAACTACAAACATTATTTCACGAACACTTCACGCTTTGACATATAATCTACATACTACCTTTACCATTTTTTTTCTTTTTTTAATCTTGCGATCAGTCTGCAGAATATGAGCTGATGAGATGCTTCGGATGGCGTGTTGGGGGCTACTCTCAGTAGTGTCTGCCCTATCTTTCCGAACTCATTCTTCGTACTTACTGTTCTAGTCGAAAATGTCCCGTCGCTTTTTTCATCGACGGATGCTTTCTGGAATGGTTAGGTTGCCCCGCAAACTTATTTGGATGCTTTAGCAGTCGGGATTTGTAGTTGTTGCCATGTGAACTTATCTCCTCGTTGACCAAAGGTATATTGAGAATTTCATGGATCTCTGTTGTCTTAATAAACCATGGTGCGTTGGATATGAATTTGTTTTAGTATATAATTTTGTGCCTTTTGCACTTTCATTATGTTGGAGGCACTGGCTGATCCCCAAAGTTGGATGCCCAGATTGGCTTTAGTATGGGCTTGTATATGAGGACTTTGTTGTCTATCGCCAGTTTTCGGTTTCTACCTAGGAGCCAGAAAAGACCTCTGTCTTTCAGGTTCATTTCTTCAATTTTTGTTTTGACTTGTTTCCTCCATGTGAGCCTGCGGTCACGATGCATGCCAAAATACTTATTACCATAAAATTAATAGAATTTGTTCGAGTTTCTCATTTAGAAGACATTCTTTCATTTTGGAGGTAACTATTCAATAATAAATCCTAGTATTCAGATAATCAATAAAGCATGTCAAATGTTACATAATACAACAGTTAACCTAATTAATATTCGCAATATAACAGATACGAGATTCGCAATAAATATACATGCGACTCAGTAATAATATTAGTTAACAATTAAACATGTTACATAATCGCGCAATCAGCGTCAGCGAAATATGTGACAAAATATTGTGGTGTTTATAATTAATTCACAAATTGAATTTATTCATAATAAGAATTCTAAAAAGTCTTTATAGCAATAAGTGACGCCTAAACATTATGATTTCCACTAAACGGCTCGCATCGCATCGGATTAACAATCTTTAAACGATATTAAATCGTGTAAGTACACAGTATTAAAAGTCTATATTATCAAGCCGCGCACAGCGGCTTGACCGCGGTCTTCCGCGACACGCGATCGTAGCCGAAAGTATGCTGCGACGCGAGATCAGCTCTGTTCACCTGTCGTCGTATCCGATCGGATTCTTTCGGCTGTCAACAAAGTGGGAATGAAACTATTTGCCTAGGCGTAGAAACGGATACGATTGCAAGCGACGGTACGGAGCCGATCGTATGCGTCGACATCTTGCCGGACGTGATCGGCTGTTGCCGCATCCGTTCGTATCCTTTCCGATCAGATGCGACGCGAGTCGTTTGGTGGAAATCATCCTTAAATCTATGAAAAACTAATGATACCCAAAGATGTCTGATGGGCAGTAACTCATTTCCGTCGCTGCTCAAAGAACTCGCATCACTTGATACGAAAAAAAAGAGAGAAGAAAAGATTTATAAAATAATTAGCCACAAAACTTGCTAAACAGACAAAAATAGAAAATAACTTTCGTCAGAAAAAAAATAGTCAAAAGCAGATTATTAATATTTTTGTTTCATTTAGGGTGACTAGCTTTTATTATTTAAGGTCAACATTATTATCGATATAATTTAGATTAGGACCAGCTAATTTATCAGCTTCAGTTAACCAAATGCCATGCGTATTTTTAATCTTTTGAATCATATTAACATTCTGCTGATGATTCTAGTTGCGTTTATTTGTTCTGTTTGGCAGCCAATGCAGCTCGTTCGTTGATATCAATAGTCGAAAGGTTGATTGCTCCAACAACTCCTTGCAGGACTGATATACCTGCCTTCACTATAGCTACTGGAGCCGAGATGATTACAATCAGTTTGTACAGGCCAACTCCAAGAACTGAAATCAAAAATAGTTAATTAATATTATTTTTATAGTGTTTTTGAAGTCAGCTAAAAATATACCTCAATCAAAAATATATCACCTGTAGGTCCAGTATAGAAGTACATTACATACAGAGCTGCATAGAAAGCTTCATTGCCTGCACACATGAAGAAGAGCACCATCTTGTTTGTGTAATAGATGCGCATAATGGGATTCTCTGACATGTCAATGAACTTGTGGGAAGCCTTGCCCTGCAGGGTCACAGTGTGTAGGTACAACCAGTGGCATGTTATGTCAATTGCCATAGATATTTGGAACCAGAATGTGTACTGCGGGTAAAATGTTGCCAGAGTCATCATTAGGCATGCCGTGCCAGCACGATCTGTCAGCTGGTCCAATATAGCACCAAACTTTGTGCCTGTAAAACAAGTTAATAGTTTGAGAACAAATTAGGTAAAGGTTGCATAAGTACTAGAACCTTCAATCACGGAAGATATCCTGTAAGTGACAGTATAAGTTACTAGAACCTTGTTTCCTTATTACTGTCAACAAAAAATGTAACCGAAAAAATGGATTTTTATAGTTTATTAATTTTAAAATATCAATAGTCTGATAATGAAAAACTATTTTCGTGTGGCGGGAAGAATATTTGAATATCATACACATTCAGAATGTTTAGATTCTGATTATTGGACTAGCATCATCATCATCATCTGCCTAGCTTTTTCCCAACTTGGGAAAAAAAACTTGGGGTCGGCTTACAGTCTAACCGGATGCAGCTGAATACCAGTATTTTACATAGAGCGACTGCCTATCTGACCTCCACAACCCAGTTAGTACTGAGTAATACGATACCACTTGGTAAGACTGGTTGTCAGACTTTTTGGGCCACTGACTACCTAACGACTATCAAAGATCTACAAATGACACCCGGGACCAACAGCTTAACATGCTTTCCGAGGCACGGAGGAAACTCTGTATGTAATGGGTGGTCAGCCATCTACAGACCAACCTAGGCAAGCACGGCTTAACCTAAAGGTCAACCCAAGCGGCTGTTATTATTGGACTAGCAAATGTAGAATATGGGTCAGGTGTTGTTATATTTATGTATTTGTAGTATTTGAGACACATGTTTTAATATTAGTCTGCCTACATAGCAACTATATATATGTAACTAATGCTGAGCTTTAAAATAAAATATCAAGGAAACTATCATGTTTAATGTTTGCGGACTAAGTAAGATTACCAGTGTTATCTTCCGCGGGCTTACTAAGTGAAAGATAATAGTAATTGAATTATATGATACCATATAAAACACTTACTTTGATTAAAGTATCTTGCGGCATGACCGTCGATAGCGTCCAGCAAAGCGGAGGTTACATAGCATACACACGCCAGAACACAGTGTGTCGGCATAAAATAAAAAGAAATAATCGCTAGGATTACCCTCCCGAAACCTGAAACATTTTCATGATTAATATAAACAATAGGAATGAGATGCGCAAATACAGTAATGAATTAGAAAAATACTTCATTACATACCAATTATGTTAGGCACAAAAAGGAAAATATTTTCTTTAGTCTCGGTCATCTTAAAACGAATGTATGAAATAACACACCCAAATAAATACGTGAATTCTGAAACTGCTGCCAAAAAGTACGTGATACAGCAACAGTAGCAGAAATTGAATGACATTTGTAGTGTTGTCTTTTGGCTTAGCGAATATATCGATGTATCTATGATGTCCCTTAAAAATGAATAACTATTTTTAGTAGGTAACAAAAAAGAAACAAACTTTTATTTATTAAAGGCACTATTGACACAAGACAGTATGATATTGACATCGGTACCGTGGTACCGCATAATTGCCAAAAAACGGAACCAGCTTTTGCTCTAAAGATTTATATTTTAGTTACGAATTATCTTTATTTGTGAATATTTTTAGGAATAATTCAATTTCAATACATTTTCAAATAATCAAGGTAAA
Organism: Noctua janthe; assembly: GCA_910589295.1. Taxonomy (NCBI): domain Eukaryota; kingdom Metazoa; phylum Arthropoda; class Insecta; order Lepidoptera; family Noctuidae; genus Noctua; species Noctua janthe. The sequence goes on along the minus strand of OU342573.1, from coordinate 5,050,690 downwards.
ACAATTATATCGGTAAATTTTAACACTGAGGCGCATCCCTATTCAACTGACAGCTTTTTCGTACCCAAATGGAAATCGATTTGGATTACAGCCTTTTGAAACACGAAAAATAAAACTGTTCAATGGGTGAACAAATAAACTGTCGCCAACCGCGGCGCCATCTGGGCATCAAAGTAGGCGGCAGCAACTTTTACTAAAACTTCGTACTGTGATGATAGACGTGGTTCAGTCCATGGTCGGAAGTGGGATCGTGTGGAACGCCGTCGGTTCCTTTTAAGTGGACGTGATAATTATAAAGGAAGTGGTGAAAAGGGAACAGGAGGCTGGAAACTCCCCCCCTATCCACACCTGACGCACTTGATGGAGCGCAATGGTTATTTTGATTATTATTCTGAAAAATACTTTTAGGAATCATAATACATGAAAAAACATATTGTGAATGTGTTTAGGTTTAGGTTTAAGCAGGATATCGTCGTGACGTAATTTTATTCGACAACATGTACTAATCTTACAAATTTTTTTTTTTTTCGAGAAACAGATGAAGGAAGGTCGATCTCCTAGACTATTATATTGATTGCGCGAACAGCGACTTCGCTGATGCGAGTCAACCGCTTTTATGTGTGCGCGCACAAATCTGCGCGAACGTTTCGGTGAACACGCGCACATTTTGTTCATATTTACTTGAGCGAGTCCACCGAAAGAAACATTTATACGGCACAATGTCGCACACCGGTGGAATCGCACCATAAGGATCGTAGCAGGTGTCGTTCTCTGAAGGGGTTGGGGGCCAGAGGTGTACCTTACAGTACACCCACATTTCACCAGTTATGTTTAAGGCCCATGTAATAGGGGGCGAGGCTATTGCAGTCAACTGGGCACATCCCTCCGGGCACAGATTTCTTGGCTGCTACTAAATAAAACCCAGTAACAGTTTGCCTGGGAATCGAAACCGAGACCTCCTGCTCAGCAGTCACTCGCAGAACTACTTTTACAGTTTTCTTAACCATTAACTGATTGAATTCAGCCCAGATAGACAGTCTAGAATCCTCTTAATTTGGAATGATGCCAGTGATATCAGGTGGTCGAAGGTAAACGCACATTTATCAGAGTCGAAGAAAGCGAAGAAGCCGAAAGAATCGAATTTTAGAATTACTTGTATGGAATATAACCAATCTTATTTTTAAACCTGTTTTCCAATGCAAATTCTAAACACAAATTCAATTTTGCTGCTGGAATGCTGGCCTGTGAAGTCTATGTCAGCTTGAGAGCAAGGTTTTTTTATCTGTAACTTTTGTAACAAGTCTTGAAATTCACGTCGCTAGAGGGCGTACTTGTAGTCGTTAAAAATGTTGGTCGGAATCTGTCGAAAATGATGAATCCGTTTTTGCAAATGGTTAGAACCTTCATTATGTTGTAGCTAAATTACTCATCATGATTCGATTTAGTAGTTAGTAATTGGAACAGACATTTTGTCGAGGAAAAGAGTGATTTCGGTGTGCGAAAGTCATACGACTTGTGTCATCTGACTGCTCTTCCTTCAAGATGGCTCCTCCGCCGGAGTATGATAAGGAACCCAAAGCCCCGGACAAAAGTGCCACAAATATTTCCACTGAAGATTCAAAACTTCTACATAATCTTATAAATGACCAGCACACAAATTCAGACCACAAACCAACAAATACGGCCGCAGCCGTTGAAGTTGAGGTAAGTCGATCTCTGCTGCCATTTTTTGATTTTAGTTTGTGTAAAATATAAACCTATTTTTCGTCGTTAGTGTATTTCACGTGTACGTAATTTCATGCACCAAATATAGCTTCTCGAAAACATTTTATTTTTACGCAATTGAAACTATTGTAACAGTATGTGTAATAATAAAGTAGGTAGGTGAAAATGGCGAAGGATAACAGTTCTGTCAAAAATTATAATTAATTTACTTTATCTGGTGTACGGTGAGTATGCATTTTAAATTAGTTTGTGCACGCTAATTTAACACATTTATTGGAACAGTTTTAGTTTACAAATATAAACTGTAGACCTCCAGTAATTGCACAGTAATCTATCAAATAATGCACTCAAGGATATTTTGTAAACTTCTTTCATATTCAAGTTATAATTTGTAAGAAAGACAAATATTTAATTGAAATTCATAAGCACAGAGTGATACCTATACTTTTACCCTTATTTTGCAACACTTGTTTTTATTATGCCTACAAAGAAATACCTAGTTAGGTTGCATAGAAACATGCTACTTAGCCATGACCTGACTAGAAAAGGAATAGATCTTTACTTTGAAAAAGAACAATAACATAAGGACATTTTTTAAATTACCCTATTAATCTGTTAGCAAGTCTTGTGTTCTAAATGTGTATCAAACAATTCTACACATAAAAGATGTGAATAATATAAAGTAATACAGCCAGTATTTCAATGCCGTATGTACCCATAAATGTGAAATATGAAAAAGTTCTACTTACAACTACTTGGTTTTCTTAAACAATTAAATTCATATTGTTGTGAAAGTGTAGTTTAATACTCAACAGAATCAGTTTTCCCATAATTATTTATTATTGTTATCAGTCCATACTATCCACTGTCTACTGGGCAAAGGATTTCCTCAATTTCTTTGGTTGGTCCAACCATAGATCAGAACCATAGTCCAGAACTATGGTTCTGCACTCTCCTCAAGGAAAAAGAATCCAGGCCATCCCTTCCGTCCATTATGTCATCCAAACACATACTCCACAATGGTCAACTAGCTCCAGTAGATTTTAAACCCTGTGTTAACGGCTATTAGACTTGCAATAAATTATATTCAGTAACTTGACAGTTGGAGTGGTACAGTTTCTGACAAAGTGATTGAAATTTAATGAAGTTATGTTCTTTATGTATATAGTTTTAATTTAGTAATTTTAACTTCACTGATTTCATGTCTTTAATTAATTTAGTCCTTTGTGTTGCACACTCGGGTAAAAAGTCAATGCAATGAAAATTATTTTACTCCTGACAATGTAAAGCATTATTTGGTATTGATGATTTTTATGATTATAATTCAGTAAATAGACAGGATTGAAGGGACATCTACACACAAACAATCACCACTTATTCAGTACATCATTCTGCAATATATTGATTTTTGCAAGGTATTGCACTTTTATAGGAAACAGCAGATTTTATTTTGTTCAAAATGTATGGGACAGCAGATTTTATTTAAAAATTGCCTTTGAAAAATTTCTATATGGCTGGTTTGGCATGATGTACTGGATATGTGGTAATTCTTTGTGCATCTATGTCCCTTCCACCATATATACTTTTATTGGTGATTATAATTTTTTATTACCACATATTAAGTTGCAATAAAACATGAGAAAAAATAATAATTTCATGGGCTAGAATTACCGTTTTGTCTTTATGTAACTAAAACATAAAAACAATTTAGTTTCCATATTATGTAGAAGATCAGTATAAAGTAGACTAAATGAGAATGAATTATTACCCAACACACTTTTTACAGAAATCAATAAATTATGATAATGGTTGCCCGGTTGGCAAGTCTTCAAGGGATATCATTTCTTTTTGATCATCCAGATGATCCTATAGTAAGTGAGAATTCACAATATCGAGAAAGGGCCCATGTCAATAGTTCTAGAGGTACAATGTAGTTGAATAGACTGAATAACTATGAGTTTTGAAGAGATCTAGATTTTGTGTTAGGTTTTGAAATCAAAATAGTTGTAGCAAGCTAATTTTTGGACTGCCTTAATAATCTTGTTTCTTAATAACTACCAACAGGTACCTAAGTACCCAGGTTGTAATTTAAATTCAATGTGTTGAAATAATTATTAGGTTAATGTTTTGACAAAAGAATACTAATTATTTTTTTAATTTTCACACGATCCATTTTTTGTCTAAATGAAACAAACATTAATTAATATTCTGTGATGATTCATTCTTATATTGGCACCATTATCATACTTGTGCTATTATCTCAATTTATTTGGGGTTGGCTCAGCATGTCTTCTTGTTTCATACTTCTCTACGAGTTGCCATCTAGCCATAGCACGTACCACACATTCCATGCAAATAAGAAAATATTTGTAGCAATACCAAGGCAAGTGATGAAATCCCCATCCCATCACTTGCCATGAAATTGCTACAAATATTTTCAGGAAGTTTGAACAATGCAGGAAAATTGTGACATTGTATTTTCTCAGTTGCATCCTGGAAATATCCAAGGTCTGTGACTAAGTTGGAAAAATCAGTGGCATATGTTTCTCTCCAGGCTCCTTTTTCTTTTGCCAATGTGTAGTCCAGCCACCTCTTTCAGTTGTTCATCCCAATAAATCTGTCCGCAACTCTTGATATTGATTATCAGGTTATCCAAGTTCTCTTGGTTGCTCACTGCTCGTGATTATTTAGTTTCCACGGTCATTGAGTTGCGCGAAGGTGATTAAGCCGAAAAAACGGAAACCTAAATGTGGATGTTCCTAATTCTCTCTCTCTCGTCTCTGTGGGTGTCTCTTATGCGCAAACCGAGCCAATTCCAATCCAAAAAACGAACTCTCAGAGATGTATCAGTCGTCGGCGACACGTTGGCATATTGTGTGATTCGTCATTATACGAAAATGAATGGAGTTACATGTTGTGTTTGTGTTGTCTTGCTGTCTTATTCAAGTTATGAGAGAAAAGGGTTAATCTTAAAGCGCAGGCCACACCGCCAGCTAGCAAGCGAGGCGGACGAGGCATCGTGTCACCTCTTTTCATACTTCGGTTCACACCGCGAACTATCGAACAGCCGAATGAAGTATGAAAAGGGCCTCGTCCGCCAAGCTGGCTCGCTAACTGGCAGTGTGGCCTACGCTTAAGAGTCTAAAAGCAGAAAAAGACGTTTAATTTTTTATTTATTTATGTCTTCCGTTCGACATCTCTCACTCCGAAGTCAAGCAAAGCATTTTGGAACATCGTCGACGACCTTGCGGAATTACGAGTTCCGCGAGTGTATCCATTCGAAAACGGCAATCCAACCCGGCTACTAAAACAATTATTTGTCCATCTAAATACTCACGCCCTTGCTACCTTTCGCAGTGGGTGGGAAGATAAGCTCTTGGGTCACCTACTTGCTTTGACATTATGGTAACGGGTAAATCTCCATAAGAGAAATCTCCAGCTATAAACTATAAACTATAAAGGTTAATCAGCTAATTGTACTTATAAACACTATTCTGCGTATTTCCGGACAGAATTTTAACATCTCAAAAGGTGTCAAACAAGAAGATCCACTCTCACCTAAGCTGTTCACAAGTGCACTGCACAAGGTTTTTAAGAAGCTGCCTGATTCGTGGCAGTCATTGTGCATAAATGTAACAAACCTCCGCTTTGCTGATGTCATTATGAGCTTGTCCACTTCATCTTCAGAACTTGAAGAAATGCTCCAAGATCTGAGCACGGCAAGTCTTGAGGTTGGACTGTCAATGAATAGATCCAAAACCCAGATCATGACCTACAGCATGTAACGTAGGGTCGCGGTAGACGGGCTTGTATTGCAATATGGTACACACACTTGGGCCAGATAGTGTCTTTCAAGAATTGACAAGATAAGGAAGTCGAAAGACGAGTTCAAAATGCTTGGAAGACCTTCTCGTCCCTATAAGAGCACATGAAGGGAAGTCTTCCCATAACATTAAAAGTCATCGACATATGCAACCTGCCCGTCCTACGTTGCCCAAAGTTAGTAGCTTACTGAACAACAAAAATCCAAGCTTTAGATTTACCAGCGGGCGATAAAATTTAAGCATAATAGGTGCCAAGCGATCAGATCGCGTTAGAAAGTTCGCAGGATGGTGCCTGCGATCCATAACTCAACTGATTTTGGAATTAAAACAGCCAAGCAACAGTGGGAGTGTTCTGGCCAAGTTGCACGGATACATGCACCAGGGCAAAGATCGTCACACACTGGACGCCTGAGTAGTCATCGCCGTCGAGATCGACTGCGGCGAAGGTGGTGTGGCGATCTAGTAATGTTCGCGAGGCGAACGTGGCCAGAAATTGCACAAAACATAGAGATTTGGAAGGGCAAAAGGGAGGCCTTTGCCCAGCAGTGGGACACAGAATAGGCTAAGAAAAAAACATCTGCTGTTTATTCGGTGTTGTTGATTCAAGCTTATTATGCCTGTAGTCCTACAGTGTATCGATATCGGACGGCAGCATACAGGTGGCACAGACTACACATAGATTGAATTAAAAAGACAATCTACTGAGACATAAATGACAAATACATAAAAGCCATTTGTCTCGGGTAGGACAGATTCAATTGCAGTCGTACCGTATAGAACAACGATCGTTAGCTACATTCGTTTTGAATATAACCACATGTTAAAATTTTCTGATTATCGTCTTAACCCGATCCTAAATTCGAAAACTCAACAAAAACTCGAAAAAGAAAACGTCGCGGGCCGCAACGACTATTTTACTAACAGTTTATAAACCACTATTTCAGAACCAATATGATTTGGTAGAAAGTAAAAATGGTTTTCAATTAGCCAAAGAGAATGTGATGGTATCACCGTTGCTTACTACATCAAATCCTAAATGGTTTAAGGCGATGGCAACGCCAATTGATCTAGAAAAAAATGCAGATATTTTATTAATGAAACAGAAATTCACCGTATCTAGAATACAAATATTACAATGCCTCACACTTAATATTTAATTTACAGTTCTGTATAAAATTAAAGAGAAACGAGGAAGTTAATCTTGTTGCATTTGGTTATTATATGCCTTGTTAAGTTGGTTTATTTCGTAGACAATACTTACTCTAGGTACAAACAGTAACGGTACATCTGACAGAACAATTTGATACAAACTTGTATCTAGTGAGTCATTTTTTTGACGAGCATGCTTATCTATGACAACAGATGGTTCACTGAAAATGGCATCCAACCGTCAAATCAGCTCGTCATATTAGGCGTGTTCAGTATTAAAAATATAATAATCCATTGCACTGTAGCGATACTCGAACACGAGATGAAAAAGAAAGTATCATAGATTGTACCCCGATTGTACAGTGTAGATAATTATTTAGCCGAGAAAAACTGAGCTCGTTTTGTGAGCACTGTAGCGGTAGGTATAGCGTACTAGGCAACAGTTCTGCGACATTTCTCCAATCGCGTGCTTTTGAGCTAGGTCACAATTTCACAGCATCATCTAAGAAAGATACATTAGCATGCAAACTGCGTATTTTGATTCGTTTTAGAAAGGAAATAAATAATTATAGCAAGATTTGCATGCAAGATCAGAATTTTGAATCTATAGCAGTTTCTATAATAACTGATTTTGAGGAATTTAACTCATTAAACCTTTTACTGTGATACGGAACAGTTAATAATATGTCTGCCTCATGCATTACAAGCTGCAGGCCAATGTAACTCAAAGCTGGTTTCCTAAGACAGTAAGACGGATCCTCAGCAAACCACGAAGGATATAGCGTGAAGAACAGGATAGATTCCTCCTAATCTCCTTTCGTGATTAAAATTCGAAGGAGGAACCGCGGGCTTACGAAAGAAGAACGAATGGAGGGACGCCATTGCCCATTAGGCTAGCAAAAACCTTTTACACAGCCACTAGTTGTAAATGATTTGCACGACGAAATTGGTTATAATTCATGTAACAGACCGAAAACTGGGGTTAGATGCCAAATTATTTCGAGCAGAACTGTAAAGGTAGACAGTGCGGTAGGGATCGGTGACAATACTGGCGACAGTAGGAGACGGTGTAGGTTTACGCGGTGCGGCCTGGTCGTGTAACGGAAGCTGGGGCACCGCATTGTTGCCCCGTCACGGCGGGCCGCCGCGCCGCCGCAGACGCAACTTGCGCACTCTCACCACAAGTCTCGTCTCTCTTATATTTTTATTCCAGTAGAGATACCTATGGCCTTGATTAAAGAGTTCGGATCCCCAACCGTTAACGAACTCTAATCACACCTAATCACTTGCATATGCTATGCATATATTGAACGACTTTCAGCTCTCCGTCTGCCTATGAGTTGTGCTTTTACGCAAGTGCACTACGTCGCCCAGTATACTTGTTGTTACTTACATATTTACGCTAAAATGATCAAGTAGTAGAAAGTCAGATCAATAAAATCTTAGCATTAATGTCCACTGACCTTGTTATATTGATATCATGTTCAAGTCTAATAAAACGCTCCTCAAATCTGTAACGAAGCTCGCCTTAACAACATCCAGCACAAGTTACGGTCTGTAAGTTATAGATTTAATGAATTCATGCAAGGGATCAAAAAACTTCAAGGCCTACTTATTGCTTCTCCAGCGCATGCTACCGAGGCCTACTTATTGCTTCTCCAGCGCATGCTACCGACTTTTATCATGATCGCGTTTGCCGCCTAACGTTACGCGATATGAATCATCATAATAATATCAAATCCAAAATTCAGTTAATTGGGTTCTGTGTATTTTACGGAAGTTTCATTTGTTGTTATTTATTTATTAGTTATATATGTTTGCTAGCAGAATCCCGCTTCATATCACTGTTTTTAAGCTTCTAGTTCGAAGGCTTATCGAATTAAACATCTTACAGTTACACTTGTTTTTCAGCGAAGTGTTTTAAGTTCATGTTGAAAGGGTTCGCAATTGCAAAAAAACCTGACAAACTCCACAGACACACATCATGTGTTGAAAACTCTAACTCCCAACACACCGTGTTGAAAAACAACCTCCAAGGGCCTTATGAGATGCCGTGTTCTCAGCTAACTCCTAAAGTTCGGCTACCTGAAATGTTAATGTCACTTCATTGCAAATATCGATTTTGGATTGCTACAAAGATCGCCAGCACGGTGTGAATATAAAGATTTAAACTTGAATTAGAGTCGAGTAATTATTGTCACGATTCTGAACTGTTGCTCGGTTTTAGTTTATCTGGTCTTTAACTATCATGTTATTTACTTGGGAAAAATCAAAGCTACGGAAAAAAAAACTTCCAACGATCTGTGGTTGACTGTAATACTAAGCTTGGTTGAAAAATTAATAAATAATTAACCGGCAAAAAATGTTATTTTTAACAAACAAACATGAGCAGATTATTCAAATTACAATTCTACTAAAAATAATAAACTACATTTCCAAAAAAAATAACATACTTCCGAAAAAAAAAAAAAACTGAATTTCCGATAACATGTTCTGCTAAAATAATTGTTTTATTAAGCTCTATAACTTAGGATGCAAGAGCGAGCGAAGCGAGCTCGGGATACCCCGACGATAGGTTAGGTTAATTTAAATGCAGACAGAAAGAGGAGCCCCGCATAGGGGGACTACCTTTAAATTTTGATATTTAATTCCTGTTTATTTAATTTTGTTGATTTTATTCCTGTTTTATTTATTTTATAGGTTAAAACGCAATTTAAGCTAGTGGTAAAATATTACGTCAGCAAATGCTGTATTGATTTTTTGGAATTTTCTTTTTTTTTTCGGTCGTTTCTTTGTCCTTTCAATTGTCGCAAGATAACTGCTTGTACTGCTTTAAATATTAAAGCAGTACATTTAATTGAGTATGCTAATTTTTTTTTTCGGAGCTTTTATTACTACCCTATTTACTTTAATAGTTGGTTGTCTCAATATTTCCACACCGGCCCCAGGATTTTAATCTAATAATTCATCATAATGACTGAAATTTTAAAATAATTACAACTGAATGTCTATTTCATACACAACTTTCATTCCCAATTTTCCGCGCACCATGTTTAACTTTTAAATAGTGTAATGCTTAATATTTAAGTATGTTCGTACGAATCATAAGGCTCTGTACGAGATTACAAGTATCATGAACAAGTGTTGGGTCTCCTGCCTCGCTCGACCACATGTTCTAGATTAACACGTGTCATATTCTGGCTTGGTGGCGGTTTACTGTGTGGGCTTCGGTAACTTTTCTGTATCTACTTTCTTATTGCCAGATACTTGATCAGTTTCAAGTAGACTTCTGAATGATCTATTTCCTTATCAAGGTCTCGAGAGTACCAATTTGTCAAATTTTAAAATGATCGGTTTAGTGGTTACTGGTATGGATATTAAAAGCTATTCATCATAACGAGAACAATAATTTCACGTAAAAAAAAATACTAATCGGGTTCGGATACGTCTGTAACACCGTAACACCACGACAGTGCAACGAACCCGCAACTTTAAAGTTTTATTAAGAATACATACACATTTTTATACGTTCACTGTACTTACAGAACTCTGAAAACAATTTGGCAATGGTCCAATACTGCAGGTTAGATTTTGCATGTTCCATTTTTTTCCAGTCTCGCTAACTTAACGCTATTTTGCTAATGATTCACGAAACATGTTTGTACTCATAATTGCGGTCAGACACCTATACCTTATTTTAATTCGTAAACTATTGTTCCCTTTTTGAGGTAGCGATTTTATAACTGCAGAGCGCCTATTATCGCGTACATTCAAAGTTTCTGTCAGACGGGAATATTTCGGGAAAATCGAAATATGAGAGACCGTTTTATCTTTTTAATCAGATTTTATGTATGTTAGAAAACTTGCACATTCCTAATTACAGAATGAAGCCAAAAGTGTTGCATAGCAATCATAATCATTGGTCAGCCTATAATAATGCACGACGTCTATCAAGACACCTCGCGGCAAACAAAATATATCATACCTTAGTAGTGATGCCAGGAGAAAATTGAGCACAGCTAGCGCTCGAACCTATTCGAAACTGCATGATGACGATAACTCTAGTATACATGGTCCGGGACAGTCCGGGTTGAAATTTTGAGCGTAACAGCAAAAAATAAACAAAAAACCTTAGTGTCTGTCGTTATGGCATTTTGCTATGCTAAAGATATTGTACTACGGATATTTGTGATACATGAGTAGATGAAAAGCAAAGGCTGAAAAGCCGAAACAGCTTTCTGAAGTGTGTCACCCCACTCACTGGCGAGCGGTCTACGGAAAGACTAAAGCTGTGGCGAGGTAGTTCATCCTTACCTAACCCATTCGTTCCACCTGCTGAAAATCTCCCACCTGGACATGAGTTGCCATGGCTGACCTGGAAGTCTTTAAATAGACTCCGGAGCCAGGTTGGTCGCAACAAGGAAAACCTGCTCAGCTCAGGTGGAGATTCATTAATGACTCTGCCCTGGTGCTGTTCTACAAACAATGGGGCACTTAATATCGTACCCTGCGTGTCCTGTTGTTTATTCACTACAGGAACTGATGGACGCTACCGAAAGCGCCAAACTAGTAGCTCAAATCTGGGCTGACACGTTACGAAGAAGTAGATGAAGCATAAGTGCTTAAATAATATTACACGTATTAGTAGTTGTCCCACTCGCCTTCACGTTTGTTATGCACACGAAGATGAGTTGGCGTTTTGAAGCACAAAGACAATCCAAGCTAATTTTACAAGCGCAACAAGTGACTTGTTACTAGCTGAAAAAGTGTGTCGCCTATCCAGCGAGGGACGGAAAACCGTTAATATGAGGGACAAGGGCGCGCCATCGATCCCGTCTCTGGTTGCCGCTCCTGGCCCGACCCTGACCTCTCGGAGAGCCCGTGTGGCCTATAGGACGCACAGATTTCATGACGTCAATCCTTTCACCCAACGCAATACGTATGCAATTATTTGTTTGTTTACAAATTCGGATTCACGTGAGAACTTCTAACTAGCTGTATTTGTTTTAATGATCCATTTCTTTGGGCCATAGGCATTTTGTGGTCTTTTTTTCTCTCGAGTAGACAAATTATAGAAATGTTTACGAAGCAAGCATATGCCTTCTTATCATCGTGATGTGAGAAAGGTTATTAGTCAAATTTTTGGGCACCTTTTCTGACAGAATTCTTGTTCGCTGGACACCGATGTCATTATTATTTATTGAAATTTATCAAACTGCCTCTCGAAGGGGGTTTGAAGAAAGGGTGCTATAGTTTTTTTATGCGAGAATCTTTACTAAATAAACACAAAAGTTGGTATTAATACTTTTCAAAATGACATAAGAGTTGGCTAAGTGTCGTACGTAGTCCGTTCATCGGAAACCTTAACTTTACGCAATACATGCTTCTCAATTCTTTAGGAGAATGTTAGAGCGTGTGTCCACTTGAGAAAAGGTTTTTTTTACCAATTACCAAGCAGTCTATTAAAAGCTAATTGAAACTTTTTATCATGAATGATTCAAGTGTGTTTCGGATTCCAGATAACAATGATTATGTCGAGCCCAGACAGTGTGTCTCGTAACGTCGACACAATTTTGGCATTCTTCCATAATGCTTGCTTGTTGTCTTCTGAGCCCATATAACCGTCAGGGATAGTGACGCACCTTTTATCTCTCGAATATCTTTGTACACTGCGATTCTTATCACTAAACACACTGCCTTGTCAGAGAAAAGTATTTTATTGTTTGCTTGTGTACATTACGTGTTGACACACAACACGCGGCTGCTTCGGTTTACTACTGTTGCACCTGTCAATACCTGACAACTTATCATCGTAATCGCATTTTATACGGTTTATAGCGGGTATCATATCATACATGGAATTGGTAATTTTAATCACGACCATAAAATCATGTGAGTTCAAATTAAGTTTTTATCAATTTATGATGTGCACAAATAATGTCATTCATTAACTCTTATCGGTATTTAGTCCTAACCAGCATTAACTATGCTATCAAAATATCACTTCATTAGCATTCCCGTTGGGTCCGTTATAACGCTGCAGTAGGTATACTCGAACATCAGACAGCAACTCCAAGCAATCAGCAATATAGAAATAATTAAAACAAATACTCATTCGCTAAATGTGTACTTTGGGCACTCGTTAATACTAATATATCGATCCTTACTATCCTAACTAATATTATAATGCGAAAGTAAGTTTGTTTGTTGCCTTTTACGCCTAATCCACTAAACCGATCATCCTGAAATTTTGTAAATACGTTGTCAGGTGTACAGAAACGGATATAGGGTACCTTTCATCCTGAAAAAATAGTACAGTTCCCGAGGAAAACAACAATAACGTTCTTATAATAATAGATGGCACCACGTTACTTTCGAATCATGATTGAATTATATTATTACAAGCAGAGTACAATCCGAATTGATTGTCAAATTCTAAATTAACGCGAGTGAAGCCGCGGGCAAAAGCTAGTGTTGAATAAAGCACAATACTGGCTCGCCATTAAGTTAATTAGTGTTTGGAATTACATCGGCCCCGTGACTTGTGACTATCGTGTCTGCAGTCTGGGTGATGTACCGGTATTGAGGTGAATAATGAATACGTGCAAAAGACGATCGGGCCTTCATTGCACTCCATTCAGCATCAGACCCTCCGGGGCACCTAATCACGAATTTCGAACGAAGTAAACTACCCAGTAGTTCAAACTAACACATTATCAATAATTTTTGATTAACAATTACGAGATTAAACATTTTATTTGATATGTTATGTTGACGCTGATAATGAATTGGTTTTAAAATGTTTAGTGTCGGAACGAAAATTGATGTACTTATCAGTAATTTTTAATATTTTTTATACGCAAACCCAGCGTAGGGAACTATAGCTGTTTTTGACATGGAAAGAAAAATTCTAGTGCGAGCAGGGTTTGAACCTGCGACCTTCCGATTCAGTACACCGGATGTCTTAACCAATTAGACCATCGCACCCTGCTCACAGCTCTCGAAATTTTCGTTCCATTAATAACGTCTTACGGTGACGTTAGCGCCATCTATTTAAGAAAGTATCGAACTAACTTAACTTTACTTTTGGCTGCAATGTCAACGTGTTGGTTTAAGTTAGTTCGATACTTTCTTACCAGTAATTTGTATCATAATCTTAATGTGAAAAAATATAATCTCGAATTCTTGCCTCTTTGTCAAACTAAAATCGATCATTATAATATTAATAGCTTTTCTATGAAGTCTGCCTCGCAGAATAGATGTACATGGCATGGTATGGCGTGACCTGTGACACTAAGGACTGTTCCTCATTGACATGGCAATACGCCAATACAGTCCCGATAGGATCTGTTGACATGCTGGATAGGTGGCACATTCATCAGGACGGTAATTAGAGTTGTAAAAATACAGCAATATTTTAGCAAATGTTAGTAAATTTTAATGGAGGACGATTTTTCGCCATTAGAGATGTCTGCAAACGCGACAAATTTAGAGTGATGAGCGAGGTATATACTCCAGGGCGCTAGACTGAGACCGCTATGGACCTGCTTAACCTTGAATGCTCTTTTCACTCCACTGTGAGGATCCGGGTGTAGCTTAACAGTAGACGACAGCATCTTTTATTCTCCAAAATATTCGGCCACAGTTCTCTGTCAAACAAACCTATTTGACAGAGCTCAGTGGCCGTTATTTACTCTCTCTTCAATCACATCATTAAAGGCCATTAGCTGCCATGGATTATTTTAATTTTGAATTTTTGATTATAAATTTTACTCTGGACGCTCTTAACTTGCACGTTTTTCTACATCGTTCTCATATATTATACGTATAATCTCAACATTAATGTTGTAACCAAAATTTCGATTCAAAAGAGTGTTCATGGAGTTTCTTCTCCATAGAGGTACGCTTTAAAATGTGCTACCACAGTACTTTCTCAAGTTATCATGCCATGTGACTATAGCTTCGCTTTTTTTTGACATTAAGTGCCTCTAATGGTGTAATTGAAGTAAATGGTTTCAGTTAGAATTTTAATGAGATATTAATGAACTTGAAATAGGTGGTTTTATGTTCTTCCCATTGACAACAATATTGTCGTACTCGCGCGTCTCACAGAGATAACAAAACAAAAACATAATATTATCATCAAACTAGTTATTAGGAATAGTTATTAAATATTCTCATTTGTGGTTGTTATTCTTGAAGTCATCAATTATAAATATCACTAAGTAATTTAGTCCTTTCTACGCTGCGCCTAGCGAAAGTCGTTGACATTTTTTATTATATTTAATAAAATGTTTAGATGTAGTGAAACACTATTGTAAAAGCATTTTCTTTTGTCAACAGAACAACAAACATGTAGAGACTTTGGACGACGGACAATTACGAGCACTGTTGGACGAGGCTATAACATACAAGTGTCCTAAAGACCGAGAGGGTAAAAGCAGTCTATTTAAGGTTAGTGCTAAAAATAAATTGTATTTATACCACGCAGTCTTAACTAGAAGTTGCGTAAATGAAACCTTAAACGATATGTTTCATTTTCGGCCATAAGATGTACATTCATTGAAAAAGCGGAAAAAATAAAAAATATTATTTCGTGAATTTAACACTGATTTGCTGTACGCAAAAAGTAATGGTTTGTCAATTATTGCCGTATTCTATTCAACATGGCGTGTTACAGTTTGCATAGTCTGCTTTCGCTCTGAAATCATGGCGCATAAAAACTTAATATCACGTCGATGTTAAATATGAAAAGTATGTGTTCTTGTAATTAATTATTATTATTATTATTCTCTTATACATCATTTTCAACTATATGCAAGTGTGATGATTTCGTCGTTAAAAAATATAATAGCTACTACTTTTCTGCAGTGCACTTCTGAACGAAAATATGAAAATGACATTTTGTTTTGACAAAACCCATCAGTAAAAAATCAGTAAATCCGTTGCGTAATATATATAAGATCTATCTCTATCTGTGTGCATAAAAACCATATAATATTATGTAAAATATGTTACTTTATTCTATTCAGGGGTTTGTTTCCCAGCTTTTCTGAAAGGTACAGGTTATGGCCGAAGTCCCATACAAAAATAAAACATCTCCTTGCATTTGTGATGCTGATTTCTCAATCAAGCATTCGGGTCAAAACCGCATTTATTACCAGATTTATAATTGTTTTCTCTTTATAAAAAATCACACGGTTTCGCATCATCGCAAAATTGGCGTCGTCGACCGTGTGCTGTGCGGTGGCCTAAACAAAATAGACGCCTCTCTCAGGAGCTGCTGGAGGAGGTAGAGCAGGACGAGCAGGCGTGCGAGGCGGCCGCGCGCACCCTGCCGGGCGCGCGTGGTGCGAGACGGGCACGCGGGCGGCGCGCGCTGCCGCACTCCAACTCGCTGCAGGATCTAGTCGCAGCGCTGGCGGCCGAGCCCGCGCCGCGCCGCCCACACGTGCGCCACGCGCCCGCGCCTGCGCCTTCCACCGTGTCCGCGCGCGCCATACACGGCGGCAGCCTGCCCTCCGGCGTCGACACCTGTGAGTACCCGCAACACTATCTTTGCTGCGTTGCGTGACTTGCTTGCGATGCTCCATATTTAATTCCATCTCTGTACGAAGTCTGACAAGTATCTTCTCGTTTTCCCTCTTCTTCGTCGTCAAAGTGAATAACTAACTAACTAACCATTTTCACTTTGATAGTTCGAATTCCAGGGAGGATATAGCGAGGATAAGACCTCGCTATATCCTCCCTGGAATTCGAACTGGGATTACTGCATTCACCAATTTCTTTCCTAAATTCTTACAGACCAGTTTCTAATCTATTGAAGTAATACCGTAAATATCATTTCTACTAATACTCTTAAGCTTAGAAATTAATGGGAAATAATAATAATGCTGCATCGTGAGAAGTGGAAGGAATGGGGGGAGGCCTTTGCTCAAGAGTGGGACAATACGGGCTAACTAAAAAAATATATAATATAATGCTTTCGAAAAAAAACAGTTCCAACGATCTGTGGTTGACTGTTATACTAAGCGTGGTTAAAATGAATTACCGAAAAATGAATACAAAATTAACCCGCAAAAAGTGTTGTATTTAACAAACAAATATGAGGTTGTGTAAATAAAATTCTACGAAAAATAATAAGCCAAATTTTCAATAAAAATACCAAACTTCCAAAAAAAAAAATACAATGTTTCCGAAAACACGTTCTACTAAAATAATCGTTTTCTTAAGCTCTATAACTTAAGATGTAAGAGCGAACGAAGCGAGCTCGGTACTTGGACTGGTTAGTTTTGAAGGGGTTGGCGGGGTCTTGAGAGCGAGCGAAATAAGACCCCGCCATCCCCTTCGTGTTAGGTTACTTTAAACCTTGCAGACAGAAATAGGAGCCACGCGTAGCGGGGCTACGTCGACTACGCCTTGTTACATTTTGATATTTATCTTGGCCTTGATTTTATTCCTGTTTTGTTTGGTTAAAAGTTTAAAACGCAATTTAAGCTGGTGGAAAAATATTACGTCAGCAAATGCTGTATCGATTTTCGGAATTTTTTGTATTTTATTCGGTCGTTTCTTTGTCCTTCCAGTTGTCGTAAAATTATTATTTAAAGCAATAAATTTCATATTTTGAGTATTGCTCATTTACTTTTTTTCGGAACTTTTATTACTACCATACTATTAACAAAGTTATAATGGTCGTAATATTGTGTCGCCAGCTTCCCTGCTGAGCGAGGAGCCAGCCCGCGGCGCCGGGTACCTGGCCACGGTGCGCTGCGTCAACCCGCCGCCGCTGGCCGAGCGCCGCGTCTCCGCCAGTGATGCCAACACGCCCGCCGAAATGGAACTACTTAACAGGTACGAGGCGTAACTTGCAATATTGTGGTACATTCAGGAAGTTGTGGACACTTGTGAGGCATCAACTATAACAAAGTGACCGATGTCATGTAGATTATTAATACAATAAATAGATAAATATTTATTTATTGTATTAATAACAATAACTATACCAGAGTTATTGGAAGTAAACGATAGGAGCCTTATGAGCGATTTTCTAAAATAACTCATGAAAGCAGTCTTTATGATGTTAAAATTCATAACACAATTATTGAACTGCCTAGCCATGTCGAATATGATATCCCACACGGTATTTGTCCACAGAAGAAGTAAGCCGATGTTCCCGATGACGTACACGGCGCGCGCCACGCTGGAGATCGGCAGCGGCGCCGTGTGCTCGGGCCGCGCGGTCACCACCACCACGCCGTCCCACCAGGTGCGTACCCCGACCCGTGCGCAGGCGCAGGCGCAGCCGCAGGCGCAGCCGCAGCCGCAGCCGCAGGCGCGACTGCTGCGCGCGCTGCGGGCCGCGCCGGGTAACCCTACAGGTAGCGACGCCCTCAAAAATGAAAACAAAAAACCGCGCGGCCCGAAGCAATTCAACCGGCGGGTGCACGATAAAGACGAACGACGCTTCCTACCCTCCGATGAGTCTATCAAAGGCCCAACTGCAAAACAAACGAGAAACGAAAACCGCACAGACGATTCCCAGTTGTGGGCTGACAATGTAGATAATTGGTATAAAAGCTTGTCGAACTATGACGACCCTCTACGATATACGAACTTGATTAATTTACGGGAACGGAATGTCCACGCTAAAGTATCGGAAATTCCAAGATACCCCAAACACAGTGCAAGTTTAAACATTGAAAATAATTTTGTTTCGCCTTTTGCAATAACTAGTGGAGATAGTGTTTCTCCTGGTATATGTCTTAAAGACGATTTAAATTATAATATTCACTATGACCTTCCAGAAAAAGCTATAGCAAACGAATTTAAAGCAAACGATTCTCAATATGTCACTCATGTACGTCATGATGATGAAGGAGCGCACAGGGTTGTCGAAAGCTTTGGATATGATAACGAATGTGATATTAAATTAAGAAAAAACTATAGGAGACAAGTAGGACATTTAGTAGCGCCGACATTGTCGGATATAAACCCAAGGAACGTTAGACGCATGAGCATAGCTCAACCCCTCCCGCATACTCAACAAGCTGGCCATTTCATAGATCATAGACACCATGACAAAAAACGTCTCCAGAAAACTGTTAAAAAAGACGCGAACAAAGAATGTTCAAAAGAAGTGGATCATACATCAAACTCAATTTTAAATGATGCTAAATGTAAAATAAATAACAATATTGAAGATATAAACACGACCAAGGCGACACAATTATTTGATTCGTCGGCAAAACGCAATAATTCATCTGAAGAAGGGGAAGATATCACTTGGCTCACAAAGCCTTTTGTTGATGTAGTAAATGACAAGTCGCAATGCGGAGACGTAGAGTTGATAGATGTAAGTCCTAGCCATTCACAAAAAAGGAATACAGATAACTCATTCAATGAATATTTATCAATACAACAAAGACTGTTAGAATCCTTGGAGAATACCGAAGAGGGCGACGTTGTGACAGCTACTCGTGAATATGAGAAAGAGGAAATGTGTCAAACTTTACATGTCCCAGAAAATGTAATGGGTCAGTCTAATAGTGATACACAATATCCCACTGACCAAGACTGTTCAAAGTCGGCTTGTGTGGACAAACGTGAAATCATAAGCTGCACAACCAAGTCGGAAGGCGAATATACCACGATACAGGAAGACCAACGTAAAGCGAAGAGCGATCGTATTATTTTAACCCAGCTTCCTAACAATGCTTATATTTTTTTAACATTACCTAAGCCTTTAGTTTCGTCATCTAATAGTAATGTTAACCCTCCCGTCAAGTTATTTGAAATTGAAAATAATAATGATATCAAACCACTCATCTCGGATAGTAATAATAAACCGAACATAAAGAAGAAAAGACAAAAGATGCCCCCAGAACACCCCGGCAGTAGCGACGTGAAGAAAAGTGCGCTAGATAAAAATGTCCTTAAAGTTCTGCTGTTTGAAAATGTTTTTAAAAACAAAGCCAGTGAGAACTTATCGCACAACTCCGGGGTGTCGGCTATCACCAAAGATGAGGTAGGATCCCCACTTTAGTTGTATATGTTTTGTAAAGTACAAAGTAAGCTAGGAGTGACACTAATGCTCGTTTGTTTCCGCAGGTCGATTCCGCTATATCGTTTAGTTGCATCACAACCCCGGAGGTTGTGTCCAGTTGCAACACGACATCGTCCACGGCGCAGTCGGCGGTCGCCGTAGACCCTAAGGTGACTTCACTGCTTCCGCAGGAGGCTTTATAATAATCGTTTGATTAGAGACTGATATAATAAATGTAACCATTCTTATCCATCCGGCAGCCTCGCAGCGTCATTTCCAGCAGCTTCAACGGTCTGCCGCTGTCGCGTCCTAACTACGGCTCCACCGGCACCTCCGCTTCCGACGACTACAAGGTATTACTGGCACTTGCATATCTAACTTCAAGTAATCTGTAGCAAACTAACAAATTCGTTACTTCCTGTGTAAAAAGCGACAAAAAATTCGTCTTAAAAATTTATCGACTAAATTTTCTGTTACAGAAGTCTTTAGACGAAAACGGCAACTCAGTACAAGGGTTCAGTTCACCTCTTTCGGGATCTAGTCAACACAAAAAACCTCGGAGGAAAAAGTCTTCAAAGAACGAGACCGTGATCGACTGCCAACAGATTGACGGCTACCAGGGAGACAAGGACGTCAACGAGCTGCTTCGGTTCATCGAGTCCAATGCGGACAACGGGCGCGGAGCCAAGCTGGGCCGCGTCAAGCACAAGGACGACTCCGAAGACAAGAGCGGCAAGAAGCGGTCCACCGAGCGGCGCAAGGACAAGGAGAACAAGATCAAACGCGCCACCTCTTTGGAAGAGCTGTCGCGCACCAAGATCGAGGACCTCACCGACGTGGCCGAGTCGCCCCTGCGCGGAGACAAGAAGGAACGCCGCGACGCACCCGCCAAGGCCGAGCGACGCTCCTGGGGCGACGACGCGCTCTACAGCGACCCGCCCGACCCCGCCGCCGAGCTCACCGACTTCCAGACCGTCACCAAGAAGCGCAAGCCGCGCCGCCGCCCCGACGACCCCGCCCCGCGCCGCGCCCGCGCGCCCTCGCCCCGCGCGCGCCGCGAGTCCGCGCCGCCCTCCGACCGCTCCAACGACTCCAACGACGACATGGACTCCGTGCACTCGCTGCCGGCCGCGCCGCCGCCGCCGCCCGCGCCGCCCGCGCCCGTCGCCTCCTACGCCGACATCGCGCGCACCAGGCACAACATCCCCGACCTCATCGAGTCCTGCAACTTCTACGCCGAGGGCGAGGGCGCACCCGCCGCGCCGCCCGACGCCGACGGCTACCCCGCGCTGGAGGCGCGCGCGGCCCGGCGTCGGGACAAGGCGCCGCGCCGCAAGGAGCGCACGCCCGCGCCCGCGCCCGCCGCGCCCGACTGCCCGGCGCCTGACGTCGTGGCCGACCGGCGCCCGCCCGTCATCCTGCTGGACTCGGCGGCGCGCCCGAGGGACATGGACGGCGTCACGTTCGGCTTCGACGTCAACGAGCAGCTGCTGAGCGGCGGCGCGCGCCGGCCGCGCTGCGACCTGCTGCGCGACGCGCCCGAGCGAGCCGCGCTGCGCTACGTGCCGCCCGCGCCGCCCGCGGACACGGCGCACCTGCTGCAGATCGTGGACTACGTGGGCACAGGTGAGTGCGGGACGCGAACCGAAGTGCGCGCGCCGGGCTGTGCCTAACCTGTGTTGTCTATTGCAGCTTGGGAGGACGTGGTGCGGTGCGGCGGCGGCAAGGTGCGCTACTTCAGCGAGTAGCCCGCGGCGCCCGCGAGCTGCGCCGAGCCGAGCGAGCGCAGCGCGGGCCCCGACGCCGCGGCGTGCTGAGCGTGGCGGCGTGCCGAGCGAGTGCGGCGCGAGACTCGACGCCGCGGCGTGCCGCGCGTTGTGGTGGTGTGCCGAGCGTGGGCGGCTCACAGGCCGCTCGCAAACGTTCGCCGACGCTCGGAGACCGGCGTCGCCGAGCCGAATCTCGCGGGTGTTCGAGCTATATGTTATTATAGCATACTTTAGAAAAAAAAAACGATGTTGAATCTTTCCGCGGTGCCCTCGAGACGAAATATCATATAAGTTGCGAGTGAGGTGACGATGCTAGTGTTTTATGTGCACCCTCGGTGGCCAAGTAAGGCGCCAGTGACGTGACGGGACTCGGTTGAGTGATGCGTTGACGTCGTTTGTCGGAGTGCCGGCGTGCGACCGGCTCGTCTCATGTCGTACTGTGATGCGTCGATGCGACTGATCGGTATCTCGTTCATACTATCAAATATGTGAAGTGATTACACTATTTAACCGGTGTTCTCGCTGTGATTGAAATAAATTTAATTTCGCTTCAAAGTATGAAATGTGGCAATAAGCATTTAACAGTTTAATTTGCACTTTAAAAATCTTTATTTGTTTAAATTAATTTAGAGGATGATGTAATTTTAGTTTGTGGTCTGGCGCGTGGACAGTTTCGAGTGATTGCAGTTGTGAATGTAACAACACCAGGTGTGAGCGAAACTCGCTGTTGCTTTAACATTTACGGTTGTCGCTAAACAATATGTGTGATTATGTTATTTGCATTTGCTGTATTGTAACATGTCCTGCTTTAACCTTCTAAAAACAGTTTATTTGTAATGCTTGTACCAGTTAGAAGTAACACAGTTGAACCGTTCTTGGCCTGACTAATGGCCAAGTACTACACTGCAGATAGTACAGTGTACGCGCCGCGCTGGCTCAAGACGCAGCGCGCCAGACGAACATTACTCATGTTTTGGTTCCAGTTGAAGAGGCATGTATTATTTTGTTTCTGTTGATTTTTATTATGCTTTTGTTATGCTGTAATCACAAATATTTGGTAGATTTTTCTAACTAGCCACTCAAGTCTATTTTGTTATATATTTTTAAGTTTTACCATTAGATACTACCTACTGTAAATAAAATGAAGATCTTATAAGGAGTAACTGGCCATACTAGGGGCGGCGCTACCGCGCTTGGACATGATCTTGCTATGATGTGATTTTGTATTGAACTCGTCGACTTTAACAAGTTAATTTAGAGATCATAATTATAATGTAAGTAATGTTATGTAGTATCACCACTGGCTGTGTGATTCATATTATTTTCTTTTGTTAAGAGTTGAAATGTACATTATTTTGTACATAAAATTTTAATTTGTATTCATCAGTAAGGTCATGATCAAGTGGAATAGAGTGTCAATATGTGAAATTAACATCTAAATAATTTATACATGAGGATTTGTGTTTGTACATGCTCGACGCCGGGCGTTGTCTATTCATTCATTTGTCATACAAACTCCTGTATGACAAATTAAAAAGTTTGACCAAACATTTATATAGTCATTAAGGAGTCATTTAAAATTCATCGTAGTCTTGATGATTATGTTCAGACACATACTATCATGTCTTAAGTTAATTATTCTTAAAACAAATGAATGAGTGTTATTAAGGGTATGTGAAATTATAAAAAAAGAAAAAAAACTAGCTTCTGTATGAATTGTATGATGAGTAATGAAAATCATGGTTTATTTGAAATCGCTCCAAACATATAAAGTGAGAATTATAATTATGATGTAAAATAGGCAATTTTACGAAAAGCCGCATTTACGTAAACAAAAATTTTGTGTGATTGTCTATTTTTACCAAAACTTTGTCCATACATTGTTGGGGCCCGCTCGCATCACAACTCTCGTAATACATAGTGTAATCTATTTATCTCAATTGTTTGAAATTTGCAGAGACAGAAATATTTTTAGCTAACTGTTTTAAGTTAGTTGGCATGCGAGCGGGCCTGAATGCTATTGCTTCGGATCTTGGATCCAACGTTTATTTGAGATGAAACTAGTCGACTTGAAAAACTAAAAATTTACTATTATTACTACGAAATTTATGCGACTTAGAATAATATTTAAATTCTTTTCACAGATAAGTAAATGTTACAATAAGCATTTCTAATTTTACTGAGATATAAAATTAGTCTTGTATTGACTTTTTACTTGTACCGTTATTTGGGGTCCTTGGCATGCCTTCTTACATGGCACACTTAATGAATAATATGTAAGAAAATATATTTTTTTGTCAAGAACTCAAAATAAATATGTTATTTGGTCACATAAGCATTTTTTTTTAAATTGCAGTTTTGTTAATGAATGTATGGTAACGAACTCAGATATAAAATAAAAGATACCATAATAATAATAATTGTATTCGTTTTGTAATTTCAACAAACAAACTTGTTCAACCAAATGTCTTGCTCTATTGATGGTAGGCATAATGATCAATTATTCTTTTGTAGAGTTTACTGATTAACCAAATATTATGATTACCTATACTACGATTACATCAGGTTTTTCTAGAATACACGCGATTATTATTTGAGCAGAAAAAGAATAATATTAAATTGTTTGGTATTTAGTCTGTAGCTGCACCATTGGTATCCCTAATGCGTCATAGTCATACCAAAATATGTAGTATAGTCTTGTAACTTTGAAATTTTGAAATGATATATGAATAGAAAAGCTTGCATCTTAAAAGT
Organism: Noctua janthe; assembly: GCA_910589295.1. Classification (NCBI taxonomy): domain Eukaryota; kingdom Metazoa; phylum Arthropoda; class Insecta; order Lepidoptera; family Noctuidae; genus Noctua; species Noctua janthe. The sequence continues at coordinate 5,026,427 of OU342573.1, read as the reverse complement.
ATGTAACGAAGGATGACTAAAAGTAAACATTCAAGAATGTCGTCATAGGGCAGTAAGGTCGACCTCGTAATCAATTGCTTTACCACTTTTGACAACAAGTCACAACAACTATTTAGCTTACATATAGACAGAATGAATAGACCTTATGGTAAATAGATTTGTTGTGAGCGTATATCCGTATGAGATATCGAACTTGGGCGGTCACCCATAAAAGAAATAGAAAAAAAGGCTTGATGATTACCGAAAAAAAAAGCTTATTTAACGATGAAAACAAATGTCGTTATTATTGCGCTCTAATTTTTCTATACACAACAATGTATTTAATGTAATGTATTATGAAAATGTATTATCTTACTCACGTCGCTATTGTTCGCGCGTGACAACCGTTTCTTAAGCCAGCCACGCACGCTAGGTTATACATTCCAGTTTTAAGGAAAAATTAAGTGTCCAGTTTTCTCCTACACATGTTCATGCATGCCCGTACAGTTTGTCAGGCAAAAAATGCAACTGCATAACCTATCGTCTATTGCGTACTTCAGGTCAGTCTATGACTAACATTTGGGGCCAGACAAAAAGTATGCATACGCGAAGGAGATGCAGTGTCATTGTCTCATTATTATTCAGCAACTTCTTTATAGATATACTTAGCCACCAAGCCTGCCGTGTTACGACTTGCAAGTGTCATTCTAAGGGAGGTAAAGCAATTACGAAGGCGACTATACAGTACTATTTAAATCGAAAATTTCAAAGTGACTGAATGTCTTCCACAATCATACTCGCTCCTGAATTCTAGATTCAGGCAGCACTATTTTATCTAAACATGAACTACCTAACAAGATTAGTTCAAACAACTAGCTACTTTTTTTGTACAAACAACTCTAGAAACGAAGGGTCTGATGTAATTAAGTAATAAAATTTCGAGCTTAGAGCCCATTCAAATAAAAAGATGAGATTCAAGCTGAACTATTTCAATTATAATGTAATAAAAAAAAATCTTTCATAAAATAAGCAACTACGTGATTGACGATGAAAATCGTTACAAAAATCTGTATTAACGGCCACAACATTGTAAATATATTGTACATTAATTTCATTTTATTTTCAGAGAGATAATGTTTTATAATATTGTTGAGATTGATATCAATGTACTGAGAGGAAGCTCATATCAAAGGTATAGAAATTATTTATTATTTCTTTTCCTTGTAAAATATGTATATAGATATTCAGAAATTTATCGGATTCTTATCGTTTTAGTGCATCCTAGACGTTGTAGATAAAAGATCTCTAAGTTGGATGTTGTGACTTGACTCGGAACAGACTTGTGACAGTGCGCGGCACGGCCGCATGCCCTCGCTCCCAGTCAAACCAAGCCTCACTTATACGCTGCTATGTTTATAGATTCTGATACTAATGTATAAGTGTCGTGATATTTCCTGTAATTCCACTGTGTTAAGAGCTTGGCTGCCTTTCTCTAAGCGCACGCAACACTCCTTGGGACAGGTTCTTGGTATTGACATGATAATGTAAATAGAATCTCCGATGCCGTACTATGTGACGGTTTGAATCGGCTCATCGGGGCTGGCGCGGCGTGCTAGACGCTAGGGGTTTTATGCCTCTCCAAATAATAAAATATATATTGCAATTACTATGCAGACACATAACCATTTAAATATATTAATTTTATCGTATTTTAAAAGCTACCTACTTGAATATTTTTTTACGCAAAGTATCTGGAGATCTAATAAAAATAAACATAAGAGAATAAAATGAAAGTATGGATGAGCTAAAATTTATTATCTTGAGCTGAAATAAATGTAATTATTTTGTTTAGGTAATGGAGTGATATTGCTTAGGAAAGCTATTTGGCGAAGTGTAAATGTATAAATAAATTAATGCTGAAACATAAGTTTTGTACGATTGTGTCATTTTCTGAATGAGTAGTATGAAATTTAATATTCTACAGCCTTTTCAGTGCCCAAGTAAGTTTCTGATTTGTAAGTTTCTCTGCAACTTGCATTTTTTTACTTGTATTATTTATTCAGAAAATGGGACAAACGTTCTGTATCATAATATGTACCAATATGAGAAATTTTATTTATCTGCTTTGCATCTAACTGTTTAATAATTATTCTAGGTTTTTACTCTGTTCGTTACTTAAAATTATGATGCCTAATTTAAACCAAATAAAAGACGACGTCCAAAATAGGTTCACAAAATGCTACTACATAACTAGTATATAACCCACTAACAGTAGTGAACGAACGTATTTGACAATTTTTATCCTTTTATCATAAAAGAATTTCTTACTAAATTGTTCAGCAATTTTTCGCACTAGCAATTTCCAAAAAAAATATTCATTAAGTTTCAGTTTTTTTTTATGTAGTGTGGTATTATGAGCTGCATCATATGTGCTTTACGTACGTAACATACCTGTTCCATAATATCTTCGTTTGTCTGTGTTTTGTGGCGACTACAAGCCTTTAACGAGCTATCACACAAGTTGTAACCTCACTTTACAGAAAGTTCCGAAATCCAAAAGAGTAGTTCAAAAAGTCATTTGATTTTTAATCCGGGTTACTTCAGGATGTCGTCTTTTGTATTTACATAATTCGTTATCGAGGTCACTTACGAATGAGCGTGACTATGATATATTCTTTATTGATTTGCGCCCGGATGTAATTAGTAAAAAAACGTCGTGTTCGACTAGCCTCTCTTTTACATGGTTACAAAAAGAAAATATTATTAATTTCGATATTTAGTAACAGTCGTGGCAAAATCTTTTGTTTTTGGTTGATGTTTGCTAAAAATGTATGATACTGGAATGTGAGTTAGTTGTTCCTACATTATGTACTACGTAGACGTTACATTAGTTTAAAAGTGTTTTTATAAATGAGGTTTAGTCCACGACTGTTCTCTTTAGTTATGTTTAGGGTCATACAGGCGCGATAATATTAATTTTATTCGCAACTTTCTCCTGTACATTATTACGGATGTTCCTTTTGTAAATGTGAATAGAGTAAAAATTTAGTACCGATTTTAACTGTAAAAGATTTGTTTAAATAAACAATATTGTAACCAACTGCAATTTACAGTTATGTACTTTTTCACTGTTTCCGTTTTCTTAATAAAATGTTGAAAATACAAAATCTTTTGTCTTCCAAGTTCTTGCTTAAAGTTTAGTAGAAACTGGGTGAAAAAAATAGTGTAATTTGAGGTTCCAGTTTAAAACGAGACAAAAAAGACTGCATGCAAAATTGCAAATGCGTGAATGACGTTCTGCGTTTGGTCGCTAGTAGGGAAAATTACAGATGAAGAATAATGGTCGTTTGTAGAACCCTACGTATGGGGTTGTATATAAGCCCAAAATGTATTTATTTTTACATGTTTGAACCACGTCTCCGCGAGCAGTCAAGCGGCCATTGCTTGCAGCCTCTTGGGTTGGAGTGTACGTAACGGGGCATTGAGGAAAAAAGATAGAATTTTTAGCCAATAAAGTGTTAGATGCAAGAGCGAGCGTAGTGAGCTCGGGACTTGGGGCACCCCGACGTTAGGTTAGGTTAGGTTACTTTAAACCCTGCAGAGAGAAATAACTACTTCGACTTTTTCATAGTGCCCCGTTTCGTATCCACTGACCGCCTCTTGTTTCTCTACTTGCCGAGCGAGACGCTGACGATCGCTGCCATTCGGTGTGAATCCTAGCAACCTACTGCAACTTTTGAGCGGTTTCAGACTAGCGTATTTTTCTGCTCGAATAAGCTCGACGATCATAAAAAACGCGCGGGGGCGCAGAGCGGTTGTCCGCTAACTGACGTCGTTTATAGCAGAGTGCAATTAGCCAAAAAATACTCAAAAGGTGGTACGAATTTTATAGTGGCCGAATTTTCATGGGACTTGTATTGAGTTTCTAGACACTGTTTTAAGCTTTCAACAGCGCCGAAATATCAGAAGCACAAAATGACGAACAATCACGGAAGATATCCCGTAAGTGACAGTATAAGTTGAGGTGTGGAGAAGTAAAAAAAAAGTGTTTTTTGATATTCCTTTCTTTTCGTTTATGTAAAACTTGAAATTCGACTAATTTATATTGTGGTGTAATAATGGGACCTATCCTATGTGTTAATCAAAAAGATTTAAATATTTGAATGTCCTTGGTGTTAATCCAGGTTATAAACTATATGTGTGCCAAACATCCAAAACCAGTCTCTAGTTTTTGTGTATCCATCCATCCTCATCGTCCTCGTCGTTTTGAGGATAAAATATGCATTTCGTCGACAACAGGATTGTTGCATATTTCCAGTTTTAATGGATTGCGAAAAAACAAAAGGATGAAGCCGGAAGAGTTTGTTCGTAGGCGGCCTAGACGGGCGTACTCGACCGCGTTCACTAAGGGCCTCAGGTCCTTCGTACACAACTCTGCTCAAATCTCCGATACCTTGCGACTTTAGTATCCAGGCGACTACCGCAATACAAACTCATAAAGGTTTGTACACAGGCACGCGTTGCCTACATGTGGTCCATTTGTTGCCCTCGCGAGTCTATCACGCGCTATCTGCCAAACGAGATAAGTCTCTACTACAGCAAAATTTTTAGCATGGGCGAAGCAATTATGTTCAAATATATTATATTCGGAGAGAATGGTACATTAAATACGTAATATGTTTCGTTTCTGACGTGGAGAAACATCCTTGTTTGTATAATTACAAACCGAAAGCATATTCTAAAAAAAACTGAAAAGCAAAAAACAAGCACATTTTAAATAAAACAAAAGTTGGAAGTAGGCGGGGCCCGTTTGAACATAAAATCATGAAAATGGAATGTTTAGTTTTTTCAACAACTTTTTTCTATTTCCAGCTATTTAGTTCAGTAACATGAAAGATTTCGCAGACGATTTAACTTTTTTTATTATTATACACTCGCGAGCAAAAGTATGGAATCACTTACTTGGACTTGATTCCGCGCGATCTTGAGTACTTAATAACTAGTTAAGAATAATAAAAATTATACCATTTTAAAGGTTTAACTGTTAACTTTAAATTAATACCAAATTCATCCACATCACGCCATTATTTAAGAAGCTATCCCGGAATACGTGAAGAAGTAAGGAAAAAGATATGTTTCAATTGTTTAATACGCCGCGAGTTGCACCCTATTGACCCCCTAGAAAAGCACGTGTTATCGGATTTTTTTTATCAGTCGGCTTTCACACGCTGACCGGTACACATCTCCGCTACTTCTGACCCTTGAACTTGGAAGACAATGGATACTACACCTACAGAAGCAGCACAAATCGTCGCCCTATTGCAAGAAGGGCTCAGCCAGCGGGCTGTCGCACGTCAGCTCCACATAAGCCAGTCCTGTGTTTCGAAAATTTATAAACGCTTTCGGGAGACTGGTGGCTTTATCCCGAGACCAAGATCTGGACGGCGCCGGTGCACATCGGAGAGGGATGATCGTTTTATCGTGTCAACCTCTCTCCGAAATCGACATATGACTGGTGTCGACGTCCAACAGGAGCTCCGAAATGTTCGTGGGGTAGCTGCCAGCGAGTGGACAGTTCGTCGAAGACTTAAGCAAGCTAATTTGACTCCAAAAAGGCCTGCCACAGGCCCGAAACTGACGGCAGGTCACCGACAAGCACGCCTTCAATTTGCTCGCTTCCATCTTGATTGGGAGGTTGAGCAATGGAGGCGAGTTCTGTTCTCCGACGAGTGCAGAATGTGTTTGCACGGCAGCGATCGAAGGGGTCGGGTCTACAGGCGGCCTGGGGAGCGATTTGCGCAGTGCTGTTTCGCTGAGACAGTGGCTTATGGGGGCGGTTCTTGTATGATGTGGGCCGGCATTTCCTTCGACGGTAAAACGGAGCTTGTTTTCGTGCCTGGCTGGGGACGAGGAGGCGGTCTAACTTCAGACCGCTACATTTCCGATATTCTGCTGGAACATGTCGTTCCTTATGCGGGATATATCGGTGATGACTTCCTCCTTATGCACGATAACGCTCGTTGTCACACTTCCCGTGCCACAACTGATTACCTCGGAGAAGTCGGTATCGCCACATTAGACTGGCCAGCGCTCAGCCCGGACTTGAATCCCATTGAGCACGTGTGGGATGAACTGAAGAGGAGGGTTCGTTCCAGAAATCCTGCTCCTTCAAGTGTAAATGAGCTGAAATTGGCTTTGATAGAAGAGTGGGAAGGTTTCCCGCAAGAATCGGTTCAGAAGCTGATTAGGTCAATGAAGAACCGTCTTCGAGCAGTAATTAGGGCGAGGGGAGGGAACACAAAATATTGAAAATTAATTTTAAGGCCAATTAAATTTTTTATCACTTAATTTTTGTTGTTTTCTTCATTTATTATTTTTCCATTATCCTTATGTTTTCCTAAGTTCTTCGCTCTAACCGGGATAGCTCTTTAAATCCTGGCGTGCTTTAAATGAATTTGGTATCAATTTAAAGTTAACAATTTAACCTTTAAAATGGTACCATTTTTGTTATTCTTAACTAGTTATTAAGTACTCAAGATCGCGCGGAATCAATTCCGAATAAGTGGTTCCATACTTTTGCTCGCGAGTGTATATCGCATCCTGGTATGGACATTGTATCGTATTCAGACATAGTGTTGGCGCAGAGTTGGGATACGGATATATGAGAGAAATAAACTACTTTAAGTTCACACACACAGCATATTGTCTGTTACAATAATAACACAGTCACACAATAATAGAGTCGATAATGAAGAAAACACTAACACTACCATTATTCTTAACTGGTATTCTAAGTCTAACTCAACTATAAACACTGAGCAGTTCCTAAGCCAGTAGATGTCGCGACCACGTCTCAACAATCACTGTCGCTCCACCTGTCCCTAGGCTCTACACGCCAAACAAAGACGCTTGTTTCGATTATATTTCGGCTGCATCATCACAGGATCCGACACATACGGTCGTTTCCCTTTTTATACGATTTGTCATTTCGAATTACTTTAAACATAATTATAAGTTTCGAACTCCACAATATTATGGTACCCTAAATCCGCCTATTTATATTTTATGTAGCCAGTGAGTGACACTTGCGCCACTAAGGCGAATCTAACTACGTATAATTTATCCAAATCCGTTTAGGAGTTACGAGGGAACAAAGATACTGAAAAACATACATATATGTCGAAACAAATAAAACTCCTTTTGGGCTTCACCGTAGGCGGGTAAAAAGGATAAGTATTACAGAAATACAGGTCAAGCACATAACAATCCTTTTGGGTTTCGCCGCAGTCGGGTAAAAAGCTTGGGTAGCAGAATGAGAAGCCGTTTCATTTAACAGTTTGGCAATTTTTGCATAGAACCATTTGCCTACAACGGCCGAATATGGGTCAGTTTCAATTCTCCCCCGGTTTTATGACGTCACTTAATAAAGGACTGTATCATACATGCACACTTGAGGGACCTTTATCCGGGATTCCCATTAGATTTGGGCTTGTTTTTTTCTTGTGGTAGATGTAGGAGATACAAATGTACATAAGCTAAAAAAAGAATATCCTACCACGGAAAGAAACGGACTAAAAATATAAAATGATTATCACGAAATGTCTAAATATTTATTTTTCTATTTAATATTTTTTGCTCGTAAATAAACTTCTGGTATCTCGGTAAGAAATCATGAAAAAAAAATTAACGTAGTCTACATTTTAAATTTTTATTTCAATAATTCGAACCGAAACCATTACCCTGACCAAATTTGAAACATGGTAGTTTTACTCTTACAGTATCGCATAATCAAATAAAAACGAGACGTAGCGTAAATAATATTAAATGTGCAAGGACACTTGGGTCGTTTGCCCGAATTTCATAGGCAATCGAATTCGGTCGAACTGGGAGTGAGGCGTACAACGCACGTGCGATGGTAAAAATTCACCTTTTTTTACCTAGTTTATTTTATTAATTCTTGGGTCAGAAGTTCATAACATAAAAATAAAAAACTTCGCAATATTCAGTGACATAATATTTTATTTTCATAATCAACATGATACAGATGTTTATGGCTTCGTATTCAAATATCATTCTATTATAATAAAAATATTAACAAATTATCTTACATCCACTTGAAAATGTACATTTGTAATAGACCTTACAAAATATTCTAGAGCACTACAAGTTGATATCAAGTCGCGGTGCGGACTCTCGCTGGATAGCGCGGTGAGACGCCATCACACAACGCCGCGCACAGCAACACCCTGATATCAACTTGTGTTCATTTTTAACACTTACAAAGATAATGCTCTATTGCTCCTACATTAAGGCATTAAAAGACAGTTTACGACGCGACATTTTCTAATAGGACGTAAAGAGCTTCGTTTAATGCCCGCTAGACATTTGTCACTATCTAGATTAGTAGCAATGACGATAATAATTATTATTGATTAAAATTGAAACCTGTTCATTAGAAGCACCTGATTGTATAAAATTTTATATTCACGTCTACTTATTAATTTTCTTGGCTTTTACAGAAGATAATATACAACTAAATTACCAGACCCCAAGAGTGGGATTAAAATAAACTTTATAATAACATCAGACAGTTTGTAACTGACAACGATACCTTCATCTCCAGTCCTAGAACATTTCATGAAATCTCCTGCTTTTTCAGACTTCCAAAGCATTAAGTTGGTTGAATAATGAATCGTGTTAGTTGGAACACCGTGATAAGCCCGTTAGTTTTGATAATGTAAGTGAAATACTTTCGTTGTTAGTAGTAGTGGATGAAGCCTCGAAACGTTTGAAACGTACGACCAAAGCGGTGCTCACAAATGTCTAAGAGCTAACAACTTAACTATTAGGCCACGAGTCGCGTGGAAATCGAGATAGCGTCATAAATAAGAATTATGTACACGTTAACCGTACGATAAACTAATTTTGAAAGATAACAATAAATAATAAAAACAACCACAGTTATGGAATGAGTAAAACTTCCAACGCAAAATGTGACGGCGTAAACGAAAACAACGTTAGCACATAGCGACACTGACGACTGAGACTCGATCCGGTGATGCACTCCCGCCGACGAGAGACGCGGGCCGCTAGAAAATGTCCGGACAGTCGGCCCAGTCCTGCTTGCGCTTGCACTCCCAGTAGCGGTGCGTGTACAGGTGGCGCAGGTGCGGCGTGGGCTGCGCCGCGTGCGCCGACAGCGCCTGGCGCGAGAACCACAGCGGGCGCGGCGCGGGCGGGCCGGGCGCGTCGCGCGCCGCCGCCGCCTCGGCCGCCGCCTCCAGCTCGCGGCGCTTGGCGCGCTGCTTCTCCTCCAGGCGCAGCTTCTCCGCGTTGGCCTCGTCCCACAGCCCCTCCTCCATGAGGCGCTGGTCGGGGCGGCGGCGCGAGTCGCTGGGCGCCACGCCCTCCTCGAACTCGTTGAGCTGCGCGGCCAGCAGCGTGAAGTTGTACCACTTGTCGGAGTCGTCCGGCGCGGCCACGCGCTCCCACGCGACGGTGAACTTGCCGGTCTTGCACACGGTGTTGTCGGGCGACGCCGACGTCACGGGCGCCACCTCCACGCGGTCGTCCCAGTGGCCCTGCAGCACGTAGCGCGGCTGCAACAGGAACACATAATATTTCACTAAGATATAGCTCCGGAATCTCGATGTTTTGAAATGTAACCACACGCTATTTAGTACAAAAGTAAGAACAAGTGGACTGACCACTCCCTGCGGGTCCTTGATGACGCCGGTGACCTTGCGCTGAGTGTCCTTGCTGAAGTACCCGTACGGCAGGTACTTGAGATGCGCCACGTAGCCGGCCGCCTGCCCCGCCTCGCCCACGATGTCCATATCACCGTGGTTGTCCACCCACAGCTTGCCCACGATTATGTTGTGCACTGTCGTGGTCACCTGGATAATATTATTGTGCATACAAATATCTGGGGGTCACAATTCGTAAAAAGGTCACAAAGTGACAATTCATAATACTTTACTGTCAGTATCTGTGACCATTTTAAGAATTTTAACGAGAATCATATTATTCTGCTTTAAAACTGAAAATAAAGTCTTTCTATTTGCCAAATTCAATTATTATTATTATTCGCATTGAATGCGTTGCACTTGAGTACTCCACCTAAGAAGCTCTACCATGAGCCAGTTTGATCAAAAGTCATTGGTGCATGTCATCAGTTTACAGGCATTACTTCAGAAGCATTCATTGTTGGGCTTAGTATATCGAGTCCCATGACTACCGATAATAGGCTTATATTTAGAGACCAAAGCTTAGTGACCGTCCAAGGTAGAATGGCTACTGTAAAATGTAGCTTTAAGAAAAGCTACCTTTTTCCAATTGAAAATTATTTCCTTTATTTATTTTTATACATAATTTTTTATATAATTTACATTTTTAAATACTTCTATACAAAGTAATATAAAAAAAAACATTTAAAAATGTAAAAAATAGTAGCCCACCGGTATCGGGAACAGGGTCCGAGATACCGGTGGTCAGGGCTCTTTTTATTTTTTTATTTTTTTTATTTAATTCACAAAACCGATGTACAATCACAAATGCAATAAAAAAAAAGTTACAAAACAATATTTTTGATTGCCATCTACTAGATGTGAATCTAGCATGCATATTTTTATGTAAAACACTTACAATTTGACAAAAAAAATAAAAAGACAATTAGCTAAACGAAAAATTACAAGTTGTGACTTTTTCAAAATAATAAAAAACTTTTGGAAAAAAAAAAAATTAAACAAGAAAGAAACAAAAAAAAAACTATAAAAACATATTACACGATTAATACTCTAAGTTTAGTCCTAACTGAGGCCACAGAACCAGTAAAGACATCTATTTCGCTACTCTTGAGAGAGGAACCTTCTAACGATACGCGCCGTGTCCAGAAGTACTGCTTTCTGAATCAAGCCTTTGATCCAGCTGCCAAACGAGAGCCTCCTCAGATGTTGTTCGAGGCTATTGGCTATTAAGCCATTGGCTGACACGACAATCGGCACAATGACTGCTGTACTCACGTCCCACATGTCGAGAACCTCGCGAGCCAGATCCAGATATTTGAATTGTTTATCTTTCTCTGCTTTCACGAGGTTCTCGTCATGCGGGACTGTTATATCAATAATATTATTATTTTATTATTGTGGAATTGGATGAGTGAGTCGGTCTCGGGCTCGACCGTGACGAACTGTCCCCGGAAGTGGCTGTGGACGGCGAGGTCCTGGTGGCACTGCCAGCCCGCCGCGCTCTTCAGTGCTGCGCCGACGTGGGCGGGTGATGCCGCACCTACCAGCGACCCCATCCTCTCTATACACGCTACACCGGTACTTACACCAGCACCACGACCGACGCGTAACGCAATCTTCGCTTCTTTGAAAAGCAAGTTATCAAGTCAAAACTTTAACCTTTTGTTAATTTCAAAATCTAAATGAAAAAGTCCGAATGTCTGTGAAGTGAGCGATCAGTATTGCATTACTCGGCGGACGCGTACTGTGAACTCCCTCTGCCGCTGCGTACCTTTCTCCAGGTGTATTTGTTGCCGGAGCTAGGGAACATGGCGGAGGCGCCGCCGAGCGGGATCACCTGGAGGTACTTCCCCCTAAACTTGGTGGTCATGGTGAACTCCTGCCAGCACTGCCAGCCGGCCTGACCTTCGCAGAACTGTGCGACCATCGGCGGGTGGTGGGACACCTGACCAACAATTTTGAATTTTACATTCAGTCAAAAAAGTATCGGGAATGGATGATTTGTTTATGGTTCCAAATTCTTTTTTTTTTTTAGGTTGGCACAACTGTTTTCGATTTTGGCGCGGAGTTTGAGTTGCATCTGTTATTAAGGTTAAATACAATGCTGTTTTTAACCCCCGAAGCAAACAGAGGGGTGTTATAAGTTTGACCGCAATGAGTGTGTGTGTCTGTCTCTGGCACCATAGCTCTTAAACGAGTGAACCGATTTGAATGCAGTTTTTTTTATTTGAAAGCTAGTTTCTTGGCGATGGTACTTTTATCAAAATCGGTGAAGCCATTTATTAGTTATGGGGGATGAAAGTGGGTACGAAAAATCAAATATTTTTAAATATACCCAAGTTTGGTATCAAATGAAAGCGAATGTTATGTATATTACAATTAGATTTGTATAATCAAAATCAGTTCAGCCATTTTAGACATAGCGGTGAAAGTAGTAATGGATAATCGTATATTTTCAAATATACCCAAGTGGGGTATCAAATGAAAGGACATGATGTGTATATTACAATTAAACATGTTTTATCAAAACTGGCTCAGCCATTGTATTGACTTTTCAAATGTCTGTTCGCTTTTTTTTGTTGCGATGGGGGTTTCTTAAATTTAATTATAATTATTAGTTAGACCCTATCTAGTGTGTATTGCGAAAAACATCGAACAAAGAGTTTGTCTTGAATTTTGCATCGCCAATGGAATTTCTTGTTCGGAATCCCTGAAAATGTTACAGAAGGCTTACGGTGAATCGACTTTATCAAAAACACGTGCTTATGAGTGGTACAAAAAGTTCAAAAGCGGTCGAGATGTGATGAAAGATTTGCCTCGCACTGGTAGGTCATCAACGTCTTTAACTGAAGTTAACATTGCAAAAGTGAAGGAAATAGTGACTGAAAATCCTCATTCAAGTTTGAGAGAGATAGCTGCTGAAATTTCTGTCTCACGAGTCGATCCGTACCATTTTAAATAATCACTTGGATATGAAACATGTTGCCGCTCGGTTAGTCGAAAAACACCTGAATTTTCTCCAAAAACTCAATCGCATAAGAGTGGCTGAGGACATGCTAGAACGAGTCAATTCCGACCCAACATTTATGAAACGAATTGTTACTGGTGACGAGATGTGGGTTTGACATTCAAACTAGTCAACAAGCTTCGGAGTGGCGCCTTCCAACTGAACCCGAAACCGAAAAAACCACACCAAAGTCGATCAAAAGTTAGTCATGTTGACCGTTTTCTTTGACTATCGCGGTGTTGTGCACACGGAATTCTTGCCGGAAGGTCAAACAGTAAATAAAGATTATTATTTGAACGTTATGTCGGCGCAAATTACCACTTCGTGGCACCCGTTTTCATTCGGTAGAACACATAAAAGAAAATTGGCGAGAACTGAACTCAATTCCGGAAAAAGGGTTTATAAAATGTTTTAATGATTGGATTATTCGTTGGCGTAAGTGTATCGTTTCTGAAGGAGCATACTTTGAAGGCGATAAAATAACTTTGGATGAATAACTGACATTTTGTGTATTATTGATCGTTTCCCGGTACTTTCTTGACAGAGTAATATGTATTTAAACAAGGTCTAATTAAATTAGCTAACGAAGTGTGCCGACATGATGAGTGTATATCTAAACAAGATAAAACAAAAAGTGATGATGACTTTGGGGTCAGTGACCTGATATTGGTACCCATCACGTCTGTAGTTTTGCTAGCTAATTTTATTTGATCCTGTATTTAGTGGCCGAAATGTAGCAGAATGTAACGCAATGTGGATAAAGGCTAGTGCTGGAAGGAATCGGCGGAAGGCAGAGAAGAGGCAGGGAGAGTTTAGTCAATAGGGACGTTTGGAATTAATAAACTAATAATAAAGGGTGTAACAAGACCTTTAACGAAGGCGAAAGGCACTTGTTCTCCCCGTCATTGCGATCATTTTTGTGTTCTAGACCATACCTGGAAGCCTTCTAGTTACGGAGATATTGGGGGTCAAAGTTCCAACTTTTTTATTTAAATACGTCTTTAATGTAAGATTTTTACTTGTGAACACCTCCACGATCCCCGTACTATTCAATCCGTCAGCACAATGTTTTGAGTGCAGCACATTGAGTCTTACCGTATAAAAGTGATTTTTCACCCAAAAAAAAAAAAGGAGTTTCCCAGCAATAATTTTTGCGTAAAGTTACTTAGTTTGATGTACATAATGCTTGGTTGACGGCTTCGTGAAGGGTCCGTTTACACGCTGTATAAGTCCAAAGCACATGCGATTGACAAGCTGTTATAATTATGGTACCAGATTACACACACACACATGGTAGAAAATTTGGCAAACTGCAATAACCGGATGCAAGATAAAATATTTGATTGTTACTGACTATTTGATAACCATCGCAAGTGCTAAAATCTTGGATCTATAATGGAAATTGAGCTGATAGGAAGGAAATGTCGAATTTCAAGGGTTATATTAGCGCATTCACCTCGAATAATTGGAGGTGTAAGGATAGTCCACAAACAATTGAGAAGATGATCCACTTGCCTGCTCGGATATGGACCGCCAGCCGAGGTCGGACATGCGGTCGCACTCGAACGTCTCGCCGAGCAGCGGGTTGAACGGCTTGTTCGTTCTGAAACCACAATCATTTGTATCACTCAGTGAAATTCATCAAACCTTTAAATAGTTGAGTGTTCTATCTTCTCAAGGTTGTCTGGCACAAATTGCCTACAGTGATAAGACGATCCATTGTGTATTTTATTTCCCGTTTACAATAGTTTTGGAATGTATTGTCCTGTATTTGGATTAGAAGGCATACATATTCAGACATTTCATACATAAACCGACCCATCTTACTATAATTTCAGGTAGTTTGTAGGTATTAGAAAAAAATCAAGTTATAGATGTGTTACTTCTTCACACATAAGCGGCAGATGGGAATCAGTTGTATACAGACTGTGGAACAATGTCCTAAACACATGGACGTAAGATACGGGTGGCATCGTAAGAGCTATTGTTATGTAGTTACTGTACAGTAGAGACCATAAGTGCAGTAGCAGTTTCACAAAACGATCGCATCAAAACAAGTCGCACTTACGACCTTTTTCCATAACAAACATTTTGCACACATACACGATCTCGTATATCGCTCTCTTTCATAATTATCTAGTCAGAAAGAGTGCGATATAATGATCATTTGCCTTAGTGACAAGCCTGTCATGTCGCGACGGAGTATTAAGTTAGTGATATTTAATTTCAAACAAACAATTATGTGTCTATCTGGCTTAGCGGTTAACGCTATAGATAAAATGTCTCGCACAGTATAGTCTGGGTTCGAACCCAAGTGACATTACACTTTTTGTGTTTTAATTATAAATGATACGTTAGACCCGATGAGATATGTTTTTCTAAGTATTAGTTGGAACTTATTATTAACAAAAAAGATGAGGGTGAATGTGAAACAAAATAAACTTCTGGATTGAACAAAGTAGTTAGTTATGATGTTGTTAGTTGGTGAACTTTATTTCGAGCGTTTGTGTTATTATTACGATTAGCGTATTGTTTGATTGTCTTTATTCAAGATGCAAGCTAATATTAGTATTGATGACAGGGCAAATATTGTCACTTTGCGTAAAAATGGGCTTAATATTTCTCAAATTTCAACTGAAACTGGCTTAAAATGTGTAAGTTATTTTTAAAAATTATAATTATTATGATGATAGCTGTGGTGTGTGATTTTCTTATTACTAAATAAATTGCTAGTTGCAAGTGTGTAATCATATTTTGTTTTTTTTTTAGAAATTCTGTTAGCCGTTGGGTAAAGAGGTTTGAGGAAGAAGGTAGTCTGAAGAGTCGTCTAAGAAGTGAAAGGCCGCCGCTTATTAACCCGACTCAGCGACGTTTTATGGTGGAAGAATATGAAACAAATGGTTTCATTCCAACTATAATGTTTGCAGAGCAATTGGATACTACATTACAGACTGTTCGCCATGCATTCCATGCTGAAGGTTTACATCATCGGAAGCCAGCTAAAAACCATTTTTGACACAAAAACACAGGGAGGAAAGACTACGTTTTGCTCGAGATTATTTACATTTTAACTGGGAGGTGACTGTATTTTCTGACGAGAAGACTTTCAAGTCTTGCCAAAAGGAAGACTTAATTTATGGCGAAAAAATAATAATACTTAATTTAATAAGTAGACCGGGTAACTAAATATTTAGTAATATTAACATAACCGTAAATAAAAAAATAAAAAATTAAGAAATAAATTTTAAATTTAATGATCTTAAATTGGGGTTTAGTTTCAATATTCTTTTCGTCAAGAAAATGAACACTTAAGCTATAACCTCAATACATTCAATGTGACGTTACATTAAAAAAACACGTTCATAAAGTCTAACTCATATATTAGTATCAATTAACTCTGCTGAATACTGATACCTATAATAAGCGGGTATCAACAATTATATTTGTGTTATTAGAATATCCTTTCCGTGTTATGTTATTCTTATTATGAATTGACTAAGTGGGTATACAACAAAAAATCTTATGAACGGTGATAAGAGAACTTTTTTTTTGCCTAGATAGGAATGTGACGTCACATTCTCATAAAAGTTTGTTAATTTTATAAATAAATAAAACGAATAAACATTTTTGTTATCATTCAGCATGATTTTTTTATTTCCACCTTCCAACACCGAAAACATAAAATAAAAATCAAT